>OY728144.1:240761073-250761073 GCA_963277665.1 Viscum album | reverse complement strand
GACTAAAATATTTTTTCCATTGATTTATTAATTTTTTAGTATAAATTAAAAAATTCATACCATTAAAATGGTGTTTAATTTTTATGTTTTGAAATTAAAATTGTAAATATTCAATCTAGAATTAATTTCTTAAATGGATAAAATTTTTGAGTATTAATTATTCCAAAATTATCTTTTGAATTTAAATGAAAATCCATAAATAAAAATCATTTTGAAATAAAATTGTTTAAAATTAATCTTGAAATGAATTGAAATTGATGAATTGGAACAAAATTGTAAATTATGATAAATGAATTTTTATGAAGGTCAAAATTATGCAAATGCTAGAATTGATCGTAACTTTCATGGTCATCATGCCATCCATGCATGTTGACTCTCAACTGACCACGAAAACCTATCATCACTATTAGTACACAAACTGTGATTCCTTCTTATTGTAGCCTCCAATTGTTTATACAACAAGTCGTATGTCAAAACACCCAACCATGGATACCACCCACGGTGACTTTGCTACCTTCACTATACTAAAATTGGCATTTAGTAGTGGTTTTTTATTGATTACCAGTTTTTGAAACCTCTATTAAATCATTTTGTGATGGTATTGGAAAAGCGTCGCTAAATCGTGTGTCAGCAATCAATTTTTGGTGGTTTTTAATTTTTATTAATTTTTTTATTTCTTTTTTATTTTCATAATTAGTAATTTTTTTATTTTTTTACTTTCATAATTAATTTATTATTTTTTAAAAATTAATTTATTTATGTATTATTTTTTTATTTACTATTTATTATTTCTTATTTATTATTTATTTACTATATATTACCATGCTCATGAACATGTCCATGTCCATACACATGCCCGAGCACATGCCATATATAGAAATTCTGAGTTGGGTGAGATTTGAACTCCTTACCTCTTACATATTCTCAAAAGACTTTACCACTCTAGTTGGCTCTTTATGTGGTGAATAAATAGTATTTAAAATATATATATATATATATATATATATATGAATTGAAATAATATGTAATACATATAAAAGAGATACATACTAAAAAATTATTAATCAATAATTAAGAATCAATAAGGATTTATCAATAACTAATAATTAATAAGTAATAAGTAAAAAGTGCTTATTAATATTTCATAATTACAAATTAATAAATTGAATGTAAATAAATATATAGATATATAAATATATAACAAGGTTATAAAGTATAAATAATAAATAGAAAAAAAATTGAAAATTGAAAATAATAAATAATAAATAGAAAATAATAAATAGAAAATAATATATAATATATAATATATAATATATAATGTATAATGTATATTGTATAATGTATAATGTATAATATATAATATATATGTAATGTAAAAATAATAAATTAATTAAAAAATAAATTAATATATGAAAAATAAAGAACAAATTAATAAATAATAGACAATAAATAACAGAATAAAAATGGAAAATAAATAAATAATAAATAATGCACAAGATATTAATGATAAATAAATAATAATATAATACTAAAATAATAATATACTAATACTAAATTAAAAATTAATTATTAACTAATGTATACATAATAACTGAATAATTAATAAGTAATAAATAATAATTAATTAATAATATATTAATTGTAATCAAAAAAATAGTATATAAATAGTAAAATAATAAAATAATAATGAAAATAAAAAAATAACTTGTAAATAATAAATAATATGTATTAAATATTAAATATTAAATATTAAATATTAAATATTAAATATTAAATTATAAATAATAAATAAATATTAAATAGTTATTTATAAAAAAATAATAAGAAAACTAAATCAATATATAAAAAATTAATAATAAATAAATATTAAATTAATAAATAATAATTCATAATTCATAATTAATAATTAATAAATAATAAATGGATATAAATATCTATATATATATACATATAACAAAATTTACATAGATATATATAAAGACACATTTTTATCACATAAATATATTTGAACACGCTCAAATATATAATTGTATATTAATATATATATATATATAGAATTAAATATAAATATCTCTATATATATTTACTCATATATGATATAAAAATATATAAACATAAAGAATGATGTTGTGGGTTGAGAGTCTCTGATGTACCAATATGGAAACATGGGTTTTCTACTACGGTGAGTTCGTACTTCAATCCTATGGAGGTGTTCATCGGCCCTCCAAGGAAAGTGATGGTTGATCTAGCTCGACGCGTGTTACAGCTCTGATTGTGGATCTAGTGAATTGTTGACTCCCCTTGAAGAGCTCTGATTTGGGTGAATCAGTCTGAAGTTGGGACACATCAGTTATTAAAGGTGATTGTCATTTTTTTCTTGCCACTAGGGATGGTGATTCCATTCCTCATAAGATCTTGAGGAATGATACACTCATAGTTGTTGAATTTTACCCTCGACAGTTTCAAGATAGAATTGATGCTTGTAAACATTCTATTATTACTCGCCTCACTACACAATCAAATATTTGGAAGCACGAGGATTTAAAGAATCATCTCTTCCAGATCTGGGGATTCAATAATTGGAACGTTTTATCCCTCAGTATGAACTTTTTTATATTACCTTTTGTTCGAATGAAATGAAACTAAATGCATAGAGTTTTGTATTTTTTAATATCAAGCATGGGGTATTGAGGTTTCCAAACTGGGACCCCTGGTTTGACCCTCCTCAAGTTAATCATACTGTTACAGAGTCTTGGACTACTTTTAAATGATTGAATATGGTATTTTGGAAGCCCAAGCATCCTGTGCGATATTGCATTGGTCATTGGAACTCTAATTAAGCAATAAAAAAGATTGTATCAGTCGGGTATGGTAATTTTTCTCGAATACTGGTTGACTTTGATATGTCTATGCCTCCTGTGGAGACTGTATATCTGATTTCTGATGAGATTAAATTCAAACTTGATATTGAATTTGAACATGTTTCTAAATTTTTCATTAAGTGATCAACGAGTGGACTTGTTAAGCCTTACTTTCATTGAGTATTGCGGTGTAATAATTGTAAGAGGCATGGATAGCTTTTATTTAAATATATCTTTAAGGATCCATTTATTGGTGACATCTCTAATACAGTGTAGATGAGTAACTCTGAGAAGGGAGTTTCTTCATCTTAGGTGGTTATTGCACCTACTAATAATAATGGGCCACTGAATGAGGGACCTCCCTCTTTTTCTGATATAGTGGTTGGTAAGAGTATTAATCATTCACAATGTGATGTTTTCTATAGTGGGGATGTGCTTAACGTACAACAACCATTGCCTGCTAATCATATGAATCAGAGGGATAGAACTTCTAAATGGGGGGATGTTGATAGTCATGATGGGGATTATGATGATCCTGAAATGTTATTAGAGGAATAGTTCCTATCAAAAAGAAAACTAGACCCTAGTTCTGTTAACAGGGGATCTCTTATTTTGGATGGGCAGCATACTCTTGGACATATACAAGCAGTTTTTATGGTTTTGTGCAGCCCATTTGCTCTAATAAGCATGTGGCCACTCTTGCACCTGCTCATAGTTCTGTTCTAGCTTCTTAAGGACATGTTTCTACTTCCATTATAGATTCTACTAGTGCACCTATAGCTTTGGTTGATTCCCCTGGGTTGTGGTATGTATCTCTTTCATTTTTGAATGATTCATCCCCTGGGATGCAGGTGGTATCTCTTGTTACATATTTATAATAGCCTTAGTAGACTGATGATGCATCTTTCTATGCCTATGATTCTAGAGAGGCAATGACCACTGCCACGTCCACTGTTTTCATCATGGTCTCCACTAATGAGTATCATGTGATGCATACACCTACTGCTCCCACGGATTTGGTGCCTCCTTGTGATGATCTTTCCTTGGGTTTTCATGCCTTAACACGTACAAATTCCATTGATATATCAGTGGCATTGCAAACCCATTTTCATGTGGGTACACTCAATTCTAGTGCTATGAAGCACAATTTCATTACCATGATAGAGTCTATCAACTCCTCAGACATTGATGAGTTATGTAAGAAGAGTAGGGAAAGGAAATTTAAAAAAATATTTACCGCCTCTAGTGACTAATGACTTTGTTTTCAAGATGTTTGGATCTGAAGACATGCAGATAGGGAAACCCTCAACTAAGGAAGTCCAGGTGGAATGGGTGCTGACTAATGGTGTGGAAGGTGGTGATGCCAATATTGTTTCTCTAGTGGATTATCAAAGGGTTTCTCATATTTCTGAATCGGCTGATAAACCGGTGGATGTCGATGATCAAGGTGGTGTGTGCCAGACCCCAATGAAATGGTGTAGGGGAAGGCTCCCAAGAGGTCAGGACGGATTTGGTGGATGGGGTGGTAGAAATAAAGGATTAGTTTGTTTTATGTATTTTTTGTTGCTGGGGTTTCTTTCCAATTTTACCCTAAACATTCCATTGTATACTCATTATCTTTTTTTATATTAAATTTCGGGGATCATGGAGCTTCTCTATGGTTTGTATTTTTTTATTATAGACATAATTAAGGATTAATATTTAAAAAAATGTTCATAAATTCATATATTCATATATATATATATATATATATTTAATATGGAATTAACAAAAGGGGATAATGCACAATAATTAAAACACCATCAAATCATGAGGAATTTAAATCAATGCAAAAAAAACATAAATTATATAAAAAATAATATGGTGACACTCTTTAAAAAAGTTGAAATCTCATTGAATGTTTATGATATATATATATGTATACTTAAAATTATTAAAATATATTATATTTTAATATTAATTTACATAAATTCGAATATATATATATATATATAAATGTTTATAAATACAAACATATATATACATAAACCTTGTTAATATATGTGTACATATATGTGTATATATATATTCATATGGTTTCACTATAAATTCACTTATATAATTTACTTAATGATAAATATATATTAATATAAAAATAAATTTCTATATTATTTATACACAAAAATACATACATATATATATATGTATTTATTTACATATATTAGAATATTCACATAACTACAAATTGTTTAATTGGGACATGCATATTTGTATATAAACATTAAACATAGAGGTATATATATGCATATTAATGAATTTTTATAAGGTAAATAAAGATAAAAATTATTTATTTTAAATGAAATGAATATCAAATACTTATCTCCATATTTTTATTATGTTTAAAAATATATTTCTATATAAATATATGTTTATACAAGTGATTTATTCTGAGTAAATATATAAAAATAATCATATATTTATTTATAAATAAAACTAAATTATGAAAATTGATAAAATTTAAAAAAACATAATATCTATATGAATATAATCCTTGGGAATAAATTCACTCCTCTTTGAAAAAGTGAAAAATATCCCCTTAAAAAGGCTTAAAATAAATTGAATATTAAAAATAATAGGGTACCCATAATAAAAACTCTAATTTGGATGCCCTATAGGCCATTTTCAGACTCAAATAATGTGATAGAGGTTAAGTTTTGTCACTAGGGGTGTAAATATCATCACCGGATTCAATTTCATACATTCTAGAGACCAAACAGACACACGGATAAAATGTTATAGTTGTTTGAATTTCGAATTTGATTTCAAACATTTCTTAAAACTAAAATAAATTTTACTCTTCTAATTATTATGAAATTTAAAATCTAATTTGGTTTTATATCATTTTATATGCTTCAATTTGAGCAGTTTTAGAGCTAAAACTTACTCTCATGCCAAAAGGTATGGTCATTTAATGCTGAAGTCTGCTTTTTAACTTATTGATGATTTTGTTTCACATTAAAATTATTATTAACAAATAATTACAAGTATTTATTAATTTACATATTATAATTATCTAAAATTATAAATAATAAACTATACATTAATTTAAATAATAATTAATAATTAATAATTAATAATTAATAATTTATAATTTATAATTTATAATTGAATATTTTAATTTTTAATTTTTAATTTTTTTTACATCAATTTAGCTGTGGTTTTGAAAAAACCACCACTAAAAAAATGTGATTTTTTAAAAAAATTAAAAAAAATATTATAAAAATTAGTTTAAAATAATTTAATGGTGGTTTTTAAAAGCACTACTAAGAAATACCGCTAATTGTTTCCCCTATAAATGTTTACTGACGGTTTTGAAAACCACCGTGAAAAAACAGCCTCTAAAACGCTATTTTTCTATAGTGCTTCTTACCATGCCCCATTTCAACCCCCATCTCATGGTCACAATAATTAACATGAGTTCCCTCACTAACTACCTACCATGCCATGGTAATATACCTCGCCACATCTCTACCCCTCTTACAACCACCATAATGACCATGCTCCCACACCCAGTTTTCAAATAACCCATTCAAGATAAGACTCTCAATCCACCAAAAGTCACCCTCACTTGTGATGCAATTAGGAGTTTCACCTCAACTAAAGCATTCCTCTATTGAAGATTGCACAAACTCCATTACTATCCACTAATACAGATAAATCTAAACCACTGAATCCCCACCATGCTCCCTGAACCAGTTGCCTCCAAGCATGTGACATCTTGATACCAAGCCTGGTCTATCCACTTCTTCCAATAACATCTAGGACCCCTTAATAAGGCAAAATGAATTAAAATATATAACATTTCAAGAATATAATAGAATGCATTGTGATATTATGTGTTTAATTTCTTCACCCTCAAAGTAAATAGTTATTGATCTTGAGAGGAGATGCTTCTAATAGAATTAATCAGAACCATCAGAGATGAACACGTGGAACCTATCCAAGAATCTCACCTCAACACTAACTATGAGGTTGAAGAAGGACACCACCTATAAATATCATGCCCCCACACCAAATATAATCATTTAGAATCAGCCGAATTCAACTAGGGTTTTCTTCCACAATAGATTAATTTATGGAATTTCTTTCTACATGTCGATACTAATTCTACTTTGTTTTGTTAGTTGTTTTTTTGTTATCTTCCCTCAATTCCTCCATGGTCTTACCAATTTTACATGTTTTAATGTGATATCTTAAACTCCATGTCATCTAATTCTAACCCAAGGTCCATGTATTTGGGGGATATCACACAGGAACTATGTTATTTTAATATTTCTGGGTTTCATCCTTGATGCAATAGAAAAATTGAATGGAGAAGATTCATCTGCTCTTGATGATGAAATGACACATCATCAATATTATCAAATCATCTCTCACACCCTCTCTTGGTTCACCGTGCATAATAATGGGGCACTATGGAATAAGGGATGAGTAGCATATGATGGAAATTGTTGTTTAAATAGTGAATGACGTGATTAAGTGTGTTCATTGTCTCTTTACTGTGGAGGAGGAGAAAATATATGTATCAGGGGATATTTCTCTTGTTTATACTAAGAATAATAGATTTGGAAGAGGATATAAATGAACGAATGATATTGATTCCATTTTCGGATGAGAATTATAGAATGATGAATAATTTTTTTGTTTGACACCAAAGCCAACCACATTAACCCTTTTTTGTGTTTCAATTATATTTCATTTGTTTAAAATTAATTAAATGAAAAACTAAAAAAAATCCCTAACTCTATATTCATAGAAAATCAATAAAACAACCCAAAAGAAATATATATAAGTGCTAAAATGGTGAGACTCCCAACCCTTTCTCCTTAAAAGATGATCTTGGTTATCCATTAGTCTATATTAGGAGTAACATAGAAATTTTTTCTAACTATGCCCCATTTCATCCATACGATCAACATAATACCTCTTTCAGTGGGAAAGGTTGAGTTTCCACTACCCTTAACATAACATTAAAAATATTTTTCCAATATTTTTTTATTTTACATTGTTATTTGTCTTCTTATTTTTTTCTCTCAAACCGGGATAATCGCTAAAGTGTTACCATTCTTTACTAGATCACTAAACTTTTTCTCAGTTCACAATCAAAAATGCCTCACTAGAGGTTGACCCTCATTGGAATTACAATCAATAGTGCATTCCCCCAAACCATCAAACTGAATAATAGTTTTCATTGGATGAAATTTAGAGCTACTCGTCTATGTTGAAGAATTTCTAAGAGAAGTAAAACCAATAATTGGAGTAACATAGATACATTCTTAAGGAATTAAAAGGTATACAGGATACAATTTTCATTTCCCTCCCAGTACTCATTAATAAAATGAAGAAACAAAGAATATGAATAGTTAAATCCATTGATTTTTTTCGTGATAATTTTTCAAGAGGAGGGTGATTTTCTAGAATCAAAAGAACTTCCACAATTCACCCTTAAACAAATCTTTCAAGAGATAGTGTATCAAGAAATGAAACAAAGACATTCTTTCAATATTTCCTTTCAATAATTTTTTTTAAAACCAATCATTCATTGGTCTCACCACCTATTGTAAATGAAATCACATAATTAGAATAATTTTTTCAAACACTCGTGGATGATAAAAATGAATTAGTGTATGAGTTAATAATTGAGAAGAATATGGAGCTACTAGAAACTAAAAAAAACTACGACAATGAATAGACTGATCTAGATGAATATTACTTTTATAGACTACATGAATCTCCCTTTTAATTATTTAAGGAATATTCCATAATATAAGTGAATATTGAAAAATAATTCCATGGACCTATATAAAATTCACTACTCCCTCAACATTTCCATGAACACCAACTAGATGAAGGAAAAAAATACTAGAGGAATTCCTAGTTATCCCTTATAAAGATATAGAAGAAGAATCTGTTAATATAAGGGTACATTATGATCTATAATCTTCTTGTAATAAATTTTCTCAATTTAAATTATTTACAGATGCCTAATTATTTGAATTTATCTACGAGGCACAGGTGAAGAATCCACTAGATGAAGGAGAAGCTATAGAAGTTGTGGTAGAACACAAGTATACCCAATTTATCACCCTTACAACCCAAACTTTGAATCTGATTTATATTGTGAAGGGGATGGAAGTGTATTATTGTATTAATGGGGGCCTTTAAAAAGTATAGATGAATTACTAGAGAAGAAACTGAATGTGGTGGTTTTCATCACAAAAAAAAACACCCCCAGTAGTCTGGGGATGAACTCAATACTATCCATATATAGATGGTCTAACTGTAAAACCACTTAAGGGGTTTTACCCATGACTCTTTACCTTCTTTTTATTTTCATTTATTCCTAATTTTATTTTTATTAAATCAATTTATATTGTTTAATTCAATTTTTCTATAGTTTTCACTAAATTAGATGGAACAAAAACGTTTATCATAGTTATCCAAAGAGCACCAGGGGAGAGCTGAACTCAAACCTATTGGGGGAAAAATACCATGTTTTACGTAAAATTTTCCATTAGTAATACATTTTATGTTTTATGCATGTATGTTGGTACCTAAATATTCTATGATGAATATGTTTGGGGAGAAGATCAAACTTGTTTAGGAATAAATTTGAGATTTATTTTTTAACAATATGGAACAAATATTATTATTTTAAATATTTTTTAGTAAATATATGTATAAATAAATAAATAACAAAAAAATACATAATCCAAAAAAATTTAAAGTCATACATAGTTTCAATATATTTCTATTTTTTGGTATATGAAAAATAAAATTCTCTAAATACAGTTCTATAAATATACTTTTATACAATTTTTATTCTTATTTTTTAAAACATTCATAATCTCGATTGATGTGTCGCCTAGTCTTAAAATACTATAATAGAATTTAAGTGATTATTTTGTTTTAAAACTCTGAGATTTATATGATTGAATTGTAAAATTGATTTCTTATATTATGTAATTTTGGTCGTAGAACTAGTAAAAGGATTGTGAGTGTAATATTTTTAGGGAATATATTTTATATCTTGAGGTCACAATTAATTTTGAACGTACTCTACGGTAAGATAGAATATTTAAGAAATAAATTATTATGGATCCAACATGAATGAAAATGCTTTAAGTCTTTTGAACATAGATTGAAATGGGAAATTGGGATCCCATGATGAATCTCTTTGACAAGGGACCTAGGTGTGTTTCTGTAATTAAGTAAATCTATTTTCAATTAGTTTTATCCACATACTTGTTTGGGAGAAAACTAATATATATAATGTTTCTAATTAAAAAATGAATTCATCCAGGTGACGTGAATATTAAACATGTGAATGGGACAATTAACTTCTAATGCATTTATATGATTTGTTTCAATAAAGTGATAAATCAAACTCTTATTTGGGATACATAGGAAAGAGGGACAAATTGATATATTTATTAAACCAATTTTTGATTCCACTAATATTTAATTTTATCCACTCCAGAATAGAATATTTGGTTGAATTAAAGTGATGTTGTGGTTTTTCTCACATGTGAGGCCTAATATATATCATACATTGAATGAATCTTGGTTTTCTTTCAATTATGTACTTTAAATTTAAATATAATATGGGTGAATTTTTTTTTCTTTTTGAGTAAATTGAACATCAATGATAATATATCTTGTACAATATTTATAATTTGGTGGAGTTATGGGAGCAAGAAATTTAAATATTTTTATCTTTCATCCATTGAAAATACCCTTACATTTAATTCAAGTACTATGTAATTAATTCATTTCAACTGACATTGTAAATTGTGGACAAAAATATTAAATAAATAAAAATAATTTTTTTATTGATATATTCATTTTTTAAGATAATTTAAAAAAAATTACCATTAACGTAGTGATTAATTTTTAAGCTATGAAATTACAATATTAAATATTTAATTTGGAACTAATTTCTTAAATGGATTAAAATTTGGAGTATTAATTATTTCAAAATTTTCATTTTGTTTTAAATGAAAATAAATAAATTAAAATCATTTTGAAATAATATTATTTCAAAGTAATCTTTAAATTAATAAAAAATAATTAATCGGAACAAAATGGTGAACTGAGAGAAATAATTTTTATGCAGTTAAAAAACATGCAAAGGTTAGAAGTGATTTTGTCCTTCTTGGTCACCACACAAACCATGCTTGTTTATAATCAATATTCCATGAAAAACAATTCTCATTGTTAGTACACTGACTATGAATCGTTCTTATGGTAGCCTCCAACTAATTGTATAATCTTTTGCTTAACCAACCACCTAACATGGATACCACCCATGGTCACATCGCTACCTAATTATGATGCCTAATTTCACCCTCCCCCCCCCATCCATTATCACAGTCACTATACTAACCATGAGTTCCCTCACCAACTATCTAACATACTTCAATCACTTCACTTGTTGTATCTCAACCCATGTCATGGTCAGTATAATGACTACGTGCCCACACTCACTTTTCCATGAACCCATTCTATTCGAGACTCGTAAACCACCAAGCACCTCCCATTCTTGTGAATACTAGAGGAGTCATGCTACTGCTAAATCATTCCCCTATTAAAGATCACATGAGCTCCACCACCTAAAACAGCTGCAAATGATGAAGAACCACTAAATCCCTAATGCATTCCTAGAACTAGTCACCGCCATTCTCGTGACATCCTGACCCTAATCCATGTTTTCCCACTTCTTCTATTGACATCTAATCTCACATCCCAAGGCCTAATAAAATCCCAAATTCATACATTTTAATCATAGAATGGAATCACTTGTGATGATATGTACTAAATTGCTTCACCTTAAAAGTAAATAGACCATGATATTAGGTGGAGACACTCATGAAAAAATTCATCACAACCATCAAAGATGAACATGAATCAACATTGAATATGGGCATTACTAAGGATTCTACCTATAAATATATTAAACCATCACTAAATATAATCATTCATCATATTCGACTTCAATTAGGGTTTTCTTTCATTATATCTTCATTTATGGAATTTCCTTCTGCATGTTAAAACAAATTATACTCTATTTTTTTACTTATGTTGTGTTGTTCTCTTCCCCATATTTCAGAATGTTCTTCCCCATTAATCTCATTGTAACCTAATCCCTTAAACTCTAATTCATAGATATCTAACATGAGTGTTATTTCCTTGTGGGATATCACACAGGAACCCTATTCTTTAATTATTTATGGGTTCCATCATTGATGTAGTATAAAAGTGTAAATAAGCATATTGATGATATTTATTTTCTCTTTTTCATGAACTGATGCACCCTTGAATTAATCAAATAATCTATCCCTGCCTCTATGAGTTCACATTTTTTACCATTGTAGAACTTTGGATTGAGGTATAAACAGCATATGGTGGATTTGGGTGTTGAAATAGTAAATTCGTCGATCAAGCATGTTCATTACCCCATCACCGTAGAGGAGGTTGAATTGATATATTAGGGGAGATTTCTCTAATTTATGTTCAAAACCCTAAAATAGTTTGTGGAGTGAAATGGAAGAAATATATTGATTCCATTTTCAGATAAAAACTATAGAATAAGGAAGAATATGTGTGTTTGGCCCTGGATCCAACCACATTCACCCAATTTTTTGTTTGAATTGTATTTCATTATTTTTAAAATTTTAAAATAAAAAACAAAAAAAAATACATCCACTATAGATGCTTTAAAAATTAATAAACCAATAAAATATATATATATCCATAAGTTCAATGATTGTGAGACTCCCAAACCTTTATCCTTAAGATACAACCATAGTTATCCACTAGGCTGTATTAGGATTAAAATAGAAATTATTTTCTACCACAACCTGGGAAAACTAAGTGATCACATAGGCAATCACTTTGTCATATTTCATGAGTACACAACCCAACACTTTTTAGATTTATCAGTGTGGATCACAAATCCATCCCCACTGGTGGGTAAAGTGATCAAAGGTGTAGTGAGAAGTCTCTTCTTTATATATTAAAACCATTTATTACACTCTTTATTCTATAAAAGAAATTACCCCCAACCATGTTATATTGGTTAATGGGATTGAAAATCAGTATAAGTATCTCACAAATCGATCATAACAGCCAGCTTATATAAGGAAACTATGGATATCCGTCATGAAGGTTATTCTGGGCAATCCTTTAATTTCTTCTCTTTTTGAAGGGCCTATAGATATCCCTTTTCTGGTGATTACTTTTAATAAAAATATTACTTTCTGTAAAAAAATCATATTTACTATACTTCACATACACATTTTCTTTTCACAAGGTCTTTTATAAAGTTTTAAAATTACTCTTATTTTCCTCCTTTAATTTTGAGTAGATGATAATATCATCTATAAAGACTATGAAAAAATTTCATGTTAATATCTAATTAATGTATTCAATAAAATCATGATGATATTTTGAGAATTAGTGAGTCGAAATGGAATCACTATGAACTCATAGTGCTCATTCATTTTATGTAATTATTCATGGTGATATTCAACTTCTTTATCTTTACACGATTTTATCCTAGCCAAAGATCCACCCTATAGAAATACTAGGCTCTATGTAGCTTGTAAAACAAGTCATTAATCTATATAAGATGATACTTTTTCTTTGTCATTACCATGTTAAGCATATAATAATCTATTCATAGGGACATTGATGTATCCTTATTCTTGATGAAGATGATCCATTCACACCCTAATGAAGCACTTGGGTGTATAAACCCTTTATAAAGATTCACCTGTATTTACTTCTTCATCTCTTAAAGTTAAACAAAAACCATTTTATATAGATCCTTATAAATTTTTAAATCTCTATGTATATGATAGATTGAAATTTAAAACCTCTGCTAGGAGGAAGACCAAACAATAATTTTTCATACACATCAGTGAATTCCCTAACAATGGAAATGTCATCAAGGATGATCTTTTTTTTATTATTAATCATTCGAGATATATATTCCTCCTCTTACTATAATAATATCCATGGTTGAGATGTCCGTACCAAGAAAAACTCATCCTCCTTACATTTGTATAGAATCATACGGTGATTCATGATAGGGAGGGTGATTTACTACTTTTTGAAATTTATGTTGTCTATATATTAGTAAAGTTAATCCAAACATAAAATTGTATAAAATTACACTACATAGAGTTTCATAAGGTTCATTGGGAATTTTACCCAACAAAGCTTTATATGGGGTGAGTTTTATGCTTGGGATGTAATAATTTCCCCATTTTCTATTTTTTATGCTATCTCTACATCCATGTTGTGAGCTGGTTCTTGAATAGTTCTACAAAACATGAATGATATGAAATATTGTGTAGAATCATGGATGATAAGACAAAATTTCTCTATTTTATTATCTTTAAAATCATTTTCTACATCCAAAATAGACACAGGGATGATAATTTGTAAACTAATTAACACATAAATGGGAAACCATGAACATTTAAGTTTTAACAATAAATGAAACATATTATTTAAAATTCGATTTTATAATCATAAATATAATTTATTCATAATCTATTTCATAACTATCACCACCCATAACATCATTTATAATCTTTTCCCTTAAAATAATTTCAATAAAAAGGGATGTTTTCCGTATATTCTATTTCATTACATAAACTATTATGGGATATTTTTTCCATTAATAATGCTTCCATGGGAGATTTGGAATTTTCTAAATCATATACCATATGAAGGTATAACCGTGTTTGTTTTAAGGACCATTTTCATATAGTAGGTGATGATACATTCCACCTCAATGCCCCCTTTTAGTGTTTATTAACCCTGAGTTCATTTATTCCATATCCACATCCATTTGTAGTAACTAGATAGGGACAAATTTTTTTTAATCCACTAACATTATACATAACCAAAATTTATTTATTTTTCTTTTTTTTAGTATTATCCCTATGTATTTCTCAACATATTCCTAATATTAACCCCAAAAATTACAAAACATTCATTTTCTACCAAATATGACAACCCGTATTTTATTAAACTTGATTTTGGGAAATTTTACATATAGGTAAACATACAATAAAAACATAAGATCAATAATCCTAGTGTATTTGGAAAATTATGTACATGTCACATCAACATGAAACATATATATAACAACATTATTGAAAAATTCCTTAACATGCCCCTATAATTCCATTGTTTTTATAAGACTACATGAGATAACCTATGATTGTGAATAAGAAAGGGGTGAGCTATAAAGCCCAGTAAAGAAATAAAAAAACTTACCTTAAGGTAAATTAATATCTATGAAACAATGGGTATATCAAGGTATTATAAGAGGTGTGATAATGAAAATCATGAATAATAAAGTACTATATAACCTGATAGCATAATGTTATCTTGTATATGAGAAGAAAACAAAAATAATGTCATAAACAGAAGTCAATTATAAGTACCAAGACAACCTCACATGGTGGGTAGATTCCCATAATATATTAGGATTACTCCCTAATCCTGTATATGATGTCCCAGGAGACTAAAACACTACCCAATGTATGGTATTTCTATTTGGGTTCCCACATTACAATATGTACATGATCATGTGTGCCAAATAGATCATTCAGAATAATGACATATTTTATAAAATTTAATCTCATGATCAAGGACTGTCGTTAATGTATTTGGAAGTACCCAATAAATTTAGGATAGGTAAATCAATTTGAATACCCTTGTGTGGGAATGGAGATGGGTATTCATAATACAAAAGTTTGGGGTGGAAAATCATATGATAATTTTGGAATCATAATGAGGGTACATAATGATTCATGTGAGGGATTAATGAGAGATAAATGGGTCTCTATTCACCTATAAATGATAAAGTAATTAAGAGGGATGTGTTAGAATATATCCCAATATGAAAAAATTGAAAAACAATCATAACATAAAGGAGGCTCTAAAATAAAGTGGACAAGGAAAGGATTCCTTACCTTGAGAGGGTGTTGTTAATGATTAGGAGAAAATTATTTAGAGCATAAGGGAAAATTTGGATGGATCTATAGAGGGATGTTTAGAGTAATTTCATTCATAAAGAGTTATTTTTAAGATAAATGGGCATTTGGGTTTATTTATATAGAAAAAAATCGGAGAGAGCTTTATTAATTTTCAAACATAGGTTTCGTACTCTATATGATAAAGTAATAAAATAAATAAAACATCACATTATTTATTCCAAAGTGAATTGATTTTAATTATTTTTCAAGTTAAAAACTAGGATAATTAAAATAATACCCTTGGTTATGTGGAGGTGAGTCATGTTTTTGAAGAATTGATTTTAAAACCTTAAAATATGATATTTATTTTTTAGGATTCTTTAAGGCTTTATAAAAACAATAAAATAAACTCAAAAATAGAGTATTTTAAAGTTGAAATATATATTTGGTTTCTTAATCATTTTATGGCACATATTATATCACTTTTGGGTAATTATGATGTCAGAATACCGCTGTATAGTTATATCATATTTGTATTCAATCCATGAATTTGGTTATCTTATAAAATTATGAAAAAAATATAATTGGATAATTTTTACATTATTATTTAAAAAATAATGTTTATTTTATCAAAAATAATATCCATCTATTTGAATTTTCACTTTTTGATCCAAAATCTACTTTTGTTGAAAAATTTTGGTTTTCTGAAAATAATAGTTTTTGGACTCATATAAATTATTTTTACGTTGTAAAATTTATATAATGATATATATTTAATAAATATTATTTAATTATAATATATATTAAAATACAACTTATTTCAAAAATTATTGAATACATTAAAAATAGTGTTTTGATTGAAACTATATGTTTCTTATAAGTATAATTTATTTTTCATCGCATTGAAATCTAATTTTATCAAATTTTTATTTAATTATTTCAAATTAATAATAGAAGGAAAAGTATAATCATTAATTTATTAGAGAAATTTAATCCTATAATAATTAATAATATTAGGTGCTGGATATATAACTCATTATTACCCCAGTGAACACTCTAGGGGCAAGGTGTGCAATGGTGAGATTTTCTTGGGGTGGTTTGAAATGCATGGTTGGGTTCATGATCTCAATGAGCTTGAAATTCACCCATATATTGTTTCATTCTTCCTTTATTTATTGAATCTTGGATTCGTCTTGGTCAATTAAAAAGTTCATGGATGTTATCTCCCTCAAAAGCACTAATAAATGGGATTCATAGGGTATAATCCTACTAGTTGATGCAATCACTTCTTCCATATTTGTAAATTGGAGTTTATCATAACCATTTATATATATTAGTCATATGATCACTACTAAATGAATATTTTTTAAATGGTTATGATTCATAATGGTATTTAAAATTTGACAAACAAAATAACTATTCAAAATATCCAATGTTGTGAATGTGTTTTCTATAAATTAATTTTCTGATAATAAATTTTCGGATTCAAAATGGAATTTAATTTATAAATTTTTGGGAAACAACAAATAATATATCTATAATTTAAATATTTAGTAAAAAATATCTCTGTGTGTGTGGTATAATTCCATTTCTATCAATGTAATATTTGAGATCCTCCCAACTTGTTGGCCAATAGTTGGAAGGATTATTGATTTCTAGTGTAGTTGAGATATAGTTGATATGTTTTCAACACAACCAAATGGAATTAATCTTGTCACGATGTCATCCATGTATCAAGAAAAAAATTAATCACTCCTCTTTAAGGTAACCTTTAGAATTAGATCATTCAGGTTGAGATTTATTTTTCAAATAGTGTTTCAAATTCTAAGATATTGACTTTTTCTATAGATGCCACTGCCTATTTTTAGGTACTAATTTTTCTTGTGATGATTACATTTCAATTTTTTATTAAATTAGAGTGTGTTTGGGTGAATATTTGAGAATACAAGAAGAAATAGGGTAGTGTATGGTTGGTTTATAGTTTTCTCTAACCCTGCGTCTTGGACCAACAACTGTGCAACCTCGGATAGTGGGGATTTTCACAGCTAACACACATTTTTTTAAAAAAAATGTGATCCCTAAAAATAGAAAATATTCCCCTCAGAGGAGGAACATTATTAAGGAACACTATTAGCAAAAATTATTTTCCAATTCCCATCAAGCCATTCTTGAATTTTGAATTCACTTGGGAATTATATTTTACATCTCCTAAACCCCCAAAACTCACGCTATTTGACACAAACTCTAACCAACTTATATCCTAGTGATATCCAAGCCTCCCAGATGGATTTTAAGCCTTTATAAACTTCTATATTTATGATTCAAACCTAGATTAAAGGTATTCTCCTCTCTTGGTAAGACAATCATAACCCGCTTCGTTTCTTGTTCCTCCTCCTTTCTTCTCCCATCCTACAAATGGTTGTTCTTACTATTTTGATTTTATATAGATATAGTATTTTATATATAGACCTATAATTAAAGAATATTTATTTTCTTAATCTTTATTTAGGTTTTTAGATCCAAATCGTTTTTGATATTCTTGTACCTCTCAAATTTTGGGGGTTTCATTAGGTAGTTATTTTTCAAAATATTTAGTTATGTGTTCTATTATTCAAATCTCATAGTCATGATTTTAATGATGTGTATGTAATTTTATAATTTCTAGGGTTCATTTAGAAATTTTTAAACTAATATGTTTAATTAATCATTGTGTTCAATTAATTAATTAAGGGCTTGGGGATTTGATCAAATAATGTTATTTTGGAATAGGGATAATTAATTGTTAAATTAAATATTGAGTTATTGGGATTGATAAATTGGGGTAATTAATTGATGAAATAATTATAGGATATTAATATTTTGAAAATTAATAATTAATTGATTAATTAATTAAAGGATAATGAGATTAGGAATTTAATGATTAAATGATGGAGTAATTATGTGACTATTGGGATTTTAGATTTGGACTAATTAATTGGGAAATTAATAAACGGAATTTATGTGATGATCTAATTATTGAATTTATAATGAAGTAAATATGATTAATTAATTGTTGAGTTAATTAATAAGATTGATATGATTAATTAATTATTGAGTTAATTAATAAGATATAGATTATTAGTTAATTTATGAGTAAATTGATTAGATTCCTAAGATTAATTAATTTATGAGTTAATTAATGATATAAAGAAGATTAATTAATTATAGATTTAATAGATGAGATTTAGATGATTAATTAATTTTTGAATTAATTAATGAAATAATGAATGGTAAAAATGGTATTCACATGATAATTTAGATCTAGAATAGTATCAATGGAACTATAAGATATGAGATGTGATATAGAATACCAATACTTCCATTCTAATACATGATATCCCTTGGGGATAGTTTAGAGTCCAACGTGGGCCGAAGTAGGTATTGAGTTTCAGGTATCCTCAAGAACTAGGGGCATTTATGTGGTTAAATAAAGAATAATTTGATAATGTGATAATTATTTATTTACGCATCATGCCCATTTTCTTTGTACAACTGCATACACTATTATTAAATATATATTGTTTTAGATACTCTTGGAAGTGGTTTGTTGAGTTAAAATCACTCACTACTTGGGCTTCTGAATCAGTACCCAAATAGATTTCATGATTTCGTGATAGGATAATGTAAAAGGCCATGTGTTAGGTAGATGAGTCTAGATGGAGCAGGGATGAGGGAACTAGATGTATTTTCGGACCCACTTGGGGGTCATTAATGTCTTTACTTTGAGTTTTCATTTTCACACTAGACAAGTATTTTGGAATGAAATTTCTACTATTTTTTTTGATATTGTACTTCCAGTTTTTTTATCTTGTTATACTGGTATTATTATAGATGTGAGATCATTTTGTTATTCTGTTATTATTTCTGGTAGTGTATTACTCTGATTAAAGAGATTTTAGTCTCCCAATGATAAATTTTAGTATCTCGCTATTAGTTGATAGCCTATGGCGTATGGTCAGGTGTTCTTGGGCTCATGTAACCGATCAACTATAGGAATTGGTGCATGGAACCATGGTTGGGATGTTATAATGTGCTATCAGAGCCTAATTTTCTTTTATTTCTCTTTTTCCTTATGATTTTGGTAAAGTTGGATAGAATACTTGGAATAGTAGGGCCTTGATTATGATCTTGTTCATGGGAGTATCATACCATTCTGTGGGGGTAGAACCCAAGTAACTATGGTGGGATTATTGTTATTTATATTTTTTGTTGCAGTTGAACATTATTTCACCTTGGGTGGAACACTTGTGGGGTGATATTATAATTATTTCTGAGATTTTATGATAATTGACTTATGGACCAGTATGAAATGTTAGTTTAGTTTTCCCGAATCATACTAGGAATACATGATTATTTTTTTACAGGCATCATTTTAGGCATGCACAAAAAATGGGTTTTTCATAAGTTATTGTACTTGAATTGTTTTGTTCTTTCTTGTGAAGTTGAATTGAATATAGTCAGGATTATAAACTTGAATGTGGTAAAAATGATGAAATATGAGAATAATTGGGTGTATAAATGAGAAAATTGAATAATGAAAATTAATTACCCTTTTTTAACCTTCACCTAGATGTATCATGGTTAAGGTTAGTGTTAGAACCTTGGTTTTGATCATATGGTAGGGTTTGGGGAAAATGACTTGTTGTGCCTTTTGGGTTTTTTCATAAGTGTGTTAGTATTGAAAAAGTACCTTAAGGTGTGTATTTTTCTTATAGATTTATGCCTCTAGGAATATTCTTATATAGATGATGAAAGAAGGCCTTAGATATAGATGATTCTCTAGTAGAAGAATCTGAGGCATCAACAGTGCCAGGTTAGGAAGTTTAAGAGCAATTCTAAGAGAACATTTCCTGGTTCTTATAATTCATGGAAAGAGGCCCAGAACAGGTTGAGATGAGTATGTCTGACTTGAATATGGTATTTTAGTTGTCGGATCCTTCAATTTTTTTTTGAAAGGGTGGACTAAGGAGAGATGAATTTTGGATTGAGTATATCCAAACTATACTTGACCACTTTGAGACTCCTATTAATAAGAGAGTCATGCTGGTTACTTATATTATATGAGGATTGGCAAAGTTCTTGTGGGATGTTTATGCTTTGACTAGATATATTGATGGAATGTTATAGAGTGAATTCTTGGATAGGTTCTTGGAGTAATTATATCCAGAGACATTGGGGCAGGATATATTAGTTGAGTGAGATTAACTCAGGGGAGTAAGACAATTATAAACTATAATAGAAACCTTACAGATTTTTTGTTCTAGTCTCTAATGTTGGAAGTGAATAAGGATACATCAAGAAAATGATTTCAGGAAGTAATTAAGTGTGAAATTAAGTATTAAGTGAATATATTCAATTTGAATGATTTTTTTGAATTTTTGAATCTTGCTCTTATAACTGAGGGCAATCTAAAGGAGGCATCTAGTGGAGGAAAGATGGTTGATGATAGATGATCAGGGGGTATGTCCTCAGAGATAAGGAAGCATCATTATGAGAAATTTAGCCAGAGTAGTGGAAAAAATAGTGTCCAGGGGGAAATTTAGTTACATAAAACATTTCTGAAGTGATGTTTCACAAGTGTGGTAGTCCAAGACATTATCATAGACAATTTCCTTGACCATCAATAGAGTTTTTATATTGCAAAAATATGGTATATTTATAGATGTTTGGTAGAAATCCATAACCGATGGGTAGTGATGGAAAAAATAAAGAGGATCAGTGTGTAGTAAGTGGATATCCTACACTATATCTGGAAGGAAGTTGAATTCCTACTAGCCATGGAAGTAGATGTAGTGGACTATGTACTTCTGTGTATGAGATCCCATTATAGTAGAGTGGTGAAGCTCATGGGACTCAAAATTCATCACATGGAAGAGGGTAAGGACAGTTTCATGTATTTAATACCATACTAGTGGATAGCATGGTTGGATCACTAATAGTGAGAGGTACTAATCATATAATATCTACATTAGATAATTCCTTATTTGATACTAGTTATTCTTATTCCTTTATTTCTACCCAACATGTAAATGTTTTTAGCCAAGAGGTTGAAATTTTGAGTATGGTGTTTACAATATATACCCCATTGGGTGTATGGTCTAGGGACATCTACTTGTGTAAGGGGGGTTCTCTTGGTGTTGGTGAGTATCATATTCTGTGAGATCTCTAAATCCTAATCATGTAAGGCTTCGAACTAATTTTGGGTTTGGAATAGTTAGTAGTGTACCAAGCCCATATTGATTGTTATCATAGTTGAATGACTTCTACATATCCTATGGGTGAAAATTATATTCACTATGGAGATTCGGATTTCCAGGAAGGCCAAGAAGGGCTAGTTATTCATCATCTGGGAGAGCTCATAGCCCAAGTTTCTAGTCTATTGTTGGATGATGGGGGTGTAAATCAATATTTCTTTCCAACTGTAGTGGATCTGTTTTAGGATGTGTTTCTTGAATACTTCTTAGGGTTTCCACCAAAGAGATATGTGACGTTTACAATTGAGATCATGATAAGAGATGAACTGGTTTCTATTCCATCTATCAAAAATAGAACCAACAATGATTCAAGAGACCAAGACTTAGCTGGAGGAGTTGATGGATAGGTGGTTTATCCATCTGAGTATGGTGCCCTGGGGATCACTAGTTATGTTTGCAAAGAAGGATGGTGGGATTTTTCTCTTATGTATTGATTATCAGAATTTGAACCAGATGAAAGTGAAGAATTGGTATCCCCTTCCATGCATCGATGATCTCTTTGGCCTGATGAAGGGGGATTTTTTATCTAAAATATTGACTTGAGATCAGGGTGTCATTAGTTGAGATTTTGACCATCCGAAATACTGATGACATTTTCTAGAAGTAGGTATGGCCTATGTGAGTTCGTCAAAAATGTCATTTGGGTTGATGAACTCACCAGTAGGGTTTATGGCCTTGATGAATATAATCTTCCATCAATACCTAGATTAGTTTTTGGTAGTGATTGTGGATGACATTTGGATATACTCCAAGACTCATGATGATCATTCACAACATCTTTACATCGTCTTGGGTACACTAAGAAGGAATTAGCTATAAACCAAGCTATCTAAGTGTCTATTTTTGAATAATCAGGTAAATGTATAAGGACACATTGTCTCAGATAAATGTGTGTTTGTATACCCAGTGAAAGTGAACACAAAGGTCTCTTGGGAGGATCTAAAGAACATTTTTTATATCCGTAGCTTCCAGGGATTAGATGAATATTATCATAGGTTTTTTAAAGTGTATTCTCATTTTTAATCTATACTCTTGGGCTTGAACAAAAAGGGGATAATATTTTTTGGTAGGGAGCTTGTGAGAATTCATTATAAGAGATGTAAAAGTTCTTGACATTGACACCAATCTTGATCCTACCTAAGCCATGTGAGGATTACATGGTCTATTGTAACACTTATCTGATATGTCTTGGAGAAATTTTGATACATATTGATCAACTTTTTGTGTATGGGTATCAGAAATTGAGGCCACATGACTTAAATTACCCAACACATGACCTTGAGTTGGCTGTGGTGGTTTATGCTTTGATGTGTTGGTGGAATGATCTATTTGGAAATAGTATTACAGTTTCTACCAATGATAAGAACTTATGTTATATATTATTGTAGTGACATTTGAATGTTTGGAAATTAAAATGGTTTGAGTGTATACAATCATTATATACTTAACTGGAATATAAATCTATGAAAGGGAATTGTGTTACTGATTATTTAATATGAAAAACATAGACTCACGATATTCATGAGTCTAGTGAAGAGTGGAATATGATGAATAAACTAGATGAGATTCTTGTGGTGTATTAAGTGAATCAATAGAAAATGACCCTAGTATCAAATTATGTTGATTCTAAACTTCTGATACAGATCACGAATAGACAGTATTAAGATTTGGAATATTTATCTTTGAGGGAAATCCTTGAAGGAGGGTAGACACCTTTAGATTGGTTGATAGTTGGGGTTGAGATCATTTATGTCAAGAATCAAGTTGGTGTTCCTACAATCATCTGATATGAGATGATATCGGAATTTCATGCTTCTAAGTGGGTGGTACATCTAGGTGTGACCAAAATTTACCATGGAAAATGATCACAATTTTGGTGTCTGATCATGAAAAAGATCTAGTAGGGTTCATGACATGATGCTAAAATTGTCTACAGGTGAAGGTAAGGCATTAGTGACCTAGAGGATTGTTTTAGTTGTTTCCCATTCTGTAATGGAAGTGGGATAACATTATTGGGGACTTTTTGGTGGGTCTCTTGAGAAAACCTTGATAGAATTACACTATTTTGGTCATTGTGGATAGAATGATGAAGCCGGAACATTTCATGACTATACCGAAGACTGTCACAGTGGAATAGCTAGGTGACTTGTATGTTCAAGTGATAGTCCCACTATAAGGGGTTCCACAGACTATAGTTTCAGATCATGAATTACATTTTACTTCATGCTTCTGGATGGGCTTACAAATGACACTTGGTATGAAGGATATTTTGGGTACGACTTTCCACCCACAAAAAGATGGGTAGTTGAAGCATACAATAATGGTGCTTGAGGATATGTAGTGATTGTTTGTTCAAGACTTTTTTGGATCTTGAGAAAAACACCAAACATTTGTGGAGTTCAGCAATACAAATAGTTATCAGGAAATGATTCAGATTGAACCATACAAGGATCTATATGGTTGGACAATTAGATCACCTTTGTGCTGACTAGAGGTAGGTAAGTCATAGTTATTAGGACCGAGTCTCTTGCAGGAGGCATTAAAGTAGGTACATCTTCTTTAGAAACCTATGTATTCGACTTAGAGTACATATAATTTTTATACTAATAGATGTAGACAACTTCTAGAGTATACATAGGCTGATTGTGTATTCCTTTGGGTGTCACCAAGTTTGGTTCACCGTAGGATATAGAGATAGGGAAAGCTGGAGCCCAAGTTTGTTGGACCGTTTGAGGTTGTAGGGAGAATCAGGCTGGTGGCATACTGAATGACTCTCCCACAAGAGTACAGTGATTTGAATGATGTTTTCTATGTGTGGTAAATTTAGTTATGTCACCCCAACCCTTCTCATGTGATTGATATAGATTAATTTGATCTTGAGAAAGATGCTTCATTTGATGAGCATCTGATATGTGTGATAGATCACGGTAAAAAAAATTTGAGGGTAATGATTGTGCTCGTAGTTCATATATTTTGGAAACATGGTCATGTTTGAGAGGAAACTTAGGAAATAGAGAGGTAGATGTGAGGGCTCAGTAGCCCAATCTTTTTGACTCAGAAACCTATAGATTCTTGGGAATTCATCTCAAGGATGAGATTATATAAGGTGTGGATATAGTAAGATCTAGACCTTTCCTATAAATTACTCGGGCTTTTTTTTAGTTATTCTTTTGCCTTGTGTTGGGTAAATTTCGTTTTTGTTTTAACTTGGGGAGTGATTGGGTGATAATTTCTGAAAAATGGAAGAAAGTTATCAGTGCACAGTTGGCACACGGTTTTCCCTAATTGTGAAACTTGGTAGAGAAAACCATGAAAACATGGATAATGGGGATTTTCATGGATAGAACATCTTTTGAAAAATTGTGTGCCCTAAAAGGAGAAACTATGAATTCCCCTATATGTAACTCCCCGACCCCAGTTACCCAGATTCTGTGCATCACAAAAGATCAAGTCTCGAAAGACCGATTAGTTTAGTAGACTTGGAAACACTTGATATATTCATAAGTCTTACATTACATCATGAAAATGAAAACTAAAACAACATAGTATCCGTAGTCCACACTCATATCCCCACATACTATCCCTGCAGGTCATTTATAAAATACTTCTTCACATCCTAGGAAAAATAAAACATAGAAAGGGGTGAGCTCAGATGCCAAGTAAGGATAACAATATAGCGGAAACTTTCATAAATAAGCATAAAAATTTAAGGCGATGTATAACTAAAAAAAAATCCTTTTAAACTTGAACTTCATCATAATATGGCAAAGATAAAATGAAATAATTCCATTTACTTATTCACTTGGATATTCCAATAATCGAATAATCACATGCAATATCAATAACCACTTTTATAATGATGGAATGCATAATTCTATACTATCATAACCACATAGTCAAGGCCTCGTTCTAAGACTACAAATAAGATTTGGTCCAGGCCCTGTGACAAGACACTAGTTTGTCTCATGAGACCTACCGATGCATCGATGAGTGACAGCGGGCTCCACCCATCACTTATTAAGTCCAATGGATTCCTCATATGAACAGGTTTAAACATAACATAAACATTCGTATTAAAACTAGCATACGAAATGTCAATACTTTATCCAAAAAACATGAATGGTTTAAAAATAACACATCCACAGTCAAACATATCACAAAACCTTCAATACAATTTGGAAGTTTTGTATCATAATAAATAAACATCAAATAAGATTAAAATCCTTCAAAGGATGTTGACATAGATGAAATCAAAACTATTTGAGAGAAATATCTCTTTTTTTGAAATCATTTAAAATTAAAATAATTATAAAAGAAAACATTTACTTTAAAAATATTTTTATAAGATTTTAAGGGAAGCTTGGAAGATATTATAATGTCAGAAAATAGTCGAACCCGCCGTATAAGTTAAAAAAAGACATTCTTACCTTAATTATTTCTAAAAGGTTAAAAAGGACTTTGTTTGGAAAACGACAGATAGATTCCTTTATAAAATTCTTATAAAAAGTCAAAAGGGTAAAAATTACTTTAACCCATATTCTGTAAAATAGTAATAATGTTTTGAAATGCATTTTTAAGAAACATGTATGTGGATGATAAAGTGGTCCCATTAGATACTTACGTATAAACAACCTCGGATAATGAAGAGATTGTGAAATAAGCCCTTACATTGTACTTTTCCTTGGTCAATTGTATGTTAACCTCTAGTATAATAGTTAAAACATTGTTATTAAATTATAAAAGAACCATATATATAATTATGATATCATATATGATCTTCTAATAATGCTTTGTTAATAATATTTTAGTATTATCATCGTTTTGGGTGTTAACTTACTCATTTTCTTTTATATGTTTTGTTACATAAGTCATGTTATTTATGGATAGGTTGTATATTATTCATATCCAGAATGATATAAAGTTCATAAACATTACTTTTAATCATCAAATGAGAATTAGTCTTGAATTTATATGATTGGGAATGAATCTCATCGCGTTCTTGGAGACGGAAGTCCGTACGTGCACACGAGCGACAATATCATTCTTTTGATATTAAAATAATATATAATTGGATGGTATATCATATATACAGAATCATTATCATGTTATATTTATTATTTACATGAATTACACATCATTATTATACCCATACAAATAATAATGTTTCGAATAACAATTACACCACGATGTGGAGACGGTAAGTTGTACGTACGCACGTACGGTGACATGTCATTCATAGGATGGATAGAATACTTAATATGGTTGTACCATATTTATAATAATATCTCAGTATATAGAAGATAATTAATTTATTATTTTAGAATGGGAATAACAAAGAAAGAAGAAGTTGAAGAAGAAAGGAACTTGAAAGAGGGTGGTGAAAACATTACCTCTTCTTCGGGTTCTTCCTTTTGATTTGATCAAAATGGATCCTTAAGTGTAACACCCTGAGATTTTATGAGAAATATTTTTTTTAATATCTTATGTTATACGCAAATGAATCTTTCACTCATACAACACTAGCTTGGCTTGCATTACATGCAATCATGATCTTCCTCGATAACGTGTGTAGTACGCAATACCGAGTTTCACCAGACAATGATATATTATTATAATATTATAAACAGGCCGTTATGAATAGTATTAACTTAATTTTAAATTTTATAACATTATTATTCATCTTACATATTTTCTAGAATATGGTATGAGAACAAAATATATTTTTCGGGTAAAATAATTATTTTTAAAAAAATGCAGTTTTACTGCCTTTTGATGGCGCACCAACTTTAAATCTAGTTTTTGAAAAGTTTATAAGTTAAATTTGACAAAACAAAATTCTTATTTGGAATCAGGATATAAAAATTTACTTTGGATAAATTTTTCATATTATTCTGATAACTTTCATATTTTAATGATTAGTAAAAACACGCTATATTTTAATTAAAAACAACTTTTTTCATCACAATAAATTATATAGTTTAATTATAATATTTAATGGTTTTAAAGTATAAATAGAATATATTTTTACCATTTAATATAATTTATTTCATTATCATTAATGTTGCATTGAATTCATAGGTAAAAACATTTCAATCTTTGGCAATGTTTTAACTTTTAAAACCTGTTTGCTTAACAACAGGGTTAATATTAAATTAATTACTGAAACTTATTTGTTTTGAATTTTGAAAAATGGATTCCATATTTGGATTCAGTGGGTCCAAATTATCTTCATAGGTTACTTTTATTTTTTTGATATTATGAATAGTAACGACGGTAAGTTTTATTTACTGCAGTTAAAGGTAAATCGGGTAATTAAGGGTAAATATAAGAATATAAAATTACCCAAAAACTTTCCAAAATCCTATTTGATGAATCGAAGTCGACCCATATCACCAAAGGGACGGACTAGATTCATTTAATGGACTTTTGACCACCAAATAATATAATTATTATTAAAACCAAAAAATGTGACAACATGTCACTCTCTTAAATCTTATAAGTGTAATAATTTAAATTTAGTGATAAACATCATAAAACATTAGATATAAATAGTCCCCAGAATTCTAATAAAATTATATACATCTTATGAATTTATTTATAATTTTTAGGTATTAAATAATTATCATTAATTATGACACAATAGTGATGTTGAAATTATTTTATTGATTGAATTATAAAATAAATGATTTTCAAAGTATTAAAATAAATATTATATGAACTATTTAATGTGATCCACTAATTTTATAGATAGATATGACATGTTATGAATCTATTAAAGCTTTTATTTTGAACATATATTCTGTGTATATTTTATTTAAATTCAAATAAATAAATAGTGTCAAAATTAACACTATTGTTATTTTATGAAAATTACATATTATAAAATTGTTTAAAAATCACAAAAATATTTAAAAATTATAAATTAAAATTTATATGGTATAAAATGTAATAAAGTATACAATTATTTACAATTCACAACATATAAGTAATTATTTATAATGATTTAAAATTTATATTATTATTACCACAAATAAAATTAAATAGATTATATAAGGATAAATCATGTTGATAATGTTTAAAATAAATTCCCAACTTGTCTAATTTTTATTGGTTGATTATATTAAAACCATATCTCATCTAAGATTCTGATATGAGTCATTTTTGGAGGTTTTCAAGTGGGGTTGGAATTTATTATAAATTAATATTTCTTATAATTCCAAAGGTGCCCCTCTCCTCCCTTATAAAAGGGCACCTCCTCCCTCTCCTCCTCCCACCACTTTTAGCCTTAAAGATCAGAGAAACCCTGAAAATTTGTCTCCTCCACTTCCCTAGAAACATCCTAGAGGTCCTTTTCTTCTTCAAAGACCAATCTAAGTGCCCTAAGAGGAGGTTTCAAAGAGACGTGTCGAAAAAGGGGTAATATCCGTTACCGATTCATTCAAATTTATTTCTTCTTCTAAATATTCTTATCTAGTTGTTTAATTATTAAGTAATAACATAAGTATCAATCATATACTGATATGTTATTATAAATATTAAATAACCCTATTTCACCTTCTATCCATCCTACAGAAAATGAAATCATCGCGCGTGCGTACGTACGGAATACTGTCTGCACGCCGTGGTGTAATATGTTTTCCACCACCAACTTACTTGGATGGTTATAATGGTATAATTAATAACTATATATGATTATTTTAAAATTATATTGATTCTGAAATAGTATACATACACTTCAATACAATTCCACGATCATGGGAACGATATCATCGCTCGTGCGTACGTACGGCCTACCGTCTCCACTATGTGATGTGACTCGTTCTACATGATCTTAATTGAATAATGATTATATAAATGAATTTAATTAGTAAATATGATATATATTACACTAATACTATTCTTGAAATTATTTATCTATAACCTAAAAATAATAATTAGAATTTATTCGATAAAACATGCATAAGAACATAAAGCAATAAAGACGCGAATAACAAGTAGTAATGAAATATTACTAATAAAAATCTAAGAATATGACCATATATGATATCATAACAATGACTATGATTCTGTAATAAATCAATGACATTATTTAAATCATTATACAAGAGGTTCGGACACGTACAAAGCATATCGGACCTAAGGTAAGAGAAAACCTCGCAATCTCATTTTTATCCGAGATTGTTTATACTTCAGAATTTACTAGGGAATATTTATCATCCACATCCATGTTTCCTCAATATATAATATTATTTCTATCCTCCTACAATTTTTTAAATCCAATTTTACCTTTTGGTTAGTTTTTAGTAAAATATATGAAAGGAATATTTTGTCATTTTTTAGTACGAGGTACTATTTGACTTTTCCTGCCAAAGTACGAGAATAATGTTTTTTTAACTTATACATCATGAATGTATATTTATGATTTAATAGAACAATATTTACATGAATCTTCTTTTACATGTTTTCATGTTTATTTTTTAGTCAAATTCTTTTAGTTTAAGATTGTATGACATGTTAAGAAAGGAAAAATGTTTTTAAAATTGAAAGGATATTTTCCTCAATAATGTAGTTCAAGTGTTTTATCAAAATTTTTTTCCATCTAAGATAGTATAGGGTTTTGTTTTTATCCCTATTTTTACATTTATTTGATTATGTTATGATGGAATTAATTTTATGATGTCCTTTTATCTTATATGGATATGATGGCATGATGTTTAAGAATCCCATTTTTATTACATGGGTTATGTTATGATGTATGATTTATGATTTTGTGGCACACATAAGAATGGTTTAATTATAAGATTTGTGGGACTTATATCTCCCCCCAACGCATTGGGTAAAGATTTATATCTCATGAGATAGGCATGGCTGGATCGACAAGTTAATCCGGTTCAGTGATATAGGACTGGAACGAGGAGTGAAATCGGTTCAATAATGGACTTTGTCTACTATGATAGTCTTGGCCATGAGTCTTGACTAAAATGAAATGATTTTATATGATTATGTGTGTATGCCACAATGTTTCATGTTTTAAGTTATGATTATTGGGATTACATTTCACCACTATGATTTATCCCATGTTATGATATTATGATCTCTTGTGCAGGTTAAGATATTCAAAATTTTATGTTCTTATTAATATGATATGATTGATATTTCTTTTTATACCCTTACTGAGCATTTGAACTCACCTTTTTGTATGTTTTCTTTTCCCCAGGTCAAGAAGAAGGGTATTATGTAGGATATTCCAAAAAGGGACTCTAGATATGATGAAATAAATGGGAGATAATGTAGATGATTTATGAACCAGTTGTTTATGTTTCCCAGTTTCTAAAGAAACTATAAATATATGGTCCTTTGATGTTTTTTTTATATGTTGTAATAATTATGCTTCAATTATGAAGTAATAACAATGTAGGTAGAGTATGGGTCGGTATAGTTGGTATCAGAGGAAAGGTAAAGTCAACCTTTGGAAACTAGGGTGTGAAAGCCTTAGTAAGAACTCTAAGGATATGTCTAGGCATAGAACACAATACTAGTGTTTTATAAATGGACATGAATAACCTATGATAAGCCCTAAAGTGTGAAATTTTATTAATGATTATGTTGTATTCCTATTACAATTTGTGTTTCTCACACTATTCTTCATGGTTTTAGTCAATGGCTGGAACCCGAAGGAACCATGTTAATGCGGAATGCGATGGGAAATGCAATGATTGTCCCCCTGAGCAACCAAATGTTATGGGAGATGGAATGAAAAATCTTGTAGCCATACTCACACAACTTTCTCAAGCTATGAATCATGCAGGACTTCCAAACGAGAAAAGGAAGTAAAAACATTCTGTTGAATCCTTCATGAGGCAGCGTCCACCTTCATTCAACGGGTCTTCTGATCCATTAGTGGATGAACAATGGATCAGTACCACTGAAGAGATATTTTCAGTTCTACAATGTTCTGAACACGACAAAGTCATCTTAGTAGTGTATCGTTTGGAAGGTGATGCTGATCAATGGTGGAATCTTATCAAGAATACGAGGAAAATAGATGAAATTGAGTCCATGGAATGAGACGAGTTCAAGAACTTACTTTTCAATAAGTACATCCCTCGTATTCTTCGAACAATGTTGGAGAAGGATTTTCTTGAACTGAAGCAAAAGGATGATGAATCTGTTGGTACCTACAAAGAAACTTTTACAAGACCTGCAAGGTACGCTTCCGGAATTATTATCCAACCTGAGAGTAAGATCGATTGATTATTTAGTGGCTTAAAACCAAGTCTTCGAAGGGCATTAGCCATAAGGGACATCAATAGCTATGAGGAAATTGTTTGATGTGCTCTCAAGGTTTAGATGGAGATTTGAGTAACCCATCAATCATATGGGTTTGATAAGAAGAGGAAAATGGAATTCAAAGGAAAATATAAAGACCACACTGAAAAGAAGTTGAGTTTTCCTTTATGATCAAATTGTGGAAAGAAATATAGATGAAATTTTCTTAAATGGACAAGAAAATGTTTTAAGTGTGGAAAAGAAGGTCATCGGGCAGTTGAATGTCGAAATAATGGGAATAAGATGTCTAATGATGCGAACAGAGAAAGGGATACATAGAATGGACCTCCTACACTTCAATGTTTCAAGTGTAAGGATATGGGGCATTATGCCAATCAATTCTCAAATCCAAGGGTTGTTGATGATGGTCGACGTCAACAAACTCTTAAGGCTAAAGAGAAAGAAAAGTCACATGTAATTTCTATCAGCGATGTGGAGTACGATAACGAAGTGGTGAAAGGTACACTTACCATCCACTCTAAAGTAGAAAATGTTTTATTTGATTCTGGATCCACCCACTCTTTTTTTTCTGAAGAATTTTTTAAGGGTATCTCTATATTACCTCAATAATTAGATGTTGAGTTAGCTGTGACAACCCCTAATGGAACAACGGTCACAACAAAAGTTTACAATTCATCTCTGATTGAAGATTGTGGGAAAGTGCTTCCTGCAAATCTTGTGATCCTTCCTATAGTGTAATTTGATGTGATTCTTAGCATGGACTGGTTTTCTTTATACGGAGCTCATATCAATTTACAAACAAGGGAAATCAAATTTAATATTCCAGATCGATCTATGATCATCTATTGATTCAAGGATGAGCATAACCTTCCAGTGGAAATTTCATCCATCTTATGGGTCTTTATTCCACTAAATAAAGGTTATTTATCTCAAATTGTTGGCGAGATACTCACGATTAAGAATATGCCCATTGTACGGGAGTTTGATGATGTCTTTCCAGAGGAATTTCCAGGTCTTTCACCAAATCGTGAAGTTGATTTTTCAATAGAACTTATACCAGGTGCTATGCCTATTTCATAGACACCTTATAGAATGGCCCCAATTGAGTTTCAGGAATTGAAGAAGCAAATCCAATAGAATCTTGATAAAGGATTCATACGCCCTAGTTCGTCACCTTGGGGAGCACCTGTTCGGTTTGTTAAGAAGAAAGATGGATCAATGAGACTCCGCATTGATTATCGAGAAATTAACAAGACCAATATCAAGAAACAATATCTTCTTACATGCATTCATGACTTATTTGATCAACTACACTGATCTCAATACTTTTCCATGATTGATCTTCATTCAGGGTATCATCAATTAAGGGTCAAAAGGGAGGATATACCAAAGACGATGTTTCGTACAAGGTATGGATACTATGAATTTATAGTGATGCCATTTGGTCTTACTAATGTTGCTTCTATCTTCATGGATCTGATGAATAGAGTCTTTAGAGACTATCTTGATTAGTTTGTGGTAGTCTTTATAGATGATATTCTTGTCTCTTCAAAGAGCAAGGAAAAACATGAAGATCGTTTGAGAATTGTATTGAGGACCTTGAGAAAGGAGAAGCTTTATGCCAAATGTACCAAGTGTGAATTTTGGCTTCAAAAAACTTCATTTTTGGGTCACATAATCTCAAAGGAGGGGATATCTGTGGATCCCGCAAAAACAGAGGTTATCGAATGATGGTCGAGACCAACAACAGTAACTGAGATCCAGAGTTTTCTTGGTTTTGGGGGATATTATCGACGTTTTGTGAAAGATTTTTTATGATTATCTAATCCACTCACCAGGTTGACTCGAAAAGGAGTTAAGTTCATGTAGACGGAGGACTGTGAAGAGAATTTCATGGAGTTGAAAAGAAGGTTATCCAGTGCACCTATGCTCACATTGCCTTGTAGTGGAGAAAAGTTTGTGATCTACAGTGATGCATCCAAGAAGGGATTTGGGTGTGTTCTCATGAAAAACGATATGGTGATATCTTATGTCTCACGACAGTTGAAAATCCATGAGAAAAATTAGCCAACTCATGATTTGGATTTAGATATGGTAATATTTACATTAATGACTAGGATACATTATCTTTATGGTGAAAGGTGTGATATTTATACTGATCATAAAAGTTTAAAGTGTATTTTCGCACAAAATGAGCTGAATATGCGCCAAAGAAGATGGTTTGAGCTGATTAAGGATTACGATAGCTCAATTCAATACCACCCTGGGAAATAAAACAAGGTGGGAGATGCATTAAGTTAACAAGACCATGCTAGCTTATCCATGATGAGGATCACAAAATATCCAATATTTATGGATTTACAAAGTATGGATCTGGGAATTATAATGGAAGGGGAAAAATATTATCTTTCTCAAATGAATGTTCAACCATCTATACATGTAAATATTAATGAGGCACAAAAATAAGATGTAGAGTTACCAAATAAGGTGAGAAATGTTCTTGAATTCAACCTTGATTGTGATGGGATAATAAGGTTTAGGAATCGGGTTTGTGTTCCTCCCATCCCATAATTAAAGAATGAGCTGCTGGATGAGGCTCATAGTTCCTCATTCTCTATTCATCCTGGAAGTACGAAGATTTATAGAGACCTGAAAGAGTACTTCTGGTGGGATGGCATGAAAAGAGATGTTGCTAAATATGTCTCTCGATGCTTGGTTTTTCAGCAAGTTAATGTTGAGAGACAGAAGTCTAAAGGGATGTTACAATAATTACCCATACCCGAATGGAAATGGGAAAATATCACTATGGACTTTGTCACTGGACTTCCTAAAACATCCAAAGGCAATATTGCTATCTTGGTTATAGTTGATCATCTTACGAAGTCGAACACTTCATTTCTATTAGAGAAGATTCCCCTCTGGATCATCTTTCCGGGATATATGTGAAGGAAGTGGTAAGATTGCATGGAGTACCACTTTCCATTATATCTGATCAGGATCCGAGGTTTACCTCGATGTTTTGGTGAAGTCTTCAGCATACTCTAGATACAGAATTGAGTTTCAGCACTGCTTATCATCCTCATACAGACGGTCTTTCTGAGATAACTATTCAAACTCTAGAAGACATGTTAAGAGCTTTCTGTATGGATTTCAAAGGTGGTTGGGATCAACACCTACCTTTGGTGTAATTTTCTTATAATAATAGATTTCACTCCAGTATTCATATGACTCCTTATGAAGCTCTCTATGGAAAGAAATGCCAAACTCTAACTTGCTGGGATGAAGTTCTGGAAAGAAATCTATTAGGACCTGATCGTGTTGATGAAATGGAAAAAATGGTCCAGTCTATTCAAAAACACATAATAGCAGCTCAGATTAGACAAAAAAGTTAGGCCGATAACCAAGGAAAAGACCTAGTGTTTGAAGTGGGTGATAATGTGTTCTTACGAATATCTCCTTGGGAGAAATTAATGAGATTTGGAAAGAATGGAAAGGTGATCCCTAGGTATATTGGTCCTTTTGAAATACTGGATCATGTTTGGAAGGTAGCTTACCAATTGGAGCTTCCACCGAATCTCTCTCAAGTTCACGATGTGTTCCACGTATCTCTCCTGAGAAGGTACATACCTGATCCTTCACATGTACTCAGCTCAGAAGTTGTACTGCTGGAGCAAGATCTTTCTTATAAAGAATAGCCGATAGATATTCTAGATCGTATTGAAAAAGTTATAAAGAACAAGACCACTCGCTTGGTGAATGTTTTATGGAGGAACCACAAATTAGAAGTAGCTACATTGGAGCTTGAAGATATGATGAGGGAGAGGTATCCTCATCTGTTTGTTACAAAGTCACAAATTTCGAGGGAAAAATTCATTTTAAGGGGGGTAGAATGTAACACCCTTAGATTTTATGAGAAATATTTTTTTTAATATCTTATGTTATACACAAAAGAATCTTTCACTGCACACAACACTAGCTTGGATTGCATTACACGCTATCGTGACCTTCCTCGATAGCGTGTGTAGTACGCAATAACGAGTTTCACCAGACAATGATATATTATTATAATATTATAAACAATCCGTTATGAATAGTATTAACTGAATTTTTAATTTGATAATATTATTATTCATCTTAAATATTTTCTAGAACATGGTATGAGAACAAAATATATTTTTCTGGTAAAATAATTATTTTTCAAAAAATGCAGTTTTGATGCCTTTTGATGGCGCACCAACATTAAATCTAGTTTTTTAAAAGTTTATAAGTTCAATTTGACAAAATAAAATTCTTATTTGGAATAAGTATATAAAAATTTACTTTGGATAAATTTTTTATATTATTCTGATAACATTCATATTTTAATGAATAGTAAAAACACGCTATATTTTAATTAAAACAACTTTTTCATCGAAATAATTTGTATAGTTTAATTATAATATTTAATGGATTTAAAGTATAAATAGAATATATTTTTACCTTTTAATATAATTTATGTCATTAGAATTAATTTTACATTGAATTCATAGGTAAAAACATTTCAATCTTTGGCAATGTTTTAACTTTTAAAACCTGTTTTCTTAACAACGGGATTAATTTTAAATTAATTACTGAAACTTATGTGTTTTGAATTTTGAAAAATGGATTCCATATTTGGATTCAGTGGGTCCAAATTATGTTGGTAGGTTACTTTTATTTTTTTTGATATTATTAATAGTAACTACGGTAATTTTTATTTACTATAGTTAAAGGTAAATCGGGTAATTAAGGGTAAATAAAAGATTATAAAATTACCCTAGCACTTTCCAAAATCATATTGGATTTATAAATATCGACCCATATCACCTAAGGGTCGTACTAGATTCATTTCATGGACTTTTGACCATGAAATAATATAATTATTATTAAAACCAAAAAAGTGACAACATGTCACTCCCTTAAATATAATAAGTGTAATAATTTTAATTTAGTGATAAACATCATAACACTTAGAATATAAATATTCCCCAGAAATCTAATAAATTTATCTACATCCTATGAATTTATTTATAATTTTTAGGGATTAAATAATTATCATTAATTATGACACAATAGTGATGTTGAAATTATTTTATTGATTGAATTATCAAATAAATGATTTTAAAAGTATTAAAATAAATATTATATGAACTTTTTAATGTGCTCCACTAATTTTCTAGATAAATATGACATGTTATGAATCTATTAACTCTTTTGTTTCTAACATATCTTCTGTGTATATTTTATTTAAATTCAAATAAATAAATAGTGTCAAAATTGACACTATTGATATTTAATAGAAATTACACATTATAAAATTGTTTAAAAATTGCCAAAATATTTAAAAATTAGAAATTAAAATTTATATGGTCGAAAATTTAATAAAGTATACAATTATGGATAATTCACAATGTATAAGTAATTTTTTATAATTATTTAAAATTTAGAATATTATTACAACAAATAAAATTAAATAGATTATTTAAGCATAAATCATGTTGATAATGTTTAAAATAAATTATCAACTTGTCTAATTTTTAGTGGTTGATGATATTACAACCCTATAGCATCTAATATTCTGATTTGAGTCATTTTTGGAGGTTTTTAAGTGCGTTTGGAATTTATTATAAATTAATATTTCTTATAATTCCAAAGGTGCCCCTCTCCTCCCTTATAAAAGGGAACCTCCTCCCTCTCCTCCTTACACCACTTTGAGCCTTCATTCTCAGAAAAACCAAGACAATTTATCTTATACACTACCCTAGAAACATCCTAGAGGTCCTGGTATTCTTCAAAGACCAATCTTAGTTCCCTAAGAGGAGGTTTTAAAGAGGCGTGTCGAAGAAGAGGTAATATCTGTTACTGATTCTTTCAAATTTATTTCTTCTTCTAATTCTTCTTCTATAGTTGTTTCATTATGAAATAATAACATCAGTATCCCTCATGTACTGATATGTTATTATAAATATGAAACAACCCTATTTCACCTTCTATCCATCCTATGGAAAATGAAATCACCGCGCGTGCGTACGTACAGAATACCGTCTCCACGTCGTGGTGTAATCTATTTTCCACCAGCACCTTACTTGTATGGGTTTAATGGTGTAAAGAATAAATATATATTATTTTTTAAAATGATATTTATTCTTAAATAGTATACATACACTTCAATACAATTCCACGATCATGGGAATGATATCATCGCTCGTGCGTACGTAGGGCCTACCGTCTCCACGATGTGATGCGACTCGTTCTACAAGATCTTCATTGAATAATGATTATATAAATGAATTTAATGAGTAAATATGATATATATTACACTAATACCATTCTGGAAATGAGTTATCTATAACCTAAAAAGAATAATAAGAATTTATTTGACAAAACACGCATAAGAACATAAAGCAATAAACACACAAATAACAAGTAGGAATGAAATATTACTAATAAGAAGCTAAAAATATGACCATATATAATATCATAACAATGAGTATGATTCTGTAATAAGTCCATGACATTATTTAAATCATTATACAGGAGGTTCGGATACGTACAAATCATATCGGACCTAAGGTAAGGGAAAATATCGCAATCTCATTTTTATCCGAGATTGTTTATACTTCAGAATTTACTATGGAATATTTATAATCCACATCCATGTTTCCTCAATATGTAATATTATTTAAATCCACCTATAATTGTTTAAATCCAATTTTACCCTTTGGTGAGTTTTTATTAAAATATATGAAAGGAATATTTTGTCGTTTTTAGTATGAGGTACTTTTTGACTTTTCCAGCCAAAGTACGAGAAGAATGTTTTTTTTACTTATACAGCATGAATGGATATTTATGATTTCATAGAACAATATTTCCATGAAGCTTCCTTTAAATGTTTTCAAGTTTATTTTTAATCAACATATTTTAGTTTATTATTGTATGACTTGTTATGGAAGGAGAAATGTTTTTTAAATAGAAAGGATATTTTCCTCAAGAATGAAGTTCAAGTGTTTTATCAAAATTATTTTCCATCTAAGATAGTATAGGGTTCTATTTCTATACCTATTTTTACATTGATTTGATTATGTTATGATGGAATTAATTTTATTATGTCCTTTTATCTTATATGGATATGATGGCATGATGTTTAAGAATCCCATTTTTATTAAATGGTTTATGTTATGATGTATGATTTATGATTTTTTGTCACACATAAGAATGGTTTCATTATGAGATGGGTGGAACCTATATCTCCCTCTAATTAATTGGGTAAAGATTTATATCTCATGAGATAGACATGGCTAGAACGGAAATTTAATCTAGTTTAGTGATACAGGACTGGAACGAGGAGGGAACTCGGTTCAGTAATGGACTTTTTCCGCTATGATACTCTTGGCAATGAGTCTTAACTAAAATGAAAAGATTTTCTATGATTATGTGTGTATGCCACAAAGTTTCATGTTTTAAGTTATGATTATTGGGATTAAATTTCACCACTATGATTTATCTCATGTTATGATATTATGATCTATTGTTCAGGTTAAGATATTCAAAATGTTATGTTCTTATGAATATGATATGATTGATATTTCTTTTGATTTCCCTTACTGAGCATTTGAGCTCACCCTTTTGTATGTTTTCTTTTCCCCAGGTCAGGAAGATGGTTATTAAGTAGGATATGCCAAAAAGGGACTCTAGATATGATGAAATAAATGGGATACAACGTAGATGATTTATAAACCAGCTGTTTATGTTTCCCAGTTTCTAAAGACACTATACCTATATGGTTCTTTCATAGTTTTGTTATATGTTGTAATAAGTATGCTTCAATTCTGAAATAATAACAATGTATGTAGAGTATGGGTCATTATATTAAGTTGGATTTCTGATCAAGCTAAGGCCTCTAGGTTTATGTGAGGGAATTTTAGAGAGTATTTGGGCAGGGGTTGGCCAAACCAAAAGGCTTTTAAGGTTTGAAATTGAGAGAAGGGGAGTTCCCTTTTATAAGGGGGAGGAGGGGCTCTTTAGGAAAAACTTAATGTATTATTTTATAATAAATTCATATTCGGTTTATAATGGCTCCAAATTGTATTATTAAAAGTATATGGTGTGTATGGGTCGAAATCCTTTCAACCAATAGATTTTATATAGGTTTGGTCATTATATTAACCTTATCTTATAGTTTTAACTCTGAGTTAATTAATTCGACACTTACTATATCACTTTGTATTTTTATATTATATAGTTAATAAACTTACTATATACATCCAATAGACCCCCAAATGGACACTTAATGATACACCTATCATGATATAAGACATTTGGACGAACCTTAGATTTTTAGGAATAGAATATCAATTAATAATATAATATTTGGTTTAAAAACTCATTTAAGTCAATTTTGAAACTATTCAATAATTGATTTTTGATAAAGTCATAAAAATTTTATTAATTATAAAAAAATTCATTTAATAAATCCTAAAATGACATATTAACCAATAAAATTCGTGTATGTCATCAAAACTTTCAAATTATATTTATTTTAACATTTATAATACCAATTGTTTGATTCTTTCATTAATTAGGAAAATACTGCATCATTATTATGTCATAAATAAATTTAATTATTGAATGTCTAAAAATTATAAATAAAATAGAATTATGTATTAAATCTTTTTAGAGTTCTGATTAATATTTATAGTCAAAAATATAACATAAATAACCCTATATAAAAATTGTTTTACTAAAAGATATAGGCTTATGTCATTTTTGTATTTACTTTAACTTAATTAATATAAAGTGTCATTATCACTTACAAGTGGATCCATGGGGTCCCAAAATCGACCCAAAGATGACCAGGGTCGGACATCTATCAACCAATAGGGTTAAGAAACGTTTTAGGGTAATTTATTATTATTATAATATTATTTTTTACACTTATTTACCGGATTTACCCTTTAACAGTGGTAAATAAAAAATTTACCGAAGTAATTATTCAAAATGACAAAGAATAAAAGTTACCGAATTACACAATTTGGACATCCTGATTCCAAATATGGAGTCCATTTTTTCAAATTCAAAACACATAAGTCGCAGAAATTAATTTAAAATTAATTCCCGCTGTTAAAAGAAAAAGCGGGTTTTTAAGAGATAATTACTATCAAAAGATTAACACTTGTTTGTGTCTGGTTTAAATGTGAAATTTTGTACAATGAACTACATTGTATTAAATGGTAAAAATATATTCTAAATATACTTTAAAACCACTAAAATTCATAATTTATCACTATTAATTATTTTAATTAAAAAAGTTTTTTTTAATAAAAAATTAGTAATTTTCATTATTCATCAAAATATGAAAGTTATCCGAAAAGTACCAAAATTTTATCCTAGGATAATTTCGATATTATGAATCCAAAAATGAAGTCCATTATGAAAGATGAAATGTATAAAATTTCAAAAACTGGGTATTACTATTCATAACGGCTACTTTGATTGGTCGCGGCGTGTTAGAATCTCGTAGTTGCGTACAACACAGGCTACTGTATTATTCAAAGAGTAGTGTACCATGGAAGCTTGGGGTGTTACATTCTCTCATCCTTCAAATAATTTCCTGCACAAAATTTCTAGAATATTACTGCATAAAAAGACTCGGGTGTTTCTTCATCATAAGTTCCTTGGGTTCCCACATTGCCTCTTCCATTTTATGGTTTCTTCATAGAAATTTTACCAGACGAGTCGTCCAGTTTCTCAGCACCTGTTCTCTCTTATCAAGAATACTGATAGGCTCTTCGCAATAAGAGAGATCGAGTTCCGTTTCTAATTCCTCATAGGTGAGTACATGCATTGGGTCAGGCATGTATTTTATCAATAGTGATACGGGGAACACATCGTGAACTTTAGAGAGATTTGGTGGCATTGCGAAATGGTAAGCTACAGCCCTAATTCGTTCTAGAATTTCGAAAGGTCTGATGTACCTGGGACTCAATTTACCTTTCTTGCCAAAATTTATAACTCCCTTCCATGGAGATACCTTGAAAAAACATGATCTCCCATCGGAAATTCCAAATCCTTTCTTCGATTGTCAGCATAGCTCTTCTGCCTACTTTGAGCTGCTTTGATGTGGTTTTGGATTACCTTCACCTTTTCCATCGTTTCCTCCACTAGTTTTGGGCCTACAAGTTTTCTTTCGCCAACGTCATCCCAACAGGTTGGTGTGCGACATCTCTTTCTGTATAATGCTTCATATGGTGCCATCCAAATACTTGAATGGAAGCTATTGTTAAAGGAAAATTCTACCATAGGTAAATATTGATCCCACACACCCTGAATGTCAAGTGAGCATGATCTCATCATGTCTTATAAGGTTTGAATAGTTCGTTCTGATTGTCGATCTGTTTGAGGCTGGTAATCAGTGCTCAAACAAAGTTTAGTATCCAAGGCCTTCTAAATACTTTTCCATAATCTTGATGTAAATGGGAATCACGATCCGAGACAATCGATTGGGGTACTCCATGAAGTCTCACAACTTCATTAATATATAGTCTTTCGAGACGTTCAAGTGGTAAATACTCCCTTATAGTAAGAAAATGTGGTGACTTGGTAAGACGATCAACAATGACCCATATTACATCGTTCCATCTATGAGCCTTTAGTAGTCCCATGACAAAGTCCATAGTGATATTATCCCATTTCCACTCAGGTATGGGGAGAGGTTGCATGACTCCTCCAGGCTGTTTCCATCTAGCTTTCACTTGTTGAAAAACCGTACATCTTGACACAAAATCAGCAGTCTCCCTCTTCATGTTGTTCCACAAAAAATGTTCCTTGAAATCTCTATACATTTTGTTGCTCTCAGGTTGTATAGAAAAATTGGGACTATGAGCATCCTCTAACAATTCCCTTTTTTAATCAGGTATATCGGGAACACAAAGTCTCTTCCTGAATTTCAAAATTCCATCTTCATACACAATGTCACTCAATCTCCCATCATTCACTACTTTAATCTTCTTTTGAAATTCTTCATAATTGGTCTGAGAACTCTTAATCCTTTCTAGTAAAGATGGTTTGGAAATAATTGGAAAAAGCATTGATGTTTCACCTTCCATGGTGATTCCCATATCCAACTTTACTAGATCCATGAAAATAGGATCCCTTTAAATTCTCATCATGTTCAAAACTCCATGATATTTTCTGTTCATAGCATCTTCCACCTTATTTTCCTTCCCCAGGTGGTAGTGTATCGTGCAATCATAATCCTTGAGTAGTTCAAGCCATCTCCTATGCCTCATGTTGAGTTCTTTCTGTGAGAAAATATACTTCAAACTCTTGTGATTAGTATAAATCTCACATTTTTCACCATAGAGATAATGTCTCCATATCTTCAAAGCAAAGATTATAGTAGATAACTCAAGATCATGAGTAGGATATTTTTTATCATGAATTTTTAGCTGTCGTGATGCATAGGCAATAACCCTATCATTCTGCATAAGGACACAACCAAGTCTTTTCGCCGATGCATCACTATAAATAACAAACCCATCATTCCCCAATGGTAGAGTCAATATAGAAGCATTGACTAATCTTCTCTTCAGTGCTTCAAAACATTTTTCACACTCTTTTGTCCAAACAAATTTAACCCCTTTATGTGTGAGGTTCATTAATGGGTTATCCAATCAGGAAAAATTCTGGACGAAACGCCGATAATAACCTACTAAACCAATAAAACTGCATACCTCAGTTATACTTGCCGGGGCTGGCCATTCTTGGATGGCCTTGGTCTTAGAAGGATCAACAGAGATTCCATCATTAGAGACAATATGGCCAAGAAAGTAAATCTCCTGAAGCCAAAAATCACACTTTCTAAAATTACCATATAATTCATGTCTTCTCAGAGTCTTCAGGATAATGCACAAGTGATTTTCATGATCTTTGAAGCTTTTGGAGTATACCAAGATATCATCAATAAATACCACCACAAAATCATCGAGATATTCCTTGAAAACTCTATTCATTAGATCCATGAATACAGAGGGTGCATTAGTCAGCCCAAAAGGAATTATTGTAAACTCGTAATGCCTGTACCTGGTTCGAAATGTTGTCTTCGGAATGTTTTCCTTATTCACACACAACTAATGGTATCCAGATCGAAGTTCGATCTTTGAAAAGTATTGAGCTCCATGCAGTTGGTCAAATAAATCATTAATGTGAGGTAGGGGTACTTGTTCTTTATTGTCATAGCATTGATCTCCATGTAGTCGATACATAACCTCATAGATCCATCTTTCTTTTTAACAAAAAGAATAGGGCCTCCCCATGGAGAAAAACCAGGGAGAATAAATCCCTTATTACTCAATTCCTCTAGTTGTTTCTTTAGTTCCAATAATTCTACAGTGTCCATTCTATAAGGGGTCTTCGATATAGGCCTTGATCCAAGAATTAAATCAATGGAAAACTCAACTTCCCATTCTGGAGGATGTCGGGGTAAATCTTCCAGAAACACATCTATATATTCATTCACAATAGGTACATCCTCTATTTGAACATACCTTTCCTCACCCAAAATAATTGCATTCTCTTCCTCCCCAATAATTGAATTTATTTGAGCTACTGGGGGTGGATCTAGATAAGAATTAGGTGGTGACGATTCTGCTCTAACAATAAGGTGTTCCTTATCATCATCATCAAAAATCGTAACCTCCTTCTTCTTACAATAAATCTTCGCATCATGGTCCGAAAGTCAATCCATACCGAGGATTATATCAAACTAAATCATAGGTATGACGATGAGATCAGCAGATAAAGAACATTTATGTGCTCTAATGGGGACTAATTCACACAACTTTATTGTAATGATACTCCCCTTAAGATTTTTAACTGACAACTCTCTTGTGAAATCAAATTGGAAATATCTAATTTTCTTAGCAAACAGGGAAGATATAAAACAATGCGATCATCCAGAATCAAATGATGCATTTTCTAAACTTGAGGAAACCATTAAATTATCTGCCACCACGTCTTTCAGAGCTTCTATTTCAACAGTAGTGATATCATAAGCTTGGCCTTTAACCCTTGTCCTTTTCTGAGGTAAGTTCCCCAGATGCTTAGGACATTCATTTTCATAATGTCCCATCTCATTGCAATTGTAGCATTGGACATCGGTAGCTTCCTTCTTCCCCTTGCAATCATGATCTTGGTGGCCTTTTTCACCACACTTTTAATAGACTCTCAATCCCTTCAAGAAAGTACCATGGTGTTTCTTCCCACATTTACTGCAGGATGGATATTCAACTTTTCCCTTATTCCCTTTATTTCCATTCCTAGATTGATCAGCAGATCTCTTCTTCTCTTTCTTTGCTTTAAAGTCATAAGACTTAGAGAATTCCTTTTCTGTCTTGATAACACATGAGACAATGTCTTCGTTTGATGAGAAATATTGTGATACAAATGCTCGACGGAGAAATGGTTTTAACCCATCAAAGAAACGACCAATCTTACTTCTTGGGTTACGTATATAATCTCCATCATACCTTTCTAGCCTTGTAAATTTAGCCTCATACTACGCAAGATTATAATCCACATTTTGTCTCCGACTCAGAAATTGCATCTCCATATCTGCTCGATGGTCACGAGAAATTATTTTTCTAAAAACAGATCTTTGAACTCCCTCCATTCCATATTTGATACTTCATCATCTTACTTCATGTTTTGAATCAATGACCACCATTGATCAACATCTCTAGTGAGGCGGTAAACTTCCATGATAACTTTTTCCCTTTCACTACTCCCCAAGGGATGGAATATTTTCTCTAGGGAACTTATCCATTGCTCACCTACTAATGGATTTGTACTCCTATTGAATGTTGGTGGTTTCTACCTCATGAAGCAATCTAACATTGATCATTCATGCTGCGGTTCAGGGTTCTCCATACGGGTAAGGTTATTATTCATAACCTGAGTGAGTTGTCCCAGTATGGTGATTAGCTGATCAGTACCAGTTGAATCACCATCTCCACTATAATTATCTTCAGCGAGAGGGAAATCCCTACATGGAGTGAATGCATTGATACAGATTCCATTTCTTCTACTAGGTACAATTTCTAAACAATGGCATAAACTAGATCAGTTTATGAATCAAAATACATAATTCCATATTTGTAAAACACTTAACATAAATTGAATAGTTTATGGATATAATCCATAATCATAAAAATGTTTTTTTGAGGAATTATATACTCATAAACCCTTCATAATAGTTCGTAATGAAAATAAAAAACATCCTAAGCATATCCCCCGGGAGTGTTGTAACCAAGAGTGCAGCAAGGCACATTGTCATGCACCAGTTCCCGTTTGAGTCTAGCTCCAAGATTTGTTTTTGGGTTTTACCACTAGGTACATCTGTGCCAGATCCGCCTCTACCTACTCGTATCCAGACAGGGATGTATTTCTCCGAAAACTCACAAAATATCTACAATACCAAAATTATAGTAAGTTCTTCTATAATCATCATCAAAGTATATCTTAGGGCTATGTGCTCTAATCAGAGTTTATCTAAATCTAGATTCCAAAGTTTGTACTAAAATTCCTCTAATACCAACTGTAATGACCCAACCCCAGTTACCCAGAGTCGATTCATTCTTACATAACATTGGCTTGATCACAAAAGTTCAAGTCTCGAAAGGCAAATTAGTTTAGTATCCTTGGAAACACTAAATATATTCATAAGTCTTACATTACATCATAAAAATGAAAACTACAACAACATAGTCTCCATAGTCCACACTCATATACCCACATACTATCCCTGTAGGTCATTCATAAAATAATTATTCACACCCTGGGAAAAATAAAACATAGAATGGGGTGAGCTCAGATGCCAAGTAACGATAACAATATAGCGGAAACTTTCATAAATAAGCATAAACATTTAAGGCAATGTATAACTAAAAATAAACCTTTTAAACATGAAATTCAGCATAATATGGAAAATATAAAATGAAATAATTTCATTTACTTATTTACATTGATATTCCACTAATCGAATAATCACATGCAATATCAATAACCACTTTCATAATGATGGAATGTATAATGCCTGACTATCATAACCACATAGTCAAGGCCTTGTGCCAAGACTACAAATAAGATTTTGTCAAGGCCTTGTTTCAAAAAACTAGTTTGTCTCATGAGACCTACAGATGCATCTAGGAGCTATAGCAGGCTCCACCCGTCACTTATTAAGTCCAATGCATTCCTCATATGAACAGGTTTAAACATAACATAAACATTCGTATTAAAACTAGCATATGAAATGTCAATACATTCTCCATAAACCATGAATGGTATAAAAATAAAAAATCCACAATCAAACATATCACAAAACCTTTAATATAATATGGAAGTTTGGTATCATAATAAATCAACTTCAAATAAGCTTAAAATCCATAAAAGTATGTTGACATAGATGAAGTCAAAACTATTTGAGAGAAATATCTCTTTTTTTAAATCATCTAAAAGTGAAATAATTATAAAAGAAAGCATTTACTTTAAAAATATTCTTATAATATTTTAAGGGAAGCTTGGAAGATTTTATAATGGTGGAAAATAGTCGCACCCACCATATAAGTTAAAAAAAGACATTCTTACCTTAATTCTTTCGAAAAGGTTAAAAAGGACCTTGTTTGGAAAACGACGAAAATATTCCTTTATAAACTTCTTATAAAAATTCAAAAAGGGTAAAAAAGACTTTAACCCATATTCTGTAATATAGTAAGAATGTTTTGAAATACATTTTTAAGAAACATGGATTTAGATGATAAAGAAGTCCCCGTTGATAATTACGTATAAACAACCTCGGATAATGAAGAGATTCTGAAATAAACCCTTACCTTGTAATTTTCCTTAGTCGATTGTATGTTAACCTCCAGTATAATAGTTAAAAAATTGTTATTAAATTATACAAGAACCATATACATAATTATGATATCATATATGATCTTCTAATAATTCTTTGTTAAATATATTTTAGTATTATCGTCGTTTCAGGTGTTAACTTGCTCGTTTTCTTTTATATGTTTTGTAACATAAGTCGTGTTTGTTATGGATAAGTTGTATATTAGTCATATCCAGAATTATATAAAGTACTTAAACATTACTTTTAATCATCAAATGAGAATTAGTCTTGAATGTATACGATGGGGAATTAATCTCATCACATTCGTGGAGACGGTAGTCCGTACGTACGCACGAGCAACAATATCATTTGTTTAGATATTAAAATAAAATATAATTGGATGTTATATCATATATACAGAATCATTATCATGTTATATTTATTATTTACATGAATTACACATCATTATTATACCCATACAAATAATAATGTTTTGAATAACAATTACACCACGACGTGGAGATGGAAAGTCGTACGTATGCACGTATGGTGACATGTCATTCATAGGATGGATAGAATACTGAATATGGTTTTACCATATATATAATAACATCTAAGTATATATAAGATACTGGAATTATTATTTTATAATGGTAATAACAAAGAAAGAAGAAGTTGAAGAAGAAAGGAACTTAAAAGATGGTGGTAAAAACATTACCTCTTCTTCAGGTTCTTCCTTTTGATTTGATCAAAAGGGATCCTTAAGTTGGATTTCTGATAAAACTAAGGCCTCTAGGTTGAATTGAGGAAAGTTGAGAGAGTATTTGGGTAGGGTTTGGACAGAAAAAGGCTTTTAAGGTGTGAAATTTAGAGAAGGGTGAGTTCCCTTTTATAAGGGGAGGAGGGGCTCTTTAGGAAAAACTTAAAGTATTATTTTATAATAAATTCATATTCAGTTTCTAATGGCTCCAACTTGTATTATTCAAAGTATAAGGTGTGTATGTGTCTAAATCCTTTCATCCAATAGATTTTAGACATGTTTGGGTCATTATATTAACCTTGTCTTTTAGTTTCAACTCTTAGTTAATTAGTTTGACACTTACCATGTCACTTTGTATTTTTATATTATATAGTTAATAAACGTACTATATACATCCAAGAGACCCCCAAGTGGTCCATTAATTATACACCTATCATGATATAATTCATTTTGACTAACCTTAGATTTTTATGAATATAATATCAATTAATAATATAATATTTGTTTTAAAAACTCATTTATGTCAATTTTGACACTATTCAATAATTGATTTTTGATAAAATCATAAAAACTTTATTAATTCGAACCAAATTCATTTAATCAATCCTAAAATGTCATATTAACCAATAAAAATCTTTTATGTCATCAAAAATTTCAAATTATATTCATTTTAACATTTATAATACCAATTGTTTGATTCTTTTATTAATAAGGAAAATACTTCATCATTATTTTGTCATAAATAAATTTAATTATTAAATGTTTAAAAATTATAAATAAAATACAATTATGTATTAAATCTTTTTATCTTTCTAAGTAATATTTATAGTCGAAAATATAACATATATAATCCTATGTAAAAAATTGTTTTTCTAAAAGATTTAGGCTTATGTAATTTTTGTATTTACTTTAACTTAATTAATATAAAGTGTCATTATCACTTACAAGTGGATCCATGGGTTCCCAAAATCATCCCAAATATGACCATGGTTGGAAATGTATAAACCAATAGGGTTAGGACACTTTTTAGTGTAATTTATTATTATTATAATATTAGTTTTTACCCTTATTTACCGGATTTACCCTTTAACCATGGTAAATAAAATATTTACAGAAATAATTATTCAAAATGTCTAAAAATAAAAGTTACCTATTTACAAAATTTGGATATCCTGATTCCAAATATGGATTCCATTTTTCCTAATTCAATGCACAGAAGTGGCAGAAATTAATTTAAAATTAATTCCTGCTGTCAAAACAAAAAGCGTGTTTTTAAGAGATAATAACTATCAAAAGATTGACACTTGTTTATATCCAGTTTAAATAAGAAATTATACCCAATGAACAAAATTGTATTAAATGGTTAAAATATATTCTAAATATAATTTAAAACCACTCAAATTCCTATTTTATCACTATTAATTATTTCGATTAAAAAAGTTGTTTTTAATAAAAATTTAGTAATTTTTACTATTCATCAAAATATAAAAGTTATCTGAAAAGTACCAAAATTTCATCCTAGGATAATTTAAATATTTAGAATCCAAAAATGAAGTTCATTTTGAAATATTAAATGTATATAATTTCAAAATGTGGGTATTACTATTCATAACGGCTACTTTGATTAGCCGCGGTGTGTTAGAATCTCAAAGTTGCGTACAATACACGCTACGGTATTATTCAAAGAGAAGCATATCGTGGAAGCTTGGGGTGTTGAACTATAACAGTGGAATGGTTAAGGAACATAGTTATGGAAAACTATGCCCCCTATCCAGCAATCAATGCCTGATTTTTTAATTCAACTAAAAATTATATTTTAAATCACTTGAACCTCTGACACTCAACCTATTTTACCTTAACATAGACTGTCTCATATCCTCACAATTTTAGAGCCTCTTGTACAGATTTCAAGCCTTATCGACCTTTTTATTTGTGATTCAATTAAAGGATCGAAGATATGTACCCCTCATGGTAAAATAATCTTATCCCGCTTAGTTTCTCATCACTCTTCCTTTCTTCTTCTATTCAATATATGTTTTGTCTTCCATTTTTGATTAAATCTAGATATAAGATTCTATATCATGATCTAGATTTGATTGATCTTCATTTTTTTCTTGATTTAGGATTTTATATCAGAATCTCATTCTACTTCTTTGTGCTGCTCACGTTTGTTTTGGATTTTCGTTGGGTGATCATTCGTTGAAAAATTGAGGCTAGTAGTTTATTATTCAGATCCAATAGTCATGATGTCACTAAAATGTATATAATTTTATAATTAATAGGTTTCATTTATGAATTTTTAAACTATTAAATTTAATTAATTAATTAAGGTATTTTGGATTTGAAAGAATAATGTGATTTTGGAATAGGGATAATTAATTATTGAATAATTGGGATTGTGAAATTAAGATAATTAATTGATGAATTAATTATATGATATTTATATTGTGAAATTAAATAACTAATTGATGAATTAATTTTAGGATAATAATATTGGGAATTAAATTATTAATTGATGAATAGATTATTTGTTTATTAGGATGGTAAATTATTATTAATTAATTGGGAAATTAATTAAGGGAATTAATGTTATGAACTAGTTTTTTATTTAGTAATGAAGTATAGATGATTAATTAAATGTTTAGTTAATTAATAAGATTGAGATGATTAATTAATTTTTATTTAATTAATAAGATTGAGATGATTAATTAATTATTGAGTAAATTAATATGTTTAAATGATTAATTAATTGTTGAGTTAATTAATGAGATTTTGAAGATTAATTGATTGATGAGTTAATAAATGATATTGAGACGATTAATTAATTCTTCAGTAAAGTAATGAGTTTGATAAGATTAATTAATTTTTCACTTAATTAATTAGATTAGGATAATTAATTAATTGTTTAATTAATGAATGAAATTATGAATGGTAACAATTGAATTCATATGAGAATTGAGATCTTGAATTGTAACAATGGAATTATATGATATGAGATGTGATATAGAATAGTAACAGTTTCATTTTAATAGATGATATCCCATAGGGATAGTTTAAACTCTGGAAAGGGCCGAAGAAAGTGTTGAAGTTCGGGTAAAGTTGGGAACCCATGGAGTTTATGTGGTCAAATAAAGAAAAATTTTACCATGTGATAATTTTTTATTTATGGATTGTAATAATTTTCTTTATGAAATTGTATAAATATTTAATCACAGGATATTATTTTAAACATTAATTATGGTGGCCTACTAAGTTGTACTCACACCCTACTCATGCTATTGGATTGGTACCTGAATAGATTTAATGATCATAGGGAAGGATAAGAGAAAAGACCATGTGTTTGGTAGCTGAGTCGGGATGGAGCATGGATGAGGGAACCCGATGTGGTTCAGAACATGCTTGGGAGTGTTTAGCGTCTTTAATTTGAGTTTGAATTTTTACACTGGACATGTATTTTGGCATGAAATATCTACTATTTAGTTTGATATTGTATTTCTAGTTATGGTTAACTAGTTATAACGACATTTTTCTAGTTGTAAGATCATTTGGTTATTCATTTTTTATTGTTTATTTGTTTATAGTTGTATATTACTCTGATAAAAAGGTTAGATACTCCTCATGATCGATTTTAGGCCCTCAATAATAGATGAAAGCCTCTGGCATATGGGGAGGAATGCTTGAGGTCATGTTACCGACCTTCTTGGGGCACCAATGTATGGCACCCGGGTTGTGATGTTACACAAATGAACAAGGTAACAATAAAATGAAATGAATAAAGATAGTTATGTATTTAATTAAGTGTCAATATTGATTTACTTAAAATTAAAAACGTTTGAATAAAGAAATTATCAGAGTATACATCCACTGATAATGTAAGGGAACTTCAAATTTAGTTTCCTGGATCAAATAAAAATTTAAATAAATCGTGATAGTAAAAATTATGGAGGAAATATCATTCCAATTTCAAAAAGTTTCAGTAAAAATATGTCTTCAATTATTTCATGCTCAATTAATCATAGAGTTTTCTCACATAGTTTTTTGAAGAATATGAAAATTTAGAGTGTATATACATTTTAATTTTCTAATAACAATGTATGAAATTATTATGGTAGTAACTTCTATAATAGAATAATTAAATCTTGACATTTCTTTCCATATCACCTATGGTGGTTTAAGTCTAAAGACCTTGAAATGTTACTTGAATACCCATCTGAAACAGTCACATGTTTAAAATTCAAATTAATATACATATCTCTATAATTTTTAATGAAAAAAATATTTGATAATACTTTCCATTATTCTCTGTCCATAGATCATGTTTTATATTCCTTGTATTTAAGTCATTATAAGAATTTATGTGGTCCTTTTATTTTTAATTCACATTAATTAATTTCAAGAACAAATTTTAAAAAATTCATCTCAATATAAATAATATCAATATTATGATACAAAAAATTAAATTTCCAATATGGAAGTTTGAAAATTAAACATTTTTTCCTCAATTGTTGTCTTCTAATTTCAAAAAATGATGCACTTAAAACATAGATCCAACTATCATTCAAATTATTGACTTTCTCAATATCCCCTTAAATGTTTACCAGTTATTTTAATATTCCATAACCTATCAAAAAAATAAAATGTGGTTTATGATCAATTTAACCATTGAATTTTTACTAGTTTAGCTGAAATGCATGAGATTCATAAAAAATATATTCAATGACATAAGAAGAACTAGTTTCTACTACATGGTTGTCATTTAGGATAAAAAACAAATTTGTAAATAGGGAAATCCAAAATCATGTTATTATTCTAGCCATACAATTTCCAAAGTATAGGGAAGTCACAAACGGTACACATTATAGAATCATTCGTTTTTATCATTTTTCTAGAAGTTGTGTCATATATCTCAACACTATTTATCTAGATCTCTTGTAACAATTCAATTATAGTCAATAAGAATAAATAAATATCATTTATAGGATTTTTTTCCAGGAATAATCATGGAAATGATACAGAATACTTTTTTCACACATATCCTTGAAGGTAGATTTTAAGGGATAAAAATAAGTGTCTTAATGTTATAACTTGTACTCAATGTCCAGAATGGGTTGAATCCAACAACAGTTAATTCCAATTGCACATTCTTAGGATCAGATGAGAAATATGGATCTATTGAATAAAATACAATCCATGATTTTGAATATCTTGGATTTTATAATATCACATCATTTATATTATTTATAACATTCCACTTTATCTACATGGTGGTTTTAAATGACATAAATAATATTTTCAAACAAGTTAATAAAGGGAATTAATGAAACACCTTTATTGTTGTGTTATTTTTCTACTTCTTTATAGTAGTATGTTGATTCAAAAATTCAAAAATTACCCATTTAATTCTATCTAGAGGATGAAACTTTTTCACTCATATCTACTTTAATCCTCTAACAAAAAATTTTAAATAGTCACTGTGACATGCTTGTATTTTAGTATAATTGAGACCAAGCTTGTTGAAAATTTTCTTCATGTCATAATGTGACTCGTAGATATTATCTTTAAGAAATTTTCCTTTCAAACATTTCAATATCACTAATTTCACCTTATTTACAATTTCATATAGTCATATGATATGCTACAACATCAAAATAAAAGACATTTTTTAATACATAAAACATCCATCAATTAACTCATGATTTTCATCATCAGCTAAATCATAAAATGTATTCTTCTACTCAGTAAAGTTATCTCTTACATTAGTCTCCACAAAATCAAGATGAAGATCTGTTGATATGTTACAATATTTATCTTGATGCCTTATTTTCCAAAAAACATCATTTGTCATGTTAATGTATGTATCAGCATAAACTGATTTTATTTACATGTTTTGATATGGATAATATTTCCTTGAAATTTTGAAATCATATTTTCTATGGTTATAAATTTCATTTTCAAGTACTGGGGAAGATGATAGCTCATTCTATTGACTTATATTAGTTCTTAAAAACTCAATAAAGTTCAATTCTCCATGCCAAATCCAATGCACATATTAAGCAAGGAATTGATTCAATATCATGTGTTTCTAAACTTAATGTCTCTAAAACCATCTTATATATTTTTATTTTGGACATAAACATATTATTATCCCATTAACGGTTTTATTTAAAATTGAAAAATATTAATAATCTTCCAAACACATAACATACTCATGTGTGTTCCTTGGTAATGTGATCCATATTTTATCTATATATAACTAAATACTGAAACTTTGTTAAAGAAAAATAAACTTCATTATTACCATAACTTCCACATCTAAAAAACAAATGACAAATATTATTTCATTTAAAATGATGTGTTTAACTAATTTGATTATTTATTAAAATATAAATCAATATAATGAATATGTTTTATAGAGAAAAATATAATTGAAAATAATCATTCAGTTAAAAATCCATTGATTGAGACATTTATCATATTGAAGAAGAAATATAAAACAAAATTTCTTGGATGATTATTTAATAGAGTAAATAACAGATTGAAAATCACAGTCTATCATTTGTAAAAAAAAGCATAAAATAAAAACTTAAAAACCTATAAATCCAATAATTTTGGTTGAAAATTTGATTTTAAATTAATAAAAATTTAATGTTAAAATAAGCAACAGTTTTGAGATTGAGTAATGGACCTGGGATAAATAACCACTAAAAAGTAAAATTTCAACTTCAAACTATGGAAAACAAAAATTATTTAGAAAAAGAGAATTAATTCATCCTATTCTCGGTATTAATGAGTTTTTCAAACCATGAAAGTGTTAATTATTATGATTTTATTGAAATAATATTTTTTTCATTACCCAATCAAGTGACTAGGATCCTAGAATTTTAAGAAATAGGGTTTTGGAAATAAGACAAAATGATGAATTAGTTTTTAATACGATTCTAAAAGAAAATAATAACTATAAAAATTCAAGGACTCAACACTTATCCCCTAGAGTTAAATACTAGCCCAATTCAATAAGATGTTATAGACTTAGTTGATAAGAAGGGTGTAAGTTGAGTATAGACTATTTTAATATTAAAGTTAATGGAGAATATGTTAATAGTCAAGTAAACAATCGAGAATCACTATTTGATAATTTAAATCATTTTGAGCTCAAATAATTTTAAAATAATGAAAATAATCATGCTTAATAAAGTATGCTTGAGTAGAAAATCTGATTTTAAGACATTCTAAAGCCCACATTTATACCCACTCTATCATTCACTATGTCTCATGTTTTTCACTCATTAAAAATTATCTTGTGTTTTCTCAGATGACCACTCGATTCTTCCAAACCAAAAAATCCAAATACACTAGAAATGTCTAAACTAAATCCAATATACAAGTCAAAAATATCATAGGTACCCAGTGATTACATCTTTAATTATTTTCTATAAAAATATAAAACTAAAAACTAGATAATTGTTAAAAATATTTCATTCATATTGCTTTCAATCAAACGACCAAGATTCCATGATATTATACTAAACAATTATCCAAAAACCAAATATATGATAACTTCCCCAAAATCTATTAATATAAATCAGAAACACTTGGATCTCATAATAATTCAATGCTCTGCATTAATATATTAATAACTAACCTCCTTCATATGAATAATTTTATACCAAATTAATACTGATTATGTCCAAACCCAAAATTGTGGAATCTATTCAATTAAATCTTATACAAACTAAAGATCCCATTCAGAACCAAACCGAAACTCACACAGGCCATCAAAAAAACTAATTCCCAAACTCTGAAGGTCCAAAAAAACAAAGACCAAATTTCAATATGAGTATGAACCATACTGGTAAACACTCTATGAATCTATTATTAGACCAACCCCTAACTCTAATATGTTAACTCACAACCTTAAGTAAAAAAATAAATATAAGATGAATAAATAATTATGATAAAAGTGTAGGATGAACTTCTAGGTGAGCTCAAGTATGAAAACACGGGGAGGGATTCAATGGAAGTGAATCTTGGGAAGAAAATCATAGCTGACGGAAATCATGAGGGGTGAGGTGATGTAGTAGGTGTTGACCTGGAATCAACACTGTGTGGGGGTGAGTGCAGAGGGGCTTTATGGAAATAGGGTGATGTTATGTGTTGGTGGGGGAGATAATCGTGAAAATGAATTTTTTTATTTTTTATACAAAATTACAGGATGTTTTTTAAAAACATCTCAAATTAAAATAAATTTCATTAAGCATTGATTCCTAGAATCGCTGCCAAATAGATGTTGTTACATAATTATGTTATTATAGTGGGACAATCTTCTAAAAAAATTCTTCCAAGGACTAACAACGAATCAATATAAATGCTTCAGAATCACCCTCTATAATTTTACTTCACCTAATTACATACACTACTATTTGATAGACAATATATAAACCCACTAGATAAACTAAGACAAATCTCAAATGAAAAATAACATTCCATGATTTCCTGACTTCCAAACAACCCCAATAAATCTTATTAGATAAGACTCATATTCAGGTTGCCCTTTAAGATCCTTCTCAGATATACTATTTATATTTCTGAATCCTCCAAAATTTATCTAAATTTATACTTATGAAGAAATAATATTTGAAACAACTAGAAGAACATTTAGGAAGTATACCACTATCCAAAATATAAATAAAACCAAATGGTTTTTAATATATTATAAACATTACATTTCTATTATTCGAACAATTTTAAATTCGCAAGACATCAATTTATTCATTTTTACAATGTCATTTTAAGTTTACAAACCATACAATCTATAAAAATTCCACCATCCACAACTTTGATCACAATATATGCAAATAAATTAAATAATTAACCATAGTAATAACAATCATTAGGATAGTCTAGTATACTTTTATAAAAAAATATACTAAAATAATGCTAAAACTCATAGTGGCTAAAAAGAAAAAAATATAAAATTAATTACTAGAAATTATAATACCAACATTGATGAAAACAAAAAAAGACCATATGGAACTCTTTCTTCCACAGCCAATTCTCTATACTCTTGAACATAAAATAATTCAAAGAGCTCCTTTGGGAAAAAAATGGATCATCTAAAAAATATCTAACTATCACCCATTTTAATCAAAATGGGATGGATAAAATCTGGGAGAAAAGAAATCCTCCATCAAATAAGCTCCTAAGAACCTATTTATAGGAAAAAACATAAATACTAAATTTTTTCATATCTTACCATGTGGAATAAATATTCGTTGAATATTCATTTTCACTAGTTATAATTGTTTCTGATAGCACTGACCTACCCTCTAGATCAATTGTGATCATAAATTTACTATATAACTACTTCCACTATTGATTAATTAATTTATCCACTACCTATATGCTCATTTTCATCTAAGTTTTAGTTTTGATAGTAATTCATCCAGTTATCATTATTTACACTTCAAAACAACCTATCGATAATAAAATTATCCAAAAAACACAAAAAAGTAAAATATCAAACACCTCTGATAAAAATGAAACTCATACCCAAGAGTAAACCCATTAATACATATGATTCTACATAAAAATAAAAAAAATCCACGATCACTTTAATTATGAATAATTGTTGGATTTCCTATATTGTAAAAATGATAAAATTCCCAAAAATATTTACAAATTCTTATAAATCCAAATTAGGTCATGTATAAAAAATATTTTATAAATAAAAACATTGAAATGAATAATAATTTTAACAATATAAAGGTTGAGGATAATCTGGTGAAATTATTATATATTTATACTAATTATCTAGTTGTTATCATTCTCACTAAATAACATCCCAACACATAACTAAAAAAACATAGGATAAAGCTAGGGGTTCGACCCCCTAGGTATTTCATAATCAGAATGGGGAATTCATTACTTCACTCAAAGTATTTTATTTTTTGTAATCTATTTATTAATTGAATAATTCACACAAAAGGAGAGATTTTTTAAAAAATGTTTATCCATTATTATTATTTTATTACAATGGTTTATTGATTAATTCAACTTATTTACCATATTAATTATGAATCATGTAGTACTAGGTGTTTTTATTAAGAACCATAACTTATATAATTTGACTTTGTTTTTTAGGTGGATAATTGAATAATAAGGGTGAGTTTATAGGTAAAGAGTGTTTTTTTATTAGGTAAGTTTTATTTGAGATTTAATATGCACAAATTCAAAGAGGTGACATTGGATTCTTTGTATTTTAAGAAATATCCCATTTTTATCTGATGTTTGGTGAATGATATTTGAGAATATTGGATATTAAATGTACTAGATATGTGATATGTTTAATGTATCATTGTTTATTTGGGGTGGAAGATCTACCCATTTTTGTATTATGGCCAAAGTGTTAAAAAAAATTAGCAAAAGTGATATTAATATAGAAATAATTGAAATCAATATTTATTTGTCTCTGGATTATTAGTGGAGTGTAACTGATGATAGAGAAAAATGTTTCCCATTATTAGTGTTAGTGACATGTCATGGTATACATTATGAGGAGATATTTTCCATAATATAAAGTAATTGGTAAACTATGATAGGTGGCATGTATATGTCTTCACACACAATATCACCATATGCAAATACATGGTCGAAACATTGATCACATCACGGGTTGGCACCTAATATTGTATTTTTGGGTTTTTGACCAAAAACCAATTGGACCTAGATAAAAAAATTCCTGGTGTGACTCAATAAATTTCATATAGTTTATTGTTGTAATTGAATGTATCAATTCTAATTATAGATATTCCAACCCATCACTAATCCTGACAAGGGGTGTTGGGGTGGGGTACCCAAGGTATGGACTATTTTAGATAAGCTAGGGTTTCATTTTTCATCTATATGTATGTGTGGTTTTGTTTATTGATGGGTTATCTTATAGATTCTATCTCATGGTGAATTTAATTATCCATCGCCCATGTTTTTCTCCCAAAATTTTGGTTTCTTTAATATAATTTAGTGTTATTGTTTTTTTTCTTTCTATTTAGGGTTTTTATCCATCATTCTTTATAAAAAATTAGAACCTAAGAATTGATCGATCAACCCTAGATATTATTTGGTTTTTTGATCTAGAGTAATTTTAATATCTTATCTAATTTATTTTTCTAATTTATATTCCTTATTTTGGTAACCATGAATTTTTATATTGCAATTTTGGATTGGAACACAAAATTTTTGTTATAATAAGTTAATATGTGGGTTATTCTATCACAAATAGATCTAGATTATTCACTAATAAGAGTTCAATATATTCCTAGTTTTTTAATAGTTAATGAAAATTAATTTAAGGATAATGAATCCTTTTTATAAAATATATACATATACCAAAGCATATTTTTCATTATGTGTTGAAGGAGAAAATCATTTTTTCATTATGGATAAAATTTGAACAGTTAGGTATAACAAATTGACTTAACAGTATAATAAAAAAAAATTAAATACTATACTCCTAGAAAATGGTAGAAGGTACATCTATTTTGGATCACATAATAGCATTCAATCAAATTATTTCTTATCATGAAAATAAGTAGCATCAATATAAAGAACAATACTTGGAATTAATTTTTTTATCTACATTGTTTTTTTCATATGTAAAATTTATAGATAAAATTATATTCAATCATTATACAATTAATATCAAAAATATTTATGATTATTTATTTTAAAATGATAAAAAAAATTCTAGTATTTTGTTCCAATTAAAATGTAGAGAGTTTGATTGTCATAGGGGGAACAAAGAAAATAAAATTTAGTAATTCTGAAAAGGTAGAAATGGATGAATAGGGATAAAAACTACAACTAATTGAAAAATAAGTGTCACGTTGAATAAAATTTTTTTATGACATATTATAAGGACAAAAATAAGATGCCTATTAATCAAAATGGAAAATAATAAAAAAACGTCTAGTCAAATCAGTGTTTTAGAGGATGAATATAGTGATGGGAAACTCTTTGTTACTTTTGATGGTGAATTAAAACTATAAAAGGATTTGATTAATGATTTATAATTCACTTTTCATATATTCCCCAGTCTTTACTAGTTTTTTATATATTAAATTCTTTTAAGATGTTCCATAATGATAGGAAATAATTTTTATTGTGAAATTGATGGACATGGAACCATTAGAATTAAGAAGTTTCAGGTAATTGTGAGAATAAATTATGATGATATTATTGTCCTTGATCTAAAATAAAAATTTATTTTTATTGAGTAATCTTGACACCAATTTGTACAAATTCATGGGAGAAGGTTTAGTTTTAAAGGTTATCCTAGGTTCTCATGTTATGATAAAGCGAACGAAAAAAGTTATGAGCATTAATATTCTTCAAGTCTCTACTATCTTCGGTGATGTAGTAATTTCTATAAGTTATTTATATGATGATGATGTTTTTATATTATGGAATATATTTCCTAGATATGTGATTTAGAATAGAATGATTTAATTGATTATCATATATCTTCTTGATGGTTAGGATATCAAACAATAATAATTTTACGACCATTATGTATTTGGGTAATAGAAGAAAGTCTACTTCAAAAAAGGAAAACATAAGATGAATCGAACAATTGATTGTATTAATTATGATATTTGGGGTCTGTTTTCAGTGTGAATAACCCCATATATTTTTTTCTTGGTAAGATAAGTCATTAAGATACCATGGTTCTTTGTGAGTTTAGGTTGTTGTATTTGTTGACAACGTTATCGGAGGAACTAAATATTCTGAAGTTTCTTAATTGAATTTCTATAGCTTTATATATCCTGGAAGAAATATTAATGATTCTAGAAAGTGTATTTGAGGGGGGGTCTAAAATTTAGATAAATTTTTTCAGTTTGAATCTGAGAGAATATTAGTTTTATGTAGCTGATTTTGTAAAGGGTAGATTCACATATCCATTTATTAGATGTAGCCAAATTGTTGAAGGGTAACTCGCATAAGGCAGTTCACATAGCCATTTATTCTATATAATATTATCATGTAGATGATTTGGTCATGTAACCAATTATTTCATATATCCAAATGAGTTTTTATCTGATTTTGGAATTCATGTAGCCGTTTTTTGTCACATGGCGGAATTTTGAGAATGATGTAGATGGTTAGCGATGTATAAGAATATTGAATCGTTTAATAAAATATCGTACATAGCAGATTATTTTTGGGAACCTTGTATCCAATTACTATGTAACATATTTATAATCACGTATTTTATTTTTAGTATTCGCTATATATGTATTGAAATTCTTCATTTTTTAAAATTAATGTGTTATGATGTGATATTTTTATGATGTCGTGTGGAAATTTCTAAATGCCTCTGCAATCATATGTGTTGGTTTCTAAATCCATGATGGAGATATAATTGTGTACCATAATTATGGATATCATGGGGCCTTTATGATTATGAATTTTTCAGTATAGAAATTAATGAAACTGGATCTTTTGATGATATATATAATTTAAAGAAAAATATTGAGTGTAGGGAATTTTATAACTAAACATGGTACCTTAGATATAAATATTTCGGGAAACTCATATCATCATAGAATTTAATTTTTATTCTGTGAATAGTTATGCAGTTCCTTCAAGACCAAACTATGGGAAATTCTTTCTTACATATTTTGGAGGTTTTTAGAAGTGGATCTTTATTTTATATTACCAAAAAACGTTGTTTTTTAGTGATCCTATTAATTGTGTAATAATATTTTGTATAGTAGTGTAAATATGTAATGTTGGGTGGTAATCCTAAAATTTTTGTTGGGATACTATATGAATTCTTATAATAGGTTTCAACTTGTGGATATAGTGAAAATAATCCATGGTTGGGGGGAGTAAGTAGCCACTGCAAGGAGTAGGTTCCTCATTGGATATGAACCTTTTAAAAATTTATGAATTAATTTCTCTTTATTTTTTACATGATAGTTTGAGGTTGATCTATTTTAATATTAAATGGATCATACTCTAATAATTATAAGATGTTTATTTTTTAAAATGAAATTATAAAACACTCCCCTATACTAATTCAGACCCCCCTCTCATTGGAATAAACTGATCCTGATAGAAAATTCAGTTAGAATCAGATTAAGGTTACCTATATAGGATCCAATATATTATCCATTGAGATATGGATAATATCAATTCAGTTAACAACAAAGGTTTACCATCATTAGATGGAAAAAATATCACAGTAAGAAGAATCAAATGTTTCCATATTTTTTGTCTCTCAGTCTAGATGTTTGTGATGCACCAACAATGGGGTTTTCACCATTATTAAATGATGTTCATGTTATATTTTATGAAAAAAAGAAATATGGAAGTGGAAGGAAAATCATAAATTGATATTCTTATATAGTTATTAGAGAAAGTATAAACTAAAGTTATGAAACTACAAACAACTAAAGATATCTGGGAAAAGTTAGAGAGAAGCTATGAATGCAATGTGAAAGTGAAAGAGGCAAGGATACACATCTAAAGAATAATATTTAAATACATAAAAAATGAAAGTGGTTAAATGTGTATATGATTTATTTATTTTGTTAAATTAAATAATGACTAATATTCGATGCTTTGTTGAGAAACTTAAGGATTAAACAATTGTGTAGAATGTGATGAGACATTTTTTGGCTATATTTGATCCTAAAATTTTTAAACTTAATGATAGACAACATATTTCTCTTGAAGTGACACATAATATCCCCATTTTTTTGAAATGATAAATCTTCCATTATTACAAAATAATGTGAATGAAGTGATGGGTTTTCAATCTATAATGAATATGAAAATTTTTAATGATGAATATTTTGATGACACATGTGATTTAAAGAATGAATAAGAATATAAAATAGTTATTTCATTACTTTATAAAAGGTTTCATAAGAGAAAAATAAATAAAATAGATAAATTCTTTAGTACATGTTACAAATGTAATGGTATTGGAAACTATTAAATTAATTGTCTATATAAGAAAGGTGTATATTAAAAATATGAAATTGATGAAATGAATCACGGAAATAAGTGGTGAATTTTTTTTAAAGAAGCTACAAAGGATACTAGAGATAAGAAGGTATTTAGAAGAACTATAAGTATAAATTTTATGAGTAAAGAAGAGTAAACTGATCTTATATTATGTAGTGACTCTGATGAAGAAACACAATATAAATTTACAAATTTAAAGGATCATGTTCAATAAACTATTGATTAATCTAGTGGTGATAAAGGTAACTAGGATCCAATATATTATGAATATGTAATCAAGAATAAACTTGAGGAATGTATTATGAAAAACACCATACTCAAGGAAAAGAATAAAATTTTGATAAAGGGTAATAGGAAACTTGTTTTTGAAATAGGCAAACATAATAAAAGTGAGATATCTCTTGAAAATAAAATAAAAAAACACTATTAAAAAGCTATAGATATGAGAATCTGATTAAAAATATTAAAGAAAAAACTCGCTTTAAGGATATAGAATTAACAATAACACAATGAAAGTTTCTTAAAGATTAGAAAAATATTACAATGATCAATAATCACTTCAAAAGATCTATTGAAGAAAATATAGAATCAAAAAAAGATGCTGAAAATCTTTTGGTAAAGTCCTCATGTGAAAAATATGTTTCCAAAATTGTTTAAACTAACACTGGTGGAATAAGTTTTATTAATGGTCAAATATATACTAGGAAAATAGATATAAATTTTCTATAAGATTTCCTGGTGAAATAAGAAGATTAATTAAGCATTTATTCCAAATAAGATATGAAATAATATATAATAAATTCAATGGATGTCAAAATATGGGAAAACAATTCATTATACAACTCTATTTTTTCAAGAAAATTCATATTTCATGGTTATTACTGGTGTTCTAGAATGTTTATACATAAGTCATATACATTTCTGTATACAATGTATTTACCTTTGATGAGGAAATAAGCTATGGGAGCAGTTCTAATGAGAATACTAAAACTTAGGAAGAAAGAAAATAAAAATGGAAACTAGCTAAAATTTGACAACACAATACATGTACCACTATCTTGAAGAGAAATGTAGAAGGTGTGGTAAAAAGGGACATAAATCAAACAAATGCATGACAATATTACTTGGTCATACCCCTCTAAAATATAAAGGGAAAGTTGATCAAGTGTGAAATGAATAAAATTCATGATTATTATAAAATGAATTTAAAGCTAGTAAGAATACAAAGGCATGGATACTAGATATTATGTGTTCCTCCCACATGAGTGGTAGGGCTAAAATTTTGGGGAACCTTGAGAATCATGATATAGGTACAGTAAATTTTAGTATTAACTCTTCCTAGGAGATCAAATGTATTGGTAGAACTCAAATTGAGAATGATAGTTTGAATGTAGAATATGTTATTTGTGTAGAAGGTCCAAAAAAGGTGTTTTATGTTATCCAACTCTATGGTAATGGGAATGAAATGATATTCTAAATAGACACGTCCATCTGTGAAATCACATGTAATGGAATAATTGTCCCTCAAGGTAGTATAACAAATTGAATCTTATTCTTTATTGGTGATCCATCCCATACATGTTACTTTAGAATGAAAGATTATATCTTTTTAAGGAATATTAGACTTGGGAAAATGGGTAAAATAATCTTATGTAATATTTTGAAACATGAATTGATAATAGATTTACCCATGATGGAAAAAGATAAAGATTTAATCTACTGAACATTTCATAATGGAATGATAACTTAGAAGACTCACAAGAATGTAGACATTACATCCACATGGCCATTAGAATTAACATATATTGATCATTATGAAACAATGAGATAGAATTCTACCCAAGGTGATCTTTATTTCATTAACTTCATAGATTACTTCACTTGATGAACTTATATTCATTTTATTAAGCACAAGTATGAGGTTTTTAGAATGTTTAAACTATATAGAAGATAGTTTGAAAATGATCTTGAATTTTCTATCAAAATATTGAGATCTGATATTGGGAAAGAATAAAAAATTGATTCATTTGACACATATCTTAGAAAACATGGAATCATATATAATTATAGAAAACATTATACACCACAAAATAATGGTTTTATAGAGAGGAAGAATATGAGAATTGTGGAATTTGGAGGAACAATGCTGGATGAGAATGATGTTTCAAAATACTTATTGTGATAAGCAGTATGTATTATTGTTCATTTTCAAAATATTTTTTATTTGTGACCCAAAAAACATGCAACATCCTCTAATATGAGGTACCGAAATAATACTAGAGTGAAATATTCCATGGTCTTTATAAGTATCTTCTATATTAAAATCAAAGGAAATGGGATGGTATAGTTTTAATAGAAGGCTGAAGATGGAGTCTTTTGGGATATTTATATTACGGTAATGGATACATATGTTGTAATAAGAAATTTCATAAAATCTATGAGTGTTTATATTTTATGATTGATGAAAATATTGGAGAAATAGGTCAGTAGATCCAAGCTGATATTGGGTATCCTACAAAAAATATCGAGCATATTTTTTAAGAAATAGTTAAAACAAATTCCGAAATTAGACTAGAAGTAGTTTATTCTAATTCAAAAAGTCCTATTTATGATGAAGAATATATTTTTAGTTAAATAAATAAATTTCAATGGTTTAAAAACATAGTGATGGTGAGAATATTATTGTAAACCAGAATACACAAGTTCAAACCAAAAGCTGGATAATATTTGAAAACCAAACAGCTCTTACATCATAGATTTAACCTATAATGGTGGCTAGGGATATGGACCATGATTAATAGGTAAAATTTATGAATGAATAACTCAATAAATTTGAGAATAACTCTATATGGGAACTTTTTCCCATATTGAAAACTCAAAATTTAATTCGTTCGAAATGAGTTTTTAGGAAGAAGATGAATTAAAATGGTTTAAGTCATATACAATAATTCTAGAATTTATTTCAATGTTTATCCAAAAATAGAGGTAATAAACTATATAGATACCTTCAATCTGATTTAAAAACGGGACACAATTAGAATGATCATGGAACTCACAGCTCATATGCATTATAAATTTTATCAAATGGATGTAATGTATACATTTCTGAATGGTGAACTTGATGGATAATTCTTTAATAAATAACCATAAGGTCCCACTTTTAAGAATGAGGGAATAATTTTTTTCATATTAAATAAGGTGTTTTACGGATTTAAATATGCTCAAATGGCCTAGTATTTTAATCTTGATGATTTTCTAAGAAAAATTGGATTTTCCAAAGGAATTATAAACAACAACTTATTATTGATGAAGTATTTCTCAAACACACTGGTGGTGATATTATATATGGATGAAATATTTTTTTCCAGTAATAACAATTTATTATGTTGGAAAATGTATTCAAAGATGAAAAAGTAGATTTAGCTTTCTATACTAGGAGAACTTAACAATTTTTTGGCTTATAGATTGTGTAAAACTCATATAACATCTTCATTTCAAAAGAAAAATATGCACTAGAATTCTTGATAAATTTTGGAAACCAAGAATCAAAAGAAGCTTCTATACCCATATCGATTTTCATCAAGTTGATAAAAGATGAGAAATGAAAAAATGATGATCAGAATATTTTTAGAAGTATGATTGGAAATATTTTGTTTCTCACAACATCCAAACTAGATATTGCTAATAAGGTTACTCTATGTGCAAGGTATAAAAGTGAACTGAGGGAGTCACACATTATTGTAATTAAAAGAATTTTGAGATATGTAAAAGGGAGAGTGAATTATGGGTCTATATACATTAATAACGGATCTAGATTTGTTTTCATACATTAATATATATTGGGATCTGATTTTATAGATTATAGATCTACATATGGTGGTATTTTATTTTGTAGAAATTTTTATTTCCACTAATGTAGTAGGAATAAAAGTCAATTGACCTTGAGTACAGCTATTTCATATTATGTAGTGAATACTCATGTCGTTACATTGGTTTTTTGAATTCATGTTCAGCTACTAGGATTGAGAGTTGATATTCAGAGATCATTGAAGATTTTTTATGATAATAGGGGGGTTTGGTATTTCAAAAAATCTATTTTAATACTTTCAGTATATATATATATATTGAAATTTCATATCATTTTGTCCAAGAGAATGCTGATTCAAATTAAATCAAACTCATATATGTTTTCTCAAATGAATTTATTGAAAACAACTTTATAAAAGGTTTTCTAAATCAGAGGTTCTTGAAGTGAACCCTGAAATCGCATGTTAAGAGCTCCTGATACAATTGAGAATTTGTTTCTTTGATACCCCCAGGGGTTATATGTATTTTTTTCGAAAGGGGGATAAAATTATATGATGAGGTTGTAGTATATGTTACATGGTTTTTTTATCAATTTGATGATGCTAAAGATGTTCGCTCAAAAATGATAAATCATAGAAGAAAATCAAGTTAAAGGATGTTTTGAAGGAATTAACCATGTTGGGTTGAAGTTGTTGTTTTAAAATAATTCTCCAAGGTAATTGGGAAGGTAGTTACCAAGTCAGGTTAAAGTAGTTTTCTTTAAAAAATTATCCTCAATGATGATGAATGAATTAACCCACCATAATTAGTGGTCTTAAATAATTCTCCTTGGAGATGATAAAATTGTTATGTTTATTTAATAACTATGTTTGGTTTTAAATAATTATCCTTATAAATAAAGAAATGTATTTTTTTACTTCATGAACTAAGTGTTTATTTTAGGTATAGTGAGTTAGGTGGTTTCCAATTATATTTCAAAAAATTCAATGGTGGGGGATTGAATAAGAATCTACATTTTTGTCTTGGTTTGAAAAAGTTATAAGCTCCCATGGTTCTCGATGATTTAGGGCTATTGTATTTGTTAACAAACTAAGTTGAGGAACCAATAATTCTAACATTCTTTGATATGATTTTTGTTGCTCTAAATATCATGGAATAAATATTAATGATGATATTAATTGTTTTTTAGATGGAATGAAAGTTTTATAAAGTTTTTTGTCTTGGGTTTGAGTGAATATTGGTTTTATGTAGTAGATTTTATAAAGCATCAATTCATATAGCCATTTATGCTACATAGAGAAATGTTGAAATGAAACGCAGGTAGTTTATTTGTGTATCTATTTAAATTTCAAAGGAAAATCATATAGTTGATTCCGCCATGTGACTAAATGTGTCACATAGACAAATGATTGAGGAAGTTATTTTTTAATTCACGTATCCATTTTTAGTCATATAGGTGATTTTTGATAACAATGTAGTTGACTAGTGATGTAGCTAAACACTGAATCACATTGAATAATATGCTATATAATCGATTACTTTTGAGAACAATATAACTTATTTCTATGTAACCGATTGAAAATCATGTAGATGAATCAAATTCTTCACTATATATGTATAGATATTCTTCAGGTTTTCAAAATTGAAGTGTTTTGCAATGATTTTATTATGATATTTCATGGAAATTTATAAATGACTCTACCATCATAGTTTTTAGTTTATAAAGTAACAATAGAGATCTAGTTGTTGAGAATAGTTATGGAGATTTTGGGGCCATTATGATTATGTGTTTTTCAATATAATAATTAATGATGTGGAATATTTTGACATGTTGTGTTGTTAAAAAATTGAAATCCTGGAAGACTGTAGCCAATGTTGGTTCCTCAAAGGATTAAATTTTATGTCTAAGAATAGTTCTTCAGTTCTATCAATACTGAACGATGAGAGATACCTTATTCCATATTTTTGATGCCTGTGGAAGTAGATCTCCATTCATTATTTTTTATGAAACCTAGTTTTTTTTTAGAGAACCTCTTCATTGTGTAATCATAATTTGTAATAAATCTAGATGTTGTGATTATGGGTGTGACTCCTAACATGTGTGGTGGGGTTCCACATGAATTATTGTTATATTATTTCACTTGGGTATATAGTGAAAAGAATTTGTGGTTAGGGGAGTAACTAGCAACGAAAAGGAATAAGAATCCACATTGGATCTGAACCATGTAAAAATATTTGTGTTCCTTTCTCTTTATTTTTTATCATCATCGTGTGAGGATGAGTTATTTCTATTTTGATTATATAATACTCTAACAAGTAATGGGGGTAAATTTTTTTTTAAATAAAATTTATAAAACACTACCCTCCACTTATTCAACCATCCCCTCTTAGTGGAATAAATTGATCCTCATATGAAGTTCATCATGCCTTTAAAAGGTGATTAATGTTATATATTGACCATTATTGTTGATTTTATCAATGAAATTGTGGGTTTACTTATTGAAGTATAAAAAATTGATACATTATGCCACTAAAAACTATGATTAAAAAATACTTATCATAGTGACTTTTTTATGCACAAATATTGGCCTTTTGTTATTTTCTAATGAATATAATTATTTTTTACAATATTGACGGAATTTTACGGAATTTGGATGATCTTGATAATCCATAGTAAAATGGTGTGGTAGAATTTACGAATAGAACATTGATAGAGAAGTTATAATGTATTATCTATAAATATCTTTTTTGAAAATTATTTTGGGTTGATGTTCTTGTAACTTCTAATCTTCTAATTAATCAGTCTCCTTCAACTGTTCTTAGAAAGAAGTCTCCTTAAGAGGTATGTTCTGGTATTCCTATATATTTCTTAGATTTGAGAATATTTTTTTTATTCTTATACTAATGTAGATAATGGAAAATTGGAACCAAGATCCAAATAGTGTTTCTTTATTAGTTATAAATCTTTTGTTAAAATAATCAAGTTATATTGTATTGAAATCTTGAAAATTATTTTTAATAAGAATTATATTTTTAACGAAAATTGTATGCTAAGTCCTTAGCCTTCTCATTAAATGAGAATGAATAAATAAATTACTTTGGAGGAAGTTGTGTTTTAGAAAATTTTACACCATATTTCTCATCTCATGATGACTTTTAGATATTGGGAGATATTTTCCCTTCTCCACTGTCATCTAAGTATTCTATTTAAAAAGGAAAACCTTGATAAAATATTAGACCTCCACATATGTATGTTGAGGATGAATTGGTATCTTATTAAATATATTTGTATAATGGTATTGATTTAAATTAGGTACCTTTAAATTATATATATTTAGTTTATGATAATAATTTGGGTGTGTCTATTATAACTATTTAATAAGTTGTGGATTCAATCCATAAAAATTTCACCTGTTAGTTAGTGAAATTACATAAGGGAAAGAATGTTGTACATTGTAAATGGGTGTTCAACAAGAGATAAGGAATACTAAAATAAAATAAAATAAGGTATAAAGAATAGTTAGATTCTAAATTCAATTTTCAGGTTTCAAGTGTTGATTTCATAGATGTATTCTTTCTAGTTTTAAAACATATCTCTATTCACGTTTTTAGGGGTATTTTAGCTTTATAAAATATTTTTTAGAGATGTTGGATGTGAATATAACTTTTATTCATAGATATCTTCAAGTTGAAATCTATATAGAGTAGAAAAAGGTTTTTATAGTATCAAGAAAGTAAAATTGTGTGTTCATTGAGGAAATCTATTTGTGGACTGAAATAATCACCCATATAGTGATATGAGATGTTTGAATCTCTTATAACCTCTCATAGTTATCAGATGTTCAATTATGATTGGAACATTTTTCTTAATAAGTTTCATGATGGATATTTTATTTATATGTTACTATATATTGAAGATTTATTGATTGAATCATAGGAAAATAGAGATATTTGATGGGTAATTTTGTTTAATTTGATGTTTGAAATGAATTGGTACCTCCAAAGAAAATCTTTGTCATATTGATTCACATATAATAAAATTTGTGCACACATTGTTTGAGTTAGAAATTATATATCGAGAAAGTTATAGACACGTTTATTATAAATAATGTCAAACCTATAAGTACTCCATTAGCTTCCTATTTTAGACATTCATCTTATTTATGTTCCCAATCAGATAATGAGTTTGAGTGTATGTATTGAGTTCCAAACTCTAGTGTAGTGGGTTCTTTGATGTATTTTATGGTTTTCAGCAATCTAGATTTATATTATATTGCTATTATAGTTACTATATATATGTATAATCCTGGAAAATAAAATTAAAATACAATTCATTGGATCTCTAGAGATATATGTGGCATTACATATGTTTTATCTCATTTTGGTAGATCATAGGATGGTGTGATTGGTAGCATAGACTCTTATTTTGTAGGAGATCTCAATGGGAGAAGATACATGACAAGTTATGTCTTTACCATTTGTGGGTGTGTTATTAGTTGGAAATAGATCTTATAGAACAATATTTTTTGAATCCCAATAGGGTTAATTATATTAGCGATACATATTATTTTAAAGAAGTTATTTAAATAATGGGAATAATTGTTGAAATCAATATAAACCTGTACATTTCATTAATTAATTTTATTAATATAATTTTAATATTCCCCATAAAGGATATTATTATTCATGAGATGACAAATCACATATGTGTGATTTCATTTTTTGAGATATGTTATTATTTGTGGTGATATTTATGTGGTAAATATTTGTACTCAGGAAAATCCTATAGAACTGATGACAAGGAGGTTTGATAATTTTATAAAAAAAATTGGTCTCTCGTGTTTATTTATTACCCAATGGGGATTTTAGTGGAAGATGATGTGGTTTCGGCCTAGAGATTGTATATCGCACCCTGACCTAGTGAGTTTTTTGTTTTTCTTTATAACATTTTTGGGAAAATATTATTATTAATATTATTATTATTATTATTAGTATGTTTATTTTTTATTTACTTTTTATTATTTGGAAACCCTAAAGGTAGCCTTCCTCCTTTCCTCCTCCTTACCCCATGCGACACCCCAATCCTCCCTTTTCTCTCTATGCACCTGACACCCCCCTCCTCTTGGTTGTGCGATGCACCTACTCTCGCGATCCCCTCTCCACAACGCACCTCCTCTCTGATCTCCCATATTTGAGGCCTCCTCTCTCACCTCCCTCTCAAACCTGCATGGTGCAACCCCTGTCTAAGAACCTACAATTGTGTGACCATCCTCCTCTACCCTCATTTTCTCCAGAAAAACCACTTGATCTCCTCTGGTTTTGCAGTTGGCCCATCATGGTATGATTACATTCTCTCTTCCAACCTATTTTATTATATTTTATCCTCCCCATCAGGCCTTATTAGTTTACTCGAATGCCCTAGGTTAGGGTTTGATCTATTTTTGTTTATGCTTCCAGTGAAAGGGCATGCAGTGCCTCCCCTGGGACCCTTTCATGTGAGGTTAGACGTTCACCACTAAAGGTGAAGCATATTCACTTCATTTCAATCAGCCATTTTTGATTTGAGGCAAGGGTTTATACTTCTATTTTGATTTACACCAACTAAATTGTTCATTTCTATTTTTGTGGTTCATAGCAGGTTTTGTGTAATGAATTAGACTATTTGGGGTGGTTTTGTGTAACTGGTCCAAGGGAGACTCACCTACATGTTCATAGGTAAGTAAATATATACATGTAGGTTCCCCTTTATGTGTATATTCATACATTTCATTTAATTTTCATGTGTTGGGATAGGTGTGCCTATGTGAATATATAAAAATGCATACGCTGGTGAGTGGATACTGGTATAAGCGTATAAGAATACTTGTAAGGATCCTCTTGCACATGGTCATGGGCCATGAAAATATATGAATAGGGGTTATGTGTCCTTGGATGTATGAGAAGGAGCATAATATTAGTGGGGTAGAAACATTTTTTAGAAAGAAACTACTAAGATCAGAACTGGACGGATTGGTTCCACCTTGAGGTAGGTTCATTATGCCCTGACATTTTAAATTGAATTTCCATAATTTCATGGTATTCTATTAAAGATGTATTTTCTTCTTCTACATTAAATTCATATTAAATATATATATATATATATATATGGTTGTGGTTCTTCAAAAGTGATTTCTTTGATGTTTTTAATGTAAAGCGGGTATTTCCAAAGATGTGTGTTCTTTCAGCCAGTTCTGTTGTAAAAGTGAAATGGAATGTTTGTTTTCCAAGTAAGTTCTAAAGTGATTTCTGAAATGATATTTGGTGTGAACTAAAGGATAAAGGGTGGTTTTATTTTTTTTTAAGGATGGTTTCATTTTTAAGTGTGGTTTTAATCTTGCAGTAAATATGATGTACCTTGGTTGTTTAGTTAAAATTTCAAACTATTTGGGAAACTTAAAAATTTTGGGTGATTATGTTTCTAAAATGAAAATTATTCCTTGAATATATTTAATCATTTTTTACATTAAGAATATTTTTTGAAAAATTAAAACCCCTCTTAAGACATTCCCCCTTGTTTTATAAAATGATGCAAATATTGAATGTGTGTATTGTGATATGTACCTAGAAAATAGGCTTCTTCAATTTTGTGTGATGAAAAAAGGGGGGATGTTCTCAACAATGGAGATTAGTGGTGAGAGGTTGAGTGTGTTTTTGAAAAAATGGAATGATATGTTCATGTATGTTAATTTTATGAAAAATCACCACCACATGAAAAAGAGCACATGGGGAGATTGGTGTATCTAGGTGGGAAGACTAAGACTAGTATGCTAGATGGTACAGAAGTGGTTCATCCCCATTCATTCTAGTAGAATTGACGATTACAATAGTAACTAAATATTACGATGATTAGAGACCACTAGGTTATGGATGTGTTCCATTCTAGAGGTTCATGCATGAGAATGATGTTAAATGTGGTTACTATTACAAATTTCTCTAAGGTACAAGGTCTCTAGGGTCCCACTTGTGTTAGTTCCCTATTGGGATAGCCCATGGTTCTTTCTTGCAACATTATTCTTGTGATGTGATTTTAATTTCAGTTGTTTCATACATGATGTATCATTTTTGAAATCCATATTTTAATCTAAACTTCTTTTCTATAATTTATAAATGTTAATGCATGCTTGGTAACTATTTTTAAAATGTAGTGGAATAGAAACTCTTTCTTTAAACATGAAAACTTGTGACTTGATTTCAAAAAAAATAATACATTATTTTAATATGTATTATTTTCAAACTAGCATGATTGAGTTTATTTTTAAACAAAAGGGCATAGGGATTCGTTGAAATTTGACATTACTACTAAGAATCTAAATGCCCACACCAACATTATTTTTTAGTTTTAGGTTCCTCTAATTTAGATCACCCTTGGAGTGAGTGTGGTTTTGTTTTCTATAGTGACCCATGAGGTAACTTGTGGTATGTTTTGTTACTTATTTTATTTTTATTTACAATGCTTTTTTTGTTTTTGGTTTGTTCAGTTTATATCCATCTATTTGTCTTTTTTTATGGGCCAAATGATTCCCAACTGACTTATTTTGATGCCCTGCACTAGTTTCCAGCCCATGGGGATCGGGAATGTCGTTCGGTCTACGTCACAAACTGGCTCAGGTGATAGGTTTAGGTTTGACCTAGGTTGGTTGGTGACAAAATTGTATCAAAAGAGCTTTATCCCAAGTCATTTGGGGAAGACTAAAAGTTTGGAGTTAGGATTTACTGAATCCAAGTGGTCAATTGTGGTTAGGTGCTTGATCACCACCTATTCTGAATGACACTCGAATTTCCAGGGTCATCCGAGATGGTCTTGCCTCGAATTCCATTTCTGTATCTCAATTTTTTTGTGGTCCTTAGTCTTGTTTTGGTGTTTCTAGTTGTCCTTGAAATTTGGTGGTCATTTTGGAGGGGTGCATGGTAACTATACACATCATGGAAAAGCATTTTCAAACCATGAAATTTCCTCTTATGACTTCCTATGTGCTCACTTGGTTGGTGCACAGTCAACCAAACTGTGTGACTAAACTGTGTGTATTAGTTTTTTATTTGATAATTTGGAATCCTGATTATATGAGTGAATTAGTTGGTTTTTCGGTGTTTTTTTGTATTGAAAAATTGATTATTTGAATTTTAAAATCGGATTTCCAAAATGAAAATATTTGTTTGTTTGAAAATGTAATGAGTTGTCTTTGGGATGTAATGTGTTTTAGAAAATGTTTTGAGATCTTGAAATATTTTATAAAAATTAAAATTGAAATTTTTTTGGAAAGTGTTTGGGGTTTTTGTTTGAAGTTATTAAGGAATATAAAATGGGATTTTATTAAAAATGGTAATTTGTAGATTATTTGTTTTATGATTGTAAAGGATTTCTTCAAAATTGGTTTGTAGTTTCAAATATGGGTTGGATGTTTTGTTTTAGAAATGATAAGTTTTTGTTTTTATTTTGTATTCCTATTGATACCCAAATGTATGGATGAATGTAATTGGATGTCGAAGGTTGTTGTTATGCGTTCATGGGTTCCCGAGTTGGCATGATAACATTTGTATATGAGGTTTCATGGAATACCAGTGGTGATTTTTCCTTGGTATTATTCTACTCAACATTTGATTTGGTTATGGTTTGGTTTTGTGATGTATTAGTCTATGGGATTGATGCTTGTTTTTGAGCTGGTGTTTCAAGGTTGAAATGATGTTTTGAATTTGAGTTAATGATTTATGGTTTAATGTTGAAGCTTGATTTGTGATGTGCTTCATGTTGGTTTTGTGCTCCTTGTTTAAATTATACTACCTAGAAATGTCCAAAGGTCCCTGAGCGGTCGTTTTTCAAATGTTATTTATACCCAGACCCCCAGTGGAGTGAGGTGGTTACTTTCTTCCCATTGTTTATTGTTATCTATGTGGTGGATGATGTTTAATAGGGATTAAAGTGTAACTTGAAGAATTTGAGGGTTTATTAAGGTCTTTAGAAACTCTAGATATTGTGAAGGGAGAGTTTTCTTGGTTTTGTTTGAACACTAGTGCAGAAATCGTTTTTTACGTCACCAGTTTTTACGTCGGTTATATATAACCGACGTAACAATGCGGAGAGTAGATTTTTCACGCCGGTTATTTTAATAACCGGCGTTACAAATCACGCCTGTTGGGTTTTTACGTCGGTTATCAAATAACCGACGTAAAAAACCAATGCGCGACAGGTTTTTTACGTCGGTTATTTTGTAATCGACGTAAAAAACCTGATATCGACGTGTTTTTTACGTCGGTTATCAAATAACCGATGTAAAAAACCAAAGCGCGGGAGCCTTTTTACGTCGGTTTTAAGATAACCGACGTAAAAAATCTAAAAAATAGTTTATAACGTCGGTTATTATATAACCGACGTTATAAAGCATTTAAAAAAATTAAAGCCCGTGTTCTATCATTTACGATTTTTTCGATTGACAGTCGCCGGCTCGTCTCTCTCTCACGCGGTAAACCCTAATCGGCTCGTCGATCGCCTGCATTACACTCATTTTGGATTCATTGTTTATCTTCTTCACTGCTCTCGGATCTATCATCTCAACTCGCGACATTCAAGTAATCCTTCCACGAATTTATTTGTTTTTTTTTTTCTTTCGAATCTTGATGTGCTTTTCGTTCGTTTTTGAATATCATGGAATTTTTTTTATTGCAAATGGTTATTATGTTCATTCAACTCGCAACATTCAACTCGCAAATGGTTATTAAAACATTGTGGATTAGCTTCAGCAAAATCTGAAAAATAATGGGTGGTACTGTAACGTTCCATTCTTCCAGCAACATTATTATTTCCTACTTAGCTGGAATGTGTCTTTCTGGATGAAGATTGGTACTACTTATTTTCTTAAAATCATATTTTCAATATGATTGTCCAGAAAATTATTTTCATGAATGAAATTGGACCAGGTACAATCGGTAATACCTATCCTTAAAATTTCATTCAACATTCTTACATCATAATATTTTTTCAAAAAATTATGATTTTTAGAACTCCTAGATCAGAAAACCATCATCTGTTTTAATCTGCATTCATAAAAATATCAATTCATACCTATTACAATCAAATATTTCATTCTGGACTCATGGTGAGTCTGATAATACATTTCTTCTTTCAGTCATCTCCTAAAAATGATGGACCTTTTCATGCAAAGTGTATCTGATTTCTTGAATACGATGGTATGTCCGATTTTCAAAAAAACCAAGTGAGGTGATTTCTTTTATTATTAATAATTCATAAAAAAATTATAATACCTAAATATTATTATCATCCTTTTCAGATTTTTCATTATAAAAATGGTAAAGGGTGTTTTCTTTTCATTCTCAAGTTAAATTATATTTTTATAAAGGTCTTTTCTATCTAGGTAGAAATAATTTAATGATAATTAGATTGAATTAGGTATATTATCTTATCTTACCATCCAAACACATTTTTATGTATTAATAATTATTATGTTTTGTAAAAACAATTATGACCCCCATTTCATTTTTGTTAGTTAATTGATCTACGAAAGTGTTATAAATGATTTGATGATCACGATTCACCCATATATATGGTTAGTCATTATGTGAAATTTGGGTCCATAATATCCTTCTAATGCATTAGACAATGCATTATATATCATAGATCAATATGGGATACAGATGGTTATACCATGTCCAATGTGTCATGTGATGTGCCTGGTAAGAAATATTATAATAAATTATAGGAAAGCTGATTAACATATCCCAATATGAGGTGAATGAAACTATGTTTTCCCTTGACATATGTTATGACTTATATGATTATGTTTGTGCCACACTCTTATGTTATTCCACATACCAATGTTGTGATCTTGTGAATAAGGTTTTTTAAATCATGTTCCCACTATCATATAAATCATGTCTTATGTTATGCTAAAATTGTTATACTTGGACTCAGGTTTTATGATCTATGATTATATAGAACTGTTTCACTTATCTTTTTGATCATGTGCTTTGTGTATGCTCTTATACCCCCATGGATATATTTTTATGAGATTAGATATTATATTTATATATATCATGTTTACCCATAATGAGTATCATAAATCAAAACTTTTATTATTTTCATTCCCTAAGTTATAAAAATAAGTATTATGTAGGATGATTCAAAAATTTAATCTGTGAGATGAGTTGATTTATGTGTGAAACCCAGGCCAAACACATATGTATTTTTTTATTGGTATTAAATATATATAGTTCGGCATATACTTTTTTTTACATTACCATGATATTCACATTACTTTTTCTAAAGAAATATTAATGTCCTTAGATTATATATAGGATCAAAAGGATATAGTAATTCTAATATATAATTAGAATGATCAAATAATATGACAATATTATTAAACATAATACAAATGGTCTATATTCATATTTTTAACATGACACTTACGATGTATAGCTATTTGGTGTTGGGTACTTATGAAAACTACTACTACTTTCAATATTTGTTTTATATTTTAAATTATTTTACATTCAAATTATGATTTTTTTCATATAAACATGTTTTGTCTTATCTTAAAAATATATATTTTTTGTTGATATTTGTTATAGGTAATAATGAGTCGAAGTTGGATTACGGCACATCGAATGAGCAATGAATTTGAGGAAGGTGTTGATGCCTTTTTGGAATTTGCAAAACGAAATGTTCCAAGTAGTGACATTTTTTTCTGTCCATGCCTGAAATGTTTGAATATGAAGAAGTTGAAAAGTAGAGAGATAAAAGATCATCTGATATGTCATGGTTTTAATCCGAGTTACAGCCCTTGGATTTGGCATGGTGAAACTGGACGGAATGTCACTGATGATGATGATTCACAAGATGGTAACTCCGATGGAATTGAAGAAATGATTCACGATATTGTAGCAGAACAAATTGAGATAGAACCGACAGTTGCACGTCTATATGGTGATGCTGAAAACCCATTATATCCCGGTTGTACAGATTTTATAGTTCTGTCGGCGGTGTTAAGATTGATTAACCTAAAGGCGAAGCATGGATGGAGTGACAGAAGTTTTACAGAGCTGCTACAATTGATGAAAGACATTCTTCCAAAAGATAACGATCTTCCAGATTCACATTACAAAGCCAAGAAAATATTATGCCCGATGGGATTGGGATACAAGAAAATACATGCCTGTCCGAATGATTGAATTATATATAGGAAGGAATATGAATTTCTGTCAGAGTGTCCAAAATGTGTTACATCACGGTATAAGGTGAAAGAAAAATCACAGGGTGATGTAGAGATTACAAAGCTCCCTTCAAAGGTATTTTGGTATCTTCCTATAATTAATCATTTCAAACGTTTATTTGCTAATTCACATGATGAAAAAAGGTTAAGATGGAATGCTGAAGAGCGGGGTTGTGATGGAAAAATACTTCATCCAGCTGATTGTCCACAATGGAAGAAAATTGATGCGCAGTATTCTACATTTGGAAATGAAATAAGAAATCTCAGACTAGGGTTGTGCACAGATGGAATGAATCCATACCAAACACTCAGTAGCACACATAGTTCATGGCCTGTTTTATTGGTAATTTACAACCTCTCTCCTGAAGTTTGTATGAAGCGCAAATATGTCATGTTGAGTACAATGATCTCTGGTCCAAAGCAACCCGGTAATGATATTGATGTTTACTTGTCACCATTGATTGATGATTTGAAACTGTTGTGGGCTGATGGTATTAGGGTGTATGATTCTTATAAAATGGAATATTTTCAACTGCATACAGTGCTTCTGTTCACTATAAATGACTTCCCAACGTATGTAAATTTGTCTGGATACAGTGTTAAAGGGCATAAAGCATGTCCAATTTGTGAACAACAGACGTCCTATTGTCAATTGCATCATGGGAGGAAAACAGTGTACATGGGTCATCGAAAGTTTTTGCCTATGGAACACCCTTATAGAAGACTAAAAAAGGCATTAATGGCTCACAAGAATTTGATACTGCTCCAAAACCTTTATCCCATGATCTGTATTTTGAGAGGGTGAAAAACCTTGACGTGACATTGGGAAAGGCACAGAAATCTGGTAATGATAGACATATTTGGAAGAAAAGGTCAATATTTTTTGAGCTACCATATTGGAGGTATCATGAAGTTAAACATAATATTGATGTCATGCACGTGGAGAAGAATATCTGTGATTCTTTGATTGGAACATTGTTAGATATTAAAGGAAAGACTAAAGATGGGTTGAATACAAGATTAGACTTACTATCAATGGGAATACGTTTGGAGTTAGCTCCCACTCCTAAAGGAAGATGAACATTTCTTCCCCCGGGTTGTCATACATTATCGAAGAGGGAGAAAATTAGCTTCTTTCAGTGTCTTCATGATACCAAAGTGCCTCAAGGTTATTATTCTAATGTAAAACATTTTGTCTCAATGAAGGACTTGATGTTGATAGGTATGAAATCACATGATTGTCATGTCATGATGCAACAAATTCTACCAGTTGCATTGCGTGGAATATTGCCCATTCGTGTCAGAAAGACTATAATGAAGTTGTGTTATTTTTTCAATTCAATTTGTAACAAGGCGATTGATGTGAATGCTTTGAACATTTTGGAAAAGGATGCAATTTTAATACTTTGTCAATTGGAAATGTATTTTCCTCCAACTTTTTTTGATATAATGGTGCATTTAATGATTCATCTGGTTCGAGAAATAAAGCTTTATGGACCTGTATATCTTCGTTAGATGTATCCTTTTGAAAGGTATATGAAAATATTAAAGGGGTATGTTAAAAATCTATATCGACCTGAAGCCTCCATTATTGAAAAGTATATTTCTGAGGAGGTAGCAGAGTTTTGTACGAGCTACTTGGCTACGGCGCAACACATAGGTTTGCCTCCATCTCGCCATGAACGAGTTAATAATGAGGGAAAGGGGATTCGCGGCTTGAAAGTCAAATCATTATCAGCTGAACAGATGAAGAAGTTAGAATCATACATCTTGAAGAACATAGCTGATGCTCAACCATATATCACATTGCACATTAATGAGTTGAAACAATGTCATCCAAAGAAGAAAGAAATGTGGATTTTGAATGATCACAACAAAACTTTTTTGTCATGGATTAAAAAGACTTTGCTTGGTAGATCAGATGTATCAGAGACATTAAAATGGATAGTGGGTGGTCCATGTTTAAATGTGATAACATGGTCTGGTTATGACATTAATGGTTATACATTTCATACAAAAGCTCAGGACAACAGAAGTGCAGTTCAGAATAGTGGTGTATTGGTGTTTGCAGAAGCAATGCATTTTTCGAGTGCTAAGGACAAAAACCCAATTTCTGCATCAAATGCATATTATGGAGTGATTGAAGACATATGGGAGGTTGATTACTTTAAAATTAAAGTTCCCGTTTTTAACTGTAAATGGTTTAACGGTAACAACAGTGTCAGACACGATGAATTTGGAATGACATTTGTTAATCTGAATAGATTGGAAGACACAGCTGATTCTTTTATAATGGCAACACATGCAAAACAAATTTTTTATGTAGTAGATCAATCAGATATGCAGTGGGTTGTTGTTTTACAAGGGAAAAAACAATATGTTGGTGAGGATGAACTTGATGAATATGCTGATTTATGTGAGATCCCTACTTCAATGGAAATATTAACAGAACATAATGATGATCATGTTGAAGACATAGTTTGTGCCATAAGGAATGATCACGACGAAGGAATTTTGGAAAACAATCCATCTGTACATTCCTAAAATTATAGGTAACATATGTTTATTTCTTGTTTACATTTATTTTTTCCATAAATGTTAGATATTGTAAGTTTTTTATTTATTAAAACATGTTTTAAAATAAAATAAGTATATGTTATTGTTTGTTTTAAGTTTTTTTAGTTTACTTTATCATGTTTATTGTTGTACCCCTCTCTCTTGGATTTTAATGATCACAATCACTCTCATCGTGTTATAACTTGTTTTCAAGTGTTTTGATGCTAGGAAAAAGGTTTCCCAGGAGTTGGCCCAAGAAGGCTGATAGTGGACTCTCTGAGTCTACCGGCCAACCGGTTCTTTCCCACCGGCCAGCCGGAGGACCCATGCAGTAGGCTTGCCCACTGCCTAGTGACACCGGCCAACCGGTGGATGACCACCGGCCAGCCGGTATGGGCACCGGCCAACCGGTTCTTGCCCACCGGCCAGCCGGAGGACCCAGGCAGTAGGCTTGCCCATTGCCTGGTGACACCGGCCAACCGGTGGATGACCACTGGCCAGCCGGTGGAACCCAGACAGAAAGCCTACTCTGTCTGGACCACCATCCAGCCGGTAGCTCAGCACCGGCCAGCCGGTGGACCACCAGCCAGCTGGTGAGACACCACTGGCTAGCCAGTGTGCCCAGTCAAACTAGCCGTTGGGCTTTGACCAGACTTGTACTTTTGACCCCCGACGGCTCCGGAAGCCCTCCAACGGCCATATTGAAGTGTTTATGGGTATTTCTCCTATAAATAAGAAACCATGGATGTTGGGAACACAAACAAAATATATTTTGATGTCTTGACACTCTAACGACAAATCTCCAAGGCCTCTTGTGATCCATTGCCATCCTTGAAGCTTGAGCTCCCTCTCCATCAGCTGCTCTCACACTTTTGGCGCTCAAGGCTTCCGTGTGTTTGTATTATTTTATTTATTTAGTTCTTCATTGGGTTTGGATTAAAACAAACCTCTCATTTCCATTCTTTCTTTCAATTGGGTTTCTTGCTACAACCATAATAAAAAAGAAAGTTGTACGAAGGTGTTCTAGCCTACCTTAAAACGGCTAGTGGGTTTCTTGCTACAACCATTAAAAAGCAAGCTGACGTATTAATCTCTCAACGGTTCTTGTTGGGAGCGGAGACGTAGGCTTGGGAATTAAGCCGAACTTCGTTATCAAATTGTGTCTTGCCTTTTTTTATTTCCGCTGCATTGATAATTGTTTTAAAGTGTTAATTATTTTTTGAAAAGGCAATTCACCCCCCCCCCCCTCTTGCCATCCTCTACGACCCAACAGTTTATAACCATTACATGAATTTTAAAATGCTTATTTTTGTTCACTGACAATTACTTTACCATGTTTACAATGTTTACCAGGTTTACCATTTTTACCATTTTTACTATCTTGACCATCTTGACCATCTTTGCCATCTTTACCATTGTTTAACATGCTTACCATATTACCAATGTTTAATATTATGTAACTTAGTACACTTTTCTATTTTCTGATTACAGTAGTATTAAAATATTTGAATTTGTATATTTGTTCACTGACAATTACTTTACCATGTTTAAAATGTTTATCAGGTTTACCATTTTTTCCATTTTTTACCATCTTGACCATCTTGACCATCTTGACCATCTTTGCCATCTTTACCATTGTTTAACATGCTTTCCATATTACCAATGTTTACTATTATGTAACCTAGTACACTTTTCTATTTTCTGATTACAGTAGTATTAAAATATTTGAATTTGTATATTTTTGAACTGACGTTTGTTTTTTTGATTTGAAGGATAATGACAGATCATTCAGATGATCAACCACATGATTCTGGGGAGGAGCATATTGCTGGTCATACCTCTGGGGATGAACATTCACATGCTCCTATTACGAAAAAGAGTTCAAAGGTTGGTAAACGTGGTTGCACACGTTTACCAAAATTATCACTTGCCCGTACGCAGGATCAGAGGATAGTAGTTGAGTTTGATGATGATGATATTCCTAGAGGTCCGAATGCCAAAGATTTTAAGAGTTTTGTTGCAACTCAGGCTAAGACCAAAGTAAGCATTCTGTATGATGATTGGAGAGGTGTGGATAAAGCTATTATCTCTCAGTTGTGGGAGACGATTTTGGTAAGATCTTTTGTCATTGTTTGACCATTCTTTTAATGTTTCTGGTATATATAATATGTTTAACCTCTTCTTTATCAGATGACATTAGATATTCCTGACACTGGAGGAGTCAGGAAGAAATGCTTATCGTTGGATGCCAGGAGATGGAGGGATTTCAAATCAACCCTCACATCTGATTTCATTTATGGTCATAGGAGTCATGATAATCCATGTAGTATATATCCTTTTATAGATGAAGACACATGGAGAAAGTTTTTTGAAAGTAGAAAAAAAGAGTCATTTCTGGTAAGGGCAATGTAAACTTTTATATACTTTCTTATATAAATGATTTTATTAATGTTTTGTTAATGATTTCTTATTCTTAAATTACAGAAAACAAGGAAAGCTCATCAGGAGATCCAATCTAAAAATGTATACCCTCATAGTTTATCTCGGGGAGGGTATACATTATTGGAAGAAAAAATGATAGCGGAAAAATTTCAACAACTAAGAGCTGAGTCTTCAAGCTCTGGAGAGGTGGCCCCTCCATCCCCTCCATCTAGACATGAAAAATGGAAGAGAGCTCGGAAGGGAAAAAAAGGGAAATATCTTTCGAAAGAATCGAGAATCGTAGCTGAGAGGATTGTAAGATATCTATTTAATTTATTTAAGTTAACTTTTTTCTTCATATAAGTTTCAATCATTACAGAAATGTTCAATTAATTAATACAGGACTCTCTTGAGGAGCAAAGTTCAGAGGGGACATTTACAACTACTGGGAGGGAAGATATTTTATTTGCATCATTGGGAAGGCCCGAACATCATGTTCGTGTAAGAGGATATCCGACAGGTGTATCGGTAAGAAAAGTGTTTCCACGTTCTTCAACTTCTAACATTGAGGGGGTTTATAAAAAAATAGAATCCTTGGAGGCTGAAGTTCAAAATATTAATGCGACGATGGAAGACAAGATTAGAGATTCGGTGCAGTCTATGTTTGCAGAAATGAAAAGACAATTTCAGACTGCAGCTCCCACTCCTCCACCTCCCCCTGCAGACCCCATTATTTATCCTCCACCTCCGTCAGTAGCTCCCACTCCCCCACCTCAGCCTGCGGACCCCATTTTTTATCCTACGCCTCCGCCGCAGCTTCCTACATATTGCGAGTTGTATGTTGATGATTCTCAACATCATATAGTAGCATATGGGTTGGTATATTGTATAGGAGATACAGTTCATCATCAACAATTAGAGGTAGAGAATCAGAGGGTCACTGTACAGGATATTATAGATAGATCAGCTAGGGTACCAATACCTACAGATGAGGTGGTGACAGTTGGACAGAGTATCGGCCATTTTTTAGTTTGGCCATCCAGACTTCTTCGACTCATTACCATAGAGGTATGAATGTTATATCTTTTATTTTATTTTTTTATTAAAGATGTTTTATCATTTGAAAACTACTATAATTCTCAATTTTTTTCACAGGAATACTTCAAAGGTAAAGAAATACTGTATAGACAACAACAAAGACAACAGGCTATGACATCAGATACAGATTCCAGTGGTCTTGACAGATTGTCAAGATATTCACATTTGTTGTTGGGTTTTTATGAGTTTCCAATGGAATCTCATGTTTGTGGACGTGAAATAACTGTGGGGATTACAAAATCTGATATCATGGAGCTTGTTACTGGAGATAAGTTGGGCATCAACGTGGTGCAAATTTTTTCCATGTAAGTCTTAACACCTTTTCCCTGCGTTATATTTATTAAAAATGTATACTTATATATATTTTGTATTAGGTATCTTTATAAAATTTGTGAGAGGAATGAACTGACAGAAGTATATGGATTCATGGACCCGCAATTGATTTCCCCTGAAGCATGTGCATTGACTGAGGAACAAAGAATGGTTTATATTGCTGAAAGATTTGAAAAGAATATAATCCAACAATGTTGGATGATGCCTTTTTGTGAGAGGTATGAAACACATTTCTCTCAAATAGTTAATTATCTTTTAACATAAAAACCACTAACATTAAATTTCCTTTTATCAGTAATCATTGGATGTTAGGGATTTTTTGCCCAAGGGAGAAAGCTCTTTATTGGATATGCTCTGTTCATGGTGATGTGCGGGCAAGTTTTAAGAATATATTGGAAAAGTAAGTTTCAATTTCTCAATAGTTTTATATATTATAATAAATTTTAAATTTACCCCATTCGTATTATTTTCTAACAGTGCATGGGCCTACTTTCGAAAAAACACAAAGAAAAGAAATGCAAAGATAAAATATGTAAAGGTGAAGGTAAATTTCCATTTATAATTTGTACTTTTTGATTTATTACATAAAAATAATATATTGAATTTACACTCATTCAAAACAGAATTGTCATGAACAACAAGGCCTCATCGAATGAGGATATTATATGTTAAGATTTATGTATGAAATAATAACAACTGGGACAGTTGTGAATTTTGACCTGGTACGATTTCCTCTTAAACTTTTCCATCATATTTCAATTTGATTTATTCATTATACACGTAAACTATCTTCTTTTTCATTTGTAGCTTTTTGATGACCCTCAACCCTATACTGATGAAGACATCAAACGCGTACAAGTGGAGTGGTCAAATTATTTTATAGGTTTGATTGAATTTTAGTTGTTTGTAATGTAAAATGTAATTTTGAATATTGTCGTTTTAATTGTCTATTTGGTAGTTGTTTAGGTTTGATTTAGTTTTTTTTGAAGTTGACAGTGTAAGTTTTGAATGTTATATAAGTGAATGTTTAATTTTTCTCTACTTCTTGTTTTGGTCTACTTTTGATGGTTCTTCTGGTATGGATTTGGGTCTGTGGGGGAGGGGTTCCCAGGGTGTGGGGGTGTGTTCAGTGGGGTTGGGGGTGTCCAGCGGTCTGGGAGGGCTGTCTGGTGGGGTGGGGGGACAGTCTTGGGGGGTGGCAGGGATGTCCAGGGGTGTGGGAAGCCGGTCCAGGGGTGTGGGAGTGTTGTCCAGGGGTGGGGGGGTTATCCAGGGGTGTGGTGGGGGCTGTCAAGTGGGGTGAGGGTGAGGAGGTGCTGTTCAGGCGGGTGGGGGTTGTCGAGGGGTGTTTGGGGGTGTCCGGGGGTCGGGGGCAGTCCAGAAGTGTGGTGGGGGCTCCAATGGGGTGGGGGAGGGTTGTCCAAGGGGTATACATGAGGGTGGGAGCTCCAATGGGGTGGGGGAGGGCTGTCTAGGGGGTATACATGAGGGTGAGGGCTCCAACGGGGTGGGGGAGGGCTGTCCAGGGGGTATACATGAGGGTGAGGGCTGCAACGGGGTGGGGGAGGGCTGTCCATGGGGTATAAATGAGGGTGGATGTTGTCTAGTGGGTAAGTTTTATATGTTATCTATTTACATGCTTATTTTTGATGTACTTCTGTTTTTGTGGTATGATTTCTTGATTTATTTTCTGGTTGATTCTGGTGGAGAGAAGATCACTGCATTCTGTTTAAAAAAAATTGGGTTTATCACGTCGGTTATTTAATAACCGACATTATAAAAGGCCTGTAAAATAGTTTATCACGTCGGTTATTTAATAACCGACGTGATAAAGGGCCTGGAGAATGGTTTAGCACGTCGGTTATTGAATAACGGACGTGCTAAATGGCCTGGAAAAGGGTTTATCACGTCGGTTATTGACTAACCGACGTGATAAACCCCCTCCCACCGGTTTATCACGTCGGTTAGTCAATAACTGACGTGATAAACCCCCCTCCCCCGGTTTTTCACGTCGGTTTTATATGAACCGACTTGATAAACCACGCTCAGCTCGGTTTAACACGTCAGTTCTTATAGAACGGACGTGATAAACCACCCTCACCCCAGTTTATCACGTCGGATCTTTGATAACCGACGTGATAAACCATTCTCCAGGCCTTTTATCACGTCGGTTCTAAAATAACCGACGTGATAAACCATTCTCCAGGCCCTTTATCACGTCGGTTCTAAAATAACCAACGTGATAAACATCGTGATTTTATGCTTTTTGACGTCGGTTTTTAAATAACCGACGTCAAAAACCTTATTTATAACGTCGCACGTATTAACGTCGGCTAGAAACCGACGTAAAAAATTAAAAATAACCGACGTAAAAAACGTTTTCTGCACTAGTGGAAGGGTAATTTTCAGGATAGAGAAGGGTGATTTCTACCTTCTCCTTGCAATTTGGAGTCACAGTGACTGAACTATGAAAAATGATATTCTTTTTTTTCAAGGTGATCATGAGTGGTTCCCCATCTAGTGAAGAGGGTGAACCGGAGGCATATGTTCTTGGAATGAGTCTTTCATCAATTCATATTTCACATTCATAAGACCATGCACTTGTTTGTTTACAATGGGGTTGATTCGGGAACTTGAATCTCTTCATCGTAATCTTCTGAAGGATTGTCAATAATGTGGATGTCTTGGTCACCTAGAGAAGTCTGTAAGAGGTCTTTCTAGAAGATGAATCATTGTATGGAGGTTTTTTTTCAAAATGTAGTGTAGCATATGCTTAAATACATCAGAGCTCCAGCCATAGTTCTCAGAGTGAAGCTTTTCACACAGTCAAGTAGTTGATAGGTGTGACAGATGCACATCCAACATGTTGTCTCTAATGTTGGGAAAGAGACCAGTTATGTTTTTGCTTCTTGTGGTTGTCTGCATGGGGGTATTCCTTTACAGGTCTTAGTGGACTCTTCTATAATATTTCAATGGTTTTCCTCTGTTAGTGTAAACATTAAATGGTAAGTTTTATTTGGATCAATTCCAGCTTCTTTGTGATCCTCTTTTAGAGATGTGTACGGGTTATGGGTCTTATGAATCATTGTTTGGAATGGCGTATGACTAGTTCCACTTTTGTTTGGATTCCCATTGGACTGGGGGTTGCAGGTCAGTCTATGTTTATATTTCTCCCTATTTTTGGGGTCAGCTCGTGTCATTGGGTTCATGATGGGTTCCATTGTACTACTTAGTTTCTAATATGGTGTAGAACACCCACTATGTGTCTCTCTAGTGTCTTCCTGGAAGCTAGTCGGGTGTGACTCAGGAATTTAAGGGGTCGCACTAGCATCAGGGTTCTTGGTTGGTTTTCTAATTTGTTTTGATTTGGGAATGTCATTATTCGGATAGAGTTCTAATATAGTGTAAATATAAGACAAATTAGTGGAAATATTAGCCATTAGGGTGTTATTTTAAGGTAAACTCTTTACCTCTTCTCGGCCCGACCCTGATCAATGAATATGGTTAGCCCAAATGATGGGTCGTATAGAAAATGTTCAATGGATATATCGAGAGTAATCTAGTGATTTCTATGTAAGGGGTCAGAGTGATCCATGTTGTGGTTGTGTTTAGAAATGTGAGTCCTATGTTGTTGGTTCTTTCATTGGGTAGTCTGGATTTTGATGATTCGGGTATTGGGTGGAAAGTGAGTTTTCAATCCTCAAGTGGTAGGGGTTTCATTTTAAGAATCATTGGTTTCTTGTTTTGATCTTTGAAGAGCTGAGTCGTTTGGGGCATTTTAGGGGTAGAAAGTGTCATGGTGGGGAGAATTGTCGCGCCCTGACCTAGAACGTTGTTTTTTATTTTTTTTCTCTATAAAATTTTTGGGATATTATTAATATTTTTATTTTTATTTTTATTGTTATTGTTATTATTATTATTATTATTATTATTATTATTATTATTATTATTATTATGTTGTTGTTGTTGTTGTTGTTGTTGTTGTTTAGTTTTAATTTACATTTTTTTGTTTTGTTTGGAAACACTATAATAGGCCTTCCTCCTTTCCACCCCCTTACCCCATGTGACCATTTTCTCTCTGTGCACCCGACCTCGCCCCCCCTCCTCTTGGATGAAAGACACACTAACTTCTGAGCTCCACTCTCCACAACGCACCTCCTCTCCAAGATCCCCTCTATGCGGCCTCCACTCCCGGCTCCCCCTAAAATGTGCATGATGCAAACCTCCAGCTAAGAACCTATAGCCACGTGACCTTCCCCCTTTGCCCTTTTTTTCTCCAGTGAAACCACCAGATTTCATTCGGTTTTGTGGTCGTCCCGTCAAGGTGATCTTCCTCTTCTCTCTTCCATCCTATTTAACTTGATTTTCTTCTACTCCTTGCCCCTCCTAGGTTCGTCTGAACACACTAGGTTAGGGATTGATTTGTTTTTGTTCATTCTTCTAGTGCTAGGGCATGTAGTGCCTCTCCAGAGACCCATTTTTGTGAGGTTCAATGTTCTTCATCGAATGAGAAGAAGGTTCACTTCATTTTAGTTCACCATTTTTTATTTGAGGTAAGGTTTTATACCTCAATTTTGTTTTTCACCCTCTAAATTTGGGTATTTTCTTGTTTTTATGTTCGTATCATGTTTTTTGTAGTACGTTAGACTATTTGGTGTGGTTTTGAGTCACAAATCTAAGGGTGACTCACCTGCGTGTGCATAGGTAAGTAAATATATACATTTAGGTTCCCCCATAATGTGTATATTCATTCATGGCATTGAATGTACATATATGGGACTAGGTGTGCCTATGTGAATGTATAATAATTCATACGATTGTGAGTGGAGACTAGTATATGCGTATAAGAATACCTATAAGGATCCCCTTCCACATGTTCATGGGCCATGTGAATTTATGAATAGGGGCTAGGTGTCCTTGAGTGTATGTGAAGGCGCATATTCATAGTGGGGGAGCATCAAATTTTAGTTAGAAATTGCCAAAAGATGAAGTGGGTGGCTTGGTTCCACATTGAGGTAGCTTCCCTATGCAGTGAAATTTAATTAGAGATTGCATAATTTTTTAGTATTCTATTAAAAATGGATTATTTTCTTCTACATGAAATTCCAATATAATATATATATGTGTGTGTGTGTGTGTGTGTGTGTGTGTTTGTTTTTAAATGGTTGTGGTTCTTTAAAAGTGATTTCTTTTATATTTTTAACTTAAAGTAGGTATTTCCAAAGAAATGTGGTCTTTCAGCCGTTTTTTTTTTGAAAAATTGAAATGGAATGTTTGTTTTCCAAATAAGATTCAATGTGATTTCTAAAATGGGTTTTGTTATTAACTCAAGGTTAAAGGGTAGTTTATTTTCTAAAAAAGTATTTTTTTTCCTTTTTAAGTGTTGTTTTATGCATGTCAGAAAGATATAGAACCATTGTTGTTTAGTTATGCTTTCAAACTATTTTTAAAACCTAATAATTTGTTGTCATTATGTTTCTAAAATTATAAGTATTCCTTATAAATAATTAATTCGTTTGGTGCTTTAAGAATACTTTTCAAAAAATGAAAACACCTCTTGAGATATGCCCCCTTGCTATAGAAAATGATGTGTATGTTGAATGTGTGGATTGGGATATGTGCCTAGTAAAGAGGATTGTGCGTTGTTGTGTGATGGAAAAAGGGGGAATGTTCTCAAGGAGGGAGATCAGTGGTGAGAGGGTGAGTCTGTTTTTGGATAAATAGAATTATGTATTCATGTATGTTAGTTTTATGAAAACTTTCCACCACTTGAAATAAATCACATTTGGATCCTAGGGTATCTAGGTGGGAAGACTATGACTAGTACACTAGATGATACAAAAGTGGTATGTACTAGTTTTTCTGATAATTTTTTATAATTACAACACCAACTATACATTATGATGATTATAGACGACTAGGTTATGGGTGTGTGCCCTACTATTGGCTCATGCACGAGAATGATGTTCTGTGTGGTTACTATTCCACATTTCATTAAGCTATGAGGTCTTTAGGTTCCCACTTATGCTTGTTACCTATAGGTATTTACCATGGTTTTCACTTGAGACATTATGCTTGCAATGTGATTTTCATTTTAGTTGTTTCATACTTGAAGTCTCATTTGAGAAAAACCGCATTTTAATCTAAACTACTTTATTTTCATTTAGAAATGTTAAGTCATTCAGGGTTATTATTTTGAAAATGTAGTGGAATAGATATGCTTTTCTTAATAATGTAAACTTGTGACTTGATTTCAAAAAGATTGAAAATGTTATTATAATATGTCTTATTTTCAAACTAACAAGATTGAGTTTATTTTTAAAGATAAGGGATAAGGGTGTCGTTGCTATTTGAAATTCCTACTAAGCATCTTGATGCTCATGACTACTTTACTTTTCAGTGTTAGGTTCCTATAGTTTGGGTCGCTCTTGGAGCGACTGTGTTTTTGGGTTCTGTGGTAACCCACGAGGTCACTTGAGGTATGTTTTTCTACATAATTTATTTTTATTTCCATCTCTAGTGTTTTATCAGTTTATATTTAGTTATATGTCTTTTGTTTTTGGGATTGATAATTCCCAATAGTCTTATTTTGATACCTGACACTAATTTCTAGCTCGTTGGGATCGGGAATGCCCTTCGGGCCATGTTGTAGACTGGCTCGGGTGACCAGTTCAGTGTTGACCCTGGTTGGTTTGGGACATTGTAGATTTTTTGTATCATGAATTGGATTAAGATCAAGGAAGAGATTATTTGTGGTGTGACCTAAGTAAAATTTTTCCCATCTCAAAAAATTTTAAATGTGACCCATGATATATTTTGGGGAGTGATAATGGAATTTTGGATATTAGGACGAAGACCAAAGACTACATCCCATCACTGATCCAAACTGGGGGTGGGTCAGAAATTCTATATAGTAAAAACCATTTAAATAGGGATATAGTTTCATTTCATCACATACCTATATATGTGTTATGTTGTATCCGGATTCTTTATCTCGTAGTGAATTTTTCCTTCCTATACTTATAGTTTTCTCCACAATTTTGTATTTCTAAATAGTTTTTATTTATTAATTTTATGTTTTTTGATTTTTTATCTTTCATTTTTCACAACTTGTCTTCTAATATATATAATGTTACCATTATAATATATGTGAGTTACAGTACAATGTTTTTTATATGTTTTTGGTTGACTAATTGATTTATCAAAAACTATGATCGTTAATTTCTACATTAATGAACGAAACTAAAAATGGATACATGGAGTAATATAGGTTTTGGAAAGAGGATAACCCTTCTCATGTTTGGTGTTTTATAGTAAATGTTAGTTATAGTTAACTCTATGTCATATCATGGGTGATGATATGTGTGGAAAAATACCTATGAATGGAGCATGGTCTCTGATAAGAGTGTGCCAACAATCTATTTATTCATAATGGTTAGACTACACACACTGACTTATCGTAATTTTATGTGATTTAGATAAAAATTACTCTTGATTAAATCACGAAATTAGAAATGATAGTTTTGATGTGGTGTGTTCTTGAACCTAATCTTTTTGATGTTAGTATCTTTTATCATCTCAATTGAACAATCTTGATGATTTATTTATGTAATTTTTAGGTGTTGATAAAGATCATGTCAAAAGTGTTTAATAATCATGATAAAAAAAATTTAATGGGATGTTTTCCTTCCAAAAATAAAAGGAAATCACACAAAAGAATGGATAATCATTTCATGGTAAAAGTGAGACGTAATTTTTTTTCATATTTTCCCTTTATTATTGTTAGTGGAGATTGATGTTGAGGTAAAATATAAGTGTGTATCAAATTTTCTTAGTACATGTAGAGAAATTATATGAGGTTTTTGTATGTAAGGATTTTTCTTAGATAAAACAATGATTTGAGACTAATATAAGTATAGAAAATGAGATGTTTAATATAGTCAGTTAAGGCATTAAGAATACACACACATAGGGGAAATGAGGGAGGGGGTAGAAAGAGTGGAATAGAGAGATAGAGATAGAGGTAACTTACTCAAATAGAGACTCCAAATAAAATCTTAAAGACGTTAAGGAGGTATTTGAAATGTTAAAAGTAAAGAATGGTTAATATGGGTTCCATTCTATATTGATTAACTAATTCAATCAAGTTGTAATTTCTCTATTATACATGTCTTCTATTATATAAATTTTGGATAGTAGTGATCCATCACATTATTTTGAGTAGTATGTAGTAATTATAATCTACATAATTATACATGTATCATTGGTCACTTCATTATATGAAATTCGGGCATCTAGGATAGATTTATTCAATCCCAGATAGTTACAAATACATACTAGAAGTTATTTCAAGATTAATATGCACATTATAAACTATATTCCATTTTACATTGTCTCATATACTCTTATCTATGGTGGAATATGATTTTCATAGAAAAAAAATATTTTATCTCGGATAGATAGTCATCTATCCCAAATAAAATTATATAAAATAATAAAAAAAATGGGATTTATATAATCTATCCTAGATATATTTTATATAAATATTAAATATATTTTAATTTTTATCTGGGAAATATTAAATCTTTCCTAGAATATATTCTATCACGGATGTAACTAAATATATACTAAAATATTGTTATTCTAGGATAGAAATAATCCTATCTTAGAATATATTTATTGAAGACAAATTTAACTCTATCGTTGAAAAATAAATTATTATATGGTAATTATATAGACTTAAGCCCCCAAATAATCCATGTAACTACCTTAACCCCAATATCCCATTGCCAGTTCCTACTACAATTGCATTAGAATCACTAGTGCAAAAACACAATTTAATGTCGTTTTTTTACATCGATTTTTAACCAACGTCTATAAAGGCGATGTAAAAAATATGATAATCAGCATCGGTTATTATAAAACCGATGCAAAAATTAAATTCGTTAGGGTTTCGACATCGCTTGTATCTAAAACCGACACTGAAACTCGGTAGAAATTGATTTTTCTATGTCAGTTTTAAAAAAAACCAACGCCGAAGGTCAATTTCAACGGGTTTTCGGTGTCGTTTTTATCGAAAATTGACACTGAAAAATGGGTTTCGGCATCGGTTTTTAAAATAACTGACGCCGTAAATTAAAAAAAAATTAGGAAATTCAAAAAATTACACTTCTCTAAATATCAAAACCCGTGTAAAAGAAGTACAATATACAGAAATAGTCAAACAATAATTATCATTCAATAAAAACCTATAACTTACATATAGCAAGCATAAACAAAAAAAACATGACGTTGAAAGTTAAAAAAATAGAATTGACGTACATGAAATTTACGGCAGGATCATTGTTGGTTATTGTTGAAGAATTCATTTGATTATTGGTAGGTTCAAACACCTAATATATCAAAAGAGTTAGTTTTTGGAACACATATTTATTATTATCTATAAATATTAGAATATACATACCTCAAATCCTAATTAGACTTAACAAATAGTTCACAAAAGTAGATCGAATATGGGTCATTTCAAATTGGGAATAAGACTGTGAATCATTGAATACCTACAATAATATTGAAATATATGAGGTTAAAAAATAAAATAATATGGCAGAAAATATAAAAAAATTAATACAACTAACCTTATGAAAATCAGTAGTTTCCCCAGTTGTGATTATCTCATACATGAATCGTGAAATATAATAACCACATTAAACATTTCCATTTTGACGATGACCCTACAGTTATAAAATAGTAAATTGATAATAAATACAATATATAATAATAAATTCAAAAAAAATATAATATAAAAACTAATTTCATGTACTTCCGCATATTTGATTTTCTTTAGTTTCTTTACTAACATGTATTCCATGTTAAATTGTTTCCATGAACTGCATTTTCATATATATGAACTAATAATACATGTATAAACAATGAAAATTAAACATAATGAGATTATATAAAATAAAAAAAACTTACTTGTTTAGTAATGTGGAAAATGGTTTACGAACTGTTCTTAATAAAGAGCAAAACCAATATAAGGTGCATTCACTTGGGAAAAATGCACCTAACATCCAATGTCCCCTATAATACAAAAAAGTTCACAATTAATGGCATTATAATGATTATTAGTTCATAATTATGTTTCTGTTCTTACTTATCAAGAAATGGAAAAAACCAGCATTTAATCTCTGTCTGTGATAATCTCTCAGATATATATTGAACTCTATCATCATTATTCGCATTTACAACGTCTAAGGAAATGTACTCTGGATCTATAAAACTATAAATGCTGGTACTTTCATTTTGTAAAAGAAGCTTGTGTAGATACCTAAATTACAATGAAAATATATTTAGTCAATATAAAACAGTATTTTATTAAAGAAATTACAATTCAAATGTCAATTTAGTTAAATTGAAAAAAACTGCACCACACTCAGCTCGAGCTCTTCAAAATCAACTAAATGCATGATATCTTCTTTCATTATTCTCAATTGATAACTTCTTAAACATATATTGGGCATCATCCTAAACTCATAGATATAATTCAAGGAATCAGAATCCTGAGATAATCTTTGTAATCGAGAAAAAATATTAGAAGGTTCTAAAGCTGATTGTTCCTGAACATTTTTTTGCATTTGGGCTGTTTCATTTGCTTTCTGATATTCCAATATAAGTTAAATGTCAGAAAACATTACAAGTAATTTTGAATCATTTGTAATTCATATTTAAAAACATCCATACCTCATTAGAAATATATATTAGAATACTATTTAGCCAAACTAAAAAATGTCTCAAACATTCTCCAACACAGGTGATCTCTTAAGTAGGAAATGGTAGTAGAGTAGTAGGATCTATAATATCAAGTACTGATACTCTAGCATAACCCATCTGTATAGGATGATGATGTACTGAGTCCCCAATAAAATGCACCTATCCTAACACAACAATATGTACATTAGGTTCTCTAATAAACAACTCACAATATATGGCTTCATCCGAGTGAAGAGGTCGAGGCTCAAAGTAAGCAGATGGGGCAGAGTAGTCCGGGTGAGCAGGCTGAGAAGGCAGAAAAATGGAAAAGGTATATTATTGTTCATAATTTCTAAAATAGAAAAATTTATGAAAATAAAATAATATACCTCAAAAGGCTGCGTAGATGGGGCAGGGTAGTCCGAGTGAGGAGGCTGAGAAGGATAAAAAATAAAAATAAGGTATATTAGTGTTTATAAATTATAAAATAGAATAATTGATGAAAATAAATTAATATACCCCAAAAGGCTGCGTAGAAGGGGCATAATAAGTAGACGGGTCAGGGTAGTCCATGTGAGGAGGCTGATAAGGTTGAAAATGAAAAATGTATATTAGTGTTTATAAGTTATAATATAAAATATTTGAAGAAAATAAATTAATATACCTCGAAAGGCTGCGCAGACGGGGTAGGGTAAGTAAGTGGGGTAGAGTATTCCGGGAGAGCAGGCTGAGAAGGCAGAAAAATGAAAAAGGTACATTACTGTTTATAATTTATAAAATAGAAAAATTGATGAAAATAAAATAATATACCTCGAAAGGTTGCGCAGATGGGGAAGGGTAAGCCGGTGGGGCAGAGTAGTCTAGGTGAGCGGGCTAAGAAGGCTGAAAAATGAAAAAGTTATATTAGTGCTTATAATTTATAAAATAGAAAAATTTGATGATAAATAGATAATATACCTGGGAAGGCTGAGCAGACTATTACTTTATTTCCAAGTGTTTTAATAAAGCCTTCCACGCTGCTGCTTGAATTTGATCACCCATAGACCGTTTCATATCTTTCAGCTCTTCTTTTACAGATTCTATTTATGGGTCTCTTGATTGCTTACTCTTACCAAAAACCTTCTGAATACTAACACCCTCCTTTTATCCTCTAACACTACCGGGGTGTTCTACCATTCAAAAAGTAGTGGCTAGGATTTCCATCCTACCCTCGGGGATAAAAGATCCATGGGCCTCTTGCTCTGGAAGTTCATCCTGAATTGAAAAATAAAAAAGTTATATTACTGTTTATAATTTCTAAAATAGAAAAATTGTTAACAAATAAATAATATTTACTTACAATTCTATCAGCCACTTGCTGAGATTCCTCTATAAGATACTGTTCATTTTTCCTTCTTTTTTCTTGTTTCTATTTCTCATGGTGAGTGGGAGGAGATAAAGGACCAAACAGAACCTCTTCTGAACCACTAATTGATCGATCTCTTAATGATTAAAGTTTTTCTTCAATCATTTTCTTATCCAAATATGAATACCCTCCACGTGATAATGTATGAGGGTATACATTTCCCAACTAGATCTCCTGATAAAATCTTTAGTAGGCCTGTTATATAAAAATAAAATACAAAGTAACAAGAAAAATATATCATAAATTTTAAAATATAAAATAATTTCTATACCTGGAATTTCTTTTCCTAATGACTGTCAACAAATCGCTTCCTTGTATCTTCATCTATAAATGGATACTTAAGACATGGGCTTTCAAACCTTTTATTTCCAAACACATAATTTTTTGTCAGTTTGGTTTTTAAATCTCTCTATCAAACCTCCACTAAGGAGAGATTTCTTTTCTTAATTTCTTTGGTTTCCTCAAAATTGAATGTCATCTGTAATTGAATAAATTTAATATGTCATTTAAAATATATAGTATTCAAAAAATGAGATAAAAGAAATCAATTAAGATATTTTACTATCATGGCCTCCCACAGTTGTTGCTTCACTGTCCTGTCCACTGACTTCCAATCCGGATATAAAATACTAATCCTACAATGGCTCTGCATCGCTATATAATTGACAAATTGAACTACATTTGGGCCAAATGCATTATTATTATCATCAAAACGGATGTGTATGTTTTCATCATCATGAGAAAGTGATAGTTTTGGTAAATGTGTAATACCACATTTACTAACTTGAGAACTTGATTTTTGAGTAGTAATAGGAGAAGTCTCCTCCACCGAGGACGCATCAGTAATCTTGAAATTTTTTTAAAAAATTAAAAGTTTTATTTCATTAAATAAGTATATTACTGAATATTTAATAATATGTAAGAATAGATATACCTTGGTAACTTCTCCTCTCTATCTGTATCTGACATTGCTACTAGAAAGTGTAATGAAATTCTATGTACCTACATATCATTAGAAACCTGAATAAATAGAAACAAGGAAGACAAAATTAAGTAAGTAAAAAAAGAGGCATGCATTTGTAAGTTTCAAAAATGGAAAAAATATTAATATTTACTAAAAAAATTAGGAGACTAATTTATTTTTTTCCTATATGACTTCATCATGATCATTACGCAATGCATGAATTATGTCTGTCTTATACTCATTGTAATCATCTGGAAATTTCATAATAAATTAATAAGGCTCATGTAAATCAGTAACACCATCAGCATCATCCTCCTCACCCAAATGGTTTCTTTTTCCTTGAAAAACAACTAACCACTAATCATTCGAGAGATCAGTTACATAAAATACTTGTTTTTCATGTGTCGCCATGATAAATGGTTCCTCATTGTAATTAAATATTTTCAAATCAACCAGTTTAAACCCATATTCATCATGTTTCACACCACTATTACTATCAACAAAATTAAACGAAAAAACAGAGACTTAAAATTTATTATAATCAATTTCCCATATGTCTTCAAGAACTCCAAAATATGAAGTTGATGTAGAAATTGGGTTTTTATCTTTGGCACTCGAAAAATGCACTGCTTCAGTGAAAACCATCACACCACTATTCTTAATGTTGCTCCTATCATCCATGTTTTTTTGTGTAAAATGTGTAGCCATTGATATCAAAACTAGACCATGTGATCACATTGGGAGATGGTCCCCCTGCTAACCACTTCAATGTTTCAGATGCAGATATATCTGGGGTGACTTTCTCTTTAAACCATGAATCAAATGTCTTCTTTTTCTCAATCATCACCCACTTTTAATTTCTTTTCTGATATTTTAACTTTAATTCATCAATATGTGAGGATATATATGATTGAACCTCATCTGTGTTGTTCAAAATGTATAAATATTCCTGCATCACTTCATCACATGGAATGAAATTTAACTTTAAGCCTCAAACCCCTCTACTTTCACTGTCAACTGTCATATGTCAAGATACAGGGAGACCAATATGCTCCACCTCATACAAATAATCATTAAAAAACTCAATATTCTCTTTTGATATATATTTTTGAACAATAGAGGCCTCTGTTTGATAAGTATTTTTAACATATCCTTCCAAAACATTCATATATCTTTCAAAAGGATACATCGATCTTAAATAAACAGTCCCACATATTCTTATCTCACGCACCAAATGAATCAGCAGATGAACCATTATATCAAAAAATGTGGGTGGGAAATACATTTCTACCTGACAAAGAATTAGAGTTGCTTCAGTCTCTAACACATCTAACAAATTTGGATCAGAGACTTTGCTACAAATGGATTTGAAGAAATTACATAACCTGATGATTGTCTTTTAGACATCTGTCGGCAATATACCATGCACTGCTACTGGTAGAAGTTGTTGCATCAACACATGGAAATCACGAAATTTCATACTTATTAATTTACAATCCTTCAATGACACCAAATTATTCACATTTGAAGAAAAAACATTGTGTACTTTAATACCATGAATACACTGACAAAAATTCATCTTTTTAATCTTCCTTAATGTGTGACAAGCTGGAGGAAAATATGTTTTGTTTCCTTTCACAGTGGGAGCTAACTCCAAACGTATTCTCATTAATATCAAGTCCAATATAGCATGCAATCCATGTTTTGTATTTCCTTTTATGTCTAACAAAGTTCCAATGAAACTGTCACATATGTTTTTCTCAACATGCATAACATAAATGTTATGTTTTATCCCTAAAAATATCTAATTAGGTAGTTCAAAAAAAATAGAAGGCTTCTTCCAGATATGTTTTTGAAAACCAAAACTTCTTCTCTTTCAAAATGTCAAATCAATATCTTTCACCCTGTCGTAGTCTTCTTCAACTGACAATGGTAGAGGGGGAATGTTGTATTCATGTAAACCGTTAAATACTTTTTTCAATCTATGATAAGGATGATCAATTCACAAAAATCTTCAATGTTCCATGTACACTATCTTTCTTCCATTCTACAGTTGATAATATGAACATTGTTCTTCACAAATTGGACATGATTTATGTCCCATAACACTATATCTAGATAAGTTTCCATATGGAAGAAAGTCGTTTATATTGCACATTATCATAGCACACAAAAGAAAATGTTCTTTCTTTTATGCATCGAAAACATTAACACCTTCCTCATATAGCAGTTTCAAATCATCAATGAATGGTGAAAAATACACATCAATATCATTTCCAGGTTGTTTTGGTTCAAAATCATCAATCTCATCATAACATATTTTCCTTCATACATAGATGTGGGGACAAGTTATAAAATACCAGAAAAATAGGCCATGAACTGTGTTGGCTACTGAGGCTCCGATATGGATTCATTCCATCAGTACACAATCCCATTCAGAGATTTCGAACTTCACATCCAAAATCAAGAAATTTTTTATCAAAACTCTTCCACTATGGTAAATCGGCAGGGTGACATAAGTTACCATCAGAGATGCGCTCATCTAAATTCCATCTTAACATTTTTGAATCAATTGAATTTTCAAATAGATGCCTCAAATGAGGAATTATTTGAAGGTACCAAATTGCTTTAGAAAGAGTTTTGATTCAGGTACATAAAAATGAATCAGAACTGAATTATCAGAATTGTATGAAAAAAGTATTGGATGATATCATTGGAAAGTACAAAATTGATTTTTCATGATGTTAGATGACATCACCTCAGAATGAATCCGAGTTGACTTTCCCATCTATCTTATACTGTGATGTCCCATATGTAGGAAAACATGATAAATATTCATTTTCTTTCCTATACAGTACACAATCATTGGGGAAAGCATGTATCTTTTTATACCCCAATCCCATTGGGAATAATATTTTATTCACCTCATAATTGTAATCTGGAAGCTCGTTGCCTTCTGGAAGTAGCTCTTTTAAAAGCTCATGTAAGCTGGAGAAACTTTTTTCACTCCACCCATTTTTTGATTTTAAGTTAACTAATCTCAAAACTGTTGATAAAACTGTATATTTACTACATCTTGAGAATAATGGTTTCTCAGAATCTCCATACAATCGTTCAAGATTTGGTGTTTTTTCAATGGTTTCAACACCTAAATCATGAATTAATTCTTCAATATGATCCTCTACCTCATTATGAATATCATCATCAACATTGGATGTCGAATTGTCAGTTCTTTCACCATGCCAGATCCGACGTGTATAATTGAGGCTAAAACCATAACAAATGAGATGATTCTTGATTTCTCTAGAGTTTAACTTTCTCATATTTACACACTTCACACATGGACAGAAAATCAAATCAATGTTTTGAAGATTTAGTTTAGCGAATTCCAAAAAATTATCAACTTTTTGGTCATATTCACTAGTGGCTCTATGTAAATGAATCCAATTAAGATCCATTAAGTACTTGATATCACAATATATTTTGTGAATATATTAAAACATATAAACATTTAAATATCTATCAGATAAATTGTAAACAAAAAAAATTAATAAAAACTATTGATGATCAGATAGAAAACATCAGATATGAAACACATTTACAAATAGTAAACATTTTATTTTCATATTATATACATGTGTGTTATATTGATATTATAATTTAATTATAATATCATTATTATAAAATTTATTAGTTCATTTTACATGGTTTTGAGTTATTTCGATGTTGCATGTGTCAAAAGTATTGAGGATTGCATTAATTTAAAGGATGTAGTGAGTGAATTGGGTGAAATTTGATTGGAGTCAAGGTAAAAAGATGAAATTTGTTGACAGGATATTTAAGAATGTTTATTGATAGAATATTTAACCATGTACTTACATATTTAAAATAAAATATAAACTAATAATTAAAGAAAATCAATAACAAAATTAAATGATAAATAATTTAACAACAAAATTAAAAAAAGTACAAAATATGAATTTTAAACCGAATGGAGATCCTCAATCCAAACTGTGTTCTGTATAATGACTCAGAAAAACATACACTACAAAATCTATACCAACAATGATAATACTAATGAAAAATAATGATAAACCACAACTAAAATCAAACCACTATTAAAAGTTGCATAAAATGGGGTTATAGAAGAAGAAATAAAAAATAAGAGATAAATCAAGAAAGGATAAAGAATAATGCAATCCAAAAATCGTGAAGATGGACTAAAACTAACAACAATGGTCGTCCAAGATCACAAATAGGGCTTCGAATGTCGTCGCAAGTCGAAGGTTCCGCTGCGGGTTTCGATTTTGAAGATCTAACAAAATTAGGGTTTCGTGACCCTGATAAATTTTAAGAGAATTTCGGTGTCAGTTTTGAGAAACCGACGCCCATCATCCTTTTTTTATTTTCGGCATCGATTTTGGTACAAACTGAAGCCGAAAATATCCGTGTTTCACATTTTCGGCATCTGTTTTGTTCAAAACTGACGCCAAAAATATCCGTGTTTCATATTTTTGGCGTTGATTTTGGACAAAACTGACGGCGAAAATAGTACTTATGGAATCAGTTTTCCTCAAAACCAATGCCAAAACATTTTTTTTTATTTTCCATGTTGGTTTTCACAAAACCGACGTGAAATATCATCGAATAATGGCTTCTGGCATCGGTTTTCATAAATCTGATGCCAATAAGTTCCCAAAAATACTATTTTCATCGGTTTATAAAAAAACAACGTTATTACATCGACATTAAATCCATTATTTCCACTAGTGAATATAATACATGGAAATCTTGTCTCAACGGACTGATCAGTTTATTATTCATGGTATATTGGATACATACTTTATTCACATATTGCATTTGAATACAAAACTAAAAACATGATTTTTTTAAAAAAATTCCTTTATTCCTTCTATAATATACTTTGATATCAGTTATAGTAAACTTCATAGAATTTTTGAGAAAATGAAAAAAAAAATTTGAGATCAAATATTTATTAATGGTTATGTACAATGTAAAAATAATGAATAAATTAGAATAATTAAAAGGGATAGGTAAATAACTTAACACAGATTCCATGTAATCAATAAACTAGAAAGGAAGTGCATAAATAATATGGAAAGGTAAATAACTAAAAACAAATACCATTTAAATAACTTGAATATCATGATAAGATAAGGAAGAATCAATATAAGAAGGAAAATAACTAAAAAATATTTTAATGAATAAAATAAATATGATGGAATCTATATAGTTTTTTCCTAGTGAAAATATCATGGATAATAACAATAGAATCTGAATGAAGCAATGAATAATTATTGGAAGTCATGTTTACTAGGCTCATTACACCTTTACTATCAAGTTCTATCCTCTATATGGTTTAAAACATATTGGGTAAAGGCCCATTAACTAAGAACATCCAACTGATTTATCCTGTGAAATTGTTGATGCATCGAGGGGCATGTATTAAATGTTCCGCAACCCATGTCGTGTATGTCCATTCCATATATATCGAATAATTGATTTAATTCAAAAACAATGTTCCTTATCAAATATCTATATTATATAAAGGATACAAATTTATAAATATTTCCCTAATTGATCAAATATCATTCAATATAAACACTGTATGTAAAATTGGTATATGATTTTAGTAATAATAATATAGAAGACAAATGGTATGTATGTTTAGGGGAAATTTAATGTTCAATGATCATATAAAAGTGAATAAATCAACGGTAAGTTAACAACTAAAAAATTATTTAAGTAATTGAATTTCAATACAATCCTTGTTTAAAATAATCATAATCCGTTCATAGGAGGTAAAAGGATGGAATCAATACAATGTATACCCATTGGAGTAAGAATAAGATTTTTTTTCAATTATTAAATAAAAAAACATATCTTTAAAAACATTCTAGAGAAAAATATCCTTTAGATTTTGAAAAACATTTTGAAAATAACTTTTCCTTGAACCAAATTAATATCTACAATCAAAACTGGGTAACCCTATGGCAAGTAACCTATTTGAATATAATTTTAAATATCATTCTCTTACATTATATATGACCATAATAGGTGAATTTTTAATGACCATGAAATAATTGGAGAGGATCGTGATAGGACAAATAGATTGTAATCCTTTTCTCCTAGAATCCATGATTCCTATAGTTAGGTAGTCAATTACTACAAACCAAGGATTATTTTCCTTCATAGGATCATCCAATTTGTTGGACCAGGATCAATTTGTGTCATTATCACCATTTTTCATCATTTATATAGGTCTATACCAAGTTATATTGAGGACTAACCTTTTCCTATAGCCTAAAATTGACCCCAGGACCTTCCATTAATCTGTTAAAATCTTGAACTACTTAGTTTTTTAAAAACTAATCAAAAGTGAGTAAACATAAGGAATCCCACAAAAGGTTCTGACTGGTGGGTTTCATTCCTAATGAGTTGTCTCTGTGGGATTGAAATTTGAATACTAATTTACTATTACCTAGTAGTAAGTATAATTTGGGAATATAAAATATTTAATCTGATCAATTCCTAGAGGAATCAACAACACCTTCTAGGCACATAAATTGGTTCTTCCATTTTTGGGGAACTTTTGTGTTATCTCATATTAACCTATGGAAGGAACCATGTATTACCTCACCCCCTCCACCTTGTATAACCTCGCTCAATTACCTATTGCACCATCATCCCCTCTTAATCATGTGATAAGGATACAATATAGTGAGATTTTCATAGTCTTGCACCCATACCGAGATTGTAGGGAAGGCAAATAGGAAGCCCAATTCTATGATTTTAATTAAGTAAATTATAATCAACAAAATAAACATCCCCAGCAATATCAATAGAAAAACTAGCATAAAATACCATTTTAGCAGCTACATCATCCTAAACAATGATATTTTTAATAGAAGAGTAGAAACTTTTCCCCAAGGAAACAAGGAACACTTGGGTACCCACCAAAAGGTCCACCTCCTCAACTACAAAAATGGTTTCAAAAAAATCCTAGACCTTAACAGTTTCCACCAAATCACCAATTGAATTATAAACAAGATTCTCTAAGACAATCACTATAAGCTTAAACTATCTAATCCAGTTTTTAAAACCAACTCACTCCCCTTATATAGAAAGAATACTAAAGGATGAAAACCTAAGAGACTGAAATGAAAAGATATAAGGATTCTATATAAAATATTGAGAATCAATTGGGGATGATCTCTATGCCTTTATCTGATTGGCTACCAAGTACTTTTCCCGATAATACCAAACCTCATCTGAGGGAGGATCCTACAACTATAGTTTTCATACGTTGAAAAATAATAGACTTTGAACAGCCATTTAGTTATAATAAAAAATATTTAGCAGAATCTAATGAAGCAGATCAAGATATAACTCAGGAGATGGAGTCAACAAACAAAGCTTTAGTTGAGGAGAATCCAAAAAAGGAAAATGTATACCTATAATTTTTCACCATACAAGCCACCTCTCCCCTTTCAAAAAATGAAGAAACGGGCTAAAAATAAGGAAAATATAAAAAATTCCAAGAAATGTTAAAACAAATGCACATCAATATTCAATTTGCATAGTCAAATTTTCAAGTACCTACTTATGAAATATTTATTAAAGACATTATCTCAGGTAAATGGATGATAGGGGAATTGGGATTCATCTCCCTAAATGAATAATGATCATCCGTGTTTTGGTGGAAACTACCTCCAAAAATGGAAGACCAAAAAAGTTTATCAATTCCATACACCTTAGGGACATGAAATTTTAAGAAAACTATGTGCGGTCTAGGTACAATTATAATCACATTCCTATGAGTGTGTTCAAGAAGATAGGGATCTGATAAATAAAACCCATAAGTGTAGAACTCCAACCTACTGACCACTCAGTCAAGAATCATGGAGGATTTCTCAAGGATGTCTTAGTAAAAGATGGAAAAATAATATTTCCTATAAATTATTTCATTTTGGACATAGAAGACGATAGAGATAATTTGATTATTTTAGGAAGAAAATTTCTTTCCTCTGGGTAGTCAATGATTGATTTTAACCTAGGAGATTGATATTTAGAGTTGGTGAAGAATAGGTTGTGTTCTATTTGGTGAAACCTAATAATAAAATTGATAAGTCATTGAATTGTAAATCCATATATATTATAGATAAGAAAGATGATCATGTGACTCATAGGGGTGGAAATAAGAAAATACATCCTATAGAAAATTAATCTAGTTCTCACAAGAACACAATCTTCAATACACCTCTAATGAGGAATTTGATCCCACCTTTCATCTCCGATATTTTTAACCATCATTCTATAAGGGGTTTCTCATCACATTTAAAATCATTTTAACATGACCATGTATATCTATAGATAATATATAAAGCATTGATAGGGAGTAAACATAGGTTAGTATTAGAGTTATAGGGGAATTAAAAAATCAAGATTTTGTTTTATGGGTTCTTTCAAAAGTGTTTGAAATTTAAATTTGGATTTTTAAATTTAGTTTCCAAAAAAACACACATTTTTTAATTTAAATACATGATGTAAAAAAAATTTGATTAGAAAAAAACCCAAGATTTTCACATTATGTACTGAATACATCATCTGAAATTACTGGGAATGTTTTTAAAACTATGAACCTAGAATTCATAGTCACACCCCCTTTTATTCTCTTACATGACCCCCACCTCTCAACATCATCCTCCCTCTTACTGTAAAACATCATCCACTCCCACCCTCATCCCCTGTTCATCCTTATATCCTCTCCTTTGTACATGCATCTATTCTAAATCCCTTTCTTGGTATCCTTCCTCAATGGAATGAACCAAACATGCATCATGTGGAAACAATCCTCCACCACACAATAATTAGGCTATTACACTGCTGCCACCACCCACATATCCAAATCCTTCACCATAAACATCATCTTACTCCACACCGCCTACATCAACAGCATATCATCCCTATATCATCTCATCCCAGGGTGTTTTACCTTCCTTGTACCTTTACCCATGCCTCTGTTGTTCTGACCCACATCATCATATTCTCTTGGTCAACTTTCTGGCCAAGAGAATGAGGTCTAAAAAGAACATAGACCTGGCCAGGATCGAGTACATTCATGTGCTTGAGGTGTTCCTTGAGCTTCTGGACCTAATTCACCTATCAACCATCACCCAGGTGCATGGGGAGATGTTTTGAGTTCTCTTCTTCAATTTTCTTTCCACATTGGAAATCAACATGGTCTACGACACCTTTCAAATTAGAGGTAGGCCCTGGGAGATGGCCCTCTATGACATCAGTGTTGGACTTTGTATCTATATCGAGGAGTTTATCGCCTCCCCATCTACTCAACCATGTAGTGGGACCCCACCAAGGAGGATTAAATGGATAATTTGCCTCTAATCACATGGTACCCATGGATAATTAATGATCTACACATGGCGAAGATCACACAACTTTGAGGTGTCACCTTACAGATTCCTGGTCAGGAATTCGTGCATGCTTGGTTGGCTAGAGGGGATGCTAATGTGAGCATTAGTCAGATTTAGGTGCTCATACTTACATCTTCCAGGGCTACCCTTCTATCAACATGGACATACAGTTCTCCCTTTACTATGAGACCCAAGTATTGGGGGATCATGTTACTCTGATGGGAGGTAGCTTTATTACTCAACTAACATGACACCTCGATGTCTTCGATTCCACTCAGCCACTTTCCCCCATTGGGGAGAAGGAGTCTATAGATATTCTTATACTTCATAAGATGGGTCCATTGAGGAAGATCAATGACATGTACCAGTGGATCCTAAAGTAGTTGGACAAATAGGCCCCCTCATTGTCCCAAACTCATGACCCTCTTTCCCCTATTAATTCCCCTGACTCTACCACTTCCATCTCCACGTCATCCCATGTTACCACCACCACCTCCATCACTTCCCCTACCCAAATTTTTTCCACTACGACTACTAACCATACCATATATAAACACACCCATCCTAATACATCCTACTTATAACCTCATATCTAGTTTATTCTAGATATCCAGCACTAGATATTCCTTTATCTATGCATTCACTTCGACGTACCAACATATTTCATGATTTGTACCCCACCATTAGCCACTTGATCTACCCACCTACCAACTTATTTAGACCCCAATCCATCATCCATTCCCACCCCAATCACCAACCTTGTTGACATCCAACCTATGTTCATAGATCCAGCTACCCAGTAGGAATATCTTACGGAGAAAGACAAACGGTGCAAGGGCCCCTCCAGATCGTCTTCATCTGTGGGCCCCCTAATTGATCTAGCTGCCAGCCACACGACCTCCATACGGATCAACACCTATCCTACTCTATCACCAACCAAGACCATTTCCATCACCATGACACCTAATATGGAAGTCGATCCTCTATCTCCAATATCTAGAAATGATATCATTAACGACAACCTGGTGCAGGAATGCAATGTTCAAGAGGGGATGTCTGATATAGATCTTAATGACATTGATTTCAATATTTAGTTTTTTCCTAGTCCCCTCCAATTTTTACTCTATATAGGTTCCATTTTTTCTCTAATTTTATTCCATTTTTTCCATTGAATCATTGATCATATATATGGATGGGATACAGTTGTTGATTTCACTACTTCCTTGAATATTTTCATTTCATTGTAGCATTGCTTTAGCCATGTCTATATTTTCTTACTCCTATATGTTTATTAACATGATTTTCCTAACACAATCTACCCTCCTAAACTGGATGTCTCATAATCCGGAGTACATCGAGCACCATATTGAGGATCTCTCAATTGATTTCCATGCTTAGCAAGGCCCCCTCCATGATGTTCAAAGACGCTCTTCCTACAACTTGATATTCCTACTTGATACACTCCTGGGTGGTTAATCTCACAAAGAATCTCCAAAAGGTCTGCGATACTGCACCAATTACTATTGGAGGCAATGAACCTCTGAGCATATAAATGACATTAACAGATTTTTTTACCCATCTCTATGGATGTCGATATCCTTTTTAGTACTTTATAAGAGGTAACTCATATGTCTTTTGTTTTATTTATTTTTAGTTGTGTATTTGGGATATGTGTTTTTTAATGTATTTTATATTTTTAGTTTATCCCAAACATCCTTGTATTCCATTCTTACATATATCTGAACTGCATTCCTTTAATGTTGACTGCATACACCTAGCCATTTTTATGCTTCCATATTTTTTAAATCCAATGGAATAATATTTTATCAAGTGAAGGTATTTTTTTCATAAAAATATTATAGGTAGCCTAAATTCCATTCATAATCCAACAAGTTTCCTCGTTTCCAGAAATTCATTCCATGGATCTTTTGACACGCTTTTATTAAAATGACAATGGGCATTTCATTTTTTTTCTATGCTAATTTTTTATCTCACCTGTTATTCATTCAAGAACGGTGGAGAATTGGTATCATTTTAATTTTGAGGGAGTCTTTCTTGAGATTTATTGTTGATAAACATGTATTATTTCTTGTTTTTACAAGTATAAGGGAAATTTTTTCATTGAAAGAATGATTTAAACTTTAAATCTCATTACACCCATCTAAATAAATTTCAAATCCAGGTTGTATATTGTTTAAACCCATTTTTTAGTCTTGTATATAATTTTTATCATTATTTATGAGTGTATTACTTTAATTATAATCCTTGATTATTGAAATATATTTTGAATAACTCCTTATTGGATACATTTCCTTGAGTGATTTATATTTGTTTTACACTCCCATTCATTAGAGAAATCTATAATTACACAGTAATATTTGTTTCTGATCAAATTTCATGAGAGATGCTTGGGGCCTTTGAAACTATCAAAACATGCATTGAGATATTATTGAGGCTATGTCTGAACAAATAATCTTTTAAAATTATTGAGAAAATATCTGTTATCCACTTTTTTCTGAGACCCACTTATACATCATTCATTTTTAATTTCATAATATCCATGATTAACTTTGTTATTGTGGAGATGTTTCAAGATGATTATCCCTTCCTACCTTACTCTTGGTATGATGCATGATTATCCTTTTAATAAGTGTTGAGTAATTTTCAATACTGATGAACATGGGATATTATAATTGAGGATATGTACAGTTTCACTTTAATAAATTGATATTATGTGGCCCATGTTTACTTTTGGAATTTCCTATTCTTATCACGTTCATTTTAAAAAAGAAAATATACAAAAAAGAAAAATATATTGGTTTGTGTATATAGGAAGGTAAAAAATCACCATCATCAAGTCAAAGAATCTTATAATGCATCATGTGTTATAAGGGGGTGGACGTGTGAACTGACCTATACATGATTTCTGAAAAATAAATAAAAACCAAAAAGGTAACAAGGTTAAAATCTTGATAATTACTTCAAAAACTCATTGACCCACCATGGGTTGTTTAAATCATTGAAACATTCTATCTAGGAGGAGTTACATCATTAAACTATTCATGATTTTCATTAGTTATACTTTAGATATCACCCTCTTCTTGAGATTGATTTTTATCACTTTCGCACCTTCCCTCATCCTCAGAGTAATTTGAACCCTATTTTTGAATCCCTCCTGATTGATTTTGTATTTTTCTTTATGGTGTTGAGATGTGATAATCAATTAAATCCTATGGTTAGGAACATGTATATATGGAATGATTGTAAATCAAATTACATTTTACCTTTAGTGATGCGAGAAAAATTTTTGTGAGTTAAATTGAAAAATGGGTATAGCTTTTGAGGAAAAGTTATGAAATTGTAATTAAAAGAATAAATAATATGAATAAAGACCAAAACTATGAGTCATGGCTAATTTTCTCTACAGGATTAGTTCTCTATGACTGAATTTTCTGCTTATGCCTAGTTTTACTTTCCTGATTGTAATGTATTTATCTTTTTCTAAAAAAATCTTTGTAAATCCCTATAGAGATGATTTTTGTTTGAGGACAATAAATTATTTAATTGTGGTGTAATTTGATAAGATGGTTTTATATATACATTTTGGATATGTTTCATTAATGATTAATCATGTTTTATTTGATAACACACAGGGATTTCGATACAATGTTTCATGAATTATGAATTCAAGGATCAAAGGTGGAATGATAAAAAATGGAATAAATCATTCTTACACATCATGAAACTGAATTACAAGACATTTACACCTCGAACACACCACCTACCAACAAGAAAATACAAGACATGAATTCCAATTACAAATCATGAACCATGTACACAATGTGTATCATAATTACACATCTTGAAAGATTCAAACTCTAAAATCTGAATATTACAGGGCGTGAACTTATTACACAACATGAAATGTTTAAAACTTTATTTCTTTAAAATATTCAAGCATAAAACCCAAGAATATGAAAAATATTTGGAGTATTTGGAGGATCTAAAGTAAATGATGTCAAAAACAATTACACATTATGTAAGTGTAAAATCAGAATCCAATTAAAGCAGTACATGATGTGTCACATTTATACATCATGTACATTTTAGGATCTATAAATAATTTAACACCCTAGTCGGAAAAGTGGTGGTTGAAACCCAGAACATCTTTTCTTCCCTTATTTCATTCTTCCCCTTTTTTGTTTCATTTTCAATTTCATCTTAATATTTTTATTTCATTTATTATTCTACAAATTTCTTTGTTTTTCTTTTCAATTCCAGGATGATTTTGTTGATCATTTTTATTCCAATGTTTGGTTTCCAATCTTTTTTTCCCATGAAACAACAACTTATAATGTGTTATTTATTATGTATTCATCCAAGTTAGTATTTAATTTCTTTTTCCTGATTTCAACAGTGAACTACTCTTATCTATGTAATTTATTTGTGATTCCAATAATGTTTTGATCTATTCCCCTATATTCATTCTATTCCATCATGTGTGACTAATCTTCTTAGGGTTGGGGGTTAATTGTAGGGGTGGTTAAACCTAATTAATACCTAGAATAAAAAACATGTAACCCTATATCTTGTAGTGTGGTTTAAAAAAGTTTAAATATAATTATATTGTATTATCCCTAACCATCAGATGTGAATATTGAATAACCATAATCTAGTTGGAGAAGATTAGGGTACAACCAATTTCCTGTAATTTTTTCTACATAGAATCCAAGATTCTTACACATAGGTTGTCAATTACTATGGACCAAGGATTATTTATGAGCTTTTTTTGATCAAATTGGTTGGACTAAAATTAATTTGTGTCTTTTTCACCACGTTATTTCCTTTTCCATAGGTCTATCCCATGATATATTAAGGATTACCCCTATCATATACCCTGAAATTGACCATGAACCCTTCCTTTAATCTATTTAAATCTAGAGCTACTTATTTTTATTCAAACAAAACAATAGTGTGTAAACATGAGGAATCCCACAAAAGGTTATGACCACTAGGCTGCTTTTCTAATGAGTTATCTCTGTTGGGTCAACTTTGGACTACTTCTTTACTATAACCTAGTAGTAAGTGTAGTTTGGGAACATAAAATATTAAATCTAATTAATTCCTAAAGGAATCAATAACACCTTATAGGCGCATCATGTATACCAAAAATATATTTCTTATGCCATTTTTTTCTCTCATGGATCATCTTATTTGATTCCTTTATAATTAATGTATTATAAACTACCAAGATTTATTCCATGACTAATTATTATGATCTTTTATATCTAGGGTATGGTTTTCAAATGTTAATCTCATGTTAACATAGCCTTTTTTCCTGATATATTTATGTGATCATTAATATCTCCCTTTGTACCCTTATTGGGAATCGAGGATAACCCTTTGTATGCTTCCCTTTATCACGTTATAAAGAAAGGTTTTAAGTATGGTGTGTTTAAGAATGGGGGTAGTTATGAAGAACTAATTGGGAGAAAATGTAGATCTTTTATATACAAGTTTTTTTTCATATTAGAATCTAAATACACTAAAACTTTTTGATCCTCGTGATTTTTTTTGTAAAATGAAATGAATATTAATCTATTAAAATGTAATATCTATGTATAAAAAATATTATTTTATATAAATTAATTAATGAATAACCCCGGGTTTACTCTAACTTGCATCAGCGAGTGGAACTCCCTATAAAATATTTACATCATGTATGAAGGGATACTAATCATTGTATAAACATAACTGGCGTAGAAACTATATCTTTACTTCCATCCTATTTACCTCATATTCCCAAAAAATAATCTAAGTGTAGTTGAATAAATAATTCATCATAATATCAGTCATATAATTTCCCAATAACATTAACATAACCTGTGAAAAAATCCCACATATTGCCTATAATAACATTTTTTGGAAACAAATTCACTCATAAATGGGAGGTTTGAATCAGGGTGAGGCTAAATTTTTACCTATTACATTTAGGATCTTATCCCCAAGTTGTCAGGAACATTCATTTCAACTTGTTATTTCGTTAGAACATATCCAGGCCACATGTGTTGAACATTTATAGAATGTTAATAATGAAAGGGCACTAATATTTTACATCCTTTACCTCTAATGGATAATCCAAGTAACATACACCAACAATTTGTTAGCATGCCATGGGTTCTAATACTCTTTTCTTAGATATTAAAATGGATTCAGGGAGGGCTCACTATCAATCCCATGAAAAATGAAATTTATCTACTCTCATGTACTACTCCAGTTAGGGATGTCATCAGTTTATATACTTAAGGTTATCTTCTATAGTTTTATGAAATTTCGGTCTATATCTGTTAGGCATGAGAATAAAATTTTCATCCTTATCTCAATGTATATGATCTTTTATGTGCCTCATTTATTTCTCCTTTATTCATTTAAATATGTGACTAACTCTTTTATGAGATTATGTTATTTTACCTTAATCTTACAACACCAGATGGGAGAATCCCTAGTGTGAGGATAACTCTGGATTCATCTCAGCAGCATCACTCCTCTTCTTCTAATTATTATAATTCCAAATTATAATTATCTTCTAGATTTTTTCATTAAAATAGATGTAGCAGTGGAATTATCTCTCCTCTTCTTCTTTATAATTCATATATAATAGTGGTATTATTTAATGGATCTTCATTATCTCACCTTTAGAAACCTAACGTACTAATATGTGCACGCTATTTTCAGATTGTTAATAATGATATATTTATTTTTATTATTTAGAACTTTTTTATAAATTATTTATATACACATTATTTGAATTCAATACATCACAAACCATGGCATAGATCAAATCATGTTTTCCCCTATTTATCACAATCCAACAATGTATTTCCTATAATAACACTTATTAACTGTCTTTCCAGAATAGACACATTTAATTTTCATTCCATACAATAAATATGTAATTGCTTCACAATTTTCTAGATCTAGATCATCTTGTTTGAGTTTCTATAAACTCTGGTTTATATAGATAGATATATCTATATGATCAATATCATTACACTCTTCAAAATAAAATCCATTTTTTTATGTGATAACACTTATTTAATTTGTAATAATCCATCGTGAATATGGTTCCATGATTCCCTCATGTAGTTTCCATGTAAATTATTACCCATTTCAAGTGTGAATTACTCTACACGTTCTCAGTCAAACCTATATACAAACTGATTGAATAAATCTTATGATATTTGGCCTTTACAAATTCATAATATTCTTCATGCACGGCTTTATAAATCATGGTAAAACATCAATCGTAGATAAACCACAAATCTACACAATCCATAATTATCTTCTTTTAAATGTGAAATTTAAAATATTTAAAAATAATATAAGGATATTACCATTTCAATTTTTGAATATCATGACATGGGATATTTATTTAAAAAACATTATTAAAATATGGAATATATTTTCCAGTTTAAATATTACTTTAATAATAATTTTATTATCTCGAGTTAGGTTCTTCAGTTCTTCATTAATACTCGGTCTTTTTCTACCTATGGATTCTCCAAAAAATCACGAATTAAATGATTTTAAAAAAACAATTCGAATTATGTGGCCCAGTTCCTAGAGAAATTTCATGATAACACATATGTGAAAAATAATATGTGGTTGATGACATAGTAAAATTATCATATTCCACTGATTTTCATATGTGAGATCCATTAAATAGTTGAAATATCATACATTACCCTTCGTGTAGTTGAATTCCTTATGATGGATTAATTTTATTACACTAACATTTTCTTATATGACCCTTACATAAATGAAATATCTTACTCTAGAATATACTTATGTTGATAATTTTTATATGCAAATTCACTCACATATAACTATTTTCTTAAATCAAAATAATTTCATTACGTAGAACCTCTACATAGAAAATTTTGGATATGTTTATTATTTCATGCCTTCGAATATGATAATTCGTTCACATGGACATATTCTCTTACATTATTAGAATCCCCTTAATAAATAATTTTCATAGCCGAATTTGGATCCATTATGAATTCCTTAGGTGGAAAAACCAATACATGGATACTTATCAATTTTTATCGACAATTTATAATCTTACCTATTTTAACTAGTTTCATGATGAAAACCAACCGACCACGCATTGAAAACAAGACACCACAAGACTGACTTAAAGCTGTTGCATGTTTAATTCTACATAGCCTGCATTTTTTCATTGATAAAAAAAATATATTTATTCATAGAATTTATAAAAGCTCAGTTATCCTTCATGAAACATTGAATGAACTTATCATAGGCTATCAAATGAGTATTCTACAAATTTAGTCACCATGATTATACTTCATTTTATCTATAATTTTTCATCTATGGAACAATCCCCTAAACACTAGAAAATTGTAACCTTTCCAAATAAACTTAATTATTCCACAAAACATATATACAAATGATTTTTTCATCTTCAAAAAATATTTTCGACACTCTTCCACTATAATTCTATATCTATATTTTCATAAAATACAATCATCTAGAACTATGGTTGAAACATTCTCTCACCCCCTTTGGATTTATATTAACAATATCCAATAATATCATACTTATCTCTCCCCTTAGTTAACAAAATAAAAATGGTCTTATTGTTTCCTTCTTTGGGGAGTATCAATAGTATATTTGAAAAACTAATATTCATTCTCACTCCCCCTATTTCAAAATTTCTAAAAACTAATAACCTTATACCACCTTAAGGGAATCTATATTTAGAAAAATTTTGGTCCACATTAATACTTTCTAGTAGAACCATTATCATCAATAATCCATGAGTTTCACTCAATTATAAATCATCCCTTCACAATCCTTTTCATTTACATGTTACGACTTCACATCTTCTTTCATACTCGAATGAGTGAATCACCTGTGAGAAATTAATTTTCAACCAATCCTATGAGCCAAATAATCCAATACACATTGTACGAAGTGATATGAAATATCAACATTGTCAATATATCCCATTATCACTTCACAAAATATTCTAAAATCCTTGTTCAGCATGATCACTTCCACCACCTCAAAACTCAAGTAATATTTAAAAAAAATAGTCATTTATAATCCATAAAACACGTGTGTTGACGCTCCTTTCCATCACATAGTCCAACGAATTGAAAAGGGCAATACCTTAAGGACAATGAGGGTCACCCTTTGAAGAACATAAAAAATTGACAAAGGCATGGACCAGAAACTCATTTGGTGGGATTCGTGCATGTTTCCTATGCGCCATGCAAGTCACTTGCGCGCCCTATTATTTTTTCTCCCAAGGTGCCCAGTGGCATATAAATAGCCCCTGTGGGCCCCCCATTTCAAGGACGAATTTTCCAAAACTCTGATTCAAGCTTTGTTCACCCAAATCTTTGTCTAACATCTTCTGAACACTTCTAAGGTAATTCTTTACATAGAATAGAAGCTCTAAAGAGGAAGAATAAGTACTAGGTGTTAGAACACATCAACACTTGTGCACCTAAGTGTCCATCCCTTAAGGGAAATGAAGACACTTGTGCGCTCGGCTTTCCCTCTCTAGGGAACTTGCATGCTACAATTCTGGAAGCCTCTAGGGATGATACTAAGGTCTTGAGTTCAATGTCGGCCAAGTATTACCCTAGATATTCTTAGTCTCCCAAGGTGACTCATGTCGTGCAAGTCTACTTGGGTGACCAGGACTTGCATTCCAGAACGATACTTTCACACCTCCTTCCTAGTCACCTCCTTTCCTCAAATCCACCTCTCCTCTTCAATACATACCCTTCAAAACCCTCTTCCATGCCATTTATGGCATGGTTCCTTTGTTGTATTCCTTATCTAAAAGGAATTCTGTGAGAAACTCTACCAAAACCTCGTGACTTACAAGATTTATGTCACCACAGTTAGGGGTTTCCTATATAACCACATCCTTTGAGATGATAAGATCTTTTGATTTGGGCCTCCTTCCCAGGAGTAAGCCCCAAGTTATAGGTACCCTTAACTTGGGAGTCATTCACAATAGTAAGCCCCTAGTTACAAGTCCCCTTAACATGGGCCTCCTTCTTAGGAGTAAGCCCCATGTTACAAGTCCCCTTAACCTGGGCCTCCTTCTCAAGAGTAAGCCCCAGTCATAGTTTCCCTAAACATTGGGCATCCTTCTCATGAGTAAGCCCTAATCTTAATTTCTTTTGATTTGGACTTCCTTCTCAGGAATAAAACTCAATCATAAGTTCCCCTTAATTTGGGATTCCTTTTCAGGAGAAAGTCCCGGGTTAAAATTCAAAATCTCCATAAAGTACAAATACCTTTATGGACCCTGATCTTGGACTTCTTTCCTAAGTTTGGGTCTTCATTTACTTGGGCCATCATACATACGTAATCCCCACATCAATTCTCATAACTGCATCTTTCATGGCACCATCATCAAATTTACTAATAACTATTTTTTCTCAAACCGAGCATGACTCATATGATCTTAGGGTGTAAAAGTAATCACGACATCTCTTCTTGGGCCATTACCCATGCCTAAATCCCATATTTCTTTACCTAAACTACGTGGACTTTGATCTCTTCCTTAAAAGAAGAGTACGTAGAAAGACTTTATAAGGTTCAATCCCATCATTCATCAATTCTTTTACATCCTATATGACATTAAACTATATTATTTTTAATAAAACTATGTGGGTTCTGATTTCTTTTTATCAAGGATATGTAGGTAGCCCATCCGTGGGAATGATCCCAACTCTGAAATAATCCATGTCTTTCTGAATGAAAATAAACTTCAAGTGCCCCACAGAGTTCCTTTAAAACCAGTATGGTCATCATAGTGACCAAGAGATATTTATATAATATATTGAAGGATACCATTGACAAATAATCTCCAATACATATGGATGATTATCTATCAATGAAGAACCTAAAATACATATAAAAGATTCTATAAATCCCATACATATCAATCATTGATTTCCAAGTCTAAAACTCATTTTCATGATTGGTGAATTAATAAGGATTAATGAAAATAACTTAAATCAATAAGAGAGTCCCTGAGTATGCAATAATTCCCCCCAAAAAGGTGTGATGAGCCTGACCTCCCATCCTCTCGACCAATGCAAATTCTTAAGCCCCATCGGTCCACAACTAATGAGCACATACCTTTGAAAAGTAGGTCTAAATGGATATAGAATCATTGGGTGTTTCCGTTTATATGAATAAACCTGTTGGAAACTGATTGGAATGTTTCAACCTTAATCAAACAAGGAAATTTCCATTTCCAGAAGAAACAAAAAAATGGTGAACCCGACGTGAATCCTTAACCAAGTTAAATGATGTTGTATGTATTTGTTAGGCCCCTATTAAACTAAATATGTGGACCAACAAAGAAATCAATGACATATATGCTCATCCAAAAGATGAAGTCTGTCCAAACCTATCTTGATTATGTCTGCTATATCAAATAGGAACTCTATTCCAAGATCTCTTTACAACACATAATAGCTTCTTTATAAAACACACCTGTGAATGCCTTGGTCGCTACTCCTACTGGATCCTCATCCTCTATGAGGACGGCATCACCTACTCAGTATCTTCAACGCTGGGTCTCGAATGCATTGGTAAAGGAAAATTGTCAACACTATACCATCCCAACTCTGGGGGCCGCCCGACAAGCCCTCCAAGTTATGAAACTCACCTTGGTTGTTTGGATAGTGACAACCAGTGGTCAAGAAGCAGGTGGTGCCAACCACCATCTCCAACCATTTCTGGTTGTTATCCCCGGAATGAAACAACCAGACCCTCATATATTACAGGGAGGTGAATGAAGAGTTCACTCAAGGCCTCAGTTCAAGAAGACAGGTGCCCTTCCTGAGGACTCCCACCAACAATCGCCGCCAGACTCGTGCAGTAGTGCACCCTCAACATGATGAGGGTATCGCATCTAGGTGTTCGGATCAGGTTCCTCATACCCGAGCACGCAAGACAAACCGTCAGAGGCGAAATTCGATCAACAGGGAGCAGATTCTTACCTCTACCCCCTCCTGAGAAGTCCATCAATCTAACTTGATGGAAAACAACAAGTGGGAATATACACTCGTTAGTCTTGTTTTCATTGCCCAACTGAATCATCTGAAAGTAACACATCAATCCCGCCAAGAAATTCCCGTGGATTAAAATAGGTGTGCACATAAACCTCTTTATAATTATTCAGCCAGTCAGCAGGCTTGTCTGACTGCATCCAAAGAAGCTCTCCAATCAAATGTGTTCACCACTAGTAAATAGGCACATACACCTGCTTACAGTCATCAATTCTACCAGCAATCTCATCTTCCAGTCTTCAAGGAAGTTCATCAATCATATTTGGTGGATAATAATCAGCAGGCACACACACCTACGATTCATCATACTAACCAAAAGCCTCGTTTGGTAGCACCTGGAGATGTCAATTGGAAAGCTCCAATGATAAACAGGTGGCAGACACAACTTTCTGCCCCAACACATGAGTACTGTCAAAATTCACTGACAGGAAAAGGAGGGTAGGAGTAGGAACACACACCTACTCTAAACACGGAATGGACGTATATTCCCATTCTGGCAGCTGAAGTCACCAAGCACATTCTGAAAATGGTGAAAGAACAGAAGAAAATCCATGCCCATATTCTAGATACATATCAGAATATTATAACAACTTCAGCAACATCACAGAGAAAGAATCATAAATCTATCCCTATCAGTGGAGTGACTCATCAACATATCACTCCGAAGAAGATACACACCTCTGTACTAGTCCAGAAGGGTTTTGGGTCATACTCCCCCAGGTCATATGGACAATCAAGTTGGGCACATACATCCTATTTAAATGGAGATAATCAGCCTAACATGACCATTTCTTCAGAGTAGGCACATAAACCTTCCCATAATAACCACTTTCGTCCACAATTGGTTTCCAAAGTGAGTAAGAAGGTGTCCAAGAAAAATACTCATCCAGTATAGTGGAAAAATCAAGAACCAATTTGCAATAAGTTCTTTCTCAATGCTAGGGTCCTTAAAGCCCTCATACAATTGTCTGTTGCAACTCAATATTCTACTCTCTCGTTTCCATATTCCAGAAGTAACAATAATAATTTCTAAGGTCTTCATCAGACACTTCCTCATGAAGGATTACTTCATGATAATTCGGTCAATCTCGAATTATTATCTTCAGATGACAGCCACTATAACCCTCTACGTGGCCAGAAGACCAAGGAGCAAGAGGTTTCATCTTTTTTTATAACCCACCATGGTGGTCCTCCCCATGATGATGAATTTAGCAGAGAAATTCCTCTCCACATTAGTAATTCGCATTGGCTGTAAAATTCTTCAAAGGACACTGCATTAACGTGAAATCCCTCTTATCTTGAGGCACTTTCAGATGTGAATCCAGTCATGTTTTATGCCTTACCACTAGCAGGTGAAATACTTTCTCAATCAGATGATATCCCGGGGTGTAGGTCATTCTCCAAACCACCCCTGGGTCATTCATCTTCTAATTTGACAATTGAATTCTCTACCAATATTGTTGAATCTGATGAAGCAACAAAGAAGCACCAACTTTGGTCCAATAAGGTAGAAGAATCTTCATCAAATGACAAATAGGAAGTGGAGAATATGAGAAAACAACTGGAAAAGGGTGAAATACCAGTCATGTTTTGGCCTTTGGCTGACTCTCAGTATGATATTCCAGAAACATTGATAGAAGATTCTATTCACGATATTTTTCTAAACATATGGAAAACTCTTTTTCCCTTAAAAGAGAAAATATTATCTTATGATGAATATCAAAATCATGTCAAGATAATAGAAGGTTTGCAATGCCAAATTGACTTGGCATCTCTCTTTGTTTCATAACATCCAAAGGTTGAAAAGAATTAGAGAGCCCTTCAGCGTTCATGCCTTGGCGCATTAAAAATTTTGTGCCATTTAATTACCAATGTCCCATCTGGTATTCATTTCAGGGGATGGGGTGTTAATAGAGCATTGCATTTCACTATTCTCTCCAGTAAAAAAAGCCTGCCAAAAGTGGTCTCATGCAATGTTATTTCCCATGGCTGGCCACATCTAACTGGTTTTGTGCGTAATCAAAGGCCTTCCCAAGAATAGACCTCAACTAGTTCTTCTCAAATTCAGGCATATAAAAAACAAGTTTTCGAATTACTCTTGAATCAAGAAAATGATAATATCAAACAAGCTTCTCATTTAGAGAATGCACATCATCAGGTGACAGAAGTGTTAGAAATAATCCAATGGTCATCTGAGCCAGGTGATTTGAGTGGATGTAGGATGATGCATCCGACTAATTTCTAGACTAAAGTCAACAAAATCAAGAGAGATTTTAAGAAAGTTTTTGATGTAGTAGCTTAAGAGCCACCTCAACATGCCAAACTGGGGACTCTTTTAATCCAACCCTCAGGATCAACAGAGAGAATTCGATGAGTTGAGCAGAAAAAACAAGAACAGCCCCAGTCCATCGGACTGGAGACTTTTTCAAATTCTCAATCTCTTCCTCAGCGAAAGCCAGTGTTCTCTCGATTAGGGAAGAATCCACAAGAGGAAATTAGGGCCGAATTATCAGAAGTTTCCCCCCAAATAATGGTTCATCAAGAAGTTACTGAGGGATCAACCAAACAAAAGGAAATGTCTCATAAAGGACATGGAAGAATACGGTATCGCAGAAGTGCTGATAGAAGGGCTGCAATGCATTATACATCGATAAATTTCATCAATGTCATTGTCACTAATCCCCCAGAACATGAGGCTCACTCAGATGGATGAGATGAAAAAGTTTCTATTCAAGAGGTTGTACACATGGAAATAAATGAAGGAGGTGTGCATACTAAAAGATAGAGGGTTGCCCAGGGGAAATAGATTTCTTTGGTTAATTCCCTTCCATACTCCAGAAAGTCACATTCCAAGGAAAAGGGTAAAAGTAAAGTTACATTCCACCATACCTCAGGAGAAGGCCAATAACTCTCATTAGAGGAAAGGTTCACACAGTAAGAAGAAGAAATAAAGGAATTAAGGAGGTTAAATGCAGAACTACATCAAGGTACTCTTACTTATAAGCATGATGGAGTTAATCAATCAAGAGAATTTATTGTAGCTACTGGGATGGATCAAGAATATATCCCTTTACAAGTACACCCTCACAGGTCCAATCCTATGGGTCATGCATTACAGCAACCGGCAATACTACCATCAGTGGCAGTACTGGTCGAAACACCGGTCCAAACTCCAGTTATCGCACCTGGTCAGGCCCTAGCTCAACTAGATGTTTCTCAAAAATTAATGACTACCATTGAGTCATTAATAGCTATTTTGGAAACTATGGAAGGAAAAGATGCACAAGTTCAACCAGAAAAGAGATCTTACCCTGAATGGGTGGATGCAATTCCTCCCCCATCAAATTTTGCGAATACTACATTCCCAATTTTTAATGGTTCGGGAGATCCAGAACAACACTTAACACATTTTGTTTCTCATTTTGATCCTATGACGGGAACTCCTCAACAACAAGAAGCAGTTAAGCTCAGGTGTTTTGTGCAGTCATTACAAGGACCTTCTTTTGTCTGGTATACATGTTTGCAATCTCGGTCTATTACTGGGTGGGATGATCTATATCAAAGATTTCTTCTTCAATTTATCTAAAAATTTCCAAAGACAATAGTTTTTGATCTTACCAATTGTAATCAAAGTGAAAATGAAAGTGTTTCAGATTTCATTGCTCGCTGGAAGGAATTAACATATTCCTTAAGTTTAGCACTCCCTCAAGAAGAATTTTTTCCAGTCTGTGTGGGAAATCTGCTTGATGAATTACGCACACCATTGATCCCTATGAAATAAATAGGAGGGTCTCGAGAACTTACTTAAATCACTCAACAGATAGAAGACTCTCTTATAAAGACTAAGGATAAAACTAGTGTAATTCCATCAGTTCTAGAAAGAAGAATAAGGAAATCAGAGACGGCTACAGTTACACTTAAACAAGCACTTGTACCTTCTTCCTCTTCAAAACCTTCATCATATAGAAGGGATCCACCTCCTGAGCATCATCAACAATGGTTTCCTCGTAAAGATGATCAAAAAGATAAAAGGCGGAAACAGTTTGAAGATTTTAAGAACAAATTTTATTCTTTCTGGAATGAACAAGTTCCTGGCTACTTCATCTCGGTTCTGGAAAACAATCCGATATAGTTTCCAAGGCCCAAAAGTCCAAAAAAGGAAGGTGATGAAGACCTTCCAACCTATTTCTGATTTCATCATATGTTGGGGCATCCCATTCAAGAGTGTTTTGTCTTCAAAGACCTCCTGCAAAAGATGGTGGACTCTGGACAGGTAAAACTGAAAGGTTTTTCAGCCCAGGTAGCATGTATTACTACAACAGATCCAGAAGAAGAAGGTGAGTGGCATAAAGTCAAAAATAATAATGTGCAAAAATATGATGATTCTATGGTCAGGAAAATGATCAACGGAACTCATGCCATTTTACGAACACAATTGAATCAACCAATTGTGTCTTCTGCTATGTCTTCCGCAGCAAAACCCCCTTCATCAGAAGGAAAATCCTCATAGAAGTAGCATAATTTGAAGAAATAAGAGTACTTAGAAGAAGAAGAGCTCGTGTCAAAGTCTAAGTTGTCTTTGACTCTGGTAGATTTAATGCCATCTGCTTCAAAAGCATGGGCACCGCCCAACCAAATAGCACAGCCTGAACTTGTTAATCAGGCAGAATCTTCATCAGATGAAGAATTGATCTTTTTTTCTATTAAAATGATTCATTTAACAGATCCTTATGCCAATAAAAATTTCGATTATGATGAGCCTAAGTTCCAAATATCTAACAGAGGAATTAGAAGAAGAGACAGAGGTCTAGGATATAGGGGAAGAAGTGGATTTTCCAGAAGCCACTATTTCAATCCTACCCCTGCTAGAACTGTATATGCGGCAGAAACTCATGGAAAATCCATTTAGTGGGATCAATAGGTATAAGAAAGTTCTTCCACACATGGTAGATTCGGTCCTGACGCAGTTATTTTGGAAGATTGGTTCAAGGTCACACCTTCTTCCTCTCAGCAAATAGATAGACCTAGTCGGTCTAATCTATTGAAGCCAGGAGTGTTTCCAACTCCTACCCCAATATAGGATTCATCTACTGCCAAAGCATCTATAGCATCCCGCCTTTTATAACATAAACTTTCAATACATTACACAAAACTGAGGATCTTTAAGGTTTAGTGTCTTGGAAACTAGGAACATAATACATGAAAACAACATAAAAAATTCTTCTTAAAAACTTGAAAGGATTCTCCTTATGTTCATCCTAGGTTCATTACTGCATCTCATAACCTGGGGACATACATCAAAAGAAAGGGTGAGCAAAAGGCCCAGTAAGGGAAACAAGATGAACATTTTACATGTGAACTTGAGATACTTCAATAAGGACATGAAAAGAACTTTAAGGCATGAGAAAGAAATCATGAGGCATATCATAAAAAAAATAAAACATTTTCATAACTTGAAGATGTGGCTACATAATTTAACATAGACAATCATGAACATATCACCAAGGTCCATCCCCAAGGTGTCATTTGAAAGTTACCAAGGTTATTCACCAAGGTATAGTGAAAATTGTAATCTCTAGTGGTTACATCATTACCCAATTCATTGGAGCGCTATCAGGGTGCACCCTTAAATTTGCCGTTATTATCATGTGAGACACATATACCATCATCAAACATTTCATAAATAACCCATATAGAATAAAATAAATGGGTTTCATTTCATAATCACAATGTTTTAAAAACTACTTTAAAGACATGATCTTTACGTCACTTTAAAACCCACAGAAAAGGAAGGTGGGTCTCATGTATGTAAATCCCATAATTTAAAATAGAACATTTTGGTATATATGTGAATACCCCTTTAGAAGAAAGACCTTTGAGTATTCACTTAATAATATAAAAGAACTTTAGAAAAAGAGAGAGACATTTTGAGACGGAAATTTTGGAGCATAACGGCTATGTTACGAGGTTTTAGAAGACATTAAAAAGAGAGGGAAAATGGGTCAAACATTCATAAATGACCCATAAAACAGTAGATGGACAGAATAAGAAGGATACATGATCATGGTAATGAAATTTCAAGGATATGCCATTTGAAATGAAAAACATGGAAGGAAGACAAAAATTAGATTTCTCATATGAAAGTTCGGCAGCCTAACGGCGTTACTTAAACTTCAAACAAAATGATTTGAAAAGATCAAATAGGGTCTCTCATCATGTGAACATAAGAGTTCAGTATGATAGATATAGAGATAATTCCCCAACATAATTAAAAAGGAACTTGATAGACTTGACATGAAATTAGAACTTCAAAACGAGAAGGGTGAAGAACCACTTAAAAATTCGGCAGCCTAACGGCGCCACTTAAAACTTCAAAATACTGAATTGAAGAGATCAAATGGGTTCCCTCATCATATGAACATAAGAGTCCAGTATGATAGATATAGATATCTTATCCCAACATAAAAAAAAGTAACTTTAAAGAATTGACATGAAAGTAGAACTTCAAAACGAGAAGGGTGAAGAACCACTTAAAAATTCGGCAGCCTAACGGCGCCACTTAAAACTTCAAAATACTGAATTGAAGAGATCAAATGGGGTCCCTAATCATATGAACATAGGAGTCCAGTATGATAGATATAGAGATCATATCCCAACATAACAAAAAGGAACTTGAAAGAATTGACATGAAAGTAGAACTTCAAAACGAGAAGGGTGAAGAACCACTTAAAAATTCGGCAGCCTAACGGCGCCACTTAAAACTTCAAAATACTGAATTGAAGAGATCAAATGGGGTATCTCATCATATGATATTAAAATATCAGTATGATAAATTTAGAGATCATACCCCAACATAATAAAAAGGAACTTGAAATACTTTACATGAAAATAGATCTTGAAAAATGAGAAGGGAGAAAGAATCCGTTACAAAAATTTCGGCAGCCTAACGGCGCCACTTAAAACTTCATAAAACGAAATAATGAGAGTAAGAGGGGATCTCTCATTATATTAACATGAAAAGGGCAGTAAGATGAGTATAAAAGAACATCCTCCAACATATGAACATGGATCATAAAAGGAATGACATAAAAGAGATTACTTGAAATTAAATAGAGAGGTCGGATCCCTTACCTTAAAACGTGACTCTTGAAACTCAATGTTTTGGACCTTGAGGGCTTGGGGGCACCTTGGGAGGACTCCTTGGGAGGTAAGGAGACCAGAACTTCGTTGGGGGAGAGTTGGGAGTGAAAACCAAAGGAGGAATGGGTGGGTATTTATAGGGAAAGTGAGGGGACAAGGCATTAATGGCCAAGGGACACCTCATTAGTGGTTTTGGAAAAACCATGGGCTTGCCCATGGTATTTGCCCATGGTATTGGCCACTTGGAACACCTCATACCTTATCTTACTATTCACAATTCGACCATATTGAATATATACTTAATACATCATTTAATGATGTCATTAGACACCCGTAACTTAAAAACTGTATTTTCACTATTCATTGAAAATTCAACTTTCTCAGAATAATCCCAAAATTTCACCTTAACCAAATATCAACGCTGTGATTAAAAATATGAACACCATTTTATAAAAATAATTTTCTAAATATTTTTAATTTAATTTTTAAATAAAAACACTATTCACCAAAAATTCATTTTTTCAGAAAAAACCCCAAAAATTACCATAGCATAATATCGGTGCTCTGAGTTCAAAAATGAAATCCGTTTTATAAAAATAATTTTCTAAATATTTTTAATTAAATTTTTTATTTAAAAAACACTATTCACCCGAAAAAAAACTAATACTTGAATAATAATTTATGAAACTGTTATTTAACCATTTTATTGAATCACATTACTTAATCAAGGTGCCTAGATTATATTAATACTTTCTTTAAGTGAGATTACTAATCCATTTGGTCACATTACTAATCCTAAGCGTAATATCACTATTCATAATTTACTATTCATCAAAAATCAAGTTGATCTTATTAGACTCGAAATTTCGTAGTGAACATAATTGTAGAAGAACATTTTTTGAAAATCATTACACATTTTTATTTATTTAAGGTTTACATAAACATTTTTAAAAGATCCTTTCTCTAAAATTTATCAAAAATATGCATACTATATTTATCTGGACATTTGAAAATTCATAAACTTCATCATAAGAAGAAATCCAAATTTTTATTTAAAACAAAGGATTACACAACGCAATTACGGTCTCCTTACATAGCCCCTTATCACACCAGCATAGGACCTAAGTGTAAGGTGTGCTAAGGTGAGAGAATATGAGGGAGGCTCGGCCAACATCGCACGAGTCGTAATTTCTATTAGTTTGAACTTCTCGCGAAGGCGATCCCGTTATAGCTTCACACGATGAAGTTCAGCTTGGGTTTGGTCCAGAGCAAAGCCCAGTGGTGCTACCTCCTTCCCAAGTTCTGTTAGATGGGATTCGATCGGTCCAAGACTACTAGGTGAGGCCATCGAATCTTCTTTCTATATTAATTAACCAAGATTGCTTGTATTTATAGATAGTAATCAAAACATTTAGTTTTCAGCGGTCATATTGACCAATGGTCAAATAATAGTCAAAACCCAACAGTCTCATTTTAATTATACTCATGTTATCAAATGAAACATTTTTGTTGTGTATAAAAATAAAATAAAATAACACATAAAATTAGGAAATAAGATTTATTCAAAATTTCGGGTCGTTACAATCTTCCCCCTTAAGAAATTGCGTCCTTGCAATTTTTAAAATTGGGTTTTGAAATTTCATTGAAAGTCCCACATTGGAAAAGGAGTCAGTAAAACTATTACTTTAAAAGAAAGAAAGGGAAGTACAAAGGTCACCCGAGTTAACCCATACTAGGATTCCATGGAGGAAAACATGGACATGGAAGAAAAACAAAGGGTTAATTTCTGGGGGAGAGTGATAGACAACATGATTAGGAGAACGTTAACCATAAGAAAATCCCAAACTTATGATGTGTGTAAACGGTCTTTGATTACCAAGTAGGAAACTTAATCCAAAAACGTTTTTGTTTCACGTTCCTTTTCATAATTTTTAGGAATTCATTTACAACATAAAACAAAAACATAAGAAAATATACCTATCTTCATGTAGAGTTTCATCCTTTAATAAGTTTCTACCCAAAACTAATCTTTTCTCCAAATTATGAGCATTCAAAACTACTTGGTCTCATCAAAACACAAGAATCATCTTCATAATCCACAAAAGATTAACTATCTAATTCTTCTATCTTTAAACATTATCCCAAAAACAAAAAGGGTAAGGTAAAACAACTCTTCAAAAAGAAATAATCCCATAGGAATGGAAACTACTTTTAAATCTTCAAAGTTCCATGGTACTACCCAAAGTTCATCATAGTCCATTCCATAAATAACTGTCCTTAAAAATCCTCAAAATAAACCAAACTAAGATTGAAACCCAAATACAAGAAGGATTTGATAACATAGTCTTCCAAGGTAAACTTTATCATTCATCTCCACACAACATCAACCACTCCTAACATCTTATAAAAAAAGTAACTAACCTAAACATATTTACCCCAAGATAGGTTAATAATTTCCATAAGTAAACTAAATTACTATAATTCCACCTTAAATTACTCGATTCTTCAAAATATAAGTCAACCTTGCTCTTCAATGAAAATATCGTAGTAATCTATTTACCTCAATCATATAGGGTCCCCAACATAGTAAACATCTTCCAAAATAATAATCATATTTTAATCCCCTAATCATCCCTATCATATTAATACGACAATCGTCGCATTTCCTATCACATTGGTTGTTTGGACATGTTCTTCCATTTCCCACCATTAACTATGAAGAGAAAGCATAATTAGGGGCTTAAGTACTTATCCAATAATCATGAAAAGGAACTGAAAGCATATAAGGATAACTTGTAGAAGAAAAGTATACCCTAACATGTGATCCCCTAGGTTCCCATCTAGGTTATCCATGATCATATATTCTTATGTGAATCTTTATTTTATTTTATCTTTGTTCCTTTAACAATGGTTCATACTAAGCTTATGAATTTACCAAAGCATATCTCCCGGGAGTGTCGTAACCAAGAGTGCAGCAAGGCCCGTTGTCGTGTACCAGTTCCCGTTCGAGTCTAACTCAAAGCGGTGTTTTCGGGTTTTACCTCTATGTACATCTGTGCCAGATCCACCTCTACCTGCTCGTATCCAGACAGGGATGTATTTTCTTGGCAACCCCTTACTCAATACTCACCAAAATACCAGGAAGATTTCCTATTTTTTTAACTTTTCTATAGGGTTCTTCCTAGAGTTTTCATAACCTAATTTCCACAAATAACTAAACCATCCTTTGATACCAACTATAGCATCCCGCCTATTTATAACATAAAATTTCATTACATTACACAAAACTGAGGATCTTTAAGGTTTAGTGTCTTGGAAACTAGGAACATAATACATGAAAACAACATAAAACATTCTTCTTAAACACTTGAAAGGCTTCTCCTTATGTTCATCCTAGGTTCATTACTGCATCTCATAACCTGGGGACATACATCAAAAGAAAGGGTGAGCAAAAGGCCCAGTAAGGGAAACAAGATGAACATTTTACATGTGAACTTGAGATACTTCAATAAGGACATGAAAAGAACTTTAAGGCATGAGAAAGAAATCATGAGGCATATCATAATAAAAATAAAACTTTTTCATAACTTGAAGATGTGGCTACATCATTTAACATAGAAAATCATGAAAATATCACCAAGGTCCATCCCCAATGTGTCATTTGAAAATTACCAAGGTTATTCACCAAGGTATCGTGAAAATTGAAATCTCTAGTGGTTACATGATTACCCAATGCATTGGAGCGCTATCAGGGCGCACCCTTAAATTTGCCTTTATTATCATGTGAGCCACATATATCATCATCAAAAATTTCATAAATAACCCATATATCATAAAATAAATGGGTTTCATTTCATAATCACAATGTTTTAAAAACTGCTTTAAAGACATGATCTTTACGTCACTTTAAAACCCACAGAAAAGGATGGTGGGTCTCATGTATGTAAATCCCATAATTTAAAATAGAACATTTTGGAATATATGTGAATACCCCTTTAGAAGAAAGATCTTTGAGTATTCACTTAATAATATAAAAGAACTTTAGAAAAAGAGAGAGATATTTTGAGACGGAAATTTTGCAGCATAACGGCTATGTTACGAGGTTTTAGAAGACATTAAAAAAGAGAGGGAAAATGGGTCAAACATTCATAAATTACCCATAAAACAGTAGATGGATAGAATAAGAAGGATACATGATCATGGTAATGAAATTTCAAGGACATACCATTTGAAATGAAAAACATGGAAGGAAGACAAAAATTAGATTTCTCATATGAAAGTTCGACAGCCTAACGGCGTTACTTAAACTTCAAACAAAATGATTTGAAAAGATAAAACAGGGTCTCTCATCATGTGAACATAAGAGTTCAGTATGATAGATATAGAGATAATTCCCCAACATAATTAAAAAGGAACTTGATAGACTTGACATGAAAGTAGAACTTCAAAACGAGAAGGGTGAAGAACCACTAAAACATTCGGCAGCCTAACAGCGCCACTTAAAACTTCAAAATACTGAATTGAAGAGATCAAATGGGGTACCTCATCATATGAACATAAGAGTACATTATTATAGATATAGATATCATATCCCAAAATAACAAAAAAGAACTTTAAAGAATTGACATGAAAGTAGATCTTCAAAACGAGAAGGGTGAAGAACCACTTAAAAATTCGGCAGCCTAACGGCGCCACTTAAAACTTAAAAATACTGAATTGATGAGATCAAATGGGGTCCCTCATCATATGAACATAGGAGTCCAGTATGATAGATATAGAGATCATATCCCAACATAACAAAAAGGAACTTGAAAGAATTGACATGAAAGTAGAACTTCAAAACGAGAAGGGTGAAGAACCACTTAAAAATTCGGCAGCCTAACGGCGCCACTTAAAACATCAAAATACTGAATTGAAGAGATAAAATGGGGTCTCTCATCATATGATCTTAAAAGATAAGTATGATAAATTTAGATATAATACCCCAACATAATAAAAAGGAACTTGAAATACTTTACATGAAAATAGATCTTGAAAAATGAGAAAGGAGAAAGAATCCGTTACAAAAATTTCGGCAGCCTAACGGCACCACTTAAAACTTCATAAAACGAAATAATGAGAGTAAGAGGGGATCTCTCATTATATTAACATGAAAAGGGAAGTAAGAGGAGTATAAAATAACATCCTCCAACATATGAACATGGAGCATAAAAGGAATGACATAAAAGAGATTACTTGAAATTAAAGAGAGTGGTCGGATCCCTTACCTTAAAACGTGACTCTTGAAACTCAAAGTTTTGGACCTTGAGGGCTTGGGGGCACCTTGGGAGGACTCCTTGGGAGGTAAGGAGACCAGAACTTCGTTGGGGGAGAGTTGGGAGTGAAAACCAAAGGAGGAATGGGTGGGTATTTATAGGGAAAGTGAGGGGACAAGGCATTAATGGCCAAGGGACACCTCATTAGTGGTTTTGGAAAAACCATGGGCTTGACCATGGTATTTTCCCATGGTATTGGCCACTTGGGACACCTCATAACTTATCTTACTATTCACAATTCGACCATATTGAATATATACTTAATACATCATTTAATGATGTCATTGGACACCCGTAACTTAAAAACTGTATTTTCACTATTCATCGAAAATTCAACTTTCTCAGAATAATCCCAAAATTTCACCTTAACCAAATATCAACGCTCTGATTACAAATATGAAATCCATTTTATAAAAATATTTTTCTAAATATTTTTAATTTAATTTTTAAATAAAAACACTATTCACTGAAAATTCATTTTTTCAGAAAAAACCCCAAAAATTACCATAGCATAATATCGGTGCTCTGAGTTCAAAAATGAAATCCATTTTATAAAAATAATTTTCTAAATATTTTTAATTAAATTTTTTATTTAAAAAACACTATTCACCCGAAAAATAGTAATACTTGAATAATAATTTATGAAACTTTTATTTAACCATTTTATTGAATCACATTACTTAATCAAGGTGCCTAGATTATATTAATACTTTCTTTAAGTGAGATTACTAATCCATTTGGTCACATTACTAATCCTAAGCGTAATATCACTATTCATAATTTACTATTCATCAAAAATCAAGTTGATCTTATTAGACTCGAAATTTCGTAGTGAACATAATTGTAGAAGACCATTTTTTGAAAATCATTACACATTTTTATTTATTTAAGGTTTACATAAACATTTTTAAAAGATCCTTTCTCTAAAATTTATCAAAAATATGCATACTATATTTATCTGAACATTTGAAAATTCATAAACTTCATCATAAGACGAAATCCAAATTTTTATTTAAAACAAAGGATTACACAAGGCAATTACGGTCTCCTTACATAGACCCTTATCGCACCAGCATAGGACCTAAGTGTAAGGTGTGCTAAGGTGAGAGAATCTGAGGGAGGCTCGGCCAACATCGCACGAGTCGTAATTTCTATTAGTTTGAACTTCTCACGAAGGCGATCCCGTTCTATCTTCACACGATGAAGTTCAGCTTGGGTTTGGTCCAGAGCAAAGCCCAGTGGTGCTACATCCTTCCCAAGTTCTGTTAGATGGGCTTCGATCGGTCCAAGACTACTGGGTGAGGCCATCGAATCTTCTTTCTATATTAATTAACCAAGATTTCTTGTATTTAGAGATAGTAATCAAAACATTTAGTTTCCAGCAGTCATATTGACCAATGGTCAAATAATAGTCAAAACCCAACAGTCTCATTTTAATTATACTCATGTTATCAAATGAAACATTTTTGTTGAGTATAAAAATAAAATAAAATAACACATAAAATTAGGAAATAAGATTTATTCAAAATTTCGGGTCGTTACAGCATCAACTTCCAAGGCACCTGAAAAACCATATTTTCCTGATGGGAAACGCATACCTTTGGACCAAAAGTATGATGTCTTCGAGATGTGATTATTGAGGCTTTGTCAAGTCCTCAAGAATTTGAAACTGAAATTGTTGCGGTGGAAGTCTACCATATAGAGAATGATCCTGTAGAATTCCATGCAGTGATATCTTTTATAGATGAAGATGAAGATGATGTTGTACATGGACATATCAGACCTTTGTATCTATCTAGACAAGTCAATGATATAGACATCCGATGAGCTTTCATTGATAGTGGCTCAGGAGTCAATCTCATTCTTATTCATACACTTCGTCTATTTATCCTCACTGAATCTGGTTTATCTCCTTCTACTATGATGTTTCAAGGATATTATAAGAATGAACGAGAACCTCTGGGCAAGATTACACTCAGAATTCAGTTTGGAGACTTTGCATCTAATTCATATTTCATGGTTGTTCGTCAGGACATAGCCTTCATCATTTTTCTTGGAATACCTTGGTTACATCAACTTGCGGTCGTACTCAATGGTCAAATTAGGACATTTTATGGTGTTAAATATCCATTCAAAATGTGTGAATCTCAATACATTGAGGCAGAATTTTATCACATGGAGGGAAAGGAAAACTTCACGGCAAAGAAGGTTACCAAAATTAATGCTCCAAGTGGTTTGGAAAAGATTACAGTAAACCTATTCATACATGTGAGTACAGATTATGTGTTGTCTATCAGTCAAATTGACAAGATAGACCTAAATCCAAACACTCTTATGGAAACTTCCATAATGGCAGTTACGGCAATCAAGCCAGACAGCATGGGAGAAATTGTTGATTCGCCAAGCAGTGATGAAAGCTTAAATAGAGATGCCTTCATTTCATCCACTAAAATCCAACAATTCTATACTTCATCAACCAGGCCAGAAGAAGGTATATCAATACCAGTGGAAAACAATGGTGTCAATTATCAATCCATCATCTCCTCTCTATCACCCTAGAAAGACCCTTCATCATAAATAGGGTCAGAAATGGAAGCCTATTCTTCAATATGTTCAAATTTTAACTTCTCCCATGACCATGGAAATCCTGCTTCTTCATCTACTATGCAAGTAGAAACAGAAAAAGTAACACATATTGAAGAAGAATAGGAAGATCATAGGGATGCTCCTCCAGCATTTGAAGAGGGTATCTCTACCACTGTGGATGAACTCAGAGAAATAAATCTGGGTACAAGTGAAGATACACGCCCTACTTTAATTTGTGTATCCAAGACTCTTTAAGAGAAAAAAATGTATACTTCATTTCTAAAGCAAAATTGAGATGTATTTTCTTAGAATTATACAGAAATTCCAGGTCTTGATCCCAATGCTTCCACTCATCATTTGGGTTTTCCAGAAGAACATCGATTATTCGAGTATGTAGCAAGAAGAACACACCCAACTTATGCCTCCAAAATTGAAGCTAAAGTTGATAATCTTATCAAGGCTAGCATCGTCATAGAAGTTCAATATACAAAATGGATGGCCAATGTTGTCCCTATGAAAAAGATGAATAGACAAATTAGAGTTTTCATTGACTTCAGAAATCTTAATCGGCATTGTCCCAAGGATGGTTTTACATTCCTGATCACAGAACTCTTAATTGATGCAACAGCTAGCTATGAAGATCTTTCCTTCATGGATGGTTATTCTGGGTACAATCAAATATGAATGGCTCTAGAAGATTAAGAGTCTATAGCCTTCAGATCTCCTCAAGGTTTGTTTTTCAATCGGGTAATACCCTTTGGCCTGAAGAATGTAGGTGCAATGTATCAACGTGCCATGAACCATATCTTCGAACCCTTTTTAGGGAAATTTTTTGAATGTTATGTGGATGATTTGGTGGTTAAATATAGATAATGATCTAATCACTTGGATGATCTAGAAATCATATTCAACAAACATCGACAACACAATTTGAAGATGAACCCCTTGAAATGTGCTTTCTTGGTAACCTCAGGAAACTTTCTCAGCTTTGTTGTATGCCATCATGGTATCGAAGTTGATCCTGAGTAGGAAAAATCAATCCTTGACATATCACCTCCTAGAAATTTAATGGAATTAAGAGTAATTCAAGGACACTTGGATTATATTTGGATTTTCATTTTCAATTTGGAAGGAAAACGTTTACCCTTCACCAGATTAATGAAGAAAGGAGTCACCTACTAGTGGACTGAAGAATGACAAGAAGCATTCGATATCCTCAAGAAATATCTCTTCAGTCCACTAGTATTAATGCCGCCTGTTTAAGGAAGACCACTTATTCCCTATGTGACAACTTTTGAGCAATCATTAGGTGCCTTCCTTGCAAAAACGAATGATGCTAGGAATGAAAACAGCCTTTACTATCTCAGTCAGACTATGCTTGAGGCAGAAACTCGATATTCATGTATTGAAAAGTGTTTCCTAGAATTAATCTTTGCAGTTCAGAAATTTTGACACTACCTGCAACATCATGAGGTCCAATTAGTATCTCGGAATAACCCGCTCAAATTTATCCTTAGTCGTCCAATGCTTACAGGACGTCTGGAAAGGTGGGCGTTTATTTTGCAGCAGTTTGATATCCTATATGTGTCTCAAAAGGAAGTAAAGGGCCAAGCTCTAGCCTATTTCCATGATGAACACCCATCTGTAGATGATACATCTTTAAATATCGAAATTCCAGATGAGGAAGTCTTCTCTATTTAAGATAATCCTCAAACATGGGGAATGTACTTTGATGGTGCCTCCAGAAGTCCAACAGGGAAGAAAATGGAAGATCCTAAATTCAAAAAAGATGGGTTAGGAATCGTGCTTATTTCCCCATAAAAGGTAGTGATACCCTATTCCTTCTTATTTTTGGAAGGAAGTACAAACAATGAAGCAGAATATCATGTTCTCATCGCAGGCATGGAATTGGTGCTTCAGGCATAGGTGAATCACTTGAAGGTAAAAGGAGATTCAGATTTGGTAATCAAACAAATCAATGGGGATTATGCTATCAGAAAAGAAGAGTTAATCCCTTTGTGTGATTACATTAGAGATTTAATGGTGGAATTTCCTTCAGAACTGAAATTTTATTATGTCACGTGATCACAAAATTCCCAAGCTGATGCACTGGCTAATGGAGCCACAGCCTTGGCAGATCCAAAACGGGATGAAACCATCATCAGAATTTCCCACCTTCATGTAGTTTCACCTTTTGTTCAAATCAGAATAGAGGAAATCAATGAATTCAACCCCATTTCATAACCATATGGTCATACTACAGGATGGAGGACACATATCCGAGAATACCTTCAAAATTGAACACTCCCACCTGATAGAGCCAGGAAAGAACAATTTCGGTGAAGTTTGGTCAATTTTACTCTTTATGATATCCCAGATCACCAAAAAATTCTCTATAAGAGAGGTTTTGATGGAATTATCTTCAAATGTATTAATGGTGAAGAGACAGTGGTTGTCATGAGTGAAGATTATGCATGATTTTATGGTGCCCACCAGTCTGGACATAGACTTTCTGGTCAAATTCGAAGGCTTGGATTCTTCTGGCCTTCAATGATGCAAGATTGTGTTGATTTCACTAAGAAGTCTCATTCTTTCCAAGTATGTTCCAACTTCATTCATCAACCCCCAGAGTTGATTCAAATAGCTAAATACTCCTGGCCATTTTCCGCATGGGGAATGGATGTAGTGGGATCTTATCCTCTGGCTACATCAAAGCAGTTTAAGTATATTCTTACTAATACTGACTTATTTTCCAAATGGGAAATGGAAATACTTCTCAAAGAAGTTAGTTCTACAGGAATTGTTAGCTTTGTCAAGTCTAACAAAATTGCCAGATTTGGTGTCCCTCATACCATATTGATGGTAAATGTCACCAAAATCTATTCATCTAAGGTGAGAAAGTTGTATCAATAATACAACATCAAATCCAACCTATCATCTAGGTATCATTCAGTGGACAATTGACAAATAGAGGCCTTCAATAAGAATCTTTCATAAATACTGCAAAATATTGTAGATAAAGATAATAAATCACGTCTTGATAAACATTTTCATGCTTTATGGGCTTATCGGACCACCACCCGCACTGTTACATGATCAACTCCATATTCATTGGTATATGGAACGGAAGCAGTCTTTCCTATTGAGGTCTAATTACCTTCGCTCAGAGTAGCCATTTGTGACCATTCATCCACATATGAACAATATTAGAAGTGATTTGATGAATTGGAATGATTAGATGAAAAAAGATTGTGTACCCTGCACCACTTGGAAGTCTATCATAATCGAATATCATGGGATTTCAATAAAAAAAATTTGTCTTCATTCATTCATTCAAGGTGATTTGGTATTGGTCCTCAAAACTCCAATGATACTAGGAAACAAAACTCCAAAGCTTGAACCAAATTGAGAAGGACCCTATTCAATACATAATGTGTACTCCAATAGAGCTTATTCTTTAATCTCAATGAATGGAGATATCATCACAACTCCTACCAATGCCAGATTCCTGATGAAGTATTTTGTGCAACAAAAATGCTATCGTCCTGCATGATGTTAAACAATAAATAGTCCCTTATACATCCAACATGATGGTAAACTATACATGTCCTTCCTACATGATGTTTAAACTGTGAAAAATCCCCTTAATACGTCCTATATGACGTTAAACTGTGCACATGTCCTACAAGATGTTAAAATGCACAAAAATACATCCTATCTACATAAATCTAAAATGTACAGCACCCTTTGTCCCACATGACGTTAAACTATGCATCATTATGGTTGTTGATACCTCTTGTTTCTTACACCGATCATGACACATGTGAGCTTAGAGTAAGATTCAATCATAACACCCTCTCTGGGACACTAGCCAGGCGTAAGTCCCAATGCCATCTTCGAGACATTGTCCTCAAGTAAAACTCGGTCACCAATTCATTCCCAATCAAACTACACGGACTTTGATCCTTTCCTTCTAGGTTGTGTACGTTGGCAACCTCCCGAGGTTCAAGCCCAAAACCAATATCTTCATGTCGATTCACCTCCATCTCATACGATGTTGATCCGTGAAGCCCCCCCCCCCCCCCCCCGAAAACAATACCTTCACATTGGTTCACCATCATCCTTTATATATGATATTAAACTATACAGTCCCCCATTTTCCTCACTGTAAGACATTAAAATGCATAGCAATACATCCTAGCTGCATGGAGCTAAACTGTGCAGCACCGGTCCATGAAAATGATCTTAAACTATTCGCAATTTTGTCCATTATGAAAATAAACTACAACAGTCTCTGACACCCTCACCTGAGAGGGAATAATTATTGACATTGATCTCCAATCATGTCATATTCCAAGGACTACGTGCATACATGGAAATGCTCGAACCTTTAATCTTGGGTCCAACCATCATTTCACTAAAGTCCCCATTCACCCTTCACATGTACGAACCAAATCTGTAGAGAGGATATTTCAAGAACTATGTATGGCTTGATTCCCATCTCTATGGAATAAGTAGGAACGTTCGAGTATCCCTTGAATCCAGCCCCGAGCCTTTGGGCCTAAACCCAAGCTCCACTTTCAGTCCCTTTGCTGAAAATTCCCCCTGGGAGCACATGATGTGATATGGAACACTCTTGTCTTTTATTCGCATCAGGATTATAAAAAATGCACGATGTGTATCCCTCACTATGGTCAGAGATTTATGACCCTAAACTAAGATATTCCATGCTCTCATCATGTATGACATTAAACAATATTTAAAGAAATATGTGTGTCTTGATTCTCATCCTAATGAGATACGTAGTGATATCCACAATCTCAATTTAGGACCCAGCCGCAACATTATTAAAATAATATTCATGATTTCTATAACCCTTTTCTTGAATTCTGGTCACAAAATGTCAAATTTCTGAGAGTTCTTTTTCCAGACTATGTAGCACGTGCCCTTGGTGGCCTTGAATAAGTTATCTACATAACGGACCTGTCATCCAAAAGATGCTACTATTTGACTATGAAGCTTATGCCCTAGTAGGCCCTGCATTATTCCACCTCCATAACAGCTTTGTCAAATAATGGTAACTTCATTCTTAGGAGAATCCTCTTTTGTCCCTATTGGTCTTAATGACGATATGTAGGGATCTGCAAAAAAACTGCCATCCTTAACATGTTTTTTCCATACTCTTTTCCATGATCTGAAAGTATTATGTCGTATAATGTTTCTATCTCTGGTTTTATTCATATGATTTAAAAAACCATAGATATCTTTTTCCTACGTTTGGGTCAAACCTTCGTAGAAGTCACATTCCTCCAATTCTTTGACAATCTTGATTGGGAATATCCTCTCCATATTCAAGTACCTCTCTACATACAGAAGACTCTATGATTTGGTAAATTTGAATCTCCATAAACTTTCACTAGATTTTAGCAATAGAAAAGTAAAATTTCTGAGAGGTCTTTTTCTTGACTATGCAGCATGTGCCCTTAGGTGGCCTTGCATATGTAGTCTACATAACGGACCCGTCAGCCAAAAGATGCTATTATTTGACTATGTAGCCAATTCCCTTAAGTGGCCCTGCATAATTTCAAACCTCTAATGGGTTTGTCAAATAGTGGTAACTTCACTCTTAGGAAATACTTCCTCTAATGTCTTTTAGCCATTTTTTCATATCATCCCTCAGATTCAAAATTTCCTAAGTCATTGTTTACATGTTTTCCCGCATACATGAATGTGGTAAAATGTTTTCAAACAAATTATCAAGGAATTGAGTCAATTTTAATCCATTCGGTCAAAGCTATTCAACCTTAAACATTAACCTTTGTATGTCTGACATGCATGACTTTAAACTGCCAACAAGAGACAGGGTACTCATTAAATTGGGAACCTGTAAAGGAACTCTGAACAGAAGTCAAGTCACAGCTCTCTAAACGTACATTTTTTATGATTTAGGCAATATTGAGCAACAAAAAGATGCAAATTTTGTGGGGTTGTTTGTATAATCCTAAAAAAATATAACTATGCTTACTAGGCTCAATGTCTTAGAAAAAAATTTAAGTAGTTAGCAACAGAATGCAGGTACAAATGATTGAAGATGAAATGTCTTTTCCATTGATGCACAAGATTAGAATAACATCCAAATATTGGAGTATCTTCTCTTTTTCAAGAATTACAAGTGGCTTTCAACATAACTTTTCATTTGATTTACGGCATCACGAGCTTCATCAGCAACCACTTGAAGTTCATGCACTCAAAAAACTTCACTCTTTTCAGCTTGATGAAGTGCTTCCTTGGCATCTGCAATGGATTTCATACCATCTGTTTGGACTCCTTACAATGATTTGTTAAGCTGGACTTGTCCCCCAGTAACGGCATATAGCTTTTTATGAAGTTACATTTGCTGGAAAACTTTCTATGTGATCTTAGGCTTCAGGTCCTTTAGCTTTGCAGCATGATCAACCTTAGTTCGGGACAGCGCAACCTCAAATTTGCTGATATTGGTCCGCATCCTCACTTTGATCAGATCATAATGACACTTTTTCTCCTTCTCCCTCCTTAAGATGAATTTTTTCACCGCGGTATGGATCCCCTGATATCCAAATCCACCAAGTCCCAGCATGAAGAACAAGGATGATAGTCGTAGGATCTTCGAAGACAACTCTTCAAGAGGCACTTCAGATATGATCTTCCATATATTCTTCCATTCCTTGCGATGTGAGAATTGGAGCACCTTTTGCACCTCTGGGTCTGATTCAGCATTACTCTCACAAGGGGGAATATAGTCTGGGATTAATGCACTTAAGGAACTACCCTGTTATACTCCTTCCCCCTTGACCATTGGTACTTCACTTTCTACTCCCATTGGGGATGAGGATGAGGCATCACCTCCGAATCTAGCCACTGAAGTTGACAACCCAGAATAGTCAATTAAAAGATTTGGTTAGTTTCAACGGATAACAAAATTTGATTAGATATCTTGAAAATTAAGTACAGCCACAAATATTATCATCTTTTACCCAACAGTAGATCAGCAGCATGAGAAGGCTCCTCCCTATCTTTCCTAGCTTCAACAGGATTTTTAGGACGGGTTTCAGGAAGCTCTATCGGGTTAAGCTCCACTTGAGCTAGCATCTCAGTAATGATAGGGTTGTCTCTACCCCCTTTAGGCATTAGTATATCAGCATCTTGCTCAGACGGAACTGCACATTTCAACAAATCATTGTCAGATATGTAATAAAAAAATTAATACGATTAAGGATAACACTCACATCCAAAATCTTCTAAATCAAATGTTAATTTAACATGATCTAAAATTTCTTCACAATATGTGCCAAGTTTCATCATTTCATTCAGTGATATCCCAGATTCCTGGTTAGTCTCACCAGTGGGAGCATTTGACATGTCTTCTTGGCGACCCTCCTCCTGTGACCTCTGACCCCGGATAGCTTCCTCAGAGAAAATTGCAGAGTCAGTTGCAGTAGTCTCCAAATGTTCTAGTGTAGGTTTTGATTGTAAATAATCACAGGATGGAAGTCAGTTGATGTTTTCATTCAACATTCTATGAAGTATTGTCAATTTACCAAAAGCAGAATCTTCTCTCCTTACAGCAAAAACAGGAGAAGCGAGATCAGCATGAATTTGAGACTGTTCACCAGAACCCTTGGTCGTCCTCAAAGGAGGGTCAGTCCTCTCCTTCAAAGGTAAAATCTAAGAAGCCCCTGCAATCCCAAGAAGTATGAGAAACTTTCTCATGAGTTAGGATTCATGAATATCTGAAGGACTTACCACTACTGATGAAGCATCTAGCTGTGGACTTATTCCTTCGATGCCTTTTCTTCTTTGACTTTTTGGATGTGTTGACATCGTCACCTCCAAATACTGGTATTGGAGTGTGTAAATCCCTATCTAACTTCTCGGCCATGACTTGTTGGCCTCGAGATACTTCACCTAGCTCATGAGGAGATTCAGGGACTCCAAGAGCAATGCCTCCGGGGCTGTACTGCGGTGAAGGGACCTCAGTAGTTCCTCCCTTAAAAAGCTGCATGATGAAGAAAGTAATTTCTTTGAGTAACAAATATTTTACTAAAATCAAGTTTCAAAGCAAATAAGGAAAGAAATTTACATCTTTAGGAGCAACGTAATTGCGCCACTCCTCGTCTACAGAAGCACCAATCCCCTCGGTGGTGCCACAATCCATCATTTCCTTCACCCTCTTAGTGATAGGAATGGAATCATCAATTGCATATATGAGCATTTCCATCTCTCTGATGCAAGCCCGCACTTCATTGGGGTTATCCTCGAATCAGATATCAGCAGAAGCCCGGAGATCCGCCACTCTGGGGATATTTATCCCTTCGCATAAGTCCATCCATGCGGTTTCATCATCACAATATAAACTCTTCCATGTCTAGACAGCCTCTGATCATAAATATTTAGAATATGTACCAGAAGGCCGTGAGGACGGTCCTACAATCTGGTACTTCCACTTCTTCCCAGCTTCAGCAATCACAGATAAAGGATAATACAATTAAACTTGTTGCTCTATAAAATAATAGAGACTAAATTTCCTCAATGATATAACTCACCATGAGTTGATGGAGTAGGTCTCTTGACTATGGAAGGAGGATTATATCTGGCACAAGGCCGTTTTGATGCATGTTGTGCCTCATCATCCACATTCGGGGAACCCAGTGAATCAGCCCCGGGTGAAGAACCCGATGAATCATCTCTGGGTAAGAAAGTTTCACCTTCTAGATGAAAGATTTCTTTCTTGACACTTCTCTTTTTACTCCCCACCTAGGAGACAGGAAGATTCAATACCCCTACCGGGTATGATGCTACCCAGTTCTCGACATACCGTGTAGTCAATTGACTCGCTGCTCCAGCAACTAGTAGATCAAATATTGCCCCGGCATTCTCCATAGCTGTCAGCAACCATAGTTGTCGGGCAACCATTGGATGCTAATCTGACCTGACATGCACGCGAGGGGATACAACAATTTTCTACAGACACTTTAATTGGCATGCAAATATATATGGAGCATAGGCCTCACATATAATCTCTCTATCAATTATGGTAGCCAACAAACCATCTCTGCAAGCTAGCATATATGACCTCAATTCCAGGCTAGTTGTTCCATCGTCAAAAAACTGCCCAGTTGGCGGGTTTCCATAAGGAAATAAATGAAATTCCTTGAACATGCTCAGCCTCACCTTCAGATCATAGGAATTGAGGGACAATAGAGAAATTCTGGAAAATGCATGCACCGATGGCCTAAAGGAACTTCCAGGAACCTATACTCCGCTTTGTATAGCGTATTCCCTGAAGTGAGTGGTGATCCATCCCCACAAAACATAGAATGGACACACTATTATCAAAGGAGACTTAACCATATAGACATGGAGTAAGCTCTTGTGAATCCTCACCAATACTTGGGTGGCCATCCCAACTATTTTTTTCTCATCCAACTTGGCCGCAACAACGAAGGTCCCTCGCCTTACGCCTCCCTTCAAATCCCTAACTGGAAGAAGATAAATGTTGATCCACAAGTCTAAGAAGCCCGCTAGACTAGTCTTCTCTGTGATCCTTTGATCCACTTCATACCCGCACTTTTCAAACTCTCTTGCTTCCAAAGGTGGCTAGAATGTGCTAGGAACACCACTCTTCTCTGCTGTGGGGAAGCTGGTAGAACGAGTACAGGTGGTCCCCATCTGCTTCTTCATGATGAGAAACATATCCGTCCACTCCTATGGATGAATATCCTTTCTCGAATGAGTTTTGGTGGACTTTTAATTCTTATGCTTGAAAAAGATCTTCATCGACTCCCAAGCTAGAGCCGAAGTCTTCTCAGAATCATTCCACATCGCCTTCGGATGTATGAACTCATCATACATGTCTCCCAAAATTAGAGCCCCTGAAATCTCGTAGGCATCCCACAAAATTATGCCTACTTATCTATGAGTCAGATGGAAAGAATTCGTTTCTGGGCTCCAACGATTGATTAACTCTGGCATGAGATTTTTATTCCTGTAAACATATGTCTGCCCAGCCCAGACGGTTTTATATATAGCAGATTCTTTCATATCAATGACAAACTCTGCAAAGGTTTGTCTCACCCAATATTCCCACATCCAAGTCGGCTTCACACCTCCTCTAGAACGGAAATCCCAACTCTTTTTTCATCCCTTGGATTGATCCATCTAAGAATTTAGGAAAATATAGGGATAGTAATGCGGCTGCAGCTCAGGATTGTGAGGCTTCATAACTGGAACACGTGGTCTATGATGCATTAAGAATTCCTTCTCTGTTGTTCCAGCATTGACAAATGATCCTTCAACTGAGACAATTTCCGAAGAGAAATTGGTGTAAGTCTGAAACCAGGAATGAGGAATATAATTCTTTGCCTCTGGAACATTGACTCCTTGCAGATTACCATTTCCATATAAAGGCAAGTAAATGCTCTGTGGGAAATTGGCATGATATTTCATACTTAGCCAAATCTGGGAGAGTTCTACACAGATATCATAATAATCATGTCCAACAACATTCATCATGTCATCAATTCTCTTGTTGGCCAACTTATCAGCTAATCCAATTCTTTTGGGACCCATTGAATCTGCAAAAATATCAAATAGTTAACTTTTACGTAACTCTGTTTTTATGAAATATTTGTGAAGAAAACAAAACAATGGCTAAGGAATTAAGGTGTGCATGTTTTTCTGTGCATGTTTTTCCACGTAAGTAATGTCATGATAATGATGGTGCGCAAGTCAAGATCCTTGCTGGAGAAGTGGGACACAAAGAAGAGCGATCTACCGAGAAAAGCAACTCACTTGTGTGATGAGATCTTAAAAGCATTGGAGGAAGGATGGTTTGTGTGAAGTGACGCCCATATACATAGGCGACCCCACAACCCTACGCACATAAAACCTGTGCACCGTTGAACCCTGGTTTCTTTGTTTCCTCAGAGTCAAATCCTCTTTCTTTTTTCAGATCCAACTCTGAGGGGGGACTTTTATTGACGCTCCTTTCCATCATAGAGTCCAACGAATGGAAAAGGGGAATACCTTAAGCACAATGAGGGTCACCCTTTGAAGAACATCAAAAATTGACAAAGGCATAGACTAGGAACCCATTTGGAGGGAGTCACACAGGTTTCTTGTGTGCCGCGCAATACACTTGTGCACCACCTATGGGTCGCGCACATCACTTGCGCACCCTATTCTTTTTTCACCCAAGGTGCCCAGTGGCCTATAAATAACCCTTGTGGGCCCCCCATTTCGAGGACGAATTTTCCAAAACATAGATTCAAGCTCTGGTCACCCAAGTCTTTGTCTGACATCTTCCGAACACTTCTAAGGTAATTCTTTACCTAGAATGGAAGCTGTAAAGATAAATAATAAGGCCTAAGTGTTAGAACTCATCAATACTTGCGCGCCTAAGTGTCTATCCCTAAAGGTAAATGAAGACACTTGCGCGCCACCTTTCCCTCTCAAGGGAACTTGTACGTCATCCTTCAGGAATCCTCTAGGGATGATACTAAGAGCTTGAGTTCAAAGTCACCCAAGTATTTCCCTATAGATTCTTCGTCGCCCAATATGACTCATGTCGTGCAAGTCTACTTGCACAACCAGGACGTGTGCACCAAAACGACACATGCACGCCTCCTTCCAAGTCACCTCCTTTCCTCAAATACATCTCTCCTCTTCAATACATATCCTTCAAAACCCTTTTCAAAGCCATTTATGGCATGATTCCTTTGTTGGATTCTTTATCTAAAAGGAATTATGTGAGAAACTCTCCCAAAACCTTGTGACTTACAAGATTTATATCACCAGGGTCTCTTTTGGGATGATAAGCTATTTTTATTTGGGCCTCCTTCTCAGGAGTAAGCACCAAGCTACAATTCCCCTTAACCTGGGCCTCCTTCTCGGGAGTATGCACCAAGTTATAAGTCCCCTTAACCTAGGCCTCCTTCTCAAGAGTAATCCCCAAGTTACAAGTCCCCTTAACCTGGGCCTCCTTCTTAGGAGTAATCCTCAGTCATAGTTTCCTTAAACATTGGGCATCCTCCTCAGGAGTAAGCCCCAATCTAAATTTCTTTTGATTTGGGATTCCTTATCAGGAATAAAACCAAATCATAAGTCCCTCTTAATTTGGGATTCCTTTTTAGGAGTAAGTCCCAGGTTAAAATTCCATATCTCCATAAAGTACAAATACCTTTATGGACCCTACTTTTGGGCTTCTTTCCTAAGTCCTAGTCTTCATTTACTTGGGTCGTCATACATACGTAAGCCCCACAACATTTCTCATAACTGCATCTTTCATGGAACCATATTCAAATTTACTGGTACCTCTTGTTTCTCACACCGAGCATGACTCACGTGATCTTAGGGTGTAAAAGTAATCACTAAATCTCTTCTTAGACCATTAACCATGCATAAACCCCATATTTATTTACCCTAACTATGTGGACTTTGATATCTTCCTTAAAAGTAGAGTACGTAGGAAGCCTTTATAAGGTTCAAGACCTTCTTTCATTAATTCTTTTCTGTCCCATATGACGTTAAACTATATTCTTTTTAATCGAAATGTGTGGGTTCTGATTCATTTTTAACATGGATACGTAGGTAGGCCATCTATAAGAAGGATCCCAACTCTGAAATAATCACTGTCTTTCTGAATGACAATAAACATCAAGTGCCCCACTGAGTGGCTTTAAAACCAGTATGGTCATCATAGTGACCAAGATATTTTTATATAATATATTGAAGGATACCATTGACTAAGAATATCCAATACATATGGATGATTCCATATCCATGAAGAACCTCAAATACATATAAAATATTCTCTAAATCCCATACATATCAATCATTGATTTCCAAGTCTAAAACTCATTTTCATGATTAGTGAATTAATAAGGATTTGTGAACATAACTTGAATCTATAAGAGAGTCCCAGAGTAGGCAATTATTCCCCCCATAAAGGTATGATGATCCTGGCCTCCCATCCTCTCGACCAATACAAATTCTTAAGCCTCATCAGTCCACAACTAATGAGTACCTACCTTTCGAAAGTAGGTCCAAATGGATATAGAATCATTTGGTGTTTCTATTTCTACGAATAAACCCATTGGAAACTGATTGGAAAGTTTTAACCTTAAACAAAAAACGTCATTCCCATTTCCATAAGAAACAACGTAGCTAAGTAACATACAACTTGCAACATCAATGGTATCATTTTTTAATACAAACTAGGTGATACCTCTTGTCTATTTCAGTTCATCTCACAGAAAATTATTTCCTTCAAATGAGGTTGGAAATCTGTAAATTCATGTTGGGAAAAAATACCTCAAGGTGTCCCCTCAAAATTATTTGGGTGGGGTTTGTTTGTTGACAAAGACAGATGATCGCAAATAATAATGGTTGGTGTTTTCTGAAGATAGTTTTTTATGGTGGAGTTGTTTCCCAGTGTTTTCCAAATTTTTGGGCCTCAAAATTGGGAGTTTGATGTTTTCAAAGGAAGGATGTCTTCATAGGATTTAATGGTATGAATAACATTTAAATAAATTGTCAAATGATGAAAACCATATACCGTTATTCATGGACCATGTACTGTGTTCCGGGAATGGTATGTGGAGCAGTAGGAAAGTTTTGTGGGAGAATATTGTGAAACTAAAAATGGTTCGTAGTGGAAGGAGATGTGGTACATGGATGGATTCAAGTTAGTGGAGTAAATTGACTACGTAAGAGAAAAGGTAGTAATCGGATGGCATGTAAAAATGGTTTGCAGGTGGCTTTTGGTTCGTAGGGGCAGAAGGATCAGTAGGCGGTGAAGGCTGGATTAAAGATTTGGTAAATCATGGATTAGTGGATTTTTCAGATATCTTTGCATATATAATAATCGATAATCCCACTGATTACTGTGGAGATCAAATTTCATTAGAGAACATATTTATGATCTATTATTTCAGCAATGACTGAAGGACGTTCTCCAAGGGAGGTTCGTGAAGGCTGAAGTGGTTCGTAGGGAAGAGATTCTATGGAAGGTGTTTGCAAGTATTTTTAACCCGAAAAGGAAGTCTTGTACGTAGAGGAGGAAGTATGGTTTGAAGAAGGATTTGACTCAGTATGAAGTGGAGGAATTTCTGGTACGCAAGAGGAAGATTTCTCCAAGTGGGATGCGGAGGGAGAGCTCTGATACGCAGAAGCGAAGGCAACCTGCAAATAGAGAATAGTTCATGGACAAAGGGAAGTTCATTGAGGCTGAATGAAGGAATTGATACGTTGAGGTGACAATAGTTAGCAGAAGAGGCAGATGTACATGGATCAGGTGGTCCATGTACCTTTCCCAGTACACAGTACGCAAATGAGGCAGGTGGTTCGCAAAAGACACTAGGGAGCTTGAAAATCTTATAATAATTTTTTGAAAGTATTTTTCCGATATCTAAAAATATTCAAGAAGGTGGAATTAATCTATGGGTGAAAAACAAACATAAAAAAATCCCCTATCTGTAGTTGAGGATTTATGAATTCATGCAAATTAAAGGACCTATATGTCCAAAAACTATGTTTGACCTATAAGTCTATAAACCGTGAGTGGATTATTTTCTAAGAACAATGACTGAAGGAAGAGGAAGACGGTGACCCTTACCACTAGAAGTGAGCTAGGGAAAGATGCATTGGGAGTGAACCTTGGGAATCTAATTATCAGACCCTAAACTTTGAAAAGACAGTGATCCTAGGAATAAAAGATCTAACCTGAACATTTTACTCATTATTGGTCGTGATCCTTAGTGAATTTGACACATCGGTAAATTGTTGTGTTATGCTCCATGGACGTAGCCTAGTGAGGGTGAACCAAGTAAAAAATAAATGTTTCTTGTGCATGATTTAAAATATGTTTGTATATTTCAATTTGAGAAAGAGATAATTGAGTATTGTCTAATAATGAAACACGATCTGAATGGGAAAAAATTTTAATCTGTCATACCCTGGTTCAGCCCCCCCCCCCTCTCAAGGTATTCGACCTAGTGAACCTAACAATTCACATCTTCATCTCCCCCTAAATGTTTACACATTTTGGACACCACTTTTTAAATGATTTTATCATGGGGTATACTTGTTGTGGAAACTTGTTGTTAATATTCTTTACTTTTGAGAGGACTAGTTTGGGATACACCTAACACTGAGAGGGGGTGAATCATTGTTAGGGATTTTTTAAACCAATTCCAACATTTTATCCGTATACCTCTTGACCTGTTAGGATCTTGATTCTCTTATTCTTTTTTCCCTATCACGTGCAATAATATAAAGTAGTAAAAATATGCACACAATATTTTTACATGGTCTACCACTCAACAAGGGCATCTATGCCTTTTCCCTGCATGGGAATGACCAGTGCATGGATTCTCCTATATAATGAGATATGAAATTAAAGTGGGTTGACTAGGAAAACAATCCTTTAGTCTATGTGTCTCCCTACACTTTGAGGGGGAATGGAGATAATCCTCTTCCAACTTGCAACAAGTAGGATATTCCCTTACACTTGTTGGTTCTTTATACGGCCAGTGTAGAGAGTCTCTTGTATCCTCTACCTGGTTCTTTATATTACCTCTGAAGACAGTCTTCTCTATGTTAAAATAGTTTTCAACACCAAAAGAATATCCCACCTATTGAGACCTATTGGATTCTATCGTGCTACTTTGTTCTTTCACAACCTTATTCTTCTCCTTGTTACTTAGTAGCATGCATGTAACCAACATCTTCTTTCTTTGCAGCAACCCTAATAGATGAAAACTCTTCATCTCTTACTTATTCAGTGAAAAAATTACTTCACTGAAACCCTATATTCTTTACACTTTCTCCTTCAGTGCAAAACAAACTGCATGGAGATCACTTCTCTATTCTTTATCGGAATCACAAACTCTATTTGTGATTATCGGATCAATGAAGTCCAATTCATCTTAGCATCATTATAGTTGAACTTCCCAGTATGATTTTCAGTCTTCAGTTGGGCACACTTTGTTATTATTCTTATATTCTTTCTTCTCTTCTCAATACATACACCTAAGTGTATCAGTATACTAACTTCTTCCTTTGTGAAGATATGATTTCAATTGCACGTCTATTTATTCTTCACTTCACAAAGCACAATGAGGGTGATAAACACCAGTAGTGTGACTACGGTACAACATATACTTGTGAAATAGAATGGTTCATAATACTTCCTTCTTCAAAAAGTGACGTTGAGACTGCTATGCACCTGACGAAGGCCTGCGGGACCCCAATCTTTCACACACCCATTTTGGGTGTCTTGCACACAACATTAATGAATTGCATGCAGCATTCAACTTTGGTCAAAAAATACCCCTTGTGTGCACCTTCAAACATGCGCGAAACTCCCTTCTTGTACCCAACTATCCATTCTTGCATGAAACTCTTACTTATTTTGCACAACTAACTTTGCGTATATTTCTTATGTGCTTCAGTGCTCCGATTTCTTTTAAGTTTTGATATCGTTGGATGTGAGGGGGACACCTCTTATTTATAGATCTCATCGACCCCTGCGCGTAAAAACCATGATGTGTCGCGCATGATCCTGATGCGTCGTGCCGAACCCCATTTAACATCACATTGGGAACATAAGTCTCTTTCATGCCAACCTTATCTTTCATGCACTTCTTGAGTAATTCATGCACTTCCTTCCATTTCCATTTTTCATTGTTTTGTCCTAGAATCATTCCTTGTGCGCAAAACCCCATTTGACATCGCATTGGGCGCATAACTATCTTTTGTGCCAACCTCATATTTCACTCACTTCTTTGAATCTTTCACAAAATTCTTTCCTTTTCCATTTTTTGAATATTGGACCTCAAATCATTCCTTGCGCGCGAGATTCCAAACTCCCTTCTATCTTGCACACAAAAACCAATCTTTCGTGCAAAAATTAATCTTTCATGCAAGCCTCTCCTTTTCCATATTTTGATGTTCGGATCAAAATACTCCACTTGTACACAACATACCGATACATCTTCAAACTTGCGCACAACATCCTTTTCCAAAAACACGTTTTCTCATCTCCTGATTTTCAGGCCAAAAATGTTGGAAAACACAGGGAAATGGCACCACCTTAAAACATTCTTTTGTGCCACCTCAAGATCATTCATTCCATTATCATGATTCTATTAACTACATTCCATAACCATTCTTCATCTATCATCCCAAACTCCACTATTGTGATATATGTTTTTTGAAAGATCAGCTTTAGCATCGTTAGAGTTTCCATTGAAAGTATTATAACTTCCCTATCTTCCACCAACATCTTTCCTTCCAATCAAAACTGTATACGACTGGCAGAATCATCACACCCCCTTTACTTCATACGTCTTGCATCACAAGTCCTCCAAACTTATGATATTTGTGAAATACATATCATCAAAGAATCATCTGATTTTGATACAATGTAAAATACATGGCTACCTCAGAATGTCAAGTCCTTCCACATTCTCTCTTCTTCTTCAACCATCATTCTATGATTCTATTATTCAAGTAAACTCTTTCATGGTTGTCAAGAAATCCTGAAGATTTTGTTGGTATTATTCAAATATGCATTCTTCTTCAATCATCTTCATATGGATGACACCACACCATCCTTCATTGTTTTAAACAATGTGTCACCTTTTGACACAAGTTATTTGAACTTAGGATCAGTTCAAAAAAATTCTAAATTAACTTCATGGAGAATGGTTCTAGAATGGCATCCAATGATATGATTTCATAAAAATTCTTTAGTAATCCTCACTTCAGTTGATCTCTATTAACATTGGATCCCTTCTTCATCCCCTTCTTCATTTTGACCAGAATTGACAAATATTTTCAACAAATACAATCTTCATACACAAAGTGGTCCCAACAAATTCGATTAACTTTGATGTATCTTGATAAAATAACTCAGATGACACTACCTTTTTTTAACATAACAAATACAAATTAAATCTGAAGTGTTTCTCATTTTAAAACTACTATTTATCAATTATTTTGGGTCTCCCATCATTAGACAGATCCTGAAATTATTTTCAGAGAAATCTCATAATTTATCAACAATATTTGGAATTCTTGATACTTGGATTTGACTCTTGTATCACTTTAATTCAGCCTTGGTATCCACTATTCCAGGAAACAATAGTATATATAGATAGATTCCAATATGTAGGGAATGATTTGGTATGAATTTATAGGCTCTATATCAACTTCTCAAGTTTGAAATGTTTTTTAACATAGCTCCACAAACAAGATACATAATCCTTTATTTCCTCCTATTATAAAACCTTTAACCTCCATAGTGATTCTTAAAAATATTAAAATACATATTTTTCATGATACATTATTTTATCATGTATATTTGTTAGATCGACCTTAGACTCATTCAAACATGCCATTCTAAGAAAAAAACACCCATGGATCATACTCTCCCTTAATCCTATATCACTCAAATAAAAAGATATAATAATAATGTTCAAGGGGAGAGAGGCACCTCCATAAATCCTTAGTTTGAGGATTTTTGTTGGTCATAGTGAACCAATCAATTTATCCTTACAACCCTATAATCATTGGTAGTGGTTCCTTTTCCACCACTACTTGTAAAAATTTAATTATATATGTTATCTATGGGTTTCTATAACTTCCTTGGTTAGGTTTCTTATCCATTGTGTGAGTAATACCACTTATACATATATCTTATCTAGATACACTCTATATTAATACTTTAGCTTGCTTATTTTACTAATGGGGGGTTATTCTACCAACTTTGACCTGTGTCTTAGTGGGTGATAAAAAATTTCATTGATCCATACTTCAATATTTTCATATCCTTCAATATCCATGAGAGTCATTTCAAACTTATACATCCATGGTGGATCCTTCAACAAATTCTTTCTCCTTTCTCCCAAAAATGGAATGACCACCTCCTACTTCTTTAGATTCCAGTTTTTCTTCTTTTATCTAAAATCGGGTTTTTATTAATGAAACATTATTGGTTCTTGAGGAACCTTACATTAAGATTTGACTTATCCTCTAAAGTGGTGGATTTATTTTCTAGATTAATGAATTTATTTCCCATCAATGTTCCTCCTTAGTATTTCATATAAATAGTGGTGTTTCTAATGGAATCATTGGTTCTCCTCCTACTATAATTTTATTTTATATGTATTGTGTTAGTACTGATTTAACATCTCTTCGAAAAATTATAACACTTTCTATTATCTTTTAGCAGATATGTTGATACAACATGTCTTCTACCACCATTGATCCCCAAGGATTTTGGACACACAATCATGGTGCTCCCCATTTTTCCACTGTAATAGAACTGTAAAGATACCTTGTTTTGAGACCTATATCTATTATATATTTCATAGATCTTATTCTTGTTCCTTGATTCCATATTTTTTCAATACTTCTATTCATAGGTTTTCATATTTTAAATTTTACCATCTCTACTTGTAGATGTTTCCGTAGAAGGGATCATAAACTTTGCCTTTACTTTTGACAAACAAATCTAATATTCAAGTTATTTGATCTTTTCACCATTTTATTTTAATTAAACAACCATATCCTTTAATATCGATCTGGATTATAATCTATATTTTCTCCACAATTAAATCTTTTCCTTGATAGGAAGTATTATTTATTTTAGTTCCTTTTATGTGACTATTTTTCACCCAATGTATTTTTCTAGTTCTTCAATAAGATCAACTTTTTCCTTCATTTTTTTTCTTATATTATTTTTGTTGAATATTGGGGACAATTAATCTATGATCATCCTTTTGATATCCATGACCAAATATTCAATAACAAAAACATTCACATGGTTCAATATGTCTTGTTTATCTATATTTTTATGAATGGATTGGATCTTTTCCTGATTGTTGTATAAACAACATTAATATTGGTTCCTTGAGGATAAATGAATTTCTTACATGGATTCCTTATCCATATATACTTCTATGAGGGAGTATGTAATTCAAGATTTCTTTGTATCTTCTATAATAGTTTTCGAAATATATGTATCAAACAAATCATAATTTTTTACCACAACTATAGTATCTTTCTTCTTAAGATCCTTATTCTGAGTTTTCCTTTTAATCATACATTTTTTATAAATAACTATTCATCATGTTTGGAGATTAAAACTTCTTTCTTATTTACTTCAACATTTTCCCCGTAAACATTTTCAAAATTCTTTTATATTACAAAATTAGTGACATAATGGATGCTTTTTTTATTGAAATCACTTGAAATAGATATTAGAAATATCTTCTCTCTCCTTCTATCCCCTTATTTTAAATTTTGATTTATAAGATCTACATCTTTTTTAACAAACTCCATAAATTCTAGGCTACAAGATAGTAGAAATACAAACATATCCTTTTATAAACCATAGATGTTATATCTATTGAAAATTGGAGGCTTTAACATAAAATACATACCTATAACAAATATAAATTTTAATATAGATATTGAATACAATGTCACTCCAATTATACTCTATTATCAATTTCAAGAACCTAAGTCACCCATATGGAGGAGGGACGAATAAGGGTGAAACCAAATTTTTAATAATTACATTTATGATCTTTTCCTTAAGTTTTCAAGAACATTTTTTAAACATGTGTTTTCTTGGTAGTATATACACACATGTCATTCACATATGGAGAATCTAAATCACATGTGAATATTAGTATTTTACATGGTTAACCACTATGGCTACACTAAGGACCACACAAAAATAATTTTTGATGTTCTAAGGGTTTTAATACTCTTTGTAGGGATGTTACAATGGCTTCAGGAAAGGATCACTGTTGATCCCAAGCATAATGCCTCTTGTCTGCTCTCATGCATTTCTCAAGTGTAGAATGTAATCTATTTATAATCTAGAGGGTATCTTCCAAAGTTTGATGACCTATGTGTCTATCTCAAAACAGCGTGATACCACTCTTTTCATCATTATATCCAAGTAAATGATCTTTTATTCACCTCCTTTTATTTATTCCTTATCTGTGTCTATATGTGACTAACTTCTTGTAGGGATTCTAGAAATTTCCATTTCACTTCCAACACTATATGAGACAATCCATAGTGTGAGGATAACTCTTTTGTATTCTCAATAGAAAGACTTCTATTATTCATATGAGGATACTTTAAAAATATAGTTATACTATATATTTATTCTTCTTCATACTAGATATATAAATGGAAATATTTATCTTATTTTTCTCAAAAACTTGAATACAATAGTGGTATTCTTCATTGGATCTTTTTCTTCTCCTATTCAGAAACCAGATGTATCAATATGTTCTTGTTATTTTTTATATCTTCAATAATGGAATATTTCTTATTCATTTAATAATTATGTTATGAAGTATTTATATAACCAAGATTCAACTTTAATACATCACAACCCATGGAGTAGATCACACCATGTACCTCCCAGTTTTTCATGATCCTTACATGTGTAACATTCTACAAAAATATTAATTATCTTTCTTGAATATCCATGTGTAATATTATTTCAATATTTTAAATAAAAAATCTTCCATAATTATCATGCTCTAGATCTTCTTGTTGGAGTTTCCATAAAACCTAGTTCAAAAAATGAGTTATTTATGTATGAGTAATCTCTCCATGCTCTTCTTGATCACAACCATTTGTCCCATGTGATAACACCTTTTTAAATTCTAATAATCCCACCAAAATATGTTCTATGATTTCCACATGCAGTTTTCATTTAAAGTATTTCCAATTTATACCAAGAATAACTCTACACATTCTAAGTCAAACCTATACTCAATCCTCTTAAATAATTCTCCATGATATTTGGATTTTACAATTTCATATTCTCCAACATGCTTGGGTTGATAAATCATTGTCAACCATTAGTTACATTCAAACCATTGATCCATAAAATCCATTAATATATCCCTTTAAATCTATAATTTAAAATATCTAAATATCATGAAAGAATATTTTTATTTAAATCACTAAATATCATGACGTGGGATCTTCATTTTAAAATTAGTCTTTTAAATATGGTAGATTTTTTCCTGTTTGAATATTCCCTCCAGAATTTATTTATTATCTCAAGTCAAGGTTCTTCAAGTCCACCTTGAGAAAAAGTGTCTGTATACCTATGAATCCCTAAAAAATTAATTTGTTAATTGATTTTGAAAAAAAATTATGAATTACATAGCAGGTATCTAGGAAAAAGTCCCAAAAATATATATTAGTGAAAAATATTATGTGGTGTCTCACATATCTGAAATCCCACACACAACTGTTTTTTATACATCAGTTCCCTTATAAAGATGATATCTCATATGTGACTTTTAACATAGATAAATTCTTTCCTATAGATGAATTTTATCATATTTTAATTTTATTATACGACCCTTTCATTGATGATTTTTCTTACACTAGTATTTTCTGTTGGACTCCTCAAGTATTAATCATGTTTTAATGATCACAAATCTCATTAATTATCACAAGTCTCATCAATGTTCCCAAATTTCCTTAATAATCACAAATCTCATTCAAACTAGTTAACTCCGATAAATTATATCCAATCATGTGTATTTATGATTCAAGTTCTCTCATGCTTTATAATGGTTAAGCTCAATCCATTTCATGCATATTACTGTTAAGTCTGAATACAGTTATTTTCTTAATTATAAGACATCATGGAGACCATACATCGTGAAGCCAGACACAGTTAATAATACACCATGAACAAGACACCGTGAAGATCAGACACCATAAGAAAGACACCATGAATATCAGACATCGTGAGCAAGACACCGTGAAGATCAGAAACTATGAGCAAGACACTGTGAAGATCAGACACGGTGAGCAAGACACCGTGAAGATCAGACACCGTGAGGAAGACACCATGAAGATCAGACACCGTGAGCAAGACATCCTCAAGATCAGACACTGTGAACACGACACCATGACTCTCAGACATCATGAAACTCAGACCATGACACTCAGACACCATGAAGGAGAAACCATTTTCTCAACTTATTGTGACACTATTTCTTAAACTATTTGTTCATCTTTCAATTTAATTCTTAACGGTCATATTTGATGCCTTTAATGCATTGAAATAATTAATGTTTCTTTTTAGACATAGTATGAGGTACGAGGCATGAAACACATGGAACCTGTCAGCTAAAACACATTTATTTGAAGATAAAGAGTGGAGAGTGACCAACAACCATAGAGCGCGATACTGAACGAAAACAAGCCTATGAGCATGACCACGAAGAACAGTTTGCAAGATTTTCAAACAAATCATTTTCACATGCATGCAGTCCGACGCTGCTAAAAACATACAAAGTACATTGGAATATAGGTAACATCTTCACATTGTCAAAGCTCATGGAGAACACAAGCTAAATAGTAACCCTCTATTTTTTAAGACAAAAACCAGAGAAGGACTTAGAAGCATTTCTACTAAATCAAAGGAGTCCAGAGCTACACTTAAAATCACTAGAGCATTCTAAAATCATATCTACTCTCTCTTAGAAATTATTTTACTTACTTTTGAGAATTATTTATACTCTTTATATTCCATATACACACTGACTCATGTGCTAAATTAAAGGAATTATAAATCCTTACACCAAACTCTTTATAATCTTTTTTACCCAGGAAAACTTTGTAAGAGGTCCATGTGTGGCCTGATTATTGTTTTTGTTTACCCACGAAAACTATGGAATAGGTCCCTGTGTGACCTGGAAAATCTGTGTACTATTGTTAACCCCGATCCAGGGTGTGGATAAAGTTTATTTATATAAACATCTTGGTGGTAGGTGATCACCAAGTGGAGTGGATTAGGTCTCAGCTTGAGACTGAACCACTTGTTTCATATCCACTATGCTATTTAAATTTAGTCTTCTTTGTTTTACTTCTTTATTGCATAATCCATAAAACTCTAATTTCACTTTGATAGTTAGTCTTGGAAAGAAGTTATAACTGATTTTTCTTAGTAGGATAACTTCAAAAGTAATATTAATAAAACATATTAAGATTACTGAGAATTAATCAATATTCTAAGAAGTTGTTTAAATGGTCAAACTCTTATAACAGTATAACCATGATTAATTAGGTTTTATCTATTGTTGGGGAAAACTATTTCTTTTAAAATAATATTTTTTGTAATAGGAATTTTTATAGTTAATCAATTCACCCCTCCCCACTTGAGTGAGCTACTCCGACCAAAATTTGGTATCGGAGGGAACTTTATTAAGACTCCGTGTAATCTTACTCAACTGTGATTGTAGATGTACTTTAAAGATATATAAATTTCTATTAATTAAAAATTTCAAGATCTTTTAAAGTAATTTGTTAGTATGGATAATATATTGGAAGGTGCTGCAACCAATAGACCACCATTCTTTAATGGAACCAACTATGCTCAATGGAAAATTAAAATGAAGATTCATTTAGAGAGTATGAGCTTTGAAATTTGTTCATCCATTATAGATGAATACAAACATCCTGTGATGGATAGAATTACTTGGGATGAACCTAATAAACTTTCTTAAAAAAACAATTGCAATGCCATGAATGCATTATACTGTTCCTTAGGAGATGAAGAATTTAATAGGATTTCTGCTTGTAAAACTGCCCATGAAATTTGGGATACCTTGTCTGTATCATATGAAGCCACATCTAGTGTAAAGGAGATGATACTTAATACTTATACTATAAAATATGATAATTTTAAGATGAAACCTGATGAGCCTATTTCTAACATGTATCTTAGGTTCAATGAGATTTTCAACACAATGATTTCTCCTGGAAGAGAAGTCAATGCCAAAGAACAGATCATGAGAATTCATAGGTGCTTACCAGATAGATGGAGGGGAACATCTACCTAAATTAGATAACCGTGTGACATCAGCAAGCTACCTATAAAAGAACTAATTGGGAAACTGATGATGTATGAGGAAGAGTTGAAAGTCAACAAAGAAGAGGAGGATGAACCAAAGAGGAAATTTGTAGCATTCAAGACCATATTCTCATAGCATAGAGACAAAGGGAAACTGGAAGATCCTATAGTAATATCCACTACTGAACAATAAACACCTGAAAGTGATGAGGAGATTTCTCAACTAGCCAGAAGATTCAAAAAAAATTACAAAAAGAAGAACTTATTCAGAAATCCTAACTTCAAGGGAAAGTATTATCAAATAGGAAACTGGAAAAAGGTCAAGAAAAGAAGTGATAAAACTAATGAAATTGTATGATATGAATGAAAATGAAGAGTACACATAAATACTGACTGTCCAAAGCTCAAATATAAGAATAAGTATGAGGATAAGGACAAGAAGTACAGAATGGAAATGAAAGCAACTTGGAGTGCATCTGAGGATAGTTCAAGTGACTCAGAGACTTCACTTGATGAAAAGGATAACAAATCCAATATGTGTTTTATGAAAAATACATCTCGGGTAGCTCTGAACTCTTCTATGCATAATTTATACTATTATGAAGAGGAAAGTGAATATGAAAATATGACTAATGAAGAAATATTTGAATATTGCAACATGCTTAAAGAGACATGCAATGAATTAAAAGATAAATATAAATCATTGAAGAAATAGTATTGTAACATCACAAGTAAGTAATGAATAATAGATATTCTTATCTATGTTTATTAATGAATTAGATAGTGTTTTAGAGGCTTAAAATGAAAATAAATCCAATCTAAAGCATGGAATACACTAATATTTTTTAAAGGATTGTTTTACTGCCTTTTGATGGAAAACCATTTTTAAATATATATTTTGACAATTTTATAAGATATGTTTGTCAAAATAAACTTATTCTTTATGATTGGGACATCAAAATTTACTTTGTGTGAATTTTTGGTATTTTTCTGACAATGTTCATTTTTTAATGAATATTGTAAAATGTTGTATTTTAATTCAAACACTCTTTTTAATATAATTTATTTAGATGATTATATTATCTTTTTAATTGGTTTTAAAGTTAAATTACAATATATTTTTACCATTTAATCCAATATTGGTCATTTGAATCAATTTCACTTTGAAATTGGACTTAAACTAGTGTCAATCTTTTTATAGATATTGTTTCAAAAAAAACCCGCTATTTGTCATGACAGCGGTAATTAATTATTAAATTAATTAATGTGACTTATATGTTTTGAATTTTGTAAAATATACTTCATTTTTGAATTCGGAGTATCAAATATAGCTTAGGGTGAATTTTTGGTAATTTTCTGAAAAACGTCAATTTTTGATGAATAGTGAAACCACTAAGTGGTACTTATAAAAACTGATTTTTCATTTAAATGAAATTTTTCCATCTTTGTGTATTGAATTTCAAAAATCCGACATACATGGTTGTCATTAAGAAGTAAAATGTGGTTCAATGAGATTAAAATAATTTTTTGGTGAATAGTAACTCTTAAGTTCTTAATCGCGATTAGAGGTAATTACTGTAGTTTAAGGTAAGAATAATGTTTTAATAAAATGAAATGACCTAGAAACATGTCCTACCCTCATTTTATGTGTCATGTCCGACCAAGACAAGCCATGGGTCAACTTGGGGACCCCATGGAGCCACTTTGGTTGGGAAATGACATAAATAACTTTTTATTTAATGTTAAAGTTAAAATGACACAAACATGAGTTATGTTACTAAAACAATTTTTACATGGGGTTATAAAAGTCATATTTTTGACTATAAATATTCATTAGAAAGATAAAAAGATTTCCTACATCATAGTATTTTTTTATAATTTTTAGACATTAAATAAATTAAATTATTTATGACATCATGATGATGCAGCGATGACCTCATTATTTAATGATTTAAATAAAATGGAAAGATAATGTAAAATCTAAACCCTACACATGGCCAAAACCAATTGCATGAGTGTATTTAGAACGCTTATCACCTTATCCTAGAATTATATCAATTTGGTACCTTTTGAATCCGAAACTCATTTTAAAATAAAGTAACTTATTTTTACTTTCCAAGAGTGCCCCTCCTCTCCTCTTATAAAAGGCCCTCACCTCTACCTCCTTACCCACACTCCCAATGCCTTTGGCTCGGCCAACCCCTGCCCATTGTTTCTCTCCACTTCCCTCTCTTACTTCTTGAAGACTCAATTTGGGCATAATTCTTCCCAAGGAAGCCTTTGAGCTCAAACCAAACGGAGTTACCCGATTTTAAGGTAATGTCTTCTTTTGAGTCCTTTTGTTTTATTTTGCTTCTCCAACCCAGTAAACTCTTTTTATTATTTTCTTTTGTAACAAATAAAGTATCCTCAATATACTAGGATGTTTTTATAAAAAGTATTCTAGCTACACTTACACACACCTACATCTAATGGTTAACGAACATACTGTTTCCGTGGATGGTGAATTTATGCCTCCCGAAACGATGATTGTTCAACATTCTTTTAACACCTTCAAAGGTGGCCATTAAGATGTAATTATATTTATATATGATATATAATATGTTTATGTTTTCCTTAAGCTTCTGTATTTTTCTTTTTGGTCATACCTTTATGGTTTCCATTCTGGGTAAACGCGATATCTTCAATTAAGGAAGTGCGGACTACCGCCCCCTCAAAGTGATTTGATTCGTTAAATACCATATGTGGGATGTATAAAGGATGAAACTATGATATTATATATGATATTATACTGGAATTATAATATACCTTTATATCATTATGATTCCATTCTATAAAATACGAAATATAAATGAAAGTAGCGTTCATGCGTACGCACGGCTTACCGTCTCCATGAACGGTGCATTTCATTTCTTACCTCTAAATGATTATGTAATATTATAAATGCATGAATGTACTGGATATATATGACATATATGATATCTACATCATGAATACCATTCTGGATAAAATGGATACATGAACAGATTATAATTATAAAGGGTTTATTCTTGACTCAAGTACCAATGATCGTTAAAATGACCGTTATTAACTTAAATAATTACATAGTGTTCATGACATGGTAATAAGTGATATAAAAGGAATAATGAACTTGAAAAAGGTTCTTAAGCAAGTAGAAATTAACTCAAGTTTATTATTCAGGACATTAAATAATGATCGAGTCAAGTTGGACCTGAGGTATGGGACTCCGTCTCAATCTCCTTTAATTGAGGCATATTTTATTTTATACACAACTTTCTTTTATACGGTGTATAAACCCCTTTGACTTTTACATTTATCCAAAAGGAATCTTTTTTATACGAAGCGTTTTACAAAACGACAAAAGGGGATGTTTTTGTCGTACGTATGCGGTGACAACGACTTCTCCGCCGCCGTGACCATTATTTAGGTTTCGGCTTCCTCTACAAGACATACCTTGTTTTTAAAAGAAAAATAAATACCATGTTTTACTTTTCTTTTATTTTGGTATTGAAAATGGTTTTCATGATGTTTTTATATCAATATGGTGTATTGATATCTTGTGATTGAAATGTGTAAATGTTATGTTTCCTTTATGCATGTTTTATGTGATACGATTATGTTGAGGTTCTTGGGCATTATTATGAAGACGGGTGGTTCCGTGATAAACTAAGGGCGGGTGAGCCCGATATAGCTCTCCAATGCATTTGGTAACGCGAAGGAGTGAAACTTTAAGGTTTCTCCAAAGAGATTTAGGGAATATACTGTGATGGGTATTCCAAACGTAACCAAGAGGGTTACTCCCTACGTAAGGATGTTATGAATGCCTCAAGTTACCTTTACGTCTAATGATTTCTATGATTTATTCATGATTTTATGAGGTATATTAAAATTCTTATGTTTTATGGGTAAAGTATGATCTCATTCTTATGTATATATGTACCCATGTTTCCTTTCCATATTTTTATATCCCTTACTAAGCTTTTTATGCTCATCCCAAGTTTTTTTTTGAAATGTTTTTCACAGGTCAAGGGAAAGGTACATGATATGATGATAGTGTCAAGGAAGTGTCAAGAAATAATCCATGTTTTATTTTAAATATGTTTCCATTGATGGGAATGATGAATACTATCTTTATGTAACCACTTTGTTTATATGTGGAATGTAATACAAGTTTTATGATCTAATTCTCTAAAACTCTAAACACAAAAAGATCCTCAATGTGTAATCTTGTAATAACTCAAGATTAAGTAAGGTTTAAGGCTGGGGCCTTATAGTTGGTATCAAAGGTCGGTTTAGATAACTTTAGGAGTTATAATTATATTAAATGATTATCCAAAAAAAAATTTGAAATGATATAGTATTTGAAGATTACCATGTTTCTTAATCTAAGACATATTTGTTCAGAATGGTTTTCCGCAGAGGAAACAGAGAAGCAATGCTAGGAAGGCATACCGAAGGAAATAACCTTCAGAATCAGCATCCTGAGATGGTCAGAATTGGAACTAAACAGTTTGTTGAAGTAATGGCGCAGTTGACTCAAGCGATAAATGGTGGTGGTATCCATGCACGAGATCAGCCAGATCAACCACAGAGGAACATGTCAGTGGTGGAACATTTCATGAGGCAACATCCCCCATCATTAAGAGGATCATCTGACCCTGTGCTAACTGAAGGTTGGATTAAAGCACTGGAGAAGATTTTTGATTTCATGGGGTTTTCAAACAATCAAAAGGTTAGTCTTGCTATTTATCGTTTGGAGGGTGAAGCAGATCAGTGGTGGTCGATGGTTAAAAATATCAGGGATGCTGATGAGATTGATGCTCTCGACTGGGATGAATTCAAAGGTATGTTTCTTGAGAAGTATTTTCCTAAGGCTGTTTGACTTAGGATGGAAAAGAAATTCTTGGAATTGAGGCAGGAGGAAGACTCAGTGGCTACCTATGAAGAAAGGTTCACTCGATTGGCAAGGTATGCTCCAAATTTTATCCGAGACCTTGATAGTAAAATCAATCGTTTTTACTCAAGATTAAAGCCAAAATATCAAAGGGCATTAGATTATCGTGAGTTTAAAAGTTATTAAAAGCTTGTTCGATGTGCTGAGAAGGTGGAAATGGAGTTTTCCGATGATCAAGTGTTCTATAACAACCAACAAAAGAAGAGACCGAGGTGGAAGGAGAAAGGTAAGAATTCTTCAAAAAAGTCTGATGGTAATAAAACTAAGTTTCCAGTTTGTGATAAATGTGGAAAAAGGCATGCTGGGGAATGTCTTATGAATTCTGGAAAGTGCTACCGATGTGGTAAGATGGGACATAAGGCTCGTGATTGCACTGAAAAGGATCAAGGTGAAGGTAAGACCAAATTTTATTTACAGTTAGTGAAATGTTTTAAGTGAAATGAGATGGGTCACTATGCAAATGAGTGTACGACAAAGAGCTTGAGTGATGGGAAGCAGTTAAACTATAAGCAGAGAGGGGTGGTGAAATCCTTTGCAACTACTTCAGCAGATGTCGGGCCATCAAATGAAGTTGTATCAGGTACTTTGTTTGTTTTTTCAGATTATGCCAGTGTGTTGTTTGATTCAGGGTCTACACATTCTTTCATATCTGAAACATTTTCTAGTAAAATGGGAATACCAGCTCAAGAAATGACTCCTGAACTTTTGGTAAAAACACATGTGGGAAATGTTGAGGCAAAAAGAATTTATAAGAATCTTCATGTCCTTATCTGTGGAAAGAACCTATTTGCAAACCTTATTGTTCTACCTCTAGTAGAGTTTGATGTTATCCTGGGTATGGATTGGCTCTCTATTTACCATGCTAAGATTGACTATAGAGCTAAAGAAGTTTATTTTCAGAAAGATTTTCAGTTTGTGTACAAGAATGAACCCTTACTGTTGATAACTTATCAAGAGGCCGAGAAACTTGTAAAAGATGGAAATGAATGTTACCTTGCACACATCGTTGAAAATAAAGGAACTGTTCAGATTAATGATGTGCCAGTGGTAAATGAGTATCCTGATGTTTTTCCTGATGAGTTTCCTGGAATAATACCAGATCGGGAATTTGAATTTACTGTTGACTTAGTTCCTGATTCTAAGCCAATTTCAAAACCCCCTTATCGAATGGCTCAAATTGAACTTTTAGAGTTGAAGGAGCAATTGAAAGATTTATTAGAGAAAGGTTTCATTCGACCTAGCACATCACCATGGGGTGATCCTGTCTTGTTTGTTAAAAATAAAGATGGTTCAATGAGACTTTGCATTGATTATAGAGCCTTGAATAATATCACTATTAAGAACAAATATCATTTGCCTCATATCAATGATTTGTTTGATCAGATCCAGGGAGCTCAGTATTTTTCAAAGATTGACCTGAGATCGGGGTACCATCAGCTGAAGGTAAAGGAAGAAGATGTTCCGAAGACCGCGTTCCGTACAAGATATCGCCACTATGAATTTGTAGTAATGCCTTTTGGGCTAACCAATGCACCTGCTGTATTCATGGACTTAATGAATAGAATTTTCCATGAGTTCTTGGATAAGTTTGTGGTGGTTTTCATTGATGATATTTTGGTGTTTTCTAAAAGTAAAGAGGATCATGAAAGACATTTAAGGGTTATCTTGCAAACCTTAAAAGAAAAGAAATTGTATGAGAAATTCAGAAAGTGTGAGTTTTGGTTGCAACAAATTTCTTTCCTTGGTCACATTGTTTCTAAAGATGGGATAACTGTTGATCCTGCAAAAACAAAAGTTGTGGAAGACTGACCAAGGCCCAAAAATGTAACTGAGATTCGTTGCTTCCTTGGTTTGGTAGGCTATTACCGAAGGTTTGTTAGAAATTTTTCACGATTATCTAGTCCAATGACTAAGCTAACTCGGAAGGGTGTTAAGTTTATCTGGACAAAAGAATGTGATGATTGTTTTCAGGAATTGAAAAGAAGATTGGTGAATGCTCCAGTTTTGGCACTACCTTCCAGGAATGGTGAGTTTGTTATCTATAGTGATGCTTCATTGAAAGGACTTGGTTGCGTCCTAATGCAGAATGATCAGGTAATTGCTTATGCTTCACGACAATTGAAAACTCATGAGGTAAATTACCCTACACATGATTTGGAATTAGCTGCTCTTGTTTTCGCTTTAAAAATTTGGAGGCATCATTTGTATGGTGTAAAGTGTGAAATATATACTGATCACAAAAGTTTAAAGTATATATTCTCTCAGAAAGAGTTGAACATGAGACAAATGAGATTGCTATAATTAATCAAGGATTATGATTGTACAATTCATTACCATCCGAGAAAAGCAAATAAAGTGGCTGATGCTTTGAGTCGAAAAAGTAATGCTTCATTAGCAATGTTGCGTTTGGAACGTGATCCTTTGGTTAAGGATTTAATGAACTTTGGCATAGAAGTTGTTGGTGCAGGAAGTTCTTCGGTTTTGTTTTAGGTATCAGTGAGATCATCTCTATCAGATAGAATCAAGCAAGCACAGAAGCAAGAAAGTGAGTTGCAGAAAAAGGTAGAGCTGGTTCAGAAAGGTAAGTTGCATGAATTCAACATTGATATTGATTGTGTTTTGACATTTGGGAAGAGATTGTGTGTGCCTTGTGATTGATAGTTGAAGAGATATTTGTTATGTGAAGCTCATAGTTCTCCGTTTTCAGTTCATCCTGGCAGTACTAAGATGTACAGAGATCTGCAGGAGTATTACTGGTGGGATGGAATGAAAAGAGATATTTCTGATTTTACTATGAAGTGTTTGACATGTCAACAGGTCAAAGCAGAGCGGCAGTAACCAAAAGGGATGATCCAGCCTTTACCAGTGCCAGATTGGAAATGGGAGAATATATCCATGGACTTTGTTGTGGGATTACCGAGGACATCTCGAGGTAATAATAAAATCTGGGTTATTGTTGATCGCTTGACTAAATCTGCTCATTTCCTTGCTATACGAGATACTTTTTCCCTAGATCAACTTTCCCATTTGTATCTTAAAGAGATAGTCAGGTTAAATGGAGTTCCTCTCTCCATTGTATCTGATCATGATCCCAGGTTCACTTCTAACTTTTGGAAATGCCTTCAGAAGTCGTTGGGTACTGAATTAAATTTTAGTACAGCTTTTCATCCTCAATCAGATGGGTAGTCAGAACGAACAATTCAGACCTTGGAGGATATGCTACGAGCTTGTTCTATAGATTATCAGGGAAGTTGGGACCAACATCTTTCTTTGGTTGAATTTTCATATAATAACAGTTTTCATTCCAGCATACAGATGGCACCATTTCAGGACTTATATGGGAAGAGGTGTCGAACTCCATCTTTCTGGGATGAAGTGGGTGAAAGGAAGTTGATGGGACCAGAATTGGTAGAAGAGATGGTAGAAAAAGTTTAGCTGATTCAGAAACACGTGAGAATAGCTCAGAGCAGGCAGAATAGTTATGCGGACAACAGGAGGAAGGATCACTCTTTTGAGGTAGGTGATCATGTTTTTCTCAAAGTATCACCATGGAAAAGTGTGATGCGATTTGGTAAGAAAGGAAAGTTGAGTTCAAGGTTCATTGGACCATATGAAATTCTGGAGAAAGTTGGATCAGTTGCATACCGAGTGGATTTACCTCCAATTTTATCTTAGGTACACAATGTTTTTCACGATTCAATGTTGAGAAAGTATATACCAGATCCATCTCATGTTTTGAGTCCAGAGGTAGTTCAGCTGGAAGAGAACCTATCTTATGAGGAACAATCGGTCCAGATTCTTGACCATAGGGAGCAAGTGTTACTAAATAAGGTGATTAATCAGGTAAAGGTTTTGTGGAAAAACCACATGATGGAAGAGGCAACATGGGAATCTGAAAATGTAATGAGGGATAAGTACCCTCATTTATTCGATAAGTAAATAAATTGCGGGGACGCAATTTTCAAAAGGGGGGAAGGATGTAACATCCCAAGTAAGTAATAAATAATAGATATTTTTATCTACGTCTATTAATGAATTAGATAGTGTTTTAGAGGCTTAAAATGAAAATAAATCCAATCTTAAGCATGGAATACACTAATATTTTTTAAAGGATTGTTTTACTGCCTTTTGATGGAAAACCATTTTTAAATATATCTTTTAACAATTTTATAAGCTATGTTTGTCAAAATAAACTTATTCTTTATGATTGGGACATCAAAATTTAATTTGTGTGAATTTTTGGTATTTTTCTGACAATGTTCATTTTTTAATGAATATTGTAAAATGTTGTATTTTAATTAAAACACTATTTTTAATCTAATTTATTTATATGATTAGATTATATTTTGAATTGGTTTTAAAGTGAAATTACAATATATTTTTACGATTTAATCCAATGGTCGTCATTGGAATCAATTTCACTTTGAAATTGGACTTAAACTAGTGTCAATCTTTTTATAGATATTGTTTCAAAAAAACCCGCTATTTGTCATGACAGCGGGAATTAATTATTAAATTAATTAATGTGACTTATATGTTTTGAATTATTTAAAATAGACTTCATTTTTGAATTCGGAGTATCAAATATAGCTTAGGGTGAATTTTTGGTAATTTTCTGAAAAACTTCAATTTTTGATGAATAGTGAAACCACTAAGTGGTACTTATAAAAACTGATTTTTCGTTTAAATGAAAATTTTCCATCTTTGTGTTTTGAATTTCAAAAATCCGACATACATGGTTGTCATTAAGAAGTAAAATGTGGTTCAATGAGATTAAAATAATTTTTTGGTGAATAGTAACTCTTAAGTTCTTAATCGCGATTAGAGGTAATTAGTGTAGTTTAAGGTAAGAATAATGTTTTAATAAAATGAAATGACCTAGACACATGTCCTACCCTCATTGGATGTGTCATGGCCGACCAATACAAGCCATGGGTCAACTTGGGGACCCCATGGAGCCACTTTGGTTGGGAAATGACATAAATAACTTTTTATTTAATGTTAAAGTAAAAATGACACAAACATGAGTTATGTTACTAAAACAATTTTTACATGGGGTTATACAAGTCATATTTTTGACTATAAATATTCATTATAAATATAAAAATATTTCCTACATCATAGTATTTTTTTTATAATTTTTAGACATTAAATAAATTAAATTATTTATGACATCATGATGATGCAGTGATGACTTCATTATTTAACGATTTAAATAAAATGGAAAGATAATGTAAAATATAAAACCTACACATGGCCAAAACCAATTGGATGAGTGGATTTATAACCCTTATCACCTTATACTCGAATTATATCAATGTGGGACCTTTTGAATCGGAAACTCATTTTAAAATAAAGTAACTTATCTTTACTTTCCAAGAGTGCCCCTTCTCTCCTCTTATAAAAGGCCCCCACCTCTACCTCCTTACCCACACTCCCAAAGCCTTTGGCTCGGCCAACCCCTGCCCATTTTGTCTCTCAACTTCCCTCTATTACTCCTTGAAGCCTCAATTTGGGCAGAAGTCTTCCCAAGGAAGCCTTTGAGCTCAAACGAAAGGGAGTTACCCGATTTTAAGGTAATGTCTTCTTTTGAGTCCTTTTGTTTTATTTTTATTCTCCAACCCCCTAAACTCTTTTTATTATTTTCTTTTGTAACAAATCCAGTATTATAAATATACTAGGATGTTGTTATAATAAGGATTCAAGCTACACTTACACACACCTACATCTAATGGTTAACGAACATACTGTTTCCGTGGATGGTGAATTTATGCCTCCCGAAATGATGATTGTTCAACATTCTTTTAAAACCTTCAAGGGTGGCCATTAAGATGTCACTATATTTATATATGATATATAATATGTTTATGTTTTCCTTAAGCTTCTGTATTTTTCTTTTTGGTCATACCTTTATGGTTTCCATTATGGGTAAACTTGATATCTTCATTTAAGGAAGTGCGGACTACCGCCCCCTCAAAGTGATTTGATTCGTTAAATACCATATGTGGGATGTATAAAGGATGGAACTATGATATTATATATTATATTATACTGGAATTATAATATACCTTTATATCATTATGATTCAATTCTATAAAATATGAAATAGAAATGAAAGTAGTGTTCATGCGTACGCACGGCTTACCGTCTCCATGAAAGGTGCATTTCATTTCTTACCTCTAAATGATTATGTAATATTATAAATGCATGAATGTACTGGATATATATGACATATATGATATCTACATCATGAATACCATTCTGGATATAATGGATACATGAACAACTTATAATTATAAAGGGTTTATTCCTGACTCAAGTACCAATGATCGTTAAAATGACCGTTATTAACTTAAATAATTACATAGTGTTCATGACATGGTAATAAGTGATATAAAAGGAATAATGAACTTGAAAAAGGTTCTTAAGAAATTAGAAATTAACTCAAGTTTATTATTCAAGACATTAAATAACGATCGAGTCAAGTTGGACCCGAGGTATGGGACTTCGTCTCAATCTCCTTTCATTGAGGCATATTTTATTTTATACACAACTATCTTTTATATGGTGTATAAACCCCTTTGACTTTTGTGTTTATCCAAAAGGAATCTTTTTTATACGAAGCGTTTTACAAAACGACAAAAGGGAATGTTTTTTTCATACGTATGCGGCGACAACAACTTCTCCGCCGCCGTGACCATTATTTGGGTTTCGGCTTCCTCTACAAGCCATACCTTGTTTTTAAAAGAAAAATAAATTCCATGTTTTACTTTTCTTTAATTTTGGTATTGAAAATGGTTTTCATGATATTTTTATATCAGTATGTTGTATTGATATCTTGTGATTGAAAGGTGGAAATGTTATGTTTACTTTATGCATGTTTTATGTGATACGATTATGTTGAGGTTCTTGGGCATTATTATGAAGACGGGTGGTTTCGTGATAAACTAAGGGCGGGTGAGCCCGATATAGCTCTCCAATGCATTGGGTAACGCGAAGGAGTGAAACGTTAAGGTTTCTCTGAAGAGATTTAGGGAATATACTATGATGGGTATTCCAAACGTAACCAAGAGGGTTACTCCATACGTAAGGATGTTATGAATGCGTCAAGTTACCTTTATGTCTTATGATTTCTATGATTTATTCATGATTTTATGAGTTATGTTAAAATGCTTATGTTTTATGGGTAAAGTATGATCTCATTCTTATGTATATATGTACCCATGTTTCCTTTCCATATTTTTATATCCCTTACTGAGCTTTTTATGCTCATCCCAAGTTTTTTTTGAAATGTTTTTCACAGGTCAAGGGAAAGGTACATGATATGATGATAGTGTCAAGGAAGTTTCAAGAAATAATCCATGTTTTATTTTAAATATGTTTCCATTTATGGGAATGAAGAATACTATCTTTATATAACCAATTTGTTTATATGTGGAATGTAATGCAAGTTTTATGATCTAATTCTCTAAAACTCTAAACCCAAAAAGATCATCAATGTGTAATCTTGTAATAACTCAAGATTAAGTAAGGTTTAAGGCTGGTTCCTTATAAGTATGATCTCACTGAAAATGTTAAATCTGAACTTACTACTAAAAATGAGAAAAATGCTCAACTTCTCAAACAAAACAATTAATTAAAAATTTCTTATGAGCACTTAAAAATAGACTTAGAAAAGTTTACTAATGGGAAAAATAACTTTACCCAAATGCTAGGAAAACAAATTTCCCCTAAATAAAATACTGTCATTGGTTATCAACCTAGTAAAAGAAACCTTGGAAGAACGAATTTTATTTCCAAGTCTAGGACATATAGTTTTGTTCCCAGTTCTGGACACAACTCATCTAGCTTGAGTCATGATAAATACTCTATTGTTTCAAGTTTTTGTGGACCAAATACAGTTTATTTTTCAAACACTTTACATAATGCTTATAGGAAACCTATGATACAAATATGGGTTTTTAAAGCACTTATTACTAATGTTACTGGACCCAAATAAGTATGGATACCAAAATCTGTCTTTACTTGATCATGTTATAAGAAAGCTACTTAAAGAGATCCTACAAGAATCTATTGTACTTGGACGGTGGGTATTCAAGGAACATGACAGGAGACTACACATGCTTCAAGAATCTGATAAAAGTAGATGGAGGTCATGTCACATTTGGTGACAATGCCGAAGGGAAGATCATTGGCTTAGGCCAGATTGGTAACTCTGATTCGATTTTAATTTCTAAAGTACTATCTATTAGTGGCTTAAAATAAAATCTTCTTAGTATATCACAATTATCTAATGATGGATATCATGTTAAATTTGAAAATGATTCATGTAATGTATTTAATTCTAAAGATGAATTAGTATTTTCTGCATCAAGGAATGAGCGCGTTTATTCTATTAATTTAGATTCATTAACTTCTCAAAATGTTTCATGCTTAAGTGTATTTCATAAAGTATCTTGGCTCTGCCATAGGAGACTAGGACACTGTAATGTTCACTCCCATAGAATGCTAACTAGAAAAGGACTAGTTAAAGACTTACCCAAACTTGAGTCTCCAAATAACAAAGTATGTAATCCTTGTCAAAAGGGAAAACAACACAAAATCATATTCAAATAAAAGAATGTAGTTTCTACTTATCAAACTCTAGAATTGGTTCACATGGATTTGTTTGGACCATATAGAGTTTCTTGTTTAAATGGGAAGCACTATGTTTATGTTCTAGTAGATGATTTCTCTAGATATACCTGGACCTTTTTCATGGATCACAAAAGTAAAGCCTGCTCTTATTTTACTAAGTATGCCAAGTCTGTAGAAAACCTTAGTGGCCTTAAAAGTAAATCTTTAAGAAGTGATCATGGTTGTGTGTTTGAAAATCAAGATTTTGAATCCTTTTTATCACAAAATGGTTATAGTGACAATTTCTCTACCCCTAGAACACCTCATAAAAATGGTGTTGTAGAAAGAAGAAATAGAACCTTGCAAGAAATTGCTATAACAATGCTTAGTGAATATGACTTACCTATTTACTTTTGGGCTGAATCTGTTAATACAGCATGCTATATAATCAAAAGATTCTTGATTAGAACAATTCTCAAAAATACACTATATGAACTCTGGAAAAATATGAATCCTAAGGTTAATTACTTTAGAGTTTTTGGTTTCAAAGCCTTTATTCTCAACACTAATGATAATCTTGAAAAATTTGCATCCAATGGTGATGATGGAATTTTCCTAGGTTACTCAATATTAATTAAATCTTATAGAGTATTCAATAAAATAACTAAATGTGTGGAAGAATCTGTTCATATCATGTTTGATGAAACAGATCCACATGAGCCTAGAACCATCCTAGAAAATCTAGAGGATGATGTATCAAATTTAAAAATCAACTCAAAATCCTCAAATTCCTCTGTGAAAGAAGCTGTGAAAACTTCTAATTCTGGAAATTCTCTTTAATCGAGTCATAATGAACCAGAATCTGTTGATGAACCTGAAATCACTAGTCCCTATTTTTCTAGAAAGGTTAGGACCCTTAGAAACAATCCCTTAGATGATGATGTAGGAGACTTAGAGAAAGGAACACAAACTAGAGCTTCTCTTAGAAATCAGGTTGAACATCAAGCCTTCTTGTCACAACTTGAACCTAAAAACATTGATTATTCCATAAACAATGAATTTTGGGTAATGGATATGCAAGAAAAACATAATCAGTTTTAAAGAAACAAATTTTGGAAACTTTTTGAAAGGCCCAAGGAAACTTTCATCATAGGCACTAAATGTGTGTTTAGAAATTAGGTAGATGAAGCTAGAAACATAGTAAGGAATAAGGCTAGATTAGTTACACAAGGATATAGTAAAGAAGAAGGAATTGACTATGAGAAGACCTTTGCTCGAGTATCCAGACATGTAGCCATCAGAATTCTACTTGCATATGCTGCACATCTGAATTTCAAACTATATCAAATGGATGTTAAGAGTGCATTCTTAAATCGGTATATAGGTGAGGTTGTCTTTGTTGAACAACCCCCTAGATTTACAAATCCTCATTTTCCCAATCATATTTTCAAGCTTTCAAAAGATTTATACAGTTTAAAACAAGCTCTAAGAGCTTGGTATGACAGATTAAGAACTTTTCTTATTCCCAAGTCTTAAAAAAAGAATATTTGATCCTACCCTCTTTATAAAACAAATTTCTAATGATTTTTTAGTTGTTAAAATCTATGTAGATGATATTATTTTTGGATCTTCAGAAAATTCATTATGTGTTGATTTTTCTAAAATGATGCAAAACGAATTTGAAATGAGCTTAATGGGTAAACTAAAATTATTTCTTGGATTTCAAATCTTTCAAAATAATGATGGAATTGTTTTAAATAAAAGTAAATACACTAGATATCTTCTAAAAAGTTTTGTATTGGATAGAACTAAAAGTAGTGACACTCCCATGAGTACCACCTGTATGTTGGATCTTGATGAAGATGGAAAATCTGTTCACCAAACCACTTATAGAGGAAAGATTGGAAGTTTACTCTACTTAACTACTTTCCATCTGGACATTATGTTTATTATGTGTATGTGTGCTTGTTTTCAAGAAAATCCTAAATAATCTCATTTAAATGCTGTAAAGAGAATTTTCAAATACCTCAAGCATACACCCAATCTAGGACTATTCTATCCTAAAGGACAATCATTTGAACTAGTTAGTTATTCTGATGCTGACTTCGGTGGCTGTAAATTAGATAGAAACAGCACCTATGGAACATGTCACCTTTTAGGAAAGTCACTAGTATCATGTTGTAGTAAGAAACAAAATTATGTTGCATTATCTACTGCAGAAGCTGAATACATAGCTGCTGGCAGTTGTTGTGCACACATTTTGTGGATGAAACACACATTACTGGATTATGGATATCAATTCAGAAATGTACCAATAAATTGTGACAACACAAGTGCTATTAACATCTCAAAAAATCATGTTTCACATTCTAGGACAAAACATATTGATGTAAGACATCACTTTTTGAGAGATCATTATCAAAAATGTGATATTACCTTGGAATTCATTGGCACTGAATATCAACTTGTTGATATATTCACTAACCCATTAAATTCTGAGAGACTAGACTACATCATACATGAACTTGGCATGCTAAATCTCAAATAGATATCTTACTTGTCTTACAGTTAAATATTTTACTATGTTTTACTTTACTGTTTCATGATTACGGTTTCTAAGTTACTGTCTCTCATGTTTATGGTCTCACTGTTAGCACTTTGTACTCACGGTCTGACATTTACTGTCTCACCGTAACGTGCACTGACAAGTTCACTCACTGTGTCATCATGATATTCGCTCACTATCTCACCGTGACGACCACTTGCTATCTCACCGTAATGACGGATAACTATCTCACCGTAACAACCTGGTCACTTTCTCACGGTAACAACCCGTCACTATCTCACCCTAAAAATTATTTATGATTTTCTTTAAGCCCATATCACGGTAATTTTTTTTCACCTCTTTTACTTTCCCGCGTTTTTATTTCTTTGACGTTTGACATTACCAAATGATAAAACAAAGAGTTTCACTCGGTTCTTCACCCAGAATTTCTCCTACTCACTCATTACGAACCCTCTCAACCTTGAAACTCTCTCTCTCTCTCTCTTGACCTTCAGTGGATTCCAAGAATGAAGCGACCATCATCATACAAACCTGAGAAGTGCCGCTAGAAGAAGAAGAAGATAGCACCCAAGATGATACCCAAAGGGCCTTTGAATCTGAACCTGGTAAATCAAAGTATTGTTCCTGAGAAAGAAATTTTCCCTGAATAGCTCTATTCTAGAAAATCTCTAGTTCTAAAAGTGTTAAGAGAACAAGGCTGGTTATAAGGGTTCTCATAGGAGAATAGATGCATTTATCCGAGGTTAGTTGCTCAGTTCTACCAGTATGCATAGTTTTCTTTTGACTTTGGTGAAAGCTATGTTGTGAGGAGCTGGATTAATGGCCAAAGATGCTCCTTATCATCGAGGTTATGGGGTTCAATCCTTAGGATACCTCACGATGGAATTTGTGATGATTATTAGAGAGAACCCCCACATACAACAGATTTGTTTGACCTTGAAGATGCTCTGAAAACCCTAACCAGGAATGGCACCAGGAGAAGGTCCATAGCTACTGAACTTGATGTGGAAACAAGGTTGTTGTTTAAGTTTGTTCAAAATCTGGTTTGTCCAAGGAACGGTGACTTTGCTGTATTAAAGTACCAAGATGTGTTCTTGATTCATCTTATGAAGAATTGATTCAAAATAAACCTGTGCTAGTACATCATTCACCATATATGTGAATTGATCAAGGTTACCTCCAAACCCACCTCTCTATTCTACTCTCGGCTGATTTCAGCCATTCTTGTTATCATAGGAGTAGTTGGACCCAATAAAGAAGTGCTTGTGGATTTCGAGTACTGTCTCTCTAAACCCATCATCAGAAGAATAAAAATAAACTGGAATCCTTGGAAAAATGAGTGGGTGGAAGACAGCGATAAAGTTTAGGATAAGTTTAATCCTGTGGATTATCCATCAAGGCTGAGGGAAATTTCTGATCCTATTTTGGAACCAGATTAACTTGGTGAGTATTCATAAGAAGCAGAAGAAGAAGATGAAGTACCTCATAGGGAAGAAGTTATTGTTGAGGATGAAAGGACGATTGTTCCTACTGTTGTTCTTGAAGAAGAAGTTTCTAACCCTAGAGATGATGTCAATCTAGAAATCCAACCTGAGGCTGGAAAAGAATCAATTGTCCCAGAATCTGAGCAACAAGTCATGGAAGAGCCTGTTCTAGAAGAACTTCCTGTTATGGAAGAAGAAACAAATCATGAAGAACTTCCTTGTGTACAAGAAGAAAATTTGGAAGAACCCCCAGAGGAACAACCTGTTCCAATTATAATACCCTCTACTGAAGAGAGGATGTAGATATCCTTTCTGTTGGAAAGACAAGAGATGACTGAGAAACTTAGAGATGAACCTGTGGATTTAGACCAACCTCCTGAGCCTCTGAATCCTGAAAAGGAAGCATCTGTTGAGGGGGAGGAAACCCAAAATCTTGAGACTGATGAATAATCACAACCAGATGAGTCTAGTCTTGTGGAAACTCAGTAAAAATTCACCATATTTTATGATGTTAGTGAATCTCATCAATTTACTGCTACTGGGCTTGATATTTCTTCATTGTTTCAGTTGAAGTCAGTTTCTATCTTTGCCCCTGAAAAGGAACCAGAACCTGAACCTTCCCCTGTACCAACTCCTGCAACTGAACATGTACCTGAACAGCTGCCCTTTGTCAGTAAGGACGATTTAAAGGGCATTGGAGACATTATCTTGTCTAGAGTTGAGAAGCTTTTGAACTCCCAACCTCATGTTGGGATACATCTAAGTGATAGAGATGCCTCATTTCTTTTGGAGAAGATCATTTGGCATATCCAACCTAAAATGCTCCATGAAATTCAAGAAGTTCTAGTTGAAAATAATTTTCTCAGTAGTGAAGTCCCAACCCGGAGAAGCATGATTGAATATATGCAGAACGAGATGCATTCTAGATCAGAACCTATTGCTGCCTCTTTAGAACCTTCTATGTCTCAAATTTATTGAGATGTTGTGTCTCAGATTCACCCTTACCTATTATCCTTTGACGAAATGATTTCAGAAAGTCATAAACAGTTGTTGAAAGAAATGAGAGATCTTGTGGTGAACCTAAATAAAATCATTGATGAGTATACTAGTTGTCTTCAAAAGGTACTGAATCAGCTCATGTGTCTAACCACAGCCGTCAAAGATTCTCATACCTCTGGTGAATCCTCTACACCTGCCTTGGATAGTTCTTTACTCAGATCTATAGTCCAAGAGGAGCTTCAGACTGCTTTATGTGGCTTCAATGTGACTTCTTTATTTGAAGTTAACAAGAACAGTGATATAGTTCTTTATCCTATGAAAATTCATTCCAAGATTTCCAATGATGCCCAGCAGAAGATTTCTAAGAACGTGGATTTCTATTTCAATCGGATTTTCTCCAAGACTGATATGACCAATCACTTCAAATACCTTGTAAAGAATCTTAGAATTCCTCCTATAACCCAAGCCTTCAAAAACCAAGTCCAGAAGCTAACTGAGTTTACCAGATTGTTAGAAAATTTCATGGAAGACAAATATGACTTTGGAAAGTCCATGCAATATGGTGGAGAAATCATTGCAGACTTCATCAAACATCTGAGACCGTATCTCTATGTCTAGAGTACAGCAATTGTTGCTCCAGTGGCTGCTCCTCTCATACGTGGACTACCTACTTTTTCCTCTTCTTTACCCTCAACTACCATATCTTTTGTCCAAGCTCTCAGTCAGATCAGGATAGTAATTCCTGATCAGCAACTACCAAGATCTTCCACTGCTCCTACTTTGGCTCCCTCAGTCTTTGAATGTCTCCCTTTACCCTCTCTATCTATCATGTCTATGCCTTCTTCCACATCATCCACTGCCCCTATGGCTTCCTCTTCTGCTACTGATAATGTCAAAGAGAAGGCCAATCCTTGAATAAGACCAGTTCTTACTACATTTTTATGGGAATGTCATTGATTTTTTTATGCCTACTTTATGATGTACAACACTCTTCTTACTTTTAATAAAATGTGCACTATTTCTCCTCTCTTATTTTAACTTTTTGATTATCCCAAAAAGGGGAGGAGAAGTTATGTTTTTCTATATGTTATTTTCTCTATAGCTAAATCAAATTATAACTTTAATTGTGCATGATTTTTGATCATCAAAAAGGGGGAGATTTTTGGACTCCTCGTGTATTAATCATGTTTTAATGATCACAAATCTCATTAATTATCAAAAGTCTCATTAATGATCCCAAATCACCTAAATAATCACAAATCTCATTCAACCTAGTTAACTCTTATAAATTATATCCAATCATGTGTATTTCGGTTTCATCTTCTCTCATGCTTTATAATGGTTAACCTCAATCCATTTCATGCATATTACTATTAAGTATGAATACAGTTATTTGCCTATGTATAAGACACTTTGAGTACTAGACACCGTGAAGCCAGACACAGTTAATCAGACACTGTGAACAAGACATCGTCAAGATCAGACACTGTGAGCAAGACACTGTGAAGATCAGACAGTGTGAGCAAGACACCATGAAGATCAGACACCCTGAGCAAGACACCATGAAGATCAGACACCGTGAGCAAGACAATGTGAAGATCAGACACCGTGAGCAAGACACCGTGATCAAGACACCATGAAGATTAGACACCGTGAACAATACACCATGACTCTCAAACATCGTGACACTCAGACCATGACACTCAGACACTGTGAAGGATACATTGTTTTCTCAACTTACTGTGACATTGTTTCTTAAAAAAATATGTCATCTTTAAATTTAATTCTTAATGGTCATACTTGATGCCTTTAATGCAATGACATAATTAATGTTTATTTGTAGACATAGTATGTGGTATGAGGCACGAAACACATGGAACCTATCGGTTAAAACAAATGTATTCGAAGATAAAGAGTGGAGAGTGACCAACAACCATAGTGCGCGATACTGATCAAAAAACAAGCCTGTGAGCACGACCATGAAGAACACTTTGCAAGATTTTCAAAAAAATCATTTTCACATGCATGCAGTCCGATGCTGCTAAAGAACATACGAAGTACACTGGAATCTAGAGAACATCTTCACATTGTCATAGATCATGGAGAACACAAGCTGAATCACGACCCTCTATTTTTCAAGAAAAAAAACTAGAGGACTAAGAAGCATTTCTGCTAAATCAAAGGAGTCCAGAGCTGCACTTCAAGTCACTAGAGCATTCTAAAATCATATCTACTCTCTCTCACTGATTCTTTTACTTAATTTTGAGCAGTGTTTATACTCTGTATAATCCATACACACACTGACTCCTGTGCTAAACTGAAGGATTTATAAATCCTTACACCAAACTCTTTATACTCTTATTAACCCATGACAACTATGGAAGAGTCCTTGTGTGGCCTGATTATTTCTTTTTTTACCCATGAAAATTGTGGAAGAGGTCCATGTGTGACCTGGACAGTCTATGTACTATTGTTAACCCCGATCTGGGGTGTGGATCAAAGTTTCTTTATATAAAATTATTGGTGGTAGGTGATCACCAAGTGGAGTGGATTAGGTCTCGGCTTGAGATTGAACGACTTGTCTCATATTCGATGTGCTATTTCAATTTAGTCTTCTCTATTTCACTGCTTTATTGCATAATCCAGAAAAATCTAATTTCACTTTGATAGTTAGTCTTGGAAATAAGTTATAACTGATTTTCCTTAGTTGGAAAACATCAAAAGTAATATTAATAATATATATTAAGATTACTGAGAATTAATAAATCTTCTAAGAAGTTGTTTAATCGGTCAAAATCTTATAACAGTATAAATTTGATTAACTGGGTTGTATCTATTGTAGGGGGAAACCATTTATTTTAAAATAATATTTTTTGTCACGGAAATTTTTATAGTTACTCAATTCACCCCTCCCCTCTTGAGTGAACTACTCCGAACAACATTTTCTTATATTGGGACTTTGTATATAAGAAGTCCCACCCATATCCAGATTCACTTACAGTTTTGAAATTCCATTACATAGAACCTCTCTACAACCAATTTTGTATATGTTGTTTACATCGGGCCTCTACATACATGAATTTTCTTATGTATATAGATTCACTTATGTCAGAAAAATTCCCTTACATGGAACCACCACATTGCCTATTTTGGATATGTGGTGAATTCTTTTATGTGGGAAAACCATATGTGGGTTCTCAAACATTTTTCTAGAAATTGAATGTTCTTTTTTATTTCAACTAATCCTATGATGAAAATGAACCAACTACACATTGAAAATAGGTTTCCTCATGACTGAATTTGAGCTATCTCATGTTTACCTTTATTAAACCTTTATATTTTCATTTCCAAAAAAATAGATTTATTTATTTCCTTTCCAAAAACTCATTTTACCTTTATAAAATCTTTAATGAACTACTAAAAAGCTTTCAAATAAGTATTTAATAAAGTTAGAAGCCCTGATTCTAATTCCATGTATAAATTCTTATTATTCTGTTAAGTTACCCTCCAAACAACAGCACACCATTCCTTTTCCAAATACACAAAACATGTCTATCAAACATATATATAGAATATTATGCAGTCTTCAAAAAATATTACCAATGGTCATTCACCAAAATTATATATCCATATTTTTAAAATAAATCAAAACACCTAGAACCATGTTCAAACTCCATTCATTGAAAAAACACCAATTACTTAATATATAACTTAGTTATAAAAATTTTACAATATAATGTTCTTACGATTATAAAAAACATTATAAAATAGGGCTCACTACCATGGGTGTTTCACATGACCTAAAATCCTTTTTATAAGGTTCCCAATGGGCCTTTATAAATTTATTTAAAATAAAAACATGAAACACTATTAATAATTACTCAAAAATGCATGAAATAGTTTTTTAAGGAACCAATTAAGAATCAACATTTACTAAAAATTACTTTCGAAACCAAATTGATACATAGCTATAAAATCAACTGTAACATCCCAGGTAATTATAGAATAATACTTTTTGATATCTACTAATATTTATGAATTAGATTTTAATTTTAATTTAAAGGGTATTGTATTTTTGATACAGTACCCGAAATGCAATAATGGGTTTCTTTAAAATCTTACTTTACACACAAGAGTGATTTATACTGAATAATAACACATTATTAAAATTATTCTTTTAAATTGTATTTATCGCCTAGACATTATATTAGAAGAAATAAAAAAACTAAAATTATTATGTTTACAAATGATCATTAATTTTCTTTACATTATTCTAATAAATTTTAGAGGATTAAAATGAGAATAAATCTAATTTTAAGCATAAAATGCTCTAATATTTTTAAAAGGACGTTTTACCACCTTTTGATGGAGAACCCATTTTAAAACAAGTTTTATTCACTTTTATGGGTTCTATTAAGAAAAATAAGCGTCTTATATAGAATAGGGAAATCAAAATTTACATTGGTTTATTTTTTTTATTTTTCTGATAAAATTGAAATTATAATGAATAGTTAAAAATACTATATTTTAATTCAAAACAGCCTTTTTGTCTAATTTATTTGTATAATTAGACTATCTTTTGAATTGGTTTTAATGAATATTTAGATTATCCTTTTATCATTTGATATAACTTTTTCATTGGAATTAAATTCATATTTAAATTTGATATAAACACATGCCAATGTTTTGATGGTTTTAACTTTTTGAAAATTCATTTTCTCATTCCGAAAATGGGATTAATTTTAAATTTAATTTGATCACTTCTGAGAATTAAATTTTCAAAAACTAGAATTCATGGTTGTAATAAGTATTTAATATTTGGTTTAATATGATCAAAATATTTTTTTGTACAGTAACATTAGTATTTTATTTACCATAGTTTAAGGGTATATCAGTTAAATAAGAGTAAAAATAATATTATAATAATAAAAAACTACTCTAACACTTGTAATAATATTATTGGATGAGTTATGGATGACCAAAAAAACCCATGGTACTAAAGGTTTTCATTTGTAATCCACTTGAATTTGATAATGACACAAATAACATTTAATTTAAAGTAATGGAAGAAATATCATAAATATGACTCTTATTACTAAAAAAATATTAATATTAGGTTATATGAGTGATCTATTCTAATATAAATAGACATAATAAAGACAAAAATATTAACTACATCAAGTTATATTATTTTGAAAAAATATAAATTAAATAATTAAATTTAATTATGATACAATGATGATGCAGTGATTGGTTTATTAATGGAAGAATTATATAAATGAGTATATAAATATTAAAATAAATATTATTTGACATAATATATGTTATTAATGAATTTTTTAGGTTAATAATAAATTTTATAAGACTATTAAATGATTTTTTTTTTCTAATTTATATCTTTTTTGGATTTTATTTAAATTCAATAAAGTTAATAATGTCAAAATTAACTTTATTGATATTTTAAAAATATAATAATTTTTTAAATTTTTTAAATAACATTAAAATATTTAAAATTTAAAAATTTACTATGATAAGGTCTCAAATATCATAAATCATCCATTTAGGAGAAATTTACCCCATTAAAGTAAAATATATATCCTCTTAAAATTGAAAATGTTGTTACCACCATTAAAAATAAAAGAGAATAATTCAGGGTAAACTGAAATAATAAAGTTTAAAATAAAATATATACATGTCTAAAAATTATTGTATAAGAGGATTTAGAACTATACTCATATTATATTATAAATAGATAAGTTTTGGACCATTTGGAATCTAAATTTAATTTATATTCATTCTATACTTTTTATAATTTCAAGGGTGTCCCTCCCCTCTCATATAAAAATGCACTCATTCCTCTCTATTAATAACACTTCCAAAGCCTTTTGGTTGGTCCAATATCATCCCAAACCCATTCATTAAATCCCTCCCCATATTATTTATGGCTTATTTTAGGTAGAACACCATCCTTCGAGGTGTTAAGGTGTTTTTCAAAGGTGGTAAACTAAATAAGAGGTATCATTTTTTAAGTGTTTCTATTTTATTTCTTATTCCACTTCCATTAAATCTCCTTCATCCAAGTTGAAATAATAAATACAGTATCATAAATATAATGAGATGTTATTATGCTAATTTCATCACCTAAATCCATCACCAATTTCATCAAATGGGAAATGAACATTTCATTTGTGTGTACGGTGGACTACCACCCCGCGAACCGATATAGTTAATTTTTCAATACCGTATATCAAGAATTGTTATAATGATGTAATAAATATTTATATATTATATTAAATACATATTTATCATTTTAAAATAATAATATTTCCATTATTTTCATAATTTCCATGCTAATAAAAATGATAACTTCCTTCATGCGTACGTTAGAATTATCACCACAACGAAGTGATGTGAATCATTTTTATTCACCACATCACTTGTATAATATATATATATATATATGTATATTTAAATGATTATTATGATTTTAATTATATTATAATAATTCTTTAAATATAAAATAATAATTACATTATTTTCACAATGATCAATGAAAAATGGAAGTGTTACTCAAGCGTACGTACGGCTTATCATCTTAATGATTATAACCTTGTTCATTTTTCATAACATAAATGAATGGATTGATTTTAAATGTATAATTGATGTATAAAAATATCATTAATGTTATTTTATAGATGTTGGACTTGTGACTAGATGGACTAGTGACATCAAACCATGTTCATTTTCAACTCAAGTACCAAATATCGACAAAACGTCCAATATGATCTTAACGAATTATGTAATTTTTATAACAAGGTAATAAGTGATATAAAAGAAATAATAAACCTGAAAAAGGTTATCAATAAAGTATAAATTATCCATAGTTTGTTATTCTGGAATAAAAAGGAACATACATGATGAATCAGACTCAATGTAGGGGAAATATTAACTTAATTTTCATTCAATGAGTTAAATATCCATGTCATTGGTTTGGTTTTTCAAAGAATATGTGTGAATGAAATTAGATTATTTTACACTATATATAAACATATATTTAGTGTATTTATATTTTTCACAAATAATTATTTCATTGATTATCCTTAATCTAATGGTGTGATATTTGAAAGGGACTTTCTCTCAATCTCCTTTCATTGAGGCATATTTCGATAATATACACATCCTTCTTTTATAAGGTGTATAATTATCTCCTTTGTATTTTAATTTCATTCGATAGTTTGGAAGTGGAATATTTTTCTGTGAAGTGTTTTTCTAAATGATAAAATGAATATTCTTTAACATATGCGGTGATAATGACTTCTCTACCACCATAACCGTTATTTGATATTGGGATTCCTCTCTAAGCTTTAATGTTTTTAAAAGGAAAAGAAATACCTTATTCCATTTTTGGGTGTTTAGGTATTTAAAATGGTTCTGAAAGTGGATTTAATATTTCAATATCTAGAAATGATTTCTTATTATTGAAAATGAAATCATAAGAGTGAAATTTTGATAATTGAAATCTTTACGTGTTATAATTATATAATGGTACTTGGACATTTTACATGTAGTTATTTGATGAACCAAAGATGGGTGATTACGTGATAAACCAAAGATGGGTGGTTACATGACAAACCTTTAATGGGTGGTTACATTATAATCTCCAATGCATTGGGTATTAAAGTTGGTCGTATGGATGTTCCATTTGTAATAGTGATATATGTGGAGTCGATCGTATGGTTATTCCATTTAAATATGATTATGTCCCAAATTAACTTTATATGTTATTTTTTCTATGTGTTTTATGTTAATCATTTTGTTTCACAAAGTGTAAGCAGTTAGATTATATTCGGTGAAGAGTATTTACTACTTCATAGAGGTGAAAAGTATTACTTTATGATAAATTATTCAGACTTTACATGTTCTCACAAGGCTAATTGTTTTCCTTATTTATGCATCCCTTACTAAGATTTTTATGCTCATCCCAAGTTTTGAAATGATTTTTACAAGGTTTAAAGAATATTATAGTCAAAGAAGGGGTCAAGTAAAATTTATATTGTTTAACCATGAAACAAAACCTTGTTTATTTTTTTATAAAAATATTTTATGAAAAAAATGGATAGTATGTAAAAGTGTTTAATTTTTAATATTTATGTTTTTATGTATGAATTATGTCCAAATTCTCTAAATCACTAATCCTGAAAATACCCTTGATGTGAATTAAAGTCAAATTATTGACTTAACTCAATATTAAGTAATTTTTAAGGTCGAGGCCTTATATCAACATATCCAACATATATTACATAAGAACATAATGTCATTGTAAATAAAATTTATACTAATATAAAATTTAATTAATAATAGATTACCATAATAAAGTGAAAAAATGATATTGAAAATTAAGAAAAATGTTAATCTCGTCAAGAAGACCCTTAAATTATGAAAACATTGTTAAATACATATTATAACATGTTTAAAAATCATTTATAAATCCTTTTGATTTCAAAACACCTATATAGTTATTTTTTACATAGAAAGTCCTCTTAAATATTTATATGAACATATAGAATTAATGAAAAATGATTAGAATTGAATAAATCTTTGGAACCATAGAAATCACACTTTATGTCAAAAAAATATACACAAAAACTATGATATTTCACGTTTATTAGCTTGAAAAAATTATGAAATTATATATATGAAAAATAGGTTTAGAAATATAAAGCACTATATATTATTCCAAGTAGAAAAAATTTCATAGAAAAATCTTTCTAGGTCTTACACAAATGACATGAAACCTCTGAAAAAGAAAAGAGAAACACAAAAGGAATAGTCTACACCGCATAAGAATCATAAAAATTATGTTTTAGAAAAAACCCCCACCTAGGGGTTTTCCACCATAAACCCTTGAATAAATGAGGAAGGAATATAAGATATATGAAGAGGGATATAAAAGAAAATAATAAAATAAATTCAGACCTAGTGCTCCCAAGTTGGGTTCGTTCAATTAAGGAAGGAAAAGAAAGGGAATTGCGTTTTAAAGGTTTGAGAAAAAAAATTAAAATTTTTAATACATCTAATGGTTTACCAAACCATTTTATGGTCATTAAATAACAATAATAGGACCTATAAATACCAATACTATTTAGTGAAATAGTTTCTAAAATACTGTTTTAGCTTTGAATCATCCATTAGAACAATAATTTAGACTATACATTGTTGGTTTGAATGCTTAATTTGAACCATGTACCAACTGTGTGGCTTTTTAAACATCCTAAATTTAAAAAAATTCAATTCCCATTTTTTTTATGTAAATTGATAATCAGTTAAAATAATACATAAAAGTGACATTATAGTTTCACAATTCTCCCTAACATACCCATTTTTTCCAATAAATTCAATGATAATTTATGGAATAAAAAGTATCAAAGTTATTAATTACCTCAAGAATATTTAATATGATAATTAGAACATAAACAACTCATCTCACAGAAAAGACATTAAATTCCATCATAAATTGTCTATTTGGAATAAATGAGGGAGTTACAAAGCTACCTTTCCACTGGATATGTGGGAAATAAAACTCCAAATGGAATACTATATAGAGAATAACCAATATCATAATTTCCCAAACAAATATAAAGTTTGAAATAATATTATACCATGGAAATAATATGATTTATTACAAATTCCGAAAATTCAATAAAACTGATCATCAAATATCATGAGAAGGCCATATGATATGATCTAGTTCATGATCATAAATATACAAAGTGTAAAGGGTGTAATTTTAAAAGACCAATATAAAAATGGTTCATCAAATTCCTCATTAACATTAGTGAAAATGTTGAATAAAATAGAAAAACACATGTTATATGATATTTTATTCAATGAAGGATATGATAAAAACTAGATCCAATGACTCATTTTTATCTGAGGGTACTATTTTAAATTATTGATATCACATTAAACTCTAGAAATATATGTGAAACTAATTTCAAAAAATGGTATTTCTATACATGGTATTTAATTTCCCAAAATGATGAAACCTGATATAGGTCTCCCCATGAGGAAAGGTTTCACCTAAATATGCTGAAACAAATGAAATCACACTACCATGAGGAGACCACTTTAATAAAAATAATAATTCAATAAGGACATAGTTCAACCATCTCAAATAAAATAACCTCAATTAAAAAAAGTTACCAGTGATTTAGAGGCATAACAAGAAGAGTCAAATGAATAGATAATTCAATTTATTGAATTCATTAAGATTATCTAATCAATATCATTGTTGGGAAGTATTTAATGATTACATTCAAATGGGTTGTGATTTCATTGGTTTGTTATGATGATGTTAAATGAGGAATTTCTTCTTTGTCTATACAAATATATATTGTTATGAGAAGGCTAACTCAAACTATAATGAATTTTCTACTCAAGTTCATCTTACTCCTACTTTCCATAAGATTGAATACCCTCACTTATTATATAATATTTATTCATCAAAAATTTAATAATAATAGGGTACAGTCCAAGATTAGAGAAATGTTTATACTGTGAAGAAAAGGAAATCAGCAGAACTATATCTAGATGAGAGAGAAATTGTACAGAGAAATAAATCTTCCAAGAGTCTTCCATCAGTCTACCAATAATTGTTTAGAAAGAGTTCTATAAGGAATGTGAAATATAAAACCCAACCAAAACACATTTAAAAATTCAAATCCATTGTACCAAATATAAACCAATAAACCAAATACAAAATAAAAAGGTTCCAAAATAGAATATACACTTTGTAAATTATAAAACCCTGAATCTATACATAAAATAGTTGATAAATATTCGTGAAATTAATTTTGTAAAAACAATTCAACTTTCAAAAAGTTATTTATTCAGAAAATGAAATAAAATCATTTATTCAAGGAACATTTATCTAGTTATAAAACCATCAACATAACTTCTATAAAATCACTTATTATTTAAAATTTCACTTACATTATAGAGTACCCTATAACAGGATTCCAATGTGTTCATATAATACATTAAAAAATATCTTGTAAGAATTTTATAAAATGATAAATTAATCCATTGAAAACATTCATAAAACTTGCCTTTATTTAAAAAAACACCACAAACCCCATTATAAATTCCATAAATTTCATGAATTTATTTTTCACACACAATATATTTCCATTGTAACATAAACCAAGTATCTTAACAGAAAATTCAAAACATATTTCAATAAGATAACATTAGTATGTCATAAAACTCTCTCCAATTAATCTTAAATAATTGAAATACCAAACTAAAAGAAATTGGTAATTCAAATGATCCAGATAAAAAAATATATTTTTTTATGATTGTCCATGGTTTGTCTATAAGGTTTGGAAGACCATGTGCCAACATTGTCACAGTCACTAGAAGGTTTGTAGAACATCATGCATGATCTTTACATGGTTTTCTAGACTATGCATTGTAACTATTTACAATTGGTTCTTCTTCCATGTCAACAAAAAATATTCCAATTAAAATCATATAATCATAAAAGGAACCTAAATAACATCAATTTAGATCAAATTATACCAAAAATGATTGAAAATGAACTCAAATATAGTACTCATATCCCGAATACACATGGTAACTCAACTTTCATCATGAAAAGTGTAAATTAGAAACCTATTCATGACCTACCTCCTATGTTCGGATGGTTATATCTATTAAATATAATTTCTTCCAAATAATAAAGAATAATTTGATACTATTTAGTAATGAACCAACCTTGATCGTCCTTACTTTTCTTTTCGTCTCATAACCAAATACTAATAGTCTTTGATGAAAACTAGAGAGTTTCTAAAAAATACACTTGAATACATAAAATGAAATAAATGAAAAAACATTTATTACTTAAGATAATGGATATTCAGTTTTAAAATTTCTTTATTTATCAATTTACCATCTATAAACACGGAGATGATATTTAAAAAAACATGTATGGAATAACCCAAACCCATAACACGGAATAAGTAAGAGTAAAATAAAACATCAATAAGAAAAGTATAAGTAAATAGTTTCAAAAGTAAGTTATATGATAAATTTGATTATAAATAATGATAATCATAAAAAAAATTTAAGGGATATAAGGAGTGCAATAAGAATAGTGACCACTACTACAAAATAGTCCTTTAACAGTACTGGTTTTTATTAGCACGAATAAAAAGTGTTGATAAAGCTTCCCTTTATCAGCACTAAAAATGAATTGATAAAGGGGGCCTTTTATCAGTCCTTTTTTTAATGTTGATAAATGTTACCCTTTATCAGCACTTTTCATAAAGGGTACCCTTTATCGGTGCTTTTTTTAGTGCTGGTAAAAGGTACCCTTTATGAGAGATTATTTTAGCACTGATAAAGGGTACCCTTAATCGTTGCTTTTTTTATAATTGACAATAGTCTTGAATAAAATTAAATAATTAAATAAATTAAAATTAAAAATGAGTAAATTAGAAAAAGTATTAAAAAATTTATAAATTAAATAATTATTGATAAAAAGAATATATATATATATACATACATATATATATATTATAAATACTAATAAATAATATATATCAAATTTATAGATTTGAAAAATAAATAAAATGAAATAATGAAATAAAAAAATAACAATAAATAAATCAAGAAAAAATATTAAACATTTAATTATTTAAATAATAATTGATAAAAATGATTAAATTTAATATAAATATATCCGGATTGTAAATATAAAAAATAATATATTAAATATAGAGAATTAAATTGAATAAATTTTAATAATTAAATCAAAATATAAAAAATGAATAAATTGTAATAATTGAATAGAAATTGAAAATGAACCAATTACAAAATTATTAAATAATTTATTAATGAAAAAAATATTAATAAAAAATAAACAATTTTAATATATATATATATATTAATTATTAATTGTAATAAATAATATATATTAAATATAAATATAGAAAACAAATAAAATGTAATAATGAAAAACAAATTAATGTCTTATTCATTTTTAATTGTTTTTATACATAATTATTCATCAAAAAATTTAATATAGAAATATATTCATATATAATTTCTAAAATACCATTAATATAACAAAAAATATTTATTCTTTATTTTAAATAAGTCATATGTTTAGGGAAGAGTGGATTATAATTAAAAAATAATATTAATTAAAAATATTGACTAATTGCATCGAGTAATGGAAATAATTTAATGTTGTTTGATCATTCAGTTTAACATATATCAAATGTGTTTTACATTTATTTCACATACCTAAACGTAATTAATGCATTTAAATAACATACAAATATTTACGTAATTAATGAAATCTTATATAGAAACACATACACCTAATATTTATATAATTTATTCATACATTAGTTTTCATTAACTTGATACATTTAATATATTATGTCTTTAATCTGTAAATTTTATTTATTTAATTTTAATATTATTACAGATGGGTATTAATTCATTTTTAATATTTTTTTTTTTTTTGGGAATTTAATCATTTTCTATTATTTATTTATATTTATTTATTTACTATGTTTTAATATTTTCAATATGTATTCATATTTATTTCAATATATATCCATTCTTTCTTAATAATTTATAGTTATTTAATAAAACTTATCCATTTTTTCTATATTTTGAAAGAATACTCATTTTAAATTATTCAATTTCACTAATTTTTAACAAACATGCATTTAAGATTATATTTATTAATAATGTTAAAAATATATTTATAAATAATTATATTTATAAATGTATATTTACTTTATTTATACATTTATATATTTATAGTAATAAATAAATATAAATTATTTTTTAAAAATGTATTTATATAATTATATATATTTAAATAATTATAAAATTATAATAAATTTATTTAAATAATGAATATATTTACAATATATTTATTTATATTTGTATTTATATTTATTAATTAAATATATAAATATATGTATATGTATATATAATTATATAAATATAGATAATGATATAAATTTATAAATATATAAATATTATTTTTTAAAAATATTTATATAATTACAAATTAATAATTATATATTTAAATAATTGTAGAATTATAAAAATATATTAAAATTATTATAAAATTATAATAAATATATTTAAATAATGAATATATTTACAATATTTATATTTATATATATATTAAATATATATAAATAAATCTATAAATATATTTACAAAAGAAATAATTATAATTATAACTATAAATCCTTTATCGGTGCTAAAGTTTTAGCACTGATAAAGATGTCTTTTATCTAAGCTAAAAGGTGCTGATAAATATGCCTTTATCAACGCTTATTAATTTAACATTGATAAAGTGGATCTTCTTTGATTTTTTTTTAAAAGCACTAATAAAAGTATCCCCGACCTATTTAAAGAACCTTAACCAATCATCAACCACTAGCGATATCCAAATATTTCTACAGAATCCACCTATTTTTGGCACTCCTCCTCATCGAATACAAGCTCAAATCAAGGATTGAATCAAGTCCCAAACAATTCCAAGGCTCGAATCCAAGACTTGAATGATTCAAGGCTCGAACAAATCCAAGGCTCAAATAAATTCATGGTTTGGTGATATCTATACTTTATCTTAGATGATTCAAATATTCAATCCCAAATATGTAACTTTCCATTCCTTGTAATGACCCAAACTTTTTAAATAGTATATTAACTTACTCTTAATGATTTAATAGAGATGTTAATGGTTAATGCAGAAAGAGGAGTCGATGGATTCATCCAGTAGACTTGAACCTTATGAAGCCCACTTATCAGAGCTTGGGAAGGAGGTAGCATCTGTGGGCTTCGCTTTGGACCATGCCCAAGCCGAACTCCAACGTGTCAAGCTTGAACGGAAACGCCTACGGGAGAAGTTCAAGTTAGTAGAGATTACTACTAGGGAAATGTTATCTGAGCCCCCCTCAGATTCTCTCACCATAGCACACCTTACACTTAGGTCATATGCGGGTGTTATAAGGGAATATGTGATGAGACCCTAGCTTCTTTGTGTAATCCTTTGCGATGAATGAATTGAGATTTCTTCCTTTAGTGATGTTTGTGAAATTTCAAATGTCCAGATAATTTTAGAATGTATTTTATTGATGAATTTTGGAAAAAATGATATTTTAAAATATTTATGAAAACCCTAAATAACTAATGATGTGTAATGATTTTCAAAAAATGGTCTTCTACAAATGTGTTCAGTAAGGAATTTGGAGTCTAATAAGATCAACTTAATTTTTGATGAATAGTAAATTATGAATAGTGATTTTATGCTTAGGATTAGTAATGTGACCAAATGGATTAGTAATTTCACTCAAAGAAAGTTTTAATATAATTTAGACACCTAGATTAAGTAATGTGATTCAATAAAATGGGTAAATAACTGTTTCATAAATGATTAACAAAGTATTAGTTTTTTTCGGGTGAATAGTGTTTTTTAATTTAAAATTTAATTAAAAATAATTATATAATTATTTTTATAAAAAGGACTTTATTTTTGAACTCATAGCATCGATATTGTGGTATGGTAATTTTTGGGGATTTTTCTGAAAAAAAATGAATTTTCGATGAATAGTGCTATTATTTAAAAATTAAATTAAAAATATTTAGAAAATTATTTTTATAAAATGGAGTTCATAAATGTACTTAGAGCATCGAAAATTGGTTAAGGTGAAATTTTGGTATTTTTCTGAGAAAGTTGAATTTTCAGTGAATAGTAAAAATACAGTTTTAGGGTTTCGGTATGTTTAATGACATCATAACTGTGTCATGATGATGTCATGAGATATTTTAAGGGTTGGCCGGCCAAGGGTGATGAATTATTGTTTTGGGGGCCCCATGTGGCCTAACTTTATGGAAAATATCATGAGAGAGCACATGGGTTTGAGAAAAGCACTTGTGAGGTGTCCCTTGGCCATTAATGCCTTGTCCCCTCACTTTCCCTATAAATACCCACCCTTTCCTCATTTAGTTTTCACTCCCAACTCTCCCCCAACGAAGTTCTAGTCTCCTTACCTCCCAAGGAGTCCTCCCAAGGTTCTCCCAGGCCATCAAGGTCCAAACCTTTGAGTTTTAAGAGTTATGTTCTAAGGTAAGGGATCCGACCTCTCTCTTTCTTTTCATGTAATCTCTTTTATGTCATTAATTTTATGCTCCATGTTATTATGTGAGAGGATGTTATTTTATATTCCTCTTACTGCCCTTTTCATGTTTATATGATGAGAGATCCCCTCTTACTCTCATCATTTCGTTTTATGAAAGTTCAAGTGACGTCGTTAGGCTGCCGAATTTTTTTAGTGATTCTTTCACCCTTCTCATTTTTCAAGTTCGATTTTCATGTCAAGTATTTCAAGTTCCTTTTTATTATGTTGGGGTATGATCTCTATATCTATAATAACAATCTCTTATGATCATATGATGAGAGACCCTATTTGATCTTGTCAAATCATTTTTTTATTGAAGTTAAGTGACGTCGTTAGGCTGCCAAATTTTCATAAGAGAAATCTTATTTTTGTCTCACTTCCATGTTTTTTACCTCATATGGTATATCTTTAAATTTTCATTACCATGTTCTTAAATCCCTTATATTCTGTCCCCCTACTGTTTTATGGATCCTTTATGAGTGGGTGACCCATTTCCCCTCTCTTTTCAATGTTTTCTAAAACCTTGTAACATAGCCGTTATGCTGCAGAATTTTCGTCTCAAATGCCTCTCTCTTTTCTCAAAATTATTTTATGTTATAAAGTGAATACTCAAAGCTCTTATTTCTACAAGGTTATTTACATATATATCAAAATTTTCTATTTTAAATTCTGGGATTTACATACATGAGACCCTCTTTCCCTTTCTGTGGGTTTAAAGTGACATTAAGATCGTGTCTTTAAAGCAGTTTTTAGAATGTTATGATTATGAAATGAAACCCATTTATTTTGTGCTATATGGGTTCTTTATGAAATGTTTGATGATGATATATGTGGCTCACATGATAATAAAGACAAATTAAGGGTGCACCCTGATAGCGCTCCAATGCATTGGGTAATGATGTAACCACTAGAGATTACAATTTTCACGATACCTTGGTGAATAACCTTGGTAATTTTCAAATGACACCTTGGGGATGGACCTTGGTGATATGTTCATGATTGTCTATGTTAAATTATGTAGACACATTTTCAAGTTATGAAAAATGTTATTTTTATTATGAAATGCCTCATGATTTCTTTCTCATGCCTTAAAGTTATTTTCATGTCCTTATTGAAGTATATCAAGTTCACATGTAAAATGTTCCTCTTGTTTCCCTTACTGGGCCTTCTGCTCACCCTTTCTTTTGATGTATGTCCCCAGGTTATGAGATGCAGTAATGAACCTAGGATGAACTTAAGGAGAAGACTTTTAAGTGTTTAAGAAGAATTCTTTATGTTGTTTTCATGTATTATGTTCCTGGTTTCCAAGACACTAGACCTTAAAGATCCTCAGTTTTGTGTAATGTAATGAAAGTTTATGTTATAAAAAGGCGGGATGCCATAGTTGGTATCAAAGGATGGTTTAGTTATTTGTGGAAATTAGGATATAAAAACTTTAGGAAGAGCCCTGTAGAAAAGTTTAAATATAGGAAAACTTCCTGGTATTTTGGTAAGTATTGAGTAAGTGGTTTATCAAACAGATACATCCCTGTCTGGATACAAGCAGGTAGAGGCGACTCTGGCACAGATGTACATAGGGGTAAAACCCCAAAACACCGCTTTGATCTAGACTCGAACGGGAACTGGTGCACGATAATGGGCCTTGTTGCACTCTTGGTTACGACACTCCTGGGGGATATGTTTCGTTAATCACAAGATTTATATGAATCATTATGAAGGAATTATATAGAAGTGTAATTGTCTAAGCATGAAGTCTTAGTTAAAAGATTCATAAATGAAATAAGTTTCTCACTAAGGTTTTATTCTTTTAGAAAATGGCGGGCAATAGGAGAAACCATGCCGATGGTGACCGCAATGCACCATGTGCTGACGGCCCTCCGATGGAAGCCGGAATGGAAACATTCATGCGAATGATGAACCAACTGACTCAAGTTATGAGTAATAACTTGAATCAAGCAGAGAGGCTGATCTCACCACGAAGGGAGAAACTTTCTATTGATTCCTTTATGCGTCAACGACCGCCAACATTCAGTGGATCTACTGACCCATTGGTTGCGGAACAATGGATAAGCTCCATTGAAAAGATCTTTTCTGTACTTCATTGTTCGGAACAAGAAAAAGTCACCCTTGCTGTTTACCGCCTAGAGGGAGAAGCTGATCAGTGGTGGTCACTGATCAAAAACACGAAGCCACGAGGAGATATGGAAGCTATGGAGTGGGAAGAGTTCCGGGTAATATTATTTAATAAGTATTTCCCTCGTTCGATGAGAACGAGAATGGAGAAAGAATTTCTCAAGCTGAAGCAGAAGGAGAATGAATCAGTTGGAACCTACGAGATGAACTTCACAAGGCTTTACCGTTATACCTCAAGCTTTCTCATGGACCCTAATGTGAAGGTTCATATATTCTTTAGCAGACTACGACCTCATCTACGGAATAATCTAGCCAATAGGGACTATGATAGCTATGAAGAAATAGTTTGAAGTGCTATGAAAGTTGAACTAGAGTTTGGGGAGACATAGTGGTCTCACAAATCTAATGAGAAGAAGAGAACTCTAGAACCAAGCCTGGGAAGAAGTTTTGATCAGGAAATAGGTGGAAAGCAAATGCAACATGCCACATGCAATAAATGTGGGAAGAAGCATTCGGGGAACTGCTTGATCAGAAGTGGTAAGTGCTATAGGTGTGGAAAAGAAGGCCATATTTCTCGGAATTGTCGTAGTGATGTGAAGCCTCAACTTCCCAACACTAACGACAGAGGAAAGATGGTTCTGGACCTACCCGAAGTCACATGCTTCAAGTGTGGACAACTTGGTCACTTTTCTAATCAATGTCCAAATCCGAGGGCGGTGGAGGGGAATCACCATCAACCTCAGCAGAGGCCAAGTGAGCAAGGTCGTGCTTTCGCTATCACAACAACTGAAGTTGAAGTTTCAAACGATGTGGTAGCAGGTACTCTTGTCGTCCTCTCAAAACTAGCAAGTACTTTATTTGATTCTGGTTCTACGCATTCCTTTATTTCCTCCAAGTTTGCAAGGAATATAGAATCAATCCCCGAACTGCTAGAGGTAGAGTTGTCAGACAAGACTCCAAGTGGGATTATCCTTGCATCAAAAGTATTTAGAGACTCTAGTGTTTACTTTGGTGAGCACAATCTTATCTCAAATCTAGTAGTCATTCCCATGATGGAATTCGACATTATACTAGGGATGGAGTGGCTCTCAAAGTATAATGCTAAGATCAAATGTATAAGTAAGGAAATCTCAGTAGTCTTGAATGAACGACCTACAGTTATCTTCCAAGGAGAGATATCCCGAACTGATCCCTATCTAGAAGCACCTCCTATAGCTTTATTTATGGAGTTAATCGGTGATGAGGAAGAAAGAAAAGGGAGCATACCAATAGAAGATGTTCCAATTGTTCAGGAATACATGGATGTATTTCCTGAGGAGTTACCTGGACCTCCCCCAGAAAGAGAGGTAGAGTTCTCCATTGAACTCGTACTTGGGTCTCAACCGATATCAAAGACTCCGTATAGAATGGAAAATGTGGAGCTAGAAGAGTTAAAGAAACAACTCCAAGACTTGTTGGAGAAGAGGTTTATCCGACCGAGTGTGTCTCCTTGGGGGGCACCAGTTCTCTTTGTGAAGAAGAAGGATGGATCAATGCGGCTATGCATTGATTATAGAGAACTGAACGGGATCACAGTGAAGAACAGATACCCTCTTCCAAGAATTGTTGATTTATTTGACCAACTTCGTGGGGCTCAATTCTTCTCTAAGATTGACCTTAGATCTGGTTATCATCAACTGAGGGTGAATAAGGAAGATATTCCAAAGACTTCCTTCCGATCAAGATATGGGCATTATGAGTTTACTATTATGCCTTTCAGCTTGACTAATGCTCCTGCTATTTTCATGGATTTGATGAATAGAGTCTTTAAGGACTACCTTGCTAACTTTGTGGTAGTTTTTATTGATGATATTTTGATATATTCAAAAATTCGTGAGGAGCATGAAGATCATTTGAGGGTTATTTTGAAAACTCTACGGAAGGAGAGGCTCTTTGGGAAGTTCATCAAGTGTGAGTTTTGGTTACAACAAGTGGCTTTCTTGGGGCACATCGTAACCAATGAAGGAATCTAGGTTGACCCTGTAAAGACAATGGTTGTGGAGGAGTGGCCTCAACCCACAACAGTAACTGAGATTCGTAGTTTCCTTGGTTTAGTGGGATATTATAGGAGGGTTGTGAAAAACTTTTCACGACTTTCTAATCCACTAACCAAGTTGACTCGAAAAGGGGTTAAGTTCTTCTGGACAAAGGAATGCGAGGAAAGTTTCCAAGAGCTGAAGAAGAGATTGGTTACTGCACCTGTGTTAACACTACCCTCTATCGGAGAAGGATTCGTTATTTTTATCGATGCATCTCTGAAAGGGCTTGGGTGTGTCCTCATGAAAAATGACAAGGTAATTGCTTATGCATCTCGACATTTGAAGATTCATGAGAAGAATTATCCTACACATGATCTAGAGCTGGCGGCAGTTGTTTTTTCTCTAAAGATATGGAGGCACTATCTTTATGGGGAGAAATGTGATATATACACTGACCACCAAAGTCTAAAGTATATTTTCACACAGAAAGAATTGAACATGAGAAAAAGGAGATGGTTGGAGCTTATTAAAGAATATGATTGTTCAATACATTATCACCCTGGAAGAGAAAACAAAGTCGCGGATGCGTTAAGCAGGAAAGATCCGGTTGTTCTGGAAACAATGAGGATCTTAGGAGATCCCTTGATTAAAGATCTAGTAAAACTGGACATGGGAATTATAAGAAAAGGGACATCATCAACCCTATCCCAAATGATTTCTCAACCTTCATTACTAGAGAAGATCAAGAAGTCTCAAAAAGAAGATCATTTGCTGCAGGAGAAGTTTGAGGCTGTAAAGGATGGGAAGTTCCCTGATTTCAATATTGATCAATAAGGTGTATTGAAATTTCGTACAAGACTATGTGTTCCATCTATTCCGGAGATAAAGAAAGAACTGATGGATGAAGCTCATAGCTCCACTTTCTCTATACATCCGGGAAGCACTAAGATGTATAGAGACCTTCGTGATCATTATTGGTGGGATAACATGAAGAGGGAGATTGCTGATTACACTACAAGGTGCTTGGTGTGTCAGCAAGTAAAGGCAGAACGACAACTTCCTAAGGGGGTATTACAACCGCTACCCATACCAGTATGGAAGTGGTATAATATCACTATGGACTTTGTAACTGGTCTCCTGAAAACATCCAAAGAAACAATGCGATATGGGTTATTGTGGACCGTCTCACCAAGACAGCCCATTTTATCTCTATTCGGGAAGATTTCTCTTTGGATCAGCTTTCCAAGATATACGTGAAGGAATTCGTAAGGATGCATGGGGTACCACTATCCATCATATCTGATCGTGACCCAAGATTCACATCAAAATTCTGGAGAAGTCTTCAACATGCTCTGAATACTGAATTGAATTTTAGTACGGCATATCATCCTCAAACTGATGGCCAATCTGAAAGGACTATTCAGACACTCGAAGACATGTTGAGATTATGCTCAATGTAATTTAAATGTGGATGGGATCAACACCTCCCATTAGTGGAGTTCTCCTATAACAACAGCTTCCATGGAAGTATTCAGATGGCACCCTATGAAGCTCTGTATGGAAAGCAGTGTAGAACTCCTACTTGTTGGGATAAAACTGGTGAGAGGAAGCTTCTTGGGCCTGATCTCGTGCAAGAGATGACGAAACAGGTTCATGCCATCCAACAACACATAAAGGCAGCTCAGAGTCGGCAGAAGAGCTATGATGACAATCGTCGAAGGGACTTAGAGTTTGGTGTTGGTGACAAAGTCTTCCTTCAAATCTCTCCATGGAAGAGAGGCATGCGGTTTGGAAAGAAAGGGAAGCTCAGCCCTAGGTACATTGGACCCTATGAAATCCTTGATCGCATAGGAGCAGTGGCCTATCGTCTAGAACTTCCACCGAACCTAGATCAAGTTCACAATGTCTTCCATGTATCTCTCTTGAGGAAGTACATACCCGACCCTTCGCATGTACTGAACCCAGAGGTGGTACAACTGGAACATGACCTCTCTTATGAGGAGCAGCCATTGGAGATCTTGGACCGTAGAGACAAGGTTCTATGAAACAAGACTACCCACCTTGTGAAAGTGTTGTGGAGGAATCATAAGTATGAAGAAGCGACTTGGGAGCCTGAGGAAACGATGAAGCAAAAGTACCCTCACCTTTTCGACTAGGCCTCAAGTATAAATTTCAGGGACGAAATTTTTTAAGGGGGGAAGAATGTAACGACCCAAACTTTTTAAATAGTATATTAACTTACTCTTAATGATTTAATAGAGATGTTAATGGTTAATGTAGAAAGAGGAGTCGATGGCTTCATCCAGTAGACTTGAACCTTATGAAGCCCACTTATCAGAGCTTGGGAAGGAGGTAGCATCTGTGGGATTCGCTTTGGACCAAGCCCAAGCCGAACTCCAGCGTGTCAAGCTTGAACGGAAACTCCTACGGGAGAAGTTCAAGTTGGTAGAGATTACTACTAGGGCAATGTTATCTGAGCCCCCCTCATATTCTCTCACCACAGCACACCTTACACTTAGGTCATATGCCGGTGTTATAAGGGGAAATGTTACGAGACCCTAGCTTCTTTGCGTAATCCTTTGCGATGAATGAATTGATATTTCTTCCTTTAGTGATGTTTGTGAAATTTCAAATGTTCAGATAATTTTAGAATGTATTTTATTGATGAATTTTGGAAAAAAATGATATTTTAAAATATTTATGAAAACCCTAAATAACTAATGATGTGTAATGATTTTCAAAAAATGGTCTTCTAAAAAAGTGTTCAGTAAGGAATTTGGAGTCTAATAAGATCAACTTAATTTTTGATGAATAGTAAATTATGAATAGTGATTTTACGCTTAGGATTAGTAATGTGCCAAATGGATTAGTAATTTCACTCAAAGAAAGTTTTAATATAATTTAGACACCTAGAATAAGTAATGTGATTCAATAAAATGGGTAAATAACGGTTTCATAAATGATTAACAAAGTATTAGTTTTTTTCGGGTGAATAGTGTTTTTTAATTTAAAATTTAATTAAAAATAATTAGATAATTATTTTTATAAAAAGGACTTTATTTTTGAACTCAGATCATCGATATTGTGGTATGGTAATTTTTGGGGATTTTTCTGAAAAAAATGAATTTTTGATGAATAGTGCTATTATTTAAAAATTAAATTAAAAATATTAAGAAAATTATTTTTATAAAATGGAGTTCATAAATGTACTTAGAGCATCGAAAATTGGTTAAGGTGAAATTTTGGTATTTTTCTGAGAAAGTTGAATTTTCAGTGAATAGTAAAAATACAGTTTTAGGGTTTCGGTATGTTTAATGACATCATAACTGTGTCATGATGATTTCATGAGATATTTTAAGGGTTGTGCGGCCAAGGGTGATGAATTATTGTTTTGGGGGCCCCATGTGGCCTAACTTTATGGAAAATATCATGAGAGAGCACATGGGTTTGATAAAAGCACTTGTGAGGTGTCCCTTGGCCATTAATGCCTTGTCCCCTCACTTTCCCTATAAATACCCACCCTTTCCTCCTTTAGTTTTCACTCCCAACTCTCCCCCAACGATGTTCTCGTCTCCTTTCCTTTCAAGGAGTCCTCCCAGGGTGCCCCCAAGCCCTCAAGGTCCAAACCTTTGAGTTTTAAGAGTTACGTTCTAAGGTAAGGGATCCGACCTCTCTCTTTCTTTTCATGTAATCTCTTTTATGTCATTCCTTTTATGCTCCATGTTCTTATGTGAGAGTATGTTCTTTTATATTCCTCTTACTTCCCTTTTCATGTTTATATGATGAGAGATCCCCTCTTACTCTCATCATTTCGTTTTATGAATGTTTAAGTGACGTCGTTAGGCTGCCGAATTTTTTAAGTGATTCTTTCACCCTTCTCATTTTTCAAGTTCGATTTTCATCTCAAGTCTTTCAAGTTCCTTTTTATTATGTTGGGTTATGATCTCTATATCTATCATACTAATCTCTTATGTTCATATGATGAGATACCCTATTTGATCTTGACAAATCATTTTTTTATTGAAGTTAAGTGACGCCGTTAGGCTGCCGAATTTTCATAAGAGAAATCTTATTTTTGTCTCACTTCCATGTTTTTCATTTCATATGGTGTATCTTTAAACTTTCATTACCATGTTCTTAAATCCCTTATATTCTGTCCCCCTACTGTTTTATGGATCCTTTATGAGTGGGTGACCCATGTCCCCTCTCTTTTCAATGTTTTCTAAAACCTTGTAACATAGCCGTTATGCTGTAGAATTTTCATCTCAAAATGCCTCTCTCTTTTCTCAAAATTATTTTATGTTATAAAGTGAATACTAAAAGCTCTTATTTATACAAGTGTATTCACATATATATCAAAATGTTACATTTTAAATTCTGGGATTTACATACATGAGACCCGCTTTCCCTTTCCATGGGTTTAAAGTGACATTAAGATCGTGTCTTTAAAGCAGTTTTTAGAACGTTATGATTATGAAATGAAACCCATTTATTTTGTGCTATATGGGTTCTTTATGAAATGTTTTATGATGATATATGTGGCTCAAATGATAGTAAAGACAAATTAAGGGTGTGCCCTGATAGCGCTCCAATGCATTGGGTAATGATGTAACCACTAGAGATTACAATTTTCACGATACCTTGGTGAATAACCTTGGTAATTTTCAAATGACACCTTGGGGATGGACCTTGGTGATATGTTAATGATTGTCTATGTTAAATGATGTAGCCACATTTTCAAGTTATGAAAAATGTTATTTTTTTTATGAAATGCCTCATGATTTCTTTCTCATGCCTTAAAGTTCTTTTCATGTCCTTATTGAAGTATATCAAGTTCACATGTAAAATGTTCCTCTTGTTTCCCTTACTGGGCCTTCTGCTCACCCTTTCTTTTGATGTATGTCCCCAGGTTATGAGATGCAGTAATGAACCTAGGATGAACTTAAGGAGAATACTTTAAAGTGTTTAAGAAGAATTCTTTATGTTGTTTTCATGTATTATGTTCCTAGTTTCCAAGACACTAGACCTTAAAGATCCTCAGTTTTGTGTAATGTAATGAAAGTTTATGTTATAAAAAGGTGGGATGCTATATTCCTCCTCACTCATTGATTTCCTATTTGGTGATATCTTTTTATGTTTTTTTCCGTATCTCTTTCAATTTATTATCCATTGTTTCTTTCCATTCTTGAATGAATTTATAATTCAGGGTTTCTATTATTTTGGGTTTTTATTGACCCTTTGATGGCATTTCTTACTGCCTTGTAACATATTAAGAATTTTACACACTGATTTCATCCTTGTGGCATATTAAGTTTAAATGTTTTGAAATTTCTTCCGTGGAAATAAGAAACACAAAGCTCTTGTTAAAATTCAACCCATCGTTTTTATTTAATATATATATAAATGGATTTCAAGTAATGATTTCTTGAAGTTGAGGTGTGGTTTGTTTTGTTTTGTTTTCGATTTTGAAGCTTCAGTGGTATTACATGGAGATTTTTGTATTATATTAAGAGTCCTGTATTTTATATCTTTTTTATTGATATCCTATATAAAAATCCATATTTAAATAATCATTTTTAAATATATATATATATATAATAATTATTTAATATATATATGTAAGTATATAGTCATATGAAATATAGATAGGATTCATTCAACAAATAAGATGAAATTTTTTTCCCTAGTCTCAAAAATGAATTCCAATAGAGACTATTATTGTGTGTTTCTTTTAAATTATGACTTTGAGGTATGTTTGGAACTTTTTAAAATCACATTGATTTGAACATTGAAATTTTGATTAATATTTAAAGAAAGAAATTTTCGTTGAAAATTAGTATTAGTATCAAGTGTTATGGATTTTTTGGTACCATGGAATAGTTTTTATAAAATTTTATCACCATATAGGGAAGATATATATTAGTTTTGAAAAGGTAATATTTTTTATATTTTAAATAGAGAGATCGTATTGATGGGTGTTAGAAGGATGTTTTAATAGACATTTTTGTGTTATATTGATTGTTGATTGATATGTTTAATGAAAAGGTGACCATACCTCCCATTACTATCATGATAGGGATCGTATTCATCTTACTGATGGATAAGAGATAGCTACAATGTAGTCCTGATAAGATTATATGGGTCCTCACTTGTATCAAAGTCCATGTGGGAGTTTAACAAGGTAGGCATGTTGCGGGTCTCTAGTAGGTTATAAATATAGGAACTCATCATCAAGCTTAAAGGTGGTTCCAACCCAAGTATGTCCAAAGTCTTGTCGTGGGATGTTTTTAAATTTTTCAAGATTACATATTCTTTATTTACTATTGTTTACATGTATATATTTTTTGACTTACCCCACATTTAATATTAATCCATTATAATGTGACCGATTTTTCATATTTTTTATTTTGTTGTTTGGATTTATTCATTTTTCTGACTAATGTTTCGTTTTATTATTATATATTATTCTTCATGAAAATGGTTATAAAGAGGCATATTCCAGAACCCTTGAATATTTAGAAAGTCTATAAGTATGTTCATTCAATAAAATATCATTTATTAAGGTGAAAATATTTATTAAGAGAAGTTTTTGGGATTAATAATATTTTATATTCCATAAATATTGAATGTAATAATATCTTAATATGTTACATAACTTGTTCAAAAATATATAATGGAGGTCGTCAAAATCTATATATGTTGGAATATTTATTAGAAAATATTTTCAGGTATTAATCATTTTAGGTCTGAATGTATTGGTTCCACACCTAGGAATTTCTAATTAAGATCCAAGTATATGGAATAACTCTATTTATTAAAAAAAATTATCAATACATTTTTATATCATTTAGTTGATGGAATGGGAGTTTATTGTTCTTGTTTATCATTTTTTGGTTTCTTATTACTCTTTAATTTCCTATTTTATATTTTCATTTGTTTATTCGTTTGAGGAAGACGTGATAGTTCATTTTAATAGAGGTAGGACTAGTCATTTGGGATGTATGGGAATTGGCCACAACTCAATCTAATATACAATGTGCCTGTTATGACTCAAAGTGTCCATTATCATTTTAAAATTAACATTTTAGGTCAAAAAGTGTCACTCACTGAAAACTGTGAAAACGCACTTGGATTGTCTTGTAAATTTAGGACAATGATTCATAAGTCATTTTTTATGTGTATGAATCTTTGTCATGTCAAATTGATACATGATGTGACCAATATGACTCAAAGTGATTGTTTCCAATTTAACATGACATTTCAGTAAAAAAGAAAGGTTTCTTACTCAAAACTGAGAAAACGTGATCTTATTATTTTAATACTTTAGGAAAATGATTCATAAGTTATTTTCATTGTATAGGAATAATCCACACCTCAATCCAATGTATGGTGTGACCGGTACGACTCCAACTGCATCTTTTCAATATATAAGTGTCATTTTTGTTTAGAATGCACCTCACATAGCTAAAAACGAGAAAAAATCCAGGATTGTTTTCTCAATCATTATATCTAATATTACTTAATTAATTCTTTTATCATTTTTATATCATACTTATTTAGTTAATATTAAAAAATATGATTCTTTAAGGTGAACTAGAAATGGTGTGACATGCAAGAATTAACTAAAACTCAATCTAATACACATTGTTCTTGGTATTAATCAAAGTTTAGTTTAAAAATAACAATTTTTGTTTAATTTATTTCTTTAGATTATTACCACCATAAGAATTGTTTTCTTATGCATGTTCTTTATATTTCTCAATAAGGGTAGGTTTTTTCAGAAATAACATTAGTCAAGGTCAAGGGAAAAATAAAAAGGAACATGAATGTTTTTTAATTTATGTAAAAAAATTTACTTACTTGTGTAATTGTATAAACCAATGTCATAAATGACTATAATATAGTTTCCATTCTTGTATTTGTGTTAAAATTTTTATTTCATTTAAATTTTGTATTGTAAGTTGATTTTATATTACATGTACTATTTCTGGTGTTCTAGTGTATTGTTACGACACACTACAATATGCCCCTTTATAAAGGCTATTAAATGTGTTGGTAAAGGGATCCTTTATTTGTTTTAAATAAAACTGCTAATAAATGGGGTCATTTATCGTCACTTCTAAAAGATTTTATAAATGGTTCCTTTATCATCACTTTTTTAGCACTAATTAAGGATCCCTTTATCAATTATTTTCTATCTCTCATAAAATCCCAGGGATTATAATTGTTCTCTAGGATTCAGTGCTTTTCTAGTGCTAATAAAGGCCATTTTTAGCATTGTTAAAGGCTATATTTATTGTAGTGGAAGGAAAAAAATAAATAAATAGAATTAATTAATCATATATAAATATCTCAAAATAAACATTACTAAAACAGTGAATAAAATCAATGATCAACAAAATATAAAACCAAGTCAAATAGTACATATAATTGGTAATTCCATAGGTTTTAGTGATAAAATTCTAAAAGTGCTTGAGTGGAATGATCTGTTAGCCTATCGATGCATTCCTAACTAAATAACCCTCAGTTTCTAAACCAATCAACACTCGCTATAGGTAAATTCATATCATCCCCAAACAGATTCTAGTTAGTGTGTAAACATAACTAGAATAGCAACCATCACTTGATTTCAACTCCAGTCAGCCAATGATCCCATTAAAAAATCTAAGTGGAGGTTAATAAATAATTCCTTGTAATATCAAGTGCGTACACTATGCTAAAAACCTTATTTAGAGATAGTTGTTCTGAATATAATTGGGGATTTAAATTTATGAAAAATAATTCAAGGAAGTTTACTAGAACTATCACAAATACTTGTGTTAGGGTTCATTTCATGACACTTTTAGAAAACTATTTTGAATTATCTTGCAATGGTTTTTTAGTGGCATTTTTAAATGTTCAACAAGGGTTTTTTATTTTCTTTATTCTTTAACAGACATATTAAAAATAAATAATTTAGAGGCATTTTTAAAACATGCATTAATTATTTAGCTGTATTTTTTTATTTTTTTAAAGCACAATTTATTTATTCTTTATTTATTATTTATATATAGATGTAAAATTAAACATATATGTGTATAGTGATATTTTAACCCCTTACCTCTTGATTATTTTTTATATCCCTTACCACTCCACCAAGACCTTCATATGGGGGGAAATTAGACATTAATAAACTTATATATTGTAAAAAATTCATTTAAATACACATATATGCATACATATAATTATTCAAAAGTTGTAAATACATACATATAAAAATATAATTACATGTAAAACATATAAATATAGTTATATATAAATTTATAAATATATTAAAATATATATAAATATAAATAAATTTACAAAAATTTATATAAATATACATATTTATAATTATATATATATATGCACAAATAAATATATACAAATACATATATTTATACGAACATAATATATATAAATATATATAAGTATAAATATAAATATTCATAAATATACATAAATAAATATAAATACATACAAATATTTATATAAATACACAAACACACACACACATATATATACAGATAAATATCTAAAAAAATAGAGGATATAGCTCACAGGAGTTGCCTAATTTATTAATAGATATAAAAGAGTGTAAAAAGGGATATGAGGTTATACATGGTAGAAAATCTTCTCATCTAAATAAAAACAACATAAAAAACATGGTGCTGAAGCATAAGATTCAATAGTCCCAAAAGATAACCTATAAGAACATAGCCAAAGATCAAATAATTATGATGTGGTGGCCCTAGGACATTCAGACCATGAGGAAAATGTACTCATGTCCAATTATTCACTATTTTCCAAACTTTATCCCCATTATACCTCACATAGTAAAAGGCAATCAAGAAATAAGTTGTAGGTTCCATGGATGTAGAAGTATCTTGAGGATGGTCAAGCTCTCCAATCATGAGATCTCTTAATGCTTTATCAATATTCACCTTTTAAAGATCTCTTTTTCATTCTCAAATTCTATAATAATTCCAAAGCAATATAGAGGCTTCTCCATTGGTTGTGATTTACTATTGTCTCCAACATGAACTGGATTTGAAGTTGGGGACTTTGGAGATAGAACTATCTTAAAGTACCCATAACATCCAGTCTTCACCAAAACATATACCCCCTCATAATAGTATTTAGAGGAATTGGCATTTATCATCATAGATGAATCATCGTCATAAGTAGGAGTATCATATCCCAAAAAAACATTCTCACCACAAGAATCATCAGATGTAACTGGAGTGATGTCCCTTTCCTATTGATTAATGTTAGAAGCCTATTTTTTATATTTTATGTTATAATCCACTTAATTAGCTAAAGAATCCATAAATTTGGAATTTCTGAAATCAGCCTACAAATTCTGAGTGATATTTTTCACAAATGATTTCATAATTTTACTAATTATAGCATCATCCATCATTCAAGAATGACTAGAGTTGACATTGGTCAATTAGCGTTAGCAGCATCAAATTTATATAGAGGGATATTAGCTCCAATCGATGTGTCTCCCTTACTAAATACAAACATTAGAGAAACCATTTTCTGGTCTTTTTCAAACGTATAACGTTCCAAGAGAGGAGTAACACTATATTCAGTCTACTCTTCTATAAATTCCTCTAATTGATTCTCACCTTGTAGGTTATGATTGGTTGGAACACCTATTAACACAATTGTTTATTTAGAAAGGTTTATATGATTCCATGTTCCAGGTTAGAGGCTTATCTTTATGATATTTAGTTGAGTAAAAGGTTTTACCCATATTATTTTTTACCACTAATAGTACCAAATTTGTGAAATACACCTTCCTACAGGTCATCTGAGTTCAAATCAATTTCCTCTGAGGACCATGATTCATCTGAGTAACAAAATTTTCATTAACAGTCATGACTGGTAACTGATTCACACCAACTTTATTTATCAAAAAATCTTTTGGTTGAGGTTGATCCAACCCATCATGAACCTTCTTTTGGTTCTCTCTCGTGTCAATGCAACTTTGATTTTGGTCTCTCAGTTCACCTCCTTGCTAACCATACCTTAGTAGATCTGAATTTAGAAATTCCTGTTAAGAGTCACACCTTCTATCAAAATTTCCTTGTGCACTAGCTTCATGATTCAAGATTCCTGGATATATCTAATTTCCTGATTTCTATTTTCTATATTTTTCAACATTATGGAATTTCTTCTTATAAGGTAAGAAAACTAGTATTCTTATCCATTTTTCAAAATAATGTCATATATTATTGGAAACATTATAATATTCATGATTTTGTTCATAATCAATAAACAAATCAAATAAATATTCATCATTAGTTAAAACTAATGTATTTAGAATAGGAAAACTGAGACTCACCTCCACAAAAAAAACTCAAAAATGACCATATCATTATATTTTTTACCTTATATATATATGTTTATGGAATCTAATGGCTGAAGAAACTTTCGATTATATTTTGGGGTCCCAAAAGAACCAAATCAGCCCCAAAATTTGAAACCAAATTTTTGTGACTGGGTTCTTAATAGTCAAGGGGTTGAAAAAGGATCCTAATCTTGGATTAAGATTATTTCGGGCTTCAATTTAATGAAAAAATACCGCCACGATTTGGTTTTCAATGTAGTGGATACATAAACAATATAAAAACATCATTTTCTTATTTATGATATTCTCCAATCATTTAATACTCAATAGTCTATGAGGTTATTCCTAAGTGCTAGTAGGATCTAATGAGAGTCCTTCCCTTTAAGGACAAAACACATAATGATGGAGTTATTACACTCATTAAGCCTTTGTAAGATAATACTATGTGTTTTCCCATAAAATTTATATCACATTTCTTCTTAATCTTTTTTGATGATGCATCGAGGACACTTCACAATCCTTCAATTGAACTTGTCGAATAATAAATTGGATCATAAGAAAATTATTGTTCCACACCCCGCAAAGTGTCTGTATCCTTTTCCTTAGATGATTCCTAGAGATTTTCTTCTAATATCCCTAACACTTTTTGAACATATAAATCCTAATTGGCCTTCCCAACAAGAAGAGAGTACATTTGATGTTATGCCCACATGGTAAACACTTGGTCAACCAACACTATAGACTCAGGTTAAAATTTATGAAAGTGATTACCTCTAAAGTTAAAATAGAAGTGTTGTATTATTATTGTAATATCTACTATAGTGATATTGTAGTTTTGGAACTATTCACCTGAATTGGGTTCTCAAGCAGTATTATTGGACCTCTGAGCCATATGGATTTCAATCCATCAATGGCCTTCAAGCTACAGGGCCTTTGGATGACCATTAGGACTTCAAGCCATAAGTCCTCTAGGCCATCAAGGTAATTTGGGCCATAAAGCCTCCAAGACATGGAGTAAATTAGATCTTCCAAATGAGAAAAACCTTAGACTAATGAATAAGAGTAGTAGCAGTCACCAAGAAAAGAGAACCTAACCTAGGAATAAAACAGGGATATATAAAAAATATATATCATACCATGCCATGTACATGACTTATTTTAATGGTATTTTTCATGTAATTTATATTCTTTCTTTTTTTGGGGGTTTCCCATGCATTGTTTGAGGAAATGATGGGTTTTCAAGATTTGGGCCCGATAGTGAGCCCATTTCCACATTTAAAAAAAAATCTTTTATAATACCTTCATATTTTAACATTATTTATCAATTCCAATTCTTACTTGGCCTCTCCTACCATATTCAAAATACCATGTCTATTTGGACCCATTAAGAACTCATTATCATTTTGGATTTGGGTGATTTAATTAGGAATTGGGCAAACCCATGAGTCCATTTCCTTCTTTAAAAAATATAATTCTTTAATATTTAATTCATTTTTTAAATTTTTTTAGTGATTCCACCACCTACCCGAAGAAACAAAACATATTATCACTCTCATTATCTATTTTGTCTCTTTGGAGTTCATTTTCATCGCGGATTAGGGCGAAATTTCTCATGGTTTCTCAAATCGTCAAGATTTGAGAACGTAATATGTTTCATCCATAAATAATTCAATTTTCACTCTTTTCCCCCAATTTTAGTCCTCACATGACCTCATAATCCTCATTCAATCCTGTCTATGAGTTTTGGTTTCTTGGAGATTCAGCCTTTGGTGGATTTGGGGCGATTTCTTCAAGATCTTTCAAGTGAGTGTATTTCCTTCCTTTTTCCTCCCATTTACTTAGGGTTTCTTCATTTTCTTCTTGAAGTTACTATTTTCAAGAAAATAGGGTTTTGAACCTAGGGTTTTATCTTGGGTTTCTTTGTCTAATATTTTGGTTTTAGATTTGATTGAACTCCCTTGTAGTGTGGAGGTGGTTTGGGTGAACTTTCGTAAAGGGATTTGGTGTTTTGACACTTGTGGTAGGTTATTCCATGTGTAATAACTCTTGGATGATTTAGAATTTATTTTTTTATAATTATTTCCTTATAATATTCCTTTTTCATTGGTATGAAGTCTATTTTTAGTGGCGTTTGTTAAGTGAATGGTGCTAAAATGGCATTTTTCTATAAAAATGGGTATTTTTCATGGATATCATGTGTTGGATAATTTGGGGTTATCTTCTAATTGATGAAATTGTTTTATTAAAATGTTTTAGGGATTTCAATTATATTTTTCTGAAATATGTGTATGTACATGGTGTTCAAAGTGGGGTTTCCAATCGATTTTATGTGCAAAACACTGTTATATTTTGTGATGTTGGTTTTTGGAAATTCAAAATGTTTTATTGAGAAATATAAGTGGTGAAAAGAATTTGTATCCACTGTTTTGAATGTGGGTGACCAGAACTTATCATTTTATGTGAAATTGGATTTTGGTAACTTGTGGAATTTTTTTACCACAAAGGGGAAAACACGGGTATCTAGGCGAGCATACATGTACTAGTACGCTAGTGATCTGAAGTGGATTTATCTCTGTTTCACATAGCATATTGGACATTGAAAACACTAAAAAACTATATTGATGATGTTTGGGTGCCACTAGGTTAATTGTGTGTTCCCTACTAGTGGCTCGTGCATGATAATAGATATTACTATGGTTACTTTACACTGAGATATGAGGTACGTAGGGCTCGAAACTAACTAGTACCTAGGAGTGTTCCCGAGAATAGTGCTTGTTAGATATTTTGTATTTATCATTGAATTAGGGTGTGTTTGACTGATAAAGTTTAGTATATTACATGTCTTAATTAAATATGTTCACTCATTGAAATTTACCTTTGAAAATTGTTTACCTTTAAAAGTTTCATTCTTTAGAATTTATTGCCACCATTTCTTGTTTATGAAAAACATGAATGCTTTTCATCTTGTATTACTTTCTATGTGGAATCCTTTGGGTGTTATCCTATTGGTATTTTTCTCACAACCTACGTACACACCTTGGGTGTAAGTAGGCTTGATCATGGTTGATGTAGGTAAAGAAAAGGCCTTGCTTGATGGCAGTTCGGGTTTCTAGTTTCTTGTCTCGGTGTGGTGTTGTGGATATAGATTTTGGGTGATAACCCCTTGTCATGTGGAGTCCCTTGGTCTGTTTTTATGCTATGTTTATGTATATTTGGACCTCTTATGTCATTTTTAAGACCTTTTTTCAATTCTAAATTTTATTTAAGGCTTGTTTGGTTGGTAATATTCAGATTCAATTTATTGATTGTTTTTTGTTTGTTTTATATATCCATACTCAGGTAAATCATTCTGAAACCAATATTTATGATACTCAGACACTTTTTCCAACCCATGGGTATAGGGAAAACCCTTCTAGTCATTCCATAGATTGGTTTGGGTTTTGTTTTTTTATGGATACCAGATTCATTTTGTGACAAAATGGAATTAGAGCGGAAAAGGTTTTTGGGTTGTATTATTATTTTGGGATGAGTTGGGCTAGACTTGAGCTAGGATTTTCGGTGCTCAGAGTGTTGGTCACGAGTAGGGTTTTTGTCCTACACCTCTCATGTCATACCTCAGGTCACCATGGGACATTGGAATTGTATGTTTGAATTCACTTCTAGGTGAGATGTGTGGGTTGTATATTACACGTGGAAATGGGGTGGGGGGTGGAGTAGATGTTTCTTTTATTGTTGTAATGTGTTTGGATAATTTATATTTTATGTTATTAATTAAGTTTTCAAAAAATTTGTACTAATTTTTTTTCTTGTGACTATTGTCTTTTGTAGCAACATGACTTCCCTGAAAGTTCCCACGCACCCAAGGGAGGAAGTCGGAGAGTGTTCTCCATCACCGCTTGATCAGAGGCCAGTAGAGGCTATGGTTCGGGCTATCCAAGATTTGGGACAGGGACTAGCTACTATTCTAGCATCGGTTAGGTAAAATGAGACTGTTTTTAGGAAGGAATAAGACTAAGAGTTTCTGAAAAACAATCCTCTTACTTTTTGAGGTAGAACAGAACCCTAGGAAGTGGAGGAGTGGCTTGAAAAGATCGAGTACATGTTTGAGTTCATAAAAAAACCTAAGGAGGTAAAAGTGAAGTGTGCCTCTTTCCTGTTAGAGGGTCCCAACCACAGGTGGTGGGAATCAGTTCTTCATGTTGGGAAGCATGAGAAAATGGTTTGGATGGACTTTAAGGTTATCTTCAATGACCAGTACTTCCCTGAAGATTTGGCATATGCTATATCTTGAGAGTTTATGGATCTTGTTCAAGGGGATATTTCTGTGATGGATTCTACCAGCGATTTTGTTGAGTTGGTCTATTATGCTCCAAAAATTGTCACTAATGAGAATATGAAGACCCAAAAGTTATGGTGGGTATAAAGTTAGAGATCTATTCCAAGGCCTTCCTATTCAAGTTGAAAACCTATGAAAGGGTTGTTGACTGGGCGTGTATGGTCGAGATCGACCAAAAGGGTAGGGATAGTTTTTCTGGGACGATAGAAGTTCTGGGAAGTGGTAGATCTTCTGAGAAGAAAATGAAGTGGGAGGAGTAGGGAAATAAGGGGGATGGCAGCTCAAGACAACCTTCCAGGTAGTTTTCTTCAGTGGCTTCTGATTCGAGTTCTGTCATGTTACACCAGTGTGGGAGTCCAGGGCACGTCTGAATAGCATGAACTTTTCTTCCAAAGCCTTGTTATCAGTGTGGTGGTATGGGACACTTTCAGAACTTTTTCAAAATGGCACATCCACTCCAAAGTGGGATAGAATTAGTGGATTCTATGGGAGTTTCAGCTTGGTCAGATCCATTGATGGTAGGGGGATCTTAGTTTGGTGGTCATGGAGGTAGGTCTATATCATCTTTTGGGAAGATCCGGTTCAAGTTAGAGCCATAAGAGAGTGTCCATTCTTAGGTAGAGACTAGGCATCTTCATGTGGTGGATCAAGAACCAGTAGGATCTGAGTCGGGACCGTAGAATGTTTGAGGTACCATTCTTATTGCCTCTTCTGTAGCTTATTCTCTTTTTGATATTGGTGCTTCTATTTCATTCATGTCTGCTAATTCTATGAACAAGATTAATTTTCCAACCGATTTTTTTCCTTTACGATAAGTTTGTGATACCACAGGGAAAGAAGAAGGAACATGGTCTCAGGTGCCCGTTGTGTGTGCTTTCTGTATCAGGGGTTGGGATGGAGTGGGACCTCCTGGTCTTAGATATGGAACTTTTGACATGATACTTGGAATGGATTTTCTGGTGCAATTTCAAGCGCACATCACTTTCTATAAGTGTATGGTGAGTTTCACGGCACCTGATCGGAGTCCTCAAGGTTTTCTTGGGGAATGGGATCCTCGATCGGGTCACCCAGGACCTCCACACCCAGAGTTAGGGAATCTTATCTTCTAGTTATCGTCTCCCACGTAAGAGGACAGTGGTCTTGATCAGGAAGGTGGGTTACCTCATGTAGTGGATGTGTTCCCGGAGTTATTCCCAAATGATTTTTCAGCCTTACCCCTGGTGGGATGTGGATTTTTTGATCGATTTGGTGCCAAGAACACAACTGATATCACTTCCCTCATATCTTACATCACCCACAAAATTTAGGGAATTAAAGATTCATCTATAAACCTTAGAATTCAATGGATTAATTCACATGAGCATCTCTCCTTGTTCCACTCATATGGTTAATGGGTCCCTCCAGTTGTGCATAGACTACAAAAATTTGAAAAAAGTAACCATCAAGAACAAATATCATTTTCCCCTAATAGAAGATTTTTTTAACCAGTTGGAGGGGGAAAAGAGGTTATTGAAAATATACTTCCATTCAGGTTACCATCAACTCAGGGTGAAAGAGGAAAATATCAAAAATACATCCTTCTAAAGTAGGTATGACCACTTTGAGTATCTGGTCATGCCCTTCAAATTGGCCAATACTCCAATGGTATTTATGGAAATCATTAAAATAGTGTTCCACCGGTATCTTTATTCCTTCGTCATGGTGTTCATGGATGGATTACTTTTTTACACTGGATATGAAGAGGAATGTGAGCATCATATACAAATCATGTTGGGCACTTTTTGGGATCACCGCCGTTATGAAAAGTTCTCACAGTGAACTTTCCGGATCAGGGAGTTGATGTTTCTGGGAAATGTGATCTCAAAGTAGTGGGTTTTGGTGGACCTTGATAAGATCAGTGTGGTTATTACAGGTGGTTTGTTCGGTATTTATATCAACTTTATTCACTGATGACCACACTCACCCGAAAAGGGGTGAAGTTTTTATGGGGCCTAAAGTGTCAAGAATCCTTCGAGGAACTGAAGTGACGGTTAACTACCAACCTCGTGCTAATTTTCATTGAGGCTGGAAGGTTTATGTGTTGTATTTTGACATTTCAGGTATGGGTCTTGTGTGTGTTCTTATACAGGGTGATCACATGGGGGCATATGGTTCTTGCCAACTCTGACCACATGAAAAGAATTACTCGACCCATGACTTAGAGCTAGTAGCTATGATGCATTATTTGAAAACATGTCATCACCACCTATTTGGGGAGAAGTTTATAGTCTATTATGATCACAAAATCTTGGCCTACATCTTCTCATAGAAGGGCCTCAATCTATGGTTGCACCATTGGATTGAGTACTTGCAGGGGTTATAATTTGACAGTATCTATACCCTAAGAAAGGGTAATATGGTGGCAGATTATTTGAGTATAAAAGTACCAGTTCAATCCCTGAGGAAGTCCAGTGATGAGTGGACTCTGATGGGGCTCTTTGCTCAGATGCATGTAGAGACCAAGGAGCACAATGGATGTGTGTTCTTGGAAATAATTTAGTTAACTCATTCTCTCATGGAGTTGATTCAGCAAGAACATCCCAGTTATGGGCTTTTTCATTGGTCGAGGCTATTTCTTCATAGTGGGGAGATGTCATGTGATTGGTCATCATCTCTCGAGGGAATCTTGTGGGTCAAGGGCCGTTCAGTAGTGTCTTCGTATCCGCGGAAGGTGGAGATTCATGATTTCCACCAGTCTGAGTGGGATTTCCATCTTTGTTCCACTAAAATGTATTATTTTGTGCGAAGATAGTTCTAGTGGATAGGTATGAGATGGTACATAGTTTACTTAGTGTCAAGATCCTACATATGTCATTAGTTGAAAGCAGAACACCAAAGGTCCTCTTATTTTTTCCATCCATTACCCATTCCTACTTGGAAGTGGAAATAGGTTTCTGTGGACTTCATTGTTGTCTTACCTCATACACCTCAGTGTAAGAATTCCATTTTTCTATTGATTTATCATCTGACCAAATCATCCCACCTCATTCTGATCAAATATAGTGCTAAAGTGGATGATTTGGGTCATTTTGTATCTGTAGAAGGTGGTAAGAATTCATGGTGTACCATATGCAGTTGTCTCAGATAGAGACCCTTGTTTCACTTCTCATTTTTTTAAAGGCCTTCATAAGGCCTTGGGGTCGTAGATTAAGATGATCATGACTTACCATCCTAAAATAAATGGACAGACAGAGTAGGAAAATCAGATCGTGGAGGACATACTATATGTATGTATTTTGGACTTTAGAGGTTCATGGGAAATGCATTTTCTATTGGTTTAATTTTCCTATAAAAATAGTTACCAATACATGATTTGAATGTCTTATTTTAAGGTGTTCAATCGTTGACCCTGTCGGTCCCCCTTATGTGGGGGTGAGGAGGGTGAGACTTCACTGTTGGGGTCGAGCCTTGTGCAGGAGATATCTGAGAAGGTCAAGTTGATAAGTAAGCACTTGTTGACATCTCAAAGTCATCATAAATCTTATACTGACCAGAGGCATCGAGACCTAGAGTTTTCTATGGGTGACATGGTATTCTTGAAAGTGGCCCCTCGTCTGGGCCATCGTGGATTGAGAAATTAAGGGAAGCTGACGCAACGGTATGTCGGTCCTTTTGAGATCACTGAGCATATTGAAATGGTTGAATATAGTTTGGCCTTTCCTTCTTACTCGAATGTTATTCATGACGTCATCCACATCTCCCAGTTGAAAAAGTACAACCCAAATCTGTCCCATGTTCTGAATTGGGAGGAGTTAGGTATAGAGCTTGATTTTTCTGTTTTTGAGCATCTGGTGTGAATAGTTTATTCCCAAGAGAAGGTTCTTTAGGGAAAGATTATTCCACTGGTTTGGGTCCTTTGGAATCATGGGAACTATGTCCACGAAACATGGGAGTGGAATTTGTGGGTTGAGTAAGAGTACTCGGTCTTGTTTTCCAATCAAGCTTTAGGTTGACTTTCCAGGGAAGAAAGTATTTCTTGGTGGGGAGAATTGTCATATGCATGACTTATTTTAAAGGAATTTTTCATGTAATTTATATTCTTTCTTTGTTTCAGGGGTTTCGCATGCATGTTTTGAGGAAATTGTGGGTTTTCTGGATTTGGGGCCAATAGTGAGCCCATTTCTATATTTTTTAAAAAAAGTTTCTTTTATAACTCCTTAATTTTTTGACATAATTTTTCCATTACTCTTCCTAATTATCCTCCTATAACTTATTCAAACAACTATTTCTATTTTGACCCCTTAAGAACTCATTACCATTTTGGATTTGGGTGATTTAGTATGCCATTGGGCCAACCTGTGAGCCCATTTCCTGCTTTAAAAACATTATTCTTTAATATCTCATTCATTTGTTAATTTTTTTCATCGATTACACCTCCCAGTCGAAGAAACAATCCCTAGTCTCACCCCCATTATCGATATTTCCACTTTGGAGCTCATTTTCATCATGGATTAGGGAAACATTTCTCAGGTTTTCTCAAATAGTCTAGATTAGAGAATGTAATTTGATTCATCCATAAATCATCCAATTTTCACTCTTTTCCCCCATTTCAGTCCTCACATTACCTCCTTAGCCTCATTAGAGCCTCACTAATAGTTTTGGTTGCTTTGAAATTCAATGTTTAGTGGATTTGGGATGATTTATTCAAGATCTCTCAAGTAAGATGGTTTCATTCCTTCCTCCTCCCAATTGCTAAGGGGTTCTTCCATTTCTTCTTGAAGTTTCTATTGTCTAGAAATTTTTGATTCGAAACACGGGTTAGATATTCGGTTTCATGGTCTAATATTGTGTTTTTAGGTTTGATTGAACTCCGTTCTGGTGCGGCGGTGTTGCGGGTAAGCATTCACACAAGGATTTGGTGTTTTGACACTTGTGGTAGTAATTCCATGTGTAAGAACTCTTGGATGATTTATCATTACTGGATTTATAATTTTTTTCATGTTCATATTTCTTCTTCATTGGTGAGAACTGTTTTTGGTGGATTTTGTTAAGCGAATAGTGCTAAAATTACATTTTTGTGTGAAAATGGGTGTTTTCATGGATATCCCATGTTGGATCAATTGAGGGTATTTTCTAATTGATGAAATGGATTAATTAAAATGTTTCAGAGATTTAAATTATATTTTTGTAAAATATAGGTATTCACTGGGTGTTGAAAGAGGGGTTTTCAATAGATTTTATGAGAAAACATTGTTAAATCTTGTGATGTTGTTTAATGAAAATTCTAAATGTTTTATTGGGTGATATAAGTGGTGAAAAGTATGTGTAGCTACAATTTTGAATATTGGTGATTAGAACTGATTATTTTATGTGAAATTGGATTTTGGTAACATGTGTAATTCATTTGAGCATAGAGGGGGAAACCCAGGAAACGTGGTGGAAGGACGTATACTAGTACGCTAGTGATCTGGAGTGGTTTTCTCCCTATTTTACTTAGAAAGTTGGTCATTGAAAACAATAAAAAAACTATACTGATGATGTTTTGGGACCACTTGGTTATGTTTATGTTCCCTAATAGTGGCTCATTCATGAGAATGGATGTTTCTATGGTTATTTACATTGAGATACGATGTACATGGGGCCCGAAACTAACTAGTGCCTAGGGGTGTTCCTGAGAATAGTGCTTGTTGGATCTTATATATTTATCATTGACTTAGGTTGTGTGTGGATGAGAAAAATGAAGTAGCTTACATGTTTTAATTAAATTTGTTCACTCTTTGAAATTTCCTTTTGAAAATATTTTACCTTTAAAAGTTTCATTCTTTAGAATTTAATGCCACCATATCTTATTTACTAATAACTTGCATTCTTTTCATCATGTATTGCTTACCATATAAAGTCTATTGGGTGATATCCTAATGGGATTAGGATCACACCCTACATACACCCCTTGTGTGTAAGTAGACTTGATCATGTTTGATGTAGGTAAAGGCAAGGCCTTGGGTGATGGCGGTTTCGGTTGCTAGTTTCTTACCTTTGTGCGGTGTTGTAGAGACGGCTTGTGGATGATAACCCCTTATCATGTGGAGTCCCTTGGGCTGTTTTTATACTAATTTAATGTATATATAGACCTCTTATGTCATGTATAAGACCATGTTTTCATTTTTTTAATTTTATTTAAGGATGTTTTTGTTGGTAATTTTTAGATTCGATTTATTGATTTTTTTGTAGTTTTATGTGTCCATACTCGGGTAAATCATTTCCAATCAAATATTTATGATAACCAAGAACTTGTCCATCCCCTGGGGATTGGGAATTCCCTTAGGGACTTTCCACGGACTGGTTCGGGTTCCAGTTTTTATGGGTATCATATTTTTTTCTTGACATCCCATGTTACAATAATCATGGAACTGTAATATGTTAGAAATGTCAAGTGGGGAGAAAAGCACAAACTAAAAGAGGTGATAGGGTGTGGTTGTTCTTGTATACTCGGGCCAAATAAAGATGTCAGGGTTTTGGGCCTAAGGGCCTCTCATGCATGTAATTTCTTCCTTTGTATCTCTAGGCATCTGGACTATGTAAGCGTTCCATCTTAACCCAATTTAAAATAGGGTTTATGAGGAAATAAAAATTTATAAAATTTTAAGTGACAAAAAAAAGATTCCTTAGAAACCATGGAGTCAAAATTTCTTAAATCCTTGAATCCCCTGAAATTGTACAAAACAAGCTTGGGTTTTCATCAATGATTATGGAGTTTCCATCCACATTAGACCCCTTATAATTAGATTGATCCTTGACCTTTGAATCCATCACAACCAAAAAAAGCCCAAGATCATATCATGATCTCCATTGAATCTCCAGAGCACCACACCCCACATACTCTACCTAAATATATACATACATACCTCCATAATATATGTATAAACATATAAATATACATAATTATACATAAATATCTATAAATATAATATATATATATATATGAGTAAACACATGTAAATATAAACCCACAAATACATAGAGATATATATATACATATATGTATATGCATACCCCCCCCCCCCCCCACACACACACATTATATATATATATATATACAAATAAATATCTCTAAATATGTATAATTATAAATAAATATACATAGATATATCTGTGTGTGTGTGATTATATATAGACATATATATATAGGCATAAAATTCTACATAAATACACACACACACACATATATATATACCCACATAATATACATACATATATATAAATATACATTTATATACATAGATATATATAAATATATATCAATATGTATAATTATATATAAATACATACATTTAGATTAATTAGTATAATTATATATAAATATATATATATATATATAAACACATACAAATATAAATATACATGTATATACATATTAGTATTTATATATACTCACATAATATATATAAATATGAATAAATATATATATATATGTGTGTGTGTGTGTGTGTAACTTTATAAATATATGTAAATACATATTAATATATAAATAAATATATATAATTTTATATAAATATATAATTTGATATAAATATATTTCCCACATAATATGTGTAAATATATATGAATTTCTATGAATATAAATACATATAAATATATAAAAATATAATATCTTTTAATATACATATGTATATATAAAAACAATGTGTGTGTGTATGAACACAAAAATATACATTTATATATATATACTTAATTTGATATATATATATATATATAAACACATAAGCATATAAATATCTATAAATACACACCCACACACACAATTCTTAACCTTGAACTTCCCACCATATGGAATGTCCATGAACACTACGGTTTTACCATGAATTCTATCAAAATTCCAGCGCTTAAATTCTATTGAGAGAAGTATCTAGGATTAACCATGCCAATGAAATCTTCATCACATAAGACACATCAAAAAAATAAATCACCAAAAGAGGGATGAACACTACAATATCAACACCATTATACCAATAGGAATATAAACCCATGGAATAAATTCATTACCCACTGAAAAATGTATAACAATATCCTATTAAATGAAGTAGAAATATTATCAAGAGATATAATATTTTTTATAAAGGTTGTCAAAATTTTCCTTTTATTGAAATAAAAGAACCTGGGCACAAATTATGGGACATATGGGGTCATACAAGGCATCACATACCTCATCGATAACAATCATATTCCAATATTTTCCTAATTTTTATCACAATCAAGTGTGCTTCTTCCCGCAAGGAATTCCAATTAATTACTTGACCACATCCATGCCCACGACCCCAAAATAATATTCTCTTACGATTTCCTCTTGATGTAATAGGCTTTCGATGTCAGAACCATTTGAATCAATATCCTTTGGATGTGATTCCTCATTCTTAGCATCCCAATCAACACAGCCACGTTATCTTCCCTGATTTTTTGGATGACTGACTTGTTTCTATGTCTTGAGTTGCTGCAAAGTATCTTTCGATTCCTCCTCTCCCGCTTCATTTTTTGGGATTGGGGTTATATCCTTATAAGAAGAGTCCCCAACAATGTTTAAATCTCTAGAAAATGTCACTTCTACCTATGGACCTTCTATACAACTAGTTACCCAAGGAGGATTACCACCATCCTCGATTTCACCTGCTCACCCAGCATTGTCATCATGTGAGTCAAGCACTTCAAATGACTTTAGAATTTTCACCTATTTTTCTGATACTTTCATGGGAGGATCCATCAAATGAGGTTCCCATTTTTTCTAGTCTTTATAGAGTCAAAATTTTCTAGAACATTATTACTTGTATATAAGGTAATCATCTTCTCATCAAGTGCCTTATCATCCTATTTGTTGATGCATGTCTCACCAGTTTCTGCAATTGCCTTCTCCAATAGAATAGATGATCATCGTTCATTGATTTTAACATGGTTGCCCTTAGAATCACCCAAGGAGTGAGTTGTGTGACTCACCTTCACCTTGTCCAATTAAATTAAGGTCCAAGATCCAATCAGAGTTTCATCAATAAAGGCAAAGGAGACATTTCCCAATTTATCATGATGTTTCCCTATTTTCAAACTAAATTCATCCCCATTGTCATAGTTTACATATTTCACCCCAGACTTTACAATAACATCCTTATCTAGTAGAAAAAAGACTTTTAATCACCTCAATCAGCATATTTGTTCTTATACTTATCCATGGAAAGAGTTTAAGGATACACCCTCATAGGGGTATTATCCATCTATTGAATAAGGGAAAGTTCCTTAATATTCCCCCTCGAGGACTATATATTTACTAATCTGACTGGAAAATCCCCTACCCTTAGAGTTGGATGTCACCTGTATCTTTGTAATTGAATCATCAACATTCAATTTACCATTTATATTTCTTGATTGTATTATATGCCCCTTACAATAATGAGAATCAACCACTAATTATGCATTGATTTATAACTCATATTCACCCAATATCTTATCAAAAAAGACCTTATATACTAAAATAAGATCACCATAGAAAGAAACCCCCACTAATTAGTTGATATCATGTTGGGTAGCCCTTTTTGTATCCCTAAAATCCAGTGAAGAGTTATAATTTCTTTGAGATATAGTGGGAACCATCATTTTATACATCCTGTGTATGGATATAGTAGTGTGATTTATCATCTCCATGTTTGGAAGATCAACTTTAGTGGAAGTATCCTTATCTAATGGATCACCCATTACCCACCCCCCATTCAATTAATATTCCTTCCCTGATTCAAAAAATTCCACTCTTAGATTTATTTTTAAAATTGATTTCATCATGCCCTCTAGAAGAATAGAAATCACAAGTGATGGTTCATTTAAAACGCAATATTTCATGGACAATTACATTTAATAATGTATGTAATCGAGGAATTTTTTTCATATCCTATCCTCAATTCATATTCATCTTCATCAGTGGATAGCATCACTTTATCAACAAATGTAGAACTCAAATACACATCGATAAAGAAATGAGAAAAGTGACCAAACCTTTCCTACTCAGTTTCCTTGTCCATTTTGTTCAGAATACCTAAATCTAGAGCAATGTCATATAGTGTTATGGTAAACAAAATCACCAAGTTGAACCTATACACCTTGAATGATACTTGAATAAAAAATTTCATACCTCAACTGGATTGAAATTGCAATCACATTCACATATGTGAAGGGTACCCGGCTTAAGTGACACAGATCTAGAACCCCAAGTGTGCATCCTCAAAAAATCAGAGTAGAATACGATATAGATTAAACCATAACCCATGGAGACACATTTACAGCTTTCAAAACCCCATATTTCTAAAATTTTCTACATGAGATCCCATATTATCCATGGATTTGAACCTCTTGGAAGAATAATAAAAGTGATGATGGATTTTTTAACAATTTCTAATCACTCTAATATCACATAAAGATCTTATTTCACGTGAAAAATTATACCTTTGAGCCATATTCCCCAATGCTAGAATCTGTGAAGGTAGATATATATCAACTCAATCCAAATTGTGAGTACGAATCATCTGTAGTCAACCCACTGTGAATACTTCTCTTGTAACCCTTACCAGTCGCAATGGGCATGTGGCTGTCAAAACGTCCATGAGGGAGGATGGCCTTAGATTATAATGAAGAAGATGAAGAATACATGTGAATTGAGCCCTAATTTCCATGTTTTCTAAGATAGAGAATCTCCCGACCATGATCCATTCATGAATTTCTATTAAGAGATCTAAAATTAAGAAACCTTTACATAAAAATCTATTTTAAAATTTTTATCAGACTCATTGTACCATGAAAAAATAGGGTAAAAGGTTCCCCTAATATTAAATGATGTAGATTTCATTTTAATATTTGATTTTATAGGTCGTAGATCCTAAACAAACACATAGATCAAAAGTTATGGTCATTTGAAGTTAATGTCTGATTTTCAACTTCTCTTAGAACATTGATAAACTTTTTATTATTCATTATTACCAAAACTTTTATCCAATATGGTGTATTTTGTTTTATAATATTTTATTTTTATGGGTTAAGGTGCATAAACAAACAACCAGATCTAGATTTATGGTCACTTTTTTCTGAAATCTGATTTTTAACACCCAGTAGAACATTATTTAATGGTCGTGCATTGTTTTTTGATGATGATTTCCAAGCATGGTCATGTGCTAATTTTTCGTTGCTGGATTTTTCGGTGTGATCTTGTCTGGTGATGATTGAATAAAGTTGTGGTTGGACCTTGGAATTTACGTTGGTGGTTTTCAGGGGTTGATGGTTATGGGTTCATCATGACTGGCTCTGGTGGTCCTATCCACTCTTATGCTGCTCTGGCTTCCAGGTCCACTGCTCCTTTCCAGTTCGGTTGGTTGTGATGGCTTCCTAAGAGGTTTTTTGATGTTCTTGTGAGAGGTATGTTGTTCTAAGAGGCATAACATGGTGTGACCTTCCCCTTATTGTTTTTAATTTTCAATTTAAACTTTTGGGGGTTGTGGAGATGAGATACATTGAGGGCTTTGGATGCGTGTTCCTTTACTCTTGCTTTTGGCTTTCTTCACTCTCTCTAAGGTGGATCCGAGTGGTGGTCTTCATGGTGCTTTGGGAAGTGGGGGTGATCGTCTGCCGGCGTCTTATGGTGGATCTGTCACCTTTGGCTCCTGGTGATGTTCATGAAGTCTCAAAAGAGGTTTTAATGTTTGAGGACATAAAGGCTATCCTTATGACTTTTATTTTTATTTTTTAACTCTACCCGTACATGAAGCTTCATGGTTTGCATCAGCATACATAGTCTTTTTGTGATTTTGTGATTTTGGTATGTGAAATCCTCTTGACAAGCTATAAGGATCCGCTCCAGATAAGGTTTCAGAGCAGGAATCATTCACCAGAGCTTGGACAGCTAGATTTGGAATAACGAGAGGTTATGTATTTTTCTATCAGTATCAGGACCATGAAAATCTGCATGGGATAGTTTCCCGAGTGGCCTTGCATTGGGGGAGGTTTTACATAATTATGTAATCTCTGGGGAGGGGTGTTTCTTGTAGTCTTTATCTGGGTTTTATTTCATTTTGATGGGTTTTATTGGGTGATGTTTTTAGGTTTCACACTTATCCTTTAAAAGTTTCATTTGAAAATACAAAAAAAAAAATAGATTCTGGTCAAAGCACACTCTGTTTGATATCATATAGTACATGAAACACCAAGCTTAACAAACTATGAGATATAATTTTATAAATAGGACCACTATGAATTAGTTGTTGCTTTGGTGTGTATGAATAAAAATAATCATAATATTAAATGTATGTAGTAACTTTCTTCCTTAATAATATTAATAATAAACCATGTGGTTATTATTAATTAGTCAAAAAAGAATATAAAAGTTTTGATGGAAAAAAGAGATAATTTTTAGAAAATGATATTTAAGTATCAAATGTATTTTGATCTTAATAAATTAAATTAAATAGTATTTATAAATTATTAAAATGATATAAATTTATTATATATCCAATTTATATAATTGGGATTTATTTCATTATGGTTATTAAGAATTTAATGGGAATAAAGTCATTATATTCTTCAAAAATACATTTTCTTCAAAAGGGGTTTTTATTAAATTTTGTGCATGGATATTATAATTAAGTTCTTCCCCTTTTTTAAATTTTATTTTAAACAAATGGATATCATTTTTTAAAAAAGTATGTTATTATAGGCCCATGATTAATTTTGGATATTTTTCGAAAAAAATTGTATTTTTATTGAGTAATGAAAAATGTCTATTTTTGAAAAAATGTTATTTCTTTTCATTAAATAATGTAATTTATAAGTCCCGTGTTTTTTATATTTGGTTTTAAATTAACATAAAATAATTTTAATTTAACATAATCTAATTATTTATATAGGAATAAACTTTATATTTTATTTTGGCATGAGTTTATTTTTATGCTTAAAACGGATTTTTTTTCTAGAAACTGTTTTCAATACATTTTGTGTACATATATCAAAATAAATTTCTGACAATAATATGAGATAAATATTTAAAAATTTATTTAAAATTTTGAATCAATAGGTTCAAATTTATTAAATATTTAAATTTCATTTTTAGTTACAATAATTTGTGATCGTTGTAAAATGTATCACAACGATAATGGGAAAAACAGATAAATTAAATTTATAACTATGGGATATGGTCTAAAATTTATCCAAAAACATTATATTATTTATTTTAATGAGATTTATTATACCATAACCAAAATAATTTATAAAATATGGAATTTTTGTTCCACTTTACTTAGTTTATTACCTTTATATTATTTTATTCTATGAAAATTTACAAAATGTTACTTGCCTTCTTTTAATATACCTAATATATTATCACATGGATTAAAAACGGTATTAATGTTTATAAATTTTTATTATTAATATTAATAATTTATTTTTACGATTGAAATTTATTTTTATTTTATGTAAATATTATAATTTCCTTGAATTCTTATACAACGCCACCGTAGAGCTTATGCATACAGTAGAAAAATATAATAAATGATTTTAAAAATATTAAAATTAATATATTTTGGATTAATTATGGTTAATCAGAATGAAATTGTATAATTATAATATATAAGTGATTATTAATGAGTTTATATTCTAATTTTATTTTTATCATGATTCCTTTAAAGTCAAGATATATGAATAGTCCGGAAAATTAACCTAAATGGTATTAAATGTTTAAAAATAATTTTAAATAGTTATAAAATTATAAAAACTAAATTTAACCAATTGGATGGTAAAATATAAATATTATCATTCATGAATAATTTATGTTAAACTTTTAGTTTTTAAAACCTCTTTCACTACTCTTAACTAGTGAAACATTTATTACAACGGTTAAGGTTAATGAGGGTTAATGAGGGGGCTAAACCAAATTATAATGTATAAAATTAAATATACACTTGTATAAAATTTATTTATTGATTATATTTTGACAATATAAATATTATAATCTAATATTAGGTGGTTTGGAACCATTCTACATGAGTTATAAACATGTTATATATTAATATTTCAAGTATTTATAAGTTTTCCACCCGCCTCACTTTAAAAAGGAAAAAATTTCTCCAGTATTATTTATAAAAATTGATCCAATTAGATCAAAAAATATTTAAAAAATACCTTAATATATTCTTTACCCATATCATATTTCTTTTTTTCTTCAACTGAGACCATCCTAATAATACATAAGGTTTAATCCAAATGAGGATTTCCAAAGAACAAGTATAACTCTTAATCGAGTTTTTCATTATATTTCATCCTATAGTACCTTCAATTATATGCTAACCACGTTGATATAATAACATAGGTAGCTTCCATATAATTAAATTTAATTTTGTTTATGTAATGACCATTATTCATCTCCTTTTAACTCCTGTGTGAAATGAAAACATTGCTTGTGCATACATGGGGACTACCGCCTCCAAAAAGAGATGAGTTTCATTTTTCATCACCACCACATGAGATTGGTTATTATGTATTATTTAATGAATATGTATGATATTCATTACCTAATTATTATTCAAATAATATAATATATAACATACCTTATTACACTTTAATCTTTTGGAAAATGATGGTAGTGTTCATGCATACGTGTAGACTACCACCTCTACGGAGCGATGTGATTCATTTTTCATTACCACCATTCATGAATGCGAATAAAGTTCTTTTTAATATATAAATTTTATATTTATTTCATGATTAATATTTTTTAGATGTTAAAACTTGGACCAATACTCAAGGATCTGAACTACAGAACTTAAAATTGTATGAAAAATAGAATAATTATGACCATAGATGATGATGTTAAACCATAATTGTTAATAAAAAAGTGAAATAATGTTATAAGTGAATCATATATTTAATAGTCACAAAAAATATAATTATTTTATAGATTTATAATAAATCTAATTTTATTATACATAAGTTTAAAATTGTATACAAAGCAATTTGAACTTGTGGTATGGGTAATTTTATCTCATTTCTAGTTCAATGAGATATGTTTTACACTATGCCTGTAATTTATTTTCCATGGTGTATATAATTAATTTTTTAAAAATAATGTAATAAAACTAAATTTAAAAATGGTTTTCAATATTTTTTATTCAATTTTTTCTTTAAGGGGTTTTGATTAAAAAGTTACCAAATTAGTATTGCATTTTTGTTACAATCTCATTTTATTTTGGGATTGTTTATGTTCATATTTACTTTGGGAAAATTATATGATCCTAATATATTAAACCAAGTCTATTTTCATATCCTATGGTTACTTTTTTGTATTTCATATTTATATTTCATTTCCTCTTTTTTGGTATCAAGAATCAATATGTAAGTTACATGTAATTGACTTTTTAAAAAAAATATACATTTATTGTTTTATTTTAAACTCTTTTTCATCAATGTTGAGTTCTTTTAAATGTATAAATAATGTTCTTATTTATCATTAAAAGTTATATCAAGGAATTTTTAAATATTTTTTACATTCATTGCAAAGGTTTAAAAGAAAATATTTTAAATTTTTTTAATAGGATTCATTTTTATAGAAGTGTGAAAAGAATCATTGTTTTAAATATTTTTTAATGAACAAATTTTCCCACTATCATGTCCATTCTTTTTTTAGAATATTCCTTTACGATTTTTCATATTTAGTTTCAAATAATTTTTTTTTGTAAATTTTTTGTTACTTTTTTTAAATTTTACCAAATAAAATTGTATTATTTTCTTAATGGAATGAAAATAATTTTGAATGTGATTTATAAATTCATTTTATCATAATGTTAATAGAAAATTAATTTTAATTTTATTTAAATATTCTTCTATATATATATAATTTTTTTACTTCAAAAACTTAATTTCTGATGAAATAATGATCTTTTTTCATCTTTGACTAATTTATGGTTTTTTTGTTTTTAAGTTTTTCATAATTTCATTCCCTATCACTCTCTATCATTTCATTAGATACTATTGTATCCTATATATCAATATTTTAAGTATCATGGATTTATATGGAATAATTTCCACTATGTTTATGTTGTCTAAATTGTATTACATTTTTATATATGGTATCAATTGAATGAATTTTATTAATAAAGTTATTTCATTGATAGAGAAAATATTTGGTATTCTTGATTCAATATGGATAATTTTTTATTTATATGAAATTTTGAGAATGAGGAGTTTTGATCATTAAATATATGAGGAATGAATTAGATGTGAAATTAATGGTTGGGTGCCATTTATAAATTTCATCATGATTCTTCCATGGGTTGCATGAAAGAAATAATATGGTCATTTTAGCTAGGTAATTGGTGTATACATACCCATTCAATAAGATTTTCCATTACAAGGTCTTGAATATAAGATTACCGATGTATTTGATGAATCCTTGATGGTAAGATCATAAATGTAGGAAATTATACATTTCCTTCATTTGAAATTAATTTATTATTATTCATGTGATTATTCAGTTGATATTAAAAATATATTTATCTCGTGATAAAGTTATTGAATAAATGACATATGTTTTAATTATCTACTATCCAATATTCATTATTCCTTATTTACTAATAATAGATTCTATTATAAGAAACTCTTACTATGAATTTGATCCCATCATTTATTTTTCTTTCCTCTACCCAAGATATGAAGAAGGTATCCTTGAATGAAATTCAAGTATGTAAGAAATATTTTTATGATATTCTTTATTTTCTAGATGTAATATTAAAATAATATATGTATCTAGTTACCCAAGACTGCAAAAATAGGTTGATCCTTTATTTTTTAATCACTTGAATCTTGTAGCACTGTAATAAAGTAAGCTTCAACTCTGGGTTATGAGAGTCAGGGATGCTATAAAAAACCTCTTTATAAATTTCCCAATGGGATTTTAGAACTTTATTGAAAATAAAATAATGAAATACTTTTAATACTTTTCAAAAGAGTCCTTAGATATTTAACCCATCAATTGAAATATGAAAACTTCTTTAATGAATGAAGTAATAATAAACATTTAATAAAAATACCTTTCAAACCTAAAATGATACATAATGATAAAATCATTATATCCAATATGTATTTCATAAGAAACATGCATCACTAGAAATTAAATTTATACTAATATAAAATCTAATTAATAGGATAGTTCCACAACAAAGTAACCAAGGGATTCTAAAAAACAATAATATTGGTATCATTTTTAAACCCTGCTATAAATTATGAAACCATTATTGATTTCATATATATCATGTTTAGAAATAATTTTTACTTCAAGAAACCTCAATAGATTTTAATTTTCATAGAAAATACCTCTGATATATTTAAATGAGCAAATATAGTACATAAAAATGGTTCTAAGCGTATAAATATTTGGAACCTTTGAAAACCCACTTTATGTCAAATAAATAAAGACATAAACTATTATATTTCACCTTTAATCATCTAAAAATACAAATATAATTTTATCTTTGAAGGAAAATAATTTATAAATAGAAAGAGCAATATGGTATTCCAAATAAATGAAATTTCATAGAAATGCTTGCCTTGGTCTTGTGAAGTTACCACAAAACCTTCTAAGAAGAGAATAAAAAGAACAAAGGACCAATATGAACCATCTAATAATCATGAAACTCAAGGCTTGGATAAACCCCCAACAAGGTTTTAGACACCATTTATCTTTGATGAAAAGAGGAATGAAAAGGTAGAGAGTGGAAGAGAAATGAGGAAAAAATTAAGATAAAATATTAATGGAATAATATATTTACCAAGAGAAACCAAAAATAATCCACCATGGGCCATGAAGAGAGGACGGTATGAATAGATCTTTGGGCCTAGGGTGTAAGGGCCCAGATCTATATATCACATACATTGTGATTTTTTGGTGTTGGAGGTACCCAGAGGAGGATCTGGAGAGTTTGGAGTGTGTTTGAAGGAAAAGTGGGGATCCACTACAAAAAATGGCATGGTTATGGCATAGAGGGGTGTGTTGTGTAGTAGTACTTTTGGTTGTGTCATAGTGAATACTTGATATAATCTAGGGAAAATAATATAAGAAAAAACATCCACTGCCTTTTTAGTCATATCTACGACACAAAAAGTAGGTTCCATCATAGAGAGGTTTTTTTGAGATAATGTCAAATTAGGGGTAGGTATGTTGTGGTTCTTGGATTATTGTGTAGCCTCCATATTTGTTATGGGCAATTCTATGGAATTGTGTTTAGTGTTGTGTCATATCCCCCTAGATCAACTTTAATAGGATCTACCTATGGAGCCCAAAAATTTCTTTGACCAAGGTTAGCTTTGGTGTGGTCCTTCATGATGCACCGTACAACACCATATGTCAACCAGTTCTGTGGCATGGTCCATTTTGATGTGCCATGGTCTTCATTTTTACATTGGGTCTATAAATACCTTTATACCCTAGAACCCAGCTTCTCTCCCACTTCTTCCTCTAAAACCTCAGGTGACCAAGGGTTGTTTTTTAGGTTTATTAAATCCCCTTTAAATAGTGTTGGATCCCCACTTCTATTCATCATTCTGTGGTTATCCAATGTATATTTTATCTCCCTTTTCTAGTGGTTTCTATCCATTTTATCTTATTTCCTTCTATTTATTCTTTCCATGATTTTTAGTTTTGTCTCTTATATTTTTATGTAGTTTTCCTTTTATATTTTCTATATTTTTATGGAATGAAATATTTGGACAATTAAAGTTTTCTCATGGGATAGGTGACTAGATATTTGTGATGTTATTCTGTTATTGTGTAAATAATTTTGATACTTCCAATGTTGGGGATTCATTGCTTCTATTTTATTTAAATGAAATCATAAAGTGGTCATGATTTATCACTTTAGATGGTAATTTAATTTACCTAATAAATATTAAACTTGATTAAATAATGAAATTATTTTGTGGTTACTGATCGAAGGTTGTTTACCTCCCCCATGATAATGTCTTACCTCTTGATTTTCTAGATAATTTGATATCTATAATATGATTTTTATCATGTTTTTATGACTGGTTTAGTATATAAAAATTGATGGAAAATTATAAATAAAGAAAATCATAAATTAATCAATGAATTTCATTAATAATTTAAGAAGGGGAGTGTTTGTAATCCGATGTTCCTTATAATTTGATGAAATTGAAATTTATTCAAGTATTCATGTTTAACAGAAAATTTTGTTCCATGTGTTCATGAAATTGATAAAGAATATGAATAATGTAATGATTGTTGAGAATAATAATGGGGTCTGTTAAATAATAATTTCTCTTCCATGATGTTTTTGAAAATAGGTTTCTTTCTTGAGAATGTGTTTAAGAAATTTTGTTTCTTATTATAGTTTATGCCTAAGTAAGATAATAGTAGGAACCTATGAATAATGAATCATTTAATTAAAGATTGAATAAAACTAGTTGTTTGATGAATATAATTTTATGAGTATAAGATTTCCCTTTGTTTTTAAAAGATGGATTCCTTTTGTTGAGGATCGTGAGAGCCTATCTTTATGTGATGGGTTAATGCCTTGTTTTTAGGGCCCAAATATCTATTTTTATTATGTTAGTTTGGTTTTGACCCTTTTTGTGTGTTTGGATATAAGACTTGTTATGTGATATGATCCTAGGATGGTTGATGAGATATGGGTAGAAAAGCTTGAGGTTGTGGTAGCTGTTGATCCTTGTGATGGTGATATGCATAGGATTATGTATAATGGTGCCGGTGATGGAACTGGTATGGTTATAATGGGTTGAATATAGGATTACCCATTGATGTGCTTAAACTTATACACTTTATTGATATAAATATGTTTAATGGCTGATGATTTAGTTCCTTGTTTATCTTCATTCCTTTACCCACTACTTGAGATAGTTGTATGTTATTGGTTGCATCACTTAATGGTAGATTATGATATTTTTATAGAGTACCTATATTTATGGAATGATGTTAATAATGTTAAATATATGACTCAACCCATGGGTTTGGTGTTGCTGGAATGAAAATGAGATGATCTTGAATAACCATGATCTCAGTTTGGATTATGCTTGGAGGGTATGGACTTCACCTTGATGGGAGATTAAATGGGTAATGTACGATAATGTAAATGGTTAATTAATTTTTAATGAATTAATTAACAAAAATTATGTGATGGAAAGGGAAAAAAGTAATTTAAGGAAGTTACATTAAATTATTATTTTCTCTTATAGGATAACTAGTTCATAATAGTGATAGTTGGGAGTCCAAGTGACATTAGTTGTAGTCGAGTTTGAGACTAGGTTATGACTATAGTGTCATTATGAGCTATATTATATCATGTATATTCAATGGTTTCATGTGCTACCCCACCCATGTTTATTAGGGTTAATGGAACCCAACAGACTCTGGGAGGGTTTTTCCCCAACATTTCAGTGGGAGGATACATGGATGACTACCCCCCTTTATCCCAACTCTCTTCTCTTGGTAGTTCTTGTGCTGGTATGAATGAAGGTTATTTTTCCTATATATATGTGTGTGTAGGGTGGAGATGGATTGTGGTTATTCCACACATACGTATCTCTAGATATAGAATCCAAAGAATTATTATAAGTATGATGTGTATAGGTTATGATATAATGATGTAATTTACTTGGTGTATGGACTGTAATGGCATAAAGTATAATACCCAATGTATGAAAAATGTCATATGTTTTGTGGTGGATTCAAAAAACTACTTAGTTTTTTTATAGCAACAACGGGCACTAGAGCAGCGGCAGGTCACTGTAGTGGCAGCAGGCCACTATAGCAACAGCGAGTATTGTGTGGTACTATAGCAGGTGGGTACTATAGTAGTACTATTCACAGAATGGGCCTTGTGCCAAAAATTTGGGCCTACGGGCCCTCTAATGTGATAAATTCCCACTGGGACTTTGAGATATTTAATGGGTCTCCCTCTACCTAGTTAAAGATATCTTTTCTTTGCTTTAATAATAAATGAGGCTTCATCCCCAACCTTTTAAATAAACATTGAGTATATTTTAAGTTTTATAACATTATAGAATTAGTTCATAAATTATACATAACATATTGAATATTATAAGTAGACAATTCTACTCACTATCTTTTTTTCATAAAAAACTCTTTAAAACAAAATATGACATCGTTTTATTTTTTAATAGCTTAACTTTTCATTGATCCCATCCTTGACTCAATTCTTTATTATATCCTATGAAAACATTTCAAAACATGGGATGTGCTTAAAAATATCAGTAAGTGATACATAATGAAAGAAAACTTTCAGTATTTAAAAGATAATTAAACCATTATAAATTTATCATAAAGTAATACTTTTCAACTTTAATAATTAGAAAAAACACTTCACTGAATATAATCTCATTGCTTACCCTTTTGTAACCAAAACATTACCATAAAACCCATAGAAAGCAACATATAACATATAAAGTTAACTTGGGACATAAACATACTTAAATGGAATAATTATACGGCCGACTTACACAAATATCACTCAATGGAATAGTCATACGAATGACTTCAATAACCAATGAATTAGAGGTTATAACGTAACCACCCATCCTTGGTTTATCCCAGAACCACCTCTTATTTGGTTTATCATGTAACCACCAATCATTTGTTTATCATGTAACCAACCATCAAATATCCAAGAACCATTATATAATAATAAAACTTTAAATATTTCAAATATAAACATTTCACTAATAACATTTCATTTTTAGTCACAATAAATCATTTCAAGATATTGAAATACTCAATCCATTTCAAAAACCATTTAAAACATTTAATAAAGTGATTTTTGAATCAAAGTGTCCCATACCACTTTTAAACTTTTGAAATAAATTTGATAATTAATATTTTAAAACATTTATGTCCATAAAAATAAATCCATAAAACCATTTTGAAAACATGGACATAAAATAGAATGATTTTATAAGAATAATTGATAAAAACATTAAAACAAGTGTTTTTGTTAAAAATTCCCTTACTACTTGAGAAAAACATGAATATGAATCATTAAAGAATATCATTAAAAAAATTCAAATGTCATGAGAATATTTTAATTCATGATATGACGTGTCAAAAGGGTTGTATAAAAACGTTATAGGATAATAAAGATACATAACATCAAGATATGCCTCAATAAAAGGATATTGTGATGAAATCCATTACAAAGATCATATAAATGACATAAGAATTTATCAATGATGTGGATATGTGTAGCAATAGTATATCCACACAAAGAGAATGGGAAATTAAAACCTAAAAATATAAACAGTAATTCCACAAAAAATCTTGGCATAATGTAATCAACAATGTATGCGTAAATCGCAATGTGTGGAAATTGAGTTTAGAAATTCCCTTACAAAGAACATTTTTTTAAATAAAATAGATCAATTATGTGTATTCACTATATGTACAAATAATGAAATTATAAATATAATATAGTAAATAAAAATTTATTTCTCACATAATCCTAGCACGACATAATTGAGAAGTATGAGATTAACCCAAAGAATGGAAATTGGGATAAGGAGTTCCCCAATGAAAATTTGGTAGCCAAGTCACATCACTTAAAATTTCAAAAAATGATTTGATGAGAATGAAAATTGTCTCTAATAATTTTGAAATAAAACGGATATAAATAAGGATATATAAGAACATACCCCAACATAATAAAATGGAAATTTCAATACATAAAAGAAATATTTGACTAAAAAGGGAGGGTGAAGGGTTCAATTACCTTGAGTCTAATTCATATCGTATATTCCTTGTTCTTCCTGAATAATAAATTTAATTTAATTTATAATTTCTGAAGAACCTATTTCATGTTTATTATTACTCTTATATAACTTATTACCAAGTTATATAAATTACATAATTATTTAAGTTAATATCGGTCGTTTTGTCGATATTGGGTACTTAAGTTGAAAATGATCTTGTTATAATTACAAATTGTCCATGTGGTCAGAAGTACGTTATCTCCATAATAGTATTCATGATTTAAATATCATATATATCCATTGTATATGTAATTATAACAATCCATAACATTTGGAGATAAGAAATATAATGCACCATTTCTGGAGACTGTAATCTGTACGTACGCATGAACGCTACTTTCATTTATTTTTCATATAAAAGAAATGAAAAATAAATGATACATAGATATATTATAATAAAATTATAATATAATATGATATATACATTACATAAGTTCATTAACTCCATCCTTTATACATTCCATGTATAGAATGAACGAGTCATATCACTTTGAGGGGGCGGTAGTCCACACTTCCTCAAATGGAATTATCGTATTTACACATTATAGAAAGCATAAAGATATGTTTTAAATAAAAATATAGAAGCATAGAGACAATTTAAATATAATATATATCATATATAAATTCATTATCATCATAATGTCCACCATGATATGTGGTAGGGAAAAATTTAACAATCATCGTTTCATGAGCCAGTAGTTCGACGTCCATAGAAACAATATGTTCGTATCCATTAGATGGAGGTGTGTGTAAGTGTAGATCTAATAATTCTCATAAATAAATACTATTATATTAAGAATAATTTTTTTTGTTATTTAATCAAATAATAATAATAGAATAGGGAGTGGAGAAGGAAAAATAATGGAAAGGAACTTTAAAGAAGATGTTGTCTCTAAAACGTGTAACTCCCATTGTTTTGTGCCAAAAGGCATTCTTGAATTTACTTTTCCCAAGGTAAGGATTATAAGAGGAATTGAGGGATGTTGTGATATTATTTTGAAAGAATATGGATGATACAATGGGATTTATATGTGTCATTAAATGGGTAGAGGTGGCGGCCTTTATAAGAGAGAGGAGGGGAACATTAGAAAGGCATTGAATTATTATTTTATTATATAATGGTTTTTAGTTTCAAATGGTCCCAAAGTCATAATATTCAAAGATAAGATGTTTTGGGTCAAAACTCTCTCAACAAATATGTTTTAGGAAAGTCTAGTTCAAAAATTTAACCTTATCTTTTTTTCCTTAACGTTTAGTTAAAAACATTAACTCATACCATGTTTTCCTGCATTTTCCTAATTTATGGTTACTATAGTTACTATCAAATTTCAAGAGAACCACAAGTGATTCATTAATGAAATTTTAAACATTATCTAATTCATTTGTCCTAATATTAGATTTTAGGACTATTATGTCATTTAATAAAATAGTATTTGTCTAAAAAACACATTTATTTCAGTTTTTATACTATTCATATCATGACTTTTTAAAAATTCATAAAAAATTGATTATTTTGAAAAAAAATCATTAATTCAAATATAAAAAGTCATAATCACCCATAAAACTCATGTATGAAATAAAAAGTTTCAAAATAAATTTATTTTAATATTTATAATCTCGTTTATTTAAATCATTCGGTAATAAGGTAATCACTACATCATCATTGTGCCATAAATAAATTTATTTATTTAAAGTATAAAAATTATAAATAAAATATCATGATTTAGTAAATATTTTTAGATTTATAATTAATATTTATATTCTAAGATATCAATTATATAACCCCGTATAAAAATTTCTTTAGTAAAAGATACATGTTTATTTTATTTTTCTCTTTACTTTAAATTAATTAATATAACTTGTCATTATCACTACCAAGTAGATATATGGAGTCCCAAAATTGACCCAAGGATGAACATGGTCATAAATATATCAGCCAATAGAATTAGGACACGTTTTAGGATAGTTTTATATTATTATAATATTATTTGTTACCCTTATTAACCAGATTTACCCTTTAACTATGGTAAATGAAATAATTATTGAAGTTACTATTCAAAATGTCCAAAAATAAAAGGTACATATTCCCATAATTTGGACATATTGATTCCAAATATAGAATCCATTTTTTCAAATTAAAAAAATATAATTGGAATAAATTAATTTAAAATTAATTCACGTTGTCAAAACCAAAAAGAGGGTTTTTAAGAAGTAATAATTATCAAAATATTGACATGTGTTTATATCCAATTTCAATGTGAAATTACTACCAATGACAAAAATTGAATTAAATGATAAAACAATAATTAAATTATTCATTAAAACAGATTAAAATTACAATCTAGATATATATTTAAATTATATAAAAAGGTAGTTTTGAATTAAAATGCAGTATTTTTCACTATTCATTAAAAATGATCTTTATAAGAAAAATACAAAAATTTCATCAAAACTAAATTTTTATGTCCTGATACTAAATAAATAATTTTATTTTGTCAAATATAACATATATAAGTGATAAAAACTAGATTTAAAAAATGGTTCTCCATCAAAAGGCCGTAAAACTGCTTTTTTAGAAAAATACTTCTTTTATCCAAAAAATTGAATTTGTGCCTATATCATATCTAGAAAACATATAAAATGAATTTAAAACATTAAATTTAATATATAAAATATATTTTTCATTAAACAAAAAAACCATAAAGTGTGATATGATTTTATAAACGCAATTATTCTCTTTTAAATAGGTTTTCCTAAAAATGCATCCTTTATATTCATTTATAATAAATTTGGTAACCAATGAATAATTTTTTAAACATGTGTAAAACATATTTCAGAATTAAGTTTATACTATTCATTCTTGTCATTCCAACAGCTAGGTGTTAACTACTATTTTAAATTATTATAATATTATTGTATTATTTTTCAGTACAACTCAATGTTGTGTGAAAAAAAAAATTTGGAGAAACTCATCGTTGCGTGTTGAGTATGCTATCAGAAAAAGTATCCCCTTTAACATAAAAAATATCTAATTTATAAGTATTAATAGAAATAAAAAAGTATTATACTATAAATACAAGGGGTTTTACATCCTTCCCCATTTTGGAAATTTCACCCTTCCAATTTTAAAATTGGGCTCGAAAACTTCATAGAAAGTCCCACATAAAAAAAGAGTCAATAAAACTATCACTTTAAAAGAAAGAAAGGCAATTATAAAGGTCACCCTAGAAAACACATACTTGGATTCCATGAAAACATGTATATATAAGAGATAAATAGCCAAAAAGTTCTGATAGAGGGTTCTATAAAACAAGATTAAGAGAAAGTTAACAATCAGAAAAATATAAACTTGGGATGGGTTAAAAGGTCTTTGATTTCCCATTTGGAAAAATAAACGGGCAACGTTTTTTATCTAAATTTTCATAATGTTGAGTAATTATTTTAATACTTATAATAAGAATGTAATGAAACATACTTACATGTCAAGTAAAGTTTCATCCTTTAATAAATATCTACCACAAACTCATCTTTTCTCCAAACGCTGAGTATTCAAGATGACTTGGTCACACCTAAAGCACTATAATCAACTTCTAAAAAAATAATATAACCCTCAAAAGATTAACTATCTATTCATCCTATCTTGAAACATTATCCCAAACCAAAATAATTAGTACAAGATCAGATAATCTTCAAAAAGGATAATCCTTTATAAAGAGAAATACTACAACTAATCTCCAAAACTCAACAAAAAATACCCCAAAGTTCAATAAAGATCATTCAATAAACAATTGTCCTTAAAATTATTCAATGTATTCCAAACTAAGACTGAAACCCAAAAATTTAGAAGGAATTCATCACTAAGTCTTCCATGATAAATCTTAACATTTATCTTCAAATAACATCGACTAATCTTAATGTGTCATACAGAAGAGTAATGAATATATTAACATATTCTCTAAAATAGGTTAATCATTTCAATAAATCACCATATGTCCACAATAATAACGTATATTCTTATAAAAAAAATTCAACCATTAATCCTCAAATAAAATCCCCTAATATTCTATTTTCCTTGGGCATATAGTGTTCCAAAAAGAGAGAAATTCTTCCAAAATGACATTTATCACTTAATCACAAAACAATTTTCAAATACTAAGGATATCAATTTAATAAAGCATAATTTCCCAAAATCAAATTATTCTTGATCCATAAAATTAGTTAAATAAAAAAGAATAAGTCATAATAACCGTGGATTTGAAATAGATCAGTGGTAGGTGATGTTCCCTTGTCACCCTTCATTTGTGGATTCAATTCCTATGGCCTTTCTGGATGGGACGTGTTTCCACTCATCTTACGGTTTGTCCTTTTTATAAAACTCAAAAATAACCCTAACATGTTTCAACCTCAAAGGTTGTATTATACCAATAACTTTAATCCCATCTCATTAATACCTTAGCATCTTTATTCATGAACTCTTATATATATATTTTTATTTTTTTATTTCACCTCCATATGATAAAATATAAATATTCCAAATAGAAATAAAATCATACCTTTATTATGGTGTCCACTTAGATTCATCATCATCTTTTTCACATAGGTAGAAGGTCCATACATTGCAACAATGATTTAGATATACTTCAAAATCGTTTGCTTCCTTCATCCAAATACACATTATATAACTTCGTTCATATGGGTGTTTGTAGAAGAATAGTTTCAGAAAATAATCATGTATGACATATAATTTCAAAACAACTGGTAAAATGTGATTTTTATAAAACAGTCAGACCACGTTTGAGTAGAAAATTTCAATCAATGTCCCTTTTAAAATACAATAAGTATGTCATGTGAGACTATATTTTAAAAGAAAATATAAAAAGTTGTGAAAGGGTCTCCTTCTTCATCACCTTTTTCAAAATCATAATATGCTTCAAAATCATGTGATAAGGTAAAATATTTTAAAATTCCTTGATAATATTTACCTTTGTTGAAAATATGAGAATATTGAGAAAATCGGATTTTATTAAATACAACCCATGATCCACGATGGTATCGAGGTATATTGAAGGTGTTTGATATCTCAAACAACTGCTTGAAAAGTTTCCCAATCATCCGAACAAGACTTTGCAATAATTATTACAAGCATGTCATCAGGAATTGATAATAATTTTGTTTAAGATCCTCTTCATTCCATTTGTAACTAACTATCCATGATCTGAAAAATTATAAAACAGGGATTTAACAGAAATAATAAACATAGGGACTATCCAAGTGTTTAATGAAAACTCATAATCCCTAAAATTTTATAAACCTTTACTTTGATTCCAACTACATGTCCTCATCCTTAAACATTACTTAATCTAGAGATTAGTTAATAATATGACTTTAATTAACATAGATGATCTTTTTAGGTTTACAGCTATAGATAATCAGGTCATAACTTAAACATAACAACTTGAATATTATATCATACATTTCTAATCACGATCCTTTTTTCATAAAAAAAACTCGTTAAAAAGAAATATGACATCGTTTCATTTTTTTGATAGCATAAATTTTCCCTGATCCCATCCTTGACTCTATTTTTCATTACATCCTGTGAAAAACATTTCAAAAAATGGGATGAGAATAAAAATATTAGTAAGGGGCACATAATGAAAGAAAACTAGTAGTCTTGAATAAACATGTAAACCATGCTAACTTTACCATAAATTAATAATTTTCACTTTTAAGAAGTAGCAAAAAATACTTCACTAAATATAAGCTCATTGTTTACCCTTTTTATAACCAAAATATTGTCATAAAGCCCATAGAAAGAAACATATAACATAAAAAGGTAACTTGGGACATAAAAATAATGGAATAACCATATAATCGGCTTCCACACATATCACTAAATGGAATACCCATACGGTCAACTCCCGTACCTAATGTATTAGAGGTTATAATGTAACCACCTGTCCTTGGTTTATCATGAAACCTCCCGTCATTTGGTTTATCACGTAACCACCTGTCATTGGTTTATCACGTAACCACCTGTTAAATATCCAAGAACCATTATATAATCATAACACATTAAATATGTCAAATATCAAATTTTCACTAATAACATTTCATTTTTAGTCATAAGAAATCATTTTAAGATATTAAAATACTCAATCCATTTCCAAAACCATTTAAAACATTTAATAAAGATATTTTTGAATCAAACTATCCCATACCACATTGCAACTTTTAAATGAAATTTTATAATTAATATTTTAAAAAAGTTATGTGTATAAAAATATATTCATAACAACATTTTGAAAACATTGACAAAAAATAGAATGATTGTATAATAATAAATCATCAAAACATTAAAATTAGGGTTTTAGTTAAAAAGTCCCTTACTACTTGAGAAACAATTAAATAAGAATCAGTAAATAATTTCATTAAACAAAACATTAAATATCATGATAATATAGTAATTCAAGATATCATAGGTCAAAAGGTTTTTATATGCACATTATAGGATAATAAAGATACATAACATCAATATATGCCTCAATGAAAGAAGATTGAGAAGAAGTCCCTTACAAAAATAATATAAATAGCGTAAGAATTTATCAATGGGGTGATTATGTGTAGCAATAGTATATCCACAAAAGGAGAAGTGGAAATTAAAACATAAATATATAAACAGTGATTCTGCACAAAATCTTTTCATAATATAATCAACAAAGTATGTGTAAAACCCAATGAGTGGAAATTAAGTTTAGAAAGTCCATTATAGAGATCATTTTGTATATAAAATAGATCTATTATGTGTATTAATTAAATCTACACATTAATCAAGTAAAAATTAAATATATGACATCAAAATTTATTTCTCACATAATCATAGCCCGATATAATTAATAAGTATAACATTAACCCAAAGAATAGAAATTGGGTGAAGAAGTTCCCTTACGAAAATTCGGCAGCCTAACGATGTCACATAAGAATTCATAAAATGTGTTAATGAGAGTGAAAATAGTCTCTCATAATATTGAAATAAAATTGAAATAAATAAGTATATCTAATAACATACCCCAACATAAGAAAATGGAAATTAATATACATAAAATAAATCTTTGACTAAAAAAGGAGGGTGAAGGGTCCCCTTACCTTTAGTCTGATTCGTCATGTATGTTCCTTTTTCTTCCTAAATAATAAACTTAAGTTAATTTATACTTTCTTAAGAAAATTTTTCAAGTTTATTATTACTTTTATATCACTTATTACCATGTTACAAAAATTTCATAATTATTTAAGTTAATATCGGTCATTTTGTGGATATAAGGTACATGAGTCGAAAATGATCTTGTTATAATTACTAATTTCCCATGTGGTAAAAAGTAAATCATCGCCAGAAATTTATTAATGATTTAAATATAATATATATCCTGTATATATGTATTTATAATCATCCATAATATTTGGATATGATAAATGAAATGCACCGTTTATAGAGACAGTAATCTGAACGTACGCATGAACGCTACTCTCAATTATTTTTCATATTTAAGAAATGAAAACTAAATTATAAATTGGTATATTATAGTTAAATTATAATATTATATGATATATATATATGTTAAATAATTTCATTAACACCATCCATTATACATTCCATGTATGGCATGAACGATTCATTTCACATTGAGGGGGAGGTAGTCCACACTTGCTCAAATGAAATTATCATAATTACACATTATGAAAAGAATAAAGGTATGTTGTAAATAAAAATATAGAAGTATAAAGATAATATAAATATAATTAATATCATATATAAATACAGTGTCATTATAATTTTCACCATGATAGGTGGTAGGGTAAAATTGAACAATCATTGTTTCTTGAGGTAGTAGTTCATCGTCCATAGAAATAGTATGTTCGTATCCATTAGATTGAGGTGTGTGTATGTGTAGTTATAATCCTTCTCATATCAACATCCTAGTATATTTTTAATAATTGTTTTGATATGTAATCAAAGAATAAGAATATAATAGGTAGTTTATAAGAAAAAATAATGGAAAGGAACTTCAGAGAAGTTGCTACCTCTAAAACGCGTATCTCCCTTTGATTTTAGCCAAAAGGATTTGTTGGATTTTCTTCTGCCCAAGTAAAGACTTCTAAGAGGAACTGATGGATTTTGGGAGCATATTTGGGCATAATTTGGTTGATCTTAGGGGCTTGAGAGGTGTGATTAAATGGGTATAGGTGGTGTCCCTTTATAAGAGGGAGGCAGGGCACTTTAGGAAGGCATTAAAATATTATTTAATTATATAGTGATTTTTAGTTTCAAATGGTTCCATAGTCATTTATTTCAAAGATAAGATGATATTGGGTCTAAACCATTTCAACAAAGAGGTTTTATACAAGTCTAGATCACAAATTTAAACTTATCTATTTTTTTTGCTTCAACCCTTGGTTAAAAACATTAACTCTTACCATGTCTTCTTGAATTTTCATAATTTATGGTTACTATAGTTACTATAAAATTCCAAGAAAACCATAATTGTTTCATTAATTAAATTTCAAACATTATCTATTTCATTTGGAATGTTATTATATTTCAGGACTATTATATAATTTAATAAAGTAGTATTTGTTTTAAGAACTCATTTATGTCAATTTTTATACTATTCATATCATGACTTTCTAAAAATTCATAACAACTTGAATTTTAAAAAAACTTCATTAATTATAATTTAACAAGTCATAACCATCCATAAAAAATATGTATGGCTTAAAAAGTTTCAAAATAAATTTATGTTTTGATTTATAATCTCATTTATTTAAATCATTAATCAATAAGGTAATCACTACATCATCATTATGTCATAAATAAATTTATCTATTTAAAGTATAAAAATTATATATAAAATATAATTATGTATTAAATCATTTTATATTTATAATTATTATTTATAGTTAAATAGATAAATTATATAACCCCATGTAAAATAAAATTAGTAAAAGATACGTGTTTATTTTATTTTTATCTTTACATTAAATTAATTAATATAACATTTCATTATCACGCCTAAGTTGATCCATGGGCTCCCAAAATTGACCCAAGGTATTCCATGGTCAGAAATATATTATCCAATATTATTAGAACACGTTTTAGGGTTGTGTTATGTTATTATAATTTTATTTTTTCTATTATTTACCAGATTTACCCTTTAACTTTGGTAAAATAAATTAATTACTGAAGTTACAATTCATAAAGTCTAAAAAATAAAGGTACCTATTCACACAATTTGTACCTCCTGATTAAAAATATGGAATCAAATTTTTTAAATTAAAAACATATAATTAGCATAAATTATTTTATAATTAATTCTCATTGTCAAAACCAAAAAGTGGGTTTTTAAGAAGTAATAACTATCAAAATATTGAAATGTGTTTATGTCTAATTTCAAAGGTAAATTACTTACAATGAACAAAATTAAATTAAATGATAAAAACATAATATAATTATTCTTTAAAACTAATTAAAATTAAAATCTATCTATATAAATAAATTAGGCGAAAAGGAAGTTTTGAAATAAATTGCTGTATTTTTCCACTATTCATTCAAAAATATACTTTATAATAAAAATACCAAACTTTCATCCAAATTAAATGTTTATTTCCCTATTTTAAAAAAATTATTTTTTCAAATAGAATTCATAAAAGTTAAAAAACTAGATTTAAAAAAGGGGTTTCCATAAAAAGGCGGTAAAACTGAATTTTTAGAAAATTAGTTCATTTATTCAAAAAATTGAATTTGTGACTATGTCATATCTATAAATCATATGAGATGTATTAAAAATATTAAATTGAATATATAACATATATTTTTTATTATATAAAAATACATAAAGAGTGATATGATTTTATAAACACAATTATTCTTTTTAAAGTATGTTTTAATAAAATAGCATCCTTTATAATAATTTCTAATAAATCTGGTAACCAAAAAATAATTACTTAAACATTTTTAAACCATATTTTAGAATTCAATTGATACTATTCATTCCCACCATTCCAACATCTAGGATTTAGATGCCATTTAAAATAATAGTAATATTATTGAATTATTTTTCAGTATAACTCAATGTTTTGTGCAACGTAAGATTTTGGAGAAACTCATTGCTGCATGTCGAGTACACTATTGAAAAATTGTCCCCTTTAATATAAATTTATTGTCTTATTCATAAGTATTAATAGAAATCAAGAAGTATTATTCTATAAATACCTGGGTTGTTACAACCTTCCCCCTTTTGGAAATTGCATCTTTGCAATTTTAAAACTTGGCTCAGAAACTTCATTGAAAGTCTCACATATGAAAAAGAGTCAATAAAATTATCATTTTAAAATTAAAAAATAGATGTATAATGGTCAACTAAGATAACACATACTAGGATTACATGAAAACATGTATATGAAAGAGAAAACTAATCATTAATTTATGATGGAGAGTGATAGAAAACCTGATTAAAAGAAAGTTAACAACCAGAAAACTATAAGCTTATGATGGGTTACATGGTCTTTGATTCCGTATTAGGAAAAGTTAAAAAGAGAACATTTTTGTTTTATCTTCCTTTTCATAAAGTTGAGTAATTATTTTACTACTTAGTATAAGAACATACGGAAACATTCTTACTTTTCATGTAGAGTTTTTTCCTTTAAAAAATATCTACCAAGAACTCATCTTTTCTCCAAATGGTGAGTATTCAATATGACTTGGCCACACCTGAATCACTACAATCAACTTCTAAAAAAATCCCATAACCCTCAAAAAATTAACAATATATTCATCCGGTCTTGAAACATTAACCAAAACCAAAATGGTAAGTATAAGATCAGATAATCCCCAAAAAGGATAATCCTTTATAAAAAATTATACTACTATAAATCTCCAAAATTCAATAAACAAAACCCAAAAATTCAAAAAGGATCATTCAATAAACATTTTTTTTTAAAATTCTTCAAATTAATCCAAACTAAGATTGAAACCCAAAAATAAATAATTAGTTCATCACCCAGTCTTCCATGATAAATCTTATCATTTATCTCCAAATAACATCGACTACTCTTAAAGTGTCATACTGAAAAGTAATTAACTTAATTACATATTCTCTATGATAGGTTAATAATTTCCATAAATCCCCCAATGTCTACAATAAGAACATATATTCTTCCAAAATACAATTTCAACCATTAATCATCAAATGAAATCCCCAAGTATTACATTTTTATTAGGCATATAGTGTTCCCAAAAGAGAGAATGTTTTCAAAAATGATATTTATCACTTAATCACCAAAAAAAATTCTATACCGAGGATATCCATTTAACAAATAATAAGTTCCTAGTATTACATTTTCCTTGGGCTTAGTGGTAATAACCTCTTAATCATACAAGAAAAATGGGGGTTCAGAACCCATTGGACACAGGGTACTGTAGTAGTACTTTAGCGTACTTTAACTACGGAAGGGAACTGTAGTGGTGGCAGGGCACTGGAGCGGCAGAAGGGACCTGTAGCTGTCAGGGGTACTGTAGCAGTATTATTCACAGAATGGGATTTGGGCCAAACATTTAGGCCTACAGACCATGTAATGGGCTAAATTCCCACTAGGCTTTCAGGCTATGTAATGGGTCTCCCTCTACACAGTTATAAGATGTATTTTCTTTGCTTTAATAATAAAATGAGGCTTCATCCCATGACTTTTAAAAAAAATTGTTAACTAAAATGAATAAGTAATACTAACCAAGGACATTATGTAGGCTAGTGGTAGGAGATGCGCCCTTGTCTCCTTTCGGTTGTGGGTAAGATTCATGTGGCCTTTCCAAACGCGGTGAGTTATCACCAATCTTACGGGTTGTACTTTTTATAAAACTCAAAAATAAACCTAACATGTTTTAAGCTCAAAGGTTTTCTTATACCTTTAATTTTCATCCCAACTCATTAAGACCTCAGCATCTTAATTTATTAAGTCTTATATATATTTTCATTATTTATATCACCTTAATATGATAAAATAAAACTATTCCCAATATAAATAACATCATACCTTGATAATGGTGTCCACATGGTTTCATCATCAACTTTTTCACGTGGGTAGAAGGTCCATGCATTGAAATAATGAATTATAGATCCTTCAAAATCATTTGCCTCCTTCATCCAAATACACCTTTTATAACTTGGGATATATGGGTGTTCACAGAAAAATAGTTTCAGAAAATAATCATGTATGACATATAATTTCAAGACATCTGATAAAAAGTGATTTTTATAAAACAGTCAAAATGATTTTGTGTTGAAACATTCAATCAATGGTCCTTTTAAAATACCATAAGTATGTGTTGAGAGACTATATTTTAAAATCAAATATAAATAGGTTGCACAAAGGTCTCTTTTTTCATCACCTTTTTCAAAATCATAATATGATTCAAAATCTTGTGATAAGGTAAAATATTTGAAAATTCCTTGATAATATTTACCTTTCTTGAAAATATGGGAATATTGAGAAAATGTTATTTGATTATACAACACATGATCCATGATGGTATTGAGGTATAGTGGAAATGTTTGATATCTCAAAAAACTTCTTAGAAGTTAGTTTTATGCTTTAAAAGGTTTCACAGTAATCTAAACATGACCTTGCAATAATTATTGCATGCATGTCATCAAGAAGCGATAGGAATTTTGTTTGAGATCCTCCTCCTTCCATTTGTAACTGACTTTCCTTGGTCTGAAAAATTTATAAAACAAGTATTTAACTGAAATAAAAGACATAGGGACTAACCATGTGTTTAATGGAAACTCATAATCCCTAAAGTTTTATAAAACTTTCCTTTGATACTAACTATAAGGCCCATCCTTAAACATTACTTAATCTAAAGATAAGTTGATAATTTGACTTTAATAATCTTCAAGGATCTTTTCAGGTTTATAGATTTAGATAATTGGGTCATAACATATATACAACATCTTGAATATTACAAGTAGATAATTCTACTCACTATCCATTTTTCATAAAACAAAAACTCTTTAAAATGAAATATGTCATCATTTTATTTTTTAACATCATAACTTTTCCTTGATCCAATCCTTGACTTTATTCTTCATTATTTCCTGTGAAAACATTTCAAAATGTGGGATGAGCATAAAAATCTCAGTAAGGGATACATAATGAAATAAAATTATTAGTCTTGAAAAAACATGTAAACCATGAAAACTTTATCATAAAGTAATGCTTTTCACCTTTAATAGGTATCAAAAACACTTCACTGAATATAAGCTCATTTATTACCCTTTTCATAACCAAAAGATTACCATAAATCCCATAGAAAGAAACATATAACATATAGAGGTAACTTAGGAAATAAACTTACTTAAATGGAATAACCATTCGGTCAACTTCCACACATATCACTAAATGGAATATCCATACGGATGACTTCCATACCCAATTCACTATAGGTTATAACGTAACTACACATCCTTGGTTTATCACAAAACCACCCATCATTCGGTTTATCACATAACAACCCATCATTTGTTTATCACGTAACCACCCGTCAAATTTCCAAGTACCATTATATAATCATAACACATTAAATATTTCAAATATTAATATTTCACTAATAACATTTCATTTCCAGTCACAAGAAATCATTTAAAGATATTGAAATACTCAGTTCATTTGAGACACCATTTAAAACATTTAATACAGATATTTTTTAATTGAAGTGTCCCATACAACTTTGAAACTTTTAAAAGAAATTTGATAATTAATATTTTAAAGCATTTATGTCCATAAAAATAAATCCATAAAACCATTTTGAAAAAATGGACATAAAATAGAATTATTTTATAAGAATAAATCATTAAAACATTAAAACGAGGGTTTTAGTTAAAAAGTCCCTTACCGCTTGGGAAGCACTTGAATAAGAATAATTAAAGAGTGTCATTAAAAAATCTTCAAATATCATGAGAATATAGGAATTAGTGATTTTATATGTCAAAATGGTTGTATATACACATTATATGATAATAAAGTCACATAACATCAAGATATGCCTCAATAAAAGGAGATTGATAGGAAGTCTCATACAAAGATCGTATAAATGATGTAAGAATTTGTCAATGGGGTGATTATGTGTAGAAATATTATATCCACGTATATATAAGTTTAAATTAAGGAATAAATATATAAAAATTTATTCCACACATAATCTTTTCATAATATAATCAACGAAGTATGCGTAAAACCCAATGAGTGGAAATTAAGTTTAGAAATTCCATTACAGATATCATTTTGTAAATAAAATAGATCTATTATGTGTATTAACTATTTGTACACATAAATCAAGTATAAATAAAATTTATGACATCAAAATTTATTTCTCACATAATAATAGCCTGACATAATCAATAAGTATAAGATTAACCCAAAGAATGGAAATTGGGTTAAGAAGTTCCCATACAAAAATTCGGCAGCCTAACGGTGTTACATAAAAATTCATGAAATGTCTTAATGAGAGTGAAAATGGTCTCTCATAATTTGGAAATAAAATGGACAGAAATAAGGATACTTAATAACATACCCCAAAATAAGAAAATTAAAATTAAAATACATAAAATAAATCTTTAACTAAAAAAGGAGGGTGAAGTGTCCCCTTACCTTTAGTCTGATTCTTCATGCATGTTCCTTTTTATTCCTAAATAATAAACTTATGTTAATTTATACTTTCTTAAGAAACTTTTTCATGTTTATTATTACTTCTATATAACTTATTACAATGTTACAAAAATTACACAATTATTTAAGTTAATATCGGTCATTTGGTGAATTTTGGGTACATGAGTCGAAAATGATCTTTTTATAAAAACTAATTGTCCATGTGGTCAAGAGTAAATTATCTCTAAAAAATTATTCATGATTTAAATATCATATATATCTATTATATATGTATTTATAATCATCCATAACATTTGGATATGAGAAATGAAATACACCGTTCATGGAGACGGTAGGTCGAACGTACGCATGAACGCTACTTTCAATTATTTTTCATATTAACGAAATGAAAAATAAATGATACATAGGTATATTATAATTAAATTATAATATAATATGATATATAGATTTTTCAAAAGTTCATTAATGTCTTCCTTTATACATTTCATGTAAGCCATGAACGAGTCATTTCACTTTGAGGGGGCGGTATTCCGCACTTGCTCAAATGAAATTATCATAATTAGACATTATGGAAAGCATAAAGGTATGTTTTAAATAAAAATATAGAAGCATAAAGACAATATAAATATAATTAATATCATATATAAATACAGTGTCATTATAATATTAACTATGAGAGGTGGTAGGGGAAAATCGAACAATCAACGTTCCGTAAGGCAGTAGTTCTTCATCCACAGAAATAGTATGTTAGTATCCATTAGATTGAGGTGTGTGTAAGTGTAGTTATAATCCTTCTCAGAACAACATTCTAGTATATTTTTAATACTTTTTTTGTAATGTAATCAAATAATAAGAATAGAATAAGTAGTGGGGAAGGAAAACTAAATGATACATAGGTATATTATAATTCCAGTATAATATAATATGGTATATGTGTTACTTAATTTCAATAAAACCATCCTTTATATGTTCTGTGTATGGCATGAATGAGTCATATCACTTTCAGGGGGCATTAGTCTGCACTTCCTCAAATGAAATTATCGTATTTACACATTATAGAAAGCATAAAGGTATGTTGTAAATAGAAATATATAATCATAGTGAAAATATAAATATATTATATATCATGTATAAATATAGTTCCATCATAATGTCTACCATGGAGGTGGTAGAGGAATGTTGAATAATCAATATTTTCGTCAGGCAGTAGTTCATCGTCCCCAAAAAAAATATGTTTGTATCCATTAGATGGAGGTGTGTGTAAGTGTAGTTATAATCCTTCTCTTAAAAATATCCTAGTATATTGAGAATACTGGTGTTGTTATTTAATCAAGGAATAATAATAGAATAGGTATACTTGAAGGAAAAATAATGGAAAGGAACTTTAGAGAAGACTCTACCTCTAAAACGTGTAACTCTCTTTGATTTGAGCCAAAAGTCTTTCTAGAATTTTATTCTGCCTAAAGTAAGGCCACTAAGAGTAATTTAGGAATTTTGGGAGATTATTTGGGCAGAATTTGGACGATCCAAGGGGATTTAGAAGTTTGATTAAATGGGTGGATTTGATGGCCTTCTATAAGAGGGAGGATGGGTACTTTAGGAAGGCATTAAAATACAATTTTATTATATAATGATTTTCGGGTTAAAATGGTCCCAAAGACATTTATTTCAAATATAATATGTTTTTGGGTTAAGAACCTATGAACCAATAGGTTTTAGACAAGTCTATGTCAAAAATTTAACCTTGTCTTTTTTTGCTTTAACCCTTAGTTAAAAACATTAACCGTTACCATGTCTTCTTGCATTTTCATAATTTATGGTTACTATATTTACTATAAAATGACAATTAAATCACAAGGGGTTCATTAATAACATGATAAACATTATCTAAGTCATTTTTCTGAAACATATATTTTAGTACCGTTATACCATTTAATAAAATAGTATTTGTTTAAAAAACTCATTTTTACCAATTTTTATACTATTCATATCATGACTTTGTAAAATTACATAAAAACTTGATTATTTCAAAAGAAACCTCATTATTTCAAAGATAAAAAGTCATAATATTTGATAAAATTCATTTATGGAATAAAAAGTTTCAAAATAAGTTTATTTCAAGATTTATAATCTCATTTATTTAAAACATTCATTAATAAGGTAATCGCTAAATCGTCATTGTGTCAAAAAGAAATTTATTTATTTAAAGTCTAAAAATTATAAATAAAATATAATTATGTAGTAAATATTTTAAAATTTTTAATTACTATTTATAGTCTAACATATCATTTATATAACCCCATATAAAAAATCTTTTAGTAAAAGATAAATGTATTTGTTATTTTTCACTTTACTTTAAATTAATTAATATAACATGTCATTATCCCTCCCATGTGGGTCCATTGTTTCCCAAAATCGACCCAAGGATTACCATGGTCGGAAATATATCATAAAATAGAATTAGGACACATTTTAGGGTAGTTTTATATAATTGTAACATTATTTTGTACTCATATTTACTAGATTTTCCATTTAACTATGGTAAATAAAATAATTACTGAAGTTACAATTCATAATGTTCAAAAAAAATGTACCTATAAAAAAAATATTGACCTCCTGATTCAAAATATGAAATCCATTTTTCCAAATTCAAAACACATAATTGGATTAAATTAATTTAAAATTAATTACCATTGTCAAAACTAAAAAACGGGTTTTTAAGAAGTAATAACTATCAAAAGATTGACATGTGTTTATGTAAAATTTCAAAGTGAAAATACATCCAACAAACAAAATATAATTAAATGATAAAAACATAATCCAATTATTATTTAAAACCAATTAAATTTACAATCTAACTATATAAATAAATTATATGAAAAGGCAGTTTTGAATTAAAATGCAGTATTATTTCACTATTCATTTAAAAATGAACTTTATAAGAAAAATACCAAATTTTCATCCAATGTAAATTTTTATGTCCATATTCTAAAAATTAATTTTATTTTTTCAAATATAACATATAAAAGTGCCAAAAACTAGATTTAAAAATGGTTTTCGATCAAATAGTAGTAAAACTGCATTTTTAGAAAAAATAATTCTTTTATCTGAAAAATTGAATTTGTGACTATATCATATCTAGAAAACATATAAGATGAATTTAAAACATTACATTGAATATAAAACATATATTTTTCATTAAATAAAAATCCATAAATAATGATATAATTTTATTAAAACAATTATTCACTTTTAAATAGGTTTTCATAAAAACGCATCCTTTATATTCATTTCTAATAAATTTGGTTACCAAGGAATCATTATTTAAACATGTGTAAACCATATTTCAGAATTCAGTTGACACTATTAATTTTCTCCATTCCAATGGCTAGGTGTTAACTACCATTTAAAATAATAATAATATTAGTGTATTATTTCTCAGTATAACTCAATGTTGTGTGCAACGTAAGATTTTGGAGAAACCTGTTGTTGCGTGTCAATTACACTATTATAAAAAGTTTCTCGTTTAATGTAAAATTGATATCTTATTTATTAGTATTAATAGAAATAAAAAGTATTATTCTATAAATGTAATGGTCCACACCCTCTTAGTCCATCCCTTTGCCAAATTTCTGGTGTTTGACACGCCCTGGACCCATCATGTCTGGATTCTAAGGGGGATGTCTCGGTGGTAGGATGCCATCGCGGTGTCAAACATCGGTGACACTGATCGGTGGGTCACTGATCGGTGTGTCCCCGATCAGGGTGTCACCGATCGGTGTGACACTGATCAGTATGTCGCCGATTGGTGTGACACTGATCGGAGGGACATCGATCGATGTGTCCCCGATCTCTATGACACTGATCGGTGTGTCACCGATCGGTGTGTCCCCAATCGGTGTGTCACAAATTGGTGTGTCCTCAATCAATGTGTCCCTGATCACTGTAACACTGATAGGTGTGTCCCCGATCGGTGTGTCACCTATCGGTATGACATCGATCGGTGCCAGTGGGGCTTGTTGGGTTTTTCTTCTCCAGTTTTCTGGTAACGCCACTTTTAGGTTTCTTAACCTTTTAAAGTGGTTCGATGCTATTTTTAAATCACTTAATAGATATCTAATGTCCCCTGAGAGTGGGGTGACCCTCAATAGACCCATACCTTGTGTCTGTGTTACCTGTTTCCTCTTATTAAATAAAATCATTTAACTCACAGCTTTAGTGCCACCACTCCAATGAGAAATTAAATAACAATTAATCCCATCTTGTGTAACCACCCTACCGCATGGTGAAACCAGTATCCACCTTTAAAACCATTCAAAATTATTATCCCGTAACTCTGGGATCTCTAATTTTTAATCGCAATAGAATTATTTTCTTCTTCTTCTTGGCTGGGTTCGTTCTCCCCATTGGTGCATTTGTAGCACCCTTCCCAAGGCGAGGGGTGTGCCTTTGTTTTAGACTTTACTACTCATTATTGGAGTCCTTAGAGTTCCTCCCCTTCAAGTCATGCATCACATTTCTTGGCGCGTGGAGAGAAACTTTGATCGTTGATCATCCAAGTATGGTTTTTCCTTAGTCTCTCTTTATTGTGTATCATGCAGGGTGGGAATGCTATTTTTTCTGTATGGATGGATGAAACCAAACCATAATGAAGATAATAAATGGACTTTTAAAGAATGAAGGGGGGGTGATCGATGTTTCTGCTGTATTATTTATCATTTATTTTGTATTGTGAATTGTACGGGCTTATGCCCACTGGAAATCATAGTCGTTGGTGGTCCTTTCTTGTGCACTAATGAACCTATTTTTTTAAGATATTTATTTGATTAAATGGTAGTAACATGGAATCTGGTTAATCACGTAAACTCAATTGATTAAATAGATGACCAATGAATAAGAATCCCCATGTTATCACCCTGATTAACCAACCGAAAAGACTAAACTAAATAAATGGTTCTAGTAATGTTTATAGTTGATGCTTGGGAAATGAAATAGATGGGGATGGGATCCTCTGTTGTGTTGTAGTTATTGGATTTTGGATCTGAGGTCATTTGGGGAGGTATGGTTGGGATAGGTTTGGTTCCAGTACTTTGAGGGATCTCACGGATCCCTTTTTTTGTTTTGACTATACAAGAGAACTGGGTGTGAATTCTTAAATTCTTGTTTGGTTGTTTTCCTTTCTTTACCTTGTGGCTATGCCTGTTATTATCCTAGTAGTGAATAATTATTTTAAATGTAATCGCTTGAATATGAAAACAAGAATGGGTTTGAAGGGTAATTATTTTCCGGGGATGAGTTGTGACATGGTTGTGGGTGTGTTTTATCTTATGAATAAATTGTAACGAGGGTGTTTGTGGTTGGGCTAGTTTTGGAACCCCTAGGTTGGGATAAATGCTTGTTTACCTATATGTATAATTTAGTTCTTATGTTTTATATTTGCACCCAACCCAAGTTGAGCACTTTGTTCCAAGCACCCCCATTTCATGGGGGGTGGTGTTTTTTCCAACACTCCTATGAGTGGCTGGTTATTAGCTCCTTTTCTTCTCTCTTTCCTAAGTAGCCCAGGATTCTTCGGGCAGGTTTTGATGTCTTGAGGTCCATTATAGCCCTAGATTCTTCGGGCAGGGTACGTGGTGGTGGTTGGCCCAAGTGTGTGCGGGCATTTGGTTTCCCAAGTGTCTTCGGGATGAGGCCCAGGTGTTTCAGGTGTGGCAGTAGTTGTTCTGGACCAGGTGTTTCCAGGCGTGGTTTTTTGTGGTTGTGGCCCAGGTGTTTACGGGTGGGATGTGTGGTTATATCCCAGTTGTGTTCAGGTGGGATATGGTAGTGGGACTACGGTGAGAATGGCGGGAGAGATCTGATGCATAGGATGTCTCCAATAACCAGTGAGAATGTGGTGCGGGGTACCCAAACATCGATATGTTATTACTATTACTTTACTTTACATGTGTTATTTGGGTAGTGTGCCTTGGTGAGGTTGTGGTGGATAGTTTCCTTGATAGGTGATCTGGTTATCTGCTTTTCTCATGGGGCATTAGAATGCCTCCCCCCTTGTACATGAGAGATTTGGTTTTCCCTTCTGAGTATACTTGTTTACTCACCCTACATATATAAAATATTTCTAGGTTTCCAGGTGGACTTCGAGGATCGTACTGGACCATACAAGTTCGGACCTTGGTATAGTAGTTGTTGCTAGTTTTCTTTTTTATGGTGCTTTCCTTTTTAGTTTTTCTTGTTCTTTTTTAGCATTTACTTTTGGAACATGCATATGGGAATGGTTGGTTTTGGCTTTACTTTTACCTCCATTTTTGGTGTTGTTTGGGATTTACTATCTTATCTCCTGATCATACTAAACAAAAAGGGTAATGCCTTCCATTTTTTATATAATTCAATATCCTTGGTGCTATTCGCCACTCCAGGACCTAGTGAAGGCAGGTTTTGGGGGTCGTTATCTCTCCTTCAACTTGAAGAAGAAAGTGTCTGGAAATCTATTGTATGTTCTCTCATCTTGTTGAAGGTGGGTCGTGATAGAATGGTATCAGAGGAGGTTGAGAGATAGGATGGGTTCCAGAGTTTGGAACAGTGATGATTTCATGGGATGGTAGGGAAACATTGTTAGGAAATATTGGTGCATGAAATAGGCCAGGGAAGACAGGATAGGACATGGGATCTTAGGTCCCCCAGTGATCTGATGCAAGGACTCTGGGCCTACCGAACGACCAAGTGAGGCTACACTGATTGCAGGGTAGAGACCCTAGGAAAGGTACATGCATCATAATGACTTGTGTTCTTGTTTTTCTTGGGTATTTTGGGGATTTAAAATGAATAATAAGTCCACCAAAATTTAAAATAAATCTTCTTCACTACTTGGGCTTAGGAATTCCTTGTTTACCTTGCAGATATGGCACCCGGACGACGACCACGAGTAGTGCGGGCGATTGAGGCCCAGGAGGTTGACATGGATGATCGAAAGAGGACTAACTAAGAGGAAAAGGATAAACGGTGGCAAAAGATTCTTCATGTCTTTCAGAGGCAGACCCTCAGGAAATATGAGGGCATCACCTTAAACATAGATACAGAGAGCTGGCTCAAGGAGGAGGTTATAGCTTTCAGCTTGATCTGGGCTCTGATGGAGTACTGGATTCCACTAGCTGTAATCCGTCTGGAGGGAGCATCACATCAATGGTATACTATCTATCTTGGGTACAAGAGGGAGGCTGAGGTTGCATGGACTGACTTTGAGGATGAGTTCTGGGCAGAATTTCTCTCTTCCACAATGAAGGAAGAGAAGAGGCATGAGATACTATCCCTCCAGTAGGGGAGCATGTTAGTGGGGGAGTTAGGGATCAAGTTAAAAGATCTCCTTCATTTTTCTCCAGACATTTTTTTGGATGTGGAGTCTTGGGCGAGACGTTTAGAGAAGGCACTCTGACCTTCTATTCAATATGTTGTTCCTCCCTTCATCCTACTGACGTACTTGGAGGTCCAAAAGAAGGATGAAGTGGTGGAGATGATGCACATGCTGGGAGGTATTCCATGAGAGGTAATCCACTTGGAATCATCAAAGGGAAAAGAAGTTAGAAGTATGCCACCAGTGTCAGGGCCTTCTAGGTTTCGACCTGTGGGGAATAGGCCCCAGGAGTTCTTGTTTTGGACTCCCGGTCCTCACCCCTTCCTTGCGTGCCTAGAACTGAGGTGTTTCATCTGTGGAAGCTTTGGGAACCTTTGGAATTAGTTCCCGGACCGAGCATAGTATAGTGGGGGTGGGTAGGTTCATCACCCACCTCACCAGTAGCAGCTTCCAGCTCAGCCCTTTTAGTAGCAGTAGCAGCAGGGACAGTGAGATCTCTCTCCTCTAAGGGTAGATGTTATAGGATGAGGTCGGCCTCTGGGTGCTCCTCAGAGACCTCGACTAGGGCATGGTTGGGGAGGCGATAAATAGCAGATGTGCAGAGGATCTAGGCGTGGATAGTTACATGTTTTAGTGGAAGTAATTCCAGTAGGGCCGGAAGTGGTTTGAGGTACGATCAGTATGTTTAGTACTCTCGATTATCCCTTGTTTGATATAGGAGGTTTTTACTCCTTTCTTGCACCTGGTCTAGCCCATGCTCTGGATTTAGACACTGAAAGACTTCTAGTGCCCCTTGGTGTTGATTATTCCAATAAAATTTTATACCGACTTGATTTATATTTGCTGATGGTTTAGACTGATGATAGGGCCACATCAGTCTAGTAGGGATCTTCTACTGTTGCAGATACATCCATATGATGTCATCCTAGTCATAGACTGGCTATTTTATATACATGATGTTATCAACATTTTCTAAAGAAGATTCATGTACTCCGATGAGGATGACCAGCATGTGACTTTCGTCGGCGAGCGGGGTTTCCAGGAAAGCAGTCTGTGGGTGGGGCCACTCTTTTCCTTGTTAGCTGATATGTCAGTTGATTCGGTAGATACAGATATGGTGGATGTCCCGGGGATCTTCAGGGAGTTCATGGATGTCTTCCTTGAATAAGTGGAAACTCTACCCCATCGACGTGATGTTGAGTTAGGGATAAACTTGAAACCCGGTTCTCGTCCTATTTCGATGTCTCCTTATCGGATGGAACCTTCAGAGTTGTGGGAGTTGTGAATTCAGATTGATGATATGATGAAGAAGGGTTTTGTCTGATGAAGCATGTCACCATGGGGTGCTCTAGTCTTATTTGCGAAGAAGGCAGATGGTTGTCTCAGGCTGTTCATAAACTATCGGAGACTGAATCAGGTAACGGTCAAGAACAGTTACCCTCTCCTGAGAATAGATGATATCTTTGACCAGCTGAGGGGAGTAAGTTGGTTCTCTAAGATTGTTCTACAGTCTGGGTATCACCAGTTTAGGGTGAAGGATAGTGATATTCCTAAGACTGCTTTCATGTGCTGGTATGGGCACTTTGATTTAGAAGTCATGTCGTTCGGTGTTACAAATGCACATGATGTGTTCATGGGGCTCATGAACTCTGTTTTCCGTGAGCCTCTGGACCGGTTCATCATTGTTTTCATCAATGACATTTTGATTTACTCAAGATCATAGAAGGATCATACTAATCACCTCAGGATGGTCTTAGAAATCCTTCGACACCAACAACTCTATGGGAAATTTTCCAAGTGTAAGTTCACGAAATGAGAAGTGCATTTCCTTAGACACGTGGTGTCTCAGTAAGGGGTAGCAGTTGACCCGTCGAAGGTTGAAGCGGTAGTTTCTTGGGAAGCACCCAAGAATATGATGGAGGTTTGCTGCTTTCTGGGTGTGGAAGGCTATTATCAGAGGTTTGTACCCGACTTCTCTCGAGTTACATCTCTGTTGAAATCTTTGACCAGAAAGGACCAGGCCTTTGTGTGGACTGAGCATTGTCAGGTAGCATTTAGCTATCTGAAGGAAGGTTTGGTCAGCACTCTAGTGATCAGGTTTCCATAGGAAGGGGTGTTGTATGAGGTATTTTGTGATGCTTCTGTACTTAGCCAATGTTGTGTTCTGATGCAGTAGTGGGGAGTGATATCTTATGGGTATCGCCAGTTACGTTCTCATGAGCGTAACTACGCCACCCATGACCTAGATCTTGTAGTAGTAGTGTTCATGTTGAATTTGTGGTGGAATTACCTCATCAGTGAGAACTTTGTGGTATTCCCAGATCATAAGAGTTTGAGGCATATCATTACCCAGTGGGACCTAAACTTGAGACAACGAATGTGGGTGGAATTTCTTTAGGACAATAACTTCGAGATCTCTTACACTGAAGATAAGGGGAATGTTGTGGTAGATGCCTTGATCAGGAATTCATGGAGGGAAGCTGTTCAGGAATCTGTGGATACTTGGAAGGCAATGGAGGAGTTGTCTTCCCTACACCAGGATGAACAGGTGGATGGTGGAAGAGGTATTCTGTTTCAAATGATATTGTAGTCCTCTCTGTTGCGGCATGTGGAGGAGTATCAGTGGGGAGTCTTAGAGAGTGAAGTGATGGGTGATTGGGTTAACCAAGTCAGTTTTTTGGAAGGGTGGTTGGAGGATGGTTATAATCAGATGCTTTTCTGGGGAAAGTTGTTTTTCCTAGAGATGATGTATGAGGGAGTTCTCCATGATTTCCATAACTCACTCATAGAGATACACCATAGAGTTTTGTAGATATACCAAGGCCTGAGGGAATAGTTTTGGTGGCCCAGGGGGAAATGGGTAGTGGCGGAGTTCATGGAAAGGTGCATGGTGTGTCAGCATGTGAAGGATGAGCACCGCATCCCAGGAGGTTTGTTGCATCCTTTAGATGTCCCCGAGTTGATGTGGTATGACATCTCGATGGATTTCGTCACAAGACTACCCAGGGTTCAAGGAGACTGTGACGTTATCTGCGTATTGGTAGACAGATTGATGAAATCATCTCACTTCCTGGCGATCAAGGAGTCGAGCGCAGAGGATTCCTTAGCACAGAGATACGTGGATGAGGTGGTGCGGTTTCATTGAGTTCTGAGATACATAGTCTCAGATAGGGATGTGCGGTTTACCTCTCGATTCTGGAGGGGATTGCATCATGCTTTTGGCACCCAGCTACGCCTTAGCACATCTTTCCACCCCCACACAGATGGGAAAACAGAGCGAACCATCCAGACATTGGAGGATATGCTACGATCAGGTGTTTTGGACTTTAGGGGATCATGGGAACAACATTTTCCTTTAGTAGAGTTCGCCTACAATATTATCTATCACTCTACTATTGTCATGGTACCATTTGAAGCCTTGTACAGGAGGTCGTGTCATCCGCCTGTGTGCTGGACGGAGGTTGGGGAGGCAGGTGTTCTTGGAACAGAGGTAGTGTAGAGCACAAAGGATAAGGTTCAGTTGTGCATGAGAGGATGAAGGCAGCCCAGGACCGATAGAAGTCATATGTCGATCGTAGGACGAGGCCCTTGGAGTTCGAGGTTAGAGACCATGTGTTCTTGGAGGATTCCCCTAGGCGTTGGAAGAAAAGGTTTGACAAGGGGAGAAAGCTCTCTCCTAGGTTCATTGGTCCTTTAAAAGTATTTAGGTGAGTCAGAGAGGTGGCATATCAACTCACCTTTCCACCTTAGTTGGAAAGGATCCATGATGTTTTCCACGTCTCTTATCTTCGTTGATATCTACATGATGACTCCCAAGTCATTGAATGGGGTTAGTTGGATATAGGGTATGATGCTATGTTTGTGGAGAGACTAGTGAATATTGAGGATTGAAAGGAGAAAGTTCATCATTGACGAACCATCCCTTTGGTTTGTGTGTTGTGGAGGCATGGTGGCCTCGAAGAGAGTACTTGGGAGCGAGAAGGTGAAATGTGCGCCTAGTACCCAAAGCTGTTTTGAGTTTCTATTCTGAGCCTTCCTTGTTGTTCTTGTTTTTTGTGACCTACTGTGATGTAATGGGGACCTTGTTGGTTTATAAGATGTTTTTTCCTTACCGTGTGAATGTTGTTAAAAGACCTCATATATGGGGAAGGGAGGATACGATCCCAAATCAAGACGCATTAATGTAGATGCGATTAAACCTGTGTGGGTGAGTCAGTACCACCCAAAGCAGATAGTATCTTGACATGGAGGAAAGAACTCCCCGATCCATGTGTCGGGACAATGTGATCTTTGGGTTTGGTATGGCAGTTTGGGGTAGTTTGTCCATGACAGGTATCTTTCGAGGTGGTTTTTCGGAACCCTCTCTCCTCTCCGGATCTAGCTTTGATTCTTGAGGATGAGAATAGTTCGATAGGTATCTAATGTAAAGGCCCAGACCCTCCTAGTCCTTCCCATTGCCAAATTTCTGGTGTTTGGAACACCTTGCACCCATCAGGTCCAGATCCTAAGGGAGGCTTCTCAGTGGCAGGATGTCATCGCAGTGTCGACCATCGGTGACACTGATCAGTGTGACATTGATCGGTGTGACACCGATCGATGTGTCCCCGATCGATGCTAGTGGGTCTTGTCGGGTTTTTCTTCCCCATTTTTTCTAGTAATGCCACTTTTAGGTTATTTTTACCTTTTAAAGTGGTTCAAGGCCGTTTTTAAAGCCCTTAAAAGATATCTAAAGTCCCCAAAGAGTGGGGTGACCCTCAACGGACCCATACCTTGTGTCCGTGTTACACGTTTCCTCTCATTAAATAAAATCATTTAACTCATAGCTTTAGTGACACCTCCCTGATGAGAAATTAAATAAAAATTAATCTCAGTGTGTGTAACCACCCAACCGCTTAGTGAAACCATGATCCTCCTTTAAAACCATTCAAAATTCTTATCACCTAACTCTAGGATCTCACCTCTTTTTATCACACTAGAATTATTTTCTTCTTATTCTTGGTTGGGTTCGTTCTTCCCATTGGTGCATTTGGAGCCCCCTTCACAAGGAGAGTGGTGTGAAAGTGTTGTATCCTTTCCTACTCATTCTTAGAATCCTTGGAGTTCCTCCCATTCATGTCGCGCATTAAATTTCTTGGCACGAGGAGAGAAACTTCGATCGTTTATCCTCCAAGTAGGGTTTTTCTTTAGTATCTCTTTACTGTGTATCATGCAGGGTGGGTATGCTATTGTTTCTGTGGGTATGGATGAAACCAAACCATAATGAAGATAATAGATGGAATTTTAAAAAATGAAGGGGGTGTGATCAATGTTTCTACTATACTCTTTATCCTTGATTCTGTGTTGTGAATTTTATGGGCTTATGCCCACTAGAAATCATGGTCGTTGGTGGTATTTTCTTGTGCACTAATGAACCTCTGTTTTCTGGATATTTATGTGATTGAATGGATATAACATGGAAACCGGTTAATCACATAAACTCGGTTGATTAAATAGATTCCCAATAAATAATAATCCTTGTGTGATCACCCCAATTAACCAAACGGAAATACTAAACTAAATAAATGGTTCTGGTGATGTTTACGGTCGATTCTTGGGAAGTGATGTGGATAGAGATGGGATCCTATGTTGTGTTACAGTTGTCAGATTTTGGATCTGAGGCCATATGGGGCCGTATGGTCGGGCTTGGTTTGGTTCCAGTACTTTTAGGGATCTCACAGATCCCTTTTGTTGTTGTAACTTTAAAAGAGAACCGGGTGTGAATGCTTAAATTGTTGTTTGGATGTTTTTCTTTCCTTTCCCTGTGGATATGCCTATTAGTTTCCCAGTAGTGAAGAATTATTTTAAATGGAATAACTTGAATATGAAAACGAGAATGGGTTCAATGGGGAATTGTTTTTCGAGAATGAGTTTTTACATGGTTGTGGGTGTGCTACTTATTATGAATGAATAGTAATGAGGGTGTTTATGGTTGTGCTGGTTTTGGAACCCCTATGTTGGGATGAGTGCTTTTTTACCTATATGTATAATTTAGTTCTTATGTTTTATATTCGCGCCCCACCCAAGTTGAACACTTTGTGCCAAACATGCCCATTTTATGGGGGAGGGTGTTTTTCCCAACTCTCCTATTAGTGGATGGTTATTAGCTCCTTTTCTTATTCCTTTCCTGAGTATACTAAGATTCTTCAGGCATTCTGTGATGGCATGAGGTCCATTATATCCCTAGATTCTTCAGGCAGGGTATGTGGTGGTGGTTGGCCTTGGTGTGTGTGGGCAGGTGGTTTACCAAGTGTCTTCGGGATGAGGCCCAGGTGTTTCGGGTGTGGCGGTACTTCTTCTATCCTAGGTGTTTGTGGTTGTGGTTTTATGTGGTTGTGGCCTAGGTGTTTGCAGGTGGTATGTGTGGTAATAGACCATGTGTGTGTGGGAGGGATATGGGAGTGGGACTACGGTGAGAATGGCGGGAGAGGTCGGATGCGTAGGATGTCTCCAATAACTAGTAGGAAAGTGTCGTGGGGTACCCAGACATCGATGTGTTATTACTATTACGTTAATTTACTTGCATTATTTGGGTAGTGCGTCTTGGGGACATTGGGGTGGATAGTTTCCTTTCTAGGTGATCTGTTTATCTCCTTTTCTCACGGGGCATTAGAATGCCTCCCCACTTGTGCACGAGAGCTTTTGGTTTTCCCTAATGAGTATACCTGTATACTCACCCTATGTATATAAAATGTTTTCAGGTTTCTGGGAGGACTTCGAGGATCGTGCTGGACCATACTAGTTTGGACCTTGGGATAGTGGCTGTTGCAGTTTTTCTTTTCTTTGGTACTTTCCTTTAGGGGTTTTCTTGTACTTTTGTAGCATTTACTTTTAGAACATGCATATGGGAATGGTTGGTTTTGGCTTTACTTTTACCTCCATTTTTGGTGTTGTTTGGGATTTACTATCTTATTTCCAAATCCTACTAAAAAAAGGGTAATTCCTTCCATTTTGTGTGTAATTCAATACCCTTGGTGCTAGTCTCCACTCCAGGACCTATTGAGTGCAGGTTTTAGGTTTCATTATCTCTCCTTCAACTTGAAGAAGGAAGGGTCTGGAAATCTGTTATCCCTTCTCTCATCTTGGGGAAAGCGGGTTGTGACAATAAATACATGTGGCATTATAATAGAGATGTGATATGTGATGATGTGATTATATGATTATGTAATGATGTGATGATGTGATGATGTGATGATGTGGTGATGTGATAAATGAGGTACTTTTTGTGGTATTATCCATAGTTTCTACGGGTTGGCTTACTTTTATAGGGACATGTCTCAGGATGTGTGACATTAAAGAAGATCAACCAAATCTTGGGGAAGTGGTATCAAAGTACCCTTGGTGTTGATATTATATTATATTCTCTCTTATATGTGATACATGGTAAGAGATAGCCATAGTGATGTTGGGAATATAGTATACTCTCTTAGGTAATGTGTTAGTTCAACTTTTGTTCAATATGATTTAAAATGATTTCATTATATTTTACATGAGAGTATTTATGGAGGATCCTACAGAATATACTATTATATTCACCCCACATATATATAATGTATTTTTATATTAGAAACTATAGGTTGGAAATCGGGCTAAAAATTACTATCTTGTGCTTTTACAAGAGTTGTTTGGGATTCACGTTCACTATAGAGTTTACCTTATTGTTACTTGTAGCTTACCTTTCAGTTGTCTTACTAGTTTACGACATTATAAATATACACTTGGGATATTTTTTATCTTAATGATAAGGTGTTTTTTGGTGTATCTATATTATCTATCTCTTTTCAATGTTCTCCTAGAGGATAATTCCTTAAATTTTATGTCTAATATACCCTCGGTTCGAGTTGCTAACTCGGGACCTACTAAAGTCGGGATGTGGATGGTAACCATCCTCATTCTCTCATTTCCATCCCAATATGGGTACACTTTGGGTGGAGGGGTCATGGGAGAGTGGTATCAGATGTTAGGGTTGATGTAAAGGATGGAGTTCGTATTTAAGCACAAGTGATATTTCATGGGTTAGAAGTTAAATGATGCTATATAATTTAAGTAAGAAATGTAAACAAGTGAGACCAGCTGAGATGTAGGTATTTAGGTCCCCCTATGATCGGTCACATAAACCTTTAAGTTTACTGAGCCTAAAAAGTAAAGTTATACTAGATGTAGGGTAGAGACCTAGAAAAGGGATGTGTATCATTCTTTTTTGTGGATTTGTTTGAAAAGGGAGACCTTGGGATTAGCTTAAATATAAAATAATAAAATGAAATAATTAATTAATTAATCTTAGGTATTTCATATTATAGGTTAAATAATCTACCTAATTGTTCTTCTAGTGGGTATGGCTCCATGTTTGAATCCTCTTCAGGTTTGTGTTGAAGATGCTCAGCAAGAAGTTAAAAATTATCATTATAGAGTAGAGGTCGATAATGAAAACACTTAGAGGAGAAAACTTTGAGAGTTTCAGTGACATATTTTATAGAAGTATGAGGAGTCCATTTGAAACATGTTCAAAAAACTGGTTAGATGTAGTTGAGATTTCTTTTAGTTTGATCCATGATCAGAAAGAGTATTGGGTTTTTTTGGTTGTAATGATGCTACATGGATAATGGAGGGAGTGGTGGATCTCGTTCCTTAGGGATCACGATGAATAAGTAGACTCTTGGGGGAAGTTTCAAGACTAGTTCTGAGTGGAGTTCTTTTATTCGACTACAAATTTGGCCATTCACTAGGAAATTACTACCCTTCCATAGAGGAGTTCCAGTGTGCAATAGTTTGGGACTATTTCAAGAATATTCTCTAAAATTCTTCAGACCGATTTCTAAAGGAGGAGGCTTGGGTGAAGCATTTTGAGGGTTCTTTATGTCCAGAGATATAGTTCTAAATAAACCCATTTATGTTTTGAACTTATCTAGAGATACTGGTGAGAGAATATGTTGTTTAGATCTTGTTTCCTTGAACTATATAATCATGATTGTAACACCCCAATATTTCATCTCATGTTATCTCTTCAAATAAATTCAATAACTTTCTCTACATGCAACACTGAGTTTGAGTGCACCACAACTTACTAAAACTAGTCATTCAAAAAGAAGTTATGAATATTATTAACTTAATTTTGAATTTTATATACTCAATATAATTTTAGAATCCACATTATGGGTTTCTTAGACAAAATATAAGAACACATTCATTTTTTCAAATAAAAGAAGTATTTTTTTAAAAATGAAATTTTACCGCCTTTTAATAGAAAACATTTTTTAAAACCAATATTTGACACTTTTATAAATTAAATTTAATGAAATTAAATTATTATTTATAATAGGGACATAAAAATTTAGTTTTCATAAATCTTTGCTACTTTTTTGATAAGTATCATATTTTGATAAATAGTGAAAAATACTAAGTTTTAATTAAAAACAAATTTTTTAATTGAAATAATTTATAGAGTTAAATTATAAATTTGAGTAGTTTTAAAGTATCATTAGATTATATTTTTATCATTTAATATAATTTAGGCCATTTTATGTAATTTCACATTTAAACTGAACATAATCAAGTGTCAATTTTTTGATAGTTATCATCTCCTAAAAAACATGCTTTTTTTGACAATGAGAATTAATTTTAAATTAATTTCTGCCACTTATTTGTTTGAATTTAGAAAAATGGATCCAATATTTGGAATCATGAGTTCCAAATTGTGTAAATAGGAAACTTTTATTTTTATACATTTTGAATATTTACTTCAGTAAATATTTTATTTGCCACTATTAAAGGGTAAATCTGGTAAATAAGGGTAAACAAATATTATTATAATAATATTAAATTACCCTAACATCTGTCCTATTCTTATTTATTGATACATGTCCGACTATGGGCATCCTTGGGTCGATTTTGGGTCCACTTGGATCCACTTAAGAATGATAATGACACTTTATATTAATTAATATAAAGTAAAGATAAAAATGACATAAACATATATCTTTTAGTGAAACAATTTTTAAAAGGTGTTATATTAGTTATCTTTTAAACTATAAATATTAATTAGAAATATAAAAAAAATCGTACATAATTATATTTTATTTATAATTTTTAGGCATTAAATAAGTAGATTTATTTATGACACAATGATGGTGCAGTAATTACCTTATTAATGAAAGAATCAAATAAATGGTATTACAAATATTAAAATAAATATTATTTCAACGTTTTTATGACATAAAAAAATTTTATAGGTTGATATGACATGTTAATATTGATTCAATGTATTTTTTTCTAAGTAATAAATTTGTGATGACTTTCAAAAAAACCAAATACTAAATAGTGTCAAAATTGATATAAATGAGTTTTTAAAAAAATATTATATTATTAAATTATATAATATTCCTAAAAATATAAGTCTTGGAAAAAGGTCTTAAATAATATTATATATGTCATTAATGAACCTATTGAGGTTCTCTTGGAATTTTAGAGTATTTTTAGTAACCATATATTGTAATAATACAAGAAGACATGGTAAAGGTTAAACAATTTAAATAAGACTTAAATCTAAAAAATAAGGGTAATATGGTGACCTAAACCTGTCTAAAACCTATTGGATGATATTTTTTAAACCCATACCCACCTTAGACTTTAAATAATTCATTTTTTATCCATTAGAAACTGAAAATTATTTTATTATAAAATAATATTTCAATCTTTTCCTAAAGTATCTCCCACCTCTCTTATAAATGGGTACTTCCCATTCTCCTAATTTAAAACCTCCAAAGAAATTTGGATTAGCAAAACCCTATTCAAATATCCTCCCAACATTCAACCCTTCATCATATAGTCCATCATTTTTTCATAAAGCCAACTTAAAGAGCCCTTTTGATCAAATCAAAAGGAAGAACCCGAGAAAGAGGTAAATATTTCATCACCTCTTTCAAGTTCTTTTCTTCTTCCACTGCCACTTTATTTGTTGTTTTCATTATAAAATAATAACTAAAGTATATTATATATATTTTTATGTTATTATATAAATTTTACAACCATATTCATTATTCTATCAATCATATGAATGACAAAGTCACCATACGTGCGTACGTACGGCTTACCATCTCCATGTCGTGGTGTAGTTTGTTATTCAAACACTTTATTATTTGGATGGGTATAATAATGAGTATAACTGATGTAAATAACAAATATAACATGTTAATTATTCTGTATATATGATATAACATCCAATTACATATCATTTCACCATAAATATAATGATACTATCGCTCGTGCGTTCATACAGATTACCGTCTCCACGAACACGATGAGATTCATTCCCCATCATTATCATTCAAAAATAATTTTCATTGTATGATTACAAATAGTGTTTATGAACGTAATATCATTCTGTATATGAATCAAATTAATCTTATCCATATCAATCAGGGCTTATGTAACCAAGAATATAAATGAAAAAGAATCAGTTAACACCCGAAATGATGATACTACTGAAATATTATTAACAAAGAAATATTGGAAGATCATATATGATATCATATTTATGTATATAGTTCTTGTATAATTTAATAACAATTTTTAACTATTATACAGAAGGTTAACATACCATATACTTAGGATAAGTACAAGGTAAGGGTTAATTTCACAATCTCTTTATTATCTGAGGTTGTTTTTACGTAAGTATCTACTGGAACCTCTTTATCATCCACATCCATGATTCTTAAAAATTTATTTCAAAACATTTTTACTATTTACTAGACTATGGTTTAAATTCATTTATACCCTTGTTTTAATTTTTATAAAATGGTTTCAAAGGAATCTTTCTATCATTTTCCAAACAAAGTACTTTATGACTTTTTCGACAAAATTAAGGTAAGAATGTCTTTTTTTTAACTTATACGACGGGTGTGGCTATTTTCAGCCATTATAACATCGTCAAAGCTTCCCATACAAGCTTAAAATAATATTTTAAAAATAAATTTTTTTCTTTTATGATTATATGAATTTTAAATGATTTTAAAATAAAAATAGATATTTCTCTCAAAAATTTATGATTTCATCTATGTCAACATCCTTTAATGGATTTTAATCTTGTTTTAAGTTGATCTATTATGATACAAATCTTCAATATTGTATTGATGGTTTTGCGATATATTTGACTATGGATGTGTTATTTTTATACCATTCATGGTTTATGGATAAAGTATTGACATTTCGTAAGCTGGTTTTAAAATGAATGTTTATGATATGTTTAAACCTTTTCATATGAGGAATGCATTAGACATAGTAAGTGATGGGTGGAGTCTGATATAGCTAATAGATGCATCGGTTGGTCTCGTGAGATAAACTAGTGTCTTGGCACAAGGCCTTGGAAAAATCTTTTTTGTAGTCTTGGCACGAGTCCTTGACTATGTGGTTATGAAGTCTGGCATTATGGGTTCCATCATTATGAAAGAGGCTATTGATATTTTATGTGCTTATTCGACTAGTAGAATATCCACGTGAAAATGTAAATTTCATTATTTGATTTTATCTTTTCCATATTATGCTGAAGTTTAAGTTTAAAAGGATTTTGTTTTAGTCTTTTACATTTCCTTAAAGTTTTATTCTTATTTATGAAAGTTTTCGCTATATTGTTATCCTTACTGAGCATTTGAGCTAACCCATTTCAATGTTTTATTTTTCCCAGGATGTGAAGAAATATTTTATGGTTGACCTGTTGTGATAGACTAAGAATATAAGCGTGTTAAAAAAGAATAAAATGTTGTTGATGTTTTTATTTAATGATGTAATGTAAATCTTATGAATGTATCTAGTACTTCCAAGGCTACTAAACTGATCGGTCATTCGGGACATGATTCCTTATATCATGATAATGTTATGTAATAATACACTGACTCTAGGTAACTGGGGTCGGGGTGTCATAGTTGGTATCATAGGAAGTTTAGTACAAACCTTGGAAACTATATTTAGATAACACTACCCTAAGATATACTTTGAGGATTAGTATAAAAGAACTTCCTAGAATTTTGGTACTGTAGAGATTTTGTGAGTTTTCTAAGAAATACATCCCTCTCTGGATATGAACAGGTAGAGGAAAATCTGGCACAGATTTACCTAGGGGTAAAACCCAAAAACACCACTTTGATCTAGACTCGATCGGAAACTGGTGCACGTCAACGGGCATTGTTGCACTCGTGGATACAACACACCCGGGGGATATGCTTAGGATAATTCTCATTTTCTTTATAAACCATCATGAAGGGATTATGAGTATATACTTCCTCAAAGAAAACATTTTTATGATTACGGATTATATATATAAACTGTTTAATTTATTTTAATTATTTTAAAAGTTTGAAATTATGCATTTGGATTCATAAGCAAACCTGGTGTATTCCATTGTTTAGAAATGGTGCATAATAGAAGGAATGAGAATTCCAGAAATATGCAAGATCGAAAGATTAAAAAGGATCATATCTTTCATTGTATTAAGCCAAAATTTAAAAGAGAAATAGTCTCCCACAAATTATCATCATATGAATATATAGTATCATGTGTCAATAAGATAAGTAAAGAATTCTCTGAGTCTGATGGCTTTGAAGGGAAGCAAGATAAGAAAGGGATGGTAGAGAAAAAAATGGATAAATGGGAGAGGGGAAAGAAGGATTTTCCCATATATGATAAATGTGGAAAGAATTATCTTGGTAAATTCTTGAAGGGAATTGGAGTTTTTTATAAGTGTGGAGAAAAAGGACACCATGTACGTGATTTCAAGGGTAAGAAAAAGGTTTCGAATGTATAATGCTTTATCTGAAAGGAGTTGGGACACTACTTGAATCAATTTCCAAATCATCAGAGTATGCCCCAAATGATGCTATTGGATAATAATCAAGCTATTATACTACCACAGATGAAGAAGAATGACTAGTGTTATTATGTTGTTATTAAATAATTATTTTATTTGATTGTTGTATCAACGGATTTACTAGTTATATGAATTATGGAAATAAATAAGGATTGTACTGCAGTACAATTTCATTAAGGATTTGAGATTGTATGGTACCAAGTAAAGTGACACAGTTTCAGGTTAAACATTTTTGAAAATACATGGTTGAAGGAAAGGTAAACCATAATATTTTTCTGATAAAGAGGTGTTTATTTTGGAATAAGAGATGGTTGATTTGGATCAATTATATTGGATATTATTTACAACCTTGGAACTGATTAATGGTGTGTTTATTCCTTCATTTTTGGAATATTAAAAAATTTTGGATATAAAGAATATATCTAGTATTCTATAAGGAATAAGGGAGAATGAATGTAATCAATAAGGTTTTATGGTAATTCAGGGTGTTACCATGTTTTAAAAGAATACATGATGAAGGTATTCATATGTTATTACATGGAAAAGATATTTTCATTTTGTTTACCTTCATTATAAATTTTGGACTATGAGTTTAGACAGAAGTATTTTGAAAAAGTCTAAAGGTTGGAATGGATTAAGTTTGACATTGGATACTATTATTAAGGTTAAATAATTTCTTAAGAATATTTTTTTATTGTTATAAAAAGGAAAACCCGGAGGTCAGGAGATAACCCAGCGCGTCCGGCAAGGCCGTGAGACTTGAACCTGCAAATGAAGGGCGACAAGGTGGATCACCAACCACTGGAATACGTGATTTCCTGGTTTGTATTATGTATTTTTTTTAAATAGTCAGACAAATTAATTATAAATTCATTATTTTTGGAACCCTATACTATTAGGATAAATAGAATATTTTTGAATTCTATTATCTTGTGGAGTGAAAGATCAGTTTGTTGTTGGAATTAGTTGAAGGATGAAACACTACTTGTGAAGTATATATATATATTATTTTTCTTCATATTCTATGAATAAAATAATTATTAATCTTTAGGGGAGGGATCTTAAAACCAAAAATGTGTTATCCTAATACCATATGTTTTGTTGAACCGATTATATTTTACATCATCTTAGATTGATGGCTTTGAGGCCCTCAATTTTACACTTGTTTGTGATTGATGACCTCTATCACTCCCTATAAATATTTACGTTTTCCTCCAATTATGTGTCTCTAATTTCCACCAATGTTCTACAAATCGAGATCATAATTTGGTGGTGAATGTTTCATTTCCCTTTACCTCTTATTAAGACTAAATTTTATTAACCCAATTTCTGATGTGGGTTTTCCACAAAGGTATTTTTCTATTTTTAAACATTTATTTTTGAAAAAAAAAATTCAAATTCCAAGGATGAAATTTATTTAAGGGGGGATTATGTAACACCCCAAGATTTCATAGTACGTTATATCTTCAAAGAAATTCAATAACTTGTTCTACATGCAACACTGAGTTCGAGTGCACCACGACTTACCAAAACCAATCGTTCAAAAATTGGTTATGAATAGTATTGACTGAATTTGGAATTTTATATACTCAATATAATTTTAGAATCATATTATGTGTTTCTTAGACATAATATAATAACAAATTCATTTTTTCAGATAAATGAATTATATTTAAAAAAATGCAATTTTACCACCTTTTAATGGAGAACATTTTTAAAAACCAATATTTGACACTTTTATATATTCAATTTAATGAAATTAAATTATTTCTTATAATCGGGAAATAAAATTTTAGTTTGGATAAATTTTTGGAAATTTTCTGCTAACTTTCATATTTTGATGAATAGTGAAAAATACTAAATTTTAATTAAAAACAAATTTTTTAATTGAAATAATTTATAGTGATAAATTATACATTTGAGTGGTTTTAAAGTATCATTAGATTATATTTTTATAATTTAATATAATTTAGGTCATTGGATGTAATTTCACATTTAAACGGGACATAAACAAGTGTTAATCTTTTGATAGTTATTATTTCTTAAAAACATGCTTTTTATTTTGACAACGAGAATTAATTTTAAATTAATTTCTTCCACTTCTGTGTTTTGAATTTGAAAAAATGGATTCCAAAGTTTGAATCAAGAGATCCAAATTGTTTATATATATGTCTTTTATTTTTATACATTATAAATATTTATTTCAGTAAATATTTTATTTACCATGGTTAAAGGGTAAATCTGGTAAATAAGGGTAAACAAATATTATTGTAATAATATTAAATTACCCTAACATGTGTCTTATTTCTATTGTTTGATAAATGTCTGACCATGGGAATCCTTGGGTCTATTTTGGGACCATTTGGAGCCACTTGAGAGTGATAATGACACTTTATATTAATTAATTTATAGTAAAGGAAAAAATGTCATAAACATATATCTTTTAGAAAAACAATTTTTACAAGGTGTTATATAAGTTATCATTTCGACTATAAATATTCATTAGAAATATAAAACTATTTCCCACATAATGGTATTTTATTTATAATTTTAATACATTAAATAATTATATTTATTTATGACACAATGATGATGGAGTAATTAACTTATTAATGATAGAATCAAATAAATAGTATAATATAATCATTTTTATAACATCCACAAATTTTATAAGTGAATATGACATGTTAGTATTGATTAAATGTATCTTTTTAAAAGTAATCAAGTTGTGATGACTTTTATAAAACCAAATACTTAATATTGTCAAAATTGACATAAATGAGTTTTTAAAACAAATATTATATTATTAAATTATATAATATTCCTAAAAATATAAGGTTCAGTAAAAGGGCATAAATAATATTATATATGTCATTAATGAACCACTTTAGGTTCAATTGTATTTTTATAGTATATTTATTAACCATATATTGTAAGAATACAAGAAGACACGATAAAAGTTAAACTATTTAACTAAGAGTTAAATCTAAAAGATAAGGTTAATATGGTGACCTAAACCTGTATAAAACCTATTGGATGAGAGTTTTTTCGACCCATCCCCACCTTAGCCCCTAAATAAATCATTTTGGAGCCATTATAAACCAAAAATGGTATTTTTATAAAATAATATTTCAAGCTTTTCCTAAAGTGAATCTCACCTCTCTTATAAAAAGGTACTTCACATTAACTTAATTTCACACATCCAAAACCATTTTTATCGCCCAACCCCTACCCAAATATCCTCCCAACTTTACTACCTTCATCCTAGAGGCATTCCTTTGGTCATAAATCCAAACTAAATAGGCCTTTTTATCAAATCAAAATAAAGAACCCGAAGAAGAAGTAAATATTTTATCACCTCTTTCAAGTTCTTTTCTTATTCCACTACCTCTTTCTTTGTTTTTTCCATTCTAAAACAATAACACTAGTATATTATATATACTATGATATTATTATAAAAATTTCACAACCATATTAATTATCTTATCCATCGTAGGAATGAAAAAGTCGCCATACATGCGTACGTACGGCTTATAGTCTCCACGTTGTGGTGTAGTTTGTCATTCAAACACTTAATTATTTGGATGGGTATAATAATGAGTATAACTGATGTAAATAATAAATATAAAATTTTAATTATTCTTTATATATTATATAACATCCAATTACATACTATTTCACCATCAATATAATGATATTTTCTCTCGTGCGTACGTACGTATTACCGTCTCCATGAACGCGATGGGATTCATTCCCCATCTTAATCATTCAAGAATAATTTCCATTTTATTATTAAAAATAATTTTTATGAAAAAAGTATCATTATAAATATTAATCAAATACATCCTATCCATAATAAACATGTCTTATGTAACCAAGCATATAATGGAAAAACGAATCAGTTAACACCCGAAATGACGATACTACTGAAATATTATTAAAAAAGAAATAGTTGAGGATCATATATGATATCATATTTATGTATATAGTTCTTCTATAATTTAATAACAATGTTTTAACTATTATGAAAGATGTTAACATACCCATTACTAAGGAAAAGTACAAGGTAAGGGTTAATTTCACAATCTCTTTATTATCTGAGGTTGTTTTTACGTAAGTATCTACTCGGACCTCTTTATCATCCACATCCACGTTTCTTAAAAATTTATTTCAAAACATTTTTTCTATTTACTAGATTAGGGGTTAAATTAATTTATTCCCTAGTTTGAATTTTTATAAAATGGTTTGAAAGGAATCTTTCTGTCGTTTTACAAACAAGGAACATTATGACCTTTTCGAAAAAATTAAGGTAAGAATGTCTTTTTTTAACTTATACGGAGGGTGTGGCTAATTTATTCCATTATAACATTGTCAAAGCTTCCCATATAATCTTACAAGAATATTTTCAAAATAAATGTTTTATTTTATAATTTTATGACTTTTAAATGATTTCAAAATAGAAAGAGATATTTCTCTCAAAAAGTTTTGATTTCATCTATGTCAACATCCTTTCATGGATTTTAAACTTGTTTGAAGTTGATTTATTATGATACAAATCATCCATATTGTATTGAAGGATTTGTGATATATTTTACTGTGGATATGTTATTGTTATACCATTCATGGTGTATGGATAAAGTATTGACATTTTTTATGCTAGTTTTAATATAAATGTTTATGTTATGTTTAAACCTTTTCATATGAGGAATGCATTGGACTTAGTAAGTGATGGGTGGAGCCCACTATAGCTCCTCGATACATCGGTAGGTCTCATGAGGCAAACATGTGTCTTGGCACAATGCCTTGACAAAATCTTATTTTTAGTCTTGGTACAAGGCCTTGACTATGTGTTTATGAAGTCTGGCATTATGCATTCCATCATTATGAAAGTGGCTATTGATATTGCTTATGATTATTTGACTAGTATAATATCTATGTGAATAAGTAAATGGAATTATTTGATTTTATCTTTTCCATATTATGCTGAAGTTTTTGTTTGAAAGGATTTTGTTTTAGTCTTATACATTTCCTTAAATGTTTATACTTATTTTTGAAATTTTATGCTATATTGTTAAGCATCTGTGCTCACCCCTTTCTATGTTTCATTTTTTCCAGGATGTGAAGAAGTATTTTATGGTTTACCTATAGGGATAGGATAAGGATATAAGTGCGTTAAAATGGGGTAAAATTGTGTTTGATGTTTTTATTTCATGATGTAATGTAAAACTTATGAATGTATCTAGTACTTCCAAGGAAACTAAATTGATCGGTCCTTCGGGACATGATTCGTTGTATCAGCCAATGTTATGTAATAATGCATCGACTCTGGGTAACAGGGGTCTGGGCATTACAATTATTGGGGGGTCATAAATATTCTTCAGGATTCATAGTTGTGGGATGGTGTTCCCAGTTTCCTATAAAGAAGAGTTTTTTTAGTAAGGGGTATGTCCTATCCATCATCATCACATTTCTCCAGGTGTGGCATCTCTTAGACTTATTCCAAGAGATCATAAAAATGTTTTTCTTATAGAGTCTAAGTTCATAAATTGTGGGAGTGTCTGACCTTTCTAACCAATCAATTTGTGCTAGCTGTTCAGCTTTAGGTTCCTCCCTTGAAGAAGTTTCATTTGAGGCATCAACAACAGTGTGTTTCGGTTTGGGATTAGTAGATAATAGATTGGGTGAGTAGTGGAAAACCCTAATATTTTTCTCATCCTTAGATAATAGAGCTCAATAAAGTAGGTGGTCAATAGATACCCAGTCTTAACATAAATAGATACCACATTAGGTTAGATGAATATTTAACACATTAAAGAATTCCATTCCTAGGGACCATAATAGTTTATGTATTTGTAAACATGAAACACATTCTTCTAGTTTGTTGAAATATCTTCAACATCCCCCTTAATGATATTTTTCTTTAGTACTCATACCTAAAACCTTTCTTCACAATCTTGATAGAGGAAACATTAGAAATTGGTGAACTCAAATGCTTATTTAAGGTAAATATAAGAGATATGTAATCAAAACATGAACATAAATGTATGAGAACATGAGCATAACATTTTAAGATCATACCCTATATATCAAATATCATAATCATGAGACATGACATAAATATTGGTAGTTCATAAGATATAAATCATAAGGGTGATAAATCATCATAAATAAATCTTGAACCATAAGATCATGTCATATAAGTTTGGAACCATTATAACTATAGAAAACCATTTCAGGTGTCAAGGTTAACTACCAATACCATAAACATAGTGGATCAAGACACACCTATTTTCCCTTTTATGGAACAAGACACACCTATTTACAATAGTGGATTACGACACACATGTCTCCCATTTTGGATCAGGATACACCTATTTCCCATGTAGGATAAGGACACAACTATTTTCCATTTTTGATTAGGACACACCTATTTCTCATTATAAATCAGGATGCACCTATTTCCCATTGTGGATCATTTCATATCAGGATACACCTATTTCCCATTATGGATAAAGAAACACATGTTTTCCATTTTGGATCATAACACACCTATTTACCATTGAGGATTAGGACACACATGTTTCTTATTATGGATCAAAATACACCCTTTTCACATTTTGGATTGGACACACATGTTTCCCATTATGGATCATGACACACCTATTTCCTATTGTGTATCAAGATCATTAACTTCTTTCCCATAATTATCTAATTAGATATAAATATTTTCCCAATTAATTATAGGGATATATAGGTCTCACCTGTCATATAATGAAATCATATATATGTGTGCCACAATATCATAAACATTAACAATATCATAACCCATGAAATTAAATTGTTATAATAAACATTTCAGCATATCATACCATATGGAAAGGATACATGTTTCATAATCATTTCATCATATAATAACCCATGAAACAAAGTGGATTTTATAAGTGTATTATCATGGTATAACCTATGGAAGAGAAAAAGGTTTCATAAAAAACAAGACATATTAAACATAAACCATTCAGAAAAAATGAAATTGGTGTCCTTAGATAATATCCCTATTAAGTCATAAACTATATCAAAGTATTTCATCTTATCTGGAGAAGTATTTTGAATGATAACTTAGATAATTTCTTAAGGATAATTACTGTTCTTTGAAAATCACATTTTAAAGATAATGGATCTTCAAAATCCTTTTCCTTGAAAACCAATTTAAAAATTTATAAAATAATATTTAAAAATAATTTAAAACATTTCATTAATAAAATATATTTTCTACTTTTGAAAAAAAAATTAATCATAAAACATTTTGAAAACCTTCCTCTTGGAAAATAGCCTTGAAAACTTATAAAGAATATTTAAAAAAAATTAAAAATTAAATACTTTTCCTTAAACATGATCTTAAAATATCAATTAAAAAAATTGAAAATATTATTATAAAATATGGTTTTTTAATAAAAAACATTTTTGGCCGAAGAGAAAAATAATGCCCGATTTTCTTAAAAACACTTTATTAATTATCCTAAGTATCAAAGAGTGAAAAATGTTACCAATGCATGAAGATATCATAAATATCCATAGTAGAAGAAAAATCATGAGAATTATTTATATATGGATCATAATATTTCATCAATTGAAACATAATCATAAACAATCTCGATAAATGATGAGATTGTAGCAATAAACTCTTACTACCTTGGAAACTTTGAATCGTAATCTCCATAAAATAATAACATTAAATGAATATTAAAATATCATTAATGGATTTATATTGAGGAAATAAAATTTCAAATGAAAGTATATAAACCTTGTAAAATAATACTGGTGCATAACAAAACATATGTCTCAAAGAAAGAAAATTGAGACAAAAATTACATTTCCGATTTAGTAACTTTTAAGCCATAAACCTCATAAAAAAAGATCATCACATGGATATGTAAATACCAATAAATTTATGTTTCATAATCATGTAATACATTCATGGGAATTATCTACACCACAAAAAATAAATTATTGGTGACTAAGTCATAAGTCTTACTGAAATAAAAGTGAAACGATAAAATCCCTTACCATAAGTCTTAACTTTCTTCAAACATGTTAAAACCTCATATATAATAATTATAAGTTTATTATAAATATAACACAGAACCATATTCTTATATATCATACCATATATGATTTAATTATGACTTTCTATTACCCATTTATTAATAACTTAATGGTAATGTTACGTTTCATGTAATATCTGCATTGTTTTTTGTATATGTTTTGACTTGTTATTAATTATCCTATTACTTATATAATTATTTAATTATTTGAAGAATTTAAAACAAGATATAAATTTCATATATATTCCTTAAATATTTATAATAATCTTTAAAATATATAAATATGAAATGTAACACACTGTTCATGGTGAGGGTCGGTTGTACGTATGCATGAACGTTGTTTCTATTTTATCATCATATTTGAAAGAGAATAAGTAAATGACATATATATATATATATTATCATTATAGTATAATTATTTTTTACTTTATATTATATAATTTTACTAAACACATCCTTAATATATTCCATGTAAAGTATAAACGAATCGCATCGCTTTGAGGAGGCGTTAGTCCACATGTCCACAAAAAAAGTTATCATTTTTAAACAAAATGGAAAGCATAAAGGTATTTTTTATAAAATAATTAAAAAATAATAAATAAATAATAAATATAATATATATATCAAGTTAAAAAAAATATTTCCATCATAATTCACTAACATGAGAGGTGGTAGAGGAAAAATGAATGACATCGTTTCCTGGGGCAATAGTCCACCGTACACACGAACAGTAAGTTCGTTACCCATTTGATGGAAGTGTGTGTAGGTGTAGGTTTAACCCTTATAGTAAAAACATATCAAAACATTTATTATACTTATGTTATTATATAATTATGGAATATGAGGAATTTAGGGGGTACATAATGAAAATAAAATAAAAGAGGTTGTGGAAGGATGTTACCTCTTCTTTGGGTAACTCCTTTTGGTTTGCACCAAAGGAATTAATTAGATATATTTTGGAAAAATTTTAGGATTAAAGTTTATATGATGTAATTTTGGAGATATTTTCGTAGGTTTTGGACAACACATAGTGGCTTGATAGGTTTTATGAAGTGAAAGGGAGTGTCCTTTTATAGTGGAGGAGTGTCATTCTTGTAAATATAAAAACTTAAACACTTTTTAGAGGTCTCCCTTACATCATTTGACTCTAAAATTATCCATTTTAGATCCAATATAAAAATTGGAAAAACAATTTCCATAAAATTTTCTTTTGACATGATTCTATGTCATTTTTTCCCATATGATTAATGTTTAACCACTAAGTAATCTTATTTTTACATTAAACATTGCAATTAATTTTAATTACTTTCACTAATATTTTTGATAAAAAAATAATTTGAACTTATTAGAAATTATAAGTTATTCTTATGAAATATATTGAATCCATTTTTCTAAATTATAATTACATAATTGGTAGAAATTAATTTAAAATTAATCCCACAAATGGGACGAGACGAAGAGTTTTTAAAGAAAAAAGGTCCAAAAGTTAGCACTTTTTATACATAATTTCTTTGTGAAATTGGTATGAATGACCTAAATTGAATTCATTGAATTATAATTTATTTAATTATACTTAAAAACTAATAATATAATTTAAATATATAAATAATTTATGTGAAAAAAGAAGTTTTGAATTAAAATTCTGTGTTTTTTATTTTTCATCAAAAAATGAAACTTCTTAGAAAATTACCCAAAAACCACCGAAAGTAAATTCTTATATTCCTATTTCAAAAATTAATTTTATTATATAAAATTAAAATAATAATATTATCAAAAATTATATTTGAAATTGGTTTTCCAATAAAAGGTGGTAAAATTACCTTTTATAAAAATTCGTCATTTTATTCATAAAATTGGATTTATTCTCATATCCTGTCTAGAAAATACCTAAGATGAGAGTTTAATAGTTAAATAAATATAATATTTTTATATTTCATTAAAATAATTTATCAATGGTTTTTTCATTGATTTATTAATGTAAAACTTATTTGATTTCATGAATCTAGTTTTCCATCAAAATATTTCCAATATTTTCAAAAGGGTTTTATTTTAATTTCTAGTTAATTGGTCACAAAATAATTCCGATTATAGAAATGTTTAAACCATATTTTCATAATTTATTTAATAATATTCATAAATCTCATTCCAGTGGCTAGGTGGTAACTATAACAATATTTAAATAATATTATTAATAGAGCATGGTATTTTAGTAAAACTGGGTCATGTGTGTAACACAAGTTGTTGAAGGGACTCGATATTGTGTGTAACAAAAACCAAAAATAGTGTTTTGTATACCACAAGATAATATAACTGTTGAATTTAGTGTAATAATAACTTGGTGTTTTGTGAAATTCAAGCCAAACATAGTTCTTTCATATAACTCATGCTTTATTTAGTGTTGTCCAAAATGAAAAATATCAAAAATATTAAATTAATTTGAAAAAAAAACCAAAATCATGCGGTGTTACTGAAGGACCCCAGGACACCCTAAGAGGGGAGGGGTGAATTAGGGTATCAAATTTTTCTTCTAAAAGTTGTGGATCTTGTTCCCACGTCAGAAGGAACTAGTTTAACCTGTATGATGGAAATGAAAAGCAATCAAACATTCACATGCAAAGAGACAACACAACACTTTTTACTTGGTTCGTCACTAAGGGATACATACAAGGAGTATACGCCAACAGGTTATTGGTCGTACAAAATTCCACTATTCTTCACTAGCTGTGGATTACAAAGGTTTGGGCACAGTCACTCTATCCCAGGCTCACTGCATTTACAAATTTTTAGGGATAGCTCACTACGTCCCTCGGGTCACTCCCATTGACTCCCCTTGGCTCACTGCCTTTGGTGATGTCCCACTCCGTTTATTGACGTGAAGGACTCTTCATCATCGCTAATGAATACATCATATATTGTATGTAGATTCTCTTTTGAAGTCCAACTTCCACCCGTAGACTAATCTCACTTTGCACTAAAGGTATCGGGCAAAGTTTCAGCTTTTGCACAGCCCCAGAAAGACTGGCGTACTTCAACCACACCCGGCGCGCTTCTCCAAGCCCAGCATGAAAGTTTCAATATGGCACGCAAGTTCACCTCTCCCACTTACGTGACACTCACTTATTCAACTATAAACTTGTGTGACTCACATCCTTTTATGCCCAAATTGATTTTTGTGCGCAACTATGAACTTTCAAACTTCTTCAAATCCTGGCATGAAAGTGTCACCAAACCACCTGTGCGAAACTTCCTTCACCAACTCCAAACTTTGGCAACTCAACCCCTTTCTCACCCAAAACACCTTGGACGTGCAGCAAACAACTATCGCGCAACTTCAACTTGCGCGACCCACCACCACTTGTGCGACCACAACACCTGTGTGACGGGAGCTCTGATTTTCTATCAGTCTGAACTTCATACCAAATGAGGAGGGGTAAACCTCTATTTATAGGAATTTGGATACCTTGTGCGATGGCGCCCAAGTCTTCCCTCGGTGCGCAAGTTTCGGTGCACAAGTCTCTATCGCGCAAGTCACTTGCGTGACTAAAAATAAAACTTGGGCACCCTTCTCCCTTTGCCATATTTTCATGTTCTGATCTTGAAAAACAAAAGGCGAGCAACTTTCCTTTCCTTTAAGTCAACGGCGTGAAATTCTCTTTTCCAAAAACCACATTTCTCTATTTGGAAATTTTTAGGCCAAAAAAATTGGCGAACATTGGAAAATGGTGCCACCTTTAATATTGTTATCTGCTTGTTCTATATGATCAAATTACTGGCACACATTCTGAACTTCCACAGAGGATTGACAACAAACACAAACCATACTAAAATTCATGCATATAATGACCATGGTTCCAAAAATATCCCCCTTTGGGTTTGTTGGCAATCAGTAAATAAATTCAATAGAGCACCAGCCATAGCCAAACCACAGACGCAAGAATCAACTCAGCCAACACTCTAAGTCTACGTGAGTAATACTTAGTATAGAAAACAAGAGAGGAATCTTGAATTAGGTTCTCGTCCAATGTATTCCTTCCCATCCTATCACCAACATTGAATTCTCATCCTATCTCCAACACTGAATTCTCAATGTGTCACAAAAGCATTACATGCCTGAATTTATTCCTTTATATCCCATTGAAAATAAACCCAAAGACTGTTAATTGTTCATTGTTCAGCTCAAACCACACTCCCCCTGGATAGTATCTTCCCCAAAAACCTACATCACATCCATAAACAGATTAAAAACAATTAACATAACTGGGGAGAGTGGATATTTCGTAACCTCCTTATGCATTAGGAGGTGGCTGAACACCGAGGTTCAACCGATGCTTCTCAAATACAGCCGCTGACAGTGGCTTCGTCAGGATATCAGATACTTGCTCATCTGTTCCCACATGATCCATTCTAATCACGCCTTGCTAAACTTTTTCTTTTATAAAGTGATACCTTATTTCAATATGTTTTGTAAGAGAATTCTGAATATGATTCTTCGTAAGATCAATTGCACTCTTGTTATCACAGTAAATCACCACTGGTTGTTTCACCTTATCCCCAATATTTGTGAATTGTTGCTTAATCCATACCAGTTGAGTGCATTACTTTGTAGCAAATATATACCCAGCTTCAGCAGTACTATGAGAAGTACTTTCTTGTTTCTTTCTCAAACAACCAATACATTTATTCCCAAAATAGAATACTCCACCAATGGTGGAATTTCATTCCACGATATCACCAGCCCAGTCAGCATCAGAAAATGCTGATAGTTCACTGTCCCTTCCTTCAGCAAAGTATAAACCATAATTGTGAGTACCTTGAATATTCCTCATGATTCTTTTCACTGCTTCCATATGTTCCTCCTTTGGATTACTCTGAAATTGGACCGCTAGACATGTTGCAAAGACAATATCTGGTCGTGTCTCTATTAGATACAATAGGCTCCCAATTATCCTCCTATACATGGTGGGGTCTACATATGTCCCGTCCTCATGCTTTCCAAGTTTGGTTCCAACTGAAATCGGAGTTGACATTGGTTTGGAGTCTTACATGTTAAACTTCTTCAACAGCTCTCTTGCATACTTTTCCTGAGAAATGAAATTGTAATCCTTATTTTGAATCACTTTCAGCCCCCAGAAATATGTGAGCTCCCCAATCATAGACATTTCAAATTCTGATTTCATGTGATTAGAAAATTCATCCACTGATTTTTTCCTACTGCCACCAAATATAATATCATCGACGTAGACTAGAACCATGAAATGATCTTTTGGAGAATTTTTCACATATAGATTGTGATCTACTTATCCTCATTTGAATTATAGATTCTTGAGATAAGAGTCCACCCGGGAATACCATGCTCGTGGAGCCTGTTTCAACCCATATAAAGCCTTCTTTAGTTTGCAAACCTTTGTTTCATTAGTCCCCAAAAGAAAACCTGGCACGACCCGTCCTCGGGGCCCATGCCGTGACTACCCCAAGCACGCCTTCCATAGGCTAGGGGCTGGAGACTAGCACCAAAGGCATAAATCCCGATAGAAGGGAAGGCATTGCATTTATATAAGAAAACAAAAACAACAGAGTACGCAAGCTGAAGTAAACACTAAGTAAACTGAGTACAAAAGTAAGTTCTAGAAAGTAAATGGGCCAGTATACAAACCCAACTGAAAGTACAGTACAACTGAGAAAAGTAAAGTACAACAGCTGAAAAGAAAATCAACAACCACCGAGTTGTCCTCCGGATACCCCACCTGAAGGGTGGGTACAGATGGTCTCCTCAGCTCCTCAAATCCGTCCATCCACTCCGTGTACGTCCTGCCTGATAGTCCACCTTCGGATACCATCCCGCTCCACGATACTCAACCATGATCAGCGTTGTCCGTCGCCTGCATCCAACACAACGTAGTACGAGCATAGCCCGTGCATGGGTGAGTATACGATACTCAGTAGGGATCCTGAGACCCCCGAAGGCCTCATAGAATCCACAAAGGATAAAACACAAAGGAAAGATACAAAAACGAAGTATAAACCAACTCTACTTAGGTATTTTCCCATACATATATTTAAGTCATCAATTACTGTTCGGCTCTAACTCACGATCCCAAGTACAACCTAGTCCACACAGGAAAGTACAAACCAGTCCACACAGGAAAGCACAACCAAATCCACACAGGAAAGGAAGTCAATCACATAAATGATAATGATTAAAGCCAAGACTCATCTCACACAGGTATACTACTCATGAAGAGGGTTACATATGATTAGATTTATCCTCTAAATCATCTCCTCTGACGAACCCACGTAGGATCCAAGTACAGAAGTCATCGCTACCGAACCTACGTAGGATCCAAGTATAGTAACCATCGCTGCCGAACCCACGTAGAATATAAGTGCAGTCGTCATTGTTGCCTAACCCATGTAGGATCCAATTACAGTTTCCATCTTCGTCGAACCCACGGAGGATCCCAACACGGTATTCGTCGCAGTCGCAGCCAGCTCTTGGGTTCCTGCACATAGCACGCTCGATTCCGGGATGGTCCGCTCCACGATCCAATGGTTCGATACATTAACTATAAAAAATTCCCAATTTGATGTATCACAAAGTTCCATCTCTTCAATAGGAACTCAACGCGACAGACGACACGTCAATCGGACGCCTAGTCTGAGAGTTATTGCATTTTCCGTCCCAGGGGCCTGGTTGGTTTCTAAGCTAAATCCAACCTGACCATACTCCGGCTGTGTCCAAACATAAATTGGTGTATGCCAAAAGAACTGTCTCGGTAAGAGAAATTCAACTTTATTGATGGCACGTCATTCGGATGTTCGGTCGTTAAGTTATAAGCGTTTCTGCTCCAAGGGCCCGGTTGGTTTTGGGTTCGAACCAACACGGTTGTACCCAAACTTTTCCAAAACCTCAAGTGTAATATACTGAAATGAGAGTATCGATCCAAGGATCCCTACTCACTTGATGGTACGTCGATCGGAGGTCCATAGCCCAGGATATGGGCATTTGAATGAACCTGGTCCGAAAATAGGGGATTGGGCCCGGTCCGACCTGGCCCAATACCCCCCTGGGTCGGCCCGGCCCGGATGGCGCGACCCGCACTGGTGCTGGAAGCCCGGCCCGGTGCTGGCGGGCCGACCCGGCGTGGACAGCCCGACCCGGCGTGGGCAGCCTGGCTCGGCGCGGCCTGCGGCCCGGCTCGGAAGCTGGCCGTGGCTCGGCTGTCGACCGAGTGGGTGCGAAGGGGGTGCGGCCCCCTTTGTTTCGGAAATGGTGGCCCCCTGGTGGGGTCCGCCCTAGGCAGGTCAAAGGGGGGGTTACACACCCCCCCTGCTTCGGGTAACGGTCGGCCATTAACGTCGGCCGGTTGTGAGCTGTCGCGGGACCAGCGGGGGTCCCGGCTTCTGGAGCGTCGGCGGCCGGCTTGGCCAGCTTCCCCCTGCTGGACCGCCGCAGCCTAAGGTGGCGGCTCTTCCTCGACTGGTGCGGCACGATGGCGTCGAGCCCCTCCGCCACGGCCTTCCTTGGTTTCTCCGGTGCGGCACCCCACCGCCACGTCCTGCTCCGGCTGCGGTCCTCTTCATTCCCGCGCGGTGCAACAGTACCATGTCGCCTTCGCCTCAAACATCAACATTGATCAACAAGAAAGCAGGGAGAAGAATCAGCCGTGTTTGTGCGGTCCAATCTCCTCCCGTTATTTCAATAACAATCGGAAAAAGTATACGAGATGCTCAACGATAAACAAGCACAATTTTAATTCGTTAAAATTGAACTTAACCGCTACCTCAAAAAAATTTCACGGTTTTCAAGCACCGCGGATGATGGAGTCATTTCCATCGTTGTCAGTGTCTCCTCCCTTGTCACAGAGGAAGAAGAGGATGAAGAAATCGGGCCGCCGGGTCAGCATTCTTCATCGGAGAGTTGGCGTTCTTCGTTTGAAGATGAAGTTCTTCAAAAGAGAAAAGAGATCTCTCCCAAATTCTCTCACACAACAAAACTAACAAAATAAAATAATCCCTCTCCTTATTTTATTATTTTTCCATGCATTCAAACTTTAAAAAAAATCAAACACTTTGTTAAATTAATTGAAGGGGTTTAATCAATTAATTTAGTGTGTGTTGTCATGAATTAAAGTGGGAGAGTGGGGAGTTACCCAATTAAATACAAGGGGTTTAATGGGGGGTTTTAGGGGGTTTAGGGAATGTGAAAGTTTGGGGCTCATGAAAGCCCCACCTCACATTTATCCTCACATGGGTAGTTAGGGTGCCAGTGGTTCCCACCCTAACTTCCCCATGTAGGATAAAACCACCTAAGTTAGAAATAAATATTGTACCACAATATTTATTCACTTTTTATTTAATCCATTTTTTTAACAACTCATCCCAAGAAAACACATTTTCGGTAAAGGTCCTCTTAAGTAATTACCAGCACTACGGTTCCATCGATGCCCTCGGATTTCAATTCTGAGCACTGGTTCAAAAGATAGAAAAACCCACTCATTCGTTCACTGAACATACTCGAGCTAAACTTCGGAAATTGATTTTGGGCACACCGGGCCACGGAATCAGGTGCTGTCAGAAACTACGTACTCGCAAAATCCCAAAAAATTTAAGAAAACATTTTACTTGAAATTTAAGGGTCTTTAAATTACTCCCACCTCAGGGATTTACGTACCCGTAAAGATATATCATAAACTAGGGGAAAAAATGAGGGTATTGTACACGCATCTAAGCTTCCCGCTCCCACGTACCCTCCTGGAGGTTCCCATGCTTCAACCTGATGCGCACTAGAGGAATCGACCGTCCACGTAGGACCCGCTCCTGTTGATCCTTGATCTCCACCTGAACCTATGCAAATGTCGCCCCTTCATCGATGTCTAGCTCCCTGTGATCAATGATATCTATTGGGTCATGCACGTATCTCCTCAGCTGAGATACGTGGAAGATGCCGTGCACCCGGTGCAACTGAGGTGGAAAATCCAGGCGATAATCCACCTCGCTTATCCTGCTAAGAACTTGGAATGGTTTGATGAAGCACGGAGATAACTTGACACCCCAGCCAAATCTCCATAGTCCACGTCGAGGCGAGACCCATAAGAAAATTTGGTCGCCATCCTCGAACCCTAGTAGTCTCCGCCTCCTGTCAGCATAGGACTTATGTCGGCTCTGAACAGTCCTCATCCACTCCTGGATGATCTGTACCTTCTCTGTCATGGCCTAGACCATCTCTGGTCCTACAAGTGCTGACTCCCCAGGGTCTGTCTAGCACAGAGGTGATCTGAAAGGTCGGCCATACAATGCCTCATATGGTGCCATTCCGATGGTGGAGTGGTAGCTGTTGTTGTATGAAAACTCCACTAAGGGTAGGTGATCCTCTCAGCTATGACAAAAGTCAAGGACATATGCACGGAGCATGTCCTCAAGAGTCTGAATGGTCCTCTCCGTCTGACCATTCGTCTGAGGGTGAAAGGTGGTGCTCGGGCGTAGCTGCATCCCAAATGCCTCTTGTAACCCCTTCCAAAGCTGAGAAGTAAAGCGAGCATCTCGATCGGAGACGATAGACGATGGCACACCATGAAGCTGTATGACCTCCTGAATGTAGAGGTGTCCCAAGCTATCCACTGAGCCCTCCTCTCTAATAGGTAAGTAGTGGGTCGACTAGGTGAGTCATTCTACGATCACCCATATGGAGTCATGTCCTCTGGAAGTACGTGGAAGTCCCGTCATGAAATCCATAGATATCCCATCCCACTTCCACTCTGGGACCTCTAAGGGTTTTACCAAGCCTGCTGGTACCTGTTGCTCCACCTTCACCTGTTGGAAGGTGAGGCATCGTGAAACGAATTCTCCCACATCCTTCTTCATACTCGTCCACCAGTTATATTTTCTGAGATCTTGGTACATCTTCGCTACACCTGTATGTACCGCCAATGGGGGAGTGTGAAACTCCCTCATCACCTCCTCTTGTAATGTAACTGGTACCATGGTATGTCTTTTGAAAAGGATGACTTGCTCTCCTCCTATAGAAAATCCATCAGGTGTTTGGCCTGTGGATATCTGTGCACGTCGTGTCTCACATTCAATGTCCCCACGTTGTGCCTCTTTGACCCGCTGTAGTAGTGGAGGAGTGATTGTGAGCGACTGTATAAAGGTTTCCCCATCTATATCCACAAAGGATATCTGCAAAGTGGCTAAATGCTCTGTCGCCTCTCCAAGTAGCTGAATGCCTGACCTCCTGCTGAGAGCATCAACTACTACGTTCCCCTTCCCAGGAGTATAGACTATCTCAATGTCATAGTCCTGGAGGAACTCGAGCCATCACTGTTGTCTCAGGTTTAGGTCCTTCTATGAGAAGATGTACCTAAGACTCTGGTGGTCAGAGTAGACTGTAAAGTGCTCACCCATCAGATAGTGCTTCCACATCTTCAGGGTGAAGACCACTACTGCTAACTCCAGGTCATGGGTAACGTAGTTATGCTCGTGCTGCCTCAACTGTCATGATCCATAGGCGATCACTACCCACTCCTGCATTAGGACACACCTGAGTCTGGTCCCTGATGCATTGTAGTAATCTATGTACCCTACTCCCTACTCCGGTAGCCTCAAGATGGGTGCATTGGTCAATCTCTGTCTTAGCTTCTAGAAACTCTGCTGACATCTATCTGACCACACGAAGGGTTTCCCCTTATTCTTCAAAGCTAAAAGTGGTGCTGCAACTCTGGGGAAGTCTGGCACAAATCTCTGATAGTACCCAGCCAGACCTAAGAAACTCCGCACCTCTGTCACGCTCCTGGGTGGCTCCCAAGCTATCACTGCCTCGATTTTCACAGGATCCACCGCAACTCCCACCTCAGAGATGACGTGCCCCAAGAAGTGGACCTCTAGAATCCAGAACTGACACTTCGATAGCTTACCATAAATCTGGTTCTCTCGGAGTGTATCTAGTACAACCTGTAAGTGGTAGGTGTGCTCCTCCTCAGTAGTCGAATAAATCAATATGTTGTCGATGAAGAGTATGACAAATCGATCGAGGTAAGGCTGGAATATCTTGTTCATGAGACTCATGAACACTGCTATAGTTTTGGTTTCGCCAAAAGGCATAACCAAGAACTCATAGTGTACATACCGACACATGAAGGCTGTCTTCTGCACATCATCATCTCAAAATCTGAGCTGGTGATAGCCTGACCTGAGGTCTATCTTCGAGAACCATCGTGCTCCCTTGAGCTGATCGAAGAGGTCGTCAATCCTCGGAAGTGGATACTTGTTCTTCAAAGTCACCTAATACAAGCGACGGTAGTCGATACACAGTCGCAAGCTCCCATCCGCCTTCTTGGCGAACAAAATCGGGGAATCCCAGGGTGAAACACTGGGTCGGATGAATCCCTTTCCCTACAAGACCTCCAGCTCTACCCATAGATCTCGAAGCTCAGTAGGAGCCATCCGATATGCTGGAGTAGATATCGGGGCTATCCCAGGGTATAGTTCAATATATAAGTCTACCTCTCTGTGAGGAGGTAGTCCTAGAACATCATTGGGAAAAACGTCTGCATACTGATCCACCAGAACAGGAAAACTCGAACTCCTCACATCAAATGCTCCTAGGATGAGACTAGCCAACTGATGGGTGATCGACTGTCCTCTCCTCTGTGTGAGTCCATCCTGCGTTGCAAAGGCTCCCTTCTCACCAGTGAAGGTGAACCTGCTCCCATCGGTGCGGACACACCACACCTTATGCCTAATACAGTCGATCTGAGCATGGACCGTAGATAATCAATCCATGCCCAAGATGACGTCGTAAGGCCTCGACGCCGCTACAAGAAGATCCCAGCCAAAGATCTTGCCTCGTAGAGTAAGCTCACACTGTCGGCACTAGTGCCTAATCGTCGAGTCTGCTCCTGTAGGAGTCTCTAGCCGTAAGGATCGAGACAACGGCTCCGTCGGAATCTTCGAGCTCCGAACAAGGGTAGCTACAATGAAATAATGACTCGCTTCTATGTCTATAAGAACTAAAGAAAGCGTGGAGTAGACACAAATAGTACCTCGAATCATCTCAGGTGTGTCATGGTCGTAGGCCTCCACTGCCTAAAGATGAGCATGCCTCTGTCCTCCAGCTTTCTATGGTCAGGGTGGACCTCCGGGTGGTGGTGGTGGTGGTAGAGCCCTGAAGCGTCGTCCACCACTTGTTGCTCGGCCAGCTCTTCTACCTCATCCGCCTACTCCCTGCGAACAGCCACGGTCGAACCTCTGCCATTGCTTGGGTGGTCCCTCAACCATTTTCTGCTCCTCTGAATGGTGGGTCGGGCAGTCATGAGCCATGTGGCCCTGCCCGCCACATACATAGCATTGTCTGCCTCTCGTATGACTGGCTCTGCTGCGTGTTACCCGCACCTCCGAACCAGTATCCTGAGGTCATCCACTTGATGTCCTGGTCCACCTGGACCTCTGCGACAATTGTCTATTGTCGGCTGCAAAAGACTTCTCCATGTGTCGCCCTGCGGTAGGTCTCACTGCTGGCGTAGGATCAGCAATGAAGCTCTCCACAAGTAAGGCTTGCTCCAGTACTCCTGCCTGCGTCGGAATGCTGAGGGAGATCATCGAAGCTCTGATCTCATGCCTCAGTCCATGCTCGAAGGTTTGGTCCTGGAAGAATGGGTCTTGTACCATGTTTGTGGAGTAGCATGAGAGATCAATAAATCTCACCGAGTACTAGGCTACTGTCATGCTGCCCTGTCGCAGCTGTAGTAACTCCTGGATGTGCACCGCACGGAGGGTGGCTGGAACGAACTCTGAGCGGAAGAGGCTCTCGAAGTCTGTCCAAAGTAATTATGCCTCGTCGTGAACCTGGAGCATCAGGATCCACCATCTATCTGTTGCCGCATGCAGGAGACTCGCCGAAAGGATCACCATGAGGTTAGCTGGTGTCCCTACTAATCTAAAGACTCGGACAACAGCCTCCAGCCAATCCTCGGCTGCCTGAGGGTCCATCCCTCTGCGGAACTTGGGTGGCCTCTAACGTTGAAACTCGTGCAGTGCACTCAGGCGTCGTGCACTCTCAGCTTCTGGGGATGGTGGCATTGGTGGCTCGGCGGGTAGAGGTACTACTGGTGCCTCCACTATAATGGGGCTCTGCACCTTGGCCTCGTCGCTTGGTGGGCTTTCATCTCACTCAATGCTCGAAACCCTAGCTGGCTACCATTGTGGGGCCATCCTGAAATGAAATAGGTGCTCCACAGTTAATTCGGTATACCTGGTGAGCTGACATAAAGTAATCACAAAGAAAACTTTTGAAACACACATGCAGTCAATGTTTTCGTGCATTGAGTCAGAAATCTGAAGTCAGGGTCCTGGTGTATGCATACATTGGCCGCCGCACCAACACTGGACTCCCTGGACTTATAACCACACTCAATACCCTTAACACTATTGCCCCACATAGAAGAAATTATCAGAGTCCTAAGTTATGTGGTAGAACTGACTCCTCTGATACCAATTTGTCACGACCCGTCCTCGGGGCTCGTGCGATGACTACCCCAAGCCCGCCTTCCATAGGCCAGGGGCTAGAGACTAGCACCAAAGGCGTAAATCTTGATAAAAGGGAAGGAATTTCCTTTATATAAGAAAACAAAAACAACAGAGTATTCAAGCTGAAGTAAACACTAAGTAAACTGAGTACAAAAGTAAGTGCTGGAAAGTAAATGGGCCAGTATACAAACCCAACTGAAAGTACAGTACAACTGAGAAAAGTAAAGTACAATAGCTGAAAAGAAAATCAGAAACCACTGAGTTGTCCTCTGGATACCCCACCTGAAGGGTGGGTACATATGGTCTCCTCAGCTCCTCGAATCCGTCTGTCCACTCCGTGTATGTCCCGCTTGATAGTCCACCTCTGGATACCATCCTGATCCACAAGCCTCAACCATGACCAGCGTTGTCCGTTGTCTGCATCCAACACAACGTAGTGCGGGTATAGCCCATTCAAGGGTGAGTATACGATACTCATTAGGGACCCCGAGACCCCCGAAGGCCTCACAGAATCCACAAAGGATAAACCAGAAAGGAAAGATGCAAACACGAAGTATCAACCAACTCTACTTAGGAATTTTCCCATACATATACCTAAGTCATCAATTACTGTTCGGCTTCAACTCACGAGCCCATGTACAACCCAGTCCACATAGGAAAGTACAACCCAGTCCACATAGGAAAGCACAACCCAATCCACACAGGAAAGAAAGTCAATCACATCAATGATAATGATTGAATCCAAGACTCATCTCACACAGGTATACTACTCACGAAGAGGGGTAGAGATGATTCGATGTAGCCTCTGAATCATCTCCTTTGTCGAACCCACCTAGGATCCAAGTACAAAATTCGTCGCTGCCGAACCCACATAGGATCCAAGTACAGTAACCATCACAGTCGAACCCATGTAGGATCCAAGTACGATCATCATCGCTGCCGAACCCATGGAGGATCCAAGTACATTCGCCATCATCGTTGAACCCATGGAGGATCCTAGCACGGTAGTCATCACAGTTGCAGCCAGCTCTAGGGTTCCCGCACATAGCATGCTCGATTCCTGGAGGGTCTGCTCCACAATCCAAGGGGTCGATACATCAACTATCACGAAGTCCAGAGTTTATGTGTCACAAACTTCCATCTCATCAATAGGAACTCAACGCGATAGACGGCGCGTCAATCAGACACCCGGTCTGAGCGTTATTGGCTTTTCCTTCCCAGGGGCCCGGTTGGTTTCTAAGATAAAACCAACATGACCGTACTCCAGCTGCGTCCAAAACTCAAGTTTATTAAGCCAAATTAACCATATCACTAAGATGAATTCAACGTGATTGATGGAACGCCATTCGGATGTCTGGTCGTTAAGTTATAAGTGTTTCCGCTCCAAGGGCCTGGTTGGTTTCGGGTTCGAACCAACCCGTCCATACATACACTTCGCTGAAACCTCAAGTTTAATATACTGAAATGAATGCATTGATCCAAGGATCCCTACGCAACTGACGGTGCATCGATCGGAGGTCTGTAGCCCAAGATATGAGAATTTGAACGAACCTAGTCCGAAAATAGGGGGTTTGGGCCCAGTCCGACCCGGCCTAATACCCCCCTAGGTCAGCCCGAACCGGGTCGACCCGACCAGGGTCCGGCCCGATTGGGCGTGGCCCGGCCCGGTTCGGAAGCCTGCCACGGCTCGGCTGTCGGCCGAGCGGGGTGCAAAGGGGGTGTGACCCCCTTTGTTTTGGAAACGGCAGCCCCCTGGTGGGGTCCGCCCTAGGCAGGTCAATGGGGGGGGTTACACACCCCCCCCCCCTTGCTTCAGGTAACGGTAGGCCATTAAGGCCAGTCGCCCCCTGTTGGACCGCCGCGGCCTAAGGTTGCGGATCTTCCTCGATTGGCGCGGCGCGACGGCGTCATGCCCCTCCATTGTGGCCCGCTCCGGCTGTGACCTTCTTTGGTTTCTCTGGCATGGCGCGATGGCGCCGCACACCACCATCGCGGCCCGCTCTAGCCGCCATCCTCTTCGTTCCCACACGGTGCAATGGCACTGTGTCGCCTTTACCTTAAACGTCAATGTTTATCAACAAGAAAGCGGGGAGGAGAATCGGTCGTGTTTGTGCGGTCTGATCTCCTCCCATTATTTCGATAACAATCGGCCAAAGTATATGAGATGCTCAACGATAACCAAGCAAAATTTTAATTCATTAAAATTGAACTTAACCCCTACCTCGAAGGAAGTTCACGCTTTTCAAGCGCCACGGATGATGGTGTCATTTCCGTCGTCGTCGGTGTCTCCTCCCTTGTCGTGGAGGAAGAAGAGGATGAAGAAATCGGGACACCGGGTCGACGTTCTTCATCGGAGAGTTGGTGTTCTTCATTTGAAGATGAAGTTCTTCAAAAGAGAAAAGAGCTCTCTCCCAAATTCTCTCACACAACAAAACTAACAAAATAAAATAACGCCTCTCCTTATTTTATTATTTTTCCATGCATTCAAACTTTAAAAACAATTCAAACACTTAGTTAAATTAATTGAAGAGGTTTAATCAATTAATTTAGTGTGTGTTATCATGAATTAAGGTGGGAGAGTGGGGAGTTAGCCAATTAAATAGAAGGGGTTTAATGGGGGGGGGGGGTTTAAGGGGGTTTTAGGGAATTTGAAAGGTTGGGGCTCGTGCAGGCCCCACCTCACATTTATCCTCACATGGGTAGTTAAGGTGCTAGTGGGTCCCACCCTAACTTCCCCATGTAAGATAAACCCACCTAACTTAGAAATAAAAATTGTACCACAATTTTTATTCACTTTTTATTTATTCCATTTTTTTAACAACTCGTCCCAAGCAAACGAATTTTCAATAAAGGTCCTCTTAATCAATTACCAGTGTTGTGGTTCCATCGGTGCCCTCGGATTTCAATTCCGAGCACCGGTTCAAAATATAGAAAAACCCAATCATTCGTTCACTGAACGTACCTGAGCTAAACTTCGGAAATTGATTCCGGGCACACCGGGCCTCAGAATCAGGTGCTATCAGAAACTGCGTACTCTTAAAATCCCAAAAATTTAAGAAAAAATTTTCCATGAAATTTACGGGTCTTTAAAAAACCCCCTAGTTTTTCAATGTAGACTTCTTATTTGAGTACACCTTTCAAGAATGTTGTCTTGACATTCATTTGATAAACTTTATATCCAATTTGGAGTGCCATGGCAAGGAAAATCCTGATTGACTCCAGTCTAGACACTAGAGCAAAGGTTTCTTCAATATCAATAGCCTTAATCTGGGAATATCCTTTACATACCAATCGTGCCTTGTTTCTAACAACACTTGTGTGGTCATCAAACTTGTTCTTGAAGATCCATTTTTTATCGATCACATTATAACCTACAGGTCTCTGGAAAAGATCTCATGTCTGATTCTTGTCAATCTGATCTAACTCTTCATTCATGGATTTCACCCAGGATTCATCCTTTGCAGCTTCTTCAAATGTGGAGGGCTCCACAACTGATAGAAATGCAGATTTCGTATTATTCCTCATGTTCCTTGTTTGTGTGGGTGCACTCATGTCCCCAATTCTATTAGATGGATCAATCTCAACTCTTCAATTTCTCTTGAGAGGTTCAGTTGCATTCTCTCCAGCCAAGGTTTCCTCTTCAAATTCTTCTTCTGATTCAACATCATGATGTGACTGCTGAGTGTTCTGTCCACCTTCCTCTAATCCTGTATTTATATTTAGTACATGTTCATTTTCTTCCTCACTTTCTATCACATCAGCATATGAAATCTGTGAAGCATTTGTGGTTTTCTCTCCAATGATATTAACATCACTGCTTTCCACGATTATTCCTAGTCTCTTGTTGAAACACTTGTAGGCTTTGCTTTTCATTGATTATCCATCGAAAATTCCCTCATCTGCATTGTCACCATACTTCCCTTGATTTCCTTCTTTGTTCCTGATGAAGAATTTACTTCCAAAAACACAAAAGTTTTTCAAAGAGGACTTCCTTCCATGCCATAATTCATATGGTGTCTTCGTCTCACCCATATAAAGTCCTGTTCGATTTTGAATATACCTTGCAGGTTGAACAGTCTCTTTCTAGTAATGTCGTGGAATATGACTCTCAATCAGCATAGTTTGTGCCATGTTGTTCACCTGTCGATTCCTACATTCAACAACTCCATTTTGTTGGGGAGTTCTCACAGTAGCTACCTCATGTTGTATCCCATGATTCTCCAGGTAATTTTCAAATTCAATTGATGTGTATTCCCCTTCATTGTCAGATCAAAACACTTTGATTGTTCATCCAGTATCATTCTAGGCGATTCACCGATATTTTTTCATGCAGTCAAGCACTTGTTGTTTTCTGTGAATGACCATTACACATGCCATTCTACTATAATCATAAATTAAAAGGACAAAGTACCTTTCTCCATGAGTTCCAGCAAAATTTATCAGCCTGAATACATTCATATGTGTTAGATCAAGATGATGAGATGCCCTTTTCTTCTTAGGCCGATATGAACTGCAGACCAGCTTCCCTTGAATGCAGGCATCACAAGATTTTTCACGCTCATGCTTCATGTTGGGAATATCCATGAAAATCTTCAATTTTGATATTTTCTCCATGTCTTGTTGATTTATGTGTCCCAGTATCTGATGCCACAAATTGTTTTCTTCTTCAACAGTCATGTAACAAACATTTTCTTTACTATCAACTTGATAAAGTCTCCTTCTATTATGCATCCCTTCATAAGTGAATTACCTATCTTTCCCTTGATAGTGCATCCTTTCTGATTAAAATTAAATATAAGTCCCGAGTCACAGAGTTGAATCACGGTGAGTAGATTATGACGTAGGCCATCTACATAAAGGAATTTAGTACTCTTTATCTCTCCATTAGCTAATTCAGTACTTCCACTTGCTTTGATTTTCATAGCTCCATCATTACCAAATCATACTATACCATCAACCTTCCTTTTGATATCTGTTAACAGGCCAGCATTACCTTTCATATGAGATGAACAACCGCTATCCAGAATCCAGGTATTGTTGCTTTTTTGTAGCTTTGAGGGCCACCTCTACAAGGTTGGATCTCTTGATTTTCTTCCTTTCTTTCCATGAGACATTAGATTGAGTATAGAGCACTGATTTCCTTTCTATTATCTAATTTGTGTACATTGGTTCTTCATAGTCAAAGTCTTCTTCGAGAGGAGAAAACATGTTTACAAGAGAAACACTATCTTGTTGACGATATTTGACTTGCCTCAAACTCTGGTATGAGGTGTCCATGTCCCTTCCCTGGCTGCAATTAACAGCCTTATGACCAGAGTTAGAAAAACGAAAACAATATCCATAGAAATTGTTTCTTCTAAAAGATTTAGGATATGAATTTGTACTCCACTGTTGAACTCCCATATATTTTCCATTTATATGGCTTCTTCCCTCTTCATAATAAGACATGGTATGTCCTAAATATCCATATAACTAACACTTCATGAGAGGAAATTTCCTCTCACTTCTGTTTATCCTCATTCCTTATTTGGTGGGATAATTGTTTGAGGGCCCCTTTTTTAAGGAGGCTCAAGGATAATCTTCTTTTCTTATTACAGATTGAATTGAGGTTTTATGTTTCAACAATTCAGATGACTTTTCCACATCACTAACTTTCAGATTGCCTTTATTTTGGTTATCTTTATGTGCATCATATGACGACTCTGCCTCACAACTTATTCCACTATTTCCCATGCAGGTAGGTCTCTAATCATTTAAAATATTTTCAGCTCTATTAGATCCACGTTTTTCTCTCTCCAACAACTCATTATCTGAGAACCTTCCAAACTGTATTTTCTTCCTTGATTCTTTTGAAATTGAATCTTTTTCAAGTTTTCTCCTAATGGTAACAACTTCCTCCTCAAGACACTCAACAATCTTGGACTTTTCTTCTAATCTGGATGTGAGGTCATTGATGAAATTTTCCTGATATTCAATTCTCAGCTTCAGATCCACTACATAATCATTTCTTTCAAGTATTTTAGACTGTACTTTCACCAATTCTTCCAGTCGTTCCATTTCATCTTCAAGTTGATCAACATATTCAGTTGATTCTTATACAATTTATTTCCACTTATATCAACTCTTACATTTAATCTTATGCTTGCTAACATCATCCTTAAGTTGAAACTCGGTATTGGAACTAGTTGTCAACTGATTTTCTCCTCCATTCTCTTCTGATTTTTCAATAGTGGCCATCATGGAAGCATGTTTCCCAGTTTTAAATTCTGGTTCTTCTTCATCACAGAATTCATTATCATCTTCTTCCTATTCACAGAAAAAACTCTTCTTTGGTACTTTCTTTCTTGATTTGAAGTCTCCCCTTTTGAAAACCCTTTTCTGAGGCTTCTCAATGTTTTCAGAATCGCTATCCTCATCATTGATATTTCTTGAACACTGAGAGACAATGTGACCAACTTTGCCACAATGAATTCAAGCTAGAGGTAACTTTCATTTGAATTTCCCTTTTTCCTTCTTGAACTTCGTTGCAATTAGAGAAAGAATTTATTTTTCCTCATCATCTTTACCACTACTAACTTTGAGATTTTCAGTTTCTCAATGGCTTTGAACACCATTTCATTGCTCACTCAAGTCGTAGCATCTTCTGGTTTGACTCTCATTTCATATGCCACCAAGTTGCTCAGTAGATCATCCAGAGAAAGTTTGGAAAGATATCCTTACTCAAGGGATGAAACCTTTGTATTGTACAGGGGTGGAAGTCTTCTCAATATTTTCTTCACAATGTCTATGCCTTTGATTTCTTCACCTAGACCCCGAATTGCTCCAACCACTTCAGTAATTCGATTGAATAAGGAGTCTGCATTATCATCAGGACGCATCTTCAGATCATCGAACCTATTGTGAAGGAAATTTAGTTTCGCCTCCTTCACTTTTCTACCTCCTTCATAAATATTTTGAAGTTTATCCCACATGGACTTTGCTAAGGTGCAACTCATCACTTTAAGATAGATTTGATCAGAAAGGGCTGCGGTGAGAGCATTCTGTGCTTTAGCATCTATATCATGAATTTTTTTATCTGCATCAGTCATAGCCAGCCCTGTTGGATCAGTAACATGTATACCTTTCATAGTGTAAAAAAGAACCTCCATTCCAAGGGATCTTAGAAGAGATCTCATTCTGTTCTTCCAAATCTGAAAATTACTTCCATCAAAGAGGGAAACCTCCCTAACACTAGCTGAATTTTCAATGGAAGTATAAGACAGATAAAACACCAGCAACCTCCCTCTGATACCACTTAAAGGACCCCGGGACACCCTGATAGGGGAGGGGTGAATTAGGGTGTCAAAATTTTATTTTAAAAGTTGTGAATCTTGTTCCCACGTTGGAAGGAACTATTTTAAACTGTATGATGGAAATGAAAAGCAATAAAACATTCACATGGAAAGAGACAACACATCACTTTTTACATGGTTCACCACTGAGGTCTACGTCCAAGGAGCATACGCCGATAGGTTGTCGGTAATATCAAATTACACTATTCTTCACTAGCTGTGGATTATAAATTTTCAGTCACAGTCACTCTGTCCCAGGCTCACTACCTTTACAAATGTTCAGGGATAGCTCACTGCGTCCCTCAGGTCACTTCTATTGACTCCCCCAGGCTCACTACCTTTGGTTAAGTCCCACTCAGTTTATAGACGTTAAGGTCTCTTCATCATCGCTAATGAATACATCCTCTGTTGTATGTAGATGCTCTGTTGAAGTCCAACTTCCACCCATAGACTAATCTCACGTTGAACCAAAGGTATCGGGCAAACTTTTAGCTTTCGTGCGGGCCCAGAAATACTGTTATACTTTAACCACACCTGGAACGCTTCTCCAAGCTTGGCGTGCAAGTTTCAAGACGGTTTTCAAGTTCACCTATCCCACTTGCATGACACTCACTTCTTCAACTTCAAACTTGCGCGACTCACATCCTTTTATGCCCAAATCGATTTTGGTAGGCAACTATGAACTCTCGTGCTTCTTCAAATCCTGGCATGCCGGTGTCACCAAACCACCTGTATGAAACTTCCTTCACCAACTCCAAACTTGGGCGACTCAACCCCTTTCTCACCCAAAACACCATGGATGCGTAGCAAACAACCGTCACGCAACTTCAACTTGCACGACCCACCACCACTTGTGCAACCACAACACCTGCGTGACAGGAGCTTTGATTTTCTCTCAGTTTGAACTTTGTACCAAATGATGAGGGGTTAACCTCTATTTATAGGTATTTTGATACCCTACGCGATGGTGTGCAAGTCTTCCCTCGGTGCATAAGTTTCGGTGCACAAGCCATTGCTGCGCAAGTCACTTGTGTGACTAAACATAAAACTTGGGCGCCCTTCTCCCTTTTCCATATTTTCATGTTCTAATATTGAAAAACAAAAGGCACGCAAGTTTCCTCTCCTTCAAGTCAACAGCGCGCAAGTATATTTTCCAAAAATCACTTTTCTGCATTTGTCGATTTTCAGACACAAAAATTTGGTGAACATTAAAAAATTGTGCCACCTTTAATATTGTTATCTGCTTCTTCTGTATGATCACATTGCTGGCACACATTCTGAACTTCCACTGAGGATTGACAACAAACACAAACCATACTACAATTCATGCATTGAATGACGATGGTTCCAACAGTTACATGGTCACTAATAAGTTTATAGAGGCCATGATTTATTTCATGGTTATTTTCATTCTTTATCATTTCAAGTGCTATGGGATCCAAACATCATTCACGATACCCTTTTCTTGTTTTCTACATGGTTTCATGCATTTTTTGATTAGTAAGCTATGTACTCTTTAATATCACCTACCATTTTCTATTATTTGGGACTCGAGGTGGAGTGTTTTCTAATGCCTTTGGAATTTACTACACTAGTTAGAGGATGAAATTATCTTTATGAAGTGTTTAGAAACTACGAGCTAGTGTCGGGGTAGTACCTCTCTTTGGGAGACTTCATAAGTTTATGGATATAGACATAAAAATCCTCATCAACATGGATTGGTTAAATTCAATATAGGATATTTGGAATTTCATCAGATGTTAGGTTTAACTCTATGATACTGATAGAGAGTCGATAGTTTTTATTAGTGAGTGAGACCGTCAGATGGGTCATAGGTGTGTTTTGTCCTTATCATCCTTGATGACTGAGATAATGTTGTAGAATAGTTCCATGATGTATTTAAAGAGAAGTTTTTAGCATTACTGCCTCAATGAGAGATTGATTTTGGGATTGATCTATGTTCAAGCGTGTCTCCTATTTTGATGTCTTTATATAGTATAACACCTTATGATTTGTGAGATCTATGAGTACAACTCCCTGATCTCTTAGAGTGAGGTTTTGTTTGTACATGTGTGTATCCTTAGGGTACACCATTTTTGTTCATGAATAAGGATGATGAAATTTTATATATCTATATCGATTATCATTTTTTAAACTAGGTAACAATGAAGAACTAAGATCACCTTCCATGAATTAACGATTTATTTGATTTTATAAAGGGGGAAATATGGTTCTCATAACTTGATCCATAGTTAGGATATCATCAAATGCGGGTGAAGGATGAGGATATTCCAAAAACCACTTTCTGTTGTCACAAGGAACATTATGAGTTTGTTTTGATGTCATTTGGTGTGATTAATTCTCTAGCTATATTCATGGATTTAATTATTTCATTGTTCCTGGAGTTCCAAGATAAATTCATGTTGTTTTCCATTAATGAAATCCTTGTGTACACCATATATATGGAGCAGCTTATAGAGTATCTATGTTCTATGCTGGCGGTTATTCATTATCATAATCTATTCATGAAGTTGTTGAAGTTTGATTTATGGGTTCTTGAATTTCATTTCATGCGTCATGTTGTATCCTGGAAATGAGTGGTTGTGGATCCTTTAAATATATAGGTATTTGTTTCTTGGTAACCCCCAAGACTGTTGTAGAGGTGAAACGTTTCCATGGTCTTATGGGTTACTATAAGTGGTTTGTAACTAATTAATCTTAGGTTGTGACTCCTATAATATACTTGACTAGTAAAACCCATGAATTATTATGGACTGACCAGTTTCAAGAATATTTTGAGTACCTAAAGGATAAGTTGGTTATCACTCTGGTCCTTCGTTTTTTCGGCAGAGGGAGTTCAGTTAGAGGTTTTCTATGATGCTTCACATCTTGTTTTTAGATGTGTTCTGATGAAATAAATATTATTCTCTTCTTATGGTTATCAACAATTATATTCCCATGAGTGAAACTATACCAACCATTATCTCAAGTTGGTATCAGTTGTGTTTTCCTTGAATTTTTGGATATATTACCTCATTGGCGTGCATTTTGGGATTTTTAATGATCATAAAATCCAGAGGTATGTCTTCTCTCAGCATGAAGTGAGCTTGTGATATTGATTATGGATATATTTTTTGCAATATCATGACTTCAAGATTTGATACACACTATTAAATGGTATCTAATGGGTTTGTTCATGGAACCGGAAACACCCAACGGTTCTGTGTCCACAGGGACCTGCTTTCCAAAGGTAGGTGGTCATCAGGAAGTTTAGTCAACAGTGATTAAAAAATCCCATTGGCCAAGAGAATTGGGGTTGAGCTCATTAAACCATTTATAGGGAATTATTTCATACACCATGAATCTCTTATAGATTTAAAAAATGTTTGGTGTGGGACTTATGTAAATTTGGCCCATGTAACTTGGAAGAATAATAATTTCCCATTTGAATATGACCCAAAAAGTCATGTGGACCAGAGAGAATATGATTATTTTGTGGTGTTGGGTTTGGACCTTAGAGAGGCTTCTTACATATCCTGTTTGGAGGGGAATCAAAGCCCACATAGTTAAATTATGAAGATATTCACATATAGAGGCCCTCATATTTATCTCGTAGGGAAGTATGGCCCTTTGAGAGGATTAAATTTGGGATTAATCCTAAATATGACTCCCTATAAAGGAGACCATGAGGGATGTCTCAAATAATAGTGAGAAAAAATAAGAAATGGAAGGTCTGGGAAACCACACGATCTATTTTTCCCTGAGATGGATATATGACCTTGAGGAATCATGCATATGGAATTACTCTAAAGAGAGGAAAGAGGGAGATTAAAAAAATTACCCTTTATCAAAATATGCATCTAGGTATGTGGGTGATGTGATCGTGGTTAGCCTTTGTGTCCACATGAGTCAGGATGATTCATGATTTAATGTTATGGACAAGGAGGAAGTGGATGATTTGTAATACCACAAACTTCCCTTCCTTGATACCTGTAATAGGTCAGGTCTAAGACACTTCCCTCTCTTCACATTACCCAAGATTGGGTCTAGGGTATCTAGACTAAGGAGGGAAGGAAGTAGGAGAATTCTTGAAAGAAAGGATATGGGCTTACTCTAGGAGGGATTCCCTATGAAATTGGTCTTGTATTAGGAGAGGGGGATGTCATTCCATCTCAAAAAGAAATTCAAGTTCTATCCTTTTCTTCCCTACTTGGAACCGAAGGGTTCTGGTCTTATAGATGATAAGGGTAATACATGTTCCTATTCCTAGTATCCAAAACTAGGAACTCCCGGACATTTTCCCTGGGGTAGGGGTCCTCGTGAACATGGGAATACACACTCAAATTCACCCCGAGGACCTTGACAATCCAACTGGACAAGTGTGGGAAACCACTGACCATAGTAACACACACCCAATTTGGGGAAATGCAGGTGTTCCACTCTCCATGGTTGTGAAAATCTAGAGGCTTTGGTGGAGGTGTCAACTTTGTCCCTCTCAGAAAAGGGAGCCAAATGAAGAGAGGCCCTACTATGGATGGATTTGAAGAAGGCTAATTAGTGGCTTGTGTAGGATAGTGGTTTGGAAAAACCAATGGGGTTCGCCCTGGTAGGCCTGGGAAATCCAAAGAAGGCTCACGTAGGGGGTGCTCCATGTGGGTAGGCCTGGGCGAGCCACAGAAGGCTCCTGTAGGGGGTGCTCTGCGTAGGTAGGCCTGGGTGACCTGATGGTACCCTAGGCGATGGACCACCTAGGTTACTACACTTGGGAAAGACCTTTATCAAGCCTTAAAGAGTCTTTATAGGTGTTCCTAGAAGTTGATCATGCAAGTTCTCTGTTAAAGAAGGGGGCATCGCACTAGTATTTTTTAACTACTAGTTGAGTGAGTTCCTTATGAATTTATTGTTTATTTTAAACCCTAGTAGGACTTTACTTTTACTATTCCACTTTAATTCTCTCTTCTTTTGGTTTTAGAAAGATACTTAGAAGGTTTCAGAGGGATTGAACCAAGGACTAGGGTGAGCAAACCTTTAGGATACCTTTGAGAAATTTATTCAATAAATGTGAATACCCCAAGGTCCTATTTAAAAGAAAATATAGGACCTTGGTTGATGGGTCTATCTTTCTCAGATACCTCGATCATGTGTCTCGCGTAGGCTCTCATGAAGTCTCGCACACAGGTACCTTGAGTGTTTATGGGGCTTTGGGGTAGCTAAGCCAATGGCTATTGGAATCTTTTGAGATCTTCAGAATTATTTATTTATCTTCTTCTTTTCTCCCTAAGGTATTTCAGTTTTTCTCCTTTTCATCCATGTGACAAAACAGAGTGCCAAAAAAATCCTCCCCACATGATTGGATCTGATCAAAAGAAGAGCATTTAATCCATAGGTAAAGGGATGAAAAGGTTGGATGGATTGTGTTGGTAATCTGCACATGTCATCCAAACTTGTAGTCCACTTAGATCATCTGTGTATACGGGGTCCATACGTAGGCCGCACAAGGGGGTTTCTTTGTCTATAAATAGTGTACTTGTTTCGAAGTCTGTCTCTCATGACTCTATGATTTCAGGTATCATTACGCTAGTCTCCCATTCATATCCTCCTCTAAATAATTTTCCCTAAAAGCAATGTTTTTGAAGACACAGTATGTACCTGTCTCCATAATTATTTAACCTAGGATAATGTCTCGTGTAGGGACCATGCGCGATGCACTTGCATGAAGAACTTGAGAAAGTTCATGCCTTTGATAAATTTTATATATTTTAGCAATTTTAAAAATTATAATTATCTAATACTGAAAACATGATGCTTCTGTAAAGGTTCTAAGGCTGCTCAAAAGACCAGTGTTTCTGATGAACAAGAAAAAACAAAACTTGAAGTGATGGTAAAGGTTGTAGGCCATGACTAGTCTGATGCTCGCGATGAAACTTTACTCAATATGGTGGGACAACTAAAGAAATATCAATGTGACTTTCATAAGAATAATTATCTTCTTCTTTACGTATGTGCTCACCTAAAGGAGGACTTGATAAAGGATTCAAATAATTATACTCCATTTTCTGGGTTTCAGGACTATAGAAATTTTACTACTGCCAATGTTTCCAACACAGGTGAATATATTAATGTCAGGATATCATATATATCTTATGTAATGAACCATATCCAGTGTTCTCTTTATTTTAATTTTCACACACTTGAATTTAATCCTTTATATTATCCATCAATCTTCCATGATTCCCAGACCAATTAGTCAAGAGGTTTAAAGAAAGAATGGGACTTCCACTCAGGATGGGGTGTTAAGCCTATGTGGATGTGGGAATATTGGGTATGATAGACTTGTGTATATTTTTAGAAGTAACTAAAAGATTTAAAAATCTATTAGGTATTCTAGGTAGGGAAAATCTCTGTATATAAGTACACTGAATTTATTTTTTAGATATTAAGCTAGTGGAGTCTGCAGACAATCTCTTTACACGTAATGCATGGAGAGTCTAGTATTATGTTGTGGGATGGCTACCAGATATCTGGGGCCCTGATCCTTAGAGATATATATGATGAGTTCATACCTCTAAGGGAAAAGTGGGATGATTCTTATAGGCCACCACCTATGGTTCGTGAGCTACTAAAAATAGCTTAGGGTATCATGAAGGAAGACCCTCTCTTGAAGGGTAATATCCCTCCCAAGGAGTGGATGAGTGCCTTCCTAAAGAAAAAGAGGAAAGGTTTCACTTGAAAACATCCAATTGGATGTCCCAAGATGGAAAATTAAAATGCTCCTAGTACATTCTAACTGACCTTGGAGAAAGGGGATTACAACTAATGGGAGTATAATCCCAAGTACAATCTTCCAATGAAGACATGCCTTGTGGGTATTTTAGCAAGTGAATAAGCGCTTTCTTGATGTATTTCTATGATTCTAATGGAAAAAATAGGTTAGGTTCATCTTTCATGGTGTCCAAGTTGGTGAAGAAGAAACATGTAGGGTTAGAAATCCCTGTCCCAATGAAAATATATCAAAGCATGTTGCGTGTTCATTTGGGGAAGGCCCTATTCCAAATTTTAGGATAGTTCTAGGTACTATGGGTATGGCTAGCATCTCACTTTAGATCCTACATTCTGCTAAGCAGGGTCAAGGTTACTGATAGCTCATTTAGACCATATGTTCAAGTTTTTTCTAGTATTCCTCCCTTTTCCATGAATCCTGCAGAGATCCTATTGAGGTTAAGCATGTTCAATGAGCTCAACCTCTTCCCATATGGTGGGGCCACCTACTCAGATCTTTACTGATGATGGGATGTCTAGTAATGAGTTATGATCTTACATGATGTATGTTATAGATGGTGTTTTGGAAAATCATATAGATAGTGAGGCTATTTGAGGAATATTCTCAATATAGGTTTTCCTATTAATTCAAGTGCCTACAATAGATAATCATATATCCTCCGATGCATGTTCGATTAAAAAAGCATCTCAAGGTATCTCGATAGCTATGGATTCTTAAATCCATGCAGTTGACTCAAGAGGTAATTAATCTTCCACCAATGGATGTTACCAATGTATTAACTTCCTAAAATACCAAGGCATGGACTGCATAATACCCTAGAGGATTTTTGTCTAAAGTCTTTCCTCGAATCGGTAATGGACCATCTTCCAAGCATAGAAAGCAAGGTGGGAAGGCTTACTCTCTAACCGATGGTGTTTCTTCTCCCCTAGAGGATACTTCATCTACTTCAGAGGATGTCGATGATGAGGTCTCAATTTCACCCAAATTTCCTCATGAAACTTTCAGTCCACTTATTAGAATAAAAAGTGTTATAGAAACTAAGACCACACCTATATGGTCTAGTCATCCCCACCAAGAAGAGACCTAGGTTCTACTTTCCCATCCATCATTTGTGATGGAGAGGGTTCATAAGCCTGTGAAATCCAAGGATATTAAACTATCTTCCTGAAAAACTGAGACATCCTAAAAATTTGTATGACCATAGGTAGTCCGATTTTTGTAGGATAATCCCACTGATGCTAAAATCATATGGCCTCTACTTCACGTTCTACAATGGGTTCTAAGGACAAGAGATGCCTGAGTCCCACCAAATCATTTATTTTAAGAAAATCATGGTAAGGTAAGGATTTATATCTTGGACCCAGATATTCTCATCTATTCAACTAATTAAAGTGTCCCTATAATGAGAAGGGTGAAGGACATGGTGATTCGTGTCACTTCTAAAGGGGTTGACCACCCAACTTCTCAGGAAAATATTGAGTATGTTAATCTTGAAGATGTAAGTTATCCTTTTAGCATATTTTCTTTTGTGATTGTTTTATTTTATATGGAACAAAGTTTTGGTGGGGAGGAGGTTATTTTGGTTCGAAATAGGACAGGGGGAATCAACTGAGATTCCATCACCAAAATATATCCCAACGTGTACCTGCTAGGGATTAATGAATTTTATCCCAAACAAGGATAGCTATCACTGGGTGAACAGATGAGGAGGGTCAGATGGAAGGAGAAATTATTATACCGCAAATAATATCTATCTTTTATGAGGTTGATGATATCCCTCATCCATCAAAAAATAAAGAACATCAGAGGGTAAAATCATTGGCTAAGTGCCTCATCGGTAGGGGTAAGTCATCACGGTAATGTTAAACTATGATTTATCCGACACAAATTTCTAACCCTTTTCCTGAATGTAGACTCTCATTCTCTCTACTATCTCAATGGTCTTACATACAAGCCTCCTATATCTTAGGAGGGGATCTAGACAAAGCATTGATCCCTACTGGCGAGTCGACTCCCTCGATAGAATAAATTTCAAGGGTCAAAAATACACCATATGCTCTTTTCACCATTCATGTTGCTATAAAGAGGGTGGAATGTTCCGATAATGTCAAAGGATCATCATAAGGTGTTATAGGTCAATTAATGACTTTTTACCTTATGATATTTTAGGCTCACCACATGCACCAAAGGACCCTACGACGACTGATGCTGACCCTGTTCCTATCATCTAGGAATATATTCGGGGTCTCAAGTCATCAGGGGATGGTGTTGTGTTGGGTCCTGAGCCAAATTTTATGAGAGTCTCCATAGGTGATATTACCACAGGTCATGGGACATCAGTATATACCATGAAAAAACTTGGCACGACCATTGATTAAATACTAGAATAAATTAATCTTCCAACTACTTTAACATAATTTGGGTCACTTAATAAGGAATTGAATGGATGTGAGTCTTTATTTTTTTTTAGTTGATATTTTTATGCATGATTCTCTGATCATGATGTAGTAAATATTTTAATATTTTTAATTACTATTTATAGTCTAACATATTAGTTATATAACCCTTTATAAAAAATCGTTTAGTAAAAGATACATGTTTTTGTTATTTTTCACTTTACTTTAAATTAATTAATATAACATTTCATTATCACTCCCATGTGGGTCCATTGTGTCCCAAAATCGACCCAAGGATTCCCATGGTCGGAAATATATCATCCAATAGAATTAGGACACATTTTATGGTAGTTTTATATAATTGTAATATTATTTTGTACCCATATTTACAAGATTTTCCCTTTAACTGTGGTAAATAAAATAATTACTGAAGTTACAATTCATAATGTTCAAAAATAAAAATTACCTATACACTAAATTTTGACCTCCTTATTCCAAATATTTAATTCATTTTTCTTAATTCAAAACACATAATTGTATGAAATTAATTTAAAATTAATTACCATGGTCAAAATTAAAAAGCGGGTTTTTAAGAAATAATAACTGTCAACAGATTGACATGTGTTTATGTACAATTTCAAAGTGAAAATAATTCCAATGAACAAAATAGAATTAAATGATAAAAACACAATCTAATTATTCTTTAAAACCAATTAAAAGTAAAATCTAACTATATAAATAAATTATATGAATATGCAGTTTTGAATTAAAATGCAGTATTTTTTCACTATTCATTTAAAAATGAACTTTATAAGAAAATTACCAAATTTTCGTCTAATGTAAATTTTTATGTCCCTCCTCTAAAAAATAATTTTATTTTTTCAAATAGAACATATAAAAGTCTCAAAAAATAGATTTAAAAATGTTTTTCCATCAAATACTAGTAAAACTGCATTTTTAGAAAAAATAATTCTTTTATCTAAAAAATTGAATTTGTGACTATATCATATCTAGAAAATATATAAGATAAATTTAAAACATTAAATTGAATATAAAACATATTTTTTTCATTAAATAAAAATCCATAAATAATGATATAATTTTATAAAAACAATTATTCACTTTTAAATAGGTTTATTACAAACACATCCATTTTATTCATTTCTAATAAATTTGGTAACCAAGGAATCATTATTTAAACATGTGTAAACCATATTTCAGAATTCAGTTGATACTATTCATTATCTTAATTCCAATGGCTAGTCGTTAACTACCATTTAAAATAATAATAACATTAGTGTATTATTTTTCAGTATAACTCAATGTTGTGTGCAACGTAAGATTTTGGAGAAACCCATTGTTACGTGTTGAGTAAACTATCATAAAAAGTTTCCCATTTAATGTAAAATTGATATCTTATTTATAAGTATTAATAGAAATAAAAAAAGTATTATTCTATAAATTTAATGGCCCAGACCCTCCTGGTCCATCCCTTTTCCAAATTTCTGGTGTTTGGCATGCCCTGGACCCATCAGGTCTGGATCCTAAGGGAGACGTCTCGGTGGCAGGATGTCATCGCAGTGTAAACCATCAGTGACACTGATCGGTGGGTCACCGATCGGTGTGTCCCCGATCAGGGTTTCGTCGATCGGTGTGAAACTGATCGGTGTGTCCCCGATTGGTGTGACACTGATCGGAGGGACAGCGATCGGTGTGTCCCCGAACCCTGTGACACTGATCGGTGTGTCACCGATCCGTGTGTCCCCAATCGGTGTGTCACCAATAGGTGTGTCCTCGATCAGTGTGTCCCCGATCACTATGACACCGATCGGTGTGTCCCCGATCGGTGTGTCACCAATCGGTATGACATCGATCGGTGCGAGTGGGGCTTGTTGGGTTTTTCTTCCCCAGTTTTCTGGTAATGCCACTTTTAGGTTTCTTAATCTTTTAAAGTGGTTCGAGGATATTTTTAAATCCCTTAAATGATATCTAAAGTACCCTAAGAGTGGGTCGACCCTCAACAGACCCATAACTTGTGTTTTTGTTACCCATTTCCTCTCATTAAATAAACTAATTTAACTCAAAGCTCTAGTGCCACATCTCCAATGAGAAATTAAATAACAATTAATCCCATCATGTGTAACCACCCAACCGCGTGGTGAATCCAGGATCCACCTTTAAAACTGTTCAAAATTCTTATCCCGTAACTCTGGGATCTCTCCTTTTTTAGCGCACTAGAATTATTTTCTTCTTCTTCTTGGCTGGGTTCGTTCTTCCCATTGGTGCGTTTGGAGCCCCCTTCCTGAGGTGAGGGGTGCGCTTGTGCTGTTGCTCTTCTTACTCATTATTGGAGTCCCCGGAGTTCCTCCACTTCAAGTTGCGCGTCACAATTCTTGGCACATGGAGAGAAACTTCGATCGTTGACCATCCAAATATGGTTTTTCCTTAGTCTCTCTTTAATTTGTATCATGCGGGGTGGGAATGCTATTGTTTCTATAGGGATGGATGAAACCAAACCATAATGAAGATAATAAATGGACTTTTAAAGAATGAAGGGGGTGTGATCAATGTTTTTGTTCTATTCTTTATCATTGATTTTGTGTTGTAAATTGTACAGGCTTATGCCCACTGGAAATCATAGTAGTTGGTGGTCCTTTCTTGTGCACTAATGAACCTATGTTTTTAGGGTATTTATGTGATTGAATGAAAGTAACATGGAAACTGGTTAATCACGTAAACTCGGTTGATTAAATAGATTCCCAATGAATAATAATCCCTGTGTGATCACCCTGATTAACAAAACGGAAAGACTAAACTAAATAAATGGTTCTGGTAATGATATAGTTGATGCTTGTGAAGTGACATGGATGGGGATGGGATCCTCTATTGTGGTACAATTATTGGCTTTTGTATCTGAGTCCATGTGGGGTAGTATGGTGGGGCTTGGTTTGGTTCTAGTACTTTTAGATATCTCATGGATACCTTTTGTTGTTTTAACTATACAAGAGAACCGGGTGTGAATGCTTAAATTATTGTTTGGTTGTTTTCCATTCTTTACCTTGTGTTTATGCCTGTTATTTTCCCAGTAGTGAAGAATTATTTTAAATTTAATCACTTGAATATGAAAACAAGAATGGGTTCTAAGGGTAATTGTTTTCTGGGAATGAGTTGTGACATGGTTGTGGGTGTACTGCATCTTATGAATGAATAGTAATGAGGGTGTTTTTGGTTGGGCTGGTTTTGGAACCCCTAGGTTGGGATGAATGCTAGTTTACCTATATGTATAATTTAGTTCTTATGTTTTATATTTTCACCCCACCCAAGTTGAGCACTTTGTGCCAAACACCCCCATTTCATGGGGAATGGTGTTTTTCCCAACACTCATATGAGTGGCTGGTTATTAGCTCATTTTCTTCTCCCTTTACTGAGTAGCCCAAGATTCTTTGGGTAGGTTTTGATGGCCTTAGGCCCATTATAGCCCAAGATTATTTGGGCAGGGTATGTGGTGGTGGTTGTCCCATGTGTGTGCGGGCAGTTGGTTTCCCAAGTGTCTTCGGGATGAGGCCCAGGTGTTTCGGGTGTGGCGGTAGTTGTTCTGGACCAGGTGTTTGCAGGTGTGGTTTTGTGTGGTTGTGGCCCAGGTGTTTGTGGGTGGGATGTGTGGTTATAGCCTAGTTGTGTGCGGGTGGGATATGGCAGTGGGACTATGATGAGAATGGTAGGAGAGGTCTGATGCATAGGATGTCTCTAATAACCAATGGGAAAGTGGCACGGGGTACCCAAACATCGATATGTTATTACTATTACTTTACTTTACTTGCGTTATTTGGGGAGTGTGCCTTGGTGAGGTTGGGGTGGATATTTTCCTTGCTAGGTGATCTGGTTATCTTCTTTTCTCATGGGGCATTAGAATTCCTCCCCACTTTTGCATGAGAGATTTGGTTTTTCCTTCTGAGTATACCTGTATACTCACCCTACGTATATAAACTGTTTTCAGGTTTCCAGGAAGACTTCGAGGATCATGCTGGACTATATAAGTTCGTACCTTGGAATAGTTGTTGTTGCTATTTTTCTTTTCTATGGTGCTTTCATTTGGAGTTTTTATTTTTCTTTTGTAGCATTTACTTTTGGAACACGCATATGGGAATGGTTGGTTTTGGATTTACTTTTACCTCCAATTTTGGTGTTGTTTTTGGATTTACTATCTTATCTCCCGATCCTACTAAACAAAAAGTGTAATTCCTTCCATTTTTTGTATAATTCAATACTCTTGGTGCTAGTCACCACTCCAGGACCTACTAAAGGCAGGTTTTGGGGGTCATTATCTCTCCTTAAACTTGAAGAAGGAAGGGTCTGGCAATCTATTGTCCCATCTCTCATCTTGGTGAAGGCGGGTCATGATAGAATGGTATCATAGGAGGTTGAGAGACAGGATGGGGTCTAGAGTTTGGAACAGTAAGGATTGCATGGTATGGTAGGGAAACAGTGTTAGTAAATCTTGGTGTATGAAATAGGCCAAGGAAGACAAGCTAGGACATGGGATATTAGGTCCCCCCGTGATTCGATGCAAGGACTCTGGGCCTACCGAACGACCAAGTGAGGATATACTGATTGCAGGGTAGAGACCCTAGAAAAGGTACATAAATCATAATTACTTGTGTTCTTGTGTTTCTTGGGTATTTTGGAGATTTGAAATGAATAATAAGTCCAAAAAAATTTAAAAACAGTCTTCTACACTACTTGGGCTTAGGTAGTCCTTATTTAGCTTGCTGATATGGCACACGGACGATGACCATGAATAGTACGAGCGATCGAGGCCCAAGAAGTTGACTTGGATGATCGACAGAGGACTGACCGAGAGGAGGAGGATTACTGGTGACATAGGACGCTTCATGACTTTCAGCGGCAGACCCTCGAGGAATATATGGGCAGCCCCTCAAACATAGATATAGAGAGCTGGCTCAAGGAGGTGGTTATAGCTTTCAGCTTGATCTGGGATCTAATGGAGTACTAGGTTCCTCTGGCTGTAAGCCGTCTGCAGGGAGCAGCACATCAATGGTAGACTCTCTATCTTGGTGACAAGAGGGAGGCTGAGGTTTCATGGACTGACTTTGATAAGGAGTTCCAGGCGGAATTCCTCTCTTCCACAATGAAGGCTGAGAAGAGGTAGGATCTACTCTCCCTCCAGTAGAGGAGCATGTTAGTGGGGGAGTTGGGGATCATGTTCAAAGATCTCCTTCATTTTTCTCTGGACATTTTTCTGGATGTGGAGTCTTGGGTGAGATGTTTAGATAAGGCACTCTAACCTTCTCTTCAATATGTTGTTCCTCCCTTCACCCTACCGACATACTTGGAGGTCCAAAAGAAAGCTAAAGTGGTGGATATGATGCACACACTGGGAGGTATGTTGTGAGATGGAAGCCACTTGGGATCATCAAAGGGAAAGGTAGTTAGTAGTAGGCCTCAAGTGTTAGGGTCTTCTAGGTTTCGACCAGTGTGGAATAGGCCCCAGCAGTTCCAGTTTCGATTTCCCAGTCCTCGCCCCTTCCTTGCAGGCCCCGAACTGAGGTGTTTCATCTGTGTCAGCCATGGGAACCTTTGGAATTAGTTCCCGTACCTAGCATAGTATAGTAGGGGTGGGAAGGTTCAGCGCCCACCTCACCAGTCCCAGCTTCCATCCAATCCCTTTCAGCAGCAGCAGTAGTAGGGATAGCGAGCTCCTACTCCTCTGAGGGAAGATGTTACAGGAGGAGGCTGGCCTCTGGGCGCTCCTTCGGGACCTCGACCAGGGCATGGTTGGGGAGGTGACCGATATCAGATGAGAAGAGGATCTGGGTGTGGATAGTTACATGTCATAGAGGCAGCAGTTCCAATAGGGCAGGAAGTCGTTTGAGGTATGATCAGCTTGTTTAGTACTCTTGCCTATGTCGTGTTTGATACAGGATATTTTTACTCCTTTCTTGCACCCGGTCTAGCCCGTTCTCTAGGTTTAGACGGTGAGAGAATTCTAGTTCCCCTTGGTGTGGATTATGCCAATCAAAGGTCAGACCGACTTGATTTATGTTTCCTGAAGGTTTAGACTGATGATAGGGCCACATCAGTCTAGCAGAGATATTATACTGTTGTAGATACATCCATATGATGTCATCCTAGGCATCGACTGGCTATTTTCTGTACATGCTATTATCAACTATTTCTGAATAATATTCATGTACTACGATGAGGATGGCCAGCATGAGACTTTTTTCGGTGAGCGGGGTTTCTAGGAAAGTAGCCAGTGGGTGGCGCCACTCTTTTCCTTATTAGGTAAGATGTCAATTGATTCGGAAGATACAGATATGGTGGATGTCCCAGGGATCTTTTGGGATTTCATAGATGTATTCCTTGAAGAAGTGGAAGCTCTACCCCCTCAATATGATGATGAGTTTGGGATATACTTGCAACCATGTTCTCATCCTATTTCGATGGCTCCTTATCAGATGGCACCTTATGAGTTGCGGGAGTTGCGGATTCAGATTGATGATCTGATGAAAAAGGGTTTTGTCTGACCAAGTGTGTCATGATGGGGTGCTCCGGTCTATTTTGTGAAGAAGGAATATGGTTGCCTCAGGCTGTTCATAAACTACCAGAGACTGAATCAGTTAATGGTCAAGAATAGTTACCCTCTCCTGAGAATAGATGATATCTTTGACCAGCTGAGGGGAGTAAGTTGGTTCTCTAAGATCGTTCTACGGTCTGGGTATCACAAGTTAAAGGTGAAGGATAGTGATATTCTGAAGTCTACTTTCAGGTGATGGTATGGGCACTTTGAGTTTGAAGTCATGTCATTCGGTTTTACAAATGCACTTGTTGTGTTCATGGGTCTCATGAAATCTGTTTTCCATGAGTTTCTGGACCAGTTTGTCATTGTTTTCATCGATGAAATTTTGATTTACTCAAGATCAGAGGAGGAGCATACTAATAACCTCAGGATGGTCTTGGAAATCCTTCGACACCACCAACTCTATGGGAAATTGTCCAAGTGTAAGTTCATGACACGATAAGGGAATTTCCTTGGACACGTGGTGTCTCAGTAAGGGGTAGTAGTTTACCCATCAAAGGTTGAAGCGGTTCTTTCTTGGGAATCACCCAATAATGTGATAGGGGTTCACTACTTTCTGGGTCTGGTAGGCTATTATCGGAGGTTTGTACCTGACTTCTCTAGAGTTGCATCTCTCTTGAAAGCTTTGACCAGAATGGACCAGTCCTTTGTGTGGAGTGAGCAGTGTGAGGCAGCGTTTAGCTATCTGATGGAATGTTTGGTAAGCGCTCTAGTGCTTAGGTTTCTATAGGAAGGGGTGTTGTATGAGGTATTTTGTGATGCTTATGGACTTGGCCAAGGGTGTGTTATGATGCAGCAGCAGGGAGTGATATATTATGGGTCTCACCAGTTATGTCCTCATGAGCGTAACTACTTCACCCATGACCTAGATCTTGTAGCAGTGGTGTTCACGTTGAAGTTGTGGTGGAATTACCTCATCAGGGAGAACTTTGTGGTATTCCCGGATCACAAGAGTTTGAGGCATATCGTTACCCAGCAGGACCCTAACTTGAGATAACGAAGGTGGGTGGAGTTTGTTCAGGACTACAACTTTGAAATCTCTTACACTGAAGATCAGGGGAACGTTGTGGTAGATGCCTTGAGCACGAAGTCACAGAGGGAAGTTGTTTAGGAATCTGTGGATACTTAGAAGGAAATAGAGGATTTGGCTGCCCTACACCTGGATGAAAGGGTGGATGGTGGCAGAGGTTGTCTGTTTCAAATGACAGTGTAGTCCTCTCTATTATGGCGGGTGGAGGATTATCAGTGGGGAGACTTAGAGAGTGAAGTGATGGGTGATCAGGTTAACCAAGGAAATGTTTTGAAATTGTGGTCGGAGGATGGTCATAATCCAATGCTTTTCTGGGGAAAGTTATTTTTCCCAGAGATGATGTGCAAGGGAGTTCTCCATGATTTCCATAACTCACTCATAGAGGTACACCCTAGATTTTCCAAGATATACCAAGGCCTGATGGAATAGTTTTGGTGGAACAGGGTGAAATGGGTAGTGGCGGAGTTCATGGAAAGGTGCATGGTGTGTCAGCAGGTGAAGGATGAGCACCGCGTCCTAGGAGGTTTGTTGCAACCTTTAGATGTCTCTGAGTGGATGTGGGATGAAATTGCGATGGATTTCGTCATAGGACTACCCAGGGTTCAAGGAGACTGTGATGCAATCTGGACAACGGTAGACAGATTGACAAAATCAGCTCACTTCCTGGCGATCAAGGAGTCGAGCACGGGGGATGCCTTAGCACAGAGATACGTGGATGAGGTGGTGTGGTTTAATTGAGTTCTTAGGTACATAGTATCAGATAGGGATTCTCAGTTTACCTCCCAAGTGTGGAGGGGATTGCAGCATGCTTTTGGCACCCAGCTACGCCTTAGCACAGCTTTCCACCCCCACACAGATGGGAAAAAAGAGCGAACCATCTAGACATTGAAGGATATGCTACAAGCTGGTGTTTTGGACTTCAGGGGATCATGGTAATTACATTTTCCCTTACTAGAGTTTTCCTACAATATTAGTTATCACTCTACTATTTTCATGGTACCGTTTGAAGCCTTGTATTAGAGGTCATGTCATTAGCCCGTGTGCTGGACCGAGGTTGGGGAGGCATGTGTTCTTGGCCCAGAGGTAGTGTAGAGCACAACGGATAAGGTTCAGTTGTGCGTGAGAGGATGAAGGTAGCCCAGGACTGACAGAATTCGAAAGCCGATTGTAGGAGGAGGCCCTTGGAGTTCGAGGTTGGAGACCATGTGTTCTTGGAGGTTCCCCACTGGGCGTGGGAAGCGAAGGTTCAGCAAGGGGAGAAAGCTATCTCCTAGGTTCATTGGGCCTTTCGAAGTATTGGGGTGAGTCTAATAGGTGGCATATCGGCTCGCTTTTCCACCTCAGTTAGAAAGGATCCATGTTGTTTTCCACGTCTCCTATCTTCTTAGATATTTACATGATGACTCTCATGTCATTGAATGGGGATATTTGGATATAGGGGACGATTCTATGTTTTTGGAGTGACCAGTGAAGATCGAGGATCGAAAGGAGAAAGTGCTTCATGGATGAACCATCCCTTTTGTTCATGTGTTGTGGAGGCACGGTGGCCTCGAGGAGAGTACTTGGGAGTGAGAAGCTCAAATGCGCTCCCAGTACCCAAAGCTGTTTTGAGTTTCTATTCTGATCCTTCCTTATTGTTCTTGTTTTTTCTGACCTACTGTGATGTAATGGTGACCTTGTTGGTTTATAAGATGTTTTGTTTCCTTACCGTGTGAATGTTGTTAAAATACCTAATATATGGGGAAAGAAGGATATGATCCCTAATCAAGATTCATTAATGTAGATGCGATTAAACATGTGTGGGTGAGTCAGTACCACCCAAAGAGGATAGTATCTTGACATGGAGGAAAGAACTCCCCGATCTGTATGTCGGGACAATGTGATCCTTGGGTTTGGTATGGCAGTTTGGGGTAGTTTGTCCCCGAGAGGTATCTTTCGAGGTGGTTGTTCAGACCCCTCTCTCCTCTCTGGGTCTAGATTTTATTCTTGAGGACAAGAATAGTTCGAGAGGTATCTAATGTAAAGGACCAGACCCTCCTGGTCCATCCCATTGCCAAATTTCTGGTGTTTGGCACACCATGGACCCATCAAGTCCAGATCCTATGGGTGGCTTCTCTGTGGCAGGATGTCATCATGGTGTCGACCATCGGTGACACCGATCAGTGTGTCTCCAATCGGTGTGACACCGATCGGTGTGTCCCCGATCAATGCTAGTGGGTTTTTTTGGGTTTTTCTTCCCCAACTTTTCCAGTAATGCCAATTTTAGGTTATTTTAACCTTTTAAAGTGGTTCAAGGCCATTTTTAAATCCCTTAAACGATATCTAAAGTCCCCAAAGAGTGGGGAGACCCTCAACAGACCCATACCTTGTGTCTGTGTTACACGTTTCCTCTCATTAAATAAAATCATTTAACTCACAGCTTTAGTGCCACCTCTCCAATGAGAAATTAAATAAAAATTAATCCCATTATGTGTAACCACCCAACCGTGTAGTGAAACCATGATCCTCCTTTAAAACCATTCAAAATTCTTATCCTGTAACTCCAAAATCTTGCCTCTTTTTATCACACTAGAATTATTTTATTCTTCTTCTTGGTTGGGTTCGTTTTTCCCATTGGTGCGTTTGGAGCCCCCTTCCCAAGGTGAGTGGTGTGCCATTGTTGTAGCCTTTCCTACTCGTTATTAGAATCCTTGGAGTTCCACCCATTCAAGTTGCACATTAATGTTCTTGGCGCAAGGATAGAAACTTTGATCGTTTATCATCTAAGTATGGTTTTTCTTTAGTATCTATTAACTGTGTATCATGCGGGGTGGGTATGGTATTGTTTCTGTGGGTATGGATGAAACTAAACCATAATGAAGATAATAAATGGAATTATAAAAAATGAAGGGGGTGTGATCAATATTTTTGTTGTACTCTTTATCCTTGATTCTGTGTTGTGAATTTTATGGGCTTATGCCCACTGGAAATCCAGGTCATTGGTGGTCTTTTCTTGTGCATTAATGAACCTCTGTTTTCTGGATATTTATGTGATTAAATAGATATAACATGGAAACTAGTTAATCACATAAACTCGGTTGATTAAATAGATTCCCAATGAATAAGAATCCTTGTGTGATCACCCCAATTAACCAAATAGAAATACTAAACTAAATAAATGGTTCTAGTGATTTTTACGGTCGATTCGTGGTAAGTGACGTGGATAGGGATGGGATCCTCTATTGTGGTGTAGTTGTCAGATTTTGGATCTGAGGCTATGTGGGGTCATATGGTGGGGCTTGGTTTGGTTCTAGTACTTTTATGGATCTCACAGATCCATTATGTTGTTGTGACTTTAAAATATAACCGGGTGTGAATGCTTAAATTGTTTTTTGGCTGTTTTCCTTTACTTTCCTTGTGGTTATTCCTGTTATTTTCCCATTAGTGAAGAATTATTTTAAATGGAATCACTTGAATATGAAAATGAGAATGGGTTCGATGGGGAATTGTTTTCTGGGAATGAGTTGTGACATGGTTGCGGGTGTGCTGCTCCTTATGAATGAATAGTAATGAGGGTGTTTATGGTTGTGCTGGTATTGGAACCCCTAGGTTGGGATGAGTGCTCGTTTACCTATATGTATAATTTAGTTCTTATGATTTATATTTTCTCTCCACCCAAGATGAACACTTTGTGCCGAACACCCCCATTTCATGGGGGAGGGTTTTTTTCTAACACTCCTTTGAGTGATGGTTATTAGCTCCTTTTCTTCTGCCTTTCGCGAGTATCCCAAGATTCTTCAGGCAAGTCGTGATGGCTTGAGGTCCATTATAGCCCTAGATTATTCGGGCAGGGTATGTGGTGGTGGTTGGCCTAGGTGTGTCTGGGCAGGTGGTTCCCTAAGTGTCTTCAGGATGAGGCCCAGGTGTTTCAGGTGTAGCGGTACTTGTTCTAGCCCAGGTGTTTGTGGGTGTGGTTTTATATGGTTGTGGCCTAGGTGTTTGTGGGTGGGATGTTTGGTGATAGCCCATTTTTGTGTGGGTGGGATATGGCAGTGGGACTGCAGTGAGAATGGTGGGAGAGGTCCGATGTGTAGGATGTCTCCAATAACTCGTGGTAAAGTGGCGCAGGGTACCCAAACATCGATGTGTTATTACTATTACTTTACATTACTTTCATTGTTTGGGGAGTGTGCCTTGGGAAATTTGGGGTGGATAGTTTCCTTGATAGGTGATCTAGTTATCTCCTTTTCTCATGGGGAATTATAATGCCTCCCCACTTGTGCACGAGAGCTTTTGGTTTACCCTACTGAGTATACCTGTATACTCACCCTACGTATATAAACTGTTTTCAGGTTTCTGGGACGACATTAAGGATCGTGCTGAACCATGCTAGTTTGGACCTTGGGACAGTGGCTGTTGTAGTTTTTATTTTCTTTGGTACTTTCCTTTTGGGGTTTTATTGTACTTTTGTAACATTTAATTTTGGAACATGCATATGGGAATTGTTGGTTTTGGCTTTACTTTTACCTCCATTTTTGGTGTTGTTTGGGATTTACTATCTTATCTCCCAATCCTACTAAACAAAAAGGGTAATGCCTTCCATTTTGTGTGTAATTAAATACCCTTGGAGCTAGTCGCCACTCTAGGACCTATTGAGGGTGGGTTTTAGGTGTCATTATCTCTCCTTTATATTGAAGAAGGAAGGGTCTGGAAATCTACTATCCCTTCTCTCATCTTGGTGAAGGCGGGTTGTGGCAATAAATACCTGTTTCATTATAATAGAGATATGATATGTGATTATGTGATTATGTGATGATGTGATGATGTGATGATGTTATAATGTGATGATATGGTGATGTGGTGATGTGATGAATGAGGTACTTGTTGTGGTATTATCCCAAGGTTCTACGGGTTGGCTTACTTTTAGAGGGACATGTCTCAGGATGTGAGACATTAGAGAATAGAAACAAAATCTTGGGGAAGTGGTATCCAAGTACCCTTGGTGTTTACATTATATTATATTCTCTCTTGTATGTGATACATTGTAAGAGATAGCCATAGTGATGCTGGGAATATAGTATACTCACTTAGGTAATGTGTTAGTTTCACTTTGCTTCACTATGATTTAAAATGATTTCATTATATTTTACATGAGAGTATTTATAGAGGATCCTACTGAATATACTATTATATTCACCCCACATATATATGCACTTGGGATATCTTTTATCTTTATAATAAGGTGTTTATTGGTGTATCTATATTATCTATCTCATTTCAATGTTCTCCTAGAGGATAATTCTGTCAATTTTTATGTCTAATATACCCTCGGTGATAGTCGCTAACTCGGGACCTACTAAAGTCAGGATGTGGATGGTAACCATCCTCATTATCTCATTTCCAGCCCAAGATGGGTACACTTCAGGTGGAGGGGTCATGGGAGAGTGGTATAAGAGATTCAGGTTGATGGAAAGGATGGAGTTCGGATTTAAGCACAAGTTATATTTCATGGGTTAGAAGTTAAATGATGCTATATAAGTTTAGTAAGAAATGTAAACAAGTGAGACCAGCTGAGATGCAGGTATTTAGGTCCCCCTATGATCGGTCACATGAACCTTTAAGTTTACTAAGCCTAATAAGTAAAGTTATACTAGATGTAGGGTAGAGACCTGGAAAAGGGATGTGTATCATTCTTTTTTTGTGACTTTGTTTGAAAAGGGAGACCTTGGGATTATCTTAAACTTAAAATAATAAAATGAAATAATTAATTAATTAATCTTAAGTATTTCATATTATAGGTTAAATAATATAACTAATTTTTCTTCTAGTGGGTATGGCTCCATGTTGGAATCCTCTTCAGGTTTGTGTTGAAGATGCTCAGCAAGAAGTTACAAATGATCATTATTGAGTAGATGTCGATAATGACAACACTTAGAGGAGAAAACTTTGAGAGTTTCATTGCCATATTTTATAGAATTATGAGGAGTCCATTTGAAACTCATTCAAAAAACTGGTTAGATGTGGTTGATATTGCTTTTAGTTTGATCCATTATCATAAAGAGAATTGGGTTTTTTTGGTTGTGATGATGCTACATGGAGAATGGAGGGAGTGGTGGATCTCGTTCCCTAGGGATCACGATGAATAAGTAGACTCTTAGGGGAAGTTTCAAGACTAGTTCTGAGCAGAGTTCTTTTCTTCGACTAAACATTTGGCCATTCACCAAGAAATTCCTACCCCTCCATAGATGAGTTCAAGTGTGAAATAGTTTGGGACTACTTAAATAATATTCTCTAAAATTCTTCAGATCGATTTCTAAAGGAGGAGGCTTGGGTGAAGCATTTTAAGGATGCTTTATGTCCAGAGATATAGTTCTAAATAAACCCATTTATGTTTTCAACTTATCTAGAGATATTGGTGACAGAATATTTTGTTTAGATCATGTTGCCCTGAACTAGATAATCATGAGTGTAACACCCCAATATTTCATAGCATTTTATCTTTTCAAATAAATTCAATAACTTGTGTTATTTGCAACACCAAGTTTGAGCGCACCACAACTTACCAAAACTAGTCGTTCAAAAAGAAGTTATGAATATTATTAACTGAATTTTGAATTTTATATACTCCATATAATTTTAGAACCCATATTATGGGTTTCTTAGATAAAATATAAGAACAAATTCATTTTTTCAGATAAAAGAAGTATTTTAAAAAAAATCAATTTTACCACCTTTTAATAGCGAACCTTTTTTAAAACCAATATTTGACACTTTTAACTATTCAATTTAATAAAATTAAATTATTCTTTAGAATAGGGACATAAAAATTTAGTTTTCAAAATTTTTTGGTACTTTTCTGATAAGTTTCATATTTTGTTGAATAGTGAAAAATACTATGTTTTAATTAAAAACAAAATTTTTAATCGAAATAATTTATAGTGTTAAATTATACATTTGAGTGGTTTTAAAGTAACATTAGATTATATTTTTATCATTTAATATAATTTATGTCATTTTATGTAATTTCACATTTAAACTGGACATAAAAAAGTGTTAATCTTTTGATAGTTATCATCTATTAAAAACATGCTTTTTGTTTTGACAACAAGAATTAATTTTAAATTAATTTCTGTCACTTATGTGTTAGAATTTGGAAAAATGGATTCCATATATGGAATCATGAGTTCCATATTGTGTAAATAGGTAACTTTTATTTTTATACATTGTGAATATTTACTTTAGTAAATATTCTATTTGCCACTGTTAAAGGGTAAATCTGGTAAATAAGGGTAAACAAATATTATTATAATAATTTTAAATTACGCTAAAATGTGTCTTGTTATTATTGGATGATACATGTCCGACCATGGGAATCCTTGGGTCTATTTTGGGTCCACTTAGATCCACTTAATAATGATAATGACACTTTATATTAATTAATTTAATATAAATACAAAAATGACATAAACATATATCTTTTAGTGAAACAATTTTTACAAGGTGTTATATAAGTTATAATTTCGACAATTAATATTCATTAGAAATATAAAACAATTTCCTACATAATTATATTTTATTTATAATTTTTAGACATTAAATAAGTAAATTTATTTATGACACAATGATGATGGAGTAATTACCTTATTAATGAAAGAATAAAATAAATGGTATTTTAAATATTAATATAACTATTATTTCAAAGTTTTTATGACATAAACGAATTTTATAGGTGAATAAGACAATTTAGTATTGATTCAATGTATCTTGTTAGAAGTAATCATGTTGTGATGACTTTCACAAAAACCAAATACTAAATAGTGTCAAAATTGATATAAATGAGCTTTTAAAACAATATTACATTATTAAATTATATAATATTAATAAAAATCTAAGGCTTGGAAAAAGGGCTTAAATAATATTATATATGTCATTAATGAACCTATTTAGGTTCTCTTGGAAGTTTAGAGTATTTTTATTAACCATATATTGTAACAATACAAGAAGACACTGTAAAAGTTAAACTATTTAAATAAGACTTAAATATAAAAAATAAGGATAATATGGTGACCAAAACCTATATAAAACCTATTGGTTGAGATTTTTTATACCCATACCCACCTTAGACTCTAAATAAATCATTTTTTATCCATTATAAACATAAAATTATTTTATTATAAAATAATATTTCATGTTTTTTCTAAAGTGTCTCTCACCTCTCTTATAAATGGGTATTTTCCATTCTCATAATTTCAAACCTCCAAAGCAATTTGTATAGGTCAAAACCTGCCCAAATATCCTCCCAACATTCATCCCTTCATCTTAGAGTCCTTCATTTGGTCATAAAGCTAACCTAAAAATCCCTTTTGATCAAATCAAATGGAAGAACCCGAGGAAGAGGTAAATATTTCGTCACCTCTTTCAAGTTCTTTTCTTCTTCCACTCCCACTTTCTTTGTTGTTTTCATTCTAAAATAATAAATAAAGAATATTATATATAATTTTATGTTATTATAAAAATTTTAGAACCATATTCATTATTCTATCCATCATATGAATGACAAAGTCACCATGCGTTCGTGCGTACGGCTTACCATCTCCACGTCGTGGTGTAGTTTGTTATTCAAACACTTTATTATTTGGATGGGTATAATAATGAGTATAACTGATGTATATAACAAATATAACATGTTAATGATTCTGTATATATGATATATCATCCAATTACATATGATTTCACCATCAATATAATGATATTGCCGCCCGTGCGTATGTACGGATTACCGTCTCCACAAACGCGATGAGATTCATTCCCCATCGTTGTCATTCAAGAATAATTTTCATTTTATGATTACAAATAATCTTTATGAACATAATATCATTATTTATATGAATCAAATTAATCATATCCATAAAAAACATGGCTTATGTAACCAAACATATAAAGGAAAATGAATCAGTTAACACCTGAAAGTATGGTACTACTGAAATATTATTAACAAAGACATATTAGAAGATCATATATGATATCATATTTATGTATATATATATATTGTATAATTTAATAACATTATTTTAACTATTATACAGGAGGTTAACATACCATCTACTTAGTAAAATTATAAGGTAAGGGTTAATTTTACAATCTCTTTATTATCTGAGGTTGTTTTTACGTAACTATCTACTCGAACCTCTTTATCATCCAAATACATGTTTCTTAAAAATGTATTTCAAAACATGTTTACTATTTAATAGAATTTGGCTTAAATTCATTCATACCCTTGTTTTAATTTTCAAAAAATGGTTTCAAAGGAATCTTTCTGTCATTTTCCAAACAAAGTACTTTATGACCTTTTCAACAAAATTAAGGTAAGAATGTATTTTTTTAACTTATACAGAGAGTGTAGCTATTTTACGCCCTTATAAAATCGTCAAAGCTTCCCATACAAGCTTAAAATAATATTTTCAAAATAAATGTTTTCTTTTATAATTATATGAATTTTAAATGATTTCAAAATAGAAATAGATATTTCTCTCAAAAAGTTGTGATTTCATCTATGTCAACACCCATTAATGGATTTTAATCTTGTTTGAAGTTGATTTTTTATGATACAAATCTTCCATATTGTATTGAAGGTTTTGTGATATATTTGACTATGGATGTGTTATTTTTATACCATTCATGGTTTATGGATAAAATATTGACATTTCGTAAGATAGTTTTAATATGAATGTTTATGTTATGTTTAAACCTTTTCATATGAGGAATGAATTAGACTTAGTAAGTGACAGTTGGAGCCTACTATAGCTCCTCGATGAATCGGTTGGTCTCATGAGATAAACTAGTGTCTTGGCAGAAGGCCTTGTAAAAATCTTATTTGTAGTCTTGGAATGAGTCCTTGACTATGTGGTTATGAAGTCTGGCATTATGTGTTCCATCATTATGAAAGAGGCTATTGATATTGAATGTGCTTATTTGACTAGTAGAATATCCATGTGAAAACGTAAATGGAATTATTTGATTTTATCTTTGCCATATTATGCTGAAGTTTATGTTTAAAAGGCTTTTGTTTTAGTCTTATACATTTCCTTAAATTTTTATGCTTATGTATGAAAGTTTCTGCTATATTGTTATCCTTACTGAGCATCTTATCTCACCCATTTCTATGTTTTATTTTTACCAGGATGTGAAGAATTATTTTAAGGTTGAACTATTGGGATAGGCTAAGGATATAAGTGTGTTAGAAAGGGGATAAATTTTTTTTAATGTTTTTATTTCATGATGTAATGTAAATCTTATTAATGTATCTAGTACTTCCAAGGCTACTAAACTGATCGGTATTTCAGGACATGATTCCTTGTATCATGCCAATGTTATGTAATAATACACTGACTCTAGGTAACTGGGGTCAGGGCATTATAGTTGGTATCAGTGGAAGTTTAGTACAAACCTTGGAAACTAGATTTAGAAAAACTTTGATTAGAGAACACTACCCTAAGATAGAATTTGAGGATTAGTATAAAAGAACTTCCTAGAATTTTGGTACTGTAGAGATTTTGTGAGTTTTACAAGCAATACATCCCTGTCTAGATACGAGAAGGTAGAGGCGGCACTGGCACAGATTTACCTAGGGGTAAAACCCGAAAACCCCACTTTGAGCTAGACTCGAACAGGAACTGGTGCACAACAACGGGCATTGTTGCACTCTTGGATACGACACTCCCGGGGGATATTCTTAGGATTATTGTCATTTTCTTTACAAAACATTATGAAGGGATTATGAGTATATACTTCCTCAAAGAAAAATTTTTTATGATTACGGATTATATATATAAACTGCTGAATTTATTTTAATTTTTTTAAAAGTTTGGAATTATTCATTGTGATTCATAAACAAACCTGGTGTATGTCATTGTTTATAAATGGCGCCTAGTAGAAGGAATTATAATTCCAGCAATACGCAATATCGAAAGATTAATAAGCATCATATCTTTCATTGTATTAAGCCAACATTTAAAAGAGAAATAGTCTCCCATATATTCTCATCATATGAATATATAGTATCATGTGTCAATAAGATAAGTAAATAATTCACTGAGTCTGATGTCTTTGAAGGGAAGGAAGAGAAGAAAATGATGGTAGAGAAAAAAATGGATAAAGGGGAGAGGGGAAAGAAGGATTTTCCCATATGTGATAAATGTGGAAAGAATGACCTTGGTAAATTCTTGAAGGGAATGGGTGTTTGTTATAAGTGTGGAGAAAAAGGAACCAAGTATGTGATTTCAAGGGAAAGAAAAAGGTTTTTAATGTACAATGATTCATCTGCAAGGAGTTGGGACACTACGCGAATCAATTTCCAAATCATCAAAGTATTCCCCAAATGATGCTATTGGATAATAACCAAGCTATTATACTACCACAGTTGAAGAGGAATGACTAGTGTTATTATGTTTTTATTAAATAATTATTTCATTTGAGTGTTGTATCAACGGATTTACTGGTTATATGAATTATGTAAATAAATAAAGATTGTACCGTTGTACAATTTCATTAAGGATTTGAGATTGTATGGTACCAAGAAAAGTGACACAGTTTCAGGTTAAACTTTTTGGAAAATACATGGTTGAAGGAAAGGTAAACCAAAATATGGTCCTGATACTGACGTGGTGATTTTGGAATAAGAGATGGTTGATTTGGATAAATTATATTGGATATTATTGACTACCTTGGAACTGATTAATGGTTTGTTTATTCCATCATTTTTGGAATGTTAAAAATTTTTGGATATAAAGAATATATCTAGTATTATATAAGGAATAAGGGAGCATGAATGTAATAAATAAGGTATTATGGTAATTCAAGGTGTTACTATGTTTTAAAAAAATACATGATGAAGGTATTCATATGTTATTACGTGGAAAATATATCTCCATTTTGTTTACCTTCCTTAGAAATTTTGGACTATAAGTTTGGACAGAAGTATTTTTAATAAGTCTAAAGGTTGGAATGAATTAAGTTTGACATTGGATACTATTATTAAGGTTAATTAATTTCTTAAGATTATTTTTGTATTATTATAAAAAGGACAACTCGGAGGTCAGGAGACAACCCGTCATGTCCGGTAAGGCCGTTAAACTTAAACCCGCAACCGAAGTGCAACAATGGTGGATCACCAACCACTGGCATATGTTATTTCATGGTTAGTATTATTTAGTTTTTTTAATAGTCGGACAAATTAATTATAAATTCATTATTTTTGGAACCCTATACTATTGGGATAAATAGAATATTTTGGAATTATATTATCTTGTGGAGTTAAAGATCAGTTTGTGGTAGGAATTAGTTGAAGGATGAAACTCTACTTGTGAAGTATATATATATATATATATATATTATTTTTCTTCATATTCTATGAATAAATTAATTCTTAAACATTAGGTAAGGGATATTAAAACCAAAAATGTGTTATCCTAATACCATATGTTTTTTGAACTGATGATATTTTACATCATCTTAGATTGATGTCTTTGAGGCACTCAATTTTATACTTGTTTGTGATTGATGACCTCTATCACTCCCTATAAATATTTATGTTTTTCCTCCAATTATGTGTCTCTAATTTCCACCAATGTTCTCCAAATCGAGATCATAATTTGGTGGTGACTTTTTCATTTCCCTTTACCTCTTATTAAGACTAAATTTTATTAACCCAATTTCTGATGTGGCTTTTCCACAAAGGTATTTTTCTATTTTTAACCATTTATTTTTGAAAAAAAATTCAAATTGAAAGGATGAAATTTATTTAAGGGGGGGTAATTTAACACCCCATGATTTCATAGTACGTTATCTCTTCAAATAAATTCAATAACTTGTGTTACACACAACACCGAGTTCGAGCGCACCACGACTTACCAAAACTAGTCGTTCAAAAAGTGGTTATGAATAGTATTGACTGAATTCTAAATTTTATACACTCAATATAATTTTAGAACCATATTATGTGATTCTTAGACATAATATAATAACAAATTCATTTTTTCAGATAAAAGAATTATATTTAAAAAAATGAAATTTTACCAGTTTTTAATGGTGAACATTTTTAAAAACCAATATTTGATACTTTTATATATTCAATTTAATGAAATTAAATTATTTCTTATAATAGGGACATACAAATTTAGTTTGTATAAATTTTTGGTAATTTTCTGGTAACTTTCATATTTTGATGAATAGTGAAAAATACTAAATTTTAATAAAAAACAACTTTTTAAATTGAAATAATTTATAGTGTTAAATTATACATTTTGTGGTTTTAAAGTATAATTAGATTATATTTTTATCATTTAATATAATTTAGGTCATTGGATGTAATTTCACATTTAAACTGGACATAAACAAGTGTTAATCTTTTGATAGTTATAATTTATTAAAAACATTCTTTTTGTTTTGACAACGGAAATTAATTTTAAATTAATTTCTTCCACTTATGTGTTTTGAATTTGGAAAAATAGATTCCATAGTTGGAATAAAGAGGTCCAAATTGTGTAAATATATATCTTTTGTTTTTATACATTATAAATATTTATTTCAGTAAATATTTTATTTACCATTGTTAAAGGGTAAATTTCGTAAATAAGGGTAAACAAATATTATTATAATAATATTAAATTACCCTAACATGTGTCCTATTCCTATTTTTTGACACATGTACGACCATGGTAATCCTTGGGTATATTTTCGGACCACTTGGAGCCACTTGAGAGTGATAATGACACTTCATATTATTTAATTTAAAGTAAAAGAAAAAATGACATAAACATATATCTTTTAGAAAAAAATTATTACAAGGTGTTATATAAATTATCATTTACACTATAAATATTAATTAGAAAGATAAAACTATTTCCCACATAATTTTATTTTATTTATAATTTTAATACATTAAATAATTATATTTATTTATGACACAATGATGATGAATTAATTAACTTATTAATGATTGAATCTAATAAATGGTATTATAAATATTATAATAAATATACTTTCAATGTTTTTACGACATAAAAATTTTTTTAGGTGTATATAACATTTTAGGATTTATTAAATGTATCTTTTTTAAAGTAATCAAGGTGTGATGACTTTCAGAAAACCAAATACTAAATATTGTCAAAATTGACATAAATGAGTTTTTAAAACAAATATTATATTATTAAATTATATAATATTCCTAAAAATATAAGGTTAGGTCAAAGGGAATAAAAAATATTATATATGTAATTAATGAACCACTTTATGTTCAATTGGAAGTTTAGAGTAAATTTATTAACCATATATTGTATGAATACAAGAAGACACGGTAAAGGTTAAACTATTTAACTAAAAGTTAAATCTAAAAGATAAGGTTAATATGGTGACCTAAACCTGTATAAAACCTATTGGTTTAGAGGTTTTACGATCCATACCCACCTTATCCTCTAAATACATCATTTTGGAGCCATTAGAAACCAAAAATTATTTTTTTATAAAATAATATTTCAAGCTTTTCCTAATGTGACTCTCACCTCTCTTATAAAATGGTACTTCCCGTTAACTTAATTTCACACATCAATAGCCAATTGGATCACCCAAACCCAACCCAAATATCCTCCCAACTTTACTACCTTCATCCTATAGGCCTTCCTTTGGTCAAAAATCCAACCTAAAGAGGCATTTTTATCAAATCAAAAGGAAGAACCCGAAGAAGAGGTAAATATTTCATCACCTCTTTCAAGTTCTTTTCTTATTCCACTCTCTCTTTCTTTGTTTTTTCCATTATAAAACAATAAATATAGTATATTATAAATACTGTGATATTATTATAAAAATGGTACAACCATATTAATTATCTTATCCATCATATGAATGGCAAAGTCACCATACGTGTGTACGTACTACTTACCGTCTCCACGTCGTGGTGTAGTTTGTTATTCAAACACTTAATTATTTGGATGGGTATATTAATGATTATTACTGATGTAAATAATAAATATAAAATGTTAATTATTATGTATATATGATATAACATCCAATTACATACGATTTCACCATCAATATAATGATATTTTTGCTCGTGCGTACATACGGATTACCATCTCCATGAACGCGATGGGATTCATTCCCCATATTAATCATTCAAGAATAATTTCCATTTTATGATTAAAAATAATGTATATGAACATATTATCATTATAAATATGAATCAAATACATCTTACCAATAAGAAACATGTCTTACGTAACCAAACATATAATGGAAAAATGAATCAGTTAACACCTGAAATGATGATACTACTGAAATATTATTAACAAAACAATATTAGAGGATCATATATGATATCATATTTATGTATATAGTTATTCTATAATTTAATAACAATGTTTTAACTATTATACATGAGGTTAACATACCAATGACTAAGGAAAAGTACAAGGTAAGTGTTAATTTCACAATCTCTTTATTATTTGAGGTTATTTTTACGTAAGCATCTACTCGTGCCTCTTTATCATCCACATCAATGTTTCTTAAAAATGTATTTCAAAAAAAATTACTATATACTATACTACGGGTTAAAGTAGTTTATTCCCTTGTTTAAATTTTTATAAAATGGTTTGAAAGGAATCTTTCTGTTGTTTTCCAAACAAGGAACATTATAAACTTTTTGACAAAATTAAGGTAAGAATTTCTTTTTTTAACTTATACGGTGGGTGTGGCTATTTTCTTCCATTATAACATTGTCAAATCTTCCCATAAAAGCTTACAAAAATATTTTCCAAATAAATGTTTTGTTTTATAATTATATTACTTTTAAATGATTTCAAAATAGAAATTGATATTTCTCTCAAAAAGTTTTTATTTCATCTATGTCAACATCCTTTTATGGATTTTTAACTTTTTTGAAGTTGATTTATTATGATACAAATCATCCATATTATATTTAAGGCTTTGTGACATATTTTAATGTGGATGTGTTATTCTTATACCATTCATGGTTTATGGATAAAGTATTGACATTTCGTATGCTACGAATGTTTACATTATGTTTAAACCATTTCATATGAGGAATGCATTGGACTTAGTAAGTGACCGGTGGAGCCCGCTATAGCTCCTTGATACATCGGTAGGTCTCATGAGAAAAACCTATGTCTTGGAACAATTCCTTGACAAAATATTATTTTCAATCTTGGCACAAGGCTTTGACTATGTGTTTATGAAGTCTGGCATTATGCATTCCATCATTATGAAAGTGGATATTGATATTGCATATGATTATTCGACTAGTAGAATATCCATGTGAATAATTAAATGAAATTATTTGATTTTATATTTTCTATATTATTCTGAAGTTTTTGTTTGAAAGGCTTTTGTTTTAGTCTTATACATTTCCTTAAATATTTATACTTATTTATGAAAGTTTCTGCTATATTGTTATCCTTGAGAATCTGAGCTCACCCATTTCAATGTTTTATTTTTTCTAGGATGTGAAGAAGTATTTTATGGTTTACCTATACGGATAGGCTAAGGATGTAAGTGTGTTAAAATTGGGTAAATATGTGTTTGATGTTTTTATTTCATGATGTAATGTAAAACTTATGAATGTATCTAGTACTTCCAAGGCAACTAAACTGATCGGTCTTTCCAGACATGATTCCTTGTATCATGCCAAATTATTTTATGGTTTACCTGTAGAGAAGTATTTTTAATGACAACTTAAATAATTTCTTAAGGAAAATTACCGTTCTTTAAAAATCACATTTTAAAGCATAAAGCATCTTCAAAATCCTTTTCCTTGAAAACCAGTTTAAAAAATTATAAAATAATATTTAAAAATAATTTAAAACATTTCATTAATAAAATATATTTTCTACTTTTGAAAAAAAAACTTTTTAAATCATAAAACATTTTTAAAACCTTCCTCTAGGAAAATAGCTTTGAAAACTTATAAAGGAGATTTTGAAAAAAAAATTAAAATTTTTTAAAAAATAAAAAATGAAATAATTTTCCTTAAACATGATCTTAAAATATCAATTAAAAAAATTGAAAATATTTTTATAAAATAAGGTTTTTTAATAAAACAAATTTTTGACCGAATAGAGAAATAATGCCAGATTTTCTTAAAAACACTTTATTAATTATCCTAAGTATAAAAGAGTGAAAAATGGTACCAATGCATGAAGATATCATAAATATCCATAGGAGAAGAAAATTCATGAGAATTATTTAGATATGGATCATAATATTTCATCAATTGAAATATAATCATAAACAATCTCGATAAATGATGAGATTGTAGCAATAAACTCTTACTACCTTGGAAACATTGAATCCTAATACCCATAAAATAATAACATTAAATGAATATTAAAATATCATTAATGTATTTATATTCAGAAAATAAATTTTCAAATGGAAGTATATAAACCTTGTAAAAAATATCGGTGCCTAACAAAACATATGTCTCAAAGAAAGAAAATTGAGACAAAAATTACATTTCCGATTTAGTAACTTTTAAACCATAAACCCCATAAAAAAATATCATCACATGGATATGTAAATACAAATAAATTTATGTTTAATAATAATATAATACATTCATGGGAATTATACAAACCACAAAAAATAAATTATTGGTGACTAAGGCATAAGTCGTACTGAAATAAAAGTGAAACGATAAAAACCCTTACCATAAGTCTTAACTTTCTTCAAACATGTTAAAACCTCTTATATAATAAGTATAAATTTATTATAAATATAACACAAAACCATATTCTTATATATAAAACCATATATTATTTAATTATGACTTTTTATTACCCATTTATTAATAACTTAATTGTAATGTTATGTTTCATGTAATATCTGCATTGTTTTTTGTATATGTTTTGACTTGTTATTAATTATCCTATTACATAGATCATTATTTAATTATTTAAATAATGTAAAATAAGATATAAATATCATATATATTCAGTAAATATTAATAATAATATTTAAAATATAGAAATATGAAATATAACACACCGTTCATGGTGACGGTTGGTTGTACGTATGCATGAACGTTGTTTCTATTTTATCATCATATTTGAAAGAGAATAAGTAAATGACATATATATATATATATATTATCATTCAATTATAATTATTGTTTAATTTATATTATATAATTTTACTAAACCCATCCTTAATATATTCCATGTAAAGTGTAAACGAATCGCATCGCTTTGAGGAGGCGTTAGTCCACATGTCCACAAAAAAAGTTATCATTTTTAAACAAAATTGAAAGAATGAAGGTATTTTTTATATAATAATTCAAAAATAATAAATAAATAATAAATATAATATATATATATATCATGTTAAAAAATTATTTCCATCATAATTCTCTAACATGAGAGGTGGTAGAGGAAAAATGAACGACATCGTTTCGCGAGGCAATAGTCCACCATACACACGAACAGTAAGTTCGTTACCCATTTGATGGAAGTGTGTGTAGGTGTAGGTTTAACCCATATAATAAAAACATATCAAAATATTTATTATACTTATGTTATTATATAATTATGGAATAAGTGGAATTGAGGGGGTACATAATGAAAATAAAATAAAAGAGGTTACGGAAGGATGTTACCTCTTCATTGGGTAACTCCTTTTGGTTTGCACCAAAGGAATTACTTAGATATATTTCGGCCAAAATTTAGGATTCTAATTTATATGTTGTAATTTTGGAGATATTTTGGTAGGTTTTGGATAACACAAAGTGGCTTGATAGGTTTGAGGAAGTGAGGGGGAGTGTCCTTTTATAGTGGAGGAGTGTCATTCTTGTAAATATAAAAACGTAAACACTTTTGAGAGGTCTCCGTTATATCATTTGACTCTAATAATTATCCATTTTAGATCCGATATAAAAATTGGAAAAAATATTTCTATAAAATTTTCTTTTGACATGATTCTAGTTCATTTTTTCCCATAAGATTAATGTTTAACCACTAAGTAATCTTCTTTTTACATTAAACATTGTAATTAATTTTAATTACTTTCACTAATATTTTTGATAAAAAAAAAAATTTGAACTTATTAGACATTATAAATTATTCTTATTAAATATATTTAATCCATTTCTCTAAATTATAATTACATAATTGGTAGAAATTAATTTAAAATTAATCCCATAAACGGGACGAGACGACGAGTTTTTAAAGAGAAAAGGTCCAAAAGTTAGCACTTTTTATACATAATTTCTATGTGAAATTGGTTCAAATGACCTAAATTGAATTAATTGAATTATGATTTATATAATTATAGTTAAAACAATAATAATATAATTTAAATATATAAATAATTTATGTAAAAAAAGAAGTTTTGAATTAAAATTCTGTGTTTTTTATTATTCATCAAAAAATGAAACTTCTTAAAAAATAACCCAAAAACCACTGAAAGTAAATTTTTCTATTCCTATTTCAAAAATTAATTTTATTATATAAAATTTAAATAATAATAGTATCAAAAATTATATTTGAAATAGGTTTTCCGATAAAAGGTGGTAAAATTACCTTTTATAGAAATTCATCATTTTATTCATAAAATTGGATTTATTCTCATATCCTTTCTAGAAAATACCTAAGATGAGAGTTTAATGATTGAATTAATATAATATTTTTATATTTCATTAAAATAATTTATCAACGGTTTTTTCATTGATTTATTAATGTAAAACTTATTTGATTTCATGAATATAGTTTTCCATCAAAATATTTCCAATATTTCCAAAAGGGTTTTATTTTAATTTCTAGTTAATTGGTCACAAAATAATTCCTATTATATACATGTTTAAACCATATTTTCATAATTTATTTAATCATGTTCATAAATCTCATTCCAGTGGCTAGGTGGTAACTATAACAATATTTAAATAATATTATTAATAGCACATTGTATTTTAGTAAAACTGGGTCATGTGTGTAACACAAGTTATTGAAGGGACTCGATATTGTGTGTTACAAAAACCAAACATAATATTGTGTATACCGAAAGCTAATATAAGTGTTGAATTTAGTGTAATAATAACTTGGTGTTGTGTGAAATGCAATCCAAACTTAGTTCTTTCATATAACTCATGCTTTATTTAGTGTTGTCTTAAATGAAAAATATCAAAAAGATAAAATTAATTTGAAAAAAAATCCAAAATCATGCGGTGTTACTGAAGGACCCCAGGACACCCTAAGAGGGGAGGGGTGAATCAGGGTATCAATGTTTTCTTTTAAAAGATTTGGATCGTGTTCCCACATTGGAAGGAACTAGTTTAAACTGTATGATGGAAATGAAAAGAAATCAAACATTCACATGCAAAAAGACAACACAGCACTTTTTACTTGGTTCACCACTAAGGGCTACGTCCAAGGAGAATATGCCGACAAGTTGTCGTTCATACCAAATTCCACTATTCTTCACTCGCTTTGGATTAAAAAGGTTCGGGCACAGTCACTCTGTCCCAGGATCACTACCTTTACAAAAGTTCAGGGATAGCTCACTGCGTCCCTCGGGTCACTCCCGTTGACTCCCCCTAGCTCACTGCCTTTGGTGAAGTCCCACTCATTTTATAGACATGAAGGTCTCTTCATCATCACTAATGAATACATCCTCATTTTTATGTAGATGCTTTGTTGAAGTCCAACTTCCACCCGTAGACTAATCTCACTTTGCACCAAAGGTATCGGGTAAACTTTCAGCTTTCACGCAGCCCCAGAAAGATGGGCGTACTTCAACCACACCTGGCGCACTTCTCCAAGACCGGCGAGCAAGTTTCAAGACGGTGCGCAAGTTCACCTCTCCCACTTGCACGACACTCACTTCTTCAACTTCAAACTTGCATGACTCACATCCTTTTACACCCAAATCGATTTTGGCGCGCAACCATGAACTGTCGTGTTTCTTCAAATCCTGGCGTTCAAGTGTCACCAAACCACCTGTGTGACACTTCCTTCACCAACTCCAAACTTGGGCGACTCAACCCCTTTCTCGCCCAAAACACCTTGGACGCGCAGCAAACAACTATCACGCAACTTCAACTTGCACAACCCACCACCACTTGTGTGACCACAACACCTGCGAGACGGGAGCTCTGATTTTCTCTCAGTCTGAACTTCGTACCAAATAAGGAGGTTTCGGCCTCTATTTATAGGCATTTGGATACCCTGCGCGATGGAGCCCAAGTCTTCCCTCGGCGCGCAAGTTTCGGCACGCAAGTCTCTGTCACGCAAGTCACTTGTGCGACCAAACATAAAACTTGGGTGCCCTTCTCCCTTTGCCATATTTACATGTTTTGATCTTGAAAAACAAAAGGCGCACAAGTTTCCTCTCCTTCAAGTCAAAGGTGTGCAAGTCTCTTTTCCAAAAACCACTTTTCTCCATTTGTCGATTTTAAGGCCCAAATATTTGGCAAACATTGGAAAATGGTGCCACCTTCAATACTATTTTTTGGTTGTTCTGTATGATCACATTGGTGGCACACATTCTGAAATTCCACTGAGGATTGACAACAAACACAAACCATACTCCAATTCATGCATATAATGACCATGGTTCCAACAATCCCCCCCTTTGGGTTTGTTGGCAATCAGTAAATAAATTTAATAGAGCACCAGTCGTAGGCAAACCAAAAACACAAGAATCAACTCAGCCAACACTCTAATCCTACGTGAGCAATGCTCGGTGTAGAAAACAGGAGAGGAATCTTGAATTGGGTTCCCGTCTAATGTATTCCTTCCCACCCTATCACCGACTCTGAATTCTCATCATATCAGCGACACTGAATTCTCAATGTGTCATAAAATCATTACATGCCTGAATTTATTCCTTTCTCCCCCAATGAAAATAAACCCAAAGACCGGTAATTGTTTATCGTTCAACTCAAACCACACTCCCACTGGATAGTATCTCCCCCACAAACCTGCATCACATCCATAAATAGATTAAAAATAATTAACATAAATGGGGAGAGGGGATATTTCATAACCACCTTACACTACGGGAAAAATCACTATTTGCAAAGGGTTATTTGCGATGGGAGTTTTTCCCGTCACAAATAACCTGTCTAGGAAGCTATTTGCGATGGGGAAAGTTGCCCGTCGCAAATAACTAATTATTTTCGACGGGATTTCTTCTCCCGTCGCAAATAGTTTAGCGTGACTTGCACACCAAACCACGCGGCTTGCGCCCAAAACCACACAGGGGTATTTGCGATGGGACCCGTCGCGAATACCCAGCGGCGGTCAATACCTTTTTGCGACGGGATGTCATATCATCGCAACAAGACTGTCGGCAGGTACTATTTGCGACGGAACCCGTCGCAAATAAACTTTAACCACTGACTGTAATTAATGCGGGTGAGGGTAATTGCGACAGGGCCTCTAGAAAATACCACCATTTGCGATGGGCGGCCCGTCACTAATAACCTCGTCGCAACTAATATGACCTATATATAGCCCCATCTGTTTTTTTTTTTGCAAATCATTCTGATCTGTCTCTCTCTCTCTCTTCATTCTTCATTTTCAAAGAGAAATTTTCTTTTAGTTCAAGTTTTTTAGACGAGAGCAGTCGGAGGGCGTCAATATCTTCATAATATCAAAGTTTAAGGTATTTATATTTTATTTTTTTGTATTTATTTTATTTTTTAATGATAATTTTAATTGTTTTTTATTAGTTCTAATTTAATTAGATGTCAATTGATTTTTATTTATATTTAGTTTACTAAGTAATTGATATTGTTAGTTATAATTATAAATATTTAGTTATAATTAATATTAATTAGATATAATTAGGAATAAATATAAATAATTAGCAATAAATAGATATAATTAGCAATAAGTAAATATAATTAGGAATAACTAGATATAATTAGGAATAACTAGATATAATTAGGAATAAATAGATATAATTAGGAATAAATAGATATAATTAGGAATGAATAGTTATAATAAGGAATAAATAGATGTAATTAGGAAAAAATAGATATAATTAGGAATAAATAGATATAATTAGGAATAATTAGCTATAATTACCTATAATTAGCTATAATTTGGAATAATTAGCAATAATTAGGAATAATTAGCAATAATTAGGAATAATTAGGAATAATTAGTAATAATTAGGAATAGAAATAAATAGCTACAATTAGCAATAAATAGCTACAATTTGCAATAAATAGCTACAATTAGTAATAAATAAATACAATTAGCAATAAATAGCTATAATTAGCTGTTAATAGCTACAATTAGCAATTAATAGCTACAATTAGCAATTAATAGCTACAATTAGCTTTAAATAGCTACAATTAGCTTTAAATAGCTACAATTAGCTTTAAATAGATACAATTAGCTTTAAATAGCTACAATTAGCTTTAAAAAGCTACAATTAGGTTTAAATAGCTACAATTATCTATAAATATCTACAATTAGCTATAAATTGCTACAATTAGCTATAAATAGCAACAATTATCTAGAATTAGCTACAATTAGCTAGAATTAGCTACAATTAGCTAGAATTAGCTACAATTATCTAGAATTAGCTACAATTATCTAGAATTAGCTACAATTAGCTAGAATTAGCTAGAATTAGCAATAAATAACTACAATTAGCTAGAAATAGCTACAATTATCTAGAAATAGCTACAATTAGCTAGAAATAGCTAGAAATAGCTAGAAATAGCTACAATTAGCTATAATTAGCTACAATTAGCTATAATTAGCTACAATTAGCTATAATTAGCAAAAAAATAGCAATAATTAGCAATAATTAGTAATAAAAAAATTATATTAACAATATTTAAGAAAAAATAATATTAATATTATTAAAATAATAATAAATTTATAAAATATTAAAATTATCAATATTCACAACAGGATTTGCTCTATTCTTAACATGTTCAAATCTCAAAGGGTCTCCAATTGTCAGGTCATACGCAATAAAAAGTTTTTGTCAGCCATGTCCAATGTAAAATCTATAATTGTACATGCATGGTGCATCACCTCGCTAGTAGTGTTGCAATCAGACAAACCAAGTCATTCCCTTCTTATCTATAAGAATTATCTCACATGAACCTTTATATAGACCATTCTTCCCTAAAATTTTAAGGGGAAAATAATGATATCCCCTCAAATTTTTAAGGAAGAATGATCTATGTAAAGTGTCATGTGAGATGATTCTTAGAGATAGGAACATCATTACTTTGGTCGTCCTATTGCAACACTACTTGCGAGGTGATCAACCCTGCAAGTATAATTATAGAGTTTACATTGGACATGACTGACACAAACTTTTTATTACGCATGACTTGAAAATTGACGACCCTTTGAGATTTGAACATGTTAAGAATAGAATAAAGTCTTTTGTGAATATTGATAATTTTAATATTTTATAATTTTATTTATTATTTTAATAATAATATTATTATTATTTCGTAAATATTGATAATATAATTTTTTTAATTACTAATAATTAGTAAACGAAATCTTCTTGGATAATGAAGGGAAAATTTGTAATCATCTCCACAACAATGATTACCAAATTTCCTTTCATTATTCAAGCAATTTTCCTTTTACTAAGTATTGCTAAGTATTGCTAAATTAGTAATAAATAGTAATAATTAGTTATAATTAGTAATAAATTGTAATAATTAGTAATAAATTGTAATAATTAGTAATAAATTGTAACAATTAGTATTAATTTGTAATAATTTGTAATAATTAGCAATAATTAGGAATAATTAGGAATAATTAGCGATAATTATCAATAATAAGTGTGAGAAAGATGCAATTAAATGAGCTGTCAGACAAAAGAGTAGTTGTCAATCCATGGGAAATTGTGTCGCCCTTAATTAATGATAATTATTAAGTAGTTGTAATTATTTATCTTCTTTTTCAGATAGTGTTTTTATAATTTCAAACTATTCAAAAACTGTGATGATTTTATATTTTATGTAGAAAAATATGGAACAAGGAAGTCGGCATCAGTCATTATTAGATGATTGAGCTTGGATAAATCAACGTAGAAATCCAAATGGTTCTGGTTTAAATCCTGTATATATTGAGAGTGTTGAAGTTTTCTTAGCATTTGCATCATTAAAACCAGAATATGTTTCATAAGGCACAATTAAGTGTCCTTGTAAAAAATGTTCTCTGAGAACGTTTGACACATTTGACAAGGTTTAGGGACATCTCTTGCAGTTTGGTTTTCAACCAGATTATGTTTTTTGGTATCAACACGGTGAACGTAGTTCCAGAGAAGATCCTAATAACTTGATTCCGGATCCATCACGGTTTCAAAATTTAGTACATGATGTTGCAGGTCCATCTGTGCAACAAACTGAAACTCACGATGATATTGATTTAACTCCTGAGTTGGCACCATCTGAATTTTACGAGTTGTTGAGGTCTGCTGAGGATGCATTATATCCTGGTTGCAAGATAAGAAAATTAGAAGCGGTTTCAAAATTTATGGCTATTAAATCAAACAATACAATGTCAAACAACTGTTTTGATCATATATTTTCATTGGTTAAAACACTATTACCTGAAGGAAATGTGTTTCCTACAAATTAATATGAGAGAAAGAGGCTGATTCGTAGTCTGGGCCTTAGTTATCGGAAGATTCATGCATGTCCAAATGATTGCATCTTATATTCTGGTGAAAATGAGTCATTGGATATTTTTCCCACATGTGGATAATCGAGGTATAAAGAAGCTCAACCAGGGAAGTCTAGATCGATTCCAGTAAAACAGTTGAGATATTTCCCCCTTACACCCAAGTTACAACGTTTATTTATGTCTCAGAACACAGCGTCAATGATGTCATGGCACAAAACCAAGATTTCAACTGATAAAAGCTTGAATCATTCATCTGATGGTGATTCATGGAAACATTATGACCGTCTGCATCCGTCTTTTGCTATAGAATCCTGAAACGTGTGATTGGGTCTTTCTACAAATGGTTTTTGTCTGTTTGGTTCTTATGGTAGTCAGTATTCATGTTGGCCTGTCTTTATAACTCCGTACAATTTTCCTCCAAGGAAGTTGATGAAGGAGCCTTATATCTTTTTGACTCTATTAATCCCAGGACATCCAAAAAAGAATATTGATGTTTATTTGAACCCATTGATTGATGAGTTAAATGCACTGTGGAGTGATTATGTTAATACATATGATGTTTCTACGAAACAAAATTTCATATTAAAAGCTGCATTGATGTGGACGATTAGTGACTTTCTGATATATGGCATGTTATCTGGTTGGAGTACACATGGTCCGAAATCGTGTCCTTATTATATGAAAGAAAAAAAAGCCTTTATGTTGGTTAATGGAAAAAAACCTTTCTATTTTGATTGTCACCGTAGATTTCTTCCAACCGATCATCTTTTTCGGATGAACAAATCTCATTTCAGAAAAGGTACAATTGAAAGGGATGAACCTCCAAAGATGATCTCAGGTACAGAGTTAAAATTAGTTGTATTTTCATTACTCCCCCTATATTTAGACCAACAGTAAACCAACAAAAAATTCATGGCTTTGGGAAAGAACATAATTGGATAAAAAATGGGATTTTTGGGATCTTTTGTATTGGTATGATTTGTTGGTCCACCATATGTTGGATGTTATGCATATTGAGAAGAACTATTTTGATAATTTATTTCATACAGTTTTGGATACACCAGGTAAGACTAAAGATACTATAAAGGCATGATTAGATTTTGCCCAAATTTGCAGGTGACCAGAACATGAACTATTTGAAAATGTCAGATCATAGAGGTTAATGAAGCCAAAAGCAGCTTATACACTGTCCAAAGAGAGTCAATTATTATTTTGTCAGTGGGTTGTAGATTTGAGACTTCCAGATGGCTATGCTTCCAATTTGGGAAGATGTGTTAAGAATGGTTATATTATTGATTAAAAAGTCATGATTGTCTTGTTATAATAGAAAGACTTATGCCGATTGGATTCAGAGGTTTGTTGAATTCTATGATTTGGGATTCAATAACAGACATATCATATTTTTTTCGAGACATTTGTGCAGCGACAACAGACTACGATGCGCTAAGAAAACTAGAAGAAGATGTTGCTGTAATTATATGTAAATTGGAAAAAATCTTTCCGCCAGCTTTCTTTGACTCAATGGAACATCTGATATTACATTTTACACATGAAGCTAAATGTGGAGGTCTAGTACAGTTTCGATGGATGTACCCATTCGAGAGATGCATGCATAAATTGAACAAGGGGAATGTTAATGACAAAATGGACAATCAATTAACAGTTTTTAATCATCCAAATCTTGGTTTCGGTGGAGTTCATGAACGATGGATTTCATATGATGAACATCACAGAGCTCATAAAAACGTTCTACTCAACTGTGAAGAAATGACATCATTTGTCTTGTGAGTTCTTCTATCACTTATTCTATAATTTATTTTACAGTATTTAAGCTTATTTTATTTGTAGGTTATATGATAATGATATCAAGAAACAACTTCCACAAATTACAGTATCTGATCTTGAAGAACGCAAACAAAAAAAATTCTCAATGGTTTCAAAAACTGGTAAAATAAATTATTGATGGTTTAATATCAATTCCGTTTATTATTTATTATATTGATAATTGTTTTAAAAAATTTCAGGTGTCTCAATATGTTGATAAAATTAATAAGCGACTGTGTATATTGAGTAACCCACCATCCAAAATGGTTAAATATTATAATGAATATGTGGTGAATGGTTTTAGATTTCATACACATGCATACGGGGAATCAAAAAAACATTGAACAGTGGAGTTTTCTTGAGAGGATTACATCACAGAGAAACTGATGTTGACTTTTATGGCATTTTGGATGAAATTATTGATTTGTGTTATCTAGAACAAAACTACATAACAATGTTTAAATGTCAGTGGTTGGATACTGAGAGAGGTTTGCATGTTCATATGACTCATGGAATCGTCGATATTAAATATAAAAGTCTCATTGCATTAAATGAACCATTTTTACTAGATCAACAGGCACATCAAATTTATTATGCAAAGTATTGTGCTACTTCAAGAGACTTGAGCGATTGGCGGAGCATAATAAAAATGAAATCTCAGGAAAATTAGTTTACTCAAATTGAGTGTGGTTCCGCTGAAGAGGAAGGAATTGAAATTTTTCAAGAGATAGCTCAAAATCCATCTGATTCATAGAGAGACGTGAATATCGACGATGAAACCCCACAATTAAGGATCGATGGTGATGAAGATGTTAATGATGTTACAAATGAATTTGAAATGACAATAGAAGCTGAAACTGAAACTCATATGGATATTGATGATGCTGAGGAGTAAGATGAATACATTGACATTGACAGTTATGGAGAAGTGGATGAAGATGAACATTGACACAGTTAAATGCTTGTTATAATCCTAACTAATATATATCTATATGTAATAGTTATTTTCAACAATAATTTTGTGTTTCAGATGGACTCTGATCTATTGTGTGAGTTAGAGGAGGCTGAGCTACCTTTGGATGATGAGGATGTGGGATCAGCTGACCCTCAGCCTACTGGTGGTTCAGGAGGTACGTGGAGGGGGCGCGGTCTTGCGCGACTGATGATTCCTGAACCTATCCCCGAGCGACGTCCACATCTTGGTTTCAATCCACGCACATAGAGGTATGGTAACCTGTATATTTTAGTTAGATTTCATTGATTTATTTATATATATACTAATTGATTGATTATTTATTCCTTTTCATAGTTTTTAGCATGTAGCTATTGGACAGGGGAGCGCTATATTGCGCAATTATTCTTTTCAGCCATGGATCACATGGGAATAGATTCATGTTGATGTGCGATGCGACATGTTCCATCATTGGCTGGTACGTAAATAAATAATATTTATTTTTAAATTTATCTTATTAATTTGATATTAAAAATTATTTGTAGGGTTTATGGAATACTATCGATGATATCATGTGTGATGATATCCATACGGCATGGAAGGTTTCTATGTGTGACCGTTTCTGCCAGTTTTTGCACAATTTGAGAAGGAAAACCATTAAGAAAGCAAGGGTGACAGAATTTGATGAGTCGTGTAGAGCCCACTGACCAGAGTAAATTTCATCTCACGTTTGGGATGGATTATGTTTACACTAGTTGGGTGGTGGATTTCAGAGGAGATCTTTAGTGGGACGATAGAACCGGGGGAGACAGGAGGTGACGCATCGAGCCGGTAGTTGTACATTCAGTTCACATAGAGAGTATCTGGTAAGTATGTTTTTTAAATATTTTATATAACATTAAATATAAATAGTTTATTTTATATTTCTGTATGCAGTCGAGCATCCCGATATTACGGAGTTCGACGTCTATCGGAAGATGTACAGTGATCCAGTCACTGGAAAGATTAGAGGTGATCGCCAGCGTCAGATTGTGGTTAGTATTATTTTTTCAGTTTAACAATTAATTGAATATAATATTTTTACAATTTTAATTTTAAATTGGAATTGAAGGAGTCATATGAGGCTGCGACCTCTCAGATATAGGCTAAGGATTAGGACGAGACGGCTGAGCAGACCAGTGCTCACCATTTCGATGAGGTGGCATGGATGCAGGCAACTCAGTATGGCTTTGAGAAGGGACGAGTAGTTGGCATCGACTCTCATTTGACTCCTGGTACTTATTATGGTACTGCTGTGATGTTGGCGCCTAGCTCGAGAGGAGCTCGTGGAGAGGCATCATCTTCTGGCTCAAAGTATCAGGAGCAGTTGCGAGCTTAGGCTGAGCATATAAAGATTTTGCAGAAGCAGCAAGAAGAGATGTGTCGGCGGCAGCAGTAGTAGTAGCAGCAGCACGAGGAGGAGATGCTTCGATGGTAGCAGCAACATCATGAGCAGATGGAGTGCATGAACTGTCTGACTCGTAGTTTAGGGATGGAGTTTCCTCCACCAGCTCCTTCAGCTCCTCCACCTCCTCCAGAAGATGACCCCCTAGTGATTTTTTTATGTTACAAACATTTGAATTTAACATTGTAATATGAATTATTTACATATTCTGTCTTTTATATCGATGCAAATATTACATAATTTAATTTTTAATATTTTATTATTTTTTGTGAATATTTATAATTTTAATATTTTTTATTTTTTTATTGTTTTAATAATAGTAATATTATTTTTTAATTAATCGTAATTTTATTAAATTTAATTTTTTTTAAAAATAATTTATTATATGAGACGGGACCTTTTGCGATGGGGTACCATCACAAATAGTCTAACTAATAATTTTTAAAAAAATATTTGTGATGGTACTACTAGCCCATCGCAAATAATTTCTTGCGATGGGCCCATCGCATAAAGTTTTATATATATATATATATTGCGATGGGACGAGAGCCCGTCGCAAATCCTGTTTGTGACGGCCCGTTGTGAAAAATTTTATGTATATATAAAACATATAATCAGAAGCTTATTTAGGACGGGTCCATCACAAATAATTTTATTTGCGACATCATTTTTTGCAATGGGCTATTTGCGATGGGCCCCATCGCTAAAGCCTATTTGCAACGGGATCGCGTCGCAATTACCAAGAATTCCAGTAGTGTTATACACTAGGAGGTGGCAGAACACCGAGGTTCAACTGATGCATCTCAAATATAGCTGCTGATAGTGGCTTGGTCAGGATATCATCCACTTGCTCATCTGTTCCCACATGATCTATTCTAATCATGCTTTGCTCAACTTTTTCTTTGATAAAGTGATACCTTATTTCAATATGTTTTGTACGATAATGCTGAATAGGATTTTTCATAAGATCAATTGGACTCTTGTTATCATAGTAAATCACCATTGGTTGTTTAAACTCATCACCAATATCTGTCAATTGTTGCTTCATCCATAGCAGTTGAGTGCATGCCTTTGTAGCAGATATATACCCAACTTTAGCAGTACTAAGAGAAGTACTTTATTGTTTATTGCTCAACCAAACAACACATTTATTCCCAATATAGAATACTCCACCACTGGTGGAATTTTTTAAACCACATTGCCTCTCAGTCAGCATTAGAAAATGCTGATAGTTCGCGGTCTCTTCCTGTAGCAAAGTATTAAGCCATAATAGTGAGTACCTTGAATATACCTCTTGATTATTTTCACTGCTTCCATATGTTCCTCCTTTGGATTACTATGAAAGAGGATGGATAGAAATGTTGCGAAGACAATATCTATTCGTGTCGCTATTAGATACAATAGGCTCCCAATTATCCTCCTATACATGGTGGGGCCTACAGATGTCTCATCCTCATGCTTTCCAAGTTTAGTTCCAACTCCAATTGGAGTTGACATTGGTTTGGAGTCTTGCATGTTAAACTTCTTCAGTATCACTCTTGCATACTTTTCCTGAGAAATGAAAGTGTAATCCTTCTTTTGAATCACTTTCATCCCCAGGAAATATGTGATCTCCCCAATCATAGACATTTCAAATTCTGATTTCATGTGATTAGCAAATTCATCCATTGATTTCTGCCTGCTACCACCAAATATAATATCATCGACGTAGACTAGAACTATGAAATGATATTTTGGAGAATTATTCACATATAGATTGTGATCTACTCCTACTCTTTTGAATTCCATCTTTTTGAGATAAGAGTCCAGCCGGGAATACCATGCTCATGGAGCCTGTTTCAACCCATATAGAGCCTTCTTTAGTTTGAAAAACTTTGTTTCATCTGTACCCAGAAGAAAACCCCCTGGTTGTTCAATGTAGACTTCTTCTTTGAGTACACAATTTAAGAATGTTGTCTTGACATCCATTTAATATACTTTATATCCTTTTTGGAGTGCCATGACAAGGAAAATCCCGATTGACTCTAGTCTAGGCACTAGAGCAAAGGTTTCTTCAACATCAACACCCTCAATCTGGGAATATCCATTACATACCAGTCATTCCTTGTTTCTAACAAAAATTCCATGCTCATCAAACTTGTTCTTAAAGATTCATTTTGTACCGATCACATTGTGACCTTCGGGTCTCTGTACAAGATCCCATGTCTGATTCTTTTCAATCTGATCTAACTCTTCATTCATGGATTTCACCCAGGATTCATCCTTTGCATCTTCTTCAAATGAGGATGGCTCCAAATCTGATAGAAATACAGATTGCGTATTATTTCTCATCCTCCTTGTTTGTGTGGGAGCACTCCTATCCCCAATTATGTTAGATGGATCAATCTCAGCTCTTCGATTTCTCCTTTGAGGTTCAGTTTCATTCTCTCTAGCCAAGGATTCCTCTTCAGATTCTTCTTCTGAGTCAACATCATGATGTGACTATTGAGTGTTCTGTCCACCTTCCTCTATTCCTATATTTATATTTACTCCATGTTCATTTTCTTCCTCACTTTCTATCACATCATCATATAAAATCCATGAAGAATTTGTGGTTTTCTCTACAATGATCTTAACATCACTGCTTTCCACAATTCTTCCTAATCGCTTTTTGAAACACTTTTAGGCTTTGTTGTTCATTGACTATCCATGGAAAATTCCTTCATCTGCTTTTTCATCATACTTCCCTTGATTTCCTTCTTTGTTCCTGGTGAATCATTTACTTCCAAAAACACAAAAGTATTTCAAAGAGGGATTCCTTCCATTCCACAATTCATATGGTGTCTTCGTCTCACCCATATAAAGACTTGTTAGATTTTGAATATACATTGTAGCTTGAATAGCCTCTTTCCAGTAATGTCGTGGAATACGACTCTCAATCAGCATAGTTCGTGCCATGTTGTTCACCTATTGATTCCTACGTTCAACAACTCCATTTTGTTGTGGAGTTCTTACAATAGCTACCTCATGTTGTATCCCATGCTTCTCGAGGTAATTTTTGAATTCAATGGATGTGTATTCCCCTCCATTGTCAGATCGCAACACTTTGATTGTTCGTCTAGTATCATTCTCAGTGATTCGCTGATATGTTTTCATGCAGTCAAGCACTTGTCGTTTCCTGTGAATGACCATTACACATTCTATTATACTATAATCATCTATTAAAAGGACAAATTACCTTTCTCCATGAGTTCTGGTAGCATTTATCGGCCCACATACATCTGTATTAATTAGATCAAGAAGATGAGATTCCATTTTCTTCTTTGGCCGATATGAACTGTAGACTAGCTTCCCACGAATGCAAGCATCACAAGATTTTTCACACTCACGCTTCAGGTTGGGAATGTCCATGACAATATTTAATTTTGATATTTTCTCCATGTTTTGTTGATTTATGTGTCCCAGTCTCTGATGCCACAAATTGTTTTCTTCTTCAACAGTCATGTAACGAACATTTTCTTTACTATCAACCTGATACAAGTTGCCTTCTGTTCTGCATCCCTTCATAAGTGAATTTTCTGTCTTTCCCTTGATGGTGCATCCTTTCTGATTAAAAGTAATTATAAGTCCCGAGTCACAGAGTTGACTCACGCTGAGTAGATTATGACGTAGGCCATCTACATAAAGTACTTCAGTCATCTTTAGCTCTCCGTTAGCTAATTCAGTACTTCCACTACCTTTGATTTTCATAGCTTCATCATTACCAAATCGTACTATACCATCAACCTTCCTTTTGATATCTGTTAACAGGCCAGCATTACCAGTCATATGAGATAAATAGCCGCTATCCAGAATCCAGGTACTGTTGCTTTTTGTAACTTTGAGGGCCACCTCTGCAAGGTTGGATCTCTCAATTTTCTTCCTTTCTTTCCATGAGACATTGGATTGAGTATAGAGCACTGATGGCCTTTCTATTATCTCATATGTTTACATTGGTTCTTCATAATAAAAGTATTCTTCAAGTGGAGAAAACCTTTTTGTAAGAGAAACACTATCTTGTTGATGAGATTTGACTTGCCTCAAACTCCGGTATGGGGTGTCCATGTCCCTTCCTTGCCTGCAATTAACAGCCTTATGAACAAAGTTAGAACAAAGAAAACAATATCCATAGAAATTGTTTCTTCTAAAAGAATTAGGATATGAATTTGTTCTCCTCCGTTGAACTCCCATATCTTTTCCATTCAGATAGCTTCTTTCCTCTTCACAATAAGACATGGTATGGCCTAAATATCCACAGAACTGACACTTCATGAGAGGAAATGTCCTCTCACTTCTGTTTATCCTCATTACTCCTTTGGTGGGATAATAGTTTGAGGGCCCATTTTTCAAGGGGGCTCAAGGATAATATTTTGTTCTTCTTTCAGATTGAATTGAGGGTTTCTGTTTCAGCAGTTCAAATGACTTTTCTACATCACTCACTTTCGGATTGCCTTTATTTTGGTTATCTTTATTTGCAACATATGACGACTCTGCCTCACAACCGATTCGACTATTTCCCATGCAGACAGGTCTCTAATCATTTAAAACATTTTCAGCTCCATTAGAGCCACGTTTTGCTCTCTCCAACAGCTCAGCATCTGAGAAACTTCCAAACTGTATTTTCTTCCTTGATTTTTTTGAAATTGAATCTTCTTCAAGTTTACTCCTAATGGTAACAACTTCCTCCTCAAGACACTCAGCAGTCTTGGACTTTTCTTCTAATATGGAGGTGATTTCATTGATGACCTTTGCCTACTCTTCAATTCTCAGCTTCAGATCCACTACATCTTCATTGCTTTCAAGTATTTTAGACTGTATTTTCACCAATTATTCCAGTCATTCAATTTCAGCTTCAAGTTGATCAACATATTCAGTTGATTCTTCTACAATTTATTTCCACTTATTTCAACTCTTACATTTAATCTTAAGCCTGCTAATAGCATCCTTAAATTGCAACTCAGGATTTGAATTAGTTGTCAACTGATTTTCTCCACCATTATCTTCTAATTTTTCAATATTGGACATCTTGGAAGCATGGTTCCTAGTTTTAAATTCTGGTTCTTCTTAATCACAGAATTCATTATCATCTTCTTCTTCTTCACAGACAAAAATCTTCTTTGGTACTTTTTTCTTGATTTGAAGTCTCCCCTTTTGAAAACCCTTTTCTGAGGTTTCTCAATGTTTTCAGAATCACTATCCTCATCATCGATCTTTCTGGAACACTAAGAGGCAATGTGACCAACTTTTCCACAATGAAATCAAGCTAGAGGTAACTTCCCTTTGAATTTCCATTTTCCCTTCTGGAACTTCTTTTCAATGAGAGAAAAAAATTTATTTTTCCTTATCATCTTCACCACTATTATCTTTTGAGATTTCCAGTTTCTCAATGTCTTTGAACACCATTTCTTTACTCACTCGAGTCGTAGCATCTTCTGGTTTGACTCTCATTTCATATGCCACCAAGCTTCTCAGTAGATCATACAAAGAATGTTTGGAAAGATATCATTCCTGAAGGACTAAAACCTTCGCATTTTACAGGGGTGGAAGTCTTCTCAATATTTTCTTCACAATTTCAATGTCTTTGATTTCTTCACCTAGACCCTGAATTGCTCCAACAACATCAGTAATTTGATTGAAGAAGGAGTCTTCATTTTCATCAGGATGCATCTTCAGATCATTGAACCTATTGTGTGGGGCTTGTAGTTTCGCCTCCTTCACATTTCTATCTCCTTCATAAATATTTTCAAGTTTATCCCACATGGACTTTTCTGAGGTGCAACTCATCACTTTAAGATAGATTTGATTCGAAAGGGCTATGGTGAGAGCATTATGTGCTTTAGCATCTGCATCAATAATTTTCCTATCTGCATCAGTCATAGCCAGCCCTGATGGATCAGTAACATGTATATCTTGCATAGTGTAAAAAATAACATCCATTCCAATGGATCTTAGATGAGATCTCATTCTGTTCTTCCAAATCTGAAAATTACTTCCATCAAATAGGGGAACTCCCCTAACACTGGCTGAATTTTCCATGGTGGTATAAGACAGTTCAAACACCAGCAACCTCCCTCGGATACCACTTGAAGGACCCCGAGGCACCCTGAGAGGGGAGGGTGAATCAGGGTGTCAACGTTTTCTTTTAAAAGTTATGAATATTGTTCCAGCATTGGAAGGAACTAGTTTAACCTGTATGATGGATCTGAAAATCAATCAAGCATTCACATGCAAAGAGACAAAGTAACACTTTTTACTTGTTTCACCACTAAGGGCTACGTCCAAGGAGCATATGCCGACAGGTTTTTGGTCATACCAAATTCTACTATTCTTCACTAGCTATGGATTATAAAGGTTCAGGTACAGTCACTCTGTCCCAGGCTCACTGTCTTTACAAAAGTTTAGGGATAGCTCACTGCGTCCCCCAAGTCACTCCTGTTGACTCCCCCTGGATCACTCCCTTTGGTGAAGTCCCACCCGGTTTATAGACGTCAAGGTATCTTCATCATCGCTAATGAATACATCCTCTATTGTATGTAGATGCATTTTTGAATTCCAACTTCCACTCATAGACTAATATCACTTTGCACCAAAGGTATCGGGCAAACTTTCAGCTTTCACGCAGCCCCAGAAAGACCGGCATACTTCAACCAAACCTGGCGTGCTTCTCCAAGATTGGCGCGCAAGTTTCAAGACGACGCGCAAGTTCACCTCTCCCACTTGCGCGACACTCACTTCTTCAACTTCAAACTTGTGCGACTTGCATCCTTTTACGCCCAAATCAATTTTGGAACCCAACTATGAACTTTTGTGCTTCTTTAAATCTGGCGCGCAAGTGTCACCAAACCACCTGTGCGACACTTCCTTCACCAACTCCAAACTTGGGAGACTCAACCCCTTTCTCTCCCAAAACACCTTAGACGCGCAGCAAACAACTGTCGCACAACTTCAACTTGTGCGACCCACCACCACTTGCACGACCACAACACATGCGCAATGGGATCTCTAGTTTTCTCTCAGTATGAACTTCATACCAAATGAGGAGGTTTCGACCTCTATTTATAGGCATTTGGATACCTTGTGCGATGGCGCACAAGTCTTCCCTCGGTGCGGAAGTTTCAGCGCGCAAGTCTCTGCCGCACAAGTCCCTTGCGCGACCAAACATAAAACTTGGGCACCCTTCTCCCTTTGCCATATTTTCATGTTCTATCTTGAAAAACAAAAGGCGCGCAAGTTTCCTCTCCTTCAATTCAACGGCGCGCAAGTCTCTTTGCGAAAAACCATTTTTCTCTATTTATCGATATTCAGGCCCAAAAATTTGGCGAACATTGGAAAATGGTGCCACCTTCAATACTATTATCTGCTTGTTCTGTATGATCATATTGTTGGAACACATTATGAACTTCCATTGAGGATTGACAACAAACACAAACCATACTCCAATTCATGCATAGAATGACCATGGTTCTAACAGTTACATGGACACTAATAGGTTTATAAAGGCCATGATTTATTTCATGGTTATATTCATGCTTTATCATTTCAAGTGCTATGGGATGCAAACAACATTCAAGGTACCCTTTTCCTGTTTTCTACATGGTTTCAGGCGTTGTTTGATTAGGAAGCTATGTACTCTTTCATATCACCTACCATTTTCTATTATTTGGGACTCGAGGTTGAGTGTCTTCTAATGCCTTTGGAATATACTACACTAGTTAGAGGATGAAATTATAATTATAAAGTATTTAGAAACTATGATCTAGTGATGGGTTAATACCTCTCTTTGGGAGACTTCATATGTTTATGGATATCACCATATAAATCCTCATCGACATGGATTGGTTAAATTCAATACATGATATTTGGAATTTCTTCCGAAGTTTGGTTTAACTCTATGATGCTGATGGAGAGTTGATAGTGTTTGTTAGTGAGTGAGACCGTCAGATGGGTCATAGGTGTGTTTTATCCTTATCATCCTTGATGACTGATATAATGTTGTAGAAGAGTTCCATGATGTATTTAAAGAGGAGTTTTTAGCATTACCGCCTCAATGAGAGATTGATTTTGGGATAGATCAATGTTCATGCATGTCTCCTATTTTGACGTCTTTATATAGTATAGAACCTTATGATTTTCAATATCTATGAGTACAAATCCATGATCTCTTGGAGTGAGGTTTTCTTTGGACATGTGTGTCTCTTTAGGGTGCACCATTTTTGTTCATGAATAAGGATGAAGAAATTTTATATATCAATATCGATTATCATTATTTAAACTAGGTAACAATGAAGAACTGACATCACCTTCCATGAATTAATGATTTATTTGATTTTATAAAGGGACAAAGATAGTTCTCAAAACTTGATCCATAGTTAGGATATCATCAAATGCAGGTGAAGGATGAGGATATTCCAAAAACCACTTTCTGTTGTCTCAAGGAAAATTATGATCATTTTTATGTCATTTGGTGTGATTAATTATCTAGATATATTCATGGATTTAATTATTTCACTTTTCCTGGAGTTCCAAGATAAATTCATGATGTTTTCCATCAATGAAATCCTTGTGTACACCATTTATATGGAACAGCTTATAGAGTATCTATGTTCTATGTTGGCGGTTATTCATTATCATAATATATTCATGAAGTTGTTGAAGTTTGATTTATAGGTTCTTGAATTTCATTTCATGAGTCATATGGTATCCTAGAAATGAGTGGTTTTGGATCCTTCAAATATAGAGGTCTTTATTTCTTGGGAGTCCCCCAAGACTGTTGTAGAGGTGAAACGTTTCCATGGTCTTATGGGTTACTATAAGTGGTTTGTAACTAACTTCTCTTAGGTTGTGACTCATATAATATACTTGAGTAGTAAAAACCATGAATTCTTATAGACTGACTAGTTTCATGAATATTTTGAGTACCTAAACGATAAGTTGGTTAGCACTCTGGTCATTCATTTTTTCAGTAGAGGGAGTTCAGTTAGAGGTTTTCTATAACGCTTCACATCTTGGTTTTAGATGTGTTCTAATGAAATAGAGATTATTCACTTCTTATGGTTATCAAAAATTATATTCTCATGAGTGTAACTATACCAACCATGATCTCAAGTTGGTATCAGTTGTGTTTTCCTTGAATTTTAGGATATATTACCTCATTGGCGTGCATTTTGGGATTCTTAATGATCATAAAGGTATGTCTTCTCCCAGCATGAAGTGATCTTGTGATTTTGATTATGGATATATTTTTTGCAAGATCATGACTTCAATATTTGATACACACTAGTAAATGGTTTCTAATGGGTTTGTTCATGGAACCGGAAACACCCAACGGTTCTGTGTCCATGGGGACCTACTTTCCAAAGGTAGGTGCTCATCGAGAAGTTTAGTCAACAGTGCTTAAGAAATCCCATTGGTCAAGAGAATTGGGGGTTGAGCTCATTACACCATTTTTAGGGAATTATTTCATACCCCATGAATCTCTTATAGATTTAGGATATGTTCATGAGTCATTCATTAATTACCAAGTATTATGTGGGTCTCCCTTGAACTAACAACCAATTATTAGCATGCATAGATTTTAGAATCATCTGTATATATCTGTGGTTCCTCATAAATGGTCTCCTCTTATATACTTATTATAGATTCTTTGGTTGTTATTACGATGATGTTGGTTTTCTACCCACACCGTAGGGCACTCTAGAGTGTATCCTCATCCGGGGATTTGGGAACTATTTTGGTGTTTGGATTGAACCTATGAAATGGGCTTCCTTCATATCCTCATGAAAGCAATTAAAACCCGTGTAGTTTGATGTCATTTAATGGTACCCATAATACCTTTTAATGACATGTGATAATAACCTAATTTTATAGTTTAATGTCATGTGTCAAGGATGTCTAGGCGGGAGGTACCTATTCAATGTTTGGTGTGAGACTTATGTCAATGTGACCCATGTAACTTGGAAGGAATAAGAATTTCCCATTTGAATATAACCCAAAAAGTCATGTGGACTAGAGAGAATATGATTAATTTGTGTTGTTGGGTTTGGACCTTAGATAGGCTTCTTACATATCCTTTTTGGAGGGGAATCAAAGCCCACATAGTTCAATTATGAGGATATTCACATATAGAGGCCCTCAGATTTATCTCGTAGGAGTGTATAGACCTTTGAGAGGATTAAATTTGGGATTAATCCTAAATAGGACTCCCTATAAAATAGACCACGAGGGATGTCTCAAATAATAGTGAGAGAAAATAAGAAATGGAAGGTCTGGGAAACCACATGGTCAACTTTTCCATGAGTTAGATACATGACCTTGAGGAATCAGGCATATGGAATTACTATAAAGAGAGGAAATAGGAAGATTCAAAAATTATCCTCTATCAAAACATGCATCTAGGTATGTGGGTGAGGTGATCGTGGTTAGCCTTTATTTCCACATGAGTCAGGATGATTCATGCTTTAATGTGATGGACAAGGAGGAAGTGGATCATTTGGAATACCACACACTTCCCCTCCTCGATAGCTGTAATAGGTTAGGGCTAAGACACTTCCCTCTCTTCACATTACCCAAGAATGGGTCTAGGGTATGTAAACTAAGGAGGGAAGGAAGCAGGAGAAGTCTTGAAAGAAAGGATATGGGCTTACTCTAGGAGAGATTCCCTATGAAATTGGTCTTGTATTAGGGGATGAGGATATCATTACATCTCAAAAGGAAATTCAAGTTCTATCCTTTTCTTCACTGCTTGGAATCGAAGGCTTCAGGTCATAGAGACAATAAGGGTAAGACATGTTACTATTAATGGTATCCAAAACTAAGAACTCTCTGACATTTTCCCTAGGGTAAGGGTCCTCGTGAACATGGGAATACACACTCACATTCACCCCAAGGACCCTCACAGGCCAACTGGACAAGTGTGGGAAACCACTGACCATAATAACACACACCCAAATGGGAGAAATTCTGGTGTTCCACTCTCCATGGTTGTGAAAATCTAGAGGCTTTGGTGGAGGTTTCAAATTTTTCCCTCTCAGAAAAAGGAGCCAAATGAAGAGAGGCCCTACTATGGATGGATTTGAAGAAGGCTGATGAGTGTCTTGTGTGGGATAGTGGTTAGGGAAAACCAATGGGGTTCGCCTAGGTAGGCCTGGGAAATCCAAGGAAGGCTCACACAGGGGGTGCTCCATGTGGGTAGGCCTGGGTGAGCTGATGGTACCCTAGGCGATGGACCAGCTAGGTTACTACACTTGGGAAAGACCTTGATCAAGACTTAAAGAGTCTCTATAGGTGTTCTTATAAGTTGAACATGAAATTCCTCTGTTAAAGAAGGGTACATCACACTAGTATTTCTTAACTACTAGTTGAGTGAGTTCCTTATGAATTTATTGTTTATTTTAAACCCTAGTAAGACTTTACTTTTACTATTACACTTTAATTCTCTCTTATTTTGGTTTTAGAAAGCTACTTAGAAGGTTTCGGAGGGATTGAGCCAAGATATTGGGTGAGCAGACCTTTAGGATACCTTTGAGAAATTTATTCCATAAAAGTGAATACCCCAAGTTCCTATTTAAAATAAAATATAGGACCTTGGTTGAAGGGTCTATCTTTCTCAGATACCACGATCATGTGTCTCGCGTAGGCTCTCGTGAAGGCTGGCACACAGGTACCCTGAGTGTTGATGGTGCTTTGGGGTAGCTAATCCAATGGCCATTGGAGTCTTTTGAGATCCTCATAATTCTTTATTTATCTTCTTCTTTTCTCCCTAAGGTATTTTACTTTTTCTTCTTTTCATCCATGTGACAAAATAGAGTGCCAAAATAATCCTCCCCACATGATTGGATCTGATCGAAAGAAGAGGGTTTGATCCATAGGTAAAGGGATGAAAAGGTTGGATGGATTGTGTTGGTAATCTGCACAGGTCATCCAAACTTTTAGTCCACTTAGATCATCCATGTATACGTGGTGCATACGAAGGCTGCACAAGGGGGTTTTCTTGTCTATAAATAGTTTCCTTGTTTCGAAGGCGGGCTCTCATGACTCTGTGATTTCATGTATCATTGTGCTAGTCTCCCATGTAGATCCTCTACTAAATAATTTTTCCCAAAAGCATTGTTTTCCCAGACATAGTATGTACCTATCTACATAATTCTTTAACCCAGGAGAATGTCTTGTATAGGGACCATGCGCGATGCACTTGCATGAGGAACTTGAGAAAGTCCATGCCTTTGATAAATTTTATATATTATAGAAATTTTAAAAAGTATAATTATCTAATACTGAAAACTTGATGCTTCTTAGAAGGTTCTATGGATACTCAAAAGACCAGTGTTTCTGATGAACAGGGAAAAAAGCAACTTGAAGTGATGGTAAAGGTTGTAGGCCATGACTAGTCTGATGCTCGCGATGAAACTTTACACAATATAGAGGGACATCTAAAGAAATATTAATGTGACTTTCATAAGAGTAATTATCTTCCTCTTTACATCTGTGGTCACCTGAAGGAGGACTTGATACAGGATTCAAATAATTATACTCCATTTTCTGGGTTTCAGGACTATAGAAATTTTACTACTACTAATGTTTCTAACAAAGGTTAATATATTAATATCGGGACATCATCTGTATCCTATGTCATGAACCATATCCAGTGTTCTCTATATTTTAATATGCACACACTTGAATTTAAGCCTTTATATTATCCATCAATCTTCCATGATTCCCAGACCAATTAGTCAAGAGGTTGAAAGAAAGAATGGGACTTCCACTCAGGAGGGGGTGTTAAGCCTGTGTGGATGTGGGCATATTGTGTACGATAGACTTGTGTATATTTTTAGAAGTAACTAAAAGATTTAAAAATCTATTAGGTCTTCTAGGTAGGTAAAATATCTTAATATAAGAACACCGAATTTATTTTTTAGATATTAAGCTAGTGGAGTCCGCAGACAATCACTTTACATGTAATACATGGGAAGGCTAGTATTATCTTGTGGTATGACTACCGGATATCTAGGGCCCTGATCCTTAGAGATATGTATGATGAGTTCATCCCTCTGAGGGAAAAGTGGTATGATTCATATAGGCCACCGCCTATGGTTTGTTAGCTACTAAAAATAGCTTAGGGTATCATGAAGGAATACCCTCTCAAAAAGGGTAATATCCCTCCTGAGGTGTGGATGAGTGCCTTCTTAAAGAAAAAGGGGCAATGTTTCACTTGAAAACATCCAATTGGATGTCCCAAGATGGAAAATTAAAATGCTCCTAGTACATTTTGACTGACCTTGGAGAAATGGGAGTACAACAAATGGGATTATAAGCCCAAGTACAATCTTCCAATGAAGACATGCCTTGTGGGTATTTCCGCCAGTGAATAAGTGCTTTCTTGATGTATTTATATGATTCTAATGGAAAAAATAGGTTATTTTTATCTTTCATGGTGTCCAAGTTGGCTGAGAAGAAACATGTAGGGTTAGAAATCCCTGTCCCAATGAAAATATATCAAATCATCTTGCATGTTCATTTAGGGAAGGCCCTATTTCGAATTTTATGATATTTCTAGGTATTATGGGTATGTCTAGCATCTCACTTTAGATCCTACATTGTGCTAGGTAGGGTCAAGGTTACTGGTATCTCATTTCGACCATATGTTCATGTTTGTTCTAGTATTCCTCCCTTTTCGATGAATCCCGCTGAGATCCTATTGAGGTTAAGCATGTTCGACGAGCTCAACCTCTTCCCATATGGTGGGGCCACCTACTGGGATCTTTACTGATGAAGGGAAGTCTAGTAATGAGTTATGATCATACATGATGTATGTAATAGATGGTGTTTTGGAAAATCATACAGATGGTGAGGCTATTTGAGGCATATTCTCTATATAGGTTTGCCTATTAATTCAAGTGCCTACAATAGATAATCATATATCCTCTGATGCATGTTAGATTAAAAAAGCATCTCAAGGTATCTCGATATCTATGAATTCTTCCAGCCATTCAATTGAATCAAGAGGTAATTAATCTTCCACCAATGGATGTGACCAATGTATTAACTTCCTAGTATACCAAGGCATGGATTGCATAATACCCTAGAGGATTATTGTCCAAATTCTTTCCTCGAATCGGTACTGGACCATATTCCAAGCATAGAAAGAAAGGTGGGGAGGATTATTCTCTAACAGATGGTATTTCTTCTCCCCTAGAGGATACCTCATCTACTTTAGAGGATTCCGATGATGAGGTCCCAATTTCACCCAAATGTCCTCATGAAAGTTTCAGTCCACTTATTAGAATAAAAAGTTCTATAAAAACTATGACTACACCTAGATGGTCTAGTCATCCCCACCAAGAAGAGACCTAGGTTCTACTTTCCCATCCATCATCTGCGATGGAGATGGTTTGTAAGACTGTGAAATCCAAGGCTGTAAAACTATCTTCCTGAAAAACTAAGACATCCTCATAATTCATATGACCATAGGAAGTCTGATTTTTGTAGGATATTCCCACTAATGCTAAAAGCATATGGTCTCTACTTCACGTTCTACAATGGGTTTTAGGGACAAGAGATGCCTGAGCCCCACCAAATCATTTATTTGAAGAAGATCATGATAAGGTAAGGATTTATATCTTGGACCTAGATATTCTCATCTATTCAACTGATGACAGAGTCCCTACAACGAGAAGGGTGAAGGACAGTGTGATTTGGGGAACTTCTAAAGGGGTTGACCACCCAACTTCTCAGGAGAATATTGAGTATGTTAATCTTGAAGATGTAAGTTCTCCTTTTCTCATATTTTCCTTTGTCCTTTTTTTATTTTATATGGAAAAAAGTGTTGGTGAGGAGGAGGTTATTTTGGTTTGAAATAGGAAAGGGGAAATCAATTGAGATTCCCTCACCAAAATATAGCCCAATGTGTACCCCGCTAGGGATTAATGAATTGTCACCCAATCAAGGATAGCTATCATTGGGTGAACAGATGAGGAGGTTCAGATGGAAGGCGAAATCTTGCTACCACATATAATATCTATCTTTGATTAGGTTGATGATATCCCTCCTCCATCAAAAAAGAAAGAATGTCAGAGGGTAAAATCTTTGTCTAAGTGCCTCATCGGTAGGGGTAAGTCATCACGGTAATGTTAAACTATGATTTATGTGACACAAATTTCTAACCCTTTTCTTGAATGTAGACTCTCATTCTCTCTAATACCTCAATGGTATTACATAAAAGTCTCCTAGAACTTAGAAGGGGCTCCAGACCAAGCATTGATCCCTACTGGTGAGTCGACTCCCTCGATAGAAGAAATTTCAAGGGTCAAAAATACACCATATGCTCTTTTCACCATTCATGTCGCTATAAAGAGGGTGAAATGTTCCGATAATGTCAAAGGTGCATCATAAGGTGTTATAGGTCAATTACGGACTTTTTACCTTATGATATTTTAGGCTCACCTCATGCACCAAAGGACCCTATGATGATTGATGCTGACCCTGTGCCTATCATCTAGGAATATATTCAAGGTCTCAAGTCATCATGGGATGGTGATGTGTTGGGTCCTGAGCCAAATTTTATGAGAGTCTCCATAGGTGAGATTTCCACAGGTCCTGGGACATCAATAGATACCATGAGAAAACTTGGTACAACTGTTTATGAAACACTATAACTTATTAATCTTCTAACTACTTTAACATAATTTGAGTCACTTAATAGTGAATTGAATGGATTTGAGTCTTTATTTTTTTTAGTTGATCTTTTTATGCATGATTCCCTAATCATGATTGATTGGAATGCGTAGCTCCTTCATCATAGAATGTCTTCGTGATAGAACATGAACAAGACATTAATGTCTATATGAGTCCCACTATTGAGGGGGTGCCAACTTCGGTGGACCTTGAAATGAGTAGTCTTCCTGAGCCTCATATGGCTAATCCCAGGAAGACCTAGGAGAGTTCCCCTTATCAAGAGGATCTAGTTAAAATTTCTCAAGTCATGGATTCTAGGGATAAATCAACCCCATATGTTGACCTGTTTCTGGGTAAGCATCGATGATTTCATTCATCATCCCCTATTTTTTCCTATTATCATTTTTAAGATTAACAAAGAGTCATTCCCATTATTCTTCACCATTAACTTTCACGAATGGGTTTGAGGATAGAGCTTTTGGGCCAATACAGTCAGTAACAGAATAAGATATCCTTATTTTCCCAGAGGGGAAGGGGTAGGGTGTTTCAATAATTGCACTGGTCCTCATGTATGTTTCTCCCTCTTACAGTGGATCTATGTTGTATTTGGAGCTAAAAATTCTCTTCGCATCACATGCTATGGGGATTGGAGTGATATATAGAGAATAGTCTATGAGATTCCCCTTTAAGACCTACCTTCATGAATTTATCAACTTTGAATCTTATTGGTATGATGGGATATTGTGTATTTTATTACTGCATGATTCATGATGATGTGAATGAGATCATTCACAAATAGGGGTGATAACATGATCTTTAATTGAACCTCATAATTGGGAAGTTTCTCATCAATGATAATGATCTCAAGGCTACATTATCATATGATGAGGCCAACCAACCAATAATATGGTGGAATATAGACAAGGGATTAATGATAAAATAGATGAAGTGTCACTCCTTCAACAGGAGTTGGATTCCGCTTCGGGTTAGATAATACAAAACCACCAATAATTAGAAGAATCCCCACCCAAAGGGCCAACCACCATAGAAAATGCAACCAAAGTGCTTTTCTAGGGAAAAGATACAGAATTACTTCAATTTAATGGGACTAAATAGGTGGCTGATGGGGCTCGAGATTCCATTCAATAGATGAAGAGTTATGTTGATGGTATCCAGAAATGTGTGATGGAAAGACTTCATCTTGTGGATGTTCCTCTATTTTTTCCCTCATAAATGAAAAGGATTTTGTTTTCAATCATCCATGTCTTCATCCCTATCTTCCTCATATGATCATAACTTAACATTGAAACTAATTTTCATAGAAAAAAAGTATATTTGTATCAGCTAGTTGTAACCACAGAGATGGGCTGGGAAATTTAATTGATTTTTTCCTTAGCAATGGGTCTCTGTGAGAATGGTTCTACTATTGCTATGGTCATATGGGGAACCCTAAAAACTCTCTTTATTTTTTTTTCATTGCCCAAACTTTTTCCTAAGCCTAATATGGGGGAGCCTTATCAGACGAGACTGGTCTTTTTCTTAGGCATCCCTTTTTGTATTTTTGGCCTAAAAAGTTTTGTGCCTCTTTATTGATGGGTATTTTAAATTCATGCAAGTCATATAGATGAGACTAGTGTTAAAGGTTGAACATCTTTGACCATATATTTTGAAATAATGACACAAATAGGTATTGCGGGCCAAGAATGTTCTGACATTCTTCAGATATCTAGTGGGAAAAATTGAGATACAATTTTCTGGGTCCTGGATCTGAAACACAATATTAGGAAATTGAAGAGGTCTCTCCTAAGGATGAAATTACCACTGATTGAAAATCCTATTTTTTGGGTTTCATCATGCAAGGATAACTACGGAGCTTATTGCATAGTCATGTGGTAGTATCCTTAGATTTATTGGCTCTGAAATTGGGGAGAAACTTATATAAATCCAACCATGGAATATTACAGCATAGTCTGGAAAATGATTTCTCAGGAATTCCAACATTAATTTGATGATTGTATATGTTTATGATTCAAATTTATCAAGACCATGATGGTTTTTTTCAAAGGGATGTGTCTGAGAATGACGGAAATATCTGCATTGGTATTGGCCATGAATGGGGAAACTACTACTACATGAATTTGGATTGAGTGAAGGAGGGTATATATTGTAAGATGTCTGATTTTAGGGGGAAGGAAACTTTATGAAAATGTTTAAATTATTGTGTAGTTTTATTTCATGTGACCAGGAAATTGACCATGTATTTTAACATTATATAAAAAGGAAGTTGACTGTGTATTTTAACATATTACAGTGAGTACATTGTTCTATGAAGTTTAGAGTCATACAAAAAGGAAATTATGGGGGATATAATTTATGTTCTTTATCTCTGACCAAAACGTTTATCATTGTCTCATTATTGGTAATTATTATGGAAATGTGCTACTATATATAGCTGTGAGAGGAGATAATTGTAAGCTATGATTTGGGGATTCCTGAATCCGAATAGTGGTATGGGAAAAGGGATTATGATGTCAGAGGAGGTCTCTCCTGAGGATTAAGTTACCAATTTTTGAAAAAATAATTTTTTTTGTTTTATTCAAGTCCTACTAGAGTGCATACTGCATAGTCAATAGTGGAATCCTTTGGATGACATGCTTGAAAAAATGTGAGCAACTTATGCCAATCCAACTGGGCATGTTATGGCATAGTCATATAAAGAAGTCATCAAGATTTATTAAATTATATGACTAAAAGATGATGGAAGATTATGAATATTTGGATTTCCCCAGGCGCAGAGTTTGGTTTCTAGGAGGAAATTACCTAAACACAAAAGCGACATTTCAATTCAAAATTTACCAAGAATGGGGAAAAGAGGTTTCCTATGTAGGTTTGATCTGACTCAGGGGATATGGTGCTTGTAATTTTAGTTCATACGACTAGAACATGTTGAAAAAAATAGTATTCGATTTCTTTCAGATTGGGAGATAGGATACAAGAATACTTTGCAAGGGATGATCACAGACTGCTTTGAATCATGGGTCTGAACATAATGTCATCAATTCTCACAAGGACGGAACATGCCTCTCCCAAGGGTGAAGTTACTATTGGTATAAAAAACCCATTTTCGGAGCTTTTTTATGCAAGGACAAATGGGGTGCATGCTAAATAGTCAAATAGTGGTATCATTTGTCTAACATGCCTTTTATGAGAGTCATTTTATTCAAGGTTGGCTAGGGTATGTACTGCATAGTTAGGCAATGGAGACTTCAGGCACCATAAATTCTTCCACCAGGAATGTGAGAAAGATTATGAAGACCCAAAATTATCCAGGACTATGAGTATGACATGAAAAAAGGGTATTGTGCAATTAGAAATTTAAGCGTTCGGACTGATATTTTCCTTGAGTTTGGAATCCCTTTCATAGATCATGATCATTTTTATAAGGGTAATATCTCCATTTCATTGGCATTCCCTCTAATTAGGAGACCCAAATTAAGAGCTCATGCATATATCTTTGTTAGTACATGGGAGAGGGGGTACTTTTTTTATCCATTGGATGGGACTAGGATATAATGCCTAGGTGTCACTACGTATCTCATTTAAATGAGAATCAAGACATATGTAGTTCTTGAATTAAGATCCCCCAAACTGATTGAATTCACATGTGGAGGAAATGTGGGGGTATTTTGAATATGGGATCATGCATTGGGTAAGAACACAAATTAGATATTCTCATGTATATCTGAAACATATGTGGGATATTGGGGTATTTACTATATTATGCTACAGATGGGTCCATGATTGAAGCTTCAGACATCACTACGTATCTCATTAGAATGAGAATCAATCCACACATAGTTCTAGATGGAATCTTTCAGTTTATGGTCATTAGACAAGGACAACTAGTGTGCCTTTTAGGTTCTCATATCCATGACCAAGATTTTCCTAACACAAATTGATATTCCTTACTTGTGTATGGATCTCCATTACCAAAACTCTTAAGCCCCTGTGATTTTTTCTTAGTGTGAGAAACATGGTGTTTCAAAAAGGTTCCCTCCATGACACAAAGGCAACACAAGAGAAGGGTATGTGGCATTTAGATTTTGGTCAGTTTTGGGTGATGAGGTATAATCCATGAATCTCTATGTATCTCATTGGGATGAGAATAAAGCCTCATATATTTCTTGAATTTCCATACCGATTAAATTCATTTGGTTAAGACATTAGTCGTGCAGTTTAATGTGTTGTGGTAAGGATAAAGATGAACTGATTTGAAAAAATGGGAGATGTTGTGATTGGGACCAAGGATGGAAATAAGGGAATTACTACATATCTCATGGGAATTATAATCAAACTAATCATATTTCTTGGAAGGTTCATTTTACAGGTCTGATTCATACATAGGGGGTGAGGGGTTTTTTATTGCGGTTAGACCCGAGATTGGGAATATGGATGCCACTATGTATCTTAATAGAGAAATAATCAAGACACACATATTTATTCAATAGTTTTATAGTTTACTATCATGTGGTAAGGACTTGGGTCACCTAAAAACAAGGGAATATTACGGTTGGGCCAGGGCATAGGACCCGGGTGTCACAATGTATCTTGCTAGAGCAAGAATCAATCCACACATAGTTCTTGATAGGGTTCCCTTTTCTAAGATGATTCGTACAAAAGGGAAAAGGGGATATTTATTTATTTTATGTGTATGGACCCATAATTAGAGATATGAGTGTCACTACATATTCCATTGGAATGAGAATCAATCCACATATAGTTCTTTAAAAGATCATGCAGTTTACCGTCATGTGATGAGGATGTTGGCCACATAATTCATCCTCTTATGGTAGGGATGTAATGATTTTGGGGATTATGCTTATAATTGGGTCCCAAGTTCCATCATGGATTGGAAATTATGTAAGTGGGTCTTATTCATGGGATTTGATCAACTTTTCTTCCTCATCTCTATTCAAGAGGGAATCTCAACCTGCTAAGGGGTTAGAGGAATGTGATTAGGACTTACATGTGAGATGGATGCCCAATTTTAAGGGACCTCGATAAATATATCAAATCATGGTACTTTTGAGGTTCCTTAATTTAAAATAGAAGGGATTTTAAACATGTAGTGTAATGTCATGCAGTGAGGAAGAAGGGTGTCTTTCAATTTTAATTCACGTAACTAGGACCTTATGTCATGGATTTTATCACAATGTGACAAGGAAGATTATTCCACACAGTTTATTATTTTTGTGGCCTGAATGTTATGTCATGCATTTTAAGTCCATGAAAAAAAGACCCACTATATAGTTCAACATCTTATAGCTTTGACATTACGTGGTTGTATGCAGTTTAACATCCTGCAGTTATTATAAATATTGTGTGATTACTCAAAATAATTCTTTAGGAACCCTGCTTTGGTTGGATTCATAATGAGATCTCCATCTATTGAGGTAAAATAATAAACTCTATTAGAGTGGACCTTGTGTATAGAGTAAGGTACCTCCCACATTATATTAAGATTTGTAGGCTTCCTTCTTGGTATCATGGGAGTCCTAAGGACTTGTACCAATTCTCCTTGGATGAATGAATAGAGGAAGACCTTCTTGTTAAAATATTGTGCTATCTGGTTCTGATAGACCTCTAGGTGATGCAAGGTAAGAAATATTTTTCATCCAGTCACTCCAATTCATCCAGTAATCACTATGACTTCTCATTTTTGGATAGATGATCACATATGGAAACACGGAGTGATGGAAACTGAACCTCAATGGGTAGGACTACTTCTGTTATTTATACCAATGAGTACGGGGTCGCCTGTGTGGAAGTAAGGGTCATAGTTTGGTAAGACCATAAGGCATCCAAGATATTTTCATTCTAAAACTTTTTATCATTACCACTATCTTCTAGATTATGTTTGATAGGGTCTTATAGAAGGCCTTTATATGACCATTAGTTGCGCATGATAGAAGGATGAATGGTTGGATTTGATATTGTATTTCCGATATATCTTTTACACCATAGTAGAATAGAAATTGGTTCCATTATCCATTAGTATTGTATGAGGGACACTAAAACATGTAATGATGTTGGCTTTCACAAAGCTGACAATCCTTTTGGCCTCAATTTCTTTGAGGGGTCTTGCCTTAGCCCATTTTGAGAAGAAAATAATTGCAGTCAGTATGTACATGAATTGCTTAGCTGTTGATGGAGGATATGGACTCACAACAACCACTCCCCATGTATACAAGTTCCAGGAGTATTTGGATATATGTAGCAACACTAGGGGTTGATAGATGAATTTGGATTACACTTGGAAGGAATGATATTTCTTGGTGAATTCTATGCAATCTAGTGTCATCAAAGTCCATAAGTAACCAAGGATTTGGATTGATCAGAAATATTATACCCTAACTGGTGGTAACTAAAGAATCCTGCAAATGCTTCTTCAATAAAATCCATAGTATCTTTTATGTCAATACATTTAAGAAGTGATGCATCACATCCATATTTATAGAGGACTTTCTTGAGATTTGGGTCATCATAAAGAGTTAAGTTAAATACTCACCATCATATTTTCTATTTAAAAAATTTATCCACTATGAGTACTCCATTTTGAAGGTAATCTATGATGCATATAATCCTCCCAACTGTAGGATCATGCGGTTCAGAGATATGGATGATTTCATTAAATACATCCAATCTAATTTTAATGAAAGTTGAAACCACTCAGAAATGGGTGATGTTGATGACTATTTCCTCCCTTTTTGGATCTTTAAGTGTTGTAGATGCATTTTTCAATGTGCCTACCTAGAAATTCTATGATCATAGGATGTGGGTCAATGTTTTCTCTGAGGAGAATTCATCCATAAATCATTGAACATAGTCGAGTAGGGGTATCAGTTATTTGTTTTTGATATATCAATCCTTGGTGATATGTTTGATTACCAACTACGAGTAATCCTTTACCTCTAGGTGGTTCATTAGTATTTGGAGTACTAGTTCCAAACCCACAATGTGGGCCTGATATTCTTCCTCATTATTGGTATAGTCTTTTGAAAAAATAAAATAGTATGATAAGACTACCTTTTCTATGGAAATGATAAAAATCCCTAAAACAACTTTTTTAAACATAGAATCTACTTTCTCTTCCCTATTGGGATCTTGGATGGACCTTAGAAATACATTTCCCATGTTTGGGGGCTGTATTGAATAGAAAAGATATATTCATCTAAAAATTTAGTATTTAATGATGTCTCTTATGTAGATGGGTCCTCTGAAAGGAAATATTCTGAGGCCTGGCCTTTCACTGCTTACTATAGCATGAATTTTATATCAAATTTCTTCATAATAAGAGGCCAACATGCCAAATTGCATGTCAATATTGGATAGATCTGGATATATTTGAGCAGGTTATTTCTATAAACCAATTGGACCTCATAGTGCTTCATATAGTTACTCAACTTCTAAACTGCAAATATTATTCCCAGGAATCTACTCTTGATATCTGAATATTGAATCTCTATATTGATCATGGTTCAACTAATATAATAGAGGTTGTTCTCGTTCCCAACATCATTCTTTTGGATGAGGAAGGCCCCCAATGATTGCTCCAAGGTTTTCATATATATGATGAGTGGCCTTCCATGAATATGTGGAATTAAAACTTTTGGACTCAAGAGGTACTTCTTTAGGGTGTCAAATTCTTCCTTTAAAACAATGGTCCATTGATATGTGACCCCATTATTCATCAATTTAGTGAAGGGAAAACACTTTCCTAAAAGACTCAATATAATGTTCTGGATATTGGACAAGTTTCTTTGATGTCCTCTCAACTATATAAGGTTACAGGGATTTGACATTCTAAGGATAGATTTTTTTTCTCATGGTCAACTTTGATGCCGCGATGGCAAAAATTGAATCCCAAAAACTTCCCTGAGGTTACCCCGAAAGTACATTTTAAGGGGTTCATCTTCAAGATATGTTATCATAGCTTGTTGAAGATAGTATCCAGATTAAGTAGGTATTTAAAACTTTTTTAGTACATGACCACTAGATCATCCATGTAAAAGTTTACAAACTTCCCTATTAAGGGATTGAAGACGTGGTGCATTGCATGTTGGTATGTGGCACTGATGTTTTTCTAGCCCAAGGGCATTACCTAATAACAAAATACACTTTAGGGGGATTTTAAAGCCATGGATTCTTCATCTTCTAGTGCCATCTAAATTTGGTTCTTCCCTAAATATTCATACATGAATTATGGGTCTTTGTATCCAGTCGTTGCATCAATCTGGAATTCTATGATCGGAATTGGAAAGTCATTTTTTGGAAAGTGTCAGTTGAGATCTCTAAAGTTGATGAAAACTCTAATTTTCCCATTTTTCTTCTTTATCAGGACTACATTGGATATCCATTTTAGATATTTTACCTCCCAAATGAATACATATTTTATCATATTATCAACTTCATACTCAATTTTCCATGCATGATTTGGATGTGTCCTTTTGGCTGCCTATTTGTATCACTAATTCTTTTTAGGAAAACCCAAGTGGTGGGTGGCCACCTCAAGGTTGAGTCGTAAAATCTTTGTGGAATTCCAATAAAACACATCCTAATTTTTCCTTGGTAAGTAATTATATATCTTATGTTTTTCATAATTCAGGGCCATACTAATCAGAGTGGGTCATGTATCCTCCTTCATACCCAGATATATTTCTCTAATTTCATCAACAGTGGTGGAGAATCTATATTTGAATACTAAAGAGGCATCCCTAAGGTCTTTCTCTTCATCCAATTTCGCAGCCTTTACTTATTTTTTCATTTCTTGAGATGTAGTTAATGAAGAAATCATCTCATAGTTGGGGGGAGAGTTTTCATTTGGACATCCAGAAGATGAGGCAATCATTTCTAGCTGAATCAATGGTGCAACACCTTCTTGGAGATCCAAATAGAAGATGAGGGACTAATTATGGGTTTAAAAATCTTCTCCTATTGACATGAAAACTTCATCCATATTATATAGTGAAAAGGGGATTTGTCGAATTTCGAGGGATGGAATGAAGAAATTTTCATATAGGCTTTCATCACTGCTTGGAGAGTAAACAACTTCACCTACAATGTCGGGTTCAGTTGTAACAATTAACATTATAGAATTCGTGGAATGAGTGCTTGAATTTGGTCCCACCCCTTCAATTTGATTAATGGGTAGCACATACTCTGTACTGAGCCACTTGAAATGATTTTTCAAGGTCATAACAAGACCATTTGGGGTGTTGATTTAAGCAACATCAGTAGTCATGGACTATTTTTCTCCCTTATAGTAGAACCCTGAATCAATTCACTATGAATAGTAGGATATTAATTGGTCCATGTCACTATGAAATGTCCTAATTTGACCATTTATACAATATTTGAGGCATTGGTGGTATAATGAATGAATGGCTATATACTGATGTGACCAAGGTCTTCCCAACATGACATTGAAGGTTGTATTCTACCAAACAACCATAAATTCTAATTCAGACATGATATCCCTAAAATGAATTTGGAGTGTGATCTCACCAATAGGCTCTTTATCATTATTTTCATAGACCTGTAACATTAAAGTCGATGGGACAAGTGAAATTCTATGATCCCCAACTGATGAAGTGTCTATAACAGAATGAGGTTGACTCCTAAGTCATTTTTAATAATGGATCATCGGATATCAATTTCATTTATCCTACCGGATATATACAAGGGTCTATAGTGTCTTTGTATGATATTATCTTCATCCTGGTATGTGAAAAAAGATTACTGCATTAGATTCTATTGGGTCATTATCTTCATGATATACTTAAGCAGTAGCAACCTCGACTTTAAACATCTGAGGGCTTGATGTGGCCTCTATGGGTTTTTCTCAGAGGTCTTTTGACAGACTCAAAGCATTCGGTATTGGCAGCTTGGTCGGTACATGGGCCAGTTTCTTCAAAAGATCAAACTTCTGATTTAGAGGTCCATGCTTCCCATCATGGGGATTTTCTTTCGCAAGTTCTTTGGGGGTTGGTGTTTATGATGTAGAAAGATTGTTCCTTAGAATATGAGTTAAAAGTTATTCCCTATCTGGTGTGTTAGGTTAGCTGGGACTACCCATACACTGGGACTAATTAGGTGATGAAATATCATATAATCAATATTCCAATATTATCATTTCATGGTACACCCTATCATGCATGGGGAGATTCCCTTATTCCTACTAAGCTCAATGGAGATATCTTCTATGATTTTTGGATTTATAGATGGTCTGATCAGGGGTGTGGTTGAAGTAGTGAGTCCTGGAATGACCACGTTCTCCCATGTATCCTTGACTCTAACGACCCCTTCCCCTATTCCCCAATCAAGCATAAAGAATTTAGTTTCATAATCAGAATTCTCATCTACGTTGGGATACATTAAGTGAATAACATTAATAGAACTGAATACCAACTCTTAATCTGATAATGATTTTGTCTGGTGGGTGGGTCTTTATTGTACCATTTGGTATGGTGGTGCCTGTTATTTTGAGACCATTGACATGATGTCTGCTAAGGTCAAGGATAACATTGGATTTGACATGAGATTATATTCCTATATTTTCCTCTTATCCTTTTGGCCATGTCACTTTTTGGAGGACTTGATTCCAAAGGACTGAACAATTGATGAGGTTGCTTGTGTTGTAGCGTAAGCGGCCGGAGGCATAGTCGAATGTTTCAACTATGTTCAAATGATAAAATGATTCTGGTTAATATTTTTCCTAACAATCCATTCATCAGAATTCCATAGACTCTTTCTATTTACTTATTTCCATTCATTTTTCTCCTCTAGATTAGTGGAAGAAACATATGCAACCTGAGAAGGAGAATTCTTTAGCTTCACTTTTCCAGAGTCCACAATCTTTTGAAGGAGGCATTTGAAAACAAAACAATCCTGGATGTGGTGACCAAACATTTTATGGAATGGGAAATAGTTTGTGATATCTTCATCACCTTATTTACTGGGATTCATGGGATTTAGAAACATAATAAAGTTTTTTCACAATTCTAAAATGAAGTAGTAGGGGACTTGGTCATTTTGAAAAAATATATACCTTGTTCTTTATCTCCTATAACTTTTTCCCCTAAAATATATTTGATCATCCTAACAAGGAAGACATCATTTCTGACACTTGGGTAGTGGAGCCGCATTAGATGGTGTGGTATTTGAAGTAAGAGTCAGTACAGGGGTCTATTTAAGTGTAACAGTGGTAGCCTATGCTTTTCCTATTCTCCTTCCCTAAGTTGATGGAATTACTTGGGACTTCACCTTAGTCTCTACAATAGAGTCCTATACCTTTTGAGAAATTTTTGAAATGTCCCTAAACCCTCTTTTATATTTTATTGGAAATAATGGAATGAACAACTCATCATGAAGATTATATATGCATATGGGAAAAATGTTTCTTGAGGGAGTGGTAGGTTTAAGGGGTATGGTAATCATTTCCACCAAGCAATGAAGTATGAGAACCTTTCATTCTCCCATTGTTTTCAGTTTATAAGATCGAAGACTAGTGTCTTCTATAGTTTTGATCTAGACTGTAAGAGAAACTTCTAAAGAAGGTATTAAAATCTAGTTATTGACCATGATTGTAAACTAGTTTACCACAAAAAGGATGTCTCCTGTAGTGATTTCAGGATGAACCTAAGTTTCACCACCTATTGTTGTTCAGGGGTCCCCATCATGGGATTGTAATTAGTGAAAAAATGTGTAAAGTTTTGATCTGAGTCTCTCGAGCTGTTGAATATTGGAAATTTAGTATTCTCAAAGTTTTTTGGGGGAATAGTTGAATCTACCCATTTGGGGTAAGGATTATTTTTTGGGTGTATCAGCATGTTCCATTATTCCACGGCTTCCAATCAAGTTGTTAGTGACTCCATAGTGTTCATAATCATTTGATGACTGTATGGATGAGACATGACTTGAATAGGTTTGACAGTTGGTAGGGGCTTTGGCAGTGGAACTACTGGTATCTATCGTGGGTAACCCATCGGGGAAGGCCTATAAGGATGTTCCTGGTCCTTCTCTAGTTGTTCACCTAATGGAGATAACTCTCAATATTCCACTGTGGGATCCAAATGTATTGGTGGTTGGTATCCCACATTGAGTAGATCTTTCATGTTTTATTCATTTGTCACTAAAATACCTCTTTATTGAGGTGTGCCAGCTAGAAGTGTGAGTTTAGGATCTTCTTGTAGAATATATGTTTCAAGAAGGCTGCCTAAAAATAGTTCTTCATTGAGTCTTCTTGATTCTTTCATCTCATCCTACTACTGAGAAAATATTTCCTCCAGAAAAGAGGATTAACCTCTCTAGAACAAACATGAGGTAAAATTTGACCCTTACCTTTTTATCTATTGGGTTCCTTACGAGGATGTAATGATGGATTTTTCCAAGGAGTTCCCAAATTTAGGGAAAACCTCTAGTTATGGGTAAGAAAATCTTCTTTATTTATTTTGGTTTGAATCGCAAACAAAATTTCCTCTTCAAGAATCCTATGAATTTGCCTCATGTTCTTTATAATCTGAAAGGGAAGTATTTATGAAATTTACTCATGTAAAATTAATTTCAAGAACTCTATTAGTGACTTTGCGATAATGTATTCTTCTTTGACCTCCATGAGGCCTTTTCTTATCCTTTGTTGATTATCTAGAAACCGTTTGATGAATGTTAATCTAAATGGAATCACTTGATAGTTAAGTTGTGTATGTCCCTATGAGGGTACTAGATCACGGGATGATATGATTTGGGAGGATACATTCTGTGGAGTTTTTCCTAATTGGGAGAAGACTAATTCCCATCGAGTAGGGGATTATTGAGTTGAAAAAGTCCCTAGTTTTGAGGGTTGGGGCTATTCTCATTCTGCTTTTTCAACCCTTCATTTCTGGTTTGCTGGCCTCAATGGATGGGCTAAAAAATCTCCCAAACCTATGGGATGGGGTTTCTCCTAAACCACTGTGGATACTATTTTTGAGAATTCCTTTCTGATTTTACAATGTTTTTTCTGATCATGGGTTGGGTGCATCATTCGATATGAACTTGGATCAACCATTTCTGAAGATCAGTGAGCTTGTTCTGGCATTTTTTCAATTTGATGGTTCACATCCTCTAAATAGGAGGAATGCTTGATATTCTTAGATGCTTGATGTAACAGTCTCTAAACAAATTTCTCTCTTTTGTCCCAACATATAAGAGAGTTAGATGGAGCCTATTTTTTTAGTATATCTTCAGTTTTGAAAAAACAATATTTGTTGGATCCATCCTAAAGTTATAACATTTCATGCTAAAAACTTAAACAAGATTTTATGGTTAGGGAGCATGTTGAAATGTAATGATCTGTGTGCACCCCATTCTCTATTATGAACACCAGATGGGGCATCGGTGGTTAGCTGTCACAACCTAATTAATGTGAAAAATTTTGTGCGTTGAAGGGATCCTTACTCTTTCTCGATCTTTGGTTGTTATGAATATAGGAGAGATTCCAAGTAAATTTTGTGTTTCAACCCTTCAATTACCTTGGCGTGACTTGGATACTCTGCACAGGATAATACCTTTTCATTCAAGTGAAGAAGTGTTTTCCATATGTTGAGGTGAATTGCATGCACACAATCTTCTGATAATACCTCTAGAATGTTGTATTTAGTGGTGGGTAAATTCCAGAACATAACCAGTACATCATCTTTAGCTAGTTCTTTCCTCATGTTTATAAGATATTCTTTTTCTTTTTCTAGAGGTTTATCTACTTAGTCTAACTAGAGTTTATGCTTCCCAGATTCTTTATCATAAGCAGTGAGATTGGTTGGGGTTGGCTCTACAATTTTGGAAGGAATGTGATCCAAAGGAGGTTCTAAGAATGACTATCTCCCTAGGATGTCTTCTTATTGAGAAAGTATTTCACCTACCAATGACAAGGCATCAGACATGACTAGAATTGTTTTAAAAAGTACCTCGTGATAGGAGGGATTTCTCATCACAACATTTCTAATTAAAGAATTCTCTTGAAAACATGAAACACTACTACAGAGAGAAATTTTTCATTTAACTCTATCATGGGTAGGACCACCATGGTGGATTAAAGCAAGATTAATACCCACTTACTCCAAGATCTTCAATCTACATGGAGGGTTGTCATGGCTCCCATCTAGAGATGAGTTCTCAATATCGATCAGATTGTTGTCATAAAGCAATCCTTCTTGGTTAAGTGTCTATAGGGGACCCTCAGAATTACTATTATTGATCCCATAATTTGGAAATAGGAGAGTGGGATCTTGAGCTACCACAAATTAGCATATGAGGGATTCAAGAACTCCATCATTGAGTAGAGTCGGATCATAGATTGGTTTTTTTCTTTCTAGTTATCTTTCATGGGGCTTCTTTTTATATGACTTATTGTGAGTGACTGGGGCCACTTGTTGGGGGAAGTGGTTTTCATGGGCACGTCTTTGGGTCTTCCCTGGAGTGGCCATTAGTATAGCCCAATTATATCCTATTAGATTAGGTATATGTTTCTGATCTGGTTGTCCATGTATTATGTTGTAGTTTTTCCTATTCCCCTCTAGGATAGGAGCAGAGGTTTGTATCTACTCTAGGGTAACATACTGATGATCCACTTCACTTTTGGGGATACAGTTATTTTTCCATCCATCGAGAAATAATTTTATCACTGTTATGATGTCCTAGAAATTATATGGGATGTTGGAAGGGATTTACATCTACCCTTTCACCATTGTAAAGATATTCTTAGTAACTTCAGTGATTGGAATGGAGATATATTCTCATTCCATATCTAGAGTAGGTGAATGTGCATGATCATGTCCTCTCTTTCCAATCAGTGGATACTAATAGTACTCGTGTATGGGGTAAGAGATTTGAGTCTGCCCCTTTCTTTTCATTGGGACTTTCTGACTAACTTCTTTGAGGTTCATCCAAATAAAGCTATTGTGATGCTTGATGAATGAAGGTAGTTGTTTTTTCTTGTTTTCGGCTTGCCTCCAAACTTTGTTGGTTGGATTCTTTCAGTGTTGGCAAATTAGTCTACTTGTAGGTTTGGTTGGTGCAGGAAGGTGCATGTTCCTGGTCATGGTATTTCACTAGATTTAAATGGTGGGATTCCTTGAATTCCCCTATAAAATTCTACTAGATAGCCAAATTAACGTATACTGGTGTATGTTCTTACTTTTAATTTTCCACCAAATTGGGTTGGTGGGATTATTCAGAGTGGTCAGAGGTGTGACCCTACTTCCTATTGACTAGTCGATGCCCATAGATGGCTATCTTGCATGCCTTGGTCTGGATGACCTAGGTCGGTTAGCCAAGGATAGTGCCCTCATCTTATTGAGGACTCACAACTGTACAGAGTTGGTGGTGGTGATTTCTAGTAGGATACCATAAGAAGGCCCCCTATATCTTCAGTATTAGTCCGTATGTGGCCTCTTGATCTACCTCCCTAAGGTAATGGAAGGACTCGTTGTTACGTTCTAGGGATAAGATCTCGAAATGTTTGAATATGACAGTCAACGCAATCCATATCCAGACTATTGGTCATTATTGACCAGATGATCGGTGGGGCTTGGTGAATTGTATTGAATATCAGTAAACCTCCAATTTTTTGATAATACCATGCTGATGGAACTCCTTGACCAGTTTATTAGAAACCTGTTGTTGAAGATGTTGGGTTCTTGATGGCATCCTCCATGCGGACGAAGAGCCAGCCTGAGTAATATCAAGAGCATGCATTGGTGAAAGCTAGAAGTATGTCATTGGATTAAAGGGAGTTCTTCGAAATATGTTCTTGATATATGTCAAACAAAATTAATAAAATCCTTTAAAACATCATCTCATTTTACCGAATACATGCGTGATTGATTATCTTATTTGGCCCTATTTCATTTTAAGATATAAAGGGGAATGATACATGGTGTGTACAACTGACTACATACTACTACTCCATTGGAAATTGTATAACTCAGCTTGCAGTCAATCCCCAATGTGTACCTGAAAAAGACTCGATGCCTCCCATGAAAACCCTAGGGTTTCTCAGTCTCGACGGGATCTACGGTATTGATTTTCTTCAATATTTCTCCTTATAATGGTTGGTTTCAATCCCAAAGAAGAATTTGTGTTCGGAAAATCTATAAGCGCGGCTCAAAAGGATGAAATCCCACCGATGGACAGACCGAAGGGTATCTCCTTCACCGAAGCCCTCAAAGGTGTGGACCTCTGTAAACCCTCTGAGTCACGAATCTCCCACTGCAAGAAACTTGAAGATGGACGATTTGTTGTTGAAGCCAATCTGGACGCGCTCCAATAGAGTTCGCTACATTGTAAGTTTTCTGTTATGGCCCGTATTTCATATCTCAAGGGCAACAAACCCTGGTTCAACCCAGAGCTCAAAGCACGAATCACTCACATATGGGGGTTCGCGGATTGGAAACTAATCCCAATCGGAAAGGGATATTTCCATATACTCCTAAAATCGCAAGATGAGCTTGATTGAGTCTCGAGGTTAGGAAATATCCAACTCAAGCCAAGTGTTCTGTGCATTTCTGAATGGGATCTCGCCTTTAAACCGTACAAAACAAGGAATTCTTTAGTGCATATTTGGATTCATTTACATGGGCTCAACTGGTACTTCTGGCACCCGAAGATCCTCAACGATATAGCCTTCTGTATTGGTACGCCTCTGAAGATTGATCAGCGAATGTTCAATGCCAACCTTGGTCTGTATGCTCGCATGATGTTCGAAGTGGACATGGACACCAAAGTGTTGGAGGTCATCATCTTAAATGCAAATAACTACAGAGCTGAAGTTTGCGTCGAGTGTGAAAGGATGCCCCCTACTGTGAGCTTTGTAGGATTGATGGACATTCCTTGTTGAAGTGTCGCGTTGTCAAAAACCAGGTATCCCAACCTTCGGATGATGGCTGGATGAAGTCAAAAAGAAGAAGACAGGTATGGCTTCGGTCTCGATCCCGGAACCCCCGAGGAAGAATGTTGAGGTCTGGGTGAAGAAAACATCTCATATGGGTGAATGCTCTGGGGCCACCTGGGCGGAGCAAGTGGAAGTGGAAGAAATGGCGGAACTTGATCAAGTTATTCGGGATGACATCGAACGCCTGGTTCTGGACGTCTGTGAGAAATCTGATCTGCATGCGGGACAATGTGCGGCTGCAAACTCTGCAATTTCGACCTCACCTATCCCTGCTCCGAGTATAATTTCGAAGAAAAAAGAGTTCCAAACTCTGCTTATCACTGGTCCAAATGCGGCTGTTGTGCTGAAAACTCCTCATACCGCCACTTCCGATAAAATGAAGGAGGTACTGTTTGAATTGCATGACCTCTCTCGCCCTCCCAAGATGTATAATGAAGGTGACCTAACACCCTGTTTACCTAATTCTATTAACATGGTTGAGTCTACTAAAACAATTCAAGGTTCATCCAATGTTTATCTCAATACTCTAACAAAATCAAGCTTGGACAATCAAAAATTGGTGAGAGGCCCCATTACTACAGGGGAAATGGGTGATATCTCTATATCACCCAATGTTCACCAGGCTTTGGGCTCTACTAAAAAATCAGAGGCGGGCTCTATAGCCACACCTTAGACCTCTAATCTAAATGAAAAAACCTTGCCTGTCGATATTTCTGGCGATTCTAACATTCCTGATATTTCATTGATGAGTAACCAGGGAATGAAGAAATCCCCAGCCACTTCTTCAACTCTTAGGAGATCAAACAGGAAAAAAGGTTTGGGTGGTTCGAAAAATAAGAAGGGGAGCTCTCACTCCAAATCCAGGTTCTAAATGGATGTCATTTTTTGGAACTGTTAGGGTATCACAAACCCCGAAACTACTTCTGTCCTTAGAAGAATTATTTTGACGCATAAGCCTAAGATTTTTTCTATCACTAAACCTAAAATTTTTCTTTTTGATGAAATTCAAACATTTTGTTGCTTCTGGATATTCTTTTCTAGGTTCTTTCAATAATGGTAATACTGTTGACTCTCTTTGGATTTTTCATCACAACTCTTTGCAGGATGTTAATGTCTTTTTCTCCTCTGACCAAATGTTGACATGTGATTTTAAACTAGACAATTCACATTATTTATGTACTTTTGTTATGCCAACAATAGATATCAAGAACATAGATCGATTTGGCATGATCTTTGCTTCTTAGCAAACACCATTCAAGTTCCTTGGCTAGATCTGGGTTATTTTAATGCTATTCTCTCCCCTAGTGAAAAGATTGGTCCCTCTCACTCCCACATATCTTCTAAGGAATTTCGGGCTGCCTTAAATGATTGTAGTCTGATCGAAATCAACCTCACGGGTGCTAAATACACCTGGTACAGACGGCATTACAATATGATCATGGCAAGTAAACTTGATAGGGCCTTCTTGAATATCCCAGCTTTAGATTCTTGGGATACTATCTCGAGCATCACCTTACCCAAACTAAATTCTGACCATCACCCTATTCTTGTGAGCTACCTCTCTAGATGAAGAAAATCCAACACTCCTTTCAAATTTAACATTTCCTGGACTAGTGATTTAGAATGTTCACTTCTTATTAAAAATTACTGGGTCACCATGTCTCATCACAATGATGCTCTTGCTTGTACGAAAAAACATAAACATCTTAAATAGTGTCTTAAGGGCTAGTTTGGAGCTAAAACAAAACAAATGGACAAGGACATAGCCACTCTGGAGGACGATCTTAATAAAATTCAAAACAATTCAACAAATGATGACTTCTTAGTTGACCCCCAGAATGAAATGAACATCTCCTTGAAGCTTAACTCCCTTCTGGTCCTTAAAGATAACATACGCAGACAAATATTTAAAACAAAATGACTTAGGTATGGTGATCGTAATTCCAAGTTCTATAATTCCCTTCATCGAATTAGGAAAGTTAGTAGACCTCTTGACTTTCTTAAGTATAATGATATTCTATATGACTCTGAAGAGGCCATTGCCAATCATGTGGTTACTTATTTTGAAAATATTTTCAATTGTCTGTGTTTTAACAAATATCTTCAGCCATATTTCATTCCTAGACTGGTTTTTGAGGAGGAAAATTGCTTTCTTTTACGAGTCCCTCTTGATCATGAAATAAAAGACACTATTTTTAGTCACAATCCTGACAGTGCCCTGGGCCCCGATGGGTTCAGTAATTGTTTTTATCAACATCACTAGGATGTCATCCATTCTGATGTTTTTAAGCTTGTCAAATACTTCTTTTCCACAGGTGTTCTTCCCCATGGTCTTAATTCCCAATTTCCAACTCTCATTCACAAAATTCCCAATGCGTCTGAAATTCATATTTTTAGACCTATTGCTCTCATAAACTCTCTTTAAAAAATATTCACTAAGTTTTTATCCATTAGACTTTCCTCTATTTTCCACAAAATCATTTCTTGGGATCAATTTGGGTTCATCAAAGGCAGGTCTCTATAGGACTGCATTTGCCTTGCCTCGGAATGTACCAATGCGCTTAACAAAGTTTTAAGAGGAGGGAATGTGGCCATAAAGCTTGACATTAGAAAGGCCTTTAACACTATGGATTGGGATTTTATCTTCAATGTCCTCCAGAGTTTTGGGTTCAATGAGATCTTCATAAACTAGATCCGCTCTCTCTTCAATTATGCTTCCCTTTCCATCTTGGTTAATGGATATCTGAAAGGTTATTTTAAATGCACCAAGGGAGTGTGGCAAGGTGACCCCTTATCTGCTATCATTTTTTCCATTACAGAAGAATACCTTAGCAGACTCCTTACTCGCCTTGTTCACCAAAATAAACTTAAACCCATTCAAGCGTCCTGAAATCTAAATGTGCCTACACATCTTCTATTTGCTGATGAAATCATCCTGTTTATCAATGGGAGAAAAAGGAATATTTTGAACCTCAAATCGGTATTATCCCACTATGAGGAAGTCTCTAGATAGAACATTAGTTGGAGCAAATCATTTATCTTTGGAAAAAGTTTCCCCACTAATAGGAAATCTATCATCATCAAAAACCTAGGTATCAAGGAAGGTAACCTACCCTTCACTTACTTGGGAGTTCCCTTGTTTTGGGGAAGACCTAAAGCTATATATTTCTCTTCTGTTGTGGATCTGGTTTTCAACCAACTTTCCTCTTGGAAAGGAAAATCTCAGTCCATGGTTGGTAGAGTCTGTCTTGTTAAGTCTTCCATTATCTCCAAAATGGTTTACTCTCTTATGATTTATAAATGGATGGATTCTCTTCTAAAGTGTATCAATGGGTACATTAAAAATTTTGTTTGGACTGGTAGCATCCTTGACAGAAAGCTTGTCACCATCCCTTGGACTACCTACTACAAACCGTTAGAGAATGGTGGTCTAGGAATTAAGAACCTCAAGCTCTTTAATGCGTCCCTTCAAGCCAAACTTACTTGGAAATTAATCAATCACAATGATGATTCCATTGATTTTCTTTGGAAAAAATTCCTTGAAAATTTTAAAAATGGAAACTTGAGCTATGTGAACTCTTCGATCTGGACTTCCATCAGAGACTCTTTTTCCAACATTATGAATAACTTTAGATGGATGGTTAATATGAATTCCTCTCTTAATTTTTGGAATGATAATTGGTCCAGAACCCCCCTTATTTCTATGTTGCCTCCTAACTCCCCCTGATAACCTCAATTGTACTATTCAAGAGGCGATGCATTCCCATAACCCTAACCTCCCTGAGTCCATTATGAATATTGTAGATAATCATCCCTTCTCTAATGCGGATGGTTGCCTCATTTGGGAACTGTCTCACAATGGTATTTTAGACTCTAAAAGTTTTTACAATCACAATTTCTCTAAATCTGACACCCTTTTTAACTAGTTGAAATGCTTTCACAATGCTTGGATCAAACCCTCTAGATTAAACCTTATCTGGCACATTTCTCATAATCGCATGCCTACTGAAGTCTCCCTTCAGTCCTTTGGCATCCAACTCTGCTCTTAATTTCATATGTGTCATCTACATAGAGAAGATACTAATCATCTTTTCTTATCTTGTGCTACAGCTTCTTCTCTTTGGAATTATATTACTGACCTGTTTGACTGCAGATGGCTTCTTTCTGACTCCATTCTTGCTCATTTAAAGTGGTGTGTGGAGGTTGATTACTCGTGAAAAATCAAGAATCCATTCCTTTCCACTATTGTGTAACTCCTCCTCGTTATCTGGAATGATAGAAAAAATATCATTCATCATAAACACTCCTTCAATCTTAATACAGGTCGGACGAGAATTCTCACTGCTATCCAGGATGCTGCCTTGACTCAAAAAGCTCACCGTGACAACTCCGTAAGGGACTTCATGATCCTTCGACGTTTCAGAATTGAAGGCATTTACAAAAAACTGAGGCACACAATTGAAGTGTTTTGGAAGGCTCCCATTTCGGGTAGGATCAAGGTCAATGTGGATGGTTCTTCTAAAGGAAATCCAGGTCCAACAGGATTTTGAGCTGTTTTCAGAGATTCTCTAGGTCACTGTCATGGATGTTTCTATGGAAGTCGTAGCAACACCTCTTCACTAGAAGCTGAAATGATGGCTGTGATTTAGGCTATAGACTTTATCAAAATCAAAGGTTGGAATGACAATTGGATTGAGAGTGACTCAACCACCATTATTCAAGCCATTTGGAATGGAGTGATTCACCTTTCCTGGCCGCTTACTTCCCGATGGATGAACTGTCTTGACTCGCTCCGAGAGATCAGATTCATTTCCACCCATGCTTATCATGAATCAAATATGGTAGCTGATGGGCTTGCCAATAAGGGAATTAACCAAAGTTTTACTTGGTGTGAGGACCTCCCGGCTGAGCTTCTCACTCTCTATGATAGAGATTGTAATAAAATCCCTTCTTTCAGACCTTTGCAGTTTTTCCTTCCTTTTTTAATAAATTGTGCCTTGGTATTTGACCAAGGCATCACCTTTTAAAAAAATAAAGGGGCATGATAGGTGGGTGATACTATCATCTTGGTTAAGGATTCATTTCGAATTCACCATTTTTTGTTTCCCTTGGAATTATCTTTGGGTTAGAAATCTTTATTTCCTAAAAATTTCCAATAGGTTTTTTTGTGGAACAGGAAACACACAATGGTTCTTCATCCATGGGTAACTTATTTCCAAAGGTAGTTTATTGTTAGGATGTTTGGCTAACGATGCTTAAGAACTGACATTGTTCAAGAGTATGGGAGTTCAGGATCAACACCGACTTTTTGGGGAATTATTTCCTACTATGGGACTCTCTTATAGATTAAAGTTATGTTCTAGAATCCTTCATTAATTCACAAGTATGATGTAATTCACCTTAATATTAATAACCAATTATTAGAATCCATAGTGTTTAGAATCATATATATATATATATATATATGAGGTTCTTCATCAATGGTTTCCTCTTATATACTAATTAGATATTTTTTTGTCTTTATTATGATGATTTTAGTTTCCTAACCACATAGTGGGGCACTCTAGAGTGTATCATCATCCAGGGAGATGGGAGATGTTTTGATGTTGGGATAAAACTCATGTGATGGGCTTCATATACATCCTCGTGAAAGGAATCAAAACCAACAAAGTTTTGTGTCCTTTAATGGGACACATCATACCTTTTAAGGTCATGTGATAAGGACATAACTATACAGTTTAACATCATATGGAAAGGACATCTAGGCGGGAGGAGCCAAGTCAATGTTTGGTGTGGGACTTATGCTGAAGAGGCCCAAGGAACATGGATGTAAAACAATTTTATATTTTTAATAATACCCTACTAGGAATGTGGCCTAGAGAGAATAGCATTGATTTGAGGTGTTGGATTTTGACCTTAGTGAGGCTTCCTAAATATTTTTTTGGAGGGGAATCAAATCCCACATAGTTCCATTGAGAGGATCTGTGCCTATAGATTCCCTCGAGCTTTTTCGTAGGGGAGTATGGAACTTTGATAAGATTATCTTGGGTATTACTCCTGAAGATGATTCCCTGTAAAATAAACCATGAGGGTAGCCTTAACTCATGGTGATTTAGATGCTTGTTTTAGGGCTTACTCGTGAGGATCTTATGTATCATGATTGTAGCGGGAATCAGATTTCTCATTCTTCAATATTTGGGACTTATGCTCTGATTATTACCATGCAAATGGGGTGAAAATTAGGGCTTACTACTGAGGAGGATTCTCATAAGGTTTGGGATCATGTGGATGACATAACCACTATCAACCTCTAAGACCATGTGAGTCATGGTCAGTGTGAGAAAAAAGATGAAATAGAAGATCTGGGAAACCACATGATCCACTTTCCCCTAAGTTGGATACATGGATTTGTGGACTCATTCCTGTAGAATTAATCTAATGGGATGGAATAGGAAGGTTCAAAGGATGATCTTATACCAAAACATGCATCCAGGTGTTTGGGTACTACGATCTTGGTTAGCCTCTATACCCACATTAGTTAGGATGATTCATGATTAAATGTGATGAAAAATTGGGAAGTATAAGATCTTGCGTGTCGTACACTTCTCCTCCTCCACTGGTGGAAGAGTTTAGGGATACTGCACTTCCCTCTCTTAACATTATCCTGGAATTGGTCGAAGATATGGGGATTAAGGGGGGAAGAAAGTAAGAGTGGTCCTTTAATAAATGCTAGGGAATTACTCCTAGAGGGATACCTTGTGAAATTAGTCTCATAACAGGGGATGAGTATTTCATTCCATGTCAAAAGTAAATTCAATTTTTATCGTTTACCTCTCATCTTGGAAAAGGAGTCCCTGGGTCTTTGAAAAAACAAGGGTAGGATATAGTCTTAGCCCTTGTATTTGAGACTGGTAACTCTATGACACTGTCCTTGGGGTATGGGTCCTTGTGGCCATGGGAACACATACTCATATTTACCCTAAAGACCCCAACTGTCCAACTAGACAAGTGTGATAATCCTTTGACCGTAAAAATACACACCCAAATGGGGGACACACTGGTGTTCCACTCACCAAGGTTGTGAAATCCTGGAGGATTCAGTGGAGGTTTCAACATGGTCCCTCTTATACAAGGGAACCAAAAGATGAGATTCCCTTCCATGGATGGCTTTGACGGAGGCCTGATGAGTGGAATTCATAGGCTGAAGTAAGGTAAAACCATGGGGTTAGTGAAGTAAGGCTTGGGCAAGCTGGGGAATGCTTTCACATGGGGTGCTCCATAGAGGTAGGCCTGGGTGAGCCAAGGAAGGCTAGTTGGGGGGTGATCCACACAAGTAAGCCTGGGAGAGCATGTGTTAACCTAGGAGACGTATCACCTGGGAAACTACACTTTAGAAAGGTCTTTCTCAAGCCATCAAGAGTCTCCATAGGTGTTCACGAAAGTGGCTCGCATAGGTCCTCGGCTAAAGAAGGGGACCTCATGCTAGTGTTCATTAAATATGAGGTATGTGAGTGAATCACATAGGTATTTTTATTTTAAACCCTACGAGGACTTTTGTTTCATTATCCCCATTTAATTCCCTCTTCTTTTGATTTTATAAAGCTAACTAGATGGTTTCATAGGGATTGAGCGAAGGACATGGATGAGAAGAGATTCAATAAGCCTTTATGAAATTTCATCCATACAAATAATGACCCCAAGGGCCTATTTATATGAAAATATAGGACCTTTGGTGAAGGTAATATCTTGGTCAGATGCCTCTCTCAGGTATCTCACATAGGCTCTTGCGCAGGACAATCGTACAGATACCCTAAGTGATGATAGTGCTTTGGGTTACCTGGGCGAATAACATTTAGAAGCTTTTGCGATCCTTGGACTTCTTCAATTATCTTATTATTTTCTCTCTAAGGTATTTCCTTTTGTCTCATTTTCATCCATGTAAAAAAATGGAGTGTCAAGAATGATGAATATAGTTTTGGGAGATTTTGGAGGTAGAAGTTGTCTTTTTTAGATGACAGTGTATTAATTTTAGGTGTATCAAGTTGGGGATTCCCAGATGTGGGGTTTTGATGTGGAGTTCTAGAGAGACCAAGTAGTTTTTTTATTCGAATGATGGTTTTTATATGTATAATTAGAAATGTGTGTTGTTATCTTTTGGGCAATGTGTGAGATGGTTCTTCATGAGTTTCAAAGCTTACCCTTAGCAATACCTCCTGGCGTGATAAAGATGTACCATGCTTTGAGAGGTCAGTTTTGGTTTCTTATGATTATGTGCATAGTGAGTTTTTTACCAATGTTTGTTCTATTAGAAGGTGAAGTATGAGCACCATGTTCTCAATGGTTTTCCCCATCCATTAGATGTTCCCCAGTGGAAGTGGGAGGAAATATTGATGTGATTATTTTCTAGTTTACCTAAATCTCAGGGAGGCTTTGATTCTATATGGGTGATAGTGAATTATTTGAAAAGAATCATCCCACTTCATAGGGATCAAGGAGTTAATCTTAGTAGAGGCTTTGTCATGGAAATATATATAAAATGTGGTTAGATTCCACAGAGTCCCAAGGATGATCATCTATGATCAAGATCCCCATTTTACCACCAAGGTATGGAGAGGTATCTAGCAGGATTTTGAATCTCATTTATGCCTAAGAACTTCTTTTTATATATGGATGGTTGTTCAGATAGATCGGACCATACATACTCTTTCATTCATACTATGTTCTTATTTTCTAGATTTTGGTGGTTCATCGATGAGGCACCTTACCTTGGTAGAGTTTTCTTACAACAATAGTTTTCACTTCAACATTGGTATGACTCCATTTTAATCTTTGTATGATAGACCTTTTGGTTATATGTTGTTCTAGACTAGGATCAGAGAGGCATAAATTCTTGGGCCTAAACTAGTACAAAATATGACATAGATGGTTCAGGTGATTTTTGGAAGAATGAAAGCATGGTAGGATCATCAAAACACTTATTCCAATCATAGTAATACACCTATGAAGTTCGAAGTTGGAGGTCACATGTTCATGAAGGTGACTCCTCATCATGGACAGTGAAGGTTTGTTCATGGGAGTAATATTTTTCTATAGTTTTTTGTTCCTTTCGGGCATAGGCTTGTGTTGGAGTTGTGGAATATTGGATAGAAATTCCCCCATAGATGAGTTTAATAGAAATCTTTTTAATCTGTCGTATCTCCACTTTTTCCTTCGTAACAACTCTCTTGACATTTATTTGGGTGAGATTGATATTGATGATGATAAGAACTTTTATGAGTTACCTATGGTGATCCAAAACAATTAGGAGAAGGTGTTTCATGAGAAAGTTGTTCCCCGGGTTCGTGTCTTATGGTGACATGGTTTCATGGAGGAGAGTACCAAGGAATGTAAGTCATAGATACATGCTAAGTACCATGATATATTCACCAGTTTTCTCTTCTCTTATTGTAATTCTCATTGTGGTTGTTAAACCTTTTATCGATTTATGAGATGGTTTCCACTTGTTTATTTATGTGAATTTACTCTTATTTTGAGTGGTATCTCCCATGGAGAGTGTATAGAATTTGGTTGTTTTTATTCCAATATTTTTATTGAATTTATTTGATGAGGTGGTTGATATTTTTATGATGGTGAGATCCTTGAGAAGTGTCTCGTGAGGTGGTTGTTCAAACAACTCCTTTATCTTTATTTCACTCCAGGTTTAGTTTGAAATCCTAATGATGGGAATGTTTTGAGAGGTATATGATGTAAGTGATAGAATCCTTATATCTATTTATTTTTTATTTTTAGGTGTTGGAGGCACCTAGGGATGGTTATTAGGATTTTTTAGGGTGTTTGGAGGAAAGCGGATTCCACTTCTGAAAATGCATGGCTACGGTGTGGAGGGGTGTGATGCACCATAGCACTGGTGGTTTCTACATAGTGGATCCATGCTATAGTATAAGAGATATAGTGGAGGAAAATAGGTCCACTACCTTTCTAGGAATATATATGGCGTAGTGAGGAGGCTGGAACATAGTGAAATTTTTGGACTACTTAAAAATCAAGGGTAGCTACGCTGTGGTGCTTAGACTACGACGTAGCCTCCCTATTGGAATAGGGGGGTTATGTGGTGTGGTGTTTAGGGGTGCATTATATCTCTAAGATTTTCTTTAATATGATCTTCCCACAAAACTTGGAAATCTCTTTAACTAAGGGTGATTTTGGTCTGGTCCTTCGTATTGCTCGGTAGAACACTTGGTGTCAGTTGGTTCTACGATGTGGTCCATAGGGTTTTGTCATAGTCTTTAGTTTTTTAGCGGGTCTATAAATACCCTAGGACCCCTGAATCAAGATTCTCTCAAACTTTTTTCACTCAAACCCCAAGAAACCAAGGGTTATTTTTGAGTTTCTTTGAAGTCCCTTTCAATAGAGTTTTGTATGTACTTCCAATAATAAATCCATAATGGTATGAGGTTTGTTCTATCACCCTTTTCTAGTTTTTTATCTTTGTTTTATATTGTTTTCTCCCACTTCTTCTTTCCATGTTTTGGAATTTTATTTCATCTATTCTTATGGTGTTTTTCTTTTTCATTTTTTTTTGTGTTCATGGAATTACATCTTTGGTAAATCATAGTTTCTCCATGAGAGAGGTGATCAGAGATTTGTAATGTTGGTCTATTCTTATGTGAAGAACATGGAATCTTTCAAGGTAAGGGGTTCATTCCTTCTCATTTATTTAGGTGTAATCACAAAGTTAACATGGTTTATCCATTTTTATGGTAATGTAATTAAAATAATAAATATTGAACTGTATTAAAGAATGAAATTGGTTTATTCTTAGTAATTAAAGGTTGTTTCTTTCCTCTATGATAACGGCTTTCCTCTTGATTTTCTAGATAATTTTCAATCTATAATATGATTTGTTAGTATGTTTTGGTGCTTGTTTTATCATTTTTAAATTCATTTAAAAGGGTACATAATGTTAAAGTGTGAATTAATTGATTAATTTTCTTAATAATTTAGGAAGGATCATGTTTTTAATTTGGTGTTCCTTATAATTTGATGATATATAAATCGATTCGTGTATTCATATTTAACTGAAAATATTGTACCATGTGTTAATAGAATTGATAAATAATGTGAAGTATGTGAGTTCTTATTGATAATAATAATAAAAAATCATATTAAATGATAATTTCTCTTCTTTGAGGTTGTTGAAATTAGGTTTATGCTAGCGATAATATTTAAGATATTTAATATCTTGTTAAGCTAATGCCTTAGGTTTCCAATAGTTGGACCTTTGAATAATGAGTTGGTTAATTTTACATGGAATAAAATTGGTTGTTTGATAAATATATATGTTTGGGGTAGAGAGTTCTTTTTGTTTATAAAGGTCAGATGCCTTGTGTTAGGGGCCATGAGATCCCATTTGTATGTGAAAGATAAATACCTTGTTTTATTTCCAAGATTGACCTGCTGATTATGTTTTTTTTTTGTTTTCAACCCTCTTTGTGATATATATATATGATCCTTGGTATGTGATATGGACCTAGGATGGCTGATCCTATGATGGGTGAGCCTGGGATGTCCGATAAGATATGTGCGGGAAGGCCCGAAGTTGTAGTAATAGTTTATGCTTGTGATGGTAATATGAATGGGGATATGCATAATGGAGTCAGGGGTGGTAACAGGGTTGTTATAAATATTTTAATACGGGATTACTCATTTACATTCTTAAATATGGATGCTTTCTTGATATGAATTTTTTTAATGTTTGATGGCTAGGTTTCTTGTTTATCTACATTCCTTTCCACATTGCTTAAGGTAGCTAGATGTGCTTGGTGGCATCTCTTGATGGTGGATTAGGGTGTTTTCCTATAGTACCTAGATTTATGGAATGATGAAAATAATATTTAATAATATAGTTAACCCATGGGGATGGTGTTACTATAATACATATGATATGATCTTGAGAAAAAATGTACTCTTTTTGGATTATACATGGAGGGCATGGACTTCACATTTATGGGAGATGAAATGTGTTCTGTGGAATAAATTTAATGGTTAATTAATGGTTAATGAATTAATTAATTTAAAAAAGGAAAAATAATTAATTTAATGTAGTTCCATTAAATATTTTTTTACTTATAGGATACTTATTTTTTAGTAGTGGCATTCGGGAGTCCAATAGATGTTAGCTGCAGTCGAGTCTGAGAATAGGTTATGCCTATAGTGTGGTTAAGTGATATATTATATCCTTTATATTCCATGATTTTATAAACTTCCCCACCCATTTTTTTGGGTGACTGAAACCCAGTGGATTTTGTGAGGTTGTTCTCCCCAACATTCTAGTGGGAGTATGAATGGTTTACTACCCTCCTCTGGCGCCAATCTCATCTCTTGGTAGTTTATGTGTCGGTGTGCACGAAGGTTAGTTTCCCTATATATATGTTTAAAGAGGGTTGTGATGTCTTGTGGTTATTTCACACACATGTATCTCTATATGTAGTATCCAAAGTATTATTATAGTTATGATGTGTATAGGTTGTGATGGATTGAGGTACTTTTCTCAGTGTATCGGTTCTGATGGCTTGAGGTATAATACCTGATGTATGATACATGTCATATGGGATTTAGTGGAACCTGGAAACTACTTGGTTACTATATGGAGATGTGACATGTGATGATGTGATGATGTGATGCATGAGGTTCATCTTGTGGTACTTATCTCAGGTGTCTATGGGTTGGATTACTTTACAGAGAGATGACTCGAGACATGTGTTGTTGGGGTGGAGTGAAAAACCAATGGGGAAATGGTAGTGGGGTACCCTTTTGTGATATTAAGTTATATTATCTTTTTTATGAGATAATTCGTGAGATATATCCATGGTGAGGCTGGGAAATTAGTATACCTCTTTAGGTGATAAGTTAGTTTCAAAATTGTTCACTTTTCTTTATCACTCTTTCTTTATCTTTTTCATGATAAACATTGGGGAGGATCCTACTAAGAATACTATTATGCTCACCCCATGTATATATAAACTTTTTGGGGTCAGAAGGTGTAGGTTGTAGATCAGTCTTGATATTTCTAGCCTTTGGTTTTATAGGATATGTTTGGGCTTCATGGTCACTCTTGAGTTTACCATTTTAGTACTTTTAGATTCCTTTTTTGTTGTCTTAGTACTGTATGACATTACATGTGTGCACTTGGGATCAATTTTATCTTTATGAGAAGGTATTTATTTGTGTATATGTATTATCTCTCTTGTACATATGTTCTCTTAGAGGGTAATTCCTCCCATTTGTGTGTCTATTATATCATCGGTGCTAGTTTCTAAACTGAGACCTACTAGAGGCGAGACTAAGGCAATCACCATCCTCCTTATCTCCATGTAGGCCTAGGAGGGGAACTATTTGGGGGAATGATTTAGTGACATAGGTTTCCTTGGTTTGGGTCATATGAATGGGTATGGAAAATAAAGTATTCCCTAATTTAATAGGTTTAATAAAAAATAAAAAATAAAAATTCTAGGTAAGTCAAACGGTTAGGATACAAGGTTTACTACACTTTGTGTTGTCCATGCACTAGAAGCTGGAGGACTTATAACTAACCACATGGTTTGACCATATTATTTCTCAAACTTGTTCTAGTCATTTTTAATTCATTGAATATTGACTTTATACTATGTACAGTTGTATCGTGCGGTTACTCCTAACCATGCACCAACCATTCAGACTACTAAAAACCCACAATTTTAAAATTTTCAAATCCTAACTCTTCAAAATTCAAGGGAATTGATAGAAAAATTAAATGGTACATAGAAGAGACATTTGGATTTCATAAAAGATATAATAAGAGTTTAAAAAAACTTTCCTATGACTTTCATGATCCCAAGTTGAAGTGAATCCTTGATTTAGAAATCCTTTTTCTTAAACTAAAATAAAATGCTGGTAGGATAATGACCCTAGTCAAATTAAAAAAACTAATCTTTTTAAACCTTAAAAAATTCCATTTTCATTTTTATAAAATTTATTTATAAACCATTTCATATAGTAGATACATCAAATGATAACCGTCACCCCCAATAATATACATGTTAGGTATCTTTACCACTAATATTTATCCAATAAAAAAAGTAAACTACGTTTTCACCCAATTATACCCTTGACCTCCCTAGTATAAGGGACACCCATGAAATTACCATGGTGAATAATTCAAGGATTATGAAGTGAATGTATAAGAAAAATATAATTTATAATCCATGAAAGTATTACATTACAAAAAAAAAATAAATCATCAAAGAAGACCATCATATGTGAAAATCCTTAGAACAAATATACATGGGGAAGGATACTCCTCAATATAACACAACATGGTGAAATGAAAGTTTTTTCATGTGAGGTACATGAAAATAAATCATTGAATGAGGACATATCATGAGAATTTGAGTTGAACTAGACAATATTTAAACTTAAAAGGAGACCCATATATAACATAAGGCACAATACCCAAATACAAGGATTCCCCAATAAAATATCTTAATAATTTGTCTTCATTGGATACTCTAATAATGCCACTCCTAAGACATATCCAAATTGACAAACAATTACCATCATCATATAGGATCTTGAAGAAATCTCTAAACCACTTACACTCTCCCAATGAAATTCACTAAGACATAAATACCATCATAATATTATGTATCAAACCCAAGGAAAACAACTTATATCAACCACAATAGGCAATGAAGACTCCCCTAAACTTGGACGAAACATCTAACTCGGGTCCAAAATTAGGTCTCTGTAACTTGGAATGTTATTTCAATGGCCTTATCAACCTATTTTCACTAATAAAAAATTGGATACAGAGATCCTATAGAGTAAATGTCATATGTCTCATTGCAATATTCATTTTGATAGCTTGAAGATCTAAAATGGATACCCATATCAATATTTATGGTCATTTGATGTTAAACTTTCATTTGTTACTTCTTTAGTACGTTTAACATGCCTAAAGACCATAACTAAAACATAAATATTTTTTATTGGTCAAAGGAAGGTAAAAAAATAAGGTTTCTAAACATTTTTCATAATGAATGGTCATTGTGCATAGTTATCAAACAATGCAATAATTGTGTGGTGATTATGGAGACTTTAGTACATCAATAGTTAATGTACATAGTTTACTAAATCATTCACTACCATACATATGATTCTAGGAAACTATGAGATATGAATGGTTTTAGTGTATAGTTTGATAATATATGCATAAACCATTCAATTCCCACTAGAATTAGGTGCACGATTTTTCAATATCATGTGAAAAACATCCAAGTTTTCCAGGAAACTATGTATCTTCCGCAATCACATAGTTTATGGTCAATTTTCATCATTCAAAGATGAAAATTTTAACTTCACATTCCAAGAAAAATATATAAATAAAAATTATGGATTCAGTTTTAAAAACTTAAAAGGAATGGAATTTTAAGTATTTAATACTCAGATATTCAATTCTCTTTTAAAACTCTGACCTTGTTCAATAATATCAATAACTGAAAACATTATTCCCACCCTATGTACATCAAACAACATCCTGATCTACCCTTTTAGGATACATACACAATATTCATTACTCAATGAAAATTGACCTAATATTCTATCAAAAAAACTATCTTACTGCTACATTTTTACCCAAACATCTCTCAAAATAATAAAACTTCAAAATAACCATTTAAATGAGAATTCAATCAATTTTATTCCACTAAACCCATATAACCATAATGAAGTAACCCCAAGTATACCATTCCATAAGGAACCAAACTATGATGATCCCAAAATACCTATCACTAGTTTTGTTTACAAAACCTATCCAAACAAGTCCAAGAGGAAATTAATAAACCCAAAATAGAAATAAATTTATTTTCAATTAGAAGAAATTATCCAAACAAATGAAACTCAACTCATAGAAACCATACCAAGGAAAATCCACACTATACATGGCTTAAGACAAATAAATAAAGCAACTATCAATAAAGAAACACACACAAATTAATAAAAGCTAAATCACATGATGAAATTGGTTATATAAGAGAAAACCATAAAAACACATTATTTAACAAAAAATCATAGTTTTATATCAAACACTAATTTAAATAATAAAATTTTATAAATTCACCCCATTTAAATTAAAATTAAATATACAAAATAATGAACAAATACACTTTTTTATTTATAAATAATGGATCTTAACAACTAAAATAAAACAAGATTTTTAAAAACCCTATGATGGTATCATATTGAAAATGACTTTAAGAAAATCACCCATCCAACCCCAACTTGAAAGATAAATAAAAATTAAAATAAACATAAATAAAACTCTAACCTAATACAGCCAAGCAGATTTCAATAACAATAAAATATAACCCATTTCAATCAAAATAATCAAACTTGATAAAAGGAATTTAGAATTCATAAGACTAAATTAAATGATTAAATTTTTAAATAAATCTATATTTCTCAATTTTAGACTCATTCATATTTGTGATTTAAATAATTTCCAAACCATAAACACAATCTCTGAAACCTAAAAAATCATTTTCAAAAGAATACATTAATAAAAAATTCTGAATCATTACTCACCCTTCTCATATTAAATTAAATATCAATATAATTTAAAACAAACACAAAAATATCTATGTGTCATCATCCAATAAAAAAAATATGGATTAAATATCTATTTTGAAAATAAAAAAATAACTTAAATATAACCATTATATTATTTATATATATATAATTTCTCAAAAACAATTTCTAAAAATTTCTACAATCCCAAAAAAATGATCCATAAAAATAAATTATATTATCTACAAAACAAAAAAAATTATTATTTAATCCAACACCAACATAAACAACACTTTTCACAAAAAAAAATACTATGCATTTACAACAAGCATAACCTATTTTATATCTTCTAAATTCCTTTAAATGAACTCATCCATTCTATTTAAAATAAGATTCAATAGGTAAAATGGATCATTTCCTATAAAACCCCATTTAAAAAAAAACTAAAACACACTCATTAAATGTATAAAACCTTTAAACCTACTTTAATATTTTAAAAATAAATAATTAGTTTTTACCACCTGAAATAAAACTACCACAACCAAACCATAAATAATAATAAAAATTCCATCAAACACATGTTTTTAATCCACTTTATGAAAAAAATGTGTTTAAAATTTTCAAAAAACATTTTGCACTCCAAAAAAATCGAAGAATTTATAATGAAAGTATATCACAAAAATCACATTATCCATAAATTAGTCTACAAACCACTAGTCTACTAGATCACTATTAGAAATAACTATTTTTCCTATGTTATACTGTTGTTTAATGACTATTAAATTGGTTGGAGTTTCGTCCCAATTTTAGTAATCCTAAAAACAACCATAGACCATTATCATGATAAAAACTATTACATCATTTAAAAAAATAGGATCATGAGGAACAAAGTGCAAGGCATGTCAATAAATAATTGATAGCCTAGTTGCAGATGTAAGATGATATATATATTCCTTTATAATTTATGAGACACTAAAATCATGTATTTCCCCAATTATGGGTCAAGAAACATCCCCTTGGGATAAAAAATATAAATTAAAAATAGATACTTCTCAAAGTTATCCCAACAATACATTCACCAGGACATCCCCTAGTAACATGAGGCTCATTATGAATGATATTTGATAAACATTTTTAGGAATATACCTCTCAAATATTGACGCACTTATCTCCAAACCAACTACTGGCACAACCACCCAAACTCCCATTGATACCATTTGTAACCAACTTCAATATATCAACCCCAAATCTTGGATGGATCACCACTAACATCAAGTGTGTTCCCCATAATTTTTATAGGCTAAAAAAAATTAGATTGGGGTGAATGTACACTATAGGGAAATGTGTTTCCTAAAGTTTAAACACTCCATAAGTTTTATTTTTCCTAAAAATGTAAAACAAATTAACAAAATATACATAAATGATGATGTCTTTGTCAAATAGAAAAAGTCATTGCATATTTCATTAACCAATACAATTTAGTAATAGAAAAAATAAAAATTATGTATTAATTCTCCAATGTCCTCTATAGACCACTATTGAACCATCTCCAAGATCCATGTGGGAATGCATTCCCGAAAACACCAAGAACAAAAACCATCACATTACATATATTGAAAAAAATCATAAAAAATATCTATAAATGCATCAAAGAGTATATACTGGGAGTGAGTATAAACATACCTTTAAGAATTACCTGAAATGATTCAATAATAATTATAAAAACACTATAGACCTATCATTCTAGTTTGAACTAAAATGATAGAAATATAATTTTACCTTTTATGAAAATAAATAATAGTTTATTCAAAATAATAAAGTACCAATGTGAAGTAATAAATGGAAAAAAATATACATGAGGGTTAAACAATATATCCTAGGAGAACACATAAGATTCTAAGGTAAGGGGAAAACTAGGATCCTTATAAATATCTAACCCATATCAACATTTGTATCCATTTCTATAACCCATTATGCACAGTTTTCTAGAAGTAGTAGAATACTATAATAATAGGTAAATCCACTATCTAGATATTAATATTAGTATATTGGTGATCTTATTATGTAACTAGTTGAAGTGAAATTATGTTTATTTCATTCAAGTCGGAGCGGAATAATGACTAGTAGAGCATAGGCCAGGTTGAGTGGCATTATCCCCAAGAAAGGTACCGTCTATCAACCCAATATCCATCACTAATATGAAATAATATTATGAAGAATAAAATATGGGAATGTAAACAAAATCATATAACATTTGATAAAACACTTTTAATCCATCCAAAAACCACATTTCCTTTCAAAAAAATCATTAAAAAATCACCTTGTTTTTTAGTTGTAATTACCTTTAAATTCTAATTATATATACTAACATTTCTATAAATCACCTCATTTTCCCAAAATGTTTTTCTTAAAAAAACTTCTATGTTCCCTAGAACCCCATTATTAACCCAAGGATCGGTTTATTTCAACATGAACAGGACTTTATGTATTGAAAATAATTTTTAAATAATATCATTATTCCATTACATATCATAGAAAATAATTAAGGTAAAATAACATTAGTATTATCTCAGTGAAAACATGGTTGGCATTTCATCGAACATAGTGAAGACATCAAAATGTTGAATATGAATTTTATATGTGATGTCCCTAAAAATTAACGTTTCATAATACGAAAAAAGGGATTCATAATCAATTTCCATTAATCAATCATAGATGATATATATAGTCATTTTATAATAAAGTGGTTAATTAAAAACATGAAACCACAAAATGTTGTATTAATAACCAAATAGGTATAGAAACCGCTACCTATTGTGGTTGGAACTAAGAAAATAATATAAAATATCACATTCTAATAGAAAAATTCAAACCTAATAAGACATTAAAACCATAATCATAATTTATTCAATGAAATAATAATGAATCGTTAAGTCTCAATTTTTTTAATAATCACTATGAATCAAAGCGGTGATGCCTCAGTGAAAAATTATATTTTTGGGGTTTTCCTCGACCCTCTATTCCATCATAATAGAAAATTCCTCTTTGAAATTGATGTTTTTATTATCCTATAATGAATCTCTAAAAAGGAAATCCCTAGATTTTAGAGAAACTCTTCATTGAACATGGGGGATGGGAAGAAGAATGGAAATAAGTGTAAATGAAAGAGCAGACTCGCTATTACCTATCCTTGAAACTCAGTAGAGGATAAATGAAAGGTTGAAGAAAATGAAGAGGTAGAATCTACATCCTCGCAAACATAGAGGTGAAAAAAGTTAAGGGGGTATATTTTTCCAACCCATACCCAAGATTAATAATAATTATGAGGAAAATAATCATTATTATTATTATTATTACACTTATATTTAATCATTTTTTCTTTAATAATAAATACCCATACACATAACACCACATATTTGTTTTATAAAGAAACTTCAAATCTAATTTTCATTTTACTAAATTTAAAACCCCACTCATTAAGTTTTGAAATAATAATAAACCCCTTTTTTAAAATAACATTTAAATAATAACTTGAAAATTATTACATGCCCCATCATAAGAAAACACATAGACTGGTGACTTTTGGGAATAAATTTTAAAAATTAATTTTTAGCATGTTTTACTAAAAATTCTGCTAGAATATTTTATTAAAATAGGGTTTTACACACACACACACACACACACATATATATATATATAATTCACTTATTTATTTTTAATTAATTTAACTTATATATATACCACCTATATTTGGGTTTCATTCTTGAATTAAGTACATAAATATTCTCTATAATTCAAAATGAAATGTGATAGATTAAAGTTGTTAATGGAAGGATTATAAGGGCTAAATAAAACTTTTTAAACAAAGTTAAAGATAATTTAAAACTCAAATACAGTGATCACAATTCTATTAAAAGATAAAATCATGTATAAAGTAAATGAAAAATATGTACCTTTAACCAAAGATATCCATTACTCATGTATTCAATAAAGTGTCAAATAAATACCACTAAGGAAAAACCCAAGGAAACTTCCCTCCTTGGTATATTAATGGGATGATTTGAACCACCTGATAATTTGGGTGGGACCCTCCTTTCACCTATGATATGTTAGTATCTCATGAAGAAAATGAAGGAGGGGAGAGTAATAGTTGAATTGGAAGAAAGAAAGGGCATGATTGAACAACCCATAATTGTGGGTATTGACTCATTAAATGTCCCTTAGGGATTCTCCCTGAGTGTCCATGCATTTTCCCATATGTTCATAATGTATGAGTAAATGGAATGTGGTTAACACACTTGTAACCCATTGACCATTTCATTATCCCAACATTTCATCTTGTGAACCATTTAGATTAGTCAATGATAGCTTACATGGAAGAATTTATAGACATTAAAAATTAATATATGGCTTCCTCATTAATCATAAGATCTCAAATGAATCATACAATATTTTTCAGCATATTAAAATATTCCTATGTCACACCATTAGACAGATAAAGGAAATGTTATAAAATATCACTATATAATTTGAAATAATCTTTACATACATGGAGAATATATTTCCTTCGAATAATGGATATTATACATTGTCTTCATCATAATCATAACTAATTATAAAATTTTATTAGAAACGGTAACATTATTTAAAGGGGGGAACCTTAAGGCATCCTAAAATAATAAAATTCAAGTGCATAATTACAAACCACAATTTTATAGTCCAAAAGAAGTCATCTAAGATTAATGAATAGTAGAAGGTGAGTTGTCACATCTACCTTCAAATATAGTTGATCTAACACCATGTTTTCTTCATGATTGGGGTACTTAATAGTAATTTTATGAACCATTATTCTCTTGTTGGTCCTAAAATTGTTGAAAACTAACCAACAGGTTTTAGAAGGATTGTCTGTGTACTTAACCATTTTTATGGAATATGGTTCTAAAATTTTTAGGGGGATTTTGTAATCCTTTCTTAGGACGAGTCTTGTAAAAAGATATTGGTCCTCTATAATGAAATGTTTATCAGCAACATAGAACGAATGTATTTTTAAAATAAAATACACCCAATTGTCCCATATGATTCCCTCCCAATGCATGACCCCATGAGATCTTGATATATTAGTGTTGACTTTATAATAATTGAAATAGGGTATCCAATGGATCTAGTTTCTACATAACCTATTTACTACAAGGTATGTATTGTACCTAAAGGCCATAAATAGAAGTAGAGTATTTCAGTCATTAGATTCTGACAACCAGATCAGATATCTGTAGTGTAATCCTTCATCACTAATTGTTGTGGGTAACAGCCATAGGGTGATGTTTGACTCTGTTGTGGTATTCCTATAAAACATAACAACCATCCACTAAAATCACTCTATGAAACAATCCTTTGGGGAGTAAAAATCTATACTGTGAAACCAAGAACTAGATAAGAGATTGAACAACCAACCAATGAGGGAAATTCCCATGGTATTGTTGAACTAGTTCTAGATAAAGAGTTCCCATTCCTCACCCCAGAAGATATGGGTCATGTTACCCACCTCTGAATTGATGTAGTAGAATTATTCAGAAGATATATAAATAATACTCTACTATATCACATTATAAGTGGGTAAGGAACCATATAACGCTCTATATAATATAAATATCATATTTTCTAAAATAATATTTCCCTGAAGTATCTTCCCCAATATTTCATCTCCCTATTGAATATGTAAAAGATTAAAGTATTATTTTGAATTAAAAATATCAGGATTCCCATGAGTAAATGTAAAATGATCTTATTCATCTAATAATTGAATATTTCAAAATAATTCATTTGGATTTTCATCTAGTACAAATTCAGTGAAGTTAAAATTTAAACTAGTTAGCTAGAATATGGTAGACAGGGAAGTACTATGGAACAACCACCAAATTAAATTTATATAAGGGAAGGTATCATATTCCAATAAACCAATATGAATCCCATACTAAAATACTATGTGGATCTTGGAGGATAAACTAGAGATAGGAAGTTGATTCATTCTGTTTAATCAAAGAATCCATTGCCATTCTATATTTTTCTTATGAAAATTGAGCCTAAAGGGAATGACCAGTAAGAAAGTCCCAGGGAAACTATTATTTCATGGAATGCATAGTGGTTTCCAAACCACTCTTGTTAATTTCACCTATGTTAATTGGTCTAAAAAACCATTTCCAAGTGGCCCGTTGGAAACAACCCTCCCCATTTTCATCCCATAAGATGTTGTAAATAATATTTTCAATTTTTATCATAATCATTTTAGGTACCTTTATAACTAAGATAATATGTACGGTGATGGAAATAAGAGCACTATTTATAAATGTCATTATACCACCAAATGAATATATAATAATGTTCCAATAAAGAACATGAAATGTAATTCTATTCAAAAGTCCATTGAAAAAATGAATTATGAGCCCCTAATTTGATAGTGGATCACTGAGATACTCCAATTCGAGAATCCTCTTGTATAAACCAATCTATCCTTCAATTTAGTGAACTCACCTAGTTGATCACCTTATTGAAATATAAATAATCCTTTTAATCATATTAAATATTTTCCCAAAAGACTATATATACCCTTTAAATTATTTAATACTCAAACCTAAATTGATTGATTTATATTTTTATGAATAGAATCTGGGTAAAGAATAATGTGGCTATGAGAAAGGTGGTCCTCTCTCCTTATACCATGAGTTGATTTGAATAAACCAAACCTTTTTCTCATGAGGGTAACTAAACACTAATATGGGGCATATAAATAAAAAAATATCTCATGAAATCTCTATGAGAATAATAATTTTTTCATGGACTTTAAAATATATTTTCATTCTAGTTCTGTTTAATCCTTTTTCATGTCCACCTTCAATAAGATGTCAGTACTATGAAAATTTTTATCTAAGTATTTCACTATATCCTAAACTAGGAAAAACTTCCCTTGTATATTTGTTTATTTAATCAATCAATGTTTCTCCTTTGACACCAAATTGGGTATTAAATAAGAAATCTTGTCATTTAAGATCTTGACTAGAATCTTGTAGGATAATTTTCACATACAAATAGTATGAAAGTTCTGTAAATAATGGTGTTATATTACCATTGGGATGAAAAAAAGGGATATACCATATACTACCTTGGATAAATATATCATTAAAAAATCCCTTTATAGTTATAGTTATAACATTTTTAATGACCTCCCAATTATCCAAGTAAAAGTAACTCGGGATCCCATCTAAGTGGATCAAAACTACTGATGGTTTTCAAGATTTCATCCACTTTAGGGGATAATAGATATCATAGTATTCCTCCACTTATTCACATCCTAATATAATGAACAAAAAAAAGAATCATTAAGAAAACTATCAAGATATCCCCCACTATACTATGGTTAGTTATTAGAAAGAAACCAGGTGAAGTGGTCCACATCTAGTAGACTAGTAATAGAAAAATTATTTAATAAAAAACTATCATCAAGTTAAATTTTAAGGTTTCCTAAAAATTTATATTCATTAATACATGTGTGAAAATATATTGTGTTTTTATCACCCTCTATGAGCCAACAAACTATTGAAATTTTTCAGGACACCTTCTCCTCTTCTAAAAGAAAATAAGATGGTTATTTTTTATTGGATACCATGAACACAAAAAAAATTGTTATCCCAACACCATTTTAGTCAGTTTTCATGTTGTTGAATCTCAAAAAAAATAATCTCTATATTTCCTATGTTCTTTTCGTTTCACTTCACCCATTCTTGGAGAAGAGTTTTTATCCTTATAATCTTCTTTAGAATAATATCCATGGGGTTTCCCTATATGGGTGAATTCTATGGATCTTTGATGATTTTGATAAAATTAGGTTATGGTTTCCACCCATTTAAAGAGTAGAAGGGAGTATTACTCAAGGAACATATGACCAATCACATCAGTAGGGGAGATTTATCTTAAAGAGAATGATCCAAATGAGTGGATGAGGTGTTGGGAAAAGTAGGTAACCACTAAAAGTTAAAGAGTAATTTTTCCGAGTAACACAATATTCCCTTGGAACCTTGTTTGTATTAAAAGTGTACCCATATCCTAAATAATATAGATACATCAACTGGATTAATATAAATAACTAATTAGATTTTTGTATGGCCTTCCATGAGAATGCGAACCTGAATTTCTTTTCATATTAATCAATAATGTTATTAAATTATCCTTTAATAAGATACAGAAAAAATACTAAATTAATATAACTCATTTAATGTTAGACTTTTTGTCTTTTAGACCCATATAAAATTTTATAAACAAAGGTAATATTGTATGTGCTTTCTATATAGTCCTTAATAGTGATATGTTGAGTAGATTAATTGATCATCTTCACCTAAATGTTTCCTTTAAAAAATCCAAATGTGGTTATTTCGTGGACTTGGATACATGAAATTCTTCATAAAAATATTGAATGATAAATCCTTAATCAAATATTCCTTATTTTTAGGTTCAATCACTAAAAAAATAGAAACTCACAAATAAAAAATTTCAAAGGGAATAAAATTAAATTTTTTCATGGAGTCAATCGGTCTAGAATTAAAAATGAGGAAGGAGATCAAGATGAGGCAGAAAAAATTTCTTCAATGGCATTGTTAACTAAACCATAAGGGTAAAAAATTTTCCTTTCTTCCTGAATCTTACACCTGTACCTGGTGGAAACCATATCCATTTTCTTATTAGGGACTGATGTTCTCTTCTAGCCTCATATCCTTAAGGGGGGTTAAGTGTGTAACTCTTAATCTAAAGGATTCAATGCATTGAATGGATTCACCATTAACATATTTTAAGTTTTGAGATCCACCTTATCCTCAGAATGAATATATAAAATGGAATCCTATAAAGAATAACTTAAATCTAGAAGTAGCTTGGTAGATAACAAGGAGAGAGGGGTGCAAGTATTTTCTAGATGGTAAGCCATAGAATTGATAGTAGTAGAAATAAAAAGATCTCGATTGGTGGTAACCACTAAGAGGTCATGTGAATTGACATCCTTTTCAAAGAAGAATTTATAGATATAAAATTTTCTTATCTCACTTGAACACCTGTGGGGTGTCATTAATTCTCATGGGTAATGTAGTTTAGAAAGTTAAAACTCAAAATAAACACTCATTGTATAACTAAATAAACAAATATAGTACATAGAAAATTTGATGTTGAACCCATATAGATAGATTAGAAATAATTCAAAATGATTTTGATTGATTAAGAAAAATAATAGAAATATTGATTTGAAGACACTCAATTAATGGAAATAAATCGATCATAGTAAATCTAACTTCATGCTTCGGTAAAGTAAAATAATATTGATTCACTTAGAAGTGTTGTTATAATTGGACCTCAGTAATCCCACACTTGGAGTGAACACTCTTTATTCTAAAATCCCTTTTTCATCTCTCAATAACTTTGGTTAACTAAGAAAATAAGTAATCCAAAACCCTTTTGAAACATATATATCCCAACCTGCGCATTGGTCATTCAATTAGAATAAGAATCTACTAAATAATTTAAGATTTTTCCCTCCTCAACTCATAATGGTTGTGTAAGGAAGAGGAGAATAATATTTAGAGTAATTTAATGAATGAAAAATACCAACTCAGACTTATCAAAAATAAATACCTTAGGTAAAATAAATCCTCAACCATTATATGCTTGGAACTATAAAGGAAAAAACCCTTATGATAGTCATGAAGGAGTGTAAAAAATAATAGAATAAACTTAAATAGCACCACTATTTCCGATGCTTTCTTTGGGGCGTGTGTGCATCCATCTGTGAGGACGCACAGCTGTTTCCCCGCATTCCCGCTTTCCAAAGGCGGGCGACATATATTCCTTGTTCAGGGATGTTATCACCTTGATCAAAACGGGATGATGGGATGTCGTTTCTTCCTTCCATGGATTCCTCCTCAGAACTCGTCACCTAGTACATGTCTCCCTTATAGATTAAAGACGTTGTTCGTGAAACTCTTCCTGGTTCTATATCTTCATGGAAACCAGTTAATTACACTACTTCTATTAGGACATTCCAAGGGTTCAGGTTAGGGTAGCAACCTTCGTTCAGGGGAGTAGTCATGTTGGACATCACTAGCGTGTCTGGAAGCTGGGACACTGGCGCGACTGGGTTTCTTCCCCTTATTATAGGGCTTCTCAAGGGCACGAAATCCTGAGGAATCTCGTGTTGAATGAGAGGAATTATATGCCATAGGCATGTTTCTGAGGTTTTCTTCATCTTCCCAAGTTTAAGACAGGGTATGACACAAATTTAATGTCCAGCAGAGACAGATCTGACTTACCAGAACACTGACTAGAGTGGATCAGATGGGTACGACCCCTGGAGGGAACACTGTTGTTGGGACCAACATGTGGTTGACTTTCCGGTTACTGTTGAGGGGAATGGGGAATGAGATGGCATGATTTCACCGGGATGTGGCGGCCCGGATAAGAATCAGGATGGATGATGGAGTGGTTGAACGAAGTGGATAGTGAATGGGATGGAACCATCATGAGGATGATGATGGTTTTGGGCTTGATCCTCGAAGAGTCTTCATTTGTATCCTCGTGGCAGGGAATCAAATTCCACGTAGTTCATCTGACGACAGCTTACTGCCGATTGGGGTTTTCAACGGCTTACCACTGGATGGGGTCACAACAGATTACCACTGGATGGGGTTGAACTGACGTGAATGGGGACCTGGGGCCTAGATAGATGGTGGGTCTTGAACCTCATGGAGGATTCCTATGTACCTTTCCTTGGAAAGGATAGAAGACCATGTAGTTCAGGGTGTGGGAACCGATGTGAAGATGGTCAGGACAACTGGTGGATGGTGGGCTTGAACCTCCTGGAGGCTTCCTATGTACCTTTCCATAGAAAGTATCAAAGACATTATATTTTAGGTTGTGGGAACCGACGTGAAGGATGGTTGGGACCAATGGTTGTTGGTCTTGAACCGCGTGGAGGCTTCCTACATACCATTCCTTGGCAAGGATCAAGTAACTCATAGTTTAGGATGGGTTTGGTGTGCAACGACTTACCACTGACTGGGGAAACAAAAGCTTACCACTGTTTGGGGTCCATAGTTTAACATCATGTAGGACGGGGGAGAACCAATGTGAAGGTGGTTGGAGCGACCAATCAGTGGTGGGATTGAACCTCGTGGAGGCTTATTGCGTACCCTACCTTGGCAAGGAACAAAGACCATGTAGTTCAGGTGGAGTTTGGTGCACCGACGTGAAAATGGTCGGGACCAATGGATGTTGGGATTGAACCTCGTGGATTCTTCCTATGTACCTTTCCTTATCAAGGATCAATGGCCTTGTAGTTCAGGTGAATGGGGATTTGGTGGTTACGCTCTAAGGCAGCCCAAGGTGTTCGTGAACCGACGTGAAGGGGGGTCGGAGCGACCAATGGGTGGTGGGCTTGAATCTCGTGGAGGATTCCTATGAACCTTGCCTTAGCAAGGATCAAGGACCTTATAGTTCAGGTGGTGTGGGGCTTACACTCTAGGCCTCCCAGAGGGGATGTCATGGTCGATTCTTTCTTTAAGCCCATGTTATTCATGCTCAGTGTGAGAAACAAGAGACAGCAAAGTCCTGATGATCACGTCGCGAAAGGTGCATCCGTGGGAAATAGAGTGGGGCTTACATGTAATCACAACCCAAAGAGAAAACAGGGGCTTACGCATGGTTAGAAGCCCGAAGAGGTTGGGACTTACTCTAGGATGGAGGCCCGGTGGCAACAAATCCCAGCGAGAGAGGGATTTGGCACCGAAGAATGGACGGGCAAGGATTATACCTCCTGTAAGAAAAGCTAGGGGCTTACACCGGGGTGGTTTCCCAATCCCCACATAGGATGCATGGGGGGAAGTCATAGTTTAACGTCATGTGTTGAGGATGAAGGTGCTTGGAATTTTAACATCCTACATCTTGGATGAGGTGGGTTCACTCCGCACCCCCTAGGACATACATAACCAGTACCCTCTAAACCCTGGTGAAGGGAAGGCAATGGAAATGCCGTGGTGAGGGGCTGTTATGGAGCGAACCATTGAGGGGTCCACGTTAGTGTGGCTATGTGAAGAAGCAATAGCCATTACCATGCCTATGCGAAGATTCATGAGGTGAAGCAACGCAACGGGAAGTGTTATCCAAGGGACTTTGAAATTACTTCATGCGAACCTAGGAGGTTTCACTGGAGAGGGAGTTGCAGAGCAAAGGGATTTATGAGTAGATGACTCATAGAGATATGTTTTTTCATGCAATAGAAGGGCTTAGTGAAGGTCCAAGCTTCGCAAAGTGAAGTGGCCTAGCCTAGGCATAGGGCATAGGTACATACAAGAGGTGCTTCACGAAGTGGAAGGGAATTTTCAAAGAAAATCCCTACAAAGCATGGGTGCCTCATGAAGCAAGGTCCTATAAAGTAACATGCTTCGCGAGGCACAATGAATCTACCATATCATTTGAGTCATGTGTTCATGAGGGGTGCTTCGCGAAGCATAAATTCTTCGTGATGACCTGAGTCCCTGTGAGGATCTCCTTCCTTCGCGAAATCCCGTGGGCTTCACGAAAGGCATCCCTCTTTAAAGAGGGGGTTAAAACAAGTCAAAGGGGAGGCACTTCGTAGAGAAAAAGTATCTGGAATATCTCATGGTTCATAGAGAAGAAAGTGCTTCGCGATTGGAGAGCTAAGAAGGTGAAAGGTCAGTTGATCCGTCCTTTGGGCATGGGAGAAGGCTGGTATTTATAGGCAAGAGGTGCCGCAAATCAGATCTTACTCAGTGCGAATATGGATTCCACTCCACGACGAGCTCGCGAATTTCAAAGGGGCTCATGGAGCATCCTGCCTCCTCACTTCGCGGTAGGCTCACGAACGTCAAATCGGCTTGTGAGCATCCTACCTCCTGGCTTTGCAGTGGGATCGCAAACGTCAAATAAGCTCATGGAGCATCAAGCCTCCTTACTTCGCGGTGGGTTCGTGAACGTCAAATTGTCTCACAGAGCATCCCGCCTCCTGGCTTCGCAGTGGGCTCGCGAACGTCAAATCGCCTCGTGGAGCATCCCACCTCCTTGAATCCTGGCAGGCTCGCGAAGGTCAAATCGGCTCACGGAGCTTCCTGCCTCCTTTCTTCACGGAGATCGTGGGGCTATTCCACTCTGTGAAAGGTCTTCGCAATTCTAATTTAGAGACTTTCTTATTATCCTTCTCCCTTCCATTTTTGTGGTGCCAACAAATGACCCACCGCAGACTTGGAGCTAAGGATAAATCAAGGGTCAAAGTATGAGGGTCAATCGCCAAAAGTCCTCGGTCGATCACGAAGCAGGATTACGAAGGAGGATCGTCAAGAGGGAAAGTGACGGGTCGGTTGGGCGCGCCACAAAGCTCTCCGTGGTCGAGATGCACCGCGATGCTGCAAGGGTCATCACCTATAAATAGAGGGGATGGCATCACTTTTTTTCTTCCTCTTCTTCGTGATTTTGGCTTTTAGCGCTCTTGATTCACGAAGCTCCGTGTACTCCATGATTTCCCTCCGCGAATTGGTCTTTCAACTTCGTAGTGCATAGCGATTCTTTGACTTCGTGTCTATGTGCTTCGTGAATCTAACTTCGGAGGCCATGGTAGGGCCCTGCGAACCGACTTCGCGAAAAAACTCCATGAATGAGCTTCGTGAACGAACCCAAAAATCTCCCCAACCTAAAAGACTAAATGGATTTTCAAGAAGCTGCCCATTGGGTCCTTGCGGATGCTTCCCAAAGGGATGAGATGGCGAACAGCCTGGGTTTAGGAGAGCTAATTCGGAGCCACTCTGCCCATGGTTCTTTGGGGGAGTTGCTATCGAAGATCTAGAGGAACTAACCGTTATGTGAGAGGTTGCCTTTGTATGGATTCGGGCTAAGGGATGACATATTCATCCCAGAAGAAAGTCGGGATGAAGGAGCTTACTGGTTCAGGAGCACGCCATGCCAGCGTCGGCGGTTCAGGGTGGCTAACGGTGACCCAGGAGGGCTTCACACCTGTCATTGCTGACTGCTTATACAACCACTTGAATAATGTTTACAAATATAAGTTACATCTGGAGAAATCTCCCCCCATCCATCAGACAATATTGAAGGTCACTCTGGGGAACCCGGAGAAGGGGTGGTCTTTGGAGTGGGACCTGCGCCAGGGCGGAAACTTCACAGACGATTGGGTCTAGGCCTACTGGGTAGGCACCTCGTGTGAGGAGTTTGAGGTGGAGATGAGAAGAGTGGGCATGTATGAGGCAGCTTGGGCCTCTCAGTTTCACATCTACCAACCGAGGTAGCTAATGCCGGAGCTATTGAGTAGATGGTCATCGAGGAACAACACATTCCATTTTCTCCACAGGGAAGTCGGCACCAGCTTGTGGGACGTCCAACAGATCTCAGGGGTCCTGATACTGGGGGCTATGTATGACGAATTCCTCCTTGTCATGAGTGCGTGGGAGGACCCTAAGCAAATGCTGCCCCTGGTGATGGATTTGATGGAGCTTGTGTCGGGAGAGGACAAGGAGGCGGTGAAGGACGTTCATTTCAAGTGGTGGTTCAAACAATTCCTAAACTTCCTGGAAGGCAAATAGTTTCCGGCGAGGCCTCAGACTTTCCTGAAGGGGGCTCAGAGTAAGGGGCACTCATACTGGTAACTTTTGGAGGACAACCAGTGGAAGAAGTTCAGATTTAGTTTCATCACTAAATAACAACTGCTAGTCAGGCTAGCATCGTTCATCATGGATCTCATCTGTGGTTGGATCCTTCCAGTTAGGGACACCAACACGGGAGTGTGACCAAGTACATTAATTATGGCATCCGTGTTGGAGATAGGAGGGCTGGTCAACCTCGGGATCCCGATGCTCGTCAAGCTGTATAAGATGTTGTGGCATATCAACGAGGGGAAGAGGCCACAAAGAATATGTGGGCCATTCCACCTCCTTTATGGGTGGACAGTGGCACACGTCAGGGGGGTTTATGAATACCCGAACCCCATTTCTCCTTTGGAATCAAACTTCTTCCCATCCATCCTAAATGCTGTCGGGAGCTTTCTAGTCAAGATGATCACACCTTCGGTTCTGAACCAAGTGTGGAAGGTGGAGGAGTTCAATTTCCACCCATTTCCATTGCCGACGGGGGTATTCACTGATGATTTCACATAAAAGGAGGATCACCATGACTATCTCATGGCCTTTCGAGGTGGATTTTTGGTGTCAAGGGTGGATCGTGAGCCTCTCTGCAAGCCGTACACCCCGCACCGATTTGCTCAGAAATTCCGATGCATGCAGCGACTGACCTCGTACGTCTATCTGGGGGTACGATATGAGGAACACCTGTGTGTGATGAGGATATGTGTCTCATATTCACACGGGAAGATGGGAAGATGTATAAATAGCTGGCTCCATCGACCATTGTCATCGGGTTAGTGAAGGAATATGCCCAGAGTTGGCAGGCGGCCTACCTGGGGGAAATGATGAAGCAACCAACCATTCGAGTTGACGATGGTGTGCCTCCCAAAACTTGGGGCAGAGGTAAAAAGTTAGTAGGGTAATCTAGCGGTGGTGGGGATATCGTAGTAGTGAGGCCCGCACCAGTTGAGGGAGAGGCAACAGTGGAAACAGACCTGGTTGTCCCAGAAGAGCAGAGCTATCCTGAGGGGAGGTCACCTAGAGTGTTCCGTAGAATATCCACTCAGGCTCCAGGGATACAGTTTCGCCACATTGATATTCCAGAGAATGTTGTCTTCCCAGAGGCCTGGGACATTTGGAAAGTTAACCATCAATTCCTCGACTCGTCGGAGATGTGGCATCATATGAACCGTTTCGGGATGAATTTTTCGAGGATAAGCCCTATCAGGGCCAGATTTGCGGTATCCTAGGCAGAGGAAGAGTAATACCTGACAAATCTTGAGGACTTTGTGCACTCCCGGGGTACCCCGTGTCTGATGACAGATCGAGTCAAGGTGTTGCTTGATCACACCACTCCCTCGTAGTTGTTGGCTGCTGACTTAAGGGAACGGTTCCCTCTATTGGAAGAATCAGATGAATCCTCATGGGGAGATGAGGCCGAGATAGGGAGCCTGTTGGAGGAGGGATAAGTCGAGTACAAGACTCGGATCTTGAAGAATTCTCCGAGGACCTTGAGGTAATGATTCCAAACCCCTTCTTCAGGGTCCACTTTCAGATCATTCTGGACTCCTTGCTAACGTCTAAATTGTGCAGAAGGGCCTTTTTTACAGAGCTCGTTCTCTCCCTTCAAGAGATACAGATGTGTAACCTTTGGGGTCCACGCCTGCTGCTGGGGAGATCAGCATGTATATGGGGCCGGAATACCCGAAGTGGCTCCCAAATCTTTAGACCTTCCAAAAATATATGGAGGGCCATGCTTCAGGGTCCCGACAGCATCAACCCAAGAATGATATTGAGAATTTGATCTCTTTAAGTCTTCTCTACCAAATTAATTACTTTCATTCATCAACCATGTTAACCAACATGCATGTTCCCTTTTTCATATGCATAGTCCTCCAAATGGCGTGGGTTGCCTTGGAGAGGTCATTCGGTACCCCTAGAAGCACCTTTCCCTAGGGAATATCGGTGACTGTGGAGGTGGAGGTCCATATTGATCGAATAGTGGCACTCTTGATCACCAGTGGGACCTTCAGGGAGGCTGAGCCTGAGATCATTGAGGTGGGGTCAGATGATGAGGATCGATCGGACAGCCCAAGTCCCACCATGCCTGATCAAACACTAGATGCGGACCTGTCTGATGAGTTCCTAGGGGCATTCCCTGCATATGAGCCTGCAAACCATGATGACTGGGACAAGACGACCTCTGATGAAGAGGATAGCAGAATAGTCTATCACCGATCATCGAACCGAATCAAGCGCTTCATTGATGACACCCCTAGGCACTATGGCTAGATGAGATGGACAGACTTCACTCGCGACTACGTGAACTGTGTGCTGGGGGAGTGGATGCCCAACATCCTCACATGCTCGTCCAAGATCTTATGGCGGAGAAAATTTTGGAGTGTGACCATGGCCTCAGTGTGGGTTGGCAGCAGAGGAAAGCGGTGAACATAAAGACGCCCCAGACGGATGAAGATGAGGTCTAGCGGCTGCAGAGTAGGGCGGACGAGCACTCGGCCTCCCTCAACGTGCAATCTGAGATAATATTGTGATTTAAGGCCTAACTAGCATAGGATGAAGAGAGCATGAAGCGAGCCTCCGACGAAATGATCGTCATCCGGACCGACGTAGAGCGGGCCCAGATTGCGGCTGATAAATTGAACCCCATCACTGCCGAGGAGGAGCAGGAACTGAATAGGCGGCAACAAATCCTAGATGCCACCAGCCAGAGGGTGGCGGAGCTACTGCGTTCTTTTGACGAGCTTAACCTTTCCACAGGGAAAATCGACCCTTGGGTACTATAATGATTACAAAACCTCAAACCTACTTTCATGCTTCAATTATTTGATGTCTGTAGCATGCACAAGTTCCATTATTTGTATTGTTTTATTACACACCCGTGATATTCATGGAGCGTCCATCGATCATTCCCTAAGCTCGTGTGGGTCACGCCCAATGCGAGAAACAAGGGATGACCACCTTATCAATCCATCCAAATGTATGACTAAAAACTAAGCTTCGGGCATCCGGGGGTTTGAACAACCAACCTGGATTCTTGGTAAGAGAAGGGAGAGACCTTACTAGATTATAAATCACTCAGAATATCCGAATTACCGTTTTCCCAGCATGCTCTTGTGCATGAGTGGGGTAACACCAGGGGCGTTAAAATCAATCCGAACAGAGGGGAGTGGAATGTGTGAATAATGATACCCAAAATCTGAAATAGTATGGGGTTGGAGTGATAATGAAGGATAACTATCGACCATGTTCAAACCACAGTATCATTATTGCATTAGCCTAAAATGGAGATAACAAATGAGGGCCGACTGTTGACCATGTTCGAAACACGGGGCCTGACTCAAAATGCTTCCCATTAGTCTTTCAGAACATTGCCCCAGGACAGTAGGCGAGCCATAGGCCGAGCATCTATACTGTTAGAGTGTTATTTTATACATGAAAGAGGATGAGGGTCCGAATGAAGGGCACATAAAGCATGGAGTATGGAATGATGGGTTGTTTGAATGGAGTCCAACACTCTTGAAATCACGCCACTGTGGTGGAAACACATTAGGTGGGCGTATCTATCTAATCAGGGACCAAGCATACTTCTGACCGGGACCTCTCTGATGAGGAAACTGTCACCTCCCATCATTATCATGGGGCATCCCGAACATGTTCAAGATAAAGTTTCAATTTTGTGGTTTCCCAAATAAGCTTAGGTTAAGGGAACAAGAGTGAGAATTAGGCTGGTCACGAAGCAAAGTGGCCGGGTGTTCTTATGTACCCCATGAGGATGGGAATCAAGGCATATGTAATTCTGAGAGCATAGTTTAACATCATATGGGAAGAGGAAATGCATGTGTGGAAATGGCTACGCCAGTACACGTCCTACCAGAACTACTAAGCCCACGTGAGTGGTGCTCGATGTGGGAAACAAGAAGTATGGATGGGAATTTCCTCGCACAGGGAGGCACACGTTAGGGATGATGGGGCATTAGATGACTGACGTCCCACTAATGCTGACCCACCTATGTAATGCACCTAGATGCACAAAGAAGTAAAACCGAGTATATCAGAATTAAACTTGAACACAAGGAATTGGAAATATGTGAATCATGATACTTGAGATCTAGACCACAATGATGGAGGCGTGACGGTAGGGGATAGATATTGACCATGTTTGAAAAACAGTATCCTAATCATGTTAGCCTGATATGGGGACAGACAGATGAGGGTCTACCGCTGACCATGTTCGAGACACGGGACCTATCACAAATGTCGCCTGAGATGTTTAGGGACGTTGGCCCGAAATTGTAGGTGAGCCATTGAGGAATGAGACTAGGCTATGAAGGGGGTCCCTTCAGATGTGGAAGGGGATGAGGATCCCAATAACAGGCTCACAAAACTTTTACATGGAATGAGGGGATTGTCCCCGAGAAAATTCCACACTTCGGGTTCTTTTTCAGAACGCATCCTAGTACGACAATGAGATGCATCAGATAGAGGGAGTCGAGTTGCTTCCCAAGGACAAGGGTCCTGGGGTCACACGTTTTCAAATTAAGGTCCTAGGGTGGACCATTAAGGGGGGATTTATTTAATGGACTGTGTGCAGGGCAGCGAAACAGCCAAACGTGGCACGCAGTTCCCATAGGGAGATATTAGTTTTGGGTCATAGAACTCAGACCATGCTGGGAAAAGAGATGGGAAGCACATGGAGTGTCTATTGAAAGACCCAATGTGAATAAGAACCTAATAGGTACTCGCCACCCCACATATTCCAAGATAAGTTCAAGCCAAAAGGCCGAAAAAGAAGGGACATGATTTGTAGATTCCTAGGGCTGGACCCAGAGAAAAAAGAAATGTCTGGGCATTCCTACATATCCCATGAGGATGGAAATCAAGCCACACGTAGTTCTGGAAGGTTTCACGGTAAGTTACCAGTGATAGGGATAAAAGGGGTGTGCGGGTCTGGCCCTCGCACTAAAAGAAGCGGCATTTGATAGGTCTTGTTTTTCCTTTAGGGTGAATGGAGGTGTTTTTTTCATGAAGCGATGGGCCTAGAATAGAGAATCCAGGAATCACAACAAGAATCAAGCCAAATGAAGGCATTGACAAATGCTATGGTGTCTAACCGATACCAAACATGATGTCCCTTGAGTGAGGACATCACAATACGATGTCATTTTTCATCATGTGGTCAGGACGATATTGTCTCAGTTTAAGGTCATGTGATGGGACCAACCATGTGGTTTAACGTCGTATGGTATAGACATAACAATTTTGAGTCATGTGGGACTAGGCCACATAGTCTAGAGTTTTATGAATCAGACATATACAAGAAGTATTAGGTTCGAAGGGGAATGTGCATGACATGATAAATCATACCGGATGTGAATGTGGACAAGGTCCACATCATACCGTGCGCGATTCCATAAAATAATCTTCGGACCGAGGGGATAGGAAAAATTAGATGATAAGGGGAATGAAAAACTAGATCCAAATTGAGCTGGACCCGTAGACGAGGTGTCCAGGTGTCCCTACGTATCCCACAGAATGGGAATCAAGATGTACGTAGTTCTACAAAGAGGAAATACAAAAAGATCTTAGTTTAAGGTCTTATAACTTGAACCATGGAAAAGCAGGACTATTCCAAGTATGTGTGGACCTTAATCTGATCCCTAAGCCTATGTGAATCGAACTCGGTGTAGGAAACAAGGGCGGATAAGGTATTTTCAATACGTGAAATACATGAAAAGGGGAAATCGGTGGAGCCCCGAATGATTGCCTTATTGCGGATTTTTCCTCCTAACGTGCGGATGCGCACTGAGGAATAGTACCAAGAGTATCAAAATTATACTTGGACATGATGATGTAGAGAAAGATGTGAGTCATGTAACTGAAATTTTGGGCATAATGGGGTTAGTGTGACAATGGAGGATAACTTTTGACCATGTTTGAAACACAACATCCATATCGTGTGACCTGAGGTGGGAACAACAAAGGAGCATTGGCCACTGACCAAATTCACAATGCGGTACTTGTATCAATTTGTTGCTCTAAACCCTTGAGGACTGTGACGCCCCAGTTTTTATGAACTAGTTCAAGTAAGCAATGTTATGCCTTTAATGATGTCTCTTGTTTTATTTGTTGTGCTAATAAGGAATTAGAAATAAAATAAAACATGGAGAATAAGGTAAACTAATATATATTAAAATATTACATTGCAACAAGACCCAACTAGTTGAAAATACCATGCACAAGACCTAACACAGCCACAACAAGACTACTAAGAACCACAACGCAAGTAATCGGATAGTCCTCGTCTTCAGAGTCTATCAGCGTGAAAAATATAACAGCCAGGGCCATGGCACACATGCTCAACACCAATGGTATGAGGAGGTCCATCCTTTTTAGTTCAAGTAGTTCAAATTTGTAAAATGCCCCTGCTTTTATAAAGGTCCTTAAGGATATGACCGTTCGAAAATATAGTCGTTGTGTTTCAAAACAACCTTTGGTTACCATTGATAAATTTATGGAAAACTTGTTTAATGCTCTTATGATTTTATAATATTTCATGTTTCACAAAAGAATCATAGTTTTAAAATAAAAAGGGTATTTTTGGAAATAAATCCTTTTGTTTTCACAAAATTCCGATGGATACTTGTATAGTGAAATCTTAGTATTATTTTTATAAAAAGTGTGTTTAAAGGGTATCTATAATAATTGTATCTTTCGGCCACTGAAATTATGAATTTGGGGTAAACTTTTGGTCTTTTAAAGTTTATAAAACAAATATTAGTTTATTTTAAAAATCCAAATAGTTATACTGGTTTTATATGAAAAATATGAGAGGTATATCTTTTAAAAGATTTATAGAAAAGGGATTTAAATTTTAAGTTGAAACTATTTGTTTTTATTTACTCAATTTTTTTTGTACAAATATTTATATTATACACTATTTTGAACTAAGTATACTTAAACTAGTTATTTCGAAAGCCTAAATAAATTTTTTATGAAATATATTACATAAGCCAGTAAAAAGGATTTAGATTTTAAATTAAAACTAATTGTCTTTATTGAATGAACCCTCTTTTGTATATTTATACTACACTTATTTTGAAATAAGTATACTTATGCTAGGTTATTTTATAAATTTAAATAAATTTTAATAAAAAAATGGGTTGGGGCCCGGCCAAGCCGAGGGCATCCCTTCAGGGACAAGCCCTCTAGGCCAAGACCAAGCCCCAAGGGACCCGAGGTACAGACCATATGGGTCCCCAAGTGCTCAGTGGGTGTCCAAACCGCGTCCCAAGCCATGCATAGGTCTCTAAGGTCGTGCGCAGGCCGTGTGTAAGGCCGCGGTGCGTGGTGCGTAGGGGTGGGCCGAAGCCTGAATGGGGCCCGTTTATAAGGCCCCGGTGTGTGTGTTCGTGTTATTGAACCGAAGCCGGCACGCTTTGGTTTATAAGACGCGCCTCAACCGCGGTCCGTTTCGATGTGGGACACGCTCCGTGTGACCAGGACCATCCGATCGACTCCTGTGTGGATCTCGATCGTCCGTCCCTTTTTAGCCGCGCGATCGCCCCGCGTATCACCGCTACCGTCCGATCTCACCCGAGATCTAATCTCGGCCGTCCTTTCCTTTACATCATCGACCCTCACCGTCTTCTTCCTCGAAGCAGCACCCGACTAGTAGGCCTGCAACCGAGGACACCTCGGCCTCCTCCCCCGCACTGCTCCCTTGACTTCCGAACACCCCCTCCTAGGTCTCTGTTTTCCCGTCTTCCCCACGTCGGTCTAGCCTCTTGGGTCGAGTCATTGTTGGATACCGAGTCCTATATAAACGCCTCTGGCCTCTTGAAACCGCGGTGGTTCTTCTTCCTCCTTCTCCTCCCACGAACTCCCAGCAAGATCAGTGTGGTGCACCTGGTCCGAGCTTCCTCCTCAAGCGATGTAAGGGTCCTTTCATACATGCTTTCTTTTAAAAGAACCTCTGTTTATACTCTCGGTATATATATATATATGCAGTTTATATATATATGTATACTTGATTCTAACCCACTCGGGTTGTGATGTTTTCAAAAGGGGGCTTGCATGCCGTGTTTCCAGTAGGGCACAAGTGTAGTGGTTTTTATAATACTACTTTTTTATGTTTTAGTACACACGCCTTATACATATACATAGTTATGTATAATGAAATCCATCTGGTCTTAAAATGGGTTTTCCTAAAGTTTATTACAAGGGTTACTACGGGAAAAGAGTTATCTTACCTTATTCTAAAACAATCCTTAATAATATGGTTCATATATATATATATATGGGTTACCCTTTTTTTATATGCATTATATATATATGTACATAGGTTATATTTTTCTTTGGACCTATGTTGGACAGGGTTTTGGGGTGTTATGTTTTGATTTCTTTCGGTTTTGTTTCATAAAACCTATACAGATATAAACATATAATTTTCTATATATATATATACAGATATTTATAACCAAAACTCTATCTATTTTTCGGATTTCAAAATGATCCAACATGTAATACTATGCATTATATATTAATGAGGGTTGTTTGAAGTTGTTTTACCATGAAAACCCCTCGTTGTAAACTTGGTATCTATATATCTCTATGTACTCATAAACATGTAAACCAATACAAATCAAATTCATGATTTCAAGGGGTGGGTACCAACCTTTAAGTAAATCCTTATTTTATGCGAACTATGTTTTATTAAAGAAGCATACTGGGCATCGCTCATGATGTGTTTTACCATGAAGGGTGTATTTTGGTTTGATTTCAGATGTATTAGAATATTTAAGATTTAATGGGTCATGATATCATGTTGTGTTCATGTATTATCTTAAGACATAATGAACCTACTTTGGTGAATGTATTAATTAATCAAGTTATGATTTAATTCATTTACAAGATCAAGGGCATATTTATCACCATAACTAATTTCAAGTGTTTTCCTTAAGCACTCCTTTTCCATGGATTTATAATGACAAAGATTCATCATTTAGTATATCATTATTTTATATGATTTAGTGAAAAGGATGTTTTACTAAGCTATGTATTCCTTTGATGAGTTATTGACACATTTTTCAAGTTAAATATCATACCTTGTATTAGCAAAATTTTTGGTGGTTCATTATTTATTTTTGTACATAATGCATGCTTCTAACATATCACTAAATGAACTAAGAAATTGGATTACCCAAAGTGGTATGGGACACCTTGGGTAAAATAAAAATGAATGAGATATTCAAGGTGGTATGGGACATCTTGAGTATACAAATGGTTTAAGTAAAGCATGAATGATGTGGCTCACATGATAATAAAGGAAAATTTAAGGTTGCGCCCTGATAGCGCCCCATTGCATTGGGTAATGATGTAACCACTAGAGATTACAAATTTAAGGGTGCGCCCTGATAGCGCCCCATTGCATTGGGTAATGATGTAACCACTAGAGATTGCAATTTTCACGATATCTTGGGGAATAACCTTGGTAATTTTTAATCACACCTTGGGGATGGACCTTGGTGAAATGAAATGATTGTCAATATTGAATGTTGATGCAACATAATTCAAGTTATGTAACAAGTTCTTTCCAAGATAAAGTTCTTTCACGACTGATGCCTTTAAAGTTTTCATAAAGTTCTTATTTCAGTGGTATATGCTTGGAGCATGATTGGTGTTATTACTTAGTAAAATAGTAACCAACATATGAGAATTTGGTTGTTTCCTTTATGCGCAACTCTGATTGTGTATTAATTTTATCTGTTTAATTTATGCTTAAGTAAGACACATGTCATACTTGTTTATGATAACCATTTTTATTCCTTTGAGAATTAACATCATTGTTCCATGTTCTTATTGAAAACCTTGATTGAGCATTTTTATGTTATGTGTTATAATTTTCCTTTAATAAGTGTTCAAACTCTTTTAAAAGAATGTTTTCAAATGTTACAGTGTTTTATTTTTTTTAAAAACCCCTTACTAAGTATTTCAATGCCCACCCTATGTTTTGATTTAAAATTTTTAGGTATCAGCTTTTAAAAGATGAATTGTTTCAGAAGTTGCCGGTTTCCCAGAACCCGAACCGCACACGATCCTCTGTATGGGACATGATGTGTTGTTAACAAAGTGTATTTTATTTTAATATAACACATCATGTTCAGAAGGCACCGAATCCTGGGTTTATGGGGTCGGGGTCTCTACAGTTGGTATCAGAGGTTCAGTTTGGATAACTCTGGAAATCCAGAAACTGAAACAAAAATATATATATGTATATGTATTTAAATTTTATTAAAAATTGTGTTTTCTTAAATTTCAGATGGAAAACGAAGGCACAAATCTCTTATCTCTCCCCACAGAGGCCCTAGAGACCATTGTGTCTTTAGCTAGCTGTGAGGACTTTCTAAACTATGCCCATATCTGCATGACATGAAAACACCTTTACGACGTATCCAATTCACCAAGGGTGGTTCAGTTACACCAAGGGGTAGGAATAGATTACCTCCTTATGATGATAACTCAGTTTCCCTCATATGTGCGTTGGAGAAAGTACCATGAGGGACTTTTCTGAATTTTCACGGTGGGTGAGATATTTGGCACTATGATTGATAACCCTTTTCAAGAAGTTGCTACTGACGGAGACCTCCGAGCGGGCTACCTCTGTCAGATTTTAAACTATGGCTTCTGGGGTCAGTTGTTGGACTTCGGGAGATTAGAAGACGAGTCCACCCGACTGTCTTGCAGACTACAAGTTTATGCAGATGTCTCTCAACTTCATACCCCTCATGCTAGACTCATAAGACGTCATAGGTGCCCTCAAGAGTTTTCCCCTGAATGCTCGGCTTGTGTTTGGTTTGAGGAGTTAGGGAGTTTTGCTTCTCTGTGTGGAGTTCGTTTAGTCAGTGGATAAGGGAAACTTAAGCACTAATAATGATAAACGTATGTTTATTGAAATTTTGTCTTTCCCCTTGTCTCTACTTTTTCCTTGAATGATTTTCAAGTGTTTGAATTCCCGTCTTAAAAATTTCAGATAGAAGGACAAACCCACCTGTTATCTCTTCCCACTAAGATTCTGGAAATCATTGCAATAAAAATGTGTGAGGACGAGTATGACCCCTTTGCAAATTTGAGAAGAACGTGCAAGAAGTGGTTTGAGGTAACAAACGGTCCGGAGATTCTCTGCACCTGCCAGGGGAATGCCTCCATCTATTACTACATTGGCTCTGCACATCTATCCGGACATGAACAACGAGGAAGTTACCACGAAGGGATCTTTCTATGTTTCACCCTAGGCCGAAACTACACGGCCAGAGTGAAATTTTAGGAGGCTGCATTAGAGGGAAATCTTTATGCGGCTTATATGCTCCAACTTCTCAGCTTTAGCCTGTTTGACTATTTTTATGGCTTCGATGTCTTAGACCAAGACATGATTCGGCAAGTCCTTCGTACTTTGGTCTGCAAAGACATTTCAGAACTTTGTACTGTTCGAGCTTCCCTCTGGAGGCCTGAAGGCCCGGAACATAAGTGCAACCCCTCCTGTCTTAGGTGTGTTTGGATTAGGGAGCTGGAGGAGTTGATCATCGCTACAGGGATTCCGCTGAATGCACCCATTGACCCTATACGTTGGTGGAGGTGGTAAGAATGTTTCATAACCTTGTAGTGTTGTGAAATAAATTGCGGGGACGCAATTTTCAAAAGGGGGGAATAATGTGACGCCCCAGGTTTTATGAACTAGTTCAAGTAAGCTATGTTATGCCTTTAATGATGTCTCTTGTTTTATTTGTTGTGCTAATAAGGAATTAGAAATAAAATAAAACATGGAGAATAAGGTAAACTGATATATATTAAAATATTACATTGCAACAAGACCCAACTAGTTGAAAATACCATGCACAAGACCTAACACAGCCACAACAAGACTACTAAGAACCACAACGTGAGTAATCGGATAGTCCTCGTCTTCAGAGTCCATCAGCGTGAAAAATATAACAGCCAGGGCCATGGCACACATGCTCAACACCAATGGTATGAGGAGGGACATCCTTTCTAGTTCAAGTGGTTTGAATTTTTAAAATGCCCCTACTTTTATAAAGGTCCTTACAGATATGACCGTTGGAAAATATAGTCGTTGGGTTTCAAAATGACCTTTGGTTACCATTGATAAATTTATGGAAAACTTGTTTAATTCTCGTATGATTTTATAATATTTCATGTTTCACAAAAGAATCATAGTTTTAAAATAAAAAGGGTATTTTTGGAAATAAATCCTTTTGTTTTCACAAAATTCCGATGGATACTTTTATAGTGAAAACTTAGTATTATTTTTATAAAAAGTGTGTTTACAGGGTATCTATAATAATTGTATCTTTCGACCGCTGAAATTATGCATTTGGGGTAAAATTTTGGTCTTTTAAAGTTTATAAAACAAATAGTAGTTTATTTTAAAAATACAAATAGTTATACTGGTTTTATATGAAAAATATGAGAGGTATATCTTTTAAAAGATTTATAGAAAAGGGATTTAAATTTTAAGTTGAAACTATTTGTTTTTATTTACTCAATTTTTTTGTACAAATATTTATATTATACACTATTTTGAACTAAGTATACTTAAACTAGTTATTTCGAAAGCCTAAATAAATTTTTTATGAAATATATTACATAAGCTAGTAAAAAGGATTTAGATTTTAAATTAAAACTAATTGTCTTTATTGAATGAACCCTCTTTTGTATATTTATACTACACTTATTTTGAAATAAGTATACTTATGCTAGGTTATTTTATAAATTTAAATAAATTTTAATAAAAAAATGGGTTGGGGCCCGGCCAAGCCGAGGGCATCCCTTCAGGGACTAGCCCTCTAGACCGAGACCTAGCCCCAAGGGACTCGAGGTACCGACCATCGGGGTCACCAAGTGCTCAGTGGGTGTCCAAACCGCATCCCAAGTTGTACATAGGTCTCTCAGGTCGCGCGCAGGCCGTGTGTAAGGCCGCGGTGCGCGGTGCGCGGTGCGTAGGGGTGGGATGAAGCCCGCATGGGGCCTGTGTATAAGGCCCCGGTGTGTGTGTTCGTGTTATTGAACCGAAGCCGGCGCGCTTTGGTTTATAAGCCACACCTCAACCACGGTCCGTTTCGATGTGGGACGTGCTCCGTGCGACCAGGACCATCCGATCGACTCCCATGTGGATCTCGACTATCCGTCCCTTTTTAGCCGTGAGATCGCCCCACGTATCACCGCGACCGTCCGATCTCACCCGAGATCTAATCTCGACCGTCCTTTCCTTTACATCGTTGACCCTCACCGTCTTCTTCCTCGAAGCGGCACCCGACCAGTAGGCCTGCAACCGAGGACGCCTCGGCCTCCTCCCCCACACTCCTCCTTTGACTTCCGAACAACCCCTCTTAGGTCTCTGTTTTCCCGTCTTCCCCATGTCGGTCTAGCCTCTTGGGTCGAGTCATCGTTGGATACCGAGGCCTATATAAATGCCTCTGGACTCTTGAAACCGTGACGGTTCTTCTTCCTCCTTCCCCTCCCACGAACTCCCAGCATGATCAGCGTGGTGCACCTGGTCCGAGCTTCCTCCTCAAGCGATGTAAGGGTCCTTTCATACATGCTTTCTTTTAAAAGAACCTTCGTTTATACTCTCAGTATATATATATATATATATATAGTTTATATATATATGTATACTTGATTATAACCCACTCGGGTTGTGATATTTTCAAAAGGGGGCTTGCATTCCGTGTTTCCAGTAGGGTGTAAGTGTAGTGGTTTTTATAATACTACTCTTTTATGTTTTAGTACACACAGATTATACATATACATAGTTATTTATAATGAAATCCATCCGGTCTTAAAATGGGTTTTCCTAAAGTTTATTACAAGGGTTACTACGGGAAAAGAGTTATCTTACCTTATTCTAAAACAATCCTTAATAATATGGTTCATATATATATATGTGTTACCCTTTTTTTATATGCATTATATATATATATACACACATAGGTTATATTTTTCTTTGGACCTATGTTGGAAAGGGCTTTGGGGTGTTATGTTTTGATTTCTTTCGGTTTTGTTTCATAAAACCTATATAGATATAAATATACAGTTTTCTATATATATATATATACAGATATTTATAACCAAAACTCTATCTATTTTTCAGATTTCAAAATGATCCAACATGTAATACTATGCATTATATATTAATGAGGGTTGTTTTAAGTTGTTTTACCATGAAAACCCCTCGTTGTAAAATTGGTGTCTATATATATCTATGTACTCATAAACATGTAAACCAATACAAATCAAATTCATGATTTCAAGCAGTGGGTACCAACCTTTAAGTAAATCCTTATTTTTTGCGAACTATGTTTTATTAAAGAAGCATACTGGGCATCGCTCATGATGCGTTTTACCATGAAGGGTGTATTTTGGTTTGATTTAAGATGTATTAGAAGATTTAAGATTTAATGGGTCATGATATCATGTTGTGTTCATGTATTATATTAAGACATAATGAACCTACTTTGGTGAATGTATTAATTAATCAAGTTATGATTTAATTCATTTACAAGATCAAAGGCATATTTATCACCATAACTAATTTCAAGTGTTTTCCTTAATCACTCCTTTTCCATGGATTTATAATGACAAAGATTCATCATTTAGTATATCATTATTTTATATGCTTTAGTGAAAAGGATGTTTTACTAAGCTATGTATGCCTTTGATGAGTTATTGTCACATTTTGAAAGTTAAATATCATACCTTGTATTAGCAAAATTTGTGGTGGTTCATTATTTATTTTTGTACATAATGCATGCTTCTGACATATCACTAAATGAACTAAGAAATTGGATTACCCAAAGTGGTATGGGACACCTTGGGTAAAATAAAAATGAATGAGATATTCTTAAGGTGGTATGGGACATCTTGAGTATACAAACGGTTTAAGTAAAGCATGAATGATGTGGCTCACATGATAATAAAGGCAAATTTAAGGGTGCACCCTGATAGCGCCCCATTGCATTGGCTAATGATGTAACCACTAGAGATTACAAATTTAAGGGTGTGCCCTGATAGTGCCCCATTGCATTGGGTAATGATGTAACCACTAGAGATTACAATTTTCACGATATCTTGGTGAATAACCTTGGTAATTTTTAATGAAACCTTGGGGATGGACCTTGGTGAAACGAAATGATTGTCAATATTGAATGTTGATGTCACATAATTCAAGTTATGTAACAAGTTCTTTCCAAGATAAAGTTCTTTCACGACTGATGCCTTTAAAGTTTTCATAAAGTTCTTATTTCACTGGTATAAGCTTGGAGCATGATTGGTGTTATTACTTAGTAAAATAGTAACCAGCATATGAGAATTTAGTTGTTTCCTTTATGTGCAACTCTGATTATGTATTACTTTTATCTGTTTAATTTCTGCTTAAGTAAGACACATGTCGTACTTGTTTATGATAACCATTGTTATTCCTTCGAGAATTAACATCATTGTTCCATGTTCTTATTGAAAACCTTGATTGAGCATTTTTATGTTATGTGTTATAATTTTCCTTTAATAAGTGTTCAAAGTCTTTTAAAAGAATGTTTTCAAATGTTACAGCGTTTTAATTTTTTTTAAAAACCCCTTACTGAGTATTTCAATGCTCACCCTATATTTTGATTTAAAATTTTTAGGTATCAGCTTTTAAAAGATGAATTGTTTCAGAAGTTGTCGGTTTCCCAGAACCCGAACCACACACGATCCTCTGTACGGGACATGATGTGTTGTTAACAAAGTGTATTTTATTTTAAGATAACACATCATGTTCAGAAGGCACCGACTCCTGGGTTTATGGGGTCGGGGTCTCTACAAGGACATGGGACCATAATGGTAGGAGGGCCCTTGGTCCGAGTATCCATGTCATTCGGGGGTCCCTTTGGGTGTGAAAGGTGATGGAATCCCTAATGAAGGGGAACACAAAGCCTGAGAAATGGGTGAAAGCATGTCTGGGTAGAATCCGAAATTCTAGGTGCTAAACCAGAGTACACTTGGGCACATTAGTGAATCACCAAAGAGGACCAAGGGGCTCATCTTGAGAGAGGCCTATTTGAAAAGACGAGTATAACACAAGGGTATGGAAAACTCTCAAGAGGAGGTAAATGGTGTGGTTCTTACAAAACCAGACGAGAATGAGGGAATAATCTCATTCCACACCATATACCCCTCTCCCTGGGGGAATGTAGGCCAAGGGGCCAAGGTGAAAAGAAGATTTCGAAGAGATTGGGTTAGACCCGACATCTAGACGTTCGGGCGGTCCTACGTATCCCATGAGGATGGGAATCAAGCCACACCTAGTTCTTGAAGGAAGTAATGTGCAATTTATCATCATGCATTAAGGACACAAATGGGTAAAATACCACACATATAAGAGGTGTACGGTGCAGTGAGTAACCCGACATGAATGGGGACATAATTCCATACCACATTGTACAACCATAAGTGAGAACCTAGGCTGGGGGATCGAAAAGGCCAAGGGCCCTGAGGCTGGACCTCGGACGGAAAGGCCCAGCCAATTTGCAGTTTAACATCTTGTAGTGAGGAAAAAGAAAGAGGTAAGATGACCCAAACAACGTAGGTGTACGACGCGGAGAGTAACTCGATGTGAATGAGGACATAATCCCAGACTACACCATACAATCCCGTAAGAGTTCAGACTTGGGCTGGGGGCCCGAGATTGGGCATGCAAAGCGCGGAAGGGCCTGTTCTCGCGGTATGGACAATAAATGACGGTAGGGATGTATCAAGGGGATATGTGTGGCATGTAAAAATAGCCCAATGTGAATGAGGAAATAAGTCCTCTCCACACCACACAACCCTAAATGAGAACTTGGTCCAAGGTACAGAAAAGGTCAAGGGGTGGGAAATGGACAAGGGGCCTGAGGCTGGGCGTCTCGGACAATGGTAGCCATACGACCTCTTGTACGGTTACCGCCTTATCACAGCACATAATCCCACGTGATCAGTGCTTGGTGTGGGAAACAAGGAGCCAGACTCGACTCTCCCTATCATATAGGGGTCTAATAGCTAGCATCGCCCGAAGGGCATTCATCTCTTGGAGATACAATGGGGCAGAATGAACCACTACGCTCAATGTTTGGGACATATTGGGTGTCTCTAACAACAAAGGATAGTTGTGACCATGTTTGAAACACAGCGTCCCTATAGTGACCTCGACTAGGAACAACAAATGAGCATCGACCGCTGACCATATTCGCAACGTGGGACTTGTATCAGTTTTCTTCTCAACATCCTCGAGGGTGTTGGACCGAAGTGGTAGGAGAGCCCTTGGGTCTAGAATACCTACCATTCGAGGGGCCTTCTGGATGGTAAAGATGATGGAGTCCTAATCAAAGGAGTGGGTGAAGCATAGATTTACCCATCTGTGAAAGATGCGAACACCTCCGGGGAGTGGGACGTATGGCGGGATCGAGATGAGCTCGACGTGAATTGGGGAAAATCCTAAACCAAACCATATTTCTTAACCCGAGGGAATATTCTGGTATTTGGGTTGGTCCAACAAATAAAACATCCAGGCATTCCTATGTATCCCATGAGGATGATAATCAAGTCATATGTAGTTCTTGAAGGCCATGCATTTTAGTGTCGTACAGTGAGGACGTTGGAGGACAGAAGAATGGGGAGTGGGCACATTGTGTGACCATCGTAATCCTGACAAGAGTGGGGCTAAAAATCCTACACTATACCATTCAAGGATCCTCCGATAGAACTATATCCAGGGGGAATAGTCAAAGAAGAGAGTTGGGGGCTGGGCTCAAGATGAAATGTTTGAGCGTTCCTACGTATCCCATGGAATGGGAATCAAGCCATATGTAGTTATAAGGGTGAATTTTAATGTCTTACAAGATTACATATAGTTTAACATCATGCGGGACGAAGTAGTTTAGGGTCATGCAGGTCCAAACAGTTTAGGGTCATGGTAGACCGAAGAGTTTAGGTTCATGCCAGACCAAACAGTTTAGAGTCATGTTGGACCGAACAGTTTAGGATCATGCCGGACCAAACAGTTTAGGGTTATGCTAGACCGAACAGTTTAGGGTCACGCTGGACCAACTGGCTTGGGCAAAGTATTTCTTGAGAATCTTGGCATTGGTGGGAGGAGTTATACGCTCACCATCTATGGTCACCAGGGAGTATGCACCATTGGGGTAAACCCTGTGAATTATGTGAGGTACTTCCCATTTGGGCTCCAACTTAGGTGGTTTCCTACTAGGGATCATTGGTGTCTAGAGGGCCAATACCATGTTGCCTTGTAGGAAAGAGCATAGACAAACCTTCTTGTTGAAGGATCTAGCTATCTTATTCTGATGACTTTCCAGATTGCGCAGGGCATGAAGCCTATTCTCTTCAAGTGCTTCTAATTCAGCCAGATGAATTTCGGCCACCTTATCTGGTTTCTACTGGACATAGACCATTGTGCGTAACAAAGGCAGCTGGATCTCGATGGGCAGGACGACCTCAACTCCGTACACCAAGAAATATGGGGTCACTTGGTGGGAATTACAAGCCGTCGTCTGATAAGCCTAGACGGTGTTGGGGAGATTGTCTGGCCAACTCTTCTTATTCTGAAGAACCCTTTTCTACAAAATGTTAGAGAGGGTTTTGTTGAACACCACAATCTGTCCATTTTCCTGTGCATGATAGTAGGAGGTATGGTTCGAATAGATATCGTACTTGGCATACAACTTCTTCAACTCAGTTGCTCGGAAGTTAGTTTCGTTATTGGTGAGGACGATGTGAGGGACTCCAAATCAGTAGATGATATTAGAGCTCACAAAGTCAATGATAGAATGGGCCTTGAAATCCTTGAGCGGTACTACCTCTACCCTCTTGGAAAAGAAATCCATAGCGGTCAGGATGGACCTGCACTGGCGAGCTATCACTGGTGGATATGGTCCCATGACATTGAGTCCCCACACCACAAATGGCCAAGAGTACTTGGTGGAGTGGAGAGGTTCTGGTAGATGATGCATGAAGTTAGCATGAATTTAGCATGTGTGACATATCTTGGCGAACTCGATGAAATCATGGATCATGGAGGGCCAAAAGTACCCCAGTGTCCAGATATGGTGAGATAGCTTCGGCCCAGTCTGGTCAACATCGCAGGAACTGGCATGAACCTCCTGCATGACCTGAGAAATCTCGACTCCTTGGATACAACGGAGGAGTAAACCATTACACCCATGCTTGTAGAGGATATTATCTAGATTAGGACCACTCTAGAGGGTAAAATTCAGCGCACAGTGTTGGATTGTCTCACGTTCGCCCCGATCAGCCGGGAGGTAACGATTTTAGAGATACTCAATAAAGGGGGCTCTCCAGTCGGAAGTCACTTTAACCACTGCATTTGAGGAACCTAGGGGTCCTGAAATGGAGGCTCCAGCGGTAATATGGATTACCTGTAGGCCATTGTCAACATCTGGGGTGACGGGAGCAATGACTCTCCGATGTTCCATGTGTATAATCAGATCATCCTAATCGGGTTCTGCAAGGGATGCATCCAGGCCGCCCAGGGCATCAGCTTGACCATTCTACGATCAAGGGAAATGAGTAACTTCTGGTTGAGATGGGAACATGGTAATTAGCTGGATAGTGCGCTCCAATAACGGTACGAGCTCTGGATTTCTGACGACGTGGTCACCGTTGATTTTCTTGATGACTAGTTTGGAATCCCATTTAACATGCAAATGGTGCACATCGATCTCAAGGGCCAGCTCAAGGCCAGTGATAAGAGCCTAATACTCTGACTCATTGTTGGTGCAGCCTTATGATAATAGGAATGAGTACAGAAGAATGGATTGTGCTGGGGTAATAAAGATAATACCCAGGCCTGCCCTGTTGAGCCTGGGATCATTGAGTCTCCTACTAGTGGGGTTTCAGGAAGCACCATCAAAGTGCATCTGCCAACACAGGATGGCATGATCTACTGAGAGGATTGCCTCATCCAGAAAATTGAGATCCAAGGACTAGTCAGTAGGAGCCGGATGGGCAAAAAGGAAGTCTACCAATGATTTCCCCTTAATAGCTTTCTGAGGAACGAACCTGATGTCGAACTGGTGAAGGATTACTGCCCACCGTGCTAGATGGACAGTCAACATGGGGTGGTTCAGAATGTACTTCAGCGGGTCTACCCGAGACACAAGCTATACCTCGTGGTCCTACAAGTAGTGTCACAATTTATATACTGCGAAAATCAGTGCAAGGCAGCTCTTTTTGATGGGGGAGTATCTGGTCTCTGTATCGATGAGCACATGACTGAGGTAGTAAAGATTATTCTCCATCCCCTCATTTTTTTTCTGGGATAAAAGGGCGCCAAGAAACTATTACAGGGCAGTCACATAAAGGACCAGTGGTTTTATAGAGACAAGTGGCATCAGGACCAGAGGGTGGAGTAGATACTGCTTGATTTCTTCAAACGCGGTCTAGCACTCTTCATCCCATTCGTAGTAATATCCTTTCTTCATGATCTGAGAAAAGGGCTTACACTTGCCAGCCAGATTCGCAATGAATCGGCGTATGTAGGCTAAGTGGACTTGGAAACCTTGAAGTTTCTGAATATTTCTCAGGGGAGGCAACTGAATGATGTCCTTGATCTTCTCTGGGTCGATCTCAATGCCCCGGTACCTGACAACAAAGCCAAGGAACTTCCCAGAGGTGACCTCGAAGGCACATTTCAATGGGTTCATCTTCAGGTGGAAGGAACAGAGGAAGCCAAACAATTTCTCAAGGTCCTTGATATGTTCATGGAGCTGGTGGTATTTGACCACCAGATCATCCACATAACATTCCACCAATGTATCAAGGATTTGCTTAAATATGTGGTGCATGGACCGCTGATAGGTGGTGCCTGTATTCTTCAAGCCGAAGGGAATAACCTGGTAATAGAAAGTACCTTGTGGCACCCTGAAAGTTGTGGAATCTTCATCCTCAGGGTCCATTTAGATCTGGTTGTATCTAGAGTAACCATCCATGAAGGAGATGGCTTGGAACCCACCTGTAGCATCGATCAACAATTCCGTCACAGGAAGGTGAAAATCATCATTCAGACAGTGACGGTTGAGATCCTGGATATTGATGGAGACTATGATCTGTCCGTTATTCTTCCTGACTGGCACAATTTTGGATAGTCACTTGGGGTAATGGACCTCCTTGACGAAGTTGGCTCTGATGAGCTTGTCAACTTCGGCCTCGACCCTGTAACCGTGAGAAGGGTGAATCTTTCTGGGAGGCTGCTTGAACCCGTGATGATTTGTCGGGAGACAAAGGCAGTGGAAGACTACCTGAGGATATAGCCCTAGAATCTCATCTTACCTCCAAGAGAATACATCACTATGTTGTTTCAAGATGTCTATGTACCATTGCTGCACCTCGAGAGGCATGGAGGCACTAATTAATGTGGGTCTCGAGTCTGCCTCACTACCGAGTTTCACCTGTACCAACTCATCGACCGTGGCGTAAATTCCCTCTTCAAAGGTAGGGGAAGCATCCTATAAATCCTCTTCTTCTCTTGTAGAAGAGGGATCCACAGAGAGAAGAGATTCCTATCGGTCATCAGATTCCGATGGGAGGCTGGTACCAGCCTGAGAAAAAGTGGTCACTACATCGGGAGATTCTGGTTCTATCAAAACCATAGCAATAAAAGATGTCGACCCGATCCCATCTGGTCCTCGGCCCAAGGGGCCACGCTTGATGATATCAAATCAATAGTAGCATGTTGGCTTGATCTGGTTGATTCCAGCTTAGTGAAACAAGCATGTATGACGTACTATTGTTCCCATGGGGTGAACATCCCGATACCTTACGGGGGTAGGAGGCTCCGGGATCACATGAGCCTGAATTGTGTAGGAGTACAAGGTGATTTTACGATGTCGCTTGGACTCGGTAATATGTTTCTCCCTTATAACAGAGGCAAAAGAACATTTTCCCATGTCGGGGGTTGTAGCCTCCAATCAAAGGATCGAGAAGATGCAGGTGTCATCCAGACCTGCACAGGGGTTAATTGCTACCGCGGTGAGTTCAACCTCACTGGACTAAATATGCTTGTTCTTGCTCTTGTAATAGTCATCATCCAGGTAGAGGGGTTCACAAGAGGAAAAATTAGAAGCATCCCCTTGTATTACGCCCACTCGACCATTGAGGGAGTAGTTGAGGCATTGGTGATATGATGAGGGGACTACCGCGTGCAGGTGGAGCCATGGTCTTCCCATCTATTCATTGTACGCGGTGTCTTGGGAGACAACCATAAACTCTATACTAGCAACTAGGACACCGAACAAGGTCTTTAAATAGATCTTACTAACTTGGTTTTGCTCTGTCCTGTCTTATCCTTTGATTCTTAAATCGGAGGGAGTTAGGTCATCTTTGGATACCCCCAGCTTCCGCAATGTCCGTGTCGGGATAAGGTTAATCCTAGAGCTAGTGTCGACAAGACAGCGGTGAACCTCTATGCCATTAAATTTTCCAGTGATGTACAGTGGGAGGATGTGCCCCTATATGGTAGAGCCTTCGTCTTCTCCAGAGAACAAAATGATGGCCTAAAATTCAGCGTTCTCAACCGCTTCAGCATGAAATGCTTCTGCAGCTGCTACCTCCGTCTCAAACTAGAGGGGGATTCTTAAAGCCTCAGCGAGGGTCTCATGCATATCTGATGATAGGAAAATGGCCTCAAGGATGGAAATCCTCACTAATAATCTTTCAAGGTGCTTAAGAACATCATACTTATATGCCAGGTGCGAACTTCTGCTTACAAGAGGTCTCTCTATGACAGGAGGCATGGCGGGCCCTGCTGGCTGGGCCGGTGGCTAACTGGTGCTGGGCATATCCTACTTCTCACTAGTCTAAGCCCACATATTAGCTACCAGATGAGGGTTGGATGACTGAGACCAGCCTATAGTAGGGAGAGGTTGGTCACGACATGGTCGAAGTGGCTCTGCCTGATCCAGTAGCACAAACAGCTATGGAGGCGGGCCCGACGACACCAGATGAAGAGGCTGTGCGTGTTGAGCTCTACGATGGGCCTGCTGTCTGGTCTCAATGGCTTGCATGGACTGGCTGGAGGTGCCAACTGATGTTCCTCAATGACCCATATGGACATGGCTCCACCGATGTTGGCATCGGCTGGGGACATTGGGGAGGTTCTCCTGGTGCTCCCTGTTGTCGGGAGTCATATAGGGATTTACCAACTCCACGGTATTAACCGAAGTGTACCCTTGACTATCACTTGAAGAGTCATCCATTACTAGGAAGATTCTAGGAGGAATCCCTATCTCTGGAGGCACGAAGTCGACGAGAGTGCGGGACGATGATGGCATTGGGAGGCGTGTTGCTTTCCCTTGCACCGCCAACGCTTTCTCTTCTAGGAAGAGGTCGGTGGAGATGATGATGCAGAAGTAGCGGCTGTAGATTCTAAAGGCTCTGGCTGATTCAAGCATTCATGAATGATACCAAAGGCATGAGAAACCACTTTTCAAGCCATCCAGTCATCATACTTATGGGACTCATCGTTAGAATCCTGCTGCCACTCACCTTTGTCGTCGTCGTTGTTGTCTGGACTTACGACGATGCATGACACTTGTGCCGGAGCCGGATCCAACCTGACTATATTGTTATTGACCTGGTCTTGAATCCAGTCTTTGAACACATAGCATTGCTTGAGGGTGTTCCCTAGGATCTGATGATAGGGGAAGTAGTTGGGGCGATCAATGAGGTCCGCCTCTTCTGGCCTTCTACACTCAGAAAAATGCACAATCCCTTATTCCAAGGCACTTTGGAAATAGCCAGGGACCTGATTATCTTTGAATGAGTAGGTCTGGTTTCTTCTGTCTGGAAAGGGGGGCCTTGGAACCTCACCCTGAGGAGGAGTTGGAGGATCCTTTCAAGGAGGCGGGGCTTGGTTGTCCCGCCTAGGCGGTGGCGGCGCATTTCATGGGGGAACCTGCCAATTCTGAGGAAGCCATTGCTGGGATGGAGGTTCCGCTTGTGGTAGAGGGCCTCTGCGAGGCTGGGGAAGTAACTCCATCGGTAATAATTCAATCTTTCTGGGGGGCCTCTATTTGGGACACTACTGCAGGTTCGGCTCTGACATCCCTTCTTGAGGGAATTGCAGGAGGCAACGGACATGTCTGTCTGGCCTATTGCATGGCTTATTCAAGGCTCTGGGCCTTATCAGATAAGTCTCCAAATCCCCCGGGGTAGTTCTGGGTTATCAGAGAGGGAACCAGTTCTGTCTTGACATTTCCTACACACATCATCAGTAATTGATCCTAATTCAATGGCATGTCAACGAAATATGTAAGCCCTTTCCACCGGGTGATAAAGTCCATGACACACTCATCAGGCCTTTGTTTGCACTTGAAGAGGTATGTGATGATTGTTTCTCGCATGGTGGAGTTGAACTAGGAGAGGAATTGCCTACGAAGGTCCTCCCATCTGGTTACAGATCTGACGGGAAGCTGGTTATACCAGACGAATGCAGGCCTCTCCAATTTCTGAACAAAACAACAGAGCTTGGCAGCCACCTGTTGCACTGGAGTACCTAACATAGGCCCACACCTTGAGTTTAAGTGGACTAGGTGCTGTGGCAGGTCCCCTTTCCCGTTAAAGGGGGAGAAGGTGGGATTTATGAAACCCAGAGGTTCCGGCATATCATCCACCCATGCTGGATATGGCTTGCCATCAGGTGGGATTTCCACCTGTTGTGTTTCCAACGCCTCATGGAGGGAAATTAGTACTGCCATTAGATCATCTAATTGGGGGTCCCTATCTTAATAGGGATCCCTAACCAAGAGCGCGTTGGCGGGTTCTTCAACAAGGTAAGCAGGCACAGCAACTCATGGAGCAGCTGTCAGCATGACCCTCGGGGCGGATGGGGGAGCTCGAGCTGGGTCCCTTGGATTTTCATGTAGTTTGGAAGGGTTTGGTGAGACATACCGTGCCCTATTTCTGTATGTTCCGACCACAACCCTATCTATGGGGGCAGGATGATCGGGGTCTTCTAGAGGCAGCTCGCCGAGGGGAAGTTGTTTCTGCCCCTACTGTACAGATCTAGGATCATCGTAGTTCATCTATCGCTCTACAGCGCATTCACACAATAATTTATCGACCAAATTCTTCTACTCAGCAAGTTGTTGGTGCAATGTGGCCTTCTTAGGGTCTTCCTCTATCTTCTTCACTAAGGCGGATGGGTCAGAGTTATTAACATCTCTGACGTTCTCTTTACCCTTACCAGAATTCCGGCTGAGTACTTATTCCTCGGTGGCTGTAGGGAGACCTAGTAGGTTCCTTTGCTGGAAAGTAACACTACCCGATGGGTCCAATAGTGGGGGTAAGCCCTCGGTGGGTAAGTCCCCATAATTAAACTCCAACGTATCCTCCTCATCCCCTATGTCGTCAATGTTGACCGTGACCTTTCCTGGGGGCATGTCCTGGATATCGCTGAGCAAGTTAGGCTGCCTCCGGATAGGACTGAAGAGGAGGCCAGCATACTGCCCCTAGCCACGGATTTTCTCATGGGGGGAAGCTTCTTTGATGATCTTCTGGAGTGTCTTGAAACTTTGAATGCATTTCTCTTGGAGGACCTTATGGAGACTTGGTGACTTAGGGTGTTGGGCCACAGGGAGCACAACCAGATCGACTAAACGGTATTACTTTCCAATTTCTTCAAGATGCACTTGGCTCCTGGGATAAACCACTCACTAATGACGAAGGATAAATTGTGTCTCCTAGAGGTTTTGGTGAAAACATTCAACCTCCTATAGGGTGAGGAATTCCGAAGTGCGAAAATTTGGTGCTGCCACGGGCTAGAACATCTCAGGAAGTGGTTTGCTGCGAGGATGTTCCATAAGCTCCTTGGCTCGGATTCAGGGTCTGGCCCTTGATTTTTCCATTCGTCAACTGGGGGTGGCTGAGGAACTGGCAGCGGTACTGAGGCAGACCGCCAGGATGGGAGGCTGGCAGGTGGAGAGTACGGTGAGCGAGCTGACTGACCGCCAAATCTCGGGCTTTCCTCCAAAGAGTTTAGCGATCGGGCTGCTATGTCGCGATAAGATGGTTCGACGACCGGAGTTCCTAGCTCAGGGACTAGGTATACTGGCGATAGTCCACACTGCTGCTCACCCGCCATCGGTCCCCAGAATAACTCTCTATGATCTCTTGTCGAGGTATAGAGCGCTTCCGGTGATGGAGGTGGTGATTGCATGACCGTGACCTATGGGTTTTCCAGATTTTAATTCTCTTGGATATACCTACTGAGGGATACGGTAATCCTATATACCTCTCATTCTGAGAGTACTAGGCTGATGCAACTCATTCCTACCCTATCCCTTGACTTAGATGAGCGAGATGAGGGTTCCCTCATTGAGTCGTACTCTGCTTCAAAGTCTAAGAAGCGGACTAGTTTGATCTCTTTCCAGACCTTCCCAGAATTCTTCTTATGAAGGTGATGAACCGCCTTCCTGCCCCTGGGCGGCTCCTCGGGAAAGGGCTGATTTCTGACACGAGGTCCTTCGGCTGCACTAGTGCTGAGGCGAAGAGGGTTTCCACCGAAGTAAGTAGGGGTGCGAGGATCACGGAGACAAATGTCAAAGGGGACATGGGGAGGACCTCGATGGATAGTGCTAGTGTGGGAAAGAACTCCACTAGAACTGGAAGGAACAAGGGGAAGACCTCCATGGATAGCGCTGGTGCAGGCAAGACCTCCACTAGAACTGGAAGGAACAAGGGGAGGACCTCCATGCTTGTTTACCCTGGTGACCTCAGTATGAGGAGGATCCTTTTAACAGTCTAGCTTAACACGGGTAGGACCTCTGCGTTGGGCGCTAGTGAGGTGAGGATGGCCTTCACCCATCTGGTTTTCGAGGAGAGTAGGATATTCACTAGCTGCTAAGAGGACACGAGGAGGATCCCCATGTTGAAGAGAGACTGGATGTACAACGTCCCTGCACTGGTGGTCAAGGTCATGAGGAATGACTCCATAACTAGTGTAATGGGAATTTGAGAGACTTTTTTACCGAGTGTCACCACCGCAGGGAAGACCCTCATTTGGATTGAGGGTGGCACGGGGCAGACCTCCACGCCGAGCCTCAAAGAAGATAAGGCATGTTCTCTCTGTGGTAGTGGTACGGGGAGGACCTCCGTATTGGGTGGCATCACTGCAGGTTAGTTCGCGGCAGACACTGCTTGTGTCGGAGACCAAGAGAGTCGACCCAGCCTTCCCATGGGGTGGTTAGTGCCTCCATCCTTGTCGGGTGTATAAGTTCCCTTTCTCAGTGTATATAGGGAACTGATGATATGCGTCGGCGGTGGCTCGGTCCACATTATCCATCAATGTTGACGCTCCTTGGCGGGTGTCCTCTTCATCTTGCATCCGACGCTGGCATCTGGTCGGACGAACCGGAGCCAGTAGTGCAGGTACGTGGCTTACCTGCTCCTCATCCAGCAAGATCGGGCAGCGGCGCTGACGCAGCCGAGTGGGAGTCCTTACTGGGAGCCCCTGGAATGGGACACTAACCAAGCTGGGTCGTACATCACCTACCTTATCAGCGTAAGGCAGGGAGTCGTCAAAGTGTTCTGGAGAGAGGCTCCCGAAATGGTTATATGTCGGTGTGGGGAGTAGCGGCTCACTGCACGGCCCTCAGGGGTAGTGTTGACGACGAGACGCAGACGCCTCCAGATCCAGGTGGCGCATATCTCGAGTCGGTATTATTCCTTCCTCTTCGTAAAGGCATACGAGGTCATTGATCACCCTTCGTTGGATGACCTTGGATGGGGAGATGGGGCATGATCACCCCAGGGCCATGAGTGTATAAGCCATTGTGGAAGAGGTGGAGCCGCGTGGGACTATCGCGTTGGCACTGCCCCAGCCCCTGCGTCGGTGGGAAGGCGGTGATCGTGTTTCGGGTGCAAAAACCTAATTCCTGGAAGCAGGGAGATTAACTCGTCAGTGCTGAAAGAAAAAGGAATCGACGAATAATGCCTCAACATCATTCCATCTTCCATGGCCAGTAAGATGGATCTACACTAACAACATCGCAGAACAAGATGTCCAACATTCTACTAACCCAACTTCTGGTGAGTTTCACGCCATGCCCCCTATTTTCCAGGTGGGACCCAGCGCCAGATAACTATATTTGGTGACATGCTAATCCATTGATGCCTCGAGCACTAATAATCTCTATGTTGAGGAGAATAATTTAACATAGGGTTTACCATTTCTGTTTCTGACGCTTTCACCGGGGTGCGTGAGCATCCATCTATGAGGATGCATAGTTGTTGCCCCACATTACTGCTTTCCAAAGGTGGGAAACATCTATTCCTTGCTCAGGGATGTTTTCTCCTTGATCAAAATGGGATGATGGGATGTCATTTCTTCCTTCCATGGATTCCTCGTTGGAACTCATCACCTAGTCCAGGTCTCCCTTATAGATTAAAGATGTTGTTCATGAAACTCTTCCTTGTGCCATATCTTCATGTAAACCAGTTAATTACACTACTTATGTTAGGACACTCCAAGGGTTCTGGTCAGGGCAGCAACCTTCGTTCAGGGGAGTAGTCACTATGGAAACCACTAGCGTGTCTGGACACTGGGACACTGGCGTGTCTGGGTTTCTTCCCCTTTTTATAGGGATTCTCGAGGGCACAGAATCATAAGGAATCCCCTGTCGAATGTGTGGAATTATATGCCATAGGCATGTTTCTGAGGTTTTCTTCATATTTCCAAGTTTAAGATAGGGTATGCCGCAAATTTAACGTTCAACGGAGACAGATCTGACTGACCAGAACACTGACTAGAGTGGATCAGATGGGTGCAACCCCTGGAGGGAACACTGTTGTTGGGACCAAGGTTTGGTTGACTTTCCGATTAATTTTGAGGGGAATGGGTAATGAGATGGAATGATTTCACTGGGATGTGGCGGCCCAGATAAGAATCGGGATGGATGATGGAGCGGTTCAATGAAGTGGATGGTTAATGGGATGGAACCGTCATGAGGAAGACGATGGTTTTGGGCTTGATCCTCAAAGAGGCTTCCTTCATATCCCCATGGAAGGGAATCAAATTCCCCGTAGTTCATCTGATTACAGCTTACTGCCGATTGGGGTTTTCAACGGCTTACAACTGGATGGGGTCACAATGGCTTACCACTGGATGGGGTCGAACCGAAATGAATGGGGACCTAGGGCCCAGATAGATGGTGGGTCTTGAACCCCTTGGAGGATTCCTATGTACCTTTCCTTGGCAAGGATCGAATTCCACATAGTTCAGGGTGTGGGAACTGATGTGAAGATGGTCGGGACGACTGGTGGATGGTGGGATTGAAAATAGTGGAGGCTTCCTACGTACCATGCCTTAGAAAGGATCAAAGACCTCATAGTTCAGGTTGTGGGAACCAACGTGAAGGATGGCCAGGACCAATGGTTGTTGGGATTGAACCTCGTGGAGGCTTCCTACATACCATTCCTTGGCAAGGATCAAATACCTCATAGTTCAGGGTGGGTTTGGTGTGCAACGGCTTACCACTGACTGGGGAAACAACATGTTACCGCTGATTGGGGTCCACAGTTTAACATCATGCAGGATGGGGGCGAACCGACATGAAGGTGGTCGGAGAGACCAATGGGTGGTGGGCTTGAACCTTTTAGAGGCTTCTTACGTACCCTTCCTTGGTAAGGATCAAAGACCACGTAGTTCAGGCGGAGATTGCTACACCGATGTGAAGATGGCCGGGACCAATGGATGTTGGGCTTGAACCTCATGGAGGCTTCCTATGTACCTTTCCTTAGTAAGGATCAAATACCTCATAGTTCAGGTGATGGGGGATTTGGGGGTTACTCTCTAAGGCATCCCAAGTTGTTGGTGAACCGACGTGGAGGGGGGTCGAAGTGACCAATGGATGGTGGGATTGAACCTCATGGAGGCTTCCTACATACCTTGCCGTAGCAAGGATCAAAGACCGCATAGTTCAGGTGGTGTGGGGCTTACACTCTAGGCTGCCCAAAAAGGATGTCATGGTCGGTGCTTTCTCTAAGCCCACATGAGTCATGCTCGGTGTGATAAACAAGATACATCAAAGACCTGACGATCACATAGTGAAAGGAGAGTCTATGGGAAATGGAGTGGGGATTACATGTAATCGCAGACCAATGAGGAAATAGGGGCTTATCCATGGTTTGCAACCCGAAGAGGTTGGGACTTACTCCTGGATGGAAGCCCGGTGGTGAAAAATCCCAGCGGGAGAGGGATTTAGAACTGAAGAAAGGAGGGACAGGGATGCTTCCTCCTGCAATAAAATCTAGGGGCTTACACCAGGGTGGTTTCCCTTTCCCCACATAGGATGTATGGGGGGAAGTCACAGTTTAACATCACGTGCTGAGGACGACGGTGCTTGGCATTTTAACGTCCTGCAGCTCGGACAAGGTGGGTTCACTCCGCACCCCTAGAACTAACATAACTGGTACCCTCTACACCTTTGTGAAGGTAATGAACTGAAAATTCCATTGTGAGGGGGTGTTATGGAGAGAACCATTGAGGGGTCGACGTTAGCATGGGTATGTGAAGAAGCAATAGTCATTAGCGTGCCTATTAGAAGATGCATGAGGCGAAGCAATGCAATGGGAAGTGTCATACAAGGGACTTTGAAATTTATTCGGGTGAACCTAGGAGGTTACACGGGAGAGGGAGTGGCAGAGCAAAGGGGTTTATGAGTAAAGGCCTTGTAGATCTCTGGTTCTCCATGCAATGGAAGGACTTCGTGAAGGTACGAGCTTCGCGAAGTGAAGTGGACAAGCCAAGGAATAGGGAATAGGTGCATACAAGAGGTTCTCTGTGAAGTGGAAGGGAATTCGTGAAGAAAATCCCAATGAAGCATGGGTTCTTCCTGAATCACGGTCCTCTGAAGCAATGTGCTTCGCGAGGCACGATGACTCTGCCTTATCATTTGAGTCATGTGTGCATGGGGGGTGCTTCGCAAAGCATAAACAATCCGCGATGACCCAAGTCCCCGTGAGGATCTCCTTCCTTCGAAAAATCCTATGGGCTTCTCAAAAGGCATCCATCTCGAAAGAGGGTGTGAAAACAAGGCAAAGGGGAGGCACTTGGAAGAGAAAAATTACATGGAGAAACTCATGGTTCGCAGAGCAGAAAGTGCTTCGCAATTGGAGAGCTGAGAAGGTGAAAGGTCGGGTGATCCGTCCTTTGGGCCTGGGGGGAGGCTGGTATTTATAGGCAAGAGGCACTGCAAAGCAGAGCTCATTCATTGTGAAGATGGATTCCACTCTACGGTGGGCTCGTGAACGTTAAAGGGGCTCACGGATCATCCCGCCTCCTCGCTTCGCAGCGGGCTCACAAACATCAAATCGGCTCACAGAGCATCCCGCCTCCTGGCTTCGTGGTGGGCTCGCGAAAATCAAATCGTCTAGTGGATAGTCCCACCTCCTTGCTTCATGGAAGGCTCGCGAATGTCAAATCGGTACACAGAGCATCCCGCCTCTTAGCTTCGCGGTGTGCTCGTGCATTTCAAATCGGCTCACAGAGCATCCCGCCTCCATGCTTCGCGGCGGGCTCACGAACATCAAATCGGCTGACAGAGCATCCCTCCTCCTTGCTTCTCGGTGGGTACGGGGCCATGGTGCTCCACAAAAGGTCATTGTGAGGTAGCTTTAGAGACTTTCTTATTATCCTTATCCCTTCCGATTTTTTGGCGCCAACAATCACTCTAGTAGAAAACCCTCTAATGGTATCCATTGATCCTCCAAAAGTAAATTCCTCCTCATAGTTTCCAGCCTCCACATCTTTATAGATATAATTCCTATACTTTTTTTTCTTAATGTATCTATTTATCTCCTTCTATCTTTCTTCCATATGTTTTTTTTATTTTAATCCACCTAATTATCCTTTATATATACTTCATAACACCCATGTACAACACTGAACATAATCTCTCGTGGTTAATATCTTCAAGCATGTGCAATGAGATAAATAGTTGACCTTTTAAATCTATATAGATATATATTTTTTGGTTTAGAACTATACACTATGATGAAAACCTCCATTGCTTCATCTTCTCAAATCCCAGCTGTAGTATGGATTTTTACCCTATAGTGTAAGGCTACTCCATCCTAATCTTGATCCACTAACATATCAAACACCGCTACAATGTAAATAAATGCCAAAATCATAGCCTCTTATACCATGTAAATTAGTGTTTCCTTCATAATTAAAACTAAAACAAAAATATCTTACAAAAAAAGAGTCATCAGTCATAAACTCAAAGTAACTACCACATCAAGCTCCTCTATGACATAGTAGCATATTATACCACAACTTCCCATTAATCCTTATAGATCTCCAATATTATCCATCAATACCCTTACATAGATCATATCAACATTCATGTAACGCATTATACACTTCCCTTACATAACTCACATATAACCCTTACGTAACTAGTGAATCCCTTAATAAAATAAAAAATCTATTCAAAATCTACGAATTTATGTTATTTTTTAAAAAACTAATTTTTGAAATGATTAGTTAAAAAATAATAAAACAAAGAATTATTAAAATAATTTTAAATTAAATAATAAAATAACATAATTTAAATTTGAAAATTAAGGCATGAAATATGGTAATAAAATATCCCTACACCGAGACTATGCTTTTCTTCAAGCATAAATTTCAACTCAAACCACAAAGGGCACCCATGCTTCCTTTATTTAAATTCCATTATTAAAAAAACCAAAAGTATATAGATGGGGAGGTTGGATATAGTTAAGATATTAGGCCCCTCTTAGTGGCGAGGAGATGTAGGCTATGGTTGAGCTAGTAGGACCCACTCTGTGGAAAGCTCACTCTTATAGGGGAGGTAAACTTGGGTTGAGCTAGTAAACCCTTGGTTAAGTTAGTAGTCCCATATTAGTGTCCAGATAGAACTATGGTGGAGGTAGGTTTTGGTAGATTTAGTAGGCCCCTCTAAATTTCCATCTATCCCTTGAAAGGGAGGTAGTCTATGGTTGTGCAAGTAGGCCACACTTAGTGGCTAGTTGGCACTTGTGGGGGGGGGGGGGTTGGCTAAGATCAAATGAGAAGATCTAGGGTTGTCCTACCTTGGTTCCTCCTCTCCAGTTCCAACCCATGTGAGGATATCCTCTCTTCATATGTTCACCCACCTGCACCACCTGGTGTTAAACCACACATATATTTACTTATACTCTATTCCACACCTGTCTAGGTCTGTGGTTGAGCTAGTAGGCCCCAATTAGTGGCCAACTCACTTCTGTGGGATATGCTAAGTGTTTTAATTTTTTAGTTAACCTTAATTTATTTTCCTTTTCTAAAATCCATATATGTCTTGTACATCTATAAAAACACATTGTTTTCCTTTATCAAAACCACTTTAAATCCAAGAAATGTGTTCTTTTTCAAAAAATCGTATTTTAAATGTCTTTTTCCAAAAATGATAGTCATCAAACACCCCCACACTGAGACTATATTTGTCCTCAAGTGTAAATTTCATCTTGAACCACAAAGGTGACCCATCACTCGAGTTGTTATCTACCTTTAAAATATTTTCACCCTTCACTAAAGGTAAATTTAAATGAAGTTTTTATCATACCTTTGAATCCATTATATTTTCCATAGTATTGAATTGAATCTCAAATATCCACCCCAAAAATAGAAAAATCATAAATAATCAAGTGGACTTCAAATTAATGTTTAAATAAATCTGAGGATTAAGGTAGGTAGGTAAATGATATTGAAAATATTTAAAGCTCAAAAAGGATTTTAAAACACTAAAAAATATTTCATTATATACAAAAGTAATTCAAAATGAAATTAATCCTCATATGATATCACCCCATTCTCAAAAAATCATGTTAAAGTTCTGGAATATGACTATAAAGTGAATTGAATGATTCCCACCTCTTTTATTCTTACTTTTTTTAAGTTATTCTTGGTAAAAATATCACACACCTTCCCCAACCTAAATTTTATCTACTTAAAAATATAATTAAAATGGTATAAAAATCATAATTTGAGCTAAGGGTGATATTTTTCCTACCCAAGAAATATCCTTTTAATATTTTTTCCATTTCTCCTTTTTCATTTTTTTCATTTTTTAATTTGTAAAAAAATGAGGTGTGATGAATGAATAATCATAAACCTCCCCATAAACAATTAAAAACCCTAAAAAATTATCCTCATTTATTACATCCCTTTCAAACATGGAAAAATTATACCCCACACTTATTAAACATAATAACATGAGATATAAATAGAGTAAGGGTAAGAAAGATAATACAGACTTGTAATTTGGCTCTTCCATAACAAAGTATTTCATGGATTCAATGGTTTTAAAGAAATATATAAATATAAAATGTGGGGATCAATGACAAATGGATCGTAAAAATTCCCAAGTCGTATTAAAATCGACTTTGTAAAATCATATCTTTGAAAAAATACCAATGAATGTAATAGAAGGTTGACATGTCCCAAGTATCTCAAAATAAATTTTATTAGAAATTATTCAGAATATTTGGTCCATAATTCTCTTAGAAATGGTAACATATATTATTCATCAATTACTCATGGTTTAAGTAATAATAAAAAACATATGGACATGAAATTCATAAATTCAAAGAATGAAAAATGAAAGTGAAATTTCATTTATATAAATTAATTGGTCTTTTAAATTCATTCATTGAATTAATAACCCTATAATTATCACTAATTATTTATTACCCCCATTTTATACAAACATGAAATCATGGGGTTCCTCATTAATTATTTTTATCATAGATCAAACATATATACAAAATCTATGGTTGGGCAAGAATTTTTTAGTTAAACCTAAAATATAGAAATAAAAATATAAGTGAGGTGAAAATAAATAATACAATCCAACACTCCTACTTCCTCATGAATATACTTGTTCCTATATCTACTTTTCATCTTGTTAATTTATCATGATGAACATACAATATGAAATAACACATGAAAATGAAATTTTTATACATTCAATCTCAAAATGATTAAAGGTATTCATATTATATCCTAAAACAAATACCTATAATAATTCTTAAACCTAAAATAAAAACTCACATTTTCTCCTATAAATAAATTTTTTTAAGTTTTTTATGCTCGGTCTTACCTCTTTGAAGTTAAGATTGGAATTTTGGAAAGAAGTTCCCTGTCTAGGTCCATGAATAGTTGAAGCTATTATTATTTTACATAGATGATTCATATTCATTTTTTATAAGATTATATTCACTCTTCCTTGAAATATTATATTCTATACATCCATGGTCATAATCCACCAATGATTATTCTATCGAAGAAAATAAAATTGTAAGTTTTGGACTACCCAAATCTACTGTCCTTATTTAAATTTTCCTGGTTCAGTAGTGCATCCACTATCTTCAACCTTTTTAGAAATATTTTACAGATTCTTTCCCTATTTTCACACTTTTCTTTCTCCTATACCACAAACAACTATTATCTTTTCTGGTTGGTACCAACATCCTCAAGATCCTATATACTATCCTCACTTAAATCATCATCTTTTTTAACATAATTATTCAATATTCAATGGGTATTAAAACTAAATTTCTCGCTAGTAACCCTTAGATAAAAATCCCCCTTTCAACATATATTAGGTATATCCCCATAACTAGTATTTTCCTTCCTAATATAATGGTTTACTTCTCTTAATCCATTTCAAGAATAATAAAATATACTAGAAAATAAAACTTATACATTTTAACTAAAATATCTTCAATCACACCTCATTGATATCTCATTGTTGTGTCCTCTAATTTAATAGAAACTCTTATGTTACTCACCTCCTATAATCCCAAGTATTTGAAAGTTGATTATGATATGATGTTCACACTCACTCCTATATCACTTAAGTCTTTCCAAAACTGATAAGACTTTGTGTGAGATATAATAAAAAACTACATGGATATTGTTTCTTATTTGGTAGAATTCATGAAACCACATTTGAGCACCCTATAGTGAGTGTTATGGAACCCATATCCTCATGTTTCTTCATGTTATTCACTAGAAAATTCATGAACATAGAATATGTGGGTATATTAACTAATGAATTAGAAAAGGTTTGTTAATTTTCAACCGCTTAAAAATTTCTATAAATTTTCATTTCTTTTTATATAATTTCCCTTATCTAATCTTACCCTAAAAAATTAGTGGTAGTCTATAGGGTGGTGAGGATTCTTCTATAAACTATTTTTAAACTTGTTTCTATTTTATCATTCAATATTCCTTCCTCTTTCGCTCAAGTTTATTCTCTTTTTCTACTTGATCCTCTTACTATTTTCAATCTTTTTTTATCACCATAATCTATATTATTTTCACTTTTCAAGGTGATATCCTTTAATTATCCATATTTAGGGACCTACATGTCATCTATAATTACACCTTTTAATCTCTCTATGATATGGTTGGAATGTATCCCTACTTGAAATTCTAGATTTCTTATTGTAATCATGTGGTCCTTTAAATCATCCTTTAACTCATTGATAGGAGTTATAATTGTTACCATAAAACAAGAGAATGCCTCCTCTAATGATGTTATTTAACATTGGAGAGAAGGCCCCTATTTTTTGAAACCATGGTTCCCTTTGTTGTTAGCAATGGATTCTTTTTATTAAGGAATCCAACCTTGAAAAATTATTTTGGGGATTGTAATAAACATAATTAGCATCTTTAACATACATACAATGGGGTTGGTGAATAGAAATATTTGAATCCAAATTATTTATCAAGGAATTAATTTATACATCTATCCATCCATTTTTCTCAACTATAAGGACTCCTAACTTTGTTCCTAATTTTTTCCATTCAAAACTATTTCTTGTTATCTCATTAGAGAGTTTATGGCACTCACCCAGTGAATTTTGCATCAATGGTCCTCAAGTAGTAGCATTAAATATCAAATGATTACCCTATGAAAGATTTGTATATAACATTTATATTAGTAACCACATCTCATAACAAAAGTGGGGATAATTATTTAACAAATATTTAAACCTCTCCCATGAATTATAAAGTGATTTTTTATTAAATTTGTTAATGTAAAGTATGTTGACATAAATATCCGTAGATTTTGAGGAAAGAAATAAATGAGTTAAGAATTTTCATAACAAGTAATAAAAAGTGGTGATAGATCATCAATATAGTATTTGGATCCACTCATGTGATTTATCATCTAATTAAAAATGAAATAATTTAACCCTTACCACATCCCTAGAGACATTGTTAAATTAGAATTTTCCACATAGTTCTAGAAATCTTCTTATGTGGGTGTTTTGGTCTTTGTGATGTAGTTTTGATAATTAAGTTAAATATGAAATAATTATAATAACTTTTTCCTTTATCTAAATGTGGTTTTAGGAAATAATAGATACTATAATAATTGGTTAAATACCCATACTTAAAGTTTAACCAAACTCCATTACTGTTTGTTGTCCCTGTAACGATGCGAACTATTATGAATAAAATTCTAATTTTGTTTTAATTAAATGTATTATGGTTATAGAAGACTCATAAACTTATTTTTTTAATACTATCTAATTGGATTTAAATTATTTTTAGGTATCTTTACTGTTGATAATATGGCCATTGAACAGTGATCACATAACTAGTATAAATATAGGGTTTTAAAAAATACTTTTTGAACATACAAATGAATTCATAGCCTCAACATGTAAGATCGTTCCCTATGAAGCCAATTTAGTGGAGATTCAAAGGGAGATAGCATTTCTAGGATTTTCCCTATACCAATCCCAAGTTGAGATCCAACAACTTAAGCATGAGTAAAACTCCTTACGGGAGAAGTTCAGGCTTATCGAGATCACAGCCCAAACCAAGTTCACCGAACGACCCCATGAAATCCCCAGCATTTTCCACCTTAATCTCAGGGAATATTCTAGTGTAATAAAGTTATATGTATCAATAACATAGCATTAGTAATATGTACATTATTTTTGAATAAAATAATGAATATATTTTCTTCTAATTATTATTACTTTGTAAATGATTTTTGAAGCAAAAATAGTAATTTTGGTTAATTAAGAAATATATGTTAAATAATTACTGAATTTTTAAAATAAATATTATTTCAATAAAATATTATTTTTAAATTAAATTTATTAAAAATAAAATATTATATAATTTTTATGAAGTCAAATTTAATTTTTTATTAAACTTCGAAAACTATTTTTTTCAAAACACATCAGTTTTCAATAAATGTCAGTTTTTATTTTAAAAGTAAAAATTTACATATTTAGAAAATTATTTAGATAAAATTAATATTATTTTTTTAATTAGTACATCAAATATATCCAATTGTTATTTTTTTATAATTTTCCAAGACATTCAAATTTTCGGGTAAAAATTAAATACCATATAACACTATAGTGTGTTTTATGACATCATAATGTCTCAATATTAATGTAATAAATACTATAAAAGGTATATTTTCAAAAATTTATTTTTTACCTTTAAAATAATTTTATTTTATGTCTATTTCATTTATTTTATAAAGCCTTAGGGTATCCTCTAAGACTTATAAAATATTTTAAAATTTTAAAATCATTTCCTTGAAAGTGGGACTCACGTCCACATAAGCAAGGAAAATATTTTAGTATATTTGGCCCTTGGCCTTATAAAATATTTTATACCACTCACTTTTTCCAGAAACCTTGGTAAAAACCGATGAGATGGTTTGTCTTTTTTAATATTTTATCGTGTAGTGTCCAAAACAAAAATAATAAAGAAATCTCCCTTGTTTCCTATATAAATTCACCCATAATCCCATTTATGAAGTATCAGTACCCACCCCTTTCCTCAGTAGGAAATATTCAACACATGTATGTATGAAATAATTCAAGAATTTCTTTATCCCTATCACCACTTCCACTAAATAGGGTTTTGTTCATTTTACCCTGAAAACATGAATGACATATACCAAGTGGATTTAGTTTAAAATAATATAAATATAAATTGTGGTATAATTTAGTCAAGTGATTTTCATTTAAATGACCTCATAGGTGATTCCATTATTGGGTGTAATATGATTCATGTGAATTAGTTTCTTTATTTATTTCCATTACTTGGTTCAAGTAATCCAATACATAAAGACCATTATTTAAATTTTCTTCACCAAAACAATGATATCTTTATAAAAGAATCAAAATTTATTTCTAAATAGGAAATTAAAACATTTTTTATCATGTTAGGATATTGAAATAAATTTTTTGGTAACTAAAACAATATAATAAAAACCCATTAAAATCAATATCATTTTAATCGGCAATGTGAGGTGGTAGTCCCTAATGGATACACCATCAAGTTTATCTCTATTGTCCACTCATAGATCTATATCCCCTCGGTAAATCTTTCGGAATCAAATTAGTTTCTATATTTCAATATATATATATATATATATATATAAGAACCAAAAGATGTATCTAATATCCAATTTATAGAAACAAATAAATTTCACTCAATAACAAACCCACATGAATCTTCTCATTTCTTCTTTGGACAAGTTCATTTTTTTCTTCTAGTGGCCCTTTATTTCACATGAAAAACAAATAGTATCATGATCCATTTCTTTCCTATTGATATTCCTCTTATTGGGAGGGTGTGAAGAATCTTTGGGGTTAGATATCTTCACTTTTCCTTTCTATTTGTTCACCATAAGAACCAAATTAATTTTATGCTTTTTCTCCTTATTTACTTGGTGAAGAAGAGTTATAAGATATGGAATAGTATTTTTAATGTTTTTCATATTAAAATTTTTAAAAAATGTATAGAATCTAAAAGGAATTGATTCTAAAATGATATATATTATTAGGGATTTAGGTATTTTTAAGCCAATAACCTTTAGGATCTCAATGTAGCCAATGATCCTGACTACATGATGCTTATCTGGGGTACCATATCCAAGATTTCTCTAAATTTATGCCCTTAATATCTCAAACTATTCATGTTTAACTCTCTCTTGGTAATGGCCATAGATGTTATCAATCACACTATACGAATCCACAGTTTTTTGAGACTTCACGAGTTCACTAGACATAGATAAAATCATTAAAAATTGAATGTAAAACACTTTTTGTCAAGTTATTTTCAAAAACAAGTTACTCTTCATCACTTTACTCTTAGGAAATTATATCATGCATTAAGGATTCTAGCATATAATATTTTTGTTCATGGAGTAGAATAACCCAAATTCATCTAAACCATTCTTGGAAATTACTTCAAGTAATGATATTTTATTTCTCCAATATGGATCAAATGGATAGTGTGGATGATCAAATTTCCATTTTATTTTACATTTAAAATAACATAATATTATTACTTTTCTTGATTACATATTTTGTGAGAAATAATACATTAATTTATTTTTATTAAATCTCTCACTATTTTATCAAGACTCAATAGCCCTCACCATTTAACTTATAATGTATAGTTATTAAGATATTCTAGTGGATAGGATCCATATTATTCTTTTCATAACCCCAATTATGGTTGGAAAATATACTTAAGTTATTTAGGTAAGCATGCCTTTTCTAAATATGGGATTATATCTACATGATTTTCTAAGTAGACTCCCCTATCCTGAAATCTTGATTTAGATTTCCTCAAAACTTGCCTCCAAGTTACATCAAGTCTAGTGAGGGTTACTAATGTTCATTTAATGTGGTTAAGTCAACCCATAACCATCATAATAACTCCATGTTAAAAGTAAGTGTCACAATGAGGGTTGGTAAAACACTTAGTTCTAAGGATTTTATTCAAAATAAAGTGATAGAAATCAAAGTCTAACTTAATATATATTTGATGGATTTTAATTTATTTTGTATAAATTTTATCTTGTTTTATCCTTTACATGTCATGTTAATATTAAGTGGATGATACTTAATTAATTAATCATGTTGGATGAAAAATTAAAGCACAGTACCTTTATTTAAATTCCTTATATTCATGTTTATTCATTCATTTATGTGATCGTGATCCTGAATCCATAAAATTAAATATTTCATAGAAATAAATAAATAAGTAATTAAATAACCCATACATGAAATTTAAATATTGGTTGATTTAATGAGTGGACATTGAATCAACCAATGACCTAGGGGAAATAACTCTTATTGCTGGTCTTGGAATGAATTACAACATTCAACTTTTCCCCATGTGTAACAATTATGTTGGAATAATTATGGTTCCTTATTGAACCGCCTCCACACACCTTGGGAAACTCCATTAATTTCATGTATTTATAAATCACACACAAGTGAGGGGAACCAAAGGATTGGTTAAGTTTAATTCCATAAATAACCATGGACACATAGGTCCTTCATAATAATGGATGTAGGGATGACACATAGACCATCATATTTAATTTAATAATAAATAATCGAAAACCCATACAATAAGTTAAATTAAAACATCCAACACATACACAGGTCCTCTTCAGGCTCATGAATGTCCATACATGCAACATATAATAAAACGTAAAGGTATAATCATTCATTTCTTATTTTTTATTTATTATAAAAATAAACACTCTTTCATTGATTAATTCCCTTTCATCTTAATTTTCATCCGAATCCTCTTCCAGATAACCATCATAAATTCATCAATAATAAACAAACAGCAAAACCAATGGTTTTAGATTTATAATAATAAATAAAGTGATCATTTAAAATTCTTTAAAACCAATATTAAATTTTCAAACACATAAATTTACAATCAAATCAATAAGTTTTTAACGATAAAATTGTTAATTTAATATAATTTAATTCTTCCAATAATTGGCAGACTAAATGATATGTATTATCCAGCTACACCCCATGTACCTTGGTTTTTTTCAACGTATTGACTCATCCTGACTAAACAACATGTACATGAAAGCTATATTCCATGTATCTACTTTTTTCTGATTGAGATATTAACATGGGTCTTTTGCATGTATCTCAATGGGATCACATGGCATATACAAGCTAGCTATATGTTGTGTATCCCTTATGATGTGTGTCTGATGTTCTCATTGAATGGCTCAACATGTATTTTGGATGTGGGAAATGGTGAGATATATGGCGTGTACACTACATACATGTCATGTATATCATAAATTATATAGGATATCAGCATCACATTGTTTAACCATGTTTAATGACCACATGGATTGTGTGATTTACACCACTAACCCATGGAGACTACACAACATGTATGTTGTATACATGTCATGTAATCCAATTTATTATGTACCAATTTGTCTTGTCAAAAAGTTTCATACACCTCCTATAATAAATACATGGCAAGACATGTATCCCACGGCACAGTCAAGTGCATTGTACTTGGGTACACTATGTGTACTCCGTCTACATGTTGTGTAACCCTGTCTTAGCAACCAAAAATTTAGTAGTTCTCAATGGCGTCTCCAGTCATTCTTCATATTTTCTTAGACCTTTAAGAAAATGAAGCATTTAATGAACATGATTAATAACTAGAAAACATGTTAATTAAAAACAAATTAAAAAAATAGAATGATGTTATAATTGAACCATGATTATGTATGAATCAATAATAGAATAAATAATTATAAATTTAAATGTGGCCACTCTGATATCACTTATAGGTTCTTGGAATAGTAGAAGCATGCAGTAGAATATTATATATTCAAATTTATTTTAATATTGAGTTTCCAGAAACCCTGAGAAAGGATCTTTCATGTTAAATTTATAATTAATTTATTTAATATTGGAATAAACGAATATCGGATCTAATAATTCCTTATTAGATGTAGAATTTGATTATATAAAAACACAATTTCAGATTTCCTTCATTATTTTGTGAGTATATAGGTATAGAATCCCTCTAGTATTGATCCACATGTTCTCCTTTTATCTTCAAGCAGTTCCAATCGATATTCAAATGCCAGAGTGGTGGGTTTATTTTCTTGTGTTATTCCTATTGATCACTAATCCTTCAATATTGAAGGGATCTGTCTTATGTTTCTCATTATTGAAAGGAATATAGAAATGAAGAGTCAAGTAATAGTTTCATTGTTCACAAAGATTCTCATGTTTTGAATTTTTGGATCCAATACACAATAGACATAGTGGTCTATTTATAGAGATAAAAATTAGGATAAATTAATTATTTAATTACATATTGGACCTTAAATAATATAATAACCATTAATAAACCCCATTTCACATAATAATAATATTATTATTATTTTGTTATGCATTCCAATTTTTGCAATAAAAATATTGTTTAATCTGGTTGTTGATTAATATTTTTCCCTGGACTTGGTGTTTTTCCATTCGAACTCTAGAATTTATTGAAATCCCAAATAAATATTTACTTTGAATATTTAATTCATCAATAAATATTTTTGGTCAATAAAAAATGAGTAAAATTATCCCTCAATATTGAGAGTGATATTTATTCAATTAATTAAATTTAAATATAATTTTATTGAGGACATCAGAAACACTAAGTGTGTAACCCTCTAGGATTCATTCCTATTTGAATTATGTTGGTTTTCTTAAAGAACAATATTACTTTATAATAATGGTTCATGTCAACAAATAGAAATAAATTAATGTCACAATGATGAAAACCACATACAAATGTTCACTGTGAAATATAATCCATTTTTTTCTCAATATCTCATCAAGCAAGTTTCACTTTTGTGTCACTAACCTAGTTGATCAATACATCTTTCTTTGACTATATGGAATAAGGAAATCATTTCACCATGTCCATTTAATTTAATGTAAAGGTTATATTCCAATATAAGTTCTGAGATATCAACTTCTCTAATGATGGAAAGGAAAAATACTTCCTCAAATTATCAATTAACTACACTTCAATTGTGACGCACCCAAAGGGCCCAACCTCCCCACAAATATATTGAGTCATAATTTTAATCATAAAATCTGAGTGTGTGATTAATGACATTAATTAATGATAATATTCAAGTCTAAATACCATTACACACACTTGTAAATAGGAATATCTTTCTATGACTAACATAGTTGATCAATACATATTTATTTGACTATATGGAATAAAGAAATTATTTCACCATGTTCATTGAATTTAATGTGAAGGTTCTATTCCAATATAAGTTCTGAGATATCAACTTCTCTAATGATGGAAAGGAAAAATACTTCCTCAAATTATCAATTGACTACACTTAAATTATGACGCACCCAAAGTGCCCAACCTCCCAACAAATATATGGAGTCATAATTTTCATCATAAAATTTGAGTGCGTGATTAATGACATTAATTAATGATAATATTCAAGTCTAAATACCATTACACACACTCGTAAATAGGAATATCTGATGACACCAAATAATAAAGAATTTTAACTATCCAGTATGTTATAATAATCTCCCAACATAGAGATTACCAAGTGTGAACTTCATGATAAGAATACTAATCCACTTAAAAGTACTAAAACCTAACAATATATATATACTATGTTTCTAGTCACAGTATATTATCTGGCTATAGAACTATATTTAAGAATATCATCATAGCACTTCAAGGTTCTCGTCAAATAGGGGAATTGTTATGACCTTATCAATACGACATTTACTCTAGGACATTATTACATTAGAGTAATGAATAATAATGAAAAATATATAATAATTTGTTTTATTAATATTAAGTACAATGAATATACATTTAATCAAAGTGAAAAAGTTGGTCCTAGGACCCCAAATCCAACATGATTTTCATTGGTATGGTAAGATGAGATATCTCTAGCACTTATATTTCAGTGTCATAATCAATTTTTTGTGGGAATTATTGGTATAAACAATATATATTTGTGTTATCTACACTAATTCTGATTCTACCAAAAAATGAAATTTTTTATATAGTGTACTACGATGCCTTTGAAGTTTTTTTTGGGTTGTCTAAATTTATAATGACTGAGTAGTTGGTTATGGTTCTCACCATCTATGACCCCATGAGAATAACATTCCTACTTACAACCTGGATTAGATTTGTAGTTCATTTCTTTAAATGTTGTCATCATTATATATTGAATGAGTCATTTATTGTCTATACAAACCATAAGATCATATAATATATTTTCATCAAAATAGGCTTAAATCTATGGTAGATACATTAGGTTGAGTATCTAAAGATATTTGATTTTGAGATAGTGTATTCCCCTAGAAAAGTTAATGTTGTTTCATATGTTATAGTAGGAAGGAATGGGATTTGGGATCTCAAACCTCTAAAACGAGTCTAATTTTATGATTAAGATCGTGAATTTGTAGGTAGGTGTATTTTTGGAGCAATATGTTATATATTTTTCACCATTGGTTATAAATTATACTTTGATTGATCAAGTCAAGTCCATTCAGGAGGCTTTTAGGGATTTAATAATGATGCAGGAGAGGATTACATGGGACCACATATATTTAGGATGCTCCTTATACAAGAATGATCATATTTATGTCCATGATAGATTGGTATTTCCTACTTCTATGAGAGAGTAAGTGACGAGGGACTCACATAACTCGATATGGGTGGTACATTAAGGATCAAATAAAATGTATCATGATATATGACTTCATTTTTGGTTTCTAGACATCAAAACTGATGTAGTTGGGTTCGTCTTTTATTGTCTCTCTTGTTAGATTATCAAAGTGGAACATCAATTACCTAGTGTTTTACTTCATAAACTTCTTATAACTTTTTGTATGGGGGATGAGGTAGTGATGTAATCTTTCATGGGGTTACATAGGACCCTAGGAGGTTGGGATGTAATTTGTATTTTTTTGTTATATTAAAAAAGTTTCACATTTCTTTCCCATTTTAGAAGCTCAATCTATTGATGAGTTGGGTAGGTTGTATTTTTGGGACATATTATGGCTAAATAGAGTGTATAAGAGTATCATATTGGATCAAGATTCTCATTTCATGTAGTGGTTTTGTAAAATCTTTTATAAGGTGATGGGGTCATATCTAAAGATGATTAAGACATATCATCCTTATATAGATAGGTATTCTGGGAGGAAAATCTAGTTTTAGAGGATATAATCAAGGCATGTGTGCTAGATTTTAGTGGATCATAGGATTACTGTTTGGAAATGGTATATTAATCATATAATAATAGTTTTTAATCTACAATTCAAATGGATAATTTTTAGGAACTTTATGGTTAACCTCTATTTTCTAATTTATACTAGAATGAAATAAAAGATTCAGTGATTATCAGGAAAAGTTTAGTATAGGGTACTTCCAAGGGAGTACAGTTAATCATGAAATAATTAGTTACCACTCAAATAAGAAAATGTTTTTATGTATACTTATGCTGATATAATTCTGAGATTACCATGGGTGACAAAGTTTTCTTGTGGGTCTAATCTTTATTAGGGCACTGGTGATTTTAAAAGCATGGGAAATTGGCACCACAGTTTGTGGGATCATTGGAGATAGTGGAATGGATTGGCATGGTGGCTTACATATTAGATCTTCCTCTGGGACATTGATATATTCATAATATTGTGTATGTTTCTTATCTTATAAGTTATGATCTATATCATTCTCATGTGATTGAAAATGTGGACTTTGAGTTGGAGGTAGATGCTGTGTTCGAGGAACTTATAGTTCAGATTGATGGTATGAGGCAAAAAGGCACTGTAATGTAAGACGATGCCTCTCTTTTGAGTTTTATGGTAGAATATTTATACCAAAGAAAAAAATTTAAGAGAGGGAATCTTGTGTACAATCTCATTGGCCTATGTTATTCAATCGGGTCCTCTAGAGACACTTCTCAAGGATGATAAGTCCTTCAAGGGGTAGATTATAATTACTCCCCACTTTTAGGTGTGTTATACCTTACTTTAAGCCATTATTTTAGAGGATTTTATATTCATATAATGGGGATAATGATTTGAGAATGGTTAGGTGAAACCATGTTTTTCCCCCAATATAATCATTCATTTTATTATGGAGGGGTGATAGGTATCACATAGTAGGTGAATAGTTTGAGCTAACGATGAGTTATTCCCCAAGAAAAAGAGTAACTTATAATAGAATAAAAATTATGGTTGGAATATGGTTTATCAAACTATGTTTCTAAACCATGCATGTGACCTAAAAAGGTTGTGATCCTAGCATGGTTAGAACACAATTTAGTAAAATATGTGACAAAACCATATATGAGGAATTAATTAATCCTAAAATTATTATTTTGAATCAAAAACTCCCTAAAACCCCTCATTATTCTCCCCAAACCTAGGTCTCCAGAACTTATGGACTCCAATGGATCTTCTTGGTTAATTACATTGGATATAGAGAAATAAAACCTAGGGACTTCAAGGTAAGTGATTTTTCATCATCTGTTCTTCATGTTCTAACAATATCTTCTCCCTTATCCTTCGAGAAGACCCTGATTTGAACATTCATTGTCTGATCTAGTAATTATTACATGATATAATGAGATTACTTCTATGTATGAATAAAAGTGAGGTCTAAATCTAGTTTTTTATTGATCGTTCTTGGATTCATCTAGACCCAATAATTACATTGGATCTCATTATAAAAGTCTAAAATATTCATATCCAGTTACATGATCTTCATCTTAGATTTTTTTTTGAATACTCATGTGGTGATTTGGGGTTTATTCTAAGGATCATAAGTGTAATATATTTATTAATATGGAAAACCATCACATTAGTATTTAATACACTTATGGTAGGTATTTCTTTACCATGTTATGACAATTGTATAAATTTTATAATATGAAATGCTTATTTATGTGTGTGTGTGGCCCACGAGACCTTTAAAGACCCTGACCCCAGTTACTTGGAATTGGTACCTTACTTTATTACATTGATACTATGAATAATATATTGCATCCCAAAGATCTGAATAGTTTATTATCTTTTGAAAACTAGATACAAAAAAAAATTACATTACAAATTGAAAGGAAAAGAATAACATATAAAATCCATTGAAAACACCCATAAACTCCTTGATTATCCTTATAATCCATTCATAATATACATCTTTTCATCCTAGGAAAAAATAAAAAATAAGAAAGGGTTGATCTCAGATTCTTAGTAAGGGTAAAAAAATATAGCAAAAGCTATCATAAACATGAACAACGCGGCAAGGTGAATAACTAAAAAGACACATGCCATTTCTTGGCACTCTATTTCATCACATGGATGATAAAGTGAAAAAATGTAAATACCTAATAAAAAAGAGAATAAAATAGATGAAAAATTCGAATATTTAAAAGGGCACAAAGAGTGGTTCACCCAAGGTAGCTAAAATCACTATTGGTGCATAAGATCTTTCACACCACCCACTTGCATTCCAAGTCACCCTTCTCACAAGGTCCTATTTTTTCCTATAAATAGACCTTTTGGGTCTTCATCTGTATAGAAAAATTTCCCTAAAGGTTGATTGCTTCTCGGATCACCCTAGTACTTCACCAAAGTCTTCTGAACTCTCCGAGGCAGTTTCTTAACACCAAAAGAGAGAGAATTAAAGTAGTAATGAGACTTAAGTCCATTCATTGTTCAAAATAAACAACACTTGTGTGACCATTTTACTAACCCTCCTGACTCAAGAAGACTAGCATTCCTCTCCCTTCCTCAAATAGGAACTTTCACTAATCACTTCTGGGAATACCTATAGATACCCTTGAAGGCTTGGCCAAATCTTTGCCAAAGTGTAGTCATCTATGTTGTTTTCAATTGATGTGTCATCAATTCTACCAAGTCTACTTGAATGCCACCATCATGTGTGACATGAATAGTTCTCCCTAAACTTCATCCCACTTGAGCCTTTCATATATCCTCCTTTAAATCCATTCATTTAAGGTCTTCTCCTTCATTGGATCTGTTCCCTAAAAGGGATCATGTTGAAACCTCCACTAAGACCTCCTGATTTACCAAACATTTGGGAAAGGCACATTAGTGTGTCTCCCATTTGGGTTTTTATTTCTACAGTTAGAGGTTTCTCACACTTTTCTTGCCCAGGGGTCAGGATCTTTAGGATTTATATAGGTTTCTATATATACAATCACATGGACCCTTACCCTAGGGATAGTATTGATGAGTTCTCGATCTATGATTCTAGGGATAGGACTTTGTTTGTCCCTTATCATCTCTAAGACCAAGAGCCTCCGGTACCCAGTAGGAAGAGTGAAGATCACACTTGATTTCCCCATAAATAGGAAATGTGATCCTACTTCCACTATGGGACCCATTTTAAATAACTCCTTCTATGTTAATCCCCTATTTTTTCCCATGATAGGTGGTCATCTTGCTCCTCTCTATATCCTTCACCTCTAATATTTTATTACCTTAGACCCATGTCCAATTTAAACTAAAGAGAGGGAAGGTTCATAGCCCTGACCTCTTCCACAGTCACCACATCCTCTTCCACCAACATAGGAGGAAAAGTGTGTGGTTTTTTTTAATATTTCACATACTCTTGTTTCTCACACTGATCATGCCCCGCGTGGGCTTAGAGGTTTGTGATGATCACAACACACACACATTCCACCCTATTGAATGAACTATAAGAACTATGATTCCCACCATAACTGGGATACGTAGGAAGACTCTCTAAATCTCTAGCTCAATGTCATATCATTTATGAGATAAGAAATCATGCCCCACTCAAATGGGACTCCTCTTAGGTATAAGTACCAAACATTACTGAACTACGCGAACTATGATTCCCACCATAATGGGGATACGTATGAAGCCCCTCCAAGGTTCTATATCAATGTCATATCATTAATGATGTATGAAATAATTCCCCCTCAAATAGTCCTCCTCTTAGATATAATCCTTAAATATGACTAAACTTTGAGAACTCTGATTCCCACCATAACTGGGATATGAAGGAATCTTTTTCAAGGCCTGAGCTGAAGGGGCATTCTCCTTAAAAGTTATCCCCAATAAAACCCCCAAATCACCACGTGTTGACACATTACTCATGGTCCCTACTTCATGGAATCGTCTTCATGAATATTCCCTTACTCATTTCTCTCAAAGGGCCACACTCTCATGCGAGACTTACTAAACTACACAGGCTTTGATTCCTATCCAAATGGGATACGTAGGAAGCCACTTTGAGGTTCAAACCCAACACCCCAAATCCACCCTTTACTTTTTTCCCCATATTCCTAGGAGGGTATAATTCAACATGGAAACTAATATTCCTTCCAGGTTACCTGGGCTTCTTCGGCATAAGTCCTACACCAAAATTTTACTAGACACCTTCTGCATAAACATATTTTCCACATGATGTTAAACTGTTCGGTTAGGTCCTCATCACATGACCTTACTAGGTATGATGTGTCCCATTAAGTAGCACCGAAATACATGGGCTCTGATTCCTTTCACAATGATATATAGGTATCCCATATATGGGTTTGATCCCAACATCAAAATAACTTCTGTCTCCCTGGATGACGATAAATTCAAGAGTGACTTTAGCCTACCTGGATGATAATAAATTATAGAGTTACCCACTATGTGGCTATAAAACTAGCATCATCATAACAATAACAAATAATATATACGTATTTTATAAGAGGATACGTCAAATGGATAACCTCATATACGTATAGATATCTCCAACAATGAAGATCCTTTGATATATATAGATGATTCTAAATTTTTTACATGCAAATATATTAATTATTAATTTCAAGGGAAACCTATGTTATGATTGGTAAATTAATAAAGGATTCATGAAAATATCTTATATATATAAGATATTCCCAAAGTACATAACAATACCCTCCCCCAAAGGGTGTGATGATCCTGACCTCCCATCCTCTCAACTAATGCGTGTTCTTAATAATTGTCGGCTAAATATACTGAAGAACACCTAACTTTGGAAAGTAGGTCCCTATGGATATAGAATTGTTGGGGTTTTCTAGTTCTATGAACAAATCCATTGGATACTATTTAGAAAATTATATTCCTAAACGGAGTCTCATTTCTAATGGAAATAAAAACTGGTGAGCCGGACGTGAATCCCTAACCAAGATGATAGTGTTACCCATCTATCAGGCCCCTATCAATTGACAAATAAGGGCCATACAGGGCAATAAATTATGGATTTTTTCATCCAAATGATGCTACTTTAATAGGGTTTTCTTGATCATGTATTTCATATATCAGGCACTCTTTTTCAGAACTCTCTTCATTCCAAATGGCTTCCCTCTTATTCTCACGAGCAAACACCAGGGTCACTGCTTAGGCTAGACCATCATCCATGCGAAGGATTTCATCACTAAATCAGTATCTTCAACGGTAGGTCTCTAATGCACTTTTCCATTAGTACTATAATCATGGTACCATCCCAGTCCTAGAGGCTACCTGAAAGGCTCTCTGGATCAACGACCACCCCCGATCATCTGGTCAGCGATGACTGATGGTCCAAAAGAAGATGACGTCGACCACCATCTTCAACTATTTTGGGATATTATCCCCATAATGCAATAACCATTCCCTCCCATATTTTATGGAGGTGGATCATGAGGTCACCCATGACCACACCCCTAACACATAGGAGTCCTTCCCAAGGGATCCTATTAAAAATCATCATATCCAACATCATGCAGCAGTGAACCGCCAACACAATGAGGGTGTCACCTTTGGTTGTCTGGTCCAAGTACCTCAAACTCAAACACACACGACTGCCTACTGGGGATGAAAACCATCCAATAGGAAGTAGGTTTGCACCTTTTCCCCCTCTGGAGAATCCCACAAAAAATATTTGTGGAAAATAGTGAGCAGACACATCCACTTATTCAAAATCATTCGGTCAGCCAACAGACTCATCTGGATGCATTCAAAAAATCCCACCAACCAAATATGGCGGTAACTTGTAATAAAGAACATGCACCTACCTATACCCACAAAGCCTTCCAGCTGTCTCATTTGGAAGCACTAAAAGACATATGCCAACCATGTTTAGTAGTGAATATGCAGAAGGCACATACACCTTCTAGCATTCATCAAGCCTGCCAATAGTCTCATTTGGTAGCACCTTGAGAAATTATTCAAAAATCTCCAATAATAAGAAGAGGGTAGACTCAACTCTTTACCCCAACACATGAGTACTGGAAGTACCCACTTTAAGGAAAGGGAGGGCAGGATCAGGTACATACACCTACTCCAGACACAGAAAGGACATGTATTCCCCTTCCAGTCACTGAAGACACCGAACATATTCTAGAAATAGTGAAGGGGTAGATGGAAATTCCAGCTCATATCCTATAGAATTTCCCGAACATCATCATGGTGATGACAACATCACCCAAGGGATGGACACATAACTCTATCCCCACAACTCAGATGGTTCATCAGCATGTCATCCCAGAGAAGATACATACCATTGTTCCCATCCAGGAGGGCCATGGTGCATACTCTCCCATATCATATGGAAAACCGGATTGGGAACATACACCTACTCAAACTGGATATAATCGGCCTATCTCAATAGCCACTCTAAGGAAGAAACATAAACCTGCCCATGATAACCACTTCTCCCAGCAAGTGGCCCCAACTTCTTATAAGAAGCCATCAAAAAAGAAGTCTTATCAAACACATATGAAGAATCAAGAGCCAATCTATGATCTCGGTCCTTTTAATGCTGGAGTTCTTAAATACCTCAGAAATTTATCTGTTGCAGATCAAGATCTTATCCTCTTGTTACCAAATTACAGGAGCAGTGATAGTAATTCTGAAAGTCCTCATCAGACACTTCCTCATGAAATCTTGCTTCATGAAAATTCAGTCAATCTTGGGAACCTGTCTCTTGATGAGAGCCACGACAACCCTATGTGGGGCCATAAAACCATGGAGAAAGAGGTTTTAACACTTGATGTAATCCACCATGGTGGTCCTCCCCATGATGGAATTATCTGGGAAAGTTCCCTCTATAGTAGTGATTTTCATTTCCAGGATATTTCTCTAATGTAAAACGTAGTGATGAGAAATCCCTCTTATCTTGAGTAACTTTAAAACACAAATATAGTCATTCCTAATGCATTTTAATTGGTGGGTGAAATCATTTCTCATATATAAGATAGCCCAAGGGGATATTCATTCTCCAAAACACCCTTGTGACACTGAACTTCCTGCATAGTAGAGGAAACCCAAACCAGTCTCATTGTTTGTGATGAAACAACTGGGAAGCTTCCACTCTAGTCGAACAGGTTTGAGGAACCTCTAGTGAAATACAATGAGGATATGTTAAACATGAGGAAACAACTCACTAAGAGTGAAACACTAGTCATGTGTCGGCCATTGGCTACCCCTCAATAGAGCATTATAGATATATTGTTGGAAGATTTTATGCATGATATCTACCTCAAAATATTGAAAACACTTCGTCACCTAAAAATTGTAACACCCCAAGATTTCATAGTACGTTATCTCTTCAAAGTAATTCAATAACATGTGCTACACACAACGCTAAGTTTGAGCGCACCACGACATGCCCTTAAAAAGCAGTTATGAATATTATTAACTGAATTTTGAGATTTATATACTCCATATTATTTTAGAATCCATATCATGTGTTTCTTAGACATAATATAAGAACAAACTGATTTTTTTCATATAAAAGTAGTATTTTTCAAAAAAAAATATTTTAATGCCATTTAATGGTGAAACATTTTTAAAACCAATATTTTACACTTTTATATATTCAATTTAATAAAATTAAATTCTTATTTAGAATAGGGACATAAAAAATTGGATAAATTATTGGTACTTTTCTAATAACTTTCATATTTTGATGAATAGTGAAAATACTAAATTTTAATTGTAAACAACTTTTTTAATCAAAATAATTTATAGTGTTAAATTATGAATTTGAGTGTTTTTAAAGTATAATTAGATTATATTTTTATCATTTAATATAATTTAGGTCATTGGATGTAATTTCACATTTAAATTGTACATAAACACATGACAATCTTTTGATGGTTTTTACTTCTTAAAAACCTGCTTTCTGGTTTTGAAAACGTGAAATAATTTTAAATTAATTAATTCAACTCATATGTTTTGAATTTGGTAAAATATAAATAATTTTTGGATTCGGAATATCAGCATTATTTTAGGGTGAGTTTTTTGTATTTTTCTGAAAACTATCAATTTTTGAGGAATAGTGAAAAACACGGCGTCATTGTTTAAAACCGACTTATATTTAAATAATTAGAATTTTTATTTAAAAATATTTTAAAGTAAAAATAGTTACAAAATACCTAAATTATTTAAATGTAATTCATTGAGTAATTTTATAATAATATTGTATGTATAAAATTTTATTGAACTTTTTACCATCTTTTACCCACCTTCTAAAAACATTTACAAATTTGCATAAAACATAATTTTACTGCTTCTATGAATTGAATTTCAAAATAACAAGAGACTTGGTTGACATTAGTAAGTAAAATGTGGTTCAATAGGATGAAAATAATTTTTGGCGAATAGTAACTTTTGAATTTTATTTACCACGGTTAAAAGTAAATAGGGTAATTATGTAAAAAATGATATTATAATTACCCTAACACATGTCCTAATTATATTAGATAAGTTTATTTCTACCAAATAAACCTTATAAATAAAATATTATCCTTTTTTCCACTTGGATTAGATTATAACATTTATTATTATTTTATTTAAAGAAGAGTTAAAAGTGCTAAATTCAATGTTTAATAACCAAAATATTTTTAATATAGGGTTATAGATAAGATAAATTCAACTATAAATATTCATTAGAAATCTAGAACTATTTCTTATATAATATTATTTTATTTATAATTTTTATAGATTAAATAATTAAATTTATTTATGTCACAATGATGAGGAAGTAATAACTTTATCAACAAAAGATTAAAATAATTGATATTATATATATAAAAATAAATGTAAATTGAGGATTTTTATGCCATACACGAATTTTATAGGTTACTATGACATTTTAGGGTTTATTAAACAATTTTTTTTTGAAGTTATAAAGTTGTTATGACTTTAACAAAAACAAAAAACCAAATAGTGTCAAAATTGACATAAATGAGTTTTTAAAACAAATACTATTTTATTAAATGATAAAATACTCCTAAAAATATAACGTTTATCCAAAGGACTTATATAAGATTATATATGTAAATAATGAACCACTTGGGGTTCTCTAGGATTTTTATAGTTAGTTTATTAACCATTTATTATAATAATACAAGAGTACATGGTCAAAGTTAAACTATTTAACTAATAGTTAAATATAAAATATAGGGTTAATATTGTGACCTAAGCTTTTCTAAAACCTATTGGTTGAGAGGATTTCAACCCATCCCCAAATTATCTTAGAAATAAATCGATTTTGATCCATTATAAACCGAAACTAATTTTATAATAAAATAATATTTCAAACTTTTTCTAAAGTGACTGTCACCTCTCTTATAAAAGGGTACTTCCCCTTCTCTTAAAATCACACCTCCAAAGCCATTTGGCTTATCCAAGCCCTACCCGAATATCCTCCCAAAATCCCTCACTTTAACCTAGTGTCCTTAATTTGAGCATAAATACAACTTAAAGAGACATTTTATTCAAATCAAAAGGAAACAACCAAAGAAGAGGTAATTATTTTATCACCTCTTTCAAAGTTCATTTCTTCTTCCACATTCTTTTTCTTTGTTATTTCCATAAAAAAATAATTACTCCAGTGACTTATACATAATGTGATTTTATTATAAATATTGTACAACTATATTAATTATTCTATCCATCCTATGAATGATAATGTCACCATGGGTGAGTACGTATGGCTTACTGTCTCCACGTCGTGGTGTAATTTGTTATTCAACGCTATGTTATTTGGATAGATATAATGATGAGTAATCTGTATATAAATAATGAAAATAACATGATAATTTCTCTGTAAAATTAATATACCATCCAATTCCACACCTTTTAATCATTAAGTAAATGATATCGCCACTTGTGTGTATATACGGCTTACCGTCTCCATGATGCGATGAGATTCATTTCCAGGTTCACCATTCAACGATGATTATAAAAATATATATTATTAATAAGTATGTAATATATGAAATAATAATTCCAATGGAGATATATATATATATATATATATATATATGTATATGTATGTATGTATGTATGTATGTACTTACATATATCTTATTCACTTACTTTTGTTCAATACGATATGAAAACAGAAACATAGTTTATGCGTACGTACGACATACCGTCTCCATAAATAGTGTTTTAAATTTCATATATCAATCTATTATACATATTTATATTTTAAATATATATTATATATAAATCATGTTTTATATTTTGGAATTATTTAAATCATGGTCTAAATGATACGATCAAGAATAACAAGTTAAAACATGTATGATAAAGAAAGCAATTATTTCCCGAAATGTTAATTTAACATGGAAATAATTATTAGATGGGAATTATAAAGTAATAAATGAATCATGTATGATATAATAAATATTAATATGGTTCTGTAATAATTTAATAACATACTATGGTCATTATACAAGAGTTTAAACGTACCCTCGACCAAAAGAAAGTGCGAGGTAAGGGTTAATTACTCAATCTCATTATTATCTGAGATTGTTTATGTGCAAGTATTTTCAAGGAAATATTTATTATCCATGTCCACATTTCATAAAATACATTTCAAAATAATTCTTTTAAGGTACACTTTAGCTAAAACATCATTTTAAATGTTTTCAATATTTATTCTTCTAAATCAATCTCATTAATGTCCATGTTTTCAAAATGGTTTTAGGGATTTATTTATATGGACATTATTGTTTTAAAATATTAATTCCTTTCAAAGGTTTCAAAGTGTTGTGGGAAACTTTGATTCCAAAATATATTTTAAATGAATTCCTTTATAAATGTGTTACTTTTAAATGATTTTATAAAAAAAGATATTTCTCTCAAAAAGTTTTACTGATCATTTTCAACTATGTCAACATCCTTTACTGGATACTATTCTTGATTAAGGCTGATTTATTATGATACAATATTCCATATTGTATTGAATGGTTTATGATATGTTTTAATGTGGATGTTCTATTTTTATACCATTCATGGTTTATGGTTAATGTATTGACATTTTGTATTCTAGATTTAATACGAATGTTTACGTTGTGTTTCAACATTTTCATATGAGGATTGTAATGGAATTAATAAGTGATGGGTGGAGCCTAATATAGCTCCTCAATGAATCGGTAGGTCTCATGAGACAAATTAGTGTCTTGGAACAAGGCCTTGAAAAAAAATTATTTGTAGTCTTGGCGCGAGGCATTGACTATGTGGTAATGATGTCCGGCGTTAGATATTCCCTAATTATGGAATTAATTATTACATGTGATTATTCAACTAGTAGAATATCCATGTGCATGTTTATATGGTAATTTTTTATTTATTTTTTCCATATTATGTTCAAGTTTATGTTTAAAAGGATGTTTTTTATTACACATCTTGCCTTAAAATTTTATAGCTTTCACTAAATTATTTACCCTTACTGAGCATCTGAGCTCACCCCTTTCTTATGTTTTATTTCCCTAGGATCCCAAGAAGTGTTTTATGATTGATATGTAGGGTTAAGATAAGGTAACAATTCCATTATCAAAGGATTATTTATGTTGTGTTGTATGCTAGAATTTGTAATGTAACATTCATGTATGTAATCTATTTTCCAAGACTACTAAACTGATCAGTCCTTCGGGACTCGATTCCTTGTAATCATTCCAATGTATTAAAATAATGCACTGGCTCTGAGCTTATGGGGTCTGGGCATTACAGTTGGTATTATAGGAAGTTTAGTACAAGCCTTGGAAACTAGATTTAGAAAAACTCTCATTAGATAACATTACCCTAAAATAGACTTTGAGAATTTGTATAGAAGAACTTCCTAGAATTTTGGTAATGAAGAAATTTGTGTATTTTACAATTAATACATCCCTATCTAGATACGATCAGGTAGAAGAAGCTTTGGAACAGATGTAACTAGGAGTGAAATCTCCGACAAGGAGTTTTGGGCTTGACTCAGGGTATCCTAGTACCCAAAAATGGGCCTTGCTTCACTCTTGGTTACAACACTCTTGAAGGATATGCTTAGGATAATTCAAATGTTCTTTACAATCCATTATGAAGGATTTATGAGTAAATATTTCCTCAAATAAAACATTTTTTTATGATTATAGATTATATTATTAAACTGTTCAATTTATGTTTCGTATTTTACAAGTTTGGAATTATGCACCGTGATTCATAAACTAACCTATTGTATTCAATTATTTAGAAATGGTTCCTAGTAGAAGGAATGAGAACTTGAGTAATACAAATGATCCAAAGAGTAAGAAGGATCATATCTTTCATGGTCTTAAGACAACATTTATAAGATAAATAGTCTCCCATGTATTCTCATCATATGAATAAATAGTATCATGTGTTAATAATATAGGTAAATAATTCTCTGAGTTCTATGTCTTTGAAGGTAATCCAGAGAAGAAAAACTGTGGAAAGAATCACCTTGGTAAATGCTTGAAGGGGATGAGAGTTTGTTATAAGTGTGGAGAAAAAGAACACTAAGTATGTGATTTAAAGTGTAAGAAAAAGGGTTCAAATGTACAATGCTTTATCTGTAAGGATTTGGGACACTAGGTGAATCAATGTCCAAATCATTAGAGTATTCCCCAAATGATGCTATTGAATAATAATCAAGTTATGATACTACGACAGATGAATAAGAATGACTAGTGTTCTTATGTTTTTATTAAAGAATTAATATGGTTCTGATACTGAGGTAGTGATTTTGGAATAATATATGATTGATTTGGATAAATTATATTTGATATTTTTTACTACTTTGAAACTAATTAATTGTTTGTTTATTCTATTATTGTCGTAGTTTACAAAATTTTTTGATATAAGGAGTATATCCAGTATTCTATAAGGAATAAGGTAGTGTGAATGTAATCAATAAGGTTTTATGGTAATTGATGGTGTTACCATGTTTTAAAAGAATACATGATGAATGTATTCACATGTTATTACCTGGAAAAAAAGATCTTCGTTATGTTTACCTTCCTTATAAATTTTGGAATGTGAGTTTGGATAGAATTATTTTGGATAATTATAAAGGTTAGAATGGATTATGTTTCGCATTGGATATTATTGTTAATTTGAAATCATTTCTTAAGTTTATTTTTGGATTGTTATAAAAAGGAAAACCCGAAGGTTGGGCGACAACCAATTGCATCTGGAAAGGCCGCGAGACTTGAACCCGCAACCAAAGGGTTACAAGGGTGCATCACCTACCACTGGCCTACGTGATGTCCTGGTTTGTATAATGTAGTTTTTTTAAATAGTTTGAAAAATGAATTATAAATTCATTATTTTTGGAACCCTATAGGATTAGGATAAATAGAATATTTTTGAATTCTATTATCTTTTGTATTGAAAGATGAGTTTGTGGTAGGAATTAGTTGAAGGATGATACTCTACTTGTCAAGTACATTTTTCCCTATTATTATATGAATAAATTAATTCTTAAACTTTATGGAAGGGATCTTGAAACCAAATTTTTTTTATCCCAATACCTTATGTTTTTTTGAATCGATGATAAGTTTTAATCATCATAGATTGATGGCTTTGAGGCCCTCAAGTTTACACTTTTTGTGATTGATGACCTCAATAACTCCCTATAAATATTTACATTTTCCCTCCAATTATGTGTCCCTAATTTCCACCAATGTTCTCCTAATCAAGATCATAATTTGGTGGTTACTTTTTCATTTCCCTTTCCATCTTATTAAGACTAAATTTTATTAACCCAATTTCTGATGTGGGTTTTCCACAAAGGTATTTTTCTATTTTTAATCGTTTATTTTAAAAGAACAATTTCATATTGAGAGGATGAAATTTATTGAAGTAGGTGAGAATGTAACACCCCAATATTTGATAGTATGTTATCTCTTCAAAGTAATTCAATAACATGCGCTACACGCAACACTGAGTTTGAGTGCACCACGACATATCGTTCAAAAAGCGGTTATGAATGGTATTAAATAAATTTTAAATTTTATATACTCTATATAATTTTAAAATCCATATTATGTGTTTCTGAGACATAATATAAGAACAAATTCATTTTTCAGATAAAAGAAGTATTTTTCAAAAAATGCAATTTTACCGTCTTTTAATGGCAAAAACTTTTTAAAACCAATATTTGATACTTTTATATATTAATTTAATGAAATTAAATTCTAATTTATAATCGAGACATAAAAATATTTTTTGGATAAATTTTTGATACTTTTCTGATTTCTTTCATATTTTGATGAATAGTGAAATATTCTAAATTTTAATTGAAAACAACTTTTTAAATCAAAATAATTTATACTGTTAAATTATGAATTTGAGTGGTTTTAAAGTATAATTATATTATATTTTTATCATTTAAAATAATTTAAGTCATTGGATGTAATTTTACAATTAAATTGTACATAAACACATTACAATCTTTTGATGGTTTTTATTTCTTAAAAACCCACTTTCTGGTTTTGAGAATGGGAATTAATTTTAAATTAATTAATTAAAATCATATGTTTTGAATTTGATAAAATAGAAATCATTTTTTTATTTGGAGTATCAAAATTATTTTAGGGTGAATTTTTGGTATTTTTCCGAAAACTTTCAATTTTTGATGAATAGTTAAAAACACAACGTTATTGTTTAAAACCGACTTTTATTTAAATAATTATTATTTTTATTTAAAATTATTTTAAAGTCAAAATAGATACATAATACCTATATTAGTTCAATTTAATTCATTGGAGTCATTTTATTATAAGATTAGATGTATAAAATTTTATTTAACTTTTTACCGTCTTTTACCCACCTTCTAGGCACATTGTCAAATTTGCATAAAACATAATTTTACCACTTCTCTGAATTGAATTTCAAAAATATGAGAGAAATGTTTGAAATTATTATGTAAAATGTGGTTCAATAAAATAAAAATAATTTTTGGTAAATAGTAACTTTTGATTTTTATTTACCACGGTTAAAATTAAATAGGGTAATTAAAGGTAAAAATGATATTATAATTACACTAACACATGTCCTATTTCTATTTTATAAGTGTATATTGACCAAAACAAACTTTAGGAATAAAATATGATCATTTTGGTCCACTTTTATTAGATAAGGACTGTTATTATTATTTTATTTAAAGAAGAGTTAAAAGTGCTAATTTAAAAGTTTAATAACTAAACCATTTTTCATATAGGATTATGCATAAGATAAATTAGTCTATAAATATTCATTAGAAATATAAAAATATTTCCTACATAATGGTGTTTTATTTATAATTTTTAGATATTAAATTATTAAATTTATTTATGAAACAATGATGAAGAAGTAATTACTTTATCAATGAAAGATTAAAATAATTGATATTATAAATATAAAAATAAATGTAAATTGAGGATTTTTATGTCATCCAAAAATTTTTGAGGTTAATATTTCATTTTAGGGTTGATTAAATAAATTTTATTTTAAGTGATAAATTTGTTATGACTTTAACAAAAACAAAATACCAAATAGTGTCAAAATTGGCATAAATGAGTTTTTTAAACAAATATTATTTTATTAAATGATAAAACACTCATAAAAATATAAAGTGCAGCCGAAGAACTTATATAAGATTATATATGTCAATAATGAACCACTTGGGATTCTCTTGGATTTTTATTTTAATATTATTAACCATTTATTGTAATAATACAAGAGCACATGGTAAAAGTTAAACTATTAAACTAAGAGTTAAATCTAAAAGATATGGTTAATATGGTAACCTAAACATGTCTAAAACCTATTTTTTGAGAGGATTTAGACCCATACCCACCTTATCTTTGAAATAAATTAATTTTGAGCCATTATAAACCGAAAATAATTTTATAATAAAATAATATTTCAAACATTCCTAAATTGACCCTCACCTCTCTTATAAAATGGTACTTCCCCTTCTCTTAAAATCACACCTCCAAAGCCATTTGGATCCTCCAACCCATGCCCAAATCTCCTCCTAACTTCCCTCACTTCAATCTAGAATCCTTACCTAGAGAAGAAAGCCAACATAAGAATCCATTTTGTTCAAATAAAAAAGAAACACCAAAATGAAGAATGAAAGAGTCTCAGATTTCGTTGATCAGTGGAAAGGATTGACATATTCCTTGAACCAACTGCTCCAGCAAGAAGATTTGTTTCCCATCTATGTTTTAAATATACTTGATTTGTTACACATACAATTTATCCCTGTGAAATACATGGTAGGCTTTGGGGACCTTTCCTTAATTGCTCAACAGGTGTAAAATTCCATCACAGAGACTAAATCCATGTATTAGGTAATTCTATATACTCCTAGAAGAAGAGAATGAAAAAGTAAAGGATACTATAGTTATACTTAATTAGGCCCCTATACCTACTCCTAATTTAAATCCATCATTATACTATAGAGATCCAACTTCTGAGCATCAACATCAATGACCACCTCATCAAGAAGATCAGAAAGATCAGTGGCAGAGATAGTTTGAGGAGTTAGAAAAAAAAGGTCTATCCCTTTCAAAATGAACAGGTGCTTTGATACTTCATATTATCTTTGGAAAACAACTTAGTCTATTTTTTGAATCCTGATAAGCTGAATAAGGAAGGTTATGAAGACATCACAAACTATTTACCCTTACATCAAATTTTGGGGTACCCCATACAGAAGTTTTTTTTTGTTTTCAAAGAACTCCTAAAAAAGATGGGGGGGACTCTAGGAAAATAAAACTAAAAGGTTTTCCAGACCAGGTAGCATCTATTTCTGATACTAATATAAAATAGGTAGGTGAGTGGCGGGAAGTTAAAATCAAGAATGCACAGAAATTCAATGGGTGGATGGTTAGAAAAAATAATCAACCAAACTCATGTTATTTTAAAAACATAGTTGAAACAAATGATTGTGCCTCATTTCACTTCTACTATAGAAAATCCATATTCTTAAAAATATCTATCCTCTAAAGGCCAATCCTTAAATAAGTGACATTTATAGAAGGATAAGGAGAAATCATAAGAATATGAGCTCCTGTCAAGGCCAAATTTTTCCTTGAACTTAGCGGATTTCATGCCGACTACTAAAAAATCATGGGCACCACCCCGCCAAACAACACAACCAGATTCAACCTGTTAGGAAGAATATTCATCATAAGAAGAGTACATTTTTAGTTCTTCTAATTTCATTCTCTTAATGGACCCCTATCAAAATATGAGTATGGTTATGAATTTGATTCCCCTACACATTATTGGGGAAGTGAACGATAGGGTTGTAGAGGTAGACAATAAGGGGGAAGAAGTGGTCATTCTAGGAATCCCTACTTCAACCAAACCTCTATTTGAACCGTTTATACAGCATAAACTCATGGGAGAGAACTATATCGGGCTCAGAATGAACAAGGGAACTCTCCCACACATGATAGGATCTGCCCTGATATGATCATCATGGAAGACCAGATAGAAGTTACGCCACCACCTTCTTGGTGGGTGGGTAGACCTAGCCGACCTAATCTATTAAGAGTAGAAGCATTTATTACTCATTCCCTAAAGGATAGTCCATCCACATCAAGAATATCAACTCCTAGGGAACTTGTAAAATATAATATTCATACTAAAAAGCACAAACCATTGGATCAAAAGTATGATGTATTGAAGCAACTGGCCCACGTACTGGACAAGTTATCAATCTTGGATGCTCCAAATCCACCAAAGGATCACCATGATGCACTCATTAAGGATTTTTCAAGCCCTAAAGAGTTTGAAATCGAGGTTACTACTGCCGAGGATTACCATATATAGAATTATCTAGAATAATTACATGTGGTCATACTTTTCATAGACTAAGATGAGGATATTGTTATACAAGGACACATCAAGTCCCTTTACATATCTAGTAATATTAATGACACTGATGTCTAACAAGCCTTTATTGATTATGGATGAGGATTTAATCTCATTCCAATTCAGAAACTTTTCTAATTGGGGCTCACTGAATCCCACTTGTATCCCTCAACTCTAATGTTATAGAGATAATACAAGAATGAACAAGAACCCTTCAATGAGATTACACTCAGAACTCGGTTCATGGATCTAATATCTAATTCAAATTTCATGGTTGTCTGTATGAACATAGCTTTTAACATTCTATTGTGAAGACATTGGCTACATCAGCATGAATCCATTCCTGTATCATATCATCAATGTGTCAATGGTGAAATTAGGACATTTCATGGTGATAAAACCCCATTCAAAACTTTTGAATCTCAGTACATTGATACAGAGTTATATCACTAAAAGGGAGGGAAATAGTCCATGGAAAATGATGTTGTTATTGTCAATGCTCTAAATGATCTACAGAAGATCCCATATAAACCATTCAATCATCTCATTACATATTATGAACTTCCCATCAATCCAGTTGAAAGGGTAGGCCCAAATATAAGCACTCATTCAGTGGCTTCAATAATGTCAGTTGTGGCAACTGAACCTGATGGAATGGGAGAAGTCATTAATTCTCCAAGAAGCAATGAAATCCCATATGAAAATGTCTCCATTCCATCCCCTGAGCATCAAAAAGTCACTACTTCATCATCCGTGTTAAAAGAAGATTTCACATTAATGAAAAAATATAGGGATTCTAATTTTCAACCCATCATCTTCCCCTCAGAGTTTCATAAAGACAATTCATCATCAGTTAGGTCAGAAATGGTGGCCTCTTCTTCTAGATGTCCAAATACTAAATCTTCCCCTAGAACTGGAAATATTACCTCATCTCCAATCCTCCGAATAGAGATAAAATAAGTAACGCAAGAGGAATATTAAAGAGAGTAATACCTCAAGGATTCCCCTCTAGAATTTGAGGAAGCCTTCTCCACCACCGTGGATAAACTCAGAGAGATAAATCTAGGTATAGAGGAAGAGCCACTGTCCACTCTGATTAGTGCAGCCATTACTAGTATAGAGAAAGAGGTGTATATTTTCTTTCTAAATTAACATCAGGATGTGTTTTCTTCAAATTATATAGTGATTATAGGCCTTAACCCCAAGGTGGCCACCCATCATTTGGGTTTTCCAGAAGTGCATCAGGGATACAAACAGAACCAATAAGAACACACCAGACTCACACCTCCAAAATTGAGGCTGAAGTTGAAAAGATTATAAAATATGAATTCATTCGAAGGGTGAAATATCCAAAATTGCTATCTAGTATTTTCCAAGAGAAAAATAATAATGCGGAAATTAGAGTTTCCATTGATTTCAGATATCTCAATCGGCATTGTACCAAAGACGACTTCCCAATTCCAATCATAGAACTATTAATCGATGCAACATCTGGCTATGAGGATCTCTCCATCATGGATGGATTCTATGGGTACAATAAAATCTGGATGGACCTAGAATATGAAGAATACATAGCCTTCAGAGGTCCTGAAGGCATATTTTTCAATCACGTAATTCCCTTTGGATTGAAGAATGTTGGCTCAACATACCAACGTGCAATGCAGCACATCTTCAAACCTTTATTGGGGAAATTTTTTGAATGATAAATATATGATCTATTGTTCAAGTATTGACAATGTTCTGACCACTTGACTAATCTAGAGATCATATTCAGTAAGATTCAATATCATAATATAAAGATGAACCCCTTGAAATGTGCTTTTGGGGTAACCTTAGGAAAATTTCTTGGCTTCAATTTACACCATCATGCCATTGAAGTTGATCCTAAGAAGAATAAAGATATCATTTTCATGTCACCTGCTCAAAACGTGAAATAGTTTTATGTAATTCAAGGAAACTTAACCTATATTTTGTGTTTTATATCCAATCTTTCATGAAAGTTTTTACCCTTCACCAAATTGATGAAGGACGGGGTCACATATCAATGGACCTATGGATGTCAAGAGGAATTTGATACCCTAAATAAATACCTATTGAGACTACCAGTATTGATGCCACCTGTTGAAGGAAATCTTATCATTCTTTATGTAATAGACTTGGAGTGATCATCGTGTGCCTTCCCAATGTAAAATAATGATTCCAATAATAAAAATAGCATTTAGTATCTCAATCGAACCATGATTGACATAGAGACTAGATATTCAGATATTGAGAATAGATTTTTGGCATTGATCTTTGCAGTCCATAAGTTGAGGAATTATCTACAGCATCACAAGGCCCACTTGGTTTCTCGTAATAACCTGCTCAAATTTATCCTCAATCGTCCTATCCTAACAGGACGTCTGGCACGATGGCTTGTTATTATACAATAGTTCAATATACAATTTTTGCCTTAAAATAGTGAATGTACATGCCTTGGTATATTTACTTGTTGATCATCCATCTATGGAAGAAACTTCATTAAATACCGAACTTACTGATGAATAAATCTTCTTTATTCATGATATCCCTCAAAAATTGGAAATGTATTTTTATGGTACTTTCAGAAGTGAAATGGGGAAAATAATGGAAGACCCCAGACTCAGAAAATTTAGGTAATGAATTATACTTCCCTCCCTAGAGAATGTAGTGTTTCCATATTCCTTCCTGCTATCAGATGGTGGTACCAACAATGACTCAGAATATCAGGCTCTAATTTTAGGCCTAGAATTGGCACTCAAACTACCAGTGAACCACCTAGATGTGAAGGGTGATTCAGAACTCATAATCAAATATATTAATGGGGATAATACCATTAAAAAAGAAGGGCTAATTCCCCTCTGTGATTATGTTCAATATTTAATGGCATAATTTCCCTCAGAGACAATATTGTCTTATGTCCCACGATCACAAAATGCCTAGGCTGATGCATTAGAAAATATAGCCACAACCATGGAATATCCAAATCAGGACAAGACAATCATCAGAATTTCCCATTATTGTGTGGTTTATCCATTTTTTAAAATCAGAACAGAGGAATTCAATGAAATCAGTCACATCCTTGAGCCATATGGTCCTACCACGGGATGGATGACAACCATAATGGAATACCTACAAAATGGATTACTTCCACCGAATAGATCTTGAAAAGAAAAAATTCAGTGACGAGTGGTCAATTTCACTCTTTATGATGGATCAAATCACTGTAAGATCCTTTAAAAATGAGGCTTAAATATAATCCTCCTAAAATGCATTGATGGGGAAGAGATAGTAGTTTTCATGAAATAAGTACATCAAGGAACCTATGGTTCCCACTAATCAGGGTATAGGATTTCTAATACAATCTAAAGGCTTGGATACTTCTAGCTATCAATGATGTGGTATTGAACATATTTTACTAAAAACTACCATCCCTACCATGTGCATACCAAATTCATCCATCAACCCCTAGAGTTACAACATACATCCAAATACTTCAGGCCATTTTCTACATGGGTAATGAATGTAGTGGGACCTTATCATCCAGCTATGACTAAGCAGTTCAAGTATATCCTTACTGCTACTGATTTCTTCTCCAAATGTGCTGTGAAAATACCTCTCATATTAGTTGGAGCCAAAATAATTTTTATCTTTGTAAAAGATAGTATCATAACCATATTTGGTGTCCCACATACCATATTGATAGAAAATGGAACCAATTTCTATTCTAATGAGGTTGAGAGGCTATATAAGGAACATAATATCAAATACAACCATTCATCCAGAAATCATGTAGTGGAAAATGGACAGATATGGGATTTCATCAAGACCCTATAAAATATACTCTAGAAAATGGTGGATAATGATAAAAAATATTGACCCTCTTGTATGCCTTATCGGATTACCAGACTAATAATCATACTACAATATGAGAAACTCCATACTCATTGGTATATAGAACAGAAGTAGTCATGCCCATTGAAATTCAGTTTTCATCAATCTGAGTTGAAATATGTGATTAGTTATCCACCAATGAGAAATCTCAGAAAAGACTTGATGATCTGGAGCAACTGGAAGAAAATAGATTTAATACCTTTCATCACTTGGATGTCTATTAGAATCGAATAACATGAGCTTTCAACAATAAAGTTCACCTCCATTCATTTGTCCAAGGAGAATTGGTATTAGTCTTTAGGACTCCAATGATACCAGGAAAGAAGCCTCAAAATATTGATCCAAAGTGGGAAGGACCTTATTCCATACATAAGGTCTAACCTAATGGAGATTATTCCTCAATCTCAAGGGATGAAGAACTCACTAAAACCCCTACCATTGCAAGGTTCTTGAATAAATACTTTTTGTAATCTCACAAAGTTTATCTTAGCTACAATAATTTAAACTCCATAGCACCGTATATGTATATGTTGCATGATGTTAAAATTCATAGCATATTTGTCCTTATCGCATTACGTTAAACAATGTGACATGAGGTCTTAATCGAATGACTTGAAACTTAAAAACATATTTTGTCATCACCACATGAAATTAAACTATATGGTTAATGTCTCTTTAATTTTACGTTAACCCCCCCCCAAACTACCACAAGTATAAACTTCTTCTGGTTTCTCAAAGGAAGAACAACTTCCATACGAAAGTCTCACTTACACCATTATCACTCCTTAGTGGCATGAGAGCTTCATATCTCCCTGTGTATGAATCAAATATGTATAGGGACCTTTCTTCAAGAACTATGTGTGGCCTGATTCTTGCTCCAACAAGATACGTAGTTAGTCCTGGGTCCTATACCCCAGATCAGCTGCAATATCTCCATTTTTTCACTTCATTTCATCTTCATACATACCGTATGACGTTAAACTGCATGGAAATTTAAGAACTACATGTGGATTAATTTTCTCTTCTACAAGATATATAGTGACACTTGGGTCTTATTCCCTAGTCCATCCACAATGTTTTATTCATGTCAGGTGATACATTTCCTTGTCAGATGATGATAAACTATACAGTTCTTTAAGAACTATGTGTGGCTTGATTCTCATTCCAATGAAATATGTAGAGATGCCCAGATCTCCAATCTAGGGCCCAATCATGACCATAAAGAAACAATTTCCACATTTCCTGTATATGATCCAATTTTATACAGAGCACTCTTATAGAACATATAGCTTGATTCTCATACCATCTTGTGTCTTGAGACCAACCATCATTCTAGAAAATATTAAAAATACCCCTTCCCCACATAAAAATCCTAGTTAATGTGGGGACCCTTTTAAGAACTACATGTGTCTTGATTCTCATTCCAATGAGATATGCAGTGACACCCATATCGCTAATCTTAGGTCTGGAAAAAATTGAAAAAACACCTCCTTTACCACATCAAAAATCAATTGGTGTGGGGAAATAATTTAAGAACTATGTGTGGCTTTATTCTCATTCCATTGGGATACATAGTGACGCCCAGATCTCCAATCACGGGTCCAACCATGAACCCAACAAATAGAAGAATCCTTTTCATTCCCTGTGTGTATGAATCAAATATGTATAAGGAATATTTCTTCAAGAACTACATGTGGCTTGATTCTTGCTCCAATAAGATATGTAGTGATGCTTGGGTCCTATACCCTGGCTCAGCTACAATATCTCTATTTTTTTCACGATGGTTCATCTTTGGCCATACTGCATGACATTAAATTGTATATAAATTCAAGAACTACATGTGTCTTTATTCTTATCCTAATGGGATATGTAGTGATGATTGGATATCCTATCTCGTGTCCAGCCGCAACTTAAAAAAATCCCCCCTTCATTCCCCATGTGTATGAATCCAACCTATACAGGGAACATTTCAATAACTATGTGTAGATTGATAATTTCCCTAGTAAGATACATAGTGATGCATGGGTTTTATACCTTGGATCACCCACCATATAATCATCAAACCCCTATCCTATACTTGTGTTACCTTTGTGTGGTAGAATAAAAACTTTTATCACTCCTTGTTTCTCACACTGAGTCCAAACTTTAAATCTTGTACCCAGCTACAACATGATGCAAGTAGTGCTTATTTTCTTCCATGTATGATTAAAATTTTCATAATGATATTTAATACGAGTGATCATCTTATGTATGATATTGTATTAAAAAACCCATTATCCTTAACTTATGAATTCAATCAGGGTGGATGAACTTTACCTCGAGAACTATGTGTGGATTGATTCTCAACCTTATGAGATACATAGTGACATACAGATATGAAATCATTGGCCTGGACACACCACAACATGAAAATTCCTCTACTATCTCATGTACGAATCAGATCTACAAAAGTAGATCTAATACGAGTTCTCATTTTATACATTAACTTGTATCTGTTAGAACTATGTGTGGACTGATTCTTGCTCTGACAAGATTCATAGTGACGCTTGGGTCTTATGCCTTAGTCCAGCCATAATATTCTATTACTCTTCATGTTAATACCCCCTAATGTTCTTGTTGCATGACTTAAAACTACATAAAATAATATCATTATCGCATGACTTTAAACTACACGGTACCCAGAAATTTTGTATGGATCAATTATCACCCTTTAAGAAATGTAGTGAATATTAGGTCTTAAATCCTAGTCCTAGCCACAATATAAAGGAAAAAAGAGATATAACCCTTATACATACAGGTCATATCTATTAAAGGGACTCCAAATTCATGGTTAGTATCAGTCGAAACACCTCCCTTGTGCATTGAATAATACCCATTTTTCATGTCATACTTCTGATCTTGAATACTTTCATATCTTCATAACCTTTCCTTGGCTTTTTGTGGTAGAATGTCTGATACCTAAGAGCTCATTTTATTATCTATGCAGTATGTTCCCTAGCTGGCCTTTCATAAGTAACCCCACATAATGGGCCTATCCATCAAAGGATTCCACTATTGACTATGCAGTACGTGCCCTAATTGGCTTTGTATAAAAAAGCCCACATAATGGGTTTGTCAAAATAATTGTAACATTGTTCTTAGGAGAAGCCTCTTCTGTCCCTTTAAGCTTTGATGACATTATATAGGAACCTGTAATTTAAAATAGTCATCCTTTTTATATTTTTCTCATATCCTTTATCCCAACCTGAAATTTTCCAAGACTGTGGCTTAAATTTTCCACCTTTTCATATTCAAATAATATAGTAATAATCATAGGCCTTTTGACCACATATTATCCATCATTTCTAGGTCCTAGTCATATGACCTAAAACTACAGGCACCATATTTCATGTGTTTGGGTCAGACATTCATAGAGAACTATTTTCTTGATTCTTCAAAAATTAATACTTGAAGTCTCCATTCTGTGTTTAGACACTTTTCTCCATAAACCAAACTTTGTGCTTGGGTAACTCTAAATCTCTATAACCTTTCATCATCTTTTACTAATAGAATATTAGAATTATTTAGAGCTTATTTACCTAACTATACAGTATGTGCCCTGATTGGACTTGTATAAGTAACCTACATAATAGGTATATCAGCATAAGGATGCCACTATTGACTATGTGGTACATGCCCCAATAGGACTTTCATAAAACATCCCCCATAATGGGTCCATCAAGAAGTGGTAACTTTTTTCATTGAAGATACCTCCTCTAATTCCATTAGACACTTTTCCCATATCACTCTTTGGATCCAAGAATTCCGAAATCACAGCTCGAAGATCTTTCCTTCTATACTTGAATATAGTAGCATATTTCCAGCTAGATTACCAAGAAATGGAGAATAATTAAACTTTTCATTCAAAGATAAATAACATAAAATATAGCCCCACAATTTCCTTTCTACATGACTTAAAACTGTACAGCACAATGTCTTTGATTCATGACATAAAACTGCACAGCACAATGTCCTTGTTGTATGACTTACAACTTCACAGTACAATGTCCATGCTTCATGATGTAAAACAAAATTGAACAATGTCCTTCCTACATTAATTAAAACTACACATCACAATTTCCTTGCTACATGAATAAAAATTGTACATCATAATGTCCTTGCTACATGACTTTAAACTACACAATAACTTCATCCTTTGTCAAAAAGGATACTTCTTCTCCTGGAATTGGTTACTTAACCAAGATATAACCTCCTTCACATGTAAAATTCATGTAGGAACGGTTTCTTATCCATGTCATATTTTGACACGGATAATCCCTTTATTCTCATATATCTTTCCTTGGAAAAGACACTGACTGTGGTCTTGAGACATCCAAATCTTAAACCCCTTTTTCTATCAATAATATAATGTCATAATTCTTGAGAACTCTTTTAACTGATTATATAGTACATGACCCAGTTGACCTTGGGTAAGTCACCCACATAACAAGAATGTCATCTTAAGGATACCACTACTTGACTATGCAGTACGTGCCCTATTTGGATTTGCATAAGACAACACCTATAATGGGTTTTTTCAATTAGAGGTAACTTTTTTCTTGATAGAGACCTCATATATTACTATATATCAAGTTTTAGATTTGGTGACTCTAAAAATCATGAATCAAGATTCCTCTTGGAATTATCTAAAGAATAGTGGGACCTTCCTTAGCTATCAAGCCTTGTTTGGGTTACCATCTCAAAAATTCATGGTGAAAGATGTTCGACCTAAAATACTAGACTTATTATTCCAATATTCTTGACTTTAAACAGCCCCCAAAAAGAGACATAGTAATCACAAGATTGAAAACTACAAAGGAAATTCTAGAAAAATGTCGAGTCTCAGATCACTAGACCTACACTCTATACAGTCTAGGAAATGTTGAAAAAAAAATTAAAAGTCACAAAACTTGTTTGGATAAAAACTCAAATATGGAATATTAAGAAAAAGATGAGTCGCACCCACTAAATCTCCTCTATATTGAGATTGGGAAATAATTAGGGAGATGAAACAAAAGACACAAATTTTGTTGGGTTGTCCATATGACCCTAGAAATAGTCGAACTATGCTCACTATTCCCCTTGAATTAAGTAAAAAAATAGCACATCTCTCATCCCTATCATTGTATTTATGATTATCTAGTATGAAAATGTCATGATATAAAAATAAGATTTCACATAATGATTATAAAAAAATCATGAATGAAGTCATATATGATTGGAAACAAATTCCTTTTCATTTATGAATAAAAATTAGAGGAATGCCCATAAAATGGAGTTTCTCTGTCATATATTACAAGAGGCCTTCAACATAGATTTTCATTTGTTAAACATCTTCTTGATCCCCATCAGTTTCCTCATGAAGTTTATTCAGTCGACCAGCCTCAATATCATCAGCCTAACAAAGTTCTTCCTTGGCATCTACAATGGATTTTCCCCTTTTTTTGGGATTATCCTAATGATCAGTGAATTTGTTCAACTTCCTCTATAGTAGTATCCAACTCTTGATGAAGGAGTGACACTTGAAAAATATTCTCTTTGATTTTATACTTGAATCAAACCATCTTTTCACTATTATTGTCTTCCTCTTGGGTTGACGTCGCTCTAAATTTGTTAATGTTGGCAAGAAATTTGGACTTTATTAGATCTTGATGGAGTTTATGCTCTTTCTCTCGCCTATGAATGGTCTCCTTCACTATAGTATGGATTACACTGTAATCAAAGCCACAGAATCTCAACATAATGAATAGAGTTGAAAGTTGTGGGATTTATGAAGGCACGAACTCGAGGGGTGTCTCAAAGATTATCTTTCATATATCTCACCAAGCCTTGAGAAGTGCAAGGAAGAGTGCATTCTGAAACTTCAGATCAGACTTAGAATCACTGTCATAAAGAGGGATGTACTTCTAGATTAATTCACTTAAAGAAGTTCCCTATTCTGCTCCCTCCCTAATAGTGGCTACCTTACTTCCTAATACCGGTTGAGCTAATGTAGAGTTTTCACCCTCAGACCTAGTCATAGGACTCGATAATCCTAAATTGTGAATTAAAATCATTATTATCATCAAAAGAATGGAAATAGTGGGAAAAAATCATAATAGATGGTTTCTTTTACCCTATAACAGATCATTATCCTGAGAAGATTCTCCCTCATCATTCCTAGCCTCATTATTTTGGACTGGCACCTCTTTGTGGGGGATAATTCTCTGGGTCTCCTTAATACCCACCAGATGAATTTGAGGAAATATCCATATTTCAATGTTCAAATGATCTGGATCCTCCCCAAAATTAGGTTTGAGAGTAATTTCAGTGTTTTCTCGATACAAAATTACTATAGTAGCTTCTATATATGGAGATTCACATTCCAACCAATTTTTATTAGAGAATCAGGCATAAAAATATTGATTGGATGGAAAATAAATACTCACATTATTTTGATTTATATAGTTCCCCGAATTCTTCTAAAGTGGTGGGAATGTTAGTATGTTCTAATATTTCATCAAGAGACATTCCAATATTCACCATGTATTCCATTTACATTCCATACACCATGTTAATATCATCCCATGGGAATAGTTGGAGCAGTTGGTTCATGACCCTCCTCTAATGACTTGTGACCCTGAACAACTTCCTCAGTGACAGTCATAGGGTCAGCACCAGTCATCACAGGGTTTTCTGGTGTATGTAAAGAACCTTAAATATTATAGAAATGGAAGTTAGTTGTTGATATATCGCTTATCATGAAGAACTTATGGAATACCAAATGCCTCCTCTCTACCAGTAACATTGACATGAGAAACTTCAGTAATAGATGATGTTTTCTCTGTCTTAGATGCCTCTTTAGTCAAAGGATCCATTTCCCTGGCAGAAATCTACACTTGGTCATAAGTTTCCTCCTTAGTTATCAAAGGATCATTTTTAACCCCCTTGAGGGGATAAATAAAATATGTTTCTACAATTCCATGAATTTTAAACACTTACCATGGATGAGTCCAAAATAAATGATATTTGGAAGACTTACCAGTGATGACAAAGTGTTTGGCCATGGATTTCACTCTTCAACTTCCCTATTTTTTTATCTTATCTAAAAAAGGTCTAGTATCATAATCTCCAAAAATATAAATAGGTATAAATTGTCCCTCCATCACATCCTCCATGGCATGTTATCATGGAGTTAATTCTTCTGATTCGCAAGGTGACACAGTAACCCCGATCACAGTACCACCAGGGCTATACTGTGGCAACGGAACCTTAGTTTATTTTCCCTTAGAAAACCGAAAATTAAAATGGCATTTCCCCTGATTAATAATACTTTAGATAAATTAAATGGAAAAGCAGAAAAAAAATGTGAGAATAAGACAACTTACATCTTTGGGGTTGATAAAATCATGTCGATCATCAAAATAATGGTTGATCCCTTCTACAGCATTGTGTTCTATCATGTACTCCACACACCTTGTTGTGGGAAATAGATTATTGACTTCATATATGATTATATCCATCTCCTAAATATAAATTCCTACTTCAGTAGGATTATCCTCAAAGTGAATATCAGACGAGGCTCAGAGATCTCCATTCCCTGGAATATTCAACCCCTCACATAGAAGTTCCCATTAAGTTTCAGCATTAAAAGAAAAGATCTTCCACATTTTAACTTCCATTGGTCAAACATAGTCGGAATTTATTCCATCCTTATATGAAGAAGACCCGGCAGTCTTAGATTTTATAGTCTTCCCAATTCCTTCCACCACATATGGTGGATGATAAAACAAAACCCAATTCTCTTCTTGGTGGTGGTGACTAGACCACCTTAGTGTATCTTTGGATGGTGATTTTGGTGTATCCATCTTGATTCTAGGGAGTTTATTATACCTCACACAAGGTTGTTTCTATTATCTAGGATCCTATTCATCCTCCCTCTCTGACTATAATGACTCATCTTTAGAAAGAGATAAATCACCTTCCAAACAAGAAGGATTTTTTCCCCACCTATTTATTCAAACTTGAGTAATAGCAGTGTCCAAAACCCCTTATGAGTATGAAGAAATATAGGATTTATCATACTAGGTATTCAATATACTCTCTACATTAGCCACAGGTAGATTGATCACCAGCCTTTTTAGTTCCGTAGCTGTCAGCAACCATAGCTATTGAACCACCATCAGATGTTGTTCTAATCTTACATGCACTAGAGGGGAAATGTTAATTTGTTATAGGCATCTGAATTGGAGTGAAAATTGATAAGTACATAGGCCTTGCATATGATTTATCCATGGACCCTAGTTTCCAATACACCATCCTTGCAATTTGGAATATACTACCTCAACTCAATGTAATTCATTCCATCATCAGATAACCTTCCGATAGGTGGATTCCCAAAAGAAAATAAGTGTAACTCCTTGAATAAACTCAACAATTTCTTAATTTAAAAAAGTGTCAATGATAAGGTGGAAATACCAAATAAATCTTGAACAAATGGACAGAATGAGAACCTAAGGACTCAGATCCCACTCTGCATAGCATTGGTTTTGAAATGAGTCGTGATCCCCACAAGACTTGGAATGGTCCTGCAATTTGGAAAGGATCCCTCTCTATAAGAATGTGAAACAAGATCCTATAGATATTTTCTAAAATAGGGATTGCCAACCCCACCACTTTCCTATCTACTAGCTTGTACACTATAGAAAATGTTTCTAGTATTATTCCACCTTTGGAATCGCGAATAGGAAATAGATGGATGTTGATCCACATGGACCAGAAACCCACAATACGTGTCTTGTCATGAATTTTGGGGATAAATTCATATCCCCACATGTCAAACTCCCTTTTTTAGTTTCGGATTGAAGGTGTCAGGGGAACCTCTCTTTTCCTCATTGGGACAACTCATTGGAGGCTCTCACTTGGGGTCTTACCCCTTCTTCTTCAAGAATATTTGAATCGATGCCTCTGGATGAATATATCCTCTTACGTTGGGATTTTCATTCATGATATTGTAAGATATTTTCATTAGCTCATGTGCTAGAACCGGCATCCTAATAGTGTTATTTCATGTTGACTTTGGGGAATGAATTCATCGTACATATCCCCAAGGATTTGAGATCTAGAGATATTTTAAACGTCACATATGATGATACCCATTTCTTCATGTGTCAAATGGAAAGAATTCATCTGTGGACTCCATCAGCTCTGTAGTTCTAGCAAAATATCTAAATTCCTATATATGTAGGTCTGTCCTACCCATAAATCCTTATAAATTCTAGTTCCTTCTAGATCCCTTTGGAACTCTACACATGTCTAGTGCACCCAATAGGCCCACATCCATGCAGGGTTAACAGCCCCTCCAGAACGAAAGTCTCATCCTTTCTTCCAGCCCTTTGATTGATCTTTCTATTAATATCAGAAAATGGAAGAATAATAGTGTATATTTTGTTTGACTGTGTATGGTCTTATAACTAGATCAGATGGACTATGATTCATAAAATATTTTTTGGATGTCATCCCAGCATTAATATAAGTGCCCGCACTAGAAATTTTGGCAGATGAGAAGTTCTTATGGTCTTGATACCAAGATACTGAGAAATAATTCATTGAATCTAGTCTATGGGCTTCCTATAGATGTTCATAACTATAAAGCAGAAGATAAATACTCTTTAGAAAATTATGATGATACTTCTTTAGATACCATGCAATATCGGGAAGGGTGTTGTCGTAAATGTCATATTAGTCATGCCCTATGATCTTCATCATCTCATAAATTCACTGGCTATCCAATTCATCAGTAGTTTCAATATTCTTGGGATTCATTTGAACCTGCAAAGAAATACCAATTTCATTTTCAACTAGTTTCATTTTAAAAAACAAAAATTGGAAATAATGAAAAATTGGAAAAGGAATTATGACACGCAAGTAAAATTTTGGCATGAAAGTTTCTCACTCAAATTTAGGCGCATGAGTAAAATATTTATTATAATTTCATGAATTAATCATGTAGAAAATAAATTGAAATAGCATCAGTGTGTTTATACTTTCATACAGAGAAATTTAATTTCTAAATTGTGATATTTTTTTAGCAAAGTGAAGGACCTATATATAAATGAAGATGTTGACCATCACTCCCACACATTTTCGAACACCTAGATGTTGAAACTTGTGTGACCCATCTATCTTTTTCATCCCATTTACTTTAGTATTAGACCCTATTTTTCATTCAGATCTAATCCTGTGGGGGGGATTTTGTTGACACCTCATTTCATCACATGAATAAAAAGTGAAAATGGGAAATACCTTAGAAGAAAGAGGAGAAAATATATGAAGAATACAAAGATTTTTAAGGGCTTAAAGAGTGGTTTTCCGAAGTTATCCCAAATCACTTTCAGTGCACAAGCACTTTTGTACCACCCACTTATGTCTCAAATAAACCTTCACCCAATGTCTTATTTTTCCTATAAATAGAACCTCAATGTCTTCATTTGAATAGACAAATTTTCCTAAGGGAAGATTACTACTCTGATCACCCTAGTGTTATACCCAAGTCTTCTGAACTCTCCAAGGCAGTTTTTTAACACCAAAAGAGAGGTAATTAAAGGGGTAATGAGGATTAAGTCAATTCAATGTTCAAAATAAACAAAACTTGTGAAACCATTCACCCAACCCTCCTAACTTTAGAAGAATCGATTTCTCACCCTTCCTCAAATAAGAACTTGCACTACTCACTTATGGGAATACCTATAGAGACCCTTGAAGTCTTGAACAAATCTTCTCTCAAGTGTAGTCATCCATGTTGTTTTTCACCTAAGGTGTCATCGGTTCACCAAAGTCTACTTATGAACCACCACCTTGCACAACCTACTTGGTGTCATCTACCCCTCATCCCACTTGATCCTTTCATGAAGCCTCCTTCAAAGTCATTCATGTTAGGGCTTATTCTTCATTGTCTCCCTTGCTTGTTAGGGATTATGTTGAAACCTCCACCAAGACCTTCTAATTTACCAATCCTTTGGGAAAGGCACTTAAATGTGTCTCCCATTTGGGTTTTTATTTATATGCTTAGAGGTTTCCCACAATTATATTACCAAATTTTTAGGATCCTTGGGACATCTGTTGGTTTTTATATTTATAGTCACATGGACCCTTACCCTAGGGACAATGTTGAAGAGTTCTAAGTCTCAGATTATAAAGATAGGACTCTGTCTGTCCCTTATCATCTCTAAGACCAGGATCCTCAAGTACCCAGTAGGAAGAGTGAGGATCACACTTCCTTTTCCCTTCAATAGGGAATGAGATCATCCTTCCAATACAGGACCCATTTTATGGCACTCCTTCTTAGGTAAGCCTCTAGATTTTCACATGAGAGTTGGTCTTCTTGCTTCTCTCTACATCCTTCACCTGTAATATTTATTTATCTTGGACCCATTTCCAATGTAAACTTAAGAGAGGGATGGTTCATAGACCTAGGATCTTTCATGGTCTCCCCATACTCTTCCACCCATATAGGAGGAAAATTGTGTGGTTTGTTTAATATTTCACATTATCTTATTTCTGATACTGAGCATTAATCAATGGGATTAAAGGCTTGTGATGATTACAACGCCCAAACAATCTACCCCGGTGAATGAACTATGAGAAATATGATTCCCAAAATAACTAGAATATGTAAAAATCCTCTTCAAGTCTCTATCTCAATTTCATCTCATTTATGAGATAGGAAATCATTCCCCCCCTCAAATGGGACTCCTTCTAGGTATAATCCCCCAAACATGAAGGAACTACAAGAACTATGATTCCCACCATAACGGAAATATGTTGGAAGTATCTCCAAGGCCTAGCTCAATGTCATCTCATTCATGAGATAGGAAATCAGTCCCCCTAAAATGGGCCTCCTACGAGGTATAATCCCCAAAAATTATTAAACTATGAGAAATCTGATTCCCACTATAATTAGAATACGTAGGAAGCCTTTTCAAGGTGTGATCTCAAGGGGAATTCTCCTTAGAATTTAGCCCCAATCAAACCCCCAAGTCACATTTTTTTGATACATCACTCATGGTCCCTATTTTAGGTAATACTATTTAGGAATATACCCAAACTCATTTCTCTCAAAGAACCATACTCTCATAAGAGACTTACTGAACTATATGGGATTTGATTCCCATCCAAATGGGAAACGTAGGAATCCTTCTTGAGGTTCAAACCCAACACCCCAAATCACCCCTTTCCTTTATAGTCCATATTCTCAGTAGGGTCTAATTAAACTTGGAAAATAATATTCCTTCCAGGTTCCCTGGGCTACTTCGGCATAAGTCCAACACCAAACATTAACTGGGTACCTTCCACCTAGACATCCCTTCCACATGATGTTAAAAAATATGATAGGGTCCTTATCACAAAACTTTAAAAGGTATGATGTGTCTAATTAAGAGGCACTGAACTATTTTGGTATTGATTCCATTCACAAGGATATGTAGGTAATCCATCTATAGTCTTGATCCCAACATCAAAACAACTTTCATCTCCCTGGATGATGATAAATTATAGAGTGAATTTAGTCTACCTGGATGAAAATAAATTCCAGAGTGCCCCACTACGTGGATAAAAAATAGAATCATCGTAATGAAGTCCAATAATATATAAGTATTATATATGAGGATACCATTTATGGAGAACCTCAGATATATATAGATATCTAAATTAACAAAGTACCTCAGATACATATAGATGAATCTAAATTCTTTACATGCTAATAAATTGATTGATAATTTCAAGGAAATCTTATGTTATACTTTATAAATTAATAATGGATTCATGGACATATCTTAAATCTATTATAGAGTCCCAGAGTAGGAAAAAATTCTCCCTAAAAGGGTGTGATGAGCCCAAACTCCCATCCTATCGACCAATGTATGTTCTCAAGAATCATTGGCCAAACATCCTAACAAACACCTGCCTTTAGAAAGTAGGTCCCTATAGATATAGAACAATTTTTTTTTAGTTCCATCAATAAATATATTAGAAACCGTTCAGAAAATGATATTCCTAATTAGATACTAATTTCCAATGGAAACACCATTAAAACATAATCTTGAGCATAATATGGCAGGAATAAAAAATGAATAAAAGAATGTCATACAAATAATTATATGAGAATAAAACATAATCATGGATAATATAATAATTGAATAATCACATGGATTATAAATTAATAATATAATAATGAGGGAATGCATAATTTAGGACATCATAAACATGCAGTCAAGGCCTCAGCCAAGATACAATACATAAATTGGTAAAAACTCAGCTTAGTTTGTATCATGATACCTACTAAGGAATCAAGGGGATATATTTATCCCCTCCCATCACTTAAAAATTAATTTCTCATATAAAAGGTGTGGAACATAATCAACATATACATTCATATTGAAACTATCATATGAAATGAAAATAATATCCCCAATCATTAATATAATTATAAACTATCTAGAGTAATGTGGTGAATGTTTTCCAGATAATACATCCCACATAAAAATAATAATAAACCATTTAATAAAATATTATAGATGTTAAAATAATAGATCAATCTCAATTAAAAAAAAGATTCAATAGATATTTCTGAGATATATGAAAATACTCTAATAAAATCATTTACAAATTCATGGGAGAAATACCCTTTTTCTTTGGAAAGAAGAGATCTTTTGGAAAATCATTTATATTTGTAATAAAATAAGATTTTAAATGTGTATATCCCAAAAATTAAAGGGAAGTAAAAAATAAATTATATTTAAGGCATAAATTATGTCCAACTGAAGTAAAAAACATATAAAAAGAGTCTTTAGAAATGATCCACTTTAGTGCGGTTTAAGAGAAAATATAAGAGTCTTTAAAGAGGACAAGTCTTAATTATTTGAAAAAAAATAGAAAAGAAAAAAATTCATGATTAAAAGTTTTATTTTCGAAACATATTGGTGCCTTATAATAGATTGTGCGGTGTACTTGAAAATCAGAAATACATTGGGAAGTACCCTTTAATCGGGATTGCTTATCGGGAGGAATCGAAAAAGGAACCTTATAAAAGATGTATTTCCCCATAAAAGAAAAATGAACTAATATAGATACACTATTTTCAAAAACATTAACATAATTTAGCATAATTATATAAAATTAAAGAATAATTACATTGGGGGTAAAGTTAGAGATGACGTAACCTGAATGAAAATGGAGTTTTCGAGAGAATCTCTTACCACTTTACAAATAGTCAAACCATATTCCCAATAAAATTAATGATCATAAAATAAGAAATTTAATACCATGAAAATAATTATATTCATGATATTATACATCAATGATAAGTATACATAAAACACACATAATAAATAGTGGTTAATAATGCATATATCAAAGAAATAAAATTGAGATGAGAAAACCCTTACCTTATGCCCGAAAGTATTCTGCACTTGTACTTAATATCCTAGATAATGAAATTAGTATCATTAGTACTTTAATTAATAACTAACCCAACATTAATTTTATTTATTATAATTTTATTAAGTTCATTTATGGCCTTTTGATGAATTATAATATTCAATTCTGTCGTTTAGGAGTGTTATTTTCCTTGGTTTTTATGATTGGTTCACTTTTATACATGTACAAAAGATCATGTGAAATGATAATAGTTAACCATAATTAAAATTATATGTTTTTAATGAACCTTTAAAAGATTTAATGTTCTTCTATATACCATTTTGTTTCTATATATGAGGATGATTCATTATAAAAAATGTTAATGATAACAATTTGGATTATTTTGGTGTTTTTTCAATCATCATGAACTAGTTTTTTCTAATGAAATAATATTATATATATATATATACTCGTTTCAAAACATTAAATAAGTTTTATTTCATATATTAAAGTCTTTTTTAACCATAAAAAGGGTTTTATGAGCATCCTTGAAGGATTAATTGTAAAAACAAAACTTGTCATCCAAGAAGGTGGTAAATTGGCACCTCAAGGATGATGCTTTCATTTTCAAAATAAAAAGGGGAAGGGAAAATAATTGATATTTGATATAAAATTAACATAATAAATTACCATTATATAAAATATATTGGAGTTATAATGTCACTTTGGATAGGTGAGGTGAGGGAACGAAAAGAAATGAAAAGAAATTGAAAGAGGGAGAGGAGAGGTTTTACCTCTTGAGTGTCTCCTCCTTGATAACCTACTTAAGGAACTTGGAAATGGTCTTTTGGTGAGACCAAGAATACCAGAACATGGGGGATATATTTTGGAGAGGAAATTTTTAGAATATAATCAATATTAAAGGCTTTGTAGGTGTGGGGATAAGGGGTGGTGATGGGTTGTATTTATAGTGGAGGAGAGGGGTGTTTTTTAGATTATTTTATTCATTAGTTTGTTTATACTTTGGATAAAGAATGGGAAAAGTGATAATTATTGTGAATAAAACCAATGTATCCTTATATTATTCATACATCATCCAATACTCAATAATTCATTTATTTGGATAAAATGTTAAATACCAAAAATTATTGTATTTCACTAATCACAAAAAATTCAACTATTTTAGAAAAAATCTAAAAATTTCACCCTAACCATTTTATGATGTGTAGAATTTAAAAATGGAATCTATTTTTTGTAAATAATTTTCTAAATATAATAAATTTTATTTTTAAATAAAATCACCATTTACTCGAAAAATACTTATTTTAAAATTATAACTGATTTTATGACATTTTGAAAAATTGATTAAGGTCTTATAAAAAAATCTTACAATAAAAAGACCTAAAAATAGTAATTTATGAATAAATATTATGAAAATAATTTTTCTTTAAAATCATTATATAAATTAAAAAATTATAAATCAATATTTATGTTTCAAAAAAATACAAACAATTAATTAATCATTTTTAAAACATTTATTTACATATTATATGATATAAATATATCATATTTTCATTATGATATACCTAAATTTTATTTATAATTTCATTGGTGATATAAAATTGAAATCATAAATATACTTTTAATATAACGAAATTGACAGCCTTATAACAATCAGAATTTTTCACTATTCATTGGAAAATAAATAGTTTAAAAAAATACTAAAATTTTACCCTAAGATAATTTGAAAATTTAGATTTTAAAAATGAGTTTTATTTTGTTCAAAATAATTTATAATTGTTTAAAAGTTTAGTTTTAAAACAAGTACATCATTAAAAGGTGGTAAAACTACCATTAGAAAAATATAGTCTTTTATGCGTAAAATTTTATTTATTTGTATCTTATGCCTACAAAAATCATTTAGATGAATTATAATAATTTTATTAAACATATAATATATAAATTTTATAATTTGGTTACTATTATTCACTTTTGTTAATTTAATGTCTAAGTTATAACGGTTGTTTTAAAATAATGATATTTAATTGTATATCATTATTCATTTAAGCTTGGGGTTGTGTGAAAAATATGATGTTGAAGGAATTAAATTTAGAAATAGAAAAACAATAAAATATTAAGGTGTTACATTATCCCCTTATTCAATAAATTTCATCCTCAAAATTTGAAATTATACATCAAAAATCACAGTTTAATACTTTAAAATTACTTTATGGGAAACCCACATTAGAAATAGGGTCAATAAAATATCCTATTAATAAGAGGGAAAGGGTTATCCTATGATCACCACAAAACTAGGATTTTGAAATAGGATAACATTCATAAAAGTATTTTCATGGAAGATAAATCCAACTATCATGTTCTAATAGAGAGTAATAGAGAATATGGTCTTTATAAAGTCTACCATCAAAAAACCAAAAAAAATTTATTAGTTAAAAGACTATTGATTTATCCAAAATAATAGTGGTCGGATATCATTTTTGTTCCAAAATCATTTTACTAGAGTTGAGGGTTTCTTTTACTAACCTGTGATGAATTTGAAAAAATAAAATTACTTGATTCTATTCCATGTCATAATCTTAACCTTTCGTTGTGCTTAGATCTATTTTCACATCATCCCTTACACATGGAAATGAATGTTTAAGGTGAATTTGTCATACCCGAAGCAAATTTAATGAATCATATGGTCCTTAAGTTTTTACTTAGACCTTTAAATGTTTACTAAAACCAAGAAGGTTAGCACATCTTATCAACGAACAATAATTTCCAAAGTTCAACTTGATCCATTCCACAATTAGTTAATCTTATGACTCGTATAAAACATGTATTTCCATATTCAATGACCAAAAATTTAAAAGGAAGGTCACTAAATTTTCAAAATCAAATTAATATATGATTCCGAAAATAATGTAGTTCTTAATCCCACATACCAAATATATGAAAACCTTTATCACATTAAAACCTTAATAAAAACATTAATGCTTCCAAATTTGCAAAGAAAAAGTAATGTACTAAAATCCATATATATCTCAAGAATCTTATAAACATAACATTATTGATAAAATACACAAATAACATAACTCTTTAATCTAAACACAAGAATATTGATCATACCACTTCATTTGATATAATACCATAATCTTGACCATGATCCCTTTTATTCTTCTATGATTTATTCCCTTGAATCTTGGGAAATTCATTTATTTAGTTCCCCATATCATTACATTTGAAGAATTGAATATTATAAAATTATATCCTTCTCTTGAAATTATGAGCACAATGACCTTTTTCTCCACACTTGAAGTAAACTCATTTTTCTCTTAAGCATATAACAAGGTGTTTCCTTCCATAATTATCACATGTGGGGAAATACTTACTTTTATTATTTCCTTTTTCCATCTTTTTCATAGTAGTTATCTTGTTCTCATGCTTCCCTCTGAAGCCATAATACTTAGAGATTTATTTCTTCATCTCATTAGCATATGATATTATGTCCTCATATGATGATAATGTTTAGGAGACTTGATACCAATGAAATATTGGGATAAGACCATAAAATATATAATTTTTCTTACTCTTTAGATCATGTGAATTTATGAAGTTCTCATTCCTTCTACTAGGAACCATTTATAAAAAATAGAATACACTAAATTATATTATGAATCATGATGAATAATTTTGAATCAGCACAATACTGAAAATAAAGTGGAAGATTATATATAGAAAATCCCATAATCATAAAAATGGTTTCTTTGGGGACATGTTTACTTTTAAATCCTTCTTAATGTATTGTAAAGAAAATTTAAATTATCCTAAGCATATACCCCCAGATTTTCAAACCAGGTGCACAGTAAGGACTGTTTCATTGTACCAGGTTATGCCGAGTGAGGCCTGATGCACCTTGTCGAAGTTGTTACCCATAGGTACATCTGTTATAGAACCAAATCTACTTGTAGTATCCAGAGATGGGTGTATTTATAAGAATACCAACATAATATCTACCATACTAAAATTCTAGTATCTTCTTCTATGCTTAACCTCAAAGTCTATCTTAGGGTTTTGTAACCTAATATATTTTTTTCTAAATATAGTTTCCAAGGTTTCTACTAAACTTTCTATAATACCAACTGTAAAAACCCTGGGCTTAGTAGCCCAGAGATGGTGCCTTACTTTATTAAATTTCTAATATGAATAAGAGATCACATCCCAAAGGATTGAATATTTTAGTAGCTTTTTAAAACCAGATACAAACATATGTTTTACATTATAAATTGAATGGAAAAAAACACATATCAACTTCAATGGAAACACCCATAAACTCCTAGATTATCCCCAAAAATCATTCATAATATACATATTTTCATCCTGTGGTATAGTAAAACATAAGGGGTGATCTTAGATGCTCAGTAAGGGTAAACAATACAGAAGAAGATATCCTAAACATAAACAGTAAGGTAAGGATAATAACTAAAAAAAGACAGATGCCATGAAAAGAAATCTTTAGCATAATATGGTAGGAATAAAATATGAATAAAATAATTCAATATAAATAATCATATGAGAATAAAAATTAACCATGGATATTATAATAGTCAAATAATCACATGGAATATAAATTACTAATATCATAATGAGGAAATTCATAATGTCAGATGCCATAAACATACTGTTGGGGATTTGGCTAACACACCATATATAAAATGTTAAAACTCAGTTTAGTTTGTCTCATGAGACCTACTGATGCATTGAGGGGATATAGTGGGTCCCACCCATTATTTAATATGTACAATGAATTCAAAATATGAAAGTTTTGGAACATAATCAACATATATATTCATATTGAAACTAGCATAATAAATGTAAATAATATCCCCAATCAGTAACATAATCATAAACTATCCAGAGTAATATTGAGAATGGTATAAAGATAATTCATACCCAGTAAAAATAATAATTAACCATTAAATAAAATATAGTATATGGTAACACAATATATCAATATCAATTAATTATAATATTCAACAAATCTTTCTAAAATAGATGAAAATAATCTAATAAAATCATTAAGAAATTCTTGGGAGAAATACCCTTTGTAATTTAGTAATAAGAGTTCTTTTGGAAAATATTTTATATTTATTTGAAAATAATATTTTAACCATTTATATCCCAGAAATAAAAGGGAAGAAATAATATATTATATTTAATTCATAAATTATTTCCAACTAAAGTGAAAATATGTAAAAATAGCCTTTAGAAATGAGCCACTTTATTGCGGTTTAAGATAAAATATAAAAGAGTATTTAAAGAGGACAACGATTAATTGTTTGAATAAAACTAAAAAATAACTAAAATAGTTTTTCATTATAAAAATATTTATTTTAGAAAAATATCGGTGCCTTATAATAGATTATGTATTGGAATTTAAAATGGGTAAGAAATTGGGATGTACCCTTTAACTGGGCTTGCTTATCGGGAGGAATTGAAAAAGGAACCTTATGAAACATGTATTTCCCATAAAAGAAAGACGAAATGATATAGATACATGATTTTGGAACATATACACATAATTTATAATAATTTTATAAAAATATAGGATAATTACATTGGGATAAACAGAGAGAAGGCTTAACCTGAATGAAAAATGGAGGTTTGGGGAGAATCCCTTACCACTTTACAAACAGTCGAACCATATGTCCCATAAAATTAATGATGATCAAATAAGATATTGAATTCCATGAAAATAAATATATTCATGATATAATACATAAATAGTAAGAATACAAACATCACACATAATAAATAGTGTTGAATGAGGCATATCTCATGGAAATAAAAGTGTGATGATAAAACTCTTACCTTATGCCTGAAAGTGTTCGGAACTTGTACATAATGTCCTGGATAATGAAATTATATTAATTAATAATTTAATTCATAACCTATTAATTTTTTAAATTTATAATAATTTTATTAAGTTAATTTATGGCCTTTTGATGAGTTACAGGATTCAATTTGTTCATTCTAGGTGTTCGTTTCTTTGATTTTCATGATTAGTTCACATGTATACATGTACGAAAGATCATGTGAAATATATATATTTATCCAGTATTTTATTATATATTATTAATAAAATTATATAATATTTTATGGTTTTATATGTATAATTTTTGTCCATGTATGAGGATGATTCATTACATAGAATGTTAATGATAACAGTTTGGATAATTCTGGCATTTTTTCGATCATCATGAACTATTTTTGTCTAATGAATTAATATTATGTATGTATACTAGTTCCAGAACATTAAATAAGTTTCATTACATATATTAAAGTCTTTTTTGACCCTAAATTTTATTTATAACCCGAATTTAACCTGTAATTGAAAAATGAATACTCATCATCCATGTAGGCGATAAATTGGCACCTCACAGACGATGTTTTCATTTTTAGAATAAAAAGGGGAAGAGAATGTAATTGATGGTTCATATACCATTAACATTATTAAATTACATTTTATAAAATATAATGGAGTTATCATGTCACTTTTTATTTTTGAGTTGAGGTAAGGATAATAAAAGAAAATAAATTGAAAGAGGGAATGAGAAGGTTTTACCTCTTAAGTGTTTCCTCCTTGAGAACCTCTTTAAGGGGCTTGGAAATGGTCTTTTGGTGAGACCAGAAAGGCCAAAACATGGTGGAGATATTGTTTAGAGGAAATGGGAAGAATATAATCATGCTTAAAGGCTTTGGAGTTGTGGGGATAATGGGTGGTGAGGGTGGTATTTATAGTGAAGTAGGGGGAATTTTTTATTTTATTCATTAGTTTATAATTTTGGATCAAGACTATGAATAGTGATGATTTTTGTGACTAAATACAGTGACTAAATCATGTGATTTAGAACCAATGTTCTATTACCTCATCCATACATCAAACATGACTCAATAATTCATGTATTGTCTAAAATGTTAAATACAAAAAATTATAGTATTTCAATATTCCCCCCAAATTGAACTATTTTATAAAAATCCCAAAAATTCACCCTAACATTTTTTCAATATTTAGAATTAAAAAATGGACTCTATTTTTTTAAAATGATTTTCTAAATATGATAAATTTAATTTTTTTTAAAATCATTATTTACTTGAAAAATACAGATTTTGAAAATATAACTAATTTTATGACACTTTAAAAAATTGATTAAGGACTCATAAAATTATATAATAATAATATATTAAAATATTAATTTATTAATATATTTTATGAAAATAATTTTTCCTTAAAATCATTATATTAATTATGAAATTGTAAATAAACATCTACGTTTCACAAAAATACCAACAATTAATTTATTATTTTAAAAAAATTTATTTACATATTCCATAATATAAATATACCATATTTTCATTTATTAAATACCCAAATTTTATATATACGTTCATATGTGATATCAAATTAAAATTATAAATAGAATTTTAATATAATAAAATTGATAGTTTTAAAAAAATGTTATTTTTACTATTCATTGGAAGATAAATATTTTTAGAAAAATACTAAAATTTAAACCTAAGATAGTTTTAAAATTATTCTTTTAAAAATTAAGTTTAATTTTTTCAAAAGAATTTATAAGTGTCAAATTTTATTTTTAAAACAATTGTTCCATTAAAAGGTGTTAAAACTACCTTTAGAAAAATATAGTCTTATTTGCATATAATTTGATTTATTCATATCTTATTACTATAAAAATATTTTTTATGGATTTAAAAACATTTGATTAAATATATAATATAAAAATTACATAATTTGGTTAATATTATTCATTCCCTCCAACTTAAAAATTGGGTTATAACAGGTATTTTAAAATAATAATATTTAATTGTATATCATTGTTCATTTAATCTTGGTGTTGTGTGAAACCTATGATGCCGAATGAATTAAATTTAAAAATAGACATACCATAAAATATTAGGGTGTTACAAGAACCTTTTGATATGGCATGGTTGTGAATGTGTGTGTTACCCATGGGACCTTTTTTTATATGACATTCTTGTGTATGTGTGTGTTTCCCATGAGAACTATTTGGTGTTGACATGCTTGTGCATGTTTATAGCTAAATACTTTCCTTTACATGGATTGTATATATATATATATATGTGTGTGTGTGTGTGTTTATGGACCATAAAAGTTTTCTATTTAGTATCAAAGTTATAGGTGGACCCTTTATGACTTGGTTAATCTATTCTAGGGGGAACATGTGTGATGTGACTTGTGATGATTATGAAAGGGTATTGAATGATATATGGAAGGTAATTATGGACTTCATGCCTGAATTGATTTTGGGAAGTGAGGAATGGTGGCCTTCTGGATTGACCTATGATAGATGGAAGGGCATGATGGACTTGTGTCCTAAACCAAGGTATGATGGCCACATGTTATAAGACTTGTGTTGGTCAGGTGTCTTGTTCTGAGATTCATAGAAACTATACATCACTTCTCTTCTGAAATGGGACTGAAGTAAGTAGGTTTAGGTTTCTTGGAATCCTAGTTAGTACATGATGACCCAACATGTGATCGTTTAGTTGTACATTTAGATTTCTATCATAGAGTGAACCTTTATATAAATTTTTAACTTATTATAGTGATGAATTGGTGGTGTCCTATAGGGTTTACACTGACACTTAGAATGGGAATATCAATTTTCATTCATAATTTATGGTGAGGGATCCAATAAAGTGAAATGGCCCTATGTCAGGGCAGTTGAGCTAGAGGAGCAGTGCAGACTAGTGGAGTTACAGTGGAATTCAGGTTTCTTACTATGGTGTCTCTTGTCATCTTCTGTTAGTTTTTTCTATAGTAATTTCTGTATAGTTGGATGGTTATTAGTCTTCATAAATGACATATTGATATAGCATGGTTTATGTTGTCTACTTCAATTGTATGATTCTATTATTTTAGAATTAATTCCTCATTTTAAGTGTTGGTTGGATTTTTATACTAAAGATATAGTCTCCCAATGTTCTGATTTAGGCCCTCACCACTAGTAGGTATCCTCTTGTGTATGGGGAGGTGCACATGAGGTCATGTGACACTCAATAACAGACTCATTGATTTAGGTTGGTGTGTTGCAGAAATACCTACATTGTATCCATTATTCCAAGAAAATCAGTATCTCCGTCCTATTTTAAATTATAGTGCAATAAACTTCATGTGATATATTGTTCTATGAGTCCTCACCCAGAAGAAACCACCACATCAATATCCTACATGACATAGTTTCATGCTACATGGAAACTTCCTATGAATGCTTACACAGCTCTATTCTTCCCCCTAAATACCTTTACATAGCTCTACTCAACCTTTATGCCACCCAGTAGTCCATTCCTTTACATAAATCATTTTCTACCCCTAAATACCTCATAGGGACCTTTATACAAGTACCCTTTGACATTATCTATGTTTCAGAGTGACAACCCCATGTCATAGTAGCCTTCATATAGCATTTCCTCCTAGGTGTTGTGGTGTAATCTTGACCTTATGACATGTGATTGAAAAAACATGTAGTGTGATGTTTATCTCTCAATGACATCCATAGTGGATCCATGGTACAAACCCACTACCTATGGTTTAGGCTTATATCCTATGACGATAACATGGGAACAACACAACACAAGTAATTTCACTTAATGATGCACAGTGTCACACTCCATCCATCCCATATTATTCTTTTAGGATAAATTAATCTTCTTAATATATGTAGGAATGGAAAGCAAAGATCATATGAATAGCCCCCAGGGATACCCCACCCTAGTTCCTCTTACCTAACACTAATCCACATCAAACTCTCCTCTCTTCACACATTCAACCACTTATACTACCTAGTGCTCACTCATTCCATGATTCACTTACACTCTATGTCACACCTTTATAGACCTATGGTTGAGCTAGCAGGCCCCTCTTAGTGGATAGTTGGATCATGTAGGCTAGGTTAGGTTTTGGACTATTTTTTAATAATCCATCATTTATTTTCATTTTTCATCATCAATATCCTACATGAACATTTACAAAAAACACAAATTTTTTCTATTCTTAAAAATCCATTCAAAATCAAGAATATATGTTCCTTTTCCAAAAAAACTCATATTTTAAATGTGTTTTGCTAAAAATGATATAAAAAAATTCATATTTTAAAATTATATTCAATTTAATAGTAAAATAAATGAAATAAAATATAAAAATAAATGCATGAAATATGGTTATCAACAACTGATGGTGATCTGAGACTAGTGTAAAAGGCTCCTTCTCGATACATATCCAAAGGATCTATAGAAAATTCACATTAAAATGTCCAACCATCAGGGATCATATATTGTTTTGAGGGAGGGATAAACCCCATTGAAATACCATAAGGTGTATAAGTATCTTGGGGTCTACAAAGTAGAACAGGTTTCCTTCCTGAAAAACTAACCCCCAACAACTCTGATGGGATTACATAATCTTTTCAAGATGATGGTTGAGAAGCACAAGGGACACAATTTTTTCTTACACAATTGGATTCCACATGGACCTAGAGTTGAAAATTCATGTACAATATTAAATTTTTATAGAATATAATTCTATTACAATAGAAGATGGATGTCCCCACATGGAGTAAAATTCATTTTTTAAATGGAACCAATAGGATCATTTTAATGTAGATTCCCACTTCCATGCTGTGCTTCATTTTCAATGTTGCAGTATTCTCACACATGAAATGACTAATGGAATCATAAATTCCATTAAGGATCAAGGGATTATATAAATGGATTGTAAAAATAGGTAACTAAATCCAAATATCCAATGACTTGAGATTATGACCTTTATGAATATCCATTGTCCACCTGAGGAGAAATAAACACAGCTTGTCTCACACCCGCAACTTATATTCCCAGTAAAAAATTCTTCTTTAGAGAACATATGAATGAAAAAAGAATATTTATTGATAATATATACTACCACTTTACCTAATAAATTCTATAATTCAAAAAATCATTGAATGATAAGAATGGGAGGGTAGTCAATGTTTAATTAATCAATCAAATTTCATTTTTGATAGGTCATCACTGAATAAAACTCTTTCGTTGATAAGGAAATAATTGTTTTATCATTAATAATCTATAAAACCTTAAATTCAATGGGAATCCAAGGAAATGGAGGTAGATCCAAATAATACACTAGATATTCATTAAATATTAAGACCGATTTATATAGGGGGCCTGAAAACTATGTCACCCACCTTAACAATAATAGGATATATCGATTTAGTCATTGCCTTGATGTATGAGGGGAACTAAGGAATGTTAAGAAGATCAAAATTTCATATATGTGATGAGACTGAAACCTAAACCAATTTGTGAGAGAGGCACATGAATGGAAAAATCACATCATTCTTCATGATATGGATAGGATCTACCATTATCATCTTTACCATAGGAATAATATTTATCATCCACATCATTTCCTAGAGGGAACCATAAAAGAGGTTAGCACCCAATGAATTCAAAAACATTAGAGTAACATGATGAAAATTATCTAGGTTTAATATGATATAATTTTATCATACTTTATGAAATAAAAATATCATAAACTATGATTTAGGCTAACATGTATCGTATACACATTGCACTTTAGGTAATATCTTTATCAATATCCCACTTGCACAAAATCATGATAGACTCTTTATCATTTCACATAATATTGAATCGTATATAATAACTCGTGAAATAATATTCAAAACTCTTTTTAGATACTTCCAAAAAACTTTTTTAAATCCATCATCAATTTGACCATGTACCATAACATATGAAATACCATGTAAATATCCATCCAAAATTATTTTTAGATAAACACTAAAACAACTTTAGAGCGGATCTAAATTTTAGAAAACTAAATCCCCATTAAATAAATAAAAAAGTTTAACCTTATAGGCCTTTATAGAGTTTATAAAAAAATGAATTCCTAAATTCATAAATTTATGCAAATAGTGACCTATAGAAAAGAATTAGTGATACTCAAGATACAAAATGATTCGATGTGATATACATCAAACACATGTATATCTATAAATGTTTCCACCAACCATATCATATAAACTCATGTATTTTCATATAATTACTTTGTATAAGACTTTGATTAAATATATTAAATAGAGTATTTCAATCCTATATATCTTCTCATGGGTTCTCAATTATTCAATTATAAACTGACCATGTTAATAAATAAATCACATGTCATCCATCTAAGTGAATGATCACGTCACGTTTCCCTCACCCAAATAAATAATCACACCACATGTCTTATATAGATATGACCATAATCTCATTTATTTTATCTCAATTGATATCCTAGATGTCGTACTATTTATATTAGAGGAAAAATATTATCTTATTTATGCCTAAATTTATGACATTATCAGAAACATACCCAAATACTCTAAAATTATCTAAGACTCGAGGTGTAGTGACCCAGATTTTTAACCAAGTAGGACTCAACTCGATATTGAGTTCTGAAGTATAAGGAGACTCCCAGGGATAAAATAGAAATCTTACCATAGATTAAGGCCTCAGAAAAAAAATATTTAATGGTTTTTTTGGATAAAAAATATATGGTTTCCCCCTGATAAAGCTAACATGCACAAATGAGTATCACATAGCCTTGATAATAATATAAAAAAAATATTATATTATCTTAAATAACATGTGTGAATTTTGTTAAAAAAATATTGATATCAATTAAATGGATTCTAAAATGGGTAACTGAGTCTATTTTTTAAATCAGAGTGCAAGTTTTATCTCTGGTGTGACATAATTCTTATTTGCACCAGGTTCTACAGTAATTCACAATCATTTGCAGTCATAAATGGTTAAATAAATTAAATTTATATATTTAATTAATTAAATATTAAACCTAATATATGAATATATAAGCCTATATTGGGTGAATATCTATGGTTATCCATATAACCCAATAAAATTATGAAAGAAGAAAAGAGAGATTTAAGTGGAATAAACATTTGTGGAAGAACTCAGGGTTGAGGACCCACATCTTTTGATTGTGGAAATTCATGGAGCCGTTGAATATCACAATAGAATAATCTACGAAATCACTTGATAATTATTTCCAAAACAATGATCAATACATTCTTGATTTATGGCTTTATTTTATGTAATTATCCCTACTTTTTATTTTTTGTGACTTTGAACTAGTCTCAAACCGTCTAATCCAGAATCAACAGCCACCACGCCCATTAAATTATGATTTTTCAAGGATTTTTTTATTTTATAATCTTCATTTATTCATTATTCACCACATATCCTATTATTCCATCATTTAATGGTGAATAAATAGTACATGGCCATTTTTTGTTTCTAAGTTTTATGTTTAATGGATTTTTTCCTCCATTATATGTGTTCACATCATCGACATTCATTTGGCTGGTGGTTTGAAAAATTCTATGAACCAGATTCATTATATAATCAATCAGGGGTTCTTTAGATCATTATTTGGGATTTTGAATTGTGTATTTTGTGATCATGGTGGTATGATATTGATGATGGTATTCAAAATAGGGGTCGGATGATGGTGGCTTCACAAGACATGAATTGTAGGATGATAAAAACTTCAATGGGAGGTATTGATAGCTTATTTTTTCAATGAATCATGGTTGGAATCTTACTTCCATCCAACATTTTTACATAATCAAATCATTTTTTTGGTGTTACATATATATTTCATGTTGAAATCAAATAATGGTGTGATGAAATCGGGAGACGTGTTGCTTATCTAATCTTATAGTAATTTGATGACTACAAATTGTGTGTTTAAAAAGAACACATTTTATGTTGTCCATTTTTATAGGGAACTAGGGTTTTAGTTGGAGTTAAGGTTCAAATGTCCATGTGATTAAGTAACACATAATGTGACCCTCTACCTAGATAGCTTATCATGTACCTAGAGTTCACACATAGAAACCTGTGTAGTCCCATATGTCATGTGGGTTGGGCCACACCCCATGTACCTTCAGAGGTACATGTATTGGGGAAAGGGGTTATACCCAAAGTACCCCCCAATGAAATAACACACCATGTGACACTCCTAAATTCCATGTATATTGTCTCAGACATTCCATGTGGAACAATAGAACATGGAAAAGTGTTTGACTTGTGATAACGTGGCATATACCTCTATTTTATGTCGTGTATTATCCTTTGTCTTAGGATAGTTCTTCATACAAATATTTTCCCATCATTATCCATTGGTGGAGTTGGTATCTCACTTTTTAGTATTGGGATCCTTATTAAGATTTGGTATTTCTCTCATGTAAATTCGAGGATTAGATCCTCTATCAGTGAAATGAGATAGAGTCATGTATTTCACCCATATGCAGGGTAGGGATCCTCTATATATAGAGTAGAATTTCACCTATGTAGAGTAGAATTTCACCCCTCCAAATAGGTCTTACAATATAGTGATCCTCTTACATAGTAGAATTTCTCCAATCCAAATATATGATATAGGATAAGGATCCTCAACCAGAGAAGAATTATTCCCATCCATGGGGCACAGATGGGATAGGGATCCTCCACTAGAGTTTCTACTTCACCCATAGTCATGGGGCAGGGATCCTCTAATAAAAATTTAGGGAATAACATCATGGGTTACTTGGGACTTATGGACTAATATCTAGCATGGTAGAGTTTTTTTGACTGATTGATACATCTAATATCATGCTCTAGGATATGAGTGCATTTTTTTTACCATACCTAGGTTTATTGCTTTCCCTCTAGTAGTGTATGTTACCTCAATGGGTGAGCATGTTTTTGGGATAAGAAAACTCTCCTTCATGGATTATAGATGTGGTGTGGCTATTGGAAGCCTATATAGTGCTAAAGTTTTTGAGGCTTGTGATTCATCAGCACCCTAGTGTTTTCCTTTGAAAATTGATGTTGTGAATGGATATTGGATATAGGATTCATGGACTCTATAATTTTCTAAGAACCAACATATACCCATGAAAGTTAGATTTTTTGGATTTGGGATATGATTATAAATGCTTCTCAATATTCTAAATTCTCCTAGTATTTGTGAGATTCCCAAGGACCTCACTTCTATATCTGGTATTAAACATACATATTATTTAATACATCACATGAATTTAAAAACTCCCAAGATAAAAATTTCATTGTATTTTGGAACTAAGTATATTTATAAATAAATACATGGTACAATACACAATTATTCCACCAAAATTATATACACATGTAATTCTATTCTACATAATCCATTTTATTGTAATTCCTTGTAAAAAGGGGAAACATTAGAAAAGGGTGATCGATAAATCCAAAAAAAGGATAAAAATGGAAATAGAGCATAGATAAATATCATGGTAAAAACATGTGACATGATACAAGAACATGAACATAAATACAAGATCCATAAAATGATCATAATAACATGAGGCATAACATAATCATAATTAAATGAGGTGTAAAATGATCATTAGTACATGAGGTGTTTCTTAATCATAAGTACACGAGACATAACATGGAAATGTGGCTGCAATATAAAAATTAGACATTCATAAGAATATCACCAAGTTTAATCATAAATGTGTCATAAAACTTATTACCAAGGTTGTTCACCAAAGTATCATAAAACATTACCAATTAATGCTTACAAGATATCATGAGCATGTCATCTATAGAGATTAATTCTTTACCAAATGCATTGGATCACTATCAGGGCGCACCATTCTTATACTATAATTTATTTGTTCCACATAATAATAACATAAATAAATTAATAAATAATCATAGCATGAACCCATGGAAAATAAATGGGTATCCAATAAAAGTAAGTATCTCTCTATATAAATACACTTCAATCAAGAAAATGAATTTTTGGGTATTTAAACCAAATAGAATAAACAGTATAAAATTCAGTCAATAATTTCCCAATTAAATTGATGGATGAGTATCTAGTTGAACACCCTTGATGTTATTAATATTTTCATGACTTATTATATTCCCTATTTACTGATTTTATATTAAATGTGCATAATTTGTGTGAAATATTAATGTTTTAATATTAAGTATAATTTTTGAGCATTTTTAGAAGTAGTCCAATTGATTCAGTTTAATGTTTTAATAATAAATATCACTATACTAATACAAATTGTGTGGTTCTTGTTTTTAGGATTCTTCTTTAAATATACAACATTTCATTAGAAGGTACCATGATTCAATTCTACCATTTGAAGGGTCATATGGTCCTCACAAACAAGACCAAAGAATCTATGAACAAACTGAACCAGCCTTGAATATTGATTTACTGGGCTCAATCCAGAAGTCTAAAAACATTAACTCTCCACAATAATTCGGGTGACACTACATTTCATCTTGGATAAAAATTTCAAGGCCCAAATCTAAGTACAAGGGGGCCAAATGAAGCATTAAAGTCCAGCCCACCATTCTGGCCGAGAATTAAAATCAGTATAGTATAAACGACATATCTCATGATGTAAGCATCAAATCGAGCTTCGATTTTTCAGTGAGAAAGAGGGGATATAGGTGACCGACTTTGATGAAGAACCCATTCGTATTTGAAGGCATATTCATATTCAAAAACCCTTTCACATTCTGGACTTTAAAAAGACTGGATTGAAATGGACTGTTTTACTTTGTTTAATCAACCGGCCATAACGTTTGATCCTTAAGTCCAAATGACTCCAAATTTTGAGAGTAGTCAGAAAAATTTATTATATACAGATTTTAAGAAGGATATTGCTCGATATTAGGCTTTCTTGATGTCCATATCTGCGAGCCAAGTGGAGGGGTATTTCTGGAATGTAAACAGTCCACCACCTTGGGCTATAAATACATCCCCTCCTCTCCTTTCAAAAGGGTTGGAATTTAAGAGAAAAGGAGGATTGATTGGAAGTACCAAGGCCCTTAAAAAGTCTTGGGAGGATCTTCCAAACTCAAGTTTTCACTTTATAATCCCTTCCTCCTCTCTTTTTTTTCATTTACTTTTTCATTTTTCTTCGTTGTAATTTTGAAAGTGTTTGTCTTTGTAATTCTATTTTAATCCAATTTTCTTCATCTTAATTTTTTATTCTCATCCACATTCTGTAGTTAAATATTAATTTTCTTATTGTAGTTTAAATCAATCTGAAATCCATCATCTTATTTTACTTTATTATTTAATAAAAAGTCCGGTTTTTTTACTCTCATCATCGTTCGTGTGTGTGTTCGGCGCACAACTCTTTTCTTATCCCTTTATTTTTATTCTCTTTGTAATTCATCACCTTAAAAATAATACACCAGATTACTAATAATTTAAATGGATGAGTAAATATCTTATTGGGGTGAGTTATAATTTAGGGATGTTAAGTGATTGAGAGGTTTTTCTCGATGAGTATTCTTTAATTTAACATTGTGTATGTTGGACTTAACATGTCATGGATTATTGACATATTATGTTCAACGTGTGGTTTACATGGATTATTGGAACCATAAATACACTTCCAAAATAAATAACTTATTGAGATTAGAACCCTAAGTAAATTTAAGGCTTGGTTAAAGGATTAACACTTGGGAATTCAAATCAACATCAACTTTTGATGTGGGTGTTAATTTAATGCAATATAAAGCAAAGCTCAAGGATATCACATGATAAACTCCCTAATGATGAACTTGCCCAAATCTTTATCAACTTTTTAAATTAAACATCATCCATTAAACATTTCAATTAAGCTCTGCAATCAAACCCCCCCAACTAAAAACAATCAACTAAAAACAATCAACTATTTCGAAGTACCATCGCCGAGGATTCGACTCGAGTGCTGCTATACACATTAGCAGAGCACCGAAACCTTGACCAGTCGATAGGCGACAATCGGTCGTGAGTTTCAAATGGTGCCATTTATGGGGATGGTGATTTATGTAGTCATTAGTTTTTGGTTATTGTAAAAAAATCCAAAAAAAAAACAAATTTTAAAAAAAATTGAAAAAAAACACAAAGAATAACTCGTCTTCCTCTTAAAAATCATAAACTGAAAAAAAAAATTAAAAGAAAAACCCTTCTTCCTCTTTCTTCCAAAATCTCTCTGAATGCCTCGTAGCCTCCCAAACAATCCCTCGGATTTTTTTGACCCTGAAATTGAGCGAACACTTCACCAACTTAGGAGGAACATAAGAGATACTCAAATAATTCAAGAACCGGTCCTCATCCAACCAGTTGAAATTGAAATGGCCAATCCTAGGGAACAAACCCTAAAAGAACTCGATGCCCCTGATATGAATTACAAACCTCTTGATATTCAATATCCAAACATAGAAGCTGAATTCAAACTCAAATCGAGTTTGATTTATCTTCTCCCTCGTTTTCACGGGCTAGCCGGTGAGGATCCACATCTCCACCTTAAAGAGTTCCAAGTAGTGTGCTCTACCATGAAGCCTCAAGGGGCTACTGAAGAACAAATCAAACTCCGAGCCTTCCCTTTTTCCCTATATGACACTGCTAAGTCATGTCTCTACTACCTACCTCCTAGTTCCATAACTACATGGAATGACATGAAGCAACTATTCTTAGAGAAATTATTTCCTGCTTCTCGTACTGCTTCTATCCGAAAGGAAATAAGTGGTATCCGTTAATTCCCAAGTGAATCACTCCATGAGTACTGGGAGAGGTTCAAAAAGATTGTTGCAACATGCCCACATCACAAAATTCCTGACCAACTCTTGATCCAATACTTCTATGAGGGGTTATTGGCTATGGAGAGAACTCTCATAGATGTCGCAAGTGGCGGTGCTCTTGTTGATAAAACTCCTGTAGCAGCAAGAGATCTCATAAGTAACATGGCTGAAAACACACAACAATTCCATGCTCAAGAACATGCTCAAGTCAAACAAGCCCAAGATAATCAATCAATTGAGCCGAACAAAATGATCGAGTGGATGAGTGAACTTACACGTCTTGTGCGACAGCTAGCTGTAGCTACCAAATCCCCAACCTCGTCTTCTCCGCAATCAATGTTTCCTGGACCAATAAAAAACTGTGGAATCTACAACTCTTCATCTCATACAACTGACACTTGTCCACAACTTCAATAGGATCAATCCGATTCATCTGGACCAATGGAGCTCAATGCAGCATATGCTCAGCAGAACACCAATCCTCAACTATCAAGTCAGTTTGTTAGAAACTTCAACCAACCTCACTCTGAGCCCTTCTCCTCTAACTTTAACCAAGGATTGAGGTATGGTAATCCCGTATCTCATCCCCCTCAATTCCCTCCTCAAAACCCAAACCAATTCCAATATGGTCAAGGTGGTGGTAACTTCCATCAACCTTATCCTTTTGTTCCTCAACCTCAAAGGAACAATCCTCCTCCTGGATTCCATTATCCTAGTGAGCCTTCTCAATTCCAAAACCAATATAATCAATTTACCAAGAACCAAAGTCAAGGAAATACCAATCCAGGACAAGCCTCTTCTTCCATGAAACCATGGGAAAGTGCTGTTGAAGATCTTGCCTCCTTCACCCGTTCTAGTATTAAGAACATTGAAACTCAAATAGGTCAACTTGCATCCCACCTGAGACAGCAACAACAATCAAATTCTTCCCAACTCCCAATTCAACCATTACCCAACCCCAAGGGTAATGTAAGTGCAATTTCACTTTGATCAGGAAAGCAACTTGCTATGCCTCAAGATAAATCCTCAAACCCTCCTTTGAATGTTGACCTAGAAAACGAAAATAAAAAGAAACTTGACAAGCAACCTGAAACCATTGCCTCACCTCCTTCCATTCCACCTAGGAATCCAATTCCTTTTCCTCAAGATATTTCTAATCTAAATAAGTCATTTGAACCTGATCCTAAAATGCTTGACATGTTTAGACGTGTTGAAGTCAACATTCCACTATTAGATTCCATAAAACAAATTCCTAATTATGCCAAGTTTCTCAAGGATTTGTGTACCCACAAGAGGAAACTTAGGACCTTTGAAAATGTTTCCACCCAGCAGTCCATACCCATTAATTGAAAAGATCCAGGTACCTTTACGGTTCCATGCCAAATTGGAAGTTCCAACATTGATGATGCACTCATGGACCTAGGAGCCTTAATTAATGTCATGCCCAAATCCATATTCTCCAACCTTTTTCTAGGTCCCTTGCACCCAACGGGTGTTGTCATTCAGTTATCCAATCGAAGCACAACCAGTCCTGAGGGAATAATTGAGGATGTCCTTGTCCGAGTCAATGATTTTATCTTCCCTGCTGATTTCTATGTCCTTGACATGGAAGGTGAGACAAACTCTTCTTGATCTCCCCTAATTCTAGGAATACCATTCCTCATGACTGCGAGGACCAAGATTGATGTCCATTCAGGCATCCTATCCATGGAATTCGGTGACCAAATGGTCAAGTTCAACATTTTCCAAGCCATGCGATACCCATCTAAGGATCACTCTGCATTCTCAATCCATGCTTCTAAGGGAACTTCTAAGAGTCAATTAAACCCCATTCCATCATGTTCATCCTGTTCTGAAGAGATAGGATCTTGTAAAATCTGTACTAGGATTAACCAAGTCATAAATGGTGAAGTTGATGAGGACCTTTCATTCATAGACTCCATCAATTTAGAGGATCTTGAAAACTCTCTTGAATCCCATCTCAACTCTGATCTCTACTGCTCCACCTTGGACAGTATTAAGGAAAATGAACCCGAAGCAATTGAAGTCCCTTCTTCCATTCCTGAGTTGTCGAGCCCAAAAGTGAAAGATGGGACTGATCTGAAACCTCTTCCTGCACACCTGAAATATGCATTCCTCTTTCATGATCACTCATTCCCTATCATTATCTCTGCCACACTTACTGAAACCGAGGAGTCAAAACTTGTTCAAGTGTTAGAGGAAAACAAAAACGCCTTAGGTTGGACCCTAGATGACAAACCAACAATCAACCCTGCCCTTTGCATGCATCACATCCATCTTGAGGAGTCATCCAAACCAATTAGACAACCACAAAGACGACTCAATCCACTCATCCTTGAGGTAGTTAGGGAAGAGATCACTAAGCTTATTCAAGCTGGTATTATCTACCCAATTTCTGATAGTGAATGGGTTAGTCCAATTCAAGTTTTACCTAAGAAGGGTGGGATAACTTTTGTCACAAATGAACATGGAGAGGTAGTCACAACTCGAGTGAAGAACAAATGGCGTGTGTGCATCGACTATAGGAAATTGAATGTTGAAACCCGAAAAGATGACTACCCTCTTCCATTACTTGATCAAATGCTAGAAAGATTGTCCGGAAAGTCATACTATTGATTTCTTGATGGATACACCAGCTATTTTCAAATCCCAATATCACCTCAGGACCAAGAAAAGACTACTTTCACATGCCCCTTTGGAACATATACATATAGAAGAATGCCTTTTGGACTTTGCAATCCTCCTGCAACATTCCAGAGGTGTATGATGAGTATCTTTTCAGAATTCATTGAACACTTCATGGAAGTCTTCATGGATGACTTCACCATTTATGGTGAGTCATTTGAATCTTGTTTGAATTCACTCTCTCTAGTCCTTCAAAAGTGTGTCAAGTGTAACCTTGTGTTAAATTTTGAAAAATGTCACTTCATGGTTGCAAATGGGATTGTTCTAGGGCATATAATTTCAAAAGATGGTATTGAAGTTGATCCTGCCAAAATTGAAGTGATCTGATCACTTCCTGAACCCACTTCTGTTCGAGACATCTGTTCATTCCTCGGTCATGCCAGTTTCTATCGGAGATTCATCCACAACTTCAGTAGGACTTCCCTCTCACTCACTAGGTTACTCCAAAATGATGTCACTTTCCATTTTGATGAGGTTTGCAAGAGAGACTTTGTTGAACTCAAAACTGCTCTAACATCTTCCCCAATAATCCAACCCCAGATTGGTCCTTACACTTTTAGTTAATGTGTGATTCTTCTGATAGAGCTATTGGGGCTGTTCTTGGTCAAAGAAGATAAAAGATTCGTCATGTCATCTATTATGCCTCAAAAACATTGGATGAAACTCAATCTCACTACACTGTGACTGAAAAGGAACTTCTAGCAGTGGTTTTTTCCCTAGATAAATTCTGACCCTATCTCTTAGGTTCCAAAATCATAATCTTCACAGACCACTCTGCTATAAAGATCTTACTAAAGAAAAGTGATTCCAAACCGAGTCTAATAATATGGATCCTAATGCTCCAAGAGTTTAACCTTGAAATCAAAGATAGACCTGGAAAAGAAAACCCTGTGGCTGATCACTTGAGTAGAATTTCTAATTCTTCTCATTCAGAAATCATTGATCCTGAATTCCCCATTGAGAACCTTTCGTCTCTCACTCCAAAGTTACCATGGTATGCCCCAATTGTAAATTATTTGGTTTCTGGTGTTTTTCCTGAAAAGTTTTCAAAAGAACAAAAAATGAAGTTGAAAAGTGATTCAAAATACAATTTTTGGGAAGAAAATAAACTTTGGAAAACTGGGGCTGACATGGTAATTAGGAGATGTGTTGAAGAAAATGAGCATTCTTCCATCTTAGAATTCTGTCACTCACTTCCCATAGGTGGCCACTTTGGACCACAAAGGACCTCCTAAAAGGTCCTAGACTCTGGATTCTTCTGGCCTTCACTCTTCAAGGACTCACATGAGTTCTGTCAATCATGTCCCACTTGCCAAAAGTTCGGCACAATCTCTAAAAGAAATGAAATGTCCCAAAAGCCTTTAATCTTTTGTGAAATCTTCGATCTTTGGGGCATCGATTTCATGGGACCATTTCCCCCTTCCAATGGATTCTCATACATTCTTCTTGCGGTCGATTATGTTTCAAGGTGGGTTGAGGCCAAACCCACAAGGAAGGATGATGCTCATACTGTTAGTGAGTTCTTAAAGACCCACATCTTCCAAAGATTTGTCACACCACGTGCCTTGATCAGTGACTTAGGAACCCATTTTTGTAATAGAACCATGGAAGATCTTCTGAAAAAATGGGGTTGTACATAAAACTTCAACTGCATATCACCCCCCAAACAAATGGCATGGCTGAACTCTCTAATAGAGAAGTGAAAAGGGTACTTCAGATAATTGTTAAGCCCACCAGAAAAGACTGGCCTGAGAGACTCGGTGAAGATCTTTGGGCTTATCGAACTGCCTATAAAACACCCATTGGGATGTCTCTTTTTAGGCTAGTTTTTGGTAAAGCATGTCACTTACCAGTTGAAATCCAACATAAGTCTTTTTGGTCTGTGAAAACATGTAATTTTGATTGTGAAAAATCTGGTGAAGAAATACTGTTTCAATTGGCTGAACTGGAAGAGCTTCGACTTGATTCTTATGAGAATTCAAATCTCTACAAAGAAAAATCCAAGGAACTCCATGATAAACACATCCTGAGAAATGTATTTCATGAAGGTGAAAAGTTAATGCTCTTCAATTCTCGATTTCAGCTTGACCCAGGTAAGATTAATTCTCGTTGGGAAGGTCCTTTTGTTATTACTAATGTTTACCCATTTGGTGCAGTGCAAGTCTAAGACCCCTCTTCCAAAATGACATTCACAGTTAATGGACATCGGTTAAAGCATCACCATGAGAGGATGCACAATCCTAGATCAACATCGACTTCCATTGGATCCCCAACTTCTCTATCCGACCCACCACTAGATGGAGAAGGCGACCCACCAAATCCAAACCAGGGGGCACCTCTTTCCCTTTAACTCTCTCTATCTCTTCCTCTCTCTACCTCTTTCTTCTTTTTCCTCTCTCTTTCATTTTTTTTACCATTTTATTTATCAAAACCCTTATTTTTCACTTTCTCTTTTGTGTGGGTGTATCTTTACAAAAATAAAAACCTAAAAAACAAAAAAAACCAAAAAACACAATCACTTAAAAAAATAAAAAAAATAAAAGTCATGCTTACTCACCATCGAGTTTTGAAATTTTGTACAACTATTTTGGGGAGTTAACAGACATGTTTTCATCTCAAAAATTTTGTATTTTCATTATGACTTTGGATAAAGAATTTTGTGTCAAAACCAACACATTTTGAATGCTCAATTTTTGATTTGGAAAATGATTTTCCCCAACCATGAGAAAAAACATTTGCTTTCATGCCAAGGCCACCTATGGCCATCTTTTCAAAATGTGTGTTTTCACCCCCATTTGTGAGTCTTGAGTTTGTGGACATTCGATCTGAATTTCCTACCTTAGTGTGTATAATATGATAGAGGCATTTTCTGAACCACATGAGAATCACAATAGCCAAATAACCTCCCATTTCCCTTCCATTAATCCTCCTTTTGAAAGCCCCTTCAAGCCTATGAAAACCTTTTCTTTGATAGACACATTACAAGACCAATACCTTATCCCACCCAATATCAACATGGATTTTCATTTCATAAGTTTTTTAAATTTACGTGTGGGGGGAATGGATTTAATTTTTGGGTATCATTTCCTTACTTTCTGGTGTTTTATCATATTCTTGAGGGCAAGCATCCATTTTAGTGTGGGGGGGAGGTCACCATTCAGTGGTATTTGGGAATGTATTGTACAAATGATATCGAAAATTGTTAAAAAAAATCAAAATCAAAATCAAAATCAAAAAATCAAAAAAAAAATGAAAAAAATGGGTTGTGTCTTGGGTAGGTCAAAAATCACTCTTCCTCAACCTTTGATCTTGTTATAACTATGATAATTAGTGTCGTGAGGAGATCAAACATGGGTTGGGATATGAGTGTCAGATCTGTTTCAAGGTCAACTTTCGAAAAAACAAAGAAAAAAAAGGAAAAGAAAAAAAACACTTGCATTATATTCATATTGGGAGAAGTTTTTTGTTTTGTAAATATTCCATCTTCTCATTACCTTCATATTTTCTTCCTCTATTCTGTCATTCTTCACACAATCATTCCCTTGTAAATATGTGTTTTCATTTCCTTCCATGTTTTATTTCAAAAAAATGTGCATTGCTTTTTCTATGTTGGTATTTTAACGCTCTTCTTATCTCTCTTGGACATTATATTCCTACTGTCCCATAGCCACAGAAAAACCCATTTAAAAGAACTCTTGATTATTTTTCACTTTGGATAGGTATTGGAAGCTGAGAGCTCTTTTCAAACTCTAAGATTTTCACTTTTGGTTGGTGAAAGAGTGAACCTCCACAAATGAATTTTATCATCTTGAGAGGTGTGAGTTTTGAGTGTCCACAATTTCCATGTCTAAATTTGAGCATGAAAAAATGAATTAGTTTTGGAACATTGTTTCTATAACAACTTGTGGTGGAATTCAAAATGGATGAGTGAAATAGTCTAAACCTCCCCTGATTGGAGAAAACAAAATTTTAAAATCTGTTGGTGAGTAAAAATGATTTTGTCATGTTTTTATATTTGTTTCACATGAGGAAATGCACAAAACTAAGTCTGGGGGAGTTTATGTTATTAATATTTTCATGACTTGTTATATTACCTCTTTACTGATTTTATATGAAGTGTGCATAATTTGTGTGAAATATTAATGTTTTAATATTAAGTATAATTTTTTAGCATTTTTAGAAGTAGTCCAATTGAGTTAGTTTAATGTTTTAATAATAACCATCACTATACTGATCCAAATTTTGTGGTTATTGCTTTGTAGGATTCAACGTTCAATATAAAACATTTCATCAGAAGGTACCATGAGCCAATTCTACCATTTGAAGGGTCATAGGATCCTCACAAACAAGACCAAAGAATCTGTAAACAAACTGGACCAGCCTTGAAGATTGATTTACTAGGCTCAATCCAGAAGTCCAAAAAAATTAACTCTCCAGTATAATTTGGGAAACACTACATGTCATCTTGGACAAACATTTCAAGGCCCAAATCTAAGTACAAGGGGCCCAAATGAAGCTTTGAAGTCCAGCCGACAATTCTTGATGAGAATTAAAATCAGTAGAGTATGCATAACATATCTCATGATGTAAGAATCAAATCGAGCTGAGATTTTTCAGTGTGAAAGAGGAGATATAGGCGGCCTACTTTGTTGAAGAACCCATTCAGATTTGAAGGCATCGTCATATTCAAAAACCCTTTCACATTCTGGACTTCAAAAAGACTGGATTGAAATGGACAGTTTTACTTTGTTTAATCAACCGGCCATAACTTTTGATCCTTAAGTCCAAATGACTCCAAATTTTGAGAGTAGTCTGAAAACTGTATTATCTAAATATTTTAAAAGGATATTACTCGTTATTCGGCTGTCTTGATGTCCATATCTTCGATCCAAGTGGAGGGGTATTTCTAGAATGTAAACAGTCCACCACCTTGGGCTATAAATACATCCCCTCATCTCCTTTCAAAAGGGTTGGCATTTCAAAGCAAAGGAGGATTGATTGGCAGTACCACGGACCTTCCAAATTCTTGGGAGGATCTTGGAAACTCAAGTTTTCACTTGATAATCCCTTCCTCCTCTCTTTTTTTTCTTTTACTTTTTCATTTTTCTTTGTTGTAATTTTGCAAGTGTTTGTCTTTGTAATTCTGTTTTAATACAATTTTCTTCTTCTTAATTTCTTATCCTCTTCCACCTTCAGTAGTTAAATATTAATTTTCTTATTGTAGTTTAAATCAATCTGAAATCCATCATCTTATTTTAATTTATTATTCAATAAAAAGTCCAGTTTTTTTACTCTCATCATTGTTCGTGTGTGTGTTCAGCGCACAACTCTTTTCTTATCCCTTTCTTTTTCTTCTATTTGTAATTAATCACCTTAAAAATAATAGACCAGATTAATAATAATTTAAATGGCTGAGTAAATATGTTATTGTGGTGAGTTATAATTTAGGGGTGTTAAGTGATTGAGAGGTTTTCCTCGATGAGTATTCTTTAATTTAACATTGTGTATATTGGACTTAACATGTCATGGATTATTGACATATTATGTTCAACGTGTGGTTTCCATGGATTATTGGAACCATAAATACACTTCCAAAATCAAGCACTGATTGAGATTATAACCCTAAGTAAAGTTAAGGCTTGGATTAAATGCTCAACACTTGGGAATTCCAATCAACATCAACTTTTGTTGTGGGTGCTAATTTAATGCAATATAAAGCAAAGCTCAAGGATATCACATGCTTAACTCCCTAATGATGAACTCACCCCAATCTTTATCAACTTGTTAAATTAAACATCATCCATTAAACATTTCAATTAAGCTCTGCAAAAAAACCCCCCCAACTAAAAACAATCAACTAAAAATAATCGACTATTACGAAGTACCATCGCCGAGGATTCAACCTGAGTGCTACTATACACATTAGCAGAGCACCGGAACCTTGATCGGTCGATAGGCGATAATCGTCCATGCATTTCAAATGGTTCCATTTCCAGGTATGGTGCTTCATGTAGTCATTAGATTCTGGTTATTGTAAAAAAAATAAAAAAAAAACAGAATTTAAAAAAAAATTGAAATAAAACACAAAGAAAAACCCGTCTTCTTCTTAAAAATCATAAACTGAAAAAATAAAAAGAAAAACCTGTCTTCCTCTTTCTTTCAAAATCTCTCTGAATTCCCCGTAGCCTCCCAAACAATCCCTCGTATTTTTTTGACCCTGAAATTGAGCGAACACTTCCCCAACTTAGGAGGAACATAAGAGGTACTCAAATAATTCAAGAACTAGTCCTCATCCAACTAGTTGAAATTGAAATGGCCAATCCTAGGGAACAAACACTAAAAGAACTCGCTGCCCCTGATATGAATTACCAACCTCTTGGTATTCAATATCCAAACATAGAAGCTGAACTCAAACTCAAATCGGGTTTGATTCATCTTCTCCCTCATTTTCACGGGCTAGACAGTGAGGATCCACATCTCCACCTTAAAGAGTTCCAAGTAGTGTGCTCTACCATGAAGCCTCAAGGGGATTTTGAAGAACAAATCAAACTCCAAGCCTTCCCTTTTTCCCTAGCAGACACTGCTATTTCATGGATCTACTACCTACCTCCTAGTTCCATAACTACATGGAATGACATGAAGCAACAATTCTTAGAGAAATTCTTTCCTGCTTCTCGTACTACTTCTATCCGAAAGGAAATAAGTGGTATCCGTCAATTCCCAAGTGAATCACTCCATGAGTACTGGGAGAGATTCAAAAAGCTTGTTTCCATATGCCCACACCACCAAATTCCTAACCAACTCTTGATATAATACTTCTATGAGGGGTTATTGGCTATGGAGAGAAATCTCGTAGATGTCGCAAGTGGCGGTGCTCTTGTTGATAAAACTCCTGCAGCAGCAAGAGATCTCATAAGTAACATGGCTACAAACACACAACAATAATATACTCGAGCACATGCTCCAGTCAAACAAGCCCAAGGTAATCAATCAATTGAGCCGAACAAAATGACTGAGTGGATAAGTGAACTTACATGGCTTGTGCGACAGCTAGCTGTAGCTACCAAATCCCCAACCTCATCTTCTCCGCAATCAATGTTTCATGGACCAATCAAAAACTGTGGAATCTTTAACTCTCCATCTCATCCAACTGACACTTGTCCACAACTTGAAGAGGATCAATCCGATTCATCTGGACCAATGGAGCTCAATGCAGCATATGCTCAGCAGAACACCAATCCTCAACTATCAGGATAGTTTGTTAGAAACTTCAACCAACCTCACTATAAGCCCTTCTCCTCTAACTCTAACCGAGGATTGAGGTATGGTAATCCCATCTCTCATCCCCCTCAATTCCCTCCTCAAAACCCAAACCAATTCCAATATGGTCAAGGTGGTGGTAACTTCCATCAACCTTATCCTTTTGTTCCTCAACCTCAAAGGAACAATCCTCCTCCTGGATTCCATTATCCAAGTGACCCTTCTCAATTCCAAAACCAATACAATCGATTTCCCAAGAACCAAAGTCAAGGCAATCCCAATCTAGGACAAGCCTATTCTTCCGAGCAACCATGGGAAAGTGCTGTTGAAGATCTTGCCTCCTTCACCCGTTCTAGTCTTAAGAACATTGAAACTCAAATAGGTCAACTTGCATCCCACCTGATCCAGCAACAACAATCAAATTCTTCCCAACTCCCAGCTCAACCATTACCCAACCCCAAGGGTAATGTAAGTGCAATTGCACTTAGATCAGGAAAGCAACTTGTTATGCCTCAAGATAAATCCTCAAACCCTCCTTTGAATGTTGAACTAGAAAATGAAAATAAAAAGAAACTTGACAAGAAACCTGAAACCATTGCCTCACCTCCTTCCATTCCACTTAGGAATCCAATTCCTTTTCCTCAAGCTGTTTCTATGCCAAATAATTCATTTGAACCTGATCCTGAAATGCTTGACTTGTTTAGACATGTTGAAGTCAACATTCCCCTCTTAGATTCCATAAAGAAAATTCCTAAGTATACCATGTTTCTCAAGGAGTTGTTTACCCACAAGAGGCAACTTAAGACCTTTGAAAATGTTTCCACCCAGCAGTCCATACCCATTAAGTGCAAATATCCAGGTACCTTTACGATTCCATGCGAAATTGGAAGTTCCAACTTTGATGATGCACTCATTGACCTAGGATCCTCAATTAATGTCATGCCCAAATCCATATTCTCCAACCTTGGTCTAGGTCCCTTGCACCCAACGGGTGTTGTCATTCAGTTATCCAATCGAAGCACAACCAGTCCTAAGGGAATAATTGAGGATGTCCTTGTCGGAGTCAATGATATTATCTTCCCTGTTGATTTCTATGTCCTTGACATGGAAGTTGAGACGAACTCTTCTCGATCTCCCCTAATTCTAGGAAGACCATTCCTCATGACTGCGAGAACCAATATTGATGTCCATTCAGGCATCATTTCCATGGAATTCGGTGACCAACTGGTCAAGTTCAACATTTTCCAATCCATGCGATACCCATCTGAGGATCACTCTGCATTCTCAATCCATGCTTCTGGGGACCCTTCTAAGAGTCAATTGAACCCCATTCCATCATGTTCATCCTGTTCTGAAGAGATAGGATCTTGTGAAATCTGCACTAGGATTAACCAAGTCATAAATGGTGAAGTTGATTTGGACCTTTCATTCATAGACTCCATCAATTTAGGGGATCTTGAAAACTCTCTTGAATCTCATCTCAACTCTGATCTCTACTGCTCCACCTTGGATAGTATTAAGGAAAATGAACCTGAAGCAACTGAAGTCCCTTCTTCCATTCCTGAGTTGTCGAGCCCAAAAGTGAAAGATGAGACTGATCTGAAACCTCTTCATGCACACCTGAAATATGCATTCATCTTCCATGATCACTCATATCCTTTCATTATCTCTGCCACACTTACTGAAACCGAGGAGTCCAAACCTGTTCAAGTGTTAGAGGAAAACAAAAAGGCCTTAGGTTGGACCCTATATGACAAACCAGCAATCAACCCTGCCCTTTTCATGCATCACATCCATCTTGAGGAGTCATCCAAACCAATTAGAAAACCACAAAGAAGACTCAATCCACTCATCCTTGAGGTAGTTAGGGAAGAGATCACCAAGCTTATTCAAGATGTTATTATCTACCCAATTTCTGATAGTGAATGGGTTAGTCCAATTCAAGTTGTACCTAATAAGGGTGGGATAACTTTTGTCAAAAATGAACATGGAGAGGTAGTCACAACTCAAGTGAAGATCAAATGGAAAGTGTGCATCGACTATAGGAAATTGAATGTTGAAACCCGAAAAGATCACTACCCTCTTCCATTACTTGATCAAATGCTAGAAAGATTGGCCAGAAAGTCACACTATTGCTTTCTTGATGGATACACCAGCTATTTTCAAATCCCAATCTCACCTCAAGACCAAGAAAAGACTACTTTCACATGCCCCTTTGGAACATATGCATATAGAAGAATGCCTTTTGGACTTTGCAATGCTCCTGAAACATTCCAGAGGTATGATGAGTATCTTTTCAGAATTCATTGAAGACTACATGGAAGTCTTCATGGATAACTTTTCCATTTATGGTGAGTCATTTGAATCTTGTTTTCATTCACTCTCTCTAGTCCTTCAAAAGTGTGTCAAGTGTAAACTTGTGTTAAATTTTGAAAAATGTCACTTCATGGTTGCAAATGGGATTGTTCTAGGGAATATAATTTCAAAAGATGGTATTGAAGTCGATCCTGCCAAAATTGAAGTGATCCAATCACTTCCTGAACCCACTTCTATTAAATACATCCATTCATTCCTCGGTCATTCCGGTTTCTATCAGATATTCATCCATAACTTCAGTAGGATTTCCCTCCTACTCACAAGGTTACTCCAAAATGATGTCACTTTCCATATCGATGAGGTTTCCAAGGGAGCCTTTTTTGAACTCAAAACTGCTCTAACATCTGCCCCAATAATCCATCCCCCAGATTGGTCCTTACCCTTTTAGTTAATGTGTGATGCTTATGATAGAGCTGTTGGGGCTGTTCTTGGTCAAAGAAGAGAAAAGATTCCTCATGTCATCTATTATGCCTCAAAAACATTGGATGAAACTCAATCTCACTACACTTTGACCGAAAAGGAACTTCCAGTAGTGGGTTTTGCCTTAGATAAATTCTGGTCCTATCTTTTAGGTTCCAAAATCATAATCTTCACAGACCATTCTGCTATAAAGATCTTACTCAAGAAAAGTGATTCCAAACCGAGGCTAATAAGATGGATCCTAATGCTCCAAGAGTTTGACCTTGAAATCAAAGATAGACCTGGAAAAGAAAAACCTGTGGCTGATCACTTGAGTATAATTTCTAATTCTTCTCATTCAAAAATCATTGATCCTGAATTCCCCATTTAGAACCTTTCGTCTCTCACTCCAAAGTTACCATGGTATGCCCCAATTGTAAATTATTTGGTTTCTGGTGTTTTTCCTGAAAAGTTTTCAAAAGAACAAAAAATGAAGTTGAAAAGTGATTCAAAATACAATTTTTGGGAAGAAAATAAACTTTGTAAAACTGGGGCTGACATGGTAATTAGGAGATGTGTTGAAGAAAATGATCATTCTTCCATCTTAGAATTCTGTCACTCACTTCCCAGAGGTGGCCACTTGGGACCACAAAGGACCTCTCGAAAGGTCCTAGACTCTGGATTCTTCTGGACTTCACTCTTCAAGGACTCACATGAGTTCTGTCAATCATGTCCCACTTTCCAAAATTTTGGAACAACCTCTAAAAGAAATGAAATTCCCAAAAATCCTTTAATATTTTGTGAAATATTTGATGTTTGGGGCATCGATTTCATGGGACCATTTCCCCCTTCCAATGGATTCTCATACATTCTTCTTACGGTCGATTATGTTTCAAGGTGGGTTGTGGCTAAACCCACAAGGAAAGATGATGCTCATACTGTTAGTGAGTTCTTAAAGACCCACATCTTCAAAAGATTTGGCACACCACGTTCCTTGATCAGTGACTTAGGAACCCATTTTTTTAATAGAACCGTGGAAGCTCTTCTAAAAAAGAATGGGGTTTTACATAAAACTTAAACTGCATATCACCCCCAAACAAGTGGCATGTATGAACTCTCTAATAGAGAAGTGAAAAGGGTACTTGAGATAATTGTTAAGCCCACCAGAAAAGACTGGTCTGAGAGACTTGGTAAATCCCTTTGGGCTTATCGAACTTCCCAAAAAACACCCATTGGGATGTCTCCTTTTAGGCTAGTTTTTGGTAAAGCATGTCACTTACCAGTTGAAATCCAACATAAGTCTTTTTGGGATATGGAAACATGTAATTTTGATTGTGAAAAATCTGGTGAAGGAAGACTATTGCAATTGGCTGAACTGGAGGAGCTTCGACTTGATTCTTATGAGAATTCTAATCTCTACAAAGAAAAATCCAAGGCACTCCATGATAAACATATCCTAAGAAAGGTATTTCATGAAGTTGAAAATGTAATGATCTTCAATTCTCGATTTCGGCTTGACCTAGGTAAGATTAATTCTCATTGGGAAGGTCCTTTTGTTATTACTAATGTTTACCCATTTGGTGCAGTGAAATTCCAAGACCCCTCTTCCAAAATCACATTCACGGTTAATGGACATCAGTTAAAGCATCACCATGAGAGGATGCACAATCCTAGATCAACATCGACTTCCACTGGATCCTCAAATTCTCTAGCCGACCTACCACTAGATGGAGAAGGAGACCCGCCGAATCCAAACCAGGGGGCACCTCTTTCCCTTTAACTCTATCTATCTCATCCTCTCTCTACCTCTTTCTTCTTCTTCCTCTCTCTTTCATTTTTTTACCATTTTCTTTATCAAAACCTTTATTTTTCACATTCTCTTTTGTGTGGGTGTATCTTTACAAAAATAAAAACCTAAAAAACAAAAAAAAACCAAAAAACACAATCACTTAAAAAAATAAAAAAAAATATAAGTCATGCTTACTCACCATCGAGTTTTGAAATTTTGTACAACCATTTTGGGGAGTTAACAGACATGTTTTCATCTCAAAAATTTTGTATTTTCATTATGACTTTGGATAAATAATTTTGTGTCAAAACCAATACATTTTGAATGCTCAATTTTTGATTTGGAAAATGATTTTCCCCAACTGTGATAAAAAACATTTTCTTTTATGCCAAGGCCACCTATGGCCATCTTTTCAAAATGTGTGTTTTCACCCCCATTTGTGATTCTTGAGTTTTTGGACCTTCGAGCTGAATTTCCTACCTTATTGTGTATTAATATGATAGAGGCATTTTCTGAACCACATGAGAATCACAATAGCCAAATAGCCTCCCATTTCCCTTACATTAATCCTCCTTTTGAAAGCCCCTTAAAGCCTATGAAAACCTTTTCTTTGATAGCCACATTACAATCCCAATACCTTATCCCACCCAATATCAACATGGATTTTCATTTCATAAGTTTTTGAAATTTACGTGTGGGGGGGGGGGAATGGATTTCATTTTTGGGTATCGTTTCCTTACTTTCTGGTGTGTTATCATATGCTTGAGGGCAAGCATCCATTTTAGTGTTGGGGGGAGTTCGTCATTCAGTGGTATTTGGGAATGTATTTTACAGATGATATTGAAAATTGTTCAAAAAAAATTAAAAAAAAAATCAAAATAAAAAAAAATCAACAAAAATGAAAAAAGTGGGTTCTGTCTTGGGTAGGTCAAAAATCACTCTTCCTCAACCTTTGATCTTGTTATAAATATTACAATTAGTGTCATGAGGAGATCAAACATGGGTTGGGATATGAGTGTGAGATCTGTTTCAAGGTCAACTTTCGAAAAAACAAATAAAAAAGGAAAAGAAAAAAAAGAAGACTTGCATTATATTCTTATTGGGAGAAGTTTTTTGTTTTGTAAATATTACATATTCTCATTACCTTCATATTTTCTTCCTATATTGTGTCTTTGTTCACACAATCATTCCCTTGTAAATATGTGTTTTCATTTCCTTCCATGTTTTATTTCAAAAAAATGTATATTTCTTTTTCTATGTTGGTATTTTAACCCTCTTCTTCTCTCTCTTGGACATTATATTACTACCGTCCCATAGCTACAGAAAAACCCCTTTAAAATACCTCTTGATTATCTTTCACTTTGGATAGGTATTGGAAGCTGAGAGCTCTTTTCAAACTCTAATATTTTCACTTTTGGTTGGTGAAAGAGTGAACCTCCACAAATGAATTTTATCATATTGAGAGGTGTGAGTTTTGAGTGTCCACAATTTCCATTTCTAAATTTGAGAATGAAAAAATGAATTAGTTTTGGAACATTTTTTCTGTAACAACTTGTGGTGGAATTCAAAATGGATGAGTGAAATAGTCTAAACCTCCCCTGATTGGAGAAAACAAAATTTTAAAATCTGTTGGTGAGTAAAAATGATTTTGTCATGTTTTTATATTTGTTGCACATGAGGACATCCACAAAACTATGTTTGGGGTAGTTGATGTTATTAATATTTTCATGAATTATTATATTACCTCTTTACTGATTTTATATGAAATGTGCATAATTTGTGTGAAATATTAATGTTTTAATATTAAGTATAATTTTTTAGCATTTTTAGAAGTAGTCCAATTGAGTCAGTTTAATGTTTTAATAATAACTATCACTATACTGATCCAAATTGTGTGGTTCGTATTTTTTAGGATTCTTATTTCAATATAATACATTTCATTAGAAGGTACCATGAGCCAATTCTACCATTTGAAGGGTCATATGGTCCTCCCAAACAAGACTAAAGAATCTGTGAACAAACTGGACCAGCCTGGAAGATTGATTTACTGGGCTCAATCCAGAAGTCCAAAAACATTAAATCTCCACTATAATTCGGGAAACAATACATGTCTTCTTGGATAAACATTTCAAGGCCCAAATCTATGTACAAAGGGCCCAAATGAAGTTTTGAAGTCTATACCACAATTCTGGACGAGAATTAAAATCAGTATAGTATGCATGACATATCTCATGATGTAAGCATCAAATAGAGCTGAGATTTTGCAGTGTGAAATAGGAGATATATGTGGCCGACTCTATTGAATAACCCATTCGGATTTGAAGGCATAGTCATATTCAAAAACCCTTTCACATTCTGGACTTCAAAAAGACTGGATTGAATTGGACAGTTTTTATTTATTTAATCAACCGGGCATAACTTTTGATCCTTAAGTCCAAATGACTCAAAATTTTGAGAGTAGTCGTCCAACTATATTATCTACAAATTTTAAGAAGGAGATTTCTCGATATTCTGCTTTCTTGATGTCCATATATTCGATCCAAGTGGAGGGGTATTTCTGGAATGTAAACAGTCCACCACTTTGGGCTATAAATACATCCCCTCCTCTCTTTTCAAAAGGGTTGGCATTTAAGAGAAAAGGAGGATTGATTGGCAGTACCACGGCCCTGACAAAGGGTTGGGAGGATCTTCCAAACTCATGTTTTCACTTGATAATCCCTTCCTCCTCTCTTTGTTTTCATTTAATTTTGCATTTTTCTTCGTTGTAATTTTGCAAGTGTTTGTCTTTGTAATTCTGTTTTAATGCAATTTTCTTATTCTTAATTTCATATTCTCATCCACCTTCTGTAGTTCAATATTAATTTTCTTATTTTAGTTTAAATCAATCTGAAATCCATCATCTTCTTTTACTTTATTATTCAATAAAAAGTCCGGTTTTTTACTCTCATCATCGTTCATGTGTGTGTTCGGCACACAACTCTTTTCTTATCCCTTTCTTTTTCTTCTCTTTGTAATTCATCACCATAAACATAATAGACCAGATTACTAATAATTTAAATGTCTGAGTAAATATCTTATTGGGGTGAGTTATAATTTAGGGATGTTAAGTGATTGAGAGGTTTTTCTCGATGAGTTTCTTTAATTTAACATTGTGTATGTTGGACTTAACATGTCATGGATTATTGACATATTATGTTCAACATGTGGTTTACATGGATTATTGGAACCATAAATACACTTCCACAATCAAGCACTGATTGAGATTAGAACCCTAAGTAAAGTTAAGGCTTGGATTAAAGGCTTAACACTTGGGAATTCTAATCAACATCAACTTTTGATGTGGGTGTTAATTTAATGCAATATAAAGCAAAGCACAAGGATATCACATGCTTAACTCCATAATGATGAACTCATCCCAATCTTTATCAACTTGTTAAATTAAAAATCATCCATTAAACATTTCAATTAATCTCTGTAAACAACCCCCCCAACTAAAAACAATAAACTAAAAACAATCGACTATTACGAAGTACCATCGCCGAGGATTCGACCCGAGTGCTGCTATACACATTATCAGAGCACCGGAACCTTGACCAGTTGATAGGCAACAATAGGCCATGTGTTTCAACCCTTTAATCAGAATAATCATTAAATGGTATCCACAATAGAAAGGAATTAGAATAAAAGTTAGTCAATCTGATGATAAATCAATACAAATATAGCGATTGTTCATTCTCAAAATAGATCTCATTTACACCATAAAATGTGTTTATAGTGACATTAACATGGAGTATAAAGGTAAAATACATGGTAAATATGGATATTTATAGATAACATGATCATTAGTAAAACAAATAGGTGAGAAATAATCCCCTTCAAAGGATTAATGTAATTATTTGCGTAAAAATCCAACAATAACCTTTAGAAACTATAGGGAACTCTCAATATAGAGGATATTACCCCGTCTTATTAAATTATATAAATAATTTATGGAGGTAAAATTAATGAAATAGGTATATCAATTGAAGTAGTAACTCAATCCATTTATTTTTATCCTCTATTATAGATCATAAAGTGAATTTGAATTATCCAAATAAAATCTCCTAGGATTGTCAAACTAGGTGTGAAGCATAGCCTCTTGATCGTGAACTAAGTGATGATAAATTAAATACCCAATGTTTTATTTTTGGGTTTATTAACCCTAGATAAATATTTTCTAGAGATACATTCACTTTTAAAATCTAAATAGGGATTTCGCCGCTAGGAAAACCGCACACACATTTCATTAACAAATTTAGGATGGTATTATAGATATGGAAAAACATGATCATTATAACATTTTATGAAGGTATTATAATTATTTTTAATAGTGAAAATTTATTGATAACATATTAATGAAATTATACCAATGATTTATAGTAACATTACCCACATAAATAAAAAGAAATACAAAAATTCTGGTAAAGGTAATGGGAAAGGAGGGGTGAGGAGCCTTTATTTAAATAGAGTAATGGTTTAGGAAAAAATGATATAATGAGAGAGAATAAAATAACTATAATTTAAAAAATATAAAATGGAAGATATTAATTGGGGAAAAATCATGTCACTATATGAAAAACTGATTTAAATAGACAATATAACAAAAGTAATGTACTTGAAAGTGGAAAGATGATGATTGAGTAAACCCTTACCTTGAGAGGAAGCTTCTTAATTCAATAGGGAGACTCATTAGAACATTATAACCACTTTAGGGAGGGTCTATAGAATAAAATTGAGATTTGATTAATTATAAATATATTTTTTGTGGAGAGTGATAAGGGAATGGGTGGGTATTTATACTTGAGGTGGGGTAGTTTTAAGGGAATGCATAATGATTATTTTGTATTTAAGGATAAAATCTTTTGGGTAGAATTAATTTCAATTAATTTGGTTTATAATTAGTGTTTTAATGTTTATTTAAGTATGTTACAAACCTGAACCTTCCATTTAAAGTTTTAATTTTCAGTTTTCTTAAGTCTTTACATTTTTTTTCTTAACCTTTTACATTATTTTACCTATAATATGGTAACTTTTTTTTACCACACTAAATTTTTTGTGCATAAAAAGGAAATCTAAATTATTAGATAATTTTGAAATTATAATTCCAAAAATTAAATCCATTTTACTTGATTAAATTTATAAAATTGATAAAAATTAATTTTAATATGATATGCATATAACTTATAAAAACAGTTTTGTTTTTAGAAAAGATAAAATCATGGTTTTCAAAATGATAAGCATGTGTTTATAAATATAACTCATTATGATTTATTTTTATTCCTTAAATACACATTTATTAATAATGAAAATTTAAGAAATTTTAAATCATGATCATATCAATATTGTATAATAAAAGTTATGGTATTTCATAAAAAATGGTATTTTCACTTTTTACCCCAAAAATCATCCTATTTTGAAAATTATTATAAACTCATCCTATGATAAATTTGATGTGATGAATCCAAAAAAATATTTTTTAATAAAATTAATAATCTAAATATGATAATTTTTACTTTTAAATACAATACTTATTTATTGAAAATTAATAGTTTTTATGGCATAAAGAGCTTTCTAATAATAATAAAAATTACTTAGGACATTGTTAATTTATATTATAATTTAAAAGTGTTTTATAATATAAATTCATTAAAATGAAATTTATTTAAAACATGTAAATTTATCATAAAATATTCGTTTAATGGATATTAAATATTTTTGTACTTTCAAAAAATAAAATCATTAAATAATCATAGTGGTCAATTTATTATGCCAAAAATAATAATAACCAACTACATTGTTGATTATTGTTTATAATGTACAATAGACATATTATCCAATGTTCCTAATACTAAACAGACATATTTCCCTAAAAATTCCTAATCATTCTCTCTTAATCATTCACTAATTCACTTACAAAGGTTCTTACACATCCTTTGATAATGCAATTGTTTTCTTAAATCTTCACTTTCTTTTTTTGATATTTATGGAAGGGGTGATCTTCATGGGGGAATTCAAACCTGTGGAGTTTATTTTATTTAATGTGCATATCCTATTACTGTTCCAAGTTGTATTGGTCCATATTTATGCATGATTTATAAAAACATGTAATTCTAATTTTATGTTTATACATGTTATAATGGTGGGTATTTTAATGGATATTATCATTTAGTAAATTTATTGTTAATGGAAAAAATTTTATTGAATTTTTATTATGAAACATTTTTCTTAACAGTTTTTAAGGAAAATTATAATGTATAAAACATATTCAGAAAATAATATAAAATAAAATCATTTATAAATTAAATGAACTACAATTTAAATCAAAACTATATAATAACATATTATTTACATTTAACCATTTTTTATCATTCTTCACAAAAAAAATCATATAAAATTACCCCCAATAGTTATATGTTATAATATTAAGATAATGAAAACATGAATCATACTTCACTAACCATTAAACTATATTGACTTCATTACTAAGATTATGTAAAAATAAAAATAAAAGGAATATTTTTATCAAATAAAACTATATATATAAAAATAATCATGATATTAGTAAATGATATGCAAGAACATATAAAAAATAAGGAAGATAAAATTAGGATATCATGTAGGATAGTGTTAATAATTACACCCTTGTCACTCTTTAGTCATGGGTTCAAGTCCTATGGCCATGCCAGATGACATGGGTGGTCTCTCAACCTGTGAGCTTCCCATTTTCTAATAACATTTTATTAAATAAATTTTGACTATACTTGAAAATTTTATAAACAAATAACTCAGGTGATAAGTATTCATAAAAAACATTGGTTTATTAAAATAAATAATCCCATTTAGCCTTTATATTTCTGAATGAAATTTATAAAATCATTCATTAGAAAACAATGACACTATATTTGACCCCTTAAAGAAATTACATCCTCATAATTTTACTCATTGATGAACACTTAATGAACCTAAATGTTTATTTAATTAATTTATATAGAACGAACACATTCAAAAAACCTAGAATATATTAATCTTATGGGGTCATTCTAGTTTAAATAAGTCATATAGAGAAAAAAAAATCTACCTAACCATCTATACCCAAATATTCTGAATACTAATTCCTAAAAATTAACAAACTATTATTTGATACCAACTGAGGTGACCCATATCTATACTTCTGGATCTCGTACTAAACATAAATAATTTTTAAGACATCACATGAATTAAAAAAATTCCATGATCAAAAGTTTTGTGTTTTGAGGAACTAGGAAACTTTACAACTAAATGCATGATACAATACGCAATTGTTCCACAAAAAATATCCACACATGTAATTCCCTTATACTTAATCCCTTTTATTTCACTTATTATGGAAATGGGAAACATAATAAAATGGTGAGCTATAAATCCCATTAAGGTATAAATAATAAAAATAAATCATAAATGAAAATCATGAGTAAAAGATGAGGCATGATATGAAAACCTGAACATGAGGACAAGAGCTATAACATGATCATGATAACATGAGTCATATCATGATTATAAGTACTTGAGGAGTGAAATGATAATAAGTCCCTGAGGCATTACATGGAAATGTTTCTACAACATAAACATGATACATTTATTAGCATATCACCAAGGTTAATCACCAAGGGGTCATAAAACATATTACCAAGGTTGTTCGCTAGGGTATCATAAAACATTACCAATATATGCGGCCAAGGTATCATGAACATTTCATCTTTAGAGATTATTTCTTTTCCCAATGCAATGGGAAGCTATCAAGGCACACCCTTCTTATGCCTTACTTAATGTGTACCATATAATAAGAACATATATAAATATATAAATAAATATTGTATGAACCCATGGAAAATTGATGAGTATCCATTGAAAGTATCTCTCTATGTAAATACCATTCAATCGAGATAATAAATTATAGGTTATTTACACTATATAGAATTATATTTAAAAATATCCCTTGTCAATCAATGTATGAGTATATATGTGAACACACTTCAATAAAAATAAGCATTCAAAGTTATTCAAAAGGTAAAGGAATTGGAAGAAAATTTATGTGTAGCTAATGATAAAAAAGGCAAATACATTGATGGTCCATTATCTAAAAAATATAATTTCCACTATAAAATATATTCATAATGAAATTAACATGGAGGAGAAAGGTAAAATCCATGGAAAAGATGGAGATTGATAGAGAACGTTTTCATTAGTTACTAATTAGGTGATAAATAACTCCCTTTAACGGATTAATGTGATTATCTAAGTGAAAATCCAATAATCAACTTTAGAAACTATAAGAGGTTCACAATGTAGAGGGTAGTACCCCAATTGATTAAATCATATAAATAACTGATTTAGGGTACATTCCGGGAATGGGTATTTCAATTGAAAGTGTATCTTAATCCATGTATTCTGATCCTTCATTATTGCTCATAAAGTGCATGTGAATTGTCCAAATAAAATCCCCTAGGAGTGTCAAAATAGTTGTGCAGAAAGGATTCTTTATTCTGAACCAAGTGATGAACGATTTAATACCCAATGCACCATTTTAATGGTTATTTATCCTAGGTTTATATGTTTCATATCCATATCCACTTGTAATATCTAGATATGGATATCATTTCCAAGAAAACCTCCCACACTTTACAAAATTTAGGATTGTTTTATGGCTATGTGAAATCTTTAACATTATAACTACTTATGAATATATTATAATGAGAGGGAATGGTGATATATAAGTGATAAAATAGCATGTAAATTATAAAAGTGATTCAAAGTAACACTACCCATTTAAATAAAAATGAAAAAAATTCCCATGAAGGTAATGGTAAAGGAGAGGTTAGGAACACTTATTTTGGCAGAGTAAGGGCTTGGAAAAAAGATATAATGAGAAATAATAAATAAAATTGAATTTAAACATATAAAATTGAATATATAACCAAGGGATAAAAATCATTTCACTATATTAAAAAGGAATTTAAATATATAATGTAACAAAAGTAAAGTACTTGAAAGTGGAAAGAGAAATATTGAGGAAACCCTTACCTTGGGAGGAAGCTTCTTAATGGTATAGATAAACTCCTTAGAACCATAAAATCACCTTGTAGAGACTCTAGATGGGGAGTTGAGGGATGATTATTTCTTAATGGATTTTTTTTAGAGTTATTGGGGAATGGTTGGGTATTTATACTTGAGGATGGATGGTTAAAAGGGATTAAATAATGATTATTTAGTATTTGAGGCTAACCACTTTTAGGTTCCATTAGGTTCATTGAATTTTGTTAATAATTAATTTTGTAATTTTTTTAAGGATGTTACAATACAGTGACTCAGGATTCTCATTCATGGATATTTAATCCTTTTTATATGAATATTCATCACATTAAAAAAGTACATTCCTGAGGAATGTAATAGTTTAGTGTCTTTGGAGACTTAGAACACAATATTCTGACTTGGTGAAAGATCTTCAATATTTATCACAAAGATCTTCCCGTTTAATACTCCTACTTAAAACCTATCTTCATAACTTAGATAAAAGAAACATAAGAAAATGTGAGCACATATGGTCATTAAGGGTAAATAATGAAGATACATATGTATGAAATAATAAATAGGGTAAGAGAACATGAGCATATCTTTAGAAAACAATACCCTACATATCAAAAATTATAAACATGAATCATGGAATATATATTGGAATTTCATAAGATATTAATAATAAGTAAATCAAAGAACATTTTCAATGATAGAATAAGACATGTAATGTTTTCTCATACACATAACCATTGAAAATATTATGTCAATTATAGATACTAAAACATTTATAACATGTTAGGATTAGGTTGACCACTCATGTACCTGCTTTAGGCTTAGGCTAACAACCCATATACCCTCTTGTTTTAGGGATTGGGCTAACATCCCACGTATCCTATTGTTTTATTCTTTGTATAACAACCCATTTACACTCTTGTTTTCAATCTTGGAATAACAACCCATCTACCCTCTTGTTTTTTTCTTTGGAAAACAACCCATATACCCTCTTGTTTCTGAGCTTGGGATAACAACTCATATACCCTATTGTTTTTGGTCTTGGTCTAACAACCTATGTACCGTATTTTGTGGGATTTGGAAAAAAACCTATGTACCCTCTTAGTTCATATAACATTTATCATTACTCAATTCAATTGAGGGAGATATAGGTCCCACCCGTCACATAATGAAAACCATATTATTTGTTCCAAAAGATAAAAATAATAGTCATATCACAACCCATTAAATGATTATCATAAACATTTCATCATATAATAAACTATGTAAAATATATAGGTTTCATTATAATTATATAATAACCTGTGAAAATAAGTTTGTTTTATAGGAATTTATTCTTGGTATAACACGTGGATGAGAAATGGGGTTTCATAAACATCTTGTCATCAAAACATAAACCATTCAAAGAGAGAATATGAATGGTATCCTTGTACAAAAACCCTATTAAGACTTCGGTAACATCAATTTATGTCTTATAACATGGAAAATAATTTTCAAATATCATCTAAATAATTTATTGAGTAAAATACCCATTCCACTTTGAAAAATTATTTTAAAACACAAAACCTTTTGAAAACTATCTTCTTTGAAAACAATCTTGAAAACATATAAAGGAAGATTTGAAAAATATCCACTTTTTAAAATAGAAAAAAAATAAAATTACTTTTCCTTGAAAATTATCAAAAAACATCATATAAAAACATTTTTAGAAAACAATGTTTTGCAATAAATATATTTCCAACCGTAGAGATAAATAAGGTAAGTTTTCTTAAAAATGATTTCTTAATTATTTTAAGTACCAAAAAGTGGAAAAAAATGGTACCATTACTTGGATATATCATTAATATCTATATTAGAATAATATTCATGAAAACTATTTAGAGTTAAATCATAAAATTTTATCAATGGAAGCATAATCATAAACAATCCTGATAAGGGATGTGATTATAGGAATAAACACTTACCACTTTGGTAACTTGAATCATAATCCCCATGAAATAATAATATTACATTAATATTAAAATATCATGAAAATAAGGATATTAAACATATAAAATTTCAATGTTTCATTATATACACCTCCTAAAAGAAAATAGGTTCATAATAGAACATGTTTCTCAAAGAAGAAAAATTGAGACAAAATTATTTTACTGCTTTGGTAACATTGAAACCATAACCCCATGAAATAGATATCAAAAAATGGATTTATAAATAAAAAATTAATTATAATAATCATAAATTACATTCATTTTTATTATATACACCACATAGAACAAAGTGGTGGTGAATATATAATGTGTCACAAAAAAGTAAAAAGTGAGACTTAAATCCCTTACAACTTGAATAATATTTGAATCATGATAACTGTGAAAGAATAAAATAAATTTGAAATTTTAATATCATTAAATAAATTAAATTAATGATATAAAATTTCATATGTAGTGTATACAAAACAAAAAATAAATGAGTTGTGAATATGGCATAAGTCTCACAAAAATAAAAGTGAGACTAGAAATCCTCTTACGTTAAGTCTTGACTCCCATCGTACTTGTTAAAAACTCTTGTAAAATAAAAATAATTTTATTTTAAATATATAATATAACCATATTCATATATATAATACCATATATTATTTACTTATGACTTTATATTACCCATTTATTAACAAGTCTGTGTTAGAGTTATGTTTCGGGTAATAACTGGTTTGTTTTTCGTACATGTTTTGACTTGTTGTTTTTGTTCCTCTTACTTTGATCATAATTTCATAATTTCTATAATTTAAAACATGATATAATTATCACAAATATTTATTATATACTTATTTATAATAATCTATAAAATATATAAATAGTAAATAAAATACACCGTTCTTGGAGATGATAGGTCATACATACTCATGAACGTTGTTTCCATTTTCTTATCATATTGAAAGAATGAAAGTAAATGATATATATATATATATTATCATTATAGTATAATTTTTATTTTATATATGTTATATAAATATATTTAACCCATCCATAATGAATTCCATGTAAAGCGTGAACGAATCACATCACTTCGCGAGGAAATAGTCTGTTGTAAACATGAATGATGTTATCGTATTCTCAGAAAATGGAAATCATGAATTTATGTGTTATATAATAATTAAAAAAACATAAATACATAATAAATATCATATATATTATATATAAACATAATTTACATCATTATTGAAAACTTTAAGTGGTGGTAATGGAAGAATGAATGACATTGATTCATGAGGTGGTGGTTTGTCGTTCACACGAACGATGATTGTGTATCCCATTTGAAGGAAGTGTGTGAAGTTTTAGGTCACACCATTAACATAAAAAAATTATTAATATTTATGATACTAAGGTTATTATATAATCATTTTATAATAATAATTGAATATGGCGGAGAAGAAAACAAAACAAAAATACACATTGATGAATGTTACCTCTTCTTCGGATAACTCCTTTTGGTTTTCACCAAAGGACTTCCTTAGTAAATAGTATGAAAACATTTAGGATTATAGGTTGATATGAATAAATTTTTGAATATATTTGGATAGTTATTTCCCAATCAAAATGGATTTATATGTTTGAATAAGTTGGGAGACTGAATGCCCTTTTGTAATTGAGGAGTGGTATTCTTGTAAATACTAAAAGGTAAACAATATTGCATTGTCTCCCTTAGATCATGTGTCTCCAATAACAAAATATTTTTCAAAAAATAGGAAATATGGTATAAATATATCTAGAAAATGTATTTTTTACAAGTATCTAGGTCATATTTTCTCTTTTTATTAATGTTTAGTCCCTTAGTAAACTCATTTTTCTCTTAATTGTTGTGAATAATTTTAATTGTTTCCACTAATAATTTTATTAAAAAATTAAGTTGTACATATTATAAATTATAAATCATTATGAATATAAATATCTAATCCATTTTTTCAAATTTAAATCATAGTAGTGGTGGGAATTAATTTAAATTAATCTTCTGTATGGGATGAGACAACGGTGTTTTAAAGTGAAATTATTCAAAAGTTTGAAATGATTTTATATCCAATATAAATATAAAATTGATTCTAATGACCTAAATTGGATTAATACATGTATAATTGAACAAAATATACTTTAAAAACAAAAATATAATTTAAATATATAAATAAATTAAACAAAAATGTAGTTTTCAATTAAAATTCAGTATTTCCACTATTCATCCAAAAATGAAATATATCAAAACAATACCAAATATTTACCCTAAGATATTTTTTGAGATTTATATCTCAAAAATAAAGTTTATTTTTTCAAATATAGTTTCTAAAATTATCAAAAAGTAGATTTTAAATAATTTCACCATTAAAAGCTTATAAGAGTTTCTCTAAAAAAAATACATCTTTTTATGTGTAAAATTGGATTTATTCTTATCTATTATCCAAAAAACAAATAATATGAATCTTAAATATTTTATTGAATATATAATATATATATATCACTAAAATAAATCATCAAAAGTGGTTTTTTAATTTATTAAGATAAAATATGTTTGTGCATAGAAAAATAGTTTTTCATAAAAAGATTTTCTTTTTTTTAAGTAGTTTTTACTTTCAACTATAATTAATTGGTTTATAAAGAGTTCATTTTATAAACATGCATAAACCATATTATCAAAATTTATTTAATACTTTTTATATTCATAATTTCATTGTCTAGGTGGAAATTATCATATTAGACAATAATATTTCATGTTTTATTTAAACTCAATGTTGTATATAACTCTAGACAAAATTAGAGTTGCGTGAAACTTAGGATAATCCAGTATTGTTTATAGTGCAAGATTAACTTGTTGTTTCATATAGTGAAATCTTAACATGGAGTTTCATGAAAGATAATCCAAACATAGTGCTTTTGTGTAAAACAAGCTATATTCAATGTTACATGAAAAGAAAAATATAGAAAATATTAAATTAAATCAAAAATATATTTCTCAAATTCTAGAGGTGTTACATTATACCCCCCTTAAATTGAATTTCTCCCTTAAAATTCATCTCATTAATCAATGGTTTATCATTTTAAAATCCCTTCATTGAAACCCACATCATAAAGAGTTTCTATGGAAAACCCTCTTGAAAAAGGTAAAGGGGTGTGAGTAAGTCATCTAAATTTTGGTATTTTTCTCATAATGTTCCTTTTTTAATGAATAGTAAAAAAATGTTGTATTTTAATTTAAAATTGTCATTTAATATAATTTATTTATATGGTTAGATTATATTTTTTATCGGTTTTACATTTTAATTATTATATTTTTACCATTTAATCTAAGTTTGGTCAATGAAAGTAATTTCACTTTGAAAATGGACATAAACAAGTGTCAATCATTTAATAGTTATTATTTCTTAAAAACATGCTTTTTATTTTGACAACGGGAATTAATTTTAAATTAATTTCTGCCACCTCTGTGTTTTGAATGTGAAAATTTTGATTTTATATTTGTATTAGGAGGTCCAAATTGTGTAAATAGGTAACTTTTATTTTTATACATTATGAATATTTACTTCAGTAAATATTTTATTTACCATGGTTAAAAGGTAAATCTTGTAAATAAGGGTAAACAAATATTATTATAATAATATTAAATTACCCTAACATGTGTTCTAATTCTATAGGTTGATACATTTCCGACCATGGGCATCCTTGGGTAGATTTTGGGGCCCCATGGAGCCACTTGGGAGTGATAATGACACTTTATATTAATTAATTTAAAGTAAAGACAAAAATGACATAAACATATATCTTTTAGTAAAACAATTTGTATATAAGGTTATATAAGTTATCTATTCAACTATAAATATTCATTTGAAAGATAAAAATATTTCCTATATCATGGTATTTTATTTATAATTTTTAGACATTAAATAAATACATTTTATTATGACACAATGGTGATGTAGTAATTGCTTCATTAATAAAGGATTCAAATAAATTATATTATAGATATTAAAATAAATTTATTTTGAAACTTTTTATGCCATTCACGATTTTTAGGGATTATTATGACCTGTTATATTTGAATTATTTTAGTTGATTCAAAATAATCAAGTTTTTATAGATTTTTTTAAAATTCTTTATATGAATAGTTTATAAATTGAAATAAATGAGTTTTTAAAACAATTAATATTTTATTAAATGATAACATAGTCCTAAAAATATAATATTCACCCAAATGAAATATATAATATTAAAAATGTCATTAATGATCCATTTTGGGTCTATTGGAATTTTATAGTAAATATATTATCCATATAGTATGAATATATAAGAGGACACGGTAAAGGTTAAATAAGTTAACAAAGAGTTAAATAAAACATATAAGGATTAAAAAAATATCCAAAACCTATCCAATTATTACTGGATGATTTTATTTCGACTTATAGGCACCGTATCTTCTAATTAAATAAGTTTTGGACCTTTTTAAACCAAAAATAATTTTATAATAAAATAATACCTTCAAACCTTCCTAAAGAGCCCCTCCTCCCTCTTATAAAAGGACACCACTTCTAACCCATTAATCACACTTATCAGGACCATTATCTCATTCAAAATTTACCCAAATAAGCTCCCAAAATTCCTCTATTCCTCCTAGAAGCATTAACTTTGGCAAAAGGCACTTCAAGAAAACATTTTGGTTCAAACCAAAGGGAGTTACATGATTTAAAGGTAACATCTTCTCTTAAGTTCTTTTATTTAATTTTACTTCTACAACCCCCTAAACTCTTTTTATTCCTTTATTTTATAAAAACACTAGTATCCTATATATAATAGGTTGTTTTTATAAGAATTATTCTAACTACAATTACACACACCTCCGTCTAATGGGTAAAGAATATATTATTTCTGTGGATGGTGAACTAATGCCTCACGAAATGATGATTGTTAAATTATCTCCAACAACCTCTTATGGTGGCCATTAAGATGGAAATGTATTTATATGTGATATATATTATATTTATATTATCTTTATACTTCTTTATTTTTCAATTATATCATACCTTTATGGTTTCCATAATGGGTAAACACGATAATTTCATTTGAGGAAGTATGGACTACTGCCCCCTCAAAGTGATATGACTCGTTCATGCCATACATGAATCATATAAAGGATGAAATTAATGAAATTTTATATTATATTATACTAAAATGATAATATACCGATTTAACATTAAGTTTTCATTCTATTAAATAAGAAATAGAAATGAAATTAGTGTTCATGTGTATGTACAGCTTACCGTCTCCATGAACGGTGCATTTCATTTCTTATCTCCAAATGGTATGTACTATTATAAATACATATATATAATAGATATATATGATATATATGATATCCAAATAATTAATATCATTCCTGAGATAATATAATTTCGACCACATGGACAATTTATAATTATAACAAGTTCATTTTTTACTCAAGTTTCGAACGTCGACAAAATGTCTGATATGAACTCAAATAATTAACTAATTGTTATAGAAAGGTAGAAAGTGATATAAAAGGAATAATAAACTTGACAAAAAAGTTTTTAAGCAAGTATAAATTAACTTAAGTTTATTATTCAGGAAATTAAAGAACAAACGGGTCAAGTTAGACATGAGGTAACAGACTTCATCTCAATCTCCTTTAATTAAGGCATGTTTTGATTATATACACCTCCTTTTTTATACGGTATATAATAAAATCCTTTGACTTTTAATTTAATTCAAAGGGAATATTTTTTTCCAAGCATTTTACTAAATGAACAAAGGAATGTTTTTAATGTTTGTGGCAATAATGACATCTCCACCACCGTAATTGTTATTCGGTTTCCTCTATATGCCTTATTATTTTTTTAAATTGAAAAAGGAAACCCCTTATTCTATTTTTGGGTGTTTTGGTATTGAAAATGGTTTTCGACCACATGGTTATTCCATTTAAGTATGTTTATTTCCCAAGTTACCTATATATGTTAGGTGTGTTTTCTATGGGTTTTATGGTAATCTTTTGGTTACAAAAGGGTATGTAATGATATTTTGTTTAGTGAAGAGTATTTACTACTTCATAAAGGTGAAAAGTATTACTTATGATAATGTATTCATGTTTTACTTTCTGTTTTGAAAAACTAACAGTTTTTCTTCTTTTTGTATCCCTTAGTGAGCTTTTTATGCCCATCCCATGTTTTTTTTGAAAATTTTTTCACAGGACTTAAAGATGAATAAGGTAAAGGATGAGATCAAGGAAAAGTCATGATGTCTAAATTATGGAACTAGACATGACTCTTTTTTTCAAGAGTTTTTATTTTATAAAAAATGGATACTGAGTAGAAGTGTCTACATGTAATATTCAAATTTTTATGTGTATGTTATGACCTAATTCTCTAAATATTTAAACTTGAAAAGATCCTCAATGTGAATTATTAACTTAATTCAATATTATGTAATGTTTAAGGTTGGGTCTTTATATTGTACATACCCTTACTGATAATTTGAGCTCACCATTATTATGTTTCTCTCCCCAGGTAATGAAGAAGAGAACATTTATTAATCATTTAGGATGCAGTTCATTTCAATTATTTTTTAGCATGTTTTATTTTTTCTTCCCAATGTTTTATGGGTATCATGTACGTAATATGGATTTCCAATACTACTAAAATATACGTTCCTTTGGGATTTGTTTCCTCGTAATAATTCCAATGAAATGTAATAATGCACCGGCTTCAGGTGATCTGAGGTCGGGGCGTTACAGTTGGTATTAGGGGAAGTTTATAAACAACCTTGTAAACTATATTTAGAGAACATAGATTAGGTAACATACCATAAGTTAGACTCTATGAATACAATTATGATAATTCACCCAAAGTAACAAACTTTTATGATTTATGATTTATAAATTTTTAATTTATGTTGAGTGTTTTACCATATTTAAAACCCATAATTTAATTATCCAATTTGATATGTGTCATTATCTATAAATGGAACCTAGAAGGATGAATGGTATAAATAATAGAGGAAATTTTAGGGGTTTACCTACAGAGGAAACCAATACATCTAATATTGGAACCGATCAAATTATGGCGATACTAGGGAAACTTAATCATGTTTTGACAAATAAGCTTGCCCAAATGGAACAGCCCATTCTACAGAGGGAATCTCCTATGGTTGATCTCTTTATGTGAAAAAAATCCTCCATCATTTATTGGGACTACTAAAACAATTATTGTTGAGCAATGGATTAAGTCTCTAGAAAAGATATTTATAGCCTTGGGATGAAACGAAATAGAAAAGGTTACTTTTTCTATCTATTGTCTCAAAGGTTATGCTAATCAATTGTGGAAATTGATACAAAATACAAGGGGTTAAGAAGAAATATAACTTATGTAATGGATAACTTTTAAGGATATATTATTCAACAAATAATTTCATCTTGATCAAAAAATTGAGATGAAGATGAAGTTCCTTATCTTAAATAAAAAACAAGAAGAGATTGTTGCTGATTATGACGATACCTTTACAAGGTTATCTAGGTTTTCTATGGATTAAATAAACAAGACAGAGTGAAATATCTATCACTTCTTTGAAGGTCGTAAGCCAAATATCTTAAGGGCACTAGTTTTGTAGAAATTTTCATCATGTGATGAAATAGTTTTGTGTTCCATAAAGACGGAGAAAGAATTTTTTGGGGTCAATATTTGAAAAGGAAAACAAGACAATAAGAGGACATCTAAGAACCATGAGAAAGGAAATTCATCAAAGAATAAGAAGAAGTTTGAACAATTTTTATCTTGTGAAACAAAAGGGAAAAATCACCATGGGAAATGTTTGAAGTGATTGGGAGTTTGTTATAAGTGTAGATATAAGGGACACGAGTCTCATGAATAAAAAGGGAAGAAGAAAATCAATGATGTTCAACGCTAAAATTATAAAGAGATAGGACACTATTCAAATGAATTCCCCAAAAGTCAAGGGAATATACCACATAAGAGTCTGAGGGGATATGTCCAAGCTTTTGTGGTCACAACTACTAAGGTTGAGGTTCCTAATGATTTGGTGGAAGGTACTTTAATTATTTCCTCAAATTTAGCTAAATATTTATTTGATTCTGGATCATCGCATTCATTTATATCTTCCCAGTTTTCATTAAAAATTATATATTTCCAATTATTTATGAAAAGGTAATTATCTGTTAGAACTCCTAGTGGGAACCTTACCGCAACAAAGATGTGCCAAGCAGTTCCTTTTTTGGAAAATAAACATTCTCTAATTGTAAATTTTGTTATCATACCTATGGTTGATTTAAATATAATCCTCGGTATGGATTGGATTTCAAAATATGATGCAAAAATATATTGCATGAAGAAGGAGGTTTCGATTTTTGAGGGAGATGTGGAATCCGTTATATTTAGAGAAGAAACTTTATCACCTAATTCTTCTTAAAATCTACCCCCAGTAGATTTACTGAATGAGATTATTGAGGAGGAAGAGAAATAAACATCTAGGGATAAAGAAGGTAATATTCAAATTGAGTATATACCTATTGTAAAGGAATACATTTACGTTTTTTCAAAAGATTTACCTTGACAACCCCCAGAGCGTTAATTTGAGTTTTGTATTCATTTAATCATTGATGCAAGGTCAATATCAAAACTCCCTATAGAATGGCCACTATGGAATTAGTAGAGTAGAAAAAACAACTTGAAGAGTTGGGTAAAAAGTGATTTATCTTCCCTAGTGTTTCTCCATTGGGATCCCCTATTCTCTTTGTCAAGAAGAAATATAGATCCATGAGGTTGTGTATTGATTATATGCAAATCAATGTGATTACAATAAAGAACAAGTATCATCTACCTCATATCGATGATTTATTTGATCAAATTCAAGGTGCTCAATTCTTTTTGAAGATTGATCTTCATTTTAGATATCATCAATTATGATTGAAGAAGGAAGAAATTACAAAGACAACTTTTTTATGAGGTATGGTCATTAAGAATTTACAGTAATGCCTTTTGGATAGACTAAAGCACCCTCAGTTTTTATGTATGTTATAAATAGAGCATTCAAGGAATATCTTGATGATTTTTTTAGTATTTATTTATGATATTATGATATATTCTAAAATATTTTAATACCATGAGTATCACTTGAAAATAATTCTTGAGGATCTTAGGAGAGAATAATTATATGGTAAATTTATAAATTGTGAATTCTGGCTTCAGGAAATTTATTCCCCTGTCTATATAGTCTCCAAGGATAGAATCTCTATTGATCCTTCAAAGACATAGGAAATTCAATAATTTCCAACACTGACAAGTATAACTGAGGTACGCAGTTTTATTAGTTTAGCAGGTTACTGTTGGTGTTTTATCTAGAATTTTTCCCGATTGGCTAATACATTAACCAAGTTCACACGTAAAGCGGTTAAATTCATTTTGGACAAAAGTATTTCAAGAATGTTTTGATGAATTGAAGAGAATATTATTCAATGATCCTATCTTGACTTTACCATCTGGGAATGAAGGGTTTGTTATTTATAGTGACTCATCAAGGAAAGGACTTGGTTTTGTCCTTATACATAATGATATGGTTATTGCATAAGCATCAAGGTAATTAAAAACCCATGAATAAAATATCCAACTCATGATCTTGAGTTAGCTGCAGTAATCATTTCTCTAAAGATATGGATACAATATCTCTATGGTGAAAATGTGATATATATACTGATTACAAGAGTTTGAAATATATTTTCTCACATAAATATCTCAACATGAGATAAATGAGATGGCTTGAGCTACACAAGGATTACGAGTGCACAATACACTACCACCCAGGGAAGGAAAATAAGGTGGCGGATTCCTTGAGAAGAATGGACCATGGAGTTCAAAATAATATGAGAGTTGAAAGGGATCCTATTTTCATGGATCTAGTAAAAATTGATATGCTAATTATCATTGAGGGTGAAACATCACTACTTTTTCAAATTGTTGCAAAACTATCTCTACTAGAAGGGATAAAAAGTTCTCAGACTGATGATCTGGAATTTCAAAAGAAAATTAATGCTGTGAATGATGGGAGATAGATTGATTTCATATTTGAAGATGGCATTTTGAAATTTGGGAAGAGGCTTTGTGTTATTGATATACCTGATCTAAAAATGTAATTATTGGATGATTCTCATAGCTCTAATTTCTATATACACCCCGGTGGAACTAAGATGTATAGAGATTTGAAGGAACATTTTTGGTGGGACAACATGAAGAGGTAAATTGCTAATTATGTGTTGAAATGTTTGGTTTGTCAAAAGGTGAAGGCTAAAAGACAACATCCTAGAGGAGTCATCCAGCCTCTTCATATACCTGTGTGTAAATGAGATGATATTATGATGGACTTTTTCATGGAGCTACCAAAGACTCCCATAATGAATGATGCGATATGGGTTATTGTTTATAGTCTTACCAAGTCAACACATTTTCATACTATAAGAGAAGATTTAGCACTTGAACATTTAGAAAGACTATATATTAATGAAGTTGTAAGACTTCATGGTGTACCCCTATTGATTGTTTTCTGATCATGATCCCCATTTTATATCATGATTCTGGAAAAGTCTACAAAAGGCCCTGGATACTGAACTTCATTTGAGCACTGCACACCACCCTAAAACTGATGGAAAATCATAACATACTTTTCAAACTTTATAATACATATTGATATCCTCCTCACTTGACTTTATAGGTATGTGGGATCAGTATTTACCTCTAGTATAATTTTCCTATAACAATAGATTCCATTCATGTATTCATATGGCATTATAGGAAGCATTATATAGAAAGAGATGCCATACACCAACTTGTTGGGATGATGTGTGTGAAAGAAAACTTGTGGGTCCAGAACTTGTTGAAGAAACAATAGAGAAGGTAAAGATTATCCAAACCCATATCAAAACTGCTCATGGTAGGCAAAAGAGCTATGCCAATAACCGAAGGAATGATTTGGAATTTCAAGTATGAGATCATGTTTTCTTAAAGCTATCTCAACGGAACGGTGTTATAAAATTCGGTAAGAAGGTTAAATTAACTCACAGGTACATCGGACCTTTTTAAATTCTTGAACTAATAGGATCTATAGCTTACTGTTTTGAAATGCCTCCAAGTCTCTCGAAAGTTCCGGATGTGTTACACATATCACTGTTAAGGAAATACATGCCAGAACCAATGCATCTAGTCACCAATGAAGAAATAGAACCATAACCCGATATGTCTTCTTGTGAATATCCTTTCAAGATTATTTATACTATAGAACAAGTGTTTAGAAATCAGACAACTTGTATGGTAAAATTTCTTTGGAGAAACCATAAAATGGAAAATGCAACGTGGGAACCGGAAGAACATATGATGAAGAACCACCCGAGTCATTTTATGTCGTGATATTTTAGAAATTTTGAGGACGAAATTATTAAAAGGGGGTGTAATGTAACACCCTAAGCTTACATGGTACGCTTCTTTTTAAATAATTCACGGGCTTGTGTTGTACGCAGCCTCAAGTTCAATCACACCACGACCTATCAAAGAAGCCATTTAAAAATCAGTTAACGACATTGTGAACTTTTATAAACTTTATTTTTCAAAATAGACTTCATTTTTGAATTATTAATATCAAAATTATCTTAGGGTAAAATTTTGGTAATTTTCTGAAACGTTTCAATTTTGGATGAATAGTGAAAAATACTGCATTTTAACTCGAAACTATCTTTTTATCTAATTCATTAATATTTTTAGATTGTATTTTTAATTTATTTTAAAGTGTAATTGGATTAAGATTTTATAATTCAATCTAATAATGGTCATTGGAATTAATTTCACATTTAAATTGTACATAAACACATGTCAATCTTTTGATAGATATTACTTCTTAAAAACAAGTTTTTTAGTTTTGACAACCAAAATTAATTTTATATTAATTACTACAACTTCTATGTTTTGAATTAGGAAAAATGGATTCCATATTTGGAATAAAAAGGTCCAAAATGTGTAAATAGATACCTTTTAATTTTTTGAAATTATGAATAGTAAATTCAGTAATTATTTTATCTATCGTGATTAAAGGGTAAATCTGGTAAAGAATGTAAAAAATAATATTATAATAATATAAAACTACCATAAAATGTGCCCTAATCTTATTTTATGATATATTTTCAACCATGGGAACCCTTGGGTCGATTTTGGGACCCCATGGATCAACTTGGGAGTGATAATGACATGTTATATTAATTAATTTAATGTAAAGAGAAAAATAACATAAACATGTATCTTTTACTAAATTGATTTTTATATGGGGTTATGTAACTGATATATTAGACTATAAATATTAATTATAAATATAAAATTATTTATTACATCATGATATTTTATTTATAATTTTCATACATTACATAAATAAATTTAATTATGACACAATGATGATGCAGTGGTTGCTTCATTAGTAAAGGATTCAAGTAAATAATATTATAAATGTTAAAATAAATGAAATTTGGTAATTTTGATGCTATCCATGAATATGTTTTTTTAAATTGAAATATTAGGTATAATTTAATGTATTTTTTTCTAATTAATCAAGTTTTTATGACTTTAAAAAAATAAATTACTAAATAGTGTCAAAATTGACATAAATGAGTTTTTAAAACAAATAATATTTTATTAAATGATATAAAAATACTAAAATTATAAGATTCATCCAAATGACTTATAAAATGTTAAAAATTTCATTAATTATCCACTAATATTTCTATTGGAATTTTATATTTAATATATTTACCATGTATTATGAAAATACAGGAAGACAAGGTAAGAGTTAATGCTTTTAACAAAGCGTTCAAGCTAAAAGATATGGTTACTTTTGTGACCTAAACTTGTATAAATCCTCTTTTTTGAAAGTTTTTTTACCCAAAAACATATTATCTTTTAAATAAATGAGTTTGGGACCATTTGAAACCGAAAATAATTGTATAATAAAATAATATTTCCATACATTCCTAAATTTCCCTTCCTCCCTCTTATAAAAGGGAACCACCTCTACCCATTTATTCATACATACAAAGCCCTTTGGCTCGACCAACCCCTACCCAAATATCCTCCCAACATAATTTAATTCATCCTAGACGCCAACCTTTTCTAAAAACCCAACGTAAGGAGTCCTTTTGTGCGAATCAAAATGAGACACCCGAAAAAAAGGAGTTTCGGACAAATACATAGAGTATCGGACTTAAGGTAATGGATTTAGTCTCAATTTAATTTAATTGAGGCATATTGTAATGTTATACACATAGTTCATTTATATGGTGTATATTCTACCTTTTTACTTGTTATATTATGAATCTTGTTATTTTCATGATATTATATTATTTCCTTCATGGGAATTATTGATCGATACATATTACTCATTCAATGTGGTTATTGGAAAAGGAATATTATTTATTTTGATTATTCTATGTGGGAAATACTTTGGACTGGTAAAAATGGGTGGATCCTAGAATTTATATATCTCCTCGATGCATCGACAGGTTCTCATGAGACGAATAAGTTGGTCAAATGGGTTTCTACCCTTAATTTTAAACTGCCCTGTGAAAGGTCTTGACGATAATAGCTTTTCATGTTCTTGGGACATTATGTCCTTAGATAAAGTATTTCTCTCATTTAATTTTAGTTATTATTTACCCAAGACATTTTGCGTCTCCATATCAGTATAAGTATTTCATTCTGAGTTTATTGATTCATGGCATATGTTTTAGTTCTTTACGTGTCATATTATTTGTGTCTTATCTAGTTTTGTAGATGGAAAGTGTTCTCAGATATTTAACTTTCTATATAGATTGATTATTTATTCTATTGTAAAAACCCTTACTGTGTATTTGATCTCTCCCTTATTATGTTTCTCCCCCTAGGTTATGAACAAGAGAACATTGATTAAGCATTCAAGGAAGCAGTTCATTTTAATTATTATGTAGCATGTTTTATTTTGTTTTCCGAATGTATTATCGGTATCATGTATGTAATATGTATTTCCAAGAATACTAAATTGTATAGTCCTTCATGATTTTTTTCCTTATAATAATTCCAATTAAATGTAATAATGCACCGACTTCAGGTGATTTTAGATCGGGGCGTTACAAAAACTCATATATAATAAATATAATTTTATTATAGATATATAATAGAACAATATTCATATATATAATACCATATATGATTTACTTATGACTTTATATTTCCCTTTTATTAACAATTACATGTTAAATTTTTGATTTGGGTAATAACATCTTTTTTTTTCATACATGTCTTGACTTATTATTTTTGGTCCTATTACTTTGATCGTAATTTCCTCATTTACAGAATGTAAAACATGATATAATTATCATATATATTCATTATATATTTATTTATAATAATATATAAAATATTGAAATTTTAAATTAAATACATGTTTCATGGAGACGGCAGGCCATACATATTCGTGAATGATGTTTCCATTTTCTTGTCATATTGAAAGAAATTTAGTAAATGATATATATATCTATGTGTGTGTGTGTATTATCATTATAGTATAATTTTTATGTTATATACATCAAATATATCTATTTAAACCATCCTTAATATATTTCATGTAAAGCATAAATAAATCACATCACTTCACAAGGCGGTAGTCTGTCACACACATGAACAAAGTTATCGTATTCTCACAAAATGGAAACCATGAAGGTATGTGTTATATAATAATTACATAATTTTAAATAAATAATAAATATAATATATATACATATACAATATATAAATATCATTTCCATTATTATTGATAACCTTAATAGGTGGTAATAGATGACTGAACGACATAGGTTTGTGAGGTGGTAGTTTTCCACACACAGGAACGATGATTTCATATCCCATTTGATGGAAGTGTGTGAAGTTTTATGTCATAACCTTAATAGTAAAAAATATCATAATATTTATGATATTAATTTTATTATATAACTATTGTGTAATAATAATTGAATGGGTTGGATAAGAAAACAAAACAAACATGCACGTTGATGAATGTTACCTCTTCTTTGGGTAACTCCATTTAGTTTTTAAAAAAAACATAATTGGTTGGATTTATAGATAATGTGAAGCTTTTATGTTGATATTATTGAATTTGGGAATAGATTTTTATAGTTAATTTCTGATACAAATGGATTTATAGGTGTGTAGAAGTGGGGAGAGTGAATTACCTTTTAAAATGGAGTGACATTCTTGTAAATACTAAAAGGAAAACACTATTGGGAGGTCACCATTACATAATGTGTCTCAAATAATGAACCGTTTTAGATAAAATATGGTATATGGTCGAAATATTTCTGGAAAATATATTTTTCACAAGTTTCTAGGTCATTTTTTCCTTTTGTTAAAAGTTTAGTCTCTTAGTAAACTCATTTTTCTCTTAGTTGATGTGATTAATTTTGAATGTTTTCACAAAATATTTTACTAAAAAATTAATTTAGAATTATGAGAAATTATAAATTAATATTATTACAAATATGGAATCCATTTTTACAAATTTCCATCAAATAGGTTTCATAAATTAATTTAATATTGTCTCGTGGTTGGGAAAATACAACGAGGTTTTAAAGTGAAAATATTCAAAATTTTGAAATGTTTTTATACCCAATTTCAATATAAAATGTATTAAAATGACCTAAATTTTGTTAATATATGTATAATTTAACAAAATATAATTTAAAAACAAATAAAATTATAATTTAACTATATAAATAAATTAAATAAAAACGCCGTTTTTAATTAAAATTCAGTAGTTTTCACTATTTATTCAAAAATGAAATATTTCAAAAAAAATACCAAAACATCACCCTAAGATAATTTTGAAATTAAAATTTAAAACATAATTTTTATTTTTTCAAATAAAATTTTTAAATTTTCAAAATTTAGTTTTAAAATATGTGCGTCATTAAAAGCATCTAAAACTTCATCTAACAAATACATCTTTTTATACATAAAATTAGGTTTATTACTATATCTTGTATAAAAAGAACATAATATGAATATTAAATAATTTATTTAATATATAATATATATATTATTATTGAAATAATTCATCAAAATTATTTTCTTTAATTTATTAAGATAAAATATGTTTGTGCAACAAAAAATAGTTTTTCAGAAAAAGAATTTCTTTTTTTTCAAATAGTTATTACTTTCATTTATAATTAATTGATTTACAAACAATTCATTTTATAAACATGAAAAAAACATATTTTAATAATTTTGTTAATACTTTTCATACCCTCAATTCCAATTTCTAGGTGACAATTATCATATTAGAAAATAATATGTCATGTTTCATTTAAAATCAATGTTTCATATAACTCAAGCTAAATATTATGTTGTTTTTAACTTAGGATAAGATATTATTTCATGAAGTGTAATATTAAAAAGTTTTTTTGTTTATTTCAAGCTTAATATGTTGTTGCGTACAATGCAATCCAAACATAGTGCTTTCTTGTAACACACGCAATATTCAGTATTGTGTGAAATGAAAAATATCAAAAAGAATAAATTAAATAAAAAATACATTTAACAAAAAATAAAGGTTTTAAATAAAAACCTTTAACACCCATTTAAAGTCTTCATCTTTAGTTTTCTTATGCCTTTACTTTTTAATTTTAACCATTTTCATTATTTAACCTTTACAACTATAACTTTTTTTCACCGCAGTGAATGTTTTGTGCCTAAAAATGAAACATCCTTTATTACCTAATTTGGAACTTATAATTAAAAATATTCAATCCATTTCACTTGATTAAATTTATTTAAGTGATAAAAATTAATTCTAATATGATATGTGTATAACTCATGAAAATAGTTTTTTTAGAAAATATAAAATCATAGTTTTCAAAATGATAAGCATGCATTTGTAAATGTAAATCATTATGTATTATATTTCTTATTTAATTTTTTTTATCAATAATAATGAATTAATAAATTTTAAATCATAATCATATCATGATTATATCATAAGATCTATGGAATTTCCTAAAAAGCAGTATTTTCACATTTTACCCCAAAAAATCAACTTTTTTAGAAAACTACCATAAGTCCACCATAACTAATTTCCATGTTTTGAATCCAAAAATGAAATTTATTTTATCAAATTAATGAAATAAATATGAAAATTTTATATTTTAAATAAAAAACTTTTTTTATTTAAAATTAAATTTTTTTATGAAATGAAGAACTTTCAAACCATTATAAAAATTACTTAGGACTTTGTCAATTTATATTATCATATAAGAGTGTATTATAAGAAAATTTAATGAAAATAAACTTCATCTAAAAAATATAAATTTATCACAAAACCTAATTTTAATGGAAATTAAATATTTGTGTAGTTTCCAAAAATAAAATCAATAAATAATCTGAACGGACACTTTTTATTATGCCAATAATAATAATGACCAAATTCCTTACTAGTTATTGGTTATAATTACAATTAGACATACTGTAAAATGTTCCTAATACCAAAAATACATATTTTCCTACAAATAAAAAATCATTCTCTATTCATCATTCACTACTTCAGTTATAAATTTTCTTACACGTCCTTTGATAATGTCAATTATTTTCCTAACGCTTCTCTTTATTTTTTTGATCTTTATGGAAGAGGTGATCATCATGGGGGAACTAAAACATATGGAGTTTCTTTTATTGAATGTATTATTCTTCCATGTGTATATCCCTTTACAATTTCTAGTTGTACTAGTCTATATTTACACATGTTGTGTAAACAAATTTAAAACTTAATGTGTGTCAACCTATTGTAATAATGGGTATTTTATTAGCTATGATTGTTCAAGAAATTTATTTTTAATTAGAAAAATTGATGTATTTTTATTATGAAATGTTTTACTTAACCTTTAAAAAGTAAAATTTTAAATTTATAAAAAAATATGTAGAGAATAAGATAAAATGAAAGCACTTAGAAATTAAATGAGCTATAATGAAAATCAATAATGAAAAATGACATATTATTTACGTTTAAAAATTTATTTTATCAGGTTTCACATAAAATTCCATATGACTGTACCTCCAAAGGTTATATGTTATAATAATAAGATAATAAAAACATTCATCATAATTCATTAACTATTAAACTACAATGACATAATTACTAAGATGGTGTGAAAATAAAAATAAAAGGAATATAGTTATCAAATAATACAATATATAAAGAGAATCACAATTATAGTAAAAGAGATGAAATCACATATAAAAACAAATGTAGATAAAATTATTATATCATATTGGCTAGCAGTGATCACTACACCATTATCACCCTTTGATCATGGGTTTCATTCCCATAGCATTTACGAATACGTGGGTGGTCACTTGGCCTATGAGATTCCCCTTTTCTAATTCTATTTTAAAAAATATATTTCCATTATACTTTAAAACTCTTTAAACAAATAAATTAGGTGATAATTATTTATAAAAAATTTGTTTAATTAAAAAATATTAATATCATTTATAATTTATATTTCTTAAAGAAAACATATAAAAAAATCATTATAAAACTAGGATATTACATTCTACCCCCTTAATGAAAATTTTCCCTTACAATTTTACTCATTTATGAACACTTACTAAACCTAAATGTTCAATTAATTATTTTATATAGAAATTAAACATTCTAAATGAAAGTAATATGTTAATCCTATTGGGTTATTCTAGTTTAACCTAGTCATATGGAGAAAAAAGGTTTTCTAACTATGGATCTATACTAAAATATTATGAATCTTAATACATAAAAATTACCAAACTCTACTATGATACCAACTGAGATGCCCCAAATCCACACATCCTAATCTGGTTATAAACATATATAATTTATAATACATCACATGAATTACAACAAAATCTCAAGATCAAAAGTTCAGTGTCTTTGGGAACTAGGTAAATTTACAACTAAATACATAATATAATAAACAATTCTTCCACAAAAATTCTCTACACCTATAATTCCGTTATATATAATCCCTTTTATTTAAATTCTTGGGGAAAAGGGAAACATAAGAAAATGGAGATCTATAAATCCCAATAAGGGACAAATAATGAAAACGTACCATAAATGAACATCATGGGTAAAACATGAGGCATGATATGAGAATAAGAACATGAGAACATGATCTATAACATGATCATAAGATCATGAGGCATAATAAGACAATAAGTACATGAGGCATAACATGATCATAATTGCATGAGGTGTAACATGTAAATGTGACTATAATATAAACATGATACATTCATAAGCTTATCATCAATGGGTCATAAAACATATTACCAAGGTTTTTCACTAAGGTATCATAAAATATTACCATGGAATATATCCAAGGTATCAAGAACATGTCATCTATATAGATTAATTTTTTACCTGATGTATTAGAGACCTACCAGGACACACCCTTCACATGCCTTAATTCAGGTGTTCCACATAATAGGAACATACCTAAATCTATAAATAATACATATTATTAACCCGTGGAAAATTAATGAGTATCCAATGAATTTATTTATCTCTCTATGTATCTACCCTTTAATCAAGATAATAAATTATAGGGTATTTATACCATATAAAAAATGGTATACTATTTAGTAATTAATTTATATTATCAATCAATGTATATGTATCTAGTTGAACACCCTTTAATCAGAAGAATAATGCAAGGTTATCCAAAAGTGAAAGTAATTGGAAGAAAATTTTTGTATAGTTGATGATGAAGCATGACACAAACCATGATGGGTCATTCTCAATAGAGATCCCATTTCCACCATAAATGTGTTCATAACAACTTTTTCATGGAGGGGAAAGTTAAAATCCACGGTAAATATGGACAGTGATGGATAAAATGATCATTGGTTACAAATTCAGTGGGAAATAATCCTTGTTAAAGGATTAATTTGATTATCAAGGTGAAAATCCAACAATCAAATTTAAAAACTATAGGACATTCACAATGTATAGGGAAGTACCCTAATTGATAAAATTATATAAATAATATATGTATGGTACATTAATTTCATGAATAGGTATATCAATTTAAAGTGTATCTCAATCCATATATTCTAATACTTCATTATGCCTCATAAAGTGCATGTGAATTATGAAAATCAAAACCCATAGGAGTATCAAACAAGGTGTGAAGCAAGGCCTCTTTTTCATGCTTCAGGTGAAGATAGAGTTAATACCAAATACACCCTTTTTAGGTTTATTACCCCCAATTACATCTGTTCTAGAGCTACATCCACTTTTAGTATCCAAACATGGATTTCATCACTAGGAAAACCACTCACACATTTCTTTACCAATTTAAGGATGGTTTTATGGATATAGGAAATCTTGATCATTATAGCTACTTCTAAAGGTATTGTAATGAGAGTAAATAGTGATATCTCATTGATAACATGGTAAGGATAGTATAAAAATTATGCATATCAACATTACCCATTGAAATTAAAATGAATACAAAAAATATTATAAAGTTAATGGGAATGGAGGGGTGAGTAACCCTTATTTCGGCAGAGTAACGACTTTGGAAATAGATATAATGGGAGAGATAATAAATAAAATACCATTTAAAACAGATAAAATTGAATATATTACCATGGGATAAAAATAATTTCACTATATGAAAAAGTAATTTAAACAGACAATAGAACAAAATTAATGTACTTTAATGTTAAAAACAAGGATTGTAGAAAACCTTACCTTTGGAGGAAGCTTCTTAATACTACAGAGAGACTCCTTAGAACCATATAACCACCTTGTCGAAACTCTATATAGAGTAATTGAGAGAGGATTAATTCTTAATGGATTTGGTGTGGAGAGTGAGGAGGGAATGGGTGGGAGTTATTACTTAAGGAGGGGTGGTTTAAATAGATTAAATAATGATTATTTTGTATTTTAAGGATATCCATTTGTGGGTGGCATTAATTTCAAAAAAAAATTGATAATTAATATGTTAAAGTATTTTTACGGAAGTTAAAAACCTCAAATAAAAATTTAATGTTTTCATTTTTAGTTTTATTATGTCCTTACCTTTTATATTATTTTACCTATACACATATAACTCATAAAAATACTTTTTAAAAAAAGATAAAATTTTGGTTTTCAAAATGCTAAGCATGTGTTTCTAAATGTAGCAAATTATGTACTATGTTTATTAATTAAATATATTTTTATCCAAAATAATGATTTAATTAATTTTAAATCATGATTATATCATAAAACTTATGGTATTTCAAAAAAAGGTATTTTCACTTTTTACCCCAAAAATAAACCTTTTTAGAAAATTACCATAAATTCACCCAAAGCTAATTTCAATGTGATAAATCCAAAAGTGATATTTTTTTATCAACATAATAATATAAATATAACAATTTTATCTTTTAAATAAAAAACCCTTATTTATTATAATTTATATTTTTTATGACATAAAGAACTTTATGACTGTTATAAAAATTACTTAGGACTTTGTTAATTTATATTATCATCTAAAAGTGTTTTATAGGATAACTTAATGAAAATAAAATTTATTTAAAACTTATAAGTTTATCATAAAACATAATTTTAATGGAAATTAAATATTTTTATTGTTTCCAAAAAAACAATCATTAAATAATACCAGCAGTCACTTTATTTCACCAATAATAATAATTATCAATTGCCTTATTGGTTACTGGTCATAATTCCCATTTAATGTATTGGCCAAAAATTTTAATACTAAACAAAAATATTTCCATATAAATACAGAATAATTATCTCTTCATCATTCACTACTTCACTTACAAAGTTTTGTACACAAACTTTGATAATTTCAATTGCTTTTCTAATTATTCTATTTATTTTTATGATATTTACTGTAAGGGTTATCTTCATTGGGGAAATAGAACATATTGAGTTTCTTTTAGTTAATTTACTATTATTTTATTTTTTATATCCATTTACTATTCCTAGTTTTACTAGTCCATATTTATGTATGATGTGTAAAGAAATATAATAGTCATTTTGTATGTCTACATGTTGTAATATTGGTTATTTTATAGGCTATGATCATTCAGTAAATGTATTTTTATTGAGAAAAAACATTATCAAATTTTTATTATGAAATTTTTTACCTAACCGTTTAAAAGGATAATTTTAATATAGTAAAACATATACACATAATAAGATAAAATAAGTACATTTTTAAATTAAATGGACTATAATATAAATTATAAATTCATGATAGCATAATATTTTCATTTTATCATTTATTTTATCATGTTTCAGATAAAATTTCTTATGACAGTATCTCCAATGGTTATATGTTATAATATTCATATAATGAAAACATGCATCATACTTTATTAACCACTAAACTATATTGACATAATTACCAAGATGAAGTGAAAATAAAAATAAAATTAATGTAGTCATCAAATAAAACTATTTACATAAAAAGAATAAAGATTATAGTTAAATAGATGCAATCTCGTACAAAAAATAAGGAAGATAAAATCATGAGATAGTGTATGCTAGTGGTAATAATTATGCCCTTATCTCTATTTGGTCATGGGTTCAAGTCTCGTGGCCTTACCATATATAATGGTTTTTTGATCAACCTGTAAACTTCCCTTTTTATAAAACTATTTTAATAAATAAATTTCCATTGTACTTGGAAAATTAGTAAATAAATAACTTAGGTGACAAGTATTTTTATAAAACATTGGTTTGTTAAAATAAATAAGATCATTTAAAATTTATATTTCTATATAAAAATTTATAAAATAATCATTGGAAAACCAGGATGTTATATTTTGAGCATATCTAGCTCATTATTTTTAGATCCCTTTTTGCTACTCCTTTGTATTGGGAGCCTTGAGCTTACTTTCTTTCCTATATTTCCTTATTTTCCTCCCCCTGGACACCTATAGGGCCAAGAATCGTGTTTATTATTCCTTTTTTTCTACCTTTATGATTTTAGAGTTTCTACTAAGAATATTTATACTCACCCCTACATGGACCTTAGGCCCACACCTATTTTGTTGGTACAAATGAAGGACAATTCGGAGATATATTTGTGAGAGTGAGGTTGGCATAGCTTGTTCGAAGTTGATACATTATGAACTTAGTAGATGTGGTGTTGTCATATAATTAGAAGAACTAAGAGGTGATGGTATGATTAGATACTAATGCATGGATATATCTTATATTGAGGGCCCCTTTTTCATTAAATACTTGTCAATTGTTCCTTATGATTGTTGGGTGTATACTTTTACCCTTTTTACATTATGTTTTTTGAACTCGTTATCTAGTAGTTTTTTCAGATGTCTCATGCATGTGTTACATTCAGTTCAATTGATCATTTATGTATATACTATTTATTTTGATGGTTTTTTATTTAGTGGAATGTATTTTTTGTAGGTTATGATGGGTTAAGTCCAACACTATGTGTGATATACCTACTCCATGCTAGTCACCTGACCCTAGAATATTGGATGTGGGATTGAGGTAGCACACTTTCCTTATCGTCAGTCTAGATGGGGGCTTATTAGGTTGGATTGTTTCATAGTGGTATCAAACTGGTTATATCCTAGGGATTATGATTGGAGATAGTATTCATGTCAGGATTGGATTAAGAACTTAGGGAAATGATGTTAAGGGGTTCTTAAGTTTGGTTGACTGAATAATGAAAACAAAATCAGTGCAGTGATCGATGTATCATTTCACCAGGACTCTGATAACCTATTAGTCAACCCAGAACTATAAGACATCATTTACAAGGAAAAATTAAGTTAGTACATGCATCATGTATTGGTCGATTATAATCTTTCATGTCCTTATTCTTTCAACTCATTAAGATATTCACTAACCTTTTGGGTGAGGCCTATTTATTGTAAGGTTCCAAAAACTGAAAGCCTTATTATATATGGAGCTAGGACTATGAATAGATTATGACTATGGGTAATCCTCTCACCACCTGATAGTGAGAGATAAGTCATGGTTTCTTGATACATTATTAATATGTTTTCTCACTCTATGATTTGAGGTGACCTCAATTATCTTGGGCTTGATGCAGGTATTTCTCATGGAGCGGGTGTTAGTTTCTACTAGGTTGAATGAGACTACCGATAGATTGGTTATTCTACATGTGTTTAATGGAGTATTCCTTACAAATATATGAGGTGATCCTAACCCTTGGTTGATAGGATATCAACTAGAGCCTAGGACTCACTACATCATCTCGTTTAGATTTATACTTCCAAATGTTGGTTAATGTATTAATCTTATTATATGACAGTGCGAGATGTTGGGGGAAAATGTACTTCTAAAATTCATAGAAAGACTTATCTACCATGGTTTTAGTTTTAGATCTTATCTAGGATGTATTTATCATCAAAGGGAATTAAACCTTTCATAATGTAGCACGATTATTCTAGGAATATGTTAGATCATGGAGGCTTTACATAGTGTTTTCTAGACATGTTTTATGGAGTTTTTTTAGCTCAGTGATTTAGGAGGACTCTATATAAAAAGTCATTTGGGTTATATTTTATATTTCTTTAAATTCAACAAGTTCTAAAATCACATGAGTGAGCCTTTTTAGATTGAAAATATTGGTGGAAGTGCACCTTGTCTATAAGAATAGGTATAATTTTTACTTGAAAAGATCCAAAGTGGTGCTTTAGATGGAAGTTACCTATCGTGGGTGGTGGATTCATAAAAATTCATGTTATTGACCCAAATATTATCAAAGTGGTTGTTGGTGGACACCATCATGGAGTTTCGATAAACTATGTTGTGGGTGGTGTATGTAGTTGATGCTTATGCTTGGGCGGTAACTAAAGTAAACTGGAGTGTAACTCATTTCCATTTCCTCATAATCCCTCATGTTTTTTTGAACTGTTATGCATTTTTCATATATTATTATATAACCATGAGTTGGATATTTTAGTATAACATAGATCTAAATCATATTCATCAATAAATATCCTTTTTATTTTATGTGTTATCTACTCATACTTCTAGTGGAGTCAGTTTACCTCTAGTGGAGGAAGAGGAATTTTTCAGAGTGAGTTCATTTTAGGAAAGAGGTATGATGGTACCCACCATAGTATGAAGTGGTTAACCTCTATGAGAATTATTAGGTGTTGGAGTTTTTAGGTTTAGGGAAGGTTTTTTCTGTAGAATTAAGTGTTATTTATAGAGTAGTGAGAAATACCCCTCAGATGTGGAAAGAGGAGCCAAACCTTTGGATGTTCAGTTAGATTTTACTTAGTTTATGAGAGAGGATTCAAGTGCTATGTTCTAGGAAAATAAATTCCCTCCCTATTAATATAGAGACATTTGTAAATGATTCAAATGGGTTGACCTATGATTGACCCCTAGAAAGAAACTGGTGTATATATAGACCAATATACTAGATATGGTTAGTGCCACTATTGAGTATAAATGTAGTAAACTAGATAAATCTTTGAGATTATTCATGATAGAGGCTATAAAACATTCAAATTATAGTGGTGTAAGACCAGTATTACTGGACTGGATTGGGCCTTTGTGAATTGATAAAGTATAGGTTGTGGAGATCAGAGTAGTACATGTATCATGTGATGGTTTTCACTCTATGGTAAATGACTCTATGTCTAAGGAATGATGATAGAATGTGGGTCATTATCCTTATATAGTTTATTATAACATTAAAGGGTAGTCATTGTTTGCCTTTGATGAATGGTGGTTCCCTCACACCTCTCTTTTTTTTTAAGGATGTTATGGGAATCATGTCGACTAGTGATTTATTGTGACGAAACATTCTCTGTTGAAAAATCAGAAGGGTTTTCCTTGATGGTGGGAAACACATCATCCACTTCCTTGGAAAAAATAGAAATTCTTCCCTAGTTCACATGATGGGTATTTCAATGGGAATCCTTATTAGGGACCACTCTTCTCAGGTGTGATTCTTGGTAATGTGTTCTTAATAGTTTGTTTTTGGGTAAACCAAACCCTTCGAAAACCTATTTTGTGTGGTGGAAGGAATTATCTTAGGGGGTTTTTTATTTTTTTTCTTAGGTAAGTTCTTTCCTTTTATCCAAAGATGATATAATATGGTTATTTAAATGGACATGATTTTCCACTTTTGTAAGTGGTGGATTAGGTCACCTGATGAGTAGTGGTATAACAGCCTGATCTTTCTATACATAAATATTACATCTATTTAGATGAATATTCAATACCTAACAATATGATCCATTCTAAAAATGTAAAGGTTTAGAGTATTTGGAGAATTTATATATAATCTTTTTTTATGAAAGTTCTTCAACATATCCTACAAATATCATCCCATATAGTACTCTTCATAGGCATACCCTACTAAATAAATCCTTTATATACTAGGGAATTGAAACATAATAAATGGGTGAGATAAAATACATAGTAAGGGTAAAGAAGAAATATTTAAATTTATGATCATATGAAAGCATATGATCAGCATAAGGGTATGAGATTGTGGAAATAACTTAAAACTCTATACTCAATTTGACAAAGATCAAAAACATAAGTTATGGTATAAAACATTATCATTTTAAAAGACATGTATAATAAGAATGAGAATTCATCATCACTCAATCATGAACTATAAGTTAGTGTCATAAATTTTTGTTGCTCCATAATAAGTATATAAACCTTTTTATATGTCAAGGTTAACTACCACAACCATCGGATTAAGCATCAATACCTATTTTCCAAAGTGGATCAAGAACATCAACTTTTTTCCTATAACGGATCAAGAACATAAACTTGTTTTTGATAACTATGTCATGAGATATAATATTTTACCCAATTAATTATAGGGAGATATAATTCTCAACATTCATATAATGAAAACCATATATGTGTGTCCCATTAGATAATAAAACAATCATCACATCAGAACCCATGAAAAGAAATGGGTTTTATAATCATTTGTCATCATAATCATAATTCATCTAGAGAAAGAGTAAGGATGGTGTCCTTAGACCATAAATCAAGTAAATCATAATTATAATAAAGTTATTTTTTCGTTTCTAATTAGTGAAACCATTAAAATATCATTAAAACATTCTTTAGTAAAATACACTTTAATATTTAAAAATCACATTTCAAAATCTAAAAAGTACACATGAAATAATGAAACAATTTTATTTTAAAAAAATTGTAAAATAGTAAAGTAATATTCAATGAATTAGGCAAACATGAAAGTAGTAAATTTTGTTAATTTTTTATAAGTTAAAAAACATTACCTCTGTACTTTTGTAGGAAAAGTCACAAGGTACCTCATTTGGATAATAAAAAAATATTCCTTTCAAACTATTTTTTAAAAATTAAAACATGGTTAAAAATGACTTTAAATGGTCATAAGAGAATATTAAAAACCTTATTTAGAACTTTTTCTTAAAATAGATATGAAAGAAAAGGGTTTTTCGATCAAAGATAGAAATAAAGTAGATTTTCATTATAAAAAATTGATTTCTTAGATAATTTAAAGTAAAATGAAAGTAAAACATATAATATCAATAAATAACCAATTGAGAATAAAATTAAAAGTATTCATCCAATAAGGATCATATAATTTACTCAATTGAAATTCAAGTATGAACAATCCCGATTAAAATATGATTGAAACATAAATCCCTTATCATTTTGGTGTCTTTTGTATCAAAACATCAGGAAAGAGAAAACCATATATGGGTATTCAAATCCTCTTAATATTTCTAGAAATATTTATAAAATGCATTCATGGGTATTATATACACCACATAAAATAAACAAGTTGTGAATATAGCATGTGTCCCGTAGAAGTAAAAGTGAGATGAAAATCTCTTACCTCAAGTCTTTCCTTTCCTCATTCACATTCAAACCACCTATATAATAAATATGGATTTATTATACCTATATTACATAACCATATTCATATCTATAATACCATTTATGATTTTTTTTATGAAATATTATAAATTCTTTATTAATAATTTGTTATTTAAATTACTGTTCTGGGTGATAACTACTTCGTTTTCCAAGCATGTTTCAATTTGATAGTCCCAAACCTTATACATTGATCATGGTTCCATTATTTATAAAATTTTAATCATGGTATAAAAAATATATATATTTATTATATTCATTATATCCATATTTATAATCATTCATGAAAATTAGATATATAAAATAAATTATGTTGTTCATGGTGTCGGTAGGTCGTAGGTATGCATGAACGTTGTTTCCATTTTTTGACTGATGGAATGAAAGAAGGATAAAAATTAATTCACCCTTATAGAATAATTATATTTTTATATATATCATATATATTAATTAAAACTATCCTTATTACCATCCAAGTAAAATGATAATGAAAAACAAATCACATCACTTTGTGGAGGTGGTATTCCACACATATGCATGAACGACGTTATAGTTTTCCAATGGTTTGGAAGGTAAGAAGGTAGATGTTATATTAAATTTAAAAAATTGTGATTATTTCATAATTATCAACTATAAACATTAAACCCATCATAATACCCATCCATAAAATATGGTGATGAAAAATTAATTGTATCACTACTTGGAGACAGTAAGTCATATGTACACATGAGCAATACTTTAACTTCTTATTCGGTGGGAAAGAGAGTGTATAATGGTGTTTTAATAATAATAATAAAATTTAATCATATTTATGATAATATATTTATTATTTTATGATAAATAATATTTATTTTATGAGTTAAGGAAGAGTATAAAATATAGTGATCGTTTAAGGTGGTTACCTCTTCTTTGAAATGACTCCTTTAGATATCCTCTAAAGGGATCTAGGGTTGGTATTTTAGGAATAAAAAATCCTATTGTATGTGGATATTGATGTTTATAATGAAAATTGGTAGATTTTGGTAAATATATAAGGCTCAAAGTGATGTAAATAAGTTGATAAGGAGGTTCCCTTTCATAATTGTGGTGAGGGAAACTTTTGGAATTTCCCAAAATATTAAATTATAAAAAATTAATTATCGATTCAAATGACTCAGAATGAACATGGATTCAAAAATAAGGTATGATATGATTTTAATATCATAAACCAATAGAATTTAGATAGTTTTTTTTCTTCATTTTATACCTTATCATTTTGATTAACCCTTAGTTAACCAACTTTAATTTTAATTACGGTAACTAATTTTAATACTAAAGGGTTTTGATTTTTACTTATAAGGTGAAAATTGGCCCATAGATAAAAACTTTATGAAATTTTATAAAATATAATATCCACATTTTATTATTTTAATTTTTTTATTACTATTAAATAATTTAATAAAATATTATTTTGATACAATATCATTATTTTCAAATATTGACAATATTCATTTAATTTAACTTTAAATAAATCAAGAAAAAGGGGGATTTTAATATAATTCTTTGAAACCTCCATAATATATCAGATATATAATTAAAATTATTTTTTAACACTAAAACATTAAAATTATATCACTTTTAATATTTTTAGAATCATTTATTATATTTTTTTTATTAATTGAAGAAATACTGCATCGGTGTGTTGCATAGGCAATTAAGGTTACTATATAATTAATAAAAATTAAAAAATACATATATCATGAAAATAATTTCATTATTCTAAAAATAGACACTTAGATTAATTCATAATATACTTTTTCCCTATGTGGACACATGAGAGATATTAAAAGTAAAGAGAGTGACATTTTGTAACATTATTTGGTTTAAATAATATATAAGTCATTTTCATGGAAAACTATACATTAAACAACTCAATTTATAATCTAAGGTGTTAAGAGTATAATTAAATTCATACTATAAGAATTAAAATGAAAATTCATGGCATTATCACTTATTTTTAACCTATATTTACCCAATTTACCCTTTACCAAGGTGATAAATTTTTCCACGGTTTCTATTCATATGAATCAAAAATAAAAGGGTCCTATTTACCAAATATGAACATTATTGTAAAGACTCAACCCTAGTTTATTAGAGCTGGTTCCTTATTTTATTACATTGGAATATAAAATGGGAATATGCAGCCTGAAGGACCGAGTAGTTTAGTAGATTTGGAAACAAGATACATACATAAATTCATCACTACAACTTGGAATGAAATACAACACATAAGTTTTATTGGAATGTACATAACTATAATTTTATCCCTGGAAGTTATTTATAATAAAAATCTTTATGTATTGATAAAATGAAACATGAGAAAGGGGTGAGCTCAAACGCTCAGTAAGGGTAAGCATTACAGTAGAAGATATCATAAACATAAACATGAGGCATGGTGAATAACTAAAAACACATTCCTTTAAAAAATAATCATGAACATAATATGGTAGGATTAATAGATTAATAAATAATTCCATAATAAAACATAATTCTGGGTATTCTACAAGTCTAATAACCACATGAACTATCAATACTAGTTCCATAATGAGGGAATGCATAATGCGGGACATCATAACCATACCATCAAGGCCTCATGACAAGACCATAGTTTGTCTCATGAGACCCACCAACGCACTGAGGGGATAAAGAGAGCCCCACATAACACTTACTAAGTCCAATTAATTCCTCATATGAATGGGGATAAACATAAATAACATATACATTCATATTGAAAGTAACATGTGAAATGTAAATAACTTTCCCCAAACATTAAAAACAAACACTAACCATTCAGATTAAATTGGTGAATGGTTTTAAGATAGAACATCCAAAATCAAGATATAGTGGATGATATCATAAAAAATTAATCCCATTTAGGCATAATAATCAACAAGAGTGTTGAAATGGATGAAATACTCTTTTAAAATCATCGAGTACTTCTTGTTATAAAAACCCTTTTACTTGGAAAAGAAGAGTTATTTTGGAACAATATTTGTATAAAAACAAAATTTATTTGAGGTAGATTTATAATAATAAAAATATTGATTTAATTAGAATAATTTTTGTTAAAAATATATTATATAGCACTCTTGAAAATAGGTAATAATTGAAAAATTCCCTTGAATCTGGCTTGTATTTCGGGAAGGATTTTTGAAAATTAATTTTAAATCATGGAACTCCCCATAAAATAAAGAAGGATTCTGGTTGATAAACGTATATTTAAAACTAATATATAATTTATTAGGTCTAAATAATAATACATAATAATTTTATTGAGGTAAGTAGACAATAAAAGTAACCTGGATGAAAATAGAGGTTCGCGTAAAAAACCCTTACCTTAAGCCCAAAGGTGTTCCACATTGGATCTTAATGACCTGAATAATAATATTTAGGTTAAAAAATTAATTATTAAAGAACCTAATATATATTTAATTTATTTATTATAACCTTATTAGGTTCATTCATGGACTTTTGATGGGTTAAGGGATTCAATTTCATTTTTTGGAAGTGTTTTCTTCCTTGGTTTTCATGATTGGATTATATATATTCATGTACGGATAAACATGAAGAATGAGAATGGTTGTACTGAATTAAATTTATATGTAATTAGTGAATATAAATAATATTAAATAGTTATAAATTTTATTTGGTTATTGGGAGTGATTATGAATCATTATATAAAACTTTAATGATAATTGTTTGGGTTAATTTGTAGTTTTTGATCACAACAAAATCATTTTGATTTCTAAATTAATATCACATGTAAAAAAAGATTTCATAACCTTATATAATTTATATTATATGTATTATATTCTATTTAAACCATTAAAAGGGTTTCATGATCTTAATTGAATATGGTAATATAAATTGAAAACTTTTCATCCTTGAATGTGATAAATTAACACATCTCGGATGATGTTTTCATTTTTAGTATAAAAGAATGGGAAAGGATAGATGATGATGAATTATTTCATTATAACAAAAACATTCAATTACATTTAAGTTAATAGAGTTATCATAATATTTTTATTAAATGAGGTGGGTAAATAAAAAAGAAAAGAAAATAAAGGAACTCGAAAGAAAATAAAAGTTTTGAAATCCCTTACGAACATTTGGTAGCCTAATGGCGTCACTTAAAAATTCAAAAAATATATTGATGACATAAAAGGGGTATCTCATAATTAATACATAATATGGAAAGTAATCTGGATATTTAATTACATATCCTAGCATAATCTAAAAGAAATTGAAAGGGAATAACATAAAAAGACTTCTTGAAAAAGAGAAGGGTGGTAGATTCCCTTACATTGTAGAGTAACTCCTAAAACATAAGGTTTTGGACCTTAGGGGATTGAGTACACCTTGGGAGGACTAATAAGGTGGTAAAACTACCAGATATACTAGGATTATGAGTTTTTAATGAAATAAAACGAAGGAATTGGTGAGTATTTATTGTAAAAGAGATGGAGTTTTTTATTAATTTCAATGGACACCTCATTAGAATTTTTTGCAAAACCATGGGATTTCAAATGGTATTTTCCCATGGTATTGGCCACTTGGGACACCACATACAATATTTTAATATACATAAGATGACCAAAAAATACGAGTATTTTAAAAAAAATCCCAAAAATTCACCCCAACCATTTCTCAACAAGTAGAATTCAAAGATGAAATAAATTTTTCAAAAATAATTTTCTTACTATTTTTAATTTTATTTTTTAAATAAAATCATAATTTATTCCAAAAAATACATCTTTAAAACTATAACTCGTTTTATAACAACTTGGGAAATTAATCAAGTCCCATAAAATTATCTTATAACCATAAGAAAATAAATTAACATTTATGATTAAATTTTTAGAAATTAAATTTACATTTTAAGTTATTAAATTAATCATAAAATTTTAATTAAAATATTAATGACATAAAAAAATACCAATACTTATTCTATGATCGTTTTTAACATATAAGATGTCTGAATTTTATTTATATATTCATGGGTGAATTTTCTATTTTTTTGAAAATTTACTATTCATTACTATTCATAATATTAACATTACTATTCATAAGGGTATGTTACTATTCATAAGGGTATGTTACTATTCATCAAAAATTAAATTTGCCTTATCAGACTCTAAATATCTTACTGAACACAATCATGCATGTCAATTTTTCAAAATTCAAACCACAGAGGTGGAAAAATTATGTTTACTAGCTATGTTATAACAAAGTGGTGTTTTGTAGAGACTTAGTGTTTCATGAATTCAATATTAAATTTATGTACAGAATCTTGGGGTTTTACATTATCCCCTCCTTACAAAAATTTCATCCTCGAGATTAATATAATGTTACCTCACAAAGAATACATGATCTCCCACTTGAAATTCCAAATCCTTCCTTATATTATTAGCATAGATTTCTTGTCTTCTTTTAGCTTCTTTGATATGGCCTTGTATAGTATTTACCTTCTCAATTTTTTCCTCCAAAAGTTATGGGCCCACTAGCTTCCTTTCACCAACATCATCCCAACATGTTAGTGTACGATATCTCTTTCCATACAATGCTTCATATGGTGACATTTGAATACTGGAATGGAAACTATTATTGTATGAAAACTCCAGCAAAGTAAATACTAATCCCACATACTATGAAAATCAAGTGAGCATGATTTCAATATTTCTTCTAAAGTTTGGATTGTCCTTTCTGATTATCCATCAGTTTGAGGATGATAAGCAGTACTCAGACAAAGCTTAGTGTCCAAATATTTCTAATGACTTGTCATGGATTTTGATGTAAACTGAGGATCGAGATCAAACACTATTGAAATAGGTTCTTTATGAAGTCTTAACTTTATTGATATAAAGTTGTTAAAGCTGATCTAGTGGAAAATCCTCCCTTATAGTAAGGAAATGTGCATATTTTGTAAGACGATCAAAAATTACCCATATTGCATCATTATTTCTTAGATTTTTGAGCAATCCAGTAACAAAATTCATGGTGATGTCATCATATTTCCATGTAGTAATAGGTATAGGTTGAATGAATCCTCTATGATGTTGTCATTCGACCTTCACTTATTGACATACTAAACATCTTGATACATAGTCATCAATTTCTCTCTTCATGTTGTCCCACCATAAATATTCCTTCAAATATCTATAAATTTTAGTGCTACCATGGTTTATAGAGAAATTTGAGCTATAGGAATCATCCAATAACTCCCTTTTAGCTTGGTTATAGAGGTAACACATATCCTCTTCCCAAATTTATGAATTCTATCTTCATATAAAAAGTTAGCCAACTTCCCATATTTCACAGCATTAATTTTCTTTTGAAGGTTCTCATCGTCAGAGTAAAATCTTTTAACCTTTTATAATAAATATGGTTGGGAAACCAATTTAAAAAGTAATAATGTTTCACCTTCTTTGATAATTCCCATGTCCATCCTTATTGGATCCATGAAGATAGGATACCTTTCAATCCTCATTTTATTTAAAACTCTGTGATCCTTCATTCTCAATGCATTAGCTACCTTATTTTCCTTTCTTGGCTGGTAGTGTATGGAACAATCATAACCCTTGAGAAGTTAGAGCCATCACTTTTTCCTTGTGTTGAGTTCTTTCTATGAGAAGGTATACTTCTAACTTTCTTGATCCGTATATATCTCACATCTTTCACCATAGAGATAGTGTCTCCATATTTTTAGAGAAAACATCACAATAGCTAACTCAAGATCATGAGTATGATGGTTTTTTTATGAATTTTTAACTAACTTGATGCATAAGAAATAACTCTATCATTCTGCATAAGGACACAACCAATTCCTTTCTTTGATGCATCACTATAGATCACAAACCCATCATTCCCTAATGGTAGAGTTAGGATCAGAGAATTCACTAATCGCCTCTTCAATTCTTTGAAAAAGTCCTCACATTATTTTGTCTATATGAACTTAACCCCTTTACGTGTAAGCTAGGTAATTGGGTTTGATAAACAGGTGAAGTTCTGAATGAAATGCTGAAAATGACCTATTACTCTAATAAAACTACATACCTCAGTTATGTTCTTTGTATTAGGCCACTCTTGAATAGATGTTTTCTTTACAAGATCAATAGATATTCCATCCTTAGAGACAGTGTGTCCAAGAAAGGAAACTGATTGAAGCCAAAATTCACACTTGCTAAACTTCCCATATAATTCATTTCTTCTAAGAGTCTTCAGAATAGTACGCAAGTGATTTTTATGATCTTTCTATAATTTGGATTATACCAATTCATCATTAATAAATACGACCACAAAGTCATCAAGATATTCCTTGAAAACTCTATTCATTAGATCCATAAAAATTGAGGGTGCATTAGCTAGTCCAAAAGGCATTACTCTAAACTCGTAATGCCCATACCTGGTTCGAAACACTACCTTTGGAATGTCTTCCTTCCTTACTAGCAATTAATAATATCCAGAACGATAGTCAATCTTTGAAAAGAATAGGGGATCCCCATGGAGATACCCTAGGGAAAATAAATCCTTTATCACTCAATTCATCTAGTTTTTCTTCAATTCAACTAATTCCACAGTGGCCATTCTATAAGGATTCTTTGATATAGGCCTTGAACCAGAAATTAAATCAATGTAAAACTCAATTTCCCTCTTTGGAGGATGTCCAGGTAAATCCTCTGGAAACACATTAACATATTATTTCACAATAGGTGCATCCTATATTTGAACATTCCTTTCCTCACCCATATATATTGCATTCCCTTAATCCACAATAATTTAATTCAGTAGAGCTATTGGGGGTGGATATTGATAAGAATCAGCTGGCGAGGTTTCTGCTCTAAAGATAAGGGATTCAATTCCATTATAAAAAATCATAACTTCCATATTCTTGCAATAGATTTTCACATAATAACGTAAAATACAATGCATACCAAGGATTATATCAAATTCAATCATGGGTATGATGATAATGTTAGCAACTAAATCACATTTATGTGTTATAAGGGGGGCTAATCGACACATCTTTGTTGCAATGCTACATCCCCTAGGAATTTTTACTGCTAGATCCTTTATTAAATAAAATTTTATATGTCTAATTTTTTTGGAAAAATGAGAAGATATAAAAGAATTCAATGCTACAAAATCAAATAAAGCATTGGATAAGTTCAAGGAAATGATTAAAGTACCAGCCACTACATCATTAGAAACTTAAACCTCAGTAGTTGTAACTGCATAAGCTTGGCCTTGCTCCCTTAGCCTTATTTGGAGAATGCTTCCATGATGTTTAGGAAATTCATGTGAATAATGTCCCATATATTTACAACTATATCATTGAAATTGGTTGTTTCTTTCTTCCCCTTGCAATCACAAGATTGGTGGCTTTTTTCTCTGCACTTGTAACAGACTCGCATTCCCTTCAGGCATGTTCTAGGGTGTTTCTTCCCACAATTAATACAGGATGTAAGGTAAACTCTTCCCTTCTTCCCCATTTCTTTATTCCTTTTTCAAAAGTTTTTTGTATCCCTATTCTTCTCTTACTTTCCATTAAATTCATAAGACTTAGAAAATTCTTTTTTTGTCTTGATAGCACATGAGACTATATCTTCATATGATGACGAATTCTGGGAGACTAGTTTCTTTTTAAGGAATGGTTTTAAACTTTCAATCAATATATCAATATTCCTCCTTGTATTACGTATGTATTCTGAAGCATGCCTTTCAAACCTTGTGAAGTTAGCTTCATACTTTTCAACATTCTCATCCTCTTTTTAATTCATATTTATAAATTGTCTTTCCATATCTGCTCGTTGTTCATGAGGGAAGTATTTTTCTAGGAGAATTTCCTTAAGAACCCTCCATTCCATATCTCTAATTTCTTCCTCCTCCTTCGTTTTTTGGATTAATAACCACCATTAATCCACATCTTTTGATAGATGATAAACTATCATGAAAAACTTCTCTATTTTGTTACATCCCAAAGTGAGAAATATCTTCTCTAGAGAACATATCCACTACTTAGCAAAATATGGGATTTTAGTCCCATTGAATGATGGAGGTTGTTGTCACATAAAGCGATCTAATATAGCTCCTTTATATTGTAGCTCTAGATGCTACATTTAGGTAATGTTATTATTCATAACATGAGTAAGTTGTCCTAGTATAGTTATAAGTTGCTCCACATCAGCCGTAGCTCCAGAGCCAACATCATTATCTTGCATTGGAGGGAAATCCCTACATGGGAAATGTGCGTTCATGCGGTTTCTGTTCCTTACACTAGGTTCCATTTCTAAATAATGGAATACACTAGAAAAGGTTGTGAATTATAATTTATAATATCAGTGTAGAAAAATACATAGAATGAATAGATAATCTCATAATCATAAACACAGTTTCTTTGAGTAAAAATTAATATTTAAATCCTTCATAATGGCTTGTAAATAAAATGTGAATTATACTAAGAATATCCCCTGGGAGTGTCAAACCATGTGCGTTTTAAGGCTCGTAATCATGTACTAGGATACCCCAGGTCATGCCCGAAAGTCTTTTTCGGAGTTTTCACTCCTAGGTACATATGTTCTAGAACCACATCCACTTGTAGTATCTAGACATGGATGTATTTTATAGAAAGATCCACACAATCTATTCCTTATCAAAATTCCAGGATATTCTTGTATGTTTATCCTCAAAGACTATCATAGGGAATTTTTCCCTAATCTACATTTTCTAAATCTAGTTTCCATGTTTTCTACTAAACTTCCTAAAATACCAACTATAAAGACCCGAACCCAGTTGTTCGGAGCTGGTGCCTTGTTTTATTATGTTATCATATAAAATGGTAATATTCATTCAAAAGGACCAAGTAGTTTAGTATATTTGGAAACAAGATGCATACATAAATTCATCATTACAACTTGGAATGAAATACAACACATAAATTTTATTGGGAATATCCATAACTATAAGTTTATCCCCTCAGGTCATTCATAATAAAATTCTTCATATCCTAAGAAAATGAACCATAAGAAAGGGGTGAGATCAAATTCTTATTAATGGTAAGAAATACAGTAGAAGATATCATAAACATAAACATGAGTCATGGTGAATAACTAAAAACATATGCCTTTAAAAAAACAATCTTGAACATAATATGGCAGGATTATGACCTAAATAAATAATGCCCTAATAAAACATAATCATGTTTATTCTAATAGTGGAATAACCACATGAACTATAAATACTAGTTTCATAATGAGGGAATTCATAATGTAGGACATCATAACCATACCGTCAAGGCCTTGTTCCAAGACCATAAATATCCATTTTTTCAAGGCCTCATGCCAAGACCACAGTTTGTCTCATGAGACCTACTGATACACCAAGGAGATATATTGGGCCCCACCTGACACTTACTAAGTATAATTAATTCCTCATTGGAATGGGGATAAATATAAATAACATATACATTCATATTGAAACTAACATATGAAATGTAAATTACTTTCCCCGAACATTAAGCACAAACACTAACCATTTAGAGTAAATTGGTGAATGGTTTTAAGATAAAACATACACCATCAAAACATAGTGGATGATATCATAAAACCTTAACCCCATTTAGACATAATAATCCACAATAGTGTTCAAGTGGGTCAAAATAAACTTTAATATCATCGAGTAATTATTGTTATAAAAACTCTTTTACTTGAAAAATAAGAGTTCTTTTGGAAAAATTTCGGTATAAAACAAGAAGTTATTTAAGTTAGATTTATCATAATAAAAATATTGATTTTATTAAAATAATATGTGTTAAAATAGATTATATAGTGCTCTTGAAAATAGGTAATAATTGAGAAATTCCATTGAATCGGGCCTATATTTCCGGAAAACAGTTTTAAAGTTCCTTTTAAAACGGGTAACTCCCCATAAAATAAAGAAGGATTCTGGTTGGAAAAAATTTATAGAAAAATTATAGAGAATTTATTAGGGGTAAATAATAATACATAATAATTTCCTTGAGGTAAGTAGATAATAAATGTAATCCAAATGAAAATGGAGGCTCGAGTAGAAAACCCTTACCTTAAGTTCAAAGGTTTTCCTCACTTGAACTTAATAACCTGAATAATAAAAATTAGGTTCATAAATTAATGATTCCATAACCTCCTCTACAAGTATTTTATTTATTATAACATTATTATCTTCATTCATGTACTTTTTATGGGTTAAGAGATTCAATTTAATTGTTTGGGAGTGTTTTCTTCCTTGGTTTTCATGATTGGATTACTTATATTTATGTACGGATAAACATGTTGAATGAGAATGGTTGTACATAATTAAAGTTACATGTTATTAGTGAACATCCATAATATTACATAGTTATAAAATTCATTAGGTTATTGGGATTGAATATGAATCATTATATAAAACTTTAATGATAATTGTTTGGGTTAATTGGTGGTTTTTTATCACAACGAACTCATTTTGATTTATAAATTAATACCACATGTAAAAAAATATTCCAGAACCTTATATAATTTATATAATATTTATTATATTTTGGTTCAAATTTAAAAATGGTTTCATGACCAGAATTAAATATGATAATATAAATTGAAAACCTGTCGTCCTTGAATGTCATAAATTAACACATCTCAGATGGTGTTTTCATTTTTAATATAAAAGAATGGGAAAGGAGAGATAATGATGAATTATTCCATTATAAAAAATTATAGTAAATTTAAGGTAATGGGGTTATCATAAAATTTTGATGAAAGGAGGGTATTAATGAAACAATAAAATAAAAGAAAGAAACTCGAAATAAAAGAAAATTTGATAAATCCCTTACAAAAATTTGGCATCCTAACGATGTTGCTTAAAAATTCATAAAATATTTTGATGAGAGAAAAGGGGTATGTCATCATTCATACATAATATGGACCGTAATGTGGATATTTAATGACATATCCTAACATAAGTTAAAAGAAATTAAAAGATAACAACATAAAAAGAGTGCTTGAAAAAGAGAAGGGTGGAAGATTCCCTTACCTTGTAGAGTAACTCCTAAAACTTGAAGGTTGGGACCTTTAGGGCTTGAGGACACCTTGGGAGGGAAAACTACCAGATATTATAGGATTATGAGTTTTTAATGAAATAAAACAAAGGAATGGGTGAGTATTTATAGAAAAAGAGAGGAAGCTTTTTATTAATTACAAACGACACCTCATTGGTGGTTTTTGCAAAACCATGGGCTTGCCCATGGTATTGGAAACTTGGGACAAATAATATCATATTTTAATGTACAAAAGTAGACCATCATTTTACATTAATTATTACATCATTATGATTTCATTAAATATACTAAAAACTCAAAACTGTATTTTTACTATTCATGAAAAATTTAAGTATTTTATAAAAATCCCAAAAATTCACCACAACCAATTTTCAAAGTGTAGAATTAAAAAATGAAATAAATTTTTTGAAAACAATTTTCTTAATATTTTTAATTTAATTTTTAAATAAAATCATAATTTATTCTAGAAAAACAACGTTAAAACTATAACTCATTTTATAACACCTTGAGAAATTAATAAAGGTCCCACAAAATTATCTTATAACCATAAGACAATAAAGTAACATTTTATTATTACATTTTATGAAAATACATTTCAATTTTAAATTATTAAATTAATCATACGATTGTAATTAAAAATTTTATGACATAAAAAATACCATTACTTATACTATGATCATTTTTTAAATTATATGATGTTTGAATTGTATTTATACATTCATGGGTGAAGTTTTTATTTTTTTGTCGATTTACTATTCATAAGAGTAACATTACAATTCATAAGGGTATGTTACTATTCATCAAGAATTTATTTTGTCTTATTAGACACTAAATATCTTACTGAATGCAACCGTGTATGTTAGTTTTTCAAAATTCAAATCACACTGGCATAAAAATTATGTCTACTAGCTAGGTTATAAAAAAGTGGTGTTTTGTAGAGACTTTGTGTTTCATGCATTCAATGTTAAATTTATGTGAAAAATATTGGGGTGTTACACTTATGATTCCAAATATGGAATAAATTTTATCAAATTCAATTTCTAAATGTGGTAGGAATTAATTTTTAAAATAATCCCACAACAAGCGACAAAAACAACTTTTTAGAAGAAAAAAATACATCTTTAAGAAAAAAAACTAAATTCATTCCTATCCCATGCCTAAAAAATATTTTTTGATTGTTTTAAAATATTTTATCAATTAAATAATATATAAATTTCATTTAATCATTTATAAATATTTATTAATTAAATTTATTAATAAAAATACATCACACACAGAAAAATAATTTTTTCAGAAAAACATCAATTTTATTTTCAAATATTTTTTAACTTTAATAATTTTATAACTAATGAATTAATTTTATAAATGTGTGGAATATATATTTTTCATAATTTAGTTATCACTATTTATACCTTCCAAACCAATAGCTAAGAGATAATAGAAACATAATATATTAATAACGTTATGTGGTTTGTCTAAACTCATTATTGTGTATAATGAAAGATATGAAATAAATTAAGTTATTTAAAGAGAAATATATCTCAAGGTGTTACATTCTATCCCCATAAATATAAATTTTTCCCTTAAAATTTATCACTCTGACACAAATAAATGAAGATATATATATTTTATAAAATCCTCATGTTCCCAAGTAGCATCTTTAAATTTTTTGTTTCTCCAAATAACTTTAACCATGAGAATAGTATTGTTATATAGAAATTTATATCTAAGGTCTATGATTTCTAATGGTTATTCCTTATAAGAAAGATTATTCTTCAATATTATGACCTCTTATTTTAGTACATTTTAAGGATCAGTTATTTACTTTCTTATAAGAGATACATGTAACATGTCATGAACTAGAGAGAGGTTCAGTGGAAGTGCTAAGAAATAAGCTACCATATCTACTCGATCAAGAATCTCAATGGGGCTAATATAACTAGGGCTCAACTTCCCTTGCTTCCCAAATCTCATAACCTTTTTCTATAAATAAATTCAAAGAAAATACTTCTCCCCAACCTCAAATTCCAAATCACAACGACGATTGTCAGCATAACTCTTATATCAACTATGATCTTCCCTTCTATGATGTTGAATACTTCTAACCTTCTCTATCATTTCCTCGGCTAGATCATGGCCCAATAGCTTTATTTCTCCAACTTCATACCAACACATTGGATTTATACACTTATTTCTAAAAAGGAATTCATAAGGAGCCATTTTAATTCTTGATTGAAAGTTGTTGTTGTAAGAAAACTCGACTAAAGGAAGGTGTTGGCCCCAAAAACCTTTGAAAACCATAGAATAGGATCTCATAATATCCTCCAGGGTTTTAATGGTTCTATCCGACTCACCAATTTTTTAGGATGATACACCATACTGAAACTCAACTCTATATCTAGATCCTGCTAAAGACTTCACTATAACTTTAGGGTAAACCTTATAACCTAATAAGATATGATAGAAAGTGGTAATCTAAGAAATCGTATTACTTCATTAATATATATTCTAAAAATATGATCAGGATAGAAATATTCTCTGATAAAAATGAAGTGTGCTTACTTCATAAGGTGATTGATTATAACCCGTATAGAATTATGGCCTTTAGATTTTTTTGGGTGTCTGATGAAAAAATCCAGGGTGTTATTTTCCCATTTCCATTCAGATATGGTTTATAGTTCTAAAATCCCCTTAGACTTCTGTCTCCAATCCATAACTTTCTGAAAATCTAAGCACCAAGAAACATATTCTTCAATATCTATTTTCATTTCATCCAACCAAAAATACTCTTTTTTCTCTCCATATATTTTTTTCTTCCAAGATGAATAAATAATGAGGAATTATTAGCCTCACCCAATATACCATTCTTCAAATTTGGTATAGGTGGGACACAAAAATAGTTTCATGATCTTATCATTCCCTCACAATCAAGTATGAACTTAGGAAAATTTCTTACCTTATTTTTTAGCTCTGCATATTCCTTTTGTGCCTCTTTAATCCTCACATGGATAGATGGTTGAAAATTCATTTGAAAAAGATAATATTTACCCCCGTACTTTAAGATTTTCATATTTATCCTTCGAAAATCTAGATATATTGGATTTTTTGTGATCCTCATCATAGATACATTATCATGGTTCTTTCAAAAGCATCTGCCACATTTTTCACCTTCCCAGAGTGGTAATCTATTGAGTAGTCTTAATATTTAATCATATTTGACCATCCTCTTGGGTGCATGTTTTGATCTTTTTGAGTGAAAATATACTTTAAGATTTTATGATCAGTATATATGGCACACCTTTCTCCAAAGAGATAGTGCCTCTATATCATTAATGAAAAAATTACCATAGCTGACTCCAAATCATAAGTTGGGTAATTTTTCTCATGAGATTTCAATTGGTGTGAGGTACAAGATATTACTATATCATTTTTCATGAGAACAAATCTAATCCCATTTTTTGATTTATGACTATAGATCCCAAACCATTCTCCACTATAGGATAGTGTAAATACTGGTTCACTTACTATACTTCTAACACCCCATGACTTTATAATATTTTCATTTATAAATAAATTTAATTATTTTTCTTGCTTTATTTTTATGCAACACCGTGATAATAATATGCTACACACAACAATGAGTTATCTTTCATTACACACAAATCCAAATTTTATCGAAAAATAATATATTAATAAAACATTATTATTTAATATAATATATTATATAGCCATTAAATTAGATATTATGAATAGTATTAACCATAATTTTAATTTTATGCATTCCATATAATTTTAACACTCATATTTTTAATTTTATAGACATTATATAAGAAAAAAATTCAATTCTTTTGATAAAAGGAGTATTTTTTCAAAAAATGCAGTTTTTCCGCCTTTAAGTGGAGAACCCATTTTAAATACAATATTTAACACTTTTATATATTAAATTTGAAAAAATAAACTATTTATTTGAATTAATAATATTAAAAATAACTTTGGTTCAATTTTTGGTATTTTTATGATAAGTTTCATCTTTGGATGAATAGAAAAAAAATCCTAAATTATAATTGAAAACAGTTGTTTTCATAGAAATAATTTATAATGTTAAATTATACATTTGATTGTTTTTAAAGTATAAATAGATTTTATTTTTATCATTTAATCCAATTTTGTTCATTAGAATCAATTTCACAATGAAATTGGATATAAAAACTATGTGAACTTTTGAACATTTTACTTAAAACCCCGTTTTTTCGTTAACTAGATTATTTTTTAATTAATTTCTACCAATTATGTATTTTGAATTTCAAAAAATGGATTCTATATTTTTAATTAGAATTTCCAAATTATGTAAATAGGTCCCTTTTATTTTTAGAATTATGAATAGTAACTTTAGTAATTATTTTTATTACCACGGTTAAAGGTAAATCAGGTAATTGAAGATAAAAAAAATATTATAATAGTGTAAAACTACCCTAAAACATGTCCTAATATTATTGGATGATTTATTTTCTACCAAGAAAATCCTTGGGATGAAATTTTGGCCCTTGGAATCTACTTGGGTGCGATTATGACTCTTATAAACATTTTATTTAAAATAAAGACCAAGATGTGATAATCATTTCTCTCATAACTATAACAATTTTAACAGGGGTTATATAAGTGATATATTTGACTATAAATAGTATTTAGAAATATAAAATTATTACCTACAGTATGGTAATTTATTCATAATTTTTAGGAAAAAATAATTAAATTAAATGGGGACACAAAGATGGTGTGGTAATTTCTTAATTAATGAAAGAATCAAAATAATGAAACTGTAAATATTAAATAAATATTAATTGATATAATTTATGAAATAAAATATTTTTATGGATATATTTTAGATGGTGGTGATGATTAGAAGATGTTTTTTTGAAACCATCATGCTCTTATGATATTTTTAAAAGTCAACTAATGAATAGTCTCAAAATTTACACTATTGTTATTTTTTAAATATAAAATATTTTATTAAATGTCATAAAATTATTAAAAATCTATAATTTTTCAAAATAACAAAGATAATGTTAAAGATGTCATAATGATCTATTTTTAGTCATTTAATTGACACTTTTCCCTAAAAATGATATAGATATTATTATCGAATGGCCCGAAGACCTTCATTTTTTTTATTATTTTGATAATCCACCTTTCAAGGGGTGAGGTGGAACCCTTACAAGACCAGAAGGCTTAGAGACAATTACATAGACCGTAGGACTTAGAGGGAATCACCCAGATAAGACAACTTGGAAATGCTCCTCCCCAGCACATGTCATGATATCGATACTCCACCTTCATAGGGTCGGTCGGCTAGATGTCCTATGTAGAGCTACACAGGCCTGGTACTGATGGAAATTTCATACCTTCTCATTCTTTCAATCTTGGTTAGCTCTGCTCTGGTGAATGCGCCTGCTCTGAACCTCATTTGGAACCTTTTCCTTAGTAGTCTGACTGGTACATCTGCATATTCATGTGGACCTAAGGTATTGGGGTGGCCTGAAGGCCTTGAGGTGGCCCAAAGGCCTTGAGATAAAACTATCCTGAAGTTCTTGGGTGGCCCAAAATCCCTGAAGGACCCAAGGACCAAACCGATGGCCCATAGGCCCAGATGGATGAATAGTTCTGGCTGCTACAGTACCGAATAGTACCTGCTACAGTGCTGCTATAGTAACACAGAAATATGTCTCCACCCTGATTTGATCTTGGTTCACTTGGATGCACTTGTTCAGTCCTCACCAACCGGGCTGAGCCTCATGTGCATATTGTCACCATTCAATTTTTATTGAGAAAAAAAGGGGAAAACAAGAAAAATGCATCCCCCCACCCCGGGGGCGGGGAATCAACTAAGGAGGTCTAAAATAATGAATACTGAGGGAATCCCCTCTAATCAAATTAAACCCTTTGAGTTTCAATGTGTGGACATTGTGGAGGTATATCGGATCAGATCCAATGACTTCCAAATAAGCAAGATGATCTGAAACCTTGTTCCCCACCCTCCAGAAATGTCTCACTTTGGTGTTGTTATGGATCATCCTACTTGTTGAATGATATAGTAAATCAACTACAGAATTGGACAAAGGTAATTTAAAACATCATAGAGTATTTTTGAGTCCATTTTCACCTCTGATATTGCAATGCCCTTCTAGTGAAAAAGATTCAGACTCTCCTTTCTTATAATTACAATAATATTAATATAGGGATAACCTAGAGATAAATTCAATCATAAATAGTATTTGGAAATCTAAAATAATTATCTACAACATAATAATTTATTTATAATTTTTAGAGACTAAATAATTACCATAAATAGTTTCACAATAGTTTAGAAGTATTTATTCTATTAATAGAAATATAAAATAAATGATTTTAAAAATATTAAAATAAATATAATTTGACATAATTTAGGTGATCCACAAATTTTATTGGTTACTATGACATGTTATGAGTTTATTAAATGGGTTTTTAGAAGTTATCTTTCTGTTTGGGTTTCATTTAAAGTCAATGTAATGAATAGTGTCAAAATTGACATTATTGATATTTAATAAAAATAAAATTTTATTAATTTTTTTTTAAAAATCATAAAAAAAATTAAAATTTTCTAGATAATAATTATATGGTCTAAAATTTTATTAAGGTTTAATTTATGGTCAATTGAAACCATATAAGTAAATATTTATGGTCATTTCATATTTATAATATTATTACCATAATTAAAATTAAATAGATTAAATAAGGATAAATCAAAATGACAAGGTTTAAAATAAAATAATAACCGGCCAAAATTTTATTGGTTGAGATTATTTTTACCCATACTCATATTATCTTATAAATAATTCACTTTTGATCCATTTGGAGTTGAAAATTAATTTATTATTTTGATAGTTTATTAAAGTGCCCCTCACCTATATTAAAAAAGAGAACCTCTCTTTCTCATTTATTCACACCTCTAGAGCTCTTTGGCTTGGCCAAATCCTACCCACTTCTCCTCCCAACTTCCCTCACATCATCTTAGAGGTCATACATTGAGTATAAATAAAACCTAAGGAGTCCTTTCTTGAAAATCAAAAGGAGATACCCGAAGAAGAGGTAATTGTTTTATCAACTCTTTCAAAATTCTTTTCTTATTCTACTTACCCTTCTTATGTATTTTCCATACTAATATAATGACTCCAGTATTATATGTATTATTATATATTATTATGATTATGGTATAACCATATTCTTCTTTTTATCCATCCTATAAAAAATAAATCATCATGTGTGTGTGCGTACGGCTTACCTTCTCTACATCGTAGTGTAAACTATTTTTCAATTATACATTATTTCTACGTGTATAACTAATACTAAGTTAATATTTTATTTAATAAACTTTTTTTGAAAAAGTGTTAAAACATCAAATACAACAAGAAACATTAAACGCAGTAGCACATAATAAAACCATTAAAGGATAACTTAAACTTATTAGATGTGACATCATTATATAGTTTCCATGATAGATCTATTACCTCTTTGTTTTGACCATCTTTGAGAATATATTCAAAATGTCAGGCCAGTTTTTCCATTGTTTTTAGAAACTCCTCTACTATTAACTTCTTATTATTAAATCCTCTCGTCAGAATTAGAAATTGTTTTCTAGTCTATATGCTCTATTCCAAATTTGTGTCCACTTGCATTGGACATATATTCATCCTTTCTACATCCTATCTAGAAGATTTAATTGTTAAGGAAGTATCCATCATCTCTTCATTAGAATGCATAAGGAGATCCCAAGACTTGTATGTGGCCTCTGTACCATCTTTGTGCTGCGAACTAGTAGCAGTCACCAGTGGGACACCACCACTTTTATCATGCTCCCCTAACACCCCTGTCATTCCATCCTCAGAAGTTAGATCTACTTCCAGGTTTTCCTCCCACCCTACTTCAAGTTGTCATCCCTCTCAGTCCAGGCCATCATCCATCATTAGGCACTCCTGCTCCTCAGTATCTCCCAAAATAGTGTAACAATCTTCTGAGGGATTCGGCTTACTCTTCATGCTCGAGGCCAGTTCCACACATGCCGTCAATTGAGGTCTATGCAGTATAACTCATGTACTCTTACATGATGCCTACCCAAATGATCTGGTGACTATTATCTTTGGTGTGTTTGAATAATCCTTACAAGGTCTTGATTTTTTTCTCCCGCTTGAGGACCAAAAAATTTCCAGTCATGATGCTTCCTTATTTCACTTTCCTTGATCCAATTCCAATAAGATAGTCTTGATCGTAGACCATGTCTGGGTGAGAATCTAATTCTATATCACTGGATTCCTCATCTACTATATGTCTCGAACCGGACTTTTTGCGATTCCATCTTTATATTATAGTTTTCCATCATTCAGAGTCCACATTCTCCTTCCCATCCTGGTTCAAGCCTGAGAAACAGTTTTGTATCAAGAGTGATGTAGAATATTCGCAATGATCTGGCACCCAGTGTTGTGGAGACACTGCCACCATTTTGATGTTTTGTATCTCCCCAAGAACCCTTGCTTCATCTGTAATGACCACACCACCCTGGACTGGGTGTTTCACAGTTACCTAGCCAGGATTCGCCCCTCCACCCTTAATATTCTCACTAAAGGAGGGGGCATTCATGGAGCAAGGACCTCCCAAGGACTTCTCTGTCAACCTTTGAATTCCTAAATCATTAACCAACCTTGAAAAAATATCATTAACTCTCAGGCCCTGAATCTTATTACATGGATTGTCACGCTGAGAAATAAGGATGGAAGCTGAATCAAGAGTGATCGCCCCCTCTGCCTCCTTCAACTGGATATAGTTATCAAACCCTCACCTGCACACTACCTTCTGATTCCCATGTTTATTACACGAGGAGTAGAAATCAACCCCTATCTCAAATACAACTGTTTTCTTAAACCAAAATTCTTCACCTACAACAATCCACACAAAATTGACTGGACCCTTTAAAACATCAACATCAATGCATATTCATGGAGAGACCTGGTGGAAAATATCCCCTGTTCTGCTATCTGAGCACATAAATCTACCAACTAAATCACCAAACATTCAAATGATAGAGGGATTATAAAAAGGGAGAGGAAGCTCAGGGAAACTAACCCAAACTTCCATAGTAGGAGAGTCATGCTTCATAAGAAAATCCTCTGACCATCTGAACAGGAATAATCAAAAGCTATTTCTTAAGTGAGGAGCGCTGCACTAGGATTGGATCATATCACTCTCAGACACAAAGCGAATCATAGGAAAATGAAGCAATTAACACCTGAAACAATGGTAATACTGAAATATTATTAAAAAAAATGATATAATAGGATCATATATGATATCATAAATATGGATATGGTACTTTTATAATTTAATAACATTCTTTAACTATTATACAATAGGTTAACGCACCCTCAACTAAATGAATGTTCAAGATAAGGGTTAATTTCATAATCTCATTATTATCTGAGGTTGTTTATACATTAGTATCTACTGGGACATCTTTATCATCCATGTACATGTTTCTTAAAATGTATTTCAAAATATTATCAAAAATTGTTTAAAGTCCTTTTTACACATGTTTTATTTTTTATAAAATATTTTGAAATGAATATTTTCATTGTTTTCCAAAGAAGGTACTTTATGAAATATTCAAAAAATTAAGGAAAGAATTTTTTTTTAACTTATATGGTGCGAGTGGCTATTTTATGTTGTTATGACACCTTAACATTTTGTATATTCCCTTACAATATTACAAGGTTATTTTTAAAATAATTTTTTTTTATAATTTCACGGCATTTAAAAGATTTCAAAGAAAAAAAGGTATTTCTCTCAAATAGCTTTAATGATTTTATTATATTATTTTCATTTATGTCAATATAATTTATTAGATTTTATGTTTAATTGAGGTTGATTTCTTATAATAAAATCTACCATATTGTATTGAAAGGTTTATGATATGTGTGAATGTGGATGAGCTATTTTGAAACCATTCATGGTTTATAGTTAAAGTATTAACATTTCATATGTAATTTTTCATATGAATATTTATGATTGTTGTGTTTTTCCTTTTCATATGAGGAATGAAGTGTACTTAGTAAGTGATGGGTGGGTCCTTCTATAGCCCATTAATACATCGGTAGGTTTCATGAAACAAAATAGATATGATTTTGTCTGAGGCCTTAACCATTTATTAGATTATTGTCATGAAGCCTTAATAGTAATAGATTCTTAGCATGAATACTTGAAAGGATTTTATTCTTATCATGAATCCTCAATAGTATTTTTTAGATTTCCATCATTACGCATTCCCACTTTATGATATTAGTTATTGATATTCCATGTGATTATTAAACTAGTAGAATATCTATGGTTATGTTTTCTAGATCATGTGATTATTTTGTTTGGTATTATTTATTCTTACCATATTAAGCTCAAAATTAATTTTAAGTTGCTTATGTTTCAATTATATACCTTTCCTTAGGGTATATGATTCTTTACTCATAATAGCTTCTGTGGTATTATTTACCCTTACTGAGCATCTGATCTCACCCTTTTCTTATATTTTATTTTCCTATGATTCTAAGAAGTGTATTTTGACTGTAATGAAGGGTTAAGCTAAGAGAATAATGGCATTATCAAAGGATTATCTATGTTGTATTTTATGTTTTGAATTTTAATGTAAGGTATATGTTTGTAATCTATTTTTCAGGATAGATAAATTGATCGGTCCTTCATGATTTGATTCTTTGTAATCATACTAGTGTATTAAAATAATGCAACAGCTCCAGGCTTCTAGGGTTGGGGTGTTACAGTTGGTATCAAAGGAAGTTTGGAAACAACCATTAAAATTATATTTAGAAAACATAGATTAGAAAACATGACCCTATGAATAACTTCGAGGATAATTTTACGTATAGGATATCACCCTTTATATTTGGTAATGGATAACCTAGGTTAATACAACGGTATTATGGATTGATAATAATATTCTATCATTAGAGATCCTATAAATATTTCTTCATGGTTGTATCACTATGATTAGTGTTTCTCACTTTGTTCTTTAATCTTTGGTCAATGGTTAGAATCAGTAAGGTTATACAAGAAATGGTTATATTGTTGATAATGAAGAGGATACAAAATAAAAATGATATGAATAAGGTATTAAGTAATAATATATTGAAGCGTAGTTAATGGTTTAATATTAAATTGGGATTATTAAGGTTATTTTTTATTTGGATTCAATAATTATTACAACAATGGTTCTATGGTTATAAGATTCACGAGATATAGATGATGATTTTTCTAATGTACTTCTTCTTTAAGGATTTGGAAGAATAAAAGTTTTCATTAAGTATTTAAAGGTAATAAAATATTTGGTATGTGACAATAAGAGAAAAATTATGTTATTTGGGGAATCATATGTTAATATTTATTTTGGAAATCTAGGGACCTTTTTGGATAGTGAATTTGAATGGAAGTATTTTTCTCAAGTCTTAAGGTTGGAATGGAGTATGTTGAACATTGGATATTATTATTTGGGTATAAAACCTTTCTTTAATGTTGAACACACTAAGGTTATTTCTGGATTGTTATAATAATATAGTTTTATAAAAAGTACAAACCATAGGTTGTGTGATAACCCATCGCATCAGACAAGGCTATGGGAATCGAACCCACAATTGAAGTGAAACAAGGTTTTATTTCCTATCACTGGTCTACAGGAAGTCCCTGGTTTGTATAACATAGTTTTATTTATTTAAATTGTATAATTTCATTCTTGGAACCTTATATGATTAAGATAAATAAAATGTTTTTTAAATTTATTATCTTTTGAAGTGAAATGTGATTTTTTGGTAGAAATTAGTTAAAGGATGAAACTCTACATTTCATGTAAGTATACTTCCTTGTGTTCTTAGTCTATGAAGTAAATTAATTATTCAACTCTAATGAAAGTATCTTGAAACTAAAAATTTTATCCTAGTAATTTTCCAATGAATCATATGGTCCCTCATATAATTGTAGATTTACAGATTTATGATTGTTAACTTTCTCCTAATCATGTTCTCTATCACTCTCCATCAGAACTTGATGGTTAAATATTTCTTCCATGTCCATGTTTTCATAAATGGAACCCCTGTATGTGAAATCTTCAGTGACCATAATACTTCCCTTTATTTATTTTAAAGTGGGGTTCTCATTAATCCTTTTCTGATGTGGGATTTCAACAAAGATATTTTTAAATTTCAAACCCCTACTTTTCAATCCTGAGTTTAAATTGCAAGGATGCAATTTATTAAAGGAGGGGAGAATGTAACACCCCAAGACTTTATAATATTTTAATTTATAAATAAATTTAATTTTGTTTCTTTCTTTCTTGTTATGAAACACTAAGTTAATCTTACACTACACACAATAATGAGTTGGCTTGTGTTACACAGAAGGCCCAATTTTACCAAACAAAAATATATTAAAAAAATATTATTATTTAATATAAGATACTACCTTGAAGTTAAATTAGTGGTTATGAATAGTATTAACCATATTTTTTATTTTATGTATTCCATTTAATTTTAACATTCTTATATATTTTCTAGACATGATATAAGAAAAAATTCAATTTTCGGATAAAAGAATTATTTTTCAAAAAATGTAGTTTGTCGCCTTTTAATGGAGAACCCATTTTAAATCCAACATTTGACACATTTATGTATTAAATTTAAAAAAATAAACATATTATTTTAATTCATAAAACCAAAAAAAATGGTTCAATTTTTGGTATTTTTTTGATAAGTTTCATGTTTTAATGAATAGTAAAAAATAAAAAAATTTAATTGAAAACAACTTTTTTAATAGAAATAATTTATAATGTTAAATTATAAATTTGATTGGTTTAAAAGTATAAATATTTTATATTTTTATCATTTAATCTAATCTTCTCATTGTAATCAATTCTACAATAAAATTTAATATAAAAACTATGTGAATTTTTTAACATTTTACTTAAAAACGAGTTTTCTTATTCTGTCAATGGGAGTAATTTTTAATTAACTTATTCCAATTATGTTTTTTAATTTTGGAAAAAATAGATTTAATATTTGGAATAAGAAGGTCTAAATTATGTAAATAGGGCTCGTTTATTTCTGGACATTATCAATAGTAACTTTAGTAATTATTTTTATTACCACAGTTAAAGGTAAATCGGGTAATTAAAGGTAAAAAAATATTATAATAATATAAAACTACCCTAACACTTGTCCTAATATTATTTTATGAATTATTGTCAACCAATATAATCCTTTGGCCGAAATTTGGGCCCCTGAAATCCAGTTGCATGAGATTATGACCCTTATAAACATTTTATTTAAAATAAAGACCAAGATGTCATAATCATGTCTCTTATAACAATAACAATTTCAAAATCATGTTATATATGTGATATATTAGAATATCAATATTATTTATAAATCTAAAATTATTACCTAAATCATGGAAATTTATTTATAATTTTTAAGAAATAAATAATTTAATCAAATGGTGATACAAAGTGGATGTTGTTATTTCATAATTAATGAAAGAATCAAAATAATGATCTAATAAATATTAAAATAAATATTTTTGAAATATTTATTTCATCCAAGATTATTTTTAATATATTTGAAATTTTTGTGATGATTTAAAGGATTTTTTTCAAACCTATATTTATGTTATGATATTTTTAAAAGTCAACAAATGAATAGTGTAAAAATTGATACTATTGGTATTTTTAAATATAAAACATTTTATTAAAAGATATAAAATTATTAAAAATATATATTTTAGAATATTAACTAGGATAATGTCATATATATAATAATAATATATTTTTAATCATTTAATGGACACTTGTACATGATAATGATATAGATATTATTAAAATCAAAAAATGTGACAAAATGTCACACTCACATTTCTTATAAGTACAAAGTTTTTAATATATATATAACCTAGAGGTAAATTAAATAATTAATAGTCTATAGAAATATAAAATAATTATCTACATTATAATAATTTTTTTATAATTTTGAGAGACTAAATAATTACCATAAATAATGACACAATAGTGAATAATTATTTATTTTATTAATAGAAATATCAAATAAATGATTTTAAAAATATTAAACTAAATATTATTTTACATAATTGACGTTATCCATGAATTTATAGGTGGATGTGACATATTAGGAGTGTATTGAAAGGTTTTTTTAGAATTTATCTTTCTATTTAGAAATTATATAAAGTCAAAGTAATGAATAGTGTCAAAATTGACACTATTGATATTTTATAAAAATGGCATTTTATTAAATTATTTAAAGATCATAAAAATATTTAAAAAATAATAATTAATAATTATACAGTCTAAAATTTCATAAAGTGTCCATTTATTATCAATTGACACCATAAAAGTAAATTTTTTAACCATTTAATATTTAGAATATTATTACCACAATTAAAATTAAATAGATTAAATAAGGATAAATCAAAATGATAAGGTTTAAAATAAAATATAAACATGTCTAAATTTTTTGGGTTGATATTATTCCGACCCATACTCATCTTATCTAAGAAATAATTAACTTTTTACCCATTTAGAGTTTAAAATTAATTTATATTAATTTAATATTTTGATAGTTTTCTAAAGTGCCACTCACCTCTCTTGTAAAATGACATATATCCTTCTATTTTATTAAAACCTATAAAAAACTTTGGATCAGCCAAACCTGACCCAATTCTCCTCCCAACTTCCTTCACTTCATCCGAGAGGCCATAATTTTGGTAGAAATCCAACCTAAGGAGTCCTTTGTGCAAATCAAAAGGAGATACTCAAAGAAGAGGTAATTATTTTATCACCTCTTTCAAAGTTATTATATTATTCTACTTCCACTTCCTAGTTTCCATACTAAAGTAATGAATATACTCTTATATATATTATTATATTTTATTATTATTATGGGATAACCATATTCTTCTTTTTATCCATCCTATGAAAAACAATATCACCATATGTGCGTAAGTGCAGCTTATCGTCTCCATATCATGGTGTAAACTTTTTTCCATCTATATTTTATTTAAATGGTTATAAATATGAATATAATAGAAATAAATAATAAATATGAAATTATAATTCTATATAATTAATATACCATCCAATTCGATACCATTTAACCATTAAATGAATGATATCATTGCTCGTGCGTACGTACGGTCTACCGCCTCCACGACGCGATGAGATCCATTATCCACATTAATCATTCAAGAATCATTATAAAATTAATATTATGAGTAAATATAATATTTATAAACTTAATATAATTCTAGATATGAATAAAATATTTACTATTCATAATAAACATGGCTTACCTGACAAAATAAGCATAGGAAATCAAAATAATTAACACCCAAAACAATGGTAATATTGAAATATTATTAAAAAAACGATTTCAGAGGATCATATATGATATCATAAATATGGATATAGTACTATTATAATTTAATAACATTCTTTAACCATTATATAGGTGGTTAATTCATCCTCCACTAAAGGAAATTCCAAGGTAAGGGTTAATTTTACAATATCATTATTATCTGAGGTTTTATATACATAAGTATATACTAGGACATCTTTATCATCTATGTCCATGTTTCTTAAAATTTATTTCAAAATATTATCAAAAAAAATTAATGTCATTTTGACCCATGTTTGACTTTTTATAAAAAAAAAATTCAAATGAATCTTTATATCATTTTCCAAACGATGTACTTTATGAAGTTTTCAACAAATTAAGAAAAGAATATTATTTTTAACTTATACGGCGTGAGTGGCTATTTTCTACCATTATGAAATCTTAATATTTTTAAGCTTTCCTTACAAGCTTATAAAGATATTTTCAAAAGAACTTTTTTATTTTATAATTTCATGGATTTTAAATGAATTCAATGTAAAAGGTGATATTTCTCTGAAAGGGTTTTAATTATTTTATTAGATTATTTTCATCTATGTCAACATACCTTATTGGATTTCATGTTTAATAAAGGTCGATTTATTATGATAAAATATACCATATTTTATTGAAAGGTTTATGATATGTATGATTATGGATGTGCTATTTTGATACCATTCATGGTTTGTTATTAAAGTATTAACATTTCATATACTACTTTTAATATGAATGTTTATATTGGTTATGTTTCGCTCTTTTCATATGAGGAATATAGTGGACTTAGTAAGTGATGGGTGAGGCCTTCTATAGCCCTTGATGCATTAGTAAGTTTCATGACACAAAATAGATATGGTTCTAGCCAAGGCCTTACCCGTTTATTAGATTCTCAGCATAAATCCTTGACAGTATTAGATTATTAGAATGAATCATTGATGGTAAGTTTTAGATATCCATCATTATACATTCCATATTTATGAGATTAGTTATTGATATTCCATGTGATTATTCAACTAGTATAATATCCATTGTTATGTTTTCTAGATCATGTGATTATTTAATATGGTATTATTTATTCTTACCATATTATTCTCAAGATTAATATTAAGTGGATTATGTTTCAATTATATACCTTGCTTTAATGTTTATGCTTATTTACTCATAATGGATTTTTTTGTATTATTTACCCATACTGAGCATCTGATCTTACCCATTTCTTATGTTTTATTCTCCCATGATTCCATGAAGTGTATTATAACTATTATGTAGGGTTAAGATAGAAAAATAATGGAATTCTCAAAATATTATCTATGTTGTATTTTATGTTTTGAATTGTAATGTAAGGTTTATGTATGTAATATATTTTCCAAGACTGTTAAACCAATTGGTTCTTTGAAATTTGAATCCCTGTAATCATGTCAATGTATTAAAATAATTCACCATCTCTGGGATTTTGGGTTTGGGGTGTTATAATACTTCTTTTATCTTTATGAAATTAACTTCACATTCCACCATCCATATGAACTTAACTCCTTTTCAACTCAACGTTGTGATTGGATTATATAATCATGGTAAATCTATCAAAAATAGATCAATAATATCCATACAACCCAAGAAAACTATGGATTCCATTTTCTATGGTTGGTCTAGGTTATTTCTCAATAAATTATATCATTAAAGCATCAACTGATATACCCTCGCTTAAGATTATATGATAAAAGAATGAAACTTTCTAAATCCAAAATTCACACTTTGTAAATTTTTCATAAAGATTCCCCTTCCTCATGTTCTTCATCACAATCCTAACATAATCTTTATACCCCACATTTCTCTTTCAATAAATAAGAATATAATCTATAAATACTACCAAAAATTGATCAAGGTAATCTATAAAGACTCTATTCATTAGATACATGAATATAGAGGGGCATTATAAGAACAAAAGGAATCACTATAAATTCATAGTGTCCATACCTTATACAAAATGCTATCTTTGGGTATATCTTCTTTCTTGACCCTCAATTGATGATATTAAAATAAAATTTCAATCTTTGAAAAGTATTGATCTCTGAATATTTTATAAAATAAGTCATCAATACAGGGTAGAGGATACTAGTTCTTAAAAATGATTTTGTTAAGTTATAGATAATTAATGAAAAGTCACATTGATCTATCTTTATTCTTAACAAACAAAAAGGTTGTACCCCAAGGTGAAATACTAACCCAAATGAATCCGTTTTCATGATTCTCATAGATTTTCTTATTCTACTCCAATAACTTAATTGGGGTAATTCTATGAGGATTTTTTGAAAGAGGCATAGCACTTGGTATTATTTATATTGAAAACTCAACTTTACGATCCAATAGAAGAACCAAAAAGTATTCTATAAGGACTTCAAAAAACTATCATATAATATTTGTATCCTCAATTTTGATTTTCCCCCAACCATATGAGATATATAACCATCATGTACAAGAATTAGGAACCATAAGATTGAATCAATTTCCATTAAAATTTTATATTCATATTTACATCAATATATGATCATAGGTTTATTTGGGATTTTAAATGTGACTTCCCTTCCTAAAAAATTGATATGTGATATATATAGAGAAAGTCAATCCATTCCAAGAATCACATCAAATTGAAATAAAGGAAAATCAAAAGATTTAAAGGAAGCACTTTCCCATAAACTTCAATCGGAGAGGAACTGTAGACTTAAGATGTGACCATTGTTCCATTATGAGTTTTCATAGCTAACTCAATATATAATAATCTAAGTAATATGGTGATACCCTGAGAAAATAATTCAGAAATAAAAGAGTGGGTGGATCCAGAATCAAATAAGACATTATCTATTCTATAGTGGATAATAAGTGAACCTTTCACCAAGTCACTCTCATAACCCACTTTGGCAATAATGATCGTGTGAGATTTCCCTTTTTCTTTTGTATTAAGTGGTTATTGATGTTGATAATCTAAAATCAATAGATTTGTGCAGTGTTTAGAATAATTCTCATACTTCTTATTTTTCAAGTATTAAATCATCGACGATTCATTAGTTGGATAATTATTTTCCTCCATTGCATTAACTGGCCTATTTATCACCTTTCAACATTGATAGGAATTATGACCTACATTTCCACATTTAAATCACCTCCAAGTTCCATTAAAACATTTACCTTGATGTTTCTTCCCACATTTATAGCACGTAGATGGATGTAATTTCTTTCCACCATATTATTTATTTGAGTTTTCATGAGACTCTATCTTTCTTTTCTTATCAAACCCATGATAATAGTGGGAATCTCTAAATTCTATTTCTAGTTTTAGTGTACATTTAATTATTTTTTCATAAATACTAAATTTTATTATAGATAATTTCTTTTGGATACTCAGTTTAAGCTACCAAAGAATCTATCAATTTTACTTTGATGATAGATAATTAAACCAAAGTCATACTTGAAGGCCATGTAAAATTTGCCTCATATGTACCAATGGATTCATCATATTTTTTTTATCTCAATAAATTCCTTCCCATATTTGTATGTATAATATGAGGAAAGTACTTACTGAATAATATCAACTTAAACTCATCCATGTCCATGAATTCAATTTATTCCTATTTCCTCTTATTCTTTATAAGATTATACCATTTTTCTATTTCAACTTCTAGATGATAAACAGCTAGATAAATTTTTCATGTCCCAATCATTGAAGAACAAAAAATATTTTCTCAGTGGTTTTGATCCATATCTCATCCACTAGTGGACCAAAATATTCACTAAAAGTAGGTGTATGTTACCTTATGAAATATTCAAAAAGTATATTGTTACCTCCTTTGATCATTTGAAAACTCGTCATGATTCATATCCTAAGAAATTTATGTGAGCATGGAAGAAATATTTTTTATTCCAACTCCTATAACATTTGGTTTCTCAAGTGGAAAATCATTACATTTTCCATCACATTCAGCATTAAAATGATTATTTCAGGTTCTATCCATTAACTAAAACCAAAAAACATAGTGTGATAAATAATATTTATAACGAAAAAATATATAATTTTAATAAATCATTTATAGAATGTATAAATGGTGACACTTTATTCTATGAAACCTTAGTTTTAACTTAGTTAATTCATGATCTTTACCAAGACTTTAGGAATTCATCCTATATTTAGACCTACCCCCGGGGTTTTTCATAAAAATTTTCTAACCCTAATCTATAAAAATTGACTAAACCCTACTCTGATACCAACTATAGTGAAATGATCTATTTATGGATAAATATTACATTTATTTAGAAGAATATTCAATATATAAAAATATAAACCATGCTATATTTGAAAAGGTTTAGAGTCTTTGGTTACTAGATATACAATCTTGTTATTTTATGAAAGATCTTAAACATATCCCAGAAATATCTCCCCTCATAGTACTCTTAATAGGCATACCCTAATAAAAAAGTTCTTCATAACCAAGGGAAAGTAAACGTAATAAAATGGTGATCTCATATACTTTCTTAGTGTAAACATGGGATATTTCAATTGATGATCATATAAATGACTAAGATAAGCTTAAGAATATGACATCGTGACCATAACTTACAATGTTCATACTCAATCTAACAAAGATCATAAAAATGAGTTATATAATAAAACATTATCATTTCAAAAGACATTAATAATAAGAATAAGAAATCATCATAAATTAATCATGAACCCTTATTTCATGCCATAAATTTGTGTGGAACCATCATAAGTATGGAAACAAATTCATATTTCAAGGTTAACTACCAAGACGAACAGATCAAGCATCAACAGTCATTTCCCATAGTAGATCAAGCAAATAGACTTGTTTCCCCTAATGGATCAAGCACATAGTCTTTTTTCCCATAATAATCTCAAGATATATAATACTTTACCCAATGAATTATATGGACCCATCACATAATTAAATCCATACATATGTGTGCTAAAGGATCATAAAACATTCATCACATTATAACCTATGAAAAGAAATGGGTTTAATAAAAAAATTTCATTACAATCATAATAAATCTAGAGAAATGACAAGGATGGTATCCTTGGATCATAACCCTAGTCATTCATAAGAATAATCAAGGGTTGTTTTATTTATCAATAGAGATACCATTATAATATCATTAAACCCTTCTTGAAGAAAATACTCTTTCAAATTTAAAAATCACTTTTAAAAATATAAAAACTATATAAGAAATAAAGAAACCATTTTATTTGAAAATAAACTTTTATAATTGTAAATTAATCTAAAAATAATTTAGGCCTAATTAATTCGGGTGATTCTTTCATGTTATATAAGTTTAAAAAATATTTCATGTAACACCCCAAGATTTCATAGTGTGTTATTTCTTCAAAATAATTCAATAACTTGCACTACACGCAACACCGAGTTCAAGCGCACCATGACTTACCAAACAAGCCGTTCAAAAAAGGTTATGAATAGTATTAACTAAATTTTAAACTTTATATAATCCTTATAATTTTAGAATCCATATTATGAGTTTCTTAGACATAATGTAAGAACAAATTCATCTTCAGTATTGTAGTTTTACCAACTTTTAATAGTGAACCCTTTTTAAATAAAATATTTTAAACTTTTTGACTAAATGGGGACATCAAAAAAATTTAAAATAAAACATCACAAGCTTCCACGGTACGCTTTCCTTTGAATAAAACAGTAGCGTGTGTTGTACGCAACTTCGAGTTTTAACACACACCACAACCGATCAAACTAGCCGTTATGAATAGTAATACTTAATTTTTTGAAATTATATATATTTTATATTTCAAAATGGACTTCATTTTTGGATTCGGAATATCAAATTTAGCCTAAGGTGAAATTTTGGTACTTTTCGGATAACTTTCATATTTTGATGAATAGTAAAAATTACTAAATTTTAATTAAAAACAACTTTTTTAATCAAAATAATTAATAGTGATAAATTATGAATTTGAGTGGTTTTAAAGTATATTTAGAATATATTTTTACCATTTAATATAATTTTGGTCATTGGACATAATTTTACAATTAAACCGAACATAAACAAGTGTCAATCTTTTGATAGTTATTATCTCTTAAAAACACGCTTTTTGTTTTGACAGCGGGAATTAATTTTAAATTAATTTCTGCCAATTCTGTGTTTTGAATTTAGAAAAATGGATTCCATATTTGGAATCAGGATGTTCAAATTGTGTAAATAGGTAACTTTTATTTTTAGACATTTTGAATAATTACTGCGGTAAATATTTTATTTACCATGGTTAAGGGTAAATCCGGTAAATAAGGGTTAAAAAATAATATTATAATAATACTAAATTACCCTAAAACGTGTCTTAACCCTATTGGTTGATACATGGTCGACCATGGGCATCTTTGGGTCAATTTTGGGACCTCATTGATCAACTTGTAAGTGATAATGACACTTTATTTTAATTAAGTTAAAATGAATACAAAAATGGCATAAGCTTATATCTTTTAAAAGAACAATTTTTACATAGGGTTATACAAGTTGGATTTTCGATTATAAATATTCATTAGAAAGATAAAAAGATTTCCTACATAATTATATTTTATTTATAATTTTTAGACATCAAATAATTTAAATTATTAATGACACAATAATGATGCAATGTTTACCTCATTAATAAATCATTTAAATAAATAAGATTATAATGATTAAAATATTATCTAAAACCTGTCCAATTCTTATTGGTTGATGTTATTTATAATATTAGTCATCTTATATTCGACCTCAATGATTGTTGGACCATTATAAACCGAATATAATTATATTATAAAGTAATACTTTCACTCTTTCCTAAAGAGCCCCTCCTCTCCCTTATAAAAGGAGACCACTTCTACTCATTCCTCACACCTCTCAAGCCACTTGGCTCGTCCAAACTCTGCCCAACTAAGCTCCCCACATCCCTCTCCTCCTCCTTGAAGCTTCCCCTTAGGCAGAAATCATTTCAAGAAGTCCTTTGGTTCCAACCAAAGTGAGTTACCTAAATTAAAGGTAACATTTTCTCTTAAATTATTTTCAATTATTTTGCTTCTCCAACCCCCAAACTCTTTTTATTTCCTTTCTTTTGTAACAACACCAGTATCCACAATATACTAGGATGTTGTTATAAGAAGGATTCAAACTACACATTCACACAACTCCATCTAATGGATGATGAACATAATGTTTCTGTGGATGGAAAACTAACGCCTCACGAAACGATGATTGTTCAAATACATCTTACCGCCTCTCATGGTGGCCATTAGGATGGAACTGTAATTAAATATGATATTAATGATATATATTTTATATATAAGCTTCTGTAATTCCATTTTATTTCATACAATTATTCGTTTCATGTTGTATATACATACGATAATTTCATTTGAGGAAGTGCGGACTACCGCCCCCTTAAAATGATATGACTCGTTCATACCACACATGGAACGTATAAAGGATGGTGTTAATGAAATTAAGTAACATATATAGAATATTATATTTTACTGGAATAGTAATATACCTATGTATCATTTGTATTCGATTCTTTTAAAATAAAAATTAAATGGAAGTAGCATTCGAGCGTACGTACGGACTACCGTCTCCACGAACGCGATGAGATTCATTCTCCATCGTATCCATTCAAGTATAATTATCATTTTATGATTTAAAAATTATGTTTAAGTACTTGATACCATTCTGGATATGAATAATATACATCCCATTAATAACGAATATGGCTCACATAACAAAGAATATAAAGTAAAATGAACCCGTTAACACCTGAAATGACGATAATTCTAAGATATTATTAACAAATCAATGTTAAAAGATCATATATGATATCATATTAAAGTAACTGATTCTTGTATTATTCAATAACAATTATTTCACCATTATACAGGAGGTAAACCTACCATCGACCAAGGAAAAAGTACAAAGTAAGGGATTCTCTTATCTCACTTTCAATTCCGTGAGATTTCCATTGTTCGCTACTAAATTATTGAAAGTAGTGTATTGTGTACTTCCATTTGATATATATTATCATGATTCACTTTATATTCATGTTATTATGTAAATCATTTGGTGTTTATTAACTTTTGTCCATGCGACTCAGTTGATTAACGTGGTAAGGGGTTTCTTGTCTCACTTTTAATTCCGTGAGAATTCCATTGATCACCACTTAATTATTGCATGCGGTGTATGTGTACTACCCATGATTGTATTCATTGTGTAATATAATTTATTTTATGGGTATTTACATCATCATGGTATGATCTTTCTTTCATGGGTGTTTGTTTCTTAAGTTACCTAATCAATAAGGGAATTTGAGATTTCAATTTCCACTCATTTGGCTTTACGCATATTTCATTGATTGTATTACCCCAAGATTATGTGTGGAATCACTATTCATTTGATTATGTCATAATTTCCACTCCCCTTCCTGTGGATATACTTTTGATACACATAATCACTCCATTGAAAATTCTCAAGTCATTGATATGAATTTGATAAGAGTAATTTTAACTCTTTCACCATTTGTTGAGTTAAACATCCAATTTGTTGGTGTTGTTTTTACAGGAATATGTGTGAATATACTTTGATTGTTTTACACTGAATATCCAATCATATTTAGTGTATTTATATTTTTCACACATAATTATGTTGTTGATTTATCCTTAACATAAGGATATGGCCTTTATGAGAGATTTCATCTCAACTTACATTCCATTGAGACTTCTTTGTTGATATACACCAAATCACTTTTATGTGGTGTATATAATGTACTTTGACATAGTATATCATGAATTCCCTTTATTCTCATGATATTACAAAGTTTTGATTACCTCAATTATTTTCATTCAAGTGTCTCTCTTTTGGTTAGAATCTCTAACTAAAATACCATTTTTAAATGTTTTAAAGACTTATTCATCTAAATCTTTCTCATTAATGTCCATGTTTTAAAAATGGTTTTAAGGATTTATTTATATGGAAATTAAAGTTTAGAAATTAAAAATCCTTTTAAAAGGTTTCAAAGTGGTATGGGACACTTTGATTCAAAAATCTATTTTTAAATGGCTTCTTGACAAATAGTGTGACTTTTAAATGTTTTCAAGAAAAGGGGGATATTTCTCTCAAATAGTTTTGATGATTATTTTCATCTATGTCAACATCCTTCATTATTCATGATTGAGGTTAATGTGATACAATACAATCTTCCATATTGTATCAAATGAGTTATATTTGACTGTGGATGTTCTATTTTTATACCATTCATGGTTTGTGGTTAAAGTATTGACATTTCGTATGCTAGTTTTAATACGAATGTTTATTTTATGCTTAAACCTATTCATATGAGGAATGCATTGGACTTAATAAGTGACGGGTGGAGCCCGCTATAGCTCCTCGATGCATCGGTAGGTCTCATGAGACAAACTAGTGTCTTGGCACAAGGCCTTGGCAAAATCTTATTTGTAGTCTTGGCACGAGGCCTTGGCTATGTGGTTATGATAGTCTGGCATTATGCATTCCATCATTATGAAAGTGGTTATTGATATTGCATGTGATCATTCGACTAGTATAATATCCATGTGAGTAAGTAAATGGCATTATTTCATTTTATTTATGCCATACCATGTTGAAAGTTCAAGTTTCAAAGGCTTTTGTTTTAGTTATAAATTGCCTTAAGTGTTTATGCTTATTTATGAAAGCTTCTGCTATAATGTTATCCTTTCTGAGCATCCGAGCTCACCCCTTTCAATGGTTTATTTTTTTTTTCAGGATTATGAAGAAGTAATTTATGAATGACCTGCAGGGATAGTATGAGGGGATATGAAGACAAGATGTTTTTTTAATGATGTAATGTAAAAATTTATGGATGTATCTAGTTATTCCAAGGCTACTAAACTAATCGGTCTTTTGAGACTTGATCTTTCTCATGATCATGCCAATGTTATGTAATAATGCACCGACTCTGGGTAACTAGGGTCGGGGCGTTACAGTTGGTATCAGAGGAAGTTTAGTACAAACCTTGGTAGCTAGATTTAGATAAACTCTGATTAGAGCACGTAGACCTAAGATGAACTTTGAGGATTAGTATAAAAGAACTTCCTAGAATTTTGGTATTGTAGAGATTTTGTGAGTTTTCTGAGCAATACATCCCTGTCTGGATACGAGCAGGTAGAGGCGGCTCTGGCACAGATGTACCTAGGGGTAAAACCCGAAAACACCGCTTTGAGCTAGACTCGAACGGGAACTGGTGCACGACAACGGGCCTTGCTGCACTCTTGGTTACGACACTCCTGGGGGATATGCTTAGGATAATTTACATTTTCTTTACAAACCGATTTAAGTAATATATACATAAGATGAGAGTAAATGACCTTGGTTAATCCTAATATGTTTCAAATTGAGAATATGGTGACATTTTAATCTCTAAATGATTTTACGACTACTATTACTCACACAATGCTTTCTGGTTTTAGTCAATGGCTGGATTCCAAGGAAGTCATAGTGACTTTGAGAATGATGTACAAGGTGGGAACGGTGGTGGAAATGAGCAACAAAATGGAATGTTGATAGGCGTAAAAGATATCGTCTTTATGCCAAATCAGTTTTCCAAAAATATGATCAACAACATATATATTAACCAACTCCCAGACTCAACAAGGAAGAGAAAGGTGATAAATGATAAGATCTCCAGCAATGGAGACCATGGAGAAAAGAACCCTCAATTTTCATCATGCAGGAATTGTGGAAAGAGACACCCAGGAAAGTGTCTCAATGGGACAACGAAATGTTTTACGTGCGGGAAGGAAGGACATAAAGTGAAGAATTGCCGAAGAAAAATGAAGAGTACTATGGAAGAAGATAAAAATGGTCCCAAGAGTCCATTTACAGTCATTTGTCGTAAATGTAGGGGACCTGGCCATTACCCGAGTGAATGTCCTATTTTATAGGATATTTTCTTGCTCAAAGAAGAAGCTATGTGGAAATAAATGGTTGGAGAAAAATTTAAAAAGTATTAGCACTCCTTGTTGATGGGTTTACTTTGGAATAATTTTCTCTTGTATTTGTAACCCCTCAGTTTTCCATGTGAGAATGATATTTGAGGAATAATTGTCTCTTCTCTTGTGGATATAGGTATAAATAACCATTTGGTTTTATATGATCATTGGGGTTTGAGAAAATGATAAGTTATTATAATTTGGGATGAAAATGCAAAGTATGATATAACATTTGTGGTTAAATTATGTTATTTTGAAAAATTTATCTCATAGAATATAGTTTTTGAAAAAGGACAACACGTAGACCGTGTGACAACCCGTCGCGTCGGACAAAGCTGTGGGAATCGAACCCACAACCAAAGTGCGATTGGGATTTATCGCCTACCACTGGACTACGTGAAGTCCCTGGTTAGTATGAATATTTTTTTTGTTAAATGATTTTATTGATCAATAATAAGATGATTTGGGTTCTTATGTCTTATCAAATGAATACCCTTGGTATAGGAAAATGATTTGGTGATTAAGTGATAAATGTTATTTTGGAAGATGTTCGTTTTGTTAGGAACACTATATGCCCAAGGAAAATAGAATACAATGAGGTTTCATTTGTAGAGTAATGGTGGATTTTTATCTACATTTTTATTGTTGATTTATAGTGATTTGGGTTATTTATGGAAATGATTAACATATAACAGAGAATATGTGATGATGTTAATTACTTTTAAGTATGTGACTTTAAGAGTATTTGATGTCATTTGGAGATACAATGTAACATGGGAGACTACATAATCAAATTCTTCTATGTTTTGGGTTTCAATATTAGTTTGGATTATATTAAATGATTTTAAGGACAATTGGTTATTGAATGGTATCTATTTAACTTTGGGGTATTGTTGGTTTAATTTTAGAAATTAAGATTAGTGCATATTTATCTCAATGAATATCCTTTTGGGGGATCATTAGATCATTCACTAACCATTTTGGTTTTGATTAATCTTCAAAGACAATGTAAATATATGGTTTATCCTGCATGTATCATGTGATTCTATAGAAGTTTATTCTAGCTCTTCCAGTGTGACCAAGTCTTCTTGAATACTCATCGTTTAAAAAAAATTGAGTTAGTGGTGGAAATTTATTAAAGAATGAAAATCTACTTAAAATTTAAGTATATCTCATAATGTTCTTAGTCAATATCATAAATGAATTCCTCTTCCTTATGTAATGTAACTTTAAAAAAAATGTTGTCCTAGATGGTACCTTAAATCATCACTAATTTATGGCTTTGGGATTGTTGGCCTTTTCATAGCCATGTTCTCTACCACTCTCCATCAGATAATTGATGGTTAGATTTCTCCTCCATATCCATATTTTCCTACATGGAACCCTAGTATGTGTTATTTTCGGTAATCTTCATACTTTCCACTCTTTATTTTAAATAGAGGCCTCATTAATTCATTTTTCGATGTGGGATTTCAACTAAGATATTTTGAAATGTCAAAAATGTGTGATCCCAATACCCTATATTTTGTTGAACCGATGGTACTTCAAATCATCATAGATTGATGAGTTTAAGGACCTCAATTTTATACTTGTTTGTGATTGATGACCTCAACCACTACCTATAAATATTTACGTTTTTCCTCCAATTATATGTCTCTAATTTCCACCAATGTTCTCCTAATCGAGATCATAATTTGGTGGTGACCCTTTCATTTCTCTTTTCCTCATATTAAGACAAAATTTTAGTAAACCAATTTCCGATGTGGGTTTTCCCACAAATATATTTTCTATTTTCAACCTTTTATTTTCGAAGAACAATTTCAAATTGCGAGGACGCAATTTATTGAAGGAGGGGAGAATGTAACACCCCAAGATTTCATAGTGTGTTATTTCTTCAAAATAATTCAATAACTTGCACTACACGCAACACCGAGTTCAAGCACACCATGACTTACCAAACAAGCCGTTCAAAAAAGGTTATGAATAGTATTAACTAAATTTTAAACTTTATATAATCCTTATAATTTTAGAATCCATATTATGAGTTTCTTAGACATAATGTAAGAACAAATTCATCTTCAGTATTGTAGTTTTACCAACTTTTAATAGTAAACCATTTTTAAATAAAATATTTTAAACTTTTTGACTAAATGGGGACATCAAAAAATTTAAAATAAAACATCCCAAGCTTCCACGGTACGCTTTCCTTTGAATAAAACAGTAGCGTGTGTTGTACGCAACTTCGAGTTTTAACACACACCACAACCGATCAAACTAGCCGTTATGAATAGTAATACTTAATTTTTTGAAATTATATATATTTTATATTTCAAAATGGACTTCATTTTTGGATTCGGAATATCAAATTTAGCCTAAGGTGAAATTTTGGTACTTTTCGGATAACTTTCATATTTTGATGAATAGTAAAAATTACTAAATTTTAATTAAAAACAACTTTTTTAATCAAAATAATTAATAGTGATAAATTATGAATTTGAGTGGTTTTAAAGTATATTTAGAATATATTTTTACCATTTAATATAATTTTGGTCATTGGACATAATTTTACAATTAAACCGAACATAAACAAGTGTCAATCTTTTGATAGTTATTATCTCTTAAAAACACGCTTTTTGTTTTGACAGCGGGAATTAATTTTAAATTAATTTCTGCCACTACTGTGTTTTGAATTTAGAAAAATGGATTCCATATTTGGAATCAGGATGTTCAAATTGTGTAAATAGGTAACTTTTATTTTTAGACATTTTGAATAATTACTGCGGTAAATATTTTATTTACCATGGTTAAGGGTAAATCCGGTAAATAAGGGTTAAACAATAATATTATAATAATACTAAATTACCCTAAAACGTGTCTTAACCCTATTGGTTAATACATGGTCGACCATGGGCATCTTTGGGTCAATTTTGGGACCTCATTGATCCACTTGTAAGTGATAATGACACTTTATTTTAATTAAGTTAAAATGAATACAAAAATGGCATAAGCTTACATCTTTTAAAAGAACAATTTTTACATAGGGTTATACATGTTGGATTTTCGATTATAAATATTCATTAGAAAGATAAAAAGATTTCCTACATAATGATATTTTATTTATAATTTTTAGACATCAAATAATTTAAATTATTAATGACACAATAATGATGCAATGTTTACCTCATTAATAAATCATTTAAATAAATAAGATTATAATGATTAAAATATTATCTAAAACCTGTCCAATTCTTATTGGTTGATGTTATTTAGAATATGAGTCATCTTATCTTCGACCTCAATGATTTTTGGACCATTATAAACCGAATATAATTATATTATAAAGTAATACTTTCACTCTTTCCTAAAGAGCCCCTCCTCTCCCTTATAAAAGGAGACCACTTCTACTCATTCCTCACACCTCTCAAGCCACTTGGCTCGTCCAAACTCTGCCCAACTAAGCTCCCCACATCCCTCTCCTCCTCCTTGAAGCTTCCCCTTAGGCAGAAATCATTTCAAGAAGTCCTTTGGTTCCAACCAAAGTGAGTTACCTAAATTAAAGGTAACATTTTCTCTTAAATTATTTTCAATTATTTTGCTTCTCCAACCCCCAAACTCTTTTTATTTCCTTTCTTTTGTAACAACACCAGTATCCAAAATATACTAGGATGTTGTTATAAGAAGGATTCAAACTACACATTCACACAACTCCATCTAATGGATGATGAACATAATGTTTCTGTGGATGGAAAACTAACGCCTCACGAAACGATGATTGTTCAAATACATCTTACCGCCTCTCATGGTGGCCATTAGGATGGAACTGTAATTAAATATGATATTAATGATATATATTTTATATATAAGCTTCTGTAATTCCATTTTATTTCATACAATTATTCGTTTCGTGTTGTATATACATACGATAATTTCATTTGAGGAAGTGCGGACTACCGCCCCCTTAAAATGATATGACTCGTTCATACCACACATGGAACGTATAAAGGATGGTGTTAATGAAATTAAGTAACATATATAGAATATTATATTTTAATGGAATAGTAATATACCTATTTATCATTTGGATTCGATTCTTTTAAAATAAAAATTAAATGGAAGTAGCATTCGAGCGTACGTACGGACTACCGTCTCCACGAACGCGATGAGATTCATTCTCCATCGTATCCATTCAAGTATAATTATCATTTTATGATTTAAAAATTATGTTTAATTACTTGATACCATTCTGGATATGAATAATATACATCCCATTAATAACGAATATGGCTCACATAACAAAGAATATAAAGTAAAATGAACCCATTAACACCTGAAATGACGATAATTCTAAGATATTATTAACAAATCAATGTTAAAAGATCATATATGATATCATATTAAAGTAACTGATTCTTGTATTATTCAATAACAATTATTTCACCATTATACAGGAGGTAAACCAACCATCGACCAAGGAAAAAGTACAAAGTAAGGGATTCTCTTATCTCACTTTCAATTCCGTGAGATTTCCATTGTTCGCTACTAAATTATTGAAAGTGGTGTATTGTGTACTTCTATTTGATATATATTATCATGATTCACTTTATATTCATGTTATTATGTAAATCATTTGGTGGTTATTAACTTTTGGCCATGCGACTCAGTTGATTAACGTGGTAAGGGGTTTCTTGTCTCACTTTTAATTCCGTGAGAATTCCATTGATCACCACTTAATTATTGCATGTGGTGTATGTGTACTACCCATGATTGTATTCATTGTGTAATATACTTTATTTTATGGGTATTTACATCATCATGGTATGATCTTTCTTTCATGGGTGTTTGTTTCTTAAGTTACCTAATCAATAAGGGAATTTGAGATTTCAATTTCCACTCATTTGGCTTTACGCATATTTCATTGATTGTATTACCCCAAGATTATGTGTGGAATCACTATTCATTTGATTATGTCATAATTTCCAGTCCCCTTCCTATGGATATACTTTTGATACACATAATCACTCCATTTAAAATTCTCAAGTCATTGATATGAATTTGATAAGAGTAATTTTAACTCTTTCACCATTTGTTGAGTTAAACATCCAATTCGTTGGTGTTGTTTTTACAGGAATATGTGTGAATATACTTTGATTGTTTTACACTGAATATCCAATCATATTTAGTGTATTTATATTTTTCACACATAATTATGTTGTTGATTTATCCTTAACATAAGGATATGGCCTTTATGAGAGATTTCATCTCAACTTACATTCCATTGAGACTTCTTTGTTGATATACACCAAATCACTTTTATGTGGTGTATATAATGTACTTTGACATAGTATATCATGAATTCCCTTTATTCTCATGATATTACAAAGTTTTGATTACCTCAATTATTTTCATTCAAGTGTCTCTCTTTTGGTTAGAATCTCTAACTAAAATACCATTTTTAAATGTTTTAAAGACTTATTCATCTAAATCTTTCTCATTAATGTCCATGTTTTAAAAATGGTTTTAAGGATTTATTTATATGGACATTAAAGTTTAGAAATTAAAAATCCTTTTAAAAGGTTTCAAAGTGGTATGGGACACTTTGATTCAAAAATCTATTTTTAAATGGCTTCTTGACAAATAGTGTGACTTTTAAATGTTTTCAAGAAAAGGGGGATATTTCTCTCAAATAGTTTTGATGATTATTTTCATCTATGTCAACATCCTTCATTATTCATGATTGAGGTTAATGTGATACAATACAATCTTCCATATTGTATCAAATGAGTTATATTTGACTGTGGATGTTCTATTTTTATACCATTCATGGTTTGTGGTTAAAGTATTGACATTTCGTATGCTAGTTTTAATACGAATTTTTATTTTATGCTTAAACCTATTCATATGAGGAATGCATTGGACTTAATAAGTGACGGGTGGAGCCCGCTATAGCTCCCCGATGCATCGGTAGGTCTCATGAGACAAACTAGTGTCTTGGCACAAGGCCTTGGCAAAATCTTATTTGTAGTCTTGGCACGAGGCCTTGGCTATGTGGTTATGATAGTCTAGCATTATGCATTCCATCATTATGAAAGTGGTTATTGATATTGCATGTGATCATTCGACTAGTAGAATATCCATGTGAGTAAGTAAATGGCATTATTTCATTTTATTTATGCCATACCATGTTGAAAGTTCAAGTTTCAAAGGCTTTTGTTTTAGTTATAAATTGCCTTAAGTGTTTATGCTTATTTATGAAAGCTTCTGCTATAATGTTATCCTTTCTGAGCATCCGAGCTCACCCCTTTCAATGGTTTATTTTTTTTTTCCAGGATTATGAAGAAGTAATTTATGAATGACCTGCAGGGATAGTATGAGGGGATATGAAGACAAGATGTTTTTTTTAATGATGTAATGTAAAAATTTATGGATGTATCTAGTTATTCCAAGGCTACTAAACTAATCGGTCTTTCGAGACTTGATCTTTCTCATGATCATGCCAATGTTATGTAATAAGGCACCGACTCTGGGTAACTAGGGTCGGGGCGTTACATTTCATTAATACTTTTGTGAGAAAATTAACAAAGTACCTCATTTGGAAAAAAATTTAAAAACATTTTATAAAAATATAGAAATAGATAAAAATTAATTTAAACAATCCCAGGAGAATAGTAAAAACATTATTTAAAATGTTTTTTATAAACATGTATATAGAAGAAAAATATTTTTGGGCTAAAGAGAGAAATGAAGTTAATTTTCTTTAAAAACATTCTTTTGATCTGTAAAATAATTTAATGTGAGGAAAAAGATAGTAAAAAATAAAATATAAATAAATAACCAGATTTAAATAAAATTAAAATTATTCATCTGATAAGGATCATATAATTTCCTCAATATAAAATTAAATATAAACAAACTCGATTAAAATATGATTGAAACATAAATCCCTTGTTGCTTTGGTATATTTCAAATAAAAACCTCTTGAAAGATAGAAACATATATGGATATTTAAATACTTATAATATTCATGGTAATAATCATAAAATACATTAATGGGTATTATATACACCACATAAAATAAACAAGTGGTGAATATGGCATGTATCTTACTGGAGTAAAAGTAAGATGAAAATACCTTACATCAAGTATTACCTTTCCTCACTCAAATTCAAATCTCTTGTATAATATATATGGATTTATTATAAATTTATTACATAACAATATTCTTATATATCATACCGTTTTTTATGTATTTATGACATCTTATCTCCTATTTTTAAAAATTTGTTATTAAAATCACTATTATGGGTGATGATTACTTTGTTTTCCAAGCATGTTTTTGTATGGTAGTCCCGATCATTATACTTTGATAATGGTTCCATAATTTCAATAATTTTAATCATTTTTAAACATTATATATGTTCATTATATACATATTTATAATCATTCATGAAAATGATAGATAGAACAATGAATTGCACCATTCATGGAGACGGTAGGCCATACGTACGCATGAATGTTGTTTCCATTTTTCAAATGATTGAATAAAATAAAGGTAAATATTAATTCACCTCTATAAAATTATTATATTATTACATATATCATATCTATTTATTAAATATATTATTATTACAATCCAAGTAAAATGGAAATGAAAAACAAATCACATCGCTTCATAGAGATGGTAGTCCACATGTATGCACAAACAATGTTGTCATTTTCCAATGGTTTAGAAGGTAAGAAGGTAGATGTTATATTACAATTAAAAAGTTTAATTATTTCATAATTAGTATATATAAACATTAAACCCATCATAATATTCATCCATAAAATAGAGTGATTTAAAATTAATTGTATCACTAAGTGGAGACGATAAGTTGTATGTACTAACGATGGATACTTTCACTTATTGTTTGATGGGAAATAGGGTGTATAATGGTGGTTTAATAATAATAAAAACAATTAAAAATATTTATCATAATTAATTTATCATTTTATGATAAATTCCATATATTTATAAGAGGTAAGGAAGTGTATAAAAAAGTGATCGGTTAAGGCGATTACCTTTTCTTTGAAAAGAATCTTTTAGATCTCCTGTAATGGGATAAAGGGTTGGTCTTTTAGGAAGACCAAAACCTATATGATGTGTCTAGGAAAGTTTATAAGGGAAATTTTTAGATTTTGGTCTAAGTATAAGGTTCAAAGTTCTGTAAATAAGTGATGGATGAGGTTACATGTTATAATAGATGCAAGGGGTACTTTTAGAATTTCTCAAAAGATTAAATTATAATAAATTAATTATCAATAAAAATGCATAAAAATGGGAATGGGTTTAAATATAAGGTAGGATATGGTTGTTATAACATTAAAAAATTGAATTTAGAAAAGTTTTTTTTGTCATTTTGAACCTTATCAATTTGATTAACCCTTAGTTAACCAATTTTAATTTTAGTTACTGTAAAAAATTTATTAATATTAAAGAATTGTATTTTTCAATTATAAGGTAAAAATTGTCCCAAAAATGGACAATTTATTAAATGTACACCATATAATATCTACCTTATCTTATTTAAAGATATTTATGATTTTTAAATAATTTAATAAAATATTATTTGGATAAAATATCATTATTGTCAATTTTGACACTATTAATTTAATTTAATTTTAAATACATCAATACAAAGGGGTAATTTGAATATAATTATTTCAAAACTCCCTAATATGTTCTATATGTCCATAAAATGAATGGGTTACATTAACTCATTCAAAATATATCAATTTTAATATTTTTAAAATCCATTATTATATTTTTTATTTATTGAAGAAATATTTAATCGATGTTGCATAAGAAATTAAGGTCATTATATAATTAATAAAAATTAAAAATAAATGTATATAATTAAAATAATTTTATTAAGATCAAAATAGAAACTTATATTCATTCATAACTTATTTTTTCCCAATTTTTTCTCATAAGATATATTAAAAAAAGAGTGGCATTTTGTTACTTTCTTTAGTTTAAATAATTTATAAGTCATTTTCATGGAAAATTGTCCATTAAACAACTCAATTTCAAAAATAAGGTGTTAAGTATATAATTAAATTCGTATATTAAGAATTATTATAAAAATTAATTCCTTATCACTTATTTTAAACCTAGATTAATCTGATTTATCCTTTACTAAGGTGATATATTTTACTATAGTTACTATTCATATTGACAAAAAATAAAAGGGACCTATTTAATAAATTTGAAACTTATTATTAAAAATATATAATAAATGGTATCAAATTAAATTTCTAAAATTTTTAGAAATTAATTTTAAAATAAGCGCGCAACACACGACAAAAACTGCTTTTTAGAAGATAAAAATATACTTTTAAGCATAAAAATGGATTTGTTCTTATCCTGTGTCTAAAAAATGTTTATTTATTGTTTTAAAACATTTGATAATTTAAATAATATATACATTCAATTAAATCATTCACAAATATAGATTAATTTAATTTATTAAAAAATCTTTTTTCTAAAAAATAACACATTTATTTCAAAATAATTTTTGTTTTAAATTATAACAATTTCATAACTAATGATTTAATTTTATAAATAGTTTTACCATATATTTTTCATAATCTAGTTATTATTATTCATACCCACTAATCAAATGGGTAGGTGTTGATCGACACATAATATTTTAATAATGTTATGTGGTTCATTTAAACTCATTGTTACATGTAATGTAAGCTATCAAAGAAATCAAATTATTTAAAGAGGAATATTTCATAAAAATATCAGGGTATTATAAGTGTAATGGAATAGAATAATTAGTTAAGGTAGTGGTTTTGACTGATTTTATCATCAATATATTTCAAAAATGAGCAATGATAACCCTATCAGGATATCTTCTACCAAGGAAGAAAGCTGATCAGGGATCCTGATGTGCAAGGGGAAAATCCCTGGGAATGACAATATAGAGTTTGATTAGAAGGATCGTGTTTCCTCTAGACTACAAGATTTTGATAATGGACTATGTGACATGTTTGTAGTTTTGTCATATATTTTTAATGTGAATCTTGAGGAGCTTACAACCTTGCAACTTTTCCAATGTTGGCATGGGAAATTAGTTACGTTCTTAGTACAGTTATGTGGTGTAGATGGTTTACCCTCTATTAAGACCATCTGAAATTTCATTTAAAAGGTGGGGAGTTGTGAGAACCCACAAGGGTTGATCTTTTCAATAATCATTTGGGTGAGATAGTCATAGACTTGTAGAATTTACATTATCCGACGAGTATGGATTACTAATGATGAAATTATAAGGTTGGGTAGATTGTGACTTATATGGGAGAATTCCCCTACTTATTCTTTCTTTAAGATGGACTGAGGCTAGTATCTTCCCATAGGATGGGAAATTTTCTCCTCTATAAGAAGTTATGTAATTAGTTCACTTAGAGCTCACATCTTGAAGGTGAAGGAATTACATGTGATGGTGTAGATTTTTAAATGAGATAAATCCTAATATTTTTTTCTTCTAGTTCTGGATGGTTTTTAGGAAGAAACTTTTTGATGTGGGGAGGATGTTGTGACCCAAATTTTTACCCAAGAAGGACTCAACTCAATTTTGATTTTTTGAAGTTATGGGACCTTCCCAAGGGTAAAATAGTAATCTTACCCTAGATGATGATCTTGAAAAAAAATTCTAATGGTTCCATTAGATTCAAAATGTGTGGTTTATACTAGTTAAATATGGAATGTGAGAGCGAGTGTCATGGAGCCTTAAAAATAATATTATAAAAATATATTATTTTAAGGAACACATGTGTATTTTTTTAATGAAAATATGATATCTATTAAAATGAGTGTTTTATATGTAAACTGAGACCATTTTTTGAATCTAGAGAGAAGGTTTTACCTTATGCGTGACATAATTTGTGTTCATATCAGGTTCTGCAGTGGTTTGTAATCACTCTAAGTCATTAATGGTTAAATTAATAAATTGAATGAATATATTATTTAACCTGATCTATGTTTATATAATCCTATATTAGAAAATTTATATTGTGAGATGTATAACCCTATAGAGTTCTACAATAGGAATTGAGAGCTCCCTCTAGTGTAGGAATTTGTGGATTAACTAGAGGTTGAGGAACAATATCTTTTGATTGTGGAAATTCATGGAGTTGAAAATTATCACAATGGAACCATCTACAACATCACGTGAGAAATATTTCCTCACCAACAATCAATATTCTATTAATGCATATGATGGGGAGGGGTTTTTTCAAGTGTGACAGGTCTTGGGCCATTAAGGTCATGTATTGGGCCTTTTGACTTGGGCATATGAGTCGTGTAAGAGTCATGTTGGGCCTTATGCCTTGGTCCTATGGGTCATGTAAGGGTTCCCCCTCAACCCTTTAAAGGGGGATTATCCAAAAATAAATAAAAAATAAGTCCTTCAGTATATTTGGGGGGAATGATTATTTTATTCTTGTTTCTCATCATTTTCTTATATTCCATCAATGAATGGTAGCTAAACTGAAAATGGTTATTATTCATTTCTCACTTTGTATTTAATGGATTTCTCCCTTCATTATTCATGTCCTCAACACTGGTATTTGTTTTTCTAGTGGTTTGAAAATTTTCAGGAAACTAATTCATTGTGTGATCGATCATAGGTTTTGTGGATCGTTTTTACTGGTTTAGGATCATGGATTGTGGTGTGATGGGGGTATGATATTGATGATGGGAATCTGAAGAGGGATTAGGTTATGGTGTCTTCATGATTTGTGGATTTTAGGATGATACAACTTCTATGAGAGGCACCAATAGCTTGTTTTTCTGACTTATCATGCCCATAATCTAAATTTTAGCCAAGATTTGAAGATGGTCAACTCAGTTTTAGGAATTATAGATGGATTATGCTGAAAAATAAAAGGGGATATACAATCAGAATATGTGTCATGTGTTTGATATTCTAGGGATTTTCTGATGACACGTCATGAGTTTTTGGAAGAACACATTCCATATAGTCCCATTTTAGGTGATTCTAGGGTTTCAGTTGGGGTTAAGGATCATATGGCCATGTGACTAAGGCACACACTATGTGACTCCCTACCTGGATAGCTCAGTGTATACTATGAGTACACACCCAGATACCTTTACAGCCCCACATGACATGTGTTATGTTCCCCTCCTTATATACCCAGATAGGTACATGACTCGGGTATATGTGGGGCATGCCAAGTTCCCCCAAGGAAATGACATGCCACGTGACACTTCCACATGTTTTGTATATGGGTTGATACATGCCATGTGGAAAAGAAAACATAAATTGGTGGCTAAATTGGGATAACATGTTGTGTATCCTTGGGGCACATCATGTACTATCCTTTGGATTAGGATAGTTCTTCAGATGTATATTTTCTCATCATTTTTCCCTCGTGGAGTTAGTATCTCATCCATTGAGACTAGGATCCTCTTAAAATTTAATATTTAATCCTTTTCCATTCAAGGATTGTATCTTCCGTTAGTGAAATGAGATAGAGTCAGTTATTTCACTCATATACTGGTAAAGGGTCCTTTATCTTCATAGTATAATTTTTCCTATCCATAGAGCTTATATGTGATAGGGATCCTCCACCCGAGTATAATTTTTCTTTTCCACATAGCTTATATAGGATAGGGATCCTCAATGAAAGTTGAATTTTTTCCATCCATGGAGCACAGATAGGATAGGTATCCTCCACTCAAGTTTTTATCTCTCCCATATTCATGGGGCGTAAATTCTCTAGCAACCAATGTGGGAATGACTGTGTGGGATACTTTATAATTTTGGACTAAGAGTTGTCATTAAAGAATTCATTTATCTAGCTGATATATTTAATATTATACTCTTGGACTTGAGTACTTTCTTTGACCATTCTTGGGTCTATCCCTTTCCCACTAGTAGCATGTGCTACCTCAAATGGTGATCATTATTTGGGAAGGAAAAAACTCTCCTTCATGGATTTAGAGACTTTCTAGAAACTTTAAGCCTATGAAGTGATAAATTCTATAAGTTTTGTGATTCCTTGAAACCCTTGGGGCTTCTTTTGAGATACGATGTTGTCTATGGATATTGATTTCAGTATTTGTGGACTCTCTAGTGTTTTTTGTATCACTAAATACAAATTCATGTTGTATTTTTAGGATTGGATCTATGATGATTGGGATTTCCTAGTATCCCTCAGTCCCCTAATTTTTTAATAATTCTAGATTATGCTTCTTGACTCTCTTTCAACTACTCCTTTGCATCAGAAATTTTGAGATAACTTATTTTATTATATTTCCTTATTATCATCCTCCAATAAACCTATAGTTTTAAGAGTAGAGTTGATTATTACATTATGCTCCATTTATAGTTTTTGAGATGTCCTACTAAGTATGTTTATACAATCCCATACACAATCCTTGGGCCCAAACATGCAGTGTAAGTGAAAATGACGTATAGGTTAGATATGGATTGGTGAGAGTGAGTCTGACATAGCTTGTTTGGACTTTATTCCCAAAAAACTTAGTGGATTTGGTTTTGGCATAACATTGGTTGTACCGAGAGATGATTATAGTAGTATGTACTTTTTCATATATCCATCTTACAGTGAGGGACCCTTTTTCCTTTACAGGTTTTTGGTTTTCCCTTCAAGTTATTGGGAATGTATTTTTTTACATTAGATTATTCCCACTATTTGTATTTTGTATTATATTAGATGAATTATACATGTGTTAAATTTAGTTAAATTTATTATTTATGTATATCTTGTATATTTTCAATGTTTTGTTTCATTGGAGATATGTATTTGTCATATGTTATGATAGGATAAGGCCTAATATGTGTGTGATATGCCCACTTAGTGTTAAGAATTAGTCCCTATCCTATTGGAGGTAGACTTGGGCGGCACACTTAGATTTTCATTAGTTGAGGTGGGGCCCTATAGGTTTGGTTTATGTCACAAGGCCTGTGTTGGAAAGGTGTCAAAGTATGAAGGTTTTCATGCTAGGTGTCTTTCTAACCTTAGCTATTGGGTAAATCCAAAAATAAAGCATACACCCATGGTATACCAAATATATATTCTATAACACTCCATGTGGTATATTCAGTGAGTCATCCAATGCAAAAAACCCATTTTATTCCTCATTAACTTATTTTATATCTTTATATGAAATCTAACCCATGATAACCTTAAAATTTTATCCAAAACTATAATACTCCATGAAAAACATCAGTTAGGGAAAATTCAAAGTCTCGCTTTTAATGGTCAATTATTATTTCACTTTAAATAATATATTCAACCAATGTGAAATAATGATAAATTTGAGACTAACTTTTTTATAACATTATATATTTTATATTCTCAGACTCCTTTAAGAATATTAAAAAAAACCATACATCACCACTCAGCTATTTGTATAACATATAATAAACTATGAGAGTGACTTTATGTTTTCTTCACTTTTCATGTTTTTTACACTCATTACATATATGTGTAATTCTTACCACATCTCTATGTGACCATTATATAAAACCCTCCCCATAAACACTTTTAATAAGTGACATATATAAGGTAAGATAGATTGAATAATGGTGATAATTAGGAATCATATTTTTAGCATTCAACTCAGTGAACAAATATTCAAACCTCTTAACTTCATAAAAAAATATTATTATGTTAATTGAGTTTGTTTTATACTTAAAACTCTTTATATATTCATTTACACTATCATTTTATATGATATTCCCTAAATGGTTTTACTTTAAATCATTTTTCCAACTAATGTAACTATTTGTATTAATTTTTTAATTACATACCCTAAACCTTTTAGGGTATTAAGATACATTCACTTTATAACATATAGTTTAAGTTATGATTTCGTTTTAATGTTTAGTTGGTTTTACTTCAGGTTTCAAGGAGAGTCGGAGGCAATCTGAGGGTTTTATAATGGACTTTGTTTGGGTGATGGCTATGGGAGTTGGTTCACACTATGAATTGTATATTCACAATGTGAATTATCCCTGGTTAAAATCCATGATTTAGGTTAAGGATGTTAAAAAAATCATGATGTGAAAGTTATATTCACATCATGAACTAGGATTTTACGTTTTCTAAACCATGGTAATGCCTTTTTAGTCATACAGTCCATCCCATAGATTCACGCCATGAATTAATGATTCACATCATGACACAAAGATTAATGATGTGAATCATCCTTGTTCTAGTGATTTATATAAGTTAATAATATGAATCTTTTATCATCTTCCATAATCCTTTCTCCATAAAACCCTAGGGATATTCTAGGTGATTTTGGGTAAATCTAGACCTTCCAGGCTTCTCTAATTGGTTCATTGATCTCTAGGATAGTTGGTTTCTCCAATTTCGGTATGTGTGATAGTTATCTCTTTTTTTACTTCTTGATATATTACTTTGTAAGTGGTGTTGTTATATATTTTTGAATTTTATTAAATGGTATTTGATCTCTCTTAGTCTTTTATGGATTCCTATATTCAAATTCTTTCCAGAGGTTGATTCTTATGTTGTTTGTAGTGTAATGGGTGAGATTATCAAGCTATGTGCAGATAAAACTTTTCCAAAAACCAATTTTTCTTATAGTATTAAATTCTAAGATGTGAGGATCAATTTTAGGGCCTCCGTTCATTGATATTTCTTTATCTTCCCCTTTTGATGTGTGTGGATCCCATTATGGTTAGTCTAAAACTCATGTTTGATGTAGGTGATTCCATCTATAGCCTATGTTGGATAAACCTCAAAAGGTTTTTATTTATTAAAAAGGATTATAAATTAATTTTAATGATTATTGAAATGATTTATTTGTGTTCATAAATTGTTTTTTATAAAATATTGGTTTTCCCTATATTTTGGTGAATGAAAAGTTTTTTTCATAACATTTTTAAATTGATTGAGAAATTTTTTTCAGAGAATGATTTTTATGAATAAAAGGTTTTTGGAATTGTTTTTGATATATAAAATCCTTTTTAAATTGATTTGATATATTTCACACATGGGAGCCTTTAATACTTAAGTGGAAGGTATACTATTGGACGTCGACCATTGGAATTGTAAGGGGGTTCAATTTCTAGGGTTTTCCTCTATTCCTAGATCATTGATACATTGGGTCTAGTTATTTATTGAAGTTATAGGGGGTTCACTTTATAGGTTGTTTCTATTTCTTTATACTTTGATGCATGGGTTCTAGGGACTTGAGTCCACACTAGTCATTGATTTTTTATTGAGGTACGATTGGTCTAGATATCCTAATCTTTATTATACTAGGGGTATTTACCATTATGTTGGCTGGATTGATATGTTGAGATACATGTTTTGATAAATGTAATTGGTTATTTGAAATATGATTTGAAAGTGTTTTACCTAGATTTGTTTTATAAATATGGGAAAGGATGAATGTTTTACAATTCTTCTGATGTAAAACTATTTAACAGCTTATCATGCCTTATTTTCTTCAATATGAGAATATTGGGATTGTTTTATAGAGACTCAGTATAGAAAACCTAGGTGGGATCCTACAGAGCCTATTTATATCACACCCTTCACACTCCCTTGGGGGTGTGTAGACATTGTATTAACTTTTAATGCAGGAAAGGGAAAGGATTTTCATTGAGGTAGTGAGGATTATGTCAGTTAGGCTTGTGTAGTTAGTGGTGAAATTGTGGTAACTAGTATATACATGTCACATGGAGTAGTTGTTGCCAGTTTTAGTTATCCTTTTTTTTGTTGGATATATTATTTTGGTTTGATCTGGATATATTTGGGTTATACTACTATCATGGGTACTCTTTGTTATGGAATATCTATTTTCTAGTTGTTCTTTTCATGTGTATATATTCCATGTATCTTGTTTTAGGTTTGGTAAAATCATTCCCTCTTGTTGTTGTTTGATGCTCAGGTGCTATTTACTAGCTTGTAGGGATCAGGAATTCCCTTCAAGTTATGCTATAGTCTATTTTGGATCCTAGTTGGACAGTTTTTCTATGTCGAGTCATGAAAATTTGGTACCATGGAATAGTTATTCTCATTACTATAATGTTTTTAGATAGAATATAGGATCTTAGAGACTTTAGAGGTACATTTTTGAAAGTTTCTATCCAACTCTTACCATGAAGATCTTTAAGTTACCATGGGATGTTTGGATGTGTATCTCTAGTGTGGGATTTTTACCGTTATCTATGTTATTACTAATGATCTTATTATTTAAATTTAGATCTTCCTATTTATTTATTATTCCCTTCTATTTTTTGGCTTGTAGAAAACATGACTCTAAGATATCTTCTAAGGGTTCCTTAGGAGGGTTTAGTGAGAAATTTTCTTCAATGTAATCCTCTTTTGGACTAGAATCTCTTAAAATCTATCATACAAGGTGTTCATTCCATGGATCAAAATGTACTGAAAGCTCAAAACCATGTTATTGAGTCCAAAACCAGAGATTAATGAGAAATGGATCAAGATATAGAATTCCTACATGATGTGAACCCATCTTGTAAGGATTAAAATAAACTCTAAGAGTAGTGGGACTAGTTGGGAAATATTGATCAAGTCTTAAACTTCATGGATACACCAAAGGTTATCAAGGTGAAATGTGAAATTTTCAAGCATGAGGGTCCTAAAAAATGGTGTTTGTTTCCATATTACATGATAATTAAAAAATGGTCTTATATTAGAAGGGTTTTAAGACCCCCTTCTTTCAATAGCTCTTTCCAAAGTATATGATGATAGAAAAGTCTCTGGAGTTCTTCTCTTTGAAGAAGGGAGAGTGATCAGTGTTAGAGTACACCAACTGATTTTTTAGAGTTGGTTTATTTTTTTCGAGAGGTAGTGATAGATAACTAGCTGAAATATCATAAATAACTATAGGGTTTGCGACAAAAAATTAGATCGCATGTATATATGTTGATTCTTTACACTTACACTAAGATGGTAGATAGGGTGATGATGGATGAAAGGGTTATGGTGAAAAATATTGGATTCTTTGGCACATCCCTTCCACCCAGTGGCAGTTTTAGAGGAATCCAGGGAAAGAAGTGGAATTGGTATGATAATTGAAAGAATGGTGGAGGTGGTTCTCAACAGTAGGCCTCCTCTAAACTATCAGCATCTCCCAATAGTGTGTCCCTAACTTACTATCAATATGGAAAGGTAGGGCACACCCAAAAATCTTTCCCCTTTCCCATGAATATTTCATATTCTTGTGGATTATGATAACATTTTTAGATGTTCTTATAGGATTTATCTATGGCATATTTTGGTTAGGGATCTTTTTCTCCAAAGGTCACTATAGCGTAGTAAGAAGCATCAAAGTCCACAAGGCTCCAAAACCTATGCCTCAGGAGAGAATCACATTATTATAATGGATGGGTTTCTAGAGGAGGTTGACATGGGCCTGACTATGGTGAGCGGTTCCATCTTTGTTGCATCTTTTATAGAAACTGATCTATTTGATACTGGTTCCTTATACTTGGTTATATCTGCTCAGTTTTTTTATATGATGAAACTTATAATTGTTCCCATATCCTTTGATATAAATTTATTGATTCCTCTTAAAAGAGAAACAAATAGGGGCTTCATTGTACTGCATGTTTTCCTTCAATAGATGATTAAAAGTTATCTTGGGATTTCTTAATTCTTTATTTGGATCTATTCTACATCATATTTAGGATGGATTGGCTAGGTGAACTTCATTATAAAATATATTATTATCATTAGCATGTATTCTTCTCTCCCACAGAAGGGATATCTCAGGTGATTTAGGGAGAGTGGGAATCGAGGTCTGGAAATGAAGAACCTACCTTCCTAGACCTTAGAAATTTTTTCTCTATATTTTTAGAAAAGTTCAATGATGTTTCCTTACTTATTGATCTTACCTTAGTTGTTTGGGACTTTCTTGATATTTTCCCAGATTATTTCTCCAATATTCTTGGTTTCTGGGACTTTCCTGATTTTTTGCCAAACGATTTATCCAATATTCCTCTAGAAATAGATGTAGAATTCATGATTGATTTTTTGTTGGGTATGTAACTGATTTATATAACCTCTTATCATATATAAACTTCTAAGATAAAGGATATCGTGATCAAGTAGAATGATCTAATTTATAAAATATTCATTTTCCTTAGTGTTTCCACTTGGTCGTCCTCTATACTCTTTTCCAATAAGGTCAGAAGTTCTTTGAATTTCTATATAGACTATAGAAAGTTTAATCAAGTAAATGTTAATAATACGTACCTTTTCTAAATGTGGATAACCTATTTGATCAATTAAAGGGTGTGAAGTGATTTTCAAAAATTGATCTTTGTTTGGATTATCATCAGCACAAGGTTTGGGAGTCTGATATCCTGAAGACCACTTTCAGGAGCAAGTATTTTTATTAAGAATATCTTGTCATTCCTTTTGGTGTAATTAATTATTTTATAGTTTTTATGGCTTCGATGAATTATATATTCCATCATTATCTCAACACCTTTTTCATGGTGTTTGTGGTTGATATCCTGGTTTATCTGAGATCCAATAATGAGAATGAGAACCATCAAAATTTGTTTTTGGAAATTTTGAGGATCCACCAACTATATATAAAGCTTTCGAAATGTAATTTATTGATCCAATAAGTGAATTCCTTAAGACATGTTATTTTGGAACATGGTCCCTCAATTAATCCTAAAAGAGGCTTTCTTATCATGGGAATCACCAGAAAACATCTTCAAGATATAGAGCTTCCTAGGTCTGGATAGATATTATCGGTAGTTTATCAAGGATTTCTCAAAGTTAAGATCACCTTTGAATTATATTAAAGTGGTTAAATTAAATAGGGACACTATGTTTCAATATTCTATTGATTATTTTAAATGAATTCTAACATCAACTCCTTTCATGATCTTTCCTTATCCTAGTAGGGTGTATGTGGTATATTGTGATGCTTTTGGTTTTTTTCTGGGTTGTGTGATTATTCAAGATGATCAAGTTATGTCCTATGTCTCTTGAAATCTTCAAAAACATGAGAAGAATTACCCCACTCATGATTTAGATATTTCCACTATCTTTCATGTGTTACTACCTTTTGGGGAGGCATTAACGATCTTTTCTAATTATAAGAGTTTGATCTATACCATTTCTTAGAAGAAATTAAATCACATACAATGGCAGTGGGTGAAATATCTCCAAATGTTAGACTTTTACATAATATTTACCCTGAGGAAGGTTAATTTCATTTATGACACTATTAATAAGAAATTACCTTCACATGATGTCTTAGAATTAAAGTAGGAGTGGAACCTAATAGGGATTTTCACTCAGTTTCATCTACATGCATAGGAGGATGATTCAGGTATGGTTTTGACCAATGTTCAATTGTTATCATCCCTCTTTTAGTCAATTATGTAGGACCAGCATTAGTATTATTAGTTCATGGAAATCAAGAAAACCTTATATGGTGGGGGTGATAGTGTATAGTTAGTCTCTTCTGTATGATGGTATTTTATGCTTCAGGGGTCAACATTTCATCCCATCATCTATTAGGAATTCAATGTTTCATGATTATCATAGTTCTTTATGGGTTATTCACCCTGGAACTTTAAATATGTATTATGAAATGAGATGGTGTTTCTGGTGTCTAAGTATAAAGAAATATATTGCTAATTATATATCCCACTATCACAACTATCAACAGGTAAAGGCAGAGCACCTAAATCCTTTTGGTCTACTACAGCCTCTTCCAGTTACATTTTGGAAATGGGGAAAGGTGTACATAGAATCAACTATTTTATTACCATGGAATCCCAAAGTGAAGAATACTATATGGGTGGTGATTGATCAGTTGATGAAATCAACTTGTTTTACTCTGATCAGGGACACTACCAAGGTTAAAGATCTGGATAAGCAGTATATACAGGATATATTGAGGTTTCATAGGGTTACCTCTACCATTGTTTTAGATAGGTATACCAAGTTTACCTCTAGATACTCAAAGAGTATCCATGAGGTGATGGGGACTCAGGTTAGATTGAGTACAGCTTACCATCTATAGATAGATATCCAGACGGAGCACATTGTTCAGATTCTAGTGGATATATTCCATGCCCATATCTTATATTTCTGTGGATCATGAGATATAAATTTTGGGTTGGTCATGTTTTCTTATAATAATAGTTGCCAGTTGTCTATCAAAATGGCTCCCTTCATGGCTTTTTATTGTCTCCCATGAATGTCACCTATTTATTAGGTAAAGTTGGTTGATATATCTTGTGGGACTGAGTCACATTTAGGAGACATTAGTGAGGATTTAGGATATACATTTGTTCTTTGTTATATATCAGAGTTGGAATAAATCCGACATGGATCATCAATTCCATCCTTTGGATTTTTTCATTCATGCTTAGATTTTATTGAAATTTTCTATTCAGTTGGTTCACTGTCAACTTTTGAATAGGGGGAACATGGATATGAGATATGTTAGACCATTTTATATTATTTATGTTCTTGGTTGGGTTTCTTATAATTTGGTGTTACCATCTCATTTTATCGATATACATGATTTTTTCCACATATCTCATCTTAAGAAGTACCGCCCCGGTCTATCCCATGTTCTGAGTTGGGAGGAGATTTATTTGGATCCAAATTATATTATTATGGAGAAACTAGGGGAGATAGTTGATTCTTATATCAAAATTATTTCATGTAAAGTTAATTATTTTGGTCAAAGTGTTGTGGAGGAACGAATTGTATTCTCGTGATACTTCATAGCATGAATCATTAGTGAGGGAGTAGTGGCCACACCTATTTTCATATAATTATTCTTCAGTTTGAATTTATGGGGATATAAAGTTCTATGGTGGGTATAATTGTAACATCCCATTTAATTTACACTCTTTTTTTAATATCTAAGTGGTTTTACTTTGGGTTTTGAGAAGCATCGGTGGTGATTCGGGGGTTTTATAAAGGACTTGGGCTGGGTACTAGTAAAAATATTTGGTTGACACCATATATTATATATTCACAATGTGAATTATCCCTAGGAATAAGTTATGATTTCAATTTAGGATGTGAAACAATTTAATTATTTGAAAGTTATATTAACATATTGAACTTGTATTCTAAGTTTTTTAAATTTAGGTGATTCCTTTTTCAGGGTACAGTCCATCTTGAAGGATCAAATCATGAATCAATGATTCACAATGAGAATATTCCTTATTCTAGTTATTTCTATAAGTTAAGAAATGAAATATTTTCTCATCCAACTTCCTCCTCTCTACCTTATACCCAAGGGTTTTTTCAAACAATTTTGGGTGAATCAAGCCCTTCTGGGATTCTCTAATCAGCATATTGATCTTTAGGTTGGTTTGTTACTCCCCTTTTAGTAAGTGTGATTGTTCTCTCTTATATTCCTTCTTGATTAGTTGGTTAGGTAGTATTTTTGGGTTACTTTTTTATTTTCTATTGAATGTGATGTAATATATCTTTATCCTTTATATATTTATCTATGCTATTACTTTTTAGAGGTTGGTTATTATGTTGGTTACAGTGCAGTGCATGAGATACTCAAGTTATTTGTTGATTTAATTCATTATTATCCCTTTTTATTATTGAATATTATTCTAATATGAAATAATTTATGTTAATTCCTTTGTTTATTTCTCTGTCTTTTTCTTCCCCTTACAGTGTGGGTAGATCCTTTCAAAATTGTTGTGCAGACTATATTTAAGGTATATGGTTCCATATCTAACCTATATTTGATGAACCATGAATTATTTTGATTTATTTAAAAGGTTTTTAAATGAATTTTCATGATTCTTGAAATGATTTGTTTATTTTTGAATATGGGTTTTAGAGAAAAAAAGGTTTTCCCTTCATTTTGGTGAAAGAAAATGTATTTTCAAAGCTTTGTTAAATGGATTGTGAAATGGTTTTCAAAGCATTTTTTTATGCATAATGGTTTTCTGGATTTTTTTGTGAAATTTGAAAACCATTTCAAATTGATTCGATATATACTAAACATGGTAGGCTCGGGTACTTAAGTGGAAGGTGTAGTACTGGGTCTCATCTATTTTAATTATATAGGGGTTCAATTTTTAGGGTGTTATTTTATTCCTATATTGTAGATTAATTAGATTTATGACTTGATTAACATTTTTGGGGGTTCACTTTCTAGGGTGTTCCTCTTTCCCAGTACTTTAATGCATTGTTTTTAGGTACTTGAGTGTGTACTAGTCATTGTTTTTTGTTAAGGTGATAGTGATCTATTTATCATGTTCTTTCTTTTCTTAGGTTTTTTTACTATTATAATTTGTCTTATGTTTTTTGGCTTGATATGATGTGATACATGCATTGATAAATGTACCTAGTTATTTGAAATTTTCTTTGAAAATAAGTTTCTAAGATTTTTTTGGAACGATATAAAAGGGTAAAATATTTTACGATGCTTTTGATATAAAATTATTTAACTACTTATCATGCCTTTTTCCTTCAATATGAGAATATTGGTTTTTTTTATATAGAGACTTGATATGGAACACCTAGGTGGGATCTTACAGATCCTATTTATCTCACACCATGCACACTCCCTTGGGGGTGTGTAGATCTTGTATTGTCTTATAATGCAAGAAAGGGAAAGGTGATACAATGAGGTGGTGAGATTTCAATCACCTTGTTTTGGGTATATATTAGTGATATGGTGGGACGTGTTCCATATATGTCACATAGAGTAGTTTCTTTCAAGTTTTAGTTGTCCTTTTTTTTCTTGGACATGTGATTTAGTTTTGATCTAGGTACATTTTGGTTGTATTTATACCATTGGAACTCTTTTTATAGAATATCTCTTTTCTAGTTCTTCTTTATTCATGTATATATGCCATGTATCTTGTTTCGAGTTAGGAGAAATCATCCCTTCTTGTTGTTGTTTGATGCCTGGGTTCTAGTCACTAACCCATGAGGATCGATAATTCTCTTTGGTTCTTTCCTTAGTTCATTTTGGAGCATAGTTGGATGGGTTTTGTGAGTCAATTCATGAAACACTTTATATTTTGATTGGAATAATATTTTATTTATTGTAATTTAATTTCTCTAAGTCCAAATATAATCCCACTACCATTTTAGACACTATGTTCTCTTCATAATATCATGTTAAGAATCAAAAACTTCTTTATGTTAGGAAATAACACTTATTTCCTAATGTATTAATTTTAATTATTTTACTATTATGTCCAAATATTATAAGGTATTCTACGTGTTTAGATCAGTATACAAAAAATAATATTTTATTCTTTAAAATATTCCATTGATAGGATGTGGGATCTTATCTCTCATGTTTTAATAAACATCTAGATAAACTCTCCTATCCTAAATAAAAATCCTATTATCCTCATCTTGTTTTATAGTATGTTATATAATTGATGAATCATAAACCATGTATATTAAATCCATTATCTTTTATTGTTCTTAAAAAATCTATATTAATAAAAAAACGTCTCTTATCATATAAAAGAAATGAGATAAATATAAACATTATTTATTTATATCCATATGATCTTTATGTATTCTTTTACATTCAATTATTTTATATAGAAACTCTTTTCTTCATAATTTTAATGAAAACTACAAACTTTATCACTTATTAACTTGATTTGAATTCTTTTATACTTACAACATTTTCAAAGTATACATTTGGAATCACATACCCTTAAAAATTAAATAATTTATTTCTATAATAATAATACCAGGCATGGACTCTCCATGGACTTTCAAATATCCCCTTAGGTATCTCAAAAAATTTCCATCCTATGGAAATATTTCCCCTCCCTCTAGATACCTCCTTTAAGTTTCAATGAATATGGTTGAATATCAGAAAAAATTTGATATTCCTTTCTATATTAAGTTTTTACCCTTTAGAACTATCAACATGGTATAAAAGCCTATAAATCCTATTTCATACCCATATATCCTCAATATATTATGGAAATATGGTAAAACAAAATTTTAAAACATTCACATTATCAAAACATTTAAAATAATGATCACATAATTAATTCCTTAGATAGATCATTCGTTAAAAGGAAACATTTAGTCCCTCTATGTCATTAGAACACTCAATCATATTGAGTATGTAAGTGAAGACTAAATTTACTTTCTACATATTGCATTTTATTCCTTTAAAACCTTAATTGAATCATTATGTTCTTCCTATAAGAATCTAGATTCATTTTTTGAAAAAATTCAATATTTAATTCTTTAGGAAGGTATTTTCCCTAATGCGTAGAATTTTTATTTTTAATGATTCTAAAGTTTATAGGTTTATATAAGGATTTTATTTCCTTAAGATTCTTATTTCAAGGATTGATATCAAATTTAAATAAGATAAATATGACGCTATTTATCTATAATATAATCTTTTATCAAATGAGTGGCATGTTATACATTCATTAATAATGAATTTTATTGAATGTTCTCCCACTAAAATGATTCCCCTTTTTCCAATTTACCATATCCATTAGGGGGATCTGATTCATATTTCACTAAGTAATGAGTATAATTTAGTGTCCATCTCAGCACTTAATTATTTAGGTAGGCCTTCATTCTAATCATATAATATGTGACAACTGGATGGTTTATCAGAAAATTTTCTCAATCCATCATATGGATATACTCAACACTATTCATCTGGTATCATATTTCATAGGGTTTATTTCATGAAACCATACCTCCAAAGGGACCCCTCTGGAGCCTCCAATGAAGGAAGGGAGATAATGACCCCCCAGTACCGCCTTCAGTAGTTCATGATTATGTGACTTGCACCATGGGTATAAAATATCACATATAAAAGGCATTATATTCAATAGATATAATAGGATCGGGAGATATGATAGTATCTACTAAGAAAATCAATGAAATAGTATAAAATAAAGGAAACCAAATCCATCTCACAAAGCATGTGTAAAGTAAACAAGTATAAATATTCTCCAAAAAAATACCCAAATGAAAAGTCATATGGTAGAGACTTGTCAACAACTCCAATGTTTGTGCTGGAAATGTATTTCTTGGTCCCCAAATCCCTCTTAGAAACCTAAAAATAGTTTTTATATACATTGGGTGATCATAACATGTATACTTAGTAGGATCATATCAAAATTCTCTCATACACATGTGAAAATATTATATTAATGAACCTGTGAGAAAGAAGCAGAACCAACATCACCTAAATAGGTCAACTAACCAATCCTATCCTTGACAAGGAATTCTCACCAAATAACATATCCACGTATAGTGATAAAATAAGAATCATATCGATAAAAAGGGTACCCATGTTGTTTTCTTATTGATTTTCCACTCTTATACCCTAATATAATATGTCCTCGTACTTCTATATCTTATGTATAGTAATCCTACCTAAATACACTTAGGTAGTTGCATCATACCAAGCACTCTGCATGCAATTGACCATCACATATCGGCTAAAGACTCCTAGTAAAACACATATTACCAAGAACCCTACATGTAACTGTTCATCTTATTCACATCCTCTCATAATCACCACTATATAACCATGGTAGTTTGGTATCATGAACATGAAGGACATCAACCTTTTTTCCTCCTACTATCATTCACGACCCCCACCATAAACCACCACATCAAACTCACCAACTCAATCCATAAGGTCACTATGTCTTCAATCCATCACAGATCGTGTGTAAGAACATCACCTGGAATAGATAGTTAGTAAATTGGGGTATCCAGCCATCCATCCTCACCATATTGGATGTGGGAAAAAACAACCCCTAAAAATATTTTGGAGTTGGAACATAGTTCTTGATTCAGGTGGGTTTCACATGGAAATCAAAATGAATATACAATATATAATAGTCACATACACAAACTCAACCTATGGGTTTCTAATAAGAGCTCCATCAAAACTCACAACATTACCACAAGACCTCAAAACTCTATCCACTTTAGTGTCCACATATAAATTCATAACACTACACAAGAAGTGAATAAACCAAAAACAACATTTCATCCCTCTTTTTAGGTTATTCCATTTATAGATCTACCAATTACCAACCATCTTCATTTATTAAGCCCATTATTTTCATGTTAAAGAAAAAATTCTTTACCCACACTTCCCATTTTAATTTAAGAGTACATTAGACATTACAACTGTTAAATTTTCATTTTTCACTTTGTTCCATTACTATCAGGAAACCAAGACAACACCACATGACACAACATCCCATTCCCACATGTCAACAAGTCCCACACATCAACAACCACATATCACAGCCACATATCATCTCAACCACATTCCATGAAAACCACACATGACAACTACTTCCCATAGCAACCACCACACATCATTACCACCACACAAAATGATCACTGAACATTGAAACCAATACGACACCACACAACATATTCACTGCAACACACATTTCACATATCTTATTTTAGATTATTCGAGGGGATTTCATCATATTTATTTCAATATTCTCAATGGAATTCTCACAGAAGACAAGATTTGATGTGGAACCAATTCATTATCCATATATATTTTATTATCCATTTTCATATGTGGTGAGTTCATGAAACAAGCACAAAAAGGTTATCCAATTCAATATTCTCAACAACAAATTGAAAATAAACATAATCTAAGGCTTTAAGAAGAATAACTGTCTTTCTCAAACATATTATAAAATCATAAGAACAAGTAAACCTCATGAAATTTCTTCCCTCCCACTTAAATTTAAATTAAAATGATTAATTATATTCATTAAGATAGTGAATAGTTTCTCTACAAAGGAAAACATAATTATAATCCCCCCACATGAAAAACTAAAGTAACAAAGATTAAGGATCCCCTAAATTAATTGAAGCTTCAAATATAAATTCATGAAACCAGGGATCAACCACATCCATTCTCGAATGAATCACCACTGGATCCCTATGCATGGAAACCCACCATAAAAAGGAACCCAAACAAAGGAGGAAACCACCACATCTGACTTCCAGGTAGAAAATAAATATATGGAAGAAGAAACATAAAAGGGAGAATTACCTTGATCCAAATGAAACCAATCATAATGATCCAAGAAAACCAAGGGACCTGAGGCACCAAGAGAGGAAACTTGATAAGGGAAGACTGAGAAAGGGTCAACCAAGTGATGTTCCAAGGTTTAAAACTCAAAACAAGGGGTATATGACCTCTTATTTATAAAAAATTCCACTGGAATTCACTACAGTGTGGTGAATAGTTAAAATGATGTGGTGGGTTTCATCGATATGTGATATAAAGTCCTTGTGTAGTGATCCTATTTTTCCACTCACTTTAAAAATGATATTTGGATACCAAAATGGTCTTAACCATGGAGTGGTATAGGTTTGGTTGGTTTTTCCATCATCTATAAGGTCCAAAAACCATGATATAGAATTAAATAGCTATCCATTTTACCCTCACCATAACCAATAATATAATGTAGTGAGATTCCTATACCTGTTTTTGACAGGCACTCCTCTGAAGTTCTATTCTTGATTTCATGCATTATTCTAGTAATTTACACTTTCCTATGGTACATAGGTGGATAAAAAGACCAACACTCCCTTCACTATGCCTTTATAATCCATTTCACAAGTCGTGGTACACTCAAAGAGGCCAAAAACACCACCTTTAACCTATAAATCACCACCAAACTTTCCCAAAACATTCCAAGACATGAAAAAATGAAAATAAAGGATCATAAAGGTCAATGTAATTATATTAGATACCTCTTAAAAAATTATCATCTTATAGGATCAAAAAAAACTAGAGAAGAAAAGGAAGGGAGGGGTCCAAACAACCGCCCTATGAGATACCTCTTAGGGATCTAATTACAACAAAAAAACTCCCAAAATCTCACACCAACATCAAGACACCAATTCTCTACATAATTATTTTCACCACCATCCCATCCACCACATGGTATAAGAAAACATCTACCACAACCACTACATAACATGGTCCCCGATACACAAATAAAGAAATTCCCCCTTCCATATCAAAATATTATCCATAGTGGGTGGCACTGACTTGCCCACATGGTTTTAAAACTTGTCATAATATAATTAATCTTGATTAGGAAGGGGTCTCCCCCTCTTTATATGTTGGAATATTTAACACTCATAACATTATCAAGGGAAAAAAATAAAATTTCATATACCAACATGGTTTAAGAATCACATCATCAAATAAAACCAAGCAAGAAAAACTCAAAAAAAACTCTGGGTATTGGGAATGCATCTACATCCCACACTCCTAGGTACTCTCCTCCAAGCCACCATGACTCCAGAGCACTTGAACCAAGAGAATGTTTCTTTAATGTAGCACTTTCTCTGAACAATAATGGATATATACTGGCCACTCCATAAACATCATGTTATCCTCAACATCCATCTCTCACCATTCAATGACCTGGATCCATCAAGAAGATAACAATGGAGCTGAGACATGTGGAAGACATTATGGATCTTGTCTAATATTAGTGGAAGCGCCACTCAATAATCTACCTATCTAGTGAGATCTAACACCTCAAAGGGACCAAAAAATCGGGGTGAGATCTTTCTCCCCCAACCAAACCTCTATTGCCTCCAATGAGGAGAGTCCTTCAAGATATCATGTTCACTAAATGAAAAATACAAGGGAATTGTCCTCTGATCAATATAAGAGTTATTTTGGTCATGAACCACATTCATCTTCTCATGAACTACATGCACCTTCCATGTCGTGCTCCACACCACATTGGTACTGAGAACTGATGCCACACCAACCTTATCCCATCACAATAGAGATTAACATAGCCACCTGTAAAAAGTTTAAAATGGGTACATGCTAGTGGATGAGTGATAGTTTTAGTTATAAATGAGCACAACCAAAGGAAAGTTCTTTTTCCAAGATCCACCATTGTATATAATGCATGCCTGTAACATATCCTCTAGCATCTGGATAGTCTACTCCATATGTCTATCCTTATGATGGTGGAAAGTAGTGATAAGGTATAATTGAGAGAAAAAAGTGTTTTATAATCCTCTATAGACTCATGAGGTAAAATGATCACCCCAATCCAAGTCAATGGAACTTGTAACTTAATAAAGTCGCATAACCCCATCCACATAACTCTGTGTAAAAACATCCACATCACCCGACCCATTGACTTCTATGAAGTGGTTTTACTTCATCAATTGATCCATAATTACTCATATAGAATCATATCCTACCTGATATTAGGGTAATTCCATGATGAATCCCATTAAGATGTCATCTCACTTCTATACAATGATATCCAAGGGATGAAAAAAATACCAGAAACCTGATGTTATGCCTTCACCTACTGGTAGACTGGACATCAAACCATGAGCACTTCCACTAACCATTTCATCCTGGGCCACCCAAAATACATTCTAAAACCATGGTAAATATTAAATAATCCTAGTAACACCACCAAAGGTGATTTTTAAAACTCAAGAAGGACTTCCTCATGCATCACTGCCGGAATGAACAACCACCCTTGAAAGAGTATCTAGTTTGAACCATCCCTTTGGAGTATCACAATGGCCAACATATTCATTCATCACCCATACCTATAAGTATCCCCACTGAGACTCCTCTACCTACTACATTATATACGAATACAATTTCATCTAAAATAAGAAATCAATGCCATAAAACACTTCTACATCTAATTAAAAGGGCTCCCAACTTCTCTATCACTTTCCAAGAATCCATTGACTCTTGAATAATATCTCTTTATGACTTCCTTCTCAGTTAATCATCCATGACACTCCCCTTTACTAAGGTGTAGGTGATATCAAATTCATGGCCTTGTAGAAACTCCATTCACCTCTATTGGGAAAATCCCACAATACGACATTATAGTTTTTTGGGTTGACTGTGTTTGTTAGAAAAGTATGTTGACAACATATTTTATAGAGTTACAATATAATTGCTGACTTAATATGTTTAAAATATTGAAAAGTGTTCAAGATAGAGGTATGGAAGCACTATAAGTGGTACATAATATTTTTTGTGGGAAAATCCCTCAAGGTAACATTGCATCATTTTTGGGTTGGTTGTGTTTGTTGACAAAGTAGGTTTTCATGGTGAATTTTCTAGTTCCAGAGATTTTGTTGACAAACCATTTTGACAAAGAACCATGATAAAGTAATAGAATATCTGGGTGTAGTACAAAAGAATAGATACAAGGTGGGTATTTTTCCAGTGTTTTCCAAATTTTTGGTGTCCAAAATTTGGGATTTGGTGAGCATCGTGAAAAGTGTATTTCCTTGAAGATCTCATAAAAATATAGAAAGGGATTGAGTTTTATGAATATGGGCTTCATTAAGTGGATTTCACAGAGACTGGAAGAATGTTGATGGTGAGATTTGTGATTACGATGTGTTTCGCAAAACTCAGAGGTGAAGAGCATTGTGAGGGAGCATTGCGGCGGCGGCGCAAAGAAATTTTTGGAACGCTTCATGATTATGAAGAAATTTGAAATTCAAAAATTGCCACGGAAATTTGCGATATAGAGAGAATTTTAGCTTGAATTTCAGAGATTTGCAATTTGAGATGACGTTGTTATGACTTTTCGTGGAAGGTTATCGAGTAGGTGGAATAAACTATAAATAGGCCTCAATCCCTTAATAAGAGTAGAGATTTTTTCAAGAAAATTTTGTAACTCTGAGATCAAAAAGGAGGTTTGTAGAGGTAGTAAGCTTCTCAAAAGGTAGGAGTTTTGTAGTGGATAATCTAGCTTCACGAAAGAAGTGTGTTCTGTGTCGGATTAGTGAGCTTTGTGAAGGAAGTCACTTTGTGACATATTGAGCTCTAAGATGGCCTAAGCACTGCAAAGGTGTGTGTTTTGTGAAGAAGTAGGGACTTCATGAAGTCTTGTTTGAGCTTTGAGAAATTGGGAGCTTCACGAAGTAGGGATATTTGTGAAGGTATTTCCAAAGGTTGTTTCCCAGTGATTAGTGGAAAAGGGGTATTCATCAGTGGTTGAAATTTGGACTTCAACGGACCATTTACATACATTTAAGGATAAACTCATTAGAGATAATGAATGGACATAAAAGTCTTTAAACTATGAGCGGATCTTCTGAAGAAGTAGTAATATCACTTAAGTTTAGAGAGCAATGAGTTCTCATATTGTGAATGGTTGTATACCAGGAGGGATAGTGAGTCCACTTAGAACTTGTAAACATCAGTGTGCTTATAGTGGATTTGGAACATCGGGACATCACCAGTGTATGCTCCATGGACATAGCTCAATAAGGGTGAACCAAGTAAAATTGTTGTGTCATGTGCATGCTTTAAGATTCATTCATACTCTGCAATGGGAAGGAGGGAGAGAAGAGAGTTTTGTCTAATAACAAAACAAGATCAAAATGGGTAGTTGTTTTAATTTTTCATACCCTGATTCACCCCCCCCCCCCCCCCCCCTCGGGTATCTAGCCTAGTGGACCTAAAAATATTTCATATACAAGGCAGTGTCATTTCCCAGTGTTTTTAAAAAATTAGGTCCAAAATTTTGAAGGAAGAAATTTGTTTTTGAAAAAAGAATGATTTTAATGTAAATGAAAAATTTGAATGAAAGGTTTATATTTATTCATAAAATTGTGAGCAAGTAAATATTTGGGTTTATCGAATCAAAATATAAAAAAGGAAAGTGTTTTACATAAGTTCTGAAATTTCAAAAAACTTAGAGTTGTGTGACATAGGGACATCTAGTGATCCCATGAAAAAGATATTTAGTTGAATGAAAGTGGTGATTTGTGCTATAAAGGCAATGTTAAATCATTTAAATTCAGTTAATAAAGAAATTTTCACACATCATCAAAGGTGTGCAAGGAAGTTTCCAAAAGGTTCGTCCACATATATAAATAGATGGCTACCCCCCCCCCCTCATTTGAGTAACTCAACCACTAGATATTATCAGGGCTCTGGATCATGTAATAATTTCATGAAGTTATTTATTGCATGAATAATGACTTAGATATATGTTGCGTGTAGAAAAGGTAATTATGTCTATAATTCCAAGTGACTTTTGTAGCAATCCAAATGTTATGCTAGAGTTGAGAGGTTTGTGATGAACTCAATAGTTGTGCAAAAGTTAAAGCTTCATTAAAAAACATAATGTTACATGAAAGTTGGTATATTTGTGTGAAAGTAGTGGAAAGTTTGTGATAAAGAGAAATTTATTCAAACCTATAAGTATTTATCTATAATTTCTATGGTAAAGAAGTATTCATCAAGTTGATGAAATTAGAGCTTCATGATGCACCAAATTAGGTGTTAAAAAGATTTATTCAAGTGATCTAAAGAAAATATGATAAAGGAGTAGTAATCAATATTCATTTGAGAGAGTAGTAAGATTTCAAATTGTGTTTGGTTATAAACCAAGAGGGATGAGGAGTCTTCTTTGAACCTTGTAACTGAGGTGTGTTTTAGTGGATTTGGTGCATCGGAACATTGTCGTTGTATGATCATTGGATGTATCCTAGTGAGGGTGAACCAAGTAATATTTTTGTGACCTATGAATATTAAAATATTAATTATTATGTACTATTTAAAGGATAGAGAAGAGAGTTTTGTTTAATGAGGAAACAAGATCAATAAGGTATAGTTGTTTTAATCTATCATACACTGATTCACCCCCACCCTAGGGTACTTAACCTAGATGGTATAATAATTGGTATCAGAGATAAAGGTTAAAATCATAATATATCTCTCAGTATAAGAAATAGAGGTGGTTAATCATAAATGTATTTCGATATTTGATGGAAAAAAATTCAATTGTAGAAGAATCAGGTGTAGCACTACTTCTGATCATTAGGCATGGATGTCTTTATAGTTGTGATTTATAGTATCTCTAAAATTGTGGATAATGGATAATTATAAAAAGTATAATGAATGAAATTTGATGATGATTCCAAAGGAATCAATGCATTATAGGGAGCATTGATCAATACAATCTATAAAAATGTGGTGTTATGTGAGTCATCACATGCCCGGTGGGAAAAGTTACTAAATATATATTTGGGTGATTTAAAATTCAAAGAAGCTAAATTACAAGTTCTATGGAAACAATGTGAGGATTATATAATTCACCCCAATGAGTCTGTAGATGCATTTTTTGACTGGGTGAATGTTTTTGTTGAAGACATACATGGTCTCGGAGAAACTATTGAAGACGTAAAGATTTTTAAGCACTTATTAAGAAGACATCCACCTCGATTTAATCTAAAATTATTTTTAATGTAAGATAAAGATACAAAGGATTTTACACTAGATATATTTCATAGTACTCTTATCGCATACAAGATTAGAAATGAAGATATTGATTCTATGGGAAAAAGGGAAGTCCAAAGAGGTGGAATTCAAGGCCATGAAGAAGCTCACTATTAAAGATGGCCAGGTTGAAGAAGAGATGAATTAAGTAATGTCATTCATTTCCTCAAATCTATAAATAGGAAAAGGTAAGTTCAAATTTAATCTTCTACTCACATACTTTCAATTTGGAAAGATTTGACATCATACATAAAGGTGTCCGGAGATGTTTCAAGATAATGATGAAGATGAAGTAAAAATTCCCATGAAGATGTATTCAGCCTGTGTGAAAGGTAAGAAAAAATTTAAGAAAAACTTCTTCCAAAAGAAGAATATTCATTCATAATAAAATAATAATTTATAATAATTTTGGGTTGAAGATATATAAAAGTACAATGATCATAGATAAAATGTTGTGGTGTAATTTATAGGTAACTCTCAAACAAGGGAGGAAACAGAATATAAAAAAGGATAATTTGGAGGAAGGATTGATCTCTAGGATATATTAAAAGTTTCTATTGAAGATATATATGTTTGGAGATCCAAAACAAGGAAATATAATACAGTGGTTCATGTTTCCAAACTCTATATGCAACAACAGAAAGAATAGAAATTGAAGCTAAATGAAGAAATTGAAAATATTAAGTCTTCAATTCTATAGAACTCAAAAATGTTAGTTGAGTACAAGATCAAAGTTAAATAATAGAAAAGATTAATTGATAGTTTGAATAATATATAAAAAGATCAAATAAAATTTATCGAAGAACATAAAGTGGAATTAGTTGACGTGTGAAGAAAATTACAAGTTCAGGAGAGACTCTTGGCTCTTGGCATGAAATATAGAAATTAGATCACTCGAGTGATAGAAAATATGGAAGTGAAGTATAGAGGTCTAGAAAAAAGAATAAATATTCAAATCCATATAATAAAGATAGTATGGGTCTTAATCAAAAACATAAATCTCTGATGATTGATGCCCAACCGCCTCGTATTAAGTGTTATTTCTATGGAAATATGGCATATTACAAAAATATATCTTCCATAACCAAAAGGTACCAAATGAAAAAAGATCATAAAAGGTGACCGCATAGATTTCAATAATCCAATAATGATTTTGATGGTTACTATTTCGGGTGTGGAGGATTTTGACACCTGGCTAGGTATTTCTCATAAAAAATGTAGATAAATATGTCGAAGCTACCTAAAGTGTTCATAATAAGAATCTCAAAGAATCATCGAATGAGTTGAAAAAAATTGATTTACAACTCTAAAAGATGAATTTGGCCTATCATACTCTAAGGAAGATCAAGAATATCACACCAAATCATGTATAAATTCAATAACATGGATCAAAAAGAAAAGATCTGAGTAGGAAATGGTTGTAGAGATTTTACTTAAATAATAATATTATATTGGTGTATGGATCTTTGATAGTGGATGAACATCTCATATGATAGTAAATAAGGATCTTGTTATAAGCATAAAATATGATAAGGAAGGTGTTGTCAAATTTGGAAAAGATGAAGTCCTAAAGATTATCGGCATAGAAAAAAACAAATTTAGGGGAAAAGATATGTGACATGTTGATGTCTTCGTTGTCAAAGGACTTTGTCACAACATTATAAGTGTTAGTGAATTTTGTGACTCGTGTCTTTCTATAATATTTACCTAGAATTTATGTACCATCAATGGAAAAGACGGTACATGTTTTTTATAGGGAAACTACTTGAAGGGGAATCTATACCTTATGAGCGAAGAAGAGGATATTTAATTTCTATACAAAGAGGAAGAAAATAGTTTGTGTCATAGAAGTATTTCCCATCTATTCCAACCATCCCTAGAAGATCTGGTCAAATTTGATGCAACTTGAGATCTGCCCAAGTTATCACATAATCATACTCACACATGAGATTATTTTTAATAAAAGAAGATTATCAGAAATATGTACAAGGTAAAATAATGAAAGTCCACCAGAGTGCTTGAATTGGTGAATAAAAATGTTTGTGGATCTATCTCACCAAGATAAATTGATGGGAAGAGGTATTATGTTCTTTTCATTGATTATTTTAGTAGTATTTCAAGGATATTTTTCATTGCCCATAAGTCTAACGTGTTCAGTTACATAACACAATATCGGAGGGAAGCTAAAAGGATGCTTGGATATAATGTTTTGAAATTTCAAACTAATAACGGTATGAAATTAAAAAACATCCAATTAGAGTATTATAATGAGAAACATGACATGAGGTTCCAAGTTTCTATAGTGATAACTCCATAAAAAATGTAGTATTTGAGAGGAGAAATCATATTAAAAAAACATGGAAAGAAAAATTCTTATTCAAAATGAATTGCTCGAGAAATTCTATATAGAAGCATTCTTTTCATCAGTCTACATGTTTAATATGGAATTTTTATGTCTGAAAGAAGAAAATACTTTATACGAGTTATGGTATGGAAAGAATCTGAAATTGAAATACTTTTTAATCTTTGTAACTAAGTGTTTTATTATTAATAAGTAGAAACATAGAAATTTTGAGTCTCATTGAAATAAGGGGATATTCCTTGGCTACTCAATAAAAATAAAAGAATTTAAATGCTTCAATAAGAGGCTGTGAAATCTGTTTGAAGGAAATGATGTCACTATAGTAGAGAATGAAAAGTATAATCAACAACACAGTGGCCAGTTCCATGATGAAAGTGATGAAGAGATATGAAACTCATGGAGAGTATAAGTGGAGAATGATTATTTAGAAGAAGATAGTGATAATGAGTAGTGGGAATTCAAATATGTTTTTGCATGGAATCCAAAGAGTTGAGCTGAAATTAATGGGCAGAACATCATTATTGATTAGGAAGTTCCATTCAAACAAAGAGAATGAATTCTTTACAATAGGTATCCTTCCAATATTAGGTAGAGCCTAAATGTTTTGAATAATTTTATAGATATGATAATTGTATTTAGCTATAAATGAAGAGCTTGAAAAAATTAAGAAGAATCGGACATGGGAGATTGTTTGGAGACTATAATATTATAATTTCATTGGAACCAAATGGGCCTTTCAGGACAAAATAAATGAAGATGGATTGGTAATTTGAAACAAAGAATGACTAGTGTGCAAGGGATACTCCTAGATTAATGGAATCAATGTTGATGTGATATTTACACTTCTTACAGGGGTGGAAACTATTCACCTATTCTAAGACATTATAGTGCTACAATGTTTAAATTTTTCTAGATGGATGTCAAGTCTGTATTTCTAAATGGGATTCTAAAATAATAAGTATACATCAAACATCAAAAGGTTTTTCTTTTCCATGAAGATGAGAACAATTTTTTATGGCTGAGGAAGGTGATATATGGGTTAAAGAAAGCGTTGAGATCATGGTATTCAAGACTTTATCAGTTTTTAAAGAAGCTTAATTTTTAGCATAGTGGAGTTTATTACAATATCTATGTCAACAATTATATTAATCAAAAGACTATGGTGTTAGTGTATGTTGACAACATAATATTTGGTAAATCAAATGAAGTATAGTTAAAATAGTTCTCATAATTCATGAAAAGTCAGTTCAAAATTTTAATGAATGGTGAAATAATGTTTTTCCTTGGTTTGCAGGTGATCCAAGGAAGAAATGGAACATTCATTCTACAATCCAAATATTCTATGGAATTTTTGAGAAGAATTGGATAATTCAAGTGAAATAAAAAACTTTAGTGAATTCTAGGATGAAACTATCATGAGATGATGTAGGGAAATCAATTAATGTAATAGAATATAGGTAGATCATTGGAAGTCTATTTTATTTAATAGAAATGTGACCCAATATTATTTTTTCCACATTCCAAGCAACGTAGTATCAAAGAAACCCCAAATAAATCCACTTACTTTTAGTAAAAATAATACTTTAGTATATCAAGGGAATGGTGGATTTTTTGTTTTTTTTTTACAATGAAAAATATTAGTAAGATTTATTGGGTTATGTAGATGATGATTGATATAGTTCAACAAATGATAGGAAATCAACATCAGGTGGTTCATTCTATCTTGGAGTATTTCGTATTTCTTGGATAAGAAAGAAACAAGATTTTATTTCATTAGGTAACAAAAAAATGAATATATTACGGATAATTGAGCTTTCAAATAGTTATTAAGGATAAAAAAACTTGAAGATATGGTAGTTTAAGTGAAGTATCTTATTGGAATACATTGTGATAATTCAAGAGCTATAAATATTAGAAAAATCAAGTCCATCACTCAAGGACAAAACACATTTAAATCATCTATCATTTTATTAAGGAGAATATGGATTGTGGGATTGTAATGTTGGATTATATGCCTATATAACTATAGGTTTTTTACATTTCAATGAAGGCATTATGCAAAGAATAATTTGAATTTCGTTGACTTGATATTGGGGTTTATTTAACTCCTGACACTTGAAAATGTGTTGAATTGGGACACCTCTCTCCTCAAGGTATGGTGTGTTTTTTCTATGAGCTGATATGCATTATTTACTATGTTGAAAACCACAAAGGTGTGGCCTTTGGGTTTATTGATAAAGGAGGAGGAAATGCCTAGATCAAGATAGAGGAGAAGTTGACAGGGGGAGTAGAGAAATGGGGGGAGGATTAAATCTATTGATGGTGAATTAGTACATTTAAGGAAGATAAATCATGAGATAAGTTCATGATGCTAATAGTTTACATTATATGGATGTAGAATAGCATATTCTTGAGTGCCACATATTGTGTTAAAATTGGTATTGAGAAAGGATCATCAGGTGTTATTGATAATGAAGTGATTCATTGATGAACTTTGTATGATACTATTGTGTCTCACATCAATCATAACTCGTGTGGTCTTAGCGTGTGCATTGAGTAAATCTTTGATCACTATTTGTAATCACAAGAATTCAATTTTTATTAAATATGGGAGAGAACTACATATTTTCAACACATTAGATATAAAAGATTTAAATTTGTATCAAAAGGTGCATAGTTTCCAACAAACCCAAAAGGGGGGATTTTTTGGAAACATCCCACAATTGGACTTTGTAATATTTTTTGGGTTGATTGTGTTTGTTGAAAAAACAGGTTGAAAAGGTTTTTGTTGAGTTTTGACATGATTTTTGACTTGTTATATTAATATAATCTTACAAAGATTCATGAAAGAGGTATGAAAGAATTGTAAGTGGTGAAAATGTTTCTTTTACAAGGTGACATCATTTCCTAGTGTTTTCCAAATTTTTTGGTTCAAAAATTAAGAGGAAGGAAAAATGTGTTTTTTGAAAAGGATAGATTTTTACATATATGTAAAAGTTACATGAAAGGGTAAAGGTTATTAAAAAAAGTATGCGCAAGTAAAGATTCAGGATCGTCACATCAAAAATTTGAAAAGGGTACTATTTTAGGTAAGTTTTAAAACGTCACAAAATTTAGAGTTATGCGGCACAGGGATAGATATGCGAGCCCACAAAATTTAGATGTAGTTGTGTGAAGGTGGTGAGTCTCATACTAAATGAGATGTTAAATCATTGAAATTCAGGGAACAAGGAAAGTTTCACACATCATGAAAAGTGTTCAAGGTAGTTATATGAAGGGTTACCCACATCTATAAATAGATAGCTACCCCCACCCCCTCCCTCATCTGAGTAGCTCAACCCATAGAGAATATCATGGATCTGAATCATGTAAGAGTTATGTGAAGCTATTTCTTACATGAAGAATGACTCATATATTAGTTGTGTAAAGAGAAGAGACTTATATCTATACCTCCAAGTGAGTTCCATGAAAATCCAAATGTTGCGTGAAAGTTGAGAGTTTCATGATAAACTAAAAAGTTTCATGAAAGTTAAATCTTCATGATAAAACATAAATGTTTTTCAAAAGTTGTAAGAGTTGTCCACAATTCATGGAAGATTTGTATGAAATACAAATTTGTCAAAAACTATAAGGATTTTCCCATAATTTCTTTGGTAAATAAGTACTCATCAAGTAGATTAAATTAGAGCTTTGTGATGCACCAAATGAGATGCTAACAATATTGATTCAAGTGATAAAAATAAGGATCCTCTAAAGGATCACTGAGAACTATTTAGTTGAGAGAGTAGTGAGATTTAAAATTGTGTTTAGTTTTAAACCAAAAGGGATAGTGAGTCATCTTTAAACCTTATATTAGTAGTGTGATTTAGTGGATTTGGTAAATTGTCACATTATTGTTGTCTTCTCTTTCATCCCTCACACCCTCTCAAGGTATTTAACCTAGTTGGGTAACAACCACCATTATCTTATATTCATATCATGATAAGAAAAGATATAACTCAATATCTTATGATCAGTCAAGACTAAAAAGTGTTCTTTGATGAGGTAATGTCTCCACGACTTCAATGAAAAAAACACTACTAGATATAGATCATGGGTCGAATAGTTATTCAAATGGGGATATAACTTCTTAGACCCATAAGATACCATCACCTTTTTCTGCATTAAGATGAACCCCAAACTTAGATTAGAGGCATCACAGAAACCCTCAAACATCACCCCTTATTCTAAAAACTGAATCGTTGGAACACTAATCAACCTACCCTTTAGGAAGTCAAACACTACCTGACACTAATCAATCCAGATAAAAACTTGATGTTTCCTTATTATATCTATCAATGGAGCTACAATCTATGAGAAATCATCACTCTTTAAAAAATGAGGTTTTCACATCAGTTTTTTGGGTTTTTAACATTTGTTACCTCACGATGTTATTACATGCGATGTTGTAAATATTTTTTAATGTTTATTATTATTAACTAATATTATAAAGTTTTTTATGTCAGTTTTATAAAAGTTATCATAGAAACCAACCTAAAAATAAATAATTAGAAGCGTTTTTCACGTCAGTTATATAATGTGAAAATAAAATTTTTAAAAAATTCCATGTCGATTATTTCATAACTTCTATTAAAAATAAATTTTCAAAAACTAAATTCAAATATAGTCACTCATAAGTACAACAGAATAACCAGAAACAAAAAAAATCAACACTACAACTAGAAAACATGGTCAAATATTCAAATCATTTTAACTTTACAATTTGAAATTTAAACATTATAATATATATTAAAAATAAAATAAAACCCAATAAAACCTATGAAATATTATTTTCATTATCTTTTTAAGTGAGTTAACATTTTTTTAGTATAAGGGAGAGGATCATCTAAAATATAAAAATTAAAAATAAATCAATTAACATGTATTCTCAATATAATTATAATACATATTAAATAAAATTTTATTATAAAATATAACCTCATTGAATTTTGTAACTGTTCTGGTTGATATTATTTCAAATATAAATATTAGAATGTAATATCCACATCCCTTTACTTCTTATTCAATATGAAAATTCAATTTCAAAATAAATTATTAATTCCAAATAACATTTTATGTACTTGTAGCCAAAATGAAGTGGTTATAAATGATAAGTCACCTTTTATTTTATATATTAAATCCTTTCACCCCTTTTTCTTATTTTCTCTCTAAAGTAATCTCATACCATGTTTAAAAATTATATTTACGAAATAAAATTAAAAGTTTTTATAATATTTAAGTATAAAATAAAAAAACTTACATGTTCAATACATTGATAAAGTTTTCTAACACATCACCATGTATAGAGCATAACCAGTAAGTTGTCTTCTCACTTGGACAAAAAAACACAACATCCAATGGCCAATAATATACAAAAAATACAATGTGAGTTTTCATTTAGTTATAATAAATAACACTTTAAGAAATATAAGCTCCATTAACTTCAAGATAAAGAAGAAACAAATACTGAATTTCTTTATTTTGAAATCTTTAAACAATATATATTCTTATTTATTCATCTTTCACTGTCATTACTATTGGTGAAATACATTGTTGGTCCAAAAATCTATATACTAATATTATATCATTATGAATACAAAGTTTATAAATATACCTGATACAAAACAAAAATAATTATTAAGTTTAATAAATTAAAATAACTGAAAGATATATGATAATAAACTTACATAGAAAATGCTTATATCATTTTGATGCCCAAAAAATCCAATTAAAAGATCCATGATATATCACTTTAAAATAATCAAGTTTAGTTCACACCCACAAATTTTAGAATCTATTGGAAGTTCATAAATGTCCAAAAACAAAGATAATATATTTTGATAATCTATTAATTCCATAAGAATTAGTATTTGGGTTCATAGCAGCATGTAATTTATATTCTCTATACAATATGTCTTTACCTTTAAATTTTTCCTGTATAAAATAGATAAATATATAAAATTTTAAATTTTAAAACAAATTTAATAGCAACATGAAATAAATGATATAATATATAGATACCTCATTGGTAATTATTATGAAAATTCTAGATTTCCAAACAAAAAAATGGTAGATACATTTTCCAACGGTAGTAAACTCATCTATAGGAAATTGTACTCTTGATGATCTATTCATAATATCCGACACAATGACCTTAAATTTCTTTTTATCTATCTGTTGATAATGAATGGTTTCCATGATATAATATATAATTCCATATATAATAATATGATGTTTTGGTAAAATATGGAAGAGGAGGAAGAGGATTTGGATTAGTGAATGGAGGAGGAGGAGTGGGATCTCCAAGCAGAGGTAGAGGGGTGGGATCTCAAGGTGATGGCGGAGGAGTGGGATTTGTATCCTAAAACTATTTTTGAATGTCTACAAACATCAACTATACTAAATCTCTGATCCTATCCTTAAAATTCTCACCCTCATCAACTTTATCTTCAAAATATTTTATTTTCATTTTATATACATCCCCCTTGGAAGAAGATCTTGAATAAACAAACACTTTTTTATCAATACACCTACCATGTATCCTCAAGCACGACCTGGGTGTTCTAGCTTTCCCAATATTATAGCTAAAATATCCTTCCTACCATCAGGTACTAATGTCCCCTATGTGATCTTCTCCTTAAGTTATTCCAACACATAATATTTTAAAATTTCATTAGTGAATCAATAATATATAAGATTTGAATTAACTTAAATAACATAAGTAAATTGAATAACTTATTACAATCCTCTTAGCTATATCCCTTGACTCTTCTGTGAGATATTATCCATCCTTTTCTAATTTTGTCCCTCTTCCATTTTTCATGTTTATCTATGGGGGGTCAACCTATATGGAGCCTGAAGACTCAACACTCATTTTTTGAAACTTTTCATCTATAATTTTTTCTTCTAATAACATATACCCTCCGTGAAATAAAGTATCAGGGTACAAAATTTTTTGATTGGATCTCCTGATATGATCTCCTCATTTTATATAAAGTAATAATAAAAATAATTAATCTGATCATTAATATATAAAAACTTCTAAAAATAAAATTTCACTTACCAAAAATGATTTATTTCATCTACTTTCAACAAACTTCTTCCATGTATCGTTATATAGAAAAGGATATATATCACATGTACTATTATTTTTTATTTCCCCAAAAATGAAATCTGATGTGAGGGTTGATTTAAAGTCCCACTATATCCTAGAAACTAAAGATAAAATTCTCTTCTTGACATTTGTAATGTTAATTAAATCATATGCCATCTAATAATAAGGGGAAAACCTATATTAATAAAAATATTTCATGATAAGTAAAATAATAATAAATGATCTTACAAAAATTATCTTTCATTACTGATATATTTTCTCTTGGTCAAAACTTCACCAATCACAAATCAAAATACTAACTTTCACTCAATATTTAACTACAATAAAAGTCTTAAATTGTTTTGAATTTGAACCCATAGGAATATCATTATAATCAAACTCAACTGGTATCCTCTGGTCCTAGCTACGGGTAACTAATAATTATGGTAAATGTGTGTTTCCACATTTAGCAACACTATAAGTTTTATCATCCCCTATGGAAGTATATGGATCATGTGTGGAAGGATGAGGAGTAACCTTAGCATTTTTATGTGTACAGTCCCACCCAGAAGCTCAAGGTGACTCAAATGTTTGATCTGACATTATCCTAAAAATAAAAGTAATAAAAAATTGGTACATAAATATACAAATCCAACTATTACATATAACTAAGAAAATTTTTATTCATATTTTTCAAAGTAGTTAACTAAAATACTAAGAACATTAATGAGAGATAAAATGGCATGAAAGAAGGAAAAAAATTCAATTGTTGTATAAAAAATTGAATAAAAATTTTAAAATGAGATGAATAAAACAACAAAATACTAATAAAGCCACTCTTTATCATATTCATTATAGCATATCCAATGTAATATATCATTTTGGAGTAGATTTACTAAAAAAATGGTGTGTGAATGGTAAAAATGCTCCAATGTATTACACCGTTTTTTACACCAAAAATAATATTCTTTGAATATACACCATTATAAATTTTTTTATTTAACATATTAAATTAATATTAACTTTTTTCATAAAATCAAACAATACAATATATTTAATTATTTAATAATATTAATAATTAAATTAAATTATACATAGACACACATATATATTTGAATAAATTAAAATAAATACAACTACGTTATTGTATTAATTAAGTAAAAAATATCAAAAATTAGTTAAATAATATTATGTTTACCCTTAATTAACTTTTTAACCTTAATTAACCTCATTTTACCCTTACTTACTGTTTTTACCCTTACATAACTTTAGTTTACCTTTACTTAAGTAAGGTAAAACAAAGTTATGTAAGGTTAAATATAAACTTATACAAGTTAATTAAGGGTAAACTAAAGTTAAATAGTATTTAGTTTACCCTTAATAAAACAATTACCCTTACTTAACATTAGTTTACCCTTAATTAACTTTTTTAACACTTTATTTCCCTATAAAAGTTTCAATTTACCCTTACATAACATTATTTTACCCTTAAATTTATTTTTCCCTTAAATAGTTTTTTTACCCTTACTTTTATGTTCACCCTTATATGAATTCAATTTACCATTATGTAAATTTTTTACCCTTAATTAACTTTAGTTTACCCTTAATTAATGAGTATAAGTTTCTTTTTACCATTAAAAAACTTTTGTTAGCCTTAATTAACTTTCATTTACCATTACATAACTTTAGTTTACCTTTACATAATGCTGTTTTATACCATAATTCTTCTTACCCTTACATAACTTTTTTTAACCCTTACTTAAATTATTTACACATACATAACTTTATTTTATCCTTACATAACCTGAACAAGTTTCTATTTACCCTTAAATGATTTTTTTTACCCTTACATAACTTTTATATACCCTTAAATAACTTTAGTTTACCCTTAAATAACTCTATTTTAACCTTACTTAACTTCTATTTACCCTTAATTAACTTATTCTTACCCATACATAACTTTTCTTACCCATACATAACTTTTTTACCCTAATATAACTTTTTTTACCCATACATAACTTTATTTTACCCTTACTTAACTTTTTTTACCCTTACATAAGTTTTTTTCCATTACTTATCTTTATTTTACCCTTGATTAACTTGTATAAGTTTTCATTTTCCCTTAAATAACTTTTTTACCCTTAATTAACTTCTATTTACCCTTACATAACTTTAGTTTACACTTGAATAAAAAAAATTCCCTTAATTAACTTTTTTTACCCTTAAAAAAAATTATTTTATCTTTACATTACTTTTTTTACCCTTAATTAACTTTAGTTTTCCCTTAATTAACCTATAAAAAAAATTTACCCTTAAATAACTTTGTTTTTCCTTAGTTAACTTATGTTTACCCTTATTGTAACATCTTGTTATCTTCTTTTATGTACTTATTGACTCTTGATTTGTTTCCATTTTTGTTTCGTTTTATTTTAGGAATTTCAATTATGGAGAGTGTTTGATAGGGAAAATGACCAAAAGTAAGGGTGTATGTTTGTTTAAATTAATGGAGTCTATATGATTTAGCGGATGATCTTTGGGTCCAGGATGATTTGGTGGATTTTCTAAGCTTGTTCAACATGTTTTGGCTATTTACTGTCTATGGGAAAGATTCATTCCATGAATGTATTTCACAACATGAATCCTTCGCTCAGAAAAAATCCATGAATCGCTATCATGATATGATTGATGTTCACATCATGAATTGATTTAGTTACATGAGGGTTCGATATTTATAACCTGAGGCAATACCTTTTTGCATATACACCACCCAAGATATTCATGTCATTAATCTAGGATTCACTTCTTAAATTCCTCGAGGCTAGAGGGTTTTTTATGGTGAATCCTAAGAAATATTTCATTCATGTTGCATCCTTTCCAATCAAATCCTATGATGAATCCAGATGAATTTTGGGTAATTTCTTCCCTTCAGACATCTTGGTTTGGAGTTTGATCCCCAGTGAGTTGCCTCACTTTGTTTTTCTCCTTATTACTAGTATTCCTCTTGGTAAGTGGTGTGATCTCATGTTTTCTAGTTGAATCATAGTTTTATCTTCATGTTTCTGATTTAGGATTTCCTTGTTGGTCTTATTTTCCTTCGTTCTTCATTGGTGTTTCTTGTTTTGGGTGTTGATTTGATCTCTGATTTAAAGTTAGGTGGCTCAATATAATTTTTCCCTGTAATTAAAACCTTAAATTACTTAATTTAATTGAAATTATTTTTTAAATGATTTGAAAAACCTGATTTGAGATAATTGGTGGATGATTCTGAAAATGGCATAGATATTGTGAAAACTCCCCAATTTTAATGGAAATAAAATTTTTGGGAAGATTTGAGAAATTTTTATGGCATTATTTAGATATTTATTTTGAGATAAATGAATAGAAATTTAAATATTTTTTTAAAAGTCATAAATTGATGAAAACTTGTATTTTTAGTTTTGAAATAAGAATTCCATGTTGAAACCTGAAAGTGGGAAATTTTATTTTATACATATTTGAAATGATTGATTTTACCATGATTGATTGATTGATTTTCTGACTGAAGCACATGTGAGCCTAACTAGTTAATGGGTAATGAGGATAGGCACACTAGGATCTAACCCCCCCCCCCCCCCTCGAGCATTGGATTTATGATGAAAAGAGTTACATAAACATATTACAGTGTGATTTTTCCCCAACGAGGAGTTGAGACTTGATAGATTGAGTCATGGGACATGTGTACACATTGAGACGAGATCATTGATTGAGTAGTGTAAGGATCCTATTACAAAAAAACTAACATATCATGGGGCTTGATACATTGTGATATGATATAATTAATATGATTGTTACATAGAATTGATTTATGGAACTATTTTATTCATTCCAACTAATTTATATAAAATTTTTATATAAAATGTTCATCTAAGCCTATTTTGATATATCTTCCATCTGTTTTCGATTATCAAATCATGTTTTGTTGAAAATATATAAATTACATGACATTAGTTGTTTTATTTAAATTGAAATCATATTTGGTTTAATTGTTATTAAATTGATTATAGAACACTTAGTGAGACCCTACTAAGATTTATAACTCACACATTACCTTTTCCTTCAAGTTTTTGTATATTATCTTATTCTAGGTAAATTTAAAAGAAAAGTGTCACTTGGAGGTGGTGAATATTCTTAATCCTTGGGAGCTGGAGTGATGGATGTGATCAGTGGAGATATGATCCACATATTATATAGATTTATCTTTGATCTTTATCTTAGAAGACGTTGTGTTATTTGATGATGTACTATTTGAGTACTATTTTACCTATTTGATTCTATTACTTTCTCCCTTTGGAGTATTGAAAATACTAACTTTTATATTTTATCTTCCAATTTATTATAGAAAAATCATTCCCTCATGATTCTTGTAACACCCCAAGTTTTTATAGTACTTTATTTCTTCAAAGTAATTTAATAACTTGCACTACACGCAACACCGAGTTCAAGCGCACCAAGACTTACCAAACAAGTCGTTAAAAAGTAGTTATGAATAGTATTAACTGAATTTTGAACTTTATATAATCCTTATAATTTTATAATCCATATTATGAGTTTCTTAGACATAATTTAAGAACAAATTCATTTTTCAGATAAAAGAAGTATTTTTCAAAAAATGCAATTTTACCGCCTTTTAATGGAGAACCCTTTTTAAATCCAATATTTGAAACTTTTATATATTCAATTTGAATAAATAAACTTCTTATTTTTAATAGGGACATAATAATTTAGTTTCAATAAATTTTTGGTGTTTTGTGATAACTTTCATATTTGGTGAATAGTGAAAAATACTATATTTTAACTGAAAACCACTTTTTTAATAAAAATAATTTATAGTGTTAAATTATACATTTTAATTGTTTGGAAGTATAAATAGATTATATTTTTACCATTTAATCCAATTTTATTCATTTTAAATAATTTCACTTTGAAATTGAACATAAACAAGTATCAATCTTTTGTTTGTTATTATTTCTTAAAAACATGCTTTTTGGTTTTTCCAACAGGAATTAATTTTAAATTAATAAATAAAACTTATATGTTTTTAATTTGGTAAAATAGACTTAATTTTTGAATTCAGAATATCAAAATTAGCTTAGGGTGAAATTTTGGTATTTTTCTAAAAACTTTCATTTTTTGATGAATAGTGAAAACACTGAGTTATTGGTTAAAACCGACTTTTTATTTAAATAATAATTTATTTTATTTAAATTTATTTTAGGTCAAAGTAGATACATAATACCTATATAAGTTCAATATAATTAATTTGAGTCACTTTATAATATGTTTAGATATATAAAAATTTTATTGAACTTTTTACCGTCTTTTACCCACCTCCTAAGAGCATTTACAAATTTGCATAAAACTTAATTTTACCACTTCTGTGAGTTTAATTTAAATAATTCGAGAGAAAAGGTTAACCTCAGTAAGTAAAATTTGATTCAATAAGATGAAAATAATTTTTGGTGAATAGTAACTTTTGACTTTTATTTACAGTGGTTAAAGGTAAATAGGGTAATTCAAGGTAAAAAAAAATTATAACAATAAAAAATTACCCTAACACTTGTCTTAACCTTATTGGATTAGTCATGGCCGACTAGGGGGATCCTTAGGTCGATTTTGGGACCCCATGGAGCCACTTATAAATGATAATGACACTTTATTTTAATTAACTTAAAGTAAAAGAAAAAATGACATAAACAACTATTTTTTAGTAAATCAATTTTTATATGGGGTTATATAAGTTATCTTTTCAACTATAAATATTCATTGTAAATATAAAAATATTTCCTACATTATGGTATTTTTTTTATAATTTTTAGACATCAAATAAATTAAATTATTTATGACACAATAATGATCTCATATTTACCTCATTAATAAATGATTTAAATAAATAAGATTATTAATATTAAAACTATATCCAAAACCTGTCCAATTCTTATTGGATGATTTTATTTTGACCATGATTCGTCTTATATTCAACTTTAATTAGTTCTTTACCTTTAAAACCTGAATATCACTATATAATAAAATAATATTTCCACACTTTCCTAAAGAACCCCTCCTCCCCCTTATAAAAGGACACTACTTCTAAACCATTCCACACACCTCTCAAGCCCCTTGGCTCATCCAACCCATACCCAAATAATCTCTTAAGATCCCTATATTACACCTTGAAGCCTTACTTTAGGCATAAGTCACTTCAAAAATTCCTTTTGGTTCAAACCAAATGAAGTTACTCAAATTAAAGGTAACAGTTTCTCTTAAATTCTTTTCTTTTCTTTTGTTTTATTTTACTTCTCCAACCCCTCTAAACTCTTTTTATTCCTTTATTTTATGACAACACAAGTATCCTAAATATACTAGGATGTTTTTATGAAAAGGATTCGAACTACACTTACACACACCTCCATCTAATGGGTGAAGAACATATTGTTTATGTGGTTGGCAAACTAACGCCTCATGAAACGATGATTGTTCGATTATCTCCTACCGCCTCTCATGGTGGCCATCAAGATGACACTATATTTATATATGATATATATATATATATATTATGTTTATTTTTTCTTTGTGCTTCTATATTTTCCATTTATATCATACATTTATGGTTTCTATTATGGGTAAAACACGATAATTTCATTTGAGGAAGTGCGGACTACCACCCCCTCAAAGTGATATGACTCGTTAATGACTTATTTGGGACATATAAAGTATGTATTTAATGATATTATATATGATATTATACTGGAATTATGATATAACTATGTATAATTATGTTTTAATTCCATTAAAATACAAAATAGAAATGAAAGTAGTGTCCATGCGTACGTATGGCTTACCGTCTCCATGAACGGTGCATTTTATTTCTTTTATCGAAATGTTATGTACTATAATAAATACATATATATAATGGAAATATATGATATATATGAAACTAAATTATTAATATAATTCTATAGATAATGTACTTTTTACCACATGGACAATTTCTAATTATAACAAATTCATTTTTTTACTCACGTTCCGAACATCGACAAAATGTCCGATATGAACTCAAATAATTAATTAATTGTTATAGAAAGGTAATAAGTGATATAAAAGGAATAATAAACTTGAAAATATTCTTAATCAAGTATAAATTAACTTAAGTTTATTATTCAGGAATAACAATGAACATACGAGTGAATCAAGTCGGACACGTGGTAAGGGGTTTCTTATCTCACTTTTAATTCTGTGATATTTCCATTGTTCACCACTTATTTAGTGCATGTGGTGTATTTTTTACTACAATTTGATATATATTATCATGATTCTATTTATATTAATGATATTCTATAATTTATTTGGTGGTTTATGACTATTGTTCATACGACTCGATTGATTACAATGAGGTAGGTGTTATTTCCTCAATCTCATTATTATCCAAGATTGTTCATGTGTAAGTATTTTTCTGGGACATACTTATCATAGATACCCATATTTTATAAAAATTATTTCAAAATGAATATTTTAAGGTTTTATGGGAGGGTATATTTAACTAGATCATCATTTTAAATGTTTTAAATATTTATCTTTCTATACCCTTTTAATTAATGTCCATGTTTTTAAAATGATTTTAAGGATTTATTTATATGGATATGAATGTTTTGAAATGATAATTCTTTTAAAAAGTTTCAAAGTGGTATGCGAAACTTTGATTCAAAAATCCATTTTAAATGAATACCTTTATAAATTGTGATAATTTTAAATGATTTCATGAAAAGGGGGTATCTCTCTCAAAGCATTTTACTGGTCATTTTCATCTATGTCAACATCCTTTAATGGATTTAAAACTTGTTTGAAGTTGATTTATTATGATAAAAATCTTCCATATTGTAATGAATGTTTTGTGATATGTTTGACTTTGGATTTGTTATTTGTATACCATTCATGATTTATGGATAAAGTATTGACATTTCGTATGCTATTTTTAATACAAATGTTTATATTGTATTTAAAAATTTTTTGACGATGAATGTATTGTACTAGTATGTTCTGAGTTGGGGACAGGTAAAAGTAATCCCTCCGGGTTAGGGTCCAGTTACAACAGACCCTCCGGGTTAGAGTCCAGTTACAGAGGCTCTCTAGGTTGGAGTTCGGTTACAGAGGCTCTCTGGGTTGGAGTCCAATTACAGAGGCTCTCCAGGATGGATTCTGGTTACAGAGGCTCTCTAGGTTTGGGTTCGGTTACATTTATCCCATAGGTCCTGGCATGAGGTCTTGACACAGAAATTAAATTCTAGTACTATACATTCCCTCATTATGAAATTAGTTTTTACATGTGATTATTATACTAGTATAATATCCATGTGCATGTTTATATGGTAATGTTTGATTTATTTTTTCCATATTATGTCCAAGTTTATGTTTAAAAATGTTGATGTTTTATTACACATCTTGCCTTAAAAGTTTATAGCTTCCACTAAATTATTTACACTTACTGAGCATCTGATCTCACCCCTTTCTTATGTTTTATTTTCCCAGGATATGAAGAAGTTAGTTATGAGTGACTTTCAAGCACAATCTAGGAGGCTTGGATGTTTATAATGGAAGAAATTAGTGTTGTTTTTCTTTTCAAGTTGTAATGTTGAACTTCATGTATGTAATCTATTTTCCAAGACTTCTAAACTGATCGGTCCTTTGGGACTTGATTCCTTGTAATCATAATAATGTTATGTAATAATGCACCGACTCTAGGTAACTGGGGTCAGGGTGTTACAGTTCTTGTATGATACTAGGTGATATTCACCAAACCGTAGGGATCAGGATCACCCTTCAGGTCATGTCTGTGTTGTCTCAGGTATCAACATACTAGGTTATCTGGGCTATTTTTTGACACTTACATAACATTATTTTAACCTTACATAACTTTTTTTTATCCTTAATTAACTTCTATTTACCATTAACTGACTTTTTTTTACCCTTACATAACTTCTATTTACGATTATATAACTTTAGTTTACCTTACATAACTTTGGTTTACCCTTAAATAACTTTTGTTTACATTTATATAACTTTACTTTATAATTAACTTTTTTAACCTTAATTTAATTTAGTTTACCCTTAAATAACTATTTTTTTACAGTTACTTAACATGTACAAGTTCATTTTTACCCTTTAAAAACTTTTTTAACCCTTACTTAACTTATGTTTACCCTTACATATATTTATTTTACCCATAAATAACAATTTTTTACCCTTAATTAACTTAGGTATACCCTTACTTAACTTCTTTTTAACATTAAATAAATTTAGTGCACTCTTGCATATCTTTTTTTTACTCTTAGATAACTTCTGTTTACCCTTAAACAACTTTATTTTACCCTTAATTTACTTGTTTTACCCTTACTTAACTACTTTTTATCCTTAAAAACACTTAATTGGTGTTTGGGATGGCACGTGTGGGAGTTAAATTACACCCCAAAATGGCACGGGTTGGATATGGTCTTAGAGTATTTAATAAAAATGTTAAAAGGAATACTGACAATATTATTTTTCATATTCATTAGTAGTTTATAATGATAAAAGAATACTGGATAAATATACGTAACATAAAATGATATATACAAAATAAAAAAAAAGTTTAAGTAAAAATTAATATCTACATATAAAGTTGAATAATTGAAAAATAAAACAAACAAAAAAACTAATTTAAACAAAAAAATTAACATATTAGTTATAATATGTGTTTTAAGTAAAAAATTAAAACTAATTTATTTTAAATTTTATGAAATTTATAAAGTTAAATAAGAAATAAATATATATTACCTATAATATTAGTAAATTACTGAAGTATTTATTTCTCATATTCCTTCTTCGTGATCATTTTATATGGCACAAACCATCTCTACAATCCCGTCATCGATATTTTCTATTAATCTTTCCAAGTAAGTATGGATATCACATAAATCAGCATCGTCGTCAATTTTTTCATCACCAATATAATATTTTTTTCTTCTAAAATGATAGACCACTGAATATTTTATGGATCAAGAAAACAAAAAATATTTTTCTTGTTTTTCAATGATAAAGGGATCAGTTTTTTATTCCAATCTATTCATATTAACTAGTGTCATACTGAGTTCATCATGTTTAAAATTTTCATAACTAATAAACCATTTGTAGTTAAAAAATAGAACTTTAAATTTAATATAATCCATCTCCTATATTTATTTAATGACTCCATAATATGCACTTGACACAAATATTCAGTTTTTTTCTTTCAAGCTCAAAAAATTCATTGCTTATGCAAACACCAATACACTTCTATTTTGAATTTCACTTCTATTGTCTTGATATTTCGTATGAAATATAAAGGAATTAATGTCATACCTAGACCATGTTATCAATTTTAAACATGGTTTTCCCATTAACCATCTCAATGTTTTTAATGCGTCTAATCTACCTTACACAGTATCATTAAACCATGGAAAAATGTTTTGTTTTTCTCATTCAAAATCCACATATTTTTTTATTTTTATAACATTGTTTTAACAAATTAATATGAAATTATATATATCATTTATAATAATATATATTATTAAAGATGTATAAATGTACCTACTTTATCTATTCACCTATCAATGATTTTACTTTCAATCTATAGATCCCTTTTCCCCTATAATTGTCTAGTTCATTATGAGATATTGGAAAACTGATGTCATCCAATGTACAGAAGTACCTTTTATAAAACTCTCAGAAATATACTTCTCAACAATGGTGGTTGTAGTTCAATAGAGATTCTTAATATATCCCTTCAATATCTTCATATAAATTTCAAAATGATACATCCAATGTGGATATACAAGTCCATAAAGCTTTATTTCTCACACAAAATGAACTATTAAATACACAATAATATCAAAACAGATATAGTAAAATATATTTTCAGTTGAAAAATAATATAAACTCCATCATTATCCAAATTTTTAAATTAATTTAGATCAATAAATTTTTTACAAATTGAAATGAATCATGGTAGTCATTTTAACACAGATGGGAAATATTATATTCATTAAAACTAGAAAAAAAAATTGTATCATAAAGTGATAATCATGAGATTTCAAGCCTACTAACTTCAAATATTTTAGTGATAGAAAACATTTTACATTTAAATAATAACCCTACAACACTTTGATTCCATGTATTCACTAGAAAAACTAATTTTCTCCCTCTTGGAAAATGTATGAAAAGCCGGAGGTAAGTATGTTCATCTTCCATTATGAGTAAGATATAACTCCAAATGTATTCCCATTGATAGTAAGTCTAATCTTTCATTTAACCGATCTTTAGTCTTTCCTTTAATATCTAAAAATATTTCAATAATACTATCACACATATTCTTCTCCCCATGAGTGACTTAAATTTTATGTTTGACCACATTATATCACTAATATAAAATCTCAAAAAATATTAATCATTTCTTCCAAATATTTCCATTATTACCATATGATTGTGTCTTTCTAAATGTGACATAAATGTTTTCACCCTCTTAAAATACTAATCAGTGGAAAAATATTGGAGCAATATCAAATTATTGTGATCCATTTAATGGGTTTTTTAATATTCAATAAGAGTGGTACATAGAGAAAACCAATTTATGACCCATGTATACTATTTTTATCCCATATTTTAGTTGATAATATGAAGTCTTTTGTTCAAAAATTGGATGATCTATATACCCCTTAACATTGTATCCAGTTAAATTTTCATATGATGGGAAGTCATTTATAGTAAACATAATTATAGTAAGTATTTGAAAATGATCTATTTTATAAAAGTCAAACACTTTAATATCTTCCTCCCATGAAATTTTCCAATCATCAATTAATGGTGACAAGAAATCATCAATATCATTTCTAAGATATTTTGTTCCAGAAATAATTAAACTCAACATGATATATTTCCACTTCATACAAAATTCATGAGATAAGTTATAAATCATAAATAAAATATGCAATGAATAATGTTTTCTACTAAGTCTTCGATGTGGATTAATTTCATCTATGAAAAATCCAAGTCTGAGATTTATAACTTCATTTATGAATGTAGGAAACTATTGATCACTTTTATTCCAGTGTGTACAATCAGCTGGATAATATAATTTTCCATCAGATATCCACTCAATTAGATTTCATCTTAACCTTTTTTCATCCTTTTAATTTTCAAATAAATATTCCAAAATAATAAATTATAAGAATATGTCAAATTTTCTTGTAAAGAGTATTTTTAACTGCTAAATCGGCCTATGATTTTTCTCTCAACTTATACCTTGATGTTCCACATATAGGAATCTCTAATAGACCTTAATATTCCTTCCAATATAGTGCAGAATCATTTGAAAAGTAAATTATCCTCTTATACCCAAAAATCATCTGGAAGAATAAATTATTTTCATTTTAATGTGAATCTGGAAGATGATATCCTTTAGGAATCATGTCTTCCAACAGCTGTAGCAACTCTATAAAACTATTTTAACTGCATCAATTTTTCAACTTCAAGTTAATCAATCTTAACACCATTTATAAAATTATAAATTCCATACAACTTGGATACGATGGTTTTTCAGCATCACTATATAGATAATCAAGTATCGGTTCTTTCCCATTTTCTTCTACTCCAATATCAGGAATCATTTATTCAATTTGATCGAACATATCATCTTGAAAATCATCATAATCAATAGATATTGAATTATTCCAAGTCTTGGAATTCCAAATCTAAGGGTTTTAACTCATATTAAAACCATTAAAAATTAAATGATATTTGATTTCTATTCTTTTCAACATCTTTATATTGAAACATTTAAAGCATGTATAGAAAAACATTTTGTTGTTTATAATATTTTGTTTAGAAAATTCCAAAAAAGAATCCAAGCCTTCCTCATATTCATCACTTGTTCATTGTGTAGAAATCCAACTTAAACTCGTTATTATTTATAACAAATATCAAGAATTTAAAATAAGGTATTATATTTTAAATTTTAATTTCAAATTTACTTTTATAAATAATAATAAAAAATACCACAAAATATATAACAAATAAAATAAAGACAACATATTTGATAAAAAAAATATCACTTTGAATATATCTAATTATCATTATATTATAAAAAATCAAAAAGTATCATGTAATCATTATGATTATGAAAATATATATTATCAAAACTCTATATTTAAACTCTATAATCCACTATACCTTCAAAATTCCCATTTAAAATGTAGAGTAAGAATATGACTTATACCCACATTAATCCTTAAAGTAACATTATTTATAACTCCAATTTATAAAATTATCATTTAATCAAACAATAATCTCAAAAAAATTTATTCATAAATTAAAAAATACCTTAGATGTGAAAATAATCATAACTAAAAATACAGATAGAAAAGAGAAGTTGATGAAAATGGAAAATCATAACTAAAAATACAAATAAAAATACCTTATATTCATGGAAAAATGAAACAATAAAAACAAAGAAAAAATTAATATCATAAGGGATATGATTTAGAAGGAAATGTCAATGGAAAGAAGGTTTATAGAGAGAGAAAGCAATGGATTAAAATAGATAAGGGTGGGAAGTGGAGGTTAATTCAAACTGAAAGAGATTTGATGCCACTAGATTGAAGAATGAAGGGTTAGGGTTCAATGAATGAGATAAAACTGATGATTTTCACATGAATAAATTAATAAAAAATGAATCATTGTAATGTTTCATAAAAAAATTAAAGTTTTTCCACATTGTTTATAAAATAATTGTGGTTAAAAAGATATGTATTATATTTTTCACATTCATTATAAAATAACCAACATGAAATAATAATTTATAACATTGGTTATAAATAACCGACGTGAAATATGTGTTGTCTAAATTTTTTTTACTATTACAGATACAAACCTCTGGCAATAGTCCAATACATCAAGGAAACTACAAACCTCTTCTATGTTCTTAGGTGTTTCATAAGAAACAACAACCTTGATCTTTGATGGGTCCAGGGCCACACCCTGTTGGCAACATATCTGATTTGGTCAAAATTATCCTCCTATGAATATGAGTAGATCAAGATATCATTGATGAACATGACTAAAAAATGTTCTAGAAACTCTAAGAACATAGAGTTCATGATCCCTATGAACACAACTAGCACATTCATGACAACGAACAGCATGACCATGAACTCTAAGTTCCTATACCTACTCCAGAAGGTGGTCTTTGGGTTATATTCCTCCTTCACCCTTAACACGTGATATCTTAATTTCATATCAATATTAGAAAATAAACTAGATCCTCTCACTATTAAAAAAGATCATAAATCGTTGGAATTGTGTAGGGATTCTTGAATATAACCTAATTCAAACCTCGGTAATATATACATAGCCTTAGACTGCCATCCTACTTCTTAGAGAATAACACTAGATCACCCTATGGTGGAATACTAGGCTGGATAAAACCCTTTTTCATTAGGTCATCTATCTGAATCATCAACTCCTATAACACAGAAGGTGTTATCTGATAAGGAGATATTAAAATCGGGGAAGCTCCTGGCTACAAATCTATCTCAAACCCAATGTCATGATGAGGGGATAGAATCAAAACCTCTTCAAGGAAAACATCCAAAAATTCCTCAATGACTATGGGAGCCTCCAGCATCCTAGTTCCAACTGATCTCATCAAAAAATATAACACTAAGAAAAGAAGGGGTTCCACGCATCTACTTCCCATCCAACATCCATGTTCACTGATGAAAACTTCACGTTGGTCACAAACATCCACGAACACAACCTTCCTTTAGAATAATTTTATAGCCACATGAATAGAGGAAAAATAATCAATGATAAGGATGATATCATACAAATATATCTATATCAATAAGAGATCCCCACATGAATGACACTGCCCCATCATCATTCTACACCCCTGTCGCACATCAAACAAGCTAATATGGCCTCAGACTGGCTCAATAAACACCATGGTCATGGGAAGCCTCTCTAAATCCAATCCAAAAGAACATACTAATATGGGTGAAACAAAGAATTGTGAGTATCCTAAATCAAACAAGGAACAATCAAGGGTAGACTAAAATCAGATCATACCTACGATGATCTATGGACCCTCTAATTTTGTCACCACCATAGTAAGAAATTGTCCATGCCCATCTCCCATACCTCAATAATGATGAAAAAATATATTTCCATGCTCGTGTAAAGGTCCTCGAAGACAAGGAACATCCTGAGGTCACCCACTACCTACCTTGTCTCCTCTCATTGGAGCATAATCTTGTTTTCCCTACTATTCAAACGTCCTCACTGGTTGTTCCTACAAAGGTTGGCGCTAAATATGAACACCTCCACTACCATGTTGTTCTTTGAGAAACATTGGGTACTAATTCTGATGATGACCACAACTTCCATAGGTATATAACACTATCCCCAAGCCCCCATGAAAATTAGGGAACCCACTAACCCAAGAATTATGGAAAGGAATCTACTCAGTTCAACTCCCCGGTGGTCAAAACTTCTAGGGACCTGATGCTTAAGATATACTACTAAAAAATCTTCTCCTCAAGGAACCCTACCGGTTCCCCTCTCATAGTAACCATCTTCACAAATTCGTTCACTTGATCACTATCACCTTCTTTTGAACCTCCAAGTATGTCAGCAATGTAAAATGAGAAATTTAATACTGGATAGAATGGTGGGATACCTCCTCAAGATGTCATGCATGAGACTCCTCAATAAGAAAAATATTTTTGGGAAATGAAAAATATCCTTAATATTTATCCTAATATGTAACGTCCCGGTTCGAGGTGCCGCCCAGAGGTGCCCCATACCTAGTTGGTCACATGGACTCAAGGTAATTTCCCCGAATACCAGAGGCTACTGACAAGAAGCGAGGGCCTTGGGTGTGATTGTGGGGAAACTATTCCCTCCTTGGTAGAGTAACATAGCAGAAATAAACAGATAACAGTAGCAAAAGTAGTAATACAATACAATAAGTAAACAGTGGAAGATTGAAATTAGATAAACAACTAGAGCACATATATATAAATGATTCATGTCACATGTGTCTTGGAAAGCATCCAAACAAGTCACAATGCTGAAATACAGTACTAAATCAAAGTGCAGAGAAAAAAATAGACTCTAGAATCATCGCAAACCACAGCTTGGTCCCATGCTCTCCAGCTCCACAGCAGTCAAGTACCTAAAGTAGAAGGGTGCTTGCCCTTATCTATACCTGCAACAATATAATCTATTTGGGCCCAAAAGTATTACCCAAATAGGGTGTGAGATGAATCCCAGTAGGCAACCGCCCAAAGATCTATGCCTAACTATCAGTGGATATATATGGTAGGAAATATGAAAAATGAAGTAATAAACAGGAAAGTACACAAAAGTAAACAATCCTATAGTTCAAGCTACATTCATTTACATTTAGAAAATTAATCAACCAAACAAACACAAGAAACCTTCTAGGATGTTCTCACAGTCTAAACCCTCTAGTTCAGCTTTAACATAGACTCTATGAGGAAGCACTCGACATCAATTACCCATGTGGTCTTGTAACGATAAACTAAAGACACTCTGGGGAAGCATTCACATCCATCCCCCCTATGGTATTACAACATGAAAAGTATAACAGACACTTTAGGGTAATTGACGGTGAAAGATAAGTGACCTCAGTCCGATTTATCAAATAAAAATAAAAATACAGGGCGTGTTCTCTAAGGATACACAGCATGTATATGCCTTATGGCGCTCCACTTTAAGCGGTCTCTAAGTCACCCCACATGGCCATGTACTCGGTCATTACACGTCCAGTACACAGTTACCTACGGCCACCCGGTACACGGTGTGTACTCCTGATTACATAGTGTGTACTCCTAAAAATTCTAGAAACATATCTTTTTCTCAAAAACACTAGAAATCAAGATCCATACCTGAAAAGAAGATATGGGTTCTTACATAGGCTCTCACACAAACATACTTCTCTATTAGATAGAATGCTTCTCTTACTACTTCACCACCTTTATGTTTGAATATGGGAACTCCAATTAGAGGAACTTCTAGAAGTCTACCCAAGAAATATTTGCCTCCTTTCACTCCCTGAGATACAATTTCCACCACTGATGCATTTCACTCCTCATCTAACTGACTAATAATCGGACCTAATACTCTACTCATGCCCGAATCAAACCAAATGTGATCTCAAGTTCCTTCAAACAATGATCTATCTCAAAATCAGGGATGTTTAACCTATACTTTACTAAATATTTCCAATGAAATGCATGTAATGTCCCCTTCCTTTGATCATACTCTTCAATTAGATCTAACCTTCGACAGAAAATCATGGCATTTTGTTGAACCTCACTAGCCTAAACCACATACAGATGATGTCCATAATTCATAATTGAATTATAAAAGCAAGATTCCCTAAGCCTGGTATCATAAAGTTTTATTTATATTTATTTAATTCATTTTAATTTTTCAATATCACCCAATTCAGATAAGAACACAAAAAATTGTGATACTTGTACCTCTCCTGGATATCTACCCAACAAGTTGTTCAACCTCACTTGGTCATTCGATAGGATCAGAGATCGAATCATAGGGGGGCCTAAAATCCCATGACCTAGCTAGTCTTCCCTAGCCAACATCATGCACCAATATTAACTGGCCTCATTACCCTACCAACCCATGTAATCCTCATAGTGCCTAACTCCAAAATCCATCCTATCTATCAACCTATCCTTTGATAGCACTCTTTCATTACCCTCTCCCTCCAACAGTACCCCTTCTAGGCTGACAATGAAGGAAGAGAGATAATGAAATCTAAGTCCAACCTTCATTAGGCCCCAGATTGGTGACTAACACCGAGGGTCTAAAACTTTCACACATGGAAGGCATTACCCTCAATAGATATACTAGGATCATGAGATAGGATATCATCCACCAAGAAAATCCATGAAATAATATAAAATAAAGGAAACTAAAACCATCCCACAATGCATGTGTAAATTAAACAAGTATAAAGAGTCTCTAAATAAATACCCAAATGAAAATTCCTAAGGTAAAGACTCAGCAACAACTTCAATGTCTAGTATAGTAATGTTCAGTTTGGTCCCTGAAGTCCTCATGGAAACCTAAAATTAGTTTTTATATACATGGAGTGATCATAACATGCATACACAATAGGATCATACCCAAATTCTCTCATGAACATGTGAAAAGAGCATACTAATTCACCCATTAGAAAATAGCAGAACCAAAAATAACTAAGCAGGTCAACTAACCAATACCATCCTTAACAAGCCACTCTAACCAAATAACACATCTAAGTATAGTGACATAATAAGAAGCATATTGATATATATTGTATCCAACTCCACCTTCCCACTAATTTTCTACTCTCACACCCCAACATCATACATACTAGAACTCACATATCTTCTATATAGTAATATTTCCTAAATACACTTTGGAAGTTGCATCATGCCAAGAACCCTGTATGGAACTGGCCATCAAATCCCACCCAAAGACACTTAGGTAACCACATCATACCAAGTACCCCACTTGTAAATGGTCATCTCATCCACATCCTCTCATAACCACTACCAAATATCTAGGTTAGTAAGGTATCATAAATATGAAGGACATCAACCTCATGCCCTCCTCCTACTATTCATGACCCCCAACTATAATCCACCTCATCAAACTCATAAACCCAAAACATAAGTTCACTATGTCTACAATTTATCACATCCCATGTGTAATAACCTCTCCTATAAGATAGAGAGGAGAAGAGTGTGTATCCATCCATTCTTCCTCACCATATTGGATGTTGGGAAAGAACACCCCCCCACACACACACAAAAACATTTGGGTGTTGACACATAGTGCTCGAACCGAGTGGGGTGCATATAGAAATTACAATGAAGATAAAATATATAAATTGCACACACACAAACCCAACATATGGGTTTTTAATAAGATCTCTTTCACAACTCACAACATCACCACAAGACCTCACAACATCTTCAACTTTTGATTCGACATCTAAATTCATAACACCACACAAGAAATCCAAAAACCACAAACCACATTTCATCCCAATTTTTATGTTAGGCCATTTCCAAATTTAACACTTAGAAAAAATAATCATTTATTAATCCCATTATTTTCAAGTTAAAAAATGAATGCATTAACCACACTTCCCATTTTAATTCAAGAATTCATTTTCATTCCAACCTATCACATTTCAATTTCCACATTAAAATTTCATTCCATCGCTACTAGGAAACTAACACAACACTACATGATGCAATATCCCATATCTCACACGTCAATAATCCCCATGCTTCAACCGCAATATATCACAACCAAATCTCATCTCAACCACATGTTGTCATAACCAAACATGACAACCTATTCCCATACCAACCATAATACATAATTACCACTACATAATACAATCCCCACATATTGAAACCACCACGCCACCAAAAAAAATATTCACCACACCATAATTTTCACATATCTTATTTCACATTAATCAAAGATAATTAATAATATTTAATTCAATATTCTCAGGGTAATTCTCACACAAGTTGGAATTTATGTGCTACTAATTCATTGTCTGGATATACTTGCTTAACAATTTTCATATGTGGTGAGTTCAAGCAACATGAAAAATAAGGTTTTCAAATTCAACATTCCCAAAAACATAAAAAAACTCAATATAAGCCAAGTCAGGAAGAAAAATAACTAACATGCTTGATCATATTGGGAAACCACAAAAACAAGTAAACCTTATTCAATTTATTCCCTCCCTCTTCAATTTCAATTAAAAAAATTAATTATCTTTATTAATATGATGCGTATTATTTATACAAAGGAAAAAACCACAATCCCACCACATGTAAAACTAAATAAAGAAAGAATAAGGATCCCCTACCTGGATTAAATTTTCTAAGAGATATACACGAAACCAAGGATCAGCCACCACTGTTCTTGAATGAATCACCAACGGATCCCTATGCACATCAAACCACCACCAAAAGAAACCCAAAACAAAGGAGGAAACCACCACATTCTAGGTAAAAAATAAAGATATAGGAGAAGAAATAGGAAATGTGGAGTTACCTTGATCCAAAGAAAACCAATCAAAATGATATAAATAAACTAAGGGGTTTGAGGCACCATGAGAGGTGACTTGAGAAGGGAAGGGAAAGAAGGGGTCATCAAAGAGTCAACCCAATGTTTGAAACTCAAAACAAGGGTGTATCTAACCTATTATTTATAAAAAAATCTCATTTAGCTCTATCATGGTGTGGTGGATAGGAAAAAAATTTATGGTGGGTACAGTCAATGTGCGATATGAATCCCTCGCATGAGATCCTATTTTCCCACTTGCTTTAAAAATAATATTTTACCACCCCCATGAACTTGAACATAGTATGGTTAAATCCTCGGTGGTTCTTCCTTCCTCCATAATAGCCAAATTCTATGACCTAATACAAAACAGCATGTCATTTTACTATCACCATACCCAAGACTATGGCATGGTGAGATTCCTATTCCTATTTCGGATAGTCGGTATTCCAAGGAACTACAGCCAACTCCTCACATTATTCTAGTTGTTTCCACTTTCATGTGGCATATAGGTGGACCCCCAAACCAAAAAACCCTTCAATACAACTTTCTAAGCCATTTCAAAAGTCGTGGTTCCCTTAAAGAGTCCCAAAACACCACCTTCAACCTCAAGATCACATTACTTTCTTCCCTTACATTAGATAATTAGGGGTTTCCCAGTATTAATGGGAAACTACCTGGTTAGATTATCAAAGTCTTGACAAGTTTCTATTTTGGAAGGAATCAAACTATTAATAATTTATAGGGAATTTTATCTCACCATCTTATCTCATATATTCTATTTACATATATGAATGTTTCTAATGTTTTATTTTGGAATCATTTTCTTTCCACCAACTCAATATGTTCAAACCATATTGATGTGTAACTCTATAGACAACAAAAATCTTGTGTTACTAACCCAAATTAAAATAAAAATATATTTATAAATATAAAAATGCATATCATTCATAAGTTATATGAAACCATTTCATATAAAGGCTTATAATTATATTAAATCAACAATCCCCCCAAGAGTAAGCTTGGAGTGACAGATAGCCAACCCTCACTTTTCAAGATATGGAATAAGTCGCCTGGCTAGTGAGATGCCTGACCCAAACTAAAGAATGAATCGATTTATAATATAAAAATTATATTCATGAAGAAAATAGAGACTAAACTAAATAAATGAACAATTCATATTTTTAGAAATGAGATATCCATTTCTGAGAAATTCATAAAAAATAAAATATAAATGCTTAATAATTTAGTTATGAATTATGGGCATTCCATAATAAATATAAAATATTTATATTCATATATAATATGAACACTTTTATATTATAATTTGATATGGAACTTGTTTTAAATATATGATATCTAAAATATAAACATTATATATATGAACTATTCATATATTATGTAAACATTAAAAATAACACACATTTAATATTATTTAAACCTATATAATATTAATTATCAAAATTCCTTATGATGTTGTTTAAATTATTTATCAAATAAGTCTTTTAATTTAAACAATTAAAATTTAAATAATTATGAAAAATTCATAATTTTAAATACAAACTTCTTTATATTTTGCCTTGTTTTTAAATTTATAAGCACATTATAAATTATCTTTATAATTTATCTATAAAAAATTTATATCCAAATTATAATTCATAAATTGTAATTTCAAAATTTAATTAATATTAATATTTAATGTTATGGATATTTATTTAATAATTTTTTCATTAACAATTAGTAATTATGTATAAAAAATTATAATTATTTTATAAACACTTAAAAAATAAAATAAATTTCCCAAAATACCTTTTACATAATTTATAAATAATTTAAAAATTATGCAATTCAATTAATAATTGAAAATAAGAAAAGTTTAATTTTCCTTGATATCATATTTGACTATATACATTATATCCTAAGTTGTGGGTTGTTTCATTATTTATCATAATTTATATTAGATAATTACTTTCTAGCATTAAAACCTTGGACCCATGGGATTTCATCTGTAACGCCCCGACCCCAGCTACCCAGAGTCGGTGCATTACTTCGTAACATTGGCATGATCACAAAAGATCAAGTCTCGAAAGACCGATTAGTTTAGTAGCCTTAGAAACACTAGATACATTCATAAGTGTTACATTACATCATAAAGTGAAAAACTAATAACAAGTATTCATAGTCCACACTCATATCCTCTTCTGACTATCCCTGCAAGTCATTCATAAAATACTTCTTCACATCCTGGAAAATATTAAAACATTGAAAGGGGTGAGCTCAGATGCTCAGTAAGGATATCAATATTGCGGAAGCTTTCATAAATAAACATAAACATTTAAGGCAATGTATAACTAAACAAAAGCCTTATTAAACTTGAACTTCAGCATAATATGGAAAAAGTAAAATGAGATAATGCCATTTACTTATTCACATGTATATTCTACTAGACGAATAATCACATGAAAGATCAATAACCCCTTTCATAATGAGGGAATGTATAATGCCAGACATTCTGAAACATTTTGTCAAGGCCTCGGCCAAGACGTCTAAAATGATTAAGGCCTTGGCCAAAACCATAAATCAAATTGGGAAAGGGCCTCGGCCAATTCCACGTCTATTTGTCTCATGAGACCTACTGATGCATCGAGGAGCTATAGCGGGCTCCACCCATCACTTATTAATTCCAATACATTCCTCATATGAATAGGTTTAAACATATCATAAACCATAACATAATCGTATCACATAAAACATGCATAAAGGAAACATAACATTTCCACATTTCAATCACAAGATATCAATACAACACATTGATATAATAAAAACGCTTTCAAAACCATTTTTAATACCAAAATAAAAGAAAGTTACAACATGGTATTTATTTTTCATTAAAAAAAGGGTATGGCTTGTAGAGGAAGCCGAAACTCAAATAGTGGTCACAGTGGCGGAGAAGTCGTTGTCGCCGCATACGTACGACAAAAACATTCCCTTTTATCGTTTAGTAAACGCTTCGTATAAAAAGATTCCTTTTGGATAAACATAAAAGTCAAAGTGGTTTATACACCGTATAAAAGAAATTTGTGTATAAAACCAAATATGCCTCAATGAATGGGGATTGAGACGAAGTCCTTAAAAAGATCATTTTTTTTAAATAAAGTACATCTATAATGTGTATTCACTATATTACACATAAATAATGTACAAATACAATATAGGACATAATAATATCATGACATAATTTGAAAGTAGGAGATTAACCCAAAGAATGAAAATTGGGTTAAGAAATTCCCTTACCTTGTGTCTTGTCCTGACTCGACCGTTCTTTAACCTCCTGAATAATAAACTAGAGTTAATTTATATTTACTTAAGAACCTTTTTCATGTTCATTATTCCTTTTATATCCCTTATTACCATGTTATGAACATTATTTAATTATTTAAGTTAATAACGGTCGTTTTGTCGATCTTTGGTACTTGAGTCAACAATAAACTTCTTATAATTACAAGTTGTTTATGTGGTAGAATATCCATTATATTCATGATTTAGATTTCATATATATCATATATATCCAGTATATACATTCATTTATAACATTACGTAACATTTAGAGGTAAGAAATGAAATGCACCGTTCATGGAGACGGTAAGCCGTACGTACGCATGAACGCTACTTTCATTTCTATTTCATATTTAATGGAATGAAATCATAATGATATAAATTTATAATATAATTCCAGTATAATATAGTGTATAATACCATTTACTCCATCCTTTATACATCCCACATATGGCATTAACGATTCAAATCACTTTGAGGGGGCGGTAGTCCGCACTTCCTAAAATGAAATTATCGCGTTTACCCATAATGGAAATCATAAAGTATGCCATAAATGAGAAATACAGAAGCATAAGTAAAACATAAACATATTATATATCATATATAAATATATTTACATCATAATGGCTACCTTTTAAGGTGTTATATGAGTGTTGAACAATCATCGTTTCGTGAGGCAGAAATTCGTCATCCACAGAAACCGTATGTTCTTTAACCATTAGATGTAGGTGTGTGTAAGTGTAGCTCAAATACTTCTTATAACAACATCATAGTATATTGAGGATACTGGTGTTTTTACAAAAGAAATGAATAAAAAGAGTTTAGGGGGTTGGAGAAGAAAAAATAAAACAAAACAACATTAGAGAAGACATTACCTCAAAATCGGGTAACTCTTTTTGATTTGAGCCAAAGGCTTCCTTGAGAAGAGTTCTGACCAAAGTGAGGCTTCTAGGAGTAATAGGGGGAAGTTGGGAGAGTATTTTGGTAGAGGTTGTCTGATCCAAATGGCTTGAAAGTGTAAATGAGGTGGTAGAGGTGGGGGCCTTTTATAAGAGGAGAGGAGGGGCTCTTTTGGAAAGATTGAAATGTTACATTATTATACAATGCTTTTCGGATTCTAAAGGTCCCAAACTTATATAATTCGTGGCTAAGGTGATAAGGGTTCTAAATCTCCTCATACAATAGGCTTTGGACAAGTTTAAGCCTTGTATTTTTCATTATCTTCTCATTTTATTTAAATCGTTAAATAATGAGGTCATCGCTGCATCATAATGATGTCATAAATAATTTAATTTATTTAATGTCTAAAAATTATAAAACAAATACTATGATGTAGTAAATCTTTTTATCTTTCTAATGAATATTTATAGTCAAACTTTGGACTTGTGTAACCCCACTTAAAAACTGTTTTAGTAAAACAACTCATGTTTGTGTCAATTTAATTTTAACATTAAATAAATATATATTAATGTCATTTTCCAACTAAAGTGGCTCCATGGGGTCCCCAAGTTGACCCATGGGTTTTCTTGGTCGGCCATGACTCATCCAATAGGAGTAGGACATGTGTCAAGCTCATCCCATATTATTAAAACATTATTTTTACCTTAAACTACACTAATTACCTATAATCGCGATTAAGAACTTAAAAGTTACTATTCACCAAAAAATTATTTTAATCTCATTGAACCACATTTTACTTCTTAATGACAACCATGTATGTCGGATTTTTGAAAATAAAATCACATAAGTGGTAATATTTCATTTAAACGAAAAATCAGTTATTTAACTACCACTTAGTGGTTTCACTATTCATCAAAAATTGAAGTTTTTCAGAACAATGCCAAAATTTCACCCTAAGCTATAATTCATATTCCAAATTCAAAAATGATGACTATTTTAAAAAATTCCAAACATATAAGTTGCATTAGTTAATTTTATAATTAATTCCCGCTGTCACAACAAATAGCGTGTTTTTAAGAAACAATTTATATCAAAAGATTGGCAATTGTTTATGTCCAATTTCAATGTTAAATTAATTCTAATGACCACCATTGGATAAAATGGTAAAAATATATTATAATTATACTTTAAAACAACTCAATAGTATAATTTATCACTATAAATTATTTTGATTAAAAAAGTTGTTTTAAGTATTTTTCACTATTCATAAAAAATAGAAGTTCTCAGAAAAATACCAAAAATTCAACATAGGCTAATTTCGATATTACGAATCCAAAAATGAAGTCCAATTTGATAAATAAAATTTATAAAATTTCAAAAAGTAGGTATTACTATTCACAACGGCTAGTTTAATTCGTTGTGGTGTGTGTTAGAGCTCGAGGTTGCGTACAACACACGCTATTGCATTATTCGAAGTGAAACGTACCGTGGAAGCTTGGGGTGTTACATTCTCACCTCCTTCAATAAATTGCGTCCTCTCAATTTGAAATTTTTCTTTGAAAATAAAAGGTTGAAAAGAGAAAATACCTTTGAGGAAAACCCACATCGGAAATAAGGTTAATAAATATATAACATTAAAAGAAAGCAAGATAAGTACAAAGGTCACCCGATATAGCCCATTCTAGGATTCTATGAAAACATGGATATGGAGGAGAAACAAACCATCAAGGTCTGATGGAGAGTTATAGAAAACAGGATTAGGAGAATGTTTAACTACAAGAAAATCACAAACTTGTGACTGGTTAAACAGTCATTGAATCCCCAGTTGGAAAAGTTAACCGACAACATTTTTGTTTTAAGTTACCTTTTATAATGTTGAGGAATTTATTTAGAAGATTTACTAAGAACGTAAGGGAATATACATACTTGTTATGTATACTTTCATTCGTTAATAAATTTTTACCACAAACCCATCTTTTACTCCAAATGGTAACGGAACTCAAAAATATTCTTTTTATCCAAATTGTATAAGGTTCCAAATATTATCACATGCCATTTAGATTAGTAAAACTATTTTGTAATAACGAGGGACTTCCTGTAGGCTAGTTGTAGGAAATAAAGGCTTGTCTCACTATGGTTGTGGGTTCGATTCCTGCAGCTTTGTCCGACGCGACGGGTTATTCCCCACCCTACAGGTTGTCCTTTTCCTAAAACTATAGTATTATAATATTCCAAAAATAATCTTCAGAAATGATTTAACCTTAAACAACACTATCCAAAGATCAACTTAATCCACTCCAACCTTTATAGTTATCCAAAATACCTCTGTCCAGACTTTCTCTAAAAGGTCTCTTAATTCCAAAATCAATTGTAACATCAGATTCCCCAAACAAAGAAAAGTTTCTCTTATTGTAACATAATAAAAATATGATACTTTAAATCATATTAAAACCTTACTGAAATCAAAAAGTACTGCAGTACAATCCATATATATATCACATTATTCTTATAACCATAATATAATTCTTGAGTCCAAAAGCACCAATACATTAATTATTCCGCTTCAACTGTAGTCACAGCATAAGATTGGCCTTGATCCCTTGGCCTTTTCTGAGGTAAGTTTCCTTGACGCTTAGGACATTCATTTGCATAATGCCCCATTTCCCTACAATTGTACCATTCAACTTTGACAGCCTCTTTCTTTCCCTTGCAATCACGAGCCTGGCGACCCTTTTCTACACATTTATAACAAACTCCCATTCCTTTTAGGCACGTACCAGGGTGATTCTTCCCACAATTATCACATAATGGAAAATCCTTCTTTCCCTTTTTCCCTTTATCTGTCTCTTGTTCTACCGTTCTCTTCTTCTCTTGCTTTACTTTGTTGTCATAAGACTTAGAGAATTCATTTTCTGTCTTGATAGCACACGAGACAATATCTTCGTATGATGAGAAGGATTGTGATACTAAAGCTCGACGGAGAAATGGTTTTAACCCATCAAAGAAACGATCAATCTTACTCCTTGGGTTATGTATATAATCGGAAGCATGCCTCGCTAACCTTGTAAAGTTAGCCTCATACTTTGCGACATTCTCATCCTCCTTCTGCCTCAGACTCAGAAATTGTCTTTCCATATCTGCTCGATGGTCACGAGGAAAGTATTTTTCTAAGAAAATCTCTTTGAACTCCCTCCATTCCATATTCGATACGTCATCATCTTCCTTTGTGTTTTGAATCAGCGACCACCACTGATCGGCATCTCCAGTGAGGCGGTAAACTGCCATGACAACCTTTTCCCTTTCACTACTCCCCAAGGTATGGAATATTTTCTCTAAGGAATTTATCCATTGCTCAGCTACTATAGGATTTGTACTCCCATTTAAGGTTGGTGGTTGTTGCCTCATGAAGTGGTCTAACATTGATCCTCCACGTTGCGGATCAGGGTGCTCCATACGAGTAAGGTTATTATTCATAACCTGAGTGAGTTGTCCCAGTATGGTAATAAGTTGATCAGCACCAGTTGTATCTCCAGCTCCACAATAATTATCTTGAGCAGGAGGGAAATCCCTACACGGAGTGCGTGCATTGATACGGTTTCCATTCCTTCCACTAGGCGCCATTTCTAAACAATGGCATAAACTATATTAGTTTATAAATCAAAATACATAATTCCATACTTGTAAGATACTTAACATAAATTGAACTATTTATGGATATAATCCATAAAAATGTTTTCTTTGAGGAAGTATATACTCATAACCCTTCATAGTGGTTTATAAAGAAAATGAGAATTATCCCAAGCATATCCCCCGGGAGTGTCGTAACCAAGAGTGCAGCAAGGCCCGTTGTCGTGCACCAGTTCCCGTTCGAGTCTAGCTCAAAGCGGTGTTTTCGGGTTTTATCCCTAGGTACATCTGTGCCAGAGCCGCCTCTACTTGCTCGTATCCAGACAGGGATGTATTGCTCGGAAAACTCACAAAATCTCTACAATAACAAAATTCTAGGAAGTTCTTCTATACTAATCCTCAAAGTCTATCTTTGGGCTATGTGCTCTAATCAGAGTTTATCTAAATCTAGCTTCCAAGGTTAGTACTAAACTGCCTCTTATACCAACTGTAACGCCCCGACCCCAGCTACCCAGAGTCGGTGCATTACTTCGTAACATTGGAATGATCACAAAAGATCAAGTCTCGAAAGACCGATTAGTTTAGTAGCCTTGGAAACACTAGATACATTCATAAGTGTTACATTACATCATAAAGTGAAAAACTAATAACAAGTCTTCATAGTCCACACTCATATCCTCTTCTGACTATCCCTGCAGGTCATTCATAAAATACTTCTTCACATCCTGGAAAATATTAAAACATTGAAAGGGGTGAGCTCAGATGCTCAGTAAGGATATCAATATTGCGGAAGCATTCATAAATAAACATAAACATTTAAGGCAATGTATAACTAAACAAAAGCCTTATTAAACTTGAACTTCAGCATAATATGGAAAAAGTAAAATGAGATAATGCCATTTACTTCTTCACATGGATATTGTACTAGACGAATAATCACATGAAATATCAATAACCCCTTTCATAATGAGGGAATGTATAATGCCAGACATTCTGAATCATTTTGTCAAGGCCTCGGCCAAGACGTCTAAAATGATTAAGGCCTCGGCCAAAACCATAAATCAAATTGGGAAAGGGCCTCGGCCAATTCCACGTCTAGTTGTCTCATGAGACCTACCGATGCATCGAGGAGCTATAGCGGGCTCCACCCGTCACTTATTAAGTCCAATACATTCCTCATATGAATAGGTTTAAACATATCATAAACCATAACATAATCGTATCACATAAAACATGCATAAAGGAAACATAACATTTCCACATTTCAATCACAAGATATCAATAGAACACATTGATATAATAAAAACGCTTTCAAAACCATTTTTAATACCAAAATAAAAGAAAGTTATAACATGGTATTTATTTTTCATTAAAAAAAGGGTATGGCTTGTAGAGGAAGCCGAAACTCAAATAGTGGTCACAGCGGCGGAGAAGTCGTTGTCGCCGCATACGTACGACAAAAACATTCCCTTTTGTCTTTTAGTAAACGCTTCGTATAAAAAGATTCCTTTTGGATAAACGTAAAATTCAAAGTGGTTTATACACCGTATAAAACAAAATTTGTGTATAAAACCAAATATGCCTCAATGAATGGGGATTGAGACGAAGTCCTTAAAAAGATCATTTTTTTTAAATAAAGTACATCTATAATGTGTATTCACTATAAGTACACATAAATAATGTACAAATACAATATAGGACATAATAATATCATGAAATAATTTGAAAGTAGGAGATTAACCCAAAGAATGAAAATTGGGTTAAGAAATTCCCTTACCTTGCGTCTTGTCCTGACTCGACCGTTCTTTAACCTCCCGAATAATAAACTAGAGTTAATTTATATTTAATTAAGAACATTTTTCATGTTCATTATTCCTTTTATATCGCTTATTACCATGTTATGAACATTATTTAATTATTTAAGTTAATAACGGTCGTTTTGTCGATCTTTGGTACTTGAGTCAACAATAAACTTCTTATAATTACAAGTTTTTTATGTGGTAGAATATCCATTATCTCCATAATTATATTCATGATTTAGATTTCATATATATCATATATATCCAGTATATAAATTCATTTATAACATTACGTAACATTTAGAGGTAAGAATTGAAATGCACCGTTCATGGAGACGGTAAGCCGTACGTACGCATGAACGCTACTTTCATTTCTATTTCATATTTAATGGAATTAAATCATAATGATATAAATGTATAATATAATTCCAGTATAATATATTGTATAATACCATTTACTCCATCCTTTATACATCCCACATATGACATTAATGATTCAAATCACTTTGAGGGGGCGGTAGTCCGCACTTCCTAAAATGAAATTATCGCGTTTACCCATAATGGAAATCATAAAGTATGCCATAAATGAGAAATACAGAAGCATAAGTAAAACATAAACATATTATATATCATATATAAATATAGTGACATCATAATGGCCACCTTTTAAGGTGTTATATGAGTGTTGAACAATCATCGTTTCGTGAGGCAGAAATTTGCCATCCACAAAAACCGTATGTTCTTTAACCATTAGATGTAGGTGTGTGTAAGTGTAGCTCAAATACTTCTTATAACAACATCATAGTATATTGAGGATACTGGTGTTGTTACAAAAGAAATTAATAAAAAGAGTTTAGGGGGTTGGAGAAGAAAAAATAAAACAAAACAACATTAGAGAAGACATTACCTCAAAATCGGGTAACTCTTTTTGATTTGAGCCAAAGGATTCCTTGAGAAGATTTCTGCCCAAAGTGAGGCTTCTAGGAGTAAGAGGGGGAATTTGGGAGAGTATTTGGGCAGAGTTTGGCCGAGCCAAATGGCTTGAAAGTGTAAATGAGGTGGTAGAGGTGGGGGCCTTTTATAAGAGGAGAGGAGGGGCTCTTTTGGAAAGATTGAAATGTTACATTATTATACAATGCTTTTCGGATTATAAAGGTCCCACACTTATATAATTCGTGGCTAAGGTGATAAGGGTTCGAACTCTCCTCATCCAATAGGCTTTGGACAAGTGTAAGCCTTGTATTTTTCATTATCTTCTCATTTTATTTAAATTGTTAAATAATGAGGTCATCGCTGCATCATAATGATGTCATAAATAATTTAATTTATTTAATGTCTAAAAATTATAAAAAAAATACTATGATGTAGGAAAGCTTTTTATATTTCTAATTAATATTTATAGTCAAAATTTGGACTTGTGTAACCCTACTTAAAAACTGTTTTAGTAAAACAACTCATGTTTGTGTCAATTTAATTTTAACATTAAATAAATATATATTAATGTCATTTTCCAACTAAAGTGGCTCCATGGGATCCCCAAGTTGACCCATGGGTTGTCTTGGTCGTCCATGACTCATCCAATATGAGTAGGACATGTGTCAAGCTCATCCCATATTATTAAAACATTATTTTTACCTTAAACTACACTAATTACCTATAATCGCGATTAAGAACTTAAAAGTTATTATTCACCAAAAAATTATTTTAATCTCATTGAACCACATTTTACTTCTTAATGACAACCATGTATGTCAGATTTTTGAAAATAAAATCACAGAAGTGGTAATATTTCATTTAAACGAAAAATCAGTTATTTAACTACCACTTAGTGGTTTCACTATTCATCAAAAATTGAAGTTTTTCAGAACAATGCCAAAATTTCACCCTAAGCTATAATTGATATTCCAAATTCAAAAATGATGTCTATTTTACAAAATTCCAAACATATAAGTTGCATTAGTTAATTTTATAATTAATTCCCGCTGTCACAACAAATAGCGTGTTTTTAAGAAACAATTTATATCAAAAGATTGGCAATTGTTTATGTCCAATTTCAATGTTAAATTAATTCTAATGACCACCATTGGATAAAATGGTAAAAATATATTCTAATTATACTTTAAAACAACTCAATAGTATAATTTATTACTATAAATTATTTTGATTAAAAAAGTTGTTTTAAGTATTTTTCACTATTCATAAAAAATAGAAGTTCTCAGAAAAATACCAAAAATTCAACATAGGCTAATTTCGATATTACGAATCCAAAAATGAAGTCCATTTTGATAAATAAAATTTATAAAATTTCAAAAAGTAGGTATTACTATTCACAACGGCTAGTTTAATTCGTTGTGGTGTGTGTTAGAGCTCGAGGTTGCGTACAACACACGCTATTGCATTATTCGAAGTGAAACGTACCGTGGAAGCTTGGGGTGTTACATCATCTATTACAATATACCCTATATTGTATAGATGATACAAGGTTCTGTTTTACATCATATGTAAGATTAAATCTAGTTCCATCATATGTTATGATTAGCTATATCATATGTTATGATATTCCAAAAACCATAGGATTTGAATTGTGACTTTATTTATGATATCTTATATCAAATAACATAGTCCTATAGTGACTTATGATATTATATATTGTAAAACAAGTCATAGTTTAGAATGAATTTCATTTCTTATGATATCTCATATTGTAAGGCTAGCCGTAGTTTATTTTCTATATCATTTTCTATGATATCCAAAAATAATCCAATACAATATCGGATTTATTCATTTTTAAAACATGATTTAAATAATTGGGAATCATGAAAAAGATTTGATGCCATTAATGGGTTTCTATGGATCAAAAAACACTTATTCAGTAGAGTAAAAGACAATAGAAACTTCAAATCCCAAGATCACCGCATAATAAGAAACTAAAATAATATATAAATTAAATAAAGAACGTATACCATTCATAAAAGATAGATATTGCTCTTGTATTTAATCTAGTGTTTGATGATGATCACTAAGGAACAACTAAAAGAATATTTCCTCTAAGGTGTATCCATGGGTGGATCTGAATCACTCAAAAATTTGGTCAGGACCCTCCTTTATTCTTTGATGTGCTAGTATCTCATGAGGCAAAAAATGAGGAGGAAAGTATTTTTCTGATAACCCCAAGTTTATGAATACGCCTTCTAGAACATTACTATCAGAACAAGTTTTAGAAATTTTTAAACTAGAAAAACCCTAATTAAATTGAAAAATAAATTAACTATTCTCCAATATCACATGATAACTATCCTTTACCAACTAATAAAAACTTCTAGGATGAAAAACAAAAGAAATGGAAGATCATAAACTCACACCAACATAAAACAACCAAGTAATTTACATGGCTTGGACTTAGTCCTTATAAACTGGAGAAACACTTCTACTTTTATTAATAACCAAATAATAAGATAATGATTATAAGATTACAAAACAAGTAATCCCACTCATCTGTTTAAATACAAGTTCAGCTGGTTGGTATGGTTCCATCACCTTCTGATATTCACAGACAACCCCCCGCTTGGTCAAATCCACCACCAGTCACATCTCATCAACATATGATCCTTAGTGAATATTTTAAGAAATCCATTTTACTCTTAAATATCCCACTTATGAATCTTATGTAACCTTCAAAAAATATAAGTTATTATTATGCAATCGATAGAGTTACTCCTATATAATTTAGACACTTCTTTTATACTTCTATCATCCATAGTTGGTTGTCATCATTGCTACTTCTTGCTTTCATTTCTAGACTTTCCAGGTTCCATTAAACTACCATCATATATTTCCATCACCATTTATTTTTAATTTATTACTTATGGAAGAAATATTAACTTTATATCAAAAATTGTTATCACAAAAAACCCAAAAATCTCACACTAGAGAATTTCTTTCTTGTCATTACCAAAGTCCTCTGGATTGGATAGGAAATTTAATCTTTCCTTCCTTCTGTAGAAATAGGTAGTTAATCTCTCTTTCTTTCTTCATGTTCACCCAAGTCCCATTGAGGTATGACTCCACCTCAAACTTTCTGAAACTACAATACATTTTAGCATATCTTCCAAATTCTAACTTCAATTTATCTTTCATTACTCAAGAACTCCATATTACACAAGATTCCATATGGATTGGTACTTCAGTTGAATGTGAATCTTCATGAGTGACAAAAAAATCTTAAAAATATAGATCTCATGCTAACTATCATAGAATAATGTTTCATTATCCTTCTTCTTTTAGAGTTCCACCAACTAAAACTTTAACCATATCATCTACTTACCTACTTATGTTGTCACAACATACCCTACTTTCATAGTAAATAGTGAAACTGGTGGTTATAGTACATAAATCCAACTTACAATAATTCCTCTATAGTAAATGTAACGACCCAAAGTTTTTCAATGGAAATTTCCTTCTTATATTTATGTCATGAAAACACAACATAATGAACTACTAAGTGATAAGTGACCTTTAAACATAAGTTTGTCACTTTTATGTTTTGAATTTTGAAAATCTGACATACACAGCTGTGTTCAAGATGATTTGTGGAGTCTAATGAAACAAAAATAATTTTATGTGAACAGTAGCGTACCCTTAAGAATAGAAACATACCCTTATGAATAGTATTATGACCCTTATGAATAGTAAATCATCCAATATAAGAATAACCTTACCCATGAATAATTAAATAAAATTTAGACATCTTAGAATGTGATAATTTGACCTTAGTAAACATTTTTGTATTTTGTAAGTCATAAATAATTAATTATAATGAATTAATTAATTTAAAAGAAAATTTATTTTCTTAAAATTTGTTCATTAATTATCAAATCAATTTCTTATAGTTTTTAGATAATTTTATAAGACCCTACATAATTTTTGAAAGCACTATAAAATCAGTTTTAATTTTAAAAACTATTTTTTTAAGTAAATTATGACTTTAATTAAATATTAAATTAATAATATCTAGAAAATTATTTTTTAAAAATGGACTTCATTTTTTGATTCTGCACGTCGAAAAATGGTAGCGGTAAATTTTTTGTATTTTTCTGAGATATTTGAATTTTTGATGAATAGTGAAATGCCATAATTTACAAAAATAAGCTAAATAAGCTAATGATTGAGTCATGTGTGATGTCCTACTGATGTAACCCCACTTGGTTCGGGATAATATGATAAAAATACTATTATTGGTCATTCAGGACTCACTATTACTTGTCTTATGGTAAATTAATAAACTAATGAATTTTATATTAAGGAAACCTCTCTCCCCTCCACTATAAATACCACCCTTCACACCCTCATTTTCTCACACCTCTAAAGATCCAAGACTTCTATAAACTCTGCCCAAACATCTTCCCTATCCCCTCTCACACTTCCATGAGCTGATGGTCTCATCAAAATACCAAGCCTAGCTTCCTTAAGGAGGATCTCAAGAGAAGGATTTAAGAGGTAATTTCTCTCCCACTTCTCCTTTAATTTCCTTTCAAGTTCAAGTTCATTTCTTGATCTCTACCCAACTATCTTCATCCAAATGGTATTGTAACTCCAGTATTATAAATATACTGTAATTTTATGATTCTAATGGGATATTATATCATCCAACCCCCTTTCCCTCTTCCTTTTATTTTATTAAAGAGAATGTTGTTTGTGAGGTGTTAATTTATCACCTTCAAGAACGACATGCTTTCTTCTTCCATTTATACCTTTAGATCTGGTCATGAAACCATTTTTATGGTTTAATAATAATAATTTATATTTATTTTATCCTATTTAAAGTTCTGGAACTAACTTATTTCCATATTTCTAATGATAAATTAAAACAAGTTCGTTGTGATCGAAATACCGCCCAAATTAACCCAAATAATCTTCATTTAATTTTTATCTAATGATTCATCCACAAGGTATATGATATAACTAATTATAAGATCATTTTAAATTATTTAATTTAATTAATAAAATGTAATATTAGTTCTGGATGTTTACCCATGTTCTACCTGAACTTCAATTTAAGAATACAAGTGAACCACTCAAGAAAACCATAAAAACAAACATTCCCGAATAATGTTTTTAAACTCTATAACTCATCCAAAGGCAAATAAAATCACTTAATGAAACCATAATGAACCATATTAATGTAAAAAAGTTTCTTTATTTCTAATTAATGAATATAATGTCATTATATAGGACATTAAATAGAAGGAAGCATTCGGATACAAGGTAAGGGGAAATCTCGAACCCAATTTTCTTCCTTCAGGTTCTCCCTCTTTCACTTAATTTTTGATGTGGTTACTCCTTAAAGATCAGTTGATCATCATTTTCATTACTTTTCTGGGATATAGATTTTTTCTAATTAATTTTATGTCAATCCAAATGTTTTCCAAAATAACTCTTCTTTTAAGAACTCAACTTTTACCGCTCATTACCGGTTGATGGCTCTTGTATCAAGTATGTTGTTCCCTATTTCTTTTGGGAACCCAAAGATTATGAATGTATTATTATGAGAAGAAACCCATTCCTTTATATGGGTTAGTTATGTTCACTTTTGATATATGTTCCATGTGGAAAGCATGATGATGATAATGTTATGATGTGATTGGTGTTCCCGGAATTATATAGTGCAATATGAATGATTGAATGTGACGGGTGCACCCAGAATTATACAGCGCTCTAATGCATTGGGTAAAGTGATGAATCTCATGAGTAAATGTAAAATTATTTGTTAACAAGATGCTAACTTGGTTCATAAGTATGTGTGTTAGTTAACCACTAAGACATGATGTTTCATTTTTTATGCATTGCCACATTTCAAGTCTTATATTTATGGTTCCTCTCATTTTCATGATTTCTTTACCTATGTCATGATTATTCTCACCCCATTATATATTCTTATTATCTATCCTCTTACTGGGATTTTATCTCACCCATTTTGATGTATATCCTCAGGTGGCAACATATACTAAGGAGAGGACAAGTGAAAATAAGAATCTAGAGAAGAAGAAATTAAATAAATTTTTATACTTGATGTTGTAATTGCGATGTATGGTCCAAGTTTTCCCAAGACACTAAACCATTGGATCCTATATGTGTAATGTTATTATGTTGTTTACCTTTAAAATGATGTAATAGTAAAGTAAGAAAAGTCCAGGATGATATAGTTGGTATCAAAGGAAAGGTTTAGTTAATTTGGGAATTAGGATTAGTAAACCCTAGGGAAAACATATAGCATGAGACTAAGTACAAATATGAACACAAGAATATTTACATAGAAATACCATATGTTATGTTTTTGGTATAAATTTTTTAAATGAATAAGTTATTCATGACTTGTTTGCTCATGTATTGTTCAAACACTTTTCTATTTTAGAAAATGGTGGGAACCAGGAGAAATCAGGCTAACAACTCGTGCGAGGGCCAATGCAACGATTTCCCAAACGATATCCCCATTGATTTGGGAGGTCGAGTTCAAAACTTCATGGTGATTCTTACCCAATTATCTCAGGTTATGAACAATAACCATAATAATGGGGAACCTCCTCCTTCACCAAATAGGGATCAACTGGCTATTGAATGTTTTATGAGCCAACGACCACCGATGTTTAGTGGATCTTCCAATCCACTAGTTGCAGAATAGTGGGTCAACTCCATGGAGAAGATATTTTCTATTCTTCTTCGTTCTAAGATGGAGAAGGTGACCCTAGCTGTTTATCGTCTAGATAGAGAAGCTGATCAATGGTGGGATTTTGTTAAGAACACCAAGCCAAGGGATGAAATTGAAGAGATGGAATGGGAAGACTTTAAGATAATGTTTCTTAATAAGTATTTCCCATGAACTCTTCATACAAAGATGGAGAGAGAACTTATAGAGCTCAAGAAAAAAGAAGGAGAATATGTCACAACCTATGAAGTAAATTTCACAAGGCTTCTAAGGTATGCTTTGGGTTTTGTTATCAATAATGATAGAAAATTTGATAGATTCTTTAGTGGATTAAAACCACGCCTTCGAAAGGCTCTTGCAATTAGAGACTTTGGTAGTTATGAAGAAGTTGTTCGATGTGCCCTCAAAGTGGAGATAGAGTTTGTAGAATGGTCCCATGGCTATGGGGATAAGAAATGAAAGATTTATTTTCAAGCTGGAGGATCTAATGACAAAGGTGGGAAGAAAAATCAATGAACCACATGCCAAAAATGTGGGAAGTTGCACCATGGGAATTTCCTCAAAGGGACGGGGAAATGATTCAAGTGTGGGAAAGAAGTACACCATGCTCAAGAGTGTCAAAAAGACATGAAAAGGAAGGATAATGTAGCTGATGAAAGGATAGAACCACTCATGGTTCAATGCTACAACTATAGGGAGATAGGGCACTATGCAAACCAGTGCACTAAACCTCGCGTTCTCAAGGGTAATCAACGTCAGCAACCACCAAATAAAAAGGAACAAGGGAAGGCTTATGCCATCACTACTATGGAAGTGGAGCAATATAATGAAGTTATACAAGTTACACTTCATATTCACTCAAGAATGGAAAAAGTATTATTTGATTCTGGTTCTACGCATTCCTTTATATCTTGAAAGTTTTCTAGAATTATAGAATCGAAGCCCCGAAACCTTAAAGTAGAGATATCTGTAAAAACACCAAGTGGTGCAATCATTTCAACCCAAGTGTTTGACTCCTCTCCTATTGGCGTATGTGGGAAGATTCTTCCAGCTAATCTTGTGATACTTCCTTTGGTGGGATTCGATGCTATAATGGGAATGGATTGGCTCTCGTTATATAGAGAAAATATCAACTACCGGGAAAAGGAAATATCTTCTCGTATTCCAAACCATCCCATGCTCCTCTACAAATGCAAGGAAGATCATGAATCTCCTTTGAAAAATCCTTCAATGGTGTGGGTGTTGATTTCCTATGAAGAACCATACCTCTCCCAAATGGTTGAGTCGAAAGAAAGTGTCAACCTTGAGGAAATGCCCATCGTGAGGGAATACGGAGATGTATTTCCCTAATAGTTGAAGGTTCCGGGTGCAGCGGAAGCACGTGGGTGGATGTGCCCACTTGGCTTTTTTTCATTAGCAATGATCAATCCGGGATCAATACGATGATAAATGCCAGTCTCCACGGATCGAATCACAGAAAAAGACAAATAATATGGTTTGTCCGGGAACCACAAACAAAGATCGTTATAGGTTGATTATAATTAATTTAATTAATTATAAAGAAATACCTTTTGGGTGTTCTTTCTTCATTGATGTTCTTGATCACGTTGTCGATGTGATCCATCGTTGCGTCGCAGAAACCAAGTGTAGACTCCCTCTAGTGGTGATCCACACGTGTACCTCGTATCTCTAGACGTCGCCAAAGGATTCTCTGGGTGCTAGCGTGGAGAAGCCTTTTCTTGCGTTGTCCGCCTTAGATCATCTTGATATGATGGAAGAGGATCTCTCTCGGTCTTGAGAGCGTTCTTGGAGGAAGAGGTACTTTCGGCCTTGAAAGAATTCTCCAGAGATGTTGTGCACAATGATTCTCTTGTGTAGGAAAAGAGTTGGGGTTGTGAGGATATTTATAATTGAGTTTGAGGTTGTAGAGTTATAACAATAAATAAACGCGTTACGCGTTTCATTTATTTCATTAACTCTTATTGAAAACCCCCATGTCGAATAATTAATTCCTTGACATGCGCTCATGCTGATTATAATAAATATCATTTAATAAAATGATATTATATCCTCAAAATCCCGACTGGAAAAACTACACGGCGTGTAATAATAAATACACGGCATGTACTTTTTTTTCATTGAAAACTACACGGCGTGTACATTAAATGTACACGGCGTGTATATCTTGTTTTCATTTATCCATTTCCTTTACAAAATAAAACTACACGGCGTGTACATTTAATAATACATGGCGTGTACTTGTTTTATTTTATTTTTACTCCATAATTTAAAACAACTTAGGATTCCTTGAATAATTATTAAACCACATACGGGAATAATCTTTATTCAACTTGAGATACTTGGATACACTTAGTGTGTGACCCTCTAGGCCTCTTTCTTGTTGGCATTAGGCGGGCTTGCCTAAAGTCCAAGATTACTGTCTAGCAACGGGTCAAGGCACCCAAGAGAAAGAAGTTGACGCCGCATTGACGTATCACCTCATACGAACACTTACTGTGTAATTTAATCCCTTTGTCTCAATATCTCATCAAGGAGGTTTCATGGAAGTGTCATTAACCTATATGCTTGATCCGTCATTCTTTGACTACCTGAAATAAACTTGTTGTTTACACCATGGCCATGGAATTTAATGTGACAGTTCTATTTCAATCAAAGGGCCGAGATGTCAACTTCCATAAATAGAAGGGACAAATCCTTCATCGACTTATCCATTAACAACATGTCACTCGTGACGCACCCAATGTACCCTACTTTCCGCCAACTGTCTGCTTGAAGGTTTTCGTCAGTAAATCTAAGTGCGCGAGTCATGACATGAGTCAATGATAATCTTCCAGTCTAAGGACCATTACACACGCTCGCAGATAGCAATATTCGATGACACCAAGACATGCGGAATTACTACTGGTGGGTTTGTTCTCATAATCTCCCATCTTAGAGATTACCAAGTGTGAACTCCATGAGAGAGAGTCTTGTCTTCTTACGAGTACTCACACATGACAGTCTGTATACTATGTGTTGTATCATAGTATGTCATCCAACCGCAGAACTTTATTTAAGAATATTGTTATAGCATTTAAAGGTTCTCATCATAGCGGGGATCTGCTATGACCTTATTAATGCAACAAATATTACAGGACATTATTATATTATAGTCATGTAGAACAATGAACAATATATAATAAGTGAACATTCATGTAATCAAAGTACAAAACAGTTGGTTCTGAGAACACCAACCCTTACAAACTCCCACTTGGACTAGAGCCAACTACCTACGACTTTTAGTCTGCTAGACCTCACATGATGATCATGTTTCTGCTGAGTCAAGGCTTTAGTCAATGGGTCTGCCACGTTGACTTCCGTAGAAATACTTCTCACTGCAACATCACCTCTCTGAGAAAAATCCATCAAGAGTCGATACTTCCAAAGTATGTGCTTTGTCCGCTGATGTGACCTTGGCTCTTTTGCAAGTTCCACCACTACAGTATTATCACAATAGAGTGTGATAGGATCTTTACTGCTCGGTACAACATCCAGCTCTTGGACGAAGATTCGCATCCATACTGGTTCTTTAGCTGCCTCAAAAGCTATGATATACTCGGACTCCACTGTAGAATCTGCCACCAAACTTTGTTTTGAGCTCTTATAGCTCACTGCACCTCCATTCAAACTGAAGATGTATCTGGTCTGCGACTTCATGTCATCTTGATCAGTCTAGAAACTAGCATCTACATGTCCTCTGATGACTATGTCCTCATCTCCTCCATAAACCAAGAACATATCCTTAGTACGCCTCAGATACTTAAGGATAGTCTTGACTGCCATCCAATGGCGGTCTCCTGGATCAGCTTGATATCTGCCTACCACACTTAATGTATAAGCAACATCTAGCCTCGTACATAGCATAACATACATGACTGACCCAATCGTGGATGCGTAAGGGATCCTTGCCATCCTCTTTCTTTCCTCATGTGTCTGAGGACACATTTTCTTGGAAAGTTGAATGCCATGTGACACTGGCAACAATCCCCTCTTAGATTGTTCCATACTGAATCTCTTCAATATCTTTTCAATGTATGTACTTTGACTCAGGCCCATCATTCTCTTGGATCTATCACGATGGATCTTGATCCCAAGAATATATGCCGCCTCGCCCAAGTCTTTCATGGAGAAGAATTTATGCAACCATGCCTTAACTGACTGTAAGACAGGTACTTCGTTTCCAATTAGAAATATGTCATCAACATATACTATTAGGAAAATGACTGCACTTCCACTAACCCTTTTGTAGACACAAGGCTCACATTCGTTCTTAACAAATATAAATTTTGTAACAGCTTCATCAAAACGAATGTTTCATGACCTTGATGCTTGCTTTAATACATAAATGGATTTCTGCAACTTGCATACCTTGTTGGCATCCTTTGGAGTCACAAACCCTTTAGGTTGTGTCATGTAGACATCTTCCTGGAGGTTCCCGTTAAGGAAAGCTGTTTTGAAATCCATTTTCCAAATTTCATAGTCATGGTAAGCAGCAATGGACAATAGAATTCGGATGGATTTCAGTATCGCAACCGGTGAAAATGTTTCATCATAGTCAATTCCTTGACGTTGTCTAAAACCTTTTACAACCAGTCATGCCTTATAGGTGCTGACTTGCCCCTCCATGTCCAGTTTCTTCTTTAATACCCATTTATTACCAATAGGCTTTACATTAACTGGAGGATCTACCAAAATCCAAACTTGGTTTTGGTACATGGAATCCATTTCAGAATTCATGGCTTCATTCCACTTGGCAACGTCTGTGCCTTCAACTTATTCCTTCTAGGTAAGAGGATCATTATTGTCAACCAATAATGAGTCACCATCCTCGGTGACAAGAAAACCATATCGTTCTGGTTCTCTCCCCTCTCTTGTGCTCCTACGCAGTTCTTGTGTCTCTGGAACAGATTGTTCTTCCATGGGACTTTGTGGAATCTGTTCTTGTACCAACTCATGTGTATCTTGATCCTCGACTTCATAGAAGTCTATCTCGCTCCCACTATCTATTTTGGAGATGTTCTCCCTCTCAAGGAATATGGCGTGTCTTCCCACTGTAACCTTTTGTCTGAGGGGTTGTATAGGTAATATCCCCTTGTTTCCTTGGGATATCCTATAAAGATACACTTTGTGCCTCGGGGTGCGAGTTTGTTACCTGAAGAGGCCTTAACAAATGCTTCGCTACCCCACACATGTAAATTCGATAACATGGCTTTGCATCCACTCCATAACTCGTATGGAATACCATTTATCGATTTAGTTGGTACTTGGTTTAGTATGTGCGCTGCTGTTTGTAATGCATATCCCCAAAAGGATAATGGAAGGCTCACATGACTCATCATTGATCTCACCATGTCCAACAGGGTGCGGTTCCTCCTTTCACTTACACCATTCCATTGTGGCGTGTAAAGAGGAGTGAGTTGAGATAGAATCCCAAACTCCCGTAATAAATCAATGAAGTCCTGATTAAGATACTCTCCTCCTATTTCTGAGCAGAGTTTCTTAATCTTCTTACCAAGATGGTTCTCAACTTCATTCTTGTATTCTTTGAACCGATCAAAATAATCTGACTTATACCTCATTAAGTAGATATATCCATATCTACTAAAATCATCATTAAAAGTTATGAAGTACGAGAACCCACCCCTTGCTTCAACTGTAAATGGTCCACACACATCTGTGTGAACTAATTCTAGAAGCTCTTTAGTTCTTTCACCTTTCCCACTAAATGGGGCTTTGGTAATTTTTCCTTGTAGACACGCATGACATACACCAAGTGGTTTTAGTTCGAAAGAATCTAAATACCCATCTTGATGTAATTTTGTCAAATGTTACTCATTGACATGACCTAGCCAGTGATTCCAAAGTTGGGTGTGGTATGAGTCATGTGAATTAACTTTGTTATAGATTGCCATTACTTGGTTTGTGTAGTCTAACACATAAAGGGCATTATATAAATGTGCCCTACCAAAACAAATGTTATCTTTATAAAAGTAGCAACATTCATTTCCAAACTTGAATATGAATCCATCAGTATCTAATCTGGATACTGAAATAATGTTTTTAGTAATAGAAGGCACATAATAACAACCTTTCAAAACCAAGACCATCCCCGTAGGCAATGTGAGGTGGTAGTCCCCGACAACTACAGCAGCAAGTCTGGCTCCATTGGCTGCTTGTAGATTTACCTCCCCTCGATCAATCTTCCTGAATCTAATTGGTTCCTGTATTTGGATATAGATGTGAGCACCACAAGAAGTATCTAATACCCAATTAGTAGAAACAGATAGATTTCATTCAATAACAAATGCACCTGAAGCTTCCCCTTGCTTCCTTGGCTGGGTGCATTTTTTCTTCCAGTGGCCCTTCTTGCCACATGCAAAACAAACAACATCCTGTTCCTTTGCCTCCCCTTTGATCTTCCTTTTCTTGGAAGGCCTTGAATAAGCTTTGGGCTTAAATCTCTTCACCTTCCCTTTCCTTTTATTCACCATGAGGACAGAAGGATTTTCACGCTTCATGTCAGTGTCCACTTGGCGAATGAGGATGAGAAGATCAGACAGAGACTTCTCAATGTTGTTCATATTGAAGTTCACAACAAAGTTTGAGAAGCTCTGGGGGAGTGATGCAAGAATGAGATTGGTACCTAGTTCTTCAGGGAGTTTAAACCCTAGAACCTCCAAGCGCTCAATGTATCCAATGATCTTGACTACATGAGGCCCGGCTGGGGCACCCTCTCCAAGATTGCTCTGAAATAGAGCCTTGTAGATCTCAAACCTTTCCCGTCTTTCTCTCTCCTGGTATAGACCACGGAGGTGCTCGAGCATGCTATAGGCATCTATGTCTTCATGAGACTTCATGAGCTCACTAGACATCGATGATAGCAAAAAACATTGAACGTCGAGAGCGTCGTTCAAATGTTGATCATAGACTAGGAAATCTTCATCACTTGCCCCTGGGGAAGGAGAATCAGGAAGTGAGGACTCCAGCACGTAAAACTTCTATTCATGGCGTAGGATAACCCGAAGGCACCTAAACCATTCCTGAAAATTACTGTCGGTGAGGATATTGTCTTTATCCAGTATTGATCACAGAGAAAAAAGTGTTTGATGAGTTTTTCATCTTGATTCTACAATTTAAAAGATCAGATTTATTAGTACTTTCTTGATTACAATTTATGAGAAATAATGAATTAATTAATTAATTCTCCCACTATTTTATCAAGTACCAATGGCCCTCACCATTGAACTCAAAATGTCTAGTTGCTTTGACATTCTAGTGTCAAGGATCCATATTTCCCTTCACATAACCCCAACAAGGGTTGGTCAAGCTATTTGAAGGTATTTAGGTAGGCAGGTCTTTGCCAAGTGTGAGCTTACAGTTCCTTGATCTGTTGAGTGGACTCCCAAATCCTGAAATCCTGACTTGTATTTCCTCAACTCTTGCCTCCAATATTACACCAAGTCTAGAAAGGGCTACTTCTCTTAATGTAATATGGTTAAGTCAACCTGAAACCTTTCATAAGGGCTTCCTTTATAAAAGTAAGTGTCCCAAAAAGGGTTGGTCAAACACATAGTTTTATTGAGTCTTGCCCTTAATCAGGTAAAGGAAGGCTTGGTCTAACTTAATATGGTATTGAGGGACTTTATTCCTTTATGCATAGTTTCACATTATCACATTCTTGTTAATATTAAGTGATGCTTTCTTAAGTGATTAACCATGTTCTGATAATTTTTACGCATAGTCCGGTTTTTATTTTATTCCATCTTTGAATGCTTGTTCATTTTATTAATTATGTGATCGAGACAAAACATACAGAATAAATAAACCATGCAATCAGACAGAAATAAAATAAGATGGCATGATCATGAGCTTCTATTGGTTAGCTTATCTAGCGGTTTTGATAAGCTAACCCTAACCTAGGGAAAACACCTTGAACCTGTTGGTTCATGTTTTGCAGCTCCCACCTATCCACCTTTGTATCTTCTTGCATTAGTTTCGCCTCGACTTCGGGATTTGAACCATCTCCTCTAGCTTGGGAGATCCTCCATTACATGGGTTTATATTAAATAAACCATGGGCACGCAGGCCCTACATTTTATTAGAAGAAGTCTTACAGGCCAACAAATTTAAATTAAATAAATTTAAATGAAACTATACACATACAAAGGGCCTTTGGTCTAGCTCATGATCGTCCATAGCATGCAACGACATTTACGCATATTTAGAATTCAAATTATTTTAATCACTCTTTCATTTAAGATAAGTCGCGCTCGAATTCAATTAATTATGATCTTATAATTAATCAATTATTTATCTTAAATTCTTTTCTAAATTTCCTTGAGATTCTTCTCATCCATATTCCTTGTACGGGTATTTGTACATTAGAGGAAACCTGGTGAAGTTCCATTTCTGGAAAGTACACGGCGTGTACTTTATAATTACACGGCGTGTATTTTTCTTTTCACCCTTTATCCAAAGTACACGCTGGGGCTTTGGCGTGTTTTCTATACTTTGGAAATCTTAGAGTACACGGTGTATAGATGAATCATACACGGCGTGTACTTCCTTGTTACGTGGTAACCGGCCTGGCGATCCCGTGTATGTGGTTCCCGGCTTATCTTTGTACACGGTTTCACCTGGGCCGGAATGGACTACACGGCGTGTTGCTCCAACATACACAGCGTGTATTCCAGTTTCCACGCGCCGTTCAATTTTTTTCAACACGACGTGATTAAAACTTAGGAATAATCAATTCACACAGTGTGGTTTGGTGGACCGGTGCCGGTACGTTGAACCTAAGTACACGGCGTGTAGCTTTAATTATACGCCGTGTAATCCCGTGTTGTACAGATAGAAAGATTGACTCCTCCGGATGAATTCCTCGTTTTTATTTTAATCAAAATTAAAATTAAAAAGTTGTTTCTGTGATATGAATCGAGAAACGAAGGAGGAATAATAGATCTCGTTTATTCAGATTAATATAACGATATATTTCGAATTGAATCAAATATAAATGCGTAAATTATCAACGAAAATTAAATAACTATAATCAATGTTGTAACTTCTCTCTGATACCATTTGAAGGTTTCGGGCGCAGCGGAAGCACGTGGGTGGATGTGACCACTTGGCTTTTTTTCATAGCAATGATCAATCTGGGATCAATACGACGATAAACGCCAGTCTCCACGGATCGAATCACATAAAAAGACAAAGAACATGGTTTGTCCCGGAACTACAAACAAGGATCGTTACAGGTGGATTATAATTAATTTAATTAATTATAAATAAATACCTTTTGGGTGTTCTTTATTTGTTGATGTTCTTGATCACGTTGTTGTTGTGATCCATCGTTACATCGCAGAATCCAAGTGTAAACTCCCTCTAGCGGTGATCCACACGTGTACCTCGTATCTCTAGACGTCGCCAAAGGATTCTCTGGGTGCTAGCGTGGAGAATCCGTTGCTTGCGTTGTCTGCCTTAGATCGTCTTGATCCGATGGAAGATGATCTCTCTCAGTCTTGAGAGCGTTCTTGGAGGAAGAGGTTCTTTCGGCCTTGAAAGAATTCTCCATAGATGTTATGCACAACGATTCTCTTGTGTAGGAAAAGAGTTGGGGTTGTGAGGATATTTATAATCGAGTTTGAGGTTGTATAGTTATGACAATAAATAAACGTGTTACACGTTTCATTTATTTCATTAACTCTTATTGAAAACCCCCATGTCGAATAATTAATTCCTTGGCATGCGCTCACGCTGATTATAATAAATATCATTTAATAAAATGATATTATATCCTCAAAATCCTGACTGGAAAAACTACACGGCGTGTAATAATAAATACATGGTGTGTACTTGTTTTTCATTGAAAACTACACGGCGTGTATATCTTGTTTTCATTTATTCATTTCCTTTCCAAAATAAAACTACACGGCATGTACATTTAATAATACATGGCGTGTACTTGTTTTAATTTATTTTTCCTCCATCATTTAAAACAACTTAGTCTTCCTTGAATATTAGTTCTGGATGTTTACCCATGTTCTACCTGAACTTCAATTTAATAATACAAGTGAACCACTCAAGAAAACCATAAAAACAAACATTCCCGAATAATGTTTTTAAACTCTATAACTCATCCAAAGGCAAATAAAATCACTTAATGAAACCATAATGAACCATATTAATGTAAAAAAGTTTCTTTATTTCTAATTAATGAATATAATGTCATTATATAGGACATTAAATAGAAGGAAGCATTCGGATACAAGGTAAGGGGAAATCTCGAACCCAATTTTCTTCCTTCAGGTTCTCCCTCTTTCACTTCATTTTTGATGTGGTTACTCCTTAAAGATCAGTTGATCATAATTTTCATTACTTTTCTGGGATATACATGTTTTCTAATGAAGTTTATGTCAATCCAAATGTTTTCCAAAATAACTCTTCTTTTAAGAACTCAACTTTTACCGCTCATTCATGGTTGATGGTTCTTGTATCAAGTATGTTGTTCCCTATTTCTTTTGGGAACCCAAAGATTATGAATTTATTATTATGAGAAGAAACCCATTCCTTTATATGGGTTAGTTATGTTCACTTTTGATATATGTTCCATGTGGAAAGCATGATGATGATAATGTTATGATGTGATGGGTGTTCCCGGAATTATATAGTGCAATATGAATGATTGAATGTGACGGGTGCACCCAGAATTATACAGCGCTCTAATGCATTGGGTAAAGTGATGAATCTCATGAGTAAATGTAAAATTATGTGTTAAAAAGATGCTAACTTGGTTCATAAGTATGTGTGTTAGTTAACCACTAAGACATGATGTTTCATTTTTTATGCATTGCCATATTTCAAGTCTTATATTTATGGTTCCTCTCATGTTCATGATTTCTTTACCTATGTCATGATTATTCTCACCCCATGATATATTCTTATTATCTATCCTCTTACTGGGATTTTATCTCACCCATTTTGTTGTATATCCTCAGGTGGCAACATATACTAAGGAGAGGACAAGTGAAAATAAGAATCTAGAGAAGAAGAAATTAAATAAATTTTTATACTTGATGTTGTAATTGCTATGTATGGTCCAAGTTTTCCCAAGACACTAAACCATTGGATCCTATATGTGTAATGTTATTATGTTGTTTACCTTTAAAATGATGTAATAGTAATGTAAGAAAAGTCCAGGATGATATAGTTGGTATCAAAGGAAAGGTTTAGTTAATTTGGGAATTAGGATTATTAAACCCTAGGGAAAACATATAGCATGAGACTAAGTACAAATATGAACACAAGAATATTTACATAGAAATCCCATATGTTATGTTTTTGGTATAAATTTTTTAAATGAATAAGTTATTCATGACTTGTTTGCTCATGTTTTGTTCAAACCCTTTTCTATTTTAGAAAATGGTGGGAACCAGGAGAAATCAGGCTAACAACTCGTGCGAGGGCCAATGCAACAATTTCCCAAACGATATCCCCATTGATTTTGGAGGTCGAGTTCAAAACTTCATGGCGATTATTACCCAATTATCTCAGGTTATGAACAATAACCATAATAATGGGGAACCTCCTCCTTCACCAAATAGGGATCAACTGGCTATTGAATGTTTTATGAGCCAACGACCACCGATGTTTAGTGGATCTTCCAATCCACTAGTTGCAGAATAGTGGGTCAACTCCATGGAGAAGATATTTTCTATTCTTAATTGTTCTAAGATGGAGAAGGTGACCCTAGCTGTTTATCGTCTAGATAGAGAAGCTGATCAATGGTGGGATTTTGTTAAGAACACCAAGCCAAGGGATGAAATTGAAGAGATGGAATGGGAAGACTTTAAGATAATGTTTCTTAATAAGTATTTCCCATGAACTCTTCGTACAAATATGGAGAGAGAACTTATAGAGCTCAAGAAAAAAGAAGGAGAATATGTCACAACCTATGAAGTAAATTTCACAAGGCTTCTAAGGTACGCTTTGGGTTTTGTTATCAATAATGATAGAAAATTCGATATATTCTTTAGTGGATTAAAACCACGCCTTCGAAAGGCTCTTGCAATTAGAGACTTTGGTAGTTATGAAGAAGTTGTTCGATGTGCCCTCAAAGTGGAGATAGAGTTTGTAGAATGGTCCCATGGCTATGGGGATAAGAAATGAAATATTGATTTTCAAGCTGGAGGATCTAATGACAAAGGTGGGAAGAAAAATCAATGAACCACATGCCAAAAATGTGGGAAGTTGCACCATGGGAATTTCCTCAAAGGGACGGGGAAATGATTCAAGTGCGGGAAAGAAGTACACCATGCTAAAGAGTGTCAAAAAGACATGAAAAGGAAGGATAATGTAGCTGATGAAAGGATAAAACCACTCATGGTTCAATGCTACAACTATAGGAAGCTAGGGCACTATGTAAACCAGCGCACTAAACCTCGCGTTCTCAAGGGTAATTAACGTCAGTAACCACCAAATCCAAAGGAACAAGGGAAGGCTTATGCCATCACTACTATGGAAGTGGAGCAATATAATGAAGTCATAAAAGTTACACTTCATATTCACTCAAGAATGGAAAAAGTATTATTTGATTCTGGTTCTACGCATTCCTTTATATCTTGAAAGTTTTCTAGAATTATAGAATCGAAGCCCCGAAACCTTAAAGTAGATATATCTGTAAAAACACCAAGTGGTGCAATCATTTCAACCCAAGTGTTTGACTCCTCTCCTATTGGCGTATGTGGGAAGATTCTTCCAGCGAATCTTGTGATACTTCCTTTGGTGGGATTCGATGCTATAATGGGAATGGATTGGCTCTCGTTATATAGAGCACATATCAACTACCGGGAAAAGAAAATATCTTCTCGTATTCCAAACCATCCCATGCTCCTCTACAAATGCAAGGAAGATCATGAATCTCCTTTGAAAAATCCTTCAATGGTGTGGGTGTTGATTTCCTATGAAGAACCATACCTCGCCCAAATGGTTGAGTCGAAAGAAAGTGTCAACCTTGAGGAAATGCCCATCGTGAGGGAATACGGAGATTTATTTCCCTAATAGTTGAAGGTTCTGGGTGCAGCGGAAGCACGTGGGTGGATGTGCCCACTTGGCTTTTTTTCATTAGCAATGATCAATCCGGGATCAATACGATGATAAACGCCAGTCTCCACGGATCGAATCACAGAAAAAGACAAAGAATATGGTTTGTCCGGGAACCACAAACAAAGATCGTTATAGGTTGATTATAATTAATTTAATTAATTATAAAGAAATACCTTTTGGGTGTTCTTTCTTCATTGATGTTCTTGATCACGTTGTCGATGTGATCCATCGTTGCATCACAGAAACCAAGTGTAGACTCCCTCTAGTGGTGATCCACACGTGTACCTCGTATCTCTAGACGTCGCCAAAGGATTCTCTGGGTGCTAGCGTGGAGAAGCCTTTTCTTGCGTTGTCCGCCTTAGATCATCTTGATCTGATGGAAGAGGATCTCTCTCGGTCTTGAGAGCGTTCTTAGAGGAAGAGGTTCTTTCGGCCTTGAAATAATTCTCGAGAGATGTTGTGCACAATGATTCTCTTGTGTAGGAAAAGAGTTGGGGTTGTGAGGATATTTATAATTGAGTTTGAGGTTGTAGAGTTATGAAAATAAATAAACGCGTTACGCGTTTCATTTATTTCATTAACTCTTATTGAAAACCCCCATGTTGAATAATTAATTCCTTGACATGCGCTCATGCTGATTATAATAAATATCATTTAATAAAATGATATTATATCCTCAAAATCCCGACTGGAAAAACTACACGGTGTGTAATAATAAATACACGGCATGTACTTTTTTTTCATTGAAAACTACACGGCGTGTACATTAAATGTACACGGCGTGTATATCTTGTTTTCATTTATCCATTTCCTTTACAAAATAAAACTACACGGCGTGTACATTTAATAATACATGGCGTGTACTTGTTTTATTTTATTTTTACTCCATAATTTAAAACAACTTAGGCTTCCTTGAATAATTATTAAACCACGTACGGGAATAATCTTTATTCAACTTGAGATACTTGGATACACTTAGTGTGTGACCCTCTAGGCCTCTTTCTCGTTGGCATTAGGCGGTCTTGCCTAAAGTCCAAGATTACTGTCTAGCAATGGGTCAAGGCACCCAAGAGAAAGAAGTTTACGCCGCATTGACGTATCACCTCATACGAACGCTTACTATGTAATTTAATCCCTTTGTCTCAATATCTCATCAAGCAGGTTTCATGGAAGTGTCATAAACCTATATGCTTGATCTGTCATTCTTTGACTACCTGAAATAAACTCATCGTTTACACCTTGGCCATGGAATTTAATGCGACAGTTTTATTTCAATCAAAGGGCCGAGATATCAACTTCCATAAATAGAAGGGATAAATCCTTCATCGACTTATCCATTAACAACATGTCACTCGTGATGCACTCAGCGTACCCTACTTTCCGCCAACTGTCTGCGTGACAGTTTTCATCAGTAAATCTAAGTGTGCGAGTCATGACATGAGTCAATTATAATCTTCCAGTCTAAGGACCATTACATGCGCTCGCAGATAGAAATATCTGATAACACCGAGACATGAGGAATTACTACTGGCAGGTCTGTTCTCATAATCTCCGATCTTGGAGATTACCAAGTGAGAACTACATGAGAGAGAGTCTCGTCTTCTTACGAGTACTTGCACATGACGGTCTGTATACTATGTGTCCTATCATAGTATGTCATCCAACCGCAGAACTTTATTTAAGAATATTGTTATAGCATTTCAAGGTTCTCATCATAGCGGGGATCTGCTATGACCTTATTAATAAAACAAATATTCTAGGAAATTATTATATTATAGTCAGGCATAACAATGAAAAATATATAATAAGTGAACATTCATGCAATCAAAGTACAAAACAGTTGGTTCTTAGAACACCAACCCTTACAATAGTTACCCGTAATTCCCCAAGATTGTGAGGTAGAGTTCTCAATTGAACTCATGCCTGGAGCTATTCATATCTCAAAGTGTCCCTATAGGATGGCTCCTATCAAACTGGAGGAGTTAAAGAAGTAGCTACAAGAGCATATGGACAAAGGGTTCATACACCCTAGTGCATCACCTTGGGGTACACTAGTGCTCTTTGGGAAGAGGAAGGATGGAACAATGCAGTTGTGTATCTATTATCGGGAACTCAACAAGATCACCATAAAGAAAAAGTATCCTCTTCCAAGGATTGATGACTTGTTCGATCAGTTAAGAGGAGCTCAATACTTCTCCAAGGTAGATCTTCATTCTGGATATCATCAGGTAAAGGTGAAGAAGGACGATATTCAGAATACTGCCTTCTATACAAGGTATGGGCACTATGAGTTTTTTGTGATGCCCTTCGAACATACTAATGACCCTACAATCTTCATGGATTTGATGAATAGAGTCTTTAGTCATTACCTCAACAAATTTGTGGTAGTGTTTATCGATGATATTCTAATCTACTCCAATAGAAAGAAGTAACATGAAGAACATCTAAGACTTTTGTTGGAAACATTGAGAAAGGAGAATTTGTACTCCAAGTTCAGAAAGTGTGACTTTTGGATGAAGCAAGTCACGTTCTTGGGACATGTGATCACAAGTGAGGGAATTTATGTGGATCCTTCAAAGACAAAGGCGATTGAGGAATGGCCCAGGCCCTCTAGTGTCACAGAAATCCATACTTTTCTTGGATTAGCTGGGTACTACCGATGTTTTGTGAGAAACTTCTCACGATTGTCATGCTCGCTAACTAAGTTAACAAGGAAAAGGACAAAGTATGTCTGGACGGAAGATTGTGAGGGAAGCTTCAAGGAGCTAAAGAGAAGGATGATCACTACACTTGTACTCACACTACCAAAAAGTGGAGAAAGTTTTGTGATATACAGTGATGCTTCAAATAAAGGCTTGGGTTGTGTACTCATGAAAAATGACACTGTGATAGCCTACTCCTCATGATAGTTGAAGATCCATGAGCAGAACTACCTGACGCATGATCTAGAGCCAGCAGCCGTGATTTTTGCATTTAAAATATGGAGGCACTACCTTTATGGTGAGAAGTGTGACATATACACTGACCACGATAGCCTAAAGTATATATTCAGACAAAATGAGCTCAAAATGTGTCAAAGGAGATGGTTAGAGCTAATCAAGGATTACAATTTCTCTATTCACTATCATCCTGGAAAGGTGAACAAGGTAGCTGATGCTCTAAGCAGAAAAGAACCTGATACTCTATCCATGCTACGGATTGAGAAAGACCCTATCTTCTAGGATATGCAAAGAATGGATTTGGAAATCATAAGGGCAGGGGATGCATCCTACCTTGCCCAAATGATTGAGAAACCATCCATCCAGGAGAAGATTAAGTAAGAACAAATGGATGATGTGGAGATACAAAAGAGGGTGAATGAAATAAATGAAGGAAAACTGCAAGAGTTCCATATCGATGATGATGGTGTGATTCGGTTTGGAATGCGGCTTTGTATGCCTTCATCACCCGGGATAAAGAATGAGCTATTGGACAATGCACATAGCTCAACTTTCTCTATCCATCATGGGAGTACCAAGATGTATCATGATCTCCAGGAACACTTCTGGTGGGATAACATGAAGAAGGAGATTGCATAATATATATCAAAGTGCTTGGTATGTCAGCAAGTTAAATCTGAGTGACAAAAGTCCAAAGGTATGATGCAGTCATTGCCTATACCCATGTGGAAATTGGAAAATGTTATTATGGACATTTTCACGGGTCTCCCGAAGACGTCAAAGGGAAATAATGTGATATGGGTTGTGGTTGACCGACTCACCAAGACTACCCATTTTATCATTATTCGGGAAGATCTCTCGCTTGAACAACTAGCACAGATATATGTGAAGAAAGTGGTGAGACTGTATGGTGTTCTACTCTCGATTGTCTCTGACTGTGATCCAAGATTCACATCTAAATTCTGGAGGAGTCTTCAACATGCTTTGAGTACTGAATTAAATTTCAGCACGGCCTATCACCCCCAAACTGATGGCCAGTCTGAAAGAACTATTCATATGCTTGAAGATATGATAAGAGCCTGCTCTCTTGAATTAAAAGGTGGTTGGGATCAGAATCTCCCATTGGTTGAGTTCTCATACAAAAATATCTTCCACTCGAGTATTTATATGGATCCATATGAAGCTCTGTATATAAAGTGATGTAAAACTCCAACCTGTTGGGATGAAGTTGGATAAAGAAAGTTACTTGGACCTGATCTTGCTCAAGAGATGACAGAGAAGGTTCAAGTCATCCAGAAACACATCAAAGCTACTCAAAGTCGGTAAAAGAGATATGATAACAACCGTTGAAGGGACTTGGAGTTTGACGTTGGAGATAAAGTCTTCCTTCGAATATCACCATGGAAGAGAGTAATGCGGTTTGAGAAGAAATGGAAGCTAAGCCCAAGGTACATTGGCCCCTTTGAGATCCTTGACCGCATAGGATTCGTGGACTATCGTCTTGCACTTCCACCGAATATGGCTTGAGTTCATGATGTTTTTCATGTATCACTACTGAGGAACTACATACCAGACCCCTCACGTGTACTAAACTTGGAGGTGGTGCAGCTGGAAGATGATCTCTCCTATGAGGAGTAGCCAGAAAAGATTCTGGATCGGAGGGATAAGGTTCTACACAACAAGACAACCCATCTTGTCAAAGTGTTGTGGAGGAACCATAAGTTTGAGGAAGCAACTTGGGAACCATAAGGGGAAATGAAGGAGAAACACCCTCACCTGTTTGTGTAAAGTGAAATTTCAGGGGCGAAATTTCTTAAGGGAGGAAGAATGTAATGACCCAAAGTTTTTCAATAGAAATTCCCTTCTTATATTTATGTCATCAAAACACAACATAATGAGATACTAAGTGATGAGTAACCTTTAAACATAATTTTTTCACTTCTATGTTTTGAATTTCGAAAATCCTACATACACGGTTGTGTTCAAGATGATTTTTGGAGTCTAATGAAACAAAAATAATTTTTGGTGAATAGTAATGTACCCTTAGGAATATTAACATACCCTTATGAATAGTATTATGACCCTTATGAATAGTAAATCATCCAACATAAGAGTAACCTTACCCATGAATAATTAAATAAAATTTAGACACCTTAGAAAGTGACAATTTGACCTTAGTAAACGTTTTGGTATTTTGTAAGTAATAAATAATTAATTATAATTAATTAATTAATTTAAAAGAAAATATATTTTCTTAAAATGTGTTCATTAATTATCAAATCAATGTCTTATAGTTTTTATATAATTTTATAAAACCCTACGTAATTTTTGAAAGCACTATAAAATCAGTTTTAATTTTAAAAACTGTTTTTTTAAGTAAATTATGATTTTAATTAAATATTAAATTAATAATATATAGAAAATTATCTTTGAAAAATGGAATTAATTTTTGGATTCTACATGTTGAAAAATGGTAAGGGTAAATTTTTTGTATTTTTATGAGATACTTGAATTTTTGATGAATAGTGAAATACCACAATTTACAAAATAAGCTAAATAAGCTAATTATTGAGTCATGTGTGATGTTCTGATGATGTAAGACCACTTGGTTTGGGATCACATGATAAAATTACTATTCTTGGTAATTCAAGACTCACTATTCCTTGTCTTAGAGTAAATTAATAAACTAATGAATTTTATATTAAGGAAACCCCTCTCCCCTCCACTATAAATACCACCCTTCACACCCTCATTTACTCACACCTCTCAAGCTCTAAGACTTCTCTAAACTCTTACCAAACATCTTACCTAGCCCCTATCTCACGTCCAAGAGCTTCTGGTCTCATCAAAAGACCAATCCTAGCTTCCTTAAGGAGGATCTCAAGAGGAGGATTTAAGAGGTAATTTCTCTCCCACTTCTCCTTTAATTTCCTTTCAAGTTCAAGTTCATTTCTTGATCTCTCCCCAAATATCTTCATCAAAATGGTATTGTAACTCCATTATTATACATATACTTTAATTTTATTATTCTAATGGGATATTATATCATCCAACCCCCTTTACCTCTTCCTTTTATTTTATTAAAGAGAACGTTGTTCGTGAGATGTTAATTTATCACCTTCAAGAACGACATGTTTTCTTCTTCCATTTCTACCTTCATATCTGGTAATGAAACCATTTTTATGGTTGAATAAGAATATTTTATATTTATTATATCCTATTTGAAGTTCTGGAACTAACTTATGAACATATTTCTAATGATAAATTAAAACAAGTTCCTTGTGATCGAAATACCGCCCAAATTAACCCAAACAATCTTCATTTAATTTTTATATAATGATTCATCCACATGGTATATGATATAACTCATTATAAGATCATTTTAAATTCTGTAATTTCATTAATAACATGTAATATTAGTTTTTTATGTTTACCCATGTTCTACCCAAACTTCAATTTAAGAATACAAGTGAACCACTAAAGAAAACCATAAAAACAAACATTCCTGAATAATGTTTTTAAACTCTATAACTCATCCAAAGGCACATAAAATAACTTAATTAAACAATAATGAACCATATTAATGTACACAAGGTTCGGTATTTTTAATTAATTAATATAATGTCATTATAAAGGACATTAAAGAGAAGGAAGCATTCGGATACAAGGTAATGGGAAATCTCGAACCCAAATTTCTTTCTTCGGGTTCTCCCTCTTTCACTTCATTTTTGATATGGTTACTCCTTAAAGATAATTTGATCATAATTGTATTTAATTTTATGTAATATAAATGTTTTATAATGACTTTTATGTCAATCCAAATTTTTTCCAAAAGAAATCTTCTTTTAAGAACTCAACTTTTACCTCTCATTCATGGTCGATGGTTCTTGTATCATGTATGTTGTTCCCTCTTTCTTTTGGGTACCCAAATATTATGAATGTATTCTTATGATAAGAAACCCATTACTTTATATGGGTTAGTTATGTTCACTTTTGATATATGTTCCATGTGTCAAGCATGATGATGATAATGTTATGATGTGACAGGTGCGCCCGGAATTATATAGCGCAATATGAATGATTGAATGTGACGGGTGCGCCCGAAATTATACAGCGCTCCAATGAATTGGGTAAAGTGATGAATATCATGAGTAAATGTGAAATTATGTGTGAAAAAGATTCTATCTTGGTTCAAAAGTATGTGTGTTAGTTAACCACTAAGACATGATGTTTCATTTTTTATGCATTGCCACATTTCAAGTCTTATATTTATGCTTCCTCTCATGCTCATGATTTCTTTACCTATGTCATTATTATGCTCACCACATTCTATATTCTTCTTATCTATCCTCTTAATGGTCTTTTAGATCACCCCTTTTGATGTATATCCTTAGGTGGCTACATATACTAAGGATAGTAAAAGTGACAATAAGAATCTAGAGAAGAAGAAATTAAATAAATGTTTATGCTTGATGTTGTAATTTCTATGTATGGTCCTAGTTTTCCCGAGACACTAAACCGTTTGATCCTCTATGTGTAATACTGTTTTTTTTATTTACCTTTAAAATTATGTAATAGTAATATAAGAAAAGGTCGGGATGCTATATTAAAACATAAACTAGTGGTACTTAATTATGTTTCTATATATATTCCAAAATTAACATCAATATAACCTTGCAATGGATCATCCATTTTTTGAAACATTAGGCTATTCCTTTTAAACCTTTGAGATACAAAATATCCACTTTACTATTTCCCAGTTCTCCATTTCCTAGATTTTCTATAAAACTATTAACAACTCCCACTACATGAGAAATTTTTGGCCTTACACAAATCATGGAATACATCAAACATCCAAATTCTAATTCATAATAAAACTTTTTCATGTACTTGGCCTTATATTCCATTCTTAGTTATTTCTCTTTAGATAGTTTGAAATGTATAGATAGTTGGGTAAAGATAGGTCTATATCTAGATACTCTAAACCTTACCACTGTCTTCTATATATACTCTAACTATAAAACCATAAATATTATATGATTATAGTTCCTCTATATCCTCATACCCCGAATATGTTTGACTTCCCTAAGATCCTTTATCTTGAACCTTCTGAATAATTCATCATTCATATCTTCAATATATTTTAGATTTGGACTTGTAAAGAGAACGTCATCCACATACAAGATAAATATGATAAATATTCAATCATCAAACACCTTCTGGTAGAAAAAATTATATGCATTTCTTGTAAGAACATTTTTTATACCATAAAGTCATTGAAATTTAAGTTGTATTTCATAGATTCTTTCCTTAGCCTATAAAAACTCTATTTGATCTTGTGCACCAGTCCTTCCATTATGTTTCTCACAAAACCTTCAAGTTTCTTCATGTAAATTTCTTCCTCCAAATCTTCATGAAGGAAAGTTTTCTTCACATCTAATTGTTTAATATTTATACATTATTCCATAACTATTCTAAGAACCATCTAGATCATTATAAGATTAAAAAAAAGAGAAAAACTTTCACTAAAATATATACCTTTATTTTTTTGAAACCCTTTCCTAGAAAACCTTTTCATGTCATTCTTTCTACCATACACTTTCTCCTTCAATTGGTAGATCCATTTTTTCATCACTTTTTTCTCAAGTATAGGTTTTCAAATATCCCATGTTTTGAAAGTATACAAGGATTCCATCTCCTCCTTAATCTATAACTCCAACTATTTCTGAGTCACTAATACTTTCCACCTATTTTTGGATTTCAGGATCTTCACTATCCATAAGAAGAAATTAGTATACTTTTAGTCTGAGTCTTTACATGGGCCTTCTGAACCTAGTAAAACTACCTCAACCCCTAAGCTTGTGGTCCTTCTAGAAGAAAATATTCTAGAACTCTCTTTTGATCCATCATAGTCTATGATATTTATGGTACTTATAGATTGTGTGAACCTCTAAAATTAAACATCCATATGAAAGTATATCATATTTACTGTTAGTATTTTTCTGAACATGAGTGCTTCTTGAACTAACCAGACTTATTGGACTTTCATTCAGATCAACCTTGGTAAGATTTGCTAATTCTTTGTTCTCAGTTTCATCTTTCATAAAATTTTGATCCTTCTATAGGATCCTATCATTAAAGATAACATTTATGATTTTGATGACCTTCTATAGATTATTTTCCTTGAACTATAATCTAAATTCCTTATTTTTCATAACCCAAAAAATAAATATACTTGGCACTTTTCCTTTAACTTGTCCCCTTCCCTGGAATTAACATGGATATAGGAAATGTTTCCAAAAATTATTGAGGTGGTAGATACATAAATTTATTTTGGTCAAGAGTTATTCCATAATTTATTACCCTAGTGGTGTGGAAGGACTCTTATTTATAAGGTATGTCACACAATTTAATGTTTCCTCCCAAAACTGCTTGGGAAACCTAAAATGTATCCTCGTGCTTATGGATCTCTTATATAGTGTCTGGATCCACAACTCTACCACATTATTCTATTTTTATGATTTAGGAACCTTCTTCTCAAAACATATTCCTTTCTTATATAAAAACCATTGAACTTCGTGCTTCTATATTCAACACCATTACTAATTCTTAATAATTTTATCTTTAAATTGACATCTCTTTCCACCATGGATCACTATATGAAAAAGGTTCAAAAAACGTCTGAATTTTTCTTGATAAAGAACACATAAAGATTTTTTTCACATGTTTGATGAAGGTAATAAAGTATTATGACCCTATATGATACCGAATCAGATCTGGCTCCCATACATCCTTATTTATAACATCTAACATTCAATTCGTAAGTTTTTTTTCTTCTATATTTAAGGAAACCATTCACTTCTTCCCAGGGATACACTCTTAACATGTCTCGTATTCCACCTAATATAGATTTAGTATCCCCTTTTTATCTAGGATTTATATCCCATTCTCACCAATGTGTCCTAGATAATCATTGATAGTTATATTTCATGCATATAAATTTGAATATAAAATTCATTATTTGTGTTATTAAATTGATAATTATTTTCCCCATGTTTAATGTTTTATTCATATTGTTTCAAGATACATTAGAAGCTTGAATCCAAGAAAAATAATTAAGTAATTTTATATTTTAATCATGATAATACTATTCATGACATGAGATATTCATGATTGTTTACGAGGATCAAAATTAAACAATCAAGTGAAAATAGAGAATAATTCACTAGAAAATCATTATTAACATCATGAAATACATATTCATGATGTGAAACTCTTCAAAAATTCAAGATGTGAAATAATACATGAGAAAATAGTTCCCATTGGTGAATCATAATTTTTTACAACATGACACCCTTTTTCACACCATGAATTTGGTCGACGGGAAAAATATGTTATCGATCTCTTTTGTAATCTTGACTGAACCTCAAGGTTTTGACATGATACCTTCATTAAACCCTATGATTGAATTGGTAGTAATTAAAGGGATTCCTATATGGTGGATTAAAGATGACCTGGGCATCATTTATTCTTATAAATAAGAGGTTGATGCTACTGAAAAAGGGATCAATAATTATTGGGAGACCAGAGCCTAGGGAGAGGTTTTACACTGCTGCAAATCCATTCACTGGTTTTACTCCACCATTTTTTTCTAAAATTATTTTATTTTATCCTTCCCTATCATTCCCTCGTGAATATAATGAGGGGGAAACTCCCAACTTGTATTGGGTGATGTAGAAGAAGGGGTAGGGTGTTGTGAATTAGTATTATTATTTTTCTCATGTTTGGGTTGTTATAATCATATTTCATTTTCAACTTATTTCCTATTTCTATCAAATTATAATTTGGTTAAGAATCTGGAAAGTATTTTTAAATTTTATAACTAATTTTTTTTAACAAATAATGACCATTGAATTTTTTAGTTTAATTAAGTTTAAAAATTGTATGGATACAACTTAATTCATTAATAACCAAAATTACTTGACCATAAGAAAATGGGGATTTTGTGTAAAGGAGGGGATAAAAATACCAAGTATCTTCCTCAACTTGACCCTAAAAACAATCTTGGATAATTTATTTAATTTATAAATTCACTAGCACATGTAACCACAATCTAAAAAACCTTAACACACTTTCTAAAAATTATTTATAATCCAAACCCACTTTCTTCACTCTCTTTCTAAAACTACTTCAATCAAGTGTTTTTAAATTTCCTAAAATCTACTTGCATCTCAGGGGTTAGACCTTAAACTCACTACTTTTTATATTTAGTTATTTAGTGACATTTATTTGAGTTAAATATAAATTATTAAATTTTATTAGCCTTGTATGATTTAATTATGTATTTTAGGGTGATCAAATTTTTAGCATCGTTTCCAAGGATGGTGACAAAATTATATTATAGATTTAAAATAATTTTTATGTTATTATTTATTATTGATATTTTCCTTTTTATATTGGGTGATTTCTTGCTTTAATTTCATATCTAGATTATTGATGCATGATTACCACACTGAAGTAAAAGTAAAATACATCATTGAGATTGATCCAGATATTAAATAAAATTTGATGAAGAAAAAAGTAGTTGTGACCATGGCTAGCATAGAATTTCATCAAACAGTTGGAGGTGCACAACCAATTGATCCTAGACTATGATCACTAGTAGATTACGGTAGACCATCAAACACTAGATCTCATCTGAGCATACTCATACCACTGGTGGTTTCCATGCACTTTGAGATCAATTTTTATATCATTCAGATTATCTAAAACATAGTGAAATTCTCTAGACTACCTCATAAAGATCCAAACACATGTCTAGGGAGCTTCAATGATAATTGTGATACTTTCCAATTTCATAATGATTCAATTGATGTGGTAAGACTTCATATTTTCCAATTTTATTTAAGGGAGTGATCTTGATAGTTGATTAAAATCTTTCCAACCCATTCCATCACCACATGGTATGAGTAGGAAAAACACTTTCTCAACTGATTCTTCCCTCCCTCCAAATCCATGGACATCTATTTAAATATTCTAAATTTCAATGAATATGAGGATGAATCAATTTGTAGTGCATGTGAGTGTTTCTAATTCTTAATTAGAAAATATCTACATCATGGATTTGATATATGGATACTAATTCAAACATTATATAAAGGTATTATGTAGATAAATATGTCCACTTTGTATTTTGTAGTTAATGGGTCACTAATGAAGAAATTTCCAGAGGAGAGATAAATAGCTTTCAATGGAAGATGGAATGAAGGAAAAAAAGTAGCATACACATGGTTGACAATAACAGATGGATGATGACTCGGATGAAACCTATGAAAAAAATTTGGTCATAATAATGGGCCGACAACAACCTCAAGGTATGTGACCTAAAGAATTAAGTTACACTGATTATAACCATTAAAATCAATTTCAGGGTTGACAGTCGCAACAACAACATAGTCGAGGGTATCAGTGGAGGGTACCAGGATTCCAAACATGACAAGGATCATCACTATAAATCCAAGTCCGTATATTAGACCGAGTCAGCATTTATGACTACCACCAGAGATTCCATCATGAAACTGGACACTTATTCAAAAGACCAAGAGGCGGATATCAAGGAGTTAAAGAGAAATTATAGAGAAAAAATGATTACACTATGGAACCTAGAATTTTGAGAAGTCCAAATCATATAAAAACTTATATATATACAATAAGGAATATATTTAGGCCACCTAGAACTCAACCCATGAGGAGAACTGAAAGCCATAACTCTGAGAAGTGGAAAAACAATAGAAGGAAACCATGAACCAAGCGGTGAACAGCCTGAATTATAAGCTGAAAAATAAGGAAAAATCTATAAAAGAGTAAGGGTAAAGTGAAAGTATCTATATAATAAGAAATATAAGAACCCATTTGATTCATACTGAGACTAACTTTTCCATAATTTCTAGTTCAAGGAAGAATTGAAGCACAAAAAGGTAAGTTTCTAGAACATTTTAAAAAAATGTATATTAATATACCTTTCATAGAATCCTTCGCCAACATGTCAACATATGATAAATTCATGAAAGATATGGTGACCCAAAAAAAAGATAGAGGATATTGGAACCATTCCACTCACATGAGATTGTTTGACGGTGCTGTCAAAATACTTACCTAAAATGAATCATAAGCCAAGTAGCTTTTCAATTCTAATTAATATCAGGTCGAAAAAATAAGAAAAGTAATTTGTAACCAAGGTTAAAGAGTCAAAATCATGTCTAAAAACATTTTCAATATATTGGGACTATATAAGATGAAGAACACAAGAGTTTCACTCCAACTGGAAAACTTGATGGTGAAATACCCCTAAGGGGTCATTGAGGATATAATTTGAAAAATTTTACTTCTCGGTGGACTTTTTAGCGATAGAAATAGAGGAAGAGATAACCCATATCACCTTTAAAAGACCCATATTAGACATAATATTGGTATTAATATAAATGAAAAGTGGATAAATATACCTAATATTTGGTAGTGAGTTGATAATTTGTAATATTCACGAGACAATGAAGAATTATGATGTGAAGTGTAAGAACCTGATTTTTCACTCAGGTATGGATACTCTAAATTTAAATATAAATCTTTACATTTGACCTAATATGGATGAATAATGAGTTAGAAAAGGTCTCATGGGTTTCTGGGACAAGTTAAGAGCCCAGAACCCTTCTTTTTGGAGAAACTGGCCAAGTCGCACGGTTGGCGCATGGTTTGCCTAACCGTGCGGATAGTCAATTTCCAGACAAAACCACTTCACACGATTGTCACATGGACCTGTGGTCTAAATATGATATTTCCCCTTCTTCCTAGGTAACTATTCATGGTTTGTGCATGGTTTGTCAAACCGTGCAGACAAACCACGCACAGGCCATTTTCTGGGTAATTTTACAAAATTTCTCTTATTGATCTATTAACCTCCCTCCTTCTTCCTTAATCTGAGTTTATGAGGGATTTTCCTCCATGGATCTTATTTTGGAGATTTTTTAAGCCCATATCTAGGGATCCAGAGATCTCCTTCATCCTGGATTCGATCGATCTTCTGTTCGTCACGTTGGATACACAACGGTAAGTACTCGAGTCTTCTTGAGTTGTTCTCCTTCTCTTTTTCTCTCGAACAAGTTATCAGCGTATGAATGCTTTTCTCCTTTTCTTAGATAAACTCCAATTTTATCCAAATAAAGGGCCAATACAAGAGGATTATATTCATACAAGACTAAGTTGGGTGGTCGATAACTCATATCTCAAGTTAGTTGATTTTGGATTTGTCATGTGGGGCCCACTGATTTCATCGGGTTCCATTTATAGAATTTATATTCCATGTTTATAATCATTTGAACCATATAGTTATGATATTTCCAAATATTTGATTATTTTTTAGTGTTTACACCCACAACTAAATCATTTCAACATCGAAGGTTGTGCCATAATTGTTGTTTAGTGTGTTGACATGTTTGTTCCATCGTTTGGTTGTGCCTTGGATTGACCACTCTAAGGGTAAGCTTTTATATATTAATTGGATTGATTTATATTTTGAATTTTATAATGGAAAGTACCATGTATGCATACCACATGACCCAACTAAGGTAAGTGCTTCAATTGATAATTAGATGTGAAATGTGATTTGGAAAGTATACTAAGTATATGAATTGGCCTTAAATGTCAATTAATAGTAGTCTCCATATCTGTAGAACCCCTTACCACATTAATGGAAGGTATAGGAATGAACCTTGATTATGTAGTATGCTTTAAATGGATTAAATGAATGGTTTCATGCTACTTGGCCTTATCATGCTAATGAAAGGAAAGGCTTGAACCTAATTACTTGTTTAAAAGTTTTCATGCTACTTGACCTTATCACACTTATGAAAGTCAAGTCTTGAACCAAATGAAATATTACATGACTTTATACTTAAAAATAAATGGCCTGACTTAATCTCACCTTGTATTCTATTCAAATAATGCCATGAGCACTTGGGAACCCCATTCCGATTCAAGGATTCATCTTGCTTAGGTTGAGACCTACCTAGATCCTGATATGTGTATATTATTTGAATGCCCAGTATGATACTATAGTATTCCTTCAATATCATTATAGGATGACTTGGATACACTCCTTGGATCCAGAATTTACAAGTAGGTTCCATGGTTACAGCCTATAGGGCCCTGTCTCTTCTTATCATCATTTTACCTTGGAAAATCACCTTAGATTTGGTAGGCACCTTATTTTGAAATTCCTTGGAACCATCTTCATGGATTACACTCTTACCCATGCTAGTCTACAGTTATTACTGAGTTAGAGATCCTTGAGATCTATTTCACCTTGGTTATTACCTTGGGAATTCACTGTTAAAGATCATTACAGGTTGCATTGTTACATCTTGGAACCTTTGATATTACTAACATGTGACTTATTTATAAACTGGTAATAATTAAATAATGAATTTTTTACATGTTCAAACACCAGTTGGGGGATGAAGTAGGTACTTTGGTATTTAGTTATATTTTACTGCTTTACTTTATATATGCATGCTTTCATACTATCGCATTTCCATTACATGGGTCGGATGGTATAGATGCCATTGGTGGTGGCCCACTAAGATTTATCTCACACCTTCATCAGGCATCGTTTGGTACCTGGGGCATATTACATGGTTGCAGGTGTTGAAAAAGGGAATCATATAGCTTCAAACACTTGATTTCTTACTGTTTAGTATGGAGCTTGATAGACGATGACTGAGCCAGAGCTCAGGATTCTTGGGATAATCTTTGATTTCCTTTATAATTTTTTGGAACATGTTATGCCTATTGTTTGTATCCATGATTTCCATCCTTCTAGTACATGACATATCATCATCTATTATTGAATTTTATTTCTGTTATTTCAATTATTATTATTGTTTTCTCTATTTTCTATTGTGCCTTCTATTTATATATATATTTCTTCTATTATTAACCCATGTTTACATCCATCTTCTATGCTATACTTTGGTAATGAGGGCATATTCTTCCCACGGACACACCCTAGGCCCTTGCTGCTAGTCAGCAGCCTCTGGCATTTGGAGAGATGTGCTTGAGACCATGTGGGCCACCAGACTTGGGGCACCCATTGAAGTGGAATCTAGGTATGGGACGTCACAAAGTGGTAACATATGTGTTCTTTTCTTTCCTTAATATTTAGAGATAGTATATTTGAGATTATTAATTCTTGGGACTTTGTTATAAGTTGTTCTTGGGCATCAAAAACCCATGTTTGGGGTAAAAACCAAGTTTCCTAAAATTATAATTATTGTTCTACTTTTTCCTATTACAATTGATATTATTTCACTCTTGGGTGACGCACATGTTTTGTGGTGTTGTTGATTATTACTCTGTTTGAGGATCTTATTTCATCCTTGGCCCGATGATATGAGGGCAAGGATAATTGTCACATGCATCATTATAGGCACCTAGAATTCACATGTCATGAATATTATCATTCCATATAGGTTCATTTCGCTACTTTTCATTTCTTGATATGCCTGTGATTGTTGAGTAATATTATGGTAGTTATCTTATGCTTGTATTACTTTTGGTTGTGAATGAGTGATTGTTTGTCTCAATTCATGAGGTGTATGGGACCTCATGGGTTGGGATAAGTAATTTACCGAGTCGATCCATTATGCTATAAATAAATGGGTGTTGTTTCTAGTGATAGGTGTATGGGCATTGATTCACTGGAAATGACAATCCATTATAAAGTGAATCATGACATCTAAAATGAATGGGTTTCACATCCTCATCCTTCCTTTTCATGTTTATTAAAGTTGAAGGAGTGAACCTAGTAATTAAATGTAAAATAAAATGAAACTTATACTTGAGCACTTACCGATACTCAATTATCTAAGAGGGTAGTTTGGGTACTATACCTTGGGTAGTGAGTCTTCTTATGTTCAGATTCTTCTAGTGATGTAATCTTTCTACTTAAGCTTTTTTAAGGCATGTGCATGGATATTGTAGACCAATTCCACCACGATGTACTCATATCATACGCCAGGAGGGTGGAGATGACCATTATCTGGATAGGGTGGGCCCTGAGCCTCCATTCTTACCTCCAGAAGTGCCACTTGAGGCACCGCCTTCTGTACCTGATTTGAGCATTGATTCCCAAGTTTGTGATAGTTTCCAACATTTGATGCAGTACATGAATGGTGATCCATGGATTGCACCTACGATGGATAATCTGACCCGTGAGTTTTAGCAGCAGCATCCTCCTACCATTTCTGGGGATGGTGGCCCACAAGCTACTGAGTCTTGGATAGAATCCACCATATCTATCTTTGAGCATATAAAAAAACCTCCAAAACTGAGGGTCAGGCTTTCCACATACATGCTTCAGGATTCTTCCAAGTGCTTGTGGGATGTGATTACCCAAGCTAGTCTTCATCGGGGCATGTTATGGGCTAATTTCTATACTGCCTTCTATGATCAGTTCTTTCCTCGGACACTAAGAGATTACAGATCCAAATATTTCATGAAAATCGAATATGGTTCTATTTCAATCATGGTGTATTCATCATGTTTCACAGAGTTTCAGTGTTATGCATCACAACTATCTGGTGATGATCTTTTGCGTGCTAGACACTTTGAGAATGGGATCCAGTACACCATCCATATGTATGGGAATGTATTTCTCCTAACTAATTTTTTTATGATATTCAATCAGGATCTTATCACTAAACATAACCTAAGGGGTGGAAATAGTACCAGGCATAGAGGACCATTATCGAATCAGGCCAGTACTTCTTCTGGTGGCAGGAAGCATTCTCTTGAAGTTTCTCTTCAGAGTAGTGATAATTAGAATATCCATTTCGATAGCTCTAAAGTGTCATAAGTGTGGACTATGGGGGAATTCAAAGCCTCTGTGTGATAGATACCCACTTGAGTGTCGGTCTTGTGTCCATATGGGGCATCTCCAGTGTTTCTACAGGACCTTTCCACCAACCTTGAGTGGAAAAGGATTCGCACTATCACCACCTTTAGGAGTGGTTTCCTTTACACTATGTCGGGTGGGGAGTTGGAATAGCACCGATAGGTCTGGATGAGGAGGAGTTCATGGACATGGTAGCCAGACCCCTAATCACCAGCAGCACCAATAGAGTAGTTATGATCATAGTAGTTCATATGTTGCACAGGGCCATGGATCAGGTTAGTTGCATGCATTACAGCTGATACCTGAGGATCAGGTTTTGGGACCTTCTACAATACGAGGTAGTATTCTAGTAACCTCTAATATAGTATCTAATTTATTTAATATTGGTTCTTAGAACTCTTTTATCTCTGTATCCATAATAGAGAGTCTCTGACTGGAGATACAGTATTAGTATGGTGTAATGACCCTGTATACAACGTTAGGGGTATGAACAGAGGGAATACACTAGTGTATGGACTATCCACTTAAGGTAGGAAGTTACCCTTTCTTATGGAATCTCTTTGTTCTCAAGATGTTAGGCTTATAAGTCATTCTCAGGATGGACTAGTTGGTTCACTATCATGATTTTTTATACTGCTACCACTACAAAGTATCTTTTACATCACCAGAGGGTAGCAGTTGTCTACATAAGGGTGAGTGGGATGTACAGGCTAGTAGAGCAGGACCAGATCATCATGGTCTAGGTGGAGTGACCACTCATATTTCAAATCTCTTCATAGAGGATCAGGGTTTACAACAAGCTTATTTTCATCCATTAGTGGATCATTTCAAGGATGTCTTTCCTGATGATTTTTTTGTCTTATCTATTGAGAGAGAGGTAGAGTTTATAATTGAGTTTGTTCTAAGATCATCTCCAATGTCAATTCCTTTGTACCAGATAGCACCAATAGATCTTCAAGAGATAAAGTGGAAGTTAGAGGATTTAAAGGGGAAAGGTTTTATATGGATCAGTACATCCTCTTGGGGTTCTCCCATATTTTTTTCCAAGAAGGTGGATGGAACCTTATATCTATGTGTGGATTAGAGAAAGTTTAACTAGATTACAGTCAATAACTGATATCCACTTCCTTGAATAGATGATCTCTTCGACCATCTCCGAGTATAAAAGTCCTACTCCAAGATCGACCTGAGATTAGGTTATCATCATGTATGAGTCAAACCATCATACATACCTCATACAGATTTTGTAGTAGGTATGGTCTGTATAAGTACCTTATTATGTTGTTCATTCTTATGAACACACCTACCATTTTCATGGAACTAATGGATAGGGTGTTCCACCCCTATCTAGATTATTTTTTGTGGTCTTTGTGGATGACATATTGGTGTACTCTCACACTCTTAGTGATCGTCCCAATCATCTTGAGATCATTTTGAGTACACTAAGAGAGTATCATCATTACGCCAAGCTTTCTAAGTTTCACTTATGGATCAAAAAATTTCACTTATTGGGTCATATAATATTGGAATCAGGAGTATCTTTTGACTTGTAAAAGGTTAGTTCTATAGTTTTATAGGATTATCCCAAGAATGTGTTTGATATATAGAGTTTCTTGGGGATTGATGGATATTACAGGAATTTCATACAAGAATTATCTCACCTTGATTTACCTATTACTAGTCCTACAAAGAAGGTTGTAAATTTCGTATGGCTAGAAGCATGTGATAAATCCTTTTAGGAGTTAAAAGGGAGTCTTGTTTCGGCACCTATTCTGAATCTTCCAAAGGCAATAATATGTTATATCATATTCTATGATGCATCAAGATTCATCTTAGGAGTAGTTCTGGTGTAAGAAGATAGATTCATTGTGTATGGATCTCAGTAGTTAAGGACACATGAGATAAATTACCTGACGCAAGACCTTGATCTAGCAGCAGTTATCCATGCCTTACATTTCTGGATACATAATCTATTGGGTGAGCGCTTTGTGGTTTTCACAGACCACAATAGCCTCAAATATATATTTTCATAGTGTGAATTGAAACTCAGATAGTGGATATGGGTTGAATATCTACAATATTTTTATTTTGAGCTTGCCTATACGCATGAAAAGGCAATGTAGTTGCAAATGTGATGAGTTGGAAAACATAGGCACCGGAAGTACGGGAATCCAGTGATGAATGGATGTTAATGGACCTATTTTCTAAGATATATCTAGAGTTTCATGACATTCATGAATAGTCTTATATCTCATCATTGATAGCTACCTCTTCCCTCATTGAGAAGGTAAATATTAGAAAGTTTTTGGATCCTGAAGGCTTGGTTCTCCATGAGAGTATATCAGGAGATAACCCACCTCTAGATCGTTCTATGGGCAGAGATGATGTCCTGCATCTATGTGGTGTGTGTTTGGGATCCTACAGACATGAGAGAGGATTTGATTCATGGGTCCCATGCCTCTTAGTGGGCATTTTATCTAGGCATCTCAAATATTTATCGAGACATGTGGCTCCAATATTGGTTTCCAGGGATGAAACTTCAGATAGCAGGCTTTATAACTAGGTGTTCCACCTGTCAACAGGTAAAGGCGGAGCACCAGAGACTTGTGGGCTTGCTACAACCAATTTTAGTCTCAGAATGGAAAAAATATGTTTCCATGGATTTCATAGTCATATTACCTAGGTCACCTAGGGGTAGCGATGTTTTATGTGTAGTCATTGACCGACTAACAAAATCATCCCACTTTATTCTTATTTAGGAGACTTTCTCGGTTGATGAGCTGGGAAGTGTATATGTTAGTGAGATCATATGACTACATGGGGTTCCTCTTACTATCATTTTAGATAGGGATTATCTTTTCAAATCATGGTTATGGAAGGGATTGTATAAGGTTATGGGAACACAGGTGCTTCTAAGCACATATTTTCACCATCAGACCGATGGAAAATCGAATCGGACAATACAGGTTCTAGTAGATATGTTTTGAGCATGTTTCATTTATTTCAATGATTCTTGGGAGAAGAATATACCTCTCATAAAGTTATTCTATAATAAAATATTTTAGGTGATAATTCAGATGTCTCCTTTTGAGGACTTATATGGTAGGATATGCCATTCACCCCTGTGATGGATAGAGATAGGTGAGGAAGCCCTACTAGGTCCTCATCTTGTTCAGGATACTTCAGAGCAAGTTTAGCTGATCAGAAATCATATGACTACTGCTCAGTCCAGACAAAAATATTATGTCAATCGTCATGGATAACCTCTTGAGTTTGAGGTCAGGGATCGTGTTTTTCTTCAGGTATCACCCAGGATAGGGAATAGATGGTTACAGAAGTAGGTAATGATTTTTCCTTATTATGTAGGTCCATTTCAGATTCCAGAGAGAGTTAGGTTGGTATCCTATCGGTTTCTACTACCTTATAGGTATTGTGCCATACACGATGTCTTCCACATATCATAGATTTTCCAGTATCATAATGATCTGTTGCATACCTTTGATCCCAAATAAGTTGAGTTATATGTTGATGTTACCTTTGAGGATTATCTAGTATGCATCGTTGACAGGAGCACGAAGGATCTTTGAGGCTGATATGTCCCTCTAGTATGGGTGTTATGGTAGCATGGTTGAGTACAAGATGAGACGTGGGAGAGGGAAGCCAATGTACATGCTTAGTGGCCAGAATTGTTCTCGGGCAGTGTTTCTACACCCTTGGAAGGTGAACTCAGGGATGATATCTTTTAAGGGGGGAAGACTGTAAGAACCCAGTTTTTTAATCAGGTATGGATACTTTAAATTTTGATCTAAATCTTTAATTTTGACTTAATATGGATACCTAATGAGTTAGAAAAGGTATCAGGGGTTTTTGGGGCATGTTCAGAGCCTAGAGCCCTTCCTTTTGGAGAAACTGGCTAAGTTGCACAGTTGGTGCACAGCTGGCGCATGGTATGCCTAACCATGCGGATGGTCATTTTTTGGACAAAATCACTTCGCATAGTTGGTGCATAGTTGTGTGATCTAACCATGTGATCGCCCCTTCTTCCCAGGTACATGTGTATGTTTTTCTCATGGTTTTTCAAATCGTTCACAAGCCATTTTATGGGTAATTTTAAAAAATTGCCCTTAATGATCTATTAACCTCCCTCCTTCTTCCCTAATCTAAGTTTATGCAAGATTTACCTCTATGGATATCATTTCAGATCTTTTTGAAGGCCAAATTTAGGGATCAAGATATATCCTTCCTCTAGGATCTGATTGATCTTCCGTTCAGCATGTTGGATGCATAATGGTAAGTACTCAAGTCCTCTTGATTCGTTCTCCTTCTCTTTTTCTCTTGACCAAGTTATAAGGGTATGGTCATTTTTCTATTTTTCATATATCTACTCTGATATAAGCCAAATAAAGGGACAATACTAGATGAGGAGAGTTGTACAAGCCTAAGGTGGGTGGTCTATAACTCATCCCTCATGTTCTTTGATTTTGGATTTGTCATGCGGGGCCCACCAATTTCATCAGGTTCCATTTATAGAATTTATATGGAATTTTTATAATCATTTGAACTATATGGTTATGTTCTTTCCAAATATGTGATTAGTTCTTAGTGGTTACACCCACAACTCAATCCTTTCCACATCTAAGGTTATTCCATAATTATCATTTAGATTTTTGACATGCTTGTGCTACCATTCGGGTGTGCCTTGGCTTGACCACTATAAGGGTAAGATTTTCTATATTAATTGGCTTGATTTATATTGTGAATTGTATAATGGAAAGTACCATGTATGTGTACCACTTGACCCACAAAAGGTAAGCGCTTTAATTGATAATTAAATGTGAAATTTGAATTGGCAAGTACACTAATTATATGACTTGGACTTAAATGTAAATGAGTAGTAGATTTCATATCTGTATCACCCCTTACCACATTAATGAAAGGTAGAGGAATGAACTTTTAATATGGAATATTCTTTAAATGAATTAAATTAATGGTTTCACACTACTTATCCTTTCCACGCTAATGAAAGGAAAGGCTTGAACCATATGACTTAATTAAAAGGTTGAATGCTACTTGACCTTATCGCACTAATGAAATTCAAGGCTTGAAACGAATGAAATAATGCATGACTTCATACTTAAATATGTATGACCTGACTCAATATTTCCTTGGATTCTGATCGGAGAATTCCATGAGCACTCAGGACCCCATTCTGATTCAATGATTCATCTTTCTTAGGTTGAGACCCACCTAGATCCTAATCCTTATCTATTATTTGGATGTTTGGTATGACACCATAGGATCCTTTCACTATCATTACAGGATTCCTTGGATGCACTCCTTGGATCCAGCATTGACAAGTAGGTTCCATGGTTACAGCCCATAGGGCCCTGTCTATGCTTAGCCCCGTTTTACCTTGGATGATCACCTTGGATTTGGTAGGCACCTTATTTTGGAATTCCTTAGAACATGCTCCATGGATTACACTCTTACCCATTCCAGGCTACAGTTATTACTAAGTTGGTAACCCTTGAGGTCTACATCACCTTGGTTATTACCATGGGACTTCACTATTAAAGATCATTATAGTTTGCATTGTTACATGTTGGAACCTTTGATATTTATAACATGTGACTTATTTATAAACTGGTAATAATCAAATAATTAATTGTTTGCATGTTCAGACACCAACTGAGGATAAAGTTGGTACTTGGGAATTTAGTTACATTGTACTTATTTACTTTATATATGAATTCTTGCACACTATTATGGGCCAGATGTTATATACATTGTTGGTGGTAGCCCACTGAGATTTATCTCATACCCTCTCTGGGTGTTGTTTGGTACCCGGGGAAGATTACATGGTTACAGGTGTTGACAAAGGGAAACATATGGCTTCAAACACTTGATTGTTTGTTGTTTATTATGGATCTTGATAGTATATAACCGAGTAGGAGCTCGGGATACTTGGGATAGTCTTTTATTTCCTTTATATCTTGTGGAACATGTTATTCCTATTGTTTATATCCATGATTTTCAGCTTTCTAGTACATGACATATCATCATCTGTTGTTGAATGTTATTCCATTTGTTTTAGTTATTATTATTATTGTCTCCATTTTCTATTATTCCTTCTATTTATATATATATATATATTTCTTAGCTATTTACCTATGTTTACATCTATCCTCTATGCTACACTTTGGTAATGATGGCATAGTCTCCCCATGGACACACCCTAGGCCCTCAGTGATAGTCTTCAGCCTCTGGTATTCAGGGAGATATTCTTGAGGTCTTGTGGTCCATCGGGCTCCGGACACCTATTTAAGTGGAATCTGGGTTCAGGATGGCACTTGAAGGTTGAAAATCTTGAAGAGGACAAAATGACTAAAGTTGAAGATGTTTTTATAATTAAAGAAACGCATGAGGTTGTTGTCATCTAAGAAAAATAAGAATATTGAACTGTAGAAAAGAGAGGAATGAAGCTAAGAGATCAAATCACTAACACTAGAAAAGTAGTCGATTCCACCATGGTTTAATATGGACAATAGTTATGGATGGTATATGATCATCCATTTAGTTTTTTATTATTAAAGAAATACTACTGAATTGACCTGATGGATATTGAGCGGGTGTGACCCATAGGAAGAGTTAAGTTGTATTCATAGGAAGGGAAGGAGATAACCTATGTGGATAGGTCACAACTGAGGCTATTTTTTGATCTAGACCAAGTACAGTATTTGAAATATCCAATCACCTAAGATAAAGAGGTAAGAAAAGATCCAGTGATGTTAAAAAAAAGTCCTTCTAGGAGGAAACCCATGTTTTTTAGGTTCTTGAATTTCCTATTTTTAGGTGTACGCACTCTCCCAAAAATATTTTAAATTTCATTGAAAAACCCTATGATTTCACTTGATTTTTTACCATTTTAGGTCCAAAATGAAGCCATAAGCAAGAATCATGAAGATAACTGAAGAATCTACCAACATATGATTAATTTCATGAGATTTAAAGTTAATTTCATGAAATGGTTTATATAGAACCTACACAGCCATTTTTAAAGAATCATTGTAATGGGAGTATGAGTTTCAATTCCCTATTTTATTTTACCCCCATAATTTTTTTAAAAAAATATAGCTTTTAACTTTGAATTTCATGTCTAAACTTGACTTTTTTTTCTTTAATCACTAATCTAGGAGATAAAATATTCTTAGAATAATTATCATGCCATTTTTTAAATTTCTATTTTAAAAAAATTAAATGATAAAAATGGGAGAATAAATAAGCAGAGATAAATATGGGAATTTAGATTTTAAAAATCATGATTTAGAGAAATATTTTGATTTATGTAAATTAAATTTTTCTAATATTTTCCATGTCTTGAATTTATGATATTCATGTTCATTTATTTTATTATTGGTATGTATTTCCATGAGTGATTTTCCTAATAATTTATTCTCATTCTTGAGATATTTTCTGAGGCTAATATTTCTCATTCTTTTCATGAGAATATTTCTTGAGTGAAACTTGGAATTGCATTCTTCTAAAACTTCCTTTTCATCTTATCAAAGATATGATTGTACAAAATCACATTTAAAATTATTGAGGTATATTTTGATTAGCCAATTTCCTTAACCCAAATTTACATAAATCCTTATTTTAACCAGTATAAGCCATGAATAGCCTTTTTAGGGAAGAGATATGTCATGAGACTACTTTATCCTTTCCAACCCTACTCTGTATATTTTTTATAATTATCAAAAAGATGAGTATGGGGGATATGGTTCCATGGTGGAAGGGATACATATGATAAAATGAATAAGTGAGGGGGTGATTTCATGGGATTTGGTGAAAGTTTCATGATTTTCATTCATTATATTCATTGCACACCCTCTTGAAAAAAAATTGAAAAATAGGTTGTGTGTTGGGAAATTCAAAAATCCTTATTTCTTGCCTGGTGAGAAATTCAAAAATCACTATTTCTTAACTGGTGATATTTTTATAACTATCAAAAATAGTTTTGTGATGAGATCATTTGTTGTTGGGTGGTGTATGTGAGATTTTTCCCAATCATAACTTTTGAAAAGGAAAAAAATACAAAAGGGTGTTTCATTAATTGTACTTTAATGCTTCATAATCCAAATTTTAGTTTTTGGGGGGAAAGGGTGATGACATTTATAGAGGATATTTCCATTGAGATATTTTTTATTATTATGAAACATACTTAAGATATTAACCTCCATTTTATTTTTACTTATTTTACATCATTCACCTATCTATTCTAAATCCTCGTAGACATTTTATCCTAATGGTAAAACCGTCATTATTATTTGTGATTTTTTCTCTACGGGGTAGAGAAAGTAGATGAATTGCAAGTATATGGTATGGATCTTGACTTGAGGTATAATAAAAATTATTTTTGCATATGTACCTTGAGTTATGAGTGAAAAATAAATTAAAGTGAGGTAAATTTCAAGTTTCATTCACCTTGATAATGAATTGAAAATTTTTAATGGAATAATGAAGAGTCATTGTCAATTAAAAAGTATAAGAGTAAAATACATCATTGACTTGTTTCTATAAAAAGTGGGGAGTTGATGAAACTTTCTTATGATATGATTCAACATTAAATTTCTTATTCAAACAATTTATTTTATTGACATTACATTTAAATAATGGTAGGGTGAGCCTCCTTTTTATTATGTTGAGATTTTATTCTTAAGTACAAGCCTAATTCAAGTGTGTGGGGGGGAATTGATAACAAATTTCATGCATATATTGTTTAATATAAAATTCATTATTTTTGTTATTAAATTAATAATTATTTCCCACATGTTTAATTTTTTATTCATACGGTGTTAGGATACACTGGAAGATTGAATCCAATAAAAATAAGAAAATTATGTCATATTTACATTTTTAGAAGACTATTAACAACATGAGATGTTCATGGTATGTTTAAAAGGCTTGAAATTGAATAATCAAATGAAAACATAGCATAATTCTCTAGAAAATCATCATTCATGTCATGAAAAACCTATTCATGATGTGAAACTCTTCAATAATTCAAGACATGAAACAATCCATGATAATATCCATCCTAAGGGTAAATCATGATTTTTCATGGTGTGACACCCTATTTAACCTCATGAATTTTTTTTATGGGAAAAAATTATTTTCAATCTCTTTTGTAATCTTTACTGATTCTCACTGTTTTGACCTGATACCTCTGTGCACCCCCTGTATTGACTCAGGGGGAATTAAAGGGGTTCCTTTATAGAAGATTAAAGTTGAACTAATAATCATTTATACATATAAATAAAAGGTCTTAATTGTTTTAAATGGGATCAATAATCATTGGGAAACCAGGTCTTGGGGAGAGGTGTTACATTATTGTAGATTCTTTCATTGATTCTACTCCTCTATTTATTTTTTGTATTTATTTTATTTTCTCCTCCCCTCACACCATCTCTTGAATAGCATGATGGGGTAACTTAAAACTTTTTTTGGGTGGTGTATATAAAGGGGTAGGTTGTTGTAAATCATATTTTTATTATTTTGTTCATGTTTGGGTTGCTGCAATCATATTTCATGTTCAACTTCTTTCCTCTTCTTGTCTCATGATCATTGGGTTTTTTAGAATTTTTAGAATAATTATATTTAACTAATCATGAAAATTAAATAGTTTAGGGTAATTTTTTAAAAAAATGGTATTGAGAAAACATAATTCATTAATAACCTGAAGTACTTGACTATAAGAAAAGGGGTATTTTTGAATTAATAAGGGGATACGAAGACCAAGGATCTTTCTTTTCTTGACTCTGACAAAAATCATGGAAAATAACTTTAATTTTAAATTCACTAACACATGTACATGGAATCTAAAAAACCCTGGAACACTTTCTCAAATTTATTTCCAAACCAAACCAGCTTTCTTTACTCTCTTTCTAAAATAAATTCAATTAATTATTTTCAAATTTACTAAAATCTACTTTCATTATCTCATGGGTTAAACCTTGAAAACACTACTTTATATATTTAGTTATTTATCCACATTCATTTAAGTTAAATATAAATTATTAAATTTTCTTATCCCCGTAGGATTTAACGACGCCCTTTGGGGCTGTAAATCAAGAAACAACTTCACAGATATGAAATTTTTTCTGAAAATCATTGTTCCTTATGAACTCCTAGTTATATACAATGTTCCATCTTTTACACCTTTATTCATCACCATGGAACCATGTGTTATATTCCATGTTCCTTCTAAAAATATTGTATAGAAACCCACATTATCTAACTGACCTACTAGGATTATATTATTTAGTAATCCCAATATGTGTTATGCCCTATGAAAATCCAACAAGTATATGATCCTAGTTTAGATGTTCTCATCATATTTTCTAACTATCTTGATATATTCATCATATATAAGATGAACCTTTCATAATCTTCTGAAATCATAGTTACTCATGCTCCCCCTCTTAGATATTAAGTGAAATAAAGCACCAATATCGATTATAAATGACTTTGATGTACTGAAGACACTTAGAAACAATATTTTCCATTATTATATGAGCTATTTAAAAAACACTTTTTGTGGTAAATTTTTTAGAATTTTCACTCTTTTCTCTACAAGAATTATTAAAATTTCATTTTTTACCACGATGATAACATATGGGTTTGGGTACTACAGATTTCCCTAAACTCTTCTCTATTTTCTCATTCCCTTTCCTCTAACTTTGGTTTTCCCTTAGAGTGGAATGTCGCCTAGATTCAACAATGAATATTGTTCTAGTATCACCCTAAATTTCATTCTTCCATGTCTCTACATTTAGAACCAAATTTTTGATTTCCTTGAACATCAATTCACTCTTAACATAAGAATTACTTATAGTGGTAATCATCACATCCCAAGATTTTGGAAGTGTTAAAAGAAGTATCAATGCCCACACTACTTCATAAGAATTAACTCCCATTGATTTTAACTAACTCCAAATCATGTTGAAGTTTGTGACATGATCCACCGTCAATTATCCTTCTAACATCTTCATTTCAAATAGTCATCACATCAGAAACAGTTGGTTCCTAGTTGTTGTAATTTTAGTAGTTTTCTTCAACTCTCAAATGTTAAAGGTCACATTTCTTTCCAAAATCATCTAAAATATCCCAATAAAAAAAATTTCTATTATTTCACATCCTATTTATTCAATTGATTTTTATTTTATCCCCTTGAATATATGATAAAGCTTCTTTAGGTATAGATAATCTTCAATATTAGCCCTATAGAATCTGAAGTATGGCCCATTAAACTTGTTAATGTGGACCTTTCCTTCTTCTAATGTTATTCCTTATAAATAATTAAACTCCCATAGAAGTGAAAAAATTCTGAATTCAAGATAAAAGGCTCCAAAAGTTTTCTATTAGGCTATAATAGCACTTATTGTGCTGATAGCCCCATGTTCTGGAACACACCTTCCTTGACCTAACTAGTGGAATAAGTTTTGGACATTTTGAAACTGGAAATAGACAATTTCAATGTCTATATGAAGGAATTATTCTCTAACATCTCTCACTGACTCACCTTGACTAACCAAGTAAAGATTCTAGAATGAAATCCAAAAGAAACAGAACCACATAAACTCACACCAACATGGAACAATAAAGGGATTTACATGGTTCAAACATAGTCATACTCCATAAGAGAAACACTTATTATTTTATTAATAATGTAATAAAAATTTAACAATTATAGGATTAAAAAACAAATGATCTTGTTCAATTATTTATAGAAAATTCCATTTGGTTGATTTGGTACCACCACATTCCGATCTTCATAGAAGATGCTCTACTTGGCTAAGGCCACCACAAGCCACACTTCCACAACTTCTGATCCTAGTGAATAGTGAAAGAAATCCATTTTACTCTTATTCAACCCTTTAAATAATCTACATAGCCCTTAAAACATAAATTTATTCTTATGTGTTTGATGGAGTTTCTCCTATGAAAGTTAATCATTTCTTCCACACTTCCATCATCCAAAATCAGTTTTCTCTATTTTTATCACCAACATCTGATCCTATTGAACTTCAATTATCTAGTTTTATTAACATATCTTTTGAATTCACTCCTTTTTCGAAAACATATTGACCTTATTCATAAATAAATTATCACAATAAACCCATCAGATAGAGTAATATGAGAATTGACAGGAGGTATGGGTAAGCTCGAACACCCCATCATAGTGAGCATTTCCTCCTAATATATCCCTTTAGGAAGATATATGAATGTAAATTTACTTACTCATATGTTTGTAATGTATGATTAAATGGCATGTGGTTATAATACTTGTAACCCTTCGACCATTTAACTCTCATAATGTTTTATCTTATGAAAAATTTAGATTAATCAATGATAGATTATGTGGAATAATATCTAAATGTTAACAATTAATGTTTTAATAACTCATTAATAATAATATTCCACATGATTCATACATTATGATTTAGTGCATTATGATATTCCCATGTTACACCATACAATAAAGAAAGGCAGTATGATACCACTATATTGTAGAAAATGATATGTCTATCCATGGAAGATATCTTTCCTTAGAATAATAGATATCATACTTTATGATATCCATATATCATACACTATGATACATGTAAAAACCACCTCCCTATAAAGATACCTTAATTATAGAAGAGAAATAATGACCCCCGAGTCCCACCTCCAGTAGACCCTGGGTTATTGACTAGCACTGAGGGTATGAAAATCTCATGAAATGGGAGGTATTTCCCTCTATAATAATATAAGATTAGGAGATAAGATGAATCATCCATGAGAAACTCCATGATATAATATAAAAAGAAACCAAAACCATCTCACATGCATGTATAAATAAAATTGATACATATAGAAGTCTCCAAGTTAAAATACCCAAAAGTAAAGATAAAGCGGTGATATAGCAACTATCCAAAGATCTGAGCTAGTAATGTTCAGAACGGTCCACGTAATCCTCCTAGAAACTTGAAAATCAGTTTATATATACAGGGTGAGAATATAGGTATACTGAATAGGAAAACAGAAGTCTCTCATGTACATGTGAAACAAGCATAATAATGAACCCATGAGAAAATAGAATAACTAATATCACCTAAACAGGTCTATTATACATCCCAAACTCACCAAATCATGCTCACTAAATAACATAATCCAAGTATAGTAATGTAATAAAAAGAATATCAATGAAGGGTACCCCGCACTACTTTCCCACTAATTTTCTGCTCTCACACCCCAACATCATACATTATAGTTCTCCCATATCTTCCAAAAAAACATATACCACTACCCCATAACATAGACACATCACATCACGCCTGAAAACACTGAGACCATCTCCCCATAGCATGGTCACATCACATATCACTCGAAAACACCTAGTCCATCACATCACAACCATAACTAGAGCAGTATGGTATAATGAACATGAAGGACATCAACCTTTCACCCTCCTACTACCATGAATGACCCCCACCACAAGCCACCACACAGTATGGTCATATCACAACTTGCCTGAAAACACCTTGGCCAATATCCCACAGTACAATCACATCATAACTCGCCTGAAAACACCTGGTTTATCACCTAGTTCACTAATAGACCTCTGATCATCATAGACTTTGCATATCTACTCACTTGGAAGAGAAATAAGGGAAAAGAAGGTAGTTATCCATCCATCCTCATCACCTGGATATTGGGAAAAACACCCCCATGTGAATATATGGGTGTTGGTACATAGTGCTCGAGTGGGTGGGGTGTGCATAGAAATTAAAATGAATATAAAAGTATATACATATAGTCACACATAACCACATCCTATGGGTTCACAACTAAACACTTACCAACTCACAAAATCTCCACTTCTGTTGCCACCACTAAATGCATAACACCACACAACAAGTTGCAATCCCCATTTCACACCATCAACCAATCCCATTATCTATCCTATTAATTTATTTATTCATTATCCATTTCCATCCCATTAACCAAACCAAACCCCTACCATTTCAAACATTATTAACCAGTTATTCCATCACTGCTCGAGCATCTAGAACAACGCAACCACACATCACAAGCAACCCATCATCTCCATCACACCATCACCCCACCACCCCAAAAGTATGTCCAAATAACCACCACCTTGTCACCCCAAAAGCAAGTCCAAACAACCACCAATTCACCACCCCAAAATCATGGTCAAACAACCACCACCTCACTGCCCCAAAATCATATGCAAACAACCACCACCTCACCGCCCCAAAATCACGGCTAAACAAAAACCACCTCATCACCCCAAAAGAATATCCAAAAAACCACCACCTTGCCACCCCAAAATCTTGGTCATACAACCACCACCTTACTGCCCCAAAATCATAGACAAAAAACCACCACCTCGCCGCCCCAAAAGCACTGCCAAACAACCACCACCTCACTGGCCCAAAAGCATGGCCAAACAGTCACCACCTCACTGCCCCAAAATCACAACAACACAACCACCACCTTACCACCCTAAAAGAACAGAAAAACAACCACCACCTTACCACCCCAAAATCATGACCAAACAACCACCACCTCGCCGCCCCAAAATCATAGACAAAAAAACCACCACCTCGCCACCCCAAAATTATGTCCACACATCACAAAACATCAAAGACCATTTTTTGGATTAAACAATGGGTATTTATCACATTTAAATTTATTTTAGTTGTGTCATCACCCAAGCCATAATTCTATAGAAACCATTTAATTAGAAAAATATAAGTGCTAAGCCAATTTCCATTTTTATAGTGATATTACAACAATCACAACAGTCACAGAAGTCGCAACACATATTATCCAGCACAAAAAAATCCCCCAAAAACCACAATTTTTAGTGGGTCATCAAGATCATAAAATCTATCATATTAAAATAATATTAAAATTTTAAAAGCATGAGAATCATTTCTCTTTTTACCCCTTTAATTTCAATTATCCAATTCTTTATCTTTGATTAAGAAAATACAACCATATCGTATAGATAAACAAGAGTAAACCCCTCCTTCATAATACACAATAAAGAGAAACGAGTGATTCCTTACCTCAAAGAAGCTTTTCCAACTCGCTTCACGCCGTAGGGTGAAGAAGAAACACCCACAAACACAGCCCCACACAGGAAATTCTAGATCAACCAAAACTGCACCCAAAGATAATAAAAACTTCCTAACTCACACCACAAAACAAAATCTCACCATGGTAGTGGATCCCTGGGAGAAGTACGGAAGAAAAACAACTAAAAATAAGAGGGCATACTACTAGTCTCCAATGGGAATCCACAAAAACCAATAAATTAAAGAGGGGGAAGGGGGAAATAAGATTTTATCAGGGTGCCTAGGGTTCATCCAAAATGATAGGGGAATAATCCATGGTTGAATGAAAATAATTGTCTTAGAAAATGGATTTAAAACCTAGATCCCACTATTTCCACATCATGTAAACATTACATAGTGTTTAATTCATGATTTTTTAAAAAATTTACACTTTCACTAAAAAACACATCGCCTCAACTTTATTTAATTAAAAATCATGAATTTAACTTTCAGGATGTGAATTTATTTCATGGATCCCCCTTATCTGTTTTACAAGCCATGAACCAGCCAGTTACACAAGCCGTGAACCCCTATTTCATGTTATGTAAACAATACATGGTGTGTATTTCCTATAGCAGCTCTGTTGAACCTCCAACCACCACATAAAACTCCTGAAACCTCCCTCGAGAACCTATAACCACCAAAATATAAAAGTAATGATCCATGAAGGTATGGTACATTATAGTAGATACCTCTCAAAGTATTCTCTCCCTTAAGAATCAAAAAAAAACATAAGGAATGGGGTTAGAACAACCACCCCACAAGATACCTCTCAAGGATCTTATCATACATTAAATACTACCACTAGCTACACATGCTAAACTAAATGGCCAAAAAATATCTCTCATAGCAACATCACCACACATCCACATCACCACAACCATCCAAACTCTATACATCCCAAATAAAAAATCATTGTAACCCACAAACTACACTACCCCAAACATACTAATTGTGGAATTCCATCCTACATGTCAAGATACTATCCACTCTGGGCGACACTAACTCACCTTCATAGGTTTAATCGAACCATCATATAACGTGTCTCGATTGGGAATCAGGTCCTCCCCTTTTAAGATGTCATAAATTTATCACACATCAAACATCATGAAAAATAGCACATCTCATAAAATATAAGAACCCAAACATCACGTCGTAAAGAAAAACAAAGAAAATAAAAAGTCAAAACAACTTTGGGTACTTTTCTTGTATCTATATCTCTCGCTCCCAAGTACTCTCCTTCAGGACACCATGCCTCCACAACATACAAACCAAAGGAATGGTATGTCCATGCAGTACCTTTTCTTGGAAGTCATGGATCTCTACCAGATACTCCATGAATGTCACGTCATCCTCAATACCCAACTCTCCCCAATAAATAGCATGGGAGTCATCTTGAATATACTAATGAAGTTGAGAAATTTGGAAGTCTTTGGGGGTCCTCTCTAGCCATGGTTGAAATGCCAACTGATACACCACCCTGCCAAATCGCCCCATCACTTCAAAGGGCCCAACAAACCTAGGAGAAAGCTTAATCACCCTGCCAAACCCCTACTGCCCACGTTGAGATAAAACATTCAATAACATGTGTTCCCCAACCTCGAACTCCTAGGTCCTCCTCTTTCAATCGTGATAAAACTTATGTCGATACTACACTACTTCCATCCTCTCAAGAACAAGTTTAAACTTATGTATTGTACTCTACACCACATCAGGTCTAAGAAATGATGCCTCCCCAACCTTCATCTAGTACAATGCATAATAAAATAGTCTCCCATACAAAGCCTAAAATGGAGCCATGACAATAGAAGATTGATATCTGTTGTTATAAGTAAACTCAACCAAAGGAAATTGTTGTACCCAAGATCCACCAAAGTCCAAGATCCACCAAAGTCCAAGATCCATGCCTTCAACATATCCTCCAATGTATGGATAGTCTTTTATGTCTTCCCATCTATCTGAGAATAGAAAGTAGTGTTGAGGTGTAAATAAGAACTAAAACCAAACTAAAATACACCAATACTCATGAGGTAAAACATGCATCCCGATATAAGACAATGGACCTCAAAACTCTATGAAACCACACCACCTCATTCGCATACCTATTGGACAAATAATCCACTATTCTCGAATCCTTGATCACTAAGAAGTGGGCCAATTTCGTCAACCAGTCCACAATCACCCATATAGAATCACAACCTCCCTAAGGTAGGGGTAACCCTATGATTAAATCCATTTAGATTTCATCCCATTTCCACTTAGTAACATCCAAAGTCTACAAAAAACTGCCAGGAACACAATTCTTAGCCTTTACTAGTTGGAAAACCAAACACCTCATCATGAACTCTACCACCGCCCGTTTCATCCTAGGCCACCAAAACTATATCCTTAGCCACATAAAATCTTGGATAATCTTGGGTTTACCACCAATTTTGATCTATGAAACTCATAAATGACTCCCTCATGCATTACTACTGAAGAAAATAACCTCCCACAAAACAACATCTAGTTTCGATTATCCTTTGACTATTCCTTCAGATCCTCACCTTGGTCAACATGTTCATACATCACTTATACATCTGATTTTACACACTAAGGCTCTTACACCTTCTGTATCAAATAATATTTTACCATTATCTGAAATAATTATCCTCTACCATCATTCACCCTTTTATCTAAGTGAAAGGATATCAACTCCTCCATTACTCTTTAAGTATCCCCTGACTCCCAAACAACATCCTTTCTTGACTTCCTAATCAAAATTTCAACCACAATTTTCCTTTTTCCCAAGTTTTAGTAGATCTAAAAATCATAATACAGAAGAAAATCTATCCACCTCCACTACCGAAAATTCAAATCATGCTAAGAAAATATATACCTCAAACTATTGTGATCTATGAAGACCACAAAATGCTCCCCAATGAGGTAATGTCACCACAACTTCAACACAAAAACCACCAGTACAAACTCTATATCATAGGTGTCATAGTTATTCTCATAGGTATGTAACTTTCTTCACTCATAAGAGATCATTTTCCACTTCTACATCAACACACATCCCAATTATAGAGGGTAAGCATCACAAAAACACCACAAACATCACACCCTCCTCAGGAAACTAAAGCACTGGAGAACTAATCAAATTAACCTTTAGGTAACCAAAAACTACCTGGTACTAATCATTCTACAAAAAAGACTAGTACTTTTCATTCAATGTTGTCAACAGGTCTATAACTTGAGAGAAATCGGGAACAAACCTACAATAATAGCCTATAATACCAAGAAAACTATGATCATATACTATGCTCTTGGGTTATTCCCAAGAAACAACTAACTAAACATTCAATGGGTCTACTGCCACACCCTATTGAGATAGCACATTCCCAAGGGAATGAACCTCTTGTGTCCAAAACTTATACTTGGAAAGGTTTCCATAGAGCTAGTAGTGTCGAAGAACTTGCATGACAGCTCTGAGATGATCGACATGATTCACCTTTGACTTTGAGTAGTTCAAGATATCATCAATGAATATGATGATGAACTCATCTAGGAACTCATGAAACATGTATTTAATAAGCCCCATGAACACAACTGGTGTGTTCATAACACCGAACGGCAAGGCTATAAACTCGAAGTACCCATACCTGCATCTGAAGGTAGTATTTAGGATATCTCCCTCCTTAACCCTTGACTAGTGATATCCATACCAAAAATCAATATTATAAAACCATATCACCCCTATCAACTTGTCGAAAAGATAATCTATACTCAGAATTGGGTAATGGTTCTTGATCGTCATTGATTCAACATCTGGTAGTCTATACAAAACCTCATGCTATCATCCTCCTTCTTAGAAAATAACATTAGAGAACCCCACAGTAGAACACTGGGTCAAAGGAAACCCTTATACATTATATCATTTATCTAAATCCCAAAATCCCACAACTCATAAGGTTTCATCAATAAGGATCCATAAAAATCAGAGAGCATCAGGTTGCAAGTCTATCCCAAACTCAACATAAAATCAAGGGGGTAGCATCACAGCCACTTTGAGGGAAACATCCAGAAACTCCATAAAAACCTTGGGGACCCACACTATCCCAATATCCATTGATTCTACAAAAAAATCATCCATAAAATAAATAAGGGGCTCCACACATCGACTACCCACCTAAAAACCCCTCTCACCAACGAAAACTATACACTGGCCATCCACATCTGAAAACACAACTCTCCTCTGAAAGCGGTAGATAACAGCATGAATTGAATAAAACAATATGATGTTGAAGATAACATCATATGTATGAATTTTTAGAAATAAAATATCTGCATTGGACTGATGTATCCCCATCGTCGGTCTATACCCTATACACACATCAGACAAGCTGATATGGCCTCCAACGGGTGTACTCAACACTAGGGGGAAGGGAATAATCTCTACATATATTCCTGAATAATTGACTAGAGTGAGTGAAACAAAGAAGTGTGAAGATCCTGGATCAAATAAGGAATAAAGAAGGGTACTAAACAAACTGATCATACCTATGATAATCACTGACACCTATAGCACTGCCACATATGTTGCATGCAACTGACCATGACCATATTCTTTACCTATCTTCTTATGACTACCTCCATGAACACACCTGAGTTGAGGTCCCTGAACCTGAGGAATATCTTGAGGTAAACCTCTACCTTCTCCATATCCCATCGACAGAGCATAATCCTACTACCCCTCCTACAGAAATATTATAACTGGAAACTGCTAGTGAGGCTAGTGTTGAACTTATCCACCTTCACCAAACTAAGCTCAGGGAACCTTTGGGAACTGGTTCTGGTGATGTCCATGAACCCCACAACCAAAACACACATGGTTGATATCTATAGAAAAATAATATAAACCACATGGCCTAGAAGGCCGAAAGGGAAACTATTAAGGTTGAATCCCCACTGGTTGAAACTTCGAAGGCCCTATAACCTGAGACCTTCCACTGACAACTATTCTCCTCAAGGAAACCTAATAATTCCCCTCTCATAGAAAACCTATTTATGATTTCATCTACTTGATCACCTCTCCCATATTCTAAAACTCTAGATACATCGACAATGTAAAAGGAGTAACTACATACTAGATATAAGGATGGAGTGCCTCCTCAAGATTTCTCACACAAGACTCCTCATTTGGAAAAAGATCCAGGTAAAAACATAAAAGGTTCTTGAACATGATTCGCAACTCCCATAATGACATACTCCCTTGTTGAAGAGAAATAATCTCCTACCTCTTCATTTCCTTCATGGTTGATGAAAGGAACTCTGCCCAGAACTCCTTCTAAAAGTCGACCCATGAAACATTTGTCTCTTATGCTCTCTCAGATAAAGTGTCCACCACTGATGCATGGCTTCCCATATTTAACTAAATTTCAAAGGGAATAAGTATACCATAGGGAACAGATAAAATTGAAAGTGATCTCGAGATCATCTGGTCATCCATCTATCTCCACATCTAAAAAACTGCCCTTGTGCTTCCCCAAATCCTACCGCTAAAAAGTATGCAGAATCCTCTACCAAGTCTCATCCTCCTCTATCAGATCAACCTTGTGGCGATCAACCAGATCTTCCTACTGAACCTCAACTGCCTGAATCACAAGTGGATGATGAACATGAGCCATTCCTAAAAACAAGGAGAATATCCTAATCCCAGTAACATGGAAATTTATTTAGATTTATTTCAATTAACATTATTCATTTTAACCGTCCCAAAACAACCCAACTCAAATAGGAACACAAGTCATAATGGTGCATGTAATTTTCTTAGGTCTCTTCCCTATAAATAGGACCACCTCACTTGGTCATTCAATAATATCAGAGTTCATGCACTGGATCATGGGGGGGCTAAAATCGTGTTCCCTAGTTGATCTCCCTAACCTATGTCATGCACCAAGGTCAACTAGAATTGTTTATATACCAACCCATGAAATACTCATTGTCAGTAACTCCAAACTTATTTCTATCTCTCAACCATAACCTCTAATACCACTCCGTCATGAACCCCTCCCTCCGAAAATACCTCATTGGAGGAAGGGAGATAATGACACCTTGGTCCCACCTCTATTAGGACCTAGGTTGGAAACTAGCACTGATGGTATGAAAATATCATAAAAAGGGAAGAATTTCCCTCTATAATAATATAAGATTAGGATATAAGATGAATCAACCACTAGAAACTCCATGACATACTATAAAAAGAAACCAAAACCATCCCACATGCATGTATAAATAAAATTGATACAGATAAAAGTCACTAGGGTAAAAAACTCAAAAGAAAAGATGAAGCAGGGACACAGTAACTATCTAAAGATCTGAGATAGTAATATCTAACATGGTCCACATAATACTTCTGTAAACCTGAAAATTGGTTTATATACCAATGATGAGAATATAATTATACTCAGTATGAAAACCGTAGTCTCTCATGCACATATGAAAGAATTATACTAATTCACCCATGAGAAAATAGCAGAACTAACATCACCAAAACAGGTTAACTATCCATCCCAATCTCACCAAGGCACGCTCACTAAATAATTCAATCCAGGTATAATAACTAATAAAAATCATATCAATGAAGGGTACCCCACACTAATTTCCCACTAATTTTCCACTCCCACACCCCAACATCATACTTCCTAGAACTCTCACATCTTCTCAATAACATATACGACCACCTCATGGCATGGCCACATCACATCATGCCCAAAAACACTTGGGACACTACCCCACAACATAGTCACATAACATATCTCCCAAAAACATCTGGGCCATCACATCACAACCATAACTAGAGTAGTAGGGTATCATGAACATGAATGAAATCAACCTCATTCCCTCCTCCTACCATGTATAAATGCCACCACAAGTCACCCCACAGCATGGTCATATCACATCTCACCAAAAAACACCTAGGCCATCGCACCACAACACGGTCACATAACATCTCATCCGAAAACACCTAGGGAATCACCTAGTTCACTAACAAACCTCTTTTCATCATAGCCTATACATATCTACTCACCTAGAAGAGAGAGTGGGTAATATTTGGTATCCATCCATCTATCCGCATCACTAGGGTGTTAGGAAAAACACCCCCATGTGAATATATGGGTGTCGGCACATATTTCTCGATGCAGGTGGGGTGCATATATAAATCATAAGGAATATACAAGTATATACATATATCCATGCACAAGACCAACCTATGGATTCATAACAAAACACTAACCAACTCATAACATCCCCACTTTCTCTACCACCTCTAAATGCATAACACCACACAACAATCCAAAACACCCATTTCACACCACCAACCAATCCCATTATCCAACCCATTCATTTATTTATTCATTAAAAAATTTCATCCCATTAACCAAACAAAACCCTTCCATTTAAAAAAATTTCTATCACTACCCAATAATCTAGCACAACGCAACCACACATCATAAGAAATCCATCATCTCCATCACAACATCACCCTGATGCCACAAAATAATGGCCAAACAACCAACACCTTACTTCCCAAAAACTACGTCCAAAAAACCACCACCTCACCACCTCAAAAGCATTTCCAAACAACCACAGCCTCACCACCCCAAAAGTACGACCAAACAAACACCGCCTCACTACCCAAAAATCACAACAAAACAAGTAACACCTCACCACCCCAAAAGAACAGTCACACAAACACCACCTCACCGCCCTAAAAGCATGACCAAAAAACCACAACATCACCATCCCAAAAGCATGGCCAAACAACCACCACCTCAACGCCCCAAAATCACAGACAAACAACCACCACCTCACCACCCCAAAATCACGGCCACACAACCACCACCTCACCTCCCCAAAACCATGGACAAATAACCACCACCTTTTCACCCAAAAATCGCATCCAAACAACCACCACATCGCTACCTAAAAAGCATGGCCAAACAATCACCACCTCACCTCCCCAAAATAACATTAAACCATCTACCACCTTGCCACCCCAAAAGCACAACCACACATCAAAACACATCAAATACCACTTTACAAATTTAACCAAGGATATTTTATCAGATTTCACTTTATTTTAGGGGTGTCATCACATAATCCATACTCTTAAGGAAACCATTTCATTATCCAAATATAAGTTGTTATCTAATTTCCATTTTAGGGTGATATAGCAACAATCACAATAGATATAGTAGTCTTAACACATATCATCTAGTGAAAACAAAGCCCCTAACAGCCACAATTTTCAGCGGAGTATCAAGTCTGTATAATAAATCATATCACAATAATATCAATTTTGTAAAAGCATGTTAATCATTCACCTTTTCCCCATTCAATTTAAATTAGCCAATTATTTATCTTTGATTAATCTAGGAAAACCATATCTCATAGATAAACAATAGTAAACCCCTCCCACATGATACATAATAAAGAGAAATGAGGGACTCCCTACCTCAATGAAGATTTTCCAACTTGATTCACACTTTAGGGTGAATAAGAAATGCCCCCAAATCACAATTGCACATGGGAAACCACAGATCAACCTAAACTACACCCAAATATCATCAAAACGTAGTTCAACTCACACCCCAAACCAAAATTGCACCACTATAGTGGATCCATGGGAGATGACTAGAAGAAAAACAACCAAAAATAAGAGGAGTTCTTACCATTAGTCTCTAATAGGAATCCACCAGAACCAAAGAAACAAATCTTGAGGAAGGGGACTAGAAGATCCTATCAAGGTGCCTAGGGTTCTTCCAAAATGATAAGGGAAGAATACATGCCCGAATGAAAATAATTAGATGAGAAAAGTGATTTAAAAACTAGATCCCTTTGTTTTAACATTTTTTAAACATTACACAGTGTGTAATTCATGGATTTTCCAAAAATTTCCACTTTCATTGAAAATCATGTCGCATCGTCTTTATTAATTACACTCCATGAATTTCACTTTCATGAAATGAATTTGTTTCATGGATCCCCCTTATTAGATTTACAATTCATGAACTATTTGGCTACACAAATCATGAACCACCATTTCACATCGTGTAAACTATATATGGAATGTATTTTCTATAGCAGCTCTGATGCACCTCCAACCACCACAAAAAAAACTCCTGGAACCTACCCAAAACATATCCAACCACCAAAAATAGCAAAGTAACTGGCTAGGAAGGTACAGTATATTACAATACAGTCTAACATGTATCTTATACACATTAGACTTTAAGGCATATGTTTATCAGTTGAGATAAGTGATGGTCTACATGAACAAGAATTCAGTGTTTATACTAAAAAAGGAGGTAAATCATCATAATTTTAACCTTCAAATAAGTTTTTATCAGTTGTAGTTGGATGTAGATAATTGAAAAGGTCAATTTGTTCCTTTATGCACACCAAACTCCATTAAACTATCACTACTATATAATTTCCATTTATCAATGCTCAAAATGGTTATTTCCAGCTCTAAAAAATCATTGACATGCTATGTAATGATAAAGTCAGTCGCTTTTATTATTGCTAAAAAGGAACTAATAATAGACCACTTTAGCACTGATTTTCTTATCATTGATAAAGGGTGAGTTTATCACCTCTAAAAACGTTTATAAGACTAGAAAAATATTTTTTTTCAAATTATTTAGGTGCTCCGCTCCCACCTCCCCACCCTTTGTCTGCACTAGCCCCCAACCCACTCTCCTACTCATACATGATGCACAACCCACACACCCCCCCCCCCAACACCACCTTTTTCAGTGCTCTCCACTTCCTTTGTTATTGCACGCCTTGATTCAAAAATATGAACTCCATGTTCAAAGCAGACTTCCTTACCACTATTTTTTCTTATTTTCTTCTATATTTTACAATATATTTATTTATTTATATATATTCACATACATATTTTTTATCCATATATATTTTTTCATATATTTTTATATATTTATATATTTATTTTTAAATACATTTATAAAATATGTGTTTGTGTTTGTGTTCACATATATTTGTGTATATATTATTAATATTTATTTAAATATATTACATATTAATATTTATTTACATATATTAGAATATATACATAAAAATATGTGTGTGTGTGTGGGTTAATATAGACGAACACATATGTATTTATATATAAACTTTATATTTACATTTTTATAAGGTAAATAAAATGGTTAGATATTTTATTAAATAAAATGAATAATAATTGTTTACATATGGTTTATATAATTAAAAATATATTTTACACATAAATATGTTCAAATATTTATTTATATGATTAAAATTTTATATGTAAGTATCTGCAAATATTTATGTATGTATGTATGTATGTAAGTATATGATTATAAATAACACTATAATATATAAAGAATGATAAAATATGTACACCATTATATCAATATGAAAGTAAGTTGTGAGAATAAATTCAATATCCACCAAAAAAAATATAATAATACCCTCTTAAGTGAAGTTTAAATTCCATAAAATATTTAAGAAATATGGTATTCCAACTAAAAAACCAGTTTTGGCCTTTCGGTCCTTTTTTGAATGAGAAAAAATATAGATTGGGGTTCCCTTAAATCTAAATGGTGTAAATAATTTTTCAAACTTCAATTTGTGATCTTGTGGCGCTCAAACATACACCTGAATAAAATTTATGGTCATTTTAAGTTCAATCCTTCTTTAATCCAATCTTATAATATTAATTGATTTATTAATTGTTTTATATCACTGAATTGAAGTTAAATGTCTAATTCTCAATAGTAATGAGTAAATTATTGATTAAAATTAATTTTTAATTATTTTATAAACCATATTTTACTAAATCTATTATATACTAGGTTTAAATATATATTTAGTATTATATAAATCATATTTAAAAAAATATTATATATATATATATTAAAATATTTTTTTTAATAATATATAATATTTTGTTTTATAATTTCTAATAAAAGTGTTGATAAATGACACCCTTTATAATTGCTAAAAAAACACTGATAATGATAACCTTTTGTCGATGATAGAAGTGTAGTGTTAAATTAACATGATTTAATAGTAGTGCCTTCAACCTTTAATAATAAATGTTGAACATCATCAGCTCAAGGTTTAAAATGCGAGTCGATTAGAACCCCTTAAACTGAATGGAACAACATCAGCTCAAGGTTTTAAAATCTAGACAATGAGCGCTAGTAGATTGTGGAATACCATCAAACACTAGAGAGCATATGAGAATAATCATACCAATGGTGGCTACGATGCACTTTAAGATTAGGGTGGCTATCATTTAGATGATCTAAAACATTGTGCAATTCTCTGGAATACCTCACAAAGATGAAAACATGCATCTAGGGAGGTTCTATGAGCTTTGCGATACTTTCCAATTTCATAATGTTTCAAGTGATGTGGATAGAATTTGACTTTTCCAATTTTATTTAAGAGATCAAGCTCAAGAATGGATTCAAAGCTTTTTATCCCATTCTATCACCACATGGGATGAGTTGGAAAGACACTTTCTCACCTAATTATTTCCTCCCTTCAAATCCATTAACATCTGTGTCAATATTATAAATTTCAATAAATATGAGGATGAATCACTTTATAGAGTATGTGATAATTTTAAAGACTTACTTATAAAATTCATGCATCATGGCATTAAGATGTGTCTAGTAATTCAAACATTATATAAAGGTCTTATGCAAGGAAACATGTAAATTGTGGACACTACAGCTGGTTGATCACTAATGAAGAAATCACCATAGGTGAGATATAATTTATTGGATGGTATAGAGAGAACATATTCCAATGGAATATGGAAGTAATGAAAAAAAGTAAGCATACACATGGTCGACAGCAATAGCTCGATAATGACTCAAATGGAATCCTTAATAAAAAAGTTGTACACAATGATGGGCCAACAACAGCCTCAAGGTATGTGAATTGTAGAAGTCAACTATGCTGATTATAACCACCAAAGTCAATTTTAGGGTTATGGGTGGAAACAAAAACATAGTTAGGGGTATCAGTAGAGGGAACCGTGATTCTAAATATAGTAATGACCATAACTACAGATCAAAGTCCATACATTGGATGAGACCTTGGAAACATTTATGACTACCTTCGAAGATACCATCATGAAACTGGACACTTATTCAAAAGTCCATGGGGTATTTATCAAGGAAATAAAGGACGATTCAAGAGATCAAATGGTTACAATATGGAACCAAGAATTATAATAAGGAAAAATCATAGAGTAACATAGAGAGATACCACAAGGAACGTTGTCAGGCCACCAAGAAGTCAACCCATGAGGAGAACTGAAGTCCATAACTCTGAAAAGTGGGAAAAAATAGAAGGAAACCCTGAACTAAGTGGTAAACATACTGAAGTATAAGATAAAAAGTGAGAATAAATTCTAGAAAATAGTAAGGAGAAAGAGAAATTAGTTTTGGAAGAAGAAAGAGAAGAAACCCCTCTATTCGAGTCGAGACTACCTTTTCTAGAGTGAATAGTGCAAGGAAGAATCAACACACAAAAAGGTAAGTTTCTATAACATTTCAAAAAAAATTACTTATTAATATCACTTTTGTATAATCCCTCACCAATATGTAGATATATGATAAATTCATAAAAAAGCTAGTGACCAACAAGAAAAAGCTAGAGGATATTAGTACCATTCCACTCACACAAGAGTGTTCAGCATTGGTGTTAAAAGACTTATCTAAAAGGTATCAAGACCAAGGTATATTTTCAATTCCAATTAATATTGGGTCAAACAAAATTGTAAAATAATTTTGTGACCTAGGTGCAAGCATGAAAATCATGTCTTACAACACGTCCAATAGCTTGGTTTTATAGAAGATGAAGAACATAAGAATTTCACTTCAACTAGAAGATTTGATGGTTAAATACCCCTAAGGGGTCATTGAATATATAATAGTGATAGTTGAAAAAAATTTACTTCTCGGTGGACTTTTTAGTATTAAACATAGAGGAAGATAGGAGACATATTATCTTGGGAATAACATTCTTGTCCATTATATGAGCATTTATAGACATAAAAAGTGGAGAATTATGCCTAATATTTGGTAGTGAGAAAGTAATTTTCAATATTCACTATCAAATAAAGAATTATGATGTGAATGGTGATGATCTAGAAGAAAAAATCATTCCCAAAGTTGAATATTTTGTTGTAATTGAAGAAACACATGAGGTTGTTTCTATCTAATAAAAAGAAGAAGATAGAACCATGGAACAAAGTGGAAGGAAGCTAAGAGATTAGATCACTAACACTGGACAAGTATCCAATTACACCATGTTTAAAGAGGGCTAACATGTATGGATGGTACATGATATTCCATTTAGTTTTTTAGAATTAAATAAACACTACTAGATCAACCCGATGGAGGTTTAGGAGGTTATACCCATAGGAAGAGTAAAGGTGTATTCAGAGGATGGGCAGGGGCTGACCTATATGGAAAAGTCATAGCTGAGGCTTTTTTTTGGATCCATACTAGGTATAATATTTCTAATCTTCTATCACCTAAGATAAAGAGGTAATAAAAGAGCCAACGATGTTAAAAAAATTTCTTTTGGGTGGAACCTATGTTTTTTTAGGTTTTTTAATTTTTTTTCTTTAGGTATATGCACTCTGCCCGAAAATATTTTAAATTTCATTGAAAAACCTTGTGATTTCACTTAATTATTTTCCATTTTTGGTCTAAAATAATGCCACAAACAAGCCACATGAAGAGAACTAAAGAAGCTTCATGTAGATGATTCATGTGATGAGTTGTTAAGTTCACATCATGAAATGGTATAGATAGAACCTGCACAGCCCTTTTTGAAGCATCATTAGAATGTGAGTATGAGTTTTAGTTCCTTATTTTATTTTACCCTCATATATTTAAAAAAAATTAGAGCTTTTAACTGTGAATTTCATGCCTACACTTGACTTTTTTTATTTAATCACTAATATAAGAGACAAAATATAATTATAATAATTATCATGTTATGTTTTAAATATATTTTTCAATAAATTTTAATAATAAAAATGGGGTAATTAATAAGTATAGATAAATATGGTAATTAAGATTTAAAAAATCATGATTTAAGGGATGAAAGTAAATCTTCAATAGAGCATCTATCTATAGTTGAGAATGCAGGAATTCATGAAAATGAAGGGACCCACAAGTCCATAAACTATGAGTGGATCCCTTCCAAAAGAAGTGAGCGAAGGAAGAGCGAGATGGTGATCCTTCCCACCAGCAGTGAGCCATAGGAAGAGACATAGGGAGTGACCCTTGGGAATGCAGTGATTAGACCCTAAACTTTTTAAAGGCAATGAGCCTCATCATAGAAGTGATCTATCCCAAACCTTGTAAACAACAGTGCGCTTTTAGTGGATTTGGTACATCAACACATTGTCGTTGTGTTCTCCTTGGATGTAGCCCAGTGATGGTGAACCAAGTAAAATCACAGTGTATTATTCATGATTTAATTTTTGTTCATCTATTTCTATGAGAGGAAGAGAGAAGTGTGTTTTGTATAACGATGAAACAAGATCAAAAAGGGCAGTTGTTTTAATCTATCATACCCTGATTCACCCCCCCCCCCCCCCCTCAGGGTATTTAACCTAGTGGACCTAAAAATTGTTATCATATAAAAGATTTGATCTCAATGCTTCTCTCTCAAAGGTTTCAATGGAGGTTGTCAATTACAAAGGAATTCTGGTCTTCATTGGGAATAATTTTAAACTATGGAATAATCAGATGCAGCACTACTTCTAATCATTAGGAATGGATGTTTTTACTATATCTATACATGTAATAGTAGTTGATATCAATATTGGTGCTTTATTAGAAACTAAAAGAAGGGAATTGGATACTGACACCAAAGGAATCAATTCTCTAGGTTGATCCCTATCCAATTTAATTTATATTAAGGTGATGTCCTTTAAAACATCACATGATATGTGGGAAATTTTTTTGAATATTTATGAGGGTGGATCAAAAATCATAGAATCAAAGATACAGGTTCTATGGAACAAATACGAGGATCTCAGAATGCACCCTAATGAGTCTATTGATACATTCTTTGACTATGTAAATGTGTTTGTGGAATACATGCATGGTCTTGGATAAGTTATTGAAGATATAAATATTGTATAGCGTATCTTGAGGAAACTTCCACCACGGTTCAATACAAAGTTTCAATATTGAAAGATAAAGATCTGAAAGAGCTGACACTTGATAACTCACACAGTACCATTATCATATATGAAATGAGAAACAATGACAATAATGGTGTGGAAAATGGGAAATCCAAATAGGTGTCATTCAAGGACATGAGGAAGCTCTCTATTGAATATGGACAGGAATATGAATAGATATATGGAGTGATGTCATTCCTTTCCTCAAATCTCTGAATAGAAAAAGTAAAGTTCAAAGGGAAACTTCCACTTGCATGATTTTAATGTGGAAAGGTTAGACATCTTGTATAAAGGTGCCCAAATAAGTTTCAAGAAGATAATGAGGATTAATTTGAAATTACCATGAAGAATTCATAGGCCTACGTGAAAGGGAAGAAACAGTATAAGAGAAATTTATTCAAAAAGAATAATCTTCTTTCAAGAGAAGATGATAGCTCAGAAGAATCTGAGGTATAAGAATTGAAGGACTGTAAAGACCATGAAGCTGATGCTATGGTGTAATTTATTAGAAATTATATAATAAAATAATAGAGCGACAATGAAAAAGGTGAAGTTGAAGGAATAGTTAACCTTTAGGTCAAACTAGAAGCTGATCTTAAGGAAATATATATTTGGAAAGCTAAAACTAATAAATCCAAAAAAATGGTTTATGATAACAAACTATATATGCATCAGTAGGAAGAAGAGAATTCTGAGATGAATGAATTAATTTAAAAGATTAATTATTTAATGCTAGATATTTCAAGTAAGTTTGTTGAGAACAAGATCAAAATTGAAGAATAAAAAAGAAAAATTGATAGTTTGATTGAATCTTTGAAAGATCAAATCAAACATATCGAAGAATTTGAAGAGGAAGTCATCTGCCTATGATGAAGAGTTAAGGATCGAGAAAAATTGTTGACACTCAGTACAAAATTAGGAAAGTGGACCATACAGGCAATAGAGAAGATGAAAGTTGAGCATAATGGTCAAGAGGAATAGAAGACACAGTCAAATATGAATAATAAGGATGGTATGGGGGTTGATCAAAAAAAGTAGTAATGGTTGGAGTTAGAACCTAATTACCCACTCAAATATTGAAGATCGGTTTGGGTATAAAGCATAACCGAAATAATCAGAGAACCAAAGGGATGACTAGTGGTGTAGAAGTGGCACGCAGGGATGCACCTCACATCAGATGTTATTGATGAGGAGTGATGGGACACTCAAAAAATGTGTGTTCCAATGCTAAGAGATATTGAAGGGAATAAGAACAAAAATGGTGTCCAAATAGATCACAATACTCTAGAATATATTTTGAGGGTCATTATTTTTGGTGCAGAGGATTTGGAAACATGGACATATATTGTACATCAACCATGTAAAGGGATGTTCCAAAGAAGAACCAAACTGGTCATAAGAAGCAATTCAATAAACCAACAAGGGATATAAAAGTGAGAAATCGGTTTTTAGTAATGCAGGATGAGGCTGGTCCATCATACAATGAGGAAAATAAATATTATCAATTTGTACCGAGTATAGATTCAAAAACATGGATCAAGAAAAAAAGATCTGAGCAGGTAGTTGTTGTAGAGATTGATTTTAAAGCATCATATCACACTAGAATATGGATCATTGAAATTTTATTCACCTCACATATGATACGAAATAAGGATCTGGTAATCGATATTAGGTATGATAAAGAAGGTAACGTAATATTTCTTAATTATGAGGGCTTAAAAATTATTGGCTCTGGAAAAGAGAAGTTTGGGGAAAAAGACATGAGACATTTAGATGTCCTTATTGTTGAAGGAATAAGTCACAAGTTACTAAGTTTTAGTCAATTATGTGACTCAGTACGTGTCATAAGATTTTCCAAGAAGTTATGTTTCGTTGAGGGAAAAGATGTTGTTTTTATTTTACAGGGAAATCATATGAAAGGGAATCTTTACCTTGTAGGTGGAGAAGAAGTTATGTGTCATTTTTCCAAGGAAGAATAAAATAAATTATGGAATAAACTTCTTGGAAACTTGAGACAAACATCCTTGGAAGATCTAGTGAAATATGATGCTGCTTGAGATCTCCCTAGATTATCATAAGATCATACCCATACATGCAATTCTTTATAACAAGGGAAGATCATCCGAAAGACATATAAGCTAAAAGAGAAAAGGTCTAAAAAATTGCTTGAGTTAGTGCATATTGATGTGTGTGGGCCAATTTCACCAAGGTCTATTGATTGGAAGAGATATTATGTTCTCTATTGATTATTTTAGTAAAATGGCATGGGTTTCAATCATCACCCACAAATATGAGGTTTTTAGTTTCATAAAAATTTATCGAAGGGAAGTTAAGAAGATTTAGGGTCGAACAATTCTGAAGATCCATACAGACAATGGAACAGAGTACAAAAATAGCCAAGAGGAGGATTATCTTGAGAAACATGGGATAAGTCTTCAAGTCTTAGTGGTAAGAACTCTACAGCAGAATGTTGTAGTTGAGAGAATAAATTGTATTGTCAATAACATGGCCAAAACAATGCACATTGAGAATGACATTTCAGAGAAATTTTGGAAAGAAGTAGTGATGACAGCAGTCTACACATCAAATAGAGCGTTACTATGTTCAAAAGAAGAGAAGAATCCATATGAGCTATGGTATGGAATGAATCCATCATTGAAGTAATTTCTAATCTTTGGAAGTAAGTGTTTCATTATCAACAAGGATAAACATTGGAAGTTTGAATATCATGGAGATGAAGGGATATTTCTTGGATTCTCAAAGAAAACCAAAGCTTATAAATTCTTTAATAAGTGGATTGGAAATATTATTGAGAGTCCTGATATAACCATAGTGGAGAATGAGTGGAATCTTTAGAAAATACATGATCAGTCTTAGGAGGATAGTGATGAAGAGATAAGAAGATTAGGGGATGCTCTAATTCTAGATATTTATTCAGAAGAAGACTCGGATGACGAGAAGGATGAGGATAAGTCAGTATCTATATAGAGAGAAGTAAGAAGATCTAAAATTGATAGACAAAATATAATTGGTGATGAGACAATTCCAGTGTAGGCAAGGAGGATGAATAATCTACAACAAGCATCGTACTTATCATAATTAGAGCCTAAATATTTTCGTAAATCAGATGGATATGATAATTGGGTTCAATTTATGAATGAAGAGCTTGAAAAATTGAGAATAATCTGATGTGAGAGATTGTTTTGAGGCTAATAGATAAGAATGCCATAGTAACTAAATGGGTTTTTCACAAAAAATGAATAAAGATGTCATAGTGATTCGAAATAAAGCATGACTAGTGTGAAAAGACTACTCCCAAATGTGGGGTGTCAATTTTGATGAGACATTTTCACTTATTTCAAGGATAGAGACAATCATATTATTCCTGTCCATGGCAGTGCAAAGAAAGTTCAAGGATTTTCATATTCACATCAAGTCAACATTTCTAAATGGTGTTTTGGAAGAAGTAGTTTACATTGAGCATCTAGATGATTTTTTAATTCATGAAGATGAGAATATAGTTTTTTGGCATAGAAAGGTGATATATGGGTTGAAACAAGCACCAAGAGCACGGTATTCAAGGATAGATCATTTTTTGAAGAAGATCGGGTTTCAGTGTTGTGGATTTGATTATGATATTGATGTCAACAATGGTAGTAATCAAAGGATGATGGTAATGGTTTATGTCGATGACATAATATTTGGTAGATCAGATGAAACGCAGTGTAGAAAGTTTTCCAAATTCATGAAAAGTGAATTATAAATGTCAATGATTGGTGAGATGATGTTTTTCCTTAGTTTACAGGTGACACAAGGAAGAAATGGCACATTAATTTCTCAGTTTAAATATGCCAAGTAGGTTTGGAGAAGGTTTGGAATGGATAATTCCAAGTAGATGAAGACTGCAGTGGCTACCTGAATGAAACTATCTTGAGTTGATGAAGGAAAAGTGGTCAATATCACCAAATATAGGCAGGTCATTAGAAAAAAAATTACTTGATAGTGACAAGACTATATATTTTATTTTCCATATGCAAAGCAATGAGATATCAAAGAAATCGCAAGGAAATTAACTTGCATGTAGTGAAAAGAATACTTCAGTATATCAATGGAATGGTGGATTTCAACTTAATGTGTGATGACAAATCTTAGACAGAGTTATTGGGATATATTGATGAAGATTCGGTCAGTTCAGTAGATGATAGGAAATAAACGTCGGGAGGTGATTTCTATCTTGGTGGATTTTTTATTTCTTGGCTAATCAAGAAACAAGATTGAATTTCTTTGAGAACTACAGAAGCAGAGTATATTGTGTCCACTCAAGCATGCACGCAATTATTGTGGATGAAGCAGCGGCTTAGAGACATTGGAGTTGAAGGGAAGTCTCTAATCAGAATCCATTATGATAATTCAAGTTCTATAAATCTTAGAAAAAAACAGTCCATCACTCAAGGAAAATTCACATTTAAGTAAAATATAATTTTATCAAGGAGAATGTGGAGTAAGGGCTTGTGAAGTTGGAGTATGTTTTTACAGAATAATAGGTTGTGGACATTCTGACAAAGGCCTTACCCAAAGAAGCGTTCGAGAGGAATTGACTAGATTTTTGAGTTCAGTCGACTCCCCAAACTTGAAAAGGTGTGGATATAGGACCCCCTCTCCCTAAGGTATGGTGTTTTTTCCCAAATGTATTGATTTGTGTTCTTTACCCTATTGATACCACAAATGAGTGACCTTTGGGTTCATTGAAAAAGGGAGGGAATTGTGGCTATTAAAAGGAAGAAAATGCATTCATAAAGACATGGGGAGAATCTGATAGTTTGAGCAAAGAGATAGTGGGGGTTAATTAAGATAGGTAGAAAAGATGATAGGGGAGAAATATGAGAATTCCTCAGTGTTATGAGGAAATAGTTAGAGCCCATAGCTTTTCTTGTACATTCCCAATTAGTGAAGTAAGAGTATTAAAATGGACGATGCTAAAAGTGATCAATCAAAGAATATATATCAAAATAGTTGAGGTTCATGATGAAATTATAAAAGTGGGTTTGGAATTAAATGAAGTGATTCATTGATGAACTTTTCATATTACATTTATTTATCATTTCTAGCATTTCTCATGTGGGCTTAGAGTATTTTTTGAGTAAATCTTTGATCACTATCTGAATCACAAAAAGCAAATGGTGGAATAATATAGAAGAAGATTTAACATGGAATCAAACTATGAAGTGTTGTCAACAAACCCAAAGAGGATATTGTTGGGAAACAATTCCTCAAGGTACCATTGCATCATTTTTAGGTTGGTTTTATTTGTTGACAAAGCAGGTTTCCATGGTGAGTTATTGAGTTCCAAAGATATTGTTGACAATCTATGTTTGCAAAGAACCATGATAAATGAATGGATGATCTGTAGGTGGTATAAAAAGAATAGATACAAGGTGGAATCATTTTATAGTGATTTCTAATTTTTTGGGCCTCAAAATAAAGAAAATTGAGATATTTGTTTTTGGAAAACGAAGTTGCACACAAGATTGAGGATGGTTTGGAATTTTGTGCATAAGTCATGTTGCAAGATCAAAACCTTGAAATATGGAAAAGGAATAAATTGTGTGAAAGATCTAAAATGTGCATGAAATATGAGGTTGTGTGAAAGGGACTTATGCACCCAATATGACGTTAAATGTGTTTTTCACACTTGAAGAAGATCTTGTGTGACGTATCTGGGTTTTTTATGCAGGGGTTAGCGGTGCCTATAAATAGGAGGTGACCCCCCCCCCCATTTGACAAGTTTGACACTTAGAGAAATCTAGAGCTCTGAATCGAGTAAGATTTGCATGCAAAGGGAGTTTCATGTAGGATTGGTAGTTACACGTAAGATTGGGAGTTGCGCGTAAGCTAGAAGTCATATATAAGAAGAGGTTTTTTTTCACAAAGCATAAAACTTTCATGCAAGGTGCAGTAAGGGTTTCATGAAAGATTGTGGTTTCCCAGTAATGATGTGGTAAAGGAGTATTCATCAGTGGATGAAAGTGGAACTTCATAGATCATCTATCTATAGTTGAGGATGTAGGAATTCATGAAAATTAATGGACCTACATATCCATAAACTATGAGTGGATCCCTTCTAAGAGAAGTGAGTGAAGTAAGAGGAAGATAGTGATCCTTCCCACTGGTAGTGAACCATAGTAAGGTATATAGGTATTGGATCTTGGGAATGCAGTGAGTAGACCATAAACATTGTAAAGGCATTGAGGCTGGGCATATAAGTGATCTATCCCAAACCTTGTAAATAGTAGTGAGTTTTTAGTAGATTTTCTACATCATCACATTGTCGTTGTATGTTCCTTAGACATAGCCCAGTGAGGTTTAACCAAGTAAAATCATTTTGTATTATGCGTGATTTAATTTCTATTCATCTATTGTTATGGGAGGAAGAGAGAAGTGTTTTTTTTCTAAAAATGAAACAGGATCAAAAGGGTAAGTTATTTTAATCTACCATACCCCGATTCCCCCCCCCCCCAGGGTATTTAACCTAGTGGACCTAATAATTTTCCATGTCTTGAATTTATGATATTTATGTTAATTGATTTTAATATTGGTATAAATTTTCATAAGTGATCGTACCAGTATTTTATTCTCATTATAGAGACATTTTCTGATACTGATATTTCCCATTATTTTCATGAGCATATTTCTTAAGCGAAACTAGGTCATGAATTATTCTGGAACTTTATTTGCATCTTATCAAAGCTATGATTGTATAAACTCACATTTAAAATTATTGAGGCATATTTTGATTAGCCTTTTTTCTTATACCCAACATTATATTTATCCTTATTTTAACTAGTATAATCCATGAATAGGATTGTTAGGGAAGATCCACATTATAATCCTACTTTATCCTTTTCTACTATACTCAATGTATTTTTAGAAATTATCAAAAAGATGGGTGTGGGGAAGACAGTTCTATGGTTGAAGGGATGAACATGCCAAAATTAGTAATGTGGGGGTTCTTTCATGGTATTTGGTGAAAGGTTTATGATTTTCATTTATTATATTCATTGTACACCCTCTTGAAAAAAAATTTAAAAATAGTTTGTATGTTGGGAATTCAAAAATCACTATTTCTTGACCGATGATCTTATTATAACTATTGCAAATAGTGTTGTGAGGATATCGTTTTTGGTTGGGTTGTGTATGTGAAATTTTTCCCAATAATAACTTTTGAAAAAGAAAAAAAAATACAATAGGGTGTTTCATTTATTGTACTTTAATGATTCATGAGACTAATTTGAGTTTTTGGAGGGGAATGGTGATGAAATTTATAGAGAATATTTGCATTGAGATCTTTTTTATTATCCTGAAAAGTATTTTAGATATTAAACTCCCTTTTATTTTTACTTTTTTTACATAATTTAACTATATATATTGAATCCTCAAAGTCATTTGATCCTAACGGTGAAACTCTCATGATTATTTGTGATATTGTCTCTACAGGGTGGAGAAATTAGATGCATTGCAAGTATATGGTAGGGAGCATGACTTGAGGTATAAGTAAAACTCTTTTTTCATATGTTCCTTGAGTGATGAGCTAAAAATAAATTAAAGTGAGGTAAATTGCAAGTGACATACACCTTGATAATGAATTGAAAATTTTGGATGGAAGAATGAAGAGGCATTATCAATTCAAAAGTATGAGAGTAAAATACATCATTAACTTGTTTATCTAAAAGGTGATGAGTTGATGAAATTTTTCTATGATATTCTTGAACATGTAATTCCCCATTCAATCAATTTATTTTATTGTCATTGAATTTAAATAATGGTAGGGTGAGCATCCTTTGTAGTATGTTGAGATTTAATTCTTGAGGACAAGCCTGAATTCAAGTGTGTGTATGGGGGTTGATAGCTATATTTCATACATATATTTTTTAATATAAAATTCACTATTTCTATTATTAAATTGATAATTCTTTCCCACATGTTTAATGATTTATTCATATGGTTTTGGGATACACTGGAAGCTTGAAGCTAAGAAAAAGAAGAAAAGAGGATCATATTTACATTATGAGAAGCCTATTCACAACATGATATATTCATGGAATGTTTACAAGGATCAAAATTGAATAATAAAATGAAAATAGACCATAATTTTCTGTAAAATCATCTTTCATGTAGTGAAATACCTATTCATTATGTGAAACTCTTCATGGATTCAATAAATGAAACAAGTTGTGAGAAAACAGAGCCTGGGGTGAACCATGATTTTTCACGGCGTGACACCCTATGTCACCTCATGAATTTGGTTGATGGTAAAATTTTACTTTCGATCTCTTTTGTAATCTTAACTTAATCTCGCCATTTTGACCCGATACCACTGTGCACCCTCGGGATTGAATCGAGAGGAATTAATGGTATACCTTTATGGAAGATTAAATTTGGCCTAAGCATAATTTATGCATATAAATAAGAGTTCATCGTTGTTATAAAAGGGATCGATAATCATTGGGAGACCAAAGATTGAGTGAGGTATTGCTCTGTTGTAGAGTCTTTCACCAATTCTACTCCACCATTTATTTTCTCACTTATTTTCTCTTCTCCTCCACTCTCACCCTCTCATGACTAGCATGAGGGGGTAACTCCCAACTTGTTTCGGGTGATATAGAAGAAGGTGAGGGTTATATGAATAATATTTTTATTATTTTGGTCATTTTTGGGTTGCTGCAATCATTTTTCATTTTTAACTTCCTTCCTCTTTTTATCTCATAGTCATTGGGTTAAGAATATGGAAATTATTTTTAAATTTTCCAACTAATTATCTTAAAATAATCATGACCATTAAATAATTTAGGGTAATTATTTTTAAAAATGGTATCAAGAAAAATTAATTCATTACTAACCCAAAGTACTTGACCATAAAAAAAGGGGGTTTTATGTTAAGGAGAGGATACCATGACCAAGGATCTTTCTCATCTCGACTCTAACAACAATCATGGAAAATCACTTTAATTTATAAATTCACTAGTACACATACATAGAATCTAAAAAACCATGGTACACCATCTCAAAATTATTTCCAAACCAAACCTTCTTTCTTCACTCTCTTTCTAAAACAACTTTAATTAATTGTTTTTAAATTTCCTAAAATATAATTTCATCATCTCATGGGTTCAAACTCAAAATAACCACTTCTATATTTAATTAATTAGCCACATTATTTTGAGTTAAATATAAATTATTAGATTTTCTTAGCCAAGTTGGATTTAACAACACCCTTTGGGGCCATCAATCATGCCACAACTTGACAGATCTGAAAGTTTTTCTGACAAGAATTGTATCTTCTGAACTCTAGGTAAGATACAATGTTCCATCATTTTCACCTTTATCAATCACCATGGAACCACATGCTATCTTCAATTCTCCTTCCACAAATTTTTTATAAAAATACACATTATCTAATTGACCTACTAAGATTAGATTATTCTATAATCCCAGTATGTGTCACTACCCATGAAACTCCAAAAAGTATATACTTCTAGTTTAGATGTTCACATCACCTTTTCTAACTATCTTGATATCTTCATCATCTATAAGATGAACCTTACATAATATTTTGAAATCATAGTTACTCATGCTCCCCCTTTCAGATATTGAGTGAAATAAATCCCCAAAATCAATTATTAATGATTTTGATAGACTAAAGACACTTAGAAACAATATTCTTTCCTCCGTAGTTTTACTATTTAAAAAAATATTTTAGAGGTAAAATTTTTATAATTTTTACACTTGTCTCTAAAAAAATTATTAAAATTATCTTTTTTACCACAATTCCAACATATGGGTCCAGGTCTTGAAGATATTCCTCGAACCTTCTCTCTTTTATCATTACCTTTATTCTAAATTTGGTTTTCCCTTTGAGTGGAATTTCCCCTAGATTCCACAGTGAATATTGTTCTAGTATCACCATAAATTTCCTTCTTCTAGGTCTCATCATTCAAAACCAAATCTTGGATTTCCTGAAACATTAAGTCACTCTTTACATAAGAATTACTTATAGTGGTAATCATCACATCCAAGTATTCTAGAAGTGTTGAAAGAAGTATCAATTCCCAAACTGCTCCATCAAAAATCACTCCCATTGATTTGAGCTAACTCCAAATCATGTTGAAGTTGGTGATACGATCCACCACCGATTATCCTTTTGACATCTTCATAATGAATAGTCATCACATCAAAAACACTTTTTTCATAGCAGTAAAAATTTTAGAAGTTTTATTCTCCTCTCAAATGTTAAAGGTCGTAGTCCAAGAAAAAATCATATGAATTGGCCCAAGATATTTGTTTTCAAGTCTTTCACATTCTATTTTTTCAATTTATTTGGATTTTATCCCCTTCAATGAAAGCTCAATTTCCTTAAGGTATAGATAATCTTCAATATGTTCCCTCTAGAATCTGAAGTCTGGACCATTGAACTTGTCAATATGGAACTTTCCTTATTCCAATGTTATTCCTTATTAATTAGTAATGTCCCATAGAAATTGAACAATTATAAATTAAATATTAAAACCTCCAAAAGTTTGATGTCGTGCTCTAATAGCATTGTTGTGCTGAGAGGCCCAAGTTATGGAACATGCCTTCCTTGACCTAACTAGTTGAACAAGGTTTGGACATTTCAAAATTGTAAATAATTTATGTCAATTTCTGGATGAAGGAATTATTCTCCAATATCTCTCACCAACTCACCTTTACTAACCTAGTAAAGATTCCATAATGAGACATAATATAAACATAAGAACATAAACTTAGACCAACATGGAACAATAAAGGGATTGACATGGTTCGAACTTAGTCCTACTCCATAAGAGAAACACTTATGATTTTATTAATAATGGAAGAAAAATATATAAATTACATGATTACAAAACAAATGATCCCACTAATTTATTTATATACAAGTTCATCTAGTTGATTTGGAACCACTACATTCTAATCTTCATGGACGATGCTTCACTTGGTCAAGGAAACCACCAGCCACACCGCCTCAACTTCTTATCCTGATGAATAGTGAAATCAATATATTTTACCCTTATTAAACCCTTTAAATAATATTAAATGGACTTTGAGAAAAAATAAAGTTATTCTTAATCATTTTATAGACTTAATCTTATGAAAGTCAATCATTTCTTCCACATTTCCATTATCCAAAGTCAGTTTTCACTATTTTTTTCCTACCTCTAGTCCTGTTAAACTTCAACCACCTGGTTTTATTATCTTATATTCTAAATTTACACATTTTGAAAAACATATTGACTTTATTTATAAAAAAAATATCATAACAAACCCAACAAAGAGAGAAATATGAAAATTGATAAGAGAAATGGGTAAGCATGAACAACCCATCACAATGGGTACTACCACCTAATATATCCCTTGAGGATTCTCCATGAATTTCAATGAACTTACTCATACGTTCACAATATATGAGTAAATTGAATATGGTTATAATACTTGTAACCCTTTGACCATTTCATTCTCCTAATGTGCCATCTTATGAAAAGTTTAGATTAATCAATGATAGAATGTGTGGAAGAATATTTGAATGTTAAAAATTAATGTTTGATTAACTCATCAATCATAATATAAGACATTAATCATGCATTACAATTCAATGAATTATGATATGTATATGTTACACCATATGATAAATCAAGGTAGTACTATATCATTATATTGTAGGAAACGATATTCCCATCCATGGAAGATATCTTGCCTTATAATAATGGATATCATACTTTATGATATCTATATATCATACACTATGATACAGGATAACATGTATCTTATACACCTTAGAATTTAAAGAATATCTCCATTAGTTGAGACAAGCGATGGTCTACACAAACAAGAATTCGATTTTTATACTCACAAATGAGGTAACTCGTGAGAAATTTAACCTTTACCTAAGTGTTTATCGGTTGGAGTTGGATGTGTTGAATTGAAAAGTTATATTTTTTAAATCATGTATGGTTACACCAAACCCAATTAAACCATCACTACTATGGAATTTTCCTTTATCAATGCTCAAAATGGGTATTTTCAGTGCTAAAAAAGCACTGACATGCTAAGTAATTATAAAGTCAGTCACTTCTATTAGTGCTAAAAAACACTTATAAAAAACCTATTTATCAGTGCTTTTGTAGCATTGATAAAGGATGAGTTTATCGCCACTAAAAAAAGTTGATAAGACTATAAAAATATTTTTTACAAATTATTTAGGTGCTCCAGTCACGTCACCACCACCCTTTTTCTACACTTTTCCCTAGCCTTCTCTCTGTCTCACGTGCAATGCCCAACCCCCCCCCCCATCAGTACTCTCCACCCCCTTTTTTAGTACATTCCTAGATTCAAAACTATGACCTCCATGTGAAAATCAGATGAGCTTACCAATTCTCTTTAATGTTTTCTTCTATATTTTATGATATATCTATTTATTTATTTATATTTACATACATATTTTTTATCCATATATTTATTCATATATTTTTATATATTTATATAATTGCTTTTAAATACATTAATAAAATATGTGTTTGTGTTTGTGTGTCATTATATATATATATATATATATATATATATATATGTATGTATGTCTGTCTGTGATCGTGCGATTATCGTGAGTCGTGGTCAAACAGAATTTCTAGAATACTCCTAATGCAGTCTAGTGGTTGGCCAAGGTCGTCTCTCAAGGAGAAAGGGTAGGGAGTCTCACTATCCCAGTACTTATGTATCTTTATTTTTTTCTTAATTTTGAAATAATCCAGAGATTAATTGTTTGTTTGGTTTTTGATTAAGCGTAATTAAAATAGAATAAAACATCAAACACAGTAGTGGGTGAAAGGAGTTAGATCCATGGTCAATCACATAGATTCTTTATTTTCCTCTAGTTATCATCCAAAAATGGGTTCAATATAATTATTTTATTTATATCCTATATCTAAATTGTGGTTTTGAATATACACAAGAGAAATTTCCCCTGATATATCCATTTCTACCTTCTCCACAGTGAAAAGGTGGTAAACAAACTCGGTCAAGGAATTCACTATCTCAACACCCAACTCTATCATATGTTGTTCATCCCTCAATTTAAAGTGCTCCACTAGTATGCACTATAAAATGAGAGAGGGAGGGAGAGAATATTTGATATATTCGAGGTTTCAGTAACTTATCATAGAGAGAACATGAATACTATTTATTTTCTTCTCCCATTTTGTTGTTGCGTCAAGGATAGAATTCAAATTATAAGTAAAGAACAGGGTGCCTGCATGATCTCCCCCAAGGTCCTAGCCCTCGGGTTAGTTCCCCATGGCTTGGAGTTTTAAAAGATCATGTTATAGTGTAGGGGTTGAAGAAGAACATGAAGAACTGGGGGAGAGAAGAACAACACGATACAATTAACAAAACTTATTCGAATTAATATTAACATGTGGAAAGAAAATATATTACAATGGAGGAAGAATCCTAATCAGCAGAGGCTGAATTTTTATACAAGAAGAAAGTGAGAGATATTTATAGAGTGTGGGTGAGATAGTAGCGGCCTCCTTGGCCTTTATATTCAGTGCCTAGGAAAGATTCTCCTCCTCGGATCTGACCATGGTAATGGATGGTAGTGTTTGTGGAACTATCTTTTCTCATCCATGGATATTCAATAGTATGTTAGGATGTGGTGACTATACTTCTTTAGATCTAATGAAGTGGAAGATTTGGTGGTTCTTAGAGCCACATGCAGTGGTGAGATTGGATTTTGCTTCGATTTTCAGTAGCCAATCATTATCTTTATCCTTGACGATGTGTGTATCTATGATTTATTTAATGGAGAAAAGGTTTCGGATCTTCCTTAGTTTTGGTCTTCTTTTTTTCTTCATATAGGTGGAACAACAAGCTGAAGGTGGCTATGAGCAAAGGAAATATGACTGTATGGGTGGAGGTGCATCAAGGTGGGTGATGTGTTGTGCACAGTCACTATGGTGACCATAAGGGAGGAATGCGGTAAGAAGGGTGGTCGTGGAGAAAATTTTATGGTAGGGTGATGGTTTCTGAGGATGGTAGGCAATGAGGGGGAAGGCATGTTCAAGTCACACCCTACCATGAGAGTAAAATAGGTTGGAGGAAGGGGACTCGTGATTAGTTGGTTTACCGCAAGTTAATTGGTAGAGGCATGGTAAGGTGGAAATAGGGTGATCATGGTCAATGTAGTGATCGTAAGTGGGGGTTGCAGCAGGCTCTCCATGGTCAATAAACTGAATTTGAAGATGAAGTGGAGGTGGTTTGCAGAAGGTTTTTTTGAGGCGTGGTCAGGTGCACATGTTCAGTGTAGTGACTGTGCAAGGCACAGTCACTTCTGGCCTTTGATATTTTTTTCAACTTGTATTCCAAAAAAAATCAACTGCGTTATTTTTTCTCCAATAAATTTAAAATGATAAATCAATTAAAACCATATGTCAACCTCCATAAAAGAATTAATTTAAATTCATTTAAATCAATTAAAAATATGATTCAGCATAATATATCACATTCAAGAATTCCCAATTATTCAAATAAAATTACAATCTCAATTTAAATTTCAAAACTGATTTGTGGATTTCATTTAATTCAAAATTAATAAATCAATTGAAACTTAAAAAGAATTAAATTCATTTGGGAATTGATTCCAGAATAAATATTTTCACTATTAAATTATAATTTATAAATCATAATCAATTTCAATTGAATGTCTTTACAATTTGTATAAAAAATTATTATATCAATGAAAACAATGATTTTATCCAATTATCAATAAAATTCGAAATTCTCAAAAGTTACCAAAACTACTATTTTACCTAATTTTTGAATTAAAATTATGAGTATTTTCAATGAATAACAGATAAAAATATTGAAAATTCTAACTCAGTTCACTCCTTCACACTTGAACTATTTCACTCTCAGGAAATTTATCATTGAATTCAAAATTATTCAAAAAGGAAAAGAAATAAAGTTCATCCTTCCTAATTAAATAAGTTAGAGAATAAAGAACGCATAGGATTATCCATTGTTCAATTCTCCATGCCTAATTTGTGAGTCAAGTCACTGCCTCACTTTAATTAACTCAAATTTTTAGTTCAGGAGTGGATCGAATTAGATTTAAGTAGAAGAAAATTTTTAACAAAAAGAATTTACATTCATCCCTCTTTCTTAAGTTTCTTAAACCACAGTTTGATTTCTCATGTTATTGATAAACTTAAATGAATGTGTTATAAGTCAATTTTCCCTCTTTTTTATGGGTTCAATATTCTCATCACCTAAATAGACTCATTTTTTACAAGGCCCTTTTGAATATATTTTTCCCAACCAAAATTGTGTGCAAAACACTATGCATAACACTTATTGAGATGGTTTTATTTAATTAAAGAAACACACCCAATGCCCTTGTCTCAATGATCCATTATGGGTTCCCAATTGCCCATTAGTATTCTAGGTTCAAAGGAGTTATATCATTTCCATTTAAGTTGGATCCCTAAGTTATTAAGTCACACAGAGGTCAATTTACTTTAGATTAAGTTCAAAATTACAGTGACTTAAAGTTATAAAATTGATTCCACCAAAATCTTTTCACTCACACTCCATACCCTAGTTCTAAATAAATCATAAAAGCAATGAAAAAATCACTCAAAAATCACTTATAGTCTTACTGTCTCAAAACCAATGAATTACACAGCTCTTGCATGGTATTTTCAAACCAGGTAGGGAAAAAATAAAGTTCAAGAAAAGGGTGAAAATTTTAAAATATAAAACTATACACAAGTAGTAGTGTTCATAACTTTATTTATAGAACTGTTTTTTACAGAAAATAGAAACCCACAGAAAGTATGTACATGTTCTTAATTTGTTTTAGACTTTTTTTTATTTTTTTTAGTTTTTTTAAAATTAAATATATAAATAAATAAATAGAAAATGGAATATTTACAAAGATAAAATCATTTTTTTATGTTTTCTTTTTTGTTTTTTTTTTGTTTTTTTTATATATTAAAAACTTAAAGAAAACAATAAACATATTTTTTCTATTATTAATATATTTTAAAAAAACTTTTAAAAACTACTCTAAAATAGGATTGAATCATCATCCCCATCACTTATTAATCACATTGTTCATTTAAGTTCCATTATACATTCATCAAAAATATAGTGAGTAAACAGTGAAAATAGGATAGATACAACATGGAAGTTTATTGTCTAGTAGATTCAAGGTAAACTCTCCCCTAGGTGTGTTGTGAAATGATCCTTCTAGGTGATTTCCACCTTGGGAAAACTATATAAAAATAGATAAAACATTAGAAATTATTTATTAAAAGGTAAAGTATAGAAAATGGTAAATAAAGAAGAAAGATGAGAGGCTTGGGTTATCCCTCCCAATAGGGGATATAGTTAGACTGTCCATAGCTGGACATTATTTTGGATATCCCTAATCAATAGAGGGTAGGGTTTATGTGATGCAAACTACCACATTCTTTTTATTCTATAGCAGCTCATCTCTAAATCTTCTTGTAGGTTCCCTTGAATTGAGTATTGTATGTACACCCCCTCAGTGGTGTGAGGTACTTCATAAAATGAGGGTGACAGAATTAGGTATGAGGTTTTATCTAGTTTTGTTATAACTTTTTTGGCCACTTCATCTCCCAGTGGTAGCTTTATTAATTCTCCATAGATAGCAACATGTGTTCATGTCTCCTCATGGGCAGTCACTGGGATCTTCTTCCCTATTGTGCCTCCCTCTAGTTGATGTTCAATGTGATTTCCATAGGGATCTTCCTCTTTGGTAATGAGGTCCTCTAATAATACATCTAACTCTGTAAGATTAATGCATATTATTCCATAAGACAATTTAGCTTGCATTAGATTAAGATAGGAAAAATTATAATTAAATTTATCTACCTTCAAGGTGGGCTCCAATAGTATTGAATATAAATAATCAAAACAAAGGGGTTCATGTTCAAAATAAAATTGAAAAGAATTAAAAACAGAAGGAATAAGAGTACGAGTATCCCCCTCAAATGGTTTAGCGGTCACTTATTGTGGCTCCTGGAGTGCCTCAGATATCATATGAGGAGTATGTGGGAGAGCGGTATCCATCATCAGTTTTACCTCTAGGATATATTCTCTAAAAGTTTTCGATTACAGTCCATGATCCTAGGATACTCTCTTTTCAGTAATAGATTTATAAAACTTCAGTAATGTTTGTTCTAATTGGGTCATAACTGCATCAAATTGTTCAATAAAAACACTCGTATTTCTTTTAGTAAAGGAAGGAGTTCATCTATTTTGTTAGAAATTGACTGATGATCCTTTTTTTAATTTTTTTTATTTAAAAATATTAAACTAATTACATAGTGCAAAAGAATAGTGAAAACTCAACATTTCTCTTGAGAAATGGTGCCAAGTTGATTGCACGATTATCACAGGTTGCAGTTGAAAATAATTTCTAAAATACTCCCAAAGCAGCCTAGTGGATGATCAGAGTCGTCTCTCAAGGATAAAGGGTAGGGAGTCTTACTATTCAGGAACTTATGTATATTTATTTTGTTTTCTTAATTTTGAAAATATCTAGAGAGTAATTGTTTGTTTGGTTTTTGATTAAATAGAATTAAAATAGAAGAAAACCTTAAACACGGCAATGGGTGAAAGGGGTTGGATGGAGGTTCAATCACACAGATTCTTCATCTTCCTCTAGTTATCATCCATCGGTGACCTCAATATCATTTTTTCCATTGATCACATCTATCTAAATTGTGGTTCTGAACATACACAGGAGAAATCTCTCCTAATACATCTAGTTCTACCTCTCCCACTATGAAGAGGCATTAAGCACACTTGATCAAGCATTCACTATTTAAACACCCAACTCCATCGTATACTGCTCATCCCGCAATTCATAGTGCTCCACTTTTATGCACTATGAACTAAGAGAGGGAGGGGAGAAGATTTGATAGATTTGAGGATGCAGTAGCTCGTCAAAGAAAGCATATGAATACCATCGATCTATTTCTACCATTTTGATACTGCATCAAGGATGGAATTCAGATTATAAGTAAAGAACAAGGTGTCTGCGTGATCTCCCCCAAGGTCCTAGCCCTCATGTTAGTTCTCCATGGTTTGAAGTTTTAAAAGATCGCATTATAGTGCGGGTTTTGAAGAAGAACATGAAGAATTGGGGGAGAGAAGAACAACATAAAACAATTAACAAAATAGAGTCGAATTAATATGAACATGTGGAAAGAAAAGAAATTACAATGGAAGAAAAATCTTGATCAGTGAAGGCTGAATGTTTCTTCTAGGAGAGGGCAGTAGATATTTATAAAGAGAAGGTGAGATAATAGCGTCCTTCTTCTCCTTCAAATTCAATGCCTATGTGATCTTCTTCGATGGATGTCATGTTTCATAGCGAATAGTTGAGATTAATTCCGTTAAAACGGTATCTTTCCATGATGGTCACACATTTAGATTTGTTCTAGTGGTTCGCGATGGCAGATTCATGTGTTGAAAATTGGTCCTGGAGGAATCTTTAAGAACCAGGCTTTGTAATTAGGCCTTGGAAAATGGGGTTCGTCCAGGACGTCAAGGTAAACAAAAGTAATTAGTAAATACATCTTGATATATAATTATATATATATACTTATATATTAATTGGTATAAATATAATTATTATATATACATTATATTATATAAATATGTATGTATATAGTTATTATTATTATATATTTATTTCTTTACATATATATTGGTTATTATATATTTTATTTTTATTTTATTTTATTTTTGTTTTATTGTTTTTATTTGGTTTTGGTAGGGGGAGGGGTTCGATTATGGTGAGGGCGGTCGAGGACTTCTTATCAATTGAACCGTGGAAGGCGCTTGGTTCTTCTTCTCCATTTCTATAGGTGCGATAGTGGGCGGCATCAAGTTCCTCCTCATTTCCAACCATGACAGTGAACGGTGGTACTTGGGGATCTACCTTCGCTCAACCATGGGTCTTCAATAGTAGGTTCAGATCTGGAAGCTCTGCTTCTTTAGATCCAATGTGGTGGCGAATTTAGTGGTGCTCGGAGCCATAGGTGGCAAAGAGACTGGATTTTGCTTCAATTTTGAGTAGCTAGTAAATGTCTTTATCATTGATGGTGTGTGTTTGTGTCTAATTTATTCAATGGTGAAAAGGTTGCGCCTCTTTCTTAGTTGTGGTTCGATTTTCTTCTTCACAAAGGTGGTTTGGCAACCGGAAGGTGGTCGCGGGTGAAGGAGAGATGACCGTGTGGGTGGAGGTATGGCATGGTGGGTGATGTGTTGTGCACTTAAAATGGGTTTCTAGGTTTTTTTTTTGCAAAATGGGATAGGGTTGCCAATATTTTTAAAAATGAGTCTTGAGATATGTGAACCCCGTTTACACATCCCCGATCCCAGGAAGATGCGTGAACGAGGTTCACGCATCATAGGCACGCTAAAAGATGTGTGAACCCCATTCACGCATCCTTCGCAAAGTTGCTGAAGGATATGTGAACGGGGTTCGCACATCATACAGAGACTTTTAATTTTTTTTTTTGTACTATTTTCAAAAAAAAATTATTATTACTTTATATATATATATATAACAAAAAAAATTAAAAGAATTTATCTGTTATTTAATATCCAGCGGTACTGCCATTACAGCAGTCCGGATTCTGAAAAAAACCCTCACCCAGGGCTCTCTTTTATAAGGGTAATCCCTGGAAGTCATTCTGCATTTCTGATGTATGATTTAGGTTCTCCCTTTCTAGCGTAGAACATTCTGCATTTCCGATGTGGGATTTTGTTTCAAATATGTGACTTTGAAAGACTATAAAATACAAACTATAAGACCAATATAAATGAAAACTAAAACATGGATTAAACATATAAGAAATTGTTGAAAATAAAAAGAATTTTTGTAAAAAATATTGATTAAAAATAATTTATAAGCTTTCAAAACCACCAGCTTGAAACTTAAAAATGTTTCAAGTACGTGTCTTTGAAAGACTATAAAATAAAAACTGTAAGACCAATATGAATGAAACTTAAAAAATGGATTAAACATATAAGAAATAGTTGAAAATAAAAAGAATTTTGTAAAAAATGTTGAAGAAAAATAATTTATAAGCTTTCAAAACCACCAACTTGAAACTTAAAAACGTTTCAAGTACGTGGCTTTGAAAGCCTATAAAATAAAAACTATAAGACCAATATAAATGAAAATTAAAATATGGATTAAACATATAAAAAATAGTTAATAATTAATTAGTTAATTTGTAATATAATTATTAATTATATAATTATTAATTAATTAGTAATATCATTATTAATTATATAATAATTAATTATAAATATCATTATTAATTATATAATAATTACTCAGTAATAAAATTATTAATTATATAATAATTAATTAGTAATATAATTATTAATTTTATAATAATTTAGTATTTAATTAGTAATATAATTATTAATTATATAATAATTCATTAGTTAATTAGTAAATTATTAATATAATAAATAATTATAATTATTTATTATAATTATTAGTTACTAGTTATTAATAATTAATTATATAATAATTAATTAGTTAATTAGAAATATAATTATTAATTATATAATAATTAATTACTTAATTAGTAATATAATTTTTAATTATATAATAATTAATTAGTTAATTGGTAATATAATTTGTAATTATAATTATAATTATAATTGTATAATTAATAATTATATTACTAATTAACTAATTAATTATAACATAATTAATAATTAATAGTTATAATTAATAATTATATTACTAATTAAATAATTAATTATTATATAATTAATTTTTAATAATTAATAATTCTATTGGTAATTAACTAATTAATTATTATATAATTAATAATTACTAATTATAATTAATAATTCTCTTAATAATTATAATTAATAATTACATTACTAAATATAATTAATAATTATATTAATAATTAACTAATTATTTATTATATAATTAATAATTATATTACTAATTAAATAAATAATTATGATATAATTAAAAATTAAAAATTAAAAATTATAATTACTAATTATAATTAATAATTATATTACTAATTAACAAATTAATTATTATATAATTAATAATTACTAATTATAATTATTAATTATATTACTAATTATAATTACTAATTATATTACTAATTAATTAGTATATAATTAATAATTAATAATTATAATTAATAATTATATTATTAATTAATTATTGAATAATTAATACTTATATTACTAATTAAATAATTAATTTTTATTTTATTTTATTACTAATTAACCAATTAAATTTTGTATATAAGTAATTAATAATTATAATTAATAATTATATTACTAATTAACTAATTTATTTTTATATAATTAATAATTACTAATTATAATTAATAATCATGTTACTAATTATAATTAATAATGATATTACTACTTAACTAATTAATTATTATATAAGTAATAATTATACTACTAATTAACTAATTTATTATTATACAATTAATAATTAATAATTAGTAATTAGTAATTAATAATTAATAATTATAATGAATAATTATAATTTCTAATTATATTAATAATTATTTATTTATTTATTTTATAATTAATAATTATTTTAAAAATTAACTAATTAATTATTATATAATCAATAATCAATAATTATAATTAATAAATATATTACTAATTAACTAATTAATTATTATATAATTAATAATTAATAATTAATAATTGATATTTATAATAAATAATTATAATTAATAATTATATTACTAATTAACTAATTAATTATCAATTAATAATTATATTACTTATTAACTAATTAATTATTATATAATTATATTACTAATTGACTAATTAATTGTGGTATATTAGTAATTAATAATTAATAATGATATTAATAATTAACTAATAATTATATAATTAATAATTATATTACTAATTACCTAATTAATTATTAATTATTTCTTATATTTTTAATCCATGTTTTAATTTTCATTTATATTGGTCTTATATTTTTTATTTTATAGGTTTTCAAAGCCACGTACTTGAAACGTTTTTAAGTTTCAAGTTGGTGGTTTTGAAAGATTATAAATTATTTTTCATCAACATTTTTTATGAAATTCTTTTTATTTTCAACTATTTCTTATATGTTTAATCCATTTTTTAAGTTTTATTCATATTGGTCTTACAGTTTTTATTTTATAATCTTTCAAAGACATGTACTTGAAACATTTTTAAGTTTCAAGTTAGTGGTTTTGAAAGCTTATAAATTATTATTAATCAACATCTTTTACAAAATTATTTTTATTTTCAACATTTTATTATATGTTTAATCCATGCATTAAGTTTCATTTATATTGGTATTATAGTTTGTATTTTATAGTATTTCAAAGTCATGTACTTGAAACAGAATTCCACATCGGAAATGCAGAATGTTCTGCGCAAGAAAGGGAGAACCTGAATCTCACATCCAAAATGTAGAATGATTTTCAGGGAAAGCCCTCTTATAAAAGATAGCTCTGGGTGAGGGTTTTTGTCAGAATCCAGAGTGTTGTAATGGCAGTACTGCTGGATAATAAATAGCAGATAAATTTTGCCGAAAAATTTTGTTATATATATATATATATATATAAACAAAACAAAAAAAATACAAATACAAATTTTAAAAATACAAAAAAAAATTAAAACTTTCTGTAGGATGTGTTAATGGGGTTCACGCATCCTTTATAAAGTTTACAAAGGATGTGTGAACCCCGTTCACGCTTCCTGGAGAGGGGAGATGTGTGAACGGGGTTCACGTATCTTTTATCCCGTCTACGCAAGATTCATGAACCCTGTTCACTCATCTCTTCATGCCAAAGATGCGTGAACCCTATCTATAAAAAAATTAAAAAAACACACATTTATAAAAAAAAATCTATGTGCACGCTCACTATGGTGACTAAGGGAGGAATGTGGTAAGCAGGGTGGTCGTGGAGCAGAAGTTGCGGTAGGGTAATGGTTGCTGCGAACGGTAGGCAGTGAGAGGGAAGGTAGGGTTAGGTTACACCCTACTGTGAAAGCAAAATAGGTTGGAGGAAAGGGACTCAAAGTCTGCTAGGTTTCATGGGTTGATGGGTAGAGGCATGATAAGGTGGAAATAGGGTGCTCATGGTCAGTGTAGTCACCGTGAGTTGGTGTTGTGGCAGGTTTTCCACAGTCATCAGACTTATTGTGAAGATGAAGTAGAGGTGGTTTGTGATAAGTGGTCGCCATGAGTGGTCAGGTGTGCATGGTTAGCATAGTGATCGTGCATGGCACTATCACTTCTGGCCTTTGTTATTTTTTTCAACCTGCATTTCAAAAAATATTTTAAATGCATTATTTTTTCTCTAATAAGTTTAAAATGTTAAATTAATTAAAATCATATGTTGGCCTCTGAAAAATAATTAATTTTAATTCATTTAAATCAATCAAAAATCTGATTCAGCATAATATTTATCATTCTGGAATTCCTAATTATAAAAAAAAATCAATTTCAATTTAAATTTCAGAACTGATTTGTGGATATTTCATTTAATTCGAAATTAATAAATCCATTGAAACTTAAAAATAATTAAATCCATTTATGAATTGATTCCAGATTAAATATTTTCACTATTAAATTCTAATTTCAAAAGAAGAATAAATTTCAATTGTATGGCTTTACAATTTGTATATAAATGATTATATCAATGAAAACAATGATTTTATCCAATTATCAATAAAGTTCCAAATTCTCAAAAGTTACCAAAACTACCATTTTATCCAATATTTGAATTAAAAGTATGGGTTTTTCTAATAAATAATAGATAAAAATATTGAAAATTCTTGCTTGCATCAGTATGTATGTATTTATTTATTTATACATATTTTTGTGTGCACGTATGTATGTATATGTTTATATATATATAATATTAATATTTATATAAATATATTACATATTAATATTTATTTACATATATTAGAATATATACATAAATATGTGTGTGTGTTTCTTAAAACAAATGCACACATATGTATTTATATATAAACATTATATATATTTTTTTATAAGGGGTCCCCTACTGGATTCACCATCCTCCTCCCCTGCCTTCCCCATATCCTCCCCCGACCATTCTGGGATCGTGAAAATCCTCCATGAATTGAAAAAAAAACTGGTACGAACGCAATGAAGGAGATGGAGGATGACCCCCAGGCGACGGCGCCCTCCCTGAGAACCTGGGCTGCAAGAAGGGTGAGGTGAGTTTCTGCGGCCTTGATCCCCTCACAGTCGCCGTCAAAGATGCCATCTACGAGGATGTAAGGGGAGGAAAGGCCCAATCAAAGCAGCAGTGAGGTCCCGAGGGAGGGGAAGGCCATCTTTGAGAAGAAGTACAGATAGATGAAGGTGAAGACGGTGAAGGCTAGGTCCCCAAAGACGATGAATCAGATTGCAAGGAATACCGCCATGATTGTGAGAGAGAGGAGGTTGAAGAAGGATAGTAAACTATGGAGTCGGGGTGCGGAGGAAAAATCATGATGGTGGATGACTGAAGAGGGTTGTTTCTGATCTTTCTCTGGGAGTCTAACCCCATCAGTCGAACCAACCCCACCTGACATTTTAGGGCACTCCGATCTTTAACTTCCAGTGGTTTTTAGATAATAATTTTAGATAGAAAAGAACCTAGTGAGGAGGAGAAAAGTTTAATTTTAGGTTAGGGATAAGATCATGTGAATGTACAGGCGGGAGGAGTGTGCGCATAGCTCATCAACACATGCCTTCCATGAACGTCCGTGGAGGGGTGGATTTCATCGTCTCAATTACAGGCTGGAGGAGTTTGAAATAATTTGTATGCTTTGGAGGAAGGATCTTCATTATTCCGTAGTTTATAATAGTTACATCAATACGAATAATTCCAAACCCATATATAATACATTATTTTGAATTTTAATTTTTTCATATTACATAGGACATTAGTAATACATATCTCCCATTGAATATTTATCCTTTGAATATTCCATTAGATATTTTACTTACAAATATCACATATTACATTAATAGATATATAATCATTCATGTATTTATATACTTGTATTTATATGTAAACATCATTGTATGCATATGTATGTATTTATATATAGTAATATTTAGATGTATGTATGTACATGTATCAAAATTTAATGAAACTTTTTTCCAGTTGTATATGCCTCTATATATACGCATGTAGGTATGCATGCATGTACTTACATATGTAAATAATTACATTAATTATATTTGTATTTGATTGAAAAAAAAATATTTATGTACTTATATTAATATAGATTTATATATGTATGTATGTACGTTGTTATATCTAATGATATGTATTTAAAAATGTATGTATATGGCTATATTAATTTGTGTGTATAGATATATGTATGTGTTTACATAAAAATATTAATATGTATATATGTTTGTATGTATGGATGTGTGTGTGTGTGTATATGTATTCATTGATTTTTATATATGTGTGTGATCAATAATATTTATAGGTATGTACAAATATAAGTATTTATAATGATATTTTAATACACGTACATACATGCATCTAAATATTATTATATGTACATACATACACATAGATATAAACATGATACAATATGTATGTACATGCACGCACTCATGAAAATATAAAAGTAAATACAAATATAATTATTTACTGGTATATTTAAATAGAAATATATACACACTTACATGCATATATCACATAAACATATGTATATATTCATAAACATATATATAATTATTCATACAACATAAATTTTGTTGCATAAAATTTAGAATGTATTTATTTTGTATACACTTTTTATAGTAATTATATAGTATGTTTTAATATAATAACATTTTTAAATATATTTTGTACATTTTAAAAAAAATTATATATCAATATTTATTACAAGTTGTACATATTAATGATTATAAATTAACACTTATATATCTATTTATTAACACTTATATTTTTTATTAACACTGGCATATTTATTACTACACTTATGTATAGAAACTTTATATATATATATATATATTGTTAAAGTAATTTTCTTTTGTATGCTTATAAATACTTACATGCGCGATATTTAATGAAAATTTTATTAATTATAAATTTTTTATATATTTTATTAATTATATATCAATATAACTACATACTATATATATGTATATGAGTGTATATGAAATTATGAAAATGAAAGAGTATTTACAAACATACATATACGCATGTGATGTATATACCTACATGTGTGTGTGTGTGTGTGTGTTGATATATGCATCTAAAGTATATACATACATGTTTTCATCCAAATATTTTATACATACATGATTTCATACATATATTTAAATATTTTATACATACATGCTTTCATACATATATATAAGTATATACATAATCTTATATACATGCATGTATATATATATATAAGTGTATACAAACACATACACAAAAACATACATACATATAAATATAAGTACCTAAATGCATGCATGAATGCATATATATTAATGTAATTATTTATAAATGTAATATATAAATATAAGAATATAAAAAAAACAATTATATACAATTATAAGTATGTACAAATATACATTGTACATTGAAAAAAAAATTAGGAGGGAATTATAAGTTAATTTCCATGAAATATCAAGGATTAAATTTTTGTAAAAGGGAATAATGTAACACACTGAGACTTTATAATATATTTCCTCTTAAAAAAATTCAATCTTTTTGATAGCTTGCAATACACGCAACCTCAAGCCTCAATTATAGTAAGTGAACATTATATTTTAATAAAACTATAATAAAATTCACATTTTAATATTTAATGTCAGGACAATTTTAATTTTATAGGATGAATATCAATTTTGAACTTTGTCAAAATAATCCTAGAATAAATTTTTGAAATTTTCCCTTAGAAATAATCTTTTATGAATAATCGAAAAAGTAGTATTTAAAAATTCTTAATTTTATTTATAATATTATATTATAATATGTGTAATTAAAATTTTATTAATTATCAATTTTATAGAATTAAACATAAGAACATTTGGAGGTAAAGGGGATATTTTTAAGAAAATTGATTAATTTCCATAAAACTGTTTTTTTTAAAAAGGCATAATGACTTCCCATTTTAATTAATTAAATTAATATTTAATGATGAATGATATAAACAAATTAAATAGATTATATATATAAATATATTAATTTAAATCCATCTAATGGTGATTACTAGTCATATAGTTTACATAATATCAACTTATGCTTGAAAAATGCATTTTTTGAAAAACCGTTTTTCGACACGTTTTACGAGTTTATTTTAAATTAAATTTGACCACTTATGTGAGTTGAATTTCATAAAATTGATTCCATATTTGGATCCATAATAATTAATATTAGGCAATAAGGTAAACTTAATTTTTATTCTTTTCGTGTGGGCTCACCTATTTCATATTCTACTCGTTGGGCCTTGGGGTGATCATGTTTTTTTGTCTTGTTTTCTTTCATTGGAATGTTGTTCATGGCGTGATCCTTATACTACTTCAAGGTGTGTTCCTAATTGTTGATCAAGTCAATATAATAGTTACATGTTCGTCATTTTGTGATTCCTTCTTGTGATTCTTCACACTATGTATTTTCAGATTATCTATGTCGCGTGCCACTCGTCTTCTCTACTACTACCACATGCTTTCTATAGCCATTATAAGTTGTCATGCCATCCTGTCATGCCATCCACCTCACTCACCCTATATTGTACACATTTATTGCCTCAACTACGTTGCATGCTCTACTTTATCTTCATTATATCCCCATCGTTTCACTTTCCCATTCACTCGGTCTTTTAATATTCGATTACTTATAGTTATTCGGTATTTTCTCACTCTAGAGAGAAGAAAGTTTTGAGAGAGAGGTAGACCTCCATTGATTTTGACTCACAACCCATGTTTTGGTTACCTATTCCAATAGAAATATCGTTCCCTACAATCCCCATTATTGACCATAGTCTACTTCAAGAAGAACCATCACTGGTAGAACTGGTCATCCTTTTCAATGATCATCTCCTGAGTTCTCGGTGTAAGTTTGAGCTTATAATGTTTCTCTTGTTTTGTTTCATCGATTTTACACAGTATTTTATTATTCATTATTTTTCTTGATTTGTGTGGGGTTACATGCATGATTTGGTCCAGTTTGGGAGTGAAATTTTCCATCCTAGAGTCAGGGTTCATTACTAGTTCCTATAGTGATGAGGGATTCATGCTCAGATAGTTTTTGTGGTCTTTGTGAATTTCTCTATGTTTATTTTTCTATGATGTATTCCTATCATTTTTTTCATAATGAGAAAATTTGGTGGTGGTTTTGTTTCTGTGAATGTATAACCAAAGTGGTCCAAAGAACATAAATACTTCTCTCAATTTGATTTTATGAATTTATTTTTTATTCTTTTTATTATTTGTTTTGTCAACTCATTTTTGTTTTCTGTTTTAATGTCCTTCCTAAATCACATCTGTTTCTTAATATTTCCTTATTCTTTATTATTATATGAGGTTCTTATCATTTGGACCAAACTTTCACCCCAACAATTTGTATCAAATACTCTAATCAGGTTTAATGATGTCTTTGGTTAAGTTTAAAATTGGGAATTTTGACTAAGAGAATAATTTCAACCTATGGAGAGTGAAAATTTGTGCACAGTTAGTCCAAAATGGGCTAGAAGACACTTTTTTCAGACCTAAGAAGATCATCATGAGTGTTTCTACTGAAGTACAATCATCCACCACAAGTATTGAAATTGACCCTAACATATTATAAAATTCCCATTGTATGCTACTTCTAACCTTAGAAGATAAGGTTTTATGAGAATTCGCGTATAAAACCACTATTAAGGTTATTTGGATGAAGCTCAAACATTTATATATGACTAAGTCACTTCTTGGTCGCTTGTATAAGAAAATGAGACTTTATAGATTTAAGATGATCCATGGTTCTCCCATTCTCATTCATCTTGATTATTTTAATAAATTTCTGATTGATTTAGCTAATATTTATGTGAGTATAAGTGATGAAGATCCTGTCATTATCCTTTTGAATTCCCTTGATGATTCCTTTAATTCTTAAATGATTCCATGATGTACGATTTTGATTTTATTACCCTAGAAGAAGTTAAATTAGCAGTGTTATCTCACAATCTTCAAATACATGGTTTCAAGGATGAGGTTAGTGGGGTAAAACTTGAACCCTGATTAATGAATGTTATGGATTAGATTAAGCAAAAAAGTAAAGATCAAAATGATAAGAATCAGTTTAAGAAATTTCAGAGTTTTTATGTGGTAAAACTGACCACATTAAAATATATTGTCTAGAATTTAAAATGAAGGAAAGTATAGATCAAACCAATGTGGTCTTCCCCAGCTGTAATTCTACTTATGTTTTGTAATTCTTTTTACACCCCTTAGTTAGAGTTAGGTGTAGACTCTAGGTTGTCTCTCTTTTTTGGTCCTAGGACTGGCCATGTATGGGTTTTGCAGGGGACCCCTATTGGAAGATAGGTTGGGGTAGGGTTAGTCTGAGTTGTTTGGGATTAGGTGGAGAGTTAGTCTCTTGTCAGCTTCCTATTTTGGTTGTTTTGTGTTTCTATTACCTTTTACTATTTCATTATTGATCTTTATATTTTTTAAGAGTTCCATGTTCACTACTTCAGACCCCCCCCCCATGGAAGGGTGATTTTATTATAGGTGTTAAAGTGTTTGTTTGAAAAGGTGGATATTTTTTGAAATCTAGTTTTGTGTTTTCAAATAAAATGTATTTTAATTTTTATCATTGCATGTTTTCTTGGTTTCTACTTTCACCATGTAAAATTTTATTTGTTTATTTTATTATTATGAAATTATTGTTCTATGGGCCTATCTTGTTCTCTTCATGTGGGATCTCCAGTTTGGGCTCCTTCTTTTTGGGCCTTAGGGTACTTGTATTTGGGTGGCTTGTTTTCTTTCACTGGCCTACTACATGTGGCCTAATCCTATTGCTACTTTGGGATGTCTTCCTGGTCATTGATCAAGCCAATATAACAGTTGTGTGTGCAGAATTTTGTGCTTATTTCCTATATTTCTTCTTACTTTGTATTATCAAGTGATCCACATCTTATTCCACTTGGATTCTCCATTGTTACCACATTCCTTTTTCAACCATTTGAAGTTGTTACGCCAATCTTCCATTCCAATTGCTTGCTCACCCTGCACTGTATGCAAGCCCTACCTTGGATACCATGTCTAATGCTGCCTACTCTTTATTATAGACCCGTTGTTTCACTTTACTATGTTCTTTATATTTTGATCATCGATTCCTTGCGGTTCTTCATCATTTTTTCACACTAAAAAGAATAAATTTTCAAGAGAGATTTGTACCTCTGGTGATTTCGACCAACGATCCTTGTTCCAGTTACCTATTTTTTTGGAGAGCTCGTTCTCTGTGAGTTTGTTGTTAATGGAAATTTTCTTCAAGAAGAACAAACATTAGAAACACCAGTCATCCTTTTGTATGAGAATCTCTTGATTTCTTGGTGTAGGCTTGATCTTGTAAGGTTATTCTAGTTTTGTTTCATCGGTTTTATACTATATTTTCTTCTTCCTTCTTTTTCTTGATATGTGTGGGGTTTCATACATTAATCTATCATGTTCGGGAGTAAATATTTCCATCCTCGAGTTAGGTTTTATCATTGGTTCTTAGAGTGATTAAGGATCCGTACTCTAATAGTGTTTATAGTTTGCATGCATTTCACTTTTTTTGCTTCTTCACTATTGTATATATGTTGTTTTGTTATACATAATAATAAACAATGGTGGTGGTGTTCTTTCTATACATCTAGAACCAATGTGGTTTGAATCATGTAAATACTTGTCTCTATTTACTTTTCTCTATTTATTTTGTTATTCTTGTTTGTGTTTGTTCTATCGACTCACTTCTATTTTTTGTTTGCCTCATATTCCTGAATCGCATCTCTTTCTCAATCATTTCGTCTTCATTCCTTTTGGATGAGGTTCATGTCATTCAGCACGGCCTTCCACCCCAACACTCCCTTAAGGGAAATTTGAGATAATAATGAATAATGCCTTTGATGGTAAAATAATCCTCTCTATTAAATTCGTCTCATCTTACTCATGTTTCCCTTATTAATTCCATGCATAACTGCTCATTAATGCTTCTATTCCATTTCCATTTAATTCGCCTCATTCAAACCTCATTTCTATTCATCTAACTTGTAATGTTAACTACATTAAAATATATGAATCCACTTCCTCTAATAATTCCATATCACCATCACCGCATGAAATATGCCACACACCGCATTATTTATTTTATAAAAATAATCCATAAAAATATGATTTACTTAGAAAAATAATTATTAAATTTCATCAACACCCGACATTTATGGGTAAATTAAACCCTCCCTAAAAATTATTAAATCACTTACCAAGAGTAAACACAGTGTCCTAAATCCAACAGTGTGTTTAAAATTCCCTTTTTGAGAAATATAAAATTACAATTTTACCCTCTTATGGGTTTGAGATTTCAAAACTTAAGAATGAGCTAAGTTACTCTAAAGGAAATACCTGGGCCACTGCACAAAGTGTTTGTAAAAAACATTGAGATCTACCTCAAAAGTGTGTCTAAAAGAAGTTTTAAATTAATTTTCCCAAATTATTGCATATGATATAAAATGTGGTGAAAATGAATGGTTTCATTTTCCAAAAAAAAGGGAAGATACCTAAAATGATTTTTAGATATGATTTCTCAAGTTATAATATAAAATGTCACATAAGGTGAAAGTGTGATAAATATATGAGCCTTTAGTGCAAGTGGAAGATTGATATAAATATGCATTAAAACTAAAACCATGGTGTGGTGATCTTAACAGCGTAATGGACTATGTTGGGGTAAACCATGTTGTTGTGAATGTCATCACATCATGATTCTGTACATGGAAGAATATCCATTATATGATAATGCATACCAAATACTATTCCTTCCCACTAAATTCAATTATTATCTATTAAACGTTATGAGATAATGTTAATGGAGTTTAAAATGAATCAATTATATGATAAATGATTTGGAAACACATGGTTAAGGAGTTAAAAAACATTTATAATGTTCACTGTTATTACCAAACTAGAGATACATTACAGTAACAAAATCCCAAGAACACTTGATCAAATATAGATCCCCAATGGGATTTTGCATCCATCTTCCAAACCCTAATTATCTTTCATTCTTATCATCGTCATGTTTATTACAATACCCAAGATAGTAATTTTCAAAAGCCCTAGGAAGATAAACTGGCAGCTGGAACCCAAAGAGGTTGAAGTTCCAAAACGCTATGTTTTCCACCGCTAGTAACCTCCCTACGAACACCTTCCATCTGGATCTGTCGTGGTCCTCCCCTGCCTTCCCCATCTCCAACCCCAGCCACTCCAGGATCATGAAAATTCGTGGTGAGTTGAAGAACACCAGAACGAACATGAATACCGGGATGTAGTAATGCATGCATGTACTTATATATGTAAATAATTACATTAATTATATTTTTGTATGATTGAAAAAAAAATATGTACTTATATTAATATAGATTTATATATGTATGTATGTACATACTTATATCTAATGATATGTATTTAATAATGTATGTATATGGCTATATTAATTTGTGTGTATAGATTTATGTATGTGTTTATATAAATATATTAATATGTATATATGTTTGTCTGTATGGATGTGTGTGTGTATATATATTCATTCATTTTTATATATGTTTGAGATCAATAATCTTTATAGGTATGTACAAATATAAGTATTTATAATGATATTTTAATACATGTACAAACATGCATCTAAATATTATTATATTTACATACACAAAGATATAAACATGATACTATATGTATGTACATGCATGCACTCGTGCAAATATAAAAGTATATACAAATATAATTTTTTACAAGTATATATAAATAAAAATATATACACACTTACATACATATATCACATAAACTTATGTATATATTCATAAACATATATATAATTATTCATACAACATAAATTTTGTTGTATAAAATTTATAATGTATTTCTTTTGTATACAATTTTTGTAGTAATTATATTTTATGTTTTAATATAATAACATTTTTAAATATATTTTTCATATTCTTAAAAATTTTATATATCAATATTTATTACAATTTGTATATATTAATGATTGTAGATTAATACTTATATATTAGTTAATTAACACTTATATTTTTTATTAACACCTGCATATTTATTACTACACTTATTTGTATGAACTTATATATATATAGTTAAAGTAATTTTCTTGTGTATGCTTATAAATAATTACATGCACAATTTTTAATGAAAATTCTGTTAATTATAAATTTTATATATATTGTATTCATTATATATCAATATAACTACATACTATATATATGTATATAAGTGTTTATGAAATTATAAAAATGAATGAGTATTTACATACATACATATACGCATGTGATGTATATACCTACATGTGTGTGTGTGTGTTGATATATGTATCTAAAGTATATACATACATGTTTTCATCCAAATATTTTATACATACATGCTTTTATACATATATTTAAATATTTTATACATACATACTTTCATACATATATATAAGTATATGTATAATCTTATATACATGCATGTGTACATATATATAAGTGTATAAAAATACATACACAAAAACATACATACATATAAATATAAGTACATACATGCATGAATGAATGTGTATATATTAATGTGATTATTTATAAATGTAATATATAAATATAAGAATGTAAAAAAACAAATATATATGATTATAATTATGTACAAACATACATGGTAAAATGAAAAAAAATTGTAGGAGGGAATTATAAGTTAATTTACATGAAATATCAATGATGAAATTTTTGTAGGAGGGAATAATGTAACACCCTAAGACTTTATGATATATTTTATCTTAAATAAATTCAATCTTTTTGATAGCTTGTGATACACACAACCCCAAGCCTCAATTATAGTAAGTGGACATTATATTTTAATAAAACTATAAAAAATTCGCATTTTAATTTTAATGGAACAAAAATTCTAATTTTATAGGATGAATATCAATTTTGAACTTAATTTTTCAAAATAATCATAGAATGAAATTTTGAAATTTTCCCATAGAAATAATCTTTAGTGAATAATCCAAAAAGTGGTATTTAAAAATTCCTACTTTTATTTATAATATTGTATTATAATATGTGTAATTAAAATTTTACTAATTATCAATTTTATATAATTAAAGATAATAACATTTAGAGGTAAAGGGGATGTTATTAAGAAAACTTTTTATTTCCCATAAAACTGTTTTTGTTTAGAGGGACATAATGTGTGTCCATTTTAATTAATTAAAATAATATTTAATGATGAATGATATGTACGAATTAAATAAATCATATATTTAAATATATTAATTTAAATCAATCTAATGATTATTACTAGTCATATAGTTAACATAATATCAACTTGTGCTTAAAAAATGCGTTTCTTGAAAAACCATCTTTCGACACGTTTTATGGGTTTATTTTAAATTAAATTTTCCCACTTTTGTGAGTTGAATTTGATAAAATCGATTCCATAGTTGGATCAATAATAATTAATACTAGGTAATAAGGTAAACTTAATTTTTATTCTCTTCACGTGGTCTCTCCTATTTCATATTCTGCTTGTTGGGCCTTGGGTTGATCATGTTTTTGTGTCTTGTTTTCTTTCATTGGATTGTTACTCATAGCCTTGTCCTTCTTATGATTCAAGGTGTTTTCCTAGTCATTGATCACGTCGATCTAACAGATAAATGTGTGGCATTTTGTGATTCCTTCTTGTGTTTCTTCGCACTATGTATTTTCAAATTATATACGTCGCATGCCACCTGTCTTCTCCACTATGGCCACATGCTTTCCATGGCCATTAGAAGTTGTCATGACATCCTCTCATGCAAGCCACCTCGCTCTCCCTAAATCATATGCATTTCTTGCCTCATCTACCACACCTAACGTAGCCTACTCTACTTTCTCTTTATTATATCCCCATCATTTCACTTTCCCATTCACTCATTCTTTTAATATTTGATTCCTTATAGTTATTCGGTATTTTCTCACTCTAGAGAGAAGATAGGTTTGAGAGAGTGGTAGGACTCTGTTGATTCCGAATCGCAACCCATGTTTTGGTTACCTATTCTAATGGAGATCTTATTACCTAGAAGCCCCATTATTAACCATAGTCTACTTCAAGAAAAACCATCACTTGGTAGAACTAATCATCCTTTTCAATGATCATCTCTTGAGTTCTTGGTGTAGGTTTGAGCTTATAATGTTGTTCTTGTTTTGTTTCATCGGTTTTACACTGTATGTTATTATTCATTATTTTTCTTGATATGTGTGGGGTTACATGAATGAGTTTGTCCAGTTTTCTAGTGAACGTTTCCATCCTAGAGTCAGGGTTCATCGTTGGTTCCTAGAGTGATGAGGGATTCATGCTCTGATAGTTTATGTGGTCTGTGTGAATTTCTCTATGTTTCTTTTTCTCAGTTGTATGCCTATTGTTTTATTTTTCATAATAATAAACTATGGTGGTGGTTTTGTTTCCATGTATGTATAACCAATGTGGTCCAAATAACATAAATACTTGTCTCAATTTACTTTTATGAATTTATTTTCTATTATTTTTATTATTTGTTATCTCAACTCACTTTTGTTTTTTGTTTTCCTATCCTTCCTAAATTGCATCTCTTTCTCAATCTTTCCTTCTTCATTCTTATTATATGAGGTTCTTATCATTTGGACCAAAATTTCACCCCATCAATTTGTATCAAATCCCGTAATCGAGTTTAATGATTTCTTTGGTTAAGTTTAAAATTGAGAATTTTGACTAGGAGAATGATTTCAACCTATGGAGAGTAGAAATGTGTGCACAGTTAATCCAAAATGGCCAAGCAAACACTTTGTTCAGACCTAAGAAGCTCATCATGAATCTTTATGCTGAAGGATAGTCATCCAACACATGTGTTGATATTGACCCTAGCATATTATAAAATTCACATTGTACGCTGCTTCTAACCTTAGAAGATACGGTTTTATGAGAAATCACTTATGAAACCACTATTAAGACTATTTGGATGAATCTCGGACATCTGTATATGACTAAGTCACTTCCATTCACATTTATCTTGATTATTTTAATAAATTTCTGATTGATTTAGCTAATATATATGTAAGTATAAGTGATGAAGATCCTGTCATTATCCTTTTGACTTTCTTTGATGATTCCTTTAATTCTTAAAGGATTCCATTATGTACGATGTGGATTCTCTTATCCTAGAAGAAGTTAAATTATTAGTGTTATCTCACGATCTTCAAATACATAGTTTGAAGGATTAGGGTAGTGGGATAAAACATGAACCATGGTTAATGAATTCTAGGGGTTAGTTAAGAACAAAAGTAAAGATCGAAATGATAAGAATCAGTTTAAGAACTTTCTGCATTTTTATGTGGTAAAATTGACCACATTAAAATATATTTTCTAGAATTTAAAATGAAGGAAAGTATGGCTCAAACCAATGTGGTATTCCCCAATTGTAACTCCGCTAATGTGTTATAATTCGTTTTACACCCCTTAGTTAGAGTTAGGTGTAGACTCTAGATTGTCTCTCTTTTTTTATCCTAGGACTAGCCATGTATGTGTTTTGCAAGGGACCCCTATTAGAAGAGAGGGTGGATTAGGGTTATTCTGTGTTGTTTGGGCTTAGGTGGAGAGTTATTCTCTTTTCGGCTTCCTATTTTAGTTGTTGTGTGTTTCTATTACCTTTTACAATTTCATTATTGAGCTTTATATTTTTTAAGAGTTCCATGGTCACTACTTTTGACCCCCCCCCCAAGAAGGGATGATTGTATTATAGGTGTTTTGATGTTTGTTTGGAAGGTGTTTTGGATTTGATAGAGACTCAAATAGGGTACGATATAACTTAATGGTATTTCTTTGATTTATTTCTTGATAATGTTTATCAGTATAATAGTAGTATATAGGTTGGTATGGGTATAATATGTGCCACTATAGAACATTCTAAGTGGTAATCATGTTGGATGATTATTTTTTATTCTTAGGATTTTTGTTTATTAAAACCTGCTTGAACCTACCAATATGGTTGGCTTGTTAGGCTGCAAGAACATCACCAGTTTTGATTTTATTTGACAAGGTGGATATTTTTTGAAATCTAGTTTTATGTTTTCAAATAAAATGTATTTTAATTTTTATCGCCGCATGTTTTCTTGGTTTCAACTTTCGCCATGAAAAATTTTATTTGTTTCTTTTATTATTATGAAATTATTGTTTTGTGGGCCTATCTTGTTCTCTTCATGTGGATCTCTAGGTTGGGCTCTTGCTTGTTTAGCCTTAGGGTGCTCGTGTTTGGGTGGTTCATTTTCTTTCACTAGCCTACTGCACGTGGCCTAATCCTATTGCTACTTTGGGATGTCTTCCTGGTCATTGATCAAGCTGATATAACGGCTGTGTGTGCAACATTTTTTGTTTATTGCTTGTGTTTATTCGCAATTTGTATTAGAAATTGATCCATGTCTTATGACACTCAGATTCTATGTTGTTGCCACATGCCTTTTGCAACCATTTGAAGTTGTTACGCCAACCTTCCATGCAAGATGCTTTCTCACCTTGAACTGTATGCTTCCCTACCTTGGATGCCATGTCTGATGTTGCCTACTCTTCATTATGGACCCGTTGTTTCTCTTTCCTGCATTCTCTATCTTTTGATCATCGATTCCTCATGGTTCTTCAGCATTTTCCCAGGCCAAAAAGAAGAAAGTTTCAAGAGAGAGTTGTACTTCTGGTTATTCTGACCCACAATCCTTGTTTCGGCTACCTATTTTGTTGGAGATCTCATTCTCTGTGATCTTTGTTGTTAACTGCAATTTTCTTCAAGAAGATCTATCACTAGAAACATTGGCCATCCTTTTTTATGAGCACCTCTTGATTTCTTGGTGCGGGCTTGATCTTGTAAGGCTATTCTTGTTTTGTTTCATCGGTTTTACACTATTTTCTTCTTCCTTATTTTTCTTGATCTGTGTGGGGTTGCATGAGTGAGTCCATCCAGTTCGAGAGTAAATATTTCCATCCTCGAGTTAGGGTTTATCATTGGTTCTTAGAGTGATGAGGGCTCCGTACTCTGATAGTTTTTATGGTCTGCATGCATTTCTCTTTTTTTGGTTTCTTCACTATTGTATGTATGTTGTTTTGTTTTACATAATAATAAACTATGGTGGGGGTGCTCTCAATGTGCACATTGGACCAATGTGGTCAAAATCCTGTAAATACTTGTCTCTATTTACTTTTCTCTGTTTATTTTTTATTCTTTTTTGTGTTTGTTTTGTCGACTCAATTCTATTTTTTGTTTACCTCTTCTTCCTAAATTGCATCTCTTTCTCAGTCATTTCTTTTGGATGAGGTTCGTGTCATACAGAATGACACTCCACATCAACACTCCCTTAAGGGAAATTTCAAAGAATAATGAATAACTCATTTGATGGTAAAAGAATACTATCTATTCAATTCGTCTCATCTTACCCTCGTTTCCCTTATTAATTCCATGCATAACTACTCATTAATGCTTATGTTACATTTTCATTTAATTCATCTCATTCAAACCTCATTTTTATTCATCTAACATGTAATGTTGACTACATTAAAATATATGAATCCACTTCCTCTAATGATTTCATGTCACCATCACCACATGAAATATGTCACACACCACATTCTTTATTTTATAAAAATAATCCATAAAAATATGATTTACTTAGAAAAGTAATTATTAAATTTCATTGACACCCAACATTTACAGGTAAATTCAACCCTCCCTGAAAATTATTAAATAACTTCCTAAGGGTAAACACAATGTCTTGAATCCAACAATGTGTTCAAAATTTATTTTTGAGAGATAGAAAATTACCATTTTACCCTTTTATGGGTTTGAGATTTCAAAACTCAAGAATGGGATTAGTTACTCTCAAGGAAATACCAAGGCCACTACACAATGTGTTTGTACAAAACTTTGAGAGCTACCTCAAAAAGTGTGTCTAAAAGAAGTTTTAAATGAATTTTCACAAATTGTTGCATATGATGTAAAATGTGGTGAAAATGAATGATTGAATTTCCCAAAAAATTATGGGAAGATACCTAAAATGATTTTTGGATGTGATTTCAGAAGTTGTAACATAAAATGTTACATAAAGTGAAAGTGTGATAAATATATGAGACTTTAGTGCAAGTTGAAGATTTATAGAAATATTAACTAAAACTAAAACCATGGTGTGGTGTTCTTAACAACATAATGGATTGTTTTGGGGTAAACCATGTCATTGTGAATGTCATCACATCATGATTATGTGCATGAAAGAATATCCATTATATGATAATGCATACCAAATACTGTTTCTTCCCACCAAATGTTATTGTTATCTATTAAACGTTATGAGATAATGGTAATGGAGTTTAAAATGAATCATTTATAGTGAAAAATTATTTGGAAACACATGGTCAAGGAGTTAAAAAACATTTATAATGTTCCCCGTTATTACAAAACTAGAGATACATTACAGTAACAGAATCCCAAGAACACTTGATCAGATGTAGATCCCCTATGGGATTTTGTATCCGTCTTCCAAACCCTAATTAGCTTCCATAAATTTTCATCATAGTTGGTATTACAATACCCAAGATAGTACTTTTTGAAAGCCCTAGGAAGATAAATTGGCAGCAGGAACCCAAAGAGGTTGAAGCTCCAAAACGCCATGTTCGCCACCACCAGAGCCCTCCCCGTGAACACCTTCCTTCTGGATCTATCGTGCTCCTCCCCATCCTTCCCCCATCTCCACCCTTGACCACTCCAGGATCATGAAAATCCACTGTGAGTTGAATAACACCAACATGAACACGAAGACCGGGATGGAGAAGTGTACCCATGCGATGACCCCATCCCCCAAAACCTGGGCTGCAACCAGAAGAGGTGCGCCGCTGCGGCCTTGATCCCCTCACTGTCATCGTCGAAGATGCCTGCGAGGATGTAAAAGATGGGGAGGAAAATCCCGATCAAAGCAGCAACAAGGAGCCGAGGGAGGGGAAGGCCACCTTAGAGAATAAGTACATGTAGATGAAGGCGAAGGCGATAAAGGCCAGGTCCCTGAAGGTGATGAATCCAGTTGTAGGGAAGACCACCATGATTGTGAGAGAGAGGAGGTTGAAGAAGGAGAGTAAGATGAGGCGTCGGGGTGCGGAGGGCGGATCGTGATGGCGGCTGCCAGAAGAGGGATATTTCTTCTCTTCCTCCGAGAGGCTAAACCCACCGATCAGACCAACCCCGCCTGATATTTTAGGGCACTCTGATCTCTGACTTCCAGTTGTTTGCAGCTAATAATTTCAGATGGAAAAAGAACTCGGTGAGGAGGAGAAAAGGGTAATTTTAGGTGATGGATAAGATCATGTCAATGTACAGGCGGGAGGAGTGTGCAATAGCTCGTTGACACGGGGCTTCCATGAACGGCTGTGGAAATTCATGCCTTTGCCATATTTAAATATGTTCTTCAAGGATATCCGCTTTTCCCGATGCTCACCAACCTCCAAATTTTGAACCTCAAAAATTTGGCAAACACTGTAAAATGGTGCCACCTTGTACTGTTCTTTTTGTACCGCCTCCAGATCGTTCGTTCCTTTGTCATTGTTCTTTGTCAACATAGGTTGTCAACAACTTCTCTGGAACTTGACAATTCTCCATGGAAACCTGCTTTGTCAACAAACACAATCAACCAAAAAATGCGGCAATGTTACCTTAAGGGATTTTTTCCCAACATTTATTACTATACTTATGTGTATGAACCTTTATATATATATATATATTGTTAAAGTAATTTTCTTATGTATGCTTATAAATAGTTACATGCACAATATTTAATGAAAATTTTATTAATTATCACTTTTATATATATTGTATTGATTATATATCTATATAAAGACATACTATATATATGTATATGAGTGTATATGAAATTATGAAAATGAATGAGTATTTACACACATACATATAGGCATGTGATGTATATACCTACATATGTGTGTGCGTGTCTGTATATTGATATATGTATTTGAAGTATATACATACGTGTTTTCATCCAAATATTTTATACATACATGCTTTTATACATATATTTAAATATTTTATACATACATGCTTTCATACATATATATAAGTTTATGCATGATCTTATATACATGCATGTGTACATATATATAAGGGTATACAAACACATACACAAAAACGTACATACATATAAATATAGGTACATATATGCATGCATGAATGCGTATATATTAATGTAATTATTTATAAATGTAATATATAAATATAAGAATGTATAAAAACAAATATATACAATTATAAGTATGTACAAGCATACATGGTACATTGAAAAAAAATTGTACGAGGGAATTGTTAATTTCCATGAAATCTCAAGGTTGAAATTTTTGTAGTAGGGAATAATGTAACACCCTGAGACTTTATGATAGATTTTTTCTTAAATAAATTCAATCACTTTGATAGCTTGTGATACACGCAACCCCGAGCCTCAATTATAGTAAGTGAACATTATATTTTAATAAAACTATAAGAAAATTCGCATTTTAATATTTAATGGCACAAAAATTCTAATTTTATAGGATGAATATCAATTTTGAACTTTGTCAAAATAAGTCTAGAATTTGAAATTTTTCTTTAGAAATAATCTTTTATGAATAATAAAAAAAAGTGGTATTTAAAAATTCCTACACCACTAACCATGCGCCACAATGTATGCATCCAAAATTTCACGCTTTTCTTCAAAAACTGAAATGAAACTTGGGGAAAAAGTAGACCGAAATAAATAGAAAAAATACCTCAAAATAAAATCACAGATGTGACAGGTATCATGTATGTATCCGGTTCTCCAAGATTACTAAACTAATCAGGGATTTGACTTCTTTTATCTATGTCAATGAAATAAAGCAGACATCGACTTCGAGTTACTAGAGTCGGCCGATACAATAACCATCTTAAAAATTAAATCATTAGAAATCATTCATTTTTTGAAAATCAAATAATGAATAATTTATTTAAACTCATTCAAACCAACCAAATTTAAAACTAAACCGATACAGATATCAATTTGGACATTACAAGTTCAATTTCAAACAACTCCTATATACTTTCCGTCAATGGCCGTGCTCAGCCGCGAAGACGGCAGCTCCTCCGCTGGCTTTATAACGGGGCACCGCAGCGCAGGCGACGGTTGGTTCACTTCACCGTTGTCCCGTTGCCGGCGATCGCCTCCTTGCTGGTCCACAGATACTTTTTCTTCCACGATGGGGGGTCCATGAGGTAGGCTCCGTCGCGCTGGATCCGCCACAAGCAATGCGAGCACCCAAGCCGCATCGTGTAAACCCACACGAACCCCTGGACCTCCGCGTTCGCGTACAGGTAGCACCAGTGAATCGGCGCGAAGCCCTGCCGGAACCGCCAGCTCGCCGTCTCCAGCGGCTCCAGCCGTCGCAGCTCCCGGTTCGCGCCCATGAAGCTGCAAAGGTACAGAGCCGTCGCGTTGGAGTTGTTGGTCAACGACACCTCCGCCCTGGGGAACAGGAAGTCCGTCACCCCCGAGGACGCCGCCGGCGACGACGACGACATCAGAACCAACACCATCAGCCCAGCGGGGAGGAAGGGGACGGTATTCTTCCCAGCGTCCGCGGCGGCGCCCATGACTGGCGGAGGAACGTGCGGGATTTTGGCCGGCCTCAGACCAGAGGTGGATCTATTGCGAAGCAGGGCGCCGGCGGAACAGGGGTGGGTCGTTTGTGCGATGCATCCGTGGAGGAGCAGAGATGAGAAAATAGAAACCTTAGGCAGCGCAATGCGCAATGCGCAATGCGATCGGGGTCGGATGGCACTCGTCGGACTCCACGATTTTGTACGATTGAGCGATTTTGTTGCGAGAATTGGTCGATTTTGCTGCGAGAATGGGTGGAGGAGAGTAGCCCGTAGACTCGTACTATTTCACGGGTGGAATCCCGATTTTGACTACCATGGGCGTGAGACCCCCCGCTCCTTCATCTCCTTCATCCATTCCCCCTCCCTCCCTGACAAACACACCCCGTTCGATTTCCCTGATAGGCACATATTCTTGCAATCTCCAGATTGATTGTTGCGTGTTTCTCATGGCGTTCAGATTGTAGGGTCTTTTTGATGTAAATATTTCCACCAGAAGGAGGGAAAGACGTTTACAGATCATTGGATCTTCCGCATTGCCAAAATTAGTCCCAGATTTCTCCTGATCGGTTAACGAGAAATTATCCCATCGTTTTAGCAAATCGTCCTCCATAATGGTGGAAAGAAAGGGATCCAGAACCGGTGGAAGGAGGCCTGAAATTTCCTGATAGCACTGTCCGGACGAGGGAGCAGAGATCTGGAGTAGAAATCGACATTGAAGAGATTACCATGGTCCAGCCCCCCTAAAACTAACACCGCCGCTCGCTTGGGTAAGAAATCGACGTGGCAAGTTTGGGGAAGAAATTGGCATTGTCCGAATGAGGGATCAAAGATTTGGATAAGAAATCGACATTGAAGAGAATACTGTGATCGAGACTTTTGAAAGCTGACACCCTATTCGACCACGAATAGAAATACCGCCTCCGCTCCACAGATCCTTGGAAGAAACCAAGCCGTGGAAACCTAGTAAAAGCTCTCAAGGTATTTGTTATGTTTTTCAACCGTATGAATTCATGCAATGAGACAAAGTTCCGCTCTCTTATTCGGTGGCACACCCGAACTGAAGAAGATTTCTGATTTGTCCTGATTAATCACCTGTCCCGACGCTCTCTCGTAAAGTCAGATCACATTGCAAATGGAGAGGCATTCATTGTATGTGGCTCTTGAGAAGAGAAGACAATCATCTGCAAAAAAGAGATGAGAGATAGGCGGGCTAATCTGACCCACATTTTCCCTGTGAATCAAGTTAGAGGAAGCTATCATAGACATGAGGTTAGAGAAAATATCACCCACCAAAATGAATAGGAAGAGGAAGAGAGGGTCACCCTCGCACAAGCCTCGGGTGGGATAAAAGCCTTGTGTGCGTCCACCATTAATATTGATCCAGAAAGAAACAGATGAAACATAGTGCAAGATCATATCAATCCATTTTAAACAAAAACTCATTTTGGTCATAACAGACTGGAGGAAATGTCATTACGCTCTATCATACACCTTAGTCATATCCAATTTCCAGGCCATAATTCATCTTTTCACTACTGAGTGTGTTTTCATTGAGAGGAACACCTCATGGGCAACAATAGCATCATCCGTGATGAGCCTTTTCATGACAAAGGCGCTTTGATTTTCAAAGATAATGGAAGGAAGCCACCTGCGTAGACGGTTGACTAAAATCTTCGAAAAAAATTTATAGGAAACATTGCATAAGCTGATTGGCCTGAAATCTGAAGCCGAGAGCAGTTTCTTCATCTTTGAAATGAGGGTTAAAATGGTCTCTTTGAGAGGGAACAAATTGATTTTCCCTACTCAGATATCTTTCATAGGAGCAGAAATGTCTGGACCAATAATGTGCTAGTATCTCTTGAAGAAGAGAGCATGGAAGCCATCGAGGCCTGGGGCTTTAGTAGAATGGATATGTTTCAGAGCCCGTAAGATCTCATCATTCAAAACCTCTTTTTTGAGTTGTTGGTTCATTGCATCAGTGATCACCGATTTAATGCATGCCTCCACCTCAGCCGATATAGTGGAGTCCCCTACAGAATAGAGTTTTTGAAAATGACCGGAAATAATGTCATGGATTCCTTCAAGATTGGATGCAGTTCTACCATCAGGATACGAGAGGCTAGAAATAGTATTTTTTCGGCGCCTAGCGGAGGCCTTCTGGTGGAAGTAATGCGTGTTGGCGTCCCCCTCTTTGATGTGGCTTTCGCGCGTGCGCATAGCCTAGAAGCTCTCTTTAATACGAAGTGTCGCATCCAATTCGCCTTGGAGGAAGTTAATTCTGAAAAGAATAGCATCAGTCGATGGTCGTGCAAAAAGGGTATTCAATTGTCTCCCAATTGAGTGACAATGCCCGCCAGGTTGGTGAAATTTAGAATTTCTCCAAGAACTCAGCTTGGCGGCCATCTGCTGTAGGTTTGAACAAATGTTTGAATTTCCACCCTTCCAGCATGTGCGGACTATTTCTTCACATTCACAGTCTTTTGCCGAGAAGCTTTTGAATCTGAAAGGTTTCCCACATCTGGGATTGAAACCTCTGTGATAGAAATCAATGACGATAGGGTAGTGGTCTGAAGAATTTGGTGTCAGGTGAGAGATATGGAACATTCTGAAGATGCTAGTCCATTTCATGGATCCCAAAAATCTATCCAAACGCTCAACAATGCGTGAACTTTCCAAATTCCCTCGAAACCAGGTGAAGGGGCTACCTAAAAACCTAAGGCCAGACAGCTCTGCCCTGGAGATTACATCCTGAAATCCAGATATCGTCGCAGAGGATCGAAAATCTTCCCCACATTTTTCATTCTGAGAAAAAATCTCATTAAAGTCACCACCAAACAGTACAGGGCAAGATAATCTTTGACGCAATGAGCAGAGAAGATCCCATGATTTCCATTTCTCTTTTTGATATGGCCATCCATAAAAACCAACAAATGTCTATGATGGAGAGAGTCTATCTTGAATCGATGCAGCCATGTGATTTAAAGAGAGAGAGATGATTATGGCATCAATGTTATCCTTCCATAAAAGACACCCCCCCGAGTGGCCTTGGTGGGGGATCGGGAAGCAGCCAGAAAAATCGCTTTTGTGCGCAATGCTTGTGATTTTCTTATTTTCCAACATGGTTTTGGACAGGAAAACCATATTAGGGAAACTTTTCGCACAATGGCACTGGAGCATCCAAACCGTTCGTGGGTTTCTAATTCCACTACAATTCCATCTTAGAATGATCATTGTGCTAAGTGGGGTTGGTTTATTCTAGCCTCTGCCTCTTGTAATTCAATCAGGGTTCCAGCTTCAGTAAATTTCTACCTTTTGGGGTACTTTTCATTTTCCAATGGTACCTCCAGATATCTTTTTGAACCACTTGCTTCTGATGAGCCCATTTCACAGCCATAATCACCTCTAGCCTTCCTTTTCCACAAACGTAGCATTTTAGGTGCATGCACAACATTGGGAAGTATGGCCTCACCTGGTTGACAAGCTTGAAAGGTGATACAATCCTTAGGAGTACTCGTACTATCCAGGGGGTCTGAGCAGATGTGTTTGTGGCTTCCTGGCAGCTGAGGATAATCCCCAGAGGTTGGAGTACAAGAGCCCGTGGAGATGATCGTTGCTATCGAGGGTGCCATCTAGGGATTATCGGTGTTTTCGGTAGCCACCACTAGGGAATTAGATAAAAGCTTATTTTCACCACTCGAGTGCTCTATGTTACATACTTTGTTCTGGATGGGAGGAGGTCCAAAAAAATGATTTTACTCTGCATGGGATCCTTTTGTACATGGAAAGCATTGGTGAGTCTTTCTCTGTCACGTTGCTTTTCTACTTCGGGGATAAAATATGTTCGGAAATTTTTTGCGCGTAACCATGGACCATACTGCATCACCAAGTTACCTTTATTGTTTGGAACTTTTCTAACACAATATTTTTCAAAATGTTCGAGGTGACCACAAAAAAATAGAAGTTTGGAAGTTTTTCGTATTCAAAGGATATCTAATATTTTTCTCCATCAAGTGTCAAGAAGGTACCTATCATGAGAGGTTTTCCAACTTCGACCATCACTCTAATCCTGATTGACGGTCCCCAAAGGATGGGATCTGATTGGTCCCATTCCATGAACTGGCTGATATGATTTCAAAATTCTTGCATCACCCATTCTGATCTTCCACTAAAGGGGATACCAGTTAATCACAACCAAAAGGGGGGCTTAGAAAAAATGAGTGAGAGTATATTTTCTCCAGTCTTTAGGCATTCCATCATCAAAAGGTGGTTATCAAACGACCATGGACTCCCCTAAAGCACTTTTTATTTTTCCTTCATATTGAAGAATTCAAAGATTAGGTGTCCAACTCCAATCTCCCTGATTTCCACTCCATAATCCAAGCGCCATACTGACTACAAAGTATTCTTCAACGCACCCAGATTGAAGGGTCTCTCGGATATGGATTTTCCAATTAATAACAGGGACATGCGCCGCGCCAGGTTGGTATCATTGTCATTATTGGTAACAAGTGTTTCTTTCTGTTTATCCGTAAGCGATAGATTTTTCCATCTACTAACCAAGTTGTTATCTATTGTACTAGTGGATACCAGATTGTCAAAAATTGTAAACACACGGAATCCCCATTGAGAAAGCTCTAGCAACACGGGTGGGGGCTGTGGGAAGGTACCTTCATTAGTCATACTTGGACCACCCCTTTGCCAACCACCGAGGGAAAAAATAAACTGAAGTCATCGCGGTCAAGAACCCTATGCATACCACTCCTCTGCGTACTTGGGAGCTTTTACAGACATGCCCTTGCGACCGCCTACACATGGAATTCTGGAGATTCCAAAGGAAACCCTACACGGGAAATAACACCATGAACTGTGGAAGCCAGGGCAACGATGTCCCTATTATAATCTGATTGTCGCGAACCGCTGGATACATCCATCGCAAACCACACCACCGCTGACCACATGACCCGAACCATTCATCAAACTCCCTCTGCGGACCACGCCATCATGAACTGTGAACAAAACTTCCTTCTCGAGCCAACCACCACAAATCTCATAAGGATCGACATAGAGTATGCAAAGAAAATCCTTCGTGTGTAGGACCTCCACAGGTCATTCGTGGAACAAGAAGACAACGGGAAGCACAACATTGACCTATTGTCCCAAACTGCACCTCCGCTGGACGCAGAACCAAATCAACCAGTCACTTTGTAAGCAGAAAACCACGATCTCTTCAGTCAACAGGGTCTCAGAGTCCGATTGCAAACCAGATCTAAAGGCAGTGCAAAGTCGGGCGCTGAGGAAGAGAGGAGATCTCGAGTCACACAAACCCTAGAACGCGATCTGGACCGAGGCTCAAGAAATGGGGATGATGCAACCAGATCGACAGGGGAAGGATGACAGGGAGAACAATGCAAGCGCCGATCTGAGATGCAGGGCCACCACCGATGACACACCAAACCCTAGAAAATCCTAGGAGAGAGATCTCAACCGGGAGTGTAACAACTGAGCCTCACTAACAGCACAAACACTCTGCCTTAACATGGTCGTCGGGTCCTGACCCACCAGGTACCACCAGTTGCCCCGCAGAAACTTGGTCCCCACCTTGGGGCCCACCCACGTTCCTGAACAGGTCATCTGACTAATGAAAGTCCTCACACACATGTTCTTTCCAGTGTGTTTTTTTCCTCACCCACACACACCATAGGAAACTTTCTAGAAGGTCACCCATCCTGATCACTACTTCAGGCCAAGCACACTTAACTATTGAGTTCTAATCAGACAGATTCCCAAAAAATAAGGTTTACCTTGTTCACATGAGTCATATCATTTTATTATTTAACCCTTTATCATTCAGGGGTGTTACATTCACCCCCCCTTTAGAGCACAACGTTCTCGTTGTGGGCTCTACATCTCAACCCAGATAGTGCACCACACCTAAGGTTGGGTGCCACCTCTGATACCAAATGTAACAACTGATCCCCGCTGACAACACAAACACCCCGCCTTAACATGGTCGTCAGGTCCTGGCCCGCCAAGTACCACCAGTTGCCCCGCAGACACATAGTCCCCACCCTGGGGTCCACCCACGTGCTCGAACGGGTCATCTGACTAATAAAAGTCCCCACAGGCCAACACATGTCATTTTCAGTGTGTTTTGTCCTCACTCACACACACCCTAGGAAAATTTCTAGAAGGTCACTCATCCTGATCACTACTCCAGGCCAACTATGCTTAACTATGGAGTTCTAATGAGGAAGGTTCCCAAAAAGGAAGGTGCACCTTGTTGACATGAGTCATATCATTTTATCAACCCTTTATCATTCATGGGTGCTACAGAGAAACTTTGATATTGAATTTAAATGTACATTTCTCAATACTAATGAGTAAATTTTTAATTAATATTAATTTTGATTTATTTTATAAACCGTCTTTTACTAAATATATTATATATCAGTTTTAAATATTTATTTAGTATTATATAAATCACATTTAAACAAATATTATACACACACATATATATATCAATATAAATATATTTTTATATTTAAATATGTTTTTTTCTAATATATATTCTTTATTATTTTATAATCCCTTTTGTTCATGGTGATAAAATTGTATCATTGAATAAAAGTGATTGCATGACACCTTTAACAATGAATGTGCAATAAACTATTATTTTGTTAGTTATGAAGTTGATAGTGATGTTGGGAGTTTTGGTGAGTTTTTTCTCCCTTTAAATTTCATACCTTGATCTTTGTTTATAGGAGGCGATGAGTGTGTGTGGCAGCCTCATATGTTAATATAGATATATTAAAATCAGAAAAAGATTTTTGTGAAAGGGAAAGAATGGGAGGGAGAAATATTACTACGATTTTTTTTATTAAATGAAAAAATGTGAAGACACGCATGGCAGGAGGAGAATTTGAGAGGACATGAATGGCTAGCAAGAAAAGTCAGACCTCCTGAATGCAATGGTTGGTCTATCCATGGCTTGATCTTGGGGATCCGTTCATGGAGTAAGACCCCCCGCTCCTTCATCTCCTTCATCCATCCTCCCTTCCTCCCAGATAACCATGGAGGCTTTAGAGGATCCCCTTCCCCACTCAAGTATATATATCCAAATGGAAAAATTATGGGATTTTTTATACGATTTTTGAAGAAAAAAATTAAAACGGGCTTAATTTTTTTTAACAAAATATGCCTTAAACACGGCATTGGCGATACCACCTTTTTCCTAAAACAATACTTTTTTTTCTATTTTAATTATGTTTTTTTATATATTTAAAATTTTAATGTTTTATTATTATGTTGTTATGGTTATATATATATATAAATAAATAAAACTTAATGTTTCAACGTAATTTATATTTTATTCAAGTACATGATTTTGCTAACCTATAAAATATAAATTATAAGACCAATATAAATGATATTTTAAAAATTGATTAAACATATAACAAGTAGTCAAAAATAAAAAAAAATCATAAAAAAATTTGATAAAAAATAATTTATAAGTTTTCTAATTCACCTACTTGAAACTTAAAAATGTTTCAAATAAATGACTTTGTTAGCCTATATAATATAAACTATAAGACTGATATGAATGAAATTTTAAACATTGATTAAAAATATAATAAATCACTGAAAATAAAAAAAAAATCTTAAAAAATGTTGATGAAAAATAATTTATAAGCTTTATAATCCACCTACTTGAAACTTAAAAATGTTTCAAGTACGTGAATTTGCTATCCTATATAATATAAACTATATGATCGATGTGAATGAAATTTTAAACATTGGTTAAACATATAAGTAGTCGAAAATAAAAATAATTTCTTAAAAAATGTTGATGAAAATTAATTTATAAACTCTCGAATCCGCCTACTTAAAACTTAAAAATGTTTCAAATACGTGTCTTTGCTAGCCTATATAATATAAATTATAGGACTGATATGAATGAAATTTTAAAAATTGGTTAAACATATAATAAGTAGTTGAGTTTTTAATTTTTATTTATATGAGTCTTATAATTTATATTTTATAGGCTTTCAAAGTCAAGTAAGTGGCTTAGAATCGTCCTCGACATTCATTCTTTTCGCTCTCAGTTCTGAGTTACTTTTTTTACATTCATTTCATTATCTTTTATTTATTTTATTTATGAAAATATTTATTTTCAACAATTTTTTAGATGATTAGGCTATCTTTTAAATTTTATTTACATTATTTTTATAATGTATATTTTTTAATCTTTTAAAGTTATTTACTTGAAATTTAATAATTATTTTTATGTTTCAAGTAGTCGACTTTGAAAGCTATGAAATATAAATTATGCCTAAAATATAAATGAAAACTGAAATACTGGATAAACATATAAGAAGGGGTAATAGTAATAATAGTATTTTCATTTCAGTAGACATAAAACATGTAAATGAACATGTATAATCAATGTCGATGTCTATGGCGTGGAGATTTTGTCTCACATGGTGGTCTACGAAAAGGAAGTCTAGGGTGGTAGAAGGACCTACCATTATCATAGTGGGGAACCAAGCCTGTGATGGAACTATACCCTAAGATTGCGATGGATCTGGACCCCAAGGCTGCGATGGATCTAGACCCCAAGGCTGTGATGGATCTGGACCCTAAGGATGCGATGGATCTGGACCCCAAGATGGAGAGAATTGAGGATATCATGTTAGGAAAGAAGGATCACATGCCACTTGAGGAACATCTTAAATCGAGTAATCCTGGACTATTAGAGGGCTGACCTATGCCTGTGGAATAGGTGAGGCCTCACGTGCAGAACGACGATGTCTATGCCGTCATGGTCATGGCTCCTTAGCACCAGCAGTAGCTGCAGGATGTTCCTCTGGGGCAGGAACCTCCTATTTCTGGGTCTGATGCTCAAAGATACTCTCGAAAAATGCATGAAAAGATGTCCTCACCTCCAGCATTGTAGCATCGATGATTGCTTGACTAAAGACCACCTCCTCCTCTTCATCACTCATGCGAACAAGGTTCTCTGTGTGACTATCCTGTAAAGAGATTGAAATTGATTTATAAAATAGTTTAATAAAAAAAACTAATGGAAATTTATTGACTTACTATCCTCTATATCTCTCTGCCGTGTCGGGTAAGATAAAGTATAAACTTCAGTCTATACCATGTCTCATACTCAAATTTCTCTGAAAGAAAGAATTGATATGTAGGTACACCCTGAATACTAAACTCTACACATCTGTTCCAGTAGTAGATAAAGTGGGGATGTACTCAGGGCCAGTCCTCATCCTGCCTTCCTATCAGCTTCATCCGATGAAGCTCCTCTATCTGTCACGACAGCAATGGAAACGGCTGAACACAGAAAAATTGGCGCATGATTATGTCGGGTTGCTGCCACTCAATAATATGGAAGTGAATGAGGGGAACTATAGCCATAGCATCCTCAAGCCCACCAGTATAGTATGCTGGCAACTAGTCCATAATACTCTAGTATGGAAGCCATGAAATCTGAAATGACATGTGACTTTGTCAAACAATCTCCTAACTAAAAAACAAAATTTATGTTATTATTAAATTTTTTAGACAGGGATAGATTGTATATACATACCTGATCAGGTAAAAGATAGTCCAACTTGAGCCGATATATGCCCAAATGGTGTCTCGAAACCGCGTTGAAATTCTGTCACTAACACCACCTGTAAAATAAATCATCGATAGTGAAAAATAATGAGAAATTAAAGTCAATAACTCATAGTAGCATCAGAAACCAATAGAAATGATTGATCATACCAGCGTCCACGTAGAGCGTCATGCAGCACCTCTATCTCGATCGGCATACCATAAAGCTCAGGGTGAAATGTGGGGATGTGCTCACATGACCACATCTGAATAAGGATGACACATCCCCTAAGACCTGTGCGGTACCTGTGGGATAGCCTACATAATGCTCTGTACGTGTATGCCAAGCAGGCTGATCCCCAGTTGTACGTCTCGGCCCGATCAAAGTCCTCTAGTAGGGGTAGATACATCATGTGCACGTGCATCCCCAAGTGATCAGTACACATGGTCCCTCCAATGAGCCTTAATATATACGCACGAGCATAATGCATTATAGTATTCTCATCAACATCATCAGGTAAATGTGGAATCTGTGCCTCCAACCAAGGCATAGATATTGACCCTCCATCTGTAGCTCTACGGTCAGAAAAAATGTCAACACCTAACAAGCGTTGAGTAATGTCTGGCCAAGATGCATGAGTGAGTCCAATAACGGGTCTCGCCTGGATAGAAAGACTGAGAAGCACTGCCACATCCTAGAGGGTGATGGTCATATCTCCCTCAGGTAGGTGGAATGTGTGTGTCTCTGATCTCCACCTCTCAACGAGGGTAGCAAGTAGGTGATGGTATACAAATGTGAAATCTGATACGGTAAGGCCATAGAAGCCAGTATGGTGCAAGTATGTCCTAATGGCATGTGGAGGCTCCTTATGATGAAAATTGTGTGCCCGACACACCTTGATCGATCGATCTGGACCACCCTCTAATATGACCTAAGAAATATGGGTACGTAGATGAGTGAGTAGTATGATATCATTCATATACATATAAACAAATGAAATGGGTCGTAAGTGTAAAATATAAATATAACATTATGGTCAACATAATATTATGACTTTTATAATGCAAGACATGCCATGTTTATTCACACTGTTTTATGAATTTATTTTTACCAAAAGAAATATAATTCTCCATGTACAAAAATTTATTGTCACTATAGTTTTTATATGATCAAGGTTTAGTTAACCATATGATACTAAGATATGCTAACATCTATGAAAACCCTGAGAATAATTCCAAGTATAGGATAATGTCATCTTGTTTTGATAACAATTATGAATTACCTAGGATAAACACAAGGTTTCATTAAAGAAGGTTTCATGATTTAGACATCCAATGAATGATTTTTTGTGATTATGTTCTCTCCCACTATGATCATTGTTTGTCACACTATTCTTTATAGTTTTATTCAATTAGTTGAACCCAAAGAAATCATTTTAATGTTGAATATGATAAATAATTCATTGATTCTCTCCCTGAGAAATGGAATGTTATAGGATATGGAATAAAAAATCTTGTTTCTATGCTAACACAATTTTTCAAGCTATGAATAACATTTTTCTTCGAATGAGAAAATGAAGGACCATAATTATGTTGGGTCTAGGTTTTTGGATTTTTTTTAAGGTTTTAGGGTTTAGGTTTATGAATTTTTTGTTAGGGTTTAGGTTTTAAGGTTTAGGGTTTAGAATTTTGATATTAAGTTTTAGGAAAGATGTTTTTGGGTTAAGTGTTCTACTTTTGGGTTTTGGGGTTTAGAAACCCGAGAAAAAAATAGATGAAAACATATAATTTACAATATAAGAATGTCAAAATAAAGACAATACATCATTTTGGCTGAGAGTGTGAACTTGAATCAACAACTTGAGGGCATCGTTTCCAGTTATGACCTTCTTTATGACTTATGGTGCATCTCAAACTTTGCCCTTGTTATTGAGGCCAGTCTGTCTCATTATGCATCCTACTGACCTTTGGTATCCTAGGAGGATGCAACCTCTTGATGTCAGGTATCACTATCGGTTGGCCTTCAGGCATTGGGAAATAACGATACTCCCCAATAGGTGTCCATGGTGAAGCATAACAGTTAGAAATGGTATCCATCTAGTACACTGGATCAACATATGATTCTCATGATATATTCACAGAGGCATGTGCTGTGATGGTGTGTATGCATGGAAACTATAAGGCCTAAAAGTTTCCACATTGACATTACCTCGTTTCTAGTAATACCACCATTTTTTTACCGAAGTGATTTGTGATAGGGTTTGAACGCACTTGAACTTCAAATTGAGAGTCTTCTCATCGAAAAAGGTAGACATGATAACCAGAAGCTTCTTAAATATTCTTTTTAATCTCTCTTTGAAAGTGTCTTCCATACCTTAGCCCCCATTGTATTTCGTCTGATGCTAGTTTTTGTTTATCAACAAACACTACTACAAAAACAGGCAAGGGAAGTGCCACCTTTTATCAATGCTAAGACAAAAGTGCGGATAAAGGATCCCTTTATTGGCACTAAAATTTTTGCGCTGATAAAGAAGCCCTTTATCATCGGTTTTTTTTTCTTAGCGCTTATAAAGAGTACACTTTATAAGAACCAAAAAACGCTGATAAAGGATGCCTTTATCAGTACTTTTTTAGCACTGATAAAACCATAGTCCCATATTTTATAAAATCTGGTGCACAGTATCCTCTATTTATCACACCCTCAATCCCTCGTGGTGTTGTACCCCTGCGACAACTCCCATCCCCCCGTGATCTTCTCTTTGTCGGAGCTCCTCCGCTAGCCCTACTCTTTCTCCTCCCACTCGAACCCCTTTCGGAGATCCTCCTCCTAGAAAAACCTACTTCATCCTCTCCAATGGACTCCCTGCGAACCCTACTCCTCCATTTCTAAATGGTGGAAGCTCCTCCCATGCACCTCCCCCTCGCGGTCGCGCCTTCCCCTCCCAACGTAGCGCAGAAGGCTCCTTGACCGCTCGATGCTTCTTCTCTCCCTCCATTGCGGGTGCGATCTACTCTAGGTAAGTCTCACACTTCTTTTCTTAGGTTTATTTTTTTTGGATAGGTTTTGTGAGAGTAGTTTTCATTAGGGTGATGTTTGGATTCTTTAACATGATCACCACTCGTAGATTAGATGATAACTAAAATAGAGTTCTAACAATCTATGTCACAAAATCACACAGGTAATGGATTATTATACTTGGTTAGCAGATATTTGAACTAAAGTATGATTTTTTTATGATTCTCCATGGGTCTTTATGATGTTTGGAACTATAATTTATTTTTCACAAAGTGTCATATGTATGAGGGTTTGATATTATCGTGCAACCTCAATCTAGACCTTGTTATACATGAATATTCTATTAATGTTGAGTGTTTTTTCCTCATCCTTGTGGTGGGTGTATCTATACTGGGTAAAGTGGTCTTTTTGTAAACCCCTTCATGAAAAAGAAGAGTTTTTATAGTACCCGCCTCATTATTAATTGGTTACACTTTGTGGATGTCGTGATGTGCTGGTGATTGTGTTTATGGGGAAGGTTATATTTATGATTATGTTTATGGGGAAGGTTCTACATTGGTATGGGCCTCACGGTGGTTGTTATATAGGGAGGCTATAGTGATGGAGAGGTAGAGAAAATTGAGTAGGAATCGGCTGTGAGACTTGGACTTGGCTTTGGTTTGGGCGGGATCTCTCTCGTAGTGTTTTATTTAGTTTTCTTCCTCCTCGGTTGTAGCTCTCTAGCCATTTTCCATATACTTAGTGTCTGTTCTTAGTTGTCTATCATTTATGTAGGTTGTTTTTGATAGTTACAAAAAAGTGTGTGATTCCATTTATGAAAAATGATTTTGTATAAGTGTTTATAGGTTAAATAGTTTATGTTTGACATCACTTATTGAAAAGTGATCACAACTGATCACAATTGATTGTGTATAAGGCTATGTTTCACTGCACTTGGTGTTCATCTTGAAAAAACATATTTATAATTGTTTAAATCACTTATCAATTATAATAAATGGTTTTGTATAAGTTTTTCCTGCTTGGTTGTTGGAAAGGTGATAATCTGGCACATTTTTATGTAGTTTTCTTCTGGGATTTAAGCGTCTACTTTGGGTTTAGATAGTGGTATGAACATGTGAGAAGTTGTATTCGGGTGGTTAATTATTTTTAGGATTGTGGGATGTTTCTTGACTTCGATCAATGGTAAATTCCACACATCTTTCTTTTATGTCAAGGACAATTTAAGGGTGGTGTCAACTTAGTGAACCTCTATAAAAAGTTGTTCCTAGGTGCTAGTCTAGAAGGTTTTTTCTCGAAAATGGGGAGACACCATGAACTTCATTGGGTAGATAGTGATTCTTCCCTGATACCTATTATGGGTATTAATATTGTTATTTTAAATGGAGACTGCTCTAGTAAAGAACTACCCTTGGTGTGTCAGGCCAAGTGATTTTGGTTAAGTACACCTTCATTATGGAGAACCTGATTATGTGATGGGGGATGAATTTATTCTCAAGAGATTGTAAATGTCTTTCACTTGGTGGGATTGTATTTAAACTCTTTTTATTAAATCCATTAATTTATGTTGATCAATTCATAGATAGACCTCTAGTGGTTTGGGGGAATTAAACATGTAATGCTAAGATTTGGATGGCTATATTAGTGTTCTATGATTATGCCTATGGTTTGAGTTGATATCATAATCTCTTAAGGTAGTGATCTTCTAGGGTGTAGGGTTATCATCACCCATCCACAGTAGGTGTGTGATGCAAGTCTCATCTCAGGAGGCACTATCATTCAAAGGTACCTCAAGGATAGTTCATTACTCCAAGGAATTTAATATGATTGTGATGGTTATAGAAATATCATATCACATTTTCTTAACATTCATGATATAGTCATAGAGGCAGTCAATGAATAGCCTAGGCACAGGAAGGAACTAGAGAAAGGGGGTCTATACAACACTAAAGTGATGGAGGAGATCGGGGAGCAGCATTAGGTGGATGAAACTTTGGTTTGATTCTACTAATACTACCCCTAAGTAGACCACTTCTATATTGGGAAGTTAGTGGTTAGAATCTTGGATAGTTGTAGTCACTAGAGTATTTTTATCAGGAGGCTCCAGGATTGTTTGGAGGTATGATCTATGTTCGTTATAATTTTCTTGTAGTACTATTAGAAATAGGTACAAGAAACTATTTTCCTAATTTTTTCAATTATTTTCTAGGTATATGGCAGGCTCTATTAATATCTATTTTTATAAGGAATTGGTTCTGTTCTACTGTATTTGGAAGTCTTGTTTTGTGTATTTGAATCATAAATACTAATATTTGAGATTCAAATAATATGGAGATGAATAAATATTGGATGGATGCTAATCGTTTAATAATAGAGTATGAGAACAGAGTGAAAGAGTTCATCAAGTTTTCAAATGATCACACAAAGGAATATTCTCAAATCCTCTGTATGTGTTTACATTGTTGTTATTCTAGACTAATTACTCCAGAGGAGTTGGAAGAACATTTGATATGTCACATAATAGATCAGAGTTATAAATGTTGGAATAAACACAGAGAAAAAGGGAATGTAGCTACTGGCTGGGATAAAACTACATTTTATGGATCATCATATATGAATACAAATATGGATAATGAAGAAGACTGTATGGAGTATGTGATTACATATGTTAATGATGATGAAGATCGTATTGAGGAAATGATAAGGACAGTTGAAGATGAACTCTGTGATTGCCCAAAATTGTTTGATAAGTTAAGGAGTTCTGTAAAGACGTCATTCTATGCTGGTTTCACTAAATATACAGCATTTTCAGCTATATTGAAGTTGTATAAATTGAAAGCAGGAAACAGAGGGAGTGATGTCATTTTTATAGAACTACTTGCTCTCTTGAATGACATGCTCTAGGAATATAATGAGCTCCCAAACCAGACATATGAAGCTAAATGAATGCTACGCTCGATGGGTATGATTTCTGAAAGAATACATGCCTACCCGAAAGACTTTATACTATTTCACAAGGAGAAAAAATCACTTATATAATTCCCAAAGTGTGGTGCTTCTCGATACAAGAAATATGAATCCATTCCTACAAAAGTTGTATTGTACTTTCCAATAATTCCATGGTTTAGGAGTCTATATTGAAGTGAAGAAACTGCAAGACAATTGTCGTGGCATGCAGATAAAAGAAATAAACATGGGAAATTACATCACTCAGCCGACTCACCTCAATGGAAGATAATTGATCATGAGTATCCTGAATTTGGAAAAGAGCTGAGAAACCTTCGTCTTACTTTATCTACAGATGGAGTGAATCCTTTTTGTTTTCAAACCAGCACTCACAGTACATGGCCTGTTATGTTGTTAAATTATAACTTTCCACCCTAGTTATGCATGAAGTAGAAATTTATCATGTTTTCTATGCTTATATCAGGACAAAAAAAAACCAGGTAACGATATTGATGTTTATTTGTCTACTTTGATCGAGGATTTGAAGTTATTGTGGGATTCGGGTATTATGTTGTATGATGCTTATAAAAGTGAATACTTCACGTTGAGAGTGATGTTGTATGGGATGATAAATGATTTCCCTACTTATGGAAATTTTTCATGCTATATCATTAAAGAAACTCAAGGGTGTACCATGTGTGAAGAAGATATAGAATCAATTAGGCTGAAAAATTCATCAAAAAATGTATTTCTAGGACATCATAGATTTCTACCTCATCAGAATAAGTGATGATCTTGGAAGACATCATTCAATGAAAGTTCAGAACAACGCACAGCACCGTCTCCACTAATAGGTGATCAGCTGTTTGAGAAAGTAAAAGATGTGAACACTGTTTTTGGTAGACCATTTTCGAAAAACCATACGAAAATCGGTTGGAAAAAGTGATCAGTATTTTTTTTTGAATTACCATACTGGAATTATTTGTACCTTAGACACTTTCTTGATGTGATGCATGTGGAAAAAAAATATATGTGACAGTGTTATCGAAATATTGATAAATTCCCCTGAAAAAACAAAGGATGGAATTAAGGCAAGGTTGGACATGGTTGACATGGGAATATGAGAAGAGTTAGCTCCCATGAAGGGTGAAAATTGAATGTTTCTTCCTCCAACTACTTACACTCTTTCCACGGAGGAGAGATATCAGTTTTGAAACTTCTTCAATGATATAAAGGTTCCAGAGGGGTATTCATCAAATATTAAGAACATTGTGTCAATGAATGATTTGAAGTTAAAATTTTTGAAATCACATGACTGTCATGTTTTGATGCAAGATTTAATTCCTATAGATTTATGTTGCATTTTTTCCCAAGAATGTTCGTCACATGTTAACCGAACTTTGTTTCTTATTTGGTGGCACACCCGAACTGAAGGAGATTTATGATTTGTCCTGATTAATCACATGTCCCGAAGCTCTCTCTTAAAGTCAGATCACATTGATAATGGAGAGGCATTAATTATATGTGGCTCTTGAGAAGAGAAGACAGTCATCTGCAAAAAATAGATGAGAGATAGGCGGGCTAATCTGGCACACATTTTCCCTGTGAATCAAGTTATAGGAAACTATCATAGACATGAGGTTAGAGAAATTATCAGCCACCAAAATGAATAGGAAGGGGAAGAGAGGGTCACCCTAGCACAAGCCTCAGGTGGGATAAAAGCCTTGTGTGAGTCCACTATTAATATTGATCCAGAAAGAAACATATGAAACATAGTGCAAGATCATATCAATCCATTTTATACAAAAACTCATTTTGGTCATAACAAACTAGAGGAAATGTCATTACGCTTTATCATACACCTTAGTCATATCCAATTTCCAGGCCATAATTCATCTTTTCACTACTGAGTGTGTTTTCATTGAGAGGAACACCTCATGGGAAACAATAGCATTATCTGTGATGATCCTTTTCAAGACAAAGGCGCTTTTATTCTCAAAGATAATGGAAGGAAGCCACCTGTGTAGACGGTTAAATAAAATCTTCGAAAAAAATTTATAGGAAACATTGCATAAGCTGATTGGCCGGAAATCTGAAGCTGAGAGAGGTTTCTTCATCTTTGAAATGAGGGTTAAAATGGTCTCTTTGAGAGGGAAAAAATTTATTTTCCCTGCTCAGATATCTTTCATAAGAGCAAAAATGTTTGGACCAATAATGTGCCAGTATCTATTGAAGAAGAGAGCCTGGAAGCCATCGAGGTCTGGGGCTTTAGTAGAATGGATATGTTTTAGAGCCTGTAAGATCTCAACATTCAAAACCTCTTTTTTGAGTTGTTGGTTCATTGCATCAGTGATCACTAGTTTAATGCATGCTTCCACCTCAGCCGATATAGTGGAGTCCCCTACAGAATAGAGTTTTTGAAAATGACCGGAAATAATGTCATCGATTCCTTCAAGATTGGATGTAGTTCTACCATCAGGATACGAGAGGCTAGAAATAGTATTTTTTTCAGCGCCTAGCAGAGACCTTCTGGTGGAAGTAATGTGTGTTGGCCTCCCCCTCTTTGATGTGTCTTTCGCGCGTGCGCATAGCCTAGAAGCTCTCTTTAATACGAAGTGTCCCATCCAATTAGCCTTGGAGGAAGTTAATTATGAAAAGAATAGAATTAGTCGATGGTCGTGAAAAAAGGGTATTCAATTGTCTCTCAATTGAGTGACAATGCCTGCCAGGTTGGTGAAATTTAGAATTTCTCCAAGAACTCAATTTGGCGGCCATCTGCTGTAGGTTTGAACAAATGTCTGAATTTCCACCCTTCCAGCATGTGCGGACTATTTCTTCACATTCACAATCTTTTGCCCAGAAGCTTTCGAATCTGAAAGGTTTCCCACATCTGGGATTGAAACCTTTGTGATAAAATCAATGACGATAGGGTAGTGGTCTGAAGAATTTGGTGTCAGGTGAGAGATATGGAACATTTTGAAGATTTTGGTCCATTCCGTGGATCCCAAAAATCTATCCAAACGCTCAACAATGCATGAACTTTCCGAATTCCCTCGAAACCAGGTGAAGGGGCTACCTGAAAACCTAAGGGAAAACAACTCTGCCCTGGAGATTACATCCTGAAAGCCAGATATCATCGCAGAGGATCGAAGATCTCCCCCACATTTTTCATTCTGAGACAAAATCTCATTAAAGTCACCACCAAACAGAGCATGGCAAGCTAATATTTGACGCAATGAGCAGAGAAGATCCCATGATTTCCATTTATCTTTTTGAGATGGACATCCATAAAAACCAAAAAATGTCCATGACGGAGAGAGTCTATCTTGAATCGATGCAGCCATGTGATTCGAAGAGAGAGAGATGATTATGGCATCAATGTTATCCTTCCATAAAAGACACCCCCCCCCCCCCGAGTGGCCTTGGTGGGGGATCGGGAAGCAGCCAGAAAAATCTCTTTTGTGCGTGATGCTAGTGATGTCCTTGTTTTCCAACATGGTTTTGGACAGGAAAACCATATCAGGGAAACTTTTAGCACAATGGCGTTGGAGCATCCAAACCGTTCGTGGGTTTCCAAGCCCACAACAGTTCCATTTAGAATGATCATTGTGCTAAGTGGGGTTGGTTTATTCCAGCCTCGGCCTCTTGTAATTCAATCAGGGTTCCAGCTTTAGTAAATTTCTACCTTTTGGGGTACTTTTCATTTTCCAATAGTACCTCCAGAGATCTTTTTGAACCACTTTCTTCTGATGAGCCCATTTCACAACCATAATCGCCTCTAGCCTTCCTCTTCCACAAACGTAGCATTTTAGGTGCATGCACAACATTGGGAAGTATGGCCTCACCTGGTTGACAAGCTTGCAAGGTGATACAATCCTTAGGAGTACTCGTACTATCCAGGGGGTCTGAGCAGATGTGTTTGTAGCTTCCTGGCAGTTGAGGATAATCACCAGAGGTTGGAGTACTAGAGCCCGTGGAGATGATCGTTGCTATCGAGGGTGCCATCTGGGGATTATCGGTGTTTTCGATAGCCACCACTGGGGAATTAGATAAAAGCTTATTTTCACCACTCGAGTGCTCTGTGTTACATACTTTTTTATGGATGGGAGGAGGTCCAAAAAAATGATTTTACTCTGCATGGGAGCCTTTTGTACATGGAAATACTTGGTGAGTCTTTCTCTATCACGTTGCTTTTCTGCTTCGAGGATAAAAGATGTTCGTGAATTTTTTGCGCGTAACCATGGACCATACGGCATCACCAATTTACCTTTATTGTTTGGAACTTTTCTAACACAATCTTTTTCAAAATGTCTGAGGTGACCACAAAATAATAGAAGTTTGGATTCTTTTCGTATTCAAAGGATATCTAATATTTTTCTCCATCAAGTGTCAAGAAGGTACCTATCATGAGAGGTTTTCCAACTTCGATCATCACTCTAATACTAATTGATGGTCCCCAAAGGATGGGATCTGATTGGTCCCATTCCATGAACTGGCTGATATGATTTCAAAATTCTTTCATCACCCATTCAGATCTTCCACTGAAGGGGATACCAGTTAATCACAACCAAAAGGGGGGCTTAGAAAAAACGAGTGAGAGTATATATTCTCCAGTCTTTAGGCATTCCATCATCAAAAGGTGGTTATCAAACGATCATGGCTTCCCCTAAAGCACTTTTTATTTGTCCTTCATATTGAAGAATTCAAAGATTAGGTGTCCAACTCCAATCTCTCTGATTTCCACTCCATCATCCAAGCGCCATACCGATTTCAAAGTATTCTTCAACACTCCCAGATTGAAGGGTCTCCCGGATATGGATTTTCCAATTAATAATAGGGACATGCGCCGTGCCAGGTTGGTATCATCATCATTATTGGTAACAATTGTTTCTTTCTGTTTATCCGTAAGCAAGAGATTTTTCCACCTACTAACCAAGTCGTTATCTATTGTACTAGTGGATACCAGATTGTCAAAAATTGTAAACACAGGGAATCCCCATTGAGAAATCTCTAGAAACACGGGTGGGGGCTGTGGGCAGGTTCCTTCGTTAGTCATACTTTGACCACCCTTTTGCCAACCACCAAGGGAAAAAACAAACTGAAGTCATCGCGGTCAAGAACCCTATGCATACCACTCCTCTGCATACATGGGAGCTTTTACAGATATGCCCTTACGACCACCTACACGTGGAATTCTAGAGATTCCAAAGAAACCCTATGCGGGCAATAACACTGTGAACCGTGGCAGCCGGGGCAACGATGTCCCTATTGTAATCTGATTGTCACGAACCGCTGGATACATCCATCGCAAACCACACCACCGCTGAACACAGGACCCGAACCATTCATCAAACTCCCTATGCGGACCACGCCATCATGAACTGTGAACAAAACTTCCTTCTTGAGCCAACCACCACAAATCTCATAAGGATCGACACAGAGTATGTGAAGAAAATCCTTTGTGTATAGGACCTCCACAGGTCATTTGTGGAACAAGAAGACAGCAGGAAGCACAGCGTTGACCTCTTGTCCCGAACTGTACCTCCGCTAGACGTAGAACCAAATCAACCAGTCCCTTTGTAAGTGGAAAACCACGATCTCTTCAGTCAACAAGGTCTTAGAGTCCAACTGCAAACCAGATCTAAAGGCAGTGCAAAGTCGGGCACTGAGGAAGAGAGAATATCCCGAGTCACACAAACCCTAGAACACGATCTGGAACGAGGCTCAAGAAATGGGGATGATGCAACAGGATTGATAGGGGAAGGATGATGGGGAGAACAACGCGAGTGCCGATCTGAGATGCAGGGCCACCACCGATGATACACCAAACCCTAGAAAATCATAGGAGAGAGCTCTCAACCTGGAGTGTAACAACTGAGTCTCACTGACAGCACAAACACTCTGCCTTAACATGTTCGTCGGGTCCTGACCCGCCAGGTACCACCAGTTGCCTCGTAGAAACTTGGTCCCCACCTTAGGGCCCACCCACGTGCCCGAACGGGTCATCTGACTAATGAAAGTCCTCACAGGCCAACACATGTCCTTTCTAGTGTGTTTTTTTCATCACTCACACTCACCATAGGAAACTTTCTAGAAGATCACCCATCTTGATCACTACTCCAGGACAAGCATGCTTAACTATTGAGTTCTAATCAGACAGATTCCCGAAAAGGAAGGTTCACCTTGTTCACATGAGTCATATCATTTTATTATTTAACCCTTTATCATTCAGGGGTGTTACATTCACCCCCCTTTAGAGCACAACGTTCTCATTGTGGTCTCTACATCTCAACCCAGGTAGTGTACCACACCTAAGGTTGGGTGGCACCTCTGATACCAAATGTAACAACTGAGCCCCACTGACAACACAAACACCCCGCCTTAACATGGTCGTCAGGTCCTGGCCCGCCAAGTACCACCAGTTTCCCTGCAGACACGTGGTCCCCACCCTGGGGTCCACCCACGTGCCCAAACGGGTCATCTGACTAATGAAAGTCCCCACATGCCAACACATGTCATTTCCAGTGTGTTTTTTCCTCACTCACACACACCCTAGGAAACTTCCCAGAAGTTCACTCATCCTGATCACTACTCCAGGTCAAGTACGCTTAACTATGGAGTTCTAATGAGGCAGGTTCTTGAAAAGGAAGGTGCACCTTGTTGACATGAGTCATATCATTTTATCAACCCTTTATCATTCATGGGTGTTACAGAGAGACTTCGCTATTGAATTTAAATGTACATTTCTCAATACTAATGAGTAAATTTTTAATTAATATTAATTTTGAATTATTTTATAAACCGTCTTTTACTAAATATATTACATATCAGTTTTAAATATATATTTAGTATTATATAAATCACATTTAAACAAATATTATACACATATATATATATCAATATAAATATATTTTTATATTAAAATATGTTTTTTACTAATATATATTCTTTATTATTTTATAAGCCCTTTTGTTCATGGTGATAAAATTGTATCATTGAATAAAAGTGATTGCATGACACCTTTAACAATTAATGTGCAATAAACTATTATTTTGGTAGTCATGAAGTTGGTAGTGATGTTGGGAGTTTTTGTTTGTTTTTTCTCCCTTTAAATTTCATACCTTGATCTTTGTTTATAGGAGGCGATGAGTGTGTGTGGCAGCCTCATATGTTAATATAGATATCTTAAAATTAGAAAAAGAGTTTCGTGAATGGGAAAGAATGGGAGGGAGAAATATTAATACGATTTTTTTTATTAAATGAAAAAATGTGAAGACACGCGTGGTAGGAGGATAATTTGAGAGGACATGAATGGCTAGCAAGAAAAGTCAGACCTCTCAAATGCAATGTTCGGTCTATCCATGGCTTGATCCTTGGGGATCCGTTCATGGCGTGAGACCCCCCGCTCCTTCATCTCCTTCATCCATTCTCCCTTCCTCCCGGATAACCATAGAGGCTTCAGAGGCTCCCCTTCCCCACTCAAGTATATATACATAAATGGAAAAAGTGTGGGATTTTTTGTATATGTTTTTTGAAGAAAAAAAAATTAAAACGGACTTAATTCTTTCTAAAAAATATGCCTTAAACGTGGCGTCGGCGATACCGCCTTTTCCCTAAAACAATACTTTTTTTCTATTTTAATTATGTTTTTTTTATATATTTAAAATTTTAATGTTTTATTATTATATTGTTATGGTTATATATATATATAAATAAATAAAACTTAATGTTTCAACATAATTTATATTTTATTCAAGTACGTGATTTTTCTAACCTATAAAATATAAATTATAAGACTGATATGGATGATATTTTAAACATTGATTAAACAAATAACAAGTAGTAAAAAATAAAAAAAAATTCTTAAAAATTTTTTGATAAAAAATAATTTATAAGTTTTCTAATTCATCTACTTGAAACTTAAAAATGTTTCAAATACATGACTTTGTTAGCCTATATAATATAAACTATAAGACTGATATGAATGAAATTTTAAACATTGATTAAACATATAATAAATCACTGAAAATAAAAATAATTTCTTAAAAAATGTTGATGAAAAATAATTTATAAGCTTTATAATCCACCTACTTGAAACTTAAAAATGTTTCAAGTACGTGAATTTGCTAGCCTATATAATATAAACAATAAGATCGATGTGAATGAAATTTTAAACATTGGTTAAACATATAAGTAGTTGAAAATAAAAATAATTTCTTAAAAAATGTTGATGAAAAATAATTTATAAACTTTCGAATCCGCCTACTTAAAACTTAAAAATGTTTCAAATATGTGTCTTTGCTAGCCTATATAATATAAATTATAGGACCGATATGAATGAAATTTTAAACATTGGTTAAACATATAATAATTAGTTGAGTTTTTAATTTTTATTTATATGTCTTATAATTTATATTTTATAGGCTTTCAAAGTCAAGTAAGTGGCTTAGGATCGTCCTCGACATTCATTCTTTTCTCTCTCACTTATGAGTTACTTTTTTTACATTCATTTCATTATCTTTTATTTATTTTATTTATGAAAATATTTATTTTCAACAATTTTTTAGATGATTAGGCTATCTTTTAAATTTTATTTACATTATTTTTATAATGTATATTTTTTAATCTTTTAAATTTATTTACTTGAAATTGAATAATTATTTCTATGTTTCAAGTAGTCGACTTTGAAAGCTATCAAATATAAATTGTGCCTAAAATATAAATGAAAACTGAAATACTGGATAAACATATAAGAAGGGGTAATAGTAATAATAGCATTTTCATTTCAGTAGACATAAAACATGTAAATGAACATGTACAATCAATGTACATGTCTATGGTGAGGAGATTCTATCTCACATGGTGGTCTACGAATAGGAAGTCTAGGGTGGTAGAAGGACCTGCCATTATCATAGTGGGGAACCAAGCCTGTGATGGAGCTATACCCTAAGAATGCGATGGATCTGGACCCCAAGGCTATGATGGATCTAGACTCCAAGGCTATGATGGATCTGGACGCTAAGGCTATGATGGATCTGGACCCCAAGATGGAGAGAATTACGGATATCATGTCAGGAAAGACGGATCTCATGCCACTTGAGGCACATCTTAAATAGACTGATCCTGGAATACTAGAGGGATGACCTCTGCCTATGGAACAGGTGAGGCCTCACGTGCAGCACGACGATGTCTACGTCATTGTGGTCATGGCTCCTCAACACCAGCAGCAGCTGCAGGATGTTCCTCTGGGGAATGAACCTCCTCTCTCTGGGTCGGACGCTCGAAGATGCTCTCGAAAAATTCATGAAAAGATGTCCTCGCCTCCAGCATTGTAGCATCGATGACTGATCGACTAAAGACCACCTCCTCCTCTTTATCACTCATGTGAACAAGGTGCTCTGTGTGACTGTCCTGTAAAGAGATTGAAATTGATTTAGAAAATAGTTTAATAAAAAAGCTAATTGAAATTTATTGACTTACCATCCTCTGCATCTCTCTGTCGTGTCGGGTAAGATACAGTATAAACTTCAGTCTATACCATGGCTCATACTCAACTCATTCTGAAAGAAAGAATCGATTCGTAGGTATACCCTGAATACTAAACTCTCCACGTCTGTGCCAGCAGTCGATAAAGCGTGCATGTAATCAGGGCCAATCCATATCCTACCTCCCTATCAGCTTCATCCGATGAAGCTCCTCTATCTGTCTCGACGCAATGGAATCGGCTGAACACAGAAAAACTGGAGCATGATTCTATCGTGTTTCTGCCACTCAATAATATGGAAGTGAATGGGGGCACTACAGCCATAGCATCCTCAAGCCCACTAGTGCAGTATGCTGGCAACTGGTCCATAATACTCTAGTATGGAAGCCATGAAATCTGAAATGACATGTGACTTTGTCAAACAATCTCCTAACTAAAAACCAAAATTTATGTCACTAACACCACCTGTGAAATAAATCATCGATAGTGAAAAATAATGAGAAATTAAATTCAATAACTCCTAGTAGCATTAGAAACCAATAGAAATGACTGATCATACCAGCGTCCACGCGGAGCGTCATGCAGCACCTCCATCTCGATCGGCAGACCAGCAAGCTCAGGGTGAAATGTGGGGATGTGCTCCCATGAGCACATCTAAATAAGGATGACACATCCCCTGAGACCTGTGCGGTCCCTGTGGGATAGCCTGCATAATGATTTGTACGTGTATGCCAAGAAGGATGATCCCCAGTTTTACGTCCTGGCCCGATCAAAGTCTTTTAATATGGGTAGATACATCATGTGCACGTGCATCCCCAAGTGATCAGTACACATGGTCCCTCCAATGAGACTTAATATATACGCATGGGCATAATTCATGATAGTCTTCTCGTCAACATCATTAGGTAAATGTGGAATCTGTGCCTCCAACCAAGGCATAGATATGGACGCTCCATCTATAGCCCTACGTCCAGACAAAATGTCAACGCCTAACAAGCATTGAGCAAGGTCTGGACAAGCTGCATGAGTGAGTCCAATAAAGGGTCTCTCCTGGATAGGAAGACCAAGAAGCACTGCCACATCCTAGAGGGTGATGGTCATCTCTCCCTCAGGTAGGTGGAATGTGTGTGTCTCTGATCTCCACCTCTCAATGAGGCCAGCAAGTATGTGATGGTCTACATATGTGAAATCTGATACGGTAAGGCCATAGAATCCAGTATGGCCTAATGGCATGTGGAGGCTCCTTATGATGAAAATGGTTTGCCTGAAACACCTTGATCGATCGATCTGGACCACCCTCTAACATGACCTAAGAAATATGGGTACACTGCTGAGTGAGTAGTATGATATCATTCATCTGCATATAAACAAATGAAATGAGTTGTAAGTGTAAAATATAAATATAACATTATGGTCAACATAATATTATTACTTTTATAATTCAATACATGCCATGTTTATTCACATTGTTTTATGAAGTTATTTTTACCAAAAGAAATATAATTCTCCATGTATAAAAATTTAGTGTCACTATAGTTTTTATATGATCAAGGTTTAGTTAACCATATGATATTAGGATGTGCTAACATATATGACAACCCTGGGAATAATTCCAAGTATAGGACAACGCCATATTTTTTTGATAACAATTATGAATGACCTAGGATAAACACAAGGTTTCATTGAAGAAGGTTTCATGATTTAGACATCCAATGAATGATTTTCTGTGATTATGTTCTCTCCCACTATGATCATTGTTTTTCACACTATTCTTTATGGTTTTATTCAATTAGTTGAACCCAAAGAAATCATTTTAATGCTGAATATGATAAATAGTTCATTTATTCTTTCCCTGAGCAATGGAATGTTATAGGATATGGAATGAAAAATCTTATTTTTATGCTAACACAATTTTTCAAGCTATGAATAACATTTTACTTCGAATGAGAAAATGAAGGACCATAGTTATGTTGGATCTAGGTTTTTGGATTTTTTGTAAGGTTTTAGGGTTTAAGTTTATGAATTTTTGGTTAGGGTTTAGGTTTTAAGGTTTAGGGTTTAGAATTTTGATATTAAGTTTTAGGAAAGATGTTTTTGGGTTAAGTTTTATACTTTTGGGTTTTGGGGTTTAGACAACCGAGAGAAAAAAAGAGATGAAAACATATAATTTATAATATGAGAATGTCATAATAAAGACAATACATCATTGTGGATGAGAGTGTGAACTTGACCCAACAACTTGAGGGCATCGTTTCCAGTTATGACCTTCTTTATGACATATGGTGCATCTCAAACTTTTCCCTTGTTCTTGAAGCCAGTCCATCTCATTACGCATCCTACTGGACTTCGGTATCCCAGTAGGATGCAACCGATTGATGTTAGGTATTACTATCGGCTAGCCTTCAGGCATTGGGAAATAATGATACTCCCCAATAGGTGTCCATGGTGCAGCATAAAAGTTAGCAATGGTATCCATCTGGTACACTGGATCAACATATGCTTCCCATGATATGTTCACAGAGGCACGTGTTGCGATGGTGTGTATGTATGGAAACTGTAAGGCCTGAAAGTTTCCACATTGACATTACCTCGTTTCTAGTAATACCACCATTTTTTCACCGATGTGATTTGTGATGGGGTCTGAACGCACTTGAACTTTAAATTGAGAGTCTTCTCATCGAAAAAGGTATGCATGATAACCAGAAGCTTCTTCAATATTCTTTTCAATCTCTCATTGAAAGTTTCTTTCATACCTTAGCCCCCATTGTATTTCGTCTGATGCTAGTTTTTGTTTATCAACAAACACTACTACAAAAACGAGCAAGGAAAGAACCACCTTTTATCAGTGCTAAGACAAAAGTTCTGATAAAGGATCCCTTTATTAGCGCTAAAATTTTGGCACTGATAAAGAATCCCTTTATCATCACTTCGCTTTTTTCTTAGCGCTTATAAAGAGTACGCTTTATAAGAACTAAAAACGCTGATAAAGGATGCCTTTATCGGTGCTTTTTTAGCACTGATAAAACCATAGTCCCATATTTTATAAAATCTGGTGCATAGTATCCTCTATTTATCATGCCCTCAAGACCTCGTGGTGTTGTACCCCTGCGACAACTCCCATCCCCCCACGATCTTCTCTTTTCCAGAGCTCCTCCTCTAGCCCTACTCCTTCTCCTCCCCCTATAACCCCTTTTGCAAATTCTCCTCCTAGAAAAACCTACTTCATCCTCTCCGTTGGACTCCCCACGAACCCTACTCCTCCATTTCTCAACGGTGGTAGCTCCTCCCGTGCACCTCCCTCTCACGGTCGCGCTTTCCCCTCCCGATGTAGCACAGAAGTCTCCTTGTCCACTTGACGCTTCTTCTCTCCCTCCATAGTGGGTACGATATACTCTTGGTAAGTCTCCCACTTCTTTTCTTAGGTTTATTTTTGGTGGATAGGTTTTGTGAGAGTAGTTTTCATTAGGGCGATGTTTGGATTCTTTACCATGATCACCACTCGTAGATTATATGCTAATTAACATAGAGTTCTAACAATCTATGTAACAAAATCACATACGTAATGGATTATTATACTTGGTTAGCAGATTATTTGAACTAAAGTATGATTTTTTTATGATTCCCCATGGGTTCTTATGATGTTTGGAACTATAATTTATTTTTCACCAAGTGTCATATGTATGAGGGTTTGATATTATCATGCAAACTCAATCTAGACCTTGTTATACATGAATATTCTATTAATGTTGAGTGTTTTTACTCATCCTTATGGTGGGTGTATCTATACTGGGTAAAGTGGTCTTTTTGTAAACCCCTTCATGAAAAAGAAGAGTTTTGATAGTACCTGCCTCATTATTAATTAGTTACACTTTGTGGGTGTCATGATGTGCTGGTGATTGTGTTTATGGGGAAGGTTCTATTTATGATTGTGTTTATGGGGAAGGTTTTACTTTGGGATGGGCCACACGGGGGTTGTTATATAGGGAGGCTATAGCAATGGAGAGGTAGAGAAAATTGAGTAGTAATCGGATGTGAGACTTGGAATTGGCTTCGGTTTGGGTGGGATCTCTCTCGTAGTGTTTTCTTTAGTTTTATTCCTCCTCGGTTGTAGCTCTCTATCCATTTTCCATATACTTAGTATCTATTCTTAGTTGTATATCATTTATGTAGGTTGTTTTTGATAGTTACAAAAAAGTGTGTGATGCCATTTATGAAAAATGATTTTGTATAAGTGTTTATAGGTTAAATATTTTATGTTTGACATCACTTATTGAAAAGTGATCACAACTGATCACAATTGATTGTGTATAAGGCTATGTTTGACTGCACTTGGGGTTCATCTTGAAAAAAAATATTTATAATTGTTTAAAGTGATTATCAATTATAATAAATGGTTTTATATAAGTTTTTCCATCTTGGTTGTTGGAAAGGTGATAATTTGGCACATTTTTATGTAGTTTTCTTCTGGAATTTAAGCATCTACTTTGGGTTTAGATAGTGGTATGAACATGTGAGAAGTTTTATTCAGGTGGTTAATTATTTTTAGGATTGTGTGATGTTTCTTGACTTCGATCAATGGTAAATTCCACACATATTTCTTTTATGTCAAGGACAATTTAAGGGTGGTGTCAACTTAGTGAACCTCTATGACTAGTTGTTCCTAGGTGCTAGTCTAGAAGGTTTTTTCTTGAAAATGGGGAGACACCATGCACTTCATTGGGTAGATAGTGATTCTTCCCTAATACCTATTATGGGTATCAAGATTGTTATTTTGAATGGAGACTGCTCTAGTAAAGAACTACCCTTGGTGTGTCAGGCCAAGTGATTTTGGTTAAGTACACCTACATTATGGAGAACCTGATTGCGTGATGGGGGATGAATTTATTCTCAAGAGATTGTAAATGTATTTCACTTGGTGGGATTGTATTTAAACTCTTTTTATTAAATCCATTAATTTATGTGGATCAATTCATAGATAGAAATCTAGTGGTTTGGGGGAATTTAACATGTAATACTAAGATTTGGATGGCTATATTAGTGTTCTATGATTATGCCTATGGTTTGAGTTGATATCATAATCTTTTACGGTAGTGATCTTCTGGGGTGTAGGGTTAGCATCACCCACCCACAGTAGGTGTGTGATGCAAGTCTCATCTCAGGAGGCACTTTCATTCATAGGTACCTCAAGGATAGCCCATCACTCCAAGGAATTTAATATGATTGTGATGGGTATAGACATATCACATTTCATTTTCTTAAAATTCATGATACAGTCATAGAGGCAGTCGATGAATAGACTAGGCACAGGAAGGAACTGGATAAAGGAGGTCTGTACAACACTAAAGTGATGGAGGAGATCGGGGAGCGACATTAGGTGGATGAAACTTTGGTTTGATTCTACTAATACTACCCCTGAGTAGACCACTTCTATATTGGGAAGTTAGTGGTTAGAATATCAGATAGTTGTAGTCACTAGAGTATTTTTACCAGGAGGATCCAGGAGTGTTTGGAGGTACGATCTATGTTCGTTATACTTTTCTTGTAGTACTATTAGAAATAGGTACAAGAAACTATTTTTCCTAATTTTTTCAATTATTTTCTAGGTATATGGTAGGCTCTATTAATATCTATTTTTATAAGGAATTAGTTTTGTTCTACTGTATTTGGAAGTCTTGTTTTGTGTATTTGAATCATAAATACTAATATTTGATATTCAAATAATATGGAGATGAATAAAGATTGGATGGATGCTAATCGTTTAACAATAGAGTATGAGAACAGAGTGAAAGAGTTCATCAAGTTTACAAATGATCACACAAAGGACTCTTCTCAAATCCTTTGTCTATGTTTACGTTGTTGTTATTCTAGACTAATTACTCCAGAGGAGTTGGAAGAACATTTGATATGTCACAGAATAGATCATATTTATAAATGTTGGAATAAACACGGAGAAAAAGCCAATGTAGCTACTGGCTGGGATAAAACTACATTTTATGGATCATCATATATGAATACAGATATGGATAATGAAGAAGACTGTATGGAGGATGTGATTACATATGTTAATGTTGATGAATACCGTATTGAAGAAATGATAAGGATAGTTGAAGATGAACTCTGTGATTTCCCAACATTGTTTGAGAAGTTAAAGAGTTGTGCAAAGACGCCATTGTATGCTGGTTTCACTAAATATACAGCATTTTCAGCTATACTGAAGTTGTATAAATTGAAATTAGGCAACGAAGGGAGTGATTTCAGTTTTACAAAACTACTTTCTCTCTTGAATGACATTCTCTAGGAATATAATGAGCTCCCAAACCGGACATATGAAGCTAAACGAATGCTACGCTCGATGAGTATGATTTCTGAAAGAATACATGACTACTCGAAAGACTGTATACTATTTCACAAGTAGAACAAATCACTTACAAATTACCCAAAGTGTGGTGCTTCTTGATATAAGAAATATGAATCCAATCCTACGAAAGTTGTATTGTACTTTCCAATCATTCCATGGTTTAGAAGTCTATATGAAAGTGAAGAAACTGCAAGACAATTGTCGTGGCATACAGATAAAATAAATAAAGATGGGAAATTACATCACTCGGCCGACTCTCCTTAATGGAAGATAATTGATCATGAGTATCCTGAATTTGTAAAAGAGCAGAGAAACCTTTGTCTTGCGTTATCTACAAATGGAGTGAATCCTTTGGGTTTTCAAACCAGCACTCATAGTACATGGCCTGTTATGTTGGTAAATTATAACTTGCCACCCTAGTTATGCATGAATCAGAAATTTATCATGTTATCTATGCTTATATCAGGACCAAAAAAACCAGCTAATGATATTGATGTTTATTTGTCACCTTTGATCGAGGATTTGAATTTATTGTGGGATTCAGCTGTTATGTTGTATGATGCTTATAAAAGTGAATACTTCACGTTGAGAGTGATGTTGTATGTGATGATAAATTATTTCCCTACTTATGGAAATTTTTCAGGCTATAGAATTAAAGAAACTCAAGGGTGTCCCGTGTGAGAAGAAGATACAGAATCAATTAGGCTGAAACATTCATCGAAAAATGTGTTTATAAGACATCGTAGATTTCTACCTCATCAGAATAAGTACCGATCTTGGACGACATCATTCAATGGAAGTTCATAACAACGCACAACACTATCTCCACTAACAGGTGATCAGCTGTTTGAGAAAGTAAAATATGTGAACACTGTTTTTGGTAAACCATTTTTGAAAAACCTTACGAAAATCGGTTGGAAAAAGAGATCAGTCTTTTTTTTGAATTATCATACTGGAATTGTTTGTACGTTAGACACTTTCTTGATGTGATGCATGTGGAAAAAAATGTATGTGACAGTGTTATCTAAATGTTGATAAATTCCCCTATCAAAACAAAGGATGGAATTAAGGCAAGGTTGGACATGGTTGACATGGGAATATGAGAAGAGTTGGCTCTCGTGAAGGGTGAAAATCGAATGTTTCTTCCTCCAACGGCTTACACTCTTTTCAAGAAGGAGAGATATCAGTTTTGAAACTTCTTCAATGATGTAAAGTTTCTAGAGGGGTATTCATCAAATATCAAGAACATTGTGTCAATGAATAATTTGAAGTTAAAAGTTTTGAAATCACATGACTGCCATGTTTTGATGCATGATTTAATTCCTATAGATTTACGTTGCATTTTTTCCAAGAATGTTCATCATACATTAACCAAACTTTGTTTCTTTTTCAGAGCTATATGTATCAAAGTTTTAGACCTAGCAAAATTTCCAGCTATGGAAATAAAATTTTCATCATATTATGTGAATTATAAATGTTCTTCCTTCCAACATTCTTTGATATGATGGTTCATTTGATGCTTCACTTGGTGAGAGAGATTTGACTTTGTGGTCCTGTGCACTATAGATGGATGTACCCCATTGAATGGTATATGAATATTTTGAAAGGGTATGTCAAAAATTGAAATCGGCCATAGGGTTGTATAGTGGAGTGATATATTGTTGAGGAATCCATTGAATTCTATACCGAATACCTATTTTATGTGGAAAGCATTGGTCTCCCAAAATCTCGTCACACTGGACGCATTGAGGGTGAGGGAATTTCTGGAAAAAATGTTGTGACAATCAATATTATAGATCAGGAGTAGGCCCACCTTTATGTTTTGTATAACAGTTGGGAGGTTTCTCCATATATTGAAACCCACAAAGAAATTCTTAGGCAGTTGAATCCATTAAGGGATGAAAAATGGATATCAAATACACATAATCACTAGTTTATAGGATGGTTTCAGGACCATATTTTTAAGGAGTTAGATGAAAATCCAAATTCAATTTCAGAATGACTTCGATGGATAGCTGTCGAACCAAGTGTGTGTGTATTAGCTTACAATGGTTATGTAATTAATGGTTATACATTCTATATTGATGAACATGATGAAGATAGTAACATGAAAAATAGTGGAGTTACACTTGTGGCTGAAGCGATGCATGTTTCTGGTAGTAAGGACAGAAATCTAATTTACGCAAATATGTCATACTTTGGCATTATCAAACAAATATGGGAGTTGGATTATACGACATTCCAATTGCTGATTTCTTAATGCAAATGGATTGATAACAATAGTGGTGTTAAAATAGTTGGATTATACGACATTCCAAGTGTCGCATCCAATTCACCTTGGAGGAAGTTAATTATGAAAAGAATAGCATCAGTCGATGGTCGTGCAAAAAGGGTATTCAATTGTCTCTCAATTGAGTGACAATGCTCGCCAGGTTGGTGAAATTTAGAATTTCTCCAAGAACTCAGCTTGGCGGCCATCTGCTGTAGGTTTGAAAAAATGTCTGAATTTCCACCCTTCCAGCATGTGTGGACTATTTCTTCACATTCACAGTCTTTTTCCCAGAAGCTTTTGAATCTGAAAGGTTTCCCACATCTAGGATTGAAACCTCTGTGATAGAAATCAATGACGATAGGGTAGTGGTCTGAAGAATTTGGTGTCAGGTGAGAGATATGGAACATTCTGAAGATGTTAGTCCATTTCGTGGATCCCAAAAATCTATCCAAACGCTCAACAATGCGTGAACTTTCCAAATTCCCTCGAAACCAGGTGAAGGGGCTACCAAAAAACCTAAGGCCAGACAGCTCTTCCCTGGAGATTACATCCTGAAAGCCAGATATCGTCACAGAGGATCGAAAATCTCCCCCACATTTTTCATTCTGAGACAAAATCTCATTAAAGTCACCACCAAACAGTACAGGGCGAGATAATCTTTGACGCAATGAGCAGAGAAGATCCCATGATTTCCATTTCTCTTTTTGATATGGCCATCCATAAAAACCAACAAATGTCTATGATGGAGAGATTCTATCTTGAATCGATGCATCCATGTGATTTAAAGAGAGAGAGATGATTATGGCATCAATGTTATCCTTCCATAAAAGACACCCCCCCGAGTGGCCTTGGTGGGGGATCGGGAAGCAGCCAGAAAAATCGCTTTTGTGTGCAATGCTAGTGATTTTCTTGTTTTCCAACATGGTTTTGGACAGGAAAAACATATTAGGGAAAATTTTCGCACAATGTCACTGGAGCATCCAAACCGTTCGTGGGTTTCTAATTCCACAACAATTCCATCTTAGAATGATCATTGTGCTAAGTGGGGTTGGTTTATTCTAGCCTCTGCCTCTTGTAATTCAATCAGGGTTCCAGCTTCAGTAAATTTCTACCTTTTGGGGTACTTTTCATTTTCCAATGGTACCTCCAGAGATCTTTTTGAACCACTTGCTTCTGATGATCCCATTTCACAGCCATAATCACCTCTAGCCTTCCTCTTCCACAAACGTAGCATTTTAGGTGCATGCACAACATTGGGAAGTATGGACTCACCTGGTTGACAAGCTTGAAAGGTGATACAATCCTTAGGAGTACTCGTACTATCCAAGGGGTCTGAGAAGATGTGTTTGTGGCTTCCTGGCAGCTGAGGATAATCCCCAGAGGTTGGAGTACAAGAGCCCGTGGAGATGATCGTTGCTATCGAGGGTTCCATCTGGGGATTATCGGTGTTTTCGGTAGCCACCACTAGGGAATTAGATAAAAGCTTATTTTCACCACTCGAGTGCTCTGTGTTACATACTTTGTTCTGGATGGGAGGAGGTCCAAAAAAATGATTTTACTCTGCATGGGAGCCTTTTGTACATGGAAATCCTTGGTGAGTCTTTCTCTGTCACGTTGCTTTTCTACTTCGGGGATAAAATATGGTCGTGAATTTTTTGCTTGTAACCATGTACCATACTGCATCACCAAGTTACCTTTATTGTTTTGAACTTTTCTAACACAATATTTTTCAAAATGTTCAAGGTGACCACAAAAAAATAGAAGTTTGGAAGTTTTTCGTATTCAAAGGATATCTAATATTTTGCTCCATCAAGTGTCAAGAAGGTACCTATCATGAGAGGTTTTCCAACTTCAACCATCACTCTAATCCTGATTGACGGTCCCCAAAGGATGGGATCTGATTGGTCCCATTCCATGAACTGGCTGATATGATTTCAAAATTCTTGCATCACCCATTCTGATCTTCCACTAAAGGGGATACCAGTTAATCACAACCAAAAGGGGGGCTTAGAAAAAATGAGTGAGAGTATATTTTCTCCAGTATTTAGGCATTCCATCATCAAAAGGTGGTTATCAAACGACCATGGACTCCCCTAAAGCACTTTTTATTTTTCCTTCATATTGAAGAATTCAAAGATTAGGTGTCCAACTCCAATCTCCCTGATTTCCACTCCATAATCCAAGCGCCATACCGACTACAAAGTATTCTTCAACGCACCCAGATTGAAGGGTCTCTCGGATATGGATTTTCCAATTAATAACAGGGACATGTGCCGCGCCAGGTTCGTATCATTGTCATTATTGGTAACAAGTGTTTCTTTCTGTTTATCCGTAAGCGGTAGATTTTTCCATCTACTAACCAAGTTGTTATCTATTGTACTAGTGGATACCAGATTGTCAAAAATTGCAAACACAGGGAATCCCCATTGAGAAAGCTCTAGCAACACGGGTGGGGGCTGTGGGCAGGTACCTTCATTAGTCATACTTGGACCACCCCTTTTCCAACCATCGAGGGAAAAAATAAACTGAAGTCATCGTGGTCAAGAACCCTATGCATACCACTCCTCTGCGTACTTGGGAGCTTTTACAGACATGCCCTTGCGACCGCCTACACATGGAATTCTAGAGATTCCAAAGGAAACCCTACACGGGAAATAACACCATGAACTGTGGAAGCCAGGGCAATGATGTCCCTATTATAATCTGATTGTCGCGAACCACTGGATACATCCATCGCAAACCACACCACCGCTGACCACATGACCCGAACCATTCATCAAACTCCCTCTGCGGACCACGCCATCATGAACTGTGAACAAAACTTCCTTCTCGAGCCAACCACCACAAATCTCATAAAGATCGACATAGAGTATTCAAAGAAAATCCTTCGTGTGTAGGACCTCCACAGGTCATTCGTGGAACAAGAAGACAGCGGGAAGCACAACATTGACCTATTGTCCCAAACTGCACCTCTGCTGGACGCAGAACCAAATCAACCAATCCCTTTGTAAGCAGAAAACCACGATCTCTTCAGTCAACAGGGTCTCAGAGTCCGATTGCAAGCCAGATCTAAAGGCAGTGCAAAGTCGGGCGCTGAGGAAGAGAGGAGATCCCGAGTCACACAAACCCTAGAACGCAATCTGGACCGAGGCTCAAGAAATGGGGATGATGCAACCGGATCGACAGGGGAAGGATGACAGGGAGAACAATGCAAGCGTCGATCTGAGATGCAGGGCCACCACCGATGACACACCAAACCCTAGAAAATCCTAGGAGAGAGATCTCAACTGGGAGTGTAACAACTGAGCCTCCTTGACAGCACAAACACTCTGCCTTAACATGTTCGTCGGGTCCTGACCCACCAGGTACCACCAGTTGCCCCGTAGAAACTTGGTCCCCACCTTGGGGCCCACCCACGTTCCTGAACAGGTCACCTGACTAATGAAAGTCCTCACACACATGTTCTTTATAGTGTGTTTTTTCCTCACCCACACTCACCATAGGAAACTTTATAGAAGGTCACCCATCCTGATCACTACTTCAGGCCAAGCACACTTAACTATTGAGTTCTAATCAGACAGATTCCCAAAAAATAAGGTTCACCTTGTTCACATGAGTCATATCATTTTATTATTTAACCCTTTATCATTCAGGGGTGTTACATTCACCCCCCCTTTAGAGCACAACTTTCACGTTGTGGGCTCTACATCTCAACCCAGATAGTGCACCACACCTAAGGTTGGGTGCCACCTCTGATACCAAATGTAACAACTGAGCCCCGCTGACAACACAAACACCCCGCCTTAACATGGTCGTCAGGTCCTGGCCCGCCAAGTACCACCAGTTTCCCCGCAAACACATGGTCCCCACCCTGGGGTCCACCCACGTGCTCGAACGGGTCATCTGACTAATGAAAGTCCCCACAGGCCAACACATGTCATTTCCAGTGTGTTTTGTCCTCACTCACACACACCCTAGGAAACTTTCTAGAAGGTCACTCATCCTGATCACTACTCCAGGCCAACTACGCTTAACTATGGAGTTCTAATGAGGCAGGTTCCCAAAAAGGAAGGTGCACCTTGTTGACATGAGTCATATCATTTTATCAACACTTTATCATTCATGGGTGCTACAGAAAGACTTTTCTATTGAATTTAAATGTACATTTCTCAATACTAATGAGTAAATTTTTAATTAATATTAATTTTGAATTATTTTATATACCGTCTTTTACTAAATATATTATATATCAGTTTTAAATATATATTTATTATTATATAAATCACATTTAAACAAATATTACACACACACATATATATATCAATATAAATATATTTTTATATTTAAATATGTTTTTTTCTAATATATATTCTTTATTATTTTATAAGCCCTTTTGTTCATGGTGATAAAATTGTATCATTGAATAAAAGTGATTGCATGACACCTTTAACAATGAATGTGCAATAAACTATTATTTTGGTAGTTATGAAGTTGATAGTGATGTTGGGAGTTTTGGTGAGTTTTTTCTCCCTTTAAATTTCATACCTTGATCTTTGTTTATAGGAGGCGATGAGTGTGTGTGGCAGCCTCATATGTTAATATAGATATCCTAAAATCAGAAAAAGAGTTTTTGGAAAGGGAAAGAATGGGAGGGAGAAATATTACTACGATTTTTTTTATTAAATGAAAAAATGTGAAGACACGCATGGTAGGAGGAGAATTTGAGAGGACATGAATGGCTAGCAAGAAAAGTCATACCTCCCGAATGCAATGGTTGGTCTATCCATGGCTTGATCTTGGGGATCCGTTCATGGCGCGAGACCCCCCGCTCCTTCAACTCCTTCATCCATTCTCCCTTCCTCCCGGATAACCATGGAGGCTTTAGAGGCTCCCCTTCCCCACTCAAGTATATATACCCAAATGGAAAAATTATGGGATTTTTTATACGATTTTTGAAGAAAAAAAATTAAAACGGGCTTAATTTTTTTTAACAAAATATGCCTTAAACACGGCATTGGCGATACCGCCTTTTTCCTAAAACAATACTTTTTTTTTCTATTTTAATTATGTTTTTTTATATATTTAAAATTTTAATGTTTTATTATTATGTTGTTATGGTTATATATATATATATATAAATAAATAAAACTTAATGTTTCAACATAATTTATATTTTATTCAAGTACATGATTTTGCTAACCTATAAAATATAAATTATAAGACCAATATAAATGATATTTTAAAAATTTATTAAACATATAACAAGTAGTCAAAAATAAAAAAAATCATAAAAAAATTTGATAAAAAATAATTTATAAGTTTTCTAATTCACCTACTTGAAACTTAAAAATGTTTCAAATAAATGACTTTGTTAGCCTATATAATATAAACTATAATACTGATATGAATTAAATTTTAAACATTGATTAAAAATATAATAAATCACTAAAATAAAAAAAATCTTAAAAAATGTTGATGAAAAATAATTTATAAGCTTTATAATCCACCTACTTGAAACTTAAAAATGTTTCAAGTACGTGAATTTGCTAGCCTATATAATATAAACTATATGATCGATGCGAATGAAATTTTAAACATTGGTTAAACATATAAGTAGTCGAAAATAAAAATAATTTCTTAAAAAATGTTGATGAAAATTAACTTATAAACTCTTGAATCTGCCTACTTAAAACTTAAAAATGTTTCAAATACGTGTCTTTGCTAGCCTATATAATATTAATTATAGGACCGATATGAATGAAATTTTAAACATTGGTTAAACATATAATAAGTAGTTGAGTTTTTAATTTTTATTTATATGAGTCTTATAATTTATATTTTATAGGCTTTCAAAGTCAAGTAAGTGGCTTAGAATCGTCCTCAACATTCATTCTTTTCGCTCTCAGTTCTGAGTTACTTTTTTTACATTCATTTCATTATCTTTTATTTATTTTATTTATGAAAATATTTATTTTCAACAATTTTTTAGATGATTAGGCTATCTTTTAAATTTTATTTACATTATTTTTATAATGTATATTTTTTAATCTTTTAAAGTTATTTACTTGAAATTTAATAATTATTTTTATGTTTCAAGTAGTCGACTTTGAAAGCTATGAAATATAAATTATGCCTAAAATATAAATGAAAACTAAAATACTGGATAAACATATAAGAAGGGGTAATAGTAATAATAGTATTTTCATTTCAGTAGACATAAAACATGTAAATGAACATGTATAATCAATGTCTATGTCTATGGCGTGGAGATTTTGTCTCACATGGTGGTCTACGAAAAGGAAGTCTAGGGTGGTAGAAGGACCTGCCATTATCATAGTGGGGAACCAAGCCTGTGATGGAACTATACCCTAAGATTGCGATGGATATGGACCCCAAGGCTGCGATGGATCTAGACCCCAAGGCTGTGATGGATCTGGACCCTAAGGATGCGATGGATCTGGACCCCAAGATGGAGAGAATTGCGGATATCATGTCAGGAAAGATGGATCACATTCCACTTGAGGCACATCTTAAATCGACTGATCCTGGACTATTAGAGGGTTGACCTCTGCCTGTGGAATAGGTGAGGCCTCACGTGCAGCACGACGATGTCTATGTCGTCATGGTCATGGCTCCTCAGCACCAGCAGTAGTTGTAGGATGTTCCTCTGGGGAAGGAACCTCCTATTTCTGGGTCAGACGCTCAAAGATACTCTCGAAAAATGCATGAAAAGATGTCCTCACCTCCAGCATTGTAGCATCGATGACTACTCGACTAAAGACCACCTCCTCCTCTTCATCACTCATGCGAACAAGGTTATCTGTGTGACTATCCTGTAAAGAGATTGAAATTGATTTATAAAATAGTTTAATAAAAAAAACTGATGGAAATTTATTGACTTACTATCCTCTACATCTCTCTTCCGTGTCGGGTAAGATACAGTATAAACTTCTGTCTATACCATGGATCATACTCAACTTTCCCTGAAAGAAAGAATTGATATGTTGGTACACCCTGAATACTAAACTCTACACATCTGTTCCAGTAGTAGATAAAGTGGGGATGTACTCAGGGCCGGTCCTCATCCTGCCTTCCTATCAGCTTCATCCAATGAAGCTCCTCTATCTGTCACGATGGCAATGGAAACGGCTGAACACAGAAAAACTGGCGCATGATTATGTCGGGTTGCTGCCACTCAATAATATGGAAGTGAATGAGGGGCACTATAGCCATAGCATCCTCAAGCCCACCAGTATAGTATGCTGGCAACTGGTCCATAATACTCAAGTATGGAAGCCATGAAATCTGAAATGACATGTGACTTTGTCAAAAAATCTCCTAACTAAAAACCAAAATTTATGTTATTATTAAATTTTTTAGACAGGTATAGATTGTATATACATACCTAATCAGGTAAAAGACAGTCCAACTTGAGCCGATATATGCCCAAATGGTGTCTCGAAACCGCGTTGAAATTGTGTCACTAACACCACCTGTAAAATAAATCATCGATAGTGAAAAATAATGAGTAATTAAAGTCAATAACTCCTAGTAGCATTAGAAACCAATAGAAATGATTGATCATACCAACGTCCACGTAGAGCGTCATGCAGCACCTCTATCTCGATCGGCAGACCATAAAGCTCAGGGTGAAATGTGGGGATGTGCTCACATGACCACATCTGAATAAGGATGACACATCCCCTAAGACCTGTGCGGTACCTGTGGGATAGCCTGCATAATGCTTTGTACGTGTATGCCAAGCAGGCTGATCCCCAGTTTTACCTCTCGGCCCGATCAAAGTCCTCTAGTAGGGGTAGATACATCGTGTGCACGTGCATCCCCAAGTGATCAGTACACATGGTCCCTCCAATGAGCCTTAATATATATGCACGATCATAATGCATTATAGTCTTCTCATCAACATCATCAGGTAAATGTGGAATCTGTGCCTCCAACCAAGGCATAGATATGGACCCTCCAGCTGTAGCCCTACGGTTAGACAAAATGTCAACACCTAACAAGCGTTGAGTAAGGTCTAGCCAAGATGCACGAGTGAGTCCAATAACGGGTCTCCCCTGGATAGAAATACTGAGAAGAACTTCCACATCCTAGAGGGTGATGGTTATCTCTCCCTCAGGTAGGTGGAATGTGTGTGTCTCTGATCTCCACCTCTCAACGAGGGCAGCAAGTAGGTGATGGTCTACAAATGTGAAATCTGATACGGTAAGGCCATAGAAGCCAATATGGTGCAAGTATGTCCTAATGGCATGTGGAGGCTCCTTATGATGAAAATTGTGTGCCTGACACACCTTGATCGATCGATCTGGACCACCCTCTAATATGACCTAAGAAATATGGGTACGTATATGAGTGAGTAGTATGATATCATTCATCTGCATATAAACAAATGAAATGGGTCGTAAGTGTAAAATATAAATATAACATTATGGTCAACATAATATTATGACTTTTATAATGCAAGACATGCCATGTTTATTCACACTGTTTTATGAATTTATTTTTACCAAAAGAAATATAATTCTCCATGTACAAAAATTTATTGTCACTATAGCTTTTATATGATCAAGGTTTAGTTAACCATATGATACTAAGATATGCTAACATCTATGAAAACCCTGGGAATAATTCCAAGTATAGGATAATGTCATCTTGTTTTGATAACAATTATGAATTACCTAGGATAAACACAAGGTTTCATTAAAGAAGGTTTCATGATTTAGACATCCAATGAATGATTTTTTGTGATTATGTTCTCTCCCACTATGATCATTGTTTGTCACACTATTCTTTATGGTTTTATTCAATTAGTTGAACCCAAAGAAATCATTTTAATGTTGAATATGATAAATAATTCATTGATTCTCTCCCTGAGCAATGTAATGTTATAGGATATGGAATAAAAAATATTGTTTCTATGCTAACACAATTTTTCAAGCTATGAATAACATTTTTCTTTGAATGAGAAAATGAAGGACCATAATTATGTTGGGTCTAGGTTTTTGGATTTTTTGTAAGGTTTTAGGGTTTAGGTTTATGAATTTTTTGTTAGGGTTTAGGTTTTAAGGTTTAGGGTTTAGAATTTTGATATTAAGTTTTAGGAAAGATGTTTTTGGGTTAAGTGTTCTACTTTTGGGTTTTGGGGTTTAGAAACCCGAGAAAAAAAATAGATGACAACATATAATTTAAAATATAAGAATTTCAAAATAAATACAATACATCGTTGTGGCTGAGAGTGTGAACTTGAATCAAAAACTTGAGGGCATCGTTTCCAGTTATGACCTTCTTTATGACTTATGGTGCATCTCAAACTTTGCCCTTGTTCTTGAGGCCAGTTTTTCTCATTACGCATCCTACTGACCTTTGGTATCCTAGGAGGATGCAACCGCTTGATGTCAGGTATCACTATCGGTTGGCCTTCAGGCATTGGGAAATAACGATACTCCCCAATAGGTGTCCATGGTGAAGCATAACAGTTAGAAATGGTATCCATCTGGTACACTGGATCAACATATGCTTCCCATGATATGTTCACAGAGGCACGTGCTGCGATGGTGTGTATGCATGGAAACTGTAAGGCCTAAAAGTTTCCACATTGACATTACCTCGTTTCTTGTAATACCACCATTTTTTTACCGATGTGATTTGTGATGAGGTTTGAACGCACTTGAACTTCAAATTGAGAGTCTTCTCATCGAAAAAGGTAGACATGATAACCAAAAGCTTCTTCAATATTCTTTTCAATCTCTCTTTGAAAGTGTCTTCCATACCTTAGCCCCCATTGTATTTCATCTGATGCTAGTTTTTGTTTATCAACAAACACTAATACAAAAACGGGCAAGGGAAGTGCCACCTTTTATCAGTGCTAAGACAAAAGTGCTGATAAAGTATCCCTTTATTAGCACTAAAATTTTTGCGCTGATAAAGAAGCCCTTTATCATCGGTTTTTTTCTTAGTGCTTATAAAGAGTACACTTTATAAGCACTAAAAAACGCTGATAAAGGATTCCTTTATCAGTACTTTTTTAGCACTGATAAAACCATAGTCCCATATTTTATAAAATCTGGTGCACAGTATCCTCTATTTATCACACCCTCAATCCCTCGTGGTGTTGTACCCCTGTGACAACTCCCATCCCCCCGTGATCTTCTCTTTACCGGAGCACCTCCGCTAGCCCTACTCCCTCTCCTCCCACTCGAACCCCTTTGGCAGATCCTCCTCCTAGAAAAACCTACTTCATCCACTCCACCGGACTCCCTGCGAACCCTACTCCTCCATTTCTCAATGGTGGAAGCTCCTCCCATGCACCTCCCCCTCGCGGTCGCGCCTTCCCCTCCCAACGTAGCGCAGAAGGCTCCTTGACCGCTCGATGCTTCTTCTCTCCCTCCATCGCGGGTGCGATCTACTCTAGGTAAGTCTCACACTTCTTTTCTTAGGTTTATTTTTTTGGATAGGTTTTGTGAGAGTAGTTTTCATTAGGGTGATGTTTGGATTCTTTAACATGATCACCACTCGTAGATTAGATGCTAACTAACATAGAGTTCTAACAATCTATGTCACAAAATCACACAGGTAATGGATTCTTATACTTGGTTAGAAGATTATTTGAACTAAAGTATGATTTTTTTATGATTCCCCATGGGTCTTTATGATTTTTGGAACTATATTTTATTTTTCACCAAGTGTCATATGTATGAGGGTTTGATATTATCGTGAAACCTCAATCTAGACCTTGTTATACATGAATATTCTATTAATGTTGAGTGTTTTTTCCTCATCCTTATGGTGGGTGTATCTATACTGGGTAAAGTGGTCTTTTTGTAAACCCCTTCATGAAAAAGAAGAGTTTTGATAGTACCCGCCTCATTATTAATTGGTTACACTTTGTGGATGTCGTGATGTGCTGGTGATTGTGTTTATGGGGAAGGTTATATTTATGATTATGTTTATGGGGAAGGTTCTACGTTGGGATGGGCCTCACGGTGGTTGTTATATAGGGAGGCTATAGTGATGGAGAGGTAGAGAAAATTGAGTAGGAATCGGCTGTGAGACTTGGACTTGGCTTTGGTTTGGGCGGGATCTCTCTCGTAGTGTTTTCTTTAGTTTTCTTCCTCCTCGGTTGTAGCTCTCTAGCCATTTTCCATATACTTAATGTCTGTTCTTAGTTTTATATCATTTATGTAGGTTGTTTTTGATAGTTACAAAAAAGTGTGTGATTCCATTTATGAAAAATGATTTTGTATAAGTGTTTATAGGTTAAATAGTTTATGTTTGACATCACTTATTGAAAATTGATCACAACTGATCACAATTGATTGTGTATAAGGCTATGTTTCACTGCACTTGGTGTTCATCTTGAAAAAACATATTTATAATTTTTTAAAGCACTTATCAATTATAATAAATGGTTTTGTATAAGTTTTTCCTTCTTGGTTGTTGGAAAGGTGATAATCTGGCACATTTTTATGTAGTTTTATTCTGGAATTTAAGCGTCTACTTTGGGTTTAGATAGTGGTATGAACATGTGAGAAGTTGTATTCGGGTGGTTAATTATTTTTAGGATTGTGGGATGTTTCTTGACATCGATCAATGGTAAATTCCACACATCTTTCTTTTATGTCAAGGACAATTTAAGGGTGGTGTCAACTTAGTGAACCTCTATGACAAGTTATTCCTAGGTGCTAGTCTAGAAGGTTTTTTCTCGAAAATGGGGAGACACCATGCACTTCATTGGGTAGATAGTGATTCTTCCCTGATACCTATTATGGGTATTAATATTGTTATTTTGAATGGAGACTGCTCTAGTAAAGAACTACCCTTGGTGTGTCAGGCCAAGTGATTTTGGTTAAGTACACCTTCATTATGGAGAACCTGATTATGTGATGGGGGATGAATTTATTCTCAAGAGATTGTAAATGTCTTTCACTTGGTGGGATTGTATTTAAACTCTTTTTATTAAATCCATTAATTTATGTTGATCAATTCATAGATAGACCTCTAGTGGTTTGGGGGAATTCAACATGTAATACTAAGATTTGGATGGCTATATTAGTGTTCTATGATTATGCCTATGGTTTGAGTTGATATCATAATCTCTTAAGGTAGTGATCTTCTGGGGTGTAGGGTTAGCATCACCCATCCACAGTAGGTGTGTGATGCAAGTCTCATCTCAGGAGGCACTGTCATTCAAAGGTACCTCAAGGATAGGTCATTACTCCAAGGAATTTAATATGATTGTGATGGTTATAGACATATCATATCGCATTTTCTTAACATTCATGATATAGTCATAGAGGCAGTCGATGAATAGCCTTGACACAGGAAGGAACTAGAGAAATGGGGTCTGTACAACACTAAAGTGATGGAGGAGATCGGGGAGCAACATTAGGTGGATGAAACTTTGGTTTGATTCTACTAATACTACCCCTAAGTAGACCACTTCTATATTGGGAAGTTAGTGGTTAGAATCTCAGATAGTTGTAGTCACTAGAGTATTTTTATCAGGAGGATCCAGGATTGTTTGGAGGTACGATCTATGTTCGTTATACTTTTCTTGTAGTACTATTAGAAATAGGTACAAGAAACTATTTTCCTAATTTTTTCAATTATTTTCTAGGTATATGGCAGGCTATATTAATATCTATTTTTATAAGGAATTGGTTCTGTTCTACTGTATTTGGAAGTATTGTTTTGTGTATTTGAATCATAAATACTAATATTTGAGATTCAAATAATATGGAGATGAATAAAGATTGGATGGATGCTAATCGTTTAATAATAGAGTATGAGAACAGAGTGAAAGAGTTCATCAAGTTTGAAAATGATCACACAAAGGAATATTCTCAAATCCTCTGTCTGTGTTTACGTTGTTGTTATTCTAGACTAATTACTCCAGAGGAGTTGGAAGAAAATTTGATATGTCACATAATAGATCAGAGTTATAAATGTTGGAATAAACACAGAGAAAAAGCGAATGTAGCTACTGGCTGGGATAAAACTACATTTTATGGATCATAATATATGAATACAAATATGGATAATGAAGAAGACTGTATGGAGGATGTGATTACATATATTAATGATGATGAAGATCGTATTGAGGAAATGATAAGGACAGTTGAAGATGAACTCCGTGATTGCCCAAAATTGTTTGATAAGTTAAAGAGTTCTGCAAAGATGTCATTGTATGCTGGTTTCACTAAATATATAGCATTTTCAGCTATATTGAAGTTGTATAAATTGAAAGCAGGAAACAGAGGGAGTGATGTCATTTTTATAGAACTACTTGCTCTCTTGAATGACATGCTCTAGGAATATAATGAGCTCCCAAACCGGACATATGAATCTAAACGAATGCTACGCTCGATGGGTATGATTTCTGAAAGAATACATGCCTACTCGAAAGACTTTATACTGTTTCACAAGGAGAACAAATCACTTATAGAATTCCCAAAGTGTGGTGCTTCTCGATACAAGAAATATGAATCCAGTCCTACGAAAGTTGTATTGTACTTTCCAATAATTCCATGGTTTAGGAGTCTATATGGAAGTGAAGAAACTGCAAGACAATTGTTGTGGCATGCAGATAAAAGAAATAAACATGGGAAATTACATCACTCAGCCGACTCTCATCAATGGAAGATAATTGATCATGAGTATCCTGAATTTGGAAAAGAGATGAGAAACCTTCGTCTTGCGTTATCTACAGATGGAGTGAATCCTTTTTGTTTTCAAACTAGCACTCACAGTACATGGCCTGTTATGTTGTTAAATTATAACTTTCCACCCTAGTTATGCATAAAGTAGAAATTTATCATGTTTTCTATGCTTATATCAGGACAAAAAAACCAGGTAACAATATTGATGTTTATTTGTCTCCTTTGATCGAGGATTTGAAGTTATTGTGGGATTCGGGTATTATGTTGTATGATGCTTATAAAAGTGAATACTTCATGTTGAGAGTGATGTTGTATGGGATGATAAATTATTTCCCTACTTACGGAAATTTTTCAGGCTATATCATTAAAGAAACTCATGGGTTTACCATGTGCGAAGAAGATATAGAATCAATTAGGCTGAAAATTCATCAAAAAATGTATTTCTAGGACATCATAGATTTCTACCTCATCAGAATAAGTGCTGATCTTGGAATACATCATTCAATGGAAGTTCAAAACAACGCACAACACCGTCTCCACTAACAGGTGATCAGCTGTTTGAGAAAGTAAAAGATCTGAACACTGTTTTTGGTAAACCATTTTCGAAAAACCTTACGAAAATTGGTTGGAAAAAGCGATCAGTATTTTTTTTTTGAATTACCATACTAGAATTATTTTTACCTTAGACACTTTCTTGATGTGATGCATGTGGAAAAAAAAATATGTGACAGTGTTATCAAAATATTGATAAATTCCCCTGGAAAAACAAAGGATGGAATTAAGGCAAGGTTGGACATGGTTGACATGGAAATATGAGAAGAGTTAGCTCCCATGAAGGGTGAAAATCAAATGTTTCTTCCTCCAACTACTTATAATCTTTCCACGGAGTAGAGATATCAGTTTTGAAACTTCTTCAATGATGTAAAGGTTCCAGAGGGGTATTCATCAAATATTAAGAACATTGTGTTAATGAATGATTTGAAGTATAAATGTTTGAAATCACATGACTGCCATGTTTTGATGCAAGATTTAATTCCTATAGATTTACGTTGCATTTTTTCCCAAGAATGTTCGTCATATGTTAACCGAACTTTGTTTCTTATTCTGTGGCACACCCGAACTGAAGGAGATTTATGATTTGTCCTAATTAATCACATGTCCCGAAGCTCTCTCTTAAAGTCAGATCACATTGAAAATGGAGAGGCATTCATTATATGTGGCTCTTGAGAAGAGAAGACAGTCATCTGCAAAAAATAGATGAGAGATAGGCGGGCTAATCTGGCACACATTTTCCCTGTGAATCAAGTTAGAGGAAACTATCATAGACATGAGGTTAGAGAAAATATCATCCACCAAAATGAATAGGAAGGGGAAGAGAGGGTCACCCTAGCACAAGCCTCAGGTGGGATAAAAGCCTTGTGTGATTCCACTATTAATATTGATCCAGAAAGAAACAAATGAAACATAGTACAAGATCATATCAATCCATTTTAAACAAAAACTCATTTTGGTCATAAAAAACTGGAGTAAATGTCATTACGCTCTATCATACACCTTAGTCATATCCAATTTCCAGGACATAATTCATCTTTTCACTACTGAGTGTGTTTTCATTGAGAGGAACACCTCATGGGAAACAATAGAATTATCTGTGATGAGCCTTTTCAAGACAAAGGCGCTTTGATTCTCAAAGATAATGGAAGGAAGCCACCTGTGTAGACGGTTAAATAAAATCTTCGAAAAAAATTTATAGGAAACATTGCATAAGCTGATTGGCTAGAAATCTGAAGCCGAGAGAGGTTTCTTCATCTTTGAAATGAGGGTTAAAATGGTCTCTTTGAGAGGGAACAAATTTAGTTTCCCTGCTCAGATATCTTTCATAAGAGCAAAAATGTTTGGACCAATAATGTGCCAGTATCTATTGAAGAAGAGATCATGGAAGCCATCGAGGTCTGGGGCTTTAATAGAATGGATATGTTTTAGAGCCTGTAAGATCTCATCATTCAAAACCTCTTTTTTGAGTTGTTGGTTCATTGCATCAGTGATCACTGGTTTAATGCATGATTCCACCTTATCTGATATAGTGGAGTCCCCTACAGAATAGAGTTTTTGAAAATGACCGGAAATAATGTCATTGATTCCTTCAAGATTGGATGTAGTTCTACCATTAGGATACGAGAGGCTAGAAATAGTATTTTTTTCAGCGCCTAGCAGAGACCTTCTGGTGGAAGTAATGTGTGTTGGTATCCCCCTCTTTGATGTGGCTTTCGCGCGTGCGCATAGCCTAGAAGCTCTCTTTAATATGAAGTGTCCCATCCAATTCGCCTTGGAGGAAGTTAATTCTGAAAAGAATAGAATTAGTCGATGGTCATGAAAAAAGGGTATTCAATTGTCTCTCAATTGAGTGACAATGCCTGCCAGGTTGGTGAAATTTAGAATTTCTCCAAGAACTCAGCTTGGAGGCCATCTCCTGTAGTTTTGAAAAAATTTATGAATTTCCACCCTTCCATCATGTGCGGACTATTTCTTCACATTCACAATCTTTTGCCCATAAGCTTTCGAATCTCAAAGGTTTCCTACATATGGGATTGAAACCTCTGTGATAGAAATCAATGACGATAGGGTAGTGGTCTGAAGAATTTGGTGTCAGGTGAGAGATATGGAACATTCTGAAGATGTTGGTCCATTCTGTGGATCCCAAAAATCTATCCAAACTCTCAACAATGCGTGAACTTTCTGAATTCCCTCGAAACCAGGTGAAGGGGCTACCTGAAAACCTAAGGCCAAACAGCTTTGCCCTGGAGATTACATCCTAAAAGCCAGATATCGTCATAGAGGATCGAAAATATCCCCCACATTTTTCATTCTGAGACAAAATCTCATTAAAGTCACCAGCAAACAGAACATGGCAAGATAGTCTTTGACACAATGAGTAGAGAATATCCCATGATTTCCATTTCTCTTTTTGATATGGCCATCCATAAAAACCAACAAATGTCCATGACGAAGAGAGTATATCTTGAATCTATGCAGCCATGTGATTCGAAGAGAGAGAGACGATTATGGAATTAATGTTATCCTTCCATAAAAGACACCCCCCCCCCCCCCCGAGTGGCCTTGGTGGGGGATCGAGAAGCAGCCAGAAAAATCGCTTTTGTGCGCGATGCTAGTGATGTCATTGTTTTCCAACATGGTTTTGGACAGGAAAACCATATCAGGGAAACTTTTAGCATAATGGTACTGGAGCATCCAAACCGTTCTTGGGTTTCCAAGCCCACAACAGTTCCATCTTAGAATGATCATTGTGATAAGTGGGGTTGGTTTATTCCAGCCTCTGCCTCTTGTAATTCAATCAGGGTTCCAGCTTTAGTAAATTTCTACCTTTTGGGGTACTTTTCAATTTCCAATGGTACCTCCAGATATATTTTTGAACCACTTTCTTCTAATGAGCCCATTTCACAGCCATAATCGCCTCTAGCCTTCCTCTTCCACAAACGTAGCATTTTAGGTTCATGCACAACATTGGGAAGTATGGCCTCACCTGGTTGACAAGCTTGCAAGGTGATATAATCCTTAGGAGTACTCATACTGTCTAGGGGGTCTAAGCAGATGTGTTTGTGGCTTCCTGGCAGCTAAGGATAATCCCCAGAGGTTGGAGTACTATAGCTCGTGGAGATGATCGTTGCTATCGAGGGTGCCATCTGGGGATTATCGGTGTTTTCGGTAGCCACCACTGGGAAATTAGATAAAATATTCTTTTCACCACTCGAGTGCTCTGTGTTACATACTTTTTTTCTAGATGGGAGGAGGTCCAAAAAAATGATTTTACTCTGCATGGGAGCCTTTTGTACATGAAAAGCCTTGGTGAGTCTTTCTATGTCACGTTGCTTTTCTGCTTCGAGGATAAAAGATGTTCGCGATTTTTTTGCGTGTAACCATGGACCATAATGCATCACCAAGTTACCTTTATTGTTTGGAACTTTTCTAACATAACCTTTTTCAAAATGTGCGAGGTGACCACAAAAAAATAGAAGTTTGGCAGCTTTTCATATTCAAAGGATATCTAATATATTGCTCCATCAAGTGTCACGAAGGTACCTATCATGAGAGGTTTTCCAACTTCGACCATCAATCTAATACTAATTGACGGTCCCCAAAGGATGGGATCTGATTGGTCCCATTCCATGAACTGGTTGATATGATTTCAAAATTCTGGCATCACCCATTATGATCTTCCACTGAAGGGGATACCAGTTAATCACAACCAAAAGGGGGGATTAGAAAAAATGAGTAAGATTATATCTTCTCTGGTATTTAGGCATTCCATCATCAAAAGGTGGTTATCAAATGACCATGGCCTCCCATAAAGCACTTTTTATTTGTCCTTCATATTGAAGAATTAAAATATTAGGTGTCCAACTCCAATCTCTCTAATTTCCACTCCATCATCCAAGCGCCATACCGACTACAAATTATTCTTCAATGCACCTAGATTGAAGGGTCTCCTGGATATGGATTTTCCAATTAATAACAGGGACAAGCACCACGCCAGGTTGGTATCATCATCATTATTGGTAACAAGTGTTTCTTTCTGTTTATCCGTAAGCGAGAGATTTTTCCATCTACTAACCAAGTTGTTATCTATTGTAATGTGGATACCAGATTGTCAAAAATTGTAAACACAGGGAATCCCCATTGAGAAAGCTCTAGCAACATGGGTGGGGGCTGTGGGCAGGTACCTTCATTAGTCATACTTGGACCACCCCTTTTCCGACCACCGAGGGAAAAAACTGAAGTCATCGCGGTCAAGAACCCTATACATACCACTCCTCTACATACTTGGGAGATTTTACTAACATGCCCTTGTGACCGCATACACGTGGAATTATGGAGATTACAAAGGAAACCCTACATGGGAAATAACACCATGAACCGTGGCAGTCGGGGAAACGATGTTCCTATTATAATCTAATTGTCATGAACTGACAGATACATCCATTGCAAACCACACCACTGCTAAACACACGACCCAAACCATTCATCAAACTCCCTCTGCGGACCACGCCATCCTGAACTGTGAACAAAACTTCCTTCTTGAGCCAACCACCAAAAATCTCATAAGGATCGACACAGAGTATGCGAATAAAATCCTTCATGTACAGGACCTCCACAGGTCATTCTTGGAACAAGAAGACATCGGAAAGCACAACGTTGACCTCTTGTCCCGAACTGTACCTCCGCTGGATGCAGAACCAAATCAACCAGTCCCTTTGAAAGAGGAAAACCATGATCTCTTTAGTCAACAGGGTCTCAGAGTCTGACTGCAAACCAGATCTAAAGGTAGTGCAAAGCCGGGCGCTGAGGAAGAGAGGAGATCCTGAGTCACACAAACCCTAGAACGTGATCTGGACCGATGCTCAAGAAATGGGGATGATGCAACAGGATCGACAGGGGAAGGACGACGAGGAGAACAACGCAAGCACCGATCTGAGATGCAGGGCCACCACTGATGATACACCAAACCCTAGAAAATCCTAGGAGAGAGATCTCAACCAGGAGTGTAACAACTGAGCCTCACTGACAGCACAAACACTCTACCTTAACATGGTCGTCGGGTCCTGACCCGCCAGGTACCACCAGTTGCCTCGCAGAAACTTAGTCCCCATCTTATGGCCCGCCCACATGCCTGAACGGGTCATCTAACTAATGAAAGTCCTCACAAGCCAACACATGTCCTTTACAGTGTGTTTTTTTCATCACTCACACACACCATGGGAAAATTTCTAGAATATCACCCATCTTGATCACTACTTCAAGCCAAGAACGCTTAACTATTGATTTCTAATCAGACAGATTCTCGAAAAGGAAGGTTCACCTTGTTCACATGAGTCATATCATTTTATTATTTAACCCTTTATCATTTAGGGGTGTTACATTCACCCCCCCTTTAGAGCACAACGTTCTCGTTGTGGGCTCTACATCTCAACCCAGGTAGTGCACCACACCTAAGGTTGGGTGCCACCTCTGATACCAAATGTAACAACTGAGACCTGCTGACAACACAAACACCCCGTCTTAACATGGTCGTTAGGTCCTAGCCCGCCAAGTACCACCAGTTGCCCCGCAGACACGTGGTACCCACCCTGGGGTCCACCCATGTGCCCGAACAGGTCATCTGACTAATGAAAGTCCCCACAAGACAACACATGTCATTTCCAATGTGTTTTTTCCTCACTCACAAACACTAGGAAACTTCCCAGAAGGTCACTCATCCTGATCACTACTCTATGCCAAGTATGGTTAACTATGGAGTTCTAATTAGGTAGGTTCCTGAAAAGGAAGGTGCACCTTGTTGACATGAGTCATATCATTTTATCAACCCTTTATCATTTATGGGTGTTACAGAGAGACTTCACTATTTAATTTAAATGTACATTTCTCAATACTAATGAGTAAATTTTTAATTAATATTAATTTTGAATTATTTTATAAACCTTCCTTTACTAAATATATTGTATATCAGTTTTAAATATATATTTAGTATTATATAAATCAAATTTAAACAAATATTATACACACACACACACATAGATATATATATCAATATAATTTTTTTTATATTAAAATATGTTTTTTACTAATATATATTCTCTATTATTTTATAAGCCCTTTTGTTCATGGTGATAAAATTATATCATTGAATAAAAGTGATTTCATGACACATTTAACAATGAATGTTCAATAAACTATTATTTTGGTAGTCATGAAGTTGGTAGTGATGTTGGGAGTTTTGGTGAGTTTTTTCTCCCTTTAAATTTTATACCTTGATCTTTGTTTATAGGAGGCGATGAGTGTGTGTGGCAGCCTCATATGTTAATATAGATATCTTAAAATCAGAAAAAGAGTTTCGTGAAAGGGAAATAATGGGAGGGAGAAATATTAATACGATTTTTTTATTAAATGAAAAAATGTGAAGACACGCATGGCAGAAGGAGAATTTGAGAGGACATGAATGGACAACAAGAAAAGTCAGACCTCCCAAATGCAATGGTCGGTCTATCCATGAATTGATCCTTGGGGATCCGTTCATGGAGTGAGACCCCCCACTCCTTCATCTCCTTCATCCATTCTCCCTTCCTCCCGGATAACCATAGAGGCTTCAGAGGCCCCCCTACCCCACTCAAGTATATATACCCAAATGACAAAAGTATGGGATTTTTTTATACGATTTTTGAAAAAAAAAATTAAAATGGGCTTAATTTTTTTTTTAAATATGCCTTAAACGCGGCGTCAGTGATACGGACTTTTCCCTAAACAATACTTTTTTCCTATTTTAATTATGTTTTTTTATATATTTAAAATTTTAATGTTTTATTATTATGTTTTTATGGTTATATATATATATAAATAAATAAAACTTAATGTTTCAACATAATTTATATTTTATTCAAGTACGTGATTTTGCTAACCTATAAAATATAAATTATAAGACAGATGTTGATGATATTTTAAACATTGATTAAACATATAACAAGTAGTCAAAAATAAAAAAAAATCTTAAAAAAATTTTGATAAAAAATAATTTATAAGTTTTCTAATTCACCTACTTGAAACTAAAAAATGTTTCAAATACATGACTTTGTTAGCCTATATAATATAAACTATAAGACTGATATGAATGAAATTTTAAACATTGATTAAACATATAATAAATCACTGAAAATAAAAATAATTTCTTAAAAAATGTTAATGAAAAATAATTTATAAGCTTTATAATCCACCTACTTGAAACTTAAAAATGTTTCAAGTACGTGAATTTTCTATCCTATATAATATATACTATAAGATCGATGTGAATGAAATTTTAAACATTGGTTAAACATATAAGTAGTCGAAAATAAAAATAATTTCTTAAAAAATGTTGATGAAAAATAATTTATAAACTTTCGAATCTGCCTACTTAAAACTTAAAAATATTTCAAATACGTTTCTTTGCTAGCCAATATAATATAAATTATAGAACCGATATGAATGAAATTTTAAACATTGGTTAAACATATAATAAGTAGCTGAGTTTTTAATTTTTATTTATATGAGTCTTATAATTTATATTTTATAGGTTTTCAAAGTCAAGTAGGTGGATTAAGATCGTCCTCGACATTCATTCTTTTCACTCTCACTTCTGAGTTACTTTTTTTACATTCATTTCATTATCTTTTATTTATTTTATTTATGAAAATATTTATTTTCAAAAAAAATTAGATGATTAGGATATCTTTTAAATTTTATTTACTTTATTTTTATAATGTATATTTTTTAATCTTTTAAAGTTATTTACTTGAAATTTAATAATTATTTCTATGTTTCAAGTAGTAGACTTTGAAAGCTATCAAATATAAATTGTGCCTAAAATATAAATGAAAACTGAAATACTGGATAAACATATAAGAAGGGGTAATAGTAATAATAGTATTTTCATTTCAGTAGACATAAAACATGTAAATGAACATGTACAATCAATGTATATGTCTATGGTGAGGATATTTTGTCTCACATGGTGGTCTATGAATAGGAAGTCTAGGGTGGTAGAAGGACCTTCCATTATCGTAGTGGGGAACCAAGCCTGTAATGGAGCTATACCCTAAGACTGTGATGGATCTGGACGCCAAGGATGTGATGGATCTAGACCCCAAGGCTGTGATGGATCTGGACCCTAAGGCTGCGATGGATCTGGACCCCAAGATAGAGAGAATTACGGATATCATGTCAGGAAAGACGGATCCCATGCCACTTGAGGCACATATTAAATCGAATGATCCTGGACTACTAGAGGGCTGACCTCTTCCTGTGGAACAGGTGAGGCCTCACGTGCAGCACGACAATGTCTACGTCGTCATGGTCGTGGCTCCTCAGCACCAGCAGCAGCTGCAGGATGTTCCTCCGGGGCATGAACCTCCTCTCTCTGGGCTGGACGCTCGAAGATGCTCTTGAAAAATGCATGAAAAGATGTCCTAACCTCCATCATTGCAGCATCTATGACTACTCGACTAAAGACCACCTCCTCCTCTTCATCACTCATGCGAACAAGGTGCTCTGTGTGACTGTCCTGTAAAGAGATTGAAATTGATTTAGAAAATAGTTTAATAAAAAAAACTAATGGAAATTTATTGACTTACCATACTCTACATCTCTCTACTGTGTCGGGTAAGATACAGTATAAACTTCAATCTATACCATGGCTCTTACTCAACTTGCTCTAAAAGAAAGAATCGATTTGTAGGTACACCCTGAATACTAAACTCTACACGTCTGTGCCAGCAGTCGATAAAGCAGGCATGTACTCAGGGCCAGTCCTCATCCTACCTCCCTATCAGCTTCATCCGATGAAGCTCCTCTATCTGTCTCTATGATAATGGAATCGGCTGAACACAGAAAAAATGGCGCATGATTCTGTCGGGTTTCTGCCACTCAATAATATGGAAGTGAATGAGGGGCACTATAACCATAACATCCTCAAGCTCACCAGTGCAGTATGCTGGCAACTGGTCCATAATACTCTAGTATAGAAGTCATGAAATCTGAAATGACATGTGACTTTGTCAAACAATCACCTAACTAAAAACCAAAATTTATGTCATTATTAAATTTTTTAGACAGTGATAGATTGTATATACATACCTGATTGGTAAAAGATAGTCCAACTTGAGCTGATATACGCACAAATGGTGTCTCGAAACTGCGTCAAAATTGTGTCACTAACACCACCTGTAAAATAAATCATCGATAGTGAAAAATAATGAGAAATTAAATTCAATAACTCCTAGTATCATTAGAAACCAATAGAAATGACTGATCATACCAGCGTCCACGTAGAGCGTCATGCAGCACCTCCATCTCGATCGGCATACCAGCAAGCTCAGGGAGAAATGTGGGGATATGCTCCCATGACCACATCTGAATAAGGATGACACATCCCCTGAGACCTGTGTCGTCCCTGTGGGATAGACTTCATAATTCTCTGTACGTGTATACCAAGCAGGTTGATCCCCAGTTGTACGTCTCGGCCTGATCAAAGTCCTCTAGTAGGGGTAGATACATTATGTGCACGTGCATCCCCAAGTGATCAGTACACATGGTCCCTCCAATGAGCCTTAATATATATGCATGGTCATAATGCATGATAGTCTTCTCGTCAACATCATCAGGTAAATGTGGAATTTGTGCCTCCAACCAAGTCATAGATATGGACGCTCCATCTATAGCCCTACAGTCAGAAAAAATGTCAACGCCTAACAAGCATTGAGCAAGGTCTGTCCAAGATGCACGAGTGAGTCCAATAACGGGTCTCTCCTGGATAGGAAGACCGAGAAGCACTACCACATCCTAGAGGGTGATGGTCATCTCTCCCTCAGGTAGGTGGAATGTGTGTGTCTCATATCTCCACCTCTCAACGAGGGCAGTAAGTAAGTGATGGTCTACAAATGTGAAATATGATACAATAAGGCCACAGAAGCCAGTATGGTGCAAGTATAGACTAATGGCATGTGGAGGCTCCTTATGATGAAAATTGTGTGCTCGACACACCTTGATCGATCGATCTGGACCACCCTCTAACACGACCAAAGAAATATGGGTACGCTGCTGAGTGAGTAGTATGATATCATTCATCTACATATAAACAAATTAAATGAGTCATAAGTGTAAAATATAAATATAAAATTATGGTCAACATAATATTATGACTTTTATAATTCAAGACATTCCATGTTTATTCACATTGTTTTATGAAGTTATTTTTACCAAAAGAAATATAATTCTCCATGTACAAAAATTTATTGTCACTATAGTTTTTATATGATCAAGGTTTAGTTACCATATGATACTAGGATGTGATAACATCTATCAAAACCCTGGGAATAATTCCAAGTATAGGATAATGTCATCTTGTTTTGATAACAATTATGAATGACCTAGGATAAACACAAGGTTTCCTTGAAGAAGGTTTCATGATTTAGACATCCAATGAATGATTTTCTGTGATTATGTTCTCTCCCACTATGATCATTTATTTTCACACTATTATTTATGGTTTTATTCAATTATTTGAACCCAAAGAAATCATTTTAATGTTGAATATGATAAATAATTCATTGATTCTCTCCCTAAGAAATGGAATGTTATAGGATGTGGAATGAAAAATCTTGTTTCTATGCTAACACAATTTTTCAAGCTATTAATAACATTTTTCTTCAAATGAGAAAATGAAGGACCATAATTATGTTGGGTCTAGGTTTTTGGATTTTTTGTAAGGTTTTAGGGTTTAGGTTTATGAATTTTTTGTTAGGGTTTAGGTTTTAAGGTTTAGGGTTTAGAATTTTTATATTAAGTTTTAGGAAAGATGTTTTTGGGTTAAGTGTACTACTTTTGGGTTTTGGGGTTTAGAAAACTGAGAAAAAAAGAGATGACAACATATAATTTACAATATGAGAATGTCACAATAAAGACAATACATCATTGTGGCTGAGAGTGTGAACTAGACCCAATAACTTGAGGGCATCATTTCCAGTTATGACCTTCTTTATGACATATGGTGCATCTCAAGCTTTTCCCTTGTTCTTGAGGCCAATCCATCTCATTACACATCCTATTGGCCTTCGGTATCCCAGGAGGATGCAACCGATTGATGTCAGGTATCACTATCAGCTGGCCTTCAGGCATTGGGAAATAACAATACTCCCCAATAGGTGTCCATGGTGCAGCATAACAGTTAGCAATGGTATCTATCTGGTACACTGGATCAGCATATGCTTCCCATGATATGTTCACAGAGGCACGTGTTGCGATGGCGTGTATGCATGGAAACTATAAGGCCTAAAAGTTTACACATTGACATTACCTCGTTTCTAGTAATACCACCATTTTTTCACTGATGTGATTTGTGATGGGGTATGAACGCACTTGAACTTCTAATTGAGAGTCTTCTCATCGAAAAAGTTATACATAATAACCAGAAGCTTCTTCAATATTCTTTTCAATATCTCATTGAAAGTGTCTTCCATACCTTAGCCCCCATTGTATTTCATCTGATGCTAGTTTTTGTGTATCAACAAACACTACTACAAAAATAGGCAAGGGAAGTGACACCTTTTATCAGTGCTAAGAAAAAAGTGCTGATAAAGGATCCATTTATTAGCGCTAAAATTTTGGCGCTGATAAAGAATCCCTTTATCTTCTCTTTTTTCTTAGCGCTTATAAAGAGTATGCTTTATAAGCACTAAAAAAACGCTGATAAAGGATGCATTTATCAGTGGTTTTTTAGCACTGATAAAACCATAATCCCATATTTTATAAAATCTAGTGCATAGTATCCTCTATTTATCATGCCCTCAAGCCTTCGTGGTGTTGTACCCCTGCAACAACTCCCATCCCCCTAAGATCTTCTCTTTGTCTGAGCTCCGCCGCTATCCCTACTCCTCCTCCCCCTCGAACCCCTTTTGCGGATCCTCCTCCTAGAAAAACCTACTTTATCCTCTCCATTGGACTCCCTGTGAACCCTAATACTCCATTTCTCAATGGTGGCAGCTCCTCCCATGCACCTCCCCCTCGTGGTCGCGCCTTCCCATCCCGACGTAGCGCAGAAGGCTCCTTGACCACTTGACGCTTCTTCTCTCCCTCCATCGCGGGTTCGATCTAATCTAGGTAAGTCTACCACTTCTTTTCTTAGGATTATTTTTGGTAGATAGGTTTTGTGAGAGTAGTTTTCATTAGGGTGATGTTTGTATTCTTTACCACGATCACAACTCGTAGATTATATGCTAACTAACATAGAGTTCTAACAATCTATGTCACAAAATCACACACGTAATGGATTCTTATACTTGGTTAACAGATGATTTGGACTAAAGTATGATTTTTTTATGATTCCCCATGGGTCCTTATGATGTTTGGAACTATAATTTATTTTTCACCAAGTGTCATATATATGAGGGTTTGATATTATCCTGAAACCTCAATCTAGACCTTGTTATACATCAATATTCTATTAATGTTGAGTGTTTTTTCCTCATCCTTATGGTGGGTGTATCTATACTGGGTAAAGTGGTCTTTTTGTAAACCCCTTCATGAAAAAGAAGAGTTTTGATAGTACCTGCCTCATTATTAATTGGTTACACTTTGTAGGTGTCATGATGTGCTGGTGATTGTGTTTATGGGGAAGGTTCTATTTATGATTGTGTTTATGGAGAAGGTTCTACTTTGGGATGGGCCTCACGGGGGTTATTATATAGGGAGGATATAGCGATGGAGAGGTAGAGAAAATTGAGTAGGAATCGGCTGTGAGACTTGGAATTGGCTTCGGTTTGGGCGGGATCTCTCTCGTAGTATTTTCTTTAGTTTTCTTCCTCATCGGTTGTAGCTCTCTAGCCATTTTCCATATACTTAGTGTCTGTTCTTAGTTGTCTATCATTTATGTAGGTTGTTTTTGATAGATACAAAAAAGTGTGTGACGCCATTTATGAAAAATGATTTTGTATAAGTGTTTATAGGTTAAATATTTTATGTTTGACATCACTTATTGAAAAGTGATCACAATTGATTGTGTATAAGGCTATGTTTGACTGCACTTGGAGTTCATCTGGACAAAACATATTTATAATTATTTAAAGCGCTTATCAATTATAATAAATGGTTTTGTATAAGTTTTTCTAGCTTGGTTGTTGGAAAGGTGATAATCTGTCACATTTTTATGTAGTTTTATTCTGGAATTTAAGCATCTACTTTGGGTTTAGATAGTGTTATGAACATGTGAGAAGTTGTATTCGAGTGGTTAATTATTTTTATGATTGTGGGATGTTTCTTGACTTCAATCAGTGGAAAATTCCACACATCTTTCTTTTATGTCAAGGACAATTTAAGGGTGATGTCAACTTAGTGAACCTCTATGACTAGTTATTCTTAGGTTCTAGTCTAGAAGATTTTTTCTTGAAAATGGGGAGACACCATGCACTTCATTGTGTAGATAGTGATTCTTCCCTGATACCTATTATGGGTATCAAGATTGTTATTTTTAATGGAGACTGCTCTAGTAAAGAACTACCCTTGGTGTGTCAGGACAAGTGATTTTAGTTAAGTACACCTACATTATGGAGAACCTGATTACGTGATGGGGGATGAATTTATTCTCAAGAGATTGTAAATGTCTTTCATTTGGTGGGATTGTATTTAAACTCTTTTTATTAAATCCATTAATTTATGTTGATCAATTAATAGATAGACCTCTAGTGGTTTGGGGGAATTCAACATGTAATACAAATATTTGGATGGCTATATTAGTGTTCTATGATTATGCCTATGGTTTGAGTTGATATCATAATCATTTAAGGTAGTGATCTTCTGGGGTGTAGGGTTAGCATCACCCACCCACAGTAGGTGTGTGATGCAAGTCTCATCTCAGGAGGCACTGTCATTCATAGGTACCTCAAGGATAGCCCATTACTCGAAGTAATTTAATATGATTGTGATGGGTATAGACATATCACATTGAATTTTCTTTACATTCATGATACATTCATAGAGGCAGTCGATGAATAGCCTAGGCATAGGAAGGAACTGGAGAAAGGAGGTCTGTTCAGCACTAAAGTGATGGAGGAGATCGGGAAGCAACATTAGGTGGATGAAACTTTGGTTTGATTCTACTAATACTACCCCTAAGTAGACCACTTCTATATTGGGAAGTTAGTGGTTAGAATCTCAGATAGTTGTAGTCACTAGAGTACTTTTACCAGGAGGCTCCAGGAGTGTTTGGAGGTACGATCTATGTTCTTTATACTTTTCTTGTAGTACTATTAGAAATAGGTACAAGAAACTATTTTTCCTAATTTTTTCAATTATTTTCTAGGTATATGGCAGGCTCTATTAATATCCATTTTTATAAGGAATTGGTTCGGTTCTACTATATTTGGAAGTCTTGTTTTGTGTATTTGAATCATAAATACTAATATTTGAGATTCAAATAATATGGAGATGAATAATGATTGGATGTATGCTAATCGTTTAACAATAGAGTATGAGAACAAAGTGAAAGAGTTCATCAAGTTTTCAAATGATCACACAAAGGAATATGTTCATAAAGTTTTCAAATGATCACACAAAGTAATATTATCAAATCCTTTGTCTCTATTTATGTTGTTGTTATTATATACTAATTACTCCAGAGGAGTTGGAAGAACATTTGATTTGTCACAGAATAGATCGGAGTTATAAATGTTGGAATAAACACGGAGAAAAAGAGAATGTAGCTACTGGATGGGATAAAAATACATTTTATGGATCATCATATATGAATACAAATATGGATAATGAAGAAGACTGTATGGAGGATGTGATTACATATGTTAATGATGATGAAGATCGTATTGAGTAAATGATAAAAACTGTTGAAGATGAACTCTGTGATTGCCCAAAATTGTTTGAGAAGTTAAAGAGTTGTGCAAAGACGTCATTGTATGTTGGTTTCACTAAATATACAGCATTTTCAGTTGTACTGAAGTTGTATAAATTGAAAGCAGGCAATGGAGGGAGTGGTGTCAGTTTTACAGAACTACTTTACCTCTTGAATGACATTCTCTAGGAATATAATGAGCTCCCAAACCAGACATATGAAGCTAAACGAATGATACTCTCAATGGGTATGATTTCTGAAAGAATACATTCCTGGCCGAAAGACTGTATACTATTACACAAGGAGAAAAAATCACTTACAGAATGCCCAAAGTGTGGTGCTTCTCGATACAATAAATATGAATCTAGTCCTACGAAATTTGTATTGTAATTTCCAATCATTCCAAGGTTTAGGAGTCTATATGAAAGTGAAGAAACTGCAAGACAATTTTCGTGGCATATAGATAAAAGAAATAAAGATGGGAAATTGCATCACTCGGCCGACTCTCCTCAATAGAAGATAATTGATCATGAGTATCCTGAATTTGGAAAAGAGCTGAGAAACCTTCGTCTTGTGTTATCTACAGATGGAGTGAATCCTTTTGGTTTTCAAACTAGCACTCACAATACATGGCCTGTGATGTTGGTAAATTATAACTTTCCACCCTAGTTATGCATGAATCAGAAATTTATCATGTTATCTATGCTTATATCAGGACCAAAAAAACCAGGTAACGATAATGATGTTTATTTGTCTCCTTTGATCGAGGATTTGAAGTTATTGTGGGATTCAGGTGTTATGTTGTATGATGCTTAGAAAAGTAAATACTTCACGTTGAGAGTGATTTTGTATGGGATAATAAATGATTTCCCTGCTTATAGAAATTTTTCAGGCTATAGTATTAAAGAAACTCAAGGGTGTCCCATGTGTGAAGAAAATACAGAATCAATTAGGCTGAAACATTCATCGAAAAATGTGTTTCTAAGACATCGTAGATTTCTACCTCATCAGAATAAGTACCGATCTTGGACGACATCATTCAATGGAAGTTCAGAACAACTCACAACATCATCTCCACTAACAGTTGATCAGTTGTTTGAGAAAGTAAAATATGTGAACACTATTTTTGGTAAACCATTTTCGAAAAACCTTAAGAAAATTGGTTGGAAAAAGAGATCACTCTTTTTTTTGAATTACCATACTGGAATTGTTTGTACTGACTGAAAGTTATTTTTTTATTAACAATAAACAAGAACGAGTAACAACAAAATTAAACCCTTCAAGGGGGACGGAAATGGTGTAGACCCAGGGAATCCCCTCTAACCACACGCTGACATTCGAGGGGAAGAGAGAGGGGACTATCAAAAACCACAAGAGGATCCTCCTGACTGCCCTGGCGGGCCAGCAGATCGGCTGCGAAGTTAGTGTCTCTCCAGCTGTGATGGATAAACCTTCCATTGTTGGATTCCACCTTGCACCTACGTATAATGTAAGTCAAGTCCCACGGAATCCCAAACCTTCCTTGTACCACCTTAACCAGGACCTCTGAATCAGATTCAATTTCTGAAACTGCCAATCCCTTCTCCTTGCAGATCAAAAGGCCTGAGAGAAGGGCGCGAGCCTCTGCTCTCAAGGAATTTCCAGGTCCATAAAAAGCACTAAAGGAAATGTATACTGATCCCCAACAGTCTCGCAGCAAGCCTCCACCCCTCATAACTCCCTCCATGCAAGAGCCATCAACATTGAGTTTCAACCCAAGTTTAGGTGGCTGCCATTTTATCCAACAACCAAGATTCTTTTAGAGTCTGCAAGGTTTCCCAAGGAAGCTACAAACCTCCATAGACTCCCTCCCCCCTTTGATCAAGGATGCCAGCTCCGCAACGAGAGTTATTAGCCTTATCAAAAGGGATAAGGTAGACTTTTTGGATCCCAATCTAACCTGATTGTGCGCCTCCCACAGGACCCAACAAACAGCCACCAAGACAACGGCCCTGATGGACCTTTCCATAGTCCTGTCTTGGGTTCCCAAGAACCATGCAGCCACAAACTCCGAACAGGTCCCAAGAATTTCGTCGTTAACTGGTGAGTTGGAGAAAGAGGACCAAAGAGTAGAGGCCCATTGCCCCTGGAAGAAAAGGTGAACTGCCGATTCTGTCCTTGGAAAATCATAGCAGAAACACCACGATGCCAAACATATTCCTTTACTCTGTATATTCTCCTCTGTTGGTAATGCAGTGTTGATAACTCTCCACACCAAGAAATTCATCCTCGTCGGAATCTGCTTACACCAAAAGAACTGTCCCCCTTCCACTGGTCTCTCTCTCTGTAGAATCTTCCTGTAGTCGCGGGAGTTGTATCTGCCCGAAGCAGCCTCCGTAAAACAGCATGTATCCGGTTCTTTACTCAAGACGATATACGTGAACAGGTCTCGCTGAGTGGGACTCAACGCCGTCTGTATAACATCATACTGAATACAAGCTTCCCTGAAGGACATTTTTGGAAGCAGACAGCCTTCAAAGGCCAGAATCTCACCCGCCCAATTATCATGCCAGAAACTGATATCCCCGTTGCCTATAATCCACCTTGAACAGCCCCGAAGCACTCCCATGTGATCGAACATACATTTGGCCAGCCTTGTTGCCCCCTGCAAGTTGCATTCCTCACCCCAGCCGTATCTCACCTTGAAAAAGGTTTCCCACAGTGACTCTCCCACAATAACCTCCCAAGCGAGCCGTGCTTGTAGCCCAAGAATAGTGTCTCGGATGTCATGTAGACCAACACCTCCTTCGTCAACTGGGCGTGCCATCCTTCTCCATGAGGCCCAATGGCAACGCCCTTCTGTCTTGGCATCCCAGAGAAACACAGTCAGTATGTTTTCCATTTTTTGAATTGTGCCCTTCGGTGGTTTCACAATAGAGAACACATGCATGGGTATAGAGAGGAGAACACTATTGATCAGCATGATCCGACCTCCAAACGACAGGAGTTGGTTCTTCCAGTTCATGATCCTTCCCAATAAACGATCCATAATTCCAGAAAAGAGTTGTTTCCTGACCCATCCAAATGACAGTGGAACCCCAAGGTAGAGAATAGGAAAATGCTTCTGATTGCACCCAGTAATCCTCTGAATATCTCTGCAGCGTGGTCTTGAGCACTTCGAAGAGATAAACACACTAATCTTCGCATAATTGATGGATTGACCACTGAGATGATTATAACTAGCCATTAAGCCTTTAAAATGATTTAAGGACCTGCTCCGACCATTCATGAAAAACAGAATATCGTCAGCAAACATCAAATGAGTGATATTCTCTGAGTTCCCCTTGCCCACGTACGGTTTAAGTTTTCCTTCTAATAGACTCTTCATCAGGTTCCTAGAAAGATCATCCTGTGCAATGACAAACAAGGATGGGGATAAAGGGTCACCTTGTCTCACGCCCCGGACAGTTTTGAAGAAACCAAAGCTTCTCCCCATCATTGCCACCGAGATCCATGGTGAGGAGTAGCACCTGAAACATAAATCACATAAAGGTTCCTGGAACCCGCAACCCCTCATTACCCTGATAATGAAGCTCCATTCCAATTGATCATAAGCTTTGTTCATGTCGACTTGAATGATGATATTAGAACCAACCGTCCGCCTGTTGACGTCCTGAACCAGCTCACTTGCAATACCCACCGCCCCCTGGATATTGCGGCCCTGAATAAACCCATGTTGCTCAGCCGAGACCACTTTGGGTAAGAGTTTTGCGAGCCTCCTCCCAATCACCGTGGCTAATAGCTTATAAGACACATTACAGAGGCAAATGGGGCGGAATTGACTGATAAGATGTGGATCTTTCACCTTGGGAACAAGCACCACCCTTGATGCCGTTACACCCCTGTTTAAGGAGCCCCCCTGAAAAAGTCTTGTATAGCATGCACAATGGTAATACCAATAGTATTCCATGCAAAAATATAAAAGGACGTCGGAAACCCTTCTGGACCAGGAGCGCTTCCTGTGGGCATGCTCATCAGGGCCTCTCTAATCTCCTTTTCCTGAGGGAGAGAGGCTAGACATTCATTATCATTCACATCCAACAAAGCCGGAAGTCCACCTAAGAATCCAGAGACATCTGCATCATCTCTCACATAACCGGATGAAGGGTCTCCCGCCAGAAGGTTCTCGAAATGTTTCAACGCTAACTCACCAGCCACATTCACATCCGACGTGAAAGAACCATTTTCCATTTTAATATTGATCTTTGTGCTTCTCCTTTTTTTAATACAAGCTTGAAAGAAGGCAGTATTTCGATCTCCTTCTCTGAGCCATCTCACCCGAGACCTTTCCTTGACAATTCTTTCTAACTCGAGAAGCTTTTCCGCAAGCGCAACTTTCTTTTCGCAAAGATCAATAAAGATGTTATCATCCCATGCCACCTGTAGAGCTTCTTCCAACCTCTCGATATCCGCCTGCATACTGATAACCCGATTAGAATCGACTTCCTGGATGTTCAGCCAGTTCCTGATGTCCAGTTTCAACCGCTTGAGGCGGTTCACCAACCCAGCCCAAGAGCACTCTCTCTCATCCCTGTGCCATGACATTTCCAGAACTGATAAAAATCCCGGGTCACGGTGCCACTCCCCAGAGTAGCTGAAGGTTCTTCCCACCACCACTTCACGTCTTATTTCCACAAGAATAGGGGCATGATCTGAAAGAATACGGGAGAGGTGTGTGATCGCAGATTTTGAAAATGAATCCAGACCCTACATGTTGATAAGACAGCGGTCCAATCTACTCCAAATGCGGTCCGACCCTCTACGGTTATTACACCACATAAACTTAGCACCCGAGAACCCCAGGTCCATGAGTCCTGCATGTGTCGTGCACTCCTGGAACTCCAAAATATTATCCTGCATAACCCTCGAGCCTCCTTTCTTTTCCGAAGGATCAGCAATGGTGTTGAAGTCCCCTCCCACAAACCATGGAAGGGAGCCAGTGTGGGTTCCTTTTAAGTGAGACCATAATTCTCTTCTCTCAATAGCCAAAGTACTCTCATACACAAATGAGAAGAGGATATGAGCATCACCAATAGTAATCTTCGTATCGATACATTGAGGTAAGATATTCACCACTTCAAGAGAAATGTTATCCTTCCATCCAATCCAGATTTGAGAATTATTATCACCCCCATGAACTGAGTTAGGAAACCCCAACTTCCGAGCAACTCCAGATAACTTGTTTGCAGAGAGATTTGGTTCCATCACAACCACCAAGGAAACATTGTCTTTCCTGCATTCCGAAACCAAAAACGCACGTTTGGCCTGAGCACCAAAACCACGCGCGTTCCAAATAATAACTGATAGCATTAGAACCTGCCCCTGCGGGCCTTTGCAGCAGACGAACAGGAGGACTGAGAGGAAGGAAGGGTTAGCAAGCCCTTCCCCTTGGACTTGGAGCGGGTAAGAGGCCCCGACTCATCCAAAACTGTAAAGTTCCTGATAGGAGAAATAATCACTTTCTTAAAAGCCGCATCGTCATCCTCCAGGAGCGACGGTCTTCCAGCAGCCCGGAAGCCCGAAGCCTCTGAGTCCACATTTTCGTGAACTAACGACAGCAAAAACCTCCTTTGGAGAGAGACACGAGACCTCTCCAACTCTTTAGTCACACCAAGGGCCATTCCGTTCGGAGCCTTTTCCTCAATAGAATGGAACGACAGCTTACTCACCAAAGACTTCTGGAGAAAATCCGACGACAGTTGAGAAGAGACCAACAATGGAGACGATGGGGATGACAGAACCCGCAACGCACTCCCCAAGGAAACCAACAAACTATCCTCTGAAGCCTTCTAAGGAGTGCACCTCTCTTCCCAAGAGCCGACATCCATCTGAGCATCCGACAGAGGAGACCAGGAAAGCAGGTCCTTACATACCGGAGAAGGGGCCGCCGGCACGGGAACCGTGTCAGCCGGGGAGTTCGCACACACCAAGAGCGGCATACTATGTTCCCCAGAAAATTTTGAATTTGAATCTGGGGCGGGAGTAACGGTAACTTCTACGTTTCTCGCTCCACCCAAGGAAGGCGGGTCAGGGCCCGAATTCAACTCCAACCGATGACGAGGTTGACCAGTCCGTCGCCGGCAAGAAGCCTCGAGGTGTCCATGCAATCCGCAGGAGACGCAAAACCGAGGGCCCTGGAAGTAAAACAACCTTGGTTTCCAGAAAAAAACATCATCGGATTCCAAGACCACGAAGGGTGGATGAGGCACAGAAAGATCTAACTCCACGCAAATGCGTGGATTCGCAGCAGCCTGAAACGATTAGGTTTTATCATCAGCACATAGAAAGGACCCGAGCACATTGCCAACCTCCCTGAGAATCGCCGGGTTGTGAAGGGTGAAAATTGAATGTTTCTTCCTCCAACGACTTACACTCTTTCCGGGGAGGAGAGATATCAGTTTTGAAATTTCTTCAATGATGTAAAGGTTGCAGAGGGGTATTCATCAAATATCAAGAACATTGTTTCAATGAATGATTTGAAGTTAAAATGTTTGAAATCACATGACTGCCATGTTTTGATGCAAGATTTAATTCCTATAGATTTACATTGCATTTTTCCCAAGAATTTTCATCATATGTTAAGCAAACTTTGTTTCTTTTTCAAAGATATATGTAGCAAAGTTTTAGACCTGGTGAAATTTCCAGCTATGGAAATAAAATTTTCATCATATTATGTGAATTAGAAATGTTCTTCTTGCCAAAATTCTTTGATATGATGGTCATTTGATGCTTCACTTGGTGAGAGAGATTCAACTTTGTGGTCCTGTGCACTATAGATGGATGTACCCCATTAAATGGTATATGAAGATTTTGAAAGGGTATGTCAAAAATTGAAGTTTGCCAGAGGGTTGTATAGTGAAGTGATATATTATTGAGGAAGCCATTGAAATTTGTACTGAATACCTATCTGATGTGGAAAGCATTGGTCTCCCAAAATCTCGTCACACTGGACGCATTGAGGGTGAGGGAATTTCTGGAAAAAATGTTGTGACAATCAATATTACAGATTGGGAGCAGGCCCACCTTTATGTTTTTCATAACAGTTGGGAGGTTTCTCTATATATTTAAACCCACAAAGAAATTCTTAGGCAGTTGAATCCATTAAGGGCTGAAAAATGGATATCAAATACACATAATCACCAGTTTATAGGATAGTTTCATGACCATATTTTTAAGGAGTTAGATGAAAATACGAATTCAATTTCAGAATGACTTCGATGGCTAGCCGTCGGACCAAGTGTGTGTGTATTATCTTACAATGGTTTTGTAATTAATGGTTATACATTCTATATTGATGAACATGATGAAGATAGTACCATGAAAAATAGTGGAGTTACACTTGTGGTTGAAGCGATGCATGTTGCTGGTAGTAAGGACAGAAATCTAATTTATGCAAATATTTCATACTTTGGCATTATCAAACAAATATGGTAGTTGGATTATATGACATTCCAATTGATTATTTTTCAATGAAAATGGATTGATAACAATAGTGGTGTTCAAATAGATGAATTGGGATTTGTGAAAGTTGATTTTAGTAAAGAAGGGTACAAAGACGAATAGTTTATAATGGCATCACAAGCGATACAAGTATTTTATGTTCCAGATTCTGCAAACCAAAAGTGGTCAATTGTTCTGTTATCATCCAAAACCACTGAAGGGTCCGATGAAAATTCAGTTGAGGATGATCCTTTCAGTGGTACATCACAATCATTTCTCAGTGGTCCCAATGTAGATGATGTTTTATATTTTAGAGAAGACCACAATGAAGGGATTTGGATAATCGATAGAGGTGTCAAATCCCTTCAGCCTTTGAAAAATCGAAAGCGAGTTCAGTAAACAGGTTATATTTTGTTTGTAGTATAGATCTTGTTATTTCATGTTATTATCTTATCATTACTAAATTTATGTAATATAAATTAATTGTTCAACCACTTTTGTAGATAATTACTTCTTCACGTTCTGGTTCTCCTAACCTCGAGGCTGAACAAGTCTCTCAAGTTGTTGTTGTTGCTGCTGCTGCTGCTGTGGCTACTCACAGTGCAGAGCAACAACAAGTTTCTGAACCTGTTGCTGATTCTATTGTTGAGGTCCAAAAACCATCAACACATGGAATTGATATCATTTTAAATGAACATATAGATTATGTTGATATTGATGAAATGGTCAGGGATGAAGGACCGACGTCGCAGAAAACACAGGTTCATTGTAGTTTGATGGTGTTAGCCAAAGTTCTTAAGGTGAAAAGAAAAGGCATCAAATTTGATGTCGGATGGAATGCATAAGGCCAACATATGAATCCCAACAAGGATATGTTTAGTAGTTACATTGGAATTGTCACTCATCAACGTGTTCTAATTAACATAGATTCATGGCACCATGTTGTTTCCAGGATGAAGGCTGTGATCTGGGAAGAAATTACAGTAACATTATGATATTATTTCTTTAATTTAATAGCAAATAAAATAATGAAACAATGTCTTACTCTTCTCAATCTCTTACAGAGTACATTTATAGTAGATGATTCACACAAGAATTATGTATTAAGGCTTGCAGGAAGGTGTCATCGAGGTTTTCACACTATTTTAACAAAATGTCACCTAAAAGATTCCAAAGGTAAAATAAACTCGCACCCACCCCTTATCTACGTTCACCTGATATCTCAAGAAGCATGGGATGCATTTATTGGTCGTCGTGGGGATGAGAAGTTTCAAGTACATTGTGGATGATAATACATTGTTTGAGGATATGTGTATTCATCACTTTGATTGTCAATATTTCATTTATGAAACAACAACTCAGTATTGAAAATAAGGAACGTGCATCAAAACCAACATACCCCTATCATAAAGAAAGGATGGGGTAAGCTTCACTAGAAAAGAAAATGGTACATATTTTAAATTTAAAGAAATATTTTTAGGTGCCAAGAAACAACATCATAATTATTTTTATATATTTATATGTAGATTGATGAGTCTAAAACCAAATACACTTCCATCCCACGTTATGTGCTATGGAAGGAGGCACGTGTGAATAAGGAAGGGAAGCTTGTAGATGAAAACACACAAAAAGTGTGGGAAATATGTGTAAGTATGACATGATAAAAAGATTTGTTTTAAATTGATATTATATAAAAATAATTAGTTGTTTTCCTATATCTGACAGTCACAGGAATCAGCTACTCCTGTAGTGGATACAGACCTATTATCGACGGATTTAAAGAGGACAGAACAATATAGTCATGTCAGAGGTGCGGGGTTTGGGGTGAAACCCCGAGTATATTATGAGAAAAAAAACAAATGGATGATAGATATGAAAAAATTAAACAACTGACCGAAAGACTAGAAACTCTTAAAGAACAATTTCAATGGCAGGGAGAGTTGCTAGTAACTTTTATGGGTGAGAAGCAAGGAGAAGACACAACTCAGGAACAACCAACGCATGAAGATCCCCCCCCCCCCACTATCTTTGAGGCGATCCATTCCCCTTAAAGAACTGTCTTAGATATGGTAATCAATATTCTAATAATTGTTCCCATGAAATGTGAATCAGAAAAACACTGATACTTTTCCTGTACTGATCTTCTACAGGGTGATAATGACTATGATTTATATCTGTCAACACCCACATATAACCTTGTGGCGAGGGCTATGGTGTTCAACATCCCATAGGACAAGCTATATAATAGTCCACTTCTGAAATATCATCTGAAAGTGACGATTATTGTAGCTCTTGAGACAGGGCTACCTATTCCACTTGATGATGATGATATTCATACGGTCAAAAAGGCTATTGGTACATTCATTGCATGGCCGTCACAACTTGTAAGAGTACATGTGGAAAAAGAGTTATTTATTTCTATTTTTTCAAGCTAAACCTTTAAAAATTAATGAAAAAGGGATCTCAAACAATGAATGTTATTATAGACAGATAAATGGAAGGGGGTGACAAGAAACTTCGGCTCAAAAGAAACTAAAGGATCGACCAAATGATCCCAAAGAACTACTGAAATCACAATAACACCACATGTTCTCTATCCACATTTACTAGCATTGAAAGATCATGTGGATATGAAGCTAAGAGGTGGTAATAGTCATATAGTGGTTTTTGAAAAGAATATATATGAAGAGGAAATTCAATATTTCATTGCTGCTGAAAATGTAAATGAGATCCTTGAATAAGGTTGGCTAGGCGTCATAGTTGTAAATTTATATATGAGGTATGTTTTCATGAATTTATTTTCTAAAAGCTGATATAATGTGAAAATTATGACTAAATGCATTTTATATTATTGACAGACGTATATATGAAAAATAGTTGAAGGAATTTTTCCATGATCTAAAATTCAGACTCATTAGTCCTCATACCACATCAATAAAACTAATGAAATTAGATCCATCAAAAAAGGATGAAATAGTGAACAGCTTGCTGAAAACATTTGAAAGCAAGATTACGGATGACTGACTCTTCCTAATACCAACCATGCAGGGGTAAAACTCTACGATTAAAGTATATCAATTATATTTTCACTTCTTTTATTAATTATTCCTTTTTGTGTTTTTAGGAAACATTGGGTGCTAATTTTGGTGAACTTTGATACTTAAAAGATTTATTTTCTGGATTCAATGCAAGGATATCCAACAAACCGACCACACATGATGGAGTTTGTGAATCTGTAATACATTGCATCCTATGTTTTAGGTCTAAACATCAAGTAATATAATTTATATTATATTTCACTGAGGATTTTGTTATTATAGGGTGGTGTATCATTATCGTCTAAAAAAAGGAATGAGGATAGAGCTAAGCATAAGGAGGTGAGAAAGTACTATGTCTGGACAAATATCAGGGTATATATAATAAAATTTCACTATCCAAACACATATCAACACAAGTTACTTATTATCCTAATGATAAAAAAAATTTCAGTGTCTAAAACAAGAAAACGATAATGATTACAGTTATTATGTTTGTAAATTTATGAAAAAGATCATTTTTCATCAGCAAACTAGCATCCGTAAAGAGTTATTTTAAAAAACAACTACTATTTCATTTAAATTATTTATTAATTATTTATTTATATATTTTTCAGTACTATTATGACTGTTAAAAAGACTCATACTCACAAGAAGATATATATTTGTTCATAAACTAGTGGGTCGCATACCTGGTGGAAGATTGTACACAAATAGCATGAAGATCTGACCTGAGGATGTGTACAATTGGCGGTCATTTTTGAGAGGGGTTAAGGGGATCAAAAGATGAAACATTGTTGTATGTAAATGTTTCTAGGAAAAATTTAATTGTTATTAAAAAATATCCTTTATCCAATGATTCATTTTCCCATTTTAACATATGAAATTCACCAGCAACATGCAAGAATGATGAACCACTTTTCTTTGGGCTTTGGATAAGAAAAAACAGTAAAATCTCCAAAATACCTTCATATATGACCAAAAGCATTTGGATTACATTGATACTTTAGTGGAAAAATCCATGGGTCATTTTTGAAATGTACGTGTCAACTCCACATCAATCTGAGGCACAGTGTGGCTGGTATCACTTAAAGTGTCTCTCTTTTGTTTAAAATGGACAAAATTTTAAGTGAAAACAACAAATAACGCACATAAATCTGACCAAATGCATTCATATTGTGTTGATACTTTAGGGGAATGATACATGAGTCATTTTTGATGTGTAAGAGTCAAAACCACCTCAATCAGAGGCATAGTGTGGTCGGTATCACTCAAAGTGTCTCTCTTTTGTTTAAAATGGACAGAATTTTAAGTGAAAACAACAACTGGTGTACAGAAATCTGACCAAACGCATTTGGATTGTGTTGATACGTTAGGGTAAAGATACATGGGTCATTTTTTACATTTATGAGTTAACCTTTCCTCAATATGAGGCATGGTCTGGCCGATATCACTCAAAGTGTCTCTCTTTTATTTAAAATCGACAGAATTTTAAGTGAAAATAACAACTAACATACAAAAATCCAAACAAACGCATTTGGATTGTGTTTATAATTTAGGGTAATGATACATAGGTAATTTTTGATGTGTATGAGTCAACCCCACCTCAATATGAGGCATGGTGTGGCCGGTATCACTCAAAGTGTCTCTCTTTTGTTTAAAATGGAAATAATTTTAAGTGAAAACAACAACTGATGTACTAAAATCTGACCAAACGCATTCGGATTGTGTTGATACTTTAGGGGAATTATCCATGGGTCATTTTTGATGTGTAAGAGTCAAACCTACTTCAATATGAGGCACGGTCTGGCCGGTATCACTCAAAGTGTATCTCTTTTGTTTAAAATGGACAGAATTTTAAGTGAAAACAATAACTCATGTACGGAAATCCAACCAAACGCATTCGGATTGTGTTGAAACTATATTGGAACAATACATGGGTCATTTTTGATGTGTAAGAGTCAACCCCTATTTAATATGAGGCACGGTGTGGCCGGTATCACTCAAAGTGTCTCTCTTTTGTTTAAAATGGACAGAATTTTAAGTGAAAACAACAACTGACATACAGAAATCTAACCAAACTCATTCTAATTGTGTTGATACTTTAGGGGAACGATCCATGGGTAATTTTTGATGTGTACGAGTCAACAAAACCTCAATACAAGGTATGGTGTGGCCGGTATCACTCAAAGTATCTCTTTTGTTTAAAATGGACAGAATTTTAAGTGAAAACAACAACAGACGTACGGAAATCTGACCAAACACATTCAAATTGTGTTGATACTTTAGGGGAACGATCCATGGGTCATTTCTGATGTGTAAGAGTCAAACCCGCATCAATATGAGTCATGGTGTGGCCGGTATCACTCAAAGTGTCTCTCTTTTGTTTAAAATGGACACCCCCAACCCCCTGGATGCCCCCCAACCCCCTGGACACCCCCCACCCCTGGACACCCCCCACCCCTCCTAGACACCACCCCACTACATGGACACCCCCACCCCCTAGAAACCCCAACCCCCATGAAAATCCACCCCAAACCCCATGGACAACCCTACCAACCCCCTGGATCCCCCCCCACCCCCCCTGGACACCACCCCACCCTCTAGACACCCCAACCCCTCTGGACACCCCCACCCCCTAGAAAGCACACCAACCCCCTAGGAACCACCCCACCCCCTGGAAACCCCCACCCCTTGGACACCCACCAACCCCCTGGACGGCACCCCCACCCCTCCCAAACACCACCCCACCACCTGGACCCCCCCTTGGACAGCCAACCCCACCCCCTGGACACCACACCACCCCCCCTTGGATAGCCCCACCAACCCCCTAGACCCCCACCCCCCTAGACACCACCCCACCCCCTGGACACCCCCCACCCCTCTAGACACCCCCACCCCCTGGAAAGCCCCCCCAACCCCCTGGACACCACCCCACCCCCAGAACACCCCCATGGACAGCCCCCCCCCCCACCCCCTAGACACCCCCCCTGGACACCCAACAACCCCCTAGACGGCACTCACACCCCTTATAGACACCCCCCACCTCACCCCCCCTAAACACCCCACCCCCTGGGATAGCCACCCCCACCCCCCTGGACACCACCCCATCCCCCTTGGACAGCCCCACCCCACCCCCCTGGACACCACCCCACCCCTCTGGACACCCCCACCCCTAGAGAGCCCCCAGCCCCCTGGACACCACCCCACCCCCTGGACACCCCCATGGATAGCCCCCCCCCCACCCTGGACAGCCCCCCACCCCTGGACACCCCACCCCCCTGGACACCCACCAACCCCCCGGATGACACCCCCACCCCTCCTAGACACCACCCCACCACCTGGACACCCCCACCCCCTAGACACCCCTACCCCCTTAGAAAACCATCCCCACCCCCCTGGACACCACCCCACCCCCCTTGGACAGCCCCACCAACCCCCTATACCACCCCCCACCACCTTGAACCACCCCACCCCCTGAACACCCCCACCCTCTAGAAATCCCCCCCCATCACCCTGGACACCCCCACCCCCTGGACACCTCCATGGACACCCCCCTCCCCCACCCCCCTGGACACCCCACCATCCCCCTAGACACCCCCACCCCCTGGACGCCCCCACCCCTCCTCGACACCACCCCACCACCTGGACACCCCCCACCCCTGGAAAACCCCACCCCCATAGACAGCCCCCACCACCCCCTGGACACCACCCCACCCCCCTTGGACAGCCCTATCCCCTCGGACACCCCCATCCCCCAGACACCCCCCCCCCCCGGACACCCCCTACCCCCCTTGGACAGCCACCCCAAACACCTGAACAGCCCCCAACCCCTTGAATTCTGAATTAAATTATTTATGTATTTAAATAATTTATGAATTATGTGTTAATGGTGTATGGGTATACTTGTTGTATGGGTAGACTTTTTGAAATTACCTTATGAATTATGTGTTAATTTTGTATGGGTATACTTGTTGATATGCTGATTTTTTACAGGTCTTGTTTGGGTGTTCTGCTGCTGATTTTTATATCACAGCAGGCAAGGAATTTATCCGTGCTTTTTTAGTGCTGATAAAGGGAGCCTTTATCAGTGCTCTTTTAGCACTGATAAAGGTCTCTTTTATCAGGGATTTTTTAGCACTGATAAATTCTACCTTTAACATCACTAAAAAAGTAATGATAAAGGGACCCCCCCCCCCCCCGCACTGAGATTTACAGAACTTTTTTAGTGCTGTTAAAGCCCATTTTGAGCTCTGATAAAGCCCATTTTTGTAGTAATAAAGGTACTTCACGCATCGATATAATGTCATCTCAATCACCATAGACCTTTACAATTGCCTTCTATTTCTACATCCATGCCTTATTATAGGAAATATTATAACAGAATGTATGTTGTATCCTCTCCTGCACAAGGGATATCAGAACATCTTAACATTTTCTAATCATCTCAACAACAATAGATGACATAAATTCGGCATCCAATGAGGTATGATCTTGTGTCAGGCTTGGCTGAATGCAAGTATGATTTGCATCAATCCTCCTGATTCTCTAACCTCTAAATTCAATGTCTGGAATCGCCCTCAAGCAAAATCTATAATCATCCCCATACTTCTCACACTGTATGACATATATACAACAGCATGATTCGTGAACTATATAATTGCAGTGCCTCTCAATGTGAAATATATTTATCATATGTTTTAATGCATCTTTACTTGTAAAATTCCTTCCAACATATAAGGTATTGTCCAAATCACTAAACCTATTTGGTATAACTCTGGGGAACTCAGTTGCCAGTGTGAGAACATTATTGTTGAATTCAGGCACATGTGTCACTACTTCTGACCAAGATGCAATGAGTGGTGGATGATTTATTATAGGTCGAGGTTGATGTACAAATAATGCATTTCTCAAAACCACCTCCCTAACTTCCGCTAGTAGCTCCTCATCAGCATTGTTGTCACTATCTGATATGTCATTATGAAACTCCTCATCAAAAGTCAGATTAACATGTATATCCGGGAGATTATCAAGGTTGTCATCTTATGCATCATTTAGAATAGGCTCAATTTCATTGGATAGACTGTATTCAACCACTCTTGTAATTCTACTTCTTCGTACAACTTAACATTGTTTTTGTACAGTAGAAACATCAACATATAACTCCATCATGGTACTATCTGACTGTTGAGAAAATAAATTAATTGCTTGGACCCACTACGCATCAGCAACCAATGGAAAAGCTAGATTGCACAGTGTTTCTGGGAATTGAAAATGTCTATAGCTCATAGACTTAATCTCTTGATCGGGTCCCAGATTTAAGGAACCACAAATTCTCTCTTGAAGGGAACTTATGGTTACACAATCATCTGTACTAACCACCATTATTGGTTGTGTACTATAATAATCTCCTTTCTCAGTTTGAATAACCTCCCCATAGTAGTACACACAGGAAAACACAACTCTCTACATCAAAAATGTTTCTTTCATCAAAATTATGATAGTGTAACAAATATTAACAATGATGGTTGACCATATAATATTTATTAGAATGAAATTTTAGGACGCCTTTTTATACCCTAAAATATGTTAATCATTATATGAATTCATGTTTTAATCCTATGTTCTTTATTAATTATTCTATAATTAATCATTTCTAATAATAACTATTATTTATAAACTATATAATATTTATGATACTAACATTTTAAAACATTTTCGTCTCCATTTCATTTAATATAATCATAATTTTCATTTTATCAACTGATTTTCTTAGTACAGTTTTTAACTAATCAATCATTCTTTAATCACTAGTTAATCATCATTAAGTTATTCTTTAATTATTTATTCTTTAATTATTAATAATATTATATTCATTAGTTAATTACAATTAACTAATCATATGTATTCATTTTTAATCCTAAGTTATCATTAATTAATCTATAATTAATCATTATCAATAATAAGTATTATTTCTAAACTATATATAACAAATTAAAATACTTAATACATAACATATTTAATTACTAATAATAACTTTTTAACTAATCAATCATTCTTTAATCACTAGTTAATCATTATTAAGTTATTCTTTAATTACTTATTCTTTAATCATTAATCATATTATATTCATTAGTTAATTACAATTAACTAATCATATGTATTCATTTTTAATCATAATTTATCATTAATTAATCTATAATTAATCATTACTAATAATAATAATTATTTCCAAACTATATATAACTAATTAAACTACTTCATACATAACATATTTAATTACTAATAATAACTTTCATTCGTTAATTTTTTTGTCCTTATTTCATTCTATAACATCATGATTACCATTTTATCATTGATAAATATACTAATTTGATTTTTATTTTCTTAGATATTTTAGTAGTTTATAAAGAAAATATAAATTATCTTAAGCATATCCCCCAGGAGTGTCATACCAGGAGTGCAGCAAGGCCCATTGTCATGTACCGGGATACCTCGGGTCAAGCCCAAAACTCCTTGTCGGAGTTTTCACTCCTAGGTACATCTATGCCAGAGCCACATCAACTTGTTTGTATCCATATAGGGATTTTATTGCTTAGATAACCACACAATCTTTATGCTACCAAAATTTCACAATACATAATCCTAAGTTAATCTATACTTAATCTATACTTAATTTATACTTAATCTATACTTAATCTATACTAATAATTATTATTATTCTAAACTATATATAACTAATTACACAACCTAATAAACAAAATATTTAGAACTAACTAAACTACTTAAAATATAAATAAAACAATGCTTCAACATAATTTATATTTTATTCAAGTATGTGACTTTTCTAACCTATAAAATATAAATTATAAGACCGATATGAATGATATTTTAAACATTGATTAAACATATAACAAGTAGTCTAAAATTAAAATAATTTCTTAAACAATTTTGATGAAAAATAATTTATAAGATTTCTAATCCACCTACTCGAAACTTAAAAATGTTTCAAATACGTGACTTTATTAGCCTATATATATAAACTATAAGACCGATATGAATGAAATTTTAAACATTTATTAAACATATAATAAATAGTTGAAAATAAAAATAATTTCTTAAAAAATGTTGATGAAAAATATTTTATAATCTTTCTAATCCACCTACTTGAAACTTAAAAATGTTTCAAGTACGTGACTTTGCTAGCCTATATAATATATACTATAAGATCGATATGAATGAAATTTTAAACATTGGTTAAACATATAAGTAGTCAAAAATAAAAAAAATTCTTAAAAAATTTTGATGAAAAATAATTTATAAGCTTTCGAATCTGCCTACTTGAAACTTAAAAATGTTTCAAGTACGTGCCTTTACTAGCCTATATAATATAAATTATAGGACCGATATGAATAAATTTTAAACATTGGTTAAACATATAATAAGTAGTTGAGTTTTTAATTTTTATTTATATGGGTCTTATAGTTTATATTTTATAGGATTTCAAAGTCAAGTAGGTGGCTTAGGATCCTCCTCGACATTCATTCTTTTTGCTCTCACTTCTGATTTAATTTTTTTACATTCCTTTCATTATCATTTATTTATTTTATTTATGAAACTCTTTATTTTCAACATTTTTTTAGATGATTATTCTATCTTTTAAATTTTATTTACATTGTTTTTATAATGTATATTTTTTAATATTTTAAAATTATTTACTTGAAATTTAATAATTATTTCTATGTTTCAAGTAGTCGACTTTGAAAGCTATCAATTATAAATTATGCCTAAAATATAAATGAAAACAGAAATACTGGATAAACATATAAGAAGGGGTAATAGTAATAATAGTATTTTCATTTCAATAGACATAAAACATGTAAATGAACATGTACAATCAATGTCTATGTCTATAGCGAAGAGATTCTGTATCACATGGTGGTCTACGAATAGGACGTCTGCATCGAGTGTGCAATGGGGTTTGATGACCTGGAGAGGGATGATCTTCAGGCACTTGAACATTGAATGTCACATCCTCTATCTATGTGTCAGTGGGAGGAGCTATCAAATGCATCTCGTACTACCCTCCGAATTTTTCTCCCACTAGGGTGGTAAAAGGACATGCCATCATCGTAGTGGGGAACCAATCTTGCAATAGAGCTAAACCCCAAGACTGTGATGGATCTTGACCCTAAGGCTCCAATGGATCTAGACCCCAAGGCTATGATAGATCTAGACCCTAAGGTTGTGATGTATCTGGACCCCAAGATGGAGAGAATTGTGGATATCCTATCAGGAAAGACGGATCCCATTCCACTTGAGGCACATCCTGAATCGATTGATCCTGAACTACTAGAGGGGTGACCTATGCCTGTGGAATAGGTTAGGCCTCATGTGCAGCACGACGTTGTCTATGTCATCGTGGTCATGGATCCTTAGCAACAGCAGTAATTGTAGGATATTTCTCAGGAGTGGAAACCTTTTCTATCTGGGTCAGACACTCAAAGATTCTCTCGAAAAGCGCATGAAAATATGTCCTCACATCCATCATTGTAGCATGGATGACTGCTCAACTAAAGACCCCCTCCTCCTCTTCATCACTCATGTGAAAAATCTTCTCTGTGTGATTGTCCTGTAAAGATATTCAAATTGAATTAGAAAATAGTTCAATAAAAAAACTAAGGGAAATTTATTGAATTTCCATCCTCTGTATCTCTCTGTCATGTCAGGTAAGATACAATATAAACTTCAATTTATACTATGTATCATACTCAAATTTCTCTGAAAAAAATAATCGATTCGTAGGTACACCATGAATACTAAACTCGGCACGTTTGTACTAACAGTCGATAAAGCGGGCATGTACTCAGGGACAGTCCTCATCCTGCCTCCCAATCAGCTTCATCTGATGAAGCTCCTCTGTCTGCCTCGACGATAATGGAATCAACTGAATACAGAAAAACTAACGCATGATTCTGTCAGGTTGCTGCCACTCAATAATATGAAAGTGAATGAGGGGCACTACAACCATAACATCCTCAAACCCAATAGTGAAGTATGCTGGTAACTGGTCTATAATACTCCAGTATGGAAGCCATGAAATCTGAAATGACATGTGACTTTGTCAAAAAATATCCTAACTAAAAACCAAAATTGATGTTATTATTAAATTTTTTTATACAGTGATAGATTGTATATACATACCTGATCAGGTAAAATACAGTTCAACTTGAGCCGATATACGCCTAAATGGTGTCTCGGAACCGCATTGAAATTGTGTCGCTGACACCACCTGTAAAATACATCATTGATAGTGACAAATAATGAGAAATTAAAGTCAATAACTCCTAATAGCATCAGAAACTAATAGGAATTACTTATCATACCAGCGTCCATGCAGAGCGTCATGCAGCACCTCCATCTCGATCGGCAGACTAGTAAGCTAAGGGCAGAATGTGGGGATGTGATCCCATGCCCACATCTAAATAAGGATGACACATCCCCCGAGACTTGTGTGGTCCCTGTGGGATAGCTTGAATGATGTTCTGTACGTGTATGCCAAGCAGGATGATCCCCATTTGTATGTCCCGGCCTGATCAAAGTCCTCTAGCAGGGGTAGATACATCATGTACACGTGCATCCCTGAGTGATTAGTACACATGGTCCCACTAATGAGACTTAATATATATGCATGGGCATAATGCATGAAATTCTTCTCATCAACATCATCGGGTAAATGTGGAATTTGCACCTCCAACTAAGGAATAGATATGGACGCTCCATCTGTAGCCCTACGGTCGGACAAAATGTCAATGCCTAACAAGGGCTGAGCAAGGTCTGGCCAAGCTGCATGAGTGAGTCCAATAACGGGTCTCCCCTGGATAGGAAGACTGAGAAGCACTGCCACATCCTGGAGGGTGATGGTCATCTCTCCCTCAGGCAGGTGGAATGTGTGTGTCTCTAGTCTCCACCCCTCAATGAGGGAAACAAGTGGGTGATGGTCTACAAATGTGAAATCTAATACGACAAGGCCATAGAAGCCATCATGGTGAAAGTATGGCCTAATGGCATGTGGAGGCTCCCTAGGATGAAAATGGTGTGCTCGACACACCTTTATTGATCGATCTGGACCACCCTCTAACATGACCTGAGAAATATGGGTATGCTACTAAGTGAGTAGTATGATATCATTCATTTGCATATATATAAATGAAATGAGTCATAAGTGTAAAATATAAATATAACATTATGGTTGGAATAATGTTATGACTTTTAGAATTCAAGACATACCATGTTTATTCACATTGTTTTATGAATTTATTTTTACCAAAAGAAATATAATTCTCCATGTACGAAAATTTATTATCACTATAGTTTTTATATGATCAAGGTTTAGTTAACCATATGATACTAGGATGTGATAACATCTATGACAACCCTGGAAATAATTCCAAGTATAGGATAATGTCATATTGTTTTGATAATAATTATGAATGACCTAGGATAAACACAAGGTTTCATTGAAGAATCTTTCATGATTTAGACATCCAATGAATGATTTTCTATGATTATGTTCTCTCCCACTATGATCATTGTTTTTCACACAATTATGTATTGCTTTATTCAATTATTTGAACCCAAAGAAATCATTTTAATGTTGAATATGATAAATAATTCATTTATTCTCTCCTTAATCAATGAAATGTAATAGGATATGGAATAAAAAATCTTGTTTCTGTGCTAACACAAATTTTCAAGCTATGAATAACATTTTTCTTCGAATGAGAAAATGAAGGACCAAAATTCTGTTGGGTCTAGGTTTTTGGATTTTTTGTAAGGTGTTAGGGTTTAGGTTTATGACTTTTGGGTTAGGGTTTAGGTTTTAAGGTTTAGGGTTTAGAGTTTTTATATTAAGGTTTAGGAAAGATGTTTTTTGTTTAAATGTTCTTCTTTTAGGTTTTGGGGGTTACAAAACTGAGAAAAAAATAAGAAATAACAACATATAATTTATAATATGAGAATGTCACAATAAAGATAATACATAATTATGGATAAGAGTGTGAACTTGACCCAACAACTTTAGGGAATCATTTTTGGTTATAACCTTCTTTATGAAATTTGGTGCATCTCAAACTCTACCCTTGTTCTTGAGGCCAGTCAGTCTCATTATACATCCTACTGGACTTCAGTATCCTAGGAGGACGCAACCGATTGATGTTAGGTATCACTATCGGCTGGACTTCAGGCACTGGGAAATAATGATACTCCCCAATAGGTGTCAATGGTGTAGCATAACAGTTAGAAATAGTATCCATATGGTACACTAGATCAACATATGTTTCCCATGATATGTTCACAGAGGCACGTGTTGCGATAGCGTGTGTGCATGGAAACTGTAAGGCCTAAAAGTTTCCACATTTACATTGCCTCGTTTCCAGTAATACCACCATTTTTTTCACCTATGTGATTTGTGATGGGGTCTGAACACACTTGAACTTCAAATCGAGAGTCTTCTCGTCGAAAAAGGTAAACATGATAACCAGAAGCTTCTTCAATATCTTTTCAATCTCCCATTGAAAGTGTCTTTCGTACCTTAGCCCCTATTTTATTCCATCTGATGCTAGTTTTTGTTTATCGACAAAGTACTTCATGCATCGATATAATGTCATCCCAATCACCATATACCTTTACAATTTCCTTTTGTTTCTCTATCCATGCCTTATTATAGAAAATATTATAACCGAATATATGTTGTATCCTCTCCTGCAAAAGGGATATCAGAACATTTTAACATTTTATAATCATCACAACAGCAATAGATGACACAATTCAGCATCCAATGAGGTATGATCTTGTGTCTGGCTTGACTTAATGCAAATATGAGCTGCATCAATCCTTGAGATTCTCTAACCTCTAAATGCAATTTCCAGAATCGCCCTCAATAAAAATCTACAATCATCCCCATACTTCTCACACCGTATGACATATCACTACTCAAAATTCAGGTTATATCCATGGTTTTAAATCGTGGCTATAGGTCCTCAAACCGTGGCTATAGGTAATAGCCACGGTTTGAGAAACTATGGATAATTTTGGCATGGCTATAGGCCTAGACTTATATCCACGGTTCAAATCATGGCTATAGGTATACAGCCACAGTTCAAACTATGGTAATATCAGTATATCCACGGTTTAGAACTATGGTTATACTAGAGTATGGACATATTTTATTTCCACGGTTAGAAACCGTGGCATTATACCTATATCCACGGTTCAAAACGATGGCAATAAACCTATAGCCACGATTTCTAACTGTGGATATAGGGTCTGAAAAACCATAAAAAAATAGCCCCCCACCCCCTGCACAACCCCCCCTGTATATCCCCCTCTGTTGTAGCCCACCCCCCCTGGACAGTTCCCCTCCCCCTGCAAAGTCCCCTGGATAGCCCCCCTCCCCCCTGGACAGCCCCCCTCCCCCTGAAAAGCCCCCCTCCTGGAAAACCCCCCTCACAGACCCCTCCCTCCCTCCACACCCCCTACCTCTTGGACACTGGACATCTCCACCCTAAATAAACCCCCCTCCCCCCTCCACTGGACAGCCCCCTCCCCCCTACAAATCCCCCCCTACAGAACCCCCCCTTATGGACACCCCCCTGCAGCCCCTCCCTCCTGGAAAATGGACACCCCCACCCTACATAACCCCCCCTCCCCCTCCCCTGGATAGCCCCCCTTCCCCCTGCAAATCCCCCTGCAGTCCCCTCCCTCTTGGACACCCCCCTATAGCCCCTTCCCTCCTGGACACTGAACACCCCCACCCTACATAACCCCCCTCCCATGGACAGACCCCTTCCCCCTACAAATCACCCCTCCTAGAAAACCCACACCCTCCCTCCTGGACACCCCCCTGCAGACCCCTCCCTCCTAGACACTGGACACCCCCACCCTACATAAACCCCCCTCCCCTGGATAGCCCCCTCCCCCTGCAAAGCTCCCCTCCTGGATAGAACCTGGACCCCCCCCCCCCCCCCAAACAGACCCTGGACACCCCCCACCTGGACAGACCTTGGAAACCTCCCCCAGACCCTCGACACCCCCCCCCAAACAGACCCTAGACACCCCCCCCCCCCCCGGACAGACCCTAGACACCTCCCCCCTAGACCCTAGACACCCCCCCAGACAGACCCTGGACACCCCCCCAGACAGGCCCTGGATAGCCCCCCGTACAGACCCTGGACACCCCCCAGACCCTGGACACCCCCCCCCTTGGACAGACCCTTGACACCCCCCAGATATACCCTGGACAAACCCCCCAGACCCTGAACACCCCCTAGACAGACCCGGGACACCCCCCAAGAACCTGGACACCCCCCCCAGACCTTGGACAGATCCCCCTGGACAGCCCAAACCTCCACTCCCCTAGACAGCCACCCCCCACCCTCCTAGACAAACCCTGGAACCCCCTAGAACCTGGACACCCCCCAGACCCCCCACTCCCCTATATAGACCCCCCCTCCCAGACCCTGGACACCCCACAGACCCTGGACAGATCCCCCTGGACAGCCCAAACCCCCACTCTCCTGTACAGCCCCCCCACCTCCTAGATAGACCCTAGACCCCCCCCCCCCCCTCATAACCTGGACACCCCCCCCCCTCCATAATAGCTGCACCTTATAGCAGTACCCACATCCTCTAGCTACAAGCAAAAAATCACCACCTTCCAAATAAAACTGAACTCAATCATAATACAATATATATCATAAGAATTTAAACTCTCTCCAATATAAACAATATAAAATTTCAATATCAATATCATCATAATAAAAAGAACTATTTGATAAAATTAAATGTATAAACCAAGAATAAAATTTACATCTGAAATGTACCTCAATATCAGTATCACCAAAACCATCATAACCCTTATCATCTCCTATAAAAACACCAACATCATTATCACCTCCTCTAAGACCAGTGCCACCACCACCACCACCATCATCATGAACATTGAAATATTTATTGGTTTATTCACCTAAATCAGTGGAAGGAGCTAAGAATCCTGATAAACATAATGCATACAAATGAGAACACATTTAATTAATGAAAACATTCAATGTTTATATGGTGATTCATATAATATCATTATGTTACCAATAAAATACTCTGATAAACATAATGCATACAAATGAGAACACATATAATTAATGAAAACATTGAAATATTCTTGTGTATGATGATTCGTGAACCCCCCTGCCCCCCTCATACCCCCCCTGCCCCCTCCCCCCACTACCCCCCTGCACCCCACCTACACCCGCCCTCTACGCCCCTCCCCCTGCCCCCCCCCCCCCCTCGCACCCCACTCCACCTTCACCCCCCCCCCCCCACCCTGAACCCTCCCCCCACTGCCCCCATTGCACTCCACCTACACCCCCTACCCCCTACCCCCCTCCCCCCACTGCCCCCTCCCCCCCTTCCACCCCACCTGCACCCCACCCCACCCTGCACCCTCCCCCCACTGCCCCCCTTTCACCCCACCTACACCCCCTTTACCCCCCTCCCCCCACTGTCCCCTTGCACCCCACCTGCACCCCACTCCACCTGCACCCTACCCACTACCCTACCCCCTCCCCCCTACACCCCACCTGCACCCCCCTGCCCCCTCCCCCCACTACCCCCTTACACCCAACCTGCACCCCCCCTCCCCCCCTGCACCCCACCTTCACCCCCCCCCCCCTACACCTCCCACCCCCCCACCTCACTCCACCTACACCCTCCCCACTACCCTGCAGACCCCCCCCCCCCCACCTACACCCCCTGCACCCTCCCCCCACTGCCCCCCTTACACCCCACCTATACCCTCCCCGCTACTCTATAGACCCCCCCTCCCCCTGCCAGTTTTCCCTCCCCCCACTGGCCCCCTTGCACCCCACTACCCTGTAGACCCCCCCCCCCCCCCGCACCCCACTGATAGGTAACATTACGGAGGAAAATAATCATTTTAGATGATGTAAGGATGTTAACCACACTCTAAAAAATGAAAGACATGATTACCTAGGTATGAGGAACTGATAAATAAAAATATTCTTTTTTAATAAGATATGAAGGTTACTATGAAAGAAAAATAAAAATGTAAGAAGAAAAATAAACATATTCCAAAGGTTTTCATGGATGAATAAATAGAAAAATTTGAGGAATAAACGTGGTTGGATGAAAAAGAAAAAAAGTATGAATGTTCATTTCTAGAGTACATGAAGAAGAAAACCCAAGATACAAAAAATAAAACATAGAAAAAGAAGTCTATAAAGCTTAAGAAGATTAATTACTGAATAATCAAGTGTGGTCACATGAAGAAAGATGAAGCTAACATGAACAATGATTTTTTATTGAGATAATACTCTCAATTAAGCCCTGCTGAACTAGAAGGGATTTCATCTTATTTTTTCAAATGTTAAAGTCATTATCACCATCGAATGTTTAGATTTAGAACCTAGTTTTTGAAAAGTTTACAAGAATATTATATTTCTAGTTCTTGCATACAACGCTATGTGCACACCCCTAAAATCTGGCCAATCTCAATCATAAACTATGTTTATCAAAATAGATTTGAAATGAAGAGGAATTATGAATATAAAATTGGATCTAATCAAATATAGTAGATAAATAGAGGCAATTTATGAAGTGATCACGATGCAGAAATACACAAAATCAATTACTGACAAAAGAAATGGGTTTGATATAAAAGGAAAACAAGTCTGGATCTGATACAACTTTGTGAGGGTTAATGGTGAAAAGACAAAAAGGAATAACATACAAACACCTAAGGACTGATATGGGGCTTTGAAATTAGCAGTCCAATAAATCAGAATCTAAATATTCAAGATGAAATAATTTAATGAAAGAATAAGGAACACATAATTTATGTTATTCAGCCCCTTTGGACCCTACGTGCATAGCAAGAAAACCACCCACACTCAAGTATTTTAATAATATCAAAATAAGAAACAATTATAGTATACAATGATGAAGAAACATCAACATGATAAAAAAACTACAAATTTAAAATAAGATTCAAAGACTTAAAGTGCTGAACACAAAGAGGTCTAGTTGTCCTGATCACACCCCCTCCCCCCCCACCTGCACACCCCCTCCCCCTTCTCCCAGCACACCCCATGCCCCCCAGCACACCCCCTCTCCCTACCCCCTTCCCCCCACCTGCACACCCCCATGCCCCCTCCTCTACCCCCCCCCCCCCCACCTGCACATCCCTTCCCCCAGCAACCCCCTGCTCCCTACCCCTCCACCTGCACACCCCCTCCCCCTTCCCCCTCCCCCTTCCCCCCCACCTGCACACCCCCTCCCCCTACCCCCCCCCACCTGCACACACCCCTCTCCCTGCTCCCCCTGCCCCCCACCTGCACACCCCCCTACCCCCTCCCCTACCCCCTCCCACCTGCACATCCCTCCCCCCAGCAACCCCCCTTCCCCCTTCCCCCCACCTACACACCCCCTCCCCCTACCCCCAGCACACACCCCTTCCCCCTACCCCACACCCCACCTGCACACCCCTCCTTCTTACCCCCTTTCCCACCCCACACCCCCCTACCCACCCCATGCACCACCTACCAACCCTCAAAATTTCATTCCACTTCAACCACATAATGAAATATGTGTATAAAGGATCATTCGTGATGTTTTTTCAGAAAAAAACCTATTTTTTCCTGGATTATGATGATTGATGATTTCCAGGAATCCAATCTTGAATTTGGAATGAGTAGTTGTTTCCATTATGATTAATAAATCTTGATTTGTTGGATAATCCAGAATACTTTCCAAGGATGTGTATCCATTTCATGGGGAGTTTATAATTACCTATATCGTTATGAGTCAGAGAATTCAAATGAAATTGAATTTTTAGTCTCCAAGTAGCGAGAGTTTCAAGAAGTGGTATTTAGAAAAAAAAATCTGAGTGTTGGGATGTCTCTTGAGAAGTTTTTATGCCTATTTAGGTGTTCAGGTGGTTCATGGGGTAATAAAGTAGAAGTTGGAGGGTTTCTAGTCCATTCCACTTAATTTTAAGACCCATCAATTACCATGTCTAGGTACACTGGGTACCAAGTCTAATAAAGGAAAAAATAGTTGATTATGAGTTTTATAGTGGGGTATCCTCTAGTTTGGAACTATTTATGTATTACTGGATAGCCATGTGCTAGGTTTATGGTTGTGTTCTCTATGTATTTCATACTCTCTTACTATATTCATGTAGGCCATGTCTTGAATGAGATAGTGGTGGTACATGATATGATAAGAGACCTGACCTAAAGAATAGATTGGTGATATGAGATGAGATATGGGACCTCAACCTATTTGAGTGGGTGATATAATGAGATGAGAAGAAATACCTCACCCTGAGTGATATGTTTATGGTATAAGATAAGATACAAGACCTCACCCAAAGTGATATTGTTTCCATTTGAGAGGGTTTATGTGAAGTCACTTTGAGTGAGTGGGAGGTGTTATTAGATAAGTTATGAGACCTCACCTTGAGTGGGAGGGTGGAAGTAAAAAATAAAACATGAGATCATAACTTGTTATGGGACCCCTCTTTGAGTGAGAGAGTTCCATCCCAAACAATTAGTGGAAACTATGTGACCCAGACCACATGGTTTGTTTAAACAATGCGGCTGCAGATAGGGGAACCTTAAAGTCCACACGATTTGTTTACAACCGTGCAGGATTAGATGCACAGCCATGTGGCCTATTGTAGACGGGGGGAATATCCATTTATCATGGTTTACAAACAGTTTATGAACTGTGTGCATAAACCATGTGCAATGGGGTTTTGGGGAAAAATAGCATTTTTCCCTCTCTTTAATTCTAAAAAATATTTATCATTTTCCCTTACCTACAGTGGATATTCAAGGGGTTCATACTCCCATAGATCTCCCTCCTCCTCCACGCTTGGATCTTCCACTACTCTTTCCGGTATCTGTTTTCAATTCCTTCAGAAGCATTGGATAACACAAGTTAAGACTAACCTCATGTTTATACTACCAAGTATGAGTTCAATGATCTTGGTGTTATGGTTTTATATCAAAGTTACATGTTCCAAAATCTTCCAATGGTGCAATTAGACATGTCTCAAGATGTTCCTGATGAGGTTAAGTCTTTCATAACTAAAATGAAGGGAATTTTACACACTTTATAAAGTGTTGTATTAATCTATTTTGAGTTCATTAAAAGGTTTCAACCCTATATAACTTCCACCTCAAAACCTTCCGTTGTTCTAGTTTTTTAGAGTGGAGTTGATCAATTTCTCTCTAAATGCACTATAAAAATATAAGGTACCCAAAAATCAAAAAATCTCTAATTAAAATTGGTCCAAAGAATAAAAATAGAATAAACCTTACCCAAATACAATGTTGAACTCACTATCTTTGATGGTGGTGGATAGAACCAGCCTCACCATAAGAATCCACCTATAAGAAGATAGTGGGAAAAGAAATGAGATATAATGACTTCTTATATATATGTGATCAGTGTGTCAACTGTACATGATAAATTATACATGAATTCATAACCAACAATGAAAAAATAATATTCAGATTGATATGTACATCCCAATACTAAATAACATGATCATTAATACAACTCTTTATTTTTCAAACATCACTCATTCAGCTCAAATCACAATGATTTAAGCTGTGATGAATAACCCAAGAATCAAATCAGCATCATATATATTATTCTTAAAAACGCATGATGTTTTTTTATCAAGAATCTATTTCACCCCCTTGCCCCTGCACCAGCACCCCCTGCCCCACCCCCTACCCCCCCTCTTTCACCCCCTGCCCCTACACCAACGCCCCCCTACCCCACCCCCTACCTCCTACCTCACCCCCTACCCCCCTTTCACCCCTACCCCTAACACACACCCCTCCCTACCTTGCACCCCTACCTCTGCCCCTTACACCCCCACTTCCCCCTCCTCACTGCACACCCCCTCCCCCTGAGCATTTCATGATATCATGCCAACCATATAAATATCAGATCTTGGTGTAACCCAGGCATACCAAATTCTCAGGTTCAAACAACCAACTACTCATCATGAATGGCTCCATGAATATATTCCAAGCATCATGATAATTTATATAAACTTCAATAAAATGAATGGATTGAGGTTGATTCCTAGGCACCTTGGGTAATCACTGAATAAAAAACATCCCCCAAGTCACCATGCCAAATGGTCGGATCCCATGCATCCTAGTCAAGAATAAGTAAAATCATCAGGATTAACTAGATAATCCTAGGGATAACATAGTAATCTCATAATAATAATAATCTTGAATAAAAATAAACAATCCTCTAATCCAACTCAGTTGGATCCTAGTTAGGTTGGGCATCCTAGGGACTTGTGGCATCCAAAGCATCCCATATAGACTTGAGGTCGAATCCCAACGTCCCAAGAATTCTTCACATGGTTCAATAGCCGAATCCTAGGATACATCTCAGGAATCCATGATGACATCATCATGTATAATTTGTCTCACAACCATACCACATAAGGCCCAAGGTCAGATCCTAGGAAACACTCTTAGGAAACCACCATACCATCGTCACATCAGGCCTATAGGTCAGGTCCCTAGAAGTACATTTGGGCACCATGGTTGCATCCAAAATAAACATATGAAGGTATAAAAAAAATTTAAGAGTTTTAAAAATTTCCAAACCCATCACTACAATTCATAACCCCATGGGATTATACATTTGATGTGGGTTTTAAGGTGACACCCACTACCATCTCTACCAAGGCGATATGCATCCGCTTAGGTTTGGTTAGTCAACAGGGCACCCATTGGGGTCCCCTAGGTTACAATATAATAGAGGCACTCTCACACAGGTCCTCAGTCTCAATCCAGGTCTTGGTTCAAGAACTGATGCTCAAAGTAATACTATTTTTCTTGGCATCATAATCAATATAGCACAATATTTTTTACTACACAAGATATGTCATGTTGAAAAGACTCAAGAGATGTCACATGACCCATTTTGGTCTTCAAGGTCTCACAAGGTCTATCTGCTCACTCAACCCAAGTCCATAACCAAGGCTAAGTGTTTCTCAAGTTAAGACCTAGACTATTAGTGTCCAAGGTAAACCAGCTAGTACCAAGGTCCATCAAGGCCTTAGCACTTTATAAATCATAATCAATGAATTTAAATTTAATTAATTAAAACCAATTAATTTATATATTGGTTATGGGGTTAATTTAATTTAAATAAATTGATCACTTCATTAGCAAGACTGCAAGCCATGAGAATAAATCAAAAGAATAAATACCACATGGTAAAGTATGCATATCTCCTATCGTTATTCGACACTTTTCTAATTATTTCCCAAATGTGGGAAGAATATTCCAAGGCAAACCAAGGTATTTCCATGCTCAGTCCCATCCCACATCACTAAGCAAGATCCCAACTCTCTCTAAGAAGCTTAAAATAATTATCTAAAACATTTAAAATTAATTTATCAGTTTAATTATAAAAGGGAATAATCATCAAAAATATAACCAAATACCTTATTACACTGGAAACAAGTCCAATGACATCCCAAGGGTCTGTCTCATATCCCTGGACCTGCATCAAGAAAAATCCCCAAAAAACAATGCCAATAAAATTGTAAATTTAATTTAAAATTTAGTGAAAGAATAAGAAAATCCAAAATGATAACATAACTTTCCAAATCGCTGAGAAACCGAATGTAGATGGCATCTTGGGATATCCTCATCCTAGGTTGTATGAAAGACCCTTGAGAAATGCAATCTGGTTTCATCTCGAGACATTTTCACATGCTTGTCAAGACTCGCACGTCATGAAGCACATACAACTCATATAAATTGAAGAAGAAACTTAGGGACCACATACCACATAGTTATATGATCCTCTCCATCCAATATTGATGGATGGACCGATCTAAATCAACATGATTCCTCAAAATAGATAAAATCCCCAATGTTATAGATTTAGAATGAAATGCCAAGAAATGGTGAGAGAGGTCATGATGGGTACCGTCGGGATTGGAGGGTCGCGCACATTGGGTATTCGGGAATAGGGTGTCATCATGAGATAGGTCGAGGGTGGAGGGTCGCAGATTGAGGGAGGATGGATGAGGATGGCGCCACCGTGAGAGAAGTCAATGGAGGAGGGTCATGGATCAGGGGAGGATAGAGGAGGTGGGCACCGTCATGAGAGAGAGGTTGGGGGTGGAGGGTCGCTGATTGGGGGAAGATGGAGGAGGATGGCATGGAGGGTCGTGTATTGGGGGAGAACGGAGGAGGAGACCAACGGATTTTGGGAAAAAAAAGGGGGATGAAAAATTTTAGCCATGATTTTTTAATTAAACTGTGGCTATAAACTGGATATAGCCACAGACCTATAAAACTGTGGCTATAGGTATGTGGCTAGAACCTAAATTTCTAGTAGTGTATTTACTAGGTCATGATTAGTGAACTATATAGTTGCAGTGCCTCTCAATGTGAAATCTCTTTAGCATGCTTTTTAATGAATCTTTACTTGGAAAATTCCTTCCAACATATAAGGTTTTGTCCAACTCACTAAACCTATCTGGTACAACTCTGAGGAACTCAGTTGTTGGTGTGAGAACATTATTTTCAAATTCAGGTACACCTGTCACTACTTCTGACCAAGATGCAATGAGTAGTGGATGATTTATTGTAGGTCGAGGATGATGTAAAACTAATTAATTTCTCAAAACCTCCTCCCTAACTTCCGCTAGTCCCTCCTCATCAGTACTGTTGTCACCATTTGATCCTTCATTATGAAAATCCTCATCGGAAGTTGGATTGACATGTATATTCGGGAGATCATCAAGGTTGTCCTCTTCTGCATCATTTGGAATAGGATCAATTTCATAGGATGGACTGTCTTCAACCACTCTTATAATTCTACGTATTCGTACAACTGAACGTTGTTGTTGTACAGTAGAAACATCAACATATAACTCCATCATGGTACCATCTGACCATTGAGAAAATAAATTAATTTCTTGGACCCACTATGCATCAACAACCAATGGACAAGCTAGATTCCATAGTGCTTCTGAGAATTGAAAATGTCTATAGCTATTAGACTTGATCTATTGATCAGGTCCCAGATTTAAGGAACCATGAATTCTCTCTTCAAGGTCACTGATGGTTACACAATCAGCTATATTAACCATCGTTATTGGTTGTGTACTATATGAAGATCCTTGCTCAGTTTTAATAACCTCCCCATAGCAGTACACATAGGAAAACATGACTCTCTACGTCAAAAATGTTTATTTCATAAAAATTATAATAGTGTAACAAATATTAACAATGATGGTTGACCATATAATATTTATTAGAATGAAATTTTTAGATTCCTTTTTATACCCTAAAATATGTTAATCATTATACGAATTTATTTTTTAATCCTATGTTCTTTATTAATTGTTCTATAATTAATCATTGCTAATAATAACTATTATTTATAAACTATATAATCTTTATGATACTAACATTTTAAAAAAATTCTTCTCCATTTCATTTTATATAATCATAATTTTCATTTTATCAACTGATTTTATTAGTACAGTTTTTAACTAATCAATCATTTTTTAATCACTAGTTAATCATAATTAAGTTATTATTTAATTATTTATTCTTCAATCATTAATCATATTATATTCATTAGTTAATTACAATTAACTAATCATATGTATTCATTTTTAATCCTAATTTATCATTAATTAATCTATAATTAATCATTACCAATAATTATTATTATTTATAAACTATATATAATTAATTAAAATACTTAATACATAACATCTTTAATTACTAATAATAACTTTTTAACTAATCAATCATTCTTTAATCACTAGTTAATAATCATTAAGTTATTATTAAATTACTTATTCTTTAGTCATTAATCATATTATATTCATTAGTTAATTACAATTAACTAATCATATGTATTCATTTTTAATCCTAAGTTATCATTAATTAATCTATAATTAATCATTACTAATAATAAGTATTATTTATAAACTATATATAACTAATTAAACTACTTAATACATAACATCTTTTTTTTACTAATAATAACTTTCATTCGTTAATGCTTTTGTCCTTATTTCATTCTATAACATCATAATTATCATTTTATCATTGATAAATATACTAATATGATTTTTCTTTTCTTAGATATTTTAGTAGTTTATAAATAAAATATGAATCATCTTAAGCATATCCCCTTGGAGTGTCATACTAGAAGTGCAACAAGGCCCATTGTCGTGTACCAGGATACCTCCGGTTAAGCCCAAAACTCCTTGTTGGAGTTTTCACTCCTAGGTACATCTGTGCCAGAGCCACATCAACTTGTTTGTATCCATATAGGGATTTGATTTCTTATATAACCACATAATCTTTATGCTACCAAAATTTCACAATACATAATCCTAAGTTAATATATACTTAATCTATACTTAATCTATACTAATAATAATAATTATTCCAAACTATATATAACTAATTACACTACCTAATAAACAAAATATTTATAACTAACTAAAATAATTAAAAAATGAAATATTTAAAACTAAAAAAAATTCAATTAAATAAATAAAAAACATTAAATTAAATAAAAAAACACCTTTAAATGATGCTTCACAAAAACCGACTTCTTTTGGACCACCGAATACACCACATGGAAAATGAATTTTTTTATAGAGAAAAACAATGAATTTAGGAGAGAAGAGTGAAAATAAAGTGAGGAGAATGGGGGGGTTCCCTTTCATAGGGAGATGAGGCAAAGGTGGTGTCGACGATGCCGCCTTTTGCCTATGCGTGAGGCCAAAGGCGGCATCAGTGGTGATGCCTTTCACCTTACCTAGAGGCGAAAGGCAGCATTCCCCCACCCCGCCGCCTATGCCATGTCATTGATCCGGGCCAAAGGTGGCATGTTGGAGGGAAGGTGGCATCACTGATGCTGACTTTTCCCATTAACCCAAAGGCAGCATCGACAATATTTCCATTGTGGTGTATTTAAAAAAAATAACCTATGCCATTTTAATTTTTTTTTTCAGAAAACGTACTAAAAAAACTAGCAAAGTATACATGCCTCCCCCTTCCCATCCTCCTCCTCCTACTATCTCTTTCCTCCAACACCGCCCACAACAGGACCCGCAAACAGCCTCCGTCGCCGGCTCCCAACACCCCCAGGCTGCTCCCCCGGTATAGTAGCCCGTGCCATTGGCCCCCGCCTCACCCGATTATTACAAGGACTACCTTGACAAGGTGTACACCTTCGGGGACTCGTACACCGACATCGGAAACGCCTTCCTCCTCGACAGTCTCAATTCCTTCATTGGCGCCTTCTTCTCGCATTTCCCCTTCACCCCGCAGATGCCTCCGCAGCTGACCCAGCAGAAGGGTCGCCTCTACGACGACTGCTTGGTCGTCGACTTCCTCTGTGAGTCCCTCCACCTGCCCTACCTCCCCTACCTCCCCCCCTTCAAGAGGTCTGACGCCGACTTCAGCGGCGGCGCCAATTTCATGATCGCTGGAGCCACCTGCTTCTCGCTAGACTTCTTCATCAAGCACCTCATCACACACAGCCAAAAGTGGCACTGATTCCCCTCTTACTTCGGCCTCTAGATCGACTGGTTCCTCAAGCACAGGGCCGCCATGGGGTGCATGCGCGGCGACCCCGCCTGCGCCGCAAAGATCAGGGGATCCATGTTCTGGGTCGGCTCTATGGGCCCTAGCGACTACGCCCGCACCTTCGTCTCTACCATCTCTGCCCGCTGGCTCACCCAAAGATCTATCTTCCAAACCAGCTAGCTTTAGGGTAATTTTTTAAACTGGGTTTAAATTTTTTTTTTACAAAACTGGACAACGTTTTTATGTATTTTTAAAAATGGGTCTGGAGATGCGTGGATCTTGTTCACTCGTTTCTCCTTGCCAAGAAGCGTGAACGAGGTTCACGCTCCCTGTGCGAATTTTCATAAGGAAGAGTGAACCTCGTTCACTTTTCCTCTAATTTTTTTAAATTTTTAATATTACTATATATATATATGACTAAAAATTAAAATAAATATTAATAAAAAGAAATAAAAATTAATTAAAAAGTAATACATACTAATTAAATATAAATAAATATTAATTAAAAATTCATCAATGTTTATAAAATACCAATAAAAATTAATTAAATATTTATAAATATTGATCAAATATTCAAAAAAAAGAACTAAAATTAATTTCAAAATTCATAAATACTAATAAATATCAATCAAGTATCAATAAATTCCAATAAATATCTGTTAGTACCAATAGGGGCCTATATACCCTGAGAGGGGGGTTGAATCAGGGTATCAATATTCTTTTTCAAAGTTCTTCCTACCCCACTAGATCTTGACCTCTTTATTACAATGGTCACTTTGTTTGCACTTGTGGGTTAGTTATGATCACTTATTTTCTTCTTTATCTGATGATGATGCTTTAAATGCAATGCAGGGAAGTAAGCAGGTAGACACAGAGATTTTTACTTGGTTCACCCTCACTGGGCTACGTCCAAGGAGCATACGCCGACAAGTTGCCGGTCGTACCAATTCTACTAAACTTCACTAGCTATGGATTACAAGGTTCGGGATAGATCACTTATAAGCCCAAGCTCACTACCTTTACAAGTTTAGGGTCAGATCACTCCTTTCCCAAGGGTCACTCCCTGTTTCTCTCTCTCTAGCTCACTGCCGGTGGAGAGGATCGCCTTATTTCTCTTCCTTTGCTCACTGCTTTTGGAAGGAATCCACTCACAGTTTATAGACATGTAGGTCTCTTCGTTTGCATGAAAGAATGCATCTTCCTCTGTATGTAGATGCTCTATTGAAGTACAAATTTCACCCGTAGATGAATATCTCTTTGCACCGAAGGTATCGGGCAAACTTCCAGCTTCCATGCAGCCTGAAAATCACTGCTGGAAATAAACCTTACTTGGCATGCAAGTCTATCTCGGCGCGCAAGTATCAGTGTGCAAGTCACAACTGGCGCGCAAGTCTACCTTAGACACTTGCGCGACACAACCTTTTTCAACCCAAAACCTGCACGACTCACTTCCTTTTACGCCCAAACCAATATTGGCGTGCAACTCCACACTGGTGCACAGCTTCAAACACTGGTGCGCAACTATCACCCTGGCGTGCAAGTCCCACCTGCACGACCACATACACCACTTGCGCGACCACCACACATGCGCGACGGGAGCTCTGATTTCTCAAAGTGTTGAACTCTGATGAATAATGAGGAGGGGTGGTCTAGTATTTATAGGAAAATTGACCACCCTGCGTGACGGCGCGCAAGTCACCTGCGCGACCCAGTCTCAGCGCGCAAGTCTTCTGTCCTTTTGGACACTTGCGCAACCAACTCCCAAACTTGCGCGAACCTGTTTCCTTAGCCATATTTTGATCTTCTGATCTTGAAAAACATATGGCGTGCAAGTTTCCTATACTCCAAGTCCTCGGCGTGCAAGTCCCTTTGCCAAAAACACTTTTCTTCATTTGTCGATTTTCAGGCCCAAAAATTTGGCCAACACTGGAAAACGGCGCCACCTTGTATCTGTTCTTTTGTACCGCCTCCAGATCATCCATTCCTTTTGTCGAAGTTCTTGAATCAAACATTTATCGTTAACCACAACTCTTGAACTCGACATTCCACCATCAAATCCTCTTTGTTAACAAATTTCTATGTCATCGTTTTGCTTTGTCAACAATCACCACTTAGATGTCCACTTTTTCAACAAACACAATCACCTCAAAAATGATTCAATGATGCCTTGAGGGATTTTTGCCCAACAATATCAATACAGATAAATAATTATTAATATATTTTAATTAAATATTCTTAAATATAAATAAAATACTAACAAATATTCATAAATAATAATGAAATATTTTTCAATATTTATAAATTTTAATTAAAAATTAATAAATGTGAAAAAATATATTAATAAATATTATTTAAATATTAATACTTATAAATTAATATTAATACGGATTAACTAAATATTAATAAATATTAACTTAATATCAATAAATTAAAATAAATATTAATAAATAATATATAAGTATTAAATAAATATTAATAAATATTAAATAAATAGCATTAACTATGACTAAATATTAATTAAATATTCATAAATATTCACAAATATTAATAAATATTACTAAATATTACTAAATATTCATAAATATTAATAAATATTAATATTCACATATATTTAATAATATTTATGAATGATTATTTAATAGATAACTATTATTTGTTAATATTTTTTAATAATTATTAACATTTATTAACATTTATTAACATTTATTAACATTTATTAATATTTATTTAACGTTTATTAATATTTAATTAATATTTATTTATATTCATTAATATTTTATTAATATTTATATATTCTTAATAAAAGTGGGTCTGGCACTCAAATTGTTAAAAAAGGTTATTAAAATTTATGAATATTTATTTAATATTCATTAAAATTTAATTGATATTTATTAATATTCATGAATATTTAATTATATTTATTTAATTTTTATGAATTTTTAATTAATATTTATAAATAATTATAAATGTTGAAAAATATTTTATTGTTATTTATTAAAATTTCTTAGTATTTTATTTATATTTTTGATTATTTAATTAATATTTTTTAGTATTTATCAATATTTATTGATATTCATTGATATTTATTTATATTTATGACTATTTATGAATATCTAATAAAATTTTATTACTTTTCATGAATATTTAATTAATATTTATTAATATTTGATTGATATTTAATTAATATTTATGAATATTTATTTAATATTTATTATGATTTGTTAATATTTTCTAGTATGTATTAATATTTATTTAGTATTTATGAATATTTAATTAATATTTGTGAATAATTAATTAATATTTATTACTATTTTATTACTATTTTTTTTACAATTTATTTATATTTATTAATATTTATTTACATTTGTTTATATTTGTTAATATTTATTAATATTTAATTTATATATAGGAATATTTATTTAATATTTAATCAATATTTATTAATATTTATTTATATTATCAATATTTAAAAATATTTATTTAATGTTTATTAATAATTTTTAATATTTATAAATATTTAATTAATTTTTATTGATATTTTATAAATATTGAAAAAAATTTAATTAATATTTATTTATATTTAATTTGTATGTATTACTTTTTAATTAATTTTTATTTCTTTTTATTAATATTTATTTTAATTTTTAGTTATATATACCTATATATATATATAGTAATATTAAAATTTTAAAAAATTCTGGACGAAGCATAAACCCCGTTCACGCTTCCTGGTGAGGGGAGATGTGTGAACAGGGTTCACATATCTCCGGACCCATTTTGGAAAATATCCTCAACCCTATCCCATTTTGTAAAAAAAAAAATTAAAACCCAATTTAAAAAATTATCCCATAGAGGTACAGGATATATATTATATATTATATATTCCCCGCCATGCATTAACTTATGAGATATACAGGGGTTGCTACCAAATGGCATGAAACACTTGGTGGTTCAAGGGTTGTTGTCGATGGGATGCCTGTCGGTGTGCCTGCTTTTGTTGTCGCTGTAGGATATGGACTAGTAGGGGTGCACCACTGGGATCAACTCTGTGATCTCGGTGCACAACGACATCCTCTTTTGGAAGATTGTGGCGCTGTGACAGCAGTTCCCCAACTGCAACATCCTCTATGCCGACCACATCAACATGTACCGGTCGGTTCTCATGAACTCCACCACCTCCTTCAGGGAGCCCTTCAAGGCCTGTTGTGGGTCTGATGGAAAGGTTCTTAACTTCAACCTGAACAGCATGTACGGCGTTGCCGAGACGAACACCCGCGACAACCCCCCCCCCCAACACATGGTGTAGGTTAACTTGTTTTATGATTTGTGGCAGGATTCAATGAATATTTGGAAAAGGAATGAAAAGGGATGGAAATATGATGTTAAAGATGGCTTTTTTATAAGTTTTCTGAAAAAAAAATTAAAAATGTGTGGGTTAATTTTTTTTAAAAAATGTGTATTAAAGACAGCAGGTGCGCTACAACCTTTCTGCTAAAAAATAATAATTTAATTATATATGTTATTATATTTATAATTATATAGATTTTTATATTATGATATATATATATATATATATTGTGTTTGTTTTATATTGTTTAGAATTATTTCAATAACATTTGAAAGTGAAAATGTTATGTTTTTAAGAAATAACTTTTGTGAAGATCAAATTTGAGACATTTTTAAGAACTATGTATGGGTTTAGGTTGATCTTCAAGTTCATATAAATATCATTGGGTGAAAATGGATCTTTAATATAAAAATAGTCATAGAAGTTAAAGTGAATATATATAAAGAAACGCTAGTGAATAAAGGGTTTAAACAATAATAAAGCATTGGATACAATGAAAACTTTTCATCCTGGCCATCCACCTGGATCATGCTCACCAGTTAGTCTGTTCATCTTTGGCACGTGGCATTCACTAGTTTGTATGGTTCATTTCACTACTACCTCCTTATCAGGGGAATTGATTATGCCACAGTCATTCTCCTTATTTTTTATGCGATGAATCAATCATTTTTTTCATTGGATTCTCCTCGAAATTTCTTCTTTTCACTCTCACTTCTGAGTAACCCTAAAGTGACATCGGATAACCTTGGTTTTCATCCATATAGCTACTTCTCAATGACTTCTAGTGGAGATCCTCTCACTACTCCATCATCCTAAATGAGATCTCATCCTAGTGTATATTTTTGATGGAGATCCAGTTCCCATATTTAGCATGTAGTCTTTGACATCCATTCATCAGATCCAGAACCAGTTGTCAACAAGGATAATCAACATGCAAATGTTATTTTTATAAGTAATAGATTTTGTGGTAATCATATTTGAGAAATTTTTAAGAACTAAGTATGGGTTCTGGTTTATCTTCAAGTTGATATAAATATCATTGGGTGAAAATAGGTATTTAAAATAGAAATGGTCATGGAAGAGAAAATGGGTCTTTCGAAGGGTTCAATATCTAGGGTTAGTTTTAATCTAAAATGTTCCAACTATGTCAATATTTTATTAAAAATTAAATTTTAGTATTATTTTAAACCATTATAATGGTATTTATAATCTTTTTTTACATTCCTTTCATTTTCATTTATTTATTTTATTTATGAAACTCATTTTATTTTTAATAACTTTTTAGATGTTTATGATATCTTTTAAATTTTATTTATATTGTTTTTATATTTTATATTTTATAATATTTTAAATTTATCTACTTGAAATTTAATAATTATTCCTATGTTTTAAGTAGTCGACTTTGAAAGCTTATAAAATATAAATTGTGCATAAAATATTAATGAAAATTGAACAACTAGATAAACATGTAAAAAGGTCCAATAGTAATAACAATATATTTATTTCAATATACATAAAACATATACATGAACAAGTGAAATCAATGTCTATGGGGAGGATATTTCATCCCACATGGTGGTATGCGAAGGGGATGCCCGAATCGAGATTGTTGAGCTCCGTGATGGGGTGGAGTCAGATGACCTGGAGAGGGATGATCATTGGGCACTAGAATATCGACCATCGCATGATCCACCTATGTTTCAGTGGGAGGATGTTTCAACTGAATGTCGTATTGTTCTCCCAATACTTCTCCCACTAGGTTAGTAGAAGGACCTGCCTTCATCAGAGTGGGGGACCAAGCCTACAATGGATATGGACCCCAAGGATGTGATGGATCTGGATCCCAAGATGGAGAGAACTATGGATAACCTGTTAAGAAATTTGTATCTCATGCCGCCCGAATCACATCCTCAATCAGCTGAGGCTGAACTTCTAGAGGATCAAACTCTACCCATGGAATAGGTGAGGCCTAACATGTAGCATGACGCGGTCTACGTCATCGTTTTCATGGCTCCTCAGTACCTACATCTACTAGAGAATGTTCCTCCATGGAATAAATCTCCTCTCTCAAGACTGGACTCTCAAAGATGATCTCAGAAAGCACACAATAAGATGATTTCATCTCCAACGCTTCAGCATGGACCGCTGCCCGGCTAAAGACCCCCTCCTCCTCTTTATCACTCATTCGTATAATATTCTCTATGTGAGTACCCTATAAATAAATTCAAAATGAATTAGAAAATAGTTCAATAAACTAACTAATGGGAATTTATTGACTTGAAATCTTATGAAGATCTCTGTCGCGTCGACTAAGATACAGTATAGACTTCAGTCTATAGCATGGATAATACTCGACCTGCTCTGAAAGAAAGAATCGCATCTTAGGTACACCCTGGATACGAAACTCTATATGTCTACCCTAGTGGTCGATAAAGTTGGCATGTATTGATTACAGTCCTCATCATGCCTCCATGTCAGCTTCACGCCATGAAGCTCCTCTGTCTGTCTCAGTGGTAATGGAATCGGCAGAACACAACAAAACTAATGCATGGCTCTATCAGGATGCAACCACTCAATAATATGAAAGTGAATGTGGTGCACTACAATCATAACATCATCAAGTACAGTAGTGTATTATGCTGGCTACTGGTCTAGTATAGTCTACTATGGAATCCATGTAATCTGAAATGACATGTAACCTTTGTCAAAAAAACTCCTTACTAAAAACCAAAATTGATGTTATTATTAAATTTTTTAGAGAGTGATATATTGTATATATATACTTGGTCTGATAATAGACAATCTAACTTGAGGTGATATTCACCCAAATGGTGTGTTGGAACCATGACAAAATTGTTTCTCTGACACCACCTATAAAATACAACATTGAAAGTGAAAAATAATGAGAAATTAAATTCAACAACTCTTAGTCGTGTCAAAAACCAATAGAGATGAATGATCATAACATCATCCATGTAGAGTGTCATGAAACATGTCCATAGAGAGAAGTTGTCCAACAAGATGAGGGAGGAATTAGAGGATGTGCCCTCATGCCCACATATAAAGAAGGATGATGCATCCCTTGAGATCTGTGCAGTCTTTATGGGATACCCTGCATAATGCTCTATATGTATATGTCAAGCAGGCTGATCCCCAGTTGTACGTCTCAGCCCAACCAAAGTCCACTAGTAGGGTTATATACATCATGTGAATGTGCACCATTGAGTGATTAGTAAACATGGTCCCTCCAATGAGCTATAATATATATGCACGGGCATAACACATGACAGTCTGTTCGTCAACGTCATTGGGTAAATTTGGAATCTTCTCCTCTATCTAGGGTATATATATTAACCCACCATCTGTAGCCTTATGGTTGGCCAAAATGTTGATGCCTAACAATCACTAAAAAATTTCATGCCAATATGCACATATGGGTCCAATAACAGCTTCCCCTAGATAGGAAGACCGATAAGCACTGTCACATCCTCAAGGGTGATGGTCATATCTCCCTCAGGAAGGTAGAATGTGTGTGTCTCTGGTCTCTACCTCTCCATGAGGGCAGCAAGAAGGTGATGGTCAACAAATGTGAAATTCGATACGGTAATGTTGTAGAAGCCAACATGATGTAAGTATGGTCTAATGGCATGTAGAGGCTCTGTGTGATGAAAAAGGTGTGATCGACGCACCCTGGTCGGTCAAACCTCACCGCCATCTAACACGACCTAAAAAACATGCCTATACTGCTCAGTGAGTAGTATGGTATCCTCCATCTGTATATAAACAAATGAAATGAGTCATAAGTGCAAAATGTAAAGATAACATTATGGTCAACAGAATTTTATGACTTGTAGAATGTAAGACATGTCATGTTTATTCATATTGTCTTATGAAATTATTTATTACCAAAAGAAAAGGACATGTCATCAAATTTTTTAAATCATATTACTAAAGTGTTTTTAAGATATGATTTTACCTAGAAAAGGGTGTTTTGTAAGATATGGTTTTATATATTTATATATATATATATTTTGTCTTCGTTATGTAAAATTTTATTAGAAAATGGAGTGCTTTGTAATTTATGTATGATTTTTCACATAATGGTATGTTTCATGATTATTTGCTCACATGTATGCTTTATTATTTAGGCATGGAAGGATTGATTATGTGTTAATGAAACCTCAAATGAACTTTTCATAATCCTTTTAATTTGAGTATGAAAGGCTTATAGTTATTTGATAGTAAAAGTATTTGGTGAATTCAGACAATTATACGAAATGAATAATCTTATTTACAAATGCACATACTGCGATGCCAATTAGATATCAAACGAAAAAGGGAATGTCTTTAAACTGATCAATAAGCATCTTATAGTACGCAACCAACAATAGTGGTTAGTAAAGCTAATTCTGTAACACTAAGTGAACTTTAAGAAATAATTCTTGGGAAATGAACCATGTTGTAGGAGGAATGGTGACAATGACGATGGCGATGACATAAACCCATTATAATTTTATCAATGGTAACTAAATTGATTTGGTTTTCTTTTATTTTTACCTCACTTTTCAATGTATTACTTCCATTTCTTCTCTTTCTTCCTATTCTCAGTTATGGAATGGTTTTACATCACCACTATCGTTGTTGTCACCATTCCTCCTGCACCATGGTTCATTTCCCATGAATTATTTATTGAAGTTCACTTAGTGTTATAGAATTAGCTTTACTAACCACTTTTGTTGGTTTTCTACTATAAGAATATCATTTATCAGTTTGAATAACCTCCCCATAGCAGTATACACAAGAAAAATATGACTCTCTATGTAGAAAATGTTTTCTAGTCATGATTCTGATAGTATAACTAATATTGACAAAGATGGTTGATCATATAATCTTATTATTCTGAAAGTTTATAAAATCTTTTTATACCCTAATATATGATACTATTGTTTCATTATATAAAATTTTATTAGAATATCAGTCACAAAATGTTTCGGAAGATGAGGTAAAAAGAAGAGATAACACCATATAATTTACAATATGATAATATCACAATGGAGACAATACATCATTGTGGTTGAGGGTGTAAACTCAACCCAACAATGTTAGGGAATCATTTCCTATTATGACCTTCTTGATGACATATGATGTATCTCAGAACTTTTCCCTTGTTCTTGAGGCCATTCCATCTCATTTCGCATCCCACTGGCCTTCGGTCTCCCACGGTTACGCAACTGGTTGATGTCATGTATCACTATCAGTTGGCCTTTAGGCATTGTAAAATAATGAAACTCCTCAATAGGCATCCATGGTGTATCATAACAGTTATAAATAGTGTCCATATAGTACACCGGATCAATATATTCTTCTCATTATATGTTCATATATGCACATGTCGCGATGGTGTGTGGGCATGAAAACCGTAAGACCTAGAAGTTTCCACATTGGAATTTCCTCGCTTCCAGTAATACCACCATTTTTTCACCGATGTTATTTGTGATGGGGTCCAAACACTCTTGAACTTTAGATCGAGAGTCTTCTCAGTGTAAAATGATAACATGATAACCAGAAGCTTCTTCAATGTTCTTTTCAATCTCTCATTGAAAGTGCCTTCTGTACCGTAGCCCCTACTAAATTCCATCTAAGGATAGTTTTTGTCTATCAACGAAGTACTCCATGAAACGATATAATGTATCTTGAACTAGGGAAATTATAGATAAATTTTGAATCCCCTTGAAGACACCATTGATGCACTCCACAATGTTTTTGGTCATGTGTCCATACCTCTCCCCCCATCATATGTCAATGTCCATTTTTCTTTTGGAATCTGCATCATATAATCATACACTTCTTGATTAGCCTTGCGGATTTTTTTTGAAATTTTCTTCAAACTATTGTTGATATGAATCATATTCTACATAGAAGTTATCATATTTCACATAAATTTATTTTATCCTTACATTGAAATAATAACAAATAACAAAGACATTGCATACCTATCCTCATGATTTCCTTCTTCATAGGTTCGTTGTGGAATGTTTTCCTCACATTACTAGAAATGTGTCTAATGTAGTACTGATGATGTGCATTTGGGGGTCTCCATGTATTAGAGTCCTCATTTATTGCCTCAATGATTTCTCAGTGCCAATAATATATCAAACAAACACCCTGAATGAGGGTTAAATGGTTGTTGGTACATGCCAAAAACTAAATCCATGATTTATAGTTTTCCTTCTCCATGATGGAAAAGGAAATCCAAACAGGTGAACGATTTCTATCTTGGGTTGTTGTAATAAACAATATGAACTTGTATTTTCCATATAGAAATGTTCCATCAATATGAATGAACTATTTTTTGAAACAAAATGTGAAGATATAGGGGATGAATGCCCAAAACAACTGATTAAATTGAACATGAGATGGATCAAGTAGGTTACCTTGATACACATGTTCCTTTGTATCAAGATGGAAGAAAACTTGCTTATTATGCCTTAGTATGGCTATAAATTTCAGAAAAAGATGATATGAGTCATTCTAATCACCATAGACCTTCACAATTGCCTTTTGTTTTGTTGTCCATGACTTATTATAGGAAATATTATAACCGAATTTTTGTTGTATCCTCTCTTGCACAAGGGATATAGGAACATCTTGGAATGTACTAATCATCTAAATGAAAATGGATGAAAAAAATTATATATCCAATGAGTTATGATCTTATGTCAGGCTTGGCTGAATGAAATTATGAATTGCCTCAATTCTTGAGATTCTCCAACCTCCAAATGCAATATTCAGAATCTCCTTCAAGAGGAATCTACAATCATCCCAATACTTCTCACACGATATGATATATTTATTACATACTTATTCCTAAACTATATATCTACAGTGCCTATCAATGTGAAATTATTTAGCATTCTTTTTAATGCATCTTTACTTGGAAAATTACTTCTAACATATAAGTTTTTGTATAGCTCACTAAACATATCTGGTACAACTTCAGGAAACTCAGTTGTGGGTGTGAAAATATTTCAGTCAAATTTAGGCACATGTGTCATTGCTTTTGATTGAGATGCAAATATTGGTGGATGATTTGTTATGGGTCAAGGCTGTTGTACAACTGATGCATTTCTAGAAAATTCCTCCCCAACTTCCGATGCTCCCTCCTCATCAGCACTGTTGTCACCATCTATTCCATTATTAAAAAACTTCTCATTGGAAGTCAGATTAACATGTATATTCGAGATATCTTTTAGGTTTTCCTCTTCTACATCATTTGGAATAGGTTCAATTTCATGGGGTGAATCATCTTCAACAACTCTTGTAAGTCTAAATCTTTGTATAACTAGAAATTATTGTTGTACAATAGAAACATCAACATATAACTCCATCATGGTACTATCTGACCGCTGAGAAAATAAATTTATTGTTTGGACCCACTGCACATCAGCAACCGATGGACAAGCTAGATGACACAATATTGTCGGGAATTGAAAATTTCTATATCTCATAGACTTGATCTCTTGATCGGGTCCAAATTTAAAGAGCCAAGAATTTTTTCTTGAAGGTCACTTAGGGTTACACAATCAGTTGTACTAACCACTATTGTTGGTTTTGTACTATAAGAATCTTTTTTCTCAGTTTGAATAACCTCTCTGTAGCAGTACACATAGGAAAACATGACTCTCTATGTCAAAAATGTTTTTTGATCAAGATTATGATAGTGTAACTAATATTGACAATGTTGGTTGACTATATAATATTAATTAGAATGAAATTTTAGGATTCCTTTTTATACCCTAAAATATGATAGTAATGTTTCATTATATAAAATTTTATTAGAATATAAGTCATATAATGTTTTGGAAACTGAGGTAAAAAGAAGATAAAACCTCAAATTAGTTTATTTATCATTGATAAAATGAGAATTATGATCATATAAAGTGAAATGGATAAGAACAAACACATTAAATAACACATTAATTCTTTACAACATACAATAAATACCTTGAAATTTTTCAATAGAACATGGTTTGGATGATATGATCCTCACTTTAGACATGAGGTAAAATCCAGATTATTTTCAATTGAAAGCTTAATAACATCTTCTAAAGATATGTACATAACTTTTGAATTTTCAAAATCTTTCAGCCTTTTAATGACATATCTTATATTCCATCTTAGATGTCATTAGAAGGATGAAAACTTATAAAAATTCAAAAGTTAAGTACATATCTTTAGAAGGTGTTATTATGATTCCAATTCAAAATAAGCTGGATTTTACCTCACGTCTGAAGTGAGGCTCATCTCATCCAAACCACGTTCTATTGAAAAATGTCAAGGAATTTATTTTATGTTGTAAATAATTCATGTGTTGTTTAATGTGTTTTTTCTTCTCCATTTCACTATATATGATCATAATTGTCATTTTATCATTGATAAGTATTATTAGGTAATAATTATATGTATTCATTTTTTAATCCTAAGTTATTAATTAATTAATCTATACTTAATCATTACTAATAATAACTATTATTTCTAAACTATATAATCTTTATGATACTAAAATTTTAAAACATCTTATTATATACTAAACTATAATACTAATGTTTCTTAGTATAATTTTTAACTAGTTAATAATTCTTTAATCACTAGTTAATCATTACTAAGTTATTCTTTAGTTAATCATTCTTTAATCAGTCTATAATCATTCTTTATTCAATAATTAATCATATGGTATTCATTAGTTAATGATTATTAGCTAATCATTACATTTATTCATTTTTGAATCATAAGTTATTCATTAATTATTCTATAATTATTCATTACTAATAATAACTATTATTCTAAACTATATATAACTAATTAAACTACTTAATAAATAAAATATTTAAAACTAACTAAAAAGAATTCAATTAATAATAATAACTTTCATTCTTTAATTTCATTTTCCTAGTCCATTTCATTTTATATGAACATAATTATCATTTTTTCCTTGATAAATATACTAATTTGATATTTTATTTTCTTAGGTATTTTAGTAGTTTATAAAGAAAATATGAATCATCTAAAGCATATCCCCCAGGAGTGTCAAACTAGAAGTGTAGCAAGGCCCATTTTCATGCACCAGTTTTTGTTTAAGGCTATCTCAAAGTGGTATTTTCATATTTTACCCCTAGGTACATATGTTCTAGAGCCACATCCACTTGTTTGTATCCAGATAGGGATTTTATTGATTAAATAACCACATAATCTTTATTCTACCAAAATTTTAAAACGTTTATTCCTAAGTTATTCTATATTTAATCAATAATTAATCATTACTAATAATAACTATTATTTCAAACTATATATAACTAAATAAACTACTTAATAAACAAAATATTTAGAACTGACTAAACTACTTAAAAAATGAAATATTTAAAAATAAAAATAACTCAATTAAATAAATTAATAACTTTAAATTAAATAAAAAATACCTATAAATGATGCTTCACAAAAACCTGGCATTTTTTTAGACCACCGAACCAACCACATGTGAAACTGACTTTTTTTAGAGAGAGAAGCAGTGGAATGAAGAGTGATGAGTGCAAAATGAAGTAAGAAGAAGGGGGTGGATGCCCTTTTATAGGGAATTAAGGCAAAGGTGGTAGGGGGTTCCACCTTTCACCTAATGTAATGGAGAAAGGTGGTACCCCCTATCACCTTTTTTATGTCATCAATCTGGGCCAAAAGTAGTGGGCAGGGAGGGAAGGCGGCAGCCACTACTACAAAAACGGGCAAGGGAAGCGCGCCCTTATAACAGCGCTAAGCAAAACCGCTGATAAAGGATACCCTATATCAGCGCTAAAATTACAGCGCTGAAAAAGCTAATGTTTATCAGCTCTTTCTTAGCGCTGATAATAGTAATATTTATCAGCGCTAGAAAAGCACTGATAAATATGATTTGTATCAGCGCTAAAATTTTAGCGCTGATACAGTTGGTCTTTATCAGCGCTCAAAAAGCGCTGATAAAGGTTCGCCTATATAAGCGCTAAAAAAGCGCTGATACAGAACACCTCTATCAGCGCTCAAATTTCAGCGCTGATATAGGGTATCCTTTATCAGCGCTCAAAAAGCACTGATAAAAATTATCTTTATCAGCGCTTTTCTAGAACTGATAAATCATAATATTATCAGCGCTAGAAAAGTGCTGATAAAGCTAGATTTTATCAGCGCTATAATTTTAGCGCTGATAAAACCTTAGTCGACTTTTTTATAAAGTCGGTCGCACAGTGCCCTCGTTTTATCGCAGCTAAAGCCCTCGTGGAACTGTAACCCTGCTACTCTTCTCCCGAATACCGCTGTTGTGTTCGCTTCGCCGGAGCTTGCCTCCCTCGGTACACTCGCCGTCCTCCGCCGCCCGCAACACCCTCGGCCGACCTCCACCGCCTGCCGCCCTCGGCTACCCGCAACACCCTCGGCCGCCATTCTCTGCCGCCCTCGGCCGCCCTCCGCCGCCCTCGACCGCTCTCCGCTGCATCCGCCGCCCTCCGCCTCACTCGGCCGCCCTCGGTCGCCCTCCGCGGCCGCCTTCCGCAACCCGCAACGCCCTCGGCCGCCGCCTTAAGGTAAAAATCTATGAAGAAGATGTATATGTTTTCATATAGATAGATTGTGTATAGCTGATTCTCTCTAAGTGTACTCGTGATGATGTCCAGATGTTGGGAATGATCATCATTATTTTGGTATTACACCAATATTTCATCCATAAAACAACTACAATCTGGTCTAGGTACAAGTGAAATATTCAACTCATCAAGAGAATAAATGCCATGGGGAATTCGTCAACACAAATTTTATTATGAAGAATTCATAAAAACTATACATGATTTCAAAATTAGTTTATAGTATATCAGAATTTCTCAACCTCAAATGATGATAAACAAACCTTAGATCAATCTTAGAGAACAATATGGAACCCCTCAGCTGGTCAAATAGATCAAAAATACAAAGAAGTGGATATCTGTTCTTAATTTTCATCTGATTCATATTCTATTAATAGAAACACATATGTAATGTTCTGTCATCCTTCTTGGAAAATAAAACATGAGATCCCCAAGGTGACATACTCGAGCAGATGCACCCTTCATAATCTAACTCCTCTCATTGAGTTTTATGTTCCTGAATCTATTCTTGTTTCATTCTGAAAGGTGTTATATAAAATGGCTCAACTCCACGCATCAGCTCAATCATGAACTCAAAGTCTCTTTTAGGTGGTAGCCCTGATCAATTCTCATGAAACACATCCTAGAACCAGTCTACTACTGGGGGAAATATTTCTTGTTTCAATCCATTATCATCAAGAAAAATATTCGTAAACTGGTCTATGTTCTCACCTAGTTGTGGAAGAACTGGTCCTACATGGTCTACCAAGATATCCCATTCTCCATAAAAGACATGGGATCTACCCTTATGAGGCATGACGGTCACTCATCTACGGTAACAATCAATGTGATATTGATTAAATACCAAAAATTACATCATCACTATCTATTCAATACATATCATATCAAGCATGTATAAATCCAAAATGAAACAATACTCACAAACCATGAGGGAACATCCCTTACGAAGACAGATGCCTTCTAATCACACCCCCAATGGTGTGTTGACCAACATGATCCCACAAAAGTACTCTAACACAAAACAGAAACCATTTACCAAGAGATAAGATATAAAATAATGAGAGGATCCCCTATTACAAGTCTCCTTTAGGTTCCCCTATTCGGTGCTCTGTACCAATATAGATCATCCATCACTACCCATATTACAAGTGTTCGTGTAGAACCTATATATATGAACCATCATGATACATGATTGACACTTCACTAGTGGTCAAAGTCATAGGCCTAACATGTGACCAGACCTACCTCATTGATTGAAGATGACTAAAAACCTCTCTAAGAGAAAAATCCTCTCACATGGATACTCTATCCACCACCACCCTAGTGGAAGATATCATAATGGTGAATCCTACTATCATAATATGTACCACTAGATCATTCAATTGAAACCGCCCTACCACCGCTACAAGTCTCCTTTAGGTTCCCCTTGGAAATGAGAACCTGATCCACCACCTCAACAAACCTCATAAAAAATATATTTACCTGGGACTTAATCTCACATCTAAGTCCATCCTAATTTTTTTTTCATAGATACCTTATATCCTGTCAACATTAGATAAAAACATTACTGGTATGTGAAGAATCTAACATAATCTATCATTATCAAACATAATTATGTCAAACATATTAAATATTCATATTTTCATTTCCTCAATGTCGTAGGTTAAAAGTGCTCCATGAACATATCCTAGATTTTCTTCCAAGTAATTCCCTCCATATGCTCATCCCAATACTAAATATCACAGTAGATCATTGTTGGCCCCCATAACATATATGCTACCAACTCTACCCTATTCTACTAAGGAGTAGAAAAGTTATCTAGAATATTCTAGATGAACTAAATTTAGAACTTATCTACCTTGGGTCCACCCTCTCCAGAAAACATCAGAGGGTATTGCAACTGAACCTCTATTTTCAAGTCAAACACACTCGGCACTTCCAACCCTTGTCATTTCTTCATAAATTGTATAAAACAAGAAAGGTAATCCAAAAACTACTATTCCCTCTATCACTCATGATTAATGGGGGAACCTGTACCACTACTAGAATGAATCCTGAGTGCCTATACAAATCATAATAGAGATGATAATGAATTTTAAATTGTATAATGGATTATTTATTTTAATTATTCGTTCTTTATCTCACATGCATTCTAAATATAGTTTTTGTATCCTGAGTGCCTATACAAATCAGATAGAAGCTCTAGTGGATGCGTTTGGTTTCTCTCTGATAAAGGTATCTCTCATCGATTGGAAATCCTCTATCTCCTGTTATATCCTCCTTATAGAGTGATAGATAATCATCTTTTTAGTGAATCTAATATTCTTTTTTATGAATCTTGATTATAGGTTAGACTACTTGATCTCCTTCCAAGGAAGTGGTTCCCTTCTACTGTATTTGGAAGTCTTCTTTTGTGTACTTGAACCATAAATACTAATATTTGAGATTCAAATAGGATGAAGATGAATAAAGATTGGATGGATTCTAATCGTTTAACAATAGAGTACGAGAACGGAGTGAAAGAGTTCATCAAGTTTGCAAAGGATCACACAAAGGATCCTTCTCAAATCCTTTGTCCGTGTTTACGTTGTTGTTATTCTAGACTACTTACTCCAGAGGAGTTGGAAGAACATTTGATATGTCATGGAATAGATCGGAGTTATAAATGTTGGAATAAACACGGAGAAAAAGCGAATGTAGCTACTGGCTGGGATAAAACTGCGTTTTATGGATCGTCAGATATGAATACAAATATAGATAATGAAGAAGACCATATGGAGGATGTGATTACAGATGTCAATGATGATGAAGATTGTATTGAGGAAATGACAAAGACAATTCAAGATGAACCCCGTGATTGCCCAAAATTGTTTGAGAAGTTAAAGAGTTGTGCAAAGACGCCATTGTATGCTGCTTGCACTAAGTATACAACATTGTCAGCTGTACTGAAGTTGTATAAATTGAAAGCAGGAAATGGATGGAGTGATGTCAGTTTTACGGAACTACTTGCTCTCTTGAATGACATGCTCCCGGAAGATAATGAGCTCCCAAGCCGGACATATGAAGCTAGACGAATGCTACGCTCGATGGGAATGATTTCTGAAAGAATACATGCCTGCCCGAAAGATTGTATATTGTTTCGAAAGGAGAACAAATCACTTACAGAATGCCCAAAGTGTGGTGCTTCTCGATACAAGAAAGATAAATCCAATCCTACGAAAGTTGTATGGTACTTTCCAATCATTCCAAGGTTTAGGCGTTTATATGGAAGTGAAGAAACTGCAAGACAATTGTCGTGGCATGCAGATAAAAGAAATAAAGATGGGTTATTACGTCATCCGGCCGACTCTCCTCAATGGAAGAAAATTGATCATGAGTATCCTGAATTTGGAAGAGCCGAGAAACCTTCGTCTTGCGTTATCTACAGATGGAGTGAATCCTTTTGGTTTTCAAACCAGCACTCATAGTACATGGCCTGTTATGTTGCTAAATTATAACTTTCCACCCTGGTTATGCATGAAGCGAAAATTCATCATGTTATCTATGCTTATATCAGGACCAAAATAACCAGGTAACGATATTGATGTTTATCTCACTCCTTTGATCTAGGATTTGAAGTTATTGTGGGACTCAGGTGTAATGTTGTATGATGCTTATAAAAGTGAATACTTCACGTTGAGAGCGATGTTGTATGGGACAATAAATGATTTCCCTGCTTATGGAAATTTGGCAGGCTATAGCATTAAAGGAACTCAAGGGTGTCCCGTGTGCGAAGAAGATACAGAATCAATTAGTTTGAAACATTCATCGAAATATGTGTTTCTAGGACATCGTAGATTTCTACCTCGTCGGCATAAGTACCGATATTGGACGACATCATTCAATGGAAGTTCAGAAAAACGCACAACACTGTCTCCACTAACAGGTGATCAGCTGTTTGAGAAAGTAAAAGATATGAACACTGTTTTTGGTAAACCATTTTCGAAAAACCTTACGAAAATCGGTTGGAAAAAGAGATCAGTTTTTTTTTTGAATTACCATACTGGAATTGTTTGTACGTCAGACATTTTCTTGATGTGATGCATGTGGAAAAAAATGTATGTGATAGTGTTATTGGAACGTTGCTAAATGCCCCTGGCAAAACAAAAGATGGAATTAAGGCAAGGTTGGACATGGTTGACATGGGAATACGAGAAGAGTTGGCTCCCGTGAAAGGTGAAAATCGAATGTTTCTTCCTCCTGCTGCTTATACTCTTTCTAGGGCAGAGAGATATCAGTTTTGCAACTTCTTTAATGATGTAAAGGTTCCAGAGGGGTACTCATCAAATATCAAGAACATTGTGTCAATGAATTATTTGAAGTTAAAAGGTTTGAAATCACATGATTTCCATGTTTTGATGCAAGATCTAATTCCTATAGCTTTACGTTGCATTTTACCCAAGAATGTTCGTCATACGTTAACCAAACTTTGTTTCTTTTTCAAAGCTATATGTAGCAAAGTTTTAGACCCGGGGAAATTGCCAGCTATGGAAAAAGAAATTTTCATCATATTATGTGAATTAGAAATGTTCTTCCCGCCAAAATTATTTGATATGATGGTTCATTTGATGATTCACTTGGTGAGAGAGATTCGACTTTGTGGTCCTGTGCACTATAGATGGATGTATCCTATTGAACAGTATATGAAGATTTTGAAAGGATATGTCAAAAATCGAAGTCGGCCAGAGGGTTGTATAGTGGAGCGATATATTGTTGAGGAAGCCATTGAATTTTGTATTGAATACCTATCTGATGTGGAAAACATTGGTCTCCCGAAATCTCGTCACACTGGACGTATTGAGGGTGGGGGAATTTCTGGAAGAGAAGTTGTAACAATCAGTATTACAGATCGGGAGCAGGCTCATCTTTATGTTTTGCATAACAGTTGGGAGGTTGCTCCATATATTGAAACTCACAAAGAAATTCTTAGGCAGTTGAATCCATCGAGGGCTGAAAAATGGTTAGTAGATACACATAATCACCAGTTTATAGGATGGTTTCAGGACCATATTTTTAAGTAGTTGGATGAAAATCCGAATTCAATTTCAGAACGACTTCGATGGCTAGCCGCTGGACCAAGTGTGTATGTATTATCTTACAGTGGGTATGTAATTAATGGTTATACATTCTATACGGATGAACATGATGAAGAGAGTACCATGAAAAATAGTGGAGTTACACTAGTAGCTGAAGCGATGCATGTTTCTGGTAGTAAGGATAGAAATCCAATTTATGCAAATATGTCATACTTTGGCATTATCAAACTAATATGGGAGTTGGATTATACGACATTTCAATTGCCGATTTTTCAATGCAAATGGATTGATAACAATAGTGGTGTTAAAATAGATGAATGGGGATTTGTGAAAGTTGATTTTAGTAAAGAAGGGTACAAAGACAAACAGTTTATAATGGCATCACAAGCGGTACAAGTTTTTTATGTTCTAGATCCCGCAAACCGAAAGTGGTCGATTGTTCTGTTATCGTCCAAAACTATTGAGGGTTCCGATGAAAATTCAGTTGAGGACGATCCTTTTAGTGGTACGTCACAATCAATTCGGAGCGGTCCCAATGCAGATGATGTTTTGTATGTTAGAGGAGACCACAATGAAGGGATTTGGATTGTCGATAGAGGTGTCAAATCTCTTCAACCTTTGAAAAAAAGAAAGAGAGTTCAGTAAACAGGTTATATTTTGTTTGTAATATAGATCTTGTTATCTCATGTTATTATCTTATCATTACAGAATTTATGTAATTTGAATGAACTGTTCAACCACTTTTGCAGATAATGACTTCTGCACATTCTAGTGCTCCTAACCTTGAGACTGAACAAGTCTCTCAAGCAGCTGCTGTTGCGGCTGCTGCTGCTCCTGCTGCTCCTGCAGCTCATGCTGCTGCTACTGTTGCTCCTGGTGCGGCTCCTGCTGCTCCTACTCTTGTGGCTCCTACTCCTCCTCCTGTTGTGGCTCCTGGTGCTCCTACTGCTCCTGCTGCTGCTCTTACTGTTGCGGCTCCTGGTGCTCCTACTGCTCCTGCTGCTGCTCTTGCTGTTGAGGCTCCTTCTCTTAGTGTTGAGGTCCAACAACCATCAGCACATGCCATTGATATCATAGTAGATGAACATATAGATGATGTTGATATCGATGAAATGGTCGGGAATGAAGGACCGACGTCGCAGAAATCACAGGTGCGTCGTAGTTTGACAGTGTTAGCAAAAATTCTTAAGGCGAAAAGAAAAGGCATCAAATTTGAAGTCGGATGGAATGCACGAGGACAACATGTGAATCCCAACAAGGCTATGTTTAGCAGTTACATTGGAGTTGTCACTCGGCAACGCGTGCCGATTGACATAGATTCATGGCACCATGTTGTGTCCGGATTGAAGGCTGTGATCTGGGAAGAAACTACGGTAACATTATGAATTTATTTCTTTAATTAACTAGCAAATAAAATGATGAAACAGTGTCTTACTCTTCTCAATCTCTTGCAGAGTACATTTATAGTAGATGACTCACACAAGGATTATGTACTAAGGCTTGCAGGAAAGATTCATCGAGTTTTTCGTACTATTTTAACAAGATATCACCTGAAAGATTCTAAAGGTAAAATAAACCCGCACCCACCCATTGTCTATGCGCACCTGATATCCCAAGAAGCATGGGATGCATTTATTGGCCGTCGTGGGGATGAGAAGTTTCAGGTACATTGTGAGTGATAATACGTTGTTTGAGGATACATGTATTCATCACTTTGATTGTCAATATTTCATTTGTAAAACAGAAACTCTGTACTGAAATTAAGGAACGTGTATCAAATCCAACATACCCCTATCGTAAAGCAAGGATGGGGTACACTTCATTAGAAAAGAAAATGGTACGTATTGTAAATTTACAGTAATATTGTTAGGTTCCAATAAACAACATCATAATTATCTTTCTATGTTTATATGTAGATTGATGAATCTAAAACCAAATGCACTTCTATCCCACGTCATGTGCTATGGAAGGAGGCACGTGTGAACAAAGAAGGGAAGTTAATAGATGAGAACACACAAAAAGTGTGGGAAATATGTGTAAGTATGACACGATGATAAAAAGATTTGTTTAAAATTTCTATTACATAAAAATAATTAGTTTTTTTCCTATATCTGACAGTCACAGGAATCAGCTACTCCTGTAGCTGATACAGACCTATTATCGACGGCTTTGAAGCAGCCAGAAAAATGTGGTCGTGTTAGAGGTGCAGGGTTTGGGGTGACACCCCGAGTATATTTTGAGAAGAAGAAAAAAATGGATGATACAGAGAAAAAATTGGAACAAATGAGAAAAAAAATAGCAACCCTTGAAGAACAATTGCAATGGAAGGGAGAGTTGCTAGCAACTTTTATGGGTGGGAAGCAAAGGGAGGACACAACTCAGGAACAACCACCGCATGAACATCCTGCCCCACCCCCCACCAGCTTTGAGGTGAGCCATTCACCTAAAAAAAATGTCTTAGCCATGGTAATCAATATTCTAATAACGGTTCCCATGAAATATGAATCAGACAAACACTGATAATTTATCTGTACTGATATTCTACAGGGTGATAATGATTGTGATTTATATCTGTCAACACCCACCTATCACCTTGTAGCGAGGGCTACAGTGTTCAATATCCCAGATGCCACACTGCATAATAGACCACTTTCAAAAGATCATCTGAAAGTGATGATTACTGTAGCTCATGAGCCAAATGCAATGCTACCTATTCCACTTGATGATGATGATATTCATACGGTCAAAAAGGCTATTGGGACATTCATTACATGGCCGGCACAACTTGTAAGAGTACATGCAGACAAAGAGGTATTTATTTCCTTTTATTTTCAAGCTAAACCCTTAAAAATTAATGAAAAGAGTGTCTGAATCAATGATTGTTGTTATAGACGGAGAAAGGAAAGGGGGTGACTAACATCGGCTCGAAACCATCTAAAGGATCGACCAATCGATCCCAAGGAGCTACTGAAAGCACAATAACACCACCTGTTCTCTTTCCACATTTACTAGCATTGAAGACTCATGTGGATACGAAGCTAAAAGATGGTAATAGTCATATAGTGATTTTCGAAGAGAATATATACGGAGAGGAAAGTCAAGATTTCGTTGCTGCTGAAAATGTAAATGAAATCCTTGAAAACGGTTGGTTAGGCGTCACTGTTGTAAATGTATATATGAGGTATGTTTCCATGAATTGATTTTCTAAAAGATGATCTAATGTGCAAATTATGACTAAATGCATTTTATATTGTTGACAGACGCATTTATGAAAAACAGTTGAAGGGATTTTCCCATGAGCCAAGATTTGGACTGGTTAGTCCTCATATCACATCAACACACCAAAAAAAATAGAGTCATCAAAAAGGGATGCAATAGTGAATGACTTGCTGAAAACATTTGAACTCAAGATTACAGATGACAGACTTTTCCTAATACCAACCATGCAGGGGTAATACTCTACGATTAAAGCATATCAATTATATTTTCACTTTTTTTATTACTTATTCCTTTTTGTGTTTTTAGGCAACATTGGTTGCTAATTACGGTGAACTTGGATACTCCGAAGATTTATTTTCTGGATTCAAAGATAGGATATCCATCAAACTGACCATACATGATGGAGTTTTTGAATCTGTAAGACACTACATCTTACGTTTTAGGTATAAACATCAAGTAATATAATTTTTATTATCTTTTACTAAGGATTCTGTTATGATAGGGCTGTGTGTCAATATCGTCTAAAAAAAGGAATGAGGACAGGGGTTAATCATAGGGAGGTGAGCAAGTACTACGTCTGGACAAATATCAGGGTATATATAATAAAATTTCACTATCCAAACACATCTCAACACAAGTTATTTATTCTCCTAATGATCAATTTTTCTGTAGTGTCCAAAACAAACAAACGATAATGATTGCGGTTATTATGTTTGTAAATTTATGAAAGAGATCGTTTTTCATCAGCAAACTAGCATACCTAAAGAGGTATTTTCAAAAAAAACTACTAGTTAGTTTAAGTTATTTATTAATTCTTTATTTTTTTATTTTGCAGTACTACTATGACTGCCGAAAAGCCTCATACTCACAAGATGATATAGATGTGTTCAGAAACAAGTGGGCCGCATACCTGATGACAGATTGTACACAAATACAATGAAGATCTGACTTGGGGACATGTACAATTGGTGGTCATTTTTGAGAGGGGTTAAGGGGATCAGAAGATGAAATATTGTTGTATGTAAATGTTCGTAGCAAAATTGTAATTGTTATTAAATAAAACATTCTTTCTCCAATGAGTCATTTTTCCATTTTAACAGATGATATGCACCAGCAACATGCAAGAATGTTGAACCACTAAAATGGTCGCTCTCTTGTTTAAAATGGACACCACTTTAATTGAAAACAACAACTGACCTACGGAAATCCGACCAGACGCATCTGGATTGCCTTCATCCTTTAGGAGAACGATCCACGGGTCCTTGGTGACGTGTACGAGTCAACTCCGCCTCAATCCGAGGCACGGTGTGACCGCTACCACCCAAAGGGTCGCTCTCTTGTTTAAAATGGACACCATTTTAATTGAAAACAACAACTGGCCTACGGAAATCCAACTAGACGCATCCGGATTGCCTTCATCCTTTAGGAGAACGATCCACAGGTCCTTGGTGACATGTACGAGTCAACTCCGCCTCAATACGAGGCACGGTGTGACCGCTACCACCCAAAGGGTCGCTCTCTTGTTTAAAATGGACACCACTTTAATTGGAAACAACAACTGACCTACGGAAATCCGACCGGACGCATCCGTATTTCCTTCATTATTTAGGAGAACGATCCACAGGTCCTTGGTGATGTGTACAAGTCAACCCTGCCTCAATCCGAGGCATGGTGTGACCGCTACCACCCAAAGAGTCGCTCTCTTGTTTAAAATGGACACCACTTTAATTGGAAACAACAACTGACCTACGTAAATCTGACCAGACGCATCCAGATTGCCTTAATCCTTTAGGATAAGGATCCACGGGTCCTTGGTGACGTGTACGAGTCAACCCCGCCTCAATCCGAGGCACGGTGTGACCGCTACCACCCAAAGGGTCGCTCTCTTGTTTAAAATGGACACCACTTTAATTGGAAACAACAACTGACCTACGTAAATCTGACCAGACGCATCCGGATTGCCTTCATCCTTTAGGAGAACGATCCACAGGTCCTTGGTGACGTGTACGAGTAACATTCAAGAATGATGGACCACATTTCTTTGTCCTTTGGACAAAAAAACTAGTAAAATCTCCAAAATACCTTCATATCATGCATGAACCAGTAAAATCTCCAAAATACCTTCATATCACGCAGTTCTGAAAACAGTCACTATTTAAAAGAAAGTCACAAATTTAGATACATCTCGAGATGGTCAGTTTAAAGACATTTTGAGGGACACTACTAAATACATTCTCAGATATGCACACATTCCCCACTTTTAGATCGTTGTCTACTACAATGATCTTCCAAACAAGATATGCATTAGAACGCTCATGATACATAGAGCAATTCACTGGCCACCTTCGAGAATGATCTGAAGCACAAACCATGATAGCATTATGTTTTTCCTTGAAAATTCTCTTGGCGAACTGGAATGGCAACTCACTCTTGTGATTTTGCGTCTCTACTTGTCTCTTCATGTGTGCAGCTATTTCCATTCCACTTCGCTAAGAGAATTTTCAAGGAAAAACATAATGCTGTCATGGTTTGGGATTCAGATCATTCTCGAAGGTGGGAAGTGAATTAATATATGTATCATGAGCGTTCTAATGCATATCTTGGTTGTCCTTAAGTTTCAGCAGAATCCGAATGCGTTTGGTCGGTTTGTCGTATGTCAGTTCTTGATTTCACTTAAAATTAAGTCCATTTTTAACAAAACATAGACACTGTGAGTGGTGTCGGCCACATCGGGCCTCGGATTGATGTGGGGTTGACTCGTACACGTCACACATGAGTCACGGATCGTTGTGTAAAAGTATCAACACAATCATAATCCGTTAGATCGGTTTGGCGTGTGTACGTAAAATATTGTCCCTTTTAAACAAATTACATACACTTGGAGTGATACCGGTCACACCGCGTCTCAGATTGAGGCGGGGTTGACTCGTACACATCACATATGACCCATGAATCGTTGTCCTAAAATGTCAACACAATCCGAAGGCGTTTGGTCGGTTTCCCGTATGTCAGTTGTTGATTTCTCACTTAAAAATAAGTCCATTTTGAACAAAACAGAGGCCCTTGGAGTTGTGTCAGCCACAACAAGCCTCAGATTGAGGTGGGTTTGACTCATACACGTCACATTTGAAGGTGAGTATGCATACACGATAGTTGACCTTCTTAGATAAGAGTTTCTGGAAGAGTATAAAATACATGAAGCAATGAAGATCATTAGAGTGTTGGAGTAAATGTGGTTGCTACAAACAATGTGGAAATCGGCTTGTGCAAAGCGACCTAAGTTACAACTTGTAGGTATTGTACTCTATTTTTTTCTGGAAGGTATCATTCCAAAATGCATTTAAACTGAAACCTTCCAGAAAAAAATAGAGTACAATACCTGCAAGTTGTAACTTAGGTCGCTTTGCACAAGCCGATTTCCACATTGTTTGTAGAAACCACATTTGCTCCAACACTCTAATGATCTTCATTGCTTCATGTCTTTTATACTCTTCCAGAAACCCTTCTCTAAGAAGGTCAACTATCGTGTATGCATACTCACCTTCAAATGTGACGTGTACGAGTCAACCCCGCCTCAATCTGAGGCCTGTTGTGGCTGACACAACTCCAAGTGCCTCTGTTTTGTTCAAAATGGACTTATTTTTAAGTGAGAAATCAACAACTGACATACGGGAAACCGATCAAACTCCTTCGGATTGTGTTGACACTTTAGGACAACGATTCATGGGTTATATGTGACATGTACGACTCAACCCCGCCTCAATCCGAGACGCGGTGTGACCGGTATCACTCCAAGTGTATGTATTTAGTTTAAAATGGACAATATTTTACGTACATACGCCAAACTGATCTAACGGCTTCTGATTGCATTGATAATTTTTCACAATGATCAATGACTCATGTGTAACGTGTACAATTCAACACCGCATCAATCCGAGGCCCGGTGTGGCCGACACCACTCACAGTGTCACTGTTTTGTTAAAAATGGACTTAATTTTAAGTGAAATCAACAACTGAAATACGGCAAACCAACCAAACACATTGGGATTATATTGAAACTTAAGGACAACTATCCATGGGTCAAATGTGACGTGTAAGATTCAACCCCGCCTCAATCAGAGGCGCGGTGTGACCGGTATCACTCCAAGTGTATGTATTTAGTTTAAAATGGACAATATTTTACGTACATACGCCAAACCGATCTAACGGCTTCTGATTGCGTTGATACTTTTTCACAACAATCAATGACTCATGTGTGACGTGTAAGATTCAACACCGCATCAATCTGAGGCCCGGTGTGGCCGACACCACTCACAGTGTCACTGTTTTGTTAAAAATGGACTTAATTTTAAGTGAAATCAACAACTGACATACGAAAAACCGACCAAACGCATTGGGATTCTATTGAAACTTAAGTAAAATGATCCATGGGTCAAATGTGACGTGTACGAGTCAACCCCGCCTCAATCAGAGGCGCGGTGTGACCGGTATCACTCCAAGTGTATGTATTTAGTTTAAAATGGACAATATTTTACGTACATACGCCAAACCGATCTAATGGCTTCTGATTGCGTTGATACTTTTTCAAAACGATCAATGACTCATGTGTGACGTGTACGATTCAACACCGCATCAATCCGAGGCCCGGTGTGGCCGACACCACTCACAGTGCCTCTCTTTTGTTCAAAATGGACTTATTTTTAAGTGAAATCAACAACTGACATGCGGCAAACCGACCAAACGCATTTGGATTCTGTTGAAACTTAAGGGCAATGATCCATGGGTCAAATTTGATGTATAAGAGTCAACCCCTACTCAATCTGAGGCCCGGTGTGGCCGACACCACTCAAAGTGCCTCTATTTTGTTCAAAATGGATTTATTTTTAAGTGAAATCAACAACTGACATACGGGAAACCGACCAAACGCCTTAGGATTGTGTTAACACTTTAGTACAATGATCCATGGGTCATATGTGACGTGTACGAGTCAAACCTTCTTCAATCCGAGACGCGGTGTGGCTGGTATCACTCCAAGTGTATGTATTTTGTTTAAAATGGACAATATTTTACATACATACACCAAACCGACCAAACACATCCGGTTTCTATTGAAACTTAAGGAAAACGATCCATGAGTCAAATGTGACGTGTACGAGTCAACCCCGCCTCAATCTGAGGCCCGGTGTGGCCGACACCACTCAAAGTGCCTCTGTTTTTGTTAAAAATGGACTTAATTTTAAGTGAAATCAACAACTAACATACGACAAACCAACCAAACGCATTCGGATTCTGTTCAAACTTTAGAAAAACGATACATGGGTCAAATGTGACATGTACAAGTCAACCCCGCCTCAATCCAAGGCCCGTTGTGGCCGACACCACTGAAAGTGCCTCTGTTTTTGTTAAAAATGGACTTAATTTTAAGTGAGAAATCAACAACTGACATACGGGAAACTGACCAAACGCATTCGGATTCTATTGAAACTTAAGGAAAATGATCCATGGGTTAAATTTGATGTGTATGAGTCAACCCCGACTCAATCCGAGGCCCGGTGTGGTCGACACCACTCAAAGTGCCTCTGTTTTGTTCAAAATGGACTTATTTTTAAGTGAAATCAACAACTGAGATATCCACCTCACATGTAGTGTAGACCCTCCCCCAAGACTTGGCATGAATTTTTGAGATACACAAACATGGGGTGGATTACATGGCTTTCCTACATGGAATATATCCCACTACACGTCTTTAATGAGCCAGCTACGCAGTTTATCCCTTGTACAGATACACCGGAAGAATCACACGAGATCGACGTCATGTACTAACATAGGGCAAGGGTGCATAAGAGGACACAAGATCAAAGGGTAACACGTATATGTTTTTTAACATGCCATGTAATTTCCTATTGATATGACATGTATATTCACACAGGCAGCTGAACATTGGAGTTACCCAGGGTAAAGCGACAAGGCATGTGACCCTTTAAATGACACATAATTTTATGTACCATGATTGATCTCTTTGAACACTATATCAAGGACATATTTCATTAGGGTTGGCTCCCATGATCCTTCCTAGGATGGTTTTGGTATCTTTTCCGACTTACGGTAGTACGATCGCTTCAGCAGGACGTCCTAGACATAGTTGGAGTCTCTCTGAAAGTCCTGGAGTGAGATCATATATCTATTTTTGAGGTCCAGGTAGAGTCATGTATCAACGCAACCAATCCTACCAGACATCGATCCTATATATAGAATGTTAATCTTGATGTCTCATTACAGTCCCCCAATTTATGATATGTTACCTTTTTTGTATTAATATACATAATTACTAAGGGTGATGGTTGGGAGAGTTAGGATATCCTTTTTATGTATTGCATAATGATTCAAGGAGCACGGGCTCTGCACGATTTGTCAAAACCAAGTGGAAATCCAAGGAGAAACAATGCATAGTGGAATGTTCTAGTATTTATCTTCTGAGTTGTGTAGGAATATTTTGTGATACTATGTAATGAGGTAGTTTTGGTTTCTGGGTAGATGGTATCTAACTCATGGTAAGAACACTGTTTGGTTGGGTTGTGATCAGTTGATGACATGCTTGTGGTTGATATACTGGTTTTTGTGCAGGTTTGTGGTTGATATACTGGTTTTTGTGCAGGTCTGCTCGGCTGGCTGTACTAGTGCAGGTTTTTTATTAGCAGCAGGCAGGGATTTAACAGCGCTTTTTTAGCGCTATTAAAGGCGACATTTAACAGCGCTACAAAAGCGCTGTTAAAGGAGATATTTAACAGCGCTAAAAAAGCGCTGTTAAAGGCAACATATAACAGCACTTTTTAGCGCTGTTAAAGGTATCCTTTAACAGCACTTTTTTAGTGCCATTAAAGGTGACATTTAACAGTGCTTTTTTAGCGTTGTTAAAGGTGACATTTAATAGCGCTAAAAAAGCGCTGTTAAAGGACCCCCCCCCCCCTCCCTTTATCAGCGCTGAGCTTTACAGCGCTTTTCTAGCGCTGTTAAAGCCCGATTTTAGCGCTGTTATTGCCCGTTTTTGTAGTAGTGAGCGGGGCTACCACCTTTCAAGCATATTTTTTTATAAAAAATTAACCTTGAAACATTCAAAAAAAATAAAAAACACATAAAAATTCACTTAAATACTAGAGAAGAAGTGATTACCTAACATGTAATTCATTTACACATTGTGACCTTTTCAAGTGAAGCATTGCTGATAGAACAATCTGTAACTTCCATTCACGCTGTGAAACACAACTACACATCATGTAACTCCATTACACGATGTGAAATTTATTCGGTAGAATATTTTAGAGAATATTTTTCCAAGATTTGTGGTGCCTAAATTTCAAGAGATTACATGATGTGAAATTCCTTTACATGTCGTGTAATCAGTGATGCGCTGAAAAATAAATGTGACACGGTCAAATGCAGTCAAAAATAATAGAGGGGACTTTGGATCAATATTACACGATGTGTAATATATTACACATCATGAAAAGCCTCAGTAAGGTCCCATCTACTGCCTATAAATAGAGACCCTTGGCCACAGCATTTGGAATGAATTTTGGAGCTAGATGGAGGACCACCAACGGATGCCTGCATAGCTCTTCTTCACCATGATCTATAGATTTTTATTTATTCATTTTCTACACCTGTTCATGGTTAGCATGAGTGGGTGATTTATTTGTTTTGAGGTAAGCATGATGAAATGGGATTGATTGTATGTGGTATTTTATATTTTAATGAAATTTATATTTGGATTTCATGTTCGTTCATCAATTCTATCTCTTCCCTGATTCTTCTTGCATGACTGTTGTCAGTGAAGTTAGAAAAAGGGTATAATTTCTTTCTTTATTTGTGCATGGTCATTGCCTGAGTGGATTGAATACATTTTCTTAATGTGAGATATAGGGTTTAGACTTCCACCAAGACCATGGGATTTTTCCTTTACCTATGTTTAAATAAGGTTTTGGGTTACTGATCCTTTGCAATCTGAAGTACCTAACCATGAGAATAAGAGAGTTTGGGATGAAGTGCATTTATCATGACCATTGAATTCTCTAAGACCTGATTCTAATGACTACATGATTGTTAATTTATTATTTCATACCTTTTCATCTCATGATCCTAGATTCATTGTTGCCTGAAACCCATTTTATGTTTTATTCTAACACCTTCTAAATCAATCACATGCTCAGTATCTTAGATTTAATATATTCAAAATCAAAATTAGTTTAAATTTATTTTATTTTATTAATATTTTCTCCATCTCTATCTCTCTGGGTTCGACATTATACTTTCATATCCTATACTACCCTATAGTTTAGTGGTTTGTATGATTCGTGTTTATAAAATTTCTAAATTTGGTAACTCGATGAAAATTATTGGCGCCCACAAGGCTATCACCTAGAATCCACTAGTTCCACTGAAAACTCATCCAACAAATAAAGAAGGGGCTCTATATGCTGACTGTCCACTTGAAAACCCCACTCACCAATGAAAACCACACACTGGTCATCCAAATCTGAAAACACAACTCTCCTTCGAAAGTAGTTGATAATAACATGCATGGAATAAAACTAGTTGATGTCGAGTATAGAATCTTATGTCTACATCTATATCAAGAAAAGATATCCATGGGATTTATGTGGCCCCATCATCAGTCAATACCCTCGACACACATCAAACAAGCTGATATGTCCTCCGACTAGTGTAATCAGCACCAGGGGCATGGGAAACATCTCTATGTCTAGTACCATAGAATAGACTAGAGCGGGTGAAACAAAGGAGTGTGAATCTACTGAATTAAACAAGGAATAAACAAGGGTACTAAACAAACTGATCATACCTATAATGATCTCTAGAACCTCTAGAAATATCATCTCCGCTATGTAAAATTGACCACACCAAGCTACTCTACCTTTATAATGATGACCACCTTCATGACCACACTTGATTCAAGGTCCATTAACATGAGTAATATCCTATGGTATGCCTCTATCCACTCCATCTCCTATTTAAAGAGCATAAGATTGTTTCCCATGTTTCTGAAATGGTATCACTAGAAACTACTACTAAGGATGGCATTGAACCTATACACATCCACCAAACTAAGCTCAGGGAACCACTGGGAATTGGTTATGGTGATGGCCATGATCCCCACAGCCAAAACACACTATTCTGATATCTCTAGGAAAATCACAGAAACTATTGGGGCCAGAAGGATGAAAGGTAAACTACCAAGATCGAATCCCTACTGGTCAAAACCTAGAAGGCCCTGGAACATGAGACCTACCACTGATAATTCTTCTCCTCAAGGAACCCTACTATTTCTCCTATCATGGAAAACCTCCTCACAATTGCATCTTCTCGATCACCTCTGCCTTATTCTAAAAATCCAGATACAAAAACAATGTAAAAGGGGTAAATGCATACTGGATAAAAGGATGAAGTTCCCCCTCAAGATGTCTCACACAAAAATCCTTATATGGAAAAAGATTCAAGGAAAAACATAAAAGGTCTTTGAAATTGATTCCCAACTCCCACACTAACATAGTACCTTGATGAAGAGAATTAATTTCATGCCTCTTCAATGCCTTCATGGTCGATGAAAGGAACTCAGCTTAAAACTCCTTCTAAAATTCAACCCATGAAACATATGTCTCCTTCTACTCTCCTAGATACAATGTCCACACTGATTCATAGCTCCCCACATCTGAATGGCTTACAAAGGGACCCAGTATCCCACATGGTCGTAGATAAAACTGAATGAAAACTCAAGCTCCTCTAGCCATCTCTTTATATCCATTTATGAAACACTACCCCCATATTTCCCCAAATCATGCCACTACAAAGCACACAATGTCCTCTACCAAGTCTCATTCACCTCTGCCAGATCATCCCTATGGTGATCAACTGGATTATCCTACTAAAACTAAATTTCATGAGCTACACATGGATAATGAATAGGATCCATTCCTAAAAATAAGAAGAACATTCTAATCTCGGTAGCATGGAATTTTATTTATATTCATTTTAATTCACTTCACTCATTTAAACCTTCCCAAAACAACCCAAATAAAATAAGAACACGAGTCATCACAATGCATGTACCTCTCCTAGGTCTCTACCCTACAAATAGAACCACCTTAATTGTTCATTCAATAAGATCAGAGTTCGTGCATTGGATCATGGGGGTTCCTAAAATCTCGTGTCCTAGATGATCTCCCTGACCTACGTCACACACCAAGGTCAACTGGAACTATTTCCATACCAACCCATACAATCCTTACTATGTATAACTCTATAATTGATTCTATATATCAACCATAACCTCTGATACCACTCTTTCATGACCCCATCCCTCCAAATATACCACAATGAAGGAAGAGAGATAATGAACCCCGATTCCCACCTCCAGTAAGCCCCATGTTGGCGACTAGCATTGAGGGTATGAAAATCCCATGAAATGGGAGTAATTACCCTCTATAATAATATAAGATCAGGAGATAAGTTGAATCATCCACAAGAAACTTCATAACATAATATAAAAATAAACCAAAACCATCCCATATACATGTATAAATAAAACTAATACGAATAAAATTCTCCAAGGTAAAATATCCAAAAGTAAAGATAAAGCAGTGACACAACAACTATCTAAACATAAAATCTAGTAATATCTAGCATGATCCATGTAATCCTCTTGGAAACCTAAAAATCAGTTTATATATGTAGGGTGAGTATACAAGTATACTCAATAGGAAAATAGAAGTCTCTCTTGAACATGTGAAAGAAGCATACTAATGTACCCGTGAGAAAACAACAGAACCAACAGCTCCTAAATAGGTCAACTATCCATCTCAGCCTCACCAAAGCATGCTCACCAAATAACATAATCCAAGTATAATAATGTAATAAAAAAACATATTGATGAAGGGTAACTTGCACCACTTTCCCAATCATTTTCCACTCTCACACCCCAATGTCATACATCCTGGAACTCTCATCACTTTCAAATAACATATACCGCTCCCCCATGACATGACCACATCACATCATGCTTGAAAATACCTAGGCCACTGCCCCACAACACCATCACATCAAAACACAACCATAACAAAGTAGTAGGGTACTGTGAACATGAATTGCATCAATCATGTTCCCTCCTCCTACTATGCACGACCATCACCACAAGCCACCTCGTAGCACAGTCATATCACTTCTCGCCTGAAAACATTAGGATCACCACCCCACAGCACGATCACATCACATCTCACCCAAAAACACCTGGGGCATCACCTAGTGCACTAATAGACCTCTAGACATCACATCATGTGCATATCTAATTTCCTACAAGAGAGAGTAGGGAAGATCAGGTGGCCATCCATCCATCCTCATCACCAAGATGTTAAGAAAATCACCCTCGTGTGAATATACAGGTGTCGGCACATAGTGCTCGATGCGGATCAGGTGCGTATAGAAATCAGAAGGAATATAAAAGTATATACATATATCCACACACAAACTCAACCTATGGGTTCACAAAAAAACACTAACCAACTCACAACATCCCCACTTTCACTTCCACCTCTAAATTCATAACATCTCATGACAAGCCACAAGCCCCATTTCATACCACCAACTAATCCCATTATCCAACCCATTCATTCATTTATTCATTAGCCATTTTTATCCCATTAACTGAACCAAACCCCTACCATTTAAAGCTTTATTAACTAGTTATTATATCACTACTTAGGAATCTATCACAACAGAACCACACATCACAAGCAACCCATCATCTCCATTACACTATCGCCCCACTACTACAAAATCATGGCCAAACAACCAACCTCATTGCCCCAAAAGCATATCCAAACAACCACCACCTGGCTTCCCCAAAAGCACATCCAAAAAACTACCACCTCACCACCCTAAAAGCATGAACAAATAACCACCACCTCACCACCCCAAAAGCACAACCAAACAACAACCACCTCACAGCCCTAAAAGCACAACCAAACAACCACCACCTCGCCACCCCAAAAACACGACCAAACAACCACCACCTCGCTTCCCAAAAATCAATGCCACACAACCACCACCTCATTACCTCAGAAGCATGGCCAAACAACCACTACCTCACTACCCCAAAATCAAGGCCAAACAACCACCCCCTCACCACCATGAAATCATAGTCAAACAACCACCACTTTTCCATCCCAAAATCATGGCTAAACAACCAACACCTCACCATCCTAAAATCATGGACAAACAACAACCACTTGGACACCCCAAAAGCATGATCAAACAACCACCACCTTGCCACCCAAAAATCATGGTCAAACAAACACCACCTCACCACCCCAAAATCACGACCACATGTCACAACACATCAAATACCATTTTACATATTCAAGAAAAGGTATTTTATCAAATTTCACTTTATTTTAGGGTTGTCATCACATAATCCATAATCCCAAGGGAAACCATTTAATTTTCCAAATATATGTACTTAGACAATTTCCATTTTAGGGTGATATCACAACAATAAAAAAATATATTTCAATCACATCACATATCATCCAGTGCAAACAAGACACCCAACAACCACAATTTTCAGTGGGGCTTTAAGCCTGTACAATCCATCATATCATAATAATATCAAATATATAAAATCATTATAATAATTCCCCTTTCCCCCTTCAATTTCAGTTAGCCAATTATTTATCTTTGATTAAGCTAGCACAACCATCTTCAATAGGAAAACACGAGTAAACCCCTCTCGTATGATACACAGTAAATACAAATGAGGGATTCCCTACCTCAAAGAAGCCTTGCCAACTCGTTGCACACCATAAGGCAAAAAAGAAATTCTCGGAAACCAAAAACGTACATAGTAAACCACATATCAACCTACATTGCACCCAAATATCATCAAGATGCATCCCAAATAACACCCCAAACCAAAACCGCACCACCGCAATGGATCCCTGAGAGAAGAGCAAAAGAAAAATAACAAAAAAGAAGAGGAGGGCTTACCACCAGTCACTAATGTGAATCCACTGAAACCAATGAATCAAAGCGATAGGAAGGGGCTAGAAGATCCTATTGGGGAACCTAGGGTTTGTTTATAATGATATGGGATGAATCCATGGCTAAATTAAAATAATTGTCCAAGAAAAGTGATTTAAAACCTGGATCCCTCCGTTTTCATGCCGTGTAAACATTACACGATATGTAATTCATGATTTTTATAAAAATTTACACTTCCATCAAAAATCGCATCGCCTCAACTTTATTTAATTACACATCATGAATTTCACTTTCATGATGTTAATTTGTTTCACGGATCCCCCTTATCACATTTACAATACGTGAACCATTCAGTTACACAAGGTGTGAACCACCATTTCATGTCGTGTAAACAATACATGGTGTGTATTTCCCATGAAACCTATTCTACACCCCTAAACACCATAAAAAAATCTTAAAACCTCCCTCAAACACCTCAAACCACTAAAACTAGTAAATTAATAGGTTATAAAGGTATGAGTCGTTACAATACAGGCTAAAATGTATCTTATACACATTAAACTTTAAGGAATATCTCCATCAGTTGAGACAAGTGATGGTCTACATCAACTAGAATTCAGTGTTTATACTCATAAATTAGGTAATTCATGAGAATTTTAACCTTCACATAAGTTTTTATCAGTTGGAGTTGGATGTGGAGAATTGAAAAGGTCTAGTTGTCCCTTCATTCATGGTTTCACCAAACTCCATTAAACCATTACTACTACAGAATTTCCCTTTATCAATGCTCAAAATTGGTATTATCAGCGCTAAGTAATGATAAATTCAGTCTCTTTTATCAGTGTTAAAAAATCATTAATAAAATACACCTTTATCAGTGATTTTTTATCATTGATAAAGGTTGAGTTTATCACCGCTAAAAAAATGTTGATAACAGTATAAGAATATATTTTTTCAAATTATTTAGGTGGTCTACTTAGCCCACCTGTCTGCACTTTCCCCTAGCTTTCTCTCATGTTCACGTGCGACGCAACCCCCTTGTTAGTGCTCTCTACCCCCTTTGTTAGTGTGTGCTTGGATTCAAACCTATGACCTCCATATGCAAAGCAGACTTCCTTACCACTGCTCTATCTTGTTTTATTCTATATTTTATGATATATCTATTTATTTATATATATTTATATACATATTTTTTATTCATATATTTATTCATATATTTTTATATATTTATATATTTCATTTTAAATACATTTATAAAATATGTGTTTGTGTTTGTGTGTGGTTATATGTATGTATGTAAGTATTTATTTATTTATTTATGTATGTAAGTAAGTAAATAAGTAAGTCAGTATGTATGTAATATATGTTTGTATGTATTATGTATGTATGTATGTATTTAAGTATTTATGTAAGTATGTATGTATGTATGTATGTATTTAAACATATGTTTGTGTACACACATATATATAATATTTATATTTATTTAAATATATTACATATTAATATTTATTTACATATATTAAAATATATACATATATATATGTTTTCTAATACAGACAAACACATATGTATTTATATATAAACATTATATATACATTTTTATAAGGTAAATGAAATGGTTAGATATTTTATTAAATAAAATGAATCATAATTATTTCCATATTTTTTATAATTTAAAAATATATTTTACATGTAAATATGTTTAAATATTTATTTATACAATTAAATTTTTATATGTAAATAACTAAAAATATTTATATATATGTATAAATATGTATATATTTAATTATAAATAACACTACAGTATATGAAAAAAAATTGAACATCATTATATCTATATTAAAGTAAGTCTTGAGAATAAATTCAATCTCCACCAAAAAAATAAAAGAAGGCCCTCTTAGAAGAAGTTGAAATTTCATCGAATATTTTAAAAAATGTTATTCCAACTAAAAAACCAGTTTTGGAGGCCTTCTAGACCTTTTTTGAATGAGAAAAAATATAAACCAGGGTACCCTCAAATCTAAATGGTGTAAATCTCTTTGTAAACTTCGATTTGACATTTTTTGGTGCTCAAACAGACACCTGAATAAAAATTATGTTCATTTGAAGTTTAATCCCTTTTTCAACCTATCATAATATATTAATTGATTTGTTAATTTTTTTTATCACCAAATTGAAGTTATATATGTGTGTGTGTGAGAGAGAGAGAGAGAGGAAATCAAAGGACTTAAATATCAGTTGCATCCAAATTACAAAGCTCTAGGGGAAGAAAAGAAAACCAATAAGTAGTCCCCCGACATCTCTTAAAAGAAGCCGCAAAATGGGCCGCACAATTGCCCTCTCTCCCAACAAAGGAGAAAACACAAGGGGAAAATGGAACCAAAGAACTGATAAAATCAATAATGGTCTCGAAATATTGATGCCCACTATTAGACTCCTCCAAAGCATTGATAATAACATGGCAATTAGATTTAATCACGATACTCCTCTAGCCCTACGAAGAGGAAAACTTCATACCATAACAAATGACCATTACTTCGGCCATATAGGGAGCCTAGCATGCAAAAACCAAGGAATGTCAATCCATGAGAAGGGAGACCATATGATCACGGATAATAGCACCAATCCCAAAAAAACCATCTCTTGGAAGTGCCACATCAGTATTAATCTTGAGAACACCCGGCGGAGGAGGAAGCCAACTAGATGGATGGGGATGAACTGGAAAAGGAGGATGAGCCCCCCCCCCCATGAATCCACTAGAGAGACCAACAATGGATCCTAGCTAACCAAATCCTATCATCCAGGGAAGTACGTTCAAACACAAATGCATTACGGGAAAACCAAATAATCTACACCAGGATGCATAGACGCACAATAGTTTGAACTGGAAATGATATAAACCATTCCTCTACAACCATCATAGTCTCCTAGAGACTTCTCCAAAGATACACATCCGGCATAGTGTACGTTGACCATAACCTGAACATATGAGGTCATGTAAAAATGGTCTGAAACTCAGTTTTATCATTGATTCCATAGAAATGTCATCAGGTGATCTTAGATAGATGACAGGCAGCAAGGCGAGTATAGGTAGGAAGGATTCCTCTACACAGTTTCCAACAAAATATTTTAGCCTTTTGTGGGTCCTGCAACCTCTAGTGATATTTCCATAAAGAAGGCCCCATAGCAGCACCCTACCCGAAACAGATCCTGTAGCCCGAATGGACTGGGTAGCAATTTGAACTATCAACAAACCAACATAGTGTATCTGGATCAAAACCGTACCCCATAGGGATTTCTAAAATAGCCTTACATTCTGACTCATGAAACCAAAGATGAAGCTTCTAAAAATATCACCCACTAAGTTCATCAACAAGAATATACCGCACATAAGTGTTTTTATGACTGAGAGAAGGCTTAGAAACAGGTTTCAAACCATCGATACCAGGAATTCAAGGGTCATTCTAGATATTAACAGAAGCACCGCTAGAAATTCACCAATAAAGTCTGCAGTTTAGAACACATTTGGAACCTCAAACGCTCCTCCAGAAGAAGCTCGGCTGAGGTCCCGGACTGGAAGACATAAATCCTTCATGAGGGAAGCATTTAGCTTTGAAATTTTTTTCACACAAACTCTCTGGGTTTTGTAAAAGGCACCAAAATTGTTTGTCCAAAAGGGATTTATTGAAAAGATTCAGGTCCTTGAAACCTATACCTCCATAGGCCTTTGTTTCACAAAACTTCTCCCAAGAGACCCTAGGTAAGTTGTTTTTACCATTAGTATAAGGACCTGACCTTATTACATACATAAATCATGAATTTAGTCAAGAAAACACTTCCTTTTACATTGAGGATCTTTTTAAGTTTAGAGATTTATATAATTAGGACAAAAAATTCATAACATTACACATTATTACAGAATGGATACCATAAAAACATATTCCATTTTTTTCAAATATAAAACATTAAAACATAAAACAAGATTCCTTGACAATTATTCAACATTTAACGTGTCTTCCTTCCTTGTATTACACATCCATTAACCTGTGAAAAATCATTTAAAAACTTGGGATGAGCACAAAATCTCAGTAAGGGATGAAAAATTAAGGACAGAGCATATTAGTCCATGAATACTCGTAACGTATGAAAACATTTTCAGAAGACATGCTTGTCACTCATATATACTTACTTTTTGTAATATGAGATTCACACAAGATCCACACAAAAAATGAGAACATAAATATAATCATAGAGGTATCTTGGGGAATTACTTACATAATCTTGTAACCATCTTGGTTACCTTAAAATTTGTAACCCTCACAGCTACCTTACTTTGTCTAATCATCGCAGTTACACTTGGAGTAACCATACGGCCGACCTCCAACTTACTCATAACCAATGAATTGGATGGAGATATAGGTCCCACCCTTCAACATAAATAATTCCCAAGAGCCAAAACATAATCATACAACATGAATAATTCCATAAAAACATTTCTTTGTAATTTCATAAAACCGAATTTAAAAAGATGATTTTTAAAGAAAAGCTCCTTATAAATATCATACATTTGAAGAAAGACTTAATAGAGTGGATAGAGTATGTATATATATATTGTAAATACACATAATTAAACATAATATAAACATAACCCATCACACAAACAATTTAAATAACACGTAAATAATGAAGTAGAAGGTTAACCCAATGAATGGAAATCGGGTTAAGAATTCCCTTACCTCGGGTTTTTCTTACTTCCAACTTGTTTAAACCTCCTGTATAATGGTTAAAAGAGTGTTATTAATATTTTAAAGAAACATGTTCATGTTTATAATATCTTATATGATCATTTCACAACATCATTTCACCCTTAATTGTTAGTATTTTTCCCTTTGCACTATTTTTGGGTGAGTTCTTAACATGATTTCTATGATTGGTTCATGTTGGACATTCTTGTTGATTGGAAGTGAAACTATAGAATTGTAATGGAGTAGTATTTACATATATCCAGTAACATAAATTATTTCATTCATCAATTTTAATTCTTACATGAGGATGATTCATAAGTTAGAACATTAATGATGTTCTTTTAGATCCTTTTAGTGGTTCTTTGATAATAACAAACTTGTTTTGTCTTGTAAATTAGAAACATGAGTACAAAAGAATTCCAGAACCATGGGTGAGTAATAAAACATATATTATAACCTGTTTCAACCATATAAATGGTTTCATGGCCATACTTGAAAGAATTAATGGAAATTGAAATCATATCGTCCATGATGTCGATAATTCGACACAAATGGACAATGTTTTTATTCTTTAAATAAGTGGGAGAGGAGAAGAATAATGATGAGTAATTTTCCATAAACATGATAAAATATAAAATATACATTATTTATGGAGATTTCATGACTTTTGGTTAAGGAGATATGAAGAAAGAATAAGGGAACTCAAAATAAAAGAAAAAGTGAGAAATCTCTTACAAAAATTCGGCAGCCTAACGGCTACACAACATGGTTTTAGAAAATATTAAAAAGAGATGGGAAAAGGGTAACCCATCCATAAATGAATCATAATATATATAAGATCAAGAATAATAATTAAATAAGAACATGGTATGGAAACTTGAAAATTATACCACATAAAAGAGAACTTGAATAGAAAAAGAAGAAAATTGAGAATTTTCTTACCTTGTAGAGTAAACCTTAGAACTTTAATATTGGGACCTTGGGGGCTTGAGGAAGCCTTGGGAAGAATAATATGAAGGTAAGGAGGTCAGAGATTCGTTGAGGGAGAATTGGGAATGAATTCAATGAAGGGAAGAAATGGTATTTATAGGAAAAGTGAGGGATTATTTTAATAATTTTCAAGGGACACCTCATGAGTGGTATTTACCAAACCATGGGCATGCCCATGGTATTTTCCCATGATATATGACACTTGGGACACCTCACATATTATTTAACTATAAAAAATTCGACCAAAATTATGACATAATAATTATATCATTAATGAGGTCATTAATACACCGAAAATAAAAACTGTATTTTTTACTATTCACCGAAAAATCAATTGTTTCAGAAAAATTCCCAAAATTCACCCTAACCATTTATCAACGTGTAGATTTCAAAAATGAATTCCATTTTTTGAAAATAATTTTCTAAATATTATTAATTTAATATTTAAATAAAATCATACTTAATTCAAAAATTAACAAGTCTAATTATGTAACTACTTCTATATCACAATGAAAAACTAACGTAGATGCTATTATCTTAAAGCCTTAATAAAATAAAATAATATTAAAATTTACTATTCATTAGGGTCATATCACTATTCATATTACTATTCATAAGGGTATGTTACTATTCACCAAAAAAACAAGTTGGTTCCAATAGACTCCAAATAACATACTGAACACAAATGTAGATGACAGTTTCTTAAAATTCAGAACATATACATAAAAAAAGTTACGTTTTAAAGTATAATTAAAAATATCTATTTAAAACAAAGTTCCATGTATTTCTATTTATTTTTAGAAAAACGTGGGGTGTTACATTATCCTCACCTTCTTGAAATTGTTTCCTCGCAATTTTATTTACTTATTAAATAACTGGAGGTACTTTTCCCTCATAGCATTTTCAGACTCCCATGTTGCTTCTTCAACCATATGGTTCCTCCACAAAACCTTTACCTGGTGGATTACCTTATTCTGCAATACCTGTTCTCTTCGATCAAGAATCTGAACTGGTTTCTCTTCATAAGAAAGGTTCTCTTCTAACTGAACTGCTTCTGGGCTCAAGACATGTGATGAATCTGGAACATACTTTCTCAACATTGAAACATGAAAAACATTGTGTACCTGAAACAAACTCAGAGGAAAAGCTACGTGGTATGCAACTATTCCAACTTTCTCCAAGATTTCAAAGGGACCGATGAACCGTGGACTTATCTTTCCTTTCTTACCGAAACGCATCACACTTTTACAAGGAGAGACTTTAAGGAAAACATGGTCACCTACCTTGAAAGTGAAGTCTTTCCTTCTGTTATCTGCATAACTTTTCTACCTGCTCTGAGCTGTCCTCATGTGCTGCTGGATCATCCTCACTTTCTCGGCCACTTCTTCAACTAATTCTGGCCCCATTAACTTTCTTTCACCGACTTCATCCCAAAATGCTGGAGTCTGACACCGTTTCCCATACAAGGCCTCAAAAGGTACCATCTGAATACTGGAATGAAAACTGTTATTATAAGAAAACTCAACTAAAGAAAGATGATGATCCCAACTTCCTTGATAGTCCATTGAACAAGCTCAAAGCATATCCTCCAAAGTTTGAATAGTTCATTCTGACTGCCCATATTATTGAAGATGAAAAGTTGTACCGAAATTTAACTATGTGCCCAACGACTTCTGAAGTCCCTTCAAAAAGTTAGAAGTGAACCTGGGATCTCGGTCAGATGCAATAGAAATAGGAACTCCATGTAACCAGACAATCTTCTTGAGGTACAATTGAGAAAGTTGATCCAAAGTCATTTTATCTCAAATAGAAAGAAAATATGCAGACTTTGTTAGTCGATCAATGATAACCCAAATCGCATTGTTACCTCGAGAAGTCTTTGGTAGTCCCACTACAAAGTCCATGGATACATTTTCCCATTTCCACTCTGGCACTGGAAAAGGCTGAAGCATCCCCTTCAGTAACTGTCGCTTTGCTTTAACCTGTTGACACGTCAAACATTTCATGGTAAAATCAGCAATATCTCTTTTCATTCCATCCCACCAATAATACTCCTGAAGGTCTCTACACATCTTAGTACTGCCAAGATGAACAGAAAATGGAGAACTATGAGCTTCACGTAATAATTCTTTCTTCAACTGGGAATCACAAGGCCCACACAACCTTTTTCCAAATCTTAAAACACAATCTTTATCAAGATTAAATTCTGGGAAATTACCCATTTTAACCAATTCTACCTTCTTCTGTAGCTTACGATCTTCCTTTTGCGCTTGCTTAATTCTATCTGACAACAAAGACTGCACTAAAACCTGAAACAAAACAGATGTATTCCCTGCACTAACAACTTCTAAGCCAAAATTCATCAAATCATTAATCAAGGGATCATGTTCCAAACGTAGCATGGTTAATGATGCATGATGTTTCCAACTTAAGGCATCTGCTACTTTGTTTGATTTTCTAGGATGGTAATTGATCGTGCAGTCATAATCTTTTATCAGTTCTAGCCATCTTCTCTGCCTCATGTTTAATTCCTTCTGAGTGAATATATACTTTAGACTTTTATGGTCAGTATATATTTGGTATTTGGTTCCGTATAGATGATTCCTCCATATTTTCATAGCAAAAACCACAACTTCCAATTCCAAATCATGTGTAGGATAATTTAGCTCCTGAGGTTTAAGTTGTATCGAAGAATAGGCAATTACCTGATCATTCTACATCAAAACACAACCAAGTCCCTTCAAATAAGAATCATTGTAGATGAAAAACTCACCATTCCGGGAAGGTAAGGCCAAAACTGGATCATTCACCAATCTCTTCTTCAGTTTCTGAAAACAAGAATCACATTCCTCTATCCAAACAAATTTAACCCCTTTCTATGTTAACTTAGTTATTGGGATAGATAACCGTGCAAAGTTCTTAACAAACCGTCGATAATAACTTTCTAAGCCCAGAAAACTACGAATCTTTGTAACATTTGTGGGTCTTGGCCATTCATCAACTACTTTTGTTTTGGAAGGATCAACTGTTATTCCATCCTTATTTACAATGTGCCCTAGAAAAGAAATCTGTTTCAACCAAAAATCACACTTTCTGAATTTTACATATAGTTTCTTTTCTTTTAATGTTTGTAAAACAACCCTTAAATGTTTTTCATGCTCCTCTTTATTTTTAGAAAATACCAGAATGTCATCAATAAATACAACCACAAACTTATCCAAGAACTCATGAAATACTCTATTTATAAGATTCGTGAATATAGTAGGTGAATTAGTTAATCCAAATGGCATAACAACAAATTCATAATTCCCATATCTAGTACGAAAGGCTGTTTTCAAGATGTCATCTTCCTTCACCTTCAGCTGATGGTATCTGGATCTCAAGTCAATCTTGGAAAAGTACTGATCTCCCTGGAGCTGATCAAACAAGTCATCGATATGAGACAAAAGATACTTGTTTTTAACAGTGATGTTATTCAAAGCTCTATAATCAATGCAAATTCTCATGGAACCATATTTCTATTTAACAAAAAAAATAGGGGCTCCCCGTGGTGAAGTTCTAGGATGAATGAAGCCTTTGTCAAGCAAATCCTGCAACTGATTTTTCAATTCAAGAAGTTCTATTAGAGCCATACGATATGGGGGTTTTGAAATTAGATTAGCATCAGGAACTAAGTCAATTGTGAATTCAACTTCTCGATCAGGTATGACACCGAGTAACTCATCAGGAAAAACATCAAGGTATTCATTTACCACTAGCACATCATTAATTTGAATAGTTCCATTATTTTCAAAAATATGATCAAGATAACTTTCATTTCCATCTTTCAATAGTTTATCATCTTCTTGATATGTTATCAATTGTATGGGTTCATTCTTGTATACAAACTGAAATTATTTCTGAAAAACAACTTCTTTAGCTCTACAGTCAATCTTAGCATGATAATCAGAAAGCCAGTCCATCCTCAGAATAACATCAAACTCGAATAAGGGTAAAACAAAAAGGTTTGTAGGTAAATTATTTCTATAGACCACAATATAAAGATTCCTATAATTCCTATTTTCTATAACATTTCCCCCTGGTGTTTTAACAACAAGTTTGGGTCTCATTTGTTCAGGTGATATTTCTAATTTACCAGAAAATTTCTCAAAGATGAAGGAATGTGTAGACCCCATATCAAACAAAACTTTATCAAAATCTGAGTGAACAAAAAAAGTACCTGATACAACTTCATTAGATGGCCCAACATCTATTAATGTAGTTGTAAAAGATCTCACTACACCTTTCTTCTTGTAGTCTGGATTCTTTGCATCATTCAGATCTCTCTTTGGGAAAACATTTGCATAGTGACCCATCTCACCACATTTAAAACACTTTACAGTTTGTTTATCAGGATTATTCTTAGGATCATTTCCATTGGAATCTCGGGACATATGTCCAAACTTTCCACATTTAAAACACTTCTCAGTTCTACTAAGACATTCCCCGGGGTGCTTCTTTCCACACTTTTCACAAACTGGAAATTGGATTTTCTTACCATCAGATTTATTTGGTTGGTTCTTACCCATTGCTTGCCAACTGGACCTCTTCTTCTCTTTGTTTTCAAAATTCACATGATAATTATCAAACTCCATCTCTACCCTCTCAGTACATTGGAAAAGTTTCTCATAACTTTTGAATTCATGGGAGGCCAACGCCCTTCGATACCTTGGCTTCAATCCTGAGTAAAAGCAGTTTATTTTTCTATCAAGATTCAGAATAAGATTTGGAACATACCTCGCCAGTCGGGTGAAGTTAGCTTCATACACAGCCACTGAATCTTCCTCCTTTTGTTTCAATTCAAGGAATTTCTTCTCCATTCTTAGTCGCACCACCTTTGGAAAATATTTTTCAAAGAAAATACTTTTAAATTCATCCCACTCTAAGGTATCAAAATCTTCTCTACCCCTGATATTCCTTACCATTGACCACCATTGATCATCCTCCCCTTCAAAATGATAAATGGAAAGACTTACCTTTTGATTGTATGAATATCCCATATGATCATATATCTTTTCAAGGGCTTTGATCCATCCTTCAGCTGCCACTGGGTCAGAATATCCATTGAATGCAGGAGGATTTTGTCTCATAAAATGTTCCACCACTATCATGTTACATTGTGGTACCTCTATTGGTTCTCTTGCATGGATGCCACCACCATTTATTTCCTACGTTAGCTAAGCCATTACTGTCACAAACTGCTCAGTTCCAATCCCTATTATTCTAGGCTGTAGTTCCGGAAGGATGTCATTCTTTCGGTGCCTCTCCTCTTCAGTATCCCTGTTCCTTCTGCATATAACCATTCTGAACAAACATATCTTAGATGAAGCAACATGTTAATCTTTAAATTCTATAACAAATTAGACATAGAGTAAAAATCATTTATGGTATTCTATTAACATCACCCTAACCCCTAAAGTTATCTAAACCATCCTCTGATACCAACTATAAGGACTCGGCCTTATTACATACATAAATCATGAATTTAGTCAAGAAAACACTTCCTTTTACATTGAGGATATTTTCAAGTTTATATCTTTAGATAATTAGTACAAAACATTCATATCATTACACATTATTATAGAGTGGATACCATAAAAACAATTTTCATTTTTTTCAAATATAAAACATTAAAACACAAAACAAGACTCCTTGAAAATTCTTCAACATTTAACGTGTCTTCCTTCCTTGTATTACACATCCATTAACCTGTGAAAAAACATTTAAAAACTTGGGATGAGCACAAAATCTCAGTAAGGGATGAAAAAGGAAGGAAAGAGCACATTAGTCCATGAATACTCGTAACGTATGATAACATTTTCAGAAGACATGATTGTCACTCATATATACTTACTTTGTGTAACATGAGATTCACACAAGATCCACACAAAACATGATAACATAAATATAATCATATAGGTATCTTGGGGCATTACTTACATAATCTTGTAACCATCTTGGCTACCTTAAAATTTGTAACCCTCATGGCTACCTTACTTTGTGTAACCATCGCAGTTACACTTGGAGTAACCATACGGCCGACCTCCAACTTACTCATACCAAATTAATTGGAGGGAGATATAGGTCCCACAATTCATCATAAATAATTCCCAAGAAACAAAACATAATCATACAACATGAATAATTCCATAAAAACATTGCTTTGTAATTTCATAAAACCGAATTTAAAAAGATGATTTTTAAAGAAAAGCTCCTTATAAATATCATAAATTTTAAGAGAGACTTAATAGAGTGGATGGATTATGTATATATATTCTATAAATACACATAATTAAATATAATATAAACATAACCCATCACACAAACAATTTAAATATCATGTAAATAATGAAGTAGAAGGTTAACCCAATGAATGGAAATCGGGTTAAGAATTCCCTTACCTCGAGTTTTTCTTACTTACAACTTGTTTAAACCTCATGTATAATGGTTAAAATAGTGTTATTAATATTTTACAGAAACATTTTCATGTTTATAACATCTTATATGATCATTTCATAACATTATTTCACCGTTAATTATTAGTATTTTTTCCTTTGCAATTTTTTTGGGTGAGTTCTTAACATGATTTCTATGATTGGTTCATCGTGGACATTCTTGTCGATTGGAAGTGAAACTCCAGAATTATAATGGAGTAGTATTTACATATATCTAGTAACATAAATTATTCCATTCATCATTTTGAATTCTTACTTGAGGATGATTCATAAGTTAGAACATTAATGATGTTCGTTTAGATCCTTTTAGTGGTTCTTTGATAATAACAACCTCGTTTTGTCTTATAAATTAGAAACATGAGTACAAAAGAATTCCAAAAACATGGGTGAGTAAAAAAACATATATTATAACCTGGTTCAACCATATAAATGGTTTCATGACCATACTTGAAATAATTAATGGAAATTGAAATCACATCGTCCACGATGTCGATAATTCGACACAAATGGACAATGTTTTTATTATTTAAATAAGTGGGAGAGAAGAAGAATAATGATGAGTAATTTTCCATAAACATGATAAAATATAAAATATACATGATTTATAGAGATTTCATTCCTCTTGGGTAAGGAGATATGAAGAAAGAATAAGGAAGTAACTCAAAATAAAAGAAATAGTGAGAAATCTCTTACAAAAATTTGGGAGCCTAACGGCTACACAACATGGTTTTAGAAAATATTAAAAAGAGAGGGGACAGGGATCACCCATCCAGAAATTAATAATAATATATATAATATCAAGAATAATAAGTAAATAAGAACATGGTATGGAAACTTTAAAATTATACCACACAAAAGAGAACTTGAATAGAAAAAGAAGAAAAATGAGAATTTTCTTACCTTGTAGAGTAACCCTTAGAACTTGAAGGTTGGGACCTTGGGGGCTTGAGGAAGACTTGGGAGGACTAATATGAAGTTAAGGAGGCCAGAGCTTCGTTGAGGGAGAATTGGTAATGAATTCAATGAAGGGAAGAGTTAGTATTTATAGGAAAAGTGAGGGATTATTTTAATAATTTTCAAGGGCACCTCATGAGTGGTATTTACCAAACCATGGGCTTGCCCATGGTATTTTCCCATGGTATAAGCCACTTGGGACACCTCAAATATTATTTAACTATACACAAGTCGACCAAAATTATGACATCATCATTATATCATTAATGATGTCATTAATACACCGAAACTAAAAACTATATTTTTTACTATTCACTGAAAAATCAATTGTTTCAAAAAAATTCCCAAAATTCACCCTAACCATTTATCGACGTGTAGATTTCAAAAATGAAGTTCATTTTTTGAAAATAATTTTCTAAATATTATTAATTTAATATTTAAATAAAATTATACTTAATTCAAAAATTAACAAGTCTAATTATGTAACTACTTCTATATCACAATGAAAAACTAACCTAGATGTTATTATCTTAAAGCCTTAATAAAATAAAATAATAATAAAATTTACTATTCATTAGGGTCATATAACTATTCATATTACTATTCATAAGGGTATGTTACTATTCACCAAAAAACAAGTTGGTTCCAATAGACTCCAAATAACATAATGAACACAAATGTAGATGACAGTTTCTTAAAATTCAGAACATATAAGTAAAAAAAAGTTATGTTTTAAATGCTAATTAAAAATATCTATTTAAAACAAAGTTCCACGCATTTGTATTTATTTTTAGAAAAACTTTGGGTGTTACAATTATCTTGACCCCACCAGAAATTAGCAAAAGCTGAATGGAGCTCATGAATAAAAAATTATGGGATCTTGAAGAGATACATTACGCAGGATAGAAATTCTTGGGCCACCACTTTGATGAGGAACTCCTTTATAGCCCTAGAAATATTCTTTTTGGACCATCACTAATTTTTTATATGCACTTTTTCAAGGTAGAGTATACCTCTTTTTTGAATGCCAAAAGACCATCAGAAGGCCCAAGTACTTGTTATGTTTCTCTACCACCTTGATGCTACATAATTCAGCAGTGGAAGATCTCGTCCCACTTTGCACTCCCCTGCTAAAGGAAATCTCTAATGTTGAGAATTTAACATGTTAGCTTGATGCTTTTTTGAAGGCATCAGTAACATTAAGAACATGTTGGAATTCCTGAAGAGTTTCTGTAAATAAAAGGAGACAATCATCCGAAAAGAATAAATGAGTGATGGGAATGTTATGCCGACAAACCTTAGCTCCATTAATAAGGCCACCCAAAGATGTCTCAGATAAGAGATGATAAAATACAGCATCAATAAGGAGAAATAATTAAGGGTAAATAGGATCACCATGACGTAAACCTATGGATGGTTTAAAGCTTGTTGTAAGAGAACCATTGACCTTGATGCAGAAAGATACTGTTTTGACACAGCTCATGATAACTCTCATCATTTTTTAGCCAAACCCCAATCTCTTCATGAATTCTTCAAGAAAATCCCATTTTACCCTATCATATTCTTTTGTCATATCTAGTTTCATTACCATAATCCTCCTCTTAGAGGAAGATTGAGTTTTCATATAATGAAAGATTTCATGGGAAATAATAGCATTATCTGTGATATTTCACTTAGGGACAAAGGTGCTATGATTCTCAAAAATTATGAAATGGAGCACCTTCCCCAAGTGGTGGGACAAAACTTTGGATTTAATATTATAGACCACGTTACAAAAAATGATGAGCCTGAAATCATAAATTTTCACAGGGTTAGAAATTTTTGGGATCAAAACAATGAGGGTTTTGTTGACCTTTTCCATACCGATGGAGTCATCCCAAATCCCCTGAATCAAATTAATAATGTCTGATCCCACAGTATTCCAAAACCACCTAAATAATAAAGCGTGAAAACCATCCGAACCAGGGGTCTTTGATGAATGAATACTCTTAAGGGCTGATAAAATATCCTCCCCATAGATGTACGACTCGAGATCAAAAGACATTTCCTCTGAAACATTAGGCTCCACACAACTAAGAAGACCCCCCAATTGTGTTCCACCTTCATAGAAAAAAATATCTTGGTAGAAAGACTCGATCATATTCTAAATAGTGACTCTATTTGAAGTAAAGCTACCATCCCCGACCTCTAATTTTGAGATAAAAATCTTTTTTATTCTAGATTAAGACTTTTGTTGGGAAACCCTGGTATTTTAGTCGCCCTATTTGCTGAAAGTATCCCTTGACCTAGAGAACCAATAATTTATTTATCTTTCAGAGCCTCGTCCAACTATTTTTCTAGAATAACGGCCTCTTTCAAGGTGGAATCAGAATTGGGAACTTGGAAACACCTCCCAATTTCCTTTTCAATTCTCAGGGTTCTCTAGTTGAAACTCCTGAAGTTCTGTCTGCTCTAACTCTAAAGATGATCAGACACTGATTTAGTCTTCTCCTAGACATGGCCCTGGGAAGATGAAAAAGTTTCTTCCACCACTTTCTTACTTCTATCATTATGAAGCCACATGCATTCAAAACGAAAACCTCGTAGGGGGTCTTACACCTTGGGGAACGATATGCGACTGGAGGAAAATAAGAAAATGATCAGATGAAACTGGGGGGAAGTGGGAGACCTCATACCTTGGGAATTTCATCATCTAGTGGCTCAAAGCTGCAAACCTCTCAAGCCTTTTAGACACTTTGGAGCTAGGATCATGCCCATGGAACCAAGTAAAATGGTTCCCTGAAAAGCCAAGATCCTAAATACTTTAGTGGAGCAACCAATCTCGGAAATGATGTATAGAAGTGTCATTCTGCCTGGATCCTCCAAGCTTCTTGTGGTGATAGAGGATATCATTGATGTCCCTACCGAAGAGAATGGGTCCTTGGAGAGAGTTTTTGATAGATTCAATCAGATTCTAAGATCTCCACTTTTCGCTAGCCCCCAACCATCCATAAAAGCCCACGAATTACCAATCAGGTTCCCAAGGTTGTTGGATCGAGAAGGCAATGTGGTTTTAAGAGAAGCTGGCCATCAAAGCATTGAGATCCTCACACCATAAAAGACAAATCCCCCTTTCTTGGCATGATTGACTAACTGAGAATCAATTATATAACCCAACTTTCAAGGAAATCCCTCACATGTCCTTACTTTCCAACATAGTCTCAGACAAAAAGACCATGTCGGGTCTATACTTAGAGATTCCTTAACGGAGCATATAAACTAATCATGGGTTTCCAATCCCATGACAGTTCCAGTAGAATATTTTCATGGCGCTCTACGGAACCGGTATGAACCAGCCTCCACCTCAATCAAAGAATCTAGAGAATTCCTCTCTGATAGCTTAGATCGTTTTTGAGTACCTGGTTGGAATTCATCCTCCGACACTCCATGTAGTCTTTTGTTGTTGCGGATTTTTTTTTTGATGTGATCTATATTAGAATGACCCTTATTTATTTGTTTCTAGTTTGTTGTCTACCTGTGTTCAACTATCATTATGTCTAGGTGGGTTTATCCAAGACTGGATTGAGAATCCTCACAAGATGGAATATTGGCAGCGCATCCTCGCCTTGAAGAATATGAACTGGGTATTCCCCTCGAGTATCCCCATACCATGAGAGAAATAATCCTTCATCAGCTCTGTATCATCTGGACCTAGGTTCAATAACTGCTAAAATGTGGTAGGTCTAAAATTCTGGTGTACCAACACATTCTGAATATTCTGTCTAGGTGATCAGAGGTTGGGTAGAAAAGTATTCCTACCCCCAACCTCCTGTGAATTCACATCTCGTAATCCCTCATCAGCCACCCTAGGGAGAGGATGGTTGTCACCCAATGGGAATAAGGTGCCCATAGTCATCTGGTAAGGGAAGGATGAACTCCTAGATTCTTGAGGGAAGGATGACATCCCAACTAAAAATCTCAAATCCTTTGTCATTGAACTAGTTTGAGCAGGTTGAATGGAAATCGTTTTCCTAGTCACTTGTTTTTCAACCTATGGAATGGGTGAACCGCCTAGGGGTTTTTCCCAGAGCCATGAACCATAATGTAGTAAGAGTCTCCCCTCTTGATCTGGTATTTTTATACCACAATATTTAACTGCATGACCAATTATCCCACAAAATAATCAGAAGGAGTTTGACCCATGATGCTCCCGACAACGGACCAGAACCCCGTAGAGCCCACCGGGGATGGGATGCACTCAACTGGACCACTAATTGGGTCGGGTTCAGATATTGTACCTCTGCTAGCGGGGAATTTAATCTTGCCTCCCCAGATATTCGAACCCAGGGCTGATTGGCATAATAGCCACCGGGGAGTATGCTCTGGTACCACTAGGTCATTCTCGTATGCACGAGAATGAATATGCGAACCTCTGAGCATATTCTTCATTGTTATTTAAGTAAGAGAAATTTTCAAGTAAATGAGCTGTCAGACAAAAGAGTAGTCGTCAATCTACTGGAAATTGTGTAGCCCAAAATTAATGGTAATTATTAAGAAGTAGTTGTAATTATTTATCTTAATTTTTTAGATAGTGTTTTTATAATTTCAAATTATTCAAAAATAGTGATGATTTTATATTTTGTAGAAAAACATGAAACAAGTAAATTGACATCAGTCATTATTAGATGATCGTGCTTGGATAAATCAGCGTATAAATCCAAATGGTTCTGATTTAAATCTTGTATATATTGAGGGTGTTGAAGTTTTCTTATCATTTTCATCCTCAAAACCAGAATATGTTTTAGAAGACACAATTAAGTGTCCTTGTAAAAAATGTGCTCTAAAAACGTTTGAAATGTTTGACAAGGTTTGGGGACATCTCTTTCAGTTTGGTTTTTAACCAGATTATGTTTTTTGGTATCAATACAGTGAATGCAGTTCCATAGAAGATACTAATAACTTGATTCTGAATCCATCACAGTTTAAAAATTTAGTACATGATGTTGCAGGTCCATCTGTTCAACAAACTGAAACTCAAGATGATATCAATTTAACTCCTGAGTTGGCACCATCTGAATTTTATGAGATGTTGAGGTCTTCTGAGGATGAATTATATCCTGGTTGCAAGATAAGAAAATTAGAAGCGGTTACAAAATTTATGGCTATTAAATCAAATAATTCAATGTCAAACAACAGTTTTGATTAGATATTTTCTTTGGTTAAAACACTGTTACCTGAAGGAAATGTATTTCCTGCAAATTACTATGAGAGCAAGAGGTTGGTTCATAATCTGGGCCTTAGTTATCAAAATATTCATGCATGTGAAAATGATTTCATCTTATATTATGTTGAAAATGAGTCATTGGATAGTTGTCCCACATGTGAACAATCGTGGTATAAAGAAGCTCAACCAGGGAAGTCTGGATCAATTCCTATAAAACAATTGAGATATTTTCCCCTTACACCCAGGCTCCAATGTTTATTTATGTCTCAAAACATAGCGTCAATGATGTCATGGCATAAAACCAATATTTCAATCAATAAAATCTTGAATTATCCATCAGATGGTGATTCATGGAAACATTTTGACTGTCTACATCCGTCTTTTTCTTTAAAATCCCAAAACATGCGATTGAGTCTTTCTACTGATGGTTTCTATCCGTTTGGTTCTTATGGTAGTTAGTATTCATGTTGGCCTATCTTTATAACTCTGTACAATTTATCTCCATGGATGTTGATGAAGGATCCATATATATTTTTGACCTTATTAATCCCAGAACATCCAAAATGAATATTGATGTTTATTTGAAACTATTTATTTATGAGTTAAATGCATTGTGGAGTAATGGTGTTAGTACATATGGTGTTGCTGCGAAAAAAAATCATATTAAAAGATGCATTGATGTGGATAATTAGTAACTTTCCGACATATGGCATGTTATCTGGCTGGAGTACACATGGTCTGAAATCATTTCCTTACTGTATGAAAGACAACAAAGCCTTTATGCTCGTCAATGGAAAAAACCTTGATATTTTGACTGTCATCACAAATTTCTTCCAACCGATCATCCTTTTAGAAGGAAAAAATCTCATTTTAAAAAAGGCACAATTGAAAGGGATGAACCTCCAAAAATGATCTTAGGTACAGAGTTAAAATCAGTTGTATTTTCATTGCCTTCCATCACATTTGGTCCAAAAGTAAACCAACAAAAAATTCATGGCTTTGGAAAAGAACATAATTGGATAAAATATAGCATTTTTTAGGATCTTCTGTATTGGTCTGATTTGTTGGTCCGCCACATGTTGGATGTCATGCATATTGAGAAGAAATATTTTGATAATTTATTTCATACAATTTTGGATACACCAGGTAAGACCAAATATACTATAAAAGCATGATTAGATCATTCCCAAATTTGTAGGCGACCAGAACTTGAACTGTTTGAAAATGTCAGATCACAGAGATTAATGAATCCAAAAGCAGCTTATACACTGTCCAAAGAGAGTCACTTATTATTTTGTCAGTGGATTGCATATTTGAGACTTCCCGATGGCTATGCTTCTAATTTGGGTAGATGTGTTAAGAATGGTCATATTACCAGATTAAAAATTCATTATTGTCATGTTATAATGGAAAGACTTATTCCAATTGGATTCAGAGGTTTGTTTAATTCTATGATTTGGGATTCAATAATAGACATATCATATTTTTTTCAAGACATTTGTGCAGAGACAACAGACTATGATGCGCTAATAAAACTGGAAGAAGATGTTGTTGTAATTATGTGTAAACTAGAAAAAATCTTTTCACTAGCTTTCTTTGACTCAATGGAACATCTGATATTACATTTTCCACATGAATCTAAATGTGGAGGTCCAGTATAGTTTCTATGGATGTACCCATTCGAGAGGTGCATGCAGAAATTGAAGAAAAAAGTACACAACAAAGCATCAGTTAAAGGCTCAATTGCTGAAGCTTATTTTCAAGAGGAAATTACTTTTTTATGCTCTCACTATTTTGAATCTGAATATCCCTCAAAACACAATCACATGGGAGAGAATGAGGGAAATGTTAATGATGAAATGGACAATCAATTATGAGTTTTTAATCAGCCAATCTTGGCTTCGGTGGAGTTCAAGAATAATGGATTTCAGACAATGAACATCACAGAGCTCATACATATGTTCCACTCAACTGCGAAGAAATGGCATTATTTTTACTGTGAGTGATTCTATAAATTATTCTATAATTTATGTTACAGTATGTAAACTTATTTTATTTATAGGTTATATGATAATCATATCAAGAAACAACTTCCGCAAATTACAGTAGCAGCTCTTGAAGAACGTAGACAAAAACAAATTCTCAATGGTTTCAAAAACTGGTAACATAAATTATTGATAGTTTAATATCAATTCAGTTTACTATTTATTATATTGATAATTGTTTTACAAATTTTCAGGTGTCTCAACATACTGATAAAATTGATAAGCGATTGTGTATATTGAGTAACCCACCATCCAAAATGGTTAAATTTTATAATGCATATGTGGTGAATGGTTTTCAATTTCATACACGTGCATATGAGGAATAAAAAAATAATGAACAGTGGAGTTTTTTTGAGAGGATCGCATCATAGAGAAACTGAAGTTGACTTTTATGAAATTCTGGATGAAATTATTGAGTTGTGTTATCTAGGACAGAATTACATAACGATGTTTAAATGTCGGTTGTTGGATACTGAGAGGGGATTTTGTTTTCATCTGACACATGGAATTTTCAATATTAAATATAAAAGTCTTGTAGTAAATAAACCATTTTTATTGGCTCAACAGGCACATCAAATTTATTACACAATGTACTATGCTACTTCAAGAGACCTGGGTGATTGGAGGAGCATAATAAAAATGAAATATTGGGAAAATCTATTTACTCAAACTTAATTTGGTTCCATTGAAGTGGAAGGAATTGAAATTTTTCAAGAGACTACTCAAAATCTATCTTTTTCACAAAGAGACATGAATATCGATGATAACACCCCACAATTAAGGTTCGATGATGATGAAGATGTTAATGATGTTACAAATTAATTTGAAATGAAAATAGATGATGAAACTGAAACTCATATAGATATTGATGATACTGAGGAGTAATATGAATACATTTACATCGTCAGATATGAATATGATGATGAAGGTGAACATTGACATAGTTAAATGCTGGTTATAATCATAACTAATATATATCTATATATAATAGTTATTTTCAAATATCTACAAACAACAATCATTTTGTGTTTCAGATGGATCCTAATCTATTTCATGAGTTATAGGAGGCTAAGATACCTTTGGATGAGGGGGATTTGAGATCATCTGACCCTCAGCCTATTGGTGATTCAGGGGGTACACAGAGGGGGCGCAGTCTTGTGCGACTGATGATTCCTGACCCTATCCCCGAGCGACATCCACGTCTTGGCTTCGATATATACACACGGAGGTATAGTAACTTGTATATTTTAGTTAACTTTCATTAATTAATTTATATATATACTAATTGTTTGATTATTTATTCTTTTTTCATAGTTTTGTGTATGTAGTTGTTGTACAGGGGAGCGCTATCTTGCGCAATTATTTTTCTCAGCCACGGATCACATGGGAATAGATTCCTATTGATGTACAGCTCGGCATGTTCAATCATTGGATGGTACATAAATAAATAATATTTATTTTGAAATTTATTTTATTAATAACTTTATATTATAAATTATTTATAGGGTTTATGGTATCCCATCGATGATATCATGTGTTCCGCTATCCACGCGGCATGGGAAGCGTTTATGTGTGACCGTTTCTGTCAGTTTTTGCACAATTTTAGAAGGAAGGCCATTAAGAAAGCAGGAGTGACAGATTTTGATGAGTCGTGTAGAGCCCACTGACCAGAGTACATTTAATCTCACATTTGTGATGGATTATGCATACACTGGTTGAGTGGTAGATTTCAGATGAGGTCTTCGGTGGATCGACAAAACCAGGGGAGATAGGAGGTGACGCATTGAGCTGGTATTCGTACATTCAGTATACATAGAGAGCATCTGGTAAGTATCTTTTTTAAATATTTTATATAACTTTAAATATTGTAAGAACCCGGTTCTTATTCTTGAGGTACGAGTTTCTTCTTTTCCTCTTTCCTTAAGTGTTTTGATAAAATAAGGAAAATGGGGGGAAATCCCAAATTTGTGGGTACATGCTATGTACTTTTCCACACACCGTGTACTTTGTCCGTGTGGGATAAGTACACAAGGCGTGTAGGATTGTCGGCGATGAAGGGTGTAGAAACCTACTACATTCCATGTACTAGGTATTTACAAGTTGTGTAATCAGTCAGCAGGTGAACAGTAAGGTGGCAGAGGCAGCTGCCAGCTGAGCGACATTACACGCCGTGTAATCAGAAATACACGTCATGTAATCATGTCGGAAAGTGAATAGTGCCGCGGTGAAAAGTAGCCACCAGAGGAATAGTTAAATGATGAAAATTACACACCGTGTACTTGAGTGTACATACCGTGTAGTTTTTTTTTGTTTTTTTGCTTAAAATGGGAAGTAGTCGCCTCTTTAGACAGAGGAAGCTTAGAACGTTGGAGGAGCTCATGAGAGGAGGCCAGATCTTGGGAGAGCTCCCGACCGCACACTGGAAACCCGATTTCTACGTCGTCGATCTCGATTGAACCGTGCGGGTAATCCCTTCCTTCTCCTTGAGTAGTACTTACCAATTCTTTCCCAAGGGAAAGTTATTTGAGGTTGAATGTGTGAGCATTTATCCTAGATCTACGTCGTTCACGGGCGATTGGGGAGGCGTCATTCACGAATATCGATTAGGGGCGATCGAGGTAGGTGGTCTGGTGTTTATTTCCAACTATTGAGTTGAATTTGTGTACCATTGTGCTATGATATCATGGTTGGGGTGTCGTATGGATGAGGCCTTTGCTGAAAGGATATCTAGAATTGTATAGATAACCTAATAATAAGTTTAAACTGCTGTTTGGGATCACTGCTTGGATCCAGGACCACCCTAGGGGTGCATTCCTCTGTTTAGCCGTTTTGCCAGGATACCTGAGGGTATGACATGATTATATTGTGGATTGCATTTTCTCAAGAGGAAATTTATATAAATTTCTTGTTTATGCTTTAGGCTCGGCTCGGTTCCTTTAGCCTGAGGGAAGTGTTTTGCTTAGCCTGAGGGCAGTGTTTTGCTTAGCGGCAGTGATTGGTTAGCCTAAGGGTAACCTTTGTTTATGAATGTGGGTAGTAGTTTCTGTCCCTGAGGGCTATATCTCGTATGCCTGAGGGAAATGTTCATTATGCCTGAGGGCAATCACCTGTAGGTAGTTGGTTCTGCTACCTGAGGGTAAGGATAGTTTGTATGAGGATATAACTATTTAGAATATTCACTGTGGTGATTTTCATATGTTATACTTTCCAAGATAAAGCACAAGCTTAGAAGTTATTAATAAATATTAAAATGGAAATTAAACTGGTAGTGATAGTTACTTTTGAGTACTTACTAGTTTACTGCATCTACTTTTGCATACTGTTGTTGCACATTTTCACTGACAGTTGGGCACGGGCCTTTGGTGGGTACCTACTGGGATTTATTTATCACACCATGTTTGGGTCATTTATTTAGCCCAAACAGACTCTATTGTTGCAGTTGTCGACAGGAGAAAATGTCCCTATACAGTTATATGATTGTAGAAGAGGAGCAAGAGAGCATGGGACCGAGCTTAGGCTTGCGATGCTGCTGCATTCTGTTTACCCTGCTTTGTTTTGTTTGGTTGTACCTTGTACTTGAGTTGTATTGTATTGTATTATAGTGTTTATTGTTTGGTTGTTTTCATAGAATAGTGACATGCTTCATCTTTATATATATGACTACTGGTTCTCTTTTACTTCAGTTGTCCATTTTAGTTGTATATTGTTTACTGCTCCCGCTGTTGAATGTTATATTTCTTTTCTGTTGCGCTACACTTTGACAAATGAGGGCATAGTTTCTCCACTATCAGACTCGAGCCCTCACTGGTATTCAGTATCCTCTGGTGTTTGGGGAAATGTGCTTGAGTTCATGTGACCAACCGGGTTCGGGGCACCCGTTGAGTGGCACCCAGATCCAGGACGTTACAAAGTGGTATCAAAGGAGTTTCTTTTCTTTGACTTACTATTTGGAGCCTATAGTCAGGGATAGGATAGAAATGGTAGTTGGTAATAAGTTGTTCCCAGGAGTAGCTAACCCGTGTACAGGGAAAATCCAATTTACCTCATGTTGCAATTTTTCTGATTTTGCACTTTTACAGTTGATTTGATTTTCACCGTTGGGTGATGCACTTGTGATTGTGCTATTTATATTTTATATGTGGGTTATATTTATCTACAACCCAATGAGATGAGGGTATTTCATCTCATTCATCATTTAGACACATGCTAGGAATCACATTTCTTGCATTCCTTCCATGTCATGTAGGTGTATTAGAGATTGCATGTTGTTGTGATAGTTGTTGTGCTAGAAAAGCATGCTGTTGTTATAGATGCTTTGATAAATACCAACTATTTAATAGGGTATGGTTATGTGTGGTATAGTATAATGAATTCCAAACTTTGGTTTCTGAGGAGTATGGGCCCTCATTGACCGGAATTTGGTTGCTCATTGACTGTTTACTTTTTATAACATGTATAAGATGACAAACTTTAATTTGTGGGGAGTATGGGCCATCATTGATCGGAATTTGGAACTTAGGTGTTGTTTTCAGTGTTTTTATAGGCTCCTGAGTAGTTTTGAAGGCTTACTGTCTAGAAAAAATCAGATTACACGCCGTTTAATCTTCTGTTCGGGAAGAAAAAAGAAATTTTTAAGTACATGTCGTGTACCATATGTACACGTTGTGTAGTTTCTACCTATGTCATAGGTCGTCTAGGTGGGAACATGGGATGGTAAAACCTTGGAGACACATGCCATGTAGTTCTTATACACTCCGTTTTGTGTTGAACATGTGTCCATCGTGTAACTAACAACACGGGCGTAGAAATATGACCATATACATGTCGTGTCAATGATGAACACACTGTGTAGTTCGACCTGGGCACCTGGTCGTGTAACTAACAAACACGGGTCGATGTTACCTCTTCTAGTACACTCCGTGTGCCTGTGGTACACACCGTGTAGTCATGACCGGTGAGAGACCATGTAGACTTGACCATGTGGCTGGGAAAATGGGTTAGTGTACACGCCGTGTGTGGGTGTAACACGTTGTGTGGTTGCAGCCGAGTAGCCGGCCGTGTCACTAACAACACGGGTCGGTGTCATCTTTCCAAGTACACATCGTGTGCCTATGGGACACACCGTGTAGTTTTTTTTAGCAGAGTTGTGTGGCTTAATTCGTGTAGAAGGACTCGGGTAGAGAAGAAGGATTCAATTACACGCCGTGTAGTTGGTGTGTTACACGGCCAATTTAAGCTGGAGTACACACCCATGTGATGGCTTGTGAGAACACGTCGTGTTGTATTTATACACGCCGTGTAGTCAAGTTTTGTGAATCTTGAATTCTTTTATTCTCCTGTTCCCTTCTTGGCCTCCTAGTTTTCGGTCTTTGATGAATCTTAATCTAAGGTGTGTGTTTGATCTTGTAGAGTCATGCCACCAAGATGACCACCAATTGTTCACTAGGAGAGCGGAAATGAGTATACTCCAGAGATGGTAGGCCATGGGCTACCAGTGGATCCTCCAGCAGGACCAGATGCGGTGCTAGCCATTATACTGGACACAGGAACTGAAGCGCAGTTTCATGAAGTCTTTATACGGTTTATGCAGACCTTTCAGGGAGCACCGCTGGCTACCACATCTATGGCAGAGCTGACTCATATCTTCCAGTAGCAGCATCCACCGACATTTTCAGGGGATGGCGGACCACAGGCTGCGGAGTCTTGGCTGGGTTCTATGCAAACTATTTTTGATCATCTTGAGACGCCTCCAGGGTGGAGGGTTAAGCTCGCTACATACATGTTGTGTAATTCCTCCAAGAGGTGGGGGGATGTTACCACCCAGATTGAGCATCACAGGGACATGGCATGGGAAGATTTTCATGTATCCTTATATGACTTCTTCTTCCTAGAGATGCTAAGGGCATATTGAGCTCGAAAGTTCATGAATCTACAGTAGGGCACCATTTCAGTGATGGATTATTCTACTCGCTTCACCGAGCTTCAGTGTTTTTCACCTGTTTTAGTAGGTGATGAGGCACTAAGGGCTCGACGCTTTTAATATGGTCTTTGATATGACATCTGAGCACTGGTGAATGTTTTCAGGTTGCCTACAATTCATGTTATTGTGAACCAGGCACTGATTACTGAGCGGAACCTGTGGGAAGCTAGTGGTGTGGGCTAGGGCGGTTCAACACCAGTTTCTGGTACTATTTCTACTGGTAAGAGGAAGAGACAGATGGACTTCTCTTACAGTGGCAGTATTATCCAGAATAATACTTCAGGTGGGTAGGTCATGTGCTACCAGTGTGGTAGAGAAAGGCACAAGCAACCTTAGTGTCCACGTGACCCAGTGGAGTGTCGAGATTACGGAAAGATGGGTCATCTCCAGCGTTTTTGCAGGGTGTTTCCACCAGTGGCTAGTGAGAGGGGTTCTATACAGACTCCGCGTGCGGGAGAAGGACCAGCAGCTTCTTACCAGTCGGGAAACTGGAATACGTCAGGGCGTGCAGGTAGAGATCATGGTGGTCGTGACCATGGTATCCAGACACCAGGATCTCAGAGGTAGCAGGGTGGGTCAGCTTAGGGTAGACAGGCTGTGTTATAGGGTCGTGGCACTGGGCATGCATATGCAATGCAACAGACCCAACAGGAGCAGGATCCTGGACCTTATACTGTCATAGGTACTATTCTATTAGCTTCTGTTTTATCTTTAGTACTTTTTTATACGGGTGCTACACTTAGCTTTATATGTGTGCCCATTGTGGAGAGCCTTGGGCTCGGTTTTTGTTCTTCTTCTGATATCATGACGCTAGACACACCGTTGGGAACTAGAATGGATGGTGTGTGTCAGTGTAGAGAGTTCCCCCTAGAGGTTGGTGGGTGTCACTTCCTATGGGACCTCTATGTCTTGGAGATGATGAGTTATGATGTCATTCTCGGGATGGACTGGTTGTTACCTTTTCGAGCCTTTGTAGATTTCTACCGCCATAGGGTGAGTTTCATGTCACCAGAGGGCAGAGAGTTTCTATACAAGGGTGAGTGGGATGTCCAGTCGAGCCGAGCTGGACCTGAGCATCGTGGGTGAGGTGGAGTCACAACCCAGATTGCGAGTTTATATCTGGATGATCATGGGAATTGTCAGAAAGATTTCCCTCCAGAAGTTGATCATTTCAGGGATATCTTCCTAGATGACTTTTCAAGTCTTCCTCCAGAGAGAGAGGTGGGTTTATCTATTGAGATTGTGCCAGGAGCGGCACCGGTGTCAGTTCCTCCTTATAGCATGGCTACACCTGAGTTGCAGGATCTCAAGAGGCAGTTAAAGGAGTTACAGGAAAAGGGTTTTATCCGACCCATTACTTCTCCTTGGGGTTCGCCAGTCCTTTTTTCAAAGAAGGCAGACGGTATCCTCAGACTCTGTGTGGATTATCGGAAGTTGAACCAGCTGACAGTCAAGAACCAATATCCCTTACCAAGGATTGATGATATTTTTGATCAAATTTAGGGAGCACGAGTGTTCTCGAAGATTGAATTGAGATCTAGATATCACCAGTTATGCATTAAACCATTAGACGTACCGCTTACAGCTTTTCGGAGCAGATATGGTCTATAGGAGTACTTGGTTGTGTCGTTCAGACTCATGAACGCACCAGCAGTTTTTATGGATCTGATGAATCGCGTGTTCCATCCTTATCTGAATTCTTTTGTGGTAGTCTTCGTGGATGATATTTTGGTGTACTCTCACACTCAACATGACCATGCCACACATCTTGAGATTGTATTGAGTACACTGAGAGAGCATCATCTGTATGCTAAGCTCTCAAAGTACCACTTTTGGATAGACCAGATTCACTTCCTGGGTCATATTATCTCAAAGGCAGGAGTTGTAGTGGACCCAGAGAAGGTGAGAGTAGTATTTTCCTGGGAGCAGCCTAAGAATGTGTTTGAGATACGAAGTTTCTTGGGGTTGGATGGTTACTACAGACGCTTTATACCGGACTTCTCCCGCTTAGTAGTGTCGTTGACGAGTTTAACTAAGAAGGGTGTGAAGTTATTTTGGTCAGAAGCTTGTGAGACAGCCTTTCAGGAGCTGAAGGGAAGGTTGACATCAGCACCAGTCCTGATACTTATAGAGTAGGGGAGGGTTTATATAGTTTACTGTGATGCATCAGGTATTGGGCTGGGAGCAGTGTTGATGCAGGGTGATCGAGTTGTTGTGTACGGGTCTCGGCAGTTGAGGCCACATGAGAGGAATTACCTGACACATGACCTTGAGTTGGCTACAGTTGTTCATACATTGCGTTGTTGGAGACATTATCTCTTGGGAGAAAATTTTTTGGTGTTTAAGGACCATAAAAGTCTCAATTATATCTTTACCCATCATGACTTGAACTTGTGACAGAGAAGGTGGGTTGAATACCTTCAGTCCTTCGACTTAGAGCTTGCCTATACACCTGGTAAGGGTAACGCAGTTGCTGATGCACTGAGTAAGAGGACTCAGATACAGGTAGTGCAGGAAGCCAGTGGCGAGTGGCAGCTTATGGCTTTGTTCGCTGAGATGCATTTGGAGGTGCACGACAGTCAGGGGAAAACCTATCTTTCTTCCTTAGCTGTGACTTCTACCCTCCTGAATAGAGTGAGGATGAGACTGATATCAGATTCATAAGGCCTAGTTCTACAGGAGTCGGTGGAAAATGAGTACCCTCCTCCTGGTTGGACGATAGGTGATGATGAGGTATTGTGTATCCATGGATGAGTGTAAGTTCCAGGAGATATACACGAGGAGTTGATGTGAGAGTTTCATGCTCCATCTTGGGCAGTTCATCCCGAAGTTACCAAAATGTACCGTGACTTGAGACATCAGTATTGGTGGTCGGGTATGAAGAGATAAATAGCTGGTTTTGTTACTAGATTTTCCACCTGCCAGTAGGTGAAGGTGGAGCATCAGAGGCTAGCCGGAATGTTACAGTAGTTACCCATTCCGGAGTGGAATTGGGATGATGTCGCGATGGATTTCGTGACTGGTTTTCTGAGGTCACCTCGAGGCAGTGATGTCATGTGGGTTGTTGTGGACAGACTCACAAAGGTAGCTCACTTTTTCCCAGTCAAGGAGACCGTCAGTGTTGACAAGATCAGAAAGTTGTATATCTGAGTGATCGTACGTCTTCATGGGGTCCCTCGTTCTATCATTTCAGATAGGAATGTCCATTTTACATCTCGATTCTGGCAGGGTTTTTAGAGGGCACTGGGTACACAGGTGCTTCTGAGCACAGCTTACCACCCTCAGACCGATGGCCAGTTAGAGCGTACGATACAGGTGCTTGAGGACATGCTGCGTGCATGCGTCCTAGACTTTAGGGGCTCTTGGGAGAGGCACATACCCCGGGTCAATTTTTCCTACAATAACAGTTTTCAAGAAACTATTGAGATGTCACCTAATGAGGCTTTATATGGTAGGTCATGCCGATCACCTTTGTGTTGGATAGAGGTAGGTGAGGTAGCTTTACTAGGACAGTGTCTCGTGCGGGAGACTACTGAGCAGGTCCAGTTGATTCAGAAGCGGATGGCTACAGAACAGTCTCGTCAGAAATCCTATGCTGATCTCCGCAGACGACCCTTGGAGTTTGTGGTCGGGGATCAGGTTTTCTTATATGTTTTACCGAGGTTGGAACACAGTTGGATTAGGAGACAGGGTAAAATTTCACCGAGATATGTGGGGTCGTTTGAGATTCTGGATATGTCACAAATCAGGTCGGGTCGCCACCCGACCCGACGCCCGACCCGGTCTGTGGTATGGCCCAAAGGGCGTTCCCAATCCCCATGGGCTGGCATAAGTGCTTGGGTATCAAAACAATACATGGGAATGATTTACCCAAAATAGTAAACACAAACAACCAGGAAGATAGATAAACTAAAATTGGAAACCGAAAACCAAACAGACCCTTAACTTTGGACCAAACTTAAAGTTTACAATTTAACCAAAAACTCTAAGGAGACTGAAATGGAAAGAAAACTAACACATCAACTTGCACCTTCATCCAACACGAGGAGTCATCTCCTCAAACCACCATTCTCATACCTGCATGGGAAAAACCATCGACAACCCAAACCACCATCGCTGAGAAAAATACCTCAACCTAGAATACATAGAGAACAAGTTCTACATACACCCAAAGGTGTATGTAGGGTGTGATAGAAGAGCCTAGTAAGACGTCACCCAATAAAAAGGTTCCACACATAATTATTATATGACAAATACATTTGCAATTTTAATTAAAGCATAGAAGTAAATGATTGAAAAGTTTTAAAGGAAACGGGATTAAGGAAAACAGTTTCAAATGGAACAACTTAAAATTAAAACACACACACCCTTAATTTTTAAAATAACCAATGTGTCACATTGATTAGTGTAAAGTAACCAATGATCACTAATATGGGAGAGGCCGCATGGGTATTAGCTAGCTTGGGTCCCTAGATCATCGTGTCTCGGTGAAACGTGGCTTAAAAGGCCATGACCCTCATAAAATGTGGCTTAGAAGACCATTACCCTCAGAAAACTTGGCTTAGAAGGCCACAACCCTCATAAAATCATATGTTTAGTTAGTGTTGCAATCTTCAGTCCTTCTAGTGAAATCGGGTCAAGTCACCTTCGGAACACTAGCCCACTAGTCTAGTCTACCCTCCTAGCTACCCGGGCTTCCCGGTTTGTGCTCAATCAAGTTTCAAGTTCGAGTCACCTGTCACAATAATGCATAAAATCCAAACAGGGTGCTTACACATGCAAAAAAACCATTTTCACACCTAAACCCACTTTTAAAACCATACGCACACCAGAATCATTTTAAAAATTAATCTGCACTGCTTACACATTAAATTAAACTAGATGCATAGTTTAATAAAAACACTTTTTTAGTTAAGAAAACCATTAAGATAATTTAATAAACAATTTTCAAACATGTCACAATACTCTTAAAGGAAAAAAAAGTCATTCAAAACCCCTTTCTAAAATAAAACATATTCTGACACACGCCAAAATATAAACCACGTCACCCGCACTCCCTAACTCACACAAACCATTTTTTTTAAGACCAAATGCACATGACGCCATGTAAAAAAATTACATTTCACACCACTTGCACAAATTAATAAGTCAACCACACAATTTAAAAATCACCAACAGAGTTCCCAGCAGAAAACACACGCATTGTATAAACAAATCCACTAAACAGTTTTAATGCAAATCAAACTTCATAAAGAAGCAATTTCACACTACACAAATTAATTAAATAATATTCTGAATTAATCAAACTTTTAAATTAATTAATCAAATAATAATTAATCATGGAACCACCTACCGGTGTGTAGAAACTCCGCAAAATTGGCGCGAAACTCCTATCACACGACAATTGCACCACAAGGGGTCTAATGTGAACCCTAAAAACCAATTATCAAAGCAATTTAATTAAAAAACCAAATCAAACAAGGCAATAAGAGAATCCTCACCTCAAACGGTGACTGACAAACCAATACGGACTGAAATCACAAGGCAGTGACCAAAGCCCTATAAGATAAATACTACGAACCTTAAAGCACACAAAGGATGTCGCACAACCAGGTGTAAAACCAACTAACGACATTAACCCTTAACTCAGGTGTTGGAGACGAACCAAAATGAGACAAATCAATACAAAACTATCCAATGCCCTACCAAAAACATAATAGTGAGTCAAAATCACCAAAAAAACCCAAATACAAGATGTGCCAACAAGTGAAAACAACAAAAACTCACCTTGGGTCAATGTCGGCGGACCGAAACACACTGAATCACCTCGCCTTCGGTGGTGGTTGCCAGGAAATGCTCTGAAGGGTCTTAAGATACCATATGCACCAACCTATAATAGGAGAAATGAGGTACCAGCTGAGAGGGGGTGTGCCGGACCAGCCCATGGACAACATGGGTCACCAGACATGGTTCGTCCGAAGGAGGTAGGGTGCGGGGCAGTTTTGCTGGACGAAAATAGGGAGGTGGCGCACAGTGCAAGGGAGTAGCCATATGGGGGTGCGGCTACTGAGTTGGGGGGTTCACGCGATGGGGTTTTAAGCAAGAGGAGAAGGTCGATCGGATGCGGCAGGGGGCGGCTAGTCCGGCAGACGGCGCGGGTGAGGAGGCCAGTGAGGTGCGGCACGTTCCAGGTGGGGAGAAGAGATTGGTACCTCGAGCTGGCTGGGAAAGGGAGGTCACAATGCAAGGCATGGCTCAAGGGGGCTGGCTGAGGAGGGTAAAGCGGGGCGGTGCAAGCAGGGGCAATACGATTCTCGCCGGATGGAAGGGATACAAGGCAGCCGGACAGAAGGCCGGCCAATGGAGAAGGGCACGGCGTGAACAAAAGAGGGAGCCGGGGGAGGCTTCAAATGTGGGAGGGGAAGGGAGGACCAGCAGCTTGAGGGTAGGAGGGGAGAAACAAGGGAGGTGCGGCCAAAGGGTGGGAGCAAGAGCAGGGGCGACGGCGGGTTTCCGGGGAAGAGGCAAGCCATGGGGGCGACGTGAGTTAGGGTTTCAGGGGATAAGGTATGCACCACGACCTAGGAGGAAAATGGGGGACATGTATCATGATGCAACAAGAGAGGGGGGGAATAAAATAGAGAAAAAAAAATAAAAACGGAAAATAAAAGGGAAAGAAATAAAGAAAATAAAATAAAATAAAATAAAATGCAACCTAAAAAAAGGAATGAAATAATAATAATAATAATAATTGTAATAATAATAATAATAATAACTATTTTTATTATCATTAAAGTAATTCTTTAAACTTCGTTTGATTATTTTTATTTTTAAAGAGTCGGGCAACTGCGCGGTTACCCTGCGTGACCCTTAAAAAGTTTAATATAATGATGATGATAATAATAATAAACATAATAAAATTATCATCTTTAACCCTTTTAATTTCAATCTTTTATTGATCATTTCACTTAATTAATCTATTAATTAATTAATCGTGCATCGGGCAGGTCGCGCGGTTAACCGGGCGAGGTCGCACGGCGACCGGAGTGAGGTCGCACGGCTTCGACCGTGGTGCGCTGGACGCACTCAAGACCATTACAAGCGTTTTTAAATAAAAACCTCAAATTTTAAGTTAGGCTTAACCCCAGACTACTCGACACAAAGAAAATTAATGAAATAACTTATTTAAAGATAACGGGTGTGAAAATTCTCCCCACCATGAAGCTTTCCGTCCCCAGAAAGCCTTAACTAAAGCTGAGACCCAAAGTAAGAAATGACACCCCCTTAAGGTCCAAAGAGGATCCCTATGAAAACAAGAAAAAAAGAGGCAAACTCATCGTGATCAGAGAATGTGACTCAAATGATAACCTCAAGAAACGCATAAAAAGACTTTCTGATATGTGTCGCCCGCCCCGAAGAGCTAGGACACCTCCAGTTCATTGATCAAGGATAGGGACTCTCACGCTCGCAAGAACCAACTTCACAAACCGAAACACCTCAAGCACTATTAAACAAAACCCATGCCATTTGGCTAGAATGAAAAAACAAGGCCAAACCATGTCCAAGGAACACTCTAATCACTTATCACCAAGCCATATTTAGAAATAGAAGAAAAAGGTCAACATGGGGAAGCCTGAGGGGCTCCCCACCATTAAGAACCTACCAACGCCCAAGACGAGACTAGAAAACTAACACAGGGAGGTCTGAGCGGGCTCCCCACCATTAAAGAAAAGTCCAACATCGATTCATTCCAGAGACATTCGTATGAAACCCAACGTGGGTCTCCCCGCCATTAGAACTGAAAGAGGATACAGAACTTTGAAAACTTCCTAACGGTGACCAAACACCCCACCACAAGGGGCGAGGGGGGGGGGCGACCACCGGGCGTCAAAACCACGACCTAAGACCAACCAGCATCACTACGTCCCTGGATGATCACTATTCAAATCTGAGACCGGTTTACCTACCAGAACCCATAAGGACCACTAATAGCGATTACATCTAATAGGATTCAACCCCCATGACTTTATGGTATGAAACGAACATGCTTCCTCATAGCTACAGGAAACCTCACGCACCCAAACGAGTCATTCAGAATGGAAAGACCACAGAAAATAGTTTAAACCGCCTTCACCTTCAATTCTGGTGACAGAAATAAAGTTGGGGCCTCAAACACTCTCGGGGTTCTTGACCACGTGTCAGCTTCACTCTGAGGCCTATGGCTGGAGTCTTGATGTTTGAAGCATCTCCTGTCTCGCAGTCAGGTATTGAAGACTCCCAAATAGAGCTTCTCCTTTTAGTGTCACATGCAACCACACTGCAACTGAGACAACACCAGCAAACACAACACATTACGAAATCCAACTGATCATACACAGAACATTCACCAACACAAGAGCTGAAGTGGTGCATGCGCATCAACCTTTGTCACACTAAATGAGAACACGACACCACAAATCATCACCTGAACGTGAGCATTCCTATTGAGAAAAACATTATACGGAGAAGGAATTGAAACTGAGTCTTAAATAACATGTGATTCCTGAAATCGACCATAGCATACCCACGTAGCTGGGTCTGCCACACTAGTGGCCTAACAGAGCCTTTTTCTTAAAAAAACCAACGAATTACCAAAGGTCATTTAAAAATAACAGTCCGCACCGACAACCCCAGGTTTCTTCCACCTTTTCACTTTGAAGAGAACTCACACTGCAAGTGGTCACCAAACATGACCCTTGCAGCTGATGAAAACACTACAAGCCATTCAAGACATCGGTAAACACCGATAACTCTGAATCACTTGCACCCTTCCCCAATGGAATTCCTTTCAGTGCTTTTAGGGGAACCATCAGATGCCACGATGTCAAACTTAATACCCGATGACTCAGACAACTCAAAGAGACCAAAAATCCATTCAACTCCCCTCACATATGTCATCCCGCTGCGAGAGGATCCGTCTAGTTGTAAAAAGGAGAGGTGGGTTCAATTCTAGAATTCAATAAGAGAGTCATCTGATCAACTGGAGGGTCGGACAACGACGAATTGCCTATGGCTACACTTCAATCGCATGCTAACGCTTCATGGGGGCATACACTAGTCAAGAAAGAAAACCATGGATTCAACCAAATTGGTCCAATGGTAAAGACATACCACAAGCTAACACTAGATGTGCAGGGGGAACCACTGCAAGGGCTTCCTGAAGCACTTTTTTAAAAGAATCACTAACCACACACTTTTATACTAACTTACAAATAAAAATTCAAACTCAAGACACAAATCAGTCAGAAAGGGACCTCAGCTCGAAACACCTCACATCTGACATTTCCAAAATAGAAGGACACACCACACAATCAACAGTTATTTAAAAACACAAAATTTTCCTTCAACAAAACATTTTGAAAAAAATAAGCAAAGCTAGTGGGTTGCACAAACACCAATGGTGTCCCATGGGCCTTGCACATGCATGTTCCTGTGCTGCACCGGCACCCACCTCATGTCCATCCAGGAATTCATCCACTCATGCCATTGACCATTCCTATTTCCATATACACTAATGCAGGTGGCTGCCCATGAGAACACCAAGAATCAAGATCAGAACCTTTCCATTTTTCAAAACCAAACATTCTACCCACAATTTTCAAACCTTATACATCATTCCCTTTTTTTAAAGAACTTCATTTGAAAACATTTTCCAAGACCAAAACATTTTTACTTAAAAACTAAATTTCCACAATTCCAAAACAAAGAGGTGAGGGACAATGAAAGAAGAAACTAGTGTCAGCGGGTGATTGGGGCATATGGTTGGCGGCCATATGCCAATCACACCACCACCATAGAGGGTATTCTGGGACAGCGTCCCCAACTCCACATGGCTTTCCAGACTATGCAAGCTCACTGGGACCACTGACCCTACTCCCTTTTCATTTCCTCTAGACAAGATTAACCAAACGGACCAAAGATTTAAACAAACCTCGACTTACTTTGGTAACTCGAGTCCCGCCACGAGGTGTGCTGGCCAGGAACCTTACTCGTAGCCAGGACGTCGAGTCCCGACAACCTTAACTCCAGCCTACCATGACTCTATTCCAAAAGAACACGACCCAAGAGAGAAAACCTGCTCTGATACGATTTTTTCACGAACCAGGCCAGGTCGCCATCCGACCCGACGCCCGACCCGGTCCGTGGCATGGACCAAAGGGAATTCCTGATCCCCACGGGCTGGCACAAGTGCCCGGGTATCAAAACAATACATGGGAATGATTTACCCGAAATAGTAAACACAAACAACCAGCAATATAGATAAACTAAAATTGGAAACTGACAACCAAACAGACCCTTAACTTTGGACCAAACTTAAAGTTTACAATTCAACCCAAAACTCTAAGGAGACTGCAATGGAAAGAAAAATAACACATCAAATCACACCTTCATGAAAAACGAGGAGCCATCTCCTCAAACCACCATTGTTAGACCTGCATGGGAAAAACCATCAACAACCCGAACCACCATCGCTGAGCAAAATACCTCAACCTGGAATACATAGAGAACAAGGTCTACATACACCCAAAGGTGTATGTAAGGTGTGAGTGAAGAGCCCAGTAGGATGTCACCCAATAAAAAGGTTCCACACATAATTATTAAATGACAAATACATTTTCAATTTTAATTAAAGCAAAGAAGTAAATGCTTGAACAGATTTAAAGGAAACGGGATTAAGGAAAACAGTTTCAAATGGAACAACTTAAAATTAAAACACACACACCCTTACTTTTTAAAATAACCAATGTGTCACACTGATGAGCGTAAAGTAACCAATGAGCACTAATATGGGAGAGGCTGCATGGGTATTAGCTATCTTGGGTCCCTAGATCATCGTGTCTTGGTGAAACATGTCTTAGAAGGACACAACCCTAAAAAAATGTGGCTTAGAAGGACACGACCCTCAGAAAATGTGGCTTAGAAGGCCACAACCCTTAGAAAATCATATGTTTAGTTAGTGTTGCAATCGTCAGTCCTGCCAGTGAAACCGGGTCAAGTCGCCTCCAGAACACTAGCCCACTAGTCTAGTCTACCCTCCTAACTACTTGTACTTCCTGATTTGTGCTCAATTAATTTTCAAGTTCGAGTCACCTGTCACAATAATGCATAAAAGCCAAACAGGGTGCTTACACGCGCAAAAACACCATTTGCATACCCAAACCCGCTTTTAAAACCATACGCACACCAGAATCATTTTAAAAATTAATCTTCACTGCTTATATGTTAAATTAAACTAGATGCATAGTTTAATAAAAACACATTTATAGTTAAGAAAACCACTAAGAGAATTTAATAAATAGTTTTCAAACATGTCGCAAAACTCTTAAAGGAAAAAAATCATTCAAAACCCCTTTCCAAAATAAAACATATTCTGACACACGCCAAAATATAAACCTCGTCACCCGCACTCCCTAACTCACACAAACCATTTTTTTAAGACCAAACGCACACGATGCTATGAAAAAAAATTACAGTTCACACCACTTGCACAAATTAATAAGTGAACCACACAATTTAAAAATCACCAACAGAGTTCCCAGCAGAAAACACACGCATTGTATAAACAAATCTACTAAACAGTTTCAATGCAAATCAAACTTCATAAAGAAAAAATTTTACACTACATAAAATAATTAAATAATATGCTAAAATAATCAAACTTGCAGATTAATTAGTTAAATAATAATTAATCATGGAACCACCTACCAGTGTGTAGCAACTCCACAAAATTGGTGCGAAACTCCCATCGCACGACAATCGCACCACAAGGGGTCTAATGCGAACCTTAAAAACCAATTATCAAAGAAATTGAATCAAAAACAAACCAAATCAAACGAGTTAATAAGAGAATCCTCACCTCAAACGGTGACTGACAAACCAAGATAGACCGAAATCACAAGGCAGCGACCAAATCCCTACAAGATAAATACTACGAACCATAAATCACACAAAGGACATCACACAACCGGGTGTGAAACCAACCAACGACATTAACCCTTACCTTGGGTGTCGGTGACGAACCAAAACGAGACGAATCAACATGAAACTATCCAACGCCCTACCGAAAACATAATAGGGAGTCAAAATCACCAAAAACCCCAAATACAAGATGTGCGAACAAGTGGAAACAACAAAAACTCACCTTGGGTCAATGTCGGTGGACCAAAACACACTGAATCGCCTTTCCTTCAGCGGTGGTTGCTGGGACATGCTCAAAAGGTCCTTAAGATACCATATTCACCAATCTAGAATAGAAGAAATGAGGCATCGGCTGAGAGGGGGTGTGTCGGACCAGCCCACGACCAACATGGGTCACCGGACACGGTTCATCCGAAGGAGGTAAGGTGCAGGGCAGTTTCGCTGGACGGAAAGAGGGAGGTGGCACACAGCGCAAGGGAGTAGCCATATGGGGGTACGGCTACTGAGCTGGGGGGTTCATGCGATGGGGTTCCAAGCAAGAGGAGGAGGTCGATCAGATGCAGCAGGGGGCGGCTAGTCCGGCGGATGGCGTGGATGAGGAGGCCAATGAGGTGCGGCGCGTTCCAGGTGGGGAGAAGAGAGTGGTACCTCGAGCTAGCTGGGAAAGGGAGGGCATGATGCAAGGCATGGCGCAAGGGGGCTGGCCGAGGAGGGTAAAATGGGGAGGTGCAAGCCGGGGCAATACGATGCTCGTTGGATGGAAGGGATAAAAGGCGGCCGGACAGAAGGTCGGCCAATGGAGAAGGGCGAGGCGTGAATAGAATAGGGAGCCATGGGAGGTTTCGAATGTGGGAGGGGAAGGGCAGACTAGTAGCTTGAGGGTAGGAGGGGAGAAACAAGGGAGGTGCGGCCAAAGGGTGGGAGCAAGAGCAGGGGCGACAGCGGGTTTTTCGGGGAAGAGGCAAGCCATGGGGGCGACTTGAGTTAGGGTTTCAGGGGATAAGGTATGTGCCATGACCCAAGAGTAAAATGGGGGACATGAAGTGTTATGCAACAAAAGAGAGGGGGAGGAATAAAATAGAGTAAAAAAAGAAAAAAGGAAAATAAAAGGGAAAGAAAGAAAGGAAATAAAATAAAATAAAATAAAATAAAATAAAATAAAATGCAACCTAAAAAAGGAATGAAATAATAATAATAATAATAATAATAATTGTAATAATAAAAAAAATACTATTTTTATTATCATTAAAATAATTCTTTAAACTTCGTTTGATTATTTTTATTTTTAAAGAGTTGGGCAACTGTGCGGTTACCCCGTGCGGCCCTTAAAATTTTTAATAGAATGATGATGATAATAATAATAAACATAATAAAATTATCATCCTTAACCCTTTTAATTTCAATCTTTTATTGATCATTTCACTTAATTAATTTATTAATTAATTAATTGTGCACCGGGCAGGCCGCGCGGTTAACCGAGCAAGGTCGCACGGTGACCAGAGTGAGGTCGCACGGCTTCGACCGCGGTGTGCTGGACGCACTCAAGACCACTACAAGCATTTTTAAATAAAAACCTAAAATTTTAAGTCGGGCTTAACCCTGGACTACCCAACACAGAGAAAATTAATGAAATAACTTATTTAAAGATGACGGGTATGAAAGGATAGAGTTGGGTCAGTTGCCTACCGGTTGCAGTTACCACAGAGGTATCGGGCCATGCACGATGTCTTCCATGTATCTCATTTGTGCCACTATCATTCAGACCCATCTCACGTTTTTCATCCCAAGGAGGTTGAGCTTCAGGCTGATGCATCCTTTGAGGAGCATCCAATTCGTATTGTTAATAGGAGAATGAAGGTTCTCCAAGGCCGGTCAGTTCTTCTCGTATGGGTGTTATGGCAGCATAGCCGAGTGCAGGACGAAACCTGGGAGTGGGAGACCGACGTACGTGCTTAGTGGCCAAAGTTGTTCACAACTTTATCTTCACCACCCTTGGAAGGGCAATTCGGGGACGAATTGCTTTAAGGGGGGAAGTTTGTAAGAACTCGGTTCTTATTATTGAGGTACGGGTTTCTTCTTTTCCTCTTTCTTTTAATGTTTTGAGAAAATAAGGAAAATGGGGAAAATCCCAAATTTGTGGGTACACGCCGTGTACTTTTTCACACGCCATGTACTTTGGTCATGTGGGATGAGTACACAGGGCGTGTAGGACTACCAGCGATGAAGGGTGTAAAAACTGACTACACACTGTGTACTAGGTATTTACACGCTGTGTAATCAATCGGCAGGTGAACAGTAAGGCGGTGAAGGTAGCTGCCAGCTAAGCGACATTACACACTGTGTAATCAGAAATACACGTCGTGTACTCATGTCGGCAAGTGAATAGTGTCGCGGTGAAAAGTAGCCGCCATAGGAACAGTTAAATGATTAAAAGTACACGTCGTGTACTTGAGTGTACAACCCGTGTATTTTTTTTTTTTGCTTAGAATGGGCAGTAGCCTCCTCTTTGGACAGAGGAAGCTTAAACTGCTAGAGGAGCTCATGAGAGGAGGCCGGATCTTGGGAGAGCTCCTGACCGCACACCGGGAACCTGATTCCTACGCCGTCGATCTCGATTGAACCGCACAGGTAAGCCCTTCCTTCTCCTTGAGTAGTACTTACCAATTATTTCCTGGGGTAAAGTTATTTGAGGTTTAATGTGTGAGCGTTTATCCCAGATCTACGTCGTTCATGGGTGTTTCGGGAGGCGTCATTCACAAATATCGATCAGGGGCGATCGAGGTAGGTGGTCTGGTGTTTATTTCCAACTATTGAGTTGAATTTGTGTATCATTGTACTACGATCCCATGGTTGGGGTATCGTATGGATGAGGCCTTTGCTGAAAGGATATCTAGAATTGTATAGATAACCTAATGATAAGTTTAAACTACTATTTGGGATCACTACTTGGATCCAGGACCACCCTGGGGGTGCGTTCCTCTGTTTAGCCGTTTGGCCAAGATACCTGAGGGTATTCCATGATTATATTATGGATTGCATTTTCTCGAGATGAAATTTATATAAATTTCTTATTTATGCTTTGGGCTTGGCCCAATTCCTTTAGCCTGAGGGTAGTGTTTTTTCTTAGCCCGAGGGCAGTGTTTTTCTTAGCCTGTGGGCAATGATTGGTTAGCCTTAAGGTAACCTTTGTTTATGCCTGTGGACAGTAGTTTCTGTGCCTGAGGGCCATATCTCGTATGCCTGAGGGCAATGTTCGTTATGCCTGAGGGCAATCACCTGCGGGTAGTTGGTTCTGCTACCTGAGGGTAAGGGTAGTTTGTCTAAGGACACGGCTATTTAGAATATTCATTGTGGTGATTTTTATATGTTATACTTGCCAAGCTAAAGCACAAGCTTGGAATTGATTAATAAATATTAAAATGGCAATGAAATTGGTAGTGATTGTTACTTTTGAGTACTTACTAGTTTACTGCATCTACTTTTGCACACTATTGTTACACATATTCACTGACAGTTGGGCACGGGCCTTTGGTGGGTGCCTAATGGGATTTATTTCTCACACCCTGTTTGGGTCATGTCTTCGGCCCAAACAGACTATATTGTTGCAGGTGTCGATAGGAGAAAGGGTCCCTATACAGGCACATGATTATATTAGAGGAGTAAGAGAGCATGGAACAGAGCTTAGGCCTGCGATGTTGTTGCGTTCTGTTTACTCTGCTTTGTTTTGTTTGGTTGTACCTTGTACTTGAGTTGTATTGTATTGTATTGCAGTGTTTCATGTTTGGCTGTTTTCATAGAATAGTGACATGCTGCATCTTTATATATATGACTATTGGTTCTCTTTTACTTCAGTTTTCCATTTTAGTTGTATATTGTTTACTGCTTCCGTTGTTGAATGTTATATTTCTTTTTTTGTTGCGCTACACTTTGATAAATGAGGGCATAGTTTTCCCACTATCAGACATGGGCCCTCGCTGCTAGTCAGCAGCCTCTGGCATTTGGGGAAATGCGCTTGAGATCATGTGACCAACTGGGTTCGGGGCACCCGTTGAGTGGCACCCAGATCCGGGACGTTACAAATATAAACAATTTATTTTATATTTTTATAGGCAGTCGAGCATCCTGATATTACGGAGTACGACGTTTATCGGAGTATGTACAGTGATCCAGCCACTGAAGAGATTAGAGGTGATCGCCAGTTTCAGATTGTGGTTAGTATTATTTTTTCAGTTTGAAAATTAACTGCATATAATATTTTCACAATTTTAATTTCAAACTGGAATTGAAGGAGTCATATGAGGCTGTGACCTCTCAGAAAAAGGCTGGAAGTCAGGACGAGGCGACTGATCAGACCAGTGCTCACCATTTCGATGAGGCGGTACGGATGCAGGCGACTCAGTATGGCTTTGAGAAGGGCTGAGTAGTTGTTATCGGCTCTCATGTGACTCCTGGTACTTATTATGGTACTGTTGTGATGTCGACGTCCAACTCGAGAGGAGCTCGTGGAGAGGCATCATCTTCTGCCTCACAGTATCAGGAGCAGTTGCGAACTCAGGCTGAGCTTATAGAGAGTTTGCAAAAGCAGTATGAAGAGATGCGTCAGCAGCAGTAGCACGAGGAGGAGATGTGTTGATGGTAGCAGCAGCAGCAGCATCACGAGCAAATGGAGTACTTGCGTCGTCTGACTCGTAGTTTAGGGATGGAGTTTCATCCACCATCTCCTACAGCTCCTCCGCCTCCTCCAGAAGACGACCCCCTTAGTGATTTTTTTTATGTTAAAAACATTTGAATTCAAGATTTGTTGTAATATAAACTATTTTCAATTTTTGTCTTTTATATTGGTGTCAATATTGCATAATTTAATTTTTTTAATATTTTATTATTTATTATTACTATTATATTTTTTAATGTTTGTTTATTTTAATAATAATATTATTATTATTATTATTTTATGAATTTTTTTATATTTTTTTGTGAATATTGAGAATTCTAATATTTTTTATTATTTTAATAATATTAACATTATTTTTTCATTAATCATAATTTTATTAAATATTTTTTTAGTATTATATTTTTTAATGTTTGTTTATTTTACAAATAATAATAATAATAATAATTTATGAAATTTTTATATTTGTTTTGAGAATATTGAGAATTTTAATATTTTTTATTTTTTTATTATTTTAATAATATTAATATTCTTTTTTTCATTAATTATAATTTAAATAAATATTTTTTTTATTTTGGTTATTATTTGCGACGGGATCTTTTGCGACGGGATCCCGTCGCAAATAGTTTAAAAATATTTTTTAAAATAGTATTTGCAACGGGCCCTTGGTATCGTCGTAAATACTATTTGTGACGGGCCAGCCGCAATAAGTTTATTTATATATAATGTATATAATCAGAGAGTTATTTGCGACGGGCTCGTCACAAAAAACATTTTTTGCGACGCTGTTTTCTGCAATTGGCTATTTGCGAAGGGACCCCATCGCTAAAACTTATTTGCGACGGGATCCCGTCGCAAATAACCTGTTGCAAATAGCACAAATTCTAATAGTGTTTGTGTGCAATGCTAGTGATGTCCTTGTTTTCCAACATGGTTTTGGACAAGAAAACCATATTAGGGCAACTTTTAGCACAATGGTGCTGGAGCATCTAAATCATTCGTGGGTTTCCAAGCCCACGACAGTTCCAGCTTGGAATGATCGTTGTGTTAGGCGGGGCTGGTTTATTCCAACCTCCGCCTCTTTTAATTCAATCAGGGTTCCAACTTCAGTAAATTTCCACCTTTGGGGTACTTTTCATTTTCCAATGGTACCTCCAGAGATCTTTTTGAACCACCTGTTTCTGATGAGCCCATTTCACAACCATAATCGTCTCTAGCCTTCCTTTTCTACAAACGTAGCATTTTAGGCGCATGCGCAAAATTGGGAAGTAGGGCCTCACCTGGTTGACAAGCTTGCAAGGTGATACAGTCCTTAGGAGTACTCTTACTATCCGGGGAGTCTAAGCAGATGTGTTTGTTGCTTCCTGGAAGCTGAAGATAATCCCTAGAGGTTGGAGTACTAGAGCCCGTGGAGATTATCGTTGCTATCGAGGGTGCCATCTGAGGATTATCAGTGTTTTCAGTAGCCACTACTAGGGAATTAGATAAAAGCTTCTTTTCACCACTTGAGTGCTCTGTGTTACATACTTTGTTCTGGATGGGATGAGGTCCAAAAAAATGATTTTACTCTGCATGGGAGCCTTTTGTGCATGGAAAGCCTTGGTGAGTCTTTTTTTGTCACGTTGCTTTTCTGCTTCGGGGATAAAAGATGTTCACAATTTTTTTGCACGTAACCATGGACTATTCTGCATCACCAGGTTACCTTTATTATTTGGATCTTTTCCAACACAATCTTTTTCAAAATGTCTGAGGCGGCCACAAAAAAAGATAAAAGTTTGGCAGCTTTTCATTTTCAAAGGATATCTAATATTTTGCTCCATCAAGTGTCAAGAAGGTACCTCTCATGAGAGGTTTGCCAACTTCGACCATCACTCTAATCCTAACTGACGGTCCCCAATGGATGGGATCTGATTGGTCTCATTCCATGAACTGGTCGATATGATTTCCAATTTCTTGTATCGCCCATTCTGATCTTCCCCAGAAGGGGATACCAGTTAATTGCAACCAAAATGGGGACTTAGAAAAAATGAGTGAGGATATATCTTCTCCGGTCTTTATGCATTCCATCATCAAAAGGTAGTTATTAAACGACCATGGCCTCCCCTAAAGCACTTTTTATTTGTTCTTCATATTGAAGAATTCAAAAATTAGGTGTCCAGCTCCAATCTCTCTGATTTCCACTCCATCATCTAAGTGCCATATCGACTGCGCACCCATATTGAAGGGTCTCCCGGATATCGATTTTCCAATTAATAACAGGGACATGCGCCACGCCAGGAAGGTATCATCGTCGTTATTGGTAACAAGTGTTTCTTTCTCTTTATCCATAAGCGAGAGATTTTTCCATCTACTAACCAAGTCGTTATCCATTGTACTAGTGGATACCAGATTGTCAAAAAAATTAAACACAGGGAATCCCCATTGAGAAAGCTCTAGCAACACGGGCGGAGGCTGTGGGTAGGTGCCTTCGTTAGCCATACTTGGACCACCCCTTTGCGAACCACCAAGGGAGAAAACAAACTGAAGTCACCGCGGTCAAGAACCCTACACGTACCACTCCTCTCCATACTTGGGAACTTTCAAAGACATGCCCTTGCGACCGCTTACGCGTGGAATTCTGGAGATTCCGAAGAAAACCCTAAGCGGGCAATAACACTGTGAACCATGGCAGCCGGGGCAACGATGTCCCTATTGCAATCCAATTGTCGCGAACTACTGGATACATCCCTCACGAACCACACCACTGCTGACCACACGACCCGAACCTTGCATCAAACTCCCTCTACGAACCACACCATCGTGAACTGTGAACAAAACTTCCTTCTCGAGCCAACCACCACAAACCGCATAAAGATCGACACAGAGTATGCGAAGAAAATCCTTCGTGTGCAGGACCTCCACAAGTCGTTTGTGGAAGAAGAAGACAACGGGAAGCACAACGTTGACCTCTTATCCCGAACTGTACCTCCGCTGGACGCAGAACCAAATCAACCAATCCCTCTGTAAGCGGAAAACTACGATCTCTTCAGTCAACAGGGTCTCAGAGTCCGACTGCAAACCGGATCTAAAGGCAGTGCAAAGTCGAGCGCTGAGGAAGAGAGGAGATCCCGAGTCATGCAAACCCTAGAACACAATCTGGACCGAGGCTCAAGAAACGAGGATGATGCAACAAGATCGATAGGGGAAGGACGACGGGGAGAACAAAACAAGCGCCGATCTGAGATGCAGGGCCACCGCCAATGATACACCAAACCCTAGAAAATCCTAGGAGAGAGCTCTCAACCGAGAGTGTAACAAGTGAGCCTCACTGACAACACAAACACTTTGTCTTAACATGGCCGTCGGGTCCTGACCCGCCAGGTACGACCAGTTGCCCCGCAGAAACGTAGTCCCCACCTTGGGGCCCATCCACGTGCCCGAACGGGTCATCTGACTAATGAAAGTCTTCACAGACCAACACATGTCCTTTCCGGTGTCTTTTTTCCTCACTCACACACACCATAGGAAACTTTCTAGAAGATCACCCATCCTGATCACTACTTCAGGTCAAGCACGCTTAACCATTGAGTTCTAATTAGACAGATTCCTGAAAAGGAAGGTGCACCTTGTTAACATGAGTCATATCATTTTATCATTTAACCCTTTATCATTCAGGGGTGTTACATTCACCCCCTCCTCTTTAGAGCACAACGTCCTCGTTGTGGGCTCTACATCTCAACCCAGACAGTGCACCACACTTAAGGTTGGGTGTCACTTCTGATACCAAATGTAACAATTGAGCCCCGCTGACAGCACAAACACCCCGCCTTAACATGGTCGTCGGGTCCTGGCCCGCCAAGTACCACCAGTTGCCCCACAAACACGTGGTTCCCACCTTGGGGCTCACCCACGTGCCCGAACGGGTCATCTGACTAATGAAAGTCCCCACAGGCCAACACATGTTATTTCCAGTGTGTTTTGTCCTCACTCACACACATATCCTAGGAAACTTCTCAGAATGTCACCTATCCTGATCACTACTCAAGGCCAAGTACGCTTAACTATGGAGTTCTAATCAGGCAAGTTCTCGAAAAGGAAGGTACACCTTGTTGACATGAGTCATATCATTTTATCCACCCTTTATCATTCAGGGGTGTTCCAGAGAGACTTCGCTATTGAATTTAAATGTACATTGCTCAATACTAATGAGTAAATTTTTAATTAACATTAATTTTGAATTATTTTATAAACACCCTTTTACTAAATCTATTATATATCGGTTTTAAATGTATATTTAGTATTATATATATATATATATATATATATATATATATATCAATATAAATATATTTTTATATTAAAATATGTTTTTTACTAATATATATTCATTATTATTTTATAAGCCCTTTTGTTCATGGTGATAAAATTGTATCATTGAATAAAAGTGATTGCATGACACATTTAACAATGAATGTGCAATAAACTATTATTTTGGTAGTCATGAAGTTGGTAGTGATGTTGGGAGTTTTGGTGAGTTTTTTCTCCCTTAAAATTTCATACCTTGATCTTTGGTTATAGGAGGCGATGAGTGCGTGTGGCAGCCTCATATGTTAATATAGATATCTTAAAATCAGAAAAAGAGTTTCGTGAAAGGGAAAGAATGGGAGGGATAAATATTAGTACGATTTTTTTATTAAATGAAAAAAATGTGAAGACACGCGTGGCGGGAGGAGAATTTGAGAGGACATGAATGGCTAGCAAGAAAAGTCAGACCTCCCGAATGCAATGGTCGGTCCATCCATGGCTTGATCCTTGGGGATCCGTTCATGGCGTGAGACCACCCGCTCCTTCATCTCCTTCATCCATTCCCCCTCCCTCCCGGACAACCATGGAGGCTTCGGAGGCTCCCCCTTCCCCACTCAAGTATATATACCCACCCAAGCATGGACTCTTCCCACATCCTCATCCTCATCCCTTCTTACCATATCCAGAGTTCTGCAACAATGGCGAAGTATGCGTGCCTCCCCCTGGCCATCGCCCTCCTCCTACTATCTCTTTCCTCCGCCGCCGCCCACAACAGGACCCGCAAACAGCCGCCGCCGCCGGCTCCCAGCACCCCCCAGGCCGCTCCCCCGGTGCCGCAGCCCGCGCCACCGGCCCCCGCCCCGCCCGGGGATTACAAGGACTGCTTCGGGAAGGTGTACGCCTTCGGGGACTCGTACACCGACACCGGCAACGCCTTCCTCCTCGGCGGCCTCAAGTCCTTCATCGGCGCCTTCTTCTCGCGTTTCCCCTTCGCCCCGCAGATGCCTCCGCAGCTGACCCAGCAGAAGGGCCGCCTCTGCGACGGCCGCCTGGTCGTCGACTTCCTCTGCGAGTCCCTCCACCTCCCCTACCTCCCCCCCTTCAAGAGGTCCGACGCCGACTTCAGCGGCGGCGCCAACTTCGCGATCGCCGGAGCCACCTGCCTCTCGCCGGACTTCTTCATCAAGCGCCTCATCGCGCGCAGCCTGATGTGGCACTCCGTCCCCTCCAGCTTCGGCCTCCAGATCGACTGGTTCCTCAAGCACAGGGCCGCCATGGGGTGCATGCGCGGCGACCCCGCCTGCGCCGCAAAGATCGGGGGCTCCCTGTTCTGGGTCGGCTCCATGGGCGTCAGCGACTACGCCCGCACCTTCGGCTCCTCCATCTCCGCTCGCTGGCTCACCCAGAGATCCATCTTCCAAACCAGCAAGCTCCTAGAGGTATATATCATATATCATATATCATATATCATATATGCCTTCCCCGCCATGGATATAAGTTATAACTTATGAGATATACAGGGGTTGCTCTCAAACGGCGCGAAACACCTGGTGGTTCAAGGGCTGCCGCCGATGGGATGCCTGCCGGTGTGCCTGCTTCTGTCGCCGCCGCAGGACAGGGACCAGCTGGGGTGCGCCACCGGGATCAACTCCGTGATCTCGGCGCACAACGACATCCTCCTCCGGAAGATCGCGGCGCTGCGGCAGCAGTTCCCCGACTGCAACATCCTCTACGCCGACCACTTCAACGCGTACCGGTCGGTTCTGATGAACTCCACCGCCTCCTTCCGGGAGCCCTTCAAGGCCTGCTGTGGGTCCGGCGGCGGGCTTCTGAACTTCAACCTGAACAGCATGTGCGGCGCCGCCGGGACGAACACCTGCGACAACCCCCTTCAGCACGTGGTGTGGGACGGACTGCACCTGACGGAGACGATGCACAAGCACATGGCGGATCTGTTCCTGAACCAGGGCTTCTGCAAGCCATCCTTCGCGGAGCTCATCATGAAGGTGAAGGGATCGGCGCAGATGGGTCAGATGGGTCAGATGGGTCAGATGGGTCAGATGGGTCAGATCGGTCAGATGGGTTGATGGCAGCCGCCGCTCGCGGTTACCTCAAAATCTCGCGCTCTGAGTGCGCGTTGCATTCAAGAAGCGATCCAATAAGTTCCATTTTGTTTTATCTTTCGTTTGTGTTAAGTTGATTAATAACACGAGCCCGGGTTTTTCCGGGTTTTTCTCCCTTCCGATCAAAATTTAGTAATTTTCGAAAGTCAACATTATTTTTTTATTTACTCTTTTTTTTCAAGAAATTACATATGGGTTTGTTCCGAAACTGCTTATTTTTTAAAAAAAATATGATATTAATTTAAATTGTGCAATGAATATACACGCCATTATTTGTTGTTATTATTATCATTATTATTATTATATATATATGCATGTATTTATGTATGTATTTTATTATCATGTATTATTTATGTCTTTATTTATAAGTAATATACCATAAAAGGAGAAATTAACATATAAATACATATATCACAAAAAAAATATTGAGGGAAAATATTTATAAAAAAAAATCAAATTTATTTAAATGGATATTGAAATTTAATAGATAAACATTTTTATCTCATGAATACACATTTTTAATAAAAAATGCTACCTTTTACATGTAATAAATTAAAAAAAATTATGATAAATTAAGATAGGCAGATCCAGAGAATCGTGAAAAAATAAAGCATTTTTAAAAACCATTGATAATAGATACTTTTTATCCTCTAAAAAAAATGGGCACTCCTTTAGCACTTTTTTAGCCGCGATAAAGAATATCAAGTGTAATATTGTTTATATATTATTAAATGTGATTTATATAACAATAAATAAATAAATAAATTTATTTATAATTATATATATATATATATATTATAAAACGTAATAATACAAACTATATAAATACATTAAATATAGTTCATATTTAAATTAATATATTGATTTTCATATTATATAATTTATAATATACGTATATTTTTATAATTATATATGTATGCGTGTTTATATATATTTACATATAAAATTATAATTATGTATCTATATGATAAAATATATAAATATGTAGTATATATAAAATTTTTACATATAAAATGTTTATTTTAAAATACAAATCATATGAGAATAGAAATTTATTAACTTTTATTTTCATAATTTATGAAAAAAAATTATCAACTTTATATTAAGCAATAAAAATATTTAAGAATGTATTTAAACACATTAGAAAAATGTATTTGTAAATATAATATATTATAAATACATTTTAATAATCATATGAACATTTAAATAAATTATATAAATACATTCCAAATAATTATATAAAAATGCATAAACAAATGTATTTAAAAATATATATAATGAATATATATATCAATAGATAGATATTTAAATATATAAATGAACATATATTTATTTAAGTATATGTAAATTAATATAAATATAGTTGGTGGTGTGACCTGAATTCTATTTGAGCCACCCCATAAAGCTCATGGTACGATAAAAGAAAAAAAGCGGTGAAAAATGGAGTGTCATGGACCAGGGTGCGTCAACGAATCCCCGTGGTATGGACTACTTCAAATTAAAGTTTTCTCCACACATGCATACATTTTACAAGAAATATATATTAACACGCACACGCATATATATATTTAAATATATCATTATATAATAATAATAACGACATCGACTGGTGGTGGGTGCATTTGCTTACAAAGGGATGGTGAGGGGTTCAGGTCCTACCCCAATGGATTTGGTTCTGAATTTCTTGGTTCTACGGTGGTGAAGTGCAACCAACGATGGGCGGTAGTATTTTTTGCCCAAAAAATAATTTAATTTTTTTAGCCTCTTTAAGCATTAGAAATTAGCGCCGATAAATGATAGCTTTTATCAAAGATACCTTTTATCGGTGCTAAAAAAGCATTGACAAAGCCTCAATTTATCATCGTTTTTTTAGTGCTAAAAAAAGTTCCTGGTTTTTATCTGTCGTGAGTGCCCTAGACCCAACTTATGTATGTAATTTGATTACCATTACATGTATACAATTTGATATATACATGTGTTTATCTTACCAGAACAGTGTTAATACTTCTGTATCCACAATATTTATGATAATGTCCTTAGATTACATGTTGTTTCAAAAGAGTTATAACAGTTCTCAGGCTATAATGAGTTTTTGGAGATACCATGACAATAATATTAAACGTATGTTTTATGGTCTAGATACATCATGTGGACATGACACAGATAATGTGTGACCATCAAGTGTTGAGGGCTCATAAGGATTGAAATTTTTTCTCATAAAGTTTGCACCTGGCGATATCTAATATGTGAGATCATGAGGACATACCCACCAATATGAACACCACATGTTTCAGATGTATTAGTTGTTCCCATCTACTAACATGTGTATTGGTCTCCTAACTTGAGATCATTATCAATGTGTCCTATTAGATCGCGTACTTTGATACAATGCAAAAACAATGACATTGAATTCATGGTGAGGTAGCTTGTGTTGAGTGTTCATTGGTGGTATGTCATTGGTTGAATGATCAAGATAAAATTTATCGCTTCCAAGTTGAGGAAGCAATATCCCAGGACTAGTTGATCACGGTGGTAGTACCATCATGAAATCATGGTCATGGTAGTCGAAGGTAAGTTCATTAAGTTAAATCAATAAATAATAAAGCAAGAATGGATGATAACACAAGTTGTGCATCCTGCTTTATGAGATTTCACAAGACAAAGAGATTGTATTACACGGTGTGTGTTCGTAGGAAGGTTGTCGTTTCTATGAATATTCATTATATTTAGGGGTCTTGATGGGTTGCTAGACTTCACTTCTGATCTGTGAATAATATTCACTGCTATTGGAATAAGAGCATAGATGGCCACACACAATAGCATGTTCAAAAGTCTGTCATATTCTGACGAATAGGTGTATAGGACATGGTGTGCCCCAACACTAGGTCCGAGAGTTGTCTAAGTATTAACGATCACCAATGAATAAATAAATTCATTATTATTCATGTATAAAATAATTGAGTTGAAATTATTTATTAAAAGTATTTACAATGTATTTAGTGAATATTTGAAAAAATACTATACGAATGAATATTATTTTAATATTCAAGGCTCGTTTAATATTTTCAGGAATTACGAGTTGAGTTAATGACTTGATTTTATTATATAATATATTTATTATATATTACAAGTATATAATAAACATATAAATGGCAATATGATGCAGTTAGTTTGTCATAACGTTCCATTTATTGCTTATTTAGTGGGCATTTCTTATACGGGTGTCAGGGAACCCTTTCCGGGTAATTAACTCCCACTATATAAGCACAAAGGAGCTCATTTCTAGGGTGTTATTCATACCCATGAATTTGAGATATCCTCTTTCCTCTTTCCTACATCCAAGAGAGAGAAAGCTCCCATCAAAACTTTTGATCTTCAACCTCTTTCATGGATTGAAGGAACGAGATCGTGGTGGTTGTCATGACGTCAAAGGATTCATCATAGGTCCGTACTATCATCTGAAATTCGATGATCGACATTCGTATGAACTCTTGAAGCGTGTGTGGATGATCTAGAGGGGTTCAAACATGGATCATTCAAGCAACGATTTCTGATGACAAGCGACAGTCGAGCATGTCTTTGATTTGAACGAGATAATCATTCAGTTTTTTTGTGCTTAATTAATTTACACGAGATCCTCGAACCGTTACCGGGGCATGGATCACCAGAGACGATAAAGTTTCATTGCTCCAGTGATGCAAAATTTTAAATCCCCTGCCCACTAGTTATTGTTGCATGCCCCAGTACCATCAATTGCTATCAGAGAGATCACGTGAATTTTCTGAGAAAAAAAAATATTTTCCTTTAAATTTAAGTATATGACTTTAATTCGACCCCGAAGGAACTGACTATGCAATGATCTGATTTCATACGACAAAGTTATGACCATCTAAATTTTTTAATATGGATCAAAATGTGGGTAAAAATTGAAGAACACACACACATGTATATGTGTGTGTGTGTGTGTGTTTATTTGTTGTAAATTTTTAATGCATGTTCAGTTGTGAGTACGACAACATAGTATGAACATATTTAATAGAAAATGTTACATTCATTGGGAAATATTAAAAAACCCCTCAAAGAAAACATTAAGTCGTGAAAGCCTGTCATCGCTCAAATTTGACAAAAAATGGGTGTACGGGGTGCTCGTTAGCCCCAGTTGAGGGTACCTCCTAATATCAGAGAGCTCTTATGAAAGTGACGAGTTAACTTAATTAAAGTAGGTAGAAAAGAAGTATCCATAGGTATCTTGTAATCACTTTAATGTAAAAGCGTTGAGGGAATCAAGGTTATGATTCCAAGAAGATGAGACTTCACTCAACAGTTCAAGGAATCACGAGTCAATGTGGTTAGCCAGCCTAGTGCCTACCTTGGAACTCCCCGCATAGTGGCGTAGATATATCTTGTAGACCATGAGGAGAGGTTTCAAAGATCTTTACCACTAGAATACTCAAGAGATAGAATTTTCCTAATCTATTAGAGAGAGTTACTAGGGTTTGATGAAATAATGAGAGACATTTAATGATTTAATCGATAATGTCTAAATCAATAATCAAGATAAAGTACTAAATGCTAAATTTATTTTTTGTAGATATAATGGAAATCAACAACACTGGTACATTATCACTATGGCTAATTCTGGATAAAGTGAATATCCTGACTGGCCATAATTTCTAGGAGTGGTATAGGTGCTTACACATAGTACTACATAAAGAGAGGAATCTTTATATCGCGGAGTCCTAACTTCCCACTGAGCCTCCTCAAGGAGCAAGCAATGTGGATAAAGACAAATGGAAAAAACACGTGGTTGATGCACTAGATGTACAATGTATCATGTTATCATCTATGCCCAGTCAACTGTAGAAAATGTATGAGGACAAATATTCCTACAAGATGCTTTCTCATCTCCAAAAATTATATCAGGAGAGATAAAGAAAAGAAAGATATGAGATATCTAGTGCACTGTATAGGTGAAGTCTAGTATAAGAGAATCAAGCAAGACCTCATGTACTTAATATGATCGAGTAAATTGAGAGACTTGAATCCATTAGGTTCAAACTAAACCAAGAACTAGAGACAAATATCATTCTTGCCTCTTTACCTCAAAGTTTATCGAATTTTATTGTTAATTACAACATGAATAACATGAAAAAGTAACCCCCAAATCTTTTGGATTTAGTTTTCAAAACATATAATGATATGAAGAATACCAATTCTTTAATCCTTACGGTGAAAAGGAGGAGGAAGTTCAAGGGTAAGGGGTCTAAGGCTAAGCTCAGGCCGAATACACCTATGCACCACCTTCTAAAAAGCCAAAGATACAGAGGAGGGGAAATGAGTAAGAAGTTGTATTCTTTTCATGCGGTAAGAATGGCCACTGGAAGAATAATTGTGGATTTGGGAAAAAGAAGCAAGGCGATGCTTCTACTTCAGGTATTTTCTTCATTGAATTCAATCTGTCTTTATCTACAAGTTGGGTATTGGATACAACATGTGGGTAACATAATTTTATTCAAATACAGGAACCATGTAGACTCTAGAATATTTCAAAGGGAGAAGTGGATCTCCAAGCTGCAAATGGTGTGAGACTACTATCCTTGACAGTGGGAGATTATATTTTGGCTTTGCCCAATGGTTTTGTTCTCGTATTGAATAATTGTTATTATAATCCTTTGATTACTAGAAAAATAATCTCAATGTCAAGTTTAGACACCATGAGATCTTATTTCAAGTTTGGAAATAAATGTTTTCTCTTTTATAAGGATAACATATGTTATGGTATAATGTGTATTAATAATGGATTGTATATGCTTGAACTCAAAAACCCCATAATGACAATCAATAAAAAAATAGTGAACATGACTCATATAACACCCGCCTATGGCACTTTAGGATTGGTCATTTAGATGAGAATCATTTATAGAAATGACATCAAGCAGGTTATTTAGACTTAGCTAAGTTAAAAACCCTAGATGAATTTCATGCTTATTTACAAGGGAAAATAACCAAATAACCCTTCTCTAGAAAGGGAGAAAGAGCCACTAAATTACTGAAATTGGAACATAATGACATATGTGGTCCATTTCCAGTAAACTCAAGGGGTGGGTTTTTTTACTTCATTAATTTTACTGATGAATACAGTAGATATGGTCATATCTACTTAATGAAGTATAAGTTTGATTCCTTTAAGATGTTTAAGGAATACCAACATGAAGTAGAAAAACTTATTGGAAAGAAGATTAAGGAACTTTTCTCAAACCAAGGCAAAGATTATCTTAACCAACACTTCATTGATCACTTTAAGGAGTTTGAGACAGTATCCCAACTCATGCCTCCTTATACACCTAAGTGTAATGGTGTTAGTCCAGCAAATCATTTTTTTTGTATTTATCAAAGCCGGTTTAAGGAGAATCGGTAACCAAACAGACCCTCAAAATTCAAACTTAAACATTCAGATTTCAAATTCAAAATTCAAAATTCATCTCCACCGCCATCATCACCTTGAGCCACGAGCCCCGACACGCGACCTGAGACCTCACGCGCCGACCTTGAAAACAAAAACACTCGATTGTTGCATCACCTCGGCAGACGCGTCTTCGTTCCTATCTGCATCGAACTCGAGATGCGAGTCATCGCGAATCCCAATGCCACCTCCGGCCAGGTCGCCGGTGAGACAAGCTGGAACTGCCACTGTCTTCACGGACCTTCAACGTCCATCGACATCACCGGATTTCAAACCATTCACCGATATGGAAATGCATCAACGACGCAAGACCGATAGCATCAGGAGAAATCGTAGAAAACCATCACCACAGTCAAAAACCATCCACGCACTCAAAAACATCATCCTCGAAACATTGAGGAACAGATTCAACCCATGCTCATGAAGACGCATGAACAACCAATAACTACGGATCGAAACCCCGCAAAGGAACAAGAAAAGAAGAAGAAAAACAAACACCCCAAAATCACACCGAACAAGAAACCATCAAATCCTGCCGCCACCGAGCACACCAGCCGCATTAGGCACAACGAAACCCTAACTCACTCACCAGAGAAGAGGTGGAACACCAAACCTCCAACGCATGGGCGCGACCTTCAAACGAGGAGAAACTCACCATAGGACAACAACAAGCTGCCGAACAGAACCCAGAGCGCTTTGAAGAGAATGCCGACAACGATCTGGTCTTAAACCCACAAATCCGAAGCAACAGTCGCAGAAGCCCATAGTACCTCTCAACGAGAGGAGACTGCGAAGCCGCATAATGCCACTACAACAAAGAGCCTCCACCAAAACCTGATGAGCTCGAAGAGGAACACCGCGCCATCCGCAGCGATGAAGCTCGCGACGACGAGAGGAGAACCCTAGGATGAGAGCCCCTTACGGGCACATAAGAGAAAATTCATCAGGCTTAGTGAAATGAGGAATATGACCTTTCTTGACATGGTCAAATCAATGATGAGTTAGACAACTCTTCTTTTATCCTTTAGGGGATATGAATTGTAGAAAATGACATATACCCTTAACTAAGTAGCAACTAAAGTAATAGTTGGGATTCTATATGAGTTTTGGTATGGAATGAAACTCAATTTGTCACACATATGTGTATGGGGATGTGAGTTTTTTCTAAATACTATACCTAGTGAGAAATTAGCACCTCGAGGCATGAATTGCATATATATAGGGTATCCTAAAGAAACCAAAGTATATTACCTACATAACCCTTTTGATAGAATAGTGATTATGGAAATAAATGCTATATTTCAAGAAAGGGAACACATTTCTAATGAAAATAATTTGATCAATATTGCCTTTGATGAAGTTAATGCTCCAGATGCACAAGAGTTGGTACGTGTACAATCTCCATAAGAGACAATGGGGGATGGAGATGTTCCTGAGACACAAGTACTATGTAGGTCAACTCAAGAGGTTATAGAATCTGAGTGATATGGTTTTCTTTCCACCGAGTTAGGTGACACATTACTCTTAGAGAATGATGAACCTCTAACCTACAAGGAAGCAGTAAAATTCATGGATTCTACTAAATGTAAAGATTCCATGCATTTTTATATGGAGTCCATGTATCAAAATCAATTTTAGATTTTGGTAGACCCTCCAACTAATGTAAAACCCATTGGGTAAAAATGGGTATTCAAGAAAAACTGGACATGGATGGTAAAGTCAATACCTATAAGTCCTGAATAATAGCGAAGGGTTTCAAGAAACATTAAGGAATAAACAATGACAAAACCTTCTCACCAACGATGCTGAAATCCATTAGAATATTACTTGCAATAATAGCCTTCCATGATTATGAAATTTGTAAAATGGGTATCAAAAATGATTTTTATAAATGGGAAGTTGGTTGAAGATGTCTATATGACTCAACCTAGAGGGTTTATTAAGTCTAAGAGTGAAAATAAAGTATAAAATCTATAAAGATCCATTTATGGGTTGAAGTAGGCATCACGATCATGGAATGTTCATTTTGTTGTGGCCATAAGATAATTTGGTTTCATAAAGAATAAAAGTGATCCATGTTTCTATATGAAGGTTAATGGGAATTCCATCATTTTCCACATATTATATGTTGATGACATATTAATTATGGGAAAAAAATGAAAGTATTATAGTTAGTTAAGACTTGGTTAAATGAATGCTTATCCACAAAAGACTTAGGTGAAGTTGCTTACATTTTAGGGATCAAGATCTATTAAGATAGATCTCAGAGGATTCTTGGTCTAATTCAAAGCACATATATTGACAAGGTACTCAAAAGGTATAAAATGGAACAACCAAGATAGGATTGTCTCTAATTTCACATGGTATCAATATCTCTAAGAAAATGTGTCCACAAACATAGGGGGATATTAAAATAATGAGAGGAATCTATTATGCTTTAGCAGTGAGATCTAAAATTTATGGCATGCTATGTACTAGGTTTGATATTGCCTTTTCATTAAGTATGATGGGAAGATATCATGGTAATCCAGGAGAACTGTATCGAGAAGTAGTAAAAACTATCTTGAAGTACTTTAAAGGTACAAATGATATGTTCTAAGTCTATGGAAGAGATGAGGAACTAGTAGTGAGAGTATACATTGATTCTAATTTCCAGATATATCACGATGATCTAAAATCATAGTCAGAATATGTCTTTTTCTTGAATGGTGGTGTAATGATTTGGATGAGCTCCAAGCAACTTGTGGTCACCGATTATACAGTAGAATCTGAGTATATAGTAGATTCTGATGCAATTAAGGTGGAAGTATAGATATGAAACTTTGTCTCAGACATTGGTGTTATGCCTAGTAGTGTAGACCCTATTCCATTATATTGTGACAATACTATAGCAGTGGTACTTTCCAAGAAGTCCAAGTCACATTAGAGGAAAAAGAATATACTTCAAAAGTTTTATATCTTGAGGGATTTTAATCAGTGAGGTAAAGTCACAGTTAGTAGAGTATCCATAGAGGATAATGTGGAAGATCCCTTGAAAAAATCCATATCTCAAAAAAATCACAATTATCATGTGGGAGCTAGTATTTTGATACATGTTTGCAGTTGTCTCTAGTGAAAGTGGGAGTATTGTAAGTGGGTTCCATAGACCCAACTTATGTATGTACTTTGATTACCATTAAATGTATCCAGTTTGATATATACATGTGTTTATCTCACTAGAATAATGTTGATACTTCTGCATCCACTATATTAATGGTAATGTCCTTAGACTACATGTTGTATCAAAGAGTTATAATAGTTCCCAGGATATAAGGAGAACCTAGAGATACCATGACAGTAATATTAAACATATGTCCTATGGTCCATATACATCATGCTGATGGGATATAGACGATGTGTGACCATTAGGTTATGGGGGCTCATAAGCATTAAGACTTCTTCTCATGAAGTTCACACTTGGTGATCTCTAGTAGGTGAGATCATGATGACAGACCTATCAATAAGAACACCACATGTTTTAGGTGTCATTGGTTGTTCCAATGTATGAACATGTGTATTGGTCTCCTAACTTGAGATCATTATCAATGTGTAACATTTAATTTCATACTTTGATGCAAGGTAAAAATCATGAAATTGAAATCATAGTGAGGTATCTTGTGTTGGGTATGTCATTGGTGGTGTGACATTTGTTGAATGATCATGATATAATTTGTCACTTCTGAGTTCGGGAGGTGATATCTTGGGCGTAGTTGATCAGTATGGCAATACATTAATAAATACATGGCCATGGTAGTTGAAGGTAAGTCCATCCAGCTAGATCAACAAATAATAAAAAAACAATATATGATGACACAAGCTGTGCATCTGACTTTATGAGATATCATGAGACAAAGAGATTATATTACACGACGTGTTTTCTTATGAAGGTTTTCATTGCTATGAATATTCCTTATCTCTTTAGGGGACTTGATGGGTTGTTAGACTCCACTTATGGTCTATAAATAGTATTCACTACTATTGAGATAATGTCAATGTCTTAGAGGGTCACACACAATAGAATATTTATAACACCCCAAAAATCTAAAGTAGGAACATTGTATTCAATAGCGTGTATGTCACACAACACCAAGCGCGTAAGAGAATATAATATCCCGAGTATTTATAATATATTTACTATTTTAAATAAATTCAATATATTTTATAGCTTTCAATTCATGTGATACTGAGTTAGCGTGCGACATACGCAACAATGAGTTTCTTCAATGGCTTGCATTACACACAAGACCTAGTTTTACCGAACAATAATATATTATTAAAATATTACTATTTAATATAATAACACATAAACTAGCTGTTATGATTAGTATTAATTAAATTATGAAAATATATGTCTTAAACAAATATAATATTAATTCATTAGTTACAAATTAATTAGAAATGAAAATAAGATCCAATTAAAAATAAAGAGAATATTTTATAGAAAACTATTTTTATGCTTATAAAGTTGTTTTACCCTAATAAATCAAATTAATTACAATTAGTGAGTGATATTAATGTAATATATATATATATATTATATTTAATATAATATTTTTTATATTCATCCAATGGTTTTGAAAATCATAAGATAAGAACAAACCCAATTTTACACATAAAAACCTATATTTTTATTAAGGCATTTTTACAGCCTTTTAATAGAGAACCTATTTTAAATTCATTTTTTGGAAATTTTATAGATTCAATATGTCACAATAAACTTCATATTTTAAATATTAACATAAAAATTAGGTTATGGTTAATTGTTTTGTATTTTTTTGTGAAGTTTCATTTTTTAATGAATAGTGAAAAATACTGAATTTTATTTGAACACTATTTTTTCATATGATTTATTTATAAGGATAAATTATATTTTAAATTGTTTTTAAAGTTTAATTAGATCATATTTTTATAAATCAATCTAATTTAGTTCACTAGAATCAATTTAAATATGAAATTGACTATAAAAATATACCAAACTTTCAGACATTTTTACTTTAAAAATCCGCATTGTCATCCCGTCCGCGGGATTAAAGTTAAATTAATTTTTTACACTTATGTGATTGGAATTTAGAAAAATGGATTACACATTTGGAATCATAATAATTTATAATTTCTAATAAGTTCAATTTTGTTAACCAAAATGATTAGTGAAACTGATTAAAATTAATTATAATGATTAAGGTGAAATTAAGCTTAACAAGGGACTAAACCTTAAACTTAAGGATCCAAATAACCTAGACACTTGTACAAGAGCCATTTTATGACCATATTTAGATCCTATACTCCCTTCTATAGAAATTTTACCATTATGGGAGCCACTTGCAATGTGAAAAACATGTACGGAATTCCTTTGTCAAAATATTACAAGAGTGCCACTCCTCCTCCACTATAAAAGGCCTCCTCTCCTCCCACTTCCTCACACATATAGAGGCACTTTGGATTAAAAAATATCTACCCAAATAGATTTTAAACATACCTACCCTAATACTATAATCCCCCCATTGGTTAGAAATCAATCTAAGGAAGAGTTTTGGTAAAAACAAAAAGGAGTTACCTGATTAAGAGGTAACATCTTTCCTTAAGCTCTTTAGTTTTATTTCCATTATCTACCCATAAACTCTTATTATTACATGATTATATAAAAAAATAGTATAATAAATATTATATGATTTTTAATGTTAATTTATCGACCTAAACTTACACACACTCTCATCTAATGGGTAACAAACATACTTTTATGTGAACGGTGAACTACCACCTCACAAAACAATGATTGTTTATTCTTCCTTTACCACCTATCATGGTGGTCATTATGATGGAAACTATATTTATATATGTTATATATGATAATTATTATGTATTTATGCATCTTTAATTCATTTATAACACATACCCTTATACTTTTCATTTTGTGTAAATACGATAACACCGTTTGTGGAAGTGTGGACTACCGCCTCCTAAAAGCGATGTGATTTGATCACACGATACATGGAATGTATAAAGGATGATTATAATTAAAAATATGATACATAAAAAACATATATATTATATTAATGACATAATTAAATTTCTAAAAATACAATATATATATATATATCATTTTCTTTATTACCCTTTCACACATTCAAAATTGATAATGTCAGTCGTGGACATGTGGACTACCGACTCCTCGACATGATGTGATTCATTTTACATCACATGAATTATATATATAAGTATATATGATTAAATAAAATTTTATTTATGATATAATGGTCATTATTGAAATATATGGTGTTACTTACCTTCTTTCCATAACGACCATTGAAAAAAGGAACATTACTCATGCGTACGTACGACCTACCATCTCCATGATTGTAATATTGGTTCATTTTTCATAACCATATTTAATGATTGTTTTTAAAATTATAATTTATGTATAAATATGATAAATATGTCATGATTATTATTATATAGATGTTATATAATGACCCCTTTGACCATAGTTGACCTACCAAAGTTGTTTTTGACACATAAACCAAATTTGGTCAAAAAAACCGATGTAAACACAATTGTTTAAGTAGTTGAATAAAATATAGTAATGAGTGAAATAAAAGTTATTATAAAAATTAAAAAGGATATAAATCAATTAAATTATTAACATAAGTTTGTTATCCAGGAATATAAATACACACAAAACATTCATTCAAAATGTTTCAAAGTGGTATGGGACACTTTGGGATGTTTAAAGATTATTTTTTTCAAGAATAATACTAATGATCTTTCAATGGTATTTCCATTCAATTAAATTATATGACCATTGTTAAATAAACCCTTTATTTTATTCTCCTATAGTTATTCATGACCATTTTCAAGTATTATTACCATTTTCTACTCTTTAGTACTCAAGATGTTTTAGAAAATGTTTGTAAGAAAACCCGACTTCATTTCTCTCTTTACTCAGAGAAAACCATTTTCTTCTAAAAACCATGTTTTATTAAAATGTTTTCAAAAATGTTTTTTATTTTTTTAAAATGAGTTAGTAAATAAATTTTTACCCTTTTTGTCTTTTACCAATTTTTTCAAAGGAATCTTCTTGTCGATTTCCGAAAAAGTAATTTTTCTAACTTTTTACCATGTAAAATGAATTTTCTTTTACCTCATATGGCATGTATGAATTTACCCATCATCATTTATTTGAATATTACTTTTCATTTTTAAAAGTTTAATTTTTAAAGAAAATGTTTCAAAAGTTATTTTCATATAAAAGATTTTTCAAAAGGTTTTTCAAAAGGTTTTTCAAAACAAAAGGATATTTTTCTCAATAATGATTTTAAAATATATCTTAATTCATCAATGAAAACAACCCTTAATTTTAATCAACTTTGAGCATGTTGTATTGATACCATACTTAATCTTCATCTGGATGGTTTTTGATTGATTTGGAAAGGGATAGTATCAATAACCACTTCTTTGATTCCTTTGGTAGTCCCCTTGAAATATTCAATTTTCTATGATTATTGAACATTAAATTTTCCCTATCCATCCATATCATTTATCATAGATATGTTCATTGACTAAACCATATACCATTTTTTATACGGTGTTTACTTTGAATTTTATTTGATTATTTGGGGAAATATTGATAAATATGTTTCCTTTATTCAATACAGATATTTGATAAGGCATATTATTTATTCAATATGAGGAACGCTTTGGACAGGTAAGACACGGGTTGGGGACCATTTAAGGTAATACATATGGGTTGGGGATCAGTTAATAAAAATCCTTCGATGTATCAGTATTCCCATGAGATGAAATTAGTTGGAGAAAACCCCTTTGAGTTTGTTTCCAAGTAGAATAAATGAGTTTCTACCCGATATTCTAAATTGTCTAGTAAAAGGTCTTGATGGTATTGGTTCCATGTGCCTAGGAAACATAGCATCCAATAATTATGCATTTAACTCATTTAGTTTTAGTTATTAATCATCCATGATATCTTGTATCAACATATCTATGGATATATTCCATTTTAAATTCATTGACTAAATGGAATGTGTTTTAGTTTCTTACCTTTCCATGTTAATTTTTTCTTATTTAGTTATTCGAATGGCATGTGTTTCCATTTATTTACCTTTCCACTTGATTATTATAATTGATTAATTATTTATTCCACTATATTTTTCCCTTACTAAGCATTTGAAATCACCATTATTATGTTTCATTTCCCTAGAAATCCAATAAGTAATAAAGATATGCAAGGATATACTAGATGGAATAAAGTTATCCTCAAAGTTATTTATTTAGAAAAAAAAATTATGTTGTAATTAGAGTATTCATTTGTAATAAAAGACTCAAGTATGTATCTGTTTTACCAAGACTATTAAACTCTCGGTCCTTCATGAATTATTCCTTGTAATCATGCCAATGTAGTTGATAGTAGTCATTGACTTCAGGATTTCTAGGGTCGGGTTGCTACAATATTCAAAAGTCTGCCCTATTCTGGAGAATAGGTGTATAAGACATGGTGGAACCCACCATAGTGTCTCAGAGTTGTCCAAGTATTAACGATCATCACAAAATAAATAAATCCATTATTATTTGATTATAGAATAATTGGGTTGAATTTATTTATTAAAAGTATTCACAATATATTTAGTGAATACTTGGGAAAATATTATACGAATGGATATTATTTTAATATTTAATGTTTAATATTTTTTGGAATTATGAGTTGATTTAATGGATCAATTTTATCATATGATATATTTATTATATATTATAAGCATGTGATAAAAATATAAATGACATTATGATACAGTTAGTTCATCATAACATGCCATTTATTGCTTATTTGGTGGGTATTGGTTATACAGGGGTTGAGGAATCCTTTATGAGTAATTAAATCCCACTATATAATCAAAGAGAAGCTCATTTCTAGGAAACTATTCATAACCATGAATTTGAGAAGTCCTCTATCTTCCTTCCCACATCCAGGAGAGAGAAATATCACATAAAATCTTTCAATCATTGATCTCTTTCACAAATTGAAGGGATGAGATTGTGGCGGTTATCGTGACAATGAAGGATTTTTCAGAGGTCCACGCTATCACCCATAATTCAATGATTAGTGTTTGTTAAGACTCTTTAAGAGTTTTTGTAAGAACTATAGGGGTTTGAGATCAGATCCTTCAAGTAATGGTCATTGAAAACAAGTGATAATTGGACACATCTTTGATTCAAATGAGTTATTTATTCAGTTTATTTTGTGCTTAATTAATTCACGTGAGATCCTCAGACTATCACTAAAGCTCGGATCATTAGAGATGATGAAGCTTCATCTCTCCAATGATAATTTTTTTAAATCCTTAGCACATCAGCTTCCTCTACACACCTTGGTACCATCATTATCAACTATGGGATCATTGATATTTTTTTATTAGGATGAAAAGTTCATGTTTCTGGAACTTATTTTGTGAAAAAAGTTCTAGATGTTTTGAAATGGATGACATGCATAGAACAATGTATCTAAAATATTAAGCTTTTCACCCCAACCATGCATCGCAATGCACCCTCTAAACTCCCACAACGGAATGAATCAATGAATGGAAGGAAGCACATACACCCACACTGAAACACTGAACACTACAACCAAATACATAGTTAGCGATAGTTCCAAAAACTATTACTAAATGGTTGAATATTTGATTTATGATGACTATTTTAAAAATATTATATAAATTATGTTTTTAGTAGTGGTTTTATTTAAAACTTCCAAAAATTATATTTTGTGGTGGTTTTTATTGAAACCACCATTAAGTTTTCGTAATGAAATACATACCCTTCCTCTTACCTTCCCACTTGTACTTAAAACCAATCATAAAATCGAGCCCAAGATGTGTGTGCCTCCTCCGTGGATAACCTCCTATCATACACCACTCTGACATTGCCACCCCGCCTCCTCTGTGGTTGTTTAAACTGCCATGAAATAATTGAAAACAATTTTTAAAATTTCACGGTAGTTAAAACCACCACTAATTATAAAAACAGAGCAATCATTAACCCATAAAATAAGATCCCACCTCCAATATAAAAATAAAAATATATCTACAATATATATAATTTAGTAATTTAAATGATCAAACAAAAAATAAAAAATAAAAAATCAACATATATACATACAACATATTATTCATATGCGTCACAACAACCATATATAAGTTTGAGTTACAAATATAACCCATACAAAGATGAATCCAACATCAACATTGCTCTCCTATATCATGCTAACTACCTCCAGACGACACATGTTTCTAATTTTCATGTCGTCCAGCAGATTCTGCTGCATCTGGTTCCTACATTAAATAAAATTTAAAATATATATTTTTTAATTAGATGATACATAATAAAATATTTACAAAAATTATTTTAATAATATAAACATATTAAAATACATCTAAAATATTCACTACCATTGTAGTTTATTGTATCAGGGTTGAAATGTCCGTAGGAATTGTGCCAATCATACTCTAAAATAACGCACCCAATGCACTCCCCATCACTGCAAATTGCTCATCTCTAACTATTAATCGCGACTCCTGCTCCTCTAATATATTCTTGAGAATATTTTTTTTGTGATTCTAAAGCATCGAGACTAGTGTCATTACTCAAACATACAGAATTAGGCATCATGACGAATTAATAATTTCTCCTCCCAAAGACTCGCGAGGTGGATGGTCCAAAACCCAACCCTCAAACATGACCAACATGATCCTTTCACAAAACATGGAAAATATTATCATTATGGGAGACTAACAATGACCATGAGATATTTTCATCTAATGAATCTTTAATTTTTTTATGAAAATAGAACAAATTTTATCAAAATATATTTCTTAAAAAAATAAATTGTGGTTTATATTTTTTACCCCAATGTATACAATAGGTTCATTTACAGAATTTCCATCATCTTTCTTGTGCACATAAAACCACAAATCCATTTCACCGAACTCATGACCAACTTATTTCACCTATATCATCAAATAAAAAAAAATGAAAACTATAAAAATTAAAGTTCTTAATATTCAACAAAAATATATTTAATAAATATCTAAAATATTACCTTAATACATCTTCTCCTTGAATTTTTTGTGAACTATATATGTGTGGAATGAATTGCTTCCCACTATTTGATAATTTTTTTGAGAATATTCTTAACATTTTTTTTAATATTAATAATTTTTTTAATAAAGTAAGATCAATGTAGTAAAAAAAATATCAAATACCTTATGTGAATCAGAATAATTCATATCCAAAAAGGATTTTCATGGATCCAGAGGTATCCCTTTGGGTTACTTTTCATACATACAATGGGAATTCAAGGAGGCAACATTGAACTCACACCACAACCTATACTTAAAGTCTTTTCACTTTTCTCTAAAATGTTTCAATTTCCATTAAAACACAACCATGTAATTCATATCTAAATGGAAATCATCTTACATGCTAAGTGACCCAATATCTACCCATATAATCCTCCAATATCATCTATAGACAATCCAAACATATCTAATGACACAACTAATTTAAAATTTCCCATCTTCCAAACATCCAATGTATTAATGTTCGTTTATGTATTCTTATTATCTAAATCCATTCAATAAATATATTCAAAAATTAGTATATATATGTAATAAATTATATTTTAAAATTAACTATTACATACCAATAATGATGATCCTCAAGTACCCTCATGATGGTAACCATGGTACCACATGCTCAGTTGATGATCACTCCTCAAATGATATATTTGATCCCTCTGATATCCTTAGACTAGAAGGCAACACAATTGAATTAGAGAATGTATCTGTTGAATATGAGAGCATTTCATATGGTATCAAATGTTGGAAAGGGGAGAAAACTGAAAATAGGTAACATACCTGATGTAGGAGGGAACGTATTAGAAGGGTCATCCAACACTGTAGGAGTTATGGATGATCAGCTCGTATCTTTAAATCATATTTTCTAATTATTCCTAAATCCAACTAGAATATAAAACATGTTAGAACATGATATACAATAAGGTCATGGTGGATTGACTACCAATTGATATGTATTCATTATTTCTTTATTAAAGGAGGCTTAAAAGGATTGTTTTATTTCCATTGAGGACTATTTTATAGAGGGATCTCTGCTTAGTGGATAACCCTAGGAATAAAATTTTATTATTATGAAGTTGATTATTCATTAGTGTTTGTATTTTTGGGATTTTTTAACTGAGAGTTTTATAAATCGATTAGTAGTTTCCTATAAGAGTTTATGTTCTCTATAAACATTTTTTTTTATTTTTAAAAAGATGAATTAAGGGTAATTTGAAAATTTATAGATAAAAAACTAGAAAATAATGATAAATGAATGGTTACAAAATTAAACTTAATCCCAACAAACCGATGTAAACTGAATTATGTGGATTATAGTTTTTTAAACATGTCACTAAAAACTTAAAGCTATGTTCATGATAAGACCCTAACTAGCACTTTAATCCAAATTAACTCATTACCCATGAAAGGTCACCTCACCACACATTGTCATAAAAAAAACGAATGGATTCTTGGAATGCCAACACCATTGAAGGAGTTTATTAGACCCCCATCACCACTGAGAACAACTGAGAAAATTCTATAAAATTTAGGATTTAGATGTTTTTTATTATTTATCATTGAAGAATGACTCATGCCACACATTATATGGATATTGTGGGTTTCACCAAGAAAAAACCCCCCCATACCCTGTCATCTCAAGGAATTTGATGCTTATAAAACACCACTTAGGGATAGAAGAATCACTACTAAAACCAAGTAACAACACCAAAGAAGGGACCTAGGATGATCTGATATGGAAAACATGCTATATAATAGAATTTGAATAGATACAAAAATAAGGATGAACCATCATCTGGGGATTGAACCATAATGAAAGCCTATATATTAAGGAGTTCATAGAAAATGAAATAGAGGAACACTAAAAATAACACCAATAAGAAATAAATGGATAATAAAAAATAAAACTAGGACTCAAATAAAAACACAAAATAAGACTATTATGAGTAGTAAAGTAGGAGCATATGATCACCACTGTCACTACCTAAGTGAAACCCTAATAAATCCAATATGATTATCAGAGACATGAGAATCCCATGAGAAAAAAGTTTTACCACAATCAATTAAGGGTTTATATTGGTTTTTGGGATTCATTATTAATATATTTTTTTCAATTAATATGTCTTGGAACATGGTTTATTATTACCAAAAATCATTTTAGTTATCATATAATTATAATGATCCTACATAATGGTTGTAATGATAGGTTTTTTCAACCATAATTTCTCTCATGGTTTATTCCTATGATTTTCATTCCAACCAATTTCCAAACAGTAAATAAAGTTCAAAAGTTTATTTTTAAAATAAGAATAAAATTTTTATTATTATTTTGATGTGTAAAATGATTTTTTTCCATAAAAATGTCATATGGATTCATAAGTTATCTTCGATCGGTTCATTCCTTATTTGATATATTGATATGTTTTCACATGGATTTTAGTTTTAATAAAGTCTTGTTACTATTTAACCATTTCTAAATCCATAGATAAATTGTGTATTTGGTTGTTTAATTATTTAATTATATATATTTTTTTGATTGTTTCTACTTTTTTGTATTTTTTCCTTTTATAAACATGAAATTTTTCTATATGAATTGATTTTTTTTGATAAGATTACATTAACATGATTCATGTATAAAATTACTACTAAAATCTTCATTTTATTATTTTATATAAAAAAGGAAGAAAAATTAGTATGTTTGTGGTTATATCACCATTTATATCACAAACATAATAAGAGTATGCATAACCAAATTTTAAAACATCATGGTTTTCATTCCATGAAGTTGATACCCTGAAATTCAAAAGCTAAATTAAGGCTTCATTGTATATTCACTCATCATTCATAGTTGGTTTGGTATTACTACACCACTTGGAAAGCATTTCATTGATTTAAACATTTGGGGCGGTTTCCTTGAATATGGTGTTTATGAAATCAAGACTTTTTCATGGGTATTTCCATAGAATTATTCCATAATGATGAATAAAAATAATTTTATTTGATAAATGTGACCTATACTAAGTGATCTTTACTATTCCCACCAAAACAAATTCTCAATGGAAATAATATCCCACAAGGGTCATTGTCATGTTATGAAAATAATATTAAAATATATTAGACTCATGGATATTATACAAGAAAAGTTTTTGTCTAGTTTTACCTCTTTGTATCACTTGTAGATGTTCAAATATAAGTTTATCTAAATACTGAATTGGAGATGTGATTTCTTCTTTGAAGGTTCATCATAGGAGGAGTTGTACTTGAGGAGGATTTTCCAGAGAGTATGATTTTTCGTCAAGGAGTCTTCCCCATGACCGAGATAGGATAGGTGATGTGACCTTTAATTTATATCATTTCCATGTTATTTTTGTAGTTTAAATTATGTTTTTATTATTTTTAATGTGCCTTTATTGGTTAATTATTGTGTTGCAGGTACTTTTTAATTAAAATGTTAAATTAATGAATTTTATGTTTAATCTTTGTTTTTTATGTTTAAATTATAATATGTGTCGATCTATGAGATTATTATTTAATTTATAAGTTTTTTTTAAATATTAATTTTTAATGTCATTGTTTTTATGTGTTCTATTATTTATTTATTTTATTTCATTTTTTGTTTTTAATTAATTAATTAGTTAATAAAAGTTTAATTTAAATTTTCTTCTCTGTCTTTAATGATTTAATAATTTGTAACACTAGTTTACATCTTAATACTTTATTAATTTTTATCATTGTTTTTTAAATTAATTATTTAATTATTTAATGAAATTTGAATTTATTTATTTAGTTTTAATTTCACTATTTTCACTTTTTTATTTAATTTTAACTTTCAATTCGAGATTTAATTTAAGTAGTCTAATTTTTTTAATTATATAATCTTAAATATTAAATAATTTATTTATAATATTTAATCTATGTATTCTTCATGTGTGGTTGATCTATAGGTGATGAATTTTAGAGAACTTTGGAATTGACCACACCCTTTCCATTATGACCATGCCTAGTTAAAAATATGACAATGGAACCTATCATGCATGTTTCCAAATGGTTGCATTTAAAAAAATAGAAAAGTGTCAAATCAACTATGACCAAGCCTAGGGGAGTGACCATGAACAATGGAAATATTAATAAATGAATTGATCAATCATAATGCTAAATGGGATATACCACATGCATAACTCCTATCGACTGTAGAAATAATAACCGACCAACTGTGCTTGAGTCGAGAGTGAACATGGCTACCCAAAAATTATGGAAAAGGGAAATTCCATCAACCATAAGAAGATAATGTTCCATGAAAAGTCCATTTCAATCGACTACACTTGATTTATGATCAATCAGATGAAAAAATAGATCTACCCGATAAAGAAGCTCAAGCCATCAGTGACAAAGGGATCTAGACCTGGATAAAATCTTGGTTGACTGATCTATAAGATTTCAAATCTAACTTAACCAGGAACCCTTGAACTAAAGGGAACATCATCGGCTTATGGTTTGAAATTAGAATCTATCGTATGCTTCGAAACTAGGTTGAGGTATGATCAAAATTGAAGTAAGGTTGAAGTTTAGTGAAGAAGAAGAGCATATGGATGGATTTTCACATCTCTAAGTGGTATTAAAATGAATAATAATTGATTATTAGTTTGGTAAAATGAAATCCAGGTGATACTTAGTCAGCGATTATGATTATATTTTTTCAAAATCAAAGTTGAATTCAAAGAACAACAAAGATTGAGATGGCTAAAACATGAGTGATACAAAGACATTGGGAAGATTATGATCTTGAATCAAGGATGAAGAGTTGAATCGATGAACTTGTTATAGACAACCTTGGAATATTGAGGAAGATATCTTGAACCAGTTATTCGATGCACAAAAAACAAACCATATCTTCATTGATACTAGAAGGTGATTGGACTAGAACCAAGGTAAAGTCTGGATTGATCGGTGTTGAGGATCACAAAAAAATATTCGAGATGGATTTTTTGAGCTCTGATTTCTAGGTTCTAGAATTAAAATAATGGGAAATAATTTTTATTTGATCAGATTGATGGGAAATTACTATTTGAGGATGAGTTTTTTATTTCAAAATGAATATTTTGAGCATGATCTTATAGAATGTAATGAAGACAGGGTTAAAAGATGGGAAAAATTAAATTAGTGATGTTGATGTTTATTTGAAGGCCTCGTATTTTTTATCTTTAATGGTGAGGGACTTACCATTCCTCCTAAGGCTGCAGCTTCTACATCGGAGAAAGGTTCTTATTAGGTGTTTGGCCTATTTCCCAAATGAACAAGACTAAAGATGATGCCACCTAAGATGCCATTGATCAAAGAACCCTATTATTGAGATTTGAAATATGAGACTGAGGTTTGGAAGGTGGATTTTGAAACTAGAATTTTAATGAATTTGTTGACATTAAAGGAAGTCAAAACTAGTGATGAAATTTAATGATGTCGACCAAAGATTTCTAGGTAATCCTTTGAGGTTGTGGATGATAAAGTTTGGAGATGAAGACAATTATTGAAAATGAGAACACTATGTAAAGGTACAAAAATGAATGATAATCCTTGCATAAGGGTAACCTTGCGTAAGTGTAACATTGCATAAGGGTAACATTTCATGGTTAGAGTTACATAAAGGATAAAGCTGTGCCTAAGCAGGAGTTCATGGAATCATTTAAAAGATTATGTAAATTTTAAGAAATACTTGAAGAGTGAAACAAACTAAAATTCATATCCAGATTCATTTGCAACAAAACACGTGTGGGTTTACTAACATCTATAGGGGAGTTTAGCTCAAGTCATGTGAGGGTGATAGTGGGCAATCAAGGTTTCTATGTGGATGATTCTAACAAAATGATCATGGTAAATCGATGATTGATGTAGTGATATGGAAATAAAATAAAAATAGAGAATCACATAGGAAAATTGAAAATAAATCATCAAGATATAGGGAGAGCACACAATATAGAGCAGTGATCAGAACCAAAGATAGAGAACTCACATGGGAGTAGAGAATAGATGAACCTGGAGGACGAAGGCCTCTTAAACAGAAATTATTCTTTTCTTATTATTATATTTATAATTTATATTTCAGTAATATATATCTTGAATAATATTGTTATTTATATTTTGAAAATTAGTAAATAAAGATATGGATTCAGACAATGATGGATTAAAACATCTTAATCTGTTTAGCTCTTGTGATTATAACTATTTTACTGAAATATTAGTTCAATGTTATTCTTCAAATTTTTAATGAGTATTAGTTATCACTATTATAAGGAATTATGGGTGATGTTAGTGAACCTTAAAACTCTTGAATTTTAACCAAATTACCAAAAATAAAAAAGGTTAAGATTATATTCTCTGTTAATGAACAATCATTCTCTCAAGTAATTATCAATATATCATTTCAAAGGAGAGATCACTGATATACGAAAGATCACTAAAGATAGAGATCAGTGAATCCTCATTTTTTATTTAAGAACTGGAATAATAGTAGTTAATGAGTGTATAACAATTATTTTTAATTTAATTCTAAGTAGTTTGACCGCCCTAACTTCATTAATTTCTTTGACTCCTGGTCTTTTTTTACTACTATCACTACTATTTCACCCATAATTTCTATTTCACTTCACAAAATATTTCACAACCCGACCCAAGCCAGGGCATGATCCACAAATACCCCAAGACTACATCTACAGGATAAGGGGTGGTGATAAGCACTAAAGGCACAACTAACTCAGGGAGGCCTTTTCCTAAGAACATATACACACACATATAGATAACTCAATTCAAAAGTGTAGAGGGAAAGAATAAAATATGCAACACTGCTATAAAATAAACCAAGCATACATGAACCTCTAGACAGTACAAAGGCATGGTAGTGTAAATAGATTAGTAAAGAGGAAAAATACACACCCAACCAGAAATATGTCCCATCCTGACAAAACTGGAAAAGTAAACAGCTGAGAGAGCCCAAATCCTGAATCCCAAGTTATGAAAATTATACACAATCTAACAACCCAATATCCCTAAGATCTACTATAGTCACGAACAACCTTTTCATCGTCTGTATAAGACACGACACGTGCGGACAAATCCCATATAGGGGTGAGTATAAATATACCTAGTAGGAAGCCTCAAAAGATGAAGGGGGGAGTAATAAGAGATACAATAGAAGATAAAGATAACAGATACAAAATATACGATGAAATAGTATATCTCAACCCAACAAGAGTGAAAGTAAGCTCATCCAAGCACAAGAGGATAAACATGGTGAGTAGATGAACTACCAGTTGAGCCTTCTCCACCTATAGAAGGAGAGTAGACTCATCCAACCATGAGAAACTAAACACAAAAAGTACATGGCATACCCTATGCATATTTACCTCTTCTGGAAGGAGAGTAACCAAATCCAAGGAATGGATATAGAAGAATGATATAAATATATTCTCAATAAAAAGAAACCCCAACCAAGAGAGTAAGGGGATCTTCATCTCACAGCTCATCCCAAGAAGAAGAGTATAAAATAGTTCCAAATGTCCAACAAAGATTCCCAACATCCCATATGTCTGATTCTAACACACAAGTCTAAGGAACTCATTCAACACACCTTGATACTATATGCTTTGGGAGGCACTGACTCACCCACATAGTTTTAGGTTTCTTCATAAAAACACGTCTCATTGGGGAAAGCATCCCTCTTCCTTGTGAGTCCAAAGATATATCAAACTACGTCTCATCACTGTGCTACATAATCGAGGGGACAAAATTTCAAGATAGAGGACCCATGCTCTGGTACAATAGGAGGGTTCCACTCTAGTAGTCAAGGACCCATGGCCAACCCAGCTAGAGGGTTCCACTTTGGTAGTCAAGGACCAATGCCCAACCCAACCGGAGGATTCCACTCTAGGTAATCGAGGACCTATCCCCTGATACCACATGAGTGTTCCAATTGGGTGGTCGAAGACCCATACCCAGCCCAGCTGGAGGGTTCCACTCTAATAGTCGCTAAGGACCCAAGCCCAGTCTAGCTAGAGAGTTCCACTTGGTAGTCTGCAGAGGACCCATTCCCAACCTGGCTGGAGGGTTACACTCTAGAAGCCACTGAGGACTCATTCCCATCCTAGTTGGAGGGTTCCACTCAAGAGTAAGCATATGTTAATCCTTCCTGATTAATTTCATAATTGAGGTCACCTTAGGAAGTTTCATGCTTGTAACATTTAACATAATATATCTAAATCCACAACCAAGGGTATTATCGTGTTCTATATAGAAAAATACTCAGGATAGGATACTCATGATCTAAAATCTGAGTTCAAATGAAGTAGATACAGACATTTGATGTTTGATCAGAAGATCTCAAAGGGAACACAACATGTGAGAGAACCCACATGGCATGTGGCCCTTCTCCACCGTCTGAACGTTCCCCTAGTCGTCACATGTCTCCATCCCATATAATAATACACGCTCTGTAGGTGGACTACACAGTGTGTCCTAGCTATCTGGGGACTGGGGCCATGTATTTCTTGCTGTGTCCATGTACCAGACCCCATGTCTGTGTACTTTGGTACATGACATATCAATCCACATAGGGTACCAACCGTGTGATTTTCCCATGATTTTTACTTGGAACATAGCGTGTGTCTGGGCATGTGATTCATAACATGCCTTACTTATACAGGAAGGTGGTACACGATGGGTTGGTTGTAACGACCCAAAGTTTTTCAATGGAATTTTCCTTCTTATAAATATATCATAAAATCACATGAATACACAACATAATGAATGACCAAGTGCTAAGTGACCTTTAAACATAAGTTTGTCTCTTCTGTGTTGGAAATTTTGAAAATCCGACATACACGGTTGTGTTCAAGATGATTTTGGAGTCTAATGAAACAAAAATAATTTTCAGTGAATAGTAATGTACCCTTTTGAACCTTATGAATATTAAATCATCCAACATAAGAGTAACCTTACCCATGAATAATTAAATAAAATTTAGACATATTAGAAAGTGACAATTTGACCTTAGTAAACGTTTTGGTATTTTGTAAGTCATAAATAATTAATTATAATTAATTAATTACTTTAAAAGAAAATTTATTTTCTTAAAATGTGTTCATTAATTATCAAATCAATTTCTTATAGTTTTTAGATAATTTTATAAGACCCTACGTAATTTTTAAAGCACTATAAAATCAGTTTTAATTTTAAAAACTGTTTTTAAGTAAATTATGATTTTAATTAAATATTAAATTAATAATATTTAGAAAATTATTTTTGAAAAATTGACTTCATTTTTGGATTCTACACATCAAAAAATTGTTGGGGTAAATTTTTGGGATTTTTCTAAAATACTTGAATTTTTGGTGAATAATAAAATACATTAATTTACCATATAAATACATTATAATTAAAACCCACTATTCCTGACATCACAAGTGATGTAAGTACCCAAATCACAAACTCACATGCCTTATTTAATATTCTTGGTCATGGATGATTCACTATTCCTTGTCTTAGGGGAAATTAATAAACTAATAAATTTTATATTAAGAAAACCCCTCTCCCCTCCACTATAAAAACTACCCTTCACACCCTCATTCCCTCACACCTCTCAAGATCCAAGACTTCTATAAACTATTCCCAAACATCCTCCCTAGCCCCTATCCCACTTCCAAGAGCTTCTGGTCTCATCAAAATACCAATCCTATCTTCCTTAAGGAGGATCTCAAGAGGAGGATTTAAGAGGTAATTTCTCTCCCTCTTCTCCTTTAATTTCCTTTCAATTTCAAGTTCATTTCTTGATCTCTTCCCACACATATAAATCCAAATGGTATTTTAACTCTAGTATTATAAATTTACTATAATGTTATGATGCTAATGGGATATTATATCATCCAACCCCCTTTCCCTCTTCCTTTTATTTTATTAAAGGGAACGTTGTTCGTGAGGTGTTAATTTATCACCTTCAAAAACAACATTTTTTCTTCTTCCATTTCTACCTTCATATCTGGTCATGAAACCATTTTTATGGTTGAAACAGAATATTTTATATGTATTATCTCCTATTTAAAGTTATGGAACTAACTTATGACCATATTGCTAGTGATAAAATAAAACACGTTCATTATGATCAAAAAATCGCTCAAATTAACCCAAACAATCATCATTTAATTCTTATCTAATGATTCATCCACATGGATATAATATAATACATTATAAGATCATTAAAAATCCTGTAATATCATTAATAACATGTAATATAAGTTCTGTATGTTTACCCATATTCTACCCAAACTTCAATTTAAGAATACAAGTGAACCACTCAAGAAAACCATAAAAACAAACATTCCCGAACAATGTTTTTAAACTCTATTACTAATCCAAAGGAACATAAAATCACTTAATGAAACCATAATGAACCATATTAATGTAAACAAGGTTATTTATTTCTAATTAAAGAATATAATGTCATTATACAGGACATTAAAGATAAGGAATCATTCGGATACAAGGTAATGGGAAAATCTCGAACCCAATTTTCTCTCCTCAGGTTCTCCCTCTTTCACTCCAATTTGGTATGGTCAATTATTAAAAATCATTTTTTCATCATTGTCTTTACTTTTCCAGGATATACATGTTCATCACTATTGTTTATGTTAAACAAAATGTTTTCCAAAATAACTCTTCTTCTAAGAACTCGCCTTTTACTTCTCATTCAAGGTTGATGGTTCTTGTATCAAGTATGTTATTCCCTCTTTGTTTTAGGAACCCAAAGTTTATGAATGTGATATTATGAGATAAAACCCTTTCCTTTAAATGGGTTAGTTACTTTCATCATTGATTTATGTTCTATGTGGCATGCATGATAATGATAATATTATGATGTGATGGGTGCGCCCGGAATTATATAGCGCAAATGAATGTTTGAATGTGACGGGTGCGCCCAGAATTATACAGCGCTCCAATGCATTAGGTAAAGTGATGAATCTCATCAATAAATGTGAAATGATGTGTGAACAAGATTCTATCTTTGTTCAAAAGTATGTGTGGTAGTTAACCACTAAGACATGATTTTTCATTTTTATGCATTTCCACATTTCAAGTCTTTTATTTATACTCCTCTCATGTTCATGATCTTTTGCCTATGTCATGATTATGCTCAACCCATGCTATATTATTCTTATATATCCTATTACTAGGATTCTATATCACAAATTTTGGTGTATATCCTCAGGTGTCTACATGTACTAAGGAGAGGACAAGTGCCAATAAGAAGCTAGAGAAGAAGAAATTAAATAAATGTTTATGCTTGATGTTGTAATTGTTATGTATGGTCCTAGTTTTCCCAAGATAGTAAACCTTTGGATCCTCTATGTGTAATACTATTATGTTTTTTATATTTAAAATTATGTAATAGTAATGTAAGAAAAGGTTGGGTCACTATAGTTGGTATCATAGGGAGGTTTAGTTAATTTGGGAATTAGGATTAGTGAACCCTAGAGAAAACCTCTAGCATGAGACTAGGTACAAATATGCACACAAGAAGCTTTACATAGGGTTACTATATGTTATTATTTTAGTATAAATTGTTCAAATAAATAAGTTATTTATTCATGAATTGTTGACCTATGTTTTTTTCTAACCTTTTCTATTTTAGAAAATTGTGGGAACCAGGAGAAATCAGGCAACAACTCATGCGAGGGCCAATGCAACGATTGCCCGAACGACATCCCCAATGATTTGGGAGGTGGAGTTCAAAACTTCATGGCGATGCTTACCCAATTATCTCAGGTTATGAACAATAACCATAATAATGTGGAACTTCCACCTTCACCAAAGAGGGAGAAACTGGCTATCGAATGTTTTATGCGTCAATGACCACCGACATTTAGTAGATCTTCCGATCCTCTAGTTGCAGAACAGTGGGTCAACTCCACGGAGAAGATCTTTTCTGTTCTTCATTGTTCTGATATGGAGAAGGTGACCCTATATATTTATCGTCTAGATGGAGAAGCCGATCAATGGTGGGATTTGATTAATAACACCAAGCTAAGGGGGGAAATTTAGGAGATGGAATGTGAATACTTTAAGCTAATGTTTCTTAACAATTATTTCCCAAGAACTCTTCGCACAAAGATGGAGAGAGAATTCATAGAGCTCAAGAAAAAAGAAGGAGAATCTGTCAAAACCTATGAAGGGAATTTTACAAGTCTTTCAAGGTACGCTTCGGGTTTTGTTATCAACAATGATAACAAAATTGATAGATTCTTTAGTGAATTAAAACCACACATTCAAAAGGCTCTTACAATTAGAGAATTTGGGAGTTATGAAGAAGTTGTTCGATGTACCCTAAAAGTGTAGATGGAGTTTGGAGAATGGTCCCATGGCTACGGTGATAAGAAACGAAATATGGAGTTTCAAGCTAGAGGATCTAATGATAAAGGTGGGAAGAAAACTCAATGACCCACATGCCAAAAAATGTGGAAAGTTGCACCATGGGAACTTCCTCAAAGGGATGGGGAAATGATTCAAGTGTGGGAAAGAATGACACTATGATCAACAGTGTCGAAAAGACATGAAAATGAAGGAGAATGTAGCTAATGAAAGGATAGAACCACTAATGGTTCAATGCTACAACTATAGGGAGCTAGGGCACTATGTAAACTAGTGCACTAAACCTCGAGTTCTCGAGGGTAATCAGCGTCAGCAGCCACCAAAGCCAAAGGAACAAGGGAAGACTTATGCCATCACTACTGCGGAAGTGGAGCAAGATAATGAAGTCGTACAAGGTAAACTTCCTATTCACTCAAGAATGGAAAGTCTTATTTGATTTTGGTTCTACACATTCCTTTATATCTTGCAAGTTTTCTAGAACTATATAATTGAAGCCCCAAAACCTTGAAGTAGAGATATCTTTAAAAACACCAAGTGGTGAAATCGTTGAAACCCAAGTGTTTGACTCCTATCCTATTGGCGTATGTGGGAAGATTCTTCCAGTGAATCTTGTAATACTTCCTTTGGTGGAATTTGATGCTATAATGGGAATGGATTGGCTCTCATTATATAGAGAACATATCAACTGTTGGAAAAAGGAAATATCTTTTCATATTCTGAACCATCCCATGCTCCTCTACAAATTCAAGGAAGATCATGAATATCCTTTGAAAAAACCTTCAATGGTGTGGGTGTTGATTCCCTATAAAGAATCATACCTCGCCCAAATGGTTGAGTCGAAGGAAAGTGCCAACCTTGAGGAAATTCCCATCGTGAGAGAATACGGTGATGTATTTCCCGAAGGGTTACCCGGAATTCCTTCGGATCATGAGGTAGAGTTATCAATTGAACTCATACCCAGAGCTAATCCTATCTCAAAGTGTCCCTATAGGATGGATCCTATTGAACTGAAGGAGCTAAAGAAGCAGCTGCAAGAGCATCTGGACAAAGGGTCCATACGCCCTAGTGCATCACCTCGGGGTGCGCCATTGCTCTTTGTAAAGAAGAAGGATGGAACAATGCGGTTGTGTATCGATTATCGGGAACTCAATAAGATCACCATAAAGAACAAGTATCCTCTCCCTAGGATTGATGACTTGTTAGATCAGTTAAGAGGAGCTCAATACTTATCAAAGGTGGATCATCATTCTGGATATCATCAGGTAAAGGTGAAGAAGGAAGATATTCAGAAGACTGCCTTCCGAACAAGGTATGGGCACTATGAGTTTTTGGTGATGCCCTTAGGACTTACTAATTCCCCTACAATCTTCATGGATTTTATGAATAGAGTCTTTAGACATTAGCTTGAAAATTTTTTGGTAGTGTTTATCGATGATATTCTCATCTACTCCAAGAGAAAGGAGAAACATGAAGAACATCTAAGACTTGTGTTGACGACATTGAGAAAGGAGAAGTTGTATGCCAAGTCCAGCAAGTGTGACTTTTGGATGAAACAAGTCATGTTCTTGGGACATGTGATCACAAGTGAGGGAATTTCTGTGGATCCTTCAAAAACAAAGGCGATTGAGGAATGACCCAAGCCCTCTAGTGTCACAGAAATATGTAGTTTTCTTGGATTAGCTGGGTACTATCGACATTTTGTGAGAAAATTCTCATGATTGTAAAGCCCCATAACTAAGTTAACAAGGAAAGGGGTAAAGTATGCCTGGACGGAAGAATGTGAGGGAAGCTTCAAGGAGCTAAAGAGAAGGCTGATCACTTCACCTGTACTCACACTACTGAAAAGTGGAGAAAGTTTTGTGATATAAAGTGATGCTTCAAAGAAAGGCTTGGGTTGAGTACTCATGCAAAATGATAATGTGATAGCCTATGCATCGCGACAATTGAATATCCATGAGCAGAACTACCCGACGCATGATCTGAAGCTGGCAGCCGTGATTTTTGCCTTGAAAATCTAGCGGCATTACCTTTATGGTGAGAAGTGTGACATATACACCGACCACAAGTGCCTAAATTATATATTCACATAAAAGGAGCTCAACATGCATCAAAGGAGATGGTTAGAGATAATCAAGGATTAAGATTTCTCTATTCACTATCATCCTGGAAAGGAGAACAAGGTAGCTGATGCTCTAAGTAGAAAGGAACCTGCTACTCTATCCATGATATGGATTGATAAAGACCCTATCTTCTTGGATATGAAAAGAATGGATTTGGAAATTATAAGGGCAGGGGATACATCCTACCTTGACCAAATGATTATGAAACCATCCATCCATGAGAAGATTAAGGAAGCACAAAGGGATGACGTGGAGATACAAAAGAGGGTGAATGCAGTAAAGGAAGGGAAGTTGCAGGAGTTCCATATCGATGATGATGGTGTGATTCGGTTTGGAATGCAGATTTGTGTGCCTTCATCACCCGGGATAAAGAATGATCTATTGGACAATGCACATAGCTCAACATTCTCTATCCATCCTGGGAGTACCAAGATGTACCGTGATCTTCGAGAACACTTCTGGTGGGATAACATGAAGAAGGAGATTACAGAATATATATCAAGGTGCTTGGTATGTCAGAAAGTTAAAGTTGAGCGACAAAAGTCCAAAGGTATGATGCAGCCATTACCTATACCCATGTGGAAATGGGAAAATTTTACTATGGACTTTGTCACGGGTCTCCCAAAGATGTCAAAGGGAAATAATGTGATATGGGTTGTGGTTGATCGACTCACCAAGACTGCCCATTTTATCACTATTCGGGAAGATCTCTCGCTTGAACAACTTGTAAAGATATATGTGAAGGAAGTGGTGAGACTACACGGTGTTCCACTATCAATTGTCTCTGACCGTGATCCAAGGTTCACATTTAAATTCTGGAGAAGCCTTCAACATTCTTTGAGTACTGAATTAAATTTCAGCATGGCCTATCACCCCCAAAATGATGGCCAGTCTGAAAGAACTATTCAGACGCCTGAAGATATGCTAAGATCCTTCTCTCGAAAATTCAAAGGTGGATGGGATCAGTATCTCCCATTGGTTGAGTTATCATACAACAATAACTTCCACTCGAGTTTTCAGATGGCTCCATATGAAGCTCTCTATGGAAAGCGATGTAGAACTCCAACCTATTGGGATAAAGTTGGAGAAAGAAAGCTACTTGGAACCGATCTTGTTCAAGAGATGATAGAGAAGGTTCAAGTCATCCAGAAACACATCAAAGCTGCTCAGAGTCGGAAAAAGAGCTATGATGACAACCGTCGAAGGGACTTGGAGTTCGACGTTGGAGATAAATTCTTCCTACGAATATCTCCATGGAAGAGAGTAATGCGATTTGGGAAGAAAGGTAAGCTAAGCCCAGGTTATATTGGACCCTTTGAGATCCTTGACCGCATAGGACTCGTGGCCTATCGACTTGCACTTCCACCGAATATGGATCAAGTTCATGATGTGTTTCACATATCACTCCTAAGGAAGTACATACCGGACCCCTCACATTTACTAAACTCAGAGGTGGTACAACTGGAAGATGATCTCTCTTATGAGGTGCAGCCAGTAGAGATTCTGGATAGGAGAGATATGGTTCTATGCAACAAGACAACTCATATTGTTAAAGTGTTTTGGAGGAACCATAAGTTTTAGGAAGCAACTTGGGAACCAGAAGAGGTGACGGAGGATAAGTACCCTCACCTGTTTATATAAAATGAAATTTCAAGGGCGAAATTTCATAAGGGGGGAAGAATGTAACGACCCAAAGTTTTTCAATGGAATTTTCATTCTTATAAATATGTCATAAAATCACATGAATACACAACATAATGAACTACTAAGTGCTAAGTGACCTTTAAACACAAGTTTGTCTCTTATGTGTTGGGAATTTTGAAAATCCGACATACACGGTTGTGTTCAAGATGATTTTTGGAGTCTAATGAAACAAAAATAATTTTCGGGGAATAGTAACGTACCCTTGTGAATAGTAACCTACCCTTATGAATAGTAATATGACCCTTATGAATAGTAAATCATCCAACATAAGAGTAACCTTACCCATGAATAATTAAATAAAATTTAGACATCTTAGAAAGTGACAATTTGACCTTAGTAAATGTTTTGGTATTTTGTAGGTCATAAATAAATAATTATAATTAATTAATTAATTTAAAAGAAAATTTATTTTCTTAAAATGTGTTCATTAATTATCAAATCAATGTCTTATAGTTTTTAGATAATTTTATAAGACCCTACGTAATTTTTGAAAGAACTATAAAATCAGTTTTAATTTTAAAAACTGTTTTTAAGTAAATTATGATTTTAATAAAATATTAAATTAATAATATTTAGAAAATTATTTTTTAAAAATTTAATTCATTTTTGGATTCTACACATCAAAAAATGGTTGGGGTAAATTTTTGGTATTTTTATAAAATACTTGAATTTTTGGTGAATAGTAAAATACATTAATTTACCGTATAAATACATTATAATTGAAACGCACTATTCCTGACATCACAAGTGATGTAAGAACCCAAATCCCGAACTCAAATTCCTTATTTAATATTCTTGTTCATGGATGATTCACTATTCCTTGTCTTAGGGGAAATTAATAAACTAATGAATTTTATATTAAGGAAACCCCTCTCCCCTCCACTATAAAAACCACCCTTCACACCCTCATTCCCTCACACCTCTCAAGCTTCAAGCCTTCTATAAAATCTTCCCAAAAATTCTCCCTATCCCCTATCCCACTTCCAAGAGCTAATGGTCTCATCAAAAGACCAATCCTAGCTTCCTTAAGGAGGATCTCAAGAGGGGGATTTAAGAGGTAATTTCTCTCTCTCTTCTCCTTTAATTTCCTTTCAATTTCAAGTTCATTTCTTGATCTCTCCCCATCCATCTACATCAAAATGGTATTTTAACTCCAGTATTATACATGTAATATATTGTTATGATGCTAATGGGATATTATATCATCCAAACCCCTTTCCCTCTTCCTTTTATTTTATTAAAGGGAACGTTGTTCGTGAGGTGTTAATTTATCACCTTCAAAAACGACATGTTTTCTTCATCCATTTCTACCTTCATATATGGTCATAAAACCATTTTTATGGTTGAAACAGAATATTTTATATGTATTATATCCTATTTAAAGTTCTGTAACTAACTTATTACCATATTTCTAGTGATAAAATAAAACAAGTTCATTATGATCGAAAATCGCTCAAATTAACCCAAACAATCATCATTTAATTCTTATCTAATGATTCATCCACATGGATATAATATAATTCATTATAAGATAATTAAAACTCTTTTAATATCATTAATAACATGTAATATCAGTTCTGGATGTTTACCCATGTTCTACCCGAACTTCAATTTAAGAATACAAGTGAACCACTCAAGAAAACCATAAAAACAAACATTCCCAAACAATGTTTTTAAACTCTATAACTCATCCAAATCCACATAAAATCACTTAATGAAACCATAATTAACCATATTAATGTACACAAGGTTATTTATTTCTAATTTAAGAATATAATGTCATTATACATGACATTAAAGAGAAGGAATCATTCAGATACAAGGTAAGGGGAAAATCTCGAACCCAATTTTCTTTCCTCGGGTTCTCCCTCTTTCACTCCAATTTGGTATGGTCACTTATTAAAAATCATTTGTTCATAATTTTCTTTACTTTTCCAGGATATACATGTTCACCACTATTGTTTATTTCAAACAAAATGTTTTCCAAAATAACTCTTCTTCTAAGAACTCACCTTTTACTTCTCATTCAAGGTTGATGGTTCTTATATCAAGTATGTTATTCCCTCTTTGTTTTGGGAACCAAAAGTTTATGAATGTGTTCTTATGAGATGAAACCCTTTCCTTTACATGGGTTATTTATTTTCATCATTGATTTATGTTCTATGTGGCATGCATGATAATGATAATATTATGATGTGACGGGTGCACCCAGAATTATATAGTGCAATATGAATGTTTGAATGTGACGGGTGCGCCCGGAATTATACAACGCTCCAATGCAGTGGGTAAAGTGATTAATCTCATGAGTAAATGTAAAATTATGTGTGAAAAAGATTCCATATTGGTTCAAAAGTACGTGTGGTATTTAACTACTAAGACATGATGTTTCATTTTTATTCATTGCCACATTTCAAGTCTTTTATTTATGCTCCTATCATGTTCATGATCTTTTGGATATTTCATGATTATGCTCAAACCATGCTATATTCTTCTTATCTATAATCTTACTGGGCTTATAGATCACCCCTTTTGGTGTATATCCTTAGGTGTCTACATGTACTAAGGAGAGGACAAGTGCCAATAAGAATCTAGAGAAGAAGAAATTAAATAAATGTTTATGCTTGATGTTGTAATTGTTATGTATGGTCCTAGTTTTCCCAAGATACTAAAAATTTGGATCCTCTATGTGTAATAATATTATGTTTTTTATCTTTAAAATTATGTAATAGTAATGTAAGAAAATGTTGGGTCTCTATATTGGTGATGCACACGCCATTCCATCCTTATGGGTTTCCAAAACCCTAGCTGTCGCTGAAAGGATACATGCCATGTATTCATCTTGGAACATAGTTTGTAGTTAGTATTTTGACAGAAATCCTAGATCCGATCTTGCATTTTTAATCCTCTCGATCCATCACTAATTCTACCTTGAATCTATGTGAAATGATGGATCTGAATGAAAAATGTAGATCTTAGTTGTTTCTCACTAGAAATAGGCTACTGGAAGTCGATGAGGGTTTCTACATTCATTCTTCACACCACCTCACCTACATTAAACCATGATTCATACATAAATCATAAAATTGGTTATCCTTGCCTCACAATGATTCCAGATCTATTCTCAATTCATCATTCCACTCACGTTTCATTGATTCGTCACAAATTCGGGGGTCCGATCGGGCTCGGTACTGCCCAAATTTTTTTGAACCAGGACTGTGGGGATCCAAACGGTGAAGAACACAAAGAATAAAGGTAGAAAGTCACAATAATAAATGTTAATTGATTTATTCCAAGCATTCTTTCCCAATCAATCAAGAACATGGCTTCCAGATTATAAAACAACTGAATAACAAAGTAATTTATGTACGTGGGCACATGGAGATGCTGCAATTGGAACAGATTCCAAAGAATGGATGGATATGCTCAATAATTTAATAAAAAGGGAACAACAACACCAATTGATTAGTATTACCTCTATTTTGGATTTATTTATGATGAAGAACAAATTTTCCAATGATTTGGAAGGATCTGTTGTGTTTATTGTGTCCTGATATGATCTGATTTAGAGTTCCATCATCGTTCACCCAAGGGAGGAGGAAGGAGTTTTCATCGGTGATTCTAAAAATTATGATCTAACCCAGGTGAGGTTTTCTAGGGTTATATACTTATAATATTATCCATTGTGCTAAAAATAAACTAATTCATTAAACGCACCTCCAACAAGCGAGGTGTCAGAACATCCCATGCTGACTTATTTTATGTCACACCTAGGGAAAACACCATGTTATAGACTCAACCATGATCTTGGATTTCTGATCCAATCAGACATTTAAGAGTTATCTTGTTTTATTTAAGAATCTTCATATGTGAAAAATAATATATATTTAATATTTTTATAAAATTAATTTTGAACACACTGGGTTTCATAATTTCATTTTATCTTAGCGACTAGATCTAGAAATATATATAGAAATATTTCAAAGTCTTATAAGGAAAAAAATCAGGACTCTACATCATTCCCTACTTCAAGTTTTCCATCCTTGAAAAGAAAAACTAGGAAAACAACTCGAGATAATGATCCCACACTTGGATATCCTTCTCTCAGGAACTATATTGTATGTTTCCATGATTCCAAAACACACAAACCAAAGGGATGGTGTGTCCACATAGGGTATTCTCCCATCGATCCTCAATCGCCACTGCATGCTCTACAAAGGTGTCTCTATCATCAGTGTACATCTCACCTCAGTCAATAACATGTGTGGGGTCATGCGTGTATCTCATCATCTGTGACATGTGGAAGATATCATACACCAGATCCAGCTGTGGGGGTAGGGTGAGGCAGTGAGAAACCTCTCCAACCCTATGCATGATCTTGAACAACCTGATGAACCTTGGGGATAGCTTGCCTCCCCGGCTGAACCTACACAATCTGCATCATGGAGAGACTCACAAGAAAATGTGGTCTCCTTGATTGAACTCTAAGGGTCTATATAGATCTACGTAAGATTTCTATCTGCTCTGGGCTGTCCTCATCCGCTCATGGATGACCTACACTTTCTCTATTTTCTCCTACACCAAATATGGGCCCATAAGAGATGACTCATAAAACTCTATCCAGCATAAGGGTGACCTATAGGGTCTCCCCTAAAGGGCCCCAAAATGTGTCATGATGATGGTAGAGTGGTAGCTTTTGTTCTATACAAACTCCACCAAGGTTAGGTGATCCTCCCAACTCCATCCAAATTCTAACACTCATGTCCTCAACATATCCTCTAGCACCTGGATAGTGCACTTGGTCTTCCCATCGGTCTGGGGGTAAATGGTTGTACTCATGCACAGGTGGGTCCTGAATGTCTCATGTAGGCCTCTCCATAATCATGAAGTAAAACGCACATCATGATTAGAGACAATCATCGGGGATAACCCATGAAGGATAACAATCTCTCATATGTATAAATTCCCTAGACTCTCCACCGAAATCTTCTCCCCGTTGGAAAATAAGTGCACCAACTTCATGAGCTGGTCAACTATTACCTAGATGGCATTGTGGCACTTTGATATGAATGGAAGCCTTGTGAAGAAGTATATGGATATGTCGTCCCATTTCCACTCCTGGATCTCAAGGGGATGCAACAAACCTGTCAGAACTTGGTGCTCAGCTTTCACCTGGTGATAAAGTAAGGAACTGAGAGACAAACTCAGTCACGCTTAATCTCATGAAGAACCACAAAAACTACCACTTAAGGTATCTGTATATATTTCCCATGCCGTGATGTACAACTAGGGGAGAAGTGTGGAACTCCCACGTCATCTCCTCCCGTAATGTGACTAGAACCACTATTTACCCCTGGAATAAGATGAAGTGATTCCCTCCTTCAGAATATCCATATGGTGAGTCAACTATGGATATCTGATCACGTAAGAACTCATAGTCTATGTACCCTAGCTTGTACTCTCACATGCTCAAGAAGTGAAGGATTCAACACCACCCACTAAAGAAAAGTTGTACCCTCCTGCTCCACCAGGGTCAGTTGTAGGGAAGCAAACTGCTCTGAAGCTTCCTACACTAGGTGAGACTAGGAATTCCTACTAATTGAATATGCTACAACATTTCTCTTTCACAGATTATATAATATCTCAAAGTCTTAGTCATGTAGGAACTCCAAACTGCGTTGATGTATTAGGTTCAGGTCTCTCTACATGAAGACATACACTACTATAAATACCCCTTTTATCAGTGCTAAAAATGTCCTTTAATAGCGATAGAAAAGAACTGTTAAAGCCGGCAAAGATAAAGGGGGGTTCCCTTTATCAGCGCTCCAAAAAGAGCTGATAAAGACCCCTTTTATGAGCGCTAAAAAAGCACTCATAAAAGGGGTCTTTTATCAGTGCTAAGAAGAAGCGATGATAAAAGGGTCCTTTATCAGCGCTTTCTTTTTAGCGCTGATAAAAGAACCCCTTTATCAGCGCTTTTTTTAGCGCTCATAAAAGTAAAAAAATTTAAAAAAACTAAAAAAAATTAAAAAAAATTAAAAAAATCCTGCTAATCGGGGGGGGGGGGGGGGCTTTTATAGCGCTTAATCCCCGTTTTTAACAGCGCTTTCCAGCCCCTCCAGCGCCCGCACGCACCCCCCTCCACCCTATATCAGTGCTACACCCACCCCCTTTATCAGTGCTAGCCCCCCAAATCCACCCCCATGCGTGCGCCTTTGCCTCCACCAAGATTTGATCTCGAGACCTCCCCCTTGCGTGCCTAAAGCTTTTACCACTCTGCCATATTAATTTGTTCTCCAGTTAATGACATATCTATCTATTTATATATATATTTAGTTATATTAATATAGTAATATATAGTTATATTAATATATATATAGTTATATTAATATATATATTTATAGTGATATTAATATATATATTTATAGTTATATAAATATATATGTGTAGTTATATTAATATATATATATAGTTAGATTAATATGTAGGTATATAAATATTAATATATTGGTATTTTAAATAAAATAGATATTAGTTATTATTTAGATAAAGCTAATATATTTTATATGTAAATATATTTTATTATTTATATTTATAATTAAATTTATATGTGTGAATATATAAAAAATATGTATATATATTGTTATATATTTGATCATAAATAACAGTTCATTATAAAAAATGATAAAATTTCAAAGACATAATATCAATATGAATGTAATACCTTGGAATAAATTTAGTCCCCACCAAAAAAAGCCAAAAATACCCCCTTAAACGAGGCTGAAAATCCACAAAATGTTAAAAAATCGGGGTATCCCGACTAAAAACTCAGTTTTGGAGGCCTTCTGGGCATTTTTTCACCTTGAGAAAACCTTGATCTGGGTCCTCCCTAATAATAAGGGTGTATATCTCGTCACAGGATTCTATTTGATATGTGGTAGAGCTCAAACGGACACCCGAATCAAAATTTATGGTTGTTTGAAGTTCGAGTTGCGTTTTCAACATATTTTGGATCTTTTTTTAATTTTTTTAATTTTTTTAGTCTTCAAATTGTTATTAAATGACTATTACTCCATAATAATTAGAAAAATATTAATTAAAAATATTTTTATAATTTTTTTATAATCCATTTTTACTAAATATCTTATATATTAAGTGTAACTGTATATTTATACTTATCTAAAATATATTTAAAATTATATTTAAAAAATATATATTATATTTATATCAATATAACTATATCTATATATTTAAATATTAATATATTTTTTTAATGATTTTTTTTGGAAGTAGACCCTTTATCAGTGCTTTTAAAAAAAGCACTCATAAAGACCCCCTTTATCAGTGCTACTAAAAAAAGCGCTGATAAAGGGGTACCCTTTAATAGTGCTAAAAAAGCACTGTTAAAGGGGGTACCTTTATCAGCGCTTTTTCATTAGCACTGATAAAGGGTGGCGCTAAACTTGCCCCGTTTTGTGGTAGTGGTACCTAAGACTTTGGTGGTCTGAGTAAACCAAAAAGCGCTCTCCTAGAAGGTAGTTTCTCCACATCCTTAGGGAGAATACTATCATTTCCAACTTCAGGTCATGATTTGTGTAGTTCTACTCATGGGGTCTCAACTGCCTCAACCCATATGCGATAAATGCTTGACGTTGCATCAACACTATTGGAACCTTTATGAGATAGTTGTTTTAATAATCACAACTCATTCCATTTTTCAAATCATGATAATTCATACATTATATTTTAACTACTGTTAATCACATCAATGAATATTTTTAAATGGATAAATTATGTCACACAACATAATACATCTCAATAAGTCAATAATTTATGGATATTTATGTTTCAATATATTTACAAGTGTATATTTACATGAATTTATGAATTTAACTTAATCCGGTGTTGTTCTGTATAATACATACACTTTTTAAGTTTTTCAGAGTCCCTAACACTGATAGTTCAAAAGATTCACTGATGATGACTCACCAATATTGACTCACTGATGAAGAACTCACCGATCAAATAATACAACAATTCTAACTCACCGATTAAGAAGTCACTGATAGAAGAATACACCGATACAGGACTCACCGATAGAACAAACTACACACAGATGGACAAGTCACCGGTGATCGGTCACACCGATAGTTCAAGTGACTCATTGTTAGAAGACTCACCGATGGGCGATGCACTGTTAGTTTAAAGGAATTACTGATGGACAATTCACCAATGGGAAACACACCAATAGTTCAAAATGAGTCACCGATGCCCGAATAGAATGATAGTACAAACGACTCACTGATGCCCAAAGTCATCGATACTGATGGAAAGGAATCACCGATAAAGAGAGTCACTGATGCTGACAGACCGATGTTGACAGACCGATACTTATGACTCACTTATATTCATAGAAACTATTTTTAATTTATCAATTCAAATTTATATCTAATAGTAATATTTAGAAAAATTAATGTTTTTGACATTATTTAATGTTGTCTTTAGGATATTCAGAGGACAGTACGAGGTACATACAGGTGGGGAGATCATTATGCCTACTGGACCTCAAAGTATAAATGAAGTACAAGCTGGATCATTCGATGCAAGGCATAAGAGTAGAAAAAAATAAGAAAACCAGAGAAATCTGAAACTCTCAAGCATACTTAAAAACCCAAGAACTCAAAAGGAATAACATACGGGGAGATCAAGTGAAGCAAAACCTGTTGATATATCCTGAACATATTTTGAACAAGAAGCTAAACATTTCACCTCTCTCTATTTTGGAGTCAACTTCCAGAAGAGGACTCAAACTTCAACTCCACTACATCAAATGAGTCTATAGTTGCACCGTATAACACACAGAGACTTCTAAACCTTTCTTTACATCCTTAGCTCTGTTGTGTTCTTTTATTTACATTTCTAAGTAGTGTGTGTATCTGTCTGTTATAGACACACTGAATCCTGTGCATAACTGGAGGATACTTTATATCCTCAAATAAAACCCTCTATTTATTCTTTTATACCCCACATATAACTATGGAAGAGGTCAAGTGTGACCTGTTTGTTGTTTTTCCCACGAATAATTGTGGTAGAGGTCAAGTGTGACCTGAAAGCCTTGTGTGCTATTGTGAACCCTGATCCAGGGTGTGTATCAAATTGTTTATTAATTTGAACGCTTGGTGGTATGTGATCAGTAAGTGGAGAGGACTAAGTCTCATATTGAGATTGAACCTCTTGTTTATATACGTTGTGTTTTTACCTTTTAGTTTTTACTCTATTTTTATCACATATTTCATAAAACGAAATTGAACTTTGATAGTTAGTTTATCAAGTGTTTATAACTATTTTGAACCAGTAAGTTAGTTTCAAAAGTTGTATTAATCTTTTAGATTATTATAGATGAGAACTAATCAATATTTTGAGAAAGTAACTAAACTATCAGGACTCTTATAAATTCACTACAAACTAACTTAGATTATATTTTTATTTGGGGGAAATTTTATTAGCCAATTTATAATATGATTTTTTATATATACTCAATTCACCCCCTATTGAGTTATCTACTCTGACCAATAATTGGTATCATAGGTTTTGGAATTTTCCAGTTTTCAAATCTTTTTCAAACTTTTTCAACTGTGATTTTAGTTGTATTTCAAAGATCTTAAAATTTCTATTAATACTAAATTTTATCTCTTTAAAGTCTTGTTTTAAAATTTTATTATGGATAATAGACTGGAAGGTGCTGCTACGAACCAAACTCCATTATTTAATGGAACTAATTATGCCCAATGGAAAATTAAAATGAAAATGCACTTAGAAAGTATGGCTTTTGAAATCTGGTCTTCAATTTAGACGAGTATAAGATTCCTGCTACTGCTAGAACAACTTGGGATGAACCAACTAAGACTATTTATGACAATAACTTCAAAGCCATGAATTCATTATATTTATTTTTAGGATATGAGTAATTTAACATAATTTCTACATTTAAAGAAACCCATGAAATTTGGGATACTTTGTCTGTTTCACATGAAGGAACTTCTAGTGTTAAGGAAATGTGACTTAACACATATACTATTAAATATGAAAATTTTAAGATGAAGCCTGATGATCCTATTTCTGGCATGTATCTCAGGTTTAATGAAATAGTGAACACTATGATCTCTCTGGGAAGAGATGTTATTGCCAAAGAACAAATTATGAGGATTTTTAGATGCTTACCTAATATATAGAGAGGAACTTATGTCTCTATTAGAGAATTATGTGACATCAGCAAATTACCTATCAAAGAACTCATTGGAAAACTGATGATGTATGCAGAATAACTGAAAGTCAACAATGAAGAGAAGGATGAAGATAAGAGAAAATCTATAACCTTCAAGACTACCACTTCCAAGAGTAAAGACAAAGAGAAAGTTCAAGCTACTATTGAGATCACGAGTAATGAAGAATCAGCTTCAGACAATGATAAGGAAATTGACCCGTTGTCCAGAAGATTCAATAAATTATATAGGAAGAATAATTTTTTTAGAAATCCCAATTATAAAGGAATATATGATAACAAGGGAAACTTGAAAAGTACTAGAAAAGAAATGACAAATCAGATGAGATTTTCTCCTATGAATGCAAGAGGATAGGACATGTCAAAGCTGAATGTCCAAAATTAAAATACAGAAAGGAATATGAAAATAAAGACAATAAGTATAAGAAAGCTATAAAGGCCACCTGAAGTGCCTCTGAGGATAGATCCAGTGAATCAACATCATCTCATGATGATAAATATGACATAGAAAATATGTGTTTTATGAAAAACACATCTGAGTTAACCTTATACTCTCCTGCACACAATTCTTATTATTTTGAAAATGAAAGTGAGTCTAAGAATATGAAAAATGATAAACTATTTGTATAATGTAACATGATGTAAGAGAAATGTAATAAAATAAAAGATAAATATAAATCCTTAAAGAAATAGCATGATCTTTTTGTAACTACTAAATCTGAACTTACTGCTGAAAAGGAAAAAAATAATCAACTACTAAAGGAAAATAATGATATGAAGTTATCTAATGACCAATTAAACAAAGATCTGGAAAAGTTTACCAATGTTAAAAACCCAATTACTTGGTTACTTGGTAAATAGATAGCTCCTAGGTATACTACTGGAATAATATACCATCCAGGACAAAGAAATTTATCAAAAACACATTTTGTGACTAAAATCTGCTTCTTTTCCCAAAAGTCACGATTTTACTGCAAATTATGGTTCTACAAAATATTTTACTTCATCGAGTTTTTTTGGACCAAATAAAGTCTACTTTTCAAATAATTTATATTCTACATATATAAAACCCATAAGAAAAATGTGGGTTTCTAAATCCTTTATTACTAATGTTTCTGGACCCAGACAATTATGGGTACCAAAATCGTTTCTTGGATGAATTATTTTGTAGGTAAACTGCTCAAAGAGGTCCTGTAGAAAACTTTGGTACTTGGAAAGTGGTTGTTCAATACACATTACAGGAGACTACTCAAGCATCAAGAACCTCATCAAAATTTATGGACATGTCACATTTGGTGACAATGGTAAAGGAAAAATCATCATCTTAGGACATATTGGTAACCTTAAATCTATTTCAATTTCTAAACTAATTTATGTTGATGGATTAAAGTATAACTTGCTTAGAATATATCAACTGTGTGATGATGGATTCAATGTAAAATTTAAAAATGATGCATTCCATGTTTTTGATTCCAAGAATAACTTAGTATTTACTACTCTTATAAATGACAATGTATTTGTTGTAAACTTAGACACAATAGCATCATAGAATGTTTCTTATCTAAGTTCCTTTCAAAAAGAGTCTTGGATTTGAAACAGAAGACCCAAACATTGTAATGTAAACTCCCTTAATAAATTTACCAGAAAAGGTTTAGTTAAAGACCTTCCCAAACTAGAGTTTCTAGATAATAGAGTGTGCAATCCTTGTCAAAAGGGAAATCAACATAAAATCTCTTTAAAACCAAAGAAAGAAGTTACAACTTCTCATCCTCTAGAGTTGGTTTGCATGGATTTGTTTGGACCATCTAGAGTTTCAAGTCTCAATGGGAATAACTATGTTTATGTTCTTGTAGATGACTTCTCCAGGTATACTTGGACCTTTTTCTTAGCTTACAAAAGTAAAGCTTGCTCTCTTTTTACCAATTATGCTAGGACTGTAGAAAATATTATTGGAATTAAAATTAAATCTCTAAGAAGTGACCATGGTTTTGAGTTTTAAAATCAAGACTTTGAATCTTTTTTCTCAAAAATGGATATAGTCATAAATTATATGCCCCTAGGACACCTCAACAGAATGGTGTAATAGAAAGAAAAAATAGAACCCTACAAGAAATTTCCCAAACTATGCTCATTGAATATGACCTGACAATTTATTTTTGGGCTAAATATGTTAATACAACTTGTTATATAATAAATAGAGTCTTAATCAGACCCATCCTTAAGAAAAATCCTTACGAGTTTTGGAATAATAGGAAACCCAAGGTAAACTATTTTAAGGTGTTTGGATGTAAAGTTTATATTCTTAACACCAAATATAATGTAGATAAATTTGCCTCTAAAAGTGATGAAGGAATATTAATTTGATATTCAACATCAAGAAAAGCTTATGGAGTTTTTAGTAAAAGAACCAAATGAGTGGAGGAATCTGTACATGTCAAGTTTGATGAAATAGATCCACATGAGCCTAAGACATCACTAGGGAATCTTGAAGAGGATATGTCTAATATGGACATTAATGATAAACCTTATGAAAATTATATAAAAGAATCTGTTAAAACTTCCAGTTCTAGAAATTCTCTAGATTCTAACCATAATAAACTAGAACCAAGTGATGAACCTGAAATAACTATCCCTAATTTTAATAGACCAACGAGGACCCTTAAAAACCATCCCTTAGATATTGTAGTTGAAGATTTAGGCAGAGGAACACAAACTAGAGATTCTTTGAGAAATAAGGTTGAACATAAAGCATTCCTGTCACAAATTGAACCTAAAAGTATCAATGATGTAATACATGATGAATTTTTGGCAATAGATATGCAAGAAGAGCTTAATCAGTTTGAGAGAAATAAAGTCTAGAAGCTGGTTGATAGACCAAAATATACCTTGACCATAGGAACTAAATGGGTATTTAGTAATAAAGTAGATGAATCTAGAAATATAGTTAGAAACAAATCTAAATTGGTTGTGTAAAGACCCGAAAATTTCAAGGGAATTTTTTTCTTAATTTCTTTGGAATTTTACGAGTGTGCAGTTTCTGACGGAATATGATTCCGAGGCCCGGTGTGCCTGGAATCAATTTCTGAAGTTCAGCTCGGGTACGTTCAGTAAACGAACGAGCGGGATTTTCTATATTTTGAACCGGTGCTCGGAATTGAAATCTGAGGGCTCCGATGAAACCGTAACGCCGATAATTGCTTAAGGGGACCTTTACCGTAATTGCGTTTGTGTAGGTGGAGAAGTTAAAAATTGTGGATTAAATGAGGAATGAATAAAATTGTGAAAAAATTTTATTTTTAAGTCTAAGGTGGTTTTATCCTACATGGGGAAGTTGGGGTGGCACCTAACTACCCATGTGAGGATAAATGTGAGGTGGGGCCCACATGAGCCCCAACCTTTCACATTCACATAACTCACTTTAACTCTCATAAACTCACACCTTTAATTATGAAACTCATCCACTTCCTTATTAAATTTGCCAACCTACATTTAATTAATTAAGAGGATTTGTTTTTTTTTTCAAATTTGAGTGGCTTTACAAGTTAAATTAAAATAAGGTGGAAGTTTATTTTAATTTGGTTGGAACTTATTGGGAAAATCTTTTGGAGAAAAAGCTCCAAATATTTGAAGAAATTCTTCCTCCCGCGAAGAATGGTGTTTCTTCTTCGAAGAATACCCTGGTTCCATCTTCTCCGATGAGACACTGACGAACGAGCAGGGATCGGTAGCGTGGTGCGGCACAACGAACTACGTTGACTCCGATGACTTCCTCACATCAAATCCGATGAATGACAAACGTCACGAGGTAGGGGTTAATTCTTTTGTTCAAGTTTTATCTTCGACCTTCGTTGATTAAAAATTGTCATCTTGTTATCGTTATAACGGGAGGAGATCGGACCGCACAAACACGGTCGATCCTCCTCCCCTTTTCTTGTTGATCTACGTTGGTCATTGTGGTGAAGGCGGTGCGGTGCCATTGCACCGTGTGGGAACGAAGAGGACCACGACTGGAGCGGGCTGCGACGACGGTGCACGGCGCCGTCGCACCGTGCCAGTGAAGCCGAAGGAGACTGAGGCCAGAAGCGGGCCATGACAGTGGGGTGCGGCACCGTCGCGCCGTGCCAGTCGATCAAGAGCTGCGACCTAAGGCCGCAACAGTCATCCAAGGGCGGCCGACTGAGCCGATCGCCGGCACCACCTGGATGCGGGACCCGAGGGGGTCCTGTGGTTACACCAAGGTCGGCCATTACGGCCAGCCATTTCAGAAAACCGGGGGGGGGGGGGGTGTAACCCCCCGACAGATTCTTAGGGCGGACCCCACAGGTCCGCCGTTTCAGAAACAAGGGGGCGGCGCCCCCCTTTGTGCCCTGCTAGGCTAGCGCCGAGCCGCAACCGGCTTCCGAGCCGGGCCGCAGGCCGCACGGGCTGGGCCGCGCCAGCCGGGCCAGGCCGGACCCATACCCGGGTCAGGTTGACCCGGTTCGGGCCGACCCAGGGGGTATTGGGGCGGGTTGGACCGGGCCCAGACCCCCTATTTTCGGACCAGGTTCGTTCAAACACCCATATCTTAGGCTACAGACCTCCGATCGACGCAACGTCAGTTGGGTAGGGATCCTTGGATCGAGACGGTCATTTCGATATATTACACTCAAGGTTTTGGTAAATTTTGCATACATCCAGGTTGGTTCAAACCCGAAACCAACCGGGCCCTCGGAGCGGAAACGGTTATAACTTGAGCTCCAGACATCCGATTGACATACCGTCGACTTTGTTGGGTTAATTTTGATGAGAAAGATCTTTTGGAATACTTCACCTGAGGTTTGGATGTAGTTGGAGTATGGACGGGTTGGATTGTACCTGAAATCCAACCGGCCCCCTGGAACAGAAAAACTGATAACTTTCAGACCGGACGTCCGTTTGACGAACCGTCAGCGGCGTTGGTAATTTCGTTGAGAAAAGGTCCCTTTGAGTATACCCTATGAGAGTTCGGGGTACAATTTAGATACGGTCGGGTTGGTTTGTACACGAAACCAACCGGGCCCCTGGGACGAAAAGACTAATAACTCACAGACCGGACGTCCGATTGACGCACCGTCTGTTGCGTTGAGACCCCCATGACGAGGCGATTCTTTGAGATATTTATTCGTGGGAATTAATGACACTTGGAGTGTCGACCAGTGGCTCATGGAGAGTATGCTCCCGGAGACGAGCTTACGAAGTACGGTGACCTTGTAGCTGGCTAAGACCTGATGACTGCTTGTCCGATTCGATTCAGAGTGACTGGTATAGCCCAGTGGGGAGCACTACTATGTGAGGTGGCAGACCCACGGCGGAAGATCACTACTTTGTGAGGTGGAAGACCCATAGCGGGGAGCCCTACTTTGTGAGGGGGCAAACCCGCGGTACTTGACAGGAGGAGTATCTCAGCAGTCTAAGGTTAGAGAGTATCACCTAGGAGTCATGACAGGACTACTGTGCTCGACAGAGGAGGAGTTCTCCAGTAGCCGTGTTTTCGACATCATGAATAAAGTACTAGTTTGAGCTGAGTCAATGACCTTTGTGTGATACCTCATGATTGAGATAGGTTACTTGATAACTTAGGTATAAGTATGGGATTATAACTAAGTAAGGGTTATCTGTTGAGATCCTTATTTGTGGTTATACTTGTTGGATTTAGTGAGACCTTAAGGGTCTCGGGGTCCCTACTGAGTATCGTTATACTCACCCCTGCATGGGCTATGCCCGCACCTCGTTGTGTTGGATGCAGATGACAGACAACGCTGACAGAGATCGAGTGTACAAGGACTGGACGGTACCCGGAGGTAGACCTCACGACGAGTCAGTACCTAGAGATGGACCTCACGGCGAGTCAGTACCCGGAGGTGGACTTCACGAAGAGACGGTACTTGGAGGAGGTTGGCGGGCGAGAGCGTTGAGGAGGCTATCTGTACCTACCCTTTAGGTAGGATCCGTGGTGGACGACCCAGGAGCTGCTACTATCTTCCAGTTGTTTGTCTTTTCTATTGTACTTTCGTTCAGCTGTAACTGTACTACTCAGTTGGGTTTGTATTCTGGCCCATTTACTTTTCAGCACTTCCTTTTGTACTTAGTGTATTATTTCCGCTTGTACTCTGGTTGGATGTGTTTATGTTTTATAAAGGCAATGCCTTCCCAGATATCGGGATTTACGCCTTTGGTGTTAGTTGCCAGCCCCTGGCCTATGGAAGGCGGGCTTGGGGTAGTCACGGCACAGGCCCCGAGGACTGGTCGTGACAAATTGGTATCAAAGGAGTTGGTTCTACTGCAGAACTTGGGACTCTGATATTTCTTTTCTGTGAAGAAATAGTGTTAAGGGTACTAAGTGTGGTCTTCAGTTTAGGAAGTCCAGTGTTGGTGCGGGCAGCCGACGTATCCATACACCAGGACCCTGACTTTTGATTTCCGACTCAATGCACGAAAACCCTGATTGTATGTGTGTTTTCAAAAAGTTTCTTTTAAAATAGCTCAAACCAGGTCAGCTCACCAGGTATAGTCTTTTTACCGTGTTGCATCTGTTCTTTCAGGATGCCTCCCCACGGATGACCAGCTAGAGCCCCGAGAGTTGTACGTACTGACAGGCCGCTGAGCGACGAGGCCTCAGTATAGGGCTCTCATGCAGTTGAGGCACCAGTGGAGGCACCAGCAGCACTACCACCCATTGGGCCATCGATGCCACCAGCCCCAGCAGCAGGTGATACACGCTGCTTGAGCGCGCTGCATGAGTTCCAGCGCCAGAGGCCACCTAGGTTCCGGGGAGAGACGGACCCACAAGCAGCTGAGGATTGGCTGGAGGCTATGGCAAGAGTCGTCAGTCTAGTAGGTACACTCGTGGACTTCATGGTGATCCTTGCTGCCAGCCTTCTTCAGGAAGCAATAGGTAGATGGTGGAGCCTGATGCTCTAGATGCATGATGAGACATCACTTCTATGGGCAGAATTTAAGAGCCTGTTCCGGTCAGAGTTTGTACCAGCCACCCTTCGAGCGGTGCGGGTACAGGAGCTACTACATCTGCAGAAGGGAAGCATGATTGTAGCTCAGTACTCAACGAGGTTCATAGACCTATCGTGCTACTCTATAGACATGGTACGGGACCCGTTCTTCAGGGCCCAGACCTTCGAGCAGGGACTGAGGCACGAGATCAGAGCTTCGACGATCCCTCTCAGCATCCCGACTCAGGCAGGGGTGTTGTAGCGAGCCCTCTTAGTGGAGAGTTTCCTTGCTGAGTAGACTCCAGCAGTGGGACCCACCACTAGTCGACTTGCGGTGGAGTCTTCTGCAGCTGGCAGTAGACAGACGACACAGAGGTCCAGGAGGGCCAGACCTACAGGTGGTCGACCACACGACTTAGGATCGGTAGTGCGAGGCACCAAGGGTAGAGACAGAGCCAGACCTGCCATGCTGTGTTATATAGGCGGTGGACAGGGTCACATGGATCGTGACTGTCCGACCCACCGCTCGGATGATCAACAGATAGATGAAGGACCTTCCAGGCAGAGGCAGAGGTTCGATCGTAATGAACCGCAAGGAGATGGCCGTGCAGATGGAGGTGGACGATGCTTCGAGGTGTTTCCACCACCACCACCCGGAGGACCACCCCGACCACAGGGAATGGGTGGATATGGGAGAGCTCAGCTTCAGAAAGCTGAAGCATATGACTACGAAGCTTTGGAAGCAGGTGGACAGGAGCGGGACTAGGCATGAAGGCCCTTGTTCTTGGTGCTTTTAGTTTCCATGTTGTCGCTGTTGTGTTTGCTTTGTGTCTTTGTACTACGAGATACAGTAAAAAAAATACACTTATCTTTGTGATGATTACTTTCCTGTCCACTTTGTATGGTTAATACTAATAGGTTCCGGTTTAAAATTGTTGACTTGATCCTCACTTTTGAGATACCTACTGGAGGAGACCCAGTGACTACACACTATTGCCAACAATGTGATTCGACCCTTGGAGGCAAGAGTAACGGTTGGATCTCTTGGTAGTAGCGTCAAGGCCTTATGACGTCATCCATGGCATGAAATATTACTGTTCATGTCAAGATTGACTGTATTAGGAAAAGAACGTGGTTCATCCAGGGGATGAGACCACATTTCTCTTTTCGGCAGAGTAGAAATCTCAGCAGCTCTTGAAGAACGTAAACAATGAAGGGTGGAGATGAGTTCTTATAAATGGCTAGTCTCACCCATTTTTCATTGAGTGAACAGTTTACGGTTCTCTCTAACTCAATAGTATCAGGTGTATCTTCTCCCAGAAGGACATAAACCTGAGACAACGGCGATGGCTTGAATTCCTCCAGGACTATGACTTCGAGATAGTTTATACTCCTGGAGAGGGGGGACGTTTTAGCAGATGCTCTTTGTAGGACATAGGGCATTCAGCTGTTAGGAGTGGTGAGACAGCAGCCGAACGTGTTTCAGATATCCTTTGTGGATAGTGATAGAGTCGGCTCGTGTAGAATCAGAGATGGTTCAATTTATGATGGAAAAGGCGTAGATCATTCAAGAGCGGATGAAGACTACACGGAGTAGACAGAAGTCCTATGCTGATAGGAGACAAGACCACTGGAGTTCGAGGGTGGCGACCACATCTTCTTACGGGTATCACCTCGATGAGGTCTATGGAGATTTGGCCGAGGTGTCAAGTAATCTCCGAGGTTCATCGGACCTTTCCAGGTCCTCAGTAGGGTAGGCGAGGTGGCTTACTATCTGTCCCTTCCACAGCAGTTGCACTGGGTGCACGATGTCATTCACATATCTCAGCTGAGGAGATGTGTGCACGACCTATTCCGTTATCATCGACCATAGAGAGCTAGATATCGATGACGGGGAAACTTACACAGGGTTCCAATAGAGGTTGAAGATCGACATGAGCGGGTCCTACGGGGACGATCAATTCCTGTTGTGCGCTTTCTTTGGTAGTACGAGAACCTCCAGGAGACCACATGGGAGCAGGAGGCTCATATGCGTGCTCGGTACCTCCTTTAGTTTCCCTAGTATGTGTTGTAGCTTTACGGGGAAATAAATCCCTGAGGTGGGAGTAATTTAAAGACCCAAAAATTTCAAGGAATTTTTTTTCTTAATTTCTTTGGAATTTTACGAGTGCGTAGTTTCTGACGACATTTGATTCCGAGGCCCGGTGTGCCCGGAATCAATTTTTGAAGTTCAGCTTGGGTACATTCAGTAAACGAATGAGTGGGATTTTCTATCTTTTGAACCGGTGCTCGGAATTGAAATATGAGGGCACCGATGAAACCGTAGTGCCGATAATTGCTTAAGGGGACCTTTACCGCAATTGTGTTTGTGCGGATAGAGAAGTTAAAATTTGTGAATTAAATGAGGAATGAATAAAATTGTGAAACAATTTTATTTTTAAGTCTAAGGTGGTTTTATCCTACATGGGGAAGTTGGGGTGGCACCTAACTACCCATGTGAGGATAAATGTGAGGATAAATGTGATGTGGGGCCCACATGAGCCCCAACCTTTCACATTCACATAACTCACTTTAACTCTCATAAACTCCCACCTTTAATTATGAAACTCATCCACTTCCTTATTAAATTTTCCAACCTACATTTAATTAATTAAGAGGATTTTTTTTTCAAATTTGAATGGCTTGGAAAGTTAAATTAAAATAAGGTGGAAGCTTATTTTAATTTGGTTGGCACTTATGTTGGGAAAATCTTTTGGAGAAAAATCTCCAAAGCTTTGAAGAACTTCTTCCTCCCGCGAAGAATGACATTTCTTCTTCGAAGAATACCGAGGTTCCATCTTCTCCGACGAGACACCGACGAACGAGCAGAGATCGGTAGCATGGTGCGACGTAATGAACTACGTTGACTCCGATGAATTCCTCGCGTCAAATCCGACGAACGAAAAACGTCATGAGGTAGGGGTTAATTCTTTTGTTCAATTTTTATCTTCGACCTTCATTGATTAAAATTTGGCTGCTTGTTATCGTTATAATAGGAGGAGATCAGACTGCACAAACATGACCGATCCTCCTCCCCTTTTCTTGTTGATATACGTTGGTCATTGTGGCGAAGGCGGCGCGGTGCCGTTGCACCACGTGGGAATGAAGAGGACCACGGACAGAGCAGGCCGCAGCGGTGGTGTGTGGCGCCATCGCGCTGCGCCGGTGAAGCCGAAGGAGACCGCGGCCAGAAGCGGGGCGCGGCGGAGGGGCGCGGCACCGTCGCGCCGCGCCGGAGCTTCAAGGGGCCACGACTGGGGCGGGCCACGACGGTGGGGTGAGGCGCTATCGTGCTGCACCAGTCGATCAAGAGCCGCAGAGGTCATCCAAGGGCGGCCGGCTGAGCCGACCGCCGACGCCACCTGGAGGTGGGACCCGAGGGGGTCTTGCGGTTACACCAAGGTCGGCTATTATGACCGGCCATTTCGAAAAACCAGGGGGGGGGGGGGGTTGTAACCCCCCCGATAGATTCTTAGGGCAGACCCCACGGGTCCGGTATTTCGAAAACAAGGGGGCATCACCCCCCTTTGCGCCCCGCTCGGCCAGCGCCGAGCCACGGCCGGCTTCCGAGCCGGGCCACAGGCCGCACGGGCTGGGTCAGCCGCGCCCCACCGGGCCGCGCCAGCCGGGCCGGGCCGCGCCCAATTGGGCCAGACCCGGACCCAGGTCGGGTCGACCCAGTTCGGGCCGACCCAGGGGGTATTGGGCCAGGTCGGACCGGGCCCAGACCCCCTATTTTCAGACCAGGTTCGTTCAAATGCCCATATCTTGGCCTAAGGACCTACGATCGATGCATCTTCAGTTGCGTACTGGATCGAGACGGTATTTCGCTATATTACACTCAAGATTTTGGTAAAGTTTGGGTATGGCTGGGTTGGTTCGAACTCGAAACCAACCAGGCCCTCGGAGCGGAAACGGTTATAACTTGAGCTCCGGACGTCCGATTGACGTGATGTCAACTTTGTTGGGTTCCTTTTGATAAGATAGATATTTTGGAATACTTCACCAGAGGTTTGGATGTAGTTGGAGTATGTCCGGGTTGGATTGTACCCGAAATCCAACCGGGCCCCTGGAATAAAAAGGCCGATAACTTTCAGACCGGACGTCCGTTTGACGAACCGTCAAAGGCATTGGTAATTTTGTTGAGAAATGGTCTCTTTGAGTATACCCTATGAGAGTTCGGGGTACATCTGAGATACGGTCGGGTTGGTTTGTACATGAAACCAACCGGGCCCCCGGGATGAAAAGACTAATAACTCACAGACTGGGCGTCCGATTGACGCGCCGTCTGTTGCATTGAGACCCCTATGACGAGGCGGTTCTTTGAGATATTTCTTCGTGGGACTTCGTGAAACTTGGAGTGTCGACCAGTGGCTCATGGAGCGGATCCTCCCGGAGACGAGCTTACGGAGTATGGTGACCTTGTAGCTGGCTGAGACCTGATGACTGCTTATCTGATTCGATTCAGAGTGACTGGTATAGCCCAGTGGGGAGCACTACTATGTGAGGTGGCAGACCCATGGCACAAGAGCACTACTTTGTGAGGTGGCATATCCGCGGTACTCGACAGGAGGAGTACCTCTGTAGGCTATGAGGGGGAGCACTACTGTGTGAGGTGGCAGACCCATGGTGGGGAGCACTATTTTGTGAGGTGGCAGACCCGCGGTACTCGACAGGAGGAGTGTCTTAGCAGTCTAAGGTTAGAGAGTAGCACCTCAGAGTCGCGACAGGACTACTGTTCTTGATAGAGGAGGATTTCTCCAGCAGCCGTGTTTTCGACATCATGAATAAAATCCTGGTTTGAGCTGAGTCAGTGACCTTTGTGTGATACCTCATGATTGATATGGGTTACTTGATAACTTAGGTATAAGTATGGGCTTATAACTAAGTAAGGGTTATCTGTTGAGATCCTTCTTTGTGGTTATCCTTGTTGTATTTAGTGAGACTTTGAGGGTCTCGGGGTCCCTACTGAGTATCATTATACTCACCCCTGCACGGGCTATGCCCGCACCTCATTGTGTTGGATGCAGATGATGGACAACACTGACAGAGATCAAGTGTACATGGAATGGACGGTACCTGGAGGTGGACCTCATGACGAGTCAGTACCCGGAGATGGACCTCACGACGAGTCAATACCTGGAGGTGGACTTCATGATGAGATGGTACTTGGAGGAGTTTGGCGGGCGAGAGAATTGAGGAGGCTATCTGTACCTACCCTTCAGGTAGGATCTGTGGTGGACGACCCAGGAGCTGCTACTATCTTCCAGTTGTTTGTCTTTTCTATTGTACTTTCGTTCAGTTGTAGCTGTACTACTCAGTTGGGTTTGTATTCTGGCCCATTTACTTTTCAACACTTCCTTTTGTACTTAGTGTATTATTTCTGCTTGTACTCTGGTTGGATGTGTTTATGTTTTATAAAGGCAATGCCTTCCCAGATATCGGGATTTACGCCTTTGGTGCTAGTCGCCAGCCCCTGGCCTATAGAAGGCGGGCTTGGGGTAGTCACGGCACGTGCCCCGAGGACAGGTCGTGACAGGTTTCACAAGGCTATAATCAAGAATAGGGAATTGATTATGAGGATACCTTTGCACCAGTAACTAGGATTGAAGCCATTAGAATCTTACTTGCCTATGCAGCACACTTGGATTTCAAAATTTATCAAATGGATGTAAAAAGTGCATTATTAAATGGTTATATAATTGAGGATTTTTTTCTTAACAACCCTTAGGTTTTACAAATACACATTTTTCAAATCAAGTTTTCAAATTATCTAAAGCTTTATATGGTTTGAAACAAGCTCCAAGATCTTGGTATGAAATGATAAGTAACTTTCTTATTTCTAAAAGTTTTACAAATGGAGTTGCAGATCCTAATTTATTTATAAAAATAATTTCTAAAGAGATTTTATTAGATGAAATATATATAGATGATATTATCTTTTGATCTTCTAAAAATTATCTATGCAATGATTTTTCAAAAATGATGAAAAGTGAGTTTGAAATGAGTTTAGTGGGTAAACTTAAATATTTTCTTGGATTTCAAATATTTCAAAACAAAGAAGGTATTATTGTAAATCAAAGTAAATACACTAAATATATTTTGAAAATATATGGATTTGATGGAATTAAGAGTAGTGAAACACCTATGATTTCTACATGTAAGCTAGATCTTGATGAAAATGGGAAATCTGTTGATCAAACTACTTACAGAGGAATGATTGGGAGTTTGCTGTACTTAACTTCTAGTAGGCTATAAATCATGTTTAGTGTGTGTATGTATGTGTAAAATATTTCAAGAAAAATCAAAAGAGTATCATTTAAATGATGTTAAAAGAGTTTTCAAATACCTCAAATATACAACTAACTTAGGATTATTCTACCCATGAAGACAACCTTTTGATTTGGTCAGTTATTCTAATGCTGACTTTGGTGGATGTAAGTTAGATAGAAAAAGTACCTTTGGAACATGTCACTTTTTTGGAAATTCTCTAATTTCATGGTGTAGTAAAAATAAAAATTTGGTTGCATTATCAACTACTAAAGCATAGTACATTGTTGCAGGTGGTTTCTGTGCACAAATTTTTTGGATGAAAAAGTGTTTATTAGATTATTGATTTCAATTCAGACATATCCCTATGAATTGTGACAATAAAAGTGCTATTAACATTTCTAAGAATCCAATTTCTCATTCTAGAACAAAACATATTGATGTAAGACATCACTTTTTGAGAGACCGTTATCAAAAAGGTGATATAACTCTTGAGTTTATTGGGATTGAGCATCAACTTTCTAACATTTTCACTAAACCCTTAAACTCTGAGAGAATGATCTACATTAGACATGAACTAGGAATGATAAATCTTTAAAGACTATTTGATCTTATCCCCTTATAAAAATCTTTTTGTCAGTGAAACTGATAAGGTGAAACCGATCAGTGAAACCGATCAGTGAAACCAATCAGGTGAAACCGATCAGTGAAACCAGTCAGTGAAACTGATCAGTGAAACCGATCAGATGAAACTGATCCGGTGAAACCGATCAGTGAAACCGGTAAGGTGAAACTGATTAGTGAAAATGATCAAGTGAAACTGATCATTGAAACCAATCTTGTGAATCCGATCACATGAAACCGATTGTGTGATACCGATCGAGTGAGACTGATACCGTTAGTGTGAAACCGATACTGACAGGGAATTTTTATTAAATCAGTTGGTGTGTTTATTTTTAATTAAAACAAAACAAATTTGTTCCTTTTTTTTATTTTACCGTTACTCTACTTTATGTTTTTATGAGTTATAATCCCTAAATGATAAAATTAATTCAATCCACACTTTGACCTTTCACTGCCCACTATACCTTTCAAACCTTCGACCTTTTGACTCCCTCCTTCGATCCCAAATCTTCAGAATGGCAAGAAAGAAGCGTGAAATGGATGGACCGAGTGAATCACAATCATCTAAGTGTCAAAAAGGAGAATCAAGTAGTGTAGCAGGTTCTGTGAAGCTTGGATTGGGAATCTATGTGGTAACTGCTGATAAGGAAGTGTCTGCTGAGTGGCTGTTGTTGATCAAGTCTCTCTTGTTGAGGGTTTTCGAATCTCAAGGGTGGATTAGCTGGTTTGCAAACAACGAGAGGCTGTTTTATCCCAATATGTTACATGAGTTTTACCTCAACTTAAAAGTGTCTTTAAAAGGATTCGAGTAGGCTCGGATGAAGTATGTAGTGAAGGGAAAATAAATTACTTTTTCTTTAAAGGAGTGGGATGAATGCTTGGAGATGCCACATGGGGGGATATATTCTAATTACCAGGGTAACATTCCACCAACTTCATATTTATTTTCATATGAAAATTATTTGAAATAATTTAATGGGAATGAGGATTCAAGGAGAGCCACAACTACAGAGTTAGATGGAGAGGCCATACTGCTTTTCAAATTCATTCAAAACCAAATCTTCCCAAGGAAGGGATATTTTTCTGCTCTAAAGTATCAGGATGTTTACCTGATTTATTTGTTGAAAAATGGGGTAAAGGTGAATTTGTGTAGGTACCTCATGGTAAAAATTTGTGAGATAATCAAACCCTCCAATAAACCAACATGTTTTTACTACCCAAGGATGATCTTTGCAATGATAAGAAGGCTAGGATGTGTGGAGGATAGAGAAGAAGTGGTTACTTCCTGTAGTATATTTTGTATGTACAAGGATATATTCAAAAGAATGAAAATATTTTGGAACCCATGGAAGAGATGTTGGGTAGTAGATGAAGAAAAATTATATGATGATTTTAATCCAATTGATCATCCCACCAGACCAAGGGATCAAGCTTATCCAGGTCTTAAACTTTGTGAGTATGTGGTTTATTCTGATGAAGAGGAACAGGTTGAGTCTGATCTTCCAAGAGAAGAGGGGTATCCTATAGATGATAGAAGTGACCCAGATATTGCTGATATCCTAAAAGACGTGTCATATGGACCTTCCAGTCCACCTTTGGAGTACCTTCTCAAGAACCTTTATTTGGTGATGAAGATGAGGAAGAAACTAAAGTCTCTAGAGTTGAAGGATATGTAAGAAAAACATATATTGGTGATGATGATGATGATGATGATGATAATGAAGGTGATCATGTGAGTTAATCACTGAAATAAGGTCAGGAAGATGTTAATTCCAGTGAGGAGTCAGTGCATATAGAAGATGATGAGGCTGATATGTTGGATAGTGATGATCCTGTTGGACATGATGTTGCTGGTCATGATGATGCTAGAAATGAGGACATACATGACCACCTTGATGATTATCAAGTCATAATTCAGGATCTTAATGATATCATGGATGAAGGAAAAGAGGAAGAGGCTAAGGATCATATTACACCTATTCCTCAGGTTGAGTAAGAGACTCAAGTGGATGGAGTTTGAGAAGAAGTTCAAGATCTATTAGTACCAGTTCCTTGAAATGTTGTTTTTTATAGAGTAAAGTAAGAAGAAGAATATGAATCACAAGTTGATGAGGAGCCTCAAGAAAGAAGAGTAAGGATTGACACTATGGAGCCTAGAGACTGAACCTGTTATGGTGAATGGAATAGAAATCTAAGGTATATCCTATTTGGATTGGGTTATGATTCATATGAGGATACGGTAGCTCCTCCTTCTCCACAAGTTAATGTGGAACCAATTGCTCCTGCTTCACCTATCTTACCTCCTACTGATGAGTCTCTTGTACCTCCAGTTCCTAGTGACTATGTCACCAAGGATGATCTTGAGCAATTCAAAGAAGATATATGTGATTCATTGAGATCTTCTATTGGAGTTAGAAATGTATCTTCCGCTTCAATGATTATTTCAGAGTCTGATGCTTCTAAGATTGCAAGAATGGTGATTTAGGATATTCGGCCTAATCTAATCACTATAGATGAAACTATTATTAGAAATAATACAATGTTGAGAGAAGAAGTGAAGATAATGAGTAATGAATTGGAATATCTGACCACCGATTTAAAGACCCTAATTGGTGGTGTTATGGAGGTTATTAGGAACTTGGCTACACATCTAATGAGTGTATATTTGAAGAAGTTAAAGGAGGATATTGGAAAGATGATTTATGGTGCCTATAGTTCTAAAGGTACCAGGCCTACTACTATTGATATAGAGTCCCTCAGGACTGTAATGAGAGAAGAGATTGTAACGGTCTGGAATTACTTCCAGCGAACTATAATTGATACATATCAGGGCAATCCATGGGAGGCTACACCCCCTGGGCGGGACACACCACCATCCCAAGTGGCAGCCATTTCCTCATGAAGCCCTTGAGCGGAGATCCATGCTTCGTCCAACACTCACATGTGAGAGTTCCCAAGGATCAGATTCATTCCTACCTCCTTTTCCTCTGATACCAACTGTAGAGACCCAAATCTTGACGTATATGGAAATTACATTACTTTTGTGGAATACTTAATACATAACAAAAACAGACACACAAGAAATGTAATAGTTTAGTGTCTTTGGAAACTTGGAATATAATCTTCTAATCATGGTGAAAGATCTTCAACATCTCCCATAAAGATCTTCCCCTTTTATTTTCTTACCTAAAACCTTTCTTTATATCCTGGGGAAAAGAAAACATAAAAAGGGTGAGCTCAAATACTCAGTAAGGGTAAGCATGGAGAAAATAAAACAAACCATATACATTTGAACATAAAAACATGAACATAATTTTTAAACATCAAAATCTTGAGCAATGACATAAAACATGGTAGTACGTAAGGCATAGATCATAATAGAACATCAATCATGATAAAATAGCTTGTAAATAAAACTCTTAATTGTGTAAAAACATTAAGTACATGATATTATTTCCATAGTAGCCAAGACATTGCTTCCAAGACCATCTTAGTGGACAAAGTCCCTTTCTGAATCGAGTTCACTCGTCATTCCAGTCCTATAACACTGAACCAGATTAACTTACCATTCCAGCCATGTCTATCTCATGATATATAAATCTTTACCCAATGCATTGGAGGGAGATATAGGTCCCAACCATCTCATAATTAAATCATTCTTACTTGTGCCACAACATAAACATAAATCATTCATCATAACCCAAAGAATAAAAAGGGAATCATTAACATAATCCCATCATAACATAATCCATATAAAATAAATGGATATCATTTCATCATAAGAATAGTGAAACCATGTAAATCATAGAGACATTATACTTGAAACATACACATATTAAATAATGTAATCTTAAATGGAAAAATGGTTTTGATAAAACAATTGAAATGAATTCTTGAGGAAAATATCCTTTCTTCTTCAAAATCAATTTCTTTTCACAAAACATCATGCAATTTTAAAAGAAAGAGATTTTGTTGAAAATAGTCATGAAATCTAATAGAGTAAGCTTCATGAAAATAAGGCTTTATAAAACCGTAAAATTCCTTTCATGCCATATAAGTTTAAAAAACATTATCCTCGTACTTTTGTCAGAAAAGTCAAAAAAGCACCTCGTAAAAGAAAGGTTCCTTACATACCATGTAGTAAAAGTTAAAAATGGGTAAAAATAACTTTAAACATACATGAAACCATTTTTAGAAAATAGTGAAACGGATGATAAATATAACCCTAGTAAAGACTTACGAATAAACAATCCCGAATAAAAACGAGATTTGAAAAGTTATCCCTTACCTTAGGTCTGATATGATTCGTACGTATCCGAACCTCCTGTATAATGATTTAAATAATGTAATTTACTTATTACAGAATCATATTCATTGTTATGATATCATATATGGTTCACTTATGACTTTATATTACCCTTTCTTTTGTAAGTTCCATGTTAAAGCAGCATTTTGGGTAAAATCGTTTCATTTATCGTACATGTTTGGACTTGTTGTTCTTGATATTATTACTTATATCCTGATTTACTTAATTCCAGAATGTAAAAAATGATTTATATGTAATATATATTCAGCATATACATAAATATATATGATAGATCGATAAATGGAATGAAATACACCATTCATGGAGACGGTAGGCCGTACGTACGCATGAAAGCTGTTTTCGTTTCCTTATTGAATTGAATCGAATTAAGTAGATGACATACATATATATATATATAAATCCAGTATCATTATTATGTAATATATTTCATGATTACTTATTATATATACTTTATAATCATTCATGAATGGTTAACATGGGGAATGAATCTCATCGCGTCGTGGAGACGGTAGTCCGTACGTACGCACGAGCGATGATATCATTCCCATGATCGTGGAATTGCATTTAAGTGTATGTATAATATTTCAAAATAAATATCAATTTACAATAATCATATATAGTTATTTATTTACACCATTATACCCATCCAAGTAAGGTGGTGATCGAAAACAGATTACACCATGGCGTGGAGACGGTATTTCGTACGTACGCACGCGCGGTGATTTCATTTTCCGTAGGGTGGATAGAAGGTGAAATAGGGATATTTAATATTTATAATAAAATATGTGTATATAAGTAATACTGATTATATTACTTTATAATGATACAACTAAATAAGAAGAAGTATAAGAAGAAAGAAACTTGAGAGAATCGGAAGAAGAGATTACCTCTTCTTCGAGGCACCTCTTTTAAGCCTTCTCTTAAGGAAGTAGAGTTGGTATTTTGAGAAGACCAAAACCTCAAAAATGTTTCTATGGAAGTGGAGAAGAGAAATGGTCAGGTTTTTTCTGAGATTCAAGGCTCAAAAGGGTGTGAATAGAAGAGGTAAGGGGTTCCCTTTTTATAAGGGAGGAGTGGGGCACCTTTGAAAAAATTAAAAATATTATTTTATAATAAAGTCTTATTTGGTTTATAATAGCTCCAAATTGATTTATTTCGAATCTAATGTGGTTATGGGTCTAAATACTCTCTACCAATAGGTTTTGGACAAGTTTAGGTTACTATTTTAACCTTATCTTTTAGATTTAATTCTAAGTTAAATAATTTAACTTTTACCGTGTCTTCTTGTTTTCTTACACTATATGGTTAATAAACTTACTATAACCAGAAAAACGAACCCCAAGTGGTTCATTATTAATATATATAACCATATCTAAGTCATGTTTCCGAAACTTAGATTTTTAGGAATATAATAACAATTAATAATATAATATTTGTTTTAAAAACTATTTTATGTCAATTTTGACACTATTTGGTAATTGATTTTTGTGAAAATAATAACAGCATGATTAGTTTGAAAAAAGTTCACTAAATCAATACTAACATGTCATATTAACCTAGAAATCTAGTGTAATTCATAAAAAATCTCAAATTACATTTATTTGGGTATTTATAACAACAATTATGTTAATATTTCATTAATAAGATAATTACTGCATCATCATTGTGTCATAAATAAATTAAATTATTTAATGTCTAAAAATTATAAATAAAATACAATTATGTAGGAAATATTTTTATCTTTATAATTAATATTTATAGTCGAATTTATCTTATGTATAACCCTATATTAAAAATGTTTTAGTCATTAAACTTTGATTTTATCTATTTTAACTCTTCTTTAAATAAATTAATAATAAATGTCCTAATCTAATCCAAGTGGACCTAAATGGTTATATTTTATTCCTAAGGTTTTTTTGGTCGAATTAAACTTATAAAATAGAATTAGGACATATTTTAGGGTAATAATAATATTATTTTTACCCTTTATTATCCTATTTACTTTTAACCGTGGTAAATAAAAGTAAAATGTTACTATTCACCAAAAAATATTTTCATCTCATTGAACCACATTTTAGTCCTTGATATTAACCGTGTCTCTAGGATTTTCTAAATTCAATTCACATAAGTGGTAAAATTTCATTTAAATGAAAAAGTCATTTTTTAACTACCACTAAGTGGTTTCACTATTCATCGAAAATTGAAGTTTTTCAGAAAAATACCAGAAATTCAGCCTAAGAATTATTTGATATTCGGAATTAAAAATTGATATCTATTTTTTCAAAATTAAAAACATATAAGTGACATTAATTAATTTTAAAATTAATTCCCGTTATCAAAACAAATAGCGTGTTTTTAAGAAACAATAACTATCAAAAGATTGATACTTGTTTATATCCAATTTCAAAGTGAAATTAATTCCAATGACCAACATTGGATTAAATGGTAAAAATATATTCTAATTACACTTTAAAACCAATTAAAAATATAATCTAACCATATAAATTATTGTGATGAAAAAATTTGTTTTTAATTAAAATACAGCGTGTTTTTTACTATTCATTAAAATATGAAAGTTATCAGAATAATATGAAAAATTTATGAAAAGTAAATATTTATATCCTGATTCCAAAGAAGAATTTTATTTTGTCAAATTTAACTTATATACATGTCAAAAACAAGATTTAAAGTGTGTGTGCCATCAAAAGGTGGCAAAACTACATTTTTTGAAAAATATTTATTTTATCTGAAAAAATTATTTTGTTCTCATACCATGTTCTAGAAAATATGTAAGATGAATAATAATGTTATAAAATTAAAAATGTAGTTAATACTATTCATAACATCTAGTCCATAATATTATAATAATATATCGTTGTTTAGTGAAACCTGATATTGCGTACAACACACGCTATCGAGGAAGATCGTGATTGCGTGTAATGTAAGCCAAGTCAGGGTTGCATGTTGTGCAAGACTCCTTTGTTGTTTCGTATAATATAATCCAACCATATTTAATTTATACGTTGAATATATATATATATATACACTCAATGTTGTGTAGAATGACTACTATCAAACGAACTTGAAATTGTGTGTAACACAATCCAATAATAGTGTTGCGTATACTGCAAGCTAATACAGTGTTGCGTACAACACAAGATAATCTTGGTGTAACATAAAACACATGAAATAAAATAAATTAAAAAGAATACTTATCATAAAATCTCAGGTTGTTACATTTTACCCCCCTTAAAATGAATTTCGCCCTCGAAATTCATCGGGGTTATACATGGTTTTCTACTTGAAAGTTTCTTTAATTGAAACCCACATCGTAAAATGAAATACCAAAACTTAACATTAAAAACTAAAGTATGAAACATAACGGTTACCCAAATTAACTAATCACTGGGTTTCCACATAGGATAAAATAGGTGAAAATATGGATATGAAAGAGAAATCTAACCATCAAGTTCTAATGGAGAGTGGTAGAGAACATGGAATCACAAAGCCATAAATTTGTGATGATCTAAGGTACTATCTGATTCATCAGATATGAGGGAACTAGGACAACATTTTCAAGATCATTTCCTTAAAGTTTATGATTTAAAAAGAAATACTTACATGATTTTGGTACAATCTCACTGTTGTTCGTGAATTGAACAATTTCCACTTCATCTCTTAAAGAAATGAAGTTGAATTTGTTATTCGTGAAGTGTTAGTAGATCATGTGATAAATGATGAGTCATTCCATCTGTTTCAAACAAAAGGTTGCCAAAGTTATAAGTCCATCTTATGGTGAGATTAATCTTATATGGTTCCAAAAATGGACTTATTATTTATTTATCATACTGCTTAATAAAATAAAACTAGTTTCCACTATCCAGGGACTTCCTGTAGGCTAGTGGTAGGCGATAAAGTCCTGTCACACTTCAGTTGTGGGTTTGATTACTACAGCCTTGTCCGACGCAATGGGTTGTCGCCCGTCCTTCAGGTTTTCCTTTTTCTAAAACTACACTATTATAACATTCTAGAAATAATATCAAAAAAAAAATTCTAGCCTTAAACAATACAAACTTATGTTCAACATAATCCATTTGAATCTTTAGGCTTATCCAAAATACTTCTTTCCAAACTCATAGTATAAAGAGAATGATTAATAAAGAGGTCATATAACAAGTATGTGAATACCATCATTTATCCCTCATATATCTTGTTGGTCACATTCCAATCATGTGAATACCTTAATCATGTATTCTATTGAAAAAAATGAATACACATTGAACCTTATTGAAAACATGAATGTTGTCAAAAGTTAACTCTTTCCACATACCAAAATACAAAAATTATATATACTCAAACCATGATATAACTTTTTCCTTATATCAGTCATGAGCTCATGAATATTTTCAAACATTTCATTTTCTCCTTATCCCATCATTATGCGCATATCATCTTATTTCCAAAAATATCTCAATCACTTTCCATGGTTACCGATGCCATATTATTATGAAAAACCACAATGGACCAATATATAGGTATTCCAATATACCATAAAAGTACCTCAACAACATTATTCTTGAATACCAATACATAAACACTTCAAACCATCATCTTCAATGATTTTCATGGAATAAGTCCTTCCCTGATTTAGATGTAACCTCTTAGGTCAGGGCATTGAGTTGGGTAATTCCCATGTTCTCCACAGATAAGACATTGAACTCCATAACAGTCTGTCACTCTATGACCCTTCTCTCCACACAGATAACATCTTCCCCTCTATTTGATGTATTCATCAAGGTTCTTCTTCCCTTCTTTAGAAATCTCAATATTCCTTTATCTATGCTCCTCAAGATGCGAACATTAATAAAAGTCCATCTTCCTCTTATTTGATGAATTGGGAATGCCACTAAAGTTCACCTTGTTAATCATATATCGCGATGTATGATTCGGCATAATCATAATATCTTTCTCTCAAGGCATTATGCAATTTCACTGATCATAGTCACCAATTTGTCCATCGGATTCAATGTCAACCCAATTCCTTCCAATTACCTCCATTAACTAAAACCAAAAACCATTGTGTAAGAAACAATTAAAATAATGAGGAACCACATAATCATAAAAAGTCACTTATAGGATGTATAACTTATGACACCTTCTTTAACATATGATAGATTAGGTTCACCCTAGGTTATTCACGATTGTCAACATAATTCTAGGACTATAACCTATAGTTATACTAAACCTTAGGGACATTACTAAACCTTAGGGACATCCCTAGACATACCTTATAAATATCTCTAGGGATCTCACTAATGATTTCGCATCCTTGTTTCCAAAGGTTAACTAAACCTTTCCTATGATACCAACTGTAACGGTCTGGAATTACTTCCAGTGGAATATAATTGATACCTATCAGGGCACTCCATGGGAGGCTACACCCCCTGGGCGGGATACACCACCATCCCTAGTGGAAGCCATTTCCTCATGAAGCCCTTGGGAGGAGAGCCATGCTTCGTCCAATGCTCACATGTGAGAGTTCCCAAGGATTGGATTCACTCCTACCTCCTTTGCCTCTGATACCAACTGTAGAGACCCGAATATTGACGTACATGGACATTACATTACTTTTTCGGAATACTTAATACATAACAAAAACATACACACAAGGACCGTAATAGTTTAGTGTCTTTGGAAACTTGGAATATAATCTTCTAATCGCGGTGAAAGATCTTCAACATCTCCCATAAAGATCTTCCCCTTTTGTTTTCTTACCTAAAACCTTTCTTTATATCCTAGGGAAAAGAAAACATAAAAAGGGTGAGCTCAAATTCTCAGTAAGGGTAATCATGGAGAAAATAAAACAAACCATATGCATTTGAACATAAAAACATGAACATAATGTTTAAACATCGAAATCTTGAGCAATGACATAAAACATGGCAGTACGTAAGGCATAGATCATAATAGAACATCAATCATGATAAAATAGCTTGTAAATAAAACTTGTAATTGTGTCAAAACATTAATCACATGAAATTATTTCCATAGTAGCCAAGGCATTGCTTCCAAGACCATCTTAGTGGACAAAGTCCCTTTCTGAATCGAGTTCACTCCCCGTTCCAGTCCCGTAACACTGAACCGGATTAACTTACTGTTCCATCCATGTCTATCTCATGAGATATAAATCTTTACCCAATGAATTGGAGTGAGATATAGGTCCCACCCATCTCATAATGAAATCATTCTTACTTGTGCCACAACATAAACATAAATCATTCATCATAACCCAAAGAATAAAAAGGGTATCATAGACATCATCCCATCATAACATAATCCATATAAAACAAATGGATATCATTTCATCATAAGAATAGTTAAACCATGTAAATCATAGAGACATTATACTTGAAACATACACATATGAAATAATGTCATCTTAGATGGAAAAATGGTTTTGATAAAACATTTGAAATGAATTCTTGAGGAAAATATCATTTCTTCTTCAAAATCAATTTCTTTTCACAAAACTTCATAAAATTTTAAAATAAAGAGATTTTTTTAAAAATAGTCCTGAAATATTTTGGAGGATGCTTCATGAAAATAAGGCTTTATAAAACCGTAAAAATCCTTTCATCCCGTATAACTTTAAAAAACATTATCCTCGTACTTTTGTCGGAAAAGTCAAAAAAGCACCTCGTAAAATAAAGGTTCCTTACATACCATGTAGTAAAAGTCAAAAATGGGTAAAAATAACTTTAAACATTCATGAAACCATTTTTAGAAAATAGGGACATGGATGATAAATATAACCCTAGTAAAGACTTACGAATAAATAATCCTGGATAAAAACGAGATTTGAAAAGTTATCCCTTACCTTAGGTCCGATATGATTCGTACGTATCCGAACCTCCTGTATAATGATTTAAATAATGTCATTGACTTATTATAGAATCATATTCATTGTTATGATATCATATATGGTTCACTTATGACTTTATATTACCCTTACTTTTGTAAGATCCATGTTAAAGCAGCGTTTTGGGTAAAATCGTTTCATTTATCGTACATGTTTGGACTTGTTGTTCTTGATATTATTAATTATATCCTGATTTACTTAATTCAAGAATGTAAAACATGATTTATATGTAATATATATTCAGAATATAAATATATATATGATAGATCGATAAATGGAATGAAATACACCGTTCATGGAGACGGTAGGCCGTACGTACGCATGAACGCTGTTTTCGTTTCCTTGTTGAATTGAATGAAATTAAGTATATGACATAAATATATATACATAAATACAGTATCATTATTATGTCATATATTTCGAGATTACTTATTATATATACTTTATAATCATTTATGAATGCTTAACATGGAGAATGAATCTCACCGCGTCGTGGAGACGGTAGTCCGTACGTACGCACGAGCGATGATATCATTCCCATGATCGTGGAATTGTATTGAAGTGTATGTATAATATTTCATAATCAATATCACTTTAAAATAATCATATATAGTTATTTATTTACACCATTATACCCATCCAAGTAAGGTGGTGGTCGAAAACAGATTACACCACGGCGTGGAGACGGTATTCCGTACGTACGCACGCGCGATGATTTCGTTTTTCGTAGGATGGATAGAAGGTGAAATGGGGTTATTTAATATTTATAATAACATATCATTATATAAGTAATACTGATGTTATTACTTTATAATGAGACAACTAAAGAAGAAGAAGTAGAAGAAGAAAGAAACTTGAGAGAATCGGAAGAAGAGATTGCCTCTTCTTCGAGGCACCTCCTTTAAGCCTTCTCTTAAGGAAGTAGAGTCGGTCTTTTGAGAAGACCAAAACCTCCAGAATTTTTCTAGGGATGTGGATAAGATAAATGGTTAGGGTTTGTCTGAGCTTTAAGGCTCAAAAGGGTGTGAAGAGAAGAGGGAAGGGGTGCCCTTTTTATAAGGGAGGAGAGGGGCACCTTTGAAAAAACTTAAAATATTATTTTATAATAAAGTCATATTCGGTTTATAATTGATCCAAATTGATTTATTATGAATATAATTTGGGTATGGGTATAAATACTATCAACCAATAGGTTTTAGACAAGTTTAGGGTACTATTTTAACCTTATCTTTTAGATTTAACTCTAAGTTAAATAATTTAACTTTTACTGTGTCATCTTGTTTTCTTACACTATATGGTTAATAAACTTACTATAACCAGCAAAAAGAACCCCAAGTGGTTCATTATTAATATATATAACCTTATCTAAGTCATTTGGCCGAACTTTATATTTTTAGGAATATAATAACAATTAATAATATAATATTTGTTTTAAAAACTATTTTATGTCAATTTTGACACTATTTGTTAATTGATTTTTGTGAAAATCATAATAGCATGCTTAGTTCGAAAAGAGTTAATTAAATCAATATTAACATGTCATATTAACCTATAAAATTAGTTTAATTCATAAAAATTCTTAAATTACATTTATTTGTGTATTTATAATATCAATTATGTTAATATTTCATTAATAAGATAATTACTGCATCATCATTGTGTCATAAATAAATCACATTATTTAATGTCTAAAAATTATAAATAAAATACCATTATGTAGGAAATCTTTTTATATTTCTAATTAATATTTATAGTCGAATTTATCTTATGTATAACCCTATATTAAAAATATTTTAGTTATTAAACTTTGATTTTATCTATTTTAACTCTTCTTTAAATAAATTAATAATAAATGCCCTAATCTAATCCAAGTGTACCTAAATGGTCATATTTTATTTCTAAAGTTGTTTTTGGAAAAATTGCACTTATCCAATAGAATTAGGACATGTGTTAGGGTAATAATAATATCATTTTTACCCTTAATTATCCTATTTACTTTTAACCGTGGTAAATAAAAGTAAAAAGTTACTATTCACTAAAAAATATTTTCATCTCATTGAACCACATTTTAGTCGTTGATATTAACCGTGTTTCTCGGATTTTCGAAATTCAATTCACAGAAGTGGTAAAATTTCATTTAAATGAAAAAGTCAGTTTTTTAACTACTACTAAGTGGTTTCACTATTCATCGAAAATTGAAGTTTTTCAGAAAAATACCAAAACTTCAGCCTAAGCATTATTTGATATTCCAAATTCAAAATTGATGTCTATTTTTCCAAATTCAAAACATATAAGTGGCATTAATTAATTTTAAAATTAATTCCCATTATCAAAACAAATAGCGTGTTTTTAAGAAACAATAACTATTAAAGGATTGATACTTGTTTATATCCAATTTCAAAGTGAAATTAATTCCAATGACCAACATTGGATTAAATGGTAAAAATATATTATAATTACACTTTAAAACCAATTAAAAAGATAATCTAACCATATAAATTATTGTGATGAAAAAATTTGTTTTTAATTAAAATATAGCGTGTTTTTTACTATTCATTAAAATATGAAAGTTATCAGAATTATATGAAAAATTTATCCAAAGTAAATTTTTATATCCTGATTCCAAATAAGAATTTTATTTTTTCAAATTTAACTTATAGACATGTTAAAAAAAATATTTAAAGTGGGTGCGCCATCAAAAGGCGACAAAACTTCTTTTTTTGAAAAATACTTATTTTATCCGATAAATTTATTTTGTTATCATACCATGTTCTAGAAAATATGTAATATGAATAATAATGTTATAAAATTAAAAATTTAGTTAATACTATTCATAACGGCTAGTCCATAATATTATAACAATATATCATTATTTAGTGAAACCTGATATTGCGTACAACACACACTATTGAGGAAGGTCGCGATTGCGTGTAATGCAAGCCAAGTCAGGGTTACATGTTTTGCAAGACTCCTTTGTTGTTTCGTATAACATAATCCAACCATATTTCATTTATACGTTGAATATATATATATACACTCAATTTTGCGTAGAATGACTACTATCAAACGAACTTGAAATTGTGTGTAACACAATCCAAGAATAGTGTTGCGTATACTGCAAGCTAATACGGTGTTGCGTATAGCACAAGATAATATTGGTGTAGCATAAAACACATGACATAAAATAAATTAAAAAGAATATTTATCATAAAATCTTGGGTTGTTACATTCTACCCCCCTTAAAATGAATTTCGCCCTCGAAATTCGTCGGGGTTATACATGGTTTTCTACTTGAAAGTTTCTTTAATTGAAACCCACATTGTAAAATGAAATACCAAAACTCAACTTTAAAAACTAAAGTATGAAACATAACGGTTACCCAAATTAACTAATCACTAGGTTTCCACATAGGATAACATAGGCGAAAATATGGATATGGAAGAGAAATCTAACAATCAAGTTCTGATGGAGAGTGGTAGAGAACATGGCTATGAAAAAGCCAACAATCACAAAGCCATAAATTTGTGATGATCTAAGGTACTATCTGATTCATCGGATATGAGGGCACTAGGACAACATTTTCAAGATCATTTCCCTAAAGTTGATGAATTAAAAGAAATAATTACATGATTTTGGTATAATCTCACTGTTGTTCGTGAATTGAACAATTTCCACTTCATCTCTTAAAGAAATGAAGTTGAATTTGTTATTCGTGAAGTGTTAGCAGATCATGTGATAGAATTATGGGTCATTCCATCTGTTTCAAACAAAGGGTTAGCAAAAGTTATAAGTCCATCTTATGGTGAGATTAATCGTATATGGTTCCAAAAATGGACTTATTCTTTTTTTATCATACCTCTTAATAAAATAAAACTAGTTTCCACTAACCAGGGACTTCCTATAGGCCAGTGGTAGGCGATAAAGTCCTGTCCATCTTTAGTTGTAGGTTCGATTCCCACATCCTTTTCCGACGCAATGGGTTGTCGCCCAACCTGCAGGTTGTCCTTTTTCTAAAACTACACTATTATAACATTCTAGAAATAATATCTAATTTTTTTTTCTAGACTTAAACAATACAAACTTATGTTCAACATAATCCATTTGAATCTTTAGGCTTATCCAAAATACTTATTTCCAAACTCATAGTATAAAGAGAACGATTAATAAAAAGGTTATATAACAAGTATGTGAATACCATCATTTATCCCTCATATATCTTGTTGGTAACATTCCAATCATGTGAATACCTTAATCATGTATTCTCTTGAAAAAAATGAATACCCATTGAACCTTATTGAAAACATGAAAACTGTCAAAATTTAACTCTTTCCACATACCAAAATCCAAAAATTCTATATACTCAAACAATGATATAACTTTTTCCTTATATCAGTCATGAGCTCATGAATATTGTCAAAAATTTAATTTTCTCCTTATCCCTTCATTATGCGCATATCATCTTCTTTCCAAAAATATCTCAATCACTTTCCATGGTTACCGATGCCATATTCTTATGGAAAACCACAATGGACCAATATATAGGTATTCCAATATACCATAAAAGTACGTCAACAACATTATTCTTGAATACCAATACACAAACACTTCAAACCATCCTCTTAAATGATTGTTATGGAATAAGTCCTTCCTTGATTTAGATGTAACCTCTTAGGTCAGGTCATTGAGTTGGGTAATGCCCATGTTCTCCATAGATAAGACATTGAACTCCATAAAAGTCTATCACTCTATGACCCTTCTCTCCACACAGATAACATCTTCTCCCCCATTTGATGTATTCATCAAGGTTCTTATTCCCTTATTTAGAAATCTCAATCTTCCTTTCTCTATGATCCTCAACATGCGAACATGCATAAAAGTCCATCTTCCTCTTATTTGATGAATTGGGAATGCCACTAAAGTTCACCTTGTTAATTATATATCGTGATGTATGATTCGGCATAATCATAATATCTTTCTCTCTAGGAATTACGCAATTTCGCTGCTCATAGTCACCAATTTGTCCATCGGATTCAATGTTAACCCAATTAATTCTGGTTCCCTCTATTAACTAAAACCAGAAACCATTGTGTAAGAAAGAGTTAAAATAATGAGGAACCACATAATCATAAAAAGTCACTTATAGGATGTATAACTTATGACACCTTCTTTAACCTATGATAGCTTAGGTTCACCCTAGGTTATTCACGATTGTCAACATAATTCTAGGACTATAATATATAGTTATACTAAACCTTAGGGACATTACTAAACCTTAGGGACATCCCTAGACATACCTTATAAATATCTCTAGGGATCTCACTAATGTTTTGGCATCCTAGTTTCCAAAGGCTAACTAAACCTTTCCTATGATACCAACTGTAACGGTCTGGAATTACTTCCAGTGGACTATAATTGATACCTATCAGGGCACTCCATGGGCGGCTACACCCCCTGGGCAGGACACACCACCATCCCCAGTGGCAACCATTTCCTCATAAATCCCTTGGGGCGGAGAGCCATGCTTCGTCCAATGCTCACATGTGAGAGTTCCCAAGGATCGGATTCACTCCTACCTCCTTTGCCTCTAATACCAACTCTAGAGACCCGAATCTTGACGTACATGTACATTACATTACTTTTTCGGAATACTTAATACATAACAAAAACATACACACAAGTACCGTAATAGTTTAGTGTCTTTGGAAACTTGGAATATAATCTTCTAATCGTGGTGAAAGATCTTCAACATCTCCCATAAAGATCTTCCCATTTTGTTTTCTTACCTAAAACCTTTCTTTATATCCTGGGAAAAAGAAAACATAAAAAGGGTGAGCTCAAATTCTCAATAAGGGTAAGTATGGAGAAAATAAAACAAACCATATGCATTTGAACATAAAAACATGAACATAATGTTTAAACATCAAAATCTTGAGAAATGACATAAAACAAGGCAGTACGTAAGGAATAGGTCATAATATAACATCAATCCTGATAAAATAGTTTGTAAATAAAACTTGTAATTGTGGAAAAACATTAAGCACATGATATGATTTCCATAGTAGCCAAGACATTGCTGCCAAGACCATGTTAGTGGACAAATTCCCTTTCTAAATCGAGTTCACTCCTCGTTCCAGTCCTGTAACACTGAATTGGATTAACTTACCATTCTATCCATGTCTATCTCATGAGATATAAATCTTTACCCAATTCATTGTAGGGAGATATAGGTCCCACCCATCTCATAATGAAATCATTCTTACTTGTGCCACAACATAAACGTAAATCATTCATCATAACCCAAAGAATAAAAATGGTATCATAAACATCAACCCATCATAACATAATCTATATAAAACAAATGGATATCATTTCATCATAATAATAGTGAAACCATGTAAATCATAGAGACATTATACTTGAAACATACACATATGAAATAATGTTATCTTAGATGGAAAAACGGTTTTGATAAAACATTCACTAGAGCATGACTTAGCTGGATGTGCTGCCAGCTGATTTATTTCACCTCTATGAAAGATATTGTAATAAGATCCCATCCTTTCGTCTCATGTAAAATTTTTCTTCTTTAATTAATAAATGGTGCTTCGGTCCTTGACCGAGGCATTACAAAAAAAAGGGTTTTGATAAAACATTTGAAATGAATTCTTGAGGAAAATATCATTTCTTTTTCAAAATCAATTTATTTTCACAAAACGTCATGTAATTTTAAAATAAATATATTTTGTTGAAAATAGTCATGAAATATTTTGGAGGAATCTTAATGAAAATAAGGCTTTATAAAACCGTAAAAATCCTTTCATGCCGTATAAGTTTAAAAAACATTATCCTCGTACTTTTGTCGGAAAATTCAAAAAAGCACCTCGTAAAAGAAAGGTTGCTTACATACCATGTAGTAAAAGTAAAAAATGGGTAAAAATAACTTTAAACATACATGAAACCATTTTTAGAAAACAGGGACATGGATGATAAATATAACCCCAGTAAAGACTTACGAATAAACAATCCTGGATAAAAACGATATTTTAAAAGTTATCCCTTACCTTAGGTCCGATATGCTTCGTACGTATCCAAACCTCCTGTATAATGATTTAAATAATGTCATTGACTTATTATAGAATCATATTCATTTTTATAATATCATATATGGTTCACTTATGACTTTATATTACCCGTTCTTTTGTAAGTTCCATGTTAAAGCAGCATTTTGGGTAAAATTGTTTCATTTATCGTACATGTTTGGACTTGTTTTTCTTGATATTATTACTTATATCCTGATTTACTTAATTAAAAAATGTAAAAAATGATTTATATGTAATATATATTCATCATATACATATATATATGATAGATCGATAAATGGAATGAAATACACTGTTCATGGAGATGGTAGGTCGTACGTACGCATGAACGCTGTTTTCATTTCCTTATTGAATTGAATGGAATTAAGTAGATGACATACATATATATATACATAAATCCAGTATCATTATTATGTCATATATTTCATGATTACTTATTATATATACTTTATAATCATTCGTGAATGGTTAACATGGGGAATGAATCTCATCACGTCGTGGAGACGGTAGTCCGTACGTACGCACGAGCGATGATATCATTCCCATGATCGTGGAATTGTATTGAAGTGTATGTATAATATTTCAGAATTAATATCACTTTAAAATAATCATATATAGTTATTTATTTACACCATTATACCCATCCAAGTAAGGTGGTGGTTGAAAACAGATTACACCACGGCGTGGAGACGGTATTCCGTACGTACGCACGCGCGGTGATTTCGTTTTCCCTAGGATGTATAAAAGGTGAAATAGGGTTGTTTCATATTTATAATAACATATCAGTATATAATTAATACTGATTTTATTACTTTATAATGAGACAACTAAAGAAGAAGAAGTAGAATAAGAAAGAAACTTGAGAGAATCGGAAGAAGAGATCACCTCTTCTTCGACGCACCACCTTTAAGACTTCTCTTAAGGAAGTAGAGTTGGTATTTTGAGAAGACCAGAACCTCCAGAATTTTTCTAGGGAAGTGGAGAAGAGAAATGGGCAGGGTTTGTCTGAGCTTAAAGGCTAAAAGGGTGTGAAGAGAAGAGGGAAGGGGTGCCCTTTTTATAAGGGAGGAGAGGGTCACCTTTGGAAAAAATTAAAATATTATTTTATAATAAAGTTATATTCAGTTTATAATAGATTCAAATTGATTTATTTAGAAGATAATGTGGGGATGGGTCTAAATACTCTCAACCAATAGGTTTTATACAAGTTTAGGTTACTATTTTAACCTTATCTTTTAGATTTAACTCTAAGTTAAATAATTTAACTTTTACCGCGTCTTCTTGTTTTCTTACACTATATGGTTAATAAACTTACTATAACCAGAAAAACGAACCCCAAGTGGTTAATTATTAATATATATAACCTTATCTAAGTCATTTGTCCAAACCTTAGATTTTTAGGAATATAATAACAATTAATAATATAATATTTTTTTTAAAACTATTTTATGTCAATTTTGACACTATTTGGTAATTTATTTTTGTGAAAATCATAACAACATGCTTAGTTAGAAAAAAGTTAATTAAATCAATAATAAAATGTCATATTAACCTATAAAATTATTGGAATTCATTAAAAGTCTCAAATTACATTTATTTGGGTATTTATAACATCAATTATGTTAATATTTCATTAATAAGATAATTACTACATCATCATTGTGTCATAAATAAATTAAATTATTTAATGTATAAAAATTATAAATAAAATACCATTATGTAGGAAATATTTGTATATTTCTAATGAATATTTATAGTCGAATTTATCTTATGTGTAACCCTATATTAAAAATTTTCTAGTTATTAAACTTTGATTTTATCTATTTTAACTCTTCTTTAAATAAATTAATAATAAATGTCCTAATCTAATCCAAGTGGACCTAAATGGTCATATTTTATTCCTAAGGTTGTTTTTTGTCGAATTAAAATTATACAATAGAATTAGGACATGTGTTAGGGTAATAATAATATCATTTTTACCCTTAATTATCCTATTTACTTTTAACCGTGGTAAATAAAAGTAAAAAGTTACTATTCACAAAAAATATTTTCATCTCATCGAACCACATTTTAGTCCTTGATATTAACCGTGTCTCTCGGATTTTTAAAATTCAATTCACAGAAGTGGTAAAATTTCATTTAAATGAAAAGGTCAGTTTTTTAACTACCACTAAGTGGTTTCACTATTCATCGAAAATTGAAGTTTTTCCGAAAAATACCAAAAATTCAGCCTAAGAATTATTTGATATTCTGAATTAAAAATTGATATCTATTTTTCCAAATTCAAAACATAGAAGTGTCATTAATTAATTTTAAAATTAATTCCCGTTATCAAAACAAATAACGTGTTTTTAAGAAACAATAACTATCAAAAGATTGATACTTGTTTATATCCAATTTCAAAGTGAAATTAATTCCAATGACCAACATTGGATTAAATGGTAAAAACATATTCTAATTACACTTTAAAACCAATTAAAAATATAATCTAACCATATAAATTATTACGATGAAAAAATTTGTTTTTAATTAAAATATTGCGTGTTTTTTACTATTCATTAAAATATGAAAGTTATCAGAATAATATGAAAAATTTATCCAAAGTAAATTTTCATATCCTAATTACAAAGAAGAATTATATTTTTTCAAATTGAACTTATAGACATGTCAAAAACAATATTTGAAGTGGGTGCGCCATCAAAAGGAGGCAAAACTGCATTTTTTGAAAAATACTTATTTTATCCGAAAAATTTATTTTGTTCTCATACCATGTTCTAGAAAATATGTAAGATGAATAATAATTTTATAAAATTCAAAATATAGTTAATACTATTCATAACAGCTAGTCCATAATATTATAACAATATATCGTTGTTTAGTGAAACCTGATATTGCGTACAACACACGCTATCGAGGAAGGTCGTGATTGCGTGTAATGCAAGCCAAGTCAGGGTTGCGTGTTGTGAAAGACTCCTTTGTTGTTTCGTATAACAAAATCCAACCATATTTCATTTATATGTTGAATATATATATATATATATACCCTCAATGTTGCGTAGAATGACTACTATCAAACGAACTTGAAATTGTGTGTAACACAATCCAAGAATAGTGTTGCGTATACTGCAAGCTAATATGGTGTTGCGTATAACACAAGATAATATTGGTGTAGCATAAAAAACATGACATCAAATAAATTAAAAATAATACTTATTATAAAATCTCGGGTTGTTACAGAGATCAAGGGTATTCAAAGTGATTCTGATAAATATACTCTTTCCAAGGTGTATAGAAATGATAAAATTGTTTATAACATGGTTAGATAGTGTACAAATGAGGCATCTACTGCCCAAAAAGAAATATGAGAAAAGTTGGACAAGTATTTCTCAAAAACTATACCAAGAACGATCTGATTGGAAACTGCAAGTATCTGGATGAGAATCTCAAAATTGCTCCAGTGACCGAGGCCTTCAAGAGACAAGTGATCCAGTTAAAAGATTTTACACCTACTTTGGAAAAGTTTATAGAGAACAAGGATGATTTTGAAAAGGCTATGCAGTATTGCGTGAAATCATAAATGATTTTATAAAGATTTTGAATCCCTAATAGCATGTGCAAGATGAAGTTATAGTAGTCCCAAAAACTTCTTCCATTATACTTGGTTCCCTACCTCCCGCTCAGATGACAATTTCTCAAGCCTTATCTCATATTAGGCTAGTAATTCAAGAGAAGCCTCAAAGTTGCGATCTGTCAGAGAAGAGACCAATCCTTGCATCTAATGTTCCTACATGAGTTGCCTTACCTGATGTTACCATTCATTCAGTCCTTCCTGAATCCACTACACCACATCCTACACCTTCTTTTGACCCTTAAGACAAAGGTAAATCCACTCAAAATCCCAAGCCTTAGTTGTGGATTGTTTATTTGATAGGGCTTTGTACTTTTCTTTTGATGATTTTATTTTGATGATTGTACTCTTTGTACCTTAATGCATATCAATTTGACTTCCTCGTGTTTCCAATTTTCTATGTTCTTTTTCCTAATCCCTTATCTTTCTTTTCACCTTTTTTCTAATCCCAAAAGGGGGAGAAAGATATGGATGGAATATATTCTTAATCTAAGGGGGCTAATTCTGGCATAGGAAAGATGGAATGTAATCAATGATATATATATATATATATCCCACCTCTAATACACCTTACAAAGGGGGAACATAAAAATGTTCTGATATAACTCTCTTAAAAGGAACCTTCTATATATATATATCCTCTGATGCAATAATTGAGGGGGAGAATTAAAGGGAAATACCTTATAGTTATATTGAGAATTCATACTCACTGTTGCTATGCTAAGTCAAGTAATTTTTATTCCATAACATCTTGTATAACTCATTAATTCCATGATTTGTGATTATCAAAAAGGGGGAGATTTTTGGACCCTTTGTGAGATAGCTATTTTAATAATCACAACTCCTGCCATTTTACAAAATCATGATAATTCATACATTATATTTTAACTACTGTTAATCATATAAATGAATATTTTTAAATGGATAAATTATGTCACATAGCATAATACATTTAAATAAGTAAATAATTTATGGATATTTATGTTTCAATATATTTACAAGTGTATATTTACATGTATTTTTGAATTTAACTTAATATGGTTATATTCTGTATAAGATAGACACTTTTTAAGTTTTTTAGAGTCCCTAACACCAGTAGTTTAAAAGAGTCACCAATAATGACTCACCGATGTTGACTCACCGATGAAGAAGTCATCGATCGAAGAAGACATCGATGCTGACTCACCGATAAAGAAGTCACCGATCGAAGAAGCCACTGATGCAGGAATCACTAATAGAACAAACAACACACTGATGGAAAAGTCACCGATGATCAGTCACACCGACAGTTCAAGAGACTCATCGTTGGATGACTCATTGATGGGCGTGACACTGTTAGTTCAAAGGACTTACCGATGGACAAGTCACCGATGGGAAACACACCAATAGTTCAAAATGATTCATTGATGACCACTCACCGATGCCCAGACAAACTGATAGTAAAAATGACTCGTCGATGCCCAGATTCATCGATACTGATGGAAAGGAATCACCGATATAGAGAGTCACCGATGCTGACAGACTGATACTTATGACTCACCGATAGTCATAGAAACTTTTTTTTAATTTATTAATTCAAATTTATATCTAATGGTCATATTTAGAAAAATTAATGTTTATGAAATTATTTAATGTTATCTGTAGGATATTCAGAGGACAGTATGAGGTACATGCACGTGGTAAGATCATTATGCCTGCTGGACCTTGAAGTATAAATGAATTACAAGCTGGATCATTCGACGCAAGGTAGAAGAGTAACAACAATAAGAAAACTAGAGAACTCCTGCAACTCTCGAGCATACTTCAAAACCCAAAAAATCAAAAGGAAGAACATACAGGGAGATCAAGAAGTGAAGAAAATGCTGCTAAGCTATCCTAAAAATCTTTCGAACAAGAAGCTAAACATTTCACCTCTCTCTATTTTGGAGTCAACTTCCTGAAGAAGACTCAAACTTCAACTCCACTACATCAAATGAGTCCAGAGCTGCACTACATAACACACAGAGACTTCTAAACCTTTATCTATATCCTTAGATCTGTTGTTTTATTTTATTTACATTTCTAAGAAATGTGTGTATCTGTATGTTACAGACACATCGACTCTTGTTCATAACTGGAGGATACTTGATATCCTCAAATCTCAACCTCTATTTATTCTTTTATACCCTACATATAAATGTGGAAGAGGTCAAGTGTGACCTGGACAGCCTTGTGTGCTGTTGTGAACCCCGATCCAGGGTGTGGATCAAACTATTTATTAATTTAAACTGCTTGGTGGAAGGTGATCACCAAGTGGAGAGGACTAAGTCTCAACTTGAGACCGAACCTATTGTTTATATCCATTGTGTTTTTACCTTTTAGTTTTTACTATGTTTTTATCACATTTTTCATAAAACTAAACTGTAATTTGATAGTTTGTTTAGAAAGTGTTTATAAAAATTTTAAACGAGTAGGTTAGTTTCAAAATTTATATTAATATTTTAGATTAGTATAGTTGACAACTAATCAATCTTTTGAGAAAGTAACTGAACTTTTAGGACTCTTATAAATTCACTACAAACTGACTTAGATTATATTTTTAATTGGGGGAAATTTTTATTATCCAATTTATAATAGATTTTTTTTATAAATACTCAATTCACCCCCCCCCCCTTTGAGTAATCTACTCTGACCAACAAACAAAATACCAAACCCCGATCCTAAGGAATCACAGTACATTGTGAAATCCACACCCTCCTCTAGTAGGCTCAACACTAAATCACTTGTCATCCTTTACCTCGACTCCTCAAAGGACCTCTGTAACTACTCAGACCAGGTAAACGACTGCCCTTTCTACATTAGGGTGCTCAAAGGGGTTATGATTCTGGAGAGGTCTGCCACAAATATCTTGTAGTACCCTATCAATCCAAGGAAGCTCCACACCTCTGACACATTCTTAGGTGTCTCCGAAGAAATCACTGCTTCGATCTTTGTTGAATCCATGGCCAAACCATGTTTATAAATGACATGGACTAGAAATTGAACCTCATGTATTTAGAACTAACACATTGAGATATTTCTGTAAAGTTTGTGCTCTCGAAGAAAATCAAGAACCATACTCAAGTGCTCTACATGCCCCTACTATGATGCAGAGTAGACGAGTATGCCATAGATAAATACAACAATAAACTTTTTCAAGTACAGCTAAAAGACCTGGCTTATCAAATCCATAAACACGGTGGGGGAATTAATCACACCAAAAGGCATCACTAGGAACTCATAGTGTCTATAGTGACATCAGAATGCCAAATTTGGAATATCAGCCTCACGAACCCTCAACTGGTGTTAGACGGACCTGAGATCGATCTTCGAGAACCATCCCACACCTTTCAACTGATCAAAAAGGTTTTCAATCCTCGACAAGGGGTGATTATTCTTTATCATGGTATGGTTCATGTGACAATAATCCATGAAAATATGTAAGCTCTTATCCACCTTTTTCATGAACAAGACTGAAGTTGCTTAGAGGGACACAATGGGTCTGATGAAACCTATCTCTCGAAGGTTCTCCAACTACAATTGTAGCTCCTGAAGCTCAGTAGGTGCCATCTGATATGCCGAAGAAGATATCAGGGTAGTCCCAAGATGCAAGTTAATGAAAAAATCCATCTCCCACCTCAGAGGTAGTCCCCAAACGTCTTTGGGGAAGATGTCCATATAATCCTCCACAAATGAAGAAATCTAGATTCCTAAAGAGCTTGATGCACAAAGGGCTACACTCGCCAACTAATGGGTGATAGGCTGCAACCACCTGCTTGCAACATCCATTTATCCTTCCATGAGATCTCTTTCACTAGAAAAGGAGAATATCATCCCATTAGTGTGTATGAATCTGAATTGTCTCCAGTGATAATGAATCCAGGATTAAACCATGGAATGTCAATTCATGCTCAGGATAACGTCATAGGGTTCCATCTTGAGGACCAAAAGGTCCCACGTAAACCTCTCTTACTATAAAAAAACTTCAGTCAATGATGTTTTAAAACGTCACTAATTTATTTACTGACGTTTCTAAAAAATGTTGGTAAACAAGGCATCACTAATTTAGTGGCATTTATAAATGTTGCAAATTTAGAGACATTTGTAAACGTTACTAAAATGGTGATGTTTCTAAACTCTGCTACTTAGTGGAATCTCATTTACCAATGTTTCTAAGAAACATCGGTAAATAAACGTCGGTAAATAAACTTTTCTAATTTGATGACCTTTACCGACGTTTTTCAAAAACACTGGTAAATAATGTTGTTTACCGACGTTTCTAAAAACATTGGTATTTTTTTTAATTTATAATTTTTTATTGAAATTTTAATTTCTTTTTAAAATAAAAATATATAGTATCTCCTCCCCCACCCCTCTAGTACCTCTTCCCATACATCAGCCCATCCCATATAGTGCCTAACCCCCCTGGCCTCTAGTATGGTCGCTAATTAGTGACACCTCATTTTTCGATGTTTTTGAGAAACATCGATAAATAAATGTCGCTAAATCAGTGACATTTATAAACATTGTTAGTTAGAGACACCTCATTTACCGGCATTTTTTAGAAATTTTTGTAAATAAATGTTGTTAATTTGATGACCTTTACTGAAATTTCTGAAAATGTCGGTATTTTTTTAATTTATACGTTTTTCTTGAAATTTTAATTTTTTTATAATAAAAATATAATAGTATCTTCACCCCACCTCTCTAGTACCTCCACCTGTGCATCAGCCCATCTTGCCCAGTGCCTAACCCCTTCCTCCAGTAAGGTCGCTAGCTACCCCATTCCTGCCTGCCCTGTGTAGCCGTCCCGTCCAATTCCCGCCCCACCCCACTCCTCCCCGATCCAGTATCTGCCCGTGCATCAGCCCCGTCCCGCCTAGTGCCTCCAGTACGGGCTCCACCTAAGTCGCATGCTCATCCCAATCCCTGGCTACCCCATTCACATTGCACATAGAAAAAAAGCCCCCTCATAGATTAGAAACCGAACCCTTCGAGCAATGCACAACTCATAAGACCAACTAACCTATCTATTTTTTGAATATAAAATTGCATTATATATATATATATATAATTAAATTAAACTATGTTAATAAATTAATGTATTATATATATATATTTATATATTAATATACATATATTAATATATATATATATATGTATGTATGTATGTATTTTATATTTAATGTTTATATATATAATTTTATATTATATAATATATATATTATATTATATTATATTATATATATACGATTATAAGTATATATATATATGTTTATATATTAAAATATTTTAAAAATTAATATGTTATATATATATAATTTTATATATTAATATACATATATTAATATATATATATGTGTGTGTGTGTGTTTATATCTTATATTTTATGTTTTTATTTTACATATATGTTTATATTTTATATTATATATATATATGATTATATTATATATATATATATGATTATATTATATATATATATATGATTATATTATATATATATCTGTGTGTATGTGTGTATTTATATATCTATATGTTTATATTTTATATTATATATATATGTATGTATGTGTGTTTATATTTTATATATATCATTTGTTTATATTAATATATATATATATATTTTAAAATATTTAAAAAATTAATATATTATATATATAAATTTATATATTAGTATATATATATGTTTATATTTTATGTTTATATGTATATATATGTTTATATTTTATATGTATTATATGTTTATATTTTGTATATATTTTTATATTTTAATCTAATTAAAAATTTAATATTATATATATATATATAATTTTATATATTAATATATATATATATATTTATATTCTATATTTTATGTGTGTATATATATAAGTTTATATTATATATTATATATGTTTATATTTTACATATGGGTTTATATTTTATATTATATATATGTGATTATATTATATATATATATTATATCTATATGTTTATATTTTATATTATATATATGTGTTTATATTTTATATATATGATATGTTTATATTTTATATATATCATGTGTATATTTTATATATATGATATGTTTATATTTTATATATATCATATGTTTATATTAATATATATATGTGTGTGTGTGTGTGTGTTTATATTACATATATAGATATATGTTTATATGTGTGTGTGTGTTTAAATATATGGGTGTGTGTATTGTCACACCATGCTTGGGTGGGGTGGTACGGGTGGGGAGGAGATTGGAGCATGGTCGTGGGGTCAAGTCCCCGGGCCAGTGATTTACATGTATTTTCTTCCTTGTGTGTGTGCTATTTTCTCGGTTGTACCCAATTTTTTTATATGGGTGTGTGTATAAATATATATATGTGTATTTATACATATATATAATAATAAATACACACACACACATATAATTAGCCATGTTTTAAAACACTGGTAAAAATGTCATTAAAATAGCTATGATTTCTTAAAAAAATGACTAAATTTAAAATATATATGTGTTTTTATATATAAATATATGTATATATACATATATTTATATATATGTGTGTGTGTTTTTGTGTATATATATATGTGTATGTGTTTATATATATATATATATATATATATATATATATATATCTAAATATATATTTACATCGACGTGGGAAAATGAACTATATAAATATATGCTTTTTAGTGAAATTGCCTAAAAGCACTGCTAAATTAGTGACTTTTCCTGAAAAGCATTGCTAAATTAGTGACGTTTTCTAAAAAGTGTCGCTAAATAAGTGACGTTTTCTGAAAAACTTCGCCAAATTAGCGACATTTCCTTAAAAATGTTGCCAAATTAGTGACGTTTTCTAAAAACATCATTAAATTTGCAATGTTTCCTTTAAAAAATCACTAATTTAGCGACATTTTCAAATAACATCATTAATTTAGTGATGTTTCCTTCAAAACGTCACTAAATTAGTGACGTTTCATGCAAAAACATCACTAAAAAAGGTTGCTGAATTACAGTTTTTTTGTAGTGTCTCCACCAATTGATAGCTTGTACTATCGGCAGATGAAAGATACAGAAGAAGCGTTCCCTATGGGAACCTCAAGACGAATCTTTTGTGATAGTATCTCAATTTGGAGCTCTAGCTCTCGCACTAGGATTTGAGAGACAAAATAATGACTGGAACCTATGTCTACTAATACTGAGGTAAGAGTAGAATAAACACAGATCATACCTCGAATCATCTCATGCATTGCGGGATCGTAGACATCTAAAACATGAACCTATTTGTAGCCCCTGCCGCACTACCATAAAAGTGGGTTTTCATAGTGTCACCCCTTTATCAGTGCTAAAAAAGTATCAATAAATGGTACTTTTAACAGTGCTAAAAAAAGCGCTGTTAAAAATACATTTTTATCAGCGCTTTTTTACTAGCACTGATAAATGGTATATTTCAAAAATAAATCATTGAAAGTAATATATTAATATATAAATATATAAATATATTTATATTTATATAAATATAATATATATATATTTTTAAATGCGTTTTAGATAAGGAAAAATAGAAATTTAAACTTAATATATAATATATTTAGTAAAAAAAGATTATAAAATATTTTAAAAATATTTTTAATTAATAATTTTGTTATTTTTATCAAATAATTGTCATTTAATAACTATTTTAATATAAAATAAATAAATAAAAGATCTAAAATAAGTTGAAAAACCAACCCGAACTTCAAACGGTCATAACTTTTGATCCAGATGTCCGTTTGAGCTCTATCACATATCAAATTGAAGCTTGCAATGAGATCTACACCGATATAATTGGGAGATCCCATTAAAGGTTATTTCAAGGCCAAAAAAGGCTCAGAAGGCCTCCAAAACTGAGTTTTTAGTCGGCGTACCCTGGTTTTTTAACATTTGATGGATTTTCAGGCTCATTTATGGGGGACTTTTTTCCATTTTTTAGTGGGAACTAAATTTATTCGAATGTATTACAATCATATTGATATAATTGTTTTGAAATTTTATCATTTTTCACAATTTACTGTTATTTATAATCAAATATATAACAATATATACATATTTTTTATATATTCACACCTAAAAATTTAATTTCTTAAATAATTAATTAAACATATCTACATATAAAATATATTTATTAATATATAATCCTTACCTAAATAAAAACTAATATCAATTTTATTTAAAATACAAAATATGAATATTTATATACCTATATAATGTGTGTGTGTGTGTGTATATATATATATATTTTAGTGTGTGTGCGTGTTTTAGCAAACTGATATATATTATCTATATGTTCTAACATATAAATATACATATTAATATATAATAATGTAAATATATATAAATATATATAAATATGTATAATTATACTTACTGATACACACATATATAATATATATACATGTGTATGTATGTTGTATATATGTATTTATTTATTTATTTATTTATAAACACACACAAAAAAACATATTTTATAAATGTATTTAAAACTAATCTTACAAATATATATCAATATATGTATAAATATATAACTAAATATATATTTATATACGAATAAATATATGGATAAAAAATATAACTATATATATACATAAATAAATAGATATAAATGGATATTAATATACAAATAAATATATAAATAAATATATACAGATATTAATATAACTATATATATATTAATATAAATATATTTTAATATACGAATAAATATAACTAAATATATATATAAATAAACAGATATATCATTAAATGGAGAGCAAAGCAACATGGATGAGTGGTAAAGTGTCCAGGCGCATAGGGAAGAGGTCTGGAGTTCGAATCCCGAGAGAGGTAGGGGCGCGCGCGAAGTTGAAGGCAGGGGGGCTAGTGCTATTAAAGGCCCTGGAGGGCGCTATTAAAGGCAGGAAGGGGGGATAGCATTGTTAAAGGTCATGGAGGGTGCTGTTAAAGGTAGGAAGTGGGGACGGGAGCGGGTGGGGGATTCCAAGCAGGGGGTGCTGTTAAAAGGGGTGGTTTCCAATTTTTAATTTTTTTTTACATTTTTTGACTTTTATCAGCGATCAAAAAAGTGCTGATAAAAGGGACCCCCCTTTATCAGCGTTGAGATTAACAATGCTTAAAAATAACTGTTAAAAGCTATTTCTAGCACTGATAAAAGTGCTATTTGTGGTAGTGACGCTAGCTCCCTGAGCCTGACGTGGGCTGGCTGGCTAGTGGTGGTGGTGGTGGTGGTGGTGGAAGGATATCATGATGACATCCACCACCTATAGCTCCTCTTGATTCTATGTCAGCTCTACCTCCCTAGGGACCACCCTATCCATGTCTGGGAGATCCCTAATCATGGCGCGTCTCTACTGTGGTAGTCCATCAGCTATCTGCATGGGCTGCTCTGCATGACTAGTCAGACAGTCTCATGCCACGTGACCTCACCTGTCACAATTAAAGCATCGCCCCTCTCCTATCTTCCTTGGCGCTCTATGCTACCTCTGACCATGCGTACGAGTCTTATCATGGAAGGATCTCCTGCACTGAGATCCTGGCACCCGACGTCTACTAGATGTTGTAGACAACTCAACTCTCCAACGCCAACTGCCAGATCCAGATGTCTGGCGTCCCTCTAATAGAAATCTCTCAATCACAAGTGCCTGCTCCGGCACCCTGAAATAAGTGGGGATGCACAAGGGCACAACATTGGTTCAAATCTCTCTATAGAGCCACTGAACAAACTTCCATGTTCGGAAGTATCCATCTCGAATCGTGTCAAGGGAGTAACACATAAGGTCTGTGGACCTCACCGCATAATCATCCACCATCACCCCACCCTGATTCAGCTCCAGAATCTCTTGGATTTGGACTGAGCATAAGTAAGAGGGGCAGTAATCCTCATGGAAGAATTGTTGGAAGTCATCCCACAAGAGTGTCAACTAATCGTGTATCTGTTGGGCACAATCTCATCTGGGGACCGCATAAATAAAAATGTGGAGGATGACCTGGTGCACTGAGTGAAGAAAATCACAGGTCACTTACTCGTTTTTTAAATGACGCGTTTTTTGGGTTACACATTTTTCTTCTTCACACGAAGAAAGTTGAAGCAGATGCATATTTTGATGCGGTGGAATTTTGTTATAAAAGGAGAGGTTGTGCTTGGTCTCAAAACACACTGACACCAACAACACCGATAGAAAATCCCATTTGGTGATCGCCTTTCTTCGACGATCATATTTCTTGCTCTTCGTTTTTGATTCACTACTTTCATTCTTGAGTATTACTTTTGAGATCTCTTATATTTTGGGGAGTCTCTACAGTGTACCTCTTGATTTTAGTGGATCCCTCTTTCTGGACCAGGTCTTGTGGTTTTTCCCTTTTAGATTTTCCACGTAAAAATTTTCGGTGTCAACTTTATTTTCTGTATTTATTTTTTTCACTACACATCTGCTATTTGGAGGGAAAGATTTTATTTACACTACACATTCGCTTTTCGGTTTTTTGTGTATTCATCTCTTTTCCGTATTTCCAAACATCTAGTATCAAAGTGTTTGTTTTTTTTATTTCAAATTTATTATAGAGGCCAATTATAGTCGGATTATTTTTTTGAATGGAACCAACTACCATATGTGACGACTTAAAATGAAGGATCTTCATTTTGTCAAATTAATGCATTTTTCAGTGTATAGTAGCTAGAATCCATAAAGGATGTCAGATGAAGAATGGACATTCAAGCATGAGATGGTTTGTGTATTCATTCACCAATGGGTTGAAGACAATGTGATGAACCACATTGCCAATATCTCTCATGCCAGAAATTTGTGGGAGAATCTTGAGACGACATCCGCTTCCAATATGGGAAATAATAAATTGTTTCTTCTAAAAAAATGATAAATTTGAGGTAAAAAGAAGGTACATCTATTTATAAATACTTAAGTGAATATCAGGATTTTTTTTGATCATTTTTCTAGCATGGGTATCAATTTTGAAGATGATATTTTATCTCTTTTTCTACTTAACACTTTACCGGATTCATGGGAGAATTTATGTGTTACTCTAACTAGTTATGATCCTAATGGTATTGTGACATTTATTTTTGTTAAGTTTTCTGTTTTAAATGAATAGTTTAGGAGGAAAACTTAGGAGAAATCTTCTTCATATATTTTAGTCACAGAGAACAGGGGGAGAAGCCAGGACCAGGGACATAGCAGTCAAGGTAAGAGAAGAGGCAGAAGAAAATCTAGATAGAAGCAAATAGATTTTGAATGTCATCATTGTGGTAAGAAGGGGCATGTTAATAAGTTTTGTTATCAGCTTAAAAGATAGAATAGAGTGAAGGAAAATCTGTAGAAGAAAAATGGTGATGGAGATTATCATGTCGCCACCGCTACAAGGGGTGATCTTTTTATTGTTTATGACTCCATTAACATTGCTTCTGATGATTCTTACTGGGTTGTTGATAGTGGTTCCTGTTTTCACATGACATCGAAGAAGGAGTTATTTACATCTTACATCCCAGGTAATTTTTGGATTTTAAGATAAAAAATGATGGCCATGATGACGTTTTAGGTATCAGGACTGTTTGTTTAGAGATCAGTACAGGAAGTAAGATAATTTTGAATAATGTCTGGCATGCACCAGAGGTTCTCTTGAATCTTATTTCTACCAGTATTCTTGATGATGAAGGTTTTATCATTACTTTTGGTGATTTCCAATGAAATATTTATAAGGGATCTTTGATTGTGGCTCGAGGGAAGAAGAAATCAGGTTTGTACTGGACTAGAGATTCTATTTCATGTGATACTACTTATGTTGTTGAGTGTAGTGTTTCGTCCAAGTTTTGGAATAAGAGGCTCAATCACATCAGTGAGAAATGGATTGGTTGTTTGACCAAGATAAATCTTCTTCTAGATTTTAAGAGTGTCAAATTGGACACATGTGATAATTACATGGCTAGGAAATATAGCAGAGTGGGTTTCAGTAGTCATCCTCCACACAGGAAGTCACAGGTACTTGAATTGGTACATTCTAACATTTGTGGTCCTTTCAAATCTAAGACCTTTAGTGGAAGTCTTTATTTTGTGCCATTTATTGATGACTACTCACGAAAGCTCTGGGTTTATGTTTTGAATTCCAAAAGTTAGGTACTCAGTGTTTTTAAGTAATTTCAGGTTTCTATTGAGAGGGAATCATGAAAGAAATTGAAATGTATTAGCACTGACAATGGGGGAGAGTATTGTGGTCTGTTTGATTAGTATTGAAATTAGGAAGGTATTCAACATTAGAAGATGCTTCCCAAGACACCTCAGCTGAATAGTGTAGATGAGAGGATGAATGAGACTTTGTTGTAAAGAGTTCATTGTTTGATTTTAGAAGAAAAGTTTCCTGGACATTTTCAGGGCGAGGATTTACTTACTACTTCTTATATTATCAATTTATCACCTACAGTTTCTTTGGAGATAGACACTCCCAACAAGTTTTGGTATGGTAAATGGATCAGGTATGATCACTTGCGTGTTTTTGGTTGCAAGGCTTTTGTTCATGTTCCTAGAGATGAGAGATCCAAACTAGATGGTAAGACACACCAATGTATTTTTATTGGCTATGGACATGACGAGTTTGGGTACAGGTTCTATGATCCTGTTTTAATGAAACTTTTTAGAAGTCGCGATGCAGTATTTTAGGAGGATCAGACTATTGTAGACATTGATAAGGGAGAAAAATATGATTCTCCAACTTCTGATGTTTTTTTTTCAGTATTGAGCTAGGTTCTAAGTCAAATTTACCTCATATTGTTGATTTTGATGATCATGTTGATGTACAGAATGATGCTCATGGTGAATAGGTTGAAGTTGATGTTTTTGATGCACCTTTTGTTTCTAATTATCAAATTCCATGGGTTATTAATGAACCCACTATTCCACTCCAGAGGTCATCTCGACATCGTACCATTTCTACTCGTTATTCACCCGATGAGTATGTGCTCCTCGCCGAAGGGGGAGAACCAGAATCTTTTGATGAGGAAATGGAAAGTGAACAAAAATACATATGGGTTACAAAAATGGATGATGAGATGAAATATTTGCAATACAACCATACTTTCGAGATGGTGAAGTTATCGACAGGTAAGAGAGATTTGAAAAATCGGTAGATTTATTGGATTAATAATGAAGAATCCAGTTATTTTCCATGATACAAGTCAAGGTTAGTTGTTAAAGACTTCAATTAGAAGAAAGGTATTGATTTTGATGAGATTTTCTCACATGTTTTCAAAATGTATTCCATTCAGGTTGTTCCTGGTTTGGCTGCTAGTTTGGATCTACAGATTGAGCAGATGGATGTGAAGACAGCTTTCCTCCATGGAGATTTAGAGGAGGAGATTTATATGGATCAGCCATAGGATTTTGTTGAAATAGGTAAAGAAAATAATGTCTGAAGGTTGAATAAGAGTTTGTATGGTTTGAAGCAATCTCTGAGGCAGTGGTATAAGATGTTTGAATTTGTCATTTCTCATTAGGGTTTCAGGAAGACATATTTTTATTATTAGGTTTTTGGTCAGAGATTTACTAATGATGATTTTATTATACTATTGCTTATATTGATGATATGCTCGTTGTTGGCCATGAAACTTCTAGAATTGATAGATTGAAGAAGGATCTTTGTCAGTCTTTTGTGATGAAAGACTTGGGGCCAGCACGACATATTCTTGGCATGACAATCTCCCATGATAGGAAGGCCAAGAAATTGTGGTTATCTCAAGAGAGATACATTGAGAAGGTTCTTCAAATATTTTCTATGGATATATCTAAATTGGTTATTACTCCTCTCTCTTTACATTTTAAAATCAGCGCTAGTCAGTATCCTTCTACTAATGAAGAGAGCGAGGAGATACAACACATACCTTATTCATATACTGTTGGTTGTTTGATGTATGCGATTATATGCACTAGACGTGATATAGCTCATGTAGTTGGTGTGATGATTCTTTCTCTATCAAATCTAGGTAGAGATCATTGGAGAGCAGTGAAGTACATTTTTCGTTATCTTCGTGGTACTTCTGATATGTGATTGTGTTTTGGAAAAGGGAAACCTATGTTTTGTGGCTTTATAGATTCATATATGGTATGAAATATCAATTTTAGGAAGTCTACTTCAGGATATTTGATCACTTTTGTAGGGGGAATTATATCTTTTCAGTCTAGACTGCAGAGATATGTTGCTTTATCTACCACAGAGTCAGAGTTTTTTGCAGCTATTGAGGTGTGCAAAGAATTGTTGTGGATGAAAAATTTTATTCAAGAGCTTAATTTAAATCAGGACATGTTTTTTTTTGTGATAGTCAGAGTGCTATTTGTTTGGGAAAAAATTCCACTTTTCAGGGCTGGTCAAAACATATCGATGTTTGATATCATTGGATCCACAACATCCTTGATTTGAGATAGTTAGAGCTTGAGAATATCCACACTGATGACAACAGGTCAAACATGTTGACCAAGAGTTTACCCAGAAGAAAATTTGAGACTTGCCGACTGATTGTAGGGTTGGCGGTGATCCCCACTTGAGTCGGAGGGGAAGTTTGTTGGGTGACTCATCATCTGGGGACTGTATAAATAAAAATGTGAAGGATGACCTGGAATACTGAGTGAAGGAAATCACGGTTCACTTACTCATTTTTAAAATGATGTGTTTTTTGGGTTACGCATTTTTATTCTTCATGCAGAGAAAGTTGAAAAAGAGACGGTTTTGATGTGGTGGATTTTTTATAAAAGGAGAGGTCGTGCTTGGTCTCAAGATACACCAACACCAACAACACTGAGAGTAAATCCCATTTGGTGATCGCCTTTCATCTATGATCATCTTTCTTGGTCTCCGTCTTTGATTCATTACTTTTATTCTTGAGTATTACTTTTGAGATCCCTTAAATTTTGGGGAGTATCCACCGTGTACCTCTTGATTTTAGTGGATCCCTATTTCTGGACTAGGTACCATGGTTTTTCTCTTTAGGGTTTTCCACATAAAAATTTCCAGTATCAACTTTATTTTCTGCATTTATTTTTTTCATTGTGCATCTACTATTTGGAGGGAAAGATTTTATTTTCGCTGCGCATTCGCTTTTTGGTTGTTTGCGCATTCGTTGATTTTCCATCTTTCCCGAAAGTATCTGTGTAACTGAGCTCCACTAATGCCCAACCACTATGGAAAATTGTAGCTTCCAATACCACTACATGATCCATCGGGGTCTGAACAAGCCTGAAGATACAGACCATTGACTCTATCCAATCCTCTACTACTTGAGGATTTGGCTTGTCGCAAAACCTCAACATTCTTTGATGCTGGAAATCACAGAGCACTACTAAAAATATGGCCTTTATCAGTGCTAGAAAAGTGCATTAACAATGCTAAAAAACACTATTAATCGAGGTAAAGATAAAGGGGGTCCCTTTTATCAGCGCTCAGAAAAGCACTAATAAATGCCATTTTTATCTGTACTAAAAAAAGTGATGATAAAAGGGGTCTTTTATAAGAGCTAAAAAAAGTGCTGATAAAAAGGTCTTTTATCGGTGCTTTTTTTAAGCACTGATAAAAAGGCCTTTTATCAGGGATTTTTTTAAGCACTGATAAAAGTCAAAAAAAAAATTAAAAAAATTAAAAAGAATATATAATGCAGGGGGAGATTTTAACAGTGCTTGACCCCCTCCCCCTTATTAGCGCTGGGCGGACCCCTCCCACTCTCCCACGCGCTGCCCTTGCCCACACATCCCCCACATGCCCGCGCACCCCTCCCTGCTTCCACCCGAACTCAAACTCGAGACCTCCCCCCTTGCGCGCCTGCACCTTTACCACTAAGCTATTTAGTTTTTTCTCGATTTAATGATATATCTATTTATATATATATATATAGATATATTTATATTTATTCATATATTAATATAGATTCATATTAATATAAATATATTTATTTATATTGATACATATATATTTATTCATATATTAATATATATATATATATTTATTTATTCGTATATTAATATATATTTATATATATATATAGTTATATTTATTCGTATATTAATATAGATTCATATTAATATAAATATATTTAGTTATATTAATACATATATATTTATTCATATATTAATATATATATATATATATATATATTCATATATTAATATATATATATATAGTTATATTTATTCGTATATTAATATAGATTCATATTAATATAAATATATTTATTTATATTAATACATATATATTTATTCATATATTAGTATATATATATATATATTTATTCTTATATTAAGTTATATTTATATATATATATATATATATATTTAGATATAATTTTTTATCCGTATATTTATTTGTATATTAATATATATTTATAGAATTAGTTTTAAATAAATTTATAAAATATGTTTTTTATACGTGTTTATAAAAATAAAAATAAATACATACATATATACAACACACACACACACACATATTTACCAATAAATACCTATATATGTGTATTTGAAATTCCATAGAATGTTAAAACGACCCTAACTTATAATCCAGAATTCCATTTCAACTCCAAAACTAGTCAAATCGAAGAAAATAAAACAATATTTGATATATTATGTGGTGCAGGCCTAGAGGACATCCGGATCAGAAGTTATACCTATTTGAATGTTAAAAAATTAGGGCATCCCAACTAAAAAACTCAGTTTTGGAGGCCTTATGGAATTTTTTGGGCCTTAAAAAATGTTCCAAAATGTTCCCTTTAATTATTAGCGCGTAGATCTCATCTCAAGCTTCGATTTGATATGTTGTAGACTTCAAACGGACTCCTGGATCAAAAGTTATGGTCGTTTGAAGTCTGAGTTACATTTTCAACTTATTTTAGATCTTTTATTAATTTTTTTTGATTTTTTGTGTCTTAAAATTGTTATTAAATGATTATTAATTGATGATACTTAGAAAATTATTAATTAATAAATTTTTTAAAATATTTTAATGCAATTTTCACTAAATTTTTTATATATTAAATGTAATAGTATATTTATACTTATCTAAAACATATTTAAAAAATATATATCATATTTATATCAATATAAATATACTTATATAACAATATATTATTTTTCATGAAATATATATTTTTTGAGATATAAACTTTATCAGCACTTGGAAAAAGTGATGATAAATCCCCTATCAGCGCTACTAAAAAAAGCGCTGATAAAAGGATCCCCTTTAACAGCTCTAAAAAAGCACTGATAAAGGTGGGGGGCTTTATCAGCGCTAAAAAAAATCACTGATAAATAATCACTTTTAAAAATTATTTTTTAGAGATGTAAAAATTACCCTTTATCAGCGCTTTTTATTAGCACTAATAAAGGCCCCCCTTTATCAGCGCTTTTTTTTAGAACTGATAATGGGTGGCGCTGCGAAAACCCAGTTTTGTGGTAGTGGAGTGTGCTAATCCTGTGTACATCCTCAATATTATCTGCTGCTCGATTAGTGGGGGTGCTTCTACCTGCCCACCTGGAAGAAAGGGGTCATGGGATGGACCCAGAACTAAGGCCTCATCGCTCATAGGATCATCATCATGAACCAGAACTGGTATCCTGGATGACTGTCATCACAGAGGCATCCTAAAAGTTATCAAGGAGTACTGCGGTCAAATGAGAATATATATATATATATATATATATATATATATATATATATATATATATATATATTAAAAACAATGGGAAGCTTAATCAAGAAGGATAGTAAAAGACTAAATCCTATATGATACATGTACCATTAATCCTTGCAACAAATGTCTCAGCATTCCGAGATGACAACCCGGTAGTCAAGGTCTCGGTGAATAGCTACATCGGCCATCACACCATCACTGGATTCCCTAGCCTGAGAGCCGCACTCGAGACACTTTGAAACTTTTTCCCTAAACCCAACCAATCCTCTTAAGTGGATACGTCCAAACAACATATCAATGAATGAACTTTCTATGATACCAATCTATCACGACCTGACCCAAGTTGGGGATCGAACCACAACTACCCCAAACCCACCTCTATAGGCCAGGGGGTGGCAACAAGCACTGAAGGAAAAACTAACTCAGGGAGGCCTTTGCCTAAGAACCCGTAAACACTAACACAAAACCAACTCAATGAAAAAGTGCAGAAGGAAAGAATAAAATATGAAACACTACTATAAAATAAACCAAACGTGCATGAACCTCTAGACAGTACAAAGACATGATAGTGTAAACTTAAAAGTAAAGGGAAAAATACATGCCCAACCAGAAATATGTCCTAGCCTAAACAAACTAGAAAAGTAAACAACTGAGAGAGCCCAACTCCTAAATCCCAATCTACGACCACTGTACGTGGTCTAAGCACCTAGTATCCCTAAGATCCTCTATAGTCACGATCAACCTTTCCATCGTCTGCATAAGAAATGACATGTGTGAGAAAATCCCATGAAGGGGTGAGTATAAATATTCCCAATAGGAAACCCCGAAAGCCAAAGTGGGAGAAGTAAGAGATACAATAGAAGATAAATATAGCAGATACACAAGGTAAAACGAAAGAGTACAACTCAATACAAAAAGAGTGAAAGTAAGCTCATCCAAGTATAAGGGGATAAACATGGAGAGTAGATGAACTAACCATCGAGCCTTCACTACATGTAGTAGGAGAGTAGACTCATCTAACCATGGGAATCTAAACATGGAAAGCGCATGGAATACCCTGTGCATCTTCAACTCCCCTAGAAGAAGAGTAATAAAATTCAAGGAGTGGATATAGAAGAAGGATATACATATATGCCCAGTCAAAAGAAACCCAAACTGAGAGAGTAAGGGGATCCTCATCTCACATCTCATCCTAAGAAGAAGAGTTTCCAAGAGTTCCAAAAGTTAAAAAATTATTCCCATTATCCCGTGTTTCTTCCCTAAACACACAAGTCTAAGGAAATAATTCACCATACCTTGATACTATTCACTTTGGGCGGCATTGAATCACCTGCACGATTTTAGGTCATGTCACAAAAATGTGTCTCAGTAGGGAAATCGTCCCTCTTCCTCGTGAGTCCAAATCTATGCCAAACTACATTTCCTCATTATACTATATAGTCAAGCGGACATAAGTTCTAGATAGAGGACCCATGCCCTAATACAACAGTAGGGTCCCACTTTGGTAGTTGAGGACCCATGCCTAACTCAGATGGAGGGTTCCACTTTGGTAGTCAGGGACCCATGCCCAGCCCAGCTACAAGGTTCCACTCTATATCAACGAGGACCCATGCCCTAAAATCACAGGAGGGTTACCCTTGAGTGGTTGAGGGATCATGCCCAGCTCAGATAGAGGGTTCCACTCTGACAGTCATTGAGGACCCATGTCTAGCTCAACTGGAGGGTTCCAATCGGTAGTCTGTAAAAGACCCATTCTCAACCCCGCTATAGGGTTCCACTCTAGAAGCCACTAAGGACCCATAACCAACCCAACTGGAGAGAGTTACACTCGGAAGTAAGCATCTGGTAATATTGCCTGATTACTGCCATCATCGGGGTCACCTTAGAAGGTTTTGTTCCCATAACATTTCATATCACATCTCAAAATCCACAACCGAGGGAAAATTCATGTTTTACGTGAAATGATAATCCGGAAAGGCTACCCGTGGGCCAAAATCTGAGTTCAAATAAAGGAGATACGGATGTTAAAAGTTTGCTCAGAAGAGCTCAAAGGGTACACATCATCACTATTACAAATATGGAATTTAACAGCACTAGTAAAAGGTATTTATTAGAAATTTAGAAACACTAATAATGCGAAAAATGTTAAAGGTTTGTCTTTAATTGTGCTTGAAAAAAAATGTTGTTAAAGGCCCCCTTTAATAGTGCTAAAAAAAGCGCTGATAAATGCCCCACTGATAAAGGGGGATAATTTTTTTATTCAAACATCTTCCCACCCCACCTTTTATTATCACTTTCCACCCCCTTTATCAGTGATTTAGATAATTACACCCTCCCATGCACACCCCCTACCTCATCCAGTTTCAAACTCGAGACCTCCTGCTCATATCCCAACACCTTTCCCACTCCCCTATGTTATTTTGTCTTCCATTTTATTTTAGATCTATATATTTATATATATTTCATTATATTTTTAATCCATATATTTATATATATCATTACATATATATATATATATATATTTAAATACATATATAAAATATGTTTTTGTGTATTTGTATGTGTGAATATATAAAAAATATGTATATATTGTTATATATTTGATTTTAAATAATAGTACATTATAAAAAATGATAAAAATTCAAAACCATAATATCAATATGAATGTAACACCTAGAAATAAATTCAGTCCCCACTAATAAAAGACAATAAGACCCCCTCAAAAGAGGCTGAAATTCCATCGAATGTTAAAAAATTGGGGTACCCTGACTAAAAACTCAGTTTTGGAGGCCTTCTAGGCCTCTTTTGACCTCAAAAAAATAGTTATGGGGGATAACCCCAATCAAAATGACATAGATCTCATCACAGGCTTTGATTCTATATATGGTAGAGCCCAAACAGACACCTGGATCCAAAGTTTTGTCCGTTTGAAGTTCGAGTTACGTCTTCAACTTATTTTATATATTTTATTAATTTTTTCATTTTTTATCTTAAAATTGTTATGAAATGACTATTACATGATAAAAAATAGAAAATTATTAATTAAAAATATTTTTTTAATTATTTTATAACCCATTTTCACTAAATATGATATATATTAAATGTAAATGCCTATTTAGCCTTATCTAAAACATATTTAAAAAATATGTAATATATTTATAACAATATAAATATATTAATATATTATTTTGAGTGATTTTTCTTCTTCTGAAATATACCTTTTATCAGTTTTAGTAAAAAAGTGGTGATGGGGGGGGGGGGTCTTTATCAGTGCTTCTAAAAAAGCACTGATAAAGAGCCCCCTTTTTCAGTTCTTTTTTACAAGCACTGATAAAGACCCCCCTTTATCAGTGCTGATAAAGGGACCCCTTTATTAGTATTTTTTTAATATCACTGATAAGGGGGGGCTTCATCAGTGCTTTTTTACAAGCGTTGATAAAGACCCCACTTTAACAATGCTAAAAAGGGTTGTTAAAGACCCCCTTTAACATCGCATTTTTTAGTGATGATAAAGGAGGTCTTTAATAGAACTTTTAGATGGCGTTGTTAAAGCCCTAACAATGGATAAACCCAGTTTTGTAGTAGTTTATGTGACAGGACCCACACAACATATGGTCCCGATCCACCATGTGGTCGTGTCCTTGGGCGGCACACGACTCCATCCCATGTAGTAGTTCACGCCATATAGGTGGACTACACGATGTGTACTGGATAACCGGGACCGGGGTCATGTCCTACTTTCCATGTACGTGTATTAGACACCGTGTCCATATACTTTGGTACATGACATGTCGATCCACATGGGGTACCGCCCATGTGATTTTCCCATGTCTTGTACTTGGCACATGGCATGTGCCTAGATGTGTGATCTGTCACACAACTTACTTTGACAAGAAGGTGGTACACAACGTGTTAGTGATGTACACAACATGTCATCCTTATGAGTTTACAAAACCCTAGATGATGTTTCTAAAAGGATACATGTTGTGTGTTCATCTTGAAACACGAAATGTAGTTGGGAGTCTCACAGAAATTCCAAATTCGATCTTGTGTTTTGAATTTGCTTGATCCGCAGCTGATTCCGCCTTGAATCTATTCGACAATTGCGGATCTGACTGAATTTTTTCGATCTCAGTCGTTGTTCACTGGAAATCTGCCACCAGAAGTCGAAAATGGTTTTACCGTGCATTCCACATGCCACTACACCTCCGTTCAACCATGATTTATCCACCTATCATCAAATAGGCCATCCTCGCCTCATAATGATTTTAGATCTATGATCGATTCATCATTCCGCTCATGTTTCAATGACTCTCCACAAATCTGAGGGTCTGATCGGGTTTGGTACCACCCGAAAATTGTTGAATCAGGACCGTGGGGATCCAATCAATGAATAACACAAAGAATCAACGGATAAAATCACAATAACAAAGGTTAATTGGACAAGACCAAGTGTTCTTGGCCAATTGATCAAGAACGAGGCTTCCAGATTAAAAAACAACCGAATAACAAAGTAATTTCTATATTTCAACACATGAAGAGGTTGTAATTGGCGAAGATTCAAGGGAAAGGATGGATATGATCATTCATATAATCAAAAGGGAATAACAAAACCAATTGATGAGTCCTACCTATGTTTTGGATCGATCATTTATGAAGAACGCCTTCACCAATGATTTGAAAGGAGCTACTGTATCCGCTACGTCATGATCTGATCTGATTGAAATCATTGTTGGTCAAAGGGAGGTGGAAGGATCTCTCACTAGTGATTTCAGAAATTATGAGCTAACCCAAGAAAGTTTTTCCAAGGTGATATACTTATAATATTATCTGTCGTATTGAAAATAAACTAATTAATTAAATAATTAATTCACTAATTCATTAAATGCACCACCAATAAGAGAGGGGTTTAGACATCCCAAGTTGACTTATTCTATGCCACGCCTAGGAAAAAAAAGCATTCCAGACAAAGGCTTGATCTCAGATTTCCTATCTGATCAACTATTTAAGAGTTATCCCATTTTTTTAAGAAGTTTTGTACACACAATATAAAATATATTTAATATTTTTATAAAATTAATTTTGGGAACAACAGGGCTAAGAATCACACGTCGTCTCACTGCCTAGCTCTAGATATATATATAGAAATAATTCAAAGTCTTATAAGGTAAAAAATGAGTCCCTACACAATCACCATCCCCTCTAGTCATTCACCATTTTTTTTATTTTTGTTTTTTTTATTTGATCACACACACTCATCATAAGCATTACTTCTGGAATACGATACTACTTCCAATATACCAGTATAATTAGGTTTTAAATAATTAAATTTGAATGTTTTCAATGATAATGTGACATTAGGGCATTGGGTGATAATGGAGGAAGAAAGGGGAACTACAAAAAATGCTAATTAGTGATGTTTCTAAACACTACTAATTCATTAACCGAAATTTCCTAAAAATGTCACTAAATGAGGTGTCTCTAATTTAGAGACATTTAGAGACTTCAATATTTAGAAACACCTCATTTACCAACATTTTTTTAGAAAAGTCAGTAAATAAATGTCGCTAAATTAGTGATGTTTTGAATTGTTTCTATTTAGCAACACCTCATTTACCAACGTTTTTTAGAAACATCGGTAAATAAATGTCGCTAAATCAGTGATGTTTAGAGATATCTCTATTTAGAGACACCAAAATTAATGATGTTTTTTAGAAATGTCAGTAAATGACACCTCATTTAATGACGTTTCTAAAAAATGTTGGTAATTTTTTTTGAAATTCATAATTTTCATTTTTTAATTTTATTTAAAAAAAATGAAAAATATACCATCCTCTAGCCATTCATCCCCCATTCAGACAACACCCCCACCCTATCCCATTTTCGAACCCACCCGTTCCACAACCCATCATCCCCATTCAACCAGCCCCCACCTTATCCCATTACCTAACCCATGCCCCCATTTACACAAATCATAAGCCTTCCATGTAAAATATGATACTCCTACTATTAAAGTATAAATAGGTTTTAAATAATTAAATTTTCATGTTTTCAATGATAATGTGACATTAGGGCATTGGGTGATAATGGAGGAAGAAAGGGGCACTACAAAAAAAATGCTAATTAGCGACGTTTCTAAACGCCGGTAATTCATTTACCGACATTTCTGAAAAATGTCTCTAAATGAGGTGTCACTAATTTAGCAATGTTTAGAAACATCACTATCTAGTGACACCCCATTTAGTGACATTTTTCAGAAATGTCAGTAAATAAACATTGGTAAATCAGCGATGTTTAGAAATATCACTATTTAGAGGCACCTTATTTATCAACATTTGTTAGAAGCGTTGGTAAATAAATGTAGCTAAATAAACGAAGTTTAGAGACATCATTTTTTAATGACACCTAAATTACCAATGTTTTTTAGAAACATCGGTAAATGACGCCTCATTTACCAAAATTTCTAAAAAACATTGGTATTTTTTTTTTGAAATTTAAAATTTTCATTTTTTTAATTTTCATTTAAAAAAATGTAAAAATATCATCCTCTGGCCGCTCGTCCCCCATTCAACCCACCCCCACCCTGTCCCATTCCCTAACCCACACCCCTCCAATACTGTCTAATTCTCTAATTCACCCCCACCCTATGCCATTCCCCAACTCACCATCCCTATTCAACCAGATTTTATTATATTTTATTTATATATATAAATACCTTTCAGTATTTAAAAAATTAAAATTATATATATATATATATATTAATATACATATATTATTATATGTATATATTTATATGTGTGTGTGTATATTTTATATTTTATACTCAAAACGGTGAAGATCATGGGTTTTACCCCATGATCCCTAAACCTTTATTAAATAAAAAAGGAGAAAAGAAACAATAATGAGGCACAAAAGTTGCCCCCAAAAGCAAACGTGACTCACAAAATCGCCAAACAAGGTGAGATCTGAGGTCCCCAAAAGCTAAAGTCAAAAGACAACAAAAACCAGCACAAAGCCAAACCAGGAAACTGGGTCAAAAACCCAATGCAAAATACTAAGTGGCCACTAACCCACCTCCTGAGATGACCTATGCTCACCCAAAGCCCATACATAAGAGACGATACCCCCACAAGATCGTAGAACACCCAAATAGAAAATCGCAAAAATAAACACAAGAAACTGCCAAAAAAGGCCCAAAAAATAAAACACCATAGGATTAAAAAGCGGTCCTCGCCAGCCAGTGAAACCCAAAGTCATCCCCTCAAAGTTCTCCCCAGCATCCTGAGGTGGCCATCACATGGAAAATTTGGGTGGGAGGGGAATTTTTTTTATGAAAATGGGTTCCCCATTTTCTTTATTTAGGAAATGGGGCACCCTAGCGCCACTTCAATTGGTGCTAATGACAAAAAACGTCATAGCGCCACTTCAAGTGGCGCTATGCGGAATTCGTCACACTATTCATCAGCGCCACTTGAAGTGGCACTGATCTGTTTCTGGGTAACTGATCAGCACCACTTGAAGTGGCGATGATCCCTTACCATTACACCGATCAACGCCACTTCAAGTGGCGCCAATCTCCCTCGCCACCTATAAAACCCCATCACCCCTCCTCATTCTCCTCATTCATTCATTCACTCTTCCTTCCTCCTTCCCAAAACCTCCTCTCTTTCTCTCATTTTGGAGTACAAATTTCTAGTTGTCCACCCGCCGACCTTTTCGCAAATTTGAGGTAAGTTTTCATTTAAATTTCTTTAATATTTTAAATTGTATATTTAATTGTTTAGTTAATGTAATTTGATTATAGAATTTGTTTATTAATTTATTTGTTCAGTTTATAGAATTAGTTTAAAAAATAATAAATTGTAAGTAGTTAAATAATTAATTTAATTTGGTTAATTAAGTAAGCATAATTAGGCACCTAATTATGTATAATTAGTCAATTAATTAATTATAATTAGTTAATTAATTAATTATAATTATTCAATTAAGTAATGATATTAAGTCAATTAATTAATTATAATTGGTTAATTAATTAATTATAATTGGTCAATTAATTAATTATAATTAGTCAATTAATTAATTATGATTAGTCAATTAAGTAATGATATTTAGTCAATTAATTAATTATAATTGGTCAATTAATTAATTATAATTGGTCAATTAATTAATTATAATTAGTCAATTAATTAATTATAATTAGTCAATTAATTAATTCTAATTAGTCAATTAATTAATTCTAATTAGTCAAATAATTAATTCTAATTAGTCAATTAGTTAATTTTAATTAGTCAATTAATTAATTATAATTAGTCAATTATTTAATTATAATTAGTCAATTAGTTAATTATAATTAGTCAATTAGTTAATTATAATTAATCAATTAGTTAATTATAATTAGTCAATTAATTAATTATAATTAGTCATTCTAATTGCTCAATTAATTAATTATAATTAGTCAATTAATTAATTATAATTAGTCAATTAATCAATTATAATTAGTCAATTAATTAATTATAATTAGTCAATTAATTAAATATAATTAGTCAATTAATTAATTATAATTAGTCATTTTAATTGGTCAATTAATTAATTCTAATTAATCATTCTAATTGGTCAATTAATTAATTCTAATTATTCAATTAATTAATTCTAATTAGTCAATTAATTAATTATAATTAGTCAATTAATTAATTGTAATTAGTCAATTAATTAAATCTAATTAGTCAATTAATTAAATCTAATTAGTCAATTAATTAATTATAATTAGTCAATTAATTAATTATAATTAGTCATTATAATTAGTCAATTAATTAATTATAATTAGTCAATTAATTAATTATAATTAGTCAATTAATTAAATCTAATTAGTCAATTAATTAATTAAAATTAGTCATTCTAATTGGTCAATTAATTAATTCTAATTAGTCATTCTAATTGGTAAATTAATTAATTATAATTAGTCAATTAATTAATTATAATTAGTCAGATAATTAAATATAATTATTCAATTAATTAAATCTAATTAGTCAATTAATTAATTATAATTAGTTAATTAATTAATTAAAATTAGTCAATTAATTAATTATAATTAGTCAATTAATTAATTATAATTAATCAATTAATTAATTATAATTAGGCATTCTAATTGGTCAATTAATTAATTATAATTAGTCAATTAATTAATTCTAATTGGTCAATTAATTAATTATAATTAGTCAATTAATTAATTATAATTAGTCAATTAATTAATTATAATTAGTCAATTAATTAATTATAATTAGTCAATTAATTAATTATAATTAGTCAATTAATTAATTATAATTAGTCAATTAATTAATTAATTAATTAATTAATTATAATTAGTCAATTAATTAGCGAAGTAGTTACAGTAATTAGCGAAGTAGTTGCAATAATTAGCAAAGTTGTTACAGTAATTAGCGAAGTAGTTACAATAATCAGCGAAGTAGTTACAATAATTAGCGAAGTAGTTATATTATGAATTGTTTATATAATATATATTTTCATTACATTCTAAGTATGATAATGAATTTAGTTTTTCATCTACCTTGACCTCAGTTTGTAATTGTAGTTATGAACTTGAATTTAGTAGTTGAATATATTTTTTACATATTAAGTGTTATAGTTTTCATGAATTGAAATGCTTGCTTGAGTAAAGTATCCCTGAATAGAGGGGCTTTGGGTCGGACCACCTACTTTCCTAGAGGCTTGCCTTGTCTAGGAAAGTGAATGGGGTTGGCTATCTGTCGCTCCGAGCTTATTCATGTTGAGTTTTTCAAGTTCATATAACTCTATACTTTTACATGATGTGTTCATGCACCTCATACATATGATGCATGTGGATATGTATGAATATGTATGACTTACTATTTTTGGGTAAATAACACAAACTTGTGGGTTGTTTAAAGAGAGTTACACATCAATATGGTTTGAACATATTGATTTGGTGGAGGGACTAAGAATCCAACATAAATTCTAGAAGCATACAGACATAAATTGATTGTTTGATCATATGTGATTAATAACGAGGGTTTATTTTAGATAAAAAATATGGCTACTTATATTTATTATAATAGAAAAATAATTGAAACAGAACAAGGATGTAGTTAAAGTATACAGCCAGAATCTATTGTAATGCTTGGAGGCTGTACAACTTTGGGAACTCTTCAAAGGAAAATTTATTGAAATTTGAAACTGAGGAGCAACCAAGTGATAAAATCTATCACATATAGGAATCTACAATATGTTGATAGGTTTTGTCATGTGGCTTATCCAATAACTGATGATGAAGAATGGGAATATGTACTGTAATTGGTCAAGTTCCAACCTCCCAATCAAATGATGGAGTTTTATGTAACCATAGATACAAAGGAGGTTCCATCGACATTGGAACCCGAGTCATCATAATTTCATGAGACTATGTCATATGATTCTGTTAGAACACATCAAGAAGTTCCATCTGCAATGGTACCTTCATTTCCCTCGGTTACAATTTCAATGGATAGTCCCCCGCATACTGTAGATGTGTTGGTTGATGATTTTGAGGATGATGACAATTTATAAGATGAAGAGGAAGCTGAAGATGAAGAGGAAGGGCATGCAGAAGAACAATCAGTTCCCACTCATGTGAGGTTTAACTAACTGTTGAACCATCCACCACCATTGAGTTCATGGTCGACGGAAGGCATGAATCGCTTGCCATAATTAGATTGGTCAGTTATTACTCCTACTTCAGAATTTCCAGGAATCATTGGGGGCATAGATCGAGTGACAAATGAAGGCGTTCTGTATATTGGAAGAGATTTTGAGAGTAAATATGCAATGAAAAATGTGATAAAATAATATCACATTGAAATACATTACTCTTATGTTATAGAAGAGTAAAAAATATCTTATTATTTGATCCGTTGTGACAAATATGATTCAAACTGTCAAATGTGTCTGCGAGCTATAATTGATAACACTTTTCACAGCTGGCGCATCACAAGATTTACTCCACACACATGTGTGAACCCAAGCTTTTACATGAACACTCTTCATTAGATGTTGACTTTGTTTCATTAGTTATTGTTGAAATTATTAGATCATGTCAAGATGTTCCTATTGTTCTAGTGAAGGAGTGAATCAAACAACTTTTTGGGTATCAGATTTCTTACTGGAAGGCATGGGCAGTACAGAAAAAGGCTATTGTGAAAGTGTACGGTAATTGGGATGATTCTTATCGAGTTTTACCACAACTTTTGGAGATTTTACGCCACAATAATCAAGTGATCTATCAGTTACATACTACTAAATATGTTAAACAATACAACCAAGTTGACCAGTCAATGGTTGTTTTTGACAGATTGTTTTAGGCATTTTTACCATGTGTGGCAGCTTTTAGGCATTGCAAGCAGTTTATACAAATAGAAGGCACATTTCTGTATGGAAAGTATACATTAACTTTATTTATTACTGTCAAAAAAGATGGAAATCGAGCCCCTCTACCTTTGGCATTTGCAATTGTGGAGAAAGAGAACTTCTCATCATGGAGTTGGTTTATGGCATGTTTTCGAGAGTTTGTTATGGGCGCAGAAGGGATTTGTCTTATCTCAGATCATCACCATGAAATCAAGGAGGTAGTACAGTCTGAGGGACTTTCATAGAGAGAAACATATGGCCATCATCAATACTGTATTCGACACATTACTAGCAATTTACGAAAGAGATTAAAGAATGAGTCGATGAAGAAAGAAATCTTAAAAATTGGTATGAATATCCTTTTTTCTATTAAAAAATATTGTCATAGTTATGATCCTATCTATTCAAATTATTTCTTGTATGATAGCATATGAACCTCAACAAAAAAGAATGGAGGAGCATCTTCAATATATTCATAGAGTTAATCCATAAGTTTATGATTACATGATGCAAATTCCAAAATAGAAATAGTCGTTGGCATATGATGATGGGAGGAGATATGGTCTTCTGACGACCAAAATCGTAGAATGCATAAATGGAGTTTTCAATAGCATTCAAAAATTACCAATCACAGGTAAATATTAATATTTGATTATATGTTGCTCAGAAAAGCAAAATTATAATATACTATTAGTATAATGACTTAAATCTAAATTATAGGTTTGGTACAAGAGACCTTCTATCGTAGTGTCAAGTATTTTTTGGAATGAGGAAAGCAAGCTGGAGAGGGCTTGAACAGAGGGATACACTATGGACACCATTTCCAGCGTGATCTATATGCAGTTCTTTAGGAAGCTGTAACTTATCGTGTCAACGCATTTAATCATCCAGAGCAACGATCTGAGGTCACTGAGCCCAGTGATGTTGTGGGTTGTAACAATGGTCGTATCCAAGTTGTTTTATTAGAGAAGCGTTACTGTGAATGTGGAAAGTTCCGAGCATTGAGATATCCTTGTGGCCATGTGATTGCAGCATGTTCTTACGTGCACGTATCTTGGGAGAAGTTTGTTGATCCAGTTTATCGACTAGATGGTATCAACTCTTGCTACAATAATCTGTGGATGCCGATCAAAGAATATCAGAATTTTCAGCTCTCTGATGACACACCCATGCTTCTACCAAACAACAGTAGACTTCGTGCTAAAGGGAGGCCAAAGTCGACTCGTATTCAGAATGAGATGGATTGGCCTAGTGAACAGGCACCTGGACGAAGGTGCAGCATATGTCTCCAAGAGGTTCATACGAAGACACGTTGCCCTAGACACATAGGGCAATCATCTAATGGTTAAAATGATTTTTGTACTCCATCAGTTACTGTAAAAACATTGTATGTGTAATCAATATTTGTCCATCGATGAGTTTTGAAACCATTCATAGTTAATATATCATCATCATTTTAATAAGTGGTTGTTGTTTTAGAAAAATAGCAAGAAATTTTAAAATATATAAAATGTAAGATCGAGGATTTAACAGAATCTTAGAATCAGTTAGAGTGAATACTAGTGAAGAATAAATTGAGGATATAACATAATCTGAGACTACTAGACTAGAAAATGACAAATAAAGAAATCAGGACAACAAGGTTCAACCTGAAAAGCGTGATGAACCCACACCTAAAAAATCCAAAGATCCAAGGAAAATGAAGTGGGAATAGATAAAAAAAGTCAAGAACAAAGCTTCATTTTAGGAGAAGGTAAGTAATCAACCGGTTTCAAATATTATTCCCCTCTCATCCTTTTCCTCAAAAGTGTTAAATAGAGTGATGAACATAAATAATTGATATTCTTGAAAATGATTAAAACATTATGTCCCTCGTTTTCAACCATGATAATGGGTTTCTCCACAAAAAACATTGATTCATTCTTCAACATTGACAATTCCCCTCTTTAGTCGACTTAGTGAAGAAACAACTGTCATATATTCATTCGGAGGTCGTGAATATGTAACAGTTGGTTCTTTACTGGGTTGAATAAAGCTACGATGTAGAAGGAGGATGTTTTTTCATGTCAAACATACATGGATCAAAGGTTTTTTCATATTCCTTCTAAACGATGTTGATTGAGCATATTGAGTTTTCCAACTCTCTATTTTAGGTTTCAGAGGTAAGGGTACAGTGATTTGCAGGCAAAAAAATGTACTTAAAATATGTTCAAATGCTTTAGGAAAATGATCCATGAGTCATTTGTGACATCACTACTAGAAATATGGGCTTTTGAGCCCCTTTACCTATAGAGACCGCCAATGGTGGTCACTAGGTTTCCCTAAAAAAACCGGCTTCGGCGCCCCCCCCCCCCCGAACCCTCTCCTCCCTCCTCTCGCGAAGCCCCCCCGAACCCTTCCACCCTCCCCATCGCCGCGCACCCTCCCTGTCGCTGCCATCCCTGGTCGCCGTGCACCCTGCCCCACCGCCGCGCACCATCCCTCGCCGCCGTCCCCATCGCCCTTCCACCCTCCGTCGGCTGCCCTCCGCCGCCCCGCCCTCCGCCGCCCCACCCTCCGTCGTCCGCCCTCCGGCCGCCCTCCGGCCGCCCTCCGCCCTTCCCTCCATCTCCTCTGGGCTTCCTCCACCTCTGCCCTCTGGCTCCGGCCACCCTCCACCCTGCAGCCGCCCTCCAACCTCCCTCTGCCCTCGGGCCTCCCGCCACCCACCTCTGGCAGCCCTCCGACCGCCCTCTGGCCTTTGGCCTCCAGCCCCTCCGGCCTTCGACCTCTGCCCTCGGCCCTCCGCCCCCTCGTCCCTCCCCCCAGCACCCTGAACACCCCCCCCGCACCCCGCCACCCCCCGTCCCCTCCGTCTTCGTCCCCTCCCTCGCCGCACCACCTCCACCCGTCCCCTCCTTCACCGTCCTCTCCCTTGCCGCACCGCCGCCTCCTGGTCCCCTCCCTCCCTGCACAACCGCTACTCATCCCCTCACCGCTGCCGCCTGTCCACTCCGGCTCCCCCTGTCCTCGGTCCCCTCCCTCGTCGTCCCACCCTTGCTGCACCATCGCCACCTCACCGCCTCCTCTCTTCCGGCTCCCCATCGCCGCCGCCGCCCGTCCCCTCCCTCGCCGCACCAGCTCCGGCTCTGGCTCCCCACCGCTGCCTCTACTCTCCCTCGCAGCACCGCCTTCAGCTCCCCTCCCTTCCAGGTTTGTAGCGCAATCAGGTATGACATGGGCTTTCACTTACATTATTATTTTATAAATGGTTCAAAAACAATTAATTAGTATTTATTTTAAATATATTTGATATGAAAAATGAAAATGTAATAAGTCTTGTGTAAATGTTTGTTATAGGGATCTTATTATGGATAAGAGTTGGATTGATCTTCCAAATCAAACGTCTAGAGAGTATTTCAATGGAATTATGCAGTTTATTGACTTCACCAGAGGATTTGAAAGTGACTATATTAGTTTTCCATGTAGAAAATGTGCTAACAGATATCAATTCACACGAGATACTGTGAGGGAGTACCTATTCTTTAATGGATTTCTAAAAAATTATAAGAGTTGGACTCGTCATGGAGAAGAATATGTTCTTTGTCAAAATACAAATGCAGTTCAGATGGATGTTGATGCAAGGATGAATGATTCAATGTATGAAATGCTTACTGAAATGGTACACGGGTTGGATCCTGAAGGCATTGACATCCAGAATCGTGAGACCGGTGAGATAAATCTTCGCTCTGGTGCAGATCGTGATTTGAGGAGGTTTTATGAAGCAATTGATGATTCAAAAACAGAATTATATCCTGGATGTACTTCTTACAATAAATTGTCATTTATCGTGGATTTGTTGCATTTTATGACTTTGAATCATTTGTCAGACACATCATTCGACATGTTGTTGGTGTTATTGAAAAAGGTTCTTCCTGTCGACGCTAAGATTCCCAAGTCGTATTACCATGCTCGTAAGCTGACAAAGAACTTAGGTTTTACATATGAGACCATAGATGCATGTGCAAACAACTGTATGTTTTTTAGAAAGTAAACTGCCCATTTGGATATTTGTACAGTTTGTGGTGCTTCCAGGTGGAAAGAGAATAGGGGAAATCAGACTCATTAAAGTCAGATTGTGATACAGGGGAAACCGATTGCTGTAAAGCAAATGCGTTACTTTCCCCTTAAACAAAGGTTTAAAAGATTTTTTATGTCATCTAAAGTTTCTAATTTAATGAGATGACATGAAGAAAGAGTTCATGAAAGTGATATGTTAACCCACCTGGAAGACTCTCATGCATGGAAGGATTTTGATAAGAGACATCCCGACATTGCCAAAGATGTTCGTAATGTCCGATTGGGATTGGCAGTAGATGGTTTCAATCCATTCAAGTCTATGGTTGGTGCAACTCATAGCACATGGCCCGTGGTGTTGGTCCCGTATAATCTTCCTCCGTGGATTTGTATGAAGCAACAATTTATATTAATTTCCACTCTTATTGATGGACCTAAAAGTCTGGGGGATAAGATTAATGTTTACCTTCATCCATTGATTGATGAGTTGAATGAATTTTGGGGCGATGGTGTGATGAATTATGATTGTGAAACGAATGAAATGTTCAAACTGTAGGCTGCTTTTTTGTGGACAATCAATGAATTCCCATCTTATGCAAATTTATCAGGCTGGAGTACGAAAGGGGAATTTGCTTTCCCTTGTTGCAACAAAACTAAAAAATCTGTATGGATTAAGCATTCCAAAAAATGGGCATACATGGGTCACAGACATTTTCTCCCCCCTCAGCATAGGTTCAGAAAGGACAGAGTGTCATTTGATGGTTCTAGAGAGTTCATCCCAACACCAAAGATCATGACAGGAGTCGAAATTTTATCACATATTGAGGAAGAAAACATCCACACAATATATGAAATTCAGGATTTGGTGGCTCCTCCGGTACGTAATATTCGAGCTGCGGGTAGGCAGCACAGTCACAGTTGGAAAATAAAAAGTATTTTTTATAGTCTTCCGTATTGGAAGACTAACATGCTGAGGCATAATTTGGATTTCATGCACATTGAAAAAAATGTTTGTGATAACATATTGTGGACCATTTTAGGTGTCAGTGGAAAATCAAAGGACCATGTTAATGCACGCCGTGATTTGGAAGAAATGGGTTTAAGGAAACAGTTGTATTTACATTTAGCTGAGGGAAACAAGGCATATATGCCTGCTGCACAGTATATGATGACTACAAAGGAGAAAGAGACATTTCTTTCCATTTTGAAGATGCTCAAGGTGCCTGATGGTTACTCTTCTAATATTTCAAAGTGTGTGAATCTGACGAGCAAGACATTGCAAGGGTTGAAAAGTCATGACAATCACATACTACTTCAGCAGTTGATTCCAATCACAATTTGTGATTGTTTATCCCCCAATGTTGTTCAGCCGTTGATTGAGATGAGTAATTTTTTTAGACATCTTTGTTTAAGAAATCAATGAATGAGTGATTTAAAAATTTTACAGAACCTAATTGTACTTACGCTTTGTCGCTTTGAGAAACTATTTCCCCCCTCATTTTTCGATGTTATGGTCCACTTGACAGTGCACCTAACTGATGAAGTAATGGCTGCTGGTCTAGTGAAATTCAGGTGGATGTATCCTATTGAGTGGTATTTGAGTACATTGAAATGATTTGTATGCAACAGAGCTCGTCCGAAGGCATCAATAGCCAATGGTTATTTGATGGATGAGTGTACTACTTTTTTTGCAGAATATCTTACGGATGTTGAAACGAAATTAGATAAGCCCTCTCGGATTCAGGATGGTCCAGTTGGAGAAGGAACCACATATGATATGAACAACATCGAGTGGATACAAGCGCATCGATATATCTTGTTCAATACTCCATCAGTTTCACCATTAATGTAGTAAGTATCTTATCACTTTTATTTTTTAACTTTCACATGTTTTGTTTGCATAAGTTGATCATTTAAACATTGTGTTATCATTTGCAGGAAACACATTAATGATATAAAAGAAGATATGTATCGTGTGACTGAGTTTCAAATTCAACAGTTTCATTATGTGTCATTTCATGATTGGTTCCAGGATTATGTACGTATAAATTGATTTTCATTATGAGTGAAGTATTATACTAATTTCTTTCTTCATATATCATTATTGAATTCTATGAATTATGTAGGTTCATAAGCTGAGGGAGTTAGGGGACCCCACGCTAACTGAAGAATTTATCCAACTGGCTGAGGGTCCATCTATAATGGCTCGTCGTTATAAATCTATAGATGCTAATGGTTTTCGATTTCTCATTAAAGATGTTGAAGACAAACTAGCAACACAAAACAGTGGCATCGGTTGTCTATTTGTCGATTCTGGTTATTACTATGGTCAATTGATAGACATCATTGAAGTTTTATACACACACGGGTTGAAGTACATATTGTTAAAGTGTAATTAGGTTGATCCAGTGTGTGGATGTAAAGTCGATCAATATCAGTTTTCATTGGTGAATTTTAACTATATGTTATATAGAAATGAATGAGTTGATAATGAACCTTTCATTTTGACATCACAAGCGGAACAAGTATTTTTCGTTACTTTGACTTCGAATCCAAGTTGGAAAGTTGTTGTCAAAATGTCTCGGCGAGGAGTGTTTGTATTTGAACAAGATGAACCCGAGACTGTTCCTTTTGTTTCCCAACAGCTTGATCAACATACCGTAGTTCAACGTGAAGAAGATATTTATTGGTTCAGAGTGGCTGTTGAAGGAGAAACGGTCGATTTGCATGCTTAATAAAAGGTATAATTGTTTTCCCGCTATTCATCCTAAGATATCATAAATTATCTAAACATTTTATAAATCCTTGTAAGTTTTAATCCTCACTTTTGGAAGTTTATTCAGTTATAAATATTTAGGGTGATTTAACTCATGTTATAATGATGTTATTGTCGGTGTATCTTCCCATTGAGGTATTCTTCATTTGGTTCATGTGCTGCTTGAATTTTTATTAATTCAATTTAAAATTTGGCTATGCATTGATTGGTTTTGTATATAATTTGTATATCTGTTTTGTGAACTTTCTGATTTTTTAAAATTAATTCACAACTAATTATTCAATCCCTTTTTGTTTGATTAACAACTGTACAAGTTTGATTTTTTTTTAAAAAAATCCAGTTTATCATTTGGACACTTTGGATAGTCCCCTTACTAATGTTTTCCATGACTGCAGGCATGTCAGGGGAAGAGGCAGAAGATCCACATCATCCATCTGAGGCATCTACATCTCATGGTCGAGGTATGTTGGAATGTCATTGTCTCTATTTTTTAATATAATTAATATATATATATATATATATATATAACATCTGTCAATTTGTATATAAAATTGTTTTCAAGAGGATCAGACTCGACTGCTTCTTCCTCTCGCAGGAGAGGCCCTGGTCGTGGCATATTATCATGGAATTCCAACACGACTTTTGATGTTTCATTTGATGAGGTATTTCATCATGTGGGATGGAATGCCCCTACATTTATTCGTTAGCTGGGTCATATCATACGTGATCCACATCGATTTCCATTGACCACGCGTGACTGGGCTTCTATCCCTCAGGACACATTAGATCGTCTTTGGAGGGAGGTTCAAGTAAGAAGACCATTCTACTTTATTCCCTATGTATAAAAAACAATAAAATATGTGATTTTTTTCTTTAATAGGAAAATTTGAAAGTATGTCCTGATGAGTTTCGGCCAGTGTGTATGATCAAATTCCGTAAGATGTGGAAAGACTATAAAGGCAAAGTCAAGAGGGACCCCTGGGTACCAAATGTGGGTGCCCCAGACATTTTGGAAAAAGTCCCGAGAGGTGTCCTCCCAACTCAGTGGTGTGATTTAGTTGCATATTGGTCTACTGAGGGTGTTGCGGTTTGTATATTTATTTTGGTATATATATTTTCAATAATGTGTGATTTGTTTGAAATTTGAATGAATTGAATGTAGGAGGTGTCAACACGGCATTCTGAGAATTGAGCGTTGCAAGGACCACCTCACAGGCTCAGGACTCGTCACGTGTCTCAGATCCGACATGAGTTATTTATTATTCATTTTTTAATTTTTTAAATTAATACGGTTTTGTGTTTATACTCTATTCATATACACTTGTGGGAGCAAGGTGCACCAACTGATAAAATGTCGGTGTGGATGAGGACTCATGATCATAATGATCCAGAGGCTGCAGCATTGATAGTAAGTACTTGTACTCATTACCAATACTTACATAAAATATGTATATTAATATATGTATATATATTTAAATATTTCACAGGCTCAATTTGAAGCTGAATTAGAACATCTGCCAGAGGACCAGCGACAACTTCCCATGTGAAGGGATGAGATCTTTCATTGCATTATTGGTCAGGACGGTCATGGATATAGTTTTACCTATAGAACAGGGATTCCTCATTCTGTAGTGTCACGCACTGCGGTTGTCAGTCCTGCTATTGCTCAGATGACACAACAGTTTTCAGATTTCGAGGCACGGCTGCATGCTTCCGAGGAGGTAAATGCGCCATTGATCGCTGAGGTTAGAGCACTGCGGAAATATGTGCGTCCAGGTGATGGTGCAGGGGATCAGAAGACGCAGGTTTATACTGTATTTATTTATTTAATTTATATTATTTTTGTTATGAAAATATTCATAATGTTTTTTTGTTGTAGTCCCCTGACCCACCTGATGGAGGTAGTAGTCATGACCACGCATGACGCATCATATTCACAAGGTGTGTTTCTGCTTTTAATGGTGGGGTTGTTATTGATATTTATGTTGGGTTTCTAGTGAGTTTTTTTTGTGATTTGGGGGTATCATGTGTGTTTTGGCCTCATGCAATGTTTGTGTGCACGAATTGAGAAGTAACCATGAAACAGATTAATGATTTGGATATTTTTTGTTCATTTAATTTTCAATGTTTAGAATTGCATGTTCTGTAATATTTTTGAAAAAAACATGTTATTCCTAATATAAACCATTAAACTTGTTTTTGATAAATGAGCTGAGTTTACTATTTGTAGTCCCCGGCCTACCCCGGACATCCCTCCCCGCACTCCGGACAGCCCTCCCCGCACCCCAGACATGCCCCCCACCCCGGACAGCCCCCCCGCACCCCGGACAACCCTCCCCACACTCCGGACAGCCCTCCCCGCACCCCGGACAGCCCTCCCGCACCCCGGACAGCCCTCCCGCACCCCGGAGAGCCCTCCCCGCACCCCAGACATGCCCCCCGCACTCCGGACAGTCCTCCCTGCACCCCGGACAGCCCCCCCCCCGCACCCCGGACAGCCCTCCCTGCACCCCGGACAGCCCTCCCCCACCCCGGACAGCCCTCCCCGCACCCCGGACAGGCCCCCCGCACCCCGGACAGGCCCCCCGCACCCCGGACAGGCCCCCCGCACCCCGGACAGGCCCCCCGCACCCTGGATAGCCCCTCCCTGCACCGTGGACAACGCCTCCCCGCACCCCGAACAGCCTCGCCGCACCCCGGACAGCCCCCCCGCACCCCGGACAGCCCCCCCCGCACCCCGGACAGCCCCACCCCGCACCCCGGACAGCCCCTCCCCGCACCCCGGACAGCCCCTCCCCGCACCCCGGACAGCCCCTCCCCGCACCCCCGACAGCCCCTCCCCGCACCCCGGACAGCCCCCCCGCACCCCGGGCAGCCCCCCCGCACCCCGGACAGGCCCCCTGCACCACTGACAGCCCCCCCGCACCCCGGACAACCCTCCCCGCACCCCAGACATGCCCCCCGCACCCCGGACAGCCCCCCCGCACCCCGGACAGCCCCCCCCCCCCCCGCACCCCGAACAGCCTCCCCAGACCCCGGACAGCCCGCCCCGCACCCCGGACAGCCCCCCTCGCACCCCGGCCAGCCCGCCCCGCACCCCAGCCAGCCCTCCCCGCACCCCGGACAACCCTCCCTGCACCCCGGACATCCCCCCGCACTCCGGACAGCCCTCCTCGCACCCAAGACAGCCCTCCTCGCACCCGGACAGCTCTCCCGCACCCCGGACATCCCTCCCCACACTCCGGATAGCCCAGAAAGCACCCCAGACAGGCCCCCCGCACCCCGGACAGCCCCTCCCCGCACCCCGGACAGCCCTCCCTGCACCCCGGACAACCCTCCCCGCACTCTGGACAGCCCTCCCCGCACCCCGGACAACCCCCCTGCACCCCGGACATCCCTCCCCGCACTTCAGATAGACCCCCCACACCCCGGACAACCGTTGTGTGATTTTTGAAATGGTCGGGCAGATGACACGTCAATCGGAGGTGTCGTTTGACCGCGGTGACCGGAAACGCGTTCCTGGTGTCATAAAACACCAAAAACGGCGTGAGACAGTCGAATTCGGAGAAAACGTTCTCCGAATGACCTAAAGCCACATGAAAACATTAGGAATATTATTCGTGATGTGTAGGAGGAGACGACACACCCATTGGACGGGCAGTGCGTGCGGTACGGCCGATTGTGTCGTTTTCAGCAGCTCGACGCGCGCTAAAATGGCGCGTTGGAGGGTCAAAACCACACGAAATACCTCTGAATTCCATTAAACCGTATGAAAACAGCCTTTATGTGAATTTTAAAATATTCATGCAGACGACACGTCAATCGGAGGTGTCGTTTGTCCGCGGTGACCAGAAACGCGTTTCCGGTGTCATAAAACACCAAAAACGGCGTGAGACGGTCGAATTCGGATCAAACGTTCTCCAAATGACCTAAAACCACACGAAAACATTAGGAATATTATTCGTGACGTGTAAAAGGATACGAAACACCCATCGGACGTGCGGTGCGCGCGGTACGGCCGATTGTGTCGTTTTCAGCAGCTCGACGCCTGCTAAAATGGCGCGTTGGGGGGTCAAAACCACCCGAACGACCTCGGAATTCCATGAAACCGTACGACAATAGACGTTGTGTGATTTGTGAAATGGTCGGGTAGACGGTACGTCAATCGGAGGTGTCTTTTGACCGTGGTGACCGGAAACACGTTTCCAGGGTCATAAAACACCAAAAACGGCGTGAGACGGTTGAATTCGGAGAAAACATGCTCCGAATGACCTGAAACCACAGGAAAACATTAGAAATATTATTCGTGATGTGTAGGAGGAGACGGCACGCCCATCGGACGTGCAGTGCGCGCGGTACGGCCGATTGTGTCGTTTTCAGCAGCTCGACGCGTGCTAAAATGGCGCGTTGGGGGGTCAAAACCACCCGAACGACCTCGGAATGCCATGAAACCGTACGACAAAAGCCATTGTGTGATTTTTGAAATGGTCGAGTAGACGGAACGTCAATAGGAGGTGTCGTTTGACCACGGTGACCGGAAATGCGTTTCCGGTGTCATAAAACACCAAAAACGGCGTGAGACGGTCGAATTCAGAGAAAACGTGCTCTGAATGACCTGAAACCACACAAAAACTTTAGTAATATTATTCGTGACGTGTAAGAGGAGACGACAGGCCCATCAGACGTGCGGTGTGCGCGGTACGACCGATTGTGTCGTTTTCAGCAGCTCGGCGCGCGCTAAAATGGCGCGTTGGGGGGTCAAAACCACCCTAATGACCTCGGAATTCCATGAAACCGTAATAAAATATCCTTTGTGTGATTTTTGAAATGGTCGGGCATACGACACATCAATCAGAGGTGTCGTTTGACCATGGTGACTGGAAACGCGTTCCCGGTGTCATAAAACACCAAAAACGGCGTGAGACGGTCGAATTCGGAGCAAATATGCTCCAAATGACCTGAAACCACATGAAAACATTAGGAATATTATTCGTGACATGTAGGAGGAGACGTCAGGCTCCTCGGACGTGGGGTGCGTGCGGTACGGCCGATTGTGTCGTTTTCAGCAGCTCGACGCGCACTAAAATGGTGCGTTGGGGGGTCAAAACCACCCGAACAACCTCGGAATGCCATGAAACCGTACGAAAATAGCCGTTGTGTGATTTGTAAAATGTTCGGGCAGATGGCACGTCAATCAGAGGTGTCGTTTGACCGCGGTGATCGGAAACGCGTTTCCGGTGTCATAAAACACAAAAAACGCCGTGAGACGGTCGAATTGGGAGAAAACGTGCTCCAAATGACCTGAAACCACATGAAAACATTAGGAATATTATTTGTGACATGTAGGAGGAGACGAAACGCCCATCAGACGTGCGGTGCGTGCGGTACAACCGATTGTGTCATTTTTAGCAGCTCGACGCGCGCTAAAATGACGCGTTGGGGGGTCAAAACCACCCGAACGACCTCAGAATGCCATGAAACCATACGAAAATAGACGTGTGAATTTTGAAATGGTAGTGCAGACTTCACGTTAATCAGAGGTGTCGTTTGACCGCGGTGACTGGAAATGCGTTTCAGGTGGCATAAAACACCAAAAACGGCGTGAGACGGTCAAATTCGAAGAAAACGTGCTCCGAATGTCCTTAAACCACCCTAAAACATTAGGAATATTATTCGTGAGGCGTAGGAGGAGACTGTATGCCCATCGGACGTGTGGTGCGCGCGGTACGGCCGATTGTGTGGTTTTCAGCAGCTCGGTGCGCGCCAAAATGGCGCGTTGGGGGGTCAAAACCACCCGAACGACCTCAGAATGCTATGAAACCGTACGAAAATAGCTGTTGTGTGATTTTTGAAATATACAAATAGACGACACATCAATTGGAGGTGTCGTTTGACCGCGGTGACCGGAAAGGCGTTTCCTGTGTCATAAAACACCAAAAACGGCGTGAGACGGTTGAATTTGGAGCAAATGTGCTCCGAATGATGTGAAACCACACAAAAACATTAGGAATATTATTCGTGACGTGTAGGAGGAGACGACATGCCCATCAGACGTGTGGTGCGCACGGTACGGCCGATTGTGTCGTTTTCAGCAGCTCGGCGCGCGCTAAAATGGCGCGTTGGGAGGTCAAAACTATCCGAACGACCTCAGAATGCCATGAAAACGTACGAAAATAGCTGCTGTGTGATTTGTAAAATGGTCGGGTAGACGACACGTCAATCGGAGGTGTTGTTTGACCGTAGTGACCGGAAACGCGTTTCCGGTGTCATAAAACATCAAAAAACGGCATGAGACGGTCGAATTCGGAGCAAACGTGCTCCGAATGACCTGAAACCACAAAAAAACGTTAGGAATATTATTTGTGATATGTAGGAGGAGACGGAAGGGCCATCTAACATTTGATGCGTGCAGTACGGACGATTTTTTCATTTTCAGCAGCTCGGTGCGCGCTAAAATGGCGCGTTGGGGGGTCAAAACCACCCGAACGACCTCAGAATTCCATGAAACCGTACGACAATAGCCTTTGTGTGATTTTTAAAATGGTCGGGTAGAAGGAACTTCAATCGGAGGTGTCGTTTGACCGCGGTGACCGGAAACGTGTTTCCGGTGTCATAAAACACCAAAAACGACATGAGACGGTCGAATTCGGAGAAAACGTGCTCCAAATGACCTGAAACCACACGAAAACATTAGGAATATTATTTGTGACGTGGAGAAGGAGACTTCAGGCCCATCAGACGTGCGGTGCGCGCGGTACGGCCGATTGTGTCATTTTCAGCAGCTCGGCGCGCGCTAAAATGACGCGATGGGGAGTTTAAACCACCCGAACGACTTCAGAATGCCATGAAACCGTACGACAACATCTGTTTTGTGATTTTAGAAATGTTCGGGCAGATGGAACATCAATCAGAGGTGTCGTTTGACCACAGTGACCGGAAAAGCGTTTCCTGTGTCATAAAACACCAAAAACTGCATGAGACGGTCAAATTCAAAGAAAACGTGTTCCGAATGACCTGAAACCACAATAAAACATTAGGAATATTATTCATGACGTGTAGGAGGAGATGGAACACACCCATAGGATGTGCGGTGCGCGCGGTACGACCGATTGTGTCGTTTTCAGCAGCTCGGCGCGAGCTAAAATGACGCGTTGGGGGGTCAAAACCACATGAACAACCTCGGAATGCCATGAAACCGTACGAAAACAGACTTTGTGTGAATTTTGAAATGTTAGTGTAGACGGCACGTCAATCAGAGGTGTCGTTTGACCGCGGTGACCGGAAACGCGTTTCCGGTGTCATAAAACACCAAAAACGGCGTGAGACGGTCGAATTTGGAGAAAATGTGCTCCGAATGACCTTAAACCACCCTAAAACATTAGGAATATTATTCGTGAGGTGTAGGAGGAGACGACACGCCCATCGGACGTGAGGTACACACGGTACGGCCGATTGTGTTGTTTTAAGCAGCTCGGCGCGCGCTAAAATGGCGCGTTGGGGGGTCAAAACCACCCGAACAACCTCAGAATTCCATGAAACCGTACGAAAACAGCTTTTGTGTGATTTTTGAAATGGTCGGGTAGACGGCACGTCAATCGGAGGTGTCGTTTGACCGCGGTGACCGGAAACGCGTTTCCGGTGTCATAAAACACCAAAAACGGTGTGAGACGGTCGAATTCAGAGAAAACGTTCTCTGAATGACCTGAAACCACATGAAAACATTAGGAATATTATTCTTGACATGTAGAAGGAGACGGAACGCCCATCGGATGTGCGGTGCGCGCGATACGACCGATTGTGTCGTTTTTAGCAGCTCGACGCGTGCTAAAATGGCGCGTTGGGGGGTTCAAAACCACCCGAACGACCTCGTAATGCCATGAAACTGTACGAAAACAGCCTTTGTGTGATTTGTAAAATGGTCGGGCAGACGACACGTCAATCGGAGGTGTCGTTTGACCGTTGTGACCGGAAACGCGTTTCTGCTGTCATAAAACACAAAAAACGGCGTGAGATGGTCGAATTCGGAGCAAACATGCTCCGAATGACCTGAAAACACACGAAAACATTAGGAATATTATTCGTGACGTGTAGGAAGAGACGACATGCCCATCGGACGTGCGGTGCGCGCGGTACAGCCGATTGTGTCGTTTTCAGCAGCTCGGCGCGCCCTCAAATGGCGCGTTGGGGGGTCAAAACCACCCGAAAGACCTCAGAATGCCATGAAACCGTATGAAAACAGCCGTTTTTTGAATTTTGAAATGGTCGTCTAGACGGAATGTCAATCGGAGGTGTCTTTTGACAACGGTGACCAGAAACGCGTTTCCGGTGTCAAAAAACACCAAAAACGGCGTGAGACAGTTGAATTCAGAGAAAACGTGCTCTGAATGACCTGAAGCCACATGAAAACATTAGGAATATTATTTTTGATGTGTAGGAGGAGACGACACACCCATCGGACGTGCGGTGCACGCGGTACGGCTGATTGTGTCGTTTTCAGCAGCTCGGCGCACGCAAAAATGGCGCGTTGGGGGGTCAAAACCACCCGAACAACCTCAGAATGCCATAAAACCATACGAAAACATCTGTTTTGTAATTTTTAAAATGTTCGGGTAGACGGAACGTCAATCGGAGGTGTCATTTGACCGTGGTGACTGGAAACGCGTTTCCGGTGTCATAAAACACCAAAAACGGTGTGAAACTGTCGAATTCGAAGAAAACGTGCTCCGAATGACCTGAAACCACACAAAAACATTAGAAATATTATTCGTGACGTGTAGAAGGAGACGGAAGGCCCATCGGAAATGCGGTGCGCGCGGTATGGCCAATTGTGTCGTTTTCAGCAGCTCGACGCGCGCTAAAATGGCGCGTTGTGGGGTCAAAACCACCCGAATGACCTCGGAATGCCATGAAACCGTACAAAAACAGCCGTTGTGTGCTTTTTGAAATGGTCGGGCAGACGGAACGTCAATCGGAGGTGTCGTTTGATCATGGTGACCGGAAACACGTTTCCGGTGTCATAAAACACCAAAAACGGCGTGAGACGGTCGAATTCAGAGCAAAAGTGCTCCGAATGACCTGAAACCACACTAAAACATTAGAAATATTATTCATGACGTGTAGGACGAGACAGAAGGCCCATCAGACGTGCGGTGCGTGCGGTACAGCCGATTGTGTCGTTTTTAGCAGCTCGACGCGTGCTAAAATGGCGCGTTGGGGGGTCAAAACCACCCGAACGAACTCGGAATGCCATGAAACGTACGACAACAGCCATTGTGTGATTTTTGAAATATTCAGGCAGAAGACACGTCAATCGGAGGTGTCGTTTGACCGCGGTGACCGGAAACGCGTTTCTGGTGTCATAAAACACCAAAAACGGCGTGAGACGATCGAATTCGGAGCAAACATGCTCCGAATGACCTGAAATGATATCATTTCTTAAATTGGGGGTTTTAAATTATTATAGCACCATGATTTGATGTCAGATTTAATTTTATTATATGTATATAATAACTGAATAATTATGTCCAATTTACGTTTGTTTTGTTTTGTTGTTTTTTTGTCTTATTGTAGGTTTATTGAAGTAGAAGATTGAAATGGATGGACCTGCTCGGATCGTTGAAGCACGTTTATCATTTATTGTTTATGACGATCTTGATGTTTATGCTGTTTGAAATTGTTTTCCATTTTTTATGATTTTTACCTTGTTTTATCTCTGATTTTTCACTGTGAAGAAAAAAAAACACAATTTGTACATTTCATTAAAAAAATGAAAATTATTTTATTTAATATTATATATATATATTTCTTTAATATATATATATATATTAAAATATTTAAAACATATTATATATATATATATATATTTTTTAAATATTTTATTTAATATTATATATATAAATATTTTCTTTAATATATATATATATATTTTATTTAATATATATATATATATATATATTTCTTTCAGTAGGAATTTTTTTTAAAAAAATTTCCTAGGCTAGAGATCACCAAGCGGCCGCTTAAAGCCAAATTTCAGCCACCTATAGCGACCACCATTGGTGGTCGCTATTGGCCTACATCGACGAAGCTGCAGCGACCGCCAATGGGGGTCGCTAATGCCCAATTTTTTAGTAGTGCATGTATAAACCAAAATATACAACTAAGAATATTTCCTATAATAACATCATCAATATTCGATTGACATAGTAGTTTGGAGAATCAATCCAAAACTTTATATGTTGAACATATCATAAATTTCTTTAATAATTTTGGCCAATTATTGTGACGTCGACATCTTTCAAAATCCAATGTCATCGTTGAATTTTGAAAGCATTCAAAGTGAATATATCAACAACTTTATATATTGAACATATCATAAATTCCTTTATATATTGAACATATCCTAAATTACTTTATTTAACTCATTACACGCTTCTTTCATACATTACATGATAAATTTCATACCTTAAATGATAAATGTGATGACTAACATGAAATTAATGTTTTACTATTTGTACAATCAGATGGAGGAACCACTATTATCTGGCCAGGAGACGCATGTGTCACGTCTTGTGTTGGCACGACGACCTGTTCGACAACTTGCTGTTCGGAGAACACATCATTTTCATCACGATGCGCCCCCGACAGCTATTTATCCATATCTTAGATGTGCAGGATTTTATGGAGTCGCTATGTGTGACTTCAAGACTATTGATCATCATTTGATTACGGCATTGGTTGAGAGATGGAGGCCAGAGACACACACTTTTCATGTCCCAGAGGGGGATATGACCATTACTTTAGAGGATGCCGCCTACATGCTTGGTTTGCCCATCCATGGACAGATAGTTACGGGTGCCACTAGTGGCAACTGGGCTGTCGTCATACGACTATTAGGCATTGATGTCGTTGGCGTACGAGGTGTCCTTGTAGGTTCTTGATTGCACATGACATGGCTTGATGAGCATTTCACTGTCATTCCTAATGACGCAGATGAGGAGACGCTTATTAGGCACACACGTGCATATATTCTGCGACTGCTCGGAGGCATGTTATGTGTCGACTACTCCACCCTTTTGGTACACATGATGTACATCCCATTACTTGAGGATCTTGATTAGACAACTACATACAGTTGGAGATCCGCTGTATTAGCACATCTGTATAGATCCCTTTGTACCAGTTGTCAGGCAGATGCACAATAGATTGTAGGTTGTATGGTTTTAGTACAGATGTGGTCTTGGGAGAATTTTCCACGCATCACTCCTCGAGCTATCACACCACTTGCTGCAGAGCTATTTCAGGATTGTCCTTGGGGACGATGGTATGTTTACTTCATTACTTTCATTTATTTAGTACTTTTGTTTTTGTTATTTATAAACATACTGTATATTACTCTTTTGTAACCAGGTGGAGTCAGTCTCAGAAGCATGCACACACACCGATACATAGTGTGCACAACTTTCGACAGATATTCGATGCATTAGTTCCAGTTGATGTAAGTTAAGCAATACTTTTTTATAGAACAATATATTTTGTTATCACTATTTTAAGTTATTTCAATGTAATCTTACTAACATTATCTTGCTAATATGTCACTTACTTTTTGAGTTTACATTTCAGGTTTCATGGACTCCATATACAGGTTATGTCTATGCATCACTTCCACCGTACTGCACAACTATGATTGGAGATCGTGCTGCAGTGGTGCCAATCATCCACTTACATATCATTGAGTGGCACCAGCCAGATCGGGTCATGCGCCAGTTCGGTTATATACAGCATATCCCGATGGCACCGGGACAGCCTGATGGGTTGCATTCTATTGTACTTACAGGTAGACAGCCGACGGACTGACGACAGTTTCATGTATCTCATATTGAGCTGTGGGACGCGCGTGCCCGGTATGATGTTTCTATATATGGATATCCCACAACACAATATCAGTTATCTGCCTAGGGGGGTTATGCAGACTGGTATCGACGTCATACCATCATGCATCTTACACGTCAGAGGATTGGCATTCAACAGATGATATGTTTATTAAGATATATTATATTTGTTTAACTCTTTTGTGGTATTAATTTTAATGTCATTTCATTTGCAGACAGACAACATTGATCATCTTGCACATATCACACATCCTCAGGAGGAGGCATATATTAGACGGGATGTAGTTCATCGAGATGTGTTGGCTCTCTACGACGATCTCCGGATGATACGGGATAGTTGTTATGACGAGGAGCCACAAGAATATCCTGATCCATATCCTCCAGCTGGAGCTCCTGAGGGTGATGATGTCCCTACTATGCCTGCTGATGACGATGCACCGCCACCACCCCCTCCAACTGGGAGACGGAGACGAGTACCTTGGGAGGGGCAGAGGCAGCGAGATAGACATTCGAGAGCGCCTCCTGTAGATGTGGCAGCTCCACATAGAGATGATCCTGCCCATCTTATTGATGAGCTTGCATAGCATAGAGATGCTTATATACCACATATGTCGTCTCCGATGACTACTATGGACTACGAGATGGATCAGGTGACACAACTTGTGGCAACCCCCTCTCCTCCCGGTGAGGACTTCTTCAGTATGCCCTTTCTACCATTTTTAGGAGCCCCAGGACCATCTGGCTCCACACATGATTTTGGTCCGTCATCCACGTATGATTTTGGGCCGTCATCCACACATGATTTTGGTCAGCCCTCTACACAGTATCATGATGAGGCACCAGATGCACCAGAAGCAGAGGATCCCATTGCTAGGACACCGGAGCGACGCATACGTCGGACGCGGGGAGGACGTGAGATTCAGATGCCACGTTGTGGTACTAGGGGGCATCGACATTGATTTATTCAGATGTTATGATTTATATGTTAAAAACCTTATTTATTTAGATAAATGATTTTTATTTAGACAAATAATTAGAAAATAAAATATATAGTATATACAAAATAATTTAAACGAAACTTGAAACATTGATTAAACATATAAGAAATACTCGAAGACAAAAAGAATTTCATTAAAAATGAGGGGTTGTCCAAATTTAATGAAACTAAATTGAACGATTAAGAAGGATGTAAAAAGTTGTGGTGGTGTTCCCCCTAAAACAAAGGGCGGCTTCAGCCTTTCTTTATATCCAGTATAAATTTTGACATCCAATTCACTGCAAGAAGGGCCAGAAGGTCTAAACATGGTGTGTTTATGTGGACCTTCTTTCCTTTCTTATAGTGAATTGGATGTCAAAATTTCAGAAAACCAGTGTGACAAGGATTCCCTTAAAGAAAGGCGGCTTCGGCCTTTCTTCATATCCAGTTTACGTTTTATAGTCTTTCAAAGCCGCGTACTTGAAACATTTTTAAGTTTCAAGTAGGCGGTTTTGAAAGCTTATAAATTAATTTTGGTCATCATTTTTAATGAAATTCTTTTTGTCTTTGAGTATTTCTTATATGTTTAATCAATGTTTCAAGTTTCATTTATATTGGTCTTATAGTTTACGTTTTATAGTCTTTAAAAGTCGCGTACTTGAAACATTTTTAAGTTTTAGGTTACTGGTTTTGAAATCTTATAGATTATTTTTCTTCAACATTTTTGATAAAATTACTTTTCCTTTCAACTATTTTTTATATTTTTAATCAATGTTTCAAGCATAATTTATATCCGTGTTATAATTTCTATATTATAGTCTTTTAAATTCACGTACATGAAACATTTGTAAGTTTTAATTGGTGGTTTTGAAAGCTTGTAAATTATTTTTCATCAACATTTTTTATGAAATTCATTTTGTTTTCAAATATTTATTATATGTTTAGTCAATGTTTAAAGTTTCATTTATATCCGTGCTATAATTTATGTTTTATAGTCTTTAAAATTGACGTACCTGAAACATTTGTAAGTTTCAAATAGCTGGTTTTGAAAGCTTATAAATTAATTTTCATTGACATTTTTCATTAAATTCAGTTTGTTTTCAAATATTTATTATATGTTTAATCAATGTTTAAAGTTGCATTTATATCGGTGTTATACTTTATCTATTATAGTCTTTCAAAAACACGTATTTGAAACATTTTTAAGTTTCAAATAGGTGGTTTTAATTGCTTAAAAATTATTTTTCATCGACATTTTTTATGAAATTTCTTTTGTTTTCAACTCTTTGTTATATATTTAAAATATAATTATTACAAATTATTATAATTATAAATAATTATATTTGTAAATTAATTATAATAGTAAATTAAATAATAATTTATTACAAATTAATATAATAATAAGTTATTATAATTGTAAATTAATTATAAATAGTTAATTGTCATTAATTAAATTACAAATTATTTTTTATTAATATATGATTATTACAAATTATTATATCTTTATGTATACATTATATATTTATTCTATTTATATTTATATAATTATAATAAATATATAACTATAATAAACATATAATTATAATTATAAATATAATAAATATCTAATTATAACTCTAAATATAATAAATATATAATTAAAATAAATGATTATTATAGGCATATATTTATTATAATTACATATTTTTAATGTAAAAAAATATATAATGTATATATATAGAATTATATATTTTCATTATGTAATTATATATCTATATATACAGTATATATACATTATATATAAATAGAATTGCATATTTACAAAGAAAAAAAAAATATTGTATACATAAATATATAATTACAATTACTCCATTTATTATATTTATTACATTTATTATTTTTAGTATAATTATATAATTATTTTATTTTTTTATTTACTATATTTATAATTATATAATTATTATATTTTGGTTTTTACTATATTTATATATTTATTATTTTTATATATTTATCATAATTATTATATTTATAATTATAAATTTATTATAATTCTCTATTTATAATTATAATAATTATAATATTATAATGAATAAAGAATAATCGAAATATAATTATAAATATAATAATTATAATCAATATATAACTATAATAATCAAAATATACAACGAAGAATATTTCCTATTATATTTATTACATTTATTATAATTATATATTTACTATAATTTTTATATTTATAATTACAAATTTATGATAATTATATATTTCTATTTATGATAATTATAACATTATAATGTATATATAAATATAAATATAATAATTATAATAATTATAATAAATATAAAAATTATCTAATTATATTAAATATAAAATAATAAATATAATAAATTCAAAAAAAAAACTATAACGCCACTTCAAGTGGCGCTATTCAAAGAATTCTATAAGTGGCCCTAAGAACACCCATATACCTAAATAATCTCTATATTTTAACCCATTAAAATAAATTTGCTGTTTTTTTTGACCCCCTCCCCTAATTTCGCCCCATTACATCGTCCCAGACATCATGCAGAACAACCGTCACACACCAGAGCATTCCTGCCGTCGGCCATCCAAAAGCTGCCACCGTCATTTCAAGGTCATCTCGTCACCCTAACATCGGCCACCACCGGGATCATCGCCTCACGGAGCATCATCGTCACTGTAGTCCACCAGGGTCCTATATCCAAAAAGAACCGAGCACGTCGCCACCCTGTGACCGGAGTATACCACCCGTCGGCCATCCAAAATCCACCACCATCATTTCGAGGTCCTCTCGTCACCACAAAATCCACCACCGTCATGGTCGGAACCTCCATAGCCCACCAAGATCTCAACTCAGACCAGATTCGAAAAGAATAGAGGACATCGCCTTCATGTATCAATGCTACATCAGACGCTGCAAGGATCTCCTCACGGAGCATCACCGCGGCCGGAACCTTCGTATCCCGCCAGGATCCCATTTCGAGATCATCACCTCCCTGGCTAGGCACCAACTCACGCTGCAGATCTGAAGATCTACCCAGATTGCCATCGCCCCCGAGACTCAACCACCCGATCGGATCGGAGGCCACAACTGGTGCCCCGCCTTCATCGCTAACCCCGTCTAAGAGATCCAAAGATACAATACCCATTTTAACACTATATTTAGCATGATGCCGAAATCCACATGGTCAAAACATTTGGAAATGACCCATAATTCCATCAATCTTTCTTGGGATGAACGAACCATCCTCATTGATATCAAGAGGGATAAGCTCTCCATCACCTCATGGATAATTTTCTTTTATATTTTATGTTTATATTATATTATATATATATATATATATGTTTATATTATACATATATATATGTTTATATTTTATGTTTATTTATATGTTTATATTATATATATATGTGTGTGTATATATATATATATATTATATGTTTATATTAATATATATATATGTTTATATATATATATGTGTGTGTATAAATATATATGTGTATGTATACATATATATAATTATAATTATATATATATATATATAATTACCCACTTTTTATAACAATGATAAAAATGTCATTAAAATAGGTATGTTTTCTTAAAAACGTGACTAAATTTAAAATATATATATATATATATATATATATATATATATTTGTTTTTGTATATAAATATATGTATATATATATATATTTATATTTATGTGTGTTATATATATAGATATATTTATATATATATATGTTTATATATATGTGCGTCTTTGTTTATATATATTAATATATATTAATATATCTAAATATGTGTTGGTATTTAAAAAATTAATATTATATATATATATAATTTTATATATTAATATACATATATTAATATATATATATATATGTTTATATATGTATATATATATATTTAAGTTTATATTATATATATATGTTTATATTTCATATTATATATATATATATGTTTATATTAAATATATATATGTGCTTATATTTTATATTTATATATATGTTTGTATTATATATATATATATATATTATATTATATTATATGTTTATATTTTATATATATCATATGTTTATATTAATATATATATATGTTTATTTATATATATGTGTGTGTATAAAAATATATGTCTACATATACATATATATAATTATATATATATATATATATATATATATATATATATATAATTAGGCACATTTTAAAACACTGATAAAAATATCACTAAAATATATATAAATATAAATATAAATATATATATCTGTGTGTGTGTGTGTTTATATATATTAATATATATATAATATATATCTAAATATATATTTACATCAATGCAGGTAAATGAGCTATATAAATATATATATTTTTAAAGACGTTACCTGAAAAACGTCTCTAATTTAGCAACATTTTCTAAAAAACCAAGAAAAATTCACAACTTTTCATAAAAAACGTCGCTAAATTAGCAACTTTTCTAGAAAACGTCCCTAATTTAGTAACAATTTTCCAGAAAATTCATCAATTTAGCGACGTTTTTCAGGAAATTTCGCCAATTTAATGACGTTTTCAAGAAACGTCACCAATTTAGAGACATTTTTCATGAAATATTACTAAATTAATGTCATTTAGAAGAAACATCGCTAAATAAGTAACGTTTTTCATGAAATGTTGCTAAATTCACGACGTTTTCAAGAAAAGTTGCTAAATTCATGATGTTTGTAGGAAACATCATTAAATTCATGACATTTTCAAGAAACGTCACTAAATAAGCGATTTTTTCAGAAAACATCACTAAATTTAAAAATTAGCGACGTTTTTAAAAAATATCTCTAAAAAAAACAGTGCTAAATTACATTTTTTTTTGTAGTTGGGGTCTGTGCTACGATATACAATCCTATTTAGTGGTGGTTCATTATTAAATCACCAATAAAAATTAATTAGCGATGGTAAAAAAACACCTTCATTAAAAAATTATTGATATTGATATTTTTCTTATTAGTGGCGGTTACATGAAACCATTGCTAATAAACTACTACTATTTAGTGTTTTTCCGATAGCACCCCAACCTAAAGCATAACACTTTAAAAAAGTATCTATGTCATGCACATTTTAAAATAAGGATATAAAAATAGGTTGTCCCAATTCTCTTTTTCAAAAACAAGTATCAAAAGGCTTTCCTTGAAAAACACCCATTTTCATAAATCTAAACATTTTCCAAATAAAACTACATTTTATTTTCTCATAACAAAACATTCATATATTGAAATTTAAGACAGTTTTAAGGCACAATGAAAGAAAATAGAATATCATTTTACAAATTTCCTAAATAACCATACCCTGGAAAATATACATAAATCATCTTCATGGAAACCTAAGGAGCTAAAGGGAAATAGTCCACAACATAGGCAACATAGTCATCGATGAAGCAAAGTCTTCATTCTAGAATAGAATATAGACATCAATCAACCTCATCCCAAACACCCGATCTTACCAAATCCTGGCCTAATCGATGGAAAATTTCTTAGGTTGAACTAAGTCCCTCCTAAGGCCAATGGAAAGTGTGTGATTCTAAACTAGTTCACATGTGTACCTAAAATTCCCACCTAGAAACCCATATCCTCCAATGACATTTAAATGTAGGTGATAATTTCAAAGTAGTAACACACCATATATCACATCAAATCATCACATTTTCAAACAATCATAAGTCTTGATCACACCTCCAAACACCAAATATGAACATCCCCTTTATCAAGCATATCAATTCAATTCAATTAAACTTCTACCAAAGGGACATTTCATTATAAGTATTCAAACACCCATCATTTTCATTACACATAAAGGGGAATGTACTATGTGTTTTCAATTATCTAATAAATCATTTAAATTTCCAACTAGACCTTTTCCACATTCCACTTAGAATACCAAGACATTCAAAAAAATCAAGTCCATTTGTAAAACCATTCATAAATCATTTCACTTTAATAAATACCAATTTTCAAAGAATTATCTCAAAAAAGGGTCAAATGAACCCAAGCTTAGAAAACCATATTTTATCATCATTTTGGAAATCATCATCACAAAAAAATTCAAGGAAAAATATCAACATCCAATCAGACATTTCAATTTCCAAAACAATGATAAATTTCTTTAAGAATAGTTTTCACATCAAACCAAATAAAAAATCCCCCCTTTTCACTTTTATCAAAAGTTCATGAAATCATCATTTTTGATATAAGAATAAAAAGTCAAAGGCATCGAAAACTCAAGATAAAAGCATCAGAAATCATAGATTTAATTTTAAACGAATATGATTGGGACACCTTCCTTAGAATACTTAGAATCAAAATCACTGAAAGGAGACCACAAGCCAGGGAGAGGAGTGACTCATAAAATGAGAAAGAGACCCATAGAGACACAAATCCTAATTAGAAAACATGGATCCAATGAACTCCCATGGATTCTATAGCCCTTGGGCAAGAAGAATATGAAGAAGAAGAGGATCCAATACCAAGACATAAAAAGACATACCGATTAGGAGTCACCACGATGAACAACACTTTAAACCACCAATAATCGAGGTTGGGGAAGACAAAATATCCCAAGGAGAGAATTCAGGTTCATATAGGTAGAGGAAAGGTCAAGGGAGGAGATAAAAATAATATAACAGGGGTTCTAGGTAAAAAAGAATACAAGTCCCTAATAAGTCTTGTGTCCAGCGATGCCACCGACAAGCCAGTGGTAACTAGTTGGCGAGCCAGTGGGTGCAGGTAGAATTTCTACACTCTTCCTCTCCCACCATCCAGCTAGTGGCTAAAAAAATGTTGTATCCACTACCACCCTTCTCCAGCTGGATGGTGATTCTCACTGGCTAGCCAGTGGACTACCCGTAGCTCCTAAGGTTGCAGTTTCATGTCAAAACCCACTTGAGACATTCAAGCAACACTTCGACCCCTTGAGTAGCTCAAAAATGAACAAAAAAGGCCACTCAAGGATGGGAGAAAAGTTGGGATGTGAAAATTCTCACCACCATAAGGCTTCTTGACCCTAGAAAGCTTTATGGACAATAGTCAAGTAAGAGAAGAGAGAATAAGGCTCAAAAAGAACAAGACGACCAATGATACACTACTGAATCCAAACACCCAAGAAACTCCAAAAGATCAACCCACTTAAAAGGAAATTGAAATATATTTCAAGATAGTTTAAGAAGCATCTTATTGGGAACACATATACTGTTGCGGTCGGGAACCCTAGATGCGGCGGTGGCCCTTTTGGGTGGTGGAGATGGCCGACCCCCCGTCCCCTCCTCGCATTCGGCTTTCTCTCTATTCAAAAATCCTCCCTCCCTCCCTGATTTCCCCCTATCCGCCTTTTCCTGAAAGTCCTCGCACTTCACCGTGGGGCTCCTGTGCTTCCACTTTCTCTACAGGAGTTCACAGAGGCAACATCGCTTCACGGGTTATCCCTAGTTTCCCATTTTGGTCATCGAAGGCCTTCCTTCGACAATTTTGACATATTTGTTAATGGCGTCTGGCCCCTGCATGATCGAGTCATAGTTGGCCTTCTGGATTCACGACACTTTCTCCTTCGCTTTTCCTGTGATGAAGATCTTGCTACATCTTGGTCGAAAGGGCGTCTATCCTACAATGGTTCTCATTTTTTCCTCCTTCGATGGAGCTATGAGTTTCACTGGAAACATGATCTACCCCTTGCGGCGATTTGGGTAAGCCTTCCGAGCCTTCCCCTCCCATTCCAAAACCCTGCTATTCTTCGGATGTTAGTTAATCTCATTAGGAGGTTCCTTGACTTTGACGAGTGATCCAAATCCTTATGCCATCTAATTGCTCCCCGTATATGCGTTGAAGTGGACATCTCTAAGCCTCCGGTTGAAGTTGTCTGGATTGAGGTAAGTGAAGAACTGCGATGCCTTCAATCTGTGGTTTTTGAGAACTGGTACGATTTTTGTCTGTCTTGCCGTCGTCTCAGACACATACATATGTATTATCATGCGTCTCACTACTCGATCCCAAAGGAGAGCTGTTCTTGAGTTCTCCCGGCCCAAACAATATGTACTGACCCTCCTCTGTTGGAGGTTGGGTCGTATCTTCCTGCTTCGATGGTTGAAGTCCCTCCTTGCTGTGGTTTGATTGGGGACAAGCAAGCAGTGCCAAGGGAGGGGAGGCTCGCAATATCCCCTCATTATCTCAAATTGTGGCGGCTGGGGGGAGTGGACAACAAGATTTTCCAGCTGTTCGTTCCCCCATTGCACTTATGGAGAAAGTGGTGGAACAGATCATTGGAAACCAGGAAGAGACAGGGACTGAGTGCTTGAATCTGGAGGTGCCTACAGTGGGAGGTTCTTCGGACAGTAGGGCCCATGGGTATAATGAAGGCTGGGTGAAGGTGTTGAGCAGGGTATCTCCTAACATTTCTTCTCCATCAATTGCTCTAACCAACCGCTTTGGAGACCTGGAGGCCGCATGCTTGGTTCTGAAACAACTTGATGAACTGGGCATGAAGACACCATTACAAGAGGATGATGATGAGCTCTCTAGTCAACTCTCTATTGATAGTGTTGAACGAGTTAGAGGACCCCATAGCCCAAGGAAGAATAAAGGAAGAAAGGGAAACCGTGATGCGGGGGGCTGTATTGTGGTTAAAGGGAAGAAGACCAAAGGGAAGAAAGATTTCTCTCAACTTCCTAAGCCGATGGAAACAAGATCTACTAAAAGGGCCAAGGAGAAAGGAGGTGTACCAACAGTTCAAGACCAGGATCGAAAGAAGGGATCAAATATTAACAATGGGGAGATTAAGGCCAAGAGTGGATCTGCTAAGGTCCAAGGGATGGGTGATGCGGCAAAAAAGGGCGATGGGGGGTACAGAGAAATACCTCGACTTAATTCTTCATTCTAAGATAGAAGTGTCGGGAGGGGTTTTTTCAGATCAATGCTCCAGAGGAGGATTTGAATAGAATATTAGAAAGAGAGGTCCGAAACGATGTTAACAAGGAACAAAAGTCCTAGATCGACCAACATGACCGAATTTTAGTATGGGGCTTCAATGAAGGGAAGATAGACACGGAGGAGTACATCCAGACTTGGGACAAGCTAGTTAATCATTTTGAAGATTTAATCAAGGAGGACCCGCATACGAAGGTTAAGACACTTCAGTGGGAGCTATATCGGGTAAGCAACTCCAATAATCTTAGTCTTGTTTTTAATGATTTTTTGATTTCCTACTACACTCATTGATCTTTGATGTTGAACTTAAGCGGTTTCCCACTTTTTCCTTAAAAGTGATTTTGAAATAAAAAATTTAATTTTCAGGTCAAGATAGGTTAAGAAAGAAACTGAGATCCGAAGACAATTAATCCAAAGGCTAGATTTAAGAAACATGTCTTCCAAATCAAACCCAAGAGTTGGCTTAGGAAAGGATAAGAAACCCTCCAAAGAAGATTCACCAAGCGAATAACCATTATAAACCAGACAACATACCCTCAAATAATCAAACAATGAAGAACTCAACTATCAAACTCTGATGTAACCACAAAAGTATCACACATGAAAGCCTGAGACATAACATTGAAACAATATTCCTAAAAAGACCACCATTTTGAGAAAATACCATGATGTATATATTTTTTAGTTGCAAATTTTAATTAAAAATAAGGAATTTTAATAAGTTATACCCAATAATTCTATTGATTTAATTATTTTTTTTGAATCTTAGAGTTTAAAAAAAATTATGAAAAAGAAATAAAAATGGAAATTCTAAAGTTTATTTTACTTAAGAAATTCAATGTTTATTTTCGATGAAATTCAATATAGCGATTTTTACCTTTTTTTTAAAAAATGTGTCCAAAAATATGGTTCGGGAGGTCCACAGAGTGCATGCATAGGTTGGAACAAGACCCATTGGGCCCGTGCATGTCAACATGGGCCCATGAATGGTGAGGTGTGCATGTGTGTGCGCAGGAGGGATAAATTTATTAAAAGGGTATTTTTATTTTTTTAATTTAAGGGGTTTAGTATTTTTTATTTAGGGAAACATGTGAGTTGAGCGCTAAATGAATTGGTGCCCAGACATTTACTCTACAACGCCAATTCATTTGGTGGTCCAGTTTTTTTCTCAATCCCCATGCCACCACTCCCCAACCCCCTATATATATATCTTATATATATTTATATAATTATAATTATAATTATAATAAATAAATTTATAATAAATATAATTACTAAAATAAATATAATAAATTTATAATTATATTTATTATAATTACAACAATTTTAAAATTATAATAAACATATAATTATAATAAATATACAATTACAATAATTATATAATTACAATAATTATATAATTACAACAATTTTAATAATTATATAATCATAATAATTATATAAATACAATAAATATATAATTACAATAATTATATAATTATAAATATAATATATATATAATTATAATAATTGTATATTTATAATAAATATATAATTATAAATATATAATTATAATAAATATATAATTATAAATATATAATTATAATAAATATATAATTATAAATATAATAACTATATAATTATAATAAATATACAATTATAATTACAATAATTATATAAATATAAATATAATGAATATATAATTAAAAAAATTATATAATTATAATAAATATATAATTATAAATATAATAATTATATAATTATATTAAACATAAAATTACAATAAATACATAATTTTTATAAATATACAATTATAATAAATATATAATTATAATAATTAAGTAATTATAATTATAATAAATATATAATTATAAATATAATACTTATATAATTATAATAAATATACAATAATAAATATAATAAATAAATAATTATAAATATAATAAATATATAATTATAATAATTATATAATTATAATAAATATATAATTATAATAAATATACAATTTTAATAATTACATAATTATATAATCATTATATTTATAATTATACATTTATTATAATTAAATATTTATTATATTTATAAGTATAATTATATATTTATTATAATTATATATTTATTCTAGTTATATAATTAGAATAATTATATAATTATAAATATAATAATTATATAATTATAAATATAATAAATATATAATTATAAATATAATAAATATATAATTATAATAAATATACAATTATAATAAATATATAATTATAATAATGATATTTATAATTATAAATATTATAAATATATAAATATATATTTATTATAATGATAACAAATATATAATTATATAGTTATTATAATTATAATAAATATATAATTATATAATTATTATAATGATAACAAATATATAATTATATAATTATTATAATTATAATAAATATATAAATATATAGTTATTATAATTATATATTTATCCCTAAAGACCTATAATATATATTATTAATAATTATATATTTATTTTAAATAAAATTAATATATAATTATAATTATAATAAATATATAATTACAATAATTATATAATTATGATAATTATATAATTACAAATATAATAAATGTATAATTATAATAATTGTATATTTATAATAAATATATAATTATAAATATAATAATTATAATAAATATATAATTATAATCAATATATAATTAAAAATATAATATTTATATAATTCTAATAAATATACAATTATAATTACAATAATTATATAATTATAAATATAATAAATATATAATTATAGCAATTATACAATTATAATAAACATATAATTATAAATATAATAATTATATAATTATAGTAAATATACAATTACAATAAATATATTATTATAATAATTATATAATTATAATTATAATAAATATATAATTATTATAAATATAAAATTATAATAAATATATAAATATAATAATTAAATAATTATAATTTTAATAAATATATATTTATAAATAAAATTATGATATAATTATAATAAATATACAATTATAAATATAATAAATATATAATTATAATAATTATATAATTATAAATATAATAAATATATAATTATAATAAATATACAATTATAATAATTATATAATTACAATAATTATATAATTATAAATATATTAAATATACAATTATAATAATATATATATTTATTATATTTATAATTATATATTTATTATAATTATATATTTATTATAATTATATATATTTATTATAATTATAATTATATATCTATATAATTATATATTTATTTTATTTATAATAAATATATAATTATTAATAATATATATTTTAGGTGTTTAAGGATAAATATAAAATTATAATAATTATATAATTATATATTTATTATAATTAAACTAATTATATATTTATTAATAATAATTATAATTATATTTATATTTGTATAATTATTATAATTATATAATTATAGAAAATATATAATTATAGTAAATATATAATTATAGTAAATATATAATTATAATTATAAATATAATAAATATATAATTTTAATAAATGTATAATTAAAAATATAATAAATATATAATTATATAATTATTAAAATTGTATATTTATTATAATTATATATTGATTATAATTATATAATTTTTATAATTATATATTTATTATATTTATAATTATATATTTATTATATTTATAATTGTATATTTAGTATAATTATATAAGTATTATATTTATAATTATTTAATTATTATAATTATATATTTATTATAATTGTATATTTATAATAATTATATATTTACTATAATTATAATTATATAATTATTTTAGTTATATTTTTATTGTAATTGTATATTTATTATAATTATATAATTATTATATTTATAATTATATATTTATTATAATTATATAATTGTTGTAATTATATATTTATTATATTTATAATTGTATATTTATTATAATTATATAATTATTATATTTATAATTATATATTGATTATAATTGTTATATTTATAATTATTATATTTATAATTATATATTTATTATAAATATATAATTATTATAATTATATATTTATTATATTTATAAATATACATTTATTGAATTTATAAAATTATTATAATTATATAATTATTACAATTATATAATTATTATAATTATTGTAATTATATAATTATTATAATTATATAATTATTATAATTGTATATTTATTATAATTATATATTTATTATAATTATATAATTGTTATAAATGTAATAAATATAATTATAAATCTAATATATTTATTTTAGTAATTATATTTATTATAAATATATTTATTATAATTATAGTCATATATATATAAGGTGGGTTGGGGAGGGGTGGTGTGGGGATTGAGAAAAAAAACCAGGGCGCCAAGTGAATTGGCATTGTAGGGTAAATGTATGAACGCCAATTCATTTGGCGCTCAACACACCCATTTCCCTAAATAAAAATTCCAAACCTCTTAATTTTAAAAAAAATAAAAAGACCCTTTTAACAAATTTATCCGCACACAAGCCCATCCTCATAAGAGGCCCAGCAAGCTGCGTCACTCACATCCTGTATGATAATGAAGTGCTCTCTGTTTCCCATATTCGATGTGGGACTCCATTTTACATAGGTACTATACACTTAAGAGAATTCAACATTGTCCAACACTATAGTCATGTGCCCTATTTGGATAGATCCAACCACCATTTGTCATCGCTGTATATCCCCAAAAGTTGCTGGACTGCCACTACTATTACCATAAATCTCCCTGGCTACTATTTCTAAGCTTGATTCAAGCTGAAGAATCTTTGAGATAGACATGAACCACTATGGATGAACATTAGAAGCTCGATTCGATACTCTGAGAGCCTAAACAAAGGAAGAAGATGTACTGTTTGAGGTAAATCTGACCCCTATGAAGGTCGAATGACCAGGACCGGACCGAAAAATATTGTTGCCCAAGACAAATTATAAAAATGATTCCCTTTAAATATGGATGGTTAAAGAATTAGACCAGAGAAAACCAGATAGAGCTCACACTTTGTGGACTTAAAATTATAAATCCATTTAAATCCTCATTACATTCAGACTTCAAAAAATAATTTTAGTCCACATATGAACCAATTCATATTTTGGCCCACATATTATTAAAAATAAAAAAAACAATAAAAAAATATATGTTTAAACCTACACCCATATTACTTGAAAAAATACTAAAAAATAATGTCAAATAAGGATTTAAATTGTATAAAAACTTTAGTATTCTATGTATGTAAACAAGGAAAACAACCATTTTTTCTAAAAGAAAAAACCCAAAAACTTTTTAACCATTTAAACCACTTCAAAACCAATCAAAAAAGGCATTAAAGTTTGTAAAATATGACCTGCTAAGCCTTTGATAAAAAACAATGAATCATCCTCATCCTCATCTTCATCTCCATCAACCACTTCTTCTTCTTTTAAACCGATAAATATTTGAACCTATAAATTTAAAATAACATAATAGATAAATTCAAAAACATACTTCTAAATAGTTAAAAACATCACCAGTTGGTGTAAAACCATAAATCCAACTTCATATAAAAATAAAGGATTGGATTTTTTTGGAATAAAGTGACACCTATATTTGTTTATCACATGTCCTCCAATTCTAACATTTGATTCAGATGTTACAATTATGATAGAGACTCTTAATCAAACATGTTTAATAATCCAATTCAAAGAAAATAAAAAATTACAAATAAATAGATCACGACATACCAGATCATGGTGTGGCACTTCACAAACCCTATTATGGTACTTTATAATCCTATTTAAAGGAAAACACTTCTTGAATTTTTTTGATGAAAATTCTTTTATCAACTCATCATAATTCAAACTATCCAAAAATTTATTTTCAATTGAAATCATTTCCAATGTTCATAATATCTCTTGTGACATGGTAGTCTGATGATAAGTTTGATCAACTTTAACTCGGAAAAACTTCTCTTAGCCGATGCAACTGCAATGGGTATAGTGAAAAAATTTTATATGCCACCCATTTCATTTGAAACAACCCATATTTCCAATAAGGCTTAATAAAATCAAGGATATTAATTGATTTTATCATCTCACTTGGCAATATTGACTTCAAATGTTAGAGCTCTTGAAATAATTCATCTCCACAAATATCATCATGTTCATTATGTTTCAAAAAACATTGAAATTGAGTGAAATGTTCCCTCAATTGTTCTTTATAAATATTTCTAAAAATTACCTTCAAAAAAAAATTCAAATATTTCATCAAAGTGTTAAATTGCATAAAATGTTCCCTCAATGACATAAGATCTTGATCAATAATTTGAAGTAAATAATTTTTTCTAAATTTTTCCTTTATAGAAAAATTTTTAATAGCATTATCTTCCACATCCTTATCAAATTGTTTCATCCTAAGAACAACTCTTTTTTATTAAAATATTGGATCAGTACCAACTTCAAGTGAAAGTTATTTCACTTCATTCATTAACCCTTAAAACCCTTCCACTAAAAGCTCTTAAAATACTAAAATCGATTATTTTATTTTTGTACTTTCATCTTCGATATCCATCTCTTCCCTTTGAAGTATTTTACTGATACGATTGACTTTATCTAAAATTTTGTACCAAATTCATAAACTAATGATGAATTCTAAATTCTATAATTCATTGGAACACAATCCTTTAACATCCAACATTACAACATCATCATGTCTATAAAGATTGACAATTTTAACCAATGCATTTCTTAACTCAGGTGTTTGTCTTCTTATATCTCTAATACTCTTGATGTTACTTTCTTAACGAGTTATTGATAATAGTCTTGGTGTCAAACCCTTCTCATAAATCCTTAAAACATCCCATTGATTTGGTGAACCCAAAAACAATGTATAAATCTTTTTCACATATACAAAAAAATATGTCTTTCATACTAGATTTTCCATGTCACATATAGAAAAATCCAGGCTATGACATCCACATGGAGTGTAAAATTATATAGGATTTAAATTAAGAACCCTTTTTTTGACACGTTGATATTTAGCTTTCATTTTTGATCCATTATTATAACTTTGTCCTCTTATGTCATCAATATTGAGTTTAAGGGCAACCAAATAATCTTCAAGTGACTTGAAAAGCCCATGCTCAGATATGTCATCAACATTTATAAATCCAAGAAAAAACTCTTCCACCTTAACTTTAAATTATTCCTCTATATCCACACATATTTTAATAATTGAAATATATTCTTTATGACTTAGATCCGGAGTGTAATCAAGGATAATTGAAAAATACTTTGCTCTCATGATATTCTTCAAGATTTTTTTTATTTAATCCCTTTCCCCAAAAAAATATCAATTAATTTTGAATTTTATGACTAATATAATGCTTTTGAATTTCATTGTTAACAACATAATGAACATGATCTTTCATGACTGGATCGAATTCAGCAACAAATTCAATAATTTTACAAAAAATACCATTATCATTATCATAAATCTTCTCATTTGTTACACGAAATGGTAATTTTTTTTGTGCAAGTACCTTCACAACTCTAATGATTCTAGTAAGTTCCATATTCCAATGAACTATTTACTTATCAATGACAAATTAAATGTATTTTTCAAATTATTGTTTATTTTCAAGCCCTCTGTGTAATTCCACTCACTTAACAACATTAGAAATGTGTTCAAAATATATTTCATTGCTGGAAGGTTGTGCCAATTATTTGATCTTACTTCGATCCAAGCACTTTTCATCAATTTCAAATTAAATAATTTATAACTAAAAACACACCTTGTTTAACTCATTAGAACAAACAAGCCACTTCCTCTCATGTTTTCACTGTTAGGAAGTAGAAAAAAATAACGATTAGAAGTAAAGTTTCTCCCGTGACTAAATTCCTTATGAAATACATCATTTTCTTTTAGTATTTCAATCGATCCATGTCGAACCAATAAAAATTTCTTAACATCATTGATACTTCCACATAACCCTAGATCATAATTCATATTCAAATATTTTTCAAGGTCAAGCATGCTTTGATCTCCATGATCATGAATCATATGAATAGTATTTTAATTTTCATCCTATTTATAATCCACATACACACCTTCATTTATCATATCAACACTTCAAGTAATAGGTTCCTCTGTATAATTTTCATTCACTTCAGAAATTTTTTTTCTTAGATATTTCTCATTAAATTGAACAGGTGAACTATATTTTTCACTTCTTGCAGAAAATAATTTAGAAATCTAACCCACTAGTGATTTTCCATTTAATTTATTCTTTTCTTGATTTTTATATTTTGAGATCCATAATTTTAAATTTTCTTAATTATAATACCTACAAGTTATAAATTATAATTCATTTGGATTCGAAACATATTTAAAGTAAATAGTCATATTTCAAAAATAAAATCATATATTCCAACTAATTGATTTTTTATTTAATATTAAAAAATTATTGTGAATATTTATCTAAAAAAAACAAATATAAATAAATTAATATATTTCAAAACTAAAATTAGACCAATATAAACTCAAATTGTTATCAACTATTTCAAAAATTTTAAATACGGTTATTTACAAGTAAATAATTTAACATTAAAACACTAAATTCTAAAGTTGGAGTTGATTTTGAAAAATGAATCGTATTTTCATTTTTTATCCATTAAAATGTAATGAAAAATCTAAACTAATTTATTTTCTATTTTTTTAAAAAAATTAAAGAAAAAAAATAGTTTATAAAACCAAATGAATATTAGTTTTCTTTTATTTTTAAATTATATTATTTTTATTCTCATTTCCTAAAAAATATTTTTTATTTATATAATCTAATAAATTTTATAATGCATGGTTAGAACATGATTTAACATAATATAAAAATTGTATTGGTGATTATTGTTTCTCCTATGAGGCGGTGAGTTTATGGGTTTGGGGAAAATGCAAAGAATGGTCCGACAGGTGACGAGAATTCATCCGTTATGATAGAGAATTTCACATTGCCATATTTGTTTCGAACCAATCCGCAACGTTATCCTTTAAGGGTGGATTGGATTGACCTCACAGGGACTGGGTAGTTTATCCCTTCCACATTATGAAGGAGGTTCCACAGTCAAATGGTCCCAACAGACGATTTCATGGGGTTAAGTATTTGTGCAATCAGTGATCTTAGGATATGACTTCCTCGGATGGCCTCCAACGGGTTTATTCTTGGATCTAGAAACACCTAGTAGCCCTGGTATCCATGATTCATGGACTTACTTTCCAAAGTCATGCGCTCATTGGATGACAATTTGGCCAGTGACACTTAAGAACTCCATTGGTTGAGAGGATGGGAGGTTGGGCTCATCGTACACTTTTGGGGGGAATTATTTCCTATTACGGGACTCTCTTATAGATTTAATTCATGTTCATATGTTCATAAATCCTTGGTTCATTCCTGAAGAGTGTATCCATAGACTACCCCTGGTTTGCAGGATCATCATAGACATACATGGATTTGATGCTACAGAGGAAATGATGACTTAATCCATGCAATAAGGCACTCTAGAGTTTATCATCATCTAGGGGGGATGGAAGATGGATTGATTCTTAGATTAGACCCATGAAATGGGCTTCCTATGTATCCTCAGGAGAGGAATCAGATCCCACGTAGTTTGGTGAACTTGGGGCTTACACATGGAAGCTTCCCATTTGAGGGGACATGATTGGGTGAACCCTTTCAGAAGGGAACCCTTTTGAGCTCGGGCCTTCAAGAAGGCATCCTACGTATCCTGGTTTGAAAAAGAATCATATTTCTCATAGTTCAAGATAGGTTGATTGTGTGGATATTGTAATCATCACAAATCTCTAAGCCCACTTGATTCATGCTCGGTGTGAGAAACAAGAAAATGTGAGATATTCAAACAAACAACCACCTTCTCTCCTACTGATGGGAGAGGGGGGGACTATGGTGGAAGAAGTTGAGGAGACGGTGGATGAGGGCACAGAGCAATGAACCCTTTAATATGGGATAACATTGTGGGTCATGAGGCTCGACTCCCATAAGGTTAAGAACTTACCTTAGTAGGAGTGCCCTAGAATGCACTCTGGGAAAAGGGGAGGAATATAGCCTCTCGTAAAAAGGAGAAGCGAATATGATTCCTTCAACTAATCACCGTTCCTAATTGAATGGAAAAGCAAGTGATCACCCTTAATCCCTAGAATGGGGAGGTTCATGTCAGTGTCCCAAGGTTGGACTCTGGGTTACCATGGGAATGTAGACTTACATACATTCTTGGAGTCCAAACTGTTGTGGGGATAAAATTTGTGACTTCACTTACCATGAGTATGTAGACTCAAAGGGGTGCACTGATGTGCCCGATAATCTGATCATATGGGTCTGATGGCTTTGGAGGCGGCTTCGACCAGATGTCGGGGGACTGGTTCATGGAGGAGCTATGGGGGACTGAATGGTAATGGAGGGGTGTTATTGGAGCCAGTGGGATGGACACCTGATGAAGCCCAATTCAGCATACTATTTTCTCATGTGGGATGGGGGGAGCTCCGCATACCATAGTGGTATGAGGATAGAGGGGTTGTCCTCATACCGAAGTAGTATGCGAGCTTGGGCATGGACCACCACGCACCAAAGTGGTATGCAGTCCTAGATGCAGTCCGCCACGCCACTTCGGGCTCCATCCACGTACTAATGCAGTATATGGTGTAGGGTTCAATCTGCATTGCAATACACTATGAGGAGTTCCATATTGAAATAGGGTCCTCAAACATGTCATTCACATGGAGTTCATCCATGAAGAAGTTTTTGTTCACGATGAAACCAATTAGGTATGTGGTTTACCCATTATTATTAACTTCTTTATTTTTATGGTTTGCGGGTGTTTATACCTACAAAAATGTGGTTCACAGTTTTAACTTTGTCGATGATTTGAAACCGAAGCCAGAATCCTCTCCGAATTCTTTCTTCCAACCTCTAGGGTCTCCTCTGTGATTTCTTCTTCAGTCCCTTTTCTTCTTCCTTCTATGCTCCTTTTATAGATCATTGGGGAAAATAATATCTATGGGAATGAGACACCATTTGAAGAAGCCCATGAATAGATATCTTGATCTGCACAAGAGTTGGTCAACCAGGGTTCGTGGATACGTTGGTTTGTGAGTCATGGTTCGAAAAACCCTATCGGCGTGCTTCATTCGCAAACTGCTGAATTCACGAGATGGTATGTGGGTGGAATTAGCGTGCTTGATTCCACTAATGATGTGGTTCGTGGGTTCTTGGGTTCACTGGACATCAATTCATGGGCCAGTGCCTAATGGTTCAATCTGTGTACTAGTGGTTCTCAGTTCATGCATTCTGCAAACCCTTCCCGGTGATGCTACACGGGTCACTTAAAACTCTTGAGAAATTCAATTTCTTCAAGTTTCTTCTGAAGTTTTTAATTCAACTTGCATTCATTCGTTTTACTGAACCTGTAAAATTGATTTATTCCTTATTCAAAGTGCTTTTGGGAGTATTTTCTTCCTTTTTTCAAGTTTTCAGGACCCTACAAATTCCCTCCATCATAATGGGGTATGTTCATAATGAATAGGGGACTATTATGATGTAGAAATGGTCCTGAACTAAAGTGGTTTGTAGTAGAACAAATAGGTCCGATAGGAGGGGACCACACCTATATGTAGGTGCCTAGGTCATTTGTCTTTTATGGTTTGTTGTGGTGAAAAATACTCTCGACTCTCCCTCATATTTCTCTGCATCTGTATACCGCCTCCTTTTCGAAATCTGTATTCGCGAACCACTTTGTACATGCCACGAACTGAACTCTTCAGAATTGCTTCTACCCTTGAACTAAATTTTGGGTTTCGCGAACTGCGTTGTGGAATTGAAAACTAAAATTTGGACCTCTGCATAGGATAATGCTACGCGGTTTGCGTGTCCCACACAATGAACTTAAACCGGAAAACTAAACTTTAAGCCTTACTAATCTGAACTTAAAATTTTAGACAAAAACTTTGAATATTAGCATGGATAGGCCTTGGTTCATGGTTTCTTCTTTCCAAGAACCATTTTGTTTGTCGGCCAATGCTCCGTGGGCTAGTTCCTCATGGGAATTTCATATATCGCGACTATATGTGGTGTATCTTCAACATACCCTAGCAGTATGCGGGAATTGCTTCCGTGTATCGTGCAGTAAGCGGGAAATTATTTTTGCGTACCATTTCTGGGATCAGTATGAAGAGCCCCATGAATACCCTCTTTTAATCCCCTCATCCATTTTTTGTGACCTTTATCAAATAATTTTCTCTTAGGACAAAATTTTTGTGGGCTTTTGGATTTTTCTGTGCAGGCTACAATGGATCTTCCACAGATTTTGACAAAATTGACCAAGATAGGGGAAACCATGGTTGAGGACAATGAAGAACATATTTGATCCCACATTGTTCCTCGTGACATCTTCTTAAAATATCTCCTTACACCAGTTCTCCTAGTTTAACCATTGTCTGTACAGTTTCCACTTTATGGATTTGGTCTTCCTGATGATGTTCCTTTTCCATTGGCTGACCCCAATACCCCTTTAATTCTCCTAGAAGCACCACAAGGTCATGATCAGGCCAATATTTACTTAATAGTATAAGTCAAAGCTACTTTGATTTAGGATAATGTGTTCATATTAGATGGCTCAGTGTGGATTGAGGGAAATCGTAGGTGTCACAACACTTCCTTGAGACTAGTCTCCCAGGAGTACCCGTCCATTATTAACCTTTCCCAAGAAAACCCTAATGGTGAGTGGAGCACCAAATGGGACCTGTGATATAGAGGATGCTTCTCTGAAAAATGGGTCTATGAATTCTAGGTACAACAAACCTATTTTGAGTCCCCCAATCAGTTAGAGGTGGTGAACTTATATTAGGCATCTTGGGTTTCCCAGTTAGTAGCTTTCTCTATAGGAGAAATCCTTCCTGACCTGCTGAGCTACTGGTGTTCAAGCAACAACACCTTCCATTTGTTTCATGGGGAGGTCGGAATCAGCTTATGGGACATACACTAGCTCATAGGGCTCCCCATACTTGGAAATATGTATGATGAATTTATTTCAGCAGCTACTACTTGGGGTGATACCAACCATGTGTCCCCATTAACAAAGAGACTACTAGTTATGGAAGAGGGATTACTTGATCACCCCCTCAAGTCTATCTCTATTATCCCATTTGAGGATTGGAGAGGGTCATTTTTTCAGGTGAATGGGCATAAGATGAGAGCCCTTCGCAGTCAAACTCATCTAACCCATCAATCTTGACAAATTCCAAGGTCATATTGCACCACCCTCGAAGCAGGATGATATAATACCTGGGGATATGAGCTTCAATCGGATATGCCACCTGCACTTATATTAGAAGGTTTATTTTCCATGTTTTTTGAGTGGATGGATCTTCCCATCCCGTGATTTATATATCGGGGTCAGGACTTATACTTTGATGATGGAAGCTGTGCTGGCAGAGGGTCGACCTATTAATCTGGAAATTCCTACTCTTTCCCAACTTTATGAGCTATTGGTTCAGATACAAGAAGGTAAACCTCCACATCGTCTCAACAGACCGTTTCAATTCCTGTATGGGTGGATAATAGAACACTTTCCTTACTATTAATATCATCACACTATGAGGGTTCCTCGCTCTGACTTTCAACCTTCCCTTCTTAACATCGTCTCTATTCATCATATGACTTTAAGCATTAGCGATGTAGTCAGGCTGCTAAATGATGCTTCTTCCTTCTCATTTTCACTACACCCTACCATTCATGGATCATTAAGGGGTGAAAGGGGTGGTTCTTAAAATGATTTCTCATACATTATCATTCTTTGGGATGGGATTATCACTTCTCGCATAGATCGAATGGCCATTTGTGAGCCATACCTCCCATACCGGTTCTCCAGGAAATTTGGGTGCCTTCAACAAACTATGCTTTTTCTTACCATTCAGTTAAGGGGAGAATCTCATCTCGTAAATCTTTTCTAGTTATGGATTAGGATGATGCTGGAAGGTTCCACTATAGAGGTTATCATCCCAAATACGACGAGATCTACTTTTCTATCGCTAGAATATGCCCAACTGTGGGTGGGATGTTACCTTGATAATGTGTTGTGAAGACCGAATCGATGGGTCCAAAATCCTTTAACTACCCTTAAACCCATCTTGACCATGAAATCCATGCCATATATTCCTTATCCTATGGTGAGTGTGATGTACATGCCTTCTATTCTTGTCCCTACATTAGACACAATGGCTATGTCTTCTTTTCATTCCCCTTTGGTGAGAAGACGCTTGATCCGCCATCAGATCTATCTAGAAGGGACTTCATCGGTGTGGCCTCTCTCACTGGGGAGTGATTCAGACTGCTCCTCTCCTATGGATACTTCCCATGACCCTAATGAGGCTGGCCCTAGTAGAGTGTCATCAGATACCCCAGGATTTGAGTTTAGTCCTCCATGTCCGGCTCCAATGGTCGAACTATCTGAGGGTAAGGAGAGCCCCCCATCTTGGGTAACCTATATTAGGTCCCTTCCCACTCTTGTAATGATGCTTCCTACCTATAGACCTATTGAGGTAGGGGAGGAACAGGTCCCTAGTACCGCTGGGAGGCATCAGGTAGTGTGAAAATAGGCGTGGCATTAGTTATGCTCCCTTGCTGCAGAAACACCTCTGTCTAGCATTACTGATGAGATTGAAAACTTTCGATAGTTATTTATTGAGTTGGGTTCTGGTGGATTTGATTACCAGCATCTATATCTTCTTATCTACTATATTTTCATAACCCGAGAAGACTTCACTTATTATGAGGATAAACATTCCAAATTAAATTCTTCCCATCATTAGGTAACGAACTTTCAAGATGTTTCAGAGGAACTAGATCACCTGACAGTTGAAGAGGAGAAGGCTCGTGATTTTGTGATCACCCAAAAGGAAGAGCTACGAGAATGCAAGGCTCACATAGAAAGGCTGAAGGCTCAAATGGCCTCTTCAGGTTCCAATTGTGAAGCTATCCATAAGAAAGGGAGGGAACTTAAATTCATTACAAAACACATGCGATCAATGGGAAAAGATGAAGCAGATGAGAGAGATTCTTTAAAGAAAACTCTTGACAGCCCACAATAGTTGCTTTCCATTTTCTAGAAAGGGTGAGCCGAGCCTTACTATAACTTTCCCAAATCACGATGTACTCATTTTCTTTTGATACTATAGAGAGACTCTTAACTAGGGATGTTCCTTCATTTTTTTGTTTAACTTAATGGAACTAATTTGACTCCCAATACTTATTCTTTTCCTTTTCCTGTAATTCCAATTAATCACAATCAATCATATAAACATTATTTCGACCAGGTATTAATTTTAAACCATGATATGAAACCAGTAAATTGAAATAATTGAATCATGATCTAATTTTTGACTGAGCTATGGGACTCAACGATCATAGTTCAACTATTGTTGGGGTTTCATGGAAAACCTCATGAAATTTTGTGTCTTCATTATCACCCTAATTTTTTCCTAAGTCTATTTGATACGAGCTTAGCGGGTATAACTCAACTTTTTCCAAGGCCTCCCTTTGCGTGTTTTCAACCTAAAAAGCTTTATGTCTCTTTTGAGTATTTTATAGCTCAACATTGTTTTCCTAGACCATACATAGTATAGGTTTAATGAGATGATACTCGAATTTTATCCAGGGGTTTCCTTTGCGGGTTTTTACTCTGGTGATTATTACATCTTTTTTGATGGTAGTTTATAGTCTTTCCACTCATACTTATTACTGATGTTTTAGGTCGAATAATTTTTACCAAACTTGATGGGGTAGGGGCCCCAATTTGGGATTCATCAGCCAGGAATGTATTAATAATCTCAGACATGAATGAAGGATTTTTCTTGACCTTGAATTTGTGAGGTTTGGATGTATTTGAGGATTGGGATCAATTTTAGATGTATGGAGGTATGAGAGGACTCTCCTAAGGATGAATTTTCCATTGATTGATGGCCATCTTGTGGGAATAATATGCAGATCCACCAGGGCATGATGTACATAGTCAAACAAAGGTGTCCACAGGACACTAGCCTTCCATCTCCGATGATCTGGGAGGATTTATAACACTTTGGGTTTTTTTGAGGTTGGGGGCCACAATGGGTGTTCTATATGAGGAATGTTATTTAAAAGTATTAGGGGAATTTGTATCATCTTTGAATGGGAATCCACTCCGACACAAATTTTACTTGTGTAAGGGAGGGCTGGCGAATGGTATAGTTTAACGTCATATAACTAGGACACTTGACACCTATTATGGGAGATAATTTTTCTTTAACTAAAGGAGAGTAAATGATTTATCAATGCAATTAGAAATGCCTTTTATGTCTGGGTGTTTGAAAATGGAAATAAATTTAAGCCATAATCTAGGGGGTTTTCCAAATCCAGGGAGTGAGACAGGACATAAATGTCATACGAGCCTACGAAAACTGGAAAGGACTCTCTTGAGGATGAATTTTACTTTGATTGAAGATTGTTTTGTAGGAAACATATGCAGAGCCACTGGGGCATGATATGAATAGTCAAACAAGGGCGTCTGTAGGAAACTTTCCTTTCATCTTCTATGGCCATGAAGGATTATGGAGACCAGGACCTTTCTGAACACAACATATGGCCTCTAAAAAGGGGTTATCTTAAGTATGAAAGGGTAAATTTCTTTGGCTGAACTTTTTTGGGAAACCTGGAAATAAGTGGGGGCATTTTATTTTCATACGTGAATCAACTTCATGCATGTGGATGGGGTATCCTTATTTTACAGAAGCCTTAAGAGAGACCATAGGTGAATCGGGCCAGGATGTTCTGATATATCCAGGACATGGGTAAGAAAGAGAATGTAAACCATGAATCTGAGGATTCTTGAATCATAAGGGATGTCATGAGGCTTGGAAGCCATTAAGCGTACTGAGGTAGGAGAGGACTATCCTAAGGACTAATTTTCCTTTGGTTGATGACCGTTTTGTAGGTGACATATGCAGATCCATCGGGGCATGATTACATAGTCAAACAAAGGTTTCTTCATGACACCGACCTTCCATCTCTGATGGACATAGATAATTATATAGATTTAAGATTACTCAAATCAAAAAGTTTGATGAATTGAAGGAGTGTATCCAGATACATTAGAAACATTTGGGCTGTGATTCACTCATGGGATTGGGTAATTCCCTACATAGATCTGGATCATACACAGGGTGAGGCATTTGTCCCATCTTTGGAGTACCCTGTAGTTTAACGTCGTACGACCAGGATTTGGAATTCCTTATGGGGATGAGAATCATAACATGCCTTTTAGGGTCATGATGCTAAGACCAAATCTTTTGGACCGATTCACCATGATGTCATGGTGGATCCCCTGCTAAGTTCCCTAAGCTCACGTGACCTATTCTCAGTGTGAGAAACAAGGGATTACAAGGATTACAGATCCCCACTTAAGAATATAATAGTCAATGGTAGGGAGAATTTTATGCTTAAACTAATGTTATGCATTTTAACGTCATACAACAAGGACAAATTCCACATAATTTATTGTCACGTGGGGTGGATGTAGGGTAATCTTGGCGTGAAAGAGCAGAAATATGACCACTCCTAAGAATCCCTATGGATAGGACTTGTCTGAGGATTCTCTACTTTAATTTAATTTGTTCATAGAGATAGGGGACATTTAAATATCTTCTTTGTTTGGGTCTAGATTGTAGGGTTTGGGTCCACCACCCATCTTCTCAGGGGGAAACCAAGTTACGCAGGATTTCCAATGAACACTCCTTGAAGAGGGGTTTCCCTCATATGGGAAGGGAAGGAATTTCATTTTAGGAGGCCAAGCCATGATAGAAATCTAAGAATTTCCATCAAGTGGTGTAGTTTAATGTCTTTCAGCCGAGGCACTTATGTCTTTTCAGTTTAGCGTCATGCGGTAAGAACGTTTTTCTATGAAGTTTATATTCATACAATGAGGAAATTATTTTGTGTAGTTTAGATTCATGCAATGAAGAAATTATGTCAAAAATACCATAAATAGCTTTGAGTTATTCATGGTTGAGATATTTTGAAATTCTTTAGACATGAGTGATGATAGAAGGTGCAAACCATATCCTCGGGGGGGGGGGGGTTAGAAATCATTGGGAATACTGAGGTAGGAGAGGACTCTCCTGAGGAAGAATTTTCCTTTGGTTAACGGTCATTTTGTAGGCGACATATGCAGAGCCACTGGGGAATGATGTTCATAGTCAAAAAAAGGTGTCCATAGGACACTGGCCTTCCATCTCTGATGGCTATGAACGTTTATGGGGACCCAAGATTTTCCCGGAGTATGGAGTTTGATAAATGGGAAAGATGTGTCTAGGAATTTGAGAAATATCCAAACCGTGATCAGCCGTGAACTATTGAAGCTTCCACATATATCTGAATCATATGTAGGGGGAATCATGATCTTTTGTCTCCTTATGAGTGTCATAATTCAAACATGTAATTTATGTCAACTCTTTAAATTTTTGTGCAGGAAATTGAGGTCATGTGCGGGATCTCGTAACATTGAGAATCAAGCTACACATTACTCTTGAGGAACCTTGAAATTTAGCGTAGTGTGGTTAGGACCTTTCATGGATTCCCCCGTACAAGTATGACCTATGCACAAAGGAAGGGGAATTGTTTTTTTGTTTGGGAAGTTGGACTGGGATAAAGGATTCAGGAGTCACTATGTATCCCACTGATAAATGGGAATAAATCCATACATAGTTCTAAGTGTTCCCTACAAAGGTTCAGTCCACATGTAGGGACATGAGAGGGTATTTTTTTTGTTGGTGGCTAGGCCCAGATGTTAAATCTGAGCATCACTACGTATCCTTCAATGACAGGAATCAAGCCATACATAGTTCTAAATGTTCCCTGTATCAATCTAACTTTAATGTAGGAGCAGGGAAATTTTGTTTTCATCCTCTATGGGTGTCGGGTCTATCATATTACTCTATATTTTTTTATGTAAGGTAATCCTTACCACTAATCCTAAGCTCATGTGAGTTATACTTGATATGAGAAACAAGGAGTGACAAGGATTTCCCTCATAATATCGGAGGTTAGATGATATGATAAATGCATTTTTGTGGAGGATGGGCCAATATTGAGGGTTGAGGAGTCACTACGTATCCCACTGATGAATGAGAATCAAGATGTATGTAGTTATTTGGGGACTATGCAGTTTATCGTAATGCAATTAAGATGATTTTTTCTATGCGGTTTAACGTCTTGCAGCTAGGACACTATACTATGCAGTTTAGAGTTATGCATCAAGAAAATTGGCATCACAATTTAATTTCATGTTACCAGGACTAATATCATACAATTTAATGTCACGTGGTAAGGACAATGAATCATGGTTTAGGGTCATAGAGTTTGGACCATATACGTCACCATTACTCAAAGTACTTCTTTAGAAACCTTACATTGGTGGGAGTTGTGATGAGCTTTCCATCTATTGTTATTAAGGAATATTCTTCATTAGAATAGACCCTATGTATGAAATATGGTCCCTCCCAATTTGGCTCAAGATTTGGGGGTTTCTTCTTGAGTATCATCGGGGTTCTGAGGAATAATACACTACAACAAAAGCCGGTCCTAGCGGTGGTTTTTTTCCTGTTTAGCGGCGGTTTAAACCGCTGCTATATTGTGTGGCGGCGGTTTACAAAAACCGCCGCTAAGTTTGGCGTCGGCAATCTATTAGCAGCGGTTTTTTCGATTCCGCGGCGGTTTTAGAAATGTGTCGTAGATCCGTCATTTGGCGGCGGTTTCTCTTCATTTAGCAGCGGTTATATGGGTATCTGACATTTCTTATTCGCGGCGGTTTTAACCGCCGCTAAATTCAGGCGTTTGATGCGCCTATTCTGCGGCGGTGAAAACCGCCGCTAAATATCAACATAATATATTTAGCGGCGGTTAAAACCGCCGCTAAATGCTGCCCAGTTCATCATTTAGCGGCGATTTTAACCGCCGCTAAATGCTTCCCTGTTCATCATTTAGCGGCGGTTTTAACCGCCGCTAAATGCTCACAGGTATGGCATTAGCGGCGGTTAAAACCACCGCTAAATGTTGAACTGGAAAAAAAAATATGTTGGATCTGCTCCACTACTGCCCTAAATTTTCCAAAACCACAGCCACATCTCACCCATCAGCCCCACATAATATCACATCCACACATCATCATCCCATAATCATGTACATGCATCACAACACATCAAGGATCATTTTATAGATTTATCAACGGGTATTTTATCACATGATACTTTATTTTAGGAGTGTTGTAACACAATCCATAATCATAGAGTATCCATTTCATTAGAAAAATATAAGTGGTTGGTTAATTTCCCTTTTAGGGTGATATCAAAACAATAACAATAGACACAACAGTCACAACACATATCATCCAGTGAAAGAAAATCCCCCAATGACCATAATTTTAACCAAGGTATCAATACCATACAATCCATCATATCATAATAATATCAAAGCTGTAAAAACTTGTGAATCATTCCTATTTTCCCCCTTCAGTTTCAATTAGCCAATTATTTATCTTTGATTAAGCCAACACAACTAGAACCCATAGATGAACAAGAGTAACCCCCCATGCATGATACACAATAAAGAGAAATAACTGGTTCCCTACCTTAAAGAATATTCTTCGACTCGCAGCACACCATAGGGTGAAGAAGAAATGACCATAAACCAAAAATGCATGAAAAACCCACAAATAAACCTACACTGTGCCAAAAGATCATCAAAATGTAAACCAACTCAGACCCTAGACCAAAAAGGAATCATTGTATTGAATCCCCAAGAGAATAATAAGAGGAAACTAACCAAGAAGAAGGAAGGTATTACCACCAATTTACAACCAACATCCACCGAATCCAATGACATCCACCATGCCTAAACTAAAAACAAATTGGTATTCCTGGACCCATTGGAGTGGTGTAAAAATTTTAAGGCCATGAAAGAGCCTTTTATCATTAACCTTTCATGCCTTAGCCATTTATGGTCATGGGATTGGTCTTTTAGTGTGATACATATTGGATATATCCAATAGGGGTATGAATATGGGTTACATATATGGTATTCTCATTGGATGTGGTATCATCACATGCATATTGCATTAAGAATCTTTTTGTCAACACATGAGGAATCCAGAACACAATAAATAAAATGCATAGAAGGAAACATGAGAAATCAAGAAAATGTTAGGACATGGAAATGTTTGGTGGAAACTATGTGCCATAAATGTTACATATACAAACCAACTGTTATCATACTTGTTCAACACATCAACAATACTACTACTCATCATCTGATGCTGCATCGTCACCCTCTCCACCTTCATCTCCACCACCTGCTGCCACCTATAAGAACATTATATTGAAAATTAAATATTGTTGCATATTTATAATAAAAATTAAAACCAATAAAAGTTTGCAAACTAAATTATTTTGATTTTTTTGTGATTTACCTGCTCACCACTACCCGATGCACTACCACCGGGGGCATATCTGCTCATATGCTGACGTATTTCAAGCAACTCTTTCTGCAAAGCAGATATTTGATCCCCCTGCTGGTGAACTGTGTTTTGTAGAGAAGAAATCTCTCTCTGAGCATCTTCAGGTATGAAATGACTATAACCAGGAGTAGATGAGGCCGAAATCCCTGATGGCATGCGAAAGACCTCAGATGGTACGGGTCCCAAACCCATCCCGTGCACTCTACCAGGATGCTCCTTCCCAAGAACTTGACCAACCGGGTCATCCTGGGAGACTGAGTAGGATTGCCCAGGATTGACATCCCATATTTCTTTAATTTTTACCTATAAATAAAATATCAAAATATATTAACACAGTAAAAACTGATATGAAGTTATTATAATAAATAATTGACTTCATACCCCAACTTCTCTGGCAGGTTCATTAACAAAACTTCCATCTGTTTTTTTATGAACATCCAGCCACAGTTTTGTTCCGGATGCTTCATGCCCTAAACTCTGTGACTAAATTAAACAAAGATAAATCATCAATCAAATATGTTAAATAGATAATATTATCTTATAAATATTTAAACTAATTAAAAGATTACCAATGACATTCAGCTTCTTGAAAAGCTTTTTGAACCCGCAGTGTGCGGGATTACCTGCTTCGCCCGGTTTGAAGCATTCTTTCTTGAGAGATCTTGAAATAAATAAAATTCAATTTAACAGTATTGTATTCAATGTCTATCTCCTCTTCATGTACATGTATAAATGTAAAATGAGGATAATATAATAATATATATTTCAATACCATCCACTTCTCATCACGATGTCTATCGACAAAAACCTTCCACTGTTCTTTCGGTACCCCATTGGGTATCTTCTCATACATCTGCTGCACGGTCAACGAAGAATCGTTGACATCATACCACAACCTCCATTTGAAATCTTTCCATTTTTTCCCAAGATTTTTCAATGTCCACTTCCGTGCTATCACATCAGCAACGGTAAAGTGGAAGAACATCTGTATACAAAAATTCATTTTGAATATATTAGTAAAATGACATTCAATTAAACCATAAAGTAATAAAATTACCTTTATCTGAGAATCATAAACTTCATTTTTCCAGTTTGGAGGCATATGCCTCCAATCATCATACGAAATAGGCAGGGAAACGGGCTCCGCTGCCAGCTGACCTATAATCTGACCAAGTAAACCTGCGGCGTCATCCATTGGGACCCCATAAGAATAAAATGGCACCACTATCTTCTTGCCATGCATGTTCCAAACATCAGAACTTTTTATGTCTTTTTCCACGGTTTCATTGTCTTCATCTGCAATGAGCAAACAATTACTATAAACAAAATGCAATAAATTTATTTAATTAAAATTTGTACCTATGACTGCGACCCTCCAGAATGTCCGTGATGAACTGGAGGGGGCGTGTTGCTGCCCCACTGCTAAAGCTCCTGTAGGGGGAGGCGATGACTCATCCTCTAATGAGGCATCCACTGATGGTGTCAGAGATGGTGCAGGGGGAGATGATGCCGTGGGGATAGACGGATCGTCATCTGTCGCAGAAGAAGAAGGAATAGTGTACCGCTTCTTCCTTGGAATTCCTGTCATTTAATCAAATAAAATTAAGTTCAGAATATATATTTCAAAAAATTTATGCAGAAAAAAAATTAAAAATGATAATAGATGCCCAATATTAACAAACAAAATATATATAACAATGATAATGAATGACTATAGAAATGAAACAAGTAGTTTCTTAATGAATAAATAATTGTACATACAATCATTTTCCCCTTCAATCATGTCAGTTTCCTGCTCCATTGATTCATCCACTTCATTCATCCTTGCTAGACCAATATTTTCAATATCATGATGGACAAATAATTCTGCTTCCTGTTGTTGATGAAATTCAATTGTAGAGGTCAAATCTTCCACTTCATCACCCATATCATACAAATCTCTTTGTATTACGTGAGTAACTACACTCCACCCTTCATCCACAACATCATTCACATAATATACCATTTTTGCCTGCGATGCTAAGATATATGGATCATGCAGTTCATGATCACCAACACCCATCAAGCGAGAGAAGTTTACAGAAGTAAATTGCAAGGAATCTCTTTTAACACCTCTGATAAAATCGACCCATTTGAATTTGAATAAAACAACAGAAAAATGCCCGTGGTAGTTTAATTCAATAATATCATGCATCTTTCCATAGTATTCCACTTCAGCAAATGTAAAAATACCACTATTCTGTGTTTTCAAACCCACTTCTCGATCGACTGTACGAAATCTAAAACCATTCACATTATAAGCGTTGAACTTTCTAACTTGTTTTATAGGACCTCTAGCAAGAAACTTCAAATCTTCTGAAAAGTCAGCTCGAGTATCATTATTCATGATCTGAAAAAAAAATATAATTTAATAGATTTTCAAATTGTATGTGTCAAAGTAATATTCGTATTTATTGCAATATTTATAAACTTACACGTCGTGAAAACCATTCTACCAGCTCTTTATTCATAGCTTTCGTTATATCTTTTTCATTTCGTGTTCGGCTTCTCATTCGTCTCTTTGTTTGTATCCTCAACTCTTCAATAAATGGATCTGCAATTTCACTATTCAGCAGCACATATCTATGTGCCTGTAATAATTCCAATTCTGTTAGTGTCGCGTATGAGGTCCTCCCAACTGATCGGCCAATAGCAGGAAATATTTTTGATTTCTGATGCATTTGAGATTGAGTTGATGTGTCTTCAACACGTCCAACTCGAGTAAATATTGTCTCAATATCATCCAAATATCTGGAACAAAAGGTGAGACACTCCTCGGCCAAATAGCCTTCAGCAATAGAGCCTTCTGGTTGAGCTTTATTTCTCACGTATGCTTTCAAATGCCCAAGATATCTGTGAAAAATAATAATAATATTATGTATTTATTTAAATGACCAAAAATGTTTACTTAACTGGAAACATATAAATAAAATACCTCTCAATTGGATACATCCATCGATAATGAACGGGGCCTCCTAATTTAGCTTCGTCAACCAAATGCACAGTTAAATGCACCATGACAGTAAAAAACGATGGAGGGAAGATCATCTCCATTGCACAAAGGGTCAATACAAACCTCTCTTATAGGTTGTCAAGCTGAAATGGATGTAGAGCTTTCTCACATAACTTTCTGAAAAATGTGCAGAAATGGAGTACAACAGCAGTAACTTTTTCAGGTAATAATGTACGCAATGCCAATGGTAGTAACTGTTGTAACAAAAAATGTGAATCGTGACTTTTCAATCCATATAACTTACGATTCTTCAAGTCAACACACCTCGAGATGTTACTCGAATACCCATCAGATACCTTCACATTCTTTAAAATTTGAAGGAACGTATCTTTATCCCTATTTTTCAATGAAAAAATGGCCGGAGCATACTTTTCATTCTCATCTGGCCAGAGATCACGTTTTATGTTCATTACTTGTAAGTCTTTGCGAGCATTGAGATGATCCTTCGACTTTCCATTCTCATTAAGTAATGTGAAAATAAAATTATCACATACATTCTTCTCAATATGCATCACATCAAGATTGTGGCGCAAAAATTAAATTCCCAATACGGAAGTTTGAAGAATATACTTTTTTTCTTCCATTGTTGCGTTCTGATTTCACTTGACGATGCACTTCGCACTCGTTTTCCGCTATCATTCAAATGATGAACCTTCCCAAATTCTGTTTTAACATTTTCAAGCTGTGTCAATATTTCAGAACCAATTAACAACTTTGGAGGTGGTCTACGATCAATGCAACCATTAAATTTTGATTTGTTCAGCCGAAATCTATGAGATGCATCAAGAAATCTTCGAAGGCACAAGAAGCACCATTTTCTACCGTGAGGTAGCCGTTTGGGCTGGAAATCAAAGTTACAAACGGGAAAAGACAAACCCATATAAGTGTTCCAACCAGATAAATTCCCAAGCCCAGGGAAGTCACTAATGGTCCACATTAAAGCAGCATGCATTTTAAACATTGTTTTAGAAGAAACATCAAATGTCTCAACACTGTTGCTCCATAACTCCTGTAATTATTCAATCAAAGGCTGCAGGTATACATCAATATCATTTCTAGGAATTTTTTTTCCAGGAATAATCATCGAAATGATAAAAGATGTTTGTTGCATACACATCCACGGGGGCAGATTATAAGGGATCAAAACAACTGGCCAAATGCTATAACTCGTACTCAAAGTCCCAAATGAGTTGAATCCATCGGCAGCCAATCCCAATCGAACATTCCTAGGATCAGCTGAGAAATATGTATGTAATGAATCAAATGTCTTCCATGATTGGGAATCTCGTGGATGTCTCATTAACCCATCATTGTTATTATCTACAGCATGCCACTTCATGTGTTCGACGGTTTTTGATGACATGAATAATCTTTGCAATCGAGGCTTCAAAGGAAAGTAACGCAAAACTTTTGCAGGTGTGTTCCTTTTCTTCTTCTCCGTGAAATTATGTTCAGTCATACTTCCAACATCACCCTTTGACTTCCATCTAGAAGAAGAACATTTCTTACAATTCTGTCTACTTGAATCCTCTCCCCAGTAAAGCATACAGTCATTGGGACACGCAAGTATTTTTGTATAAATTCAGACCAAGCTTGTTAACAACTTTTTTCATATCATAAAACGATTCTGGGATTTTTGCTTCAGGAAATGCATCACGAATCAATTCCAATAACATGGACATTTCCTTATTTGTAATTCCACATAGACATTTGATATGGTACAACTTCAGTAGAAATGAAAGCTTTGAATATTTCAAACACCCACTATACAACTCTTGATTTCCATCGTTAACTAAATCATGAAATGCATTTTCCTCACTGAAGTTTTCCCTTACATTTGGCTCCACAGAATCAAGAGGATCCAATGATATGTTACAATCTTGATCTGCTTGTGTTACAGTCTCAGAAACATCACTTGTCACGTTGCAATTTGTAGCACCCTCTTCTGGTTGTTCTGATATGTTTTGATGCTCATAGTGGTGTCTTGCAGTGCCGAATGCATCATTTATGAGGTTTTGCATTTCATTTTCCATTGTCGAAGAACTTGGGACCTCATTATGTGGATTAACATCAGTCCTCAATCTTTCTGTATTATTTGATTCTCCATTCCAAATCCAACACAAATATTGCTCAGGGAATTGCTTCAGTATTAAATGTTCATAAACTTCATCTCTCTTCAACCATGTTCTAAATTTACATTTAGGACATGGACATATTATTCTCCCTTCAACAGATCAATTAGAAATTGCAAAATCTAAAAACCCATTCAAACCCTTAACATATTGAGGTGTGTTCCTCGGTAATGTGATCCATCTTTTATCCATGTATATCACAATGTGCCTACACAAAATATACGATAGTGTAAGATTACAGAAACATAATATAATAAAGATGAACCATTGACCATAAAGTATGCATAATATAATAAAGATGATTCATTGACCACATTTACCATTTCAGACCAACTGAACAAGTCTGGTCCATAGGAGACAACGTCAACACCTCATTGAGGAGCAATAAGAATATCGGGATACACACTTATCATAACACCATCGATCACACATTTATGTTGCCTCAAACAACACCCCATTGATGTGTGATCGAAACTGATCATAATGCATTTTAAATCAAGTTAACTACATTCACTGAAACCATTTTCACAATGGGTAATGTTTGTTTTATTGTTCTAGGGAAATCTAAATGGCCACATTTAAGTTTTGGGGTTCATCTTGTGATGGAAGCATGATACATGGTGTTTGAATTTCTTGAATAAATTAGTGATAATGACCCTCCTAAGGTGGAGAGAATTATGTTAGTCATGGAAATGTGGAGAAAACTGTAGAGTGGATGTGGAGGAATCAAGGTTCCAAATAGAAACCTATAAGGGACATGTTTGGGGGTTCTTAGGGAAGGCCAGGTGGAACTTGGATATGGTGTGTGTAGGTGATGGAGGTATACCTTAAGTGAGAAGGCTTCGTGTTTGGGTAGAGGGGCGACATGCCAATAGGGGAAGTTGGGAACCAATGGAGTGAGTTAGCAGGAATGGAAAGACATAGTTGGATAGAAAGGGAATGGATGTGGTGGGCTGCGAGGCACCTCAAGTTAATGTTGAAATGATAAGTTTATCCTAGTAATGTGAATGAGTTTTGAAGAAGAACCAAGTAGTCCTTGGTTGAGATATGGATGGTGAAAGTGTGACAAATCTGGGTAGTTTTGGCAGAAATAATGAATGCTAGAATTGGGTGGAGTTTTCATGGATGTTGTGAGTTGGAAAACATGTTAGGGAAGTTTTGAAGGTTGAGTTGAGGTTCTGTTGACCTCTTTTATGATGAGTGAAGTTCTCAAAACTAGAAAATTGTGGTGACGAAGTAAGTAATATAGTGTTGAGAACCATGGAAGGAAAGTAATCGATTAATGGTGTGGCTAGAGTTTCAAGTTGGATAGTCTCAGGTAGGAACCATATTAGTGTATTAGTTTTGGTGATGGGTGTTGGATCAGGTTTTGGATGGTTGAATACCTTGAGATGAAGGTTATGCTTGGGTTGTGCTTTGGATGTTTGAAATGGAGTGAGGCTGTTGGTCCTTGAGTTCTGGATTGATGTAGGTCAGAATTAAAGAGTTCTCAATATAATATAAGTAAAAAATTGAAAGTAAAGAATAAATCAATGTAAATTGAGACAATTTACTCCCCCTTTGTAATAAAATTATTATTCCACACATATTACTCCAACTTTGGGATTATAAAAAATAAATCATAAAGGGTGAAAGAATAATAAATATAAGAGACACATAAATAAGATTGAAGTGTAATTTTCATTAATTTTTCAAAAAGATTGAACATTATCCCTATGCGAATCTAATCAGAATCCGAATTAGCAGAACTAATTATTTAGAAGGGGTAATGGGATCCTTCCCTTTTCGAATATCAGGATGAGGATCATAAGTCTAATGAGTATAAATAGGTATAAGAATGGTTATTTATATGAAAATAGTAATAACATGGATAAGTTGTTGAGAAATTATAAGACCAAAAGGTTTTCTTGGAGGAATATAAAAGAAACTAAATATGGTCTTGGTATAGGTCGGGTAGGAGGATCTAACATAAGAGTATTGGAAACCTACATATAAGGTTCTAAAAGACTTGTGATATTGGTTACAACCCTTATTCCATTATCCATTTATTGAATAAAGACATCTTTTTCTGAAAAAGAAATTATCTTGTAGCGGAGTCATTTCTAAAAAATTCTCTACCATAGATTTGAAAGAAACTACCAGAGGTGGAGTTTTTAAGTCTCTAACAAATTATAGAAAATGAGTTTTAAGGTAATATTTAGTTTAAATTATTTTCAGATAATATATTATTTCACCCTTGGTTATATTGTTTTCCTTAGTAGACCTGTTTGTTTCTTCCTTAATCAAATGAAAGTGTTTCTCACCATGAGTATAAATATCCATTTGAACTCGATTTTCCATATATTTTACACTATATAGAATATCTTGAATCTATTTATGGACTAAAATTCTAATTAGATATTTATTAACTAAAATAGGAGGTGTAGGAGGAGGCTCTAAATAATAGTTATAAGGTTGATAAGGGTTGGTAATCATAGATAGATACCTTACATCCATGGTATCTATAATATTGTTTAGATATACTTATAGGGATTCCACATGAATTTTAAAACATTCTATTTCCTTTATTAATGATTGAAATTCTTGGTACTGATGGCCTGACATGAGAAATAACTTCAGATGATGGTGAGAAACAACCTTCTAAACAATATATTCTATATCTTCCCATCGATCAATATTATTAAAAAAATTGATACACATGAAAATTTTATTTAACATCTCTAAACATCATTCTTAAAATGAATGATATCTCTATAATTGAGGTAAAAAAGGGATTAAATAAGGTCTAGACTCTTTATATTTAGTAGATTTAGCTTTAGTAGAATCAAAATTGGTAATGAATTAATGAACATAATTAGAATAATGAGAAATAATATCAAGAATCTATCTCTAGATTATTCTTTCAGTGAGAATACCCTATGTGGTCTCTCAATTTCCTTCAAAAAGACCTCATATTCTTCACTAGAATCATCCCTGGCTATAACCTCAATTCTATAAGAATATTAATAGACATGATCTTCCCGAGAAGTGTTCTTAGGAGCATATATATGAGAAGGCAGGGTTTCCAAAATCTTCAATAGGTCTTTAGTAGAGTCAAGTCTAATTGGTCTCTCAAAAAAAGATGTATAAGGAAGCCTAGGCTCCACTAATTATTCTTTCCTTGTGTAAACTATAGAAGCTCATTATGCACTTCCTTCTAGGTTATCATGATTATCTTTTCTATCATTTTAATTAGCCTTATCAACTTATTTTTCCTCTTTTTCAACCTTATTTACACCATTATTAGGAATATATACACCCAAATCAATGAAATGGTTATCTATTGGGGTTTCATATTCAGAAGGAAATGAATAAAAAATGTGAGCTCCACCAATCTAAAACATAGGTGGACTCTCCACTATAGTAGAATAAAAATACTTATCACTTTTAGAATATTTAATAATTAGTCTAAACAACATTGAATTTTGAAATCTCTCCTAGGAGATGAATTATCTCTTATTGATTTATCTCTCATGAGAAAAAAAAATAACTATAGTAGGCTCAAATAAAACATTAGGATGTTTTTGAGCTTTATGAATATAAGGTACTTATTATCTCATTAGTTCTAACATATCATGAGATTCATGTACATGATAATTTTCTTGGATTTAATCAAAATATCTTATGACTTATACAACCAAATCTATAGTTTGGGATTCATCCTCATCAGAGGATTAATTAGAATCAACAATTTTATCTAGTTCCAAACCATGATAAATTAAAACCCATATCCTAGAGGGATGATATACTGGATTGAACATCTCTTAGAGTCTCCACTCATCAAATATCTACATTATTTTATTAGGATTCCAACTAATTTTTATCCTTTTAGAGGTAGTCCAATTTAAATAAACACCACTTGGAAAAACATTCTATAAACTCCTAAAGTAACTAAGTTTATCCCTTCCAGTATAATAGAAATAAACTTTGGATAAATAAGTGTATTGAATCTGGAAAAAGGTTTATTCAAATACTCCATACATATCATTAAGAAATGAGGTACACTAATCTGAATTCCATGAACCATTAGATATAAAAATAATAAATCATGAAACCTAAACGAACTAAAATATACCTTCCTTAGGAGGAGGTCGCGGGGTCGCCGAAGGAGGTCGCGGGGTCGCCGGAGGAGGTCGCGGGATCGCCGGGGGGTCGCGGGGGGCTGCGGGCGAGGGTTGCAGCACGCGGGGTCGGGGGAAACGGGGGTCGGGGTAGGGAAGGGTCGGGGTTTTTAAAAAAAAACAAAGGTTTAGTGGCGGTTTATTAAAAACCGCCGCGAAACGTATTTCGGAAAACGTTTAGCGGCGGTTTTGTGAACCGCCGCCACAAAACCGCCGCTAAACACTGTTTATTTTGTAGTGATACCATCTCTCCTTCAAGGAAAGACTGAAGGTGAACCTTTTTGTTCATGGTTCGTGCGATCTGATTTTGGTAGACTTCCAAATGGTGAAAAATGTGAAGCCATTTCTCATCCATCTACTCCAAATCATCAAACTACTTCTGGGATTTCTCATCCATGAGCAATTGATCACAAATGGACACACATAGTGATGGTACCTGAATTTCAATAGAAAAACCCCCCTCTACCCTGTATACTAGTGAGTTAGGGGTTGCCTGGGTGGCAGTGTAGACCATGGTCTGGTAATCCCATAAAGCATTAAAAGAGTTTTTCTGGCTACAATTTCTTATCCTTATCTAACATCTTTTGGAGTATGTTGGATAGAGTCTATTTGAAAGCCTTTATCTGCCCGTTGGCCGCTGTATGATAGCGGGATGAATGGTTGGCTCTGATTTCATACTCCTGGTATAACTTTTTTAACTTAGCATAGTAGAATTTGGTGCATTGTCTGTCAGTATTCTATAAGGGACACCAAATCTGGTAATGATTTTTGCCTTTACAAAGCTAATACTGATTTTCACTCCGACCACTTTAAGGGGCATGACTTCATCCCATTTAGAAAGGAAGTCACTTGCTGTAAGAAATAACTTTAATTTTCTAGCTGTGGTGGGGGGATATGGTCCCACAACATCCACCCCCCATGTGGTAAATGGCTAGGTGTACTTATCTATGTGAAGTACCTCCAAGGGTTGGTGAATAAAATTGGCATAAACTTGGCAGGAATGGAACTTCTTGGTGAATGTGGAATATTCCTGTATCATAGTGGGCCAACAGTATCCAAGCCTTCGAATTTGATGGGAGAGCTTGGTTTCTAATTGGCGTGCTCTATAAGCTCTGGCATGCACTTATTTCATAATGGTATCGGTCTCTTATCCATTGATGCACCTGTGAAAGACTCCCTCAAGGCCTCATTTGTAGAGAACCTTTTCTTGGTTTGCACCATTGTACAATACAAAGTTGACTACCCGCCTCTGGATCTGTTCCCTTCCAGCCCTATCTATCAGGATTTCCCCCCTTCAGAGATAATCTATAATGGGGGTTATCCAAACGGTGGTGTGACCATAAGGCTCAAAAACAGGGATAATTTTTTTCAATTTACTTCATATTGTTCTGAATAAATGGAAAGACTATCTGATGGTTGGAAATGCCGATGAATATTTTATCCAAGTTTGGATCAGGCAGAGTTGTAGCTAAATTTTCTAATGCATCGGCTTGGGCATTTTTGTGACTAGGGGACATAGGTCAACATTGGTTCTGATGGTAATTTTTCCATTATGTATCAAACATGGTTCATAAAAGGTATTGATACTTCTTTCCTAATGGCATAGTCACCCTTGGACTACTTGATGAACAGATCTGAATCACCTTTTATCATTAGGTTTTCAGCTCATGCATGAAGTGCCAGCTCTAAGCCTGGAATGAGGGCCTGATATTCTGCTTCATTATTTGCACACCCCTCTGAAATCAAGAAGGAGTGAGGAATGATATAATTATCAGGGGATATGAGTATAACTCCCATGCCTACTTTTCTAAGCTTTGGATCCTCCAACCTTTTCCCCATCGGGCTTTTAGACGCACCGTCGAAGTACATTTCCCATGCCTGGGGGCTTCTTGGAAGGATAACAATTCTTCATCCGGAAGTTCAGCATCCAATGAGGTTATTTATTACGAGGGGTGATCCTCCAGGAAGTATACTAATGCATGGACTTTGATAGATTTATGGGGAAAATACCGTATGTCAAACTATCGTAGGATGACTTCCCACTATGATATGCATCCAGTTAGTATGGGATGGTTGATGATATACTTGAGCGGGTTGCAGTAGGAGTCCAGATGGACCTCATGGTGCTGTAGGTAATTCCTAAATTTCTAAACTGTGAAGATTAGGTCTAGGTAGTTATTTTCGATTCTTGAATATTGAGTCTCATCATTGATCATTGTTCGACTGAGGTAATAGAGACTGTTCTCTCTATCAACATCATTCTTTTGTTTGAGAAAAGTGCCTAATGACCATTCCAAGGCGGTTACATAAAAAATGAGTCATATCCCCTCATTTTGAGGCATTGACACCAGTGGTCTTAGGAGATATCTTTTGATATTGTTGAATGCTTATTGACAATCATTATCCCAATCATGCGTAACCCCTTTATTTATTAACCTGGTAAAAGGTAAACATTTACCTGCAAGGTTGGATATACAATGCCAGATATAATCCAGGTGCCCTTGGATACCCCTCAACTCAGTGAGGCTGCGAGGTGGAGACATGCCAAGGATGAATTTTGTATTCTCAGGGTCTACTTAGATACCGCGATGGCGTACGACGAAGCTGAGGAAATTTCTAGAGGTAATACCAAAATTACACTTTAGGGGATTCATCTTTAAATTATGCTATCATAGTTTGTTGAAGACAATTTCAAGATTTTTCAGGTGGTTTTTGCGCTATCGTGATTTAACCACCAGATCGTCGACGTAACACTCAACAAATTTTACCTGGAAGGGCTTGAAAATGGGATGCATGACACACTGATATGTAGAACCAACATTTTTTAGGCCAAAGGGAATCACATTATAACATAACACTCTATGGGGGGACCTGAAATAAATATCTTTTTCATCTTATTGGGCCTTTCAGATCTGTTTGTATCCAGAATAATCATCCATGAAAGAGAGGGCCTCATATCCGATGGTTGCATCGATCAAAAATTTTGTGACCGAGACCAAAAAATCATCTTTCGGGGAGTGTCAATTGAGGTCCCTAAAGTCGATGCAAACTCTAATATATCAATGATTATTTTTGATAGGGATTTTGTTTTCCATCTAGATTGGATATTGGACTTCCCAGATAAAGTTAGTTTTGATTATATTTTCAGCTTCAACCTCTATTTTGACAGCATGCACCGGGTTGGTCCTTTTGGATACCTTTTTTGTAGCCACGATGGTCTTCCGGTAAACCCAGATGACGAGTGGAGAGCTCAAGATTGAGGCCTGATATTTCTGTGTAGTTCTAGGAAAATAAATCTCGATTCTTATTTAGCAAAGAGGTATATGCCTCTTGATCCTTGAAATGTATAGCCACACTAATCAGAGTGGGACACATTTCGTTCTCGATGCCTAGGTTTATCTCCCTAAGTTAATCGATTGTGGTGGAGACACATTCTTCGAATGTGGGAGGGGCATCTTTGAGGTCTTATTATTATTATTTTCCTTCATCATCCTCTTCATCTTCTTCTTCCTCTTTTGATGGAGAGATAATTCTCAAGATTAAATCTCTGGTGTTGTGAGAGAAACCGTCTTCTTCCTTAGTGAGTAAGGTGGGAACTATTTGGGGTCTCAAGGATGGGCCAAGAGAATCTTTGTTTGGAATTTCCTTGACATCATAGGATCTGGCATGCTCTTCAGTGTCTTTGGACTTGGTGTCCATAAAAAAATCATGCAGATGACTAAGTCTATATCTGATATTGAACTCATGCATTCAACTTGGTTGATAGGAAATACATACTCTTCCCCAAGCTATTGGAGGGGATCAGCAGGGTCTATTTCCAATCCATTTAGGGTGGTGATCCAATCAATGTCGTTGGTCAAAGACTGCTTCTCTTTTGGTTAATAGAACCCTACATCGATGTAATTTGACTCACAGGATTCAAATGGGGATTTATCGGCGTACAACATCCAATTTTTCCCATTAGAACAATATTTGACGCACTAATGGAATGATGATGGAATCAAAACATTTTGATGCATCCAGGGTCTCCCTAATAGGATGTTGAAGGCCAAACTTTTCCGCACTACCACAAACTCGAAATCAGATATGAGGTCTCTAAGAAAAGTTTTAAGCTTGATTTTTCCCAAAAACTTCTTCTTTCTTTTTTTGTATCCTAGAAGATTTATGCGACATGGTGTTAGACTATCCTCATCATAACCTAACCAATGAAGTGTTCACATTAGGAAGAGGTTGACTCTGGAGCCGTTGTCAATGAAAATTCTTCATACATCAATGCCATTTATCTTTCCAGACACATATAAGGGTTTGATGTGCCCTTTCATGATGGTGTATTCATCCTTGTTTGTGAAGGAGATGATGACGTGGCATTCTTTGGGATTGGTCTCTGTCCGATAGACTTCAACCACTGCTACTTCGAACTCAAATTATTGGGGACTTAGTAAGGATTCGATGAGTGTCTCCCTAAAGTCTAAAGACATACTCAAGGAATCCAGGATCAATAGCTTTACCAGTACTGAGGCTAGATTCTTCAGAATATCATATTTCTTCTTTAAAGGTCGACGCTTCTCAGCTCAGGGATTCTCTTTCATGGGCGCTTTAGGGGCTTGAGATTTGGACGTAGATGATCCGACCTCTATGATAGGAGTTTATGGCACTGATATACTTTCTGAGTTTGGCTGAACTGGTCCGCCTATACACCTTAGGCGATTGGATATCTGTTACTCCTCTGATAGATACTCCAAGATGTCTGGGCTCAAATTTCTTCTGGTGGGTCCAGAGAAACATTTCGATTCTTATTTTGTCTGCCAGAGGGTTCTTCTGCAAGTTTTTACAATATTAATAGTTTGAGCTAAGGCATGGCTAGGAATTTGACTCCTTCCATGATCATGTATTCTAGGAAACCCTCATCCTCTGCAGTATCTTCCTCTGAATATCCTATTGGACATGATTAATTCGAGTTTGTGGCCATGGTCTCCATCAGAGAAGGGGTCCATCAAGTGAATGATATTGATGGAGAAGAATACCAGTTCTTGATCCAAAAATGCTTCTGTATGACTATCTTCTTCTAATGGTTTTGTTTGGCAGGTCAGTGCCCGTTGTCCCAAGTCTGCTGGCATGAAGTCTGAAAGTGTCAAGATTGGATTTGGATTTGGTTTCATCTCATATTATTGCTCGTGTTTTCTTCCCTCATGGCCCCTAGAAGACTGCGGGGCTGATGATGATGGTCATGTCACATCAGGAGCTATTGAGGGCATGGTTGGTTGCTTCAACCGCACCTAGATGATGCCATGAGCTTGGTTGACTATTTTCCAAGTCATCCAATAGTCAAATTATTTCCCCTTTTGGCCAGTGACTTCTTGCCATTCCTATTCCTCTATTGGTTCTAAGGTGTAGGAATATTCCACTTGTGATGGAAGTGGACCGAACATGACTTTCCCAGAATCCACCATCTTTTGTAGGAGATCCTTGAAGAAGAAGAAATCATGGATGGTGTGTCCCAGTATCCAGTGATAGGGACAATAATTTGGATGGTCTTCAAGACCCACTTCATTAGTTCTCTTTGGATCTGGTAGTTGGAGAAAGTTTTAATTTATGGTGGCTATGAAGTATACATAGACTTGGTCATCTCTAAATGAGTAGACTTTATTTCTTCATTCCTCAAACTAATTTCTTTTATCACCCCTCCTCTCATCTTACTGAGGTGGGGGTGGTTTTTGACATTCAGGGGGTCCCGCATAGTTTAGTGGAGGCCCCATGACTGGAACTGGTCCTGGGGGTAGATTAAGCATGACATAAACCACTTTATCTTTTTCTATTATCTTTTCTGGGGATTATGGGGCCACTTGGGACATAATATTGGTCCACTTAAAGGAGTCTTCTATCCTTTGGGAAATGGAAGAGAAATATCAGAACCCACTTGTGTACTTCACTGGGATGAGCGATGCTATCAATTCATCACAAAGTTTATCGATGCACATAGTGAGAATTTCATCCTAGGGGAGTGGTCAGTTTAGGGATTAAGTCAGTCCTTTCCATATGGAAATAAAGTCTGAAAATTTTTCATTCTCTCGCTTCTTGCAGTTCATGAGATCATTGAATATTGTCATAGGCAATGTCAAACTGAACTGGAAGAGAAACTGTCACCATAGGTCCTCCCAGCCTGTGATTGAGTTAGATGACAAGATAGTATACCATATGAAGGATAAACCCTATATATTTCGCATGAAGAACCTGCGTTTCATTGCTTCTTACTACTCTGGAGGGCCCATCATGGGATCATAGTAAGAGGCATAATGCATTAGGTTATATTCTGAGTCTCCTGAACCATTAAACACTGGGAATACGAGGTTCCTGAAGTTTGGAGGTGGAAGAATGTTGCTCACCCAATTAGGGTAAGGTTTATGTTCTAGATGTATTGGGGCATGCCACCCTTCCATAGCTTCCAGTTGAGCTGTTAGTTGCTCGACGGTATTCAAGATCCCTTGATGCATATCCTGCCGAACTTGAGCTTGGGCGGGTTTAGTAGGGGGCATAGCTGGACGTGCCGACACTATTGGCATTTGAGGTGGATATCTAGCCAGGTTTATCCTTTGCAGGTTTTCCTAAATATACTTTGGATGATTTTCCAGTGAAGGGAAGTATTGATGTCCTTATGGGTCCAGATTTAAGTAGGTTGATGGTTTCGATGTTGGATTGAATGGACATCCAAGATTGACTTCATTTATCTGGATGAGGGCCTATGGTAGGGGTACCTCTTCTAGGAACACCTGTTGACGTTCCACTTGAGGAACACACTTAGCAAGATAGCTCCCTCGATGCATCTTGACATTGATTCACCTGAGCTCCTTCATTTCTTCCTCCTGCTTGGTGAATCTTTCCTTGAGAGTGAGGGATACATTCTTAGGGGGAAGAGAAGGTGGTCCATAGATGAATTGGGATTTATTCTTCTCCTTGTTTGGGATTCATGTGGGAGGTAATGATAGATTAACTGAGGGGGGATGTAAATTTAGGACAACTCTCTGGTTCCGGGTATGCACACCATCAAGCTCGGTGTGGGATGCCTCTAGGAGGGAAACATATTCTCTTTCATCCTATCCATTTTTATCATTTCCTGTGATATCTGTGGGGTTGAATTTTACCATGTTCACTAATTCATACCGCATTGGGGGTGTTGTACCCAATACCGAATGTTAGGAAAACTTTATGCATTCTTTTTCAGACTTTCTCCTTGCATTCTACGGTATTATTCAATTTTCTTGGAGACAATTGACCCAATGGGAGCCCTGATCTAACCTCATAACATGCCTTCATCATAGAGAATATTAAACACAAGATGGGGTGGAATGAGTGACCTCTCTTCTTATCGTTCTTCCCATACAGAATAAGAAAAACATCTGTTGTGCGGGAAATTGAGGTAAAAATGCCCCCAGACCTACAGGCCGGGGTTTCTCTCTTTATTCTATTGATGCACTATGGCCTGGATTTTTTGGTCTTATGGGAGAATTTTGAGTTAAAAATTCCCCCAACCCTACGGGCTGGGGCTATTCCCATATTGCGGTAGTAGCCGCCTCTATTTCCAGTTTTTGTTTTCATGCTCTTTCGCATGAGTGTGAGATGAGTATGGTGCTAGATCCACACGGGATTTATGGGATTTTGAATACATGAACACTGCATGATATTTGGATTCTCTTAGGCAGGAATCCATCTAGATGTTCTCAGTTTAATGGATCATAAGGGTTTCAATGGATTGATCTCATCAAGCCTAACACTTTTGAGACTTACTTTGGGCTGATTATTGTTGAGTATTCCATCTTTCATGAGTATGGATTTTATTTGATTACTGCCTTTGGGTAATGAAATTGTAATATGTAATTTTCAATAAGGCCTACTGGATGGGACATTGGGTGAAATATAGAGCTCCATGTTCTCCCCATCCTTGAATATAAACTCCAGACAGGGCGTCGCTAATGAGGAAATGCAACTTGTGCAGTGCATGGAGGTAATCTAGTTCAAGGTTTTTCTTTCCCAGTTCTGATCATGGTTTTTGTTTAGAAAGGAGGGCTTCCAGGTCGATTAGACAACAAAGCTCTCATAATATTTTGACATGGTTTACACACCCTTCATAGAGAAAGAACTTTTCTTTTAGCTGGTGAAGATTCTTCCAGATATTGAGGTGAATGTTATGCATACATTCCTCAGACAAATCCCTCAGTATGTCAAAGTGAGAAGTGGTCATGGACCAATACATAACTGGTATATTATCCTTAGATAGTTGTATTCTCACGAGCAATATATCATGCTATTGTTTTTATGGGGACTCCTTTACTTTATATTCCTATCTTGATTGCTTCTTAATAATTTCGTTCCAAGTAGATGAGCTAGTGGGAGCCTCATTAATATGTGAATGATGCAGGGGTGGCTCATAAGATGAGCATAGCCTCAGACCATCCTCTGGTTGAGAAAGGATAACACTCGTCATAGACAGAGTGTCTGATATGTCCAACTCCATCTTTCTGAGTGCCTCATCATAGGAGTGATTTCTCACATTTTTCCCGGCAATGGGAGGGACTTCTTGCCAGTATGAATTTTTATTGTAGGAAGGACCTTCACAATTGGTGCTATAATGGAGAGGGATACCATTGCAACTTGATGTCTGACCAAGGGGAGTGTCCCTATAGCGTATACCCTGGGGAGGACCTTCAGGGCGGGCTACAACGAGGGGAGGACATTTTTACTGCTTGATGTCACTGATGAGAGGACCTTCTCGATGACTGCTATGATGGTGAGGACTACTATAACAGCTTGATATCTGGATGTAGGGAGAATTTATATAGTGTACATCCTGGGGAGGATCTTCTAATTTCTTGATGTTACTATAGGGAGGGCCTTCACAACAACTTCCATTGCGGGGAGGCCCTTCAAAATGATTGTCATCATGGATAGGACTACCATAATGACTCAACGTTTGACTATAGGGAGAAGCATATCTGCAGCATATACCCCATAGAGGACCATCAGGGTGGATAATAGCAAGGAAATGACCTTTTTGTTGTCTAATATTCATGTAAAGGGGAGAGCTACCCTAACATGCATCAGGAGATAGGCTCTTGTGATCGATCATTCTTGGCCGATGGAGTAATCCCCCATGGGTGATCTAGGGAGGACCTTCAGAGCTGATGGTAAAAACATTGTAGGGAGGGCCTTTGAAACTGCTACTACCACTTCCATAATTTGGTAGTGGACTGATAGGGTCTTGAGACTTTATTGATATAAGTTTGAGGGTGTTAAGAACCCTAGCTTCCTGCAAAGCATGATCATGTACATGATCTTCATTTTCTGGTTTCCTTTTACACATTTAATTCTTGGTCACTCTATTTCAGGTAACTAGGGCCACCTGCTATTGGTAACGACCTAAATATATGGGTCCCTATCTCATTGGTTCCTATGATTCCATTGGGATATGCTGATGGACATCTTGAGTTTTGGAAGCGATATATGCATGCCCTGGAGTAGCCACCACGTTGGACCAACCTTACACAGTTGGAACAAGTATTTTTTATTGATCCAGTTATTTGTGTATCACGGGATATTTTCATCGAACCTTCCATACTAGAGAAGGGATGCATAAATGCTCTAGAGTGGCTAACCCATTTTGCGAGTAAGTCATTCCATTTGAGGAAATCGAGTCGTGGGAATGGTTCCTTGCCTTTGATGCTGATGCAATGATATCTCGACATGTTTGTAGGATATAGTCTAGAATGGACATTTGATATTCCATCATTTCTAGGATGTGCTGTGATACATATTTGGATAGAACAAGTATAAAGTCTGATTCCGATGTCAGATCAGGTGTTTGTGCCTACTTTGGTTCTATATAGGTTTCTAGTAGATACTAGCAGTTCTCCTATGTTGGGATAGAGGAATGAGTCTGCCACCAGTTGTCTTCTCTGGTTTCCACCGTATTTGACTGGAGAGCTTCATATTCACGAGTGAGAATTTGCATCTTCTCGCTTGCTACTGTATTTGTCTCACAAGATTTGTAGGAATCTGAATGAATTTGAATCTGCTCATATTTTTTTGCCGCCCTATTTAGATGGTGGGATTGATATGCATTAATAGGTATTTGTTCCTTCCTTTAGATGGTTTCCATCCTATTTGGATGAAGAGATTCTTAGATATCTGCATCTTCCTGTAATTTATCACTCTGTCTGCATAGTGGGACCAACGAGCACTGGAAAGAATGTGCACGTGCTCGTATTGTGCCACTATATTTCTATGCTAGTCTTGAGTGGAGGGGACAGAGTTTTATGTTTTTCCGTTGAATACCGCCACATTTGTACAGTGGAGTTGCTACTTTGGAATTAGGGTGATAACCTATTTCTAAATATATATTTTCCACCCTCAGCGGGCAGCCCAAGGGGCTTGGGTATTTTGAAATTCATAAGATTCCCTTGGCATAATATCCTCTTCAGAGTGAGGAGACTTGGTCGCCCGGTGTTGGTGGCGGCATTCTCTAGAAGAGGCTTTTGAATAGGACCCCTATGTAGTTTAGATGAAGTCATCAGCATTGACTTCATCTAAATCCCTAAGATAAGGGAGGTACTTGTTGTCAGGCTCTAGGGACAGGCTCCTGAAATGGTTCAAGACGACCACCGGGGCCACCTTGCTTGGTGGCGCCGACCGTAGCTGACAAGGTGGCTGGAGAGCTTTTAAAGACTAGAGGTCTTGTCTTGTAGCCTCCACTGTGGGGATATTACCATTTAAGTGGTGCTCTTTGATCAACGTGTTGGATACCCAGTGTTGAATACACTAGGTTGGCGAGGGGGTCCTGCTCTTCATCAGGGGCCCAGCCGCCTGCAGGATCGCTGAGGCGTGTGTTTTCATTGGTCGTCAGGGTGTCATTTGGATAAAAGGTTGCTCCGTGGGAACTTGTAATATATATATACATATATATGACATATATAGACAACAAAAACCCATCAAAGTAGCATCCCTTGAACATATTCATATTTTATGATTCAGCTTGGCCCCCTTCCCTCGCTTCTTTTTTTGAGGTGAAGCGGATTGAGTGGGGTAGAACCACCACCTTAGTTGAGGATTCGTGTTAGGTTCACCATTTTTGTTTCACCTCCAAGGAGACGTGTTTACAGGTTTGGGGAAAATTCAAAGAATGGTCCAAAGGGTGACGAGAATTATTCCGTTATTATAGAGACATTCACGTCACCATATTTGTTTCGACCTGATCCATATCATTATACTTTAAGGGGGGATTGGATTGAACCTATGGGGACTGGGCAGTTTATCCCTTCTGCATTATGAAGGAGGTTCCATAGTCAAATGGTCCCAGTGGGAGATTGCACGAGGTTAAGTATTTGTGAAATCATTCGTCTTAGGATATGTCTTCCTCTAATGGTCTCCAGCGGTTTTATTTGTAGAGCCAGAAACACCCAATGGCCCTGGTGTCCATGATTCATAGACCTACTTTCCAAAGGTAGGTGCTCATTGGATAGCGATTTGACCAACGACACTTAAGGACTCCATTGGTCAAGAGGATGGGAGGTTAGGCTCATCATACCCTTTTGGGGGGAATTATTTCCTATTTTGAGACTCTCTTATAGATTTAATTAATGTTCATATATTCGTGAATCCTCAGTTCATTCTGGAATAGTGTATCCATGAGCTACCCCTGGTTTGCAAGATCATCATAGACATACATGGATTTGATGATACAGAAACAATGATGACTTAATCCATTAAATAAGGAACTCTGGAGTTTATCATCATCTAGGGGGGATTAAAGATGGCTTGACTTTGGGATCAGACCCATGATATGGTCTTCCTACGTATCCTCGGGATAGGAATCATAGCCCACATAGTTCGGTGAACTTGGGTCTTACGCATGGAAGCTACCCATTTTAGGGGACATGATTGAGTGAACCATTTTGGAAGGGCACCCTTTTGAGCTCGGACCTTCAAGAAGGAATCATATGTATCCTGGTTTGAATAGGGATTAGAGTTCTCGTATTTTATGATAGGTTGATTGTGTGGATATTATAATCGTCACAAATCTATAAGCCCATGTGAGTCATGCTCGGTGTGAGAAACAAGACGATGTGGGCGATTCAAAGAACCACACACCTTCTCTCCTGCTGATGGGAGAGGGTGGGCCTACAATGGAATAAGCCGAGGCAATGGTGGGTGAGGGCGTGGAGTAATGAACCCTTTAATGTGGGATGATATTGGGGGTCACACGGCCCGACTCCTGGAAGGTTAGGGACTTACCTTAGTGGGAGTGCCCCGAAATGCGGCCTGGGAAAGTGGAGGAATGTCGCCTATCATCAAAATAAGAAGAGAATATGATTCCTTCAACTAATCACCATTCCTCATTAAATGGAAAAGCAAGTGATCACCCTTAATTCCTAGAATGGGGAGGTTCATGTCAATGTCCCAAGGTTGGAATCTAGGTTACCATGGGAATGTAGACTTACAGACATCCCTGGAGTCTGAACTGTTGTGGGGAAAACCTTCATGACTCTGCTTATCATGGGTATGTAGACTCAAAGGGGTGTGCTGATGTGCCTGATTATATGATCATATAGGTCCGGTGGCTTTAGAGGAGGCTTCTGCCTGATTCCATGGGACTGGTTAGTGGAGGAGCTATGGAGGACTGGACGGTAATGGAGGGGCGATATTAGATCCAAAGGGAAGGATACCTGAGGACTCCACATTCTGTGTATTGTTTTCTTATGTGGGATGGGGGGATCTCCACATGCAATAGTGGTATACAGGTAGAGGGGTTGTCCGCGTACCGAAGCAGTACACAGGCTTGGGCATAGACCACCATGCACCAAAGTGGTACTCGATCTTGGATGTGGTCCACCGTGCTGCTTTGGGTTTCATCTATGTACTAATGCAGTACGCGACACGTTGTTCAATCCTCATAGTGATACACTATGCGGAGCACTGTATAGAAGGAGGGTCCTGAAACCTATCATTCGTGGAGAGTTCATCCGCGAGGGTTTTTTGGTTCATGATGAAACCAATTAGGTTCATGGTTTACCCATTATTATTAAATTATTTATTTTTATGGTTTATGGATGGTTATACCTATGGAAACTTCATTCGTAATTTTAACTTTATTGATGATTCGAAACCGAAGCCATAATCCTCTCTGAATTCTTTCTTCCAACCTCTAGGGTCTCCTCCATTCTTTCTTCATTCGCCCTTTTTCTTCTTCCTCATGTTCTTCTTTTAAATATAATTGGGGAAAATCATATCTATGGGATTTTGGCACCATTCGTGGAAGCCCATGAAGATATATCTCGATCCATGGAAGACTCAGTCAACCGAGGTTTGTGGAGGCTACAGTTCACGAGTCATGGTTCGCAGAACCCTACCGATTTGCTTTGTCCACAAACTACTGAGTTCACAAGATGATAAGAAGATTAACTTCACATGCTTGATTTAGCTAACGATGTGGTTCATGAGTTCTTAGGTTTGCTGTCCACCGCACCTCGGGCCAGCGCCTCGCGGGTCTTTCTGCGTACTGGTGGTTCACGATTCATGCATTCCATAAAACCTTACCGATGATGGTGAACAGGTCACTTAAAACTCTTGATAAATTCAATTTCTTCAATTTTCTTTTGAAGTTTGCAATTCGATTTGAAACCATTTTCTTTATTGGACCAATAGGAATGCTTACTTCTTTCTACAAAGTACTTGTGGGAGTATTTTCTTCCCTTTTCAATGTTTTCTGGACCCTACAATTATAAATATAAAATAGTGTGTAAATTAAAATTGATTTTTTTAAAACTAATACACCAGTTAAATAATATGATATTTTAATTAATTAGTCGCAAAATAAATGAAATATAAATGTGAAACTAATCAACTTTTGAAAAATCACAAATTACAAATGAGACGGTAAAAACAATTATGAATCCGCAGTTCTATATAAATTTAAAAAATTAAACAAAATAATTAATAAAAATAAATAAATAAAAAATGATAATTAAAAAATGAATATAAAAAAAACTAATTACTTATTAACAAATGAAAAATGAAATTGAGATGAAAAAATTACAGTTGATATTGGTAAGACATCATTGAATACAAAATTTAGATAATTTCTGAAAATTTTAAAAAACAATTAATAAAAATAAAAAAATAAAAATGATAAATAAAAATGATTATAAAAAAACACTAATTACCTAAAGAAAAAAACACAAATTTTAATTGAAATAGCCAAATTGAAATTGATATGGGAAAGAAAACAGTAAATTTGCAATTCAGATAATTTTTGAAAATCAAACTAAACAATTCAAATAAATAAAAAAAATAAAAATGATAATTAAAAACTGACCATAAAAAAACTATAATTACTTGAACAAAAAATATCAAATTGTAATTAAGAGGGTAAAATTGAAATTTAGACATACAATACACCAGTCAATCCACAATTTATTTAGACAATTCCTGAAAGTTTAACAAAATAATTTATAAAAATAAAAAATAAAAATGTTGAAACAAAATTATCAAAAAATAAAACCCCGTACCAAAATAATCCGATAGTACGAGAGGAGGGGGGTCACCCATTTCCTGAAGGAAGAGGCCAATCACATGCAGAACACCAACATCAGTTAAATCACTGCTCCAGGTTATGGGGATTTAGTGAATTGGGGGTGGGGGTGCGATATAGGGAGGGAGAAGAGAGAAGAGGGAAACGACAAGGGTGGGGGGTCGGGCGAGACTGCAATAGGAGCACAATGTAGTCATTGGGAGACACCAAAGGAGAGTGCTGTGCAGGAGTGGAGAAGAAGATTATGGGGTGATGACATCGGTGAATCCACCTAGAGAGCGCACGAAGGAAAAATGTTTAGGGTTAGGGATGGATGGATGAATGGATGGATGGGGGGTGTGCATATCATTTTGTGTTTCCCTGAGGCGGGCCATTTCCCAAGCCCACAGGCTCATGGGACTTTCCCATGGGCCGACCCTATAGTTGAAAATGATGAATGATTCTTCTAGAATTCTTCCATACAAGTCTTTCCATAAACCCTACTACCATTTCTCACCTCTGTGCTACTATCATGATGCATTTTTTTCTTCCTGCTACCATTTCCTCAACCTGTTACAACTTCAATACTTTTTCAACTGTTCGGTCATGCCACCTCCATAATCTACCCCTGGGTAAAACTGTTACCTCCTACCAGAAAACATATATTTTATACTTCCAATGATACATAACCATGTTACTACCACTCCAACCTCCTATTTCTATAGTTCCATCTTGCTTCTGCCACTGTTTTATCCTACTACCATTGAGATATTACCGGTTCCTCTAACAACTACCATACTTCCATCACATCCTTCCATAATATTTCTTACTTTGGCCATACTACCTAAGTAACAATGCTACCTTATATCTTGAAGATAAAAGAGTAATCCAAGTGAATCTTGGATGCTAGTTTTCTAATAATGCTTAACCATGAGAGATCCAAGCTCAAAACAACTTGAATCTCATGTTAATATCCCTTAGTTGATGTGAATTCATGAAAAATGAGGATATAAAACATGAAACAAAAAATAATTCAGCATGGATATGATCATGGTATCCATTCATAAATTGGGAAGGATGTACATGGGTTGCACACCAACCATGTTGAAGCATACCATGGCTAAAAATTGGGAGAAAGGTTCAAAATGGCTAGGGAAATGCTTGAGGGATAGAACCTTCACTATGGTAAGTTTGGGATGAGACAACAACTCCAATGCATGCGTAAAAGTATTTTTAGGTAATCTCAAATGCTATTCCATGTGGTATTGGAGGGTTATACTCTAAGATAATTTTGATACCAAGATGTGAAGGAGATATAGAATAAGATGAAGATAAAAAAATATGGGTATGTCAAAGACACATTCTCTGTCACGACCCGTCCTCGGGGCCCATGCCGTGACTACCCCAAGCCCGCCTTCCATATATCAGGGGATGGAGACTAGCACCAAAGACGAATCCCTGATAAAAAGGGAAGGTTAAAGAGCACTGTCTTGGGATCCCTAAAATGATTAGTGTGATTTTGGGGTACTTAGGTGCAGTAGAGTGGCTGACCAAGGTCATCTCTAAAAGGAGGAAGTGAATTAAAACAACTTTTTAGATGTATTATAAAAAAAATAAAAGAGAATAAAAACACTACTTGAAAGTATGGGGGTTGGTTATATTTTATGAATCTAGAAGATTTTTTTGGAAGAATATTGTATTTTTTTGTTTTTAGTTTTGAAATGAATTTCGATTAAAATGACACAACAAGAAGATTTTTTTAGAAATCTATTTTAAAAGGAGTAATCGATTTAACTATACCTCTTCGTTTAATTATTAATAATTATAATTTAAATTAAAATCCAATTAATTATGATCCCTTAATTTGTTAACCCTCTAACCCTACAGGAGTTAACTTAACCACAAAGATGAAATGAATTAAACCCTAGGCTAGTTTCGGAACATGCAATCGTAGCACCCTGCTTTGATTAATGTTCTAAGTCTAGCTTATGGTAAGTGGTTAATTAGGGAAAAAATCCACTATATAAATGAGGATTAATTGAGTTTAGGGATGATATTTGAACTCTACAAATTTATCCCGTGTGACTTGGTTTCACAGATTAAGTTTGCGCTCTCATAATTTATACAAAATCTCGACCTCTGGTGTTTTTGTGTAAATTGTTCAATTGATTTCTTAATTTCATTTAAATTAAAACTCAATTAATAGACCATATTATTAGAATTATAGTAGCTTATTGATTCAAAATAAATGAATGAAGGAGGTGAGAATTATATCAATTACATAAAAAAACTAGTCTTCCATTAGCGGTGTAGTCATCGTAGAAACGTTTTGCATTTGCAACGGTTTAGAAAGGGTATAACCCAATCTAGCTTCCACTCTTGATTTCCAACCCAAATAGGAAGATTAAGAGAAGAAAAAAAATTTAAAATAACAGAATAAATGGAAGACAAACTAAGAGTTTATTGAAATAAGAAAAGCATTAAAACATGAAGAAGAAGAAGGAGAAGAGGAAGGCTTGATGAGGGGATCCTTGCTTCAAGAGCTACCCCTCTTACAATGGTTGGATAATTGGAGTGAAACCTCTTCTATTTTTCATTAAACTTCAAAATTCACGTACCAACCCCTCCAAATGAGAAAAACTCCAATTTATAGAGGGGAGGGTAGGATAGGTTACAATGGTTTCAAGTGTGAATGTGGAAATTCGGCCAAATATTTTAATCCAACTTGCACCGCCCATTTGACCACCGAAACACGTGAATCAGCTCTTCTTCCAGAAGGATCATATGTGACTATATGGGTCCTCTATCTCCTCTCAACATTTGGGCTTAATAAAAGCACGAATAAAGAAGTTATGACCCAAATACAGAAGCTTATCCATTATGGCATGTCCATCCCACCTTTGAATTTATGGCCCAATTACTCAATCCAAATGAATTATTTTGATCTAGTCTATGAATACAAGTTGTAGAACATAATGTAAGGAAAACAGTTAAAAAATATTAATTTCAAATAAGTCAAATAAAAAATATTTATAATCGAAATACTACCGTGATTTTGAAAGGGTAAAACTGGAATTTTCATCAAATATTCAAATGAATGATCTAATCCCAAATACTTTCTAATTGAACATATTTAACACAATGTGAGGAAATTATGTCATTTATTATCAATAAAATATTCAATATAATTTTTTTATTAACTCCCCCATACCTACCCTTTTGCACTCTTGGGAAAACCTCAAATCAAGTAAACATCAATATCAAATCAAAACCAATTTTAAAACACTTATCCTTGAGATCAAAAAATTACACACCAAGAAACAAAAGATACCATGCCTTATAAAAAACCATTATTTAAGGATCTTCATTTATATCATTCAATATATTTCCTCTTAATTTATCCTCCCATGCACACAAAACACTTACCTAATATTCATTTTCACTCATCACATAAAAGTCAATTTTTTAGCAATGTCTTTCTCATCCAAACTCATACAAGGGTCACCATAGGCTTGATAAATTCCTAAATCTCCACCCTATGTGAGTCAATGACATATGTTTATCATGATGACTTTTCAGGGTTGTTCTGTGTCTTTCAGTTGGTAGGATTTTGATGTGAAAAATTCTGAGGCTGAATAAGGAGGGCCTGACTCTTTTTGAAGCAAAATTGAATTAATCTAATTTTCACTTAAATATGGTCTCCTAATCAATCCACATAGTATCAATTCAGCTCCATCATCATTAAAATTAATGGAAAGTTTACACCATTCATTATTTCAGCAAAAAAAATGTCAATATTCTCAAACATGATTTTCTTGAAATCTCTAAATAGGCACAACTTTCCCCTTCTATTAGAAGCTCCAGAAGGGCACAACTTCTTTTATCATGAAAGCTCTAGAAAGGCACAACTTTCAATATAATGTTTTTCTTCCGCAGCAAACAAATCCCTTCAGAATTTAATTTTTCACCTGAAGTATCACAAAATGTGGTAGCACAACACAAGATAGCTTCCCCCACACTTAAGATCAACTAGATTATGCAATTTTACTTCAAGAGTTGGTTGGATAGGGAAAATTGTCTTATAATGTGGCTAAACTAACAGGCTATGCATGGATTATAAGGGCTAAAAGTATTAAATGTTCAAGGTAGGCCTTTATAAAAAAAGGATTCTTTGAAATAGGGGCTATAATACCAAAAAATGCCTCAATCATTTAAACATAAGTACCTCAAACCCTCAAGTTTTGATAGGAATAAATCAAATTCTGGTTAAATCAAGCATGGTTTGGTTCTCTCAAGAAGTGAGGTGAATGTAAAGAATATGAAAGTAATGGTTTAGAAGCCTCACAGGAAATTGGTTTCAAATATAAAGACAGCGAGATGTGGCATGTGATTCAAAATTCAGTGTACTTTTCATGAAATTACTAAATATTTGAACCTAACACAAAGTCATTTCAGCATTAATTTAAGCTTAGTTTCTAGGGATAAATTGTTTCACCTATTGATATGGATTTCAAAATGGTTTTTGAGAATCATTTCAGCTCAAAAGTTTCAAAAACACACAGAAAATTGAAAAATAAACACACAAAATTTGAAAATACACACAATTTTTTTTGTTTTATTTTTTTAACAGGAAAAGGAAAACAATTGAAATTACTAAACTAAAAGGTTCCCTGCCCCACACTGAAAGTATTGCATTGTCCTCAATGTGAACCCATGAGATGATATATGCACATGAAATGTATAATTTTAAATAGGACAAAGAATAAATAAGTGAAAGGGTTAGGAACAGCCTGATATGCTCAAGTGATGATGGGGTCATGCAGTGTGATAAAATCCACTACATCAGCAGGAAGTCCCTAAATGTATCTCTTCTAACGTTTCCCATTGACTATAAAGCTTCTTCCTGTGCCCTCTTGTGTGATCTCCACAATGGGGGTCCTGTATGCTGTCCTATAAGCCCACACCACATCATCCAAGCACTTGCTCCAATCCTTCCTATTTGGCTGCATGGTTTTATCCAAGATTTGTTTCAACTCAAGATTTGAAACCTCAGCCTGTCCATTTGTTTGGGGGGGTGGTATGGTGTCGATGTTTTGTGTGTCACCCCATACTTCCGAGGGAGGGAATCCAAATTCCGATTGCAGAAGTGTGTCCTTTGGTCACTAATGATGGCCTTTAGTACTCCAAACCTGCAAAAAATTTGAGCTTTGAAAAAGTCCACAACAACTTGAGAATCATCAGTCCTCGTGGCCTTAGCCTCTACCCATTTACTCACATAATCAACAGCAACCAAAATGTACAAAAAACCAAAAGAACTTGGAAAAGGACCCATAAAATCGATGCCCCATACATCAAAAATCTCACAGAATAGTATGAGTTGTTGGGGCATCTCATGTCTCCTAGAAATGTTGCCAGTGTGTTGGCAATGAGAGCATGAGTTTCAAAACACATGGGCATCATGGAATAAGCTAGGACAATATAATCCAGAGTCCAAAACTTTCCTAGCTGTCCGTTGGGGTCCAAAGTGTCCACCACAAGCAATTGTATGACAAAAATGTAAAACAGACTCCAACTCATGATCAGGAATACAACTCCTAATGACTTGGTCACTACACATATGCTAGAGGTAAGGATCATCCCACACATAAAACCTAGAATCACTTTTTAATTTTTGGACTTTATACTTCTTCAAATTTAATGGTATTTCAGAGGCAACAATGTAATTAACTAAATCAGCATACCAAGGATGCGTACCTGAGATGGTATAGAGATGATCATCGGGGAAAGTGTCCCGAAGTGGTACCTGGTCCAAGGTGTCACCCTCTAGTGTGTGGGTAAGCCTACTCATGTGGTCTGTCACCAAATTCTCTGACCCCTTCTTTTCCTTTATCTCGAAGTCAAATTCTTGAAGAAGGAGAATCCAACGGATAAGTCGTGGCTTTGCATCTGGCTTCTTTAGGAGGTATCTCGAAGCTGCATGGTCAGAAAAAACAACTACTTTAGATCCCAATAAATATGAATGAAATTTATCTAAAGAAAATATAACAACAAGAAACTCCTTTTCTATTTTGGTGTAGTTTGATTGGGCAGAATCCAACGTCTTCGATGCATACGAAATCACATGTGAACGTCCCTCCGCCCTCTGAGATAAGACAACTCCAACCGCAAAGTTAGATGCATCACACATAAGCTCAAATGGAAGGTCCCACCACGGGGGCTGTATGATTGGTGGAGTGGTCAGACACTTCTTTATCTCATCAAATGATACCTTGCATGAATCATAAAAATTGAAGTCAATATCTTTTTGAAGCAATCGAGATAAGGGTAGAGAGATCTTACTAAAATATATGATTAAGCATCGATAAAATCCACCATGTACAAGGAATGATCAAACATCACGCACACATGTAGGATATGGCAGGGATGGAATAATGTCTACCTTAGATTTATCAACTTTAATTCCATGTTGTGAGACTATATGACCTAATACAATTCCCTTTTTGACCATGAAATGACATTTTTCAAAATTTAAGACCAGAGTTTTCTCAATACAACGATGAAACACATCACCCAAACTAGAGAGACATTCATCAAATTAGGATCCATAAACTGTAAAATCATCCATAAATACCTTCATGGAGGTCTCAATGAAATCTGAGAAAATACTCACCATGCATCTCTAGAAGCTACCTGGGGAATTGCAAAGTCCAAATGGCATCCTTTGGTAAGCAAAGGTACCGAATGGGTAGGTGAATGTCATCTTCTCCTGGTCCTCTACTGCAATGGGAACCTGAAAATAGCTAGAGAAACCATCCAAGAAGAAATAGTGTGTCTTCCCAGCTAGTCTCTCAAGCATCTGATCAATAAATGGGAGGGTGAAATGGTCTTTTCGAGTGGAATGATTTAGTTTCCTATAATCAATACACACATGCCAACTGTTTTGTACCCTCATTGGAACTAACTCATCTTTATAATTTTTAACAATAGTAACACCACTTTTCTTAGGCACAACCTGAATAGGACTTACCTACTGAGAATCTAAAATGGGATAGATTATTCCTGCCTCGAGCAAATTTTCAACTTCTTTTTTAACAACCTCCAAAAGTGTTGGATTGAGTCTCCTTTGTGGTTTCCTCACCGGTTTAGCCCCATCCTCCAAAATAATCCTATGCATTCCAATGGAGGGGCTAATACCTGATATGTCAGCCAAGGTCCACCCAATTACCCTAATGTTCTCCCTCAAAAGATTCAAAAGTTTTTCTTCATGTTCAAAAGGGATATTGTTAGCAATGATAACAGGTAATTTCACACCACTTAACAAGTATGAGTATTTGAGATTTGGTGGCAATGGATTGAGTTCTAGTGTAGGGGGTGGTGCATGGATGGGATCATAGAAGGAACTGAAATATGTGCACAAAGAGCATCAGTACCAGAATATACATCATCAAAATCAGAGAATAAAGCATCAAATCCATCATCATACTCAACAGCCATGTCATAATCAGAGTTCACATGATGAAAATAAGAATATGATTCCATTTCAAAATCAAATCTAAGAGAGTCTTGTGCATTAAAAATAGGTGTATAAGTACTCTTAGACATCAAACTAGAACCAATACTCATAATATCACTAAGAATAGTACAATCAAATTCCATGGAGTTTTTACTTGGTGGTTCAAATGGGAGATAACAAATGCATAATGATCCTCTGAGGGGTACTTCATGGAATCCATAACATTAAATATCATAAATTCATCCCCAAATTCCATGGAAAGTGTACCCTCATTGACGTTTATGACAGTTTTTTCAGTTTTTAGGAAGGGTCTACCTAATATAATGGGGGCATGAGAACTTACCAGATCATCCACCATGTTAAGAACTTAGAAATATGCTGGAAAGATCGTGTCTCTTATCTGGACAAGTACATCCTCGAGGACTACCGTGGATATTCCGTATCTCTATTCACCAACTGCATCACTACTCTTGTCGGTTTTAGCTCACCAACCTGCAATGAAGAGAATACAGAGTGAGGCATTACATTTATGGAAGCTCCTAAATCACAAAGTACATCAGAAAAGTGCAACTCCCCTATGGTGCATGGAATGGTGAATATCCCAGGATCCTTGCACTTTGTTGTCATTTCTAGAGTTAGTGTAATGAGTGCTGACACATTCCTTCCAAGATTTATCCTTTCATTTCCCTTGAGACCTCTTCGATTGGTACAAAGTTCTTTTAATAATTTCAAATTCCTTGGAATTTTCTTAATGACTTCAAGTAGAGGAATGTTGATCTCCACACACTTGAATGTTTCCAAAACCTCCTTTTGCATTGCTTCTTCAACCATATTCTTGGTTTGAACAACCCTATTTGGAAAAGGAAGGGGTTTAGGAGGAACATCATTAATTGTTTTCTTACCTTTATCTTTCTCCTTGGTTTTCTCATCAGTTGATGTGGAATTGGGATTTTTTGGAGTTGAGGTGAATCCCGGTGGAATGGTATGTGGAGAATCATTAGTTGTTTGCTTCCCACTTCTCAAAGTGATGGCACTGACATTCCCCTTTGGATTTGGAGTAGGTTGAGATGGTATATTTTCATAATTCTTACTTTCCAATTCATGGAGGGCAGTGGTAATCTGGCTTATTTGAGTCTTCAACTCCCTCAGCTCCAAACCTTGACTCTTCAGCTCATTCTGTTGACTAAGAACAATTTGTTTCAAAAGGTCATCAGTGTTAGAATCTACCTTGGATGGGGGATTCCATTTTTGTTGGGTTGTTGATGCTTGATATTCAAATCTCCTTTGGGGTTATTGGAAACCCTGTTGGTAAGGTGGAGGATGCTGGAAGTTTTGTTGAAAGGGTGGCCTTTGTTATTATCCAGAGCCATACCTCATGTACGATTGATACTTCCACCCTTGGTTGAATGTTGGTGCAAAGGATTCATACTTATTTTGAGGATGTGGTTGTTTTTGTTTCTGATATGGTCTCCCAGGGAATACTGTTGCACAATCTTCTATTTCTTAGAGTTGTGGGCAACAGTCAGTTGGGTGGCTTATCTCAGTGCAAATACCACAAGGCCTTGAAGGAGTGGGTTGGGATGTCTTTTGCGCCAAAGCAATCTGCCTCACCATAGTGTTCAATTCTTCTGACTTGGTATCAATCAAATGACTTTCAAGAGATGAAGGACTTACCTGATGTACTCCCCTGACATATGGTGTACCTCTATCGCCAAATTGTTGAGAGTTTTGGGCCATATTGTCGATCAATGCACATGCAGTTACTGGTTTCTTGTCCACCAATGCTCCTCTAGCCTCAACATCCACCATGATTTTCTCCATAGGCGTGAGTCCTTCATAGAAGTATTGGATGAGGAGTTTCTCACTGATTTTGTGATGTGGGCAGCTTGCACACAACTTCTTGAATCGTTCCCAGTACTCATACATTGACTCCCCTTATGCTTTCTTGATCCCAGATATCTCCTTACAAATGGAAGTGGTCCTCGATACTATAAAAAATCTCTACAAGAAAAGAAGTTTCAAATCGTTCCAACAAGTTACATCTTCAGGTTGTAAATAATACATCCAATCTTTCAAAGCTCCATCAAGTGAGAATGAGAATGATCTTAATTTGATTTTATCTTCAGATACATTTATAGGTTTTAGGGTTGAGAAAACCACATTAATTTCTTTCAAATGTTTATTGGTATCCTCACCAGAGAGTCCATGAAACTTTGGAAGTAAGTGAATTAACCCAGATTTTAGTTCGAAGTCCGATTCGAGATTTGGGTATGCAATAAAATTTGGTTGATAGTTAATATCAGGTGCAGTCAATTCTCAAATGGTTCTATTAATTTTATTTCCATTATTATCAGCCATTGGTTCTTGTTTTATGGTTGAATTTTAATTGCTTCCAATTTCAATGTTATGATATTGGAGTAATTCTCTAACTGTTTTAATGTTGAAACTTCCCGTAGACTGAGAATATCTGATTCGATCCCTAAGTCTATGTTCAATCTCAGGGTCAAGATCTAAGAGATCATCGTGATTATTTCATTTCATAAATCAAATAAAAATGAAAAGAAAGAAATTGGACCAAAGTAAAATAAAAATAATAAGTTTGAGTTTATGGTATAAGAAGAAGTAGAAAAAAATAAAGGAAGAAGAAAAAAACCAGATTAGGTAAAGAAGGAAGAAAGAAGAGAGGAACAGAATAAAATGTAAAATAAAATAAATACCTCTAATTGGTTGAAATAATTACTTGCCTCCATGGCAATGATGCCAATTTTAAAGAGCACTATCATGGGTGACCTCAAATTATTAGTGTGATTTTGGGGTACTTAGGTGTAGTAGAGTGGCTGACCAAGGTCGTCTCTCAAAGGAGGAAGTGAATTAAAACAACTTTTTAGAGGTATTCTAAAAATAAAATAAAAGAGAATAAAAACACTACTTGAAAGTATGGGGGTTGGTTATAGTTTATGAATCTAGAAGAAGTTTTCTGGAAGAATATTGTATTTTTTTGTTTTTAGTTTTGAAATGAATTTTGATTAAAATGACACAACAAGAAGATGTTTTTTAGAAATATATTTTAAAAGGTGTAATCAATATAACTATACCTCTTCGTTTAATTATTAATAATTATCATTTAAATTAACATCCAATTAATTATGATCCCTTAATTTGTTAACCCTCTAACCCTACGAGTGTTAACTTAACCATAAAGATGAAATGAATTAAACCCTAGGCTAGTTTCGGAACATCCAATCGTAGCACCCTACTTTGATTAATGTTCTAAGTCTAGCTTTTGGTCAGTGGTTAAATAGGGCACAAATACACTCTGGAAATTAGGATTAATTGAGTTTAGGTATGATATTTGAACTCTACAAATTTATCCTGTGTGACTTGGTTTCACAGATTAAGTTTGCGCTCTCATAATTTACACAAAATCTCGACCTCACGTGTTTTTGTGTAAATTGTTTAATTGATTGCTTAATTTCATTTAAATTAAAACGCAATTAATAGGCCATATTATTATAATTATAGTAGCTCATTGATTTAAAATAAAGTAATGAAGTAGGTGAGAATTAGATCGATTACATAAAAAAACTACTCTTCCATGAGCGGTGTAGTCATCGTAGAAACATTTTGCATTTGCAACGGTTTAGAAAGGGTATAACCCAATATCGTTTCCACTCTTGATTTCCAACCCAAATAGGAAGATTAAGAGAATAAAAAAATTGAAAATAACAGAATAAATGGAAGACAAACTAAGAGTTTATTGAAATAAGAAAAGCATTACAACATGAAGAAGAAGAAGGAGAAGAGGAAGGCTTGATGAGGGGATCCTTGCTTCAAGAGCTACCCCTCTTACAATGGTTGGATAATTAAAGTGAAAACTCTTCTATTATTCCTTAAACTTCAAAATGAAAGTACAAACCCCTCCAAATGAGAAAAACTCTAATTTATAGAGGGGAGGGGAGGATAGGTTACAATGGTTTCAAGTGTGAATGTGAAAATTCGGCCAAATATTTTAATCCAATTTGCACCACCCATTTGACCACCGAAACACGTGAATAAGATCTTCTTCCAGAAGGATCATATGTGACTATATGGGTCCTCTATCTCCTCTCAACATTTGGGATCAATAAAAGCACGAATAAAGAAGTTATGACCCAAATACAGAAGCTTATCTATTCTAGCGTGTCCAGACCACCTTTGACTTTATGGACCAATTACTCAATCCAAATGCATTTTTTGATATAGTGTCCTGAATAAAAGTTGTATCACATGAAGTAAGGAAAACATTTACAAAATATTAATTTCAACTAATACAAATAAAAATATTTATGATCTAAATACTACAGTGATTTTGAAAGGGTAAAACTGGAATTTTCATCAAATATTCAAATGAATGATCTAATCCCAAATACTTTCTAATTGAACATATTTAACACAATGTGAGAAAATTATATCAGTTATTATCAATAAAATATTCAATAAAAATGTGTTTTATCAACTCCCCCACACCCACCCTTTTGCACTCCTGGGCAAAACCTCAAATCAAGTAAACATCAATATCAAATCAAAACCAATTTTAAAACACATATCCTTGAGATCAAAAAATTACACACCAAGAAACAAAAGATATAATGCCTTATAAAAAAACCATTATTTCAATTTTTTCATTTATATGATTCAATATATTTCCTCTTAATTTATCCTCCCATGCACACAAAACACTTACCTAATATTCATTTTCACTCATCACATAAATGTAAATTTTTTAGCAATGTGTTTCTCATACAAACTCATAAAAGGGTCACCATAGGCTTGATAAATTCCTAAATCTCCACCTGATGTGATTCAAGGACATATTTTTATCATGATGACTTTTCAGGGTAGTTCAGTGGCTTTCGATTGGTAGGATTTAGATGTGAAAAATTCTGAGGCTGAATGAGGAGGGCTTGACTCTTTTTGAATCAAAATTGCATTAATCTAATTTTCACTTAAATATGGTCTCCTACTCAATCCCATAGTATCAATTTAGCTCCATAATCATGAAAATTTCTGGAAAGTTTACACCATTCATCATTTCAGCAACAAAAATGTCAATCTTCTCAAACATGATTTTCTTGAAAGCTCCGGATAGGCACAACTTTCCCCTTCTATTAGAAGCTCCATAAAGGCACAACTTCTATTATCATGAAAGATCCAGAAAGGAAAAACTTTCAATATAATGTTTTTCTTAAGTAGCAAAAAAAACTCTTCAGAATTTAATTTTTCACTTGAGGTATCACAAAATGTGGTAGCACAACACAAGACAACTTCCCCCACACTTAAGCTCAACTAGATTATGCAATTTCACTTCAAGAGTTGGTTGGATATGGAAAATTGGCTTGTAATGTGGCTAACCTAACAGGCTGTGCATGGATGATAAGGGATAAAAGGAATAAATGTTCAAGGTAGGACTTTATAAAAAAAGGATTCTTCTAAATAGGGGCTTTACTACCAAACAAATTCCTCAATCATTTATACATAAGTACCTCAAACCCTCAAGTTTTGACTGGAATAAATCAAATTCTGGTTAAATCAAGCATCGTTTGGTTCTCTCAAGAAGTGAGGTGAATGTAAATAATATGAAAATAATGGTTTAGAAGCCTCACAGGAAAGTGGTTTCAAATATAAAGACAGTGAGATATGGCATGGGATTCAAAATTTAGTGTACTTTTCATGAAATTACTAAATATTTTAACTAGAAACAAAGTAATTTCAGCATTCATTTAAGCTTAGTTTCGAGGGATAATTTTTTTCACTTATTGATATGGATTTAAAAATGGTTTTTGAGAATCATTTCAGATCAAAAGTTTCAAAAACACACAGAAAATTGAAAAATAAACACACAAAATTTGAAAAAACACACAATTTTTTTGTTTTGTTTTTTTAACAGGAAAAGGAAAACAATTGAAATTACTAAACTAAAATGTTCCCTCCCCCACACTTAAAATATTGCATTGTACTCAATGTGAACCCATGAGATGATATATACACATGAAATGCATAATTTTAAATAGGACAAAGAATAAATAAGTGAAAGGGTTAGGAACAACCTGATATGCTCAAGTGATGATGGGGTCATGCAGGGTGATAAAATCCACTACATCAGTAGGAAGTCCCTCAATGTATCTCTTCAAACATTTCCCATTGACTGTAAAGCTCATTCCTGTGTCCTCTTGTGTGATATACACAATGGGGGTCTTATATGCTGTCCTATAAATCCACGACACATCATCCAAGCGCTTGCTCCAATCCTTCCTATTTGGATGCACGGTTTTATCCAAGATTTGTTTCAACTCATGATTTGTAACCTTAGCCTGGCCATTTTTTTGGGGGTGGTATGGTGTCGACGTTTTGTGTGTCACCCCATACTTCCAAAGGAGGGAAGCCAAATTCTGATTGTAGAAGTGTGTCCCTTGGCCACTGATGATGGCCTTCAGTACTCCAAACCTGCAAAAAATTTGCACTTTGACAAAGTCCACAACAACATGAGAATCATCAGTCCTGGTGGCCTTAACCTCCACCCATTTACTCACAAAATCAACAGCAACCAAAATTTAAAGAAAACAAAAGAACTAGAAAAAGGACCCATAAAATCGATGCCCCATACATCAAAAATCTCACAGAATAGTATGGGTTGTTGGGGCATCTCATGTCTCCTAGAAATGTTCCCAGTGTTTTGGCAATGAGAGCATGACTTACAAAACACATGGGCATCATGGAATAAGCTCGGACAATATAATCCAGAGTCCAAAACTTTTCTAGCTGTCCGTTGTGGTCCAAAGTGACCACCACGAGAAAGTGTATGACAAAAATGTAAAATAGACTCCAACTCATGATCAGGAAAACACCTCCTAATGACTTGGTCACTACACATGCGTCAGAGGTAAGGATCATCCCACACATAAAAACTAGACTCAATTTTTAATTTTTGGACTTTATTCTTCTTCAAATTTACTGGGATTTCAGAGGCAACAATGTAATTAACTAAATCAGCATACCAAGGATGCGTACCTAAGATGGTATAGAGATGCTCATCGGGGAAAGTGTCCCAAAGTGGTACTTGGTCCAAGGTGTCACCCTCTAGTGTGTGAGTAAGCCTACTCATGTGGTCTGCCACCAAATTATCTGACCCATTCTTGTCCTTTATCTCGATGTCAAACTCTTGAATAAGGATCATCCAATGGATAAGTCGTGGCTTTGAATTTGGCTTCTTTAGGAGGTACCTCAAAGCTGCATGGTCAGAAAAAACAACTACTTTAGATCCCAATAAATATGAATGAAATTTATCTAAAGCAAATATAACAGCAAGAAAATCCTTTTCTATTGTGGTGTAGTTTGATTGGGTAGAATAAAACGTCCTCGATGCATACAAAATTACATGTGAACATCCCTCCGCCCTCTGAGATAAGACAACTCCAACCACGAAGTTGGACACATCACACATAAGCTCAAATGGAAGATCCCACCGCGGGGGCTGTATGACCAGTGGAGTGGTCAGACACTTATTTATCTCATCAAATGATACCCTGCATGAATCATAAAAATTGAATTCAATATATTTTTGAAGAAATCGATATAAGGGTAGACCGATCTTACTAAAATCTCTGATGAAGCTTCGATAAAATCCACTATGTCCAAGGAATGATCGAACATCAGGCACACATGTAGGATATGGCAGGGATGAAATAATGTCTACCTTAGATTTATCAACTTCAATGCCATGTTGTGAGACTCTATGACCTAAGAAAATTCCCTTTTCGACCATGAAATAACATTTTTCAAAATTTAAGACCAGATTTTTCTCAATACAATGATGCAACACATCACCCAAACTAGAGAGACATTTATCAAATGATGATCCATAAACTGTAAAATCATCCATAAATACCTCCATGGAGGTCTCAAAGAAATCTGAGAAAATACTCACCATGCATCTCTGGAAGGTACTTAGGGCATTGCAAAGTCCAAATGGCTTCCTTTGGTAAGCAAAGGTACCAAATGGGCAGGTGAATATCGTCTTATCCTGGTCATCTATTGCAATGGGAACCTGAAAATAGCCTGAGAAACCATCCAAGAAGTAACAATGTGTCTTCCCAGCTAGTCTCTCAAGCATCTGATCAATAAATGGGAGGGGGAAATGGTCTTTGTGAGTGGAATGATTTAGTTTCCTATAACCAATACACACATGCCAACTGTTTTATACCCTCATTGGAACTAACTCATCTTTATCATTTTTAACAACAGTAACACCACTTTTCTTAGGCACAACCTAAATAGGGATTACCCACTAAGAATCTGAAATGGGATAGATTATTCCTACCTCGAGAAAATTTTCAACTTCTTTTTTAACAACCTCCAAAAGTGTTGGATTGAGTCTCCTTTGTGGTTGCCTCACCGGTTTAGCCCCATCCTCCAAAAGAATCATATGCATGAAAATGGAGGGTTTAATACCAGATATGTCAGCCAAGTTCCACCCAATTGCCCTAATGTTCTCCCTCAAAAGATTTAAAAGTTTTTCTTCATGTTCAAAAGGGATATTGTTAGAAATGATAACAAGTAATTTCTCACCACTTAATAAGTATGAGTATTTGAGATTTGGTGGCAATGGATTGAGTTCTAGTGTAGGGGGGTGGTGCATGGATGGGATCATAGAAGGAACTGAAATATGTGCACAAAGAGCATCAGTATCAGAATATAAATCATCAAAATCAGAGAATAAATAATCAAATCCATCAGCATACTCAACAGCCATGTCATAATCAGAGTTCACATGATCAAAATCAGAATATGATTCCATTTCAAAATCAAATCTAAGAGAGTCTTGTGCATTAAAAATAGGTGTGGAAGTACTCTTAGACATCAAACTAGAACCAATACTCATAATCTCACTAAGAATAGGACAATCAAATTCCAAGGAGTTTTTACTTGGTGGTTCAAAATGGGAGATAACAAATGAAAAATGATCCTCTGAGGGGTACCTCATAGAATCCATAACATTAAATATCACAACTTCATCCCCAAATTCCATGGAAAGTGTACCCTAATTTACATTTATGATAGTTTTTGCAGTTTTGAGGAAGGGTCTACCTAAGATAATGGGGGCAGGAGAAATTACCTGATCATCCTCCATGTTAAGAATGTATAAATCTATTAGAAAGATCATGTCTCTTACCCGGACAAGTACATCCTCAAGGACTCCCGCTGGATATGCCGTAGCTCTATTCGCCAACTACACCACTAGTCTCGTCGGTTTTAGCTCACCAACCTGCAATGAAGAGAATATAGAGTGAGGCATCACATTTATGGAAGCTCCTAAATCACAAAGTGCATCAGAAAAGTTCAACTCCGCTATGGTGCATGGGATGGTGAATGTCCCGGGATCCTTGCACTTTGTTAGCATTGATAGAGTTGGTGTAATGAGTGCTGAAACATTCCTTCCAAGATTTATCCTTTCATTTCCCTTGAGCCCTCTTCGATTGGTACAAAGTTCTTTTAAGAATTTCGCATACCTGGGAATTTTCTTAATACCTTCAAGTAGAGGAATGTTGATCTCCACATGCTTGAATGTGTCCAAAACCTCCTTTTGCATTGCTTATTCAACCATATTCTTGGTTTGAACAACCCTGTTTGGAAAAGGATGGGGTTTAGGAGGAACATCATTAATCATTTTCTTACCTTTATCTTTCTCCTTGGTTTTCTCATCAGTTGATGTGGAATTGGGATTTCTTGGAGTTGAGGTGAATCCCGATGGAATGGTTGGTGGATAAGCATCAGTTGTTTCCTTCCCACTTCTCAAAGTGATGAAACTAACATTCCCCTTTGGATTTGGAGTAGGTTGGGATGATAGATTTCCATAATTCTTACTTACCAGTTCATGGAGGGCAGTAGCAATCTGGCTCATTTGGGTCTTCAACTCCCTCAGCTCTGAACCCTGACTCTTCAGCTCATTCTATTGATTAAGAAAAATTTGTTTCAAAAGTTCATCAGTGTTAGAATCTACCTTGGATAGGGGATTACCTTGTTGTTGGTTTGTTGATGCTTGAGATTCAAATCTCCTTTGGGGTTGTTAGAAACCCTACTGGTAAGGTGGAGGCTGCTGGAAGTTTTGTTGAAAGGGTGGCCTTTGTTGTTATCCAGAGCCATACCTCATGTTTGATTGATCCTTCCACCCTTGGTTTAATGTTGGTGAAAAGGAGTCATACTTTTTTTGGGGATGTGGTTGTTGTTGTTGCTAATATGGTCTCCCAGGGAATACTGCTGCACAATCTTCTGTTTCTTGGAGTTGTGGGCAACAGTCAGTTGGGTGGCTTGTCTCAGTGCAAATACCACAAGGCCTTGAAGGAGTGGGTTGGGATGACTTTTGAGCCAAAGCAATCTACCTCACCATAGTGGTCAATTCTTCCAACTTGGTATCAATCAAATGAATTTCAAGGGATGAAGGACTTACCTGATGTACTCCCCTGACATGTGGTGTACCTATATCGCCAAATTGTTGAGGGTTTTGGGCCATCTTGTCGATCAATGCACATGCAGCTACTGGTGTCTTGTCCACCAATGCTCCTCTAGCCACAACATCCACCATTCTTCTCTCCATAGGTGTGAGTCCTTCATAGAAGTATTGGATGAGGAGTTTCTCACTGATTTGGTGACGTGGGAAGCTTGCACACAACTTCTTGAACCGTTCCCAGTACCCATACATTGACTCCCCTTGTACTTTCTTGATCCCAGATATCTCTTTACGAATGGAAGTGGTCCTCGATGTTAAAAAAAATCTCTGCAAGAAAAGACGTTTCAAATCGTTCCAACAAGTTAGATCTTCGGGTTTTAAATAATACATCCAATCTTTCGCAGCTCCATCAAGTGAGAATGGGAATGCTCTTAATTTGATTTGATCTTCAGATACATTTATAGGTTTTAGGGTTGAGTAAACCACATTAAATTCTGTCAAGTTTTTATTGGTATCCTCACTAGAGAGTCCATGAAACTTTGGAAGTAAGTGAATTAACCCATATTTTAGTTCAAAGTCCGATTCAAGATTTGGGTATGCAATACAATTTGGTTGATAGTTAATATCAGGTTCAACCAATTCTTGAATGGTTCTATTAAGTTCATTTCCATTATTTTTAGCCATTGTTTCTTGTTTTATGGTTGAATTTGAATTGCTTCCAATTTCAATGTTCTGATATGAGAGTAATTCACCAACTGGTTGAATGTTGAAACTTCCTGTAGACTGAGAATGTCTGATTCGAGCCCTAAGGCTACGTTCAATCTCAGGGTCAAGATCTAAGATATCTTTGGGATTAGTTCGTGTCATAAATCAAATAAAAATGAAAAGAAAGAAATTGGACCATATTAAAATAAAAATAATAAGTTTGAGTTGATGGTCCAAAAAGAAGTAGAAGAAAATAAAAGAAGAAAAAACCTAAATTGGGTAAAGAAGGAAGAAAGAAGAGAGGAAGAGAATAAAATGTAAAATAAAATAAATACCTCTAATTGGTTGAAATAATTACTTGCCTCCCCATAAATGACACCAATTTGAAAGAGAACTGTCGCGAGCACCCTCAAATGATTAGTGTGATTTTGGGGTACTTAGGTGTAGAAGAGTGGCTGACTAAGGTCATCTCTCAAAGGAGGAAGTGAATTAAAACAAATTTTAGAGGTATTCTAAAAATAAAATAAAAGAGAATAAAAACACTACATGAAAGGATGGGGGTTTGTTATAGTTTATGAATCTAGAAGAAGTTTGCTGGAAGAAGATTGTATTTTTTTGTTTTTATTTTTGAAATGAATTTCGATTAAAATGACACAACAAGAAGATGTTTTTTAGAAATATATTTTAAAAGGATTAATCGATATAACTATACCTCTTAATTTACTTATTAATCATTATAATTTTAATTAACATCCAATTAATTATGATCCTCTAATTTGTTAACCCTCTAACCCTACGGGATTTTACTTAACCACAAAGATGAAATGAATTAAACCCTAGGCTAGTTTCGGAACATGCAATCGTAGCACCCTGATTTGATTAATGTTCTAAGTCTAGGTTATGGTCAGTTATTAATTAGGGTACACATAAACTCTGGAAATGAGAATTAATTGAGTTTAGGGATGATATTTTATCTCTATAAATTTATCCCGTGTGACTTGGTTTCACAGATTAATTTTGCACTCTCATAATTTACACAAAATCTCGACCTCGCGTGTTTTTGTGTAAATTGTTCAATTGCTTGATTAATTTCATTTAAATTAAAACTAAATTAATAGACCATATTATTAGAATTAAATTAGCTCATTGATTCAAAATAAATTAATGAATGAGGTTAGAATTAGATCGATTACATAAAAAAACTACTCTTCCACCAGCGGTGTAGTCATCGTAGAAATATTTTGCATTTGCAACAGTTTTGAAAGGGTATAACCCAATATCATTTCCACTCTTGATTTCCAAACCAAATATAAAGATTAAGATAAGAAGAAAATTGAAAATAACAGAATAAATGGAAGACAAACTAAGAGTTTATTGAAAGAAGAAAATCATTACAACATGAAGAAGAAGAAGGAGAAGAGGAAGGCTTGATGAGGGGATCCTTGCTTCAAGAGCTACCCCTATTACAATTGTTAGAGAATTGGAGTGAAACCTCTAATATTCTGCCTTAAACTTAACAATTCATGTCCCAACCCCTCCAAATGATAAAAACTCCAATTTATATAGGGGAGGGGAGGAGAGGTTAGAAGTGGTTTCAAGTGTGAATGTGGAAAATCGGCCAAATATTTTAATCCAACTTTCACCACCCATTTGACCACAGAAACACATGAATAAACTCTTTTACAGAAGGATAATATGTGAGGATATGGGTTCTATATCTCCTCTCAAATTTGGGCTCAATCAAAGCAAAAATAAATAAGTTATGGCCCAAATGCAGAAGCTTATCCATTCTGGCGTGTCCAGTCCACCTTTGACTTTATGGACGAATTACTCAATCCAAATGCATTCGTTTGATCTAGTGTCCTGAATAAAAGTTGTAGCACATGAATTAAGGAACACAGTTACAAAATATTAATTTCAAATAATTTAAATAAAAAATATTTATGATCGAAATACTACAATGATTTTGAAAGGGTAAAACTGGAATTTTCATCAAATATTCAAATGAATGATCTAATTCCAAATACTTTCTAATTGAACATATTTAACACAATGTGAGGAAATTATATCATTTATTATCAATAAAATATTCAATAAAAATGTGTTTTATCAGAAGGAATTTCCTTGAAACCTGTAACACACACAGTCTGAACACAAGCAGTAGAAGCAACAAGTACTAATATAGAAAAGAAAAGTGTGCTGAAAGTAAGTGGGCCAGTATACAAACCCAACTGAACAACAAGTACAAGTACAAGTAAAAAAAAATAAAACAACTCCTGGATCATCCACCGGGTAATCCTACCTGAAGGGTAGGAATATATCTCAAAAAACCCATCCCTGAGGTACGTCTCGTCTAGTCCAGCTCTGAGCAGCCTCCCATCCGTTTCCCTCAGCCCCGATCACTGCTGACCATCGTCTGCACAGGACACAACAAGGTGTGGGCGAAGCCCGTGCAGGGGTGAGTATAACGATACTCAGTAGAGATCCTGAGACCCCCAAAGGTCTCCCAAAATCCACCAAGTATAAACCACAATAGCAAGATACAAACACAGAGTATCAACCATCCCTACCTAGGTATATTCCCAAACATATACCTAAGTTACTAATCACAACCGGCTCCATCTCTCGAGCCCAAGCACATCCCATTCCACATAGGAAGAAATTCAATCATCTTGATGATAACATCACATAGTCAAGACATAGCTCACACATGTATTTAACTCAAGTAGAGGGGTAGAGATGATTAGATGTAGCCACTGAATCATCTCCTCTGTCGAACCCACGTAGGATCCCGGAACAGTATCAGCGCTATCGAACCCACAGAGGATCCCGATACAGAAGTCATCGCTGTCAAACCCACGGAGGATCCCGATTCAGTATCATCGCTATCAAACCCACGGAGGATCCTGGTCCAGTATCGTCACTGTCTAACCCACAGAGGATCTTGGTACAGTAGTTGGTCCACATAGGACCTTATCATCTCAGTCGCAGCCAACCATAGGGTTCCCGCACACAACACGCATGATTCTGGGAGGGTCCGCTCCTCAAGCCAGGTGTCAATACATCAACTAACAAGAAGTCTTGAGTTGATGTATCCTGTAGTTCCGTCTCATCATAAGGAACCCAACGTGACAAACGACTTGTCAATCAGACGCCCAGTCTTTGAGTTATTGGCGTTTCCGCTCCAAGGTCCCGGTTGGATTTAGGTTCAATACAACCTAGAAGTACCCCAACTACTTCCAAACCTCGAGTGGGGTATTCCAAAAGAACCGTCTCATTCCAAGATTTCCTTCGGTGCAGATGGTCTGTCAATCAGACACCCATAGTCTAGGATATGGGAAAAAAGGGGAAATGAGTTAGAACTAGGTCCGGGTCCGGTCCGGTCCAGTTGGACCGACCCGGCCTGACCCGATGTGGGCTAAAATGGCCCAGTTCGGGTCAACCCGACCTGGTTTCGGATGACCCAACCCGGTTCGGGTTGACCCGATTCGGGTCCAGATCCGGACCGGGGTCCGACCTGGTCCGCGGTTCTGACCCGGCCCAACCCAGCAGTGGCGGGCCGGCCCAGTGGCGGCGGCCCGACCCAGTGGTGGTGTGCTGACCCAGTGGCGGTGGCCCAACACAGTGCGGTGGCCTGGCCCGTGACGGGCGTCATGGCCCGTGCGGTGGCCTGGACCGCGGGTGGCACGACCCGCGTGGCTGGGAGGCGGTCCGCCAGCGGAAGCAAGTGGGTGGCCTCGCCTCGCGGGCCCCGCCCTGACTGAGCGAGGGGGGGGGGGGGGGTGGGTCAGCACCTCCCATCTCCCTGTAATAGTCGACGTGTGGCACCGATCCAGTATCTGCAGGACCCTTCAGGTCCCGCCTGTGGCGTGCTCGCCGGCAGCCAGTTTAGCTGGCCGCCATCCTCCGTCCACTGCGGATTTGCGCGGCGCGACGACACCGCACCCACCGTCCGACTGCCACAGCCCTCCAAACCGCGGCCCTTGCACCCGAACGACGCGACGACTCCGTGCCCCTCCGGCGGCCGTCCAACCGCCTTGCTCCGCCGTGACCCACACTGGCCACGGCCCGGTCCTCCGCGCGGCGCGACGACGCCATGCTCCTCCGGCGACCCGGCGGCCCTTGCTCTGCCGGTTCCTTTCGCGTCCGGCCCGTCACTGGCCACCGTTTCTCCGCCGCCATCGTCAAAAAAATGAAGGAGATAAGAGGAGGGTCGGGCCGTGTTTGTTAGCCCCCCCCCATGTTAGGGTGGTAGAAATCGACCATTAGTAAAGCTCAAGAAAGACAAAGAACGGAGGGTAAAACTCAAACATGAACAACCCCTACCTCTTTTGTTGATTGTTGATGGTGAGAGGAGTGTTCGGAGAAGACAAAGTTAGAGATGACGCCGTCAGCGTTCTTCATGGGTGATAGTTTTATTACTCCACCAAAGGTTATTCATTGGAGGATAGAACGTCGAGGAAGAAGAGATCTTTGTTAGAGTTCCGTATTCCACCAAATCCCAACCTCAGAGAGAAAAAAACAATCCTCCATGAAAGAGGAAGAGTCTAATTTAAAATGAGTTAAAAAACCAATTAATGTTGGCTCATTAATTGGGAGTTCTAAGAGTTACATCTCATTAAATGAGGTGTTTCAAAATTGGGCAGTCCCCACCAAGAGGTTTGAAAATAAATAAAAACTTGTTTAATTTATTTCCTCTCCTTTCTCCCATGAAAAGTTGGAAATTCAACTTCCATTCTCATTAGAACGCAATTGTGGTGAAAGTATCACTAAGCAATCATCGGCGCTACGAGTTCAACGGTGCCATCAGAATTAGATTATGAACACCGATTCAGAAGTTACCAAAACCCACTCAAAAACACACTGAACACACTTAGAAAATTCGGAAAAAAACATTCTGAGCACTCCGGGCCTCAGAATCACATGCCGTTAGAAACTGTGGACTCGGAACAATTCCATATAATAATAAAAAATTACATGAGATTTTTTGGGTCTTTACATTCTCTCTCACCAATAGTAATTTAAATGTAGATCTTTATAAGGATTTAAAATGAAAATATTCAACAAATTCAAGTATTATAAAATTATGAATGAGATTCAAAGGATATATTTTTTAGATCCAAAATGTTTGACCTTTTGATTCCAATTTCTATAGATATAGAGACCATGATTATGGTGAGGGAAATCGACCGCTTCACTAAGAATTTAAGCTACTACTGCTTTTGTTTTCTACTATAGTTTAGTTTCCTCTCTTTAATGTAACTCATATTAATGTTCAAATAAAGTGTTCTTCTATTCTCTCTCTCTCTATCTCTCTCTCAGCCATGATCTCTTATACTCATGATGATGAGTAACTGACCTGAGGAATATCATGGGGGAGAAAAATGGCGTTATACCTAAGTACATATTTTTTTTCTTTAGGTTTATCAAAGTATTATCTATTGTGAGTGTAATACTCATTGTGTTTATCCAAGTATTAGATTCTTATTCTACAACCATACTCCATCGATTTATGAGGTGGGTGTGTAGTGTACTTGGGGATGGTTAAGTACACTATATATACACAACTTAGAGAGAATAAATTGTTCACACATACTATGGAGTGTGTATATTAAGTTGATATAAAATAGGGAAATTAAGGTTCTATTTGTATGTCTCTATCAGGAGAATATCCTTTCTTATCTAACCATATTCATTATGTTTGCATCTGCATCTTCATGTTTAATTTTATTTTTTTGTTTCGCATTCAAATTCTCATCCCCATTGTTTTTTGTTTTAATAAATTAAGAAAATACCAAAAATACAATCAGTGAATAAGGATAATGTGTGATCAACGATGAAGATCCTCATGTGGGATAACCCTCATTGAGAGCTACATAGTCCAGCCTTAGGTCAAGTGTGGGTAACCCAAGACTGTAATCATGGGGTACCAAATTTTGGAAATTCTTATCAAAATTTAATAACATCAACTACATGACCTCCCAGTCACCCCAACACTTACCCAAGATCTACTATTTACCATGAGAAAATAGGACCTTTGGACCAGTACATGGTCTACATAGAAATGAGCGAAGAGAAGAATGACTATCACATAAGCATAAACAATCCAAAGAAACTACCATCCAATATGTTATATTTAAAAGGATCATGAAAGAAAATGAACATGTTTGAATAATCTTTAAAGAACCCAAGACCAGCTAAAGGATAACTCACAATGGTCTCACTCAAAGAGATAAACATACATCCATCCACAAAACATATTTCCTAGCCATACTTGAAAAAGCAAAGTAGAGAAAACCACACATTTCAAAATCTCCCAAACATGAGCCATATTGACACTACTAGAACATGAAAAGACATGGTTATGAAAAGAATAAGAAAGGGATTCAAACATTAACATCCTTATTTGATCACAACACAAAAGATAAGGCATAAGATCAAGGAAATTGAAATACCTATTCCAATTCCATAGGGACATGAAAAATAATTCCCAAGGAAATAAGGGACAATATTTAAACATGAGAAATTAAGTAATGGTGGTCACCCTATCATATTTGAATTTTTATAAGATTAAAACTCCCCTAACTCAAATCATCAAAAACTGGGGATTAAATATAAGAGATAGATCATTTGAAAATCCACATAAATGAATTCATACATCACCAGGATATAATTCAAAAATGACTAGAAATTTCAAAACATAAAAAAACTCTAGAATTAAAATTAACAACTCATGATATCACAAAGACAATAAGAGGAGATGAACCACATTAAATAAAATTCAAACGTTCTTCACTCTAACATCAGGATCAACAAGATGGACCATAATCAACTTTCATCAGAAGCTCCTCCACTGCATTAAACCGCTTCACTTTGGAGGCCCATGGTTGGAGTCTTATGACTTTGAAGATTCTGATTGTGCTATAGTTACCTTAAGAGATAATGATACTTGAACGTATTGATATATAGATAGATCCCAACAAAACCTCTATATATGACCCAAAAACCCACAAACAATAAAATCTTTAGGATGATTTTGACAAGCATGCTTCATATAACCTTTCTTTACACACTAGTAGAAAACCAAGTGATTATTTTCAGATAAATTCAACAAAATGAAACATGAGGTCCTTTTTATTACACTACTCATGGGGTATGGCTTTGCACACTTATTTTTTCCCTTACTGGAGATTCCTATATCACATATAGGAATAAGATACTTTCAATTCCTCTGGTTCTCCCACCAATCCTACTTCAAACATAATATCTTTCACAAATAAAGCTTTATATAAGTCAAGGCCAAGAGAAAACATAGCCTAAAAAAATATTATTGAATACCTACTGGAAAGAACTAATACATTATAGAATCATCCATGTTAAGATGAGTAATATATGGTACCATCTTGATAAAATGGAAAACATACTCCAACACCATTTTATCTAATTTTTGGAGACCAAGACATTCCATAGCCTTTGATATCTTCACTGAATTGGAAACAAATTCTTGATTGAACTGCACCCTGAAAGCTTCCTAATAATGGTCTTTTTTGTGGATTAATCAGGATAATAGATTTACACTACTTCCAAACTAGACCCTCTATCATGAAGGTAAAAAACTTAACCTTGATTGATTATCGATGCTCAATTTGAATAAATATCTTCTCAATATTCTTTAACCACATCACAATTTCTTGAGGATTAGGTTTCCCAAAGAAATGAGGATGAATCAGGGTTTATAAACCTTGAAAAAATCCTCATGATGGGTTATGATAGGAATAACACAGAGCCTTGAGATGGGATCCGATATAAAAATCATCCTAAGAGAATATTGATTAACAAAAGGGTCCATTAAATATGAATAGGTGTGTAATCTAAGTAAAAGAAAAACAAACTCATCAAAACAAGATTGAGAATCCAAGTATCACACAGCACAACACAAACTAGTAAACAATCTTGACACACCATTTTAAAAAATTCAATATCCAACACTAATTTTTTTTTAAAAATAAACCCATGTCTAAATTTATTTACAAAATAAATTAATCTCTCTAACCTAATAGGGTTTTACCAAAACTAATTTCAAAAAGAATTCTCATTATTTAAACCAATGCTTACACCCAATTAAAAAATTTTAATGAAAAAGGACTTATCATATAAATATTTTAAAAACTGATTTTTAAACATTTCAAACTTAAAATATTTAAAAATTACGAATTATAATTTACTAGCACTACATGAAAACATTGAAAAAATAGGACTCCAACACTTTCCCCAAAAGCATAAATTATATTTACCATTTTTGTTTTCATTTTAAAATCAAAACATTTCAGTAACACCAAAAAAAAAAACCAAATTGATTTTAAAAAATATTGAGAGTGAATTCCATTTTTATAAAAACAAGTCTCCTTTCTCAAAATAAGTAAAAAAATTAGCAATTTTTTTAAAAACTCTAAGAAATTACAAACTCTTTTCCAAAAAAACACAAGATTTTATTTTTAAAAGATCACTTAAACAAACCAAATCACTAATCAATTATTCTTGGAGAAACACCAAAAATCATCATGAACCAAAAGTAAGGGAAAGGAAAATAAACCCAACACTATAAGAAATAAAATACCAAAATTCCAATAAATATATGTTGTGCACAATTTGGATACACGGTTTGGAAGAATTTTCTCAAATCATGTGAAGTCCACCAAAAGTCAACCAGAGCTAGCTGTATAGCCTATGTATAGTTTTTCAAACCATTCAAAATCAGAACGAACCCTATTAATTCCCTCACAAACACACTCCAAAACTTATAAAATATCAAAATAGTTTATGAACTCACAACACCATAAAGAAATACTCAAAAAAATCCAAAAGTTTTCAAAACAATTCAAGGGATGAGCTCAAAATTAAGACACACTCATCCCAGAAATCCCTGGAAACACAAGAATCATCACATATGGGTGGTGATAAAGCACACTCTCATGACCGACTAATTGAATTTTGATATACCAAACTCTAAATTACCAAACATACCATAACAAAAAGTAAAAACTTCCCTTTGTACAAATTGTAACGAACTAACCTGGAATACCATCTAAATGGGAGCTCAAATTAATTTTACACTGGATAGAAGGGCAGTCCAAAACCCCAAGGGCTGGAAATAAGTTATTAGTAATCAATAAGAATTATTTTGGAATGATTTCACCCAAAAAAGAAAACAATAAAAAAAACAATTGAAATAAAATACAAAAAATACATAAACTAAGATATCTAATAGTAAAAGAAACAAAGGAAGTACAATAGACCAGAAAACAAGGCCGATGTCCAATACGACTAACAACAAAGAAAAATATACCAAACCAACAATATATCTATGTGAAAGTGAGGCAACACCAATCACTCCTCCACCAAAGCCTAAACCTAAAGATATAAGAATATTCATTACACTGAGAAGCCTACTAAACCAATAATATATAGGGATGAGATAAAAGCATAGTAGGTATCCACCCACCTACCCAAATCATATCACTTAAAAAAAAATATATCATGAAGGTTTGAAAATAAGGATATTAAAATAGGTTTTCCAAATCCCCTTTTCAAAAAACAAGTATCAAAAGGCTTTCCTTGAAAAATACCCATTTTCATAGATCTGAAACTTTTACAAATAAAATAATAATTTATTTTCTCATAACAAAACATTCATAAATTGTAGTTTAAGATAATTTTAAAGGAACATTGAAGGAAAAAATGACATCATTTCAAAAATTTCTAAAATAACTATACCTTGGAAAATATTCATAAATCATCATCATGGAAACCAAATGTGATAAATGAAAATGGTATATAACATAGTCAACATGGCCATCAATAAATAAAATTATGTGTTCCAGAATACAATAACACATCAATTGACCTCATCACAAAAACTCAGTATTACTCTATCTTGGATTAACTGATGAAGAATCCCTTAAGTTAACCTAAATCCCACCTAAGGCCAATGGAAAGAGCATTATTCAAAACTAGTGCACTTTTTTACCTAAACTTACCACCTAGAAAATCATATACTCCCATAAAATTCAAATTAAGATGATAATTTCAAAGTATTAAAACACCATATATCGTATCACATCATCAAATTTAAAAAAAATCATAAGTATCACTCACACCTCTAAATGAAACATAGGAACATCCCCTTTATCAAGAATATCAATTCAATTAAATTCAACTTACCTCAAAGGGATATTTTATTACAAGTATTCAAACACCCATCATTTCCATTACAAATAAAGGGGTATGTTCTATGGGTTTTCCATTTTCCAATAAATCACTTAAAGTTCTAATTGATACTTTTCACATTCCACTCGAGATACCAAGACATTAAAAATAAATCAAGGCCATTTGTAAAACCATTATAAATTATTATAATTTAATAAATAATATTTTTTGAATTATTGTCTAAAAAAGTTTCAAAAACCCCCTAGCTTATAAATCTATATTTTTATAATCATTTTTAAAATCATAATCACAAAAACGTTCATGGAAAATATCAAGATCCAACTAAGAATTTCAATTTCCAAAACAATGATACATTTATTTAAAAAAAGTTTTCACATCAAACGAAATAAAAAATCACCCTTTTCTACTTTTATCAAAATATCAAGAAATAATTACTCTTTGATATAACTACTAGATATAAGTAGAAAATAATGAGGGAATTAAAAACTCAAGATTAAACTACAAGAAATCCTATATTAAATTTTAAAGGGAGATGATTAGGAAACCTGCCAAGGAATACTCGAATCACAATCCCAGGAAGGAGAACACAAGCCAGGAAGAGTAGAGGCTCAATGAAATAAGAAGGAGATCCATAGAGACATAAATAAAAATTAGAAAACATGTATCCAATGAAATTTCATGGATTTAATATCCCTTGGGAAAGAATAACATGAATAAGAATCGGATCCAATACCAAGATGGAGATATATATACCGATCAGGAGCCATCGCGATGAAAAACACATTGATCCACCAATAATTGAGGTTATGGAAGGAAAAATCACCCAAGGAGAGCCAATAGATTTTAATAGGTCTAGTAAATGTTGAAATAGGAGACAAAAAAAAAATTGGGGGTTTTAGGTAAAAATACATATAACCCCCTACTGAATCTCATGTCTAATGATGCCCCCAACCACCTGGTGGCCTCTATCGACTGGATGGTGGGTATAGAAAAAGTATATAAACTCTTTCTCTCCCAAAAACTAGATTATAGGTACATTAGAAAGATTTATCCACTATAAATCTCCACTGGATGGATTTTGGCTCTCACTGGTGAGCCAGTGGGCCACCTACAGTTCCCAAGGCTCCAGGTGCAGGTTTAAAACCACTCGGGACATCTAAGAAACCCTCAAAACCATCAATCATCTTAGAAATAAACAAAAAGGACACCCAAGGATGATATCTAGGTTAGTATGTGAAAATATAAATAAAATTTCACGATTTAGTTGTATATAATTGTTTTAGATGTGTTCTATTAGAAATTTGTCTAGTCATGTGAAGCAAGTAATTCTCTACAGAACTGGGCCGAAGAGTTTCACTAGAAAATAAAATGAAATTATATCATTTAAATTATTAAAAATATATCTATACCTATTCAAGTAATATAGTTTCTATAAATTATATATATATATATATATATATATATATATATTTTTCTATAGGCGAAGGATATAGGTCATCTTGTTGGATAGATGGAGATGTGGTTTGATACACACAAAAAATAGAAGTTATGTGAATGAAACTACAAAAAAATTAGGGAAATAAATATTAATGTCCATTTGGAATTATTAAATTACATTAAAATTTATTAATGTTATTCCATTTATAGTCTAAACTCAAATAAGTGTAGGATTTCAAAACTTCACTCTCAGTTTCAATATCCTTAGAGGATTCCATGGATTGAGTTTTAATAAATGTGTATTACAATCGTGTGAGTGGGATGGGTTGTGGACCATCTTATTCATGGGTCTTTTGTAGGTCAAATATGTCTTTATCATTAAAATAAGTTTTAGGGGGATTATATCTATTGGTGATCCTAGAGCACAATGAGAAATTCATAAACTTATGAATACTATTAAATATTAATAGTCACTAATTAATACATAGTTTAGTCAGGTTTCATCTTTGGAAAGTGTATTAGATATCATGTTTCAAAGGATGATAGGTAGTATTATAAAATAAATAGAGAAACTAATAAAGGATTCAAGAATAGTAAACTTCATAAACTAAATCTTTCATTCTATATTTTATAAATTAATTTTTTTTTCAACAGAGTAGCCTCATTTTATATACACACATAAACTTTATAAATTCACACTTTTATTCTATATTTTATTAAATTTAGGTATATTTCATTTGGTTCCATTATTATCTATTTTAGTGAAGTCTATTCAGGTCTATTGGATTCATTTAAGGCCTGTTATTTTTTGTTTTTATCTGATATGGGTTTTTCAAGTTTGGGATAATTCAATTTAGTTAAATTCATTTTTCTTTAGTTTGGTATGGTTTTTTTGGGTTTGGTTGGTTGATGTTATGTGGATTTGGTTAGGTATATTTAGATTTGTTCAATTTAGTTTAGTTTATGATAAGTTTATTTGATTATTTTTTATTCAAGTTAAGTGAATTCATATCAACATATTTAGGTTTATATTGCTTCAATTTAGTTTGGTTTATTTTGTGTCTAGTAATATCAATTTTTTTCAATTATATTTGGTTTAGTTCGATTGTGCTTGATTCTATTCATATACATTTGGGTATGTTTGGTTTGGGTTAGTTTAGTTTAATTAAATTCTTTTCATTTTGATTCAATTTTTTTGTCTATTTAGGCATGATTGTTTTATTTTAGTATAATTTGGTTCAATTTAATTGGAATATTTTTGGTTTTATTTATTTTAGTTTGGTTCTATTTAGTTTGGTTCTGATAGAATTGGGTTTATTTGGGCACCTAGGGTTAGCTCATTTTGACCAGTTGAGTTCAATTTGATTGGTATTTTATTAGTTTTGGTCAGGTATAATTATTTTAAGTCGACTCAATTATGTTTTTTAATTGTTCATTTTAATTATTTTTTATATGGAGTGGTTTAATTTTGGTTGGATCAATTCAGTTTAGTTCAATTTAGTTTTATTTTTTTGTTCAATTCCAATTTATTTGATTTGGTTCCACCTAGTTCAGTTTAAATCTATTCAGTTTTCTTTAATTTAGCTATTTTATTATCTGTTTAGTGTGGTTTTGTTTTATTTAATTCAATTTTATTCAGTTTGGTCTAGTTTGGTTATGTTCATTTTGGTTAGAGTTTTTTGGTTTTGGTTTGAATTGATTAATTTTTTTGTTCAATTTGTTTTAGATATAGTCCAGTCATACTAGTTTGATTCAGCTTGATTTGGTTTATGTTGGTTCAATTTTTGGTTTATTTTTGTTTTAATTGTTTTGGTTCTGGTTTCATTTTTTCTATTGGTATAGAGTACCTTAAGGTCAGTTTATATTGGTTTCGTTTGTCTTGGGTCTATTTATGTTAGTTTTTTGGTATGATTTCATGTCATTTGGTTTTTAGTTCAATTTAGGTTAATTATATTTTCTTTTTGTCTGTTTTATTCAGTTGGTTTCTTATGTTCAGTTCTATTCAATGAGTTTTAGTTTTATTATATTTTTATCTATTTGGATTATATTAGTTCAAGTCTATACAAGGGTGTCCAGTTCATTTTCGCTTAGGTCTGGTTAGTTTGACTAGTTTTGATTTGATTTAGTTCAGTTTTGTTATATTCTATTATATTTATGTTGATTTAGTAAGCCTCCATTTTCTTTAAGTAAAATCTATTCATATCAATTAAATTTGGTTCAATTCAGTTTTATTTTGGTCAATTTGGGTTTATTTGGTTTTGTTTAGATCCATTTAGGTCAGATCGATATGGTTTAATATAATTTTAGTTAGTTATGTTTGATTAAATTCATTTAGATACATTACAATGAATTTTTTTTTGATATTGGTTGGGTGGGGTTAACTTAGGTCCGTTTAGTTTATTTTCATTTATTTCATTTTGGTTTGGTTTAGGTCAAAATGAATCTGTTAATTTCTATTTAATTTGGTCCTATTTAAGTCAATTCAATTACTTTTGGATTCATTTAGGTATGTTTAATTAAGTTCATTTTTTTAGTTCAATTCAGTTTTAGATTGGTTGGTTTTGATTGGTTTGGGTTAGTTTAATTCCATTTTTTTAGTTTGGACCTGTTTTATCTGGTTCGGTTCCATTTGGTTTGGTGATATTTGTTTTAATTTAGATCGATGTAGTTTAGTTTAGTTCTTATCACATTATATTTCTTTTGTATAGTGTGGTTCCATTTTCTAGTTTTTTGTATAATAGTTAATATATAGAAATGTAGTGTTAAGATATGTAACTCAATTTTTAAAATTGAGAATTCTAGTGTTAAAATTTAGAAATGAAGTATTATAATCCTAAACACAAGTGTTAAATTTATTACCAGACTATGTATTTGTTGAAATCTATTTAAAATAATGGATATATAATATCATATTATTGAATTTAGGGAACTCAACTGTTAAAATATAATTATAAACTTTTAAATTTTTTTAACAATTTAATTATATAATTTAGTATTAATTTTTATCATTTTAATATTTTGTGGAATATATTTATTACTAATTCACATTTAAATACATTAAATAGAGGCATAAAAGAGAGAAATTATACAAGTGTGATTAGAAAAATGGCATATCTGGAGGGATTGAAGGTGATGGGGAGTGATATCTATGAACACACAAATTTTTATTGTATGAATAATTAATTTAAAGTGTTTTTAATCAAAATATTATTCTATTATGCTATATAAAGTTTATTATATATTGATAGATGATAAATTTTTTTATTTAACTCAAGATAAAAATTTTAGTGTGGTTTAACTACTGATAAATATGGTATAGAATTTTATAAATATATCATATTTAATAAAAGTTATATAAATTGTTACTATTTATGATATGTTGGGAAAACAGTTAGTGGTAGTTTATAGTCCTCTGTGATTATTTTTCATGAAAAAATAGAAAACAAATCATGAAACAATCACTGACATAAAACTTAGCATTGATTGCTAGAAAGTGATTCTGCTAAACCAAAAACAAAACACTAATGAGGGTATATTTTTCTAAAATTGTTTTTACATGGTTCATAAAAATCCTATTCTATAGGAAACACTGCAAAATTTTTATTGAAGAAGAGAACAAGATAAAGTCTCAATCAGTTAGAAGTGTCCTAAGTACCAAAAAACTACTTAGGGGAATTAAAAGATTATTACAGAACAATACTCAGTACAAGCGACCCCACCAATTATTTTATAAAAGTGTCAAGTCAGTTGATTCGATTCCACCACCAACCTATATTTTTGAATGACCATTTCTTGATCATGTAAATCACTACCCACCCACTTATTACATCATCTCAACTTGAAAATTTTAATGAAAAATGCACACATATGAAACACATTGCTGAGAAGATCAATGGAGAATCCACCTTTTAAGAACAATGTACAACCACCATTTAATAAGAGGAATCATCCACCTTTGAGTTTAAGATTCATTTAAGATAGGTTATATTGAAGAATCATCCATGAAAAGATGAATAATATTATTTTCGGGCTACTATCTTAAGGGAGATAATCTTGAGAGTTTATCCATGGAGGAAATAATCTTGAGGAGGAAGATGATGAATAATGATTCATCATTTTATGTTCATACTTTAAAATATAAAATTAAATTAATTTTTAACCCATATAAAAGACTTAATTTTTAGTTGATCCAAAATAATTATTTGAATTTAATTTCAAGATATTTATAATGATTCACGAATCATTTAATTTTGATAATTAGTGAATGAGACATGATCAAAATACCATGAAAACATGTTTTAAATACCATAGAAATCATTATAGTACTTAAGACATTTTTAAGGTATGTAAATTACATTTTTATAGTTTCATTTAGTTTAATGAAATGAATAAAAACTTGCTATATTTATAACTGAATTACCTTCAAGTGATCCTGATTAGAAAATAATGACATATTATAGAAATAAAAATTACTTTTAGTTCTACAAAATTCAGAATTGAAAATATGTTACAAGGTATTCAGACATACGGTGGATCCCATAAAAAATAAAATAAAACCTTAATTTATTCTAATGAATTTAATATCAATGATTTTAATTTCAAATGGAACAAGTTTCAAAATTTTTTGATCATTATAGTGTAATTTGTAAATAAAATACATAAGAAAACTTTAATTTTGTTTATAATGAAAACATTTCTTGAGAGGAAAAACATGAATCATGTTCGATCTAAAGTGAGAACATTTTATATAAATAATTATACACCGTTTTAATTTAATAAAAGTTATATTTACTTGTTATCTTTAAAATGAAACAATAATTATAAAATTCCTATCAATAAAACATAAGTTATAATTAAAATATAAGGAGGTTTTAAAAACATTTTTTCACATAAAATATTAAAATGGTTTTGAATATTTAAAAACATAAAAATACATGTAATCAAACAAAAAATACATGCATGCACATACACAAAAAATATCCTCCTTTTTCTTTTATTACAAAAAGAAAACTTTTAAACCCAGTTTCTCCCCCTTTTTCTAAATAAATAAAAAGAGGATTCAAAAAAATCCCCCCAAAAAATGAAATAATAAAATAATTAAATTTTCAGCATTCCAATTTAATTTTTTTTTTTCAAAATGATAAGTTTCTAAGGGCTTAGTAAATATGTCTTTTAGTTTATTTTAAAAGGGATAAATTCTAAAACAATATCATCTTTATTCACATGATCTCTAATAAAATGAAATCTAAGATCGATATGCTTTGTTCTAGAATACTGTAAGGGATTTTTAGAAATAGAAATTATAGATGTGTTATAACAATAAATAGGAAATTTATCAAGATAAATACCAAAATCACATAAAGTTTTCTTAATCCATAAACTTTGAACATAACTATTTCAAATAGAGATATACCCAGCTTCTGAAGTAGATAGAGAAACAGATAGTTTTTTATTAGAAGACTAAGAAATTCAAACTTTTCATGGAAAATGACACATACCTAATGTACTTTTTCTTCTAATTATTTAGTCTCTAAAACCAGAGTTAGATAAATATTTTAAATAAAAAAAATTATATTTAGGATAAAATAAACTTGAATCAATAGTTCCATTAACATATGTAATTATTCTTTTTAGCAATTTAATATGACTCTATTTAGGATCAACTTGAAATCTAGCACATAAACCGACACTAAATTTGATATTGGTTCGAGATGCAGTTAAATATAGTAATATTACTATCATGCCTCTATAAACGTTAATATCAACATATTTACTAGATGAATCAATATCTAATTTAAAATTAGTACCCATATGAGTTTTCATAGATTTTTATGAATCAAGACCAAATTATTTAACCAATTATTTAGCAAACTTATATTGATTAAGAAAAATTCCATCTTTCCCTTAAAAAATTTGAAATCTAAGAATGAACATTAATTCTACCATTAAACTCATGAAAAACTTAGAAGATATAAAATTAGAAAAATCATTGCAAATAATTTCACTAGATAAACCAAAAACTATATCATCAACACAAAGTTTTAAAATTAAAATATCATCAGAAGTTATTTTAATAAAAAGTGTAGGATCAACATTTCATTTCTTGAAACAATTATTTAATAAAAAAAATAAATCCTTTCATACCAAGAATGAGGTTCTTGTTTGAGGCCATACAAATATTTATATAATTGAAAAACATGATTAGTAAAATTTTCATTTTCAAAACCATGGGGTTGAGAAACATAAACTTCTTTAGTTATAAAACCATTTAAGAAATTACTTTTTATATCTATTTGATATAATATTAAACCTTGAAAAAATGAAAAATACAAAAAAATTATAATAGCCTCTAACATGGAAATAGATGAAAATGAATCTTTAAAGTGTATACCTTATTCTTGAGAGTATCCTTGAGAAAAAAGTTTGGATTCGTTTTTAAAAATCTGTCTAGATTCATCTGGATTATTTCTAAAGGTCCAATTGGTTCCAACTACTTGCTTATCCTTTGGCAATTCTACCAATGACCAAAAATTATTTCTAGAAAATTGATTAAGCCCATATTGTATAGAAACCATACATTTAGGATCATTTAAAGAATCATTAATATTATTAAGAACATATCAAAAATAAAAGAAGATTTGATAAAAACATTAAAAATAGAATTTCTAATTTTAACACTAGAATCAAAATTTCCAATAACTTTTTCAACTGGATGATATTTATGAATCTTCCATGATCTTGGATCAGGTCAAGATGGAGTATTACCCCCCCTCAATTGATTCATCCTTATCCAGAGTTTTTCATTCACCAAAACTAAAATCTCTAAACTCATCATTAAAAACATTAGAATTAGAATTTAATTTAAAATTATTTTGATCAAACATAACATGATGAGATTCTTCAATAACCATAGTTATTTTATTATAAAATTTATAAGATTTACTATTAATAGAATATCCAATGAAAATAAATTTATCACTTTTAACATAAAATTTATCTAAATTATCCCTTGAATTTAAAATAAAAACTTTACAACCAAAAAATCTAAAGTAGACAAATTTAGGTTTTTTATTTTTAAATAATTTATAAGGAGTTTTATTTAACAAAGGTCTAACAAGAATTCTATTTTAAATATTAAAATCATTAAAAATATTCCCATCCTAAAAAATATCTTGGTAAATTATATTCACTTAATATAGTCCAAGCCACTTCCATTCTATAACACCAATTTTCAATGGTGTTATAGGAGTAAAAAAATTATGAAAATAACCATTATTTTCTCATAATTTTTCAAAATATAAATTATGAAATTATCCTCCTTTATCACTATGAATAGAAACAATCATACAAAATTTTTCATTTTGAACTAAATTAAAAAAATCAGTAAATCCAGATAAAGTATCATTTTTATGATCAAGAAAATATACTCTTGTAAATTTACTGTGATTTTCAAAAATTAATAAAGTATATTTATTGACACCATGGCTATAAATTATAGTAGGACCAAAGAAATAAATATGTACTAACTACAATGGTGTATTATTAATTATCTTATTTATAGGTCTAAATAAAATTTAATGTTTCTTCCCTTTCATGAAATCTTCACAAACATGGAGCTATTCATTCTTCAAGGAAGGAAATTGTAACACATTATCATGAACTGAGATCTTATGTTACATATTGAAATTAACTTGACCTAAATGTCGATGCCAAAAGATTCTATCATTCTGTACAATATTCAAACACTTAACGTGTTAAGTAGTTAGTTTAGAAAAATAAATAGTATACATATTTTATTTTCCATTGGCATAAAATAATAAATAATCATATTTAAAATATCCATTTGTCATTTTTAAATTTTACTTTGATTCAATCAGAATATATTTGAGATATACTAATTAAATTATGTTTTAAACCTTAAACATATAAAACTTTATAAATAAAAGTAGAATTTGAAATACCAACTTTACCAAAACCTTTTACTTTGCCTTTAGAATTGTCTCTAAATGTTATAGTGCCTCCATCACATGTGTTTTAAGTGGTGAAATTTTATGGGTATCTTGTCATATGACTAGATCATCCACTATCTCTATACCATATTTCATTCTTGAGACATTTATTGAATTTTTCCTACAAAAAGAAATTACATGACAGTTTTGGTACCCAAGCTACTTTGGCTCTAATATGATTAGTAATACAATTATTAGGTACCCATACAAAATTTAAAAATTTATTGTATGGTACTATAGATAACATAGTTTTAGAAATATTAGTTTTTGTAAATCCTAAATATTGTTTAAATTTAAGAGAAAAATAATTTGCATAATGACCTTTCAAGCCACATTTAAAATCAGTAACAACAAAAGTAAAACCATTATTACTTTTAACAAAATGGTTTTTAAACATTCAAGATAATATTTTATCATAACCAATAAATATTTATTTTTATTAGTTTTATTCAAAGACATCATTTTATGATATTTTTCACGAATTTGAATAATAACAGATAAAATTTGTTTAATACTTTCAACTTCATTTTTCAATTTTTCATTTAAATATTGAGAAAATTTAAAATTTTCATAAACTGTAGAATGAGAAGCAGAAGCAATGTTTCTTAAATTTTCATTTTCTTATAAAATTACTTTATTTTCAGAAACAAGTTTCTTATTAATTTACTTAAGCTTATTATATGAATATGAATCTTTAAAAAGATATTTTCCTAATATTTCAATATCTATATTTAATTCAAAAACATTTAGTTTTTAGAATTGTAATTAGAATCCTAACATCCAAAATAAAATCTATAATCACTAACCTTATCTAGTGATATAATGATGCATAAGTTAATAGTTTATTTTTCATTTCCAGATTGTACATTGGAATCAAATTCTTCTATAAAACTATAATAGGAAGTCAATTCCTTTTTTCCTTCTTTTTTTATTTGTATTTATTATTATGTTTAGGACATTCAGGCTTGATATCACTTTTCTTCCTGCACTCATAAAAAGTTACATCTCAAGCATTGTAATTTGAACTTCCTTTTTTTCTCTCTTGTTTTTTCTTGATGGGTTCTCATAGATCGGTTTTTGAATCTTTTCCTTATCATTATTTTTTAAACCGTAATCATAATATCAGCCATGTATGCATTCTCACTATACTACAAATTGGAATTAGAAGAGTCAGTAGTAACCACATTCATAGATTTAAAAGTTATAATTTTTTGTCTCTTAGCCTACTATGTTCTTCAGTTCCATCTCATACTAGAGCAGTGATCCAATCAATTCATATAGGGTGTACTCTTTTAAGTTCTTTGTTTCATTAACAACTACCTTCTTTGCATGGAATTTCTTTGTTAAAGCTCCTAAAACTTATTCAACAGGTACTAGGTTTTTAGATCTTCTCTAAGTGAATTTATTCTATTAAAAATTCTTGTGAATCTATGGAATATTTGGTTTACTGTGTCATCCTCACCCATCTTGAAGTCTTGATACTCTGCTTGAATTTTTCCAAGATTGGTTCATATTAAGTTTTTAGAGCCAAGGCGAGTGACTTGTAGAATATTCTAAATTTCATGAGCTTTGTTACAAGAATACACTTAAATAAAAACACATCTATTAATAGAATAATATAAAATATTTAAAACTTTGTAATTTAAAATATATGTAGTATCATTATTTGTCGTAAATATATATGGGTCAGCTTCAGGTAGAGTGTATTGTCTTGACATGATAGACCAGTGCTCAATTCTCAACTATTTGAGGTATGCCTCCATTCAGGATCACCAGTAGCCATAGTCATTACCATCAATGTGAGGTAGCTTTTGAGGAATCCAAACCTCATTTGGGTTCAAACTTACCATCTTAAAGATCTTTGTCATTAGACTATGAGGTCTAGGAATAGGTTAGTAAAAATAAAATAAAATAAAACTCTATAGAGGGTTTGGATTATTCCAAAAGGAACAACCTATGATACCAATGCATAGTATCGAGGAAGATAATGAAAGAGATAAATTATTCTTTAAGAATTTTATCCTCTGATACCAATTATTAGGTCATATGGGGTAATGAAAGATGATATATAGGGGGTGAATAGAATAGATTAAAAAATTTAATCAAATAAATTGATTAATCAAATTAATTATAAAATATAAGTATTATGGTTAATTAGTAGTGGAAATAGTAAAGAACACAATGATTTTTTTTATAGTAGTTCAGTCCAAAGTGGAAATACTCTACTCTTATAAATCTCTACATGGTGAGAGATATGTGTGCACTAATTTTATTTTTAGGGGGGAATCATAACACAATTATAGAATCCTTTTCTATTGGAGGGATAACCATGACACTAGATTTTGTATAGAGAGCCATAACCCTTATAAACTGACTTTAAATAGTGGGAGCCACAACCAAAATAATCTTGAATTTAGATACAAGGATTTATAACCCTAAAATACCAAATTTAGAATCTAGGAGTCACAACCTGAGGAAGAGAAGAAGAAATAATGATTTTTTGTGTGAAATCATAAAAAAAATAGAATGAGTGTGAGAGATGAGAAATAATGTTAAAAACTCAAGCAATCAGATGATGGAGAGGAAAAAAAAAGCATAAGTACTGGTTCTTGATAATTGTATTTAAACATCTCATCAAGGTAGTAGAAGTAAAATCAAAAGTAATATGACACTTGAGAGAATGTTCAGGTGATGAAATAGGGTATCACAAGACTTTACCAAATTGTATAGTAGATTGAAATTTCACATCTTTATTTTTGAGGAAAAATAGAGTATCAAATATGTTAAACCTTAATATTCCTTGAAGTGTCCTGACATTTTTAAATGGGATCTGTAAAATAGAACTAAAAAACTAGTCTTTGAGTAAATCAATTCCAAATAAAAAATAATATAATTATTTAGGAGAGAGGAAATTATTCTCCATAATAATAGTAAAAAGAATCATTTGAATTTGAAATATGAAGACCAATTCAAACCTATTTGAATAACCCAGTAAATGAAAATAACAATTCAAAGTAATCCAGTAAAAATAATAATATTTTTAAAAAATATTAAATACAGTTAAATTTTAATCAACGTATAAAAAATAATAATTATTATGCTTTAAATACCATATAATGTGTTCGAATAAATTCAATGTCATTAAATAACAATTAAGAAAATAACTATTTAGTGAAATTAACTTAAAATTAAGAAACATAAATATTTCATAAATACACTTCAAGTTTATAGATGAATAAATAAAAAATAAATACATTTTTTGAAAAACTATAAAAAATATTTAAAAAACTTCACTCAGATGAAATATAACATATATTAATTTAGAAATTTATGAAAAACTTAAAATAATTATAAAATTCATGAATTTAATCAAAATATAAAAAGTGATGGAAAATAGAGAAGAAATAAATCATCACTACTGGTAGCAAAAATGCCTAGTGGTGAAAAAACTATTCAATATTGGAAAAACAATTTGAGACACCATTAGAAAAAATAATTTTAGTCACCGTTGGAAAAAATAATTTTAGCCCCCATTAGTTATAATTTACCCACCATTGGAAAAAGAGAACAACCCACCACTGAAATTTAGACACCAACCCAACATTGGTTTTTATTTTACACACCATTGATTAAGTGAAAAATTTTCAAAGGAAAATGAGTCACCATTGAGAGAATATAAGGACTCACTGTTGGATATATGAAAAATTTGGAAAGGAAAAATGAGTCACCATTGACATGCAAGAACTCAAGACACTATTGGAAAAAATTTGGAAATTGAAAGAAATAACCCACTATTGGGTATAGAATGAGGAAAATGGAAAAGGAAATACCCACCATTTTCAGTGGAAAAACAACCCACCATTGAGAAGATTAACGAATAAGCCATATTTGAAGAATAATGAACAATCATCATTGAAGAAGAAGGTACTCCTACACCTTTGAGTTTAAGATTTAGTTAAGAGAGATACTATTGAAGGAACATCTATGAAAGGAGGAAAATGATGATTTTAGGGATTCTAGCTAAAATAGGTTAATCTTGAGAGTTTATCGATGGATTAAAGAAGCTTGAGGTGGAATTTTATGAATAGTGATTCATCATTTTATGTTTATACTTTGATACATAAAATTCAATTTTTTTAACCCATATAAAAGAAAAAATTTTAGTTGGTCCATAAGACTTATTTTAGTATAATTTCAATATCTTTCCAACTATTTAATAATATTCTAATTATAATAAATATTTAATGAGATATGATCAAAATACTGTTAAAACATGTTTTAAATACCAAAAAAATCATTATAGTAATTACGATTGTTTTTAAGGCATGTAAATAAACTTTCTATAGTTTCATGTATATTAATTTATTGAAGAAAAACTTGTTATCTTTATAATTGAACAAACTATTAGTGATTCTTATTATAAATGAATCATATATCCAATAAACAAAAATTATTTTCAATTCTGAAAAATTCAGAATTGAAAATCTATTACAAGCTATTAGGATATACAAAGAACCCATTAAAAAATAAATTAATACCTTAATTTATTATAATTAAATTAATATAAATGACTTTTATTTCAAATGGGAAAATATCCAAAAGAATATGATCAGTATAGTGTAAGTTATAAATAAAATAAAAAAGAAAACTTTAAAGAAGTTTATAATAAAAACATTTCTTGAGAGAAAAAACATTAAACATGTACTGGATTAAATGAGTACATATTATAGAAATAATTAGATGATATTTTAATCTAATAAAAGTTATATTAACTTGTTATCTTCCAAATAAAATTATAATTATAAAATTTTGATCACCATAACACAAGTTATAATTAAAATATAGAGAGATTTTAAAAATAGTTTTTCACATAAAATAATAAAAGTGTTTTGGATATTTAAAAACCTATAATAACATGTAATAAAACAAAACAAAAATACATACATGCACATTCACAAATAAATATGACATAAGTATCACATAAATAAAAGTCAGATGATAAATCCTAACCTCCGGCCCGACTTCCTTCGCACGTGTTTGAATCTACCACATAATAAGATTATATAAATTATTTGGTTTATTAATAACCTATTATATGTTTAATACCTTACAATTTAATATATATATTTTAATTATTTTTTATTATATATTTAAATACTTAATTAGTTAATTCCACGTCAGGTGTTTTGAGAATTTTTTGTTCAATATTTCAAAATGGATTCAATGTGCTGGCTATGGTCAAAGAGGTCATTATTTAAACATATATAGAATAATAATAATGAAATATTTATCATATTTATACATAAATTATAATTTTAAAACCAATAATTAAATATGATTATGAAAAATGAACTAGGTTAGAATCATGGATATCGTAGGCCGTACGTACACATGAGTAACGTTTCAATTTTACAATGATCATTATGGAAAGAAGGTAAGTAATATTTTTTACTTTACATAATCATAATAATATCATAAATACAATATTATTTCATTAAATATACTTATATATATCATCAATGTGCCTTAGTGATGAAAAAATATTCACATCACTTCGTGGAAGCGATAGTCCACATGAACGCACGAACAACGTTATAATTTTGCACTATATGAAAAATGATATATTATCTTTTCATAATGATAATTGTGTGAATAATATCATAATTATTTCATTTATATTACATACATTCATCAAATTAACCCTTATTACCTTAAATGTAAAGTTCTATTGAAAACAAATTACATCGCTTCGTGAGGCTGTAGTCCGTCATATAGAGTAGCGATGTTATCGTATCCCCCACAGAATTGGAAGTAAGAAGGTATATTTGATATCATAACACCATAAGTATAAATATGTTAATTATATCATATATATACTTTAAATAAATCATCATAATAAGCTTTGAGTGGTGATTATGGAAAAGAAATGACACCGGTTTGTGAGGAGGTAGTCGGCCGTACACACAAATGATGATTTTGTATCCCGTTTTATGAAAGTGGAAATTAATTTATGTTATTAAATTTAAATAATAATATATAATAATATGTTATATACTGATGTTATTATATCATAATAATTTAATAATATTTTAAGGAGGTTTAATAAGAAATAAAACAAAAAACACTCAGTTAAGCATGATACCTCTTCTTCAGACAAACTCCTTAGGTTAGCACCAAAATCTTTCTTAGGTTGGATTTATGATCAAATAAATAGATGTAGTCAATGATTAGGGAAGTTATTAAGTAATTTGGGTAGGTATTGGATGATAATAAGGATTTTTATATGTCAATATGAAAGGAGAGGGGGTGGCCTTTTATAAGTGAGGTGAGTTCAACACTTATAAGTTTTGAAAAGAAAAAGGTGTACCCATGTTTTTCACATAAAAAAGCTCCAAAATGTATCATTATAGATACTTATATATTATAAGTTTAAATATTTCATTATAATATATTTTATACAATTTATTAGGTCATTTTTACCCTTATATTTTTAGTTTAACCCCCGATAAATTTGTTTTTATCGTAACTACAGTAATTTATTTTTACTATTTCACTATTCCTTATGGTAAAAAATTAAGTTGAATTTATTATATAATATAAATTATTATGATTAAAAATATTTAATCCATTTTACCATATTCAATTAATACAATTTGAAAATTTTAATTTAAAATTAAACCCACAGAAGTGATGGAAAAACAGGTTTTCAAGAAGTGTATGTTTCAGGAAAAAATAATTTTATATTAACTCTACGGCTAATAATAAATATTTTATGAATATAAAATAATATTTAATAATATATAACCTTAAAATTTAATTTAAAATATTTATAATTAGTGTTTATTTTAATTAATTTCAAAGTAGAAAAGTTATGCACTTTAAAACAATTTTTAGAAAAATCATGTTTTTAAACAAAAAAACTAAACTTATACTAAAATAAAATATAAAGGTAATTAAAATGTAATTAATTGGATTAAATATAAATAAATAATATTTATCTTAATTTAAATCATATTAAAAATATTATATAACGTTTAAATTACTTAATTTATTGAAAAGAAATGATAGTTTTACAAAAAATAGTAGCTTTCACTATTCACTGAAAAATCAATATTTTCTGAAAAATACTAAAATTTCATCCTATGTTAGTTTTGATATGATGATTTAAAAATTAAATTCAATTTCATAAAATAATTTTTTTTTTAAAATTTCTAAAAATTAATTATAATATTTTCTCACAAAAATATATAAATTTGTTTCTGAAGAAAACATAATTTTGAAGAATAAAGTTACTTTAAAAAAAATTGGTTGATTTTTTACGAAAAAATTATCAATAAATTTTCTTGATTAGTAAATTTATATGTATTTAATAAAATATTTAATAATATTCATACACAACAATTTAATCTCTAGTTTATAACAGTCATATATTCCGTGAGACGTTTATGCTTGGTGTTGTGTGTCAAATACACTATCGAACATAATGATCTTAATTTGAAATATTGGGGGTGTTAAAATCCTAACAATATTTTTAATAGTTAGATAAATATCACAGGTAAAGTGTGTATGATCAAAAAAACTTATAGTATAATCCCATTATTTCAATTTCTCTCTTCAAAATGATATAAGATCCAAATAAGTACAATTAAAATTATCTTTGTGAGCCAATCTCAAAATAAAAAAGAGAATAAACTGAAACTTTTTATACCTTGAAGGAATGGAATCATATAGGCTCCATGAATCAACCCAAACTCATTATTTATGATCAAATAAAATTAATCAATAATACTGAAGAATTAGGGTAGGAAGGGAAAACAAACTTGTAATTTAGCTTCCTATAAATAAATTAAGGATCTCTAAGGGATTAACAAAATAAAATAAAATATAGGATTAGCATCATGAAAAAAGGTTTAAAAAGATACTAAAATTATAGAATTAATTATATTAATTTATTTTAAACTCATCATTCTTCGATATGATTATTAATAAATTACTAGTAGTTAATAAAATCTCAAGAATCTTTCAATAAATAAGGTATAACAAAATAATATAAAAATATTTTAGAATAACACTTGGGAATGAGAAAAATATAATTGGTTAATAAATTCATGAAATGTACACTAATGACTAGTCCAATAAATGCAAACTACCATGAATTTAAATCAAAAAATATTTTCATATTATCAAACAATTTAAAATAATACAAAAGTTAAATAATAATGAAACTTTAAAAAATTTCCATCTATATATTTCACATTTATGAAAATGATTAATAAAAATTTTAAAAAAAAGAAAAATATATTTCGTAAGTGATTATATATCTTATATTATGGAAATAATTATTCCATGGGTGAAATTGATTAATTTATTCCAAGCTAAATTTTTTTTCCTCTTATTTTAAAAACATGTATTGTGAAAGTTAAAAATATATAAAAGTTAAAATAAAACTCCCATTTTCATGAAATTACATATATTTTTTCTTTATCTGGGATTATTCTTCTTTAGAACCTAAAAAATAAAATTAATCAATTAAAGTGAAAGGATCAATCCATTTAAAGTTAAGAAAGACATTGAATTTAACACTGGTCACTAAGAGAGTTCGTTAAATACATTATAAACCTGATTCCTAAAAAATAAATGAAAAATTTATATTACCTCCCATTATAACTTTTTTTAAATTATTTTATATATAAATTACCTATAATATCTCAAACTTCAGAAACCCATATTTGGTAGTTATATCACATTATTGGTACAAAGTACAAGAGTTCCTGAAGGATCAAACAGTTTAGTAGTCTTAGAAGACTAGATATATACCTACATTACACTTGAAAACATGAGATAAAACATGACTGCATTTCAAGATAATTATTATTCATTCCATCATATCCCTGAAAATTATATATAGTACCCCTCTAGGTTTCTAGGGGGAAAAGAAAATAAATATGTGTGAGCTCAGATGCTCAGTATAGAGTAACATACAACGAAAGATTATATAATATAAACATATAATAAGAGACATGGTAAGAATAAATGAACTAAATGAATCCATAATTTACTAAAACTAAGGGCATGAAATATCCATGATAATAAAATAAAACATAGATAACAATAATAATTTATCTCATACTAATGGAATATATAATGTGGGAACTCAAAAAGTTGCTATCAAGGCCTTATTCCAAGACACTTTCCTATCATGGGAAGAGCAATACACCAAAACCCAACCTATTTTGTCTCATGATACCTATTTATGCATCAAGGGGATATATAATGATGGGCACGACCTGTCACTTGTTTAAGTCCAATACATTCACTATAAGAGACATAAAAACCTTTCAGACCATTCCTTGAGGAACCTCTTTATGAATAAAACTTGTATATGAATATATTGAGAAATATATACATTAAATACTTCCCTATTTAATATAATAATGCGAATATCTAGGATAATATACCTTAATCAACTTAAAATATGTGGGGTATCATTAAAGTAACATGAAGTACCCTTATCAAATTAATATATATGAGAGGGTATATAAAATGTGCTAGGTTATCCATGGAATATTGTAATTTTATTCAATGTATTTGATTGGTAGGATATATAATAATGAAATGGTAGGAAAAATCCATCATCATGGTTCATTAAGAGCATGTGAATACCCCAAAACATATCCCTCAGGAGTGTATCACTAGTTGTACAGTCTTAAGCACACTCATCATGCATCAAGGTGATTATTTATTCAATGTTAAACCAACCATTTTTAGTGTTATTACCCCTTATTTCATTTATTCCATTTTAGTATCCACTTTCTAGTATCTATATGGGGATATATTTTCTACGAAATTACACACACTTTTACTTTACCAACACTTAGGATGATTTTTTCACCATGGAAAAGGTAAATCTTGAATCAAAATAATACAAGAGAGGGATAAAAATATAGACTTGTAAATTCCTTAAATTTTATGAGTAACATAGAAAATTATTCCATGGAAATTTATGAACCATGAAAAAGAAAATAGGTGATGATTACAATATGAGTCCCAAGGAAAGAAAATTGTAACAGAAAACCCCACTTTTCGATTGGGTAGAAATTTAAAAATAAACTCTTAAAAAATAGGTATTAAACTTGATATTAAAATAATATGAACAAAATAATTTCATTATATAATATCTCAAATAGGTTTTATAAACACCACATAAATGAAATTATGTGTACAAAACAAAACAAGTCTTAAAGAGAGGAATTTGAGATGGAAAACCCTTAACTATTATCCTGAATTCCCTGAATGTAATTTAACCAATTGCATCATAAACATAAATATATATATATATATATATATATATTAATAAATCAATTAATAACGTTAATCAAATCCAATTTAATTATAAACTTTATAAATAATCATTCTATACATTCTAATTTTCAACGTCGAGTGTTTATAGTTTTGATAGTTTGTACTAGTCTCGCCGCGGCCCGACTGCCGTCGGTCTTCCCGTCTCGCCGCGGCCCGGAACCGGCCGCGGTGTTCGTCGTCCGGCGTGGTGCGACGGCACCGCGCCCCTCCGCCGCGCCTTCGATTCCCCTTGACGCGGCGCGACGGCGTCACGTTCTTGATGATTCTTCCACGGCGCCGCGCAATATAATCGCACGATTATCCGCGTGGTGCGACGGCACCACGCCACCTTGTTTCCACTCGCAAGGTAAATCAACAAGAACGATGGAGGGGGTTCGGCCGTGTTCATGCGGTCCGGCCCCCCTCACGTTAAAATGATAACACAACTTAAATATCCTTTCGTTAATCATGCTAGAACCACGAACAAGAATAAATAATTAAACAAAAAATCAACAACCCCTACCTTGGGTATAGGTTCGAAGATTTGTCAACGTCCCGCGGAAGACAACGTCGCGGAGGTCGGGCGTCGCGGTAGTCGTTTGTCAAATCCGATGACGAAGAGGTGCGTCCGATGTGATACGTCGTTGGAAAATCTTCGTATGCCGACGAAGGGAGTCCGAGGAGGAAGCGACGTTCCCTCTCGTTGAAACGGAAGACGAAGAAGAGAGGAGCGGCGTTCTTCGTCGGAACTTGAGCGTTCTTCGTCAAGTTGAGCGTTCTTCGTCAAGTTGAAGAAGAAGGAGGAGGAGCTCTCAAAAATCCTCTTAAGTTGGCTAAACAAGACTAACCAAATAAAATAAGGTTCCTCCTTATTTTATTTACCAAGCCAAGGAAATCAAAACTTCAAAATTCAAAAACATAACACTTAATTAATTAAACATGTCATGTGTAATTAATTAGATGTTAAGTTTACAAACATTTAAGAGGGAGAGAGGGGAGTTTAAGGGAGTTTGGGAGAAGTTGAGAAGTTTTAGGGTTCGTGTGGGCCCCACCACACTTAATCCTCTCAAGGGAGGTTAAGTGGGTGTGGGTCCCACCCCTAACTCCCTTTGAGAGAAGTTAACCCACAAGTTTAAATAAAATTTTGTATTTCACAAATTTTATTTAACTTAATCTAAAAACCCAAAAAACTAACTTTCAACCCGAAATAAACGCAACTTCCGAAAAGGTCTCCTTAAGCGAATATCGGTGCTGTGAGTTCATCGGTGCCCTCAGATTTCAATTCCGAGCACTGGATCAAAAGTTAGAAATTCCCGCTCGTTCGTTCACTGAACGTACCCGAGCCAAACTTCGGAAATTGATTCCGGGCACTCCGGGCCTCGGAATCAGGTGCCGTCTAAAACCGCGCTCTTGTAAAATTCCAAAGAAAATTAAGAAAAAAATTCCCTTGAATTTTACGGGTCTTTAAATTACTCCCACCTCAGGGCTTTACGTCCCCGTAAAGATACATCAAAAACTAGGGAAACAAATGAGGGTACTGAGCACGCATCTGAGCCTCCTGCTCCCATTTGCTCTCCTAGAGATTCCCGTGCTGCCATCTGATGCGCACAAGAGGAATCGATCGCCCACGTAGGACCCACTCCTGTCGATCCTCTATCTCCACCGGGACCTCCGTAAAAGTCTCCCCATCGTCAACGTCAAGCTCCCCATGGTCAATGATGTGCGTCGGGTCGTGCACGTATCTCCTCAGCTGAGACACGTGGAAGACGTCGTGCACCCGGTGCAACTGAGGTGGTAGAGCCAGGCGATAAGCCACCTCACCAATCCTGCTGAGGACCTGTAAGGGTCCGATGAAGCGCGGAGATAACTTTCCACCTCGGCCAAATCTCCGAATACCACGTCAAGGTGAGACCCGCAAGAAGACGTGGTCGCCATCCTCGAACTCTAGTGGCCTCCGCCTCCTGTCAGCGTATGACTTCTGCTGGCTCTGTGCTGTCCTCATCCGCTCCTGGATGACCTAGACCTTCTCTGTCGTGGCCTGGACCATCTTCGGTCCCACGAGTGCTGACTCTCCAGGGTCTGTCCAGCACAAAGAAGTGAATCTATTCCATCCAAATGTGGAACTTTGAGAGATTAACATATAACTGATGCTCTCTCAGTGTACTCAAAATGATCTCAAGATGGGTGTCATGGTCCTATCGAGCATGATAATATACCAATATATCATCCATGAAGAGTACCATAAAATAATCCAAGGATGAAAAACTTGGTTCATCCGTGCCATGAAAACTTCCAGCACCTTCGAGAGACTGAATGACATAACCAAATACTCGTATAGACCATACATGTTTTGAAATGCTGTAAGAGGTATATCTGATGGTCTAACATACAACTGATGATAACCGAATCTCAAGTCAATCTTCAAGAACACCTGGGATCCTGAAAGCTGATCAAAGAGATCATCAATCCTTGGCAGGAAATATCGGTTCTTGACCATAAACTGGTTCATATTCCGATAATCCACACAAAGTCTGAGGGTACCGTCTGAATTCTTTGCAAAAAGAACAGGCGAATCCCAAGGAGAAGTGTTGGGTCAGATAAGACCATTTGTATGCAACTACTATAACTGCTTATTGAGCTCCTGTAACTCTAGTGTAGTTATCCTATAAGGATGACTGGACACTGGTGCTACTCCTGGAATGAGCTCAATAGAGAAATCTACCTCTCTCTCTAGAGGTAAACCTGAAAAGTCGTCTGTAAAGACATCTCTGAAATGATCCACTACTAGAGGAAAGTCCATATGTGAAGTCTCCTAGACATCCAGATATAAACTAGAAATTTGGACTGTAATTCCTCCCAACCCATGATGCTCGGGTCTAGCTCTGCTCGCCTAGACATCTCATTCGTCCTTGTGTATAAAATATCCACCCTTTAGTGACGTGAAACTTACCCTGCGACTATAGCAGTCAATAAAGGCCTGAAAATAGACCTACCAGTCCATTCTGATAATGACATAAAAGCTTTTCATCTCTAATACATAGAGGTCCCATAAGAAGTGACACCCACCAAACTCCATAGGTCACTCCTTGGGCTAACATACACTATCCATCCTAATCCCCAAATGAGTTTCTAGAACCATAACATTATCATATGTAAAGATACAGAGCCATGGCTCTCCATAATGGAAGAAAATATAAAACAATGGGAAGCCCCTATATTGAGAAGAGAAGAATATAAAATCGAGGAAACTCTAATCTTACCTCTAATCATAGAGGGTTTGGGATCCTGCTCCTGTTGGGTCTACTCCATTGCAAAAGTCTAACTTGTACCGTGACCCTGGTACCCTGCCAAGATACCCTGAGTTGATCCACCCTACCATCATTGAAATCCTGTCGTCTTGATATTCCTACCATAACCACCTCCTCGGCCTGAATGGCCTAAAAAACTCTAGTTCTCTGACTGTTGAGAAACGGGTGGCCCCACTCCTATACATGGAGTCATAACAGATCCCCTCTCACTAACTGATGGTGAGATAATCCTGCAAAAAGGATAAATATGGCCCATATCGCCACAAGATCAGCACTTTATTGGGTCCTTCTGGCAATGTGGTCTCGTATGACCACTATTTCCGAACTGGTAGTACACCACTTGGCTACCTGAAGAAACATCCTTGAGGTGATTCTTTTTATCGATCGAATGACTAATAGCCCTGGATTCTAAACCTCTATAGCTCATAGCTCCAAACTCCCTAAGATTGCTCTTGGTAATCAGTGCCTAGTTTTCTATAGAATTAACCGAATTCAACCTAAAAACATTCACCTGAAATAGGATGTCATATATGAGATCATCCTCAAATCGCCTAGCAAGTGATAACTCATCACCTCACAAAATAGGTGAAAATCATCAAAGCTCGGTAAAGTGAGAAGAATAATCCATCAATAAAAGAGTGCCCTACTCCAAATATAGGAACTCTTGGGCTTGGTCGACTCTCAATTTCTTGGGGTAGAAGTAGTCATAGAAGGTCATCTAAAACTTTTCCAAAGTCATATCCCGATGATGTCCCACCTGTGCGATAAAATCCCACCATCTCTTGGAGGAATCATGTACCATATAAGTCGTGAGCTTCACCCTCCTCTCAAGAGGAATCTCTAGATCCTCGAAGATAGAAAGCATGGCCTCCAACCATGACTCTATAGCTAGTGGTTCTCCATCTCCTGAAAAAGTGGTAGGATGCTGCTGTTGGAAAACCCACATCCACTCTGACATCGTTGGGGAAGGATGTGGTGCTTCCTGAAAGGTTTTCATCATCAACATAAAGCCTTAATAGAACTTTGCATCAGTACCTATGTACGGTATAATAGTTGGTGTCAAAAATGGAAAGATAGGAGGATTTCCTAGTAGTCCTTGATCTACAATTTATGGTGTCTAATCATTGCCCTGTACCTGGCGTAAAATTGGTGGATGTATTTTTGGCATGACTCTACAAGTTCAAGTGCACACCTTAGTACAAGATTAATGGAACTACAAATCATAAGAGTAAGAATGGAACTGAATAATGAAAATATTCATGTTTTACAAAAGTGGGTTACATGGAATGTAGAAACACAACACAACGTGTTCCATTAAGATTTAACATGGGCATGCACCTCTGTCAACCTGGTCATGTAACACCCCATACAAAGGGCATGTTCCTCATGGGACACAATGTGTACATGAATATCCCCTCCTACCCAGGTACATATACAAAGCTAGAACTACAAAATCATGCTGGTGTAACACTACACGCTGTGTTCACCCAAGACATGATGTGGACTACTTAAGTTCCATCCACCTATGTCGTTAATCACACGGCCAGATACACTGTCTTTTACAACATAGACTGTACTCCCAGTACACGGTGTGTTTTACCAAACGTTTACCAACCACATGTCTCTTCTCACATAGTTAGTCACACGATCAAAATATACACGACATGTACATATGGTACATGATTTGTACTTATGAAAATTCATTTCTTCTAGAATAGAAGAAACACATGGAATGTGTTCATAACCTCACACACCATGTTGTCTAGGTTTCTAGACAACAAGCCTTTGAAAATTCTTTGAATTCCCCGAAATCATACAATTTTGGCCAAGGCATGCCAGGTTCCGATTTGTGAGAGCCTATACTCCCCTCAAATCAAAGTTTGTCATCCTTACTCATATTTTGCCTCAACATAATTCATTTAAAGTTCAAACATGAACCACCAAATTCTGATCCAAGAGGGCCCATAACACCTTAGGGGCAAAATCTTCACTTCCATCCAAATGAAATTTTACATATACCAATACCCTATCAAAATATCAGGTATTTCTATCACAATATCTATCACAACAACATGCATATCTAGCACAAAATCTATCACAACAACATGCAATCAATAATGCACCCTACATGGCATGACAAGAATGCATGACATGTGATCTCTAGCAAGTGACTATAGGATGCATGAGATGGAATACCCTAATATCATAGGGTTGAAATAGAAATAGTACCACAATGATATCAATCATAATAGTACAAAACAAGTGAACCACCCAACGGTGAAATCTAGTCAACTGTAACAATTGCAAAACCAGAAAAAAATTGCAATATTCGTGGTAACATGGATTTTCCCCGTACATGGTTTAGCTACTCCCAAGAAAAAATTACTACTAAATACCTATTCCTTCCTATCCTAGTCTATTGGATCCAAATAGAAATAGAAATCAGGAAAGAAAAATCCTCTGGTACCACTTTGTAATGTCCCAGATCCGGGTGCTGCCAAACGGTGCCCTGAACCCGGTTGGTCACATAACCTCAAGTGTATTTCCCCAAATTCCAGAGGCAGATGACTAGAAGAAAGGGCCAAGTTTTGATAATGGGGAAACCATTCCCTCATTGTCAGAGTATACATAATGGAAAACAAATAGTAAACAATAGCGAAAGCAGTAATACCCACAAAATTAAACAACGTAAGACTGAAATTAAATCCAAAAGAATCCACAATATATATATATATATATATATATATGATGCATGGAATATGCATCTAATAAAATAGACAAATAAGTCACAATTATGGAATGAAGTACAGAGACCAAAGTACAAAAAATAACATGTAAATTTCAGTAGCATTGTAAGCCCCATCTTGGTCCGTTGCTCTCCAACTCCAACAGTAATCAAGTACCTGATGAAGAAGGGACTTTCCCATTATCTATACCTACAATCATACTATCTATTTGGGTCCAAAATCATGACCAAAAAAGGTTGTGTGATGAATCTTAGTAGGCAATCGGCAAAAGATCTGTGCTTAACTATCAGGGAATATATATAGCAAGTAATATGTAGAAATGAAGCAATAAACTAGGAAGTACTCAAAAGTAAACAATCCTACAGTTTTCAATTACATTAATTTAACATTTATTATTCATTTGTTGAATCATGTAATCCTGGGATCTAGCCTAAGATATATATCCCCTATTTAAGTAACCAAAATAGACGTCTCAGAATACCATCTAAACAATCAAGTAGGATCGATTCCAAGCTTGTGCTTTGGCTTGGCATACTAATCACAATTATATAATTATTCCTACATGGCCCCTTGGGAAGTTCCCACAATATATCTCCTCTAATATAACATATCATCAATTCATTAAGCAATGACCCTCTAGGAAAGCTCTCATGGTTTAACCCTTTTGGACTAACATAGCATCAATAATTTACAAATGACCACATGGGAAGCTCTGATGGTAAATATAATTACGTCAACAAGGCATCAATAAATTATTAACGACCACTTGGGCAGCTCTCATGGTCAATACCTCCTGGGTCAACATAGCATAAGATAATTATAAACAACCTCTTGTGTAGCTCTCACAGTCAATACCCCTAGGTAAATCATTTACACCGAGGCTCTCACGGTCCATTGGAAACACAGTTCACATATAATATCAAAGCATCTCGTCTAATATGAAACTTATACACGGATAATCATTCAAAAGAATATCACATGCATTTCATATAATCAACATCTCTATCCTAACAAAACAAGACATAGAAAACAGGGAAATCCTAACATGCATTCTAGTCCAAACGACCATAAACAATCAAATAAGGGGAAACACACCCATGGGGTGTCACAATAACAAGGTATCTAACCTTATGCACAATCAATAAACCTTTATCAATTAATCAAACCATGGCATGCAATAAATAGGTTTAAATTCCAAATCAATCAATACGCCAAGCATGGGTATGCAACACTTTTCTCATATATGATCTAAGAAAAACAATGAAAGGCACAAACCACATACCTTGATGTTGTACGATAGATTTACTTGAATGTCAACCCTTGAATATTCCTAAATCAGCATAGATCTATAAAAAAGTGATAACACCAAACCTTGAATAACTTATGAGAGAGAATTACTCAAGAAGAAAGGCTCTTGGAGTTTTGAGAAATCACTGATGGGATTCCAATGCACCTGGAAGTGTCTCAATCAGAGCTCGAACATAGAATCAGGAGGTGTTCGAAGCTCATCGGCCATTCCGTCTCTCTCCTGTACAAACCATGAGTAGAAAAAGACATTTATGCATATAAGAGGTGAACCAAATATGATATATAAAATAAAAATAAAAGTACATGGCATGTTTATTTAAACTACACACCGTGTAGTAGCCTTAACTGGCCCCTGACTTAAGTGGTTAGCCAAGTCACCTACAAGACCATCTACTCGGCCGTTACACAACTAGTATGTGGCAGTACATGGCACCCCGGTACACGACATGTCCATGAAAGTACACGACATGTACTCAGAAAAACTCCCTTTCTTCCTTTTTCCTCTAAAACAACCCAAAATAAAGATCCATTCCTAAAATGAAAATCCAAGTTCTTGAAAACTTCCCCCCTTAAAGCATTTTGTCCCCAAATTTCCCTTCCAAGGGTGGTAAATTAGAAACATCGAACAACTCCGGACACTACCATTGAAAATCAGCGTCCCTCTCCCAAGTCTCATCATGCACTCATCCATGATGCCATATTACCCATACCCAAGGAAAAAACCGGCCACAGAGAACCTTCAGGCTGAGATCCACAATATGAATAGGGTACTCTTAGAAGGATGCATCCACTTCTAACTCAATCTATTCGGGTTAAAAAATGTGAGTTGGGTTTGAAAAGTAATGATGTAGTTGAGAAACATGAAAGACGTCATGCGTAGTCCGGTACCTCTGATGTAACTACAACTGATAGGAAACCAGCCTAACTCTCTCCAAAACCTTAAATGGCCCGACATATCTTGGTGAAAGATTCCCCTATCTTCTAATCCACATGTGTCCCAATCTCAGTGTTGCACGTAAGAAAACCTGATCTCCGACCTCAAACTCTACAGGTCATCTCCATTGATCAACATAAGATTCCTGCTGTGACTATGCATTTTCCATCCTATTTCAAATCAAATCCACCTACTCAGTGTTCTCCTGGACAATATAAGGTTCCAACATAGCTACCTCTCCTACCTCTAGCCAATATAGTGGTGATCGACTTGTAATACTGTACAAAGACTCATAAGGTTCCATCTGAATATTTGCATGAAAAATATTATTGTAGGAAAACTCTACTAGGGGTTTGTGTCTCTCCCAAGAGCCCCTCGAAGTCAAGGAAGCATGCTCGAAGCATTTCCTCTAAAACCTAAATCGTGCACTCGAACTGACCATCTGTCTGGGGATGGTAAGCTGTACTCAGATGTACCTATGTACCCAAAGTCCTCTGTAGTCCTTTATAGACACCATAAGTAAACCGGGAATCCTTGTATGAAACAATAGAGTGAGTAACCCCATGAAAACATACAATCTCATAGATTTGAAAACTTTCAATCTCATCAACACTGTAGGTATCCTTCATCAGAAATAAATGTCTAACCTTTGCGAGCCTATCGATAACAACCCAAACCACATCATTCCCTCAAGGAGATCTCGGTAAACCTATCACAAAATCCATCGCGACATAATTCCACTTCCACTAGGGAATGGGTAAATATATTAAAATCCCTCTCGATATCTGATGTTATTACTTCACCTACTGATAGATGGAATATCTCATAACAAAACTAGTTACATCCCTATTCATACCTGACCACCAATACTGATGATGTAAATCTCGATACATCTTGGTGACACCAGGATGAACTGACCATACAAAGGTATGAAAATCTCTCAAAAAATACTCACGTATGTCGGATGACACCCATACACGTCCATGAAAATGAAAAACCTCATCCTCGCTTACGGTCTACCCAGGAGTGAGTTATTCACCCAACACACTCTCCTGTAGGACTAGGCCTTCAGAATCTGATAGATTCTTTATTTTCACTCGATCTAGTAGAGTATAGATAACAAATATATAATAAAGAAACATCTGCCCCTATCTTCTTATTCACCTCCAAATGCATCTCAGAGAACAAATCCATAAGCTTCCACTCACTACTGGCCTCCTGAACTTCCTGTATATGAGTCCTCCTGCTCAAGAAATTAGCCACTATGTTGCCTTTCCTAGGCATGTTGGCAAGATCAATGTCAAAAGACTGAAGTTACTCAACCCAAATTCACTGTCTCAAATTCAGATCTCATTTAGTAAAGATATACTTGACTATTTTTTGGTCAATTTAAACCACAAAATGCTCTCCCAAAAGATAATATCTCTAACAATGAAAAGAATGCACAACTATTGATAACTCGATATCATGCATCAGGTAATTCCTCTAATGTGTCCTCAATTACCATGAATTGTACACAACGATTCATTGCCCCTGTATAAGCACTGCTCCCAACCTGATGCTTGATACGACATAGTAAACAGTGTAATTATTTCCCAGCTTCAGAAAAATCAGGATCGATGCTGAAGTAAATATCTCTTTTAGCTTCTTAAAGGTTGAATCGTAGGTATCTATCCACAAGTACTTCTCACACTTATTAGTTAGGCCAGTCAGTGGTGCTGATAAGTGTGAAAATTACTGATTAAAGCATCTTTACAAACCAACCATCCACAGAAAACTCCGTACCTCAAATATTTTCTTCAGATGCTCCCAGGAAACTAGCACTCTCACATTCTCTGGGTATACTAATACTCTTATCTCTGAGATGACATGACCCAAGAAGTGAATATGGTCCATCCAAAAGTAGCACTTTCAGATCTTATCATATAACTAATGCTCGTTCAGTGTACTCAAAATGATCTCAAGATGGGTGGCATGGTCTTGTTGAGTGTGAGATTACACCAAGATATCATCCACAAAGACTATCACAAAATAATCCACGTAAGGATCAAAAACTCAGTTCATCAGTTCCATGAAAATTGCCAGCACGTTCCTGAGAACGAATGACATAACCAAATACTCATATAGACCATACCTGCACCGAAAGGCTGTAAGAGGTATATCTGATGGTCTAACATTCAACTGATGATAACTGGATCTATTGTAAATCTTCAATAACATCTGGTATCCTCGAAGCTGATCAAAGAGATCATCAATCCTCAGTAGGGGATATGGGTTCTTTACCATCAACTTGTTCAGCTTCCGATTATCCACACAAAGTCTAAGGGTACCGTCCGCCTTCTTCGCAAAATGAACAAAAAACCCCAAGGAGAAGTGTTGGGTCGAATGAAACCCTTTTCCTACAACTCCTTTAATTTCTTATTGAGCTCATGTAACTATGATGTATCCATATTATAAGAAGGAATGGACACTGGAATTGCTCCTGGAACAAGCTCAATAGGGAAATCTACCTCTCGCTCTAAAGGTCAACCTGAAAGGTCATTTGGAAAGACATATCTGAAATGATCCACCACTTGAGGAAATTCCATCTGTGAATTCCCCTGGTCATCCAGATATAAAATAGAAATTAGGGCTATAATTTCTCCCAACCCATGATTCTCAGGTCAATCTCTGCTCGCCTAGACATCTCATTCAGCCTTGTATAGAGAAGATCCACCATCTAGTGATGTGAAAGTTACCCTGTGGCGATAGTAGTCAAAAAAGGCTTAAAATGGGACCAACCAGTCCATTATAAGAATGATATGGAATCCTATTATCTCTAATATGTAGAGGTCCCATAAGAAGTGATACCCACAAACCTCCATAGGAAACTCCTTACACTGATGTACACTAGATGTCCTAATCCCCAATAGAGTGTCTAGCACCATAAAATTATAAAAAGTAAAGATAAAGATCCCAAAGCTCTCCATAGTGTAAAACGATTTAAAACTATGGGAATGCCATGTATCAAAAAGAAAAATAGATAAAAATAAGTCAAGTAGAATCATATCTCTAACCGTAGAGGGTCTGGGATCTTGCTCTTACTGGGTCTGCTCAATCGCAAAATTCTGACCTATACCATGGCCTTACCACCCTGCCTGGATACCCTAAGCTGATCCACCCTACTGTCTCTGAAAACCTATTGTATGGTTATCATGACCACGACCACCTCTTCTGCCTAAATGACATGATGAACTCCAGTTCTCAGACCGTTGACAAACTGGTGGACCTAGTCTTGTACATGGAGTAAAAATAGATCCCCTCTCACTCGCTGCTGGTGAGAACATACTACAAAAATGTGGAAGATGGCCCATCTTTCCGCAAGATCGGAACTCTAATGGGTCCTTTAGGAAATGTGGTCTTGTATGAACACTCTTTACGCACTGGTAGAAAACCACTTGGCTACCTGGAGAAACTTCCCTACGATGCTTCTTGCTATCGGTCGAAGGTGTACTAGCCCTAGATACCAATATTCCCTAGATCGCAGCTCCAAACTCCCTCAGATTGCACTCAGCAATCAACGCTTGGTTTACTATAGTAGTAACTGAAGTCAACCTAAAAACATTCACCTGTGATTGGATGTCATACTTGATACCATCCTAAAATTTCCAAGCCAGTGATTACTCATCACCTCCCAAAATAGGTGTGAAGCGCTGAAGCTTTGTAAAGCGAGAAGAATAATCCATCACTGAAAGAGCTCCCTACCCCAAATGCATGAACTATCAGGCTCAGTCGGCCCTCAACGTCTAAGGGTAGAAGTAATCATAGAAGGTCCTTTAAAACTCTTCCCAAGTCATATTCCGATGACCTCCCGCCTGTGAGATAACATACCACCATCTCTTGGAGGAATCACATAGCATGTAAGTCACGAGCTTCACCCTCCTCTAAGGAGGCATCTCTAGATGCTCGAAGATAGAAAGCATGGACTGAAATCATGAATCTACAACCTGTGTTCCTCTATACCATGAAAAAGTGGGATGATGCTGCTACTGGAATACCCACGTCAACTTTTCCATTATTGGGGTAGGATGTGGTGCTACCTAAAAGGTCTGCATCATCATCATATGTTCTTCACAGGACTGTGCATCAAAACATATTTCTAGTGTAACAACTTGTGAAAAAATGGGCATGATAGGGGGATCTGCTGGTAGTTCCTGATCTACCATTTCCGGTGTCTAATCATCACCCTGTACCTGGTGTATAACTGGATGATGTCTTAGTGGAATGACTCTGTAAGGTCAATCACACACCTAAGTATGAGATTATCAGAACTACAACTCATAAGAGTAAGAATGGAATAGTAGAATGAAAACATTCAAGTTTTACAAAATATGGTTACATGACGTTTAGAAACCCAACACAATATGTTCCCTTAAGCTTTAACATGGGTGTGTACCTCTTCCAACCTGGTCATGTAACACCCCATACACATGGCGTGATCCTCATCAGACACAACGTTTACTTGAATATCCCATCATACACAGGTACTTTTACCCTACTAAGACTACACGGTTCTACTGGTGTAACACTACATGACATGTTCAACCTAGAAAAAATGTGTACTACTTCAGTTCCATCCACCTATGTCATTAGTCACACGGATGGATACACGGTCTTTTACAACACTGCGTGTAATCCCAGTATGCAACATGTTCAACCAAATGTTTACCAACCCTGTGTCTCTTTTCACATATTCATTCACACGGTCAATATATAAATGATGTGTACGTACGGTACGCAATATGTACTTAAGAAAAGTTATTTCTTCAATAATAGAACACATGGAGTGTGTTCGTAACCTCACATGTTGTGTTGTCTGGGTTTCTGAATAGTAAGCCCCTGAAAATTCTCTAAAGTCCCCAAAATCTTAAAATTTTGGCCATGGCATGCCATGTTCTGATCCGTGAGAACCCATACTCCCCAAAAATTAAATTTTTGTCTCCTTATCATATTATGCCCTTACAGAATTCATTTAAAGTTCAAGCATGATCCACCGAATTCTGATCCAAGAGGGTCCATAACACCTCAGTGAAAAAATATTGGAATCCATACAAATGAAAATTTATGTATACCAATACTCGATCAAAATAGAAGGCATTTATATCACGACATCTATCACAACAGCATGCATATCTGGAACAACATCTATCACAATAACATGCAATTAGTAATGCAACCTATATGGAATGACAAGAATGTATGACATGTGATCTATAAAAAGTTCCTATATGATGAATGAGATGGAATAACCTCATCTCATTGGGTTGAAATAGAAATATAACCACAATGATAACAATCATAACAACACAAAACAAGTGAACCACCCAATGGTGAAATCAAATCAACTGTAACAATTGAAAAACTAGAGAAAATTGCAATATTCAAGGTAAATTGTCTTTTCCCTGTACACGGGTTAACTAATCCCAAGAAAAAAATATCACCAACTACCTATTACTTCATATTCCAGTTTATTAGCTCCAAATATCTTGGAAAAACAATAAAAAAAATCCTCTCTTACCACTTTGTAACGTCCCAGATCCAAGTGCCGCCCAAAGGTTCCCTAAACCTGATTGGTCATATAACCTCAAGCGCATTTTCCTAAATTACAGAGGCTTACAACTAGAAGTGAGGGCCAATGTGTGATAATGGGGAAACTATTCAATCATTGGAAGAGTATACACAATGAAAAATAAATAGTAAACAATAGTAGAAGCTGTAATACCAACAAAAGTAAACAGAAGAATACATAAAATAAATCCAATAGAAGCCACAATGTATATATATATATATATATTATGCATGTGTTATGTATCTAAAAAAACATCCAAAAAAGTCACAATTTTGGAAAGAAGTATAGAGACCAAAGTACAAAATTGAACAAGTAAACTCTAACTGCATCGCAAGCCTTAGCTTGGTCCCATGCTCTCCAGCTCCAAAAAAAATCAAGTACCTAACAAAGAAGGGTTTTTTACTTAACTATACCTTAAATAATATTATCTATTTGGGTCCAAAAAAAATACCTAAATAGGGTGTGAGATGGATCAAGTATGCAACCACCAAAGGATCTGTGCCTAACCATCAATAAATATATATAGCATGTAATATTCAAAAATGAAGAAATAAACTAGGAAGTACTAAAAAGTAAAAAATCCTACAGTTTTCAATTACATTAATTTAACATTCATTATTCTTTTTTTGAATCATGTAATCCTGTGATCTAGATTAACTATTATATCCCCTGTGTAAGTAACCAAAATAGGCATCTCAGAAGACCATCTAAACAATCAAGTAAGACCGATTCCAAGCTTGTGCTTTGGCTCGACAGACTTCTCAAAATTATACAATTATTTATACATGACCCCTTGGGAAGTTCTCACATTCTATACCCTCTGGTATAACATAGCATCAATTCATTAAGCAATGAACCTCTGGGAAATCTCTCACAGTTTAACCCCTTTGTCCTAACATAGCATCAATCATTTACAAACAACCACCAGAGAAGCTCTCACGGTCAATGCCCCTGGGTCAACTTGGAATCAATAAATTATAAATGACCACCTGGGAAGCTCTCATGGTCAATAACCCTGGGCCAACATAGCATAAGGTAATTATAAATGAATTGCTGGGTAGCTCTCATGGTCAATACCCCTGGGTCAATCATCTACAATAAGTCTCTCACAGTCCATTTGAAGAACATTGCACATATAATATCAATGAAGATCTTGTAATCTGAAACTTATACATGGCTAATCATTCAAAATCATATCATATGAATTTCAAATAATCAACAACTCCATCCTAACAAAACAAGGCATGGAAAACAAGGAAATCCAAATAGGAATTCTAGACCAAATGACCATAAACAATCAAAAAAGGGGAAACACAACCATGTGACACTTTTAACATATATGATCCAATACAAACAATGAAAGGAAAAAAACCACATACCTCGATGTCATACATTCTATTTAATTGAACGTTGGCCCTTGAATCAACATAGATCAGCATAGATATACAAAAAGGTGAAAAACGACCAAACTTGAAGAACTCATGAGTGAGGATGAATCAGGAAGAAAGGATTTCGGGATTTTGAGAACTCACCAGTGGGATTCCAATGCACCTGAAGGTGTCTCAATAACATTGCACGACATGTTCTTTTAAACTACATGCTATTTTGTAGCCTTAACTGGCCCCCTGACTTAAGCGGTGAGCCAGGACACCTACATGGCTATGTACTCTTCCATTACACATCCAATATGCAGTTGTACATAGAAACTAGGTACACGATGTGTACAAGAAAGTACACGACATGTTCTAAAGAAACCCCATTTCTTTCTTTTTCCTGAAAACAACTCTAAATAAAGATCCATACCTAAAATAAAGATCCAGGTTCTTACAGTGTAACCCTGCTAGTGCTTTAGCACTGCCCGAATCTCAATTTTCTGACATTCATGTACTACTAGATCATCCACCTCCCAAATTCATTATATATGCTGAGGCAATTTCTCCCTACATCTTAATGATCGCCATCATCAAAATATCAACTGACTATAACATGTTTTCATCAACTCCATCATCAATCCGCCAATCATGCCCCTACAAAATCGAGGTCGTCCCCATCAAATGCCGGAGTGTTCACACCCAAACATCAGAGGTTAACCAGCCGTAAAAGCAATCACATCCCACCGGTCACGTCAGCTATGCACCGAAACCAAGGAATGGTCGACGCCATCCCAAAAATGTCACCTTAAAACCCAGGCCATCGCCATAAAATTGGCCTACACCATACCAAGGGTGCATCACGACCCACCACTATAAGATTTACCTGATGCCGACTAACGTCCATCGACTTCTCCACTAGGATAACCCACCTTACCACAAGCAGACCGTCAGTCACCCACACCGCCCCTAGGAATAATTCTACTGCATGGATCCTAATCCTATGCCAATCCACTACAAGATCCCCTACTACTGTCTGACCTCCATTGAGCATCCCAGATCCGTCACCCCAAACCCGCTTTTCACATCATCATCAGCTGTCACCAGTACTCTCCAAGCCGAAACACATTCACCTACTCCCCACGCCTGATTTTCTACACCGTTAAGAAAATCTAGGCCTCTCCCTCGCATCATCCACCAGGATCCCATGATCCCCATGAATGTCACCACATTACAAAGTAGGGTTCGTTGAACCCTAAAAAATAGTGTGGCCCTCCATCCTCACCATAATTACCCCACTGTCAAGTTTCGTTTGATCATAATTTCTATCAGATTCAAGAATTGATAAATTGGGAGATTGATACCCATGACAGAAAGCCACAAACATCTTATAATTCCCAAAAACATCTTTCTCATCCACAGATCTTGACCTTGGGAGTAGCAGATTGCAAGAACAATCCTTATATTTTAGAGATATGAACTCTGCATTGTTGATATAGGAACTCTCCATCCTATCATTTAATTTATAAACAATATGACATATCAAATATTTTTATTGAAAAAAGAATACAAATTTATCAAAATTTCCCTAGATATCGAGTAACTTTAAATTTAGTACATCGTATGTAGAAATGATTTATGGTTTAAGAAATAAACATATCCATGATGAGTAATATGGATATTTAGGGGAAAGTTAATGTCCAATGATCATAGGAAAATGGAAATTTCAATGGAAAGTTATTGACTACAAAATTGAATCAAGGAAGTGAATGTTAATACATAGTCAAAATGATCATAAACCATCTAGAGGAAGAATAATATGGTATCAATAAAACATACCCCCAATGGAGTAAATGTAAAATAAGGGATGTTGTCTTTAATAAATATAAATACAATAAAAATATCTTTAAAAACATTACTAAGGAAAATATCATTTTTCATTTTGGAAAACATTTTGAATTTTTTTTGAAAATACTTTTCTTTGAAAATAACTTTTAAAATCTAAAAAATTTTCAAAATAATTTTCCTTGAAAAAAATTGAAAATATATAAAGGATGATTTAAAAAAAATTTATATTGTGATCGTGGGTAATTTTATACATGCTGTAAAGAACATTCGTTTTGCATGGTAAAAATGTTAGAAAAGTTCCTTATTCAGAAAGCTGAATGAATATTTCTTTTATTTTTTTTTAAAAATGAGTATAAATTCATTTTAATAAATAATTTTTAATATTTTAAAGAAAAAATTTATGAAGAAGGTTTTAGAGAACATGGTTTTGTAAGAAAATGATTTTCCGACCAAAGAGATAAATGAAGTCGAATTTTATTAAAACATTTTCTCAATAAATTTATGTACCAAAGAGTGGAAAACTGGTACTATCACTTGAAAATGATCATAAATAACTATATTATAATAAAATTTAATGTTTTATTAAAAAATGGTCATATAATTTCATTTAATTTAAATTCAAGAATAAATAATGTCTAGTAGAAAAAGATTGCGAAATAAACACTTAAAATGATCATAACGTTGAAGTGAGAAATAATAAATGAATTTATTATGCATATCAACTATAAATACACATAAAATAAGTGGAGTAAAAAAATATATAGTCAAAAAACATTATACACATAATATTAAAATAATAGCAATAATGAGGAAGTAATAAATCCCATTGAAAAGGAATTGAGTTATGAAATTATTTACCATTTGGTAACTTTTAATTTAAATCCCCTTAGATGAAATAATTCAAATTGAAACTTTAAATACCATTAATAATAAATAATTCTTGATATAAGATGTCAAGGGTTAGTAAATACCCCATATAAAATATATTAGGTTCATAACATTACAGTATTCTTTAATGAAATGAAATTGAGATGAAATCCCTTACCTTATGCTTCCTTTTGGTTAAATATCCTTTAACATCCCGTATAATGGTTTTAAGAATTTTATGGACTTATTAAAGAACCACATTAATATTTATGATATCATATATGATCATTTTATAAAATCTTAACACACTTTTATTACAAATATTTCATTCTTTGTATTATTTCGTGTGTTAATTTATTTGTTTTTTCATCCACATTTTGTTATGAAATTTACATTTCTTGTGCATATTATATAGTTCTACCTTCTTGAGAATAATAAGAATGAAATAATTATCATATTTATTCATCAATTATACTTTTAAAATCAATCATGAATGATTTTTATGAAAAATGAAGTACGTTAAGATCATGGAGACGGTATTCCATATGTACGCATGAGTAACATTTTAATTTTTCAGTGATCGTTATGGTAATGTGGTAAGTAATATTATACCATTCAAAAATTATCACAACATCATATATAAAATATTACATATTTATAAATATCATCCATGTGTTGTGGTGATTAAAAGTGTAACACCTTGACACCAGATGCCCGAATCCGATGCATTATTTTAATACATTATCATGATTATAAGGAATCAAATATCGAAGGACTGAGTAATTTAGTAGTTTTGGAAAACCAGATACATACATAGGATCAAAATTAAAACGTGAAAATAAATACAACATATAACTTTTATTGGGAACATCCACAACTCTAAGTTTATCCCAACAGATCATTCATAATGAAGTTCTTCATGTGTTGAGAAAATAAAACATAAGAAATGGGTGAGCTCAGATGCTCAGTAAGGGCTATCATTATAGTGGAAGATATTATTAACATAACATTAGGCATGGTGAATAACAAAAAACACAAGCCTTTAAAAAAAGAACTTAAGCACAATATGGATGAAATAAGAGCTGAATAAATAATTCCATAATAAAACATAATCATGGGTATTCTAATAGTAGAATAACCATATGAATTATCAATTCTACTTTCATAATGAGGGAATTCATAATGAAGAACATCATAACCATACCGTCAAGGTCTCGTGCCAAGACCAGAAATAATTTTTTTTTAAAGGCCTTGTGCTAAGACCGTAGTTTGTCTCATGAGACCTATCGATGCATCGATGGGCTATAACGGGCCCCACCCGACACTTAATAAGTCCAATTCATTCCTCATATTAATTTGGATAAACATAAAAAACAAACACAATCATATGGAAACTAACATATGAAATTTAAATAACTTTCCCTAAATATTAAGTATAAACACTAACCATTTAGAGTGAATTGGTGAATGGTTTTAAGATAGAACATCCACACTCAAACTAATAATAAAAAATTAAAATAAATATGGTAGATGATATATTAAGAGATAAAAATCAATTAATTAAAATATCAAACAAAGAACGTTGACATAGATGAATATACTTTTACTTGAGACCATTGAAAGGAAATAATCCTTAAAAATTCCAAAGTGTCCCATACCACCTTGAAACACTCAAATCATAATATATTATAATATCATGATAATAATTAGACTCTTTACATGATATAAAAAAGGGTATTACATACACAAAAAGAATGAAATAAGTGGTAAAAAATTCATATATCTCACAAAAGTTAATCTGAGATGAGAAAAAAATCTTTTTAACTTTTGAAAGAATGGTTCTTTTGAAAAATCAATTATATTTGACATGAAATTAGATTATAAACATTAATATACCATAAAATAATAGACTTGGACATTTAAATTATATTTTAGGCATAAATGATGTCTCAATGAAGTGAAATCATGTAAAAATACTTCTTAAGATTCTTAAGAAATGAATAATTTTAGCGCATTTTAAGGAAAGTATTAAAGATATTTTTAAAGTGGAAAGGAATGTTTGTTCTATTAAAGTAATAAATGATCCAAGATAAGTTTTCCTGAGAAAATGAGTGTTTTTATAAAAATAATGGTGTATTAAAATAGATTTTGGTGTACCCTTGAAAACGGGTAAGAATTCAAAAAGATCCCTTGAATCAGGTTAGTTTTTTAGAAATAATTTTGAAAGTTCCTTTTAAAATGTGTAACTCCAAAAACAATAAGGAAGGATTCTTTTTGGTAAAAATATATATAACACTCAAACATAATTTATGAGGAGTAAATAATAATACATAATAATTTCACTGAGGTAATTAGACAATAAAATTAACTTGAATGAAAATGGAGGTTCGAGTGGAAAACCCTTAACACTTTGTAATCAATCTATTCATATGACCCAAAATTAATAATATTAAAATTATACATTTAATAACATGAAAATATATATATTAATGATATGTTATATCAATGATAAGTATAAATACACCATAAAAAAGTATTAGTTGTGAATACAAAAAATCTCACAAAAATGGAAGTGAGATGAAGAAACCCCTTACCTTAGTCGATGGTGTTCTTCACTTGATCTTAGTGTCCTGGATAACCAAATTAAATTCATTAATTAATATTTCAAGAACTTATTATTTATTTAATTGATTTATTATATCCTTATTAAATTCATTCATGAGATTCCTTATGGGTTTAAGAGGTTCAATTTTATTGTTTGGGAGTGTTTTCTTCCTTGGTATTCATGACCGGTTTACTTGTATATATGTAAGGAAAAAAATGTAATATGAGAATGGTTATGTAATGACCCAAAGTTTTCAATGGAATTAATTCTTTTAATTATGTCATATAATAACATGTAGTCACAACACAATGAACTACTAAGTACTATATGACCTTTAAACATAAGTTTGTCACTTGTGTGTTTTAAATTTCAAAAAATGGTCATCTACAATTGTGATCATTAAGTGATTTGGAGTCTGATATGAAAAAAATAATTTTTTATAAATAGTAACACACCCTTATGAATAGTAGAATACCTTTATGAATAGTAATGAATAATATGAATAGAAAATCGGCCAAAAAAATAGAAACTTCACCTATTAATGTACAAATACAATTTAGACATCTTAAAAGTGAAAAACGATCATAGTATAAGAAATGGTATTTTTGTATGTCAAAAATATTTTATTTAAAATTTTATGTATAATTTAATAATATAAAATGGAAATTTATTTTCATAAAATTTAATCACAAATTGTTACTTTATTGTCTTATGGTTATAAGACAATTTTATGGGACCTTGATTAATTTTTCAAGGTGCTATACAATGAGTTAAGTTTTTAATGTTGATTTTGTTGAATAAATTATGATTTTATATAAAAATTAAATTAACAAATATTTAGAAAATTATTTTCCAAAAATGGAGTTCATTTTTTTATTCTACATGTTGAAAAATGGTTGGGGTAATTTTTTTTGGGATTTTTCTAAAATACTTGAATTTTTCGTGAATAGTAAAAATTTAGTTTTGTGTTTTCGGTATTTGATGACATCATAATGATGCAATAATTAATAAAAATTATGGTCTACTTTTTTATAGTACAATAATATGTTAGGTGTCCCAATTGACGAATACCATCAAAAAATACCACTAAGGAGGTGTCTTTTTAAATTAATAAACAATTCTATCTCTTTTACTATAAATACCCACTCATCCATTAGTTTTATTTCCTTCCAAATCCATCCTCCTAGAATATGGAGTGTTTTTACCTCCCTATTATCCATTACAAGGTGTTATCAAGCCCCACTGGTCTCAACCATCAAGTTTTAGGAGCTACTCCACAAGGTAAGGGAACCTTTCACCCTCCTCTTTTTGTCAACACTTCTTTTAAGTTATCTATTTAAATTTCCATTCTAATATTTTGGTTTTTGATATAATATATCACTATTAATGTCCTTTTGTTTTAAACATGATTATATACCCTCTTCTCTCTCATCAACTCATTTTATGAAATTTTAAGTGACGCCGTTAGGCTGCCAAATTTTTATAAGGGATCTCTAAACTCCTCTTTCATTTTCAAGTTCATCTCTTTTATTTTTCTTTACTCATCTACTTTTATCAAAATTTTGAGATTAATCAAGTAACTTACATGTACTGGATGTTTTTTTCATGATAAAGGAATAATTCTTCATCATCTATCCTTTCCTTTTTTATACTAAAATGAATATACCATCTGAGTTGTGCTAATTTACCACATTCAAGGACGATGGGTTTTCAATTTCTATTATTGTCTTCAATTATGGCCATGAAGACATTTTAATGCTTTAAATAGACTATAATATATGTATTATGTCTCATATATGTTTCTAGAATCCTTTTGTACACAAGGTTTTGATTTATAAAACAAAACATGTTCCTTGTGGTCAAAAACCGCTAATTAACCCTAACAGTTATCATTAAATAATTTATATAATGATTCATATTCATGCCAAGTAACAAAATGGAATTTACAATCATGTAACCTCCTGGATTTTCTATAATAACATATAACTCCAATTCTGTACAATCATCCCCATTTTACAAGATTCTTCAAAAATGAATATAAGTGAACTAATCATTAGAACCAAGGAAACAAACAGACCCGAATGATGAAATTGAACCTCGTAACCAATCAAAAGGTTATGAATGAAATCAAACAGGATTTAATAAATAATTTTCATATAGAATAGGTTCTATAATTATTAATGAATGAACTTAATTTGATTTTTCAGGTCATTAATATCAAGTGGAGAACACCATCGTACTTAAGGTAAGAGATTCTACCCGAACCACCTTTATTCCTTCGGGTTGCTCTATCTTTATTTTTACCCAAAAGAAGTTGTATTTTATTTTTATGAAAAACTTATAAATTATGTTTATATGCACCAAAACCATGTTTCAATATCCATCCCTCATCCTATTTTGGGGATATACATGTTTTAAGTGATTCCCTCCATAATTCAACCCGATAAGCAAACCTATTTTAATGGAACATCCCGAATTCTTACCCGATTTCAAGTGAAATATATCCTCTATTTCAAGACACCATTGTCTTTATAAAATAATTCCTTTTATTATGAAAACCTTCTTGATTAAATTCTGGTTTTATATAAACGATTTTCCTCCTTTCTATTTTAAAAGATCTATTGTATTTTCCTTAAAACTGCACAAAAATGTTTTAATGATAATGTTTCTCAAAAACATTTCTTATATGTTGTCACTTATGGTTGAAATCAATTACCATGTTATATGCCTATTTTACCTTATGAACATCCATGAGTTTTCTAATCTCTTTTTTTATAGAAACTTTCATAATATGCCCATTGGTTATTCTTTATGTTATGATTATGGTACCCAATTCATTCCATGTGTACCCTTATGTTTATGTATGGTTGATTATGTATGATTATTAACGTGGAAAGAATATTCATGAAAAATTTGAGATAGTGCGCCCAAATAGTGCTCCAATGCATTCGGTAATGTTAAGTCTTATGAGGTGTGATATGAAACAGGATTGACAGTTTTCCTTGAACCGTACTACTATGAGAAACGAGATTAGTGGTTAGTCTTGACTCGTACTAAAGACATGTTTTTTGTTTCTACCATATATATATTATTCCATGTTTATATGATCCCATGTTTATATGATCCCATGTTTATATGTTATGATTCCATATGTTCCATGATCTTTATATCATTATATCATGAGTCAAGATTTATTCTCATGTTCATTCCCTTACAGGTATTTTTAGCTCATCTATTTGTTCATGTGTTTCCCTAGGATCTCCTATGAAGATTTATGAGAATAATGGAAGTTAGGAGCTCATTATGAAGATTAAATAAAGAAGTGTTTTTTGCCCCTTGTTTTATGTTTTGTGTACCTAGTCTTCCAAGACACTAGACTTAACGATCATTTTCTTGTACTCTAATGTATATTTATTCTTAGAATCATGTAATGTTATATGTAAAAGGATAGAGTCACTATAGTTGGTATCAGAGGATGGTCTAGTTATTTTTTGGAGATTAGGAATAGAGAACTTTAGTAGGAACCTTAAGTATGGGAAAAAATATAAGAAAATATCCCTAAATTTTGGTAAGTATAGAGTAAGTGGTTTATCAAGAAAATACGTCCCTGTATGGATACAAACAGGTAGAGGAGGCTCTGGCATAGATGTACCTAGGAGTGTAAACTCCGACAAGGAGTTTCGGTCTTGACCTGGGGTATCCTGGTACATGATAATGAGCCTTACTGCACTCTCGGTATTAAAACTCCTGGGGGATATGCCTTGTTAATCCATGAGCTTGGTACAAACCTTTATTAAAGGAAAAAACCCATAAGAATATAAGATAATAAATAGATCAAGGATAACCTAGATGGAATCATTGGGAATCACAAGTTAGAATATACTTCTCATTTACAAGTTTATCCTTTTATGTTCAAAGTTTCCTTTTTATGCTTAATAGCTAAGTATTCAAGCCATCTAATTATACATTCTTTTTCTTAGTTAATGGGGGGAAATATAAGAACACATTCAAAAAACCAATGTGATAGGAAATGTGAAGATTTCCCTAATGATATTCCTGATATGACGGGAATGTGTGCTATACACATCGTGCCAATACTTTCTCAACTAGCTCAAGTTATGAATAATAACTTGAATCATGTGGAACACCCTACTCCTCCAAGAAGAGAGAAATTTTCCGTAGAATCCTTCATGTAGAAAAGAACTCCCATTTTTAGTGGATCTTCTGATCCCCTTATCACAGAATAGTGGATTAACTCCATTGAAAAGATATTCTTTGTCCTCCAGTTCTCGGAAGAAGAGAAAGATGTATTGGTGGTCTATCATTTTTATGGGGAAGCGGATCAGTGGTGGGAATTGATCAAGAACACAATGTCCCAAGAGGAAATTGATTCCATGGATTGGGATGAATTCAAGATAATGTTTTTAAATAATTTTTTTCCTTGAACCCTCTATCCCAATATGGAAAGAGAGTTCCATGGGATCAAGTAGAAGGTAGATGAGTCCATCGGGGCGTATGATGCAAACATTAAAAGTATTTGAAGGAACGCCTCTGGCTTTGGCATGAACACTGAAAGTAAGGTGGATATCTTCTTTAGAGGACTAAAGCCGAGTCAACGAAAATCATTTGTGATTTGAGACTTTGACAGTTATGAGGAGATTGTCTATTGTTTCCTCATGGTTGAAATGGAGATTGGAGACTCTCAGTGGTCTCATTAGCCCAGTGACAAGAAGCAAAAAAATAGAACAAAATGGGTGGTTCAATAAAAAAATACCATGATGGAAAGAAGATTGAATTTACCACTTGTAAAAGTTATGGGAAGAAGAATCTTGGGAACTTTTTAAAGGGAACCAAGAATTGCTTCAAATGGTTAAAGCATGGTAATCTGGCTAAAAATTACCAAAGGGATATTAAAAATCCTTCTAACATTGAAGAAGAAAGGAAGGTTTAGATCAATTCTCAACCAATGCTGTAGTTTTACAGCTGCAAGGAGCATGGGCATTATTCAAACAATTGCCCTAAGGAAGGGTTGTCAGAAGAAATCAACAACAACCTCCAAGGCAACAAGGAAGGGCTTATGCTATCACTACTACTGAGGTGGAGCTGGACAATGATGTGGTGACAGGTACGCTAGTTATTCATTCAAGGATAGTGAACATATTATTTGATTCTGGTTCTACAGATTCTTTTATATCTTTCATGTTTTTTATAACTATTCAAACACCACCTCAAATTGGGAGTAAAATTTATATGTGAGAGTAGCGAATGGGGAAATTATTTCATCCATGGTTTATAAATCCTCTCCGGTTAACATTTGTAGACTAAAACTCCAAGCAAAGCTTGTCATACTTTCTTTAGTGGAGTTCGACGCTATCTTGGGAATGGTTTGGATATCTTTATACAAAGCCAATATCAACTATCAAGAAAGGGAAATCACTCTTCACATCCCAAAGCATCCTATAATTCTTTACAAGTGTAAGGATAAAGATGAATTTAAATTAGAATAATCATCTCAAGTGTGGATATTTTTGCCTTATGAGCAAGCATATCTAGCTTAAATTTTTGAGACAAATAAAATAATCATGCTTGAAGACATGCCCAATGTGGGGGATTACACTGATGTATTCCCTAACGAGTTTCCCGGTCTTCCTCCCGACCGAGGGGTTGAGTTCTCAATTGAACTTATCCCCATATCTCTTCCTATCTCAAAGAGACCTTACAGAATGACCACCGTAGAGCTAGAGGTGATGAAGAAGCAGTTGCAGGAGAATCTAGAGAAGGGTTCTATAAGCCTGAGTGCTTCACCATGGGGTGCGCCGGTACTCTTAGTTAAGAATAAGTATGGATCAATGCACCTCTGCATTTATTATAGTGAGCTCAATAAAATCATGATAAAGAAAAGTTATCCCCTTCTATGGATAGATAACTTGTTCAGTCAGATTCGTGGGGCTTGTTATTTCTCCAAAGTGGAACTTCGGTCAGGATATCACCAATTAAAGGTGAGGAAGGAAGATATTACCAAGACTTCCTTTCGAAATAGGTATGGACACTATTAGTTCATAGTGATTCCCTTCAGACTCACTAATGATCCAACAATTTTTATGGATTTAATGAATAGAGTCTTTAGAGATTACCTCGAAATTGTTTTGGTAGTCTTTATTGACAATATTTTGATATACTCCAAGAGTAATGAGGAACATGAGGAGAATTTGAATACTATGTTAAAGACTTTGATAAGGGACAAGTTGTATGAAAAGTACAGTAAATGTGAGTTTTGGATGAAGGAAATGTCATTCTCGGGGAATGTTATCACCAATAAAGAGATATCTGTGGAACCTTCCTAGACAAAGGGAATTGAAGAGTGGCCCATGTTAACTTCTATAACAGAGATCCACAGCTTTCTAGGTCTAGCTGGGTATTATCGACAATTTTGAAGAACTTTTCATGATTTTAAAACCCAATGACCAAGCTGACATGGAAGGGAGTAAAGTTTTTCTAGACTCGGGAATGTGAAGATTGTTTTAAAGAGTTAAAAAAGAGGCTAATCACTATGCCAGTACTCACAGTCCCAGTAAGTGGAGAATGTTTTGTAGTGTAAAGTGATGATTTTAAGAAGGGATTTGTCTATGTGTTGATGAAAAATGATATAGTGATAGCCTACGCCTTAAGGCAACTAAAAATACATGAGAAAAACTATCCCACATATGATTTGGAGTTGGCAGTTGTAATCTTTGTGTTGAAAATATGGTGGCATTATATATATGGGGAGAAGTGTGAGATATATACTGATCAAAAGAGTCTCAAATATATATTCACACAAAAAGAGCTTAATATGAGCCAGTGAATATGGATAGATCTCATCAAGAATTATGACTCCTCAATCCACTGCCATCCTGGTAAGGTAAATAAGGTGGCAGATGCCCTAAGTAGAAAAAATCATGCATATTTATCAATGATGAGAATTGAAGAGGATCAAATATTTTTATATTTTAAGAGAATTTCCATGGGAATAATTAAGGGAGGAACATCATAAATCCTTTATTAAATGATTGATCAACCATCCCTCATAGAGAAAATAAAGGATGTTCAAAGAAAATATGTGGAACTTCTGAAATGGGTGGAAGCTATCAGAAGTGGGAAATCCTTTGAGTTCATGATTGATGAGGAAGGTGTTGTAATATTTGGGTCATGATTATGTGTACCATCAAATACAAAGATAAAGAGGGAGCTTCTGAATGATACACATAGCTCAACCTTCTCTATCCACCCAGGGAGAACAAACATGTATCAAGATCTCTGAGAGAACTTCTGGTGGGACAATATGAAAAGGGAGATTGCTGAATATATATCAAAGTGCCTGGTATGTCAACAAGTGAAGTCTGAAAGAAAAAAGTATAATGGGATGATGTGACCACTACCCATACCAAAATGGAAGTGGGAGAACATCACCATGGACTTTGTCACTGGACTTCCAAGGAAATCTATAGGAAACAATGCTATATGGGTCGTTGTGGATCGTCTTATGAAGATAGACCACTTTATCGCAATTCGAGAGGACTTCTCATTGGATTAACTTGCACAGATATATATCAAATAAGTGGTAAGGTTGCATGGAGTACCACTATCTATTGTTTCTGATCATGATCCGAGATTCACCTCAAAGTTTTGGAAAAGTCTTCAACATGCTCTAAGAACTGAACTGAACATCAGTATGGCCTATCATCCTCAAACTGATGGCCAATATGAGCGAACTATTCATACACTAGAAGATATGTTGAGAGCATGTTATATGGAATTCAAAGGAGAATGGTACCAACATCTTCTAATGGTTTAATTATCATACAAAAATAGTTTCCACTCGAGCATTCGAATAACACCATATGAAGCCCTTTATGGGAAAAGGTGCATAACACTGGCGTGTTGGGATGAAGTAGGTGAGAGTAAGTTACTAGGACTTAAATGGTCAAAGAAATGGTGGAGAAGGTGAAAATTATTCAGCAGCACATCAAGGCCACCCAAAGTCGACAAAAGAGTTATGCAGACAATCATCGATGAAACATTGAATTCAAAGTTGGAGACATGGTATTTCTACGAATATCTCCATGGAAGAAGGTCATGAGGATTGGAAAGAAAGGGAAGCTAAGTCCCAGGTACATTGGACCCTTCAAAATCCTTGATCGATTCAGAGCTGTGTCCTATCGGCTAACACTTCCACCTACCATGTCCAAAGTACACGATGTCTTTCATGTATCCCTCTTAAGGAAGTAAATACCAAACTCTTCACATGTACTCCTTTCAGAGGTGGTACAGTTGGAGGATGATATTTCTTATGGGGAGAAGTGAGTGAAGATCTTGGATTGTAGAGATAAATATCTACGTAGAAAGACTAATCACTTGGTCAAGGTACTATGGAAGAACCGTAAGTATGAAGAGGCAACATGGGAACTATAGGATGAAATGAAGGAAAAGTACCGGAACCTGTTTTTGGCCTAGAATGTAAACTAAAATTTTGACGGAGAAATTTATTAAGGGGGGAAGAATGTGACGACCCAAAGTTTTCAGTGGATTCCCTTCTTATAATTATGTCATATAATAACATGGAGTAACAACACAATGAACTAATAAGTACTGTATGACCTTAAAACATAAGTTTGTCACTTGGGTATTTTTAATTTCAAAAAACGGTCATCTACAATTGTGATTAGTAAGTGATTTGGAGTATGATAAGACAAAAATAATTTTTTATGAATAGTAACATACCCTTATGAATAGTAGCATACCTTTATGAATAGTAATGAATAGAAAATCGGCCAAAAAAAAAATTTACCCATTAATGTAAAAATACAATTTAGACATCTTAAATGTGAAAAAACGATCATTGTATAAGAATTGGTATTTTTGTATGTCAAAAATATTTTATTTACAGTTTTATGTTTAATTTAATAATTTAAAATGGAAATGTATGTTCATAAAATTTAATCATAAATTGTTACTTTATTTTCTTATGGTTATAAGATAATTTTATGGGACCTTGATTAATTTTTCAAGGTGTTATAAAATGAGTTAAGTTTTTAATGTTGATTTTGTTGAATAAATTATGATTTTATTTAAAAATTAAATTAAAAATATTTAGAAAATTATTTTCGAAAAATGGAGTTAATTTTGGAATTTTATATGTTGAAAAATGGTTAGGGTTAATTTTTGGGATTTTTCTAAAATACTTGAATTTTTCGTGAATAGTAAAAACTCAGTTTGAGTTTTCAGTATTTAATGAAATCATAATTATGTAATAATTAATAAAACTTCTAGTTGACTTGTGTATAGTAAAATAATATATTAGGTGTCCCATGTGGCTAATACCATGGTTAAGCCCATGGTTTTACAAAAAACCACTAATGATGTGTCTTTTTAAATTAATAAAACATTCTCCCTCTTTTACTATAAATGCCCACTCATCCATTCGTTTTCATTAATTCCAAATCCCTAATCCTAGAAGATATGGTGTTTTTACCTCCCTAGTATCATTTAAAAGGTGTCCTCAATCCCCCAAGGTCACAACATTCTTGTTTTAGGAGATACTCTACAAGGTAAGTGAACCTTTCACCCTCCTCTTTTTGTCAACACTTATTTTATGTTATCTATTTAAATTTCCATTCTCATATGTTGGGGTTTGATATTATGTTTCACTATTACTATAATTTTGTTTTCCATATGATGATATACCCTCTTCTATCTCATAAAATCATTTTATGAAATTTTAAGTGACGCCATTAGGCTACCAAAGTTTCATAAGGGATCTCTAAACTTTTCTTTCATTTTCAAGTTTATGACTTTAGTTTTTCTTTAATCATCTCCTTTTATCCAAATGTTGTGATGAATATAGTTTCTTAAATGTACTGTATTGTTTTCATGATAAAGGAATAATTCTTCATCATCAATCCTTTCCTTTGTTTTATTCTAAAATGAAAATACTATTCGAGATGTGCTAATTTACCACATTCAAGGACGATGGGTTTTCAATTTCTGTTACTGTCTTTATTTATGGTCATGAAATCGTTTTTATGGTTGTAACATACCATAATATATGTATTATGTCTCATCTATGGTTCTTTAATCCTTTTGTATACAAGGTTTTTATTTAAAAAACAAAACATGTTCCTTTTGGTCAAAAACTGCCAATTAACCCAAACAGTTATCATTAAATAATTTATATAATGATTCATCTTCATGCCAAGTAAAAAAATGGAATTTACAATCATTTGACCTCTTGTATTTTCACTGATAACATATAAATCCAATTCTAAACAATCATCCCCATTTTAAAAGATTATTCAAACACGAATATAAGTGATCCGATCATTAGAACCAAGGAAACAAACGAACCCAAACAATGAAATTGAACCTCATAACCAATCAAAAGGGTATGAATGTACTCAAAAATGTTTTACTAAATCATTTTCATATAGAATATATTATGGAATTATTAATTAATTAACTTAATTTTATTATTCAGGTCATTAATATCAAGTGTAGAACACCATCGGTCTTAAGGTAATGGATTTTACCCAAACCACCTTTATTCCTTCAGGTTGCTCTATCATTCTTTTTAACCAATAGAAGTTGTATTTTATTTTTATGAAAAACTTATAAATTATGTTTATAGGCCCCAAAATCATATTTCATGATCTATCTTTCATCCTATTTCAGGGATATACATGTTTTTAGTGATTCCCTTCTTAATTCATCCCGATAGGCAAACCTATTTTAAGGGAACATCCCAAATTCTTACCTGATTTCAAGTGAACTCTATCATATGTTTTAATCCACCATTGTCTTTATAAAATCAGTAATTTATTATGGAAATATTCTTGTTTCAATTCTTCTTTTATATAATAGATTTTCCTCTTTTCTATTTTAAAATATCTATACTATTTTCCTTAAAACCGCACTAAAATGTTTTAATGCTAATGTTTCTCAAAAACATTTCTTATATGTTGTCACTTATGTTTGACAACAATTACCATGTTATATGACTATTTTACCATTTGAACTTCCATGTATGTTCTAATACCTTTCTTTCACGGACACTTTCATAATACACCCATTGGTTATGCTTTATGTCATGATTGTGGTACCCAATTTATTCCATGGGTACCCTTATGTTTATGTATGGTTTATTATGTATTATTATTCATGTGGAAAGAATTTTAATAAAAATTTTGAGATGGGTGCACCCATATAGCACTCCAATTCATTGGGTAAAGTTAAGTCTCAAGCGATGCGATGTGAAACAGGATTAGCGATTAGCCTTGACCTGTACTACTATGGGAAACACGATTGGAGGTTAGTGTTGACTCGTACTAAAGACATGTTTTATGTTTCTACCAAATTTATATGATTAAATGTTTATATGATTCCATTTTTATATTATCCCGTGTTTATATGTTATGATTCCATATTTTCTATGATTTTTATATCATTATATCATTCCTCAAGCTTTATTCTTATGTTCATTCCCTTACTGGGATTTTTAGCTCATCCCTTTCTTCATTTTCTTCCCCAGGATGTCCTATACAGAATTATGAGCACAATGGAAGTTAGGATATAATTATGGATATTAAATAAAGAATTATTTTTTAGCCCCATGTTTTATGTTTTGTGTGCCTAGTTTTCCAAGACACTAGACTTAACGATACTTGTCTTGTACTCTGATGTATATTTATGCTTAAAATCTTGTAATGTTATATGTAAAAGGCTAGGATCATTATAGGCTGTCCAGAATAGAAGTTGTAATTTATTTTTTAACATACATAATTTTACATTGTTATAAAATTCATTTGGTTATTGATAGTATAGATGAATCTTTATATAAAACATTAATGATAATTGTATGCGTTAATTGGTTATTTTTTATCACAATGAACTCATTTTTATTTATAAATTAATATCACGTGAAAAAAATATTCCAAAACCTTAAATAAGTTATAATAAATATATTTTATTCTGTTTCAACCATAAAAATGGTGTCACGATCATAATTGAATATGGTAATAAAAATTGAGAACCCGCCGTCCTTGAATGTGATAAATTAACACATCTCGGACGATGTTTTCATTTTTAGTATAAGAGGAGGGAAAAAGAGAGATGATGATGAAATATTACATTATAATAATAAAATTATAGTTAATTTAAGTTAATATAATTATCATATCATTTTTATGAGGTGATATGAAAAAACAAGAAAATAAAGGAACTCAAAATAAAAGAAAAGTTGAGAAATCCCTCACAAAAATTCGGCAGCCTAACAACATCGCTTAATATTTCATAAAATATTTTGATGAGAGAAAAAAGGGTGTATCATCATTAATACATAATATGGACAGTAAGGGGGATATTTAATGACATATCCTAGAATAAACTAATTTAAATTAAAAGATAATAACATAATAATAGTGTCTGAAAAAGAGAGATTTTGAGATGAAAATTCTACAGCATAACGGCTATGCAACATGGTTTTAGAAAACCTTAAAACGAGAGGTGATAGGAGTAAACCATTAATAAAAGACTCATAAAATAGTATAGGTACATAATAATATTAAAATAAGAAAATGGTATGAAAACTTGAAATACATACCACATAAAAGAGAACCTGGATGGGAAGAGAGAAGTTGAGAATTCTCTTACCTTGTAGAGTAACTCCTAAAACTTGAAGGTTGAGACCTTGGGGGATTGAGGAAACATTGGGAGGACTAATAGGTAGGTAAAACTACTATAGATTCGAGGATGATGAGTTTTAATGTAAATAAATTGATGGAATGAGTGGGTATTTATAGTAAATGAGAGAGAGTTTTTTATTAATTTAGAGGGACGCCTCATTAGTGGTTTTTGGAAAACCATGGGATTTCCCATGGTATTTTCCCATGATATTATCCACTTAGGACACCTCAAATCATATTTTACTATAAAAAAGTGGAACATAATTTTATATTAAGTATTACATCATTATGATGTAGTTAAACATGCCGAAAACTCAAAACTGTATTTTTAATATTCATGAAAAATTCAAGTATTTTAGAATAATACAAAAAATTCACCATAAACATTTTTTTCTGTTTAGAATTCAAAATTGAACTACATTTTTTGAAAATAATTTTCTAAATAATTTTAATTTATCTTTTAATTAAAATCATAATTTTATCCAAAAAATAGATTTAAAATTATAACTCATTTCATATCACCTTGAGAAATTAATCAATCTCCCATAAAATTATCCTATAACCATAAGACAATAAATTAAAAATTTCTGATTAACTTTTATTAAAATAAATTTCCATTTTAAATTATTAAATTAATCATAAATTTTAATTAAAATATTTATGACATACAAAAATACCAATAATTATACTATGATCATTTTTTTCACGTATAAGATGTCTAAATTGTATTTATACATTAATCGGTGAAGTTTATATATTTTTTACAATTACTATTCATTACTGTTCATCACTATTCATAAGGGTATGCTACTATTAACAAGGGTATGTTACTATTCACCAAAAAAGTTATGTTTGTCTTATAAGACTCTAAATATCTTACTGAGCACAACTGTGTATGTCAGTTTTTTGAAATTCAAATAATTTAGGTGGGAAATTTATGTTTATTGGATAAGTTATAACAAAGTGCTACTTGTAGAGACCTAGTTTTTTATGAATTTAATATTTAATTTATTTTCAAAATCTTGGGGTGTTACATTATCCCCTCCCTAAAAAAATTTCATCCTCAAAATTTGAAATTGAACTTCGAAAGTTAATGGTTGATACTTGAAAATTCCCTTGTGGAAAACTCGCATTGGGAATAAAGTTAAATTAAAATCTTAATAAAAGGAAAGGGAAATGCATCTGTTACTAAATGAAACAATGCATTATAATTGGAAAACGTGGTCAGGGAAGAATAATCAGACCATCATGTTTTGATGGAAACTGATAGAGAACATGATCAGATGAAAGATCATGACCACAAAACCTTATACTACATTTATGAAACATTTCATTGATATCATGAAAAAAATGATAACAAGACAACATTTTCATTTAAGGATATTTTACTAGAGTTGATGAATTATTCCACTCCATAAGAGTATACATATACGTTTCTATTTCATAAACAAAATCTTATCCTTTGTGCTTTGAACTATCTTTACTTCATCACTTCTATACTTCATATCTTAGCACAAATTGCATCATGTATTGACATTAAAATATAATGATCAACTTAAACCATTTAATAATGATTCAACACTTTAGTTTTAAGGTCTGTGAATTTTCCAGCTGAAGATATAATTAACCCTTAATCAACAAGAAGCAGCTCTAAAATTCACATTCCAAACACGTGAATAACTTTATCATGTATTTGATAATAACTTGAATTACCATAAAAACCATATTGTAAACATGCATTCTTCCGTATTCCTTAAGTAAGATACATGTTATTGGGTATATTAATTAAATTCAAAAGTACTATAAAATCCATCGATAATAGTGTAGACCACTTCTCAACAAGTCAATAATCAGTTCCAAGGTAGTTAGTATTTATCCGAATTTATTATTTCTTCATCATTATCTCAACATCAGATATATATTAAGGGTTGTATTTCCCTCAATAATATGTTTTTTAAAACGTTTAACTTACTACTGAGTCACTTTTCCTATGTACCATTAATCATACAAACTAAAATCCTTAATGAATTAGTACTATAGTACAATCCATATATATCTCATAATTCTTATAACCAGTACATTACTAACAAAATATTCAAATAACATGATTCTTGACTAGGAATATTAATCATTCTATTTCATCTGTGGCAGCATCATAACATGATCATTATCCAGAATCATCATTTGGGGTATATTCCTTTGACACTTGGGACATTGATTCATATAGTGTCTCATCTCCATGCAGTTGAAGCATTGAATATTAGAAATTTTTTCCTTATCTTTCTATTATGAGCATGGTGTCATTTTTCTCTACAATTTAAGCAAAATCCTTTTCCTCTCAAGCATATACCAATGTGTTTCCTTCTAAAATTATCACATATGGGAAAATACATCTTTCCCTTCTTCACTTTATCCATGTTTTTCCTTGCCATACTCTTCTTATTTTACTTCCCTTCAAAGCCATAGGATTTAGAGAAGTATTTAAATACCTTGTCAACACATGATACTATTTCCTCATATGATGATGACACATGGGAGACAATCTTCCTTTGAAATGATGGCTTAAGACCATTAGATATATGATCCTTCTTACTCTCCACATCACATGCATTGATGAATTTCTCATTAATTCTTATAGTATCCAATTCTAATCAATTCCATTTTATATATTATCTCATAAAATTATGAACTCTCTATATATCTAAACATGGTATAACACATAACATAAATTTAAGCATCATAAATCCTAGAACCATATACTTTGGTCAATTTAGGGGAATGAATACTTTATAATTGTTTGTAATAAGATTATGAATTCACCAAAGAAAATCCCCCAAGAGTATCAAACCAAGAGTGCAGCAAGACCCATTGTTGTTCACTAGTTCCCGTTTGAGTCTAGCTCAAAGCGGTGTTTTCAGTTTTCAACCCTAGATACATTTGTGACAATTCCAACTCTTCTTGTTCAGATCTAGACAGGGATGTATTTTCTTGAAAACCACATAATCTATTCCATACCAAAATTCTATCATTTCCTTGTATTATTACCCCCAAAGTCTATCTTAGGATTTTTTTCACTAATTTATTTTTTCCATATCTAGTTTCCAAGTTTTCTACTAAACTTTCTCTGATACCAACTATAACACCTTGACCCCAAAATCTCGGAGATGGTGCATTATTTTAATACATTGGAATGATTACAAGGAAAAAACTCCCAAAGGAACGAGTAGTTTAGTATTTTTTTAAAAATAAATACATACATAGGTTCAATATTACAACTTGAAAATAAATACAACATATAATATTTATTGGGAACATCCACAACTCTAAGTTTGTCCCTGAAGGTCATTCATAATAAAGTTTTTCATGTCCTGAGAAAATGAAACATAAGAAAGGGGAGATATCAGATGTTTAGTTAGTTTAATCAATATAGAATAAGATATCATAAAAATAACATTAGGCATGGTGAATAACTAAAAACACATGTTTTAAAAAAATAACTTAAACACATTATTGCAAGAATAAGAGATGAATAAATAATTCCATAATAAAACACAATCATGGGTATTATACTAGTTGAATAACTATATGAACTATAAATATTAATTTAATAATGAGGGAATTCACAATGCAAGACATCAAAACCATACCGTCAAGGCCTTGTGGCAAGACCCTAAATAACCATTTTGTCAAGGCCTCGTGCCAGGACCGTAGTCTGTCTCATGATACCTACCGATGCACCGAGGGTCTATAGAGGGCACCACACGACACTTACTAAGTTCAATTAATTCCTCATATGAATAGGGATAAACATTAACAACATACACAATCATATTGAAACTAACATATGAAATGTAAATAACTTTCCCCGAACATTAATCATAAACACAAACCATTCAGAATAAATTTGTGAATGGATTAAAGATAGCACAAACTCAATAAAACTAATCATAAACCATTAAAATAAATATGGTAGATGATATCATAAGAGATAAACCTCAAATAAGTAAAATATTCAACAAATTAAGTTGACATAGATGAAGATACTTTTAAATGAGACCATTGAAAAATCCTTGAGGAAATAATCCTTAAACATTCCAAAGAATCCTATACCACCTTGAAACACTCAAATCACAATCCCTTTTAATATCATTAGAATAAGTAAACTCTTGATATGATATAAAAAAGGTAATTAAATACATCATAAGAATGAAATAAGTGGTGAACAAGGCATATATCTCATAAAAGTAAATGTGAGATGATACAAAAATCATTTTTTACATTCGAAAGAAGAGTTCTTTTGAAAAATCATTTATATTTAACAGAAATTAAAATTGTAAATATGAATATCCCAGTAAATAAAATGACAGGACATTTAAATTATATTTTAGGTATAAATTATGTCCCACTGAAGGAAAATCATGTAAAAATAGTTCTTAAGATTATTTAGAAATAAATCATTTTAGAGCATTTTAAGGAAAGTATTAAAGAGAATTTTAAAGTGGAAAGGAAAATTTGTTCTATTAAATCTAGAAATGATCAAAGATAAATTTTCATGATAAAATGAGTGTTTTTATAATAATAATGTTTGCTTAAAACCGATTCCAGTGTACACTAGAAAACAGGTAATAATTCGAAAAGATCCCTTGAATCGGGTTTGTATTTGAGAAATAATTTTGAAAGTTCCTTTTAAAACATGTAAATACAATTAAAATAAGGAAGGATTATGGTTGGTAAACATATATAGAATACTGAAAAATAATTTATGAGGGGTAAATAATAATAAATAATAATTTCATTGAGGTAATCAGACATTAAAATTAACCCGAATGAAAATGGAGGTTCAGGTGGAAAACCCTTAACACTTTGTAATCAATCGATTCGTATGCCCTAAAATTTATAATATTAAAACAATAAATTTAATAACATTAAAATAAATATATTAGTTATATATTTAATTAATGGGTAGTTTACATACACCATACACAAGTATTAGTAGTGAATTCGGAAAATCTCACAAAAATGGAAGTGAGATGAAGAAACCCCTTACCTTAAGTCCAATGGTGTTCTTCACTTGATCTTAGTATCCTGGATAACCAAATTAAAATCATTAATAAATATTTTTTGAACCAATTTTTTATTTAATTTATTTATTATAGCCTTAATAAGTTCATTCATGGCTTTCTTTATGGGTTTAAGAGGTTTAATTTTATTGTTTGGGATCATTTTATTGATTAGTATTCATGACCGATTTAGTTTTATATATGTAAGGATAAACATGTAATATGAGAATAGTTTTCCAGAATATAATTTTTATTTTATTTTTTAACCTAAATAAGATTAATTTTTTATAAAATTCATTTGGTTTTTGGGAGTGGAGGTGAATCTTTATATAAAACATTAATGATAATTGTTTGGGTAAATTGGTTATTTTTAATCACAATGAACTCATTTTGATTTATAAATTAATATCATGTGCACAAAAATATTCAGAAACCTTAAATAATTTATGATAAATATATTATAGTCTATTTCAACCATAATTTTTTTTTTCATGATCAAAATTGAATATGGTAATAAAAATTGAGAACCCGTCGTCCTTGAATGTGATAAATTAACACATCTCGGAGGGTGTTTTAATTTTTAGTATAAGAGGAGGGGAAAAGAGAGATTATGATGAAATAATCCACTAGAATAATAAAATTATGGTTCATTTAAGGTTTCAGAATTATCATAGAATTTTGTTTAGGGGAGATTAAAAAATAATAATAGAAAGGAACTCGAAATAAAAGAAAAGTTGAGAAATCACTCATGAAAATTTGGCAGCCTAACAACATCTCTTTATATTTCATAAAATATTATTATGAGAGAAAAATGGTATCTCATCGTTAATAAATAATATAGAAATTACGGGGGATATGGAATGACATATCCCTTCATTAACTAATTTAAATTAAAAGATAATAACATAATAATGGTGCCTGAAAAAGAGAGATATTTTGAGATGAAAATTTTGCAGCATAACAGCTATGCACATGGTTTTAGAAAACCTTAAAAAGAGAGGGGACATGGGTCACCCATTCATAAAATAATAGTTAAATATTATAGGGATAGAATAATATGGAAATAATAACTTGTAATGAAAACTTGAAATACATACCACATAAATGAGAACTTGGATGTGAAAAGATAAGTTGACAATTCTCTTACCTTGTAGAGCAACTCCTAAGATTTGAAGGTTGGGACCTTTGGGGATTGAGGAAACCTTGGGAGTAATGAAAGGTAGGTAAAACTACCAGATATTCGAGGATTATGAGTTTTTAACGAAAGAAAACAAATTAATTATTGGGTATTTATAGTAAATGAGAGGGAGTTTTTTATTAATTTAAAGGGACACATCATTAGTGTTTTTTGCAAAACCATGGGCATTCCCATGGTATTTTCCCATATTATTATCCACTTGGGAAACCTAAAATATTATTTTACTGTACAAAATTCTACCATAATTTTATATTAAGTATTACATCATTATTATGTCATTAAACATATCAAAAACTCAAAAGTGTATTTTTATTATTCATAAAAAATTCCAGTATTTTAGAAAAATCCCAAAAATTCACCCCAAAAATTTTAGGAAATTTATCATTCAAATATTAAATCCATTTTTTGAAAATAATTTTCTATTTTTTTAATTTAATTTTTAAATAAAATCATAATTTTTTCCAAAAAAACTACTTTAAAATTATAACTCATTTTGTAACACCTTGAGAAATTATTCAAGATCCCATAAACTTATCCTATAATCATAAGACAATAACGTAAAAATTTATGATTAAATTTTATAAAAATAAAATTTTAATTTTAAATTATTAAATTAATCAAAAAAATTTAATTAAAATATTTATGACATACAGAAATACCAATACTTATACTGTGGTCGTTTTTTCACTTATAAGATGTCTGGATTGTATTTATACATTAATGGTTGAAGTTCTCTATTTTTTTTTCAAATTTACTATTCATTAATATTCATAACTATTCATTAGGGTATGTTATTATTCACAAGGTTATGTTACTATTCACCAAAAATTATTTTTGTCTTATCAGACTCTAAATATCTTACTTAAAGCAATCGTGTATATCAGTTTTTCAAAATTCAAATCATAGAGGTGGAAAATTTATGTTTACTAGATAGGTTATAACAAATTGATGCTTTTAGAGACCCATTTTTTTAATTTAATATTAAATTTATTTTCAAAATCTTGGGGTGTTACAAAAAAGAGAGTTGCATCACTTTTTGAAGGCGGTAGTCCACACATACACGAATGATGTTATCATCTTTACGTGAGTGAAAATAAAATAAAAAAACAATGGATACTATCTTTACATAATGATAAATATGTTATTAGCATCATAATTATTTAATTTATATCATATATAAACATTAAATTTATATTTTTCTCCTTCCACGTGAAGTGTTAGGGAAAGAAAAATCACATCACTTTATGAGGTGGTATTCTTCTATACACATGAGTGATGTTATCGTCTCACCTATATAATGGAAGGTAAAACTATATTTGTGATATAATGAATATGTATGTATCAAAATGTTATAAATATCATATATATTCCTTATATTCATCATCATAACCAAAATTGATAGGTTTAAATGGAAAAACCAAGGATATCAGTTTGCGAAGCGGTAGTCCTCTTTCCACACAAACGATGATTTCACAACCCATTTTATGTAAGTGGAGATGTGTTCAGGTCATTAAATTATTATAAAATCATAATAGTATATTTATGAAACATAGGTAATTATTTAATCTTGTTTTAATAAAAAATTGAAGGTGGTGGAGAAGGAAATAAAATGAAGATTCTTATTGAAGAATAATACCTCTTCTTCAGGTATCTTCCTTTGGTTTTCGCCGAACCATTCCTAGGTCAGATTTATGAAAAAAATAAGGATTCTAGGATGAGTTAAGTAAATTTTTGGAGTGATATGGTTATTTAATGTCTGAAACAAAGTGTTTTTATGTTTTTAATATTATGGGAAAGGGGGTGGCATTTTATAAGGGGGGTGAGTGGCACACTTGTAATTTTTTGAAAGAGTGAATTCCAACCACATTGTTTTCATTTAACTATCCCTAATAATGGTAAATTATTGATCTTATAATGTATAAGGTTTAAATATTTCAATAAAATGGTTTTTACAAGCATTGGGTCATTTTTACACCATATATTCTCTGTTTAACCACTAAGTAAACTTGTTTTTACCTCAATCAATTGATTAAGTTTAACTATTTTAATCACTTCGGTGAACACTTAAGTTAGAATTATCATAAATTATAAATTATTTTGATTCTAAATATGGAATAAATTTTTCTAAATTCAATTCATATAAGGGGAAAAAATCTATTTAAATTTAATCCTATAGACGAGACGAGAAAACAGGTTTCTAAAGTTGAAATATTCAAAAGTTTACAATGTTTTATATCCAAATTAAATATGAAAATTATTCCAACAACCTAAATTGGATTAATATATTTATAATTGAACTATTTTTACATCGAAAACAATTTAAAATATTATTTAACAATAAAAATTATTTTAAAAAAGTTAGTTTTCTATTGAAATCTATTATTTTTTTTCCATTCATCAAAAAATGAAACTTCTTAGAAAAATAACAAAAAAAAATCCTAATATAATATTGGTATTATGATTTTAAAAATTTATTATATTTTTTCAAATAAATTTTCTAGAATTTCTAAAAAGTTATTTTAAATTTTGTGTGCCAAGAACAACTAAACTGTCTTTTAAGAGAACACATTTTTTTGGAAAAAATTTCTATTTATTTCAAATGATTCTTATTATTATTTATAATAAATAGATAATAAATAAATATGTATGAAATATATATTTTAATAAGTTGGTTAATATTATTCATTCCTTCCATTCCAATGGAAAGGTAATAACTTTTATATTAAATAATAATATTAACAGTATGTTATATTGGAAAAACTTAGTCTTGTGTGTAATTAAAGCTATTGAAGAAACTTGTTGTTGCCTGTAATTAAAGATAAAAATAGTGGTTCATGAATTATAAGTTATAAAATGTATTGAATCTATTTTAAATAGTAAATGTATCATAAATTATTATGATGTTATATTCCTTTCTATGTTTGGTGTTACGTGTCATAGACACTATCAAAATGATGTTTATATTTTAAAATTTTTGGTTGTTAAATTAATGTCATTCATTGAGAACATTGAGATTTTTGGTTCAATTTCATTCAACTATTTTTTTGGTTAATACTAATTTAAATTCATAGTTCTTGGACTATAGGGGATACAAATAGTTTAAGGTCATATCGCTTGGACCATGACTCCTAATTTAAGGTCATATAGTTTACACCAAAAGTGATGCTATTGGTTTAGGTTCATAGAGATCAGAACCTGGTTGTTGTAGTTTAAGGTCAAATAGCTTTAGGAAAAAATATATTTTCTTTCTAAGTAATTCTTGAGAAACTTGTGATTATTGGTAGGTGTGATATGATCTCCATCAACATCGATCAATGAGTATGATCCATTGGAATAGACCTTATGGATAACTTAAGGTCCTTCCCATTTGGGTTCCAACATCGGTGAATTCTTTCCATATATCAATAGCTTCCTAAGGTCTAGTACCATGCCACCCTATAGGAAGGATCAAAGAAGAAATTTCTTATTGAATGCTCTCATTACCTTGTTCTTATGCCTCTCTATATTGTACAAGGCCTAAAGATTGTTTTCCTAGAGGGTTTGAAACTTAGATAAATGAAAATATCTCAATCTATCTAGCATCTTTTGGTGATAAATAGTGATCTAGACTAACAAAAACTAAACCTCAATGGGTATGAATGCCTCTGTTCCATACACCATGGAATATGGGGTTTCTTGGGTGGAATTTTGAGTTGTTGTATAATAGGACTAGAGGGTTGTGGGGATATCCTCAGGACAATTTTTTTTCAATGGCCTACCATTTTTTGGATATTAGAGAGGGTCTTGAGGAAGTCCTCAATATTTCCATTTTCTATTTGTAGTAGTGATATGTATTGTTGGAAAAAATGTTATAATTGGCATATAATTCCTTTAGCTCGATAGCCCAAAAGTTGGTGTTGTTGTCTACTAGAATAGTGTGAGGAACTCTGAATTGATGGATGATACGGGAGAGCATAAACTTGATCATGGATTGGTTTTTGAATTACTTAAAGGGAACCAATTTTAAACATTTTAATAATAATATTGTTGTAATCAAAATTAACCTACACTATAGGGTTATCGCTAGCATGTATGGACCAAAAACACTGAGTTTTCATACAAGAGATAGAAAATAGTACTTGGTAGTGTGGAATATATTCCGTGGATGATGAAAAAAGTTGGAATGGATCTAAAAGGTGAGACACCTCTTTTATAATTCAATATAGTCATGAACTATAGTGGACCCAAAGTATCCCAACATCTAAATTCTGTGGGAGAGCTTCAATCTCAATTAATGGGAGCCACATGATTCATCATGAAACTTCTAAATGGATTAAGTTATATTATCTACATGGATAAAATGAAGGATAATTACATCGAACCTACACCTATAGATTGTTTTCTCAAGTCTAGGATGTACCTGGAGGGTAAATAGTTCTAATCACTAATGAATTCTATCATGATCAGCTTGATCTATTGGGAGAATTCCATGCTACAAATACTCAATGTATGGATTGGTCCAATTAGGTGTTTCTAAAGTCTTGGGGAGACCTGAGGATCCAAGAATAGAAGTAATAATTCCCATTTAATTTACCTCTTAGTTTAGACCAGTTTAAGTGGCTCAAGTGATGACCCTCTGATATGCCACATAAATGAATAGATCATCCTATTCAGATTTTGTGAGTGACATGACTAAACATTCTCAGGAATTATATGTACCATTCATTAACCAAGGAACATTTTTCACCTTTTGTTGGGAAGGAAATTGAGCCATTAACTGATGGGTGTGCTATAGTAGGGGAACCAACACTTTATTTTTGACGATGTTGTCACCCTTGATCAGTGTGATGACTAACTTGGAGTATCCCTTCACATATAAACAGGGGAAATCAATCTCAATTTAAAACTCAAGAAAATTAATTAGGTATTGATACTCTACCTCATTTTTTGTATATCCATATGAAAATAGGAAAAGTATGGAAATACGGCCTGTGCCGGGGTGATGAAAATGATTCCCCAACCTACCCTGTTGAGTTTGGGGTCGTTGAGCCTTCTACCAGTCGGGCTTCTAGAGGCACCATAAAAATGCATATTCCATCATGGAACAGTATGATCCACTGAGATAATAGATTCATCTAGAAAATCAACATCCAGGGGTAGTTCTTTGGGGGTTAGATGTCCAGCCATCAAGTATTTTAATTCCTATCCTTTCATGAATTTCATCAAGAAATACCTGATATCAAACGACTAGAGGATCATTTCCCAACACACATTCATCCTGACAATCGGGTGATTGAGGTTATAATTTAGTGGGTATACACAAGACACCATATATATCTCATCATACTAAAAATTATTTCATAACTCCCGCACTTCAAAAACTGTCCTAAGGAAACTCTTCTCGATGGAGGAGTATCAAGTCTCTTTTTTTAGAAGCATGCAGATAAAATAGTATATGCTATTTTGGCTTCCCTCATTATTATTTTTAGGTTATAATAGAATCAAGGGACCATTACAGAGTGGTAACATATAAGACCAAAGTATTTTCTGAAACGGGTGGCATTAGAACGAGAGGTTGTATCATGTAATTCATGATATCCTAAAATGTATTCTAGCACTACTCATCCCACTAATAAAGAGTGCCTTTCTTCAAGAACCTTGATAAGGTCTTAAACTTTCTTTCTAGATTTGTGATAAATTTATATATGTTGGCTAAGGGGACTTGGAGGCCCCATAACCCCTAAAGATTTTATTGGGGAGGCATTTGATTGCTGGACTTGATATTATATAGGTCAATCTCAATGCCTTGGTATCTTAGAAAATTTCCAATAAACATTTAATAGGTAACCCCATAAGTACACATCAAAGGGTTCATATTCAAGTGTTGGGAGTGGAGGAAGAAGAACACTTTCTCATGGTCCTTGAGATGGTCCTGATGCTGGTAGGATTTGAACACCAAGTATTCTATATAGAACTACACTAATGCCTCAAGAATTATCTTAAAAATTTGATTCATGGACCAATGGTAAGGGGACCCAATATTCATCAATATAAAATGAATCACCTAATATAATAAGGTACCTTGGGTAACACTAATGGCGGTGGACTCCATATCCTTGAGTACCATCCAAATTTTATTGTATCTAGAGTATCCATCCATGAAGGAGAGGGTATGTAACCCATTTGTAGCATCAATCAATAGATTTATCACCATAAGAAGAAAATAATCATTTGGAAAGTGGTGGTTGATGGCTTGGAATTCAATAAAAACTATGATATTCTAATTCATCTTCCTTATTGGGATGATGTTGGCTATCAAATAGGTGTAAAAAACTTTCCTGATAATGTTGGCTTTGATATTCATGTCAACATTAGGCTTGACCATAGCACCATTAGAGTGGTGCATATTTCTAGGGGGATTCTTGGACCCATGATGACTCACTAAGAGGACAAAATGATGAACAATGACCCAAGGATCTATCACTGGCATCTAATCATAGATCTAGAAGAATATATCATGGTGATATTTTAAGGACACATACTGCCAATGATCCTCTGTAGACATGGTTGCACGAATCGTTGTTGGAATTAGATCTTCCTTGGTACCAAGGTTCACCTTGGTTAACTCATCAAAAATTTCTGAGACACCCTCTTCAAAATTAGAAGGTTTTTCTTCCAAATCCACTTTTTTATATGAGACATGAGACTTAGAGGGAGAATCAACTCTTTTGGGATAATTAGCCTAAGAGGAGCACTGGTGTATTTCTAGTTGTTATGGAATCCTTGAAGAGGGGTTAATATTATATGGAGACTATGAAAAATAAAGATATCAATCCAATTCCATACTGTTTTTGACCAATAAGTACAATATTGATGTCAAAACAATAGCGATGCGTTGCTCTTCATCGAGTCATCTTTGCTTTGGGGAACCTGTGGGAATGCCATAGAAAAATGTCCATGGGGTGAACTTATCGATACTTTATAGGATTAGGATGTTCTCGTACTAGCTGGGCCTATCTAGTGTAAGAGTATGAGGTAATATGTGAGTGATAAGTTTCTTTTGAGATAACAAGACAACCCGCAAAGTATGGGATCCTAGGCTCTAATCGATGAATCAGGAGAATGAAGCAATCCTTTATGTCCACACAAGGGCTATATATAGTGGTCATTTGATCATTAGTATCATTTATGTGCCCAAAATCATCAATTTAAAACTACTTTCCATCCCCTTTTTAGTAGACAACATCCAGATAGTAGGATTCGCTTGAGTCAGAGGGGGACACGTCACCCTACAGTACCCCTAGTTGACCATCAAGGGAGAATTTGAGGAACTAGTGGTACGATTAGGGGACTGATACATGCCAATAAAGATAGAGGATTCATAGAATTTTATTATAGATATTATCCTATGTGAGTACCCTAAATTAAATTCTTGATACCATTCCATCAAACGGAATCTTTAGCTGAATATTTCCATGAAGTTTTTACTCAATAATATCATACCCCTGAATCATCATGTTGGAAGGAGTTAAATCTGCTTCTATGAGCCCGAACTTTTGGAGCATTTGGGTCAGGATGAGGTTAATCCTGGTGCTAGTATCTACTAGGTAGTAGTACATTTCCATTCCATTGAACATCCCTATGATATAAATTGGGCGTATGTTCCACTACATGATGACACCCTCTCCTTCCCTTGAAAATTATATGATGGCATGACATTCCTCTTTCTTGAAATCCTCTGTATAGTAGGACTCGACGATAGATACTTCAACTTCAAAATAGAGTCAAAATTTCATGGATTCAGTAAGATATTCATGAATTTCTCTTAAAAAATAGAGATCCTCGATGATTTAAAGGCTTGTAGGTACATCGATAATGTGATTTAGAAAAACATATTTCCATGCTAGGGGAATATTTTTTCCAAGAGATGGTCATTCCTTGGCCGAGAGCACAAAAAATGTTATTTTATAAACCACTAGGGCCTGGATAGTACAAGATACATTCTTCTATTGGATAGATTGCATTATCTGAACAACTAACAGCTGAATATCAATTTGATGAGGTTGGGCCCCACTAGATGTGGCTTATCACAACATGATCGTAGATGACATAAGAATCCAAATAGTATAGTTGTCTATGGATGTGAAACTGAAGGTTAATATTAGGAGGGGTGTGATTGATAAGCTATGTGAAAGGATTTATACCTAGTCTCAATTGCATGAATGAACAAGTTTTAAGCATTAGATAGATTATTATGCCTATCAGTGCATCCTCTACCTATCATTTGTCAATGATGATCAGAGGAACCCAAGGGGATTAAAGGTTGTTACTAACATTCAAAAATTGTGTAATGGTCCACCAGAACAATGGTATTCATAGAGGAATACTTCTTCTCATTGTTAGAGTAATAGTATAGGGATGGGTGGACTCTGGGTGCATCTCCTAACTCAGGAGGAATGAAGTCGTCAAGTGTGTCTGCTGGATTTGGCATTGGTTGGGGACTTTGATTTCCATTGTGCTATTGATGTCTATTCTTTTGAGCCATGTAAGGATGTGATATATATTTGAAGGTTGAAGTCAGAGCAGGAATGGAGAACATAAGAGGTTCTGTATTGGTCAAGTGGGGACACATGATTCCATGAGTGTGAGACACCACCTTTTGATCCAACATGTTATCATACTTCTGTGTCATATGGTTAGGAACCTATTCCCACTCACTAGAGTCTTCACTATAACTATTAGGATTAGTGGACACATGTGTAACCTATGCTGGAACATCACCCTATTTTACTAAGACATGATCCACTTTGTCTTAGATCCAATATTTCAATAAAATAATTAATTGAGGTTGTGTCTGAGGATCCTATGATATGGGTAGTGGTTGATTTGAATAGTGAGTTGGGCCTCCTAGGGTATTTTTCACTCTGGAAATTGTTGGATTCCCTTCTCCATGGTGTAGGTGAAGTATCTCAAGGCCTAAAAATCTGTGAAGGAATATTTACTACTTCTTCTGTTTGGGAAATGCATCCAAGGATTCAATCTTTGACTGGGTGTTAGAGGAACATAATCTTGTCTAGGGGGCTACACTTGGTGATACTATGCCTAATGGGGTTGTTTCAGATGAGGTTGAGCCTGGTAGGGATACACTCAATGAGGCTTATCCAAATCATTGACCAATAGATGCACCAACTCAAGAACCTCTACAAGTACAGTGGTGTCTGTATCTACTTTTGTATGTCTTCTAAAGGTAATTAGAAGGGGTGATGGGTTAGATTATTTTCTATTACACTAGAAGTATTCTTCTAAAAATTGATCCTTTTCTGAGAATTCCCAAAATCCACCTTGGTTGTTCAAGGAGATGAGGGTAGGGACCAGATCAACCTTGATGTTAACCATACACGTCATGAGAAACTATTCCTGGGATAACAACATGTCGAACAAGTATGTGAGTACCTTATACTAGATTACAAAGTCAGAAACTATCTCATAGAGCATTGAATTTCATTTCAAGATGTTAGTGATACTTGTATTGTGGGGGGGGGGGGGGGGAGGGGGTGGAGCTGAATAGGTGGAGTAACTTTTTAGGAAGATCCTCCTAACTGGAAATGAATCCTACGGGGAAGTGACTCTACTAAATGAACACAATCCCTTTTTGAGTTTTGGATTCAGAATTAGAGATTGGTATCCACTTACTGTTCAAGAGTCCCAAATATTGGGTTACAAGTTGAGGCAAAGTGGGTCAGATGCTATTGCTGGTCACCCATACCATTAAATGAAGTGAAGTTAGGATTACCAAACTCTAGGGGTGCTAAGACATGATCCAACCTTATCGTGTAAAACTTCTCTTCAGGGGGAAATTAAACCTAACATGTTTACAAATCCTCAAGGTGAACAATGAGAGAAACCATTATGTTATCTTAGTGAGGGTTTACAACCACCAATTAATTGATAGGTTTATTGACCTGATGAGAATCAAAACCTTAATCCCGAGGTGGATAATCAAAATACTCATGCTTCCTAGGTGGGGTGGGAAAATCATATATTGATTGCTTGTTGTATCCCCTAGCTTTTTCTATAACTGGATGCATGGGCCTCCTAAGTTCATACTAGGGAATTTGATCAAGAAAGACTCGGTGCCCCAATAAAATAGATACATGGTCACTTTTTATGTTCATAGGGTGAAGAAGCCTCTCAACAAGGGGATGAACAATGGGAATTTTTTATTCCTTGATCTATTAGAGTAAGGTGGCTACCGTGGGTTCCAAATATTCTTTTATTGAAAACTTAGATGGGTCTAAAGGTTTGAAATTTTACTTTCCTTTATCAAAAAAATAATGAGTGGGCAGTAAAATCTCATTGGGGGGACTTATGAGGCATAGTTACTATCTTTATGAATGGGTGTGGATGCCTACTGCATGGTCTTCCTAGTACTGTGTCTCCCATTGAGAGGGGTTTCCACATCATTCCATACATCAGTGGACCTATTATTATGTTTCTCTGGTGGGTTAATGATCACCATATTTACTATAGTAGTAGTCACAAGGGAATATTAATCATCTGTAAATGGCTCAGATTGAAGTTCTCATTTCTGTTGCAGGATAATTTTGAAATGGTGGGTAGCATATTTTTCATAGCCTTTGATATTTACACGTGGATATGAATATTCCATGACTCATTAGAGAATAATAAGTCTATTAACATAGGTTTTTTGGAGAGTCTAGCAGTAGATATATGACTTAGGATGTTGATCTACTGGGATCTATTTGATCTCAACCTTCCCGAACTGCTGGTTGACAAAATCGAGGACTCATGGCTCCCCAAGTAGGTGTCCAGAACACAACTAATAGCTGTTCGATGGCCAGAAGCTTCTAAAATTCCTATTTACCACTTCCATGGGAAGGTTCAGGCACTAGGTCATCCTAAGACCTAATTGGTGTAGGTTGAGATAAGGGTGGAGGTACCGATGTAGACTTTCTTTGAGGTTAATCTACGAGAAGAGGGGTGAAACATGGGTCAAATATCTACAACATTCTAGTACATCTCTTGGATAAGAATCCAAGTTCAAGATCGTGTCCTTATAGGATGGATTATTTACCACTACCTCATGTGCGAGGAAAGAAACATCCATTTGTGACTCAACAGAGTGCTTACTATTGCAACGACCTGAAATTTTGAATAATATTTTGTTTCCTAAAAATGTATGTCTTACTATGTCCTAATATAAATATAAATGACATGTGACCATCAGGTTTTGACCGTTATATAACCATTGGATAATATGATCGTTGGAAACAATAATATTTTTTAACGTTAGAATTGTTGTTTAAAATATAAATAATAATGGATAATTAATGAAAAAAGAAGAGTCGATGACCTCATACAGTAGACTTGGTTTGTACAAAACCCATATGTCAGAGCTTGGGAAGAAGGTAACATCACTGGGCTTTGCTCTGGACCAAGCCCAAGCTAAGATTCAATATGTTAAGCTTTAACTTAATCGCCTTTGGGAGAAGTTCAAGATGATAGAAATCACCACACAGAAAATGTTGTTCGAGCCACCCCAAGATTCTATCACCACTTCACACCTTACTCTTAAGTCCTATACATGTGTTATAATGTGAAATGTAATAAGGCCTTAGTTACTTTGTGTAATCCTTTTGTAAAAATAAAATTATTATTTATTATTATTGTAATTGTTTTGAATTTCAAATGTCAAAATAAATATAGGATGAATTTTAAGAAGTTTCATATAATTGATGAATATTGAAAAAAAGTGATTATTTAAAAAAAATACTTTAAATAAATAATAATGTGAAATTATTTTCCAAAAAGAGACATATACCATTGTGACCAGTACGAAATTCAGAGTCTGATAAGATCGACTTAATTTTTGGTGAATAGTAAAGTATGAATAGTAATATTACCCATATGAATAGTAATATAATCAATAGAATAGTAACCACACTTAAATATGTATAAAAATAACTTAGGCATCTTGAATGATAATTTGATATAATTGCATAAGTAAATAACTATTTCAGAAATTACTAATTAAGTATTATTATTTTTTGGGTAAATAGTGATTTTACATAAAAATTAAATATATAATATTTAGAAAATTATTTTCATAAAATAGAGTTCATTTTTGAATTCAGAACATTGATATTAGGTTAGGGGGAATTTATTAGATTTTTATAAAATGTTTTGTTTTTCTGTGAATAATAAAAATATAGTTTTTGAGTTTTCGGTGGGTTTTATGACATCGTAATGATGTAATATGTAATTTAAAATTATGGTAGATTCATTTGGATTGAATTATTATTTGAGGTGTCCCAAGTGGCCGAAACTATGGGAAAATACCTTGGGCAAGCTCATGTTTTTTCAAATACCACTAATAAAGTGTCCCTTGGAAATTAATAAAATATTCCCTCAATTTTTCCATAAATGCCAACCCTTTCCTTCAATCCATTCATTAAAAATTCTGGATCATTGGAGTTTTGGTCTTTTTACCTCCCAATGAGTCATCCTAAGGTTCCCTCAGGCCCCGAAGGTCCCGATCATCAAGTTTTAGAAGTTACTCTTCAATGTAACGGAACCATTCACCCACCTCTTTTAAGAGTTATTTTATGTTATGTATTTTAATTTCCATTTTCTTTTGTTGGGGTATGTTATTATATAGCCTTATTTCTGCCCATTTTATTTCTAGATGATGATATTCCATTTCCACTCTCATCAACTAATTTTCTAAATTTTTAAGCGACGCCATTAGTCTTCCGAATTTTCGTAAATAAATTCTCAACTTCTCATTTCCATTCAAGTTATCTTCTATGTGGTATGCATTTAAAGTTTGCATAACTTGTTATTATTTCAATTTTATTCTGTACCTCTACTATATTATTAGTCTTTTATGAATGGGTGACCCCTTTTCTTTCTCTTTTTAATGTTTTCTAAAACCATGTTGTATAGCTGTTATGCTGTAAAATTTTCCTCTAAAAAATATCTCTCTTTTTTCTCAAGAAATTATCTTATTTTATTTATGTGAATACCAAAACCTATTTCATTTCCATGTGTATTCATGAATACATAAAAACTATATATTTTATTTTGTAATTTACATACATAAAACTCTCATTCCCTTTCCATGGGTTATAAATGACATAATGATAATGTTTTAAAGCAATTTTTAAAATGCCATGATTTTGATATGAAACCCATTTATTTTATTCTATTTTGGTTATTTATGAAATATTTGATAATGGTATATGTGGTTTACATTAAAATAAATAAATATTAATGGTTCACCATGATAGTACTCCAATGCATTGGGTAAAGAAATTAATCTATAGAGATGATAAGTTTTACGATACCTTAGTGAATAACCTTGGTAATTTTTATGACACCTTGGGAACGGACATTGGTTATATGCTTATGAATGTATAAATTAAATGTTGTAGCCAAATTTTCTAGTTACAATTCAAGTTATTATTTCTATTATATGCCTCTTTATCATTCTTTTATGATGTTTCTCATGTTCTTATTAAAATCGCTCAAGTTCACATGTAAACTGTTTCAATTATTTTCTCTTACCGGGCCTTCTGATAACCCTTTACTTTGATGTATTTCCTCAGGTTATGAGATGAAATAAATGTACATAAGATTAAACTTTAATAATAATTTAAAGTGGAATAGAATAATGTTTTATGTTTTCATGTATTATGTGCCATTTTTCTAAGACACTAGACTTTAATGATCCTCTGTTTGTAAAATGAAATGAAAAGTTATGTAATTAAGAGGTGGGATGCCATAAATATCATCTAAGAGTGTCAAAACTAACCCAAAAATATCCCCAACTTCATGTGTGGAGGTAGAGAGGTTGGAAGCTTGTGTTGATAGATATGACTTCACTATGGGTCCCAGGAAGGAGGCTTGAATAGACTCTAACTACAAGTATCAACAAATGCATCTAGGAATCTTGCAGACCTCACTATTTGGGATAAAAATCCTCAATTTTTGAGTTTATTAACCATAATTCTGAATCTATGATGAATGTTACCTCATTGATTCATCCATAATTTCAGAATATGAGTGCTTGATGGTGACATGACGCTTACCAATTTTGCACCTCTAACAACATGGGGCTTCTATAAGTGATGATTTATGAGAGTCTCTTTAATTTCTCCATGTGGGTTGCGGCATGTACGGTGGTCAAAACCCCCACAACAGGTGTTCTACCTCTTACCATGGGATGGTTCATTAGAGATAGACATGTCTTCAGAATGGGGAGGACCTCCATGATGATTGGTGGTACTAGGAGGATGACCTCTTCTTTGATTTATAGTGGCATAGAGAGGACCTCCATATTGATTGGTGGTAGCATAGGGAGGACTTCCATGTCGATTAGTGTTAATACAGGGAGGACCTATGTACTAATTTTCATCATTATAGGATGACCCATAAATATTATCGGTGGTTCCAAAAAAATGAGAGGGCCAACATGGACTGCCTATGAGGTTCATGGGGTCTTGATCCCAAGCAGGTGAAGATGGATCCCCATTCACCTGTTTTAGTGATATGATGGGATACATTGATATTGTAAGGAGTCACAAGTGCTGTAAAAGATTCACCTTTCAGGGAAATATTATGGGTCTACCCCCAGCGTCAGTGTAAGATGTTCTAAACAAGGGATGATGGAGTGGAGAAGGGTCAACCCACCCTTTTTCCTTTGGGACCAATCGGTGCTAGCACTTGTGCAGTTTGGTGGGTCCCCTCCTTGGTAGATCCAAGTCAGTGGTTATTGAATACATGGATCAAACATCCCCTACCACCTCTATAGAGGGCATTCACATACTAGGGAACCTTCAAGAGAGTCCCCCGAATCAGTTCATTTTCAGAACATGGGTGGTTGTCCACTATGTGGTCCCTGAGGGTAGTGGTGTCCTAAGGCATCGATTCATTGATATCTTACCTAGTGATATCCCTTTTGGGAATGAACCCTTAAAGTTTATACCAAAGAACCATGGATTTTTTCACCCTCCTTTGGATGATCTCAAAGGGAAAATGGGGCATGGGTTCCAGAAAACTAAGGATGAGGTTGAAATCATGGTAGGATTTTAATCATGCTTGATTGCTACACTAACTTCCCCACTTCCCCTACGCTAGTTGGTTCTAGGACCCATATTTTTAAAATCATGAGTCCTATAAGACATGCGGATTTATCCTTTCATATAGGTATAATGAAAGTGTTGAAAAATTTCCTAATGTCATCCAATATTCCTGAGGTGGATAAGGGATCCACACTGACAATGTCACAGATCGAGGTTCCCCACCCTAACTTCCCCAATTCACAGGAGATTTAAATGTTTCCCACACCATTTTCTTGGTGAGATTAGGCCCCAAATACCTAGATCCGGTGACATGAAAATATAATGGTTCCAAAATTCTACTATTAATCATGGTTTAGGAGAATAGTTTCACATTGAGTTCACCATTTTTGTTTCTTACGCTTTTTCAAAGGGAAACATCATCCCTCCACTTGGTAGTGACACAATGCTTTTTGTTTCCCCGCATTCCATATTTCCAAAGGCAGGTGGCTTACGTCACTGGAAATCACCGATGTTGTATCCATGATAAAAATAGAATTATGGGAGGTTAGTTCATCATTCCATGGATTCCACCTAGGAAATCATCACATAGTCTGGGTCTCCCTCATATATTTAAGTAATGTTCATGAAACTCATTCCCAATATCATCTCGAGGTGAAAACCGATTAATTATGATGCTTTTGTCTTAAAAAGGTAGCAACCTTGGACCAAGGGATGAAGTAACATTTGACACGTTAGGAAAGTCTAGACGCTGGGTAGATTGGGAACTTATAATTTCTTCCACTTTTTTAGATAATATCATGTGTGACATGTCTTAGTTACGAAACCCAAGGCATACCATGTTAGTCATGAGGTAATTAATGCTAGAGGGATAAGTCTTGTGAGGCTATTTTTGTAATGAAGCTGAATAATATCAATAGAAATTCCCTTATATTTATTTTATATAGTATAAATCACAAAAAATCACATATATTGCACACTAAAAACTTTATAAATGAATAATAAATGAAATAAGAGGTATTTCTAGTAGTTGAGTAACCTATACCAATGGAATAATAACTTGAACTTTGGAATAGTAATGTGACCCTTAAGAATAGTAAATTAGGCAATAGAATATTAAACTCACCTATGAATATATAAATAAAATTCAAACATCTTATAAATAAAAATATGATATATTTATATTATTATATAAGTAAATAAATGTTTTGAAAATGATAAATTAAGTGTTGGTATTTTTTTAAAACATAAATATTTATTTACCAATTTATATTTAATATAATTATTTAAAATAAAACTTAATTTTATAAAATAAATTCTTAAATTAATATTTTTTTATCTTATGTTTATAATATACTTATATGATACTTTAATTATATTTTCAAGGTGTTATAAAATCAGTTATAATTTTAAAATCGGTATTTTTTGAGAAAGTGATGATTTTAAATAAAAATTAAATTTCTATAATTTATAAAATTATTTTCATAAAATATAGTGCATTTTTTAATTCCACACCTCAAAAAAATAGTTAGGGTGAATTTTTTGGAATTTTCTAAAATAGTTGAATTTTTGGTGAATAGTGAAATACGATAATTTTTAGTATAAGTAAATAAATGAATTTTTGAGTCATTCTTGAGTAATGGATGATGTAAGTGACCTTTGGTTCATACTCACACGCATTAGTTACTTTATTTAGTCATAATAATCCTCACTATTTCTTGTATTGAACCTAATAATAAACTAATGAATAAAATAACGAGAAAACACCCATCTCGCAGATCGGGGCATAACCAAGTGGCGTGGAACACCCCGTTGCATCCAGGGAGGCTAGGATATATTCTCACAACTTAATTTAGTTACCCCATATTTAAAATGTGGGTTTTTATTATGGTTGGTGTCATATGACGTCAGGTGAAGGTGGGAGGGTGACCAGTGACGAAGGAGGAGGCGAGCTTCATTAGTCGGTGTAAGTGGCGTCTCGATGGTCAGATTCAGTGAGGCGGGAGGGTAGAAGGTGATGAAGGTAGAGTCCTAGAGATTATTGGTGCAGCCAATTCCTCAGTGGTCAGTGGGTCAGTGTCCTGATGCCAGAGATGGAGTGGCGGGCAGCTAGATTGATAAGAAAATCGGGACGATAAGCAGCGGCTAGGCGGGAAAGGACGATAGGCAAAAAACAAGAATATCTAGATGAAGTTTAGAGCTACTTATCCAATAATTTTAAATGATATACTATTGGATGAATGTTAGGGTATGGAATCTTCCATTGGGACCAGGAACTATTCACCTCTACACAAGGCAATGCTAGCTGTGATGCCTTGCAGAGTTTGAGAGTTTGTACGAACATATATATATATATATGTTGGATAGGGTATTCTCCTACAATTTATTTCCTAAGCCTTCATTGTACATGTATAAGGACTAATTGCCTATGGTATTATGAGCCATGTAATATTTACCCCTCAACCCTATTAAAAAATGGGTAAAATAAATAAAAAAATTAAGAGCCTTCAGGTTTGGTGGTAGAAAAAACCCCTCTCCTCCACTATAAATACCACCCCTCACCACCTCTTCTCCTCATACCTCTCAAGCTTTGATCCCTATAAAAATTATTCTCAAATATCTTCCCAACTATCCTACCATGTCTATGATACTTTTGTATCTAGAAAAGACCAAAACCAATCCACTTAAGGAGGTTCTCAAGGAGAATGATTCATGAAGTAAAATCCCCTTTATTTTCTTTTAATTTCATTTCATGTTCTTTTATTTTCTTATTATACACTCACCTACCCTAACCCAAGTGTAATTATGACTCCAATACCTTAAATATACTATAATTGTATTATACTAATGGAATAATTCCTCATCAAACCACTTTCTCCTATCCATTTTATTCTAAAAATGAAACTGTCGTTTGTGAGGTGTTGATTTATCGCCTTTGAGGATGAAAAGTTTTCATTTTCCCAAACCACATTCAAGGATGGTATTAAACCAATTATAATGATTGAAAAATATTTTAAAATTTAATTTATAAACCTTTTTATGTTATGAAAATAACATATATACATAATACTAAATGATAAAACAAAATGAGTACACTGTGATAAAAAACCACCAAATTAACCAAAAAGATTATCATTAACTAATTATGTTATTATTCATACTCATAAAATACAACCAAATTATGTATGAGATAATTTATTTTTTTTAAATTTCACTAATCACATATAATTTCAATTTTATAAAAATATTCTCATTTTACATGATTTTCTATACATGTATACAAGTAACCAATCATGGAAATCTAGGAAACGAATGCTCCAGAATGATAAAATTGTATCTTTTATCACATAAAAAAGACATGAATAAAATTAAGAAAATTATTAACAATAAAATACATGTATAAAAGTTTCTGAATTAATTAATTAATTGATTTAATTTAATTATCCAGGACATTAAGATCAAGTGCAGAATCGTTTCAAACATAAGGTAAGGGATCCTTTCTGATCCTTTTTTTCCTTCGAGTTACTATTTTTCTCTCTCTTTACCTCAATGTAATTATTTTTTTGTAATTATTCTAAATTAAATGTATATGTTCAAAAATCATGTATCCAGATCATTTCATCTTTCCTTTTTGGGTAAATTTATGTTTTTAAAAGGTTCACTTCTCAATTTTTTCTCGATAAGAAAGTATAATTAAAGTTAACTTCCCAATTTCAGAAAAAGTTTCAAGTTAACTCTATAATATATTTTAATCCACCATTATTTTTCTAAAACCACTCATTTTTTTCTAAAAAACTATCTTGGTTTATTTCTGGTTTTATACAAACAATTATTCCTTTTCTGTTTTAAATAATCTTTTACATTTTCCTTAAATTACGCTAAAATGTTCTATTTATAACATTTCTTAAACACTATTTTTACATGTTTTCACTTCAGTTTGACATTAATTAGCATTTTTATTCTTATTTTACCATATTAATTACCATTTATTATTTAAATACATTCTTTCATGGACACCATTATGATATTCCCTTTTGATATGCCTTCTGACATGATTATGATACCCAATTCTTTTCATGGGTAACACATATGTTTAAGTTTGATTCCTTATGTATGATTCCTTATATGGAACACATATTAATGAAAATTTTATTATGGGTTCACCTAGATAGATATCCAATACATTGGGTAATGTTTAGTCTCATGATACGTCATGTGTAATGGTCTTGGTAGATAGCCTTGACTCATGCTCCATTTGAAACGGTCTTGGTGGTTAGCCTTGACTTGTGCTCAATGTGAAATGGGCTTGGTGGTAAAACTTTACTCATGCTCCTCCACTTAAAATGATACTTTAATAATTCTTATTCATTTTTTATGTTGCTAAAACATTATTATGATTCCATGATTACATGATCCCATGTTCTGTGTATTATGCTTCCATATGTTTATGGATTTTTATGTCATCATGTTATGCCTTTTAACCCATGTGATATGATTGATTCATATTTTTATTCGCTTATTGATATTTTTAGCTCATCCCTTTGTTCATGTTTTCCCCAGGTTACCCTATGTAGATGTTAGATATAAATGGGATTTAGGATCTCATTATAGAGTTTAAATAAAAGTTGTTTTCATTTTGGTTTCATGTTTTTAGTTTTATATACATAATCCTCAAAAGTAAGTAGACTTTATGAACCTTGTTTTGTATTTAATGGTTAATTATTCTTAAAATCATGTAATAATATGTGTAGAAGTCTAAGGTTATTATATCTATTATTATAGGTATGGTCTAGTTATTTTTAGAGATTAGCTTTAAATCACTTTAGTAAGAACCCTAGGGATAACTCTATCACCATGGATAACCAAGATTGAAACTTAATGTTTCAAAATTTAGGATATATTTTTCCTTTATATTTTTTCCCTTAAATGTTTAAAGTTTCATTTTATTATGATTAATTACTAATTGGTCAATCCCCCAAATTGTACTTTATTTTTTAGTAAATGGATGGAAATAGGAGAACTCGTTCCAACAATAAATGTGATAGGAAATGTGACGATTGCCCTAATGAAATTCCAAATATGATAGGAACGTGTTATCAAAAATTAATTAAAACAGTTTATCATTTAGGTGAAGTTATGAATAAAAAATTGAATCATGTGAAACACCCTCCTTCTCCGAATAAAGAGTAATTTTCCATCGAATCCTTAATGCGAAAATGACTTCCCATATTTAGTGGATCTTCTAATCCCCTCATCACGCAAAAATGGATTAACTCCATTGAGATAATATTTTCTATTCTATAGTTATTAGAATAAGATAATGTTATGCTGGTAGTATATATTTTTTAGGGGGAAGAAAATCAGAGGTGGAAACTGGTCAAAAACAGAAAGTCGAAGGAGGAAACTATTTTCATGGAATTAGAAGATTTCAAGAAAAATATTTTTCAATAAATATTTTCCCCAAACTCTTCATATTAAGATGGAAATGGAGTTCATTGGATTGAATTAAAAGGAAGATGAGTGTATTAGAGAGTATGAGGAAAAATTCACAAGGCTTGAACGATATACTGCTAGATTTTTCATGAACATTGAAAGAAAGGTGGACCGCTTCTTTAGTGGACTAAAGCTGAGTCTATGAAAATAATTGAAAATTAGAGACTTCGATAGTTAAGAGGAGATTTTTTGTTGTTACCTTAAGCATTGAATGGAGAGTAGAGACTCTTATAGGTCTTGTGGGCCTGTATATAAAAAGTGGAAAATGGATTTTAATATGGGAGGATCACAGATAAATCCCATGATGGAAAGAAATCCAAATATACCACATGTCAAGATTGTGGGAAGAAGAATCATGGGAACCATCAAAAGTGAATGAAAAGATGATTTAAATTTGAAAAATATGGGCATCTGGATATTAACTACCAAAGGTATATGAAGAATCTCACAACTATGGACAAAGAAAGGAAGGTTTAGATCAACACTCAGCCAGTAGTGCAGTGTTTCAACTGCAAAGAACATAAGAATTATGAGAACCATTAACCTAAGCGAAGGGTGGTTGGAGGAAATCAACAAAAACCAACAAGGAATCAAGGAAGGGAATATTATATCACTATTACTGAAGTGGAACCCAACAATCATGTGGTGATAGGTAATCTGGTTATTCATTAAAAATTAGATAATGTACTATTTTATTCTGGTTCTATGCATTCTTTCATATCTCCCATGTTTAGTATAACTATTCAAACACCAACTGAAAATATGGTTGTTGAGTTATATATGAGAATAAAAAATTGGGAAATTATTTCATCCAAAGTATATAAATTCTACCTTGTTAATGTTTGTGGACTGAACCTCCCATAAAATCCTATCTTAGTTCTTTTAGTGAAGTGAATTCTATATTGAGAATGGATTGGCTATCTTTATAAAAATCCATCATTAACTACCAGGAAAGGGAGATCACCCTTCACATCCCAAATCATACTCTAATTATTTATAAGTGTAAGGAGGAACATGAATCTCCTTTAGAATCATCATCTCAATTATGGATATTGTGTCTTTATGAGCAAGCACATATAGATTAGATGATTGAGATAAAGGAGAGAATCATGCTCAAAGAAAAGCCTATCATGAGGGATTACACTAATGTATTCCATAAATAATTACTTGGTCTTCCTCCTGGATGAGAGGTTGAGTTATAAATTGAACATATTCCGACATATCTTCCTATATAAAAGAAAACTTATAGAATGGACACCATTGAGCTGGAATAACTGAAGATGAAGTTAGAAGGAAATCTGGACAAGGGTTTTATACACCCGAGTGCTTTACAATGGGGTGTGTCAGTCCTCTTCATCAAGAAGAAGGATCGATCAATCTACCTGTGTATTTATTACTGTGATCTCTATAAAATCATGATAAATAAAAAGTATCCACTTCCACAGATAGATGACTTGTTTGATCAACTACGTGGGGATATGTATTTATATAATGTGGACCTTCAGTGAGGATATCAATAATTGATGGCAGGGAATTAAGATATTCTTAAGACTACATTTTGAAAAAGGTATAGACACTATGAGTTCATAGTAATTCCATTTAGACTCACTAATTCTCATACAATTTTCATGGATTTAAGGAATAGATTTTTTAGAGATTACCTCCACAAATTTGTGGTAGTATTTATTGAAAATATCTTGATTTACTCTAAGAGCAAGTAAGAACATGAGGAGCGTTTGAATACTATACTAAAGAATTTGAGAAGGGATAAACTCTATGAAAAGTATAATCAATGTGAGTTTTGGATGGAATAAGTATCATTGTTGGGACATGTAATAACCAGAAAAGGGATATCTATGGACCCTTCCAATACAAAGACAATCAAATAGTGGCCCAAGACAACTTCTATAACGGAGATCCATAGTTTCCTTGCACCAATTCCCACACTACCGACGAGTGGGAAACTATTTGTGGTGTAAATTGATGATTAAATGAAGGGATTAGGCTGTGTAATGATGTAAAATGGAAAATTGATAGCCTTAACCTCAAGATAGTTCAAAATTCATGTGAAAAAATATCCCATGGATGATCTTGAGTTGGGATATGTGATATTTGTGTTGAAAATTTAGCGACATTATCTCTATGGGGAGAAGTGTGAGATATATACTAATAATAAGAGTCTAAAATATATGTTCACAAAGAAGGATATTAATTTAAACCAGAAGATATGGTTAGAGATCATCAAATATTATGAATTCTCAATCCATTACCATCATGGTAAGAAAAATAAGGTAGTGAATGCCTTAAGTATAAAGGATACTAAATCTTTATCAACAATGAGAATTGAGAAGGATCTAAATTTCTTATATTTTCAATGGATGGACATAGGAATCAGTAAGAAAGTAACATCATCAATCCTTTCTCAAATGATTGCTCAACCATCCCTTATGGAGAAAATAAAGGATTCTCAAATAAATGATGTGGAAATTCAGAAAAGGGTGGAAGCTATCAGAAATGGTAAATCCTTAGAGTTCTAATTGGATGAGGAAGGAGTTGGGATATTTGGATCACAACTATGTGTACCATCCGATATAGAGATAAAGAAAGAGCTTTTGAATGACTAACATAGCTTAACCTTCTCTATTCACCCAGGGAGCAAAAATACTTATCAAGATCTCTGAGAAAACTACTGGTGGGGCAATATAAAAAGGGGATCGTCGAATATAATTAGAAGTGCCTTGTATGTTAGTAAGTGAAGATTGAAAGGCAAACGTATAAGGGGATGATGCAACCATTACCAATACCAACATAGAAATTAGAAAAGATCAACATAGAATTTGTCACTAGATTTTTAAATACATCAAGAGGAAACAATTCTATATGAGTTTTTGTGAATCTTCTTACAAAGATATCTCACTTTATCAAAATTTGATAGGACTTATACCTTGAAAAATTACATAGATATACATCAGAGAAGTGGTAAGGCTACATGGAGTGCCACTATTAATTGTATCTGATAAAGATCTGAGATTCACCTCCAAGTTATAGAAAAGTCTCTAACATGATCTAAACACTGAGTTGAATTATTGTACAGCCTATCATTCTCAAAATGATGGCCAATATGAGTAGAAAATTTAGACACTGGATGATAGGTTGAGATACTTTTCTATGGACTTCAAAGGAGGATGAAAAAAAAATCTTCCTCTTGACGAGTTCTACTATAACAATAGTTTCTACTTGAGCATACAAATTTCTCTATATGAATCCATTTATGGGAAAAGATGCAGAACACCAACATGCTAGGATGAAGTCGGTGAACGTAAGTTTCAAGGACCTAAAATGGCTAAAGAAATGGTAGAAAAGGTGAAAACCATTCAATAATATATCCTAGAATCCCAAAGTTTATAGAAGAGTTATGCATATAATCATATATGAGACTTGGAGTTTGTGGTTGGAGACATGGTATTCCTCCACATATCTCCATTGAATAGGATCATGAGATTTGGTAAGAAAGAAAATTTGAGTCCCAGTTACATCGAACCCTTTGAGATTCTTGACCGTATTAGAGATGTGGCCTATCAAATATAACTTACAAGAAACATATCTAAAGTAAATGATGTATACCATATATCCCTTTTGAGGAATTACATACACGATCCCCCAAATGTATTAAATTTAGTGGTGGTATAGTTGGAAAATGATATCTCTTACGAGGAGAAACCAGGGAAGATCTTGGACCATAGAGATAAAGTCCAATGCAACAATACTACTCACCTGGTCAAAGTACTATGGAGGAACCATAAGTATGAGAAGGCAACATGGGAACCATAAAAAGAGATGAAGGAGAAATACCCTCACCTAATTTCCCTATAGTTTATAAAATAAAATTTCGAGCATGAAATTTCATAAGGGGGAAGAATGTAACAACCATGAATTATATCAATGAAAATCAACTTCTTATAATTATGTTATATAGTATAAATCACATAAAATCACATAGATAAAATAATACACACTTTATAAATTAATAATGAATGAAATAATATGTATTTTTTGAAGTTAATGAACCTATACCAATAAAATAATAACTCAACCATTATTATAGTAATTTGAACCTTAAGAATAGGAAATCATCCAATAGAATTGTAACATAAACTATTATTGTATAAATAAATTTTAACCTTATTTTAAATAAAAACATCATACATTTATATTAGTTTATAAGTAAATAAATATTTTAAAAATGATAAATTAAGTGTTGGCATTTTTGTAAAACAAGAACATTTATTGACAATTTTATAATTAATATAATGATGTAAAAGAAAATTTATTTTCATGAAATATATTCTTAAATTAATATTTTGTTTTCTTATATTTATAATATAATTTTATGAGACCTTAATTAATTTTTCAAAGTGTTATAAAATCAGTTATAATTTATGATTGGTATTTTTTTGAGTAAATGAAGATTTTAAATAAAAATTTAATTGAACACACACATATATATATATTTATAAAATGTATTCAATTTTTGAATTCTAATTATTTAAAAATAGTTAGGGTAACATTTTTGTATTTTTTTAAAGTGGTTGAATTTTGAGTGAATAATGAAATACATTAATTTACACTATAAGTACATAAATGATTTTTTTAGTAATTTTTAAGTCATGGTTGATGTAAGTGAAATTTGGTTAAAAATAACATTCTCTAGTTACTGTAAATAGTCATAAGAATTACCACATTTTATTTTATTTTTGATGAAAATAATAAACTAATGATTAAAATAACGAGAAAACACCTCTCTCTTCCACAATAAATACCACCCCTCACTTCCTCTTGTCCTCACACCTATCAAAATTTGAGATTTGTACAAATTATACTCAAATATCTTCCCAAGTCTCCCCAACTTCTATTATCCTTTATTATCAACAAAATACCAAAACAAATCCCCCTAAGGTGGTTATCAAGGATAATTATTTAAGAGGTAAACTCGTCTTTATTTTCTTTTAATTTCTTTCCAAGTTCATTTCTTTTCTTATTATCTCCTAAAATCCACTCATATAAGTGGAATTAAAACTATAGTAAATTAAATATACTATTATTTTGTTATAATAATGTAATAATTCATCATCAAAACCCTTATCATCTCCCTTTAATTCTAAAAATTAAACTGTCATCTGTGAGTTGTTGATTTATCGCCTACGAGGACAAGAAGTTTTTATTTTCCTTTACCACCTTCAAGGATGGTCTTAAAACCATTATAATTATTTAAAAATATTTTAAAATTTATTTTTTAACCCTATTTATGTTTTGGAACTAACATATTTACATAATACTAAATGATAAAACAAAATGAGTTCATTGTGATCAAAAACCTCCAAATTAACTTATACAATTATCATTAAATAATTATGTAATGATTCATCATAATAACATATTACCAATTTATTTATAAGATTATTTAATCTCCTAAAATTTTATTAGTAACATATAATTTCAATTATGGACAAATATTCTCATTTTACACGATTTTCCATACATGTATACAAGTAACCAATCATGAAAACCAAGGAAATGAACACACCTGCATGATAAAATTGTATCTTATAACTCATCAAAAAGGTCACAAATGTACATAATAAAATTATAATAAATAAAATAAATGTATATAAGGTTCTTAATTAATTAATTAATTGATTTAATTTGATTATCTAGGACATTAATATCAAGTGTATAACAGTTTCTGACATAAGGTTAGGGATCCTTTTCGAACCTCCATTTTTTTGTTCGGGTTAATTGTTCTCTCTCTTTACCCCAATGTAATTATTATTTATTTTTGTGTAATTATTAAAAATTATATATATATTTTCCAAACTCATTTATACAGATCATTTCATCCTTCCTTTTCATGGAAATACATGTTTTAAAAAGGTTCCCATCTCAATTTTTCCCGATAAGCAAGCCCGATTAAAGGGAACTTCATGATTTCTTACCCATTCTCAAGTGAACTATATAATCTATTTTAATACACTATTATTTTTATAAAATAACTCATTTATAATAAAAAAATATCTTGATTCATTTATGTTTTTATAGAAACAATTATTCCTTTTTTGTTTTAAAGAATCTTTAATACTTTTATTAAACTACACTGAAATGTTTTATTTCTAAAGTTTCTTGAACAATCTTTTTATGTGTTTTCACTTCATTTTGACACCAATTATCATGATTTGTTCCTACTTTCCCTTAATAATAGTCATTTATGATTTAAATCCATTATTTTATGGACACCATTATGATATTCTCTTTTTACATGCCTTATGACATGATTATGATACCCAATTATTTCCATGGGTAACCCATATGTTTATGTTTGATTCCTTATTTATGATTATTTCTGTGGAAAACATATTCATGAACATATTAATATGGGTTCACCCAGATAGTGATTCAATGCATTGGGTAATGTTTAGTCTCATGACATGTCATGTAAAATGGTCTTGGTGGTTAGCCTTGACGCATGCTGTATGTGAAACAATCTAGTTGGTTGGCCTTGACTCATGCTCTATGTACAATAGTCTTGGTCGTTAACATTGAATATTTATACTACATATGAAATGCTCATTTAATCAAGCTTATGTCATGTTTTATGTTACTACAACATTACTATGATTCCATAATTACATGATCCCATGTTATGTATGTTATGTTTCTATATGTTTATGCCTTTTTATGTCATTGTGTTATTCCTTATAACACTTTTCTATGCTTTATTCTTATTTTTATTCCCTTACTAGGTTTTTAGATCATCCCTTTATTCATGTATTCCCTATTTCAACCTATACAGATGTTAGAGATCAATTAGAGTTATGATCTCATTATAGAATTTAAATGAATATTATTTTCATTTTGATTTCATGTTTTCAGTTTTATGTACATAATCATCAAAATATACAAGACTTTTTGATCCATAGTTTGTATTTAATGGTTAATTATGTTTAAAATCATGTAATAATATGTGGAAAAGTCTAGGGCCAATATAATTTACCTTAGGCATCCCATTATTATTGCATGGGGTAGGGATTATAGATTGATCCCATGTTTAACATCTTGCGAAGACAATCACAGGTTTAACATCATGTGAGTATAAATGGTGGAATGTGTCACTAAGATGGAAAATTTAACACTAATATATAGATTGTATCCCCCCAATGTGGATAAATTTACACTGGGATAATGGAGTGTGTCCCTAAAGGGGGATAATTTCACACTAGGATGATGGAGTGTGTCTCCCCAAGGGTGGATGATTTCACACTAGATGATGGATTGTGTCCCCCTATGGGAGACGATTTCAAAATAGATGATAGAGTGTTTCCCCCCAAGGGGGATAATTCCACACTAGATAGTACTGATATTGCACCTCAGGGAGGTGTCATATGTACCATGTTTAAGATATATGGATCAAAATACACACAGTTCAATGCTCCAATTTATAGTCGTGTGATAGTACTTGTCCATGTAGTTTAACTTCATGTGGTAAGGTTTCTCATGTCATCGATGGAGTGTCTATAAGGAATTGTGTTAGTCTTACACATGGAAGCTTCCTAGAATGGGAGTTTCTCCCTAGGTGTGTAGTTTCATCCAAAGTGGAGGGAGGATAATGTGGAGCTTATGAATATAAGATTCCCAATACGGTAGCTTCATCCCATACTGGGGGAGGTGGTAGCATCCCCTGGTGAGTTTACATGGGGAATCCTATGTTCATCAAATAGGGAAATGCCACAATTTTATATCATGTGTTAGGATGTTGTCATGTAGCTTAAATTTATACCACTAGGATGAGGAGTTGGACCATTTTACTTCTTGAAGGCCAGATATGGATGGGGCCTACACCCCAAAGGGGATCATGTCAAGCTGAAAGGAAAATTCATCATAAAGAATATATTCCAAGATCGATGATCTATTTACATTGATGACACAACCTCTAGGGTTTATGTTCCCACCATTCATGCACCTATGGGAGGGGTATGACATTAACACCTCCATAGAGGAGTGAAAATCATGATGTCTAACATTAGGGTACATGTGGTTAAGAGTAAAAGGAATTAAGGTATCTATTCTTAAGAGAAAAGGGTAGGGTAATGTATGCACTATAATTATAGGGGAAATTTAATGAGGGACCAAAAATATTTTGTGAGTAAGTGTATTATATTTCAAAAAAATAGAGATTTACAAGAAAGGGGCTTTAATATAAGTACAAAAGTATATTATGAGGGCATGGGTGTGTGCAAGATTTGGGGTTTCACACAAATCAGAGTTGTAACACGGCTAATTATTGTGTAAAATCCTATATAGCTTTATAATTTGTTGTGAGATGATCTATTAACCATAGTCCTAGAAAATTTGGGTCCCACATGAGGTCTTTTTCAAAATTTCTCTAACTTTGAGGTTCCATGGTTTCCATTATTTATCGATTTCATGGAAGATAAGTTTGTGTGCAATATGGCGTCACTTTTCCTTTTGGATATCCTCCTCAAGGCGTGGGGTGAGGTTCTATTTATAGAAAAAAAATGATGGTTGGTGTCATGAAAATTCCCTATGTAATAGAATAGGGCTTCATGATTCTCAACCCTTTTCCTCCAGGTCTTAGTAGCACAATGTCAGTGATTTTTCATTTCCTTTTTTTTCACAATTGGATGGTTGTGTGGTGGATTTTCAGGCATAAATATCCTTTAGATCACACATGCCTTGGGTTTCAGGGAATTTACCATGCAACCGATGGGATCTAATGTTTCCTTTTTTTTTTTCACAACTATTTGGTCACATAAATGATGGTATTCTATGAAAGACTCCATTTATTTCTCATGCACCATAGCCATTAGTTCGGACTTGGGTTTACCTACATAACTCATCATCTCATTTAGCATGGAAGTCCTTTACATGCAGAACCACATCATTGTAGACAACCCTTGAAATTTCCTCAAAACCTAATACTTAACCCTAGTGCATTCCTTTGGTGTGGTTAAAATTTTTGTTTTATCCAAAATTAGACTTTTGGGGTTCAAGACATGTTTTCAGCACCAATAAAGGTCGATTTAGATTTTTGATTAAGAATAACCAAGAGAAATATTATCTTGATTCCATATAATGGAAAATATTTAATTATATTTTCCATGATAAATATTTCCCTAATGTTTTTTGAAAATGGGTGGAAAATTAATTCCTAGAATTGAGGGAAAATATGAATATTTAGTGGCCATGAAATAATATAATTTTACAAGACTATCAAGGTACATAATAGATTTTTTTGATAAATTGAATGTAAAATTAATTGATTTTACTCAAGATTGAAACAAAGTTTTCGAATAGCTTTTCCCAGATGGGAATTTAAAATCTATGAGAATTTTTTTCATTATGGTTAAAAAGTTGAGATGGAGTTTTTTACACTTATTTTCCTTGTGGTGTTGAATATAAGAAGTGGTCATGATGGAAGGTGATGGGGTAACATATAAAAAATAAATCTAGAGGTTGGAAAATGATGTTCCCTTCTTATCAAAAATATAGTAAATAGAACCCTAGATATTTTCTTATGAAATTATGGAAGTGTTATCAATGTTGAAAGTTTGGTCATATGGATCACAATTTTAAGTAAAATATTACAAAAGATTCTACGAATGGGGTAACAGATAGCCATCCAACAATGAAATTTTTTAGATTAAATGAGTTGGGTTATTAAACCAACGTGTTCCAAAAGTTAGTAACTCAAGTTGGAAATAATCAGGATCAGAATCAAAAGGGCGTGGAAAAATAGTTTTCTACCACTATGGTTGATTTTGGTTTATCTAATGAAGTGGTTATAGGTATGCTACTTTTTATAATCTTGATACACCAATACCCTCTTTAACTTTATGTCTTTACTTTCATTCATTGAAAATAAATATTCAATTAAATTGGGAATATCACCTCATGAATGTAAGATAAAAGTTTTGTTAAAATCTCCAACTGTAAGTATTAAAGAAACCAATATTTATATCAATCTTCATATTCTCATTTTTAGGATGGTATTTCTTGCAAATATTTTAGATATTCCCATAGTTTAGTTTTCTATCATTTAGGGTATGTATTGGATTTAAATTTATCATGATAATACAGATTGAGGAGCCAATAATCTTTTATTCAAGGATTTTATACCTTTTATATCATATCAAGAATATGATAAATTGATAAGAGATGGTGGTGAAAGTTACTTTGATCATATTATTTAAAAGAAATGAACTTTTCAAATTCATGATGCGTGAGTTGTAAATAAATACATGAATATATTTCCTAGTGTTATTCCCGATTGGGAGGTTGAGTTTACTATTGAATTAGTGCCTAAAGCTAATACTATTTTAAAACCCCCTTATAGAATTAATGAATTTGAAATTTTTATAATTTAAAAAACAATTACAACAGTTAATAGATAAATGTATCATTCGATGTATCATTTAACCATGGGGTGATCCTATTTTTTTTAATTAAAATAAAATATGGTTTAATGAGACTTTTAATTGATTATAGTGCCTTAAATAAAATAACTGTTAAGAACAAGTATCCTTGTCCTCATATTGATGATTTGTTTGATCAGCTCTAGGGAGCTCAATATTTTTTGAAGGTTGATCTGAGGTTTGGGTACCATTATTTGAAGGTGAACGAGGATGAAATTCTAAAGATAGAATTTTGGACTAGACATGGGAATTATGAGTTTATATTTATGCACTTTTTTAATAATGAACGTACTATAATTATATAACTTATGAATAAAGTTTTCAAAGAGTTCTAAGTTATGTTCTATGTTGTGTTTATTAATTAAATTTTGATATATTCTAAAAGTCAAGTGGAGCGTGAATAAAAACTAAGGATTATTTTGAAAAGCTTAAAGTAAAAGAAACTATATGGGAAATTTAGTAAGAGTTAATTTTTTTGAAGAAAAATTCATTCATTGGAAATATCTTTTATAATGATAGAATAACTATTAAAACTTATAAAAAATGTTTTTGATGAATGGAAAATAACAAAAAATGTCATAGAGGTTCATAGTTTTCTATGATTTGTAGGTTACCACCAGTGGTTTGTTGAAAATATTTCATTGTTTTCTATCCCAATATAAAAGTTAATTCGAAAAGGAGTTAAATTAGTATAGATAAAAGAATGAGATGATTGTTTTTAGGAACTAAGAATAATATTGGTGAATACTCTAGTTCTATACCTTCCCTCTAGAAATAGCCAGTTATTCATCTATAGTAATGATTCATTGAAATGACTTGGTTGTGTACTAATGAAAGAGGATAATTTAATTGCTTATGATTTACATCATTTGAAACCTCATGAGTTAAATTATCTTACACATGATTGATAATTAACTATTTTTGTTTTCAATTTTAAAATATTGTGGCATCATTAGTATGGAGAAAGTTTTAACTTTATACTAAGAACAAATGGTTGATGTATATATTCAATCCGAAATAATTGAAGTTGAGATAGAGAAGATGGACGGAACTAATCAAGTATTATGATTTAATTATTCATTACTATCCTAGAAAGGAAATAAAATTGGTTGATGCTTTGAGTAAGAAAATAACTCTATATTAACCATGTTATATTGAAACATAACCCTTTGGTTAATGATTTGATAATTTTTTTCGTAGAAGTTGTGCATTTAGGTACATCCTCTATTTTTTTTGGTCAGAGTGCAGTTGAATTTATCAAAAAGAATTATGCATGCTCAGAAGGAGGAGCATAATTTGCAGGAAAAAGTAGAATCTATTGAGAAGGGTAAGTTTCATGATTTTGATATTGATGAAGAAGGTGTTTTATGATTTGGAAATATATTATATGGTCATTTTCATTCCCATTTGAATAAATATTTTTTGTGTGAAGGTCATATTTCTCCATTTTTCATTCACTTAGGTAGTAATAAGATGTATAGAGACCATTGGAAGTATTATTAGTGCGGTGGAATGAAAGATTTTTTTTTTGAATTTACCATGAAGTGTTTGAATTGTCAATAGGTACAATCAGAATTTAAATTACTAAAGGGAATGCTTCAAACTTTTTTAGTTTTGGAGGGGAAATGGGAAAATATTTCAATGGATTTCATGGGGGGATTACCAAAGACATCAGGAGGTAACAATTCAATTTGGTTTAATGTTGATCAGTTAACTAAATCTACATATTTAATTCTGATTAGAGATAATATGTATTTTCATAAGCTTTCTTGACTATATATAAAGGAGATAATTAGGATACATGAAGTTCCTCTCTCTGTTGTATCATACCATTATCCTAGGCTCTCATTTAATATTTGGAAGGTACTTCAGAAATCATTTGGTATTGAATTAAATTTGAGTCCATCTTTTCATTATCAAACCAATGGTCTGCCGAAGTGGATGATTCATACCAATATAGATATGTTTTTGTCTTGTTCAATTATTTACTAGGGATGTTGGGATCAAAATAATTCTTTCACTAGTTCCAAAACATGATTTAACGTCATTTTTTTCCAATTTTAATGTTGTTGTTTTTTTTCAATTTTAACGTTGGGTTTTAACTGATGTTTATAAGGGTGACACAAAAAATAAGGTTTTCAAAATCCTTTTTTATATAAACTGAAGCCCAAATAGTTTTTGGAATTATTTTCCTAAAAAATGATGCCAAAAACTGTTCATATTTTTTAAATGATCCAGCCTTGGTTTTTATGAAAATTGACGTTGAAAGTTAATTCTTTTTAAGAAAATTATAAATACTACACCCCACAAGAAATCATAATACCTATAATATAAATACAGTATATATCTATAAAACAAAATTTTTAAGTGACTAAAAATATATAAATACATACAAACTTTTAACAAGTTAATAAAAAAATTATCTATGCCTTTTTATTATAAAGTAGAATTAAAAAAACATACCTGAAATTTACAACATAATCGTTGTTGGTTATTGTTGAGGTAATCATTTGATGTCATTATGTTCAAACACCTATTATAAAAAAAGAAATAATTTTTGAACACTTTTTATTATGAAAAAGTAATTCTAATCAGAGACATTACAATATACATACCTTAAATCATAATCACACTTAACAAATATTTCGCAAACAAATATCAAAGATAGTAAAGTTAATCTTTCATACATGAATTGAAATCATTTAATGTCTACAATAATGTTGAATGATATAAGGTAAAAAAGAAAATACTATGAAAAAAATATAAAATAATTAATATGACTAACCTAATCAAAATCAGTCATTACCCTAGTTGTCATTATCTCATACATGAATCATAGAACATAATAACCACATTCGACACGTCCTTGTTGATGATGAAACTAAATTTAATAAAACATTAACTTGATAATGAAAACCAATATATATATATATATATATCAAAAATTAAAATAATATCTAATATAAAAAATAACTACCATCACTTTCACATAGTTAATTGAATTTCGCTTTGCTATTGACAAGTGATATTTTTTTTAATTTTTTCCATGAACCGAATTTTCATATATATCAACTAATAATACATGAATTAAAAATGATAATTAAATATAATGAGTTTATGAAAAACAAATAAACTTACTTGTCTACTATAGTGGAAAATTATCTATGAACACCACTTAATAAAGAGAAAACCCAATATAATGTGTTTTTACTTGGGCAGAATATGCTTAACATCCAATTACCACTACAATAAAAAAATTTACTATTTAATGAAATTATAATGAACATTATTGAATAATTATGTTTCTATTCTTACTATCAAGAAATGGAAAAAACCAACACCAAATATTTTTCATTAATAACCACTCACATATATATGCCTCTCTATTCTCAGTCGACACATATAGCACAACCATTAAAATGAATTCTAGATCTATAAAACCATAAATTAATATGGTGTCATTTTAAACAAGAAACATGTGTAGATACATAAAAAAATATAGTTAGTCAATTTAAACCATCATTATTTAAAAAAATAAAAACCGAAACATCAATTTACTTTCATGGGGAAAAGAAGCAACATAATCACGATGAGATATTCAAAATTAATTTGATCCATGATATCTTTTATGAATATTCTCAATGTATAATCTCTTCCAATTATGTCAGATAAAATCTAAAACTCATACATATTTGCCAAGGAATAATATACCTGAGATAATCTTTTTATCCAATCAGAAATATCTGAATTATATACAGTTTTTAATTGCTGAATATTTTGTTTCAATTGTGGATTTTATTTTGATTTTATATACTACTATATAAGTTATATATTAGAAATAATTTTAAGTAAATTTTAATTAGATTTAATTAATATTTAAAAAAATATATACCTTGTATGAAATATGACAAAGAAGGATAGATGGACTGAGTAAAAAATAACCCATACAAATTCCAACTTTGGTAACCTCCATGGTAGGGAATGGTAGTAGAGGATTTGGATCAATAATATCATGTGCCAACACTCTATCTTGGCCGATAGGAATAGGCTTGTGATGTATAAAATCCCCTAAAAAATGCATGAGTCTGAATGCTACAATATGTACATCAAGATCTCCTGCATACAACTCACAATATAAGGTTTGGTCTGAGTGAGGAGGTGGAGGATCTGAGTAGAAAAGCTAAGCCAGCTGGGAAGGGTCCATGGACTATGACTGTATAATAAATTTTTGTAACATAGCATGTTTCACAACTTCTTAAATTTGATCTCCGATGGACTGTTTCATATATTTCAGCTGTTCTTTTAAGGATCCAATTTCTGGGTATCTTTATTTTTTACTTTGATGACTAATTTTTTTTGAATACTAACACCCGACTCATATCCTATTATGCAGCTGGGGTGTTCTGGAATTCCTGAAGTAGTGGATGGGATGTCCATCATATCCTCGAGCATAAAAGTTCCCTGTGTCGATTTCTCCTAAAGTTCATCCTAATATGAAAAAAGAAAATGGAATATTAGTATTGTTAATTTATAAATTACAAAAATTCATGAAAAATAATAATTATCTACTTACAATTATTTTATCTACTTCCTTAGCTTTCTCTATAAGATTCTTTTTATTTTTTCTTCTTCTCGCTCTTTTCTATTTCTCATGGCGTGTGAGTAGAGATGGAGGACCAAATTGGACCTCATCAAAACCACTAGTGGAGTGAGATCTTAATGCTTAAAACTTTTCCTCAATCAATATTTTCTCCAATAAATGATACTCTACATGTGATAAAGTATGAGGGTATATATTTTGCAATTGGACGTCTTGATGGGATTTCCTTGAGGCCTGTTATATAATAAGTAAAATAATAAGTAATTAGGTACATATATAAGAAATTTTACAATATAATATAATATAATTATCATACCTGAAATGTTTCATCATGTCAGTTGGAAATAAATTTATTCTCTATATCTTCATCTGAAAATGAATACTTGAGGAATAGGCTTTCATTTTGTCTCCTTCCAAACACATAATGTTTTTTTAACTTTGTTTTGAAATCCCTCCATCGAACCACTACTAATGTAAGAAATACTTTCCTAACTAAATTTGTTTCTTCAAAATTGAATGTCATCTGTAACTTGATAACATAAATATTAGTAATTTAAAATATATCAAATTTAAAAAATGTGAAAAAATAAATCAATTGAGATATTTTACATTTACGACCTCCAAAATATGACCTATTGACACCTTATCGATAGAATTCCAATCCGGATATAAAATGAAAATTCTGTAATGGATCTTCATGCTGATATAGATGATAAACTGCATTTCATTTGGGATAATTTTATTATTATTATCCTCAAAACTAATATGTAATAGTTCATCTCCATGAGAAAGTGATAGTTTTGGTAAACGTGTAATGACATGTTTACCAACTCGGGAATTCAATTTCTGAACACTAAAATTAAAAGACTCCCCTGCTGAAGTCTCATCAATAGTTCGGTAATTATTTTTTGTAAATTAAATGTTTTCTTTCATTATGTAATTATTTATATGATATTTAATAATATTTAGAAAGAAAAATACCTTGGTAGATGTTATTCTATCTCTATATCTGTATCTGTCATTGTAATAGGAAAATGTAATGAAATTATTGCGTACTTGAATAGGAGTAGACAAGTCACTAATTAGAAAATAAGAAAACATAAATATGTAAGTTTAAAAAGTGTCACACATGTGTATGTTAAAAAAATGATGTTATTATTGTTAACCAAAAACAAATATGCATGGTGAACTATTAAATATAAACATTACTTCTATAAATATATAAACATTTAAAAAGTTAAATATCAATGTTTGAAAAGGAGTTCTCATATGCATAAATTAAACCAAAATATAATAGTGTACTTCCGGTATTTCAATGAAAAAATGTTTAACAATCTCTATGGAATATAAAAAATAAAAAATAAGATAAAAAAATAAAAAAATATATAATTAAATATACAATAGTTATTAAATAATACAATTTTTTCACATATAAATTTAAAAAATTAAATATAATTTAAATAATTACTAGATTAATTAGTAGAGTAATTTAGTTTTTCCCCATATCCCTATAGCATGATCAATTTGTATTGCATGCACTATGTCTGCGTTATAGTCATTGTTATCCGAAAATCGTATAATTGATGAAGAGGCCTCATATAAATCAATATCATCATCACCATCATCATCAACCAAATGGATTCTTTTCCCTTAAAAAATGATGGACAACTATTAATTCATAGATTAATGATATAAAATATTTTCTTTTCACGTGTGTCCATGACAAATGGTTCCTCATTAAAATTAAATCTTTTCAAATCAACTAGTTTAAACTCATATTCATCATGTTTCACACCACTATTACTTGCAACCCAATTACACTTAAACACAGTGAATCAAAATTTAATATAATCAATTTCCCATATGTATTTAAGAACTCCAAAATATGGCATTGATGTAGAAATTGGGTATTTATCTTTTGAAATCGAAAAATGCAGCGCTTCAGTGACGACCATTACACCACTATTTTGAAGGATACTCTTATCACCCAGCTTCTTTGTGTAAAATGTGTACCTATTAATATAAAAACCAGACGGTGCGATCACATTAAGAGATGGTCCCCCTTTTAACCATTTAAATGTTTTTGATATACATATATCTCTGTTGACTTTCTATTTAAACCATGAAATAAATGACTTTTTATGCTCAATAATCAGCCACTTTTCATTTATTTTTGGTTATCATAACTTTAATTCTTCAATATGTGATGATATATATGATTGATCCTAATTTGTGTTGTTCAAAATGTATAAATGTGCCTGCATCACTTCATCACATGGAATGAAATTTATCTTTAAGACTCAAATCCCTCTACCTTCACTATCTACTGTTATATTTTGAGATATAGAGAGACCAATATGCTCCACTTCATACAAATAATCATTACTGAACTCAATCACCTCTTCCGATACATATTTTTGAATAACAGAGGCCTATGATAGATAATAATTTTTAACATATCCCTTCAAAATTTTCATATAACTTTTAAAATGATACAACCATCATAAAGAATAAGACCAGCTTCATTCTCCAACACATCTTAAAAATTGGGATCAACGAATTTGCTACAAATGGATTTGAAAAAATTACATAAACAAATGATAGTCTTTCTAATAGCTGTTGGAAATATACCACGTACTGAAATTGGTAGAATTCATTGTATCAATACATGAAAATCATTAGATTTCATACTTGTTAATTTAGAATCCTTCAATGACACTAAATTCTTCACATTTGAAAAATAACCACTGGGTAATTTAATATGATGAATACAATGACAAATATTTGTCTTCTCAATCTTTCTTAATGAGTGACAAGACGAAGGTAAATATGTTTTGTTTCCTTTCATAGTGGGATCTGACTCCCAATGTATTTCCATTGACATCAAGTCCTATGTAGCATGCAATTCAACTTTTTTTCATTCCTTTTATGTATAACAGTGTTCCAATAAAACTATCACATATGTTTTTCTCCACATTCATAACATCAATGTTATGTGTTATCTCTAAAAATATCTAATAAGGTAGTTCTAAAAAGATATCCTGTTTCATATAGATATTTTTTAAAGACTATAACTTATTTTCTTTCTAAATACGGAATCAATATTTTTCACCTTGTTGTAATATAATTCAACTGAAAATCATCATGGGTGGAAGATTGTATTCTTTTAAAAAATTAAATGCTTTTTTAAATTTATGATAAGGATGATCAATTCAAAAAAATATTCGATATACCTTATACACTATCTTTGTTCCATTCTATAATTGATAATATGAAGTCTCTTCTTCACAAATTGGACATGATTTATGTCCCTTAACACTTTATCTAGATAAGTTTCCATATGTAGTAAATTTGTTTATAATGAATATTATAATAGCACGCAAAAGAAAATACTCTTTCTTGTATGCATCAAAAATTCTAAAACGTGTCTCCCATAGTTGTTTCAAATCATTAATCAATGGTGAAAGATACACATCAATATCATTTCCTACCTGTTTTGGTCCAGAAATCATTATGCCTATCATAACATATTTTTTCTTCATACATATATGTGGGGAAAAGTTGTAAACTACCAAAAAAACAAGCCATGAACTATGTTGGTTACTTTGGATCCAATATGGATTTATTCCATCAGTACACAATCCTATTTTGAGTTTTCTAACTTCACTTCCAAAATCAATAATATTTTTATCAAATCTCTTCCACTATGGTGAATGAGTAGGGTGACATAAGTTACCATCAGAGATTCACTCATCTAAATTACATTTTAACCTTTTTGAATCAATTGAATTTAAAAATAGAAACTTTAATGAGAAATTATTAGAAGGTACGAAATTGATTTAACCTGAGCTTTAATTATGGTGCCTAAGAATGAATCACAGTTGAATTATCAGAATTGTATGAAATAATTATTGGATTATATCATGCGAAAGTACAAAATTGATTTTTAACAAGGTTTGATGTGAGTCTGTGAGAATGAATTTGAGTTAATCTTTTTATCCATCTAATAGAGTGATGTCCCACATGTAGGATAACATGATAAATATTCATATTCTATCCTATACAACACATAATCATTAGGGAAAGAATGTATCTTTTTATACCCCAATCCCATTGGGCATAATATTTCTTTTCCTCATAATTCGAACATGGAAACCCATTTACTTCTATAAGTAGCTCTTTAAGAAGTTCAAGTAGTTTAGAGAAACTTTTATCACTACACCCATTTCTTGATTTCATGTTAATTAATCTCAAAACTGGTGATGACATTGTATATTTACTGAAACCTGAGAATAATCATTTCTCAGAATATCCATACAATCATTCAAAAGTTAATTTTTTTGATGGTTTAAACACCTAAATCATGAATTAATTATTCAATATGATCAACTGATTCATTATGATAATTTAAATCAACATTATATGTTGAATTTTCAGTTCTTTCACAATTCCAAATCCAACATGTATAATTATGGGTAAAACCAAAGAAAATGAGATGATCCTTGATTTCTATGGAGTTTAAATTTATAATATTAAAACACTTTTCACATGGATATAAAATAAAATATATGTTTTAAAGACTTAGTTTAGATAATTTCAAGAATTTATCAACTCCTTTTTCATATTCACCAGTGGTTCTTCGTAAATTTATCCAGTTATAATCCATTCAATACCAAAAATGGCATTATTATCATTGAATATATGAAAACTTATAAACATTTATATATATATATATATAAATAGATAAATTAAAAAAAACATTCAATAAAAATGATTGGTAATCAAATAGAAAACATCAATGATGATTAGGAATAAAATAAAAACTAATCTACCAAAGGTCTTTATTTTGTGTGATGTGTGTCATGTGGATCTAATGGATATCCCATGTAATGAATCCAGTAGAAATTCTTAGTATAAAATCAAGATTTTTTAAACTGATCTATTATTTGGTTTTAATTTATTTCCTATTATTTCTTTATATATATATATATTTGATATTCCTAGTATAAAATCATGCTTTTGTCACTATATGTATGTTTTGGAACAACTAATATTATAATATTAGGATATTTATTTAATTTAATACACCAATGTTTGTGGTTTTGTATGATAAATGATTAGTTATTTTACTAATTAACATTCTAATATAGGGGGTAGAGTCTCCGCATGGAATCTACGGAGAACTCTACTACTATCAAAAACATCTTTTTGGTAAAAACAACGTAAAACATTATTTATATGAAAATACATTTTTTTCTAGAAAAATTCCAAAAAGTTAGACTATGAAAATATTTAAATTACAAATAAAAAAATTAAATTCATTTTACTAAATTAAATTTATACAATTATATTTTTGAAATGAATTTTTATATATAATTTAAAACAGTTTTTATTGAAATATAACCATTTGAATATTTATTGTTTTGTAATATAATTTCAAAAGAATATGAAAATTAATTAATTATAATATATTAGTTCATATATTAAAATATCATATATTTTTTCAATCATTTAAAAGTGGTCAATTTAATTTATTAAGGTCAATTACACAAAACATTAACTTATTTTATTTGAAAAAAATCCTATTGTAGTATAAAATATATATATTATGAATACACAAATAATAATTTTTTTTATTTTCATATTATATACTTGTGATTTATTAATATTATAGTTTAATTATTTTCAATCATCTCACATATATTAGCTCATTTTATATAATTTTTACATTCGTTCTGTGCCGATTGTGTCAAAAGGTATTGAAGATTGTATTAATTTTACAGGTGAAAAATATAGAGTCATTGCATGTGATGTACACTATATTAGTGAATGACGAAACCGTATATCATTATCCATTGAATAATATCATCAAATAAAAAATTTATCAAAATAAAAAAATTTAACAATAACATTTATAAAAAACAATCAACTGAATACAAATAATTGAAACAATAACTAACAAATATAATTAAATGATAAATAATTTAACTTTAAAAATAAAAAAACTAAAAAATTAAGAGTTCAATAGGAAAAATTGACTATTAATCTTAAATTTCTCCCACAAATTTGTTATAAGAATAAACACTGCAAGATTTAACAAAAGTTTTTGTAGAAATAAACAATAAACAAGAACAAAAAAATAAATGCAAACCACAGTTGATATTCAGTCATAAAATGGATTCTGAAAATAAATACTTTGTTAAATGATGAGGAAATGATAGAAAATGAAGAATCCTGACCCCATATTGTGAGATGATGATAAAATGGAAGCAAAACGACAATAATGGTCATTGATAGTTTGTGGGTCTCCATGAGGGTCATCACGAGTCCGGAAAAACACTTTACGGATCTAAAAAAAATGAGGAATTTGGGATCCCATGTTTTTTAAAAACTATTTTTAGTATCGGTTATTACATACACTAACACCGATATATATATATATATATATATATTATTGAAAATTATTTTTTTTGGGTTTTACGGTGCTAGTTTTTTAGAAAACCGATGTCGAAAACTTTTTTTTTCATTTATGGTGTCGGTTTATACAAAAATCGAGACTATAAATCCAAACTTGTGAGTTTTTGGAATCGGTTTTAAAAAAAAACCAATGCCAGAAATTCAATATAAATTTATATTGTCATCAGTTTATAAGTAAACCGATGCCAAAAATTTTCCGCCGATACAATTTGCATCGTTTTAGAATAAACCGACACCGTATTGTTGATGCTGAAACCACTATTTCTACTAGTGTTGGTTTGAATATTCTTATAACAATAGTTTTCATTCTAGTATATGGATTAAAATATTAGTGGCATTATTTGAAAAAGAGTGTCCAAAACTAGATTTTTGGGATAAAGCATACAAAAATGAAGTTCATGGGACCAAAGTTAGTACAAGAAATGGATGATAAGGTGCAATTTATTAATAAACATATGAGGATGGATCAAAGATGGTATAAATGTTATAAAGATAATTGGAGGAAAGATATTTCTTTTGAGGTAGGTGATCATATTGTTCTAAAAGTTTCTCTATGGAAAAGTGTTATGAGTTATGGTAAAAAGTGAAGCAAATTTTATGGTTCATTAGGCCACATGAAATACTAAATAGAGATCTACCATTTTACTACCAAGTGGGTTTTCATTTATGTTTATCCAAGTTACATAAAAATTTTCATGTCTCAATGTTATTGAAATATTTTCTAGATCCATCTCATGTTTTGAGCTCAGAAGTGGTTCATTTGAAAGAGAAAATTTCTTATGAGAAATAAATTTTTTAGTTTTTTTGTTATAGAGAGTATGTTTTGTGGAATAAGGTGATTCACTAGGTTAAGTTTTTATAGACAAAACATATGGTTGAAGAGGCAACATAGGAATATGAAAATGATAAGAGAGAAAGATATCCCCACCTATTTAATAAGGGAATAAAATTTCAAGGATTCAATTTCTGAATGGGGAAGAATGTAATAACCCTATTAATTATAGAGTAAATCACTTTAATGTTTATTAATATAGTTATATTCATTATAAAAATATTAAGTAATTTTTTTTATAAAAAAGGAAATAGTCTGAATTAAACCCCTTTATTATAAGGTTTTACATAAAATATTAAATTATAAATTATAAAATTTTAATTATTTAAAATGAATTTAATTTTTAAAATCAGAATGTCAAAATTAACATCGGGTGAAATGTATGGATTTTTTTTGAAAATATTGAATTTCCAGTAAATAGTGAAAAATAACGATTTTTGTAAAAAAGTATTTTTATTTTTAATAAATTAAGTAATTTAAAACCACCATTGTGTTTTTAATATGATTTAAAGTAAAATAAGGATTATTGTTTTTTATATTTAAGCTACTTAATTAAATTTTAATCAACATTTTATTTGATTTTATTATAAGTTTGTTTTGTGGTTTAAAAACGATATTTCTCTTAATTTAAAGTCCCTAATGTTTCTCCATTTTAATTAATTAAAGTAACTCCTAATGTGGGATGTTTTAAATTAAATTTATAGTTAATTTGTCTATAAATATTTATATATACTAATACAATGATTATTATTAGTCTTATAGTAAATATAAAATCATCTTTTTCTCAAAAAATAAAGTTAATGAAAACTCTCATTTTCATCGTGCCTACGTGTTTTGTTTTAAATTATTATTATTTTTCACTTTTTTGAATTAAATTTTGTAAAATGGATTACATATTTGGAATCATCATAATTTATATTTTATAATAAGTTAAAATATTTTTTTTCTATATTGAATAGTGAAAATAATGAAAATTAATTATGACATCTAAGGTAAAAATGGATTTACTAGGGGTTAAACTGAAATGATAAGGGTTAAAATGACATAAAAACATGTATAAAATCTGTTTTATGGACATATTTGAACCAAATTATGTATAATTATATATAATTTACATTTTTTATCCTTTCGGAATATGGAAAATGCAGTTACACCTTTTTCTTTTCAAAACTTATAAGTGTGCCACTCCCCTCACTTATAAAAGGCCACCACCACTCCTCTCATCTTCAAACATTCAATTCCATTTGGATCATACAATACCTAGAGAAAAATATTTCTTATTTCCTTTCCCATTACATAGAGTCATTATATTTATCATAAATTTATCCAAATAAGTCTTTTCATTCTTAAATATTGTGGTTTCCTAAAGAAGAGGTGTCATGCTTAACTTAGTGTATTTATTTTATTTCTTCTTATACATCCTAAAAATATTATAAAATTATTATTATAGAGTAAGACCAGTATATAACACATAATTATATGTTATTATGTTAATTTAATAACCTAAATACATCTCCTCTTCCGTCAAATGGGATACGATATCACCATTCGTGTGTATGGCAGACTACCGCCTCATTGACAAATGTCATTCATTTTCCATCATTTACTATCAATTATTGTTGTAATTATGTATTTAAAGTATATATATATATATTATATTTTTTAATTATTTATACTTCTGGAGTTATTCTATCACATATAACTTCTTACTTTTCATTATGTGGGGGATATGATAGTATCGCTCATGTATACAGCGGACTACCGCCTCGTGAAGTGATGTTATTCATCTTTCAGTAATGATTTACAAGGAAGGTAATAAGTAAAATTATAATGAATATATGTGATATACATGAAATAATAATTATATTCATTACACAATTATCATTTTTAAAGGAAAATATATAATTTTTATTCTTACCCTAAAAAATGATAGCATCGTTTGTGCTTACGCGTGGACTACTACATCCTTAAAGCGATGTGATTATTTTTTTCATCACCAAAAAACATGGATTATATATATAATTATATTTAAAAAACAATATGTAATTTATGATATTATCACAATTATTTAATGATGATATATTACATACCTTCTTTCCATAATGATTATTGAAAAATGGAAACGTTTCTCATGCATACGTACGACCTATCGTCTCCATGATGATAACACAGTTCATTTTTCATAACTATAATTCACTATTGGTATTAAAATTATAATTTATTTATAAATATGATAATTATTTCATTATTATTAATCTAGATATGTTTAAAAAATGACTTATTTGATAATAATCAACCAACCAAAGTCATTTCTGACACATAATCCAAATATCATCGAAACACCTGATGTAAACTTAATTGATTTTGTAATTATATATAACATGGTAATAAGTGAAATAAATGGAATAATAAAATTTAAAAAGTGTCTAAATAAAATAATTAATAAATATAGGATTATTAATCAGGAATATAAAATACATATGCGATAAGTTAGAGTCTAGGTAAGGGACTTTGTCTCAGTTTCCTTTCGTTGAGGTGTATTTTTATATTATACTCCTATATTATTATAAGTGGTGTATATAAAACCCCTTTGATATGTTATATCATGAATTTATATATTATCATTCTATTTAATGTTTTTAATGTTAATCATTCTGGGGGATTATGATTCAAATATTTCCAAAGTGATAGGGGCATTTGTTTATAATAAATTATATTTTATCCTTTCCCTTCTAACACTCCTTTTCTTACATGTATTTTTTTAAAATTATAGTAAAATGAACATTAGAGTTTTATAAATAAAATTTCTTTCATTCATTCAATGTTTTTGAAAAACATTATTCTTTATATGGAATGTTTGAAATTATTTATAAACGAAAAAATGAATATTCTTTTTGAACTTATACGATGAAAAAAACATTTCTCACTGTCATAACCATTATTTAAATATTAGATTCCATTAATATCATATGATTTTTCTTTAAATAAATACTATCCTTACATTTTTCTAGGTAATATGGTTTTGAAAATGGGGTTTTTAAATGAAAATTGTATTTTGGTGTTGAAAATGGGTTTTAAAAGAATTAGGTATTTTGATATCTAAAAGTGATTTGAATATGAGTAAAAAAGAGTTTTTCAAAATTTTTATGATGAAAAAGTGAAATCATGAAATGTTTTATTAATGATATGGTCCTTGTAAATTGTTTATTAAGGGTTGATCCTACTATATCTTATGGATGGGCTCTTTATAGCTTATATGATGGTGAATCCATATATTTATCTAATGCATTGGGTATCGATTATATTCTCTGGAAAATTATATTTAAAGTTGGTCACATGGTTATTCCAATTTTTAATGGTTCTAAATATGATATCCGAAGTCACTTACATGAATTTATAATTTTTTCTAATGATTTTTATGGAAATATTTTTATTTAAAAAGTCAATATGATGATATATTTTTAAAGGAAAAATGATTCCCCTTTTTTGAAAAAATGCGTGTTTTTATAAAATGGGTTTTCATGTTTTTTAGTGGGTTAATAGACTTCTTCTTTTGTATGTCCTTTACTAAGCTTTTTTTACTCCTTCCATGTTTCTAAATTTTTTTTCAAAGGGTTTTAGGATGGTTAATCAAATGGAATAAGTGAAGTTGAAATTTGTAAAGATTTTTCATGAAAATAAATCATTCTTTATTTTAAATATTTTATATTATGGGGAAAATGGATACTAATCAGAAGTGAACACTTTTTATTTTATGGTTTTTATGTATGAGTTATGAACTAATTATCTAAAAGTATAAACCTAAAAAAGATCATCAAATATAATAGAATGGATTATTGAGTTATAACTCAATGAAATGTAATGTTTAAGGATGTTTCTTTATAATCATCCTACCACACTTCCCAATGTAACATAAATAAGAATTATAAAGTTACACTCCTCCATTTATTTAAAGAGATTCTAAGAGAGAAAGTTATTTATAATATCCTTATAAATGAAATTTATCTTCCCCAAGGTGTAGATAATGTTCTAGTTGAATGTATGGAGGTATTCCAACCACCAAATCTTCCTATGATTCTGGTCATTCTAAAAAATTATATAGGTAATAATCTAATGATTATAAAAGAACATGAACCTCTCCCCAAAAAGATATTACTTCCTATATTAAAGCTCATTCATTACTGTAGTGAGATCTAAATCATTAGCAGGGTATTGTTTCTTATAAAACTATAGATAAATAGTTCCATAAGTGACAACGTGATCATCAACCATATTAACAGATCTTAGAACAACACCAAAACCATAATAATACAAAAAATAACCCTTATCAGGAATTGATAAGACCAAAATATGATTTTATGTTCGAGGATATTTCAACTAATAAAAATAATCCTGACATTTATAATACAAGGAAAATTTCACCCCTTTCTTGGTATGATAAGTCATGAGTGATTCTAACTTTCAGAAATCCTTAACAAACCACCGATAATATCTAGCTAAGAATATGAGGCTTTTTATCTCAAAGGAATTCTATGGTTACTCCCATAACAAGAAATGTTTTATCTTCTAAGGATTAAATGAAAGGACATGTGAAATAATCGCATTCCCTAAGAACTTAACTTCTTGGATCTTGAAATTTAATTTCAAAATGTACCCATAAATTTAGTGGCACATCAATATTTCTAATTTTATATATAAATGGTGTTCATGCACGAAATCAGATATCAAATAATCTTGTATATCATCCAAAAAACGAATAAAAAATATGTCAAGATATTGATGGAATATATGATTCATAAACACAAAAAAATTCAGGATCATTAGTTAGACCAAAAGGCATGACTAGATATTAATAATGGACATTTCATCTTTTGAAATTGGTCTTTAGGATATCAGACTCCAAAACCCTGCGTAAATGATAACCTGATAGAAGATTTATTTTTAAAACCACTTCACCCCATTAGCTAATTTAATAGGTCATCCACATGGGGGAAGTCCATTTATTCTTAAAATTCTCCCAATTCAACTTTTGATAGCCTATAGAGATGTAAAGAACTAACAACCTTATCTTCAAATAGAATGGGGGTTGTCCATAGTGAAATGCTAGGATGAATAAAGCCTTTCTCCAATAGAATATCCAATTGGATATTGAGGTTACTCATCTTAGTGGGTTCTATATAAAAAGAGATTATAAAAATATTCCACTTACTATGTAATAGATCAATTGTGAACACTGCCTACCTTTTTAGTGGAAGACTATAAAATTCATCTACAAAAAAATTGGGGAATTATTCAACAACCATGGGATGATCAAAAAGGGAGGAAACAACATCAGGATCAACTAAAATGGAATTCAACAAAATCTAGTGCTCTTGGAGGGAAGGTCCAATGTGACTAGACCTAAAGTCCCATTCTTCTGAAAACTCCCAAGATCTTCCCATCGACAGTTGATAATGAAATACACCAATTACAACTACCATTCTTAGAATGATTATCAACAAGACAATCTACCTTGATGATGATGTCAAATAGATCTTGATCAACGACTATAAAATCATTAACCAAATCTACATTGACTATCGATATAGAACATGAAAGACAACAAATTCCTTACTCCCTCTTATTTCCAAGAGGTGTTAATAGATTCATAATAAAGGACATGGTACATGTTATAAGTTTTATAAAATCAAAAAAACATGCATATTTAAATGATTTTGAGGAACCTATATCAAAAAGGTCATTTTTAAATAATAAAGATACTAAATATCACTATAGATGGGCCCATGCCAATATATTTTGGAAACTCATCCACCATGTAGAGGTGCTTCACTCCAAAGGCCTATTTTTAGATCTTTATGGACTTTGAAGCATCTAAATACACCATAATGGCCTTTGGGGATGAATATACCTAATTGTTATGGGGAATAGATTATTCATAGAAGAACCTTGATAGATGGTCTAAGTGGGCACAACCACTAAAAATCTTCACAAGTGTCAAGAAATAATGTCAATTATGACCAACCTTAACATACTTATATTAGGTATGGGGCACACTGATGGATACTATAAATAGTTTATAGGGAGATTTTGGTTGAAAACTGCCTCCACCACCCTTTAAATTATCATTCTACTTACTTTTCCTTCCTTGTGTTCCACTAAAACTACCACTAGATGGAAGGGAAGTAGAATAATATCCAATCATTCCCACAATATCCATTTCCTCCATCATATCCCTATGAAATGTCTCCATATCATTTGAAAGATTCAACATGTATACGTGTGATCAGATGTTTTTTTAAAATCCCTACACTTATTTCAAAGCTTTCAAATGATTAGTCATCACCACCTCTAGAGAAAAACGAAACAACTCTATAAATTGGTTGGTGAACTTTGACACTGAGAACTCTCTTTACTACGAAGAAAGTAACACTAAAGAATTCACTATCATAAAAGACTCTGGAAATAACTTCTGAAATAAGGGGGTATTGAATCCCATCTAAACCAAGAACATGTACCAGTTTTCTCATTCAGTATAACCCCACCACCCCTTACCGTGACACTTAATCTTGGACATAGTCATATCATCTTGGAATCCTATGGTATATATAAGAATCTGAATACCCAATCAGTAATTTACTACCATTACTCTACCTCTTTTGGTTCATTCATACCCTTAAAGGATGGGGGCTAGTCATTCACAAACTCCCAATATTGATCTCTTTCTCACTTATCTCTTGGTTTTTCCTTAATAGCTTTTTTCTAATCCCATGTACATTTTAGTCCATTACATGAACTACCTGATGGATAGCCGGTAAAATATTCTGATCTAATAGGGGATTCCCTTAAGGAAAATATCTCATTGAACCTTACTAAGGAACCAATGTAAGACATATTGGAGGCATATTACTACATACTATAAATATAATAATACAATTAAAAAATGGAACAATAACAGTTTAACCAAAAGAACACAATAAGAAACTAGGATAAAGGTTAAAAAAACATAAAAGACACACACCAAAACATCCCATGGTTACTTAAGGATGTTCAAGAAAATAGATAGCTATACACTCACCACACCCCCCTCTTAAGTCCCAAAAAACTTATCTCACACCTACCAAATTCCCATGTATAAGTATAAACCATGATCTATTTTAAAATTTTCAAAGCCCATCCTAGACATCCATCCAACTATTCTCTAAATAAAACCAAAACAATACCTGATGCACATTCCTAATCCCCAAGGGTTGGTGACTAACACCCAGTTATAAAAAAAGTCCAAAAGGAATGATTTTCCCTACTATAAACAAGATACAAAGAATATATATACATATAGTTGAAAGAATTAACATAAAGAAATATTCCAACATAAAGAGTACCAATGGTATAAATACAATCCAAATAATGATTGATAAAAAAGAACATGTTCTCAAAATAAACAAATTAAAGGACATAAATGACTATCTAATACTACTCCATGTGATACTTGGGAAACAAAACAACATCTCACCACAATATACATGTACCCAACATACATAAACCATGTTTCCTCACTACGGTGACATGACATTTCATGTATAAGATATAACGTATTCTACACAACCTTATATTAGTTTGAAGTGTTTAAACTAAATAATATCAACAGAATCCCCCATGCTGTTTGATATTAAATCTTTATACAATAATATCAGTATTCTCATATCATTATAAAACATGGTATGCTAGTAGTAAATTATTTTTATATCCATATCACGGTAAACAGTTTCCCATTTTTCAATAATTCTAAAACAATATAGGTAAAACAACCTCAAAGAATATTTCAAATAAATAGTGTCCTTTATCAAATAATTAATCATATCATATAAAATAAAAAAAATACAAAATCCAATACATGAAGGAAAACACCCCAACAATAATATAAGTCAGGATAGGTAGGTCACTCATATCTTAATCTTAATAAAAGGCTAGTGCACACTCATGTCCCTTTACCCCATGCATAAATGTCTGGGGAATAGATAAAAAACCCATAAAGTGAACCCCTAATAATACCAATCATGTCCTAGGGCCCTTGTATATATGATATAGGAATTCAGGAGTTCTCTAAAAAGTAAACCCTCTTACAATACCAATATAGGAGGCCCAATAATAAACCTTCCACCGAAGTACCCAAGGATCTCCACACTTTATTTATAAAAAAACACGATTTAAAACACTATTTCATAATAAATTTCACAATTCATTTAAAAGACCATTTCTTTCACTAAAATGATGGTAAACACCATATTTTATCAAAAACCCTTGTTTACACACAAAAAACAATCAATCCACAGTCAAACGAATTCATTTAGAATACAATTTAACAAATAAAGTAAATTTAAGGTTCAACCAACATAGGATAGAGAAGGAAACCCCTAACTGAAGCTCTAGTATCACCCCAACCATGATAGGATCCAAACACACTGGAAGGAAGTGGACATAAGAATAATAAAAATAGGCTCTATCATTATTTATGACATCATATAATTGAATTACATAAGTTAAAATGGGATGGAAGATAAGTAAGATAAATACATTGATCAAAATTATCATGCAATTTACCATAACCTGTAAGATCCATCCTCTAGAATATAGAAACACAACATATCTAGAATGGATATAAGAATAATCTTCATATAATAATATATCCCATAAACATAGCCTAAGATGGCTATCAATTACCATTTCAATTAAGAAAATGGTAACAGAATGATCCAACCAACCAAGAGATCAAATTTCCAATTGGAGGATCCTAGAAGAGTTGAATCCACCCATAATAACATAGAGTATACCTAGGGTTAGATATAGATATGGAATAATAATGAGTATGGAGTTAGGCATACAACATATTAAAACCCCTAAAGCAAGGATGATTCAGGTCTTAAACCATTGATATAGGATGAGAATATATAGGATAGAATGTACGCTTAATAAATAATCAATATAGTTTAGAATTATAGAAGAAGAATTCATGATGTGAATATAAATTTCAAGTAATGAATGTTTTTAACATCCTAAGTTGAAATCATTGATTATTCCCATGAGTACTTCATGATGTGAAATAATATTCATGGTATGAACTGGCTCCTGTAGACATCACACATCTCAATGTCCTTTAGAAATAGCATTGGTTTACCTCCGATAACCCTCAAACCCGATGTAAAACCATATAAACATTTAAAATAGAGATTAACTTAACACAAATGTTACACCCTAAATTGTTGAGTTCCTTGACATGGGATTTCAGACTATTACCCATGTTTCCCCTACATGGAATGTCCTGAACACACACACAACATTTTAACCTCATATTGAAACCATCAACTAAATTTAATAACACACAATGTGTTTTCATAAGATATGTGTCGTGTGGTTGGGATTTCCCAAATACAGACCCATGAAATCAAATTGAAATCTTTCATTTCACTTTAAACCCCATAGATCGACACTTAATGGGTCCCCACCAATTATACCAGAAATTTGAAAAGTTAAAAAATTAATATATGGTGATCATGGTGAAAAAATAAAAAAATCAGTCAACCTTCAAGTGTAAAATGAAAAATATTTTATCTTGAATCTTCAATACATGCCAACTAATGCCTAATATAACTCCACACTGACTCCCCTATGTGACCCCCTTTCCTTATCCAATATTTGATTCTCTACTGACCACACCAATGGGGGGGTGTATCTTGAGCATACATATAAATCCAAGAGGAATATGAAATAAAAAAACAATAAAATTAATGAAAAAAATAAAAAGAAAATAAAAGGTTCTTGGCCCTACCCTGTTGACAATGAAGAGTTTATGCCTCACTTAGGCAAAATACCCCATTCCAAACTTGAACACAGATTAACAGTTTAAATATAAAACTCTATAAATAATATCCAACCATTCATAAATGAATAATAAATTAATATTTAATTTAATAAGTATTAAATATTCCTAAAAAATTTGAACAACTTAGAATTACACCAAACTCTTCTCCCATGATAAACACTGTATTTTAGGACCAACAATGTTTTCAAAAAAATTATCTAGTCTCACCCACTAGGGGAAATAATCATAATTCCCCCCACTAACATCTAAAATAGAAAATCTAAATTTTTACTAAATTTCATAACTCTTATGAACATGGATTATTAAAATATCCCCAACATAAAAATTCACAACCCCAAGAAGACTTGGTGGTCAACTAAAAATCATTAATTCACTCAAATAACTAGAGTAATCGATTTTATAAAAACTTTCTATAGACCAGTCTTATATCACCCATGAAACTATCCAAACATGAGAGACATTCAACTGTGACTTGTATAATACTCCCCACCACAACTGTGTCCTAACAACTACCACATCACTAAGAAGTAATATGTACAAGACATGATTTATCCATAACCAAATTCCATTACTAGATGTGAAAAACTACTCACATCTAAGTTACAACATGAAATTAACAACCTCCCTTCCTTGGATGATCAAGAATAACAACCTACACACACAAAAATCAACTTCAAATATGGATCACATACTATAATGACATGTGGTGCGCTCACCACCACATGGATATCCTTACACATATCCTTGAGAATTTTCCTCATCAAGTCCATCAGGGATACACCACTTGGGATTCTTCTAGACTAGAAAAATACCACAGACCTACACATAGACCATTAAAATAACCTATGAATCAAACAATATTGTGCATAACCCATGCACACATTCCTCCATAAAACAAGTCTTCATCCACAAAAATTCATTCTAGCCACCCCTCTCCTCATTACGAAAGAGTGACATTCCAAGAAGCTCAAATATATTCTCATGATAACATGAGTCATGAACTGAAGAACATAGGAAAATTACACAAAGATAACTTACCATGATCATTCAAGTCTCATCAAACCTAGAGTGCTTATGGAACTCTCTTTAAATATCGATAATAACACCTATACCAAGATTAAAAACATACACATCCACTATCTAGAACCCTACTAAAACTAAAATATTCCACCCACTCTTTCACCGTGAATTTATAGCATATCTAGAATCAATAGTCCTAGGAACCTAAATAATCCTATCCTTCAAAACTAACCTCAAAACATATATCCAGTACTCAAGGTGATTTCATTAGAAAACCCCCGACATCCGACAGGCCGTTTCTAAAAACCCTCTAAGTGTGCTCACATTCCCAAGATAACCCCTCTAGAGGGTTTCCATCACACCTTATTTACCATCAACACACCACTATCCTGAGTCATATCCCAAGGTCACAGGTTTTCCCACCTAGATCGTAAACTGAAAATCAAAAGGGTGTGGGAGGGGGAACTCTTGAGACATCATCCATGATCCCATGTCAAATAACCCATGGAATCCGACATTCCCAAGCACAAACACTATGGTCTCACAGACATATACATTGGAATCTCAAGCCAATTTATATTCCCATATAGGAATTGATGCACATTTGCATCCTAACATAGGAATTCCCCCCTTGGGGATCGAATATATCATCCACAAGCACACATACAACAAACATCTACCAGAGAATATCTATATCCAAATAATTATAATAATAGGCCAGGTTGAGTAAAATGTAATGAGAAGTAATATTGGAATAAAACATATAGGTTGTTACTGGAAATTTATGTGACCAAACCTATAGATGAATCACCCCTTAAGGGGTCTATCAATAGGGAAAATATTTTTTAGGATAACCTACTAGGTTCAGCACCCATCCCTTGAACAATGGTACTATCATCTTAATCAATAATAATCTCACCAAATACCCACATGACCATCAACCAATAAAAAGAATACACATTTTGGTCTATCTAAGTATAATTTGACAAAAGAATTATGGGGAAAAATCCCATATGAGTATTTTTTGACACATTAAATAGTTGAACCTCTCATCAATGATAAAAAATTCCACTTGTGGGACTATATTTCATGTGAATAATATATAACATTTATGATTAATGATATTCTTATTTCCACTACTAGCTACAGGGAAAATATAATAACTTGTTTCTTATCAATGGGCTAAGAGATAAAAAAATCGAAAAAGAAAATAATCATCCTTAAGCACCATGTGTATCAAAAAATGTGAAAATTATGTCATTATAACATCTAATAATAATAAAAATAGTCATATTACCTTAGTTACCTGAAATTCCTACCATGGTTGTTGTTCTTGATGGAAAATCCAGATATCTCTTGCAGTATCTGACACATTCCTATACATCATGGATACTATATCCTAAATAGTAATATAAAGGATGAAATAATCTCATATAAAAAATTTTAATTACTTGGATGGTTCACTATGAATATAAACTAGATTGGTTACTATGAGAACTCAGACATGACTTTACATAAGCTAGTGACTACCGACTATAAACTGGGGTCTAAGGTCGTATTGTGAGTAGACTATACAACCATATCAGAGTGTGTAGTCAAAGATAAGTAATCCAAACATAATCCAAATCATATTACCCAAAAATTATAAATATAATGAACATTCTATAAAAATATAGAAACACGTCATACAAATATACAACATCTATCTCCCACTAGGTTGATCAGATGTTCGTTAATGAATATAAGAAAATAAAATTCATGAGGCACCACTATTATCATTTAGCCCAACCACATACCAAATATCCTTGAATTTTAAACTACTCTATCTTAATAAAATACTCAATATAAATAGATCCACTCATTCATGCAATACTGGGTGTCCACCCTAGCTACTGTGTATCCCATGTTCAACTTGAGAGAAGACATTAGGTCTTCATGAGAACCATGATAACTATAAAAGGGGTGAAAATATGGCCCTTGATTGGAATACCCTAATTGTGTAACTATAATAAATTTTCACTCATATATTAATGATATATGAAAATACTATTCAATGAAGAATTTAAGGGAATGAATAAATAAATAACCAAAAATAAAGAAATAAACTGCCACCCATGGGAACTAAGTCCTACCCTAGAACAAATAACCAACATATATCCTTAGTTTTGTGATCCCAATCGACCATACCTTATTCAGAAAGTATTATATAGTTACTAAGAACACTGTGATAACCACATAAACCATGATAATAACCTGAGCGTATTTTACCTTGTAATATAGTGACCATGACCCGGGGGGTTAAACATAACATTGTATACAACATAACCTCATGGGGAAAGAATTATCCTTTATTCTAAACCCGATGGCTGCTCCACCAAGTATTAAATGGTTCCCTATAGCTAAGCCCTAGTAGTGCATGAGACTCGACCACACCTTTTAAATACCCTATAATCCCCGACAGTTCACCCAAGATAAGACCTATACTCTTCCTGGAAACAATGTAATCCCAACTCCAAATCCTTGGTAGCCCCACTTGTGGTATCACATACCACCCATCATGATGGTTTCATTAGTTATCAAAGACCTCGCTATGATGGGGGTTTTCTTTAGTCAACACAGACCTCCCTACAAGGGAAGTTTTATTTAGTTATCACAAACCTCTCTAAAAGGGGAGTTTTCTTTTATCATCAGAATCATCACATCATGTATTTTTCTTTAGTCATTACAGATCTCCTTATAAGTGGTTTTTAATTCAATTATTATTGACCTCCAAATGGTGAGTTCTATTTATTCATCATGGACCTCCCTACATGGGGATTTTTTTATTCATCACAGACCTCTCTACCAGGGGAGTTTTCTTTAGTCATGATGTACCACCCTACAAGGTCTGTTTTCCATAGTCATCACATACCTCCCTAATAGGGTAGTTTTCCATGCTAACAAAATACTACATCGATGGAGTTTTCTATACATATCACAACCACCATGATGGTGTATACCATATCAAGTTCCAATATATAGAAAATCATAAACATGGGAGGCCATCACGCCAACACATTATACAACCCACTGTTGGTCACCCAGGGGCCTCTCCATCTCATCATAGTTATAGAAGACTCAAAACATTGATATGGGTTCTAAGGTGAAACTCATGATAATCACTATCCATTTCCCATACACACCCTCATACCAAAGTCAGAATGTCATTGGGGAACCCATAAAGGTCCCTGTGGTCTGACCAAGCATGTACACCCATCTTAGGTTCCCTTATTTCAAAAACATTTATCTGGTTAAGTCCCATCACTCTGGGTTAGCATGTCTCTCAGAATCTTTGTCATAGTGACATATGCCCCACTAGCCTCTCAAAGCATTCCCCAGTGGAATCACTCTCGAGAGATGGCTTTAAGCCTATCTCAAAACCCATTTCTGAACGAGGTTGGTCCCAAAACCCAAACAATCATTAAGCTACCCGAGTACCATTAGGTCCTTGTCATGTTAAGTCATCTAGATACTCTCTTCAGAGGTGTCCATGATACCTAACAAGGCCCTCTACGTACTTTGTTTATTTCCTTAGCTATAATCACTGTAAATTTCTCCATCCAAGTCATCAATAATTCTCATAACCCTCTACATGGGTCTCAATCCATATCGCCGTTCAATAGATCTCTCGATTCTATTTTGAGAGGGAAGATCATTCTGTCATATTTATTCTCACCAAAACCCACAAGAAGATTATGGATTGAAACTACAAGGGAAAAACCATCTTTCCCATGCTCACCTAATCTAAATGACTATCCAGATATGCTTCTTATTCAAATAAGAATCCAAAATCACAATCTACATGTAAGAAAACTCATAAAGTATTACTAATGGGTCCAATTTGAGCTCCATAGTGAAAAATCAAAAATAAACCTCCATAAAGGGAATACACAGTGCCTCAAGCCATCATCCTTGGACATGTACCGTATCCCACTAGATGAATTATATTCTTATATAGATAGTATGCACTCACCATACATGGAATTTCACTCACATGGGATTCCTGTCCATGCACCTAACCATGTTCCCCACACTGAGTCAGGCCATTAGCTGTACACACCCACTAGCTATGTACCTCATACATGGTCTGGTCATGTCACCTACATAGCCATGAACCCTGATACATGGGATACGACTATTCCACATGACACACCTTGAGTCTCCTATAAATAACATATCCTTTACACTATATCTATATCTCTCACACACACATCATGTAACCCTCATATTTAAACCTACATCCAAAATTAAGAACACAATACATGTGTTCATGATTTACATTCCATGTAATCTGGTTTTCTAGAATGAAAACCACTATAATCAGCATGAAACACATGATTTATACCAAAACCCATAGATTAAACCTTTATGGGTCCATGAAAATTTAAATAGGGCTTAAAATAATAGTGATCAAGTTGAATAGTATTAAAACTATCCTACCTTCGGGTGTAAAACACCAAAGCTTCAATCATAAATCCATAAGATGAACCCACCGACACCAGATATTTCTTTACAGCTATAACAACCCATGATTTTATGAAATATATTTTTTTCAAATAAATTTATGATTTATTATATTTTTTATTAAATGTAATAATGATTTTAGCTTGTGTTACACACAAAACTAAGTTTAACTTATGTTACTCACAACACTGAGTGTAACCTGATATACATGCTACACCGAGTTTAAACGAAACATAACATACTATGAAAATACTATTATTTAAAATTATAGTTATCACATAGATTTTGGAATAAAGGGTATCAATTTTATTTACTAAACTATGAAAATATATAGTATACATATGTATATAAAATTAATTTTTTTGTGACCAATTAATTAGAAATGAAATTAATAACTATTTGGAAGTAAAGGAAATATTTTTATGCACACAAACACGTTTTAACTCAATAAATTAAAAAATTCACTTTGGTTGAATTATTTTAATCAAATTTATATATTATATATTTAATAAAATGTGTAACATTAATCTTATGTGTTTTCTAGAGAAGATATAAAAAATAAATCTAATTTTATGCTTAAAAATTGTATTTTTATAAAAAATAGTTTTGTTGCCTTTTTTTACATGTAAATTAAAACTAATTTTTAAAATGTTTTAAAATATAATTGAAAAAATTAATCAATGAAATAATAATTTCAAATTTATCTTAGGGTGAATATTTTATAATTTTATGAAAAGATTAATTTTTTTTGATGAATATGGAAAAATACCGAATTTTAATTGAAAACTACCATTTCATTTAAATTATATATAAAGTAATGTTATATTTTAAATTGTTTTTAAATTTAAATTATTTAAAATATATATCTATTTATTTAATTTGTGTCATTGTAATCAATTTCATATTGAATTTGATATAAAAACCTTGTAAACTTTGGACATTTTCTTTTTGAAAACCATCTTTCTCATCTGGTCTCTTAGATTATTTTTAAATTAAAATTTTAAAATTATATGAATTTATTTTGGAAAAATAGATTCTATATTTTTAATCATCAAAATTTATATTATCTAATAATTTCATTTTTTGGACCAAAATGAATAGTAAAAATAGTAAAAATTAATTATCGTAGTTAAGGTAAAAATAGATTTACCGAGCAATTAAACTAAAATGATAAGGGTTAAAATGACCTAAATACTTGTATAAAATATATTTTATGTACATATTTTGACCCTATGTAGTATAATTATGGTGAATAATCCATTTTAGACTCTTTAGTAATGTAAAAAACGTGGGTACACCTTTTTATTTTAAAAAATTACAAGTGTTCCACTTACCCAACTTATAAAAGGTCACCCCCCTCTTTTATCCTCTGAAAACATTTAAACCCATTTGGTTCAAAAAATACCAACTAAAATAAATTAAAAACATCCCTCCTATAATACTAGAGTCATAATTTTGGGCATAATGACAACCTAACAAGGATTTTGGTGAAAATATAAGGAGGTTACACAAAGAAGAGTTAATGTTCTTCAACTAACATTTTTATTTTATTTATTCCTTCGCCTCATTAAATTTTTATTCAACCATGATTATATAATAATACAATTTTATTCCATATAATGATATTTTTATGTTAATTTCATGACCTTAAACCATCCACACATCCATAAAATGGGTTATGAAATCATTATTCATGTGTATGGAGAACTACCGCCTCGTTAACCGATGTAATTTGTTTTTCCATTATCACATGGTTGAGGATGATGATGGATATAAATAAAATATATTATATTTATTAAATAATTATACCTTTGTATCCATTAGATCATATATACTTTTCTTACTTTTTATTATGTATGGGATACGATGACATCTCTCATGTGTATGACATACTACCACCTCGCGACCCAATTTTATTCATTTTTCATTAACACTTTACACAGAATATAATAGGGATACATTTAATGAATATACGTGAAATAAATGAAGTTACTATTAGATTAATTAAATATTTATCATTATGAAATGATAATATATAATTTTATCTCTTACATGTTCACACATTGGAAGATGATAATGTTCTTTGTGTATATTTGGACAACCGCATTCATGAAACGACGTGACTCTCACTTTTCATCAAAAAACTATATGGATTATATAAAAAATAATATTTAAAGGAATAATATATTATTTATGATATTATTATCATTATTTAAATTTTATATACTACTTACCTCCTTTCTATAATTATTTTTTAAAAATTGATTCATTAGTCATGTGTATGTATGGTCTACCTTCTCCATGATCATAACATACTTTATTTGTCAAATACCATAATTTATGATTGGTATAAAAATTATAATTGATATATAAATAGGAGAATTATTTAATTATTACTATTTTGGATATTTTGTAACTATAATAAAATAAATAGGACTGAAAATAAAAAATCACAACATATACGAAAAACAAAATGGTTATTACCCAAAACATGATTTTAACAAGGAATTGGTAATAAATAGGTAATAAATGATATTATATAAATAATATATGGTATAATATTTATAATTATGGTTATATAATTTTTTATAATAGACTTATATTTATTTTATAGGAGTTTCTAATGTGCACGAAGGAAATCAGGAGTTAGGGTAAGGGATTTATATTCTCTATTTTATTTCTGAGATACATATGAAAATTCACCAACCATTTAATTTATGTGGTGTATTTACTACCCATTTGAAATGTTATATCAATAATATAATCCATTTCATCATATTAAATGTTTTATTTTATTTTATTATTTTATGTGACGTATAATTCAAAATATTACCAAAGCACTAAGGTATTTCTGTCTAACTTTTTTACTTTTGTGATATACATACCACATTCACTAATTATTTATTATATGTGGTGTATATAAATTACATGAATGTATTTTATATTTATTATAAGGAAAATTATTTGGATTAAAGATTCATTTTATGATCTCTCTTTCAGGGGGATTATGTTTCAAATTATTACCGAAGTGGTAATGGATTTATGTTAAAATATCATTATTTATCAGGATTATTTATGATTAAGTATCCTATGTTGAAATATTATAATCTACATCTCATTAAACTCAGTAATTTTATTCTTCTATGGTTATATGACTATAATTATTGTTTTTATTCATTTTAGTCTCTTTATGTAACCAATAGTTCTATTTAATTTTGTTAAGAAAAAACATCTTTATTTCGTTCTTTGATCGGAAACCCCTTTTCTCTAAAACCATGTTCTCAAAAAATGATTTCAAAAATGTTTTCACAATTATTAAAATGATTTATTAATTTAACTTATACCCATTTTTTTACTTTTACAAATTTTTTGATAATATTCTTCACGTTTTTTTCTAAAAAAATCCCATTTAACTTTTAATGAAAATGTAAAGGGAATATTTGTTTTAATGTGTACACGAATATATTTTTTTCCCCTTTATGACAATTATATTATTTAAATATTAATTTGTAAGTTTTCAAGGTTATTTTCAAAGATGATATCCTTTGATGTAACATATTATTTTTTGGGGATATAATCCAAGGTTACCATTTTTATTCATTCTCTAAATGGTTTATCTTGAAAATATATTTATGAAACCCATTTCTATTCCACAGGTTATACCATGATAAAATTATTATGAAACCCACTTGTTCTTCCATGGGTTATGCTATGATGAAATGATAAAATGATTATGAAACCTATATCTTTTACATTGGTTATGATATGATGAAATTTTTATGAATATCATTTGATTTCATGGGTTATGATATGATTAATGTTTTCTGATATTTTGGAACACATATGTTTAATTTTCATTATGTAATGGGTTGGACCCATACCTCCCTCCAATGAATTGGGTAATGTTGGAAAACTCATGAGTAAATATGTTATGTGTGAACAAGATTAAAGTTTCACAATTTTATTCATGAACATGATTAAATGTTCCCAATGTTATGTATAAACTATATTAGTTGTTAATAATGTTATTCATGAACCTGATTACATGTGCAATGTGTTATGCATAGACCTATTTTTCCTGCTTGTAATGTTATGTGTAGACCTGGTAGCATGTCCATTAGAATATGAGAGGGTCCAAATTCATGTTCTTAACTCAATGAGTGAACTTGTATCTATTTATACATGTTCACAATGCTATAATTTATTGTTTATTCCAAACATATATATCTTATTCCAGTGTTATTCTCTCATGGATCATGTTCTTTTATTACCTTATGATTCATGTTATATGAAATTACAATATTTATTTCATGACTCAATATTTTGATATTTTATATATTGGGTATGGTTTTCAATTTTTATGCTCATGTTATCATATGCTTATTTTTATGTTATGTGTGCTTATCTCCCTTGTTTAACCTTACCGAGCTTTTGAGCTCACCCTTTCTTATGTGTAGTTTACCTAGGTTATGAATAATTGTTTTATTTAGGGTATAATTTTATATAATACTAAAGAAGATGATCTTTATGGGAGATTTTTAAGATCATTCACTAAATTCAAATATTGTTTACCTAGTCTCCAAATACCCTGAACTATTACAATCCTTAAGTGTGTGTTTATGTAATGTTATGAATATTCATCTAAAAAGAAGTAATATCTATGTATGAAAAGCCTAGGTCACTATATTTGGAATCATAGGAAAGGTTTAGTTAACCTCTAAATAATAGTATGAGAATTAATTGATTAAATACCTAATGATATTTCCAAGGATATGTATAGGTACATATCTAAGGATAATTCTATGTTTTGATTCAAATTATAATAAAATTTATTATATTTTGGTAAAGGATAGAGTGAGTGGTTTAAAAGAAATTACATCCCTCTATGGATACTACCAGTTGATGTGGCTCCAGAAAAGAGGTACCAAGTGGTAATAACTCTAAAAGGGGAACATTGATATGTAATCAATCGTCACTTGGTGCACAATAACAAGACTTACTACATGCTTGATTTGAAACTCCCCAGGGATATTCTTTGTGAATTCACAAAATCTTTATGAAACATCATGAAGGACTTAAATACATTATGAATTTGAATGACTTATGTTAATCCTAAGTCGTCATAGATTGAAAATATTGAGTCATGATTTAATTATCATAGAAGTAATTTTTTTTAATTATGTTATTTCACATGATGAATATTTTCCCTCAACATATGATTTTTGGTTTTAGTCTGAAGTGCCCAGATCAGTGTGAATCACTGAGAGGGGGAGGGGGTGAATCAGTGATCCTTTAAAACTTTTTACTAATTGATTCTTAATCAATTAAACCTCTATGGCTGGTTAAAGCCTCGATCCACTCTTCTTGTATCTCTCAACCTTTCCTGAATGATGCAGTAATGAAAAGGCACAGGACACAAGGATTTACAAGGTTCGGCACCAAAGGCCTACATCCTTGCCATGCTCTCTCAGCATGGATTCTCCCATTATAATCTGTTAGTATTACAATGGTCGATACAGCTTCCCACCGTATCTCTCCTGAGTCCCACAGGAGGGTCTTTATACTGCGTCCCACAGTGTTACCAGAGTCCCACTGGCCTGCTCCAGAATCCCACTGAAGACTTCTTCTCCCTGAGTCCCACAGGGTCTTCTCCTGGCTCCTCGAGTCGCACGAGTAGCTCTTCTTCACTTTAAGTTCTTCAAGTATCCTCAGCAGCCTGGGATAAAGGCTGCTGGCCTTGCTCTTCTCTTCTGATCACTTGTGGTTGATCAGGGCTTCTCAAATACTGCAAACTCAGACAAACAATATCTTTCACTTTAGTCTGGCTCAGTCTCAGTTGCACACCACTGATTTAGCACTGTTCACGTGTGCACGTGCATGCATGCATGCATGCACTCTTCCTTTCCTCTTCTTGGTGCAGTAGACCCACAAAGGGTGTAGTATTTTTAAGCACACACCTTCACTGAACTTCGCACACTTAATTCAATTTGCTTACACACTTAAAAGTGTGTTGTACTTTGTGTGGATGTCCTCCTTTCAACTTCTTCTAAGTGTGTTCACTTTTAGTGCACACCTAGGTTCGGCCACTTCTTTAGTTTGCACACAAAACTTCTTCACTTTGGCAAACACTTGAGCTTGGCCTACTTCACTTGCAAAGCACACTCACTTCCTTGTTCTTTTAATCTTCTTCAAAGTGTGCACTTCACTTATGCACACACTTGGTTCTTCATTTTTCACACACAAGGGCTACGACCTTCTCTTGTTCTTTTTGCACACAAAGGCACAAAGGCCTCGGCCTTCCATCTTCACCTCTCACACACAAAGTGTGGTCTTCCACTTGGTGCACACACACAAATAGTGTGGTCTTCCTCCTTATGCACACACACAAGGCTACGGCCAACTCATGTTCACTTTGCACACACCAATGTTTAGGGCCTCCTCCTCTTTTTGCACACCCCAAAGGCTACGGCCTCCCTTGTTCACCTTGCACACAAGGCACTAAGCCTTGGGTTCTCCCTCTTTGCACAAGCTACTGCCCGTAGGGCCTTCTTGTCTTCTTGGTACACAAGCACAAGGGCTCGACCTTCCTTCTCTTCTTGCACACACCCTACTGCCTCTTCTTTCCCACTATCGCGCAAGTCCTCAAGCACTTGAGTGCAAGGAGGCTCGGGTGCGCAAGTGCCACTGCCACAAGGGCGTGCAAGTGTGCACTGGCTGCGGGTCGCGCAAGTCACAAGGCACAAGGGTGCGCAAGTGCAAACCGCGCAGGATATAACACCGCGGGTGCGCAAGCGTGTCAAGGACACCTTGGCCGCACTAGTGCAAACCGTGCAGGAGGCACGGTGCACAGAGGGGGCGCGCAAGTTGGCGCTGCCCTTCCTCCTCTCCTTGTCGCGCAAAGAGGTTGCGCGCAAGGAACTTCAGCCGCACAAAACTTTGCGCGGCGGCTTCTTCTTCGCGAGGCAGAGGCACACGCGGGACGACAGGTCTTCAACAAAACTTCAGCAAACATTACCGTGCTTCGGGTTCTCTTTTTATAGGCAGAGGAGAGGCGGTTCAATCCGCGTGATAAATCTCAAAATCCCGAGATCTTCGGATCTTTAAAAACTTTCCAAATCTTTATTTTCTTTCCTCTGTTTCACGCGGAATCTTCTTCTTTAATTTCCTCTACGTGCATGCGACTTAGAACGCATGCACGGCCTTCTTCTGATCCATGACATGCACGCAAAAACACCCCACGGCCTTCGGCAGCTTTTCTTGCCTCGGCCTCGACTGAAATTCCTCATTTCTTGCATGCAAGGCAATTTTAAGGCATGGATGTATTAAGTGTGGCCAGACGATCTCAATGGACGTTTTACTTCCTTCAGAGGTGGCCGGGAAATCGAAATCCATCTTCGGGAAGCCTCTGGTTCGAAGGAGGTACGCGAGAGGCTTCGGTCGAGCTCGAGGGAGGAGACGATGCGGCAGCCGTCGGATCAGGTGATCGAAAGACATCGGACGGCTGGATCGATCGCGGCGCGCGGCAGATTAGATGTGCGGCGCAGATCAAGCGCGCGATGAGACGGACGACGGAGATTTGCTCCCGGGATTTTTTGCGCGTCCCACATCGAAACGCAGCCCGGTTTATCCGCGACTTATAACCCTGGCGCTGCCTCAGCACGCCAGTTGAACTTCTCCCTCCACGGTGCCACCCCGCACCGTGTTCTCCCTGCGGGCGCGCTCTGCGCCCACTCTCTGCTCCTGCGGGCGCGCTCCTAGCGCCCACTATGCTCCTCCGGCGCGCGGGTTTCACCACCGCGTGCCCTCGGGGGCTTATACACGGCCCCCTGCGCTCCTCCGGGTGTGCCCCAGCGCCTCTGTGGTGTCTGCGGGTGCGCCCCTGCCGCCCTGAGCTCGCCCCATGGGTTCCCCCTTGGGCGTGGCGCCTTAGGCCCACATGAGCCTTGGGGTTGAACCCACAAGGTGCTCACGGGCTGGCCATATTTTTTGGCAAAGTAACAAATAGGACTTTGTCAAAAACAAAGTCCTCCATGAAAAATACCAATTCTGAATGCCAAATGCCTCCTCCTCTTCTTCTAAGCCATTCTTCCTCTTCTCTTCTTCTTCTTCTTAGAATTCCTCCATACTTCTTAAACAAATATTCATCACTTTGTAATGGAATTCAAGAAGGGTCTTCATCTTCAACTGAGCTTCTAAATCACTTAAATTCTTCAATGTGCTTCATTGATCTAATCAGAGATCAATTGGATCAACTTCAGATTCACATGCACTAAGTGTTAGTGCATGGACTTCTTCAGCTCACTTCATCCACTTAGGAGGTGTGGATGGATATCCTTTCATCTCCAACTCCTCATGCATTATCACTACAATGCATGGTCTTCTAAAGCTTGTTGTGACATTGTATCCAGTTGATACAAGTTCTTGGAACTTTAAAGATCAGTTCAACAATCGTCTGATGTACATGGAGAATGTTTCAACCACAATTTCCAATACCACTTAGTGAATCTCCTAAGTGACATGCATCTTAGTACTATGGCCATTCTCCTTCACCACCAACACCATCACAACCTTTGGAATTCACATCTTGACCTTCCTTGACTTCCATTCATTCCAAGACAACTTCATGCCTCATTGACAACAAATGCAACACAATGCACTTCAATCTCCCCCTTTGTATTGATACAAGTTCTTGGAACTTTAAAGATCAGTTCAACAATCGTCTGATGTACATGGAGAATGTTTCAACCACAATTTACAATACCACTTAGTGAATCTCCTAAGTGACATGCATCTTAGTACTATGGCCATTCTCCTTCACCAACAACACCATCACAACCTTTGGCATTCACATCTTGACCTTCCTTGACTTCCATTCATTCCAAGACAACTTCATGCCTCATTGACAACAAATGCAACACAATGCACTTCATAGTCAATGTATGGAACTAGATAGAATCATGTTAACATTGAATATAATGTAAAATTCAGTGATAATGAACAACCAAGTTGGATAATGACAGGAGTGAATGATATTTTGATTATTTCTAATAAGTTGTCATAGAACCTGATTAACAACTTTCACCTTAAGAAACTCTCAGACTCACCAAATAAAGGAAGGATAAAGTTCAATGAGATTTCAATTGGTGGACACTATAGAGGAAAGATGATTAAGTTTCCTATATGTTAAGAATGTGGGAGGAATCACACAAGAGAATGTATCAAAGCGATGATAAGATGTTTTGAGTGTGGAATATGATGAAAAAAGAAAGTAATTTTTGAGGGAAAATGAAAAGTAAAATTAATATAATAGATGGGAATAGTGGTCTCCTAAATTATTATAAATGAATAAATGTTTTAAATGTAGAAATTTAGAGCATTATGAAAATCAATTTCCTAGGGGGAATGTTTGTGATGGGAATCAGTTAGGTGGTATGAGTAATGGTTATATTGCGGATGATATAGATACTAGGAATGAAATATGAAAGGTCCTGCTTACAGTATTATTCATGTTAAACATGATAAGAATTATTAAATTTAGGTTGATGAATGTTAAGACATGATTAATATTTAATATTGTAGGAAATAGGTATTCAGGAATAATATGATGAAGTCTAGTTAATGATTTAAGAGTTATGTGGGATGATTGATTTTATTATGTATTATAAATCAATAATTATATTATATTAATCAACAAATATACAAGGATTGTTAATTATAAGTTTTAATTATGTATTTTCAATAATATATTGAATGTTACTAATGACCTTGAAAAGTTATTTAACATAAAGGTTATATTATATTAAAAAAAACATGATTAGGGGAAGGAAAATATTTGTATGTCACTAATGTTGAGAAAATAGTGTTTAGTTTTGATAAATCTATTATTGATATAAATAAAGTAAATTGTATAGTATAACATTAGAATTGATTAATGATTTCAGGAAAATGGGTTTATGTTATCATTGATGGAGTTTACAATATTTTTGTATTTAAGGAATATATTCAATAATCTATGTCATTATTTATGGAATGAGGAAGCATGAATGTTTTCAATAAGTTTTTATGGTACTTCATGTTATTACCATGTGTCAAGGTAATACATTATGATAGATTCATACATTTGGTTTGGGATAATTAAGATCTACTTCATATTGTTTTGGGGTATTATGAAAGATCATTTCAGAAATTTAGTGACCTTATTTATAAAGTTTTGGATTTTAATCTTTTAGAAGGGCCACAAGAATAGCCATATATTAAATGGTTTAAGTTTAACTTGTTACAAGGTATTATAGATTATTTCATTACTTCACGAAATGAATATTTATGTGTATTCAATAACTTATGATAACCATTTTGTTATGATGATAATTATAGATAGAAGGAATTAATTGTCTTTCTATTATAGATCTTGTGATCTATTAGTGTTGTAGTCATAAAGAAAAAGAGTCAACTTAATTTCTTAGAGTAAGAGATGAATTGAAATCTAATTTAAGCACAACCAAATGATGAAATTGTGCTTACGATACTAAGGAAAAGCTAAGCCCTTGGTATATCAGTGCCTCTAAAATTATTGATCATATTGGGACTGTAGTTTATCACTTGGTAATTCTAATGAAACACTATAAGGTTAACGATGTGTTACATGTATCTCTAATGAGTAATTATCTACCTAATCAATAAAAACTATTAAACTTAGAGGTCATACTACTAGAGCATTCTCTTTCTTATAAGGAATTATCTGTTGAGATTTTTGGATCGAACATAGTATCTGATACAAAAAATGACTACTCACCTGGTTTCTGTTTTGTAAAAAAATAGATTGAGGAAGCTATATGGTAATCTAAATATGTGGTGATTCAGAATTATCCTATGTTTTTGGTACCAAAGTGATAAATTTTTATGGATAAATTCATTTGGGGGAGGGTGGAATGTAACACCCTCAGATTTGGTGAAATATTTTTTTCAAATAAATTTAATATTTTCAATACTTTATGTTATATAAAAACATTGATTTTAGGTTTCATTACATGAAAAATTGAGTTTATATTTCATTACATGCTATACTTAGTGTAACTTGTAATACATGTTAGAACGAGTTTAGATAAAATGTAACATACTATTAAAAAATTATTATTTAATATGATAGCTATCACCTATCCATTGAAATAGAGGTTATGAATATGATTAAATAAATTATGAAAATATATGGACAAAATATGTATATAAAATGAATTCTTTGGTTTCTAATTAATTATAAATTCAAATAAAAACTATTTTGGAAACATATGAAATCGTTTTTTGAGAAACTATTTTTATACAAAAAACGTTTAACTCAATAAATTAAAAAAACACTTTGAGTGAATTATTTTAATGAACTTTATATATTATATATTCAATCAAATGATTAACAGGCATCTTATGTGTTTTCTAGACAAGGTATAAGAAATACAATCCAACTTTTATGCATAAAACTGTATTTTTCTAAAAATGGTTTTATCACCTTTTTGCATGCTTAATTTTAAAATAATTTTTGAAATATTTATAATTTTTTTTAAAAAATAATTTTTGAAATCATCATGCAAAAATTATCTTAGTCTTATTTTTTGATAATTTTCTAGAAAGATTAATTTTTTGATGAATAGTGGAAAATACTGAATTTTAATTGAAAATTTCAATTTAATTTAAATTATAAATGAAGTTAAATGATATTTTAAATTTATTTTAAATTAAAATTATTTCAATTATATATATTTTAATCCAATTTATTTTATATTAATAATTTTAATATTTAATTTTGATATAAAAACCTAGTATACTTCTGAATATTTTTTCTTTGACAACCTGCTTTCTCATCGTGTCTATGAGTATAATTTTAAATTAAATATTGCCACATTTATGAATTAAATTTGAAAAAATGGATTAAATATATTTATTAATCACAATTAATATCATATAATTAGGTCAACATAATTTTTTACCTAAATTAATATTGAAAATTGTAAAAATTTGTTATCATGGTTATGGAAAAAATGGCTTTACATGGGATTAAATTAAAAAGATAAGGATTAGAATGACCTAAAAACATTTATAAAATATATTTTATGGCCATATTTATACCTTTTAGTGTCTAATTATTTATAACACTCCATTTAATATCCTTTTGGAATGTGGAAAATATGAGTACAACTTTTATTTTAAAAAATTACAAGTGTCCCACTCACCTCACATATAAAAGGCCACCACCTCTCCTCTTCACTTCACACCTTAAATCCCATTTAGTTTAGTCAATAACTACCCAAATAACATTCCAAAAATCCATCCTATCATACTATAATCATTATTCTAGGAATAAATGCATACTATGTAGGATATTTCACACATGTGCGACACGCTACCGGCTCGTGATGTGATGTGATTCATTTTTCACTAACGCTTTACATGGAAAATAATAAGGTTAAATTTAATAAATATATGAAACAAAAACTAAATAATTATGATATTAATAAAATATTTATAATTATTAAGAGATAATATATCATTTTATTTCTTACCATTTCACTTATTGAATAATGATAATGTCATCTGTGTACAGGTGGACAACTACCTTTATGAAGCGATGTGACTCTATATTTTCATCAACACACCACAATTATGATATTTATAAGTATAGTTAATGGAATAATATTTTATTTATGATATTATGATAATTAGTTTAAGGTAAAATATTACTTATCTCCACAAAAGGCTCGTTGAAAATGGAAACATTACTCATGAGTACGTATGACCTATTATCTCCATGATCGTAACATACTTCATTTCTCAAAACCATATTTCATGAATGGTATTAAAAGTATAAATAATGTATAAAAATTATAATTTTTTCATTATTATTATTCTATATATTATGGAACCATGATCAAAGTAAGAGGAAATAAAACAACATAACCAAACGTATAATGGAAAAACTGCATTTATTGCCTGAAATGTAATTTTAACAAGGAATTGTTAATAAATAGGAAAAAAATGGTCATAAGTAAATAATATATCATTAAATATATATATTTATGGTCATATAAAATATTAATAATAAAATAATATTTCTTATAAGTGAGGTTCAATCATCTTTGAAGGAAGTCGAGACTTAAGGTAATAGATTTCTATTTTCTCTTTTATTTCTAGGAGACATATCCAAATTCACCACTCATTTATATTTGATGGTGTATATAATCACCCTTTGATATGTTATTTCATGAATATAATAATTTTCATGATATTTAATGTTTTATTTTATTTTATTCTTTATTTGGGATTACTCATCAAAATATTTCTAACGCAGTCAAGGATTTCTATATTATTTTTACTTTTATGAGATACATGCCATATTCAACACCTATTTCTTATATGTGGGGTATATACATTACATGAATGTTTTTTATATTTAATATTATAAAAATTATGGTGATTACATATCCATTTTAGGGTCTCTCTTTCATGGGGATTATGTTTTAAATGATTACCAAATTGGTAATGGATTTATGTTACAATCTCATCATTTACCAGGATTGTTTATGATTAAGTATCCTATGTTTAAATATTATGATCTATAAGTCAATAAAACCATTAATTTTATTATCCTATGGATATCTCATTAGAATAATTTTTTCCCTTCATTTTACACTCTTTATGCAATAAATACATTAAAATAATGTTTTTATGAAAAATAGAATCCTTATTTCTCTCTTTAGTGGAAAAAACTTTTTCTTCCGAAACCATGTTTTCTAAAAAAAATTTCAATTTTTTTAATATTATTAAATTTTTTATTGTAGAAATTTTTACGCATTTTTGAATTTTTAGAAAATAGTTTGAAAGGAATCCTCATGTAAATATCCAAACAAGTCCCTTTTGGGTTTTAGTAAAAATATGAAATGAATCATTTTTAACACATACAACATAAAAGAAATTTTATAGTGTCATGTATATAATTTTTATTAATTATTAAATTAATTTTTTTCTATTTTGTTTAAAAAAATGATTTTTAATTTTTTTTATGAATTTTTAGTTTTAAAAATTGATATTCAAAGAAATTCTATTTTCCTCAAGAAATGTTCCAAGAGATATTTCAAAATAATTCTCTATATAAGATAATATACAATATAACTTATGATTTATTGGGATATGAACCAAGGATAAAATTAATACTCTTTAATTGAATGTTTTATCATGATAAGATTTTTATGAAGCACTTTCCTCTTCTATGATTTATACCATGATAAAATTCTTATGGAACTTGATTTTTTTATAGAGGTTATGCTATGATGAAATGATGAAATAATTATGAAACCTTTTTCTTTTACATAGGTTATGATATGATGAAATGTTTATGAAACCCATTCCATTTCATTGGTTATGATATAATGAATGTTTTATGATCTTGTGGCCACTTATGTATGATTTTAATTATGTGATAGTTGGGAACTCTACCTACATCATTTTTATTGGGTAAATATGGATAAATAATTAGAAAATATTTTATGTGTGAACCTAATTACATATTCAGAATGTTATGTGTGAACCTGATTACATGTTTATAATGTTTTGTGTGAATCTGATTACATGTTCACAATGTTATGCGTGGACCTGTCTTTCATCTCCATAATGTAATGCATAGATCTGTTTTCTTGTTCATAAGTTTATGTGAGGTCCTGATTTCATTTTCTTAACTTAATGAGCAGACCTGTCTATATTTTTAAAAGTTCAAAATGTTATAATTTGAGGTGTTTTCCAATTTGTTTTGTGTTATTCCAATATTATGATCTCATGGCTCATTTACTTTGATTTCCATATGATTCATATCTCATGAACTTCTAATCCTTTTATAATGACTCAATATTATGATCCTTGATATATAGGGTATGATTTTCAAATATTATGCTCATATTCGAATACCCTTATGTTCATGTTATAAATACGTATCTCTCATAATTATCCTTATTAAGCATCTGAGCTCACCCTTTCTTATGTTTCTACTGCACGTGTTATAAATAGATGTTTCAAGTAGGTTATTATTATAAAGAATTTTAATGGGGATGATATTTATGGGATATGTTGAAGATATCTCACCAAATTAGGAGATTATGTACCTAGTTTCCAAAGATACTAAAATATTATGGCCCTTAGGTGTGTGTTTGTGTAATATATTTAATATTCCTCTAAAAATATGTAATATATATGTATCAGAATCCTAGGTCTCTATATCAATATCTACCTTGAATATTCCCCTCTCCTTCTATCCCTCTTTCTCTATCATCCAAAAAGCCTATGGGAGGCCTTTAGGGTATATGAAGCAATCTACAAAGAGGAGGAAACAAAAGGGAAAAAAATAAAATGATAGGAAAAAGAAATTAAAATGGGGTTCTTCCCCGACCCTAGTGCTCATAGAGAGTTTATAACTTTCTTAGGAAAACTCCACCAATCCAAAATCAATCGTATAGTTATAATTTTAATATTATTCTATGAATAGAATGTATAACTATACAAATAAGGGAGAATAATTAATATTTATTTAATTAAATATTAAATCTTATAAAAATATTCGAACTGGTTTGAATTCCACCAAACACCTATCCTTGGGAAAAGACATATACCAAGACCAAAAAGGGGTCATAAAATTTTTCTAAGATTATTCTCTTGGAGAAATCACTATTTCTTCCCACACTAATATCAAAAATAAATAAAAAATTATATTCTTATGAATTTAATAACCTGAATGAATAAATGATCACATAAAACTATTCTGATGAAATACAAAATAATCCATTACAACTCCTTCTCTATGTGTGTAGTGCCTTTATAATGATCACTCACCATTTAACTCACTATAAAGTGGAGGATGAGGCCCCGATTGATCTCTTTATTTATTTCAGATCTCTTTATGAGGATATAGATATCAATTTTGTTTATAATGATAAACGTAACCCCTTTGAATATCCTAAATGATATATCCACCCCTGAACAAATTTATAAATGAGGTACCCATGGTTCCACTTTATAGGTAATATGAAAAATGTTTTTGGCGGAATAAAAATTAAAAAAACACTTTTATTGAGTATTTATGAGACTAGATAGCATTATAAATCTTTAAAAAATATAATATTTTTCCTCACTACTTAACTATCTCAGATACTTTTTTGAAGAAACTCAATGTATTGGACTCAAAATATGGATAAATAACATAAGTTACCTCATGAATATGAAATTTTAATCACTAATAGAAATATACCGTATACCAAATGTTACATAAACCTTTGGGTGGTTAGGTGTGGGGATATCCTTATACCAACTGTTTCCTTGAAACCGTTGGAATAGTTCACCTTGATTTACATTTAGACAATGATTTAAGGAGACTATTGATATACATGATATATGATTTGTTTGTTAAACTGTTTCTATAGCCTTCCATCATGAAGGCAACCATCAACACCTCCCATCATGTTCCAAAACCAAGACACACCCTAATCACCTACACCCACACCCCCAAACAATAAACATCCAATATAAAAAAATGAGAAAGAAATTAATGCATTCAAATAGTTACAATACACATTTAAAATAAAACATATAAGAGATTAAATTCAGTCATCAACCATCCTATCTCATAAATATTACTCTGAAATATAGAGAATTAATATTTCTCTAATCACTACCACTATCATAACTGCCATCACTAACATACTCATTGCCATCATTTTCACCATCACCATCATCATCACCATTATCATCACAATCACCATAACCATTATTTCCATCACCATTTTTAATAAATGTATCGTCTTGGCTACCACTAAGGCCATAATCACTATTTCCTGGTGCATCATATAATAAATTCATCATCGACATGCATGTTTAAAAAATCATGGTGGTATTTGGTGAATGTGATCGACATAATTCATCCATAACTTTAATAAATTTTATGTTTTCCTTTTCACTTAATTCACATTCATTCATGGATATATTTTCATCCTATTCAACCTCTATACAATTTGTTACCACCTATAAATGATCTATTTCTAACTCAGTGCAACCTAAAATGTTAGAGGCACTTAAAGAGTGCCAATGTATAATGGGTATAATACTCATCCTTGGTCGATTGTGTACACTCCCATGGTCATCATCTCTTAATATCTAGTGAAAATGATTTCCCCCAAAAATTTTCAACCACTTTCTCATCAAGTGCCTCTAAAGAACACTGTTTCAAATATAAATGAACTACTAAGTCACAAAAGTGATATTAAATTTGAAATTAGTAAAGTAAAACAATTTTTTTCTTATTTCTGTTCATCTACCACACTTACATGTTTCATCATTATTCTCAATAATTTTTTTCTCAAGGAATATGTCCTTTAATATTCAGTACCACCCCCTTCAATGACATTTATTGTAGAAACCATTATTCAATAATACTATAATTTAGAAAAAAATTAACATATTGTAAGAAATATTTAATTAACAATAAAAAACTAATTCAATTAAATTTCATAGATATATATTAAATTATCCCCAATAATGTCAGACTATAATTAATAAAACAGAAATGTATAAATTTGGACTATTTTTATGAAGCTATATTCCGATTAGTTTGTTATTATTATATTGGATTAACATCATTTTGTATTAGTTTCACAATTTTTTGGATGAATTTAGTTTGGTTTATTTTAATTTTAATCATTTTGGTTTTGTTCAATTCATGTTTCAATTTTTGTTCCATTCAACACATCTTATGATTTATATTTATTTCATGCATATTGTTACACATTATTTCATTTAAGGATTAATTTAATTTAATTTAATTTAATACTATTTATATTCAGTTGGTTTAAGTCTGTTAGGGTAATATTGTTCCCCATTAGTTCAATTTTTTATCTAAATTACGCTTGTATGAATAGTAATTTTTATTTATATTTGGTTTCATTTTATTATTACCACTTTAGATGGATTTTATATTTAAAAGGTACATACATTCATAATAAATTAACATATTTATGTTTTTTTATTTACCCTTACATAACATTGTTTTACCCTTTTTAACTTCTTTTTACCCTTACATAACATTATTTTACCCTTTAAAAACTGTTTTTACCCATTAATAACTTATTTGTACCCTTACATAACATTATTTCACACTTACATGACTTTTTTTACCCTTAATAACTTTATTTTACCCTTATATAACTTGTAAATGTTTTATTTTAGCCTTATATAACTCTGTTTTACCATTATATAATTTTTTTACCCTTAAATAATTTTATTTTAAACTTACATAAACTTGGTTTACCCTTAATTAACTTATATTTTCTCTTAAATAAAATTATTTTACCCTTAATAAACATTATTTTACCATTACATAACTCATAAAAGTCTCCCTTTACTCTAACATAACTTTTCTTAACCTTGACTAACTTCTATTTGACCATATAAAACTTTATTTTACTCTTACACAATTGTTTTACACCGAATTAACTTTTCTTTACCCTTACATAACATTACCTTACCCTTACAGAAATTTATTTTACCCTTAGATAACCTTTACATCTTTTTTTACCCTAACATAACTATGTTTTACCTTTACTTAAATTCCGTTTTCCCTTAAATAACTTTCCTTACCCTTATATAACATTTTTCCCTTACATAACTTCGATTTACCACTACATAACCATAATTTTCCCTTAATTAACTTACTTTTACCCTTACATAACTTTATTTTACCCTTAATTAACCTTTAAATGTTTTCATTTACGGTTACTTAACATTTTTTTTAACCTTAATTAAATTCTTTTTATCATTAAATATATTTAGTATACCCTAACATAATGTTTTTACCCTTAATTAACTTATATTTACCCTTAGATAACTTTGTTTTAACCTTACTTAACTTTTTAACCTTACTTAACATTATTTTCCCCTAACATAAAAACTTTTTTACTCTTAATTAAATTTTTTCTAACCTTACAAAACATTTTAAATTTTCATTTTACCCTTACACAACGTTTTTACCCCTAAATAAATTTTATTTACCCCTATATAAATTTATCTTACCCTGACTTAAATTTATTTTATGCTTACTTAACTTTAATTTACCCCTACAATTGGGCTATTGGCTGAGTGGTAAGGTATCCCTATCAGACCATATGTGGTTGGGGTCTCAACCCTGCATGAACCCTTATTTGGGTGAGGAATTTCATAGGTGAGGGAACAAAGGATGGTTGGGGGTGATACCGTTGGCACTACAACTAGAGGGCAGGGGGGGGGAGGGGTAGGTTTTTGGTGGCCTCCAATAGAGAAGTTGTAGGCTTACTGGCCAGGGATTATGGGCCATATTGTAATGGGATTTAACTCAAATTTATCCTTAGATCCATTAAATGAGTTTCCCTCTTCCCATAATAAAAAATTGGACAATACTTTGTATAATTAAAAGATTCTCTATCCCCAAATTTATAAAAAAACATTAGTTTACCATTACTTTACATTTTTTTACCACTAATTAACATTTTACCCTTAAATAAAATTATTTTACAATTAGATAACATTTTTTACCATTACTTAACTAATATTTACCCTTATATAAATTTATTTTACCCTTACTTAACTTTTTTTACCCTTACTTAACTCTACTTTACCCTTAATTTTCTAATAAATGTTTCTATTTACCCTTACATAAATTTTTTTTACTTAACTTATTTTAACATTTATAAAACATTATTTTACTCTTAAGAAAACGTTGACCCATATTTAGCTACTGTTTACCCATATATAACTTAATTTACCCTTAATTATTTTTTCTCTTAAATAACTTTAATTTACCATTACATAAAATTTTCATGTTTCTATTTACGCTTAGATAACTTTATTATACCATTAAATATCTTCTTTTTACCCTCACATAACATTTTTTTATCCTTACATAACTTTGTTTTACCCTTACTTGTCTTTTTTTTACACTTACATAACTTCAGTTTACCCTTACATAACTTCTTCCTTTACTTAACATCAGTTTACCATTACTTAAGCTATAAATGTTTTTGTTTACTCTTATATAACATTCTTCTATCCTAAAGTAACTTTTTATTACCCATAAACAATATTAGTTTAACCTTACATAAATTTTTTTACCCTTACCTAACTTTTTTTTACCCTTATGTAACATTATTTTACCCTTACATAAATTTTTTAACCTATAATTAACATCAATTTACCCTTTAATAACTTTTTTTTACCCTTACATAACTTTAATTTACCCTTACTTAACCTATACATGTTTCGTTTTACCCTTACATAACTTTTTTTACACTTACATAAATTCTCTTTACCCTTACATAACTTTTTTTACCCTCAAATAACTTTTTCTACCTTGAATAAATTTATTTTATCCTTACATAACCTATAAAAGTATCTTTTTACCTTTACATAACATTGTTTTATCATTTCTTAACATCTGTTTACTCTTATGCGACTTTATTGTAACCCTATAAAAACATTGATTTACCCAAAATCAAATTCTATTTTCCCTTACAAATCTTTATTTTACCAAAATATAAATTTTATTCACTTTATTAACCTTAGTTTACCCTTACATAACTTTTCAAAGTTTATATCTACCATTAAATAACTTTTTTTCCCTTAATTAACTTCTATTTACCATTCCATAACATTAGTTTACCCTTACATATCATTGTTTTACCCTTACTTAACTTTATAATAATACATTAAATTAGTTTACACTTACATACCTTTTTTTACCCATACATAAATTTACTTTAAAATTACTTTTTAGAGTGGATCCACATCATTATCACTTGTGTTTTGATAATTACAACATGTTCAATTTGTTTATTTGTTTTTACCTTAGTTTATTCATAAATTAAATTTTCATTGTCCCATTTTTTATTTTAGTTATTACATGTTATTCATTATTTATATGTGTTATTATATTATTCTTTAGTGATTATGTAACTTGTCATATTTTAAATGTTTGAGCATTGTGGTTTAGAATAGATTCAGTTAGAAGAGAAGAAATATGAAAGAACCCAAAAATATGTTTCCAAGAAACCAATTTCATTATATCAATATATTTTATTTACATCTTGAGCTATATGTATAAAAAATTCACTAATCTATATTTATATAGATGAGAATATTATCTGTGTTTTCTTCAACTATAGAGTTATATAAATAAATATCTAGTTGTTCACATTTTTTGCCCAAAACTTTTAAATTTTATAGTTATATATTATATTTTTAGATTTTATTTTTCACTATTTTTTTGATAACATGACATAAAGATATCATATTTATGCTCTTATTATTGATATGGTTATCGAAGATATTTTTCCATATTTCATTCAAATACAATGAAGGTTGGTATTTTGTCTTGGATACTCTAAAAATTCACTATATTTATGTAGCTTATCAGTATTCTTGAATATATATGCTTTGGTTTTGGATGATAAATTGACATATAGATATCATAATTACAGGCCGATTATTGAATTGGAATTATTATATGTTTATATCCATTTTATTCATCTACATAGAAGTTAGAAGTAGATGTTTTGATTCTCTAAAAACTTATCAAATGTGTTTAATATTTTATATCCTAAATTAGTTTCTATATTATGTGTGCTTAAACTATTAAACTATTTTATGAGCTACACATTTTAGATTAAGGTGTTTCTTGATTTTTTTGAAACAAGATGAAATTATATAAATATAAATCAATAGAACCGAAAAATAAATATAATTATCATTGGGTATAAAAATTCATTGAATCATAAAATTTCAAGAAATTTAGATTTAAAAATTTATGTACATAGTGATATTAACCTACATGAAATTGGATACTTTTTCATAACATTAGTTTAACCTTAATTTTTTAGCCATAATTAACTTTATTTTACCCTTACACAACCTGTAAATATTCAAGTTTACCATTACATAACTTCATTTTTCTCTTAATTAATTTTATTTTACCATTACTTAACTTTAGTTTACCCTTAAAAGTTTTAAACTAAAAGTACAATCCATTATTCATTTCAATTGGTACCTAATTAAATGCAATTTTTGATGAAAAATTCACGATTCCTCTCATTTTTTGGCATCATCTTCCACCCGAAAGTATAGAGATAATTTATAGAATCCTTTTTTATTTTTTTACACTTCCTAATAAAGAATATTCAATAATAAAAAATAATTTATTATTTAAAATAATACTCATTTTCAACAAAAAACATCAAATTTCATTAATAAATTAAACATGTCACTCTTCCAATGAAAAATTATTTCCTAATACATTATTTCTGAAAATTATTCCAAATAGGTGTAGCCTTTAATTAATTTCTAACTCTAGAAACATAGCCATTACACAACTAAAAAATATATTAATTAATATAAATATAATAATAATATAAAATTAAATCAGATGAATTTTCTTACACATTTTGAGCCTATGAATTCTTGTTTATTTTATCTTCAAGGTCACTCCCGGAGAGTGCATCGACATGAATTATGTCATAGTATTAAGAAAGGTTTTCCAAAAAACTCTTGCATTCTTTCCCTGTTTTACCAATAATTTGATTATCCTCATTGTACCCAACCAAAATGTTTTTTTGTGGATCCACAATTCCCTAATATGTGTATTCCCACACCACCCTATAGTGAAAGATCTAGACATGAAAGAAATGTAAGTTTTCCTGTCCATGGGGAACTATTTGCTAAAAAAGATGGAGGATTTATTCTAGTTAATGTTCTGGCTGGAAATTTCTTGGTAGTGTAAAAGAAAAGGTTTAAGATTAATAATATTCCTTTTGTCACCCTGAGTAAAAAGGATAATGTCATCTGCATAAAGGAGTTGTGTGGGAGCATTAACATTCCTATAGGCTACAATGGGTTTAAGGGATCTTTTATTAGCCTCTAGGGATATGAGCCTACTCAAATAGTCTTCCGCAATGGAAAAAAGAATCTGAGAGAGAGGGTCCCCTTGCCTGACACCTTTGGTGCACTTAAAATAACCTCTAGGAGAACCATTTAAAAGAATGGAAATGTGAACTGAGTTGAATAAAACCTTTATTTGATTTATAAAAATATTATTAAAGCCGAATTGTGAAATAAATTTGTATATAAAGTTCCAATCAATGGTATCAAAGGCTTTTGTGATATCCATCTTAATAGCTACATTTCCACCTCTACTTTTTTATTAAGAAGATTTGTGATTTTAGAGGCAAGGAAAATGCAGTCTTGTATAGATCTTCCTTTTATGAAGCCAAATTGATTCCAAGAGATTATTTTATTACAGATCGAGTTCATTATGTTAGAGATTAGTTTTTTGATGATTTTAAATAATGATTTGATGAGAGCAATAGGGCTGAAGTTTTGAATCCCATCAGCAATTTCAAATTTGGGAATGAGCACGAGGAATTGAGAATTCAGACCTTGAGGAAGAATGCATTTGGAGAAGAATGTTTTGATTAAACAAAAAACATCTTTCTGTAAGATATCCCAATGTTGTTTATATAAGCCATTATTAAAACCGTCGGGTCTAACAGAACTATCTGAGTTAAGGCTGAAAACTGTTTCTTTAATTTCATGGTCAAAGGGTATGCTGTTAAGCATAAAGTTGTCTTCCTCAGTAACAAGATTGGGGATGATATCAGGTCTTAAATCTTTATCAATATTATCCCCATTGAAGATATCCTGGAAGTGAGAGATAAGGAAGTTGGATATGTCTTCATCATTTTACATAATTTGATTTACCTTTCTAAGGAAGGCTAGGGGTCTATAGGATTTTCTAGTCCTATGAAGGGAATTATAGAATTTGGTGTTTCTGTCCCCATCATTGAGCCAATTATCTTTAAAATTTTGTTTCTTAAAGTTATCTTTAAGATTGAGTAAGGAGATGAGCTTAGAAGAGATGTTGATTTCATGTTGTGAGTTTTGATCAAAACTTGAAGAAGCGTTGTCAATTTGAAGTTGATTCTATTCAGCTTAGAGAAGATTGATGTTGTCATCTATTTGCAAAGATTTGGTTTTGCACCAGCTTTTGGGGGTTTGTTTTAAAATTTTAAGCTTCATCAGGCAAGAAAAGTAGTTAGTTTGGCCCCACATCTTTTCCCAAGTGTTTTGAATAAATTTAATGAATTTAGGATTAGAGGACCAAGCATTGTTATATTTGAAAGGGGCCCTTGTGATTCTCTTATGGAAAGAGAAGGAGAGGAGAATGGAGTGATGTTCAGAAGAAATTCTAACCAAAGTAATACTATATATGTTATCCCATTTGTCAAGGGCAAGTGAGTTGGAGAGGGCTCTGTCGAGTTTTCTAGCAACACTTCTGTTGTAATGTTTTCTATACCAAGTAAATTTAGAACCTAAAAGATTAACCTCTGTAAGGTTTTTCTGTTCAATACAGGCCTTAAATTCCTGGGTAGAAATAGAGGTAGGGGTAGGTCCAAGTTTTTCACTGGAAGATAAGATATCATTGAAGTAACCTGTGATAGACCACGAATGTCTAATATTGTCATTGAGTTGTGAGATACCCTTCGTCACCTAGCCTCCTGGAAAGGTAAGACTCTTTCTATGGATGGAATGATCTGTTTGGTCAAATCTACGATCGTCTCAAAACTAGTATACTCTATTATAGTTTATAAATGGCCTAAAAGTATTTTAAATCGCATTAATACTGCTATTAAAAACATTGTTTGGACTGGAAACATTTCAGAGAGAAAGATTGTGACAATCCCTTGGACCACTTGTTGCAAACCGGTTGATAAAGGGGGGATTAGAATCAAGAACATTGCTAAATTCAACGAGGCTCTTTAAGCCAGACTTACTTGGAACATCATTCATAATACCTCTACCTCTATGGATTTCTTAAGGGATCGCTTCCTGGAAAAACTCAAAAGCAATTACTCTTTTTCTCTAAAATCATCTATATGGCCCTCCATCAAAAGCACTTTCATCTCCATCATGACTAATTCTAGATGGATGGCCAGCAAGGAATCTAAAATAAAATTTTGGCCTGACAATTGGACTGGTACTCCCTTGATCTCACTGTTAGAAAATAACTATGACCCTCCGAATCTACAAGATACCATTGAATCTATCAATACTTCTTCAAACATTTCCCTTCCAGAGAATATAACCCAAATTGTAGACAATTACCACTATACTTCCACTAAGGATTGCATTATTTGGGAACCTGCTCATAATGGGGTATTGAACTCCAAAGATTTTTATAAACACCATTTCCATAATGTTGATAGCCACCACACCTGGGTTGCTAACTTTAATAAAGCCTGGATCAAACCTTCTAGATTTACTCTTATCTGGCGCATTGCTCATCATAAAATACCCACTGATAATTGTTTGCAAAAATCTGAGATTTCCCTCTGTTCAAAATTTCATATGTGCAATCAGCATAGGGAAGACATTAACCACCTTTTTCTCTCATGTGATATTGCTTCTGCCCTTTAGCACTATATTATTGACATGTTTGAGTGCAGGTGGATTTCTTTTGACAGCATTGACATGCATATTCAAAGATGCACAGAGTGGTCTACCTCTAAGAAAATCAAAAACCATTGGCTCACAGCTGTTGCAGAACTTCTTCACGTCATCTGGTATGGCAGAAATGATTTGATTTTTCGTACAAAACTTTTAATGGCCATTCAAGATACAGCTTCAATCCAAAAAGACACTTGCAGTTCTTCGGTTAGAGACTTTGAAATTGTCAGGCGTGTTAGGGTCAAGGGAAATTATCCTCATCCCCATTATACCATTAAAGTTTTCTGTACCCCCCTCCTCCAGGTTGGATCAAAATAAATGTGGATAGCGCTTCCAAAGGAAATCCGGGACCAGCAAGTTATGGATCTGTTTTCAGAAATCACATGGACCAGGTTCTTGGATGTTTCTATGGATCATGAGGCCTCTCTAATTCTCTTGAAGCTGAGATGATGAGTGTTATTCACGCCATATCTTTTGCTAGAATGTACAATTAGAACAATATATGGATTGAGAGTGATTCTATGACAATAATCCAAGCAATCTGGAATGACACCACTCAGCTCTCTTGGCCTCTCACTTTTCGATGGACAGATTGCTTGAACTCTATGGTTGGCCTCAACTTCATCGCCACACACATATATTGGGAATCCAACCGTATTGCTGATGCACTTCCAAATATTGGTGTTAGCCACAAGCTTCTTTGGATGGATGACCTCCCCTCTGATCTCATCCCCATCTATGCTAGGGATGTCTGTAAAATCCCCTACTTCAGACTCGTGAAATCCTCTCTTTCCCTCCCCCCTTCTTTTTATTAATAAAATCTCCTTTTACCTCTAAAGAAAATCTATACATGAAAGAATAAAAGAAAAATATTAAATTAACACAACTTATAATGAAAATTAATTATGGTATAAAAATTTACCAGGATTATATAAATATAACTTATCCAGGATGATTAGTGGGTACCACTGGATCCTAAGTCTATAAATGATCACTGACTTATATAACTCCAGTGGGGTTCAATGTCTTCTTGTGATGATCAATATGATCAGGAGGTTTAGAATGCACCGAAGGAGAAGTCGAAAGATCACGAACATAAACTCATAGAGAGAATGAAGTAAAATGAAATGGAACTTTTATAAACATCTATGGAAAATGATAATATGGACGGGTAGGTGGAGATATCATTGGATAATGAAAATATATACAATGAGGACCAGAAATAAATAATGGAGATAGTATAGGTGGTCAAAATTACTTTGGTTCATCTAACATAACTGTGGAATAATAAATTATGCTAAATGGTATGTCTAACGAAGGGTATAGGTGTGATTGGGTATGATGAGTAGTGAGAGTATCTCCAGTACTACCCCTAGAATCTTTATGTTGAGCACCATCACCACTATGCTGTCTATAGTATAGTCGTTTCATTGGTTATGGTTCTTGATTAATTTTTTTAAATAATGACATTACATTATATGTCATTGATATATATTTGAAATTATATACTCATAACAGAATCTAAAGGAGGAATTCCTATCTCTCTCATATGATTATTACTATCAGAAATTATCTTCCTTCATATCACTTCATTTTTTATTTCCTGCATTGGAAAATAAATATAAATTTAATTTGAAAATTGTGACTAATTTATAACCCAAACAAGAAAAAATAGGTGACATGACATTATTAAGGGTGACCAATTGTCTATCCAAATAAAGGATAAATAGTATCCTAACATAACCATATCATATTTAGTGGAAAGAATATAAAATCATACAATATGTGTCTTAGAAAAATCTATACATTCAAATTATCATGTTTAACATGGGTATGATATGGTTTTATTATTATTTTTACAATTATATCCAATTTAGTTTTGGTTAGGTCATTTGGTTTATTGGAGATTTTATTAATTCATTTGGGAATGTCTTATCTAGTTCATTTGGTCCATATTTTGGTTTAGTTCATTTATTCCTTAGGCCATTTTTTAGTTTAGGTAATTATTTTCATTATTTTTATTTTACATTATAATTAGTTTAATACGTTTGAGTTCAATTCATATTCTTTTTATACTAATTTTATTATTTCAATTTTTTTTTTGGGTTTTTTGGGTTCTATTAGAGTTAAATTCAATATTATAAAATACAAATCAAATAAAACTATAACCAGTTTATATTGAAAATTGACATGATAGTAATGTTGGATACAAAAATTTTAAACAAACATTAACACAATTTAGATATAAAAAACTTGAAAAAAATAAGTTGAGCTAAACCAAAATAATTGAGAATACATATGGATGATTCTGTATATTATCCACCGAAACTCCATGTTTAAAATAAACTATTAAAATTGTAATATTTTAGTCATCATATGTAATAAACTGGTTGAGGCTAGTGGGGGAAGTGATGAAGTCAATTTAACCCCCACCATCATAAAAAAATACGTATTGAGATTACATCAATAATGACTCAAAATTCATTTCTCAGATGATCTTTCATATAAAAAACATGTTTCTCCAATGATTCCAAAATATATGGATCATTAGTATCAAGAATACCAGACATATAAATAAATCTAAATCCAAATTTATCCATAAATGTTAAATATATCATCATTGGATAAAACCACAAACATTTCATCATAGAGACTCAACCATGAGACTAATACTATAATATTAGTATTTTATCATTAACTCTATAGTAGGATACATTTTCATATTGAGACATAGTATCTGAGGCACTAGAAAAATAGTCTGTTGTTGTAGTTACCATAACACCATCATGTTTTGTTCTCTTTTTCACTAATTTTTCCGTGATAATAAATTTTTACCCGTTGATCACAATTTATTTACATTCACAAACCACATAATTATGACCAAAATACAAATCTATTATTTCTTCAATCATAAATTCAATGGGTAAACAAAATAAAATAAATACAGGATACAATTATAGTCTATCACCGTAATCAAAAAATTCATATCGAGATCATAAATCATATTTTTTCTCCCCTTGAAAATTAGAATAATTTAAAGAAACATTTTAAATTTTTTTTCTCAATGTGAATTTTATCCAAACAATGATGTATCAAATTGGTTAGATAATAAGGAAACTCAAATAATATGCTTTTTCTTGCTCTAATTGTAATATCATTTAGTGAAAACATTATTAGACTTTCTATATTTAATCTAACCATTCTAGAATGAAATAAACATAATTAAATTAATTATGCACATTAGTTATATTTATACACTAAGGATGATTTGTTTCTCTAGGGTATTTCCAAACCATAGATGAATATTTTTAAATAGATGATCTTTTGGAAAAAAAATTCGACATCCTATAAAACTAAAACTTTGATGATATATAAGTGTTTTAGAAACTATATTTTATGTAAAAAAAGATAATAATGTTTTCCCTTCATGATCCATCCAAGAAACATTAAATAATCTAGAAAATCATTTATAATCCACATAAGATCAACACATATGTGAAATAGGGTTTTTTAACAAGCATTATATTTGAGAACACCTGCATTCCAAGTATTATTAAACACTTTTATTAAAGGTTTCTTGTGTACATATTTTTCATTTCAAAGATAAAATGTTCCGGATCTTTGTATAATAAAGAAAGTGAATGGTTTTCTCATAATCATCCATAGAGGAAGGTTATAAATGTGTATGAAAACTAGCTATGTGTTGTTTGATGCAATAATATAGAAAAAAAGATTAAAAATGTAACAAGATAGATCCAAACTCACATTACACACCATAAATATAAAATTATTATATCAAACATCAAATGTTCACTATGAAAATAAATATGTAGGATGAAAACACTCATCATTATCCTTATTTATCTCAGTATCATTCCATCACATATTTGTTGATATTTCATCAAACCGAAAAATATTTTATCATTTATAAATAGAGGAAAAGTTCTATATTACTTTATATGGAATAGGATAAGATATTTCTTCATCATATAGATTCCATTGATATGAGACACATTTTAAAAAATTATTTTCATGAGCGGTTTCCTTTCAAAATAATCTGTAATCCTTTTTGAAAGCAATAAATTTTTTTTTATAAATTCAAAGTTAGTTAATTAAATTCCTTTACATATAATATTATTAGGGAATATATATATAAGTCCATAAAAAATTTAATAATATAATCGACATAAGTATTATAAATTCCATATATGATTTTTCCTTGAAAGAGTTATATTAAAGTATATATTTTTCATTTTACCACACTATCGATATACTAGAGTCATGGTAACACCCATCAATTTTTGCACCTTTTAAATATTTTTATTTTAATTAAATGCTTCACATGTACTCTTATCATTATCTTCTTTCATTGGAATTATTTATTTATCTTTATGATAAAAAACAGAAACTTTTCATATAATATTTTTTTTAATCTTGTCGTCTCATTCAAATCATGAACATTTCAATACTATTTTTTCTCACAATTATGATACCATATAGAATAGTTTTCAATAAAAATTATTTTTTATATGGTATCTAACTTCCTCATTACATAAAAAAGGTATTATAATAGAATTATAACATGTAAAGTGTATAATACCTCCTTAAGAATCTTTTTTAAATGAAAAATCTAAAAAAACATCTACCTTGTTTTGAGAATTGATTGAGAATTGATTAGTTTCATACATCAAAATTCCTTCCAATTTTTTAAAAATATTTCATATTTAATATCATAAAATAGTTAAAATAATATTGATGTTAAATCAAAAATATATTTAAGGAAACAAGACTTGTTCCATTTTCTTCAATCACATTGAAAAAGTTAACTAAGTTTAAAATCAAATCCATTTTAAATCACAATCCATATTTGTTAAAAAATAAACAATTTAACATAAAGTAATACATAATTACAAAAAAACATATTTTATTATTAAAACTATAATTTGAGAAGGTAAAAGTCTATTTGAAAATAGTTTAAACTATATATTTATCACTCAAATCCTTAATTTCATAACTCAATCCCATGAGATAAAAAAAATAATATACGTATAACCATATTATTTAAATCCGTTATATCCATGAGTAATAACTAAACATAATACCACAAAAATATCTATGGAATAACCAGAAAACTACTCTATATGAGAATTATAATATAAAAGACAAAAATGTATATAAAATAGAAACTATGATAAATATAGTGGTCTAAATATCACAAGTTAAAAACCAAAAATTGAATTAGTTTAATTTTGTTAATAAATATATTAAATTATTAGTAAACTAAGCATGTTTTTCTTGTGTAATAGGTTATAAAAAATGATAACTTAAAACTACCCACACAAGGAATAAGGCATAACTGAAACTTATCTTTAGATATATAAAATAATATGAAATGATCATTTATAAAAATGTGTTTTCCACATAATTAAAATAATTTAAGGAAGATTTTCATGTATAAAAAATATTTCCATCCATATTCAACATTTTATGTAAACAATAACAATATATACATTCAATATATATATTAAATATTAAATCCAAAGATGTTTAAAACCAAAATTAAATAATTTTAATTATTAAAATAATGTTTTGTAATGAATAATTTCATAACTCCAACTATATTAAAAAAAATACTAAAATATTTAATTACATATTTTACCTCATATATCATACAAAATAATAGTTTTATATTAGATTTATAAATATAAAGTGATTTATTGAATTAAAAATAAATCAACTATAATTAGATTTATTATGAAATATAATAATTAAGGAAATGAAAACTAACCCTCATTCAATTAATTGGGAATAATCATGACATAAAAGAATATAGAATAGTGTTTTATACCTATAAAAAATGAAACTTTTTCTTGGTATAAGAGATGATGGATTTAGAACACAATGGTTTGACATAAAAGAAGAAAGAAATAGAAACAAGAACTGATGAGAGATCAATAGGGATGGGGAAGAAAAGGGAAGGTTACTCATAGGGTTGAATCTAGATAGGATTGAGGAGAAGCCATGTTTTTGGGTTATGTGCTGAAGTATATACTGATATTTTTTTAAAACCATTGGTATAACATCATATATTCCAATAGTTTAAGGAAACTAGTGGTATAACCTTCCCATAAATAGTCTATAAAAACTATTATTTTAAACGGTTGGTATAGATCACACTTTTAGTATTAATATTACTTTCACTGATTCAATATTTATTAAAAAAAATATATTGATTGGGCTTCATGATCTTTTATATAATTTAATCCCACATAGTTTAGGATTATCCCCCAAAATTTTATATCAATTGGAGAAACATATTTTTAATATATGCAATTTAGTGAGAATATGTTCTTGGGATTATATAAATTTTGTATTGTTATTCTTGAATTCCATCATGGTATATCTAAATCACCCCATCATTAATTGTTTTTTTCATCATTATATTTTATTGTTTATGAAGATTTACCATTCAAATAAAATTAAATTTATGGAAGTAATATTTTTAATAAAAGAACCACTGCAAGTAGTCAATATCAGTATGCATGGAAATGAGTATCTCATAAATTATATCATAACAATATTTGAGAAAACATATTATAATAACTATATAAATGAATTCACAAATCAAACATGCCACTATATGCCAATATGTCTGTGTAATTACCATTCCATGTGTGTCTTTCCACTTCTTATGTGTCTATTATTTTCAACTATCATACACTATACCCTTTGCATTAAAATTTCAATTCCCACTTATTTAAGAAACCCTTGAAGTAAAACCTTAATCTTCCTACTTTCGTATACCCATGTGTTATACATGTCATTACTCCACTCATTATCTACTATTTTTTTATTAAATTTTATTTTTGTTTTTTAGTGAATAATATAGTCATATAATAGGTATAAACATTAATTGTAGTTTATTAAAGTATATATATTAATCATATAAGGAATTTACTTATATAAAAATCATTTTTAAAATCCAACTAACATTAAATTATACTCTATATATCTTTAATTAAGAAGAAAAGGTTCACATTTCCTAGTTTTCTAAAATGATTTGTGGAGATATTAAATCATAAGATTTTCCCATAAAAGACTTACCAATAATGTGTCAATTTCTATAAGATTTTATTGAGATAAAACTGATCATGTCATTGAAAATTAAGTGAATATACTAGAATCACTTCTTTTATAAACTCACTATCCATTAGTGAAATATTTTCTTTAAAATTCCAAAAAAAAATTATAAGGGAAATGATGGATCCATCATTAATAAATTCCTTGATGATAATACATATAATATGAGTTCTCTAATAAAATAGGAAAAAATTATAGAGAAAACCTAAAAATACCATATGATAATAAAAAAGAGAAAAAAGAAGAAAGTCGATAGAAGTCCTCATGAACCTAGGAGTGTATCATCTCCCAGCCTCAGATAGAATTTTTATTTCATCCTATAATTAATGATAAGGCTGGAATAACATATATAGATTCATGGTTTTCAATGATATATGGATTATTTTTTATGGAGTTCCCCCATTAGGGACTCTATAAGGGTTTTATGGAAGTTAATTATCCGCTACCCATTGACGATGAATGACTGTTGGATTTCTTCATTTCTTGCCTGCACATATACAAAGGGATATAAATTAGTGATAGTGTATGGTTCAAAATAGTAGGAATGAATATTTCATGTGTGTAAAATTATACTTTCATTATAATGGAGGGCCTTATGCCTTATTTGGAATTGATGGTGAAGGATGAGGACATCATGGACTACCTTGGATCATTCCTTATAGTTATGTAAATTCTCATATGAATCTATTTTTATTTCCTATTTATCATGAATCATTAATTTACTTTCATAAAATTAACTATAAATATTATAATTTCATTGTTTAATGTACCAATACTCACAGTTCCCTATCCTAGTACGGTGCTGACAACTCTTTCTAAAAAAATTTGATACCGTGGCATTCCATTGGGATTTTTGAAAGTAGTACCATATGCCAAAAATTTATCATCGATTCTAAAACTATAATGTTTTTTATTGGATTAGACAAAATTTTAATAATTTTTTACCTCTTTATTTGAAAACATGGATTGCCAATTTTTTGGGGTTGATATGATGTAGAAACATAATGTTTGACACCATAATGACACAAATGTGCTTGGACTATTTGATTTTAGAAATGAGAATCCCAGTCATAAATAATAATCACTATAAGTCCAAACCTATTGAAAATTTGGGTTTTAAATAATTCTACAACTCCCTTTGTTTTATAGATCATTGTGGATCATTCTTACACCCATTTAGACACATAATACACTTTGAGAAGAATGTATTAGTTTCCAAATGAATTAGTAATGGGTCCTATGAAGTCAATTCCCTAAACATAAATAAATATCAATAAAAATAATGGGTTATCATTGAATTTAATATATAAGTAACATTCCCTACCAATTGATAGTGATGAAAAGATCTAAAGAATTTAGGTGTATATAAAAATAATTTAGGTGAAAATTACCGAGAACCAAAGACTATTCGTGTAGTTCTTTGTGATCATGGTGACCCCACATGTAAAAGTTTATCGAAATATTAGGACATATGTGAACTCTTATTCATGTAGACATATTTATATGACTTGGTCCTTATGATTTTTCAAAACTAGAGGTCCTCCCAAATATAATATCTAAACTCACTATTCAAATTATCAATTTAGTTTTTATTATATCCCAGAGGTTCATGTAAGGTAACCAAAAGGATTACTAATACAAAAAACTATGGGATTGTATCAAGAAAATTGTATAAGTTCTTTTTGGGAAAAAATTCAAAAATTGGGTATTTAATAGATGATCATATGTAAAATTCCATAGGGATGTGGATAATATAGTCATAAAATAATTTTTTTACATCATATTTTTCAATTTTTTTATCAAACACATAAAGTAGGATTATCCTTTGAATATGGTTTGGTTTATCATTTATATTATTAAATAAATATTTAATGGTAATATTTTTGGAAAATAAAACCATATTAGAACCAGGGAGGTATTAATGAACTTTTTCCAATGTGTATACTATGAAAATAAATTATTTTCTATTTTTGTTGTAGTTCCCTTTTGATGGGTCTAGAGTGTAATATGAATATGAAATGACATAATAGCTTTAATTTACCAATTCTGAAAAGATATCCCTAATATAATTGTTTATGTAATCTCAAAATATTACATAGGTTAGATATCACCTTGATAGTTGGATGATTGGTGGTGAAGTGATACACTTTTCAATCTCTCAAATTCCATTATTGAAATTTCATCAAAAAAATTCATATATTTTTGAAATAGTTTGGATAATGGGAGTATAGTTTTACAATTAATATTTAATAATCCAATGATAAAAACTAGCATGTCCTAAAAAATAATGTACACCCCAAATATAATATGGTGAGGGTAATGAAGAAATAACATCAATTTTTGATTTAATAAACCGCAATCCCTCTCCATAAAAAACATGACCGATAACAAGTCCATATTGCACTATTAAATGAAATTTTTCTTTATTTATAAAAATATTATTTTCAATCCACCAATGAATAATAGAACATATATTATACAAAAAAATTTAAAGAAGAAACTATAAATTACAAAATTTTGAATAAATAACCCCTAGTATTACTCTTGGTAATCAGATAAAATAATAATTGTGCAAAGATGTAATGTTCCTAGAGAATTACACATGATGAATAAAGTCCTCAGACATGAAAATAGACTAAATAGTCATATAAATGTGTCTTTTTTCAAATACTTAAGGTATATATGTATCCAGGTGTTTATAGATAATTCATCGAGGATACAATAATGACACCTCACAATAAACCTTTCCAATATTTGGTTAATAAATGGTAATGGAAAATATCCCTTTTGAGTGAAATGGTTAAGCTTACGGTATAATATGCATGCACACTGACTATTTTTCACTCTTATGGGAACCAGATGATTATTCACATTTTGAATAGTAATAAGACTATTTGTATTAGGCACAATTTATATTGTACTAACCCATTTACTACCAGATGTGAGATATATGATCCCATATTTTAATAGTTTTCTTCAATACCTTTTTATAAGGTTGTAGATGGTGAGGTTTGGTTGATGCCGTGGTTACATAACTTGTTTATCCTCATCCACAAAGATAATTCTATACATGAATATGAATGGGATAAATCAAGGTATATCATAAAATATATATTTAATTTCCTTTTACACTCTTTGAAAAGGTCAATAAATTGTATTTTATGCACTATAGATAGTTTATTATCAATAATGATTGGTAATTTGTTGAAACCATCCTGTAATGTGTATATAATTTTATTTTGAAGTTTTTTTAATTCGTGAAAATTCATGTTGAGAATATAAGATAATGAATCTATGGAAAGAATATAATTTATATTACTTAGCTTCTTGTTATTTCTATCTTAAATGGTATAATGAATATCAATAGTCAATTCAGAATCATCAATGTTTTCAAAACTCTCATGATGTAAGAAATCATCAATATACATAGATGCGTTGAATTTTTGTAGATCATTACAGTAATAAACACAAGAATTATTACATTGCATTTCTATCAATGATAAAAAAATAGAAATGGTATTAGATAAATTATGATAAGTTTTTATAGGGAAAGGGAGTACATTAATTAAATTAACTAAAAGAGTGGAATTCTCTTCTGAGTAGTTCTTCATGGAATCAGGGATGTTGAAGTGGAAAATATAACCACCAATCTCCATTGATAATATACCATTGTGTACATTAATCATGGTTTTATTAGTTTTCATGTAAGGTATACCCAATATAATTATTTTATGTCCATTTATCTTATAATCTTCCATTTTTACACATATAAAATATGCATAAATATAATTATGTTTTTAAACATTGATAAGATAATCATCTAGCACAATAATAATATGTATGGTACATGGGTTTTCCAATTGTTCCATAATTCTAATATTCTTCCATCCCCTAGCCTGAAATGATGAGAAAATGGAGTGAGTAATCACTTTTATTGAAGCACATAAATGAATCATTATATATAAAAATAAGTACCCTCATATGGTACTTGTGATTAAGAATGTATTAAGATCCTTGATTTTTTTGGGAATTAATTGTTAAATAAAGTTTGAGACGTTCTTCCAGAAGCTCTCTTTCTCATCTCATTCTAACCATTATCATTATGTACACATATCTTTTAGAAACATTTCATACCAATGGTTTTTTATCACAAGATAAATCAAGTGAACGTAATCCTTCACTTTTTTTAGTGTTTCCAATATTTTATTTACCATGAATAGTTTCATTTGTGTTTTTTGGTTGGGAGGCCCTCTGGAGGAATTTAATAAGAATGGTAGGTATTTCTGGATCATTAAAATACACTCAATTTATATTATCCAAACTTATCATTGGATTTCATTCATCATAAGGATATTTAGGTATGAATGGAATGATGGTTTCCTTATAATGGTATGAATATAATGGATGGATATTTTTATTTTAAACTTATTAACACTATAAAGGGTGATGACACTATCACATCCATTATCTCTAGGATTGACTATTGGTTTGGAAGGAAGTTTACCCAATCCTTGACCTTTTATTTCTACCATTATATTAGCTACATGGACTAATTTAGTTTCTAAAACTTATATCATATCCTTGGTTGTTTTTGGGTATAGAAAGTTATTGGTATACATTTGTTTCATTCAGTCTTCTAGGATAGGATAGGGATTTATATAGGTTGTTGGTAAGTCATTTTTAGTGATTGTGGTTTTTTGGGTAGTGGTAGAAGATAACTACCCATCCCTAGGTGGTTCTATAACTATTAAATTTGATTAGAATACCACCTTTCCTATGGGATTAGTTTTCTTTCTATATAGAGTTGAAGGAGTAGTATGGTTATTTCATAGTAGGTTGGCTATATGGGTGGCCTTAGAAGATTTACTCACAAATCTCAGAAGGGTCCCTCAGTTATGGGAATTGGGTAGAATAATAGTTTCTAGTGGAACATATAATTCAATTATATTACTGTATGATCTTATAATATTTTATATTTAATAATTTTTATGTTTTTAATAACTTATGATTCACTCAAAACTATCATTAAAATAACCATGATATACTATATAATATTATTATTTAAATATGACCATGATAACTAATCCATTGGATTGTAAAATATAAATTGAAGTAACCATATCAAGAAATATATGTAGAAAATTTTTCTTAATGAAATTTTAATTATTAGTTCATAAGAAATATGTACTCCATTTTTAATGATAATAATAAAATTAAATAAGGTTAATAACACTGAAAGATTTAAAGGTTAATTTTTCTATAAACGAAGTTTTGTTGTATATGATTTTTTTTCATTTAAAAGACAAATTTTAAAAATGTAGAAATTTAATTTTTGAAAAATGATTTCATTTTTCATTTCATCATATAAATATTATATATGTGAAAATTTTGAGGGATTTTTAAAAAATGAAGATTTTTATGTGAATAGAAAAAAATGTTGTTTTTAGGATATGATAACTTTGTTGACATTATTATGATATAAGAATGACATAAAATTTTGTGAAACCATTTTATAAAATAAATATATTATTAATGACTAAAATAAATCATTTAAAACATTATGTTGAATATGAAAACTCATTCTTTACTTTTTGTAAACTAAGTTATATTTTATTCTAATAAAAAAATATTTTTGATTCATTAAATTTAATGAGGGTGTTAAATGAATCCATTGGATTTCAACATGGATCTAATTTAAAATCAATTAATTTATTTAATAATAATCCTATAAATTCATGAGAAGCACCAATAATAAATAATATTTTTCCTAAATAAGTATAATCTCATCTATACACATAAAAATAATTTTTTATAAAAATGTTTTTATGCCCTTATATTGGAATTAATTTCTACCACATTTTAGAATTTAATATTTTAAAATATATTTCATATCTAAAATCATTATAATTAATATTAGGTAATAATTTCAAGTTAATATTTTCCATAATATATAGTTAACATGGAAAAAGTCTTGTTACCAAAATAAGGGTTAAAAGGTTTAAAAGGGGGTTAAACTAAGAGTTCAGGTTTAAAATAACACAAAAAATTTCTTAAATCTAATTGGGTGATTTAATTTCTACATTAAAGTTATTATATTTTAAACTATGATAATTGTTTTATTCGTCACTTCAAGAAGACATATATTATTTAGTAAAGTTTCATGTATTTATAAGTTTACCACCCATAAAACATATAAAATGGTGTCACCTATTCTCACTTATCCACACCACTTTATAACCTTATCTCTACTAGGATATACAAAAATCACATTCCAACTCTCCTACCCACATCCTAGAGGACCTTTTTTCACCCAAATACTATCTTAATAAGGCTTAAGGTGTATGATAAATGAAGACACATATGGAACTTGTAAAAATTTCACCATTAAATTATTATTTTATTTCTTCTTTAACCACCAAAAAATATTATATAACCATCATAACATGATTAAATAAGTATATTTACTATCATGAAATGTTTTTATGTTAATGTTAAATATACTTTCTATCTCCTTTATTGCTAACATGTAACACCCCAAGCTTCCACAATACGTTTCCCTTTGAATAATACAAGCGCTTTCGATTTATGCAACTTTGAGTTCTAGCACACCATGACCAATCAAATCAGCCGTTATGAATAGTAATACAAAATTTTTGAAATTTTATAAAATTTATTTTTCCAAATGGACTTCAATTTTGTATTCATCATATCAAAATTAGCTTAGGGTTAATTTTTGGTATTTTTCTGAAAACTTTCAATTTTTGGTGAACAGTGAAAAACACTTTGTTGTTGTTGAAAACTAAATTTTTATTTAAATAATTATCTATTTTATTTAAATTTATTTTAAGCAAAATATATACATAATACAAATATATGTTCAATGTAATTAATTGGAGTCATTTTATGATAAGATTTGATATACAAAATTTTATTGAACTGTTTATCGTCTTTTGTCCACCTTCTAGGAAAATTTACAATTTTCATAAAACATAATTTTACCACTTCTGTGAATTGAATTTCAAAAATCCGAGAGACATGGTTGACATCAGTAAAAAAATGTGGTTCAATACGACAGAAATAATTTCTGGTGAATAGTAACTTTTGAATTTTATTTACCACGGTTAAAAGTAAATCGGGCAATTAAAGGTAAAAATGATATTATAATTACCCTAACACATGTCCTAATTCTATTGGATAAGTGTTTATCAACCAAAATAAACCTTATGAATAAAATATGATCTTATTAGTTCCACTTGGATTACATTAGGACATTTATTATTATTTTATTTAAAGAAGAGTTAAAAGTTTAAAATTCAGAGTTTAATAACTAAACCATTTTTAATATAGGTGTATATATAAGATAAATTCAACTATAAATATTCATTAGAAATCGAAAAAAAATTCCTACATCACTGTATTTTATTTATAATTTTTAGACATTAAATAATTAATCATATTTATGACACAATGATGATGTATTAATTACCTTATTCATGAAATATTAATATAATTGATATTATAAATATTAAAATAAATGTAAATTGAGACTTTTGAGGCATTACAATAATTTTCTAGGTTAATATGACATGTTAGGGTTGATTAAATATTTTTTTTCAAAGTGATAAAGTTTTTATGACTTTCACAAAAACCAAATACTAAATAGTGTTAAAATTGGCATAAATGAGGTTTTAAAACAATTACTATTTTACTAAATGATATAATATTCCTAAAAATATAAGGTTCATCCAAAGGGGTTAGGTAAGGATATATAAGTCAATAATGAACCACTTGGATTTCTATTGGATTTTTTATAGTGTGATTTTTCACCATTTATTATAATAATACAAGAATACATGGTAAAAGTTATACTATTTAACTAAGAGTTAAATCTAAAAGATATGGTTAATATGGTGACCTAAACTTCTCTATAACCTATTGGTTAAGAGGTTTTATACCCCCACCCACCTTACCCTTGAAATAAACTCTTTTGGATCCATTATAAACTGAATATGATTGTATAATAAATTAATATTTCAATCTCTTCCTAAAGTGACCCTCACCTCTCTTATAAAATGGTACTCACCCTTCTCTCAAATTGACATGCCCAAAGCCATTTGATCGGCCAAAAACTGCTCAAATATCCTCCCACCTACCGAAATTTAATCCGAGTGGCCTCATTTTGATCCGAAAGCCAACCTAAGGATCCTTTTTGATCAAATCAAAAGGAAGAACCTGAAGAAGAGGTAATAATTTCATCACCTCTTTCAAAGTTATTTTCTTCTTCCAGTTCCTCTTTCTTTGTTGATTCCATAATAAAATAATAAATATAGTACCTTATATATACTGAGATGTTATTATAAATATGGTATAACAATATTCATTATTCTATACATCCTATGAATGATGATGCCACCATACGTGCGTATGTACGACTTACCGTCTCCATGTCGTGGTGTAGTTTGTTATTCAACACTTCATTATATGGATGGGTATAATAATGAGTATAATTGATGTTAGAAATAAATATAACATATTAAAGATTATTTATATGTAATATAACAAACAATTACATACTATTGCACCATTAATTGAATGATATTGTCGTTTGTGCGTACGTACAGATTACAGTATCCACGAACACGATGAGATTCATTCCCCATCATAACCATTCAAGAATAATTTTCATTTTATAATGTTTAAGAAGTTTATATGATTATGGACATGAATCAAATACATCCTATCTATAAAAAACAAGACTTATGTAACCAAACATATAAAGGAAAATGAATCAGTTAACACCCAAAACAATGATACTACTGAAATATTATTAACAAAACAATATTAGAAGATCATATATGATATCATATTTGTAACACCGCGAGATTTTATGAGAAATAATTTTTTTAAATTTCTTTGATGACTTGTTTTGTACGCTATACCAAGATTAGATTGTGTTACATGCAACACCGTATCAGCTTGTAGTATACGCTAACACTATTCTTGCGTTGTATTGCACACAAGAGCGACTTTCCTCGATAACGTGTGGTGTACACAATACTAAGTTTCACTAAACAATGATATATTATTATAATATTATGAACTAGCTGTTATGAATAGTATCAAACGAATTTTTAATTTTATAACATTACAATTCATCTGACACATTTTCTAGAATGAGATATGAAAACAAAATCAATATTTTGATAAAAGAACCATTTTTCAAAAAATGCAGTTTTACCGCCTTTTGATGGAACATCCATTTAAAATATAATTTTTGAAAATTTTATAAGTTCAATTTTACAAAATAAACCTTTTTTTTTGAATCAGGATATAAAAATTCACATTGGATAAATTTTTGATACTTTTCTGACAACTTTCATATTTTGATGAATAGTAAAAATACGCTAAATTTTAATTAAAAACAACTTTTTTCATCAAGATAATTTATATGGTTAAATTATAATATTTAATGGTTTTAAAGTATAAATAGAATATATTTTTACCATTTAATATAATGCAAGTCATTATCATTTATTTTACATTGAATTCATAGGTAAAAATATTTCAATCTTTGACAATGTTTTAACTTTTAAAAAACACCTTTTCTTAACAACAAGATTAATTTTAAATTAATTAATGTAGCTTCTGTGTTTTGAATTTTAAAAAATTGATTCCATATTTGGATTCAGTAGGTAAAAATTATGTTAATAGGTTACTTTTATTTTTTTTGACATTATGAATAGTAACTATGGTAATTTTTATTTACTACAGTTAATGGTAAATCAGGTCATTAAGGGTAAAAATAAGATTGTAAAATTACCCTAACACCTACCAAAATTCAATTGGATGAATAAAAGTAGACCCATATCACTTAAGGGTTGGAATAGATTCATTTCATGGACTTTTGACCATGAAAATGATATAATTATTATTAAAACCAAATAAAGTGACAACATGTCACTCTCTTATATCTTATAAGTGTAATAATTTTAATTTAGTGATAAACCTCATAAAACTTATAATATCAATAGTATCCAGAAATCTAATCAAATTATCTACATCATTATAATTTATTTATAATTTTTAGGGATTAAATAATTATCATTAATGATGACACAATAGTGATGTAGAAATTATTTTATTGATTGAAATATCAAATAAACGGTTTTAAAAATATTAAAATAAATATTATATGAACTAATTAATGTTCTCCACAAATTTTCTGGATGAATATGACATTTTAGGAGTCTATTAAATATTTTCTTCGAATATATCCTCTGTGTGGATTTTATTTAAATTCAAATAAATGAATAGTGTAAAAATTGACACTACTGTTATTTTATAAAAATAACATATTATAAAATGGTTTAAAAATAAAAAAAATATTTAAAAATTATAAATTGTAATTTATAAAGTCCAAAATGTCATATAGTATCTAATTATGGACAATTCACAACACATAAGTGATTATATATAACTATTTAAAATTTAGAATATTATTACCACAAATAAAATTAAATAGATTAAATAAGGATAATTCAAGTTGATAAGGTTTAAAATAAATTAACAACATGTATAAATCTTATTGGTTGATGATATTACAACTATATATCATCTATTATTCTGATTTTAGGCATTTTTGAAGGTTTTTAAGTGGGGTTTGAGTTTATTATAAATTAATATTTTAGAGGTTTCGAAAAGTGCCCCTCTCCTCTCTTATAAAAAGGCACCTCCTCCCTCTCCTCCTCACACCATTTTGAGCCTTCAAGATCATAAAACCCTATCAATTTCTCTTCTCCACTTCCCTAGAAATATACTGGAGGTATTGGGCTTCTTCAAAGACCATGTTTAGTGCTATAAGAGGAGGTTTAGAAGAGGCGCGTCGAAGAAGAGGTAATATCCTTTTCCGATTATTTCTAATTTATTTCTTCTTATAATTCATCTTATTTATTTGTTTAATTATAAATTAATAACATCAGTATCACTCATATTCTGATATGTTATTATAAATATTAAATAACACTAATTCACCTTCTATCCAACCTACGAAAAATGAAATCACCGCGCGTGCGTACGTACGGAATACCGTCTCCACGCCGTGGTGTAATCTGTTTTCCACCACCACCTTAATTGGATGGGTATAACGGTAGAAATAATAAATATATATTATTATTATAACATCATACTTATTCTGATAAATTATACCATCCACTTCATTCCATTCAATAATTATGGGAATGATATCATCGCTCGTGCGTACATACGGATCACCATCTCCACGACGCGATGAGATTCATTCTCCATGATTAACCATTTAAGTATGATTATAAAGTATATATAATAAATAATAATGAAATATATGACATAATAATGATAATTTATTTATGTACATATATTTTTCATTTACTGAATTCCATTCAATTAAATAAGGAAACGAAAACAACGTTCATGCGTACGTACGACCTACTGTCTCCATGAACGATGTATTTCATTCTATTTATCGATATATCCTATATATTTATATGCTGAAAATATATTATATATAAATAATTTTTTACATTCTAGAATTAATTAAATCAGGATATAATAAATAATATCAAGAACAATAAGTCGAAACACGTACGATAAATGAAACGATTTTACCCAAAACACTGCTTTAACATGGAATTGACAAAAGAACGGGTAATATAAAGTCCTAAGTGAATAATATATGATATCATAAAGATTATTATGGTTCTGGTAATAGTTAATAATATTTTTAAACATACTATAAAGGAGTTTCTGACACGTACAGAAGAAATTGGACCTAAGGTAAGGGATAATTTTGGAATATCATTTTTGTCTGAGATTTCTTATACATAAGTATTTAGTGGGGTTATATTTTTCATACATGTCCATAAAATTTTTTTTCATAAAGTTTTTTAATATTATTCCATGTATTTTTAAATTCATGTTTACCCCTCTTTGACTTTTACTTTGTATTATGGAAGGAATCTTTCTTTTGTTTACCATAGGTGGTACTTTTTGATTTTTCTGTTAAAAGTACGAGGAGAATGTTTTTTTACTTATACGACATGAACAGATTTTTACAGTTTCAAAACTCCTTATTTCCATGAATCATACTCTATAATATTTCATGATTATTTTCATAAAAATTCTTTTCTTTTAAAATTTGACTATATTTTGAGAAAAGAAAATGATTTTGAAGAAGAAAGGATATTTTCCTCAAGAATTCATTTCAAGTGTTTTATCAAAATTATTTCCCATATAAGATGACATTATTTAGTATGATTATGTTTGAAGTATAATGTGTCTATTATTTACATGGTTTTATTTTTTTTATGATGAAATGATAACCATTTGTTTTATATGTATTATGTTAAGATGGGATGATGTTTATGAAACCCATTTTATTCTTTGGGTTACGATGAATGATTTATGATTGTTTTGTGGCACATGTAAGAATGATTTAATTATGAGATGGGTGGGACCTATATCTCCCACCAATTCATTGGTTAATGATTTATATCTCATGAGATAGACATGGCTGGATTGACAAGTGAATCTAGTTCAGTAATACAGGGCTGGAACTACTAGTAAACCCGATTCAATAATAGACTTTGTCCCCTATGATGGTCTTGGAAACAATGCCTTGGCTACTATGGAAATCATAACATGTGATTAATGGTTTTCCACAATTACATGTTTTATTACCATGCTATTTTATCATGATTAATGTTTATTTAGGATCTATTCCTTATGTACTACCAAGATTTATTTCACAACTCAATATTTTTGATGTTTAACCATTATGTTCATGTTTTTAAGTTCAAATGTAGATGGTTTGTTTTATTTTATCTATTCATATTCTTACTGAGAATTTGTGCTCACCCTTTTTATGTTTTCATTTCCACATGATATAAATAAAGGTTTTAGGTAAGAAAACAAAATGGAAAGATCTTTATTGGAGATGTGGAAGATCTTTCACCATGATTAGAAGATTATGTTCCATGTTTCTAAAGAAACTAAACTATTACAATCCTTGGGTGTTAGTTTTTGTTTTGTATTAAGTATTCCGCAAAAGTAATGTAATTTCCATGTACGTCAAGCTTCGGGTCTCTAAAGTTGGTATCAAAGGAAAAGGTTTAGTTAATCTTTGGAAACTAGGATGCGAAAACATTAGTAAAATCCCTAGAGTTATTTCTAAGATATATCTAGGGATGTCTCTAAAGTTAAGTATAAGTATAGGTTATAGTCCTAGAATTATGGTAACAATCTTAGAATTAAACCTAATATGTTTTATATTGAAGGTACTCCCACTTTATTATGTTGTTTTCCTAGCATGATTTTTCCCTCTCACTCTATTCTTTTTGGGTTTTAGATGATGGATGGAACCCGAAGGAATCGTGTTGATCAATGTAATGGAAAATGCAATGATTGTCCAACTGAACAAACCAATGTTATGGGATATAGAGTGAAAAATCTTATTTCTATACTTACACAAGCTATGAATCATTCTGGACTTCCAAATGAGTAGAGAAGGGAACAATATTCTATTGAGTCCTTCATGAGGCAACATCCACCTTCTTTCAATGGGTCTTCTGATCCACTTATTGCTGAATAATGGATCAGTACCATTGAAAAGGTATTTTTCATACTTCGATGTTCGGAACATGAAAAATTCATTCAGATTGTTTACCATTTATAAGGTGAAGTAGACCAGTGGTGGACTCTAATTAAGAATACAAGTCCCCAAGATGAAATTGAATCCATGGAATGGGATGAGTTCAGGAACTTGTTTTTCAATAAGTACTCCCCTCGTATTCTTCAAAAAAAGATGGAAAATGAGTTCCTTGAGCTTAAGAAAAATAATGGTGAATCTGTTGGTATATATGAGGAAAATTTTACGAGGCTTGCAAGGTATGTATCTGACTTTATCATCCATCCTGAAAGTAAAGATGATCGATTCTTCAGTGGCTTAAAACCAAGTCTTCGATGGGAATTATCTATAAGAGACTTCATTAGCTATGAAGAAATTGTATGTTGTTCTATCAAGATATAACTGGAAGTTGGTGTTACATAACCATCTCAAGGTTTTAAAAAGAAACAAAAGATGGAGTTCAAAGAAAAATCTCAAAACAATGGTGAAAAGAAGACGAATGTTTCTTTATGATCAAATTGTGGAAGGAAGCATGGTGGAGATTGTCTTAAAGGGACTATAAAATGATTTAAGTGTGGAAAAGAAGTTCATCGATCAGCTAGGTTCCGAAGTAATGGGAAAAGGTAGCTAATGATGTGAATAGAGAAAAGAATATAGAGAACGCACCACCAACACTTCAATGCTACAAGTGTAGGGAAATGGGGCATTATTCTAAAAAATTCCCTAATCCAAGGGTTAATGATGATCAATATAAACAACCTCTCAAGAAAAAGGACAAAGGGAAGTCACATGCGATCACTATTGGAAATTTTGATTATGATAATGAAGTTGTGGAATAATTTAGTGGTTATGTAACGTGATTCCAAAATAGTGTTGTGGAATCTCATTTTTAGTATCATGGAATATTGGAATATCTATGTATTGGTTTATTGTGGTTTTTAGTAATGATATGGTACTGGTAACTAGGAAAAGTGATTGAAATATTTTTGGAAAGTAGATGATATGCGCATAATGAATGGATAGGAAGAAAATTAAATGTTTGATAGTATTCATGAGCTCATGACTGATATAAGTACAAAGTGATATCATGAATTGAGTATATAGAAATTTTGGGATTTCAGTTAACTTTTGACAGCATTCATGTTTTCACTAAGGTTCTTTGGTTGTTCAAGTTTCAAGAGAATATATTATTAAGGTATTCACATGTTTGGAATGTGACCAACAAGATATATCTTATGATATATGGGGGATAAATGATGTTATTCACATGCTTGGTAGATGACCTTTCTAGTAGTTGTTTTCTTTATACTATGAGATTGGACAGAAGTGTTTTCGATAAGCCTAAAGGTTGGAATGCATTAAGTTGGACATCAGATATTATTGTTTAAGGCTATAAAATTTTGATATTATTTTTGGAATGTTGTAATAGTATAGTTTTAGAAAAAGGAAACCATAGGACGGGCGACAACCCATCACGTCAGACAAGGATGTGGAATTGAACCCACAACCAAAGTGAGAAATTATTTTATTGCCTACCACTGGCCTATAGGAAGTCCCTCTTTAGTAGAAATTAGTTTTATTTTATTAAGCAGTATGATAGTTGGAGTCTAAGTCCATTTATGGAATCATATACAATTAACCTCACCATAAATGGACTTATGTATATTTGATAACTTTTTCTAACCTTTTGTTTGAGACAGATGGAATGACCCATCATTCTCTCGCATAATCTACTAAAACTTCACGAATGACAAATTCAACTCCATTTCTTTAAGATATGACTTATAAATTGTTCAAGGAATGACCAATGGTGATATTGTACCAAAATCAAGTAAGGATTTCTTCTAATTCAAATTCTTTAACTTTAGGGAAATGATCTTGAAAACCAAAAATGTTGTCCTTGTACCCTCATACCCTATGAATCAGATGGTACCTTATATCATCACAAATTTATGGCTTTTTTATTTTTGGATTTTTCATAGCCATGTTCTCTACCACTCTCCATCAGAACTAGATGGTTATATTTCTCTTTCATATCCATATTTTCACAAACATTCTCCAATGTGTAAACAAAGTGATGAGTTAATTTGGGTAACCTTTATGTTTCTTACATTAATTTTTAAAATTAAGTTTTAGTATTCCTTTTTACTATGTGGGTTTCCATTTAAGAAACTTTTAAGTAGTAAACTATTTATAACTCCGACGAATTTCGAGGGCGAAATTCATTTTAAGGGTGGTAGAATGTAACACCTTGAGATTTTATGAGAAATAATTTTTTTAATTTCTTTGATATCTTGTGTTGTACACTACACAAAGATTATATTGTGTTATACACAACACCGTATTATCTTGTAGTATACGAAAACACTATTCTTGCGTTGTGTTGCATGCAAGAGCGACCTTCCTCGATAGCGTGTGTTGTACGCAATAACGAGTTACACTAAACAATGATATATTATTAGAATATTATGAACAATCCATTATGAATAGTATTAACCAAATTTTTAATTTTATATCATTATAAATCATCTAGAATGAGATATGAAAACAAAATCAATTTTTCGATAAAAGAAGCATTTTTCAAAAAATGAAGTTTTACCGACTTTTGATGGCGCATCCATTTTAAATATATTTTTTGAAAAGTTTATAAGTTCAATTTTACAAAAAACTATTTTTTGAATCAGGATATAAAAATTTACATTGTATAAAATTTTGATACTTTTCTAATAACTTTCATATTTTGATGAATAGTAAAAATACGCAAAATTTTAATTAAAAACAAATTTTTTCATCAAGATAATTTATATGGTTAAATTATAATATTGAATGGATTTAAAGTATAAATATAATATAATTTTACCATTTAATATAATTAAATTCATTATCATTAATTTTACATTGAATTCATAGGTAAAAACATTTCAATCTTTGACAATGTTTTAACTTTTAAGAACCCATTTTCTTAACAATGTGATTAATTTCTAATTAATTACTGCAACTTCTGAGTTTTGAATTTTAAAAAATGGATTCCATATTTGGTTTTAGTGGTAAAAAATTATGTTAATAGGTTACTTTTATTTTTTAACATTATGAATAGTAACTACATTAATTTTTATTTTCTATAGTTAAATGTAAATCAGGTAATTAAGGGTAAAAATAAGATTATAAAATTAACCTAACACCTACCAAAATTCTATTGGATGACTAAAAGTCTATCCATATCACTTCATGGTCAGAATAGATTCATTTCATGGACTTTTAACCATGAAAATGATATAATTATTATTCAAACCAAAGATAGTGACAACATGTCACTCTCTTATATCTTATAAGTGTAATAATTTTAATTTAGTGATTAACCTCATAAAACTTATAATATAAATAGTATCCAAAAATATAATAAAATTATATACATCATGAGAATTTATTTATAATCTTTATGGATTAAACAATTATCATTAAGGATGACACAATAGTGATGTAGAAATTATTTTATTGATTGAAATATCAAATAAATGGTTTTAAAAATATTAAAATAAATATTATATGAACTAATTAATGTTCGAAACAAATTTTATAGGTGAATATGACATGTTAGGAGTCTATTAAATATATGTTTTCTAATATATCCTCTGTGTGGATTTTATTTAAATTCAAATAAATAAATAGTGTCAAAATTGACACTATTGTTATTTTATAAAAATAACATATTATAAAATGGTTTAAAAATCACAAAAATATTTAAAAATTAAAAATTATAATTTATAAGGACTAAAATGTCATTAAGTATCCAATTACGGAAAATTCACAACACTTAAGTAATTATTTTTAACAATTTAAAATTTAGAATATTATTACCACAAATAAAAGTAAATAGATTAAATAAGGATAAATCAAGTTGATATGGTTTAAAATAAATTACCAACATGTCTAAATATTATTGGTTGATGATATTACAACCCTATATCATCTAATATTTGTATTTGAGTCATTTTTGGAGGTTTTTAAGTGGGGTTTGAGTTTATTATAAATTAATATTTTAGAGGTTTCCAAAAGTGCCCCTCTCATCTCTTATAAAAAGGATCCTCCTCCCTATCCCCCTCACACCATTTTGATTCTTAAAGATTAGAAAAACCCTAAATATTTGTCTTCTACACTTCCCTAGAAACATACTAGAGGTCCTGGTCTTCTTCAAAGACCAACTGTAGTGCCCTAAGAGGAGGTTTAGAAGAGGCGCGTCGAAAAAGAGGTAATATCCTTTACCGATTCTTTCAAATTTATTTCTTCTTCTACTTCCTATTCTTTATTTGTTTCATTATAAAGTAATAAAATTAGTATCACTAATATACTGATATGTTATTATAAATATGATACAACCCTATTTCACCTTCTATCTATCCTGCGGAAAATGAAATCACCGCACGTGCGTACGTATGGAATACTGTCTCCACGCCATGGTGTAATCTGTTTTCCACCACCACCTTACTTGGATGGGTATAACAGTAGAGATAATAACTATATATGATTATTATAACATCATACTTATTCTTGTAAATTATACCATCCACTTCAATTCCATTCAATAATTATGGGAACAATATCATCCCTCGTGCGTACATATAGATTACCATCTCCACGACGCGATGAGATTCATTCTCCATGATTAACCATTTAAGTATGATTATAAGGTATATATAATAAATAATAATTAAAGATATGACATAATAATTATAATTTATTTATGTACATATATGTTTCATTTACTGAATTCCATTCAATTAAACAAGGAAACGAAAACAACGTTCATGTGTACCTACGACCTACCGTCTCCATGAACAGTGTATTTTATTCCATTTATCGATATATCATATATATTTATATTCTAAAAATATATTATATATAAATCATGGTTTACATTCTGGAATTAATTAAATCGGGATATAAGTTATAATATCAAGAACAACAAGTCGAAACACGTACGATAAGTGAAACGATTTTACCCAAAACACTGCTTTATCATGGAATTGACAAAAGAACGAGTAATATAACGTCCTAGGTGAATAATATATGATATAATAAATATTATTATGGATCTTTTAATAGTTAATAATATGTTTAAACCCACTATACAGAAGTTTCGGACACCTATGGATGAAATTGGACCTATGGTAAGGGATAATTTTGCAATCTCATTTTTATCTGAGATTGCTTATACGTAAGTATTTACTGGGGTTATATTTTTCATCGATGTCCATAAAAATGTTTTTAATAAAGTTTTTTAATATTCTTCCATGTATGTTTAAAGTCATGTTTACCCATCTTTGACTTTTACTTTGTATTATGGAAGGAATATTTCTTCTGTTTACCATATGTGGAACTTTTTGACTTTTCCGTTAAAAGTACGAGGAGAATTTTTTTTACTCATATGGCATGACCATATTTTTACAGTTTCATAATGCCTTATTTCCATGAAGCATAATCTACAATATTTCATGATTATTTTCAACAATTTTTTTTCTTTTAAAATTTCACAACATTTTGAGAAACGAAAACGATTTTGAAGAAGAAAGGATATTTTCCTCAAGAATTCATTTCAAGTGTTTTAGCAAAACTATTTCCCATCTAAGATGATGTTATTTAGTATGATTATGTTTGAAGTATAATGTTTATATTATTTACATGGTATTATTTTCTTATGATGAAAAGATATCCATTTGTTTTATATGGATTATTTTAATATGGGATGATGTTTGTGAATCCCATTTTATTCATTAGGTTACGATGAATTATTTATGATTGTTTTGTGGCACATGTAAGAATGATTTCGTTATGAGATGGGTGGGACCTATATATCCCTTCAATGAATTGGGTAAAGATTTATATCTCATGAGATAAACATGGATGGAATGGAAATTGAATCCGGTTCAGTAATATAGTGCTGGAACGTCAAGTAAACTCGGTTCAGTAATGCACTTTGTCCGCTATGATGGTCTTGGAAACAATGCCTTGGCTACTATGGAAATAATAAAACATGCTTAATGGTTTTCCACAACTAAATGTTTTATTCCATGCTATTTTATAATGATTAATGTTTCTTTATGATATATTCCATACGTACTGCCAAGATTTATTTCACAACACATGATTTTTGATGTTTAACCATTATGTTCATTTTTTTAAGTTCAAATGTATATGGTTTGTTTTATTTTCTCCATTCTTACTCTTACTGAGCATTAGACCTCACCCTTTTTATGTTTTCATTTCCCTAGGATATAAATAAAGGTTTTAGGTAAGAAAATAAAAGGGAAAGATCTCTATTGGAGATGTTGTAGATCTTTCACCATGATTAGAAGATTCTGTTCGATATTTCCAAAGACACTAAACTATTACAGTCCTTGGGTATTAGTTTTGGTTATGTATTAAGTATTCTGCAACAGTAATGTAATGTCCATGTACGTCAAGCTTAGGGTCTCTACAATATTTATGTATGTGGTTCATGTATAATTTAATAACAATTATTTAACTATTATACAAAAGGTTAGAGTACCACCAACCAAGGAAATTTCCAGGTAAGGGTTAATTTTACAATCTCTTTATTATTTGAGGTTTTTTATACGTGAGTATCTAATGGGACCTCTTTATCATCCACACCCATGTTTCTTAAAAATGTATTTCAAAACATTTTTACTATTTACTAGACTATGGGTTAAATTCATTTATACCCTTGTTTTACTTTTTATAAAATGATTTGAAAGGAATGTTTCCGTCTTTTTTTCAAACAAGGTACTTTATGACCTTTTTGAAAAATTAAGGAAGGAATGTTTTTTACCTTATACGACGAGTGAAACTATTTTCTGCCATTATAACACCTTCGAAGCTTCTCTTAAAAGCTTATAAAAATATTTTCAAAATAAATGTTTCTTTTATAATTACGTGACTTTTAAATGATTTCAAAATAGAAAGAGATATTTCTCTCAAATAGTTTTGATTTCATCTATGTTAAAATCCTTTTTTGGATTTTACACTTATTTGAAGTTGATTTATTATAATAAAATATTCCATATTGTATTGAAGGATTTGTGATAAGTTTGACTATGGATGTGTTATTTTTATACCATTCATAGTTTATGGTTAAAGTATTAACATTTCATATGATAGTTTTAGTACAAATGTTTATGTTATGTTTCATCTTTTTCATATGAGGAATGCATTGGACATTGTAAGTGATGGGTAGAGCCCTCTATAGCTCCTCGATGCGTCGGTAGGTCTCATGAGACAAACTAGTCTCTTGGAACAAGGCCATGACAAAATCTTATTTGTAGTCTTGGCACGAGGTCTTGACTATGTGGTTATGATGTCCGACATTATGCATTCCATCACTATGAAATTAGCTATTGATTTTACATGTGATTATATAGACTATTAGAATATCCATGTAAATAAATAGATGGAATTATTTTATTTATCCTTTCTATATTATTCTGAAGTTTAAGTTTAAAAGGATTTTTTTTAGTCTTATACATTGTTTTAAATGTTTTTTCTTATTTATAATAGTTTTTTTCTATATTTTTATCCTTACTGAGCATCTGAGATCACCCTTTTGTTATGTTTTCTTTTTCCCATGATGTGAAGAAGTATATTACGATTAACCTACAAGAATAGGCTAAGTGATATGAGTGTGTTCCAAGGGGACACAATGTTGTTGTTTTTCCATTTCATAATGTAATGTAAAACTTATGTATATATCTAGTACTTACAAGGCTACTAAACTAATAGGTTATTTGAAACTTGACCTCTTGTGATCATTCTAATTTTATGTAATAATGCACCGACTCTGTGTAAGTAATGTTGGGGTATTACATAACATAAAATTAAAACGTCTCTCATGTATACGTACAGAACACCATCTCCATGATGTGATGTATTTTATTTTCCATCAATGGCTCTCATGAATGGTTATATATATTGATTTAATGGATATATATGATTTTTATGACATAATTATTATTCTTTAAAGATAAAATTTTATCTATCTTCTTGACCTCCCACCCAGTGGAATATGATAATGTTGTTCATGTGTGAATGTGGACTACCAACTCTACAAGGTTATGTAATTCGTTTTTCATGTCCTCCATACATGGATTTTAATATAGATATATTTAATGAATATATATTTTATTATCAATATAATTATTATTCTAGGAATATATATTATTATTTACCTTTATTTATTTCTATTCATTCAAAAATGATAACATCACTTGTGCGTATGTAGAGAATACTGTTTCCATGAAGTGAAGAAATTCATTTTTCATCACCAACTTATTTGAATATTTATAAAAGTGTATATGATGAATAAATATGATATTTATGACATCATTAAAAATTTTAATATGTTATTACTATGAAAAAGGTTTAAGGATCAGAAAATTCAAACTAAAAAATGTATAGAAAACAGAACAATTAACACTTGAAATGCTTATTTTAATGAAGAACTGTTAATAATGGGTAATTCAGAAGACAAGGGAAAGAATATTATGAGATAAGTTTGAATATGGTTCTATTAAATATTTATAATACATCTAAATTTATTAATTATGATTTTAATATTATGTATAAACAATGTCACTACTTGAGGTAAGGGTTTATGTTACAATTTCATTTTAATCAGGATTTTTTATATTTCAGTTTCCATTGTGGGAAATTATATGTTATTTCTTTGTTAAACAAAAAATATTATCTTCTAATATTGATATTTTCAAGTCTTTCAAGTACATTTATAATTTTCTCTCTTCAGTAATTGAAATGACAGAAGTAATGATTTTAAGAAAAGACGTCATTATTTATCTTCTTTTGGAGGAATATATTTTCTTCCTATATCCATGTTATTCAAAATATATTCTGTTTGTTTTTACAAATACTTAATTTCATTCATAAATATCATTTTAACTTCTATTTTATTTCTTTAAAAATGATTTAATGGAATATTTTTCAATGGTTTTTCATATGAATCACTTTTTACTTTTTATTAAAGTGTGAAAAGAATGTTCTATTCTAACTTGTATGGCATGAAACGATATTCTCATTGTCATGTATTTCATTCATCATAAATAATTATTTATAATTTTAAAAGTTTTCACAAATAAAATCCTGTAACTATTTTTCATGAAAATTTATTTTTTAAATGTTACTAAATGAAAGTGGTTTTTTCTCTTGATTTTCAAAGTGTATTTTAAATGATTTTATAAAATATTTTTATCTCATTCAAAATACATTAAGGGTTGTTATGATTCACCCAGAATATAATCATATGATACTATCCAATTAATTTTTATAGATGATTTATGATGATGATGTATTAATGAAGCATCAAAGAAACCGATATATTTCTTAAGGGTTAATGATGCTACAAAGGAATGATGAATGATCTTGTCTTTTTGTGATATATAGATGAATAATTTAATATTATATGAAGGGAGGGACCATTACATCCCAACCATAAATTGGAAAATTTGTTATATCCTTTGAACTCAGATGGTAAATGGGTGGTTATCCCCAGCCCAATAGGTTATATATTTATTTTTTTTAATCCCAAGAAGGCCCAGATATTGTTAGCCCAAGTCTACTATATGATGAATGACTTGGTGAATATCCTTAACATATGATGTGATGAAATTCTTGGTGAGTATCCTTGAATTATGATTTTAATTTTTAGGTTAATGTAACATTATTATTCCATATTTTTATCCCTATTTTATACTCTCATGACTGATGAATATTTAATGTTCTATACTGTTATGAATTATGTCTCATGTTATGAAAAATATATATATGATGGAATATAATTTGAGATTTATATATTTGGGAATAACCATTATATACCATGATTATATTCACATCCCCTAGTGAATATATTATGTTTACTTGTGATCTTTCAATTGATATTTCCCATGTATACCCTTATTGAGAATTTTAGTTCACCCCTTATTATATTTTCATCTCCCAAGGTTGTGATGAAGAGTATTAAATAATATTGTCTAGAGGTTTATTATATAAGAAGAATTGTTTTTTTAGATATTGAAGATAATCATTAAAGAAGTTGGTTATGTATCTAGTCACCAAAGACAATAAACATTTACGGTTCTCAAGATTTTGTTATTGTGAGATGTGTTGAATATTAAATTAGAGTGATGTAATATTTATGTAAATGATGATCAGGTAAAAAAAACTAGTGACATAACTAAAATTTAAATATAATGATTTTTTCATCACATCTAGGTGTATGCATCTGGGGTGTTATAATAATGAATAAGAGGAGGAGGTTTGGATTTTGATTTTTTGAGTGGAAGTTATGAGAATAGGCTACATACCTCTTCAAATTTAATGTCCACCCGCATCACAAAATCAAAACTCTCCACCCCATGGACTCCAATTATGGGTATATTGAACCTCAACCCAAAATATTTCATTTTATTTTCCATATTTTGATCATAGCCTTTGCAGCGATCATAGTCTTTTCCATAAGGGGAACACCTCCACCAACATCAATCATATTAAAATAAATATGAATTAAACCTTCATAAAAATATTATAATACAACTTGATCGATTATTTATTGGTGTAAAAAACTTTCACAAATTTTTATAAAATGTTCCCAATATTCATTAAGTGTTCCCCCATAAGATTTTCATATTTAATAAAATTATTACCTTATTATTTTAGTTTGAGATGTAGGGGAATATTTTTTATGAAAAAAATAATTTCACGGCTTCCTTGCCTCTCTATTAGGAGTTAACATACTACAACTAGTTGTTTGTGGTTTCTTATAAATAGAATATAAAAAAATAAGTTTTGTATGTTCTTTATACTCAATTTTAGGTTTTAATGTTGAGAAAAAAAATATATAATTATTTGAAGTGTTTATATGGGTCTTCCCTAGAAATTCCATAGAATTTGGATAATAAATGATTTAGATTGGATTTTAGATCAATGTTTGGTGATTTTACATATATTTGAATATATTCAGGTTGAATATCAACATCAAATGAAGTTATTTCCTTTAAAGATTAGGTATCTTATTCTTTATTATATAAGATATTTTCTATTATAACTTTAACTCTAGATGATATAGGGTTGATAAGGTATTTGAGGGCATTTATATCATATTTCAAAGGATCACTTTGTGTGTATCATTTTCGATGATGTATGATCCTCTATGTTTTGGGTTCAAAAGGAGGTAGTTCACTCTAAGAAGAAAACATCATGTTCAAGAATTAAAAATAAAATAGATTTCGAGACCTCCTTATTTTAATTCTCACAAATAAATATTATTATGGTTCTAGTTATCTTAATGTTTTATGCTAGTATATCATTTTATAAATTAAATTTAGATAAGTATAGAAAATATCCACCATTAGTTCAAATACTCTACCATTAGAAAAGATATTTTAATGTTAGTAAAAATGTTCTTCTGTTAGTATAAATGTGCAATAGTTAGTTCAATATTACTACTATTATATTTTCTACTAGAAAACATGTTCCACTATTAGTTTAAATTATACTACCACTAGAAGTTTTCTATTATCAGAGTCAAGAAAATACAAGGAATGTGCCATCTCCCACTCTCTTTTTCTTCCAAGAATGAGGTACCATTTGGAATGTTCTACCAGCAACTCTCTTCCACTACTAGGAATGATCTAGCACCAACTATGTGCTAAAACTAATTCAAATGAGATACCGCCAGGCGTGCTACCTCTAGACTTGATATTTTTAGTTCAACCTTAATACCACCAAGCGTATTATCACTGTCTTGTACTACCTTTTCACTATGCTACCTTCAATAATGATATTGTTTCTATTCTGTCCATGATTCATATTTAATTCTCCCAACAACTAGTTTATGGAAGTTAATGAAGATATCCTCATGTGGGTTTCCTTAATGATTATTCCTAAAACATTACATGGATTCATTGAAGACAAATTTAGAGGTGTCTTTATTTTATGCTCAGTATGGGGATCCATGAAATATTTTATATTTTAACTCAATGGATCATTTCGAACTATGGTGATATATATTTTATAATATCTTCCTCATGTGCATGAGATAGTGAGCATTTATTGAATATATGCGACTGTAAAAGAGTAGAATATACTGAAGACTATATTCATTTCATACAATTATTTGGGATATATGTGTAGAAGTTCTATAGTGTACCTAAAGAGAGAAATATGAACTACCTGAAATGTTTTTTTTAGTAATTTCATTGATTTTTTTGAGCTCCTCACCAAGCCAAATTTGAGGACCCTTAAGCATCTAAAGCATTAGAGACCGAGAAACACTACATATATCTATATTTACATATTTTCTCTCTCTATTTTTTTTAAAATTTCAATAAGTGGGTTGAATTTATCTATTTATTTACACACACTAACTCATATTATTAAAGTAGAGAATATCTAATATTTAATCAAACCATTCTCTATCTGTTTACCCATAGAAACTATGGAAGAGGTCCTATGTGGCCCGATTTGTATTTATTAACATGTATAAATATGGGAGAGGATTTGTGCCAGGAAAACCTATGTGATGTTGTGTGTATATGAAATCTAGGTTTTGGAACTAATTATTTGTTATAGTAATGTGATTTATATAATGTGATTTCCAAATGGATGAGATTATGTTTTTTCTTGAGACAAGACCCCTCGTTTATTCTATCGTGCGATCTTTCACTTTTTTATCTTTATTTTAAATCTAAATATTACTAGTATTTAAGAATATATCTACAGAACTATACTCATAGTCAATATGAATCGTTGCTGTAGATATCTTATACCCATGGCCACTACATGACCTAAGAAGGTATCCCACCCAATCCCCTCATTTCCCCACCATCACGAGCTTCCCCCCTTCCCTCATAAGAATCCTCTCCCAAAATTTCTACTAAACCTCCCAATATCCTCCTTTGACACAACCACCCAACATCCCCACATTCCTTCTCCTCCTCTAATGTAGCCACCCCACCTCCCCATTGTCGCTTTTCTGATGCTGCTCTGACATTACGCCAACGTGACCTCCCCAACTCCTTCTTCGATGCACATTCGATGCGACCAACCCACCTCCCTACAATCCTCCAACTCTGAAGCGGCTCTGACATGGATTTGAAACAGATTCAACATGACTCCCATATGGATACCCCACCTCTGAGGATCCTCCTATTTTGACATAGCCACCCCAATCACAATCCTTTGACATGACAACCCCACCTCTGTGATTTATCATTTAATTAAAGCCCTACCTTAGATATCTTCCTCCTCCATTAATTTATCACTAACCCCATTTGGGAGACACTAAAGAAACCATCCCTTATCAGGAATGATCTCTACCAACTTCCCTTTTATTAAATTTCATATCCATAAATGGTTTTGGTTCCACTAATTACCCATATAAACTGATTTTTATTCTTCTATAATATGTGTTGAGTTAGACGTTGAACCATATTTATTTTATGAACCCACAATTTAATGATTTTCTCCAGACATCAGTAAATTATTTTTGTCCCATATATTGTTGTTGAAAAATGTGTTTTTCCACTAATTATACATTCTTAGAATGTTTCAAATGTATGACTTGGTTTTATTTAATATTCTTCTTTGTTTATATTTATGTATGTTTATAATGGTGACTGAAAATCATGTTCTACATTCTATTTTCAAATATGGTCATACCCAATATGTAATATTAATATTACTAAATAGAGATTATAGTTATAATAATGTTTCTAAAAACCACTACATGATTTTTATCTTGTACGAGTTTATTTGAAATCATTTATTGAAAACTACATATTGAACTTATAAATTATTGTAAGTGTTTTTATAAGTGTTTCCCATTGATAAAATTCTTTTCTAAAACTAATTTAAGCATATTTTTAGTATTAGAACAAACACGTATTATTTTTTAAATTTATTAACATATGCGATAAGTGTGTAAATAGTTTTCAATAAGTGTTGTCAATAATAAAGTCAATCGTTTTGTGTTAAGTTATTAAGTAGTTTCCAATAAGTATAATTAATTTTTAATAACATAAAAAACATAAAAATGGTGCATAAATTAATTATTTTTATATGATATTTTTCATACATTGTTGATAGTTTTCTATGTCTTTTTAATAATAATGTTTTACAATAATCCATATTATATTATTTATTTTCCCTGGTTTTCAATTTTACATTTTTAATTCTCATGATTTATTTATTTTTAGATTTTTTTGATTTACTTGGATACATGATAGTGTGACTTGTAATTAAAACTATGTATAAGGTTATTCCTTAAATGGGGTATTTTTTTATTCATGAATAATTATTTGGGATTATTTTTTAATGGATAAGAATATTTTTTATGACCATTATAGAATTTTAATTTTGTTTATTGTTTATTATAATTTTATAACTCTTTAAATATTGTGATATAATGATACTTAAACAAATATAATATGATTGTTATAATAAGTTTTGAAATTATATTATCCTACCAATAAAAACATACCCAGATCAACTTTTCTGAAGATTGTTATTCACTGGCTGAAGTTATTATCATAGCGTACTAACAAATTTAAATATTTTACAATAGATGTAATTTTAACATAACATTTTTTTATTTTCCAAATAAATTTCAATCCATGTTATGTGGTGTTTTTTGTATAACTCATTTGATAAAACATTTATTATGATGAAAAAAATATAAGTCAAGGATTCTTTCTATTCAGTTATCATTTTTATGGTTTCCACTGATATGATAATTTTTGTTTCCAATAGTGTTTTTTGTGAATGCAGTTTCAAGAACAATGTTTTATTATTGCAAGATTATATTTTTTTATTAGATGCTTACAACTACTTGTGTCCAAAATATGAATATTCATTCAATCTGAAATTACTATTTACTTCCCTATAGGGTGCTGCTTCTAATGCCAGATCCCGAACAACTGACTCAAGTACTATGTCAATGTCATTATTATACCTAATGGTATATAATCATTTATTTCATCTATCATTTACTCCTATATTAGAAACTCATTCAAAGATATTCCTTAAAATTTCTATTTCTATTTAGTTATTGATGTTTTAGTGATTATATTTTAAATCTGTTCATGAAAATATGAGTTTATATGTTATCTTTAATGAAATTTTTAAGCATATATGGTAATAATTTTATTAATAATTCCAGACCATAAAGTCCATGTAGTTTATATGGTAATTTTATTAAACAAATCAACATCCAAATATACATATAAACACAATTTAAATATTTTGTGTATTAACATAAACTTTTTACAATTTGAAAATGGTTTATATTTTTCTTTATTTGTTAATATAGTTTATATGGTTATAATGTTATATGTTAATATTTTTTATATGTTCATACATATTATATGTTAATATAGTTTATTGTTTTATATTTAATTATAATATTAATTTTTCTTGGATTCATGTATGATAAAACAAGTCCGAAATGTATCATGATCTAGTTTTGGTGTTATATGTAAAAATATAGATTTAAATGAATCATACCAAAGCTAAAGGCGAGATCATGGAATCTGGGGATATTTCTCATTGTGAGAAAATTGATTCTTTAAACTTTCATTATTCTTTGGCAGTTTTTCTTTATTAGAATTATTTTAACATCATTAACAGTCATAATGAAGTAACCTTCATTGAAGAAATTTAGTGATGAATTGGGGTCAATTATATTCTTCACACTGTGAAATTTTTAAATGTTACATATTTCTTTTTACCTTTTGGTTACAAAACTATTATGGTTTTTTTTCCTAAAAAAACAATCAATTTAACAAAAGAAATATTGGTTTTTCCTTCATTTGGTAATTAAATCATATGTGAGAAATACTTTTCAATGTTTAGTGTGTGTTTTGTATTTAGTATACTTCTTTGAGTGTTAAATCAAACCTGATTTTATATTTAAATTTCATTTACTTAGTTGAGAGTTTGATCATAGTTACTTTTGATTTTATATTTGTATTCAGTGGTTGCTAAACACTTTGATAATATCTCAATATGGAATAGAGTTCTTTTACTATAGTTTAGTGATAGTTATCTAATGATAAAATGGTATAAGTTGTGTATATTATTGTTTTAGGCTACACGAGGAGTAAAATATATTGAGAAAAATCCTTATATCCAATGGAGAAATTATTTCTTTGGTTCCTATTCATTGCTTTGATCATTAATATTCAATACCATTAAATTTAGTTTTTCATGTTCCCATTAATATTTTGATTTTGAAATTTTTTTATAATTAATTTTTTTCATATTATGCATGCATACACCAAGTGATTACATGCCTTAACAATTATTCATCAAGAAGTAGAGTATTTAAGTAATTATTCCTATTCTAATTTATGTATTTTGGTATTTTTATATATTTAAATTTATGTTTTATTCTCTATTCATATATTATAACTCATTTACTCTTTATCCTTATGATGAACATCAAATTCCCAAAGTATTTTACTTTTAACCCATATAACAACATTTTCACATTCCCAAAGTCTTTCATTTTAACCCATATAACATAATTTTTACTTTTACATTTTTAAATGATTTATAGGATCTGAATATAGTGATACATAAAGTTACACTATTCAAATACCATATTGTTTTGGTTCATTATCTCTAACCAAATGGCCTAAAATAGTAAATACTTTTAATTTATAATATATCCTTAATATGTTAACTATTGATTAATTAATTTATTTTACATGGTTTTATTCAATATTTGGATGATAATTTGGAAATGAGATTCCAAATACAATGAATTAAAACCAAAGTAATGAGTTTTTTAGCATTTCATCTTTTTCTTCATTTATAGTAGATTTCCAAAGTAATGACATTACCATTTTTAAAAATACCATCATCATTCTATAAAAACCTTGATTAATTGTGAATCAATATTAATTATTTAAGTGTAAATTTAATTAATAAACAACATATTTTTTATAAACAATTAATTTTGGAGCATGTTCATGACCTGGTGTAATTTGTTTCATAAAACCCGAATCCCTTTCCCCACATTGAAAATTGAGATTTTTTTGTCAAATTGTTACCATAGTTGTGAATAGAAATTTGAGTTGTATTTGGTGTATTAAATAAACATTATTAAACACATAAGTGAATTTTAAATGTCAAACTATAGTTTATCTTCAAGAAGGAAATATAAGTTGAACATGTTATCCATAATTCTTGAACCATTCTTTCATGACTCCTTTGAACCAGATTTCTATATCTTCGTTTTTCTATCACATTAGACCTAATCAGTTCTATAGATTATTTTAGATCCTATCAAAAAACTCATTTTTAATCATCTATGTATGCCTTCATAGTTTTCAATCCTATTTTACTCCACTTTTATTAGTATATATAATTATTCTCTTGATCTTTTGTTGAAATTATCATCGGTGGACTTTTAAGTTAGATCCTTTCACACTCTGTTGGAACATTGTTGATAAAAACTAAATAGATTTTTTGGTATTTTATAAAATCATTTATTTATGTTGTTACATTGAATATCATATAGTAGGATGAATTATATTGTCATATATATATTTATGCCTTTAGAGTTTGGTGATCTCAGTTGCTTATAAGTTATGTAACTATTCTAAATTGATGATTTCATTGAAAGTGATAATTAAATATAAAGGATATTTTTCCCATTTAATTATTTATCTTATCTCAAAGGTTTGTAAGAAAGGATTGAAAAAATTCTTACATGGTTATATTTTTATCATTAGAGAGACATCGCTTCAAATTGAATCAACATATCCATACATGAAAACGTTTCTAAAGTTTCACTTAAATAATTATACATCTTTTAATGAATTTTTTGAATATTTTATCTTTAATTTCATTTTAACTTATGTGAATTTAATATTATGAATTTATAATTATGACATCATGATAGGAAACTTATGGGAATTCATATTATCGATCTTGTTCATAAGGAACCACATTTGAGGTCTATTATTTTTTGAACTTTGGATGGAAATAAACTTGTTAGACCACTTCATGATATGTCTTCGAAATTTGAGTAATTTTAAGAGACTTAAAGTATAATTAAAATATTTTATGAAATATATAGGTTATATAATTTCATTTTTTAAATAAATATTGATATATTATTTTTGATCTACTATTAATACCAAAAACATTATGCATGGTATGTTTGGATTGGTCAAAATAGTTCATCATTTTATTTTCAATATGAGAAGTTAATGGGTTTGGTATCTCATTAAATATTATTTTTTAGTTTTCCAACAATAATTATAATGATTAATTCATAGTTTAAGAAATTTCATGATGTTAAGTGTGGGTTGTGGAAGAAAAATTAGCTTGCAGGAAAGCCCATCCACATTTTCTACAACACTTGATTCAAGGAAGGAATCTAGGAAACCATGGTGTAAGTTATCATTCCCACTTCCCCTCGACTTGCTATGGTAATTTATCAGATTTAAAAACTTATATTCCATTATTAGTTATTATTTATTGATGATTTAGATTTCTAAAATATCAACATGAATTATTAGGTAGAAATTATTTGTGATTTATATTTTTTGAAATGCACCTTTCGAACTATATTCTATAAATGCATTTTCCTTCTTATTCATTTTATTTTTCTTATACAAAAACCATGTTATTTAAAAAATTAGTTTCTATATCATAATATATATCCTAACTAATAAATTAGTTTTATCTATTTATTATTCATATTGATTTACTTAAATACATAATCTTTTGATTACAGTTTCTATTATTAGGTAGAAATTATTTGTGATTTTTTTAAGAACACCATTGAAACTACATTCTATAAATTAATTTTCCTTCTTATTCATTTTATTTTTCTTATACAAAAACCAATTTACTGAAAAAATTAGTTTCTATTTCATAATATATATCCTAACTAATAAATTATCTTTATCTAATTATTATACAAAATGATTTACTAGAATACATAATCTTTTGATTACTGTTTCTACTATAACAATTATTATGTAGATAATGAAATAAATGCAGAGTTTTCAACCTGTCAATGCATATTCTTATGTTAATTACTACACTTATATATATACTATAATATACACACATTTTATAATTTACAGTTCTTATTCCTATGATTCTAATAATGCTTATGATTTTATAAATACTATAATACATACACATTTTCATATATTTCAATATAAAAATACAGTAATAAGATCATGAATATATACACAAAGAATAAAATTTTAATATACTATAATATAAAAATAATATAATATTCAAATATTTTAATTATATAATACTATAATATATAAATATATTCATATATATTGATTTAAAAATACCAAAATATTCAAATATTGTAATAGTACCGTACTATAATACATTTTCATATAATGTCATTTACAATTTCATATACTATAATATACATTTTCACATTTTCATATTCTATAATACTATAATACTATAATACTATAATATACAAATACTATAATATAAAATTTCCATCATTCACTATATATTTTGAAGGAAAAAACATTTCTACTTTCAATATAAATTTTAGATTACAATATATTAGATCACCTCTAAGCCTCTAATAAGAATACATGGAATTTTTTTAATTACTTAAATTCAATGGATTCTCATGGTCTTCTAGAAATATTTTGACTACCTACATATATTATTTTTATTTTTAATCATAGTTTTATAGATATATTTCTTAAAGCTAACAGACCTAATAAGTTTTATAGAACCTTTTAATTCTTACCTGGTGTATGTCATTATTGATATGTCATGTTACAATAGTGGAGTGGTAGAATCCATGAGTTCATTTATTCAGACTGTAACCCTTGTGGTATGCACCTAATATTTTAGTTCATTCATTTACTTTTAAAACTATTCATAACATGGTTGCATCCATATAACCAATTCCTTTTTAATTAATATTACCTCTTTTGTATAACTTCATCTATGGAAACTCGATACATTTCGTATATTTTAATTAATTTTTATGAAATTTATCCTACATTTATATACATGAATATAAATTTTCTTAACCTTTAATAATTAATTTAGGGAAAAATGATAACCAAAAGTAACACTTTAGGTTGATAAAAACACTAACAAATAAGCAGATAATTGTAATATAAAAAACCAACAATACATACCCATTTTAAAATTCTGAAATATGGAAAGACTTTATTAATGGTTAAAATGCATTATAATTAGGTATAACCACATTGGGATCCTGATAAAAAAAATTTCAAAGGAATATTTGGACAATAAAACCCATGAGCTTAGCCAAAATCTGGAGTGTGAGACCCAAAAGTGTGAGTCCCACAAGTGTGAGGTTTATCATTCCATCCTATTTTTAGTTTTTGTAGGTATTGAGGAGAATAAAAAAATTACCAATTAAGGTTCTAGACATAAATCTGGTCACGCAGGACAACCTTCAAGGTTAGTGTCATGCAGTTTGAGTCTCCGTTTCCACATTGTTTTTTAGTAGTTTTGACTACATTCTATGGTTAATGTTGTTTCTTTTAGTTATATAAAGAAACAAAGTGTGGAGATTTAATTTAGATAAAAGTATATTTTTTCATTTTGAGGTTCATGTGACATTCTTCAAGTAATTCTTTTGGATTCTACATATTTTATAAAGGATATATGGCCATGTTGAATGAACTAATACAATATATCTGTAGAAAGACAAATGTAGGAAAAAATATACAATTTTCTAGAGTGTGTAGGGTTACTTCATGGGTTGGTGGTGAAGTAGTATTCTATATTGGTGGTGTTGAATTTTTAGACTAATAAGGTATAATTATAAAATTGAAGAGTTTATCGACAAAAAATCCAATGGGGGAGATTGATCCCAAATTCTTTGATGAAGACTATTATATTTTTTTAGTGAAAAGTTATGTAAATATGAGTTAAATATAAATATTATGAATAATTTTTAACTAAAATTTTATATTGTGTCTTAAATGTAAACACTTTAGAATATAGGTAGAGTCCATATATACTTTTTGAAAGTAACCTGGAATAATATTCAGTTTTTAGATGATTAATCTGGATAATAGAATAGTGTATTTTTATAGAAGTAATGATGTTGATGAATTTTGGAATATGGAATTAATTGTACTACTACTTAATGATGGATATTTCATGATGCATTAATATATAGTAATTTTTTAGAAAAACAAATTTGAAGAAATAAAAGCACATATGGTGAAGAAACTTTGTTCTAGATTCATCAACTTCTAAAGAATTGGAACATCTATTTGAGAATTTGATAATATTTATAATCTAAAATAATCATGATCTATATAAGGATGTAGTATCATTATAATAACTGGAAGAGAAATCTAATTTTGAATGATGAAGTGTTTGGGAGACTTTGAACTTCAGTAAGTTAATGTCTGGATAATGAAGAATGGATGAGGAAACATAAAAAGATTTATTAGGAAGGAACTCAAGAAGAAACTTATGAATACATTTAATTTAAATTTTTTATTATATCATTCACTTAAAACTTTATAAACATTTTTTGGAGTTTTGATTTATGATAGTTGGATAAATTTTGATATGTGGTATATTAAAGACATTGAATAAGGACTATATATGTAAGATTCATTCTAAATAATTACTAAGTATGTAAGAGTCACTATAAATATTCACTTTATGTATAAGAAATTCTATGAAACACTTAAGGATGCATAAAATCAATTTACTCATTTCTATGAGTATTTATAGGTTATAGATTAAGATGGATCTCTGAAAGAATAAGTAATTGATATGTTGTGATAAATATGAATGGTATCATGGCTAATGAATGTTTGGGTATGGAAGGAATTATGTTATTAGAAGTGATAAAAGGGTAGGTAAGTGTAACATAAAACTTGAATAAGGGTTTTCTATTTGGATAAGAATGAGAAAAGTTTTTAAGAGTAATTTTCATGATAAAAAGTGGAATGTGCTATTGTGATCTTTCAAAGTAATAAATAAAATTATTTTTTGAATACTGGGATTCATGGTAAGTATGAATGACTATGTTTTTATAAGACTAAAAGTGATGTTTTCAAGAGATAAAATATTTTATATAATATCTAAGGTTTAGTTTTTTGGAAATGAAATTTGATCATCCAAGAATTCGTATTCCCTTTTTTATGTTATGTTCTAGGAAGGATATGAGTTTTAACATATTCAAAGGTGTATTTTTTTATAGAATATGGAGGGTATAACCAAAGTTTTAGATCGTGGAATTATACCTAGTTACATATTTTAAACATTGGTTATTACCCTAGTTCCACTGTTTACAACTGTGGTAATAATTCTATGTGGCAGAGGCTATAGCCATGGATATAAATAATGGCTATAAGTCTGCATGGAAAAGGATATTCCCATGGTTATAAACCATGGATATAGGCCTATGGACGTGGTTTATAACCACAGATATAAGAAATCATGGATTAGCATATTTACACAATTTTAAAACATGGATATTTTTTTCCATATATCCACATCAATAGGATACATGAAATGTTAAACCATGGCTATTACCTATAGCCACGGTTATGGGGTCAATAGCCAGGGTTACAAACAGTGGAAATAACCTATTTTTTAGTAGTGTAAAAAGCATATTTTTTATATATAAAAAAACTTTTTAGTTGATATTTAATATTAAACTATGTTTATATATTAGATTTGATTAATTAAATAGATTTCTAAAGTTAAAGTCATTTCAAATATTGTATTAATTCATCCTTAATCACGCATTGAGAAATATTTTAAAATAATAAACATATATTAAACTATTGTTTTGATTAAATGATCATTTTTAATTAAATTAGGGGATTTTATTTTAACTTTTTATTTTAACATAAATCTTATTGGGAACTCAATTCTCCACCCTCTTGAGTCTCTCATTCTGAACAGCATTTGGTATCAAAGGGTTTTCAAATATCTTTTCAACTTCTATTTAGTTGTATTTTTAAGATCTTAGATTTATATTATTTAAAATTTTATTTCTTTATCGATAATAGAAAAGAGGGATTTACTACCAAAATACCTCCGTATTTTAATGGTTCTATAAATTATTAGTGGAAAATTAAAATTAAAATACATATTGAGAGCTTGGGATTTGAAATTTGGACTATTATTGAATACAAATATAAATGACCTAAAATTTCTAGATTTACATTGAGTGATCATACTAAAGATACTTACAATTATAACTGCATCGCTATAAATGATTTCTATTTTGTTTTGAGTGATGAATAATTTTATCAAATTTATATTTACACAACTCTTGTGAATTTTGGGACACTTTAGTGGTTTCTCATGCGGGAACATATAATTTTAATGTATTGTGCCTAAATAATTACAATATTAAATATGAAAATTTTAAAATGTTACTTGATAACCCAATTTATGACATGTATCTCAGGTTCAATGAGATCATTAATACAATTCACTCATAGGGTAAACCTATTTCTAAAAATACCAAGAGATGCACCTTTTGATGTGTCTTCCAAATAGATAAAGAGAAACCTCAATGTAAATTCTAGAGTCATTTGATGTAAGAAAGTTACATATTAAGGAGATGATAGGAAAACTAATGTGGTATGAGGATGAACTCAATGTTAACTAATAATAGGAGGATGTACCAAAAAGGAAAATTTTAGCCTTCAAATATACTATTTCAAGACAAAGGGAGAAAATTTAAGCTATTTGTTCAAGTGATGAATAATAACCTACTAATAGCGATGAAGAGATATCCCATTTAGATATAAATTAAAAAAATTACAATAAGAATATGTTCTTTAGGAAACCCAACTACAATGGAGAATATGATAACATAGGAAACTGGTGAAAGTACTGTAAGAAAGACGATACATCAAATGAAATAATATTATAAGAGTGTAAAAGGAAATGGCATGTCAAAGATTATTTTGGCTAAGATAAAATTCAAAAACCAGTATTATGGTAAGGATAAGAGATATAAGAAATACATGAAAGAAACATGCAGTTATTTTGAAGATATATTGAGTGATTTATACTTTACCAAAGAGTGTAAGAATTACATAGCTGACAAGTGTTTTATGAAAAACACATATGAGGTATCCAATTATTTCCATGCTTCTCCTATAAATATTTCTAATCATTTTTTAGATAAAAACTGTAACACCCGAGATTTTTATGAGTAATATTTTTTTTTATATATCATCAAAGGAATCTTTCACTACATACTATCTTGGCTTACTTTACACGCAATCGCGACCTTCCTCGATAGCTTGCGTCGTACGCAATACTGAGTTTCACTAAACAACGATATGCTATTAAAATATTATTAAAACTAGCCGTTATGAATAGTAATAACCACTTTTTGAAATTTTATAAATTTTATTTTTTAAAATGGACTTCATTTTTGGATTCCGAATACCGAAATTAGCCTAGGGTGAAATTTTGGTATTTTTCTGAAAACTTTCAATTTTTGATGAATAGTGAAACCACTAAGTGGTAGGTTAAAAACTAAATTTTGCATAAAACTTAATTTTACCGCTTCTGTGAATGGAATTTCGAAAATACGACAGACACGGTTGATATCAGTAAGTAAAATGTGGTTCAATGAGATAAAAATAATTTTTTGGTGAATAGTAACTTTTTACTTTTTTTACCGTGGTTAATAGTAAATAGGGTAACTAAGGGTAAATATGATATTACTATTACCCTAACACATGTCCTAATTCTATTGGATAAGTGTAATTCGACCAAAAACAACCTTATGAATAAAATATGACCATTTAGGCCCACTTGGGTTAGATTAGGACATTTATTATTAATTTATTTAAAGAAGGGTTAAAATAGTTAAAATCAAAGTTTAATAAGTAAATCATTTTTAATATGGGGTTATACATAAGATAAATTAGACTATAAATATTCATTAGAAAGATAAAAATAGTTCCTACATAATTGTATTTTATTTATAATTTTTAGACATTAAATAATTTAATTTATTTATGACACAATTATGATGCAGTAATTATCTTATTTATGAAATATTGACATAATTGATGTTATAAACACCAAAATAAATGTAATTTGAGACTTTTTATGAATTACACAAATTTTCTAGGTTACTGTGATATATTAGTGTTGATTTAATCAACTTGGTACGAACATATAATTCTGTTATGACTTTCACAAAAATCATATATCAAATAGTGTCAAAATTGACATAAAATAGTTTTTAAATAAAATATTATATTATTAATTGTTATTTTATTCCTAAAAATCTAAGGTTTGGCCAAAGGACTTAGATAAGGATATATATATTAATAATAAACAATTTGGGGTTCGTTTGGCATGTTATAGTAAGTGTATTAACCATATAGTGAAAGAAAACAAAAAGACATGGTAAAAGTTAAATTACTTAACTAAGAGTTAAATCTAATTGATAAGGTTAAAATAATACCCTAAACTTGTCTAAATCCTATTGGTTGATAGGCTTTAGACCCTTACCCACTTTAGATTCGAAATAAGACCCTTTGAAACCATTATAAACCGATTTTGACTTTACTATAAAATTATATTTTGAGATATTCCTAAGGTGCCCCTCTCCTCCCTTATAAAAGGGAACCTCCTCCCCCTCCTCCTCACACCAAATTGAGCACTCAAGCTCGGCCAAACCCTGCCATTTTCTCCTCTCCACTTCCCTAGAATAATCCTAGAGGTCCTGGTCTTCTTCAAAGACCAATCTTAGTTCCCTAAGTGGAGGATTCAAAGAGGCGTTCCAAAGAAGAGGTAATATCCGTTATCGATCTTTTCAATTTCTTTCTTCTTCAACTTCTTCTACTTTAGTTGTTTAATGACAAAGTAATAACATCAGTATTACTTACATACTGATATGTTATTATAAATATGAAACAACCCTAATTCACCTTCTATCCATCCTACGGAAAAATGAAATCACCGCGCGTGCGTACGTACGGAATACCGTCTCCACGCCGTGGTGTAATCTATTTTCCTCCATCACTTTACAAGGATTGGTATAATGGTGTAATGAGTAACTATTTATGATTATTATGAAGTAATATTGATACTAAAATAATATATATATACTCCAATACAATTCCACGATCATAGGAACGATATCATCACTCGTGCGTACGTACGGAATACCGTCTCCACGATGTGAAGCGACTCGTTCTACATGATCATCATTACATAGTAATTATATAAATGAATTGAATGAATAAATATGATATATGTTACACTAATACCATTCTGGATATAAGGTATCTATAACCTTAAAAGAAGAATAAGAATTTATTCGGCAAAACACGCATAAGAACAAAAGGCAATAAAGACCCGAGTAACAAGTAACAATGAAATATTACTAACAAGAACCTAAGAATATGACCATATATGATATCATATCAATATGTATGATTCTGGAATAAGTCAATAACATTATTTAAACCATTATACAGGAGCTTCGGACACGTACAAAGCAAATCGGACCTAAGGTAAGGGAATATATCACAATCTCATTTTATCCGAGATTGTTTGTACTTTGGTATTTACTGGGGTGTATTTTATCATCCACATCCATGTTTCCTCATTATGTAATATTATTTCCATCCACCTACAATTTTTTAAATCCTATTTTACCCTTCGGTGAGTTTTTAGTAAAAGATATGAAAGGAATCTTTTGTCGTTTTTCGTACGAGGTACTTTTTTGACTTTTTCGACAAAAGTACGAAGAATGTTTTTTTTAAACTCGTACGGCACGAACAGATTTTTACAGTTTTATAAAGCCTTATTTTCATGAAGCTTACTCCAAAAGATTTCATAACTATTTTCAATAAAATCTCTTTCTTTTAAAATTTCATGACGTTTTGTGAAAAGAAATTGATTTTGAAGAAGAAAGGATATTTTCCTCAAGAATTCATTTCAAGTGTTTTATCAAAATTATTTTCCATATAAGATAACATAGGATTATGTTTTTATCCCTATTGTTACATTGATTTGATTATGTTGTGATGGAATTATTTTTATGAATTCCTTTATCTTATATGAATTGTTTTATGATGTCATGATGCTTAAGATTCCCATTTGTATTACATGGGTTATGCAATGATGTATGATTTATGATTTTGTGGCACACATAAGAATGGTATCATTATGAGATGGGTGGGACCTATATCTCCCTCCAATGCATTGGGTAAATATTTTATATCTCATGAGATAGATATGGCTGGAATGGTAGGTTATACCGGTTCAGTGAAACAGGACTGGAACGAGGGTGACTCGGTTCAGAAAGGGACTTTGTCCACTAAGATAGTATTTGCAATGAGTCATGACTAACAAGAAATGATTTTCCATGATTATGTGTGCATGCCACAATGTTTCAAGTTTCAAGTTATGATTATGGTGATATCATTTTCACTTCTATGATTTATTCCATGTTAAGATATTATGATCTCTTTTGCAGGTTATGATTTTCAAAAGATATGATATGATTTTTATTTCCTTTATTTGCCCTTGCTGAGCATTTGAGCTCACCCTTTTATGTTTTCTTTTCCCCAGGTTAGGAAGATGGATATTAAGTAGAATATGCTAAAAGGGACCCTAGATATGATGAAATTAATGGGAGACACTGTAGAAGATTTATGAACCAGTTGTTTATGTTTCCCAGTTTCTAAAGACACTATACCTATACGGTTCTTTGTGGTTTTGTCATATGTTGTAATAAGTGTGCTTCAATTTTGAAGTATTAACAATGTATGTAAAGTATGGGTCGTTATAAAAACAATGATGAAACCTTTTCTAATTAATAAAGTTTCTAGTAATATAAAATGATGGAAGATATGTTTAATGAACTTAAGGATACATATAAAATTTAAAAGAACAATCATGATTTGACTTCTAATATTAAATATTATTTTAGTATTGAGAAACATTAAAATTATTAATTTTTAAAAGAGAAAAGTGTGTCAGAATTGTATAATTAGGAACAATATAATGATTTTGAAATATTAACTGATGGAAGAAATACTCTTACTCAAATTCATGTAAATAAGACTTCTCCCAAGTACAATACTGGTATAGGGTATCAACATGGATAGATGAGTATTGTTAAAAATACATTAATTCTTTGTAATAGTTCTACTAATAATTTTTACAATCATGACCTAATGCAATATTTATTTCTAAAATTTTAAAATCTAATTATAGGAATACTATTATGAAAATACGGGTTCCTAAATCTTTGATTACTAACATTTCTAGAACCAAGAAGATTTGGGTAATAATGTAATTTTTTGTGTAATGTTTTTGATGGGAAATTTATTGAAATGTTCTAGTATGAACCTATGGTACTTTGATGGTGGTTGTTCCAGAAAAATGACTGGATACTAGTTAGTTTTCAAGAATCTGATAAAAGTGGATGTTGGACATGTCATCTTTGGTGAAATGATGAAGGGAAAATTATTGGCCTAGTCCAAATAAATAATTCTAATGCTATTTTAATTTCTAAGGTGTTTTTATATATGGTTTAAATTATAGTCTTCTTAGCATCTCAAAACCAGGTGATGATGAATTTTATGTCATGTTTGAAAATAATGCTTGATTTTTTTTGATTCTAAAAATTATTTAGTATATTTTCTATAAGAAATTATAATATTTATGTTATTAATTTAGAGTCTTTATTTTTTTAGTATATTTCTTATCTAAGTGAATTTCACAAAGAATTATGGATTTGGAATATGACACTAGTTCATTCCAACATTCAGTCACTTAGTAATCTAACTATGAAAGGGTTAGTCAAATATCTACCAAAACTATAATTTATAAATGATAAAGGCTGTAAACCACGTTAGAAAGGGAAATAACACAAAATATCTTTCAAATAAAAGAAATAAGTTTCAACTTTCTATCCCCTAGATTTGGTTCACAAAGATTGTTTTGGACCATATATAGTTTCTAGTCTAAATTTTAAGAAGTATATTTATCTCCTTATAGATTTATTTTCTAGGTATACTTGGGATATATTTCATGATAAGAAAAATGAATCATATTATTATTTTACCAAGTATGTTAAAAATATATAAAATATTATTGGACTTAGAAATAATACATTAATATGTGATCATTTACATGAGTTTCAAAATCAAGACATTGATTCTGTTTTCTCAAAAAATGGATATAATCATAACTTTTCTTCTCATAGGACTCCACTAAAGAACGAAGTTGTATAAAGTAAAATAGGAACCTTCATGAAATTTATTAGACCATGCTCAATGAGTATTAATTACCTATTTACTTTTGGGTAGAGTCTATAAATATATAATTTTATATAACTAATATATTTTCAATTATACCACTCTTAAATAAAATGCCTTATAAATTATAGAATGGCAGAAAGCCAAAGGTAAATTACTGTATAGTTTTTGGTTGAAAAGTATTTGTTATTAATACTAAGGATAATCATGAATAAATTTATTCCAAGAGTGATAAAGGAATTTTCCTTTTTTATACAACTTCTTGAAATCATATACTATATTTTATAAATGAAAAAAGAACATGAAAGAATATGATTATGTCAAATTTGATTAGACAAATTTACATGAGCTTAAATCCCCTTTAGAAAAATTTGAGGATGATTTTTCAACTCCTAATACTAATGAAAAAATTTCTAAAAATTCTATAAAGTAATTAGAAAAATCATCCAGTTCCAAATAATATCCTAAACCTTAACCTAAACCTATATAAGATAATGCGGTTTCTTGACCCTCTATTCCTAGAACTGTTAGGACTCATAGATACATTCCTCTAGATGATGTAGATGGTGATCTAGATAGTGGCACACAAACTAGATTTTGTCATAGAAATCAGTTTGAACATCAAGAATTCTTGTCACATATTGAACCTATGAACTTAAAAGATACAATTAATGACTAATTTTGGGTGATAGAAATTCAAGAAGAACATAACCAATTTGAAATAAATGGAGTTTTTGAACTAATAGTTAGCCCTAAAGACACTCTAACTATTGTAACTAATTTGGTATTTAGAAATAAAGTTGATGATTCAGGAACTATAGTTATTAATAAATATACATTTGCTACATAAGGATATAGTATGGAATAAGGTATTGACTATGAAAATACCTGTACACCCGTGGCTAGAATTAAATCCATTAGAATACTGCTTTTATATGCAACCCATTTTAATTTTAAACTATATCAAATGGATGTCAAAAGTGCATTATTAAATGGTTAAGTAGTTGATGGTTTTTTTGTTGAACAACCACTTAGATTTCAAAATCATCATTTTCCATCTCATGTATTCAAATTAAATAAATATTAATATAGTTCAAAACAGGATCCCAGAGTTTGGTATGAGGGTATCAAATCTTTTCTGATTTAATGTATTTTCAAAAACTATAGGTGATCCAAATTTTATTACAAAATTAATTATAAAATATGTTTTAGTAGTTTGATTTTTTTGATGATATTTTTTTTATTTTCTAAAAATAACTCGTGTTCAATTTTTTCATAAATTATGAAAATTTAAATTGAAATAAGTTTAATGGGCGAACATAAATTATTTCTTTTTTTTAAAAAATTTTAAAAATAAAGATGGAATTATCTTAAATCTATTTATGTACACTAAATACCTTCTAAAACATTTTGTTTTGGATAACACTCAAATTTGTGATACTCCCCTAAGTACAACCTATAAGCTCGATCTTGATGAAACTAGAAAGCCAGTGGATCAAACTAGTTATTGAGGTATGATTGGTAGTTTTATATATTTAATTGCTATCTGGGAATATATTACATGTAGTGTGTGTATGTGTTCCTCTTTTAAAAGAAATCTCAAAGATTCTCATTTACTTGATGTTAAATTAATTTTCAAATACCTCCCATATACATCCAATTTAAGGATGTTCTATACTAGATTAAAATAATTTGATTTGTGAATTTTTTAGATGTTTATTTTTGTGGTTTTAAGAAAGATTGAAAAAGTAACTTTAGAATGTGTCATCTTTTGGGAAACTCACTATTATCTTAGTGCAGTAAAAAGAAACATTATGTTTCACTTTCTACTCCTGACCAAAGTACATAGCTTCAAGGAGTTTCTGTGCACAAAATTTCTTGATGAAACACACAATTACAGATCATGGATATCAATTCAGACATGTCCCTATAATGTTTGACAACCCAAGTGTGATAAATATTTCCAAGAATCACATGTCTCATTCTAGGACAAAATATATTGTTGTAATACATCAGTTTTGAGAGAAATTGTCTAAATGGGTGATATTACTCTTGAATTCATAGGACCTGAATATCATCTTATTGATATTTTTAAAAAAACCTTGAATTTTGAGACATCAAACTATATCTAACATGAATTAGAAATGATAAATTTTAGTTTATACCACCATTGTAGGATCAAATATTGGTAATACTATATTGGTGAGAAAAAATTAGTAAGACACCCTTGGCAATCCATCATCAAACAAGTTACAGTTAGTGATCTACCATTGGATAATCAACTATTGGACAAGCCACTGTCAGACAAACCACCATTGGAATGGTCCACAATTGGGTAAGAAAACATTGGACATGACACTGTTGGAATTATACACTAATGAAAAAGCCACTATTAGACAATACATTGATGTAATGATCCATAATTTTAGAATCCCTTGTTGGATATGCTACCATTGGAAAATACACCATTGAAAAAAATACAACATTGGAATGAGAAACTGTTGGAGAGATCCACTTTTGGGTGAGCTACCTATCTCTATTTCATTTGGCTACCATTTTTAATTTTATGTGTCAAATTTGTAGTTTATTTAATTGTTTATATTTTATTATATTTTTTGAATTAAAATCCATAAATGATATAAATAAAACTTCAATCCAATTTTGAGTCACTCTCTCACTCACACATTCTACCTTCACACCATTTCAACTTCCCTTTCTCTCCTAAACTTCAACCTCATTCCCTCCTTTGATTCTCTTTTTATTTTTTTGTAATGGAGAGAGTTAAGAATCCTTTAGTTTCATCTTCAGAAGGATCAAATCATTCTAAGAAGGTTAATGGAGAACCTATTTGTGTTGTTGTTTAGCCTAGAAACTCGCATCTTGAAAACTATGTTATTGATGTATAGAGAAAGAAGTAGATGTGGAATGGATGTTTCTAAAAAATAATTATTTATAAGGGAAATATAGTACCGTGAATTGATATATTGGTTCTTAATAAATGATATATATTTTTATCCCATGTTGGTCCATTGGTTCTACCAATACATAGAATTCAATTTTAGAGAAAATAAATATTTTATTCAAAGCATGATAGAAGGTAAATATGTTTCTTTTTTTAATAGAATTAGATAAGTTTATAAGTATACATCATTGAGGATTTTATGATGATTATAAAAGATATATTACCAGTAATATTATGTTTTTTATGAGGATACACTTTAGGAGATAATTGGAGATGATACTGTGAGAAGGCCTTCTACTGCTGAACTAGATGGGGAATGTAGACTCTTGTTCAAGTTTATTCAGAATTTTCTCTATCCCAAGAAATGGGATTTCAATACAATGATGTTTCAGGATGTTTATATTATATTCCTTAGAAAAATAAAGCATAGAATTAATCTCTATAGATATATTATGGTGCATGTGATGGATATTTACAAGTCATATTCCATGTAAAACTTTTTTATTTACTTTAAAATGATTTTAGATATGTTGGAATACAAGGTCTTAGTTTATGAGGAAGAATAGTATGAGGTAAAGCATGGTGGTTTCTATTTAAGTGAAGTTTCATATTAAATTATAAAGGTGAATTGGAATCACTGGATAAAAAAGTGGGTTGAAGATAATGATAATCTCTATAAGGATTTTGATCCCATGGACAACCATACCAAAATAAAGAACATAGTGAATCATAACTGAGAGGTAGATGAGATTTTGGTTTATTCTAATGAATAATTTAAGGATGAAGTTTTTTAAGTTGAATAAGAGGAAGTGGATACATCTATTGAAGAGTGTAGTGATCAGGACATTTCTAAGAGACTAGTTGTGCCATATGGAACCACAAGACCACCCGATTATCTCCCTTATAGAGAGAGCCTCTTGACTGAAAGAGAAGATGAAAAGTTGGAAATATATAGAGAGGAACTGGTTCATAGTTCTTCTAAGACCTATGATGTAACATCACAACCCATATTTCCCTCAAAACAGTAGCTGAACTAGTCACCACATGACCTCAAGCACGTATCCCAGTACACCAGAGGCAACCGACTAGCAGCAAGGGTCTATGGATAGTCATTGGGGAGAATATACCCTCATATTCATAGTGAACAATGGAAATAGATAATAAACTCAGACAACAACGAAATTACATGTAAAACAATAATCAACTGAACAATGAAAATGTTCAATGCCAGATTATACAATGCATGCACATCATGGTGATAAATATCAAAAAGAAGTAAACAAAAAAACATGATTTAAATTCCAATAAAGAAATAAATAAGTAACTCAAAACCCTAAGGTTGATATCCATGAGAATCTTGAGCTCCCTCTCTATCCTTTTCTCCTAACTCCCAAGTATAAGTAATAGCCACAAGAAAAGGTCCACAATCCTACAAACAAGAAAGTCTAATCGGGCACCCTAGTGAAATAGAGGCCCGAATAGGGTGTGAGATATACATCTCAGTAAGTTGGGACCAATAGTTTTCTAGATCAATCTATACAATGCAATATAAAAAACTATTTTCAGATATAACAAGGAAATAATAGAATTGAATAAATAACCAACAACCCCTCTTGGTTGGAAAGGAACACCTGACGATAATACCTGCTTCGACCCATAGTTGAAATAAGAGCCTTCACAAGAATCATACAAGTATATTTATCAAGAATAAATACCATTCAAAACTAAACCAATTATTCTATATTACATCATTTATTATCTCTAAGGTTCTCATGGTTACACGTAACTCAATACTAACATCAGATCGTGTTGTAATTCTTATCATTCTCAACCTTTCTTTATTTAATCACAATTAACTTGGGTTTGATCCACATCTCTCATTCATTTCATAATTCATTATTGTTATTCATTTTGTGTGGAACATCATGTAAACCACCCCAATTCTCATTCGGTGTAGATCACTATGTCTAACACCCCAAATCTCATCTGGTGTAGATTACCATGTTGAACACCCCAAATATCATCTGGTGTAGATCTCCATGTCTAAAACCTTACATCTAACTACGTAGAAAACTATTGGGTAGGAACACCATAACCATGTCCCAACTTCTCCATTGGTATAGAATTCCATGTCTAACTCCCATATTCTGAATCATTTGAATCATTTGATAACTATTGGGGAGGAATGTCATGACCAAGTCCCAACTTCTACGTTGATATAGAATGCCATGACTAGCACCTAGTTCTAATTCATTAATTAATTCACAAATTAATTAATCTAAGCCCAATAATTAATTCCTCAAGAATTATCCACATTCATTCCCTTACTAATCCAAGGATTAGTGAAACATATCAAAAACCATTAGTTAACCCCACAATTAACTAAGCCCAAAATTCCATTAATTAATTCATCAATTAATTTATCTATTGACACAAATCTCATTAAATAATTAATTCTCTGTAATTAATTTCCCCAAACATTACTGTAATAGAACATAATTAATACACCATTAATTATCTCAATTAATCCAAAGAAAAATATCACAATTAATCCACTGATTAATTATCTCAGTTATCCAATTAAATATTTTATAATTAATTCCATGATTAATTATCTATATTCCAATCTCAGAGCACATAATTAATTCCAAAATTATTAATCTCAAATTTTCATGCTCAAAACTCACAATTAACCCCCTAATTAATTATCTATATTTCAATATCAAGGCATGTAATTAATCCACCATTAATTATCTTAAATTATCCAATTAAAATATCATAATTAATTTCCCAATTAATTATCTCAAATTATCCAACCCAATACTCATAAGTACAACTTAACCTAAATGCATCAATATGTAAATGAGAAAAATAGTGAATCACATAACAACAAGATAAACAAGCATATCAGACTAAACATTATGTTTTTATATTGAAGGCAACACACCTCCTTGGATGTGTTTTGTTAAAAAAAATATTATTATGTAATCTGTCAAATCATTTTATACCAATAAATAATTCATTCATCATTTGTAGTCAAACTTATCAACATTAGTAATTAAACAAATATTGGGTTTTATTAATTATGAAATGTTGAGGACCCTACCTCAATGAATTGGCTAAGCCAATACTTTCTAACATAAAATGTCATCTTATCATGTACATGCACCTCAACAACAGAACGAACATACTCATAATTGGTTTTATCACCCTATAAGGATGACCGACACCCACAATTAGTGCGGCGAGGACAAATTCACATCCAATTAATTAACCACAACCCAAAATAAACCATAAGAACCTAATACAAGGGGTGAGAAACCAATTATCAGGTATTTATCATTACCAGAATATAATGATGGTAAATAAAATCATGACAAAACTCCATGCCTTTAGTGACGTTCGTTGAAATATGGACCAACAGGTCCCGATACATCATTCACACCACCTAGAATCCAAGGAAAGGAAGAAACTGAATTAAACCCGGGAATTAGGGTTTTGGCCTAATGGAGACCAAGAAAATGAGAGATGAGATAGTATATGTGAAGAATGAAACATACGTAGAAGAACTTACCTTGACAAGGTGAACAAAGTTCATGAAGGAACCACCACTATCCGATGTGAGGAGAGGGGTGGGTGGTGCACCACCCATGGGAGGGGGGGGGGGTGGCCTGGTGTGCACCTCTCCCTCTCTTTCTCTTATCTCAATGAAAAACCCCAAAGTAATTAGATGAATTAATATAATAATAATAATATTAACAACCATATTATTATTATTATCATTTAATTTTAAATTCTCCTTAAATAAACCCCAAAATTCATAATTACACATCATTTAATTAAATTATCCTCCAAAAAATTAATTAAATAAAAACTCATACTCATCATCATTTAATTAAATTTTCTCAATATCAATTTAATTAAATGAAAACCCATTTCAAATCAACTAATTAAATTCCTATTAACCCAAAATTTAATTAAATAACATCCCCCATGACACAATATTTAATTAAATCCCTCTCAGCTGGGAATTTTGTTAAATAAATTAACCCAAAACCCAAAACAGGGTAAGCCACATATTTTTTCTCACATGGTCTAGAAAACCATGTGCAAACCATGAAGAACCTTCTGTATAAGGAATCCAATTTACAGGGTCTATCTCACACTGTTTTCCTATATTTATGTAGACCATGTGAGAATCTCTGTCTCCCAGAATTAAGCTGCACAATTTTCTATAGCAGGCTGCATGGTTTAACAGGTTGTGTGCCAACTATGCACTCTCTACTATTTCCTTAAAAACCAGACTTTTCCCAATCCAATGCTTTTGAATTTCAATCAGCTATCTAGGAAACCCATCAAGCCTTTACCCAAGCCTAATATAGTCATGATTAATCAATCCCAACTATTGAAACTTCATCCCAAGGTTTGGTTTTAAGAACGACACATCCATCAAATGAAAAATTTCAAAAACATTCATATTTTAACCCAATTAAAAAACATGGGACTTTACAATCTACCCACTTTAAAAACTTCTTGTCCCAGAGAATCCATCGGGGACAATTACAATATAAATCAAACCACCAAATCCATAAAGTTTCTTTTGAATGATCATGTTGTGTTTCTAAACACCAAAAACACATTTATCCATTTCCTAATCCCAATGGATTAAACCTTTTAAAACCTGATACATAGCTCTAGATCCAACCCAAAACATCAAAACAGTACATAACTGAGCCCACACAACTAGAGACATGATTCTGTCATCTTCTCCTCAACCAACCGCTCATTGATTCTTTTCACCAATTGTCTTAGCATTTAATGGTAAAGATCCCAAACCAAGGATATTTCCTTTAAATATATTGACAACCTAGAAACCACACTTTCCCTTAAATTTATGACGTGCCTTTAAGACGATTCCATCAACAACTGCATATACACCGAAATCCTTACTCGACCTCTGGTGACCTTCCTCTGTCAAGCCATTACAAGGATACTTTAAAGATGTCGTTCCCCAGCACGAATAAAGGCATAACCCAAACAACCATGTATCCCATGTACATCCCAAATAAAAAAACTTCTCGTCAAGCTGAACAACTTTTAAAAGCATTATTGTGGTGTATGACCAACTCTATCTCAGTGCCTCTAGGATGTGGTCAAGATAGCGTACATGCTTGTCTCATAAGAAGATCACACTAAAATTAAACCTAAGTAACCAAAATATTATTTGAAATATCACCGATCAAATCTTTAAAAAAAGTCTCGGCTTGTCCTACCGACGCATCATCAGCCAAACCTCGATGCCTGTGTCACCCAAGGCATCCTTGTTCCTTCATGGTTTACCGCTAAAACACTTCAAAGAACGTACTGATGGGACACTACCCACCTTAGGAGTGTCCATTTAATAAAAGAAAAGATCAGGCACCCAAAAGTTCACTAGTTAATAAACACCTTAAATGCACATGTGACCTTCCATGAACCATGATCACCACATCAACATCTTGCATGAAATCCGAAAATTAAACCTATCGGCGTGTCAAAACACCAGAGTCCCAAAAATTCTCCTGATAAGTGGGGTGAAATTACCTTAACTCCCAAACAATCTACTTTGGAGTTAAACCAAGGATGTCTTAAATGGCCGACCATGCACAAGTCATGTCTATCCGACTGAACCAAGAATTCCTCAATGCTTATTCTCTTGTCAAGAGTCAAGATGCAATGACCACCCCTCAAAGAAAGGGTGTAATTATTTAAAACTAAATCCGTACTAAGGACAACGACACATTAATGGTACCAAATTCAAAAATATCCTTGTGGAAACAATGCATCTAAAGCTCTAAGGGTGCTACCTACTATGTTCTAGTCCCTTATGAAGCATACACATTGACCCTATCTCTTGGTCACACAAACCAGAACTCACTAGTCTTAGAATACCCTTTCTCAATTTTTATCCGTTTTATTAATTCATTTCAACCTCAAAACACTTGGAAGAATTTTAACAAACCCACAAGTAATATTCCATAGTAAGGAAACTAGTTTTCAACAATGATCCTCAGCCAACAGAGGAAAGCTATAACGAACTTACTCTTAACCATTTTACATTTAGTATCATTTAATTTTAAATAGGAAATTTAGCATCTAAATTACTTTTAATTAGAAGGTGACCTCTGAGGGTTCCATTTATTCAAAACTTCTAGGCTTTTAAATAAAACCCTATAACACTTCATTTTAGAAAACTCAACAGTTTAACATTTATAACCATTTTCAAACACACTATGGTTATACAAGGCTTAGTTACATGGGTGTCCATCTACCAATCGCTAATTCAACCATACACCTTACCACTGGATTTTGGCTCCCATTTATCACATTAGACTTCCATTTAACTTTTTAAATTTAGCAGCCACTCTTTCAATAGTTTGAATACATGGGTTACCCTTTTCAAGTTATTAGGTGACCATACACCATACAACTGAAATTGGAACCTTTCATAAAAGCAACCAATCAATTTTCTACATATGAATCCATTTACACCTCAAAAAATCCCTTACATGTTATCATAAGCAGTAACACAACAACATGATATAACATAGAAGCATGGAACAACATCAAAACATGCTAATAATATAAAAATCATGGCATATAAATACCCAAGCATGTTATATCTTTCACCAAAACATGGTATGTAAAGGGGAATACTAAAGAAAATAAAAACATGGAATTCCATCCAAGGCACACAATCAATGTTAGCAGGCATCCTACTAATGAAACTACGTGGAATGTGATGTACATGGTGTGTGAATATTTATGTGCCTAAGATGATGCATGTAATGAAATTTCCTTTCCATAACAGTCCATGTAAAATTTTCAAAATCCTAAAAATCAATAAGCAATGGAAAAAAACACCATTCACTTAAGGTGAAATCATATCAACAATAATATCAAGTACTTTAAACTTCAATTCCCATCCCTGGATACTTGGTCAATTCCCGTACGTGGGGTGATCAGTCCCAGGAATGACTATTAACCAAGCGTTGACACTTTCCTAGTCTCCCATCTACCAACCCAAAACCGAATGATAACAGAAAAAGAAAGAAAACCTAAACCTCTGATACCACTTTGCAACGTCCCTACCCAGCTTACCCAGGAACCAGAAGATGGACCTGTCACCACATGATCTGAATCACATCTCCCCATATGCCAGAGGATGTTGACTAGTAGCGAGGGTCTACAGATAGTCAATGGGGAGACTATACCATCATATTCAGAGTGCACAATGGAAATAGACGATAAACTCAAACAACATTAGAAGAATATGTAAAACTATAATAAAGTGAACAATGAGAATGGACAATGCCAATTTATACAATGCATGGATGTTATGGTGATACATATCGGAATGTAGTAAACAAAATTTCATGATTTACATTCCAATACGTAAATAAATAAAAGGCTCAAATCCCAAAGGGAGATCTCGACATGCATCACAAGATCACGATCGATGCCTTTCTCCCAACTCCCAAGTACAAGTAACAACCACAAGAAAAGGTCCACTATCCTATAAACAAGAAAGTCTACTCAGGTACCACAATGCAATGGCGGTCCAAATAGGGTGTGATATATACATCTCAGTAGGCCAAAACTACTAATTTTCCAGCTCAATCTAGACAATGAAATATAAAAAACGGTTTGTAGATGTAATAAGGTAATAAGAGAACTGAATAAATAACCAAAAACCCATCCAGGTTCCAAAGTGACACCTGAAGGCAATACCTGCTTCATCCTGTAGTCGGAATAAGAGTCTGTATAACAATCATACAAAGATATTTATCAAGCATAAATACCTTTCAACCCTAAACCAATTATTATATATTTAATAATTTATTATCTCCAAGGTTCCCATGGTTTCCAATACCTCAATACTAACATCAACTCATTCTGTAATTCTAATCATTCTCAACCTTTCTTTATATAATCTAATTTAACTCAGGTTTGATCCAAATCTATCATTCATTTGAAAATTATTATTATCATTCATTTGGAATTGAATACCATGTCAAACAACCCAATTCTCATTTGGTGTAGATCTCCATGACTAATACCAAAAATATCATCTGGTGTAGATTACCATGTCTAACACCCCAAATCTCACCTGGGGTAGATCTCCATCTCTAATACCTTACATCTAACCACTTATATAACTATTTGAGAGGAATTCCATGTCCATGTCCCAATTTCTCTATTGGTCTAGAATTCCATATCTATCACCCACATTCTCAATCATTTACATCATTAGATAACTATTGGGGAGGAATGCCTTGTCTAAGTCCCAACTTCTCCATTGATCTAGAACGCCATGTCTAGAACCCAGTTCTAATTCATTAATTAATTCACAAATTAATTAATCCAAGCTCAATAATTAATTCCTCAATAATTATCCACATTCATTTCCTTACTAATCCAATGATTAGTGAAACATATAAAAAACCATTAGGTAACCCCATAATTAACTAAGTCCACAATTCCATCAATTAATTAATCAATTAATTAATCTATTAACACAAATATCACTCCATAATTCATTATCCCCAATTAATTATCCCAAACATTACTACAAAGGCACATAATTAACACACCATTAATTATCTTAATTTATCCAAAGTGACATATCACTATCAATAAACTGATTAATTATATCAATTAGACAATTAAATATTTTATAATTAATAACCTAATTAGTTTTCTATATTCCAATATCAAAGCATATAATTTATTCAAAAATTAATTATCTCATCTTATCCTGCACAAAATTCATAATTAATCACCTCATAAATTATATTTATTTTAATCCCAATGCATGTAATTAATCCAACATTAATTATCTTAAATTATCTAATTAAAATATTATAATTAATTCTTGGACTAATTATCTCAACTTATCCCACCGAATACTCATAATTACCACTTAACCCAAGTGCGTCAACATGTAAAGGGAAGAAATATAAAATCACATAACAACAAGATAAACGAACATATCAGTCTAAACACTATGTTTTTTTCTTGATGGTAGTGCACCTCTGTTTGAGGGGTTTTATTAAAAAAACGTGATTCATTAATCTATCAAATCATTTTTACCAATAAACCATTCATTCATCATTTTCAGTGAAACTTATTAACAAAAGTAATTAAATAAATACTGCACTTTATTAATTAAGAAATGTTGAGGACCCAACCTTAAGGAATTAGTCGTGCCGATGGTTTCTAATATAAGCTGTTATCTGATCGCATAAACACACCAAGAAAACTTTACACGCACACTCGGAATTCGTCGCATCACCCTAAAATGATAACCAGAACCCACAATTAGTGCTACGAGGACCATCATACCTCCAATTAATTAAGTGTAACCCAAAATACCCCATGAGAACCTAATTAAAGGGGTGTGAAAAAAATTATCGGGTATACAGCCTTACCCAAATATGACGGTGGTGAACCAGATCAAGCTAAACCACCACGCCATCAGTGAAGGTTGTCGAAATACTAACCAATGAGTCCCGAGACATCATAAACACCACCTAAACTCAGAAGAGAGGAAGAAACCGAATTAATTCTAGGATTTAGTGTTTCGGCCTAACGGAGACCGGGCGAAGGAGAGACTAGACAACCCTTGTGAATAACAAAACATGCGGAGAAGGAATTACCTCAACGAGATATAAAACTTCCATAAAATAACCTCTGTGATCCAGCACATGGAGAGGAGCCAGGAGGAGTGGGTGGTGTGCCACCCATGGGAGGAGAAGGGGGTGGGGGCGCCTGGCCTACTGTGCGACTCTCCTTCTCATTCTTTTCTCTCAATTAAAAACCCCTAATAAATTATATGAATTAATATAATAATAATAATAATAATAATAATAACCATATTATTATTATTATTATTTAATTTTATATGGTACTTAGATAAACCCCAAACTCTCCAATTACACATCATTTAATTAAATTCTTCTCCAACAAATTTAATTAAAAAAAACTCTAACTAATCACCATTTAATTAAATTATATCAATATTAATTTAATTAAATGAAAACCCATTTCAAATCAGTTAATTAAAATCATATTAACCTAGAATTTAATTAAATAAAAACCTGTATATCATAACATTTAATTAAATCCATCTCATTTGGGAATTTAATAAAATAAATTTTCCCGAAACCGAAAACTAGATAAGGTGTACAGTTTGGCTCAAACAGTCTGGAAAACCGTGCACCAACAATGTAGAACCTTTTTTCTAAGGAACCCAATTAATGTGTTATATCTTACATAGTTTTCCTAATTGTGTGTGGATTGTGCGAGTGTCTCTGTCTCCTAGAATTAAGCTGCAAAGTTTTCTGTAATAGGCCATATGGTTTAACTGGCCATGCACCAACTGTGCGCTCTCTGTTGTTTCCTTAAAAACCTGAATTTTCCCAATCCGATGCTTCCGAATCCCAATCCAATATCGTAGAAACTCATCGAGAATTTACCAAGGCCCGATATAAACATTTTTAAATGATCCCAACTTGAAAAACTTTGTACCAAGTCTTGGTTTTAAGACTGACTCGACCAAAAAAAAGTTCAAAATCATTCATATTTTAACCCGGTTAAAAAACAGGGGAGTTTACATATAAAGATGTTTTGGATATATCATATGGTTCCAATGATGATGATGAGAATGAAGATAATGGTGATGATAAGAATAGTGATGGACATTCTCATGTTGCTGACGATGATGTTGAGAGGACTCAGTGACATCGTCGATCTCTTATTGGTTTAGTTAGATCTATAAGTGTTGAATGATGAGTTTTTGTTGATTATATTGGTGATGCTACCTATATTTGAGGTGAGCTGAGGGAATTTTATGTGGCAGAGGAATCCCCTAGTTTTTCCATGATAGTGGATGAAGTGAAATTCAAGGGGGGATCCTTGACCTGGTTTTAGTTTTCCTAGTTTATCTTATCTTGAGTCAGATGAAGAGGTTGATAGTGATGATGACCATAACAGACCAACAGAGCATGGTGGACCTATAATTTTGGTTTGTGTTGGGAAAGATCCTAAGGGATATTTAGTAGAGAATATTAATGATAGTGGTAATCTAGATTCATTTTCTATCAGATATAGATGCCATATCAGAGCATGAAAAGGTACTTTTAACTATTCGTAAGTTAGTTGTTTTACCTTTGCATGATTATACTTCTATGCCTTCGGAGTTTGTAGAAGATATTATTTGGATGTCTTAAGAGAGAGATTGTTTTCAGATTTCAGTGGCATCATGAGATCTCATCCTCCACCTATTACACATCTTAGTGAAGAGAATTATAGGTATATCTTTGAGTTGGTTATTTTCCATATTCATCCCTAGATGATTCAAAATATTGAGGAACTTGAAATTGAGAATAGATGGTTGGCCTAGCTTTTATGTTAGAGAGGTTAGAGATATTACTAGATGTTTCTTCTAAATCGTCTCCTCCACCTCCTTTAGACTCAATTGATGGTGAGATGATCAGATCCATATCCAGAGAGGAGATGCAAGGTGTTCTGGGTGATGTTCATACATCTCATTAGGAGGATCTTCACCAAATTCCACAACATAGTGAGCACATATATAAACTATTAAGAGAGTATTTATAAAAAACCCAAAGTGATAGGGAAACCATTACCAAGACTATAAAATACTATCTTTATAGGATATATATATAAAGCATGAGTTAAATTCTCAATTTATGTTTTTAGATAAGAACTTAATAATTCCAAATGTGTATAGGGAATTAAAGTAATAGGTAGACCAAATCAAAGTTATGACCCCTCATCTCAAGTTGTTCATCATGTAAGGGAACAAGGAATTCTTTAGTGTTATGGAGAGATAAAAACATAATCACGGATTTTGTGGACCTCATGAATCCATTTTTGAGTGTATATAGTAAATCCGTTGTGGTGACTGAGGAAATTTCCATGTCCATATTCACATATACACCTTATAATCCTCCTTTTACACCTCAGTATCATCTATTTAGAATGTTTCCAGGTGAAGTAGTTAGGAATATCAGACCAGTGGTGCTCTAAGAGCTTCCTCAGACCACCTTAGCCCCCTCAACCTCTACATTAGTGCCTACTACCTTTGGAAAAGGAAAATGGCCTATTGATCTAACCTAACAAAGAGATGAGAGTGACTCATGTTAGGATTATTTATTGATAGGGACTCTTCTAAATTCTATTTTATTTCTTTTTTTTCTATAATCAAATGCCTTTTGTAATCACATTAGTATCTCTCTTTTTTTTCTAAATTTATTAATGAAGATTATTTATTATTCTTCATGATTTATTTATTTATCTTTAATATTTATTGTCCTATCTTTCTTATAATCCCATAATGGGGAGAAACTTGTGTATTTCATTTAATAAAGCTTATGTTTTATAGTTAAAGTTTATGTTTTCAGTGTATGTTTGTATTTTTTTTATGATTTTAATTCTATTTCAAAACCTAATACTTGTATATCCAATTTTTAATTTGAAATGACAAGAAAAATTTTACTCTACAAATTCATCTATTTATTAATATCTTTATTTTATAAATGGATTATAAATTTCCATGATTTGGGATCATAAAAAAATGGGGATATTGTTGGAGCCTCTTTATTTTAATGCTCACAAATAAAGATTATTATTTTTCTAATGAGATTATTATTTTATGTTAGTATATCATTTTATAAAGTAAATTTGGTTAAGTATAGTTCTAATGAGATTATTATTTTATGTTAGTATATCATTTTATAAAGTAAATTTGGTTAAGTATAGAAAAGTGCTACTATTAGTTCAAATATTCCACCATTAGTACAAATGTGCTACCATTAGTACAGATGTGCTACGAATAGTACAAATGTACTACTATTAGTATAAATGTGCTACCGTTAGTTCAATCATGCAACCACTAGATTTTCAACAATTAGGCTTGTGGAAGTGTTAGTTCCAATCATGATTTCACTGGAAGTTTTCTACCATCAGAGTCCAGCTACCACCAGAAAAGTGAGACTACCAGCTCTCTACCATTGTCAAGAATGAACTATCGCCAAGCATGTGCTAAAACAAGATCTCTGACACCACCAAGAATGAGGAAGCACCAGAAATGTTATACCACTAGTTCAAATGAGCTACTTCCAAACACGCTAGTTCTCAAACTACTATTGTTAGTATAACTTTTCTATCCCCAAGTGTGCAACTTTTGGATTGTTCTATCACTGTACCGTGCTACCATCAGTCATGCTACTATTGCTATTCTAACCCTGATTCAAATTTAATGCTTCAAATAGATAGTTTTTGGGGGCTAACAAAGACAAAATCACATGGTTTTCTTTAATGATTATTCAAAAACCATTTAATGGATGAATTGAATACTAAGTCATAGGTTTCTTGATTTATTTCTTAATATGAGGATTCGAGAAATATTTTCTATTATTCTTAAACATATAATTTGGAACTGTAGTGCTATATATTTCATAATATCTCCATCATGTACTTGTGGGGGAGAGAAATTACATTTTGAATTCATGAAACTATAGAAGAGTAGAATAAATTTAAGATCAAGTTCCTTTCATACAATAATTTGATAGATTTGTGTAGAAGCTTTCCAGTGTGCCTATATATTGAATGTTGAACTCCATGAAACTCTTTTTTCATCAATTTCAAAGAAATATTTTCAATCACATCACCAAGACAAATCCATTGACCCTCAAGAATATGAATAATCATAGACTGGGTAGCACAAAATCTATCTATCTTTACATATTTTCTCTCTCAGTTTTTGTTAATTAATTTAGAGCAGTGTATTGTATTGATCTGTTTATATACACACATTGAATCCTAGGATTAAACTGGAGAATACCCAATATTTTCTCAAACCTATGTCTATCTGTATATGCATGAAAACTTTGTAATAGGTCATGTGTGTATTGTGTTGTATTTATTCCCACGTATAACTATAGAAGAGGCTTTGAGTCCAGAAAACTTGTGTATTGTTGTGTGTATACCCGATCCAGGTTATAGATCTGATTATTTGTTATAATAATATTTTTATAATTGGGTAATTTACATGTAGAGGGATTAAGTATCAACATGAGACTGAATCCCTTGTTTATTCCACTATGTGATCTTTCAGTTTTGTTTCTCTTTATTTAGTTACTTAAACTGCATCTTCTTTTAATCTATAGAAAAACTTATTCTTTGATATTTAATCCCAACCTATGTTTATATAATGGATTTGATTAAGTAAATTGATTTAAAAATTTAAAGTAATTTCAAATATTCATTTAGTTGATCCTTAATCATGCTTTGAGAAATATTTTGAAAGAGAAAACATATATTAAACTACTATTTTGATTAACTAAGTGTTTTTAATTATATTAAGAGATTTTATTTTAACTTTTTTAAATAAAAATTTTATTGGGAACACAACTCACCCCTCTTGAGTGACACAATCTAAACAACCATATATTATAACATAGAAATATATTAAAAATTAAATAAAACACACACACACACACATATATATAGTATAAAAAGATCTTACCAAAGCATACTAACACGAAATTGTAGATCTCCCCAAAATGATGCTAGAAATTGACCATGATATCATGATGAATCAAATTAATTAGTTTTTTAAATATTAATTATATTCCAGGGAATACCCTAGGTCATATCTCAAGGATTTTTCCAAGTTTAATGTATAAATTATAAATATGTAATTAAAGAGGAAAATTAAAAACAAGTAGGGTTTACATGAATGATCAACGATGGGTATTCTAGAAAAAAAACATATTATGATATGGTTATCATCAAATATCAACTTGGTCAAGGATTTTTTCAGTGCTTCCCACAACTATACTGGATTTAGGTTCTTTCTTTTCTGGGGGACCTATGACATCCACATGAAGCATGATTCCCCATCCTTGGTGATTTTTGTTAGTTTCCTTGAACACCCTTTATCATTTCAAAACCCCTTAATTATAAAAATTATTGGGAATCTCATTGGTAGATATCTATGTTTTGACAGTATAACTCAAATGGGTTTACACCCAATTTTTCCCCGAATCTTTGTAGAAGTTGATGTTTATAAAAGGAAAGTTGAGTAAGTATGGATTTCAGTGGGGTAAGAGTTATGATGAAAAAAACTAGTTTTTTATAAGTTTTGGATCAATTTTTTCTATTCCTGTAAGAATTAAATTTCATACTATAGTCTTGGAAACAAAGACCTTATTCAGTAGAAAGGCACATAATTTTATTATAAAGCTTAGGGGTGAGCCCCTATTTATTAGAAAAGGAAAACAAGAAACCCTTTTGAACTGGGAAGGGGAAACCCATTACATTCCCGAAGTCCAGAGGCAAATAGCCTTAGATCCTAGTGATAAAAGTTGAATGGTCAATCCACACGAAACCCATAAAAACAAGTCACAATGGTCGTAACATGCCCAAACAGAATTCAAGTCACCATCTCTGGAAAAATCTCCACCACAGGCCACCACGTTCCGCCATCCCCGCTAGAGAACCAAAACCGCCGCTTTCCGTGGCTAGAATCACACATCTGCACCATACAAGATCCACATCCAGTCGCAAACACTGGCACCCGAAAAAACCTAGCTGCAGAGAAAATAGACGCCGCTGCTTGATGCCATGCCGAGATCACCATCTCTTTAGGAGAACCCACACCGCCATTGAGAGGAAGCCGAAGACCAAGCTCGAAGAAATCATGCCACCGTCGCTCGAGGAGAACCCAAACCACCGCAGCTGATGTTAGAGGTAGAAAGCCAGAGCCTTCCACCGCAAAGAAGAATACCAAACACCGAAGGAATAGATTCCATTGCCACAAGGAATTAGGGGAAGATAGAGGAGCCTGCCGCCACAAGAAACCCTAGAAGGGGAAGCGATTCCGCAGCGAGAGGAGAGCCGCGGCCGAAGTCGCAGCCCCGAAAGGAACATACTTAGAAAGTGATAAAGTGGTGATTATTGGTGTTGGTGAAGCTTAATCAAGGTAGATTCAATTGTGTGGTCATATGGAACCATGTAGCGAAAAGGTCATGCAATGTGGGATACAAGGGGATGAACCAAAGGTGGTGGATATTTTCAATCACTTGAGGGATGATCTGGGTGATCCCAAGCCCACCATGTAATTGTCTATCAAGGGAGGTCCATCGGCTCCTAGGGATTAATCCTATGCCAAGGCTGTAAAGTTAGGAAATGGTTCTATTTTAAGAAAGGGATCAAAGGAGACATATACACCATGTATTGGATGTAAAATTATTTTCTATGTGACTAGGGAGAGAAATACATCATGCAATAAGGATTACGAGAAGGATTCAGGGGCTATGGTGTTGATCAAGCCAAGCTTGAGACTAGAATTTCAAGCCATTAAACTTAGTAATATTTTTTAATGGTTGGATATTAAAGGTATGAAAATGATTTAAGAAGTAAATTAGGTAGAGTACACCAATAAAGAAAATGATTTCTCTGGGTCAGAGCCCAGTGATGGGTATTCCTATTAATTTTCAGGAGATAGTATAGAATAATTTCAAGGTAAAGGGATACACAATATAAGGAGAAGGAATGGATAAATAAGAAACTAGTATTTGGGGAGTTATATCCTGATTAACATAAAAAAAATAAAAATGTGTAAAGGATTATTCCCATTTTCCACTTCCAATGGAGATAGGATCTGCCAAAATGATCAAAATATGAGGCAATAGATACTGTTCCCAAGTATTCTGGATTGACTACTTCAATATCAGATGATTCTAAGGACCCTGAATAGGAAGAAGGTCTATTGGAGTCTTTTTATAAAAATAAATAAGGATTTTTGGTGGAAACTCACTCCTTCAGTATGGTCACCTCTAGCTGGGTTGAGGCTAAAAATCATGTGTCCACTCCCCTCAAGGGTGTACTGACCGGAGAATAGTGGGAAGCATGTGTGGAGGGTGAAATAGTAGAGAAATATCTTGATCTTCTTATCCATTCAAAGGAATAAAAGGTGGAGTAATTTCTTTAGATTAATTCCACACAAGAGGAAGCTGGAAGGGTGATGAAAAGATTGATTTTGGTGGATTATAATAGTGACCAGAAAAAATTGATTAACAAGTAGGAACTAATACTAATAATATGATTCAATAAATGGAATATAAACATATAAGGGTATATCCAAACGTGGGAAATGTTGTATTATCACATTGAATAATTTATTAAGGATGATCTATAAACTTTTGTAACTAATATCTCCAGGGAATTATTTTGGGAGAATGTTTCAAATAGAATTAAACTGTTTTTCAATGATTTTGTGGTTTCTTATAAGGTATGTTCAATTTGAACCTTGTGTTTTCTCAATTTTTCCTTAAAAGTTCTTTTATAATAAAAAAGTAAATTTTCAGTAAAATTGAATCTTGTGTATTCCTATTGAAATAACATAAGTCACATAATTAATATTGACTACTAGTCATTAAAAAATTTGAATCAGTTTTCTTGAAATGAATCAAAACATTGAAAAAATTTAGGATAAATCTATAATAATTGTTTAAAACCAAAAAACTACACCAAACCATTAGAAATTAATGTTGTAAAACTCCCTCCCTAAGAGTTTATCACCCTATCAATGATCAGCCACTATCTATCTAGAGGATGAGGAGGATCAAGTAGATATACTTCTTCATTTAACATCTCACTATGAATATTTGGAGATCCATAATATATAAAATCATTATGATAACCCCTTAGAATCTATAAAATGAATGATTTCCCCCCTTTTGGAATATATAATTGAGGTTCCCATGGTCTCAATTTATAGGCAAAGTGAAAGGTCATATTGAGCATATTGAATATTAAAAATCAATTGGATCAAGGATTTGGGAGATGATACTATCTTATATAACTTTTCAATATTTGTAACACACACATTTAATATCTATACCAAACTTTTTTGAAGCAATTGGAGTTTTATACTAGATATGAACATATTACAGAAGTGACATCATGACTGTTAGCAGTCAAGATTCCCTCCAATTATTCAATATTTCAATCAAAAAAATATATTAATTAGGATTCATGGCCTTCTATATAATTTTATACCACATTTTTATAGACCAAAACATAAAATTCATTCATAATTGGAGTGACCAATTTTTCAAAATATGTAATTCGGTGAACATATGTTCTTTGGATTTTATACAGTTTGACCTGTTTTACTTGAATTTCTTCATGGTATCTCTAATCACATCCTCCTATATTTTTAACATCAGAAAAAGTAAAATTGAACCATTTAAATTTTTTAAAAATTAGAAAATGTAATCAAATGGGATGTGTTATTTATTATTAAAATTTTAATTTACAATATAAAAATATTTTTTAACCATGGTTTAAATGTGGAATAGAATAGTTAATTGTTCTGTGATAAATTGAACAACTATGCGAGAATGATTTGGATAACGTGTATGGTTAATTGGATAAATAATAATGGTTATTTAGAGTTCAAAAGGGTCATACTATTATAGATGATCTACATTAAGTATCATTCCAGGAAACGTAATGTTATTTCCTTCGAAAAATTTTTGAACCTGGAAATATAATTATAGAAATGTTTTATTGGACTTTAATTCTATCCAAACATTACTGGCTCAGTAAAAGTTAATTATTCACGTATAAAATTATATAGATTTAAATAGATAAATAAACATAATATTTATAAGAAATTTTCATGGGGAGTTTGAATTAAAAATTCAAATTCATGTATTCCACATTTTTTTATTTAGTAAATCTATGTACAATTTAGATTCTTAGGATATTTCCACAAATAATTTTTGAAATATTATTCAAAAATTAATGTGAATATAAATTTGATAAATTAATAATAAAATATTGTTTTAACATTAAGTAGATAGGTCAATACACTAATTCCTTAAAGATCATCTATATCGAGAGAGATAAGAATTGAAGAATACAACTTGCACTTCATATATGAATTTAGAAGAGGTCCAAGAAATAAAATTATACTTGTTGTTGATCTAGGTTCCAGCTAATAAAGAGGTAGTGGATAATTTTCAGGAATTTATTCTCTCATGAGAAACACTATCATATTGAATAACTATTGAGAGGATCCAACAAAGATACTATAATATTGAAAATATTATAGCATACTCAAGGGAATAGGTGGAATAGTACAGTGATAATGAAAATATTATGGTAAATGGATGGTACCTTCCCCTTTGAAAAGTAGATGATAACTTCTCAAACCAAATACTAAACTATTATTTTATTTGTGATCACTATAAATTAATAGTGACAATGAAATTTGTGTACCAATAATAGTTTTGACACGTCAAGGAGTATATTCTCACACCAAGGCCAAACCCTATACAAATATCACATGTGATACTTGTGTTTTTAATATTTTTATATGGGTAGAAAAGTGTTTCAAGAGAGAGGATCATTACATTAACCGATCACAAGGGTTCAATTAAAAATAAAAAATTTATAAAAACATGTACCATTGATTCACCCACCCAGTGGTTCATTAACTAATCTAGGATATACACCATATGAATGGAATTATAAATGTACTAAAGAATGTGAATGGAAGAGTTAATAAAATTTTATACATTAACAATGATGTATTATTGACATAAAATTTATTTGGGATATATAATTAACAGGTGATGAGATGAAAAAAATATTGTTCTCTATATGAAGTGCTTGTGACACATCCTTTTACATGTTAGATTACTACATGACTATATTTTTGGCCACAAATAATCAAAATAGTTTTTATAAATATGGAACAGATAGAAACTCACTCATGAAAGGATATAGGGTAAGTGATAACATTTACTAGGTAGATAGAAAAGAAACCACTTATCTCATAATAGTTGAAGAGGATAATATCTTGCATCATCATAATAACAACCACACAGACCAACATAGCATGGAAAAATTATCTAAACAAAAATCTATACTAGATATTCGAAATATAAATATAGACCATAAAAATACAGGTGATTCTTGTATATGGGTAATGATGTTTTGAAATATATTTCAACATATGAAGAAAAAAGAATCTAATCATACTAATATAGTTTATACATATGTGTATAGTCTAAAAAATAAACAAGGAATACATGCAGAGAGGTATTTCATCATATTTGTTATTTATTATTGTTGGGACCAAAAGGTGCCTAGATACCCTGAGGGGTGGGGGGTGAATCAAGGTATGGATATTATATTCTGTTTATTCTTCCTGCCCCACTAGATCTTGAACTCTATATTATGACGGTCACTTTTTTTGCTCTTATCTTGTTAACGTTTATCTTTCCCTTTCTTTATTTATCAGATAATGATACTTTGAATGCAATACAGAGAAGTAAGCAGGTAGACACATAGACTTTTACTTGGTTCACTCTCACTGGGCTACGTCCAAGGAGCATACAGTGACGATGTGACATTGTACCAAATCCATTAAAGTTCACATCCAATTTACAATGTTTGGGATATGTCACTTCTATGCCCAGTCTCACAACCTTTACATTTTTTTGGGTTAACTCACTGCTTTCCCAAGGGTCACTCTCTATTTCTCTATCTCTAGCTCACTGTTGGTGGAGAATATCACCTTATTCCTTTTCCTTTTCTAAATACTCTAGAAAGGATCCAATCACAGTTTAAAGACTTTTAGGTACCTTCATTATAACATATGAATGCATCTTCATCTGTATATAGATGCTCTGTTGAAGTTCCACTTTCATCCACTAATGAATACAACTTTACTACGGGTGTACCGGGAAATATTTAAGCCTTATCCCAAGGATATAATTAATAGAGAAATTCTCTATAACTAACGTGCAAGTTTCACCACTCTACTTATGAAACACTCCCTTATTCATCTCAAAACTTGGGCGACTCACACCCCTTTACACCCAAATAAATATTGGTGTGCAACTATCAACTAGTGCGCTTATTCATGCCTGGTGCGCAAGTGTTACCAAACCACTTGTAGGACACTCCCTTCTCTAACTTTGAACATGGTTGACTAAAACCCTTTTATTCCCAAACTATTATTGGTGCTCAATAACCAATTGGAGTGCAACTTCTGAATATATCTTTATACTTGCACGACCAAACCACTACTTGCATGCCCAAACCACCTACATGACTGGAGCTCTAATTTTCTCAAAGTGTTGAACTCTGTAAAAAATTAGGAGGGGTATCCCTCTATTTATAGGCATTTTGGACACCCTGAGAATCGACCCACAACTCTCCTCTCGGCGTGCAAGTCTAGACTATCAAGCATCTATTGCCCTAGTCACCTTGTGTGCCCAAACCAAAACCTGGGCCCCCCTCTTTCCTTTGCAATATTTTGATGTTCTGATCTTGAAAAATATACGGCGAAAAAATTTCCAAGCCTCCAAGACACTAGCACACAAGTCCCTTAGCCAAAAACACTTTTCTCCATTTGTCGATTTTGAGGCCTGAAAATTTGGAAAACAATAGAAAATGGTGCCACCTTTTATCAGTTCTTTTTGTAGTGCCTATAGATCGTCCATTCCACTATCAAGGTTCCTATTTTAATCATGTATTATAGATAACATCTCTTGAACTCTAAAAATACCCATATAAACCCCTTTTGTCAACAAATTGAACATCATGGTTAGCTTTGTTAATAAACACAATATGGAGACCCACTTTGTCAACAAATACAATCACCGAAAAAAATGATTCAATGATACCTTGAGGGATTTTTCCCAATAATCTCTCCATTTGGGTTTTTAAAAAAATCTTCTCATAAACATTTTTTGCACTTTGATACCTCACTGATGATCCTTCCATCATCTACCATTCACCTCTTGCGATTATGATAGCGATCAAGGATTTACTCAACACATACTCTGAGCCCACATGAGCAATAATCGGTGTGAGAAACAAGAGTAAATGAAAATTTCATCAATTAATCACTTTATTTTTGACACAAATTGTTGATACTATGCTGATACCAATTACTAAACTGATACCTATTGGTGATCACTGGAAACCTTCTAACACCATTCCATCGCCACTCCTATGATTTTATCATGATCCTCACCTGTCATGATATCTAGTCTTTGATCTATCATATCTAGCATCATAATATTTAAAACTTCTCCTTCAACACATCTTGGGTTCTTGTGTTGTCCAATAAAATCCCTAGCTGATCACTTCAAACACCACATACTATCAACTTGGTTCTCCCCCCATCAGCTTCTCTACCTGTCTTAATAAACTCCCACAATCTCACTACTCCACCTGTCAGCTTCTCCCCATGTCTTTGAGAAAGACATTTTCTCCCTTTTCTATCCACATTTTCCCCTTTTAGGAGTCAGTATTTCTCCCCCTTTGTCAACGATCCCAAAGGTTACTTGTCTATGGTCTTCATGTAACACCCCAAGATTCCATGGTACGCTTCTCTTTGAATAATACTGTAGCGTGTTTTGAACGCAACTTTGAGTTCTAAAACACACCAAAACCAATCAAACTAGCCGTTATGAATAGTAATACCTAATTTTTGAAATTTTATTAATTTTATCTTTCGAAATGGACTTCATTTTTGGATTAGTAATATAGAATTTATCTTAGGGTGAAATTTTGGAACTTTTCGGATAACTTTTATATTTTTATGAATAGTGAAAATTACTAAATTTTAATTAAAAAAAAATTAATCAAAATAATTAATAGTGGTAAATTATACCATTGAGTGTTTTTAAATAATAATTAGAATATAATTTTACCATTTTATCCAATGGTGGTCATTATAATTAATTTCACTTTGAAATTGGACATAAACAATTGTCAATCTTTTGATTGATATTATTTCTTAAAAACACGCTATTTGTTTTGACAACGTGAATTAATTATAAAATTAATTAATGAAACTTATATGTTTGGAATTTTGTAAAATAGACATAATTTTTGAATTCAGAATATCAATTATAGCTTAGGGTGAAGTTTTGGTATTTTTCTAGAAAAACTTCTGTTTTTGATGAATAGTGAATCCACTAAGTGGTAGTTTAAAAACTAATTTTTCATGTAAATCAAAAATTACCACTTCATTGTTTTGAATTTCAAAAATCCGACATACATGGTTTTAATTAATAAGCAAAATGTGGTTCAATGAGATAAAAATAATTTTTGGTGAATAGTAACTTTTAAGTTTTATTAATTGTGATCAAAGGTAATTAGTGAAATTTAAGGTAAAATGATATTATAAAAATATGAAAAAATCTTGAAAATTGTCCTAAACTTATTGTATGAGTCATGTCCAACCATGAAAATCCATGAGTCAACTTGGGGACCCCATGGAGACACTTGGGTAAGAAAATGACATTAATAACTTTTTATTTAAAGTAAAAATAAAATTGTCACAAACATGTGTTGTTTTACTAAAACAATTATTACATGGGGTTATATAAGTTAACTTTTTGACTATAAATATCAATTGTAAATCTAAAACTATTTCCTACATCATGTTAATTATTTTTGAATTTTTAGGCATTAAATAAATAAATTTATATATGACACCATGATGATGCAGCGATTACCTCATTAATTAACGATTTAAATAAAATGAAAAGATAATGTAAAATATAAGACTTAAAATTGTAAAAAACCTATTGGATGAGTATATTTAGAACTCTTATCACCTTATACTCTAAATATATAATTTTGGGACCTTTAAAATCCGAAACTCATTATATAATAATGTAACATTTCATGACTTTCCAAGAGTGCCCCTCCTCTCCTCTTATAAAAGGCCCCCACCTCTACCACCTTATTCACACCATCAAAGCCATTTGGCTCGGCCAAACTCTGCCCAAATACTCTCAAAACATCCCTATCTTACTCTTAGAAGCCTCAATTTAGGAATAAGTCTTCCCAAGGAAGCCTTTGTCTCAAATCAAAAATAGTTACCCGATTTAAAGGTAATGTCTTCACTTGTGTTCTTTTGTTTTATTTTGCTTCTCCAACCCATAAACTCTTTTTATTCCTATCTTTTGTAACAAAAACAGTATCTTAAATATACTAGGATTTTGTTATGATATGTATTTGACATAAAATTATGTACACCTCCGTCTAATGGTTAACGAATATACTATTTCTGTGGTTGGTGAATTATTGCCTCAAGAAACAATGATTGTTCAATCTTGTTTTAACACCTTTCATGGTGGCCATTAAGATGTCACTCTATTTATATATGATATATATTATGTTTATGTTTTCCTTATTATTCTATATTTTTCATTTATGGCATAACTTTATGGTTTCCATTATGGGTAAACGCGATATCTTCATTTTAGGAAGTGCGGACTACCGCCCCCTCAAAGTGATTTGATTCATTAAAGCCATATGTGGGACGTATAAAGGATGGAGTTAATGATATTATATATGATATTATACATGATATTATACTGGAATTATAATATACCTTTATATAATTATTATTTCATCCTATTAAATTCTAAATAAAAATGAAAGTAGCGTTCATGCATACGTACGGCTTACCGTCTCCATGAATGGTGCATTTCATTTCTTACCTCTAAATGTTATGTAATATTATAAATGAATGTATATATCAGATATATATGATATATATGATATCTAAATAATTAATATAATTCTGGAGATAATGGATATTCTACCACAAAAACAACTTGTAATTATAAGAAGTTTATTGTTGATTCAAGTACCAAAGATCGACAAAATGACCGTTAATAACTTAAATGACTACATAATGTTCATAACTTGGTAATAAGTGATATAAAAGGAATAATGAACTTGAAAAAGGTTCTTAAGCAAGTAAAAATGAACTATAGTTTATTATTCATGATATTAAAGAATGATCGAGTCAATTTGGACACAAGGTAAGGTACTTCGTCTCACTCTCCTTTCATTGAGGCATATTTTGTTTTATACACAACTTTCTTTTATACGGTGTATAAACCCCTTTGACTTTTACATTTATTCTAAAGGAATCTTTTTCATACAAATCATTTTACTAAATGACAAAAGGGAATGTTTTTTTTCATATGTATGCGGCGACAACGACTTCTCCACCGCCGTGACCATTATTTGAGTTTCGGCTTCCTCTATAAGCCATAACTTTTTTAAAATGAAAAATAAATACCAAGTTTTAATTTTCATTTATTTTGGTATTAAAAATGGTTTTTACAGTGTTTTTATTATATCAATGTGTTGTATTGATATATTATGATTGAAATATGGAAATTTTATGTTTCCTTTATGCATGTTTTGTGTGATACGATTATGTTATGGTTTATGATATGTTTAAACCTGTTCATATGAGGAATGAATTAGACTTAATAAGTAACGGGTGGAGCCAACTATAGCTCCTCGATGCATCGGTAGGTATCATGAGATTAACTAGTGTCTTGGCACAAGGCCTTGACAAAATCTTATTTTTAGTCTTGGCATGAGGCCTTGGCTACGTGGTTATGATAGTCTGACATTATGCATTCCATCATTATTAAAGTGGTTAGTGATATTGCATGTGATTATTCGACTTGTAGAATATCTATGTGAGTAAGTAAATGGCATTATTTAATTTTACTTTTTCCATATTATGCTGAAGTTCAAGTTTAAAAGGCTTTTGTTTTAGTTATACATTGCCTTAAATGTTTATGTTTATTTATGAAAGTTTCTGATATATTGTTATCCTTACTGAGAATCTGAGCTCACCCCTTTCAATGTTTTAATTTTTCCAGGATGTGAAGAAGTATTTTATGAATGACTTAAAGGGATAGTCGGAAGGGGATATGAGTGTGGACTATGGAGACCATGTTATTATAGTTTTTCACTTTACGATGTAATGTAATGTTTATGAATGTATCTAGTGTTTCCAAGGCTACTAAACTAATCGGTATTTCGAGACATGATATTTTGTGATCATTCCAATGTTACGTAATAATGCACCGACTCTGGGTAACTAGGGTCAGGGCGTTATAGTTGGTATCAGAGGCAGTTTAGTACTAACCTTGGAAGCTAGATTTGGATAAACTCTGATCAGAGCACATAGCCCTAAGATAGACTTTGAGGATTAGTATAGAAGAACTTCCTCGAATTTTGGTATTATAGAGATTTTGTTAGTTTTCAGAGAAATACATCCCTGTATGGATATGAGCAGGTAGAGGCAGCTCTGGTACAGATTTACCTAGGGGTAAAACCCGAAAACACTGCTTTGAGCTAGAATCTAACGGGAACTGGTGCACGACAATGGGCCTTGCTGCACTCTTGGTTACGACACTCCCGAGGTATATGTTTAGGATAATTCTCATTTTCTTTATAAACAACTATGAAGGGTTTATAAGTACATACTTCCTCAAAGAAAACATGTTTATGATTATGGATTGTATCCGTAAATAGTTCAATTTATGTTAAGTGTTTTGCAAGTTTGTTATGTATTTTGATTCATAAACCAATCTAGTTTATTCCATCATTTAGAAATGGCGCATAGTGGAAGGAATGTAAACCATATCAATGCATGCACTCCATGTAGGGATTTACCTCCTGCTCAAGATAATTATAGTGGAGCTGGTGATACAACTGGTGCTGATCAACTTATCACCATACTGCGACAACTCACTCAGGTTATGAATAATAACCTTACTCGTATAGAGCACCCTGATCCGCAATGTGACAGATCAATGTTAGACCGCTTCATGAGGAAAAAACCACTAACATTTAATGGGAGTACAAATACTTTAGTAGCTGAGCAATGGATACATTTCTTAGAGAAAATATTCCATGCCTTGAGGAGTAGTGAAAGGGAAAAGGTTATCATGGCAGTTTACCACCTCACTGGAGATGCTGATCAATGGTGGTCATTGATACAAAACACAAAGGAAGATGATGAAGTATAAAATATTGAATGGAGGGAGTTCAAATATATTTTCTTATAAAAATACTTCCCTCATGACCATCGGGCAGATATGGAAAGACAATTTCTGAGTCTGAGACAAAAGGAGGATGGGAATGTCGCAAAGTATGACGCTAACTTTACAAGGGTAGCAAGGCATGCAATAGATTATATACGTAACCCAATAAGTAATATCGATCGTTTATTTGATGGGTTAAAACCATTTCTCCGTCGAGCCTTAGTATCACAATCTTTCTCATCATACGAAGATATTGTCTCATGTGCTATCAAGACAGAAAAGGAATTCTCTAAATCTTATGACAATAATGTATAATAAGAGAAGAAGAGAATGGTGGAACAAGAGACAAATAAAGGGGAAAAGGGAATAAAGGATTTTAAATTATGCGATAATTGTTGGAAGAATCACCCTGGTACTTTCTTAAAAGGAATTGGAGTTTGTTATAAATGTGGAAGAAAAGGTCACCAGGATCGTGATTGCAAGGGAAAGAAAAGGGCTATCGATGTTGAATGCTACAATTGTAGGGAAATGGGGTATTATGAAAATGAATTTCCTAAGATTCAGGGAAACTTACCTCATAAAGGAAAAGGGATTAATGCCAATCTTATGTTGTTACTACAGTTGAAGTGGAATAATTAATGTACTGGTGCTTTTGGACTCAAGGATTATATTCTTGTTATAAGAATAATGTGATATATATAAGGATTGTACTACAGTTCTTGTTGTTTTCATTTAGGATTTAATATTATGAAGGTAATCATATTTTTAGTATGTGATAATTAGAGAAACATTACTTTGTTTGGGGAATCTGAAGTTACAATTGATTTTGGAAATAGAGACCTTTTAGAGAAAGTTTGGACAAAGGTATTTTGGATAACTATAAAGGTTGGAATGTATTAAGTTTAACTTTGGATAGTATTGTTTAAGGTTAAAACATTTCTAAAGATTATTTTTGGAATATTATAATACTATAGTTTTAGGAGAAGAAAAACCTACAGGTTAGGGGATTACTCGTCGCATCGAACAAAGCTGTAGGAATCGAACCCACAACCATAGTGCAACAGATCTTTATTACCTACCACTAGCCTACAGGAAGTCCCTGGTATTACAAAATAGTTTTACTAATCTAAATGGTAAGTGTTAATATTTGGAACCTTGTACGATTAGGATAAATATAATATTTTTGAGTTCTATTATCTTTTTGAGTGAAAGATTAGTTTGTGGTAGAAATTAGTTGAAGGTTGAAATTCTACTTGTCATGTATATATATATATACCTCTCTCGTATTCTATGAATAAATTAATTCTTAAACTTTAAAAAAGGGATAATAAAAAAATTTGTTTTCCTAATACCTTATGTTTTGTTGAATTGTTGATATTTTCATCATAGTTTGATGGCTTCGAGGCCCTCAATTTTACACTTGTTTGTTATTGATGACCTCAATAAATTCCTATAAATATTTACATTTTCCTTATAATTATGTGTCTATAATTTCCACCAAGGTTATCTTATTAGAAAACCTAATTTAGTGGTGACTTTCTCATTTCCATTTCCCTCTTATTAAGACTAAATTTTATTAACCCTATTTCCGATATGGGTTTTCCACAAAGGTATTTTCTATTTTAAACCTTTTATTTTCAAAGAACAATTTCAAATTGCAAGGATGCAATTTATTGAATGAGGGGAGAATGTAACAACCCAATATTCCATGGTACACTTCTCTTTGAATAATACAGTAGCGTGTGTTGTACGCAACTTCGAGTTATAACACACACCACAACCAATCAAACTAGCTGTTATGAATAGTAATACCTACTTTTTAAAATTTTATAAATTTTATATTTCAAAATGGACTTCATTTTTAGATTTAGAATATCTAATTTATCCTAGGGTGATATTTTGGAACTTTTTGGATAACTTTTATATTTTGATAAATAGTGAAAATTACTAAATTTTAATTAAAAACAACTTTTTAATCAAAATAATTAATAGTGATAAATTATATCATTGAGTGGTTTTAAAGTATAATTAGAATATAATTTTACGATTTTATTCAATGGTGGTCATTAGAATTAATTTCACTTTGAAATTGGACATAAACAATTGTCAATCTTTTGATTGATATTATTTCTTAAAAACACGCTATTTGTTTTGACAACGGGGATTAATTATAAAATTAATTAATGGAACTTATATGTTTGGAATTTTTTAAAATAGAAATCATTTTTGAATTCAGAATATCAATTATAGCTCAGGGTGAATTTTTGGTGTTTTTCTGAAAAACATTAATTTTGATGAATAGTGAAACCACTATGTGGTAGTTTAAAAACTAAATTTTCATGTAAATGAAACATTACCACTTCTGTGTTTTGAATTTCCAAAATTCTACACACATGGTTTTCATTAGTAAGCAAAATTTGGTTCAATGGGATGAAAATAATTTTCGGTGAATAGTAACTTTTAAATTTTATTAATCGCAATTAAAGGTAATTAGTGAAATTTAAGGGAAAATGATATTATAAAAATATGAAAATATCTGGACACTTATCCTACCATTATTGGATGAGTCATGGCCTACCAATACAATCCCTGGGTCAACTTGGGGACCCCATGGAGCCACCTGGGTAAGAAAATGACATTAGTAACGTTTTTATTTAAAGTAAAAATAAAATTGTCACAAACATGTGTTTTTTTACTAAAACAATTATTACATGGGGTTATATAAGTTAAATTTTCGAATATAAATATTCATTGGAAAGGTAAAAATATTTCCTACATCATGACAGTTTTTTTATAATTTTTAGGCATTAAATAAATAAATTTATATATGACACAATGATGATGCAGTGATTAACTCATTAATTAATGATTTTAATAAAATGAAAAGATAATGTAAAATATAATACTTAAACTTGTAAAAAACCTATCGGATGAGTAGATTTCGAAATCTTATTACCTTATCCTCTAAATATATAATTTTGGGACCTTTAAAATCCGAAACTCATTATATAATAATGTAACATTTCATGACTTTCCAAGAGTGCCCCTCCTCTCCTCTTATAAAAGGCCCCCACCTCTACCACCTTATTCCCACCATCAAAACCATTATGCTGTGCCCAAATATTCCCAAATACTCTCTAAACTTTCCTCTCTTACTCCTAGAATTGTCACTTTGGGATGAAGTCTTCCCAAGGAAGCCTTTGTCTCAAATCAAAAAGAGTTACCCGATTTAAAAGTAATGTCTTCACTTGTGTTCTTTTGTTTTATTTTGCTTCTCCAACCCCCTAAAATCTTTTTATTCCTATATTTTGTAACAAAAACTGTATATTAAATATACTAGGATGTTTTTATGATATTTATTTGATATAAAATTACACACACCTCCGTCTAATGGTTAAAGAATATACTATTTCTGTGGTTGGCGAATTACTGTCTCAAGAAACAATGATTGTTCAATCTTCATTTAACACCTTTCATGGTGGACAATAATATGTCACTCTATTTATTTATGATATATATTATGTTTATTTTTTCCTTATTATTCTGTATTTTTCATTTATGGCATACCTTTATGGTTTCCATTATGGGTAAACGTAATATCTTCATTTTAGGAAGTGCAGACTACCTCCCCCTCAAAGAGATTTGATTCGTTAATGCCATATGTGGGACGTATAAAGGATGGAGTTAATGATATTATATATGATATTATACTGGAATTATAATATACCTTTATATAATTATGATTTCATTCCATTAAATACGAAATATAAATGAAAGTAGCGTTCATGCATACGTACGACTTACCTTCTCCATGAACGGTGCATTTCATTTCTTACCTCTAAATGTTATGTAATATTATAAATGCATGTATATACTGGATCTATATGATATATATGATATCTAAATCATTAATATAATTCTGGATATAATTTATATTCTACCACAAAAACAACTTGTAATTATAAGAAGTTTATTATTGACTCAAGTACCAATGATTGACAAAACGACCGTTATTAACTTAAATGACTAAAAAATGTTCATAACATGGTAATAAGTGATATAAAAGGAATAATGAACTTGAAAAAGGTTGTTAATAAAGTATAAATTAACTCTAGTTTATTATTAAGGATATTAAATAATGATCAAGTCGAGTTGGACACAAGGTAAGGGACTTCGTCTCAATCTCCTTTCATTGAGGCATATTTTGTTTTATACACAAATTTCTTTTTTACGGTGTATAAACCCCTTTGACTTTTAAGTTTATTCAAAAGGAATCTTTTTTATACAAAGAATTTTAATAAATGACAAAAGGGAATGTTTTTTTGTCATATGTATGCGGCGACAATGGCTTCTCCGCCGCCGTGACCATTATTTGAGTTTCGGCTTCCTCTACAAGCCATAACTTTTTTAAAATGAAAAATAAATATCAAGTTTTAATTTTCTTTTATTTTGGTATTGAAAATGGTTTTTACAGTGTTTTTATTATAACTATTTGTTGTATTGATATATTGTGATTTAAATGTGGAAATGTTATGTTTACTTTTTGTATGTTTTATGTGATATGATTATGTTATGGTTTATGATATGTTTAAACCTGTTCATATGAGGAATGAATTAGACTTAATAAGTGACGGGTGGAGCCCGCTATAGCTCCTCGATGCATCGGTAGGTCTCATGAGACAAACTAGTGTCTTGGCATGAGGCCTTGAAAAAATCTTATTTGTAGTCTTGGCATGAGTCCTTGGCTACGTGGTTATGATAGTCTGACATTATGCATTCCATTATTATAAATGCGGTTATTGATATTGCATGTGATTATTAGACAAGTATAATATCCATGTGAGTAAGTAAATGACATTATTTAATTTTAATCTTTCCATATTATGTTGAAGTTCAAGTTTAAAAGGCTTTTGTTTTAGTTATACATTGCCTTAAATGTTTATGTTTATTTATGAAAGTTTCCGCTATATTGTTATCCTAATTGAGCATCTGAGCTCACCCCTTTCAATGTTTTAATTTTTCCAGGATGTGAAGATGTATTTTATGAATGACCTGCAGGGATAGCCAGAAAGGGATATGAGTGTGGACTATGGATACCATGTTATTGTAGTTTTTTACTTTATGATGTAGTGTAACGTTTATGAATGTATCTTGTGTTTCCAAAGCTACTAAACTAATCGGTCTTTCGAGACTTGATCTTTTGTGATCATGCCAATGTTAGGTAATAATGCACCGACTCTGGGTAACTGGGGTCGAGGCGTTACACTGTAACAGAGTAGAGATCACATATTTATACAGTAAGGAAAACAAACCATACCTCTGGGAGAGGGGGATGGGTTTCCACATCTACAATTGTTCAAGTGAGAGAATTTTACTGAACTCCCAATGTTAGTCCATGCTTCTCATATGCTTCCTTGGGTAAGGCCTTTATCAGAATATATGCAACCTATAGTTTTGTAGGCACACACTCCAACTTCACAATTCCCTGCTCAACCTTCTCCTTGATAAAATGATGCTTTATCACAATGTGCTTTTTCCTTGAGTGATAGAATGGATTTCTGATGAGATTTATAGAAATTTAGTTATCTCACTATATTTTGATAAGAGATTTCACTTCAACTCCCATATCATCAAGATGCTGCTTCATCCACAATAAATGTGTGCATGCTTGAGTGGAGGAAGTATACTCATCTTCTGTGGTGCTCACTAAAATGAAATCTTGCCTCATGCTTGGCCAATAAATACACAATCCACCAAGATTTAAAGCACCTCCTGACATTGATTTCCTATCATCCACTGAACCGGCCCAATCTACATCAATATATCCCAATAATTCTAACTGATATTTTTCAATATATATCAATCCAAAATCCACCGTTCCCTTGATATACCACAGTATTATTTTCACTGTAATCATGTGTATTTCCTTGGGATAGTTTTGATATCGCGCTGCTTGGCACATGGTGAAAACAATATCAGGTCTCGTCGCTATCAGGTATACTAAACTCCCAATAATCTACCTATATTTTGTGATATTAACTACCTTGATATTGTCATCTTTGATTAATTTCATCTGGGTAACGACCAGAGTCTTCATCTCCTTGGAATTTTCCATTCCAAATATTCTCAAAACCTCCTCATCATATTTGGATTGATAAATGAATGTGACATTACTTCCATGTGTCACCTGTAAACCAAGGAAAAATGTCAGCTCACCAATCATATACATTTCAAAATCGTGTTTCAGGAATTCAGAAAACTGTCTCTACTATGCTTCATCTGATCCTCTAAATAATATGTCATCGACATAAACCAGAACCATCATCGTTTGATTACTGCTGTTGTTGAAATAGAGATTGTAATCTACTCCACCACACCAGAGACCAATCTTCTTCAAATACTGATCAAGCCTTGAGTACCATGCTCTCAGTACTTGTTTCATCCTATATAACGCCTTATTCAACCACCAAACATTGTTCTCATCCTCAAGAATGAGAAAAACATCTAGCTACTCGATATACACTTCTTCCTCCAGAATCCCATTCAAGAATGAAGATTTTACATTCATCTGGAAGACTTTGAACTTCTGTTGCACTACATGGCTTGGAATAATCCGATTGTCTCCATCCTTGAAACCAGTGGAAATGTCTCATCGACATCAATTCCATCTTTTTGGGAGTATCCTTTTCACACTAGTCATGATTTTTTTTCAAATCATTGTTCCGTGTTCATTCTTCTTTTTTCGAAAGAACCATTTAGACCCAATGACATTCTTATCAGTTGGCCTCAAAAAAATCTACCACTTCAAATTATTCTCAATTTTGTGAAGATCTATATTCATTGCATGAACCCAATTCTCATCTTCAACTGATTCAAAGTAAAAATTTGGCTCTAACTGTCATAAATACGATGATTTCTGTAGATTCCTCATATTCCATGTCAACATTGGCACTGTCTGATTACCAATTCTATCTTTCATATCAATTTCATCTCAGCTCTTTAATTTTCATGCAGATATGGATTTTCCTTCCTTACGGTCATTATCAATGTCTACTTCTGAATTATCATTTTTACTTCTACTCCCCATGAGTCTCTTACCACTTTATCACTTTCAACAGAAAACCTTTCACTGTCTTATTGTTCAATGACATCATTTCTTTCAACTAATTTTCTCAGATTCTAGTTGAAACACTATTGATATTCTCTCACAGCTTCTTGGTATCCTGAAAACAGTCAGCTGAGTTGGGTTATCCAATTATGGATTTGATTGCTCTTGCATCTGATTATGATATTGAATTCTCCCCCTATGTTATGAAACACTTATTGGGGTTATTTAAAAAGTTTAGACCCATAAAAATTCTTCTCCACTTGATTTGAGTCTATTGAAACTATGAAGCATATGACCTCATCCATTCGCATCTTTAGATGCCACTTCCCCTTGGATCTTATCTCCCTAAAACCTAAAACACATGAATTTCCAGTTAAAAAAATTTATGTACATTGGGAGAGGGGTAATATATAATCCTCAATATGAGGATTGTGGTTGACCCTGATGGGTCAACCCGTTGATTCTTTCTTGAAGGGAATCACACTCCTTCTTTCCTTCATCTTGTTTCCTAGCTAACATCAACTAATTCGGCCATATGACTAAGCATTCATTACCCACATGATGATTATTTTTCTAATATACAGATTCTGAAGGCCTGAAAGTTTTCACCATTTTTGTTTTAAACCCACTAGTACACATTTAATTATTTGATGTTCCTCAAAAATTCCCTTTCCCTCGATTCCTTCTCTGAGTAGGAATCTCTCTTATTGTTATTTTTCCTTTCTTCTTCCTCCATTGCAAGGATACCCCTCTTTTCTCTTATTTTCTTTATGGCACACAACATGTGAATTTATTAATGCATTCTTTGTTCATTTTTATTTTATCATTTGTTTGAATCGTGCCACACATTCTTTTTGGTGATGAGTTTTCCACTGATTTAACATTATCATTTCTGAAAACTGGAGTAGATCTCCCCTGAATCTTCCAAGTTTGTTCACATTCTCTCCAATAGAGTTGGTGTGAGTGTGGTTGAGGAGGTGACTGATACACCTTTATTTCAGATCCTTGTGATTCCCTTGAGGTTTTAAGTCTATTCTTCAACTTCCCACTTTGTTTTACAATGTAGAATTTATCATTATGAACTATTGGAGTCGAGAATCTCCTTTCAAGTTCATTTTACTTTCTTGATTTCTTCTTGCTACAACGTCTTTCCAAATGCATATAATCAGAACATATAAAACATTTTCCATCAATGGAATACCTCATTTCATCATTTCTAGATTGAGATGTTAATGCAGCTTGAGTTCATCCTCTAACAATATGCTCCTGAGCTTCCAGACACATACTCATAGTGTGTCCCTTTCTTCCATAGTAATAGCATCTGATGAATGTTTTCCTTTGAGAGTCTCTTCCCTCTGATTTCTCATGGCTCTTATTCTTATTCTCAGATTTAGTATAGTTTCAATTTTCATAGACTGAAATGTATTCTTGAGCCTCTGAACATAATCTTGATTTTTGACCATGAATCCCACAAAAATATCACATGCTATCATTGCTTCTTGTAAAAGCCTATTTAGGTCTATCTCTAGAATCTACACAGGTTTTCTTATCTATGGAGATTTTAACTACTCTTTTACTATCACACATAGAAGTGGGATCATCATATCCAATTCCAGATTTTCTAAAAATGGATGTCCTTTGGGATGATACAATCCTTTCATGATTCTCCTCAGAGTAGCATATTTGGATTTCATTTCATCATCACATACCGAAGGATAATGTAATAATAAGTATAAGGCATCCTTAAACTTGGGATTCTCTTTGGAATTAAATTTCTCCATTTCTTTCTTGACTAACTCAAGCTCTTACTCTAGTTGCAGAATCTTCTTGTCACTAGATTCAATTTGAGAATTGAGTTCTATTATGAGATTATTTACACTACTGATCTCATCTTCCATTTATCTTGTGAGCTTATCTACCATATCACATTGGTCCTTTATTTTCAATTTTTCTTGAGCAACAAAATCAGTGAAAAATGAATTCTCTTGTTCTAGCCTATGATTATTCTGAACAAATTCAGATTGATGTGTAGCAAGATCCTCATTACTAGCTTTCAGATTATGAATTTCATCTGAGTTCAGATTATTTCCCTTAACATCATCTTAGCATTTTCTCTCATTGTAGAAAAATTTTATAGTTATTTAGCTTGAGAATCATTCTTCTCCCTCAGATTAGTGGCCACATCAATAATCCTTTGATTTAATACTCTTAGATTGTTAACCTCAATTTTCATTACTTGAATTTGAATATATTTAGATTTTATCTCTTCATCAAACTTCTGACCCAATTCCTTTGTTTCATGGACAACTTCCTCTTTTTTCCTTTTGTGAGTTTTTCATCATCAGTAGTTTCAACATCACATGGAATATTAGGTTCTTCGCTCATTCCTTATACACAATTTAATGATTATGTATTTTCACTATATGATTTATCTAAATCATTATTCTATTCACTACTTGATTCCTTGAACTAAATCACACTCTTTACATTGAAACATCCACACTAGGGAATTTCACTAGACTTATTCTTCTTCTTTGATGTTCTTCCCTTTTCCATGGAACACTAAGATAAGAGCAAAAATAATCTTTAACGACACAAATCGACTAAAAAAAGTCAGAGCAAATAGATCTGATAAAAGAAACACTCCCTCTGATACCAATTGTTAGGACCAAAAGAGGCATAGAGACCCTAAGAGGGAGGGGGGGTGAATCAGGGTATGGATATTCAATTCTGATTATTCTTCCTACCCCACTAGATCTTGACATGTATATTATGAGGGTCACTTTTTTGGATCTTATGTTGTTAACCTTTATCTTTTCATTTCCTTATTTATTATATAATTATTCTTTGGATGCAATGTAGGGAAGTAAGCACGTATACATAGAGAGTTTTACTTGCTTCACCCTCACTGGGCTACATCCAAGGAGCATACAACGGTGATGTGCCACTATACCAAATCCACTAAAGCTCACTGCCAATTTACAATGTTTGGGATATATCACTTCTATTCCTCAACTCCCAGACTTTTCAATTTTTAGGGTTAGCTCACTACTTTCCCAAGGGTCACTCCATATTTCTCTCTCTATGGCTCACTATCGGTGGAGAGGATCACCTTCTTCCTTTTACTTTTCTCACTACTCTAGAAAGTATTCACTCAGATTTTAATGACTTTTAGGTCCCTTCATTATCACAAATGAATGAATCTTCATCTGTATATAAATGCTCTATTGAAGTTCTACTTTCATCCATTGATGAATACAATTTTACCATAGGTGTACCGAGCAATCTTATAGCCATCTCCCATGCATAGAATGACGGGTTCCCTTCTCTATAGCTGGTATGAAATTTTCACCACACTACTTGCATGACACTCCCTTCTTCAACTCAAAACTTGGGTGACTCAAAACTTTTTACTCCCAAATCAATATTGGCGTGCAACTATCAACTGGAAAACGTTTTGATGCCTGGAATGCAAGTGTTACCAAACCACTTGTGTGACACTCCCTTATATAACTCTAAACATGGGTGACTCAAAACATTTTACACCCAAACCATTACTAGCACGCAAAAATCAATTGGCACACAACTTGTGAATATCTTTATACATGTGCGACCAAACCACCACTTGCACGCCCAAACCACCTACACAACTAGAACTCTTTTTTTCTCTCAAGGTGTTGAACTCCATAAAAAATGAGGAGGGGTAGCCTTATTTTTATAGGCATTTTGGACACCCTGAGCACCAACGTGCAACTCTCCTCTCAGCATGCAAGTCTAGCCGCCCCAACCTCTGTCACGCTAGTTACCTTGCACGCCCAAACCAAAAATTCGGTGCCCCTATTTACTTTGATATTTTTTTATTCTAATATTGAAAAACATATAGAGTACAACATTCCAAGCCTCCAAGACACCAACGTGAAAGTTCCTTTTCCAAAAATAGTTTTCTACATTTGACGATTTTGAGGCACAAAAATTTGGAAAACACTGGAAAATGACGCCACATTGTATCTTCTCTTTTTGTACCCCCTAAAGATCGTCCATTCCATTGTATAGGATCCTCTTTCAATAATGTATTATAGATAAAATCTATTGAACTCGACAAATAACCATATAAACCACTTTTATCAACAAACTAAACATCATGGTCTTCTTTGTTAACAAACACCACATGGTGGCTCACTTTTTTAACAAACACAATCACCAAAAAAATGCTTCAATGTTACCTTGAGTGATTTTTCACAAAAATTATAATATAAATACTAGTGTTATGTACATGTATAGAAAAATAGAATTCATGTTTTATGTTATGATGTATCAAAGAACTGTAAAAAATTATATTGAATGAACAATCATGATCATGTGGTCTAACAGTGGAATATGAAAAAAGTATGTTGAGCATAAAGTTACCTCAATAAAAAAATTATAATTTTGTAACTTCTATAAGAAAAATATAATATAATAAAGTTTAATAAATAAATTGGCAAGTTAATAATATTCCAAAAATATTGCATATTTAAATTTGTGTCTCTTGCAACTTTTAGAGTGAACCAGTATAAGTTGAGGTGTATATGAAAATCTGAGTGGTGAAAAGATGATGGGAAGAGAGTAAATTGTATGAAATGTAGTATTGTAGGAACCCCTAATTAAAACATTTTTGGTTCCCTAGAAGCATATTCTACATTATAAACAAAATTTTCAATCTGTGAAAGTATGGAGATGTTTTAGATAAGGGATTATTTCTATGATACTCAATAGATAATTTCCTACAAACTCTTTAATAAGTGGATAATTGTTTTTGGAGAGTAATTATGTAAAATTCATTTATTCTAATGATAGAAAAAATTATTAAATTTTAATTTTTAATGAATTATGTGAAGAAATTGATGAATTTGATAAAAATACAATTATTTTAAGAAGTTCCTAACTAATGAATATTCTAATCCTAAATCTAAATTGGAGATGATTGCTGAAGAAACTTAGCATATTACTGAAAAGATAAAGAGAATAATAAATTTTTTTTAACCCAATATAGTCAAATAATAAACTTATCTACCATAGAAATGAAGGACAAGAAATGATGAGCATGATGTTCTACTATTAATAGTGGAATATACATCATTTGAGGAAGTGTTGATGGATGGATCATGGGTTATATCCCTGATTATGGAGTTTGATAAAATCGATGAATATCAACCATGGGATCTTGTGGAGAATCCCAAACATCATAATGTGAACAAAAAAAAGTTCATCATCAAGAACAAATTCAATGAACAAGGAAATGTGACCTAAAATAAATATCAACTAGTATATGAAGGTTATTGATAGATTAAAGGAGTTGATGTTGAAGAAACTTTTTCACTAATGGATTAACATTAGTCGATACATATTTCATGGAATTTTATATTCAAATATGTTTATATATATATCATATGTATGTTAAAATAACATTCATGAATTATGTTCTTCATGAAGAGGTATATATAGAATAACTAGTGGTAATTATTGTTTGAAATAATAAAATAAAACTAGTTATGTAAAACAAGGCCTTATAGGGTCTAAATTGGGAACCATAAGCATGGTATGTCTGAATCGACATTTGATCACACTTTTATGTAGAAATATACATGTAATAATAGTTTATGGTGTTTTTATATATGGATGAAATCATATTTAGAGGAAGCATCAAGAAATTTATAGAGGAGTTTTATAGACTGATGAGTTCAAAATTTGATATGTCTATAATTGGTGAGCTTACATAATTTCTAGGGTTGAAAGTTATTAAAAAATATCAATTAATATTTATTTCTCAAGGTATTTATAAAAGATAGATACTAAAGATACATTACACACATGATTCCAAACAAATTTCAATATCAATTACCATTGGAACTAAACCTGGAAAGCATGAGGGTGTAAAATCTATACATCCCACCCTATATAGATGGATAATTGGAAGATTTATATATTTTAATAAAACATAACCATACATTATTTTTCAAAATGTTTAGAAAAATATTCCAAAATTAATCCCAAAGATTAAAACCCTATAATAGTTAAATGATTCATGAGGTAAATCTAGGGTACTCCTGGTTTTAGCTTACTCTTTGATGCTTGGAAGAATCATGAGTTATTAGTATTTTTTGATGTGTAATAGGTTGTTGATGTAGTGGACCAACATTAAACATGTTTTAGATTAGATATTATTAATGTAAATGTGTATTTATGTTATGAAAAAATTTGGAGATCACTTCACTAAGAATGGGAAAGGTGGAATAAGTTACAGTGACTAAATAATTCAGTCATCTTTTGTGATTGAAGAAATGTTTAGAAGACATTAGTGAATAATTAAAATAAACAATGGGGATATTATATGATAATAAGATTGAAATCGATCTTAATAAAAATCTAGTACCAGGAAAACTGAGATCAGGTATCACTTCATTTAAGAAATAATAGAGCAAGGAAAGGTCATAAAATAACATATTGTAGCTAATAAACAACTTGAAAAAATTATGACTACGTTTTTATCCACACCAACATTTAAATAACATCATTTAAACATCGTCATTCAAATACATCCATATTCTTGGGGAGTTTCTGATATATCCCCTATCCTCCTTGCATCTAATGATTTATTTGGTATGTTTTCTGATTAGTTGGTTCACTCTCCTTAGGTTCATTAAAAAATGGAGATAATTACTATCGTGATATTCAATAGAACAGTAGAGACTTACTTTGTCTTCTATCAAGTGGTGATAGTGTTTAGATTCTCTCATCAAGGGGGACTACATGGTATGGAATTAAAGGGGTGATACAATCCATGGGGAATATAATATTTCTTTTTTATCAAGTTAAAATATAGGGGAGTTTGATCGATCTAGAAGACATGGGGTTATGGAATGAGGAATAACACGAGGCATAAGAAACTCCCTTTAACTCTTTATTTATATAACAAAAAATGATCACATAGACATAGATTTATGTAGCGGTTTTTCTACTATAATTTAGCGTCATTAATGGTAGTGTGGAGTTGAATTTCATTTTGGATTGACACCAGATCTAAATAGGTAGAAAATTGGAACCAAGGTGATATATGATAAAAATTAATATTTTTTTTAAAATAGTTTTTTGGATTTCTCTGGGTTATTCATGAAAAGTGGATATGTTTTTCAATGATTGGAATCATGAAGTTCATTGTATAAAGTTCAAGGTTGATATTTCGAAAATGTCCACAGTTTTGTGTTGGTGGGATATATGTTTTTCATTTCAAGGTTCTCTATACTAGTTTGGAGACAAACTATTAAAGTGGTTGTTTGATAGTAATACATAAAGATGTCATTTGTTTTTCATTGTTTAGTTCACATGCTAGTCATAGAACTACATGCAAGCTGGTAGATTCCTGATAGGAAGGCGTAGTGAAAGTGTAGTTTCATGAACGACTCATAATGAAATTCATAACATTATAGGTTTCATGATGTTTTATGATTTTCCTAAAATAATAGTTTCCCCATCATTATGGGTTAACCATGATTTCGAAATTTTTAGAGGATCTATTTTCATTCAAGTGTAACTTGAATAAAGGCACATAAAAAATTGGACTTCAGTGAATTTTATTGGAAAATATAGCAATGATAATATTAAATATTTTAGTGATACTAAAGTAAAATCATATAATAAAATGGATTTATATAAAGGATATTTAAAAAACTAGTTCAAAAAATAGATTAAAGTGAAATGAGTACGGTTCGATCACCTTAGTGAAGATATTCATATGAATTTCACTAAAGAGAGCACAATTGGATGAAGTAGCTTGTGTGGAGGGAGTTATGGGAACCATACTTGTGAAACAGTACTTGAGTAAAGTTTGAAAGAACCTTGCCCAGTGAACCTTGTGTGAAGGGACTTGGGCGAAATGTAGTATTTGGGTGTATTATTATTGGTGGTATTTCATAAAACTAAGGAATATAGTGAATAATTTTGATATTTTCTTTATAATGATGAAATAAAATACATCATTGATGATATAGAAGTGACCTAAATATTGATAAAATGGGAGGAAATCTATGAGAAGAAGTGAATGGAGGAGGTTTAAATAAATGTTATTCATGGGAGGCAGTGAGATAATCCCTAAATCAAATTTTAAAGGTACTGATCCTAGCCTAGAATGTCTATGGATGAATAATTTTATCCAAAAAACTAGTTAATATTAGTGGAATCTGGTACATTGGGATAACTCTTTGTTCATACTTCTTAGAACATCCCTTAATGGTGAACCAATTTTACTCATTGTGATATGTTTTTATTTCGATATTATTTTTGTGGATCTATAACTAACTGTCACTAGTTTAATGACTTGTTACTAAATTGGGAATGAGGTACAAAGTTTTGATTATTAAAATTTTACACCATGATTCACCAATCCCCTATCAAGGTATCTCAGGTTTCAAAAAAAATTCCATATTTAGTTCTTAACCAAGTTCTTATATTAATTGAATCAAAATTTATATCTAAGAGAATCCATGCCATGATAATCATATCATAATGTTAAAATTAGGGGAATATATAAGTGAAATTATGAAATACTAAGGCATTATAAATCTATAATAATGACTAAATAAATGAAAGTATAAATCATATAACACCCCCTTTCCCTAGACTAATCCCATATCACTAAGCTTGGGGAATAAGTAGTAAATAAATACGGCTAGAAGAAGTATACAATATACACTTACCCAAAACGAAACCTACATCACAAAGTCTGAGGAAATGAATCCAAATATAAAAGAATAAGGAACATTCCAATCCATTCCCCCCTAGACCAAACGTGTATCACTAGGGCTAAAGAAAGGGTGAAAGTTCAACTATGTCAATGAAATGTCTCATTACTTAAGGAATGATCATGTTACAATAGGTTTTAGTGGTATAATATGGGGAAAGGATTAGGTAATTAAATTTAGAAGGATTTATTGTAACAAAGTATTGGGAAACCAAAGGAAATGACTTAATTAAACATGGTAAAGATTTTAATGTAATGTTTTTAAAGAGTAAAAACATTAAAAAATGATTCTTGACCACAAAGGGTATCATAGATGATAACACAACATGCCAAAATTTAATATTATTCTTGGTGATAAAAGAAGTTATTTAGAAATACTCTACCTCATATGAATCTTTTACAATTACTATACAAGACCAAGGATGTAATTATGTTCACACAATAAATGGTTCTTAAGAGAAACACTTAACAAACTATGATCATTAATCTACTATCAATAGATAGAAAAAAAGAACAATAAAATCCAAAACCAATCCCTATTATGACTCTACAAGATGGAAGAATGGAAAATGATATGGGAAAGGGGAATGAACAGAGTGGATGGGAGAAAAATCACCTTGAATCAAGGAGAGATCATTCATAAAAATAAATAATCCTATGATCTGCCTCTAGTTTTAATTATCTAAAAAAATGTCCTTGATCACTTTGGGTTTGAGATAGAAAGTGTAAATAAGCTAATGACATTAAGGTCCATATACATAATAAAATATAGTGATGGTGATTTGGAATGTTCTATTCTAAATCAGCAAAGGGTCAAGAACAACCATAACACTTAATCCAATAAATAATACTCATCCTACAGCTCATAATTAGTGAGTTACAGGGGGATAGTATATAACATAGGTATGCCAAATGCATAAGAAAAAAGAGAATAATACACCAAATTTCCCCATTTTCTTAACTCAAATCATATAAACACCATGGTATAGGAACTTTTACCATGATTTTTTCCTCCAAAAAACGAAAAACGAAAAACCCCATATTCTTTCTCCAAACCACCCCTGGGAACTATCCAATATTCATAACACATAGAAAACACAATATAATGGATCTAGAAATCTGAGACCTCTATATTAACAACTAAATTAGGTACATTTCTTAATTATTGGATTCATTACTGTAAATGTTTGATCAATTTAATATAAAAGTAGGTGTAAGGGAGCATGTGAGAGACAATAAGATCTCATAACTCATTATACCTACATTTATTCATATTATAGATCTTTATTTGAAGAGAAATGTATTTAGTTTTGAAATTTATTATCATGATCTTCATCTATTATGAATTTACTATTTTTTGAATGACATATGAATCTCCTATGTAATTTTATTTCTAATGTTATTTATAAACCCAAAAACTTTATATAATGAATTTTTTACCTATGATCATATGATTGAATAATTTCTGATATGAGATATTTTTTATTCATTCGTTGAAAAGTAGGCACTGTTTTTACTCATGGTCATATGAATATTAGTATAAGCACCTGCAACCACTTCTGGTGATAATAGAATAAGTTTTAGGGATAAGAATGTGTTCAATATATATATATATATATATATGAAATAAGGTATTATGAATTTCTTATTATTAACCAATTTACAATTTAATTATTCACGTGCAATCGAACCTTTTTATTTTATTCATCTTTTTAAGTTTTTCAGGTATAATATTTACATAAGTTCTTTTATATTTCTAGATAATGAAAAGGATAGAGAGTAAGAATAAAGTATTTATTCCTCATCATACATAGATATTTATTCATTCAATATCAACAATACTTTCTATTTTATATTATTTTTGATATTTAACTTCAATGGTACTTAATTAATGGTATAGAATATACTTTAAATTTTTATGAAATTAGACCTCTTGAAAGGCTTTACCATATTGATTTATAATCTATCAGTTTACTATCTATTTTATGTTTTCACACTTCTATTTTTTAACTATGCATTTTTTTATTACCATGAGTTATGAATTTATGAATAAATTCTTGATATAGAGGGTTTTTTTTACATTTAATTTTAACAACAATTCAACATCCTTCTGAGTATTTATATACCAAGTATTATCTTCGCTAGGAATAACATATTCATGCATCTCTGGTATAATAAAATCCACTCTCCAAAATAATATTTTATTTTCATCTTCAATAAAACAAATTTAAAGGGTTTACTGGGAAAACATAAAAATAAGAGACAACATAAAATAATACTAGATAATAAAGAAAAACAACATCCCACTACAAAACATTTAAATTATTAGAATAATTTACTAGTTGAAGGTTCTAATTGATGAATAATATCTTCTACTATGACTTCTTTTGAATAAGATCCTAAAAATCACAGTCTATATTATTCTAAATCTTGAAATACTCCACCAAATTTATCATTCCCTCATTAGATCTAGGAAAAAATATACGATCATGGCAGTCAATCCATTCTAATTTTTCTTTGTTTTTACAGATATGAATTTTACTTGCATACTTTTATCATAGTCCTCATCTGTAAAATTAAAATCAATGAGTTTTTCAAATCTTTCCTCCTTGGAGTGAAAAAATAGGCACACAACTAGTGGGGGTTCTAATTTTTCTTCCTCCATCCTTCCTATGAAACCATGTTGGTTACCTGAATATTTTCATACTTACTTGGTTCCATCACTCTGAATGGTAACATATTTTTCATCATCTATATCATGAATTCCTTGGGAAATGAGTCCATTCTTAGGAATAGGTAGTTCCTAGTTTTCCTCAATCAGTATATCATTAGTTAATTCAATTTGAATAGATTTTACATGAGGACTATGTTCATGGCCTTTTGAATCCTCAAGCTCCTGCACTGTCTTAGTAGTGGGTTCAAGGAAATCATTAGGAATAAGACCCTCATTTAGAATAAGATATTATCGTTATTATTATCTGAGATCCATCTCCTGAAAACCACCATTTTTACAACATATATCATCATGATAAGTTTTATAACGTTAGAATAATCCTTTCATATTTTGGTATTCTTCTTTATGTTCACTGAGCACTATGCCAAGAATGCCACTTAGTATTGTTTTTTTGGAATTTAATAGCATTTTCAAAAATCACCACAAATAAAAGTGTTACAAAATATTTCACAACACTTTTTAAAACTGTTATTTAACATTCATTGATGGTTTTTGGAGGAATTTTTTTATAATATTTATTATTATTATTTTCTCATTTTTTTTCTATATTTTAGTTACAGATTTATTTTATAATTTTATAATTTTACAATTTATTATTCATTACTTATTAATTGTTATTTATTTATCCTCCCACATAGAAATTGAGCACATATATGTATAGGGTTTGATTTGAACCCCTTGCATCTTGGTTATTCTGTAAAGCCTTTACCACACCAGTAAGTTAATCATGTGCTCATGAAACAACTTTCAATATACTAATAGATATACAAATAAATAAATATATTAAAATAATAATTGATAAATAAATCATTTATAAATAATTATTATTTAATGATATGTAAATAATAAATAAATCATAAATCATAAATCATTTATAAATATCTAATAATTACAAATTAAATAATAAATAACAATAATGTAAATAAATAAAGAATTTTAATATTAAATATAAATACTAAATAATAAATAAGTAGTAAATATTATTTATATAACAAATAAATAAATAAATAACAAATAATGAATGATCAATGAAAAATAAATATTAAATATTAAATAATAAATAATAAAAGATAAATAATTAATAAATAAGTACTAAATAATAAATAATAAATAATCCCTAATGCATAATCAATTAATAAAAAAATTGACAATAAATCATACATAAAGAATATATTAATAGTAAATATGAAATACCTCAATCTTCTTTTGAGGTACATTCTTGTTTATGTTTTAGTTTAAATCTATTAAATTTGGTTAATGAAATGTTTTTTGAGTTTATGAAGAGGCTTGGGGGTGGACTGAGGGTTTAATACATGAAATAGGAGGAAAAGTGGTCATCTAGTGTATGTTGCTGGGTTGGTGCACAATTAGTAGTAACAGTGCACCATAAATACGCTTTCTAGGAGGTGGTGTCACATGGTTGGAAAATTAGGCATGTGGGATCCTACAAAATGTTTGAAATTGTACAAAGCCAATTCACATGGACACGACACATTTTTTCAAACCGTACAGACTTCCCATGAAACCATGTGGCCTGAATCCCCTTTGGATATAGGGTGATTCATTGTTAGTGTACTGTTTTCCCAACAGTGTGGCCAAACCATGCGCCTTATAAAAAATTGGGAAACTTACCATCACCCCCTCAAGATTTAAGTTTTCTTACATGAAATTTCGGACCATTAATCCTACATCATAAAAGGGTTAAGAATCATTCCTCCCATACTTCTTAAGGATAAAGTCCCTTATTTCGAAGCCTTATAGAGTGTTTTTGGGTGCATATCGTAGCTCCAGGTGATTCTAGAAATCCACTACCTTAATTTTTCTAGATTAGGGCCTGTGGGATCATTTTTATTCTTTTAAAGATCTAAAAACCTATTTTTTGTAGTGGAATCTAGGTTTCTTCTTGAAAGGCGGTTTGAGGTCAAATCAATTTCCAATGTTAAGTGAGCGTTCCTCTATGGAGTCGAGGTACGTGGTATATAAGTTATAACCTATAGTTTTGGGGTCAAATGTATGTGTATGTGGTCGTGTACTTTTGTCATTGTGATGTCCATTTGGTGTTACATGGTTTAATTGATAAATTTTATGTTTTGTTTTACTATGATAAATTGGTTATAGTCTCCCCATGTGCAATATTAGAGCATCAATGCTAGTCATCAACATTTGGTGTATGGGGAGTTGCACCAGAGTTCATATGGTGAACTCGATCAGGGAACTAGATTAATGGAACCATATTAAGGAAATTATAAAGTTGTATCAGAGTAGTTTTTCTTTTCTATTGAATTACAATTTTCTAATGGTAGACAGAATACTAGGATGTGTTGTTCCTTGGAGACGAGCTTTTTCAAGGGAGTAGCCAAACCATATACAAGGGAAAACCCAAGAACCTAGGGTTGAAATGTTTTTTTGATGTTTTTGTTCCGAATGGATGATATTTAACCTTTGGTGATGCAATCGTTGTGTGATGTGACTGTTTTATGTTATTTTTCCTATAACCAAAATGGAATGAGGTTGTTCATAGATGCATTATTTTAGGAACTTATGGATATGGGTGAAATGCATCATGGTAGGAACACAAAAGAAATATGTGGGATGTTGGGGAGAGAATGTTTTTAATCTTACTTGAAATTTGTAAGAAATGGTGTCTAATAAAGGTGGTATAATCAGATAAATGTAAATAAAATAAAATAATGGGTAAATAGTATTGCCTAATGAAGATTAATAAATGGGTGTTGAAAAATTGGTTCTGATGAGTTTTCAATATAGAAAGGTTCCTAAATAATGAAGATTTATGTTGTGAATGTAAAATGGTGACAAAGGGTGTCTAATGAAAGACTTGGGACCATGTAATTTGGTTTACACCATGTTGACCATGACCTATGGTAGGGATGGATGATTGTAGTTATAAAAATGTGACTATATCCATTAGGATAATGTGTGTGACATGGGTTGTTTATGGATGATATAGAGCCTCATATTTTGTAAAATATGGAAGTTTTTTTTGAGATATATGTTTGGAATTGTAGAGAGATTCCACATGATGATGTCTATTGGTTGAGAGAAAAGTGGATATCACTGATAACACCCCTATAATAAGGGAGAAGAAAACCCCTTTGATATAGGGTAACAGAGGGTAGGACTAGTTCCATGATAACTTTTCTCGTTTTATAAAGATGATGGAATGAGTCCCAATGTGGGTTGTGCTGAGTATGTTTGAATTTACTAAAGAGTTTCAGTTAGGGAATCCTATGATGTTTGATAGAGAGGGTGTGTAACATAAATTCTAATTATAGAATAAAACATTTTTATATTTTTTAATATTTAGGAATTAAATAGTAATTTTACATTAAATGTGGCGCTATGTTCAATATCATATCGAACACGCAACAATGAGTTTATCTAAAATCATATGTTTTAGGCAAGACTGTGTTATAAAAAAATATAACATAATGTTAATATTGTTATTTTAAGTTGAAGTTATCACCTAGATGGTGTATCATAAAAAATAAATATGACTAACTATATTAGGCTTACTCATGTTTATTAAAAACTTTTATATTCTTCCCAAAAAACTTATAGGCTTAAAATAAGAATAAATCCAATTTTAATCATAAAATGCTCTATTATTTTTAAAGGGTAGTTTTACGAATTTTCGATGGAAACCCAATTTTAAATATAATTATTTACATGTTAATAATTTATATATGAAAAATTAAACTTCATATTTGAAAGCTAAATATCAAAATTTACATTGGGTTATTTTTTTAGAACCTTATAATTTTGATGATAAGTGAATAATAGAAAATATTAGTTCAAAATTGATTTTTCATCCAACTTATTTATACAGTTAAATTATATAATAAATTGGTTTCAGAGTATAAATAGTTAAATTTTATTTCAATAAAACCAATTTAGGTCATTTTAATCAATTTTACATTGAAATTTGATATATAAACATTTCCAACTTTTGAATGTTTCACTTTAAACACCTGTATTTTTTCAATTTGTTCATGTGATTAATTTTAAATCTAATTCTTCCCATTATGTGAATTTAATTAGGTAAAATGGATTCCATATTGGAAATAATATGTTTTAATTTTTTTTTTAAGTTTAATTTCTTTTTTAATAATAAAATAAGTTACTATGGTAAAAAAATTATTTACCACAGTATAAGTAAAAAATTAATCATGTTAATGTTAAAAAGGTAAAGGATTAAAATACCTAAAAAGTACAAATTTTAAATGTTGGTTTATGTTTTTATAGATCCTATATATAATCCAAAATATTTATTTATATCCAAATTCAATTGATTTAATGCCACCTCAAAATGATGGTCTTTAAATATAAAATATTCATTATTTTATTCACTCAAACCCATGTCTCTTCAAGTATAAATACCACCCTCACAACCCCATTTCCACCCATAAAGTATTTTAGCTCATAAAACATATTTCAAAGCCTATAATAACTCTCCCCATGTACAAGTGCTTATTTTATCACAAAAATACCAAATCTAAGGTCCTCAAGGGTCTCTCAAGGAGGTAATACTGAAGAAGTAATTTTCCCAAAGTACCTATCTTAATGTCCTTTCTTTTTTATACTTTATCCTAAACTAATTAATCCATAAATTCATGATAAATATGTAATGATTTATATTCTAAAGTTTTATGTTTCTAATGGGGTATCTCATATCCATTTTATTTCTCATCTCCTCTTATTCAAATAAATGAATGTATTGTCCTAGTTATGCAGGTTAATCACCTCTGTGAATAATGTTTTTGTTCTTTTTTCATTGCCTCCTATATGGATGATATTAAAAATATTTTTCTAGTATATAATATTTTAATATTTATATTATAACCAATTTCATATTATGTAACTAATATATACTTATAATTGTAAATAAAATGAAACTAGTTTTTACTATCTAGAAAAACCACCAAAATAAACTAAACGTTTATCAATAAACAATTTTCTGTTGAAAAATCATCATGTATGAAATAAAAATGATTTATGTGGCCATTTATAATTATAAAAATAAATTAATACTATTTCATTCCAACTTTTTAGTTTAATCTCATTCTACAATAACATCCATAATTTTACACAAATGAATCGATCATGACACTATGAAGCAAATTCACTTGAAACCATGAAATTAACAAAATATTTACAATGAATGGGTCGTAAGATTTTATAAAATCATAATATAAGGTAAAATAAATATATTTCTTTAATTATTCAATATCCTTATTCAAACCATAATATATGTGGTTTGAACACATTTGAAGGAAGTCGAATGCGAGGTTAGAGAATTTCTTAACCCAATTTCCATTATTTTTGTTAAACTTCAAATTCTTGATTATGTAATGCTATTATTATGTGTGAAATGAATTTTGAATATATTATGTTGTATTTAATTATTTTATGTTTATATATATAATATACACATATATGATTAATTTTATTAATTTCCACTTCCATGATATGATATTTATAAGGGATTTTGTCACAATTTCCTTTCATTGAGGAAATTATTGATATTATGCAAATTTATTCTATTATAAGATGTATATAAAGTCTATTTGAAATTAAATAAATATAATATATATTTTTTCATGTTATTAAGTGTATAATTTCATTCCTTTACGTGTTTTAGGATTTAAGTTTTCCTACGTTATAAGGGTCTTTTCGTTGCAAAAAGCATATTTTATGGGTTTTCATAAAACTCTTTTTCTCCCATGTCCATGTTTTTTAAATGATATTTTTAATTTATTGTTCATGTTTTGGTTCTTAAAAATTATAAATGATGGGTTTTACCAGATAGTTTTGGGGGAGAACATTATAGCTTTAACAATGGGTGCGCCCAGATAGCGCTTCAATGCATTGGGTAATGATTTTATTTTCCAAAAAAGTCGGCCATATAGTTATTCCAATTTTTACGGGTTTTACTAGGGTTGAATAAGGGTTCTATGTGTTGATTTACTAAGGTACTTACATAAATTTTCTATTATTTATATTGAGTTTTTTTGGGAATCATTTATTTCAAATGGTAAAATAAATGATTTTTTAAAGAAATATTAATTACATTTATGGGTAAATGTTTTGTAATACCCTGTGTGTCATGGTGTTTTTATTTTAATTTATTTTATCTTGTTATGGAGTGAGATTGATCTATAATAGTTAAGATTCTGAAAAATTTAAGTTTTGGAGGCTCTTTAACTATTGATCAGTTAGCCTGCTTGGTTAATAGTAACCGTGCGATGCTCGTTTGCGTGTCCAGGATTTTAAAATTTTAATTTTTAATTTTTATTTCCTTTTTTATTTTTATTTATTTATTTTTTCCTTATTGTTTCTTCCTCCATGTGCATCACAAATAGCACATCCCCTTATTTCTTGGTCGTTCTCCCCCTCCCTCACAGCTTCAACTTTATTTGACAATCTTCCCTGGTTTCACCAAGAATCTCTCCCAGATCTTCGAGGTATGTTTGTATGCCATCACCCCCTCCTCTAATTAGGCTGATTTTCCCCTCACTGTCATCTGATTTCCTTTTTCCAATGACTAGGTCTTGGTCTAAATCTATTATTGTTGGTTTCTTACATCATTAGGGTATACAAAATTCCTCTTTGGTCTACTTTGTGCATATTTCGGCATCCGCTGCCAAAGGAATAGTAAATTGGCTTGTCTTGGATTATCGATGCTTCCTAGGGTAATGGTTTTATTCTGTTTTTTTTCTCACATTCCATTTTAGTTCCTTGATGATTTAGGGTCCCTAGATATTGTTGGAGAATGTTGGTGGATCCTTGAAGTGTTACGCTCACATACATAGGTAGATGTGTATATAGATATATATAACTTACTTGCACATTTTCCCTTATATAGTGGGGGAAATGAATATTTTATTAAGGGTATATATATAGGAATGTATGTGCGTGGACACATGGGGTAGTCTTCATTAAGTGCTTCACGTGCCGAAGTGTTCAGGCTTTCCCCTCTTCTCTCGAGGTAGGTGTCACTAGGAAATTTGTTTCCTTTGGAGTTATAATATTCCTTACATGTTTTTTATTCCCAATTTTATGCAAGTAAAAATTTGATGGAATAGTGTTGTGATGTTTTTTACGTATTTAATTATCACTTGACAATGGAATAATTGGTTGGTTTAGTGTGGTTATTATTTTATGTTTTAAATTGGAATATTTAATTGTTTTAAGATACTTATAAGATATATTTTCTTCTTTTTATGGTTTTAATGTAAGGTGATGGGTATTTTCCCGGTTAAGTTTTCATTGGGTGGAAATGGTATCTTAAAAAAGTAATTTGGTTTGAAATTGAGGTGTGACCTCAAATGATTTCAAAATAGGGTTTTCAATTTTATTTAAAATGGTGGTTTTAAATGAGTGATTAGCTTATATTTTAGTGGAAATGCATGGTTGAACTCTTTAAAATATGGTTGATAGAAATGGGTGTCCTTGGGCATTGTTTTTGTTTCTAAATATTGAGTCCCAAGTATGTCAGGAGGTTTTGTAATGTTTTGAAAGCTTGGGTAGTATTTTCCTTGGACGGATGGTGATTTCTTTGATCAGTGGGACTTGGTTTTGAAATATGGTTTTATACAATTGTTATTTTTGATAAAAATGACATTGAGTTTTTTTCAATTTTATAGGCACTTGATTATTCATCTTTAGGATGAAGGGTTTTAGAGTTGGAATCTTTTGTGTTTAAATAGGTTTCCTTATCTTAAAGGGATGTTTTGGTTTTATAATGTGAAAATGGAGTCCTCTTTAATTAATTGGTTATGCTTGAGGGAATGTATGATTTCCATTATAATTTTATCTTAATGTAAAATAGTTTTAAAATTAATTTCAAAATATATTTAATATGAGTGAAGGCCCGGTTGGCATTTCTAATGTGATATTGATTTTCCCTTATTGAACCCTTTTATTGTATATGTGGTTTATGTTCATGTGATTTATTCTAGAGTTATTGGTCTCTTCTTATTGTGATGTTTAATGACTTTGATTTATTGAATGATAGAAGGAATTATGAATTAATTAATTGAAACCTTATGTTAGGATTTGATTCAGGTATTTTGGTTTCTTGTGGGTTAGGGTTGTTCGAATGGTCCCCTGAGACCTATTCTTATGGATTCCATCAACCACCACCAATGGAGTGGAAGTTCGGGATGTTTCGGTTCGCCGTCTCCATCTGAGGTATGGATTTTATTCCATTTTTTAGTTTCAAACCATATAAATTTGGGTATTTATTAGTTTTAAGGTTTGTTGTATTTGTGGTGTAATGCGTTGAACTCTGTTTCTAGTTTCGAGTAACTGGATCTAAGGTGACTCGCCTGCGTGTGAATACATAAGTATATATATATATATTTGGGTTCCCCCGTTACATTTATAATCATTTATGGAAGTGAATATATATAAATGGGGCTAGGTGTTCCCAGGTATATATATGAAAATGCATACGTAGGTGAGTGGTGACTAGTATATGCATATAAGCATATATATAAGGATCCCTTTGCATATGTTCATGGCCATGCAGATGTGTGCATAAGGGATAGGTGTCCTTACATGTATGTGAAGGTGCATATTCTTGGTGGGGTAGCATCATCTATTAGTTAGAAAGCATCAAGGTCCGAATTTTAGGTTTGGTTCCACCCTGAAGTAGGTTTCCTATGCCTTGATATATAATTAAAATATCCATTTTTCCTTGGTGTTCTTTTAAAATCATGTTTCCTGCATTTATATGAAATTAATATGCAATTTATATATATATAGTTGTGGTTCTTGAAAAGTGGTCTCCTAGATGTTTTGAATAAGAAATGGGTATTTCCAAAGATGTGTGGCCTTTAAACTGATTTTTTTAAGGATTATTAGTATGCTTGATTTTTCAATGATTTCTAAAGAGATTTCGAAAATGGGTTTTGGGTGTGAACATGAGATAAATGGTGATAAGATAATATTAAAAAGGATTCATTCATTTTATGAATAGTTTTAAGATTTTTTTAAATATATTTTAACATGGTTGTTTAGTTTAACTTTAAAATGGTTTCAGAAACATAAAAGTGTTGGGTGATTATGTGTTCTAAAATGAAATGTGTTTACTGTAAGTAATGAAACCCGTTTGGAACTTTTAGAATGGCTCGTGAAAGTGGAAACCCCCTCTTGAGGCATTATCCATAATTTTAGAAATGTGATTCAAGTGTTAATGTGTGATTTGTGATATGTGCCTAGTGTAAAGTCTTTTTCATGGTTGCGTGATGTAAAAACGGGAATACTATAATGGATGAAGATCAGTGGTCAGAGGTTGAATGCATTTTGGATAAAAAATTGTTATGTTTTTATGTTTTTTATTGATAAAACATCACCACCTTTGAAATAGAGAACATGGGAAACCCTAGGTACCTTGGTGGATAAACTAAGACTAGTATGATAGATGATTCAGAAGTGGTTCTTCCCAGTTTCATATAGTAGGATTGATTCTATAATAACAACTAAACATGTGATATGATAGGATACCACTGGGCCTTGGTTTTTGATTCCCTCTAGTGGCTTGTACAAGATAATGTTGATGGCTATAGTTTCTGTACCACATTTTTGTGATATGATTGGAGACCACTAGGCCTTAAGATGTGATTACCCCTAGAGGCTCATTCATGAAAAAACTGTTGGTTGTGGTTTCTATACCACGTTTCACAGAGGTATGAGGTCTCCAAGGTCGCACTTTTTCTAGTTACCTATAGTGATTTCCTATGGTGCTCATTTGCGACATGATTCTTGTGATGTTATTTTCATTTCAGTTGTTTCATAATTAATGTATCATTTGTGAAAACCCATATTTTAATCTAAACATCTTTCTTTTCATTTTGACATGTTAATGCATGTTTGGGAAATGTTTTCAAAATGTAGTGGAATAGAAACGTTTTTCTAAAAATGTAAACTTGTGAATTAAATTTGAAAGGAATTATTTTTTTTATGTCTTATTTTCAAACTATCAGGATTGAGTTTCTTTTTAAAGGTAAGGGAATAAGGAATTGTTGTTCTTTGGCATTCCTACAGAGCATCTCAATTATCATGCCTAATTTATCTTTATAGTTTCAGGTTATAGTTTGGGTTCTCTCTTGTAGTGAGCATGTTTCTGTGTTTGGTGGTGAACAAAGAGGTCCCTTGGAGGTATGTTCAGTTATGTAACTTTACTATTTTTACCGTTGCAAGTGTTTTTTCTCAATTTGTATATTTTTACTTGCCTTCTATTTATAGGACAAATCATTCCAATCTTCTTTATTTTTATTCCCTACATTATTTTCCAGCCCATGGGGATCGGGAATTCCCTTTGGTCCTTATCAAAAGATGAATCGATTGACCAGATCGTGGCTGACCCGAGTTGGTTCATTACAAAATGGTATCATAAGAAGGTTCTTAATGGGACCTAAGTTTGGTATATCCAATGTTATTTGGGGATATTTGGGTAGAAGGGAAGAAATTGTTAGATGATCTTGAGAGGTGAAGGTAGGGAGAGTCTAGATAGCTCTTTCTTGTCCTGAGCCTCAAGCTGTCGGAGAAAGTTTGGTTTCAAATATTGTATTTGAGTTGTTCTGGGTTGTTTTTATGGATTCTATATGGTTGATGTTTTGATCCCCTTTTAAAATATGTGTGATAGTGGGGGTCACTCTTGTCTCAGGTCATAAAGGAAAGAGATCTTAAGCTACGTGTTTGGCATACATGGCCTAGGAAACCATGTAGTGCCCATGTGGTAATGTCCACCTCTTATATGTAGGGCTTTGCACAGTTGGATCATGGTTCCCCAACCATGTGACCAATGAATTTATAACACTATTCCTTTTCTAGTTGGCCTGTTTTGGACTCCTCTCAATTTTGGATTTCTTCAAAGGTGGTTTCCATACATCAGTAGTGGATTGAGAAGAGTTTTGGAGCATGGGTTTTGTGATTATTATGTGGGTTTATCTATAGTGATTGTGTGTTATTGGTTTTGAAAGGTTTGATTGAGAAATAAAAATTTATTTTAAGGAAAAAATTCATTTTCAAATTTGTTTTATAGAAAATAAGGATCGGTGAATTTCCTTCATTTTACAAAATGATTTATAAAAATCATTTCCTTATTATGAAATGGTGTTTTAAGAGGGATGTGATTTTAAATTGGCATCTTTGAGTTCTTGGTTGTCAAAATGAAATAAGATTTGGAATAATGTTTCATGTGGTTTTCCTTGTCTGGAAAATGTGTGGGTTTCATCAATGTTGTTTGGTTTCGATGTGGTATTGCTTGGTTTTGGAAAATCCTTGATGAAGGATGATTTTTAAAATTGGGTGATGAAAATGATGTTTTCAAGGGAAATATTCTTTTGGTAATGATTTTTGTTCCTATTTAAAGGGTTTTTATGTAGCTTGTTATGGATTGAAGTTTTCTTTTTATTATTTGATTTAGAAGTAATCATGTGGTTTGGGTTAACAGGCATGGACTGTCGAGGTCCATTTCTAGTACTGTTTTTATATCCCCAAGAATGGTTGAAATAGTTTCTTCTAATCTGATGCTTATCATTCCTCTATGTGGAGTAGTGGATATGAAACTTATCTTGTGAGATTGGTTGCGTTCTGGATTGTTAGTCCTAGTTGAGTTTGAAGAAGTGAGTAGCTTTTGTAATATTTTCTTTAGGTGAATGTGACCTCACTTTTGTAACTTGAGTTGCGGTTTCATATATCTTGTAGAAGTTGTGCCATTTTCCCATTGAGTCGTTAGGTGCACGATGGTTTAGACAAGAGAGAGGCCTGGGGTGCACTATTGGGTAACTACGGTGTTTGATTTACTAGCTGATTTTGGTGTGCTAGCTATCATTTGACTATGTACGTTTTGGATGCACCGTGTGGGGGTGATCTGCGCTTTGAACTCGATGTTATCTTCATAGGTTGTGGCCTGAGGTGAGACCTCTTATCATCCTTCGAAGATCCTTGTGGTGGGTATTTCGTTTTTGAGTGTGGAGTGAATTGTTTGATATTGTGTCCCTCTCAGATGTTTAGTTGTTTGAGTTATGTCTTCTGTTAGTTCTTCTTAGTCCCATAATTTTTTAGGAACTCTAAATAGTGGTGAGACAATATTTGAGGTTTTGGTGATGAATAAGTTTTTTTGTTATAGGTTCTTATTCCAGCAGTACTTAGAGACGTGAATGATTTATAGTTAACTAGATCTATCATTTTGAAGATTTCAGTTTTTTTCCTTTGAGGTTAAGCTGTGTAGAGTGATTCGTTTGGGTAATACCTCTCTAAACCTTTTCATTTTCATTCTCTATTCCTCCAATCAGGAGTTTCTAGGGACAAAGTGTCATGGTGGGTGGATTGTAATAATCTTAATGTCACTGTGTTTTTATTTTAATTTATCTTATCTCTTTATGGAGAAATATTGAGCTCTGGTAGTTAAAAGACTGAAAAATTTAATTTTGGAGGCTTTTTAGCTGTTTCTTGGTTATCCCGCATAGTTAGTAGTAACCGTTTGATGCCCGTTTGTGTGTCTAGAATTTTCAAAATTTAATTTTTTCCATTTTTCATTTTTCTTTATTTATTTTTCCTCCTTTTTTCTTCTTCCATGTGCATCACACATAACACCTCCCCTCCCTTCTTAGTCACAGTCCCCTTTTTTCGTGGGTACCCCATTGTTTGATGATCTTCCCCAATTTCTTCATGAATCTCACTCAGATATTTGAGTTAAGTTTTTATTCCCTCTTCTCTTACTCAGATTAGGCTGATTTCCACCTCACCATCACCTGATTTTTTTGGACAGACCATAGGTCTCGTGTAAATTCAATTTTCATTGGTTTCTTCCATCATTAGGGTATGCAGAATTCCTCTTAGGTTGACTTCATGTGTATTATAGCATTCACCCACAAATGCGAAGCAGATTGGCTCGTCTAGGCTCATCGATGCTACTCGGGGTAAGGGTTTTATTATTCTATTGGGTTTCTCACCTTGTGTTTTGGTTCCTTAATGATTTAGGGTCCCTAGACATTGTTGTAGAATGTTGGTCGCTCCATGATGTGTTGTTCTCACATACATAGGTACGTGTGTATAGAGAAATATATAAATTCCATGAAAATTTTATCTCATGGTGTGGGAAAAATATATATTGGATTATGGTTATATATATGTATAGGAATGTATGTACATGCGTGCGTTGACGGTCTTCATCAAGAGCTTCAAGCGCCCAAGTGTTCCAACCTTCTCCTCTCATCTCCATGTAGGCCTTACTATGCAACTTGTTTCCTTTGGAGTTCTAATATGCTTTCACCCTTTTCCCCTATTTCATGCAAGTAAAAAATTTATGGAAGAGACTTGTAATGATTCTCACCTATTTAATTATCTCTTGAACTTGGCATAGTTAGTTGGTTTTGTGTAGTTCTTGTTTTATGTTTTAAATTGGTATGTTTATTTGTACTTAGCTTCTTATGAGATGAATTTAACCCTTTTGTGGATTTAAATTTTGGAAATGTGTCTTGGACCAGTTGAGTTTTCATTGGGTGAAAATGGTATCTTAAAAAAGGAATTTGGTTTTAAATTGAGGTGCAACCTCAAATGAATTCAAAATTTGGTTTTCAGTTTTATTTCAAATGGTTGTTTGAAATGTGTGAATTGATTACATTTTAGTGGAAATACATGGTTGACCTCATTAAAATTGGAATGATAGAAATGGGTATCCTTGGTCCTCATTTTGGTTTCCAAAAAATGAGTCCCAGGAGTGTCAGGTGGTTTTGTAATGTTTTGAAAGATTGGGTAGGTTTTTCCTTGGATGGAGGGTGATTACTTTGTGCAATGGGACTTGGTTTTGAAACAGGTTTCTATGCATTCCTTATGTTTTATAAAAATGTCAATTAGTGTTTTCAATGTGAAATGAACTTTATTATTGAGATTTAGGCCAAATGGTTTTTAGAGTGGACTTCTTTTGTGTTTAAATTGGTTTCCTTATCTTAAAGGGGTGTTATGATTTTATAAAGTAAAAATGGAGTCCTCTTGACTTAATTGGTTATGATTGTGGGTGCGTATGATTTCATTTTGAATTGTATCTAAATTTAAAATTTTTTTAAAATGAATTTCCAAATATATTTAATTTGAGTGAAGGCCCAGTTTTTATTTTTGATGTGATATTGATTTTCCCTTATTGAACCCTCTTGTTGTATATGAAGTTTATGTTCATGTGATTGATTCTTGTTTTATTCGTATCTTCTTATTGTTTATTTGGGTTCCTTTGATTTATTAAATTAAATAATGATTAAATAATTAATTAATTGAAACCCTAGGTTAGGGTTTGATTCATGTTTTTTTTCATGCGGGTAAGGGTTGTGAGAATGGTCCCCTGAGATCTATTATTGTGGATTTTGTCAACCTCCATTGAAGGTGAGGTAGTTCGGGATGTTTCAGTTCTTCGCCTCTATTTGAAGTATGGATTTTATTCATTTTTTTGGATTCACACCATATATATTGGGGTCTTTATTTTCTTTAAGTTTTGTAGTTTTTTTGTGTAGCGTTTTGAACTCTACTTTGTGGTTTCAAGTCATCATGTCTAAGGATACTCCCCTACGTATGCATAGGTAAGTATATATATATATATGTGTGTGTGTGTGTGTGTGTGTGTGTGTGTGTGTGTTTGTGTTTGTTTGTGTCATCCCCAGTTAAATTTATAATCATCCATGGTAGTTAATATATATATCTATAAATATATATATATTCATCCAGGTGTTCCCATGTATATATAAGAAAATTCATACGTAAGTGAGTGGAAACTAGTATATACATATAAGAATGTATGTAAGGATCCACTTACACATGTTCATGTCCATGAAGATGTGTGCATAGGGGATATGTGTCCTTACCTATATCTGAAGGTGAATATTCTTAGTGTGGGAGCATAATCTTTTAGTTAGAAATACCTAAGGTCCAAATTTTGGGTTTGGTTCCACCCCGAGGTAGGTTCCCTATGCCTTGATCTATAATTAGAATTTCTATTTTTTCTTTCTAATCTTTTAAAAGTATTTCCCCTGCATTTATATGAAATTAATATGCAATATATATATACATATATATAAATGGTCATGGTATTTGAAAAGTGGTCTCCAAGTTGTTTTGAATGTGAAATGGGTATTTCCAAAGACGTGTGGCCGTTCAACCAATTTTTTTTTACAAAGGAGTAATGGCATGCATGATTTTTCAACAAGTTCAAAAGAGATTTCGAAAATGGTTGTTGGCTGAAAATATGAGATCAAATGGTGATAGTAGAATCTAAAAAAAGCATTAATTCATTATATGCATGGTTTTAAGATTGTATTTAAATATATAATAACTTGTTTGTTTAGTATAACATTCATAATTTTTTGGAAACTTAAAAGTATTGGGTGACTATGTGTTCTAAAATGAAATGAGTTTCTTTTAAGTAATTAAGCTCATTTAGAACTTTTAGAATGGATTTCAAAAGTGGAAAACCCCCTCTTGAGGCATTACCCTTAATTTGTGAAATGTGATGTAAGTGTTAATATGTGATTTGTGATATGTGCCTAGTGTAAATCCTTGTTCATGGTTGCATGATGTAAAAATGGGAATGTAATTAAGGAATGAGATCAGTGGTGAGAGGTTGAATAGGTTTTGGATAAAAAGGAATTATGTTCGTATGTTTTTTCTTCAAAAAACCTCACCACCTTTGAAATAGAGCCCATAGGAAACCCTGGGTACATAGGTGGATAGACTAGGACTCGTATGCTTGATGATTTAGAAGTGGTTTATCCCAATTTCATATAGTAGGATTGATGCCATAACAATAACTAAACATGTGATATGATCAGATACCATTGGGCCTTGGGATGGGATCATCCCTAGTGTCTCGTGCAAGAGAATGATGATGGTTGTGGTTTCTATACCACATTTTTGTGATATGATTGGAGACCACTAGGCCTAGAGATGTGATTACTCCTAGGGGATCATGCACGGGAAAACAATTGGTTTTGGTTGATATACCATGTTTCACCTAGGTATGAGGTCTCTAGGATCCCACTTGTGCTATTTACCTCTAGTGAATTCCCATGGTGCTTGTTTGCGACATGATGCTTCTGATGTGATTTTCATTTTATTTGTTTTATATTTAATTTATCATTTGTGAAAACCCATATTTTAATATAAACATATTTCTTTTCATTTATAATTGTTAATTCGTGTTTGGGAAATATTTTAAAAATGTAGTGGAATAGAAACGTTTTTCAAAAAATGTAAACATGTGACTTAAATTTGAAAGGAATGAAATACATTATTTTATTATGTCTTATTTTCAAACTATCATGATTGAGTTTCTTATTAAAAGTAATGGAATAGGTAATTTTTGTTCATTGTCATAGCTACTAAGAATCTCTATTATCATTCCTACTTTATATTTTTAGTTTTAGGTTATAGTTTCAGATCGTTCTTACAGTGAGTGTGTTTATCTGTTTGGTGGTGACCCATGAGGTGCGTTGAAGGTATGTTCAGTTGTGGAACTTTGATCTTTTTTATTGATTCTAGTGTTTATTTGTTTTTTTAGTTTGTATATTTTTATTTATCTTCTATTTATAGGCTAAATCATTCCCATCTTCTGCATTTTTATGCCCAATAATATTTTCCAGCCCGTGGGGATCGGGAATACCCTTTGGGCCTTATCGCAGGCCGACTCGGTCGAATGGATCATAGATGAACCCGATTGGTTCGTTACAAAATTTTATTAGAGGGAGGTTCCTAATGGGGCCTAGGTTTGGTATATACAATTTTATTTGGGGATATTTGGGCTAAAGGGAAGAAAAGGTTACTGGAGCTTGAGAGGTAAGGGATGGGGGAGTCTAGATTTCTCTTTCTTGTCCTAAGCCTCAAGCTTCTTGGGAAATTTGGGTTTCAAATCTTGAATTTGAGTTGTTCTGGGTTGTTTTGATGGATTTGATATGATAGTTGTTTTGATCCCCTTTGAGAATATGTGTGATAGTGAGGGGGTCACTATTGGTCTCAGGTCGGAAAGGAAGGAGAAATAGAGCTGTGTGTTTGAAAAAAATTGTTTGGGAAACCATGCGGTGCCTATGTTGTCAATTCTGCCTCTTATATGTAGGGTGTTTCACAGTTGACTCTCAGTCCCCCAATAGTGGGTCCAATGAATTCATTACACTATTCCTTTTCTGATTGGCCTGTTTTGGACTCCTCTTAATTTTGGATATCTTCAAAGGTGGTTTCTATACATTAGTATTAGATTGAGGAGAGTTTTGAAATGAGGTTTCTATGATTCTTTTATGGGTTTCTCTATAGTGCTTGTGTGTTCTTGGTTTTAAATACTTTTATTAAGAAATAAAAATTTATTTTATAGAAAAAATTCATTTTAAAATTGGTTTTATAGAAAATAAATATAGGGGAATTTCCTTCATTTTATAAAATGATTTATAATAATGGTTTCATTATTATGAAATGGTGTTTTAAAAGGAATTTAGTTTAAATGGGCATCCTCAGGTTCTTGGTTCTCAAAACAAAATGAGATTTGGAATAAGGTTTCATGTGGTTTTCCTTGTTTGGGAAATGTGTGGGTTTCATAAAGTTATTTGGTTTCGATGCAGGATTCCTTGGTTTTGGAAAATACCTTGGTGGAGGATGATTTTTAAAATAGGGCGATGAATGTGACGTTTTCAAGGGAAAAGTTCTTTTTTTTGTAAATATTTTTGTACCCATTTTAAGGGTTTTCATGCATCTTGTTATGGATTAATGTTTTTTTATTCTTTTATTTAGAAGTAATCATTTGGTTTTGGTTAACTTTCATGGACTTCCGAGGTCCATGTCAAGTGCTGTTATTCTGTCCCCTAGAATGGTTGATAGAGTTTCTTTATTTCCAATGTTTATCCTTCCTCTGAGTGGAGTACTGGATGTGAAAAGTTTCTAGTGAGATAGGTAGAGTTCTGTCTTATGAATCCTAGTTGAGTTTTAAGAAGTGATTTGATTTTGGAAGATTTTATTCTGGTGGTTGTGACCTCAGTTTTTAAACGTCAGTTGCGGTTGTATATATCTTGTAGAAGTTTCACTGTTTTCTCAGTGAACCGTTAGGTGCTCATTGCATTAGAAAAGAGAGAGGCCTCAGGTGCACAACCGAGTAACTAGGGTGTTTGATTTACAAGATGATTTTGGTATGCTAGTTATCATTTGACTGTGGCTGTTTTGGATGCACTTTGTGGGGTTGTTCCGTGCTATGAACCCTATTTTATCCACGTGGGTTATGACCTAATGTGAGACGTATTATCATCCTTCAAAGATCCTTTTGGTGGGTCCTTCTTCCTCAAGTGTGGAAGTGACTTTATGAGAATGTATCCCTTTTAGATGTTAAGTTGTTTGAGTTATTTCTTCTGATAGTTCTTCTTAGTCCCACCATTTTTTAAGAACTCTAAATAGTAGGGAGACCATGTTTGAGTTTCCTTGATGAATAAGTTTTCTCGTTATAGGTTATTATTCCATTAGTACTTGGAGACTTTGATGATTTATAGTTAATTAGAGATACCGTTTTGAAGATTTCAGTTGTTTTCTTTTGTGGTTAAGCTGTGGAGAGTGTTTCTTTTAGGTAAGACCTCTCTAAAACTTTTTGTTTTTTTCTCTATTCCTCTGATTGGAACATTCAAGGGGTAAAGTGGCGTGGTTGGTAGATTTTAATACTCCTAATTTCACGATGTTTTTTTAATTTTATATTGTTATGGGTTGGGATTGAGATATGGTAGTTAACAGACCAAAAAATTTAAGATTTAAAGGCTTTTTATTTGTTGATTGGTTATCCCACACAGTTAGTACTAACCGTGCGATGCTCATGTGCATGTCTAGAATTTTCGAAATTTAATTTTTATTTTTATTTTCTTTATTTTCTTTATTTTTCTTATTTCTTCTTATTTATCCCTCCCTATGCATCACACATAGCACATCCCCGTCCTTTCTTGTTTACGCTCTCACTCCCTCAAGTGTCCTCCTTTTTTCAATGACCTTCCATTGTTTCATCATGAATATCACTCAGATCTTTGAGTTAAGTTCATATTACCTAACATCCTTCTCAAATTAGGCCGATTTTCCCACACCATCACCCGATTTTGTTTGGCCAAAACCTAGGTCTTGGGTAAATTAAATTTTCATTGGTTTCTTCCATCATTAGGGTATGAAAAATGCCTCTTGGGTTGACTTTGTGTGTATTATGGCATTCTCCTCCAAAGTTAAAGTAGATAGGATCGTCTCAGATCATCGATGAATCTAATGGTAAGGGTTTTATTCTGCTATTGGATTTATCACCTTCAGTTTTGGTTCCTTAATGATTTAGGGTCCCAAGACAGTGTTGTAGAATGTGGGTGGATCCTTGAAGTGTTTCTATCACATCTATAGGTACATGTTTTTATTGATATATATACCTTCCTTGTAAATTTTACCTCATGGTGTGGTGAAAATGTATATTTTATTATGTTTATATATATATAGGAATTTATGTGCGTTCATGTGTTTGAGGTCTTCATAAAGAGCTTCAAGTTCCAAAGTGTTCCATCTTTCTCCTCTTATCTCTAGGTAGGTGTCACTATTCAATTTGTTTCCTTTAGAGTTCTAATACTCTTCCACCCTTTTTATTCCCTATTTATGCAAGTAAAAATTCTATGGAATAAACTTGTGTTGATTTTAACTTATTTAATTATCTCTTGAACTTGGAATAATTGGTTGGTTTGGTGGAGTTATTTTTTTATGTTTTAAATTGGTATGTTTATCTATACTTTTCTTCTTACGAGATGCATTTACCACTTTTATGGGTTTAAATTTGGGAAATGGGTCTTGTACTAGTTTATTTTTCATTGGGTGAAAATGTTATCTTGAAAAGGGAATTTGGTTTTAAATTGAGGTGAAACCTTAAATGATTTCAAAATGGGGTTTTCAGTTTTATTTCAAATGATGGGTTGAAACGTGTGAGTTGCTTACCTTTTAGTGTAAATTCCCAGTTGGCCTCTTTAAAATTGGGTTGATGGAGATTCATGGCCTTGGTCCTCAGTTTTGTTTCCATAGAATGAGTCCCAGGTGTGTCAGGTGGTTTGGTAATGTTTTGAAAGATTTTGCAGGTTTTTCATTGGATGGACGGTGATTGCCTGTGCAATGGGATTCAGTTTTGAAATAGAATTTTATGCATTCTTTATGTTTGATAAAAATTCGAAAGATTGTTTCCAATTTGAAATGAACCTTTTTATTGATCTTTAGGCCAATTGGGTTTTAGGGTGGGATTCTTTTGTGTTTAAAGGGGTTTCCTTATCTTATAGGGGTGGTTTGGTTTTATAAAAAATGTTGTCCTCTTGACCTAATTGGTTATGCTTGAGGGTGAATATGATTTTATTTTTAATTGTATCATAATTTAAAATTGTTTTAAAAGTAATTTCCAAATATATTTAATATGAGGGAAGGCCCAGTTTTCATTTTTGATGTGATATTGATTTTCCCTTATTAAACCCTCTTGTTGTATATGAGGTTTATGTTCATGTGATTGATGATTTTCTTATTGGTCTCTTATTATTGTTTCTTTGGGTTTCATTGAATTATTAAATGATATAATGATTAATTAATTAATTAAATGAAACCTTATGTTATTTTTTGATTATGGTTTTTTGGTTTCTTGGGCTGTAGGGTTGTGCGAATTGTTCCCCGGGACCTATTCTTGTGGATTTTTCCAACCACCGCCGAAGGTGAGGTGGTTCAAGATGTTTCGGTTCACCGCCACCATCTGCGGTATGGATTTTCTTCCTTTTTATGGGTTCACACCATCTAAATTAGGGTATTTATTTGTTTTATGGTTTTTAGTATTTGTGTTGTAATGCGTTGAACTCTACTTTGCGGTTTCGAGTCATCAGGTCTAACACGACTCACCTGCATGTGTATAGGTAAATATATATATATATATATATATATATATATATCTGTGGGTTCCCATGTTACATGTATAATCATCCAAGGTATTGAATATAAATGTATGATGCTAGGTGTTCCCATGTATATATATGAAAATTCATATATAGGTGAGTGGATATTAGTATATGCATTAGCATATATGTAATGATCCCCTTGCACATGTTTATGGCCACACAGACGTGTGCATAGGGGCTAGGTGTCCTTATATGTATGTGAAGGTGCATATTCATTGTGGGGGAGCATCATCTTTTAGTTATAAAGTGTTAATGTCTGAATTTTCAGTTTGGTTCCACCCTGAGGTAGGTTCCCTATGCCATGATCTATAATTAGAATTTACATTTTTTCTTAGTGTTCTTTTAAAATTATGTCCCCTGCATTTATATGAAATGGATATGCAATATATATATACATATATATAGATGGTTGTGGTTCTTGAAAAGTGGTCTCCTAGATGTTTTGAATGTGAAATGGGTATTTCCAAAGACGTTTTTCCTTTCGACCGATTTTTTTATAAATGAGTAACGACATGATTGATTTTTCAATGAGTTCCAAAACGATTTTCAAAATGGGTTTTGGGTGTGAACATGAGATCAAATGGTGATATGACAATATTAAAGAGGATCAATTCATTGTAATAATGGTTTTAATATTGGTTTTAAATATATAGTAACATGGTTGTTTAGTTTAACTTTCAAACGGTTTTGGAAAATTAAAAGTTTTGGGTGATTATGTGTTCTAAAATGAAATGCGTTTCTTGAAAGTAATTAACCCCATTTGGAAATTTGAGAATAGTTTTTGGAAGTGGAAAAACCACTCTTGAGGCATTGCCCTTAATTTGAGTAATGTGATGCAAGTGTTAATGTGTGATTTGTGATATGTGCCTAGTGTAAAGGCTTGTGCATGGTTGTGTGATGTAAAAATGGGAATGTGATTAAGGAGGGAGATCAGTGGGGAGAGATTTAATGGGTTTTGGATAAAAAAGGTGTTATGTTTACATGTTTGTTCTGGATAAAGCGTCACCACCATTGAAATATAGCACAAGGGAATCCCTGGGTACCCAGGTGGATAAACTAGGACTAGTATGCTAGATGATTAGGAAGTGGTTTATCCCAGTTTAATAAAGTAGTATTGATTCTATAACAATAAATAAACACGTGATATGATCAGATACCACTAGGGATTGGGATGTGATTCCCCCTACTAGCTCATGTAAGAGAATGCTGATGGTTGTGGTTTCTATACCGCATTTTTGTGATATTATTGGAGACCACTAGGACTTGGGATGTGATTCCCCCTAGTGGATCATGCACGGGAACACAGTTGGTCATGGTTTCTATACCACATTTCACCGAGGTATGAGGTCTATAGGATCCCACTTGTGCTAGATACCTATAGTGATTTCCCATGGTGCTTGTTTGTGACATGATACTTGTGATATGATTTTCATTTCAGTTGTTTCATACTTAATGTATCATTTCTAAAAACCCATATTTTAATCTAAACATATTTATTTTCATTAATAAATTTTAATTAATGTTTGGGAAATATTTTAAAAATGTAGTGGAATAGAAACATTTTTTTAAAAATTTAAACTTGTGACTTGAATTTGAATGAAATGAAAAACATTCTTTTATTATGTCTTATTTCCAAACTACCATGATTGAGTTTCTTTTTAAAGGTAAGGGCATAGGGTGTTGTTATTCTTTGGAATTCCTACTGAGCATATCGACTCTCACGCCTACTTTATCTTTTTAGTTTCAGGTTATAGTTTCAGAATGCTCTTGCAGTGAGAATGTTTATGTGTTTGGTGGTGACCCAAGAGGTCCCTTGGAGGTATGTTCAGTTGTGGAACTTTACTCTTTTTATTACTTCTTTTGTTTATTTCTTTTGTTCAGTTTATATATTTTTCTTTGACTACTATTTATGGTCCAAATATTTCTAATCTGCTTTATTTTGATGCTGAACATTAGTTGCCAGCCTATGGGGATCAGGAATTCCATTTGGGCCTTATCGCGGGCCGACATGGTTGACTGAATCCCGGATGAACCAGGATAGTTCATTAAAAAATGGTATCAGAGGGAGGTTACTAATGGGACCTAATATTGGTATATCCAATTTTATTTGGGGATATTTCGGTAGAAGAGAGGCAAAGGTTAATGGAGCTTGAGAGGTAAGGGTAGGGAGACTTTAGCTAGCTCTTTCTTATCATGAGCCTCAATATGCCAGGGAAATTCATTTTTTGAATCATGATTTTGAGTTTATCTGGGTTGTTTCCATGGATTTGATATGATTGATGTTTTTATCCCCTTTGAGAATATGTGTGATAGTGGGGTCACTCTTGGTCTCAAGTCAGAAAGGAAGGAGAACTTGATCTGCGTGTTTGGCACACATTTCCTAGGAAACCATTCGGTGCCCCTGTAGTCAAGTCCGCCTCTTATATGTAGGTTGTCGCATGGTTGGCTTGCGGTTCCGCAACCGTGGGACAAATGCATATATAGCACTATCCCTTTTCCGATTGGCCTGTTTTGGACTCCACTCGATTTTGGATTTCTTCAAAGGAAATTTACATACCTTAGTAGTGGATTGAGGAGAGTTTTGGAATGTTGGTTTCGTGATTCTTATATGGGTTTCTCTGTAGTGCTTGTTTGTTCTTGGTTTTAAAATATTTTATTGAGAAATAGAGACTGATTTTAAGGAAAAAATTCATTTTCAAATTGCTTTTATAGAAAATAAGGATGGGTAAATTTCCATTATTTTATAAAATGATTTATAAAAAGGGTTTCCTTATTATTAAATGGTGTTTTAAAAGGGAAGTGAGTTTAAATGGGAATCCTTCGATTCTTGGATTTCAAAATGAAATGAGATTTTGAATAAGGTTTCATGTGGTTTTCCTTATCTGGGAAGTGTGTGGGTTTCCAAAAGGTTGTTTGGTTTTGATGAGGGATGGCTTGGTTTTAGAAAATACCTTAGCGGAGGGTTTTTTTTAAAATTGGCTGTTGAAAATGATGTTTTCAAGGGAAATGTTCTTTTGGTGAATATTTGTTTTCCTATTTTGAGGGTTTTTATTTGACTTTTTAATGATTAATTTTTTTTATTCTTTGATTTATAAGTAATCATTTGGTTTCGGTTAACATGCATGGACTGTTGAGGTCCATGTCTAGTGGTGTTTTTATATCCCCTATAATAGCATAAAGAGTTTCTTTGGATCCAATGCTTATCCTTCCTCTTAGTGGAGTATTTGATGTGAAACCTGACTTGTGAGATAGGTTGAGTTCTATCTTATCGGTCCTAGTTGAGTTTTAAGAATTGAGTATCTTTTGGAAGGTTTTGTTTTGGTGGTTGTGACCTAAGTTTTGGAACTGGAGTTATGGTTGTATATATCTTATGGATGTTGCTCCATTTTCTCCTTGATCCATTTGGTTTCATTGCTTTGGAAAAGAGAGAGGCCTGGGGTGCCCAACCAGGTAACTGGGGTGTTTGATCAACTAGAAGATTTTGGTATACTAGCTAGAATTTGACTGTGGTCGTTTGGGATGCACAGTGTGGGGGTGATCCATGCTTTGAACCCTATGTTATCTATGTGGGTTGTGACATGATGTGAGACCACTTATCATCAATGAAATATCCTTGTGGCGGGCCTTTATTTCTCAAGTGTAGAAGTGACTTGTTTGGGAATGTTTCCCTCCTAGATGTTTAGTTATTTGAGTTATGTCTTATGGTAGTTATTCATAATCCCGCCATTTTTCAGGAACTCTAAATAGTGGGGATACCGTGTTCGTGGTTTCTGTGATGAATAAGTTTTTTTGTTAGAGGTTCTTGTTCCAGTAGTACATGGTGACTTGGATGATTTATAGTTTATTGGATATATCATTTTGATGATTTTAGTTGATTTCTTTGAGGTTAAGTTGTATAGAGTGTTTATTTTTGCTAAGGTCTCTCTGAACGTTTTCATTTTCATTCTCCATTCCACTAATCAGGAATTTCTGGGGACAATGTGGCATGGTGGGTAGATTGTAATACTCTGAATGTCACTGTGTTTTTATTTGAATTTATTTTATCTTGGTATGGAGAAGTATTTAGATCTGGTAGTTAACAGATTGAAAAATTTATGTTTTGGAGGCTTTTTAGCAGTTGTATTTTTAGCCCACATAGTTAGGAGTTACCGTGCGATGCCTTTATGCATGTCTAGAATTTCCAAAATTTAATTTCTTTATTTCCTTTTTTCTTTTTCTTTATTTATTTTTTACTTATTTTTTCTTCCACCATGTGCATCATGCATAACACCTCCCCCTCCCTTTTTGGTCGTGCTCCCCTCCCTCATAGGTCCTCATTTATTCGATGATCTTCCCCGGTTTCTTCATTAATCTCACTCAGATCTTTGATTTACATTCATATTCCCTCATATCTTGCTCGGATTAGGCCGAATTTCCCCTCACCATCGCCCGATTTAGTTTGAAAAAATCCCAGGTCTTGGGTAAATTCAATTTTCATTGGTTTCTTCCATCGTTTGCATATGTGGAATGCCTATTGGGATGAATTCGTGTGTATTCCATCATTAACCACCAAATGAGAATAATATTGAATCATCTCGGCTCATCGACATTGCTTGGGGTAAGGGTTTTATTACATTGTTGGGTTTCTTACCTTATGTTTTGGTTCCTTAATGATTTAGGGTCCATAGACATTGTTGTATAATGTTGGTGGCTCATTGAAGTGTTCGTCTCACATACATAGGTACATTTGTATATATATATATATACCATCATTGAAAATTTTACCTCATGGTGTGGGGAAAATGTATATTGGATTATGGTTATATATATAGGAATGTTTACGCGTGCTTTCATAGGCTAACTTCATCAAGATCTTCAAGTGTCGAAGTGTTCCAACTTTCACCTCTTACCTCTAGGTAGGTTTCATTATGAAATTTGTTTCCTTTGGAGTTGTAATATTCCCTCACCATTTTTATTACCATATTTATGCAAGTAAAAATTATATGGAATAGACTTCTGATAATTTTCACCTGTTTATTTATCTCTTGAACTTGGAATAATTGGCTGGTTTTGTGTAGTTATTGCTTTATGTTTTAAATTTGTATTTTTTTTGTACTTATCTTTTTATGAGATGCATTTTACCCTTTTATGGTTTTAAATTTGGGCTATGGTTCTTGGCCCAGTTGAGTTTTTATTGGGTGAAAATGGTATGATAAAAAGGGAATATGGTTTTATGTTGAGGTGTGATATCAAATGATTTCAAAATGGGGTTTTCAGTTTTATTTTGAATGGTGGTTTGAAATGTTTGAGTTTCTTACCTTTTAGTTGAAAATCCCGGTTGACCTCTTTAATATTGGGTTGAAGGAAATGGGGGCCTTGGCACTCATTTTTGTTTCCAAAGAATGAGTCCCAGGTGTGTCAGATGTTTTTTTAATGTTTTGAAAGATTGTGTAGGTTTTTCCATGGATGAATGGTGATTGTTTTTCGCAATGGGACTTGGTTTTGAAATAGGGTTTTATGCATTCCTAATGTTTGATAAAAATTTCAATGAGTGTTTCTAATGCGGAATGAACTTGATTATTGGGTTTTATGCCAAATGTGTTTTAGAGTGGGCTGCTTTTGTGTTTAAAGGGGCTTCGGTATCTTAAAGGTTTGTTTTGGTTTTTCAAAGTGAAAATAGAGTCCTCATGACTTAATTGGTTATTCTTGATGGTGCGTTTGATTTCATTTGAAATTGTATCTGAATTTAAAATTTTTCTAATAGGAATTTCCAAATATATTTAATATGGGTGAAGGTCCGGTTTGCATTTTTTATGTGATATGAATTTTCAATTATTGAACCCTCTTGGTGTATATGAGGTTTATGTTTTTGTGATTGATTCCTGTGTTATTGGTCCCTTATTATTGTTTATTTGGGTTCTTTTTATTTATTAAATTATATAATGATTAATTAATTAATTAATTGAAAACCTAGGTTGAGTTTTGATTAGGTTTTTGTTGTTTCTTGTTGTTTAGGGTTGTGCGAATGGTCCCCCAGGAACTATTCTTGTGGAGTTTTTCAACCACCATCGAAGAAAAGGTGGTTTAGGATGTTTGGGTTCTCCACCACCATCCGCAGTATAGATTTTATTCCATTTTTGGGTTTCACCCCATCTAAATTAGGGTTTTTATTTTTCTAAAGATTTGTAATATTTGTGGTGTAGTATGTTGAACTCTACTTTGCAGTTTCGAGTCATCGGGTCTATGGAGACTCACCCATGTGTGTATAGGTAAGTATATATGTATATGGGTTCCCCTGTTACATGTATAATCATCCATGGTATTGAATATACATGTATGGGGATAGGTGTACCCATGTATATATATGAAATTGTATATATAGGTGAGTGGATACTAGTATATGCATTTAAGAATATATGTAAGGATCCCCTTGCACATGTTTATGGTCATCCAGATGTGTGCATTGGGGTTAGGTGTCCTTACATTATATGAAGATGCATATTCTTAGTGGTGGAGCATCATATTTTAGTTAGAATGCATCAATGTCTAAATTTTTGGTTTGGTTCCCCCTTGAGGTAGGTTCCCTATGACTTGATCTATAATTATAATTTCCATTTTTTCTTGGTGTTCTTTAAAAATTATATCCTCTACATTTATATAAAATGTATATGAAATTTATTTAATATATATATATATATGTATATATATATAAATTATCATTTTTGTTGAAAAGTGCTCTCCTAGATGTTTTGAACGTGAAATGGGTATTTCCAAATATGTGTGGCCTTTTAGTCTGTTTTTTTATAAAGGAGTAATGGAATGATTTATTTTCCAACTAGTTCTAAAGTGATTTCAAAAATGGGTTTTGGGTGTGAACATGAGATCAAATGTGGATAGTACAATCTTAAAAAGGATTAATTTATTGTAAGTGTAGTTTTAAGATTGTTTTTAAAAATATAGTAACTTGGTTGTTTAGTTGAACTTCCAAATGGTTTTGGAAACTTAAAAGTGTTGGGTGATTATGTTTTTTAAAATTAAATGTGTTTTTTATAAGTAGTTAAGCCTATTTGGAACATTGATAATGGTTTGCGAAAGTGGAAAACACACCCTTGAGGCATTACCCTTAATTTGGGTAATGTGATGAAAGCGTTAATGTGTGATTTGTGATATGTGCCCAGTGTAAAGTCATGTTCAATGTTCAGTGATGTAAAAATGGGAATGTGATTAAGGAGGGAGATCAGTGGTGGGATATTGAATGGGTTTTAGATAAAAAAAAGTGTTATATTCTTATGCTTTTTCTTGATAAAACCTCACCACCTTTGAAATAGAGCACATGGGAAACCCTATGTACCTAGGTGGATAGACTAGGACTAGTACGCTAGATGATTCCAAAGTGGTTCGTCCTGGTTTCATATAGTAGGATTGATACCATAAAAATAACTAAACTTGTGATATGATCAGATACCACTTGGCCTTGGGATGTGATTCCCCCTAGTGGCTCGTGCAAGAGAATGCTGATGGTTGTGGTTTCTATACAACATTTTTCTGATATAATTGGAGACCACTAGGCCTTGGGTTGTGATTCACCCTAGTGGATTGTGCATAAGAACAGAGTTGGTTGTGGTTGCTATACCACATTTCACAGAGGTATGAGAACTCTAGGATCCCACTTGTGCCTATTACCTATAGTGATTTCCCATGGTGCCCGTTTATGACCTGATACTTCTAATGGGATTTTCATTTCAGTTGTTTCATAATTAATGTATCATTTGTGAAAACCCTTGTTTTAATTTAAAATTATTTCTTTTCATTTATAAATGTTAATTCATGTTTGGGAAATATTTTGAAAATGTAGTGGAAGAGAAACATTTTTCTAAAAATGTAAACTTGTAACATAAATTTGAAAGGAATGAAAAACATTATTTTATAGTGTATTATTTTCACACTATCATGATCAAATTTTTTGAAAGGTAAGGTAATGGGGTGTTGTTGTTCTTTAGAATTCCTATTGAGCATCTTGATTCTCATGCCTACTTTATCTGGATAGTTTCAGGTTATATATTTAGATCTCCCTTGAAGTGAGCATGTTTCTGTGTTTTTTGGTGACCCATGAAGTCCATTGGAGGTATGTTTAGTTGTGTAAATTTAATCTTTTTACAGATTCTAGTATTTATTTGTTTTTTTCAGTTTATATATTTTTATTTCTATTTTATTTATGGGCCAAATCACTCTGATCTGATTTATTTTGATGCCCGACTCTAGTTTCCATCCCGTGGGGATCCGTAATTCCCTTTGGGCTTTATCACGGGCCGAATGGGTTGACTAGATCATGGCTGAACCGGGATGGTTCATTACAAAATGGTATCAGAGGGAGTTTCCTAATGGGAACTAGGTTTGTTATATCCAATTTTATTTGGGGATATTTGGGTAGAAGGAAAGCCAAGGTCCATGGAGCTTGAGAGGTAAGGGAAGGGAGAGTCTAGCTAGCTCTTTCTTGTCCTGGTCCTCAAGCTTGTGGGGAATGTTGTGTTTCCAATCATGGATTCGAGTGATTCTGGGTTATTTTTATGTATTTGATATTATTGATGTTTTAATCCCCTTTGAGAATATGTGTGATAATGTGGGTCACTCTTGGTCTAAGGTCAGAAAGGAAGGAGAACTTGTGCAGTGTCTTTGGCACACATGGCCTAGGAAACCATGTGGTGTCCATGTGGACAAGTCCTCCTCTTATATGTAGGGTATTGCATAGTTGGCTCATGGTTCCCCAACCATGGACCCAATTCATTTATAACACCACTCCTTTTCTGGTTGGCTTGTTTTGGACTCCTCTCGATTTTGGATTTCTTCAAAGGTGGTTTCGATACATTAGTAGTGGATTGGTTTTGAAATATTTGATTGAGAAATAAAAATTCATTTTAAGGGAAAAAATTCATTTTAAAGTTGGTTTTATAGAAAATAAGGATGGGTGAATTTAATTTGTTTTATAAAATAAATTATAAAAATGGTTTCCTTATTATGAAATGGTGTTTTAAAAGAGAAGTGAGTTTAAATCGGCATCATTGGGTTCATGGTTTTCAAAATTAAGTGAGATTTTTAATAAGGTATCATGTGGTATTCCTTGTTTCGGAAATGTGTGGGTTTCACAAAAGTTTTTTGGTTTCGATGCGAGATTTATTTGTTTTGGAAAATACCTTGGTGGAGGATGATTTTTAAAATTGGGTGATGAAAATGATGTTTTGAAGGGAAAAGTTCTTTTGGTAAAAATTTCTGTGCCTATTTTGATGGGTTTTATGCTCCTTGTTATGGAATGACGTTTTTTTATTCCTTGATTTTGAATTAATCATTTGGTTTGGGTTAATAGGCATGGACTGCTGAGGTCTATGTCTAGTGCCGTTGTTTTATCCCCTATAATGATCGAAATACTTTCTTTGGATCCAATTCTTATTCTTCCTCTAAGTGGAGTAGTGGATGAGAAATGTTTCTTGTAAGATAGGTTGAGTTTTGGCTTATTAGTCTAAGTTGAGTTTTAAGAAGGGATTAACTTTTGGAAGCTCTTCTTTTGGTGGTTGTGGCCTTAGTTTTGGAACCTGAGTTGTGGACATATATATCTTGGAGGTGTTGCTCCGTTTTCTCATTGAGTTTTTTGGTGCTCGTTTCTTTGGACAAGATAGAGGCCTGGGGTGTACAATCGGGTAACCAGGGTGTTCGATTTTCTAACTGTTTTTTGGTATTCTAGCTAGAATTTGACTATGGCCATTTTGGATGTACTGTGGGGGGTGATATGTGATTTGAACCATATGTTATCCGCATGGGTTGTGACATGAGGTGAGAACACTTATCCTCCTTCAAAGATCCTTGTGGTGGGTATTTCTTTCTCGAGTGCAAAAGTGAATTGCTAGAGAATGTTTCCCTCCCAGATGTTTAGTGTTTTGAGTTATTGGTATTTCTTCTTAATCCCACCATTTTTAGGAACTATATATAGTGGCTAGACCATGTTCGAGGTTTCCATGATGAATAATTTTTCATATTTGAGGTTCTTGTTCTAGTATTACTTGGAGACCTGGATGATTTATAGTTAATTGGAGCTATTTTTTTTGAATATTTTAGTTGTTTCCCTTGAGGTTAAGCTATGTTGAGTTTTTATTTTGGGTAATTCCTCTCTGAACCTTTTCGTTTTCTTTCTATATTCCTCTGATCGGGACATTCAAGGGATAATGTAAAATGGTGGATAGATTTTAATACATCTAATGTCATGGTGTTTTTATTTTAATTTATTTTATCTTGTTATGGAGCAGTATTGAGATCTGGTAGTTAAAGGACCATAAAATTTATGTTTTGGAGGTTTTTTTAATAGTTTCTTGGTCAGCCCGCACAGTTAGTAGTAACTGTGTGATGCCCGTGTGCATGTATGGAATTTTCAAAATTAATTTTTTATTTTTATTTATTTTTTTACTTTCCGTTATTTCCTTTTCCTTCTTATTTCTTCCTCCCTGTGCATCACGTATAACACCTCCCCCTCCCATAATGGTCGTGCTCCCCCTCCCTCATGGGCCCTCTTTATTTTGATTATCTTCCTCATTTTCTTCACGAATTTCACTCACATCTTTGAGTTAAGTTCATATGCCCTCATCTCATGCTCGGATAAGGCCGATTTTACCCTCATGATCACCCGAGATTTTTTTCCAAATCCTAGGTCTCAGTTAAAATCAATTTTCATTAGTTTATTCCATCGCTAGTATATGTAGAATTCTTATTGGGTCAACTTCGTGTGTATTACAGCATTATCCACCAAATGCGAAGAAGATTGGCTCATCTCGGCTCATTGACGCTACTCATGGTAAGGGTTTTATTCCATTGTTGGGTTTCTCAGCTTCTGTTTTGGTTCCTTAATGATTTTGGGTCCCTATAAACTATTGTAGAATGTTGGTGGCTCGTTGAAGTGTTGCTATCACATACATATGTGCATGTGTATCTAGATATATATACCTTCCTTGAAAATTTTACCTCATGGTGTGGGAAAAATGTATATTGGATTATGGTTATATATATATAGGAATGTATGTGCATGCATGTGTGGGCGGTCTTTACTAAGATCTTGAAGTTACAAAGTGTTCCAACTTTCTCCTCTTACATCTAGGTAGGTTTCATTATGAAATTTGTTTCCATTGGAGTTTTAATATGCTTTCCCCCTTTTTATTCTCTATTTCATGCAAGTAAATATTCTATGGAATAGACTTGTAATGATTTTCACCTATTTAATTATATATTCACATTGGCATAATTGGTTGGTTTGGTGTATTTACTGTTTTATTTTTTAAATTAGTTTTCCTATTTGTACTTAGCTTCTTTATGAGATTAATTTAACCCTTTTATGATTTAGAAGTTAGGAAATGGGTCATGGCCTAGTTGAGTTTTTATTGTGTGAAAATGGTATTTTGAAAAGGGAATTTTCTTTTAAATTGAGGTGCAACCTCAAATGATTACAAAATGGGGTTTTTAGTTTTATTTCAAACGGTGGTTTGAAATATGTGAAATTCTTACCTTTTAGTGGAATTCCCAGTTGTCCTCTTTAAAATTGGGTTGATGTAAATGGGTGGACTTGGTCCACATTTTTGTTTCCAAAGAATGAGTCCCAGGTGTGTCTGGTGGTTTTTAAATGTTTTGAAATATTGGGTAGGTTTTTCCAGGGATGGACGGTGATTACTTTGTGCAATGGGACTTGGTTTTGAAATAGGGTTTTATGCATTACTTATGTTAGATAAAATTACAATGAGTGTTTCCAATTTGAAATGAACTTGATTATTGAGCTTTAGGCCAAATGGTTTTTAGAGTGGGATTATTTTGTGTTTAAAGCGGTTTCCTTATCTTAAAGGGGTGTTTTCGTTTTATAAAGTGAAAATGGAGACGTCTTGACATAATTGGTTATACTTGAGGGTGTATATGCTTTCATTTGGAATTGAATTTAAAATTAAAATTGTTTTAAAAGGAATTTCCAAATATATTTAATATTAGTGAAGGCCCGATTTTCATTTCTGATGTGATTTTGATTTTCCATTATCAAACCCTCTTATTGTATATGAGGTTTAAGTTCATTTGATTGATGCTGGTGTTATTGGTATCTTGTTATTGTTTTTGGTTCCTTTGGTTTATTGAATGATATAATGATTAATTAATTTTTTTAATTGAAACCCTTTTTTAGGGTTTGATTAGGGGTTTGTGGTTTTTTGGGGTTTAGGGTTGTGTGAACGGTCCCCCGGGACCTATTCTTGTGGATTTTGTCAGCCACCGCCGAAGGCGAGGTGGTTTAGGATTTTTGGGTTTTCCACCACCATCGAAAGTATGGATTTTATTCCATTGTCTGTTTTCACACCATTTAATTAGGGTTTTTATTTTTTAAGGTTTGTAGTATTTGTGTAGTAGTGCATTGAACTCTACTTTATGGTTTCGAGTCATCATGTCTAAGGCGACACACCTGCGTGTGTATAGGTAAGTATATATATATATATATTGGGGTTCCCCTATTACATGTATAATAATCCATTTTAGTGAATATACATGTACGGGGCTAGGTGTTCCCATGTATGTATATGAAAATACATATGTAGGTGAGTGTAAACTAGTATATGCATATAAGCATATATGTAGGGATCCCCTTTCATATGTTTATGGTCATACTGATGTGTGCATAGGGGCTAGGTGTCCTTACATGTATGTGAATGTGCATATTTGTAGTTGGGGAGTGGTAGCTTTTAGTTAGAAACTGTCAAGGGTCGAATGTTTAGTTTGGTTCCACCCTGAGGTAGGTTCCCTATACATTGATCTCTATTTAGAATTTCCATTTTTTCTTAGTGTTCAATTAAATGTATGTCCCTTGATTTTATATGAAATTCATATGCAATAAATATTGATATATATATATAAATGTGTGTGTGTATATATATAAATGGTTTTGTTTCTTGAAAAGTGGTATCCTATATGTTTTAAATGTGAACTGGGTATTTCCAAAGACATTTGACCTTTCATATGATTTTTTTATAAAGGTGTAATGACATGATTGATTTTACAATGAGTTCCAAAGCGATTTCCAAAATGGGTTTTGGGTGTGAACATGAGATCATAGGGTTATTTTACATTCTTAAAAAGTATTCCTTCATTGTAAGCATGGTTTTAACCTTGTTTTTAAATATATAGTACCTTGGTTGTTTAGTTGAACTTTAAAATGGTTTTGGAGACTTAAAATTGTTGGGTGATTAACAATTCTAAAATTAAAAGTGTTTCTTATAAGTAATTAATCCTGTTTGTTACTTTGAGAATGCTTTACAAAAGTGTAAAACCCCCTCTTGAGGCACTCACCATAAATCGATAAATATAATGAAAGTGTTAATGTGTGATTTGTGATATGTGCCTTATGTAAAGTCTTGTGGGTGGTTGTGTGATGTAAAAAGGGGAATGCGCTTACTGAGGGAGATCAACGCTGAGAGGTTGAAGGGTTTTTGATAAATAAAGTGGTATATTCGTATGTATTTTCTTGATAAAACGTCACCACCATTGAAATAGAGAACATGTGAAACCCTAGTTACCCAGGTGTGGTAACTAGGACTAGTACACTAAATGATTAAGAAGTGGTTCGTCCTAGTTTCATCTAGAATGATTGACACAACAACACTAACTAAACATGTGATATGATCAAATACCACTGGGCCTTGGGACGTGATTCTCCCTATGGTCTCATGCACAAGCATGCTGATGGTCGTGGTTTCTATTCCACATTTTTGTGATATGATTAGAGACCACTAGGCATTGGTATGTGATTCCCCCCAGTGGTTCGTGCACGAGAACATATTTGGTTGGGGTTTTTCATGACGTTTCACCGATGTACGCAGTCTTTAGGATCCCACTTGTGAAAGTTACCTGTAGGAATTGACCATGAAGCTCATTTGCGACACAATTCTTATAATTTGATTTTCATTTTAGTTGTTTCCTATTTGATTTATCATTTGTGAAAAAACATATTTTAATCTAAACAGCTTTCCTGTCATTTTGAAATGTTAATGCATGCTTGGTAACTATTTTAAAAATGAAGTGTAATAGAAACACTTTTCTAAAAATGTAAGCTTGGGACATAAATCTGAACGGAATGAAAAACATTATTTTATCATGTCTTATTTTCAAATGATAATGATTGAGTTTATTTTTATAGGTAAGGGCATAAGTTGTTTTTGTTCTTTGGCATTACTGCCGAGTGTCTCAGTGCTCACACCTACTTTATATTTTCTGTTTTAGGTTCTAGTTTTGGATCTATCATGAAGTAAGAATGTTTGTATGCTTAGTGGTGACCCATGAGGTCTATTGGAGGTATGCTCAGTTATGGAACTTTACTCTTTATAACGATTATAGTGTTTATTATTTTTTCATTTTATATCGTTTTGTCTTATTTTTTGGGCCTAATCATTCCCATCTGATTTATTTTAATTTCCGGAACAAGTTTACTGCCCGTGTGGATCTGGATTTCTATTCAGACCTTATTACGGGATAGATCGGTTGATTGGATCATGGTTGGCCTGGGTTTGTTCGTGACATATTATGTTTTCAAGAAAAGTGTTTTCCATGGTTTGTCATGTTTTTCAGGAACTAACAGTTTCATTTTCTTTTATATCCTTTAGTGAGATTTTGTTCTCATCCCAAGTTTTAAATGTTTTTCATATGACTTAGGGGGGAATAGATACAAGGATGATTTCAATGGAAAAACTATTATGAGTGATAATGAATGGAGACCATGATTTTAACTCTTTTTATAACAACACACATAGGAAACAAAGCTTCCCAGGGACTCGACCCCACAACCGAAACCCACAACCCGAAACCCCTAAGCCCTTTCCACAACAACCGCCTGCGTGGGGAAGAACAAAACCATATTTTATTTTAAAAGTTTTATATTTTGGAATATATGGATATTATTTTAATATTATCCACTTTTTATAAGTATGGTATGTTATGTACGAACTATGTACTAAATCTCTGAAACTCTAAACCTAAAAATATCTTTAATGGGAAAGCAAGTAAATTCTTGATTGAAACTCAATATTATGTAATGTTTAAGTACAAGGCCTTATAGTTGGAATCAATGGTCAATTTAAATGAATTTATAGGTTAGGGTAATATCATTAACTTTCCCTTGAAATAATTTACCTTATAAACTAGTTAAAATGATATATAATTTTAAGATTACTATTTTGATTTTTCTAAACTATACATGGTTGTAATGGTTTTCCACAGAGGTAATAGAGAAGGTGTAGTGGTAAGGAACTGAGAGGGAGATATTCTACCGAATTATCATCCCGAGATGGTCAAAATAAGAATAGAAAAGTTTATTGCAGTGATATCCCAGTTGACTCTTGTGATAAATGGTGGTGGTATCCATGCTAGAGAGGAACCTGATCTACAATGAAGGAACATGTATTCTATAGAGAATCTCATGAGGAATAATTTCCCATATTTTAGTAGATCATCTAACCTTGTGGTAGTAGAAGGATGGATGAACTCTATAGAAAATATTTTTGATGTCATGGGATATTTAGAACATCAAAAGGTAACCCCTACCATTTATCATTTTGAAGGTGAATCTGATCAAATGTGGTATTTCGTTAAGAATACCATATAAAAATATGATCATTATTCCATGGGATAAGAAACATTCAAGGATATTTTCTTTGAGAAATATTTCCCCAAGGTTGTTCAACTTTGAATTGAAAATTACTTTATAGAATTGATTCAAAAAGATGATGATTCTGTAGCACCATATGAAGAAAACTTCACAAGATTGTCCAAGTATGTGCTATATTTTCTTCAGAACACTGATAGAAAAATTAACATGTTTTAATTAGTATTAAAAATATGTATTCAAAGATATTAGTCTTCTTGTGAATTGAATATATGTGATAAAGTTGTTTATTATGTCAAAAAGGTTGAGATGGAGTTTTCTAATTGCTATATACCTCGTAATGATGAAAGTAAGAAGTAGTTAGGATTGGAGGTGATGGGAACACATATGACAAATAAATACCGAGGTAATAACATATAGTTCCAATCCTATGGTAAGTGTTGTAAAAATCACCTAAGGGAATTTCTTATGAAGAATGGGAAGTGTTATTTATTTTTAATGTTTCGTCACATGGCCCATGAATGTAAACAAAAGAGTCCTGAGGAACCAAAGAATGGGGTAATTGATAGAAATCCAACAGTGAGATGTTTTATTTGTAATGAGTTGGTTAATTATTATAATACTTGTCCAAATTTATTTTCACAGAATGTAAATTATCATGATAAAAAATAGAAAGGTCTAACAAGGTCATTTTCTATTACTACCATTGGTGTTAGGCCTTCAGAGAGAATAGTGACAAGTATGTTACATGTGTTTTCAAATTATACCAATATCCTATTTGACACTAGATCTTCACATTCTTTAATTTTTGAAAAATTGGAATTTTAATTGGAAATATCACCTAATCATAATAATATTGAGCTTTTGGTGAAAAATATGAGTGGAATTATTAAATAAAACATGATTTATTGGAATCTTCTTATGATTATCAGTGGGGTGGTCCTTCCTAAAAATCTTGTTGAACTGGCCATAATAGAATTTGATATCATCCTTGGTATGGATTGTATTTCAGTATATCACGATAAAATAAATTTATGTGATAATAAAGTTGTGTTCATTGACTTTATACCATTGAAAACATACCAAGAAGCTGAAAAATTGATTAGAGATTGCAATGCAACTTTCCTAGATCATTTTTTATAATAAATAGACTCTTAAAATTACTAATGTGTCTGTAGTAAATAAATACATGGATGTTTTTCTAGATTATTTTGTTGGATTTATTCTTGATCGAGAGGTAGAGTTCACTATTGAAATAGTTCTTGATTCTAATACAATTTCTAAACCCCCTTATTGAATGGAAGATTTGTAACTTTTAGAGTTGAAATACAAATTACATGAATTATTAGATAAAGGTTTCATCCAAAATAGAACTTAACCATGGGGTTCTCTTGAATTTTTTGTTAAAATGAACAAGTTCAATGAGACTTTTCATTGATTATAATTCCTAGAATAACATCACTATTAAAAAAAGTGTCATTTTCTTCATATAAATTATTTTTTTGATAAGATCCAGGGAGCTTAATATTTTTGGATGATTGATTTGGAGTCTGAGAACCATCAGATGGAGGTATAGGATAATGAAATTCCAAATTCTATGTTTTAGATGAGATATGGGCATTATGAAATTTTAGTTAAGGCCTTTGGTTTATCCAATGCACCTATTAATTTCATGGGTCTTGTGAATAGAATATTTCATGAGTTCTTGGATAAGTTTGTGGCTGTGTTCATTGATGTCACTTTGGTATACTATAAAAGTAAATAGGGGAATAAAAGATATACAAGATTTTTTTAAAACCTTAAAAGATAAGAAACTATATTGGAAATATGGAATGTTTTAATTTTGGTTGCAACAAATTTCATTCATTGGACACATTATTTCTAAAGCTGGCATAACTGTTAATCCTGGTAAAATGAAACTGGTTGATGAATGTAAAAGACCCAAAAATATAATTAGGATTCATAGTTGTATTGGTTTATTAAGATATTATAAGAGTTTTGTTGAATAAATTGCATGGTTATCTAGCCAACTAACTAAGTTAACTCGAAAAGGAGTTAAGTCGATCTGGAAAAAAGAATGTAATGTTTGATTTAAGGAATCGAAAAGAAGATTGGTGAATTATAAAATTTTTCCCCTTCCTTCTAGAAATGGTGTTTTTTATCTATAGTGAGGATTTATTGAAGAGAATTGGCTATGTACTAATGAAAAATAATCATGTAATTTCTTATGCTTTACGTTAGTTGAAACCACATGAGTTAAATTACCATACACATGATTTGGAATTATATATAGTTTTTTTTAGTTAATAATTTTGAGGAATCATTTTTTTGGAGTAAAATGAGAAATAAAAAATGATCATAAAATTTTGAATTAGATATCCACTCGTAAAAAATTGCACACGAGAAAGAGAATATTGATGTAACTAATTAAGGAATATGATTGAAAAATTCATTAACATCCTAGAAAATAAAATAAAGTGGATGATGCACTGATTTAGAAATCTAATGCTACATTAACCCTGATATGTTTGGAATGTGAACCTTCGGTTATTGATTTGATGAATTTTGGATTTTGAAGTTGTTGATGAAGAAAATTAATCTATTTTTCAGGCGTCGGTACAATCATCTCTATTAGACAGAATTAATAAAGCACCATAGGAAGATAATGGGTTGTTGAAAAAGTTAGAATTAGTTCAAAAGGGTAATTTTACTAAATTCAATAATGATAAAGATTGTGTTTTGAGATTTGGTAAGAGATTATGTTTTCCTTATGATTACAAATTGAAGAAAGAGTTGTTATGTGAAGCTCACATTTTTGAATTTTCAATTCATCATGGTAGTACTAAAATATTCAGAGACCTTCAAGTGTATTACTAGTGGGATGGAATGAAAATATATATTTATGAATTTATTGTGAAGTGTTTGACTAGTCAACAGGTTAAATAATAACAAGAATTTATAAAGGGGATTTTTCATCCTTTTCCAGTTCCATAATGAAATTTGGGAAATTTATTTCTGGACTTTGTAGTGGGATTACCGAAGACTTCTTGAGGTAACAATGCGATATGGGTTATTGTTGATCGACTGACTAAATTTGATAATTATCTTCATATTCGAGACAATGTATCTCTAAATAAACTTTCTCGATTTTTTCATAAAGATATTGTTAGGTTACATGGAATTTATCTCACCATTTTAATTAATTGTGATCCCAGGTTCACTTATAACTTTTGGAAAGGCCCTACGAACTCATTGGGTACTAAATTAAATTTTAGTATAGCTTTTCACCCTCAATCATATGGGCAGTCAGAACGTACAATTCAGACCATTCAAGATAATTTATATGCTTACTCAATGGATTACCAAGGATGTTGGGAATAATATATTTCCTTGTTTGAGTTTTCTTATAATAAAAATTTTCATTCTAGTATACCAATGAAACTATTAGAGACATTATATGTAATGTGGGGTCGAAATGAAGCTTTTTGGGATGATGTTAGGGAAAGGAAGTTCCTGTGACCAAATTAGTTAGAGGAAATGGTAGATAAAGTTATGTTGATTCAGTGAAAAATGAGAATAGCTCAGACCAGGAAGAAATGTTATATAGATAACCATAGGAAGCATCTTTATTTTGATGTTGGTGATCATGTCTTTTTCAATGTTTCTCCAGGGAAAAGTGTGATGCACTTTGGAAAGAAAGGGAAGATGAGTCCATAGTTCATTGGACCCTATGAAATTATGGGTAAAGTTAGACCATTCTCCTAATGAGTGGAATAATCCTCCGAGAGTATCCCAAGTATAAAATCTATTTGATGTTTCAATACTTGGAAAGTATATTTTTAAGATCCATCTCATGTTTTGAGTCCAGAAGTAGTCCATTTGGAGGAAAATATTTCTTATGAGGAACAACTGGTTCACGTTATAAACAATAGTGAGTTGGTGTTTTAGATTAAGGTGATACATAGGGTTAAGGTTTTAGGAAAAAACCATATGATTGAACATGAGACATGGGAATCTAAAAATTCTATGAGGGAAAATACCCCACTTATTTGATATGTGAATAAATTGCAAGGATGCAATTTCCAAAAGGGTGGAAGGATGTAACATCCTAGGTAATTATAGTATAAGAATATATAATATTTATTAATATTTATGAATTATATAGAAATTTTACCATCAAGGGGAACTATGTTTGATATCATACCCTACATGCAACAATGAGTTTCCCTAAAATCCCACATTGTACACAAGGCTGTGTTATACCAAAAATAATAATATAATGTTAATAATATTATTTTTAGAGGAAGATATAAACTAGAAACTATATTATAAAGAATGAATATAACTAAATATATTATGTTTACACATGTTTATTAATTGTTTTTATATTCATCAAATAAAATTTATAGGCACAAAATTGGACTAAATCAAATTTTATGCACAAAAAGCTATAATATTTGTAAAATGTAGTTTTCTACCTTTTGAAAGAGAACCCATTTTAAATAATTTTTTTTGAAAAATTTATTATTTTTATATAAAAAATTAAACTTCATATTTTAAATAAAAATATCAAAATTTAATTTTAGTGAAGGTTTTTGTATTTTTCTGAGAACCTTTATATTTTGATGATAAGTGAATAATACAAAATTTTAGTTCCAAACTACTTTTTCATAAAATTTATTTATATAGATGAATTATATTTTAATTTGTTTATAAAGTATAATTAGTAAAATTATATTTCAATAAAACCATTTCAGGTCATTGGAATCAATTTCACATTGAAATTAGATATATAACCATTTTAAACTTTTGATCATTTAACATTAAAAACCTGTTTTTTTTTCATTTTTTCTGCAGGATTAATTTTAAATATAATTATGCAAATTATATGAATATAATTAGTTAACATGGATGCCATATTTTTAATTATATTTTTAAAATTAGTTTTTAGGTTCAATTTCATTTTTACACATAATAAAATTAACCATGGTAAAAAAATTATGTACCACAGTATAGGTAAAAACTGAATTGTGTTAAAGTTAAAAAGTTAAAGGCTTAAAATACCAAAAAACTAAAAAATATAAAGTTTATTTGAGTTGTGGATAAACCCTATAATGACTAAAAAAATATTAATTTCGAGCCAAATTCTTTTAATTTAATTCCACCTCAAAATGGTGGGATATAAATATAAAATTCTCTATTATTTTATTCATTCAAACCCACCTCTCCGAAAGTATAAATACCACCCCTCACCACCCAATTTCGACCAAAAATCCATGTATCGACTAAAATGTAATCCAAAACCCCTATTATTTAATATCCCTATGTCCAAGTGCTTATGGTCTCAGAAAAAGACGAAATCTAAGGTCCTTAATGGTCTCTTAAGAAGGTGATATTAAAGAGGTAATTTTCCTAAAGTACCACTGTTACTTTTTTTTCTACTTTCTACTAACCTAATTCATCTATAGATGAATGATAAATCTATAATAATGTATATATTTTAGTTTTATGTTTATAATTTAATATCTCATATCCATTTAATTTCTCATTTCTTCTTATTCAAAGAAACGAAATTATGGTACAAGTTATACTAGTTAATCACCTCCGTGAATAATATTTTAGTTATTTTTTAATTACCACCTTCATGGATAGAATTAAAACTATTTTATGGTTAAATAATATTTTAATATTTATATTATAATCTATTTAATATTATTTAACTAACATATACTTATAATAGTAAATAAAATGAAACTAGTTCGCAGTGTTTTGAAAAACTGCCAAAATAAACTAAAAATTTATCATTGACATTTGATCCAATGAATCATGATTATTTATGAAATTAAAATGATATATGGGACTATTTATACTTATGTAATTAAATTAATACTATTTTATGCAACCATTATAGTTTTAATCTCATTTTACAATGACAACTATAATTTTGCACAAATGAATCGATCATGTAACTATGAAACCAACGCACCCGAAACCATGAAAATTATAAAATATTTTTAATGAATGGGTCATAAGATGTTATAAAATATTTATATAAGGTAATATGAATATAGTTATTTAATTAGTTAATAACCTTCTTTAATACATTATATAGGAGGTTTGAACACTTTTGAAGGAAGTCGAACGTGAGGTATGTGAATTTCATAACCCAATTTTCATTTATTGGGTTAGGATTCCACTTCTTGATTATGTTATGAAAATATTATATGTGAAATTAATTTTGAATATATTATGTTGTATTTAAAATTTTTTTATATATTTATTTACAACATATAAACATATATAATTCATTTGGTTAATTTCCACTTTCATGATATGATATTTGTAAGGGATTTTGTCTCAATTTCCTTTCATTGGATATATTCTTGATCTTATGCTTCTATATTATCTTATAATGTGTGTATACAAACTATATGACATTAAATAACAATAATAGACATATTATCATGATTTTTATGATTTAATTTCATTCCATTATGGGTGTTATTATTCAAGAGTTTGCTAAGTGGTAAGGGGCATTTCTTTGAAAAAAATCATATTTTATGGTTTTTATTCAAAATTGTTTTCTTCCATGTCCATGTTTTTTATATGATATTTGTAAAATATTATTCATGTTTTGGTTATTTTACAATATAAAAGATGGGTACAGCCAGATAGCACTGGGTGGGCCTGTTATAGCATTAATGATTGGTGCACCCAGATAGCTCTCTAATGCATTGGGTAATGATTTCTTTTCTCCAGAGAGTTATATTTGAAGTCAACCACATGGTTATTATAATATATAATGGTTATAAAAGGGTTATTTAAGGTTTATATGTGGTGATGTCCCAAGGTAACAACATTAATTTTATATTCTTTCTAATTAGTTTGTCTGAGAATATTTTATTTTCAAATGGTAAAACAAATGATCCTTTAAAGGAATATTAATTAATGTAATGAGTAAATGTTATGTTTTAAAGAAAAGTACTTTCCATGGGTTCTCATGTTTTTCACGAACTAATAGTTTCAGTTCATTTTATATCACTTACTGAGTTTCTTTTCTCATCACAGGTTTTAATTTCTTTTTCACAGGACTTAAAAGAGAATAGAGACAAGGAGGAGTTCAAGGAAGTTTTTTTATGATTGATCCTGAAATGAAACCATGTTTTATTTTAAAAGTTTTTTATTTTTGAATAGATGGATAATATTTTAATATTATTCACTTTAAAATACCCTCAATGTTTTAGGACATTGTTTTTTATGAACAACGTCCTAATTCCCTAATACTCTAAACATGAAAATACCCTTAATGGGAAAGCAAGTAAATTCAAGACTAGAACTCAGGATTAAGTAATTTTTAAGGAAGTGGGATTATAGTTGGTAGAATTTGATAGTTTATATGTATTTAGAGGTTATGGTAATATTAATAACTTCTTCTTGAAGGAATTTACCTTATGGAAAAGTTTAAATGTTATAGCACTTTAAGATTACCATGTTTCTTCATCTAATCTATATCGATTTAGAATTGTTTTCTATAGAGTACATAGGGAATATGTAGTGGTAAGGAACCAAGTGGGAGATATTCTAATAATCAACATCTCGAGATGGTTTAATTCATAATAGAATAGTTTTTTGTAGTGATATCTCAGTTTACAAAGATGATAACTAGTTGCGGTATCAATGATAGGGAGGAACCTGATTTACCATGAAGGAACATGTATTTTGTTGATGATTTCATGAGGAAAAATCCTCATATTTTAGTGGAACATCTATGTTTGTGGTAGCTTAAAGATAGGTCAATTATTTGGAAAATATATTTGATGTCATGGGATGTTCAGAACATCAAAATGTACCCCTTTCCATTTTTCATTTTGAAGTTGAAGCTGATCGGTGATGGTATTTGGGTAATAATAACAAGAGAAATATGGTCTTGATTCTATGGAATGAGAAAGATTCAAGGATATTTTCTTTGAGAAATAATTACCTTTGTTTTTTGACTCATAATAGATTTTTTTTCTAGAATTGATCCAAAAAAATAAAGATTCCATAGCAGCATATGAAAAAATATTCAAAATATTGGCCATGTATATGTCATATTTTGTTCAGGACAATGAAATAAAAATGAATCAATTTTACTTAAGATTAAAACCAGTTATATGAAGACATTTTTCCACATGATAATTTAAAATATATGAGAAAGTTGTTCATTATGCCAAAATGGTTGAAATGGAGTTTTCTGACTCATATATTCCTTGAAATGATGAATGTAAGAAGCAGCCAGGATGGTAAGTGATGGGAAGGCATACAACAAAGAAATATGGAGGTATGAAAACGGTTTTTCAATCATGTGGTTAGTGTGGTAAAAATAACCTTGTGGAATGACTTATCATGACTGGGAGGTGTTATTGATGTTGAAAGTTTGGTCACATGGCATGTGAATGTAAGGAAAAGAGTCCAGAGGAACCAAAGAATATGATAATTGATATAAATCCAAAGGTGAGGTGTTTTAGCTGTAATGATTTGGGTCATTATGGAAATAAGTTTCAAACTTTAGTTTCACAAGATGAAGATTTTCATGATTGAAAATAGAAATTTGTAGCAAGGTCATTTACTACTATTACTGTTGATGTTAGGCTATCATAGGAAGTGGTGATAGGTACATTACATGTGTTTTCAAATTATGATAATACCCTCTGGGATACTAAATCATCAAATTATTTCATTTTTGAGAAATTTTCAAGTAAATTGGGAATATCAACTAATCAAATTAATATAGATATTTTGGTGAAAACTTTGAGTAGAAGTATCAAAGAAATAAAAATTTATATAAATCTTCCTATTATTATAAGTTGGATTGTCTTTCTTTCAAATCTTGTTGAACTATCCATAATGGAGTTTGATATCATCTTTTGTATGGATTGGCTTTCAGTTCATTATGCTAAAAAACATTATAGTGCTAAAAAATTTGTGTTCAATGACTTCATACCTTTTATAACTTACCAAGAAGCTGAGAAATTGATTAGATATGGAAACTAACATTACATAGCTCATATTTTTGAAAATAAATAGACTTTTCAAATTACTGATGTGCTAGTAGTAAATAAATGCATGTATGTTTTTTGGATGATTTTCCTAGAGTTATTCCCAATTGAGAGGTTGAGTTTACAATTGACTTACTTCTTAATGCTAATGAAATTTATAAACCCCATTATCTAATAGATCAAGTTGAACTTTTAGAGTTGAAAATTAAATTGTAGGAATTACAAGATAAGGGTTTCATCTAACCTAGAACTTCACCATGGGGTGCTGCTGTATTGTTTTTTAAGAATAAATATGGTTCAATGATACCTTTAATTGATTATAGATCCTTTAATAACATCAATAATAAAAACAAGTGTACTTTTACTCATATCTATGATTTGTTATCAGATATAGGGAGCTTAATATTTTTTGAAGATTTATTTGAGGACTGGGTGACATAAGTTGAAGGTGAAGGAGGATGAAATTACAAAGTCAACATTTCAGAAAAGATATGGGCATTATAAATTTTTATTTGTTCTATTTGGGTTATAACATTCACTTAATGTTTTCATGGATCATATTAATATAATATTTCATGGGTTCTTGAATAAGTTCATGGTTGTGTTCATTGATGGCATTTTGGTATACTCTAAAAGTAAAGAGGAGCATGAAATTAATCTAAAGGTTATTTTGAAAACTTTAAAAGAAAATAAAGTATATGGGAAAGTTAGAAAGTGTGAATTTTTTTTTCACAAAATTTCATTCATTGGAGACATTAGTTCTAAAGAGGGCATAACCGTTGATCCTGCTAAAATGAAAGTCATTGTTGATTGTACAAGACCCATAAACATAACAAAGATTCATAGTTTTATTGGTTTATAAGGATATTACAAGAGGGCTGTTGAACAATATGCACACTTATCCATCCAATTGACTATGTTAACTCAAAAAAGGAGTTATATTCATCTCGACAAAATAAACATAATTATTGTCTAACTTATGCAAGTTAATCACCTCCATAAATAATGATTTTGTTATTTTTTGACAAATACATTCATTGATATTCATAAAAATACTTTTCTAGTTAAATAATATTTTAACCCATTTAATATTATGTAACAAATACATACTTATAATAGTTAATAAAATGAAACTAGTTTGTCGTGTTCGAAAAAAAAACCACAAAAAAAAGTAAACATTTATCATTAACATTTTATCTAATAAATCATACTCATGTAAGAAATAAAAATTATATATAGGACCATTTATACTTATAGAAGTAAATTAATACTATTTCATTCCACTTATGGAGTTTCAATCTCATTTTACAATAACATTTATAATTTTACACAAGTGAATCAATCATCAAAAGATGAAACAACGCACCTGAAACCATGAAAATAATGAAATATTATTAATGAATGGATCATAAGATGTTATAAAATAATTATATAATTTACTATTAATATAGTTCTATAATGAGTTAATAACCTTATTTAAACCATTATACATGAGGTTTGAACAAGTTCGAAGGAAGTGGAATGTGAGGTAACATAATTTCTTAACCCAATTTTCATTCTTTGGGTTAAACTTCTACTTCCTGATTATGTTGTGATAATATTCTCTGTGAAATTAATTTTTAATATATTATGTTTTATTTATACCTTCTTATGTTTATTTATAGAAGATACACATATATGATTCATTTGATTAATTTCCACTTCCATGATATGATGTTTGTAAGGGATTTTGTGTCAATTTCATTTCATTGAGGAAATTCTTAATGTTATGAACATTTAATTTTTTTATAAAGTATATATGTGTCACATAACAATAATTTACCTATTATCATGATATTTAGTGTTTAATTTCATTCTTTTATGTGGTTTACGATTCAAGTGTTTCCAATGTGATAAGGGGGTTTTATTTTCAAAAATCCTCATCTATGGTTTTTTATTAAAAATACTTTTATTTATTTTCCTTGTTTTTGAAATGATATTTGTAATATATTATTCAAGTTTTGTTTCTTGGAAATGATAAATGATGGGTGAACCTATATTGAACTGGGTGATTTAATTATAGCTTTAACTATTGGTGTGCCCATATTGTGATCCAATGTATTGGGTAATGATTTTGTTCTCTAGATAATTATATTGGAAGTTGGACATATGATTATTACAACATGTAAGGGTTCTAGAAGGCTTCTTTATGTGTTATATGTGACGATATTACAAGGTACGTACATGAATTTTCTATTCATTATAACAAGTTTTTATGGTAATAATTTATTTTCAAAAGGTAAAATAAATGATATTTTAAAGGAATATTAATTAAAATTATGGGTAAATGTTATGTTTCCAAGAAAAGTATCTTCTCTAGGATATTATGTTTTTCATGAACTAATTGTTTCCATTCCTTTTAAATCCCTTACAATGTTTTTTTCTCATCCCAAGTTTTAAATCTTTTTCATAGGACTTAAGTGAGAGTAGAGACATGGATGAGTTCAAGGGGAAAATTGTGATGATTTACCATGAAAATAAACCATGTTTTATTTTAAAAAGTTTCTATTTTGGAAGAAATAGATACTATTTTAATAGTTTTTTACTGTGTATTAGTGTTTGATGTTATGTATGAACTACTTCATAATTCTCTAAAACTGTAAACCTGAAAAGATCCTCAACGTGAAAGAATATAAAATATTGACTAAAACTCAATATTATGTAATGTTTAAGGACGAGGACTTATAGAATGGAACTAAGGTAGATGTGTTCTGTATAGAGTCTAACCAGATGATTCTGAATCACTTGGAGACTCCTCCTAGTAAGACAGTCAAGTCGGAAGCTTATATGTTATAGGGAATGACAAATAATTGGTGGGATATTCTGGTTCAGAATGACAAGGCATAAGGTATGTTGTGTAATGATTTCTAGGGAATTATTTTGTAACATTTCAATTATGAGACATTATTCCAAGGGAAGTTTGTAGAGTTTATGAGTTTGAACCATTTAACTATGATAGTGATGGATTATGTTTTCCACTTCACTGACATTCAACACTAGAATGAGTGTATATCTCTTGGACTCTTACAAGAAGCATGGGGATTTTCCCCCTTCTTCTTAAATTTATTTTATGGGGAGAATAAACCCCATATCCAGGTGTTTCTTCCTTTTTGAATTTTTTGTTTCCCATTTGGAGGGCTTCATAACCCCCCCCCCCCCCAGGAGAGACATCCACGGGGATAGGGGCTCTGTTCTAAGGAAAGTGAATGCCCACCTGAGTCTTTGGCATTGTCGTGATTCAATATCTTGGGAAATATTTTGTATGTTATGAGACCTTGGTATTTCAAATAATTCCCTATATATAGGGGAGTAGGGAAGGTTCCATTAACTAGATACTCATAGATCTCTCACACTTCTTCCATCATGTTTCCCTCTCATGAGACCATTCTACAAGATCCAATCATGATACCTCATCACAATCCCATTACGTGAGAACTATTCCAAAAGACCATATGTCTTTAGTTTCCCACTCGATACAACTATCAAATATACATTGATAGTTTCAAGAACAGTGGACAAGAGAATACTTTATTGTCTTGAAGGTTTATTAGGATATGTGGGTCTTGATTGCATGATCCTTTGACTGTCACGTAGCTTGTGTGGCCATGTCCATGTCACGTGATCACAATTTTTTGTTGGGTCAAGATTTCCCAATTCTCTATGGGTGTATGTGACATGAAAGACTTTTTTAGGTTAGGTGATTAGTGAGCCTCTTTATCAGATTTTTGAATTCCTTTTTCATCTCATGTGATTCACACGTTTCTGTTGGAATTTTATGTTTTTGTTTTGATAAGAATTTATTTTATCAATCTGAATTATGACACATAATTTAGTTTAGATGGATTCTGATTCTCACTAGGGTTCATATGTTATAAAAAACAAAATTTACATGGTTTACAGAAAACTCAACACTAACCCATTGATGTGTCACACATTTAGATAATGAGGTTCTAAAGAGGTTACTCTCATCCAATATCTAGTATCATGCCTTATCTCACCAGCTTCCTCTATAAAGGCTCTTTTTTATTATCAATTTGGCTACAATCAAAGGGTCTCTCCTCTTCATTTAGTTGGAATATGAGGATATCAAGACACTAGGTTCATCCACTAGTTTTGGTTGATGATGGAAAAAGAAGATACTAATGCCAATATAATTCTTCTTCTTATGGATGGTCTAACATTTCTTACCTAGGATCATGACTTGGATTGGGTAGCAGCTTATTCGGATGGTCTGCTAAGCTAGATGGTCCATCACGTGGGCACGACTTTTGCCTCACCAACCCCTCTATCTTTGGAGATTATGGATATGATCAATGACATGGGAAATATTTCAAGTAAGCACTCTCATTCTAGTGATGACTACCCTGATAGTGAGACAAAATTTGTCGAGGAAACCCGTCCTCCAACACAGACTATAGAGGATACGCCTATTGAGAGAAGAGAATATGAATCATCTTCTCCTACATTATTAAAAGATCAAATAGTTATTAATCCTCATTCCACACCTCCACCATTGATCATAGTGGCTTAGGAATAACTTAGGTTGATCCAGAAATATATTCAAGACTTTATCACTTAGAATCATGTGGAATCGTTTTGCAATCAAGGGGAATTCCTTCATCAGTTGTTTCATGACATGTGGGAGGATGGATTTGATCACCATCCATTATATGAAATTTTGAAAAAAATTATTCTGAGTTAGTGGTATTTTTCCTCTAATGAGATGGATTTCATGATTTTATGGGAAGACAATGGAGACCTCTGAGGCATTAGAGTAGGGTTGCCAGTTGATATCTAAAATGCAAGCTCAAATGGATGCCAGGATAGAGAAAATATGGATGCATGGGGAAATTATATCCCTTATGAGGTATGACATTTCAACATCCTCATCCTCATTGTCTAATAATCAGAATAGAGTTGAGGAGCTAACCAATTTTGTCGTGAATATCTGTCCTGGGGAAAAATTAGAAGATGCAGGGTGAGTGACACTTCAACATTCAATCGACATTTCTCTCCAGTCTGTTTTCTACCTTTGTAGTTTAGATGAATGAATTTTATAATAGTTTTATCATTTATACATGCCTATTTTTGATGAGATTCTAGGAGAGAATCCAAAATGTGGAGATTCCTTTTGTTGCACTCTTTATCAATAAATGGGGTTTTCTGAACATTATATATATTTTCCAGTTTTTTCCCCTTTATTCACGATTTGAATGAATTTTTTACTAATCCGATATTATGTTAATCATCAAAGATACCCATAATTTTTCATAATGTCATGTGAACTTAAATGTATGGATCTGAATATTTAATTAATAATAGATTCTTCTCAAGAAGTGCTCATGAATTACCACTAACATGAGATTCTTTTTTAATGCATCTTTTCTTGATATCCTGAGATCTACTAATTCACAGAAGTATCATCTGGGAAATATATATGTCTTAGAGAGAGAGTGATATTCTTTTGCTGAAGATTATATGCTTGGTAAGCTTAAATTGATTTCTCTAAGCCATATAATGGGCCTTGCAAGCTTTTCCATTCCTGAAGACTAAATAGATGTTGCGTTGTAGTTTAGGATATTTTATTCTAGGCATTTATATTGATGTAGATTAGGTTCTATTAGCTCGAACCTTATATTTCTTTTATTTAGTGTTTTTTGTTCAAACATTCTATTGCTTTAGTTTTGGGTATTTTAGCACAGAACTTTATTGTCTTAGTATGGGGTATTTTAACCCAAACCATCATTACTTTAGTTTAGGTTCTTTTATAACAAACATCCTATTGATTTAGTTTATGGTATTTTATCTCGGACCTTCATTTATTTAGTTTAGGTTATCTTAGATCATACCTTCTATTGCCTTAGTTTAAGGTCGTTTAGACAAGAACATCATAGATTTAGTTTACATTGTTTTAGCTCAGATGTTATATTTCTTTATTTTAGGGTACTTTAGCTCATACCTTTATTATATTATTTTGGAATATTTTAACTCGGAAATTCATTTCTTTAGTTTAAGGTATTTTATATCATACCATCATTGTTAAGTTTAGAGTGTTTTAACTCTGAGTTTCATTGCTTTAGTTTAGGGTATATGAGATTGGTCATTCTATTTCTTTAGTTTTGGTTATTTTATCTCGGACCTTCATTGATTTTCTTTAGGTCCATTTAGCTTAGACTTTCTATGGATTTAGTTTTGGAACTTTTAGCTTGGACCCAATCGATGATCATTGGATACAGTGTATACATACCAGAAATAACCTAAAACCCTTCAGGGTGTTGGGATCTTCCACGGTGTTGCTGAGGCTCACAAGGATCAAATATCATTTCTTTCAAGAGACACCTCTGGTTGGTGGGTCATATCCCTTTTGCATCAATACCATTTTCAAACATAGGTGTATCCATTATTTTTCAAGGGTCATGGAATATTTATGGGGGTAATATCGATTGAGAGATAAATACTGGGGATGAGAGGTCCTCCTACATTGTTTGGATATGGGTGATATAAGTCATAACCCAAAAGTATGATTACTTGAACATGGGTTGGGGTTGATATTTCAGGTATGTACTATGACACTATGAGATTCTAGGTTCCACCATGGTGTTTCCAGGGCTCACAAGGATTGAAGAACCTTTTTAGAAAAGAGGAAATGCCTTTAGTAGGTGGGGAAATGACCTTATGCGTCTATATAATGGTTAAGAAAAAGATGGCATCAACTCATTTCTAAGGGCCATGGGAGGTTTATAAAGACTCAAATGTTCAGATTATGAGGTTGGGTATGGAAGGAAAGAAATACAAGAAGGGTTTTATAACCCTAGGGTAGGTGGATCTTGAATTGCAAAGCCTAATCCCTACTACTTATGGTTTCGAATCATGAGGTGTGGGAAAAAACGTTTTTGAGAATGGAGTGTCACATTTCGGCCTTAGGAAAGGGTATAAATCACGACGTTGTAATGTAGAGGATGTCGAATCCACATGGATAGTATTGTGTGGAGACTATAAGTCATGGTCCAAAGTGATCAAGTTAGTAGGGTGATATGGGGTAGTCATATCATGAGTAGATCAGTTCACACTTAGGTGTTGAGTTCTTCCACTATGATATCAGGGATTACAAAGATCCTAAATACCTTTTTTATAGAGTGATGTATTTGGTTTACAACCATAAGCACATATGGATGATCCAAAGGAGTAAATCAATAATCAAGAAAAGGGTCTCTTGAAACACATTATCCTATCCAAGGTCCATGGAAGGTTTACGGTGATCAAAGGCACCCTAAATCGTGATGTGTGATTTGTGTAAAGTGTAATATCAAAGAATGGTTTGAGTGCCCTAAAAATTGTGTCACCACCTAGGGAACAAATTCTCATGGTGAGGAGATGTGAAAAATCATTACTCTAACTTTTTCCTGAACCTGGGGGTCTAGAGAGCATATCTTGGATTTTACTAGGGCCATAGAGTAGAACCTATGATCTTTATGCCTTATTTATTGGTGCTCTAATTTTTCCCTAAAGTTTGAAGATAAGGATTTTCGTGAGTGAAGACATGAATTTTTTTCAGGCCTCCCTTTGAAAATTTCAACCTAAGATGTTTTTTGTCTCTTTCACTAGTAGTTTAAGTTAATGATATTTGGACAATTATTGGCTAGAGTTTAAGGTCAAATAGTTTTGACCAATAGTGTAGGTAGTTTAAGGTCATGATGAACATGAACCTAAAATGGGGAATGATAAATAAGAGTCTAATTAAAATACTTTGGGATAAGAGTACCCCAACATCCTTATGAGTAAGGGATGAAAAGGGTAAAAATAATGGATTAGAGTCCTCTAGTCCTGAGTAATGATATAAGACAATCAGAACAGGATTAGTTCAGATTACATTGAGGTGTTGAGTTCTTCCATGGTGATGTCAGGGCTAACAAGGTTCATAAATATCTTTTTAAAAAGTGACATATTTGGGTGAAGACTATAGGTGCATATGTAGGAGCAATAGGCATACATGCATAGTCAAGAAAAGGGTCTCATAAAGTCATATATCTTTTCCTAAGGCTATAGAAGGTTTTGGAAACTGGAGGCACTTGAGATATGAAGTATGATTTATGGTTTGAGTTACTTTTAAAAGAAGCTGGAAGTACACCAAACTCTAGATGACCAGGGTAAGGCCCTTGTAGTCCTTTGATAGGAAATATAGGGGATGATGGTCTACAAAGTTTAATTTTGTGTAGTGGGGATGCTTTTGTCTCATTTCAGTTTAATGTTATGTGGTAAGGACATGGGAATAAAGGTGAATAATTGTACATGATATATTAGGTTAATGATAAAACCATACATATATATATATATATATCATATGTCCTAAAAAAAGAGTTTTTATGAAACAATACCTATTTTCTTGGGATGCATTTTTTTATCAGTTGTCTCGGATGGGCCTAGAATTAGAGACCCGTGTTTGAATACTTATCCTATGATGATAGGAATCAAGTGACATGTAGTTCATGAATGATAAACTCTCTATATAGGTTTGGTCTATATGCAAAGGTGGGAATTGTTTCCATTTATTTTTATATATGGGACTAGGATTGGAGATCTGGGTGTCACTTTGTATCTAGTGATTTAAGGAATAAAGCCACATATTTTTCTTGAGGAATTAATTTCTTGTGAAATTATAGACTATACGCATAGAAGGAAAATTTTGTATCATATGGTGGATGGACTATGATATAGTGTCAAGGCGTCCCTATGTATCTAATTGAAAATGAGAATCTAGCTGCACGTAGTGTTAGAGTCCCTTGACATTTAATTTTATATAGATAAGATATCAACCTTATAGATTAATTTCATGTGGTGAGGACTCATGGTATGCCTTTTATGGTCTTGCATTCAGGACCATGATTCACCAGTCACAAGATATCATGCCTTGTTTTTATGTGGAATCCCTCACATAAATTCATTAGCTGATGTGATATGTGATTGGTATGAGAAAAAAGGAATGGAAAGGGTTCCTCTCACTATACAGAGGTAATTAAGGATAGAAAAATGCTATTTTATATCATTTAGTGGCAATACCAAGATATAGGAACTAGGTACCCCTACACATATCATTGAGAATGAGAATAAATACATACATAGTTTTTTGAAACCCGCATAGTTTAATGTCATGAGAAAAGGACATCTGCCGTGTAGTTTAACATAAGCCGGTAAGGATGAGAGATCACCAGGCGTGAATGAGGGAAGGAAAAATATAGATTCATATAGTTTTACATCATGTGGTAAGGATGAAGGTTAGATTATGTTAAAGAAAAGTAATTTTGAGGCTGGTCTAATCAAGCATCACTACATATCCTTTGATAGTAGGAATGAAGACACACATAGTTCTACAAACCCATTATGTTTTAATGTTGTGAGATAAGGACATCATCCGTGATGTTTAATGTCATGTGTTAAAGATGTGAGATACAATTTAGTTTAAAGCCTTTCTCTCATTACTTATCTGTACTGTTTAAATTCATGTGGTCTGGATGAGGTCTTATAGTTTATCCTCATGTGGCAAGGATGAAATTTGTAAATCTTAACTTCATCTAACCAGGATGATCATTGTACAGTTTAACATCATGTAACCAGGATGAATGTCAGGACTTACATTGATGTTGATGCCCATCTGATGATAGTTATGAAAATCATTTCTTGAGAAACCTCACATTTGTGGGGGTGTAACACTCTCCCCATCCATTGTGTCCAATGCGTATAATCCATTGTGAAACACCATATTTATGACATAAGGACCTTCTCATTTGGGTTTCATCTTCAGAGGCTTATTGCTTGGTATCATTTGGGTTATGAGTGAAAAACTAGTTCTCCATGGAGGATTGAATAGAGGTGAACCATCTTATTAAAGGCTCATATGATCCAATTCTGGTTGACATTAAGGTTTTTCTATGTATGCAACATTTCCTCATTGATCTGTTGCAATTAATCCTATTGCTTTTGCGATTTCTCGTCTTCTGAGAGCTATCCAAAAATGGATATTTGGGGAAAAATAAAACATTAATTCTATAGGTAACACTACCTCAGTACCATACACCAATGATTATGGCTTCTCTTGTGTAGTAGTACGTGTGGTGGTACCGTAGGACCATAAATCATGTATGATCTTGTTTGACCATGACTTCTTATACTTGTTCACTATTATCTAAATTATTTTTGACATAGTTTTATTGAAGGCATATATCAATCCATTTTATTTTTCATGTTAAAGAGATGAATAATTGCACTTAATATTGTACTCCAGGTAAAATTTCTTCAACTCTATAGAATAGAATTTGGTGACATTGTCTGTCAATATTGTGTGAGGTACCCTGAACCTAGTGATGATATGAGACTTTATGAAGTTAATGATGTTATTAATACCAAATTTATTGAGGGGTATTTCCTAATCACATCTGTAAAATAATTCAGTGGCAGTAAGGATGTGCTTGAATTTATTTTTTGTGGATGGGTGATATAGCCCCACAACATCCATACCCCAAACAAAAAATGGACAGAAATATTTAACTATATGTATTAATTTTTGGGGTTGATAGATGAAGTTTGCATGGATCTAGAATGAATGAAATTTATTGGTGAATTCCATGTATTCCTGTATCATTATTTTCTTATAGTAAACCAAAATCCTAATTTTTTGGGAGAGTCTAGTTCTAGACTGAATAACACCCCAATATCCTTCACAGACTTCACCAATGATGGAAAAATTATCTAATTCTACAATGAAAATGAGGAGGATTCCATAATATTCTCTCTTTTAGAGTTATTGTTTCTAATTTGGACCGTCTTGCATGATAATTGTCACTACATGGTGTCGAACCTATTCCCTTATGGCTTACTCTGTCAGGATAGACCGTTTTCAGAGATAACCAATTATGGGCTCCATCAATCCAGGGGTAGACACTTTTTCATCGTTCTTAGGGGTGGAACTAACCTAATTTATTTATTTCATAACTCATATAATGATCGAGGAGTCTATTCCTCAATATGTGATACAGAAGATTCCTTCCCACTTATTGGGATCAACCAAGACTGTGGCTGTATTAGCCAATATATCGGTGATAGAATTATATGATTGAGGAATATGATGAAATGTGGGATCCAAAGGGACCTCTTCCATCATTACCCAGATGTAGCCAGTAAGAGGGGATAATACACATTTTTTGATGTCATAGTTTCTATTGATATTATTTTCCCAAGCTCTGAGTCCCCTATGATATTTAGGTTGGATATTCATAGCTGTAGGACTAGTTCCAATGCGGAGATGAGGAATTTGTACACTTCCTCATTATTTCTATAACCATTAGATGTTGATAAGGAGCAGGGAAAAGCTTATTTCTCTAGTAATAAAAATACATCCCCAGAGCCAACCTGATTGAGCTTTTGGTTTCCCATTATTTTTCTAATATGACTTCCAGAGCTACCATAAAAACATATCTCCCATGTCTGGGGAGTGTCATGGGCATGATAGAGTGTAACACCCTGATATTTTATGAGAAGTATATTTTTTATGTATTATGTTATATTCAACATCAAATGAATCTTTCACTACACACAACACTATCTTGGCTTGCGTTATACGTAAGAGCAACCTTCCTCGATAGCGTGTGTTGTGCGCAATATCGAGTTTCACTAAACAATGATGTATTGTTATAATATTATTATGAACTAGTAGTTATGAATAGTATTAACTAAATTTTGATTCTTATAACATTAATATTCATCTTACACATTTTATAGAACATGGTATGAGAACAAAATAAATTTTTCGGGTAAAATAAGTATTTTTAAAAAAATGCAGTTTTGCCGTGTTTTAATGGCGCACCAACTTTAAATCTAGATTTTGACATGTTTATATGTTCAATTTGATAAAATAAAGTTTTTATTTGGAATCAGTATATAAAAATTTATTTTGGATAAATGTTTTATATTATTCTGATAACTTTCATATTTTAATGAATAGTAAAAAACTCTATATTTTAATTAAAAACAAATTTTTCATCGCAATAATTTATATGGTTAAATTATAATATTTAATGGTTTTAAAGTAAAAATAGAATATATTTTTACCATTTAATATAATGTATGTCATTACAATTAATTTTACATTGAATTCATAGGTAAAAACATTTCAATCTTTGGAAATGTTTTAACTTTTAAAACCCATTTTCTTAACAACGTGAAAAATTTTAAATTAATTACTGCAACTTATGTATTTTGAATTTTGAAAAATTGATTACATATTTCAATTCAGTGGGTACAAATTATTTTAATAGGTTACTTTTATTTTTTTATATTATGAATATTAACTACGGTAATTTTTATTTACTAGAGTTAAATGTAAATATGATAAGTAAGGGTAACAATAAGATTATAAAATTACCCTAACACTTGAAAAAATCTTATTGAATGAATACAATTCGACCCATATCACCTAAGGGTATGACTAGATTCATTTCATGGACTTTTTATCATGAAATAATATAATTATTATTAAAACCAAAGAAAGTGACAAAATGTCACTCTCTTAAATCTCATAAGTGTTATAATTTTAATTTAGTGATAAACATCATAAAACTTCTGATATAAATATTCCTTATAAATATAATAAAATTATCTACATCATATAAATTTATTTATAATTTTTAGGGATTAAATATGTATCATTAATTATGACACAATAGTGATGTTGAAATTATTTTATTGATTGAATTATCAAATAAATGATTTTAAAATTATTAAAATAAATATTATATGAACTATTTAATGTTCTCCACTGATTTTCTAGATACAAATGACATTTTATGAATATATTAAATCTATTAGTTTGAACATTTCTTCTGTATATATTTTATTTAAATTCAAATAAATGAATAGTGTCAAAATTGACACTATTGTTATTTCATAAAAATTACATAATATAAAATTGTTTAAAAATCACAAAATAATTAAAAATTATAAATTAAAATTTATATGGTCTACAATGTAATAAATTATACAATTATGGACAATTAAAAATATATAAGTAATTATTTATAATGATTTAAATTTCAGAATAGTATTACCACAAATAAAATTAAATAGATTATATAAGGATAAATCAAGTTGATAATGTTTAAAATAAATTCCCAATTTGTCTAAATTTTATTGTTTGATGAGATTAAAACCCTATCTCATATAATTTTTGGATTTGAGTTATTTTTCGAGGTTTTTAAGTGGGTTTTGAATTTATTATTAATTAATATTTCTTATAATTCCAAAGGTGCCCCTCTCCTCCCTTATAAAAGGGAACCTCCTCCCTCTCCCCGTCACACCATTTTGAGCCTTCAAGCTCTGCCAAACCCTGCCCATTTCCCTTATCAAATTCATTATCAACATACAAGAGGTCCTGGTTTTCTTCAAAGACCAATTTTAGTTCCCTAAGAGGAGGTTTCAAAGAGGCTTGTCGAAGAAGAGGTAATATCCGTTACCGATTCATTCAAATTTATTTCTTCCTCTACTTCCTCTTATTTAGTTGTTTCATTATGAAGTAATAACATAAGTATCACTAATATACTGATATGTTATTATAAATATGAAACAGCCCTATTTCACCTTATATCCATCCTACGGAAAACGAAATCACCGCGCGTGCGTACGTACGGAATACCGTCTCCATGCCGTGGTGTAATCTGATTTCCACCACCACCTTAATTATAAGGGTATAATGGTGTAAAGAATAACTATATATGATTATTTTATAGTGATATTGATTCATAAATAGTATACATACACTTTAATACAATTCCATGATCATGGGAATGATATCATCGCTCGTGCGTACGTACGGCCTACCGTCTCCATGACGTGATGCGACTCGTTCTACAAGATATTTATTGAATAATGATTATATAAATTAATTGAATTAATAAATATGATATATATTACATTAATATCATTATGTAAATGAGTTATCTATAACCTAAAAAGAGGAATACGAATCTATTCGACAAAAATGCATAAGAACATAAAGCAATGAACACCCGAATAACAAGTAGCAATGAAAGATTACTAATAAGAAGATAAGAATATGATCATATATGATAAAATAACAATGAATATTATTATGTAATAAGTCAATAACATTATTTAAATCATTATAAAGGAGGTTCAGATACGTATAATGCATATCAGACCTAAGGTAAGGGAAAATATCGCAATCTCATTTTTATCTGAGATTGTTTATACTTCAGAATTTACTGGGGAATATTTATCATCCACAAACATTTTTAATCAATATGTAAAATTATTTCTATCCTCTTACAATTTTTTAAATCCAATTTTACCCATTGCGGAGTTTTTAGTAAAAGATATGATGGGAATCTTTTGTCATTTTTAGTACGAAGTACTTTTTGACTTTTCCGGCCAAAGTACGAGAAGAATGTTTTTTAACTTATATGGCATGAATGGATTTTTATGATTTCATAAAACATTATTTCCATGATGATTCCTTTACAAGTTTTCATGTTTATTTTTAATCAACTTCTTTTAGTTTAAAATTGTATGACATGTTAAGAAAATAAAAATGTTTTTGAAGTAGAAAGGATATTTTCCTCAAGAATGGATTTCAAGTGTTTTATCAAAATTAGTTTCCATCTAAGATAATATAGGGTTCTATTTATATCCCTATTTTTACATTGATTTGATTATGTTATGATGAAATTATTTGTATGATGTCCTTTTATGGATTATGTTATGATGACATGATGTTTAAGAATCCCATTTTTATTACATGGGTTGTGCTATGTTGTATGATTTATTATTTTGTGGAACACATAAGAATGGTTTAATTATGAGATGGGTGGGACCTATATCTCCCTCCAATTCATTGTGTAAAGATTTATATCTCATGATATAAACATGACTGGAACAGAAAGTTAAACCGGTTCAGTGATACAGGACTGGAACAAGGAGTGAACTCAGTTCAGAAATGGACTTTGTCTGCTATGATAGTCTTGGAAATGAGTCTTGAATAATAAGAAATGATTTTCTTTTATTATGTGTGTATGCCACAATGTTTCATGTTTTAAGTTATGATTATTTGGGATTACTTTTTATTACTATGATTTATCCCATGACATGATATTATGATCTCTTTTGCAGGTTAAGATTTTCAAAATGTTATGTTCTTATGAATATGATATGATTGATATTTCTTTTGTTTACCCTTACTGAGCATTTGAGATCACTATTTTTTTCTTTTCCCCAGGTCAGGAAGAAGGATATTAAGTAGGATATTCCAAAAAGGGACTCTAGATATGATGAAATAAATGAGAGACCATGTAGTTGATTTTATGAACCAGTTGTTCATGTTTCACAGTTTCTAAAGACCCTATACCTATATGGTCCTTTCATGGTTTTGTTATCTGTTGTAATAAGTATGCTTTAATTCTTAAGTAATAACAATTTATGTAAAGTATGGGTCGTTATAGTTGGTATCATAAGAAAGGTATAGTCATCCTTTGGAAACTAGGATGTGAAAACCATAGTAATAACCCTAAGGATAATTCTAAGCATAGAACATAATTTTAGTGTTTTAGAAAAGGCCATGAACAGCCTATGATAATACCTAAAGTGTGAAATTTTATTCTTGATTATGTAGTTTTCCTGTTATGATTAGTGTTTCTCACACTATGCTTATTGGTTTTAGTCAATGGCTGGAACCCGAAGGAACCGTGTTAATGCTGAATGTGATGGACAATGCAATGATTGTCCACCTGAGAAACCAAATTTTTTGGGAGCCAGAATGAAAAATCATGTAGCCATTCTAAAACAACTTTCTCAAGCTATGAATCATGCAAGACTTCCAAACGAGCAAAGGAAGGAGCAACATTCTGTTGAATCCTTCATGAGGCAGTGCCCACATTCATTCAGCGAGTCTTCTTATCCATTAGTGGTTGAACAATTGATCAGTACCACTAAAAAGATATTTTTAGTTCTACATTGTTATGAACATGATAAAGTCATCTTAGCAGTGTATCGTTTGGAAGGTGATGCTGATCAGTGGTGGAATCTTATCAAGAATATGAGGCAAAGGGATGAAATTGAGTCCATGGAATGAGAGGAGTTCAAGAACTTATTTTTCAATAAGTACTTCCATCATATTCTTCGAACAAATATGGAGAAGGAGTTTCTTGAACTGAAGCAAAAGGATGATGAATCAGTTGGTACCTCGAAGCAAATTTTACAAGACTTGCAAGGTCCGCTTCTGGAATTATTATCCAACCTGAGAGTAAAATCGATGGATTCTTTATTGTCTTAAAACCAAGTCTTCGAAGGGCATTATCCATAAGGAACTTCAATAGATATGAGGAAATTGTTTGATGTGCTCTCAAGGTTGATATGAAGATTGGATTAAGCCATCATTCATATGGGTTTGATAAGAAGAGGAAAATGGAATTCAAAGGAAAATTTAAAGACCACACTGAAAATAATATGAGGTTTCCTTTATGCTCAAATTGTGGAAAGAAACATGGAGGGAATTGCCTTAAAGGGAAAAGAAAATGTTTTAAGTGTGTAACAGAAGGTCATCGGGCAGTCGAATGTCAATATAATTGGAAGAAGATGTATAATGATGCGAAAAAAGAAAGGGATACACAGAATGAACCTCTTACACTTAAATGTTTCAAGTGTAATGATATGGGGAATTATGCCAATCAATGCCCAAATCAAAGGGTTGTGGATGATGATCGACGTCAAAAAACTCTTATGGACAAAGAAAAAGGAAAGTCACATGTAATTACTATCTGCGATGTGGAGTACGATAACGAAGTGGTGAAAGGTACACTTACCATCCACTCTAAAGTATCAAATGTTTTATTTGATTCTGGATCCACCCAATCTTTTATTTCTGAATAATTTTCTAAGGGTATCACCATATTACCTCAACAATTAGATGTCGAGTTAGCTGTGACAACTCCTAATGGCACAACGGTCGCATCAAAAGTTTATATTTCTTCTCCAATTGATGTTTGTGGGAAAGTGCTTCCTGCAAATCTTGTGATCCTTCCTATAGTGGAATTTGATGTGATTATTAGAATGGATTGGCTTTATTTATATGGATCTCATATCAATTTCCAAATAAGGAAAGTCACATTTCATATTCCAGATCAATCTATGATTATATATCGATGCAAGGATGAACATGACCTTCCAGTGGAAATTTCTTCCATCTTATGGGTCTTGATTCCAATAAATGAAGGTTATTTATCTCAAATGGTTGGTTGGAAAATCACAATTAATAATGTTCCCATTGTATAGAAGTTTGATGATGTCTTTCTGGAGGAATTTCCAGGTCTTCCACAAAATCGTGATGTTTAGTTTTCAATAGAACTCTTACTGGGTTCTACCACTATTTCAAAGACACCTTATATAATGGACCCAATTGAGTTGTAGTAATTGAAGAAGAAACTCCAAGATAATCTTGATAAGGGATTAATACACCCTAATGCGTCACCTTGGGGAGCACCTGTTCTACTTGTTAAGAAAAAAGATGGATCAATGGGACTCTGCATTGATTATCGAGAACTTAACTAGATCACTATTAGGAACAAATATCCTCTCCCATGCATTGATGACTTATTTAACCAACTACGTGGAGCTCAATACTATTCAAAGATTGAACTTCATTTAGGGTATCATCAATTAAGGGTCAAAAGGGAGGATATACCAATGATGGCTTTCCGTACAAGGTATGGACACTATGAATTTATAGTGATGCCATTTGGTCTTACTAATGCCCCTGGTCTCTTCATGGATCTAATGAATAGAGTCTTTAGAGACTATCTTGAGTAGTTTGTGGTAGTCTTTATAGACGATATTCTTGTCTATTCAAAGAGCAAGGAAGAACATGAAGATCACTGGAGAATTTTATTAAAGACCCTGAGAAAGGAGAATATTTATGCCAAATTTACCAAGTGTGAATTTTGGCTTCATAAAGTTTCGTTTTTGGGACACATAATCTCAAAATAGGGGATATATGTGGATCCAGCAAAAACAAAGGTTATTGAAAGATGGTCAAGACCAACAACAGTAACTGAGATCCGATGTTTTCTTGGCTTGGATGTATATTATCAATGTTTTGTGAAAGATTTTTCAAGTTTATCTAATCCACTCACTAGGTTCACTCAAAAAAGAGTTAAGTTCGTTTGGACAGAGGAGTGTGAAGAAAATTTCAAGGAGTTAAAATGAAGGTTATTCAGTGCACCTGTGCTCATACTGTCTTGTAGTGGAGAAGGGTTTGTGATCTACAGTGATGCATCCATGAAGGTATTGGGGTGTGTTCTCATGAAAAATTATATGGTGATATCTTATGCCTCATGGCAGTTGAAAATACATGAAAAAATTACCTAACTCATTATTTGAAGCTAGATACGGTAATCTTTTCATTAAAGATTTGGAGGCATTACCTTTATGGTGAAAGGAGTGATATTTATACTGATCATAAAAGTTTAAAGTATATTTTCACACAAAAGGAGCTGAATATGCGCAAAAGAAGATGGTTGGAGATGATTAAGGATAATGACTGTTCAATTCATTATCACCCTGGGAAAGCAAACAAGGTGGAAGATGCATTAAGTCGACAAGACCATGCTAGCTTATCCATGATGAGGATCACAAAAGATACAGTATTTAAGGATTTACAAAGGATAGATCTTGGAATTATAATGGAAGGGGAAAAATATTATCTTTCTCAAATGAATGTTCAACCATCTATTCATGTGAGGATTAAAGAGGAACATAAAGAAGATGTAGAGTTACAAAAGAAGGTGATAAATTTTTCTGAATTCAACCTTTATTGTGATGGGATAAAAAGGTTCATGAATTGGGTTTGTGTTCCTCTCATCCCAGAATTAAAGAAGGAGATGATGGATGAGGCTCATAGTTCTTCATTATCTATTCATCCTGGAAGCACGACGATGTATAGGGACCTGAAAGAGTACTTATGGTGGGATGGAATGAAAAGAGATTTTGATGAATATGTCTCTCGATGCTTTGTTTGTCAGCAAGTTAAAGCTGAGAGACAAAAGTCTAAGGTGATGTTACAACCATTACCCATACCAGTATAGAAACGGGAAAACATCACCATGGAATTTGTCACTAGACTTACTAAAACATCCAAAGGCAATAATGCTATCTGGGTCATAGTTGATCGTCTTATGAAGTCGGCACACTTCATTACTATTAGGGAAGATTTATCTCTGGATCAGCTTGCCAAGATATATGTAAAGGAAGTGGTAATATTTATTGGATTACCACTTTCCATTATATCTGATTGGGATATGAGGTTTACCTCGATGTTCTGGCGAATTTTTCAGCATACTCTAGATACAGAGTTGAGTTTCAGCACTGCTTATCATCCTTAGACAGACGGTCAGTCTGAGAGAAAAATTCAAACTCTAGAAGGCTTGTTAAGAGCTTGCTCTATGGATTTCAAAGGTTGCTGGGATCAACACCTACCTTTGGTGGAATTTTCTTATAATAATATCTTTCACTATAGTATTCAGATGGCTCCTTATGGATATCTCTATGGAAAGAAATGATGAACTCCAACTTGCTGGGATGAAGTCAGGGAAAGAAAGCTATTAGGACCTGATCTTGTTGATGAGATGGCAGAAAAGGTCCGATCTATTCAAAAACACATAAGAGCAGCTTAGAGTCGACAAAAAAGTTATGCCGATAACTGAAGAAAAGACCTAGAGTTTGAAGTGGGTGGTAAAGTGTTGTTACGAAAATCTCCTTGGAAGAGAGTAATGAGATTTGGAAAGAAGGGCAAGATGAGACCTAGGTATATCGGTCCTTTAAAAATACTAGATCGTGTTGGGAAGGTAGTTTACCGATTGGCGCTTCCACAAAATCTCTCTCAAGTCCACGATGTGTTCCATGTATCTCTCTTGAGAAAGTACATACCTGATCCTTCACATGTACTAAGCTCAGAAATTGTACCGCTGGAGCAAGATGTTTTTTTATAAAGAACAACCGATAGAGATTCTGGATCATAGCGAAAAAGTTCTACGGAACAAGACCACTCGCTTGGTGAAAGTTTTATTGAGGAACCACCAATTAGAAGAAGCTACATGGGAGCTTGAGGATATGATGAGGGAGAGGTATCCTCATCTGTTTGTTACAAAGTGATGAATTTTGACGGCGAAATTAATTTTAAGGGGGGTAGAACGTAACACCCAGATATTTTATGAGAAGTATATTTTTTTATGTCTTATGTTATACACAACATCAAAGAAATCTTTCACTACACACAACACTATCTTGGCTTGCATTATAGTAAGAGCAACCTTTCTCGATAGCGTGTGTTGTACACAATATCGAGTTTCACTAAACAATGATATATTGTTATAATATTATAATGAACTAGTCATTATGAATAGTATTAAATAAATTTTGAATTTTAAAACATTATTATTAATCATACACATTTTCTATAACATGGTATGAAAAAAAATCAGGTAATATAAGTATTTTAAAAAAATGCAGTTTTGCCACCTTTTGATGGCACACCATATTTAAATCTAGTTCTGACATGTTTATAAGTTAAATTTTACAAAATAAAATTCTTCTTTGGAATCAGGATATAAAAATTTACTTTGGATAAATTTTTCATATTATTATGATAACTTTCATATTTTAATGAATAGTAAAAACACGATATATTTTAATTAAAAACAACTTTTTTCATGGAAATAATTTATATGGTTAAATTATAATATTTAATAGTTTTAAAGTATAAATAGAATATATTTTTACCATTTAATATAATTTTTGTCATTACCATTAATTTTACATTGAATTCATAGGTAAAAACATTTCAATCTTTGGTAATGTTTTAACTTTTAAAACCCATTTTCTTAACAATGAGATTAATTTTAAATTAATTACTGCAACTTATGTGTTTTGAATTGTGAAAAATGTATTCCATATTTGAATTCAGTGGGACTAAATTATGTTAATAGGTTAATTTTATTTTTTTTATATTATGAATAGTAACTACGGTAATTTTTATTTACTATAGTTAAAGGTAAATCGGGTAAGTAAGGGTAAAAATAAGATTATAAAATTACCCTAACACTTGAAAAAATTCTATTGGATGAATACAAGTCGACCCATATCACCTAAGGGTCTTAATAGATTAATTTCATGGACTTTTGACCATGAAATAATATAATTATTATTAAAACCAAAGAAAGTGACAACATGTCACTCTCTTAAATATTATAAGTGTAATAATTTTAATTTAGTGATAAACATTATAAAACATAGGATATAAATAGTTCCTAGAAATCTAATAAAATTATATACATCATATGAATTTATTTATAATTTTTAGGGATTAAATAATTATCAGTAATTATGACATAATAGTGATGTTGCAATTATTTTATTGATTGATTTATCAAATAAAAGATTTTAAAAGTATTAAATTAAATATTATATGAACTATTTAATGTGCTCCAATAATTTTATAGATAAACATGACATTTTATGAGTCTATTTAATCTATTATTTTGAATATATCTTCTGTATATATTTTATTTAAATTCAAATAAATGAATAGTGTCAAAATTGACACTATTGTTATTTTATAAAAATTACATATTATAAAATTGTTTAAAAATCAAAAAAAATATTTAAAAATTATAAATTAAAATTTATTTGGTCGAAAATGTAATAAAGTATAAAATTATTGAAAATTTACAACATATTAGTAATTATTTATAAGGATTTAAAATTTTGAATAGTATTACCACAAATAAAATTAAATAGATTATATAAGGATAAATCAAGTTGATAATGTTTAAACTAAATTCCCAATTTGTCTAAATTTTATTTTTTGATGAGATTAAAACCCTATCTCATCTAATATTCGGATTTAAGTCATTTTTGGAGGTTTTTAAGTGGGGTTGGAATTTATTATAAATTAATATTTCTTATAATTCCCAAGGTGCCCCTCTCCTCCCTTATAAAAGGGCACCTCCTCCCTCTCCCCCTCACACCATTTTGAGCCTTCAAGCTCAACCAAACCCTTTTCATTTCCTTTCTCAACTTCCTTAGAAACATATTAGAGGTCCTGGTCTTCATCAAAGACCAATTTTAGTGCCCTAAGAGGAGGTTTCAAAGAGGCGTGTCGAAGAAGTGGAAATATCCGTTACTGATTCTTTCAAATTTATTTCTTTCTCTACTTACTCTCCATTAGTTGTTTCATTATGAAGTAATAAAATCAGTATCACTCATATAATGATATGTTATTATAAATATGAAACAACCCTATTTCACTTTCTATCCATCCTTCAGAAAATGAAATCACCGCGTGTGCGTACGTACGAAATACCATCTCCACGTCGTGGTGTAATATGTTTTCAACCGCCACCTTACTTGGATGGGTATAATGGTGTAAAGAATAACTATATCTAATTATTTTAAAGTGATATTTATTCCTAAATAGTATACATACACTTTAATACAATTCCACGATCATGGGAACGATATCATCGCTCGTGCGTACGTACGACATACCGTCTCCACGATGTGATGCGACACGTTCTACATGATTTTCATTGAATAATGATTATATATATGAATTTAATGAATAAATATGATATATATTATATTAATATCATTCTTTAAATGAGTTATCTATAACCTAAAAAGAGGAATAAGAATTTATTCGACAAAACATACATAAGAACATAAAGCAATGAACACCCGAATAACAAGTAGAAATGAAATATTACTAATAAAAAGATAAGAATATGATCATATATGATATCATAACAGTGAATATTATTATTTAATAATTCAATAACATTATTTAAATCATTATACAGGAGGTTCGGATACGTACAAAGCATATCGGACCTAAGGTAATGGAAAATCTCACAATCTCATTTTTATCCGAGATTATTGATACTTACGAATTTACTGGGGAATATTTATCATCCACATCCATGTTTCCTCAATATGTAATATTATTTCTATCCTCCTAAAATTTTTTAAATCCAATTTTACCCATTGGTGAGTTTTTAGTAAAAGATATGAAAGGAATCTTTTGTCGTTTTTAGTACGAAGTACTTTTTGACTTTTCCGGCAAAAGTATGAGAAGAATGTTTTTTAACTTGTACGGCATGAATGGATTTTTATGATTTCATAGAACATTATTTCCATGATGCTTCCTTTACAATTTTTCAAGTTTTTTTAATCAACGTCTTTTAGTTTAAAATTTTATGACATATTAAGAATGGAAAAATGTTTTTGAAGTAAAAAGGATATTTTTCTCAAGAATGGAGTTCAAGTGTTTTATCAAAATTATTTTTCATCTAAGACAATATAAGGTTCTGTTTATATCCCTATTTTTACATTGATTTGATTATGTTATGATGGAATTATTTTTATGATGTCCTTATATTTATTATGTAATGATGACATGATGTTTAAGAATCCCATTTTCATTACATGGGTTATGCTATGTTGTATGATTTATGATTTTGTGGCACGCATAAGAATGGTTTCATTATGAGATGGGTGGGAACTATATCTCCCTCCAATGCATTGGGTAAAGATTTATATCTCATTATATAGACATGACTGGAATGACAAGTTAAACCGGTTCAGTGATACAGGGCTGGAATGAAGAGTGAACTCAGTTCAAAAATGGACTTTGTCCGCTATGATAGTCTTGGCAATGAGTATTGACTAATAAGAAATGATTTTCTATGATTATGTGTGTATGGCACAATGTTTCATGTTTTAAGTTATAATTATTTGGGATTACTTTTCATTACTATGATTTATCCCATGACATGATATTATGATCTCTTTTGCTGGTTAAGATTTTCAAAATGTTATGTTCTTATGAATATAATATGATTTATATTTCCTTTTTTTACCCTTACTGAGAATTTGAGCTCACCATTTTATATGTTTTATTTTCCCCAGTTCAAGAAGAAGGATATTAAGTAGTATATTCCAAAAAGGGACTCTAGATATGATGAAATAAATGAGAGACAATGTAGTTGATTTTATGAACTATTTGTTTATGTTTCCCAGTTTCTAAAGAAACTATACCTATACGGTCCTTTCATGGTTTTGTTATATGTTGTAACAAGTATAATTCAATTATGAAGTAATAATAATGTATGTAAAGTATGGGTCGTTATAAAGAGCTCCTCATCAGGAATCTTGGTGCATACTGGTGTATTATTAGGGGAAGGATGTACTACTACGAAATTATCTACGGCTTTACCTTTCACCATTTTCTATGATATGAACTAAACATCATATTATCGTAGAATGAACACCCATTAGACTAAGTTTCCAATTAACATGGAGAGTCCAAGGATGTACTTGAGTGGATAAATATGAGAGACCAAATGGACTTCGTGATGATATATGTAATGCCTCAGAATTCTCACTGCGATGATTAGTGCAAGTCTATTCTTCTCGATATCATAATACTGAGTCTCAGTACCTAGATTATTATGACCAAAGTAATAGAAACTTCTCTAGCTCCCCACATCATTTTATAGTGTGAGGAGGGTTCCCAATGAATGTTCTTCAGAATACACATACAATATGAGTGGCCTCACTTCCACCAAATGCATTATAACTGGTGAGTGTAGTAAACACTTCTTGAGACTCCCTAATTATTACTTGAAGTCATCGTACCATTGATAGGTGATTCCCTTCTTCATTAGCTTAGTGAAGAGGAGAGCTTCGCCAGCCAGTTTGGATATGAAATGCTGAATTTAGGTGAGGTGACCGTGGATCCCCCCTTAGTTTTTTGATATTTTTTGGGGGTGACATTGCTAAAATAAAACTAGTCTTCTCTAGGTCAACTTCAATTCTCCAGTGGCCTACCACAAAGCCAAAGAACTTCTATAATGTTACCCTAATGGAACATTTCAATGGATTCATCTTCAGACTATGTTGTCACAAATTATTGACGACTGTTTAAAGGTCTATGAAATGATTACATTACTATCAGTATTTTACCACTAGGTCATCAACATAACGTTTAGCTATATTTTCCAAGAATTTCATAAAGATATGATGCATGGAAAACTGATAAGAAACTATAGCTTTCTTTTAGCCAAAGGGAATGACCTGATAGAAAAAGATCCCATGAGGCACTTTAAAGGAAGTAATTCTTCATCTTCCAGGGCCAACTTTATCTGATTGTACCCTGAATACTCATCCATGAAAGAAAGGGATTGGAAGATATAAGTTTCATCAATCAAGAGTTATGTGATCAACAATGGAAAATCACTCTCTGGGAAATGTTGATTAAGGTCTCTAAAATGTTTTGACCCTAATGTAACCACTATTTTCTTTATAGAGATGATGTTCGCAAGCCATATTGGGTCTTTAACTTCTTGGAAAAAGTCAACTATGATGATCTTGTCAACTTACTACTCTAAATTGGTGGCATGAGAGGGGTGAATCTTCTTAGATGCCTTCTTAAATCATCAATTATCTTTGGGTAGTCCGAGGTGATGTGTAGCCACATATGGATTTAGTACGAGAATTTCTATGTATTACCAAGAGAACAGATAATGATGTTGCTTCATAAATGTGATGTAAATTTCTATCTCTTTGATGGGAATATGAAAATTAATTAGATTAGGCTATAGGTCTTCTTATGTTCCTATATTTTTCTTACTGAGATCTTCGATGGTGGTGGAGAAACCTTCCTTGAATAAAGGAAGCGTGTTTCTGAGTCCATCCTCATCTTCTTCTACCTCTGAGTTCATGAAAAAATTTCCAAATGAAGTTGGAAATATGGGGGCTTCTCTATAACCATCAGGGAGAGAGAGGCCATGAGAAGAGACATTATCATCTCTAGCTTCATGAATTGTTACAGATAGATACCAGAGTTGATTGTATTTTACACTATCAATGGGGGGAGAATGGGATCAATCTTTTATGGCCAAGTCTACAACTTTAACTAGATTTATGGGTATGAAATAGTCATAGTCGATCACAGTCCTAGGATTCACAGGGGAGCTCTCCAAGCCATTGGAGAATGCAACATATATATAATCAACTACCATTGGTTGTTTTCATTCCTCTTTATAGAAATCTACTTTAGCATATGTGGATCTTAATGTTTAAAAGGGGGAGTTATCACCCTGAAGTATATTGACCTTTCCATTGATGATGTATTTCAGACATTGATGGAATATTGAAGGCACCACTAAGTGGATATAGAGCTAGGGACTTCCCAGTAGGACTGAATGTCTAAAAATTCTATTTTTATTTGATTTTTGAAAACCACTCTTTTGGTGAGTGAGAACTAGACCATACATGAGATTCCAAAATAACCGAATTCAAAAAACTACTTACACAAAATTCACAAATGATTCAAAATTTAAAATCAAGGTCATAAAACTTCCTCGGGACACAAATCCTTGATCAAAAAAATCGTCGATTTGCGCCCCCGACGCCGTCATCACCATTGTTCTATCAATAGAACAACAACATCAAAATCACCTTGTAAAATGTTTCCATCGCCGCCAATTTCCGAAACTGGTGATTGGAACAAATGAACCATAGAATAACCATTCAACATCTTCGAAATTAATGATTCTACTCACCCTAGTCTACATCATGTGCTGAAACCATAAAACAGAACATTCACTAGGATGAAGATGACTTAGGAAGCACAAGGGATTCAATTGAACACATACCCACAAATCCAAAACCTCATAGAAACCAGTTCTCCATCTTTTACTTGGAGTGGAGTTGTGGAAAGAGTGGTTAGAGTCGGGGAAAAGTGACAAGGTATCACAAGTAAACTCCATTCATCATCGAAACCGAAACCACCCTGTGGAAAATACAATAGGAAAAAACACCATCTTGTAATATAGAAGGTTGAATCTAACAACGAACATCATAGGAAAACTCCCCATAATTCAACACACAACAAACAACAACTCCACAAAAACCTGAATTGAAGCCAACAAGGTGCTTATCTTGGAACACCGGTGGACTATCAAACCAAAAATCCTGAAGTATTTATGAAACCACCATCATGGATCAACTAAAAGAGAAACACAGGAACTGGAAGCTAGAGCAGAAAGAAATGGGAGACCGCAACAGAGAAGCACTGACTGAGCCACCAACCCAGGCCGACAAAGCCACCACTATCATACCTGAAACAATAGAGGAGCAGAAGAAGGAAAGGGGGACATAAATCTGAACAAAAGGTGTGCCATCCTCCCCCCACTAAGGCACCATTGAGTAACCCTATAAGAGAGTGTCGAGGGAGAGACGTCGCCCAGAGTCCCCTTTCAAGAAAGACATTATAAGCGGTCTCTTGCTGGATAACCATAAAATCATCATCATATGTGAGATTCCCAAACCGATATTAGGTTTTTATCTTCTCGATAGGTCTTCGATCATACATATTACTCCCATGAATGGTAATCCTTTTGGATTAATAGTACCCATTGATATATCCTAAACATTAGAGGGTTCAAACTAGAAGGTGGTTAATCCAAGATCCATTATAAATAAGGGCCTTCGGGATGTTGACATTACTGAGTCTACCTGAATCATAATAGGGCCTGAAGTGACCTTGATGGACCTATTCCTAATGCTGGGCAGCGAACAAGATGGTGACATAGAATTCTATTGAAACAATCTCCAATTGATAAACCTTAGATATAGTGACTTCTGTCTCAAATTTTCATTGTATTTGGATTTATTCAATAAGTTTCTCTATTTGTTATTTTAAAAGATGGAGTACATTAAGGATTGAGAGCTAGGATGATACAAATGTCAGCTATTTTATAATGTCATGCTTTTATGCTAGAGGTCAACACATCCTGATGTAGGGATTCCCATGGAAAAGTGATTTAGGAGCCAAGGAATTTGAGGTGGATGAGCATAGTGTTTGTGCAGATGTTGAGGGAGAATATTCTTACATGGTGCAGGCCATGTAGGTCTTCCCTATTTCCTAGGCTGATCAGATAATCAAATCCCTACTAGGCGGTCATGCAATACTCATGGGTGTGGAAACTGTTTGAGGGTTCTAAGACATGACCCTACATATTTGGAGTCTATTGGAGTGCTCATTCATGATTATCATCTAAATATATATTCTCTATGGGGACATGACCGAAATATTGGGTTGGAATATGCCCATGATTCCCCCTGTATCCTCATTTCTAGCACATGCAACCTCTTGTACCAAGATTATGTGTAGTAAACTTGTATTATAAGGAATATTCATCTTCAAATAAGGGGTATTCCAAGTGTTTCATGTTTACAAGACCAAATATGAGCACTTCATTCGATGAATATTCTATTTGGTGGGGAATTGCATGTACTTTGGATACTACAGGGAACAAATATACAAGAGTCATAGCTTTCATTGTAGAAGAATATGACTTCCCGTCTTATATTTAATCATATTTCATGTGGTCATTCCCACCTTTGGGAGGCATATTCTATATTTCCTCCTTTTTTGATAGAGCTATTTTAGGTCTACGCAGCTATGCTCTCAGGGTGGCATGAGCCCGATCAACCTTTTTTCATGTCATACAATTGTCATACTTTCACACATGCCTAGTTGAAACATTCTACCAACCACATTCCTCTTCTGAACAAGAAATGGTTATTCAGTTCACATTCATCAAGGATTTATCTTACACCACTTATCTGGAATTTACCATTCCTTGAACGATTTACTTGAAGATGAATCAATAATGGATATTATGACTCATCAATCTATGGAAAGGGAAGTAGTCATGATGGTCTATGAGGCTGACGTCATTGGGATTCTAGATCTATAGTAGCATTAGAAGGTTATTGTATACAGATTCCATGAAATAACCATAGAGTTTTTTATTTTGTAAGGTGTATTCTTTATTCATCCATTATTCAAATCCCGAGTGACCCTGATTTATTTGTGATTCTTTCCAAGGGTGATTTTGTGGTTGTTTCCACTCCATAGTTTGTTCTGGGTAGTTTATGACCTAGTCAGGTGCTTGGATGGGCACTATTGTTGGCTTGATCATGACAGTTGTAGATTTTACTTTTCCTAGAAGTTTCCCCTGTGTTGTGGCTTTGAGTCGAGTTCTGGATCTGGTTTATTAAATGGATTCCTAATGACATTGTTCCATTTTTGTGAACTCATGGAACCCACTTGGATACTTCAATAGGATCATAGGTGTCTATAACTCATCCTAGATATTTCTAGAACAATTTTACAAAAAATTCTCATATAAGAGGGTGATGATGAGTGAATAGGTCAAACCATTCCATCTGGCTATGAATTCATACACCCTATCATTCTCACATTTTTTTGTAGTTCATCTGGTAAAAATAAATTTTTTTTGTTGTTGTGGGGGCTAAATTAATAAAGGAATTAATGACAACAGTCTTCCAATCCTACAATGGGTCCTATTGGAAGACAGTTGTACCTTAAAAAAGATGGCCCTGTTAGAGTCTGTACAAAATACCTCATCATTTTTGCCTCTTATTGATATTGAGGGCCTATCATCTTCCCACTTTTGGATACAAAGTGAGTGAGATGCTGTTTAATATCTATGGTACCCTAAAAAGTGGAGAAGGTAGAATGTACAAAATTGGGTAGAGGGAAAGTTTCATCGACACATTCTTGATATGGCTTCCCCTCAGGATGCACATGTGATCATCACCCTTACATGGATTTCATTTGAGTTGCCAGGGATTCAATGAAATTTATAAACTCTAGGGGAATTACTGTCTGAGCCAAATCCCCTAAATAATGAGTTTGTGGGGTTAAATGAGATGTAACTTACATTATATAACGATGATTGTCAATTCATACAAGCTTTGAATGATTTCTATGACAAGGGAGGGGCTGCTGCCAGAAAAACGGAAATCATGATCATTTTCAAATTACTCATTTATGTAGAATGGATGTCTAGATATGAAGCCATAATGATGATTAGATACCACTTTGACTGGTAGATCAGCTATGGGATAGAGAATATTCATCTCTGTCTGAATATGATACCCGATTGGAATATCACCCCTGAGTATCTCCTTGTTGATTCATATGAGAGTTTGTATCTCACTCACATATTGTGACGACAATTACATTATTGAAGAAAATTCAATTATTCTAGGTGGTGATCAGGATATATCCATACCTTTCCATTTTTATTTGGTAGTGTTCCTATAGAGACCTGAATCTTGACGTACATGAACATTACATTACTTCTGCGGAATACTAAATACATAACAAAAATAGACACATAAGGACCGTAATATTTTAGTGTCTTTGGAAACTTGGAACACAGTCTTCTAACCATGGTGAAAGATCTTCAACATCTCCCATAAAGATCTTCCCCTTTTTTTCTTACCTAAAACCTTTCTTTATATCATGGGGAAAAGAAAACATAAAAAGGGTGAGCTCAAATGCTCAGTAAGGGTAATCATGGATAAAATAAAGCATACCATATACACTTGAACTTAAAAACCTGAACATAATGTTTAAACATCAAAAGCTTGAGCAAAGACATAAAACATGGAAGTCCGTAAGGTATAGATCATAAAGAAACATTAAGAATGATAAAATAGCATGGGAATAAAACATCTAATTGTGGCAACCATTAAGCACATTATATGATTTCCATATTATCCAAGGCATTACTTCCAAGACCATCTTAGTGGACAAAGTCCCTTTCTGAATCGAGTTCACTCCTCGTTCCAGTCCTGTATTACTGAACCAGTTTAACTTGCCGTTCCAGCCATGTCTATCTCATGAGATATAAATCTTTACCCAATGCATTGGAGGGAGATATATGTCCCACCCATCTCATAATAAAATCATTCTTACTTGTGCCATAAAATAAATATACATCATTCATAATAACCCAACGAATAAAATGGGTTTCATAAACATCATCCCATCATCACATAATCCATATAAAAAAATGGATATCATTTCATAATAAGAAAAGTGAAACCATGTAAATCATAGAGACTTTATACTTGAAACATACACATATGAAATAATGTCATCTTAGATAGAAAATGGTTTTTATAAAACACTTGAATTGAATTCTTGAGGAAAATATCATTTCTTCTTCAAAATAAATTTATTTTCACAAAAAATCATGCAATTTTAAAAGAAAAAGATTTTGTTGAAAATAGTCCTGAAATATTTTGGAGGAAGTTTCATGAAAATAAGGCTTTATAAAACTGTAAAAATCCGTTCGTTCTATATAAGTTAAAAAAATATTCTTCTTGTACTTTGGACGGAAAAGTCAAAAAGTACCTCGTAAAAGAACGATTCCATACATACCATGTAGTAAAAGTAAAAAATGGGTAAAAATTACTTTAAACATACATGAATAAACTTTTATAAAACATGGACATGGATGATAGAAATAACCCCAGTAAATACTTACGAATAAGAAATCTCGGATAAAAATGAGATTTGAAAAATTATCCCTTACCTTAGGTCCGATATGCTTCGTATGTATCCAAAACTCTTGTATAATTACTTAAATAATGTCATTGACTTATTACAGAATAATATTCATTGTTATTATATCATATATGGTTCACTTTTGACTTTATACTACCTGTTTTTTTTTTAAATTCCATATTAAAGAGAGTTTTGGGTAAAATCGTTTCATTTGTCGTCCGTGTTTTGACTTGTAATTATTCATATGATTACTTAGATCATGATTACTTAATTCCAGAATATAAAACATGATTTATATATAATATATATTCATAATATACATATATATAATAGATCGATAAATGGAATGAAATACACCGCTCATGGAGACGGTAGGCTGTACGTACGCATGAACGTTGTTTTCGTTTCCTTATTGAATTGAATGGAATTAAGTAGATGACATACATATATATATACTTAAATAAAGTAGCTTTATAATTTCATATATTTAATTATTATTGCTTATATATACTTTATAATCATTCTTTAATGGTTAACATGGAGAGTGAATCTCATCGCATAGTGGAGATGGTATTCCGTACGTACGCACGAGCGATGATATCGTTCCCATAATTATCGAATTGAAATGGATAGGATGATACAATGTATAATAATAATTATGATGTTATAATAACTATGTATAGTTATTCTTTACACCATTATACCCATCCAAGTAAGGTGGTGTTGGAAAAACATATTACACCACGGCGTGGAGACGGTATTCCATACATACGCTCACGCGGTGATTTTGTTTTCCATAGGATGGATAGATGGTGAAATAGGGTTGTTTCATACTTATAATAACATATCAGTATATGAGTGATACTGATTTTATTACTTAATAATGAAACAACTAAATAAGAAGAAGTTGAAGAAGAAATAAAGTTGAAAGAATCGGTAACGGACATTACCTCTTCTTTGAAGCGCCTCATGGAGACCTCCACTTAGGGCACTAACATTGGTCTTTGAAGAAGACCAGGACCTCTAGGATGTTTCTAGGGAAGTGGAGAATAAAATTTGGCAGGGTTTGGCCGATCTTGAAGGATCCAATTGGTGTGAGGAACGGAGGGATGAGGTGCCCTTTTGTAAGGGAGGGGAGGGGCACCTTTGGAAATCTTAAAAATATTAATTTATAATAAATCTAACACCACTTAAAAACCTCCAAAAATAACTCATATTCGAATATTAGATGATATATAGTTGTAATATCATCATCCAATAAAATTTAGACATGTTAGGAATTTATTTTCAACATTATCAACTTGATTTATCCTTATTTAATCAATTTAATTTTATTTGTGGTAATAACATTCCAAATTTTCAATTATAACAAATAATTACTTATTTGTTGTGAATTTTCAATAATTTGATACTTTATAACATGTTATACCATATAAATTTAAATTAATAATTTTTAAATATTTTTTGTTATTTTTAAACAATTTTATAATATGTTATTTTTATAAAATAACAATAGTGTCAATTTTGACACTATTCATTGGTTTGAATTTAAATAAAATATATACAAAAGATCATAAAAGGTCATATTTATCTATAAAATTAGTGGAGAACATTAAATAGTTCATATAATATTTATTTTATTTTTTTTAAAACCAATTATTTGGTTTATCTCTTAATAAAATAATTACTATAACATTTTTATATAATTATTTAATATACTTATATGTTGCCTAAAAATTAAAAATAAAATCCTATTATGAAGATAAATCTATTACCTTTCACAATAATACTTTTACTCGAATTTATCATCTTAAAATCACAATAGTTTAATTGTTATATTTATTAAATTATGAAGGTGACAACTTTGGCATCATTTAAAATAAAATAATATAAATGTCATAATCATCTTAATAAGGATCCAAATGGTCCGAAATTCCGCCAGTGGATGATTAGGGTTTATATATACACTAATAATAAGTTTTGTTTCAGATTTTTGGGCCTTTTGATATGTATTAATATTTCAATAAAAACTATATTATTTATTTTTCACTAAATAAATAATTTCTGCATCATTAATGTATCACCATTAATGACAATTAAAAATTCTAAATAAATTATCATGATGTAAATAATTTTATTAGATTTCTGGAGACTATTAATTTTCTAAGTTTTATGATGTTTATCACTAAATTAAAATTATTATACTTATAATATTTAAGAGAGTGACATGTTGTCACTTTCTTTGGTTTTAGTAATAATTAAGTTATTTTCATAGACAAAAGTCGATTAAATGATTCTAATCCGACCCTTAGGTGATATGGGTCGACTTTTAGTAATACAATAGGATTTTTGGAGGTGTTAGGGTAATTTTATAATCTTATATTTACCCTTATTTACCCGATTTACCTTTAACTATGATAAATAAAATTTACCGTAGTTACTATTCATAATTCCCAAAAATAAAAAGTAGTTTATTAACATAATTTGGACCCAATGATTCTAAATATGCAATCCATTTTTTCCAAATTCAATACACAAATGTTGCAGAAATTAAATTAAAATTAATCCCATTGTCGAATGAAAACAGGTTTTTCTTTAAAACATTGCAAAAGTTTGAATTGATTTAACCTACGAATTCAAGGTAAAATCAATGATAATGACATAAATTATATTAAATCATAAAAATATATTATATTTATACTTTAAAACCATTAAATATTATAATTTAACCACATAAGTTATTACGACGAAAAAAGTTGTTTTTAATTAAAATATAGCGTGTTTTTACTATTCATTAAAATATGAATGTTATCAGAATAATATGAAAAATTTATCAAAGGTAAAATTTTATATCCTGATTCCAAAGAATAATTTTATTTTTTAAAATTGAACTTATAAACATGTCAAAAACTATATTTAAAGTGGGTGCCCCATCTAAAGGCGGCAAAACTGCATTTTTTGAAAAATACTTATTTTACCCAAAAAAAATTATTTTGTTCTTATACCATGTTCTAGAAAATGAGTAAAATGAATAATAATGTTATAAAATTAAAAATTTAGTTAATACTATTCATAACAGCTAGTTCATAATAATATTATAATAATATATCGTTATTTAGTAAAACCCGGTATTGCGTACAACACACGCTATCGAGGAAGGTCGCGATTGTGTGTAATGCAAGCAAAGTCAGGGTTGCATGTTGTGCAAGAATCCTTCGTTGTTTCATATAACAGAATCCAACCATATTTCATTTATACATTGAATATATATATATATCTATATATATATATACTCAATGTTTCGTAGAATAACTGTTATCAAAATTGTGTATAACACGATCCAAGAATAGTGTTGCGTATACTGCAAGCTAATACGGTGTTGTGTATGGCGCAAGGTAATCTTGGTGTAGCATACAACACAAGACATTAATGAAATTAAAAGAATATTTTTCATAAAATCTCGGGGTGTTACATTCTACCCCCCTTAAAATGAATTTTTCCCTCGAAATTCGTCGGGGTTATAAATGGTTTACTACTCGAAAGTTTGTTTAATAGAAACCCACATCGTAAAAAGGAATACCAAAACATGGCATTAAAAACTAAATTATAAAATGTAACGGTTACCCAAATTAACTCATCACTGGGTTTCCACGTAGGAGAACATAGGTGAAAATATGGATATGGAAGAAAAATCTAACCATCGAGTTCTGATGGAGAGTGGTAGAGAACATGGATATGAAATAGCCAATAATCACAAAGCCATAGATTTGTGATGATCTAAGGTACCATATGATTCATCAGATATAAGGTCACTAGGAAAATATTTTTGGTTTTCAATATCATTTCCCTAAAGTTGATGAAATTGGAATTAGAACAAATACTTTTGTGATTTTGGTACAGTCTCACCGTTGTTCATTCTTTGGACAATTTCCACTTCATCTTTTAAAGAAATGAAGTTGAATTTTTCATTCGTGATGTGTTAGCAGATCATGTGATAGAATGATGGGTCATTCCATCTGTCTCAAACAAAAGGTTAGAAAAAGTTATTAAATATACATAAGTTGATCTAGAGTGAGATTAATCATATATGGTTCCTAAAATGGACTTATACTTCATAGATCATATTGCTTAATATAATAAAACTAGTTTTTACTAAACAGGGACTTCCTGTAGGCCAGTGGTAGGCAATAATGGCCAGTCGCACTTCGGTTGTGGGTTCGATTCCCACAGCCTTGTCCGATGCGATGGGCTATTGCCCATCCTGCAGGTTATCCTTTTTCTAAAACTACATTACCATAACATCCCATCAATAATATCAAAAAAAGTTCTATCCTTAAACAATACTAACTTATGTCCAACATAATCTATTCCAATATTTATCTAAAATACTTCGGTCCAAGCTCTTAGTATAAAGAAAACGATTACTTGAAATGTCATCAACCAACAATCATTTATCCCCCATATATCTTGTTGGTCACATTCCAATCATGTGAATACCTTAATCATGTATTCTATTGAAAAATGAATACCCATTAAACATTAGTGAAAACATAAATTCTGTCAAAAGTTAACTCTTTCAACATACCAAAACCCAAAAATTATATATACTCAAACCATGATATAACTATTTCATTATATCAGTCACGAGCTCATGAATACTGTCAAACATTTCATTTTCTCCTTATACCTTCATTATGCGCATATCATCTTCTTTAAAACAATATCTCAATCACATTCCATGGTTACCGGTACCATAAGATTATTGAAAACCACAATAGATAAATACAAAAATATTCTAATAAACCATAAAAGTACCTCAACAACATTATTCTTTAATACTAACACATAAACAATTCAATCCATATTCTTCAATGATTGTCTGGGAATAATTACTTCCTTGATTAAGAAGTAAATTTTTAGGTCAGGGAATTGAGTTGGGTAATGCCCTTGTTCTCCAGAAATAAGATATTGAACTCCATAACAGTCTGTCACTCTATGACCCTTTTCTCCACACAGATAACATATGTCCCTCCATTTGGGGTATTCCTCAAGGTTCTTCTTCCCTTATTTAGAAATATCAATCTTCCTTTCTTTATTCTCCTCAACATGTGGAAATGCATAAAAGTCTATCTTCTTCTTATTTGATGAATTAGGCATACCACTAAATTTCACCTTGTCAATCATATATCGCGATGACTGATTCGGTATAATCACAATATCGTTCGCTCTAGGCATTACAAAATTTTGTTTCTCATAGTAACCAATTTTTCCATTGGATTCAATGTTAACTGAATTCCTTCGGGTTCCCTCCATTGACTAAAACACAAAAAGAATTCTATGAGAGGAAAAAATCATGCTAGAGAAAACAACATAGTAAAGGGGGAGTACCCTCAATATCTAACATCTTAGGTTAAATTATAAGATCGTTACCATAGTTTTAGGACTATATCCTATATGTATTTTTATCCTTAGGGACATACCTAGACATACCTTAAAAATATCTCTAGGGATCTCACTAACATTTTTGCATCCTAGTTTCCAAAGGTTGACTAAACCTTTCCTCTGATACCAGCTGTAGAGACCTGAAGCTTGACGTACATATACATTACATTACTTTTGCGGAATACTAAATACATAACAAAAATGGACACACAAGGACCGTAATAGTTTAGTGTCTCTGGAAACATGGAACGTAATCTTCTAATTGTGGTGAAAGATCTTCAACATCTCCCATAAAGATCTTCCCTTTTTTTCTTACCTAAAACCTTTCTTTATATCCTGGGTAAAAGAAAACATAAAAAGGGTGAGATCAAATTCTAAGTAAGGGTAAGCATGGATAAAATAAAGCATACCATATACACTTGAACTCAAAAACATGAACATAATGTTTAAACATCAAAATCTTGAGCAAAGACATAAAACATGGAAGTCTGTAAGGCATAGATCATAAAGAAAAATTAAGAATGATAAAATAGCATGGGAATAAATCATGTAATTGTGGAAATCATTAAGAACATTATATGATTTCCATATTATCCAAGGCATTGCTGCCAAGACCATCTTAGTGGACAAAGTCCCTTTCTAAATCGAGTTCACTCCTCGTTCCAGTCCTGTATTACTGATCCGGTTTAACTTTCCGTTCCAGCCATATCTATCTCATGAGATATAAATCTTTACCCAATGCATTGGAGGGAGATATAGGTCTCACCCATCTCATAATGAAATCATTCTTACTTGTTCCATAAAATAAACATACATAATTCATAATAACCCAACGAATAAAATGGGTTTCATAAACATCATCCCAACCTCACATAATCCATATAAAAAAATGGATATCATTTCATAATAAGAAAAGTGAAACCATGTAAATCATAGAGACTTTATACTTTAAACATACACATATGAAATAATGTCATCTTAGATGGAAAATGGTTTTGATAAAACACTTGAATTGAATTCTTGAGGAAAATATCATTTCTTCTTCAAAATAAATTTCTTTTCACAAAAAATCATGCAATTTTAAAAGAAAAAGATTTTGTTGAAAATAGTCCTGAAATATTTTGGAGTAAGTTTCATGAAAATAAGGCTTTGTAAACCGTAAAAATCCGTTCGTTCCATATAAGTTAAAAAAAACATTCTTGTTGTACTTTGGATGGAAAAGTCAAAAAGTACCTCGTAAAAGAAAGATTACATACATACCATGTAGTAAAAGTCAGAAATGGGTAAAAATGACTTTAAACATACATGAATACACTTTTATAAAACATGGACATGGATGATAGCAATAACCCCAGTAAATACTTACGAATAATCAATCTCAGATAAAAATGACATTTGCAAAATTATCCCTTACCTTAGGTCTGATATGCTTCGTACGTATCCAAACCTCCATTATAATGATTTAAATAATGTCATTGACTTATTACAAAATCATATTCATTTTTATTATATCATATATGGTTCACTTATGACTTTATACTACCCGTTCTTTTGTAAATTCTATATTAAACTGTGTTTTGGGTAAAATCGTTTCATTTGTCGTCCGTGTTTTGACTTGTAATTATTCATATGATTACTTAGATCATGATTACTTAATTCCGGAATATAAAAAATGATTTATATATAATATATATTCATAATATTCATATATATAATTAATCGATAAATGGAAAGAAATACACCGTTCATGGAGACAGTAGGCCGTACGTACGCATGAACGCTGTTTTCGTTTCCTTATTGAATTGAATGGAATTAAGTAGATGAAATAAATATATATATATATATATACATAAATCCAGTAGCTTTATAATGTCATATATTTCATTATTATTGCTTATATATAATTTATAATCATTCTTAAATGGTTAACATGGAGAATGAATCTCATCGCGTCGTGGAGACGGTATTCCGTACGTACGCATGAGCGATGATATCATTCCCATAATTATTGAATCGAATTGGATAAGATGATACAATATATAATAATCAGTATGATGTTATAATAACTATTTTTAGTTATTCTTTACACCATTATACCCATCCAAGTAAGGTGGTGTTGGAAAAACAGATTACACCACGGCGTGGAGACGGTATTCCGTATGTACGCACGCACGATGATTTTGTTTTCCGTAGGATGGATAGATGGTGAAATAGGGTTGTTTCATACATATAATAACATATACGTATATGAGTGATACTTATGTTATTACTTTATAATGAAACAACTAAAGAAGAATAAGTATAAGAATAAATAAAGTTGAAAGAATCGGTAACAGACATTACCTCTTCTTTGAAGCGCCTCTTTGAGACCTCCACTTAGGGCACTAAAATTGGTCTTTGAAGAAGACCAGGACCTCTAAGATGTTTCTAGGGAAGTGGAGAAGATAATTTGGCAGGGTTTGGACGATCTTGAAGGCTCAAATTAGTGTGAGGAAGGGAGGGAGGAGGTGCCCTTTTATAAGGGAGGGGAGGGGCACCTTTGGAAATCTTAAAAATATTAATTTATAATAAATCTAACCCCACTTAAAAACCTCCAAAAATAACTCATATTCGAATCTTAGATTCGATAGGGTTGTAATATCATCAACCAATAGAATTTAGACATGTTAGGAATTTATTTTCAACATTATCAACTTGATTTATCCTTATTTAATCAATTTAATTTTATTTGTGGTAATAATATTCTAAATTTTCAATTATAAAAAATAATTACTTATTTGTTATGAATTTTCCATAATTGGATGATTTATAACATTTTATACCATATAAATTTAAATTAATAATTTGTAAATATTTTTTGTGATTTTTAAACAATTTTATAATATGTTATTTTTATAAAATAACAATAGTGTCAATTTTGACACTATTCATTTGTTTGAATTTAAATAAAATATATACAGAAGATATGTTCGAACTAAAAGCTTAAATAGATTACTAAAAGGTCATATTTATCTAAAAAATTAGTGGAGAACATTAAATAGTTCATATAATATTTATTTTATTATTTTTAAAACCATTTATTTGGTTTATCTCTTAATAAAATAATTACTATAACATTTTTATATAATTATTTAATATACTTATATGTTGCCTAAATATTAAAAATAAAATCATATTATGAAGATAAATCTATTACCTTTCACAATAATACTTTTAATCGAATTTATCATCTTAAAATCACAATAGTTAAATTGTTATGTTTATTAAATTACGAAGGTGACAACTTTGGCATCATTTCAAATAAAATAATATAAATGTCATAATCATCTTAATAAGGATCCAAATGGTCCAAAATTAGGCCAATGGATGATTAGGGTTTATATATACACTAATAATAAGTTTTATGCAGATTTTTGGGCCTTTTGATATGTATTAATATTTCAATAAAAACTATATTATTGTTTTTTCACTAAATAAATAATTTCCGCATCATTAATGTATCACCATTAATGACAATTAAAAATTCTAAATAAATTATCATGATGTAGATAATTTTATTAGATTTCTGGAGACAATTCATCTTCGAAGTTTTATGATGTTTATTACTAAATTAAAATTATTATACTTATAATATTTAAGAGAGTGACATGTTGTCACTTTCTTTGGTTTTAATAATAATTAAGTTATTTTCATGAACAAATGTCCATTAAATTATTCTAATCCGACGCTTAGGTGATATGGGTCGAATTTTAGTCATCCAATAGGATTTTGGAAGGTGTTAGGGGAATTTTATAATCTTATATTTACCCTTAATTACCCGATTTACCTTTAACTGTGGTTAATAAAATTTACCATAGTTACTATTCATAATTCCCAAAAATAAAAAGTATCTTATTAACATAATTTGGACCCACTGTTTCCAAATATTCAATCCATTTTTCCAAATTAAATACACAAAAGTTGCAGAAATTTAATTAAAATTAATCCTGTTGTTGAAAGAAAACAGGTTTTTCTTTAAAACACTGCAAAAGATTGAATTGATTTAACCTACGAATTCATGGTAAAATCAATGATAATGACATAAATTATATTAAATCATAAAAATATATTATATTTATACTTTAAAACCATTCAATATTATAATTTAACCACATAAGTTATTACGATGAAAAAAGTTGTTTTTAATTAAAATATAGCATGTTTTTACTATTCATTAAAATATGAAAGTTATCAGAGTAATATGAAAAATTTATCCAAGGTAAAATTTTATATCCTGATTCCAAAGAATATTTTTATTTTTTAAAATTGAACTTATAAACATGTCAAAAACTAGATTTAAAGTGGGTGCGCCATCTAAAGGCAGCAAAACTGCATTTTTTGAAAAATACTTATTTTACCCGAAAAATTTATTTTGTTTTTATACCATGTTCTAGAAAATGTGTAAGAAGAATAATAATGTTATTAAATTAAAAATTTAGATAATACTATTCATAACGTCTAGTTCATAATAATATTATAATAATATATCGTTATTTAGTAAAACCCGGTATTGCGTACAACACACGCTATCGAGGAAGGTCGTTATTGCGTGTAATGCATGCCAAGTCAGGGTTGCGTGTTGTGCAAGAATCCTTAGCTGTTTCATATAACATAATCCAACCATATTTCATTTATGCATTGAATATATATATATATATACTCAATGTTGCGTAGAATAACTGTTATCAAAATTGCATGTAACACGATCCAAGAATAATGTTGCGTATATTGCAAGCTAATACGGTGTTGCGTATGGCGTAAGGTAATCCTGGTGTAGCATACAACATAAGACATTAATTAAATTAAAATAATATTTTTCATAAAATCTCGGGGTGTTACAGTTCCACCATGGAGGTGGAAACTCATTATTGGGAGATTCTATATTTTAGAGCATTCTTTGGTTCTGGGTGTGTGGAACCTCATTTGGTGCATCAAAATCACCCTCCTATGTGGGTATATTTTCTAGGTTTCATCACTATGTGTTAAATTATTTATCAATAATATATTTTTTATTTATTACAATGATATTTAGAGAGTAATATCGGGAAATGGTAGTTATATCATTACATTCAATGTAATAGGATGATTCTACAATGCCTTCTTTAGAGTTTTTATTCAAACTGTTGGCCATATTGGTCCATTTTGTCTTGCGACCCTAGCTGGTTCGGCTTACCTTCACCATTGGATCCTCTTTTATTGGTATACGAATAGTGATTTGAGGGATTTTTTGATCATGTGTCTTGAATTGGCCCCAACCAATAGTGGTTTTTCTTGCAGTGAGAGAAACATGTGGGAAGTAGACCATTGATTTTTCCCTCCCAACAAAGAGAAGATTGATTGGCTCTATGGGGATGACGATAATGAACATTCTCTCATCTCTATGGGTTGGGAGGACATTCAGGTCCACAATTGGCATTGATTGTTCATGTTGTTGAGAATCTAATGAATCCCATTAGGGATTTGAAGACTCTCGAGATGGACATGAAGATATAAATTCTCCCATCCCAGTAGGGTGGGGTTAATATAGAATCAATGTTGATCTATCAAGGACCCTCTTAGGGGATGATGATCCCAACAATGTTGATTAAGATATTAATACCCTCAATCTATTGTGTTGGGGTACATTTTCAGATGCCCTTGGTATATCCTGAATCTTCTTTGGAATTGATGATCTGAGAGGTGGAGATGGTGGTAGATCATCCCTTGGACCGATGAGCTGGGTTCTCTCCTGGATGAATTATATGGAAGTTTCTACTACTTTAAATTTATTGTGTCTTAGTTGTGATCATGTGGGAGATAGGTGTTATGGTATCCCATGGTTGGAATTATTCTTTACGAGAAGTTTTCTGGTTGATCGCAACTTCGATATCCATGTCTAAAATTTATTCCCATTACTTTGAGGGACCCTATTTGAAGTCCAATTGGATATTATTTCCCTCCATTAATGATTTCCAAGAACTGTTGAAATGGGTTCCTTCTGTTGAGGGACTAAATGACATGAGTGTTACCTAGATCCCTAATTTCTTGAGAGGATATGACCTTACTAGACCCCACATCTGAGGGGTTCTATTGTTCCAACGGTGAGAAAAGTTATAGAGCTCCATAATATCCCCATACTTGAATACAAAATCCTGATTTGGCTTCACAGATCACCTACCAAAGAGTTATGATGCAATGGAGGCAATTATATTGCATATTTGTGTTGTGATTTTCTTGTTTTGGACCCCGAGCTATAGAGATAGCATCCAGATCCAACTAAAAAAGTGTATATTTATGATCTGAAGGTGACCCTCATATCCTTGATAGGGTAGGTATCTAGCCTTTAGTTGCGGATGAGAAGACCACATATTTTGACATAGATAAGGCATACACTCCTTTTATAGATCATTTGGGATATTGTAGTCAGAAGTAGTGAGGGTCCAAAACATTATGGGGTGGTTTTTTCCCGATAACTCTCTCTATATGTCAACATCGACCTACTATTCATCAAAATTGTGTACCTCCATCTGGTTGGACCACAGAATATGATTTTTAGGGTTACCTACTGACTGTAGTGGTGTGATTCTATAAGTTTATGGGGAACCATTTGCAATTGACTCTAATGATTAGAGCACCACCCTATAAAAAGGCATCTGATCTTTGAACACCCCTCTATAAGAAGGTGTATGGGAAAGTATATTATTTCCTAATCCATGGGAGATATCACTATAGGGAGGTAGACCACAGAGGATTTCAGGTGTAGAGTTCATGTGATTCATCTCCACGCTACCATGAGGTGGACTATCGAGGAAATGGTTGTATTTTGATTCATTGGAAGAGTTGAAGGACCCTTGAGGTGTTGATAATGTCTCTCGAATGACCTCAAGGACACTGATATTGAAAATTTAAAAAAAATGGTCACATTATGCATTGTAGTTAGAGTATGTCGACCTTCCTTTTGTAATTATATAGGGATATGAACCTACTATATGGTAGTTGATGGAACTTGCTTATAAACGTTTGGTGATGTGGGGTTTTGATCCCATTACTAAAAAGATACTGGAATATGGTAATGATAAATCTCATTTTTTATAGGAATATTCACCTTTCCCATGGCATGTTCTATTCTCACATAGTGATTCTCATCCAAGACAAGAGTATGAGCCTGATCCTGATCCTTTGGAATATTCCACTAGTCCTTCTTTGAAAGGTTATGAGCATGCCCTAAGGCATGTGTCACTATCACTTGGTGTTACCCATTAGGATAAGGAATATGGGCCTAGTTTGGAAATTAATTCCATACCAGAATACGCTGACATGCCTCCATAATAGGAGAAGGGATATGAGACTCCTCTTATTTTGCCTCATAATGATGCTAGGGTAGCCATTCATCATCATAAGTATACATATGTGTATTAATTCAATGATCTTATGGGATATTCCAAAACATATCCACTGATAGGAATACAAGTCATTTTTTGAGGCTTCTTCCATTATCACTTGGTTAGCTCTATCCAGAATGAGGATATATGCCCGATCCTGGGTCTTGGAAGTATATTGCTCGACTTCTAAAATACGAAGTTGAGTCTATCTTGAGTCGTGTCTCAATCACAATCAGTGAGCCCCGACCATAAAGGGTATATGAGTCTAATCACATTTTTATTGTAATATGTCGTGGGGCTTTTTTGACAGGCATGTGCCCCTGTCATGAAGAATGTGTTGCAGTCACCTGGAAAGACCCTCTTGGAAAGGGAGTATGAACCTAGTCCGACGCCTCATCCTTGATCAGAATATTCTTATAATCCTCTTGGAAAATAGAATTAATGTGAGATTTCTCTAGTGCATCCACTAGTTCACAATTATCAGAGTGTTGATCTTTCTTGGTTATAGGGATAGGAATATTCACCTATGCTTTTATCTGCAACAGTTTTAGAATATGCTGGCGGAGTTCTTCAGCTATTACTAAAATTTATTATCCTTTCAAAAATGTGTGTTTTGGTATATAATAATTCACATTTTCCATATCCACTATGTATTAGAAGATATATTCCATTGAAATAAGGATTTTAGTGAACATATATCCTCTTTATTCCATCAAAATATGCCAATGGGCATCATGCTTGAGGGTTGGAATATGTGCTCCCCCATGCCTTCTATGGAAATATTCCCAAAACCTTATTCCATGTCGTAAGGGATATGATCCTTCTTACTGGTTACTGATGAAATATGCAAGAATACCTCATCAGTGGGAGTGAGGATATGATCCCACTCCTGGATATCCAACACATTCCTTTCTCAATTTTCCTTGTTACCCATGCATGGGTGTCTTTGGCAGTAGTGTGTTGGGAGGTTCCCTCTATAAGAGACTAGGGGGTACTGATGGGATGATGATGGTGAGGTTTGTGGAAGGGTTCCCACCTCAGTGGAACCTAAATCGAATGGGTGTTATATTTAACTCCCAGGTCCACCTTCATCTAAAACTGAAGGGGGAAGTTGTCGTTCTTTAGTGATAAGACCCCGAAGCAGTTGGCTATGGTGACAAGGGCCAATGGATTAGCCTCAACATTCCTAGGGTGATATGGACTCATCAGTTTTTGTTCTTGGAGAAACTCACAGATAGCTTCTATGGCTAGGATTTTACCAGATCCTTAGTACTCCTAGACTATTGTGTTCACCTTCGGGTGCTGGAGTTGTCGAGAGTGTGAGATCATTTTGTAACCCATGGTGGTTACAAACATAGGTGATGTACTAGAGAGATTGAAAGATACAGAATACATTGTCTCCGATCATTTTGTTGTTGATGATATAAGTATCTAAATTAATGAACAAAAAAGGAATAATACATAAAATTAGTGAAATATTCTAGGAATGATGTGTGCTAAATCAGATATTCATGGCTAACAAAATTTTCATTTTATTCCCAATCTAGATATTCTACTCATTTGGACTTGTAAAAATGTGGATGGAATTGTTTCATGAGAACCTTGGTTATATAGGATCATCTATTATATCATTCCAGTATTAATTTACTTTTTTGTAGTATATGAAAAAATTGGCCTGATGCATGATTAAAAAATCTTTTTGTTATTTGAGAAATTCACATAGCGTTGTCCATTTATTTTTCTTATGATAGAAATAATAGACCAATGGATAATATCCTAATCATTTTGTTATATGAGAGATTCATATCGGGTTCACCATATTTGTTTTCATATAGTGGGGGGTAAAATGGCATGAAAGATAATAACCTAATAATTTATTAATTTTAGAGTTTCACATCAGGTTCACCATTTTTTTTCATATATAGGGAAAAGAAAATGGACCAAAAGAAAATAACCGAATCATTTTTCATTTTAGAGATTCATGATGGGTTAGCCATTTCTATTTCGATGGGAAAGAGATGATCTCTATGTGTGCTTGATTCCACCCAATGGTTGATTTTTAGGTGTTAATTTATTTAAAAATCATTAACACCAGGTCACCTCTATCATTCATAATGAAAATTATCAATGGTTCCCTCATCCATATTTGTATACAGACTTTATTTCCAAAGGCAGGTGGTCAACTGGGTTTTCATACCTAGTGTCTCTTAGGGACTCACATTGGCTGAGAGGATGGGAGTTCGGTCTCTTCACACCCTTTTCTTAGGGAATTGTTGCCTACTTTGGGACATTGTTATAGGTTTAAGATATATTTTTAAATCTCTTTCGGGTCCCAATATGAGACCAGTTACCATAACAAAATGAATAACAGGTTAAATATATTTTATACACAAAAGAAAGGAGAATCTCATTATTGAATCCCTCTATGTATATACATGGATCTTCATTAATTTCCCCAGTAATGGGTAGCTTCTTATGTGAGGATTCCATATAACCTGGTAATCTGGATTTTTCATCCACACATAGAGGCGATTAATATTCCAAGGAGGAGAATGAGTCTTTATGAGGTGTCCTGCGTATCCTAGTTATTGAAGGAATAATAAACCATGTAGTTCATTCACACCCTCGGTACTGTCCCTAAGGTAGATGTCCTCATATAGGGGATGTTTATACCATGCCACTCATAAGATCTTACATACTGAGACTACCCCGGCAGGTGGAGACCCATGATATTAATGGTGTGTGTAACACCTATATATATTTGAAATATTTTCTTTAAATAGTTTTTATCCTTCTGTAGCTTGCTTTGAATGAAATCGTGAGTTTAAACAAACCACAAGATGCCCTTAATATAAAATTACTATTATTTCCTAGCTGTTAGGTTCACAGGAATAATTATAACTGACTTATGAAAATGAATTATGAATTCATTGCCTATTAACTAGTTATGAAAAATATAAACCAATTAGATATTTGTATTTTTTGAGTGAATTAATTTTGGTAATGAGATTAATGAGATATATGTGTTTTATACTTAATAATGTTTTTTTATATTTATCCAATTGATATTTTAGTCATATGGTACGAATAATACCATATTTTATGTATAAGAACCTATTTTTTAAGGTTAAATTTACACATTGGAATGGGGAACTCATTTTAAATTTAGATTTAGGCAAATTAATAATTTTTATATGACAACATAAACATGTTATTTTTAAGTAGTATATAAAAATTTACTTTGGAAAAATTTCTGATATTTTTTTTATAACTTTCATGTGTTGATGAATAGTAAAAATACGATAAATTTTAATTAAAAAAACTTTATTAATCGAGATAATTTATATGGATAGATTATAATAGTGAATGTTTTCAAAGAATAAATAGAATATATTTTTACCTTTTAATATAATTTATGTCATTACCATTAATTTTACATTGAATTCGTAGGTTAAAAATTTCAATCTTTTGTAATGTTTTAACTTTTAATAACCTCTTTTCTCATTTCAAAAAAAAAATTTAAATTCCATTCTGCAAATTATATGTTTTTAATTTGAAAAAATAGATTCCATATTTTTAATCCTAAGTTCCAAATTGTGTGAATAGGTACCTTTAATTTTGGACATTATGAATAATAACTTCAGTAATTATTTTATTTACCATTGTTAAAGGGTAAATCTGGTAAATAAGGGTAAAAAATAATACTTTAATAAGAAAATACAACACTAAAACGTGTCCCAATACTATTGGATGAAATATTTTCTACCATGGTCATTCTTGGGTCGTTTTTGGGACCCCATGGATTCACATGGATGTGAAAATGATATTTTATAAGAATTAATTTATAGTAAAGATAATTATAACCTAAACATATATCTTTTACTAAATAGATTTTACTATAGGGTTATATAACTGATCTCTATGCTTATAAATATTCCTTATAAAGGAAAAAAGATTTCTGAAATAATGGTATTTTATTTATAATTTTTAGATATTATATACATATTTTTATTTTTGACCCAATTATGATGCAGTGATTACCTCATTATAAAAAGATTCAAATAAATGAATTTATAAATATTAAAACAAATATAATTTTTTTATTTTGACATCATATACGAATTTTCAGGTTGGAATTGAAATATTATATTTAATTTAATTTCTTATTTTTGAAGGAATAATGTTTTTATGAATTTTTAAAAAGTCAAGTATGAATAGTGTCCAAAATTGTCACAATTCATATCTCAAAACATAAAATAGATTACTAAATGATATTAAATTACTAAAAATATAAAATTCGACCAAATGGTTAATATGAGTCTAAATATGTCATAAATAACATTTTTTGGGTCGTTTGAAATGATATGGTAATTAGACTAACCCACAATGTGTAAATTACATGATATCCCAGTAAGATTAAAAAAGGTAAAATAATGGTGTAAAAAAAGATAAGGATAGAAAAATATTCAAAACATGTCTAAAAATTATTAGACTATGGGTAATATTACCAACATAATCTTATAATTTAATTAAATTAGTTTTGGAAAATTTTTAGTCGAAATTTAATTTGTAATAAATTAATATTTTCAAGAGTTTCCTGAAGTGCCCCTCTCCTCTCTTATAAAAGGGAACCTCCTCCCTCTCTTATTCACTCCATTATATCCTTAAAGATCCGAAAACCCCTGCCTATTTCTCTTCTAAACATCCTTAGTTACATTATAGAGGTTCTGGTATTCTCAAAATACAAACCCTGGTTCTTTAAGATGATATTTAAAGGAGGTACGTCTAGGAATGGAAAATATCTTCTACAGATTCTATCAAATTTCATTCTTCATAAGCGTTACCTTATTTAGATGTTTCATTATAAAGTAATAACATAAGTCTCACTCATATACTGATATGTTATTATAAATATGAAACAAACTTATTTCAACTTCTATCCATCCAATAAAAAACAAAATCACAGTGCATGCGTACGTACGACTTACGGTCTCCAGATCGCGGTGTAATCTATTTTCAAACATCACCTTACATGGATGGGTATAATGGTGGAAATAATAGCTATATATTATTAATATAACATGATACTTATTATGAGATGCAATAAACCGTCCAATTTAATACCACTCAACAATTATCGGAATGATATCATCGCTCGTGCGTACGTAAGACTTACCGTCTACACGTTGTGATGTGATTCGTTCTACATAATATAAATTAAATCATGATTATATAAATTAATGGAATGAATAAATATGATATATATTATTCTAATACCATTTTTTAAATGATATAACTATAAAAAAAGGAATAATAACTTATCTGACCAAACATATATAAGAACGTAAAGTAGTTAATGCCCGAATAACGAGTAGCAATGAAATATTACTAACAAATAGATGAAAATATAATCACAAATGTTATTATTATTATGGAATAAATTAGTAACATTATTTAAATCATTACACAAGAGTTTCAGATACATACACAGCATATCCGGCCTAAGGTATGGGATAAATTTTCCAATCTTGTTTTATTCAAGATTATTTATTTGTAAGTATCTACTTTGTATATATTTATTATCCATGTCCATGTATTATAAAAATATTCTCATAAAATGAGTACTATTATTCTATGTATGTTTAAAGTCATTTTTACCCATTTTTTACTTTTAATACATGGTTTGGAAGGAATCTTTCTTTTGTTTACCATAAGAGGTACTTTTTGACTTTTACGGAAAAAGTATGAGGAGAATGTTTTTTAACTTATACGGTATGAACGAGTTTTTACATCTTCAAAACGACTTATTTCCATAAAGATTACTCTACATGTTTACAAGTGTATTTTCATCTAAATTTTGTTCTTTTAAAATTTCATGAAATTTTGAGAAAAGAAAACGTTTTTGAAGAAGAAATGATACTTTCCTCAAGAACTCAGTTCAAGTGTTTTATGAAAATTATTTCCATCTAAGATGATGATTTTAAATAGGGTTATTTTTATATCCCTATTGTCTCTATGATTTGATTATTTCAATATTGGAATGATTTTTTTATTTATTATGTAATGAGAGGATGATGTTTAAGACACCCATTTTATTACATGGGTTATGTTATGATGAATGATTTATGTTATTGTTGCACACATAAGAATGGTTTCAATATGAGATGGGTGAGACCTATATCTCTTTCCAATGCATTGGGTAAATATTTATATCTCATGAGATAGAAATGTCAGGAAAGGAAAGTTAATCCGGTTCAGTGATACATGGCTGGAACGAGGAGAGAACTCAGTTTTGTAATAAACGTTGTCTGCTATGATGGTCTTGGAAAAGGGCATTGACTAATATGAAATTATTTTCTATGCTTGTGTGTGTATGCCACAAAATTTCATGTCTTATGTTATGACTATTGGGATTACATTTCACTTTTATGATTTATCCCATGATATGATATTGTGATCTTTTATATATAGGATAAGAGTTTCGAATGTTATGTTCTTATGAATATGATTTGATTGTTATTTCATTTGTTTACCCTTAATTAGAATTCAAGATAACCCTTTTATATGTTTCCTTCCCCAGGACATGAAGAAGGGTATTAAGTATGATATTCCAAAAAATAGTCTAGATATGATTAAATTAACGAGAGACAATGTAGATGTTTTATAAACCAGTTGTTTATGTTTCCCAGTTTCTAAAGACACCATACCTATACAGTTCTTTCATAGTTTTGTTATATGTTGTAATAAATATACTTTAATTATGAAGTGATATAAATGTATGTAAAGTATGGTTCATTATAGTTGGTATCAGAAAAAAAGAATAGTTAACCTTTGGAAACTAGGATAAGAAATCCTTAGTAAGAACCATAAGTATGTGTCTTAGTATAGGATACAATCCTAGTTATTTAAAAATAGCCATGTATAACCTATGATAAAACCTAAAGTGTGATAAATTGAAATTTTATTCTTTATTATGGGGTTTTCCTATTATGATTTTTGATGCTCATAATATGATTCTTGGTTTTAGTCAATGGCAGAAACCCAAAGGAACCACGTTAATGCTGAATGCAATGGGAAATGCAATGATTGTCCACCTGAGCAGCCAAATGTTATGGGAGCTGAAATGAAAAATATTGTATCCATGATCACACAACTTTCTCAAGCTATGAATCATTCAGGGCTTCCAAATGAGAAAAGAAAGGAGAAACATTCTGTTGAATCCTTCATGAGGAAGCTTCCACCTACATTTAGTGGGTATTCTGATCCATTAATGGCTGAATAATGGATCCATACCACTAGAAAGATATTTTCAGTTCTAAAATGTTCTGAAAAAGATAAAGTAATTTTAGTAGTATATCGTTTGGAAGGTGAAACTAATCAATGGTGGAATATTATCAACAATATGATGCAACGAGATAAAATTGAGTCCATGGAATGGGATGAGTTAAAGAACTTATTTTTCAGTAAGTAATTTTCTCATATTCTTCAAACAAAGATGTAGAAGGAGTTCCTTGAACTTGAGAAAAAGGATGATGAATCCTTTGGTACGTACAAAGAATATTTTACAAGACATTCTAGGTATGGTTTTGGAATTATTATCCAACCTAAGATTAATATTGATCGGTTCTTTTGTGGATTAAAACCTTGTCTCTGAAGGGAATTAGACATAAGTGACTTCAATAGCAATGAGGAAATTTTTCAACATACTCTCAAGGTTGAGATGGAGATTGAAGTAACCCATCAGTCATATGGGTATGATACAAAGCAGAAAATGGAATTCAATGGAATATCTCATGACCACACTAAAAATAAGATGAGTTTTCCATTATGCTCAAAGTGTGGAATGAAAAATGGAGGGAATTTTCTTAAAGTAACTAGTAAATTTTTTAAGTTTTGAAAAGAAGGTCATAGGGAAATTGAATGCCGAAGTGATTGGAAAATTATGTCTAATGACATGAATAAAGATAAGGCTAAATAGAATGCACCTCATACACTTCAATTTTACAAGTGAATGGAAATGGTGCATTATGAAAATCGATGCCCTAATCCAAGGGATTTTGATGATGATCGACGTCAACATGCTCTTAAGGCCAAATAGAAAGGAAAGTTACATGAAATTAATATTAACGAGATGGAGTACAATAATGAAGTGTTGAAAGGTACATTTACCATCCACTCTAAAGTAGAAAATGTTTTATTTGATTATTGATCCACCAACTAGTTTATTTCTAATGAATTTTATAATGGTATCATTGTATTACCTCAACAATTAGATGTTGAGCTAGGTGTGACAACTCCTAATGGCACAATGACCATATCAAAAGTTTACAATTCTTCTCTAATCTAAGTTTGTAGGAAATTACTTCCTTAAAATATTGTGATCCTTCATATAGTGGAATTTTATGTGATTCTTTTCAAGGATTGGATTTCTATATATGGAGCTCATATCAATTTCCAAGGAAGGGAAGTCACATTTCATATTCCAGATTAATCTATGATCAGGTATCAGTGTAATGATGAATATAACCTTCCAGTGAAAATTTCTTTCATCTTATCAGTCTTGATTCCAATAAATGATAGTTATTTATCTAAAATGGTTGGGGAGAAACTCAAAATTAAGAATACGCCGATTATATGGGAGTTTGATGATGACTGTTTAGAGGAATTTCGAGGTCTTCCACCAAAGCATGAAGTTTAATTTTAAATTGAACTCATACCAGGTGCTATGCCTATTTAAAAGTCACCTTATAGAATGGGACCAATTGAGTTACAGGAATTGAAAAAGAAACACCAATAGAATCTTGATAAAGGATTCATACGCCCTAATGCGTCACCTTTGGGAACATCTATTTTGTTTGTTAAGAATAAAGATGGACCAATGATACTGTATATTGATTATTGAGAACTTAACAAGATCCCTATCAAGAAAAAATATCCTCTTACCCACATTAATATCTTATTTGACCAACTACGTGGAGCTCAATAATTTTCCAAGATTGATCTTAATTCAGGATATCGTCAATTAAGGGTAAAATGGGAGAATATACCAAAGACAACATTTCGTACAAGGTATGGACACTATGAATTTATAGTGATTACTTTTGGTGTTACTATTTCCAATACTATCTGCATGGATCTTTTAAATAGAGTCTTTAGAGACTATTTTGATTAGTTTGTGGAAGTTTTAAAGACGATATTCTTGTGTATTCAATGAGAACGGAAAAAATATATATCACTTGAGAATTGTAGTAAAGACCCTATGAAAGGATATGATTTATGCCAAATTTACCAAGTGTGATTTTTGGCTTCAAAAAGATTCATTTTTGGGTCACATAATCTCAAGAGAGGGGATATCTGTGGATCCAGCAAAAACAGAGGATAAAGAAAGATGGTTGAGACCAACAACAATAACTATGATTTCATGTTTTCTTAGTTTTGCTGGATATTATCGGCTTTTTGTGAAATATTTTTTACTATTATATAATCCACTCAACAAGTTGACTCAGAAATTAGTTAAGTTCATTTGGAAGGAGGAATATGAAGATAATTTCCAAGAGCTAAAAAGAAGGTTAGCCAGTATACCTATGCTCAGACTGCCTTGTAGTGGAGAAAGGTTTGTGATTTGAAGTGATGCATCCAAGAAGGGGCTAGGGTGTGTTATCATGAAAAATGATATGGTGATAGATTATGCCTCATGATAGTTGACTATACAGTAGAAAAATTACCAAATTCATGATTTGGAGTTAGCTGCTATAAACATTTCATTAAATATATGAAAGCATTATGTTTATGGTGAAAGGTGTGATATTTATGCTGATCATAAAAGTTTATGGTATATTTTCAGAAAAAAGGATCTGAATATGCGTCAAAGAAGATTTTTGGAGTTGATTAAAGATTACGACTGCTCAATATATTACCACACTGGGAAAGCAAACAAGGTGGCAGATGCATTAAGTTGACAAGACCATGCCATCTTATCCATGATGAGGATCATGAAAGATCCAATATTTATGGATTTTCAAAGGATTGATATTGATATTATAATATAAGGGGAGAAATATTATCTTTCTCACATGAATTTTAAATAATCTATACAAGTGAAATTAAAGAGGCACATTAGGAAGATGTAGAGTTTAAAAAGAAGGTGATAAATGTTCCTGAATTCAAGCTTGATTGTGATGAAATAATAAGGTTTAGGAACTGTGTTTTCGTTTCTCCCATAAAAAAATTAAAGAAGGAGCTATTGGATAAGGCTCATAGTTCTTCATTCTCTATTTACCCTAGAATCAAAAAGATGTATAGGGACCTGAGGGAGTCCTTCTCATGGGATATAATGAAAAGATATATCTCCGAATATGTCAATCGATGCTTTGTTTGTCCTCAAGTTTATGTTAAGTTATAGAAGTCTAAGGGGATGTTATATCCATTACCCATACTAAAATGAAAATAGGAAATCATCACTGTGGACTTTGTCATCAGACATCCAAAAACATCCAAAGTAAATAATGAAATCTGGGTTATAGTTGATCACCTTACAAATTTGGCACACTTCATTACTACTAAAGAGGATTTCTCTCTTGATCAGCCTGCTCAGATATATGTAAAGGAATTGGTAAGATTTCATGGAGTACCACTTTCTATTATATCTTATCAGGATCTGAGGTTTACCTCAATGTTTTGGCGAAGTCTTTAGCATACTCTAGATATAGAGCTACTTTTCAACACTACTTATCATCCTCAGACAGACGATCAGTCTGAGAGGACAATTCAGGCTCTAGAAGACATGTTAAGAGCTTTATCTAGGTATTTCAAAGGTGGTTGGGATCAAAACCTATCATTTGGGTTATTTTCTTACAATAATAGCTTCCAACCTAGTATTCATATGGATCTTTATGATGCCATTTATGGAAAGAAGTGCACAAATCTTAACTTATTGGGATGAAGTTGGGAAAAGAATGCTATTAGGACCCGATCTTGTTGATGAAATGCAGAAAAGGTTAGTTGTATTCAACAACACATAAGAGAATCTCAAAGTCGATAAAAAATTTATGCTGACAACAAAATAAAATACCTAGAGTTTGAAGTTGGTGATAAGTTGTTCTTAAGAATATATATTTGGAAGAGAGTAATGATACTTGGAAAGTAGGGAAAGATGAGCCCTAGGTATATCGGTCCTTTTGAAATACTGGATCTTGTTGGGAAGGTAGCTTACAGATTGGAACTTATAACAAATCTCTCTCAAGTTCATGATGTGTTCAATGTATCTCTCTTGAGAAAGTACATAACCGATTCTTCACATGTACTAAGATCAGAAGTCGTACCGCTGGAGTAAGATCTTTCTTATGAAGAACAACGAATAGATATTATTGATCATAGAGAAAACGTTCTACGAAACAAGACTACTTTCATGATTAAAATTTTATAGAGGAACCACCAATTTGAAGAAGATACATTGTAACTTGAGGATATAATGAGGGAGATTTATCCTCATCTGTTTATTTTTAAGTGACGAATTTGGAGGGAAAAATTCAGTTTAAGGGGGGTAGAATGTAACAAAAGGATATTTTTCTGAAATATTTTCTTTAAATTATTTTTATCCTTCATTATCTTACTTTGGACGCAATAATGAGTTTAAAAGAACAATGAGACGCCATTAATATAAAATTACTATTATATCCTAATAGTTAGGTTATTGGGAATAATTAATACTAACTTATGAAAATTCATTATAAATTCATTGGCTATTAATTATTTATGAAAAATATAAATCAATTATATATTTGTATTCATTGAGTAAATTACTTTTTGTACTGATATTAATGAGATATATGTTTTTTATACTTAATAAAATATTTTTTGATATTCATCCAATTGATATTTTCTTCATTGGGTATGAATAAGACCATATTTTATGTATAAGAACCTATTTGAAGGTTAAATTTACACCATTGAATAGAGAACCCATTTTAAATTAATATTCTGGAACGTTAATAATTTCTATATTGCAACATAAACATGTTATTTTGAAGCGGTATACAAAAATTTACTTTGGAATTTTTTTTGATATTTTTCTGATAATTTTCATGATTTGATGAATAGTAAAAATATGCTAAATTTTAATTAAAAACAACTTTTTTCATCAAGATAATTTATATGGTTAAATTATAAAATATAATGGTTTGAAAGTATAAATAGAATATATTTTTACCATTTAATATAATTTATATCATTATCATTTATTTTACATTGAATTCATAGGTAAAAACATTTTAATCTTTTGCAATGTTTTAACTTTTAAAAACATGTTTTCTCATTTCAACAATGGAAATAATTATAAATTAATTACTATAACTTCTATGCATTGAATTTGTAAAAATTGATTCCATATTTGGAATGATAAGGTCCAAATTGTGTGAATATATACCATTTATTTTTGAACATTTTGAATAGTAATTTCAGTAATTATTTTATTTACCATTGTTAAAGGGTAAATCTGGTAAATAAGGGTAAAAAAATAATAATTTAATAATATAATACTACCCTAAAACGTGTCATAATCCTATTTTATGAAATATTTCCGACCATGGGAAACCATGGGTGGATTTTGGGACCCTATAGATTCACGTGCATGTGAAAATGATATTTTATAAAAATTAATTTAAAGTAAATATAATTATAACCTAAACATATATCTTTTACTAAATAAACATTAATATAGGGCTATAAAACTGATCTATATGATTATAAATATTGATTAGAAAGATAAAAATATTTCCTATATTATGATATTTTATTTATAATTTTTAAATATTATATAAATAGTTTTATTTATGAATAAAATATGATGTAGTGATTACCTCATTTATGAAAGATTCAAATAAATGAATTTATAAATATTTTAAAAAATATAATTTGGTTATATTGATTTCATCTACGAATTTTCTGGTTTATATAGACCTAGTTTCTTTTAGTTAATTCCTTATCTTCGAAGGAATAAAGTTTTTATGAATTTTTTAAAAGTCAAGTGTGAATAGTGTCCAAAATTGACATCATACTCAAATAAATTTTTATAAAAAGAAATGGGAAAACAAAAAGATTAAAGGGACAAGTAGTCCATGACAGGAGGACTAAAGGGGCCTAAAAGGATGTTGACCAAGAGCATATCCTTTAACCAGGTTAAACCACTCGGGCTTTAAGGAAAGGACATCATGAAATAAAACAGTATCTGGTCCCTGGACATTAATAGAGGCAGGATGGTCCATGACCTGGTTCCCCTATCGCAATGTGTGAATGTAACACCCCAAGCTTCCATGATACGCTTCTCATTCAATAATGCAATAGCTTGCATTGTACGCAAATTCGAGTTCTAAAACACCGCGACTAATCATAGTAGCGGTTATGAATAGTAATAACCACCTTTTAAAATTATAGAAATTTTATATTTCAAAATGGACTTCATTTTTGGATTTGGAATATCGAAATTAGCCTATGTTGAATTTTTGGTATTTTTCTGAGAACTTCTAATTTTTTATGAATAGTGAAAAATACTTAAAAACAAATTTTTTAATCAAAATAATTTATAGTGATAAATTATACTATTTAGTGGTTTTAAAGTATAATTAGAATATATTTTTACCATTTTATCCAATGGTGGTCATTAGAATTAATTTAACATTGAAATTGGACATAAACAATTGCCAATCTTTTGATATAAATTGTTTCTTAAAAACACGTTATTTATTGTGACAATGGGAATTAACTATAAAATTAATTAATGCAACTTATAAGTTTGGAATTTTGTAAAATACACATCATTTTTGAATTCGAAATATCAATTATAGCTTAGGGTGAAATTTTGGCATTGTTATGAAAAACTTCAATTTTTGATGAATAGTGAAACCACTAAGTGGTAGTTAAATAACTGATTTTTCGTTTAAATGAAATATTACCACTTCTGTGATTATATTTTCAAAAATCCGACATAAATGGTTGTCATTAAGAAGTAAAATTTGGTTCAATGAGATTAAAATAATTTTTGGTGAATAGTATCTTTTAAGTTCTTAATCGCGATTAGAGGTAATTAGTGAAGTTTAAGATAAAAATAATGTTTTAATAATATGAGATGAGCTTGACACATGTCCTACCCTCATTTTATGTTCCATGGCCGACCAAGACAATCCATGGGTCAACCTGGGGAGCCCATGGAGCCACTTTGGTAGGAAAAGGACATAAAGAACTTTTTATTTAATGTTAAAATAAAAAGATCACAAAGAAGAGTTGTTTTACTAAAACAATTTTTAAATGGTGTTATACAAATCATATTTTTGACTATAAATATTAATTAGAAAGATAAAAAGATTTCCTACATCATTATATTTTTTTATAATTTTTAGATATTAAATAAATTAAATTATTTATGACACCATGATGATGTAGTGATTACCTCATTAATTAACGATTTAAATAAGATGAAAAGATAATGTAAAATCCAAGGCTTACACTTGTCAAAAACCTATTGGATGAGGCGATTTCGAACCCTTATCACCTTATCCTCGAATTATATAAGTGTGGGACCTTTGGAATCCGAAAAGAATTGTATGATAATGTAACATTTCCTTACTTTCCAAGAGTGCCCCTCCTCTCCACTTATAAAAGGCCCCCACCTCTACCACCTTACTCACACTTTAATGCCATTTGGCTCGGCCAACCTCTACCCAAATACTCTCCCAACTTCCCCCTCTTAATCCTAGAAGCCTCACTTTGGGCAGAACCCTTCCCAAGGAAGCCATTGACTCAAATAAAAAAGAGTTACCCGATTTTGAGGTAATGTCTTCTCTAATGTTGTTTTGTTTTATTTTTCTTCTCCAACCCCCTAAACTCTTTTTATTAATTTCTTTTGTAACAACAACAGTATCCTCAATATACTAGGATGTTTTATAAGAATTATTAGAGCTACACTTACACACACCTACGTCTAATGGTTAAAGAACATACGGTTTCTGTGGATGGCGAATTTCTGCCTCACGAAACGATGATTGTTCAACACTCATATAACACCTTCAAAGGTGGCCATTAAGATGTCACTATATTTATATATGATATATAATATGTTTATGTTTTACTTATGCTTCTGTATTTCTCATTTATGGAATAATTTATGATTTCCATTATAGGTAAACGTGATAATTTCATTTTAGGAAGTGCGGACTACTGCCCCCTCAAAGTGATTTGAATCGTTAATACCATATGTGGGATGTATAAAGGATGGAGTAAATGGTATTATACACCATATTATACTGGAATTATATTATACATTTATATAATTATGGTTTAATTCCATTAAATACGAAATAGAAATGAAAGTAGCGTTCATGCGTACGTACGGCTTACCGTCTCCATGAACGGTGCATTTCATTTCTTACCTCTAAATGTTACGTAATATTATAAATGAATGTATATACTGGATATATATGATATATATGACATCTAAATCATGAATATAATTCTGGAGATAATGGATATTCTACCACATAAACAACTTGTAATTATAAGAAGTTTATTATTGACTCAAGTACCAAAGATCGACAAAACGACCAATATTAACTTAAATAATTACATAATGTTCATATCATTGTAATAAGTGATATAAAAAGGATAATGAAATTGAAAATGGTTCTTAATAAGGTATATATTAACTCTATTTTATTATTCAGGAGGTTAAAGAACAGTTGAGTCAAGTCAGACACAATGTAAGGGAACTTCTTAACCCAAATTCCATTCTTTGGGTTAATCTCCTACTTTCAAATTATGTCATGATATTATTATATCCTATCATGTATTTATACTTTATTTATGTGTATATATAGTGAATAAACATAATAGATATATTTTATTTAAAAATTATCTTTTTAAGGACTCCGTCTCAATCTCCTTTCATTGAGGCATATTTGGTTTTATACACAACTTTATTTTATACGGTGTATAAACCACTTTGACTTTTACATTTATTCAAAAGGTTTTATTTTATGATTATGTGATTTATAAATTATTTTAAAAAATATATATTTCTCTCAAATATATGAAAATACAGTGAAAATGTATACGTATTTAACACAAGCTTAAAAATGTTTTCAGAAAACCTGACTCTCGAGTGTGGTAGACAGGAAGGGATTGGGCGTGGACCCATCATGGCCTGTGATTAGTCGAGAAGTCTCAGAATTAGTAATTTTGTTTTCAAAAGCTTGCATAATGTTTTTAGAAAAACACTAGAATATATTTAAGAAATTTTAAACGTAAGTATCTTCTAAAAAAATTGAATCGGCAGGTCTCATGAGGCAAACTAGTGTCTTGGCACGAGGCCTTGACAAAATCTTATTTGTGGTCTTGGAACGAGGCCTTGGCTACGTGGTTATGATAGTCTGGCATTATGCATTCCATCATTATGAAAGTGGTTAATGATATTTCATGTGATTATTCGACTAGTATAATATCCATGTGAGTAAGTAAATGGCATTATATCATTTTACTTTTTCCATATTATGCTAAAGTTCAAGTTTAAAAGGCTTTTGTTTTAGTTATACATTGCCTTAAATGTTAATGTTTATTTATGAAAGCTTCCGCTATGTTGTTATCCTTACTGATCATCTGAGCTCACCCCTTTCAATGTTTTAATATTTTCCAAGATGTGAAGAAGTATTTTAGGAATGACCTGCAGGGATAGTCAGAAGAAGATATGAGTGTGGACTATGAAGACTTTGTTATTAGTTTTTCACTTTATGAGGTAATGTGACATTTATGAATGTAACTAGTGTTTCCAAGGATACTAAACTAATCGGTCTTTCGAGACTTGATCTTTTGTGATCATAAAAATGTTACGAAGTAATGCACTGACTCTGGGTAGCTGGGGTCGGTGCGTTACAGTTGGTATCAGAGGCAGTTTAGTACTAACCTTAGAAGCTAGATTTAGATAAAATCTGATTAGAGCACATAGCCCAAAGATAGACTTTGAGGATTAGTATAGAAGAACATCCTAGAATTTTGGTATTGTAGAGATGTTGTGTGTTTTCCAAGAAATACATCCCTGTCTGGATACGAGCAGGTAGAGGCGGCTCTGGCACAGATGTACCTAGGGGTAAAACCCAAAAACACCGCTTTGAGCTAGACTCGAACGGGAACTGGTGCACGACAACGGGACTTGCTGCACTCTTGGTTACGACACTCCCGGGGGATATGCTTAGGATAATTCTCATTTTCTTTACAAACCACAATGAAGGGTTATGAGTATATACTTTATCAAAGAAAACATTTCTTTTTATGATTATGGATTATATCCATAAATATTTCCATTTATGTAAAGTTTTTTACAAATATGGAATTATGTATTTTAATTCATAAACTAATCTAGTTTATTCCATTGTTTATAAATGGCGCCTAGTGGAAGGAATAGAAACCGTATCAATGCATGTACTCCATGTAGGGATTTCCCTCCTCCTCAAGATAATTATTGTGGATCTGGAGATACAACTGGTGCTGACCAACTTATTACCATACTGGGAAAACTCACTCAGGTTATGAATAATAACCTTACTCGTATGTAGCACCCTGATCCGCAACGTGGAGGATCAATGTTAGACCGCTTCATGAGGCAACAACCACCAACATTTAATGGTGGTACAAATCTGTTAGTAGCTGAGCAATGGATAAACTCCTTAGAGAAAATATTCCACGCCTTGGGGAGTAGCGAAAGGGAGAAGGTTATCATGGCAGTTTACCGCCTCACTGGAGATGCCGATCAATGGTGGTCATTGATTAAAAACACAAAGGAAGATGAAGAAGTATCAAATATGGAATGGAGAGAGTTCAAAGATCTTTTCTTAGAAAAATACTTTCCTCGTGACCATAGTGCAGATATGGAAAGGCAATTTCTGAGTCTGAGTAAAAAGGAGGATGAGAATGTCACAAAGTATGAGGCCAACTTTACAAGGTTAGAAAGGTATGCTGCAAATTATATACGTAACCCAAGAGGTAAGATTGATCGTTTCTTTGATGGGTTAAAGCCATTTCTCCGTCGAGCTTTAGTATCGCAATCTTTCTCAACATACGAAGATATTGTCTCATGTGCTATCAAGACAGAAAATGAATTCTCTAAGTCTTATGACAACGAAGTAAAGCAAGAGAAGAAGAGAACAGTGGAACAAGAGACAGATAAAGGGAAAAAGGGAAATAAGGATTTTCCATTATGTTATAATTGTGGGAAGAATCACCCTGATACTTGCCTAAAAGGAATGGAAGTTTGTTATAAATGTGGAGAAAAGGGTCACCAGGCTCATGATTGCAAGGGAAAGAAAGAGGCTATCAAAGTTGAATGCTACAATTGTAGAGAAATGGGTCATTATGCAAATGAATGTCCTAAGAGTCAGGGAAACATACCTCAGAAAAGGCCAAGGGATCAAGGCCAATCTTATGCTATGACTACAGTTGAAGCAGAATAATTAATGTATTGGTGCTTTTGGACTCATGGATTATATTCTGGTTATTAGAATAATGTGATATATAAGGATTGTACTGCAGTACTTGTTGATTTCAGTAAGGTTTTAATATGATGAAGTTAATCATATTTTTAGTATGTGACAAAAGAGAAACTTTAATTTGTTTGGGGAATCTGATGTTACAATTGATTTTGGAATTTAGAGACCTTTTAGAGAAAGTCTGGACAGAGGTATTTTGGATAATTATAAAGGTTGGAATGGATTAAGTTGAACTTTGGATAGTATTGTTTAAGGTTAAAACATTTATGAAGATTATTTTTGGAATAGTATAGTACTATATTTTTAGGAAAAGGACATCCTGCAGGGTGGGGCATAACCCGTCGCGTCGGACAAAGTTGCAGGAATCGAACCCACAACCATAGTGCGACAGACCTTTATTTCCTACCACTAGCCTACAGGAAGTCCCTGGTTATTAAAAAATAATTTTACTAATCTAAATAGTATGTGTTAACATTTGGAACCATATACAATTAGGATAAGTATAATATTTTTGGGTTCTATTATCTTTTTGAGTGAAAGGTGAGTTGAAGGTTGAAACTCTAATTGTCAAGCATAAATATATATATACCTCTCTATTATTCAATGAATAAATTAATTCTTAAACTTTAGTAAAGGGATATTAAAACAAAAAATGTGTTATCCTAATACCTTATGTCTTGTTGAACTGATGATATTTTAAATCAACATAGATTGAAGGCTTTGAGGCCCTCAATTTGACAGTTGATTGTGATTGATGACCTCAATCACTCCCTACAAATATTTACGTTTTTACTCCAATTATATGTCGCTAATTGCCACTAATGTTCTCCTAATCGAGAACATAATTGGGTGGTGACTTTTTCATTTCCCTTTCCCTCTTATTAAGGCTAAATTTTATTAATCTTATTTCCGATGTGGGTTTTCCACAAAGGTATTTTCTCTTTTCAACCTTAAATTTTCAAAGAAAAATTTCAAATTGCGAGGACATAATTTATTGAAGGAGGGGAGAATGTAACACCCCGAGCTTCCATGATATGCTTCTCATTCAATAATGCAATAGCTTGCATTGTACGCAACTTCGAGTTCTAAAACAGCGCGACTAATCATAGTAGCCGTTATGAATAGTAATAACCACTTTTTAAAATTATAGAAATTTTATATTTCAAAATGGACTTCATTTTTGGATTCTGAATATCGAAATTAGCCTATGTTGAATTTTTGGTATTTTTCTGAGAACTTCTAATTTTTTATGAATAGTGAAAAATACTTAAAAACAACTTTTTTAATCAAAATAATTTATAGTGATAAATTATACTATTTTGTGGTTTTAATGTATAATTAGAATATATTTTTACCATTTCATCCAATGGTGGTGATTAGAATTAATTTAACATTGAAATTGGACATAAACAATTGCCAATCTTTTGATATAAATTGTTTCTTAAAAACACGATATTTATTGTGGCAGCGGGAATTAATTATAAAATTAATTAATGAAACTTATATGTTTGTAATTTTGTAAAATAGACATCATTTTTGAATTCGGAATATCAATTATAGCTTAGGGTGAAATTTTGGTATTGTTCTGAAAAACTTCAATTTTTGATGAATAGTGAAACCACTAAGTGGTAGTTAAATAACTGATTTTTCGTTTAAATGAAATATTACCACTTCTGTGATTAGATTTTCAAAAATCCGACATACATGTTTTTCATTAAGAAGTAAAATGTGGTTCAATGAGATTAAAATAATTTTTGGTGAATAGTATCTTTTAAGTTCTTAATCGCGATTAGAGGTAATTAGTGTAGTTTAAGATAAAAATAATGTTTTAATAATATGAGATGAGCTTGACACATGTCCTACCCTCGTTGGATTTTCCATGGCCGACCAAGACAATCCATGGGTCAACTTGGGGACCCCATGGAGCCACTTTGGTAGGAAAAGGACATAATGAACTTTTTATTTAATGTTAAAATAAAAAGATCAAAGACAACAGTTGTTTTACTAAAACAATTTTTAAATGGGGTTATACAAGTCATATTTTTGACTATAAATATTAATTAGAAATATAAAAATATTTCCTATATCATTATATTTTTTTTATAATTTTTAGACATTAAATAAATTAAATTATTTATGACACCATGATGATGCAGTGATTACCTAATTAATTAACGATTTAAATAAGATGAAAAGATAATGTAAACCCAAGGCTTACACTTGTCAAAAACCTATTGGATGAGGATATTTCGAACCATTATCACCTTAGAATCTAATTATATATGTTTGGGACCTTTGGAATCCGAAAATCATTGTATGATAATGTAACATTTCATTACTTTCCAAGAGTGCCCCTCCTCTCCACTTATAAAAGGCCCCCACCTCTACCACCTTACTCACACTTTCAAGCCATTTGGCACGGCCAAACTCTGCCCAAATACTCTCCCAACTTCCCCCTCTTACTCCTAGAAGCCTCACTTTGGGCAGAACTCTTCCCAAGGAATCCTTTGGCTCAAATCAAAAAGAGTTACCCGATTTTGAGGTAATGTCTTCTCTAATGTTGTTTTGTTTTATTTTTCTTCTCCAACCCCCTAAACTCTTTTTATTCATTTCTTTTGTAACAAAACCAGTATCCTCAATATACTAGGATGTTGTTAAAAGAAGGATTCGAGTTACACTTACACACACCTACATCTAATGGTTAAAGAACATACGGTTTTTGTGGATGGCGAATTTCTGCCTCACGAAACGATGATTGTTCAACACTCATATAACACCTTCAAAGGTGGAAATTAAGATGTCACTATATTTATATATGATATATAATATGTTTATGTTTTACTTATGCTTCTGTATTTCTCATTTATGGCATACTTTATGATTTCCATTATGGGTAAACGCGATAATTTCATTTTAGGAAGTGCGGACTACCTCCCCCTCAAAGTGATTTGAATCGTTAATGCCATATGTGGGATGTATAAAGGATGAAGTAAATGGTATTATAAACTATATTATACTGGAATTATATTATAAATTTATATCATTATTATTTCATTCCATTAAATACGAAATAGAAATGAAAGTAGCGTTCATGCGTACGTACGGCTTACCGTCTCCATGAACGGTGCATTTCATTTCTTACCTCTAAATGTTACGTAATATTATAAATGAAAATATATACTGGATATATATGATATATATGACATCTAAATCATGAATATAATTCTGGAGATAATGGATATTCTACCACATAAACAACTTGTAATTATAAGAAGTTTATTGTTGACTCAAGTACCAAAGATCGACAAAATGACCGTTATTAAGTTAATAATTAAATAATGTTCATATCATTGTAATAAGTGACATAAAAAGGATAATGAAATTGAAAATTGTTCTTAATAAGGTATATATTAACTCTAGTTTATTATTCATGAGGTTAAATAACGGTTGAGTCAAGTCAGACACGAGGTAAGGGAACTTCTTAACCCAACTTCCATTCTTTGGGTTAATCTCCTACTTTCAAATTATGTCATTATATTATTATGTCCTATCTTGTATTTATACTTTATTTATGTGTACATATAGTGAATACACATAATAGATATATTTTATTTAAAAATGATCTTTTTAAGGACTCCGTCTCAATCTCCTTTCATTGAGGCATATTTGGTTTTATACACAACTTTATTTTATACGGTGTATAAACCCCTTTGACTTTTACATTTATTCAAAAGGTTTTATTTTATGATTATGTGATTTATAAATTATTTCAAAAAATATATATTTATCTCAAATATATGAAAATCCAGTGCAAATGTATACGTATTTAATGCAAGCTTAAAAATGTTTTCAGAAAACCTGACTCTCGAGTGTGGTAGACAGGAAGGGATTGGGCGTGGACCCATCATGACATGTGATTAGTCGAGCAGTCTCAGAATTAGTTATTTTGTTTTCAAAAGCTTGCATAATGTTTTCAGAAAAACACTGGAGTATATTTAAGCAATTTTAAACGTAAGTATCTTGTAAAAAAAATGCATCGACAGGTCTCATGAGACAAACTAGTGTCTTGGTATGAGGCATTGACAAAATATTATTTGTGGTCTTGGCACGAGGCCTTGGCTATGTGGTTATGATAGTCGGTCATTATGCATTCCATCATTATGAAAGTGGTTAATGATATTTCATGTGATTATTCGACTAGTAGAATATCCATGTGAGTAAGTAAATGGCATTATATCATTTTACTTTTTCCATATTATGCTAAAGTTCAAGTTTAAAAGGCTTTCGTTTTAGTTATACATTGCCTTAAATGTTAATGTTTATTTATGAAAGCTTCCGCTATGTTGTTATCCTTACTGAGCATCTGAGCTCACCCTTTTCAATGTTTTAATATTTTCCAGGATGTGAAAAAGTATTTTATGAATGACCTACAGGGATAGTCAGAAGAGGATATGAGTGTGGACTATGAAGACTTTGTTATTAGTTTTTCACTTTATGATGTAATGTAACATTTATGAATGTAACTAGTGTTTCCAAGGCTACTAAACTAATCGGTCTTTCAAACTTGATCTTTTGTGATCATGCCAATGTTATGAAGTAATGCACCGACTCTGGGTAGCTGGGGTCGGGGCGTTACAGTTAGTATCAGAGGCAGTTTAGTACTAACCTTGGAAGCTAGATTTAGATAAACTCTGATTAGAGCACATATCCCAAAGATAGACTTTGAGGATTAGTATATAAGAACATCCTAGAATTTTGGTATTGTAGAGATGTTGTGTGTTTTCCGAGCAATACATCCCTGTCTGGATACGAGCAGGTAGAGGCGGCTCTGGCACAATGTACCTAGGGTTAAAACCCGAAAACACCGCTTTAAGCTAGACTCGAACGGGAACTGGTGCACGACAACGGGCCTTGCTGCACTCTTGGTTACGACACTCCCGGGGGATATGCTTAGGATAATTCTTATTTTCTTTACAAACCGCTATGAAGGGTTATGAGTATATACTTTATCAAAGAAAACATTTCTTTTTATGATTATGGATTATATCCATAAATAGTACGATTTATGTAAAGTGTTTTACAAATATGGAATTATGTATTTTAATTCATAAACTAATCTAGTTTATGCCATTGTTTAGAAATGGCGCCTATTGGAAGGAATGGAAACCGTATCAATGCACGCACTCCGTGTAGGGATTTCCCTCCTGCTCAAGATAATTATTGTGGATCTAGAGATACAACTGGTGCTGATCAACTTATTACCATACTGGGACAACTCACTCAGGTTATGAATAATAACCTTACTCGTATGGACACCCTGATCCACAACGTGGAGGATCAATGTTAGACCGCTTCATGAGGCAACAAACACCAACATTTAATGGGGGTACAAATACGTTAGTAGCTGAGCAATGGATAAACTCCTTAGAGAAAATATTCCACGCCTTGGGGAGTAGCGAAAGGGAGAAGGTTATCATGACAGTTTACCGCCTCACTGGAGATGCCGATCAATGGTGGTCATTGATTCAAAACACAAAGGAAGATGAAGAAGTATCAAATATGGAATGGAGAGAGTTCAAAGATCTTTTCTTAGAAAAATACATTCCTCGTGACCATAGAGCAGATATGGAAAGACAATTTCTGAGTCTGAGACAAAAGGAGGATGAAAATGTCGCAAAGTATGAGGCCAACTTTACAAGGTTAGAAAGGTATGCTGCAGATTATATATGTAACCCAAGAGTTAAGATTGATCGTTTCTTTGATGGGTTAAAACCATTTCTCCGTCGAGCTTTAGTATCACAATCTTTCTCAACATACGAAGATATTGTCTCATGTGCTATTAAGACAGAAAAGGAATTCTCTAAGTCTTATGACAACAAAGTAAAGCAAGAGAAGAAGAGAACAGTGGAACAAGAGACAGATAAAGGGAAAAAGGGAAAGAAGGATTTTCCATTATTTGATAATTGTGGGAAGAATCACCCTGGTACTTGCCTAAAAGGAATGGGAGTTTGTTATAAATGTAGAGAAAAGGGTCACCAGGCTCGTGATTGCAAGGGAAAGAAAGAGGCTATCAAAGTTGAATGCTACAATTGTAGAGAAATGGGTCATTATGCAAATGAATTTCCTATGCGTCCGGGAAAATTACCTCAGAAAAGGCCAAGGTATCAAGGCCAATCTTATGCTGTGACTACAGTTGAAGCGGAATAAATAATGTATTGGTGCTTTTGGACTCATGGATTATATTCTGGTTATTAGAATAATGTGATATATAAGGATTGTACTGCAGTACTTGTTGATTTCCGTAAGGTTTTAATATGATGAAGGTAATCATATTTTTAGTATGTGGCAAAAGAGAAACTTTAATTTGTTTGGGGAATCTGATGTTACAATTGATTTTGGAATTTAGAGACCATATAGAGAAAGTCTGGATAGAGGTATTTTGGATAACTATAAAGGTTGGAATGGATTAAGTTTAACTTTGGATAGTATTGTTTAAGGTTAAAACATTTATGAAGATTATTTTTGGAATACTATAGTACTATATTTTTAGGAAAAGGACAACCTGCAGGGTGGGGCATAACCCGTCGCGTCGGACAAAGCTGTAGAAATCGAACCCACAACCATAGTGCGACAGGCCTTTATTTCCTACCACTAGCCTACAGAAAGTACCTGGTTATTACAAAATAATTTTACTAATCTAAATGGTATGTGTTAACATTTGGAACCTTATACAATTAGGATAAGTATAATATTTTTGGGTTCTATTATCTTTTTTAGTGAAAGGTGAGTTGAAGGTTGAAACTCTAATTGTCAAGCATAAATATATATATACCTATATGTTATTCAAAGAATAAATTAATTCTTAAACTTTAGTAAAGGGATATTAAAACAAAAAATGTGTTATCCTAATACCTTATGTCTTGTTGAACTGATGATATTTTAAATCAACATAGCTTGATGGCTTTGAGGCCCTCAATTTGACAGTTGATTATGATTGATGACCTCAATCACTCCCTACAAATATTTACGTTTTTCCTCCAATTATATGTCTCTAATTTCCACCAATGTTCTCCTAATAGAGATCATAATTGGGTGGTGACTTTTTCATTTCCCTTTACCTCTTATTAAGGCTAAATTTTATTAATATTATTTCCGATGTGGGTTTTCCACAAAGGTATTTTCTCTTTTCAACCTTTAATTTTCAAAGAAAAATTTCAAATTGCGAGGACACAATTTATTGAAGGAGGGGAGAATGTAACACCCTGAGCTTCCATGATACGCTTCTCATTCAATAATGCAATAGCTTGCATTGTACGCAACTTCGAGTTCTAAAACACCGCGACTAATCATTGTAGCCGTTATGAATAGTAATAACCACTTTTTAAAATTATAGAAATTTTATATTTAAAAATGGACTTCATTTTTTGATTCGGAATATCGAAATTAGCCTATGTTGAATTTTTGGTATTTTTCGGAGAACTTCTAATTTTTTTATGAATAGTGAAAAATACTTAAAAACAACTTTTTTAATCAAAATAATTTATAGTGATAAATTATACTATTTAGTGGTTTTAAAGTATAATTAGAATATATTTTTACCATTTTATCCAATGGTGGTCATTAGAATTAATTTAACATTGAAATTGGACATAAACAATTGCCAATCTTTTGATATAAATTGTTTCTTAAAAACACGCTATTTATGGTGACAACGAGAATTAATTATAAAATTAATTAATGCAACTTATATTTTTGTAATTTTGTAAAATAGACATCATTTTTGAATTCGGAATATCAATTATAGCTTAGGGTGAAATTTTGGCATTGTTCTGAAAAACTTCAATTTTTGATGAATAGTGAAACCACTAAGTGGTAGTTAAATAACTGATTTTTCATTTAAATGAAATATTACCACTTCTATGATTAGATTTTCAAAAATCCTACATACATGGTTGTAATTAAGAAGTAAAATTTGGTTCAATGAGATTAAAATAATTTTTGGTGAATAGTATCTTTTATGTTCTTAATCGCGATTAGAGGTAATTAGTGTAGTTTAAGATAAAAATAATGTTTTAATAATATTTGATGAGCTTGAAACATGTCTTACCCTCATTGGATGTTCCATGGCTGACCAAGACAATCCATGTGTCAACTTGGGGACCCCATGGAGCCACTTTGGTAGGAAAAGGACATAAAGAACTTTTTATTTAATGTTAAAATAAAAAGATCACAAACAAGAGTTGTTTTACTAAAACAATTTTTAAATGGTGTTATACAAGTCATATTTTTGACTATAAATATTAATTAGAAAGATAAAAAGATTTCCTACATCATTATAATTTTTTATAATTTTTAGACATTAAATAAATTAAATTATTTATGACACCATGATGATGCAGTGATTACCTCATTAATTAACGATTTAAATAAGATGAAAAGATAATGTAAAATCCAAGGCTTACACTTGTCAAAAACCTATTTGATGAGGAGATTTCGAACCCTTATCACCTTATACTAGAATTATATAAGTGTGGGACCTTTGTAATCCGAAAATAATTGTATGATAATGTAACATTTTCTTACTTTCCAAGAGTGCCCCTCCTCTCCACTTATAAAAGGCCCCCACCTCTACCACCTTACTCACACTTTCAAGCCATTTGGCTCGGACAAAATCTGCCCAAATACTCTCCCAACTTCCCCCTCTTACTCCTAGAAGCCTCACTTTGGGCAGAACTCTTCCCAAGGAAGCCTTTGGCTCAAATCAAAAAGAGTTACCCGATTTTCTGGTAATGTCTTCTCTAATGTTGTTTTGTTTTATTTTTCTTCTCCAACCCCCTAAACTCTTTTTATTCATTTCTTTTGTAACAACACCATTATCCTCAATATACTAGGATGTTGTTATAAGAATTATTCTAGCTACAATTACACACACCTACATCTAATGGTTAAAGAACATACGGTTTCTGTGGATGGCGAATTTCTGCCCCACGAAACGATGATTGTTCAACACTCATATAACACCTTCAAAGGTGGAAATTAAGATGTAACTATATTTATATATGATATATAATATGTTTATGTTTTACTTATGCTTCTGTATTTCTCATTTATGGCATACTTTGTGATTTCCATTATGGGTAAACGCGATAATTTCATTTTAGGAAGTGCGGACTACCGCCCCCTCAAAGTGATTTGAATCATTAATGCCATATGTGGGATGTATAAAGGATGGAGTAAATGGTATTATAAACTATATAATACTGGAATTATATTATACATTTATATAATTATGATTTCATTCCATTAAATACGAAATAGAAATGAAAGTAGCATTCATGCGTACGTACGGCTTACCGTCTCCATGAACAGTGCATTTCATTTCTTACCTATAAATGTTACGTAATATTATAAATGAATGTATATACTGGGTATATATGATATATATGCCATCTAAATCATGAATATAATTCTGGAGATAATGGATATTCTACCACATAAACAACTTGTAATTATAAGAAGTTTATTGTTGACTCAAGTACCAAAGATCGACAAAACGACCGTTATTAACTTAAATGACTACATAATTTTCATAACATTGTAATAAGTGATATAAAAGGGATAATGAACTTGAAAAAGGTTCTTAATAAGGTATATATTAACTCTAGTTTATTATTCAGGAGGTTAAAGAATGGTTGAGTCAAGTCAGACATGAGGTAAGGGAACTTCTTAACCCAACTTCCATTCTTTGGGTTAATCTCCTACTTTCAAATTATGTCATGATATTATTATGTCCTATCTTGTATTTATACTTTCTTTATGTGTACATATAGTGAATTCACATAATAGATATATTTTATTTAAAAATGATCTTTTTAAGGACTCCGTCTCAATCTCCTTTCATTGAGGCATATTTGGTTTTATACACAACTTTCTTTTATACGCTGTATAAACCCCTTTGACTTTTACATTTATTCAAAAGGTTTTATTTTATGATTATGTGATTTATAAATTATTTAAAAAAATATATATTTCTCTCAAATATATTAAAATCTAGTGCAAATGTATACGTATTTAATGCATGCTTAAAAAAGTTTTTAGAAAACCTGACTCTCGAGTGTGGTAGACAGGAAGGGATTGGTCGTGGACCAATCATGGCCTGTAATTAGTCGAACAGTCTCAGAATTAGTTATTTTGTTTTCAAAATCTTGCATAATGTTTTCCGAAAAACACTGGAGTATATTTAAGAAATTTTAAACGTAAGTATCTTCTAAAAAAATTGCATCGGTAGGTCTCATTAGACAAACTAGTGTCTTGGCACGAGGCCTTGACAAAGTCTTATTTGTGGTCTTGGCACGAGGCCTTGGCTATGTGGTTATGATAGTCTGGAATTATGCATTCCATCATTATGAAAGTGGTTAATGATATTTCATGTGATTATTCGACTAGTAGAATATCCATGTGAGTAAGTAAATGGCATTATATCATTTTACTTTTGCCATATTATGCTAAAGTTCAAGTTTAAAAGGCTTTTTTTAGTTATACATTGCCTTAAATGTTAATGTTTATTTATGAAAGATTCCGCTATGTTGTTATCCTTACTGAGCATCTGAGCTCACCCCTTTCAATGTTTTAATATTTTCCAGGATGTGAACAAGTATTTTATGAATGACCTGCAGGGATAGTCAGAAGAGGATATGAGTGTGGACTATGAAGACTTTGTTATTAGTTCTTCACTCTATATGTAATGTAACATTTATGAATGTAACTAGTGTTTCCAAGGCTACAAAACTAATCGGTCTTTCAAGACATGATCTTTTGTGATCATGCCAATGTTACGAAGTAATGCACCGACTCTGGGTAGATGGGGTCGGGGCGTTATAGTGAAGCACTCTGGTGGTATTGTTGATCATTATCTGACAGCTCCTGATGATATAGTGAATCACCCAAGGGGTGGAGCCAATAACTTGCAGGGCTTTGTGAAGGATTATGGAATCATTTTCATCCTTTGTTAAACATATCCCTTTCTAGAGACAAATGTATAGACCACATAACGTTGCCTTGGTCTCTACGTAAAGAGAGGAACCATGGCCAAGTCAGGCAGGAATTGTCGTGATGACCGACCCATGAGATTTCCGAACCACCCCACCTCCCATATGGACCCCCCATGTTGCAGGATTCGTCAATATTCAACTTGAAGCCCATGCTCGGTGGGGGCCAACAGACCCATCAGCTTATAATGAAACTTAAAACTAGGGGGCATTGCTCAAAACCGTTTGAAGACATTGTAGGGACGACGCCTCCTGCAAGTTGGTCATAAGTCTTACCATGTCCAGCAGAGGGTTCTTTGTTCTGATGATGATGTACCAACTAGATGAATTGACCCCCTCGTGTCTAGCCTTATTACGAGGCTTTGAAAGAGACTAGCATCCCGCGTGAAGGGCCATGGTGCGTACTATCTTCTTGGGACCCCTCTCCCCCATGCCATTAAACCATCAATCAAGAAATGGCATATCAACCATGATGGTGACGTTGATAGTGGTAAACTCACCGAAATAATACCAGACCAGCATTGACCAATAACCCTCAATGAAAATATGCTTGATGCTTTCTACTTTGTGGTTGGAACAGCAAGGGAACCGAGAATCTAGTGATATACCACAACGATGTATGTTATAATCAGTGGAAAGAGCCTTGTGGAAAATCCTCTAAGAGAGAAATTTGTGCTTTTTGAAGATTCCCTTAGGCCAAATAATCTCATCCAAGTATAACCCTGATCATTTAGAACCAGCATGCGACGAAAATATTTAGTGGAGAAGAAATTATAGGGGGAGAGGGAGAAGACATATCTATCCGGATCAGAGGTGAGATTAATGATATTGAAAATATCCTGTTAGAAATTGTCAAGCACCACTTTAATAAACGACGAGTGCGTGCTGGCCTCTCGGAAGGTGATCGCTGTGGCTGGACAACCGGGGAATCCAAGAACATTCCCTGCCCAGCTGTAATGCCAAAAAGGAATGTCCCCCTACCCAACTATCTATCTGAAGTGGGGATGAATGGAATTGATGAAAGGGGAGATGATAAACCAGAGAGGTGAAGCTTGACCCGCAGCCTGCTGCAAGTTCTTAGGGTGAGAGCTGTGCATGGTAATCCCCCACAGTGATCACGGTTCAAAAAAATCCCAGGCCAGCTACACATGCATGCTTGACCGAGTATCATTATGATTTTGAACATTGATATCTCCTTCCCTAGAAGGTCTTGACACCCAGTTCCATGAAGCCCAGTGATGCTTCCCTTCGGAGAGAGGCTCCCAGATGAAGGCTACAAAAAGTTTATCAATTTTGGAAATGAAACTTTTGGGGACTTTAATTGTCAAGATCACATGAATGGTCATAGCAAGGAGGATTCTGTTCACCAACATTATTAGACCCCCAAAGGATAAGTATCTGTTCTTCCAGTTGAGGACCCAATCCAAAAGTTTGCTGATGAGTAATTCTAAGTCGCAAACTCAGAACCTTCTAGATGAAATGGGGGTGCGCAAATACTCCATAGGAAAGGACCCTTTTTGCATGCCAATGGAGTTATGGACCGCGGAAATCTGAGAAGATGTACAACCGTTGGAAATATAAAATAAAATTTTGGCCTTGTTAATAACTTGGCCACTCAGAGACAATAACCCTCCAGAACACTGTTGAATACTTTAATGGATCTTTTTTTTGCAATCAATAAGATGAATGTGTCATCTGAAAACATCAGGTGAGTTATAGTTGGAGCTCTCATTCTTTTAAAATATTCCAACACCTAACTGTCCTAAATTCTTCTATGGATAAGGTGACTGAGGACATCCTGAGACATAATGAAGAGTCTCAGAGACAACGGATCACCTTACCTTAAGCTATGAGTTTCCATGAATAACACATAATTTTTTCCCATAAAATTAATCACCTACCAGGAAGAAATAAAGTATCTAAAAATATGATCAGTATTCTTGAAGGAGGACCCCAAACATTTCATTACCTTGATGATGAAACCCCACTCGATCTGGTTGTAAGATCTACTCATATGTAACTTAATAGCCAGATAGAAACTGTGTCTCTTGAGGTTAATGTCTCTGATCATGTCATGGGTGAGAGTAATAGCTCCCGGAATAGATCGAACCTTCATGAACCCCTGGTGCTCCAAAGAGATCCACTGTGGAATGTGAATAGACAGCCTCACATTGAGGATGCTAGCCAAGATCTTGTATGGGAAATTACACATACTCACCAACCTATATTGAGAGATTGAGGAGGGGTTCCTTGTCTTAGGGAAGAGCATGACGGTCGCAGCACATGCATCCTGGGGTAAGTATACCCCTATGAAGAAGTCCTAGATAGAGAATGTAATATCATTTTCCCCACATCCCACGAGGTTCTGTAGAACGATCCCGAGAAGCTATCCAGCCTCGCGACACTTTCAGGATTGAGCCTCAACATTGCATCCTCAATTTCCTTATCCTTGGAGATCACACCTGGAACCTCATTGGACAAAGACAGAATTTGGTTGGGAATCACATCAAACCCACCCCCCCATCGTCCCCAGGATAGTTGTTGGGTAAGTGCTGATTAGGCCTAGTAAGAAGGGACTCAAGAGAGTCCAATTCTAGGCCACCCATCATGTCTCTATTATTTGTATATGTACCGTGATCCTATTAGATGTTTGGTTGTACCTGAAATTTTCTTTCTTTGATACACGCATGGAATAAGGCTATGTTCATATAACCCTCTTTGATACAATTAATCCTCTAAATGTCTCTCGCCAGGCATTCTTGACGAAGAATCATGTCTACCAGGGCGTCTTTCTTGTTGGATAGATGCTTAAATATCCGGTCATCCCAAGACTCTTCAATACTAAACTCAATCCGATCAATGTCATGCATGGATGAATAAATATCACTATCACTGGGAGATATGACTTTTTTCCACTCATGGAGCCTTTCCTTGAGGTGTATCAACTTGTTGTGAATGGACACCCATAAAGACCCCTGTACCGGCTCTCTCTGTGCACTGTTCACCAGGTCATGGAAACCCGAGAGGCTATCCCATTGATGGTAATAGCAAAAATATTTATGTTAGAACTGACTTTAAGAGATAGGAAGTAGGAGAGGGGAATGATTAGATAACCCATGGACCAAATGACTATCCTTAGTGGCTGGGAACTTGGAAATGGACTGAATATTGGCTAGGCAATGGTCCAAACGACTCTATGAGTGGTGGATCCCTCGTGGGTTACTGAATCACATGAAGAAGTATCCTGAAAAGATGAGATCCAAAATCCCTTTCCCAGCCAAAAAATGAGCAATATCCAAGCATTCCTTACTATGAAAATGTCCCCTTCCTTTTATCTCCTTCAGCTCAAAAACAACGTTGAAGTCCCCCCAACAAACCACAGATTATTTCCTGTTTCGAAGGATTTTAGTTCATTCCATAAGGTTTCACTTTGATGGGAATCAAAACTCCCATAAATGAAGGACATGTCGAAGGAGGTGTCTCCGATCGACACCATCACATTGATGAATTAATGGCTGGCCCTGACCAGATCCATTGATAGGTGGCTGTGCCAAAATATCCAAACTTGTTTATTGGTGGAATAATAATGCATGAAACCATGAAAATTGATTTTCCTGGAGAGATTGTTGATTCTGGAAGGGGTTGTTTACGCTCAAGGATGGAAACGAATAAGGCCTTGTGTTTCCTGAATTCATTGGCGAGAAATTCTGCCTTTTCACGGGAACCAAGGCCTCAGGCGTTCTAGATGATCATCATAATCATTCTTTGAATAGGGTCCTGGTAGTGTCTCCAAAACTCATGTCCTTATTCAGGTAGAAGGATGAGTGATCCTTCATGATCATTGATCGAGATCTGGTGCACATTGTAGCACCATTGTGATCCAGTGGAGTAGTAGGAGGTGTTCTATCTTGAATGCGATCAAACAACATACCCTGATCACTGGATGGAGATTTAAAGGTCCGTTATTGATCCTCTTGGATTTGATGAGAAGAGAAAGGCACCAGGGGCATTTTGCTGGGCTGGGCACCCTATAGGTACAGGGATCACACCCACCAGACTAGGATCCTCTATGTGACAACCGTCCTTAGTAGCAGATGCAGATGACAGAGCTAGAGGGGCAGGAAAACTATCCCTATCGCACGTATGACGCACCCTGAGGTAAGGCCCTTGGGTCAGTAGATAATGCAGTAGAGGAGGGAGAACAAACCTATCCAGAAGGTTGGGCACTAGCCTCGAAAGAAAAAGAGGTAGGGTATGCCTAGTTTGCATGATCACTGATGCTGATCTAGATAAGGATATCTTGGAGCATGGCAAGGTAGAGCCAAAAGGATCCATCAACGACCTCTCAACAAGGAATTGTACCACAACCAAAGAAACTACATTGTGATCAACATTCGGAGAGGCCGACTGCATGGACCCAGAAATGGGTGTTCTATCCTGGGAGAGACTATCTCTGTAACGACATCTCATGAAAACCTGTAAGGAGTGGCCCTAAAATAAAACATGAGAGTAGTACCTAGGGAGGATCAGGTAGATGGTGTCCTAGCCCCAGGAGAGGGAGTCCTACACCTAAAGTGAAAACTGATCCAGAATAAGAAGGGAATGATCTATATCTACACAAATCCAAGCCTCTGACGTATCACGCAACCTCGGGTCTAGTCATCTATGCCGAGAAAGCCACCAAGGGAATATCCTATAGCTTTGAGGAAACTTCTGTTCTGGAAGGGAAGAGGTAGGCCGAGAATGTAATTCCAGACAGAAGCGATCAGGCTCTCCTTGCCCCTATGGATTTCTAGGGACCACCAGAACAAGATAAATCTCAACCGATCGAAAGACCTGGGAGACTCACACCGAGTGAGCACCAAATCTTCTTCTGAGGTGAGGACTAAGAAGAAATAATTCTTGTGAATCGAAGGCACCCACACTGGAATCATGAGACCCCAAGAGGTAATGAATCTTTAGAAGATGGAAATGAGGGGTTTCACGGCCCCAAAGTGAACTATGAGAGTACACATGAGTCACACATCTACCTCCTTGAAGTACTCCATATAGAAATCTAGAAAGATGTAGGAGCGGGCCTTCGAAACCTTTGACGACTCCAAGGAAACAGCCAAGAAGCATGTCTATGAGAATTCCCCTAGTGTTCCACAAAGCGCATCTCTGTAGGATCCAGAACGAGGATGCGTCGTGGAGGGGGGAGGGGGCACAAGAGCTTGGGGGACCACCAGAGGCAGAGAGGGGGCCAAGTCCAGAACCTGCGAGGAGCTGAAGGTAGGAGGCCTGGAAACAAGGCTCTAGGGAGATGCTGGTGGGGGGGGGCATGGGCTAGGGAGGAAGGAGGGATAAAGCGAAGGGCATGATCAAGAGGTCGTGGGGGAGCCAATGACCAGGAAGGAAGGAGCACAATATACAGAAATTTAGAATAACCCAGTGGTGCATGGGGAACATTCTCTAGCTTCCGAATTTCCATCCTGGAAGCGTCTAATATCCCTTACTCTGATGTGTCCAAAATAGTCACAATTCATAACTTAAGACATAAAATAGTTTATTAAATGATATTAAATTCTTAAAAATATAATATTTGGAAAAATGGTTAGTATATGTCCAAACATGTCATAAATAACTATTTTTGTGCCATTTTTCATGATATGGTAATTACACTAACGCACAAGGTGTAAATAACATGATATCACGGTAAGATTAAAATGGGTAAAATAGGGGTTAAACAAAAAAAGATAAGGATAAAAATATATTCAAAACTTTTCAATAAATTATTGTATCATGAGTATTAGAACCATGTTCATCTTATCTTTTAATTAAATATGTTTTGGAAAATTTTTATTCAAAATTGAATTTATAATAAATAAATATTTTGAAGAGTTTTCTGATGTTCCGATCTCCTCTCTTATAAAAGGGAACCTCCTCCCTATCCTATGCCCTCCATTTTGAGCCTTGAAGCTTGGCCAAACCCTACCCATTTCTCTTCTAAACTTCTATAGATAAATTCTGTAGGTTCTATTTTCTCAAAATACAAACCCTATTGTCTTAAGAGAAGATTTAATGGAAGCATGTTGAGGAAGAGGTAATCTATTCTACCGATTCTTTCAAATATCCTTCTTCTTATAATTCATCTTATTTAGTTGTTTCATTATAAATTAATAACATATGTATCAATAATATATAGATATTTTATTATAAATATGAAACAACCCTATTTCACCTTCTATCCATCCAACGAAAAATGAAATCACCACGCTTGCGTACGTACGGCTTACCGTCTCCACGCGGTGGTGTAACCTATTTTTCACCAACACCATACCTGGATGAGTATAATGGTGGAAATAATAAATATATATGATTAATATAACAGGATACTTATTATGATATACTATAAACCATCGAATTGAAGACCACTCAATAGTTATGGGAACGATATTCTCGCTCGTGCGTACGTACAACTTACCGTCTCCATGGTGCGACGTGATTCATTCTACAAAATATTCATTAAATCATGATTATATAAATGAATTGAATGTGAAAATATGATATATATTATACTAATACCATTATATAAATGATATAACAATAAAAAAATGAATAAGAAATTATCCGACCAAACATACATAGGAACGTAAATCAGTTAATGCTCCAATAACGAGTAACGATGAAATGTTAATAAAAAACAGATGAAAATATAATCATAAATGTTATTATGATTCTAGAATAAATTAGTAACATTATTTAAATGATTATATAGGAGGTTCAGATATATACTAAGCATATCATACCTTAATTAAGGGATAACTTTTCCAATCTCATTTTATCCGAGATATTTTATTCGTAAGTATCTACTGGGTATATATTTATCATCCATGTCCATGTTTTCTAAAAATATTCTCCTAAAATGTGTACCATTACTCTATGTATTTCTAAAGTCATTTTTACCCATTTTGACTTTAACTAAATGGGTTGGAATGAATCTTTCTTTTGTTTACCATACAAGGTACTTTTTGAGTTTTATGGAAAAAGTATGAGGAGAATGTTTTTTTAACTTATATGACATGAACAAGTTTTTGCATATTCATAATTCCTTATTTACATGAATCATATCCTACATGTTTACTAGGGTATTTTCAACTAAATTTTGTTCTTTTAAAATTGAATGATATTTTGAGAATAGAATATATTTTTGAAGAAGAAAAGATATTTTCCTCAAGAACTAAGTTCAAGTGTTTTATCAAAATTATTTTCCATCTAACATGATGCTCTATAAATAGGGTTATGTTTCTTCCCCTATTGTCACTATTATTTGATTATGTTAATGTTGGAATATTTTTTTATGGATTATATAATGATGGAATGAGGTTTAAGAAACCCATTTTATTACATGGGTTATGCTATGATGAATGATTTATGTTATTGTGTAACATAAGAATGGTTCCATTTTGAGATAGTTGAGACCTATATATCTCTCCAATTCATTGTGTAAAGATCTAAATCTCATGATATAGACATGTCTGGAATGGAAAGTTAACCCAGTTCAATGATACATGGCTGGAATGAAGAGAGAACTCAGTTCAATAATGGAATTTGTCCGCTATGATGGTCTTGAAAAAGGGCCTTGAAAAATATGAAATTATTTTCTATGATTTTTTGTGTACGCCATAAAATTTAATATCTTATGTTTTGAATATTGGGATTACATTGCACTTTTATGATTTATCCCACGATATGATATTGTGATCTTTTATATGCAGGATAAGAGTTTCCAATTTTATGTTCTTATGAATATGATATGATTGTTATTTCATTTTTTTACCCTTACTGATCATTTAAGATCACCCTTTTATATGTTTCTTTTCCACTGTACATGAAGAAGGGTATTAAGTATGATATGAAAAAAAGGATTCTAGATATGATGAAAAAAATGGGAGACACTGTAGATGTTTTATGAACCAGTTGTTTATGTTTCCCAGTTTCTAAAGACACTATACCTATGTGGTCCGGTCATGGTTTTGTTATAAGTTGTAATAAATATAATTCGATTCTCAAGTGATATCAATGTATGTAAAGTATAGGTCATTATTGTGTGTCTATTGCAACTCCCTAAGACCGCGTGATCTATGATCAGTGTGATAAATAAGGGGTAATATGTGATGAAACTCATTGTATATGGATATAAGACTTCTGTACTGAGACAACCCTTAGAAGGCAGTATAGATCTCGAACCTTAGAGAATCACCCTATATATCTTGATAATTATTGGAATTAGAGTCATTGTAGTTCAGTTTATCACTAGATCCAATAACAGATGAGGTAGAAAAATTAGACCATGTGAATGAATGGGTCCTGATGTTTGAAATGTTAGATACATAATTCTTACCTCAAAATGGAAATTTATTTGAGCTTGGGCCTTAGGAAGGCATCCCATGCATCCTAGTTATTTCAGGAATAGTAGTTCTCATAGTTTCATTTATTTGGGCTTATATATTAACATTTCCCTTTCCTTAGTAAATTATTTCGATGAAAATTATGTGATAACTTTGGCTTCCTAATCCCAGTTGATCTATGATCATTGTGAGAAATAAGGGATGGAAAATGATCAGTCTCGCTACTTTTGGATGGGGGAATTATTCAATGGGAAATCCCTTTGGATGGTTAATATAGATCTTGTACCTCAAAGAGTTTTCTTATGTATCCTGGTTATGGTAAGAATTATATTTATCATAGTTCCCTAGATTTGGTCTTACAAAATGATGTTTCCCTTCAGTCGGGGCTTACACACCGAGGTTGGATGAAGTTATCAGGCCCTAGAATGCCCTGATTTACTAGGATAACTTACCTTCCTGGCCTACTTGACTAACATCTTTGAATGCCTTTATTTTCTATTTTGAAGGATGATTGGACATTTATGATCATATTATGGAAATATCCATCTAAAATTTCATGATCGAGTCAGCTTGTCTGAGGGATGTCGCTTATCCAGGATGGCATATCTGAGGGTCATCACATGATCAAGGTTGACTTGTCTGGAAGACACTAGAAGACCTGGACAGTCAAGCCTTTAAGCTGTCATATGACCCAATCTAGATTTTCTAGAGGGTGCGACATGATCCAATTTAATTTCCCTAGTGTCATCGCGAGAGAGGGGTGACACAAATGGAAGGAATTCCAAGAGTTAATGTGACATGTATTGTAGGGTGTCACTTGTCCTAGTTGATATGTCTGGAGGACATTAAAGAAACTATCTGGTGTGTCTGAGGGGCATCACAAGAGATGATTGGAATGCCCAGAGGGATTTGATAGAGTCAGTTGACATATTCGGTTACTTCTATGTGGCTCTAATAACAAGTTCTATCACCATTATTTGAGTCAGGTGACACATCTAAAGGAAATCACAAAACTTTAACGAAGAACCTGGAGGGCTTCACGAGACTTGGGTTTAATGATCAAGGGGAACCATTTGACTTATGTAAAAATGTATGGAGGACTTTCCATGAACCAAATATTATACTAAAGGAGCATCTTGAGATCTGTCAGACATGTCATGGTGCTGTAATGCATCTTTAGTGGTCTATGTGAAGCAGATGAGTGTTAGTGTGTATTTCCATCACATAATTATCCCACCTTTACTCATGGTTATAGCCTTTATTTTATGAATTCCATAGATTTTCTCAATAATAGTTCCTTTTAAGTATCGTGTGATCTAGTATGTGTGCAGGATGTTCCTCTCGTGTACTTACAGAAGTCATTCAAATGATCTATGATTGATCACATGAAGTAATTAATTCATGGAAAATAATTTCTCTGGTTGTTCCCCATATCTTACATGATAGGAATTTTTTCCTGTCGTAAGCTCAAATGCTCTGAAAAATCCGCTGTAGCACCGGTGCGTATGGATGCTGGAAGTCCAAATATTTGTTAGGAGAGCAGTGGAACATTTTTTATGTTGAGGTAGGGGATTTATAGAAACCTCCACCAAATTTTTTTTCTACTTTATGTGTCACATATCACAAAAATCTTGGTTAGACTAAATGAAGGGCTTCAACATCATGCACCGTTATGAGTCTTGGTCATGACTACTCTGAGGGAATCACCTGATATTCGGCGACTGCAGGATCATCCCATCCACAACTCCTTTGTTTGATTATTTCCAATTATTGTGGTCTTATTTGAATCATGATGAATTTTTAAGGGATATTATTTTTTTCAGGTTGACATGTCCAATTGCCATCGTGAGATCATGTTACTTATTGAGAGGCCTTCACATGATCACAAGTGACTTGGTTGGGACATTCCATGAGACATGGATGGCTTGTCAAGGGGCCTTCGCGGGATCAGGGTAATCTGTCAAGTGGTCTTGAGAGACTATACCGTGGTCATCCTGGTATTATCACAAGAGTTATCTGACTGCGAGAGGCTTCAACCTCCCCCAAATTTTTATTCACTTTGTTTTTTTTATTGAGGTTGAGGAGTTCCATGTGGTATTTTAGATGTCGTATAGGACAATCAACTTACCTCCTGGTGATTCATCGAATGGAAAAAAGGTCCTATGCGGATGAAAGGTCATTTCATATAAAATTCCATCTTCTTGTACTTAGGATCCAAAATGGGAATAACACAATTCCCTAAACATTCTCTAAGCCCTTCACGCAATTATGATGATTGGCTGATGAGATTTTTTGAGGTGAGGAGGAAAGGTGTCTAGGGTATTTTGGCACCATTCTGATTTCTAGGGTAATTTCACATGTCTTTTAGAACCTCAAGAGTCCCCCAACTCCCAATTTTATATTTCATTTGTTTATTCTTACAAAGGATAGATGATCTCACAAGTTTGATCATATGTTGTCAAGGATAATCATCCTCCCCATTAATGATGTGTCCTGCTATCATTATAACCACAAGTGGATATTTTATTTTTGATATTTTCTTAAAATATTCTGAGGATTTATGTATGGTTTGTTAGGAATCCTCCAGTTGTTAAGCCGAATGTCCTGGGGTTTATCACTTTTCCGCCACAGCATGTACATCGATTGTTTGTGGAACATTCTGGAGAGCATAAGGGGTTTGTCGAAGGTACTCACACAAGACATTTCAAAAGATATCCATTGTTCAAGGTTTCTTCTTCTGACCTTATTATGGTCATGTGATTGAATATCCCTTGGAGTATTACACTATCTGTTGTCCTTAAAAACCTTTTTATTTCTTTGATTTTTCTGGGAGAATAATACTCATATCTAGGTATTTCATCCTTTGTGAATATTCTGATTCCCTTTTAGTGGACATCAATATATGCCTTAGAATAATGATGTGTTATGGGTAGTTTTGGATCATTTGAAAACAATAGAACAATTATTTACATTAAGGGAGACCTTCACTGTGGAATAGTTGGGTGAGTTGTATGTTCGAAAGGTAGTGTAGGTGTACAGGGTTCCAGAGACAATAGATTCAGATCTTGATCTACTTTTTTTGCATCAAACATCTAGAAGGGGTTACAAATGGCGCTTGGTACCCAAGTGATTTTGAGTATAAATTTTTTCCTGGATAGATATGGGCTGTTATAGAATACTCTCTAGGTACTAGAGGACATGTTGAGGGAATGTGTCCTATACATTAGTGGGTCATGGGAGAAGAAATTGGTTCATTTCAATTTATCCCATAATAAAAGTAACCAAGAAACTATTCATATGGAACTGTATGAGGTACTGTATGGAAGGCTTTGCAGATATCTATTATGTTGGATGAAGGCTTGGGAATTAGAGTTATTAGGACTGAGTCTCATGTAGGGAACATCAGAATAGGATTCCTTTTTTTGAAAAATAATTTCTACATATTCGAGTAGGAAAATATCGTATGTTTATTGACATCATAAACCTCTTGAAATCATGGTGGGTGATCATTTTTTCATTCAGGTTTTGAAAATTATGGGTCACAATCATACATGGAAATAGGGTAAGTTTAGGCCCGAGTATATGGGTCCATTTGTGATTGTGGAGAGGATTAGACTGGTGGCATACTTCTTAGCTCTTCCATAGCTATATATTGGCATGAAAAATAATTTTCTTACGACACAACATTGAAATTATCTCCTCAAACCTTCCCATGTGAAATATGTTGATGATGTTGATCTTGAGTCAAATTCTTCCTTTGTGGAGTATGAGATTCTTTATATGGATCATAGTGAGAAATTCTTGTGATGCAAGACTGTTCTATTAGTTTGAGTTAACTGGAAGCATGGTAATGATTAGAAGGAAACAAGGAAAATGGGAATGGATATATGAACTCAGTGGACTGATCCTTTAACTTGGAGACTTATTTATTCTTGGGAGTGTGGCCCGAGGATGATTCATTAAATGGTGGGGAGGTTATAATACCCCAGACTTCTCTTTGAGGCTCCTTCTTTTTATGTTTTTCTTTAAATAACTTAAGGATATTTAACAAAATGTTTTACAAGTTTATGAAGAGTATTGGGGGTGTCTTAGGGGTTTGAGAAATGAAATTAGAGGAAATGTGTCTATCTAGTGCATGTTTCATGGTTAGCGCATAGTTAGTAGTAATCATACCCCACTAATTTTATTTCCTAGATGAGGTGGTGCACAGTTGGAAAACCATTCATGGGGGTACATGAAAACCAAGTGTAATTGAACATATCTAATTTTCACGACTATCAAAAGGGTTTTCAAACAATATGGGATTCATAGGAAACTATGAAACCCAACTCCCCTTTGGATAGAGGGTGGCGCATGGTAGGTGCACGTTTTGGAGAGTTGTACGACCAAACCACGTGCCTCATTAAAAGGTAAAATTTACCAATTTCCCACAATTATTTAACCTCTATAACCCAAAATTTATCCCTATTATTCCTAAAGTAGACAAGGTTGCTGAAACCTTCCTCCAAAATATCCTAAGGATCGATCTCCCTCATTTCTAAGCTATTTGGAGTGTTGTTGGGTGGAGATCGAAGCTTCGACAGATTCTAAACCTCATATTTATTTTTTTGATTAGGGATTGTGGAATCATTCATCTTATTTAGAATCTCTAAAAATACATTTTTATACTGTATTCTATGTTATTTATTTAAAGGTGGTTTGAGATCTAATCAAAGCCCAAGGTTAAGCGAGTGTGCATCTATGGAATCAGGGTAGGAGGTCTATAAGTTCTACCCCATATTATTGTGGTAAGATTTTTATGTATGTGATGGTGGGATTATTCAATTATACTTTTCATTTTGTTTTATAATGTTCAATTGATGAATTGGGTGGTTAAATGATGTATTGAACCCTTCAAAATGCACATGGGATGCATTGAGATTGATTAGAGTGGGTTAAGGGAAACTGATGGTGGGTTTATCTTTCTTGAACATGGAATTATGTTGTTAATTTTATAATTTAATTATTATGAGATAAATCCCATGATAATTATGTTGATATGTTAACATGTGTTAAAAGTGGGAGTAATGATAATTATGCCTTGTTGTGACATAAAATAATGAGGTGTTTGGTATAAATTGAATGTGTTTACTGAATTATGGGTTTTATATGGTAAATGTGTTGATGGGATAAGGCAAGTAAATGGTAAATGTTTTGAGGGTAATAAAGAATGTAAATGGTTAATGGGTTAATGGGCTAAGGCATGAATATGGTTTATGCATTGAATGATATATGGTTATAAATGGTAAATATGTTTAATGAGTTATGGTTTGTGATTGGAAAATGTGTTAAATGGTTAAAAAATCCTATTCACATGGATTAGGGGTATGTTTTGGGTATTTTATATGAGGTGATATACCAACGGGTTAGTTTATACTGAATTACTATGCCCCACCAGTATATTTCACGGTTTAAGGAGTTACACTGATGCTTTAGGGCCCTAATGAATGCATGTGATGTGAATACTTGGATTGAGGCTCTGAGGTAAGTGTTTTGTATTGTTTTGCATAATGTTTTCCATTTTGATATAGGGAACTTTATTACTTCCCCTTCTACATAATTTATATGACCAACATAGGCCGAAGTGTATTTGGTGAAATTGGAGAACCCATTGAACAAGTGATGAAAATGGCCAAAGAGAACCTTATTAACTAATGAAACCCATTTTTTTGCCTTGTTATTAATTATGTACCAGAATACAGTATCTTATTTGACTAGATATTTTGTAGATACCGTTGGTTGTGGTCTACTGAGTTGTACTCACATGCTGCTTATGCCGCCATTGGGTACGTGAGAAGACTTCCTGGTTGCAGGTCAGGATTAGGGGAAAGTCCTCATACTCGATGGTTGACTTGGGTATGGTATGTGCATGGATGAGGGATCCATATGTGGAGTTGAGAAACATGTTAGATATTCTTCAGTTTTTCTATATTTTGGGTTTCCTTACACTTGGCACTGTATGTCATGATATATCATATTTAATATTTGGCTGTGGGCTTGTACCCAGTTTTGGGAAATGGATTGTGATGCATGTTTATTGTTAATTTTTTTCTTTATTTCATATTTTGTGTATTGTGGCTTACTCTAATAGAGAGATTATAGTCTCCTTATGTGCTCCATTATAACAATGTTGTTAGTTAGCAGCCTTTGGTGTATGAGGAGGCACACATGAGGTCTTATGGCGAACCGGCTCGAGACACCCGATTAGTTGCACCAAGGTTGGGACGTTACAAAACAATTAATAAATGAAAAATAATAAATAATAAATAATTAATAATTAATAATAATTAATAATTAATAATTAATTGTTAATATTAAATAATAAATAAACATGTAAATAATAAATTATAGAAATTAAATAATATATAATAAAACAATATATAATAAATAAGAAATAAATAGTAAATAAATAAATTATCAATAAATATAAACAAATATATAAATAAAATTATAGATAAATTTACTTGAATACAAATATATATATATTTATATCCTTCATAAATATATAAATATAAATAAATTTATATTAATTCATGTAAATATAAAAACATAGACAAATCTCTCTCTCTATATATACCAACATAATATATGTATATATGTGGATAAATATACATATATGTATATGTATATATACATAAATATATATATATATACATATATATATATATATATATACATATATATATATATATTCATAGAACTAAATTCTCAAAAATATGTATAAACAAACATTTACATTATATAAACATGTATAAACACACACACACTATATAATTAAATATAATAGTATATATATGTATATAAACACATGTAAATATATATAAATATAAAAATACATAAATACATAATATATATATAAACATAAAAAATATATATTTATATATACACCAAAATAATAAATACATATATATATAATCACAAATACATATAAATATATATAAATATAAAAAATATATACATAAATATAAAAAATATCTATAAATATATTCAATTATATATAATTATAAATAAATATAGATAAATTTATATATTATAAATAAATATATAATATAAATAAACTGCCTATTGTATTATTTTCAATGTACCTTCCCCAAATAAACTGAGGCTTCAGGCTCAACTTTTTATAAATAAATATACATAAATATATATAAATACATACAAAAACACAAATATAATATAAATAATAAATAAAAAAGGAAAAAAAATCCAATTTCAACACCACAAAGTTAATGGTAATGAAAAACCATAGAAAAAAATTATAGAAATCTCAACCACTATATGAACACAAATTTAAACGAAGTTGAAATTCTATTGATTTATTGAAAAATAAGGTTATCTCGACTAAAATATTTTTTTTGAGGCCTTTTAGACATTCTTTGACCAATTAAAATTAGGTACCAATGTACTCTAAAATTTAATCAATGCACAACTCATTACTTGAATTTATTTGACATCTAATAGAGCCCAAATAGACAATTAGATCAACTGTTATTGTAAATTTATGTTGATGTTTGATTTTTTTACTTCTCTTATAACATTTGTTACATAGGATGTTTTCAACATGATATATATATATATATATGCATGTATGTATGTATTTATTTATGTATCTGGCTGTATATTATTTTTAACTTAGTATTTAATAATAAAACATTTTTAATTTATAAAATATATTCATTATTAATTATATTTTTTTCATATTATTATTAATTATTTATAACACACAAATACATATATGTATAAATAAAATATAACTATTATTTATTAATAGTTTATTAAATTTATTATATTTAGCAATCGTTAAATAAAAACCACTGCGGAAATTAAATTATAAATTTTAATAATTTATTTTCTGAGGCCTTGGTATTAGTTAAAAAAAACGCCGCTAAAATTCAGTAAAAATGAAATTTATTATTTAGCATTGGTTTAAAACACCATTAAAAACGATAAATAAATGATTACCTATTTTATAAAAAAGTTTTGTCAATTAGCAATGGTTTTTTAAAATGACCACTAAAAATATAGATAAGAACATTTACCAACTATTGGTGAAAACCACCACTAAATGTCATTTCTCCTTTAGCTGGGTATATTAACATGTCATATATATCATTCTATTCTTTGTTATTTTCTAATCGATGTCATTGCCCAATCAAAAATTTCTCTTTATAAATATATGATAATAGTGAAATGGTTTCATCCTCTGTGTCAGCGTTAGTAGGAACATCAACTTCCACCACCTAGAACCCCTCCCACTCATGATAAACAAGTGAGCCTATAGACCATCCATTTTTATTTTTCTCCTTATATTTCCCATGATTACATTCCACATTATCACTAAATAAAACAACATCTCTAGTTCAAGTATATAGAGAATAAAATTCAATAATTGAGGCATGACCACCTCTATTATCTAAGAATAATACAATATAGTTATCCAGTTCAATAAGAGTTTTCTTCACAATTCCACGATTATACTATAGATATGAGAATTTTATTAAAATTGGTGGATTATGGACCTATATAGGAGGTTTCTAACTATCAAGGATCTTCTAAAAATAGACCGTCACCACCTATGACTCGAGGTAGATGGATCTACAATGTGAAATAATAGTAATCATATCCATATTATCTAGTTTCATATTATTTACAAATAAAATTGAATATGTTGTAGTGGATAATAAATTATTTATAAAAGCATGTCATGTGATGTTTTCATGATTTTTTGCAGCCCTACATTAATATTATTTTATTATACCTTGTTTATCTCTTTGTGAATGGTAATAATAACTTATACAGTGGGGTTATTTCTTATATAAGACACTATTCCATTTAATTTCCCTTTTCATCTTCCTTATTAAGTATTTATTCTTGTTTCACAAAATATATTCTCACTATTGAAGAACTTTTTTAATTGATTTTTACACTATATAATGTAAAACACATTAATTTTGTACTTGGGGTGACCTGTATGTCACATATAAGTGTATCTCATAGACTCTACAGGATTTGATTTTCTATTTATCAATCATAAAATTCTTAATTTCAAATTTTACCAAATTTAATTCAAAAATTAGTCTATAAATTCCTGGTAGTTATCTAATAGGTGATCATGAACGACACTAATGATTACTTCAATGAACTATGGTTTTGATATTTTTCCCCATGTAGTTGGAATATAGAACCAACATCATTGTGTAAAATGTTTTTTCCATTCAATCTTGGATTTTATTATTGTAACCATACCTAATTTTGTTTAATCTACTAAAATCATGGAAATTTAAATACTTCAAGATATAGCATTAGGATGATTCATGGAAATCATCATGTCAATATTCATTATTGAGGTGTTAAATTAGGCATCTATAAAATAATCTAAATTCACAATGATAATTCTTATCCTTTGCTTTAACATTTTTCAGTTCTATGAAATATAATTTCTTGAAATTTAACAAATTATTCACAACTCTCTCTTAACAATTTATTAAATAATGATTCATCTAAGGAAATATTCATGAAAAAACTATCACTTTGTAATAAAAAATTATAAAGTAATTTAATTTATAACTACATTTCTAAAATATATAGTGGAAATTGTTTTAACAATTACTTAAAACTATATAATTATTTATAAATTGAATATATTAAAAATTTATTGATTTTTAAAATTTCTATATGAATATTCATAAATTTGAAGAAATGAAAGATTTTTATTAGAAAACTATTTTCATATAATTCCATATAGCGATGAAATATAATTACAAAACTTTATTCCATGTATTTTCATTATATATTAATGAAATTTCAAATAAAAATATCCTTAAAACACTATAATTGATTCCACTAACTTGAAAAGTATCACAATCTTCAAGAAAATATACTATGTTTAAATTTTAATAATACTGTGGTTTCCAAATTAATTTAATTAATTTGAAAATAATTTCTTTTATTATTTTATATTCCTAAAAAAGTTTATAGGAACTGGTTGCTTTAGGATGATTGGTTTTCCCAAAAAAATTCAGTCAAACCATTGTCTATTAACATCCTATTCCCTGGTTATCCTCTTTGTATAACAATAATCCAATTATCTAATTTAACAACATTAACCAAATTCACTTCCTCTTATATATCCTAAAAAACTTTTCAAACTTAGTAACATAATTTAAAATTATATTTCCTCATTTAGTTATATTTTACTATTATGTTTATTCATTTTTTTTAAAAAAAATGCTATAAAATCACTACATGAGTGAAAGATGTGTAAAAATTGGATAAAAAGTGAAAATATGTATTAAAATAATTTTTCAAATATCTTAAATATCATATTATTATTAAAGGATCTTGGGTATGGTAAAAAAGTTCAATACTAGTATTATTAGAATTTATCATTTAAACTAATTTCAAAACTTCATATATGATATTAGAATCCATGGATTCTTCCATCGATCACTGTATGATTGAATTTAAGAATGATGATATTAAATTAAATAATTAAATGGAACATCAATTGTATGACATTATTTCATTTCACTATTCTCAACACACGATCATCAAAAATCAATGGAACCCAACAAATAACCCTCTACACTATTCACACATTTTTGGAATTTTTGGGTGAATCATTCTATAACATTAATTGGCTAGAATGATAGAATTTATTTTTTATGATGCCAATATCATAATTAGAAGAACACATGCTTGATTTGGGAATGAGGAACTAATTTGATCTTAGTATTCTCTCTATATTACTTTAGATAATACTTGGGAGGATATAGACTCAGGAAAATGAATTATACCACTCTTCATAAGTCTAAAATGGACTTACATAGTTATATTATTGTTTCAATAAATTCCTAGTAGGTCCCTAAACAAACATATATTATATATTTTACCCATATTAAAAAATATAACTTAATTAACAAATCATAAATATCACAATTATTTCAATAATTATTTTTTCTACTTTTACATGTCACCAAAAAATCTATTTACTCAATTTGTTCCTCCTAAATATGTTTAACAAACTATGAATAAATAATATTTATTCAAAAGATTTATTTTTATCATATTAAGTTTTTATACTAAAACAACCTATGAATAACTTGGTAAATTAATCAAATTATAATTAGCTAAAAAATATAAAATATGATTGAATTTTTTTATTTTTTAACTTTTGATCTTTTACACTCATTCATTCCCCAGTTAACAATATTGACCCCCCCCCCAGTTCGTCCTAAAATCTAATTGATCTGAATTATTAGAATTTCTAGATACACATTATGTATGTTACTATAAAATATTATATCAATAATAGTGATTCATACTCACAGACCAAGAATGGTATCTATAAAAACATCATTGCTTCTAAATAGATAAGGATATGTCAAAGCTATAAAAACCTTCTATAAACACTTATCATGTAATATAATCACTATGTAATATAATATCATGTAAAGCATGATAAAAAATATATGGAATCATCCTTTAAAGATTTTTTTATATTTAATTAATCACATTAGATTTATATTCATTCATCTACAAGGGACATGGATTTAGTCAAGGAACTACCATCCTAGTCAAATTTATAGAGATATCTTCTTCCTATACTCCAAAGTGAAGTATCTGGTCTTCGTCATTCAATCAATTTACTGACACTAAATATTCACCTTGAATAATATACCATTCTAAAAGAATAAAATAATTTTTCATGTTTTTCACATTAATAAAAGTAAATTATTGAATGAGAAAAATTTAAAATAATCTCAATTAAATATGCCAATATACATTATCACAGAGAGGAATAAACAATAACACTCAAAAAATGCTATGTTCCTAATGGGGGGATAGTCCTAAAAAATTTATACTTGATATCACAAAGTAAAAATTTCTTAGGAATACTAATAACTAATTATGAACCCCTGTCACTTGATAGTCAAACAACATCTGTATACCATTATTATGGTATATCTTAACAAAAGGAAACATGTTTAAGACAATTTTCAAAGTATCATATGTTTCTCATAATTTATTAGAAATAAAATAACCCTTTAATATTATGTGTATTCTAAAAATATTACCATATAGAATACATAGAGATGTTTTTTTATTATCATGATATTTATAAATAATTAATATATCACTCTGTATGCATTGTGAGGTAATCACAAGGTATATGTGTGAATTAGGACTAGGGAATAAACTATCATAACACACCCATAGTTACTAGTTCCAACTACAAACTATTAATATATTTTTAAATATAATATAAAAACAAAAACTTTTCAATTATAAATATTTATTCAATGGGTCTTCCATAATTTCATTTTCAATCATTCTATTTACTACATCTTCACCCCTTTGAGTAAACTCCAAGAAGAGATGATATTCATGACACATATACTTTTTTTTCACTCCCACAGACTATGATCTTTGGTTCTAGTAACACTACCATAATATTATATAAATTAGTTATTATTGTCACAATATAATACATTCTTAAAATAAATACAAGATCTAGAATAAGGTTTCATATTTATACTACTTATTTAGATTTATGAGATGTGGTGACATAATTGGTTTTATATTTTAGGATATAAATATATATAATGATTTTTTTATAATGTTCATTGATAAATATTTATATCAGTTTTAATGATCTATTTGAAATCTAGTTTTGTGCCCCTTAGATAAGCTGCTTTCCTTTTTCTCCAAATATAAGAAACATTTACCTCACACCCCTCGTATTTTATTGGATGGTTATAATTATTACTCAAGGTAGTTATACTAGATTTATTTGAGTTTTACCTCCAATATTTGTGTATAGTAAATTAAAAATCTTGTACATAACAAAAAATATTTGATAGATGTCATTACTAAAGCATATTATTTTTTACTCAACATCTAAATCTCTCAAATGTCATAACAACATTAACTTGGATATGTTTCCAAAATGTTACATATGAAATAATTCAATTATTAATTGTTAAACCTTTTATATTTAAATATATTTTCAATATATGTAATTTATCTTTATTCAGTAAACCTTAAAAATAAATCTTAGTAGGTTTTGTTCCCTAGACCATAGGTTTTTTACGTTAGGTTATTCTTAAAAAAATAGTTTAAACTATGTACTAATTAATAGGAAGAATAACATTAGTCTTTCATGTTTAGTTGATATATATCACATGAAAAATATGATATTCTCATTAACCTCATTTAGAAAAAGATAAAATATTCATTCTATAATTTAATATATATTTTAATCAATGAAATGAATCGTTTTAGATTAACATTGTATTTTCTATGATTAATGTCACAAATCATATATTATAGATATTTTTAAAATTTTTCTTTTAATTTTTTTTAATATTAAATCATTAAATATAAAAATCATGGTAGCTACTGTGAAATTTAGAATTCCAATGGAATTTAGAATCTATTATGAAAAAATATTTTCATATATTTAACACCTAAAATTTTCCTAAAACATTTAGAAATTAATATTTATTTATTCATATTCTATTTACCATCCAGGTCACTCTCTCACTTTAATAACTATTTGAATCAAGTGGGTTTTACATTAGATGGATGTTCTACTAATATGCCAAACTGACTTTGGTAAATGAGATCAATTATAAAATTTATTTGTACTAGTTATTTAATTTATTATTTATAATTTAGTAATTACTTTTGGGATAATTATTTATTATTCATAAATACTAATATATCATCAGAACTTATGATTAAAAAACCAAATGTGTTTAGTTATAATCCATCTTACCTTGTATATTTGTCACTGGAACAGTCTTTTTCTTTGGGCTCATTGTGCTTGTTCATATGCCAAAATGTTTTGAATATTGAGACTTGAATTTATGATATCCTATTTTTCATACACTATAGAAAAAAGATATACTCTTCATACTTAGAAATATAGTATTCTACATGAAAATTACTTTTCTTTATTTCTCATAGTATTATCCTTATTAAATTTTGAATAATTATCTAAGATTCACTTTGTATTTCTGGATAATTGCTTGTTTCATGAATTACCCTTAACAAACACATCATATATTAACACTTTAATTTATAACATAATATTTTTTCCATATTATAACTCATATGAAATCCAATTTTTCACATTTTGTTTCATATGGTTAAGTATAAACATGAATATTTATGAAGCATGTTCTAAAAAAATATTGAAAGTATCCCAAGACTCATCATCACTATTATCATGATAAGAGAGGTACAATTACTCCACTTACAAATATCATATCCCTGATTTTTATATAGAAATGAAAGTTTGGGAATAATCACCAATCATTTTTAGTTTTTATAGAATGATTGGTTATAATATTCTCTGACCCAGCTTGACTGAATAATCTTTTTTATCCCATTTTAACAAGATCATTCGTTGCTTTATTTTATAACATTTTTCTCTAATAAAGGAAGCCAATTTATTATTGTAAATTAGATATGTGTATATCTAAATATGAAATCAGTAAAATTTAGGGAGTATGTCAATTTTCCTCATGTTTTTACTTTAAATAGTTCATTTGTATATCTATTAACTAATTATAAAATGTCACATCATGAGATACTACATAATATAAACCACAAACCCACCTCTACTAGCTTAGGGATTAGTTAGATGCAATGAGGCTTCCTCACTGATATTGGATAAATTACCTCAAATAAACCTCACAACTACCTCTATAAGGTAAATAACTAAATAATGAATAATATAAAAAATAAAAATATATAATTTATAAAACACTAAACTTACAAACCATAATAAAATGGCAAGGAAATACCCAAATAAGACCTCTCATTCTGAAAACAAAAAGGAAAATAAATAATAAATAGTACCGCAATTCTCTAAGAAATAAAATATCAATATAGAAACTCGGATTTCTCTAGCCTACTAATGATTCCAAGTTCCTACAAAGTGATCATTTAATTCCCAGACCCACATCCCTGGGTCTAATCTAGAGTTCCATATGGTCTATTTCACACCTCTCCATATACAATACATTACAAACTAGCAGCGAGGGTACAATGATCGTCAATGGAGAGACTACACCCTCAGTATCGATAATGAAAAATAAAAATAATAACATTGAGTAAAAAATAAATGATGTTAAAAAAATTGCTCGGAATATACCTCAAGTAATACAAAATAATAAACCAAGAAACCCTAAAGTGGCAAGTCAAAACATAATGTGTGGATGTATGGAAATGTAAATAAAACATCATGCCATAGATTTGGAGTACGTACACGTACCGGCTCTGAATAGCATGCTAAGACTCCAAGCTCCTTGTCTCTAGGGCCTTACCCTTTCCAATATACACCATCATTAAGTCTTCATGAGCTTCAAGATTACCAAATTGGGTGAGAGTATAATCCCAGTAGGACACCACTAATTCTTCCTTAAAATTAATTAAAATGATTAATAATGTATTTCATGATAATAATTAATGAAAAAAATACAATAATTTAACATGTGGTAGAGTGATAATGAGGACACCACAAACCCCTAACCATACATTATTTATCTCCATACCGAAAATTAATTCATAATAGAATTCATGAAACAGATCCGACCAAAAGGTCGCCACATATAATTTGTAGTAACCACAATACTATTGGGTGTTGATTCATGCCACAAGGCTATCAAGTCCCATATCGTTTATATGTCATTCCACAAGGATATTATGCCATAAAAATACCTTAGGGTAAGCCACAAGGAAACTATTTCATGAAAATGTGTCATATGTTATGTCACCAATGACAATCATTCCCCATTGTTTCCTCCTAGATCAGATCATAGAAGATAATCATGACACCTAGTTAGACCGTGAAAGTACATCATTACTTATCGTATAACTTTTACCTATCATTATACCAGATGCATAATTTGGACATGACCCCCCTCTAGTTCCATCGATACACGATGGGTCCACCATACACTTTAGTACCATGTATATAACATAAACAACACATCATACCTTAAATAAATTACATGGTAAAAGTTTCGAAATACTTGTCTTATACATATAGGGGAATAAAAAACTATGGTTAATGATATCCAAACACACACACATGATCAAACTAAAACATGATTCTCATAGGATACACATCCACACATACATTTGATAAAACATAATACGTGTTCTCATAAGATACACACACATACACATGAAATAAAACTCAAGAATAGTCTAAGAATATAAAAAGAAAATGTCACATCATCCTAATAGTCATGTACATGGCATGTACATAGAAAAAAACTTCCTACCTCTAACTTTTTTACTTCATTATATAGGTTTTTTTGAGGGTGTCCTCTCCAAAAACACATTCTAACACTAACTAGAACATGTTTTGATTAAAAGAGTTACTAGAAAAGATTCCAATTAAATATGATATATATCTTTAAAAAGACTCAAGAATTAACATGTAAAGGGTATAAATAACACTTATCCAACATTAAACACCCTAAAAAATAATATTTCTTCTCTAGTATAGAAAAGAGAAAATTAACCAGTATTGGAATGAGACAAGAGAAGAGATGCAATATTATCAAAAATTTGGTTCTATAAGAGTAGCCTCAACCTTACAAAGATTGATTTCTAGTTAATTCAACCAAAGAGAGTCAAGAATAATGAATCCTAAAAGATTGTTTCTTTTTCAAGATATTTCATCTAAATCCATTCCCAAAAAATGTTTAGAAGGTCATCTGGAATTCAACTCTTTGAAGGAATCATTATAGAGATGTGTGTTGATCGATTAATATAGGGTATAAATGAATTAAAACTGAATTTAAGAACCCTTATTTAAGATGTATACATTTCCCCACTAAAAATGAAATGATCTAAGAAATAAACAAGTTGTTTTAAAAACTTCAAACTATAACACTACACCCCCATAACTCCACAATGGTAATTGTGTCTTTGAAAACATTGATGGAAAAAGAAATCCCCTACAATGATTTCCCAAATTCTATATCAATTTCCGTCACCACTTCCTCCACAATAATGATAAAGATATCATTCAAACTATAAACCACATGATTACTCCTCAATCACTATGATCATGACCATGAATTTACAAGGAATTACCGACTTTATTATTTTACATAAGAATGAACTAGGGTCACCAAAACATTTACAATGGTCATGGTGTCACCCATTTCAAAAAAATAGACTTCAAATACCTTGTAAAGATACAAAAAATTCATCAAACATTCCCCAAGCCTGGATAAAAAATATCATAAAGAATAATATGGAAAAGAGACATAATATATTAGGAAAAAATTCCATGTCTTTAAAATATACCTCTCTAGGGATTATATCCCATGATAAGCATCTCTTGGGAATTTATTTGAACAACTCAAGACACTAAGATTGAATTTATAACTCCCACTCCCATGTTTCCTCCTAGATACATCCATAACACCATAATACTCTGAAAAGTATCATCGTCATCACACACAACACCTTATATCTGTAATCAATGATATGTAATGAGTGATCCACAAAAGATTAATATGATTCCATATAAATTTCCTCATAACCAATCAAATGTGAAAGATCAGGCATATACCAATAATGTTTAGAAATGTGGTACATATCATGAATTCCTTGATAATGTGAAGGATTGTTTAGCTTTTAATACACTACTTAGATATGTTTGGGGATATCAAAATATCCCACAAACAGTGACACCAAATTCCCCTACTTACATAACTGTTGATCTCCTAGTTGAGGTGACACCTACATGAAAACCCCATGACCAATAATATTATCTAAATTCTATATCATTTAGTCGGTATATGATAACTTCCTATTCAGAGTGGTAATAAACCTCTTCCTAAACAACTGTACTCTCTCAGTGGTCTCCTTAACCAGACTCGACTGAACAACTATTGCCTCACCCACCCCATGCCAATATATAATTGAGCTAAACAGCCATCCATAGAGAGCCTCAACATGTTCCATATTAATCGAATCATAGAAGTTTTTTGTATGTGAACTACACCAAAGCTAAGTGTTCTTCCCACATTCCAAAAAAGTCTTGGATGTATTACCTAAGCATATCCCCAAATATTTGAGTACTTATTTATGTATAAAATAGAGCTAACATTTCCATTAATTTCTAGTGTATTTAAATTATTCAATAACTAACAATACATATTTTATGTATAATTACATATATATTTTTTAATTTTGATGACTTTTGTGCTAAATTTTCAATATTCCGTAAATATGTAATTTTAAAAGTTTTTATCTATTTGGTTTGTTAATAATAAATACTTCCTTACTGATCCTATTGAAAAAAATCATGTTTAGGAATTATTTTCTTTTGTGATTAATTTCTTCCAACTAGTCCATGTGATGAATCAATCGTATTAAGGAAAAACAAAACCAAACCATTGTAAAATATTTTGTTGAATAAAATTAAAAAACATTTCTTAAAGGAGACATAACTCGTCCCATTAATGTACAAATGATTTTATTTTTGGAGGAAAAGAAATATGGATAAAGGTATCATCTTTATATTAAATACCATGTTTATAGTATTTCATTACTATGTTAAACAAATGTGTGAAAATAGAGAATAACAAAGTTTCACTTCATCTAGGATTTTTTAGTAATTAAAGTATACATTTATCAAAACATTTCAAAGGCTCTAAATTTTTGTGTGATAAATGATAAGACATGTGAAAAAATTTAAATAAGGAGCCCGAGTGATATTAGGCCTCTGTCCTAGATGAAATAGAGTAATATTTCAAAGTAAAGTAACTAGAGAACACCATTTACACACCATTTTTCTATAAATATAAGTATATACTTCCATTTTAATGGAAAAAACAATGATTGAGTGAGATGTGGTAGGTTATATTGGTTATATTAGAGGATTATAGCATTATGTAAGCTATCCTTGATGTTCTAAATTTTATGTGGTGGTGGAAGTGCTGATTTAAGGATTCTTCCCTCTAAAGTTAGGTAATTCAATGTATTCGTATTATAATTTTCGTTAAAATATTTTAATGATTGATAGAGGTCAATTTTATTTCATTAATTCTCATTCTATTAATGTATTATTGAATTTTTACTTACTCATAAATTTACAATATTTTTTTTAAATTTTTTCGTGAGGTCTTCCCATTGAGAAAAATTAGTTCAATTAGTTTCAGTTACTTAAAGGTATTTAGGAAATATAATAATTTTTATAAGAAGATAAACACCCATATTTGAGACATTGATATGTTTTATAAGTAATATTGGTGTTCACATGGAGTTCATTGAGTGTGAATTGGGAAATATAATTTGATAATTCAATTAAACAAGGATAAAGTGAGTATCCAAGGAATATAGCTTGTCCAGTTCTTCCAAAATTAGATTTTCATTTTATATAAAAATGGATTATGATTCATAATATCTTAAATATATTTCTATTCTTAATATTATTTTGTGATATTTTACTATTTAAATATATTCAATTCCCACTTTTTGACATAAAAAAACCAATGTGACAATCCGATAACTTAGCTTTTAACCTCCTCATGAGATAACCATGTTGTCACCAATGTGATGAATTTTATTGGGGAAATTATTTATTCAGGTTTAGTAATAAAAAAACATCGGATATTCCATCAACCCATGGATGATATGATGTATTAGGTTTAATTGACTCTCCAAATATTTCTTCAAGCCTTTCCAAAACAACAAAGTGAAATATATGTCCATATCTGATACTTTACTAGAGGGAACTCCAAGTTATCACATAATATCATTGAAATATGGATTAAAGAAATCATATATAGATTTATTCTATAATATTTGAAATAAATAAGCAACTTCATCAAATGATATACTATCACCCAAATGAAATCATGACTCCTCAGGGTCTTGAGTATCCCTAGGATGAAGTCTGTCGCCACATCACCCCACTTACAAATCATCATGGGAAGTTTCTAAATCATACCACTAGGATGTGGATGCTCTTTTTTATCATTTGTAAGGTAAGGAATCATAAAAAATGAATAGAAATGTCTATCTTCATTATTTTCCACAAAAAATGACATTCAATGTCCTGTAACATCTTTATCGACCTAGGATACACTTCCCATTTTGAAGAAGTAGAGTCTCTAATCAACTACTCCCTCATGGAAGCTAGCACTAAAATTCACCCATTTACCGTAATCACATAATCATCATATATTGAAAATCATGGGACTAAACAAGCTCTCTTCATGTGTTCTTGCATCACCACACATTCATGTTATGACTCTTGGCTCTCATTCACATGGTACACCGAAGAAGATGTGATAACCAAATGAAAACATGTCATAACTCCATAATCCTCTGATGCATTCATTATCCAATCCTCTATCAGCTCCATTAGAAACCATTTATCATATGAAGGAAACTATTTTATCTCCTACATCCTCAATGCATTCCTACTAAGAACATCTACAATGAAATTACCTTTTCCTAGAGTATAGTAAATATAACATCCTACATCACAATACACCATAATTAATGATTTATTATATATCAACACACATAATATAATACCATAATATCATGATGCATAGTGTATTTAGAAAATTAGGTAAATTTAAAAATTACATGAAATAGGGGTACAACCACATTATTTTAAATCTCAATAACATGCCCTTAAAAATATATTTCTCTTGTAAAATTACATGGGATCACCTGGGGACATATGTAGAAAAGGGGAGAGCTATAAAGCCCAGTAATGGAATAATCAAAGAATAGAATAAGTTAAAGTAGTACATGTGATTCAAGAGTAATATCAAGGGAAAATAATTGGGTGAGAATCCTAAACATAAACATCTAGGTATTTTTAAATATGAAGGAAGCATGGAAATGTGGAAATAACATAAAAAACATCATATACTTAAGTCAATGCAAACCATTGATACATCATAAAATAGTTTGTTTAGGATATCATCACATGAACCATACATGTTATTGCATTAGATAAAAACATTAACCAATGCATGGGAGGGATATATAATTCTGGGGCCACCCATCACATTCATATCATGTACATGCATAAGTGCACCACATAGATCAAACAACATACGGATATATTTCACCGCTTTTAATCCGATGATTAAGGAGTGTTGGTAAAATACCTGAAAGTAACTAATATATTAATGATATTTGAATTTATATGAATACTGTTGAGTGGAAATGGGAAATGGGTATTCACTAAAAAAATGTTAGGCATTGAAAATTTTAGGATTATTTCAGTAGAATAAATGGGGTACATAAAGATTCATGTAAGGGCCTAATGAGAGTTAATGGGGTCTCTCATCCCGAAAGAATCCTAATTAAAATAATAAGTATATGTAAAAAAATATCCAAACATGACAAATTGGATATAAAAATGCATAATATCAAGAAGCTTATTGAATAAAGAGGAGAAGGAGAGGATCCCTTACCCTAAGTTTAAAGTTAAAAAAGCTTGGTAGGAGATCATTAAGAGCCTGGGAACACCACGGTAGGGCCCTATAGAGGGAAAGTAAGAGTAAATTCTTGATTCAAGGGTTTTAGTGAAGTGGAATGGGTTATGGGGATGGTTTTTATAGCTAAATACAGGTAATACTTTATTACATTCAAAACTGATGTTATGAACCCTATATAATAAAATAAGAAAAAAAATAATATCCAATGGTTTTAGAACAATTTTTATTCCAAAGTGAAGTGTATTTAAATAATTAATAAGGGAAATATCCTAAATCATCAAAATAATAGCCTTGGTGATGTGAAAGTGTGTCATGTTTATAAAGATCAAATTTTAAATCATTAAAATATAATAACGGTTTTTGAATATGTATTAATGGGATTTAAAATTAATAAAATAACATAAAAAAACTTTAATTTTAAATGGAAACATAATTTTGGAAGCAAAAACTCATTATATAATTTATTAATTCACTTTCCTTTTTCTTTTATGATGTCATATGACCTACCATATTTAATTTTACCCCAAAATTCGATCCTATCATAAAACTTTGAAAAATTAATTGTTGGGAAATTTTGAACATATAATTTTCAGAAAATATTAATTTTTTCAGAATAATTCAATAAATTTTAAGATTTTTTTTGTTTAGATAAAAAATCCCCATTTATTTAAATGTAGTGTTTTTTTACGATAATAGATTTTAACCTTTATAAAAATTACATTTGACACTATAAAATTATATTATCATTAAAATTTATGTAAAAATTAATTAATAAAAATTATTTTTTAATAAAATAAAATTTATTTAAAAGATTCACGATTTCATCAAAAGAGTGTCATCTTTGAAACTACATATTTTTCAAAAATAAAATTTTTGTTTCATTATATCCAAATCTATTTTTTATCAAACCATAATCATTTATAATGTAATAATAAAATTTTTAAATATATTCCTAGTTTTATTAAAAATAAAATTATACAATTTTGTGCTGTAAGGGTCTGGATACATAAAAAATTATTACACCAGTATATATACTATGAGTAATGTGTGTGATGGTGTTACATTCAAGGGGTGGTTCGAGAAACATGGTTTGGGTTGTGATCTCAATAAGCTTTAACTTCTCCCATAAATAGTTTCAATCATGCTTTAGTTTTTTAATATAATCTTGGTATTGGTCAAGAGTAAATCCTAGTAATGACATCCACCTCAAAATCTTAATTAAATGGGAAATACAGTGTATAATCCTACTTTTCGAGGCCATTACTCCTTCTTTCCATGTCAATTAGACCTTATTATTACCCTTAATATATAATAATCTTAATGGTCAAAATAAAATGACTATATTATCAATGGTTATGATTCTTAATAAACTTTTAAACGTGAAATGATATAACTTATAACAGTCCAAATTAAACAAATTAGTGCATGTGTTTTATATAAAATCATTACTTAATAAGCTATTTATTTAATTGAACATGTAAATTCATTTATATATTTTTAGGTTGTTGAATTATTACCCTTTATACTTATTACCCTCAATATTTTATTTCATACATTAAGTCAAATGAGGGTACTTCTTCTTCATCACCCCATCAAGTTCCCAGGTCGCCTCCCCAATCTTTTGGTTCCACAATAGCACATTGACGTGGTGACTTTTATTTCTTCATAAAAATTTGTCTATATGATCTAAGTTCTTCACCAACTTCTTCTCATATAAAATATCATTCTCAAGTGGTATAACCTATAGAATATTTATATCTAAAAGGTTTGGTATGTACTTACTCAAGAGTGATATATGGAACACATCATCTACTTTTGATATGTTAGGTAGATGTTCTAGTTGATAATCCAAAAATATTATGTGATAAAGAATATTAAAAGTGATAATGCATCTTACACTAATCATTATTTTCATCCCAAACCTCTTGAATTTCATCCTTTATGATATATAATGGACAACTTTATCTCCAACATCAATTTCTAAGTCTCATTGATGATTGTATATATATCATTTATATTGACATTGTGTGGATTTCATATGACACTGAATGGATTAAACCTTCCCATTCTTCTCATGGATAAGATTGGTTCCCATCATCATCTACTCTCCACATTCATCCCAAATTGTTGGAGTTCAAAAACTCTTCCCATACGAATCCTTATAAGGTTCCATTTGAATAATAGAAAGAAAAATTTTGTCATATGTGAAATACAATAGAGGAAGGGGTTTGTACCATAATCCTTAGAAATACATTGAATAAGATCTTTTAATATCCTTTAATGTTTTGATAGTCCTCTTAAGCGGAAAATTATACTATGGGTGATAAGATGTATTGAAACATATCTCTGCATCCAATGCTTGCTAAAGGATTCTCCACAAAGTTAAGGTAAACCTAGGATCTCGATCAGATTTAATGGAGAGTTGAACGCCATATATTATTACCACTTATCTTATGTATATATTCACGAGTTCATCAAGAGAGAAATCTTACTCAAAAATAATTAAATTTGATGACTTTGTAAGGTGATAAAATACAACCAAGTTGAATTTTTCTCTTTTAGATGTCATGGGAAGTCCTACAATTAAATCTGTGGTTATATTTTCCCATTCCCATACATGTGTATGATATGGTTTCATCATACCCTTAAACTTCTATCATTTATCCTCAACATGTTTTCATACCAAGAATTGAGATAAAATTTTGTATTCTCACTGTTCATGTCATCCCACTATAAATATTTCTTCAAATATCTATTTACCATAGAGATTCCCAGATAAAATATATATAGATGAGCTATTAACATCATCTAAAAGTTCTCTCTCTATTTAACGTTTTTTATGGGAAGCATATTCATGTTCCAAAAATTATCACTCCATATTTTTCAAATTTTTACTCTATAATATTCAATACCTTTTTCTATTGTACCACATCATCTTTCTAGGCCTCCTTAATCCTTTAAATAATGGATGGATTAGCCATTAATTAAGAAAGGTAAGATGATTTTACTTTTAATATTCACTTTCCCATCATTCACATGTCCAATAAAATTTTATCCCATGAAATTATTATCATATATTGTGTTAGATGACCCTTTCTACTCATACAATATGCTACTTTTTTCAACTTCATAGGATTTTAATGGATTAAATAATCATAATCCTTGATCAGATCTAACCACCTTTATTGGATCATATTATAACCCTTATGTGTGAATATATTATTGAGGTTTTATTTATATATGTATACATTGAATTTATCCCTATATAGATAATGTTTCAAACTATTCAAGGTGATGATCATTGTATCAAATTATACATCATGCGTTGGGAAGTTCTAATCATAGATATTTAATTGGCAGGGGGAATAGGGTATAGCTTTTTCATATTGAATGAGTGAACAACCCATTACCTTTTTAGATGAATCATTTTAGATCACAATTCCTTCCCCACTGGTTTGTAATGTGATCATTGGTACAATGATTATCCTGTTTATTAACTATTTAAAAAGATTCATTGCATTCATAATTTCAATCAAACTCAACCACCTTATAAGACAACATGGTTAGTGGGATTTAAAATCATTAGAAGTTTCTAATAAATTGGTGATAATATCTAGATAATACAAAGAATCTATGGATCTATGTTATAAATTTCTCCCTTTTCAATTTTTCAATTTCCTCTGTTTGTTGTAGGATCCATAGATATCCAATTTTTAGTTATGAAATTATCCTGGAATGTAACATTATTTATCTAGAATATTCATTTATTGTACTTCACATATAAATTTTCTTTTCTCATGGTATTTTGTACATAATTTAAACAATACTGAGGTTTTTTACTTTCTTTTCGTGTAGATAATAATATCATATATAAATACTACAAATAGTTTATCAACTTATTCCCTAAATACAATATTTGTTATATCTATAAAGATATCTAGAGTATTGGGGAGTCCAAATGGCATAAATATGAAGTCAGAGTGCCTGATAATATCTTGAATTATTATCTACCTTAGATAAGTACTAGGCTCCATGTATCTCTCAAACATTTTATCAATCCATGAAATATGATACTTTTTCTTTTTCATGATCTTTTTGAGCTCATGATAATCAATACAGTGGTTCATTTAACAATCATTCTTCTAAACAAAAATAACCAATGAAACCCATGGTGAAGCACCTAGGTGTAGAAAAACTTTTTCCAGATTGTCCAATAATTTCTTCTTTAACTCTATAAGTTAAATAGCTGTCATTATATATGAAGTCTTGGATATTGGAAAATATTCAAGTATAAGTTTTATTGAGAACTCACTTAATCATCTTGGAGGATATAAACTCACTTTTTTAGGAAGCACTTCAATAAATTCACTTATGATAGGAATTTCATCAAGGATTATCTGTTAATTAACCTTAATCATTTATTTTAGATTTGATTTTCTAAAGGTAATAAAATCCATTAATGGGATTATTATACCAAAGGAGATTCATCCTCCTTCTAGATCCTATATATAATTGGAATGTTTTTTTAATACTGAGGGTGATTTCATTATCATCTAAATTTACGTTGGATTTATAAAATTAAAGCCAATCCATGCCCAAAATAACATCAAATTATGATATAGAGAGTATCCTAATGATTTAATGGAAATTTATCCTAATTCTTTTTATAGGGGATTTGTTATATTCTATGGATTAAATAATTGACCCATTCTTTATCTTCAATGGAAACTCAATTTTTATTTTTTGAGGTAGTTTTTGAATTGTTCTACAAAACATACATGATATGAAAGAATGTTTAGAACCATAATAAAATTTTATATTTTATATCCTCGAATGAATAACTACCAACCTATCACCACATTAACCCTTGATCTTTTGGCATTTGGGTGGTTTTAATCAGTTTTTATGTACTTACCCTGACATAGTGAATTGAATTGCATAACGTCCCAATTCCTTGTATTTGAAACATTGTAAAATAGGATGAGGGTTTAGTGAAGAATTAATTTACTCAGTCAAATTGGTGGGTTTATCCCATTTAAAGACATTCAATAGGTTCCCTTTCTTCAAAAACCTAATTTATTTCTTGTCCCATTAAGGAAATGTTTAGGAATATGCTTCCCACATTTTGAAAAGTGGGATATTGGACTTTCTTTCCCCAGTGAGATCTCTCCATCATACATCTATAATTAAAATAATTTACTTGATTCTATTCTCTATTTTCATAATACTATTGATATATTATAATATCCCTTTTAACAATAAGGGCACATCATATAATTTATTTATAGTTTTAATAGTCTTGAATCACCATATATTTTCATATAATTAGATAATCCCAATAACTAAGAGGTTAATTTTTTAGGGGATATGAAAAAGACATAGGTATATCGTGAATTTATTGTGATGTTTCCCTTATATTTCCCAATGGATTCATCATTCTTTAAATTCAGTATGAGGAAATACATCTCCATTTCAAGTCTATGATTGTGAGGAAAATATTTATTGAAAAACATTTTATAGAATTCATTCATCTCCATAACATCAACCACATCCCCATGATTAATATTTTTAACAACATCCACTATTTAACAACTTACCCTTTATATGATTAACAAATATCATGACCTTCTCTTTCATAGAGAAATGAAGTATAAAGAAGAACTTTTCAATGGATTTGATCCATTGTTCTGTGATTAATGGATTCGAAGATCTACTGAATGGGGGAGGAAATTTTCTTATAAAAGTCTCAATTTTAACTTTATATTTCCTTGGGGGATGTTGGTTTCCCCCCTGGTTCATGTTTTGACTCAAAACCTGATTTAATTGAAAACAAAATTTCAAGAATTTATCAACTCATACACCCATCATGTTGGGAATCTCATTTGGGAAGTTGTTGCATTTCTCATCACATTAGTTATTGACTCAGTTATTCCTATTCCCAAACATTGGCTAAAATTAAAGGGAAAATTGGGGTGAGATTTTTTAAACTATTAAACACATAAATGGGAAACCATCAACATTGAAGTGATAACTCAAATATGACATATATTCCTTAACCTATGAGGTTTTATGTTTCAATATATGTTATCCATGATCTATTTACTAGAAAAAATATTTTGGGTGTTTTTTTCTCATAATGTTTCATAACGGGTTTTTTTAATTTAACAAAGAATTCACCCTTAGAATCTAAAAATAGTTTTAACGAAAGGACTTATTTTTGTGTGGTACATGATGATCGATTCAAAGTCCAGTACACCCATTTTGGGGTTATTACCCCTAGGTATAACTATTCCAGATCAATGTCAACTTGTTGTATCAATATTAAGATGCATTTATTGGAAACCACTTACTCTATACTTTTATAAATTTTAGGATTGTTTTACTATCTTTAGTGTTATGAATATGGGTTTTACTAGGTATTTATAATCATAATATCAAAAACAATTAGACATTCCTCTGATACAAACTATGAGAACATATATATTAATACACATTAATTAACAATGTATTACACAAAGATAGAAAAAATACAATACCTAATGATCATGAGGCCTAGTTACATTTAAATATTAGGTACATGGAATAATAAACTGAATCATGTATATAATTTTTTTTTAAAATGCTCCATAATATCCCCTACAAAATCCATTGTCCCCCTAAAATGACACTAGATAACTTGGGGACATACAAAAGCAAGTGGTGAGTTATAAATCCCAGTAAGGGAGTAATCAAATAATAGAATAAGGTAAATTAGTACATATTAGTCAAAAGGAATATTAAGGTATAATAAAATGGTGGTAATCACAAACATGATGATCAATGAATGATATAAGGTGAAAACATAAAGGCAACACTGGAATGTGGAAACAACATAAAACATGACATCATAAATATAATTCAAGTATAACCATTGATACATAATAACATATTGTGCTTATGATAACCTCCGATGATCTATACATGATATATCATGAGATAAAAACAATACCTAATTCATTTTAGGGATATATAATTCGGGGACCACCTATAAAATTCATATCATGTACATGCATAATTTTTCCAAATAGATAACACAATGGGAGGATGTATTTCATCATTTATAATCTCATAACATAGGATTTTGGGTTACCTATTGAAGGGTGCCGGAGGTCGTCACGGCCCTCAAAATTACATTTATTACTCCTACACTAGCACAGTGGTGAAGGGTCGAACCACAGAGAAGGCAGATGAAAATTCTAAGGTTTTAAAACTAAAACCTCACTATTGTCAGTAGTGAGGTATGTATCATTTTACTTTTTATAATTTTTTTTATTTTACTGATTATATAGAAACAGGATGAGGAAACTAGATTTTCTAACAAAGAAACTAAAGCTATACTAAGTACTATTAAACTAAGAGTAATACAGTATACTATATAAAGCAGCAAGACAAGGAAGTGAGATCAACAAAGTACTCAGGAATTCTAAACAACTAGTTTGAATGGATGTTCTCTCCACAGCTTACAATCGAATCACACTTCAAGAAAATCTGAAGAATTTCCCTCGCCAGGAAACTCTACAGGCAGATGACTAAGTCTTGGAGTTCGCCACACCAAAACTCAACCAAACTGCAGAGTAGTTTTAAACGGTAACTTTTGGAAATAAACTCACCATAAATCTCCAAAGTTAATGACATTTAAGTTCTGAAAAATGCATTCAAAAACAACCTCGCCAGTTGAAATTGAATAATGAAATTGAAATTATTGAAGTGTGAACGATCAAAGATTAGAAATAGAATCAATCTCGCCAACTGATTCTAATTTCGTATAAAGATAAGAATATGAAGATTTAAAAATCATAACCAGAAGGTTTTAAAACTCCCGAGTTTAGAAAGTTCAATCTATGATCATATTGATTCAAGAAGTGTAAAACAACCAAGAACAGAGTACAAATAATAAGGACAGAGGGAAGATGTACTCCCCAAGTAATGCTCTGAACTCGGGCTCCTTGGTCTCCTGCTCGTTTCCAGTGCTGCTCCCGGGAGTCTCCGCTCTCGAATTGGTGTTGTCGTGGAATGTCGAATGAGAGTCTCCCAAAAATTCTGCTGCTGCTCTTCTTTAACTACCATCTGTCATCTGCTGCACGTCACCGCTCAATCTCCACCGACTTCAAAAGTTCTTTACCCACGCACCGCAAAATGTGCGTTTTTTCGCGACCGGCACGTCGCGCAAGAATTACTCACATAACTAACTCCGGGTGAGTTAGTTGCATGCACCTGGACGTGTTTAAGTCCGTTGAACGAACCTGCAATTTAGAAAAGAAAGATTAATAAACAAGAACGCAAATAACGAAAAAAAACATAGTTACATTAGAGTCTTCAAACTGTTAATTATAATTATTATTAATTATATATTTATACTATTAATAGTATATTAATTTATTAATACTTATTATTAAATTAGTTTTATAATTTAATTTATAATTTATTTAGTTATTAATATTATAATTGTTTATGTTTATTAATTTTATAATTTTTATTCTATATCTATTTGACCGAGTAAAGATAGCTTTTATGTAAAGTTAACTTTACTTAAAGTTATCTTTACTTTAGCTTTACCTTTTGATTTTAATTTTATCTTTTTGCTTTACTTTTATTATTATTTTATCTTTTATTTTTTTCTTTTTGTTTTATAATACTTTTGTTATTATTTATTTATTCTTATTATTATTATTATTTTTCATCTCCTTATTCCTCCCCCATTTCACGCACAGTAAGGGGAGAAGGGTTTCCAGCATTCTTCTTCTCCACGCCACCATAGAGAAGCGTCAGATTCAATTCAGCACGATAGTCCAACGGCTCCTCCTCTTGTGCGCAGAAGACCCACGGCGGCCCTCCTCTCCAGCTCAACAGACCCGCGGCGCGACTCCCTTTTTGTCTTGAGCAGCGACGTCTCGACTCCTCTAGATCGTGGCGCGGTGGAAAAAAATGGCATGTCTGGTTCGAGTAAGGTAGCGGTGTGGCTCCTCCTCTTGAGTAGAGCTACAAGCTCGGTATCGGCTATTGGTAGCTTCGGCGCCTCTCTCAACTCGTATCAACTCCAGCGGACAGCGGTGAACCTTCTTCACAACCGAAATTGGAAACCCTCCTTCTCTACAGCGCAACTACACCTCCATTTCGACCACCAAACAGTAGTGGAAACCCATTGTATTTCAGCAGATCATTTGCAACCTCCCCTTATCCTTCCTGTAGAGGACCAAAGTGGTGGCTCGGCTCCTCCCTTCAGAGATGGCGTAGCAGCAGACCTTCTAGTACCAACATGACTCAACAACGGCTTCATCTCCTACGGCGGCCAGCGGGAGGTTGAAGATCTATCATCGGTAAGGGAGCTACCGATAGAAGGTATCGGTAACTAAACAGGGGAGAGAAAAAATGCTGTCTATCAGTGAGGAAAATGAAAAGGCTGTATCGGTGAGGATAGGAACAGCCTATCGGTGAGGGGAAACTACCAGTGAGGTAGATGACATCGGTGAGGCAGTGCGGCATGGGGTCACTGATATGGGAAAATAAGAGGTCACTGGTATAATAAAAAAAAAGTCACCGCTAGTATAAAAAAAACTCAGTTACTTAAATAAAAACTAACGGTGACCTTAAAAAATTAATTGAAGATAAATTAAAACTAAATAAAAAGAAAAATAAGAAAAATAATTAATTACAAAGAAACTAAATCTAAACACCATTAATTTGAAACAAAAATTTTATTAAACGTTAAAACATTAATATAATTAGCTAGAAACACTAATTTTATAAACTGAATAAAATTTTAAACTAAATTAATAAAAGACATAACATTAAAATAACTATAAAATTTAATTAAAGAATAGCAGCAAATATAAATAAAAAGCATCGGTGACCCAATAAGTCACCAAAAGATCTCTTCTACCTCACCGGTAGACTAAAACAAAATAAAAATGAAATAAAACTCAATCTGCATACATAAAATAATATAATTAATGCTTAAGAACTCTTAATTAATTATTTGACACATAAAAATAAGGGCGAACCAATATAATTAATTTAAAAACACATATTATTTACTTAAATGACTAGCAGGTGATTAAACACATAAAATAATAAAATTAACCTATTCTAACGTAACTTAATTGAAAGAATAATTAATAAAATAAAGTCTAAATTAATTAATTAGAATTATGTTAATTAAATAATTGTTTAAATAGAAATTAACTTATTATGAAGCCAAGCCAAATTAAATTAACCTAACTAAATACTCACCGTTGTTAATAAAATTGATGGGCTCACTGGTAGAAATCAAAGTCTACCGATAAGTTATGAAAAAGAGCTACCGGTAGGAAAGAGTATCGGTGACAATGGTCACCGATAAACAGCACCGGTAACCTACCTACCAGTAGATAAAAAGGACCCCTGCTATCGGTAGCTCAGCTACCGATAGTCTGGCAAGCTGCGACTAAATTATATAAACATAAAAATGTAAAAGTAAGTTAATTATCAAACACAATAATTATTAACAAAGACAAATTAAATAAAATAAATATTAAATAAACAAATTGAAAATTAATTACATTAAAAAATAAAAAAGGTATAAATTAACTATTTATTGTTCAAAAATTAAATAAAATGTTATAAAAAGTGAATAATTGACAAATTTATTTATAAAAATACAAACGTGCATTTATTTATTAAAAAGTGTTAAATTAATTAAATAAATTGTATAAAATGTAATAAAAAGATGTGGCAAACTGAGTAAAAATAAGGCCACATCAAATTCCCCCACACTTAAACATTGTTTGTCCTCAAACAATCCCATGTCTTATTCTCTTTGAAAAAGTGTGAATTATACAAATCAGCAATGTTCGGAGAAGTTTCAACAGAGGACTAAAAAAGTGTGCTTAGGATATTGAAAACATAGCCTCAAATAATGTCTCGCCTAGAACAACTACTCAAAGGGAACTCAAGTAAACCATGAATCATCCATAAATAAAGGTGTCCTGCTTCATATATGACTCTGCCTTGTGACTCACTTCAATTCATGCTCAATTTAAAAATTCAAGAGTGATAAAAGGATTAAAAAAATGTGGAATTAAAACCTTAACAAAAGAAACTTTGTACTTTGACTAATCCCCTTGGTTCCAAAATTAAAACATAGATAATTTTTTTTTGAAATCACTTTATTGATACAACCCAAATGACTCCCATATATTTTAGTTTTCCCCTTCTTCATCTGGAGTTCATCATTCCCCTCACCTTAATGAATTCATTTTTGACCCTAGACACTTTATTTATTTTTCCCAAGCCATGTAATTTGTGCCAATCACTGTGCAATGCACTTATTCAAAGTGTACAGAGGGCTTATAGTAAATAGAAACGCACCCAGCATCTAAGGTCTCAGAGATTCACCGTGGGATCCCAGATGCCCAGTATTACTCCAGTTACAAAGGATTTATATAAAAACCATTTACATTGACTCAATATAAGTGATCATTTTTATAAATTAAAAGAATGAAAAGGCTCCTCGGATAAAAGTCAAACTTCCAGTACCTAAAATTATGATCTTAAATCCACTAAAAGGTTTCCCATATCACTCTAAAAACAAGATCCTAACCAAAATTCATTAAACCACTAAACAGTTCCACTCAGCAATCATCCACCAACACTCATTTCAGACTCAAAGAAAGACTCAACATCCAATCAAGCACCATCCTAAGGCAAGACTCATTTGAGTTCAGTGTAAAGCCTAAAATTGTGAAGAATTTTTGAAAAAATTTGACCATTTTTTTTGACAAAAAGTTTAAAAGCAGTGGGAATTGATGAGCATTACAATTAAACACAGTTTAGCACAGTCAAGAATTGACCCCCTCCCCCACACTTAAGACCCAACTTTGTCCCCAAAGTTGACTTCTAAATATGGAGAAGAACAGTTAATCAATTATGGTTCAAAACAGATTTTCAATTTAGTAGATTAATGAGATGTATAAAGGGTCTCAATGAAATTCAAATATAGTGTTTTCCACAATAGTTAAATAAAATCAGGTTCATTTCAGACAACACACATGCTTTAACATTCAGTCCAGTGACAAAGATTTTCATTAAAGCACAAACATAGCATATAAGGTGTAAGTGTGCAATTAACTGGGTGTAAGCATGTTAAACAATAAGTTCAATAATATGTTCAATATAGTAGACAAAGTTCATGCCAAACACCTCAACGAAACAAGCAGATTCAAATGACCAGAAGCATGTACTTCTCCCACACTTAGTTTCATGCTGTGAAAATGTTTTTTCACAATGCAATTCAGCTTTTTTAAGAAAGGAGGGTCATGCAGATTTTTAATTCATTAGCTACATGACATGCATCAGAATTTTATAATACAAGCAGAATTTTAAGCAAGCAGAATTCTATTTACAAAAGAAGGAGCAGAAAAATAAGTGCAACAAGTTGAAGTACTTACCTGACTAAGCTCTTGTCCAAAAATGACCATGGGAATTCCACTCCATAGATGACAGAAGCAGCATTCCTAAAAACACAGAGTATATAGACCAGGAACAATTATGCAACAAAAACAGAGCATATATAAGCAAAAAAAGCAGCACTTTATTTAAAGTAAAATAAGAACAGAACAAAAGTAAAAACAAAGAAAGAGCATGGGTTGAATCTCATGAAGCACTAAATTTTAAGTTGTCAGTTAGACTTTATTTAATCACAATTTTTATTTATGAACAAAACACAAACCATGGGTTGCCTCCCATGCAACGCTAGGTTTAAAGTCCCCAGCCAGACTCACCTAGCAACTAACCGTAGTCACTAGGTGGATGTGGTTTCCTTAATAGGAACCACCACATGTGTTTGGCCCATATATATTTAACATAACAGTGAAAATTGTGGGCACCAAAACATAAGCAGATAAAAATGTAATTCTCAAAGCCTGAATTAACCCCTAAGTAGCACCCTTTAGCAGTAATGGATATAGTGTTGTCCACTTCTAGTTTTGTTTCAGATTTATCAAAAGTTGAGTACACATGAAGGGACAACATAGTACTAGGTGCTTCAAAGGGTGTGACATTATTTTCATGGCTTTCTCTCTCATCTTCAACACTCATAGGTTCAAATACAAGGGTGCTTGTGGGTGAATACTGAATAGTAGGTTCAAAAGGGGATTCAATAAAGTTCTGAATAGAATCATGAGCATTGGAACTCAATTCTAAGTCTCCCTCTAGACTACTATCAGTATCATGATGAAGTTTAGGACCCTTCACAGGTGAGGATGGAAGTGAAAAACAAGAAAGAGAATTTATGTTATCACTAAGTGGTTTAGCTCTAACAATGTTATAAATCTCTTCCAAAAGATCCTCTTCTGTTAACTCACATTGAACATCTACTACTTCTATCAAATCAGTTCTGCCTAGATCAAGTGTGTGTTCAACCTCATTTTCATATTCAAGTTCAAAAGGCTCACTTTCTAAAACCATGTCATTTGAGTGTTGCAATTCAATTTCAGGAGAAGAATTGTACAATTCAGTTTCAATAAATTCACTTTCCAAAATGTTCATGTTAAGACAATTCTCCTCAAGTTGATCAACACTGATTTCCATTTCATTGCACACTGATTCAGAAAAGTGATTAATATGAGAATAGGTAAGTGCAAACTCATCAGTTAATTTTTCTTCAAATATTATTCCCTCATTCTCATCATAAAACATCATTTCAGAATTAATTGGGTTTACAGTTTCAAAACATGGAAGAGAAGTTTTCAGTTGAGGTTCAAAAAATTTAGATTCTATGTTATCCAGCTTAAGGTTCTCTTCCAAAGTGTTCCCAATTTCAATTTCAGGCTCATTGTTCAGAATTTCAGAAAGATTGGGTGAAGAGTTTTTAACATTCAAGTTTCTAGTTTCAAGTATATCTTCAACCCGAGTGACTTCATTCTCAAAGTTTCTAGAACAATGATTTTTCTCAAGTGTAGGAATTATGAAAAGAACTGGGCTATCTTTTTCAATCTGTTTCAATTCATCTTCAAAATTGTCCAACTCGATTCCATTAAAGTTTTTTATTGGATTTTCAATTATGTGTTCTTTATTTAGAGAGTTGGTTATTTCCAGATTTAGTTCAACAGAGTCAGATTTTTCAAAGTGAATGGGTTCTTGTCCAGTTTCATTATCACTTTCTTCTTCCACTTGATTTTCAAATCTTTTGTAGAAATTTTCTTTTACCTTTTCTTCAAATACTTCTTGTTCTTTAACCCTTTGTTGCAATTCCCAGATCATGGTTTCTATTCTTTTCATTCTTTGATCTCGCTCTTGAGAATCTCTAAGTTGAATCTCATGGGTTTGAGTTAACCAATTATTAATTTGTTCCACCCTAGCATCTAGTTTGGAATCAATTAATTCAATTTTAGCTAGGGTGATAGGACTAAACTCACATTGTTCATTTTCATCAGTGTAAACATCTTGTTGTGGCTGGTTATAGACACACTGCGAAGCAGTATGTCCATAATCACCACAACAAACACAGTTAGGTCTCGGTTGATTCCAATTCTGATTAACATCTATTTTTAATTCAAAATTTAATGAGCTTAAACACACAACAGTTCTCTGTGAAGCAGATTTTTCTTTTCAAAACAACAAAAGTAGCAGATACAGTTCAAAGTAGTTTTTTTTAAATCAGTTTTTTTTGTGTTTTTTTTTTGTGTTTTTTTGTGTGTTTTTTTAAACCCTAGACTCTCGGTGCGTGCCTTCCCCGGCAACAGCGCCAAATTTTGAAGGGTGCCGGAGGTCGTCACGGCCCTCAAAATTACATTTATTACTCCTACACTAGCACAGTGGTGCAGGGTCGAACCACAGAGAAGGCAGATGAAAATTCTAAGGTTTTAAAACTAAAACCTCACTATTGTCAGTAGTGAGGATGCATCATTTTACTTTTTATAATTTTTTTTATTTTACTGATTATATAGAAACAGGATGAGGAAACTAGATTTTCTAACAAAGAAACTAAAGCTATACAAAGTACTATTAAACTAAGAGTAATACAGTATACTAATATAAAGCAGCAAGACAAGGAAGTGAGATCAACAAAGTACTCAGGAATTCTAAACAACTAGTTTGAATGGATGTTCTCTCCACAGCTTACAATCGAATCACACTTCAAGAAAATCTGAAGAATTTCCCTCGCCAGGAAACTCTACAGGCAGATGACTAAGTCTTGGAGTTCGCCACACCAAAACTCAACCAAACTGCAAAGTAGTTTTAAACGGTAACTTTTGGAAATAAACTCACCATAAATCTCCAAAGTTAATGACATTTAAGTTATGAAAAATGCATTCAAAAACAACCTCGCCAGTTGAAATTGAATAATGAAATTGAAATTATTGAAGTGTGAATGATCAAAGATTAGAAATAGAATCAATCTCCCCAACTGATTCTAATTTCGTATAAAGATAAGAATATGAAGATTTAAAAATCATAACCAGAAGGTTTTAAAACTCCCGAGTTTAAAAAGTTCAATCTATGATCATATTGATTCAAGAAGTGTAAAACAACCAAGAACAGAGTACAAATAATAAGGATACAGGGACGATGTACTCCCCAAGTAATGCTCTGAACTCGGGCTCCTTGGTCTCCTGCTCGTTTCCAGTGCTGCTCCCGGGAGTCTCCGCTCTCGAATTGGAGTTGTCGTGGAATGTCGAATGAGAGTCTCCCAAAAATTCTGCTGCTGCTCTGCTTTAACTACCATCTGTCATCTGTTGCACGTCACCGCTCAATCTCCACCGACTTCAAAAGTTCTTTACCCACGCACCGCAAAATGTGCGTTTTTTCGCGACCGGCACGTCGCGCAAGAATTACTCACATAACTAACTCCGGGTGAGTTAGTTGCATGCACCTGGACGTGTTTAAGTCCGTTGAATGAACCTGCAATTTAGAAAAGAAAGATAAATAAACGAGAACGCAAATAACGAAAAAAAACATAGTTACATTAGAGTCTTCAAACTGTTAATTATAATTATTATTAATTATATATTTATACTATTAATAGTATATTAATTTATTAATACTTATTATTAAATTAGTTTTATAATTTAATTTATTATTTATTTAGTTATTAATATTATAATTGTTTAAGTTTATTAATTTTATAATTTTTATTCTATATCTATTTGACCTAGTAAAGATAGCTTTTTTGTAAAGTTAACTTTACTTAAAGTTATCTTAACTTTAGCTTTACCTTTTGATTTTAATTTTATCTTTTTGCTTTACTTTTATTATTATTTTATCTTTTATTTTTTTCTTTTGGTTTTATAATACTTTTGTTATTATTTATTTATACTTATTATTATTATTATTTTTCATCTCCTTCTTCCTCCCCCATTTCACGCGCAGTAAGGGGAGAAGGGTTTCCAGCATTCTTTTTCTCCATGCCACCATAGAGAAGCGTCAGATTCAATTCAGCACGACAGTCCAACGGCTCCTCCTCTTATGCGCAGAAGACCCACGGCGGCCCTCCTCTCCAGCTCAACAGACCCACGACGCGACTCCCTCTTTGTCTTGAGCAACGACGTCTCGACTCCTCTAGTTCGTGGCGCGGTGAAAAAAAAATGGCATGTCTGGTTCGAGCAAGGTAGCGGTGTGGCTCCTCCTCTTGAGTAGAGCTACAAGCTCGGTATCGGCTAGTAGTAGCTTCGGCGCCTCTCTCAACTCGTATCAACTCCAGCGGACAGCGGTGAACCTTCTTCACAACCGAAATTGGCAACCCTCCTTCTCTGCAGCGCAACTACACCTCAATTTCGACCACCAAACAGCAGCGGAAACCCATTGTATTTCAACAGATCATTTGAAACCTCCCCTTATCCTTCCTGTAGAGGACCAAAGTGGTGGCTCGGCTCCTCCCTTCAGAGATGGCGTAGCAGCAGACCTTCTAGTACCAACAAGACTCAACAACGGCTTCATCTCCTACGGCGGCCAGCAGGAGGTTGAAGATCTATCATCGGTAAGGGAGCTACCGATAGAAGGTATCAGTAACTAAACATGGGAGAGAAAAAATGCTGGCTATCAGTGAGGAAAATGAAAAGGCTGTATCAGTGAGGATAGGAACAGCCTATCGGTGAGGGGAAACTACCAGTGAGGTAGATGACATCGGTGAGGCAGTGCGGCATGGGGTCACTGATATGGGAAAATAAGAAGTCACTGGTATAATAATAAAAAAAAATAGTCACCGCTAGTATAAAAAAAACTCAGTTACTTAAATAAAAACTAACGGTGACCTTAAAAAAATAATTGAAGATAAATTAAAACTAAATAAAAAGAAAAATAATAAAAATAATTAATTACAAAGAAACTAAATCTAAACACCATTAATTTGAAACAAAAATTTTATTAAACGCTAAAACATTAATATAATTAACTAGCAACACTAATTTTATAAACTGAATAAAATTTTAAACTAAATTAATAAAAGACATAACATTAAAATAACTATAAAATTTAATTAAAGAATAGCAGCAAATATAAATAAAAAGCATCGGTGACCCAATAAGTCACCATAAGATCTATTCTACCTCACCGGAACACTAAAAAAAATAAAAATGAAATAAAACTCAATCTGCATACATAAAATAATATAATTAATGCTTAAGAACTCTTAATTAATTAATTAATTAATTATTTGACACATAAAAATAAGGGCGAACCAATATAATTAATTTAAAAACACATATTATTTACTTAAATGACTAGCAGGTGATTAAACACATAAAATAATAAAATTTACCTATTCTAACGTAACTTAATAGAAAGAATAATTAATAAAATAAAGTCTAAATTAATTAATTAGAATTATGTTAATTAAATAATTGTTTAAATAGAAATTAACTTATTATGAAGCCAAGCCAAATTAAATTAACCTAACTAAATACTCACCGTTGTTAATAAAATTGAAGGGCTCACTGGTAGAAATCAAAGTCTACCGATAAGTTATGAAAAAGAGCTACCGGTAGGAAAGAGTATCGGTGACAATGGTCACCGATAAACAACACCGGTAACCTAACTACCGGTAGATAAAAAGGACCCCTGCTATCGGTAGCTCAGCTACTGATAGTCTGGCAAGCTGCGACTAAATTATATAAACATAAAAATTTAAAAGTACGTTAATTATCAAACACAATAATTATTAACAAAGACAAATTAAACAAAATAAAGATTAAATAAACAAATTGAAAATTAATTACATTAAAAAATAAAAAAGGTATAAATTAACTATTTATTGTTCAAAAATTAAATAAAATGTTATAAAAAGTGAATAATTGACAAATTTATTTATAAAAATACAAACGTGCATTTATTTATTAAAAAGTGTTAAATTAAATAAATAAATTGTATAAAATGTAATAAAAATATGTGGCAAACTGAGTAAAAATAAGGCCACATCACCTATATAAAATTACCCAATAAATTAAGGGTAGGTATATCTAGGTGAACACCCTTTAGTGTAAATATAGATGGGTATTCACTACACAAAAGTTTGTCTTGGAAAATCATAGAATAATTTTGACAACAAAATATGGGTACTTAAATATTCATGGAAAAGTTTAATAAGAGTGAAATTGGTATAAAATCCCATGGAAATCGTAATAATGTTAGAGGTATGAGTAAAAAATATCCAAACATGGAAAATTATAAATTAGAAGGCATAATATCATGAAGATTCTTTACTAAAGAGCAGAAGGAGATGACCACTTACCATGAGAGGGCACTTCAAAAAGCTTGGGAAGAGATTCTTAAGGGATTGGCAATACCTTGGGTGGGCTCTAGATATTGAAATTCATAATAAATTCATGTTGTAATGGATTTTTGTGAACATTAATGGGAGTTTGGGTGGGTTTTTATATCAAAAGAGAGGAATTATTTATTAATTTCTAAACATTGGTTTTGGACTATCTATGATAAAATAATCAAAATAAAAAACCTTACTATGTTTTTTAACCCTATTTTCTTCCAAAGAGGACTGTATTTAAATATTTTATATGTCTAATAACTGAAATTGTTAAATTAACACCCTTGGTGATATGGAAGGGATGTTTATACTAAATTAATTTTAAAATCAAAGAATATAATATTGGTTCTAGAGGATTCATTAGAGATTTATAAAATTAATCAAATAACATAAAAATTGTATATTTTAAAGGGGAAACACAATTTTGGTCATTTATATGCTTTATTTTATTTTTAACCTCACTTTTTATCTTTTATGATGTCATAATACATATTATAAATTTATAGATTATTTAATTTTACCTAAAAATTTGACTATCTCATAAAATTATGAAAAAATTTCTATTCAATAATTTCGACACAATGATTTAAAAAATAATACTTATGTTATCAAAATATTTCTATAAATATGAATATTCACACGTTTAAATCAAAAATCCTCATTTATTGAGAAATATGGGTTTTTATGAAGAAAACAATTCCCGACCCTTATAAAAATTACATTTAACTTCATAAAAATATATTATCATTTAAATTTAAATAAATTTTATTTAATAATTTTTTTTTATTAAAATAAAACTCATATCATAATTTCTTGATTTCATAAAAAGAGTGTTCTGATTGGAACTTCATATTTCCAAAAAATACAATTTTTGTTTCGTCGTATCAAAATATAATTTTTTTAATTTGATTATTTAATCATCTATAAAGTATTAATAAAAAATATAAATATAGTAATTATAATATTATTATTAAAACATAACATTTCATTTTTTAGGGTCTAGATACATAACTCCTCATTACACTAGGTTATACCCAAAGGCTATTGTGTGCGATAGTCACAATTTCTTATGGTGGTTCAGGGAACATCGTTTGGGTCATTTTTTTTAAAGGTTGGGGCCGAAGCCTCATTTAATATTAAAGCAAAGAAAACGCCTCTTTAACTGGGTAGAAGGAGACCCATTACATAGCCTGAAGGCCTAGTGGGCATTTAGCACCTTACATGGCCCGTAGACCAATTTTTTGGCCCAAAGCCCATTCTGTGAATAGTACTGCTACAGTACCTGTGCTGCTACAGTACTGCACATTACCTTACACTGCTACAGTGCTCCGCCTCCGCTACATTACCCTACCACCACTATAGTGCCCGCCGTTCCTACAGTTCCACCACTGCTACAGTACACTACAGTGCCGCTACATTAACCTACGTCCAATAGTCTACCTTCATGTGTTGAATATATTCTTGATATTTTTCAAGAGAAAAGGATAGTGATTCCATATCCGGTATAATTCTAGATAAATGGCCTTCATAGGGTAAAATCCTACTGGTTAAGGCTATCTATCCATATACTAGTCCCAGTGGGAGGTTATCATAACCACTAATATTTAAAAAAATTAATGGTCACTATAAAATGAAAATATTATCAATGTTTACGATTCATAATGATATTTTAACTACCAAAGGTTATAACTTATAATAGTACAAAATAACCAATGTAGTACATGTGTTTTTGATAACATAATTACTTAATAAGGAATTTATTTATTTGAAAAGGGAAATTCATTTATAAATGTCCAGGTCATTAAATGAAATGTCAAAGTTTAATTTATGTAGATAATCCACAAAACTCCTATACCTCAAGTGGATTTCCCAATGAGATAATATTTATCTGAGGCTCTTTTGGTCCAAATAGATAATAAATCTCTCTTTGAAGAGATAATTTCACTAACATTTCAGTGTAAGGACCACAACTACTAATTCCAAGTTATGTGTAGGGTAGTTCCGCTCATGGGGTTACAAATAACATGACCCAAAAACTAATTCATGGTCCATATGAATTACCAAAACTCTTAAACATATTTTTTATGAATCATATTAAAATTTATATCAAATTATAAGTTCTAATAATGTTAGAATCTGGGTTTTCATCAATCCTTTCTCTATCTATAAGAAGGCCTCTTCGCAATGACCTCTCCACATGAACTTAAATTCATTATTTAGAATCCCCTTCATAGTTTCTTAAAAATGATAAATTCACTAGATAAATAGTCAGTAGTACCCTAAAATACTTATAAAAGTACTAATCTCAAACATGTTCCTAGTATGTTCCCAAGATATCACAACATCTACCTTCTCTTGGTATATTTTTATCCCAGTCTCGAAAACCCCATGCCAAAGAAAAGGTATTTCTTAAATCCATAAGTGATACTTCAAGATTTTTGCATATAACTAACACACTTGAAGTTTAATCCAACCACTCTTATGGTTTCTAGAATGTAACTCGAAAGTTCATGAGTACATGAGGATATCACCACCAAAAACTACGAAGAAAGAGTTGATATGTGAATGGAAAATCATGTTCATGAGAACTGTGAGCACTATTGGCATATTTTTTGACCAAAATGAATCCAAATATACTTATATAGTCTATGTAAACTCTTAAAAATTGTCTTGGGAATATCCAATTATCTAATATGGCATTGGTGGTACTCTAACTGTAATATCCTGAGATTTTAGAAGGATACACTCTATTTGATTGTGTACAAGATACAAAACACTGAGTTTAAACAATGAATGGGATATTTTTTGGTGACCATTATAAAATTTCTATTCAATTCTTGCCTATTAATATGCATAAATTATTTATGAAAAAAATATAAATATTCTACTAAATATAAATTTATTGGTAAATTATTAGAAAACAAACAAAAACTTTTTAGTAAAATAATAATATTCATAAAAAAATAAAATTTCTTAAAAAATGTTTTTATTTATATTTATAATTAATTTTTGGATATTTTAAAAAATTTATTTGATAAAATTATCAAATATTTTTGAAATCATCAGATCCAAATTATGCTATGGATTTTTTTTTAAAATTTTATGGAAAGTTTGACTTTTCACTGAATAAATAAAAAACCAATTTTTTATTAAATATTATATTTTTGAATTACTAAAAAGGTAATGTTATGTTTTCGATTAGTTTTAATTCTTCAATAGTTCAATTTTATTTGAAATATCCGAATTACTGTTTTTGAAATAGATTTTATACATGAATTTAGTATAAAAACAATTTTCCAAAAAACTATTTTTTATTCCGTTTTGCTGATTTATGTTTAAATTAAATTATAAAGAACACATGTTTTAAAATTTGAAAAATGGATTCGATATTTGGAATCATTTGGTCCATCTTTTTTAATTAGGACCCTATTATTTTTAGTCAATAAGAAAAGTAATTGTGGTAAAATTTATTACCTCAATAAAGGATAAAGCAGGTTAATATGGATTACAAATAAGTGATAAGGATATTATTTTTCATTATATTTGTTATTGGATGATTTTAATTATACCCTTAAAAAATAATTTTATAAATTTAGTTGTTTAATGGACACTTTTCCATGAAAATGACTTATATATTACTTAAATCAATGAACGTCACATAGTGTCACTTTCTTTATCTTAAGTACCTATTATGTGTACAAATGGGAAAAAATTGGTTATGAACGAATGTTAGTTTCAATTTTGAAATTAATAAACTTATTTTCATTATATAATTTTATTTATAACTTTTTGGGCCACAATAATGAGATTATGACCTTTATAATATTTTTATTTGCAAAAAAATCAAAGATGACACATTAATGTTTTTAGTAGCTATAATAATTACAATATGGGGTTATCTAGATGACATGTTCAACTATATATCATATTTTTAAATATAAAATATTAAACTTCAACATGGAAATTTATTTATAATCTTTTTAATTAAATAATTACTTGAAATTCCAACAAAATGCCAATGTATTAATTATTCAATTAACATAAAAATCAATTAAGTAATAGTAAAAATATTAATTGTAAAATAATTTGAGATATTTAAGATGATACATCAATTATATATATTCCATTCAAATTTTAGGGGTATGATAAAATAGTTTTTTAATTTTGAAATATTTATTGATATATTTTAACAGAAACAATAGTGACTATTATCAAAATTAACAATAATGATATTTTATGGGATCAATATGTTTAAAATTATTTAACAACAATATAAATATTTAAAAATTAAAAAGTGAATATTAAATGGTCTAAAATGTCATATATTGACCATTTATGGTCCAATTGGCACCATATATGTAAATATTAAAACCTTTTAATGTTGAAAAATTGCATTCAATAGTTAAAATTAGAATAGGTTAACTAAGGGTTAATCAAAATGATAGCATCTAGATAATTTCAAAACCTATATAAAATATATTGGTTGAGAATATTACAACCTTATATTATCTTATAACCCAATACATGTCCATTTTGTGGTATTCTAATAGAAAATTAATTTATTATAATTTAATATTTTGTGAAATTTCAAAAGTGCCTCTCACCTAAATTATAAAAGGGAACCTCCTCCCTAACTTATTTACACCACATTATTACTGATAGATTGACCATACACTGCCAATTTCTATACTAAAATTCCCTATAAACATTCTATAAATTTTAGTCTTCTAAAAAGACCAACCCTAGAGCCCTTTAGAGGAGATCCAAAGGAGATGTTTCGAAGAAGAGGTAATTGATATAACTGATCACTTTCTTTTTCTACTATTTCATACCTCCGATAAATACATTAATTTTGTCATAAAATAATAAATCAATAACCATGAATAATATTAAATTTTATTATGATGATGAGAACACCATTATACAGCCTCTTCCCTCCAATCAAGAAGTAAAAGTATTACTGAGGCGCAAGTATGGCTTACCATCTACACGTGGTGATACGATTAATTTTTCATCACCATATATTATGCATGGGTGTTATGATGTATTTATTCAATATATAAGATATATATGATATAATAATGATTCCTTAAAGTTGAATTATTTTTATTTCATTCCTTTAGTTGAATAATGGATACAACATTCATGTGTACGTAGGGCCAACCGTCTCTATGAACTATGTAATTATTTTTTCTATATCTACTTTATATGAATGATTATAAACATGTATATGATTATTATATATTATATTTATGAGATGATTAAAAATATTTAAATTATGGGACTAAGATCAATGACGAAGGACCAAGTCTACCAAACTGAAACATACCTAGGAAACAAAGAAGTTACTACCAGGAACATTGATTTTAATAAAAAATTATTAATAAATTGTGCTAAGATATTGTAAATAAATAATACATGGTATGATAGAATTAATGTTATGGACTAAATTTATGTTAAATCTAAATTAATTATACAGGATTTTTGAACATGAATGAAAAAAGGAAAGACTTGAGGTAAGGGTTTGTTTCACAACCTCATCATTATTCGAGATTTTTTATGTTTAAGTATCCACAGGGTAATATTAATATTCTCTATCCATGTTTTCAAAAAAAAAATTAGAAAATATTTTTACTATTCTCCAATGAATTTTGAAATTCATTTTTCCCATGTTTTATTTTTTTAAAAATAGTTTAAAAGTAATATTTTTATCAATTTCCAAATAAAGTAGTTAGTCAAATTTTCAACCAAAATATAGAAGGAATCTTTTTATATTATATGAAATGATAGGATTTTCCCTCTATCCCAAAGCCTAAATTATTTTAGTATTACTATAAAATATTATATGGTTCTTTTGAATGAAATTTCTATCCATTTTAATTGTTTTTATTTTCATAAAAAGTATTTTCAAAATGGAAATGATATTTTTCAGAAGAATTTTTTCAAGTGATCTTTCAAAACAATTTTCCATCAAAGAAAAAATTACATGATGTTAATTATGATTTACTAGGGTTATGATCCTAGGATATTATCCTTATTCTTTTTCTGGATGGTTTATTATTTTGATGAAATGATTTTTATGAATATTGTCACTTTTCCAAGGGTTTTGCAATGATTAAATGTTTATGAAAAACACATCTTTTCTTGGGTACTAATATGATCAATTCTTTATGTTATTTAGGAACACATATGTTTAGTTTTCATTATGTGACAGGTGATACCTATATATTATTGAAATGTATTAGGTTAATATTTTTATCTCAAGAGATAGATATGGTTATAATGAGGAGTGAAACTCATTTAGTATGAAATGGTTCGAATTAGGAGTGTCCTCTGTTTAATAATACACGGATATAACAGGTAGTGAACCTACTTCATTATAAGAATTGGTCTATTATAATAGTATTGGAAGTGATTTTTGACTAATGAGGAAATGATTTTATATGATTATGTGAATTTTAAAAATTTCTTGTGTTATCCCAATGTTATTCCCTAGTAACATAGGTTATTTTATTTCATTATGATTCATGTCTTATTATATACCAAGATATATTCCATCATTCATGATTATGATCCTTGATATTTAGGGAATAATTTTCAAAATGTTTTTCTTGTTATTATGCCATTATGACCATATTATACTTACGAAATCATTATTATCTCCCTTTTTTATCCTTACTAAACTTCTGAGATTACCCATTCTTATATTTCCTTCCCTATGTGATGAAGACATGATTAGGTAGGGTAAGCCTAAGAAGAGAACTATGTGAGAAAATCATGGTGGTATATGCTTAAGATCTTTTATAAAATAAGAATAATGTATATCTAATCTTCAAAGACTTTAAAATTTTATAGTTATAGCATGGATAATATTGTTATATATTGAGTTTTCAGATAAATAAATGTAATATTTGTGTATGAAAATCTCAATCCATTAAAATTGGGATCAGATGAGGGTTTATATAATTTTTTTGATTAGTATATTTTAATGAGAAGTTATCTTAAGAGTTATAGATACCATCATGGGTATATAAGACCATAAGTTAGATTCCTAGATAACCCTTTTGAGGATTTAATTTACAAAATTGTAAGGCGAGTAACAATATTTTTGGAGACATTTAGTTTTTAGATAATTAGGGGTTATTACATTTTGGTATGAAAAATAAAAGGTATGAGAGAAAATTAGATGTTAAAATATTTATTTAGTATTGAATATATTAAATTTATTTTTGCCGATGTTTCTCAGGTTTATTTAATTTTATAAGGATCTTTTTAGGAAAAGGACAAGATGTAGGATGGTTGAAAAAACTATTACATCCTGTATGGACATGAGGTTCAGACCCACAACTGAAAGGAGATAAAGATGCATTGCCTACCAGTCGCCTATGCGATGCCTCATTTAGTATGAATTTTTTTAAATGATTTGATGGATTAAAATAAGCTGATTTTGTGGAACATATGTTTTGTCATATAGATAACCCTAAGTTTAGATAGTGATTTAGTGGTTAAGTGATTAATGTTATTTTCGATGAAGCTCACTATTTTGGGAAACATATATGATATTATGGGATATTATTTGAGAAATAAAGATTCAATTAACTTTTTTAAGTACATATGATTTTATTATAGAAATATGGTGGTTCAAATAGGTTTAGAAATTGTTAGTATATCATAGAGATTATATTATTAGGGATATTATATTTTCGATACAATATTTTAATTGTTATTGATGTTATCTGAAGATAAATATAATATTTATCTTGGAATGATATATGTATTTTTGGTTTCAATACTAGCAAGGAATATTTTGATGAATTTTATGGATTGTTATTTATTGAATGATATACGTTCAAAATTGGGTATTACAATTTAATTTTGTATATTAATGTATTTTACTAAAATGAATGTTCATAATTTTTGGGAATCAACTAATATTTTGATAAATTTTTTGGATTTGGTTAATGTATAAAGATAGAAGGAACAACTTGTTATCCTTTTATAGAATTTATAATCTATGGAAGTTGATTCTAGTGCATCAGGCATAAAAAAATAACAATAATCATTTATAGAAAAAGACAAGTTTTTGGTTGAAATTTCTAATTTTCAAGTAATTATATTTATTTATGTTCTTATTATAGATAATAAATGAATTCCTCAACTTTAAGAAAATGATTTTGAAACTAAAATTTATATATTTAAATTTATTTCTGATAATTCAATATCCTTCAAACCCATCAAAGATTTATGGTTTTGTGATGGTTAACTTTCTCATAACAATGTTCTACATCACTCACTATCAGTTCTTAGGAGTTAGTTTCCTCTCTCAAGACCATGTTTTACTAGATGGAAAACCTAGTATGTATTAGTTGAGATTATATCCATAATTTACTTTTTATAAAAATAGTTAGGTTCAAATCCCCTTAAAAAGAAAAAAACAAGACAAATGAGTGAGAGGATATGTTCAGACAGAACATCACTTCCCTCATAGAACAAATCAAAGGCCAAGTTTTCTCATAAACTAAGATACAATTTTTTTCTATTATTCTTTTAAGTCATCACAACTTCTACATATTCCACACCCATGATCCCGACCTCTAGAATAACTCTCTTCTAATCTGCTCACCTGTTGTAGGATGATTTCAATGTCTGTGTCTTCAGAGTTAGATTCATTCAATGGTTGTAAATCCTCCTTCCGATTCATACATTACATTATTTTGTAAAAATTATAACCTAGATGTTAAATTGGATGGTATGAATAAGAATAACTTATTTATGAAATAAATATAATCTTCATGCTTAATGTAAATTAACTTTTATACGATTAGAAAATAATGAATAATTTTTTAGAGATATTATTTTATTCAAAAAAATAATCTTCAAAAATAATGTTTATTACATTTTATAAATAAATTTTCGATAATTTAATAAATTTATTTGATAAAATGAGATTAATTTTTGAAATAATCATATAAATATTTGAATATGGTGAAATTTTAAAATTTTCTGAAAAGTTTGAATTTTCAATGAATAATAAACAAATATGGATTTTTATTAAAAATTATATTTTTCAAGTATCTACAAGGTAGAATTATGTTTTAAATTAGTTTTAAATTCAAATTATATAAATTTTATTTAAAATATTTCAATTATAGTTTTTGAAATGGATTTTATAGTTGAATTCAGTATAAAAATATTATTTTGAAAATTGTTATTTGTTGTATTTTTTCAGATTAATTTTAAATTAAAATCATAAAATTTTGTGATTTGAATTTTGAAAATTGGATTCCATATTTGGAATCAGTGGGTCCAAAATTTGTAATTAGTACCAGATTAATTTTATTCAATATGAATAGTAACTGTGCAAAAATTTGTTACCTGAGTAATGGGTAAAACTTGTTAATATAGATTAAAAAAAATTTATAAGGCTATACATTTTTATATTATTAATTATTGGATGATGTTAATTATACACATAATGATTAATGTTCTAAATTTAGTTGTTTAACAAACAATGTTCGTCGAAAATGATTGATATATTATTTAAATCCAAGAAAGTCATAAAATGTCACTTTCTTTGTCTTAAATATCTTTTATCAGTTCGCTTTTGAAAGAATATAGGTTATGAATAATATATAAGTGTAAATTTTAATCTTAATAAATATTGTTTCATTATATAAATTTATTTATGATTTTTGGGGCCTCTTGAATGATATTGTTACCTTTATAATATTTCATTTAATGAAAAATCAAAGATGTCACATTCATGTTTTTAATATAAATAAATTTTTTTTATATTGGGTTATCTAGAGGATATGTTTGAATATAAATTATATTTTTAAAGATAAAATATTTATATTCACCAAGGAAATTTATTTATAATTTTAGTAATTAAATATTTAACGAAACGTTTTACACAATTCTACTACAATAATTATTCAATTAACCAAAAAATAAAATAAATAATATTGATAATATTAAAAGTAATATTATTTTATATATTTACAGTGAAAAAAAATTCTATAGATTTACTTGACATTGTTTTTCTATAATTAAATCATTGGCTCTAACTTAATATATTGTTTTGAAATTTTTTGAAAGTAAAAAATGTGACCAGTATCAAAATTGACATTAATTATTTTTATGGGATTTATATTTTATTAAATTATTTTAAAATCATAAATGTATTTTTAAAATAATAATTTTTTATTAAATGGTGTAAAATTTCATAAATGTTTCATTTATTGTCCAATTGACACCATATGAGTAACAATTTATACCTTTCAATATTGAAAAATTTGTTACCATAGTGTAAATAAAAATAGGTTAACTAATGATTAATCAAAATAATACAGTTTAAAAAACACCAAACATACCTAAAATCTATTGGTTGATGATATTAAAATATTACATTATCTTAGCTTCTAATACAAATCCATTTGTAGTATTTTTATAAAAAAATGAATTTATTATAAACAAGTCTTTTGAGAAATTCCAAAAGTGCCCCTAACCTCAATTATAAAAGGGAACCTCCAACCTCACTTCTATACACCCAATTTATCCTTCTATACTGACCATACTATTCTTATTTATCATATAAAATTCACTATTAATATTATAGAAGTTTTGTTCTTCTCAAAAAGAAAACCCTAGAGCCCTATAAAGGAGATCCAAAAGAGATGTTTTGAAGAAGAGGTAATTTCTCTAACCGATCACTTTCTTTTCCTACTCCTTCTTACCTACTTTAAATAAATAATTTTTATCATGAAATAATAATTTCACTATCCTAAATATGATGAAATTTTTTTATGATTATTAAAACACCACTATACACCCTCTTTGTTATCAAACAAGTAGTGAAGGTGTTCCTCATGCATATGTACGACTTACTGTCTCCACGCAGCGATACAATTCATTTTTCATCACCATATTTAATGTATGGGTGTTAGGATGGGTTTAATAAATATATATTAAATATATTATTTAATAATTATTCTGTTAAGGTGATTTATTTATCTTTAATTCCATCAGTTGAATAATGGAATCATCATTCATGCATACGTATGACGCACCATCTCCATAGACAATGTAATTAATATATATATCCACTTTTTATGAATGAATATAAATTTGTATATAATTATTATATATGATTTTTATAACATTATTATAATTATTTAAATGATGATACCATGATAAAATTATAAGGACTTGGAATATCGAACTGAAGCATTCTTGGAAAACAAATAAGTTTTGAAATAGAACAACGATTTTAATAACAAATTATTAATAAATGGGTGATAAAATGTTATAAATAAATGATACATTCTAAAATAAAATTAATTTTAAGGAATAAATATATAAAAAATATATATTTACTATACATGAGGTTTTAACGTTAATGAATAAAGGAAAGTCTTTAGGTAAGAGATTATTTAACAATCTAATCATTATTTGAGATTGTTTTTGTTTTAGTCTCCATTGGGTAATATTAATATTCTATTTCCATGTTATATCATTTTTTCAAACAAAAATTAATATTAAGATGTGGATTTTTAAATTTATTTATACCCATTTCTTAAAATAATGGTTTGAATGGAATATTTTTATCATTTTCAGAAGAATTTATTTTATTACATTTTTGACAAATTTATGGGAGGAATGTTTTTTAACTTATATAGTATGAGTGAATTTTATCGCCATCATAAGTAATTAATGATTTGAATGTTTCTATAAAATATTTCACGGTTATTTTGGGAGAAAATATTATCCTTTTTATTTGTGTAACTTTTCATAAAAAAATATTTTCAAAATAGAAAAGATATTTTTCTGAATACTTATTTCAAGTTTTATTTCAAAATCATTTTCAACCATAGATAACATTATTTTATTTTACTTATTATTTCATAGGGATATTATCCAAGGATACCGTCATTATTTTTTCTATATATGTTTTATGATTATGATGAAATCATTTTTTTGAATGCTGTTACTTTTCCATGGGTAATGAAATGATCAATTGGTTATGAAATTCATTTCTTTTCATCAGTTATGATATGATGAATTATATATATATATTCTCATGGAACAGATATGTATATCTTTTATTACATGATGGGAGGGACCTATATCCCTTTCCAATTCTTTAGTAATTATTTATTTCTTATGATATAGATAGAGTTGGAACAGGGACTAAACTCAGGTCAATGAGACAGGGCTGGAACAGAGACTTAACCAGGTTTTGTATGACAGGGATATAATACAGAGTGAACAATGTTTATTTTAGGACTTGGTCATCTATGATAATTTTGGTATTTAGCCTTTACTAATAAGTAAATTATTTTCTATGATTATTTTTATTCCAAAAATCCCATTTCTTATTCCAATGATATGATTTTAGGGCACATTTTTATTGATTTGTTTATGATTCATGTCATATAAACATCCAAGATATACTCCATCATTCAAGATTATGATCTTAAATGTGAAGGGTACACTTTCAAAATGTTTTTTTTTCAAGTTCTTATACCCTTATTCTCATATTATTCATATTAAAACCTTTTATATCACTTTTTTATCCTTACTCGAATCTTATCTCAAACTTTATTATGTTTTATTCCCTAGGAGATGAAGAAAGGTTTATATAGGGAATGCCTAAGAGGATTAATATGTGAGCAGATCTTTTTGGTCGATGTTGAAGATGTTTCGTAAGATTAGAATATTATAAATCTAATATCCTAACAATCTAAAAAAAGTATTGTTCTGGAATGGATAATATTGTTATGCATTAAATATTCATATAAATAGATTTAATATTTGTGTATGAAATATCGAGTTGTTATGATGAATATAAGTCAATCCTGAAGATCCACCAACCTCCTTGCAATTTCTAAAATAAGTCATTTATCCTAAATAATCAGCATGAATTATTCATGGTCACTTGGTTCAAAATCTTGTATTCTACACAAAACCATAGACTGACATACACCGTATCTAAAAATATCATAGGATAACACTAAAGCTATATACCCAGTCTGATAAAACATTTCATTTGAAATTCATCAATCTATATTTTTAGTACCATCCACTTTGATGGATCCATGTAATATAATGGAATTGATATATGTTGCGACATTTCTTTGAGGTTAATCTAAAAAATAACCCCTCAATATAGAGAATTTATAGAGAATTCTTCATGGAATACATCCTGATATAGGTACACTACCTGAGAAATGGAAGATGAGACAATTAGCTATACCACAAGAACCATACAAACTACCTATTTAATAATAGGTCCAACCTGAGTTATGTTTGGTCCTACTCTACTATATCTAACATCCTACCCATCATTAAAAAAACCTTCTCTCCCTAGGAAATTATAATTAATACATGTCTATATAGTAGTCGATGTGCACTCAATTACTAGTCCACCAATCCATACTAAAGATCACAAGAAAGCTAGTCATCTCAAGGATCATGAAAAACCATACATGTCTATATCCAACAACTACTATTGAAAATACTATAAAACTTTGAGGAAGATTCACTTTCTTTCTCCAGGATGTATCAAATAACTCTGATGATAATTTAACTAATAATTTAACCCAAAAAATAAATTAAACATATATATATATATAAATGAGAAGAATCAGTATAAAAAAAGTTATAGAATGAGTAGAGGTGGTCACGAATGTACATAGAATTGTCAATGTTCCCTCTCTATATTTAGACATAACCTAGTCCATCACATAAACTTAGGTTACGTTCGCCCTATAGCCCTATCCATTGTATGCATGTATCCCCTAATTCATCACCATTTGAGGGGTTTGATCCTGCTACTGAGTACCTTTTTTATTCGCATGGATTGATGCACACATCTAATTGAAACCCTGGTGAGACTCTATCCACTATACCTTTGACTAGAAACATTTTATATTCCTAGTCTTGATGTACCAATGACACTTGAACAGAGCCTTTTATAATTTTTTTTGAAAATTATTACTATGTATATAGTTGAAATAATGGGGATTTCCTCCTCCCACAAAAGGTTCTAAACAATATTCTCTCAACTCTGGTTCTATTCTACTACTTTGGTGTGAATCCTCTTCCTTCCTTTTCCTACTATCAGAATTCTGACTATAAATCTGCTAAATGAAAAAAATAAAACAAATAAATCTATCCTCTTAAAGACCCTTCTCAATTTTCATGTCCTTTCATATAAGCTCAACATATAGTTTTAGGTTGAATTTCATAAATTGGAATCTCTTCTCTGGTGAAAGTATTATATCCAAATTCCTTTCCTACTATTCCTTATTCTTAAAAATGAGAGGTGTGAAGCATAAACACTACATGAAAAATTCCATGTATGTAAACATCACCATCAATCCCATCAGAATATCCATGAACACTTAATCATGGTACAAATTTAATGTACATGAAATGAACTCCCCGAATAAGTGGTCCTTGAAGCTCATTAAATTTATACATTCACATCTTCTTTCCTACTTCATAATACCCCACAAAATCCTATGGGGCTGTTGAATCCTAAAATCATAAATCCTTACCCATCGATCCTCTAGGGTATCTACTTGGTCAAAGAGTCCCTTAATGAATTCAATCCATTCCTCGACATATAGAGGGCCTCTAGTGCCGAGGATGGATTAAGGGTACTCGAGCATAAATGTTCGATCATTGTTGAAAATTATCTTGTAAACTCTTCCACATTGAATAAGAAATACGTGGAATACTAATTGATGAAGTGTCCCTTCATCATGAACAACTAGATTGGATGTGGGAACATGTTCATCGATATTCTTCTTAATGAGTTGTGGTATAACTAGGATGTACTCCCTTGTGGGAGATTCATCACCCACTTCTTGAGTTAGTCCCATAAGACAGTGTATTTGAGAAATTATTTGAAATGCTAATATATTTTTAAAAAACATATAGAACCTTACTTAGATAATAATATAATTAGTTCATAGGAAAGAAAATAATTAAAAAAACCTATCCTAGGAGGCTATTAGTAATAATAAAACACAACCATCATATTGAAACTCAAGTATCAATCCTAGTTCTCTATACCTGGATGTTTTTTTATAGTTATATATTTATCACAAAACACAATAAAATGATCAAGTTTAAATATATAATGTTATAAAATATTTATCAATATAGAAGAAAAAATAGATATATCCCCAAAAAGTTAGCATAAATAAAGACATTTTATTAAATTAAAACCATGAAACACTCAATAGTAATATATATATGTCCTTGATCTTAAGTTCTTAGAGATAATGCATGAATTCACCCAAATCCCATAAATCAAAAAAATAATAATATAGTCTAGATCATCATGAAACTATAAAACCATAATTATAAGAACAATCCTTAAACTATAACTGAGAGGCCTATTACACATATACTGAGAAATCACACATGGAACTCCTCTGCCCATGTCCCATATATCCTAACCCCATTCTACTATTCCCCAAAACATAGTGATGAAGTAATAAAAGGGAAATAATCCATTAATATGACTTTATTATTCTCTAACTTGAATCACCTGTCTCAATCTAGACTACCGTATGGACTCATGAATGTGTCCCCATACTCAAGAGGTTTATGAAATGCAATGGTAGTCTGAACACCTTCAGTGGGGAGACTATAATTTCCATATCAATGTAGATAAGTAAAAATAATAACATTGAAGAATAAATAAACAATTTTATAAAAAATTTCATGACATGTATATAAATTCATATAGAATAATAAACCATGGAACCCCAAAGTGGAGGTTAAAACAAGAATGTGATTATAACTGGTATGAAAATGAAACACTAAAAAATCACTCTAGAGTCTCTCCTAGTACCACCTCTGAACACCATGCTACGAATCCTACCTCCCTATCACTTATGCCTTTCCCTTTATTGTAATGCCCTGACCCTGGTTACCGAATTTCAGTCCATTATTACATAACATTGGAATGATTAAAATGGATCAAATCCCAATAGAAAAATCTGTTTAGTAGCCATGTAAGTACTAGATACATAAATAATCTCTACATTACATTGTGAATAAAAAAATCAATAACATGGTGTATCCTTTGAACCCACTCATATTCCATAGAATATTTATATAGGTCAATCATAATATACTTCTTCACATCCTGGGGAAAAATAAAACATAATAAAGGGGTGATCTCATATGCTCAGTAAGGATAACAATATATCGGAAACATTCATAAATGATCATAAAAATTTAAGTCAATGTGTAAGACTAAAACACAATCCTTTCAAACATAAAAATCAGCATAATATAGAAAATATAAATCAAATAATGAAATTTACTTATTCACATGAATATCATACTAGTTTAATTATAACATTTAATAAAAATAGCTAATTTCATAATGATGGAATGCATAATGCTAGACATCATAATCACATATTCAAGGCCTTGTTCCAAGAGTACAAATAAATATTTTTTCAAGGACTTATGCCAAGACACTAGTTTGTCTAATGAGACCTACCGATTCATCAAGGAGCTATAGAGGGCCCCACACGTCACTTACTAAGTCCAATGCATTCTTCATATGAAAAGGGTGAAATATAATCTAAACATTCATATTAAATCAAGCATACAAAATAGAAATACTTTAACCACAAACCATGAATGGGAGAAAATAACAAATCCATGGTCAAACATAACTCATTCAAAAGAATATGGAAGATTGTATTATAATAAATCTACCTCGATCAAGAATAATGATGGATATTGACATAGATGAATATAATTAGCAAAACTATTTGAGAGAAATGTCATCTTTTTCAAAGAAACATTTAAAAGTCCCACTATTTTTCAAGAAAATGTTTAAAAGAGATTTCTGAATCAAAGTGTCCCATACCACTTTGTAACTTTTAAAATGAATTTAAATTTTAAATAATTTATTTCCATATAAATAAATCCTTAAAAACCATATTTATAACATGGAAATTAATGGGAAATATTTAGATGAATAAATCTTTAAAACATTTAAAATGCAATTTTGTCAGAGTTCCTAAACAAATGAGGGATCTTGAATACAAATAATTGAGGTAATAAAATCATTATGATATCACTCGAATAAATGGATTAATTATATACTATCTCAACGTATAGTATATACACAATATAAAATTGAACTGGGGCATAACAACAAAGAAGTCTCAATGGAATGTTAATTGCGATAAAATCCATTATAAAGACTATATATTTAGATTAAGGATAAATAAATGACATAATTATGTGTGAAGAATATAAATATAATCAATATGATTTTATATTAAGTGTAAATAAATCAGAATAAATTCACAAATATTCGTGTAAAAACAACACTAATGACTTGGATGTTTAACTCAATGAATGGAAATTGAGTTAAGATTACTCTTATCAAGTTCGTATCAATGACTTGATAATTTATCAATGGTTTGATTATGTGTATAAAAAGTATATCCACAAAAAATGGATTGTAAATTTCTACATAAATAAATAAATAGTGATTTAACACATAATCTTGGAGTAAAATAATCAATGATGTTTGCGTAAAACCCAATGAGTGGAAATTGAAATTAGAAATTCCCTTACCGATTTGGTAACTTACAAAACATACACCCCATGAAGAATAATCATACAATGAAGATGTAAATACCTATAGATTATGGTATATTATACAAATAATTCAATCATAGGCACTATATACACCACACAGAAGGAAATAATGGCAAATTTAACATGAATCTCATGGGAATAAAAAGTGAGATGAAAACACCTTACCTTGTACTTATTATTTGTTGAGGGAACGTTAATATAATTTTTAATTTTTTAAATAATTTTTATTAACGTTTACAAGAACCACATACATAAATATTATATCATATATGATCCTTTAATATTGCTTTGTTAATAATATTTTAGTAGTATTATTATTTCGGGTGTTAACTGATTCATTTTCCTTTATATATTTTGTTACGTAAGTTATTATTTTTTTGGAGAGGATGTATTTTATTCATATAAATAATTATATTAAGTTATTAAACATTATTTTTAATCATCAAATTATAATTATTCGTGAATGGTTATGATGGGGTACACAATCTCATCGCGTCGTAGAGACGGTAAGCCATACATATGTATGGGCGACAATATTATTCTATTAGTGGTGAAATCATATGTAATTAGATGGAATATTATATAAAATGAATCATTAACAAGTTATATTTATTATTTAAATAAATTATACACATTTTTATATCCATCCAAATAATTATGTGTTGAATAACACACTAAACCACGACGTGGAGATGGTAAGTCGTACATACGCACGTACGGTGACTCTGTCAATCATAGGATGGATTGATTAATGAATATGGATGTACCATATTTATAATATAATATCATTATGTATAATTTACGAGTGGTATTATATTAGTATGGAAACAACAAATAAATAGGATGTTGAGAAAGAAAAGATCTTTGAAAGAGGAGATGAAGTAATTATCTCTTCTTCGGGTGTTTATTTTTGATTTGAACAAAAGTGAGCCTCATGTTGGCTTTATGATCAATGTAAGTACTCTAGGATGAATATAGGGTAGTTGGGAAGATATTTGAGCATGTTTTTTGCAATAAAAATGTATTTGGAGGTGTGAATTTGAGAGCAGGGGAAGTTCCCTTTTATAAGAGATATGAGGGGCACTTTGGGAAAATCATGGAATATTATTTTATTGTGAATTAATTTTCTTTTTATAATGTCACCAAATAGATTTTTTTTGATTCTATGGTTGTGATGGGTATAAATATTTCCATCCTATAGGTTTTATACAAGTATAGGTCACCGTCTTATCCTATCTTTTAGATTTAATTCTTTGTTAAATAGTTTAACTTTTTCTATGTCTACTGGTATTCTTACACTATATGGCGAATAAATGTGCTATAAAATTACAATATAACCTCAAGTGGTACATTAATGACATATATGATATTATTTATGCCCTTTTTCCGAACCTTATATTTTTAGTAATATTATATCATTTAATAAAATTGTATTTTTTTTAAAACCTCTTTTATGTCAATTTTGACTCTATAGAGTATTTTGTTTTTGTGAAAGTCATAAATTCATGATTAATTAGAAAAAAATGAACTTAATAAACCCTTACATGTCATATTAACCTATAAAATTCGTGGAATGCATCAAAAGCCTCAGTTTAAATTAATTTAATATTTATAATATCAATTATTTTAATCTTTCATTAATAAGGTAATTATTACATCTTCACTGTGTTGTAAATAAATTTAACTATTTAATTTATAAAAATTATTAATAAAATAACATGAAGTATGAAATCCTTTTATATTTAAAATGAATATTTATAGTCGAATTTATCTTATATATTACCTTATATTAAAAATTGTTTAGTTATTAAAATTTGAATTTAACAATTTTAACTCCTCTTTAAGTAAAATATATTAATGTCCTAATTTGATCCAAGTGGATAAAAGAAGAATCATATTTTTTCCATAAGTTTTATTTTGGTCTAAATACACTTATCCAATCGAATTAGGACATGTGTTGGGGTAATTATAAAATCATTTTTATCTTTACTTACGCTGTTTAATTTTAACTGTGGTAAATAAAATTCAAAAGTTATTTTTTCAACAAAAATTATTTTCATCCTATCGAACCAAATTTTACTTACCAATTTCAATAGTGTGTCTCAGATTTTTGAAAATCAATTCATAGAAGCAGTAAAATTACCTTTTATGAAAATTTTCAAATGTGCCTAGAAGGTGGGTAAAAACGTTAAAAAGTTCAATAAAATTTTATATATCTAATCTTATTATAAAATTACTTCAATGAATTACATTGAACTAATATAGGTTTTATGTATATATTTTTAGTTTAAAATATATTTAAAAAATAATAATTATTTAAATAAAAAAGTTAGGTTTAAACAATAACGTAGTGCATTTCACTATTTATCAAAAATTGAATGTTTTCAGAAAAATATCAAAAATTCTCTCAAAGATAATTTTGATATTCAAAATTCAAAAATGATGTCTATTTTACCAAATTCTAAACATAAAATTTGTATTAATTTATTTAAAAATAATTCTTGTTGTCAAAACCAGAAAAAGAGTTTTTGAGAAGTAAAAACTATCAAAAGTTTGAATTGTGTTTATGTCAAATTTAAATGTAAAATAACTTCCAATAACAAAATTTGGATTAAATGATAAAAATATAATCTTATTATACTTAAAAACCATTCAAATGTATAATTTAACTCTATAAATTATTTTTGTTAAAAAATTTGTTTTCAATTAAAAAATAGTATTTTTCACTATTCATCAAAATATGAAAGTTATCAGAAAAGCACAGAAAAATTATCCAAAATAAATTTTTAAGTACCACTTATAAAGAAGACGTTTATTTTTTCAAATTGAATATATAAAAGTGTTAAATATTGTATTTAAAAATGGTTCACCATTAAATGGTGGTAAAATTTCATTTTTTTAAAAATACTTCTTTTATTTGAATAATTGAATTTGTTCTTATATTATGTTTAAGAAGCACATAATATGGATTTTAAAATTATATGGAGTATATAAAATTCAAAATGTCATTAACACTATTCATAAACACTTTTTGAAAGGCTAGTTTTGTTAAGTCGTGGTGCGCTTGAACTCGGTGTTGCGTGTTGCGCAAGCTATTGAATTACTTTAAAGAAAATAACTTAATATGAAATATTTGGGTGTTGAATTCTTCCACCATTTTCGAAATTGAATCCTATCAATTTTAAAATTGGGCTTCAGAAATTCATTGAAAGTCCCACATCAGAAAAAGAGTCAATAAAACTATCACCTTAAAAGAAAGAAAGAGAAGTAAAAAAGGTCACCCGAGATAACCCATAGTAGGATTCCATGTAAGAAAACATGGATATGGAAGATAAAATAAGGGTCAAGTTCTGACAGAGAGTGATAGAAAACATGATCAGGATAAAGTTAACAACCATAAAATGACAAACTTGGGATGGGTTAAAAGATCATTAGTTTCCCAGTAGAAAAAAAAACGGACACCGTTTTTTGTTTTAAGTTACATTTCATAAAGTTGTGGAATTTATTTATGATATTGACTAATAACATAAAGAGATATAATTACTTTTTAAGTAGAGCTTCATCCTTTAATAAATTTCTACCACTAACTCATCTTTTATCCAAACGATGATTTTTCAAGATGACGTGGTCACACCTGAAGCGCTAGAATCAACTTTTAGAGAATCAAATATTGCAAAAAGGATGCACTATATATTTCCCTTATCATTAGAGGTTAAAATAAACCAAATGGTATGTATAAGATCAGATGATCCCAAAAATCGATAATCCATTACAGAAATAAATAGTAATCATAATTTTGAAAATTAAACAAAACATACCCAAAGTTCAGAAAAGACAATTCAATAAAAAAATTTCCCTAAAATCCTTCAATACAATCCAAACTAACATTGAAACCAAAAACTCAAAATAATTTAATCACATAGTCATTCATAGTAAATCTTAACATTTATCTCCAAATAAAATCAAATACTATTAATGTCTCATATATAAGTGTAATTAAACTAATCAATAATTCTCCATGATAGGCTAATAATTTCCATTAATTACCTGAATCTCTATAAAAACATATATTCTTCCAAAATAAAAAAATGCACCATTAATCCTCAAATGAAATACTATAGTATTATATTTTCCATAGGCATATAGTGTTCCCAACAGAGTGTACGTCTTCCAAAATAACATTTATCACCTAATCATCAAATCATTTTCCTATACAAGGGATATCCATTTGATATAACATAAGATCCGAAATTAACTTTTTATTGATCAATAAAATAATTTAACTAAAAATAATTAGTCGCACTAACTAGGGACTTCCCGTAGTTCAGTGGTTGGTGATAAATCCCTATCGCACTTTGGTTGTGGGTTTAATTCCTATAGCTTTGTCCGATGTGATGGGTTGTCACTCGGTCTCCGTGTTTTCCTTTTTCAAAAATTTTATTTTATAACATTCCCAAAATGAGATAAATTCCTCAAAACAACCCCAACATAATTTAACCAAAACTTTTATCTCATACCTCACATCTTTATCCAGGAAAATTAATAACCTATAATTGCCTCAAATTCAAGGACTGTATAAACCCAAATAGTTCTTTGTAACTATATTCACAAGAGAAAGGATAATTCTTCATCAGATAGAATTTTTACATAACAAACTGCAGGGTTACACATAAAAGAGAAAATTATTCTAAAGTAATCACTTCTACAAATAAAATTAACATCTTTAAAAATATTCTATCCATTTATTTCCACATAGGTTCTTCCTTGACTGAGTAATTATCCTATAGAATAGGTCATTGAATCGAGTAATTCCCAGGTCCCCTTAATTTATGGAAAAGGAATGTAAATGGATTCTTAGGATCATTTTTATTTTCTTTCATAGTACTCTTCATTTTCCCTCAAAATTATTTACATTATGTCCTTCTTTCCCACACATAAAGAATTTCTTTGTTCCATTGAGACACTTTCCAAGGTGTCTCCTTCCACATTTCTAGCATGATAGAAATTGCGTTTTCTCTTCTCCACAGTCTCCACTACTGGAGTTCTTATCACTCTCCACCTTTCTCTTCTTTTTTGAGTTCGGGAGTTGGTTAATATATATATTGTTGATCATATTTTTGGAAAACTACTTCGGTATGAACATGATATCTTTTATGCCTATCAACATTCCATTTATTTTCTGATTTCCACCATCGTTCCCAACTTATAAATCATGTTCAATTTTACTATGAATTTCTTGGAATCCATCCATTGACTAAAACTAGAAAGCAAAGTGTGAGTAACAGTAGTTATAAAATCATTTAGAGAATATCATGACACCTTATTTTAAACCTAAAACACCTTTGGATTAACCATGGTTATTTATTCTCATCTTATACTAAAATCCTTCAAATCGGTTTGTAAAGAAAATGTGAATTATCCTAATCATATCCCATGGGAGTGTTGTAACCAAGAGTACAACAAGGCCCATTTTCGGGCACCAGTTCACATTCGAGTCTATCTCAATGCGGTGTTTTCGGGTTTTACCCCTAGGTACATTTGTTCCAGAGCCTCCTCTACCTGGTCGTATCCAGACATGGATGTATTTCTTAGAAAACACTAAAAATATTTACAATACCAAATTTTTTCGACGTTCTTCTATACTAATCCTGATAGTCAATCTTAGGGTAGTGTTTTCAAATCACAGTTTTTCTAAATATAGTTTCCAAGGTTTGTACTAAACTTACTCTAATACCAAAAATAATGCCCTGAACCTAGTTACCAAGGGGCGGTGCATTATTACATAAAATTTTCATGATCACAAGGGATCAAATCCTGAAAGATCGATCATTTTAGTAGCCTTTGAAGTACTAGATACATACCTAATTTCTATATTACCAAATGAAATAAAAAACAAAAAAAATTGTGTCCCTTTTGGACCCACTCATATCCCATAGCCTATTATTGTAAGTCAATCATAATATACTTCTTCTCATACTGAGAAAAAATGAAAAATAAGAAAGGGGTGATCTCAGATGCTCAGTAAGGATTACAATATAGAAAAAACTTTCATAAATAAAAATAAACATTTAAGGAAATGTATAAGACTAAAACACAAGTTTTTTAAACATAAATATCAGCATAAAATGGAAAATATAAATCAAATAATTCCATTTACTTATTCACATGGATATTCTACTATTTGAATAATCACATGTAATATCAAAATCGAATTTTATAATGATGGAAAGCATAATTTCGGACATCATAATCACATAGCCAAGGCCTCATGCCACGACTACAAATAATGATTTTTCCAAGGCCTTGTTCCAAGACACTATTTTGTCTCATTAGACCCACCGATGCATCAAGGGGATATAGGAGGCCACGCCCGTCACTTACTAAGTCTAATGCATTCCTCATATGAAAAGGTTGAAACATAATCTAAATGTTCGTATTAAAACTAGCATATGAAATGTCAATAATTTAACCACAAACCAGGAATGGTATAAAATAGCACATCCATAGTCAAACTTTACTCATTCAATAGAATATAGAAGACTATATTATAATAAATCGACCTTAATCATGAATAATTATGGATATTTACATATATGAAAATAATTAGTAAAACTACTTGAGAGAAACATCCCATTTTTCTCGAAAACAATTAAAAGTCCCATTGTTTATCAAGTAGCTGTTTAAAATAGATTTTTGAATCAAAGTGTCCCATAACAATTCGAAACTTTTAAAATGAATTTTTGTTTTAAAACATTCACGTTCATATAAATAAATCCATAAAACCATTTTTAAAACATCGACATTAATGAGAAATATTTATATGAATAAATCTTTAAAACATTTAAAATGATATTTTAGTCAGAGTTCCTAACCAAATGAGAGATGCTTGAATACAAAAGATTGAGGTAATAAGAACTTTATAATATCATGAGAATAAAGGGATTAATAATATACTATTTCAATGTACTGTATATACACCACATAAAAGTTAAGTGGTTCATAACAACAAAGAAGTCTCAATGGAATGTAAATTGTGATGAAATACCTTATAAAGACTGTATCTTTAGATTAAGGAAAAATCTATGAAATAATTATGTGTGAAAAATATAAACACACTCAATATTATTTTATATTTAGTGTAATTCAATCAGAGGACTTTCATACATATTCTTGTAAAAACAACACCAATGACATGGATGTTTAACTCCATGAATGGAAATTGAGTTAAGATTACTCTTATCAAGTTAATATCAATGACTTAAGAATTTATCAATGGTGTGATTATGTGTATCAAAAGTATATCAAAAAAATTTAGTGGCGGTTTCAACATAAGTAAATAAATAGTGATTTCAGAACATTATCTTAGAGTAAAATAATCAATGAAGTTTGTGTAAAACCCAATGAGTAGAAATTGAAATTATAAATTCCCTTAACGATTTAGTAACTTATGAATCATACAAACCATGAAAGAAGGATCATACAATGAATATTTAAATACCCATAAATTATGGTATATTACACAAACAATACAATCATGGGCAATACATAAACTATACAAAAGGAAATAGTGGCAAATATAGCTTGAATCTCACGGGAATAAAACGTTAGATGAAAACCCCTTACCTTGTAATTTTATTTAGTTGAGGGTACTTTAGCCTTCTGTATAATGAATAAATATTTTTTATTAAATTATAAAAGAACCATATACATAAATATGATATCATATATGATCCTTTAATATTGATTTGTTAATAGCATTTCTGTAGTATCATTGTTTCAGGTGTTAACGAATTCATTTTCCTTTATATTTTTTGTTACGTAATTCATGTTTTTTATTGATAGGATTTATTTTATTCATATAAATAACTATCTTATGTTCTTAAAAATTATTCTTAATCATCAAATGAAAGTTAATCATGAATGTTTACGATGGGGAACGAAATCACATCGCGTCGTGGAGACCGTAAACCGTACGTACGCACAAGCGAAAATATCATTATATTCGTGGTGAAATAATATATAATTGGATGGTATATTATATAAAAATAGTCCTTAACATGTTATATTTATTATTTACATCAATTATACTCATTATTATACCCATTCAAATAATCAACTGTTCAATAACAAACTACACCAGGACGTGGAGACGGTAAGCCGTACGTACGCACCTAAGGTGACTTTGTCATTCATAGGATGGATATAATAATGAATATGGTTGTACCATATTTATAATAACATATATGTTTGTATAAGTTACTGGATTTTTGATTTTATTATGGAAAAAACAATGAAATTGGAAGTGGAAGAAAGAAAGAACATTGAAAAAGGAGATGATGTAATTACCTCTTCTTCTGGTGTTTCCTTTTGATTTGAACAAAATGTCTTTTTAGGATGACTTTATTATCAATGTAAGTCCTATAGGTTGAATTGATTGTTGTTTGGAGGATATTAGAGAATGTTTTTGTAGAGAAAAAGGTCTTTGGAGGTGTGAGTTTGAGAGAAGGGTAAGTTACAATTTATAAGAGAGGTGAGGGGCACTTTAGGAAAAGCTTGAAATATAGTTTTATTGTAAAATAATTTTCAGTTTATAATGGATAAAAAAAGAATTTCTTTCTATTCTAAGGTGTGTATTTTTCAAAATATTCTCAAACAACAGGTTTTATACATGTTTATCTCACCATATCAACCTTAGATTTTAGATTTAATTCTTAGTTAAATAGTTTTACTTTTACCATGTTTTCTTGTATTCTTAAACTATACGGTTAATAAGTTTACTATAAAATGCCAATAGAATGTAAAGGGGTTCATTAATGACATATCTAACATTATGTAAGTCCTTTTTCCGAACCGTATATTTTTAGGATTATTATATAATTTAATAAAATAGTATTTTTTTTAAACCTCATTTATGTAAATTTTGACACTATTTAGTATTTGGTTTTTGTGAAAGTCATATAATATACGATTACTTCGAAAAAAATAATTTATTCAACCCTAATATGTCATATTAACCTATAAACTTTGTGTAATGCAACAAAAGTCTCATTTTACATTTATTTTAATATTTGTAATATCAATTCTTTTAATCTTTCATTAATAAGGTAATTACTGCATCATCATTGTGTCATACATAAATTGAATTATTTAATGTATAAATATTATAAATGAAATACAATGAAGTATGAAATATTTTTATCTTTCAAATGAATATTTACATTCAAATTTATCTTATGTATAACCCTATATTAAAAATGGTTTAGTCATTAAAATTTGAATTTAACACTTTTAACTCTTCTTTAAATAAAACTTAATAAATATACTAATATAATCCAAGTGGATAAAAAAATAAAACAATTTTTGTCCAAAGTTTTATTGTGGTTGAACTAAACTTATACAATAGAATTAGGACATGTTTTGGGGTAATTATAATATTATTTTTACCTTTATTTACCCATTTTTTCTTTTAACCATGGTAAATAAAATTATAAAGTTACTATTTAGAAAAAATTATTTTCACCCTATTGAACAAAATTTTAATTACTGATGTCGACTATGTCTCTAATATTTTTGTAATTCAATTCACAGATGCGATAAAATTTCGTTTAATGCAAATTTGCAAATGTTCCTAGAAGGTGGGTAAAAGATGATAAAAAGGTCAATAAAATTATATATATAATCTTATTATAAATTGAAATCAATGATTTACAATGAAATAATAAAACTATTTTGTATCTATGTTTACTTTAAAATAAATTTATATAATAATTATTATTTAAAAAAAGTCGGTTTTAAATAATAACGTTGTTTTTTTCAATATTAATCAAAAATTGAAGGGTTTTAGAAAAATACTAAAAATTCACGCAAAGATAATTTTGATATTCTAAATTAAAAAATGATGTATATTTTACCAAATTAAAAACAAAGAAGATATATTAATTAATTAAAAAATAATTCTTGTTTTCAAAACCAGAAAGCGGGTTTTTAAGAAGTAAAAACTATTAAAATATTGATATGTATTTATGTCCAATTTAAATGTAAAATTACTTCCAATTACCAACATTGTATTAAATGGTAAAAATATAATCTAATTATACTTAAAAACCATCCAAATTTATAATTTAACACTATAAATTATTTTGATTAAAAAAGATGTGTTTAATTAAAATTTAGTATTTTTTACTGTTCATCAATATATGAAAGTTATCAGAAAAGCACCGAAAATTTATCCAAACTAAACTTTTATGTCCCAATTATAAATAAGAAGTTTATTTTATCAAATTGATTATATAAAATTGTCAAATATTAGATTTAAAAATTGTTCTTCATTAAAAGGTGGTAAAATTCCATTTTTTGAATAATACTTCTTTTATCTGAAAAATTGAATTTTTTCTTATATTATGTTTACGAAACACATAATATGGATGGAAAAATTATATAGAGTATATAAAATTCAGAATTTAGTTAATATTATTCATAACACCTTTTTTAACGACTAGTTTGGTAAGTCGTGGTGCGCTCGAACTCGGTGTTGCGTGTAACGCAAGCTATTGAATTACTTTAAAGAATATAAATTAATATGAAATCATGGGGTGTTACATTTATTGCATCCATGATCATGAAGTATTCACATTAATTGAGATACCCATACTAGGTGTGAGTATAAACCTAGTTGGATAACACCAATGTTTCCTTAATATGAAATCTCTTGCATATGAGAGTATATCATGATAATAAATAAATGTGCAAGAAAAAAAAACAAAAAACGTTCATGTATTGAGTAAATGTACACTAAACAAGCTACCAAAACCCCCCAACCACTAATGCTTCAACTTATTTCTGAAAGAATATTAATAATTTAATTTTAGAACCAGATTCAATGATAAGGTCACAACATATTCTCCAAAAATCCACAATTCTATTGAGTTTTTGGTAAGGTAACATGGATATCAAGTCCTGTCTCTCTCATTGGTCAAGTTACTAGGCCATCCACCTCAACATTACATTAGGTCAAAACATAAGGCCATCATGACTCATATCCATCTTTTAGTTTAGGTCACTAAATACCATCGTTCCCCACTGTCACCCCTCCAATTAGATCACTCAAGTCCCTCAAGCCTCTTGGTTAGACCATAGAAGGCCGTAATTCCCCTCCATCTAACTCAGTAATATCCTCATGTCATATGAAATTTATGAACATTACCCCTCTAGGTCTACTGATCCATTATGAATCTACATATCACTCTAGTACCCTATACAAAAAATATATATCATATACCAAATAAAACAAATGTAAATAGTGTCATAATATCATTCAAAAACATATTGAGGATTAACAAAACAAACATGGGTAATGGTAACCTTACAAACACATGTTTTGAAACTAAAATATGGCACTTTGGGTCTAGACTTGCACACACACATATAAACAAATATAAAACATTGTCTAATTGGATATGCACAAAGAATTAGACTCTAGTATGGTAGAATCATATAAGAAAACAATTTTATCTCATGCTAGCCACTATATACATAGCCTATACTTGTAAAGTACCTTCCTACCTTAAGTGTCTTGACATCAATGTTGGGGATTATTAAGGAAATCGCATCTTTAACAACATTTGAATAAAAACTAACCATGTTTTCACATAGATATTTCTCATAAGTGATTCCAATACAACATTATATGGTTGTAGAATTATACTTATGTATGAACATGTTAATAGTAGAACCCACACTTACCTGATGTTTGACAATGTTAATGGATTAATTAGATTCTAGTCGAGGAAGGAGAAAATTTGATGTGCTTGGATAGTGAAAAGTGAAAATAGGGAAGGATATCATTAATCTAGATCAATTAGAGCATCCTCCACCTTCCATGGGTTCATTTATTACAAGTTGAGTCAAGGAGAACAAATCACCCAATTTAGCAGATTATGCAATAAACTTCTTATGAATCCTTTCCCTAAAAACCCTAGATGTTTTTGTGGAATTTATCTCTTTGAGAGGAATAAGTTATGATATGAGTATTTATTAATTAATAGAGTAGATAAATTAATTAAAACCACATTAAAGACCTATAATTTATGATTCATCAATTTACTCATTGAAATAGATAAGTTCTTATGAAGAAGGATGTTGTTTCACCCATTTAAAACTTTAGTAAGACATCACCATATTCTCCAACTTGGTTTACAATGTGTTCATGGTCTATTTGATATCAATGAGAAAAATATCCAAAACCTATATTAACTTCCCAAATCCGAGGATACTTTCCATTTCCACACCATACTCCATGAAATATTTGAGGTCACACAGGTAGTGGACCATGGGATAACTCCTTGAGAACCATTTACATGGACATTCCTTAGCCTAAGAATATCCTCGTTTCTTGTTTTACTACAGAGTACACCAGGGCCGCCATGGCTTTCACCAAGGCTGTATTGTATCCTTTTTTGAACCAATGATCCTCCAAATACCTCCAAAAGATAAAAAATTCACATAAGACATTCCCCCAGAATGGATTAAACGAAAATATAAAATGAGGAGAAATAAATAAGGATTAGCATATTATGAACAATATTACGAGGCTTTAAAATCTAGTGGTTCTATATAACATAAGTTAAAGTGATAAATTACACATGTATAGGTGAGAAATAACACCAAGTATAGTGATCCCAACCAATGGGTTGACCCATATGTAATAAAACAATAATGCACATAACAACAATTTTTGTCAAGTAAATAATAATAAACAATATTATCTATTAATCATAGAACTATAATCATATCACTTAAAAAATCTTCCGTCATAAACTATGTAGTCAAAAAATGAAAATTATTTTTGAGGTTGTTGAGTAATTAAATACATATATGATTAATTTTTTTTATCATAGTATGAATATAAAAATAGACCTTATAGATGCATCTTATTATAGAGTTATGAGGATATAAAAAAATAAAATAATCATCCATCCTACCCTAATTAAGTTTACCACAATCATAAATTCCCCATATATACCCCAATTTGAATTCAAATCAAAAAAAAATCCATATATCCATGAAATTATTGATGAAATAAAATTATTTATAATTATATATCAATATACTATGGTAAAAATGAATCTACAGGGTTTTAGTCATATATCTGAATGTGTGGGGAAATATATGTCTCTATATTTATATTTATATATTAGGTTATGTAAATACAAGGGTTTTGAGGAATAGAATATGATAATCGATGCATTTTCATCCACCTAGACCCCAAATCCATTGTAAGAGAGGAGCCTAAACTCTTTGGGGAAGGGTCCCAAATAAACAATTTAGAGTATATTCTTAAAATTATTCTTTATTGATATAATATTCTTTTACTCCACTATGATGTAGAATAGAGATAAGTGTACAATCATTGTTATCATTGTCCATATCCACATCTATCCAATGGGTGAGTAATGAACAGTAACCCATGGTCACCATCTTCAACTTCCTGTTGTTAGTTTTATTCACCATAAAATGTTATAATACACATAACGGTTTTCTAAAAAGAGAAATTATGATTCAAAATCATAACTATAGAAGTTGATATTACATTAGGTAAATATTTAATCAATGCAAGGAATTTTATTCATATAAATATACCATTTTAATCATTATATTGAAACAATTCCACAAAATTAAGTGCAATATTTTATACCCAAATTATGATTGATAAATTAATTATAATTTAATCCATTAATAAAAATAAAATAAATTATATATATTTTTCATGTCATTAAAAAAATAAACTAATAAATACTCTATGACTGTATATTTTTTAAATGTGATCCTCCTCATAGATTTCCACTCATATGAATTCAATTTTTACTTAAAACCCATAATTTCATGAAAATTTATTAGTTTCACCTTCCTATGATCCCTAAAAGTTTCCAAAATATATTCCAATGTGTTTACAGAATTTTGAGGATTCTAGTGAAGTTTCAAGTGAAAAATTTTCCTCTACCACATTTCCACATATACCTCATAATGAACCAACCAACTAGAGGGTTCCATGTTCCACCCCCATGCAGTGTCCACTAGTGATTTCTCACATTGTTTCATATTTATCACACAAAAAGAATTTCTCATTCGACCAAGATGATAAAATTGACACAATCATTATGTTACATGTGCCTATATACATAATGTGTACATGTGTGATTCCACTTGATCATTTTTATTGGATGGATGCATGCATCCCGCGTTAACACAATATATCTCTTGAGGTAGGGCTAGTACAATATGATATACATTATCTGAACATTTCAATCAATGATGGAAAAAATCCATATATCATAGTAAAATATGTTCCCATGAACTCCATTTATATCTAGAATGGTAAATATACATCCATACAAAGAAAAATTGGAGGGTTGTGGTTATTTGTTAGTAGCCACTATCACCTCATCAAAGATGGATGACCATGATAGTTTATAGAGAGAGAAACAGTTCTGCTCATCTCTAAATAGTCATTGTAAATTTTTTCAATGTTACGAACATAGAAAACAAAGAATTATATAATTATTTAAAAAATTTAATCCTTAAATTTAATATAGAAGGGGAGAATGAATGAAAATCCCACTAAGATAATTTCTAAAATTTTAATCAAATTAAATCAAAGTCTGTCTCCTTAGATTTATTTTAAAATATATATATTTAATTATTAAAGGATTTATTGATAATTCTTCATAAATTAAATTAGATATTCATCATAAAATATTTACTTATTGAAAACATTAAAAAATTAGTCTAATTCAAAATAAATTTGTTATTGGATTTCTTGAGAGAAAAATATTAAAAATTTTGAAGTATAGTTTGTGATTTTATGGTTTGAACATCCAAAATTTGGTGATATTTTTAAATAAGTAAAAGAAATATATATGTCTTCTAAAAATCTATTTTTTTTATTTTGACCAACATAATTCCTTTTCCTTTGACTGATATTTATATTAACATACTTCAATGTCAAAAATATATTCATTGATTAAGACCATATTAAAAAAGAAAGTGGTTAAGAGGAATAAAACTGAATAAAAGGAATCTAAACACAAAGAACCATACCTCTTGAATGATGATGTACTAATTACTCAATGAATTTTCTCCAATATCCATTTTCCTCCCTAGAAAATTGGGAAATCAATCTTTATGTTAAGAAAATTTCAATACCTGGAAATATATATCTACATGAGAGAGATATAAGTAATCAATGAATAAAAGTATTATTTTTATTATTATCACTGATACAAAAGAGGTTTTCTACAGCGCCACCCTTTAATAGTGCTAAAAAAAGCACTAATAATGGGGGTGCCTTTTTCAGTGCTAAAACAAAGTACTAATAAAAGGAACTTTTAACAGTGCTAAAAAAGCAATGTTAAAAGTGACCCTTTATCAGCGCTTTTTTATGGCTGATAAAGGCACCTCCTTTATCAGTTGTTTTTTAGTAGCGCTGATAAAGGAGAAGGGGGGATTTATCAATGCTTTTCTCTAGAACTAATAATGTTTATTTTTGAAAAATAAACCAATTCCGGAGAAATAATATATTCATATACAAGTATATTTATATTGATATAAATATAATATATAATTTTTAAATATGTTTTAAATTAGTATAAAAATACCACTACATTTAATATATAAGAAATATAGTGAAAATGGATTTAAAATATTTTAAAACATATTATTAATTAATAATTTTCTAATTATCATCAACAAATAATAATTTAATAACAATTTGAAGCCACAAAAAATGCAAAAAATAAATAAAAGATCTAATATAAGTTGAAAATGTAACTCAAACTTCAAACGACAATAACTTTTTTTTTCTGGTGTCTGTTTAAGATCTACAGTATATCGAATCGAAGCCTACGATGAACTATACATGCTACTGACCAAAGAGAACCTTCTCTCACATTTTTAAAGGAAAAATAACCTTGAAGGCCTCTAAAACTGAGTTCTTAGTCCACATACACAAATATTTTATCATTTGATAGAATTTTAACCTCGTTTCAAGGGGTATTTTGACCTTTTTTAGTGGGGACTAAATTTATTCCAATGGGTTACATTTATATTGATATTATGGATTTCCAATTTTATTATTTTACGAAAGGTAATGTTACTTATAATCAATTATATTACAATATATACATAAGTTTTATATATTCGCCCATTAAAATTTAATTTTATAAATAAATAATTAATTATATTTAAAAATAAATTATATTTCTCAATATATAAGGCTTATCTAAATAAAAAACTAATATCGATTTTATTTAAAATACAAATATATTTATATTTATATACCGATATGATGTGTTTGTGTGTGTGTGGGTATATTTGTGTGCGTCTGTATTGACCGACTGATATATATTATCTATATATTCTAAACATATGTATATACATATTAATATATAATATTGGTATATACATATATAAATGTGTATAATTTTACTTAGAAATACACATATAATATGTGTGTGTTTGTTGTATATATGTATTTATTTATTTATAAACACACACAAAAAAGCATATTTTATAACTGTATTTAAAACTAATCGTATAAATATATATTAATATATTAATAAATATATTAATCTATAAATATAACTATATATATATTAAAATAAATATTTGTATATATATATATATATATATATATTAATATATGAATATATATATATATAGATTAAAATAATCACATATATATATATTAATATAACAGTATATATATATTAATATATATATATATGTTAATGTATATATATTAATATACGAGTAAATTTTACTAAATATATATATAAACAAATAGATATATTAATAAATGAATAGAAAAAAATATGGTGGAGTGGTAAAGGCTTAGGTGCTATAGGCAACAAGTCACGAGTTTGAATCTTGGGGGAGGTAGGCCACGCACGCGAGTAGGGAATAAGGCTTATCACTTTTAAAGGGGGATGAGGGAGCTATTAAAGGCCTGTGGGGTTGCTGGTGTGTGTGGGATGGGGGGGGGTGGTTGTTGAAGTGGGGGCTTCAAGCGCTGTTGATGCCCCTCCCAGAATTCTAAAAATATTTTTTTCTTATTTTTTTTAATTTTTTTTAGTGCTAAAAAAAGCGCTGATAAAAGGGGCCTTTATTAGCACTTTTCTGAGGGATGATAAAAGGGACCCCCTTTATCTTCACCTAGATTAACAACACTTTTCTAGAACTATTAATGCCCTTTTCTAGTGCTAATAAAGGCCATATTTGTAGTAGTGTATAGTTAACATTATTAAATACTTTGAATTTTTTCTATTCCCCAAAAAATTCACAAACTATCACAAAAAAACCCCACATTTTAAATTCAATTATGAAGTATGGTTAATTTTTCATCAAATCCAAAATGGGTAAAATTTCCATTTTAAGATTTTAAGATTAATTTTTTAATATAATGTTAATTGAATAATTATCATCCGAACCAAAGTTAAATCACCCTTTATTGTGAAACTATTAATATAACATGTTGTCAAATTTAAAACATTTCAACATTGAAAATAAATATATATAACTGAAAAAAAATTAGATCTATACCTCATGAAAAGAGGTTGGGGATAATGATCTTACATCACATTCTTCTACTCTTGAGTATGCTCCTTTACTCCTTTGTACCTCCATAACACCCTAATGAGAGATATCTTACAACCATGAAGCACCTTATCTTTATAGTCCTATATCTATATGAGATTCTCCATAAATTTGAATTCTAACTCTATTTCAAAGTCACTATAATCCATGATATAGGATATATCATGGATATGTATCCAATTTTGAGAGGCATGGAAAACATTATGCACATGTCCACTATCCATCACATAGGAAATCCTTAAAAAATGCATGGTCACCCACCATATAATCCAATGGAATCCTCATATTATCTATATATATATATATATATATATTTTAAATATTGGTTCCCCTTATACAGTCCCAACTCAATTAGATACCATTTATCAAACTCCATATGAATTTAGGATAAAGAATTGTAATTTCACATACCTCATTCAAGAACACGAGTGATCTATAAGGTTTCATATACAAGGCTTTAAATTTCTCCATTCAAACAATTGATTGATACCTATTGTTAGAATATAAATCTATCATAGGTAAATGCTCAGAAAATGAATATCCAAAATCTATAACATTGGACCTTGGAATGTCCTCCATAGTCTGAATAGTCTTCTTCATCTGTTCATTGGTATGATGGTGAAATGAGGTACTAAGGAAAAATATGGTACTAAAATCCTTTCTTCTCCCCCACTGTAAACCTAAAGTAAAATGTGAATAACAATAAGTTTTTTTATAGTTACCCCATTAACAATTACTATCTATCTCACATAAAAGTTTTTCAGATAGTCCACTAAGGTATGCTACCTAATCGAAATAATGTGAGAGAACTTTGTAATTATATACAAAATAATAAATATTGTGTTGAAAATTATAGTCAATCATGGTTTACCAATCAAAATTTCCATAGAAATATCATTCCACTACTATTGTAGAATATTAAGTGGATATAGTAACCCAGCTAGAGTATTGTTCTCTATATTCACTATCTAGTATAGAAGGTACCAAAGCACAAACTCTAAAAATTTAAGATTTATATTAAAAAAAACTAGATCATAATTTCTGAATACATCTTTCCCATATCAAGATTAACCATCAAATTTGACTGAAAAAACCATTATAATCCATCATTCCCGAGTTCTTGATGAATGAATAGTTTTCCTTGGATGATAATACAGTTTTTTCCCACCTCCAATATAACTATCAAACACTCCTTCTTATATATTGTGATCTAATTAAACATCAAACTAAATGTATCTAATATGATAGTTAATAACTCATTACACTAGTGTACATGTATCTATCAACTAAAACAAAAAACCGAATCCACAAATATCATAAACATCAATATGTGAAGTAAATATCTATTCGATATCTCTCTGCTCAATTTGGGACACCCAAATTATCTCTTAATAATACATTTGTAGTAGTACATATTCCAATTTATTTTCATTCAAAATTGTATATAGAATCATGAATTTCAAGTCTTCTAATAACTATATTATACATCACTACCATAGATTTGAGTCGCACTGAGAGAACATATGCCTTACTATTATATGGTTATCGAATAGAACTAATTATTTCCCCATTAGATTGGGACATTTATATTTCATAGAGAATAATACCACTACCATATTAAGGTATTTTTTATTGTAATATTACTCTTTAGAATGAAACCATCTAGGGTTTTAATTTGTAACCAAAAAATCATGTATCAACACACTACTATGTAATGGTCATGAAGAACCAAAATATACCTTATTCATGTCCCCTCGATGAATGTCAATAAACTAGTTTACTTTCTGCATTCTCTTTTAGATTATCATAGGATTTAATAATACTCCTCCACCATGATGAAATATTTTACCTTCATTACCATTACATACAAAGGTATAACTATCAACGGTAAGTTTTGTTTAAAGTATAAATATTACCCATCCAACCATAAAAAAAATACAAATATAAAAAATTCTATTAGGTGGTATTCAAGTGAGAATGTCTTCTACCTTTAGAGGATCAGTTATAACTCATCCCTATGATATAATGAGACCAAATTAAAGAACATGAAAAATATAATACTGATACTTCAATAGATTCCCATTTAGATTATACTCTGTAAATGTATCCAACACTATCTATAGGTGGTATACATTGTACTGATACTAATAATAAACTAATATATCATCAATGTAAAATTATATAAATCTATTTAAATGGGGTTGGGATACCTAGTTCGTGAATCCCACAAATAATATTCTATAATTCTTTATTGTAAATAGCATAATGACAAACTCAATTTTTTTATGTACATTGAAATATTTTCTTATTTATATCCTATTTAGTTACTCACAAGTAATGATATAATGATCTAAAATTTATCTTAGAGAAACTTCATGTTATTATTAATCATTTGAACATGTATTTATTATTGGTAAAATGATACTTTTTTTAAAGGTTGCTTGGTTTAACCTTCAATAATTAATAAATTCAATAAAATATCATCGTCTTTATTTATAAATAGTATGATTGATCTTAAAGAAACTTAATATTCTTATCAATCATTTAAACATGTATTTAATATTGATAAAATGATACTTTTTTAATGGTTTCTCAGTTTAAACTACGATAATTAAGAAATGCAATAAAATATATATCATCGCCATTATTTATAAAGAGTACGGTTTTACCCCATGGTAAAACACTAGGGAATAAAAATCCCCTAAAGAGAAAATCACCCACTAACATGCTCAACTCTTAGTGCTCAGCTGGTACTATTCGGTAGGGATCTATAATTAAGGGTGTTGTATGGGGTAGATGTTCAATACTAAACTGCACATCATTGCTAAGGTGTAAGATAAATTCCAAATAATTAAAGATGAAAATATACTCTCACACTATTTCTATTGGATCATTAGAATCTATATCAGTGAAAATTAAGAAAATAATTATAAAATGAGAGGTGATAGTCTTATTTCCTTGAATCCTCATCAAAGATAAAATGTCTATGTCTCTAATTACAACCTATTACACTCCATTTGGAATAGTATAGATGAATCTATAATAGAAATATTCCAAGAAAATAACTATTCACTAACCAATCTATTCCATGGATGACATTGTATGGACGAATATCAAGGAATACAAATTCCAAGACATTTTTCATAACTAAGGACTACGACAGAATAAAAATAGCCTAAAATCATGATTAGCCTCCCTCCACTGAGACTAGATGGGGTTAAAGGTCTACCTTAATTCCCAAGGGTAGGCCAAGTTATCCTATGGGACTTAGGGTAATGAAATAATGCATACCCCCTATGTTTACCAAAATAGAAGAAAATATAGAGAAGATGTTTTCTTATACATATAACCACCTTTGTATCCTTAAAAATAATATCATTGGTTGCCCTACCATATATAAATAAACTTGTCATGTTTAAAATCAATCCTTATTTTCTCTCCCAACACATGCCTAACATTAGGGTCAACCATCACTATGTTTCTAACCACCATATTGAATTTGTGAATGAGGAACTCCATATGGTGTCCCAACTCTGCATTTAAATTTATCTTTGATATATTTCCCTAAATTTAAGATTTTTATATGATATTGGGTGCCATATTGTTACTCCAACCGTGAGGTTCAATCCAATGTCACACTCTGTGATCACTGATAAAGAATTGTCAGAAAATCATTATTCTTGTGACCACTTCCTCAGTGATAAAATTATAGCTCGTGACTCATAGTTCTATCTTATGGGGGATATGTTCCACTTATAACGAATGCTAAGGTTTTTTAGGATAGGGTTGATTGAATGAATTTTATCCTCCTTATTCCCACACAAAGATGTTCCCAATAAGTAATGTTTAATCCTAAAATTGGATATCTCTTGACTATGGCCGCCACAAAAATATCTCTGATCAAACTCTAAATTCCCTAGTTACTTTCCATATCCTCATATATTTTTCCGCTATCTACAATACCGTATTTTAGGTATTCATGAAAAAAACTATAATCATAAATTGAATCATTGTTCATTTACTTAATTCAACGTGTCTTGGCCTTAAATTCTCATTCCCTATCACATAAAAAACTGAAAATGGTTTATGATTTGGAAATTAAACACTCAAAAAAATACCACTAAAATTAAGTGATAAGATCCTACCAATATTTAGTCTATAAGATATTTGATAAGGACTCCCAGTATAAGAAATTATAAAAACCCACCCATATATAAGTGTGGCTATCATGATCCCTACATGTGATATGAAAATACTATAAAGGTATCATTGGGTAAGTTTATGTCTCATCCCACTGGTTACTATATAATATAATGATGTTGTTTAAAATAAATTTCTAAATACTATATAGAAACCCATAAGTTCTATTATAATCCCCTCTTTAGAACCTTGATAACCCCTACTTTTGATATAATTCTAATACTGAAATTTCCCAAATGACACCCTCGCTAGACTGCAAGAAGACCTCCTCTGCACCCCCATGTACATAAGAGACTTATGACTTGTGGAAATGTCCTGAGTCAAAAATCATTGATACAATTCCTTTTATATCATAACCATAATTAGAAATAAATTTCTAAATAAAATCCATATAATATAATCATAGTACACAAAAATCAACAATATACCTATACCTAACCACATATATATCATACCATGTCTCATCCTCTACCCTATTACTCCTATAAGGGTCCCAAAAATTCATCATATACTAATACTGTCTCACACAGAGTGGTCCCTACCAATACCCTCTCACATAGGGTAATTACAAGTATCAAGTCTCATGCCACATCACATCAAACACTCATATAACTTGTGGTGGGTCTACCATGTTCTACAAAGACAAATAGCCTCTTAATCACGGTGGTCTCACACAGTTCCAATTAACTATAGGGTTGAAAAATAATTGTGTCTTTTTATCAACCAAATCACATCAACCACTCTCCTATCACTCAAGGTGGGTCTCATAATAAAATCTATATTAGTAACATATCCCTAACGGTGGTCTATACCAAAATCTTCTCATAAGGGAAAGGGAAATAATCATGTATCATCATCAAGAATACACAAAACAACAAGTGAAGAATATAATACATACCATATGTACACCCTATAACATGGTCTAACATTATCCCTCAACTAGGATCATGGGAAATTAACATTCTATACACATATACCGCATCATATCACTAGTCAGTCACAACTTATCCCCCCATCATAAAGAGTATCAAATCACAGATATATGATAGTATGATAATCTGTCAAAATATAATTTAACATTAATGTTTATCACATTCTATCCATTGGTGTCTATTCCACACCCATATGGGAATCCACTAGGTTTCCCAAACTCTACCAAATATCTACTCCTTGATTACAACCATCCCCACAACCTCAGGATAATCCCACATTACTTAATCCCTACCTGAAACTAGCCTCAGTATATCTGTCTAATTCACCTTTAAATACTCACGTCAAAAATATTTTCCTCTAACCATTGTATATCTAACTATAACCCATATAAATCCACTTCTAAATCCAATTCTAAGCCATAAGGAAAATTCACACTACCCTCACATGGGTCCCATGTTATATCTCCCTTATTGGAGCTCTAAATCCTATAAAATGTAAGAAAAGATCCCCAATATAATAAATCTATCCCCGTAAGAAATATAACACTAATCTAACACCCAATTTCTCTAATTGACACTAAATAAGTTATTCTTAAACATACCTACAGCGTAGGATCATCTCACCAATCATTCATAATCCAAATCCCCTCATTCATTCCATACCATTATTAATTTAACCTAATATATTTACCAGATATCCTTACTAAAAACTTATGTCAAGCCCCCAAAAATCAATTGACATTTACACCCCATTTATAGAAATACACCAGATATATTGAAAATACTGAATGTGTAATGGATCACTTGATTCAACATTTATGTGATCCATTATTCCGTATTCCTTCACCAATGGTTCTCTCTGTCCCTATCCATTTTACCCAAACCTAAAAACTAAAATAAAAATATATAATCACTGATCAATAAGCATATTGTTTTTTATTATAGGTACCACCCACCTCATATATGGAGTTAGACCCTAATAAACGTTTCTATCCTCCTCGGTTAGGCTCGCATGTCTGTACACCAAGACGCATCGACATCCCAAGGCCCTATCTAAAGACACAAAATCCCCATAAATTATTTTTAAAACATTTATAATTAATTTAAACATTATCCATTATAATTATAAATAAATTAATATTTTAAAATAACATGGAATTACCATAGAAAATCAATGATCCATATTGAAACATCACTAAAGTTACCGATGACATGGGGAAAGTCCACAACATACTCCGAACACCACTATGAGAAAAATCCCCATAAAAAAAATCCAACCAAACACAAATTTAATCATATTAAATTAAATTACCAAAATCAGTTTATTAGTTAATATAGATTTTATCTAAATGAAAAATTCTGATATAAATGTCCCTATATAGGACCTCCTCTACTCACTGCAACAAAAAAACATTAATAAAAACAATTCTAATTTTATATTGTTGAATCAACAATCAAACCATATCTTATTGATACCAAATATTAGTGATAAAAAAGGAATAATAATAGAGGAAGGATGATAGAGATGAAACCTTAAATCATAGAAAAAAAATCTTTCCAAACCACCCATATGAATGAGGAACTCATTGGAGAAGAGAGTGGTAAAAGAGAAGTTATTGTCAGCAAAAAATGTCTATTATTATGACCCAATACATAGAAATATTTAATATGACTGATGGTAAAATTACCATTGTTCCAAACTAAAAAAATGGCTATATGACCCACTAGGTTCATTTTTGGTTATACTGGGTACCCTGTCCTCTACTGGTCACCCTATGCATAGCCACATAGTGGACAATGGTGGTGCATGGGGATCCTTCCCCCCTAGAATTGTCATAGGGTATCTGGTGCCTCCTTAATAGGTACCTAGTACCTCCCTTGCAGTAATTTCCATTTCATGTCCATCCTAATCACTTTACGATGATCCTATGATCACCCAAGACACCTCCCAATACTCTATCAAGATTCTAAAGCACCTATTAATTATTTTTAAATGCTTGGATTACCAATTTGAATATAAATTCTCTCTTAACACCCAGATCTAGGATTAAAATTCAAATTACAATTTAATTTAACTAAATTAATAATTTTTATCGTTACAAATTCTCCACCATAATACTTCTCCTCCTTAAGAAGCACCCAAAATATCCTCTAACTTCAAATACATCCCTCACAATATTACAACACTAATAATATTTGTTTAAAAACATACTTTAATGTTTTTCAATTTCACAATCCATGATCTTAAATATACCAATAGTTCCCCAAAATTACTTGATATGATCTTCAAAACACATAACCACAAATTAAATAACATAAGTAATGCGGTGTTCACCTTAAAAAATCCAATGAAATGAAAAAACATCAACTGGTTATCCTATGATCAACCCTTTATGAAAATTCTTGGCTTCACAGGCTGATATTCTCTCACAGCCCCTAATTAGAATACATCAACAACCTAAGGTACCTTAAAATCATTCAGACAATGAAAAAAAATTTGAGCCTCAAATTTGGTGTAAGTTCATGGTTGAGGCATCAACCAAAAAAATATTTCACCGTATTCCATCAAGGAGAATTAATGTAACACTAATCTAAATCATTCCCAGGTCATAGAAAATCCCATCTCAATCTCATAAACATCACATAAACTATGTCCAAAACTTCATCTAAATAAAAATTTGGTATTCATTGAGAAACTAGATAAAATAGAATTTACTTTTATCCCAGCCTTCTGGTTCCCTCTTGACCATCCACCACATGGTCCCAACATATCCACAACACTTTATACTTAAGGTTCATACACCGAGAAGATAAAAAAACTCCATACTATAGTATTGTCCATATAATTAACTTATGGGACCAAAATTCTTGATCCCTAAAACCCATTTACAGTCCAATTCCAAATTTAATGAGCATAAGTGACCAAAAAACTCAAACACAGATCCCTCCAAAATATTTTATTTCCAGTTAATCTCTTCTTAAAACAATATTTATCCTCTATTATTACACAAATTCACACAAAATAAGGGTTACATACTCCAATAGATAATAGTTCATTCCAAGACATATAGATCCTCTTAAACCATATCCTAATCACAATAAAGAATAGACAATGATATAACTCACATGTCTCTCATTCTGAGCCACAATCATCTTATTTTGGAAAACCCTCTTTTGTACTAACTCCTGAATTCACAAACTCTTGGTTCTCCATTCCATGGACATCCAAACACACTAATGATCCATCACTTGTCCCCAACATCTCGACCAACCGATTCCTTCACTATCAACAACCCCATGAATCCAAAAATAGTATATTCTTTCATGTTTTTATATATTATAAAATTTTGAAAATGTCACACCATACTAAAGATAGAATGCATCCTTTTATGATAAAAACCTTGGACAAACATTCATTTTGGAATCACAAAAAATCGTTAGTTACTTGATCAGAAACAATATTAAAAACCACATATCATCGCTAATTACACTGTAAGTTTGATGAAGTTATGAATATAATAAATTAAAATGAAACAACACTAAGTTTATGTGATTTAGGTAACTCACCATCACACTATCATAACTTCTGCTATTGGGTTCCACTAGAACATATAAAAATATATATGATCTTTTACATATCCCTTTCCACTAATCCACACCAAATGAGGCACCAAATATTTCTTCATACACCTTCCATCACACACAGAGACCTTATCCTAGGGACAACACAACCACCCACACCTTTTTATGGTACCAGTGAACATCTAAATAACCTTATCCCAGGTTACTATCTACTATCCATCATGATCTAATTTGAACCAAAATACATTCATTCACAGGTATTACCCATTTAAACCACCCGAATCATTCTCCCATGAGTCACACACTGGGAAACATATACTGATACACTTAAAAAACTAACCATTCCACATGTCTATGTTAATATCATCAACCCAAAAGCAACCTTATTTCTTCCTTTCCCATAACCTGAGGCATATCTCTCATTTCATGGCTATCACAAGATTAAAGTTCCCTTAGTCATTATTCCCAAACCACAAAGCATCTACCCATGCTCTACCCATCCATGACGTAACTATATAGGATTGATTATCACTATCCCCTGAATATACACATCTAAGAAAAAAGTCTTGGTATCTAATGATCCCACCTTCTAAACACAACAATGATACTATAATTACTCTGTGTTCCTTAAATCACTGAGGGCTAAGGAATCCACACAACATTATCTCTATCATCTCAAGGGTCAAAAAACTCATCATGGAAATCCATTCCCATTTAAAACAATATATTTGTCATAAAATTCCTACATTGAACCATCACAAAGGCATATATTTTCAAAATAAACCCATCATGGGTTTCTATTCCTGACATATATATTGAAACTAAAAATTCTTGATTACATGATGTCTTATGATAGATACATATATCATATCATAAAAAAATATAGTTCAGTTGAGTATAATGTAAAAAATAAGTAATGTCGAAAAGTGACACATAATCTTTTTTACATATTATACAATGAAACACTCTATCATTAGCCAAAATCAAACACACAAAAAAACACATATGTACACACATATGTCCTGGGAATTCAACATGCCAAACATGATGAATCTACATAGGTGAATTAAAATAATGGTACAATGGATGAAATATAAATAAATATCCCAAATCCAGAAATTATAATTTAAAAAATATCCCAATTATAATAAATAAAACCAAGAAAAACAATCCAATAACCTTGGAAATAAGGAATCCCAACCATAAAAGTGTTCATGAATCACCGTTCCAAGCTCTTTCACAAGATATAACACATTCATATCTATGAATATGAATCCTAATTACTAATAAAGAAGAAAATGATCACTAATACAATATATTAATTAACAAATTAAAAGTTCCCAACGAAAATTGAAAGACCTCATGCACACCTCCCTATATGCATGATACTACCGACTAGTGGAGAGGGAGTGAATCATATATTAGGGAGACTGTTCTATAAGTATCACAACCTTAAATAATTATAAATAACATAATAAAAACCATAATAGATAATAATATTACACGTAAATCAGTAAGATACACATGCTATTACAAAATAATAAATGTATTCATATAGTTATACATTCCAACTGATCACCCACTGGATTGATCACACACATAATGAAAATGGGAACAAATGTACATAGAGTATTCTAAAAAACACCCCAACTCACCTCAAACCCATCTAAAACACTGTAGATATACTCTGACCTGATTAGCCATGAAACCTATGTCCTAAATTTCAAATATAAGTTCTTCACATGAACCGTGGTTCATGTGTAGGGTATGATTAATATATCTCAGTAAGTTATTTTCAGGTGACCCAAATATATTCCATCAAATACATTTGTATGTATGAAAATTATAAATAATAAAATACGAATTAAGATTCCATGTTAGGTTTCCATATGCTAAACTTGTCACCAAGGAATACAACTATACATGGATGAGATAAAACTGTAGGAATATACAACCTCGTACCAAAAATACCAACCTATACCCTTTAACTTAGGCTTTGAAATCATATTATTCCATGATCACTACACTATCACTCAAGTTAGGGTCTATACTAAACATTATTTTTATCATACCATGTCTCAACCTATATTCTATTACTCCGAGTAGAGTCCAACAATTACAAACTAGACCAATACCCTCTAAATTTTTGTGGTCCCTTCTAGTACTCTATCACTCAGGGTGTGTCTATGAATCAAGTCACATGTTTCATCACATCAACCCTCCCCTCTCCTAGAATGGATCTCAAAAGTATAACTTGAAGTAATACCTGACCACATAGGATTATCCCTACCAAAACACCTCCAATAAAAGTATAGAAAATCATCCTATATCATCATCAACCACATCAAATTGACCACTCTCCTCTCACTCGGGGTGGGTCTCCTAAAAAAACTGGACTAGTGCCCTCTCACATAGGGTGGTCCATTGAAGCATCCTCTGACAAAATTAAATCCTAATAATTCAATATCATCATAAATAAAGAAAAAATAAAAACAAATAGAACATAACCTAGACCATATTTACACCTTGGATCATGAAATAGAACAAAATATTTGATGGCCTCTTGATATATCAAAACACCTGATGTCCACTAAATGTTTTTCACTAGTCCCTCATGAACAAGAATCAAATTTAATCTCATATCCTCACACATCTATCCTCATTGGATAATTTCCAAAATAATAGTCCATCACATGTGTTTTTAACATTGAATCCATCAGTTTCCCCATCTCACCTGTAAGGGAATCCGCAAGGTTTCCTTAACCCCCCATAGTATCTACACATCTATAAAACTAGAAATTATCACCATTTGGTGACCCCCTAACCAATAGCCACTACAAGAATCTATTCTCAAATGGTGGGTCCAATTATTCATTTAGTAGTGAAATCCCAACATGATCCTTATTACCATGTCTATGTTGAGTATACATGCACAAAACCCCCTATAAATATAATTTCAATCCATCAACAAAATTCCAATAACTCTCACTTGGTTCCCATATCCTATATCTCTTAGGAGAACTCTGAAGCCCACCACCTAGAGAAAACCCTCCCAACACACCACATCTAACACTAGAGGAAAAAAAATCACACATAATATGAACGATTTCTCCAATACACCCTAATGAGTGTATTGTTAAACATACATGGGATGCGCGACTATCTCACCCTTAATTCTTAAGAATATGACTCCCATTCCTGCTATACGAGACTTAAGAAATTCATCATTTTATATTCACTACCCATATTGGCTCATGTCCAATCTCACATAATCTCAAAACAATTAATATTTTCCACCTTGGAGGGAAAATTCCAGGCACTTCCAAAATATCCAACCATCAAAGGTGTACTTGGTCTAACTCTAGGTGGATCAATGAGACCATATTCGGTCACCTTGGTTCCTCTCAGCCCCTATTAATTTATCAAAACGTGGGAAGTATAGAAATAATATAGAATCTAGCATAAAAAATCATATGGTTGAAATTTTTTAGGACCGTAGACTTCATAAATGGATTTAACCCTTAATACAAGTTTAAATCCTCCTTATCCAAGCCCATACCTTGACGTGCCAAGGAAACCAACATTATGAGACCCTATATCAAGTGATAACATAATCTAAATTAATTATAAAAAAATTATAATTAATTATAATAAATATAGTTAATTAATAGATTTTAAACTATTTTTGTATAACTACCGACACTTATTGATCCATGTTGAAACATCAGAACCATGTCTAAAGACATAGAGAATATCCATTATATAATCCAAACACCACCACTAGAGAAACCCACATAAAAGGATATCTAATAAATATTATATTCAAATAAATTAAATTAAAATATCCAAAAAATACTAGGTTTTGTATCTTAAGATAAATGATAAGAAAAGGCATAGACAACCCCTTACGAGACCTCGTTTATACACAACACAAAAAATCCCTTCGATCAGGAAAGTTCCACCATTCTCGGGTGGAATTAGTTGAATATATGAAACAAGAACTAAGGATGAAGGAAAAAGGGATTATACATTAAATCACAATATAAAACTCCATATAGATAACCCCCAATATAGGGGGATCTAAATGGGGAAGAGAGGGGGAATGAATGGTGAATGGTAAACCATAATGTTTCATTCCCAAACAATACCCCATAAAATCTTGTGGGGAAATTATGGTAAAAATAACACTATTTCACCATTAAAAACTCTCCCCATGCCACACAGAGAACCTAGTTGATGGTTTTAGGTACCCAATTGTCGAATAGAAACTAGATACACCGACATTGGCTGACCAGTAGTGGAGTAAGGGACACTACCCCTGAGAATGGAAATTGGTTACGTAGTTCCTCAATAAGGGCTAAGAAGTGTCGCCTTACTACAATTTTAGTAATTGGGATACCCTGACCCCTCTCTGATAATACTTTGATCACTTAAGTCACATTATAAGCTGCTAACTATAACAAAAAAGACTTACTAGGGTTGTCCTAACACTTTTATTTCCAATTTGAACCCAATTTCTCCTTTCAATCCCTTTCTCCAAGATTAACATTTCATATGTAATCTAATGTTTTCAACTTTTAATGACATGGGTAATTCTAAACTCCCCAAACATAAGTCTTTTCATCCATGAGAAGCACTTATAATATCTCATGACTTAAAATCAATAAATAAAAATTCAATACATATCCACATTCTTGATCCAAAATGAATCAGTGGTGTTTTCACTACTTAATAATTGATCCTAGATAAACCAAATTTTTATAAAAAATCATAGGTTAATTATTATAACATGTAACCATAACTAAAATAATATACCTAACGTTTTTATCACCTTATTGTAAGAAACTACATACAAAAACCTTTATCAGTCAAACTTCATCTAATATATACTAAAATAGTCATCTTGACCTATTTATATGCCATCACACCACCCAATCTTCTGGCCTTAACTACCTGAGAAACACTGAGATCATCAGAATACCCACAATAATATTTGAACTCAAAATTCTATGTAATTCCATAGTTTATTTGTCACGAACCGAATCTGGTCACCGCCAAAACCGGCACCAAACCCAGCCCGTGACATGACCAGAAGGGAGTTCCCTATCCCCACGGGCTGGTACAAGTGCCTGGGTATCATTAATATAGGTTTGGGAATGATTTACCCGAGTATGAAAGCATAAAACATTAAAAACAATCCATAATATAAATCTGAAATTTTTGAGCCAAACAAGACTTAAGTGAAAACCAAAACTGAGTACATTGGTTTAAAGATTATACAAGTGGTCCAAATAAAAATAATTATAGCATTAAGACAGCCCCAAGGACTCCACACGACTAGGGGTCATCGCCCCCAAGCTATCTCCACAACTCCGCACCAAGAATGGGAACTAACACCATGAACCGCCATCACCCTTAGCCTTTCCTTTACCTGAATCAAACATAACCAAGTCTACTTACACCCAAGGGGTGTAAGTAGGGTGTGAGACTAAGCCCAGTAGGATACTACCCAATGATTCCAAAGAGTAAGAAATACAATGTGAAAAAGCAAGCAGTTTTCAAACGCAAGGAAAAGTAGTGTTCAAATTTCAAGAAATGAAACCTCTAATTGAAAATAGTTTTCAATCCAAAATTTTTAGAATAATAACACATTAAAATAGAAATGTTAGATACTGTAATTTACTTCCAAACACACCCTAAGACATGGGTAGATACTAAAAATCCAATGAGCAACAACATTGGGAACACCCCTAGGCACTAGGTTGTCTTGGGCCCTATGTACCTCGTACCTCGGTGTAAAGTAACCATAGAAAAATCCTTTCTCGTGCACGAGCCACTAGTAGGGAACACACCCATAACCTAGTGGTCCCCAATAATCATCCACATAGTTTAGTTAGAGTTGTCGTTATCCAAATGCTAAGTGAAATAGGGACAAAACCCATCCGGTCCACTAGCCGTACTAGTACAAATCCGCCCCACCTAGGTACCCGGACTTCCCCTTTTGTGCTCAATCAATTTCAGCATGCAACATAAATAAATTTTCATATAAAACACCATTACTGGTTAATCATAACCAATACAGTAGCTATCACATTTTATACCACTTAAAACACGCAACAAAACACTTAGATTTTTCATAAAACAATTCCTCAAAAATCTCGTAGTGTTTCGGACACAAAACACCTTATAAACCTCACTTGAATACTATGTGCACATATTTAAGTTTCCAAAACATAAAGGAGATCCCACTACATTTCAGTTAAAACACAAAATCATTTTTAGGGCAACCCTATATGGTTCATGAAATGACATCATTGCAAAGTCTCCATTTTTACACAACACAATTCTTAGAATTTCATGTGGTTCACAAACACCATTAAAACCAGATTTTTCAGCAACAAACACAAGGTACAATCATTAAAAACAGTATTTTTATCCCTATTATACTTCAATAAAATCAACTAGTTACTTATAGGGTATCCCCAATTAAACTAATAATACATTTCTATGAAAACCCCCCAATTTCACATGAAATTGGCCTTTAGGATTCATTTTAAATACAAACACCACTAAAACTATATTATTCAGAAATAATAAAATTTAATAAGCATGAAAATACCATAAAAACAGTATCCAATTCACAAAGATTTCATACACAATTGAATCACCTACCAAAACCAAGGAAACCCTTGAATCCTTTGTGTGAAAACTCAAACGCACCACCGCCGCACCTCAAGAAAGCTAAACCAGACCTAAAACCAGAATTTCAGACCATAAAACCCAATATAAAACCTTAAATTTTAAACCCTACTTCTCAGACATTAGGAAACACAATTATAATGGATGAAACCCTAACTAAATTGGATGTAACCCTAAACAAATTGAAAGAAGAAAGGAGGAGAACAACTTACATAAAATATCTTGTAGAAATCACTCCCCAAAATACCAGTATCTGATTTCACAAATACTCAAACCTTCAAGTTCGGTTCGAACAAGAATAGGTAGATCATTTAGGAATTTGAATGGGGGAAAAAGAGTAAGAATCGAAGGAGTTATGAAGGAAACAAATTACCTTTATAAATCTGCCCGAAATTTGAGTTCTTAAGAACATTCGACCTAAACCGCGATACAAATGAGCTGAAACGGGTGTGGGAGGATATTGGATGCGCGGCTGTTTTCAAGGGGCGTGTTTGGGGCTTGGAATCACCGAAAACCCCTTAAAAATGAATAAGTTATTAACTAATCAAATTTTATTTTTAAAACTGGAATTGGGCTTTCGGGCATGCCCAATCCCTTAAATAAAAACCCATATACACCTTGGTTATGGATTTCCAAAGGCTCCCAATTTTAATTTTGGTGTTAATATATTAGGGGAGGACATTTAGGAGTTGGAATGAGTGAAAAATATTAAAAAATGAATATGTTATAAAAGAAACAAAATTTATTTTTAAATCTGGAATTTGGCTCACGATTTGGCCCAATTCATGAAAACTCACCTATTCTCTATAAAAACTTTGTAAACCCCCCAAAACAAAGAATTAATGGAAAGTAAAATAAAAATACATTTAAAATAAGCTATTTATGTGAAAATTCTCCCCACCATGAAAACTTTCCGTCCCGGAAAGTCACAGTATGGCCAAAGCAACAACCAAACTCAACTGAGAAACCAAGAGGTACTCTTTTGCCCTGTTTCTCCCCCAAAGGCCATAACACCTCCAGTGATCAATGAATGAAGGAATACTCTCAAAAACATGACTTACACCACATTCCAGAAAGAATCAAGCACAATCAGGCTTTATCCCAAATGAAAACTCCTCAAACACAATCAGAACAATACTCAATCAATTTACCCAAATAAACAACAACATCGAACAAGGTTACACTTGCCCTACTATAACTAAACCATTGGTCACTCTCCAATATCAATTTTTACCAAAGAAAGATGTAGGTAGTTAGATATCTCCAAATGATAATACCTACTTCCCATACAAAACCAAGGAAAAATATGAGTTACTCGTATGAAGAGACACAAATGGGCTCCCCACCATAAGAGACAACTTAAATATTTTTTTTCTGAGACAGAATCAAGACACTAATAGGGGGAGGCCCAAACAGACTCCCTAGTACAAGGGGTATACATAAATTAGAAATTTACAAAATAATATACATGATACCCACAGTGGGTCTTCCCACCACAAGAACCAACCATCTTAACTGACCAGCATGGGCCGACACAAAAAGACCCAATTTTTTTTTAAGATTTGGGAAGGGTGCAGGGTCAGTCCGCACGGTTTGGGAAACCATGCACTAACTATGCTGATCATTATTTGAATGTGGCTTCCTAGCACACTGACACTACTAATCATGCACAAAATGTGTGCTCAAACTTTCTAGCCAAATTTCCAACCATCCTCCAATGACTCAATGGAAACCAACGTGGGAGGGAAAGACATTAGGCGATGACATGGGTACAAGGCCCTCTACCTATTTCCACCGAACGAGAACAATAGAAGGAAGATGATGAAACCATAGGTTTAAACTGTTCCTATCTTTCATACTAAGGATAGGACTTTGTATAAGTGTTTAAACGACACTGGTGTTTCCCCTGACTATGCGCCAGCTTCTCTCCGGGACCTATGGCTGGAGCTCAAAATATTGAAGCATCTTCGGCCACGCAGTTAGGCTGTTGAAACCCCTATGTGGAACTTATTCTTTCAGTGCCACAAACAACTACACTACATACCCTGATGGGTTTATCAAGACATAACACACTTCATAACCCACTTTACCAAAACCAAACATTTCATTGAAACAAGGGATCAGAAGATGCACACACATCACACCTTGTGTCTTTGGGTGAGAAACAATAGAAGGGAAAGACACGTATAAACACCTTCCTCTAAGATAGAGGATTTGTTGTTTTTCCCAAGGGAGACACAATCCCAACATAACATAGAACCTTAGGGGATTGTGTGACCTTCACCTTTATGGTCAAAAGAGCACACAACATCACAATGCGTCACCGAACATGACCCTGACGATTGATAGAAACAATACATGGAACGGGACCATATTCAAAGTCCCTAAACAACAGATAAGTCCAAAAAGTGGACAAAATATCATATCATGACCTAAATCTCAAAATTGGTTTTTTAATAATAACTCTTTCTTCAAAGAAACTATAAAGAACCCAGAGGCCCTCTTAGACACCATCAAGACACTCATATGTACTAACAATGAAAGAACACTCCCACCTTTGGTGAATCAGGAAACTTAAGAAACTAAGGTCTCTTTCAACCTTCCCCAAGCACTATCCCACTACAAGAGGATCCAAAAATCAGCGAAATGAATGGGTGTAGACTCAATAAATGAAATGTTCGATAAAATATTATTTATATTGATCAACTGGAGGATTTTCCAATGGCGAAACAAAATGGGTTTCACTTCAGTTGTGCATTAACCCTTAATGGGGGCGTACCTTATCCAATGAGAGAACCCAAGGACCCAACCAAGATGGTCTATTGGTCAAAACATGCCACAAACCAGATCCAAACACATGAAGGGAACCACCATAAAGACATCCCAAATTTTTTTTCAAAAGAGACCACTAACTGTCCCTACAACACAGCTTAACGACCAAACACAAACCCAAAACACAGTTCAAACAGAAGGGGTTCTTGAACTCAAAACCTCCCATGACATTAACATTTTCAAAAACCCATAATACAAACCATACCAAACTATTCATCAAGACATCATGTTTTTCTTTAAAACCAATTCATTGAAAACAAACGGTTTAGCAGTAAGCGTATCCACCAATGGTACCCCATGGGCCTCACACATGCATGTTTTTGTGCCACACCGGGCACCCTCCTCATATCCATCCCAGCACTCATCCAGTCATGCCATCAACCATCCATCATCCCATATAACCCCATGCATGTGGTCACTCATGGAAATACCAAAGGGTAAAACAAAACTTCCTTCCACTTTTCAAAAACAAAATGGTCAACCAACCCAACCTTTTTCTCAAAACTGCTAACAATGAGATCGAAATCCCAATTCACATCTTACAAAACATTTCATAAGGACACAACCATTTAGAAAAGAACTCACTTTCAATTTATTCACATCAATTTCGAAACATATCATCCCATTAAAACACACTCTAATTGTTTAGAAAACTCTATTGGAAACACATTTCAAAACCAAATTCAATATAGTTCCTACTTTCAAAGAGGTGTAAGCACACCATTTTACATTTCAAAACAATTCTGAAAATTCCGTTCTGCCATTTCATAAACCAAACCATTCCCTCTTTATTTGAAAATCATTTCATAAAAACTTTACGCTTCTTAAAACCAAGTCACCTTAAAACCAGAGTGTTAAGATTTCAAAACTAAAGCACAAAACAATGCAAGAGGAAACTAGTTTCGGTGGGTGACTTGGACATATGGTTGGAATCCATATTCCAATCACTTCTCCGTCACAGAGAGTATTCTAGGGAAATATCCATGGCTCCACAGGGCTTTCCAGGCCCTGCGAGCTCACTGAGATTATTCTCCCAACTCTCTTTTCATTTCCCATAGTCATCATTAAACCAAGAAAACCAAAGCACTCAAATAAATCCATAATTACCATGGTGACTTGAATCCCTTCATGAGGTGTGCTGGCCAGGAACACTACCCATGACTGAAATTTCAAGTTCCAAAAATCCTAGCTCCAGACTATGCTGACTCTTCCCCAAATAACATGACCCAAGGAGCGAACCTGCTCTGATACCATTTTGTCACAAACCGAATCTGGTCACCGCCAAAACCGGCACCAAACCCAGCCCGTGACATGACCCGAAGGGCGTTCCCTATCCCCACGGGCTGGAACAAGTGCCTGGGTATCATTAATATAGGTGTGGGAACGATTTACCCGAGTATGAAAGCATAAAACATTAAAAACAATCCATAATATAAATCTGAAATTTTTGAGCCAAACAAGACTTAAGTGAAAACCAAAACTGAGTACATTGGTTTAAAGATTATACAAGTGTTCCAAATAAAAATAATTATAGCATTAAGACAACCCCAAGGACTCCACACGACTAGGGGTCATCGCCCCCAAGCTATCTCCACAACTCCGCACCAAGAATGGGAACTAACACCATGAACCGCCATCACCCTTAGCCTTTCCTTTACCTGAATCAAACATAACCAAGTCTACTTACACCCAAGGGGTGTAAGTAGGGTGTGAGCCTAAGCCCAGTATGATACCACCCAATGATTCCAAAGAGTAAGAAATACAATGTGAAAAAGCAAGCAGTTTTCAAACGCAAGGAAAAGTAGTGTTCAAATTTCAAGAAATGAAACCTCTAATTGAAAATAGTTTTCAATCCAAATTTTTTTGAATAATAACACATTAAAATAGAAATTTTAGATACTATAATTTACTTCTAAACACACCCTAAGACATGGGTAGATACTACAAATCCAATGAGCAACAACATTGGGAACACCCCTAGGCACTAGGTTGTCTTGGGCCCTATGTACCTCGTACCTCGGTGTAAAGTAACCATAGAAAAATCCTTTCTCGTACATGAGCCACTAGTAGGGAACACACCCATAACCTAGTGGTCCCCAATAATCATCCACATAGTTTAGTTAGAGTTGTCGTTATCCAAATGCTAAGTGAAACAGGGACAAAACCCATCCGGTCCACTAGTCGTACTAGTACAAATCCGCCCCACCTAGGTACCCGGACTTCCCCTTTTGTGATCAATCAATTTCAGCATGCAGCATAAATAAATTTTCATATAAAACACCATTACTGGTCAATCATAACCAATATAGTAGCTATCACATTTTATACCACTTAAAACACGCAACAAAACACTTAGATTTTTCATAAAACAATTCCTCAAAAATCTCGTAGTGTTTCGGACACAAAACACCTTATAAACCTCACTTTCATACTATGTGCACATATTTAAGTTTCCAAAACATAAAGGAGATCCCACTACATTTCAGTTAAAACACAAAATCATTTTTAGGGCAACCCTATATGGTTCAAGAAACGACATCATTGCAAAGTCTCCATTTTTACACAACACAATTCTTAGAATTTCATGTGGTTCACAAACACCATTAAAACCAGATTTTTCAGCAACAAACACAAGGTACAATCATTAAAAACAGTATTTTTATCCCTATTATACTTCAATAAAATCAACTAGTTACTTATAGGGTATCCCCAATTAAACTAATAATACATTTCTATGAAAAACCCCCAATTTCACATGAAATTGGCCTTTAGGATTCATTTTAAATAGAAACACCACTAGAACTATATTATTCAGAAATAATAAAATTTAATAAGCATGAAAATACCATAAAAACAGTAGCCAATTCACAAATATTTCATACACAGTGGAATCACCTACCAAAACCAAGGAAACCCTTGAATCCTTTGTGCGAAAACTCAAACGCACCACTGCCGCACCTCAAGAAAGCTAAACCAGACCTAAAACCAGAATTTCAGACCATAAAACACAATATAAAACCTTAAATTTTAAACCCTACTTCCTGGACATTAGGAACTGCAATTATAATGGATGAAACCCTAACTAAATTGGATGTAACCCTAAACAAATTGAAAGAAGAAAGGAGGAGAACAACTTACATAAACTATCTTGTAGAAATCACCCCCCAAAATACCAGTATCTGATTTCACAAATACTCAAACCTTCAAGGTCGGTTCTAACAAGAATAGGTAGATCATTTAGGAATTTGAATGGGGGAAAAGAGTAAGAATCGAAGGAGTTATGAAGGAAACAAATTACCTTTATAAATCTGCCCAAAATTTGAGTTCTTAATAACATTCGACCTAAACCGCGATGAAAATGAGCTGAAACGGGTGTGGGAGGATATTGGATACGCGGCTGGGTTCAAGGGGCATGTTTGGGGCTTGGAATCACCGAAAACCCCTTAAAAATGAATAAGTTATTAACTAATCAAATTTTATTTTTAAAACTGGAATTGGGCTTTCGGGCAGGCCCAATCCCTTAAATAAAAACCCATATACACCTTGGTTATGGATTTCCAAAGGCTCCCAATTTTAATTGTGGTGTTAATATATTAGGGGAGGACATTTAGGAGTTGGAATGAGTGAAAAATATTAAAAAATGAATAAGTTATAAAAGAAAAAAAATTTATTTTTAAATCTGGAATTGGGCTCACGGTTTGGCCCAATTCATGAAAACTCACCTATTCTCTATAAAAACATTGGAACCCCCCCCCCCCAAAACAAAGAATTAATGGAAAGTAAAATAAAAATACATTTAAAATAATCTATTTATGTGACATTATTCTATAACCAACCAAATCATCCATTGTATCTTCCCAAGAACATTAATGAAACCCACATACTATTCCCAATGAGATCAAAAATAATTCCAACCTCAGTTTAATTATAATAAATGTGTTTTGCAATAAAATATCTAAATCTGGGATATGGTATTAATTAAGGATTTAGATAAAATCAAATCTATCTATACACTAGAATTTTGATTACATGTCTATATTCCCCACCCTGTCCACCATAATCACAACCCTCTCAACACGATGGTTATAAAAACATGATAAATATTATTCTTCTTGGTAGATACCACCATTTTATTCACCTCTAATAGGTGGCTAGGGTTTAGAAATATATTAAATTCATCGATAATTTGCCAATATAGTAAGGTGTAGAGTAGTAGGAGTCTGATGTTGGTCTCATGAGAAAATATATGTGATCCCCAAGAATTATGTGTATTTTTGTAATTAATCCAACTATTTTATCAATAAGATTAGATCAAATAAATATGAAACTCAACTAACTAATAATGAAAAACAATTATTAAAATTGGGGTTTATGATCAATTTCAGAGAATATTCTTTAACAACTTCACCTTTCCCACTCATTAATTGACAGATTAAATTAGTTTTAATGTAAATCTAAGAAAACAGACTTTTATAGTTAATTTATTTAATTATTCAATTGTTAGAGAAATTACTTAATCATAAAAGTGTTCTAAAAACCCATGCATTTTTAAATAATATACCAATTTTATATTTAATAAATATTCAAATTATGAATTTATACTTTTTCAATAAATAATTAATTTTATAATGTATATATATATATTTATTCTATTACATAACATATATTAATAATATAATAATATATTCACTATATTTTTAAAAATATATGTTTACTGTCTAGTATAAAAGATGTTTCAATTATGAGTCAAATATATATTCTAAAAGGATTTCTCATTGTGATCAATTTATGGTATTATTTAATTAATTTTTTTTATAAATATATATGTATATTAATTATATATATTTATTCTTATATTTAAATATATAAATTTATGAAGGTATGAAATAAGAATATGGTTTTTTTACATTTTATAAAATAATAATTTATTATCTAAATAAATTTTTATTTCATTAATTATATGATTTTATTTTAAAGTTAAAATATTAATTTTTTTATTTTAATTTGATAAAAAGAATTTTATTTTTGGTATATTCATGTATAAATTATATTAGGACGAATTTTTAGTGTTATTCTAACCATGTTTTTCTTATGAATAGTAAAAAAATATAGTTTTTACCAATACCGTATCTTTTATAACAACATCATTATATCAATATGACATAAATATTTATGAAACTTTTGAAGCATATATTAAATTATTATATTATTTAAATATAATATATATATTATTAACTTTATAAAAATAAATATTTATGTAATGCTAAATTTGAAAACATGTATTAGTATCAACGTAGTGCTTTCATAACATTGTAAAAGTAAATATTAATATTTTTGATATATATTTATAGATATTGTTAAGATAAAATATAATTAATGAATAATTTTTACGATTAATAAAATATTTTTAAGCAAAATTATTATTTTTAAAATTATATTAAATGTTAATTATCTTAATGTTTACCCATCACATGTGTAAGTTAATAAAAAAATTCTTATTTTTAAAATTTTATAATGATATAAATGGGAATTAATAATATTATGACTAGTTTCAAATGACAATTTTATGAATAATAAAAAATATTTATGATAATAATTTATTTCTAATATTTAATAATTAGAGGATGATCCAAAAATATTATGCATAATCGAAGCATCTCTTCTTCATGTAGGAGAAATGTCAAAGTTAATGGTTTTAAAAATATTTAAAATGAAACTTTTAAAGAACTTATTTAAACTATTAAAACTTATTTTAAATAATTAAATATTAATTTAAATGTTATCTAGATACTTTTAAAGTCAAATTATAGAAATTACACTAGAAATGACATTGAAGGGTTTTTAATTTTAAAAATGATTATTAAATGAATAAAAAATAAAACAAAATTATCACAATTCAAGTGATAATTTTATATGGTTAAGAATATAATATATTTCTCATTTACGATCCATTTTCAGTTTTAATATTACATTATTGGTCCTTAAATATTGAATATTTGGAAAAAATGCATTGCATTTTGTGTATAATATGGGAATCATTCTATACATTCCACAAAAACGTCCTAATATTAGTATTATATTCATATTTAGACCACATAATTCTATAAACATCCATTTTAAATATTCATAATTCCCTGAACTTGCCAAAATTCCTTTCTCTAAAGGCTTTAAACTCAACCGGAATAAGGTAGTTTGTGGAACAATGTAAGGGTTTCAAAGACTCTTTCTCCTTTAATATTTAGGATTCATTGTCTTCAAACTATTTTAAATCAAATCTTATATTTATTGAATTATTATATTACTATGTTATTGTCTTCTATTTGATCCATTACTAGTTAAATAACATCCATTACGTCTCACTGAATTCTTTTTCGTAAGTTGTTACTATGCATAATTATAGGTTTATCTAAAACAGATTTGTTTTAATTTTAACAATAAAAATACCATTTTAAATAATATAAGTTATATATAAAATCAATATTTAGATATTAATTTAATTATAAGGTAGTTTTTCTATAAAACACAAATATTAACTAGGTTTTACTTCTTTTAAACTCTTTCAAAATACATTTCTTTCTACAATAGTTTTATGCTCCTTAAGTGTACAATGATATCATCACAAATATACATGGTTCATGATTTTTCTTAAAAATTTATTTTATAATGTAATATAAAAATAATATTCATGAAATTCCATGATAACGACACAATAACGGTGAGATACCCATCATAGTTTTGACATTAAAAGTAAACAATTAGATTCATTTTTAGCTGTTAAAAACTGGATCATCACGAATGTTTCACTACATGGTAACCATTTCATGATATATTGAACATACATGTTTTTTATATTATATAAAAAAATACCATGACACATTTTTATATTTTTGAATTAATTTATAATGGCCTTTTACCATAACAATTTTATTGTCTAAATTTTCGATATTGTGAACTGAAAGTCCTTAGAATGACTATCATGAACAATGTTTTTTAGTAAATGAATGAAATATGATAATAAATTAAATTTAAGGAATAATAATATGTTAATGAATTGTAAAATGGTTCTAAATAAAATAAAAAATAATATAGTTTTATTACTCAAGATGTTAGAGGATGTGCAGGGTGTGTCAGGACACGAGGTTAGTGGAATCATAACTCAAATTTCTTTCATTTATATACATTAAATATTTAATATGTTATTATAAGATTATTTTTATTATATCCAATTTTTGTTTTATAATTTATTTCCACTTTTTTATGTCATTTCTTCCACATAATCTATTCTTTGATAGATTCTTACTTCACATGTTTTCATTTTGTAATGGTTTCTTTTCCATTATCACTTTAAATCGATATTGACTATGTATAAACTTATATTTGAAGTGATTATATGTTATTTATTTCTAAAACCCAATACATTTGATTATAATTCACTTTTATACTATTTATTTTATGTAGTTTCTTCTATATAGTTCTTTGATTACTTATGGTCCTTTTTTATTATCTATGATTTTGTTTACAAAAGTGTTAATGAAATATTTTTTTAATGTTTTTATCATGATAATATTTCATATAAATCATATTTTATCATCTATGAATTTTACTTTACATTTCTCAATGGATCTAATTTGTATCCTTATTTTTTAATAAACAATTTATTTTGAAATTAAAATTATTAAAAATATAATTGGGATTTTTTTCCCTAGAAAACATATACTTGTTTATTTTAAAGTATTTTCCTCCACACTCCTTCGAGTATGTTTGATGAATTAATATTCTACATGATCTTAACTAATTTTTCAAGTGTTCTTTTAAATATAATCATCCATTTGTGGATTTGTTTATACATTGAAAAAATAACTTTTAAGAGTTATATGTCTAAATGTTAATGAATCTATATATTTTTTCAAATAGTGGTACTTGGTCATTATAAATAAAAGGTGAGTGATATTATGATATTTCTCTCTAACCCTCTTGGTAATTATTTATTATTTAGATAAAAATATTATTTGGATTAACTAGTTAAATTTTATATTTTGCGTAACTAGAAATAATTGGTTAATTTATTCCATTAAAATGATTGTTTAAATGGGTGATTTAAAAGGGTTATGAATATAATGTACCAATAAGCCTCCATGGTATTTTTATTCATTCATGTGGGTTTTAATTTAAAATATTTTCATTTTCTAAAATAATAAAATAATTTTATAAGAAAATGCATTTTTTGTATTTAAAAGGTAAAGGTTAGTATTTTATGGAATTATTATTCTCCTTTAAATAAATAATTTTTAAATAAGTATTTATGTTTTTTGAAGTAACCTTTAAAATAATTTAATTTCCTTATGCTTAATTATGATTTTGATTTAAAAAACTATTTCAATCAAATAATATTGTTATATGTCTGAAATTATTTTTCATACTAGCTCAAATCTATTGGTTTAAAATAAGTACAATTTCAATGTTTTTCATGTATTTCAATTTCCTAATGAGTAATATCTTTCTTTTATATTACCTATTGATATTTATGTGTTCATCAAATATTTTTATATTCTTTTTACCATACTTAATTATGTACATTAATTTTTATTATGTAAATAATTTTTATTTGATGTTTCATCCTTGAATGAAGATGGTTCATTATTTAATGTGTTGTGAATAATGTAAAAAATGTCCATTTAGTAAGTGAATTTGAGTTTTGTTATTTAAGGAATTTTCCTAATTCTCACAGACTCTAAACCCAAAGGTTATTGGGTATTTATGTTATGTGATATTTTTGATAAAAATATAATTATGGGATTTTTTATTTTTGGGACTTTATATATGGAAATCGTGAAAAGATGGAAAAAATATTTGTTACAAAAACCAAAAAGACATTCAAAAAATATGATCATACATAAAAAGTTAAAAATAATTTCTTCTGTAAATAATGGCAAATATAATACAAAATGACCTTAAGAAAACATAGTGTCATAGTGAATAACTTACTATGAATAAATAATATTTTTATGGAGGATAATAAAATAGATGCTGTTTATAGATAAAGAACATATAATCTCTCCAAATAGAAATTTATGCATAATATACCCCAATACAAGGAGTAAAATGGTATTTAATGTTTTAAATGATTTTTGAACCTCATATAATATCATTATTTATTATAAATATTTCATCAAAAACATACCCAATTACTTTTCAGCTTATAGATAAATTGAATATGGAAGAATCCCTATAATAAAAAGTCATATTTTTTTAAAGTGTGGAGATTTTTATCCACCAAGGAAAACTCTTTAAATGATACAGTTACTTCATTCAAGTCCAAAATATCATAATCTGAACATGAATTCTTAATCATTCATACAAATCCATTATACCTTTAAAATCATTATAAAATATGGTGTGAGCATATATATCTTAGTAAGAGGTAAAGTGTATAAAAGAAATAAATATTTATTAGACCATTTAAAATCATGTAAACCCATAGAAAATTATGCTATTTAAATAATACACATTGATATCATATAAAATCACATTCACTGATAATATCAACTCACTTTGCCAATGAAATCCATAAAATAAGATCATTAGAAATCATAAAGATAACAAAATAATCTTGAATGTTTCTTGGGACATTATATGCAAATTATTATTAATCACTTGTAATGAAAAAACATAACCATTTCATTCCCATGAAACCCAAAAAATAATAACTTAACTAGTCAATTTCAACAACATAAACCGATAATGGAATAATATAAACAATTATTTCCAATATCACATATCTAGAGAATAAATCATCACCCAATGCATTACGGGGCTATATCTCAAGCCCAGCAATCATAACATATTATTTTTATGAAATATAACATGAATAAAAAATATTTTTTTGACACTCCATTTTGTCACATAGATGAAAAGAAAACAGAGGGAAATAATTTAGAAAAAGTAGGATAAATTAGATGAAGAATGATAAGAATCGCAAGGCCTCGAAAATAGAATTTCACCCAAGCTACCCTAAAACACCATCGGTGCACATGACCCCTATGTGACATACCTTTACGATACACCTGGGAGAGATACATGTTTGAAAAGAAACCTTCAACCAAGGTCCCATATTTTCCAATAAATAGGCCCTTTGTATGGAGTAATTTTCTAGAATGCTGATTCCTATTCTAATCACCCTATTACTTCACTCAATCCCTCCAAAACCTTCTTGGTAATTTTCTAACTCCTAAAGAAGAAGGCATTAAAGGGGAATAGGTTAAATTAAGTACCATTAGGGTTTAAAGTTATCAAAACCTACACGAGGAATATTCGTAACCCCAAATTAAAGAAGACAAGAATGATGTTAGCTTCCATAACTAGGGGCTTAAATGAATTACCTTTGGGAACACCTATGGAGACCCTTGAAGTCTTGAAAAGGTTCACACCAAAGTGTAGTTTCCTAAGTTTTCCATCCCCCATGTTCTTTCCAATTCACACAAGACTACCTACAAGGATAACCCCTAACATGGGCCCCCATGGTTCACCCTATTATCTAGCCCATGTGATACATTCTTGAGGCCTCCCTCAAAGCCACTCATTGAAGGACCTCTCCATATGTGGATCTCTTGTCTAAAAGGGACTGAGTTGAAACCTCCACTAAGAACTCGTGATCTAAAAACCCTTGGGGGAAAGGCACATCAACATGTATACCATTTTGACATGTATATTTTTGGAAAGAGGTTTCCCAAACATATCTTATTAGAGGGCCAGGATCCCCATGGCATCTGTAGATTTGTATATCTATGGTCACGAGGACCTTAAACCTAGAGAAAATGATGAGGAGTTCCTAGTATGTAGTACTGGGGTTTGGAATATGTCCTCCCCTTCTCGTCTCTAATACTCGAAGCCTCCGGTTCCCATTAGGGAGGGTGAAGATTACCCTTTATTTTCTATTCAATAGGGAATCATATCATCATCCCACTACAACACTAATTTTAGTGGAATCCTTCTGAGGTATTCCCCTTGCCTTTCTTGTAGGAGGTTTCATTCTTTCTACTCTATACCACTACATCCTTCGAATCATTCCATTCCAGGGTGAATTGAAGAGAGGGAAGTTTTATAACCCTGTCCTCTTCCACCATTGTCCTCCTCCTCTTCCACTAGTGATGGGGGAAAAGTGTGTGGTTTTTCAAATCGTCTACTTCCTCTTGTTTTGCACATCAAGCATGACTGACGTGGGCTTAGAGGTTAGTGGTGATCATTAAATCCGATGCACATAAACTGTTGAACTATGAGAACATTGATTCCTTCTAATCAGGATATGTAGGAAGCCCACATAGGTCCTGAGCTCACTAGGAATCATCCTCAAGAGTAAGCGCCAATCCTAATTCCCTTAATTCAGGCATCTTCCTTAGGAGTAATCCTTGAGTTAATTCCCCAAACTACCATGAGTAAAAAAAAATTTGTTCCTTCTTTATAAGGGTATCTTATTTAGTATTAATCCCCAACCAATCCTCTCAAAGGTACATACTACCTTGTGAGACTCACCAAACTATGTGGGATTTGATTCCCATCTAAATGGGATATGTAGGAATCCTCAATGTGGTTGAAACCTAATATCCCTAGTCAACCCTTTTCTCTCTAGGCTATATCCCAAGTAGGGTCTAATTTAAATTGGGAATACAACCTTATTTCAAGTTTCTAGGGCCCCTTAGTATAAGTCCCACACTAAACATTGACTACACACCTTCTACCTAGACGTCTTTTCCAATTGAAATTAAATTGTATCATTGGGTATATATTACGTGACCTTAAAAGGTATGATGTTCATCATTAAGGGGCACTAAAATGTGTGGGTTTTGATTTATTCCATGGGGATACTTAGGAATCCAAGTTATGGGTTCAATCCCAACATCAAAACAAACACCGTCTCCGTAGATGATGATAAAATCAAGGGTGACTTTAGTCTCACTGGATGACAATAAACTCTAGAGTTCCCCACTTTGTGGCTCAAAATCAAGCATTATTATAAGAACAACCAAATAATATCTTAGTAGTATATAAGAGTATAACATCAATAGAGATCCTTGGATACATACAAATATCTACATTGATGAATAACCTCATATAAATATAGATGAATCTAAATTCCACATGTATTAATGATTGATTTCTAATTCAAGGGAAATACACATCATATATCTGGACCATTCACTTTATAAAAGTGGGTTACGATAAATAAATAAATCACACATGTGTTCAAACAAAATAAATTATTCCTTAATATGGTTTTCTTGTTCATATGTTTGTCATATATAAGGTCACTCATTTTCATAACTCCCTTTGATCCAATGCCCCCCTTCAAGTTTTCACCAATGAATGCCCTGACTACTACTCAGGTTGTTTATTTTTCTATGTGAAAGATGTAATCACCAACCCAACATCTTCAATGCTGGGTCTCAAACTCCCTATTCTAAGAGTACCATCCCTGCGGTATGATCCTGATCCTAGAGGCCGCCTGAAAATCCCTCCATCTCAACCAACACCCTCAACCGTCCAATCAGCAATGACCAGTGGTCCTCAAGAAGATGACGTTGACCATCATCTTCAACCATTTTGAGATATTATAAAAATTGATACAACCAGTCCCTACCATATCTCATGGACATGGATCAAGAGGCCACCTAAGGACTCATCTAGGAGACCCAGGTGTCCTTTTCAAGGGATCCTTCCAGCAATTTCCATCTCCAAAACTGTGTGGAATTTAACCCTCAACATGATGAGGGTATTTTCCTTAGCCAATCGTCCTAGGTCCTTCAAACATGGGAATTTAAGATGGACCTTCGGGGCATATGACCAGTAACAAAGGTGCAGGTTTATACTTTTTCCTACTCTAGAGAATCCCACCAACCGAGTTGGGTGGGAAATAGTGAGCGGGCACGTACACCTATCAACTTTAATTCCGCCATCCCACAGACTCTTGTGATAGTATTCAATGAATCCTTCAACTAAAATATGAAAGAAAGTTATGGGAAGGAATATACAGCTTCCCACACACACCATGAATGCCCATAACCTCATCTGATAGCACCCATAGAAGCTAGTCAGAATGTCCCGACGATAAGAAGGGGCTATACTCAACTACCTTACCCCACACAAGAGTATTTCTAGTATCCAATGGAAGGAAATGGAGGATAGGAGCAGGAAAATACACCTAATTTAGATATAGAATGGAAATATGTCATTGTTCTAGTCACTAAAGTCACCAAGAATATCTTAGATATGGTGAAATGGAATAAAAAATCCCTTCCCATATCCTACAGAATTTCTAGGAAGTCATCACAATGATGTAAATAGTGGGTGAGGGTTGGAAACATAACTCTGTCCCCACAAATGGGGTATCTCATCAACAAAACACCCCAGAAAAGACATCTACCTATGATATTATCCAAGAGGGTCCTGAGGAAAACTCCCACATATTATATGGAAAAACAGATCAGAAACATATATATTCTCCAATTAGAGGTAATCATCCAATTTCAGTGGCCACTCTAAGGTAATCACAAACACCTACCCATGATGACCACTTCTCCCAAATAAGTGGACCGAGTCACTCATAATAATTCATCTATGAAGAAGCCTCATAAAAAATAATGGAAAATGAAGATATGATATATGATTAGGTTTCACTAAACACTATAGTTCTTGAATCCCTCAGACTTTTATCTATTATAGCTCGGGATCCTACACTCTAATTACAAAATTACTAGAGAATTAGAAGTAATTCTGATGGTCTTTATCTAACTCTTCATTATGGAGGATTTCTTCTTGACAATTTTGTTTTCAATATCTAGATCATATATCTTGATGAGAGCCACGAAAACCCTCCATGTTTCCAGATGACCAAAGAGTAAGAGTGTCTTCTCCTTAATGTAATCCACCAGGTGGTCCTATTCATGATGTATTTTGTTGTGAATGTTACCTCTGTAGTAGTTATTCACATTTTCAAAAGAATTCGCCAGTTGGACATATAGTGATGAGAAAGCCCTCCTATCATGAGACAGTTGCAAACATAGAGCCAATTAGTTATAATTCCTATATCAATAGAAGGTCAAATACTTTCTCAACTAGAAGATAGACCAAGTTGATGGTCATTATCTGAACCACCTTGGGATCACATTCCTTCCAACAAACATATGAAATACTAGCAAATCCCATTTCATGTTCTAAGAGAAGCGGGAAGTTTCCACTATAGTCAGACCAGGTCGAGGAACCTCGAGTGAAAGATGAAGAAGAACTACTAAACATGTGAAAAAAACTAGATAAATACAACATACCTATCATGTTCTATCCATTAACCACCCCTCAGTATAGCATGGAAGAGGTGTCTGAAAATATTATGCGCACAACATCTACCTAAACATATGGAAAACTCTTCATCACATAAAAGTAGAGGTACTACCCTATGTTGTGTATTAAACTCGCATAAGGGTAATGGAATGGATGAATCACCAAATTGACTTGGAATCTCTCCTAGATTTCCAACATCCAAAGATCAAGAGACAACAAAGATCCGCTCAACGTGCATGAATTGATGCATTAATGAGTTTGTCCCAACTGATCAATGATACCCTATATGGTATTCATATCAAAGGATGAGGTGCACATGGAGCATTGCATTTAACTACACTCCCAAATCAGCAATGACCAAATAATGTTCTATCATGCAATGTCATTTACCCAGGATAAATAAAACAAATAGAATCCATTCATGACCAAATATATGATCAATAAGAACATGCTCTGACTGACTCTCCCCAGTGTCTGACCAGAAGAGAGCAAGCTGTTTAGATACTCCTGCATCAAGCATCTGAGAATATCGAGAATTCATCCCACTCAAAGTATGTCAGTAATCAGATTAAAAAAATGTATGAAATTGAACAATGGTTTTTGAAAAAGGCGCTTTTAGAGAGTTTCCAATAGTGAACCTAGACCATGTTCAAACAAAAAACTATAAAATTATAATATTATTTGTGGTAATATTTATCCACAAAAGTTTGAGACAAACACCACCCCATAGGGTTGGGGGCTCTTTCTGTAGATACCCGAAGCTTGAAGTACATGGACTTTACATTACTTTTGCGGAATACTTAGTACATTACAAAAACACACACATAAGGACCGTAATAGTTTAGTGTCTTTGGAAACTCGGACTATAATCTTCTAATCGTGGTGAAAGATCTTCAACATCTCCCATAAAGATCTTCCTTTTTTTTACCTAAAACCTTTCTTTATATCCTGGGGGAAAGAAAACATAAAAGCATGAGCTCAAATGCTCAGTAAGGGTAAACAAAAGAAATATCAATCACATCATATTCATAAGAACATAACATTTTGGAAATCATAACCTGCAAAAGAGAGAATAATTTAATAACATGGGATAAATTATGGCAGTGAAATGTAATCACAATAATCATAACATAAAACATGGAACTTTGTGGCATACACACATAATCATAGAGAATCATTTCTTGTTAGTCATGACTCATTGCCAAGACTATCTTAGTGGACAAAGTCCCTTTCTGAATCGAGTAACCCTCGTTTCAGTCCTGTTTCACTGAACTGGTATAACCTACCATTCCAGCCATGTCTATCTCATGAGATATAAAATCTTTACCCAATGCATTGGAGAGAGATATAGGTCCCACCCATCTCATAATGATACCATTCTTATGTGTGCCACAAAATCATAAATCATACATCATTGCATAACCCATGTAATAAAAATGGGATTCTTAAACAACATGACATCATAAAACCATTCATATAAGATAAAGAAATTCATAAACATAATTTCATCACAACATAGTCAAATCAATGTAAAAAATCTTGATAGAAACAGAACCCTTTATTATCTTAGATGGAAAATAATTTTGATAAAACACTTGAAATGAATTCTTGAGGAAAATATCCTTTCTTCTTCAAAATCAATTTCTTTTCACAAAACATCATGAAATTTTAAAAGAAAGAGATTTTATTGAAAATATTCATGAAATATTTTGGAGGAAGCTTCATGAAAATAAGGCTTTATAAAACCGTAAAAATCCGTTCGTGCCGTATAAGTTAAAAAAAACATTCTTTGTACTTTTGTCGAAAAAGTCAAAATGTACCTCGTACGAAAAACGACAAAAGATTCCTTTCATATCTTTTACTAAAAACTCACCAAAGGGTAGAATTGGATTTAAACAATTTTAGGTGGATGTAAATAACATTACATATTGAGGAAACATAGATGTGGATGATAAAATACACCCCAGTAAATACTAAAGTATAAACAATCTCGGATGAAAATGAGATTGTGATATTTCCCTTACCTTAGGTCCAATTTGCTTTGTACGTGTCCGAAGCTCCTGTATAATGGTTTAAATAATGTTATTGACTTATTCCAGAATCATACATATTGATATGATATCATATATGGTCATATTCTTAGCTTCTTGATAGTAATATTTCATTGTTACTTGTTACCCGGGTCTTTATTGCCTTTTGTTCTTATGCGTGTTTTGCCGAATATATTCTTATTCTTATTTTAAGGTTATAGATACCTTATATCCAGAATGGTATTAGTGTAACATATATCATATTTATTCATTCAATTTATATAATTACTATGTAATGATGATCATGTAGAACAAGTCGCATCACATCGTGGAGACGGTATTCCGTACGTACGCACGAGTGATGATATCGTTCCTATGATCGTGCAACTGTATTGGAGTATATATATATTATTTCAGTATCAATATTACTTTATAATAATCATAAATAATTACTCATTACACCATTATACCCATCCTTTTAAAGTGATGGTGGAAAATAGATTACACCACGGCGTGGAGACGGTATTCCGTACGTACGCACGCGCGGTGATTTCATTTTTCCGTAGGTTGGATAGAAGGTGAATTAGGGTTGCTTCATATTTATAATAACATATCAGTATGTAATTAATACTGATGTTATCAACTAAAGAAGAAGAAGTTGAAGAAGAAAGAAATTGAAAAGATCGGTAATGGATATTACCTCTTCTTTGGAACGCTTCTTTGAATCCTTCACTTAGGGAACTAAGATTGGTCTTTGAAGAAGACCAGGACCTCTAGGAATATTATAGGGAAGTGGAGAAGGGATTTTTGCAGGGTTTGGCCGAGCTTGAGTGCTCAATTTGGTGTGAGGAGGAGGGGGAGGAGGTGCCCTTTTATAAGGGAGGAGAGGGGCACCTTAGGAATTCTTAAAAATATTAATTTATAATAAATCTAACCCCACATAAAAACCTCCAAAAATGACTCATATTCGAAGATTAGATGAGATAGGGTTGTAATCTCATCAACCAATCAAATTTAGACATGTTTGGGTCTTATTTTAAACCTTATCATTTTGATTTATCCTTATTTAATCTATTTAAGTTTATTTGTGGTAATAAAATTCTAAATTTTAAATTATAACACATAATTACTTATTTGTTGTGAATTTTCCATAATTGTTTACTTTATAACATTATAGACCATATAAACATAAATTTATAATTTTTAAATATTTTTGTGATTTTTAAACAATTTTATAATATGTTATTTTTGTAAAATAACAATAGTGTCAATTTTGACACTATTCATTTATTTGAATTTAAATAAAATATATACAGAAGATATGTTCAAAATAAAAGCTTTAATATATTAATAAAATGTCATATGTATCTATAAAATTAGTGTATCACATTAAATAGTTCATATAATATTTATTTTATTATTTTTAAAACCATTTATTTGGTTTATCTCTTAATAAAATAATTACTACATCATATTTGTATAATTATTTAATATACTTATTTGTTGTATAAAATTTAAAATAAAATTCTATGATGAATATAAATATATTAACTTTCACAATAATACTTTTACTCGAATTTATCATCTTAAAATAACAATATTTAAATTGTTATATTTATTAAATTATGAAGGTGACAACTTTGGCATCATTTAAAATAAAATAATATAAGTGTCATAATCGCTTTTATAAGGCTCCAAATGGTCAAATATTCGACCATTGGATGATTATGGTTTACATTTACATGTCCAATAAGTTTTGGTTAGGTATTTGTGCATTTTATGGTCACTATTAGTTTAAAAAAAACATTATTCTTGATTTTTCACTAGATAAACAATTTCTGCATCACTATTGTGTCATAATTAATGATAATTATATAATCCCTAAAAATTATAAATAAAATTATATTATGTAGATAATTTCATTAGCTTTCTGTAGACTATTCATGTTCGAAGTTTCATGAAGTTTATCACTAAATTAAAATTAATATACTTATAAAATTTAAGAGAGTGACATGTTGTCACTTTCTTTGGTTTTAATAATAATTAAGTTATTTTCATGGAAAAATGTTCATTAAATGATTCTAATCTGACCCTTAGGTGATATGGGTCGACTTTTAGTCATCCAATAAGATTTTGACATTTGTTAGGGTAATTTTAAAATATTATATTTACCCTTAATTACCCGATTTACCTTTAACTATGGTAAATAAAATTTACCGTAGTTACTATTCATAATTCCCAAAAATAAAAAGTAGCTTATTAACAAAATTTGGACCTACTGATTCCAAATATGGAATCCATTTTTTAAAATTCCATACACAGAAGTTGCAGAAATTAAATTAAAATTAATCCCGTTGTCGAATAAAAACGGGTTGTTTAAAACATTGCAAAAGATTGAATTGATTTAACCTACGAATTCAAGGTAAAATCAATGCTAATGACATACATTATATTAAATGGTAAAAATATATTCTATTTATACTTTAAAACCATTCAATATTATAATTTAACCACATAAGATATTACGATGAAAAAAGTTGTTTTTAATTAAAATATAGCGTGTTTTTACTATTTATTAAAATGTGAAAGTTACCAGAATAATATGAAAAATTTATCCAAAGCAAATTTTTATTTCTTGATTCCAAAGAAGAATTTTATTTTGTCAAATTGAACTTATAAACATGTCAAAAAATAGATTTAAAGTGGGTGCGCCATCAAAAGGCGGCAAAACTGCATTTTTTTGAAAAATACTTATTTTTCCCGAAAAATTTATTTTGTTCTTATACCATGTTCTAGAAATGTGTAAGATGAATAATAATGTTACAAAATTCAAAATTTAGTTAATACTATTCATAAAGGCTAGTTCATGACAATATTATAATAATATAACATTGTTTATTAAAACCCGGTATTGTGTACAACACACGCTATCGAGGAAGGTCGGGATTGCGTGTAATGCAAGCCAAGTCAGGGTTGCGTGTTGTGAAAGAATCCTTCATTGTTTCGTATAACAGAATCCAACCATATTTCATTTATACATTTAATATATATATATATATACTCAATGTTGCGTAGAATAACTATTATCAAAATTGTGTGTAACACGGTCCAAGAATAGTGTTGCGTATACTGCAAGCTAATACGGTGTTGCGTATAGCGCAAGGTAATCTTGGTGTAGAATACAACATAAGACGTTAATGAAATTAAAATAATATTTTTCATAAAATCTCGGTGTGTTACATTCTACCCCCCTTAAAATGAATTTCGCCCTCGAAATTCGTCGGGGTTATAAATGGTTTACTATTTGAAAGTTTCTTTGATAGAAACCCACATCGTAAAAAGGAATACCCAAACTTATCTTTAAAAAACAAAAGTATGAAACGTAACAGTTACCCAAATAAACTAATCACTGGGTTTCCACATATGTGAAAATATGGATATGGAAGAGAAATCTAACCATCATGTTCTGATGGAGAGTGGTAGAGAACATGGCTATGGAAAAGCTAGCAATCACAAAGCCATAAATTTGTGATGATCTAGGGTATCATCTGATTCATCGGATATAAGGGCACTGGGACAACATTTTTGGTTTTCAAGTTCATTTCCCTAAAGTTGAAAATTTGAATTACAATAAATACTTACTTTATTTTGGTACAATCTCACTGTTGTTCGTGCCTTGAACAATTTCCACTTCATCTCTTAAATAAATGAAGTTGAATTTGTTATTCGTGAAGTGTTAGCAGATCATGTGATAGAATGACGGGTCATTCCATCTGTCTCAAACAAAAGGTTAGCAAAAATTATATACATAAGTCGATCTATAGTGAGAATAATCATATATGGTTCCTAAAATGAACTTATACTTCACATATCATACTGCTTACTATAATAAAACTAGTTTTCTACTAAACAGGGACTTCCTGTAGGTCAGTGGTAGGCGATAAAGGCCAGTCGCACTTCGGTTGTGGGTTCGATTCCCACAGCCTTGTCCGAAGCGATGGGCTGTCGCCCGTCCTGCAGGTTGTCCTTTTTCTAAAACTACATTACTATAACATCACATAAATAATATCAAAAAAAAGTTCTATACTTAAACAATACTAACTTATGGTTAACATAATCCATTACAATCTTTAGGCTTATCTAAAATACTTCGGTCCAAGCTCATAGTATAAAGAAAATGATTACTTGAAATGTCACCAACCAATCATGTGAATACCATCATTTATCCCCCATATATCTTGTTGGTCACATTCCAATCATGTGAATACTTTAATGATGTATTCTCTTGAAAAATATGAATACCCATTAAACCTTAGTGAAAACATGAATGCTGCCAATAGTTAACTCTTTCCACATACCAAAATCCAAAAATTCAATATACTCAAACCATGATATAACCTTCTCCTTATATCAGTCATGAGCTCATGAATACTATCAAACATTTTATTTTCTCCTTATCCCTTCATTATGCGCATATCATCTACATTCCAAAAATATCTGAATAACCTTTCATGGATACTGGTAACATTAATCAGACAACAATGTAACAATCCTTACATGTCTCTTTATTCCATAGTGCCATGAGATTACTTATACAACATTACACATGATAAACATGTAATCATTCCACTACATTCTTAAACCATTGACCGAGCTTCAACAATTCTTTCATCTCACATATCATTTGTAGTCTCTTCATCATCATCCACATAAATACTTCCCATACGACCATACTGATTATCTTCATGAGACTTTCCCTTAGGGCATTGGTTTGCACAATGCCCGTACATTCCACATTTAAAACATTTAACCATTGTTGATGTCGTAGCAATACCATTATCCTCATCCATGTTGTTAACTGAACCTTTTCCTTTGCATTTACTTGCTTTGTGTCCTTCTTTTCCACACCCAAAGCATCTTCCAGTTCCTTTGAAACATTCTCCTTGATGCCTCTTCCCACATGATTTACATAGGGGAAATTTAACTTTCTTTCCTCTATGATCATCATGAAACTCCATCTTTCTCTTATTAGCCGAGTCAGGAAACTTACCAAATTTTACTTTATTGATCATATTATGAGATTGCTGATTCGGCATAATAATGATGTTTGGACTTCCAAATCCCATTTCATTATGAAGAATATCATTCCATTGTCCATCATATCCTCCATTATCGTGAATCATCTTGTTTCCAGTCATTTTCTAAAACCCAAAAGAATAGTGTGAGAGGCAAAAATCATAATAAAGGGGGAGTAACTTCAATATCTAACATCTTAGGTTTAATTCTATGATCGTTAGCGTAATTCTAGTACTATAACCTATACGCATACTTAACCTTAGAGACATCCCTAGACATACCTTAGAAATATCTCTAGGGATCTCACTAAAGTTCTCGCATCCTAGTTTCCAAAGGTTGACTAAACCTTTCCTCTGATACCAACTGTAGAGACCCGAAGCTTGACGTACATGGACTTTACATTACTTTTGCGGAATACTTAGTACATTACAAAAACACACACATAAGGACCGTAATAGTTTAGTGTCTTTGGAAACTCGGACTATAATCTTCTAATCGTGGTGAAAGATCTTCAACATCTCCCATAAAGATCTTCCTTTTTTTACCTAAAACCTTTCTTTATATCCTTGGGGAAAGAAAACATAAAAGGGTGAGCTCAAATGCTCAGTAAGGGTAAACAAAAGAAATATCAATCACATCATATTCATAAGAACATAACATTTTGGAAATCATAACCTGCAAAAGAGAGAATAATTTCATAACATGGGATAAATTATGGCAGTGAAATGTAATCAAAATAATCATAACATAAAACATGGAACTTTGTGGCATACACACATAATCATATAGAATCATTTCTTGTTAGTCATGACTCATTGCCAAGACTATCTTAGTGGACAAAGTCCCTTTCTGAATCGAGTAACCCTCGTTTCAGTCCTGTTTCACTGAACCGGTATAACCTACCATTCCAGCCATGTCTATCTCATGAGATATAAAATCTTTACCCAATGCATTTGAGGGAGATATAGGTCCCACCCATCTCATAATGATACCATTCTTATGTGTGCCACAAAATCATAAATCATACATCATTGCATAACCCATGTAATAAAAATGGGATTCTTAAACAACATGACATCATAAAACCATTCATATAAGATAAAGAAATTCATAAACATAATTTCATCACAACATAGTCAAATCAATGTAAAAAATATTGATAGAAACAGAACCCTTTATTATCTTAGATGGAAAATAATTTTGATAAAACACTTGAAATGAATTCTTGAGGAAAATATCCTTTCTTCTTCAAAATCAATTTCTTTTCACAAAACATCATGAAATTTTAAAAGAAAGAGATTTTATTGAAAATATTCATGAAATATTTTGGAGGAAGCTTCATGAAAATAAGGCTTTATAAAACCGTAAAAATCCGTTCGTGCCGTATAAGTTAAAAAAAACATTCTTTGTACTTATGTCGAAAAAGTCAAAATGTACCTCGTACGAAAAACGACAAAAGATTCTTTTCATATCTTTTACTAAAAACTCACCAAAGGGTAGAATTGGATTTAAACAATTTTAGGTGGATGTAAATAACATTACATATTGAGGAAACATAGATGTGGATGATAAAATACACCCCAGTAAATACTAAAGTATAAACAATCTCGGATAAAAATGAGATTGTGATATTTCCCTTACCTTAGGTCCAATTTGATTTGTACGTGTCCGAAGCTCCTGTATAATGGTTTAAATAATGTTATTGACTTATTCCAGAATCATACATATTGATATGATATCATATATGGTCATATTCTTAGCTTCTTGATAGTAATATTTCATTGTTACTTGTTACTCGGGTCTTTATTGCCTTTTGTTCTTATGCGTGTTTTGCCGAATACATTCTTATTATTATTTTAAGGTTATAGATACCTTATATCCAGAATGGTATTAGTGTAACATATATCATATTTATTCATTAAATTTATATAATTACTATGTAATGATGATCATGTAGAACAAGTCGCATCACATCGTGGAGACGGTATTCCGTACGTACGCACGAGTGATGATTTCGTTCCTATGATCGTGGAACTGTATTGGAGTATATATATATTATTTCAGTATCAATATTACTTTATAATAATCATAAATATTTACTCATTACACCATTATACCCATCCTTTTAAAGTGATGGTGGAAAATAGATTACACCACGGCGTGGAGACGGTATTCCGTACGTACACACGCGCGGTGATTTCATTTTTCCGTAGGTTGGATAGAAGGTGAATTAGGGTTGCTTCATATTTATAATAAAATATCAGTATGTAAGTAATACTGATGTTATTACTTTATCATGAAACAACTAAAGAAGAAGAAGTTGAAGAAGAAAGAAATTGAAAAGATCGGTAATGGATATTACCTCTTCTTTGGAATGCTTCTTTGAATCCTTCACTTAGGGAACTAAGATTGGTCTTTGAAGAAGACCAGGACCTCTAGGACTATTCTAGGGAAGTGGAGAAGGGATTTTTTCAGGGTTTGGCCGAGCTTGAGTTCTCAATTTGGTGTGAGGAGGAGGGGGAGGAGGTGCCCTTTTATAAGGGAGGAGAGGGGCACCTTAGGAATTCTTAAAAATATTAATTTATAATAAATCTAACCCCACATAAAAACCTCCAAAAATGACTCATATTCGAAGATTAGATGAGATAGGGTTATAAGCTCATCAACCAATCAAATTTAGACATGTTTGGATCTTATTTTAAACCTTATCATTTTGATTTATCCTTATTTAATCTATTTAAGTTTATTTGTGGTAATAAAATTCTAAATTTTAAATTATAACACATAATTACTTATTTGTTGTGAATTTTCCATAATTTTTTACTTTATAACATTATAGACCATATAAATATAAATTTATAATTTTTAAATATTTTTGTGATTTTTAAACAATTTTATAATATGTTATTTTTGTAAAATAACAATAGTGTCAATTTTGACACTATTCATTTATTTGAATTTAAATAAAATATATACAGAAGATATGTTCGAACTAAAAGCTTTAATATATTAATAAAATGTCATATGTATCTATAAAATTAGTGTATCACATTAAATAGTTCATATAATATTTATTTTATTATTTTTAAAACCATTTATTTGGTTTATCTCTTAATAAAATAATTACTACATTATATTTGTATAATTATTTAATATACTTATTTGTTGTATAAAATTTAAAATAAAATTCTATGATGAAGATAAATATATTAACTTTCACAATAATACTTTTACTCGAATTTATCATCTTAAAATAACAATATTTAAATTGTTATATTTATTAAATTATGAAGGTGACAACTTTGGCATCATTTAAAATAAAATAATATAAGTGTCATAATCGCTTTTATAAGGATCCAAATGGTCAAATATTCGACCATTGGATGGTTATGGTTTACATTTACATGTACAATAAGTTTTGGTTAGGTATTTGTGCATTTTATGGTCACTATTAGTTTAAAAAAAACATTATTCTTGATTTTTCACTAGATAAACAATTTCTGCTTCACTATTGTGTCATAATTAATGATAATTATTTAATCCCTAAAAATTATAAATAAATTTATATGATTTAGATAATTTCATTAGCATTCTGTAGACTATTCATGTTCGAAGTTTCATGTAGTTTATCACTAAATTAAAATTAATATACTTATAAAATTTAAGAGAGTGACATGTTGTCACTTTCTTTGGTTTTAATAATAATTAAGTTATTTTCATGGACAAATGTTCATTAAATTATTCTAATCTGACCCTTAGGTGATATGGGTCGACTTTTAGTCATCCAATAGGATTTTGACATTTGTTAGGGTAATTTTAAAATATTATATTTACCCTTAATTACCCGATTTACCTTTAACTATGGTAAATAAAATTTACCGTAGTTACTATTCATAATTCCCAAAAATAAAAAGTAGCTTATTAACATAATTTGGACCCACTGATTCCAAATATGGAATCCATTTTTTAAAATTCCATACACAGAAGTTGCAGAAATTAAATTAAAATTAATCCCGTTGTCGAATAAAAACGGGTTGTTTAAAACATTGCAAAAGATTGAATTGATTTAACCTACGAATTCAAGGTAAAATCAATGCTAATGACATACATTATATTAAATGGTAAAAATATATTCTATTTATACTTTAAAACCATTCAATATTATAATTTAACCACATAAGATATTACGATGAAAAAAGTTGTTTTTAATTAAAATATAGCGTGTTTTTACTATTTATTAAAATGTGAAAGTTACCAGAATAATATGAAAAATTTATCCAAAGTAAATTTTTATTTCTTGATTCCAAAGAAGAATTTTATTTTGTCAAATTGAACTTATAAATATGTCAAAAAATAGATTTAAAGTGGGTGCGCCATCAAAAGGCGGAAAAACTGCATTTTTTTGAAAAATACTTATTTTTCCCGAAAAATTTATTTTGTTCTTATACCATGTTCTAGAAATGTGTAAGATGAATAATAATGTTACAAAATTCAAAATTTAGTTAATACTATTCATAACGGCTAGTTCATGACAATATTATAATAATATAACATTGTTTATTAAAACCCGGTATTGTGTACAACACACGCTATCGAGGAAGGTCGCGATTGCGTGTAATGCAAGCCAAGTCAGGGTTGCGTGTTGTGAAAGAATCCTTCATTGTTTCGTATAACAGAATCAAACCATATTTCATTTATACATTTAATATATATATATATATATATATATATATATACTCAATGTTGCGTAGAATAACTATTATCAAAATTGTGTGTAACACGGTCCAAGAATAGTGTTGCATATACTGCAAGCTAATACGGTGTTGCGTATAGCGCAAGGTAATCTTGGTGTAGAATACAACATAAGACGTTAATGAAATTAAAATAATATTTTTCATAAAATCTCGGGGTGTTACACTTTCAACCCAACACTCAGGATTATTCTATCATGGCTAAAGGGTTCCGAAAGTAGAACATGAATAGCACCAACCCTCAGGGCTAGAGGATTTCCACCTTAATAAAACCCTCCTCAGAGGGAATCTGTTTTCTCCATATTAGGGAATATTCCATGGAATAAATCCTCCCTCTTTGGAAAATACTATGATATAGTATAATCACTTGGAACACACATGACTTAACTCTCTAGGTATTCTCTTTGGATAACTGTCCACAAAACATCTCCTAGAGAATTGAAAATAAAGAGGACAAGGTCTCTTGGTGGGATTAGAAGAAGGAAATCTCATTTAGATACCAACAGAATACCCAAAATATATTATGTATCGGTAAATATCATCAATACTATCACCTAAGACTCTACTGAACATAATACCAAATCATCATAGTCATAAGAAGAAGTTCCATATTAGAATCGAGTTCAAAATGAAATGAAAGAAGGAGGTATGGATACCCCAAACAAGATGCTCACCCAAAATTTTGGAGTCCCCTCAAAAAATGAACCTCTACCTCTTCGAAAGAAACCTAATAGGGGAAAAGGTAAGGGTAATACTATGTCCCACATTCCCCCATAAAAGGGTCAATCCCTTTCTCTATAGGAAATACTTTTCCAACAAGTGGAGGAAATGAGAGATTTGAGAATACTCACCATTGAATTACTCTGAGGAAGACATCCTACCAGCTATTCTCTGCAAGAAGATACAGAAATCATACTTCTAGTTGGTGCAACTAAATAAAGGGGGTTTTCCACAATAATTGATGTAGATAGGGAATATCCACTCAATAAGGGATATCAACCACTAATATATTTGGATTCCACAATAGTAGATCAAGAATTCCCTCTATTGGGTGTAAAACCAAAGTAGTGTTAGGAACATCTGAACAGGCCAGCCTGTATGGGTTACCCATGACAGATACTTTCAGTACAACAACCAGTGGTCCTACAGGATGCTTCACCAGTATAGGATCCAGTCTTGATACTCTCTTAGGCTCCAGCCACTGTACCTACTCAGGTCCTGGCTCAACTAGGCATTCTTCAATTTCTTATGAACACAATTGACTCACTGATGGCTTTATTGGAATCCATGGAGGAAAGAAGCCCCTTGGTATAACCAAAAAAAGGCATACCTGAATGGGTTGATCCGAATTCTCCTCTACAAAACTTTTAGAATCACACATTTCTAAACATTAATGGCTTAGAAGACCCATAGTATCATTTTACATAGTTTGTATCTCACTGCAATCCCATGATGGGTACCCCTGAACAATAAGAGGTGGTGAAAATTTGGTGATTAGTGAAATCAATTCAAGGACATGACTTTGTATGGTACTTGAGTTTGGATAGATTGATTATTATATGGGAAGATTTCCATAAAAATTTTCTCTTCTTGTTTAGTTCAATGCTTCCAAAAAGAGTCTTTGTTCGTATGAAAAGTAAAAAAGGTACAACGAAATTGTCTCAGATTTCATTGCTTGGTGGAAATGATTGACGTACTTCTTAAACCTACCTCTCCCTCAAGAAGAGGGGTTGAATATTTGTGTGAAATATCTCCATAATTAGTTGCAAACTCCATTGATCCTTATAAAATACAAAGGAGGGTTTCTGGATCTAGCCTCAATTTCTCAATCGTTGTAAAACACCATCGTAGAGACAAAAGACAAGTCACGAGTAATTCCATCAAAGCCTGCATCATACCTTAGGGATCCACCTCCAATGAATCAGCAACAATATTCACCTCATCACGATGATCAAAGAGATTAGAGGAAGAAATATTTTATAGAGATAACAAATGTCTATTCCTTTCACAATGAATAAGGCCCTGATTACTTCATATATGTATTGGAAAACAACTTAGTTCAGTTTCTCAATCCCAAAAACCCTGACAAAGAAGGCGATGAAGATATTCCAAACTACATACCCTTCCATAAACTTTTGGGGCACCCCATCCCTGATTGTTTTTCATTTAAATAGCTCCTACAAAATATTGTGGACTACGAGAATGTTAAACTAAAAAAATTCACCCACCCAGGTAGTATTTAGTTTTCTACCAATCAGGAGGAGGGAGGAGAGTAGAATGAAGTTAAAATTTAGAATATATTGAATGTTGTTGATTAGATGGTTATAAGAAAATTAAACCAGACTCATGATATTTTTGAGAACAAAAAAAAGATCCAACAATGTCCTCTTTTTCTTCTGCCGCAACATAACTATATTTATCAGAATCCCAGTCCTCTGAAGCACAATACTAAATAAAGTGACATGTTTTGAACAGAAAGGAGTAATAAAAAATTATTAGCTCATATCAAGTATAAAGTGGTAATTTACCTTAGTAGAATTATTACCTTCAATTGAAAAATATCATGGACCACCCCACCAAATGGTAAAACTTGAGTCGAACAACAATACAGAATATTCATCAGAATAAGAATTGATATTCTGTTCTATTAATGTTATTCACTTAATGAAACCCACCTCACATGGAAATTCATATTTTAACCGGAGTTCCATATAATTTATTGGTGAACTAGTGGAAGAGGTCATCAAGGATGAGGATATAAGTGAATACATGGTTATGCTAGGAGCCAATAATTCAACCAACCCACCGCTCAAATAGTCTATGATTCCAAAACTTTTGGAAATGATCTCCAATAATCTCAACAGAAATAAGGGAGTTCTTACCCCATACATGATAGGGTCTACTCTAACATGATCATATTCTAAAACTTGTTAGAGGATACATAAAATCATCCTAGAGGGTAGGCTTCACCAATAAGAATAATCCACAAATAACAAGAACAATTCCATCTCCTACCCCTGGAGATGACACATCCCCCTCAGGGACATCACCTCCTAAAGTTTCTACAAACGAAAATCCCCATATTGTGTAGCACATTACTATGGATAACAAACAAGATGTATTTAATCAAGTTTCAGCTAAGTTTTCAATCTCGGATACTCTGAGCCTATCAAAATACCTCTTGGAAGCACTTATCGAGGAATTAGGAATCCCTTAATAGTTTGAAGTTGAGGTTTCTTATAAAAAGGTATATCTTGTATATGTGATAATCTCTTTCAAAGACCAAGATGAGGATGCTATCTTACAAGGAAACATCATACCCTTGTATATATCTGGAAGAATAAATGTCATTGATACCCATCAAACCTTCATTAACAACGGCTCTAAGGTCAACCTCATTCGAGTCCGAACACTTCTCTAAATGGGTCGTAATAAATTCAACTAATATCTGTCCACTATAATGCTACAAGTTTATGATAGTAATGAGAAGGAGCCGCTTTGTTAGGTTACACTTAGCAATCAATTTTGGGATCTCATTTCTGACTCATAATTCATGGTTTTCTGGTAGGATACAACTTTTAATGTTTTTCTAGGAAGAATTTGTTTAGATCAACATGAAGATGTTCCTTTATCATACAACAATGTCACAAATATTGTGTCAATGGAAAGAATAGTATATTTTATTGTGAAAAGGACCATTAAAATAATATGAGACAAAATACATTGATGCATGATTCTATCATAAAGAAGGAAAATATTCCATGGATGTTGACGTTACTTGAATCAATGCCCCCAAATGCCATGAAGATAGTCCCAACAAACCCTTTCAAACATCTCATTGTAGATTAAACACTGCCAATTAATCATACTTAAGGGGTGGGACCAAATTCAAACATTCATTCAACATATTCTATATTTCCAATCACAAATATTGATACCAATGGAACTGGATAAATTATTAACTCTCCATGTGATAGAGAAATCCTATATGAAAATTTTCTCACTATGTCTCTTAAATTCCAACAATGTTCGGTTCTATCAACCAGACTAAAAGAAGTTATGGTGATGACATGAGAAAGTGGAGGGATACATTCTCAGTACCCTATTTCTGTTTTGGGTCTTCAAGAAGGCCTCATATCAGTAATTAAGCCAAAAATTATTGCTTTGTATTTTGGATGTCCAAATGGAGGATCCCCTATTTTCTACGAGTAACATGTTTTATCAAATCCTCCCCAAGAAAAAGTGAAATAAGTGGAGCACGAGCATGAGAAGGAAGAATATGATCTCTTGGATTCCCCTCCATCATTTTAGGAAGGAGTGTCTTCGACCATGGATGAACTCAGAGAGATAAATCTGGGTATAAAATAAGATCCATTCCCCACTCAGAATAGTGTATCCATGAATCCCAAAGAACATGAGATATATTCCTCCTTCTTGAAGTAGCAATGAGATTTGTTCTATTCGAACTAAATAAATATTCTAGGCCTTGACTTCGGTTTTATAGATCATCATCAGGGATACAAGACAACATCTAAGAGGACGCACCCAACTCACACCTCCAAAATTAAAGCCGAAGTATACAAACTCATCATGGATTATTTTATTCGAGAAGTAGAATACCCAAAATTTTTATCCAAAATTTTCCCTATAAAGAAGAAGAACAGATGAATTAGTGTCTTCATTGATTTCATACATGTCAATCAGAATTTTCCCAAATATGACTTCCCACCTCCAAAAATAGAACTCTTAATTGATGAAATGGCTATTTATCAAGCCATCCCCTTCATAGATGGCTATTATAGATATAAAAAAATTCATATAGACTTAGAAGATGAGGAATCCACAGAATTCAGAGCCCCTTGGAGAATATTTTTTTATCGATTAATGACATATGGTTTGAAGGATGTCGACACAACATATCAACGTTCCATGTATCACATTTTCAAAACCTTTTTTGAGTAAGTTTGTCGAATAATACATTGAAGATATTATGGTCAATTCCTAAAAATGGTTTGACCACTTAGATGACCTATTTAACATCTTCAACAAGATTCGACAACATAATCTGAAGATGAACCCCTTGAAATGCGATTTCAGGGTAACCTCTAGAAACTTTCTCAGCCTCTTCACTTTCCATCACAACATATAAGTTGATCACGAGAAGAAAAAATATATCTTTGGAATTTCACATCCTCAAAACATGAAAGAGTTGAGAGTAATTTAGGGAAAGTTGGCCTATATCTAGCGCTTTATAGAAAATATGGAAGGAAAGTGTTTTCCCTTCACCATGTTGATGAAGTAGGGGCACGTATCAATGGAATAATAATTGAAAACAAGTGCTTTATATCCTTGGGAAATATATCTTGATCCCACTAGTGTTAATGCCTCCTATAGAAGGAAAACCACTTATTCTTTATGCGAAGGCCCTGGAATTATCAATGGGATCCTTTCTTGTGAAGTAGAATGATTCGGGAAATGAGAACTACCTACATTATCTTTGTCAAACCATGATTGAAGCTGCGACTCCTTATTCAGATATCGAGAAGTGCTACCTGACATTATGATTTTATATTAAGAAGCTAAGGCAATCTCTTCAGTATCATGAGGTCAACTTGGTTTCTTGTAATAGCCCACCCAAATTTATCCTCAGTCATCCTATACTGATGGGATGTTTGGCATGGTGGGTAGTAATTCTATAGCAGTTCATTATACGGTTTTTGCCTCAAAAATCAGAGAAATCCCATACCTAGAATGATTTCCTCGCTGAGCATCCATCTACAGATGGGATATCATTAGATATATAATTACCCATCAAATAGGATTTATTTATTTAGTATAGACCTCAAACATGGGAAATTAATTTTAAAGTTGTGTCCAAGAGTCCAATGGTGAATATAATGGAAGATCCTATGATAAATAAATTTGGGTAAGGGATTGTGATTTTCTCTCAAGAGAGGGTATTAATGTTTTACTCATTCCTGGTTTCAAAGGGTGGTACCCACCATGAAGTAGAATACTAGGATCTCTTTAGAGGCCTTGGATAAGTACTATAAATATCGGTAAACCACATAGAGGTGAAGGGCAACTCAAAGTTGGAAATCAAGTAGATGAACGAGGATTACACCATTAGAAAAGAGGAGCTAATCTCCTAGTGTCATTATGAAAAAGTTTTAGTGGATGAATTTTTTTCAAATCCAACATTGTCATTAATTCCAAAATCGTAAATTCCTACGCCTATGCATTGGAAAATATAGCCACAACCGAAATAGATCCAAACCTAGAGGAAACAGTCATCATCATTTCCCATCATTGCAATGTTTCAATTTTCATAAAAAGCATAATAGAAGAGATCAATTAAATCAGTCCAATTTTTGAGCCATATTTTCATTCCATGGGATAGATGAATCCCATCATTCACTACCTTATGGACTGTATATTCCCATTAAAAAGAGTTGGAAGAGATATGACCCGACAATGAGTATCCCATATTAATCTTAATGATATCCCAAATCACTAGAAAGTCCTCTACAAATGAGTATTTGAAGGAGTCTTTCTCATATGTATTCATGGTGAAGTGACATCAAATATTATGGAAAAAGTACACGAGGTAGCCTATGGTTCCCACCAATTACGGCATAGGCTTTTAATCATGTCAAAAGACTTGGATACTTCTGGCCATTAATAACCCAAGATTGTAAAAAATTCACTAATAAATTTCATCATTTCCAAGTGAATTACAACATCATCCACAAACCCCCAAAGTTTCTATATTCAAAAAAATACTCCTAGCCACTCACCACAGGGGGAATGGATACTGTTGGGCCATATCCTCTAGCTATGACAAAGAATTTCATCTACATACTTAATGATACTGATTCCTTCTCTAAATGGGTAGAGGAAATACCTCTCAAATATTTTGGGGGCAAAAACATCATTATCCTCCACCAAGCTAACACCATTACCAGATTTGGTGTCCCTCATTTCATATTGATGAAAAATGGAACCAATTTATATTATTCTGAGTTTGGGAAGCTATATCTGGGATACAATATCAAATACAACCACACATACCGCTATCATGAAGTGGCTGATGGACATATAAAGGCTTTCAACAAGTCCTTGTCAAACAGACTCTAGAATATGGTGGATAAAGTTGATATGTATTTTATTGATAATCTCTTGAATCCTATTTAGGCTTATCAGACTACAATCCACATTGATTCATGGGAAATTCTATATTACCTAGAATATAGAACATAAGATGTACTTCCCATTAAGGTTTAGTTTCCATCACTCCAAGTTACTATCCATGATCATTTATCCAGAAACGAACAATCCTTGATATAATTAGGTGAATTGGATCAATTAAATGAAAATATATTGAATAACTTACATCACATGGGTTTCTAATAGAATTGAATATCACGGTCTTTCAATAAGAAAGACTGCTTCCGTTCATTCCTCCAAGGAGAATTGGTTTTGATCCTTAGGACTCTGATAATACTAGGAATGTTGCCTCCAAAGTGCGAGCCAAAGTGGGAGGGTCCATACTCTATACAAAAGGTCCTCTAAAATAGAGATTATTCAAAGATCTCAATGTATGGAGAGCTCATTACGTCTCCAATATTCCTGAAGAATTACTTTGTGTAATTGCACAGAATTCGTCTTAGCTGTGGGATGTTAAACTCCATAGCACCATTTACATCCACATTGAATGACGTTAAACTGCATAAAATCTCTATCCTTGTCCCAAGATGATAAACTTCATGAAACGAGGTCCTTATCGTATGACCAAAAACCGAGAAACATCATTTTTCCTCACCACATGACGTTAAACTACATGAAACCCACAACATCCAATATCCTACATGATGTTATGCCCCCATGGTCTGGGCTCTACAACTGAAAACTTGTATCCATATCATCCTGCATGAATTTAAAACTACATAGTATTAATGGTCTTTTATGCATGACCTTATGAAGGAAAATACCCCCTTTGTCCCACATGACATTAAACTACACCTTCTTCCCTCACCGTGTGATATTAAACTACATGGGATTTCAAGAACTATGTATGTATTAATTACCACCTCAATGAGATATGTAGTGACACCCAGATCTCCAATCTTGAGTCCATCCACAACCACCAAGAAAGACCCATTTTCCCTGTGTATGAACCAAATATAAAGAAGGAATTATTATTGAACATATAGATTGATACTCATACAATCTGGTTTCTTAATCCCAACCATTATTCTAGAAAATATCAAAGCCCCTTACCTGTATCAAAACCCATATAGTGTGGGGAACCATATTCAAGAACTACACATGTCTTGATTCTCATTCCAATGAGATACGTAGTGACTTCGAAGTTTCCAATCTTTGTTCTATCTGTGACCATGATAAAATGTATCTCCACTCCCTCCATGTATGGATCAAAATTAAAAACAGATCATTTTCAAGAACACCGTGTAAATTGATTCTTTCATTAGTATAACGACACCTACTTTACATACACTATTATTACTTCAGAATTAAATCACACTTATTACAACATATAACAAAACCATTAAAGGACCATATAGGTATAGTGTCTTTAGAAACTGGGAAACATAAACAACTGGTTCATAAAACATCTACATTGTCTCCCTTTTATTTTATCATATCTAAAGTCCCTTTTGGAATATATTACTTAATATCCTTCTTCCTAGCCTGGGGAAAAGAAAACATACAAAAGGGTGAGCTCAAATGATCAGTAAGGGTAAACAAAATAAATATTAATCACATCATATTCATAATAACATAACATTTTGGAAATCTTAACCTGCAAAAGAGATCATAATTTCATAACATGGGATAAATCATATTAGTGAAATGTAATCCCAATAATCATAACTTAAAACATGAAACTTTGTGGCATACACACATAATCAGAGTGAATCATTTATTAGTAGTCAAGACTCATTTCCAAGACTATCATATAGGACAAAGTCCATTTCTGAACCGAGTTCACTCCTCATTTCAGTCCTGTTTCACTGAACCGGTTTAACCTGCCATTCCAGCCATGTCTATCTTATGAGATATAAATCTTTACCAAATGCATTGGAAGGATATATAGGTCCCACCCATCTCATAATTATACCATTCTTATGTTCGCCACAAGATCATAAATCATACATCATAGCATAACCCATGTAATAAAAATGGGATTCTTAAACCTCATGTCATCATAACATAATCCATATAAGATAAAAGGACATCATAAAAATAATTCCATCATAACATTATCAAATCAATGTAAATATAGGGATATAAACAGAACCCTATATTATCTTATATGGAAAATAGTTTTGATAAAATGCTTGAACACCATTCTTGAGGAAAATATCCTTTCTACTTCAAAAACATTTTTCCATTCTTAACATGTCATAAAATTTTAAACTAAAAGAAGTTGATTAAAAATAAACATGAAAACTTGTAAAGGAAGCTTCATGGAAATAAGTTTATAAAAATCCGTTCATTCCATATAAGTTAAAGAAAAACATTCTTCTCGTACTTTGGCCACAAAAGTCAAAAAAGTACCTCGTACTAAAAACGACAAAATATTCCTTTCATATCTTTTACTAAATACTCACCAATGGGGAAAATTGGATTTAAAAAATTTTAGGCGGATGGAAATAATATTACATATTGAGGAAACATGGATGTGGATGATAAATATTCCCCCGTGAATTATGAAGTATAAACAATCTCGGATAAAAATGGGATTGTGAGATTTTCCCTTACCTTAGGTCTTATTTGTTTCGTACGTGTCCGAAGCTCCTGTATAATGATTTAAATAATGTTATTGACTTATTCCAGAATTTAACTCATTGTTATGATATCATATATAGTCATATTCTTAGCTTCTTATTAGTAATATTTCATTGTTACTTGTTATTCGGGTGTTTATTGCTTTTTGTTCTTATGCGTGTTTTGTCGAATAAATTCTTATTCTTCTTTTAGGTTATAGATAACTCATTTAGAGAATGGTATTATTGTAAAATATATCATATTTATTCATTCAATTCATATATATAATCATTATTCATTTAAGATCATGTAAAACGAGTCGCATCACATCGTGGAGACGGTAGGCCGTATATACGCACGAGCGATGATATCATTCCCATGACTATGGAATTGTATTGAAGTGTTTGTATACTATTTAAGAATCAATATAACTTTAAAATAATCATATATAGTTATTATTTACACCATTATACCCATCCAAGTATGGTGGTGGTGGAAAACAGATTACACCACGGCATGAAGATGGTATTCCGTACGTACGCACACGCAGTGATTTTGTTTTCCGTAGGATGGATAGAAGGTGAAATAGGGTTGTTTCATATTTATAATAACATATCATTATATGAGTGATTTTTATGTTATTACTTCATAATGAAACAACTAAATAAGAAGAAGTAGAAGAAGAAATAAAGTTGAAAGAATCGGCAATGGGCATTACCTCTTCTTTGAAGCGCCTCTTCTTCACCTTCTCTTAGGGAACTAAAGATGGTATTTTATGAAGACCAGGACCTATAGGATATTTCTAGGGAAGTTTAGAAGAGAAATAGGCAGGGTTTGGACGAGCATTAAGGCTCAAAGTGGTGTGAGGAGGAGAGGGAGGAGGTGCCCTTTTATGAGGGAGGAGAGGGGCACCTTAGAAAAAACTTAAAGTATTATTTTATTATAAAGTCATATTTGGGTTTTAATAGCTCCAAATTGATTTATTTAGAATATAAGAAGGGTATGGGTCTAAATCCTCTAATATAATAGATTTCATAGAAGTTTAGGTTACTATTTTAACCTTATCATTTATATTTAACTCTAAGTTAAATAATTTAACTTTAACCGTGTCTTCTTTTTTTCTTACACTATATGGTTAACAAACTTACTATAACAAGAAAAAAGAACCCCAAGTTGTTTATTATTAATATATATAACCTTATCTAAGTCATTTGTCTGAACCATAGATTTTTAGGAATAAAATAAAAACTAATAATATAATATATTTTTTTAAAACTATTTTATGTCAATTTTGACACTATTTGGTAATTGATTTTTGTGAAAATCATAACAGCATGATTAGTTCGAAAAGAGTTAATTAAATTAATAATAGCATGTCCTATTAACCTATAAAAGTATTGTAATTCATAAAAAAGTCTCAAATTACATTTATTTGGGTATTTAACACCAATTATGTTAATATTACATTAATAAAATAATTACTGCATCATCATTTTGTCATAAATAAATTAAATATTTTAATGTACAAAAATTATAAATAAAATACTATTATGTATGAAATATTTTTATCTTTCTAATGAATATTTATAGTCGAATTTATCGTATGTATAACCCTATATTAAAAATAATTTAGTTATTAAACTTTGATTTTAACTATTTTAACCCTTCTTTAAATAAATTAATAATAAATGTCCTAATCTAATCCAAGTGGACGTAAATGGTCATATTTTATTCATAAGGTTTTTTTTTTCGAAATACACTTATACAATAGAATTAGGACATGTGTTAGGGTAATAATAATATCATTTTAACCCTTAATTACCCTATTTACTTTTAACCGTGGTAAATAAAAGTAAAAAGTTATTATTCACCAAAAATTATTTTCATCTCATTGAACCAAATTTTATTCCTTGATATTAACTGTGTCTCTCGTATTTTCAAAGTTCCACTCACAGAAGTGGTAAAATTATGTTTTATATAAATTTTCAAAATCTCCTAGGAGGTGAGTAAAAGACGGTGAAAAGTTCAATAAAATTTTATATATCTAAAATTATAATAAAATGACTAAAATGAATTACATTGAACTTATATAGGTATTATGTATCAATTTTGACCTAAAATAAATTTAAATAAAAAGTCGGTTTTTAAATAGTAACCCAGTGTTTTCACTATTCGTCCAAAATTGAACGATTTCAGAAAAATACCAAAATTTAACCCTAGGCTAATTTCGATATTTTGAATCCAAAAATTAAGTCCATTTTGAAAGGGAAAATTTATAAAATTTCAAAAAGTGGGTAATACTATTCATAACGGCTAGTTTTAATAATATTTTAAAAGCATATCGTTGTTTAGTGAAACTCGATATTGCGTCCAACACAGGCTATCAAAGAAGGTCGTGATTGCGTGTAAAGCAAGCCAAGCTAGTGTTGTGTGTAGTGAAATATCTATTTTATGATGTATATAACATAAAAACAATATATTTCTCATAAAAATCTCAGGTGTTACATTCTACCCCCCTTAAAAAGAATTTCACCCTCGAAATTCATCACTTTGTATCAAACAGATGAGGATACCTCTCCCTCATCATATCGTCAAGCTCCCATGTAGCTTCTTCTAATTGGTGGTTCCTCAATAAAACTTTTACCATGCGAGTGGTCTTGTTTGTAGAACTTTTTCTCTATGATCTAGAATCTTTATCGGCTGTTCTTCATAAGAAAGAGTTTGCTCCAGTGGTACAACTTCTGAGCTGAGTACATGTGAAAGATCAGGTATGTACTTTCTCATGAGAGATACATGGAACACATCGTGAACTTGAGAGAGATTCGGTGGAAGGGACAATCGGTAATCTACCTTCCTAACACGATCCAGTATTTCGAAAGGACCGATATACCTAGGGCTCAACTTTACCTTCTTTCCAAATCTCATTACTCTCTTCCAAGGATATATTCGTAAGAACACTTTATCACCCACTTCAAACTCAAGTACTTTTCTTCTGTTATCATCATAACTTTTTTGTCTACTCTGAGCTGCTCTTATGTGTTGTTGAATAGATCAGACCTTTTCTGCCATCTCACCAACAAGATCAGGTCCTAAAAGCTTTCTTTCACCAACTTTATCCTAGCAAGTTGGAGTCCGGAATTTCTTTCCATAGAGAGCTTCATAAGGAGAAATTTGAATACTTGAGTGAAAGCTGTTATTATATGAAAATTCCACCAAAGGTAGGTGTTGATCCAAACCACCTTTGAAATCCATAGAGCAGGCTCTTAACATATCTTCTAGAGTTTGAATTGTTCTCTCAGACTAACCGTCTGTCTGAGGATGATAAGCAGTGTTGAAACTCAACTCTGTATACATAGTATGCTGAAGACTTCACCAGAACTATGATGTAAACCTCGGATCCCGATCAGATATAGTGGAAAGTTGTAATCAATACAATCTTACCACTTCCTTCACATATATCCAGGCAAGCTGATCCAGAGACAAATCCTATCTAATAGCATTGAAGTGTGAAAACTTTGTAAGACGATCAACTATGAACCAGATAGCCTTATTGCCTTTGGATGTTTTAGGAAGTTTGGGGACAAAGTCCATAGTGATGTTTTTCCATTTCCATTTGGGTATGGGTAATGGTTGTAACATCACCTTAGACTTCTGTCTCTTGGCTTTAACTTTCTTACAAACCAAGCATCGAGAGACATATTCAACACATCTCCTTTCATGCCATCCCACCAAAAGTACTCTTTCAGGTCCCTATACATCTTCGTGATTCCGGGATTAATAGGGAATGAAGAACTATGAGCCTCATCAAGCAGCTCCTTCTTTAATTCGGGGATGGGATGAACACAAACCCGGTTCCTGAACTTTATTATCCCATCACAATCAAGGTTGAATTCAGGAACATTTCTCACCTTCCTTGGTAACTCTACATCTTCTTTCTTTGCCTCTTTAATCTTCGCATGTATAGATTGTTGAACATTCATTTGATAAAGATATGATCATTTCCCTTCCATTATAATTCCAAGATCCATTCTTTGTAAATCCATAAATATTGGATCTTTTGTGATCCTCATCATGGATAAACTAGCATGGTCTTGTTGACTTAATGCATATGCCACCTTGTTTGCTTTCCCAGGGTGATAATGAATTGAGCAGTCATAATCCTTAATTAGCTCCAACCATCTTCTTTGGCGCATATTCAGCTCCTTTTGTGTGAAAATATACTTTAAAATTTTATGATCAGTATAAATATCACACCTTTCACTATAAAGATAATGCCTCCAAATCATTAATGAAAAGATTACCACAACTAACTCCAAATCATGAGTTGGGTAATTTTGCTCATGAATTTTCAACATTCGTGAGGAATAAGCTATCACCATATAATTTTTCATTAGAAAACACCCCATCCCCTTCTTGGATGCATCACTATAGATCACAAACCTTTCTCCACTACAAGGCAGTGTGAGCACAGGTGCACTGGATAACCTTCTTTTCAACTCCTTGAAATTCTCTTCACATTCCTTTGTCCACACGAACTTACCTCTTTTTCGAGTCAACCTGGTGAGTGGATTAGATAATTATAGCATCCCACCTTTTTATCACATAAACTTTCATTACATTATACAAAAATGAGGATCTTTAAGGTTTAATGTCTTGGAAACCTGGAACTTAATACATGAAAACAACAAAAAAACATTTTTCTTAAACACAAAGTTCATTACAGCATCTCATAACCTAGAAGCATACATCAAAGGAAAGGGTGAGAAAAAGGCCCAGTAAGGGAAACAAGGGAAACATTTTACATGAGAACTTGAGATACATCAATAAAATCATGAAAAAGAACTTTAAGGAATGAGAATGAAATCTGAGGCATATCATAATAAAAATAACGTATTTCACAACTTGAAGATGTGGCTACATAATTTAACAAATACAATCATTTCCATTTCACCAAGGTCCATCCTCAAGGTTTCATTAAAATTTAATGAGGTTATTCACCAAGGTATCAGTCAAAATGGTCATCTCTAGAGATTAAGCCTTTACCCAATGCATTGGAGCACTATTAGGGCGCACCCTTAATTTTTCTTTATTATCATGTGAGCCACATATATCATCATAAATAATTTCATAAACAACCCATATAGAATAAAAGAAATGGGTTTCATTTCATAATCATAACGTTTTAAAAATAGCTTTAAAGACATGATCTTTATGTCACTTTAATCCCATGAAAAAGGAAAGGATGTTTCGTGTATGTAAATACCAGAATTTAAAATAGAAAATTTTGATATATATGTGAATACCCTTATATAAAAGAGTTCTTTGAGTATTAACTTAATAAAATAAAATAATTTGATAAAAAGAGAGAGGTATTTTGAGGCGAAAATTTTGCAGCATAACAGCTATGTTACAGGGTTTTAGAAAACATTGAAAAGAGAGGGTACATGGGTAACCCACTCATAAATGATCCATAAAACAGTATGGGGATAGAATATAAAGGATTTAAGAACATGGTAATTAAATTTTAAAGATATACCGTATGAAATGAAGAACCTGAAAGGAAGACAAAAATAATATTTCTCTTATGAAAATTCGGCAGCCTAACAGCGCCACTTAAACATAAAAAAATGAATTGACGAGATCAAATAGGGCCTCTCATCATATGAACATAAAATATCAGTATTATATATATAGAGATCATACCCCAACATAAATTAACTTGAAATACTTGACAAGAAAACATAACTCGAAAATGAGAAGGGTGAACGAATCCCTTAAAAATTCGACACCCTAACGACGTCACTTAAACTTCAAAAAAATGAATTGACGAGATCAAATAGGGTCTATAATCATATGAAAATAAAATATTAGTATGATAGATATAGATATCATACCCCAACATAATAAAAAGGAACTTGAAATACTTGACATGAAAATAGATCTTGAAAACGAGAAGGGTGAAAGAATCTGTTACAAAAATTTCGACAGCCTAACGACGCCACTTAAACATTCATAAAATGAAATGATGAGAGTAAGAGTGGATCTCTCATCATATGAAAATGAAAATGGAATTAATAGGAATATAAAAGAACATCCTCCAACATAAGAACATGGAGAATAAAATAAATGACTTAAAAGAGAGTATTTGAAAAGAAAGAGAGAGTTTGGATCCCTTACCTTAAAAAGTAACTCTTAAAACTCAAAGTATTGGACCTTGAGGGCTTGGGGGCACCTTGGGAAGACTTATTGTGAGGTAATGAGACCAGATCTTAGTTGGGGGAGACTTGGGAGTGAAAACTAAAGGAGGAAAGGGTGGGTATTTATAGGGAAAGTGAGGGGACAAGGCATTAATGGCCAAGGGACACCTCATTGGTGGTATTGGAAAAACCATGGGCTTGCCTATGGTATTTTCCCATGTTATTGGCCACTTGGGACACCTAATACCATATATTACTATTAATAAGTCGAACATATTGATTACATACTTAATAAACCATTTAATGATGTCATTAAACACCCGTAACTTAAAAAATTTATTTTTACTATTCATCTAAAAGTCAACTTTATCAGAAAATTCCCAAAATTTCACCTTAACCAAATATCAATGCTCTGATTTCAAAAATGAACTCCTTTTTATAAAAATAATTTTCTAAATATTTTTAATTTAGTTTTAAATTAAAAAACACTATTCACTCGAAAAAACTAATACTTGACTAATAATTTTTGAAACAGTTATTTACCTATTTTATTGAATCACATTACTTAATAAAGGTGCCTAGATTATATTAATACTTTATTAAAGTGATATTACTAATCCATTTGGTCACATTACTAATCCTAAGCATAAAATCACTATTCATAATTTACTATTCATCAAAAATTAAGTTGATCTCATTAGACTCTAAATTTCGTACTGAACATATTTGTAGAAGACCATTTTTCGAAAATCATTACACATTTTTAATTATTTAATGTTTACATAAACATTTTTAAAATATCCTTTTTTCTAAAATTCATCAAAAATATGCATACTATATTTATCAGGGCATTTGAAAATTTACAAACTTCATCATAAGAAGAAATCACAATTTATCTATTTAAATCAAGGGATCACAAAAGGCAGTTACGGTCTCCTTACATAGCCCCTTATAACCCCAGCATAGGACCTAGGTGTAAGGTGTGCTAAGGTGAGAGAATCTGAGGGCGGATCGACCAACATTGCAAGAGTAATAATTTCTATCAGTTTGAACTTCTCACGAAGGCGATTCCATTCTAGCTTCACACGATGAAGTTTGTCTTGGGTTTGGTCCAGAGCAAAGCCCAGTGGTGCTACCTCCTTTCTAAGTTCCGCTAGATGGGCTTCGATTGGCCCAAGACTACTGGATGAGGCCATCGAATATTATTTCTATATTAATTAACCAAGATCACTTGTATTTAGAGACAAAAATCGAAACCTTTAGTTTCCAGCGGTCATATTGACCAATGCTCATATAACAGTCGAAACCCACCGGTCTCATTTTAATTATACTCATGTTATCAAATGAAACAGATTTGTTGAGTATAAAATAAAATAACACAAAAAATTAGGAAACAAGATTTATTCAAAATTTTGGGTAGTTACAATCTTCCTCTCTTAAGAAATTGCATCCTCACAATTTTTAAAATTGGGTTGGAAATTTCATTGAAAGTCCCACATCGGAAAAAGAGTCAGTAACACTATTACTTTAAAAGAAAGAAAAGGAAGTACAAAGGTCACCCAAGCTAACCCATACTAGGATTCCATGTAGGAAAACATGGACATGGAGGAGAAAACAAAGGGTCACGTTCTGAGGGAGAGTGATAGAAAACATCATTAGGAGAAAGGTAACAACAAGAAAGTCACAAACATATGATGGGTTAAACGGTATTTGATTTCCTAGTAGGAAATGTTAACAGACAACGTTTTTGTTTTACGTTCCTTTTCATAGTTTTGAGGAATTCATTTACTACATATAATAAAAACACAGGGAAATATACCTACCTTCAAGTAGAGTTTCATCCTTTAATAAATTTCTACCAAAACTAATCTTTTCTCTAAACGATGAGCATTCAAAACTACTTGGTCTCATAAAAGCTCAAGAATTATCTTCTAGAGAATCACATAATCCACCAAATATTAACTATCTACTTCTTCTATCGTTAAACATTATCCCAAAAATAGAAATGGTAAGATAAAACAACTCTTCCAGAAGAAAGAACCCCAGAGGAAGGGAAACTACTTTAAATCTTCAAAGTTCCACGGTACTACCCAAAGTTCATCATAGACCATTCCATAAAAAACTGTCCTTAAAATTCCTCAAAATAAACCAAACTAAGATTGAAACCCAAATACAAGAAGGATTTGATAACATAGTCTTTCAATATAAACTTCATCATTCATCTCCAAGAAACATCAACCACTCCTAACATCTTATAACAAAAGTATCTAACCTAAACATATTTTCTCCAAGATAGGTTAATCATTTCCATAAGTAACCTAAATTACTATAATTCCACCCTAAATTCATCCATTCTTCAAAATATATTTCAACCTTTACTCCTCAAAGAAAATATCGTTGTAATCTATTTACCTCAATCATATAGGGTCCCCAAAATAGTGAACATCTTCCAAAATAATCATCATCTTTTAATCCCCTAATCATATCTGTCATATTAATACGACAATCGTCACATTTCCTATCACATTGGTTTTTGGGACATGTTCTTCCATTTCCCACCATTAAATAAGAAAAGAATGTATAATTAGGGGCTTAAATACTTAGCCAATAATCATGAAAAGGAACTTAAAGCATAAAAGGATAAATTGTAGAAGAAAAGTATACCCTAAGTTGTGATCCCCTAGGTTCCGATCTAGGTTATCCATGATCATATATTCTTATGTGAATCTTTATTTTATTTTATCTTTTTCCGTTTAATAATGGTTCATATTAAGCTTATGAATTTTTCAAAGCATATCCCCTGGGAGTGTCATAACCAAGAGTGAAGCAAGGCCCGTTTTCGTGTACCAGTTTCCGTTCGAGTCTAGATCAAAGAAGTGTTTTCAGGTTTTACCCCTATGTACATCTGTGCCAGAGCCACCTCTACCTGCTCATATCCAGACAGGGATGTATTTTCTTGGCAACCCCTTACTCAATACTCACCAAAATACCAGGAAGATTTACTATATTTAAACTTATCTATAGGGTTAATCCTAGAGTTTTCATATCCTAATTTCCAAAAATAACTAAACCTTACTTTGATACCAACTATAGAATCCCGCCTTTTTATCACATAAAATTTCATTAATTTATACAAAACTGAGGAATTTTAAGGTTTAGTGTCTTGGAAACCAGGAACTTAATATATGACAACAAAAAAACATTCTTCTTAAACACTTGAAGGGATTCTTCATTTGTTCATACTAAGTTCATTATGGAATCTCATAACCTGGGAGAATACATCAAAGGAAAGGGTGAGAAAAAGGCCCAGTAAGGGAAACAAGGGAAACATTTTACATGAGAACTTGAGATACATCAATAAAGTCATGAAAAATAACTTTAAGTCATGAGAATGAAATCATGAGGCATATGATAATAAAAATAACGTATTTCATAACTTGAAGATGTGGCTATAACATTTAGAAAAGACAATCATTTTCTTTTCACCAAGGTCCATCCCCAAGGTGTCATTAAAAATTACTAAGGTTATTCACCAAGGTATCAGTCAAAATGGTCATCTCTAGAGATTAAGTCTTTACCCAATGCATTGGAGCGCTATCAGGGTGCACCCTTAATTTGTATGTATTATCATGTGATCCACATATATCATCATCAATCATTTCATAAACAACCCATATAGCATAAAAGAAATGAGTTTCATTTTATAATCATAACGTTTTAAAAACTGCTTTAAAGACATGATCTTTATGTCACTTTAAACCCACGGAAGAGGAAAGAATGTTTCTCGTATGTAAATACCATAATTTAAAATAGAAAATTTTGATATATATGTGAATAACCCTGTATAATAATGTTCTTTTCGTATTCACTTAATAAAATAAAATAATTTGAGAAAACGAGAGAGGTATTTTGAGACGAAAATTCTATAGTATAACAAGTATGTTACAGGGTTTTAGAGAACATTGAAATGAGAGGGGACATGGGTAACCCACTAATAAATGATCCATAAAACATTAGGGGGACATAATATAAAGGATTTAAGAACATGGTAATGAAATTTGAAAGATATACCATATGAAATGAAGAACATGAAAGGAATACAAAAATAATATTTCTCTTATGAAAATTCGGCAGCCTAACAACATCACTTAAACTTCAACAAAAATGAATTGATGAGATCAAATATGGTCTCTCATAATATGAAAATAAAATATCAGCATGATATATATAGATATCATACCCCAACATAAAGAAAATTTAAATACTTGACAAGAAAATAGAACTCGAAAATGAGAAGGGTGAACAAATCCCTTAAAAATTCAGCAGCCTAACGGCGTCAGTTAAACTTCAATAAAATGAATTGACGAGATAAAATAGGGTCTATAATCATATGAACATAAAATATAAGTATGATAGATACAGAGATCATACCCCAACATAATAAAAAGGAACTTGAAAGACTTTACATGAAAATAGATCTTGAAAATGAGAAGGGTAAAAGAATCCATTACAAAAATTTCGGCAGCCTAACAGCGCCACTTAAACATTCATAAAAAGAAATGATGAGGGTAAGAGGGGATCTTTCATCATATAAACATGAAAAGGGAAGTAATTGGAATATAAAATAACATCCTCCGACATAAGAACATGGAGCATAAAATAAATGACTTAAAAGAGAGTATTTGAAAAGAAAGAGAGAGTTTGAATCCATAACCTTAAAAAGTAACTCTTAAAACCCATAGGTTGGGACCTTGAGGGCTTGGGGGAATGTTGGGGGGACTTCTTGGGAGGTAATGAGACCATAGATTCTTTGGGGGAGAGTTGAGAGTGAAAACTAAAGGATGAAAGGGTGGTTATTTATAGGGAATGTGAGGGGACAAGGCATTAATGGCCAAGGGACACCTCATTGGTGGTATTAGCAAAACCATGGACTTGCCCATGGTATTTTACCATGTTATTGGCCACTTGGGACACCTAATACCTTATATTACTATTCATAAGTCGACATTATTGATTACAAACTTAATACACCATTTAATGATGTCATTAAACACCCGTAACTTAAAAACTGTATTTTCACTATTCATCGAAAATTCAACTTTCTTAGAAAAATCCCAAAATTTCACCTTAACCAAATATCAATGCTCTGAATTCAAAAATTAACTCCGTTTTATAAAAATAATTTTCTAAATATTTTTAATTTAATTTTAAATTAAAAAACACTATTCACTCAAAAAAACTAATACTTGACTAATAATTTCTGAAATAGTTATTTACCTATTTTATTGAATCACATTACTTAATCAAGGTGCCTAGATTAATTTAATACTTTATTAAAGTGAGATTAATAATCCATTTGGTCACATTAATTATCCTAAGCATAAAATCACTATTCATATTTTATTATTCATCAAAAATTAAGTTGATCTCATTAGACTCTAAATTTCGTACTGAACATAACTGTAGAAGACCATTATTTGAAAATCATTACACATTTGTAATTATTTAATGTTTACATAAAACATTTTTAAAATATCCTTTTTCTAAAATTCATCAAAAATATGCATACTATATTTATTGGTACATTTGAAAATTCACAAACTTCATCATAAGAAGAAATCACAATTTTTTTATTTAAATCAAGGGATTACAAAAGGCAGTTACGGTCTCCTTACACAGCCCCTTATGTCACGACATATCCTCGGGGCCCGTGCCATGACTACCCCAAGCCCGCCTTCCATAGGCCAGGGGCTAGCGACTAGCACCAAGGCGTAAATTCCCGGAAAAAGGGAAGGCATTGCCTTTGAAAAGTAAACAAGCACCATAGAGTAAGCAAGCGGAAAAGTAAACACTAAGTAGAAACTGTACAAGCTATGATGAAAGTAAAAGGGGCCGAAAATACAAGCCCAACTGTAAAGTACAACTGAAAGGGGAAAACAGCAACTGAAAGGAAAAAGCCGCAGCGTCGAGCCGTCCTCTGGAAGTCCCACCTGAAGGGTGGGTACAGATAGCCTCCACTGCACCTTGGGTCCACCTGACCGCTCCGAGTACGTCCCGCCCAGTGGTCCACCTCCAGGTATCGTCCTGCTCCGCACGCCTCCACCACGATCAGCGCTGTCCGTCGTCTGCAACCAACACAACGTAGTGCGGGCATAGCCCGTGCAGGGGTGAGTATAAGCTACTCAGTAGGGACCCCGAGACCCCCGAAGGTCTCCCGAAATCCACAAAGGATAATCCAAAAAGGAAAGATACAATCACGGAGTAACATCTGACACGGCTTAGGTATATGCCCATACATATACCTAAGGCATCGATTCTCGTTCGGCTCCAACGTCCGAGCCCAAGCACAACCCAGTCCACACAGGAAAGCAAAACGTATACCCACACAGGATAGCACAACACAATCCACAAAGGAGAGTAACAATAAATCCACACAGGATAGCTCAACACAATCCACAAAGGAGAGTAAACAGTAAATCCACATAGGATAGCTCAACACAATCCACAAAGGAGAGTAAACAGTAAATCCACACAGGATAGCTCAACACAATCCACAAAGGAGAGTAAATAGAAGATTTAGCTCACACAGGTATACTTCTTCGGATGACGATAAATATGATCACTGATCTTTCTAAGTCGTCGGACCCACGAAGGATCTATAGGTAACTAACCCCCGCAATGACCCACACAGGATCAGACCCACACATGACCTGTAGGCGCTGGCTCACACAGAACCACTAAGCGCTGACCCACACAGGATCGGACCCACACAGGATCGGGCCCACACAGGACCGGGCCCACACAGGACCTGTAGCACTGATCCACATAGGATCGCTGAGTGCAGTAGTCGTCGCAGTCCACTGAGGATCTCTGCACAGTCGTCGCCGCAGTCCACTGAGGATCTCTGCACGGTCGTCGTCGGAGTCCACGGAGGATATTTGCACAGTCATCGCTGTCGAAGAAGCAGTCGCAGCCAGCACTAGGGTTCCCGCATACAACAAGCTCGTTCGGGAGGGTCCGCTCCACGAGCCGAGAGGCTGATACATCAACTGACACAAAGTCCGAAGTTGATGTATCCACAAGTTCCGTATCATCAAAAGGAACTCAACGTCGCAGACGACGCGTCAATCGGACGCCCGGTCTGAGAGTTATTGGCTTTTTCGTCCCAGGGGCCCGGTAGGTTTTTAAGGCAAAACCAACCCGACCGTATTACACCTGCATCCAAACCTCAGGCGGAGTATGCCAAAAGATCTGTCTCACTTAGAGGAAAACAACAAAGCTGACGGCACGTCAATCGGATGTCCGTAGCTCAAGATATGAGTGTTTCCGCTCCGAGGGCCCGGTTGGTTTCGTGTACGAACCAACCCGGCTGAACTCAAAGTATTCTGAAACCCTGAGTGCGATATACCGAAACGACCGTCTCGATCCAAGGATCGCATTTCCGCTGACGGCGAGTCGTTTGGAGGCCCGTATCTCAAGATACGGGTGTTTGAACAAAAACCGTCCGAAGACGGGGGGTCCAGGCCCGGGCCGACCCGGCCCGACCCCCCCTGGGTCGGCCGAACCCGGTCCGACCCGGTCGGACCGGTCTGGCTCGGCCGAGTGACAGAGCGGCCGACGCGGGGGGAGCCGCCGCCCCCGCATGACACCCACGGGACACCCGCGGGGTGTCTCCGTGGCACCAGACGCGGCTTCAGCTGCGTCCCGCGAGCGCCGCCGCCGCGGCCGGTACCATGGCGGTCTCGTCCGGCGGCGCACCGGGTGCCGCCGTGCCGGCGACCCGCGCCGCCGCCGGCTTTCTCGGGCCGCCAGAGTCTCTCCGGTGGCCCGTTTTTTTCCCGTCTGCGCCGTTGCTCCTCCCGGGACTCGTTATTCACTATGGAATCATCAAACTTCCATTGCGGCACGTTCCGTCATCGCCCACCAATCCGAACAAGAATGAAGAACGACGGAGGGTTGTCGGGTCGTGTTCGTTTGGCCCGCACCCTCCGCGTTAGATATAAACAACTGGAGTATTTTTATTCCACACATGAAACAACAATTTTAATAAGTTTAAAATTGTTCACAAATCCGGTTCTTTAACTTTTTAAAGAAACACTTACGGGAAATAATAAAAAGGGGGGTAATCCAAAATAATTCCCTACCTCGTAGTCGTCGCACATGAGGGTTCTTCGCGGAATTGCTCATCGCCGAAGGAGGGGATCGTCGCGTCGTCACGGAAAGGCATCGCGTCGTCGCGGAATCCGGCGTTGAGTCGGCGAACTCAACGGACCAAGAACAACAGATTTAATTTAATTAATTAAATCCGTGTTTTGGTAAAGAACCACAAAGGAGATTAAAAAGAATGTCTGAGACTCTTACCTCAACTAGCCGATCGAAGATCCGTCGCGGAGGAAGAGACGTCGCAGAAGAACGTTGGAGGAAGGGAACGTCGGCGTCGCGGATCATGGCGTCGCGTCGTCGATTTCCGGGTTCGGCATTCTTCGCGTTCTTCGCGTTCTTCACGTTCTTCGCGTTCTTCGCGAAGGAGGATGAAGGTTCAAGGATCCTCTCTCAACGAGTAATCCTCCAAAAGACAGGATGGTCTTATTTTATTAATATGCCAACAAACGAAAACGGGTAAGTAACGACCCATCATTTCATTGAATTAATTCAACGAAAGAAACAACTCATTTAATTTACGAAATAAACCACCCAATTAAATGGTCTGTTAAGAATTTAAGAAAACGCGTCAGTTGACTTTCATAATGACGGGTTTTCGCGGGTGCGTTACTTAGCCGAAAGAAATGGTGGGGCTCGTGCGGGCCCCACCTCATAAATATCCCACCAAGAGGGTAGGATATTTCTGGATAGTATCCTATTCGGTTCAACTCAGTTTAAGCCGCTTTTAAGTGGATTAAAGTGGCTTTCAAGTGGCTTAAGTGAAATAAAGTAAAGTTGTCGTAAAATTATTTTATTTCTTAAATTTAAGCCCAAAAATTAAAATCCACACCCGAGCAAACGCAACTCCGGAAGAGGCATTTCTAAGCGAATATCGGCACTGCGATTTCATCGGTGCCCTCAGAATTCGATTCCAGGCACCGGTTCAAAAGTTAGAAAAACCCGCTCGTTCGTTCACTGAACGTACCCAATCCAAACTTCGGAAAATGATTCCGGGAACACCGGGCCTCGGAATCAGGTGCCGTCAGAAACTGCGCTCTTGTAAAATTCCAAAGAAAATTAATAAAAAAAATTCCTTGAAATTTACGGGTCTTTACACCTTATAACCCCAGCATAGGACCTAGGTGTAAGGTGTTCTAAGGTGAGAGAATCTGAGGGCGGCTCGACCAACATTGCACGAATAATAATTTATATCAGTTTGAACTTATCACAAAGGTGATTCCGTTTTAGCTTCACACGATGAAGTTTGGCTAGGGTTTGGTCCAGAGAAAAGCCGAGTGGTGCTACCTCCTTCCCAAGTTCCATTAGATGGGCTTCGATTGGCCCGATACTACTGTATGAGGCCATAAAATCTTCTTTCTATATTAATTAACCAAGATCACTTGTATTTAGAGACAAAAATCAAAACGTTTTGTTTGCAGCAGTCATATTGACCAACGGTCATATAACAATCGAAACCCAACGATCTCATTTTAATTATACTCATGTTATCAAACGAAACAGTTTTTTTGAGTATAGAATAAAATAACACACAAAATTAGGAAACAATATTTATTCAAAATTTCGGGTCTTTTCAATCTTCCCCCCTTAAGAAATTGCATCCTCGCAATTTTTAAAATTGGGTTTGGAAATTTCATTGAAAGTCCCACATCGGAAAAAGAGTCAGTAACACTATTAATTTAAAAGAAAGAAAAGGAAGTACAAATGTCACCCAAGCTAACCCATACTATGATTCAATGTAGGAAAACATGGACATAGAGGAGAATACAAAGGGTCGCATTCTGAGATTGAGTGATAGAAAACATGATTAGGAGAAAGTAAACAACAAGAAAATCACAAACTAATGATGGGTTAAACGGTATTTAATTTCCCAGTTGGAAACGTTAACAGACAATGTTTTTGTTTTACATTCCTTTTCATAGTTTTGAGGACTTCATTTACTATATTATACAAAAACACAGGGAAATATACCTACCTTCAAGTAGAGTTTCATCCTTTAATATGTTTCTACCAAAACTAATCTTTTCTCCAAACGATGAGCATTCAAAACTACTTGGTCTCATCAAAGCACAAGAATCATCTTCTAGAGAATCACATAATCCACCAAAGATTATCTATCTATTTCTTCTATCTTTAAACATTTTCCCAAAAATAGAAAGGGTAAGATAAAACAACTCTTCCAAAAGAAATAACCCTAGAAGAAGGGAAACTACTTTAAATCTTCAATGTTCCATGGTACTATCCAAAGTTCATCATAGACCATTCCATAAATAACTGTCCTTAAAATTACTCAAAATAAACAAAACTAAGATTGAAACCCAAATACATGAAGGATTTGATAACATAGTCTTCCAAAATAAACTTCAACATTGATCTCCAAACAACATCAACCACTCCTAACATCATGTAACAAAAGTATCTAACTGAAACATATTTTCCCCAAGATAGGTCAACCATTTCCATAAGTAACCTAAATTACTATAATCCCACCTTAAATTCATTGATTCTTCAAAATATATGTCAACCTTTACTCCTCAACGAAAATACCATAGTAGTCTATTTACCTCAATCATATAGGGTCCCCAAAATAGTGAACGTCTTCCAAAATAATAATCATCTTTTAATCCCCTAATAATCTCATACATATTAATACAGAAATCGCGACATTTCCTACCACATTGGTTGTTGGGACATGTTCTTCCATTTCCCACCATTAGCTAAGAAAAGAAAGTACAATTAGGAGCTTAAATACTTAGCCAATAATCTTGAAAAGGAACTTAAAGCATAGAAGGATAAATTGTATAAGAAAAGTATACCCTAACTTGTGATCCCCTAGGTTCCGATCTAGGTTATCCATGATCATATATTCTTATGTGAATCTTTATTTTATTTTATCTTTGTCCCTTTAATAATGGTTCATACTAAGCTTATAAATTTACCAAAGCATATCCCATGAGAGTTTCGTAACCAAGAGTGCAGCAAGGCCCATTGTCGTGTACTAGTTCTCATTCAAGTCTATCTCAAAGCGGTGTTCTCAGGTTTTACCCCTATGTACATCGGTGCCAGAGCCACCTCTACCTGCTCGTATCCAGAAAGGGATGTATTTTCTTGGAGACCCCTTACTCAATACTCAACAAAATACCAGGAAGACTTACTGTATTTAAACTTCTCTATAGGGTTCTTCCTAGTGTTTTCATATCCTAATTTCCACAAATAACTAAACCATCCTTTGATACCAACTATAGAATCCTGCCTTTTTATCACATAAACATTCATTACATTATACAAAACCGAGGATATTTAAGGTTTAGTGGCTTGGAAACCAGGAACTTAAAACATGACAACAACAAAAAAACATTCTTATTAAACACTTGAAAGGATTCTTCATTTGTTAATCCTAAGTTCATTATGGAATCTCATAACTTGGGAGCATACATCAAAGGAAAGGGTGAGCAAAATTCCCAGTAAGGGAAACAAAGGAAAAAGTTTACATGAGAACTTGAGATACATCATTAAATTCATGAAAAGGAACTTTAAGTCATGATAATGAAATCATGAGGCATATCATACAAAAAATAACGTATTTCATAACATTAATATGTGGCAAAAACATTTAACAAGGACAATCATTTCCGTTTCACCAAGGTCCATCCCCAAGGTGTCATTAAAAATTACCAAGGTTATTCACCAAGGTATCAGTCAAAATGCTCATCTCTAGAGATTAAGTCTTTACCCAATGCATTGGAGCGCTATCAGGGAAAACCATTAATTTGGATTTATTATCATGTGATCCAAATACATCATCATCAATCATTTCATAAACCACCCATATAGCATAAAATAAATGGGTTTCATTTCATAATCATAACATTTTAAAATCTTCTTTAAAGACATGATCTTTATGTCACTTTAAACCCATGAAAAAGGAAAGCATGTTTCATGTATGTAAATCAGAGAATTTAAAATAGAACATTTTGATATATATGTGAATACCACTGTATAAGAAAGTTCTTTGAGTATTCACTTAATAAAATAAAATAATTTGAGAAAATGAGAGGTATTTTGTGACGAAAATTCTGCAGCATAACAACTATGTCACAGGGTTTTAGAAAACATTTAAAAGAGAGGGGAAATGGGTAACCCACTAATAAATGATCCATAAAACAGTAGGGGGACAGAATATAAAGTATTTAAGAACATGTTAATGAAATTTGAAAGATATAACATATTAAATTAAGAATATGAAAGGAAGACAAAAATAAGATTTCTCTTATGAAAATTCGGCAGCCTAACAGCGTCACTTAAACTCCAAAAAAATGAATTGATGAGATAAAATAGTGTCTATAATCATATGAACATAAAAGATCAGTATTATAGATATAGAGATCATACACCAACATAAAGTAACTTTAAATAATTGACAAGAAAATAGAACTCGAAAATGAGAAGGGTGAACGAATCCCTCAAAAATTCGACAGCCTAACGGCGTCACTTAAACTTCAAAAAAATGAATTGATGAGATAAAATATGATATATCATCATATGAACATAAAAGATCAGTATTATATATATAGATATCATACCCCAACATAATAAAAAGGAACTTGAAAGACTTGACATGAAAATAGATCTTCAAAACGAGAAGGGTGAAAGAATCCGTTACAAACATTTCGGTAGCCTAACAGCACCACTTAAACATTCATAAAACGAAATGATGAGAGTAAGAGGGGATCTCTCATCATTTGAACATGAAAAGGGAATTAAGTGAAATATAAAAGAACATCGTCCAACATAAGATCATGGTGCATAAAAGAAATGACTTAAAAGAGAGTATTTGAAAAGAAAGAAAGAGTTTAGATCCCTTACCTTAAAAAGTAACTCTTAAAACTCAAAGGTTGGGACCTTGAGGTATTGGGGGAGCCTTGGGAGGACTTATTGGGAGGTAATGATACCAGAGATTCGTTTTGGGAGAGTTGGGATTGAAATATAAAGGAGGAAATGCTTGGTATTTATAAGGAAAGTGAGAGGACAAGGCAATAATGGCCAAGGGACACCTCATTGGTGGTATTGGGAAAACCATGGGCTTGCCCATGGTATTTGCCCATGGTATTGGCCACTTGGGACACCAAATACCTTATCTTACTATTCATAAGTCGACCATATTGATTACATACTTAATACACAATTTAATGATGTCATTAAACACCTGTAACTTAAAAACTGTATTTTCACTATTCATCGAAAATTCAACTTTCTCAGAAAAATCCCAAAATTTCACCTTAACCAAATATCAATGATCTGATTTCAAAAATGAACTCCATTTTATAAAAATAAATTTCTAAATATTTTTAATTTAATTTTTAATTAAAAATCACTATTCACTCGAAAAAACTAATACTTGACTAATAATTTCTGAAAGAGTTATTTACCTATTTTATTGAATCACATTACTTAATCAAGGTGCCTAGATTATATTAATACTTTCTTAAAGTTATATTACTAATCCATTTGGTCACATTACTAATCCTAAGCATAAAATCACTATTCATAATTTACTATTCATCAAAAATTAAGTTGATCTCATTAGACTCTAAATTTTGTATTGAACATAATTGTAGAAGACCATTTTTTGAAAATCATTACACATTTTTAATAACTTAATGTTTACATAAACATTTTTAAAATATCCTTTATCTAAAATTCATCAAAAATATGCATACTATATTTATCGAGACATTTGAAATTTCACAAACATCATCATAAAAAGAAATCACAATTTTTTTATTTAGATCAAGGGATTAAAAAAATGAAGTTATGGTCTCCTTACATAGCCCCTTATAACCCCAGCATAGGACCTAGGTGTAAGGTGTGATAAGGTGAGAAAATCTGAGGGTGGCTCGGCCAACATTGCACGAGTAGTAATTTCTATCAGTTTTAACTTCTCACGATGGCGATTCCATTCTAGCTCACATGATGAAGTTCATCTAGGGTTTGGTCTAAAGCAAAGCCCAGTGGTGCTACCTCCTTCCCAAGTTCTGTTAGATGGGCTTCGATTGGCCCGGGACTACTGGATTGGGTCATCGAATCTTCTTTTCTATATTAATTAACCAAGATCACTTGTATTTAAAGACAAAAATTGAAACGTTTAGTTTCCATTGGTCATATTGACCAATGGTCATATAATAGTTGAAACCCATCGGTCTCATTTTAATTACACTCATGTTATCAAATGAAACAGTTTTTTTGAGTATAAAATAAAATAACACACAAAATTAGGAAACAAGATTTATTCAAAATTTCAGTTCGTTACAACAATCGTGAAAAATATTTCACAAAACGTTGATAATATTCATCCAAACCAAGAAAAATTCAAATCTTAGTTACTGTTGTTGGTCTCAACCATCTTTCAATAACCTCTGTTTTTGATGGATCCATAGATATCCCCTATTTTGAGATTATGTGACCCAAAAATGAAACTTTTTGAATCCAAAATTCACACTTGGTAAATTTGGAATAAAGCTTCTCCTTTCTCAGGGTCTTCAATACAATTCTCAAGTGATCTTCATGTTCTTCCTTGCTCTTTGAATAGACAAGAATATCATTTATAAATACTACCACAAACTGATCAAGATAGTCTCTAAAGACTATATTCATCAGATCTATGAAGATAGCAGGGGCATTAGTAAGACCAAATGGAATCACTATAAATTCATAGTGTCCATACCTTGTACGGAAAGGAGTCTTTGGTATATCCTCTCTTTTGACCCTTAATTGATGATACCCTGAATGAAGATCAATCTTGGAAATGTATTGAGCTCTGCGTAGTTAGTAAAATAAGTCATCAATGCGTGGGAGAGGATATTTGTTCTTGATAGTGATCTTGTTAAGTTCTTAATAATCAATGCAGAGTCTCATCGATCCATATTTCTTCTTAACAAACAGAACATGTGCTCCCCAAGGTGACACACTAGGGCCTATGAATCCCTTATCAAGATTATCTTGGAGTCTCTTCTTCAATTCCTGCAACTCAATTGGGGCCATTCTATAAGGTGTCTTTGAAATAGGAAAAGAACCTGGAACGAGTTCTATTGAAAACCCAACTTCACGATTTGGTGGAAGACCTGGAAATTCCTATAGAAAGACATCATCAAACTCTCATACAGTGGGAATATTCTTAATCGTGAGTTTCTCACCAACCATTTGCAATAAATAACCTTCATTTAGTGGAATCAATACCCATAAGATAGAAGAAATTTCCATTGGAAGGTTATGGTCATCCTTGCATAGATAGAAGATCAAAGATTGATCTGGAATATGGAATGTGACTTCCCTTCTTTGGAAATTTATATGAGCTCCATATAAAGAAATCCAATCCATGACAATAATCACATAAAATTCCACTATAGGAAAGATCACAAGATTTTCAGGAATCACTTTCCCACAAACTTCAATAAGAGAAGAATTATAAACTTTTGATGTGACTATTGTGGCATTATGGGTTGTCACAGCTAACTAAACATCTAATTGTTGAGGTAATATAGTGATACCCTTAGAATATTATTCAGAAATAAAAGAGTGGGTGGATCCAAAATCCAATAAAACATTTACTACTTTAGAGTGGATGGTAAGTGTACCTTTCACCACTTCGTTGTCGTACTCCACATCGCTGATAGAAATTGCGTGTGACTTTCCTTTATCTTTAGCCTTAATAGTTTTTCGACGTCGATAATCATCAATAACCCTTGGATTAGGGAATTGATCAACATAATGGCCCATTTCCTTGCACTTGTAACATTGAAGTGTAAGGAGGTGCACTCTGTGTAGCCTTTTATTTGTTCACATCACTAGACATCTTCTTCCCATCATTGCGGCATTAAAATGCCCGAGGACCTTCTTTTCCACATTTGAAACATTTACTTGTCCCTTTATGACAACTCACTCCATGTTTGTTTCCACACTTTGAGCATAAGGGAAAATCATCTTATTTTCAGTGTGCTCTTTAGATTTTCCTTTGAATTCCATTTTCCTCTTCTTATCGAATGCATATGACTGATTGGTTACTCCAATATCCATCTCAACCTTGAGAGCACATCGAATAATTTCCACGTAGATATTGAAGTCCCTTATGGCTAACGCCCTTCGAATACTTGGTTTTAAGCCACTAATGAATCGACCGATCTTACTCTCAGGTTTGATAATAATACCAAAAGCATACCTTTCAAGTCTTGTAAAATTTTCTTTGTAGGTACTAACAGATTAATCATCCTTTTTCTTTAGTTCAAGAAACTCCTTCTCCATATTTGTTCAAATAATACGAGGTAAGTTCTTATTGAAAAATAAGTTCTTGACCTCGTCCCATTCCAGGGACTCAATTTCATCTCTTGGCCTCGTATTTTTGATAAGATTCCACCATTGATCAGCTTCACCTTCCAAACGATATACTGCTAAGATGACTTTATCATGTTCAGAACTTTGCAGAACTGAAAATATCGTTTCAGTGGTACTAATTCATTGTTCATCCACAAATGGATTAGTGACCCGCTAAATGAGGGTGGATGCTGCCTCATGAAGGATTCAACAGAATGTTGCTCCATCCTTTGCTCGTTTGGAAGTCCTGCATGATTCATAGCTTGAGAAAGTTCTGTGAGCATGGCTACAAGATTTTTCATTCCATATCCCACAATGTTTGGTTGCTCAGGGGGACAATCATTTCATTTCCTGTCTCATTCCGCGTTAACATGGTTCTTTTGGGTTCCATCCATTGACTAAAACCAAGAATAATAGTGTGAGCAACACTAATTATAATAGGAAAACCACATAATCAAGAATAAAATTTCACACTTAAGGTCCTATCATAGGTTGTTCATGTCCATTTTTAAAACACTAAGATTGTGTTCTATGATTATACTTATCGTCAGGGTTCTTACTAAGGATTTCACATCCTAGTTTCCAAAGGTTGACAATACCTTTCCTCTGATACCAACTATAACGACCTATACATTACATACATTGTTATTACTTCAGAATTGAAGCACACTTATTATAACATATAACAAAACCATGAAAGGACCGTATAGGTATAGTGTCTTTAGAAACTGGGAAACATAAACAACTGGTTCATAAAACATCCACATTGTCTCCCTTTTATTTTATCATATCTAGATTCCCTTTTGGTATATCTTACTTAATATTGTTCTTCCTGACCTGGGGAAAAGAAAACATATAAAAGGGTGATCTCAAATGCTCAGTAAGGGTAAACAAAATAAATATCAATCACATCATATTCATAATAACATAACATTTTTGAAATCTTATCCTGCAAAAGAGATCATAATTTCATAACATGGGATAAATCATAGTAGTGAAATGTAATCCCAATAATAATAACATAAAACATGAAACTTTGTAGCATACACACATAATCATACAAAATCATTTCTTTGTAGTCAAGAATCATTGCCAAGACTATCTTAGAGGACAAAGTCCATTTCTGAACCGAGTTCACTCCTTGTTTCAGTCCTGTTTCACTGAACCGGTTTATCCTGCTATTCCAGCCATGTCTATCTCATGAGATATAAATCTTTACCCAATGCATTGGAGGGATATATAGGTCCCACCCATCCCATAATGATACCAGTCTTATGTGTTCCACAAGATCATAAATCATACATCATAGCATAACCCATGTAATAAAAATGGGATTCTTAAACATCATGCCATCATAACATAATCTATATAAGATAAAAGGACATCATAAAAATAATTTGATCATAACATAATCAAATCAATGTAAAAATAGGGATATAAATAGAACCATATATTATCTCAGATGGAAAATAATTTTGATAAAATGCTTGAACTCCATTATTGAGGAAAATATCCTTTCTACTTCAAAAACATTTTTCCTTTCTTAACATGTCATAAAATTTTAAACCAAAAGAAGTTGATTAAAAATAAACTTTTAAAATTTTAAATGAATATTCATGGAAATAATGTTCTAAAAATACATTCATGCCGTATAAGTTAAAGAAAAACATTTTTCTCATACTTTTTCCAGAAAAGTCAAAAAAGTACCTCGTACTAAAGAAGAAAAAAGATTCCATTCATATCTTTTACTAAAAACTCACCAATGGGTAAAATTGGATTTAAAAAATTTTATTTGGATGTAAATAATATTACATATTGTGGAAACATGGATGTGGATGATAAATATTACCCAATGAATTATGAAGTATAAACAATCTCGGATAAAAATGAGATTGTGAGATTTTCTCTTACCTTAGGTCCGATTTGCTTCGTACGTGTCCGAAACTCTTTTATAATGATTTAAATAATGTTATTGACTTATTCCACAATTTTACTCATTGTTATTAGATCATATATGCTCATATTCTTATCTTCTTATTAGTAATATTTCATTGTTACTTGTTATTCGGGTGTTTATTGCTTTTTGTTCTTATGTGTGTTTTGTTGAATAAATTCTTATTATTCTTTTAGGTAATAGATACCTCATTTTCAGAATTGTATTATTATAATATATATCATATTTATTCATTCAATTCATTTATATTATCATTAATCATTGAAGATCATGTAAAACGAGTCGCATCACATCGTGGAGACGGTAGGTCGTACGTACGCATGAGCGATGATATCGTTCCCATGATCATGGAATTGTATTGAAGTGTATGTATACTATTTCAGATTCAATATCACTTTACAATAATAATATATAGATATTCTTTACACCATTATACCCATCCATGTATGGTGGTGGTGGAAACAGATTACACCACGGCGTGGAGATGGTATTCTGTACGTACGCACGCGCGGTTATTTCATTTTCCGTAGGATGGATAGAAGGTGAAATAGGGTTGTTTCATATTTATAATAACATATCATTATATTATTGAAACTTATTTTATTACTTCATAATGAAACAACTAAATAAGAATAAGTATAAGAAGAAATAAAGTTGAAAGAATCGGTAACGGACAATACCTCTTCTTTGAAACGCCTCTTCTTAACCTTCTCTTAGGGCACTAATGATGGTATTTTAAGAATACCAAGACCTCTAGGATATTTATAAAGAAGTTGAGAAGATAAATTTTTAGGGGTTGGCCATGTTTTAAGGCTCAATGTGGTATGAGGAGGAGAGGGAGGAGGTGCCCTTTTATAAGGGAGGAGAGGGGCACCTTAGGAAAAAATCAAAGTATTATTTTATTATAAAGTCACATTCGATTTTTAATAGCTCCAAATTGATTTATTTCTAAGCTAAGGTGGGGATGGGTCGAAATAATCTAATACAATATATTTTAGACAAGTTTAGGTTACTATTTTAACCTTATCATTTAGCTTTAACTCTAAGTTAAATAATTTAACTTTTACCATGTATTCTTGTTTTCTTACACTATATGGTTAATAAACATACTATAACAAGAAAAAAGAACCCCAAGTTGTTTATTATTAACATATATAACATTATGAAAGTTATTTTTATGAACCTTATATTTTTAGGAATAAAATAACAACTAATAATATAATATTTGTTTTAAAAACTATTTTCTGTCAATTTTGAAACTATTTGGTAATTGATTTTTGCGAAAATCATAACAACATGATTGGTTCGAAATAAGTTACGTAAATCAATAATAAAATGTCATATTAACCTAGAAAATTATTTCAATTCAAAAAATTTCTCAAATTACATTTATTTGGGTATTTATAACATCAATTATGCTAATATTTCATTAATAAGATAATTACTACATCGTCCTTGTGTCATTAATAAATTAAATTATTTAAAGTCTAAAAATTATAAATAAAATACCATTATGTAGGAAATCGTTTTATATTTGTAATTAATATTTATAGTCCAATTTATCTTTTGTATAACTCTATATTAAAAATGATTTAGTTATTAAACTTTGATTTTAACTATTTTAACCCTTCTTTAAATAAATTAATAATAAATGTCCTAATCAAATCCAAGTGGACCTAAACGGTCATATTTTTTTCCTAAGGTTGTTTTTGGTCGAATTACATTTATCCAATAGAATTAGGACATGTGTTAGTGTAATAATAATATCATTTTTACCCTTAATTACCCTATTTACTTTTAACTGTGGTAAATAAAAGTAAAAAGTTATTATTCACCAAAAATTATTTTCATCTCATTGAACCACATTTTAGTATTTGATATAAACCATGTCTCTCGGATTTTCGAAATTCCACTCACAGAAGCGGTAAAACTAAGTTTTATATAAATTTTCAAACTCTCCTAGGAGGTGGGTAAAAGGCGATGAAAAGGTCAATAAAATTTTATATATCTAAAATTATTATAAAATGAATCCAATGAATTAAATTGAACTTATATAGGTATTATGTATCAATTTTGACCGAAATTAAATTTAAATAAAATAAATAATTATTTAAATAAAAATTCTGTTTTTAAATAGTAACCCAATGTTTTCACTATTCATCAAAAATTGAAAGTTTTCAGAAAAATACCAAAATTTCACCCTAGGCTAATTTCGTTATTTGGAATCCCAAAAAAAGTCCATTTTGAAAGATAAAATTAATAAAATTTGAAAAAGTGGGTATTACTATTCATAACGGCTAGTTTTAATAATATTTTAATAGCATATCGCTATTTAGTGAAACTCAGTATTGCGTCCAACACAAGCTATCAAAGAAGGTCGAGATTGCGTGTAAAGCAAGCCAATATAGTGTTGTGTGTAGTGAAATATTTTCTTTGATGATGTATATAACATAAAAACAAAATATTTCTCATAAAAATCTCAGGTCTTACAATTAGTATGATCTTTTGTGATGTATGATTCCTACACCCTGAACCATTCATAGTATTTCCATCCTTTCAGGTCAGTTCATCTTCATCCATACTGAATGACGTTACACTACGTGGGAATTAATGAACTATATATGACTTGATTATCATCACAATGTGATACATAGTGCCGCATGGAATCTATCTCTTAGAACAACCACCACTTAATTTAAATTCGCCTATCATTCTATTGGGTATCCTTTGTGGTTTAGAAGAAATTTTTACCACTACTTGTTTCTCTCACTGAGAATATCTCATGTGGGCTTAGGAGTTTTGTACAAGAGTTATTTTCATAAACAAGGGGTCTCAATTCTTGTTGGGGATATCAATGATCCTGGATGTAAGAAAATTAAAGGAACACCAAATGTACTCATTTTATGATATTGAACTGGATTATATCTTTCAAGAACTATGCCTGGCTTTATTCTCACATCTATGAGATATGTAGGGATGTATAGACTTTCAATCTTGGGCGCAGACAAAATATTATTCAAGTAATGCCTCTATTATCCCATGTATGATTTATATCTACAGAAGTATATTCTATATGATATCTTATCCAATGTTTGAGCTTGTATTGATAAACAGACCCATTATCCCCCACTTATGAATTCAATTAGTTCGAGGGACCTTTATTTAATATCAATGTGTGGCTTGATTCTTATCCCGACAAGATAGGTAGTGATGCTTGGGTCCTACACTCAGATTTAATCGTAATATTCCTTTTCATGTCAATAGACATTTTTCCTTACTACATGACATAAAACTGGATGGCTAATGTCTTAACACCATGACATTAAACTACATGACTAATGTCCTTACTCTATGACTTTAAACTGAACGGTATCCAAAGAACAATTTATGGATTGATTCTCATCCCAGTGATATATTTATTGATGAATGGTCATTAAATCCTAGTCCCAACCATGGGGTAAAGAAAAAAAATCCTCCCATCCTTTTATTAAAAAAATATCCATGTAGGATATTTTATTTTGGGTCATCTCATTAAAGATCCAACCAAGGGAAAAAGAGATTCCCCTCTTTTGCATGTGAGTAGATATATGAAAGGAACTCAAAAATCATGGAAAATATCGATCCAAATTCTTCCTTTGATCATTGGAAAATTTCCCTTTCACCTATCACACTCCAATTCATAACTACTTTCAGATCTTCATAATCGTTCCTCAGCTTTGGGTAGAATAATATTAAATACTTGAGAGTTATTTTTCTTGATTATGAAGTATGTTCCCCAGTTGGACTTGCATAAGCAGCCCCAATAATTTTTCTATCTACCAAAAGATTCCATTATTTGACTATGAAGTACATTCCCTAGTTGGTCTTTCCTAATATATCCTACAAAACCAGTTTTTTAAGTAGTAGTAATTTCTACCTTGTGAGAAGCCCCTTCTACCCCTTTAAGAATTTACGGCGGTATGCTGGAACCCTCAATTCAAATTCAATGGTTATCACTTGAAAATTTGTTCAGCTTTCACTCTCCTGATCTAAAAAACTCCAGGACCATGGTTTAAAATTTCCTTTATCATGTTCAACGTATACATGAATGATATTGTCCCAATAAGGCCACATATCCCATGTTGTTTCCATAATATCAGGGTCCAAGTCTAATTACCTAAAACTATATAGGAAAACTATTTCATGTTATAGGATGAGTCCCATGAGGGAAACCACTTTCCACCATTATTTTGAAATATTAACATAAAATACCCATTCAATGTTTAGGTAGTTTCTTCTAACAAAAAAACTTTGTGCTTGGGGAAATCCAAATCTCCACAAACACTCACATGCTTTTAATGAGTGAGTGTCAAAAATCATAAGGATTTCTATTCACGGACATGAATTACATTCCCTAGTTATCCTAGCATAATCCACCCCTATAACAGGTATTTCAGCCAAAGGATGCAATTATTTACTATGGTGTATGTGCTCTAGCTGGACTTGCATAAAACAGCCCACATGGTGGGTTCTTCAATTGATGGTAACTTTATCCTTATGTGATAACTCCTCTAATGTTGTAATACATTTTCCCATATCATCCTTCGGGTCCATGAATCCACAAATCCTATCTTACAATTTTAAATTCTCACACCAGATTATAGTGGAAAAATTCTAAGAAAATTACCAAAAATGGGAGAATCATTAACAATTTCCATGAAGTATAATGTCCTTAAATTATACCCCCATAATATCTTTGTTTCATGACTTTAAAATAAATAAAATAATGTGATTTCTGCATGAATTTAAACTATACAACACAATGTACTTAGTTCATGACCATAAAATTCACAGAATAATGTCCTTGCTATATGATTATAAACTCCACAACATAATTTTCTTGCTGCATGACTTTAGACTGCATGATACATTACCAATTTTCAGAAAGGGGCCTTCCTCCCTGATGGTGGCTATCCTAAAAAATGTACTCTCTTCCACTTTAGTTACTAATTTTGGAGTGGTTTCCCATTTAGTTTCAATGAAAATACTAATATTCCCTTCATTACCAAACATTTTCCCTTAGAAATCCACCTTTGTTGTCTTGAAAAATATGAATCTCCATAAAATTCCTCTTGTAATCAACAATATAATGTCACAATTCATTAGGAATCATTATCCTAACTATGTGGTATGTGCCCCTATTGGCCTTGTATAAGCTACATCCATATTGGGCATGTCAGACAAAGGATTCCACCATTGGACTATATAGTACACGACCTAATTGGACTTGAAGAATATAGCCCTCCTAACGGTTTTATCAACTGATGGTAACATTGTCTCCATAAGAGAGAACCTCTGTTCCCATATTCCATGTTTTAGATTCAGAAGGCACAAAATTGTGTATCAAGATTACCCACTCGATATATGAAGAATTTTGTAACTTTCTTGACCCACAAGCCTTGTTTGGGTCATTATTTAGAAATCTATGGTCTACATTGTTTGATCTAAAACACCAGTTTCATTATTATGGATTTCATGAATATAAAATTCCCACAAATATAACAAAAACAAAACATATTTTTCCAGAAATACAACAAAAAAATGGTGGTCTAAGAAAAAGTAAAGTCTTGACTGCAAACTCTCCTTCATAATGATATTAGGTATAAATGAGAGAAATGACATAAAAATACACAATGTTTATAAGATTTTCCATATGAACCTAGAAATAGTCAAACAATTCTCATTAATTCCAATTTCATTGGAAAATATCAAATCATTTACCTATCCCATCACTATGATTACAACCGGTTGATATAATTTTAATTCAAATTGTTTTGAATATTACGTTATGATTACAGGAAAGAAATAGGGTTGAATATTTAATGATCAATAAAAAAATTAACTTCATTTAAAATAAAAAAAATTCCCCATAAAAACATCTAGAAGATTGAGTCTGTCTACCATGTATTACAACAGGCCTTAGACATAACTCTTAATCTGTTGAATGGCCTCCCAAGCCACATTGGCCACTCATTGAAGCTTAGTCAATTGATTAGATTCAGTCTCCTCAGCTTGATAAATAACTTCTATTGTAATTGTAATGGCAGTTTACCCTTCAATTCGGCTTTATCCTAGTGAATTGTGGATTTATTTGAGTTACCCTTGAGTGGTATTTAATTCTTGATGAAGTCATGACCCTTAAATATTCTTCTCCTTAATATTCCAGTTTAACTCTTCTAGTTTTGTATTACGATTGGCCTGCACATGGGATAATGCATCTTGGAAGTTCTAAACATTGATAGATAGTCTAGCCTTTATAATTTTCTGCTAAAGATTATGCTCTTTCTCCCTATGGTGTATAGTCTTCTTCAGAGCTGCATGAATTAGGTGATAGTCAAATCCTCCCAATCATAACTTTATAAAAAGAAGTGGAAGTCTTTGGATTCATGAAGTAAGATCAGCAAGGGACGTCTCAGATATTATCTTCTATACATCCCAGCAAATTTTATAGTGTGTAATGAAAAGAGAATTCTACTACTTTAGATTTGATTCACAGTCTCTATCGAAATGATAGAAATTATCTAGAATTAGTGCAAACAATGTAGTGCCATTCTCTTCTCCCTCTAAAATAGTGGCCGCTTTGCTTCCCAATGCCGAATGAGTTGGTATAACAGCTCCACCCTAATACATATTCATGGAATATGGTAATCCTAAATGATGATTTTGAATCATTGTTAGCCTCATAATTACATCAAAAAAGGGGAATAGTTACAATAGTTAGTATCCCTTACTCGATAACAGGTCATCCCATTGGGAAGATTCATCTCTAGTATCATAGACTACAACGGTTTGAATGAGAACCTCTTGATGAGGGGCACACTCACAGTTTTTTCAAGGATCCACCAAATGAGGGTCAGACAGACTTCACATTTCAATGTCCACATGAGCTAGCCCCCCCTCAATAGTACAACTGGGAAAGATTTTAAAGTCTTTTCCATTCATTTTCACCACAACATTCTCCTTGGATAAAGCTGTTTATTCCAACCAGTTAAAATTATGAAATCAGTTATAAAAATATTGATTGGATGTAAACAAATAAAGACATACATCCATCCAATTCACTATATAGATCCCAAAATCCTTCTACAATAATAGTAAGATTAATATTTACATGTATTTCATCAAAGGTCTTGAAAAGGTTTTTACTGGATTATATTGACATCTCAGACCCGATTATAATCTCACCCGTGGGAACATCTGAAATATTTTTCTCTTGATCCAACACATTTCCATCCTCTAATGGCCAGAGACCCAGAACAACCTCCTCGGTGGCAGCTGCATAGTAAACATTAGTCATTATAGGGTTATATAGTGCATGAGATGAAACTAAAATAATATAGAAATGGAAGTTAGTCATTGATGTATAGAATCTCTTGTAGCACCTCTGACATTACCAGATTCATCCTCCATTCCTACAACATTGGTAAGAGTGGATATGGGACTAGATGATTCACCCTTAACCCTCATTACTTGTTCAGCTGATGGATAGATTTCATTCTTAGGAATATTTTCTTGGGATGAAGCACCCTCCTCAAATCTCAGAGGCTGATTTGTAACTTCCTTGAGGAAAGAAATAGATGGAGTTCCTACAATCCCAAGAAGTTTAAACACTTTCACCAGAGGAGGCTGAAATTAATGATGTTAGGAAGACTTGCCACTATTGAAAAAGTGAAAAGGAAAGGATTTCAGCCTTCAGTATCCCTTCTTATTTGTCTTATTCAAAGGTGGGATAACATTAATCTACTAAAAAATGTATTATAGGTTGTGATTGAAATTATATTTCTATCTCATACTCCATTGAATGTTGGCCTGGAGATGACTCCCCTGATTCAAGGGGTAACCTAATAACCCCGATTAGAGTACCACAAGGGCTACACTGTGGCAATGGAACCCTCACTTATTTTACCTTGGACCACTTCAATTTAACATGGTCTTCCAGATTTAGAAATGATTATTTGATTGAGATATAAAGGTAAAGTAGAAATAAATATGAGAATAAGGTAACTTACATATTTGGGATCAACAAAGTCAAGAAATTCCTCAGAAGATAACTAATTGATCCCTTCAATGCACCACAATTTATCATATCCTCCACTATCCTTGTAGAAGGGACCTGATAGTAAGTGGAATAGATGAGAATATCTAGCTCCTAGATATAAATCTCAACTTCATTAGGATTATCCTCTAATAAAATATCAAGTGGGGCTCAGAGTTCTCCAATCCTCAGAATCTGCAACCCTTCACAAAGGATCACCCATGTAATGTTAGCATCATAAGATAGATCTTTCCATGTCAGGACTACCTCTGGTAATATATAGTCCGAATATATCCCATCATTATCTAAAAATGATCCAGAATCCTTATATTTCATGGTCTTCATAACACCTTCTATCACAGATGACATATTAGAAAATGGAACCAAATTCGTTATTTGGAGATGGTGACTAGATTTCCTCGGTCAAGATTAAATTAGTGAATTTGATATACCCCCATTGATTCTAGTGGTTGGATTATATCTTCCATGATATCATTTTGAGGATTTGGGAACCATATCATCCACACTCTCTGTCTCAGACAACACAACCATTAAGGGTGATGAAGCACCTTCCAAACAAGAAGAATCATTCCTAATCCGCCTATTTATCCCAAATCAAGGAACAAACTTGTCCAATACCCCTTAAGGTTGTGATGCTATGCCAGATTCAGAATACCAAGATGTTAATATACTGATCGAATCCATTGCAGGTAGGTTAATCACCATATTTTTCAACTACATGGTTGTGAGAATCCACATCTATTGAGATACCATCAGATTATGTCGTAATCTAATGTGCATCGGAGGGGATATGGTTATTGGAAGCAGGAACTTAAATTGATGTGAAAATTGGTAAGGAGTACAAGCCTCACATATTATCTCGCCATCGATCATGGTGACTAACACACTATCCCTGAAGGCTAGAATGTTTGACCTCAGCTCAGTGTTGGCTATCTTATAATCAATAAACCTTCCCATTGGTGAATTTCCATAGGTAAAGAAGTTGAATTACTTTAATAAACTCAAGATCATCTGGATTTCATGAGGTTTCAATGATAGGGGAAATACCATATACAACCTTGATGTTTGGTGAAAACTTTCTTATGAGGACTTGGATCCCACACTACACGAAATAAGTCTAGAAATGACCTGCGATCTGTCCCCATAAAACCTAGAGTAGTCAAGTGATTTTGAATGTATCCTTCCATCCAAGAACATTTCACATGATCCTATAGATTTTGTCCAAAATAGAAGTGGACAATGCCACTAACTATTTCTTCACCAGCTTGGACACTACAATGAATGTTCCTAACCTTATTCCACCACTTGAATCATGATTATTCAGAAAATAGATTCTAATCGACATGGATGGAAAGACAAGAATACATGTCTTTTCTAGAACGTTGGGTTGGGTTTTGTATCCCCACATGTAAAATTCTCCCTTTTCTAATTTAGTCTAAAAAGCACCATATACACTTCTCTTGTCCGTGATGGGACAATATGTCTGATGATTGCAAGTGAGGCCTTCACCCATCGTCCTTATTAAAAATTCCATCCATGCCTCCAGATGAAAATCCCCTTTTACGTGGGGTCCTGTTTTTTAATATTATTTATTATTTTCAGTAACTCACATACTAAAGATGGTTTCCTATCGATATCAATCAACATTTCCTTTAGAGGGATGAATTCATCATATATATATTTGTAGATCATATCCCCAAATATCTTGTGAAAATCCCACAAACTGATACCAACTACTCCATGCATCAGTTGGAAGGAATTTGTTTGTGGTCTCCACCAGCTCAGTAGCTCAGTAAAAACACATCATTCTTATATATTAAGGTTAGCGCTAACCACACAGCCTCGTAAATTAAAATATCATTAAATTCCTTTTTTAATTCCTCACAGACATGGAACACCTTGTATGCCCACATCCATAAAGGCTTAATACCCCCTCCTGAATGGAAGTCCCAAGATTTCCTCCATCCCTACCATTGATCTATCAATGAATATAAAAAGATGGAAGAATAAAAGTGAATATTTAATTCAATCATGCGTGGTTTTAAATCTACAATAATGAAGTTATTATGCATAAAACAGGTTTTCGATGACATCCCATCATTGATATATATATATATACTTGCACCGGAAAAGATGGCAGATAAGAAGTTCCTATGGTCTTGATACCAAGAGGCCAGAAGATAGTTTTTTGGAGCCTGTGTAAGGGCATCCCATAGATTGACATGACTATAATGTGGAATATAATCACTCTTCCAAAATCATGGTTATATTTCTTCATAAGCCCCACCAAAATAGGAAGGGTTTTATTGCATATGTCCTAATAACCATGCCCTATTTAACCATCTCCTCAATTTATTTACTATCTAGTTCATTAGAAAATGAAATCTTCTTAGCATCCATTGACTATGAAATGAAATATAAAGTTCAATTCAGAGTAGGTTTATTTTGAAGAAAACCATAGAAATAAGAATATTTGGAAAGGAATTGTTTTACACAAGTGTCTCACTCAAGTGCGTCTCACATGTTCCTTGCACAAGAAAATTATTCATCAAAAGTCAAACACCCAATCTTATGCATCGTGTAGCTAAATAAATAATGTATTTGCGTGAATGAAGCCTTCAGCAAGGGAAGCTTTAACGAAATCTGCATGGATGACTTGCGTGGGAAGAGATGAAAATTATGAGTTGTGTGAGTCTTTCTCTAAAACAAACAACCTATTTATAGGTGAGGAAGCCTACCTATGAACTAGCCGATGCCGAAGACTTGAGAGAACAACCAAGTGTGGAATATTACATGATTAATCAATCCTCTTCATCCCTTTGACTCAGGATGAGACCCAATTTATTCAATCAAATTAAATCCTGAGGGGGTGGCTATATTAACACTCTATTTAATAACATGGATGAAAAGGAAACAAAGGGAAATAACTTATAAAAATTAGGAGAAAGTAGATGAAGAAAGCCATGAATCACAAGGCCCCCAAATGAGCAGTTCACCCAAGGTACCCCCAAACACCGTCAGTGCGTAAGGTCCCTACATGACCTACGTATGAGACCTACCTATGCATGACACCTGCACATGATAGATATTAGAAAAGACACCATCACCCAATGTATCATAGTTTCCTATAAATAAGCATGTGATGTCATCATTTTTACAAATGGATTTTTCCAATGGCTGATTGCTACTCTGATCATCATAGTACATCCATTATTCCCTTAGATACCTTCTAGGAAATTTTATAACTCCTAAACAAGAGGGAATTAATGGGGAGTAGTGAAAATTATGTTTTCCGGGGGTTTAAAGTAAACAAGACCGGTGTGTGTTACTCGCCCAACCCCTAATTAATGAAGACTAGTGTGAGGTTCCCTTTCTTAACTAGGCACTAACAGAAATTACCTTCAAGAACACCTTTGGAGACCCTTGATGGATTGATAAAGGTCTCACTCAAGTATAGTTTCATATATTTTCTTCATCTCCAATGTCTCTCCCAATTCACCCAGGCCTACCTACAAAGAGATCCTGTTGCATTAGCCTCCTTGGTTCCCCATAATCTTTAGCCTATGCGAGCCATTCATGAGGCCTCCCTCAAATCGACTAATGGAAATGCCTCTCCTCATTTGTCTACCTTTTTTTAAAGGGACTAAATTGAAACCTCCACCAAGACATCATGATCTACAAAACCTTGGGGAAAGGCATATCAACATGTCTCCCATCTAGATTTGGATTTCTACCATTAAAGGATTCCTACACGTGGCCAACCAGATGGTCCAAAATCCTCTGGGATTCATTAGATTTGTATGTCATTGGCCATAATGAACCTTAAACTAGGGAAATTGTTGATCAGTTACCGATCTATAGAATTTGGGTTTGGGCCATGTCCTCCCCTTCTTTTCTCTAGGACCTATAGCCTCTGATTCCCAGCCGGGAGGGTGAGGATTGAACATTATTTTCCATTCAATATGGAATAAGATATTCATCTGGCTGTGGAGTTATTTTTAGGGAACTCCTCCTGAGGTATGCCCCTAGAATTTCTTGTAGGAAGCTATAGGCTTTCTCCTCTCTACCACTGCATCCTTCATCTTTATTCCTTTTTAGGGTGAAGTGAATAGAGAGAAGTGTCATAACCCCGACCTCTTTGACTGAGACCCCCTCCTCTTCCACCAGCAAATCAGAAAAAGTGTGTGGTTTTTTGAATCTTCGACTTACTCATTATCATCACACCAAGATTTACTCACATGGGTTTAGAGGATAATGTTTAAGAGGACATCCAATTCAGTTAAAATATTGAACCATTGTACTGAAATTTTAATGGACAATAATCATTTTAATATGGTTCTGTAATCTTCAAAAGTATCATGATGTTGGTACCACAACATCCTTTAAGAAAAAAGAATATTTCCAGGTCCTAAAATAGTTAACATTCATAAAATCTTCCACATTATGGTTGTTTTATAGTTATAAATAATTGTGATCATTTGCATTAAATTTTACTGTTATAATGGATATTTTAATTTTTTAGAATCATTATCATATAATTAAGTGTATATTAATTTTTCATTAAATCTTGAAAACAATTTTTAATAATATCTCTAAATCATGTACATTTATGAAAACAACATTTTTTACTTAGGTAGTATAAAATAACCATGACAAGTTGCATTTTTTCAAAGAGTTTAAAATAAGTAAATAATAATAAATATTTGAGTTTTACAAAAATAATATTTTATAAATTAAAATAATATTTCAGGGTTCATTTTGAATCATACTTTTATTACTAAAAATTTTAAGATAGGATTTTGAATGAAAATATGTGGTCTAAGAAACATCTATATTTTGACATAGTAACTCCTTATGAAAAGTGTGCGGTGATCGATAATGGGAAATCTCTCGTCATTAATGGGTCATAATGATGCCAATTCAATGAGCATATCAACATGGAAGAAAAATAAGGATTGTTTTAAAATATGTTTAAGGTAATTAATGGCTTTATTAAAAGTATCCTTAATATCTAGATTGGTGGAATATTTTTGTAATTATAAAAGGAAATATAGAATAAGTTATTAATGATTGGATAAACTTATATGGAGTTATTTTCTTGAAGAGTGTGAAGGGGTGTTTTGTTTAAATATTTTTTTATTAAAACTGTTGACAATATGAGGGAAAAAATATTTAAGTGGGAGAATGTGATAACACTAGTTTTAATACTTTTATATTGAATTTATGTCAGAAAGCATTTTTTTAAGGTTCAAATATATTTTCATAAAATTATTTCTTATAGTGATCTATTTATAAAATTATTCACTAAATGGATTTTTTATAATAAATTATTTATGTTAATTAAATGGATTCGTATTTTTCTATATATATATATATGTAATTTCATATGGTATAAGAAATGAAAATGGTTTTTGTATTTCAGAAGTGAATAGTTTTTATTCAAAATAATTTTTTTTCTTGTTCTATATGGTTTTATTTATAAGTTAAATTTATAAATTTTGAATATTAATATTATAAAATGCAGTTAATTTATTGTATCATATTTTTGAAATTATCATTTCTGGACATTAATATTTTTCTTTGTATGGCTTTTTTTTATATAGTTTAAAAATAAGTTTTTGGGAATATAATATCTTTTTTGACATCATTAAAAGATAAATATGATATGAAAATATTATAAAAATTATTTAATCTATATTACATGATTATATAGTCAATATATCATGTGAATATTAATTAATATATATATATATATATATATATTAATTTTTATATCCAGATAAATTTGAAAACATTTGTTAGTGCTTAAGGATTACTTATGTAATGATGGAAAAGTAAAAATTGGTTTCGTTATGATAGTTTTAAAGAGTGTATATAGATATGAAGAACATTAAGGATAAATAAAATGAATAATAATATAATTTTAGAGTTATTTATGGATTTTAAGATTATATAAAAATTTAATTATCCAAATTTTTACCTAGTGCTTAAGAACCATAAGATAATTCCAAAATTATTATCTATTTTTTTATTAGGATATAAATGGTAATTAAAATATCATTAATGGTTTAATATGAATATATTTAGAAATAACAAAATACATTTTTAGTATTTTATATTAATATTAAATAATATGATGATTATTTCCAATTATTATATAGTTTTGATGCTAGGCTTTTGAAATTAGGATAAAAATAAATGTGTATTTTTTGAAAATATTTGTATTAAAATTTTTGGGATTAATTATAATACCTAGAGTTTTCAAAATAAGGTAATTATATTATATTTAATAGAGGGAATAAAACATAGAATTAATCTTATAATATATGCAAAAAAGATTTTATTCAATATCATATATTACACGTAACCCCCTGTTTAGCTTCCATTGCAAACAAACCTGAGAATTATATGTTTGATAACGTATTCAACACGGAATACTGAACTTAAATGAGCCATTATATATATTACCATTACAATCTATCAATTTTAATTGAGGTAATGAATAGTATTTACTGAGTTATGAAAATATGGTTTACACGTGTATATATAATTAATTATTTTGTGTCTAATTAATTATAAATTAAAATAAAAACTTTTCAAAATTAAAGTAAACATTTTTACGAAAAACATTTTTAATAAGAAGAAGTATATTTTTTAAAAATAAATTTAAAAAAATCAATTTTTTATATAATATTAATAAAATTTACAAATAATATAACAAATATAATGTTAAAAATTCATATTATGTGTTTTATAGACATGAAATTAAAATAAATAGAATTATATGCTTAAAAATATACATTTTTCAAAAAGTAGTTTTATCATCATTTTATAACACACTTATTTTAAGAACACATTTTAAAATTTTAAAAAAAATTATTTGAAAAAACAAATTTTTTTTTGGAATATTAATTTTATAATTTAATTTGGATGAAATTTTTTGTATTTTTTAAAAAAAATATTGATTTTTCAATGAATGATGAAAAATACCTTTTTTTGTTAGAAAGTATATTATTCTCAATATATTAAGTAATTTAAAAGACACAATAAGTTTTTAATATTTTATAAATTAAACTGTTCAATATTTAATACACTAAATTTATTTTCATCATCGTTATATTATTTTTAGTATATGTTTGTTTTTGGGTTTAAAAATAGGTTTTCCTAAAATCTGTTTAAAATGCATAGAGTTGATTATTTTAAATTATTATAAAAAATATCAAATTGGGTATCTTTTAAATGAAATCTAGAGATTATGTATCATTAAATATTCATTTAGTTTCGTAACATGATTTTTATTAGTCATATATTTAATATAGAATCATATTTTTTTGAAAAGAATACTCTTCTTAAAACACCACTATCTCTCCATGTCAGCAGGATTAATCTTAAATTAAAATTTTCCAATTGTGTGATTTTAATTTTTTAAAATGAATGAAATTTTTTTAAAGATCATAATTTATAATTTATAATTCGTTAAAATTTATTTTTTTACCATAGTGATTAGTGAAATTAAATAAATTAATTACAGTGATAAGTGTAAAAACTAATTCACTTAGTTGTTAAGCTTTAAACTTAAGGGGAAAAATGAATAATAAATTATTTAATAACCAATTTTGTGGACATATTTAGACCATATATCTTATTTTATAGAGTTTGGTTCTCTATTAAGGCCACTTGACATAGAGAAAATGTTGTTGAAACTCTCTCTTCCAAAAATTTACATGTTTTCCACTCACTCCCCTTATAAAAAGTTACCCACCGTCCTTCTCCTTTCACACCTCTAAAGAAATTTAGATAAATCAATACCTACCAAAATAAATTCTCAAATTCCTTCCCCACATCCTAAAAACCGTAATTTGGGTTTAAATCTAACCAATTAAGACATTTGCTGAAAACCAAAAGGAGCTACCCGAAGAAGATGCAACCATTGTCCAAATGAGATATTATGTTGTTTAATTGACATTATTATATAATAATATTATAATAATAAATATAATTATGTGTTATTATGTCAATTTTATGACCTAAAAACACACAAACTTTAATTTAATGGGTAATGAAATCCTCATTCATGTGTACAACATACTACTACCTCAAGAAATGATGTTCGTTTTTTCTTTACCATCAATCATGGTTGTGCACAATGAGGGAAGTATTATTTATATATGACATTTAAAAAATTTATAACATTTTTATACCAATTTATTCATTATATAATATTAATTTTTTATACTCCACACCATAGGGTTTATCATAACATCACTTCTGTGTACAACATACTACCGCCTCATGAAGCGATGTGAATCGTTTTTCACTAACACATTACATGAAAGGTAATCAGGGTAAAAATAATGAATACATAAGATATAATTATGATATTATATAAATAATTAGTTTTCAATAAATAGGACATATTATATTTTTTAATTACCTTTTCACACACTAAAAAAGTAATTACATCGTTCATAGAAGTCCATACTATCTCCTCCTCAAAGTGATGCAATTTGTCTTTTTTCATCAACACATCACAATAATGAAAAATATATGTACATATAATTAAATAATACAGAATTTATTATATAGTTAACATTAATTTATGTTAAAATGTTACAAACATTGTTCCCATAGTAATAATTGAAAAATATAAATGTTACTTATGCATACGTAGGACCTACTGTCTTCATGATCGTAATGTTAGTTAATATTTAATTAACATATTTAATGATTGGTTTTAAAAGAATAATTTATGTATAAATATGATAATTATTTCATGATTATTATTTTTGAGAAATTTAAATAATGAACCCTTTGACGATAGTCGACCTACCAAGTTTGTTATTGACTCATAAACCGAATATAGTCAAAACACCCAAATTAAATATAATTAACCGTGAAAAGGTATATTTAATGGTAATATGATTATTAAAACTAATAATAAAAATAAAAAATATTATTAATAAATTAAACAATTAAAATAATTTTATTATTCTGGAATGTAAGAAACTCATGATAAGTCAGACTAAAGGTAATGGTTTTTCTTGTGTCACTTTTATTTCTCTGAGATACATTAAATATTCACCTCTTATTTTTATTTTGTTGTGTTTATACTAACCATGAATGTATTTTAAGATTATTAGACAAAAATATAAGGGAATTTAAATATATTTTTAATAATATCACTTTTTGGGGTTTACGGTTTCAATGTTACCAAATTGGAAATGGATTTTGGTCACAATTTTCCTTTTCTGAGACATATGTAATGTTATTAACCTATATTATTTTTTTTGGTGTACATACATCCCATTTGACATTAAATATCATAAATTTATTTATTATTATGATATTTTAAGTTTCTTTTAATTAAATTCTTTCATGGGTCTTACCATTCAATGATACCAATGTCGTAAGATTTTTATGTTATAAAATCATTGTTTATCGGGATTGTTTATGATTATGACTCTAATGATGAAATATTATGATATATCCCTCAAAAAACAATTAATTTTTATTATCATATGGTTATTGATTTTTTTCTGTAATATTTCCATTTTATTACTCTTTGGTACTGTAATTATTTGAGAAATTTATTTTAAGAAAAACCGACTTCATTTTACACTTTGGGAAGAAATTTTTTTCCTTGGAAAACAATGTTTTCTAAAAATAATTTCAATTTTTTTTTAAAATACATTATAAAAAGTATTTTCAAATAAATCTTTTTCTCACTTTATAAAAATTTTCTTATGGTCATTTCTTCAAAAATATATAAAGAAACTTTTTTTCCAAACAAGGAACATTATAACTATTTTACAATACAAAAGGAATTTTCATCTTATCTTTTACGATGTATATAAAGTTATTGGAATTTATTTCATTAAATATTCCTTTTAAATATTCTGAAGATATTTTTAAATATTTTTCCGAATATATTTTAAAATAAATGGAATTTCAAAATATTTTATGTTCTAAAAAGTGTTTTCCAAATGCATAAATCTATCAAGAATGTTTTTAATAATTTTATAATATCATTTCCATTCATGAAAAGAAAAAACTTCTATAATCCTTATTGTTAAATTTCATCCAAACGAGATATTTTTTATTGATACCATCCTAATTATTTCATTGGATGTATAATGATTAGATATTGTTATAGAAACCATATATTTTCCATAGGTTAAACATGATTAAAAGAGATTAACAAGAATCCAATTTATTTTTCGAGGTAAAATAATGTTATAAATGCAATAATGATTGTTTCTATGAATTTTTTATGAAATATATACTTTGTTCATGTTTTGGTTCATGGAATTATATAAAAAAGGGGTGTCCAAGATAGAAATGGGTAAACCCATTACAACTTAACATGGGGTGACCCATATAGCACATGGTAAGCCTGTTAAATCATAAACATGTGGTGGCCTAGATAATAGTGGGTAATCTCATAAAAAATTAAAAAGGGGTGGACCATATAATATATGGTAAGCCGATAATATCTTAAATGATTTGTGCAAGAATATAGAACTCCAATTAATTGGGTAATGATTACATTGGTAATCAACCATATGGTTAATTTAAGTAAAAGAGTTTTAAAAGGGTTTTTTCAAAAATGATTCTATGAGTTAGAAAAAGGGTTTTAATTTATTTTTATGGATTTATAATTTTTCTTATGAAAAATATGATATCACATGGATCATGCTTATTGATTCTGATGAGTGTTTCCTTTTTTCCATGTTTTCATATTTTATGATCTAGGTATTGACATGTATGAGTTCTATTATGATTCAATCATGCCCTATGACTATGCCAGCATACCCCTATATGATTGTTTTGTTCGATGATGACATTAAATGAATAATTCTTCTGTTTAACTATACTAAGAATTTCAGGATACATCTATTTTGTTTACTTTTTTTGTAGGTTAAAAATAATTATGTTGGATAAATTATGTATAGAAAAGGTTTCCTATAGATTATGTTGATGGCCAAAAATTAAATAAAAAATCAATGTATAAAGGGAGATTATGTACGTCTTTATGAACCGTATGTTTATGATTCCAAGTTTATATGAGTTGGTCCTAATTATATAAAACACTAAACCAAAAAGGCACATGTGTTTGTAAGTGATCCAATATTTGTTTTTGATTTAGTAAGATTTCATTGGTAAAAATTGGTTCACCTTCTTCGGTATCTAAGACAGAAATGAAATGTTTATGAATTTAGCACCAGATCTTGGATTTTGGGTTCTAGATTTTCATAATTGGTATCAGAGAAGGGTTTAAATAACTTTGGATATTATGATGTTTTATTGCGGGTTTATCTTAATAATTATTGATACGTTCATCAGTCTATAAGCTTAAGGATTACCATAAGTTCACATTCTTATAAATCTTATTTAGGTTTTAAGTAATGATATATTAAACCGAATAATGTCATATTTTGTCTCATTTTATAGGGTTTTGGTATTTGTAACCCTAGGATTGACATGATGTTTTATTTAAAGAAGATGTTTTTTATATGTTTAAAGACAATAATAGACAACCAAAAGTCCGGGTGACAACTCATCACTTCTGGAATGGCCGTGGGTCTTGAAGACACAATTGAATGGCGACAAGGGTGCAACACCTAACACTAACCTATGTGATTTCCTAATTAGTATAACATTTCTTTAAGTAAATATTATATAAATTTCGGAAATATATTATATTTTATTTTAGGAATAATGATCGATTTATTATTGATGGATATATGATCAAATCAATCTAATATTCAGGTTTCGAACTGAGTAAACAAATGATTGCAGAATTTTAATAATAATAATTTATGTAATGATTTGGTTTGAAATTTGGGTATTTTTATTGATTAATTTTTGAAGGATTATTTATTTTTTTAATTATATTACCATGTGATGATGATTTTGGATTTGGTTAATGTTTAAATATGGGAGGAATATCTTGTTATCCATTCTATTGTAATATGATCCTTTAAAGGTTGAATTTTAGAGCATCAAGCATGAAAAATTCATCTTTAGTACTCATTGTTTGGATAAAATGATGATATTTTGGGGGAAATTTAATAACCCTTTTTCATGAAGTGTATGTTTAACGAAAAATATTTTCAACATCCAACCGTTAATTATCGAGATAGTACTCAAATTACATTGACATAATTTTTAGGGGGCGGGGGATGTAACACCATGAGTTTTAAAAAATGAAGAAAATTACATTATATTATGTAGAGGTAATAAAAAACTAGGTTTATATTATGATACATAGAACAGTATTCTTCTTCAATATCATTCATTAAACTCAACACCCATTTTATCTTGCAATACACGTGAACCCATGATTTTCTTTTCAATAATGTATTCAAAATGGTACACCAAACGTAAATGAACTATGATATATATTTTCCTTATAACATAGTTATTTTAATGGAGGGTATGAACATGATAGAAATATTTAATTAATTATTTTGTTACTAATAATTAAAAATAAAAATAAAACCATTTTTAAAATAAAAGGAAATATTTTTCTGAAAAACTATTTTAATGCTCATAAGTGTGTTTTATAACAATAAATTAAAAAAACCACTATTTTTGTATTATTTTATTGAAATTTTTGAATAATATATTCAACCTAATTTTTAACATTCATCCCACGTATTTTATATACGTGATATAAAATTAAATAAACTTTTACTCTTAAATTATATATTTTTCAAAAAAGTCATTTTTTCACATTTCTTATTGTGCACTTTTTAGATAATAATTTTAAAAAATATTATAAAATTTATTTGAAAAAATTAAATTAAATTTTTGAAATGGAATATCAAAATTTATTTTGGGAAAAATTTGGTATTTTTTAGAAAATATTGATTTTTTGGTGAGTACAAGAAAATGAAGATTTTTGTTAAAAAGTATATTATTTTCAATAAATCGTGTAATATAAAAGTCCCATTATATTTTAATATGTTTTAAAATATTTTATGTTATAATCAATTAACTTAATTGATATTAATAAACATTATATTGTTTTTAGTATAAGTTTGTATTTGGGTTCAAAAACTGGTTTCTCTAAAAACTGTTTTAAAATATGTAATGTTTCACCTTTTAAAATAATCAATATAATCCTTAATGGGTTATATTTTAAATTAAATTGATATATTATATATAATTAAATATTAATATATTTTCATACAATTATTATTAGTAGTCATATAGTTAAGATTAAATTATCCTTTTCTAAAAAAACACTCTTCTTAAAAACAAGTTGTTTCACAACCTCTAAAGGACTAATATTAAATAAATTTTTTCCACACATGTGATTAGAATTTAAAAAAATTGATATAATATTTTTAATCAAATAATTTATAATTTATAATATGTTAAAATTAATTTTGCACCAAAATCATTATCGAAAGCTAAAAAAATTAACTAGATCAATTGGGTAAAAACAAGCTTACTTAGTGGATAATCTTTAAACATAAGGGGCCAAATGGCCTAGAAAATTTTTAAGAAACCATTATATTGAAAAATATTTACCATATATCTTCTTGGATCTAGGTTTTTTAATTACAAGAGACACCCAAAGTGAAACAAACTTGGGTGGAATTCACTCTTACAAAAATTTATATGTTTTCCACTCACCCCACATATTAAAGGACACTCCCTATCCTCCTTTATTAACACATATAATGACCTTTTTCATTTAAAATAACTTTCAATATTACATGTAAACTTTCCTAATATCATCATATAAACCTTATTTTTCCATAAATACAACTATGTAATGCTTTTCATGAAAACCAAAAGGACTTACCTGAAGAAGACATTACACAAATCAATAGTAATTTTTGTTTTATATTATTATGCATACCTCCTATTATTTAAATAAAATGATTATACAATAACATATGTATCCTAAATATACTTATATTTTTTTATGTTATGGTTACTACCTACAAAATAACACACTTCAATCAAAAGGGTTATGAAATCAGCATTCACACCTACGAAAGACTACCACATCTCGAAACAATGTCATTCATCTTTCCATTACCACCTATCATGGATAGGTATAAAGATAGAAAGGAAATTTTTATATATGATATTGTGATATTTATAACATTATTATACCTATATATTCAGTATATCATATGTACCCTTTTTTAAATTCCATACTATTGGGATATGATAACATCGCTCGTGTGTACAACAGATTACCGCCTCGCGATGTAATATGAATATTTTTTCTCTATTGCAATACATGGAATGTAATAAGGGTAAAATAAATAAAATATAAGATATAAATTCATTTATTATTATATTCATGTATTAATTATCTTTTTTTAAATTTAATATATCATTTTATTTATTACCTTTCTAGACACCAAAAAGTGATAAATCGTTCAGGGATGTGTGGACTACCACTCCAAGAAATGTGATTATTATTTTTGTCATCACCAAATCATAAGAATGATATATATATATATATATTTATATTTAAATAATATATTATTATGATATAATATAATTCTTTAAATATAAAATAAGGAAAACATTCTTTTTATAATGATCATTGAAAAATGGAAACATTACTCATGCATATGTACGACCTACCATCTCCCTGATAGAAATTTATTGATTTTTACTCTTCATATGCTTAAATTATGACCACTTTGATCATTGTAAACCTACAGAATTCATTTTTGAAAGATTAACTGAATATAGACAAAACATATGAGTTAAAACTAATTAAATAAGTAAAGTTATATGACATGGTAATAAGTGAAATAATTGTAATAATAAAATTTCAAATTGTTATCAATAATTTAAATAATTAACATAAATTTTTTATGTAAGATAAAGACACACATTACAAGTCAAACTCAAGGTAAGGGTTTTTCTCATCTCGCTATTATTTTAGTGAGATACATACTGTATTCACCACTTATTTTGGTTATGTGTGGTATATAATTTCCATGAATATATTTAATGATTATTATAATTAAATTTACATGGACTTATATATCAAATTTAGGATCTCTCTTTCCTATGGTTCATGGTTTCAACATTACCAAACCAATAATGGATTGATTTTTTCACAATTTTTATTCTTTGAGACTTATGTCATGTTATGCACCTATCATATTTTATGAGTAATATATATACCCATGTACATGTAATATCATGAATTTAATCATTATCATTGTATTTTAGGTGTGATTTAATGCAATACTTTTATGGGGATAATGATTCAAATATACCACTGTGCTATGATTATTATGTTACAATCTTATCATTTTTCGAGATTGTTTATCATTGTGCTTTCAATGATGAAATATTTTAATTTATCCCCAGATAAACTCCTGATTTTTTTCCACTATGGTAATTCATGATGTTTTTTAGTAATTTTAACATTTCCACCCCTTTTTACTTAATGAATTGATGAAAATATATTTTAATAAAAAATGACTTCATTTTTATCTTTGGTTGGAAATTTTTTTGTTTCAAAACAATGTATTATAAAAATGTTTTCAATTTTTTATCCTATTAAAAATTATTTATTAAAGGAACATTTACAATAAAATTTCAAAGGAATCTTTATTTCATTTTCAAAACAATGGCTGCATTGATTTTTTTTTAAAACACGAAAGGAGCCTTCTTGTGTTCAACTGAACAAGACACTTTGTAATCTTTTTAATGTAAAAAAGGGATTTTTTAAAATTTTATGGAATGTAATTAATTAACCACAGTTATTTCTTTGAATATTCTTTTGAATGTTTTTGGGGATATTTTTAATGAATTGTTTTTCAAAATGTACTTTCACTGAAAAGGAATTTAAAAATGTTTTATGTTTTAATAAATATTTTTTCAAAAGGACATTTTCCTCATGAATGTTTTTAATGATATTTTAATTGTATTTACTTTCATAAATTTCAACAAGACATTTTTTTAAATATACTACACTAGTTATACTTTGCATTAATACCATACTCATTCTTTCTCTTAATGGATAATGATTAGATATTTTTAAATAACATATTTCTCTTTTATAGGTTTAACATGTTCCAAATATATTAACATGAAACCCATTTCTGTTCCATGTGTAAATCAATTTATAAAAAGAATAATAATTATTTCTATGAGTTTTTGATGAAATATCTACTTTATTAATGTTGTTTTTCTTAGAAATTATATAAATATGGGGTTACATAGATATTGTTGGGTAATCCAATTATATAATAACATGGGGTGGCCTATATTGATATAGTTAAGTCCATTGAATCTTAAATATGAGGTGGCTGATATAGTGTTGGGTAAGACCATTTCAACTTAACATGGGTTGGACTCGATAGAGATAGGTAAGGCTCTAATATCTTAAATGATGGGAGTTCCCAGATAGTGCTCCAATGCGTTGAGTAAGGAATATATTGGAAGTCTTTCACATGGTTATTCCAATTAAAAGGGGTTTTAAAGGGTTTTATAAAAATGAAGATCCAAGCTACATAGAAGGGTTTTAATTTATTATTATGTTTTTCTAATATTTCTTTTGATCAATATTGATATCACATAGACCATGATTATTGAGTCTGATGAATCTTGAATTTTCCATGTTTTCATTATTGATGACGTAGGTATTAATGTGTATGAGTTTTCATATGATTCTATCATGCACTATGATTATGTGATCATACTGTTATCTACTACTTATTATCACTGCTAACATTCAATTGATAATTAATATGTTTAACCTTACTTATCATTTGAGATCACACTTATTATTTTTCCAATTAACATGTTATAAACAGTGAGAAATGATAAATTATATCTAGAAGGGGTTTCATATGGATGGGGTTGATGATCTAATGTGAATTAAGAAAAGATGTGTATAACAGGAGATGATGTTAAACTTTTGGAAACAAATGTTTATGAATCCCAATTAATATGAGTTATTAATTATTCTCTCAAACTGTAGACATAAAATGTCCATGGGTATGTAAGTGATCCAATATTTATTTTTGATGATGTATGTTTTGATTGTACGAAATTGGTTCACCATCTTCAGTATAAATCTGGAAATGTAATGTTTATGAATTTAGCACCAGATCAGGGAGTGAGGGTTTTGTGTTGTTATATTAATTTTTTATTATCATAAATTTTAGGAAAAAAAATTATTTTCAATAATTGTTTTAAATTTTTAAAATTGAATTCCATAGTTATCAAAATAAATTTAATGTTAAATTATGTATGCAATTCTTGAAACGATATTAAAGAGAATTAAATGTTAATGTTATTTTATAAATTAATTTTATATGAAAAAAACATTCTATAGGGAATTGTAAATTTAATTTAGTAAATATTATTTTGTAGCTTCCATTTTCTATCGATATTACATTATAAAAATACATTTTTGTCCCTAAAATATCCAATATTTTTAAAAACACCATCAAATGATTTCTATAAAAGGGGAACCATTATAAACATCCCTAAACACATATCATGTTCATTTTAATATCTATATCCTATACAAAACCTTCTATAAAAATAACATCAATTATTTATAAGGATATTTCCTTACAAAAATTCCTTTCTCAAAAGGATCTAGAATCAATCAGAAGGAGGAGGTACCCAAAGCAAGGTAAGGGTTTTCAAGCCTTCTCCCTTTTTATGTATGATTATTTGTGTAAATAGTTTTGAAATGATTTATTATTAATGATTCCATTACTATTTTATTAGAATATTTTGTGTCCATTTTTTACGAGAGTTCATCCATTACCTATAACGAAACTCTTTTTGATAAGTTATTACTATGTCAAAATAGTAGTTTTTCCAAAGCTGTGTATTTTCCTTTCACCACTTTATAAGAATTTTCAATAATATAATTAAAATTAAAAAGTAAACCAAACATATTATTTTAATTATATGTTAGTTTTTTTAAAACTCTATTATTTATTATGTTTTCCCTATTTCACACTCTTTTAAAAACAATTCTCACCATGTTAGTTTTACGCGACCTATGTGAGTGACGATGTTTTCATAAACATATATGATTTATGGGAATTTTTAAAAATTGATTTCATTATTTAATATAACAATAATATTCAATTAATTTAATGATTATGATTATTTAATGGTTAAATATCCCTCATTACAATGTAATTAAAAGTAAACAATCACAATAATGTTTAACCGAAATAAAACAGGTTTATCGGGGAAGATTTTATAAATGGTAACTATTTATGGGACTGTTAAACTTACTAAATTATATAATGATATTAGTAAAATAACTTCATGAACATATTATTTATTTTATATAGGTTGTACTCTATATTTTTTTGACTTCTTATGTTCATTTTCTAGTATTTATGATTTAATTTTAAAAAGTCTCTAAGGAATCTTTTCTAATGTTTTTAGCATGGTCACATCTTCCCAAAATCAAATTTGATTTCCTATATAAAGTTTTTCTTCCATGATTTCCTATTTATTATTTATATCATTCTTATTTTATAAATTATTTCCCTTGAAAAAAAATATTCAAATACAATGTGGGTTATTCCTATAAAACATATATATACTAGTACTAATGTATTCTCCTCTATACCCTTTCCAGAATTTTCCAAGAATTTCTCTTCCACATGATCTTAATAAATGTTTTTTGTGTTCATTTTAATTTTACCTCCCATTTTGGATTGGTTAAATGTTTTTTTAGAAGTTAAAATAATATTTTTTAAGCATTTTATGTTTAAAGGAGAAATCTTTTAAATATTTCTTCATATTATGATACGTGATAATTATAGATACGATATGGGTGTTCATGTTATATTGTTATATAATGAACTAAGTAATGATTTATTATTTTGGGAACATTATTTTGGAATTATATGGTTAATTTATTCCTTTTTTATTTTTTAGAAATATATGGATATGTTATTCTATTTAAATTATTATTTGAATGAGTGATTTGAAAGTGTGATGAATATAATTTCCCAATATGTCTTCATGGTATTAATATTGTTGAATACTGGTTTCAAATTATACTTTTATATTTTCAAAAACTTTAATATTATATTATATGAAACATTGAGTTTTGTATCTTTTAAAAAGTAAATGTGGGTATATAATGGAAGGGTTATACTCCTTCAAATATTTAATTTTTTCATATGTAATTATGTTTTATAAAGGAAGATTCAAAATAAATTTAGGTCCTTATTCTAGATTATGAGTTGGATTTAATGATGTTTTTTTGACCCAAAAATATGGTTATATGTTTGAAATTATGTTTTACACATGCTTAAATATATATGTTTTAAATAAATAAATTGTCAAAAGGCTTCAGGTATTTCAATGTCCTAATTAGTTTTCTCTTTCTTTTATAGGCCTTCTTGAGCTTTATGTGTTCATCCATACTTTTATTTTATTTTTAACTGGATTCCGAATGAATAGGAATGATTATTATGTTAACATTTTGTTTAGGATGATTTAGCCTTGAATGAAGCATGTGTGTCATTTAAATTGTTTGGAATAGTATAACAATATTCCATTTGGTAAGTGAATTTGAGGTTTTATATTTAATGAAATTTTCAAATTATCAAATAATATACAAACAAAATGTATTTAGTATTTACGTGATTCTATATTATTTATAATTAATATAGTTACGGGACTTTATTGTTTGAGTATTTATAATAAAAAAACCATGAAAACACATTAAGGAATCTTTCTTAAGAAAACTGAAGATTACCGTCAGAAAATGAGATCATACAAATAATATTAAAAAATATTCTTTTTTAAATAAAGTTATAGAAAATAAAATATATACTGAAGAAACCATAGAGTTAGAGTGAATAATCTCCATATAATAATAAAAAACCCTTAGAACGACTTTAAATGGTATTTAATGTGATAAATGATTTATAAAAACCCATAAATTCATGATTTATAAGATATATTTCATAAAAAACATAACCATTTAATTTTAGGTTTATAGTAAAGTATAATTTGGGAAAATCAATTTCATAACAAAATTCATATTTTTCTTAACTCATTGGCATTTTTTCCACAAAATCGAACTCTTCAAATGATACACTTACTTCCTCTAATGAAAAAATATCATATTCATAACATTAATTTTTATTCATTTAAAATAATCATTAATAACATTAAAAATAATTAGAAAATAGTGGGTGGGAATATAAATCTATGTAAGGTGTAAGGGCTATAAAATAATTAAATATTTATTATGCCTTTGAAAGTACTAAAAACAAATGAAAAAACTTTTTCAATTAAATAATTTTTTTGATATGAAATCTTATTCAATGATCAACGAAACTACCTTTTATCATATAAATACATAAAAGAAGATCATGAGGAATAAAAAAGTATATAAAATAATCCTGAATGTTTATTTGGATATCACATACATGTCACCATAAATCACTTGTAATAAAATTAATTAAATATTTAATTCTAGTGAAACCCAAAATGTAATTTATAAGATTTCAAACATGAATAAAATACATATTAGCATAAATTTAATAAAAAAAGGAATAAAAATCATATAAAAATACTTTTCAATCAACCCATAAGAACTTTTATCTTTTTTGAACCTATAAAGTAAGAAGAAATATGAATTTCATTTTTAATTATATTATTTTAAAGAAATTCTTTTATAATACAATAATAATATAAATTACATTATAAGACAATGAAAAAATTGAATGGAATATTTGTAAAGATAAATGGAGAAGAAGGTTGGGAAATAAGATCATGTAGAAAACATTAATGTTTTTGAAAATAATTGTATTGACAATATAAACCAACTATAAGAAATAATATAAATATTGAGAATAAATTGAAACAAAAGAAATATTGATATTATATATAACAAAACTGTTTTCTTTTAGGTATATAAAATATAAAATATTCCCAAATATGCATTCAAATTTAGACAATCGCAATTCAAAGTGGGATAAGAAACAAAACCCTTATAAGGATTATATCATGTGAATTTGAAATATATCAAAAAAAATAATATTTGATAGAAAAAAGAATCCACGAATTTTTTTTAAAAAACAATATAAAACAAAAAAAGGTTGTAATTCACATAATCTTATAATAACATAGTCAATTAATAGAGGATATAACTCAATTAAAGGAAATTAAGCTAAGAATCTCCTTACCTCGAGTCTTGGCTTGCCTCATATATCCTCTACCTCACAGAATAATGAAATTATATTAATATATCACTAATTTTTGAACCTTTATACTATTAATTCCAATAATATTATTCTTCTTATTTCATTTATTTTAAATTTCAATTCTTTTCTAATATTTTTATCGTTCACATCAGTCCTTTTGAGGCCTCTCAATTCATAATATCCAAAACCACTATATTATAATTGTAATAAGAAAAAATCATTGTAAAAGAGTTAAATAATCTCCAAATGTGATGTGGTATTATATCCCTATCATTTAAGTTGAAAATAAGTTTATTAGGTATTGAAATAATTTCTATTTATAAAATATTCACCATTAAGCAGGTTTTTTACAGTTAAAAATAATTATTATTTTTTTCTCTAAAATTTATTTTTATGGATAATATTTTAATATTTTAGAATCAGAATATTAAAAATAATTTTTCTATTAATTTTAAGTTAAATCATGTAAACAATTTTTATGAATATCCATAAATCATTAAATTTTATTAAAACATCATCACTTACTGTGGTAGTGTAAAACAATCTTGATAATTGATGTTTTTAGAAAGTTTTTAATGAAATGAAAACATAATAAATATTTGAGTTTTATAAAAATATTATATTATAATTAAGAAAATATTTCACTATTAATTTTAAATAATAATTTCATTATTTAAAATAGTTAGATAGGAATTGGAATGAAAGGATATGGTTCAGGAAAAATATGTATTTTGACATAGTAATAGATTATGAAATGTGTTTGGTGAAATATAATGGATGAAATCCAATAATTTATTGATAAAAACGATTCCAATTCCATATTAATAGATTCATAGAATAATAAATAAGTTATTTTTTAAAATATTTTTAATATGATGAATTATTTTAATGAATGTCACCTGAAAATCTAGATTTATTGAATATTATTCGTAATTATATAACGTATTACTATATAAGACATTAAATACTGGAAAAAGTTTTAATAATTTATATTCTTTTAGTGGTTTATGTAGTGATATTTTTAATTATTGTTTCATTAGAAATATATGAAATTTTGTGGAAACGATATTTTAGGGGGCATAATGTGACTACCCGAGTAATTAAAAAAATAATTGTGTTTTAATTAATATTCTTGTTATGAATTCGAATTTATTGAATAAATATTTTATTTACTATGTGTATATATATATATATATTTATTCCATGTAAATCAAATATATTATAAAATGAAATTATAAAATCGGTATAAATTAAATATTATTATGTTCACTTTATGACAAAAAGATATTTTATTTAAGGGTTAAGATAATTTTCATAAAATGATTTATCATAGTGATATATTAAATAATTTTTTAATCATAGGATATATTATGAATGAATATTTATTTTATTTATATGAATTTTTATTTTAATATATATATATAGTTATTTATAAGGTATGAGATAAGAATATGGGTTTTCACTTGAGAAAAGAATAATATTTGTTAACAATAAATTATTTTTTCAGTGAACTATATAGTTTTATTTATAAGTTAAATTTTTAAATCTTTTTATTTTATTTTGATAAAATAGATTTTATGTTTTGTGTCATCTTGTCAAAATTTATATTTTATTAGTTTTTGGTGTTCTTCTACATTTTTTAATTTTTTGGCGAATAATATAAAATAGGTTTTACAAATAATTTATCTTGTATTACTTCATCAAGATATAAATATGTTATAAAAATTTAAAAAAATTATGGAATATACAATAAATCATTATATACTCAAAATATCATATAAATATTATTTTATTTATATATATATTAAATTTTCATTCATGATAAAATTGAAAACAGTTTTAGGTGTTTATGGAGTTCTTATACAATATAAAAAATGTCAATATTGGTGCATTTGAGGTAGTTTTAAAGAGGGTATAGTTATATGAAAAAATTTAAGGATAAATATTATGAATAATTTATTATTTTTAAATGTATTTTTGGATTTTAAAATTATAAAACAATTTAATAATCCAAATTCTAACCCAACGTTTCCACATTTTAACGAAAAGTCAAAATTATTATATAAAAAATATTCTGATAAAAGAAATAGGAATACATTACCTTAATAATGTTTTAAAATGAATATATTTATGAATAATAAAATATGGTTGTGTTATTATTTTATTTTATCATTAAATAATATGGTGATAATTTGAAATTCCTACGATGTCTTTGCTAGGTGCTTGTGCAAATAGGACAAAAGAAAAAGTAAATGACATTAAAAATATTTAATGATAATAATGTGATTAATTATAGAGTTACATAATATTTAGGAATAAAATTTAATGTTATGAATTGATTTATATTTTAAAAGTTTACTTCCATATTTATATATATATTTCTATTGCCAAATTATAAAAAATAAGAATGGAACTGACTTTAAAGGGAATGAAAGGTAAAAAATGATCTATAAATTAATAAATAATAATAAAATTATATATTGGGTCATTTTTAAATATAAAATTTTAGGTATTGTAATTTATTTTCCAATTATGATCCACATAATATTTGAAAATTAAAATATTGATCCTTAACGATTTAATATTTGTGAAAATGTCATCTATTTTTTCTCTACAAATGGGTAATCATTATCTATATATTAATTCAAAATCCTTCTCAAAATATCCATTTACACGTTCATAAGGATCATTCCTTACCAAAATTGATTTGTCTAAAGTATTTAGAATCATTCCGTAGGAGGTGGTATGAGAAGTGAGGTAAGGGTTTTCAAGCCTAGTTATCCTTTTTTATTTAACATTATTTGTTTAAAAAATCATTTAAATGTTTTATTATTTTTTATTAAATGATTCAATGACTATGTTATTGGAATCTATTGGATTTATTATTGATGAGATACCATCTATTAACTCTCAATAAAATCTTTTCAATATACTATTACAGCATCAGAATACTGGGTTTTCTGAAAAATGAAAATTTTAATTTCAACTCCAAACTTATCAATTTAGAAAAAAGAATTAATTTTTAAAATTAAACCAAAAATATTATTTTAATTATTTGATAAATTTTATATTAATGAAATATTTATTTTGTTTTTCTTCATTGAAACGCTTTCAAAAAAACAGTGTTTACCATGGTAGTTTTATGCAACCTATGTGAATGATGACCTTTTCATAAACTTATGTGTTTCATGGGTATTCATAAAAATTTATTTAATGAATGAATTTAACATTCGTATTCTATAAAAATTATTATTATTATTATTTAATGGAAAAATATTAAACATAACAATGAAATTGAAAGTAAACAACCATTATCATTTTTAACAATAAAAAAGGCTTATCGAGGATGATTCTATGATTGGTAACAATTTTAGGGCCCATTAAACATCAAGGACTATATAATTAAATGGATTATATGACTTGAAATAGATTCAATTAATGGAAGATTTTTATAATTAATTCTTACCATTACAATTATACCATATATGTTTTTGAGATTGTAAATTAAATGACATAGAAAACCAACATGAACAATACCAATTTAGTAAATTAAAGAATATCAATAATTAATTAATTTAAATAATTAATAATAAGTATATTAACTTGAAAAATCTTATAAATCATGTAAATAACTAAAATAATTTTATTATTCATGATAAATGTGGATGTATGAGGTAAGTGAGGACTCGAGTTGGGGGATTAATAACTCAATTTCCTTTTAGTGAGTAATATCCCTTGATCATGTAAATTTTTATGATAATATTATATTTATGATAATATATTATTTTTATAATATATTTACATTTTTTGGATTTACATTTCTTTTACAAAATCACTTACTTGATAAACTCTTACTTCACATGTTATAACCTATGTAAGGGTTTCTTTTTCAACATCAATTCTCATCGAAATTGAATTTGTCAGAATTTATACTTAGGGATACTATATGTTATGTATTTCAAAAAACTCATCAATTTCATTCATATTAATTTCCATGTTATATATTTAATTTATATTTTTCTCTATACTTCTTTGATTTCATAAGGTCATTTCCTTCAAAAATGTGTAAAATGGAACTTTTTTTTAGTATGGTGACATTTTCCCAAAATCATATTTTAATTTTCTAATGAAGTAGAAATTACATGATTTATGGATCTAATTTGTATTGATGATTTATTATAAATTATTTACTTTAATAAATATTAATAAAAATAAATTTATTTGTTTTTTGTTAAAACATATAAAAATTTAATTTAAATTATTTTCATCCACATTTTTCCAAGTATGTTTCATGAATTTATTTCCTATATTATATTAACTAGTGTTTAATTTCTAATTTTAAAGTGAACCTTCCTTTATAGGATGTTTTAAGGGTTTTTTTAAATTAAAAAATTATATTTTATGATTTTTATTATGAAAATTACAAGCTTCTAAATGTTTTTTCAAATTATGGTATTTGGTCATTATTGAGGAAATATATATGATCTTGAGATATAACTCTCCAATACATTTGGTAATGATTTATTCTCTAGTGAAACTAATATTTGAATTAGAAGGTAATGTTATACCCATTTGAGTTATTGGAAATACCATGATATTTTATACTATCAAAAGGGTGATGAATAAAATGTACAAAGTTTACTCTATAGTATATATAAGATTTATTTTGGGGCCTAAATGTAAATATTCAGTTATCCTAAAATAATAAGATTATTTTGGGATAAAATTGATGTTTTAAATATTTGACACGATAATGGTTTATATTTTATGGAATGGTTAATATAATTAAAATATTTTACATTTTCATAAGTATTCATGTTTTATGAATGAAATTTCAAACTAAATTCTTTTACATATATATGAATACGAGTTTTCATTATGAAACTCTTTTATGATGTAATTTGGTTTTCTGAATTAGTGTTCACTTAGTTCATGGTGGATCCACTTGACGACAAATTTGATCTTAATGATGTCTTCACCCCTCCACTGAAGGTTGCCAAATGATATGGGATTTTGTATGTTCATGTTGAGGTGAAAAATAGGGAAGAAAAGAACCCTATGGTGAAGATTGATCAAGTCAAAGCCTTTGAATCACACTATATGCTTCTCTCAAATCATCCTTATAAATCCAAGTCCTTGCAAAAGTGAATCATCAAAAATGGTTCTATAATTTTTTTTGAAGTGAATACAAAAATTATTAAATACCATCTCAAGGTGTGTCAGTTCAATATTATTATACAAATTTTAGGTTCATTGAGGGACTCCCCATTGACACTCGAAGATCTCAAGGATCAGTTACTTCAATGATGGGGTTTTAGGGACTAACATTTGATTTCTCTTTGTAATAGTATGTATCATATTTTTTTCTATCCAAATAACATCAATATTTTTCTTAGGGGTTTGGTTCAATTCCTATGATGCCTATATTTAACTTTCTTCAACAATGGGACCACTTATCATACCCCATTACAATTAAAGGGCTATTACACCGAAACATGGATCAATATTAGGGGCCATAGATGGATCTTTTGGCATCCATAAATCATGTGTGAAGTTTATTATACTATATGGTCTCCTATTAAGGCATTTTAAGAAACTAAATAATCTAGTATTAGTCACATTGATAGTGTTCTAGTTAAGTTTGATATAACTCATAAACTGATTCATACAGTGTTTCTTATTGTGGGTGATTTTAAGTTTGTAAATTCAATTTAATATTAATGGCTACCCAATTTTTGTGACTCGTATCATTTCATTGGCCACTCACGTGATCAATGAAAAAAGAATCTATATGGTTCTCTTTGTAAGTTGCTAGGACACTCTTTTGATCAGTCTAAGAGGAAAAATCTAGGTAATGGATAGGCTAGGAACAATATATTTAGGAATAAGGATACTTCCTTCTTTATTGAGGTAGTCAAACAAGGATTGACCGAGGACTATATTGGTTGGGATATAATGTATATTTTTTCACCTCGACATGCCGATACTATGGAGAGTAATGGGGATGGTTTGATTCCCCCCTTGAGTTCAACCACTGGTTGTTCTGGGGGCTCACCTTGATTAATGAAATCTAGGGCTGACATGGCTGATAATGATTCTGAATGGGAGGTGTCCATTCAAGAAAAAGTTAATTTGTACAAGGGTTTGGTAGTGGTGACTTTATATCATATTCAAGGTATGTTTAAATTGCTTAATGTTTATGGATTTAAAATGGTGATGCCTAAAAAAATACGAGCACTCTCTGTTGATCAGATGGAAGAGGTGTTAGTGGCCAAGGATAGTCTTGTTGGGAACTCATTGGTGAACATTGTGTTCATTGATGGGTTTGTTGACCCTTTTGTATATGCTGGTGTAACCATGATGATACACATCATGAATCCTTTGACCCTGCTTCCTAGGATGGTTTACCACCTATTATCCACGATGATGTTTATAATGTTTTCCAGAGTAATTCATAGCCTGTTGTATAGGGTAGTGTACAATATTCAATCCATGATGATGCACAACCTACCCCCCTGTTGCATATGTTGGATGGGGTTGGGTATATATATGATTCTATGGAAGTTTCACTAAAACCCCCCACCAAGCAGTCACTAATGCCAGATAAAGGTAGAATTAATTTCTTTATGATGCTAGAATATATTAACTCAAATGAATTTGACTTTCTCAATCATGATGGTCTTGAGAATACAGGTTGCAGTAACTGAAAAAATTGCAATTTAATGCGTTCTACTATAGGAGAGGCGAATTTAATAGGGTTAGTCATTGATAAGGGAGTTGTTAATTCCTTTAATTAGGATATAACTTCTTTAGAGGGGGCTATTCAAAAGAAAGTTGTTCAGGATTCACAATAGGAGGTGGCGAAGGAGGCTGCCCCTGCACAATAGATGGAGGTTGTCCAGAATGTCTAGTAGGAGGCAGTCCAGGTTGATAAGGGGGTTGTCTAGGCTACAAAGGAGGAGGAGGAAGTCCAGGATGAATAGGATATCTAGGATGATCCTGAATAGGTGAAGGATGTTATGACTTCTAGGTATGAACCACGAGATCATGTGGAGGACTCATTACCTAGATATGAGATGGAAGACGAGGCACCATATTTGCAGCCAATGCAATATTGAAGATGACATCACCTAGCTCCTCTGGTGGATCTCTAGCTCAGTGCCGATTTAGAAATAAATGATCTCTGTTGTTTGTGCTGAACTTTTTATCTTTCTTTTGGTGTGATGTTTTCACTTTCTATAAATCTCCCCATTATTCTCGTGTTCCTTTACTTTTCTTTAATAAATTTCAAAGTCATGGATTTCCCAATCCACGATGGAACTATTTTACTAAGTTATTTTTTAAAAATTTAAAAGTACTTTCATTGGTTTTTAGTTTTCTCAATGTAACTATGAGTTTTCTATTTATGTTATACCCATAATTAGATTTTTGTTCTAATCCCATTTTTCAATTGTTTTTACAGGGATTAAGGATGATTAGGAATGATTATGATGTAAATGTTTTAGTTTTGAGGTTTTATCTATGAGTGGATAATTTTTATAATTTAAATAGTTTGTTATAGTGAAAAAAGTTTACTTTATAGGTGAATATGGGTTTTTAAGGGGTTTTCTTTATTCATTAATGCTTTAAACCTGAATAGTCTTGGGTAGATAAGTGATAAAATATTTACTGAAAAAAATTTTATTATTGGATGATTTTGTTTAGTTATTTACTAATTTATAACCCAATGTGTATTATGTTTTATATTTAGAGAAAGAGACAAATTAGTTCTACTTGTAATAGGTTAATTTTCTCAATCACCTTGATATTCTTCCCTTTTGTTGATTCTTGGAAAAAGAAAACTGATGAAAAATGGTGATTCAAAGGCTTCAAGGAGAATCAAAGATAAAAATTATCCCATTAGTATAATTAAAAATTAATTTAAACATGCATACTATTATTCTCAACCACTAGACCATTAAGTGATTTATAAATGAATAATCTAATAAGACTCCTTCACATGTGACTGAACAATCCTTGGATGAATGATACATGATTAATGAATAAAGAAAAAAGAAATAAAAAATTATCAATCATGAAATTAATATATTTAATGGTAAAAATATTAAATTTCAATATTTGGAATATTTTAAGACAATTATATTTTAAAATAATAACATTATGTTTGATATCATATAAGAGCTGCAACACAAAGATTAAATTATATATAAAATATATTATTTAAATATTACCATTTTAACGTATTTGATAAATTTTTATTTATGAATATGAATAACAAAATTATCAACATTATAGGTTCTACACATATATAAAATAAATCGAATTTTTATCAACAAATTATAGATAAAAATAATAATAAATCATTCGAAAGTAAAATTAGTGTTTTTCACAAAAATAAATTTTAAGCACGAAATGTATTTATATCTAAAAAATATAAATTAATAACTATTGATGTTTGATTTTAATAGAATTTATATATGATATATTCAATGTAATTTCTTTTCATTGATCTAATGTTTTTTCTAAGCATGAAATATGAATAAATCATATTTTATACTTAAATATGTATTTTCTTAAAAAGTTGTTTCATCGCATTTATGGCACTTATTTTAAGAATAAATTTCTACTATTTTAGAAAAGGTATTTTAAAAAATGAACTTCATTATTTAAATCTTAATTTTTATAATATCTTAGATTAATTCTTTTGGAATTTTATGAAAATATTATTTTTTCGATGAATAGAAAAAATATTGATTTTTATTGAAAACATTCTTTTCATTTAAAGAATATAAAGAGTTAAATTTTGTTTTAAAATTTATTTAAAAGTAAAATTAGTAAAATTATCTTATAATTAATACTATCAAGTTCATTTAAATCTATTTTATTTTTCACTTTTATATAAAGACTTTTAATAGTAAAGAAAACTTTTCCTTGGGAAAGTTTTATTTCAATCTCTTAGGAGGGTAAATTTTAAATTAAAATTTTCCACTTTTGTGAGTTGAATTTAATAAAATGTATTCCATATTTGGAATAATAATAATTAATATTATGTTATATCTTTAACATATTTTTTCGGTCATACTGAATAGTAAAGAGTAAGAATTATTTATAACGGTTATTGTAAAAATGGGTTTACAAGGGGTTAAAAAGGATAATTATTATGATGAACCAAAAATAGTATACTGTTAATTTTATATAAATATTTAGACCTTATTATATCTATGGTTTATTAATGGTGTTTTTTATGATCCCTTTTGTGTGTGAAAATCATGGGTATAATGTACCATTTTCAATTCTTCCATGTTTGTCCTCTCCCCCACTCATAAAAGGACACCTTCTGTCCTCCAATATACAGATACAAATATCCCATTGGTTTAGATAATACATCAAATATAACTTAATTAAATCCTTAAAAATAACCTAGAGTCCCAATTTTTTATCATAAAACCTTTTTAGTAAGGTTTAAGGTAATAAACTAAAGAGGTTTTTCGAAGAACATGTATTGTTCTTAACCATGAATGTTTCTGTTATTTAATCACCTAAATACATCAAAAACTCATAAAATATTCTAAAATAATAACAATAGTATCTCCCATATACTAATTTTTTATTTTAAATTTAATAACTTATTTCCATCTCCTCTTCAGTCAAACAGGAAATGAAACCGTCGATCTTCTGTACGGTGGACTACCGCCTCACGAACCAATGTAATTTGTTTCCCTTCACCTCATATCATTGATGGACATAATAATAAATTTAATTTATCTATTTCATATTTCTTATATAATAATATTTATGAAAATATAATACCACATCTATCTTCAAACCTTGTAATCAATTGGTAGATGGCAATGTCGCTCGTACGTATATGTGGACTACAACCTCACTAGGTGATGTGATTTGTTTTTCATTTTATTTTTAAGTGAAAGGTAATAAGGATAGATTTAATGAATAAAAATTATATTTATTAAATAAAAAATATAAATTAAATTTTAATTAGTATTTACCCTTCTTTTTTATATCCCTAGAAAAAATGGAAACAATATTCATACCTATACACTACCTATCATCTCCATGAACGATGTAATTAATTTTTCCGATCAATATTTTTTTAACTATTTTAAATACATATATAATGAATATATATGATATTTAAATCAATTTGTTCATTTTTTATATAATTTATACATTATCAAATTACAATGATCGAAACTACCAAACCAAAACATACATTAAAAATGAAGCAGTTATTACATTAAACTATGATTTTAACACAGAAATGTTTATAAATGGGATATAAAAGTCTATATGTAACTATTATAAGGGTTGATATGTATTATATTTCGGTTATAATATATTTATAATAAATATATATTAATTATATATGATTTTCTAACACGTACTAAAAATCAAGACTTAAGGTAAGTGTTCCTCATATCACTTTTACTTCCATGATAAATATCCCATATTCACCACATATTACTTTTGGGTGGTGCATGTAATTCCACTTTGATATTTTATATCAAGGATATCTTTAAATTAAAATTATTTAATGTTTTACTTAAATTCATTTATTTCATGGAAGTTATGACTAAAAAGATATCAATGAGGTAAGAACCCTACGTTAAAATCACATCACAATTTAGGATTGCTTATGATTATGCTTATGATGGTGAAATATTATGATCTATATCTAAATAAACTCATAACCTTTATTATCCACTTGTTATTTCTATAAATTACATTTTTTTTCTATCATTTTACTCTATTTTTTTACTCATGAGTCCAAAATAGGGTTTTTAGAAAAATTGACTTTATTTTTCTCTTTGGTCGAAAATACTTTCTCTTCCATGTCTATGTTTTATAAAAACGTTTACAAATAAATTTAAAATATTCATCTATGATTTTTTAACGTCATTTTTTCGATGATATAATTTTATCATTTTTTTAGAAAAAAATCATCTTACTGTTTTCTTAACAGTATTCTTTTTGATTTTTAATGAAAATGTGAAAATAATATTTATTTTAACATGCTCATCAAGAATATAATTTCCTACCTAAATAGACACCCATTTTAGTGAATCTTCTTCTACATGTTTCCACAATTCTTTTCAAATAAAATTTTTCTATCAATATTTTAGATTTTTTTTATTTTAAATGTGTCTTTTAAAGTAAAACAAGTACTTTCATCCAAAATGATTTTAATAATATATATATTTATCATTGAAAAAAAATTTCATTTTACATATGATCCATCAGGAATATGTTGTAATGATACTATAATTATTATTATTATTAGATGGTTTAGGAGTATATTTAAAATGGATGTATTATTTTGATACCATTCACCATGTTACTATAAATGGTTTATGGTTATGATTATTTATTTGGGAAAATATTAACATTTGTTAGGAATGTTTATAATATTAATGTTTATATCAATTATGTTTCAGCCCTTTCATATGAGGAATTAATTGGAAATATAAGTTATGGGAAACTCCCTCTAGAGAATATCGATGCATTAGTAGGTCCCATGAGTAAAACAGGAGTAGGTATTTGACTGAGGCCTTACCCATTTATGCAAGAACCCTAAGAAAAATGATTTTAGGATATGTTTATCATGTATGAAATTATGAATTACATAATTATGAGATTTGTGATTTATATCCATGTGATTATTTAAATTTTTATGATATCCATCGATAAGTTTCAATCTCATGTTATTAGTTACATTGCATTATTTAGTCATCATTTACTAATTACCTGTAATTTTATTTTCTCATGTTATATATTAAATGTTTTTTCTATTATCTACCTTTCCATATTGATTATGAAATAATTATTCATGATATCTTCCACTATATGCATACCCTTACTATAAAAGTTAGTCCACCCCTTTATTATGTTTCATTTTCCAAGGATTCCATGATATATGTTCTCATTTTAATGGATGGATATACTAAAGGGATTAAAATATTTTAAGAATAAAATATTTTTCTATATCTTATGTTTTCAATTGTAATATGAGTTTCATATATGTGTATAGTTTTCAAAGACTAAAAAATAATTTGATCCTTTGTAATTAAATCTCTTATATCTAGGTCCAATGCTATAAAGTAACTAAATTCTCTAGGAAACTCGGGTTGGGGTCTTTATTTTTAGAATCATAGGATGATTAGTAGAGACCTTGGGAACTAAGATTCATAAACCATAGATTTAGGGACATATACCTATGAGAGACTTTGAGGATATGTATAATTATATTATAACATTCTAAGATTTTTTAAGTTATATATTAATTGGATTTCATAGAAATACATCCACATCTGGATACTACAACAGGACGTGGGTATATCCCAGTTATACCTATGGGTATTGTACAAAAAATGGAGTATTGGGATTTGAGTTGATAATCACCTAATTAATGACATCGTCCTTTGCCGCACACCAAGATTAACCATCCTTGGGTATATTCTTTGGTGAATTCAAATTATCATTTATGAACTATCATGAAAGGATTGAATAAATGATGACATTGAAAGACCCAAGTTAAACATATAATTTCTTATATAGAAAATAAGGTTTCATGATTTAGACATCCTCTAAATGATTATATGGTTTTATAGAATTATTATTAATGCTCAAACTATAAAATTTTGTCTTAGTCATTGGAAGGAACATGAAAGAATCATGTTCATGTATAATGTGATAAAAAACCACATGATTATGAGAAATGAAATGAAATTATAACTAAAGTAAAAGATATTTTGATAATTTATAATCAGTTTTACTAATATATGTTTAATAACATATAACTTAAAAAACACACTGTCTCACCAAATTAGAGAAGGTTGAATCATTCTCAGATCTTGAGTGATGAAGACCATCGAGAAAAGAAGGATCAATTTTTCAGATGTGAGAAATGTGGATAGTGAAAGATTGGATAATATATAAAAGGAATTGGAAAATGATTTCTTGATGGAAATGAACAGAATCATAAAACAAATTTCCCATAAAATTGAAAATATCAATGGAGAGAAACTAATATCATCCTATACATCCACTTAAAGTTTGTTGTCTTAAATTTGGTAAACCAAGTAATTATATAATTCAATTACCTTTTTTAATATTTATCAAAAAGACTAAGGAAGGTTCTTTTTTATACCAATCATTAATATAAAAGGGTTAAAGTATTTATGTTTTTGGATTGAAGAATTATATTATAGCAGTATTTTTATCAATGGTATTTTGGTTAGAAGAATCATAAATAATAAAATGCTTTTGTTAAATTTTATAAGCATATATGTATTCAAATAAGATTAACATAAGAGTTATGGATACGATCATGGGTTTATGAGTTTAAATTTGATCATATATTCAAATTCATAAAAAACAATTCTCAGGTTTTATGATATGAAAGTATCTTAGAGACATTTTTAATAGATGTTTGAGGTATATGTAACCATTTTGTATATAAAGTGTTCTAGTGAGAAGATTATTTTAGGAATAATTATTTTTAAAATTAGGACATAAATTAAATTTTATTGATTTCCATTAGGGTTTATATTATCAATTATATTTAGATAATATTAACTAATTTGGATTACTTGATTTTGTGAAAGAAAAAAGTTGTATAGAAAAACATTATTGTTAGAAATTGACTTAAAGACTAATATAATCATTGAGGATGCTCCTACTATATCGAGGAACATTATTTGAATTATATTAATATAATTTTATAAAAATAATTACCATATGATGGGAAAAAACTACCACATCTAGAAAGTTCATAGGGAATGAACCAAAAATTAAATATATACAAGGGTGTGACATCTACCACTAGCCTATGTGATGTACTAGATAATGTGAAATTATTGTTTTACAAAAATATTAGATGGATAAATAATAGCTTCATTTTCCGAAACATATTATAGGATCAAATATATTTTATTTTGAGGTGATTTATGATAATATACTAATCTTTTTATAGGGCTGTAGTATATATAACAATTATGTTTAACATAAAGGATAATTTAAGAAGAATGATATTATGTATTTGAATATGTGTGATGAAGGGTATGAGATAATATTTGAGGATGAAATATTATTTAATGATTATTTTATTAAGGTTAATTGGGATTTATGGTTATTGATTTATGGAATTATCTATGTCAACCCTCGGGTTTTAGTATCAAATTTTGGAGATTAAGGTGAATTTATTTTCATTTTGGGTATTATATTACATTTTGATAACTATTTGGGTTTTAAAAGGGACAATTGAATAAGTTGTTATTATTTGTGGATTTTATGGTACATTAAATATTAAATTTAGTGCTTCATATATAAAATAAATTCATCTTTGATATTCATTTATTTTAGTAATAAATGAAGTGGAAGTTAATAGAAGTACAACCAAATGATTAAATCTTGCTTATGAAATAAAAAGATATCAAATAAGAATAATTTAATGTGTTATATCTCTACATAGTAATGTAATAACATAAATTGAGGAAAATTAACATGAAATAAAAATGATGTATAATTACCTTCAATTTGAATGAATCAATGTTCTTTTCACCCAACACGGATTAATGGATTTATGGTTGATGACTTTATCTTGACCATTCATTTTATGGTGATCAATGATCTCTATTTGTCTACATAATTATTTATTCTTTTCATCTATTTTCATATCATCAATTACCACAATAAGTTTCCTACTTGGAAACCTAGTTTTGTTTTATTCTTGATAACATTCATACTTCCCTTTTTCTCTTATCAAGATGAATTTTATTAAATCTTTATACGATGTGGGGTTTAAACTATGATGTTTCTTAATTTAAAACCCTTAATTTAACAGCACATTATAAAATCGTGAGGTTGAAAATTATTGAAGTTAGGGAGAATGTAACACCCAAATATTTTAAAAGAATATATTATTCGATAACATATTTGACACAAAACATCGAGATTAAATGACTTATGAAATGTATTATTTAAATAAGACTCCTAAAAACTTACCTTTAAATTAAAGGTAATGAATTTGAATTTCTAAATTTTGAAAATATTATTTTAAACACATTAATAAAATAAATTCATTATTTTTCAACAAATTATAAATAAAAATAATAAGAATTATTTGAATGTGAAAAGAATTGTTTTTATGAATAAAGTTATTTACGTGTGTAATGTGTTTATAAAGTAATAAATTAAATAATGGAAAATTATTGAATTGTTTTAATGAAATTTATATATTATATATTCAATAAAATATTTTTCCATTCTTCTAGTAGTTTTGGTAGGCACACGATATGAATAAATCTAATTAAAATTCTTAATAATTGAATTTTTATAAAATTTAGGTTCGTCACATTTTGTGAAATAATTTTAAATTAAATTTTCACCAATTATAGAACATTTATTTGAAATAAAGATCAAAATTTTTGAAATCATCATGTTAAAACTATTTTAGAGTTATTTTTTGAGAATTTTTTATGAAGATTAATTTTTCCATGAATAAGAAAAAAATACAAATTATTATTGAACAATGTCCTATTGTTTAAAAATTTTAAAATTTTTATTTTTTATAAAATTAATTTAAAACATAAAATAATTAAATGAAATTATATATAATTCAATATATGTCATTTAAACTATTTTATGTTGATAATTTATAAAAAATGTTTATTAGTTTTGGGAAATTTAATTTGGAAAACCGTTTTTTCGACGCATTTGCATGTTTAATTTTAAATTTAAATTTTCCTCTTATATGAATTGAATTGGGTAAAATGGATTATATAATTATAATAATTATGACTAATATAATTTAAAAATTTCAACTTAATCTTTGATCCTAATTAATCGTAAAAATAGTAAAATTTGATAATCATAATTAAGGTTAAAAGAGGTTGTCTGGTGGGTAAACTAAAAAATTAAGTGTTAAAATGACATGATAAATTATCCTTTTTATATTTTAATGAAATTTATAGAACTTATAACATATAAATGTTGACAATGGTTCATTCTGGATATATTTTTTTATGTAAAAAGCATGGGTATAATTTATTCGTTTATAACATTCCAAGTGTGTCCTCTCTCCCACTTATAAAAGGATACCCCTCCCCTCTCCTCTCTATAGTTAAAGATAAATTTGGATTGGATAGGTAATTCCTAAATAACATCCTTAAAATCCTTCCATGAAATAGAATTCATTTTTTTATTAGAAACCCATTTTAGGATTGCTTTAGTTATAAACCTAAAGAAGTTGTCCACCTAAGAGGTATGGTTTTTGACCATGATTTTTCATTTTATTTATTCTAATAACTACTTAAAATCATTATAAACTGTGATAAAATAATAAAAAGGTGTCTAATATACCTAGATATATTATTGTGTTACTTGTGTAACCTATATCCATACCCTCTTACATCAAATGGGAAACAAGACAACCGATTATGTATATGATGAACTGCCACCTAACAGATCAATGTAAATCGACTTCCATCACCATCTCTCACAGATGGATAAAATGATAGATTTAATGTGTATATATATTATATATATTATATTTTTATACTTATAAAATTATAATATCACATATAACATTATACCTTTACAATCTGTTGGAAAATGATTACATCACTCTTAATACACAAACCCTAGAACCCTGAGTCGATGCCCTACCATATTAAATCGGAGTGACTAAAAGGAATCAAATCCTGAAGGGCCAATAATTTTTTCCCTTTTCAAAAACCATATTACATACATGATATCCATATTATAGTTGGACTGAAAATAAAACATGATACATAATAAAATTAAATGAACAACATCTTTGAAAGCTTACTCGAAGATGTATTCTTCATAACTTGGGGAATGGAAAAAAATAAGGGTGAGCTCAAATGCTCAGTAAGGGTTAAGTATAGTGGAATATATCATGAATTAATAATTAATAATTAATAAAAAAGGTAACTAACCAAACTCATATGCCCTTAAAATAACAGGATAAGGCATATTCAATCTGGTAGGGTGAATGACTTGATACACATACCATTTAATCAATAAACACATAACAAGAAATTCATACATATATAATGTCAATGAAAAATTCTCACTGATAATAATAATAATTGAATTACAAATAAATTAAATTCTTAATTTTATATGTCATGTTTTCAAGTCACATGATACCATTGGAACCAGAAAACACATCAATTTAGTTCACTGAATTATTTCATATATGATCACGTAGCGTATCTCGTTATGCAAGCTTATATTTGACTAGTCGTGGAGTCTAAACAGAGTTATGGATAAAAAGTTATTGTTGTTCGTAGTCAGGCAGCTGGAAATGGCCATCTAGGACAGTTTTGGGGGAAAAATATGGATTTGTGCGTAAAAATTGATTCTTGAACGTAAAAAAAGAATCGTGTTCGTAAAAAGGTAATATTGCGCGTAAAAATATAATCGTGCCCATAAAAATGGAATCTTTAATGTAAAAATAGAATCTTGCGCGGAAAAATGGAATCTTGCATGAAAAGAAGGAATATTGCACACAAGAACAGAATATTGCACGGAATAATGGAATTTTGCGCGCAACCCCACACGCAAACCTATTTCGCACCAAATGTGTGTCAAACGCCCTTTGCACGCGCGCCCACTACATATCGTATGGAAAACAAATTGCACGCGTGGAATTTTACGCACACCACCTTGCATGCACGGAATTTTATGCACACCGCCTCCCTAGTTTTCACCTATAAATTCAAGTGCACCTCATTCTTCCCAGAGGACCCCAGAGGTCGGTCGCCGCTCTAATGTGCTTAATTCCGAATTTTCTGCTCCCACCCATAAAACCCCATATCTCACATGAAAATCATCACTTTTTCACTTAAAGGGGCCAACCTGCCATGTTTTTCACGAAAAACATTATTTTTTCAGGCAGTAGTGCCATTTTGTCAAATTTTGTGCGCAAGCCTTCAGTATTCCATGCAACCCTCCCCTATTGCGCACAACACTTCCCAATTGCACGCAACACATCCCTATTGCGTGCAGCCCTTCTCTATTTTGGGAAACCGTTCTCTATTGCACGCACCACTCCCCTATTGAGCGCAAATATCCCTTATTGCGCAGAAATCTCTCATATTGCGTGCAATTCCTTCGCTTTTGCGCGCACATGTCCCGTATTGCGCTCTGCCTGCCCTATTGCGCCCATGTCTTATCTATTGCATGAAATCTATCCTTCTTGTGCGCAGCCCATCCTACGTGTCGATACTATTACACGCAAAAGTGCCTTGGCCTATACCCACTAGTCCCTTCACCACCGTCACTGACCCCCATGAAAAAAGGAGGGTCGCACCGTGATCTTTTTGGGCTGGGATGTCTGGATTTTCCATTGCGCCCTTATGCGCACCCACCTTCCACCTATGGAATACCATGATTTCAGATACTCCTCCTCACACCATGAAACATCTTGAGTTGAAGTATTCCTCTTGGTTCGTTTCCTCGATCGGGAGAAGAGATTCTATTCATCAATTCCCTGAGTACCTTGAGTTGAACCATTCCTCAAGTAATTCATCCAAACCCCCCTCACCTGCCTCCAATGCCAGGTTGAACCAGAAAGTTCCACCCTTGCGTAAGTCCCAACAACATCCATTATTAGGCGCCTTATGCCTAATAGTCCTATCTACATGAATTTAAACTGTAGTAATCCTTATATGAAAAACATAGGATGCCTCTTACTCAATATAAGAAATGCCTTGTGCGCCAAGCATAAGATGCCAATAGTCCTATCTACATGACTTCAAACTGTAGTATTCTCTATATGACAATCAAAAGATGCCTCTTACTAAATATAAGATATTCCATGTGCACCATGCATAAGATTCCAATAGTCATATCTACAAGACTTTAAACTATAGTAATCCATATATGAAAAACAGAGGATGCCTCGTACTCAATATAGGAGATTCCTTGTGCGCCTAGAATAAGATGCCAATAGTCCTTTCTACATGACTATAAACTGTAGTACGCCCTATGTTCAAAACATAGGATGCCTCTTTCTCCAAAAAAGAGATTCCTTATGCTCTATGCATAGGATGCCAATGGTCCTATCTACATGACTATAAATTGTGGAACACCCTATGTGGAAAACGTAGGATTCATCTTTCTCCAAGCAAGAGATGCCTTATGCTCCCAGCATAAGATGACTAATGCCATAATTATAGTGGCATAATTCCTGGAGCGTTGGAATCTGTTCCAACATTCCATCACCCCACCTCATGCTATGAGTGTCTTTCATTTGGATCATCACCATCTTCCATGTCTAAAGGGACCCCCTAATGGCCTGGTCCCATGCCACATCGGCTCACTTACCGTCCTGCGCCAACACCCTGTAAGACATTGGACAAAACTTCGAGTAAGGTCCTATGTTTTGAAAATAGTTATCATTCAACCCTCATTTGTTTGTCTATATTTCAGGCTAACACGATATGGATTCTGTGTTTCAAACACGGTCAACAGTTATCCTCCATCGCCACGCCACCCTCATTGCATTCCGAATATCGGGCATGTAATTCACACTTTTCATCTCCCTTTGCTCAGACTGGTTCTAATGCCCCATTGGTGGTATCCCACATGTGAACTAGTGAATAGGCAAAGGGCTCAACCCACCTGTGGTCTGGGATGACCTCATAGCCATACATGAGGAAGAAATTATGAACAACATACTTGTGTAAACCCCATACAACATTACCACTCCATAGTGGCACATGGGCATCATCCTTGCGTAAGCCCCAGTCACCATTGCCGCTCCATAGCGGCACCCGGGAAACATCCTTGCGTAAGACCCATCCACCATTGTTGTTTCATAGAGGCACCCAAGCATCTTCTTTGTGTATCCCCAATTCACCATTGTAACTCCACAGCAGCACCCGGGCAACTTCCTTGTGTAAGCCCCATCCAGCATTGTCGCTCCATCGCGGAACCCATGAAGCTTCTTTACGTAATCCCCATTCACCATTTCTGCTCCATAGCGGCACCCGGGAAACTTCCATGCTTAAGCCCCATCCACCATTGCCGCTCCTTTGCGGCACACATGCATCTTCTTTGTGTAAGCCCTATTCACCATTTCCGCTCCATAACCGCACCCAAGAAGCTTCCATGCGTAAGAACTATCCATCGTTTTTACTCTTTATTGGCACCCGGTTTGCTTCCATGCGTAAGCCCCATTCATCATTGTTGACCCCTAGCGGCACCCAGGCACGCTGACAGCTATTTCTTCTTTACATAGCCCTACTAACGTGGACCCCCAGTGGGATCACCTCACGACACCCCCACCACAGCATTACCAATTCCTTCCTTCCCCCAAGGGTGGGTATGTATCAGTTATGAATGTCCTAGGGGTGCGGAGCGCACCCACCTCATCCGAGATGCATGACACTAAACTGTCAAGCTACATCATCCTCATCAGATGACCATAAACTGTGACCTCTCCCCATACCTCGCATGCGGGGTGCCCCCACCTTGGACGTTCTGCACGCCCAATGGTATCTACGGGAGTGAGGTCATTCCTCACATGGAATGAGATCCTCTTTTCTAGGGCGGTGCCTATCCGAAGGGAAGGGCAACCACTTTGGTTTAAGTCCTAAGAATTTCTTACAGTAGGTACCACCGTTGTTCCTCCTTTATTTTTTGGTGACCCATGATATCAAAGGGTGTGATGGGGAACATTGATTCTCCTCTCTTCCATGCCGAATCCCTCTCCCGCTGGACTTTTTCACCATTCAGGCCTCTATCCTAGAGGATGTCTCAACCGATTTAGGCTGCTAACCATGTGTAAGCCCCTGCTTCCTCTTTAGGATGATAACCAATTGTAATCCATAATCCACTTCCCACAGACGCACCTTTCACAACGTGATTATTAGGTCTTTGTTGTCTCTTGTTTCTCACACCGAGCATGACTCAAATGGGCTTAGAGTAAACATCAACTATGACATACTCTCTTCATAGCCTAGAGTTTTATCCCCACACAACCCTACCTGAACTACGATGTCTTTGATCCTTTCCATGGCAAGGTACGCAGGAATCCTCCCTGAGGTTCAAGCCCAACAACCATTGGTCCCGAGTATCTTCACGTAGGTTCACTAGCATCCCAATCTAAACTACAAGGATATTGATCGTTTCCAAGGTAAGGTATGTAGGAAGACTCCTTGAGGTTCAACCCACCACAGATTGGTCATTCCAACCTCCTTTATGTCGGTTCACCAACACCTTGGAAAGAATAGAGTTTAATCCCCAAACACCATTCTAAACTACAAAGAATTTGATCCTTGCCAAGGAAGGGTATGTAGGAAGCCTCCACAAGGTTCAAGCCCACCACCCCAATTGTTCTAACCTCCTTTATGTCTATTAAAAAATATCTTGGGAAGCTTAGAGTGTATTCCCCAAACACTATTTTGAACTACTAAGACTTTGATCCTTGACAAGGAAGGGTATGTATGAAGCCTCCACGAGGTTCAAGCCCACCACCCCGGTTGTTCCGACCTCCTTCACGTCGGTTCACCAACACCTTGGGAAGCCTAGAGTGTAATCCCCAAGAACCATTCTGAACTACTAAGACTTTGATACTTTCCAAGGAAAGGTACATGGGAAGCCTCCATGAGGTTCATGCCCACCATCCTAGTCATTCCGACATTCTTTACGTCGGTTCACCAACACCTTGGGTAGCCTGGAGTGTATGCCAAAACCACCTACATGAACTACGAGGTCTTCGATCCTTTCCAAGGTAAGGTATGTATGAATCCTCTTTGAGGTTCAAGCCTACCACCCATTGGTAACTCCAACCCCCTTCATATAGGTTCACCAACACCTTGGGCAGCCAAGAGTGTTAGCCCCAACCACAATACTGAACTATGTGGTCTTTGATATTTGCCAAGGTAAGGCATGTAGGAAGCCTCTATGAGGTTCAAGCCCAACACCCTGTCATCCTGACCATATTCATGTCTTTTTTTCACACCCTCCTTTTTCAAATAAATTTATCTCTTTTTTTCATGGCATCAGGTGTCTTGCCGAAGTTCCAGTGAGTCCCGGTTCAAATTTTTGAAGTTTGGAATGGTTTGTGGGTTTTTAGGCCAGTGCGCGAACACTGTGCATATTTACGGAAGTCGTTCATACAGTTTGGATACCCGTTCGGTCACTGATAGAGTGAGTAGGGGCCACCGCACAGCCCGCGCATGGTCGACTGAGCCGTGCGGGGTGACCGAGTAGTCGCCCACCTTCGAGAGTAATTAAATAAATTGGTTAAGTGGTGATATAGATAATAAATGAAACCTCTGGTAAATATGTATATATGTGGGTATATATATATATATTTAGTGAGTGTGCTATTTCTATTATTATCAATGTTCCATTATTATTGTTATAATTTTTACAGGTAAACATTATAACGACTTTGAATGTCAATGATTATTTTTATAAAGAGTGTTTATAATAAATTTTTTATTATCATTGTTATATTATTATTATTATTAATGTTATAACAATTATTATTATTATTATTATTATTATTTTATTCTTGTTAATATTTTATGTGCATTATTTTTTTATTTTCCTATTCTTTTGTTTATTTTATTTATTTATTTATTTATTTATTTTCATTCCACCTCTTTTTCTAGGGTTTTGTATCCTTCCCTTTGTCCCACACTACCCTACCTCTGCGCGCCGCCACCCTCCGTGCTTTGGCCTCCCGTACCGCTCATGCTCTTATTTAGGAGAACCTCGTTCCCTGCTCCCAGTGGATCCTATTGCATGAGGATCCCTCTCCTAGTGCCAGTACCCCGGGTTACTCATCCTTCCATTGCGAAGTAGTGTCACGCGACCCGCGCCCCTGCCTGCGTCGCCCTAACTCGCCAGCCGTCATTCTTCTCGGGTCGCCTTGCACCTACAGCCGCTTCCTCTTCCCCTTGTTCTATCCGCGCCTCCCAGTTGAGCCCTCTATAAATAAATCTCCCACGCCTCAGACCAGCAACCTCTCGCCGACCACGCTGGCATCCAGCTTCCCTCCCTGCACCGGCCATAGCACTGACTCCCCCTCCCCTTGTTCCAACAGACATCCCTTGAACCTACTTTCCGATTTTTTCTTTCTCTCTTTCCTCTTCGGCAATCTCCAACGTGACCCGCAACCTCCGACACCCTCCTTCCACGTACTCTCCAACCACTTTGTACCCAACCGGCGCAGCTCCTACGGGCAACCACCATCCAGCAGGCCACTACCTCTTCACCAGCCGACAAGTGCGCACTCGGGCTCCTCCCACTATCCGCACAGCCGACACCTGCTGCCAAACCGCTAGGGCACCGCCCTGCTCCGGCCAACAATAGTGTAGTATCCCCGACGACCTCCATTTTTCTGGTCGGTAAGTACCCTACCGACCACTTTTCTATCCAGCGAAGCCCTTCGACCGCACACCCTCCTTTTCTGTCACTGCGCATAGATCCATCCAAGCGCACCTCTAATTCCATATTGCACCGCTGTATGGATCTTTGGTTCAGGTGCACAGTCCTCGCGTGGCCCCTTTGTGGTCTTACAATTGTTGCGCGATGCCTTGAGGCCTCCCCGCCTACTCCTACCTACTCCGCTGTCAACCGTCCTGGTCTTCGCATCGCCGTTGGCAACATTGGTGGATTTCCCCGTGCACCACAGCACCACACCGACTGTTTTCCTTTTTGTGTGACCCTGATGTTCGAACGTGCCTGCACACCAGGGTGAGGTTAGTGCTATTTCTTCTATTTGATAATTATTTTGGCACATTTGTGATTAATGAATTCGGTGCAAAGTTTAGTTTTTTATATAATGAACTTAGTTTGAGTTTTATATCTTATAGCATGTTCATGTGAATTATGATATGTTTTTATGAAAACCATTCCTGAGTTAAATTATGAAATTAATTTATTTAACCATGAAAGAGGTGTGTATTTTGTTTTAGTAGGACTTAGGTGTGCATTTTATCAAAAAAGTGTTCATTGAATCGGTTTTGTTTAAGTGAGGTTGTGGGTGTCTCTTTGGAATTTCTTTATAAATTTTTAAAGTGGTTCAGTAAATTATGTGGATGGTGCAATTTCTGTTTTGAAAATATGTCGAGGTGGTTCTTTTGTGTTGTTTATTTGATTGAGTTGTTTTAAGTTAGTGTTTATGTACTTTGGTTGTCGTGCATTTATTGCAGCGCATTGGCGAGGTAATTCCGTGAAATTGCGGTCGTCAGCCTGCACATGCATGTGCGCCCTTTCGAGGCGTGTCACATCATCATGTTTCGACTGTGAGTCGAGGTAGGTCCCCCACTGCACTCACCTTTAAATTTAGAATTTATTAATTTCTTGATGTTTTATTAATTTTAATGAATGAGAAATAATATAAGATAATTAATGCTTAAATGATTATTTGGTGTGAAAAGAGTCGTTTATTTTATACTGAACACTTGAAACATTTTCTTGATGAGCGGACACCCAGTATTGAAAGAATGCCCATTTTTCCTTTAAACGTAATTCATGGAATTTCAAATGTACTTCTAGTTTTAAAGATAACTGATTTATTCTGAACAAGTGTTTTGTGTTTTCTCGAGAAATGAGGTTTTGCTTTAAAATTGGTGAAGGCCCATTTGGCACTTTAATAAAATAAATTATTTTGGAAAACCCACTCAGGGGTGATCTTTGGTGTGCATTGATTGTGTGAGCTATATGTGTTGTTTGTGCATCGTGACTGATTGATTTACATTGTGTACACACCCCTTTTTATTACTTGTGTTGACATGAGAACCTGGCATAGTGAGTGAATCTTCTGAGAACTATTGTCACAATAGTTTAGATTACGAACTGGCTAGTGAACCCATAATAGGGGAATACTGAGTTATTGTTGCTATGGGGATTGGGCCCCTCGGTTAGGCCACGTAGGGCTATATCAAGTGTTAGGGCGTAATGACGTCATCTAGTTAGAGCAAGATTTCAGGAGGAGTCACATGTATGGTATGTTCTATGTCACGACCCGTCCTCGGGGCCCGTGCCGTGACTACCCCAAGCCTGCCTTCCATAGGCCAGGGGCTGGCGACTAGCACCAAGGCGTAAATACTGGTAAAAAGGGAAGGCATTGCCTTTGTAAAGTAAACAAGCACCACGGAGTAAGCAAGTGGAAAGTAAACACTAAGTGAAAGCAGAGTACAACTATAAGTGCGGAAAAGTAAATGGGCCAGTATACAAACCCCAACTGAAAGTAAAGTACAACTCGAAAAGGAAAACAACAACTGAAAAGTAAAAGCAGCTACACCGATTCGTCCTCTAGAAATCCCACCTGAAGGGTGGGTACAGATAGCTCCACAGCTGCTCGGGTCCCACCGTCCGTTCCGAGTACGTCCCGCCCAGTGGTCCACCTCCAGGTACCGTCCTGCTCTGCAAGCCTCAACCACGATCAACGTTGTCCGTCGTCTACAACCAACACAACGTAGTGCGGGCATAGCCCGTGCATGGGTGAGTATAAGCTACTCAGTAGGGACCCCAAGACCCCCGAAGGTCTCCCAAAATCCACAAAGGATAAACCACAAAAGAAAGATAAAAACACGAAGTAACAACCGACACTGCTTAGGTATATGCCCATACATATACCTAAGTCATCATTTCAATACGCTCCAACCTCAGAGCCCAAGTACAACTCAGTCCACACAGGAAAGTATATGTATTCCACACAGGAAAGCAAAACGTAATCCACACAGGATAGCACAACACAATCCACACAGGAAAGCAATAGGATTCAGCTCACACAAGTATACATCATCGAAAAGGTGAAAGAGATGATCCGACATAGATACTGAATCATCTAAGCTGGGACCCACATAGGATACAAGACCAGCCGTCTTCATTGTTTCATTTATGTTGGGACCCACATAGGATACAAGACTAGCACTGAATCATCAAAGCTGGGACCCACATAGGATACAAGACCAGCACAGCTAGGACCCACATAGGATACAAGACTAGCTGTCTTCATTGATTCATCTATACTGGGACCCACATAGGATACAAGACCAGTATTGAATTATCTAAGCTAGGACCCACATAGGATACAAGACCAGCACAGCTAGGACCCACATAGGATACAAGACCAGCTATCTTCATTGATTCATCTATACTGGGACCCATATAGGATACAAGACCAGTATTGAATCATCTAAGCTGGGACCCACAAAGGATACAAGACCAGCATGGCTGGGACCCACATAGGATACAAGACCAGCGCTCTTCATCGTCGCAGTCCACTGAGGATCTCTGCACAGTCGTCGTCGCAGTCACAGTAGCAGTCGCTGCCAGCTCTAGGGTTCCCGCACACAGCAAGCTCATTCGGGAGGGTCCGCTCCACGAGCCGAGAGGCTGACACATCAACTGTCAAAATTTCCAGAGTTGATATATCCAAAAGTTCCGTATCGTCAACAGGAACTCAATGCAACAGACGACGCGTCAATCGGACGCCCGGTCTGAGAGTTATTGGCTTTTTCGTCCTAGGGGCCCGGTTGGTTTTTAAGGCAAAACCAACCCGAACATACTCCACCTGCGTCCAAACCTCGGGAGGAGTATGCCAAAAGATCCATCTCACTAAAATTAACTCCAAAAAGTCGACGACACGTCAATCGGACGTCCGTAGCTCAAGATATGAGTGTTTCCGCTCCGAGGGCCCGGTTGGTTTCGTGTACGAACAAACCCGGACGAACTCAAAGTATTCTGAAACCTTGAGTGAGATATACCGAAACGACCGTCTCGATCCAAGGATCGCATCTCCGCTGACAGCGAGTCGTTTGGAGGCCCGTAGCTCACGTTACAGGCATTTGACCAAAAGTGGCCCGAAAATGGGGGTCTGGGCCAATGGCGACCCGACCCGACCCCCCCCCCCCCTGGGTCGGCCGCACCGGGTCACTCGAACCGGGTTGACCAGACCCGGGTCCGACCAGGCTGGTCCCGGCCCGGCCCGGCTCGTTCTGGTTCAGTCCGGCCCGACCGGCCGACCGTGGCTCGGCCAGCGTAGCCGAGCCGATTCGCGGGCGGGGTGCGCGGCTCCCCCGCCCTTCGCCGTTAATTGAGGCCGGCGGAACCGCCGGCTGCCTCCCTTCCGGCGGTGCACCACCACCACCTTCCGCGGGCCATCGGACACACTCCGGTGGTCCGTTCCTTCTGCTGTCTTCGCCTATGGTCCCCCCGAGACCCCACCTTCACTGCGAAGGGATTCAAACGCCCAAATGGCCTTCTTCGTCGTCGCCCATCAATCCGCATGTCAAAACGAAACGCGCCATCTTCGTGGTTCTCCGGCGCGGCGTGCTAGCGCCACGCCCCTTCGCCGTGGCTCCGCTCTGACTGCGGCGCCTTCGACTTCCTTCGACACGGCGCGACGGCGTCACATTCTTGTTCGACTTCTCAGCGTGGCGTGACGGCGTCACGTAATACTTGTCGAGCGATTCTCGCGTGGTGCGACGACACCACACCATTCCGTTCCATCCATATTTGAAACAATATCAATAATGGAGGAGGTTCGGCCGTGTTTGTGCGGTCCATCCCCCTCTCGTTAATCGATAACAACTGCTTGTAAAATCACAAAGGATGACAAGGTAGAATTCATGAACGAAATAATTAAATAATAAACATCAACATCAATCCGGATGAACGAACGTTCCGCGGATCAACCTGGAATTGGTTGGTCCGCGCTCGTCGTTCTATTCTCAAAAGATAAGAGAATTCCAAAATAAATTCCCCTAACTCGGTTTCAAGATCGGAGCACTTCAACAAGCCGCGGAAGACAAGCGTCGCGGAGGTCGGGCGTCGCGGTAATTGTACGTCGATTCCGTTGACGTCGAGGTGCGTCCGAAGAGATACATCGCTGGGGAAGCTTCGTAAGCTGACAGAGAAAGCCCGAGGAGGAAGGGGCATCTCCTTTCGTTGACACGAGAAGAATATCGAAAGAAGCGGCGTCGTCGATCTTCGGAAACACACAGGCTGCAAAGAAGAGAAGAGACGACACGTCTTTCTCTTCTTATGGTGACTGCATTCTTCGTCGGAGCCTAAGCGTTCTTCATGTTCTTCGTCGAGGTTGAAGAAGAAGAAGAAGATGCTTCCCAACTCTCTCAGAGTGACAAAAATCTAACCAAAGAAAATAAAATAAGACTCTTTCTTATTTTATTAACACAACAACACACTTGAATTTCAAGAGTTTGAAATTCAAAACCACCCACAACACACCTCATTAAACTCATCACATTTAAGTCATAGGTTATAACTTAAGATAACAAAATTAAAGTGGGAGTTGAGGGGGGTTTTAGAGGATATGAAAGGCTGGGGTTCGTGTGGGCCCCACCACCCTCATAAACTCCCAAGGGAGGTTGGGTGGTTACCCAACTTCCATCAAGACAACACTTAGAGTAAAATAATAAAAATTGTAGTGTAAATATAAAATAAACTTCCACAATTTTTATTATCAACACTCGCGTAAACGCAACTACGGAACATGAGTTCCTAAGCAACTATCGGCGTTGCGGTTCCATAGGTTCCCTCGGAATTCGATTTTGGGCACCGATTCAAAAGTTATAAATTCCCGCTCGTTCGTTCACTGAACGTACCCGAGCCAAACTTCAGAAAATGATTCCGGGCACACCGGGCCTCGGAATCAGGTGCCGTCAGAAACTGCGTTCTTGTAAAATCCCACAGAAAATTATGAAAAAGTTTCCCTTGAATTTTAAGGGTCTTTAAATTAATCCCACCACAGGGATTTACGTCCCCGTAAAGCTTCAGCACAAACTAGGGATACAAAGGCGGTAGAGCAAGGTGGTAAGACACCTCGCCAATCTTGCTGAGGACCTGGAAGGGTCCGATGAAGCATGGATAAAACTTTCCACCTTGGCCAAATCTCTGTAATCCACGTCGATGTGAGACCCGCATGAAGACGTGGTCACCATCCTCAAACTCTAGTGGCCTCCACCTCCTGCCAGCGAAAGACATCTGTCGGCTCTGAGCTGTCTTCATCCGCTCCTGGATGACCCGTACCTTCTCTATCATGGCCTGGACCACCTCTGGTCCCACAAGAGCTGCTATGATTTCTTATTTTCCGATTAAGAGAAATCTCGTCTCATCCCTTGGATGAACCACATTCCTTGCCTAATACAGTCAATCTGATATGGATGATACTAATCCATACCAACGATGACGTTGTAAGGCCTCGACGCTACTAATAAGAGATCCAACCGTTACTCTCGCCTCCAAGGGTTGAGTCACACTGTCGGCATCAGTGTGTGGTAACTGGGTCTCCTCTAGTAGATGTCTCACAAGTGAGGGTCAAGTCAACAGTCAAAACTGGAACCTGTTAGTAACAACACAAAAGAGGACAGGAATGAAAACTCACAAAGGTATGCATCTTTTATTATTTCAGCTCATAATACAAAGACGCTACACAATAGCAATAAGGAACTAGATGTACAAAAGACGTATCCACTAGTCCCGCTCCTGTCCATTTGCTCCCAGAGATCCATGATCAAAGGCCTCAGATGCCTGAAGCTGAGCTCTCGCATGTCCACCGACTCTCTGCGGTCGAGGCGGACCTCCTGGTGGTGGTGGTGGAAACACCTTGAAGTGTCTCCCACCATCGGCTACTCGGCCAGCTCCTCTGCCTCGTCCGCCTACACCCTACGGACCACCGTGGCCAAACCTCTGTCTGGGAGGTCCCTCTACCACCTGCTGCTCATCTGTAAGACAAGTCGGGCAGTCTCGATCCATGTGTCTTTGCCCGCCGCATGCGTAGCAATGCCTGCCCCTCGTGTAGCTGGATCTCCTTCGTGTGCCCCGCAAAACCGAATCTTCATCCAGTGACTGCCCATCTGATGGTCTGGCCTGTTTGGACCTCTGCATCACCTGTCTACTGCCAATTGCAGAAGACCCTACTATGGGTCGTTCTGCGGAGGGCCCTGTCACTGGAGTCTACTCAGCGAGAAAACTCTCCACTAGAAGGGATCTCTCCAACACCTCAGCATGTGTCGGAATGTTGAGGGAGATCATCGAAGCCCTGATCTCATGCCTCAGTCCCTGCTCGAAGGTCCGGGCCCGGAAGAACGGGTCTCGTACCATATCTGTGGAGTAGCGCGAGAGATCAGTAAACCTCGCCGCGTACTGGGCTACTGTCATGCTGCCCTGCCGCAACTGTAGTAGCTCCTGGATGCGCACCGCTCAGAGGGTGCTGGGACGAACTCAGAGCGGAAGATGCTCTCAAAGTCCGTCCAGAGAAGTGATGTCTCATCGTGCACCTGGAGCATCAAGCTCCACCATCGGCCCGCTGCTGTGTGTAGTAGGCTCGCTGCGAGGATCACCATGAGGTCTGCTGGTGTCCTCACTAGCCTGAAAACTCATACGACTGCCTCCAGCCATTCCTCGGCTGCCTGGGGGTCCGTCTCCCCACGGAACCTGGGTGGTCGCTGGCGCTGGAACTCGTGCAGTGCGCTAAGGTGACGTGCATCGTCAGTGGCTGGTGCTGGAAGTATCGGTGGCTCGGGGGGTATTGCTACCGCCGGTGCCACTGCTGACAAAGGGCCCTGCACCGAGGCCTCGTCGCTCGGTGGGCTATCATCACGCTCGACTCTCAGAACCCTAGCTGACTGCCGTCGTGGGGCCATCCTGAAAAGGAAACAGGTGCACCACGGTCAAACAGTATACCTGGTGAGCTGACACAAGTAATCACAATGAAAACTTGAAACACACACGCAATCAATGTTTTTCTGCATTAAGTCCAAAATTAGAAGTCAGGGTCCTGGTGTACAGATACGTCAGCCGCCGCACCAACACTGGACTCCCTGGACTGATAACCACACTCAATACGCTAAACACTATTGCTTCACATAGAAAAGATCAAAGTTCGCGGTAGAACCGAACTCCTTTGATACCAATTTGTCACGACCCGTCCTCGGGGCCTGTGCCGTGACTACCCCAAGCCCGCCTTCCATAGGCCAGGGGCTGGCGACTAGCACCAAGGTGTATATCCCAGTAAAAAGGGAAGGCATTGCCTTTGTAAAGTAAACAAGCACCACAGAGTAAGGAAGCGGAAAGTAAACACTAAGTGAAAGAAGAGTACAACTATAAGTGCGGAAAAGTAAATGGGCCAGTATACAAACCCCAACTGAAAGTAAAGTACAACTCGAAAAGGAAAACAGCAACTGAAAAGTAAAAGCAGCTACGCCGAGTCGTCCTCTTGAAATCCCACCTGAAGGGTGGGTACAGATAGCTCCATAGCTCCTCGGGTCCCGTCGTCCGCTCCGAGTACATCCCGCCCAGTGGTCCACCTCCAGGTACCGTCATGCTCTACAAGCCTCAACCACGATCAACGTTGTCCATTGTCTGCAACCAACACAATGTAGTGCGGGCATAGCCCGTGCAGGGGTGAGTATAAGCTACTTAGTAGGGACCCCAAGACCCCCGAAGGTCTCCCAAAATCCACAAAGGATAAACCACAAAAGAAAGATAAAATCACGAAGTAACAACCGAAACTGCTTAGGTATATTACCATACATATACCTAAGTCATCATTTCAAGACGCTCCAACCTCCGAGCCCAAGTACAACTCAGTCCACACAGGAAAGTATACGTATTCCACACAGGAAAGCAAAACGTAATCCACACAGGATAGCACAACACAATCCACACAGGAAAGCAATAGGATTCAGCTCACATAGGTATACATCATCGAAAAGGTGAAAGAGATGATCAGAAATAGATACCGAATCATCTAAGATGGGACCCACATAGGATACAAGACCATCCGTCTTCATTGTTTCATTTATGCTGGGACCCACATAGGATACAAGACCAGCACTGAATCATCAAAGCTGGGACCCACATAGGATACAAGACCAGCACAGCTAGGACCCACATAGGATACAAGACTAGCTGTCTTCATTGATTCATCTATACTGGGACCCACATAGGATACAAGACCAGTATTGAATCATCTAAGTTGGGACCCACATAGGATACAAGACCAGCACAGCTAGGACCCACATAGGATACAAGACCAGCTGTCTTCATTGATTCATCTATACTGGGACCCACATAGGATACAAGACCAGTATTGAATCATCTAATCTGGGACCCACAAAGGATACAAGACCAGCATGGCTGGGACCCACATAGGATACAAGACCAGCACTCTTCATCGTCACAGTCCACTGAGGATCTCTGCACAGTCGTCGTCGCAGTCACAGTAGCAGTCGCAGCCAGCTCTAAGGTTCCCGCACACAGCAAGCTCGTTCGGGAGGGTCTGCTCCACGAGCCGAGAGGCTGACACATCAACTGTCACAAAGTCCAGAGATGATGTATCCAAAAGTTCTGTATCGTCAACAGGAACTCCACGCAACAGACGACGCGTTAATCGGACGCCCGGTCTGAGAGTTATTGGCTTTTTCGTCCTAGGGGCCCGATTGGTTTTTAAGGGAAAACAAACCCGACCGTACTCCACCTGCATCCAAACGTCGGGCGGAGTATTCCAAAAGATCCATCTCACTAAGAGGAACTCAAAAAAGTCGACGACACGTCAATCAGACGTCCGTAGCTCAAGATATGAGTGTTTCCGCTCCGAGGGCCCGGTTGGTTTCGTGTACGAACCAACCCGGCCGAACTCAAAGTATTCCGAAACCTTGAGTGCGATATACCGAAACAACCGCCTCAATCCAAGGATCGCATCGCCGCTGACGGCGAGTCGTTTGGAGGCCCGTAGCTCAAGTTATGGGCATTTGACTGAAAGTGGCCCGAAAACGGGGGTCTGGGCCCGGGGCGACGCGGCCCGACCCCCCCCCCCCCCCCCTAGGTCGACCCGAACTGGGTCGACCCGACCCGGGTCCGACCCGGCTGGGCCCGGTTCGGTCCGGCCCGACCGGCCGGCCGTGGCTCGGCCAGTGTGGCCGAGCCGATTCGTGGGCGGGGTGCGCGGCTCCCCCGCCCTTCGCCGTTAATTGAGGGCGGCGGAACCGTCGGCCGCCTCCCTTCCGGCGGCGCGCCGCCGCCACCTTCCGCGGACCACCAGACGCGCTCCGCTGGTCCGTTCCTTCTTCCGTCTTCGCCTATGGTCCCCCCAGGACCCCACCTTCACTGCGAAGGGATTCAAACGCCCAAACGGCCTGCTTCGTCGTCGCCCGTCAATCCGCATGTCAAAACGAAATGCGCCGTCTTCGTTGTTCTCCAGCCCGGCGTGCTGGCGCCGCGCCCCTTCGTCATGGCTCCGCTCCGGCCACGACACCTTCGACTTCCTTCAACGCGGCTTGAAGGCGTCGCGTTCTTGTTCGACTTCTCAGCGTGGTGCGACGGCGTCGCCTAATACTTGTCGAGCGATTCTCGCGTGGTGCGACGACACCACGCCATTCCGTTCCATCCATATTAGAAACAATATCAATAATGGAGGAGGGTCATCCGTGTTTGTGCGGTCCGGCCCCCTTTCATTAATCGATAACAATTGGTTGTAAAATCACGAAGGATGACATGGTAGAATTCACGAATGAAATAATTAAATAATAAACTTCAACATCAATCCGCATGAACGAATGATCCGCGGATCAACCTGGAATTGGTTGGTCCGCGCTCGTCGTTCTATTCTCAAAAGATAAGAGAATTACAAAATAAATTCCCCTACCTCGGTTTCAAGAGCGGAGCACGTCAACAAGCCGCGGAAGACAAGCGTCGCAGAGGTCGGGCGTCACGGTAATTGTACGTCGATTCCGTTGATGTCGAGGTGCGTCCGAAGAGGTACGTCGCTGGAGAAGCTTCGTAAGCTGACGGAGAAAGCCCGAGGAGGAAGCGGCGTCTCCTTTCGTTGACACGGGAAGAAGATCGAAAGAAGCGGCATCGACGATCTTCGGAAACACACCGTCTGCGAAGAAGAGAAGAGATGGCACGTCTTTCTCTTCTTATGGTGACAGCGTTCTTCGTCGGAGCCTAAGCGTTCTTTGTGTTCTTCGTCAAGGTTGAAGAAGAAGAAGATGCTTCCCAAATCTCTCAAAGTGACAAAACTCTAACCAAAGAAAATAAAATAAGACTCTTTCTTATTTTATTAACACAACAACACACTTGAATTTCAAGAGTTTGAAATTCAAAACCACCCACAACTCACCTCATTAAACTCATCACATTTAAGTCATAGGTTATAACTTAAGATAACAAAATTAAAGTGGGAGTTGAGGGGGGTTTTAGAGGATATGAAGGGGTGGGGTTTGTGTGGGGCCCACCACCCTCATAACCTCCCAAGGGAGGTTGGGTGGTTACCCAACTTCCATCAAGACAACACTTAGAGTAAAATAATAAAAATTGTAGTGTAAGTATAAAATAAACTTCCACAATTTTTATTATCAACACTCGCGTAAACGCAACTCCGAAACAGGAGTTCCTAAGCAACTACTGGTGCTGAGGTTCCATCGGTGCCCTCAGAATTCGATTCCGGGCACCGGTTCAAAAGTTAGAAATTCCCGCTCGTTCGTTCACTGAACGTACCCGAGCCAAACTTCGGAAAATGATTCCGGGCACACCGGGCCTCGGAATCAGGTGCCGTCAGAAACTGTGTTCTTGTAAAATCCCAAATAAAATTAAGAAAAAATTTCCCTTAAATTTTATGGGTCTTTATATTCTAGATTTTTCACGATCTCCTAGGTTTAACCCATGTTTTCTTTAGTGTTTGTTTTCATGTGGTGGACGATTGAGAGGTCTAGTTTGGTTGCTGGCCCCTGATTGCCACTTTCTCCATTGCCCTTAGTGTGTGTTGTGTGTTGTGTGTGGGTTTCCTTTTGACTAACAACTAAAACATGTATTTCTAAATTGTTCGTAAAAATGTTTTAAGATTCAATTCACATGTTCCTTTCAAACATTAAACTTGATTTTGAACTAAAAATGGAAATGGACTGTTACTTGTTTTAGAAATGAAAGTGTCCGTAAGAAACCCATTTTTTGTACAATGTAGTCCAAACTTGAAATTAATTAATTCATTATTTAATAGAATCTGGATTGGGAATAGAATTAGTCGAGCCTACCTATTGAGTTTTTAATACTCTCGCCTATAGTGTTTTCCTGTTTTTAGTTTTGTTGCAGGTTTGACTTGAGCTTGTTCACCGTGGGTGAGACTTGGTTGGTGTTTGGAGGGTGACACTCGAGGTCACGAGGAGTTTTGGTCATGGTCTGGTTAGTTGGTTGTTATTGGTATTTCTTTCTTTTTCGTGTTGTTTAGATACTTTTCATTGTTCTATTTTCTTTCTACTGCTTTATTTATTTTATCAGAAAAAATCATTCCCTCTTGCTCTTTTTTGTTTCCCAGGTGCTTGTTGCCAGCCCGGGAGGATCATCAATGCCTCTCAGGCCATGTCGCGGACCAGCTCTGGTGACCGATTCAGGGTCGACCCATGTTGGTTTGTGACAAAATGGTATTAAAGGCAGGTTAGCTCCTGAGCGGAACTTTATTTTCAGAGTGCCCATTGTTATTTGGGGTTTTCATGATAGAAAGAGTTGAATTTTTGGGACTCTAGGCGTACGGACAACAAGGACGTCATGAACCCTTGCTCGTTCCGAACCTCGGGTTACTATGGGATGTTTGGGTTGTCGATGTCTTTTGATTCTTATGGTTTGTTTGGTATTGGGAAATGAAATGAGAGTCGGGCAAGTGACCTCCATGAGATCTCATGGTCTCGCAAACCATGTGTAGCCAGATACTTTACCCTAGAATTCTCTCAGTGACAGTGGTGTGGCTGGTATATGGCTGCCAACCATATGGCCGAGTCACCCATCATCAATAGTTTCCCTCTAGTGAATCATTTGGGTTTTCCTTCTTTTTGAAAATAGTTGTGAAAAGTGTTATTTTGGTATTTGAAATGGAAATGACCATGTTTTTATTTTGTTCTTTGTTTCCTTGTTCCTTAGTGTTGACCCCCACGATGATTTGATGGATGCCTAAGGTGCAGCTTCGGGTGGTGCGCCCCTAGCTAATCCTCCAATTGATCAGCCCATAGACTATGTTCTGGAGTTCTAGAAGTTGAACCCTTCTCTCTTTTATGGACAAGCAGAGCCTCTTGAGGCAGAGGAGTGGTTGCAGAATATTGAGAGGAAGTTTAGTTTCATTGGGTTGCCTGAGTCGTTAAAGGTGAAGTTGGCTACCTTTATGCTTGAAGGCCCAACTTGGAAATGGTGGAATTCTGTGTCTCGGAATAAACCTTGGGAAGATCTAACATGAGAGTTTTTCAAGTCATCGTTCATCCAACAACACCTCTCTGAGTTGAAGAAGGTGAGGAAGAGGATGGAGTTGTGTTGTCTTCTGCAGGGAATTGAATCAGTAATGGAATTCTATCGACGTTTCATAGACCTAGTTCCGTATGATCAGTGGTTTGTTGTGAATGATCTTGGGAAAGATCGAAAATTTGAGTCTGGACTCCGACCTGAACTGTGATCGAAAGTGGAAGAGATCAACCTAACCACCTTCTCGGATGTTGTGGGGAAAGACTTTTTGGATAAAGGTGGGTTAGCAGGAGGACTTGAAGTGGTGAGTCCCCTAGCTATAGGAAGCAGTGCAGAGGATGGTGATAAGAAGAATGAGAAGCAACCTGATGCTAGTGGTGCTGGTAGAGGAATCCAGAGACCTTCAGACCATTAGTCATCTTCTTCACAGCGCAATGTCGTGATCTGTCACCATTGTGGTAGGAGGGATCATGAGAGGCCAAAGTGCCCGAGTGCTCCGAGACCCTGCCACACCTGTGGACATTGGGGTCACTTGCAGCAATTCGGCCGGGGTGTTTACAAGAAGCACGCTGAAGTTAGACCTGGCTCATCGAAGGTCACCTCGGCCCATCAGCGGGAGTAGGGAGATGCTTGGGGATCAGTTTGAGGTTTCCTCTTTGTAGTGTTTCTCGGATTTAGTAATCGTCTTTTGTAGCGTTTTGTAGTGTTTCTTTTTCTTCAGTTATAATAATGGTTGTGGTTGAACCTATTTAAAACGTTTATTTTGTTGGAAATTTGTTTGGTGAAATTATGGTTTGTGTGTTATGTTTGGGGATTTTTGAAGCATGACTGCGAGACATGAGATGCTTCAATTTTCAGTACTCCAGCCTTAGGCCCCGAAGTGAAGCTCGCGCGTCGTCAGGAGAACCCCAACAGTGAAATAGGTCCTTGGTTTATCCTTTTTCCTTAATGTGGCATGATTTGTGTTCTAACGAGGTTGCGATGTTGTTGATGGGAAGATGATGATTGTTTTGATGCTCTATCGGTTGGGCCCTTCCCCTCCCTCCCCTACCCTTGTGGTGGGGTTTTTGGTCCATACAGAAAGTTTTCATGTTTGGTTAATCTCATCAGTTCTTATGGTGGGTAGAACTACAATGGGTCTTGCAAAGTTACACATGAATTAATTGAGAGTTATCCCAATCCTTATGGTGGGGAGTCTGTTCAGGCCTCCCCGTGTCAGTATCAGAGTTTCTTTTCATGTATCATTGGGTGGTAGGTGGTCTCGTGTGGGACCACCTAATATTGAGTTTTTTGTCTCGAGTAAACGTTGATATTGGAGTACACCCAACATATTCATTGGACGAAGATTATAGGGATAAGTCTCAGAGGTGATTTAAGTTCGTTTGTTCCTTGGTTGAATCAAATGGTTTGGGTTCTTCTTAATGACTATTAAGGTGGTTGTGTTTTAAAGGATGAGTTGTGTGTCATGGGTTTTGAGTGTCTGTTTGGATCGATCAAATGGAGGAGTTTAAACTTTTGAGGGTAAGTGAGACTTAGGAAGTTTTATCTTTGGTTCATGACCTTTTTGTGGCTTTCTGGGGCAGAATGCGTTATAATGGGAATATTTGTCACACCTGCCTTTTTCAAATAATTATATATATTTTTTTTTTCTTGGCGTCGGGTGTCTTTCCGAAGTTTCAGTGAGTCCCGGTTCAAATTTTTGAAGTTTGGAAAGGTTTGTGGGTTTTTAGGCCTGTGTGAAAACACTATGAATCTTAGCGGAAGTCGTTTGGAAAGCTTGTATACTCGTTCGGTCACTGCTAGAGTGAGAAGGGGCCACTACACAGTCCGCACACGGTCTACTGAGCCGTGCGGGGTGACCGAGCAGTCTCCCACCTTCGAGAGTTATAAAATAAATTGTTTAAGTGGTGATATAATAAATAAATTAGACCCCTGGTAAATATGTATATATGTGGGTATATATATATATTGTTAGCGAGTGTGCAATTTAAATTATTATCAATGTTCCATTATTATTGATATAATTATTATGGGTAAAAAATATAAATGCTTTGAATGTCCATGATTATTTTTATCAAGAGTGTTTCTAATTAATTTTATTATTATCATTATTATATTATTATTATTATTATTGTTAGAATTATTATTATTATTATTATTCTTATTTTATTCTTGTGAATATTTTATCTGCATTAATTTTTTTATTTCAGTTTTCTTTTTTTTATTTTTTTTTTCTTTCCACCTATTTTGCTAGGGTTTTTCCCGGGTAATTTTTTTATCTGCGTTTTTAAAAAATTAAAATATGATAACAGGGGTTAGGGTTCAGATATTTTTAAAAATGGGTCCGGGATGTGTGAACGCCGTTCATGCATCCCGGACCCCGGCGTCATGCGTGAACGCCGTTCACGCATCTTCCCGAGAGAAGAGATGCGTGAACGGCGTTCACGCATCTCACAGAATACCTAAATTCCCCTTAAAATGTATAACTATTAATTATAAAGTAATAAACTTATTATAAAAATTAAGAAATGTTAATAAATATCAACTAAATAATATAAAATATTGAAATAATGTTAATAATTATTAATAAATATTCATGAATAATAGATATTCATTAAATAATTATTAATAGAATGGATTGAGTATTGTCTAACATATATTGAGAAATCTATAATCTTAGCATCTTTCAGTCACTCACGTTATCTCAACATGTTGTAGTTAAACATCTATTTCTATAAAGATCCTCATATGGTTCCATTTGTATTCTAAAGTGGAAACATAATTTTTATACTTTCTAATACTCCCTTTTCATTGTTTTTATGATTAAATATTGGTATATTTGTGAACAAATGAGTTACATGAAAAACATATAGTGATTGTGATGAGTGAACCATGATCACATCATCACTATGCTAAGTTCTCCGAGTTTCATTTCTAGATCCAAGAGTAATATTTTTTAAGGAATATGCTCTCTAAAAAATATCATTTTATCTAAATAAGGTGGAAGAAGTGATGTCATGGACATGCCCTAAGTTTTGAGATGCATACTCAATAATCTCACTCTTTAGATTGCGTACCAGTATAAATCGTTTCCTTTTATAAAGTCTGAATATGTATCTTCTCAAAATTGGCCAAATGAACTTCAAATTCATATTGTAGTTTTCAATGTTGTCAATAAACAACCATAAATGTTAAATCATGCTTAGAGTGTATCAATTATTAACCAAGGGTAGATAATCAAAATTATCAATGAAATGCTAAATCCTGCACATACTTCACCAAATATATTAAAAAGTTCAAGTGAAAAGATAAATCTCCCCTTTTCATCCCATCTTTCCATCAATCAAGCTCTCCCCCTTAATTGAAATGAGAAATATAATTAAGAACAATGGATAATGTGTGATTGGAATACCTTAAGTTTCAACTTCTTGAGATGATATGAAGTTCAAGATTTTTCATGAAATAATCCTTGGATTTTAGCTCAAACTTATTCTTGGAAATAGTTTCTTTCACAGTTTTCTTGACTTCATTGTTTTGCATATTCCCAATGGATGATTTTCCAACTATTGTTCCATTCTTCTACACTTGTTGTGGCCTTTTATTCTTATCAGCATATGCATTTTGCACGGTTGGAATGAACCATCACTCATCATAACTGTGACCACTTCTATTGCAATTTGAAATAATTAATATAATTAATATTTATCATTTAATTTAATCATATTATTTATTACACACATATATATATATATACATTGGTAGATAATTTGATAACAGTAAGACACTTATTAAAGGTATAATAGAAGTCTAGATAACAGTAATACACATACAAAATGTATCATAAATCAAATGTCAACCTAATATACGTCTCCGATGTGGATGCTCCTCTGTCCCACAGTCAGGCGTATACTGGATGCGTCCACGCCGTGTTTGTCTACGTCTGTGCTCTGGCGTATGCTGCGCATCCTCATCGACAGCCACCTCCACATCCTCCTGTGTGACAGACGGTGGATGTACAGTCTCACCTCCTGTACCCTGGCCTGCATCTAAGGATAGTGGAAGCTGGCTGGAACTCTCACCAATATAGGAAGTAGATAGCTGCTCTGCTGCGGATGACTGCAATAAAACATTGAACTCAATCCAGTCAGCGTTTGTAAGTACCTGTGGCTGTGCCTGAGAAGCTGGAGGAGCATATGACTGATCATGCTGAACACCCTCCTCCAGTGGAATAATATCATGTGGCTGAGCAAGCTGAGCAGCCTCATCCTGTGGAACAACATCATCCATAACAGGGTCGTCACCCCCTGGTACATCTATGTGAGGCTCAACAGGCTCCGCGGCCTCCACAGCAGGCTCCGCGGCCTCCGCAGCAGGTGGTGGATCAAAGAAAATGCCATGATAAATCTCGTCCATTGACGATAGCATCTGTCGTACAGGGATGTGAAAATATGTTGGGTCAAAGGAAGCTCTCTCCACTGGATCGAACATATGAAGTAGATGACAAATACGAGCATCCTGCGAAAGCAAATTCTGTTGTTAACTAATTTGAATAAAAAATATGTTGAACAGTGAAAGGAAGAATGCATACCAAGTCATGGAAGCCCCGTCCGTGCCGTGTCAGAAATCTAACAGGAGACCTGATGTACCAACCTACATAATCCATCTGATCCATCAAATGAAAGCGTACTGTCCCTACCCCTCGAAACTGGGACTCCCGTCGCCTGTCCCATAACGCAACATATCTCGCATGGTAGCTCCTCCAATCAAAAACTCTCTTCCCTGACATATTCAGGGAATGCAATGAATCCAACTGACTGGGCGGGTCAGGAACTGGCTGAAGGAATCCAAACTGTCTCATAACCCTATCCGTCTGATGCCACTCGACTATATGAAAATGAATCAGTGGAACCATGCAGGAGCCGATATCAAGCATCACTGTACAGTATGGGGGCAGACTCTGAAGGATATCATCTGTATATGGAATCCATGTAATCTGAAAGAAAAAAAGAATAATCAATTAATAAATGAATAGATTTACAGCAAAGATTAAAGATTTAACAATATAAATAATAATCACTTACATCGTCTGGTCGAATGCTGTCTAGCATAAGTCTATAGGTGTGAACATCATGTCTGGGAGAATCTGAGTGTCGATGCGCCTGACTCCACCTGTAGATAATTTTTTTTTTACATTTCATAAAATAATTTTATACAAGTAAGTTAGATATTAGAAAGAATTAATAACATACCAACGTCCACGTGGAGCCTCTACTACAATATCTACGGGTAATGGCGCATGGGCATGTGGAGCTAAACGAGGTATGTGCTCCCATACCCACATCTGTAGAAGAACCATGCATCCTGTGATCTACATATTATCGATGCGACATGCGCTGCATAGGGCTCTGTATGTATATGCTAGGCAGGTATACCCCCAACTATATCGGCCTGCCTGGTCCAAATCCTCTAAAAAAGCTAGATACATCAGGTGCGCAAAAGTAGTAGAGTGGTCAACAAAAAGCGTGCCACCGATCAGCCTCAAAATATATGCGCGTGCAAATCGCAACACGATGACGTCATCAGCATCATCTGGTAAATGTGTGATGTGCTGGTCTAACCAAGGCATCCACAATCTACCACCGACGATGGTCCTGCCATCATCCTAGACCTCTATGCCCAGAAGTCTATTAACAAGCTCAGGCAAATCTGATGGAACTCGGCCTGTCAAAGAATGTCCGTCGATAGGGAGGCCCAACATAATAGCCACATCCTGAAATGTAATAGTCATCTCCCCCTCACTGAAATGGAAAGTATGCGACTCTGGTCTCCATCTCTCGACAAGTGCGGCAATGAGCTGATGATCATGAAATGTGAAGTCGCACATCACTACTCCATAAAATCTCGCTCGACGAAGATGTGGGACGATAGCGGGAGGTGGTGCAGTATGATGGAAATGGTGAGATCTACGTACACTCAAGGGAGCCACAGGACGTCCCTCTAAAAGCAGTCGTGATACATGAGTAGCCTGAGATGTAAGAAATGGAAAACCTGCCATCTGCACACATGATATCATCGTTACTTATTAATAGTGGAATCATGATATATTCATTTTTATTTGGTGTCACAATCAACATTAGCCTAGTCTCACAATCAACATTAGTTAAGGATGCTCAGACACTCAGATGCCATTACTAAAACTAGACATCTTATAAGAAAACCATAATTTAAAAGTGAAAAAATAATTATTTCTTCTTATTTGTGAAATTACGTTTGTTAATTTATCCATTATCCATTAAATAATCATCAACATTATTCCACATTAAAAATTAACAGGAAAAAGTGAAAAATTAATCATTTCTTATTATTTGTGAAATTACGTTTGTTAATTTATCCATTATCCATTAAATAACCATCAACATTATTCCACATTAAAAATTAACAGGAAAAAGTGAAAAATTAATTATTTTTTCATATTTGTGAAATTACGTTTGTTAATTTATCCATTATCCATTAAATAACCATCAACATTATTCCACATTAAAAATTAACAGGAAAAATTGAAAAATTAATTATTTCTTCTTATTTGTGAAATTACGTTTGTTAATTTATCCATTATCCATTAGATAACCATTACCATTATTCGACATTAAAAATTAACAGGAAAAAGTGAAAAATTAATTATTTATTCTTATTTGTGAAATTACGTTTTTTAATTTATCCATTATCCATTAAATAACCATTAACATTATTCCACATTAAAAATTAATAGGAAAACGTGAAAAATTAATTATTTCTTCTTATTTGTGAAATGACGTTTGTTAATTTATCCATTATCCATTAGATAACCATTAACATTATTCCAAATAGATCAAGTTCCTAAGTAACTATAGAAACTTCCACAATAGGTTATTCAACCACAACCTCTTCCTATTAGTCTTCTACTTCTTCTCATCCTCATCCTCTATTTCTTATTCTTCTTCTTCATCATCGACACCAACCACAACCTATTCCTCTTAGAGCAGGTACACCGACTCTATCATGGATGATGAGATTTGGAACTCTGTCCTGCCACTTGGGGACATCTCTTACGAGTATGTCCTTCTACGTGGCAGATACTGCATCGTATTCTCCCTCCTCGTTGCCGAGGCCAATCCATCTCATTTCTGATGCGAGTTGACTTCGGTCTTCCTCGAGGCCGCAACCTAGTAGCATGAAGCCAATAATTTTAAAAATGACACACATTGAAAAAATTATAAATGATACCAAAACCGACTTATGAAAACCTGGAAATATCAGGGACGATGGTCGGTTGATCAGCAGGCAATGTGATAGAATGGAAGTCACCAACAGGCATCCAACCAGCACTATAACAATTAATCAAAGTGCTCAAGTGATACACCGGGTCAACATATGGCTCCCATGATATATTTACCGAAGCACAAGCTGTAAGAACATGTACACATGGATATCTCAATGCCTGAAAGATGCCACAATCACAGTACCTGTTATCCAACATCACGACAAACACTCCATCATTAGTGCATGCACCCTGGTCGTAGCACTTTCTTACCCGAAAACTCCTCTTTTCCCTGTCAAAGGCTATAACATTCCATCGTGAAGCCTCATTCTGTATCCGGTCAATATCAGTTTGAAAATGCTGAGTAAAAAGCATTCCATTTTCCATCCTTTGGTAGGCCTTTTGCGACCGGTCAACAAAGTAGTGAACACATCTAAAAAATGTCTCTTGCACTAACCCTGTGATTGGGAGTTTGCGCACACCCTTGAGGACCCCATTTACGCACTCCACTATATTAGTGGTCATATGACCATATCTCATGCCACCATCGTATGCTAATGACCATTTTTCCTTTGAAATTTGTACCATATATTCATATACCTCCTCATTAACTGTTCGGATCTCTTCAAGACGTCGATCAAACCTTTCTTGTTGGGGTTCATATGCTGAAAGCATAACATAATAATGTATTAAAATGGATAGTAAATTTTGTTAAAAAAAGAAAGTTTAGAAAACCATACCCAATTTGAGGATCGCCTTCTTTATGGACTCATCTCTAAACTGCTTATGCACATTACTTGCAATATGTCTAATGCAATAACGGTGATAAGCATTCGGCTCAGTCCAAGAAACCCCATCACTACTCACGACCTCTATAATCGCTCGATGACGATAAGATATCAGACACACGCCCTGTTTCTGCGTGACATGAACACGTACACATGCCAAGAACCAGCTCCAACATTCAAAATTTTCTTTTTCAACAACAGCAAAAGCAAGTGGCAGAGGAGCGCGATTACCATCCTCTGTGGCAGCAATGAGTAGAACACCTGTATACTTTCCATAAAGGAATGTGCCATCTACCTGAATAAATTGTTTACAAAAGGGAAATGCAGCAATGCACGGTCTGAATGCCCAAAAAATCCTATTGAACTTCACCTTTGACCGATCAACTAGATGATTTTTGGATACATACTCAACAGTGTCCAACTAATAAACAATCTGATTATTGAGAGACAACAATTCCATAAGCTGTGGCAACAACGCATAAGACTCATCCCAATAACCATACACTTTTACAATGGCTTTCTGTTTTTCATTCCAATCTTTGTTGTATGATACCTTATAGTTATACAACTGTTGAATTATTTCATGAATAAGGGCAACAGGAATATCTTGACTTGTTCGTATCATCTCACAAATAACAGTAGATATAAACTCTGCATCAAGAGAAGAGTGATATTGTGCCAAGCTGGGATGCAGACAAGTGTGTGGGCCTTCTAATTTGGTTATCTTCCAACATCCATAACATTTATCAAATAGTGCTCTTAATCGAAATTTACATTCTGACCCATATTTTTTACAATGAATGAGATATTTGGTCTTCTTTGACTCATAATCCACAAATGTGAAATGTCGCTCAATGTGGTATTTCTTTATCACATTTTTCATGAACTGTTTACTTTCGAACTCCTGCCCAACATATATGGCATTATCATTTGATGCAGGCATATTCCCTATAATTCCAGGGAATTCAGAAGCTGGTGTAATGACATCCCTATCAAAAGGTTGTTCACGAGACATTCCTACAACTAAGGAACTCAAAACTGAAGGCTGATTACCACTAACTGGTGGATGTAGTGGATGTCTGCCTCTCAAAGGAACCTCAGAAGGTTCATTTCCAACCACATCATCTCCTGCTGACTCCCCAGATTCTTTTTCCTCAGATAAACTTTCTTACACTATATCAGCACAGAAAGGGATGTTATCTACATTTCCTTCCAAATTTTGATGATCTTCCTCATTACATTCTTCCACATGAGTCGTATGAGAAAGAGGCAATGAAGAAGACTGTTGTGAAGGACCGACTTCTATAGAGGTCACAAAGCATGGTTCTGTAGTAATCAATTGCACCACATCAATATCAGAAATGACAATAAATAATTCCATCAAACCATTAATACACTGTTGCCTGAATAACTGAGAAGCCTCCATCCAATCCTCATTATCGACTATAGGGTAGTCGTTGTGCCACATACGCTCAAGATATTGAAGATGTCGGTATCTAATTGAAGTGATTGCTTGTCCTGCACTCAATTTTAACCGACAATGAATCTTATTACGAACTGCATCCAATGTCATACAACCATGGAGATTTACCACTTTGACAGGTGGCACACTGTAGCTAAAACCCTGCTCGGTACAAATTACCTCACCATTGCAATATATTTGAGAAGACATAATTACCTATTAAAAAAAATTAAAAATATTATACACTACATTAAAATTTTAAATTATTTAATTTGGTTTTGAATAATTGATTATCTTGAGACTTTTTTATTTATTGATTTATCACTATTATGGTATAGTGATTGTGATTTTAGCACAAAAGCAAATTTAATATAATGTTTCATAAAGTTTGATTACTTATGAATATATAATCATGACTTGATCTTGAGACTTGCGATTAGTTTATCATTATCTGATAAACTAACCACAATTTATATAGGTAAACTCCTGTCTCTATTATCAAATATTGCAGCAACCGTCAATCTCCTTTCAAACAGCAACGCCTCCTCTCGAATGAGTTCTCAAATGCCTCTTCGTCGACACCTCTTCGGGGATGCCTCTTCATTGACACCTCTTTGGGGCGTCAGTCTTTTAATTACAAATTTACTCAGATGCATGTGAGAGGGTCTAGGGGTATGAAATACATAAATTAATTTAAACGGACACGCAGGTCCTTACACTTACTGAGAGATGACTCGCAGGTCATCAATACCGAAAAAATGCAATAATTACAAATTGAATAACAACACACACAACATAAAACATGCAATTTCAATTATGCATGGCCAGTCATCTCAAGATCAGTCATCACTCATAACGTGTTTTTTGGTATATTTATTATATTATCCGTATTATATAAAATCTATATTAAATACTACACCTCTTTTACAAAAATTTAACTTCATGTGTGTATATATATATATATATAATTATTAAAAACATTAAATAAATTTTATTATAACTGATCTAATTGAGATTTACATAATAAACACTTTTGCTATTTTAAATATTATGAAATTGTAAAGTTTTTTGGGCATTCTTCTACTTTTCAAAATATAAGTAAATATATTTTATACTTAATTGATTAAAAATATTATTACTAGTAAATAAAAGTAATTTAATTTACACATACATCAAAACCATCCATTAAAATAAATTTCTCTAACATAAATTAATTTTTCTAAACATTAAAAATTTTAGAAATAACATAAAACATTCAATATTTAGACAACAGACATTCAAAAAATTAAATCATACGAACATTCAACATCAAGAAAATTAAATCATACAAAACATTTCATGCATAACATATGAAATAAATAAATCATACACACAATTAAACATACAAATGAAATAAATAAACACAATTAAACATACAAATGAAATAAACATTTCATGCATAACATATGAAATAAATAAATCATACACACAATTAAACATACAAATTAAATAAATAAACACAATTAAACATACAAATTAAATAAATAAACACAAATAAACAATTAAATTATTAAATAGAAATTTTACCTCAATAAAAGAAGCAAATATTTGTTGAGAAAGAATTTCTGCAGAGCTTCGAAACAAAAACCAGAGGAGAACAATGGGTATTGGGGGGGGGGACCCCTCCTTTTATAAAATATCTTGGCCGGATGCGTGAACGCCGTTCACGCATCTTTTCCCGCGCAAGGATGCGTGAACGGCGTTCACGCTTCTTTTAGCTGGTCAGCAAAGGACGCGTGAACGTCGTTCACGCATTACTGTCGGGGTCCGGGATGCGTGAACACCGTTCACGCATCCCAAACCCATTTTTAAAAATATCCGAACCCTAACCCCGTTTATCATATTTTAATTTTTTAAAAACCCAGAAAAAAAAATTACTCGTTTTCCCTTCCCTTTGTCCCATGCAACCCTTGCTCTACGCGCCGCCACCCTCCCCGCTTCAGCCTTCCGTACGGCTCCTGATCCTCCGTTGGACAACCTCCTTAGCTACTTCCAGCGGATCCCCCTGCATGCGGCTCCCTCTCCTAGCGCCAGTACCCCGGGTTCCTCCTCCTTCCCTCACGCAACAGTGCCGCGCGACCCGCGACCCTGGCTATGTCATCCCACCTCGCCAGACGCCGTTCTTCTCAGGTCACCTTGCACATGCAGCTACTTCCTCTTCCCCTTGTTCCTTCCGCGCCTCCCAGTCGAGCCCTATATAAATGCGTCTCCCACTCCTCAGACCAGAAACCTCCCGCCGGCCTCGCCCGCCTTCGGCTGCCCTCCCTGCACTGGCCACAACACTGACTCCCCCTCACATTGTTCCAACAGACGCCCCATGAACCACCTTTCCAATTTTTTTTTCTTTATTTCCTCTTCGGCTATCTTCAGCGCGACCCGAAACCTCCGATGCCTTCCTGCCGCGTGCGCTCTAGCCACTTTGTACCCAGCCTGTGCACCTCCTAAGGGAAACCTCCGTATAGGAGGCCACTCCCTTTTCACCTGCAGACATATGCACACCCGGGCTCCTCCCTTTGTCCACACAGCTGACACCCACTACCCAACCGCCACGACTCTGCCCTGCTCCGGCCAGTAGTAGTGTAGCAGCCCCTACGAACTCCCTTTTTCCGGCCGGCGCGTCCCCTACCAACCACTTTTCTGTCCAGCAAAGCCCTTCGACCTCACACCCCCTTTTCTCTGGCCACGCACACCTCCGGCCAATCGCACCTCTGATTCCGTAGTACACCACTGTGCAGATTGGTTCCACTGCACTATACCCGTGTGGCCCCAATATTGTCTTCCAATCGTTGTGAAATTCCTTTCCGCCTCCCAGGCTGCTCCGGCCAGCTCCGTCGTCAACCGTGCTGGTCTTCGCGTCGCCGTTGAAGACGATGGTGGATTTCCTTGTGCACCACAGCACCGCGCCGATAGTTTTCCTTTTTTCGCAACCCTGATGTTCGAGTACACCTGCACACCAGTGTGAGGATATTTCTGTTTCTTCTCTTGGATAATTATTTTTGCACGTTTGTGATTAATTAATTCGGTGCGAAGTATAGTTTTTTATATATAATGAACTTAGTTTGTGTTTGATATCTTATTGCATGTTCATGTGAATTAAGATATGTTTTTATGAAAACTAATCCAGAGTTAAATTATGCAATTAATTTATTTAACCATGAAAGAGGTGTGTATTTTGTTTTATTAGGACATAGGTGTGAATTTGATCAAAAAAGTGTTCGTTGAATCAGTTTTGTTTATATGAGGTTGTGGGTGTCTCTTTGGAATTTCTTTCTAAATGTTTAAAGTGGTTTAGTAAATTATGTGGATGGTGCGAGTTGTGTTTTGAAAATATATCGAGGTGGTTCTTTTGTGTTGTTTATTTGGTTGAGTTGTTTTATGTTATTGTTTATGTACATTGGTTGTTCTGCGTTTGTTGCAGCGCATTGGCGAGGTAATTCCGCGAAATTGCGGTCGTTAGCCTACTCGTGCATGTGAGCCCGCTCGAGGCGTGTCGCGTAATCTTGTTTCGACAACGAGTCGAGGTAGTTCCCCCACTGCACTCACCTTTAAATTTAGAATTTGTTAATTGCTTTATGTTTTATTAATTTTAATGAATTAGAAATAATATAAGATAATTAATTATTAAATTATTATTTGGTGTGAAAATAGTCGTTTATTTTATACCGAACACTGGAAACATTTTCTTGACGAGCGGACACCCAGTATTGACAGAATGTCCGTTTGGCCTTTAAACATAATTCATGAAATTTCAAATGTACTTCTAGTTTCAAAGACAAATGATTTCTTCTGAACAAGTGTTTTGGGTTTTCTCGATAAATGAGGTCTTGCATTAAAATTGGTGAATGCCCATTTGGAACATTAATAAAATAAATTATTTTGGAAAACCCACTCAGGGGAAATCTTTGGTGTGCATTTATTGCGTGATCTGTATGTGATGTTTGTGCATCATGGCTGATTGATTTACATTGTGGACACACCCATTTTTATTGCTTGTGTTGACATGGGAACCTGATATAGTGAGTGAATCTTCTGAGAACGATTTCCGCACTAGTTTAGATTACGCACTGCCTAGTGGCCTCATAGCAGTGGAATACTGAGTTATTACTACTATGGGGATTGGGCCCCTCGGTTAGGCCATGTAGGGCTACACTGAGAGTTAGGGCATTATGACTTTATCGACTTAGAGCATGATTTCAGGATGACTCACATGTATGGTATATTCTGGATTGTTCACGATCTCCTAGGTTTAAACCATGTTTTTTTAGTGTTTGTTTGCATGTGGCTGACGATTGAGAGGCCTAGTTCGGTTGCTGGCCCCTTTTTTACACTTTATCCATTGCCCTTAGTGTGTGTTGTGTGTTGTGTGTGGTTTTCCTTTTGACTAACAACTTAAACATGGATTTCTAAATTGTTCACAAAAATGTTTTAAGATGCAATGCACCTGTTTCTTTCAAACATTAAACTTTTTTTTAACTAAAAAGGGCAATGGACTGTTACTTGTTTTAGAAATTAGAGTGTGAGTAAATAACCCATATTTTGTACAATGTAGTTCAAACATGAAATTAATGAATTATTTATTTAATGGTATGTGAATTGGAAATAGAATTACTCGAACCTACATACTGAGTTTTAAATACTCATGCCTATAGTGTTTTCCTGTTTTTAGTTTTGTTGCAGGTTTGACTTGAGCTTGTTCGCTGTGGGCGAGACTTAGTTGGGGTTTGGAGAGTGACTGTCGAGGTCACGAGGAGTTTTGGTTGGGGTTAGGTTAGTTGGTTGTTGTTGGTCGCTGTTTTTTTGTGTTGTTTAGATAATTTGCGTTGTTCTATTTTCTTTCCACTGAAATATTTATTTTATCGGGAAAAATCATTCCCACTTGCTCTCTTTTGATGCCCTAGTGCTTTTCGGTAGCCTGGGAGGATCGAGAAAGCCTCTCAGGCCATGTTGCGGACAAGCTCAGGTGAACGGTTCAGGGTCGACCCATGATTGTTCATGACACTGTTCACCAAAAACTTTTGAACTACATGGACTTTGATCCTTGACAAGGCAAGTTACGTAGGAAGCTTCCCTGAGGTTCAAGCCCCAAACCCAGTCACATCGACCCCCCTTCAGTGGTAAGCATTTTTGACCCCATCCATTAGTAAGATGTTGTAACCCCATCCAGCGGTAAGCTGTTGTGATCCCATTTAGTGGTAAACTGTAGTTACTCTATTCAGTGGTAATCTATTGAAACCCAAAATCAGCAGCAAGACGTCATCATATGAACTACATGGACTTTGATTCCCTGCCACATGGATACGTAGGAAGCCTGTTTGAGACTCAAGCCCAACACCACCATTGTCCTCAGGGATACTACATCTCATTCTCAATCCACTTAATTGAACCTCCCATCATCCATCCCGATTCTTACCCAGGCCACCACATCCCAGTGGGATTATGCCACCTAATACCCCATTCCCATTAACAACAATCAAGGAGCTAGCCACACGTTGGCCCCAAGATTCGTGTTCCCTCTAAAGGTTGCACCCATTTGATCCACTCTAGTCAGGATTCTGATCACTCTCATTCCATCTCCGCAAGACGTTAAACTGGTGGCCTACCTCCTGATAAACATTAGAAGCCCGAGGAAAATCTCGGAAGACACTCCTTTGGCGTAACCGTCTCTTCTAGCCGTTAACCATGCAACATACCTTGTGTTAAACCTGGGAAGCTGGGGAAAACTTCAGATACATGAACATGGAATATGATTCCCCATATTCGACTTTGGAAGACATAGGTTCTGCACCCTTGAGATGCCCTATTATGAGGAAGAATTCAGGTTCCCCAATGTCTACACATCTAGAGATTCCCCGACATGCCGGATCTTGTCATCTACTCTGACCGAAGGTTGCTACCATGTCAAGACCACATAGAATGTCTTGGCAGAAGTTGTGTAATTAACTGGTGTCCACAAAGATATGATACCGAGAATGAGATTCACGAACCATGACATAATCTATAAGGGAGACCCGAACTAGGTGACGAGTTCCGAGGAGGAATCCACGAAAGGAAGAACCAACATCCCATCATCCCATTCCTATCAAGGAGAAAATGTTCCTGAACAAGAAACAGATGTCGCTCGCCTTTGCAAAGAGAGAATGCATGGAAAAAGATATCTCTAAAATCCGAACAAACAAGATAGACACGCGTGCCCTAGAAAAAGTGTCCGAAACAAATACCTTTACCATCAATATATATCCCCAATATAGTTTAAAATATACTGGGTAAAAACCAATCAGATTTGTCCAACTGATTCATCTCATGTGAATACCAATACATTGAGGGACTTGAATTGACCGGACACTGACCCATGTAGTTAATATACAAATAATTCATAATATATTGAATGATCCATTAAATTAATGAACAACATGCCTTATCATAAAATATGTAGTAAACGTTATATATTTATTAATATTTCTCCAACTAATCAAATAACTCTTAAAGTGAACCTTGTTTGTAAAAATAGTATAAGGTTTAGGAAATAGTAATATATATTTCATGAGAATATAGATATTTTAGAAAAAATTAATTTTCAATAAAAATGTTCATAGGTAAGTGATTGTTTCATGATAAAGTTATCAATTACAAAATAATGTGATATTGTGAAGATAACTTTTCCACTTGGTAATTTTAAAGTCAAAACCCCTTGAATAAGATAATTCAAAGTGAAACATATACCTACATTAATTAAGAGTGAATCGTGATATTAAATTAAAAAGGGTAATTATATACACCACATTAAATTTAATTGGTTCGTAATAACAAATAAGTCTCAATGGAATGTAAATTGAGATGGAATCCCTTACCATATGCTCCATTTTGGGTGAAATTCTTTTAAAATATTGTATAATGGTTTTTATAATTTCAATAAACTATAAAATAACCATAATAATATTTATAATATCTTATATGATCTTCTTATAATGTTTTATTACCCTTTTGTTAATAATATTTCATTATTTTTATCATTTGTGTGTTATTTGTGATTTGTTTCATGTATGTTTTAACTTTTTATTTTTGTTATTATTACGTATATCATGATTTCATAGTCTATTGAATATATTAAATGATTTAAATATAATATATATTAATTATGTATGTATTTATAACAATCCATACAATTTTGAGATTGTAAATGAAATGCCCCATTTATAGAGACGGTAGGTCGTACGTATACATAAATGCTACTTCCACTTCCATGTCATTTTTAAAAATTAAGTTAATTATATATATATTTTTATTATCATTACAGTGTCATATTTATGTTATATATATCCCAATTTTTTATTAAAACCATCATTAATACATTCTATGTAACGTGTTAATGAAACACATCGCTTTGTGAACGAGGTAGTCAACATATCTACAAATGATGTTGTCGTACTTCCAAAAAATGGAAACCCTAAAGGTATGTGTTATATAAAAATTTAAAAATAATAAATACAATAAAAAATATATATCATATATAAACTATAAATACATCATTATTTACATTCTTTATATGTGGTAAATGAAAGAAAAAACCCACTTAGGTTCGCGAGTCAGTAGTCCGCTATACACACGAAAAATGATTGCGTATCCAATTTGATGGAAGTGTGTGTAAGCGTAGTTAATACCATTAATACAACAACATATCAGTAAATTTATGATAATTATGTTATTATATAGGCAATATATATAAATAATTTAATGGGAGGAGAAATAAATGAATCAAAAGTGATTGTTGAAGAACATTACCTCTTATTTAGGTAACTCATTTTTGTTTATACAAAAATCGTTATTTAGATTTCTTCATGAAAAAATAGAGGACTATATGATGGATATTTTTTTTGAGCTTATTTAGTAATTTATTGGATGATTTAAAGGGATTTAATGTTGTGAAAAAGTGGGATGGGTGAGTGCTTTTTTATATTGGTGGATGAGTGACATTTTTGTTAATATAAAAAGTTTAACACTATTGGGTGGAATATATTACATCATGTTCCTCAAGTAATGAAAACAACCACAAAAATTGAGTATATATTGGATATATGTCCATAAAATAGGTTTTATACATGTGTCTAGGTTCTTTTGGCCCTTACATTCAAGGTTTAGTCCCTTCTTAAGATGCTTGGTCTCGTACTCTCTGGAATTAATTTTAATTTCTTTCAATATTTTATTGGTAAAAAACCAATTTGAAAATAATATATGTTTTAAATAAAAATAATTATAAATATTTAATCCATTTTACCAATTATAATCAAATAATTGGATGAAATTAATTTAAAATTAATCTGGTAGATGAGACGAGAAAAAAGAGTTTTAAAGCATAAATGTTCAAAAATTAACCCTGTTTTATATCAAAATCCAATATAAAAAATGACTAAAATGAACTAAATTGTGTTAATATATGTAAAATTTATCTAATTAAACTTTAAAACCAATTTAAAATATAATTTTACCCAAAAAATTAATTTCATGAAAAATCAGTTTTCAATAAATTACAATATTTTCACTATTCACCAAAAATGTAACTTCACAGAAAAATATCACAAATTCACTATAAGATAATTTTGAGGTTGTAATTTAAAAAATTAGGTCTATTATTTAAAATAGAATTTATAAAAGCGTCAAAATTTATATTTCAAATATGTGTGCTATTAAAAGGTAGTAAAACTATATTTAGAAAAATATAGCTTCTTATACATACTATTTTATCTGATTTAATATTATTCATGTAAAACCTATTAGATGAATGTAAAAAATAATTTATTGAATATATTATATATATAATTAATTAATATCATTAATTAATATTAATTAATTGAATTTATTAATAAAAAAACATTTAGATGCATAAAATGGGTTTCATGTAAAAACATTTCCTTTATATTCAATTTGATTCTATATTCATATCTAACACCAATGAATAAAATAAACATATGTAAACAATATTTTACAAATTTTGTAAATATTTTTCATACATTTCACTAAAATGGAATGTTTATTTCTCTCATATTAAATAATAATATTAATAGTATATTGTAGTTTGGAAAAACCTAGTCTTGAATGTAACAAAAGATATCGAAGAAACTCAGTTTTGTGTGTAACACAAACCAAATTAGTGTTATGTTTATAAAAATATAATATATGTGTTGTGTGTAGTTTAATATTAACATGGTGTTTCATATAAATTACCATAACAAGAAAATTATACTTATTCTAAAAGGAATATTTTGTAATGTCTTGGGTTGTTACATTCTACCAAATTTTGTTAAATTTATTCATTGTAATTAAAATGTGATATTCATAATCTAGGATATGATATTTTGAAGTACTATTGTTGAAAAACCTACATTGTAAATAGGTTTAATATAAAATATTCTTAATAATAGGGAATAGTAAATGCGAAGTTCACTATAAAACTAGGGTTTCGAATAAGAGAACATTAGTAAAAGGATATATAAGGAAGAAAACTCTAACATTCATGTTATGATGGAGAGTTATAGAGAAATGTATCTTGATAAAGTTTTTAAACAATAATTCATAAACTATAGGTGTGAGAAATTCCATTGATATAATAAAAAATGATTATAATAAGAAGACATTTTTTTCAATACCCCTTTCATAGAGTTTTGAAATTCTTTCACTATATAAGAACGTTAGGAAATATAAGTAATTTTTAAATTTCTATTTCATAAGAACAATATTATCCTTTTGTTGTGCCTTGAACTAGTTATTCATCATCTATTAGCACAAGTTTCTTTATAGGGTGAAGTAACACATCAATCTCTAGATATACCTCCAATGTTCAAGTTAAACCATTTCATAAATTGTTAAACTTTCAAAAATATTATTATAAAACACTTTTTATTCATTTCCATGGTAGTTATTAGTATCCAAATTACTTTAAACATACCAATCATCTCTTTATTTAACATCATTATCTCAACATCAAGGAAATATTAAGGATTATATCTCACTCAACCGTGTGCTTTCCAAAATGTTTAACTTGATAACGAATTGCATTTATTTGTACCATTCAACATATGATCTCAAATAATTAATTAAAAATTACTATACTAATAACATTATATATTTAATAAATCATATGATGTGAAAATAATAAATAAAATACTTTTACAACAAATTTTATAGATCCAAATACAAAAAAACATTAATCATTCCACTTCGATTGTGTCAATAACATATGATTGACATAGATCCGTTAACTTCTTCCGAGTTATGTTCCATTGATGCTTGGGGAATTCATTTATATAGTTCCATAGAGCCTTATAGTTTTAACAGAGAATAATTGTGCTCTTATTCATCACATTGCATTATTTTTCTTGGGGACCCTTTTTTCTGCACATATAATAAAATCCCAATCAATTATATCATTTCCTATGTTTATTATTTAATCAGTTATCACATTTAGGAAATCATTCTTTAACTTATTCCATTTATCTATTATTTTCTCATCCATATTTTTCTTATTTTTTTGTCCTCTGAATACATTTTACTGGGTGAATTAATTAACTATCATGATAGTACATAAAATAATTTCATTGTATAAAGAAAAGGTTTGATACACCAAATCTCTAGGGTGACCTGGCTTAAAACCATAAATTAAATGGTCAATCATGAATTTAATGTTGCATATTAAATCCATTTCATACCTTTATAACCTTGTAATGTTATCTTCATACTTCAAAACACATTCTTTCTTATTTTTATTTATGTTAAGGAAATTTATCTTTATCTCAGTTTTTTTCTCATGAGGGAAATATTTTTCAAATAATGCCTCATTAAAAACATTGTATTCCATGTGTTCTATTTCATCTCACCTTCTAGTATTATGGATAAAAAACCACTATTGATCCACATAAAAATTGAGGTAATACTCTTCAATTGTAACCATTTCCTTTTCACCACATACCAATGACAAGAATATCTTATCCAAATACTTAATCCATCACTCAGTTACCATTAGATCCACATCCCCACTATATGATGGGGGCCTCCATCGCATAAAATGATCCAAAGTCATATAATCTTATTTTAGAATTTATTATTCCATCCGATAAAGGTTTTGTGACATAACATGATTAAGCTTCCCTAATTATCCATAAATATTTCTGTTCTAATACCAACTATATTGAATTTCCCATTAGGGAAACATCTACATTGTCCAGGAGTATTGACACACTTCTTCATTCCAGGTTCCATTTCAAATAATATAATATACTAGATTAGCTCATAAATTTATGAACTTTGTATAATTTTGCACATAGAATAAAAAATAACATAAATTTAAAAGATTATGCATAACTAATCTCATAATCATAAACATGTTTTCTTCAGGGATATTTACACATTTAAATCCATTATAATGGTTTTAAAAGTAACATGTAAATTATCCGAATAATACCCTCAGTTGTTCCTAACTAGGTGTGTAGTAAGGACCATTATTGTCTACCAGGTTATGCTTTAGTCAAGCTCTATGCACCTTTTCAATCTTGTTACCCCTAGGTAAATCTGTTCCAGAACCACATCCCCTTGTCGTATCCAAACAAAGACGTATTTCTAAGAAGACCCACATAATCTCTACCGTATAAAAATTCAAGGACATTATTATAGACTTATCTTCAATGTCTACCTTAGGGTTATGTTCATGTATCTAATTTTTTCCTAAATCAAGTTTCCATGGTTTTCACTAAACTTAATTTGATACCAATTATAACACCCCAACCCTTGAACTTAATTTGAGTGCCTTACTTTAAAACATTGGACTAATTATAAGGAATCAAATCCCAAATAACTGATCAATTTAGCAGTTTTAGAAAACCAAATTACATACATGATACCCTTATTAAATTAGTCAATATATAATAAAACCTGATATATAATAAAATTAAATGAACAACAACCTTGAAAGCTTATTCAAATATTTATTCTTCATAACACAGGGAAAGGAAAAAAATAAGGGTGGTCTAAAATGCATAGTAAGGATAAAGTATAGTATAAAATAAACGAATGAATAATGAATTATCAATATGGAAATGTAAATAACCAAACACACATGCAATGTAAATAACGGGATAAGGAATAATCAATATTTAAAGGTAAAAAACTTAACGCACACTCCATTTAATCAATAAACTGAGAATTAAATTGAATACATAAATAATGTCAAATGAAAAATATAATGGATGATAATAATTACTAAATTATAAATAAAGGTAATTATTTATTGTTGAAATTTATGTTTCATTGGCACATGATACCTTTACCATCAATATCTATCCTCAAGATAGTTTAAAATATAATTGGTAAAAACCCTTCTGATTTTACAAAATGATTCATCTCATTATACAATTGATGCATCGAGGGGATTTAATTTACTAGTCCCCAACCTATTTAGTGAATCCCAAGAACGTATAATATAACATATGAACAATTTAATTAATGAACAAAATTCCTAATCATCAAATATCTATATTAAGTTAAATATACAAATTTATCAATATTTACACAATTAATAAAAAAAATGTCAAAGTGAACACCATATAAAAATATTATATATGGTTTAGGAAATAATAATATCCATTGAATGAGAATATTTATATTTTAGAAAAATTTAATTTATTATAAAAAATGATCATCAGTAAGTGATTGTTTTAATAGAAAGTAAACAATCACAAAAGAAAGTGACATTAAAAAGATTACTTCTACCACTTGGTAATTTTCAATTCAAAGAACCTTGAATGAGATAATTAAAATTGAAAAAATAAATATAAAATTAATTAGGAGTGAACCATGTTATTAAACTAAAATTAGATAGTATATAAACCACATTAATGTGAATTGATTAATAATAACAAATATGTCTCAATGTAATTTAAATTGAGATGAAATCCATTACCTTAAACTCCCATTTGGTTGAATAAATTTTAATCTAATATTTAATTTTTTAAGAATTTTTTTACTTATAAAATAAACTTAATCATATTTATAGTATAATATATGATCTTATTATAATGTCTTATAACCATTTGTTAAGAATCTTTCAGTAATTTTGTCGTTTTGGGTGTTAGTTGTCTTATTTTTTGGATATGTTTTGACTTGTTATTATTTTTATTATTACACAGATCATGATTTAATTTTATCTAGGATGTAAAAACTAATTTAAATATCATATAAATTCAGAATATATCTATTTATAAAAATCCATAAATTTGGAGATAGGAAATGAAATTCACTATTCATGGAGATGGTAGGTCGTACGTACGGATGAACGCGACTTGAATTTCCTTATCATATTTAATGATTAAGTGATATATATATATGTATATTATCAATATTGTATCATATTTATGTAATATATATCACATATTTTTCTTAAAATGTTCATTAATATATTCCATGTAATGTGTGAATGAATCATATCTCTTTGAGGAGGCGGTAGTCCACACGTCAACAAACAATGTTATTATATTCCCAAAAAATGGAATCATGAATTTATGTGTTATATGAAATTACAAAAATAATAAATACATTATATATATTTTATTAATCAAATATAAAAAATAAACACATCATTATTTTCAACCTTTAAAGGCCTTAAATTGAAGTACGAACAACATCGGTTGGCGAGGTGGTTTTCCGCCATACACACGAACGATGACCGTGAATCCCATTTGATGGAATTGTGTATATGTGTTGGTAATAACCTTAAGATAACAAAATATGACTATATTAAGTACCCTGATATTATTATATAATAAAGATATATAAATAATATAAAGGGTGAAGAAATAAATGAAACAAAAGTGATGAGTGAAGAATTTTGCCTCTTATTCAGGTAACTTCTTTTGGTTTATAACAAAAGAATTCATCGGTTTAATTTATGAAAAAATCATGGATTATAGTATTAAGGTATAAATTTTGGTATATTATTTAGTTAGTCTATTGAATATACTACTCGATTGACGGGTTTCAATAAGTGGGAGGAGTGAGTGCATTTTCAGAGCGGAGAATGAGTGACATTGTTGTAAATATAAAAAGGTATACACTATTCGGAGGCCTCAATTACATCACGTGCAACCAATAATAAAACATTATTTATAAAACACAGGATATGGTAATGATATTTCCATAATATAGGTTTTGTACATCTTTCTAGTTTATTTTGGTCCAAAAGATTAATGTTTAGTTCATTGTTAAAACATTTATTTATCTTAATCACTATAACTAATTTTAATTGCATATTAATATTTTTGGTCAAAAAATATTTTTAAAAAATAAAAAATAAAAAATATAATTATTAATAATATTTAATCCATTTTAGTAGATTCAAATAATTGAAGTTTTATAAATTAATTGAATATTAATCCTGTAGGCAGGATGGGAAAATGGGATTTTAAAATGAAAATGTTCAAAAGTTAACTAAATTTTTATATCTAAATTTAATATAAAAATGTTTCCAATGAAACATAATGTATTAAAATATTTAAAATTTATCTACTGAAAAATTAAACATAATTATGAATAAAATTTATCCCTATGAATTATTTAGATGAAAAAGCATTTTTCATTTAAAATTCATTATTTTTCCCAACAAATCCAAAATTGAGACTTCATAGAAAAATACCCATAATTCACCCTTAGATAATTTAATGTCACAAATTAAAAAATAATGTTTATATTTTCAAATATAATTTATAAAAGTTTAAAAATTTATATTTAAAAATAGTTTCACCATTAAAATGCCACAAAACTACCTTTAGAAAAATCCATCATTATTGTATAAAATTGGATTTGTTCTTATCTTATGCATATAAGACCTATTTGATGAATGTAAAAATAATTGATATATTATATAATATATTTATTTTACTAATATCATTCACTAATGATAATTAATTTAATTTATTAATACAAAATCCCTTTGGGTGCATAAAATATTTTTTCTTATAAAAACATTTCTTTTATATTAAATTGGATTCCATATGAATTTATAACACTACTAAATTATATAAAAATATTTAAAAAATTTCTTAAAATTTTAGATAATAGTTTTTATAAATTTTATTAAAACAACTAGTTTATAACTATCGTATTTAATAATAATATTAACAATATATTTTAGCCCGGTAAAAATCAGTCTTGCGTGTGACATAAGCTATTGAAGGAACTCAAAATTGTGTGTAACACAAGCCAATATAGTGTTGCATCCACTGAAATATAATATTAGTAATAAGAGTACAATTATATTGATTTTTTATTATATTTATATCAATATAGAAATAAAATTAAATTTATTCTTATAGGAAAATTTTGTAATGTCTTGGGGTGTTACATCGCTCGTGCGGACGTATTGACAACCATTTCCCGGAAGCAATATGATTTATTTTTTGGTATAATTTTTACTTAAATGGTAATAAGGATATATTTAATGGATATAAATGATATATATTATACAATAATGAGTTAGTAATGGTGGATTATTATTTACCTTTGTTTTGTTCCCTTCGTCAAAAAATGGAAACTGTGTTCATTCGTATGTATGACATACACTCTCGATGATCAATATAATTGATTTTTCTAACTTAAATTTTTATATTCTATTAATAATAATTATAAAATGAATATATATGAGATTTATATTATTTTTAATATTATGTATATTATTTAAACATGATCAAAATACAAGGACTGAAAGAACCAAACCAAAACATATATTAAAAATGAAGTAGTTATTACTAGAAATTGTTATTTTTACATAGAATTACAAATAAATGGGTTACAAAAGACTATAATTAAATAATATAAGGTATAATATATATTATTATTTTTTATTATTAGATGTATAATACAATAATATTTATTATACAGGAAGTTTGATCACGTTGTAAGGAATTCATACTTAAAGTAAGTGTTGTTCATCTAACTTTTACTTCTGTGAGGCATATTCCATATTCACCACTTATTTATTTTTTATGGTGAATATAAATCCAATTAAATGTGTTATATCATGAATATATTTAATGTAATTATATCCAATAATATAGTTATTTTATTTCATTCATGGGGGGTTATGATTCAAAATATACAAATGTGGTAAGAATTTTATGTTACAATGTCATCGTTTATCGTGCTTTTTATGATTATGCTTCCAATGATAAAATATTAAGGTATTTATCTAAATATAATCATGATATTTCTTATTCTCTAATTATTTCATGAATTTACATGTTTTCCTTTCATTTTAAACTCTTTCTATACTAAATATCTCCAAAGAATGTTTTGAGGAAGATCAAATTTATTTCTCTCTACTTGAAAATCCTTTCTTTTCCTTGTCCATGACTCTTAATAATGTTTTCAAAAATATTTTTTGTATTACTATATGTTTTTATAATAATTTTCTAAATATAGAATTTTTATATGGTTTTTGAAAGGAATCTTCTTATCTTTTTCTAAATGATATACTCTTTTACTCTTTAACAAAAATTTGAGTGCAATATTTGTTTTATCAAGCTCGGTATGAAAGAAATTCCACACAATCATGACCAAAAAATTATTTGAAGCTTCTGGGAAAATTTTACATGAAATGTTTCAAAGAAAATTTATTCCATAATAATAATATTTTTTTTTGTTTTTGAAGCTTTTTCTTAAGTAAAAATTTCATTTTCCACAAGAATGGATTCAATAGAATATAAATTCATTAATAAAACAACCATAATTTAAAATATGAAACTTTGGGAATATATTGTAATGATTACATAATTATAATTTCTCTACATGAAGTATGATTATATTTATTATGGATGTACTATTTTGATACAATTGTCCATATTACATTAAATGGTGTATGAAACAGTTTACCCCTTGGGGTGTGTATTAAGAATTCATATGTTGGCTTCCAATATGAATGTTTATATTGAGAATGTTTCACCCTTCTCATATGATGAATGAATTTTATTTAGTAATGGATGTGTGAGGACCACTATATCCCTTCAATGCATCAATAAGCCTCATGAGAAAATCTAGTATGGTTATTTGGCAGAGGCCTTATCGATATATGTAAGATTTCTTGAACAAGGCCTTGATATTATGTTTATGTTAGTTGAAATTATTCATTCCCTCATTATGATATTAGTTATTGACTTCTATATGATTTTTTGAATATGTTTGATATCCATTGATAAAAATTAATCTAATGTGATTGGTTATATGGAATTATTTGATCGTTATATATTCATGTTATATAATTATATGTTCTTAAGTACTACTAAAAACATGACTTTAACAGTGATAAAATTATCCTTTGTTTGTACTAAAAAATAACTAACTACTAGAGTGATAGTAAAATCTATATTATTTTCATAGTTATAGAAAAGAACTAATAAATCATTCCTTTATCAGCAATTCCAAAAGCATTTATGAAGTGGAATACTATAGTGTGTTGCCAAATGTATATCACAATAAAACACCACAACCAACATAGGTACAATATAGATGACACCAGAAATAGTAGATAGGTAAAATATATATTATTAATCAAAATGGAATTTACAAAAAAAATACTATAAAAACACTGTATTATATAAATTTCAAACATTGGTTTATAAAATAATATGAGTAAGTTAAAATTATCACATACATTCAAAAAAATCAATTTTGTTTTGTCATTTCCCCCTAACCCCCACTAATGATTTTTTTCGAACTAACCCCCTCATCTTGAGAAAAAAAATGTATGTGTATAAGAAAACAATTCTTATGGTAGTAAAAAATATATGAATGTATTTCTCCCATTTCTGAATATGTCAGTTCTCCTTCACCTAAAATTAATTTCAATTTTAAATAAAAAGGAAAACTTGGAGTTATAAAAGTCACACCACGCATCAGATTGAGGTTGGGATGGTTTCTACATGTCCCAATTAAATTGTATAACATTTTGCATACGTATAAATACAATATTAATGAAATTTCTTCTTTTTTAATTATGCCACATTTTTTTATTAAAATTTCATTTTAAACCAGAATCATGAACATTGACTCATACTTGTCCCATCGCATGTTAGTACGATGTGCGACTGATTTATATAAAAAATAATGTATGAATGTTTTTCCTAAATTATAAATACAATATGATAACTTTATATTTATTTCCAATGAGTGAATCTTTTTGACCTAAAATATAAAATTTAAAGTGACGTGCCTGATATGACTCAATGTGTCTCTTATTAGTTATTAGTCAAAGTGTGTGATTCACTTATGAATCAATTTTCTAAATTATCTGGACAATATGATCCTATTTTTTAGTTTTTAGTGAGTGACCATTTTTGAACTAAAATTAAAATTTTAAACTGATAATGAAAAATTTGAGGTATAATGAGAACATAATATATAATAACGAGGAATGTCTGATTCCTAAACATAAAAATGAAGTATATAATATTTTAATAAAATATGAAAACAATCCAAATTCATTTTACCAGTTCTGAATATGTCCGTTGTCTTTTTAACTAAAATTAATGTGAATGTTAAATAATAAAGACACCCTTGGAGTCATACCTGTGATAACCTACATTAGATTGAGGTGAGGATGATTCAGACACATCCCAAATGATTTATAGATCATTTAACTAAAGTTTAAAAATAATAATAACACATTTTTTGAGTATATCACTTATGTTTTTTTACTAAAATATGATTTTAAACTAGAAACATTCACTTTCAGTCTTACTGGTCTCACCGTGTGTCAATTGGATATGAGTGAAACATATTTTGAACTAAAATGTCAATTTTAAATTGATTATGAACACTTTTAGTCAAATTGAACACACCATTTATTATATTGAGGTGAATCAAATTACTACAAATCAAAAATGACTTATAGAACATTGTCCTAAACTATGAAAGCAATCAAAATGTGTTTTCTCAATTTTGAGTATGTCAATTTTATTTTTTAATATAGTTATTTTAAATGTTAAATAAAAATACACACTTATAGTCATAATATCCACATCATGCTTTGGATTGAGGTTCAAATTATTCCTACACATCACAAATGATATATATATTGTTTTTCTGAAGTATCAAAATATTATGAATGAATTTTCATAGTTTTGAGTATGTGATGTGTGTTTTGAACTAAATTTTAAATTATAAACTAAAATTGTACAATATTAGTCATATCGAGGACACTGTGTGTCAAATTGAGGTGCATTTCATTGAAAAAGAGATATGTGTTTTTTCTTTCAACTATCTCCAAAAGGCAGAATATAGAGAGCATGTTACATTATGATAGAAGGGGAAAACTTACTATCACAATACCTGGCCCTACCCAAGCTCACATATGGAGCCTACAAGGCCCAAGGGGGTTTAACACAATACTATAGAGAATTCTTTAATACTAATGGACCTTGTAGAGATGAAGATATTTCTTGAGGATTGTCGAGAACCTCATCCCCATACCTAATCACCATGTGGCAGTCTATGACATCATTTGGCCTCAAACACATCATGTTTAAGGTATCATTGGGTTTCCTCTTTAATTATAATGTAACATGTTATTTCTAATCTAACATGAGCATGAATAACGTCAAACAAAAAATCCCAACATGAGCAAAAGGTTCCACCGGTATTAGAAAAAAAATCATATATTAGCAATACTATAATGAAAGAAACATAAAAAACATTTGAAAAACTTCATTCAATGTCACATTGTTTTAATCAATAATTCTAATATATAACATTTTTGATTCACCCACTATGGATAGAAATGATATATTTAAGAATATCAATTCAAAAAAAATTATATATTTAACAACTTTATAATAACATTACAATCATGTGTTACAAAAAATTCCCATAAAAACTTTTATCCTTTTTGGTTGGTGTAAAACTCTTTTATAAACATTTTATTTCTTATTTACCCCCAAACAACTATCATAAACCATTATATATATTTTTATTATATTAAACAATATTTTTTACCTTTATTTATTCTAAGAAAACAGTAACCATTAGTGTAAACCTTTAGGTTTCCATTAATTGAACTAAAATAAATATTTTTAATTTGAGTTTTTATAGAAAATTATAAAACATATCTTTCCCTTTAACAATTATAGAGATTATATAATCTATGAAGAAAATGAGCTTCTTTAATGGAAAAAACTAATGTGTGACCAATTATGTATTTTTAGAACACACTAAACTCCATTATAAATTGATTACCCATTTTTGAAGTTATTAAGAATCAACATAACTCTTTATAGAATACAAATGACCCTATAATACAACACATCCATTAATTCTTCATGGGTTGTACTATAGATTAACATATCCTCTTTAATATTCTAGTGGATGATAAAATCTCTCATAACATCATCATTATTTGTTCATCAAAATGGGAATATCCCTATTCTCATGTGTTTTTTTATTCATAAATATGATGAGTTTTTTATTAATGATATTGTGAACATGTGTCATTTTACACAATGAATGTGGACATGCATATTAGTAGTGAACCAGTGGAAATTTTTTTTGATGGTGAGCCGATGAACAGTAATCTATATAAATAATAAGTATGGGTTAAAAACCTCTACTAATGTAATGATCGTGAAATTCTATGTTGTATAATGGTTGGATAATTTAAAATCAGATCATGTAAATTCAAAAGAATCAGTTTTAGATAATATATTTTTCCATTTTAAATAAGATGTGTTACTTGTATAGATTGCAATTGTTTTTGATGTTATATCATGCATTTAATATATGATCGAATTGTCAAAATAATTCTACCACACACCGAAGTGACACCACTATATTGTTCTTTTATTATACCATTTACCACCACCCATGATGGAACCCTAGAGAGGGAATAAGTCTAATTTTATTCGAAAAAAAAGATAAGGAAATTAACTGAATTTGTTTGATAAAATATTGATAAATTTAACTAAATAAGTAGTAGGAAGTCACATATTCATGAATCTAATATATATTATGGAACTATGTTTTTTACTCGTTAATAAAAAAATTGACTTCCTCCATCATGTTTCTCCTTTATTAGTATCTAAAAAATAATATATAATAATTATGATACTAATGCTTCACACCACAAATATATATCTAAGGTCATATCCCGTACTAGATCAAAAATCATAGTAGATAATTTCCTGAATTTGTTGGCAGAAAACATTCTTACACCATGTACGGTTTCCACTCATCTCTCAAAAAAATTAATTCTTATTTTGAGAATGAAGGTTGTTGACAATATCTGTATTAATAAGAAAATATATACAAAAAAATGTTTAATAAATTTTTTTCATGCAATTTTAATCATTTGAAAATTATAAGTTTTTTTATTCGGGGCTTTTCATGGTTATTTTATTATCATAAATTTTCAAACATAATATCCATAACTGTTCCAATTATATTTCCTAAGGTACTGAATAAACTTTGACCAAAATCCTTAAATTATTTTTAAATATATTTGGATAGTTAATTCTATCAATATATCCCAAAATCTATTTATATTTTAATTAATTCACATGATTTTCTATGTTCTATCAGTGATTTGAGGCCAAGATTTATCCTATATTTAGAAGCCACCCTATCGTAAAGACATTATTGTCAAAACATTGACTAAAATATATAATTAAAATTTATATATAAAATTTTGACTGTAGTGTATTAAAAATTCATAATAACCATCATGTGTGGTTGGTTTATTGGATATGCATTCACTGGATCAAAAAAATATTTGGTTTGTCTAAATTTACTATGATCAACATCCGATGATGCCTAAAAAAACAAATATGTAATGAAATAAGTAAAAATATATTTTATGTTATTAGATTAATGATTCCACATCATTATTAACACAATTTTTCTATTATATATTATTGATATAAACCCCTTAAGAAAATAAAAATATTTTTTAACTTTAATGAAGAGATTAGATCACTATTTGGACATACATATTATAAAATTGTAGCTTTTTTATGTATTCCCAAATAAGACTTCCAACCATTTAAAATTGGTAATATCATTTATATTCTTGAGACAAAAAATGTCTATAATGAATGTTTTAAAATTTTGTATTCCTATGGAATTTAAGACATATTTAAATCTTTAAATACGGTCACTTCATGAAGTTATAATGATAATAAACATTTATATGGAACTAGTGGGGAGAAGGTTCTCCTAGAGTGTCCTTTTTTATTTCTTGGTTGATTTAATATATTTTTTTGATCCAACCTAATCGTTTGCTCATAACATTATATATCTATAATACCATAAATCAATTTAGACCTTTTTTCATCAACTGTTATATGTTTTTCATAAAAATGTTTTTATTAAATATATAACTCATGAATATTTACAAGATTATATGAACATTCTAAAAAAATTAAAATAGCATCATTGACCATTGTAATATCTAGATCATCAAGTGGAATATAAAAATTAGAGTTCAGATCATTGAATACCTAAATCCTAAATCTCAAATGATCTTTTGGGAGTAATTTATTATGTATCTTGTCTCTCGGGATATTATACACCATACCTCACACAACAAGGTGGTACATAGGTGTTGACAAATAGAAAGAACATACAACTTTAACCCACATAATTTTGTTAATATATAGTTATCAGAAGTTGTTCGATTCACTATTATAGAAAAGTGTATTGATAAAAACGATTACCTTGGGTAATGTATGTAGTTAAGGGGAATGACTAGCCTCAAAGATATCAGGGTCATTTGGTTTATCACATTTGGTTCTTTGTTCCACTATCCGCTCAATTTGATCCTTTCAGATATATTGGGCTGAAAAATTAGACTAGAAAATAATATATTGAAAAGAATATATTTTCTTCTACAATCCTTTCAACATATTATATGCATATTCTTGTAGATTTTACCTTTTGAAATATGTGCTAGGAGATTCTCTAAAATATATTACTCTAAAGATTCTATATTGTCCTAGCTTCATCAAAGATACTAAATGTAGATTTCTTTTAGTATGATTTTTGCCGATTCTTTTCTTTAAAACATACAAAAAATATGAGCATAAACAAATATTTTTATCTCATACTATTATAAAGCATAAAAAATTATTATTATATTATACTTACATCTTCCCCATACCGCTTTTGTATTTTCATCAACTAGTATTCCCTCTTTATTTATGTGAGCCTCCATCCATAGAAAAAGACTTGGGATGGAAGTGGATTCATATTTGGATTCATCAATTGATATATAAAAATGGAACATATGTTTTTTCATATCATAGAAAATTTTTATTATTAATTTAAAATACATACCCATTTCTTTTGTAGTGAAGCATGTGCCATTATTTCTTTTTGATAGGGTTATATTGGTTTTGATGCACATTCTTCATTTTTAGAATTATTTTAATATTTCATAAATTAGTTTTTTTAATGAAATTGTATAAAATAGATAATGTATGTTAATATATTATTAACTAAAATTAACCTGAAATGATTTATCAATATTATGGATGATGAAATCATTCCACGTTTCCCTCTTTATAGTGTGCACATGACTAACTAGTTGGTGGAGCTTTATTTTTCCCCAACATCCCTAAGATATAACTCTTTAAGAAGAGTCTAGAAGCATATATGGGATTTTATTGTGGCCATGAAGACATATTTCTTATCGAAATCTTCAAAATAAAATAAAAAATTCATTGAATAATGAAAATTATATCAATGTTTCATTATATAATATTTCAGTAAAATAGATAAAGTATATCATAACATTACCGTTATCTTTCCAAAGGCTTTCCTTCATTACAGGATGGGGGTTGTGCCATGTATCTATATCAATTGGCTCATTCATCATCATTATGACCCCAACATAACTATGAATATTGACTTTTTGGCATCAACAAGTTGGCCATGTTGATTCCAGAAAACCTAAAATTTTATACCCTTACATATTTCCTTGCAAATTCTATTCAGCACTATGATGCGAAATCGTTCTTGTTTTTTACATCAACATTTTATTGATCCTTTAATAATTCTATAGTTTCAGTATAAACTATATGTTCTTTGTTGGAATTGGTAACATCATCATGTGTAGAAGACATTGTTTGCGTTATTATAAAAACATTTAACATAGACTTTGTTAATGTATTAGAGAATATATAATATTATGAGGAAAAATATATTATATTAAATAAAAATTTAACAATCTCATTGAGTTATTTTTATTTTTTTAAAGGTTTAAGGGATTGGGATCCTCTGCTGACAATCCAAATCCCCTCTATATGGACCACTCTAATGTAAAATATATTGTCCACGTTGGGACCAGTAATAACTATTTATGATCACACATTGAGAGGGTCACCCTTGATTAAACTTTCATTGGACCTTAAATTTATTTTAGTCTCCAGTAATAAAATTGACAGATTCATGTTTGTTGGATCTGAGAGATAAAATAATTCCACTAGTCGTAATTTCATTATGAATGGCTCGTACTGAAATTCATCTTCATGAATCCCATTTCAATAACGTTCACCACACTCCTACTGTCAACCCATTTTCAATGGAAAATGAGCACTTGAAATTTAGTATAATCCAACTCATATAACTATTTTCTAATGTATAAATATGGAATATTCTCATAAATTGGATTTCTATCATTGGAAATGGATACGTGTATCACTTCCTCCATAAGTATAACTACACTATTTTTCATCTTACTGTAGTCATCAAGTTTTCTACTGAACTTATAACCATAGATTGAAAAATGTTATGGTAGTAATACAATAATTAAATAAATTAAATAAAAGGTGTTAATTTTAATCGAAACATTTAAACTAAACTCTGAATCAAACTGAGAACATTGTGTATCTGAATGACATGCAGTTGATTCTTACAGGTCACCCATTTTTTCATCTTTAAGAATTATCTCAATAAATATTAACTAAATATTTATATGATAAAAATGATAAGGAAATTAATTATGTAATACTAGATAACATGATGAGAAAAAAATATCAGTTTGTTTTCTTGTGTTTTCCAATGTGATGCACATTTAAAACTAAAATGAAACTTAAATATTGAAAAACTTTTATTTGAGTCATAACAGCCACACTGTGCATACGATCGATGTGTGGTATATTAATACATGTCCCAAATGACTTATCAATCATTTCCCCAATATATTAGAAAAATATGTATGTGTTTCTTGGTTTTTAGTATTTTAATTTTGTTTTTTTACTAAAATGTCATTTTAAAAACATAACATGAACATTTTGTGATTCCAGTCACATATTCAATCAGATGGAAGTGATAATATTTCCTAATCATCACAAATGACTTATCCACAATTTTTATAAATTATCAAGACAATCCAAATGCATTTTCTCGATTTGGAGTATATCAGATGTGATTTTTACTAAAATTAATGTCAATTTTAAATTAAGAGACACACTTAGAGTCAGAACAGTCACACCTTATTGAGGTTAGGATTATTACTACAAGTACCAAATGACTTGTGGATCATTGTTATAATATATCAATAATATCTGAATACATTGTCTCAGTTTTGTGTTTGTCACTTGTGTTTTTTGTAGAAATTTAATTTTAAAATGGAAAAATGCACTTTGAGTCATAATACTCACAGAGTATTTTGTTTTGACATGAGACTGATTACTATATATAAAAAATGACATATGGATAATTTTCCTAAATTATCAAGATTATCTGAGTGCCGGTTTTTAGGGACTAATACATTTGGAATTATAATGTCAATTTTAAACTAAAAGTGGATACTTTGAGTCATATCGATTATATTGTGTATCAGATTTAGATTTGGTTGCTTCCTAAAAATGAAAAATAACATATGGATCATTTACTAAAGTATAAAAAAATATAGATATATTTTTCCCATTTCTGAGTATGTCTGTTCACTTTCACCAAAAATTAATGCCAATTTTAAATAAAAAGACACACTTGGAGTCTTGCAGGCCACACCATGCATCATATTGAGGTGAGGAAGGTTTATACATATCCCATGTAAATTATGGAACATTGAACTTATGTATAAAAACAATATTAATGAATTTTCATAGTTTTAATTATGCCACATTTTTTTTACTAAAATGTACTTTAAACCAGAAACAAGCACATTGAGTCATTCTAGTCCCATCATGTGTTAGTTTGATGTGAGATAAATTTAAAAATATCAAAAATAACATTTGAATTGTTTTACTAAATTACAGTTACAATAAAAACAATTTTTATGTTTTTTCATTGAGTGTCACTTTTTGATCTAAAATATTAAATTTAAAGTCATAACAGACACTTTAAGTCATATCATGCACAAAATCTATTAGATTGAGGTCTGGATGATTCCTACACATAAAAAGTGACTTATGGATCATTTTACTAAAGTATAAATATAATATGAATGTGTGTGCTCGATTTTGAGTATTTTTGTTGTCTTTTTACTAAAATTAATGTCAATTTAAAAAAAAAGACACACTCAGAGTCATACCGGTAACACCTTGCATCAAATTTTGGTAGAGTTGCTTTCTACACATATAAAATGATGTATGGATAATATTAATAAGGTATCAAAGGAATATGAATTTATTTTCTTCATTTCTAGTATATATGTTTTGTTTTTTACTAACATGTCATTTTAAACTAGAAACACACACTTTGAGTCATATCGGTCACATCATATATCGATTTTATGTGATAATTATCCCCATAAAATCTAAATGACTTATGAATAATTTTATTAAACTATCAAGACAAAATGATCCTATTTTTTTAGTTTTTAGTGAGTGACACTTTTTGTACCAAAATATTAATTTTAAATAGTTAATGAACAATTTGAGGTATAATAGGAACATTGTGTATTATAATGATTTAAGGATGATTCCTACACATAAAAATTGACATATATAATATTTTACTAAATTATAAAAACAATACAAACTCATTTCACAAATTTTTAAAATTTATATAGTCTTTTAGACTTAAATTAATGTTAATTTCAAATAATAAAGACACCCTTGGACTCATAATGGTGACAACCTACATTAGATTGAGGTGAGGATGATTCTTACACATCGGAAATGACTTATGGATCCTTTTACTAAAGTTTCAAAATAATAAGAATTCATTTTCATTGCATTGAGTATATCAGTTATATTTTTTTACTAAAATATGATTTTAAATAGGAAACATGCACTTCTAGTCATACTTGTAACATCATGTGTTTGTTGGATATGAGTGAAACATATTTTTAACCAAAATGTCAATGTTAAATTTCTGATGTAAACTTTGAGTCATATTGAGAAAACCATTTTTTAGATTGAGGTGAAGCTAATTACTTCACATAAAAATGACTTATAGATCATTTTCCTAAATAATAAAAAATTCTAAATGTGTTTTCCCAATTTTGAATATGTTAATTTTCTTTTTTAATATAATTATATTCAATTTTAAATAAAAAGACACACTTATAGTCATAATTGACATGTCATGCATTGGATTGAGGTGAAAATGATTTCTACATATCACAAATGTCTTATTGATGGTTGTTCTAAAGTATCAAGACAACATTAATGAATTTTATTAGTTTTGAGTATGTGATGTGTGTTTTGAATTAAAATATAAATTATAAAATAAAAGCATATAATATGTTTGATATCGAGCACATTGTATGTCAAATTGAGGTGCAGCTGATTGAAAAAGGGTTATGTGTTTTTCTTCTAACTGTCTACAAAATGACAGAATATATAGAGCATGTTACATTATTATAGAAGAAGAAACCCTAATATCCCAATACCAGGCCTTAAACAAGATCTCGTGTGAATCCTTCAAGGCCTAAGGGGGTGTACCACAATAATCTAGAGAATTATTAAATTCTAATGAACCTAGTATAGAGGAAGATTGTAACGATCTGAAATTTTGAATAAATCTTGTTTCCTAATTTTGTGTGTTATTTTATTTTTATACTCAACAAAACTGTTTCATTTGATAACATGAGTATAATTAAAATAAGACCGTTGGGTTTTAACTGTAATATGACCATTAATCAATATGACTGCTGTAAACTAAACATTTCGATTATTGTCTCTAAATACAAGTGATCTTGGTTAATTAATATAGAAAGAAGATTCGATCGCCTCACCCAGTAGTCTTGGACCGATCGAAGCCCATCTAACAGAACTTCGGAAGGAGGTAGCACTACTGGGCTTTGCTCTGGACCAAACCCAAGCTGAACTTCATCATGAGAAGCTAGAACGGAATCGCCTTCGTGAGAAGTTAAAACTGATAGAAATTACTACTCGTGCGATGTTGGCCAAGCCGCCCTCAGATTCTCTCACCTTAGCACACCTTACACTTAGGTCCAATGCTGGGGTTATAAGGGGCTATGTAAGAAGACTGTAACTGCCTTGTGTAATCCTTTATATTAAATAAAACTTGTAATTTCTTCTTATGATGATGTTTATGTATTTTCAAATGACTGGATAAATATAGCATGCATATTTTTGATGAATTTTAGAAAAAGGATATTTTAAAAATGTTTATGTAAACCTTAAATAATTAAAAATGTGTAATAATTTTCAAAAAATGGTCTTCTACAATTATGTTCAATAAAAAATTTGGAGTCTAATAAGATAAACTTAATTTTTGATGAATAGTAAATTATGAATAGTGATTTTACACTTAGGATTAGTAATGTGACCAAATGGATTAGTAATCTCTCTTAAAGAAAGTTTTAATATAATTTATACACCTTGATTAAGTAATGTGACTCAATAAAATGGGTAAATAACAGTTTCATAAATATTTAGTCAAGTATTAGTTTTTTGGGTGAATAGTGTTTTTTAAATTAAAAATTAAATTAAAAATATTTAGAAAAATATTTTTATAAAATGGACTTTATTTTTGAACTCAGAGCATCGATATTATGTTATAGTAATTTTTGGGGAATTTTTTGAAAAAAATGAATTTTCGGTGAATGGTGTATTTATTTAAAAATTAAATTAAAAATATTTAGCAAATTATTTTTATAAAATGGAGTTCATATTTTTAATAAGAGCATTTATATTTGGTTAAGGTGAAATTTTGGGATTTTTCTGTGAATGATGAATTTTCAGTCAATAGTAAAAATGCAGTTTTAGGGTTTCAGTATGTTTAATGACATCATAACTGTGTCATGATGATGTCATGAGATATTTTAAGGGTTGGCCGACCAAAGGTGATGAAATATTGTATTGGGGGACCCATGTGGCCTAACTCTATGGGAAATACCATGGGAGAGCCCATGGTTCTGAGAAAACCACTTGCGAGGTGTCCCTTGAAATTATTAAAGTATCACCTCACCTTCCCTATAAATACCCACCCTTTAATCCTTTATTTTTCACTCCCAACTCTTCCCCAATTAAGATCTGGTCTCATTACCTCCCAATGAGTCCTCCCAAACTTCCCCCAAGCCCTAAAGGTCCAAACCTTTGAGTTTTAAGAGTTACGTTTTAAGGTAAGGGATCCTACCTCTCTCTTTTTTTCAAGTAATCTCTTTTATGTCATTTATTTTGTGCTCCATGCTCTTATACTGGAGGATGTTATTTTATATTCCTCTTACTTCCCTTTTCATGTTCATATTATGAGATACCCCCTCTTTATCTCATCAATTCATTTTAAGAAAGCTTAAGTGACGCCGTTAGGCTGCCGAATTTTTAAGGGATTCGTTCACCTTTCTCATTTTTCAAAGTTCTACTTTCATGTCAAGTATTTCAAGTTCGTTTTTATTATGTTGGGGTATGATCTCTATATCTATCATACTGATATTTTATGTTCATATGATTAGAGACCCTATTTTATCTCGTCAATTCATTTTTGTTGAAGTTTGGGTGACGCCGTTAGGCTGCCGAATTTTTAATGGATTCATTCACCTTTATCATTTTTCAAATTTCTACATTCATGTCAAGTCCTTCATGTTACTTTTTATTATGTTGGGGAATGATATCTATATATATCATACTGATATTCTATGTTCATATTATGAGAGACCCTATTTGATCTCGTCAAATTCATTTTTTGTTGAGGTTTAAGTGGCGTCGTTAGGCTGCCAAATTTTTAAGGGATTCTTTCACCTTTCTCATTTTTTAAAGTTCTACTTTCATGTCAAGTCCTTCAAGATACATTTTTTTATGTTGGGTTATGATCTCTATATCTATCATACTTATCTTATATGTTCATATGATGAGAGACCCTATTTTATCTCTTCAATTCATTTTGTTGAAGTTTAAGTGACGCCGTTAGGCTGCCGAATTTTCATAAGAGAAATCATATTTTTGTCTTTCCTCCGTATTATTCATTTCATATGGTATGTCTTTCAAATATCATTACCATGTTCTTATATCAATTATATTCTGTCCCTCTACTGTTATTTGGATCATTTATTAGTGGGTGACCTATGTCCCCTCTCTTTTCAATGTTTTCTAAAACCCCGAAGCATAGCCGTTATACTGCAGAATTTCTGTCTCAAATGTCTCTCTCTTTTTCTCAAATTATATTATTTTATTAAGTGAATACTCAAATATATTCCTTATAAAGGGTTATTCACATATATACCAAAATTTTATGTTTTAAATTCTGGGATTTACATACATAAGACCCTCTTTCCTTTTCCGTGGGTTTTAAGTGACATAAAGATCATGTCTTTAAAGTAGTTTTTAAAACATTATGATTAAGAAATAAAACCCATTTATTTTATGCTATATGGGTTGTTTATGAAATGATTGATGATGATATATGTGGCTCACATGATAATAAAGTCAAATTTAAGGGTGCGTCCTGATAGCGCTCCAATGCATTGTGTAAAGACTTAATCTATAGAGATGACCATTTAGACTGATACCTTGGTGAATAACCTTGGTAATTTTTATTGACACCTTAGGGATGGACCTTGGTGAAACGGAAATGATTTTCTTTGTAAAATTTTGTAGCCACATCTTCAAGTTATGAAATACATTATTTTTATTATGATATGCCTCATGATTTCTTTCTCATGCCTTAAAGTTCTTTTTCATGATTTTATTGATGTATCTCAGGTTCACATGTTAAATGTTTCCCTTGTTTCCCTTACAGGGCCTTTTTCTCACCCTTTCCTTTGATGTATGCTCCCAAGTTATGATATGATGTAAAGAACATAGGATGAACAAATGAAGAAGCCTTTCAAGTGTTTAAGAATAATGTTTTTTTCTCATGTAATAAGTTCCTGGTTCTAAGACACTAAACCTTAAAGATCCCCGGTTTTGTAAAATGCAATGAAAAGTTATCTTATAAAAAGGCGAGATGCTATAGTTGGTATCAAAGGATAGTTTAGTTATTTGTGGAAATTAGGATATGAAAACTTTAGGAAGAATCCTGTAGAAAAGTTTATATATAGGAAATCTTCCTGGTAATTTGGTGAGTATTGAGTAAGGGGTTTCTAAGCAAGTACATCCCTGTCTGGATACGAGCAGGTAGAGGTGGCTCTGGCATAGATGTACATAGGGGTAAAACCCAAAAACACCAATTTGAGCTAGACTCAAACGGGAACTGGTACACGACAACATTCCTTGCTGCACTCTTGGTTACGACACTCCCGGGGGATATGCTTTGGTAAATTCATATGCTTAGTATGAACCATTATTAAAAGAACAAAGGTAAAATAAAATAAAGATTCACATAAGAATATATGATCATGGATAACCTAGATTGGAACCTAGGGGATCACACAAGTTAGGGTATACTTTACTTCTACAAGTTTATCCTTCTATGCTTAATGTTTCCTTTTAATGATTATTGGCTAAGTATTCAAGCCCCTAATTATACTTTCTTTTCTTAGTTAATGGAAGGAAATGGAAGAACATGTCCCAATAACCAATGTGATTGGAAATTTGATGATTTACCTATTGATATGACAGAGATGATGAAAGATCAAGTTGAACATATTGTGATTATGCCAAACCAGCTATCAAAAATCACAATTAATAATTGGTACCTAGTTCAATGCCCAAATTCGTCAAGAAAGAAGAAGAAGAAGTCTCATGGAGGTTCATCTGATAAAGTTGATAAGGGAAAAAAGACCCAATTTTCTTTGTTCAAAAAGTGTTGAAAGGGGCACCAAAGAGAATGTCACAAAGGAATCGGGAGATGTTTTAAGTGTGGGAAGATAGGGCATAAACTAGCCAATTACTTTAAAAATATGGATAATGTTATGAATGGAGATAAGGTTCGATCTAATGTACCTTATACATTTCGATGTCATAAATGAGGAGATGTTAGAAATTATCCAAGTAAATGCTCTCCTAGAATTGGTGAGAAGCATGATGAGAATCAAAATCTTCGAGGAAAAGGGAACAATGCAAGTCCTATGCTGAGATGGATCATGATGACTGAAGTACATGTAACTTCTTCGCAATAATTGTCTATGTCTTGTTGTATTTTAGTTAATACTCCATAAGCATATATTTAATGTTTTCTAAGAACATAGAGTCACTACCTAAGATGGTTTTATATCATTAAGGAAAAAATATATTGTTATGTACCACATGTTGATATAGTGAAGCTGTTCTTCTAAAAAAAGGGTGATTAGGGGATTAAAAGATGATTATTATTTTTGAAGACGTTCACTATTTTGGGAACCCTATTTGATCGAGGTAAATAGATTACTATGGTATTTTCTTTGAGGAGTAAAGGTTGACTTATATTTTGAAGAATAGATTAATTTAAAGAAAATTTATAGTAATTTAGGTTACATATGGAAATGATTAACCTATCTTGTTGAAAATGTGATTAGGTTAGTTACTTTTGTTATAAGATGATAAGAGTGGTTGATGTTGTTTGGAGATGAATGATAAATTCTATCTTGGAAGACTATGTTATGATATCGTTCTTATAATTGGGTTTCAATCTTAGTTTGGTTTATTTTGAGGAGTTATAAGGAAAATTATTTATTGAATGGTCTATGATTAACTTTGGGTAGTACCATGGACCTTTGAAGATTTAAAAGTAGTTTCCCTTCCTATGGGATTATTTCTTTTTGAAGAGTTATTTTCTATTACCATTCCTGTTTTTGGGATAATGTTTAAAGATAGAAGAAATTGATAGTTAATCTTTTGTGGATTATGTGACTCTCAAGAAGATGATTCTTGTGTTTTGATGAGACCAAGTGTTTTTGAATGCTCATCATTTGGAGAAAATATTAGTTTTGGTAGAAACTTATTAAAGGATGAAACTCTACTTGAAGGTAGGTATATTTCCTTATGTTTTTATTCAATGTAGTAAATGAATTCCTCGAAATTATGAAAAGGAACATAAAACCGAAACTTTGTTGGTTTACGTTTCCTACTGGGTAATCAAAGACCGTTTACACACTTCATAAGTTTGTCATTCTCTTGTGGTTAAATTTCTCCTAATCATGTTTTGTATCACTCTCCCACAGAACTTGACCCTTTGTTTTCTCCTCCATGTCCATGTTTTCCTACATGGAATCCTATTGTGGGTTAACTCAGGTGACCTTTGTACTTCCCTTTATTTCTTTTAAAGTATTAGTTTTACTGACTCCTTTTCCGATGTTGGAATTTTGATGAAATTTCAAAACCCAATTTTAAAAATTGCGAGGACGCAATTTCTTAAGGGGGAAGATTGTAATGACACGAAATTTTGAATAAATATTGTTTCTTAATTTTGTGTGTTATTTTATTTTTATACTCAACAAAACTGTTTCATTTGATAACATTGGTATAATTAAAATGAGACCGTTGGGTTTTGACTGTTATATGAGCATTGGTCAATATGACAGCTGGAAACTAAATGTTTTGATTATTGTCTCTAAATACAAGTGATCTTAGTTAATTAATATAGAAAGAATATTCGATGGCCTCACCCAGTATTCTTGGACCAATCGAAGCCCATCTAATAGAACTTAGGAAGGAGATAGCCCCACTAGGATTTGCTCTGGACCAAACCCAAGCCGAACTTCATCGTGTGAAGCTAGAACGGAATCGCCTTCGCAAGAAGTTCAAACTTATAGAAATTACTACTCATGTGATGTTGGCCGAGCGGCCCTCATATTCTCTCACCTTAGAACACCTTACACTTAGGTCCTATGCTGGGGTTATAAGGGGCTATGTAAGGAGACTGTAACTGGCTTGTGTAATCCTTTATTTTAAATAAAAATTGTGATTCCTTCTTATGATGAAGTTTATGAATTTTCAAATTACAGGATAAATATAGTATGCATATTTTTGATGAATTTTAGAAAAAGTATATTTTAAAAATGTTTATGTAAACCATAAATAATTAAAAAAGTGTAATAATTTTCAAAAACATGGTCTTCTACAATTCTGTTCAGTACGATATTTGGATTCTAATAAGACCAACTTAAATTTTGATGAATAGTAAATTATGAATAGTGATTTTACACATAGGATTAGTAATGTGACCAAATGAATTAAAAATCTCACTTAAAAAAAGTTTTAATATAATTTAGACACCTTGATTAAGTAATGTGACTCAATAAAATAGGTAAATAACGGTTTCATAAATATTTAGTCAAGAATTAGTTTTTCGGGTGAATAGTGTTTTTTAATTAAAAATTAAATTAAAAATATTTATAAAGTTATTTTTATAAACTGGACTTTATTTTTCAACTCAGAGCATCGATATTATGTTATGGTAATTTTTGGGGATTTTTCTGAAAAAATGAATTTTCGATGAATAGTGTACTTATTTAAAAATTAAAATAAAAATATTTAGAAAATTATTTTTATAAAATGGAGTTCATATTTGTAATCAGAGCATCGATATTTGGTTAAGGTGAAATTTTGGGATTTTTCTGAGAAAGATGAATTTTCAGGGAATAGTAAAAATGTCGTTTTAGGGTTTTAGTATTTTTAATGACATCATAATTGTGTCATGACGATTTCATGAGATATTTTAAGGGTTTTCTGACCAAAGGTGATGAATTATTGTATTGGGGGCACCATGTGTCCTAACTCCATGGGAAATACCATGGGAGAGCCCATGGTTTTGAGAAAACCACTTGTGAGGTGTCCCTTGAAATTATTAAAGTATCACCTCACCTTCCCTATAAATACCCACCCTTTCCTCCTTTATTTTTTACTCCCAACTCTTCCCGAACGAAGCTCTGATCTCATTACCTCCCAGGGAGTCCTCCCAAGGTTCCCCCAAGCCCTAAAAGTCCAAAACATTGAGCTTTAAGTGTTACGTTTTAATGTAAGGGATCCTACCTCTTTTTTTTTTTCAAGTAATCTCTTTTATGTCATTTCTTTTATGATCCATGCTCTTATGTTGGAGGTTGTTATTTTATATTACTATTAATTACCTTTTCATTTTCATATGATGATAGACCCCCTCTTTCTATAATCAATTCATTTTAACAAAGCTTAAGTGACTCTGTTAGGCTGCCGAATTTTTAAGGGATTCGTTCACCTTCCTCATTTTTCAAAGTTCTACTTTCATGTCAAGTATTTCAAGTTACTTTTTATTATGTTGGGGTATGATCTATATATCTAACATACTGATATTTCATGTTAATATGATGATAGACCTTATTTTATCTCATCAATTAATTTTTTTTGAAGTTTGGGTGACGCCGTTAGGCTGCCAAATTTTTAAGGGATTCGTTCACCTTTCTCATTTTTCAAAGTTCTACTTTCATGTCAAGTCTTTCAAGATCCTTTTTATTATGTTGGGGTATGATATCTATATCTATCATACTGATATTCCATGTTCATATGATGAGAGACCCTATTTTATCTCATCAAATTCATTTTTTGTTGAAGTTTATGTGGCGTCGTTAGGCTGCCGAATTTTTAAGGGATTCTTTCACCTTTCTCATTTTTCAAAGTTCTACTTTCATGTCAAGTCATTCGAGTTCCTTTTTATCATGTTGGGTTATTATATCTATATATATCATACTGATATTCGATGTTAATATGACGTGAGACCCTATTTTATCTCTTGAATTCATTTTGTTGAAGTTTAAGTGACGCCGTTACGCTGCCGAATTTTCATAAGAGAAATATTATTTTTGTCTTTCCTCCACATTATTAATTTCATATGGTATGTCTTTAAAATATCATTACCATGTTCTTATATCTGTTATAGTCTATCCCTCTACTTTTATTTGCATCATTTATGAGTGGGTGACCTATGTCCCCTCTCTTTTCAATGTTTTCTAAAACCCCGAAGCATAGCTGTTATGATGCAGAATTTCCGTCTCAAATGTCTCTCTCTTTTTCTCAAATAATTTTATTTTATTAAGTGAATAGTCAAAGCTATTATTTCTAAAGGGTTATTCACATATATTCCAAAATTTTCAGTTTTAAATTCTGGGATTTACATACATAAGACCCGCTTTCCTTTACGTGGGTTTTAAGTGACATAAAGATCATGTCTTTAAAGTAGTTTTTAAAAAGTTATGATTAAGAAACAAAACCCATTTATTTTATGCTATATGGGTTGTTTATGAAATGATTGATGATTATACATGTGGCCCACATGATAATAAAGGAAAATTTAAGGGTGTGCCCTGATAGAGATCCAATGCATTGGGTAAAGACTTAATCTCTAGAGATGACCATTTAGACTGATACCTTGGTGAAAAACCTTGGTAATTTTTATTGACACCTGTGGGTGGACCTTGGTGAAACAGAAATGATTGCCTTTGTAAAATGTTGTAGCCACATCTTCAAGTTATGAAATACGTTATTTTTATTATGATATGCCTCATGATTTCTTTCTCATGCCTTAAAGTTCTTTTTCGTGACTTTATTGATATATCTCATGTTGACATGTTAAATGTTTCCCTTGTTTCCCTTACTGTGCCTTTTTCTCACCCGTTCCTTTGATGTATGCTCCCAGGTTATGAGATGCTGTAATAAACTTATGATGAACAACTGAACAAGCCTTTCAAGTGTTTAAGAAGAATGTTTTTTTTCTCATGTAATAAGTTCCTGATTTCCAAGACACTAAACCTTAAAGATCCTCGGTTTTGTAAAATGTAATGAAAAGTTATGTTATAAAAAGGAGGGATTCTATAAATATATTTCTTTAGGATTATAGAAAACCTCATCACCATTACAAATCTTCATGTGGTAGGTTGTGACGTCATACTTCCACAAATAGATCACCATTTAGGTATATTGGGGTTTCATCTTCCATTATAATGTAACATGTTGTTTCTAATATAACACTAGCATGAATAGATTCAACAAAACCACCCCAACATGAACAAAAAGGTCCACCTGTATAAGAAAACAATACTTATAGTAGTATTAATATAATAAAATAAACTTAAAATACATTTGAAACAATTCGTTCCTAGTCATATTTTTTTAAACTACCATTCCAAACTATAACATTTTAGATTCACCCACTATGGATAGATAAGATATATTTTAGAAGCTTGAATCAAAAATAATTATATATTTAGGTTCTTTACAATATCATAACATTCATGTTTTATATAAAATTTATATAAAAACTTTTATCCTTTTGGGTTGGTGTAAAACTATTATATAAAAATTTTATTTCTTATTTACCACTAAAACTAGCATAAAAATTTATATATTCTTAGATTATACAAATCAAAATTTTTTCCCTTTATTTATTCTAAGAAAATATTAACCATTAGTGTAAACCTATGGTGTTAATTAATTTAACTAAAATAAATATTTTTAATTTTAGTGTTTATGGAAAATAATAAAATCTATTTTTCCCTTTAACAATTATAGATATTACAGACTCTATGAAAAAAACATGATTTTTAATGGAAAAAACTTTAGTGTGGCCAATTATATATTTTCTGAAGACACTAAACTCCATTATAAATTTTTTACATATTTTTTAAATTAGTAAGCATCAATATAACACTTTATATAAAACAAATGACACTAAAATACAATGCTTACATTAAGTCATCAAGGGCTATGAAAAATATTAACAAATCCTCTTCAATATTCAGGGTGATGACAAACACTCCCATAACATCATCATTTTTTGTTCATCAAAATGGAAATATATCTATTCTCATTTATTTTTTCATTAAGAATGATGATAAGTCTTTTATTAATGATCTTGTGAACATGTGTCATTTTACACAATTAATGTGGAGATGTATATTAGTGGTGAACCAGTGGACACATTTTTTGATGGTGATCCAATGAACAAGAATCTATATTAATAATAAGGATGGGTTAAACACATATACTCATGTAACTATTGTGATATTCTATGTAGTATAATGGTTGGAAAATTTAAATTCAGAACATGTGAATTCAAAAGAATCAGTTTTAGCTAATCGATTTTTTTATTATAAACATGATGTGTTACTTATATGTATTTCACATGAATTTTTGATATTATATCATAAATTTAATTTTTGATTGAATTTTATAAATAATTCCACAACACACCAAAGTGAAACCACTATATTATTCTTTTATTCTATTATTTACCACCACCCATGATGGAACCGTAGAGAGGGAATTAGTCTAATTTTATTCTGAAAAATATAATGATATTAACTGAAAAAGTAGAGAAAATAATGATAAGGTTATCAAAATATTTTTCTAATGTGATATCTTGTTATATATCAAAAATCATAGTAGATAATCACCTAAATTTTTGGGAAAAAACATTCTTACACAATTCACATTGTCCAATCATCTCTCAAAACATTTAATTATTCTTTTGAGTATGAAGGTTGTCGATAATATTTTTAGTAATAAGAAAATATATACAAAAAACAATGTTTAATAAATATTTTTCAAGAAATTTTAATCATTTTGAAATTATATGTTTCAATATTCTGGTCTTTTCATGGTTTATGTTCTATCATAAATTTTCAAACACAATATTAATAATTTTTGTCATTATCATTCATTAGGAACTGAAGAAACATTGAACAAATTAGGTAAAAAATTTGGAATAATATTTAGATAGTTAATTCTATCTATATATACCATAATCTATTTACAGTTGAATTAATTCTCATGACTTTTCATTTTATGTCATTGATTTCAGGAAACGATTTATCCTATATTAAGAAACCACCCATATCATAACAAAATTCTTGGTAAAACATTGACTAAAACTTATAATTCAATGTAATATATAAAATTTTTATTACAGTGTTCTAATAATTTAAAATAACCATCATGTGTGGTTTCTTATTTGGATATGCAATCATTGGATCAAAAAAATATTTGGGGTATCCATATTTACTATGATCAACATCATATGATGCCTAAAAAACAAATATGTAATGAAATAAATAAAAATGTATTTTATCTGATTAGATTATAGAGTTTTAGCCCAACATTATAGGCATAAAAATGTTTGGGTCGTCTATTATTGTTTTCTAAAACTCATTTTATACCTTATTTTCTTCTTCTCAAATTATTCCTTCTACAAAGAAGTTTCTTTCATAGAAATGATATAGGGATTTATGATTCCACATGACTCTTAACACAATTATACCATTATATAGTATTGATATAAACCCCAATAGAAAAAAATATTTATTGACTTTACTGAAGATATTATCTCACTATTTAGACATACATATTATAAAAATGTATCTTCTGTATGTATTCACAACTAAGACTCCCAACTGTTTAAAATTGGGAATCTCATTTATACTCCAAGACCAAATATGTAAGTAATGAAAGTTAAAAACATTTATTCTTCTTATGGAATTTAAGACTTATTTACATATTTATAAACAATCACTTTATGAAGTTGTAATGATAATAAATATTTCTATGGAACTCGAGGGGTGAAGGATCTCCCAGAATGTCCTTTATTATTTCTCGGTTGATTTAATAGATTTTCTTGATCCAAACTTTTCGTTTTCCGATCACATTATATATCTATAATACCAAACATGAATTTAGAGATTTTTTTCATCGACCGTTACATGTTTTTGATAATAATTTTTTTGTTAAATATATACCTCATACATCTTTACATGATTAGATGAACATTATACAAAAGTTTAAATAGCATCATTGACCATTGTAATATCTAGATCTTCATGTGGAATAGGGAAATCAGAGTTCGGATCAAGGAATACCTAAATCCCAACTCTCAGATGATCTTATGGGAGTTATTTATTATATAACTTGTCTCTCGGAATTTTATACACCATAACCCACAAAACAAGGTGGTTTATAGGTGTTAACAAATAGAAATCACATAAAACTTTATACCATATAATTTTGTTAATATAAAGTTATAGAAAGTTGTTTGATTCACATTTATGGAAGAGTAATGATAAAATTTATTACCTTGTTTGAGGTATGTGGTTGAGGGGAATGACTTTCCTGAAAGATATATGGGTTATTTGGTTCATCATGTTTGGTTCTTTGTTCCACTATCAGTTCTATTTGATTCTTTATCATATATTGGTCAGGAAAATGAGACTCGAAAATAATATATTGGAAATCTAATATTTTCTCCTCCAATTATTTCATCATATTATATATTTGTTCTTATAGATTTATATTCTCAAAATATGTTCTAGAAGACACTCTAAAACCTACTCCTCTAAAGATTCCAGATTGATATAGCTTCATAAAAGATACTAAAAGTAGATTTTATTTTAGTATAGTTGCAGCCGATTCTTGTGTCTAAAACATAAAAAAATATTTCCATAAACAAATATTTTTCTCTCATACTATTTTAAAGCATAAAACATAATGATTCTATCGTACGTACATGTTTCCCATACCACTTTTGTGTTTTCATCAACTAGTTTTCCCCCATTATTTATGAAAGCCTCCATCCATAGAACATGACATGGGATGGAAGTGGCTTTAGATTTTGATTCATCAATTGACATATAAAAAAAAGAATATATATTGTTTTATATCATAGAAAGATTTTATTATTAATTTAAAATACATACCAATTTCTTTTGTAGTAAATAATGTGCCATTCTTTCTTTGAGATAGGGTTATATTAGTTTTGATGCACGTTCTTCATTTTTAGTACTATTTTAATATTTAATTAATTAATTTTTTTTAATGAAATTGGATAAAATAAATAATTTTAGATAATATATTATTAATTACAATAAAATTGAAATGTTTTATCATTATGATGGATGATGAAATCATTCCATGTTTCCTTCTTTATATTGTAAAAATGACTAACTGGTGGGTAGAGCTTTAGCTTCCCCAGCATCCCTAAGATGTAACTCATTAAGAAGAGTCTAGAAGCATCTATGGGATTTTACAATGGCCATTAAGACATATTTCTTAGAAAAATATCAAAGATAAAAATAACTCTTGAGGGAATAATGAAAATTAAATCAATGTTTCAATATATTTTTTTTTGTAAAAAGATAATTCAAATCATAACATTAATGTTTTCTTTACAAAGGGTTTTCTTCATTACAGAATGGAGGTTTATCCATGAATCTATATCAATATGCACATTCATCCTCATTGTGACCACAACAAAGCTAATGAATATTGACTTCTTGGGGTCAACAAGTTGCACACGTTGATTTCAGAAAACCTAAAATTTTATACCCTTACATATTTACTTGCTAATTCTATTCAACATTATGATGCAATATAATTCTTGTTTATTTCATCAACATGACATTGAACCATTAATAATTATAAAGATTCAGCATAAAAAATATGTTCTTAATTGGAATTATTTACATTATCATGTGTAGAAGACATTTTTCAAATTATTAGAGAATCATTTAATGTAGAGTTTTTTAATGTATTATAGAATATATAATATTATGAGGAAAAATATATTATATTAAAGAACTCTTTAAAAATCTCATTAAGATCTTTTTATTTTTCTAAAGGTTAAATGGATTTGTATCCTCCACTGAAAATCTAAATCCCCTTTATGTGGACCACTCTAATATAAAATATATTGTCCACATAGGGACTGACAAGAACAATTTGTGATCACTTAATGAAAGGGTCATCCTTGATTAAATTTTCATGTGAACACAAAGTTATTTTAGTCAGCAGCAAAAAAATCAACTACTTATTGTCTGTTGGATCTGAGACATAAAATAATTCCATTGGTTGTAATTCCATTATGAATGGATTGTCCTTTTCCCCTTTCATTCCAAAATTCACCTTCATGAAGCCCATTTCAACAACTCTTACCGCACTCCTATTGTCATCCCCAATCCAATAGAAACTTTTCACTTGAAATGTAGTTCAATAAAACTCATATATCTATTTTATAATTTTTAAATATGACATATTCTCATAAATTGTATTTCTATCCTAGGAACCAGATACGTGCATTGCTTCTTCCACAAGCGTAACTCCACTATTTCGCATCTTACTATAGTCATCATGTTTTTTATTGAACTTGTAACCATAGATAGGAAAACCATTATAAGATATCAAAATTTCATTTCATCACCCAACTATACATAAAATTCATTTCATAATTGAAATTAGATATTCAGATAACTTCTTATAAATTTGAACTCGGAACAGTCTAATAAACTATTGATTATATTCATTTCATATCCATCCTTCAACCCTTGAAGCGTTAAAATATATAATAATTTCTATATGGGATTCAATGTATGTATCAACATCTTCACTATTATGTATAATATAATGGTTCAATTTCTCGTACTCTGTGGTGGTAATGTTTACAACATCTCTACCAGAAATCCCCTTACCCATAAGGCATCCACTGTAAAGAGACTATGGGAGACCGATGCTATCAAATTATGATAAGTAATCGGTATAAAATTATTCATATTTTTCAACTATATATCATTCTCTAATACAACCTTATGGTTGGCATAGATTCTTGACATACCCTTTCATAATAATCATATATTTTTCAGTGGAGTACAACCATATATAATGGACATGACCACATAGTTTAACCTGTCTAACCAAGTGAACCATTGGGTGGACGACTATATCAAATAATGGTGGTGGAAAGAGCATATCTATTTATCATAATATGACTTCAACCTAATTATTCATAATTGGAAAATCCATCACGTCATTAACTTTACTGAATATTGATTTTACAAAAAAAAGAGTATGGTTAATTAATGTTGTAAATTTTTAGGCAGAATAAAACCTAAAGAAAAAAGCATAAAATATTATATCAAAACATAATATTCATGTGATTTTAGTATTTGTCACAACACATTAGTCATTGAAATGACATTATTGATATTTTTTAAATACCCCTATTGAACATTTACACCATTGTAGAAATTGAAAAATTGCAATTGTTCCAGTATGGATAGAGTGTAAGCTGTAAGAGGAAGCAAATTTCACCCTTTAGCCATTATTGATGCCAACTATTCCCTTAACCCCATGTAAATCATGTACAAAAATCCTTGATTCCATCTTCAATACTTCCAGGAACATTTAGTAATATCCTAATGACACAATCAAATAAAATTTCGTTCTAAATGTATATAATCAAAAAAATGTCTGACATACAAAAAATTCTAATATGGTAATTCAAATAAAATTGATCAGTTTTTTCCAACCACTTTTGTATGGTTTAAAAAAAATGGATTATGAAAAGTAATTTCAATATATTTTATATTATTGAATATTTGATCACCTGTTAGTGGAGAGGGTGTTGTACCTTGTTTTCTATTCCCATCTAATGATGTCATTGAGGATCAATTTTTATGTTGTCGAGGAAAGAATTTCCAATGTCGAAAAATAGTTTTCAAGGAATGATTCAAAAAAATTGAGTGTTGGTATGTTTCACTAATGTGACACCCCAAAATTCATTTAATACTATAACATAAAAAAATTTCATTAGAAGGAAATTTATTTATCATCCCATACAATATGGACCTCAATGTGAATTAATATGGACCTCAATGTGAATTCTTCATTTCTAAGAGAATCACACATATTAATAGTTGTATCAAACATCAATTTCAGATATTCTATCAATGGATCCAAATAGAAATCAATGTCGTTGTTGTGTTTCTTTTTTCTATATATAATTATAGACAACATAACATATTTTTCCTTCTTAAATAACTATAGTGGAAAGTTATAATTTATGAACATGATAGGACATGCAATATGAGTACTACTATGTACACAAAAATTATTTATTCAGTATGTAGATAATTCAAAATGATAGTTTCTCAGCTCATTTTTAAATTCAGGATACTCGTAATCAATTTTCCTCCACTAAGTAGAATCTTTTGGATGACATTTATTCTCATTTTTAATTCTTATATCTACATGCCTTCTTAATTGTCTTGCGGTTTCCTAAAATCCATATTGTCTTATATAATGAGGAATGATAGGAAAGTACCATACAACATTAAAAGTACATGTTTCATTTTTTATGTATCATTCTATGACACATTTAGTGATTTTTTGGCATGATTCATGGTCTTTGTGAAACAATATTCAATCATTTGGACAAGAATGCATTTTTTAGATCATACCCGTTGAACATAGAATTCATTTAGTATAATCTATTTGACATGGACGTTCATTTTCTTATGGTATCATATCATTTAGGATACCAAGTAGTTCTGTAAAGCTGGTGTCACTACATCCGTTTCTAGCACTCAAATTATATAACTTCCCTATAGGTGACAATGTTCTATATTTAGTGTAGCTGATATAAAATGGTCTCTTAGAAAATCTATTTAACATATCAAAAAATATTTGAAAATCGCGATTGTCATGATCAATTTCTATCATCATATTCGATGCGATATCTATCATAATTTACAATGGAATTCAAATTAAATGGTCCATAAACTGCAATATCATCCCTATTGGTGAGCACATTCAGTATTCCCTACGTTTAGTCTAACTTTCACTGCACTGATCTATTCTGTGAAAAATAAAATGCTCTTCTAACACATAAAAAATAATATTTATTGAATTCAAACAACTTAAACAATGAAAAATGATTTGAGAAGGGTCGTATGCATGTTATTTTACAAAAATTATGAACACTTTATCTCAATATTCATAGTAGTATTTCATATAATTAGCATGCATACATTTGTTATTCAAAACTATGGTATTAGGTTCATAAAATATTCATTTTTATATTAAAATAAATAAATACACATATGATATTCATTATCAAAGGTGAAAATTATAGATAATTATATTGAGGTAAAAACATAATTTGACTGTTTCAAATAATTTAAACATGATTTGATGTAAATGGGTAATTAAATTTTAGAAAATAATTACTCAACTATGGTTGGTTTTATCCTTTAAATTCATCCAAAATGATCACTAATACCTAGTATGGGATGAATACTACTTATATAAGTTCATGAAAATAGGTGCATATTTATAAGAGATGGGGGATAAGCCTCTACTTAAAAAATGAAATAATAATTATTTTGGTGATAAAGTTGAAGAGGATGAAATCTATCTCATTAAAAAAATTTAAATTACCAAATATTAACTTAACAATTTAAATTTCATCTCAAAAACACTTTCAAAATTCTAACTTCCACGTTTTGAATTTTAAAACCCTAACTAAAATCCATTTTTATAAACATCCATGTAAAAATTGACAAATTATTGTTGTAAAAACATAATAAGATAAGAACCCCCTTTCTATAAAATCTGTTAGAAAAAGTGATTTTTTTAAAATCATGTTAAAAACCATTTAAAATAAATTAAATCTTTAGATTCTTTTGAATGAAAATATGTACATGTTGAAATGTTTAAAATATTATAGATTCCATTTGAAATCACTAAATGAGTTTCAAAACACCAAATCCATTTTAGTTCATTTTTATGGAAACCCATGTTTTTTCATTTAAAAACACACATTAACATTTAAAACCAAGTTTCCTTTTTCAAAACTAATATTTAAAATAGTAATGATCATAAAAATTCTATATAGGTCACCGTCTAATATAAAGAAATGCATGATTAGTAAACATTTAATAAATATTTTATAAATATGAAATGATTTTTTTAAATGACATTTGAAAATTTAAAATATATATCCAAACATGATTTTCTTGGACTACCCGCTTAAATATCTAGGTTCCCAAATGCTTTTTTCAAAATTCAATCAAGGGACTATTCATTTATCAAAAACTAGTTTCATCAAATATCATACAAGAATATAAAAATATAAGCTTTCACATACCACATAATTTATTCAATAATCAACATCTATAAATTTTTACGAACCTTCATGACATTGAAAACTATTTTTAAGAAGATCACGAGGTGTTAGACCGAGTCTATGTGTGATATTGAGATTAGGTTTGATTTGAATTTATACAAGTTTGAGTTGACTTAAAGATGCTCTAGTATCCAAGGTGATATACAAATAACAGATTTAGTTTTTTTCTAGTAACCAACCTTGATGTTACACCAATTTTTATGTTTGTACATTATTATGGGTGTTTAAAAGATCATGGGATGTTTTCAGTTGTTTTGGAATTGTGAAAGTGTGACGAGATAGCGCATCGAAGGGTGAAACTGAGCATTTTTAGTTAGCCCGAATGGCCCGAAGGCCTTATTTTTTATTTTATTATAGATAATACCAATTTTAAAAGATGAATGGGAACCCGTACATGACCCGTAGGCCCAAGGAACATGGCCTGACATGACTCGCAATACATAACCCGAAGGCCTAGAGACATACGATGCCCAATACATGACCCGTAGGCCCAACCCATGTGAACTGCCCCTCCCCTAGCTTCTGTATCATTGATCACCTAGCTCCCCACCTTGCATTACTGATTGGATAGCATTGCGCCATACAAATCTACATGGTGTTTAATAAAGTGAAAATAGAACTTTATAAATAGATGGGTGAAAATTGTATTATAAAACCATCCTTGTAAAAAACCGCGGAGAAAATTTTTCATTTATGATGAAAGGTAGTTTGAAATAAATATGGAGAATATTTTTTTTATTCTTTTTGGAAAATGAAACCATGACCTCCTCCAGATATCAATCTTTTAAAAATAAATAATATTTTAAACAATAATTTATAAACATTTATTAAAATAGTTTTTCCTTTTAAATGAAAATAATCTTTTGAAAATCATTTTCTGGCCATTTCTTATTTATTAAAAACACACATTTTACAATGGCATTGGATTTAACATTAAAAAATTGAACTAAGAAGGAAAAAATAGTATAAAAAAATTTAAAAAAATGAAATAAATAAGTAAACCAAATCCAAATAATAAATTTATGTGTAGAAGATTGGAGAAAAAAATTAAATAATGGAGATGATGACAACCTTCCAAAAAAGTAAAAGTTGGTTCCAAACAATATATATAATAGAATAATAATAAGACACAACACATGGGGAGGAACTCTGACTAATAGGTTCTAATGGACACTAACTCACTCATAGAATACAAGCTAGTTATGTGACCAAAACAAGTAATGCAACCGAAGTCTCTTTATGAAACCGATAATGACCCCTAGCTAATACCTCAATTAAGTTAGAGTAGCACACATCTATTTACCATTCCCTCTATAGACTCCCATATGAAAACTAAAAAACAGTACACATAGAAATCATCCATTCCATTAAAAATAACAACCCATAATTAAGAACAGAACTGAAACAATGCCACCTTTCGAAGACCCATTTCAAAACTCACTAAAAATCATTTTTTTGGAGCCATTAAAAAATACAGTAATCTCAAAACTATTTTGAAATTGGAAAAATAATTTAAAAACCCTGATTTCAAAAATATAAGAATTTGTTTTAATCAACATGATTAGCTTTGAAAACTTCTCTCTAAATGTTGTAAACATATGTCATTTCACACATACATATCTTAATAAAAAATTCACATATTTTCATGTGAGTATGTACATGTGCCTAATACACACACACACACACACAAATACATATTTGTATAAGCATAAAAAACTAAAAGTGGAATCAATAACATTGGAAATAAATAAATAACACACGAAAAAAATAAAACATAAGAAAACTTCTCAAAAAAGGAAACCTCGATTAATCAATTTCATGAACACATGCATTACCCAAATCTATTCCTTAAACAACGTCAAATAATTTTAAAACACCAAATTAATTAATTAAAAACATCATAAATATTTTATGGGAGAAAAATATAAATTATTCATTGAATGAAGATAAAAAACAAGGTTAACTATAGAAGAACATGGAAAAAATAGTTAATAGAGAAAGAATAAATACACCTACCTACAGATATCATAAACAATGCAAAACCTTCAGTAATAGAAAATAGAAGGTTTGAAGAAAAAGGGAATGTATCACACACTTTGAAGTGAGGAGGGGGAGAAAATAACATACCCTAGATATGATATTTGATTCTTCTCAGACAAAGAAGAGATATCATGAAATATTGGATTTGCTTTAACCTTGATTTGAGCCTTGAATTCATTCAATCCTTGATTTGAGTCTTGGATTTGTTCGAGCCATGATTCGAGCTCGGATTCATGCCTTGGATTTGAGGAGGAGGAGCATCAATAGTAGGGGAATTCTGCAAAATCATGAGATAGCATTACAAAAATCAATGTGTTAGGGTTCATTAAATAGATTTGAGAGAATTTTATTAGTGCTTCTGAAAACGTGCTGATAAAAGATGTATGTATAATTGTTTAAACTTTAGTGATGATAAAGGAATTATAATTTTAATTATAAAAAATTTGAAAAAATATTTATATAATTATACATTTATTTATTATAATTTTTTAATTTTTTAAATATATAAATAGTAATTTATAATTATAAAAATTCTTTTTAAAAAAATGATAATTTTTTATTTATAATTATAAATATATAATTTTACATACAAATTTATAAAAATATTTATAAAATAATATATTTTTTAATATATTTATAAATTAATATATATTTAAATGTATTTATAAATTAATATATTTTTAAATATAATTATAATTATATATATATTTATATCATTATATATATATATATATATATTTAATATATATAAATATAAATATAATAAATATATTCATTATCAAAATATATTTAGTATAATTTTATAATTGTAAATTTATATAATTATATATATATAACAAATAAATATAAATATAACAAATAAATATAAATATAAATATAAATATGGTAATTATATTAATTATTTAAACATATTTATTATAATTTTATAATTTTAATTATATATTTATCAATATATATTTATATAATTATATATATATATAATATTTGAAAAAATATATATTAATATAGTAAATATATTCTTATTTAAATATATTTATTATAATTTTATAATTATTTAAACGTATAACTTTTTATTTATAATTATATAAATGCTTTTAAAAAAAATACTATTTATATATTTTTAACATTATATATAATTATATAATTATATATATATATTTAATAAATATATATAAATTATAATATAAATATTAATATAAATATAAATATAAATAGAAATATAGTATATATATTCATTATTTAAATAAATTTATTAAAATTTTATAATAAAAATATATAATTATTTATTTATTAGTATATGAATAAGTTCTTTAAAATAATATTAATTGGTTCATAATTATGTATATATAAATATATAAATATAATGAATATTCATTTATAAATACATTTATTTATATATATTTATTTATAGATATATTATTGAAATTATTATTTTGTAAATAACCTTACGTGAATGCATATCTAAAATATATGAAATTGAATAATTAAAAATGAGTAAACATTAAAAATAGGAAAAAATGATATGTTTTATGAATTGAAAATAAATTATTTGTACAATATGGATATATATTGAAATAAATATGAATACATATTGAAAATCTTAAAAAATTGTAAATATATGTATATATATAAATAAAAAATAGAAAATGATTAAATTCAAACAAAAAATAAAAAAAATACTAATAAATAAAAAAATAAAAAATAAAAATAAAAAATATGAATAAATAATACGTAATTTTATTAATTTTAAAAACAACTAATCAAAATTTAACATAAAAAAAATATTTAATGTATTAGGTTATAATGAAATTCTAAAATGAAAACTAAAATTTGAATAAATTACATAAATATTAGATGTATGTGTATCTATAAAAGGTTTCATTAATTGATTAAATATTTGTGTGTGTGAGTTGTATATAAAAATACATTAATTATATTAATAAATGTGAAATCAATGTCATAGATGTTTTATATATATTAAATTAAAAAATAAAATGACATTCAAATATGTCCAATACTCATTTCAATTAGTCGATTTTTTAATTAATATTATTTTTTAATTATAAACCACTAAATATACGACTTATTTAATGTAAGAATAGACAATTTTTTATTATATAGAATCATATTTTTAGAAATATTATATACATTGATATATATATGTATATAATATTAAAATTTAATGGAATATTTTTCTATATTAATTGTATTAACGAATAATTATGTATAAAAATAAATAAAAATGAATAAAAATGAATAAAAAATTAATATGTTTTTAATTATTACAATTTATTCATTTTCTTTAATTATATTTAATATAAATTATTTATAAAAATTTATAATTAATATTTATATATATATATATTAAACTAATTCAATTTCATTAATAATTGTTTTATTAAAAAATTAAAAAATTATTGAATTATTTATTCATTTTTATGATTTTTCTTTAATTATTACAATTTATCATTTTACATATCTATTATTTAATATATATTATTTATTAATACTTATAACTTATATATAGTTATATTAAATTTATTCTATTTTTTATAAATAATTATATAATGAATAAAATGGCTAATATTTTTCTTAATTTACTCATTTTTAATTTTAATGTTTTTATTATTTAACGTTTTTCATTTTATATATCTATATATTTAATAGATACTTTTTATTAAAATTTATAATAAATATATATATATAATTTATTCATTTTTATCAATAGTTATTTAATTAATAATTTTTTTAATTTTTTTATTGATTTAATCATTTTTTTAATTATTTAATTTTATCAGGAGCCTTTATCAGTGCTAAAAAGCTATCCTAAAAGATTCCATTTATTTTTGCTAATAATAATTTGCTGATAAAGGTTTCCCTTTATCAGTGCGGAAGATAAAGCGCTCATAACGTGTAAATTCATTCAATGTTAGAGAAAAATGATGATAAAGTTTATCCTTTATTAGGGAAAAAAGAACTTTTATGGGAACCTTTATCATCATTTTTTATAGCGCTGATAAGGGAATGTTATGATAAAGGATTTTTTATATTAGTAAATTTATTAATTAAATGAATTTTTTTCAGTTATTTATCTTTATACATTAGTTATTCTTTATTTATTCATGATAGCTTCCACTATATGCAAACCATTACAAACCAATTGAGATAACCCCTTAATTATGTTTTCTTTCCCTAGGATCCCAAAAAATGTCTTTTGAACGATATACAGGGATATGCTAAAGAAAATATTGGTGTTATCAAAGAAAATACTATATTGTATTTTATGTTTTCAATTATAATTTGAGATTCATTTATGTATCTAGTTTTCCAATACTACTAAACTAGTCAATCATTGGGATTGAATTTCTTATATTTAAAACCAATGTTATAAAGTAACCACCAAACTCCATGCTACTTGGGTTGGGGGTTTTATAAATATAAAGATGCATAAAAGAACTTGAAATAAATATGGAAATTTTGATTTAGGGGAAAAATACATATAAAACATTAAGAAACATTTTATTTATATACACCATATATATCATGGGGCAACAACAAAAGTCACAACCTGAATAGAAACAAATAAAAAAAGGTTCTTGAAAAATATCCAAAACTAGATCTATCACGTTGTGGTGACCACCATTATGGTGTGATTATTTAAATTATCATTTTAAATATTTAATCCCCCAAGAATCATAGTATAACATTAGAAAAAAACAACCTGAATCGCATCATTATTTAACAAAAAATGTTTCACATCATGATAGGTGAACTTGGAACAGGGTGATTTTTATGGATTTACATACCTCACATAGATTCATCAGCTCATATCACAATTGATATCGATCACAACATATTAAATTATAGTTTCTTCCCAGTATAAATTTCTTGGGATCCAATTGTGACACAACATAATTCATTATAGTGGAGCATCTTCATGAATTCATCAACATAATCATATGAAACTCTCAGTTAGGGGTAGTTCCAGTTTAATCTAACACATCAACTTATGGATTCATACACAAGTCAGTTCCTCTTCCCACTTGAAAATAATAAAGTTAAACAAATTTAATCTATTATCAAACCATCATAACACTACTCATAGCTAAAAAACCGAATAAATATTGAAGCAAGTATAGATGAATTTATTATAGATCTTGGCTATATTCTTTAAACCTACACGACCTTGGTTTCAACTACATTATGGTGTAAGGACCTAGGGCTTGATGTGATATAATATTACCCCTTTTGTTCAAAATCTCATATAGATCCCTCAATGTATAGAATTTCATGTCATGTCACAATACGTTCTAGGATCCTTAGTTCTTGAACAGTATTTAACCCTATCACATCATGAATACACATAACATAGAAAGAAGGGTCTTTATTCCAAAATAATTCTAGAAAAACTCTATAATTGTTCTTCCAATCAACAGTTCATAAGAAATTTAAAAATAAGACTAATTCTTAAATAAGTTTACATGTAAAAACCATATTGGAAATATTTAAACATGAAACTTGTTTCAAATTCCCATAATCATGAAAAATTCCTTATCCTCATTAAAAAATGTTCTCAACTAAATTTACAAAGGGAAACAAACCATTAACCAAAGAACAAAAACACAATGTAGTTCAATAGATAAATGTATTAGCTGAAAATCATTAAGTAAACACACCACAATATTTATAGGTACCTAATCAGGCTTCATAATTAATTTTACACTCAAATTCACTTTACTTTCTATTATTTTTTCCAACAGTTCATTAGACAAAAATTCCAATGTTGTGATCTACCTATCCAGAACATTTATACTCAACACTGAGGAAAAATATAATGTGATATAATAAATATGAAGAAAATCAATTCTATAAATATTATTTATAATAACCCATTATTTCAAAGTACGTTAACTTTTTAGTAAATTCAATAGCTTTATTTCACACAACACCGACTTGGCTTGTGTTACATGCAATATTGAGATCCTATGTAACAACACATTAGTATTATAATTATTTTAATTTTATATTTATAACTTATCCATTAAATATAATAATATTAATAGTAATATATAATTTTTAATTCTTATTTATAATTTATTCACAAAAATAAAAAATATTTATAATGAAATGTATAAGTTTTGGTAAAATAGTTATATATTTACAAATGCTTTTTTCTCGAAAGAAATAATTTTTATAAACTTTTATAAATAATACTAAAACTAATATTTGAAAAACATAGAAATTTAATTTTTTAAAATAGGAATTATATTCGAATTTAAAATATCAAAATTATCTTGTAGTAAATTTTTGGTATTTTTTTGAAAAATTTCAAATTTGGATGAATAGTGAAATGACTGCATTTTTGTTTAAAAACAACATTTTCTATTTAAATAATTATTTTATCTTTAATTAATTTTAAAGTCATAATAGATACATTATACACATATTAACCCAATTTGGTTCATTAGAATCATTTTTATAATAGAATTAGATAGAAAAATTTATTGAACTTGTGAACGTCTCTTTTACGTGCCTTCTAGACACATCTACGAAATTTGCATTAAATGTAATTTTACCACATCTAGGACTTGAATTTAAATAAATCAAAGTACATAGTTGTAATCAATATAAAAAATATGGTCTAATAGGATCCAAATAATATTTTGTGGATAGTGACTTTTGAATTTAATTTACCATGATTAATGGTAAATATGGAAATTAAAGGAAAAAATAATATTATAATAATATAAAATTACCCTAAAACTTGTCTAAATTTAATTAGATAAGTACCTTTCGACCATAATCAGCTATATGATGAAAATATGATCATTTTTAAGCCACTTATGTTAGATTATGACATTTGTTATATTTTATTTATAGGAGAGTTAAAAATATCGTATTCAAATTTTTTTATCTATATTATTTTAAAAATGAGGATATATAAGTCATATGGTCGACTATAAATAGTATATGGAAAGAAAAAATCATTAAATACATCATATTAATTTATATAAAATTTATATGGATTATATATTTACCATTAATGATGACACAATGGTAAAACCGAAATTATTTTAGGAAAAGAAATATCAAATAAATGATATTAAAATATTAAAATAAATATAATTTTACATAATTAACGACATAAAAAAATTTATACATAACTTAGAAATTTTAGTCACAAATTGGAGGTATTTATTCGATGTTATCATCTTGGATTGATATTTTTAAAAATTAAAATATTTAATAATATATAAATTGAAATAAATGGTAATTTTAAATAAATATTATTTTATTAAATGTTATAAAATTATTAAAAATATATAATTTGGGAAACTAAATTGTATAGTGTAAAATATGTCATAAATGGTAAAATTTTTGTTTGATTGGTAATTTATAGTAAGTATATTAACCCTATAGTATAAATGACAGGTTGTTAGTGTAAAGTTCAATTGTTTAGCTAAGGATTAAAGCCAAAAGATAAGATTAATTATGTTACATATACCAATATAAAATTATTTTGTTTATAGGATTTCGACCGATCATTATCTTATCCTCTACATAACTAACTTTTGAGCTATTTGACATTGACAATCATTTTATAATAAATTAATAGTTTCAGAGTTTCGAAAGGTGCCCCTTACCTCTCTTATAAAAGAGAACATATACTTATCTTTTATTCACACCTCTAAAGCCATTTTGTCTCAGACAAAACCATCCCATTTCCTCTCTCAAGATCCATAAATTTATCCTAGAGGCCATACATTTGGATAAAATCCAACTTAAAGAGTTTTTTTTGAAAATCAAAAAGAGACACTCGAAGAATATGTAATTGTTTTACGAATTAAATTCAATATCTTTCCATCTTATACATACAATTACTATGTTATTTCCATAATAAAGTGATAACTCCAAAATATAATATATTCTGAGTTTTTTTATAATGTTGGTACAACTGTTTTCTTCCTTTTACACATCCTATGACAAACAACATCACCATGCATGCGTACGTACGGTTTACCATCTCCACACTATGATGCAAACTATTTTACATGTATAACTTATTTCTATGGATATGACGATTAATATAATGTTTTTAAATAATAAATATGAAATATTATTGTTTCTTTATAATTCATATTCCAACCAATTACATACCCTTTATCATTACATAATGATAACGTCGTTCGTGCGTACGTACAACCTACCATCTCCACGGCGTGATGTGATTCATCCTCCATTAAAACCATTTAAGAATGATTATAAAAATATATGTAATGAATAATTATGAAATATATGAAATAATAATTCTACTATAATAGTACATACATACATACATACATATACATTTTTTATTTACTAACTTCCATTCAATATGATAAGAAAACAGAAATGGCGTTCATGCGTACGTACGACTTACCATATCCATGAACGATGTATTCAATTTAATATATATATCTATTATATATATATATATATTATGAATATATATATTCTATATGAATCATGTTTTAAATTTTGTAAGTATATAAATCATGATCTAAGTAATACGATTAAGAATAAAAAATCAAAACATGTATGAGAAACAACATAGTTATTACCTGAAACATTGATTTAACATAGAATTGTTAATAAATGGGTCATAAAAAGTCATAAATGAATCATATATGATATCATAATTATTATTATGATTATGTTACAAGTTAATAATATATTTAAAACTACTATACAGAGGTTTCAGAGATGTACGGAGAGTATCGATCTTAAGGTAAAGGAAATTCCTTCTCACTTTAAATTATAATGAGATATAATACACGTTCACCACCTATTTATTGTGTGTTTTATATGTATATCATCTATTATATTTTATATCATGAATAAAATTATCTTCATTTTATTTAAATAATCAATTGAATATATTGGTCTCATTATTTAGATGTTCAATGTGTTATGGGACACATTGAATGTTTAAAGAATTAAGCCTTTCTCCTTTTCAGTATTATTGATATTATCATACATATTTATTTATATTTGTATAAATTATTATAAAGAAAATTTTATATCTATTTTAATTGGATTCAAATGTTTTCATAAGGTTTATATTTAAGTTTTTATTTATGGGACTCTTTAACTAAAACATCGTTTTAATTGTTTTAAAATTTTGTTATTCTAAATATTTATCATTAATGTCAATGTTTTCCAAATGGCTTTATGGATTTATTTATACGGACATGAATGTTTAAAATTTTAATTCATTTCAAAAGTTTCAAAGTATTTTGGGACACTTAGATTCAAAATTCTTCTTTTAAATGTATTATTTTATTTGTGGGCGGATTTGGAATAAATGATTTCAAAGAAAAAGGGATATTTGAATCCATATATTTTTAATGATTTTAATAAAGTATTATCACCTATGTAAACATAAATTCTTGGATCTTATGAATAGTTGAAGCTGATTTCTAATGATATCATTTACCATATTTCATTGAATAATTTATGATATGTTTAACTGCGTATGTGTAATTATGATACCATTCATTGTTTTTTGTTAATGTATTAAGATTTTGAATGCTAGTTTAAATCTGAATATTTATGTTATGTTTTGTGCCTTTCATTAGAGGAATGTATTGATAAATATCATTGAAAGATGATAATATGAGAGAGGTGAGAGAATCTCTCTATAAGCATAGCGATTTAGATTCACAATGATCTTAGATCTTTATTCCTATTGGTGGTCTGTCACCTTATTTTTCACGACCATTATTTATCTATCTGGATATTCTCTTGCAATCCAAATGAGCTCGGTGGTTCAACACATTTTGGTTCTCGGTCCAGATCTGTGGTCACTCTAGAGGTCACAATCCTGATCTGCTTCAGGATTCTTCATTTCTCAGTCCGGATTCGCACATACGATCCAGATCTACTCAGGGATTCATCACCTTTTGGTTCATTGTCCAAATATTCCTTTTCTACATTTGCATCTGGGTTTCTGTTGGGTTGTGATTTATGGTTCTCTTCAATGGTGGTCGTTATACTGATCTTCTTTGGGATTCTATTTCTCACCATGTTCCATGTCGGATGTCGCATTTCAATAGGGGTTTTATAGAAAGGTTACTATTGCTGTTGTGGGAAAGCTTCAACATCAATGACCATTGGTTGGCATGCTTTGGTAGGCTTCGATACGTATTTTTGTGTTCTGATTCACGTTGGTGGCCAGTCCCTCTGATTACCAGTGTTCATTCTGTAGTATTGCGGGGAAGTCTATCCGTCCACAGTTTATCTGGTTAACACGCTGCTTTGGGATCTGATTTCGCTCCACGATCCTCTAATTTATAGCATCTATTGCTGAATAATTTCTAGTATGGGGGAAGTTTCATTAACATAGGTTTGTTTCATCAAGATCGAAGTGCGCTGCTATTGATCTAGTGAGCCTGAACACTTGTGGTTCTCCAGTCATTACTTGTGGAGAAAAAATTTAGTTCTTTATGGGGCTCACAAGCACTCATTCTCGATCTACCTAGGATTGGATGTTCCTCCCATTCGTTGGAAGTGCTGTGTTTCACACATCAAGGAAGATCCATCAGATCTTGTAGAGATTATCATGCATGTTGAACTCTCCATAATATCTTTGTTATTTTACCTAAGGGTGCTTCTCCAATTAAAATTGAAGATTTATCTATGCGGATCTTGGAAATATGGGGTTTCTCATCCTGGAAGTGAATTTCTTTAGAGCACGAATTATTTCATGTGCTCTTCCCCTATGATTAGCTAAAGATGTGGGCATGGGGTTTTGGATCAATTTCACTCAAACCAGGTATTATTCATTTATATGAATCGGATAGGAACTTTAATCTTCATGAAGTTGTTCAGTCTTCTTTCGAACTCTGGTTAAGGGTTTATGGTATTAATAGGATTTTATAGCAACCTAAGATACTGTATGATATTTCATATTCAATTAGAGTTCTAATCAAAATTCAAAAGGAAATAGAGATGCTGAGATTTGGGAAATTTTCCCAGATTTTGGATGAAGTTGATTAGAATTCCACTTTGGTGAATCATGCTCTATTGTCTACTGATAAAGATGATATTGATTTGTGAATCATGTATGTAAAAAATGAGAATTATGTTTTCAGAATGCAAGGTAATTTGGACCAACATATTTATATGTAGGAAATCTATTGTATGTGATTTTTTTAATCCTTGTGTGGGATTGATTATAAGATATGTTTCAATAAAAAGGAAAATAAAGCCACCCATGCTGATCGACGTGATCAAGCATGGGTTGTAACGGCCTCAAATGATGCTATTGAGCATGGAACTATTGTAACAACACAAGTACATGTTGATTCTTTTCCAATGACAGAGACTCTAGGAAATTGAAATGAAGGGGCTGAATAGCCTGATGGAGTCTTTGGACAGCTATGAAGTGACACTATGCAAGTGGAGGAAGAGGGTAAATATCTTCTAAACAACCAAAAAAAAGGCCAAAATAAAATATGGTGAGATATTTTTGTTGCGGAGAAGAATGTATGGTATGAAACATTGTATCAATTTTATCCAAATCCCACTGTGATTGTTAGGAAAAAATTGACTAATAAGAATCTATGACATGTTATTAAGATAATGGAGTTTATTGAGCATGATACTAGGGTGAAGGCTAAGGTGGATGACACCTATCGTGTCGCAGATGACTCTCTAAAGTAGACACTCATTTTACCATAGGGGGATTGGTAGAAGATGAAAACATGGAAGTGCATGCAGTATCCAAAAGACCATTAATGAGGAAGTGGTAGAGATGACTAGACTGGGCATTGCTGGTATTCCAGGACTTCTTCAGGTGATCTCACTCTATAGTAGATTAATCTCTAGGAAATGTACTCTATTCTTCTCAGTCAGAATACTTCGCATTTAGAATGGGAATCTGATGATGATATCGCTGATCATGATTATGTGGATGAACCTTGTTCTACCAATTTGTAATTACATTTTCTTGTACGAGGTTATTTTATTTTGTTGTTCATGTCCTATTTTTTTATGATTTTTCTTTTATTTTTATATAAATTTTGGTAGGAATAGGTTTGCATGCCTCTTGAACCTTTTTGTTTAAGAGGAATGCATTAGAGTTAGTAAGTGATGGTTGGGGCCTATATAGACCCTTGATGCATCGGCTGGTCTCATGAGACAAAATAGTGTCCCGGACTGAGGATTTTATGGTATGGTTATTAATGGTCTTGGAACAAGACCTTGATGGTATTATTATGATATCCGTAATTATGAATTTCTTCATTACGAGATTAGTTATTGATATTACATATGATTATTTTACTACAATAAAATCAATGTGAATGTTTAAATGAGATTATGTCATTTAGTTTTTCCATATTATGTTCAATATTATGTTTAAAAGTATTTTATTTTAGATTATATTTTCCTTAATGTTTATAGTTATTTATGAATGATTCTGCTGAATTGTTTAACATTACTCAGAATCTGATCTCACGAATTTCTTTTATGTCATTTTCCTAGGATACTAGGATGTTCTTTCTGATTCATATATAGGGTTAAACTAGGAGAATAATGATATTCTCAATGTATTATATATATTTTATTTTTTGTTTGAAATTTTAATGTAATGTTCATATCAGTAATCTATTTTCAAATATTGCTAAACTGATAGGTCCTTTGGGATTTTATTTCATGTAATCATGAAAATATAATAAAATAATACACCCGCTCTAGGCATCTGGGGTCAGGGCATTACAAGATTTTACAAAATCTCAATCTTTAGTTTAGATAAATCAACCCACACCAATGAAGATGAATTTCATCCAAGTTTCTAATGATTTTTTTGGATTGAGGTGGGTAGTTAATGATATAATTTTATAAATTTTATATTGTTAAATGAAGGCATGGTTGTTTTAGATTAATTCAAGATCTTATTTTTAATCCCAATGAACAAATACCATCTTCCATCATTAAAACATTATTATCCGTCTTTGAAATTCTCTTTTTTATGTGATTTTTTCATCAACATGAGATATAGATGATAAAATTTTTCTTCTTCTTATGTGGTTTTTTGTTATTATTTTTTATTAATAGAAATTTATCATGGATTAAACCTCACAACCGTCATAATTCAATTATATAATATCCTATTCAAATAAATGTAACATTTTAAATAAAATATATGGTTCAGTTAGGGTTGTTATCAAAAGGTATAGGATATATTCCATTATTAAAAAATTTTATCCAAAAATACAAGACAAATCACATAATCGCAACAGAAATCACTTTTGAATATAATCCCCATTTTCAAATTGAAACATCAAAAATTCCCCTACATGAAATTCAGAGAGGTTGTTATTATGTATCATCAATATCCCTCTTGAATATAAATAGAAATACCTTAGAATCATACAAAAATTGTTAGAGTTGGAATAAAAATAGTCCTAAAATTATGCCTCTGATAAAGGTAGTTTGGGAATGTTATTATCATAAAATAGGGTTAGACATAAGATCATATCAAGTGTAAAAGTGAACAAAAAAAATGGATTTAATCATATATTTTTGGTTTGAAAAATACTTCTCGTTTGATGAGATTAGATTGAATGGTATTATAGTGATGTATATTTAAGGTTCTCTCAATAAATTGGGTGTGTGAAATAATATGAAATAAATGGACTAGAAAATGTTGGAAAGAAATAACTCAAAGTACTTTGGAGTGTTTTTGGAGTTATTATATTTGTTGAAAAATTAGAATGACAAGGTCAATAATAGAGTTCAAGAATTTTTTTTACCAGTTATGTTGAAAAAGTTTCAAGAAATATGTATGGAAGCCCTGTAAGTGGTATATTATATTGTATGTATAAGGTGGAATCATTTTCCACCATTTACCAAACTTTTACTGTCGAAAATTATATAGGAATAAAAAAATTGTTTTTTGGAAAATTAATGATTTCTACATTAATATAAATGATACATAAAATGGTGATGGTGGTTTGCATAGTTGTGTGCTTGTGAAGATTCGAGGTTATTGTATCAAAATACGGTTTAGTATAGGTTTCCATGAAAGATATGAAAAATAAAAAAATTCATATTTTTTTTGACACATCAAGGGTTGTGCATTCCCATGAAATAAAGATACAATTATGTGAAGGTGTTGAGTTTCACGCTAAATGAGACATCACAAAGTTGATGTTTAGTGTACAAGGGATGTTACATACATAATCAAAGGCATGAAAGGTAGTTGTGAGAAGGTCCAACTATGTCTGTAAATTGGTGGCTACCAACCTCTTCTATATAGTTCAATCCTTAGATAATATCAAGGAAATGGATTTCATAAGATTTTCATGGAGATATTTCTTGTTGGAAGTATCAACTAAAACATTAGTTATGAACAGAAAAGGGCCTTGTGTCTAAAGGACAAAGAATGTTCATAGACAATCCAAAAATTGTGTGAAATTTGAGAGTTTTTTGAAGAAATAAAAAACCTCATGAAATCTATGTCCTCATGATAAAACATAAATTTTGTGTGAAATTTGGTGAAGTTATGCACAAGTCATGAAATGGTTCTGTGAAAGTAAAATTTACAAGAATCTATAAGGTAATATCTTGAATTTCTACTGTAAATACTTATTTATCAAGTGCATGATTTTTTAACATAATGGTGCACTAAATGAGGTGAACCAAAATATTGATTTATGTTATCAATAGATGAATCTTCTAAATGATCAGTGATCAAACATCAGTTGAGAGAGAAGGGAGAATTAAAATTGTAATTGGGTTTAAACTAGGATAGACAATGACTCTGATCCAACCTTTTTATATTAATTTACTTTAGTGGATTTTGAATATAAAAAAATTTACTTGTATTATCCTTGGATGTAGTGCAGTTTGGGTGAGTCAAGTAAAATTTCTGTGTCTCATGAATTATTTCATTTCTATTCACACATTTCTATGAGAAAGGGAAAGAAGTTTTTTTATTTAATGATAAATCAAGAACCAAAGGGGTATCTTTTTAATATTTCATACCATGATTCACTACCTATCAATATATTTAATCTATTTGGGATAACAATTGGTATCAAATAGTGAGTGAGAAAGAATCATAGGTTCTCTCCCAGTAGACGAAACGTATATTGTTAATCAAAAAGGGAATATGATCTTTGATGTAAATAATTTTCAGTTATAGAAGAGTTATATGCATCACTACATCTGATCATTAGGAATGTATGTATTTGTAGGTGTGATTCATGAAATTTTTTATAGTGTGGATAGTGGAGCATTATCAGAATCAGGATGATTGTAATTGTATGAGGACACTAGAGGAATCAACGTATTAGGGGGATCATTTCCCAATGCAATCTATACAAAGGTGATGTCATGTAAGTTATCACATTCCATGTGGGAAATGTCGATAAATATCTATGATGGTGATTCACATGTTAGATTATCCAAATTACATGTTTTTTGGAAACAAATATAAGGATTTTAGAATTCACCACAATGAGACTGTAGATGTATTTTTTACTATGTGAATATATATTTGGATGACTTGAATGGTCTCAGAGAAACTCTTGAAGATATAAAGAGCATTAATCACATCATGAGATGACTTCATCCTTAGTTCCATCCAAAATTATATATACTAGAATATTATTATCCAAAGGATCTAACACTAGATATCTTCCAAAGTACTCTTGTCACATATGAGATGAGAAATGAATATTTTTATTTTGTGGAAAAATGGATTCCCAAAGAGGTGAAATTCAAGGGCACAAAGAAGATCACTATTTATGATGACCAGGAAGAAGAGGAGACCGATGGGGTCATATCATTCCTTCCACCAAATCAATAAAAAGGGAAAGGAAAGTTCAAAGGGAAAATTTAAATTGAATAATTTCAATGTGGAATGGTTGAACATCTTATAAAACGGTGGACGAATGTGTTTCAAGATGATTTTAAGGATGATGTAAAAATTCTCATAGAGAATTATTTAGCCTATGTTAATGTTAAGAAAACATTTAATAGAAATTTATTAAAAAAACAATATTTTTCCACAGGAAAATGATAGCTCATAATAATATGAGGTTGAATAGATATTGAACTAAAAGGATCAGGAAGAAATTGATACATTGGTAGTTGTAGGTAGCTCCCAGAAAAGGTAAGAAAACAATAATGATGAAGAAGAATTTGAATAAACTATTGATAACCAGGAAGAATTAAAAGCCTATATTGAGAAGATATATGCCTAAATACCAAAAAAAATTAAAACATAGTTTTTTCTAATTCCAAATGATATATACAAAAGTATTAAGAAGAAAAGTTCAAGAAAAAGGGAAAAATAAAAATCTTATGTCTTTAATGATTTAGAACTCAAAAAATGAATTTTATTACAATCTCAAATTTTAAAATTTTAATAGATACATATATTATTTGAATATTATAAAAATTATAATATAAAATATATCAAATAAAATTAATTTAAATTTACTAAAATAAGAATAAAATAAGAAGATAAGGATATGCTCTTGTCTCTCAGTATGACATTGGGGAAATAGACTAATTACTGGATGGAAAAAATTGATGTAGAGCATAGAGGTCCTATAGAATATAAACAACAATCATATCTAAATGAATGGGATGGGGTGAGGCTTGATCATAAATAGAAATCTATGTTGATTTATTTCAGGCCACATGTTCTCACTTTGAGGTTAAAAATCGATTAGGGTAAAAATAATAATAAGAATATTCATAAAGACTAGGGAGCAACTCATCCTGTAATAATGTACAGGAATATAATGTATATGATGTTATTTCAATGTAAAGATGGTAAATTCTAAAAATTTATTTTCTATAACCAAATGGTACCAAAGGGAATAAGAGAAACAAAATAATCCATACAGAGTTCAATATTCAAATAATGAATATGATTGTCACTATTTCTTATGTAGTGGATTCAAACACATATCCAGATATTGATCACCAACTATGGATATGACGGTGTCAAAGAAGACCTAAAGTGGTCATAGGCAGTAGTTCAACGAATCATTGAATGATTAGAAAAGGAAAAATAAGTTTTACAATGTTCATGATAATGCTGGAACACTATAATTTGGGTAAGATCAAGAGTATCAGTCTGCAATAGGTATAAATTCAATGAATTGAATAAAAAAGAAATGATTTCAAAAGAAATTGGTTGTAGATATTTCCCTTACATCATTAGCCCATACTGGTGTATGGATCCTTGATAGTGTATGAACATCCCATATGATAAGAAATAAAGATATTATTAAAGGAACCAAACATTACAAGGAGTGTGTTTTAAAATTTGTAAATTACGATGAAAAAAATATTAGCATCTTTGGAAAATCCATATTAATGGTAAAGATATGAGATCTGACTCTGTCTTGGTAATCAAAGATATCAGTCAGAAATTGGGTGACTTCTATCATGATATATGATTTAATAATAATTTTTTTATTGTAATGGGAAACGAAGGTACAATTGTTTTACCAGTAAATTCCATGAATTTTAATCTATACTTTGTGAGTGGATAAGAAGATATGTTCTTTTTATCCAGACTACAAAAAGATAGGTTTTGGAATAAATGGATGGGTTATATATGCCATCCATCCCTAAAAGATATGTTCAAATGTGAAGCAATTTGAGATGTCCCTGAACTATCATGTGATAATATTCATATGTGTGGTTATTTTTAGCAAGATAATATTTTTAGAAATATGTGAAAAGAAAAATAATAATAGTCAACCAATGTGCTTGAATTGGTTAATAAATATGTGTGTGGACCTATCTCACGAAGAACCATTTAAGGGAAGAGGTATTATATTCATTTCATTGAAGATTTAAGTATGATTGGATAGAAAATATTCATTTTTCAGAAGTATTATGTGTTCATTTTCATAAAAAATATCATAGAGATGTTGGAAAGATTATTGGATATAATATTCTAATGTTTCAAACTAGTAATGTATAGAATTAAAAAATATCTAAGTGTATGTTTATCTAGATAAATACAGGATGAGAAACCATATTTCAATAGTGATAACTCCTCAACAAATGGATTGGATGGGATGATAAAATAGATCATAAAAAACATGGCCAAAATAATTCATTTTTAAGGGGACCTACCAATGAAATTCGTGAAAGAAGCAGTCTTGACCTTATTCTATATATCCAATAGGGGTTTTTATATCCAAAATATAAAAATACTCTATATCTGTGGTATGGAAAGAATCAAACATTGAAATACATTTGAATATTTAGAAATATGTGTTTTATTATCAATAATAAAAAATGCATAAAATTTGAATCTTATGGAGGTGATGGATATTAATTTTATATTTAGGAAAAATAAATTCATATAAATGATTCAAAAAGAGATTGGGAAAATTTGTTGAATGTAATTATTTCACTATAGTAGAGAATGAACAAAATACTCAAAAATATATTTAATTGTTCCTTAATGATATTGATGAGGTGGTAAGAAACTCAAGGGAATTTGAAGTGGAAAATGGTGATTCAGAAGAAGATGATAATGATTAGATTTAGGAATTTAAATATGTATCTCTATAGAAGTCGAAGAGTCAAGATTATATTGATATATAAAATATCATAAGAAATTAGGAAGGCATAGTTCAAACATGTAGAATGAATTCTTTACAGTAGGCACCATTCCAATGTTAGGTAGAGCTTAAATGATTTGGATAATTAGTTGGAGATGAGAACTGAGTTTATGCCATGACTGAATTGCTTCATCAAATTAAGAATAATCAGACTTGGCCGATTGTTTTGAGACCAGAAGATAAAAATTTCATCATGACCAAAGCATAAATAATGTGCAAGGGATACTCGAATATCGAGGGAATTAATGTTGAGGAGTCATTTTCAAATTTTTGAGGCTTGAGACTATTCTCATATTCATGGACGTTGATGTACAAAGGAAATTTATTGTTTTCTAGAGGGATGTCAATTCAACATTTTTTAATGGGGTTCTAGAAGAGAAAGTGTATATCAAGAAGATAGAAGGTTTTACCATTCCGAAATATGAGAACTGAGTTTGTTAAATAAGGAATGTAGTATATGGGTTGTATCACGTACTGAGAGAATGATATTCAAGACTTGATTAGTTTTCAAAGATACTAAATTTTGCGTTTGGTAGAGATAATTACAATCTCTATGCCAATAATGATTGTAATCAATGGATGATAGTGGTGATGTATATCGATTACATAATTTTTGGTGGATCAGATGAAACATAGTGTATATAGTTCACATAATTTATGAAAATTGAGTTCTAAATTTCATCGATTGGTGAAATGAAATTATTCCTTGGTTTAAAGGTGAAAAAAGGAATGATTGACACATTTATTTCCAAATCCAAATATTCCAAGGAGGCTTTGAGGAGATTTTAATGGATATTTACAAGGAGACAATGACTATAGAGGATAACTAGATGAAACTATCAAAAAATGATAAAGGAAAAGTGGTTAATATCAAAGAATATAGGAATAAAATTTTTAGTTAGTTGTATTTAATGGCAACACAACCGGATTTTTACCACATTCCAAGAATCATGGTATTAATGAAATCCCAAAGAACCCAAAATTCTTGTAGTAAAAAAATAATAATTCAGTATATCAAGGGCACGATGTATTATGGATTTCTATATAATGAGAAATATCATCAAGGGTTATTGCACTATAAATATGCATATTGGTCCAATCCCGTAGATGATAAAAAATCATCATGATATAGTGAATTATATATTTTTGGATTGTGTATTTCTTTGATAAGCAAGAATTTTTTTTTCATATATTTGATCATTGTCAAAGGTAAATATATTTCAGATACTCAAGACTGTACATAGTTATTATGGATGAATAATTATATTGAAGATATGTGAGTTTAATTGAAGTCTCTGATTGGAATCTATTCCCAAAATTCATGTAGTATAAATATTAGAAAAAATCCAGTCCATCACTCATGGATGAAGAACATTCAAATCATGAATCATTTTTTGATGTAGAAGGTGGATTATGGGATTTTGATGCTGAAGTATGTTCCTACATAAATATAGGTTATAGAAATTATAATAAATGCCTTACCTAATGAGGGATTTGAGTGGAATCAATTGTCTCTTGGAGTTCAGTCAACTACCCAAACTTGAACAAGTGCGGAAGTGCAACCCCCTCTCCCCGAGGCATGGTGCATTTTTCTATCATATGATAATATGTGTTATTTAAAATGTTGCAACCAGAAAAGAGTGACCATTTGGGTTCATTGACAATTGGGGAGAAATATATTGATTAGTAAAGTGGGATAAGTTGATAGGGGGAGTAGTAAAGTAGTGGGAGTTTAAAATCTAACAATGCTAAAGATAATATATCGAAGGTTATATATCCTGAAAGATGATGTTCATGATGATACTAGTTGACTACTTTGGGAATGGAGGGGTTCATGGATAATATTTCCATTATACTCTTTTTTTCTCACACCGATCATGGCTTATGAGGTCCTAGAGTGTGTGTTTAGTAAATATTTTATAATTATCTGGAATCTCAAGATGTTAATTTTGGTATAACTTGGCATAAGAATTTAAGTGTTTTCAAAAGGTATAGGGTTTTAAACAAAACCCAAGGGGTATATTATTGGGGAAAAAATTTTCAAGTTACTTTGTAGTGTTTTTGGTTTGATTATCTTTGTTAACAAAGTAGTTTGAGAAGGTTAGTTGTAGAGTTACAATGTCATTTTTTACCAGGTATGTTGAAAAGGCTTTATGGAAATGTTATTGAATATCTAGAAGTGGTATATAAAAGTTCATGTACATGGTGGTGTAGTTTTCTAATGTTCCCAATTTTGGGGGTCTAGAAATCTGGATGAATGAAAACATTGTATTTGGAAATGGAATGATTTTTGTGTAAATGTGAAAGTTTCACAAATGGTTGAAGGTGTCTCATAATGTTTCACATAAGTAAAGATTCAAGGTAGTCATATCAAAATACAACTAAGTCAATGTTTTCATGAAATTTATAAAACATTGTGAAAGTATGAGTTTCATGAAATGGGAATAGTTGTGCACACCCATGAAATAGGAATGTAGTTGTGTAAAGGTGGTTAGTTGTGTTCTATGGGTGAAATCAAAATATTGACGTTCGACACACAAGGTAAGTTGTGCGCACAGTTAAAGGTGCACAAGTAAGTTGTGAGAAGGGTCATATACATCAATAAATAGGAAACATCACCCTATTTTATACATCATAACCCATATATTATATCTTGGATATGATTCATGTAATATTTTGTGAAGATATTCATTTCATGGAGTAGAAAATAAAACATCAGTTGTGTCGATAAGATATAATTATGTCTTTAAGACCAAGAGAGTTCCAAAACAATCAAAATGTATTGCAAAAGTTGACAGTTTTTAGATTATGTCAATAGTTTCATGACATGTGAATCAATGAGGCAAAGCATAAACGGTTCATGAAAACATGTAATGTTTCACTAAATTCAGGAAAAGGTTTCATGAAAGTTATTTTTTTGTGAAAGTATAAGTTATTACCTAGAATTTATATGGTAAAGAGGTATTAATTAGGTAGATGAAAGTGGAGCTTAATGATTCACTAAATGAGGTTAAAAATAATTTTGATTCATGGGATCACTTTAAAAGTATTCTAAAGGATCAGTGGGAACACATCATTTGAGGGAGTAGTGAACATTGGAATTATGCTTGGTTATTAACCAGAAGGGGCAATGTTTCTGCTCCAAAATGTGTAATGATGACTAACATTCATGGATTTGGTACGTAGGCACATTTCTTTTATATTCTCCTTGGACACAACCTAGTGCTGGAAAACCAAGTAAATTTGTTTTTTCTTGTTCATTATTTCATTTCAGTTCATACATTTCTATGGTAATAGAAGATAAGAGTATTTTGTTGAATGAAGAAACAAGATCCAAAGGGATAGTATTTTCAATCTGTCATAACTTGATTCATCCCTACCTCTCTGGGTGTCTAACCAGGTTGGACAAACAATTGGTGTTAATGTGAATGGTTAAATATAATTTCTTTCTTAGTAGGAGCAATGAAGGTTTTTAATCACTTAGGGATTCAAATATTTAAAGGAAATAATTTTTATTTATAGAAAAATCATATATAGTAACTTTTTCTGATCTATATGCATTGATGTATTTACAATTGTGATGCATGGAATTTCTGTTGGTTTGAAAAGTGGAGCATTACTAGAATCATACTTAAGGGGATTTGATAGTGATTATATTGGAATCAATGTATTAGTTGGAGACTTGTCCAATGTAATTTATAAAAAGGTGATGTCATGTAAGTCATCAAAATTAATTTAGGAAATGTTTTTTAAATATCATTAAGGGTGATTCAAATGATAGAGAAGCTAATTTACACGTTCTATGGAAAAAATATGAGGATTTTAGAATTCTCTCTAATGAGTCTATAGATGTATTTTTTTAATAGTTTGAATGTTTTTTTGGAAGACATGTGTGGTCAGGGAGATACTATTGAAGTTATAAGAATTTTTAAGCACATCATCAGAAGACTTCCACCTTAGTTCAATCCAAAGTATCTATACTAGAAGATAAATATCCAAAGGGTATTAGAATGGATACATTGGACATGAATCTTTTCGTATATGCGAAGATAAATTAATATATGAGTCTATGAAAAAATTAATGTCTAATGAGGTGGTACATAGCCTCATACAATCTCAATATCTACGATGGACAGTAAAAAGGAGTAATAGACTAAGTCATTCAGTTTCTTTCCTCAAATATATAAAGAAGAAAATGAAATTTCCATGGGAAACATCAACTTTCACACTTTCGATATAGAAATGTTGCAAATATTTTAGAATGGTTCCCCAAGATGATTGAAGATAAAGATGAGGATGAAGTTTAAATTGACATGAATATGTCTTTAACCTATGGGAAAGGTAATAAATATTTTAATAAAAATTTCTTTAAAAAGAAGAATATTATTTCACAAGAAAATGACATTTCAGAATAATCTAAGGTTAAAGATATGGATAAATACAAGGATCATGTAGACAATGGTATGGTGGCAGTTGTGAGTAGCTCCAAGTAAAGGGAAGAATGAAACAATGATGAATAATAAGTCAGAGGAATAATTGATCTACATGATAAATTAGAAGAATCTATTGAGGAGAGATATGTTTGGAGATCCAAAAAATTAAATTAAACAATTTGGTTCATGATATAAAACATTATATGTATAAATGGGAAGAAGAGAAGTATGAGATGAATGATGAAATTGAAAAATCAAGACTTCAATGATAATGAAATTAGAAAATTTCATCTAGTACAAGATGAATGTTGAATAAAATAAATTATAAATTAATGGTTTTCCTGATATTGAAAAAGAAAAAATAAAACATATCAATGAACTTGATGAGGAGTTTTCCAGTCTATGAATAAAATTAGAAGATCTGGAGAAACTATTGAATCCTATTATGAAATCAGAAATGTATATTAATCAGGTGATATAGATTTTGGATGTGGGGTATAGAGGTCCACCATAATATAAGGAAAATTCATATCCAAAATACAAGTCTTGTATGAGGATTTATCACAAATAAAAATCTATGATGATTGATGTCAGGCCACAAGCACCAACTCTAAATTTGAAATTTTATTTGGGTAGAAATCAAAATAAGATGATTCATAAATCACATGGAAAAAATAGTCCAACAATAATTTATATTTATACACCTTTCATCAGGTGTTATCACTATAGAAGGATGAGACATTTTCAAAAAGTGTGATTCGTAGGCAAACAACGCCAAAGTGAATAAGGGAAATAAATGCAGACACATAGAGTTTAATATTCCAAGAATGAATTTGATGGTAAATATTTTTGGTATGGAGGATTAAAATATATATCCAAATATTATTCATCCACAATGTAGTGTAATGTGTCAAAGTAAACCCAAACTAGTCTTGTGAAATAACTCAAGAAATGATCAAATTATCAAAAAACACAAAATCGATTTTCATTTCTCTAAGATGAAGTTGGTCCATCATAATATATGGATGATCAAGAGTATCGGTCCACAAAATTTATCAACCCAATGACAAGGATAAAAAAAATAGATCTAAGAAGTAAGTGGATTTATATATCTCCATTAAAACAAAAAATATTTATTATTTATGGATCCTTGATAGTGTATGAACTTTACATAGGAAGGGAAATAAGGATCCTTTTATAGGCATCAATTTTGATAAGGAGGGTGTTGTCAAATTTATGAATTCTGAAGGCCTAAATATTATTGGCTGAGGAAAATCGAGATTTGGGGGAAATGATATGAGATGTACTTATTTCATGGTTGTTTAGGGTCTCAGTAATAACTTGATATATGTTAGCCAATTGTGTGACTATTTTCATGCTATAAGCATTAACAAGTTGTTAGTTTTTGTAAAGTGAAAAGATAATATAATTTTTTATGGAAAATGAATAAAGTAGAATATATACCTTGTTAGTGGAGAATAAGTTATTTGTTTCTCTCCATAGTGGAAGAAAATAGGCTGTTTCATAAATGGATTGGTCATCAATACCAACCATCACTAGAAGATATGTTCAAATGTGATGTATCTTGAGATCTACCCATAATATCATGTGATCATATTCTCATGTGAGACTCTTGTTAACAAGTTAAGATTATAAAAAATATATACAAATAGAAAAAACAAAATTCAATAGGATTTATTGAATTGGTTCATGACGGTTTTTGTGGACCTATCTCACAAAGATCCATTTATGGGAATGAGTATTGTGTTATTTTCATTAATTATTTTAGCATGATATCATTGATAGTTTTCATTTCATCCATGTATTGTGGGTTTAGTTGCATAAAATAATATTATAGGGATGATTTGATCGAATATTCTGATGTTTCTAACTAATAATGGAATAGAATTCCCAAACCTCGAAGTGGAATTTTCTATAGAGAAACATGGGATACTACATCAACATTCGGTAGTCTGAACTTCTAAAAAAAGATTGAGTGGTTGAGAGGATAAATTAGATCAGAAAAAACTTTTCAAGAATAATACTTATTTGAAAGGGTCTACTAGAGAAATTATGGATGGAAGTAGTCTTGAAATCGGTCGGCATATCCAATAGTTCTTTTTCATGTCCAAAAAAAGAAAAGTCTATGTATGAGATGTGGTAAAAATGTATCCAACATGGGAATAAAATAAAATATTTTTAAGAAACTGCTTTATTCTCAATAAATAGAAACATAAGGAATTTGAATATCATAGAGATGAAGTGATATTCCATGGATGTTCCGGAAAAAGAAAATCATATATATTCATTAACAATACACTGAGAAACATTGTTGATATCAATGAGTGCACTATAGTCTATAATGAATAGAATATTAAAAAACATAGTAAAACTTTCCCTAGTTGGAGTGATGAGGAGTTAAAAAACTCAAGGGGAGTAGAATATGAATATATTGATGCAGAACAAGATAATGATAATGATTAGGAGGAAGTAAAATATGTATCTACATGGAAACCAGAGAGTTGAGATACAATTTATAGCAAAAACATCATTGGTGATTAGGCTGTTCCAGATCAAATATGTAGAATGATGTCTTTATAGCAAGAATCCTTCCTTTCTCATGTAGAGCATAAATGTTTTGAATAAGAATATGAATATTAGAACTAGGTTCAGGAAAATAATTTTGATCTTTACCAAATTGAGAAGAAATAGACTTGTTATATTATTTTTAGATTGGAATATGAGATTTTCATTGGGGCCAAATGGGTCATTTAGAAAAAACTAAATGAATATGAATTAGTAATTTGGAAAAAATAATTACCGGTGTTCAAGGAATACTCCTTGATTTATGGAATTGATGATGATGATACATTTTACCTTATTACAAAGAACAATACTATTCACATATTCTCGGCCATAGTAGTGTAAAGAGAATTCAATGTTTTATAAAAGGATATCATGCCCAAATTTTTGAAAGGGGTTTTAGAAGTAGAAGTGTGTATCAAGATGCCAATTTGTTTTCACATTTGTGAAGAAGAGATCCTAATTGTTTAGTTGAGTAAGGAGCTATATTGGTTGAATTAATCACTGATATAATGGTATTCAAGACATGATCAATTTTTGAGAAAGCTCATATTTCAGTGTGCATAGTTGACTAAAATATATATGTTAAAAAATATATTAATAAAAGGATTAGGATGATGGTGTATATTGATGAAATTATCATTAATAAATCAGATGAAGGACAATCTAAACCATTTTTAGAATTCAAGAAATGTTTCTTCAAATTATCAATGATTTTTTGAAAATCATTTTTTAAAGTTTACTGGTGACATAAGGTAGGTATTCCATATTAATTTATTTATAAAAATATGATAAGGAGATTTTTAGAATATTTTGAATGGATAATTACAAGGATATGATGACTCCATTGGCTACCCACAAAAACTGTCATGGGATGATGAAGGAAAAACTATTACTATCATATAATATAGGTAGATCATTAGAATTCTGTGGTATTTAATGCTGAAAGAACCCAATATTGTTTTTTACACATAACATTTAGCATTATATCAAAGAAATCATAATTAAATCAACTTTCTTGTAGTAAAAATAATAATTATTTATATCAGGGGCATGATGTGTTTTAGTTTTCGGTTCAATAATAAATCTCAACAAGTGTTATTGGGATATACAAATTCATATTGTTATGGTCCAATAGATGATAGAAAATTAAGGTCATATGGTGAATTCAATCTTGGAGGATTGTGTATTTATTGGTTAAGAAATAAATAATATTTCGTTTCATTAAGCATGAGAGAATTTGAATATATTTTAGCTACTCAATATTGTATATAGTTATTATAGAAAAGGTATCATCTTCATGGTATGGTAGTTCATGTGAAGTCTCTGATCAGAATCAATTGCCAAAATTCCATTGCTATAAATCATTGAAAAAATTCAGTCATTCACTCAAGGAAAAATCACATTTTAATCAATTATCATTTTATCCAGGACAAGGTACATCATGGGCTTATAAAGTTGGAGTTTGTGCCAAAAAATTACAAGTGAAGTTTGAGTATGTTCCTATAGAACTATAGGTCTAAAATATTCTAATAAAGGCCTTAACCAAAGATATATTTGAGTAGAATTGACTATCTCTAAGATTACAGTCAACATCCCACACTTGAACAAGTTTGACAATTGAACCACCTCTCTCCATGGTATGGTGTGTTTTTTTAATTATGTTATTTTATGTATTGTTTACAACATTTCGTTGAAAAAGTAGTGAAATTTGGCTTCATTCACAAAGGGGTATAAATATTTGGTTCAAGATATATGAGAAGAGGGTAGGAGAGAAGTAAATTATGGGTTATTTTAAATATGATGATTCCAAATATGATCGAACAAATGCTGTATTTTACAATATATAAGGTTCATGTTGAAAGTAGTTTAATTTTATGGGAATGATGTGTTTCATTAATTATATTTTCAAGATACTCTTGTTTCTCACCCCGATTATGGCTTATGTGGTCTTAGAGTGTGTGTTGGGTAAATATCTGATTACTATCTAGAATCACAGGAAACAATTTTTTTATAAGGTGGAAGAATATTTAATGTGGTGTCAAAATGTGTCGATTTTTCAATTGTAGAGACACTATTTTTTCATCGTAATACATTGAAATATTTTTGAATATATTTCCTGATCCAAGGATTGAGAGGATGTGAAATTGTATGGACTAGTTCTCCCAAAAAAATTATAATAATATTAAATATTTTTTATTTTTTCTTCATAGAGAATCTTAATGAAAGTAGAAAAAAAACATCAAAAAATATTTTTATATAAATATGAGACCATGGTGCAGTCTGGAATCCATTTTTTTCAGAATGTGCAACCAAAAATAGGTTGGAGTGGGGCGTTAAGATCCCACTCATTAGTGGTATGATATTTAGATAAATTAATTAATTTATTCATTCATTTATTAAACCTAATGATTTATCTTATAGATCTGTGGTTATAGAGAATTATCTATGGTTATCTTCATAAACATGGTAACATTGTGTGCATACATTTACTCTTTTTGTTGTTGAATAACATTTGGTGACGATGAAACACTATATTGGTGTAGATTAGAGTGTAGGAAAAACAACGACATCCACCAATCATTGATGAGCATGTTGTTTGATGACAAACTATCCAATATCATTATAAGAATTATCAATATCTAGTTTATGCTCATTTTTAATAAATTTATTAAGAATATCGATCATTTTCTTGGATCTATGCCAATTGTGACCAATTTCTTGCAACAACATAATGAATTTTAATTTATTATTCAGTTTTATAACCCAGATTATCCATATTATAGAACTTTGGCCTAGAAATTTTGTCCAATTATGGTTAAAAAAATTTTCTTGTTCCTCCCCCAAAAATTTGTTTGGGTTTTTCACTGGTTTGACCCTGTAGTGTCGGTTCAAAATTGTCTGGTGGTACTGAGCCTGATCTAAAAATCATAACCCAAACAGATTCATGATCAAGGGATGGATTGATAAACCAAGAATATATCTGGGATAGTTGTGGGTTATGAATGACCATATTTACGATAAAAGATCTATTAATCGATGTTGGAATTTTCGGAGGCATGCGTTAAATGATACATACCGTCAATGATCTACAAAATAAGATTTATGACCACCGAATGGAAAAAAATGATCAAATATGATAGATACACTATTTTTGAGAAGATTCAAGGATGAATTTGATGGTAAAAGTCTTTATTAGGCATGCAGATCACAAATATAAGAAATTATGAAAACTTATGACTTCATGTTGTGTACTGTGATGAACACATGGCACAGAGCCCCCTAGTTGTGGCGACATGGGTATCAATGGTTTATAATGATATAATGTTGTAAATACACCCTTACATTCTATCTAGCTTTTCCCCAGATAGATGAACCATGTGGTTGATCACATGGGCATGTCCCATGTGGGAGTACATGGCTAGGCACACGACTGTGTACCAAATTATATAGACATGAGGTCAAGAACACGGACACATCTATAAGGACACTTCCCCATCATAGATATCTTGAACATGTTGTGTAATAAACATTCATGACATGTAATTCTACATGGAATGGGGGGGGGGTGTTCTGGTTAGAGACACGACTATGTGGTAAAGTGGGACCACATGCCATGTGGGTCCCCTCACACATCATATTCTACTTGGTTTCTTTTGAGGAAATTTCATTGTTTTTTATCTCCAACATTTGGCCTTATATTTTGGCCCATGATTATCCTATACTGAATGTTTTTCTATGAATAATGTGATGATGTTTTTGGTCGTGATCTTTTGGATACGTTGTGGATTTTTCTAGGAATGATGCTTGGTTAGGAGATGTTCAATGGTGACATTGATCATACAAGATCACCACATAATCCTGAGTGGAACCCTCCAGTTGAGTAGGGCATTGGTCCTTAATGAGTTTTAGAGTTGAATCCACCATCTGGGCAGAGAATGGGTCCTCTACTGACTCCTAGAGTGGAACCCTCTTATTAACATAAGGCATGTGTCTCCTATAGACTTTTTGAGTGGAATCCTCTTGTCAGCACAAGGCATTGGTCCTATATTGAATTATGAGTGGAATACTATAGTTTCTTTAGGCATGGATCATCAAATACATCCATAGTAGAACCCACCAGTCGATCTGGGTATGAGTTCTTGATGGTTTCTTTAGTGGAAACCTTAATCTGGGCTGGGAAAGGGTCCTATACCACTAGAGTGGAACCCTACAGCTAGGTCGGGCATGGGTATTCAATCGACTATTGGTGTGGAACCCTCCTATTATATAAGGTCATGAGTCCTCTACCTAGATATTGCGGTAGCATGATAGTGAAACATATTGACAATGCATGGATTGTGCTTGGATAGTTAATTCTTGGTTGACACGTGAGATACTCAGAATTGTTGGACCTTTGGAACTTTAGTTAACTCATATTATTGAGCTAAGCTGTGAGATTGATATTATATTTCTCTCTTAGTTAAGATTATTTAGCATGAGAATATTTATATATACATCTGTTTACATACCCTTGTATTTTTTACTCTCTATCAATGATTTTCGAAGATGCATGAGTTATGCCAAATGACTTTTGGGTTTTGATCCTCATGGTTGGATGATTTTACTCCCCTTATATCGGTAGAAAAGACTTGATGTTTAGTTCAACTACTCACCATGTTGATCCCCTATTTTTGTATGTGGTTACTCTTTATCATTCTTGGGTTGAGTTGTTCTATTTTTCTCCATATTTAAATATATGTACTATCTACTATTATTCATTTCTAGGTTTATCTCTTGCTTCCCCCTTCATCTTTTGGGGCATCTTACTAGGTATGTATATACTCACCCTTGAAAAAGAGTTTCCTACTTGTGTTGTGTCTCATGCAGACAATGGACAGTTCGATGGTGACATCATAAGAGCTTAGATATACATGGTACTTTTGATCGTGTATGATGGTCACATATTAGAGGTTAGGAGTTGGGATCTCGATATTTTTTTACATCCATTATTAGGATGGTACATATTTCTAGTTAGGATTGTATTTTTACACTTTATTTTATGTTTACACTACTATACTCTTATACTATATAGAGGTTTTTCATGTATGATGGTTCCCTTATCTTTCATCTTCTTTTACATTTTCTACCTATGAAATTTTTCATAGAGGAAACTATTCATGTCAATACAAGTAATTAGGTAAAGTCCTCCCTCACTTATTTATGTATTTGGTGCTTGTCTCCATCCCCTAGCCTATGTATGTGGTCTCGGGGTAGTTCTGTCTTAAGCCTCAACTTGGGTTGGGTCTTGATAGATTGGTATTAATGGTTTTTCAATCGTTGGGATGATGTTTGGGTTAGTCCCTTTATGAAGATTATGTTGGAATTAGGGAAAAAATTTCAGAGTGATTCAATCAGGTCAAGGAATCAAGGGATGGTGTGGGCGGCCCACATATCCATTCACCAGAACATTGATTACATACTTTCCGACATAACATACCGAGGCATTGGTTATAGGGATCAATGATACATGCATAATATAGGAATGTTTCTTTTAATACTCTTATTGAGTTTTCTACCCATTATATATATATGTATATATATTCTAAATTTACCATGGTAACACATGATTAAATTTCATCATGCCCCAGCAATGATAGTCGTCCAGGAAAAAAGTTCCAGATCGTGAAGATGGTTCGATAAGAAACAAGTTATTAGTTCAGGGTCCATCCCATGATCTTTCCCCTCTAGTTTGGCATGTCTCATCACCTCCACCTATTAAACAATAGGGCATTCCAGCAAAGAAGGCTGAGGATACATGCAATATTAGTACTCTCCATGAGTTTTATCACCAGAGGCTGTGGAGATTCCATTGTGAGCCAAATCGTCAGGAAATAGAGGATTGGATAGAGTTAGTAGTCCGTATCTTCTTACTCATTCAGACCCTAATGGATCATGTGGTTTTACTGGTAGCAAGCCTTTTCCAGGGTGAATCTAGGTGCTAGTGTAGTCTTGTTACTCAGATGCAGGATGAGTCGGCCTCCCGTGGCCCAACGTTGAGTATATGTTCTATGAGGAGTACTACCCATCATGTTTGTGCTCTTTTCAAATCAAGGAACTTATAAAGATATAATAGTGTGGGATGACAGTGGTCAAGTATGTAGTGAGGTTCGTGGATATTACCTTCATACACCCTTAACACGATCTATGATAGCAACTTCTAAGCAGGGAAGTTTGAGTAAGGACCCTATAAAAAGATTTTTTCTAGTGTAGTGACCTTGTTTACCCCCACATATTATAGGGTACTAGAGTAGGAACTAGTGATAGGGAATTTTTTATCAGAGGGATGAAAGGAATCTTGAGTAGTAATTGAGTGTCACATAGAAGAGTCGTTTGTAGAAGCTAGCAGGTTGCAGTCATCGATATCTCATCCGAGGAGATCATTTCATGATCAGACCCAGGTATGTGGTTGTATAGTACATGGATAACATAGAGAACTAGGGAATCCTGTAGAGTGTTTGTGATAAGATTATGATGGGCGAGGTGGTATTTCATGTGATTACCTATCCATACATGCTGAGGATTGTAGGTAGGTATTTGATGGACCTCCATGGTAGAGGAAGCACTGTGATCAGCGATCTCATAGGAGAGGGTAGGGTAGTCTCTAGGGGGAGGAGCTAGAAGAGAAGTATAAAGATATGTGGGTGGTGGAAGATTCTATGATATCCTTCAACCACTATGACATGGTGTCCCACTTTATGCTTAGAGAGATTGCGACCAAGGTTGTAGACAATTGCAGGCTTTGGAGGCTTGTGACCCCACCATTCATGAGATTATTAGATGTATGATCAGTGCATTTTACACTCTTGATTTAGTATTAATAGAAATAATAGCCATAAATTCTTTTATATCTATAATCCTAGTGAACGATCTGGCACTCCCAGTTGAGGTGCTAGCCTAGCAGCCTCATCTTGATGTTCCTACAAGGAATTATTCTTCTATATCTTTTATCTACAAGAAGTGTGAGCTATAACTTGGTAGAGAAAGGTTCATGTTGGAAATATTAGTGTTGAAAATGGATCCTTATGATGTCATATAGGGTATGTATTGTTTTTCCATGGTCTGAGCTCTGATTGACTTTCACTATAGAAGAGTCATATGCCTACCCACTGATGGGATGGGATTCTCCTTTTCTAGTAAGAGAGATCTCATGGGAGGATGTGTGGGTTCCCTAAGGAGGAGGCTGCAACACATCACCCCTCAGATGGTACATATAAACCGTAGTGTAATAGCCTCATTAGAAATATTTATTCCTTTAGTTTTAGAGTAATTTGTTGGATTCCTTCCCTATGGACATTCATAGACTATCTGTGAGTTGGGAGATAGAGTTTTATATTTAATTACATCCCAAAATTTCTCAGATATCTTTTATGGAATATCAATTTCCCCTTACTAAGTCTAAGATCTACGTTTTCAGTTGGATGAACTTCTAGATAATTGTTTCATTAGACCCAGTGTGTCTACCTGGGTAGATTTAGTGTTGTTTGTGAAAAAGAAAGATATGAACATTCATCTTTTAATGGTTTATCATTGACTGAACTGGGCCATGATAAGTAATAAGTACCCATTTCCAAGGACTGATGACCAATTCAATCTTTTTTGAGGTGAGATATGGTTCTATATGAATGATATCTTTTATGACCACCACCGGTTGAGGGTTTGTGAGGCTGATATTCCAAATATAGAACTTCGAGGTCGCTATAGAAACTATGATTTCCTATTAACACCCTTTTGTGTGAGACATTCCACCACCATGTTTATAGATTTGATAAACTCGGTGTTCCTATAATACTTGGAATAGTCTGTAGTCATATTCAACAATGACATACTCATATACTTGGAATTAATGTAGGATCATGTAGAGTATTTCAGGATGGTTCTAGATTTTCTTGTAGAGTACCATCATTACAGAATGCTTTCAAAGTGATAGTTTTGGAATCATGAGGTTTACTTTATAGGGAATGTCATTTGTGACCATGGATTAGGACTGGGACCAGTGAAAATCAATGTAGTTCACATAAGAGCATGTCATGGGTTTAAAGATTTATTGGATCGACATGGTACTTTTGGAATTTTGTAGAACACTTATGTAGAATTATATCCCCATTGACCTCCTTGACAAAGAAATGGATGTCATTTACCTAGTCCAAGTTGTTGTAGAGGTCCATCAAGGAGTTTAGGCTGATGATGAAGAGTGATTCGTTGTTGATACTAGTAGAGGTGGGCATGGAGTATGTAGTGTGTTATGAGGCCTCATGAGTTGGGCTCAGATACGTGTTGATGCAGAGTAGGTAGTTACTTCATTCATTTTAATTTAGTTGATACCCCAAGAGTATAACTATATAAATCATGACCTAGATGTGGTAGTATTATCCTTGAGTTTGTAGAGGCACTATATTCTCATGGAGTTCTTTGTGGTTTACTCAGATAATCAGAGTCTCAGATACATCTTCACAAAGAGATAATTGAACATGAGACAATGGTGCTGGTAGGAGTTCCTAAAAAATAATGAACTCCAGATAGTCTATAATCCCAAGAAGTAAAATTTATTAGTGGATACCCATAGTAGGAAGTTTTATAATCACATGGTGAAGGAGTATTTAGAGATTGTTTTCCCTCTATAACTGACCCTTATGGAGTAGAGGGGTATAAAATCTATGTAGTCGATGGTGATGAATCCTCTGATTCTTGAGTATGTGAAAGAGTCCCATATAGGATACATCTACTGTGATTTCTTACGTGGCTGGATATCTATAATTTATTCACCAAATTGATATTATGAAATAGGAAATCACATCATTTTTTTCCTGGGATTGACCCTGGTTCCAGTCACATTGAGGGAGGTGGTGTTGTGAGCATTCAACACTTCTCCCCTAGATATAGATGCTAGTGTGGTGAATATGTATAGGGACATATAGAGGTAGTTTTTTGTCGGAGAAACGTGACATATCATAATTGAGTTTGTCTATCAGTACCTTTCCTTGTAGTATGTGAAGGATGAGTACCATGTTCCCATAGGTTTGTTGCAGCCCCAAAAGATCCCATAGTGGATGTGGGATGACATATACAAGGAATTGTTTTGACATGGATTCCATACCCAATTAAGGGGTGTGATGCTATGTGGTTAGTAGTTGACTGACTCATGAAGTTTTTCCACCTCCATGCTATCTAGAAAAAATGTATGGTTGAGAGTTTGTGGAATTTTTATATATGGAAGATCATTTTCCATCGTGGGCCTTGAATATTGTATTCATTCATGATTCATAGTTTACATCATGATTATGAAGGGGCCTACCAGAAGAATTTAACACCTAAATGAGGATGATTAAAAACTTTTACCCCCATACTGATGGGCATAACGAGCACACTATGCAGGTGTTGGAGGATATGATAATATATTTCTTGTTAAAAAATTTCCAGAGTTGGTATGATCACTTTCCCTTGATAGAGTTTTCACACAATAAAAACTACCACTCTACCATCGACATGGAACCTTTTAAGGCCCTATACTAGAGACCATGTATATCACCCTGATCCTAGATAGAGATACATAAGACCTGTCATATGGGCCCAGATATGAAGTAGGTGACGATAAAGAAAGTCATGTTCATCCATGGGTGGATGAGGATGACCCAGATCCGAGAGAAATCTTATGCATATTGTCATTATAGAACCTTGTTGTTCTAGAAGGGAGACCATGTTTCTCTTAGTGTCTCTCCACGATGAGGATTTTGGATGTTTGGATGGGGAGTAAAGCAATATCTGAGGTTCATTGGGCCATTTGAGATCATACATAGTTTTAGAATGGTTTATTTCAGGCTCTACCAACCCCAATGATTGAGAAAGTTCATGGAATCTTCCATGTGTCGCAAATGAGGAGATACATGAATGAACCCACACATGTCATAAAATATTGAAAGATAGATGTTGCTGGTGGATCTACCTTAACATGGAACCTAGTTGTGATCATGGATCAATAGAAGACAACGATCCATGGTCGGACCATCTCTATGGTTTCTATGTTGTGGTATCATAAGAACATGTAGAAGAGTTATAGGGAGTGGGAGAGGCAAGTGTGAGATCAATATACCATGTTGTTTGTTTAATATTTCATTTTGGGTATGAAAATTATGAAGGAGAGAATAAAATAGAGACATGTACTTTTCCATGTAAAGCTATAAAATATTTCAACATATATTTCTAGAGATAGATGCGGAGATGACATGCGATTCTGATGTCCGATGTGCCTAATTTTTTTTATAAGAATATTAAATATAATTTATTTTATGAACAATAATTTTCTTAAAAAAATTGATAACTCGTAAATGGATGCTTAAATCATAAATTTGAGGCCATGGTTGAGTCTAGAACACTTTTTTTCCCGAGGCGCGACCTAAAATTTGTCGGCACAGGGTGTTCAGACATCTTGATCATTTGTGGATTTTTTAGTAGATTAATTAATTAATTTATTAATTAATTATTTTAACTTAATGATTTTTAATATAAAGATATTGTTATCATGAATTTACAGGTTTAGAATAATATCCTTTGTACTATTGAGAGCTTCTACTTCTTCATTCAGTTTGGAGATCACATTACATGTTGACAAAACTCTAGATCATCGAAGATCAAAGAACAAAAAATGTAATATAATCCTTAAATTGTTGGTGACTGTGTTATTTGATGAATATTAATAAAATTCTGAGGTTGAACTCTTCAATTTTTGGTTTACATACTTTTTTATTAAATTGATCGAGCTGATCAATCCCTTTCTTGGATCTGTGAAAATTGTATCCAAATTCATACACCTACATACTTAAATTTAATTGTTTATTCAGTTTTCTTACATGGATTATCCCAATTATTTATCATTTGAAAATAATTCCTTGAAAATAATGGTTTAAACACTTTTCTTATTCCTTTCACTTTTAATTTATTTATGTTCTACACTGGTTGGACCCCATGATCCTGGTATGATGTTGTCAGGAAATAACAAGCCCCCCACTGAATCACAAAAAATTTGCAATCTAGGAACACATCAATGAATCAGGAATATATCTAGGTAGTTTTTTGTTTTTTAATGATTAGAGATTTATTACTATATAGGAATGTGTTGGGGTGTGAGTTACATGCAACTGGATGTCCGTGATCAATGAAATCAGATTTATGGACACCGAATGGATAGAAAAGATCAATGATGCAAGATCCACTATTTTTGGGAGGATTCAAGAATAATAAAAAGGGGTAAGACCATATTTTTTTATGGATTGCAGACATGAGAATATTTAAAAAACATGACTACAAACCCTGTACTATGATGAACTCACATTGTTTAGCCCCTGGATATGGAAGCTATGGAATAAGAGGTTTAGAAAGAATGAAAGTAATGTAGCCACAAATACAAACCATGTACCTCATCCCTATATAAAAAATTCATGTGTTAGATCCGAAAGGTGGGACCTTTGTGGTAGTACATGACCAAGAACAAGGTTTTGTACCAAAGTACATAGACACAAGGTCAAGAATACAGTCCTGGATAGAAGTATACAAATTGGTCTCAGATTTCTCAGACATGCATTGTAGTACACTGGAATAGTGTGTTCTTATATATATATTTAAATCCATTTACTTCTTAGAGACATGGCGAGGTGGTGGAGACGGACCACAATCCATGTGGGCCCCTTAACATGCCATTTACTTCTTGGTTTTTCTTGAGAAAACATGATTATTTTGTATCATCTTCAATTGGACTCATATTTCATTCCATTAGTATCTTATACTGAGATTTATTCTACACAGAATGTGAGGGTAATCTTGGTTTTGGGTTTTGGGATACAATGTGGAATGTTTTGGGCATGTCAATTGGTTAGGTGATACTCGATGATGGTAGTGATCATCCAGGATCACTAGAAACACCCAAGTAGAACCCTCCAATCGAGTTTGGAATGGTTAATCGGTGAGTTTTATAGTATAAAACTCAATATGGGTTGGTAATGGTTCATATACTGACTCCTAGAGTGGAACCATCCTATAAGAATATGGAATTGGTCCTCTACAGACTTCTCGAGTGGAACCCTCCAGTTTAGTTGGGCACGGGTCCTCAATGACTAGAGTGGAACCCTCTTGTTAGCACATGGCTTGAGTCCTCTCTAGAAATTTCAGTGGAAACCTCTAGTCAAGATAGGAATGGGTCCCTATTTACTCCCTGAGTGGAACCATCCAGTCGAGCTGGGTATGGGACCTCAATGGATTTTATAGTTTAACCCTCCAACTGAGATTGACATGGTTCCTATACCAAAGGATTGTAACCCTCCTAACGGGTAGGGAAATGGAATTTTATTGACTATTATAGTGGGAATATCCTATTTTACCAAGGAATATGTCCACTACTAAGATATTTTTTCCTTTCGACTATGCAACACAGTGACGAGGAGTGGCATTTGCTGGGATGGTTACATTTGGGAAAAAACATGAGATTTTGGGAATCATTTATGGACTTTTGTAACTATTGGCGAGTCTTCTATCTATGATGAGTTAAGATATAGGGATTCCCTTTCTCCCTTATTCAGACTTATTTTGGATGAGAATATATATACACATATGTATCCATACTGTTGGATTTGGTAACTCTTTTTCGATGATATGCGAAGACACATGAGGTATGACACATGCATTTCATGTTTAGCTTCCCATGGTTGTATGAGTTTAATCTCCTTGTTGGGGTGGAAAATATAGGAAGTGTATTTCATATACTCACCATCTTTAGCCTCTGTTCTTGGATGAGGTTACTATTTCTCCCACTTGGGCTGAGTTGCCTCTTTCATCATACCTTCCAACATGTGTACTATCTATGGTATTTATTTTCCTATTATATCTCTTACTACTCTTCCTTCATCCATAAGGGAATCCTACTGGGTATGTATATAATCCCCCATGCGTTTTCTTTTCTCGCAAATGTCATGTCTTATGCCTTTGAAAAACAGGTCAGTTGTGAATTCAGAGGATCTTAGGGATACCTGGTACATTGGACTGCGTACGGTGGTTGTATCTTGGATAATAGAAGATGAGATCTCTTAGAATTTTACTTTACAGTTTTCTAAGGTCTTGAAATATTTCAGGCTGGGCATGTATTTTTCCCCTTTATTTTTAGTTTACACTACCAAAATCTTATATTGTATACTGGGTTTTCATGCCTGATAGTCCCATTTCTATATACATATTTTATTTTTACTCCCTCTGCACTTTTCCATCAAGATGATTATTTTTATTCATACAAGTACTTAGGAAGTGGCCTCCCAAGGTTAGTTATACCTTTATCATTGGTCACCCACCCCTGGCCTATCGACGCGAGCTTAGAGTTGTTATAGATCAAACCCCATATTTGGTCGGGTCATGAAATAAAAAATAAAGATGGCTAGATTATTTGGAAAATACCCTCAAAGGACACTACAATGTTTTAGGGATGATTGTGTTTATTGACAATGTATATTGACAAGGTTAGTTTGGAGTTACAATGTTATTTTTGACCTAGTATATTAATATATATTTATGATATAAGCATGAGAGATTTGGAAGATGAATAAAATATTTCATATAAAATGTGGTGTTGTCTCCCACTATTTTCCAAATTTGTGGGCTATAAAAATCTCGATGATTGAAAAGTTATTTCTAAAAATTTGAGTATTTTTCCATGAATGCAAATGTTTTGCGAAAGGGTGAGGTTTGTTCACAAAGTATCACATAGGTGAATATTCGTGGCCTTCGTATCAAAATATTACTAAGGATAGGTATTAAAAGAGGATCTAAAACATCACTAAAGTTATTGTTTATATATATAGGAATACATACACCAGACAAAAAAATAGATATTTAATTGTGTTAAGGTGGTGAGTAGCACGCTAAAGGCGATGTGAGAACATTGATGTTCAGTGAATAAGGGAAGTTATTCGTATATTCTAATGCCTGAAAGGTATTTTAACGATGGTTCACACATGTCTATAAATTGGTTCCTAATCCCATATATAAACCAGAACAATCCTTAGGGAATATTTGAGCCATACATCATGTATGAGTGGAAGGAATATTTTTTTGTGTGAATAATCAAATCAAAAATCTGTTTTGTGTAGAAAAGGGACTTCTGTTTATAATACCAACAAAGTTCCACCATAAGAAAAATGTTTCACTAAAGTTTAGTGTTTAAAATTGAAGTAAATATTTTCACAAAAGTTACATATTTATTACAAAACATAATTGTTTCACAAAATCTAGTGAAGTTGTGCACAATTCATGAAAAGGTTATGAAAAAGTGAAATGTTCATGAACCCTTTGGGGATAACCCATAATTTATATGTTAAATTCATTAGGTGAATGATTGTGGAACTTATTGATGCACCAAATGAGTTGAAAAACATATTTATTCATGTGATCAAAAGAAGATTCATCTGAATGGGGAGTGAGAACACATTAGTTGAGAGAGAAACGAGCTTTCAAATTGTGATTGGATGTAATCTTAATGGGACTGTGAGTTCTAAAAATTGTAACTATTGTTATTTTTAGTGTATTTTCAACAACATAACATTTCCATTATATTCTAATCATACGTAGACTAGTGTTAGTGATCCATGTAAAATTTTTGTGTGCCTTGAATGCTTTAATTTCTGTCCATACTTTGCTCGAATAAACTAAGTTCAGATCCCCTGATCATTCAAATGTTCTTTGAAATTATATAGTAATGTCTTTAATCGATACTGTGAATATGTAACATATACTTTGATGTCTTTATCATCACCACTATGTCGTTTCTTCAATCCGTGAAGGATACCTAGGATCAATTAATTTTAATAATAACTTCCCTCTTTAGGACGAACGAGCGATGATCGAGTTTCTATCAAATTAAAGAGAATGAATAATCCCTCATAAATGTTTTCCCAGTTGCTTTCGTAGGGGATATTAAACACTTGGAAAAGAATTTTTGCCTTCTGGTATATGTAATTACCACTAAATAACCCATAAACGACATGTTATTACAAAATATCTATGCAATAAACATGATTTATATTTTTAATATTCAATTTTAATGTAATATATATACTACGTGATAAAATATATTTGTTAACATGACTTCTTATTAGAACATAATTTTAAAAGAACATGAATATTAAAATAATACTACTTCATTAAATATTTTCCCATGTATTCATTTAATATATTTATGAATACTTCTAAAAAGTAAATTCAATACCAAATATTATACATTCAAATAATTTAACTTTATTTATTTCATATTTCTAACTTATACTGATACATTTCTTACACCCCATAGTGGGAACCAAAATATCCTTAACTCTTATTCATTAGAATAAGGCATAATTTTGAATACAGTATATTTGTAATCCACTAGGTCCTTACCACGATATTAGTGAAAACTATTTCTAGACCAAGGAAAAAGTCCAGAAAATTATCAAGTCCCCTAATGAGATAAGGATAAGTCATTGTAATGAAAGCCATTCCGATAAACACATACCATGTAATATAATCTCACTATCTCGTGCTATCATAGAAAGAAGGAATCACACATCATATCATAATCATTATTGATTTATTTTTTGTTAACCTTACTATCTTCTTCTATGGAACAATATTTTGTGAAGGTACTACCATCCTAATCAACTAGCCTCAACATATAACATCCTTCTGTAAGAAAAATCTTTACCATTATTATTCAATCACATCCATACCACCAATCATGTACTCATTATAAGTAATATCTCTGTGAAATATATTTCATGTTTTCCATCCTAAATCAATATATATAATTAAATTTCATCAAATGATAAAACTCTCAATTTTGGATTCCATTACATGTGTCTATAGACAGGAACAACCAATAAAATCTTAAACATGTGTTATTCCCATTGGTGGATCATTCCCCATGATCTCAACTACTCTTTCACGAAGTGAGATCATCATGATAAAAATTCACATTGATTATGATCCCCCAACACCTAATAATCATATATGGTCTATAGACAATCAATATTATGTATCTAGACTATAGTATATAAGTGTATGGTTTCTTTTATGGTACCCCCATTGTTGAATTCTCTCTTGGAATGGTATATAGGGTCTACAGGGATTAGGATTCTTATATTCTATCACAATTATATCCTATTAAACCTACTTTTAACTATTCTTATATAATAATACATGATATTCTAATATTTCATGTCATCTTTACCCTTAACACTTCCCCTTTCTAGTTCCCAGTTATCCACCTATTCTCAGCATCATTTTCCCCCAAAACACCAAATCCCCCTCGCTTTGAAATGTCAACACCATTGCATCTTACCTTGGATTCATATCTATCCTACTCTGTGGTGTAGTTTTTAAACACATTGATATAGTTCTATTAATATTACACATATTATATCCTAAATTCTAGATAAGGTTTTATTAAATCTTAAGATAAAATTAGAGTATATTCACCTGCTGATTTGATTTTTGAAAAATTTCTTACAATATATCATCAAGAAAAGATTTGGTTTTCTATGATAATAGAATTTTTGAAATGGTTTAATATGTTAATGTAAAAGGCATGGACATAGTTATAAAGGGATATAAAATTTAGGATGAGCTTGGTATTTGGGTGTTCCTTGGTTTCAGTTAATGTTTGGACCTCAATGTGGTTGACTCTATCCGAGATTTGTTTGAGGTTGTGGTTATATCGACCTACCTATATTATAAGAAATTACGTAATGTTGATCCCCTAAATTATAACATACATAGTTTTGGAGGATTATATTTGGATTAAATGTGGAATTCATGGAATACATGGGGACTTCCACACATATTACAAGATTTAACTTAGATTGTTTGGGCTAGTGGTGATAGTTGCTACAATTGAACAGCTACCGCTAAGAATTTGATGTTATCCAACCTATTTATCAATGCTCCCACTCGAGTTTCCATGTGATTAGTCCCTTCCCCTTGATGTATTTATATTCTTTGTGGACCTATTTTATCTATAGAAATACTAAAATTGTGATATATTTTATCAATAAAGTCTTGTTTGACCATGAGATCCATCATTCCTAGTCCACCATCAGTTAATGAACCATCCCTAGCTCAAGATATGGGATGTAAATCAAATTAAAATATATTAATTTAGAGATAAAAATTGGTTCCATGATGTGTTTATCTTCTCAAAATTTTCTCAAATCTATCAAATTATTCTAATGTATATTCTTCATAATGTTAATAACTATTTTGTATTCCTCTTAGTAGTTTTCATGTTATCTCTAGTGAAAATTAATTATCCACGATATGATTTTCTAGATTATCCTGAGATGTAATGTTCCTTGATGGTTGACTCTTTAACAATCCCCTGGATCATCCACTAAGAGATAATGTGAATACTTGTAACAAAATATATTACAAAAAGAATTCATTTTTGATAAAGTTATCAAATAATTGAAATAATTTTGAATGATAATTGTGAAATATAAACTTTATGTTCCACTAAACATCACTATATTATTGGTATTCTATATTATGAACTAATTTATCTTAATGTTGTTCACCTGAATGGGTTGATGGACAATTTTTAGGGTATCTCTATCGATGGATTATAAAATATAATCTATGATGGTTAGAGCCTAAGTCAGTTTTTTTCTCCATTTTGTGGGTCACCATTAGTGAATTGGTAATTGAATCAATTAAGTGTGATAGGATTATTATACTATGTAATATTGGGACCTTGAAATGGGAAGATGAACTTCTCAATCTATGGGTTTTATATAAGCGGTTCTCATGAATCAATACACTGTGGCTGAATCGTTAGTGATATATCGATGTATTGATCATACTGTAAAGAAAAACCACACCTCATGCACATGACCATAATTAAAAAATAAAAATTATAACATAGTATAACAAGTTAATCGACAAAAATTCCTAGAAAAGTATCGAGTTTTTAATGCATACCTAGAAACAGGGGAACAATGGTAGACCTAACTTGAATTGGTACCACCGTTGACCTATCAGAGTGTTGAAATTTATGAAATTTCCTAATACTTAACTAATATATGAAGATGAATAGTATTTTGAGTATGAGGTTATTCCCATGAATACATATATGTGTCACATAAGAGTAATGTTTAATATTTTATTAACAAAATTGTTTTATTAAATAAATGGGTAGAAAAAAATTGAAAATTGAATTCACTAAGTCTAAAAGAAATTTAATAGCATAGGGGTATGAGACTGATTTCAAAGGATATTTTAAAATAGATTCACCTTTATCACTCATGAATTAGATTATTCAATTGTTTTAAAAGTAATTCAAAAAATTATAAATCTTTGTATTCATGATCATTAGTTATTAGTAGATTAATAGAAAGATAATGACAAGAGAAGTTTACTCCTATAAGTGATTTATGTTTCTTCTTTAAATGAAGATTCAAATTTGAGAAACTTGAAAAGGCTCAATTTTCCCATTATATTGTTTATTCCTCCCTTCACATGCATCTAGGTCAACGATCCATAAAGGAAAATGATATGTTAAAAGTTTCGAGTAGACTCAAAATAAAAAATTATCTCACAGAAGAAATTAGTAGTGAATTTATGCTCACATTCTCCTACTGTCAATACCTATCCCCTTTATCAAATCATAAATGAATGATAGAGGGATATTCTATCAAATAGGAACAAACCATCCTTTGAAGAATGTTATTATATGATTTAACGAATTTGTAATGATAAAAATAATGAATAAATAAATCACTTGGATTAGTGGTTGAAACATTGATAGTAAAGATCTAAAATATAACGAATAATAAAAAAACATGAAACAATTAAATGAAATAAAATTATGAAAAAATTTGTCTCTAAAAATCAATGACACATCCAGTTTATAAGGAATATATATTTCATGATGAAATGGTAGGCATAATGAAATGAAAATGTTCAAATCATAAAATTTGTTCATGAAAAATACCCATAACAAGATTTTTCATGGTGTGGTGAGAACCATTTTAGTGTGACTACTATATATTATCACATTAAATTTTGAATCCTATAAGAATAATGGAATTAAATCCTTATAAATAAACCTTAATATTATCCTCAATATTCAACAAAAAATTCATTAGGAAATGACATTAAAAGTTTATGACATGATTATTAAGGATGTACCTATCTCATCTAGCTTCTTCATCTCATAGTGTAAATTACATCTAACATAGTGTTGTGTCCTGAATCTTTTATATGGTATATTTGGATGAGCATACCATTTTAGCATAATAAAATCATTTATAGTTCTTCATATCTTAAGAATATTCTAGTTTATCACACACAACACTAATTTATGTTCATTTCTAGTTTAATATGATGTATTATTTGGTGGATTCATATAAATAAAAAAACCCCTACCACCTTTAACGTAACATAGATCCACTAATTTGATAGTTTATACACCCTTCTTGACATGTATTATATCTGAAGAAACAACATTTCATGATACAAGTGTGGATTAATATGGCATATCCCTTAACATAGTTCTTTAACCCAAAAAATCCTTGGTTCTAGTTACATTATGTTGTTATATCCTTGGGATTTTTTTAATGAATTAAGATATATTTATCCACACATATATCCCTAAAAAATATATTTACAACTCACATTATGGTTCTTTCTTGAATCCAAATATCTTGATCAACCATCAACCCCATTACACCATGAATAAACATTCCATGGAATGAAAAATATGTAATTCATCTCAAATTATATAGAAACACTCAATTTTGTATTCCAATAACCAATCCATAAAAAATAATCACAATTATACAAGATTAGGATGTGATGAACTGATTAATGAGTGAATAAAATGTTGAATATATACATGATTTAACATGTATCATAACCCACCATAAGAGTATGCTCATCGTCTCCCCATAGAACCAAAATTCAATATCCCTACAACCCACATCTGATCCCTTATAGAACATAATGAAATGATGTGACTGGAAAAATCATAGAATCAATCCCTCAAAAATCACTAATATCTACCCATTCAAAATATATGATGAATTTTATCCTGAAATTGTTCCCTAATTCCTTGATAATTATGGCCATACCCTCCTACAACCAATGGCACACAACCCACCATATAGATTATATTTATCCACTCATCATGTATACATCCAAACATATCTAACAATACTAATGTGCCACTCCATTTAATCCATGATCATATTATCATGCAAAACCCTCTGTAGGGATCACACTAAAATATAAAGATACTCATTGCATTGATCTTGGATTGTACGAATTTATTGATCACCAATCACTCATCCTCAACACTTAAGTAGATTTATACAACACAAACCAATTCCATCTACATAAGTAACCCCAAACTTCCACTTATTGTAGATTATATATATATCCGGAATGTTTCAAATTATCCCAAACATTCCACCTTAGTATAGATACAACCCATTCCTTTTCCACCGAAACTGTAGGCTTCCATCACTACAAGCACAAAACAAATTTCTGTGGTCCTTAGTGAGCAACTGAAAAACAATCCACATATCATCCCCCGATCATACCTCATGTGTGATTAAAATATAAATACTCTGAATTACTATGAACCACCTGTGAGAAGTTCAGTTCTAAGAAATCACAACCGTGTTATCATCACTGCATCGATTGGGTTCCACTTGAATCCATACAATTTCCAATAGTCCAATACACAACCCTTTCCATCAATACCCACCCAAGGAGTCATTACTTGTAACCAATGTGCATGTTCATTTAAATAGCAGGATGATACAAAAAATTCCACATAACAACTCTCTCACTTTTCAAAGGAAATAGTGGAACTCTTAAGGAACCTACCTCATGTTCGTACCTAAAATAATTCAAAATCTCATACAGACAAAAATGGGTGTTCATGCTCCTATATCATCTGATTTCACAACCCAAACCATTATCCCATGAGTCAAATTCCATCAAATATAGGCTCACATGTATATTAAACAAACCAAAAATCCATTATATTTTAATATATTCAATCCAAAATCAGAATTGGTTATCCATTTATATAATACAACGTACTCTAACTCATTCCAAGTATACCATGTGATTACATGCCCCTCGACAATCCTTCCAAAACCACGAAGCCCATATCCATGCTCCAACAATCCTACACCCAACTAGCTAGGATAGCCTACCACTATCAAACACATGAAAATTATAAGGCTTGGAATCCAATGATTTCACATTCTAAACAAAACCATGATACTAAAATAACTCTAATAGATACACATAATTAGAGACTAAGGAATATCACATTCATTCTTCTCAACCCTATAGGGAATATCCTGATCATCAAGGAATCTATTGAAAATTCAAAACAATTTATCTGGTTGAACTATCCTACATAAAATCATCCTTGAGGCTTCTAATACATGAACCAACCTATCGAGGGTTACCATGACACACATATGCCTAAAAACTATGAAATCAAGATCAGTTTATGCCCTATGACAAGATCCATATAAACTATCATTAGAAAATATTACGGTTAAGCTATATATAATTTCATAACAAATTATATAGTAGAACACTATATGTTTTTTGGTTTAACATTAAAAAACTAATCCATATATTTTCTATAAAAAAAACCACTTCATATGGTGATATACAGGTGCTATGTTGATCTATTCCCTGGATTCCCAATCCAGACGAGATTGCTACTACTCAATGTGAACATATTGGGGTGATTTGGGGTTCCTAGAACCAGGGGAATATATTTTTATTTATGACAATATGCCTTCACTATGATGGAATATGGTTCGATGGGTAGTGTCATCATGAATGTGATTGGTGTAGATGTGTTTCGAGTTTTGTTGGAGGTTTCAGTGCAGAGATGTAGTTCTAGAAGCATGATTTTGAGCTGTTGATCGATAGTGAGGTTGTGAAAAAATTTATTCACTATGATTCGAGTGGAAGAATTTTATCAGATCATTGGATGGTGGGATACGAGGATGGCTGGAATCACACAGATCTGTGATCGCTTATCAACCAATGTGAAGTAGAGATAATTGATAATGGTTTACAATGGCTCGGTAGATGACCCAATCATGTGGGTTTGGATCTTTTGACATTATCTAAGATTCTTGACATTTTCTTTGGGTCTCCATGGTTTTTTTGACTTGTACTAATGTCATTTTGAGCCACCAAATTTTTTTAGGATTTTTATTTCATAGATTTTTTGAAACTAATGATTGGGGATTGTGCTATGTAATGGGTTCCTCTTAAACTATTTAAAAGTGGTGTTTTATTTTTTCATTAATTATAATGGGTCTTTAAAAAATTAGTTTCAAAAAATTGAAATCTAATTATAATAATCCCACAAAACTAATAACCTAGAATTCTCATAGGATAGTTGTTCACGAGACACTATCTCATGACTTATCATTGGCTACAACACATTATGATATATGAGAAGTAGTCCCTAAATAGTAAGACAATAGATATGATACCTAATAAATCTTAATAAATATTTATATAAAATTATCTAGACAACCTCTTCATTAGAAAACCATAAGACCTCTTATGTGCCTCCTCACTTTCAAGGGGATTCAGATCAGAAATGAGGATCTTATTCATACATTGGAAAAACTATTACCTCAATACTAAAACCATAAATATAAATAAACATCTAAATAATATCCACACCTTATAATAAAGGTCAACATTAATAAAAAACATAACCATTAACTAAAATATGAACCAATAAAGTCATATAGTCATACAAATCAACTGATCACCCACTGGACCAATTAGGAAAATGAATCAAAAAGGAAAATAATGTATATAGAGGATCAACTAAAACCCCAAGCCTTTCCTTGAACCCATATACAACCTAGTAACTATGATTCATCTTGATATATCATGGAATGTGTGTCTTAGAATTCAAACATACGGTTTTCACATTCACTAGCGTTCTCATATAGGGAGTGAGAAATACAACTCATTATGTTCATAACAAGTGATCCTAATAAACAACATTATAAACACATGAATTCATGAGAAATGTAATTAATATAAAACAATTTTAAACAAGCATTCACATATGGTTGTCTTATGAAAACTTGGTCTCCACAACACTATCCACACCTAGTTCAACCAACTGTAGAGGCATTAATCATCTCTTTTCAAAATTCGGAACCCATATCTTGTAACTCAAGGTAGGGTATCAAACCAGTCCATAAAAACTACCCTCTAACACTTTTAAGGGTCTATACCTATCCATTTCCATATCAAAAATATTCTTTACCTCCATCCTATTTCTCATGTTATGGTCCCACAACTAGATCTTTTCACAATACCCATTCACTCACAGTTCTCCCTACCACCACCCTATCAGTAAAGTTGAGTAAAAGAATCATATTCTATGAAATATCCCATTTACCAATCCACTATCTTAGGATAAGTCTTAATGTAAAAACGTACAATTATCTTCTCTCACATTTTGGTTTTTTAAATTGCACATTAACTTAAGGACAAGCTACGAATCATATCTCATTATCAACCAAATCACATTGACCTACACCCTATCACTATGGGTGGGTATCATAATTAAAAATTGGACAAATACCCTATCACTCAAGTAAGTCCCTTACATGACCCCTCACATAGGGACAATCCAATAGTTTATTCCCACCATTGATCATGCATGTAGAAACAATAAAGAAACATAATACACCCTATATGAAAACTTCAGTTCATGCAATGGAACTAGTTCTCAACTAATTATTGATCCATTAGAGTGCGACATTACCTCCCAAAACCCTTTGTTATTCACTTATTAACTATCCCCCAACCTCTAAAAATATCCCCAAAGTAGTATATATAAATCCAGAATTGAAAACTAATGTTTACAGTGTTGAATATATCATCATAATTCCCTTACTCGTAAGATAATCCACTAGATTTACAAAAACCAAATCAGTTTATACTCATTGATACCTACCCACACCAATCACCCCATGTTGACCCATGGCTCATAATCCCTACCAAACTCTAGCCTCAAAATATGGGTCAATTCTCTTTAAAATACTCATTTCAAAACATGTCCCCACTAACCAAGGTCTATCATGATCTAACTCCCACTATGACACTTGAAAACCCAATGCCATGCCACCATAAAAATTCACAAAACCCCATATTAGGTCATATCTCACATATTAGGTTGGATAGATATCAATCATACAACCTAGGGGAAACCCTCCCCAAAACACTATATATATCCTCGTAGGTCTTATCCAGCTCATTACACACAAAGATTCTCCAATCCACCCTCAAGAGAGTATTCCAAAACATATGTGATATGTATGGTCATCTCACACATAATTTAGAGGAGGAATCCCCTCAATAATTATATACTAGAATTATGTCAGTCAACTGAGTATATTCAGCAGTCATCCTAGACCAAGGCCAATAAATTCCCTTAATAACTCAATTAGAACTACCCCATAGGTAGAAAGCCTTCATGCCCTTCTAAAATACCCAACATGAAAAAGAAGACATACTCCAACTATAGGAGGATAAATTACATCCCATCGATTTATCTTGGGTGATATTGGTACCTTTACTTTTTTATTGAACCTAACATTTAAATAAGTAATACATAGTTATGCACCAATAAGAATATTATTTAGTATTATAGGGAAACAAAAATTTATAAAAATAGTAACCTAAAAAGCCATACCATACTCCAACTCATCCATGCCAATGCTTAGAAATGCTAGGTAATGATGATATCTAGATCCCCTATCTAAATCCATAACCAAAAAGTAAATTAATTGTAAAACATTTATAATTAATTTAATATTTAATAATAATAGTCATAATAATTAATTGATAGTTTAATATAATATTTAATAAACACTAAAACTCACTGAGGTATTAATAAACTCTAAAACCATAAAAAATGACACATGGGAGGTCTATGAATTACTCACAACACCAATAAAATTAAAATTACCATCAATTAACACCCAATAAGTCATAAAAGAAAAGTATCTAAATGAAAATATAAAAAAAAACATTCAGATATGTACCTTGAGCTAAACGATGAATGAAAAAATCCTCTGCTTTTGGAAACTCCTCCATGAACCACACCTAAAACATCCTTGGATTTGAATGATTCCATCATAATATAATGGAATTTCCACTCAAAACAACTATAGATACATTTTGAATCAGTAGAAATGGAAGGAAAATTTTAGAAAAGTGAATGGATAAGAGGGATAACACCTTAAATCATTATTGAAAATTCTTGGTACCTGATACTCTAATAGACTAATAAGTTTCTCATTTTTATATACCAGGTACATGTTCTTCTACTAGACACTTGATAACCCACCATCGGGTGGCCTATACTGATCTAAGGGGAACTAAACCACCACCACACCTATGAATGGGAATTGGGTACTCAGACCTCCAATCCAAATAGCTGGAGGCCACCCTGCACCAATATTGGTGTCATGGACACCTCAAAACCTATCTGAAACTCCTCAAATCAATTGATATATATTATAATACTCTAAAAAACCCAAAATAACCATATAAATAGGTCTAAAAACATGGATTTGAAATCCAAATCCGAATTCTCTAATCACCCTAGCTTCGTGGAACGAAATTCAATGTTACCCACAATTTATTAAACCATAACAATAAGGGTTGTTAAAACAATCCATTATATGGATTCTCATCTCAGAGAAGTACCCATAACATATTTTGACGTTAAATCCTTCAATTAGACTCTGATACTACTCCTCATTTCGAAACCAATACTAATTAAAAAGCATTTCCAACACCCCAACACATAGCATAGATATGATTAATTTTATCCCTAATGTATAGGTATATTCATCAAAAAAATAGAACCCTATATGAAAAAATAACTATTGAGGAAATCAATATACTACATGTAATTTGACATAGAAACACAAATCAGTCATCCTTTGGTCATACTTTGGGAAAACACTCTGTTTCAAAAGCTAACACACCATTACACCACCGATCAAGATTAATTAACTACCAGAGCCACCATGAAATCATTAAAACCCCAACACACAAATATAACCCTAGTATTTGGTGTAATTAAAAAATTTATTACTCAAATAAAAAAAATATAAAATCATATTCAACACATTAGAATCAATATAACCCTGATCTGAGTCACTATCATATTACACTGAACTCCATCATTAGCATGTTTCTGGTATATTGACTCCATCCAACACTATATCTTAATCCCAAGTACAATATTCACTATCAATCCAAAAAAACCAATCTACCTGCACACTATCTTTTTGATACCATCTCAAAAATCCACTAAACACTCCCTTTTTATCCACACCAATTCTAACAAAAGTGGCATATATCCATGAGTGATACGATACTCCCCATCATAGAAGTACCCTTATTATTAACCCAGTAAATCAAATAAATCGATCTCTATATCCCACATACATACCATTACAAAATGAAATGATCAGATTTGATTGGCTCGATCATACCAAAGAGCCCACAATAATCATTACTCATCACCCTTTCCTAGCATATAAGGAACATGATCTTATTATTTTTCCAAAATTCACAAAAAATGAGGGTCGGACCATCTAATAAGGAACAATGCATTCCCCACCATAAATATTTCCTTAAACCATGTATCTAGAAAAATTAAAAATAGGATCTGACACCACATATTTATATATAGGATCCATGATAATATCATATTAGATAACCTTAATTAGGCCTCATTCCTAAATTTACAACTTCTAGATGATATGACACACTTCTATCTAAAGGAACTTATGATCCATCACTCATCCCTGATACCTCAAAATATGTATCATAAAAAGATTGGTTCTATATCAATCAACAACCCTATGTTTCTATAATTTAACCAAAACAATCCACATCACATCCCTGATTAAACACCAACTATGATTTAATTCCAAATTCAATAAATCCTCATTACCCACCTCCTTGAATTCAGAAACTGGGGAACTAACTATAGCACCACCATGAATATAGTACTAAAGTTCCCCTCATAAATGATAAATTCCCAATGTATCTGTCAATGACACTTTCCATTGATCAATACCCAAGTATTAACCATATATAGCCATCATGTACGTACATTCAAACATTGGGTCATTTCTTTAGATTCCACACAATCTATCACTCCCTTTTCAAGTAAGAGAGAACCTATATAGAATCATATCTAATGTTCCCAACCACTACCATCTCAATTTTACTTGACCCAAAATAGTTGAATGCACCTATATCACCTAATTACACCGCCAAAATTATGATCCCATGTGTTTTACACTACCAAAACTAGGCTCCTGCAGCTACAAAACTATCCATACTTCTTTTACTTGTTATTATCATATAGAAAAATGTACAATTGGTTCATCATATTTCCAAACTTGAGGTATCACACTCATTCCAATGCTATTAAATGATCACTTTCCCCTCATGTTTTTTTTCAAAAACCAAAAATCATTTACTCATTTTCTACCCATTCTAGACCCGACTATTTATGATCACCTCTCACTATTTCATCGAAATAGATACTTGAAACCCATAGGGATTGGCATGGAAAAGTCAAACCATCAGAACAAAACAATGATACCAGAAGCACTCTATGTTCTTCATGTCACCTAGGCCCAAGGTATACATGATCCTTCTTCTATACCCGCTCGTGTGTAACCATATCTTCAAAAAAACTTTCACACATTCCAAACAATATCTTCGATATATCTTACATGAATCGAACCATCATAATCATCTATTGAATTAATTGACCTACCAAGGGTTTCAAATCCAAACATATTGGTCGTAACTATGTAATCAGGAATAAATGACGTTCTATGAAAAGATATGTTTAACCACTCATCAAAAAACACCATGGTTCAACTAAGTACAATTTCACCAAATGTTTATATAAAAAACTATATAAGTTGTTGTTGATACATTAAACAACAAAACCATATATTATCATTTTAAATCAAGCACTACTACATGAAAATGCACATTTAGCACATATAAATGATTGATTTTTATTTTTGGGTGATATTTTTAGAAAACCACAACTAAATGGTGGTAGTTAAAATCAAATTTAAATCAGATTTTGTATTTTTTTTCTTATTTATTTAATATTAGTGGATATTTCTAAAAATATGATGAGAAAATAATGATAAAAAATAATTATTATTAAGAATTAATTAAAATATTAATTACTTTTATATAATTAATTTTATGTATTAAATAATTATTTTAATTTATAATCATTAATTTTTTAATTTTTTCAAAATTATTATATTCTAATTATTAGTTATTAGAAATTATTAGTTATTAATTATTTAAAAACTAAATTAATTATAAGTTTTAAATTATTAATGAATTTTTTATTTTTAATTAATAATTTTTTATATATGTATATATTTACATATAAAAACACATACACACAAAAAGAGAGATACATACATACAAACATACATACACACATATGCACATATATGTATATATATATAAAAATCATGTCCAAAACATAATCACTCAATTACATTTCTAAGAGAAGTCAAAAGTGATACTTCAATATAAAAAGAAAATAACTTTTTATCTGAGTGTTTATTTGTACTCTATGATATCTCAAATGAAATATTATGAAAATAACTAGGGATACTTTAGATAATTTTTTTAACAATTAATTAAAAAATAAATAATATTCTAATATAAATTAAAAAAATTATATCAACTTCAAACAACCATAACATTTGATATGGTTGTTCATTTCATCTCCATGATCTGTCAAAGAATAAAAAGTAACTCTACAACAGTTAGTATATGGGAATCACGAACACCGTTTATAATGGTAAATAATGGCCTAAAAGGATTCTAAAGTTGAGTTTTAGGTTAAGGTTCTATGATTTTAGATATTTTGATGATATTTATGCTTTATTTTATACAGAAGTCTTGTTATTTTAGTTTTTTCTATGAATTTATTCTCTTAGATTATACGATAGTTTTGCAATTGTAGTAGTCTTCATTATTTAGAAATTTATTTGTATTATATGTTATATTGGATAAAAATTGTGTTGTCTTGGTTAATAAAAAATAATTATCTCATGTGAATTACCAATTAGATGGAATTCAGGGTGAAATCATTGTGGCCATAGACCACTGTTATGGTGCAAAGTTCAAGGATAATAATTGTGTGTGTTAGTATCTATATTTATATATATATATTTATATGTATATATATATATCTATCTATCTATGTGTGAATATATATATATATATATAATCATATATTTATATTTACATGTATTTATGTATACTATGTGGGTATGCATACATACATATATATTTTTTTTAATTTATTTATATGAGTGTATCTATATTTTATATATAGATATATTGATATTTATATATATTTATGTAAATTTATATATAATTATATATATTAATAGATATTAATAAGTATTTATGTATATTTCACTATATTAATATATGTCAATATATATTATGTGGGAATATATATATTTATTTATATTTATATGTGTTTAGATATATTATTATATTTCATTATGTACATACATACATACATATATATATATATTTATTTATTTTTATATATTTATGAATATATATTTAGAAATATATATTTAGAGATATTTATATGTATTTATATATACATATGTTTATATATATATATATATTATGTGCATATATATATATATAGATATTCATATGTTTGTGTGTGCGTATATATTTACGTATATTTATATGTGTGTATATATAAATATTAAAATTGATATATAATTCTATTTTATTATTATATATGTTTTTAATTATATATATATATATATGAATATTTATTTAAATTATTTAATTATATATATATTTATAAATATCTATATGTATTTATGTATATTTATTGATATTTATATATATTTAACTAAATTTATAATTTTTTTACATATATGTATATATATGTGTGTGTATTTATATTTATATATATATTTATTGTAACACTGTGATTTTTTTGATATATGTTTTTTCTAAATAAACACAATTTCTTTAACATAATGCATTACACAAAACATCAAGTTTTAGAGATCCACAATATACTATTACTATTATTATTTAAACCTTACCATTTTAACCTAGATATTAAATTGGTGGGTATGCATAGAAATAACTAAAATATTAAAATTATTGGTTTACATATTAATATAATAAATTAATTTTCTATAAATTGATTAGAAACAAAATAAAAGAAATATTTGTCTGAAAAACTATTTTTATGGACATGAACAGTTTTTATCAAGCTAAAGTAAATAATTATCTATTGCTAAATGATTTTAATTAAATTTATATTTTAAATATTCAATCCACTTTTTTACCATTCAATTAATATTTTTTTCAAAACATGAGATATGGATAAATTTAGTTTTATATTTAATGTAACACCCCGAGCTTCCATGATACGCTTCTCATTCAATAATGCAATAGCTTGCATTGTACGCAACTTCGAGTTCTAAAACACCGCGACTAATCAAAGTAGCCGTTATGAATAGTAATAACCACTTTTTAAAATTATAGAAATTTTATATTTCAAAATGGACTTCATTTTTGGATTCGGAATATCGAAATTAGCCTATGTTGAATTTTTGGTATTTTTCTGAGAACTTCTAATTTTTTATGAATAGTGAAAAATACTTAAAAACAACTTTTTTAATAAAAATAATTTATAGTGATAAATTATAATATTTAGTGGTTTTAAAGTATAATTAGAATATATTTTTACCATTTTATCCAATGGTGGTGATTAGAATTAATTTAACATTGAAATTGGACATAAACAATTGCCAATCTTTTGATATAAATTGTTTCTTAAAACACGCTATTTGTTGTGACAACGAGAATTAATTATAAAATTAATTAATGCAACTTATATGTTTGGAATTTTGTAAAATAGACATCATTTTTGAATTCGGAATATCAATTATAGCTTAGGGTGAAATTTTGGCATTGTTCTGAAAAACTTCAATTTTTGATGAATAGCGAAACCACTAAGTGGTAGTTAAATAAGTGATTTTTCATTTAAATGAAATATTACCACTTCTGTGATTTGATTTTCAAAAATTCGACTTACATGGTTGTCATTAAGAAGTAAAATGTGGTTCAATGTGATTAAAATAATTTTTGGTGAATAGTAACTTTTAAGTTCTTAATCGCGATTAGAGGTAATTAGTGTAGTTTAAGGTAAAAATAATGTTTTAATAATATGAGATGAGCTTGACACATGTCCTACACTCATTGGATGTGCCATGGCCGACCAAGACAATCCATGGGTCAACTTGGGGACCCCATGGAGCCACTTTAGTTAGAAAATGACATAAATACCTTTTCTTTAATGTTAAAGTAAAAAATGACACAAACATGAAATGTTTTACTAAAACAATTTTTACATGGGATTATACAAGTCATATTTTTTACTATAAATAGTCATTGTAAAGATAAAAATATTTCCTACATCATAGTATTTTTTTATAATTTTTAGACGTTAAATAAATTAAATTATTTATGACATCATTATGATGCAGTGATGACCTCATTATATAACGATTTTAATAAAATGAAAAGATAATGTAAAATCCAAGGCTTAGACTTGTACAAAGACTATTGGATGAGAACATTTCGAACCCTTATCACCTTATCCACGAATTATATAAGTGTGGGACCTTTAGAATCCGAAAATCATTGTATAATAATGTAACATTTCCTTACTTTCCAAGAGTGCCCCTCCTCTCCTCTTATAAAAGGCCCCCACCTCTACCACCTCATTCACACTTTCAAGCCATTTGGCTCGGCCAAACTCTGCCCAAATACTCTCCCAACGTCCCTATCTTACTCCTAGAAGCCTCACTTTGGGCATAATCCTTCCCAAGGAAGCCTTTGGCTCAAATCAAAAAGGGTTACCCGATTTTGAGGTAATGTCTTCTCTAATGTTGTTTTGTTTTATTTTTCTTCACCAACCCCCTAAAATCTTTTCATTCATTTCTTTTGTAACAACACCAGTATCCTAAATATACTAGGATGTTGTTATAAGAAGGATTTTAGCTACACTTACACACACCTACATCTAATGGTTAAAGAAAATTCTGTTTCTGTGGATGGCGAATTTCTGCCTCACGAAACGATGATTGTTCAACACTCATATAACACCTTCAAAGGTGGCCATTAAGATGTCACTATATTTATATATGATATATAATATGTTTATATTTTACTTATGCTTATGTATTTCTCATTTATGGCAAACTTTATGATTTCCATTATGGGTAAACGCGATAATTTCATTTTAGGAAGTGCGGACTACCTTCCCCTCAAAGTGATTTGAATCGTTAATGCCATATGTGGGATGTATAAAGGATGGAGTAAATGGTATTATACAATATATTATACTGTAATTATATTATACATTTATATCATTATGATTTCATTCCATTAAATATGAAATAGAAATGAAAGTAGCGTTCATGCGTACGTACGGCTTACCGTCTCCATGAACGGTGCATTTCATTTCTTACCTCTAAATGTTACGTAATATTATAAATGAATGTATATACTGTATATATATGATATATATGATATATACATCATGAATATAATTCTGGATATAATGGATATTTCACCACATGAACAACTTGTAATTATAAGAAGTTTATTTTTGACTCAAGTACCTAAGATCGACAAAATGACCGTTATAAACTTTAATAATTACATAATGTTCATAACATGGTAATAAGGGATATAAAAGCAATAATGAAAATGAAAAAGGTTCTTAAGTAAATAGAAATTAACACTAGTTTATTATTCAGGAGGTTAAAGAATGGTCGAGTCAGGAAAGGACGCAAGGTAAGGTAATTTCTTAACCCAACTTCCATTCTTTGGGTTAATCTCATACTTTTAAATTATGTCAGGATATTATTATGTCTTATCTAGTATTTTTACTTTATTTATGTGTGTACTTATAGTGAATACACATAATATATCTATTTTATTTTAAAAATGATCTTTTTAAGGACTTCGTCTCAACCTCCTTTCATTGAGGCATATTTGGTTTTATACACAACTTTCTTTTATACGGTGTATAAACCCCTTTGACTTTTATGTTATTCAAAAAGAATCTTTTTTATACGAATTGTTTTACTAAACGACAAAAGGGAATGTTTTTTTGTCGTACTTATGCGGCGACAACGACTTCTTCACCACCGTGACCATTATTTGAGTTTTTGGCTTCCTCTAAAAGCCACAACATTTTTTTAAATGATTTCAAAAAAAGAGAGAGATATTTATCTCAAATATATGAAAATCTAGTGAAAATGTATACGTATTTAATGAAAGCTTAAAAATGTTTTCAGAAAACCCAACTCTCGAGTGTGGTAGACAGGAAGGGATTGGGCGTGGACCCATCATGGCCTACAATTAGTCGAGTAGTCTCAGAATTAGTTATATTGTTTTCAGAAGCTTGCATAATGTTTTCAGAAAAACATTAGAGTATATTTGAGAAATTTTAAATGTAATTATCTTCTAAAAAAATTGCATCGGTAGGTCTCATGAGACAACTAGACGTGGAATTGGCCGAGGCCCTTTCTCAATTTGATTTATGGTTTTGGCAGAGGCCTTAATCATTTTAGATGTTTTGGACGAGGCCTTGACAAAATGTTTCAGAATGTCTGGAATTATACATTCCATCATTATGAAAGTGGTTATTGATATTGCATGTGATTATTCGACCAGTAGAATATCCATGTGAAGAAGTGAATGGATTATCTCATTTTACTTTTTCCATATTATTTTGAAGTTCATGTTTAAAAGGCTTTTGTTTTAGTTATACATTGCCTTAAATGTTTATGTTTATTGATGAAAGCTTCCGCTATATTGTTATCCTTACTGAGCATCTGAGCTCACCCCTTTCAATGTTTTAATATTTTTCCAGGATGTGAAGAAGTATTTTATGAATGACCTGCACGGGTATTCAAAAAGGGATATGAGTGTGGACTATGAAGACCATGTTATTGTAGTTTGTTTACTTTTTGATGTAATGAATGACTTATTAATGTATCTAGTGTTTCCAAGGATACTAAACTAATCGGTCTTTCGAGACTTGATCTTTTGTGATCATGCCAATGTTACGAAGTAATGCACCGACTCTGGGTAGCTGGGGTCGGGGCGTTACAGTTGGTATCAGAGGCAGTTTAGTACTAACCTTGGAAGCTAGATTTAGATAAACTCTGATTAGAGCACATAGCCCGAAGATAGACTTTGAGGATTAGTATAGAAGAACTTCCTAGAATTTTGGTATTGTAGAGGTGTTGTGAGTTTTCCGAGCAATACATCCCTGTCTAGATCGAGCAGGTAGAGGCGGCTCTGGCACAGATGTACCTAGGGGTAAAACCCGAAAACACCGCTTTGAGCTAGACTCAAATGGGAACTGGTGCACGACAACGGGCCTTGCTGCACTCTTGGTTACGACACTCCTGGGGGATATTCTTAGGATAATTCACATTTTCTTTACAAACCACTATGAAGGGTTATGAGTATATACATCCTAAAAGAAAACATTTTTTTATGATTATGGATTATATCCATAAATAGTTCAATTTATTATACGTATTTTCAAGTTTGTTATTATGTATTTCGATTCATAAACTAACCTAGTTTATGGAATTGTATAGAAATGGCGCCCAGTAGAAGGAATGTGAACTCCATCAATATATATGATCCAAAGAGTAAGAAGGATCATATCTTTCATGGTATTAAGCCATCATTTAGAAGGGAAATATTCTTCCATGTGTTATCAACATATGAAGAAATAGTATCATGTGTTAATAAGATAAGTAGAGAATTCTCTGAGTCTTATGGATTTGAAGGGATGAAAGAGAAGAAAAGGATGGAAGAGAGAATGATGGATAAAGGGACGAGGGAAAAGGAGAATTTTCCAATATGTGATAACTGTGGGAAGAAACACCTTGGAATTTTCCTGAAGGGAATGAGAGTTTGTTATAAGTATGGAGAAAAAGGACACCAAGTGCGTGACTGCAAGGGTAAGAAAAAGGTTTCAAATGTACAATGCTTCATCTGTAAGGAGTGGGGACACTACGCAAACCAATGTTCAAATCATCAGAGTATGCCCCAAATGATGTTATTGGATAATAATCAAGTTATGATACTACCACATATGAGGAGGAATGATTAGAGTTCTTATGTTGTTATTAAATAATTTTGTAATTTGAGTGTTGTATTAATGATGTACTGGTTATAAAAATTATGGAGTATATAAGGATTGTACTGCAGTACTATTTCATCTAGGACTTGAGATTGTGTGGAACCAAGAAAAGTGACTCCACAGTAGGTTAAATTTTTGGAAAATATATGGTTGAGAGAAAGATAAACCATAATATGGTTCTGATACCGAGATAGTGATTTTGGAATAAGACATGATTGATTCAGATAAATTATGTTGGATATTCTTAACATCCTTGAAACTGATTAATGATTTGTATACATTTTTGGATAGAGGGAGTATATCTAGTTTTCTATAAGGAATAAGGGATCATGAATGTAATCAATAATGATTTATGGTAATTCAGTATGTTGCAGTGTTTTAAAAGAATACATGATGAAGGTGTTCACATGTTGTTACGCAGAAAAAAAGGGGCTTCATTATGTTTACCTTCCTCATAAAATCTGGAATCTAAGTTGGACAGAAGTATTTTGTATAACTATAAAGGTTGGAATGGATTATATTTTACATTGGATACTATTGTTAAGTTTATTTTTGGATATTTATAAAAAGGACAACACGCAGACCGAGTGATAGCCCATCGCGTCGGACAAAGCTGTGGGAATCGAACCCACAACCATAGCGCGATTGGGATTAATCGCCTACCACTGGACTACGTGAAGTCCCTGGTTATTACAAAATAGTTTTTCTAATCTAAATGGTATGTGTTAATATTTGGAACCTTATACAATTAGGATAAGTATAATATTTTTGAGTTCTATTATCTTTTTGAGTGAAAGATGAGTTGAAGGTTGAAACTCTAATTGTCAAGCATAAATATTTATATACCTATCTCTTATTAAATGAATAAATTAATTCTTAAACTTTAGTAAAGGGATATTAAAACAAAAAAAATGTGTTATCCTAATACCTTATGTCTTGTTGAACTGATGATATTTAAAATCAACATAGATTGAAGGCTTTGAGGCCCTAAATTTGACAATTTATTGTGACTGATGACCACAATCACTCCCTACAAATATTTACGTTTTTCCTCCAATTATATGTCTCTAATTTCCACCAATGTTCTCCTAATCGAGATCATAATTGGGTGGTGACTTTTTCATTTCCCTTTTCCTCTTATTAAGGCTAAATTTTATTAATCTTATTTCCGATGTGGGTTTTCCACAGAGGTATTTTCTCTTTTCAAACTTTTATTTTCAAAGAAAAAATTTCAAATTGCGAGGATGCAATTTATTGAAGAAGGTGAGAATGTAACACCCTGAGCTTCCACGATACGCTTCTCATTCAATAATGCAATAGCTTGCATTATACGCAACTTCGAGTTCTAAAACACCGCGACTAATCAAAGTAGCCGTTATGAATAGTAATAACCACTTTTTAAAATTATAGAAATTTTATATTTCAAAATGGACTTCATATTTGTATTCGGAATATCGAAATTAGCCTATGTTGAATTTTTGGTATTTTTCTGAGAACTTCGAATTTTTTATGAATAGTGAAAAATACTTAAAAACAACTTTTTTAATAAAAATAATTTATAGTGATAAATTATACTATTTAGTGGTTTTAAAGTATAATTAGAATATATTTTTACCATTTTATCCAATGGTGGTCATTATAATTAATTTAACATTGAAATTGGACATAAACAATTGGCAATCTTTTGATATAAATTGTTTCTTAAAACACGCTATTTGTTGTGACAGCGGGAATTAATTATTAAATTAAATAATGCATCTTATATGTTTGTAATTTTGTAAAATAGACATCATTTTTGAATTCGGAATATCAATTATAGCTTAGGGTGAAATTTTGGCATTGGTCTGAAAAGCATCAATTCTTGATGAATAGTGAAACCACTAAGTGGTAGTTAAATAACTGATTTTTCATTTAAATGAAATATTATGACTTCTGTGATTTGATTTTGAAAAATCCGACATAAATGGTTGTCATTAAGAAGTAAAATGTGGTTCAATGAGGTTAAAATAATTTTTGGTGAATAGTAACTTTTAGGTTCTTAATCGCGATTAGAGGTAATTAGTGTAGTTTAAGGTAAAAATAATGTTTTAATAATATGAGATGAGCTTGACACATGTCCTACCCTCATTGGATGTGCCATGGCCGACCAATAAAATCCATGGGTCAACTTGGGGACCCCATGGAGCCACTTTAGTTAGAAAATGACATAAATACCTTTTATTTAATGTTAAAGTAAAAAATGACACAAACATGAAATGTTTTACTAAAACAAATTTTACATGGGATTATACAAGTCATATTTTTGACTATAAATAGTCATTGGAAAGCTAAAAAGATTTCCTATATCATAGTATTTTTTTTTATAATTTTTCGACATTAAATAAATTAAATTATTTATGACATCATTATGATGCAACGATGACCTCATTATTTAACGATTTTAATAAAATGAAAAGATAATGTACAATCAAAGGCTTAAACTTGTCCAAAGACTATTTTATGGGTACATTTCGAACCCTTATCACCTTATCCACGAATTATATAAGTGTGGGACCTTTAGAATCCGAAAAGCATTGTATAATAATGTACAATTTCCTTACATTCCAAGAGTGCCCCTCCTCTCCTCTTATAAAAGGCCCCCACCTCTACCACCTCATTCACACTTTAAAGCCATTTGGCTCGGCCAACATCTTCTCAAATACTCTCACAACGTCCCTCTCTTACTCCTAGAAGCCTCACTTTGGGCATAATCCTTCCCAAGGAAGCCTTTGGCTCAAATCAAAAAGAGTTACCCGATTTTGAGGTAATGTCTTCTCTAATGTTGTTTTGTTTTATTTTCCTTCTCCAACCCCCTAAACTCTTTTTATTAATTTTTTTGTAACAACAACAGTATCCTAAATATATATTAGGATGTTGTTATAATAAGGATTCGAGCTACACTTACACACACCTACATCTAATGGTTAAGGAACATACTGTTGCTGTGGATGGCGAATTTCGGCCTCACGAAACGATGATTATTCAACACTCATATAACACCTTCAAAGGTGGCCATTAATATGTCACTATATTTATATATGATATATAATATGTTTATGTTTTACTTATGCTTCTGTATTTCTCATTTATGTCATACTTTATGATTTCCATTATGGGTAAACGCGATAATTTCATTTTAGGAAGTGCGGACTACCGCCCCCTCAAAGTGATTTGAATCATTAATGCCATATGTGGGATGTATAAAGGATGGAGTAAATGGTATTATACACTATATTATACTGTAATTATATTATACATTTATATCATTATGATTTCATTCCATTAAATACGAAATAGAAATGAAAGTAGCATTCATGCGTACGTACGGCTTACCGTCTCCATGAACGGTGCATTTCATTTCTTACCTCTAAATGTTACGTAATATTATAAATGAATGTATATACTGTATATATATGATATATATGATATATACATCATGAATATAATTCTGGATATAATGGATATTTCACCACATGAACAACTTGTAATTATAAGAAGTTTATTTTTGACTCAAGTACCTAAGATCGACAAAATGACCGTTATAAACTTTAATAATTACATAATGTTCATAACATGGTAATAAGGGATATAAAAGGAATAATTAACATGAAAAAGGTTCTTAAGTAAATAGAAATTAACTCTAGTTTATTATCCAGGAGGTTAAAGAATGGTCGAGTCAGGACAACACGCAAGGTAAGGGAATTTCTTAACCCAACTTCCATTCTTTGGGTTAATCTCCTACTTTTAAATTATGTCATGATATTATTATGTCTTATCTAGTATTTTTACTTTATTTATGTGTATACTTATAGTGAATACACATAATATATCTATTTTATTTTAAAAATGATCTTTTTAAGGACTTCGTCTCAACCTCCTTTCATTAAGGCATATTTGGTTTTATACACAACTTTCTTTTATACGGTGTATAAACCCCTTTGAATTTTATGTTATTCAAAAAGAATCTTTTTTATACGAATTGTTTTACTAAACGAAAAAAGGGAATGTTTTTTTTGTCGTACTTATGCGGCGACAACGACTTCTTCACCACCGTGACCATTATTTGAGTTTTCGGCTTCCTCTACAAGCCAAAACATTTTTATAAATGATTTCAAAAAAAGAGAGAGATATTTATCTCAAATATATGAAAATCTAGTGAAAATGTATACGTATTTAATGCAAGCTTAAAAATGTTTTCAGAAAACCCGACTCTCGAGTGTGGTAGAGAGGAAGGGATTGGGCGTGGACCCATCATGGCCTGCAATTAGTCGAGTAGTCTCAGAATTAGTTATTTTGTTTTCAGAAGCTTGCATAATGTTTTCAAAAAAACACTGGAGTATATTTGAGCAATTTTAAATGTAATTATCTTCTAAAAAAATTTCATCCGTAGGTCTCATGAGACAACTAGACGTGGAATTGGACGAGGCCCTTTCCCAATTTGATTTATGTTTTTGGCCGAGGCCTTAATCATTTTAGACGTCTTGGCCGAGGCCTTGACAAAATGTTTCAGAATGTCTGGCATTATACATTCCATCATTATGAAAGTGGTTATTGATATTGCATGTGATTATTCGACCAGTAGAATATCCATGTGAAGAAGTGAATGGCATTATCTCATTTTACTTTTGCCATATTATTTTTAAGTTCATGTTTAAAAGGCTTTTGTTTTAGTTATACATTGCCTTAATTGTTTATGTTTATTGATGAAAGATTCCACTATATTGTTATCCTTACTGATCATCTGAGCTCACCCCGTTCAATGTTTTAATATTTTTCCAGGATGTGAAGAAGTATTTTATGAATGACCTGCAGGGGTTGTCAAAAAGGGATATGAGTGTGGACTATGAAGACCATGTTATTGTAGTTTGTTTACTTTTTGATGTAATGAATGACTTATTAATGTATCAAGTGTTTCCAAGGCTACTAAACTAATCAGTCTTTCGAGACTTGATCTTTTGTGATCATGCTAATGTTACGAAGTAATGCACCGACTCTGGGTAGCTGGGGTCGGGGCGTTACATTTAATAATTTATTTTTTCTAATAACAGTTTCTTTACTTTCTATAAACTAATTTTAGAAAAAATTATTTTCAATTTAAGAAAATGTATATTAAAAAATGAATTTAATTATTTAAATTATTATTTAAAAACGTTCTTATAGATATTTGTTTAGAAATTTCTGAAAAGATTAATTTTTCAACGAATGGTGAAAAATAATGTTTTTTTATGGAAAATATTATTTACATTTATAGTATTTACTAAGGGAAATTATAATTTATAATGTTTTAAAAATAATATTATTTAACATATATCATCATTAGTTAAATTTAGGTCATTATTATAATTTTAATTTTGAATGTTGACATTAGAACAGTTTATATTTATGAAAAGTTTATATTTGGAAAACTGATTTTTCATCGCATCTCTGGGTTTTATATTAAATTAAAATTTTCCATTTCAGTGATACTAGTTTCCATAGTGAAAAATAAAATTGTACAAGTGTGTAAACAGAAATTATATATAATAAAATAAATATAAAAATTTTCATTTTTGTGGGGGAGTTCTTTCTCGTCAATAGAATCCCACCTCTCCATTATTTAATATATTTGGTGGCACATGACAAGAAAATTATATCCCATTGCGGAATATTTTTTGGTATTTAGAAAATTCCACTCCTTAATTATAAAAAGGGACCTCATACACTCCTTCACACCTCACACGTGATTTTGATTGAACAGAACCTACTATAATATCTCTCTCACATCTATATACATGTTCTAGAGATTATATTCTTCCCAAATGACCAATCCTATGTACCTTTATAATAGATCCAAATGAGGTTTTTCTGAGATAAGGTAATTATATTCACTAGACTCATTAATATTCAATCTTATTATAAATCCTTTATTGTGATTCCCTCCAGGTTACAAGTACACCTAAGTTGAGCCTTTGAATTTTTAATTTAGTGTTTATAATGATTTGTGGGATGAGAGATTGAAAACATGGGATTTTGAGAGAAACTAGAAAAGAACATGGTTAGAGTGAACAGGTTGTTTAACCATGAAATAACCAAGTGGTATTACTCTATGAGTAGTTTCACATAGTTTGAGTACGGTTAGTTGAACAGTGCGTCCTACCCAGGGAACTCTATGGGGTTTCTGGTGAATTTCCAGGTGTGTTACATGGTTTGAGAATGGTATTCCAAAACCCCGCATCACCATTATGAGAACCGTGAACCCCTAGAGAGAATGGACATTAGAGGAACATGATTAAGGTTCATGGTTAGTTTTACTATATAAAAACCCCCATGAAACCATGTTACCCCCTCTAAACTCTTAAAATGTAACCATTTACCCTTTTCCTTGGTCATCTATAAGTATAAATAAACTATAATATTATTTTAGTTCATCCAAATCCCTCCCTAGTTATTTAAAGGAAGATTTCCTTTGATTATGGGTGGGTTTCCTTTGTTAATGGTGGATGACGTTGAGTTATGTGGCGTTTTTGTTCAGGATTCTCCTCATCTTTGTAGATCCACACTAGATTAATCCTCCTCTCATCTTATTGAAAACTAATTTTTATGCGATTATAGATCTAATGGTATTGAGGGAGGATTGATTTTGTTTCATATCTATTTAGGATTGTAAGGACCCAATCTACTCTTCACATGTCTCCATTTTCAAATTTTTTTTCTACCTATTTTTTGATGTAGGTGTTTCTATAAAATAATTATATTAAATTAAATGATTTTCATTATTATAAAATTCCACTGGTTTATTCATTTAATTGAAGTATTTTTTTTTGTGATTGTAAGGAAACATGTTTTTAAAGTTTTTATTTTTAAAAAATGAGTTTTTGTAAACCAAGTGATTGATTAAATGTGCGAATGGTGGGTTTGATTCAAAAAATTGGGTATTTAACACCTAAGTTGGTTAGATTGGCTTTGAAAATATTATATAAAATATTATTATTTTTTTAAATGGATTTTAAAAATCATAGAACATTGGGAACCTTGGGTTCATGGGGGAATGTACATAGAAAACCAAAGTGTTTGTGAAACCCATGAAGTTACATTTGGGATATTAACAGAGCATAGAAGGAATCAATATCAGCAAGTACAAATATATTCCTGGATTAAGATTCGTTTATTCCGAGTACGTATTACCATATTCAAGGTCCTAATACAGTGTTCATGGTCATTTATGGTTCATTTATCACATAATTGATATTTTTCCAGATTTTTTCTCAAATGTTTTTCAAATGAGGTTGTATCACCTTATTTAGAATGATGGATTATTTATGGATATGTGTTTGCTTTCTTACCATATAGTGAGTTGATATGCCTTACTGTTTTATCACTTATAATTATCATATTGTTGGTTTTGTGAATACGAAAGGATTTTATAAAAACCAAAGGAAATGATTTACAAAAGAGGATGGATTTATGAAAATAATTTAGAAAAACTGTTTTTGTCACAAAATCTAGAACCATTTCAATTTTATTTAAATACATTATATAGACTCTATGGTGGTAGAGAAATTGTATTTGTTCTCACACACTAACTTTTTTATTTTTTTGGTTGTTGAAATTGTTTTCCTGGACCTAGTTAGATGGAATGGAATCATGTAGCATGTCAATTTTTATTTTCATTAATGCCTTTATAGTGAGATTATCATGAGGTGATGGTTGGTCACATGAAGACATGTTGATATTGTTTTTTACACATTATGATATATATTGTTTTAAATTTATTTCATGGATCTTGTAGTTGTATTATTATTTCTAAATTTACTCTGGTAGTATATATTGTTTTGATTTATGTGAGACTTTTTTTCCTTTATCTTGTCGCTCCTCACCACCGTGATGGGATGGATCAGGTGTTTTTTATAAATGGATTTTATAGGTTTGTTATAGAATGATATCAATGGTATTTTCATCATATAGTGTATTAAATTTTTTTGTTTATTTCTATGTATTAAGTATACCTAAGTAAGGTACATCAAAATTAATCTAGAATGTGTGGGAGGGTTATATGCTAGATAACATCCATGTATGATCTTGAGTTACCATGTGTGTTCGGATTTTTTTTATAGGTTTGAGACTTGGAGTTTGAGGTCATTTGAATGATATAAATTAGAATTCATTTTAAATGGTAGTATTACTTCATTAAGTGTTTTATTTAGGTTTTATAATTCTTGATTTATTTAAATTATTGATGTTTTAAAGCATTGATGTAGATTCTTGATGTGGTCCTAATATTTGGGAACATGATCTAAAGCTGATTTGTCATTATCTCGCGCTTAAAAACAATTTCTCCGAAAGTAGGTCTTCCAAATATAAGAGTTGAATAAACGAGACAAAATCCTTAGGAAAATCATATAGTGGACCTTTCATTGGTTGAAACTGTAATCCTTAGAATTAAGACTCTAGGAAAGTTGGTGTCATAATGCCAAGGTGTGTGGTGGACAATGGAATTGAATTCACTAAGTAAAATCCACCAATATTGCATTGTCATAAAGGAACCATATAATAAGAGGAGTGTATTGAGATGATTGAGATTATTTTAAACTTCTTGAGGACTCCTATCGACTCTTTGGTGGGTTTTCCCATGTACCTTCTCGAGGGAAGAGGAACGAGATGATGGGAGTCTATTGTTCAAGCTACGCTACAGGAGAATATTATGAGGACTTATTTTAGGAAAATAATCAATTTGTCTTCTTACCATGAGAGGATATATATGCTAAAGACCCAGGATGTTTCTGAACTTGTAGAATGGATAGTATACCATTCAACAGTATTCCACCCACTTTGTTGAGCTAGTGCATATAGCACCAGAGATTGTCACCAACGAGTACCTAAAGGATGAGAAGCACGAGTTAGGAATGAGGCTAGATATTTTTTGATGTTTATTATTATGTTCCTTATGAAATTCATGGAAGTAGTTGAAAATGAATCTTTGGTAGAGGCTGACATAGCTGAAAATAATTGTTTTTGTGGGGTGTTGGTTGATAGAGCTGTTATCCAAGGCATGTACTCTAGATTTAAATAGAAGCACAAGGGTGGTTAGTTTTCTTCAGGACCAGTTTCTAGGGATTTTCTTGGATTACAGATGTTTTTCTACTATCATGGTGGATGTTTTGGTTATAAAAAATCCAACGATATATAGTCTCTTTAGAATATTCATCGCTATACATTATTGATCAGTCTGTAGAATTTTTATAATATGATTTCATTGGGAAGTAAGAAAAGATCCACTATCGCAAAGGGTTGCAATTTTCTTCCTGATTCTTCCAAGGGTGGTGGGTCTAATCTATAAGAAAAGTTGGATGCTCATTTGGTAGAGATTGGAAAGCATTATGTGATAGAGTCTGTGCAAGTGGAATCTGATGTAGGGATATCAATTGATATAGGTATGAGTTTATTTCATCTTATATGGTGTTAGATTTGTTCTATATAGGTTCCACTAATTATTTTGTATCAAAAATGTTAGTTTACATGTGTGGTTTAAATTTGGAAATTATACCATACTTGTTGGATCATTCTACACCTTTGTAAAAGATGTCAAAACAATGATTCATGTTTCCTACCACTACCAGAAATATGGACATTAACAATGCTAATATATGCTATTAACTTTACTAGAAAAGCGGTCTCAATATTAGTGAAGATAAGGGGGTAGGAGGTTTATCATCGCTCTGAAAAGCATTGATAAAGGGTGTCCTTTATCAGTGATAAAAATAGAGTAGATAAATGTATACCTGTGCTATTTTTATAACAGCACACCTCACAACCTGTAATAAATATATCCAAACCATAAAGTACAAAAATATCTAGACCATAAAAACCATCACAAAAATAACCACCCATAATATATACAAAAGAACCACATACACGATAAAAATGATGAAAAAACAAGAATCACACAAAAGGGTTTGGAAAACAATGCTATATATATATATATTTAATTGACATTTTTAATACAAAAAATATCCACTCATGGTATATACAAAAAACACTTCTATAAACATTTTTAACAATGTTTTATATAATTTGATTTATAATTATCCAACAAACTGCTAACAACATTAATGTTATCTTTTTTGACATCTGTGGTCCCCTCTAAAACATGTCTTATGATGGTATTAGTTAACAAAAAAAATCATCCAAAATTGATAAAAAGATTACAACTATATAAGAAAACAAATATTATGTTAGTAATACAATAAAGAAATAAATTAAACATTAATTATAAGAATACATTAATAAAATTACATTTAAAATAAAATACTAATTTGGAGTTATACTAGTCACACCGTGGATTTTATTGAGGTGGGGTTGATTCCAACATCCCATCTTAAGAAAACGATTCCACCTATTGGAGAAAAAAATATAATTTTAGTAATACTATGATGTAATATATAAAACATTAATATGAATAGTGAATTAATAAAATTTCATAATGGCCATATCATGCATCGGTTTGATGTGAGTCTGCTTCATACTCATAAAAAATGAATTACTATCCAATTTCCTTAATTCTAAAGACAATCAGAGAATGTTATATTGGTTTTCAGTGAGTAACACATTTTGATCTAAAAAGTCAATTTTAAACTCATAATGGGAATGTTTAGTCATACCGGTCTCACTTTGCATCGGATTGAGGTGAATTTGTGTCCTACACATTAAGAATGAGTCATGGATCATTTTACTAAAGTATTAATGCAATACGAATGCATTTCCTCAGTTTTTAGTATGTCAGTTGTGTTTTTACTTGAAATAATGTCCATTTAAAATAAGAAGATAGATTTGAAGTCATACTGGTGAAGCTATGCATCATATTGATGTAGGGATGATTCCTACATTCCATAATGGATAGATGGATCTATTTTCTAAAGTATCAGCGAAATTTGAAAGCATTTTCTCAGTTTTCAGTTTGTCAGTTGTGTTTTCTAATTGAATTAATGTCAATTTTAAATAAGAAGACACATTTGGAGTCATACCGGGGACACTATGCTTCAGACTGTGGTGGGGTTGATTCCTACACGTCCAAACTGTCTAGTGGATCATTTTCCTAAAGTATTAGTGCAATATGATTGTGTTTTCTTGGTTTTTAGTATGTCAGGTTTTTTACTTGAATTAATGTCAAATTTCAATAAGAAGACACATTTGAAGTCATACCGGTCACACCATCCATCAGAGTGATGTGGGGTTGATTCTTAAATATAAAAACTGGCCCATGGATCATTGTACTAAAGTATCAAATCAATACAAATGAATTTTTTCCATTTTAAGTATGTAAATTTTGTTTTTCTACTTGAATTAATGTCAATTTTAAATACGAAGAAACATTTGGAGTCATACCGGCCACACCGTGCATCAGATAGAGGTAAGGCTGATTCCAACATATCAAAAAAACTCTTGGATCATTTTCTAAAGTATCAATGAAATCTGAATGAATTTCCATAGTTTTTATTATGTCAGTTGTTTTTTTACTTGAATTAATGTCAATTTAAAATAAGAATACACATTTGGAGTCAGACCGGTGAAATCATGTTTCGGATTGAGGTGACGTTGATTCGTGCACATCATAACTGAAACATGAATCATTTTTAAAAAGTATCAAAGTAATATGAATGCATTTACTTGGTTATTAGTATGAAAATTTCGATTGTTTACTTGAATTAATGTAAATTTTAAATAAGAAGACACAATTGGAGTAATACCGGTGACAACATGTGCCAGATTGTGGTGGGGTTTATTTCTACACGTTAAAAAGGACTCTTGGATAATTTTTCTTATTTATAAAATCAATCCATATGATTTTTTTAATTTTCAAGTATTTTAGTTGTGTTTTTTATTGAATTAATTATAATTTTAAATAAGAAGACACATTTGGAGTCATAACGGTGACACCTTGCATCAGATTGAGGTGGGGTTGATTCCTACACATCCCAACCGACCCATAGATCGATTTACTAAAGTATCAATGAAATAAAAATGTGTTTCCTTAATTTTCATTATTTCAGTTGCGTTCTTGCTCTTGAATTAATGTCAATTTCATATAAAATGACTCATTTGGTGTTATTCCGGTGACAGTGTGGATCATAATAGGGTGGGGATTATTCTTACACATCAAAACAATATCATGGATCATTTTTTATAGTATCAATGCAACATAAATGTGTTTCCTCAGTATTTAGTATGTCAGTTGTGTTTTTTTACATGAATTGTTGTCAATATTAAATAAGAAGACACATATGGAGTCATACTGGTGAAACCTTCCATCATATTGAAATGGTGTTGATTTTTACACATTCAAACTAACTCATAGATCAATTTTGTAAAGTATAAATGTAATGTAAATAGATTTTCACAATTTTTAGTATGTCAGATGTGTTTTTTTAGATGAATAAATGTCAATTTTGAAAAAGAAGTCACATTTGGAGTCACATTGTTGACACTGTGTGCCAGATTGAGGTGGGGATGATTATTACACAATAAAACTAACTCATAGAATATTGTCCTAAACTATCAAAGAAATATGAATGAATTTTAAAAATTTTTAGTATATCAGTTGTGTTTTTTACTTGATTAATGTAAATTTAAAATTATAAGACATATTTGGAGTCATAACAGTCATAATGTGCATTGGATTGAGATTGGGTGAATTGATACACGTCACAACTAACTCATGGATCTTTTTTATAAAGTATAAAATCAATCCAAATGTGTTTTATTGGGTCTTTGAATAGAAGTTGTATTTTTTACCTGAATTAAATTCAATTTTAAATAATAAGACACATTTGGAGCCAAAATAGTCACATCGTGCAATGGATTGAGGTGAGGTTGATTCCTAAATGTCACAGCTGACTCATGGATCATTTTCCTAATGTATCGAGTAAATCTAAATGTGTTTCCATAGTTTTTAGTATTTCAGTTGTGTTTTCTACTTGAATAAATGTCAATTTAAAATAATAAGTCATATTTGGAGACATACCAGTGACATTGTGCATTAGATTGTGGTGGGGTTGATTCTTACATGTCACAACCGAATCATGGATATTTTCTCTAAAGTATCAAAGATATCCAAATATGATTTCTTAGTTTTTAGTTTTTCATTAGTGTTTTTACATGAATTAATGTCAATTTTAAATAAGAAGACACATTTGGTGTCAAACCAGTGACACCATGCATCAGATTGAGGTGGGGTTGATTTCTACACATCACAACTGACTCACGAATCATTGTTCTAAAGTATCAAAACAATCTGAATGCATTTTCTCAATTTTCAGTAGGTCTGTTTTGTTTTTTTTATTTTAATTAATGTCTATTTGAAATAAGAATACATATTTGGAGTTATACCGGTGAAAACATGCATCAGATTGAGGTGGTGTTGATCACTACACACCAAAACTGACTCATGCATTTTTTATTCTAAAGTATTAAAGGGATCCAAATGTGTTTTCTCAGTTTTCAGTATGTCAGCTATGTTTTTTTACCTGAATTAATTTCAATTTTAAATAAGGAGACACATTTTGAGTCATACCAGTAACAATAGGCATCATATTGAGAAGGTTTTTTTTCCTACACATCAAAACTAACTCATGGATCATTTTTCTAAATTATCAATGATATAATAATTCATTTTCTATGTTTCTAGTACGTTAATTGTGTTTTTTTACTTGAATTAATTTCAATTTTAAATAATAAGACACATTTGGAGTCATACTGGTCAAAACATGCATCATATGGAGATGTGGTTGATTTATACACTTCACAATGGACTCATGGATCGTTTTACTAAAGAATCAAAGAAATAGAAATGCGTTTCTTAGTTTTCAGTATGTTAGTTGTGTTTTTTTTACTAGAATTAATGTAAATTTTAAATAAGAAGACATATTTAGAGTCATAACAATCATACCCTACATCAGATTGATGTGGGGTTGATTCAAACACATAAAAAATACCTCATGGATTGTTGTCCAAAAGTATCAAAGAAATCCAAATTAGTTTTCTTGATTTTTAGTATGTTAGTTAAGACTGCTTCCTATAGGTCACAAAGGGAATACAAATCGATGTCTTTAATTATGAATAAATTCAGTGTGTTTTTGCTTGATTTTCAATGAGTGGAACATTTTGAGCTAATGGATTAAATCATGGTACTTTAAAAGACATAAGTAATAGGAATTCACCTTTATAAATTCCTGACCCATTTCCTTTTTGACACTTATTCATGTTATTTTTATACAATCCCTTTTCAGGTATGCTGGAAATTGTTTTCTAAGCATATCTATGTCATGTTGTTAATATGAATATTATCAATAGTAATTGTTGAATTGAAAAAATATAAATAAAAAATTGATTAATAAATATTTTAAATTAACTAGAAATTATCTTTGAAAATATATCTTTCGGGATTCTAGTTTCCTCATAAAAGATGATCTCTCTCATTAATTTACAAGGATAATAACCACAGTCTTTTCCATTTTTTTGTTTTGGACACTGTTGAAACATTGATAAAAATAAGTAATTAGTGTTGATATGTGTTTGGATAGTGAAATGTTATCATATAAACCCTAATATTTTACCAATCATAGTACTTTTCATGTTTCTTTTTTTTATCCCCTGGCCTCAATCCATGATGTAGAAAATATTGATGCATTATCCTATCATAATAGAATCCTCATCAAAAGAAAATCAAAATTATATAATTGGATTTTTAGTTTTAAATTTTTGGATGTAGTGTATTAAAAATTTACAAATCCGATCATCTGTTGTGGGTTTGTTGGATATCAATGCGTTGATTTGATAAAATAAATCTTTGGAATATCCAAATTGACCGTAATGAGCATCCAATGTTGCCTAAAAACACAAAAAATATGTAATCAAAGAAATGAAATTATATTTTATTGGATTAAATTGTAGAGTTTTACCATTATATTTTTGTTTTTGAGAAGAGTGTGTCATCTATAATTATTCATTCAATTGATTTGAGAATACCTTCCACTATTTCGCCCTCATTCTTGGAATCTATTTTTGTTTGTTCTGTAGAGGTGATTTAAAGGCCAACGAGTGAAAATTTATGTTCATGGGGGAAAACAATTGAATTTTTTTTCATATATACACTGAAAAATGTATGAAATGTATTTAGTAATAATTTACATAGTATATCATCTTTTTGAAAATAAAATCATGAAAACATACCTCATGTATACAATGACAACTAAACCTCCAATCCATTAGTAGTCGAGTATTTTAGTTGCAATATCAATACAAAGGAAATATGAATCATCCCATCCATACATATTTTCTTCAAAATCATTTATGTGACTCCAACCATCTATCAACTTCAAATCCACATTATACTTAAATGATAAAAAATGTAGATATTGAACCCAGGGGGTAAAGGTGCTTCTAGTAGATAATTTTGATCGATTGGTTGATCCTTGAGATGGTTCTGATCTAGAATTTCATTTAACCCCCTTCCCATTGTCCATTTTTAATCAAATCCATAATTTCAGGACATGTTTCATTAAATGTTAAATTTTTAGATTGAAAATTAAATTTTAAATGAATACCACCTTGTCAACATGTTTTTTTAAAATATTTGACAGCTAGGTGATCAATGTTCAAGTGTTTGTTGGACCGTATGAATATATGTATCATGATTTTGAATATGCAGCTTAGAAATTAGATAATGGGTTACAGTAATTTACACTCTTACATGACCTGTAAGATGTGGTTTGCTGTATACCATGTCATTTTGGATATTGAACACTATAGCCCTCGCTACAAAGCGATGGGTGGATGTTGATAAGTATAAATCCCCACCATTTTCACTATGAATAATATCAATACAAGAAAAAAATCAGTTCCTAGTGTCTATTTAATTCCCATTTCATAGAAACAATTATTATAAAATTGACAACCAGAGTTAAGACATTCTTTTGAGGTTAATGGACCTCCTCAAAACTCATGGGGGTTGGGGAGTGGAACATCACACACTGGTTGTTCTTGATTTGCTTCATCTCTTTCCCTCCTCCCTAAAAATGTTCTCATCATCTCCTTCTGACATTGTAATTCTTCTTCAAACATAGATAATCTTTCTCTCATAATTGTAATATCATCAGTTTGTCTTACACTTGTTTTTTTCTCAAAATATGTTCGGGGTGTCACCCCAAAACTCGCACCTCTGACACATCCATACGTTTCTAGTAGCTTTAAGGCCACTGATAGTATGTCTACCTCTAGTGTGGGCATTTCTAATTATTTTGATGATTTCAGAAAACAAATATAAGAAAATAACTAATGATTATTATGTAATAGTTATTTAAAGAGATTTTGTTTATTAAGTCATACTTACACATGTTTCCTGTACTTTGGTGTGTTTTAAACTGTTAGTTTCAATCATTAGTTACACATGCCTCCTTCCATAACACACGTCGTAGGATGGAAGTGGATTTTGATTTGGACTCTTGAAGCTTTATGTAAACAAAGGAACATAGTTGTTTTGTATTTTTTATGTCACATAAAGTTAATATGGTATGTTAAAAATACATACTAAAGTTTTTTTCAAGTGATGCATACCTCGTCCTTGCTTTACGGAAGGGGTACACTGGTTTTGATGCTCGTTGTTTGTTTTCAGCACTCAGTTGTTGTTACATATATAAAAAACTGTCAATCAAAGTACTTAATACAAATACAATTAAAAAATTTATTTGTAGACACAATGTACCTGAAAATACTACATCGCACACCATCTTGTAAATGCAACCCACGATGCTTGGGTTATCATATTGGCATAAATAGGAGGTGGGTGAAATTTTATTTTCCCTTCAACATATTTAAGATTAAATTTATTTAAAATGTGAGAAATCCCCTTCGAATCCACCCCAAAACCCAAAATTCATAGTCCATGTGCAAGTCATCTACTATAAATACACTCTTCTATGGATGGTGAAGAGAGTGTCAATGATTCATTATTTAATGTTTAGAAAATTATAAAATGATATCATAATATTACCATAATATCTCCCCTCATTAGTATCTTAATATTATCCACAACATGGTACCATGAGATTACATCAATCGCCAAACATTTCCGAGTGATGATTCTAATACAACTATAGAACATTTCATTTTTGGGGTTAATTTTTCGGCCTCCAAATTCCATCCAATCTCATATTTGATTCCTCTCTCATTTGCCTCATTATTTTTTCTAATACATTCCAAAAAAGATTCTCCTGTTATTTCTAGGCCACCAGTGTTTCTTTACCTTTAATTTCCTCAAACACACCATCATTAATATGTTCCTCCATCTCTGGAGCACTAGTATCAACATGTGAAGATAGTGGTTTCCCCTCTGCATTGGGATCCACTCCAGTTTGTGAAACATGTTGTTTCTCTACACTACTAGATATAACAGGTTGAGAGACCTATTTTTCATGGAGATTGAGAAAATCATCACGTAAATAAGTCATTATCAGTATAATTGGTTTAACATTTAATTTAGATAACATTAAATAATTAGCAAAAAGATATTAACATAAGGAAAAGGGTTGAGAATTTTTTTTTCATTTGCACTACGAGTAGATTCAAGTTGAGAATCCTATTGTGGCTGGGGATTGAGAGAATCATCACGTTCAGTAGAAATTATCTGTAGAAGTGGATCAAAATTTAATTTAGATAACATAAAATCAAAAGTAAATAGATATTAACATAATGTAACATGATGTATATTAGAAAAATTATAACTAGATTATTGAAAGCTATTTTTTTAAATGGTTGAAGGGATTTGACAAATCTATCAACTAATAAAATCCCTTAATAGTGGTCTCCTATGACATAAAAAATAGCTCCTATAATGGGACCTCTACGAAATGATTCTGACGTCCCAATGAAAGGGACATCCTCCATTAAATTTTCATCTGACAGTTCTGTGTTTTTGGTTGATAATAGAAAAATTGACCAGTTTTGGTTTACGGGATCTGAAACATAAAATACTTGTACTATATGTGATTCCATTATAAAAGGTTTTTCTTTGTACCCTTCCTTGCAGAAATCAAATTTCAAAAATCCGAACTCATTTTTTTTAACTGCACTCTTGTTATAAACCCACTTATATTGAAATATCGGCATTCATAATGTTGTACAATCCAACTCCAATATTTTTTTGATGATGCCAAAGTATGAAAAATTCACGAAAATCGGATTTCTTTTTTTACCACTAGAAGCATTCATTGCATCATCCCTAAGTGTAACTCCACTAATCTATTTGGTACTATCTTCATCATGCTCATTAGTATAGTATGTATAAACATTTATTACATAAGCCTTGTAAGATAATACATACACACTTTTTCCTCCAACTAGCCATCAAAGTCATTCTGAAATTGGTTTTTTATTTTTATCTCTCTCCTTAAAAATATGGTCCTTAAACCATCATATAATCTATTTATTATGTTTATTTGATATCCATTTTCAACCATTGATGGATTCAAATGCCAATGAATTTATTTTTAGGTTTCACCACATGGGTCAAAATACAAACTTTTATGAAAAACGTAATGGTGGGACTGATCCCAATTGATAATATTGATTGTGATAAAATCCATTCCCGAAATAACATCACCTGAATGTCACCCAGTGTGACGAGATTTATTTAGAACAATCCTTTTCACAATAGATAGGTATTCAATATAGAATTCAATGGATTACTCAACAATATATCGCTCCACAATAAACCCCTTGGCCACCTTCAATTTTTGAAAAACCCTTTCAAAATCAACATATTCCGTTCAATGGGGTACATCCATTAATAGTGCAGAAGACCACATAGTTGAATCTCTCTCACCATGTGATCCATCAAATGAAGCATCATAACAAATAATGTCGGTGGGATGACCATCTCAATTCACATAATATGACGACAATTTCACTTTCCATAGTCAACAATTTTGCTGGGTCTCTAACTTTTATATATATAGATATAAAAAAGAAACAAAGCTTCATTAGTGTGTGACATACATTCTTGGAAAAAATTCGATTTAAAGCTATAGGAATTATAAATTTCATCAAAACATGGATTTCATGTGATTTAAGAGATTTTAACATTAAATCTTGCATTGACACAATGTTCTTGATTTCCGATGAATACCCCTATGAAACCTTTACGTCATTAAAGAAGTTATAATACTAATATCTATCCTGTCTGGAAAGAGTTTTATATAAAAGGAGGAAGAAATGTTCATTTTTCACCCTTCACTAGTGCCAACTCTTCTCGTATTCCCATGTCAACCATGTCCCACCTATCCTTAATTACATCCTTTATTTTCATGGTACATTTAGCAATGTAATGATGAAATTATTACATACATGTTTTTTAAAAATTCATAAAATTAATAAAATGTCTAATGTATAGACAATTCCAATATGGTAAATAAAAAACTGATTTCTTTTTCCAAACGGTTTTTGTAAGGTTTTTAGAAAATGGTTTTCCAAAATCAGTGTCACATCCTTATTTTTCTCAAATAGTTGATCACCTGTTAGAAGAGACGGTGTTGTAAATTATTTTGATATTCCATTGGATGAAGCTGTACAAGTTTGATACTTATGCCATGAGGGTAGAAATCTTCGATGTCCTAGAAACACAGTTTTTGATGAGTGTTTCAACCTAATAGTTTATGTACCTTGTTCTGAGATGGGAAACCCATGAGTTCATTTATTAATAAATCTTGTAAAATTTACATAAGTTATAAAGTCATTTAGCATCCCATACAACATGGATCTCAATTTGAAATTGTTGTTTTTGTAATCATCGTACATTATAACACAATAATCCCACAATAATTTAAAATCATTGATCAATGGATCCAAATAAACATAATTATCATTAGCCTTCTATTTTTTTCCAAATATAATCATATCTAACATGATGTGTTTTCATTTCACAAATAATCATGGTTGAAAGTTATTATTTTCCAACATAACCATCCATGTATTGTGAGTGATTGTTTGAAAACCAAATGGATTCACTCAATCTGTAGATAACACAAGATGAAGGTTTCTTGGTTCATTTCCAAAGTTAAGATACTCATGATAAATTCTCTTCCATCCAGTAGAGTCTTCTGAGAGCAATAGTTTTACAACATTATTTCCTCTATCTACGTGCCACGTCAATTTCCCTACAGTCTCCTCACTTCCATATAAATGCCTAAACATTGTGCCGATTGGAAAGTACCATGAAACATTTTTATGAACATATTAATCTTCCTTGTATCGATAAGAAACAAAATTTGGTAAATCTCTATGTTATTCATGGTCCTTGTGAAATAGTATACCTTCATTTGGGAATGTGTGTATTCTTTTATACAATATACCCATCGAGCGTAAAATTCATTTGGAATCATATGTTCGGCTCGAGAGCTCATTATCTTCTAGGAGGATATCATTCAAGAGAACCTCTAATTCAATAAAACTAGATTCCATCCATCTGTTGCCTGCTTTCAAATTATATAGCATCTGTGTGACTAATAATTTTGTATATTTTGTGAAGACACTATATAATGGAATCTTTTCAAAAATATTTAACTACTCAAATAATTTTGGGAAATCATGAAGTTTATCTTCAACTCTCTGTGTCATTACCTCAATACGATATTCATCATCATTCACATATGTAATTGCATCCTTGATACAGTCTTATTTATTTCCCACACTTATAATCATATCAGATGATCCATAAAATATAGTGTTATCCCAACATCAATCTACATCCACTTTTTCCCCATGTTTATTCCAACATTTATAACATCTATCTATTATAAGACAACTCAAGTGTTCATCCAACTCCTCTGGACTAACTTGTCTTGAATAGAAACATCGTAAACATGGAAAAAGGTTTTGAGAAGGGTCATACACATGATATTTTGAAAACATGATGAACTCTTTCACCTCATATTCATACTCTTTTGTCAGATGATTGGAATCCAAAAATTCTTTATTCATGTCCATCCAATTAGATTTTGAGATATTAATATTTAACATAATAAATACCCAAAATGTTGATATAAAAATTAATCAAGGATATAATAACACACTCATTTTAAAACTATTTGTAAATTAAAAAAGAGGTAATTTAGGAAAACCAATTACACAACTGAAATTACATTACAAACAATATTTAAAAAATTCATACTCTTTGAAAAAAACAATTAAAATCCAATTAAAAAAATAGAGTTGAAATCCCATTAAAAACCAAGCATTTTCACATATTCCACTTTAAAATAAAACTCTTTTTAAAATAAACAAATTTTTTCCAAAAATCATTTCTCAAAACCACAATTCCGTTTTTAAACCATTTTAAATCAATCTAAAAACAAAATGGGTATATAGAACACATAAATTGTTTTAAGAAACATTTCGAAACACATGAATCATTTTAAAAGAGCCACTTCGTCATTTTCACAAAGACATAAATTCCGAGAGAGTGACTTTATAAATTATGTTAAACTATACAAACATCCCTCCTAGCTTCACATCAATAATTGACACGTTATGTTAGATCCCCCTTTATTGTGTTCCCTCCCCTTGCTTAACACTATCACAGTGATCCTCTATAAATTTTTACCCTGAATATATACTAACAGGCCACATGATTTTCCCAATTCATGATGGTGTCATTTTTCCACTCTCTTTTGTTCTACTAGAATTAAAACGCCATCTACATTACCCCCCCATGTAATTATACATACCAGTAAATCAATTAATTCTTGTAGGGTATTTCCATTACCATCCGCTAAATTGTTTGGAATCCTCTAATGGTCATTATTTCATTCCAACCCCAACACATTCGATCCTTTTGGGGGTGCTTGTATAACAAAGTAATACTACCTATTTCCAACACTAATCATGGATAATGTGTTCTTAAATTTATTTAGTGGATTATTTCCGAACATAATTGAGGCATTCAATATTTATGAGAGGGCTTCTTCTACAACTCCCTCTAATTCATATATAGACCCCAAATACCCTTACAATGACTACTTGGGTACCCAATTATGTCCCAATTATGGTGTCGGTATGACTTAATAGAAAACCATGACCAATATTCTCACTAGGGTGTGGACTGTATTGACCAACAGTAATATTCATTTCATAAATGAAAACTTATTAGTGTTTAACACACAAGAACCCTTTTTCTATATTAACACCTCAAGGAGGAAACCTCTTCCCTTTATCATAATTATTATTGTCCATCACATTCATTACAATTATCCCAACTCTATAATTATCCAATTAAACCATTTACTCATAATAAAAACTGTTATACACATTTCATAACAATTTTATAACATGAACATTTCCACCTTAAACAGTTTAACACTTTTACTAACATGCAATCAATAAATAAACGAATTCATGGTATTCCAAACACCACCTTATTCCATTTTTTAATTCATAACAGAATTAAAACTCATATAATCTTGTAACTCCTTCAATTCATCATTTAATAATTCAATTATCATGTTTAGTGGAGTGGATCACCCATTCAGTGACCATAGCCCTGGTATACCCATCAACATCAGATCCCAAAAGTCCTATAAAAGGGCCAATATATCATTTAGACACCATATTTATCATTTACTATGATGATATTAAATATTAAGAACATAGACATATTTAAATGATCACATACACAAAAATAAACATCAAGACTATGAGGTATAACTTGTATAGAACCTACCTTATGTTTGTAGATAATTAATCATCCAAGAAATGACTCTTAATTTATGACCAAACAACTTTCAACAATCAAGATAGGAATTTGTTGAAAAAATAAGGGTTTAAAGGCTTTAAAGAGAGATGAAAAAAGCGTACTGACAGGAGCGGTGGCGACAACAATGACATAGGAGGAGAAAGAGGCTGTATCAGTGGCCAATGAGGAGAAGGAGGCGTCTACTACGGCGAAAGAGCAGGAGGAAGAGTTGGTGGAAGCAGTTGTAGAGGAGGAAAAGGAGGAAGAATTGACAATAGAGGAGAAGGAGGAATCAGTAGCTACAATGACGGAGGAGGAGGGAGAGGAGGAAGTAGCGAAGGAGTAGGATGGGGCAACACAGGGTTATGCTTCTGCGAGAGCTTGAGGGGTGATAATAGAAGTGGAGATAGTTAAGGTTCATTTAAAAAATCATGGGAAGCATTTATCCGTGCTAGTAAAAAGTGTTGATAAAACATTCCTTTACCTAGCATTTTTAGCGGTTATAAAGATGGGCTTTTATAATTGCTAAAAAAGTGATGATAAAGGCTTGTTTTATCAGCCCTTTTCAATATAGCGCTAATAGAACATGACATTATTTATTTATTTATTCATTTATTCATTTATTCATTTATTTATCTATTCATTTATTCACTCGTTTATTTATTTATTTATTCGTTTGTTCATTTATTCATTTATTTAAATAACTATAAAATTAAAACCAATAGATTTATTACCATTATCATTTTATAAATATATTAATGTATTTATTATAATTTAATATTTATTTAAATATATATGTATTAATTATATATATTTTTTATAATTTCATGATATAGTTAAATATATATATAAATATATTTAAATAATTATAAAATTATAAAAAAATATTAAGAATAAATATAATTTTTATATTTACAATTTAAATTATAATTAAATATATATATATATTTAAACACCACTAACATAAAATTTAATTAATATATTAATTATAGAATATTAAGTTCACAAGTATTTAGATAAATATGTGTTTTTGTGTGTGTGTATATATATATATATTCATTAAAATAATATATTTATAAATAAATATATTCAAAAGGTATTCATAAATATAAAAATTATATTTATCATTAAAAAATATTGTATTTTTATAATAATTTAAAAGTATATATATTTAATTAGTTATTTATAATTATAATTGTAAATATATTTTAAAAAGTATATAATTATATATAACTAAATGTTTATATTTTTTAATATAATAAATAAATTTATTGTTTTTTTAAATATATTTATCGTGATTTTAAGTATTTATGAGAACATAAAGCTTTATATATATATTGGAACATGAATGAATACACCTAGTATAGTGTAAACAGGACTTCATATATATATATGGCCAAAATTATGGTATAATGTATAAATGAATATTCATGAAGAATATGAACGTCCATTACGCATCAATTAATTGACCACATTCATTAGAAACATATATATATATATATATATTAATGTATTTATATGCGTTCATATATATAATATACAATAAATATAATAAATATAATAAACTAATAAACATAATAAACCTAAATATAATATAAACCTAATAAACATTAAAAAACATAAATAAACATAAATATATAAACATATATATACAAAATAAACATAATGAACATAGTAAACATAATAAACATAGTAATCATAGTAAACATAACAAACATAATAAACATAATAAGCATAGTGAACATAATAAACATAATAATTACAATAAATATAATAAATATATTTATTATTTATTGAAATTTATATATTACAAAATATATATTAAATATAAACATGCATTTTTTATTTAATGTATTCAAATGAAAATTATATTTGAATATAATTAAAATAATTTCATATAAAATAAAAACATTTCATATTAAAAACATTTTTCGGCCCTACTATTATTGCTGATAAAGTCTATTTTTTATTAGCACTTTTTGTAAGCACAGATAAATGGGGACCTTTATCAGTGCATATAGTACCATTGATAAAGAGTAGATTTATCAGCGCTTTTCTCTAAGGCACATAAAATCCACTGTTTCATCAGTGCATTAGGATTAGCATTGATAAAACTCAAGCAATTCCTTTTTCTGCATTGGTGGTAGTGTACATGGCGCGTAGTAATAGATGAATTTGAGTTTTTGTGGGGCTTTTTATTCCTTGTTATTGAAATATTTGACCTTCTAATTATCTTGGATTGGATAATCAAAAATATGGTCTAGATAGACAGTCATCTTCAACAGGTAAACTCTACATCTTCTGATGGAGTAACATATTTTTTTCAAGGTGAGTGGGAGTCTATATCAGGATGGGCGAGGCATGTTGTTCCTTATGCTAGGGTAATCTTGTTCAAGATTTTTGAGATGATTCTTGATGTTTTAGGCCATTTTTTGGGAAATATACTTCATACATTGTTTTATTACTTCATTTTGGTCATTTAGAATTATTTTCTTGGGTTACCATCATAGAGATATGTTAAGTTTACTATTAAGATTCTCCCTAGTACGATTCACAATTCTATGCCACCTTATCAAAATAAATACACTATGTTGTTGGATCTTATAGTCCTTATTTTGGATCTTGAGGCTATGGGCAGTATTCATCATGGCATGTCACTATGGGATTCCCCTACCCTCCTTGATTAGATGGAAAACAAGAATTTCATAATTTTTGTGGATTATCAAAAGTTTAATTGAGTGCTTGATAAGAAAAAATATCATTTTCCATGATTAACGATATCTTTGAATTGGTTAGAGGGGATTGTTGATTTTCAAATATTGAGAAGCGGTTAGGGTACCACCAGTTTATAGTTTTAGAAGAGGATATACCTAAGAAAACATTTTGGAGTAGGTATAGGTATTTTGATTTTTTTTAAACCATACAGTCCCACTAAGGCTCCTATGGTATTTATGGAATTGAAGAACTATATCATTCACCACTTCACAGACACTTTTTCTGTTGTATTCTTGAATGATATTTTGGTGTACTTTAAGATAGAGGGTCATATATAGCATTTGGATATTTTTCAATGAATCGTAAAATAACTTTTTCTGTTTGTTAAGATTTCCAAATGAGATTCTTAGATCTGGGAAGTGATATTTTTTAGGAATGTGATATATGAGATGGGTGTCTCAATGGAACTTGAAGAAATATGAGTTGTTATTTCTTGGAAAGAACACATAAATGTGTTTGATATCCAGAGCTTCTTAGGTTTGGCTAGATACTATAGATGGTTTGATCGAGATTTCTACTAGATCACATCTTCGGTGAAAAATTTAACTCAAAAAGGGTTGAAAGATTGATTGGAATGAAAAATTTTAGAGATCTTTGGATGAGATAAAGGTGATGTTGACTTACACAGTAGTTTTTATTCTAATTGATAAAAGTTTGGGTTATGACGTTATCTATGATTTTTATGGTATGGGTTTGGGATATCTCTAGATGCTGGGAACACTGGTGGGGGCCCATGACTTTCCCCATTTATAACCTCATTAAAATAACTACCCTAACCATGATATTGAGGTTAGAATGGTTATTTATACATACAAAACATAGAGTCAACACATATTTGGGGGAGTGGTATATGCTATATTTTGATTTTAAAAACCTAAATGTTTTTTACTCAAATGGATCTTAATTTGAGATAGAGATGATGTATAAATTATCTTTAGAATTTTTAATTTGATATTTCATAAACACTTAGGAATGAAAATGTGGTTTATGCATTATCCAAAAAATTAATGACACATTCCATGAAGGAATAAATTGACTTGTGTTATGTGATGAGCTTGATTAATGGAATGATAATGAGGGTGAATGTGGTTGGTGGATATATCTTATTGGATTAAATGAAATAAGAATCATTTTTGGATGAGTGATCTCCATTCCAACATGTGATAAACACATAAATAAATAATTTTTTAAGACAACGGGCCCGTACCCAAGTGGTAAGGGCTCATGCTTGGCATACAAGAGACCCAGGTTCAAAAATTTACGGAGGAAAGTTTCTGGGTATTTTAGCACTAATTTAGTAGTTATTATAGTAGTTATTATTAGATACTCTAGCAGATAGAACCATTCACTTGATTTGGCCACTCGGGCCACCTTTTTGGGCCTTCGGGTCTCAAGGGCCTTCAGGTAATCAATGGCCTTCCAGACACAAGGCCTTTATTCTATAAAGACTAAGGAGTAGCCCAGTTTACATAGAGTAGGCCTCAGAAGAGGATCAAAGCCACATGAGTAGCATCCACCAGAAGCAGAACTAACCAAATTGGAAGAATGAGAGGGTATGATAGCGGCCATCAGGACCAGGCACCGTTCATCTTTGTACTGGGCAATGCTAGCTGATCAACAATGCAAGGTGGGGAGCTAGGTGATCAATGACGTAGAAGGAGGGGAGTGGAAGTTCTAGTGGGTTGGGCCTACAGGTCTTGTAATGTGAGTTGTATGCTTCTGGGCCTTCGGGTCATGTTTTGCGGGTTAGTCGGGCCTAGTGCGTTGGGCCTACAGGTCATGTACGAGTTACCCTTCAACCCTTAAAAGGCATATTATCCATAAAAAAATAAAAAAATATGTCCTTTGGGCCATTCGGGCATATATTTGTTAAAATCCTTTATGGTGTGGAGACCTCAAGTGAGTGATGTCAGTATCTTAGTAAAGCATTGTGTATCCATAGTAGGTTGATTGTTTGGACTTCCCTTAGGAAGAATTTTATGGAGATTGGAAACTGGTTATTTTGGTCCATGAAACATGGTATTAACAGGTTGTATCATGAAAAGAGATGTTTTTATTGGTGGCCAGGTATGAGACGGTAAATTGATTATTTTATATCATGGTGTCCCACTTTTCATAAATTATAGTGGAACACCAGAGACCTTTTGGTTTTTCACAACCTTTAATAATTTAAATATGTAAATGGGATTATATTTTCATGTAATTTATCATTGGTTTTCCTCATAATCCTTTTGAAAAATATGAATTTTTTTATCGTTGATCAATTTAAAAAATCAGATCATTTATTACCTATTAAGGAGATAAAGAAGGTAGAAAAACATGGAGGGCTATGTGTCCCAGAGATTGGGAGTATTAATAGTGCTTCCTTTATGGTTATATACAACAGTGACTCGATGTTCACATCCAGGATTGAGAATGTTTTATTGGAGGTGATGGATTCCCAGTTGAAATTGAGCATGGATTATAATCCCGAGATAGATGGATATACATATAGAGCTATCTAGGTTTTGGAGGATATGGTTTGGGCATGCATTTTTTTATTGGTGGATCTTTGGATAATCATTTCACACTGGTCTAATTTTACTTTAAAAATACTTATCAGTATTCGATAAATATGGTGTGTTCTGAAATTTTTTATTTTAGTACATGTAGATTATCTATTCATTGGGTAGAGTTTGGAATGATGTCATTGTATGGGATGATTCTCATTCAAGATATGAATAAAAAGGTGTAGTTGTTCAAGAAGAGGTTTTTCATAGCCCAGAGTCATTATAAAGATTCCGCAGACTGTCGTCATTTGGCGCTAGAGTTTTAATTTAGTGATTGGGGTTTTATAATAGTTTTTCCTTTTCTTGAATGTCATTTGTTGGGTAAGAAGATTAAGTTTTAATTAAGGTTTTTTGCCTATTTGAGATCATTTAATGACTTAGAATGGTGGAATAAATGTTAGAATTGCGTTCTCATTTTACTTCAACACATGATGTGTTTTATGTTTCTTAGCTAAGGAGGTATCACCAAAAACCATCTCATTTGATTTAATGGTAGGATGTTGATCTTGATTCTGATACCACCATTATTGAGTAATGAGTTCAGGTTATGGGTCAATAAGATAAGGTAATATGTAGTAAAATAATTTTTTTCCATGTACTGTAGAAATAATGATAGGATATCCATGATACATGGGACTGAAAATTAATGATGTGGTAGTAGTTTCCTTCTCTAATTATAGTTATAGGATACAGAGGAAATTCATGAGATATAAACGGATTTTAGTGTGGATAATTTTAATGATCTATAGGTCACGAATATGCCTTTGTTGAGCCTGGGTATTTATATTTTAGGATCCAGAATGATTAGGGAACCAGAGATTGAAAAAACATGGTAATTTGAGATAAACTATAAAGGTGTGTGATTAAAGTGAACAGTTAGTTTACCATGTGATAACCATGAAGTATGAATCTGTGAGGTTATAGTGTAAAATCACATAGTTTGGTCAGGGTTATTCAAACATGTGACATTCCCACTAAACCATTTTGGAATTCTGGTGGTTTCCCGGGTGTGACATAGGTTTTGATCATAGTTTTCCAAACCATCAGGTTCTCAAGTGAGAAACTCTCACCCCTATATAGAATTGATTGTTGGGGAACACAATTAAAGTGTGTGGTTTGTTTAACCATAAAACCACCTCTAGTAAACTATGTGACCCCCTATAATCTCCTAAAAAGTTGTATTTTACCATTTTTACCATGATATATTTTATGTATAAAAAATAACTAATCTCATTTTGGATGTTCCTAATCCTTATCCAATGGTTTGGAGGCCTCTCCCCTTATATTCTAATAATTTCCCTTAATTCTGGATAGATCACATTGTGGTATGTTGTGTTTTAGATCTGGGTTCCCCTATTCCTTGTAGACATACTCTAGAGGCCTCTCGGTTTTTAAAGGCGATTTTTTCTACCATCATTTTGTTGTAGTTGTTTCTTATACAATGAGTTGATTATATGAATTGTATATTGTTAATGTATAATTAATTAGGATTATTAATTTAATTAAAATTATGCTTGGTTCCAAGGGATTTCATTTAAAGAACTGTTTTTCTAAATGTGATTTTCTTTAAAAATAGTTTTTTCACTCCATGTGATTAATTAAATGCTTTAATGGTGTTTTGATTTAGAAATGTCTTTTGAAACACATGAGAAGATTTTACTGGATTTTAAAATGTTTTATAAAATTTTACCATGGTTCAGAAATATATTTTTATAGTATTGGAACATTATAAAACCTTGTGCATGTTAGGTAATGGATATATGATACCCTATTGTGCATGACAATACTATGGGTCACTTTTGAGATATCTAGAGAATGTGGCCGGACTCTATATCGGTTGTAAGACAAGTAAGACTGGTTTTAAGATTCTTTTATGTATTATATGAATTCCCATAGTCTAGGGATCAATATATTGTGATTTTTCATTTGTGGTTTTTTATTGGATGATATAGTTTCATCATGGATTTCTACTCACTAATTTTGTACATGAGGTTGTATCACATGGTTTGAGATGATGGATTGTTTCATAGATATTTGTTTACATTATTTAATTATGGTGTGTGGATATGAATATCTATTTTATCACATATTATTTTCATTTTTATAATTTATTTAATATGAAATGATTTTATGGAAACCAAATGATGTGATTTATAAATGAGTTTGGGTTATGAAAATTTATTGTGAAACTGTTTTTAATATATAACTCAAGAATACCCATTTAAAGTATTTTTATAGTATATGTCATGGTATCCTTCTGGTATTTCTTATCAATCCCTAATTTTTCTTTTGGGTCATTTTTTATTGTTTTTGGAGGACCCAGGTTGAGGTAAAAGCGTCTTGTAGAATGATAGTTTCTTTTTTCAACATTGCGTATGTAGTAAGATCATTTGGTGGTGATGGTTAGTCATCTGGAGACTTGTTGGTATTTTATTTTCACACATTATTTTTAGGTGGTTTGGATTTTAATGTATGAATATTGTACGTGTATTTTTCATCTATGTCTTACTCTGGTTTTATGTCTTGTTTTGTTTTTATTATATTTTATTTTTGTTAACTTGTTGAACCTCACCAGTGTGCCGGGCTGACTCGGGTGGCTTATCTAGATGAACCAGGTGGGTTTGTGAGATTAATTTATATAAAAATAATTCCAATATAATAGCAAAATTATCTACTTATAATGATATTTTATTACATTATTCCATAACCTATATCTATCTCTACTTCTATCAAGTAGGAAACGAAACTGTTAATCATGTATACGGCAAACTATAACCTCATGAACTAATGTAAATTTTTTCCATCACCACCTATAACAGGTTGATATATTTATGGATTTAATATAGTTATAGGATATTTATGATATTGTTATACATTTTAAATTATAATTTTTTATACAGCTTCTTACATTTAATTTCATTATAATACAATAATGTCACTCATGTGTACGATGAACAACTACCTTGCGAAGCAATGTGATTCGTTATTCACTTCCACTTTAATTAAAAGGCAATAAGAAAAGGGTTCATGAAAATTTGTGATATATATGAAAAAAACTAATTCCAAAAATATAATATAATATTTATCTTTCTTTTATTTCAGCTGTTAAAAAAAAACAGAATCATCGTTCATGCATACATATAGCCTAGCATCTCCATGATTGATGTAATTAATTTTATATATAAAATTTTAATAAACTACTATAAATATATTTATAATTAATATATATTATATTTATATCATGTTTAAAATTTTGGATATCATGGAACCATGATCAATTTAAAAGGTAGAAAAATACCAAACCAAAACATAAATGAAAACCGAAGTAGTTATTAGTCGAAACATTATTTCCAGAAGGAATTGTTAGTAAATGAATAAAAATGTCATAATTAAATCATTTAAGGTTTGATAAATATTACTATGGTTCACTGATATATATATATATATATATATATAAATATATAATAAACATATACTTATTATACACCAGGATTGAATGTATATGAAGGATATGACGACTATATGTATGGGATTTGTTTATCAAACTATCTTCTTTGGGGCATATGTTATTTTATAAACAAATATTTTTATGAGGTTTTTATACTACCCCATTGTTATTTTATTTCATGAATTTATTTTTTATAATGATATTCATTATTTTAAATAATTTTTTTCCTGGGAATTTTGATTCAAAAGTTTCAAAAGTAGGTAACTAATTTTTTACTCACATTTATCTCTATGAGGCACAAGCCATATTCACCACTTGATTCCATTGTGAGGTGTATATACAAACCGATGATTTTTTTTGATTATTATTTTAAATTTTATGTGGATTCAAATATCAATATAAAGTTATTTCATTCATTGTTTTATGATTCAAAAGCTACCAATGCTGTAAAAAAATCTATCTTATAATCCCATTATTTATCAGGATTGTTTATGTTTTTACTTCTTATGATGAGATATTATGATATAAATCTCACAAAACTCATTATTTTCTACTACTATGGTTATTTATGGATAATAAATGCTTTTTTATTATACTCTCTTTAAGAACTAAATAGAACAATATAATATTATAAGAAAAGTCTTTATGTGTCACTTTATTTAAAAATCCATTTTCATCCATGTCCATGATTTCTAAACATGTTTTATAGAATATTTTTTAACTCTTATCAAAATCATGGTTTAAATTTATTTTTACCACTAATTCAATTTTTGTGAATTATTTAAAGGGAGTATTATTTTCATTTTATGAATGAGATTTGGTTTATTTTTTACCATAAATGTGAATGGAATATTTTTTTAATGTGTATGGAAGGAATGAAATTATTCACCATAATGAATACTAAATTATATGAATCTTACTGGTAAACATCTCATGTTTTTTTTCAAATACAATGTTTTCATTAATAATTAGTAAATTTTATGATATTAAATAACAGATTTCAAAATATAAAAGGATACTTTTATTAAGATGTTTTTAATGGTGTTTTTAGATAATTTCTATACAACAATGATAATAGGCTTCAGTGTTTCTTATGTCATACTTGGGAAATAATCAAAATATACCATAAAAATTATTTTTTATAGAGTTTTTGTTTATTATTATGATGAAGAGATTCTATGGAAACCTATTTATTTTCCACCATTTATATTATGATGAAATTTTTATGAGACCTATTTCATTTCCATGGGTTTGAATATGTTGAATGTTTAATGATATTGTGGAACATATATTTATAAATATATTTTTGGGTGGTACCTATATCTCCCTTCAATTATTTGGGTAATGATTTATATCTCTTTAGATAATGTTGGGGAAGATGTTGATGTGCTAGATATGAAATAAAAAACAAGCTGATATGCTTGATCCCCCATGAGAAATAGGTGATGATGCCCGAACCTTTATGAAATGGGTAACAATTTTTGATTCATGATCAATTATGATTTAATGGTCTTCGATGTTAACATTTAAAAATGAAATATTTTCTATACTTATGATAGTTCCACTATTATGTGGCATGATCTTATAGTTTATGATTGATATCTAATGATTTCTCACTTTTATGGTTCATGCCTTTTGAGATGATATTATTTTATTCAATAGATAAATTTTATGATCCATGATATATTTGGTATTAACATTTATGTTATATTTATAATCTAATACCATTATACTTATCTTATTCATTATTAGGATCGTCGACTTATATCCCCCATGTTTACCCTTAATGATAATCTATGGTCACATTTCCTTATGTTTCCTTTTCCATGGTTATAATGAATTGATTATGTGGCTAATGACTAAGAAATGTACTAATTGGGAAGAACATTATTTGTGATGTTGAAGATACATCATGAAATAAGAATATTTGGTATCTATTCTCTAATGAAACTGAAACATTATTGTCCTCATGCATGTAATTAGGAAATGATTTAAATTTTCATGAAACATTGATGTAATATTTATATATGAGGATACTGGGTCATTATAGTTGGTATTAGAGTAAATTTTAGTTTAACTTTGTAAAATATGATGGGAAAACATTAGTGATATCACTAGTGATATGTATAAGGATAATTCTATGGACAATTCTTTGTAGAGGATAATATCTTGGAATTTTGGGAACATAAATATCATGCGATTTCTTTGAAATTTCTTCCCTGATTGGATACTATGAGTGGATGTAGATTTATTAGAGTTATACCAAGGTATAATAACTCCAAACAGGGTTCATTCAGCTAGTTTTTATTATCACCTGACAAAGGAAAATGGTCCTTGTTTCATACCTAGTTTGACACTCCTTAGGGATATTTTTATGAAATTCACAAGATCTTTACAAAAAATCATGAAATATTTGAATAGATTATGATCATGAATTGTCTAGGAAATACCAAAAGTTAATTAGATTAAAAGAGTGTTTCCGGATTTTGAAATATTATAATTTTTTTCATGATTATCCAGTTCCCCATTAAGTATATAGTTTCTCACAATTTGTTTTTGGTATCATCTAATGGCAGGAACCAAATAGAACATGGTTAATGTATAATATGAAAGACAACGAGTTTTCTAGAAATAAAATGGTATGATGACAGTAGTTAATGACATTGTGATTATTACTAATTTGTTATCATGATACATATTTAATAAATTTCACCACATACAACTCTTGGACCCTTAGAATATGATAGGAATATAGTTTTATGATATATCGGGTGTTAAAGACCGTAATGGAAAAAATATTTGGTTTCCTATACGATGATAATGTGGGAAGAAAAAATCCGGGGAATATATCAATGGAAAAAGACGTTTTTGTATGTGTGGTGAAAAAGGGATCAGAGTATGATATTTATGAGGAAAAATGAAATTTTCGGTTAATGTGATGGATGATAAAATTGTTTCCCTCTTAAATCATAAAAATCAATGTCCTACGGAGAAATATAAAGAAGGGGATAAAATGGTGGTATAACTAATGATTTATTTGTTGATTATGAAGATACTAAAACTTAAATATGAATCCTGAAATATATAAGGATGAAGTTTTTATGAATGAAGTGAAGAATCCTGGTTAATGGTTTATGAATGAAGTGAGATGATTGAGTGTTTATGTATTGGAACTCATTAATTATATTTTATGAATCATGAAATATTTAAGTATTTTTCAATTGAATTTTTTTTGATGATTTTGTATAATATATTGAACTGTATTGATGACCTAGAAAAGTAAATTAATGGAAAACTGATATTTTAAAAATAAAAAATTATTAATGGAAAGGTAACCCATAATATGATTATAATGTTTAGATATTGGTGTTTAGTTGGTATTAAGAGATAATTTATATGTAATAATTAAATTAGATAGTATTTATATACTTGGAAAAATCAAATGATTTAATGAAAAATTATATTATGTTATTATTGTTGGCAATTACAGTAGTTTTATAATTTTTTAATATATTCAATTATCTATGATTTTCTTTAATGAATGGGGAAGTATGTAATTTTTCATTGAGGTTTTGTGGTAACTATTATTATTAACATAATATAGGAGAATATATGACCATGGTATTAACTTATTTGCTATATGAAAATTTAGAGATACTTTATGATATTTTGGTGGCTAATGTTAAGTATATTTTAGAATTTTTGTGAATATATTTATATATATTATATAATTTTGGAAGTTTCTTGGGGTTAAAAAATTATAGAATTTATTTTTTTAACTGTGAATGGGGTTTTAGAGATTAATTTATTGTTTCAAAATATGAATATCTATCCATATTTGATAACATTTTCTACCAATTTCGGGTTTCATGATAACTAGATGTTAAAGGAATGACTTATAATTATTTTAAGGATGTTATCTTATTTTTTTGATTTATATTGAAAATATTATTCTTGATTAATAAGGTTTTAGAATAAAGGATGTTATTGCAGTGGAAATATATTAATGTATGAAATTATACTTTCTAAGTAAGTATGTTTCCCCATGTTTTTTAATTGGATGGAAAAAGAATTCTGAAACATTAGGAAATTAATCTTGAAGTAAAAATGTTATTCATTTTTGATATATTGATGATCTCTTATCTATTAATGAAAAAAGATTGTAGCCTTATCACATAAATGGATAATCTTTCAAAATACATTTTTTCACTCCCCACTAATTTTTTCATTTTTGGAATCAAAATTTTGTGATATTTTATGATATCCTTCGTATTTACCTTTCTCTCTTTTCGAGGGGATATTTTATAAACCCTTTTATGATGTGGGTTGTCTGTAAAGAAATTTTCTAATTTCAAACACTTGATTACCAAGATCATGTTCATATTTTTAGGGCACAATTTATTTAAGGGGGTATAATGTAATATATTTTTATTTTAGGATATATATTTTTAAAAAATGAATAAATTATTTATAGATTGCGTTACACACAACACTGAGTTTTAGCGAACTTTAGTATACTATTAATATTATTATTTAAAAATAACCATTATAAAAAATCATTTGAAAATATAAAGAACGATAAATAAATTAGGAAATATAGTTTTTCACACATTGATGATATACATTATTTTGTTTATTAATTTATTAGAAATAAGCATCAAAAAATTCATTTCAATGTAAAATAATATGTTTTTGAAAAAATGTTTTTATGCACATGAATTACTTTTATCTATATAAATTAAAGTAGTAACTATTATTAAATTATTTTAATTAAATTTATATATTATATATTAAATATATATTTATCATTTTTCAAATAAATGTTCGATTCATGGGGTAAGAAAAGATATAGATTTATATTTAAAAAATGTATATTTTTCAAAAAAGAAGTTTCCTTATATTCTAAAATGTTATTTTAAAAATACTTTTTGAAAGTTTTTTAAAAAATATTTCAAAAAATGAATTTCATTTTTTAAGTCATATTGTAAAAATTATATTGGAGTGAGTTTTTGTTAATTTTCTGAAAATATTAATTTTTTGATAAAAAGTGAAAAATGTTGACTTTTAGTGAAAATTGCCTGTTCATTTAAAGTATTTTCAAAGATAAGATATTTATTAAGATATAATAAAAGTAAATAATATTATATTTTGTATTTTGTATTTTATTTTTTCAAATTTAATAACGAATTTTTATTTTATTGGTTTTTGTTGTTATGAATTTTTTCTCTTTGGTAAACCGATTTTTCATTTTGTCTATATGTTTTATTTTAAATTATATTATGATACTTCATGAAAATTAAATTGATAAAATTTATTTCATATTTTAAATTATAATAAACTATATTATATAATAATGTAAAAATAAATTTTTTCATAGTTATTATTAAAAATTATAAAAAGTAATTATTGTGGTTGAGGTTAAAATGGGGATTAGCACGTTACTTACGCCTGTGATGAAATTAATTTTAATCACCCATTAAATATTTATTTACAAAATTTAATATCATATTTATAATTAGTGTTTCCATGTCATATAATAATTTTTAGTACAATTTTACTATTAATGTTAAAATTTTCTAAGTAAATAAAAGACACTAGTTATCATGGTAAAAAATAAAATAATTAAATGAGTAAACATAATGATTATTGAACAAAATTTTTAAAACATGTGCCATTTTTGGATGGGTAGATATACTATATAATCCCCCAAATCCATTATTTATCAAATTTTAGGCACATGGAATGAGGGAGACTTCCCATTATTAAAGAGTTTTGGGTTTTTAAAAAGACGACACTCCTCCTCTATTATTAAAGGGAACCCTCAAAATTCACTTATTTAAACCATATAGGCCATTTTTATTGACCTAAACCTGCCAAAATATCTCCAATAATAAATATAAAAATTAATTATCTTCTATTATTTCCTAAAGAACAAACTCATGCATCATAATTAGAGACTCAAATGAGTGTTTTCTATGAAAAGGTACTTGCCATCACAAGACACTTTTTTTAATTATTCTCTCACCACCTCAATTAAAGTCCTAATAATTCAAATATAATAAAATGAGTATATAATATATATTTATATGTTATTATGTTTATTGGATATACTATATCCAACGGATCTTCCATCAAGTGGAAAACTAAACCATCAATCGTGTGTACAACGGGAAACCGCCTAGCGGGATGATGTAATTCATTATCCATCACCATCTCTCATAGATGGATTTAATGATGAATTTAACTAATTTATATGTTAATTATTAAATAATTTTACTTAATTAATTATAATATCTCACACATTTTCTTACTTTCCATTTTGTGAGATTATGATAACGTCGCTCGTGTGTACGGTGGACTGCCACCTCATAGGGTGATGTGATTTGTTCCTCAGTTATGCATTAAATGGATGGTAATATAGATAATTTTAATGAAAATATGTTATATATATGAAATATATATTATTATTTTAATTTAATATTTTATTTTCCTTTTTTTCATTTCATCCGTTTAAAAAATGGAAATATTTTTCATGTGTATATACAACTGATAATCTCCATGAATTGTGGAATTCATTTTCAATCTCTATATTTAATAGATTAATATATATATATATATATATGAAATATATATATATATATATAATTTATATAATGGTAAAAATTACATTGATTATGGAACCCTGATCAATGTAAAAGGATAAAAAATACCAGACCAAAATATATATAAAAAACACAGCAATTATTAACCTAAATATGATTTTCAGTGGGAATTGATAATAAATGGGTAAAATGGGACATAAGTAAATACTATTTGATATTATAGACATTATTATGGTTCTTTAGATGAAATATAATAAAATAATATTTATCATAAAGAATGTTCAAATGTATACAAAGAAAATCGAAACTAAACTTAAGGGATTTTTGTCTCAAATTGTCTTCTTTATGGAAACTAATATGTTATGAACCAATTTTATTTTATTAGGAATTTATAATTCCACTTTCAATTGAAATATCCTGAATTTATTTATTCTAATTATATTTAATGTTTCATTTTAATTTATACTTTAATGGTACTTATGATTCAAAATTTACCAAAGAATATAAGGGATTATTGTCCCACTTTTTTCTTTATGATGCACCAGACATATTCATAACTAGTTTCTTTTATTTATGGAATAAGGTACCCATGAATGTATTTTATGATTATTCTTACTAATTTTAGTGGATTTCCATATCAATATATTTTTATTTCTTTCTTTTTTTATGATTACTATTTTACCAAGGTGTAATGGTTTTTATATTACAATACCATTCTTTATCAGGATTGTTTATGATTATGCTGATGATGAAGAAATATTTTATCAACCTCTCAAAAAAACAAAATATTTTATTATCCTATAATTTTTACATAAAATACCTGTTTTATCGGGACCCTATACATTTAAACTTATTATTTCATGTATTTTGGAATAATGAGAAATTAAATAAAAACCAAGGATGGAAAATTTTAGTTTATTTGGAAGACTAGGAACATAATTAAAAAACAAGAAAATAGAATTAGTTTTTTTATTAATATTCATAATGATCTCAGAACTACATTTTATATCTTATAATGGAACATGATAACTTGGGTAATACGTAGAAAAAATGGATGATCTAAAAAGAGTCATAATGGAATAAAAAAGGGATTGAACCATAACAAATGAGTTAGAAAGCATAACATGATAACATAAAATTAATGTTCTATGAATAAAAATAATAAATAATAACATATAGATATTGGTATAATATTATCACGGAAATATTGGAAAGTGGGAGAAACATATAACTTTTCATAAACATTAGTCAAGACAAACTTCCAAGACTATATCACATGGTGGAAAAAATCTCATAATTGATAAGGTGTACCCCTTGATTGCATACATGATGCCTCATGAGAATAAAAAATTACCCATGGAGTTGGATTTCTATTTTGGATCACACATCATATCTTTTTCATTCAAATATGTGCCATATAAATAATCATGAATAATGAATAAAAATAATGACTATTCATGAAAGGAAATGGGCATCATAACCCTGTCATAAGGAAAAACCAAAGGGAATGTAACAACGATATTCATGAAATAAGATATTTAATTCATTATTGGACATTCATAAATACAAATAAGTATAGATCACGAATAATTATGTCAACTTAAGGGAAAAAATAAAAACATATTGTCTAGGTTAATTTATAAATGTGCAACTTAAGAGCGGTTTAATGGAAAATAATAAAGAGTCTTTAAAGAGGATAAAATAATATTTTTTTGAATAAAACAAAAAATGAACATAAATATTTTTTAATGATAATTTTATTTATTTTTAAAAATATTGGATTATTAAATAATAATTGGGATTAAATCCCTCAAGGTAACATTATTGTATATTTAGGTTGATATTTTTTGTTGAAAAATAGGGTTTCCTTGGTTAGTTGTAGTGTCTTGAGGGATTGATTAAAACGTATGTTGAAAAAGTTACTAGAAAACAAAATTGATACCTTTGAAGCGGTATAGAAAATTTCATACCCAAGGTGATGGCGGTTCGTAGTGTTTTCCTAATTTTTGGGGCCTAAAATTTGATGTAGGAAGAGAATCATGAAAGATATATTTCTTTTAAGGCCTATTGAATATATGTAAAATACATGAGTTTTGAGAATAGTGATGTTAATGATTGTGGTTTGGAAAAGGAAGAAGGAATTTGATGATAATTTCCATATTTATGACGAGCTACGAGAATAGAGAATTTTCCTGGAGCTTCGTGAGAAAGGGAGCATCACAGATGAAATGAGGGAGCATCATCAAATGCTGATGATGTGGTTGGAAGCTTCTAGAATTATTAGAAGTTCCAATAAATAGTCCCCTACCCCCCCTCAAAAATGTAGAGAGACCTAATAAAATTCTTATGTCTCTATATTCGAGAAGGTGGTTTTTGTTGGTGTTTCTAAAGAGTAAGTCTCTAAAGGATATGAAGTCCAAAAAAATGTTTGGAGCATTGAAAAAGTACGGGATTTACTGAATTATATAAAAAGCCGACTAAAATTTGTGTACTTGACGAAGGATAAGTGAGCTTCGTGAATGGAAGATGCTTTGTAAAGGATATTTGAGATTCATAAAAGAGGGAGCTTTGGGAAGAAACTGAGAATCATGAAATGTGTTTAAAAGGGTTTTCCCAGTAAATATATGTTTAAGTGGAAATCTAAAATTGAATGAAAGTGGAACTTCAATTGAGAATATATCTAAAATTTTGGATGTTTGAATTCATAAAAACGAAGGACATAGAAGTCCATAAACTATAGGTTAATCCCTTCCATGGGAAATGATCTATGAAAGAGAAAGAATGTGATCCTTTCCACCTATAGTGATCAAGAGAAAGGGACTTGGAAGGTGACCCTTTGTAAAGTAATTAGCTGTCCGTACACCTTGTGAAGGTAGTGATCCTATTAATAAAAGTGATCTATCCCAATCATAGTATTTTTACTGTGATCCTTGGTGGATTTTGTACATCGAAACATTACCTTTGTATGATCATTGGACATATCCCAGTGATGGTGGACCAAGTAAAATTTCTTTTTCATGTGCATGATTTCATCTATGTTCATACATTATTATGGGAGAAGGAGAGAAGAGTGGTTCGTTTAACGACAAAACAAGATTCTAATGGGTAGTAGTTTTAATCTATTATACCCAAATTCAACATCCTCTTAGGTTATTTGACATAGTGGGCCTAACAATAATTTTTTTGGAGTGTAGTTTAAAATAATTAAGAAATAGAGAAGTTCTCTTAAATCGTATTTTCCTAATGAGGGAAATTGATTAGTGAACCATTTAAAATATGTATTTCTATAACAAAGAAAGATTAATTGAGATAGATATATATTTTTGGAAACTAAATACATAATATAGAAGAAGTATATATAATTAATTAAGAGATAACTTGAGGCAAATATGGATAAATTATTACCCAAATGAAATATAGTGCTTCTTAAGAGATCCCTTACCTTTTATATAGATGTGTTCTACACTTATAATTATTTTCCAGGATAATTTAATTAGTTTAATTGATTTTTTAATTAAGAAGTCATTCCACATGTATTTTATTTGTTTTAATTTTACTGAATTATTTTATGGTAGTTTCGATGGGTTATAATGTTTAATTTTGTTGTTCTTGGAGCTTTCATTTCATGGTATCGTGGTCGATTCAGTTATTTATAATTGTGGATGATACAATCAAATGGGAATACTATTCTGGATATGGAATTTAATGTTATTCATAAACATGAATTTTTTTAAATGTTACCATATATCATTTTTTTTCTTACATGGGGATGATTCAATTGATAAAACGTTAATGATAAATGTTTATTTTATTTTTGTAGTTTTTTTGTCGATCACGCATTAGTTACATTTTCATTAGTATTATTTAAATATATTAGTTCCGTAACATTATATAAGTTGTAATATTCATATTAAAATATTTTATACCTATAATAATAGTTTAATCACCATACTTGAAGGTGTTCATGGAAAACAATAACTCATTATCCATGGAGATGGTTAATCTCAATAATTTGGATAATGGTTTCATTTAGTTGAATAAGAGGAGACAAAATAGGTATTGGTAGAAAATATTCCATTATTAATAGAAGAATCATGAATATAAATTATATTATAGACAATTTTATTTGATGGATGAAAGTGGTGAGGAGATGGTAGAAAAAGAAAATAATTTAATATAGGTAGTTTGAGAATTTTACCTCTTGAAAATCACCTACTTGAAGGACCCCTTAAAGAACTTTAAATTGGTATTGTGTTGATTCCAGTAGCACTTGGATTTTTTAAGAGTTAGTAAAATATTTTATGGAATATATTTTTATGACATCAATTATTGGAAGGTGTGAGGAAAAGGGGTGGTGAGAGGATATATTTGTAAGGGGAGGATATGGGTATTTTTGGAATTTCTAAAAATAATAAAATATAATAAGACTATTCTACATCCAAATTCATTGAAAAGAACACTAAATGAATAGGTTGTGATATTTTATACCATATATAATCCCCTTTGTGATGATATAATTTTTTTATCATTTTTAAATAATTTAATAAAATATTATATTCGTGATACATCACCATTTTTTATTTTCTAACTATTCATTACTATGACACTAAAAACATAAATAAAACAATTAAAATATTTAAAAGATATTTAATTAAATACTAAAAATATTTTGGTAATTGGGATAAATCTTGGGTCACTAAAAATATCTCAAACAATATTTATTGGTATATTTTAAATATAATTTTATTTACTTTCCCATTAATTGAATAATTAGTACATCCTTATCGTGTAAGAATTTAAGACAATTATTTCACAACTAAAATTAAAACTAAAATACCATGATGATTATTAAAATTAAATATTTTAAATGAGAATTTATTTCCAAACATATCTTCAAGATAAAATCATATTATAAATGTAATACTTATTAAAAACAATAATGTGAAATATTTTACTTTTCATCAAATGAAATAACTTAAGGCTCTTAATATACCCCAAGTGGCTCCCAAAGATCATACATTATACCCATGTATTATTATGGTTTAATAATTACTCATATAGTATAATTTGGGCAATTGTTAGGGTAATTAAAAATACTTATTATATTATTTCTACACATAATTACCCTATTTACCTTTAACTGTGGTAACATAAATTAGAAGGGTTAGTATTCATATTGAACAAAAAGTAAAAGGTTTATATTTAAAAATTTTGGAACTCTATATTCCAAATTTAAAATAAAATTTTCAAAATTCAAAAACATAGAATTGGTAGAATTCAATTTAATCTTAATCAAAAAAAATGTAATGAAATATTGTTTTCCCAAAAAATGCCAATTTTAAGTATAAATTTTTTTTATTATAATTTCATCAAGAAAATTAATGTAAAATACAAAAATTATATTATAATAATATATATAAACAAATTATTGTTAAAAAAATAAAAATAAAATTTTACTTTGTAAATTCTTTAAAATAAATTACAGTTTTCAATGTAAATGGGAATGTTTCACTATTCATTAAAATTTCAAACTTTTTTGTAAAATTAACAAAAATGTAACTGAATATTTTATTTTACATTTTCAATTCAAAAAATTAAGATTATTGTTTTCGAATAAATGTTTTTAAACTATCAAAATTAATTATATTTATTTTCTCTTCAAACAAAAGATAATCATTTTTTTGAATAAATCCAATTCTTCAAGAATAAAATGACTTAACTAAAATTTAAGTGTTTATTTACTAAGAATTAATATATATATATATATATATATAATAATATGGTTATTACTATTGATAATCACCAATTCAATATCTAGGATATAATGTTCATGTTAGAATAATAATATATTAAAGTTGTATCACAGTTTGTTTAAAATCTGGGTTGCATGAAACTCATTCTATCAAAGAAATTAAATTATTTAAAGGGAAATATTTAATAAAAACATTGGGGTATTACATTATTAAAAAATTTAGAAATTTCTCCCTCAAAATTTCATTTTTCATACTAATTTAAAAACATGTGAGGGTACTTCTTGTTCATCTCTTTTTTATGTCTGCCATGTCACCTCTTTTTATTTATGGTTCCTACATAGTACTCTGACTAGGTGAATGATATTTTTTCAAGGAACATTATCACTATGGTCCATGATCTTCGTTGGATTATCCTCATAAGAGACATCATTTTATTTCTTCACCACCTCTAAATTTTTTATGTTTGAGGGAACTGGTGTGTAATTCTTTAGGAGGGATATGTTGAATACGTCTAATATTTGAGACATGATTGGAGGAAGAGATAGTCGATATGACACAACTCGGATGTGATCAAGAATATCAAAGGGGAAGACGTTCCTTGGACAAGGAGTTCTGTATTTCCCAAATATCAAGTCTCCCTTTCATGTATATATGTAGAGGAACACCTTATCTCCAACCTTGTACTCTATGTCCCATAAAAAATTGTCTACAGAGACCTTCTGTAAAATTTTAGAGGCCCTAATGTGGTAATGAATAACTTTTAACTTTTATACCATTTTATTGACTATTTTATGTCCTAGTACATTGTGTTCTCCAACTTCATCCCGTCATTTAGGTGTTCTTCATCTCTTCCCATAATGGGATTTATATTGGGACATTTGGATGTTTGATTTGAAATACATTATTATAAGAAAACACTGCCAATATAAGATGTTGATCAAAACCCCCTTTAATGTCCATTGAGATTGATCTCAAAATGTCTTGCAATATCTGAATGGTTCAATCAAACTATCCATCATTTTTTTGGTGACAAGCCATACTAAAATTCAATTCAATGTTTAGATTATTCTGGAGACATTTACAAAACATGGAGGTAAATATGGTGTCTTGAGAGGATACAATAAATAATGGTACTTCATAAACCATCGCCACTTATCTGATGTATATCAATGAGTTTTTATGAAATTATAAGTCATCTCAAATTACAATAAAGTGAGATGTCTTTTTAAGATGAGCCACCACTACCATATAGAATTATTTCCTCTAGATTCTTTTAGAAGTCCAGTGAAAAAATCTTGGATATATTTTCCCATTTTTAATTAGATATAGGTAATGGTTTCATTATTCACTTATAGGCTTTCATTTTTACATTAATTTTCTGAAATTCTAGGTATTTGGTGTATATTCAGTGATATCCTTCATCATATTGTCCTACTAATAGTGCTCTTGGATATCTCGATACATATTTATGATCCCTTGGTAGATGGAGAAGGTTGTTCTATATGCATAATTCAAAATATACCACAGTATATCATGATTTTATGGAATACATAATCATGACCCAAATCATAATAATGCTTCTTCATTATTATTAATCTCTATGGATTTCCTTTTCCAGATAAATTGCACCTTCTTTTGAATTTTCACTTCATTTGTTTGATCATAATTTATCCATTCTATAAGGGATGGTTGAGAAATAATTTTTTAATGGATTGAAGATGTTATTTAACATAAAATTACCATGTCTATCCTTTTTATGTATTAGAAGACTGAATCTTTCTCAATTCTCATCAATGATAAAGTTGCATCATCATTTCTACTTGGTGCGTTTGGTAGTTTATTTAAATTAATAGGATGGTAGTAGATTGAGTAGTAATAATCCTTGATAATATCTAACCATATTTACTGGAACATATTATTCTCATTTTTATTGAATATATATTTGATACTCTTATTATCAGTATGTATCTCACACTTCTATAAATAGAGATAATGTTACCATATTTTTTATGGAAATATAATAGTTGTGAGCTCCCAATCCTAAATGTGATAGTTTTTCTCAAGAAATTTCAACTTCCTTGAGGTGTAATATATTACTTTATAATTTTTAATTAGTAAAAACACCATTCCCTTTTTTTATTCTTTACTATATAGAACAATTATTCCCTCACTTATGGGTTTTGTAACTAATGGTGTAGTGATAAGATTATTTTTCAACTGTTTAAATCAATCTTGACATTCACTAGCCTAGAAACAAAATAACTCTATTTTGAGTAATTTTGATTAGTGGGTTTGAAACTCATGAAACATTCATCACAAATCATATGTAATACCCAAAAATTCCAAGGAATATATTGATCACCATTACAGATACTATTCCTTTTAACACTTTAATTGCCTTTTTCTTAAAAGGTTCCATAGATATCCAATGTTTGGTGATAAAAATCCCCAATAATGATACATCCTCTATACAAGAATCACATTTACAACACTTTTCTAATATTTTATCACTTTGATAAATTTTAGAGCTGTATTCAAATACTAATCTTGATCCTGATTTCTTATCAATTATATCAGGATATCATCTATAAATATAGAAAAAAAAATTCAAGGTAATATTTAATGACTACTAATTAAGTCTAGGTAAATATATAAGGCATTATTGGTTCTCGAAGGAATCACTCTGAACTCATAGTTCCGATGTTATTTTCCAAAAAATAGTCATGAGAATGTCTTCCTTTTTATCATTAATTTGTGATATCTTGACTGAAATTACACCTTAGAGAAATAATTGGCTCGACACAGCTGATCAAAAAAGGAATATATCCATGGAAGTTAACACTTCATCATTATCATGATTTTATTGATCTCATGATAATCAATACATAGGCCCATTGATCCTCTCTTCTTCTTGATGAAGAGTAATGATACACCCCCTGTAAATCACTCATGTATATGAAACCATTTTCAAAAAACCTCTTTTAACTGATTCATATATTATTCCAACATAATGGTGGAAATATAATAATTATTAGCTAATATTGGAAGATATATAGGTATAAGTTCAATTGATAACTCAACCTCTCAATGATAAGGAATATCAAAAAAATCTTTAGGGAACACATAAGTATAATCTATCATAATGAATATGTCTCCAAGAATTATCCTCTCCTATATGTTAATTATTTAAGCTAGATGTGATTTCTCATAATAAAATAATACCACACATGATTTAATGATTTTGGATTAGATTAATCATCATCTTTAAACTTATATATAATTTGAGGATTCCTTGGGATGTGAAGAGTGATCTCCATCTCCCGACAATTGATGTTTTATTTGTATAAAAATAGATAATCCATTACAAAAATAGAATCAAATTACCCCAACATAAGTATGATAAGATTTTATGGGAGGTTCAGTCAACAAAAATTGACTATGGAGGAGTTATATACATTAGATTCAATAATTTCCCCATTTTTCACTCTCACAGATATATCGAACTTAGTATTTTGAGATGGTGCTTGAATAGTTCTTCAAAAATTGAAAGATATAAAAGAATTCAATGAACTAGAATAAAATAGTATGTTTTCTATTCTTAAATGAATAACCAGTGTACTTATCAACTCATTATTGTTAGGATACACCTTTGCAGTAGTGATAATATTTGTCACTCCTTTCAACCTCAGAGGTTGTTGTCATTGATTGTCTCTAAAACCCTTTGTTTAGGGAATTATCTCACATAATTTCCAACTTCATTACAAGTTAAACATTGTAATATAGGATAATTATTGATATGAACCTTCCTTTATTATTTTATATTTGTGGGATTCTTCATATAACTTCGACAATAACTAGGATGATTCACCTCTTTTCCACATTTGAAACCTGCTCTGGTTCCCTTATGATAGCTTCCATAATTCCTCTTCTTACAATTTTAGCTTGCGGGATTTTGGGTATTATTTACTCCGTAGGATTTACTTGTTGATCCTACTATATTAAAATCTATTTTTATTTTATTCTCCAACTCCATGAGACTATTGAGATTCTCTAATCTGTATCTCAACCTTAAGGGAATAACTGAAAATCTCCATATAGGTTTTAAAGTATTTAATCTATAAGGATTTTCTTAGACATGGATTTATTAATATAAATAAGTCATCCACCATTATTTTAGTGTTAATGTAAAATCCAATGGAATATCATTCAATCCTTGTAATGTTTTCCTCGGTTTCTATGATATACTCATTTTCCTTTTTCTTCAGTCGGATGAACTCCCTCTATATATCAATATGGATAGTTAAGGGAAAATATTTTTTGAAAAACATTTTCTTGAATCCTTAACAATATATAGAATCAATTTACTCTATAGAAATGGTGGTTTTTTTCAGTTTCCACCACTGATCAAATTCCCCATTTAAATGATAAACTTACAACATGACTTTCAATTATTCTGAATGTTTATGGATAAAAAATATATTCTCCATAAAGTTAATCCATTATTTCAAGATTAGGGGATCATAAGATCCACTACATATTGGAGGCCTTTTCATATAATAGATTCAACCCTGACATGATATTTCATAGGAGTAGGAAATAATTCCACATGATTCGAGTTATAATTTAAAAAATGGTCTAGTTGATCAAGTACCCTCTTAATATTCTCAGATCCTTTTACCATTAGGTTTGGTATCTCTTTATGGAAATCATCACGTTTCCTATCACATTGGTTTTTGGAAGAGGTTATGCTATTTCTATCCATTTACAAAAACAATAAAAATATAATTGTATTGAATACATAGATAATAATCATATAAAAAATTAATATTGAACATAAAAGTATAAACACAAAATTGAAACATTTATCCAAACTTGTGAATCCCAAATTTTCACTCTAGGATATCAATGGTGATAGAATTATCCTTAGGGTTATTACAAATGTTTTATAACCACAATGGAAAATATAACTAGGCCATTCCCTCATACCAACTATTATGACCCTATCCTTTTACACATATAATTTCATTATTTTAGGCATAATTAACAAATAAATACATACAGAGGATAACAAATTCCAATGTATTTGTAATTTTAGGGAAAAAAATTAAAATACATGAAACTAGAATTAAACATAATTTTATTAATCCACATAAAAATATCTTAACTTTATCTGATATCTAAGAACTATATATAATAACCTTTGGAATACATAGACACAAGGTATGATAGAAAACTCATAGTAATGGAATAAACAAGGGATTGAATCATATCATTTGTGATAGAAGGCATAACATGATAACCTAAAAATCACCACCCATGAATAAAAATAGATAATAATAACGTATAGAACATGGAATCATATGATCATGGAAGAATTGGAATGTGGTAGAAACATATAACATGAGTAAAGATTAACTACCAAGACTATATCACATGGAGTACAAAGTCCAATAATTGATTAGGTTTAAAAAATTATCATATACATAACGTATCATGAGACAATTTTTTTTAAATTAATTAGAGGGATACCTAGATGAACCAATTATAACATGTTCATGCGTATGTGTTCCACATGAAGAATTAATCATAAGGAATAAAAATAAGGGTTACCCATGCATGTAAATGGGTATCGTAATCATGTCAAAAAGAATAACCAAAGGTTGTATTAAAAGTTTATCCCTGAAATAAGGGATGATTTTGGAAATTACTAAAAAAATATAAGAATATATCTTAAATAATAAAGTAAATATTAAGTTAAAACATGAAACATGGTGGCTTGGAAACATTAGAAATGTTCCACTTATGTGAGGTTTTAATGAAAGCAAAAAGATTCCTCAAAGTTGATAAAGGAATAATTGTTTACAAAAAATCAAAAAATAAATAGAATATCTTTTCAATATAAATGGACTTATTTTATAAATTTATTGTATTATTAAATATTTTTTTTTGGAGTTTACTTGAAAATGGTTAAGAAAAAGAGAAGTTCCCCTTAATCAGGTCTATTTTATGATAGGAGTTGAGAAGGGAACCTTTAAAAATATGTAACTCCCTATAAGTGAATGATTAATTGGTATACAAATATATTTTTGGAAGTTATATATATAATATAGAATAATTATCTATGATTAATTATGATATAACTTTAGGAAAATAGAGATAAAGTGTTACCTAAATGAAAATGGTGTTTCAGAGCGATCCCCTACTTTATGTACGAATGTTTTCTTTACTTGCACTTAATGGCCTAGATAATAAAATTAGATTCAATAATTTCTTAATTCATAACCTGTTACAAATTTATTTTAATGATTTTAATTTTATTAAGTTATTTTATGGCTATTTTGATGATTTATAATGTTTAATTTCTCCATTCCAGGTTTGTTTGTTTCATGGTTTCATGGTAAGTTCACTTGTGTATAATTATGGGAGTTTTGGTAGAGTGGTAATACTATTAAATAGTGAAATGTAATGGAATTAATGAAATTACATAATATTAAGTGGTCCCATTTTTTTCTTATATGAGGATAAATTATTAGATAAAATTTTAATGGTAAATGTGTAGTTCAACTTCACGGTTTTCTGACGATCACACATTATTATTAATTTCTTTAATATTATATCTTTATATTGGTTCCAAAATATAGAATAAGTTAAAATATACTTATTAAAATTTTATTTTACTCTAATAATAGTTTAATAAACATCCTTTAATTCATTAATGGAAAATGAAAAATCATTTCCATAGGGACGGTTAGCTACCATAATTTGGATAATGGTTTCCTTTTTTTGAATAATGAGATATGAGAAATAGGGATGGATAGAAAATATTACATTATAAATATAAAATTATAATATATAAATTATATTATATCTACTTTTATTTTTTGATTAAATATTTGAGGATAATGTATAAGAATAATAGAAATTAAAAGTGGTAGTTTGAGAATGTTACTTATTGAATATCATCTCTTTGAAGGACCCTGTGAGGAATATGATATTTGTCTTTTTGTGAGACCTAAAACACTTGGATGTGAGAAGTGTGGATATGAGAGTGTTTGGAAGATATTTTTAATGCACTATGTATTTAAGGGTTTGAGTAGAAGTTTTGGTGAGGGGTGGTGTTTATAAGGGGAAGAGATGGGTGTTTTTGAATTTTTTCAAAATATTAAAATATTATAAGACTATTATAAGTCTAAATGCTTACAAAATTATCATAAATGAGAATGGGATAACATTTTAGACTATTTATTATCCCATTTATTATTATTGAATATTTTTATGAGTTTTAAATAATTTAGTAAAATATTATATTCATGAAATATCATTGTTTACAATTTTTTCTCATTTCATTATTTTCAAATTAAAGACATAAACAAAAGGATTAAAATTCAAAAAAACTATTCTAATATATAATAAAAGTTTATGGTAATCTACATAATTTTTGGGAAAAATAAAATAATTAAATAATATAATTTTTTTTAATATCATTTGTTTAATTTTCCAGTAATTGAATAATTACTGCATCATTGTTGTGTAGTAATTTAAGGTAATTATTTCCCATATAAAAATTAGTAAAATATTAATATAATGAAGAAAAGTATTTTATATTTCAAAACAATATTTATTTTTGAAAATTAATTATATGTAACTACATATTAAAAATGTTATACTTATTAAAATAAATAGCATGAAATCTTTTAATTTTCTTTAAATAAAATATTATATGTGTCTTCATGTAAACTAAGTGAATCAAAAAGGTCATAAATTAGTCAAATGGATTGTTTGGATATAAATTTACTCATAAAATAGAATTGGGACAAGTTTGGGTGTTATTTTAGAATCCTTATCATATTACATTATCCTTATTTACGGGATTTACCGTTAAACGTGATAACAAAAATTACCAAGGTAACTATTCATATTGACCAACAAAATAAAAGGGCTCTATTTCATAAATTTAGAACTCATGATTCCAAATTTGCAATCCATTTTTTCAAAAATCAAAAAATGGAATTGGATGAATTTAATTTAATAATAAACCTAAAATATTCAACTAGTTATGTTCCCAAAAAATAACCTTTCATGTAGAAAATGTTTTTATAAAAAGTTAATTTAAAATAAAAAAATGAGGTTATTTGAAAAAACGTATCTAGTTATTGTTTAATACTAATCCAAAATATAATTTTCATTTGAAAATAATTTAAAACAAAATTCAATTTTCAATTTAAATGGTAATTTTTCCCTATTAATTAAAATTAAAACCTTTTTAGAAAATTACCAAAACATTATATTAAGAATATTTATACATTGTAAAATAAAAAATGAATTCTATTTTTTGAAATAAATTACATAAAATTTTCAAAATTAATTTTATATATATTATCATTGAAATAAATTAAATTGTTTTTTCGATAAAGCAAAATTTTAAAGAATAAAATGAATTTACTGAAAATCAAGTGTTTATTTATTAAAAGAAAATGTTATTTTCTTCCAAAATGATTTTAAATAAATTGGTATGGGTTTTCTAATCATCAACAAAACCAACCATTTATTGAACATATAATCAAATGGGGTTATGAATTATTGTTATCATTTTTATTATTTCTTTGGATGGTTAATTTTTTTTGAATGAGGCTATAAAGGTTTTTTACCATTCAACAAATTAATATTGATTTTTTATGATTATTTTCTTTTATTAGGGAATGTATTAACATTTCATACACTAATTTTTTAGTATGAATGTTTAAATAGATTTTGTTTCATGGTATTCATATGAGGAATTAATTGGACTACATCTGTGATTGTCAGGGTCTTCAATATCCCCAAGATGAATTGTTAGGTCTCATGAGACAAACTAGGATGAGTATTTCTTGAGGCCTTTCCCATTTATGGTGATGTTTTAGTATAAGGACTCACAGGTTCTAGATTCTTTTACATAAGTCCGAGAATGAATTATATTTCCTTTCACAACGCCTCAATAATATTTTTATATTTTTATAATTATGCAGTCCATCATTAGAAATTTAGTTATTGTTATTCCTCATGATTATTCTATTCGTTATAATATCCATGGTTATGTTTAATTCTCATATGATTATTTTTTTGTAATTTGTTGATAATCATTTATTCCCACTATATTATAATGATGTTATTGTTTACATTTCATGTGTTTCCATTTTTTACCTTGAAATATTGATTATAACTTATTTATTAATAGCTTCCACTGTATGCTTACCGCTACATTGAATTTGAGGTCACCCATTTCTTATGTTTATTCCACATGATACGAGGAAGTAATTTGTGATTGATATATATGGATACACTATGGGGGATAATGAACTTCTCAAAGAAAGTAATTTTTTTATTTTATATTTTAAATTTTAATATGAATTTCTAATATGTATCTATTTTTTCAAGAGTAATAAACTCTTTGGTTCTTTATGAATCAATTCCTTCATATCTTTTTCCAATGTAAAAAAGTATACACTAGTTCCGAGCTATTAGGGTCAGGTTGATACAGATTTTGGGGGTTATTAAATTTTACTAAGGTGATTATAGGTGAGTATTAAAGCCTATTAGATGTTTGGTGTGCTCCACTTAGGGTTATAGTGGGTCACTATTTCTTTAGCCCTTTACTGGTGTTGGGATATAGGCCTAGGTCATGCAGATAACCATAGGTTTCATTGTGAGCAGGTTACAATAAGTGGAATCATTGAGAATGAGATAATGGATATATTATGAGGTAAGGAGTGAAGCCCATTGTGTGATGTTGGTTAATTGGTTACGCTGGTAAGGGATAATCCTTTGGAATTGGTTCTCCAAGGAGGTGCATCACACATCAACCTAGGGGGTTATATTATGATGATTTTGGGTTGAGGGCTGGCTCCTCCACCTAGATGGAGGATGTTCTGTGACATACTTGATCATACATTAACCCTCCATTGTGTGTCTTTTTATGTGGATTTTAATAAAATTCTTGAGAATCATATTTATAATATCATTATGGTTTTTCACATTTTGATCAGCCAAAGGAGAGGGGAGGAGACCTCTTGTCTCTCCCACCCACTCCCTCTTCCCCTCTTGATTTGGATCATTTTGAAGAGTTTCATCATGTATACTTTAGGTAAGACCTCTCTTTATCTCCCTATTTAATTCTGTTATTTCGTTCTTATGATTTTGGTTTAACCAAATAAGCTGTCTAGGGTAAGGTTTCAATAGATCATGGTAAATTCATCTAATTATATAGATAATTCTTGTGCCAAATGTAAAGGAGTACTATGAATGAGGTGTTGAAGCCACTATTAATACCACAATATATTTCCCCATGTATTTATTTAAGAATTATAAATATTTAGGGTGACATTGGTCATTGATTTAGGAGTTTAATTTGGATATTTTGAGTGTCTTAGTTTGGGGGGTCTATCAGGAGTGAACCATAACCAATTTCTCAAGGTTTAAGTGTCAAGAGGTAATCTTGTGAGTTTGGAATTAATTATATAGATTTTGGCTTTTGGTTTTCAATTATTTAATCATTAATTTAATAGTTTTTATTTATAAGAAATCTATTTTTATACTTGATGTATATTGATACAAGGTTGGAATTATTTATGGGTCATTTGTGAGGTGTGTGGACTTTAAATTAAAAGGTCACTTATTCAATGGGTGATTTATGTTAATGTGGAATCCCCATTTTTATGTTTTATGTTCTTCTTGAGTGGTGTAATCATACCATATATTCTACCGGGCTCATATAATCCAAATAGGAAGTATAGACTACATAGCTTGATAAATTATTTAATGGAAAACCGTGGTTAAATAATTATCAGTGTCCATGTTTAAGTATTTTAGGAGGGGTTTTATTGATTTTGAAGAGAATTATATTTCGTTTTTAAAATTTTTTTTAAAAAAGGATTGTTTAAATTAAATTTCTAATGAAAAGTGGTGATTAAGGAAATGAGTTCCAGAATTGTATTTTGGGATGAGTGTGGGTTATTCCAAGAAGTTTTTATGCAATTTTGGTCATGATCCTAGTGTGAGTGAGGTGACATGTGATTACTTTTCTAAATGGTTTAAAATGATTATTTTGACAAGTATTTTTTAAATAAATATATAAGGGATCATTCTAAGATTATTATAGTTTGATTTGCCTTTAATGGGGGATGTCCTTTTTTCTAAGTGTGATTACGTTGATGGGATACTTTTTTATAATATCACATGGATTATGTTATGACATGATGTAGTATGTTAGATGATTAAGTTAGAACTTTATTAACAAAGTCTAGGTTGGATAGAAGTGATGTACAAAACCTCTAAAAGGGTGGTTACATGGAAGAAGGACCCTTGTGAACACTCATATAAGATGGATAAGATAATTGTGAATAGGTATTAAGGGAATTACATGTAATTATAGATCTAGTGAGTTATAAAATTGGATGTGTTTCATGTTGTTATTTCATGAATACGGATAATGTTTTCTTATATAATATATTTTTTTATTTATAACCAGAATAACATTTCCATGAGCGAGTGTGTATTGGTAGGGAAAACCTTGAGTGAAAGGGTGTTCATCCACCTATTCATGTGAGACCCTTCTCTATGTTAGAGGGAGGTTGTATGGTTGATTATCCAAACTATATGTTAGAGGATACTATCATGGAATACCTTGAATGAGACTTAATTGGTTCACATTTGATCCTTGCGACCTACATTGTTTAAATAGTTGTGGGTGGGACATGTTATAATGAAACTGAGGTATGGGATGAGTCCAACCATGAGTGAGAGGGAAGTGTCTAGGGACTATATACCACTATACCTTAAGACCTAGTGTATGGGTTATGAATTGGTTATACCCATTACCCTATATCTTCAGGTATATGGAATGACATGGTCAAGAAATATACTCTATATCTCCATGGATGGGTTGGGTTATGTTACATGAGGCGGCTATCTTCCATTAGCCAATATTCTTAATAGGTATGGCCATGTGTCATGGTGCCTTGTCAGCACATGAAAACCAAACACTTATGCGTATATGTATATTGTTTGTTATGATGTCTATGTGGATGTGTTGTATAGAAACAACTACAATCCATATAAATATATTTCATGAACATCCACACGATCGTAACAGTGCTCAACATTTTTTAGGTATTGATATTTTCTAATAGGTAATTGGACTCGTCACAAAAAACATAAAAAACCTAGGTTTTAATGTATGTGGGTAGATTTTCAGAATTTTTCTTAGGGATTAGTTATCACAAGGTATTGAACATAAGGTTTAGGTATACAAATTATTGAGATTGAGAATTTGACAAGGTGTTTCAAATGTGTAAAGATGTTGGGATTTTTTACAAAATCATAGGGATTTTGTGTTACTACTGTCCACTATCTATAAAATAAAAATTTATATATTAGTAAATTTTTTATTTATTATCAATTATGTAGACATTTTCCACATAAGATTGTTAAATTTTTCCCATTAATTTATTCAAATAAAATTACCCATCAACTATAGGATATAGAATATTTAATCTCTTTAATATTATAGTGGGTAAGGATCTAAACAACCCTTCTTCATAGTCCTTGAATTGGATACACCACTATTGGTCCCAATGATATGAAAAAAATTAGTGATTAAAGTGATGACTCATAATGCTTTGAATAAAATTCAAATTTGTCATGAGAGTAATGAATCCTTTGTGTGTCTGTGTACTCATATACCCAAAGAACCAATTTATCAGAAGGTGAATACCATGGAAGTGAGTCAATTCCAATGACATGGGGTGCTTCGATGCCAATTCATTTCCAAAACAATATCTATAGAAAAATCTTGACATCATTGAATTCTAATAAAACTAAGAAAACCGTTATAATTTTTTTGACTTTATAAGACTTCCTCGGAACCAACATATCAGAGTCTCTATTAGGGGACTTCATATGCAACCATTTTGGTATATTTAATTGTCTTGTTCCATGTCGATATTATTTTTCTATAACAAAAACCTTTCCTACCATACATCCTCAATATGGATCACACAGTCTAAATACCTATAAATATCCCAAAAATCTCTATAGGTAGGGGCTTGGATGATTATTTTCCATTTTTATAAAGGGGGAACACTCTATATGAGGGTAAATTACCACTTCCATGCAAATAATTTCATTCAATCCCTATGAACAAAATACAAAAATATAACCCATCTTCCATTGGGGAATAACCCAATTAAAAACAAGTGAAAAAAATACACCAAACACTTTACTGAGTTATTAATACGGGTTTTATGATTTAGGACCCCTGAATAAGTTAAAATTAGTTACATATAGATGGGTCACACAAAGATCTAAAATTCATTGGACTTTTACAACAAGTATACCTATATATACACTTCAAAATGAGAATGTACAAGAATATATTTTCTACACCATACCCAATTTGAAATACTATATAGAACTCTATCCTATTAAAAATTATCTATCATTCGTATGAACCATAATTTTAAATTTTTAACATGAATAGCTTCCAAATAATAAGTCACCAATTATAAAAAATGGAGAAAAAAATTCAAAAATTCATATATAGACCTTCACTAAAGGAATGTAACCACTCTATAAGATCTATTTTACCCTTTTCTATCATCTATTTATAAGGTAGTTGTTGTAAAATTTGTCATTTCAATACCTCTATGCTTTATGGGTATTAATGTTTCCCAAAATACCTACTCTTATTCTGAAAAGTTTTGTTAAGTGTTTTCGATTGTTATCATCTTATGTTGTGTGATAAAGTATTTGTCTTACAGAAAAATATTATTTTATGTAGTTTAAGGAACATATTTAGTTTATCGGTTACAGAAATGGCAATGTTATATTTTATCATACAGTCTATGACTATGTCACTCAAGAAATACATCTTGTCAAAAATTAAAGTATGAATAAAACATATTCATTTGATGTATATTCACTATCTGAATAAGTTGAAAAAAGGTGAATTCTACCTCAGTAAAATTTTATCTTATTCCCGAAATTTATCTTTTGAAAGTCAGTAATTAGATTATCTAATAAAGACAAATTATTTATCTTACAGATATCTAATTGTGAACTATATGATCATACAATATCCTTCAATGATATGACGATACTGATTTGGATGATTATCTTTGAAATTATCATGATAAGTATGTTCATACCATTTGAAGAAATCTACATAATATTAATTATTTAATGAAAGATCATGTGCTAATGTCTTCTAATTAAAATGAAATTTCAATGATCGAAAAATAATTCTGAATTTATATTCGTAGAAGAAATATCATTTTAAGATGAAACAAATAGATTCTCTTTTTAGCCTATCTCATCAGGATAGCTATATAGACCATTCGAAAATTAGAATTATACTTGGTTAAGATTAAAGCTGCATATATAAGGAAAAATAGACAACCAAAGAAATAGACACATTCTTGTGGAATTAGATAATGTGGAAGAGAATGATATAAGGATTCCTCTATCTAAAACTTAAGATATGTACATATTGAAAATACCTACATTAAGTGATAATATTTCCAACATCATCAGTTTCATTAAAGAACACCTCATGTTATTCTTAAAGTTTATCTTTTCATAAGATGAATCTTAATCTACTCTTAGTTGTTGCTTACAACTATGTATTGTAAATTATCTTCAAACCATATATCTTTTCTACAATGTTTTCACTTTGTGTATGAGTTTTTTTGAGGCCAAGGATTGGTCCTGAAAAGGTAGAGCCTGGTTTAATGCTCTTGGAGCATCGTATTAAGGGGAAAGTGCATTTACATAGATGTGATTCCCTAGTAAAAGGGAAATTTAGTGAAAATAACCGAACTCAAAGAGTAGAGCGTTGGTGGAGTGGACTATGAGATTTCTATTCAAAAAATTACTATAAACCTCTTTGTTAAATATCTATTCTGTAAGTTTTAAATTTACCCTTCATACACTCTTTAGAAAGAAAATTGGAAGTCCAATCTTTGAAGAGGGTGGTTTTTTTCCAAATAATCTTTTAATAACTCAATTCACTCCCCTATTGAGTTATTTAGTCAGTCATTATTTGGGACATCAATTTGTATCATAGAAAGTTATTCGAGTTCACAACTGTAAAATGTTTAAGTCCAATGATCTATAATCAACTGGATGCTATGGATGGGAACTGAGAATGTATGACAATGTTGAGAGATTCTTACTTCAAGGGTGATAACTTGGTGGTTAGAAAGCACACATGGCCATTTATCTGAAAAATATTGGTCTAAAAGAATATCTTAAATTAGTTAATCCCTATTAAATTCTTATGTATGATCCTCAAACTTGGGATGCTGTAGTAGAAGAAAACTATGATCTAAATTCTTATGATATGAATTCAATCATCTTCTGGTTAGGACCAGCTGTGTTTAATCGAGTTTCTAAATGTCATAAAAAACAAGAAATGTGGACTTTTATTATAGTATCATATGAAGGTACTAACAATGTAAAATCTCTCATATAAGATAAAACCAAGAATTTGTTCGATACTTTTAAAATTAATGAAGGAGAGAGTGTTACCCAACTAAACAGAAGACTCACTAAGATCACGAATAACATCACTGCTATAGGAATAAATATCACTAATCCTGAACAAGAATTAAATTTCCTCAGAGTATTACCACCTACGTTGAGTGGAATCTTTTCCACTATCAGAAAATTTAAATAGGTAAAATATTTAAAGATAAAAGATCTTATTGGTACTCTTATGATGTATGAATCTGAGATGGAGATGACAAATGATTATCCAAGAATAATCAAAATAGAAAATGATGACTTTAATGTGTCTACATACAAAGATGAAAAAAGGATAAGTGAATAAATTTATGAAGTATATGATGAAGAGTAATACTCACGAAAAATAAAATCAAATAACGAGCTTTCACAATTTTGTTCAAATTTCAAAAAAATATATATAAAAGTTGATAATTTTAAAGTCCTTCCATCAAGAATAGAAATCATGGAGAAAACCCTAATGAGTTGAGAATCAATGAATGAAAAAAGGTAGGACACATCAATCTTGCCTATCCAAAAATAGAATATGGAAAATTAAAAAAAATATTTCATGAAGGCTAGATATAAGAAATATATGAAATCCATGAAGGTTAATTAGAATCATTATGATGATTATAGAGAATGCACATTATCTTAATCTGAAGTTGAAGCTGTAAATCAGAAGACCAACATATGATTTAAAACACAATCTGATGAGGTAGATTATCAATACTCTATGAATTATTTAGAAATTGAATATTTTTCATAAAAATAATTATATCAATATTGTACCATATTGGAAATTAATTAATAAATACTAAAAAAGACATATAAATATCTTAAAAATACATATAATAAATTCATTGGTCAATACCAAATCATGATAATTATATTTTAGATCTAAAATATCAACTAGAAAAATTAACTGTTTTTAATGTTGAAAAAGTTAAAAAAAATTGAAAACCTTCAAGAGGAAGTTATAAATTTTAATGATTCTTCATGTATTTTTACAAAAGGAGATGTCTATTTAAGTAAATTTCTTTTTCAAAATCAAAATAGAATATAAAATTTTGGAATTGGAAGAGATGAAAAAATCCATACTTCATCAGAAATATTTTGTGCCTTTCTATGAAAATAAACATCTTTTTAAGATTACTTGATTTCATTGTGGTGAAATATAGAGTTATGCCAATATTTATGAATTCAATAATCCTAAAATATGTGAAATTGAAAATGTTTTTCTTTCATTTTTTAAAAAACATCAATTTTCTCCTGAAAGTGAAAAAATTCTGGAGGCCTAAATATTTTATAGACAACATATCTAGAACAAAATGTATTTGGGTACTAAAGAACTCTATTGTTTGAATTCTCATTGAAAGAAATTATATGTATGAACAAAAATAAAAATAGTTCATGGATAGTGGTTGATGAAGATATATTAGTGTATAATACACCAATTTTCATTCTTTATCCTAATTAGATGGAGGGTATGTCATGTTTAGAGATAATGAAAAAGGAAAAATAGTTGGAATTGGATCAGTTGGAAATGAACACTCTATCTTTATCAAAAATTAATTTATATAGAAGTCTTGAATAACAATTTAATATGTATTCCCAAGCTTTGTGATTATGATTATTCTATTTATATTTCAAATAATCACTACATAGTTAAGATAAATGTCTCAAATTTAAAGCAGCTAAAATAGAAAATGTTTACACATTAGTTATTAATTCATTGTGGAGACATATTATAGATTGTTTAAATGATGAAGTTGAGGAACCATGGATTTGAAACAAAAGGCTTGGAAATTGCAATGTTCATTCCTTGATAATATTGTATAAAATTAATTTGTATTCTAATATTCTAGATCACAGATTAGATAGAATGAAATAATGCGATGCATGCTAAATGGGAAGGCAACCGAGGTCATCTTTCAAATCAATTATTGATGTTTCTTCGTCTAAACCTCTTCATATTATCCACATGGATATTTTCAGACCAACAAGAACTAAAAGGCTCAATATTAAGTCTTTTTTATGTATTATTTGATGTTTTTTATGATTAACACAGGTTTAATTTTTTTACTATAAATTTGAAACTCATTCTATATTTATTTATTTTTGTAAACTTCTGAAAAATGAAAAAGATGTCAAAATCACATCCTAGAGAAAAAATCAAGGAGGTGAGTTTGATAATCATGAATTTAATTTTTTCTTCTATAATAAAGTAATTAAATATAAAATCTTTTCCCCCCAGGACACATCAATATAATAGTTTTATTGAAAGAGGAAATAAGACTTTGCAAGAAATTTCTAGTACTATGTTTTGTGAATATAACGTGTCCAATCATATTTGGGATGAAGCTGTTAACACAACATATTATATCATTAACAGAATACATATAAGACCTATTTTAAAGAAAACACACTATGATATGTGGTATATTAGAAATCCAAAGGCAGGATATTTAAAATTATTTGAATACATGGTTTATAGCTTAAAACAAGGATAATTTGGAATGTTTGATTCAAAGGCTGGTGAAGGTATCTTACTAGATTACAATTTAACTTACAAAGCTTATATAATTTTCAGTAAAATGGTAATGATTGGTGAAGAATTATATCCTGTGAAATTTGATTAAAGTTATACTTTTGGTCACAAAATGTTTGAAATTGATAACCAGAATGATTCAATCAATAATATGAGACATAAACCTCTCTTTTATGGAAAGAAGGATGATGATTTGGAAATTGATGACATTCAATAAAATAAAATAATAGAAGAATCTAGAGAACCAAAAAATTCATAGAACACCAATAAACCATAAAGACTATCCATTAGAAACCATCATAGAAATTCTAGATGAATTAGTATGAATAAGAAGGAATGAAGGAAACTAAGTAGAATTATCTGAATTTTTATCCCAATTAGAACCTAAATATGTACAAGAATAATTATTATATTATTATTTATTTTTAGTAATGTAGGAAGAAATAAAATAGTTTAAAATAAACAAAGTTTGGGAATTAGTTTATAGACCATTAAGCCATATTGTAATTGGAATTAAATGGATTTTTCAAAATAAGTAAGATGATCATGGTGTAATAACTAGAAATAAAGATAGATTGGTTTCTAAAGGATATAATCATGAAGAAGGAATAGATTTTGAGTAATCCTTTTCCCCTATAATTATTCAAGCATATGAATAAGAAATAATAGCATAGAGAAACTAGCATATGCATCATATATGAATAATAAATAATAGCACATGGATGTAAAATTTTATTCAAGCATATGCATCATATATAATAATTATTCAAGAATATGAATCATATATTAATAAGAAATAATAGCACATGGATGTAAAATTTTACTTTTAAAATGGTTTTTTTAAATGGAGGATGTTTACACAGAGAAACTTCTCGGACATAAAGATAATCATTTCCAAAATTCAATTTTTAAACATTTCAAAGCTCTTTATGGACATAAATAAGCTATAAGGGTGTGTTATGAGACATTTCTCTCTTTTGTTCTTTCTAATGTTTTCATTAGGAACATTAGATCCTACACTATTTAAGAATATATATTTTTTTGATAATTGTTTTGTTCAAAAATATATAGATGATTTCATTTTTGGTTCAACAATCAAAGTAATTTTAATTATTTTTTAAAATATATGAAAAAATCATTTTAAATTATAATGCAGGGAGAACTAAACTATTTTCTTGGATTTCAAGTTTATCAAAAATAATTCAAAAATATCATAAATCTAAGAAAATTAATACTTGAATTAATTAAGAAGTTTGGACTTGAAAATAGTAATACATATTCAAATCCAATGAGCTCCTATATCAATCATGATTCAGAGGAAATTGGAAAACCATTTGACAACATGTTTTATATATAAATCATTGGAATTTTGTTATACATTACTGCATGTAGACCAAACAATATGTTTTCAATATGACTTTGTTTCTGATTTCAATAATATCGAAATAAAACTCATTTAAATGATATAAAAAGAATTCTATGATATTTAAATGGAACCGTAACTCATTATCTTCTTTATACAAAAACCTCCAATTATAATTTAATTTCATACCTAGATAAATAATTTATTGGATATAGATTGGATAGGAAAAGTATCTCATGAACCTATCATTCTCATGGTAAATATCTCATGTCTTAGTCAAGTAAAAAAACAATCTATATCATTATCAATTACCAAAGTTGAATATATTGCTACCGAATGTTACTATATGTAGGTGTTATGGGTGAAACACACCTAAATGGATTATGTATTTAATTTTAATCATGTTCAAATTATGTGTGAAAACATTAGTACTTCCATCATCTCAAGGAATGTGATAAACCATTTGTGAACAAATAACATTGACTTGAGATTTCATTTCATTAGAGATCATGAAAAAATATAACTATTTATAATTTTCTTTCATATAAAAACTTATTACATATCATTACTAAACCCTTCTCTGCTGAAAAATTTGAGTTTATTAAATCTAAATTAGGCATGTTTAATTTTATAAAGTAATATTTTATTTTATTTTTTATTACTTTTATAGTGAGCATGTTGTTCGAATTATTTATGTACCTCATATCTCCTTCATTTCTAGTATTATTAATATCCCATAGGTTGTGTCAGCTATATTTAGTAATAATAACTCTAACATTACTATATGACCCCTCATTTATCATGAAAAAATCAACTCCAAGATTGATCATCAACTCTACACGTGAAACAATTCTCATACATGATGAACCCCTCTTTCTCGTTGCATGAACCCCTTCATCCATATCCCTCTCGACCTTCCAATCCCTAAACTTTCTATAAATGGAAAAAAACTAAGGAGCCAATAGTGGTTCATCTAGTATGATGAAACACCAAAAATTTTCAATAAAAGTGTTGAATGGTAGAGCCATAATTTTCAATTGGTCAGACAAAAACGATATGTTGTTGAAAAAGGTTATAAACCATCATGGTTGGGAATACATGTTTTATGCATCACAAACCAATACAATTTTTACAATGAATCTCATGAGTTTTATGAGTCTTCAACTTTTATCGTTGGTAAATATGAAGATACAGTTTCTACAACAGTCAATGTGAAAGAGCTATCCCAATCATCATCCAATCACGCTGAAATGTTGAAAGCCCCTCATGAAGGTTATCAATTATTTTTCACCTCTCTATATGCAATAGATGGTGTTACTTCTGCAGAAATCATGAAGTTACTATTTGGAATTACTATTGTGGAGAATAATCAAGTCAATACTCTTGAAATAGAAATAACTTTGCTGGTGAATTTCATTCAGTCTGGCATCGCCCAACAAAATGGAGATACTGAATTTTTTTTGACATGATATTTCTTTGATCTATCTATTTGTAATTTAAAAAACTATCAACCAAGAATAATATATCTTCCGATATATGTTCTATGTTCATAATAATTCCTTAAACTTTTACCCTAATGGTTGAATCCTTACACTAAAATATGGAAATGTAGGAGTTATCTTGAATGATAATGATGCAACTTCATTTCATGGTTTGACAACTTTTAATCCATGTGTTTTAGGAAAAATAGGATTACATTTGGATTTCTCTGTTTAAAAGTTTATGCCTTACAGTTCGATGCCAAAAATGTTGCCTACTCATTGTCCGTGGGAGTGTTCAATTTTGGACAAGAATACAATAGTCCTATAGAGATCATCTCATTGATATGAGACCAGATATATCGTTGAGGAAGAATAGAAACCTATATGTTTGATAAGTTTAGTTGAAATTGGTATTCCATCAAGTTCTCTAGTTGTTTATGAGGAAACCACACTTTCTATTTGTGCCACTCCACTTGTTCAGACATCAAATTGTAGGATAACATCTATTATCACTCGAATTCTCTCTATTGTCCAGGGAAAGACTATCTCTTTTAGGATAAGGTTATATCCTCCATTAGTTCCATCTCACTCTCAAAATAGCGAAATAATGGCTTAATAGAGAGAAAAAAGTTATGTATCATAAGAATCACACCATGAAGATGTTCTACCAAATGTTTCTGAAAATCAACATGAAAAGAGTATAGAAGTTCATTATGAAAGAGATTCCCTTATTCCCCAAGTCTCTCTGAATGAAGAAGTATTGGGTTTAGAAATAACCATTTCAAAGTTAGCCTCTAATATTTAATTTCTAAAATCTAATGTTTTTGAAGTACATCGTTAATAAAGAACCATTTGTGATCAAATTGATTCTATTGATGATGTTAAAAAAATAGACTATTGACAAAATATATTTTGAAAAAATGTTCAGATTGGACTTTTACTAGAATCACGCTTAGTGAATATGTTAAATTACGACTCATGGAATTAAAACATGCTATTGATTCTGTCACTTAATCAATCAATTGAAAATATTGTGGTGTTGTGACAACTGATGATTGTCATGTTTTTTTGAAACTAGTTGTTGATGAATTTGAAATTCTTCCAGAAATGTTGGAAGAATCTATCTGAATCATTGTTCAATCATCCCGTGAGTTACGCTCACTGAATATTATAAGGATTATAGATTCTTTGAAGGAATATTTGGAAGTGAAGAATGAAATAAGTTTTTTGTTACTCTTCTAGAAAATATATCAGGATATTTTACTAATAAATGTGCTGAAATTAGAGAGAGGATTGATGATTTTCATGAAGTTTCCATGAATAAGGTGAAGAAAATATTTTATAGGATGATGATGTTTTGATTGAGGATCTTTCATAATATATCGATAGATAAGAATCCTCCAAGTAAATAGAACTTATAACTATGTTGGTTATATGAGATAATCAATTCGATGTTTATAAGAATCTAATCTCTAATTGTGAAAATAAAAGAGACATCTTAAATTGTGTTTGAAACTTCTCTCAGATAATACGGAGTGGATTTGTGAACATTATGGACTACTATAAGAATTAGTTATTGGGATGAATTCATGTATCTTTAGATGGAATCTATCAAATTCATCGAATAAGGCTTCTAGGATGTGGAATATCTGATCAATATTATCATAACTCTCAGTTCCTGATTGAAATCATTGATACTTTAATGGATTATTCTATGGATCACCAAATGGTTAACATATATAAATCTTATTATATCCCTAAAACTCTCTTTATACAACCATTTACAAATGCATATTAATTTTATATGGGGACAGGACAAATGAATGCCTGCAATATTCAATCAGCACAAGTCAGTGTTTCTTGAGAGGATCATGTTGGTCTTATATAAACCTCACTAAAGTTTTCAAATGTAGTTGGTACCATAGTTTTCAATCCTCTACCAATATCATCATTATCTCACAACCTACAATAGTAATTTATGAAGAAACATCATAAAATTTGTTTCTAATAGGAAATTCGATGCTCATACATTGAGAACCTCATGATGCTTCATTTCTCAATAGTTGGTTGATTATAAAAAATTTGGGTCATGAAAATGTTTTTATATCATTTTTAACATTTACATCAGTTATAATCATCTGTATTGATTTACTCTATATTTTTTTTATAAATATATATTGTATGATTTTAACATCCCTTACATTCTTATATCTCTGTATGTGATGTTTCTCTTCATTGTGTGTTTTCTTTTTCAATTTTTCTTTTGTGAATTTACATCTTTAATTCCCTATTATAATATTTCAATATTTCATTACGAACTACTCTTTCTTCTAAATATATGTTTTTAATTACTGTTTTTGTTTTATAATAAAATTTTATCATTCATATACATATTTTTTATATTAGAAAAAGGGGGATAAGAAAAAAGAAATTTCCAATTTTCATGTGTATTAAAAAATTATTTCATAATATTTGTTTCCATAACATTGGTTTTGTGGTCCTCAAAGTGGGGAGAGTTTTGTAAAATGCATCATTCTAATTCATCTCCACTTTATGTGTTGTGATGATTCAAAAAGTCCCAACTCTTATTATAATAATTTTTTTATGTGTTTTAGATTATATTCATCTTAGGTTTTGTCCTAAATTATATATCTTATGAAAACATATCATCTTATAATTTTGAAGGAATATCTTTAGTTTCATTCAAATAGAAATGGTAACATAAGATTTTATCTCATCGTCCTCAACTAAGTCACTGAAGAAATAATTCAATTCAGAACTAAAATTTTGAAAGAAATGTATCCTTTTGATGTATATTGAATGTCAAAACTAGATAAACAGTGTTTAATGTTGTGATAATAAAATTTTATTTTCTTCCTACAAATTATCTTACGATACGTCAAAATCAGATTATCTTATAAAGACATATTGTTTTATCTTATGGAAAATATATCCAATGTTGAGTGGTATGATCAACCAATATCCTTGAAATATCTATTAGTATTTATTTTCATGACAATCCTTTATAATCTATTGATAATTAATTTCATACATTTTGAGTACGTCAAATGAAGATTATCAATTTTTGGAATGATCTTCCTCTCAAGTCTTACTATGAATAGTAAATTTTAGAGATCAGGAAATACTTCTAACATTGAGGTCATAAAAGAAATTCAATTTTTTGGAATAGAGATATACATTGGCTTCTTATCCCAACATATCAGGATCACTTTATTGAACCATTAGACCATTAGCATTATCCTTTCTTAAGTTCAAATCTACATTTTTAGGGAACAGTCAACAAAAAAAGAGACATGTTTGTGGAATCAGAGAATGTGGAAGGGAATGGAATAAGGTTCCCCCTATCTAACAATGAGGATATATACATATTTAAAATACCTTCATCATATTCTAAGCATACCTACCTCATAATTTTCACTAAAGATCACCCCGTGATATGCTTTAATCATATCATATATCAGGATAAATCTTCACGCACTATCTGTTTTATCTTACAATAGTGTGCTGAAAGCAATTTTCAAACCCTATATCTTTTCTTCCGTAGTTTCAAACTATGTATTATTGTGGTTAAGACAAATGAAATTTTTTGTAATGCGATTTATGGGTTGAAATCTCTTGTACTTTTGTATAAAGTGAAAACTGCTTGAACTCGGATGGAAGCCCCATGTAAAATCGGTGTTTAGTGAAAATCATTTAGCCCACAGGGTAGAGAGTTGGTGGAGTATATTATGGGATTTAAATTCCATGAATGACTATCAAACTCTATGTTAAATATCATTTCTACGATTTTTTCATTTCCACTATATACACTCTTAAGAATGAAAAATGGAGGTGTATACTTCAAAGATGGTGGTATGTTTTTCATAAAATATTTTAAGAACACAATTAACCCCTCTTGATTTACTTATTAAGTCATTATCTGGGACAATAGAAGTAATAAAATACACCCTTGGGAAGGATCACCTACCTTCCCCAATTTCATCTATAGGTCCTAAAATCCTTGGTTGGTTTTCATTATCCCCGTTTATGCTTCATGCTCACTGATGTGACTAGTTATCAACATCCCCATTCCCCTTGATCTATAACATCCATAGGGTTAACTATAAATAGATTTAAATAATAATAATTATGATTCATGTACTTGTATCTCTTGGTAAAAACCAAATACACGATTTATGTATATTTAATTGTAATTCTCTTCAGTAAAATCCATGCTTTTCACCCATTAGTTCCTATATCACATTGTCCTAGTCACCCCCCCATTTACCTAATGACTAATGTGAGGTTATTATAAATGGGATACCATTTTAGATAGAAATATATATATATTCATTGATTTAATCAGTGAAACTTGAGTCTTAATGGACAAACACCCATTTTAAAACCCTATACCTTTTCCAAACTCATTTTCTAATATAAACTCCAAAATCCACTCGTTCATAAGTCTCACAGAAAACTAATTATAGGAATTAATCCCCTAGTTGTTCTAGTTGTTTGAAAATAAACTAAAATACAATATTGTTACTAATAATTATACATTGAAAAAAAATAATCAACGATCCAAGATGAAAGATCTCAGAAGACACGCTAGCGGCCCACGATATATGACATTAAAAGGATCTACAATGGTCCTAATCACTTTTTCTTAAAATGTATAAAATAAATTTTTATATAGATTTAAATTATGATATCAAACTATATGAGTTTTTATTCCAATCATTGGTATAGGATTGGAGGCCCTTTTATGGGACGTAATACCATGGTGCGTACCACCTCCCAATAAAAAATATACTTCCAAAAAGGCCTTAAAACATTGAGTAACAAATAATCCTTCATGGATGTAATAAAACATCCCATACACTTTACAATTAGATTTTTCTTAAATGGAAACATTCGCTTAGGGATAACCTACTAGTGATGATATTGAAAATTTAAAAATTCATTGATAATGAGACAATTAATCCTTTAACCAATCAAAGATTATCTAAAAAACCAACAATGAGATAGAAAACCCCTAAACCTAATAATAATTAGTTATAAATCCTTTTAATGTAATATTTAAATGAGAATATAACCCTCACATAAATGTACAAGTGATGAGGTAGTGAATTTTTAAATTAGTTGGTGAGGTCTATAAACCCTAAAATCAACTAGATACAAGCTAATAAATCCATTTAACTATAAATTATCATCCAATTACCATATAATTAGTGATAAACCTAAAAATATTTCTCTATTATTTAAAATGTAAATAATTTAATTTCATGGTGCAGATAAAAAATCTATCTCTATTATTAATTGTGTAATTTTTTTACTTCCACTAGCTAAGATCAAGTAGACTAATCCAATAATGATGATATAGAAAATATTTCTCTATTGTTAAGGATCCATAAAATATACTGAAGTATTTGTGTAGATCCAATACTATAATTTTATGGGGATGAGAATGTAAATCGATTACTCTTGGTAAAATGATCAGAAATCTACCCCTTCTATTGATGATGAAAAAACAATCCACATGCGATGAATCATTAAAACAACATCCATATGTACATGGTTAATATATATATATATATAATTCCTTCACACCTCCTTGAATGGAAATCAATTTGATGATGGTTTTTTATGGAATTGAATTATATAACCACCACATACATATATATATTCATGAAACAAGTATATGATTCCATAGGCCATGATCATAAGTTGGTTTACATAAATTGAATTATTTATTTGAATGTATTATTTGATTGATCTTTTTGATAAAGGGAATTCAAAAATGATGAGAATGGTTAGGGGGTATTCAAATTGATTGGTGTGGGGTGAATATATTCCAATGACGTTTAATAAATTTATACTTTCTATCCCTTTTACATTTATCTTTTCTCAATTGTTAAGGTGAATGGTTCGCTTGTTCTCTAATCTGGTGTTTACACATGGAAGAAACAAAACCAAACACACTCACATAAGTTCAAAAATTGTTTTTACAAGGTTAACCTATCATTGTGAGATGATTAGTCCATTGTGTGATATAGATTCCAATAAGATAAATCTAACCACTAGAACCATCTTAAGATATACAATAGAGTAGGGTATATCCTTCGAACTCATTTTTTAAGTCTCCCAACTATGATTTTTTTGTATCCCACACATAAGTTCACCCCACACATTACAATGGTATAATATTGGGTAATAAAAGAAATTTCTTTCACCAATATAGACTTTTCAAGTTGATGATGTATTGCCTCTTCCATATTCTTCTTATTCTTCATATTCTTACATTAATAGTATCATGACAGAAAAACCATGTTGTTTTTTATAAAAATAGAGATGTGTAGAATTCCATGTTATTTAGAAAATTAAGTTGAAGTGCCTAATTTCTTTCCTAAGAGTAATTCTTCTTATGTATGTGTAACTATAAAAATGAACAATATTCCAATATTATTCCATCTAATTATTTGGTTATACTTAAGTTCATGTCAACGGTAGTGTATTGAATCATCATCATATTCTACTTTACTTTTAACACATAGATATTTTTTAAAAATAGGATATTGTTCAGTCCTCCTGAACTCTACATGATGGATTTCTCATTATGAAAGGTAAATTCAAACTATGGTTATTTTTGTTCTTCTAAAACCTAATATATATATATATATATATAATATTGCATTGTTAATTTATTTTATTCATTCATAATCATCATTTATATTCATAGGAACTGTGTGAATTAATTAGTAAAAATCACTAATATTTTTCATAATCCAGACACCCTAAATCACTACTCCTAATTTTTAGCTAGATCCAAAAAACTCATCCTACTCTTCTCTACATAAAACATCCACATAAATTACTTTTAGAAAAATATAAAAAAAATATTCACCCATGATAAACATTCATAACCTTGTTTATATTTTTTGGGTCTACAATATTCTATATTATATACATGAAACTAGTACTTTTTAAAAACACCTATAAATGTATTCATGTATTTATACCAAAAATATATATAGTCATAGAATACCAGTTTTAGTGTAAAATGATCCCACCTATAATTCTTCCCCATTAAAATAATAAATTTTTCTTGAATGATGGTTAAAATGATAATCATAATTTTATTAATTTATCAAAAACACATAAAATAATCTTGATTTAAAATCATCATCGTATGAGTGTCAAATGACTCAAACGTTTTGTCCAGATCAATCATACGAAGTATCAAGTGAATCATAAACAATATATTGTTACTCGAATGAAACAATTAAATGGATCATATTCTCAAAAAATATCCCTTACATAGATTCAAACATGGTTCTACCACTCTTATGTGGATTATCAATAACCAAAAAACAACATATTGGGCCACTATTCTTCTCCACTATTTCAAATTCTACAAGAATCATGATACTAAGAAAATCATTGCGATGTTTTAATTTCAATGAAGGAAATAGTATTGTCATCATATGATATATTCATTTTAGTGAAAATAACTCTACTAATTCTATCTCTTCTTTACAACTTTCTACATTTAAAATAAACCAAATCACAATATTTGTTACTATGAAGAATATCTCGCCATGCATAAAAAATAATTATTTAATAAAAAAACTAATTCTCGAGCCCCAACATATTTTGTTCAAAGAAAAATAATTACATTTATAGGGGTTCTAATGTGGATCCCCTAACACGATGATTTTTATACATGCTTAAATCCCATTATGTGGTGTTCTTCATAAATTGTTGGATCCCATTACACGGTCACTATTACATCAAGAACCAGTAGTAAATACCCTTACATATATTGCACAAGGAATTTTCTTTCGTTAATCCTATTAAATGGTGAATGTCCATACCTAGGCACCATTAAATGGAGGACTCTTCATTGAAAATTTATTACATGAATGTAGATTTATGAATTGGTGGGTAAACAAAAGTAAACTCATTATCCATACTTCCTCCACCACCCTCGACAAAAATATTTAGAATATATCATTATATCTTCGCTAATGAACTTTATATTTTCTTTCAACACATTTAGAATCTTATATAAATTAATATTCCAATCAAAAATGCCAAGAAAAACGTTTTTCATATAACATATGATAAGAAACATCAAATTCCAACATCAAAGATGTGTTATCCAAATTCCATTAATGAAACAATCCATTGGATTTCATCTTTTAACTTCCAAGATACATATTTAGTTGTACTCTAACATATTGAAATCCCTTCATGAAGAATCCATTATTATTTAAAAACACATATAAAAAAATAAACCATATTGATTGCTTTCTCAATAATTACCCATTTTTATATATTTTCAATACATATAAAATTTATATATCATTATGTGCTCTCTTAATTAATCCATTCTCTACCTTTTTCGCATTGATCATTAATTCTATTTTATTATCATCGTATTAATTATAAATACAAATTTATTAAGAGATGATGGTATCAATTCAAACTCAAATATCGTGCCATAAACCATTATATTCTATGTCAAACATGATCCATGCTTTATGAGGAAAATAGTGGGTTTTGATTTTAAAAAAAAAAATTCCATTATCATTTGAATTTGATACCAACTTGAAATTATACACTCATTACCATGATTGGATGTCGTAAAACTATTTTTTTGGAATAGAAAACCAATTATAACACCTGAGAAAAATATTCTAAGGTAATTTTAAAATGAGTTTCTTATACTCAACTCAACCCATAGTTCGAAAACATTAAATTTTATTGGGAAGGTTTTATACACAATTTTATAACACTAAATCATCTATAAAAGTTTTGTATTATTTCATTGATGAAATCAATTTATACCCCATTATTTTATATTCGAATTTTCATTACCGATGATGATAAAATAAAAAATATGACCTTATTTAATGAGACAACCACACATATATTCCATCCTATTTACATTTTAATTTAGTAATAATTATAGTTTCTTATTAATTAGTCTTAACTGGCATCCCCCTCAAGGATATACTCCAAATATTATTAAAAAATGTGAATCTTTTTTAAGGGGAAATTAAATGATATTCCATATGAAGAATAACTAAAAATTATATACTTTATGTTGATTTATATATTTTAAAAATTCAACATATTTACCAAGAATGGTCCACTTAAATATATTCTCATTAGAATCTTAGTCGATAAATCAATATATGATGGGAACTACTTCACTTTATTATCCAGTATTGATAACATTCTGTCTATCTCATGTTCTTCCCCTGAGACCATGTTTTACCATCAATTAACAGCACATTAAGCACAAAATAAATCATAAATTGAATGGGTATAAGGATCCCCTTTCTATTTAATTCAAACACCAAGTATGAGATATTTTTATACACCATGATTTTCATTAATTATGTCACCACATAAACATTCCCTTATAAAATTTGTTTTGGATAGAATATAAATATTCACACACTCTTCTAATTTCTATTGAATTTATTCCTTATCCTTAGCTTTCATTCCTAATATATATTTAATAATGTTAATGGATTTATCTAGTACCAATAATATAGTTAAACATTTTGCAACATGTTTATCATTCTTCCATCATTCACACAGTTCTTATTTACACTTGTGTTATAATTTATTGAGAACATCTCTGGGAATATGAGATATTCTTGTGAGTTATATTCTTATCCTTCATCATGAGAAATAAATTTTTGTTATTATATCTTCTTTTATATTTTCAAATAGGATTGGAAAATTAATAAATGATCCATGAGTGTATTGGAAGATTCATTTTATTTCCACATTGATTTTTAGGAGTGCCTTTCTTAATGTCATTCAACTCAGATGTGATTTTTTTTTGAACTTATTGGACTTTAATTAAAAGATCTATTTTTTATTTTCGGTATCTAATGCCAACTCAATATTCTATTGAAACACCTTGGTAGACTTATAGTTTGAAGTATTATTCAACATTATTCTAAAGTAAATCACTTCCTTCTTCAAAAAATTTCATAATATTATTTTCCCATAAGGATTTGATACTTTCTAGGATAAACATGCATTATCATAGTTAATATAATAATTATAAATCCCATAAAAAATTTCATGTAGTTAAAAATAAATTTAGTTTATATTTATTTTTTCATAATATGTGTCCATTTTAACTTCTTTTTCCACATCCCCCTAGAAATGAGATTCCATCGTGATTCTGAGATGAATTAATGTTTTGCATAAATTAAATCACAATGCCTAAATCTATAGTGGCACTAACTATTTCCCAAAAACCTTGATATTATCTTCCAAAAGGCTTGCTGAATAGAAATATTATGTTTGAAGGTAATTTATTTTTGGGATTTTCTCATCACAAGTAGTGTTATTTATGAGAATCTAGATATCATACATCCTCTTCTCTCAACCATAGATAAGGTGGTCGAAATATCCTTTTTATCACTATCTAATATTTATAAATTTTTAATTTCAAAATGCCCCATTTGGGAAAATAGATTTATTAAATACTGAAAATTCATGTATGAATGATGCCTTATTCATTATATCTACTTGATAATGATCATCAAATGATGTAATAATTTTCTTCCCACATAATAGCAGTCATTAGAACATGAAAATTACTAATATTAATTTATTATTCTGGTTCTTTTCATTTTTGATTTTCATGTTTCAATAATTAATGTGTTATACTGATATTTAATAAAAAACAGTCATTATTCACAATTATTTCTCAATTTATACACATCTTCATCATTGATTTCTTTTTTTCATGTATCTTTGTGTAATGTTACATGATCTTCTTAGATTTCATATCTAATTTTATATTATTAACATCAATTATATTTTTTTTCACATAATGTACGGACTATCTCTTTAAGAATTTTCTTAATATATTCCTTTATTATTCTTTTAGAAATTAAATTTAAAAAATAGAGTGTCATTTTTTAATCTCCATGTTTAATTCATTAATGAATCAATCCTTGTTTGAGATATTTTTATATGTTTGATAATTATTTTCAAATATTAATATTATTCGATTAACTCTTAATCAAGATGAGTGATATCTTTTTTTTATAATTTAAAAAATTCCATAAATAAAAATACTATTAATTTTGAAAAAATGTATCATGTCTTATAAAAAATTATAAAAATATATATTGACATATGATCACTACCATTGATGGTTGTTTTTTTTTTGGGGAAATTTTTCATATTAATTTTAACATGCCATAATATCACTTGGAGGGATTGACCATTTTTTGGAATTAGTATGATGCCTATCATTGGTTGTTAAATCAAATATTTTTTCATCTACTTCGAGACCAAATTTATATTTTATATTTCAATGGATTAGGTAATATTTTTTTTTCTTCTTCTGAAATGAGGGAGATCTTATTCAACATATTTTTCTTCTTATTTCTCTTATGGATCATATTATTGTTAGAAATTTAATTATGTGAGGAAATGAAAAAATACTTCAGAAAACTACGCATCATTTTAACTTCCAAAAAATAAAATAAAATCATCAAAAATTAACAACTCCAAAAAAAGAGTCACATATTAGGTGAAAAGGGATATTAAAACAATTTAGTGGAATATTAAGGGATGTGTTCCCAATTGATATGGAGTTAGGGGAATTTTTGTTGGTAAATTTTATTCAATTTTTTCATTTTATCTAATTATTTTAATATCTTATATCACTTTTTATGAAGAATGGATCTTCCATTATTTCTGTATTTATTTGTTTTTGAAGGAAACAAAACCAAATCCCCAAACACAAGGGGCATGATATATTATTACAAGGTTTACTTATCAATGTGATAAGGCTATTCCTCGACATGTCCTGGATTCCTCTAAGAACACATTACCCTGAAGAAACATATATAGATCTATAAGATAGTAATGTATATTCATAAAAATTATATTTTTAAATCTCCCAACAACTGTTTGGTTTATCCCACAACAAAGTGAATCTTGTACTTTACAATGGTATATGTTTAGGTAAAAGGTTTGACTATAAAATTTATTGAAATGATGCTTCATCCTTATTTTTCTTGTAGTGACCAGGAATTTTTAGATAATAATTAATTCCAAGTTAAATATGTATTATTTTATTTTAAAAAATTACTATTTATATAGAGAATATATTTAAACCTACAACAACTTATTTCATTAAAAAAATAATTAATTTAGTCTGTGACAAAACCCATGAAAATTCAAAACCTTATAATGGGACAAAAAATATAAGTTACAAAAATAAAATTGCCAAACTCATATCCTTCACATTTTATATATTCATTACCTACATGAAAACAATTATAGAAATAAAAAAATATTATTAAAACTATGAGAATTTTAGAAAATTAAAATTAAAATCCTTTAGTGGAATTGAAGAGAATAATGATTAAAGTAAATAAATAATATTTATAGAAGAAAATTTGACTATTGGATTAATAATTTTACAGCTGGGAATAGTAACATAACTTTTGGAATAATATATAATATCAAAATAATAAAATAAAATACAAATAATTTTTAAATTGATTAATTTATGAAAATATAAATATTATATTCCCATAAAATAAATATCAATTTTTAAATCTTAATGAAAATAAAAAGGCATATTTAATAAACATTATTTTATTGTATTTCATAAAAAATCATAATTTTTATGTTAAAAATTAAAATAACCTATAGTGGAAAATTATTTTGGTAAAATTAAATAAAATTTTAAAATTAGAAGATATTTATTTCCATTGGTTATTTAATTATTTAATTATATTTTTAATTTCATGTGATTATTAAAAAAATAGTATTTTCAAAACCTATTTATTTTGTATGAAATCATTTGGGATATAAATAATTATTGAAATGGTGACTATATTAAAGAATAAATAAATTATAAGCATTTCATTAAAATAGAAAAATTATTTTTTCCAAAAATAAAAATTAATTTCCAAATTCTAAAGTCAAAAGTTTTTCTTTAATTTATTTTAATTTTTCCACAAGGATTTTTAATAAACAAGTTTGTTCGGATTATAAAGGTGTTTAAATTCCTAAAAACATTATTTTTATTTATTATGATCTGAAATTTTCCAAATATCCTTACTATAAGGTTTATCATGGATATATTATTCTATTCAGTGTTTTATTCTAAAAATACCATTTTCTATAAGTATAAATAACTCTTCTTTCCTCACTTGGAAAACTACTTCACTACATAATTAAATAGATAAATATGTACAAAAATATTCTTTTTTAATCCTATAATAACCCATAATTTTGTTCTAGAATAAACCAACTCCAATCACTAAGCTACTTTAGTGCCATATAAGTGAAACAACACAATAAATACAATATGTTTTCAACAAATCTTCTATATGTGTACTCTAATCATCCTCTATTTCTCTATCCCTTCCATAGTAAAATATAAAAAAATTGGTATGTTAATATTTTCTTACTGGTTTTTTCTTACATAAATAATCACATAGACTATTTAATTATATTTCAAAATTTTCATACCTTCTCCTTGGATAATGTCTTGTCAACAGTTGGTTAAATTCCACAAATAATGTTTCCAATTATTTTCATATCTCCTATCCTATAGAAGATAATAATAAAATATTTAAGGTATATGAATTTATAAATATATGTATATTATTATTCTAGAATTAATTCTACTATTGTATAAATTACATTGAACATAATGGAGTAATCAAATCAACACAAGAAATTCTCAAGGAATACTTTATATCATATTTTTTTCCTTTTCAACATGACATTAAAAAAAATATAATCCAATGATTAAAATTAATATATTTTGAAAAATATTATAAGAATTAACCTTTGTATCAATGTTTTAATAACCATTGCTTCATTATTCTGGAGTTAGAGAAGCCTCCTAATAAAATGTGATTTACGTTAATTGGATTCTCAAACCCAAAATATTTCTTTTGGGATCTCCTACTTCAGATTGATTTTAGTATTAATTTCCCTTTACTATTCAATAAATTTTATTTTATAATTATTTTTCTTTTCATTGAGGGATATGAATGTTTTTATCCTTCCAAAATGTTTTCTAATTCATTTACAATTCTTTCTCAAAAAGACTTCAAATTTTAAAACATATCTTATATCTATATGTGTTATTTCTCCATTAAAAGAAGAAAATGATATTTTATTACAATTTATTATCTTATTTATTTTGGAATAAAAAAGTTCATTCATGAAGAATTATAAAATAAATATTTTATGAAACACATTCCATTCTATGGGTCATTTCTTGACTAATATTGTTATTCTTCTTCAATGAATGAATGATTATTAGTATTTTATGATGTAAAAAATTGGAATGGAATTATATATCACTCTAATTCATTAAGTAATGTCATATATATCATGCGATAATCAATATTATGTGTGAACATGATTCTGTGTTGGTTCACAACGATGATGTTATGATTTATGCACATATGTTATGCATGGTCTTGATGATATCAGTGTTCATAACTATATATAGTATTTGAAATCTATATTAAGATGTTTTTTTATGGTGAATATTCCACATTCAATTAAATTATAATTTATTCCCTCATGATTGTGATTTTTTATCTTATTATTATTTTAAGATGATGTTGATTATAGTCACCTATTTACAATTGATTCATGTCCTCTATTTCTCTCCTTATTAGGATTTTAGATCACAACTTTATTTGATGTATACCATCAAGTGATTACTTGTAAAAAGGAGGAAGAGATATTTTAGAAGTTTTAAGAAGAATTATTTCATTAATTATTATGTTTTATAATGTATAATTGATATTTGAGAATAGTTCCCCAGGACACTAAACCATTGGATCAAAGATTATATTCCTATTATGATGTTTATCATAAAAATGATTTAATATTTTTGTAACGAATTGATTAGTTTATAAAGATGGTATTATAGTATATTATAGTTAATTTGAGAAATAATATTAGATGAAATTGGTGAAAATAATAAGTATAATTCTATGAATATCTAAATATCATAGAAAATCATTTTAGAAAAAGGATAATCATAGGTATCCATAAGATATTCATTTAGAGATAATTTTCACAAAATAGTAAATAATTTATTCATTCTTTATGGACATTTGACATGGTTGAAGTTTTTTATTATATAAAATAGTTAGATCCATGAGATATTTTACAAAAAACCAATGTAAGGAACACTACAGTGAATAATCAAATGACATCCCCAATGCCATGGATGATTGTGTTAAATAAATCCAAGAAATACTAACCCAAATTCTTCAAGATATGATTAATAACATGAACCATGAAAATTTTCACTTTATCCCATGAATTTTAAAATATACATTGAGTATGTTATAAGGAAAATACCAGTGACAATTAGAGGATCTTCTAGGCCACATTTTACAGAATAGTGAGTTAACTCAACAGAGATGATCTTTCATACATTACACAACTATGATATGGAAAAGAGGACTCTGGTATCATTTTTATGTATAGGTTGATTAATTGTGGGAATTTATAAATAACACCATGATAATAGATGAAATGGAATAGATGGAGTGGTGTTGGCACCAAAATCTGGGCCTTGGAAAAATAAGAAAAAGCTACTAAAAATGGTGAAAAAGGGGCTGCTTTGTAATAAATCATTGCAAAGACCACCAACAACATAGCTTGCAAAAAGATCCAAGTTGTCTCTACGAACGCTGTAGAGAAAAAGAGATGGTAGACTCCACGATTTCGAGGAAATTTACAGAAGATTATTTTCCATGGGGGGATGGACAATCACCTTCACGAGTCCTTCAAACATGAAGAAAGCCTCTACGAACACCATGGAAGGAACATAGGTGGTCTCTATGCCACAGAGGGGATGATTGACTTCGTGACTCTGAGAAAATTTACAAAACTTGTCTCTGGTGGCAGAGTAAAAGTTTCATCGTAGCATTCCCTCAAAGCATCACACCTCCCCCGCTACCTATAAATAGCCAACTCCACCCACTCCAAAGGATTAGTACCCGACCTTTCGCCTTCCAAATTTCCAAATCGTGAAGCACCCTTTTCTCATTAAAAATTGAAAAATTGAATCATATGAGGTACTTGAGAATTGATAATACCCTTTCCATTTGTTCAGAATTACCCATGATTTAAGAAGGGTTACCCTTCACAAACCCTATTGCCCATATTGAAGGAAAGACACCCGTTTGGGTACTCAAGACATCTTGAAGCACACAAGATTTGAGACAAACCCTCCAAATACATAGGTACTCCATGCTTGGGATGGATCACTATGATTTGCGATGTTCTTCCCTTTATGAATCCATAAGCACTGGAATATCGTGTGCTATGTGAGGCCTTGTTCTCAACTAGTCCATATTCTCTGTAAGGCCTTGTGATATACGATCCCCTGATATTGGTGAAGAAATTATCTGCGAGGCCTATGCTTTATGAACACCTCTTTAGTGCGGCCCTCTAAGCTTGTACAAAGTGATTTCGGAGTCCCTTGGGTAGTGCGTCATGTTGTGTTCCCATGCCTCATTCTTTTTTACATAGATATACTAATGGTTATTGTTTCTTCTCATCATCACACTAACATGGACCCTTCAATTGATCACTACTCAACCCTGCATCTATGAATTTTATGGTGCCTTCCCTTCACCATGGTTTTAATGTGTTAAGGTTTTGTATGTCCTAGGGGTGAGGGTTAAATCCTCACCATCCAAGCCACAATATGTTAAACTGCCAAGTACACTACTTCGTGATACGTGACATTATACCATGATCATCTCCTAGGTGACAAAGCTCAAGAGTGTTGTGAATTGGATGGGAACCAATACCCTCCCACTCCCCTATCCCTCTGGTATTTTCCAATATGCACACCTTGGGAGGTCTTTGTATAAGGATCAACCCAAATTTTTAGGGTTCTCCATGTACATTGGCCATATCCTCCATATACATCTGGACACCTGCATGGGCCTGCATCTCGGAATAATCCCCCTATATCATCCTTGGGCTGCTAACCAGGAATAATCTCCTCTCTATTCCTCATGGACACACCTTTTGTGAGGAAATATTCAGTTCATTTTTGCTGCTTGTTTGTCACACCGAGAATGACTCACATGGGATTAGAGTAAGCATCGACCATGAAATCCTCATGGGCCACCCTAGTGTGTAATCCCCAATCCCCACACCTACGGAACTTCATGGAATTTGATCCTTCTCCATTTCAAGAAAGGTACATAGGAATTCTCCCTAAGGTTCAATCTCATCACCCATCTATCCCAACCATCTTCGTGATAGTTCATTCTCATCCTTCATGATGTTAAACTGTATACCCCTTTTATATTGCATGACATTAAATTGTATGATATCAAACTACATGGGTTTTGATTACATACATCTAGATAGGTTATGTAAGAAGTCTCCCGGAGATCCAACCCCAAAATGGTGAAATTAAGCATCCCCTTTGTTTGTACCCACATCCTTGGTCGATATTTTAGTGATGTGAGACTAGTTCCCAGATAGCTAAACATGCATAATCCCCACAATCAATCCATGCATCTCTAACAAAATGTTTCCCTCTTACGATGGGCTTCTAACCATGCATAATCCCAAGTATGTTATTTGGTTTCTATCCTTTATGTACACTGTGATTACATTCCCCATCATGAAAAATGTGGGAATTGATTCCTTACCACAGGGATATGTAGGAATCCTCTTCAAGGTTCAATACCATAACCCATGTCCCATCCCGATGTCCCCTTGAGCCTTTGTGTTTTGAGAATATCATACCTTAACCTGTTTTTTCCATTTTCTTCATGTCCTCACCCATATTCCCATTCTCACAGGACACCTCCTAAGGTGACTCATCACCCCATTTAAGAACTACATGTACTTTGATTCCCTACCATGAGGATATATAAGAAACCTCCCTAAGGTTCAAGCCCAACACCGTCAGATTCACACCGGTCCTCGGTTCCATCCATACTCATTCCATCCTTAGGATCTTTATCTATATCCATCATGATTCCACCTGGGCCACCACACCCTGGTGAAATCATTCCATCCATTCTAGCAGATAAAAATGGGAAACACCATCCATCTCATTACTCTTTGTAGTTATCGGGTCGCTAACCATGCGTAAGCCCCAACGTGTCTTCAGGTTGTCGTACATTGTGTACAACCTAATCCAATTACTCACCCTCTCGAACATTGTGGGGTTTTATCCATGTATTCCATAAAAGGTAGGTAGGAAGCCTCCATGAGGTGCAGTCCCAACCAATGGTAAACCATAGTGTCCCCATTTTCAAGACCCAATCCTCACCTGATCCGCCCTTTGAGGTGTCTAGATCATCCTTCATAGTGTGATATCTTCCCTTGATGAGACACATTACCTTAGATATATCCTCATTAGGTGTCATGATCCACCCATCGGGTAAACCTTCCATGTACTCCATAGGGATGTACCCATCTAATCCACTCTCATTAGTGTTCTGATCAGTCTGATCCATCTCCACATGACATTAAACTCACCGAACACCCCATGTTAATCATGGGAAGTCGATAATAACCTATGAAACATGCCTCTGGAATATAATTCTTTTCATTCAATGCGGGAGGCCTCTGGATTCCACAGCCTTGAGAAGCCTTATCTTACGGGGAGGAAATCTTGGGGTACTAGTGTTTCAGCATCCATATAAACTAGTGATTCCCAACATGACTACTCCACTTATCGAAGGTTGATTCTTGGACATGACCCCATGAACTTCCCTAATATTAGTAGTGTAATTATCCAGCATCCACAGTGATATGCCACCTGGAATAGTTTCACGAACAATATATTAATCTTTAAGGGAGACCGGAACTAGTCGAATAATCCCAAGGAGATATCCCCGGAAAGAGAGGGATAAATCCCATCATCCCATTTCAATCTAGGATCAAAAATCACTGAAGAAGCGATGTATGATTCCCACCTTGGGAAAGGGGGAATGGGGGGACCCAAATAGCTACACTTCCTCCTCGACAGATGGATTCATGTACCCCAGTGAAAGCGTCAACAAACAAATGGTGAACCTGATGTGAATACCTTATCCTCAATATAAGGATTAGTAGTGCTCTGTGCATCCACAGATAAACAGGTCAATAAGTCCATCTACCCAGCTACAGGTCCTACTAATAAGATAGTGGGCCTGACATAAATTTCGCAAGGATATGTTTCAGTTAATCAATGGGAATCCCGTTCTGTGACGTTCTTAGTGTAGATCTTTCTATCCTGCAAAAGAAGATTTAGTGGCGCTGGGAATATAGGAATCACTTTCTTGTTATATAGCTAACAGATGAATTTACCTGCTTATCAGAACCCATGATATGGCTATAGAAAACAGATCACCTCCCACCAGTAGATGTTAGGTTAGGGAAAATTCGAACATAGAAGTCCCACATTTCATTCTCCCTTCATTGAAAACATCTGCGACCACAATTGTTGGGTGGCCATGCCCCATCCCACCCTCCAAATTTTTTCAAAGGAGGGTGATTAATACTCTTGTCAATCGATATTAATAGGAGGTGGTTATCTTGAAAATTGATATGTCATGTCCAGACCCAGAGGCCTCAATGCCCCATCAACATATTCACCAACAGAGGCTGCGCAGGGAGGCAATGCTCCCCACTCTGACCTACAATAGCTTCGGGAGCCTATCCTCAGAGTTCTCTTATGATTCAAACCATTATGCAGATGAAGTAAGGGATTCGTGAGTCCTACAATCTATGACCATTGACAGGGAGCTGCCAAGGAGGGCTCCCAACCAGCCGCATCAGCATCACAAGCCAGTCCCACATACCAAGGAGTAGGTTGTCCATACCACTGCATAGCCAGTTCGGCTGACTTGGCGTCATTGTCGAGTGCAATCTCAACAAGACATCCACTAAGGGGTATGATGTTACATGGATTAAATGACCCAAGACACCACTAGAAGGTGCTATTGGACCCCAGTTGTTGTTACAGATCAAGGGAACATCTCTATCCTAGAGTAGGAGCACTTCCGTGCCCAGTCATTGGTGAGGCAACTACTACCCCACAAGTAGTCCGAGTTGACTCTTCCAGTCACCAGTGAAAGTAGTAGTCATTGTGGTAAGACCCAAAATGATGGTATTTATTACAGAGGTCCTCCCCACACCATCATTAGATAAATTGGAGGTCCTCCATAATATCGCATCAAGTATGGAGGTTTTACTAATGTCACCATTGTCAGAATGAGCGATGATCCTCCCCATATTGTTGAAAATCAGCATGATGGTCCTCCCCATGAATTTAGTCTCAGGTATGATATTTTCCCTTTCCTACCAAGTTATCAATTAGAGGATCCTCCTTGACCCGTCACTTAATTTCATTGAGGTCCTCCCCACATTCTCACTGACTTAAGTGTATTACATCCCTACTTCACTGATGGTTGTTACAAAGGACTTTCCTATATCCAATGTGGTATGTACGTAGGCCCTACTCATACCACAGCTACCAAAGCTGGATGACATAGATATCCTCCCCGTGTTGTGGACGACCTCTATGGAGGACCTCCTTATGCACGGGATAGCTCTAGTGAGGACTATTCCTACTCCAACAATCTCAATCATAGATTTCCTCCATTTTTTCCATTTTACATTATCCCAAGTTCTCCTTTCACCATGGCTTGTCCAAGTAGAGGTCCTCCCTTTGTTCTATCTAACATCCACCTGGGTATCCCTCACATCATGGCTCATCAAATAGGAGGTACTCCCCTTGAAAAATTTTTACCATATCATGATAGAACATCCTTGGACAAGAGGGTGGGTCATCACCACTAGAGGAAGAACCCTGAGAAGCCTCAAACCATAATTAGACCCATCTTCTTTTCAGATTTTGAAGTGGAGTGTGATTAAATGATGGAAACTTCACCCCAATCATATGTGTCAGGGGAAAGGGAATGAACTGGGTTTATAAGACTTATCTTTCCAGAAACTGAGGTCCCCTAGATCCATGCATCCCATCAAAGATACGTATCTGAGGAGGAAGATTTGGCCCAATTCAAGTGTATGTCCATTCAATCCTCCTTATAATAAACAAAATCATTCTCATCCTTAACAAGATATCATATACATTTGCTGTGGGGACTAATATAGGACACGAAACGGCATGAACCATTTCCAATGATTATATCCCCTACAAAGGAAGTAGTGGTATTTAGTCCATCTTATTGGGATGTGGTGGTTCAATCCGTGCATTCTCCAGGAAGCATCCCAAGATGCAGTGGTTGTTCGGATCATGTGTCGTACTCTCCACCAAACAGCCAACTTCTGAAATGGTCTGCATCAGTGCCATTACTAGTCCCTCAACCTCCCCCACTTGATGAATGGGGAAATTATATGTTATATCCCAAGTCTGAGCTGAGAATTTTTTGGGACATTCTTGTAGCAGACCATTTCCAAGAGATGTTCTGGCCAATTTCAACTTCAAAAATTAAAATTATGGAGTCCCTCACCTAAGAAAATGTTAATTTTCTCTTCATAATCATAGGGATGACACATTTATCTCTCTTTCAAGGACTGTTAGCATACCCAAAATTCTGGGAGAATCTCGGTGACAATGGACTATAATGACGCCTAGTTGAGTTCACCACACTGTCTATTGTTCAAAACCCTGTGTTGCCAAATTATCATCAGTCTCTATGTAAATGATGCATTCAAGGTTAACTATGCTCTATAAAGTTATAATGGAGGCTTCCCCATATGTCTAGATCTACGGCTAGGGTAGTATGTTGTTGTAAATTTTAGTCGAATCCCGCGTCATCATGGTTCACCTGGTGATATTGAGGATATGAATTCAAGCATCATTAGAGTAAACATGGTCGTTCTTGAGATATACCCTAAAGGGGAAACTGTAATGGGGCCTAGAGAAGAGGAACACCCTGTTGGGGTAGCACAATACCCGGAAGACCCTATAAGTGTCTATTTTGGCTAGAAAAGAACATTTCCTATCATTTCTGCACCTTCCGAGTCATTTCCTTTAGACAGAGATCCCAAAAAAGGTAAATAGCATACTAGAACTGTCAAACCCCCAAACCCATTTGTTTTGGTGCATAAGGCAAAGGATGATCTTGAAAAGGTGAGAGTGCACCTAAAAATTTCTACACAAAAAAAAACTATTTTTGATGAAGTCCTCATCAAGAATGTTGTAGAACAATGACTAGATTATGGAAATCCTCAACCCGGACAGTAGGGGAAGTGGTAGGTAGAACATCCTCCCAATGGGTTTCCTCATGGTGATCTCAACAACTCTGCCAATCTAGTCATTATAGAGGCTGATGTTTATGGAAATAGGCCCTAATATACATAACCAAATCTAGTTCATATGTGTGATGACATGCCTCTGGACCCGAGACAACCTCCACAAGATGCTCTACATGATCCACCATTCGCTCTTCAGTTTCCTCTTGTGTCCCACAAGATTTTCCCCTAGCTCCTTTGGTAATTCCGCCTGTCACTCCTTGACCTACTAGATCATCTTACCACATTGAAGATCCTTACAATGCATTTGTGGTCAGGTACCCTCATCAAGATGGGAACCCTTTCTCCAATGATATAATGAAAAATCCTATTAGTCATCTCGAGGATCTAGAAACTTGATAGGTGGAAATCACACCTAATGGAAAACTATATCTGGGTTGGGTGGATAATATGCCAACACCCATGGGTTTCAGAAACCCTACCTTTTACCGTTTCAATGGGATGGTGATCCATTAGAGAACCTAGACCACATTATTTCAAGGTATGAACCCATGTTGGGAACTCCAGCACAACAAGAAGCTGCTAAGATCCGGTGTTCCATACACACATTTGAAGGTCCTATGTTTTCCTGGTATATCCAGTTACCAATTGGGTCAATAGCTGATTGGGAGGATCTTTTAGGAAATTTATCTACCAGTTTAGTTCAACGACCATGAAGGATATCCTAGCGGATCTCTTCAAGTTCCAACAAAGGGCAGATGAGTGGGTCACAAACATTGTCGCCAGGTGGAAGGGCCTCACATATTCACTCGATATTACACTATTCATGGAACAACTACTAAAAATGTGTGTGGGGAATGTGAAGACTGATATGGTCCCTTCTATAATCACTCAGAATATCCCAAGTGGGTTTCATGATTTCTCTCACAAATCACAATGTTTAGGAGAATCTATATAATAAGCCAAGATGGCACATCTATTACCCCCTGTAGCTCTTGCAATAAGAGCCTCCAAGGATGGCAACAGTTTTTTTTTGAAATAATAGAGGCCCACATTCAGATAGAATTGTTACCGGAAGAGCCACCTCTATAGCCTCACCGAGGCCCAACACCTTAGACATAGTCTGTGGCTCAGTAGAGCCCACATTCTAATTAAAAGGATCCCCCACATAACGCACCACCACCACCTAGGAAAGCTAATCGTGTTCCACCTACTCATCAGTCTTCGCTTTCCCCTCGCTAGGGACAGGATACCAGAAACCCTTTCTCGGATAGGAGGAATTGTACCTACTCATTTAACAATGCTTAGGTTCTTGGTTATTTTTGAAGAAAATTAGACCAAGGAATCCTGTGGTTTCCGAAATTCAAGAGGCCTGAAGAGTCAAATATAACTGATTGCCCCAATTACTTACCCTATCACCGATTCCTTGGGAAGACACTCAAGTAGTGATATGTGTTTAAATATGGGAACCATGACTAGGTCAATGACCACATATTTCAGTTGGGTTGAGCCCTGGCACAACTAGTATTTGTTATTATAAAGGATGATAGTGATCACGAGGGTGAATGGAAACAGGCTTTTAACTGCAGGTCTCAAAAGTATGATGATGGGATATATCACAAGGTAGTCACCCATTCCCATGGAATTATCAATGCACATTAATGTTTTCCTGAACCTTCATAAGATGATGCGCTGCCTTCGGCTAATACCTCTACATCAACATCTCATCCTTCATCTTCCAAGGGATGTAAGCATCGATGACACATGGAAAAAAAATCCCTATGTTTGTGCTAAATATTTTCTATACTCTCGGGGATTTCATACCCCCAGAGTTGGGGATTTCCCCCAGAATTCTTCCAATAATGGGAGATTCTTCAAGTGACGACAAGGAGTACATTGTGGTCAATATTGTCGAACTGGTAAAGCCATACATAGTTCCAGATAAAGAAGAGCACCTGGCAGACCTTCCCAATGTCCATAGCTGATGCCTGCATCGACGAATCCATGGGTATCTGAGTTGTTAGAATATATTGATTAGTGATTCCATCCAAGACATTCATGCCACCAAGACTGAGTAGCCTTCTCATCTCATTTCATAATATTTTCCTCCACCATAGTTTGTACAATATGATCAAGCATAAACACCATGACCGAGCTATGATCAGCCACATTCTATCCTGGATGGAACACAGTCATCTGGCCATCAACTGTAGTCACTCTAAGTGGTTTTACAAGTGAGAAGCGGGACATTACTAGGACTATCTTGAATACGATAGTTCTATAAGCAGTTCATGTCATACCTCATGCCACTGATCAACCTCCTGTATGAAAAATTATATTCATGGAACTGACATATGATGCCCTCAATAATCTTTCCAACATTCCTACCCAGATGTCGATCCTCAAGGCTCTCCTCTTATCAGAATATATGCATGAAGCCCTCGTAGAGGCTTTATGAATCCCCATCTAATTTTAAATGGTGTTCAAAGATGGAGAAGCATTCTGGGATGAGGCAATCGATCTGGAAGAGTGCCAGGTCATCATTTAATTCTTGGGAGAAGATGCATGTTATTTTATACCAGGGAACATATTGTCACTGTACATCGCTAGCCATTTCAATGATGTGGAAGTCCACCGTTGTCTTGTTAACACGGTCTCTGGGATCAACATTATCCCGGCCTGGACACTCCACAATATGGGGATGAAATAGATTTGTGTCCCTATAACCTGAAGATTAATGGTTATGAAAGGATAGTGTAGACACCAGTTTGCAAGATATTCATGAGGACCCAGTTTGGTGGCCTAGTTTCCAGCACTGATTTTATGGTTGTATAAAATTACATAGCTTATAATGTATTAATGGCTATACTATGCCTCAAACTGTATGCAATAGTCCCTTCCTAATATCTCCAATGCCTTAAGTACTCTTTTAGTGGTCAAGTAGATGTACTACAAAGTGATGCATCTCTATTGTCCCCTTTTAAAGCCCACTACTAGGATGATGAATACTATTGTAGCAAGGATAAGTACATTCAAGAAAATGAGGTTGAACATGATAACACTGTGGATGAACCATGGATAGACAAAGATGGCGCCTTTGTCCTACCGATTCACTGATTGGAAGAAACATCCTAATACATGGGGCAATGATTATTTGTCTTCGGGATGAGGTGGAAACACATTCCAATGTATAAGGAACTCCAGAAGATGACCTTGTATTTCTACACAAATCAGGCTTAGGTAATCCTAGATCCCCTTATCCCTATTAGGTATCAGGATGTACTCCCCATTAAAACAAAATTATGACATACATTCTTGTTTCACTGGTATGGGATAAACTATATCTAGATGAGGTACCCAAATTTCATTGATATTTTCAAATGTGTCCCCATGGGTTGAAGGCATGATGGAATCAGATCGACAGCTTTTTTCAGGTTGGTTTCAGCAGTGCATGATTTCCCCGACGAGGTTTTACTACAACTCAGGCTGGCTCCAACATTCTGCTAGGATTAACCAACTATGAAGAATTTCCTCCATGTAATGATCCTATCACTGTAGATGATGTGAATACTTTAGAAAATTTCCCTCCAGCATTTGAGGAAGGCGTCTCTACCACCGTTGATGGGATGGTACATGTGAATCTCAGTACCGAGATTGATCCGATATCGGCATTGATTAGTGATGCCATGTCTATCGTAGAACAAAAATAGTATTTCTATTTCCTAAAAAAGCATGGTTATGTATTTTCCTGGACCTAAGTTGAGATTCTAGGGCTAGATACTTATGTCTCCATCCACTGTATCGGTCTCCCAGTTAACCATCATAGGTTTAAACAGTCTTACAGGAAGATGCACCCCTATCATGGTGTCATGGTTGAGGATGAGGTTGATAAGCTCATCAAAGACCACTTCATCAAGGAGGACTAGTACCATATATTTTTAGCTAACATTATGCTAGTTAGGAAGAAGAACAAACATATTAGATACTTCATCGACTTTTGTGATCTCAAATATCACTCTACGGTGGATGATTTTTCCATTCCTATAACAAAATTGTTGATTGACACCACCGCTGGGTTCTAGGATCTTTCCTTCATGGATGGGTATTTCAGATATAAAATAAATTCTAATGGACCTCGAGGATGAAGAGTCAACCACCTTCGGGGCACCCCAAGGTACTTTCTGCTACCAGGTAAGGCCTTTGGTCTAAAGAATGCAGGTTCCACCTATCATCGTACTATGCACCACATATTCAGGTCGATCCTTGGGAAATTGGTCGAATGATATGTGGGAGATCTAGTGGTTAAATATTTCCAATGCCACAAAAATATCAAAGATATTAGGAAAGTTTTCCTTTTCCTTCATTCTTGCCATATGAAGATTAACCTCTCCAAGTGTGCCTTCGGGGTTATCTCTCGAAAGTTTATCATCTTTGTCATCAGATATGGAGGCATCGAGATTGACCAAGAGATGACCCGTGATATTAGCCAGATGCCTCCTCCATGAATCCTTCAGGAACTACAAAGTTTTCAATGCCACTTAGCCTACAAATGCTGAAAAATCAAAAAATTCACTAGAAAATTGTAACCCTTTTTCGGAACTCATGATGAAATATAACGATTATTAGTAAGATGAGGAGTGACAAACTTCTTTTGAGGAAAACAAGCAGTATCTAATACAACCCCCCATTTATGATGCCACCTGTCTCCGGAAAGATGATAGTCCCTTATGCGACCATCATGTAACGATCTCTCAGTGCCCATCTAACCCCAAAGAACAATGAAGGAATATAGAATAGTTAATAATATTTCATCCTCATGCTCCTCGATAAAAAGACCAAATATTACTCTATCGAGAAAAGATTCCTTACGATGGAATTAACAGTGAAAAAAATGAAAAATTATTTGAATCACCATAAGATACATCTTGTAAAACCCCAAGATTTCATATTAAGTTTTTCTCTTTAAAGTTATTTAATAGCTTGTGCTACACACAACACTGAGTTTGAGCGCATCATGAATTACAAAACTAGCTGTTCAAAAAGAGTTTATAAATAGTATAAACTGAATTTTGAATTTTATATAGACCATATAATTTTAACATCCAGGTTATGTGTTTTTTAGACTTAATATAAGAACGAATTCAATTTTTCGATAAAAGAATTATGTTTCAAAAAATAAAATTTTACCGCCTTTTAATGGAGAACCCTTTTAATATAAAATATTTGAAACATTTATATATTCAATTTGACAAAATATACTTCTTATTTATAAATGGGGAATAAAACAGTAGTTTGGAGAAATTTTCAGGGCATTTCAGATAACATTCATATTTTGAAGAATAGTGAAAAATATTAAATTTTAATTGAAAACATAATTTTTTTATCAAAATACTTTATAGTGTTAAAATATAAATTTGAATGTTTTTGAAGTATAATTAGATTATATTTTTATCATTTAATCCAATATTGGTCTTTGGGTTTAATTTAACATTTAAATTGGGCATAAACACATATAAATCTTTAGATAGTTTTTATTTCTCAAAAACCCACTTTCTAGTTTTGATAGTGGGAATTTTTTTTAAAATTTATTTATACAACATATATTTTTTGAATTTTTTAAAATATAAATCATTTTTGAATTTTTAATATCAAAATTATATTTTGATGAAGTTTTGGTATTTTTCTGAAAACATTCAATTTTCGATGAATTGTGAAAAACACTGTGTTGTTGTTTAATGTCGACTTTTTATTCAAGTAATTATTTTTAATTCAAATTTATTTTAAAGTATAAATAGATACATAATACCTATATTAGTCCAATGTAATTCATTAAAGTCATTTTATAATAAGATTAGATATATAAAATTTTATCGAACTTTTTACTGTCTTTTACCCACCTTCTAGGCACATTTGTAAAACATTCCATAAAATGTAACTTTACCACTTCTGTGAATTGAATCTAAAAAATCTGGGAGACAAGGTTGAAATCAGTATGTGAAATTTGGTTCAATAGGATAAAAATAATATTTGGTGAATAGTCACTTTCGAATTTTATTTACCATGGTTAAATGTATATCTGGTAATTAAAAGTAAAATTGAGATCTTAATTACACTTACACATATCCTAATTCTATTGGATAAGTATATTTTGACCAAAAGAATTTAAGATCGAGAAAAATATGTAGATTCTCAATATACAAGTGGGGGGGGGGGTGAATTGTACACATTAAAAATTTCCTTAGACAAGGAAAAATTTTAGTTTAACAAAGTTAAACTAAGAAAATTCACAACACCTCTAATCACCAATTATAGAATTGGAACCAAAGTTTAGAATATGAGATTCTACCTTGAAGTTTATAGAATCTAAACTAATCAGAGTACAAGTGTAAGAAAATATAAGAAGATTATTCTTTCCTTACAATACAAAAGTGCAGTGAAAAAACAAGTAGTAAAACTACCTGTAACAAGATATATGTCTTTTAACCCAAAGAGAAGGGTATCCAACAACCTTGGATAAAGGTCCCTTGATTTATACTTTCAAGAAAGTCCGTCTTAACCACACCAGGGTAAGCCCTCGATGTTAAGATCAGAAAATCTGTCTTGATATCCCCGCAAGCCCTCTACTTCAAGGTAGTTGGAACCTCTGTCTTCCTCGGCAAGGATGCCCTCTAACTTCAAGGTAGTCGACACCTCTTTCTTCCTATCCCCGGAAGCCCTCGAATGTAATCACCAAAATTCGGAGTTTCACAAAGCAATCTGAGCTAGTGGTTCAGTACACACAAACCATGAAAATATTCTCTCTCTGGAAATCACCTTAACAGCGTGTGGTCTCTAGATTGATCAACTTGTTGTCGAGCTCTTTCAAATGAGCTCCTATTTATAGGAAAATTTCCAACGGTCAGCTCCCTCGTCCAACGATCATATTTTCCATGAAATTCGGAGGGACCTCTACTGGTGTAACTCAACCAACGGTTAATTAGAAACCAAATGAACGACATAGTTTAATAATAAACCCTGTATAACTGAATTCACGACATCGTTTTGAATTGGAGAATATGTAAGTAAAATCCATACAAAATTTCGGAGTGTAAGCAAATTAGAAGTCCTGAGTCTAACCAAAATAAAATGTGGAGTCTTTGTTAAGAAATGTTCGTATTCTGTTTTATAGGAATTCGGAGTCTGGTTTCACCAGAGATCGGAATCTGAAATTGCAGAGTTCGAAGAAGAACTAGTAAAAGTTCAGAGTCGAACTTCATAAGAGTTTGGAGTCGAGCTCATGAATGTTTGGAGTCGAACTTCATAAGAGTTCGAAGTTTAATTAATGAAATTTCAGAGTCGAACTTAATAAGAGTTCGGAGTGGAACTCATGAAATTCCGGAGTCGAACTTCATAAGAGTTCGGAGTCGAACTCATGAATGTTTGGAGTAGAACTTCACCAGAGTTCGGAGTCGAACACATGAAAGTTCGGAGTACAGAATTCAGATTGGAACTTCATTTCAGTTCACATCCAGAATTCGGATCCTAAAAACAAAATGCTCCAAATCATTACATTATATGACTTCTGGGATTTTGGGTATGAATACGGTTATTGTACTTAAGAATAATATTTATATGTATAAGAAAATCTAAGTTAGGGTAAATTTTTTTAAAGAAGTCAATTTTCCTTATGGATGTAAAATTTATATTTTCTTAAGTATAAGGTGTTTTTGATTATCAAAAACAAGAAGGAATGGAAAAGTTATAAGGAAAACCTTATTGACTCAACAATCTCTCCCTTTTTGGAGAGCACAAACATCCTTATGATAAAGAATATAAGGACTTTGAAAATATTTCATTAGACTTTGAAATTAAAACTTATCTCCCTTTGTTCATGGATGAAAAATGAATACAACTAACTCCCCCTTAGGCATTGAAACACTAAGGATTGTATTCTGAATTTCCAGAGTGGAGTTTTCATTATTGTAGGAATGAAAAACTTCGTAGTGAGAAACTCCCCCTTTCTTTAAGGATATCTTACTTAAAAACATTTATTTCTCCTCTTTAGGAGTATTTATTTTTCCTTATCCCCCTTTTCGATTTTAAAAAATAATTTAAGGGAATGGAAAAGAAAATATGTTACCTCAAACATTAGTAAATAACAAGATACATGCACCCAAATAACATTTCATTAGAGTTGGGAAAATTTTACAAAGAAAGACAATTACTACAAAATATCGGAGTGAGTTCATTTGTCTTCTTTTTTCCTTCAGGATGAGCTTCTTTAACAAGGTTTTGAGTTTCTTCAAGTCTCTTTGGTCTTCCTCAACTAGTCTCTTTAAGTATTTTACATTTTCTTCTTGGACTTTTAAAGAATATGCCTGAGCCTCCAAGGCTTCTTTCTGCAACATTAGTATCTCATCTTGCATTTATAACTTCTCTTTAAACTCAATCCAGAAATATCATTCACTTTTCCAATTCTATGATAATGAGTTAAGCTTCCCATTTAGGTCCCTGACCTATTGATTCCGATAATTTTGCTCTTGGGTCAGCTTTTCATGAATCTGGTTAACCTTTTTATCCTCCATTTCATAAGAATTTTGAACTTCAGCCTGAAAACTCTCAAACTGAACTAAATCTTGATCAACTCCTTTAGACCACTTAGTTACCTTACTGCAGGACTTTCTATGCACATCATAATCGATAAGAAAAATGTTTTGTTTAGCTTCGATCTTCACAAACATATCCATGACCATGGATGAGGAATCCGATTTATGATCATACTTTGTTGCAGCATCTGGAATCTGGAATATATAGTTGGAAAAATTTGAATGGTGTCCACAAACTTCTTTAGAGATTAAACCACAAAATCATGACCATGAGATGATGACTCCGAATCAGATAATTTTCTTGGAGATTAATCTTCTTAATCCTGCACCAACTTCCTTCTTAAGGTACCACCAACTTCTTTCTTCCTTATAATTTATTTTATTGGAGTCTCCATGAGAGCTTGATTCCCCTTATCAGCTCTCGGAATGGGTTGATCATCAGAAGATACTTCCACAGATTCAAAAACTCGAATAATCTGGTCTTCATCTGGTTTCAGTTTTTCTTGTCCTTCCTCAAGAAAATTCCTCTCATAGGATTCTTCCTCATGATACATGATATTTTATTCTTCTTCTTCTTACTGTTTCTTATCATCATTCTTACTAGCTTCCTTATCTTCCTTTCCTAGAGTTACTAACTTTGCGGATTCTTCCTTATCTTTATAACCCTATACATTCTTCATCAAGGCATCTAAATCATCACTTCCCTCTTCTTCTTCTTCTTCTTCAACCTCTTACTCTACTTCTTCCTCAGCTTTTATTCCAGCTTCTTCAACTACTTCTTTGCCCTTGGATTTTTCCGGAGTGACATAGTTCTTGGCTGGAGTTTCTGGTAAAGAAGGTTCAGAACCGAACATTTTCATAACGGGAAGCATTTCGGAAGATAACTCTTTATCTTTCAGAAAGGATTGCACCACTTTAGCTTCATACACTTTCTTTTTCATTTTCTTTTCTTTCTCCTGCTTCTCTAACTCTTATGCAGCGTTTTCTTATAAGGCCTTAGCCTCTGCAGGGTCCAATCCGAATTGTGGATCCCTTTCCTTCCTCTTCTCTTTGGATTCCCTCCACTTGGCTGCCACTTCATCTGTATAAGATTTCTGCTTCTTCGGCTTGGGGGGAGCAGACTGAGTTTCCTTAGCCTGGGGATTTTCTTTATCAGCAACCACTTCCTTAACCTTTCTTTTCTTCCTTGTCTTTTGGGATAGTTCCGGATTCTGTGTTTCTTTCTTAGCTGCTTCAACCTCTTCCATAGATAGAGGGTAAAATTCTACAGATTCACTGGAAGAACCCGTCTTCATCCTCTTCAAGGTATCATCACTAACCAGCATAAGCTTGCAATTCCAGATTTTTGATTTACATGCAACATTGAAGGATTCTAAGCACCGAACTATCAGCCTAGAAAGTAAGGCAGGGTACATAATTATTTGAGCTCTCAAATTCCCTTATTTGATGTTCTTGATCGTAATCAAGACATGCCTCATCAAATTTATCTTTCTTAGATTTACCAAGAAATCTAATACATAGATAGCACTTTTCTTCAAATTATCTTTGTTGCATCTTCTTGGTACAAGAAAACCATGTACCTAGAGCTGAGGAATCTTATTGTTCGGAGTGAGATGAGCAATCTTAGAGGTTATATGATTCTTAAGTCCAAGGCATTTTAAATCTTTCACCTTGTTGAAACTTCCTTTCTCATCTGGAAGATTATGTGAGAAAAACTCATCTTCCCCCACATGAGTCAAACCAAACAAGCTCGCAGCCTTGGTGTAAACAAGATTATAAGTCTTCCCATAAGACTTGAAAGAAAACCACTCTCCTCCATCTTCTATAAGGAAGGAAACAGACTCATAGAACTCGATCAAAAAATTTGTATAAACTGGATCCTGCTTTTCTGAATTGAACAAGCATATATCTTCCCAACCATTCAAATTTATATTCTTGGTTATAATAGAATCAATCTTGTAGAAATCTGGATGAACTAACCTTTCCCTGAAGACTAACCACTTAGAGATCGGTTTCTTAGTTGACATATCTTGAGATGAAGCTTCAACATACATTTGGAGTGAAGAATTTTGAAAGATTCGGAAGAGATTGGCAAAGTTCGGAACCAATCTTATGAAGATTAGTAGGGCTTTGAGACGTGAAAGCTTTCAAAACTGATGTGGGATGAGTCTTGGGGTCCCCTTTATATAGGCAATGGATGTGACCTTTGGTCTTCCGAAAGCCATCTAACGGTTGAAATTTTTTTGGTCTCATCTGACGGTTGAAAACACTCCCGCAAGGAAAACTTAACTATGATCTTTTGAGGTTTTAAGGAAAACAACCAAATTTGAAGAAAAACTAGAATATGAACTTTCAAAAACTGAAGAAAAATACCAGTAAGAAAAATATGATTACAAAACTATAAGTAAATAAATCATAACTTTCAGATTGGCTAGGATGATTGTTCATAAATGGTAATATTATTCTTGAAGAAATGAATTTAAAAACAAACTCATTACAAAAGTTCCAGTATGAAAATATCGTTACAAAAATTCCAGTATGAAAATCTTGTTACGAAAGTTCCAGTGCAAAAAATATAGTTACGAAAGTTCCAGTATGAAGAATATCGTTACGAAATTTCCAGTATGAACAATATCATTACAAAAGTTCTAGTACAAAGAATATCATTACGAAAGTTCCAGTATGAGAAAAAAACTCCATTCCAGAAGTTTTCATTCCAAGAATTTCAATCCTGAAAATTTCAGTTCCAGAAATTTCCATTCCAGAAATTTTAGTTTCAGAAATTTCCCTTCCAGAAACATCAGTTCCGAAATGTTTGAAAAACTAACTACGAAAAATTTTAGTTACACTAAGTTTAAAAACAGATTACGAAAAATATAGTTTCACTAACAATCAAATGTACTCCCCCTATGAAAAGGAGTTTATTAATGTTAGGAGAATTGTTCAACAAGAAGTTAATGAATAACTATTACCTTATGGTTGTCATTCCTAACTTTTGTTTAATGTATTCAAATCTGTCGGAGGGTAATGATTTTGTAAAAATATTAGGACGTTGATCTTTCGTTATGATAAAATGAAGAATGATATGTCCTTTTGTTTTGATAATGTTTTCAAAATAGATTTTGTTACCAGTTATATGTCAGGAACATCCACTATCCATATACCAAGTATTTTTGTTGGTACTTCCTCTATCTTCCTAAAAATAAGAATAGAATTAAACTTTCAGAATCTAAACATGTTTGGATCTGAGATTTCCAGAAAAAAAAAATTTTAGGAACCCACACTTTCTTAGAAAAATAGGCTTTATGAAAACCTAAATATTGGGTTTTATTTAAAGATAAATTCTTTTCCCAGTGACCACCACATTGACACTTGGTACAAAATGGGGCACTTTGTGGAACAAATTAGTTGTTAATAAAAGTTGGTTTTGCATGGGTATAACCAAATCTGGATTTGTCTCTTAAAGGTTGTATTTGTGAATACATTTTATCAAAATTTTCTTTACCATGGGTAAAGTTTGAAAAACAATTCATTAAGGAAAAAATTTTGGACTTGAGTTTTATAACCATCTTTTTATCTCCAAAATCATTAGATTTAGAACTAGAGCTAGGCTCGAAAACACTTTTCTTTGAAAATACTTGTTCTATCTCTTTAGAAAGTTTGTTCTTCTCAGAACATACTTCCTCATGATTTTTTGAAATACTTATAAAATCCGCATTTTTTCTATCAAGATCTTTAGAAAGATCTGATATTTCTTTGGTAAGATTAAAATTTCTAGAGTTTGCCTTATCAAGTTTTTTATTGAGTTTGGAATTCTCAATTTCACGAAGTTCAGTAAAACTAGAGACTTCTTCATAGGTATGTGAAGTATTTTCTTCATTAGAATAGGATTATTCATATGAAGAGTTATAATATTCTCTATCATTATAATTTAAAGAAACATTGGTCAATGATTCAGTATTTCATACCTTAGCCATAAAACAATGATTGTTTATAGGTAATCTGGATATAAGACCAAGATTCTTCTTTCCTGAAGATTCATAATCAGAAGATTCATCTGAAGAGTCAGCACCACTGGCACTCCAGGTGTAATTTTCTTTTTGAACATTCTTAGCTTTGGCTTTTTAATACTTCTTCCTATTCGTTTCAGAATGCATTTCATTCATTTCTTTCTTTTTGAGCAGAGGACAATCTGGTCTAATATTCCCATCTCTCTTGCATTCATAACAAGTAACATCCCCATCTTTCCTATCTTTACTTTCCTTTTTCTTATACTTGGAATGGAAATTTCTATGGCCACCAATCTTTTTTATCCTTTGAGCAAGATTTTCTAACTCATTTTCAGAGACTTCACTCTCACTAGATTCATATTGGATAACAACTTTCTTAGACTTGGATCATGCTACTCTCTCAAGATTTGTAGCCTTCAAATGATTCGATGTTGTTGTAAAAGCAACACTACCATTCCAATTATTATTTTTGATGTTGTCAGAATCTCTCTTCAGTCTTGTTTCATGTTTGAGAAGAGTTCCAAATAGCTCATCAAGAGAAATTTAAGTGACCTTCCTATTCTCATCAATAGCTGTTCTTTTTTATTCCCACTCATTGGGCATAATATCAATTATCTTATCCACAAGGGCTTCATCGTCTAACCCTTTTTCTCCCATAGACTGTAAGCTGTTAACTATAGTCATAAATCTTTGTTTAACTTTACAGATTGGTTCTCCATATGGAAATTTGAATCCATGGTATTCATCTCTAAGCATAGCTCTCCTGGTTTCAATCACTTTAGAAGTGGCAAAGTGTGTAACTTCTAACTTCTTCCAGATACAATTAGCTACTTCAGAAGAAGAAATTTGGCTATATATATTTCTAGTCATTGAACATAGTAAAGTATTGCGTACCTTACAATTGAGTTGATACTCTTGCTTTTCCTGGTTAGTGAATGTTCTAACTTCCTTATGAGGAATTTTATAATAATCAGTAAGCATAACAAAATTATCCACTCCAGTATTGATAACAAAAGTCTTCATTCGATCTTTCCAGTACTCATAGTCATTACCATCAAATATTGGTGGTCTTGTATGGTTTAGATTGTCAATAGAACCAACATTGATTCCTGCCATTCTTAAAAAAAACATTGGCAACCAAACTAGTTAGTAGAAAAAGTTTGTAACCACACAGTTCAGAATCAAAATGCAGAATGATAATTCAAAATGAAAATGTTTGGAATGACAAAGTTCGGAATGAAAAAAAAACTTTCTAAGAAAAAATGAAGAATAATGAAAATTGAGCAAGGAAAAATTATATGTGAGTATAAGTATTTCAGATACCTCCTCTGATACCAATTGTAGGATCAGAATAATAATGTAGATGATCAATATACAAGAGGGGGGTGGGGGGCGAATTGTACACATTAAAAATTTCCTTAGACATGAAAAAATTTATGTTTAACTAAGTTAAACTAAGAAAAGTCACAACACCTCTAATCACCAATTGGAGAATTGGAACCAAAGTTTACAATATGAGATTCTACCTTAAAGCCTATAGAATCTAAACTAATCAGAGTACAAGTTTATGGAAATATAAGAAGATTATACTTTCCTTATAATACAAAAGTGCAGTAGTAAATCAAGTAGTAAAACTACAAGTAACAAGATATCTGTCTTTTAACCCCAAGAGAAGGGTATACAACAACCTTGGATAAAGGTCCCTTGATTTATACTTTCAAGCAAGTCTGCCTTACCCACACTAGGGTAATCCCTATATTCTAAGATCGAAAACTCTGTCTTGCTATCCCCGCAAGCCCTCAACTTCAAGGTAGTTGGAACCTCTGTCTTCCTCAGCAAGGAATCCATTGACCTTCAAGGTAGTCGGAACCTCTGTCTTCCTATCCCCGGAAGCCCTCGAATGTAATCACCAACATTCGGAGTCGCACGAAGCAATCTGAACAAGCGGTTCAGTACACACAATGCATGAAAAGCTTCTCTCTCTAGAAATCACCTTAACAGCGTGTGGTCTCTAGATTGATCAACTTGTTGTCAAGCTCTTTCAAATGATCTCCTATTTATAGGAAAATTTCCAACGGTCATCTCCCTCCTCCAACGGTCATATTTTCAATGATATTCGGAGGTACCTGTACACATGTAACTCAATAAACAATTAATTAGAAACCGAATGAATGAGTTCATTTAATAATAAGACATGTATAACTAAATGCACGACATCGTTTTGAATTAGGGCATATGTAAGTAAAATCCATACAAAATTTCAGATTGTAAGAAAACTAAAAGTCCAGAGTCTAACCTAAATGAAATTTTGAGTCTATGTTAAGAAATGTTTGGATTTTTTTGTATAGGAATTCGGAGTCTGGTTTCACCAGAGATCGGAATTTGAACTTGTAGAGTTTGAAGACGAACTAGTAAAAGTTCGGAGTCGAACTTCATAAGAGTTCGGAGTCGATCTCATGAAAGTTCAGTGTCGAACTTCATAAGAGTTCAGAGTCGATATCATGAAAGTTTGGAATTGAACATCATAATAGTTCTTAGTAGAACCCATGAAAGTTCAAAGTCGAACTTCATAAGAGTTCGCAGTCGAACTCATGAAAGTTTGGAGTCAAAATTCACCAGAGTTGAGAGTCTAACTCATGAAAGTTCAGAGTCCAAAATTCAGATTGGAACTTCATTTCAGTTCACATCCAGAATTCGGATCCTAAAAACAAAATTCTCCAAATCTTCAAATTATATGACTTCTGGGATTTTGCATATGAATCTGGTTTTTTTACTTAAGAAAAATATTTCTATGTATAAGAAAATATAGGTTAGGGTAAATTTCCTTAAAGAAGTAAATTTTCCTTATGGAGGTAAAATTTATATTTGCTTAATTATAAGGTGTTTGTGATTTTCAAAAAAAAGAAGGAATGGAAAATTCATAAGGAAAAACTTATTGACTCAACAAAGAAACCTAATAACAAAGATATGATACTTTTTTATCCACTTGGATTAGATTAGGACATTTATTATATTTTATTTAGAAAAGAGTTAAAAGTGTTAAATTCAATGTTTTATAACTAAAAAATTTTTAATAGAGGGATAAAAATAATATAAATACGGCCATAAATATTAATTAGAAAGATAAATCTATTTATAACACCGTTGTATTTTATTTATAATTTTTATACATTAAATAATTAAATTTATTTAGGACACAATAATGATGCAGTAATTACCTTATAAACGAATGACTGAAATAATTGATGTTATAAATATTAAAATAAAAGTAAATTGTGGATTTTAATGCATTCCAAGAATTCCATAGATTAATATGACATGTTAGGGTTGATTAATTGTATTTTTTTCTAATAAATATGTTTTTTATGAATTTCACAAAATCCAAATACTAAATAGTGTCAAAATTGACATAAATGAGTTTTAAAAAAAATAATATTTTATTATATTAGAAAAAAGTCTTAAAAATCTATGCTTCCAACAAAGGCCTTATATAATTATAAATATGTCATTAATAAACCAATTTAGGGACTTTTTTAATATTATAGTACGTTTATTAATCATGTAATATAAAAATACAAGAAGACAAGTAAAATGTTAAACTATTTAACTGAGAATTAAATATAAAATATAAGGTTAATATGGTTGCCTAAACTTGTCTAAAACCAATTTTATGAGAGTTTTTCAACCTATCCGAACCTTATCCTTGAAATAAATCTTTTTTGAGTAATTAAAAATAGAAAATGGTTTTATAATAAAATAATTTTTCCAGCTTTTCCTAAAGTGACCCTCTCATCTCTTATAAAAGGTTACTTCCCCATCTCTTAATTGCAAACCTCCTAAGCCTTTTCCCTCAGCCAAACCATGATTAAATATTATCACAACTACCCAATATTCAACATATTATATTTACTTTCATCTTAAATCCAACCTAAGGAGCCCTTTTGTTCAAATCAAAAAGGAAGAACCCGAAAAGAGGTAACTACATAATCACCTCTTTCAAAAAAAAATTCTTCCATTTCCTCTTTATGTGTTGTTTCCATACTAAAATAATAACTCTGGTGCCTTCTACATACTGAGGTGTTATTATAAATATGTTACAACCACTTTCAGTATTCTATCCATCATATGAATGACAAAGTCATCAAACATGCGTACGTACGGCTTACCGTCTCCACGTCGTGGTGTATTTTGGTATTCAACACTTCATCATTTGGATGGATATAATAATGGATATAACTGATTTAATAATAAATATAACATGTTAATGAGTCTGTCTATATAACATACCATCCAATTACATATGATATTACCACTAATAGAATGATATTTTCACTCGTGCGTATGTACGGCTTACCGTCTCCATGATGTGATGCGATTTCTTTCCCCATCGTAACAATTTAATAATAATTTTAATTTTTTGATTAAAAATAATTTTTAAGAACTGAATTTAATTATGGATATGAATAAAATACATCCAATTGATAAAAAAAATGACTTACGTAACAAAACATAAAATGGAAAAAGAATCAGTTAACACCCAAAAAAATTATACTACTAAAATATCAATAATAATGAAATATTAAAATATCATATATGATATCATATTTATGTATGTGGTTCCGATATAATTTAATAACAATTATTTCACCATTATAACATAGGTTAACTTACCCGCGACTAAAGAAAAGTACATGGTAAGGGGTTTTCATCTCAATTTTTATTCCCGTGAGATTCATGCTATATTAACCACTACTTGCTTTTGTGTGGTGTATGTACAACCCATGATTGTATTATTTGTGTAATATAAATTAATTTATGGGTATTTAAATCTTTATTCTATGATCTTTATTTCGTGTGGTGTATGTTTTGTATGTTACCAAATCGGTAAGTCAACATCTAATTTCAATTTCAACTCATTGGATTTTACTCACACTCTATTGATTATTTTAATCCAATATTATGTGTGAAGTCATTATTTTATTATTTATGTAGTAATTTCCACTCCCCTTGGAGTGGATATACCTTTGATACATATAATCACTCCATTGATAAATTTTCAAGTCATTGATATGAGCTTGATAAGGGTAATCTTAACTCGATTTCCATTCATTGATTTAAACATCCAAGTCATTGGATTTGTTTTTATAAGACTATGTATGATTGTCCTATGATTTATTTACACTGAATATCCAATAATATTTAGTGAATATATATTTTTCAAAAATAATTAGGCCATTTATTTATCCTTAATCTATGGATACAGTCTTTATAAGGGATTTCATCTTAATTTACATTCCATTGAGACTTCTTGTGGTTATGATCCTATTCACTTTTATATGCTGTATATACTGTCCTTTGATATATTATATCATGAATCACTTTATTGTCATCCTATTATAAAGTTTTTATTAATTTTACTCTTCAATTATTTGTATTCAAGCATATTTTATTTGGTTAGTTACTCTTTAACTATAATATTTTTTAAATGTTTTAAATATTTATTTTTCCAAATAATTCCCATTAATGTCCATGTTTCTAAAATTGTTTTAAGGATTTATTTATATGGACATGAATGTTTTAAAATTCAAATTCCTTTTAAAAGTTTCAAATTGGTATGGGACACTTTCATTCAAAAATATCTTCTAAATGACTTCCTTGATGTCTAGAATTATGCATTCCATCATTATGAAATTAGATATTGATATTATATTGGATTATTGGACCAGTAGAATATCCATGTGAATAATTAAATGGAATTATTTGATTTATTTTTTCCATATTATGCTGATGTTTATGTTTAAAAGGATTTTTTTTGTTCATATACATTGCCTTAAATGTGTACGCTTATTTATGATAGTTTCTGCTATATTGTTACGCTTACTGAGGATTTGATCTCACCCCGTTATTATGTTTTATTTTTCCCAGGATGCGAAAAAGTATATTATTATTGACCTGTAGAAATAGGTTATAGTATATGAGTGTATTAAAAGGAGACAAAATGTTGTTGTTTTCCCATTTTATAACTTAATTTAAAACTTATGTATGTATCTAGTACTTCAAAAGCTACTAAACTAATCGTTCTTTCAGGACATGATCCCTTGTGATCATGACAATGTTATATAATAATGCATAAAATTTGGGTAACTAGGGTTGGGGTGTTATAGTAGGCATACGAGGAAGTTTAGTACAAACCATGGAAACTAGATTTAGAACAACTCTGATTAGGGAACATTACCCAAAGATTTACTTTGGGGATTAGTATAGAAGAACTTCTTAGAATTTTAGTAATGTAAATATTTTTTGAGTTTTCCAAGAAATACATCCATGTATAGATACGAGCAGGTAGAGGTGGCTCTGGAACAGATGTATCTATGGTTAAAACCCAAAAACACCACTTTGAGCTAGACTCGAACGTGAACTGGTGAACGACAACAGGCCTTGATGTACTCTTGGTTATGACAGTCCTAGGGAATATGCTTAAGATAATTCAAATTTTCTTTTCCAACCGATTTGAAGGATTTTAATATAATATTAGAATAAATGAGCATGGATTATCTTAATTTGTTTTAGATTGAAAATAAGGTGTCATGATATTCTCTAAATGATTTTATGACTACTGTTACTCACACAATGCATTCTGATTTTAGTAAATGGCTGGATTGCCAAGAATTCGTAGTAATATTGAACTTGATGTTCAAGGTAGGAACGATGGTAAAAACGAGAAACTAAATGGAAAGTTGACAGGCGTAAATATATCATGTTCATGCCTATGATTGACTCAAAAAATATGATCAACAACATATAAAATAACCAAATCCCAAACACAATAAATAAGAGAAAGGCATAGAATGATAAAAGATCCACCAGTGGAGACCGTAGAGAAAAGAAAGCTCAATTTCTATCGTGTAGGAAATGTGGAAGGAGACGCCCAGGAAAGTGTCTCAATGGAACCAAGAAATGATTTATGTGTGGGAAAGAAGGAAATAAAGTAAATAACTAAAAAGTAAAAATTTAGAGAACTATGGAAGAAAATAAAAAATATCCTAAGATTATATTTACAATCATTTGCTATAAATGTTGGGGACCTAGGCATTACTCGAGTCAATTAACTATTCTATTGGAAAACCACTAGGTCACAGATGAACCAATGTGGAAATAAATGGATAGTGAAATGTTTAAAATTATTGATGCCCTTTGTTGATGGGATTACATTTGATGAATTTTCTCTTGTATGTGTAACCCTACAGTTTGTTATGTTAAAATGCAATTTGATGATGAATTATCTTTTCTTTTGTGGATATAGTTATAAAGAAACATTTGGGTTTATATGATCTTTGAATTTCATGAAATTACAGGTTGTTAATTTTGGGGATGAAAATGCGAGGTATGAGATAACATTTTGTTGTTATATTATGTTATGGTTGTTTTAAGGAATTTATCTCATTTTTGTAATGTTATAAAATATAGTTTTTGAAAAAGGACAATACACAGACCGTGTGACAACCCTTCAAGTTGGACAAAGCTACATGAATCGAACTAACAATCTAAGTGCGACTAAGATTTATTTCCTACCATTACACTATGTAAAGTCCTTATTTAGTGTGACTAATTAATATTAGATAATTTATTTTATTGATCAACAATAAGTTGATTTTGGATCTTATGTTTTATAAAATAGATATTCTTATTATATGAAAAAGATTTGGTGATTAAGTGATAAATGTTATTTTAGAATACGTTCGCTCTGTTAGGAACACTATATACCTAAGGAAAATATAATACAATGGGATTTAATTTGAGGAGTAATGGTGGATTTTAATTTTTTAAGAATATATGTTTTTTCATTAGATTCAAGTTATAAATTGGAATTATTATCCTATCATAGAGAATATGTGATTTGGATAATTACACTTCAGTACGAGAATTTAAGATTATTTGATGTTATCTAGAGATAAATGTTAAGATTTAATATGAAAGATTATGTGATTAAATTCTTCATAGTTTTCGGTTTCAATATTAGTTTTGGTTATATTAAAGTATCTTAAGGATAATTGTTTATTGAATGTTATTTATTGAAATTTGGGTGTTGTTTGATTAATTTTGTAAATTAAGATTAGTATTTCTTTATATAAAGTATTATCCATTTTGGGGTACATCTGATCTTTTACAAACCATTTTGGTTTCAGTTAATCTTTAAATATAAGGGAAATATATACTTCATCCTTAGTGGATTATGTGATTCTCTAGATGTTTATTCTAGTGCTTCAGGTGTGAAAAAGTCATATTGAATACTCTTTATTTGGAGAAAGGATGAGTTAGTGGTTGAAATTTTTTAATGGATGAAACTCTACTTCAAACATAAGTGTATATCATTATGTTCTTAGTCAGTCTCATAAATAAATTCCTCAACTTTAGGAAATGGAACTTAAAACTGAAAATGCTGTCCGTTTATTTTTTCCTATTGGGAAACTAATGACTGTTTAACCCATCACAAGTTTGTAGTTTCCTTGTTGTTGAATTTCTCCTAATAATGTTTTATATCACTCTCCATTTGAACTTGAAACTTATTTCATAATCCATATCCATGTTTTCCTACATGGAATCCTAATATGGGTTATCTTAGGTGACCTTTGTTCTTCTCTTTCCTTCTTTTAAAGTGACAATTTTACGGACTATTTTTCTAATGCGGGACTATAAATGAAGTTCCCAAGACCAAATTTAAAATTTTGAGGAAACAATTTCTGAAATGGGGGAAGAATGTTACACACCAAGATTTCATGTTAGGTTATTTTCTTTAAAGTAATTCAAGAGCTTGTGTTACATGCAACACCGAGTTCAAGCACACCACGACTTTCCAAACTAGCTGTTCAAAAAGCAGTTATGAATAGTATTAACTTAGTTGTGAATATTATATACTATTTATAATTTTAACATCTAAATTACGTGTTCCTTAGACATAATATAAGAAAAAAAATTCAATTTTTCAGATAAAAAAATTATTTTTCAAAAAATACAATTTTACCTTCTTTTAATGAAGAACCCATTTTAAATCAAATATTTGACACTTTTATATATTCAATTTGACAAAATAAATTTCTTCATTAGTATTGGGACAAAAAAAATTTAGTTTGGATAAATTTTCAGTGCTTTTCTGATAACTTTAATATTTTTATGAAAGATGAAAAATACTAAATTTTAATTGAAAACAACATTTTTTAATCTAATTAATTTATAATGTTAATTTAAAAAATTTAATGGTCTTGAAGTATAATTAGAATATATTTTTAACATTTTATCCAATTTTGGTCATTATATGTAATTTTACATTTAAATTGTACATAAACACATATCGTTCTTTTGATAGTTTTTATTTCTCAAAAACCCGCTATCTAGTTTTGACAAAGGGATTATTTTTTAAATAAATTTATAAAACTTATATGTTTTTAATTTGGTATAATAAACATATTTTTTGAATATGTAATATCAAAATTATCTTTCGGTCAATTTTATGTATTTTTCTAAATACTTTCCATTTTTGATGAATAGTGAAAAACACTACATTATTGTTTAAAGTTGAATTTTTATTTAAATAAATATAATTAATTAAAATTTATTTTAATGTCCATATATATACATAATAAATATATTCTTATAATTTTATTCATTGAAGTCATTTTATAATAAGATTACATATATAAAATTTTATTAAACCTTTTGTCGTCTTTTACCCACCTTCTAGGTACATTTGTAAATTTTCAAATAATGTAATTTTACCGCTTCTATGAATTGAATCTTGGAAATTTTAGATACATGGTTGAAATAAATATGTAATATGTGGTTTGATAGGATAACAATAATTTTTGGAGAATAGTAACTTTTGAATTTTATTTACCACAGTTAAAAGTAAATTGGGCAATTAAAGGTAAAAATGATATTATAAATATCCTAACACATTTCCTAATTCTATTTTATAAGTGTATTTCAACCAAAATAAACCTTAAAACAAAAATAGGATCCTTTTTTATACACTTGGATAAGATTATTACATTTATTATATTTTATTTAAAGAAGAGTTAAAAGTGTTAAATTCAATGTTTTATAACTAAAACATTTTGTATATTGGGTTACACCAAAGATATATATGACTATAAATATTCATTAGAAAGATAAAAATATTTAATACATCATGGTATTTTATTTATAAATCTTAGACAATAAATAATTAAATTTATTAACGACACAATGATGATGCAGTAATTACCTTACTAATGTATGACTAAAAAATTGATGTTATAAAAATTAAAATAAATATAAATTTATAATTTTGATGAATTACATGAATTTTCTAGGTTAATATAACATTATAGATTGATTATTATATTTGAATAAGTATTCTTCTTATGACTTCACAAAAACCAAATACTAAATAGTGTCAAAATTGACATAAATGAGTTTTTAAAAAAAATACTATTTTATTAAATTATATAGTAGTTCAAAAAATATAAGGTTCGGAAAAAGTACTTATATAATGATTCATATGACATTACGGAACCTCTTGATGTTCTCTTGGAATTATACAATATTTTTATAAACCATGTAATATAAGAATACAAGAAGACATGTTAAATGTTAAACTGTTTAAATAAGAGTGAAATCTAAAAGATAAGGATAATATGGTTACCTAAACATGTATAAAGCCTATTGGTTGAAATTTTCTCAACCCATACCCACCTTATCCACGAAATAAATCCATTTGGAGCAATTAGAAACCGAAAATGATTTTATAATAAAATAATATTTCAAGATTTTCCTAAAGTGATCCTCACCTCTCTTATAAAATGTCACTTCCCATTCTCTTACTTTTACACCTCCAAAGCCTTTTGGATAGGCCAAACACTGATAAAATATCCTCCAAACAAGCCTCACCACAACTTGGAATCCTTAATTTGATCCGAAAGCCAACCAAAGGTGTCCTTTTGTTTAAATCAAAAATGAAGAACACAAAGAAGTGGTAATTACTTCAGCACCACTTTTAAAGTTATTTTCTTCTTCAACTTCTTATTTTTTGGTTTTTTACATAATAAAATAATAAATCCATCACATTATATATACTGAGATGTTATTATAAAAATGTTACAACCATATTTTTTATTTTATCCATCCTAATAATGACAAAGTCACCATACGTGCGTACGTACGACTAACCGTCTCCACTTCGTGGTGTAGATTGTTATTCAACAATTTGTTATTTGTATGGGTATAATAATGCGTATAACTGATATAAATAATAAATATAACATTTTAATTATTCTTTATATATAATATATTATCCAATTACATAAAATTTCACCTCTAATAGAATTATATTGTCACTCGTGTGTACGTACGACTTACCATCTCTACCACGCGATGAGATTTTGTTCCCCATCGTCACCATTCAGGAATAATTTTCATTTGATGATTATAAATAATGTTTATGAACTTAATATAATCATTTATATGAGTAAAATACATCATATCCATAACAATCAAGACTTACATAGCAAAAAATATAAAGGAAAACAAATCAATTAACACTCAAAACAATTATTCTACTAAAATATCATTAAAAAGGAATATTAAAAGATCATATATGATATAATATTTATGTATGTAGTTCTTAAATAATTTAATCAAAATTATTTCACCATTATTCATGAGTTTATCCTACAATCAACTAAGGAAAATTTCATAATAAGTGTTTTTTCATCTCACTTTTTATTCTTGTGAGATTCATCCTATATTTTCCTCTAATTCATTTTTTGGCGGGTATGTACTAACCATGACTGTATTCTTTGTGTAATAAAATTTATTTTTTGGGTATTTATGTCTTCATTTTATGATACTTCTTTCAAGGGGTTTATTTTTGTATTTTACCTAATCGGTAAGGGAACTTCTAATTTCAATTTCAACTCATTGGGTTTTTCGCACACTTCAATGACTATTTTACTCCATGATTATGTGTGAAATAACTATTTATTTATTTAAGTAGTAATTTATACTCCACTATTTGTGGATATACTTTTTATATACTTAATCAATCCATTGATAAATTCTCCTATCATTGAAATGATCTTGATAAGGGTAATCTTAACTAAATTTCCCCATTCATTGAGTTAAACCTCCAAGTCATTGGTTTTGTTTTTACAAGAATATGGGTGAATGTCCTCTAATTTATTTACACTGAATATCCAATAATATTGAGTGTATTTATGTTTTTCATACATAATTATGTCATTTAATTATCCATAATCTAATTATATGGTCATTATAAGTAATTTCATCTCAATTTACATTCCATTGAGACTTCTTGTTGTTAATAACCAATTCACTTTTATATGGTGTATATATTTTCCATTGACATATTATACCATGATTCACTTTATTATCATGATATTATAATGTTTTCATTAATGTTATTTGTCAATAATTTGTATTCAAGAATCTTTCATTTGGTTAGGAACTCTTTAACTAAAATATTGTTGTAATGATTTAATGATTTATTATTCAAAATCTTTCTCGTTAATGTCCATGTTTTAAAAAAAAATTAAGGATTTATTTATATGGATATGAATGATTTAAAATTATAATTCCTTTCAAAAGTTTCAAAGTTGTATGTGATACTTTGATTCAAAAATCTCTTCTAAACAACTTCTTTGATATGTAGGGCGACTTTTAATTATTTTCAAGAAAATGTGGATATTTCTCTCAAATAGTTTTTCTGATTATTTTCATCTATGACAATATCCTTCATTGTATTTTATTATTCATTGAGGTTGATTTATTATAATACAATCTTCTAAATTGTATTTAACTAGTTATGTTTAATTGTGGTTGTGTTACTTTTATTCCATTCATAGAATGTGGTTAATGTATCAACATTATTTATGGTAGTTTTAATACGAATGTCTAGATTATGTTTCACCCTTTTCATATGAGGAATTGATTGGACATAGTATGTGACGGGTGGGGTCCCCTATAGCTCCTCGATGCATTGGTAGGTCTTAGGAAACAAACTAGTGTATTGGAACAAGGCCTTGAAAAAATTATTATTTGTAGTCTTGGAATGAGGCCTTGACAAGGTGGTTTTGATGTTCGACATTATGTATTTCATCATTATGAAATTAGCTATTGATATTACAAGTGATTATTTGACTAGTAGAATATCCATGTGAATAAGTAAATTTCATTATTTGATTTATCTTTTCCATATTATACTGATTTTTATGTTTGAAAGGATTGTGTTTTAGTCTTGTACATTGCCTTAAATGTTTATGCTTATTTATGATAGTTTTTGTTATATTGTAATCCTTACCGAGCATTTGAGCACACCCCTTTCTTATGTTTTATTTTTTCATGGATGTGAAGAAGTATATTTTGATTGACTTGCAGGAATATGCTATGTGATATGAGTGTGTTAAATAGAGACACAATTTTATAGTTTTTCCATTTTATAATGTAACATAATACTAATATATGTATCTAGTACTTCCAAGGATACTAAACTGATCAGTCTTTAGGGACATGATCCCTTGTGATCATGCTAATGTTATTTAATAATACACCAACTCAGGGTAACAAGGGTTGGGACAGTAAACAGTTGCAGTCCTGAGTGGATCCACTAATGTACATCATGAACCTACCTATGTTGAAAGGTCATCTTGCCCAGTGGAAAGTGATCCCTCAATAGTTTGAAATTAGTTTCATTCGCCAGAATTCTATCAAGGGACAAGAGATGGAAAAATATCTTGTTTCCTATCCATGTCACCGAATATATTTCTATAGACCATCATTTCCCAGATGAGTCAATTCTCTCAGTGGATCACGTCATGCGGTGTTGGAAGATGCACTTCGATGTCACCTCGTGGAGCCCTACTAGCAGGAGACTCAATGATCCAAGATTCAACAGAGTAGGCCTTGGTATCATCATTATCATTCCTTTAAATTTAGTTCATCCCTATTCATTCTTATTTTGATAATCTTGCACCAACAATGAGGTCGAGTATCAATCCCTCATCACTGGTCTCGAAATTTCCATTGAGATTGATGTTCTCCACCTATATGTGAAAGGGGACTCTGAACTATTCATCAAGAAAATAAATGGATAATCCATCATTGGGAAGTCATAGTCCATAACCTTTCTATAGATAACTCACTAGTTAATGGAAATGTTCCCTTTCTACCAAGAAGTTACTCATATAACATGATCGCATAACTATAGACCGGATTCCTTGGCCAGGCTTGTCGCATCTCTTGAAGAGCTTGACCGGGATGATTTTATTATCCATGTGGTTCATCAAAGGGTCATTACTCTCATCACCCCATATGATGATGAAATCCCACAGGTAATCTACCTAATCATCGATGCCTCCACATCGAGACCTCCAAGTCCCCCTATCATAGTATTGGAAGAGACCCCTAAATGGATGACTCCCTTTATCGAGTATATCCAGAATTGTAATCTCCAGAAAAATCTAGATCAGCGTGAGTGAGTACGTCAACACACATTGTAACTCACTCTCCAGAGTGGTCCCAGTCATTAGAAGAACCTCTAAAGATGTGTATTTTATGGGATTGTTATTTATTTCATTCAAGGTAAAGAGATTTATTAGGTTATATAGGAACTTCATATAGTTTCCTGTTGGTCTCATTAGATAGGGCCGAAGATCTCTAGTTGGATATGAAGATTAGGATACTATTGTCACACCATGGTAAATGAATGCATCATGTTTTCAAAGAGGTAACACACGTTCCATGATAATTTTCCACATCAGCCGCCAGAGCATACCTATAATATGATGAAATCTTCCCCCTTTTAGGTCTGGAGAAATGATGTTGTGGGAGCATATCCACAAGCAACAGTTTCCAATATAGGTTTATCCTAACTGCTAGAGATTTATTTTACAAGTGGGAAGAGGCAGTCCCACACAAGGATATCAGGTCTTGTTCCATTGATGACTTCATGAGATCCTACATCATCTACCTATTTGGAGTCCCTCTTGCTATCCTCAACAATAACGACACCTACATCTGGGCATCAAATATGGATAAATTGTTCGCAATGTATAATATATGTTATAATCATACCTCTCAATATCATACGCAAGAAAATGGGAAGATAGAGGCGTTCAAAAAAACCCTCTATAACATCTTTCCAAAGTTGGTTTTTCAGAATAAGAAAATTTGGCTAGAAAATCTCCCAAATTCTCTCTAGGATTATTAGACAACTCATAATTCCACCACGGGGACCCCATGTTCCATGGTGTATGGAATAGAGTCATTACTACCCATTTAAATCCAATTACTATTGTGTCTCACAACCTTCTATTATCAGAAGAATCCATAAAATATATTAGAAGTCTGTCTGGATGAATTAGATTCCCTCGATGAGAACATGTTGCATGCATTTCAAAATTTAGAGAGACATTAGAACAAGATAGCCATAACATTGAATAAGAATGTTTGTCTCTGTTATTTCCATCAAGGTGACATGGTATTGGACCTGAGAATGCCAATTATACATAATAGGAAGACACAAAAGTTAGATCCCAAATTAGTGGGAACTTATATAATTAAAAAATGTTTCTCCAATGGTGCGTACTCTTTTGTCACTATGGATGGTGAGCGCATCACTCCTCCCACAAATGGAAAATTCCTTAAGTATTACTTCACCTAAGTAAACCCTTATTGTCCTGTAAAACATTTAACTGTATATGGTCTGACCTCTATATCCATCCATTAATATCCCTTTCATCCTTCATGACGATAAACTACAAGCAGTACACATATATCATGGTCCGATCTCTATAACCTTAAACAACGATCTCCCTCATCCATACCGTAAGACGATAAATTGCGCGAGTACCACAACACGTCACGCATCTTGTCATTTAGGTCTCCATCATCTTTTACGTCTGAAAAGACCCCATAGTGTCCTAGTCTCACACCACCTTGGATCCCATACCTCTTTGGGACGACTTCATGGAGGATCTTGAATGACCATTTGACACAAGTCTCACATTGGGAATATGGTCAGCGGTCGATGCTTACTTGTTTCCCCCATTCTAGGACACATGATATGGATATTGTATTGAAAACATTTTCAGCAGTTATTTTAAATCGTTATCACCATCCCCAGGGTCAATGTACTATCAGGCATGGTGATTCTCCATTTTCTTCCATTCTGTCCCACACACATGATAGTAAACTGGGAATCTATGGTCCATGCTCTAGGACTTTAATCTAATATCTTCATCATCCTTACCACATTGTATTAAAACATACGGTATTTTATGAATTTCATGTGTCTTGATTCCCATCCTTATGTGATATGTAGGAATGCCTAGACATATCATCTTCGGGTCCATCCCCAGTTTTTAAAAGCCTTCCCTTTTGTTTGGCCTCTTGGATTACGTTCTCCTAGGAGTATTTGGGGTGGTGTGGACTTTCATTATCCCCATTTATGTCGTTTTCTCTATAAACACCCAACATACCTCTCTCAAGGGATCGCTATTCCATGTCATTACATCATGACGTTAAAATGAATGACATTTTCAGAACTTCATATTTCTTGATTCCAATCATTATGGGATGCATAGAAATGCCCGAACATTTTCTTTTCTTGTCGAGCCCCATGTTTCATTGATTCATCATTCCTTAGGTCATCTCGACCTAAATATCATGGGATCACGTGGCTCAGTGTGGAATTTCCTTGACTTCATTTACATAGGATTTGATACTATAATGACCCATACTTTACATACATTGTTATTACTTAAAAAATGAAGCATACTTATTACAACATATAACAAAACCATGAAAGCACCATATAGGTATAGTGTCTTTAGAAACTGGGAAACATAAACAACTAGTTCATAAAGCATCTACACTATCTCCCATTTATTTCATCATATCTATAGTCCCTTTTGGAATATCTTACATAATAACCTTCTTCCTGACCTTGGGAAAGAAAACATAAAAAAGGGTGAGCTTGAATTCTCAGTAAGGGTAAACAAAAGAAATATCAATCACATCATATTCATAAGAACATAATATTTTGGAAATCTTAACCTGCAAAAGAGAGCATAATTTCATAACATGGGATAAATCATAGTAGTGAAATGTAATCCCAATAATCATAACATAAAACATGAAACTTTGTGGCATACACACATAATAATAGAGAATCATTTCTTATTAGTCAAGACTCATTGCCAAGACTATCTTAGTGGACAAAGTCCATTTCTGAACCGAGTTCACTCCTCGTTTCAGTCCTGTTTCACTGAACCGGTTTAACCTGCCGTTCCAGCCATGTCTATCTCATGAGATATAAAATCTTTTCCCAATTAACTGGATGGAGATATAGGTACCACCCATCTCATAATGATACCATTCTTATGTGTTCCACAAAATCATAAATCACACATCATTGCATAACCCATGTAATAAAAATGGGAATCATAAACATCGTGACATCATAAAAAAATTCATATAAGATAAAGGAATTCATATAAAATATTTCCATCACAACATAATCAAATCAATCTAATAATAGGGATCAAGACATAACCCTTTATTATCTTAGATGGAAAATAATTTTGATAAAACTCTTGAACTCCATTCTTGAGGAAAATATCCTTTTTACTTCAAAAATATTTTTCCTTTCTTAACATGTCATAAAATTTTAAACTAAAAGAAGTTGATTAAAAATAAACTTGAAAACTTGTAAAGGACGATTCTTGGAAATATTATTTTAAAAATCCATTCATTCCGTATAAGTTAAAAAAAACATTCTTCCCGAACTTTTTTTCAGAAAAGTCAAAAAGTACCTCGTACGAAAAACGACAAAAGATTCCTTTTATATCTTTTACTAAAAACTCACCGAAGGGTAAAATTGGATTTAAACAATTGTAGGTTTATGGAAACAATATTACATATTGAGGAAACATGGATGTTGATGATAAAATACACCCCAATAAATACCAAAGTATAAACAATCTCAGATAAAATGAGATTGTTATATTTTCCCTTACCTTAGGTCCAATTTGCTTCGTAAGTGTCCGAAACTCCAGTATAATGATTTAAATAATGTTATTGAATTATTCCATAATCATACTTATTTTTATGATATCATATACGGGAATATTCTTAACTTCTTATTAGTAATATTTCATCACTACTTGTTATTCGGGTGCTTATTACTTTTTGTTCTTATGCGCGTGTTGTCGAATAAATTCTTATTTTTATTTTTAGGTTATAGATACTTCATTTACAGAATGGTATTAGTGTAATATATATCATATTCATTAATTCAATTCATTTATATAATCATTATGCAATGAAGATCATGTGGAACAAGTCGCATCACATCGTGGAAACGGTATTTCGTACGTACACACGAGCGATGATATCGTTCCCATGATTGTGGAATTGTATTGGAGTGTATATATACTATTTCAGAATAAATATCACTTTACAATAATCTTATATAGTCATTATTTACACCATTATACCCATCCAAGTAAGGTGGTGGTGGAAAATAGATTACACCACGGCGTGGAGACGACATTCCGTACGTACGCATGCGTGGTGATTTCATTTTCCGTAGGGTGGATAGATGGTGAAATAGGGTTGTTTCAAACTTATAATAACATATCAGTATATTAGTGATACTGATGTTATTACTTCATAATGAAACAACTAAAGAAGAATAAGCTGAAGAAGAAATAAAGATGAAAGAATCGGTAACGGACATTACCTCTTCTTTGAAGCGCTTCTTTGAGACCTCATTTTAGAGAACTAACATTGGTCTTTGAAGAAAAACAGGACCTCTAGGATGTCTCTAGGGATGTGGAGAGAACGAATTGTCAGGGGTTGTCCGAAGTTGAAGGCTCAATGTGGTGTGAGGAAGAGAGGGAGGAGGTTCCCTTTTATAAGGGAGGAGAGGGGCACCTTTGGAATAACCAAAAATATTATTTTATTATAAATCCCAATTCGGTTTTAAATAGCTCAAAATTGATTTATTTAGATGATAAGGTTGATATGGGTAGAAAACCTCTCATCCAATAGAATTTAGACAAGTTTAGGTTCCTATTTTAACCTTATCATTTAGATTTAACATTAAGTTAAATAATTTTACTTTTACCGTGTCTTCTTGTGTTCTTACACTATAAGGTTAATAAACATACCATAAAAAGCCAAACTAACCCCAAGTTGTTTATTATTAATATATATAACCTTATCTAAGTCATTTGGCCGAACCTTAGATTTTTAGGAATAAAATCACAATTAATAATATAATATTTGTTTTAAAAACTATTTTATGTCAATTTTGACACTATTTAGTAATTGATTTTTGTGAAAATCATAACAGAATTATTAGTTCAAAAAAAGTTAATTAAATCAATACTAACATGTAATATTAACCTTGAAAATTAGTGGAATTAATAAAAAGTCTCCAATTACATTTATTTGGGTATTTATAACATCAATTATGTCAATATTTCATTAATAAGATAATTACTGCATCATCGTTGTGTCATAAATAAATTAAATTATTTAATGTCTAAAAATTACAAATAAAATACCATTATGTAGGAAAGTTTTATATATTTCTAATGAATATTTATAGTCGAATTTATCTTATGTATAACCCCATATTAAAATTTATTTACTTATTAAACTTTGATTTTAACTATTTTAACCCTTCTTTAAATAAATTAATAATAAATGTCCTAATCTAATCCATGTGGGCCTAAATGTTCATTTTTTATTCCTAAGGTTGTTTTTGGTCTAATTAAACTTATCCAATACAATTAGTACATGTTTTAGGGTAATAATAATAACATTTTTACCCTTAATTACCCTATTTACATTAAACCGTGATAAAAAAAGTAAAAAGTTAATATTCTCCAAAAAATTATTTTCATCTTATTGAACCACATTTTACTTACTGACATCAACTGTGACTCTTGGATTTTTGAAATTCCACTCACAGAAGCGGTAAAATTATGTTTTATGAAAAATTCAGTTTTTTTAACTACCACTTAGTGGTTTCACTATTCATCAAAAATTGAAAGTTTTCAGTAAAATACCAAAATTTCACCCTAGGCTAATTTCGACATTCCAAATGCAAAAATGAAGTCCATTTTGAAAAATAAAATTTATAAAATATCAAAAAGTGGTTATTACTATTCATAACGGCTAGTTTTAATAACATTTTAACAGTACATCATTGTTTAGTGAAACTCGGTATTGCGTACGACGCAAGCTATCGAGGAAGGTCGTGATTGCGTGTAAAGAAAGCCAAGCTAGTGTTGTGTGTAGTGAAAGATTCCTTTGATGATTTATATAACATAAAAACAAAATATTTCTCATAAAAGTCTCGAGTGTTACATTCTACCCCCCTTAAAATGAATTTTGCCCTCGAAATTCGTCACTTTGTAACAAAAAGATGAGGATACCTCTCCCTCATCATATACTCAAGCTCCCATGTAGCTTCTTCTAATTTGTGGTTCCTCCATAAAACTTTCACCAATAGAGTGGTCTTGTTTCGTAGGACTTTTTCGCTACGATCCAGAATCTCTATCGGCGGTTCTTCATAAGAAAGATCTTGCTCCAGCGGTACAACTTCTGAGCTGAGTACATATGAAGGATCAGGTATGTACTTTCTCAGGAGAGATACATGGAGCACATCGTGAACTTTAGAGAGATTTGGTGGAAATGACAATCAGTAAGCTACCTTTCCAACACGATCCAGTGTTTCGAAAGGACCGATATATCTAGGGCTCAACTTCCCCTTCTTTCCAAATCTCATGACCCTCTTCCAGGGAGATATTCGTAAGAACACTTTATCACCCAATTAAAACTCTAGGTCTTTTCATCGGTTGTCAGCATAACTTTTCTGTCGACTTTGAGCTGCTCTTATGTGTTGTTGAATAGATCAGACCTTTTCTGCCATCTCATCAACAAGATCTGGTCCTAATAGCTTTTTTCCCCCAACTTCATCCCAACAAGTTGGAGTCCTGCATTTCATTCCATAGAGAGCTTCATAAGGATCCATCTGAATACTGGAGTGAAAGCTATTATTATAAGAAAATTCCACCAAAGGTAGGTGTTGATCCCAACCACCTTTGAAATCCATAGAGCAAGCTCTCAACATATCTTCTAGAGTTTGAATTGTTCTCTCAGACTGACCGTCTGTCTGAGGATGATAAGCAGTGATGAAACTTAACTCTGTATCCAGAGTATGCTGAAGTCTTCACCAGAACTTCGAGGTAAATCTCGGATCCCGATCAGATATAATAGAAAGTGGTACTCCATGCAATATTACCACTTCCTTTCCATATATCCAGGAAATATGATCCAGAGAGAAATCCTCTCTAATAGCAATGAAGTGTGCAGACTTTGTAAGACGATCAACTATGACCCAGATAACATTATTGCCTTTGGATGTTTTAGGAAGTCCTGTGACAAAGTCCATAGTGATGTTTTCCCATTTCCATTCGGGTATGGGTAATGGTTGTAACATCCCCTTAGACTTCTGTCTCTTAGCTTTAACTTGCTGACAAACCAAGCATCGAGAGACATATTCAGCAACATCTCTTTTCATGCCATCCCACCAGAAGTACTCTTTCAGGTCCCTATACATCTTCGTGCTTCCAGGATGAATAGATAATGACGAACTATGAGCCTCATCCAGCAGGTCTTTCTTTAATCCGGGGATGGGAGGAACACAAACCCGATTCCTGAACATTATTATCCCATCCCAATCAAGGTTGAATTCAGGAATATTTCTCACCTTATTTTGTAACTCTACATATTATTTCTGTGCCTCTTTAATCATCACATGTCTAGATGGTTGAACATTTATTTGAGAAAGATACGGGTTTTCCCCTTCCATTATAATTCCAAGATCCATCCTTTGTAAATCCATAAATATTTGATCTTTTGTGATCCTCATCATGGATAAACTTGCATGGTCTTTTCGACTTAATGCATATGCCACCTTGTTTTCTTTCCCAGGGTGGTAATGAATTGAGCAGTCGTAATCCTTAATCAGCTCTAACCATCTTCTTTGGCACATATTCAGCTCCTGTTGTGTGAAAATATACTTTAAACTTTTATGATCAGTATAAATGTCACACCTTTCTCCATAAAGATAATGCCTCCAAATCGTTAATGCAAAGATTACCGCAGCTAACTCCAAATCATGTGTTGGGTAATTTTGATCATTGATTTTCAACTGTCGTGAGGCATAAGCTATCACCATATCATTTTGCATAAGAACACATCCCAGCCCCTTCTTGGATGCATCACTGTAGATCACAAACCATTCTCCACTACAAGGCAGTGTGAGCACAGGTGCACTGGATAACCTTCTTTTCAACTCCTTGAAATTCTCTTCACATTCCTCCATCCAAACAAACTTAACTCTTTTCCGAGTAAACTTGGTGAGTGGATTAGATAATCATGAAAAATCTTTCACAAAACATCGATAATATCCAACCAAACCAAGAAAACATCGGATCTCGGTTACTGTTGTTGGTCTCGACCATCTTTCGATAACCTCTGTTTTTTCTCGATCCACAGATATCCAATATTTTGAGATTATGTGACCCAAAAATGAAAGTTTTTGAAGCCAAAATTCACACTTGGTAAATTTGGAATAAATATTCTCCTTTCTCAGGGTCTTAAATATAATTATCAAGTGATCTTCATGTTCTTCCTTGCTCTTTGAATATACCAGAATATCGTCTATAAAGACTACCACAAACTGATCAAGATAGTCTATGAAGACTCTATTCAACAGATCCATGAAGATATAAGGGGAATTAGTAAGACCAAATGGCATCACTATGAATTCATAGTGTCCATACCTTGTACGGAAAGCCATCTTTGGTATATCCTCCCTTTTGACCCTTAATTGATGATACCCTGAACAAAGATCAATCTTGGAAAAGTATTGAGCTCTGCGTAGTTGGTCAAATAATTCATCAATGCATGGGAGAGGATATTTGTTCTTTATAGTGATCTTGTTAAGTTCTCGATAATCAATGCCGAGTCTCATTGATCCATATTTCTTCTTAACAAATAGAACAGGTGCTCCTCAAGGTGACTCACTAGGGCATATAAATCCCTTCTCAAGATTCTCTTGGAGTTGCTTCTTCAATTCCTGCAACTCAATTGGGGCCATTCTATAAGGTGTCCTTGAAATAGGCAAAGCACCCGGTACGAGTTCTATTGAAAACTCAACTTCACGATTTGGTGGAAGCCCCGACAATTCCTCTGGAAAGACATCACCAAACTCCCATACAATGGGAATATTATTAATCATGAGTTTCTCACTAACCATTTGAGATAAATAACCTTCATTTAGTGGAATAAAGGCCCATAAGATGGAATAAATTTCCACTGGAAGGTTATGTTCATCCTTGCATCGATAGACGATCATAGATTGATCTGGAATATGAAATGTGACTTCCCTTATTTGGCAATTGATATGAGCTCCATATAAATAAAGCCAATCCATGCCAAGAATGACATCAAATTCCACTATAGGAAGGATCACAAGATTTGTAGGAAGCACTTTCCCACAAACTTCAATCGGAGAAGAATTATAAACTTTTGATGCTACTGTTGTGCCATTAGGGGTTTTCACAGCTAACTCAACATCTAATTGTTGAGGTAATACGATGATATCCTTAGAAAATTCTTCAGAAATAAAGGAGTGGGTGGATCCAGAATCAAATAAAACATTTGATACTTTAGAGTGGATAATAATTGTACCTTTCACCACATCGTTATCGTACTCCGCATCGCTGATAGAAATTTCATGTGACTTTCCTTTGTCTTTAGCCTTAAGAGTTTGTTGACGTCAACCATCATCATTAACCCTTGGATTTGGGAATTGATTGGAATAATGCCCAATATCCTTGAACTTGAAACATTTAAGTGTAGTAGGTTCATTCTGTGTATCCCTTCATTTGTTTGCATCATTAGACATCTTCTTCCCATCATTGCGGCATTCAAATGTCTGATGACCTTCCTTTCCACATTTGAAACATTTACTTGTCCCTTTAAGACAACTCCCTCCATGTTTCTTTCCACACATTGAGCATAAGGGAAATCCCATCTTCTTTTCAGTGTGCTCTATAGATTTTTCTTTGAATTCCATTTTCCTCTTCTTATCAAACCCATATGGATGATGGGTTACTCAAATCTCCATCTCAACTTTGAGATCACATTGAATTATTTACTCGTAGCTATTAATGTCCCTTATGGATAACGCCCTTCGAAGACTTTGTTTTAATCCACTAAAGAATCGATCAATCTTACTCTCAGGTTGGATAATAATACCAGAAGCATACCTTGCAAGTCTTGTAAAATTTGCTTCATAGGTACTAACAGATTCATCATCCTTTTGCTTTAGATCAAGAAACTATTTCTCCATCTTTGTTCGGAGAATACGAGGGAAGAACTTATTGAAAAATAAGTTCTTGAACTCGTCCCATTCCATGGACCCAATTTCATCCCTTTGCCTCGTATTCTAAATAATATCCCACCATTGATCAGCATCACCTTCCAAACGATACACTACTAAGATGACTTTATCATATTCAGAACATTGAAAAACTGAAAATATCTTTTCAGTAGTACTGATCCATTTTTCAGCAACTAATGGATCAGTAGACCAACTGAATAAAGGTGGACACTGCCTCATGAAGGATTCAACAGAATTTTGCTCCTTCCTTTGCTCGTTTGGAAGTCCTGCCTGATTCATAGCGTGATAAAGTTGTGTGAGCATGGCTACAAGATTTTTCATTCCAGCTCCCATAACATTTGTTTGCTCAGGGGGACAATCATTGCATTGGCCGTCGCATTCCGCATTAACCCGGTTCTTTCGGGTTCCAGCCATTGACTAAAACCAAGAAGAATAGTGTGAGAAACACTAATTATAATAGGAAAACCACATAATCAAGAATAAAATTTCACACGTAAGTTCTTATCCTAGGTTATTCATGGCCATTTCTAAAACACTAAGATTGTGTTCTATGCTTAGACTTATCCTTAGGGTTCTTACTAAGGCTTTCACATCCTAGTTTCCAAAGGTTAACTATACCTTTCCTTTGATACCAACTATAACAACCCATACTTTACATACATTGTTATTACTTCAAAAATGAAACATACTTATTACAACATATAACAAAACCATGAAAGGACCATATAGGTATAGTGTCTTTAGAAACTGGGAAACATAAACAACTGGTTCATAAAGCGTCTACACTGTCTCCCATTTATTTCATCATATCTATAGTCCCTTTTGGCATATCTTACATAATAACCTTCTTCCAGACCTGGCGAAAGAAAACATACAAAAGGGTGAGCTCGAATGCTCAGTAAGGGTAAACAAAAGAAATATCAATCACATTATATTCATAAGAATATAACATTTTGGAAATCTTAACCTACAAAAGAGAGCATAATTTCATAACATGGGATAAATCATAGTAGTGAAATGTAATCCCAATAATCATAACAGAAAACATGAAACTTTGTTGAATACACACATAATCATAGAGAATCATTTTTTATTAGTCAAGACTCATTTCCAAGACTATATTAGTGGACAAAGTCCATTTCTGAACTGAGTTCACTCATCGTTTCAGTCTTGTTTCACTGAACCGGTTTAACCTTCCGTTCCATCCATGTCTATCTCATGAGATATAAAATCTTTACCCAATTCATTGGAGGGAGATATAGGTCCCACCCATCTCATAATTACACCATTCTTATGTTTGCCACAAAATCAAAAATCATACATCATTGCATAACCCATGTAATAAAAATGGGAATGTTAAACATCGTGACATCATAAAACAATTCATATAAGATAAAGGAATTCATAAAAATATTTCCATCACTACATAATAAAATCAATCTAATAATAGGGATAGAGACAGAACTTTTTATTATCTTAGATGGAAAATAATTATGATAAAACTCTTGAACTCCATTCTTGAGGAAAATATCCTTTTTACTTTAAAAACAATTTTCCTTTCTTAACATGTCATAAAATTTTAAACTAAAAGAATTTGATTAAAAATAGACTTGAAAACTTGTAAAGGACGATTCTTGGAAATATTGTTTTTAAAATCCATTCATGCCGTATAAGTTAAAAAAACATTATTCCCGTACTTTTGTCGAAAAAGTCAAATGGTACCTCGTATGAAAAATGACAAAAGATTCCTTTTATATATTTTACTAAAAACTCACCGAAGGGTAAAATTGGATTTAAAAAATTTTAGGTTGATGGAAACAATATTACATATTGAGGAAACATGGATGTGGATGACAAAATACATCCCAATAAATACCAAAGTATAAACAATCTCGGATAAAATGATACTGTGATATTTTCCCTTACATTAGGTCCAATTTGCTTCGTAAGTGTCCGAACCTACTGTATAATAATTTAAATAATGTTATTGACTTATTCCAGAATCATACTTGTTTTTATGATATCATATATGGTCATATTCTTAGCTTCTTATTAGTAATATTTCATCACTACTTGTTATTCGGGTGCTTATTACTTTTTGTTCTTATGTGCGTTTTGTCGAATAAATTATTATTTTTATTTTTAGGTTATAGATACCTCATTTAAAGAATGTTATTAGTGTAATATATATCATATTCATTCATTAAATTCATTTATATAATCATTATGAAATAAAGATCATGTAGAACGAGTCACATCACATCGTGGAGACGGTATTCCATACGTATGCACGAGCGATGATATCGTTCCCATGATTGTGGAATTGTATTGGAGTGTATATATACTATTTCAGAATCAATATAACTTTACAATAATCATATATAGTCATTATTTCCACCATTATACCCATCCAAGTAAGGTGGTGGTGGAAAATAGATTACACCACGGCGTGGAGACGGTATTCCGTACGTACTCACGTGCGGTGATTTTGTTTTCCGTAGGGTGGATAGATGGTGAAATAGGGTTGTTTTATACTTATAATAACATATAAGTATATGAGTGATACTGATGTTATTACTTCATAACGAATCAACTAAAGAATAAGAAGTGGAAGAAGAAATAAAGATGAAAGAATCGGTAACGGACATTACCTCTTCTTTGAAGCGCTTCTTTGAGACCTCCTTTTAGGGCACTAAAATTGGTCTTTGAAGAAGACCAGGACCTCTAGGATGTCTCTAGGGAAGTGGAGAGAAGACATTGGCAGGGTTTGGACGAGTTTTAAGGCTCAAAGTGGTGTGAGGAAGAGAGGAAGGAGGTTCCCTTTTATAAGGGAGGAGAGGGGCACCTTTGGAACAACTAAACATATTATTTTATTATAAAGCCCAATTCGGTTTTATATAAATCCAAATTGATTTATTTTGAAGATAAGGTGGGTATGGGTCGAAATCATCTCATCCAATAGAATTTAGACAAGTTTAGGTTCCTATTTTAACATTATCATTTAGATTTAACATTAAGTTAAATAATTTTACTTTTACCGTGTCTTCTTGTGTTCTTACACTATAATGTTAACAAACATACCATAACAAGCCAAACGAACCCCATGTTGTTTATTATTTATATATATAACCTTATCTAAGTCATGTTTCTGAACCTTATATTTTTAGGAATAAAATAAAAATTAATAATATAATATTTGTTTTAAAAACAATTTTATGTCAATTTTGACACTATTTAGTACTTTATTTTTGTGAAAATCATAACAGAATTATTAGTTCAAAAAAAGTTAATTAAATCAATACTAACATGTAATATTAACCTAGAAAATTAGTGTAATTAATAAAAAGTCTCAAATTACATTTATTTGGGTATTTATAACATCAATTATGTCAATATTTCATTAATAAGATAATTACTGCATCATCGTTGTGTCATAAATAAATTAAATTATTTAATGTCCAAAAATTACAAATAAAATACCATTATGTAGGAAATTTTTTTAGATTTCTAATGAATATATATAGTCGAATTTATATTATGTATAACCCCATATTAAAAATGATTTACTTATTAAACTTTGATTTTAACTATTTTAACCCTTCTTTAAATAAATTAATAATAAATGTCCTAATCTAATCCAAGTGGGCCTAAATGGTCATATTTTATTCCTAAGGTTGTATTTGGTCTAATTACACTTATCCAATAGAATTTAGAAATGTTTTAGGGAAATAATAATAACATTTTTACCCTTAATTACCCTATTTACTTTTAACCGTGATAAAAAAAAGTAAAAAGTTACTATTCACCAAAAAATTATTTTCATCTCATTGAACCACATTTTACTTACTGACATCAACCATGTCTCTAGTATTTTTGAAATTCCACTCACAGAAGTGGTGAAATAATGTTTTATGAAAAATTCAGTTTTTTTAACTACCACTAAGTGGTTTCACTATTCATCAAAAATTAAAACTTTTCAGAAAAGTACCAAAATTTCACCCTAGGCTAATTTCGACATTCCGAATCCAAAAATGAAGTCCTTTTTGAAAAATAAAATTTATAAAATTTAAAAAAGTGGTTATTACTATTCATAACGGCTAGTTTTAATAATATTTTAATAGCACATCATTGTTTAGTGAAACTCGGTATTGCGTACGACACAAGCTATCGAGGAAGGCCGTGACTGCGTGTATAGAAAGCCAAGATATTGTTGTGTGTATTTAAAGACTCCTTTGATTATTTATATAACATAAAAACAAAATATTTCTCATAAAAGTCTCGGGTGTTATAGATACTGCCTCACCATGTGCCCTAACATCAAGAGCATCCCCTTATCTTTACTTCATTACTGCATGACGTTAAATCAATGTTATACCAGTATCACTTTTTGGATTTAATCCTATCCATATAGGATACGTAGGAACTCCCAGAAATTTTGTATTGGGGTCCCGCCACATTTCCTTCAATATTCTCTAGCCCCTTGGCCTGAGGCCCCCCATTGGATTGCACGTGTTGTGGTGTGGACTTTTCTTGTCCCCATTCACGTTGGGTATGATTTATCACTCCATGCATATACACATTAGGACATCATTATTCCACATGAATCTAAGAAATATGACGTTAAACTAAGCTTCTTGGTCCCACATGACTTTAAAAACTATTGTTTGTTTTCCACCCGATGTTAATTTTCTTGGGATGGTCCTATCTTAGGACCTCAAATTGTGACACTATCATCATGGCCTCATGAAGAAGAAAATGGAACCACATAGTGGTGTCCTCACTTGAGAGGGCATCACATTTGGAATCGATCATCCACCATGCTATTTTTCAAGGCCTACGTATAACTTCATTCCAGTGAAAATGCCCTAATTCTCCATCCTGTGTCTATTGCTCTGAAAGAAACACAACCACACTAAACAACAAACACGATCTTTCAAAATCTTCTCTGTTTGGTTAATGTACCATACATGCACAAAAATCCATTTCAGAACTACATGTGTCATTATCCCACCCTTATGAGATACTGTTGACACTAGAAAACGCATTTACAAAATATTACAAATTATACCATACATGATCGAAGATTGTATCCCATTTTTCAATATTCGATTTGATTGGTCATAGAGCCCGAACAGAGATACGGATTAGGAGTTATGGTCACTCGATGTTGGGATGGACAAATGGTGTGTGGAGCCCATTCGTGAAGCTCCCTCCATGATGGTGGAGTAGAGGGAACTTGACCAGAGACTCTGTGCGGGTCGTGAATGCCATGACGGTAGCTTTTGAGACTATGAGAAACTTGAGGTAACATGACTGGAGCTTCTGCGAGCGCCACAAAGGCCGATGATGGTTGACTCCACGGTTATGAGAAACTTGAGGGAACTCCCTCCAGTTGCAGAGTTTGATTTCCTTTGTGGTTCATTTTCTCTTCGCTGTGTGCATTTCATATTCAAGGTGTGCTCCACCATCCTCCATTTCCTATAAATAGCCATCTCACACCCCCTTCATATGGATGGTTAGGCCTCCCCTTCAGCGATGGATCTCCCATTTCGAAGTGCTCGAGAGCACCGTGAAGTGATGCCTTTCATAAAGGGATCCTCCCTTTGCAAAGGAGGGCTGTCCTTCTAGTTTCTCGAGGCTTTACAAAGCCCCATGCACTGTGAGACCATGCCATATGTGAATAATCTTTGATTTGAGATAGCCTATCCTCCGTGAGACCATGCTCCGTGATCCCCTTTCTTTCGCGAAGCTGCTTTCCGAGACCCTACGATCCATACCACGAGGGATGCCCCCCGCACTGCCGCTCAGTTTTAATGTCAGCCTATGGTCTCAGCCCTCCGAGTCGGTACCATGGCTTCCGTCACTAACCCCCATGAAAAATGGAGAGTCACACCGCTAGATTTTCTGTTTAGGATGTCGACATTTTCCATTACACCCTTATGTGCACCCACCTTCCACCTAGGGAATACCAGGATTTTAGATACCCCTCTAAACACCATGAAACACCTTGGATTGACAAAATACTCTCGGTTCGTTTCCCTAGTTGTGAGTAGAGATTCTAATCATCAATTCCCCAACTACCTTGTGTCGAACCATTCCTCATGCAACTCATCCAAACCCCATCACCTGACTTCTATACCAGTTTGAACCAGAAATGGTCATTCTTGCGTAAGTCCCAACACCAGCCATTTCTAGGCACCTTATTCCTAATAGTCATATATATATGGCATTTAACTATAGTAAGCCCTATGTGAAAAACATAGAATTCCACTGGTTCTAAAAAAGAGTGTCCTTAATGCACCAAGAATATGATGCAAACAATCCATCTTTTGGACTACAAACCGTAGAACACCCTATGTGACAAATATAGGATGCCTCTTGATCCAAACCAGAGATTCCATATGCACCAAGAATAATATTCCAATAGTCCTATCTACATAATTTTAAAATGTAGTACTCCCAATCTGAAAAATATAAGATTCCTCTTGATCCTAATGAGAGATTCTTTATGATCCAGGCATAAGATGCCAATAGTCGTTACTACATGAATTTTATCTATAGTAGTCCCTATCATTAAATAATAGGATGCCTCTAGTTCCAAATAAGTGATGAATTATAATCCAAACATAAGATTCCTCATTCCATGATTAGAGTGGCGTAATTTCAAGAGTGTTGGAACCTATTCAAACATTCTATCACTCCATCTCATGATTTACATGTCCTTAATTATGATCTTCATCCACTTTCATGTCTGAATGGACCCCCTAACGGCTTGGTACCATGCCACCTTGGCTCACCTATCATCCTGGGCCAACACCCTAGAAGGCTTTGGATGACACTTCGAGTTAGGTCCTGCATTTCTCACACAGTTAGCATTCGACCCTCATTTTTTGGTCCCCATTTTAGGATAACATGGTATGGATGTTTTGTTTTGAACATGGTCAATAGTTATCCTCCATAATCATGCCACCCTATCCACATTCCAAATGTTGGGAATGTGATTCAAACTATTCATCTCCCTTTGTTCACACTGATTCCAACACCATTGGCATTATCCCTCTTGTGAAATAGCACATAAGTGTAGGCCTCAATCATATTTTTTAAGCCACCAGTGAGTTGGGATGACCTCATGGCCAGACATGAGGAAGAAATTAGGGGAAGCTTCCATGCGTAAGTCCCATTCACCGTTGCCACTCCTTAGTGATACCTAGGCAGCTACCCTACATAGGCCCCATTCACCATCGCTTCTCGTTAGAGGCACCCCGACAACTTCAATGCATAATCCCCGTTTAAAGTTTCCACTCCTTACCGGAACCAAGGAATATTCTCTACATTAGCCCCATCCATTATTTCCACTACTTAGCAGGACCCGGGAAGCTTCCATGCATAAGCCCCATCCACCTTTTCCACTCCATAGTATCACTGGGGAAGCTTCAATGCATAATCCCCATCAACCCTTTCCTCTCCTTAGCGGCACTCGGGCATCTTCCATGCGTAATCCCCATTCACCATTGTCGCTCCTTAGAGGCACCCGAGTAGCTTCCATGCGTAAGCCCTAGTCACTGTTTCCGCTCCATAGCGGCACCAAAGAAGCTTCAATAAGTAAGCCTCATCCACCGTTGCTGCTTCATAGTAGTACCCGGGAAACATCCATGCGTAATCCCCATTCACTGTTGCCACTCCCTAGAGGCACCCAGTAATATTCCATGCGTAATCCCCATTCACTGTTGTCGCTCCATAGAAGAACCAGGAAAACTTCCATGTGTAAGCCCTATCCACCGTTGTCGATGCTTTGCAGCACCAAGGCAGCTTCTTTGTGTAATCCCCATCCACCTTTCTACTACATAGCAGCACTCCGGAAGATTTCATGCATAAGCCCCACCCACCACTGCTGCTCATTTTCAGCACCTGGGATTCTTCCCTACGTAAGTCCAATTTACCTTTTCCTCTCCTTAGCGGCACCTGGACAGATTCTATGCGTAAGACCAATCCACCATTTTCTATCCTTAGCGGCACCTGGGAAGCTTTCATACGTAAGCCCCATGCACCATTTATTCCCCTTAGAAGTACTGAGGTAGATTTCATTAGTAAGCCCCATCCACCAATGCCGCTTCATAACTGCACTCGGGCATCTTCCATTCTTAGGCCCCATCCACCACTGCTTCTCCTTAGCGGCACCCAAGAAGCTTCCACGCATAAACCCCATTCACCATTGTTTCTCCTTAGTAGAAACCAGACGACATCCATGCATAAGCCCCATGCACTGTTTCCGCTCCTTAGCGGATCCCGGGAAGCTTCCATGCGTAAGCCCCTTCCAACATTACCGCTCTTTAAAAGCACCCGGGAAGCTTCAATGCCTTAGCCCCATCCACCATTGTCGCTCCATAGCGGCACCCAGGTAGCTTCCATGTGTAACCCACATTCACCATTTCCTCTCCTTAGTGGCACCCAGGCAGCTTCCGTGTGTAATCCCCATTCACCGTTGCTGCTCCTTAGCGGCACCCGAGAAGCTTCCATGAAGAAGCACCATTCACCATTGCCTCTCCTTAGCAGCACCTGGGCAGCTTCTGTGCATATTCCCCATTCACCATTTCCACTCCTTATCACACCCATGAAGCATACCTGTTTAAGCCTTATTCATTGTTTCCCCTCCTTAGAGGAACCTGTGCTACTTCCCTGCATAAGCCCCATTCACTTTTGTCGCTCCTTAGTAGCACTCGGGCAGTTTCCATACGTATTCCCTATACACTGTTGTCACTCCTTTGCGACACCGGGAAGCGTCCACACCTAATCCCCATTAACACTTTCCTCTCCACAGCAGCACATGTAAATGTCCATGCATAATTTTCATCCACCACCCTTCATGGATGCACCATTGCACCCTGAATGTCTGGTCTGTTTTTGCCTCTTTCTTCTCACACAGAGCATGACTCATGTGAGCATAGAGTAAACAGTGACCATGAAATCCTTTCTGGTCCACCTTTTCATGTAAGCCCCAAATAATCTTGAACTATTTAGACTTTGATCCTTTCTGAGGCAATGTACGTATGAATCCTCTTTGAGGTTCAATACCAACACCAACTGATCCCGACCCCTTCATGACAGTTCACCAAACAATTCTGAACTATGTGGAATTTGATCCATATCTCCTAAGCAAGGTACATATGAAGCCTCTCTGAGTATCAATCCCAACACCAGCTAGTCCATAGCCCTTAACGTCGGTTTACCAAATCATTCCAAACTATGTGGACTATGAACCTTGTCTCCTAGGAAAGGTATGTAGGAATCTTCTTTGATGTTTAAGACCAACTCCCATTGATTCATACCCCTTCATGTTGTTTCACCAAACCATTCCAAACTATATATACTTTTATCACTTTATCAAAGGTAAGGTATGTAGGAAGCCTCCCTGATGTTCATGCCCAACACCTACTTATCCAGACCACTTCACGTTGGTTCAACCTTGTCTTATAAAATGTTAAACTGCATCCACCATCCCACACTACGTGGAATTTCATCCTTTCCAGTGCAAGGTTTGTAGGAAACCTCCTTGAGGTTCATGCCCCACACCCATCTGTCATGACACTTCACGTCGGTCCACCCTCTTCCAACATGATGTTAAATTGTATTCCCCCTTTAATCCCACAAGATGTTAAAATGTACCCATTAGAACTATGTGGGATCTAATCCTTGTCTCCCAGACAAGGTACATAGGAAGCCTCCCTGAGGTCCAACCCCGACCAGCGGTAAGCCATTGTATTACCTAATGAGCGGTAAGCCGTTGTGTTTCCCAGTCGATGGTAATCCATTGGGTCTCATGAACAAAGGTAAGCAGTTGTGTTCCCCAACCAGCGGTATGCATTTGTATTTCTTAATCGGTGTTAAGATGTTCTGTTCCCCAATCCATGGTAATCTGTTGTACCCCAGTCGACAATAAGCCATTGACAACCCCAACTAGTGGTAAGCCATTGTAACCTCATCTAGTGGTAATCCATTTTAGTATTCAATCGACGAAAAGCCGTTGTAGTGCCATTCGCTGGGACCGGAATCTCTGGTACGCCCCCGTGGAGTCAGACCAGCCCAGGCTTCTAACCACGCGTACGCCCCGGTATGTCATTAGGTCGTTGTCCTCTGCATACAACTCGATTCCTCAACCCATCCTAAACTACATGGACATTGATTACCTACCATGGGGATACGTAAGAAGCCTCCCTGAAGTTCAATACCGTTACTCAGGTCCCATCATTACCTATTTCCCTCGAGCTTATGTGTTTCGAGAAGTTCATGTCTCAACCTAGAGGTTCCACTTCTTTTGGTTCCCATAGATGAACTACGCAGAATTTGATTCCCTTCCACAGGGATACATAAGAATCCTTTCTGTGGTTTAAGTACAACACTAACATCACCTTCATGATGGTTTATTATGATTCCTCTCTACTTCATTCAACTCTACATCATCATCTCTGATTCTTACTCAGGTCCCAAAATCCTACTGTTATCACAACATTCCCTTGGGAAGCTTACCATGCATTTTCCCTACACGATGCACAATCATTCAGCCAAGAGTGTACCTCTTTCAATGGGCAGCTAACCATGCGTAAGACCCATCATGTATTTGGGTTATTGTCCTTTGTTTACACCCTGATTCACTACCCCTTTGAACTACATGGGTTATGATCTCTGTCTTCTACCCATGGTACGTAGGAAACCTCCATGAGGTTCAATCCCAATCAACGGTAAACCTTGTTTTCCCCCCATTCTGGGGTGCACTCTTCCTGATCTGCCCTTATGGGCGTCCATATCGGCCTTTTTGGTGTGACATCTTCCCTTTAGGGGACACACCACCCTAGGTCTGGTCTGATTGGTAATTATGACCTATCAATATGGTGTTCCCCATTATAGGGTGAACTATTTCTGATCTTCTCATAGTGGTGTCCATATCATCATTCATGGTTTGATATCTCCCCTCATTGGGACACACCACCTCAGATCTTTCCTCATTGGGAGTTCTGATCCATCTATCTGGGCGTTCCCTCCTAGGGATGTACCAATATGACCCACCTCTATGTGGTGTTCTGATAATTCCCATACCGTCTCTACAAGATGCTAAACTTGCGGGCTACCTCATGTTATACATGAGATTCCAGAGGAAAACCTCGGAAGACACGCCTTTGTCCTAGCCTTCTCCGCAAGATGTTAAACTCATGGAATATCCCCAGTTAATCCTTGGATGTTGAGGAAAACTTCAGAGACAAGCCTCAACTATAAGTTTCCCTGTGACAGACGTGGGATTCCTCGGGATATGTGCCCTTAAGGTTCCCTCATAAGATGATGAATAAATGTTCCCCAATGTCCACACATCCATAGACGCACTGACATGCCTGATGTTTTCATCTACTCCGACCGAAGGTTGCTTCCTTATCAAGACCCCTTGAAATGTCCAAACAGAAGTAGTGTAATTAACTGGTGTCCACAATGATATGGCACCTGTAATAAGATTCATGAACCCCAAATCTGACCATTGAGGGAGACCTGGACTAGGTAACGAGTTCTAAGGAGGAATCCACAGAAGGAGAAAATGATATCCCATCATCCTGTTTTTATGAAGGAGCAAACATCCCTAAATAAGGGATTGATTTCACTCTCCATTAGAAATCTTGAATATAGGGAAATAGACCAGCAAATCCTCGATAGATGGATGTAGGACCTCGAGATAGCATCAAAAACTGATATGTAGGAACAACCAGACATTTCGTCATAAGTTCCAACCCTAGGTACCTCAAATCCTCCCTTCAGGCCTAGCCCATTGTCTAGAACTCTATTTTAGGCACATGGTGTTGGTTGAAATTCTTTAATAATCATTCATGTTGGTTTTAGAATAGTCAATAACTATGTGTTTTTGGATTCCTATCTTTATGGGATAAATAGGAATGCCCAGAAATTTTATCCTCGGGTCCAACCTCTGGTTCATCTATTACTTCTACAAGCCCCTTGGACTAAGTTATCTGCTCATATTGTGAATGGTGTGGTATGAGGAATTCATTAATCCTCATTCACGTCAGGTTATTCTTTGATTCCATACACATTTCTCTCTTGAGAAACCTCTACCCCTTGCATCCTTACCACATGATTTTCAACTACATGGCAATTACAAAACTACGTATGGCTTGATTACCATCCTTATGGGATATGTATGAACTCTAAGAAATTACATATTTGTGTCCAGCCCCAAGTTTATCATCCGATATCCCATTTTCCTCCACTCACCTTCTCAAGTTATATTCTCTTAAATAGAACCCTAGACACTTTTTATGCCTCATCAATATTCTCAGAAGCACTGTGGTTTAGGACATATATTTTTGGATTCTTCATGGAAATGCTTTCATCCGTTTCCATTCATCATATTTCCTTGTATTTGGGGTTCTATAATCTTTCACATCTGAAAGGACCCCAGATGGAATGGATGCTCGACCTTATGGCTCACCAACGGATTTGGTCCATCATCTTAGAGTATTTCAAACAAGATTACGATACTAGTCCTATGTAGAAACTTTGTTCAGTGATCGATGCTCTTTTTCGTTCCCATTTCAGGTCACATGATAGAGATGATGTGTTTCGAACTTGGTCAAAAATTATCCTCCATCATTATTATAACGACCCATACTTTACATACATTGTTAATACTTCAAAATTGAAGCATAATTATTACAACATATATCAAAACCGCGAAAGGACCGTATAGGTATAGTGTCTTTAGAAACTGGGAAACATAAACAACTGGTTCATAAAGCATCAACTTTTCCTCCCACTTATTTCTTCATATCTAGAGTCCCTTTTGGCATATCTTACTTAATAACCTTCTTACTGACCTTGGGAAAGAATACATACAAAAGGGTGAGCTCAAATTCTCAGTAAGGGTAAACGAAAGAAATATCAATCACATCGTATACACAAGCACATAACTTTTGGAAATCTTATCCTGCAAAAGAGATCATAATTTCATAACATGGGATAAATCATGGCAGTGAAATATAATCACAATAATCATAACTTAAAACATGAAACTTTGTGGCATTCACACATAATCATAGAGAATCATTTCTTGTTAGTCAAGACTCATTGCCAAGACTATCTTAGTGGACAAAGTCCCTTTATGAACCGAGTCACCCTCGTTTCAGTCCTGTTTCACTGAACCAGTATAACCTACCGTTCCATCCATGTCTATCTAATGAGATATAAAATCTTTACCCAATGCATTGGAGGGAGATATAGGTCGCACCCATCTCATAATGATACCATTCTTATGTGTGCCACAAAATCATAAACCATACATCATAGCATAACCCATGTAATAAAAATGGGATTGTTAAACAACATGACATCATAAAACAATTCATATAAGATAAAGGAATTCATAAAAAATATTTCCATCACAACCTAATAAAATCCATGAAATAATTGGGAACGAACCAGAACCCTTTTATTATCTTAGATGGAAAATAATTTTGATAAAACACTTAAACTCCATTCTTGAGGAAAATATCCTTTCTACTTCAAAATAAATTTCTTTTCACAAAACGTCATGCACTTTTAAAAGAATGAGATTTTTTTTTAAAATAGTCATGAAATATTTTGGAGGAATCTTTATGAAAATAAGGCTTTATAAAACAGTAAAAATCTGTTCGTTCCGTATAAGTTAAAAAAACAATCTTCTCGTACTTTTGTCGGAAAAGTCAAAAAGTACCTCGTACGAAAAACGACAAAAGAGTCATTTCATATCTTCTACTAAAAACTCATCGAAGGGTAAAATAGGATTTAAAAAATTTTAGTTGAATGGAAATAATATTACATATTGAGGAAACATGGATGTGGATGATAAAATACACCCCAATAAATGCCAAAGTATAAACAATCTCGGATAAAAATGAGATTGTGATATTTCCATTACCTTAGGTCTGACTTGCTTTGTAAGTGTTCGAACATCCTGTATAATGATTTAAATAATGTTATTGACTTATTCCAGAATCATACTTATTTTTATGATATCATATATGGTCATATTCTTAGCTTCTTAGTAGTAATATTTCATTGCTACTTGTTATTCGGGTGTTTATAACTTTTTGTTCTTATGCGTGTTTTGTCGAATAAATTCTTATTCTTATATTTAGGTTATAGATACCTCATTTAGTGTAATATATATCATATTCATTAATTCAATTAAATTATATAATCATTATGAAATGAAGATCATGTAGTACGAGTCGCATCACATCGTGGAGACGGTATTCCGTACGTACGCACGAGTGATGATATCATTCCTATGATCGTGGAATTGTATTGGAGTATATTTATACTATTTCATAATCTGTATCACTTTATAATAGTCATATATAGTCATTATTTACACCATTATACCCATCCAAGTAAGGTGGTGGTGGAAAATATATTACACCACGGCGTGAAGACGGTATTCCGTACGTACGCACGCGCGGTGATTTCTTTTTCCGTAGGATGGATAGATGGTGAAATAGGGTTGTTTCATACTTATAATAAGATATCAGTATATGAGTGATACTGATGTTATTACTTCATAATGAAACAACTAAATAAGAAGAAGTGGAAGAAGAAATAAAGATGAAAGAATCGGTAACGGATATTACCTCTTCTTTGAAGTGCTTCTTTGAGACCTTCTTTTAGAGCACTAAAATTGGTCTTTGAAGAAGACCAGGACCTCTAGGATGTATCTAGGGAAGTGGAGAGGAGAATATGGCAGGGGTTGGCCGAGCTTGAAGGCTCAATGTGGTGTGAGGAAGAGAGGGAGGAGGTGCCCTTTTATAAGGGAGGAGAGGGGCACCTTTGGAATAACTAAAAATATTATTTTATTATAAAGTCAAGTTCGGTTTTAAATAGCTCCAAATTGATATATTTCGAATCTATGGTGGGGATGGGTCGCAATACTCTCATCCAATAGAATTTATACAATTTTAGGTTCCTATTTTAACCTTATCATTTAGATTTAACATTAAGTTAAATAATTTTACTTTTACCATGTCTTCTTGTGTTCTTATACTATAAGGTTAATAAAATTACTATAAGCAGAAAAACGAACCCCAAGTTATTTATTATTAATATATATAACCTTATCTAAGTCATTTGGACGAACCTTAGATTTTTAGGAATAAAATAACAATTACCAATATAATATTTGTTTTAAAAACTATTTTATGTCAATTTTGACACTATTTAGTAATTGATTTTTGTGAAAATCATAACAGAGTTATTAGTTAGAACCAAGTTAATTAAATCAATAATAACATGTCATATTAACCTAGAAAATTAGTATTATTCATAAAAAGTCTCAAATTGCATTTATTTTGGTGTTTATAACATCAATTATGTCAATATTTCATTAATAAGAGAATTACTGCATCATCATTGTGTCATAAATAAATTAAATTATTTAATGTATAAAAATTACAAATAAACTACCATTATGTAGGAAATCTTTTTAGCTTTCTAATGAATATTTATAGTCGAATTTATCTTATGTATAACCCCATATTAAAAATTATTTACTTATTAAACATTGATTTTAACTATTTTAACCCTTCTTTAAATAAATTAATAATAAATGTCCTAATCTAATCCAAGTGGGCCTAAATGGTCATATTTTATTCCTAAGTTTGTTTTTGGTCGAATTAAACTTATCCAATAGAATTAGGACATGTGTTAGGGTAATAATAATATCGTCTTTACCCTTAATTACCTTATTTACTTTTAACCGTGGTAAAAAAAAGTAAAAAGTTACTATTCACCAAAAAATTATTTTCATCTCATTGAAACACATTTTACTTACTGACATCAACTGCGTCTCTCGGATTTTTGAAATTCCACTCACAGAAGCTGTAAAATTAAGTTTTATGAAAAATTCAATTTTTTTAACTACCACTTAGTGGTTTCAGTATTCATCAAAAATTGAAAGTTTTCAGAAAAATACCAAAATTTCACCCTATGCTAATTTTGATATTCCGAATCCAAAAATGAAGTCCATTTTGAAAAATAAAATTTATAAAATTTCAAAAAGTGGTTATTACTATTCATAACGGTTAGTTTTAATAATATTTTAATAGCATATCGTTGTTTAGATAAACTTGGTATTGCGTACGACGCAAGCTATCGAGGAAGGTCGCGATTTCGTGTAAAGCAAGCCAAGAAAGTGTTGTGTAGAAAAAGATTCCTTTGCTGATTTATCTAACATAAAAGTCTTGGGTGTTACATTCTACCCCCCTTAAAATGAATTTCGCCCTCGAAATTCGTCACTTTGTAACAAACAGATGAGGATACCTCTCCCTCATCATATCCTCAAGCTCCCATGTAGCTTCTTCTAATTGGTGGTTCCTCCATAAAACTTTCACCAATCGAGTGGTCTTGTTTCGTAGGACTTTTTCGCTACGATCCAAAATCTCTATCGGTTGTTCTTCAAAAGAAAGATCTTGCTCCAGCGGTACAACTTCTGAGCTGAGTACATGTGAAGGATCATGTATGTACTTTCTCAGGAGAGATACATGGAACACATTGTGAACTTGAGAGAGATTTGGTGGAAGCGCCAATCGGTAAGCTACCATCCCAACACGATCCAGTATTTCGAAAGGACCGATATATCTAGGGCTCAACTTCCCCTTCTTTGCAAATCTCATAACCCTCTTCCAGGGCGATATTCGTAAGAACACTTTATCACCCACTTCAAACTCTATGTCTTTTCTTCGGTTGTCGGCATAACTTTTCTGTCGACTCTAAGCTGCTCTTATGTGTTGTTGAATAGATCTGACCTTTTCTGCCATTTTATCAACGAGATCAGGTCCTAATAGCTTTCTTTCCCCAACTTCATCCCAGCAAGTTGGAGTCATGCATTTCTTTCCATAGAGAGCTTCATAAGGAGCCATCTGAATACTGGAGTGAAAGCTATTATTATAAGAAAATTCTACCAAAGGTAGGTGTTGATCCCAACCTCCTTTGAAATCCATAGAGCAAGCTCTCAACATAACTTCTAGGGTTTTAATTGTTCTCTCAGACTGACCGTCTGTCTGAGGATGATAAGCAGTGCTGAAACTCAACTCTGTATCTAGAGTATGCTGAATACTTCGCCAGAACTTCGAGGTAAATCTCGGATCTCGATCAGATATAATTGAAAGTGGTACTCCATACAAACTTACCACTTCCTTTACATATATCCTGGCAAGCTGATCCAGATAGAAATCCTCTCTAATAGCAATGAAGTGTGTAGACTTTGTAAGACGATCAACTATGACCCAGATAGCATTATTGCCTTTGGATGTTTTAGGAAGTCTTGTGACAAAGTCCATAGTGATGTTTTCCCATTTCCATTCGGGTATGGGTAATGGTTGTAACATCCCCTTAGACTTCTGTCTCTCAGCTTTAACTTGTTGACAAACCAAGCATCGAGAGACATATTCAGCAACATCTCTTTTCATGCCATCCCACCAGAAGTACTCTTTCAGGTCCCTATACATCTTCGTGCTTCCAGGATGAATAGAGAATGAAGAACTATGAGCCTCATTCATTAGCTCCTTATTTAATTCGGGGAGGGGAGGAACACAAACCCGATTCCTGAACTTTGTTATCCCATCATAATCAAGGTTGAATTCAGGAACATTTCTCACCTTCTTTTGTAACTCGACATCTTCTTTTTGTGCCTCATTAATCTTCACATGTATAGATGGTTGAACATTCATTTGAGAAAGATAAGATTTTCCCCTTCCATTATAATTCCAAGATCCATCCGTTGTAAATCCATAAATATTGGTTCTTTTGTGATCCTCATCATGGATAAACTAGCATGGTCTTGTCGACTTAATGCATCTGCCACCATGTTTGCTTTCCCAGGGTGGTAATGGATTGAGAAGTCATAATCCTTAATCAGCTCCAACCATATTCTTTGACGCATATTCAGCTCCTTTTGTGTGAAAATATACTTTAAACTTTTATGATCAGTATAAATATCACACCTTTCACCATAGAGGTAATTCCTCCAAATCTTTAATGCAAAGATTACCGTAGCTAACTCCAAATCATGTGTTGGGTAATTTTTCTCATGGATTTTCAACTGTCGTGAGGCATAAGCTATCACCATATCATTTTGGAAAACCACACAACCCAATCCCTTCTTGGATGCATCACTGTAGATTACAAACCATTCTCCACTACAAGGCAGTGTGAGCACAGGTGCACTGGATAACCTTCTTTTCAACTCCTTGAAATTCTCTTCACATTCCTCCGTCCAGACAAACTTAACTCCTTTCTGAGTCAACTTGGTGAGTGGATTAGATAGTCGTGAAAAATCTTTCACAAAACGTCAATAATATCTAGCCAAACCAAGAAAACTTCAGATCTCAGTTACTGTTGTTGGTCTCGACCATCTTTCGATAACCTCTGTTTTTGCTGGATCCACAGATATCCCCTCTTTTGAGATTATGTGACCCAAAAATGAAACTTTTTGAAGCCAAAATTCACACTTGGTAAATTTGGCATAAAGCTTCTCCTTTCTCAGGGTCTTGAATATAATTCTCAAGTGATCTTCATGTTCTTCCTTGCTCTTTGAATAGACAAGAATATCATCTATAAAGACTACCAAAAATTGATCAAGATAGTCTCTAAAGAGTCTATTCATCAGATCCATGAAGATAGAAGGGGCATTAGTAAGACCAAAAGGCATCACTATAAATTCATAGTGTCAATACCTTGTACGGAAAGCCGTCTTTGGTATATCCTCCCTTTTGACCCTTAATTGATGAGACCCTGAACGAAGATCAATCTTGGAAAATTATTGAGCTCCGCGTAGTTGGTCAAATAGGTCATCAATGCGTGGTAGAGGATATTTCTTCTTGAGAGTGATCTTGTTAAGTTCTAGATAATCAATGCAGAGTCTCATTGATCCATCTTTCTTCTTAAAAAATAGAACAGTTGCTCCCCAAGTTGACGCACTAGGGCGTATGAATCCCTTATCAAGATTCTCTTGGAGTTGCTTCTTCAATTCATGCAACTCAATTGGGGCCATTCTATAAGGTGTCTTTGAAATAGGCAAAGCACCCGGTACGAGTTCTATTGAAAACTCAACTTCACGATTTGGTGGAAGACCCGGTAATTCCTCCAGAAAGACATCATCAAACTCTCGTACAATGGGAATATTCTTAATCGTGAGTTTCTCACCAACCATTTGAGATAAATAACCTTCATTTAATGGAATCAAGACCCATAAGATGGAACAAATTTCCACTGGAAGGTTATGTTCATCCTTGCATTGATAGATTATCATAGATTGATCTGGAATATAAAATGTGACTTCCCTTCTTTGGAAATTGATATGAGCTCTATATAAAGAAATCCAATCCATGCCAAGAATCACATCAAATTCCACTATAGGAAGGATCACAAGATTTGCAGGAAGCACTTTCCCACAAACTTCGATCGGAGAAGAATTATAAACTTTTGATGCGACTATTGTGCCATTAGGTGTTGTCACAGCTAACTCAACATCTAATTGTTGAGGTAATAAGGTGATACACGTAGAAAATTCTTCAGAAATAAAAGAGTGGGTGGATCCAGAATCAAATAAAACATTTGCTACTTTAGAGTGGATGGTAAGTTTACCTTTCACCACATCGTTATCGTACTCCACATCGCTGATAGAAATTTCATGTGACTTTCCTTTGTCTTTAGCCTTAAGAGTTTGTTGACGTCGACCATCATCATTAACCCTTGGATTAGGGCATTTGTTGGCATAATGCCCCATCTCCTTGCACTTGAAACATTGAAGTGTAGTAGGTTCATTCTGTGTATCCCTTCCTTTGATTGCATCATTAGACATCTTCTTCCCATCATCGTGGCATTCAAATGCCCGATGACCTTCCTTTCCACATTTGAAACATTTACTTGTCCCTTTAAGAAAACTCCCTCTATGTTTCTTTCCACACATTGAGAATAAGGGAAAGATCATCTTCTTTTCAGTGGGTTCTTTAGATTTTCCTTTGAATTCCATTTTCCTCTTCTTATCAAACCCATATGACTGATGGGTTACTCCAATCTCTATCTCGACTTTGAGAGCACATCGAACGATTTCCTCGTAGCTATTGAAGTCCCTTATGGCTAACGCCCTTCGAAGACTTGGTTTTAAGCCACTAAAGAATTGATCGATCTTACTCTCAGGTTGGATAATAATATAGGAAGCGTACCTTGCAAGTCTTGTAAAATTTTCTTCATAGGTACCAACAGATTCATCATCCTTTTACTTCAGTTCAAGAAACTCTTTCTCCATCTTTGTTCGGAGAATACGAGGGAAGTACTTATTGAAAAATAAGTTCTTGAACTCGTCCCATTACATGGACTCAATTTCATCCCTTTGCCTCGTATTCTTAATAAGATTCCACCATTGATCAGCATCTCCTTCCAAACGATACACTGCTAGGATGACTTTATCATGTTCAGAACATTGAAGAACTAAAAATATCTTTTCAGTAGTACTAATCCATTGTTCAGAAACTAATGGATCAGTAGACTCGCGGAAAGAAGGTGGACACTGCTTCATGAAGGATTAAACAGAATGTTGCTCCTTCCTTTGCTCGTTTGGAAGTCCTGCATGATTCATATATTGAGAAAGTTGTGTGAGCATGGCTATAAGATTTTCCATTCCAGCTCCCATAACGTTTGGTTGCTCAGGGGGACAATCATTGCATTGCCCGTCGCATTCCTCATTAACACGATTCCTTCGGGTTCCAGCCATTGACTAAAACCAAGAAGAATAGTGTGAGCAACACTAATTATAATAGGAAAAACACATAATCAAGAATAAAATTTCCCACTTAAGGTCTTATCCTAGGTTATTCATGGCCATTTCTAAAACACTAAGATTGTGTTCTATGCTTAGACTTATCCTTAGGGTTCTTACTAAGGCTTTCACATCCTAGTTTCCAAAGGTTGACTATACCTTTCCTCTGATACCAACTATAACGACCCATACTTTACATACATTATTAATACTTCAAAATTGAAGCATAATTATTACAACATATAAAAAAACCACGAAAGGACCGTATAGGTATAGTGTCTTTAGAAAATGGGAAACATAAACAACTGGTTCATAAATCATCAACTTTGCCTCCCACTTATTTCATCATATCTAGAGTCCCTTTTGGCATATCTTACTTAATAACCTTCTTCCTGACCTGGGGAAAGAATACATACAAAATGGTGAGCTCAAATGCTCAGTAAGGGTAAACAAAAGAAATATCAATCATATCGTATACACAAGCACATAACTTTTGTAAATCTTATCCTGCAAAAGAGATCATAATTTCATAACATGGGATAAATCATGGCAGTGAAATGTAATCACAATAATCATAACTTAAAACATGAAAATTTGTGGCATTCACACATCATCATAGAGAATCATTTCTTGTTAGTCAAGACTCATTGCCAAAACTATCTTAGTGGACAATGTACCTTTCTGAACCGAGTCACCCTCGTTTCACTCCTATTTCACTGAACCGGTATAACCTACCGTTCCAGCCATGTCTATCTCATGAGATATAAAATATTTACCCAATGCATTGGAGGGAGATATAGGTCCCACCCATCTCATAATGATACCATTCTTATGTGTGCCACAAAATAATAAACCATACATCATAGCATAACCCATGTAATAAAAATGGGATTCTTAAACAACATGACATCATAAAACAATTCATATAAGATAAAGGAATTCATAAAAAATATTTCCATCACAACCTAATCAAATCCATGTAATAATTGGGATAGAAACAGAACCCTTTTATTATCTTATATGGAAAATAATTTTGATAAAACACTTAAACTCCATTCTTGAGGAAAATATCCTTTCTGCTTCAAAATCAATTTCTTTTCACAAAACGTCATGCAATTTTAAAAGAATGAGATTTTGTTGAAAATAGTCATGAAATCTTTTGGATTAATCTTTATGAAAATAAGGCTTTATAAAAACGTAAAAATCCGTTCGTGCCGTATAAGTTAAAAAAACATTCTTCTCGTACTTTTTTCGGAAAAGTCAAAAAGTCCCTCGTACGAAAAACGACATAAGATTCATTTCATATCTTTTACTAAAAACTCACCGAAGGGTAAACTAGGATTTAAAAAATTGTAGGTGAATGGAAATAATATTACATATTGAGGAAACATGGATGTGGATGATAAAATACACCCCCGTAAATGCCAAAGTATAAACAATCTCGGATAAAAATGAGATTGTGATATTTCCCTTACCTTAGGTCCGACTTGCTTTGTAAGTGTCCAAACCTCCTGTATAATGATTTAAATAATGTTATTGACTTATTCCAGAATCATAATTATTTTTCTGATATCATATATGGTCATATTCTTAGCTTCTTAGAAGTAATATTTCATTGCTACTTGTTATTCGGGTGTTTATAACTTTTTGTTTTTATACGTGTTTTGTCGAATAAATTCTTATTCTTCTCTTTAGGTTATAGATGCCTCATTTAGTGTAATATATATCATATTCATTAATTCAATTCATTTATATAATCATTATGAAATGAAGATCATGTAGAACGAGTCGCATCACATCGTGGAGACGGTATTCCGTACGTACGCACGAGTGATGATATCGTTCATATGATCGTGGAATTGTATTGGAGTATATTTATACTATTTCTGTATCAATATCACTTTATAATAGTCATATATAGTCATTATTTACACCATTATACCCATCCAAGTAAGGTGGTGGTGGAAAATAGATTACACCACGGCGTGGAGACGGTATTCCGTACGTACGCACGCGCGGTGATTTCTTTTTCCATAGGATGGATAGATTGTGAAATAGGGTTGTTTCATACTTATAATAACATATCAGTATATGAGTGATACTTATGTTATTACTTCATAATGAAACAACTAAATAATAATAAGTGGAAGAAGAAATAAATATGAAAGAATCGGTAACAGACATTACCTCTTCTTTGAAGTGCTTCATTGAGACCTTCTTTTAGGGCACTAAAATTGCTCTTTGAAGAAGACCAGGACCTCTAGGATGTCTCTAGGGAAGTGTAGAGGAGAAATTGTCAGGGTTTGGCCAAGATTGAAGGCTCAAAGTCGTGTGAGGAAGAGAGGGAGGAGGTGCCCTTTTATAATGGAGGAGAGGGGCACCTTTGGAATAACCAAAAATATTATTTTATTATAAAGTCATGTTCGGTTTTAAATAGCTCCAAATTGATATATTTCGAAGCTAAGGTGAGGATGGGTCGAAATCCTCTCATCAAATAGAATTTAGTCAATTTAGGTTCCTATTTTAACCTTATCATTTAGATTTAACATTAAGTTAAATAATTTTACTTTTACCATGTCTTCTTGTGTTCTTATACTATAATGTTAATAAACATACTATAAGCAGCCAAACGAACCCCATGTTGTTTATTATTAATATATATAACCTTATCTAAGTCATTTTTCCGAACCTTAGATTTTTAGGAATAAAATAACAATTACCAATATAATATTTGTTTTCAAAACTATTTTATGTCAATTTTGACACTATTTAGTAATTGATTTTTTGTGAAAATCATAACAGAATTATTACTTCTAACCAAGTTAATTAAATCAATACTAACGTGTCATATTAACCTATAAAATTAGTGGGATTCATAAAAAGTCTCAAATTTCATTTATTTTGGTGTTTATAACATCAATTATGTCAATATTTCATTAATAAGATAATTACTGCATCATCATTGTGTCATAAATAAATTAAATTATTTAATGTCTAAAAATTACAAATAAAATACCATTATGTAGGAAATCGTTTTATCTTTCTAATGAAGATTTATAGTCGAATTTATCTTATGTATAACCCCATATTAAAAATTATTTACTTATTAAACTTTGATTTTAACTATTTTAACCCTTCTTTAAATAAATTAATAATAAATGTCCTAATCTAATCCAAGTGGGCCTAAATGGTCATATTTTATTCCTAACTTTGTTTTTGGTCTAATTACACTTATCCAATAGAATTAATACATGTGTTAGGGTAATAATAATATCATCTTTACCCTTAATTACCTTATTTACTTTTAATCGTGGTAAAAAAAGTAAAAAGTTACTACTCACCAAAAAATTATTTTCATTTCATTGAACCACATTTAACTTACTAACATCAACCGTGTCTCTCGGATTTTTGAAATTCCACTCACAAAAGCAGTTAAATTAAGTTTTATGAAAAATTCATTTTTTTTACTACCACTTAGTGGTTTCTCTATTCATCAAAAATTGAAAGTTTTCAGAAAAATACCAAAATTTCACCCTAGGCTAATTTCGATATTCCGAATCCAAAAATGAAGTCCATTTTGAAAAATAAAATTTATTAAATTTCAAAAAGTGGTTATTAGTATTCATAACGGCTAGTTTTAATAATATTTTAATAGCATATCGTTGTTTAGTGAAACTCGGTATTGCGTACGACGCAAGCTATCGAGGAAGGTCGCGATTTCGTGTAAAGCAAGCCAAGAAAGTGTTGTGTAGAAAAAGATTCCTTTGCTTATTTATCTAACATAAAAGTCTTGGGTGTTACAATTATCACACCCTCATTATTCTCTTTATATTGGTCTTGTGATTCAAAACCCTTTCCACTCCATCATGTTCAAGTGGAATTTCGACACCCTTGATGTGATCCTTTAGTGCATCTTTGCGTATTAATAGGATGATTTAGCAACGTAGGGTTATCATTTAATCCATAAAATATACCCCTAAAAAGTATTCAATGTGTTGTAATGATTTTATCCAACCTTGTTTCCTACATTGAGTGTAGCTCATGTGGGATGATGGATAATGGATGGGTTTGTGCCTCCATGTAAGAACCACATTTATATTGGTCTGTTCATTATGACCATAAACTAAGATCTATTATGTCCTTATCGTACAACATTAAACTACGTATTCTTCATCTATGTTGTGTACTGATAACTACCCATCCATATTATGACTTCATTCGAGAAGATATTGTTCGTATAGAATTGGCCTTAAACCATGAATCATTTTTGAACTATGTGTGTCTTGGTTCATAGACTTGTGGGAAACATAGTGATGCCTAATCACGTTTCCTTCAGGTCTAGCCACAGATTTATTATCCTTGTATGTCCCATTTTTGGCTCTGGGTCCTTTATTCTTTGAAAGGTGTTATCTGGTATGGATTTCTTCTATCCTACACACATTGGGTCTTCCCCATGGTGTTATTCCATACCTCCTCACACCTTATAGTTCAAACTCCATTAGCTTAATCTAGGTGCCTTGGCTGTAAAGTGTAGCCATCATGACTTTGAACCAGATGCATTATTTTAGATGTGTGTGGTGTTGGGTGGACTTATCTATCCTCATTCATGTTGGTTTTTCAATAACCACACCATATGCCACCCTTAAGAGCTCTTCATCCTTCATCTATACCATATGACAATAAACTCCATAGGAATGTCTCACACAGATGACATTAAACTAGTCACCTTATAGTCTAAGCTCTATAACCATGAGCTAAGATTATTTCCATCTAATTTCACACGATGTTAAAATATATAATAATTATGATATTTAATTTTTAAAAGCGGATATCTCCTCTTTTGGTATTAGCCTCCTACCATAGTACCTCCAAGAACTGTGTGGGGATGGATTCCCATCCTTATGGGATATTTAGTGACACCCATGATTCATGAATTTGGTCTAGTTGCAACCACGTTCACCTCCCCTCCCCCTTCTATCTTGGGTTATCCCATGAGTATGTGGTGTGGTGAAAACTTCTTTGATCTTGATTCATGTCAGGTTTATAATAACCACACATGTACCTACTTCGAGATTAACACTCATTATGCTCGTCCTGCATGACACATATACTATAGGTGTAATTTTCACACTTCACACATTCCTTAATTTTTGTTCTAATTATCTTTCACATCCAATGGTACCCCTGAACGGTATGGATTCTAGGCCTCAGTTCTCTCCTACCATCCTGGGCCAACGTCCCGAAGGATTTCGAATGACATTATGAGATAGGTTCTATGTAGCAAATATGGTCATCGATCGACCATAATTTATTTGTTCCCATTGTAGGACAATGAAAAATGGATAATGTGTTTCGAAAATGGTAAATAGTTAGCCTTGATCATCACACTGCTCCTATTACGTCCCATGTATCGGATTCTGTGAATCGCATGTTTAAATCCGCTTTCGATTTTCCGAATCCTTGACACCTCTAATATTGTAACTCCACATATTCTCATGTGTCGAAAAAAATGTTGGTTCATATATGATTTTCCACGCCTAACATTTACTTTCCACCATTGCAGGTTCTTGTTAGATAGGGAATTCAAGACAATTCTCCTTGTTTCCTACATTGAACAAGACTCATGTAGTCTTAGGTGTCCTGGTTGGGTAATATTCATATACAAGACTCTGACACATTTGTCCTTCTATAAAACCTTAATATGTGACACTATCATCCTCACCACATGAAGTAAAACTGTTTGGAATATAATGAACTATATAAGGTTTGATTCCTCCCAGTACCGGATATATAGGGACATTTGGGCATCTAATCCTCGGTTCTAGTCACTAAATGGAAAACACCCTATTTTGGCCTTCTAGACAACAAATTCCCTTTCGGTAAAGTGAAATGTGGTGGATAATTATTTTTTCCTAATTCACATCAGTTTATGAACCGCACCACACATTCCTCCTTTGGGGGGGCCATGTCCTCGACACATGAAATTAATCTATGGTCCTACTCTAAACAAGTTTAGGATGCCCCATGATAATTATGGGATGCTTCAATATCCTCACGAGAGTAGATTTCCCCTACCTGTGTGGGTCTCTGACCACACTGCATTCAAAAAACACGTGTGGATTGATTCCTATCTTTATGGGATACATAGTGATTCCCATGTATTTTTCCTCAGCCCCAACCCCATTACCATTAACTTTCTTGATTTGTTTCCACTAATAATTGTCCAACCTCTATGATCTTCAACTAATAGTTAATAGTGAATGTAACACGACTTTGACGTATTGAGTGGGTTCCAATCAGTATGACCTTAACCCATTACATGCATCATCCTCATCATATGATGATAAACTACATTCCTACCATACCCATATACATAACGTATAAATATAGAATATCCTAAGTTCATGCCAGGGAGGTCCCTCTCGGAAGTTGGCCAGATCACGATTCAGACGGATATTCTCACCCGATGCATTTTTTATCATGGTGGCGTAATTATAATAGTGTTATACTCTACTCGAACAAGACAACACTCCACCCCACACTTTTCATTCCCACTACTCAGATCCTCACCCGCTTTCACATCTGAAGGGACCCCCATATAGCATCGATTCTCATCCTTTGATATCTCAAACCATTTACGACCAGCATTCCAGAGGATATTGGACGACTTTTCAAGTTAGGCCCCGTGTTTTTGAATACTGTCATTAGATGGCCCTCATTTATTTGTCCCCATTTCTGGATAACATGATATGGATTATGTGTTTCGAATACGGTCAATAGTTATCCTCCATCATCATTCTTCTTCTCACTGTGTTCTGAATTTTGGGTATCATGATTCACCCTTCTCATTCCCCTTGGATTGGATTGATTCTAACACCCCTAGTGTTATCCCAAAAATTCACTAGAAAGTTATAGGAAATGTAATTCGACTACTTTGAGAACCCTATTCTCTAGTTACAATCGCTCTCCGAGTCCAAAATATACTAGACGGTAGTCTGAGCCCTGAGTGCCTGATAATTGGCTTGCACTCTCATACACAAAGTGAATGAGTATGTAGTCATCCAATGTTTCTCACACTAGGTATAACCCATGTGAGATCAGGGATTTATCACTGGTTATTTCATTGCTATGATTGTGATTTTGTTATGTACTCAAAAATAATAAGAATGGAGGCAAGAAAGTATATTTGGGAGTTAGTGCAAATTACTGACCCCATGGATTGTCCCCTCTAAATGATTGGTTAACCTCTTTAAAGGATAATCCCAGCTCCACCACCCTCGGCCTTGGGGCCTCTATGATTTTTTGTCGCCTGATAATCTCTCCCTATTCAGTACTGGTTGCAGGGTGCAGTTCATCAGCCCAAATCTATGCTTGATTTCCCTTCTCTCAGATGTTAACTATTTCTTCTAAAACTTGCCTCATCTGATCCTCGGCCTCTATCAACGGTTCCTTAAATTGCTATATGAGTTCTGATTGTTCATCGAGAAAAATATAATGTTCATTTTCCTATTCCCTATAGTGTTGGATCTATTTCTCAACCTCTTCGAGTCTCTTGGTGTTGAGAGACTTTTTCTTCCGCTAGCCGACACTGAGGCCACAATCATGTTCTCATAATTTCTCCACCATGTCATCTCGAATGAGAAGATTAGGATTTCTGGCCAGTAGGTTTGTATGATGGGAAAACCACTAGAAATTCAGTAGTAAGATCTTCCTCTAGAGTAGTTTTAGGTAGGATGGGCTCCACATCATGGGGTAGGTCTTCATCATGGGATTCTACCTCAATGATGTTGGGTTCAGTATTTCCAGTAACCACACTCACGGTTCCCCTCATGAAAGGAGCATTCAGAGCACCATCCATCTTTTCCAATATGGCCCACACTATTTGAAGAACCATTCATACAGAACTATATAATGAAAGTGGGATTGGGTCAATAGACAACATGTATGAATTTTGTTAAGGAGAGTACTTATAGAGGTTAAAAAATGGGTATCTATATCGAGTAGTTATGATTAGAATCCCAGGATGTGGCCCCCTATATATATTCAAGAACTCTGATGAATCTAAAAGAACTACTATGGGTGTCGTAACCATTCTAGATTCTAAAATAACTATTTTCCCAGGCATAGACCCAGAATCTACTTCTAAAAGCATTCGATAATGGGTATAGGTATAAGTTTCCCCTGCACATGGAAAATATCAGTTGAGAAAGCCTAGATGACCTAAATGAGGACAATAATAGAAGAATTTATAATTTACCTCAAGATTTTTTTTCAAGATCTTCTAGTTTTGTGTTTGCGACCTCACCATCATCTAAAGGGATCCTCATATATTCTTATTATCCCTAGGAGGATTCCTATGATTCATCACGTGAAGGGAAATTATTACTCTTCTAGGAAACATATGATTGGGGAGGGACTATTTGACCCATAAGTACATTTACTCTGTCCGTAATTGGACTCATAGTACCCTGAGAATTCACGAAGTACTCCAGTTTGACGTTGTATTTTCCCCTTGCTCCCGAGACACTAAAAAGACGACCTCAGTATGACCAATCTCTAACTGATCCATCCTATAATGATTGATTTCATCCTACACCTAATACGGACTAAGAAGTTTTCTGTTTACTTCAAATTGTCCCAAACATGTAGAAAGATAGTATCCAGAGGCATATCTATGTGGCAAAGATGCTTCCCAGGAGCCTTAGTCTGTATCATATAGAACCCTCGGTAATAACTTCTTTCATTCCAACCCTACATAGCTGGGGCCACTGGGCCCATCACTTTTTCCTTCCCTCAACATGGCAGAATACATGGGATCACTACCCCTTCAACATCCACGCCCTGAGATGTGCATCAGCTCCCCCAGCAGAATGTTCTTGCTATTTTCTGAACCCAACATCGAGGTAAAAGGAGTACCCCATCGTTGGGATGAATAGATCATCTCCTAAGTATCTCCCACAGATATGCTATTTCTTATCTCTTGGTATATTTCTTAACCAACCCATAGGTATCATTGGGCATAGGCAGTTAATTTTTCCTTTTTTCATCATATCATGTGAACATGAGCCAGATTGGCATCATTCCGCGTAGATGATCTTCATTGCGTACTCCCTGGTATACTTACAGGGTCAACCTAAACATGCACCGGAACTATATCGCAAAGCGATGCGAGGTGTATGGCTCGTGGAGAGGCTCACAATCTAACAGTGCCACCAGAACACCGCACTGGACGACCAAGAGATAAGATTGATGCTCCTTAGTTCCCTAGTAATCATCAGTGAATACACTGGTTGGCATTGGAAATGGATGGATGTTGAATTCATCTTTCATCCATATTCAATTCACAACAAGTGGTGGAGTCATCTTCACCGGAAAGCTCCCTAATGCATTCAAGATGGATGGTTAGAAGTATGATCCAAGAAGAGAAGTATGGTTTAGGTATTCATATATCCTCATGTGTGTGTCTATCTAGCCATACAGTAAATGACACAGTCTTCATACTCGTGGTGTATATTTACATTCACTGATGTTCCAAAAAACCTTATACAAATAGTCCAGCACTTGGATCCCAAGGTTGACATGCTTCCCCATCGCCAACATGGATTCCATAATGAATGTTCTTGGTCACACACCCATGTTTATGTCCTTGACATGAAACATCCACCCATAGATAAGAGTAGAGATAAACCCAGCCACCCTAACAACCAGTTTCTTCTCGATGTTGAAAATGTACCCCCATTACTTCCATTAGATGTACTCCATGATTCACCAATAAGAATTATCTTTCTTGTCCTAGGGTCCCTTTGGATGGGTGGGAGGCCAGACAGGTAGCTCACCAGGTGCCTCCACTCTTTCAGCATCATTATTTAGTTGGAAGTTTTTGAAATGACCAAACAACATCTTGAAATGGACATCCCTCACTGACTGTTTTTCCTCACCTTGAACAAGATACATCAGTGCCATTTCCAGCTATGACATCTACTCAAGATCCTACCATGTGTTCTCTGCATGGAGGAACTCATCTTACATCACTGCTATAATTGGAGTCCCTAAGATCATAAGAAGGTCCCAAAGGATGATGTCGACCTCCCCATGATGAATATGGAATGTGTTGGTCCTCAATTACCATCTAATCATAAAATCTGGTATCATGTGTTTTGACTAGTAAATGTGTAATGGGGAGGCGCACACACCTTCATACCGACCTACTCGCTTCAGCACTACCTCAAATTCCCCACAGGATGCAGAAACACGGTAAGCCTAGGCCCAATCCTCTGTGAAGTTTCTTCCTTGGCACAACTCCCAACAATCGGTCCACCCCTTGTCAAGATTCCCTAAAGCCTCCTTGAGTATGGTATGGCACTATGGGGAGATACATCTAGTTGTAGTGATTTCATGTCAATGTTGTTGATGGTATTCTATAGGCAATTTTCATTAAGAGGCTTGTGATCCTCCCATGTATGTCGGTTGGTATCCCTAAACCACTAGAGCTGACATGGGGTATTCCTAAACAAGTAAGCCAGCTAATCTGTACTTTCTTTAGGGATGAGGACGTCATCCATCAGACCAAATCCATATAGAGGAATTCTATTGATGATAGGATAGTTAATTTGTCTTTCTGAAAGGATCTCCACTAGAGATTCATGATCTGAATGGCTTCGCACATATTCCCCGGTACCCATATTATTTACCATCTCTTCCCTTCAGGAAGCATATGCGAGGACCCCCGAGAAGATTATTTATTGGCCATTTTCCCAAGACATTTTTTATGTTTTCTTATGGTTCCAAAGGTTATATCATTGATCTTGATCATAGATCTCAATCACAAAGCCCAGTTGCAGAGTTCTGCTATAGAGCTCACAAAAAAACTCATGGAGTGCACAATCACAGAGTCCAAGGACTCGCTGTGTGGTGTAGAGTAAAAAAGATGGATTTTAATGAAGGAATTCACTGAGTATTATTTGCAATGCATGTGTCCATGAACCCAGTTTGTAAAGTGAATTCATGGGGTGTGTGGAGATTTTCAATTCTAGAGCTGAAGTATGAAAACATGGATGAAGGTTTAGATAAAAGATGTGCCTTTTACCTCTATTTATAGGTGATAATCCACTGAAACTGCGCAGTGCGCATATCTGCGGAAAGCATCATGATGATATTTTCAATCAAAAACTATTTTTCATTCTCAACAGGTGCTTTGCACACCGTCATCCCAATACTTCTTTGAGATCCGTAAAATATTAGGGATCTTCCCTCAGATTCGGATCCTTGTTTTCCTCCCTAGATCCCATTCCGTGTGGGGAATTTGTTTGTTCCAATAAACGGTCCTTGGAGAAACTAAAAAAGGCCACTAAAAAGATTGTACATATGGGGATTTTTCTAGATGAAACATCACAAATCTCAGAAGAACTATGAGTGGCGAAAAGACCAGGTTTGTCTTTGCGAATGCCACAGAGAAAAAGAGATGGTCGCCTCTGCGAGTCTGAGCAAATTGGGGGAAGTATCTACACCGTGGAGGGAAGGGAAGTTACCTATAAAAGTCCTTTTACCTTGAAGTAGTCGAATGTGACTACTGTATAGGGAACTAAGGAATCCCCTATGCCACATAGGGGATGATGGTCGACTTCACGACTCCAAGAAACATGACAAAATATGGCCCTAATGGAAGAGTGCATGTTTCTTCGCAACACTCCCTCAGAGAATCATGCCCCCCTGATTCATATAATCACATGGCTCCCCCACTACAAATGTATCCTGACCCTAACGTTTTTCCTTCCAAATTTAAAAATCGATAATCACCCTTTTCTCTACGAACCATCAGAAAAATGAATCATCCGAGTTACATTAGCATTCCGAAAACCCTTTCCCTTTTCTCAGATTTACCCTTTCTTCAAGTAGGGATGCCCTTCATGAAGTGTATTGGCCATCATAAAAGAAGGAGACCCCATTGGGTAATTGGGACATCGCAAAGCTCCCATGGATCTTGATTCACCTTCCAAATACATGTATACTCCATGCTTGGGCTCTGTCACTATACTTTTTGGTGTTCTCCCCTTTGTGAAGCCATATGCTCTGTAATCCTTGGTGCTTTGTGACACCCTATGTTTTGTGGGACCTTGTGTTCTATAAGGACTTGTTCTATGTGAGTCCCTATGCTTTGAAATCCCCTGTGCTTTATGATGCCTTGTGATCTATGAGGCACTATGCTCTACGAGGCTCTGTGCATTGCGAGGCCCTGTGCTCTATGAGCCCCAGAGCTTTGTGAAGCCCCTATCTGTGAGGCATATATATTCGTGAACACCTATCTTGTGTGTCCCTCCAGGATATTATAAAGTTATTTCATAGTCCCTTGGGTGGTTCTTAATGCTTTTTTTCCCTTCCTCATGCTTCTTCACATAGGAATGCTGATAGATATTGATTCTAGGCATAGCCATGATAATGTGGACCCTTAAATGGATCACTCCCCAACCCCGCAACTACGGTTTCTATTGTTCCTTTATTTCACTATGGGTTTAAACTGTACTGGTTATGTATGTCCTAGGGGAAATGATTGATTCCTCACTGTATGAGATATAGGAGGTTAAAAATCCTAGCACCTGTGTATGAAACAAATGATGTCAAACAATGTTCATTTCATAGGTGATAAGCATCAAGAGGGTCATGAAGGGTATGGGAACTTTCACCCTCTCACTCCCCTCACCATTCGCGCTTTTTCACCATACACAACTTGGGTGGTCTTTACATAATCCCCAGACCAACTTTTCATGGTGCTCCATCAACAATGGACATATCATCCATGTACATCTGTACCCCTACTCGGGCCTCCCTCTTGGTGTAACCCCCTTGTTTCCTCCTTGGTATACTAACCATGTGTAATCCCCACTCTATTTCTCAGGGAAAAACCTTTCATAACACAATCGTTAGGTATTTTTTGTCTCTTGATTCTCACACAAAGCATGAATCACGTGGGATTAGAGTAACAATCAACCATGAAATCCTCCACGAGTCCCCTTAGTGTGTAATTTTGGAGTTACTCAACTACCAAGATATGTAAACATTGATCATTACCCTTTTCATCTGCGGTACATAGGAATCCTCCCAGAGGATGAATCCCATCACCCATATATCCCGACCCTCTTCCCACCAATTCATTCTCAACCCGCATGACATTAAACTATATGCCTCTTTCGTCCTACATGACATTAAACTGTATGCTATCAAAAAATGTGGGTTTTTATCCCTATCTTCTAGATTGAGTATATAGGAAGCCTCCATGAGGACAAACAATAAAACATTGGTAAACATCAACATAATCCCTTTTGGGATCCACATCCCTGGTTTATCCCTCAGTTGTGCCAGACTAGTTCCCTGATAGCTAACCATGTGGCATCCCTACACTCAATACATACTCCTCCAATCGAGAGTGTCCCTATTGCGATGGGATGCTAACTACAAAAAAATCCCCAGCCTATCATTTGGTTTCTATCTATTGTGTACACTCCAATTCCATGCCCCATCATGAACTACATGTTCATGGATTCCCTCCCATGAAGATATTTAGGAAACCTCGTTGAGGTTTAAGACCAACAACCATATCCTATAATGTTCTCTCCATTGAGCCTTTGTTTTTTTTGGGATGATGATGCCTTAAACCATTTGTTCCATTTCCTTCAGGTCCTCATACACATGTCCATTCTATCAATACATCACCTTAGGTGACTCATTTCCCCATTCTAGAACTATTTGGAATTTTATTCCCTACCAATGGGATACATAGGAAACCTCATTGAGGTTCAATCCCAACATCATAAACTTCACACTCATCATCAGTTCCATATATACTCATTCCATCCTTAGACACTTCATCTATATATATCTTTATTCCACCTGGGACACCACATCCTGGTGAAGTCACATTATCTATTTGAACAGATAGCCATGTGTAAGACCCATTCATCTCATCACTCTTCGTAGCAACCGAGACACTAAACACGTGTAAGACCCAACCTGTCATCTGGTTGTTATCCACTATGTACACCCCAATCCCATGAGTCAACCTCTCAAACTACATGGGTTTTGATCCATCTATTCTATACAAGGTACATAGGAAGCCTCCAAAAGGTTTATTCACAACCAATGGTAGACCTCGGTGTCCCCTGTTCCAGGACCCATTCACCCTCTGATCCCCCCTTGAGGTGTCTAGATCAACCTTCATAGTGTGATATATTAACTTTATGGAAAACACAACCTTAGATCCATATTCATTGGTCATGTTGATACACCCATCTGGTAAACCTTCTGTGTACTCTCTCCTAGGGATGTACCCATCTGATCCACTCTCATGAGTGTTCTTATTAGTCTGATCCATCTCCAATGGACGTTAAACTCGTGGCACACCCCATCTAAAACAACAGATGCCGATGAAAACCTTAGAGACTTTTATATGGAATATAATTAACCTCATTTGATGTGTGATGAACCAGTCTTCCGTGCCCTCCAAAAGCCATATCATAAGGAGAATAAATACATGTGTAACATTGCTTCAATGTCCAGACATGCTAACGATGCCCAATATGACTACTCCCATGATCGAAGGTTTCTTCCTTGAATTGACCCCATGGAATGTCCTGACAGAAGCAGTGTAATTAACCAGCATCCACAAAGATATAGTACTGGAATGATTTTTCCTGAAAAAACATCATAATCATTATGGGATAGCTGGGATAGGCGACAAATTCTGAGGAGAAATCCCCATAATGAGAGGACGATAACCCATCAACCCATTTCGATCAAGGTACAAACATCAGTGAAAAAATGATAGATATCGTCCACCATTGGAAATAGGGAATTCATGGCTCCAAATAGATGCAAATCCTCCTTGATATAGGTATGAGTACACCCAGACGAAAGTGTTGGAAACATGTGGAAAGTCATTAATAATGAATATATTAATATATAGTTTCCTTTAACTCTTATAGAAATTATGGAGAGATAATTCATTAAGATAGATAAAAATGAAGATGAATCTATCACAATATATGAGGAAAACATCACATGGACTTCCAAATATGCCATGTGTTTTGTTATCAATATAAATTAAAAAATAAATATATTCATTAGTGGTTTAATACCACATTGTCAACAGGCTCTAGCTATATGATACTTTGGGAGATATGAAAATTTATTTTGATGTACTCTCAATGTAGGGATGGAATTTGGTGGATATTCCCATAATAAAAGAGGTAATAAGAGAAAAATAGAGTTTCAAGACGGTGGGTCAACATATAAGGGTGGAAGGAGGATTTGACCACAAACTTGTCAAAAATCTGGGAGGAAGCATCATGGGAATTTCATGAAAGGGAGGTTTAAATTATTAATGTGTAAGAGGGAAGGAAACTATAAACATTAATGTTGAAGATACATGAATAAACCAATGAAAAAGTTGGAGGAATAGATGGAACCACTTAATGAACCTCCCATTGTTCAAGGCTTCAATTATATGGAGTAGGGGAATAATGAAATCCGGTGAACTAAAACCGAAGTCCTTGAGGGTAATCATCATATGTAACAACAAAATTAACACTACAAAAAAAAAACTTTATTAGAGATCAAAATGGTCTTTAAGAATGCTAAAAAAGAACTGATAAAAGTTGACCTTTTCAGTGCTAAAAATTGCTGATAAATGCCCAAGCAGCTGTAACATAAAATTCTACAGTAGTACACCCAAACAAGACCTGCAAAAAAATTATCATATCAACAAGTATACCCATTCAAAATTAACACATAATTAATAAGGTAATTACAATAAGTATATCCATACAACATGTATACCCATACACCATAAACACATAATTCATAAGATAATTAAATACATAAAGATTTCAATTCAGAATTCAAGGGGTTGGGGGCTGTTCAGGGGTTTGGGGTGGCTTAAAAAGAGGGGTAGGGGGTGTCTAGGGGGGTGGGGGTGTCTGGGGGGATGTGAGTGTACATGAAGATATGGGTGTACATGGGGGGTGGGGGTGGTCCAGGAGGTTGGGGGGCTGTCCTAGGGGGTGGGGTGGTGTTCAGGGGGGGGGTGCTGTCCCTAGGGGTGGGGTTTTCCAGGGGTGGGGGGTCCATGTGGTGGGGTGGTGTCATAGAGGGTGGGTGCATCCAGGGGGTGGGGGCATCCAAGGGGATGGTGGGGTGTCAAGTGGCGTGGCGGTGTCCAGGGTGTTTGTGGGGGGGGGGGGGGCTTTCCAGGGGGTGGGGGTGTCCAGGGGGTGGGGTGGTGTCCAGGGGTGGGGGTATAGAGGGTTGGAGGGGCTATCCAAGGGTGATGGGGTTGTGTCCAGTGAGTGGGGGTGGCTGTCCAAGGAGTTTGCATGTCTAGGGGGTGAGGGTGTATAGGTGGTGGGGTGGTGTCTAAGAGGGTTTGGGGTGCCGTCTTGGGGTTTGGTGGGTGTCTTGGTGGGGGATGTAGGGGGTGGGGGTGGCTGTCCATGAGGTTGGGGTGTCCAGGGGTGGGGGGTGTCCATCTGGTGGGGTGGTGTCTAGGAGGGGGCGGGGAGTCTAGGGGGTGGGGTTGTCCAGGGGTTTGGGGTTGTCCGGGGGGGGGGGGGGGGGGTAATTTCCAGGGTGGTGGGGGGGTTTTCAAGGGGGTGTGTTGGTGTCAAGGGGGTTAGGGGGATTTCGAGGGGTGGGGGTGTCAAGGGGGTGGGGGTGTCCAGAGGTGCGGTGGTGTCCAAGGGGCGGGGTGGTGTCCGGGGGGGGGGGGTCTAAGGGGTTTGTGGGGTTGTCAAAGGGGGTGGGGTGTTGTACAGGGGGTTGGTGGGGTTGTCCAAGGTGGGTGGTGGTGTATAGAGGGGGTGGGGGTGGCTGTTCTTGGGGGTTTGGGGTGTCCAGGTGGGTGGATGTGTCCAGGTGGTGGGGTGGTGTCTAGGAGGGGTGGGGTCTCATCCAAGGGGTTGGTGGGTGTCTGAGGGGGGGGGGGTGTCCAAGGGTTGGTGGGGTTTTCCAAGGGGATGGGGTGGTGTCCATGGGTTTGGTGGGGTTTTCCAAGGGGGGGGGGGTGGTGTCAAGGGGGGGGGGGTGGCTGTCCATGGGGGTGTCCAGGGGGTGGGGTGTCCAAGTGGTGGGGTGGTGTCTAGAAGGGGTGGGGGTGCCATCTAGGGGGTTGGTGGGTGTCCAGGGAGGGTGGGGGGAGGGAGGGGTGGGTTTGTCCATGGTGGTGTCCAGGGGGTGGGGGTGGCTGTTCGTGGGGGTGGGGGTGCCATCTAGGGGGCTAGTGGGTGTCCGAGGGTGGGGGAGGGGGCTATCCATGGGAGTGTCCGGGGGGGGGGGGGGGTGGTGTCCAGGGGGGTTTAATCGTACCTGTCAAAATGACACATGTATTTTTCTCCTAAAGTATAAACATAATTCAAATTCATTTGGTTGGATTTTTGTACGTCACCTGTTGTTTTCACTCAAATTTCTGTCCATTTTAAGCATAATAGAGACATTTTGAGTGATACCAGCCACACCGTTCCACAAATTGAGGTGGGGTGGACTCCTATACATCAAAAATGACCCATGGATCGTTCTATTAAGTATCAACCCAATATGAATGCGTTTGGTCGGATTTCCATACATCAGTTGTTGTTTTCACTTAAAATTCTGTCCATTTTAAACAAAAGAGAGACACTTTGAATGAAACCATACAAACCGTGCCTTATATTGAGGTGGGGTTGACTTGTAAACATCCTAAATGACCCATGGATCGTTCCCCTAAAGTATCAACAGAATACGAATGCGTTCGGTCGGATTTCCGTATGTCGGTTTTTTTTCACTCAAAATTATATCCATTTTAAACAAAAGAGAGACACTTTGAGTGATACTGGCCACACCATTCCTTATATTGAGGCGGGGTTGACTCATACACATTATGAGTTCCCGATTTATGCATAAACAGGGTGGAAAGTTATAATTTAGCAACATAACATGCCATGTACTATGAGTGATGGTTTGAAAACCAGATGGATTCACTCTATCTGTAGATAACGCTAGATGAAGGTTTCCTGGATTTCTTCCAAATTCAGTATACTCATGATCAATTATCTTCCATTGAGGAGAGTCATCTGGGGGACGTAATTTCCCATTTTTATTTCTTTTATCTGCATGCCACGACAACTGTATTACATTTTCTTTACCTCCATATAGACGCCTAAACCTTGGAATGGTTGGAAAGTAGCATACAAATTTCATAGGACATGATTCATATTTATTTTATCGAGAAGCACCACACCTTGGTAATTCTGTATGTGATTTTTTCTCTTTGTGAAACAGTATACAATCTGTCGGGAAAGCATGTATTCATTCAGAAACCATACCCATCAAGCGTAGTATTTGTTTATCTTAATATTTCCGGTTTGGTAGCTCATTATCATCCGGGAGAATGTCTTTCAAGAGAGAAAGTAGTTATATAAAACTGACATCACTCCATCCATTATATACATTCAATTTATACAACTTCAGTACAACTGAAAATGCTGTATATTTAGTGCAACTAGCATACAATGTCGTCTTTGCACAACTCTTTAACTTCTCAAACAATTTTGGGCAATCACAGAGTTCATCTTCAACTGTCGTTTTCATGTCCTCAATATAATATTTATCACCATTGACATCTATAATCACATCCTCCATACTGACTTCTTCATTATCCATATTTGTTTTCATATCTGATGATCCATAAAATCTAGTTTTATCCCAGCTAGTAGCTACATTCACTTTTTCATCGGGTTTATTCCAACATTTATAACTACAATCAATTCCATGATATATCAAATGTTCCTCAAACTCCACATGAGTAATTTTTCTAGAATAACTACAATGTAAACACGAAAAAATGATTTGGGAAGAATCCACTGCATGATCCTTTGCAAACTTGATGAACTCTTTCACTCTGTTATCATAATCTATTGTAAAATGATTAGCATCCATCCAATCTTTATTCATCTCCATCTAATTTGAATATCAAGTATTAGCATTTATGATTCAAATACACAAAAAAAATACCTGAAAATACAGTAGAACAGAACCAATTTCCTATAAAAATAGAGATTAATAAAGCCAAACCATTTTCCATAATGATTCCAAAAACAACAGAACCAGGATAGACACCCCATCAAAATCAACACACATATCAACACCCTTACAAATTGTTCTAGCACCCACCACCCTTTCAGAAAAACATTAAACATCCTTTTAACAACCCCTACCATCCACCTCATTCATAAAAAAATAATCACATTAAACATACCAAAACTAGTGACGATACAGAAATTAAATGAAAACAAGGGGTTTGCAAGGGAAAAAAATAATCTAGGTTTATCGAAAATTTCTATGGAATATTATAGGTTTTTTAACCAAATTAACATAATAAATAGAAAACTAAGGATAATGAATATAAATTAAATCCTGAACATCTAAAGAATATGCAATAACTATCCCTCAATTACATGGGGCTCTACCAATTCCTACCATATAAATAGAAAATTATATAAACAATTAAGAAAATAGTTTATTGTACCTATTTATAATATTTATAAAATAAAATTATAATGAACATAGGTCATACCTCGAAACACTCCGGGAACCTCCTAGTAAAAAGACTCTAGTGACTACAACTATCCCAGATTCTAACCACTAACTTCCCAATATATGAATAGTCTACTTGGGGGTAGTATTAGTAGAATCAATCCAAATTACATAGGATTATCCAAAATTAATAGGGAATATCGTAGGCCTTGTTACCCAAATTAACATAAGAAATAGAAAATTAAGGTTAGTGAACATAAATTCTATCATGAAAATCTTAAAAATAAGCAATAACACTCCCTCACTAACATGGGGATCTACCAACTCCTACCATATACCTAGAAAATAATTGAAAAAATTAGGGAAAATAGATTATTGTACCAATTTATAATATTACTACAAGAAAATTATAACGAACATAGATCATACCTCCAAACACTCATGGAGCCTCTTGGTAAAGAGAATCTAGAGACTGCAACAATACGAGATTCTAACCTCTAACTTCCCAATATAGGAGTAGTCTACTTAGGATTAGTATTAGAAGAATCAAACCAATGTTCTATCCACCTCATGCTGCTCCCTGATCTTCTCCATCACTTTAGTGCTGTACAAACCTTCTTTCCCTAGTTCTGTCCTCTGCCTAAACTATTCGTCGACTGCCTCTCTAAATGTAGCTTGAATGTTATCAAAATGCAATTTGATATGTCTATACCCATTACAATAATATTAAATTCCTTGGAGTAATGGTCCATCCTTGAGGTACCTATGAATGACAATGCCTCCTGAGATGAGAGTTGCATCACACACCTACTATGGGTGGGTGATGCTAACCCTATATCCCAGAAGATCACTACCATAAAAGATTATGATATTAACTCAAACCATAGGCATAATTATAGAACTCTAATATAGCCATCCAAAGAATAGCATTACATGTTGAATTCCCCCAAACCACTAGAGGTCGGTCTATGAATTGATCAAAATTAATTAAGTGATTTTAAAAAAAGAGCTGAAATACAATCCAACCAAGTGAAAGATATTTACAATCTCCTGAGAATAAATTCATCCCCCATTACATAATCTGGTTCTCCATAGTGTAGGATTACTTAACCAAAATCACTTGGCCGGACACACCAAGGGTAGTTCTTTACTAGAGTAGTCAATATTCAAAATAAAAATCATGATACCCATAAGAGGTATCATGGTTGAATCACTATCTACCCAATGAAGTTCATGGTGTCTCCCCATTTTCAAGAAAAAATATTCTAGACTATCACCTAGGAACAACTGGTCAAAGAGGTTCACTAAGTTGACACCACCCTTAAATTATCCATGGAAAAAAAGAAAGATGTGTTGAATTTACCATTGATCGAAGTCAAGAAACATCCCACAATCATAAAAAGAATTAACCACCCAAATACAACTTCTCACATGTTCATACCACTATCTAAACCCAAAGTCCTTTTCCAAAGACCACCATTCCCCTTTCTATGGATGCCCAACACTGATCTCCTCATCTTCGGTGCCCCTAGTGCATGAATACTGGGGGCCACTCCATGAATCTTTGTTTAATAATAAATGAACCTAAATGGATTATAGGCTTCACTAAGAACCATCTCAAGAAGAGATTCAATTTATTAAACTATAAGTTTATAAATTCACTCATCATCTCTGATATGTGGGTTGATGAATACACCATATCCTCACCAAGAGTGAACCATATGTTTCATTTATGAAGTATTCCAGAATTCCTCAACATTCATAGGGAAGAAAAGTATTCTTCTTGAACAAATCACATTAAACCATGATCACAAACTAAGGGAAATATAACTTAGGGTAGGATACACATTCTATATTTGAGGGGTCCTAATCAATGTCATAAATATAACCTTCCACATAAACACAATCACTAGCACATCATGACACCCACAAAGTGTAACCAATTAATAATGAGGTGGGTACTATCAAAAATCTTCTTTTTTTCATGAAGGGGTTTACAAAAAGTCCAATTTACCAGTATAGATAAACCCAGTCTACCAGAAGGATGATGAAAAAACACTCAACATTAATAGAATAATCATGTATAACAAGATCTAGATTTAGGTTTCACGAGAATATCAAACCCTAATACATATGAAACTTGGTGAAAAATAAATTCTAGTTAAAAAAATCATAACGAACCATGGGGAATCATAAAAAAGTCATACTTTAGTTCAAGTCATCTGCTAACCAAGTATAAGAATCCACTATGTGTGTTATTTCATGACCTAGATTGTTAGAACTATATGTTAATTAGCATCTAATACAAGGGTGGTGATCATGGGGATGAATCCAAACATCACCCAAATGAAAACTACTCTCAAAAAACCTATCAACAAAAAATTAACCAAAAAGGAGAAGTGGAAGACTTACCTAGAGTATATCAAACCCACGATGGAGGGAGAGAAGAAGGGTCGAGCAGTCAGGGAGCCTTCTGTGCTACATCGGGAGGGGAAGGCGTGACCGCCAGAGGGGGGGGGGTGCATGGGAGGAGCCACCACTATTGGGAAATGGAGGATAAGGGTTTGTGGGGAGTATGAACTAATGGAGATGATGAGAAGTAGGGTTTTCTAGGAGGAGGATCCGCGAAATGGGATCAAGGGGGGAGGATAAGGAGTAGGGCTAGTGGAGGAGGTCCGATAAAGAGAACATCAGGGGGAGGGGAGTTATTACAGGTGTAAAACACCGTGAGGGCATGATGGAGAAATAAAGAGATGATAATATGCAAAAAAGTTTTTAAAATATGGGACTATGGTTCAATCAGGGATAAAAAAGCGCTGATAAATTCTTCCTTAATCAGTGCTAAAATTTTAGCACTGATAAAGGAATTCATTATCAGCACTATATTAAAACTTATAAAGAGTACTCTATATAAGCACTAAAACATTAGTGCTGATAAAGGGCTTCTTTATCAGTGATTTCCTTGCACTGATAAAGGAATAATTTATCCACACTAAAATTTTAGCACTGATAAAGGAAGCCTTTATCAATTATTTTTTCTTAGCACTGATAAAAGGTGTCGATTCTGTTGCTCATTTTTGTAGTTGTGTAAAATGATATTCGGAAGTCATATTATAAAACTAAAGTTGAAGTGTAGTGTGAAAATGATGTCGTATAATTCAAACATCTTATTCCTTAAATATTGGAAAATATTTTCCTTGATTCAGGTACTATGCATTAATTTAAATAATGATATTTTTCCCTATCTGTTAAATCAATACCATGATTTCTTGATGTAGGCATATATATTAAACACCCTATTTTCAATCATTACTACCCAAGTGTTGGGATATTATCCTATTATAATTTTAGGGATGATTCTTATTTCACATATCTCAATCCATCCCCTATTGTAATTTAAAACTATACTGGGCTTGGATTGGATCTCTTATAAATAGTACACAAAAACTATCATGAAAAGGTTAGCTAGTTATACTTTCTAAACCATCAAATACCATTGTAAAAATTCATGGAATATCATGAATCTCATTTAGAAAATTCTATAATGGTGTGTGTTATGATAACTTGTGATGACTCACGACATGAAAAAATTGTTGAGTAGAAGGAAAGTATAAAACATGAAGAAATTCCAATTGTAAGTGAATATAGTGATGTATTTCATGAAGTGTTTCCTAGATTTTACCAGATCATGAGAAGGATTTATCAATTGAGATTACACCTAGAGAAACATCGATATTTAAATTACTCTAATGGATAGCCCTAATCGAGCTAGAAGATTTATAGAGGATGCTATAGGAAAATTTAGAAAAAGGGTGAATATTCCCTAGTGCATCGCCTTGGGGTTAGATGGAACACTCTCTTAACAAAAAATAATGATCAATGTGGATGTGTGTCAATTATTTTGAGCTCAAAAAGACCACTATAATGAAAAAATATCCCCACCCAAGGATTCATGACTTTTTCAATCAACTACAAGGAGATCAGTACTTTTCATTGTAGGATATTTGTTCAGGATATTATCAGGTGAATGTTCATAAGGGTGATATTTTGAAGACAAAATTTCGTAAAAGGTAAGGAAACTTTGAGTTAATAGTGACACTCTTCAGACATACTAATGCACCCAAAATCATCACTTATTTGTTGAATAGACTCTTTGAATACTCCCTCAAAAATATTTGGTGTTATTTATTAATTATATTCTCATCATCTCCATGATCAAAGAGGAAAATTATCAAATGTGAGGAAATTTTTTTGGAACCTTCAAAGAAAATGGAAATTGAAAAATGGACCAGACCCACTATAGAAATGTGAATCCATTGTTTTCTTGGTTTAAATGGTTACTTAAAATATTTTTTGGAAATTTATCAAGTTCATCTAGACTATTAACTATGTTAAAATGGGAAGGGGTAATGAATGTCTTGTTCTAGAATGTGAAAAATATTTAAGGACCTCAAGAAGAGGCCAATAATTGTGCATGATGTCGCCCTAACATAGAGTGTAGAATTAATATATATATATATATATATATATATTAAATGAAAATTTTGAGTTCTTTATTTATGAATAATGAAAAGGTGGTGGTTTATGCCTCATGAGAACTAAAGATGCATCAACAGAACAACCCACCACATGATTTAGAGTTTGTTGTTATGATCTGTTCTCTGATGATTTGGAAGCACTAACACTATGGAGAGATTTGTGAAAAATACACATATCATAAAATAATAATGTCTATATTCAAATATAAGTATCTAAAGATGTGTTGAATATGATATTTTGAGCTAATTAGGGTCTACAATGTCTTTATTCACTATAATCTAGGAACGGCGAACTAGTTTGCAAATGCTGTTATCTGAAATGAACATGCTACTCTATCTTTGATGTTGATTCAAAATGACCATATCATCAAGGATATTGTAAGGATATATATGGAAATAATAATGGTTGGGAGTATATCATACCTTTATGTAATGATTTACCAACCATATATACATGAAATAATCAAGGAGACAGAAGGGGGTTATTTAGATCTTTAAAATATGGTGAAAGTTGTTAAGGAAGGACAGATTCATTAATTCTATATGAATAAATATTGTATCATTTGATTTTTAACTAGAATTTATGTTTGTAAATCACCATATATAAAGAATAATCTATTGGATAATGTACATGTATCATATTTCTATATCCATTATAAAAGTACCAAGATTTACCATGTTATATGAGATCACATCTGGTGGGATAACATGAAGAAATAGATCATCATGTAACCTGAAAGTTCACGGTAAGTCAACAAGATAATTTAGAGAAACATAAGACCAAGGGGATGACATTACCATTACACATATCCATGTGAAAATGATAAAAGATCACCACTGACATTTTTCCTAATATCTAAAAGAAATATAATGGAGAAAATGTTATATGGGTTGTCGTAGATCGACTCATAAATACTACACACATCACTACTATTCAGGATGATTTTTCACTAGAACAAATTTCCACAATATATTCAAAGGAAGTGGTGAGGTTTCATGGGTAACACATTAGATACACTTTGATCATGAAAGGAGGTTCACCTTTATATAATGGATAAGTCTTTAACATTATATTAATAATGAATTTATTTTTAGTATGGATTATCACTCCCAAACTGATGGCCAATCTTAAAAGACCCTTCAAACTCTCGAAGACTTGCGGATAGATTATCAGTGGAATGTTAAAGGTGGATGTGACCAACATGTCCCATTATTAGAGTTATCTTAAATCAATATTTTCCACTCGATTATTAAAATAGATCCATATGAATATCTATATCGGAAAATATGTAGAAATCCAACCTATAGGGTTGAAGTTGGTGAATGAAATCTATGTACACCTAATCTTGCACAACAGATTAACGAGACTATTTATTATATACAACAACATATACAATTTTCTCAGAGTCTGAAGAAGAGATGTGATGAGAAAAATCAAAGGGAATCAGAGTTTGACAATAGATACAATAGTTTCTATAAAATATTACCACTGAAGATTCATGTGGTTTTGAGAGTAATGTATTCTTAGCTATAGGTTCATTGGACCATTTATGATCCTTGATCACAATAGAGGAGTGGAATATATGATGTTAATTCCACAAAATATGGATCATGTCCAGGATGTGTTTCACATATCTCTCTAGAGGATGTATATAGATGATCCCCCACATGTGTTTAATTTGGAGGTGGTATAACTAGAAAATGACCACTATTATGAGGAGCAGTCGGTCAAAGTTTTTGACCGTAGAAAAAATAGTTCTACTCAAAATGAAAAATAACCGTATCAATGTGTTGTGGTGAAACCATAAATATGAAGAGGAGAAATTAGATCCACATGAAACAATAAAAAATAATTACCCTCAACTATTCTCAACATAGAATGTGTGATGAATGTTTTGGGATGAAAGTTACAATTGCAGGAAGAATGTAGTGACCCAGAATTTTTATATGATATTTGTTTCATAAATAAATGTGAATTATATTATGAATAGAAATACATTCCATGGTAGAGTCTGATGACTCAAAATTTATTAAAAAAATATAAAAGTACAGTGAGGAAAAAAACATGAAACCATGTTCCGAGAATAAAACAAAGAGTCGCTTCCTTTGACTGACCCTAGATCCCATATTCCGAGATATATACCCCTCCCCTTGGGATGTTGTCCTCTCCGGCATGTCTTAAATAGAATGTCTGACTCATCTGATGAGGACTCAGATGATGACATGGAGTCCTCCTCCAAAATTATAATTTTTTAGGACTTCTCTCAGAAGTCATATCTGGATTCAACTGAAATCCATCACCAAATTGATTTCTAGAAGCTTCTTAACTACCTAATAGTCACAAAATCTGAACACCACTGGCTCCATCAAAAGAAATATGACTTCCAACAATAAAATTAACCATTAATACACTTCCTTATTAATGACTATAAGTGGTCGTTCACCTTCCTATCCCCCAGGAAAATTCACATCCCATTATGTTATATTCGTTGATACAATCCTCATTCAAGGACTTGGAAAAACAATAATAATAAAATTTAATGATGTCATAGAAATTGGAAGGGTAATTCCATTTTACATGATTACCAACATCCACATTGATGATTGGATTTTCCTCTTGCACAACAACTTTCTGCACCATCTCAGATGTTATGACAATCTGAGGATTTAGACGCTCCTCCTCTAATTGAGTGTCATTAGACATGAGTACTATATTTTCCAATGCAACAATTGAATGAACACCAGATATTGGGGAATAAATCCAAGAAATATGGTGCATATGAGGATCAAGTTTACCAAGAGTGAAAATATCTAGTGGATCTTGATGGGGCTCATTTGTTTTTTATTTTTAATGAAATACCATCTGGAATCCTTTTTAATCCACAACTTCTTTCTTCCCCTGGAGGGACCTCACCATAATCAGTCACTACTAATATAGAACATGATCAACATAATCTTGAATGGAATCCCCATTAATGAAATGATTTTCCAGTGATGTTGCCTCAAATATAAAATCCAAAATTTTTATCCTACCAGCAGAATCTCTAGCCTCTCAAGGCATTTCATTCTTGTCTCTAAGGGGTTGCACAACCATATCAGTTGTCCTAGCTGAGTTCTCGCCCGCATCCTATACCTCCATGAAATTATCCCATGATCTGATAGTCTACCTAGTTTCATCATGATCAGGTTCATACACATTTACAATCTTTCCATATCTAGGACAATTAATAGTGGCAACATTATTACGACCATACCGACCAGATCCACCCTCATTTTCAGTGTTATGATTTCTAGTATCCGCCAAATAAGGACATTTTATAGATTCTCTCCTTGAAACTAATGCCACACCATGAAACTTCTTGTAGTTAAAAACCTTATTTCCAATATTCTTAAAGATGGAATAGAAACGTGGTATTTTTTCATATTCGATTCATAGTTCTATTTCTTCATCCTTAGTGGTAAGAAAAACATGATCTACTAAAATAGTAGCCAAATAAATTTCAACTTAGAATCTTGAAAAGTGCCCGAGCCAAGTGATTTATGTCTTTTTATCCAATTTTATCAGCACCCCAATAAACAACACAATTTCATAAAGGTTATTGGGGTGCCAAAGAATCTAGTTCAAGATAAAGACTTCAACCACAACCTATACCGAAGACCAGCCTACCTATAGTGTGTTAAAGGAGAGATACCGTTTAAGGATGTGTAAAAATCCTGGATTATGTGATATTGAACCAAAGCCCCCAGCCTTCATTTTAAACATCACTAAAGGGAAATGGAAGAGGAAGAATCCCCTACCCTGGGATATGAAAATCCATCCTTTAAATTCCCAAATGTTCAATTGTTTCAAAAATAGATCCATTCGCTTCCAAAAAACAGCTTCTTTAGGTAGAATTAGACGAACAAGAATCAATAATTTCCTATGCTTCAGTCTCTCTAAGAATACTGTGGGATCAACCCTAACATATGAACTGCTACCTCTCAGGGGAATACCACCAAAAAACTCTTTGAGAAGGGTGAAACTATTGGGACCAACTAGAGAAGAAGTTTGAACCTTCACCTTATCTATATGGTTTTGATCTAGAGAGGCATCCACATATCGGTGAGAATCAAAGTGACTGCTCGCAAGGAACACATTTCAAAAAATCAATGAGAATGAAGACATAAAAATCCCTACAAATAGATAACAACAACCCAACCTGAATGACATTGCCACCACTACAGCCGATTGGAGAAGATGTGTTGCCACTATAGTAAAGCACCATCTCGAGATGAACCAAGATCACAAGACTGCACTATCATGGATCACCATATTCACAACACTTCATATTTCACACCTCTATTGACCAAAGAATTATGCCGCTGCTGGCGTGAACTACCAGATCCACAACACTAAAAATCACGCACCTCTGCCAAACTAAAAAACCACGCCATCACTTCTTTACTCAGATACCATAGCCACTACACAATCAAGAATTACCTCACCTGAAGAGATAATAAGACGAGACATATATGCCATGGGAGTGAAGTGGGAGAAACTCCCAAACACTAGCATCCATCATTTCCCATGTGTGTTATATTATATTATATAAGTATTAAAAACATATATCTTATAGAGAAAACAATATCACATTGTTTAATTAAAAAAATCCTCAAATTTGTCCACAACTAAACCCATAAAATTTAAAAACATTTCAATGGGACAAAAAATATAAATTAATAAAATTATAATTGTAAATTTTAGATTGTTCCAAATAGTTAGAATCAACAACAACATAGCCAAAACTATGAAAATGAAACAATATATTAGTAAAACAATCAAATTTTTGAAATAGAAAATTTATAACCATAAGAATAATTTATGTAAATAAATAATGAAGGAATGATATTGTTTTTATTGGAGGAAATGAAACCATTGGAACAGTAATATGACTATCATGGATAGTAGCTTGATAGTTAGAATAGTAATATGAAAATAATTTTTTTTAAATAAAATATAAATAGTTTTTATCACGAGTAATTTATGAAAATTTTAAAAATATAATTCTATAAATTAAATATAAATATTAAAAAACTAAAAAAAATGATGCATGTTTTATTAAAATTTATTTAAAGGTATTTTATTAAAAATATTAATTTTATATTAAAAATTAAAATAACCTATCATATAAAATTATATAGTTCAGATTAATGTAATTTTTTAATCAACACCTCAAAATTGTCTAAGGGGGATTTATTGTTGATATTCTGAAATACATTAATTTTTTAATAAATAGATAAAAATAGTTTTTAGAAAAATGATGATTTTTAAATTACATCATTCATGATGTAAACAATTCTAAGAAGGGTGACTTCACAAGAAAATATTAATTTGATCACCGAGTCATTAAAATACAATAAATATGTTTCGAAACATAAAAATAACTTTCATATTTATAAATTCCAAATTATTCCATTAATTTTTTTTCAATTTATACTACTCATTTTAATAAGCTAGTGAATTTAGATTATAATGGGGTTTAATTTAATGATCCAGACCCCAATATCCCAGTTTCATTTGTTACATTATTATGTTTGAGGTATATATAAGTGACCACATCCCAATGTACTAAACAGTTAAGTAGTCATGGTAAACTCGATACGTACGTGATTCCCATATTATATTTGAACACAAAAATTAAAACAATTTTTTCCCAAAAATTACATTATTCCCTCTAGAATATATTTACACATGATTCATAATACCCATACTAGATTCATTTTGTAAGAAACAAATAACGGGTGAGTTCAAAATCTTAGTAAGGGTTTCGTTAAATGAAGTATATCATGAATAAATAGAGAATGACCAATATGTAATAATCAATATGGGTAGGTAAATAATTAAAACTAAATTCCTTTTACTCAATAACATGAAAACTAAATAAGGCATTATTAAAATGTTAATGTCAATAAAGAAACATAAATTTAATTTAAGTAATAAAATGATAATCAAATTACTCAAGAGATAATATCAAAAAAAATGTGATGGATAATATTAATAACTAAAATATCAATGTAGGAAATGTAATGATCTTAGGAATCATATTAAATTTTTTATAATGTCCCTATGACCAGAAAATTTAATTGTTGGTTTGGTATAAACAAAAATCCCATTTCAATAAGGATTTCCAAATGATTCATCATGTGACACTAACAATTCATTGAGTGGATATCAATAACAAGACCCGACCCATAAATACATTTCCAACAAATTAATCATACATATTATAGATTTAATTCATGAACAATATAACGTATCATAAAATTTGTATATCAATAAATTAATACATATTAAAAATAATTTCCCTATTCAATCACATCACATTCAATGTAAATACTTTATGAAGAAATGATATTTTGTTTAGGTAATATGCATATACATGATAAATAATATGGTTATGTTGGGTAATTTTAATAACAAATTAAAATAAGAAAGTGAAAATTGCAAGTGAATGTTAATGATTACAAAAATTAATCAAGAATGGGAATGTTAATTAGTTCCCTGTTCAGACGAATCATAATTCATCTAGAGAAAATATAAATATGTTATCATTAAAACATATATCCATATGATAATATGTAAAACAAATGGTTTTTGTCATTTATTAATATAAATACCATAAAAATATATTTAAAAATGTTTTTGAGGTAAATAATATTTTCACATAGAAAATCACTATAAAAAAGATAAAAAATTAAGAGGTTTTATTATTTTTAAAGCAGCTTTTTTAACTTGTAAAGGATGCTTCAAATAAATGAGTGGCCATAATGGAAGAATGCTTCATTCATGATGAGTATATTAAAAACAATCATTTAATTCACATTTTTTGATGAAATCTAAATAATTACCTTGTTTGGAAATGGATAAGAAGATTCAATTTTATTTCGTTAAAAAAAATACAAATATGGGATTCTATGACTTTAAAAATCATAGTAAATAATTTTTTAAAACATTTTTAGAAAAAATATACTTGGAATAAAAAGGACTTTAAAGCAATGAGATAAATCAAATCACATTTTATTAAGAATATTTTATCAAAAAATTTAAGCTACAAAGAGAGGAAAATGTTACTATTGTTGAAAACTTCATTAATAAAAATAGTAAAATTCAATGAAAAGTTGTTTATTATATAATTATCAAATAATTCCAAATAATTTAAATTCATGTATAAGTAATATCAATTAAAAAAAATATTTTAATTTAAATCTTTTACAACTTTGTAAAATTTGAATCATAAACCCTATAAAAGTAATAAAATCAAATAAACCATTAAATAATTGAAATATTTTTATATTCATGATATTTAATATCAATGTTATAGTAGATACACATAATGAAATAAGGTAAGTTTATAACAAATCCTATGTCCCATAGAAGATAATTTGAGACGAGAAACCCTTACAATGATAAAAAACTGTTTATGTTGGAAATAATCAATGAATTGATTATGTCTATAAAATATAATTACAAATAATAAAAATGTAAATAAAAAAATAGTAATAAAAAATAATTATTAAAATATTATTAGAATATCAAATATAAAGAATAATTAGTATAACCTAATGAAAAAATTGAGTAATGAAATTATTTAACACTTTGTAATTCTCAAGCCATATCCCAAAGGATGAAATAATTAATATAAAAAAATTTAATTACCATGATGTATTAGTTTATAATGATATTACATTTTAAAAGAAAAAATATATAAATATATGAAAAAATTAAATCTATAACATTACAATATTCCTCAATGAAAGGAAATTTAGAAAAAATCCACTACCTCACGATTTCCTTTATCTGGAGATCATTAACATCCTTTTTAGTAGTTTAAAACAAGTTAATAACTTATAATATAACCATATTAATATTTATAATGTCATATATAATCATTCTATAACATATTATCACCTGTTTACTAACAATACTTCATTATCATTTTGGTTTTAGGTGTCAACTACCTTGTTTTGTAATGAATGTTTTATAGTGGGTGTAATGTTTCTTGAGAATATTATATTATTATATCATATCATGAATTATATTAATTTTAAAGTATAATTTTTTCCTTTGATAAAATATTATATTCATTTTTGAAATTATATCATCAAGAATATATCACCCCAGTCTGTAGAGATGGTAGGTCATGTATACACAAGATTGATGTTATGGTTTTTAATTGGGAGAAAGGGTAAGTAAGTGGGTGATCTATTAATTTTATTTATACAATATCTATTCATATATAAAAAATTTATTCACCAAATTTATCTTTATTACGTTCCATAAAAAAATGAATGTGAAAAATGAGTCCCATCGCTTTGCGATACAAAAGTCTTTTGTACACACGAATGATGTTATCATATTTTAAACATAATGCAAAGAAATAAGATATATGTGTTATTGGAAGATGTAAGAAACCAGAACTTCCTTTCAGGTATGTTTTTCTGTTTCTGGCCATTTTTTGGAAAAAGAGGAAAATCTAGAAATTTTTGAAGTACACACCATGTAATTTATAAGTACATGCCATGTACTTCGATACCGCTGGAGGCCGTGTGTTGGCCGTGTCGTGGCCACACACACGGCCATATTGGGGTGACATGGAGGCCACCTAATTCGGAGTATGGAAACAGTAATTACACGCTGTGTACTTTTTTTTTTCATTAAACACACTGGGGTCACGTCTAACCCCCAGAAGAATCTTCTGCTAGGTCCTATTTGGCCGGGATAAACCGTACGACACTGAAACCTCTCCGCGCCCCTGAGCCTTCATCTGTTCTCCTAATCGACCATCGTCGATTGCTTTAGAACTACACCATTAATCTCTTCCATCTTTTTGAGTTTCATTCCATTATTTCCTCTCTTTCTGAAGTTATTGTGGGTTGAACATTTTAGACATTTTTGTATATCTTCGACGTTATAAGGTGATTCAAGTCCCTTGGTTCAAGTATATCGATCTCCTAACATCAAGGGGGTGGATTGTGCCTTTCTATAGGAAATATTTGCGTATTTTGTGCAAATTCAACCAATACCCTTGAACGTGGTATTGCGTGTTTACCATTTTAGCTCTATTGATTGCCTTCATTGATTGTATGATAGAGTAGATGATTTTGATCGTGTTTGGGCTAATTGTTAGGCTTTGGATGTGTTTTCCATGCACGTTCTAGACTGTCTGGACTGTTGGGTCTAGTTAACTTTGGACTGCTTTTATTTTTCCCATGCCTAGTATTATTTGTTGGTGTGACTATTGTTATTTCATGCACAGATGTTGTACAATGCTAGACAAGTCGTTTTGGAGGTTACTTTTCCCATTATACGATGCGATACCTGCTGACTTTACACAGGACTGTGAGAACCTAGTGTAGTAGACCATAGGGAGAATGGATGTAAGGGATTTTTCAGAGTGTCTTTATAATACGATTGGAGACCACTGTGGGAATTGAGGTTGAGTGCTTCCTCAGAGTGCCTGTAATTCCTCGATGCAGGCCACAGGGGGAATGAGACGTTGAGTGGTTCCCCAGAGTGCCTTTAGTATGATATGAGACTATAGGGGGAATTGACGATGAGTTCTTCCCCATAGAGTTAATTCATTAGCTGAACCAGAGGGGTTAGACTGTGTGTGCCTTCTAGAGGGTTGCTAGTACTTTTTGGTTGAACCATAGTGGCTAGGCTGTGAGAACTACCCAGAGGATTACCTGTTTTTTCTACTTGCTTGAGCAACTGCTTGCTTATTTTTAAATTATATGCTAGAAAATTTGGATTGTTTATTACATTTCTGTAGTTTTACATGCCATATATTCACTGACTATTAGGAAAAGATCTTCAGGTGGTTTCCTATTGGGACTTTGTCTCACACCCTGTTTGGGTCATGATTTTGGGCTCAAACAGATTTTATTGTTGTAGTTATAGATAAGATCAAGCACCCTTCGACTTCAGGTTCTTGATTATTGTGGATCTGGAGAGCATGAGACCAAGCTATGGCTTGTGATGCTGGGGAGTTTATCTTATTTCTTTTTCAATTTGGTTTAGCACTGTCATATTCCTGCATTTCGAGTTGATTGGCTATTTTCCTAGACATATATGCATCATTTATATATATATCTTCTCCAGTTGTTTCATTTATCAGTCTTCCGCTGTTACTGTTGTTTGGTATTTACTGCTTCCACTATTGTATTTATTTTTGTACTTCTGCTTTTTACTCTACCAATGAGTTCATAGTTTCCCCAATATCACACCCAAGGCCCTTGATGCTAGTTGGAAGCCTCTGGCATTCTGGGAAATTCCCATGAGGCCATGTGACCAACCGTGTACGGGGCACCTCTGGGTGGTTCTTGGAACCAGGACATTACAAAGTGGTATCAAGGGTGTTTCTTTTCTCTTGAATTACTGTTTAGAGCCTATAGCCAGGGATAGGACGAAATAGGTACTTGGTAATATGTTGTGCCCAGGAGTAGCTAACCCGTGTACAGGGAAAACCCAATCTACCTTGTTTAATTGCAATTTGACTGGTTTTCAAATTTATAGTGTATTTAATTTCACCTTGAGTGATTCACATGTTTTGTTATATTACTGTCAATGTTATTGAGGTTCTATTTCTATCTCAACCTGATGAAATGAGGGTATTCCATCTCATGCATCATATAGGCACTTTCTAGAAATCACATGTCATGAATTATTTCCATTTCAACTAGGATGCATTAGCAATTTCATGTTGTTGTGATAGACTTTGTGTATAATATGCATTCTTTTGTGATATATTCCTTGATAAAAATGTCTTCTTCTTGTTAGAGCATCGATTTTGTAAGTCTTTACCTGAATAAACGCCAAATTTTGGTTATTGAGGTGTTATGGGCCCTAATGGACTGGAGTTTGTTGGATCATTGGATTGTTTACCTTTCATGTAACTTTTTAAAGATTCCAAACATTGATTCGCAAGGAGTATGGGACCTCAAAAATCAGAATTTGGAATTTTTAGTGTTCTTTTCTGTGTTTCCTAGGATCCTGAGTAGTTTCTGAGGCTTACTATCTGGAAAAACCAAGAATACACACCGTGTATTTTTGACTACATGCCATGCATTCTTCTATTCAAGAATAAACTTATTTTCATAAGTACACATTGTTTACCATTTATACACACCGTGTATTCTCTAACTGTGTCACAGGACGTGTGGGAAGAGACACGGGATAGGTAAAATCTCAGGGGAACACACTGTGTACCGATTGTACACACCGTGTAGGGTAATCCTAAGAGTCCTTCCATGTAGTTAACAACACGGTCAGTAGAGTCTCTTCTTATACACGTTGTGCCTACCTTGAACATGATATGTAGTTTGATCCAGGTACTCGACCATGTCCCAAATAACACGGGTCAGTGTTATCCTTTCACATACATGTCGTGTCTGTCAGAAACACGCTATGTAGTCTTGTCTTGGGAGAGCCATGTGGCATAGCCGTGTAGAGGGACTCAGGAAGGGGAAGAGGATTCTGGTACATGTCTTGTGTTAGGAAAACATGTCGTGTGTTTGGGGTGTTACACGACCAGTTTAAACTGATGTACATGCCCATGTAAATGACTTATGAGAACATGCCGTGTAGTATTTATACACGCCATGTAGTCATGTTTGGTAAAACTTGAATGCTTTCTTTTCCCTGTTCCCTTCATAAAATACTAGTTTTCAGTCTTTGACAATGTGATCTACAGTGTGCGTTTGACCTTGTAGAGTCATGGACTCGAGACATCCTCCGGTTGCATGCCAGTTTCTAAGTGGTGATCAGACCCCGGATATGGCTAATCAGGGACTTCCCGCAGATCCTCATGTTGTCCCAGCCTTAGCACCAGTAGTGATACCGGTTAGAGGCACCGATGTGCAGTTTAGAGAAGGCTTTTTGAGGATGATGTAAACCTTACAGGGAGCTCCGCCTCCTGCCTGAACTATTGGAGACTTGAAATGGGTTTTCCAGCAGCAGTGTCCTCCCACCTTCTAAGGGGAAGGAGAACCGCAGGCTGCAGAGTCATGGATAGAAGCGATGCTAATGATCTTCAAATATGTAGAGACGCCTCCCGAAAGGCGGGTCAAGATCTCTAACTACATGCTATGAGACTCCACCAAGAGGTGATGGGGCGTGATCTCACAGGAGGGTCATTAGCATGTTATGGCGTGGGAGGAGTTTCAGCACGTATTTTATGACTACTTCTTTCTGGAGACCCTGAAGGCCGACCGAGCCCGGGAGTTCATGAGCCTAGAGAAGGTTACTATTTCTTTCATAGATTATTCCTCTCGTTTCACCGATCTTCATCATTTCCCACCCCTCCAGCGCGGAGATGGATTGTTCATGGAAAGGAAGTTTAAGGATGGTTTGAGACGGGAGATCTGCTCACAGGTGAATATCATCAGGTTATCTTCCTTCACATCCATCGTCAACCATGCACTGATTTTGGAGTGCAATCTGAGAGATTATAGAGCTGAGAGATAGGGAGGTTCCACTTCCAGAGTTAGTGTTACACTAGTTGACAGTAGGAAGCACCATGGGTAGTCTACGTGCAGTAATCCGAGGTAGCGAGACAAATCTTCATGTGGCCATGTGGTTTGATACCAGTGTGGAAGGGCTGGGAATTTGAGGCCATAGTGCTAGAGAGACCCAGTGGAGTGCCGATCTTGTGGCAAGATGGGTCACCTTCAGTGCTTCTGTCAGGTTTTTTCACTAGTAGCTAGTGTCAGGGGTTTATCCATGACTCCTCGTTCAGGAGCAGTGCCACCAGTTTCTCACCAATTTGGGAATTGGAGTTCTTCCGGCCATTTGGGTCGAGGTGGAGGTCGAGGCCGTGGTGGATTAGCTCAAAGTGGCCAGGCAGGGTCATAGGGCCATGGTACAAGTCGGGCTTTTTTAGTGGAGTAGTCCCAGCAAGAGCAGGATCCCATACCCCCTACAGTTCGAGGTACGATCTTAGTAGCCTCAGTTTAATATTCTGCTCATTTTGATACACGGGCTTCCTATAGAATTATCTCTATTGTTGTTGTGGAGATCCTTGGTCTCTGCATCTTTTCCTCTACCGATACATTGACTCGAGACACACCTTTAGGGACTAGGACGACTAGTGTACGTCAGTGTAAGGAGTTCCCTCTAGAGGTGGCTGGGTATCACTTTCTATGGGATCTCTATGTCCTATGGATGACAGGCTATGATTTCATTCTCGGAATAGACTGGCTAGTTCCCTTCAAGAATTTTTCGATTGTTATCACCACTGGGTGAGTTTCATATCACCAGAGGGCAGATTGTTTCTTCATCGAGGTGACTGAGATGTCCAGGCAAGTAGAGAAAGAACCGAGCATCATGGGCTAGGTGGAGTTACAGCTCAGATTGCAAGTCTCGATCTGGATGACCAGGGGACTTCGCAGTTAGACTTTCCTCCAATGGTGGATCATTTCAGGGATTTTTTCCCATAGGACTTTTCAGGTTTTCATCTAGAGCGTGAGTTAGAGTTTTCCATTGAGCTTGTGCTAGGAGCGGCACCAGTGTCCATTCCTCCTTATTGGATGGCTACACCTGAGTTGCATGAGCTCAAGAAGAAGTTGGAGAAGTTGCAGGAAAAGGGTTTCATCCAGACAAGTACTTATCCTTGGGGTTTTCCTGTCTTGTGGGCAAATAAGAAAGAAAACACCCTTATGATTTGTGTGGATTATCAGAAGCTGAACGAGTTGATGGTCAAGAACCACTATGCCTTTCCTAGGATTTATGACCTCTTTGATCATCTTCGAGGAGACCGGGTGTTCTCGAAGATCGATTTGAGGTCCGGTTACCACCGGTTGCGCATTAGACCATATGATATACCTCTTACAGCTTTTCGGAGTAGGTATGGTCTACAAGAGTATATGGTTATTCTATTCGGCCTCACTAATGCGCCTGCTATTCTCATGGCACTAATGAAACAAGTGTTCCATCCATACCTAGAAACTTTCATGGTGGTCTTCATGGATGATATCTTAGTGTAATCTCACACTCGACACGACCATGCCACACATCTTGAGGTCATTCTATATACACTTAGAGAGCATGAGTTATATGTTATGCTCTCAAAATGGCACTTCTGGATGGATATGATTCACTTATTTGGTCATGTTATGTCAGAGATAGGGGTAGTAGTAGACCCAGATAAAGTGAGAGCAGTAGTTTCCATGGAGCATCAGAAGAATTTCTTTTAGGTGTGGAGTTTTCTATGGTTGGCTGGATACTACAGACGCTTCATAAAGAACTTTTCACGCTTAGCAGCACTACTAACGGGTCTGACCAAGAAGGGTGCGAAGTTCTTATGGTTAGATTATTGTGAGTTCTCCTTTCAAGTGCTGAAAGGGAGGATGAATTCAGCTCCGATACTAGTCTTTCAAGAGTAGGCAAGAGATAAACTCTCTACTATGATGATTCAGGTATTGGTATGGGAGCTATGCTTATGAAGGGAGATGGAGTCATTATGTATGGGTCTCAGCAGTTGAGGCCACATGATATGAACTACCCGATGCATGACCTCAAGCTGGCGATAGTTGTTCATGCCTTAAGAGGTTAGAGACATTATCTTCTGGAGGAGCACATTGTGGTTTTCACCAAACAAAAGAGTCTCAAGTACATCTTCACTAAGCATGATCTGAATTTGAGATAGTACAGGTGGGTTGAGTACCTACAGTCCTGTGACGTTGAGCTTGCCTATACGCCGGGGAAGGGCAATGCAGTGGCTGACATGTTGAGCAGGAGAACTCAGATACATGCAGTTTAGGAGGCTAGTAGTGAGTGGATGCTTATGTCCCTGTTCTCTAAGATGCATTTGGAGGTGCATGACAGACAGGGGCATACTTTTCTATCTTATGTAGTAGTTAGCTCTACTCTTCTCGATCAGGTACGGATGGGGTAGCTATCAGACTCAGAAGGCCTAGTCTTGCGAGAGAGTGTGTCAGGAGAGGACCCTCTTCCTGGGTGGACCATAGAAGAGGATAAGATCTTTCATTTCTAGGGGCATGTATGGGTGCCAACAGATATACGCGAGGAGATGATGCCAGATTTTTATTCCTCAGTTTGGGCAGTTCATCCAGGTGTCACCAAAATGTATTGAGACCTACATTGTCAGTATTGGTGGCCAAGTATGAAGAGGGATGTTGCTGGTTCCATCATGAGGTGTTCCACTTGTTATCAAGTGAAGCCATCAACGACCATCAGGGATTTTACAACAGTTTCCCATTCCTAAGTGGAGGTGGAACGACGTTACAATGGACTTCATAATAGGGTTTCCAAGGTCAAATCGTGAGAATGATGTTGTATGGGTCGTCGTTGATAGGCTTACAAAGGTCACTCACTTCTTATCGAACTTGGAGACCATCAGTGTTAATGAGCTGGGACGGTTGTACATCCGTGAGATTGTATGTCTGTATGGAATTCAAGACTCCTTTATTTCAGACCAGGATGTCCGTTTTACTTCTCGGGTCTGGTAGGGGATTCAGAAGGCTTTGTGTTCACAGGTGCTTCTGAGTAAAGCATACCATCCCCAGACAGATGGCCAGTCCGATCGTACGATTCAGGTGCTTGAGGACATGTTTCGAGCATGTATCCTATATTTTAGAGGTTCTTGGGAAAATCATATACCTCTTGTGGAGTTTTCCTACAACAATAGTTTTCAAGGGACTATAAAGATGGAACCATATGAGGCTTTGTACGATAGGCCTTGTAGATCACCCTTATGTTTCCTGGAGGTAGGAGAGACATCTTTGCTGGGACCTCATCTTGTTTAGGAGACCACAGAGCAGATAGTGTTGATTCGGAAGAGGATGGCTACTGCACAGTCCCATCAGAAGTCTTATGCTAATCAGCGGAGATGACCTCTGGAGTTCAAGGTCGGGGATCAGGTTTTCATGTGTGCCCACCGAGGTTGGGGCACATGAGGATTAGGAGATAGGGTAAAGCTTTCAGCAAGGTACGTCGGACCGTTTGAGGTGTTGGAGTTAGTTGGGTCAGTTTCCAATCTGTTCCAGTTACCTCAGAAGAGGATATGCACCATGTTTTTCACATTTCTCAGCTCTGACATTACATTTATGACCTGTCTCATGTCCTTCAACCCAAGGAGTATGAACTTGATGTGGATGCATCGTTCGAGGAGCATCCAATCCAGATTTTTGATCGCAGTACAAAGGTTCTCTGTGGCCGGTCTATTCCTCTAGTACGGGTGCTATGGCAGCACGGGCGATTACAGGACGAGACTTAGGAGAGGAAGGCTGATGTACAATCGAAGTGGCTGGAGTTATTTGGGGTTTCATCTTTTACGCCATGCTAGGTCAATTCAGGGAAAAATTTCTTTAAGGGGGGAAGTTAGTAAGAACACGGATCTTCCTTTTAGGTATGTTTTTCCATTTCTGGTCAGTTTTGGGGAAAGGAGGAAAATCTATAAATTTTCTAAGTACAGACCATGTACTTTATATGTACACACCATGTACTTCGATACCGCTGGAGGCTGTGTGCTGGCAGTGTCATGGCTACACACACAACCATGTAGGGGTGACATAGAGACCGCCTAATATAGAGTACAGAAATAGCAAGTACACGCCGTGTACTGTAAAAGTACACGCTGTGTACTTTGTTTTTTATTCACCAAATGCACAGGGGTCGCATATAACCCCTAGAAGCATCTTCTTCAAGGTCCCGTTCAGCCGAGAGAAACCATATGGTGCCGAAATGTCTCTAATACCCAGAGCCTCCGTATGTTATCCGAATAGACCTCCATCGATTGCGTTATAACCACAGCGATAATCTCTTCCTTCTTCTTGAGTTTCATTCCATGATTTCACCTCATTCTTAATTTGTCGTGGGTTGAACATTTTATACGTTTATATAGATCTTCAATGTTATAAGGTGATTCATGTTCCTTGTTTAAAGTATATTTATCTCCTAACATCAAGGTAGGTGGTTTGTGCCTTTCTGTAGGAAGTATTTGAGGATTTTTTTCAAATTCCACCAATTCCCTTGAATGGGGTATTGCATGTTTACCATTTTATCCCTATTGATTTACTACATTGATTTTATGCTAGAGTAGAGGATTTTGATTTTGTTTTGGCAAATGATTAGGCTTTGGAAGTGTTCTCCATGCATGTTCTTGCCGTTCTGGACTATTGGGTCAAGTTACATTTTGACTGTTTTCATTTTTCCCATGCCTAATATTATTGGATGGTGGGTCTATTGTTCTTTCATGATGAGATACTGTAGAATGCTAGCGAAATAGTTCTGAAGGTTAATTTGTCCATTACACGATGTGATACTTGCTAACTTTACACAGGGCTGTGAGAACCTAGAGTAGTAGACCAGAGGGAGAATGGACGTAAGGGCTTCTCCAGAGTGTCTTTATAATATGATGCGAGACCACGGGGGGAATTGATGTTGAGTGCTTCCTCAGAGTGTCTGTAGTTCCTCGACATGGGCCACATGGGTAATGAGACGTTGAGTGCATCCCTAGAGGTCCTTTAGTACTATACAAGACTATAGGGGGAATTAAAGGTGAGTGCTTCTCCAAAGATTCTATTCTTTAGCTAAACTAGAGGGGTGAGACTGTGTGTGCCTCCCAGAGGGTTTCTAGTACTTGTTGGTTGAAAAATAGGGGTTAGGATGTTAGAACTACCCAAAGGGTTACCTGTTTCTTCTACCTTCTTTGGTGACTGCTTTCTTGTTAGTAAATTATATGCTAGAAACTATGGATTGTTTATTGATTTTCTGTACTTTTACCTGTCATATATTCACTGAATATTAAGCACAGATATCTGGGTGGTTGCCTACTGGGACTTTGTCTCACACCCTATTTGGGACATGCTTTTGGGCCCAAACTGATTATATTGTTGCAGGTATAGATAAGGGGAAGTGACCTTCGACTTCATGTTCTTGATTGCTGTGGAGCTAGAGAGCATGAGACCAAGCTATGGCTTGCGATGCTGAGGATTTTATCTTCTTTATTTGGAATTTTTGTTTAGCACTATTTTATTCTAGAATTGGGACTTGTTTGGCTATTTTCCTAGACATATATGCATCATTTATATATATATCTGCTCTAGTTGTTTCCTTTATCAGTCTTTCACTATTACAGGTGTTTAGTGTTTACTACTTCCGCTATTTGTATGTATTTGTGTAATATCTACTATGTACTCTTCCAATGAGGGCATAGTTTCCCCATAATCACACCTAAGGACCTCACTGCTTGTTGGTAGCCTCTGGCGTTCGGGGAAATGCGCTTGAGGCCATGTGACCAACCGGGTACTGGGGGCCTCTGGGTGGCTCCCCGAACCGGGACGTTACAAAAGAAAATAACTATAATTATATCATAAATATTATATACTATCATTAAAACCATCAATTTATCAAACCATGATATTTTTTGATTGAAAACTAGTTATATCCGTCTGTAAGGAAGTAGCTTGCCACACACACAATCGACGATTTTGATTCTCATTTTATGGAAGTGGATATGGATATAGGTTTTGAAATTAATTTAATAATATCTAATTATATGTAATATAATTTTTTAATTATATTATAATTTTTAAGAAATAATTTATGGTCAGAAAATAAGAATGAAAAAATAATGAAAATTGTTAAGATGATTACCTTCCCTTAGAGAATCCACCTTTGTATCATCTCTTTAGGACACTAAGGTTTGTATTTATAAAATCCTCGTAGATCTGTAATGTGTATAAGGGTATTTTTGAGAAAATTCTTATTTCTTTCTAGGGAAAGTGTATTTTTAGGCATGAGAATTTTATGGGGGGGTGGGGTTTCTTTTATAATTGAGAAAGAGTGGCCTTTTGGTAAATACTTAAAAATATTTAATATTGTTAGGTTAATCTCACAAAAAGTTCCTACAAAACTAATAAATGATAGATTAGTGTTAATTTATGTTTGATAAAAACCTCAAATACATAATTTGAAACATGTTTTAAACATGTTAGTGCCTTATCCTCTAGGTCTATTTACTTTTACATTTTAGTTTTCAATATGGTAACTAGTTTTTTAAAGTTGTTAATTAATCCATTAAGCCTTGAATAAAATGATAATTACTAGATCATTCTTAACCATAGTTAATTTTTCAAAAATATAATTTGTAAAATAATATTTAGATGTGTGTGGAAAATTAATTTTTACAAAAGTGCATGCAACATTCAAAACCACATTTTAACCATAACCGTGATAAATAAATATTTTTGTATTTACAAATCATTATTACCAAAATCTAAGATAAAATTATTATGTAATATGAAATATGTGTATTAAAAATTTGGAACCAATTTTATGAAATTCCATTCACATTTTTCATGGAATATAATTTTAAAATAAACCCACAAAACTTCTAGAATTTGTTTTCTTCAAAAAATATATTTTCAAGAAAAAGATAATGTTTCATTAACTATATGACTATGGATAAACATAATATATATTTAAAGTCAAATAATAATATCTAAAATATATAAATTTCATTTAAATAATTCCTCATTAGCTGTTATTATAATTAATTAAAAAGTGGAAAATAACTCAATTAAAAATAGTTTTCAAAAAAATGAATTTTTAGCCTGAAAATAATCTTATACCAAAATTGGGTATAGAGATTATTCAAATATAGTGATTTATATAAAATATTGGTAAATAATTTTTTTTCACTTTTATGTAAATTTAATATAATAATGGTGATTTAAAATTAATTAATTTAATGAAAAAATATAAAAATATTTGAAAAGTCATTGTTTTCCAATATTCAATGAAAAATACCCCTTTTTGAGAAATTCCAAAAATTTAACCGTAAGGTAATTTTGATATTTTTATTTAAAAAATAATATTTTTTATTAAATCTATGATCTTAAACTGGTATAAATTCATCATAATTCGAAATTGAAAATTTTAATAACCTTTTTTGAAGAATATGTATTTGGTGCATAAAATGAAATTTCAGAAAACATTAGTGATTATTTATTAATAATTTATCAAAAAAATTACCGGTATATACCAATATATAAATATAGATATATATGTGTGTGTTTTTATTTATTCATCATTAAATTAATCATATTCATACCCACCAATTCAACGTCTAAGTTATAATAGTCATATTTATATAGTATCTCACCTTTCATTTGGTCCCACTGTTTTATGTCGTATATTCTATCAAATATAATTTTATTATTTTAAAACCATAGGGTTGTGTGTACTAAGAGCTATCAAAGATATTATATTTTTTTGATACAAGTATACTTTTAAATACAAGGGTGTTATATTATCCCCATATTCTATAAATTTTGTCCCAACAATTTGAACATGCATATGGAACTCAAGGGTTTGAAATTTGAAAATTACTTTATTGGAAACACACATTCTACAATAGGTTAGAAAAACCTCTTATTATAAGATTAAGAGAATAATACAAAGGTCATAATAAACAACACATAACTATGTTTACATGTATGATAAAAAAATTTTTAAGTGAAAATATGTGCATGCAATAAAAGGTTTAATAATTATGGATATTTATATAGATCATTCTTCATATGAATGTTAATTTTCCAGTGAAATTCATTTTCCAATAGTACATAAATATGGGATGAGATAAATGAAAATTGATTCATTGGGTATAACGGTAATAAGATAATTTTTCCCGACCTTTTCCTAATAATGAGGATTTGTTATAGTATATCATAACATAAGGAAATATACTTAATTAATATATTTCTATTTACTTAACAAAATTTCATTATATTTCATTGATTTGATCAATTACTAGTTCATCTCTAACTCAAGAAAATGAATATCATTAAATAATTTATTATACTTGTGATACTAAAATTTACATTTAATGGATCAGAAGATGTATTAATGAGTGAAAAGTTATTTCGTATGCTTTTAAATATTTACCAAAACAAAAATGGGTTTCATAAGTTAATACATTATATTAATTTATAAAAATCAACAGTAACAACAATAGTTAAACATAATATTTATCTATATGGTTTTTAATGTAAATACAACATCATATTAATGAGAGTATTAAGTAGGAAAGTGATAGTCACTCCACCATTTTCTCCCTTCAGTTGCTATTTCAAGCCCCACGACCTTTCTAGTTACGACGGGTTACCACCCAACAACAGGATTGAACTTTTTTAAACAAAAATTATAATAATATAATTCCAATAAATTACTAAAAAAATACGATGAAAACCCTCAAAATTAACATTAATCATCAAATGACATTTTTTAACCTGATGGGTTTTGCATACGATTAATTTTTTCCACAAAATCAAATAATATAAATGGCTACTACTAATTTTTATTTAGTGATCATATTAACCAAAAACTTTATCAATAACTTTATACTTATTTATATAAAATATTAATGCATCATTTCTCACATAAAACTTTAATTAAATCATATAGAAAACCAAATGGTTGTCTTCCTATAATGTGTTTCCAAAAATATCCTTAATCATCTTAAAATTGCATCATAGAAAACCACAAAATGGGTATTTATGACTCTAAACATATGATCAAACATACTCTTATCGACCTATGAATCATTAGGTTTAACCACTATTATTCATTTTCATCATCTATTCAAATTCATTATAATTATTTATAAATAAAATTAGAATTATCCAAGTCTTATCCCACAAGAGTGTCAAGCATGTTGCATAATAAGGTCTATTAGAATGTAATATGTGAACATCATGTCAAATCCCAATGCACTATTTTTTGAGTTATTGCCCCTAGGTATATATTTTTCAAAGAAACATCCACTATTAGAATCTATACTGGGATGTATTTCTAAGAAAACAACATAATCAATACCGTACAAAAATATTACTTTATTAACCTATACATATCCATATCCTCAAATTCATTCCCATGGTTATGTTCTCTAATCTTTGTTTTCTGAAATCTAGTTCCCTGGGTTACTACTAAACTTATTCTCTTAAAAACTATAAGGAACATGACACCAATAGGCCAGATCCAGTGGTTACTTTATTAGATAGGTTCTATATAAAATATATCACATGTAAGTGGAAAAAATAGTTTAGTAGTATTATTAAAATAGATACATACATGATTCAACTATTAAATATGAATATGGAAATTACAAAACTTTTCATGAATATCATTATTTCCTCAAAAATTTCCTACTGTATCATTCATAATACACATTATAGATTCTTGAGAAAGGAATAAAAATATTTTTGAGCTCAAATTATTTGTAAAGGTTACTTAAAATTGAATATATCTTGAGTATATAAGTCATGAATAATAAAGAAAATTAAATATTTATATGAAGATAACTGAAAATAAATTCCATTTAATTAATATCATGATCATTAAATAAGGAAAAATAGACATTGAAAGGTAAATAACTGAAGCAATATTCAATTTAATCAATTAAATGACAATGAAAGTCATCCATAAATAATATCAGAGTGAAAATATCATTGATAACGATAAATTAATTCTCATTGAAAAAATTTATTAATATTGGACTTCATGATCATATGCATCGTCATACTAATACTATTAGGACCTTGTTCCAAGAATGTTAAACTAATGGGTTGGTAAAAAACCAAAAACCATTTAAATAAGGACATCCAACTGATTTATCTCATGAGACTATATATACAATGAGGGGATATCTTCAACTAGGCTCCACTTGTAACTATATTTCCAAATAATTCATCACATATCAAATTATTAACTTAGTTCATGAAAAATATTCCTTATTAAAAAAGTTCTATATCGAGTATAGAATGTAGATAATAATAATTTCCCAAGTGAATCATATAACAGTAAAATTAAAATACAATATGTATAAATTTTATATGGTTTATGTAATATGTCTAACCATGATAAATAATATCGATATTTAGAGTAAATTTAATGAACAATTATCATACAAATGTTAAAATTTCTGTGGATTGTTAATGAGCACAACAATTATTCTAGAAATAGAATGTCAATAAATTATCCAATCATAATGATCGTAAACCATCTATAAAATTAATTAAGGTTTTAACAATTTACAATATATATAGTTTATAGTATTAAAAATAAGTAGTTTTAATCATTTATTAAAAGAAACACTATAATAATATGTTTAAAACCTTCTTGAATAAAATAATATTTTTACTTAGAAAGTCACTTCTAAAAATGGATCAATTTAAAAAATATTTGGAAATCCATTTTAATTAAACATAACTTTTTAACCTTCTAATGGAACCAAAAATTAATTAGTGGTCATTACTATGTAAGGTTTTATTCATATGGAGTATGTTAGAAACAAATATTCCTTTCACCTTTTTTGTAAGAAAATTAAAAAGTACCTTGTTCAAGAAAATAAAGGAAGATTACTTATATTTTTTTCTTTAAAATGACAATTATGGTTGATAAATAACTTTATACAACCAATTTAATTTTTTTGAATTAATTTTAGGAAAATATGCCTTTGGAATATAAATAATGTTCTACCAAAGAGAGAAATAAAGTCATATTTTATTAAAAGATTTTCCTCAGTAAGTTTATATACTAATGAGAGGAAAATTATAAACATACTTGGAAATATCATGAATAAATTGAGGATATGAAAATTAAAGGGCTTTATTTTAAAATTATCAAATAATTTATTTCAATGGAAATACAATTTTAAACAATTTTGATTTATATTATATTGATGTATAAATCTATTAGCATATTGGTATCTCTTGAATTAGAATCCCGATTGAATGAATTACATGAAATGAAATATTAAATACCATGATTTTATGGAGATTCATAATATAACATATCAATGAGGAATTATATACACCTTATAAAGAATATTATTTTAAAACATATCTTATATCCTAAAGAAGACAATATGAGATGAGAAACACTTAAAATGATCAAAACACTGAAGTGGGAATTGATCATTGAATAAATAATATATTGGAAAAATAAATCCACATAAAAAAGTGGATGTAAAAAATAGGATAATAAAAATTAAATTCAAACATAATTATATTTTGTCAATGGTAATGAAGAATAAATATGACATAATGAAAAGAAATTGGGTTATGAAATTATTTACCAATTGGAAATTTTCAAGTCGAATAACAATGGATGAAATAATTATAATTAAAAAATTAAAATACCATGAATTATGAATGAATAATGATATTATTAGTCATTGTGAAATTACATACACCATATAAATTAAATTATGTGCATAACATTTCAAAGTGCCCTAATGAATGGAAATTGAGAGAAAATCACATACCTCACACTTAACATTAGTTGAGTTCTTGTTGAACACATTTATAATGGTTTGAAACATGTTAATAACTTATAATAGAACCATATTAATATTTATTGTATAATATTTTACCTTTTTGAAATATCTTAATACCTATTCATTAGTACTATTTTATTATCACTATTGTTTCAAGTCTTAATTTCCTTGTTTTATCAATGATTTTTAAACGTGAAAGTTTATTTCTGTTAGAATATTATATAGTTAAATCATACAAAAATTATATTAATTTTATGTATAATTTTTAATTAAGAAACATTTTTATAATCAAAACTGAAAATCGATTATGGAGAATGGATCACATCACTTTGTGGAGATGGAAGAACGTACATACGCACGAGCGACGTTATCATTTCCTAAATGTGTGAAAGGGAATAGAATTGAGTGATAAATTAATTTTAAAGATTCAGTATCATGTCACATATATCACATATATTCATTAATTATATCCTTATTATCTTCCATGTAATGTGAAGTTGACGAAACAATCACATTGGTTTGTAAGGAGGTAGTCCTCCGTACAGATGAGTGGCGTTATCATATTTTAAACACAATGGAATATAAGATAACATATATCACATTAGAAATAAATATTTATAATTAAATCATAAAAATTATATAGAATTATATATATATATATATTTATATTAAATCCATAATTATATAAGACTATAATTGGTTTTGATAGAAGATGAGTCACATCAGTTCTTGAGGGGATATTCTACTGTACACATGATAAACAATATTTTTCCCACTTTATGGAAGAGTAGATCGATATAGGATATGAAAAAAACATAACAACACATAGTTATTTGGGATATAATTATTTTACTATGTTTTCATAGTTTATATATAATTAAATGAAAGTGAAAAAATGGTTTTGTTATGACGATTTCCTTATTTTAGGGAGACCACCTTTGGATATACTCTTATGAACATTATGTTTTGATTTTTTAGAAGACCACATAATATATAATGAGGGTATGGGTGTTGAGAAGACATTTTCTATGGTTTATTAAAATCCATATAGCAATATAGGTGTGGATAAGTTGAGGGGAGGGATTTCTGTTTTTTAATTTAGGAGGAGTGACATTTGTTTAAATACACTAAATTATTCAAAAATGGGAAGTCACTCTCACCACAAGAGCCTCAAAGATTGAAACGTAATGGAGTTTATGTAGTTTATGGATTATCTAACCATATAAAAAAACAATAATATACATTTTTTAATCATTATATTCTTCAATTATCTATGTTTATTTAATTTTATTATTTTAGTTTTCACCACGGTAAATAATACTTAATCTTGGTAATTAATAATTTTAAACAAAAATAAAACAAGACTCATTAGATATTTTATAAAATAATGGTTATAAATATTTAATAGCGTTTATAAACTAAAAAGTATATTTGTTTTTTGAAATTATTTTATAACAAGTGCGTTTAACATACAATATGTTACGTTAAACTTAATCGCGATAACTAAATTTTACCATATTTACTAATCATTATGAACAAACATAAATTTTTAGTTATTAAAAATTATAAATATTATTATTTAATATATGGAATCCCTTTTATGAAATTAAATTAATATATATTTTTTATTTAATTTAAAAGTAAATGCACAATCATGTCCAAAAATAGGTTTTCAAAGAAAATCATTTTCCATGAATAAGATGATCTTCCATTAATTATGTGACTTGTAATAATAATTATATGGACTGAAATCCATATAGTTAAATATATTATCTATAAAATTGATTTAAATATTTTCTTATTACTGTATATTATAATTAATTAAAATGGAGGAACAATATGAATGTTAAAATTATTCTCATATAAATGTTTTTTAGACTGAAAATAAACTTATACAAATTTTTCGTTTTAATATGTTTCAAATATAACTAATTTTTTCAAACATAAATAAATAATAGTTATGTATCAATTAAATAATATTTTAATAATAAAATTTATTTTAAATTACTTTATTAATTTAAATACATAACAGTATTTGAAAATTTTTCTTATTTTATTCTATTCGCTGAAAAATAAAATTTTTTAAAAAAATCGCAAAATTACACCATTAGATAATTTTGATATTATTAGTAAATACTTATAATAAATTTATCCAAAAAAATTTATTAAATTATTATAAATTAAATAATATTTCAAACGTAAAATGGAAAATAAATCCACATTTTGAAGAATATGTATTTTAAATCATTAAATAACGTTTATTAAAAATGTGACCAGTTATTTAATAATAATCTATCAATAAAATTTCTATAATTGGAAACTCTCTCTAACTCTATATATATATATATCTATCATAATTTTCTTAATCATATTCGTACACTATAATTCATAGGATAGTTTATAATGGTCATATATAAATAGCTCATAGTATGTTTAGGCTTGGTGTTTCATTTCAGATATAATATAGAACATAATGTTATTATTTTAAATTCTCAAACTTATGTGTAACTGAAGCCATCAATGAGAATAAAATTATTTAATATAATTATAAATTTAAATCATTATAATAGTTTATGTCCTTAAAAATTTTACTTACACCTTCCAAGGCTAAATATCTACCCAAATCCTCCATCTTAATCCAATTTGAATCCAAAAGGACTTTCTAGAGTAAACCAACTCTAGTCATCAATGTATACTTATGTCATACAAGAGTAGAAACACCAAGAAGGGGTATGTTTTCATAATCTCTTTTTTACATTTCCTATTCTCTTCCAATTTTTCTCTATCTCTTAAAAAAATAAATATCCTAAGACTAATGAAGGAGTGTATTAACATTATATTAACAATTTTATCATATTTGAAAAACACATCAACTATATATTTTTATTTAATAATTCTAATAACTCATCCTTTGACAATGTGCCATTAACGGTGGGTTAACCACCAATAAGGATGTTTCTAATTCATTCCGTATCACCAACCATATCAATGGTAATACTAAATTATTTGTGAGATATGACTATATAATTATATTTTGATTATTATTCTAAAATAAACTATCTCATTTTATAAATTTCAATAAAAAATTGAGAAATTAATGAAAATCATGATATTTTTAAAGAAAACACGATATCAAAAAGTTTTCCGTTTAAGAAATTAAATTGAAAAATATATTGAATTTTTAAAAATAGATAAATAGTGAGAAAATATACAATGATTATCTTTTGGGTCAATTTTTTTAATAAAATAGTGTTTTTTATTCATGAGGAGGAAAAGTGACAAAATAAAATGGGATTTATGGTAAAGGGATTCTCAATCCCAGATTCTTTATTTAGGGTTATCTCCAATTTTACATTTATTCCACTATGTATGTTTCTTTATTATCTAAATGATTTCCATTAAATATTAAATCTCCTTTATTTCAAGGATATATATGTTACTACCCATACAATCATTTTTTAGTCCATTTACATTGTTTTTTTAAAAATACATCAATTTCGGAAATATCTTATGAATCCTCTTGAGTTTATTCTCCTTTAAAATAAGAAAATGATATTTTATGAAAAATTATAGTATTAATTTTTAATTTTTTAATTCTAGAGTTCATATCATGAAATATGATATTTGAAATCAATTACAAAAACACATTCCATTCCATCAGTTATTTTATTACTACAATTGTTATCCTTCCATTAGAATTCATTATTATGATCATTTAATGACATGATGACTGGACCCTGAATTATATATACCTCCAATTGATTTGGTAATGTGATATATCTCATTAGATAGTGGGGATTATTCATGACCATTATTCAATATTTATTCATAATGATGATGTTTTGATTTATGTAAAAATGTTCTTCATAGACATGATTCTAGATTTCTTCACAAAAATGTGTGGTATTTGACAACTTTGTTATAAGGATTAATTCTTATGTATATTCCATCATCCATGACTTTATCAAATTTTTCTATCATGATTTTGATGATGATCTTATTCTTATGGAATGATTATTTTTTATTCTATCCAATGTACTATTTATTCATGTCTGTTATTCCTCCCATTACATAGATTTTAGCGCAGGAGTTTATTTAATGTATATATTTATGAAGTTACATATAATAAATAGAAAATGATTATTTAGAAGGATAAATAATAATAATTTAAATAATGTTTATTTTTTATAATGTTCAATTGATGCGAGTGAAAAATTTTAGAAACAAATTAGACCATTGTATCCTATATTGTATCACTATTACCTTATTTATCTTAAAATGGTTGAATAATAATGGAAAGAAAAGTTAGGAAATTATAATTATTCCTATTAATTTCATATAATAATTGAAACAAAATTTTATTATTTTATATGAATATATTCACGAACACACCTCAAACACCTTCTTCTTCAATGAAATAGGTTTTAGTGAATCATTTCATAATTACAAGAATTAATTCTTATGTATTTTCAATAATTTAACTATACATTCATTCTTTTATCATCCATATAATATAACATTCTAATTTATTTTATGATAAATGTTGTATAAAAGTTCAACTTATTCTTCTATGGATTCAACATAAAATATTTATTCCAAAATATGATTGTTTTGAGTCCTCTTGTTCTCTAATTTTTCAATAAAGGTGTTCACTTTTATTATAGAACATGTTTTCTCTTACTCGAAAAAATTATTTTCTATTTATGTATGAAAATTAAGACCAATTATTATTTATATTATTTGAAAAACTAAACTATAAATATATATATATATTACGATATAAATAATTGGAAGTTCACCCTCTTTATTCTTCATTTTTTTATAAATTCATTGTAATTGTTTAAATATAATGATTTTAATAACAATGATTTTTATTAATTAAAACTCATTGAATATTTATTCCTTATTTTATTCTATATCCAAAAAATATATCCTCAAATTTTCTGTAGGAAACATCCATGAAAAATTCTTAACTATATATATGACACTCGATATAGACATGTAAAACTATCATAACTATCTTCATCCTCCCTAGAAACATTATTTAATCTATTTTTTCCATTAAAACTGAATATATTAGGAAAAATAAATAAATATACTAATGTATTTAAGAATAAAATACCTACCATCATGGAATCACAATTTATGGTGTAGAATAATCCCATAAATTTTTATTCTCATATATTTAAAAAAAATTACACCTAAATCATGATAAAATTTCTTATGATTATTATTTCCAATTATGAAAAATAGCCCTGGAAATATCTGTATCAAGAATCGTTATTGTATTAGTGTGGGTTGAATCATATATTCTAAAAATATCACTATTATTAAATAGCATATGACTCCAATATATTTTAAAGTGACTAATATTCTATAGTGAAATGATTTCTATTACCTTAATAATCACTCATACAATGATAAATATGTTGTTATCCCAATATTACATCAATCTTCTACAACCCATATGAACTATCATGATCCACTACTCTTCACCATGCTTTCAAACTCTACTAGTATCATGAAACTAACTTGGAATCAAGGAATATGTTTATCAATGAAGGAAATTTCACCTACATCCTATGATATATTATTTATAGTTTAATTCACATTGAAAATTCATGTGATTATTTTTAACATAATATAATTACAATAAAATATTTCTTATAATTTTCTACCATTATTTACAATATACAATTCATCTACAAGAAGTTTGTATTTAGAAAACTAATTATGAAGCATCAAAATATTTTAGCTAGCATGAAATTGAAATCCCATTACGTCGATCCCAATATGGATCCACTTATGTATTGATTTTACAGTGTATATGAATCCATTTATTTTGTTATTTTCATACATACTTGGATCCCTTTTTGTGGCCACCCTTTCTGAAACCCCTAGTAGTAAATCCCCTTTTGTAGATTGTTATAGGGATTTAATTTTGTGAAAGCATTTCCACGGTGAATTTAACTATGTGGGAACCCATCTTGTGGAAGACTATACATAATAATTCATAACCATGAATATTGATTTATGAATTTATTTATAAACATGACAAACCTTATGATTATATTCTAGATACAACCATCATCACAAAGATATATTTTTTATCATGAAAACACCTCCCTAAAACTTCAAAATTTATCCAATCACCTTTTAACATAAATATAAATGAGTTTTTTAATATCCAAACACAAGAACTCACTTATTTCGTATAGGATTAAATATAAAAATTTCAATAAAAAGTCCATAATATGTCTTCCAATTATCATCACATAAAATAATTACACAATTCACGGGATTTAATCTTATGAATTACAAGATTCACTTAATATATTCTCCAATATATTGAAAAAACATTAGGAAGACTCCATGGTACTTAAAAATCATTGAAGAAAATAAAACATACCCAAATTGGGCTCAAAAAAGATTCTGATGAAGTAATAGACAGAGAACCCACTCATATTGTTAGTGGGATGGATTTCATGAATATGGAATAAATTTGTTAGAGATTCATCGATTGGAAAAAGTACCTCTATCGTAGGAGGTAGAATTGTGTCCATTATTTTGATAAATTCTTACCTTAAGGAACCATACCAAGTATATGTGTTATTAAGACCTAAAAATATTAAAAACTATGAACAAAATGTGAAATATTTTACCCATAAATGATATTTATTTGTTTAAATATTTATACATACAATTCTTCTAAGATATGTAATTTTTTATGAACTATTTATTAAATTATATTCTAATGGTCATGATATTTTTATAGTCTTAAAAATGAATACGAAAAATAAAAAATTCACAAATATATATTACTCATAACTATGATTCCATAATCTCTAAAACATCTATTATTAATACTAATACCTCTAAACCATCCCCATGCTATCATTAAACCTTTCACCCACCCAGCATCTCTATTAGAAAGTGGTTAGTTTACCTGTATTAAATTACATACAAAATGGAATAATCCCAACATAAACTAAAACTATGTTGGAATAAGAAGATCTTTGAAAAAAAGATCCAAACTAATTTATGAGTAGCATCAAGGGCAAGCCCCCCCCCATTGCCATCTCCGAAAATATTGGGAGTCTCTATTAAAAACCTGAAACCACCCACATCTCATATCTATAGGTGTTTGATTATGATATGTCATTTTATTATTATTTATATTGTATTAAATTAGGAGGGCTTTCATTAATCATGTTCATTTCTAGTAAATTGTAGCCCCCACAAACCTATGGATCATAAAAGAATATTCTACCATAAAACACAAGAATTTAAACCTATGTAGATGTCCTATTAGGGTATTTTATACCACATAACTCAAAAAGAGAACATTTATCAGGTTTTCATGTTCAAAAAACAGATTAAGTAAACATTACCATTATGATACCGAGGAGTCAATAATTTCCTTTTTGGTGCAATCTGGTAGCTAAATTGATTAACTCCTTTCCGTTAAGGTAGGATATATACCAGATATGCCGTCCCTAGGGTTGAATAATACATATTTACGGTAATCCAGAAAATAGAAATGATGGAAAACCCTATGGAGGCCATCCTCATGGAAAACTAACTAACATAGATGGACTTCCCAGAACCTCACTCACATACCCTATGTTATAAACATACACATTACATATTGTATTTTTAAAAAATATATATTATTAGTCATAAAAATCCCATAATTACATTACATAAATAAAATATTGAATTTCATACATTTCATAAACCATTTAGGGCTAGAGATGTAGATAACTTTCAAAAATCCTAAACTAACAGAACCACTAATTTCTCATCTAATTGATATTTTTTCACTATATAAAAAACATATTAATACATATAAAGCTTTTAATATCTCTTAAAGGATATCATGTTAGAAAAATAATGTGTTAATATTTTCTTCATAGGCTATGTAATTGGAAAAACAAGAATTGTTGAGCTTACAAGTTCATTAAAATAAAACTTGTAACTAATGTAATCATGGCATGAACATGGAATAAATTTTATGGAAGGAGTTTGAGAAAAAAATGAATCAATAATCAATTAAATGTGAGATAATTATATACCCATGACAATAAATTATAACATTGATATCAATATTAATGATCTCATACTGATGTAAAATCTAATACTTGAAATCAATAACATTATATCATAGAGTTGTTCTGGGATACTATCCTGTTATGGAAATAGGTATAAAATAAATCCAAACCGATTTTATCAAATGAAACATGTGATAAATTAAAGTTAAATATAATTCTTAGACCCACCCATCCGCTAATTATGTTCTATCCATTCTCCATAAGAGTCAACAATAATTTTCATATCATTACCTATGGAACCTTTAGAAGTCTAAAAAATTATCGCTATCCGTATAATAAAAAATAGGGAATGGTAATATATAATCAAATTGGGTTAGAAATTAATAATCATCAAGAATTTAAATAATTTCCCCCCAAATCAATAAAATAGATAACATGATCTACTCTCATATGGTGTATTATGGAGGATGGCTAAAAAATACACAGTCAACTATCAAATAATAATCCATTTTGGAAAAAAAACAATTGAAACAACAATAATTTTCACCATGTATTTAGAGTATCATTTTTTGTGAGAATAATACAATAATAATTATTTAAATTGTGATGTTCAAACTACAATGATAAATGCATACATGGAAAAGTAAATTTTGGAATAACATGATCATTAGAAATCTACAGAAATAATTTCGAATGTTTCAAAAAAACATATCCTAGGGGTAACCGAGAAAAATTAGAAGGATGTTAGAATAGATGAAAAGATTAATTGAAAAATAATTATTGAAAAATACAACAAATTAAGGGATCCATAGTTGGATTCTTTAGTACCATGAGTTATTCCCCCAAAAGATAAATATATATTAGACTATAAATAGTGTAACATAAAACCTAGTAGGGTTAATATTTTTTATAATAAAAATGAAACTAGAGTTGGAAACATGAAATAAATATAATTATTTTTTTAACATTTAAAAAAGATGAAATTATGGGTACCATCCATATGTAAATTTAAAAAATTATTGTGAAAACTCTATGTAAATATTTATATTAAAAATGAATAACCAAATATGGAATATAAAAATTGAAATAAATATTTCTATAGAAATGTGTATCTAAATGATAATTGTTTATGAAATGGAAATTTATAATATATGAAATAACCATTATATAAAACCCACCATGTAAAATTCATAAAAAATCATATAATGGAAGGAAGAATTTCAAGATATAATTGTATAACTCAAAGAAGGATAATTGAGTTACCAATATCCCTTATGAGAAACATATCTCATGAAATTAGAAATATTTAGCAAATATTTTATTTTTTAAGAATGTATATCCCCAAAAAATGAGAAAATAATAAATAATAATTTTAAATGTATGAATTTTTAAATATATAAGATCAAAAGAATAATTTTAACCTAATTAATGATAGATGAGTTACAAAAAATCATTACTAATTTGTAAATAACTAAATCGATAAACACTTTAATAATGAAAATGATTTGGATAATACATCCCATGAAATAAAATTACTATGATATAAATATATATATGGGATGTAAATACCCCACATGATGTAACCTTGGTTTAGAAAATATATTATGTCTCCATGAATTTGAAATGAACCATGAAAACCCTTATGACCAAAGAAACATTCGAATTAAAACACATTGAAAAAATTAGAATACAATTGAACTCAAAATATCATTATTAAAATAAACTTCTTGATTATATATCTAAAATAGGGATTATAAACACCACATAAAATAAAATAGGTTCATAATACCAGACATGTCTGAAAGAGTGGAATTTGAAATGAAAACCTATACCATGCATTCCCTCTTACTTAACTATTCTTTAACCAAATATATAATGACCATAAATATTGTAATAAATTATCTCATAACCTTAACATAAATATAATATAATTTTTTAATTATATCATAACTATATAATATAAAAATATTAATATGTTAGTCTTTAATTTTTTTATCAGGTGTTAGACCATTCAGTTCTATATTTTGTATAAAATTCAATAAAATGGATATATTTTCAATAAGAAGCTACATGTTCATCATTAATATATCACTCAAACATGAATAATTAGTTTTTTTTATATTTCATAGGTCTAATTTAAATTAGGTGGAGGACTTAAATATGACTTCTAAAAATAGAAAATCTGATAAACTAGTTTTAGCATGCTTAAAAATCGAAAGGTCATATATTAATAAATATTTTAATTATTAGTAATTCTTTATATTATAATTAATTCATATTAAATTCATAATTATTAGCTGATATTATTACTATTTAACTATATTTAATCATTCATGATATAAAAATTATAACTTCATTAACATAAGTGTAAAACTAACACAAAAGACAACATTTAATAATTCTTTCATGAGTAAGGGAATGTATTTAGATAAATACAGTATGGAATATTCAGATAAACATGTCATAATTTTCATATATCTATAGTTAAACCATTATCAAAACCATCAATGATAGGCTGTGATGAAAAAATATATTCATCTTTTGTTGAGGTCGTAGTCCTACATACACATGGTTAAAAATCCCATTTATTAATGAATCGAAATAATGATATTGTATGAAGAATGTTAATTAAAGAAATGCATATTTTTTAAAATGAAATCATATTTATTCACAAATTTGATCTATGATATTATCCCACAGATGAAGTGATGAAATACAAACAACATCTCTTCTCGGAGGTTGTACTCTATACATAAGCACGATAAATGAGTTGGTGTATCATATTGGATGGAGTGGTTTTAATAATAGTTTTTATGCTAATACAATAAAATATTATTTTACTAATGATAATTGATTAATTATATTAATAAATTTATATGAGGTTTAAACATTTAAATTTATGAAGGAATAATATGAAGAATTGGTTACTCGTGTATGAGACTTTAATTTTCTCTAGGAATTATCCTTTGAAATGTAGGTCATATTATAATTAAAAGATACAATATGATTTTTGAATTGGTATAGGATTCTCGGAGGATGAATTTTTCATATTTTCAATGAATAATTTGTATGGAAAGAGAGTGTTTAAATGGAGGAGGAGTTAACTTCTTATAAATGAAGAGAAAATAACTTTTTGAAACACCCAAAATATTTTCAACAATGTTATGTTACATTTTAAAGGTCAATGATTCCAAAATGTAAAAAAGCGGATATTATAGTTATTTTTGGTGGAAATGCTCCTCAACCACTCATCTCTGAGAAATTATTTGAGTGGTTTGAAGCTTTTATCATTATAATTTATCCTTCAACCCAATTTTACATTTACATTGTTAATTAATTTTTCATCTCAGTAATTAATTTTAATGAAAAAATTAATATTGAAAATTTCACCTAATTTTAACCTTCAAAATTTAGATATTAAAAAAAGTTATCATGTAATGTTTCCATTGGGTTGGAAACATTTTTTTATATTTCCATATATAATTATAGTTTTCTTTCCTGAAATACTATCATTTATGATTAAAATTTAAGTGTCATCCAAATTTATTAATATTATTAAATAAAATGAATTAAATTAAATTATTAGAAATGAAATAAATTGTATGGGTAATTCATAGAGAACCAAAATAGAATCTCATAGGGAAAATGACTCATTTAATGAAATTAAATGAAATAATTGTCATTAAAAAACATTTTTGTTTAGTACTAAAAATATTAGGCATAATATTTTTAAGAAAAAATAATGTATTAAAATATTAATATTTTACTTAAATACATATTTAAATTCTTATTTTTTTAAACTATTAAGATAATATTTCATAATAAATTCATAAAAATTTTAATTTCTTAAAAACCATATTATTTGATTGGAAAGATACATTTTTATAATAAAACCACACATTTTTTAGGCATAATAATTTTATACTAAATTCGAAATTTATATCCATATTTCCGAAGTAAAATTTAAAAATTGAAAATTTTAAAAATTATATTTTTTAATAAAATTATAAAATATAATGAAAACTCATTTTAATTTTAAATTAAAATTTTGAAATAATAATTACTATTGTTATTACTTCATATAATTTACCCATTAATTTTTTTAAAACTTGTAATTAAAATATAATAGAATATATCATCATTAATTATATTTTACATTAAATATATGTTCATATCACAAAAAAATAATTTTTTATAAAATTTATTTTGACAATAATAAATGCTATTATTTTCAATTTTTTCTTGGAAAATTAAATTTAATCCATATTAAAAGTATCCTTTATTTTTATTATACATATATTTTATTAATAGGTTCATCATATTAATTCCCACTAATTCAATTTGTAGGTTTTTAAATCCAAACTTTAATTTTTATACTTTATAAAAAATATATCATGGGTTCGTTTATGATTAGTGTTGCGTGCAATGTTAGGTATCAAAACATTGAATTATTTAACTATAATAATAAATAAAAAATCATAGGGTGTTAAATTATTCTTCCCACATTAAATGAATTGGTCGTTAACATTTTAGTCATTACACACTGATGAATGTTGGTGCAGGTATTTGTAACATATTCATCCTTTTGGATATAGAATATAATATGAAATATTGTGTACTCACTTTGAATATAATCATAAAATAATATACCCATGTAATTATATACCTTAATAATATTTTCCAAATAACATACCTTTCCTAAAACTATTTGAATATTTAAGACATTAAACAACAACAAGATCATATATTCCTTCAAAATTTAATTTTTTTTCTCCAACCACTAAATCATGATGTCACACACCATATATATATATCATAATCACAAAACATAAATATAAATCAACCAAAATATCATGGATTACTTTTTATTTAAATCAATAATCATTTTCAATGAAATCTATATAACTCACTTTTTTGAAAATCAATCGACCCTTTATTACCTCAACAGCAACAATATATTAATACTAAGAGTCATCCATACTAGAGTAATGTGTTCTTCATCATTTATCGCAAAAATTATAAAATTGTCATAAAATATCATTATATGGTTATTGAATCCATTTAATATATGTTTACATACATTTAAAGAAAAACTACTAAAGAAGAATCCTTAAATTACTTACATAATCCTCATAATTTTTAGAATATACATGTTTATCATCAATAAATATTACACACTAATGAAGTTTGATCCGAGAATAAAAATTTATTTTCAATTATGATATTAATATCACTACCTTAGTTAAGACTAGGAAACTCACATTTGAAATTACAATAGTCATATACTAAAATTATCAACTATTGATGTATGCTCCCTTATTCTTAGGTAAGTAATCGTGGTTTCTAGAAACATACAATTATCATCATCATTGTAAATGTCATGTTTCAACCATATAATAAAAAAATCTATGATAAAATTTTGATATATGAATATGAAAACTTTAATTTGAATATTTCTTCCCCTCTGAAACCTTCCCTTTTAATATACGATAATTTTAGTTCAACATAATGATCTCTTTGTTCATTCCTTGGTTATTCATGATAATTTTTTTATTAGGGTCTTGAACATGGTTTTTTAACATCATTTTGAAATCCATTATTATGTTTGATAAGAATAATGAGATTAACTAAAGAATACTCCCAAAGAAATTCATACCATGTGTGATGTTTGGCATATATTTGTCATGCATAAGGTGATGATCGTGTTAATTCCCAATAATTATTTGTTCATGGTTATTACCATTAAATATATAAATCCTTGAGCCTATTCCCTCTTATAGTTTCTATATAGGCATGTTATAACACAATCTATACTATATCCAAACATCATGATGTTATCCTATAAAAATTATTATATCCTAGACTTATCCATAATTAATTCACTAATGTTTTTTTTTCAAATCCCCATATAAAATGTACACTATTATCTTTATTTCATGTCATATAAAATCCAAAAGAGTTATGTTTTAAATTTAAATTATGATAAACTTTAACTTATCAGCCCTTTAGTTATCATCAATAAACATCATAATATGTAATGTTATCGAAACTCTTCTCAAACACAAACAGTGATGCCCCTTATATGCACTTCCAACCATGGAGCAATATTTACATAAATTAAATACATGAGTTGCTAACAAAAATAAATTCTCATAAATAATAATCCCTTAATAAAATAATATAAATAAGTTATTTATTTATAAATATTCTCATGATATTTTAGGTTTTTAGTGTTAACGAATTTTGATACATCATAAACAAACAAAAACCATATCTTTCTCAGTTGATAATTTTTTTTCATTATTTATGTAACTAATTAATCCATTTAAATTCATAAAATTCTATTATAATCTCAATTTTTAGATATATTATGTGTAATAACTTTTTTTATAACAAATGGATGTGAAAACATAAGAAGGGCGGAGCTCAAACACTTCGTATGCAAAGAAAACCCACTCTGGGAACCATGGAATATACATGGTAGAAATATTATGGTAGGAATTCATAAAAAATGAAACCATAATAAAATTTAATTTTTATCATTATATATCCATGATAATAAATGAAAACAAGGATATAATTAATTATAACATCAAACAGATGGAATGCATAATATCAGTTATCAAAAACATGCTATCAAGGACTTTACCCAAGACACAATCATATTAAATGAAGAGGTATACACGAACACCAAAAATGTTTTCTTAATATTCCCATTGATATACTGAGGGGATATATATTTATGTGCCTCTCCTATCACCTAATTAATTCCAATCCATTAACCATAATAGTCAGTAATATTTTATAATATGGTACCCTAAGGAACCTACAGTTGAATAAAAAACATGACTATCTATACAAAGGAATATATGGAATGTTAATATATAATGACCATGTTGGACTCCTCATGTGTAAATCATGTTTTAATGATCACAAATCTCATTACTTTTAATTAATCTTGATCTTCTGTGCACATATTCCTAATGCTCTTCAAACTCAAAAATAAGCGCATATCATGTTTTTATAATAACAAATCTTATGGATGTTAATTACTCTTTACAAGTGTTATGAATAATCACAATTGTCTCATATATTATCTCTAATGAGTAACCTTAACTCATATTCTGCATATCACTGTCTTAGTCCAAATATAGATTTTTTGTCTAAGTATGGAGACACCGTGAAGGACTCACCGTGAAGGACTCACCGTGACCAGACACCATAACCCAGACACCGTGAAGGACTCACCGTGACTGGACACCGTGACTAGACACCATGACCAGACACCGTGACCAGACACCGTGACCAGACATCAGGACCAGACACTGTGACCAGACACCGTGATCAGACACGGTGAAGAAGACACCGTTTCCATGATCACTGTGACACTGTTTCTTAAGCTTTTGTCAATAATATATTAAATGATTCTAACAGTCATATTTGTTGTTTTTAAAGAAATTAATGTTATTTAATGTTAGTTGTTGGCTTGACAGGAAACTGTATCTCGTACCTATGATAAGGGAATCATTCCTACTGCCAGAGCTCATGGAATATAAAGAAGATTGAGCTGTATTAGAGGAAATACGCATGCTTGACACGTCTCGATACATATACTACAATACACGCGAGCTCTGTACTGAACCAAATAAAACTCTTGAGCCCAACTATGAAGAAAAAATTTCATGATCCTCAAAGAAGTTCCATACATTCAATCCTACATTTCTGAAGAACACACGATGAATCAAGAGACTGTAGAACACAAGCTAAACTGCGACACTCTGTTTTTCAACAGAAAAACCAGATAAGGACTCCAAAGAATTCCTGCTCAATCCAATGAGTCTAGAGCTACATTGACAATCTCTAGAGCCATTTAAAAACTATACATCTCTGCTCTGTGATTTATTATTTACTTTTCGAGCAGTGTGTGTCATCTGCTGTATTTTTACACATACACTGTATCCTGAACATTAACTGGAGGATCTATAAATCCTCACTCAAAAATTTTACATCTTTTATTTCCCACTGGGATAGTGGTAGAGGTCGTGTGTGACCTAGACAGCTGGTTTTCTGTTGTTTTTGTTCCCACAAATAACAGTGGTAGAGGACTTGGAACTGGACAATTTTTGTAAAACTATAGTTAACCCAGATCCAGGGTGTGGATCAAATTCTTATATATATTTGAGAGGACTAATTCTCGGCTGGAGACTGATCCTTTTGTTATATCTTCCGTGCATCTTTTATTTAAGTTTAATGTATACGACATATGTTATATTTATTCCGCTGTTATTACTTTAAAATACAAAATTATTTTGAAGATACTTTGATAGATAAATTAGCAAGTGTTTACACTTATTTTAAATCAGTAGATTAGTTTGAAAAGTTATTTTTATCTTGTGGTTAACCTAACTAAGACCTAATCAATCTTTGAGAAGCTAAGTGAACATTAACAATCTATATAAATTCACTACAGTTTAACTTATTTTATAAATAGAGGCATTTTAACTAGACAATATTTTAACAGAAATTTTAATTGGAACTCAATTCACCCCCCTCTTGAGTGTCCACTCCGACCAACATTTGGTATCAGAGGATTAGTTTTTGTTTTTTTTTGTTCAAAGATTTTTGAAATACTCTGTTTTTCAACTGTGATTTTAGTTGAATCTTTAAAGATCTTAAATTTCTGTTAGTTCTAAATTTTTATCTCTTTAAATTGTCTTTCTAAAATCTAGTTATGAATAATAGACTAGAGGGTGATGCTACTAACAGACCACCTTTCTTCAATGGTACCAACTATGCTCAGTAAAAACTTAAAATGAAAATTCATTTAGAAAGCATAGGTTTTGATATTTGGACTACCATAGAATCAGAATATAAACTTCCCACTACTGCTAGATCCACTTGGGATGAACCTACAAAGACAGCTCACATTAATAATTGTAAAGACATGAATTCCCTATACTGTGCTTTAGGAGATGAAGAGTTTAACAGAATTTCTTCTTGTAAAACTACTTTTGAAATTTGGGATACCTTGGGTGTTTCTCATGAAGGAACAACCAATGTTAAGGAAATGAGATTACATACTTATACTATTAAATATGATAATTTTAAAATGAAAACTGATGAACCCATTTCTTACATGTATCTCACGTTCAATGAAATTGTCAACATAATGATCTCTCTTGGAAAAGCAGTTCCAGGAAAGGAACAAATTATGAGAATCTTGAGATGTTTACCAGACCGATAGAGAGGCACATCTGTTTCAATCATAGAGTCATGTGACATTGCTTCTCTACCCGTTAAAGAACTCATTGGTAATCTTATGATGTATGAGGAAGAACTCATGGTGAACAAAGAAGAAGATGATGAACCTAGAAGAAAGTCTGTTGCATTCAAATCTTCAACTTCAAAGAACAAGGATAAGGAGAAACTTCAAGCTATAAACGAGAGTTCAAGCTGTGAAGATAGTGAAAGTGCTTCTGATAGTGATGCTGAAATGGATCATATTGCCAGAAGGTTTAAGACATTTTATAAGAAAAAGAAATTCTTCAGCAAATCTAATTACAAAGGAAAGTATGACAATAAGGGACATTGGAAGAAGGATTAGAAAAATACAGATAAAAGTAATGAAGTTGTCTGTTATGGGTGAAAAAGAAAAGGACATATTAAAGCAGACTGCCCAAAGCTCAAATTCAAGAAGAAATATGATTACAAGGATAGTAAGTACAAAAAGGCTATGAAGGCTACTTGGAGCAATTCTGAGGATAGCTCCACGGAATCTGAAGTTTCTGAAACTGAACACAGAAATAATGCAAACATGTGTTTTATGACAAACACTTCTGAGGTAACAGCTGAAACTCCTGATTTAAATTCTAATTATTTTGGAGATGATACTGAATCTAATAACATCTCAAAATTTTGAACTATTTTAATATTGTGATATGTTAGAAGAAACCTGTAATGAGCTGAATGAAAAATACAAATGTTTAAAGAAACAGTATACTTTAACTGTTAAACATAAATCTGATCTTGATATTGAAATGGAAAAGAATGATCAGTTTCTTAAAGAAAACAATGAACTAAAAATATCTAATTAGCAACTCAGAAAGGATTTAGAGAAATTCATAAATGGTAAAGATACTCTTACTCAGATTCTAGGTAGGAAAATATCACCTAGATACACTACTGGTATAGGATACCAACCTGGACAAGGGAAAATTACCAAAACTAAATTCATTCTTAAATTTGGACAGAATGTAGCTAGTTCTGAAACTTCATATGCTTAAACTAGTTATATTCATAGTTATGGATCTAATAAGATTTATCTTTCAAAATCTGTTGACTCAAGAAATCTTATGATACCCATTAGACAAATATGGGTACCTAAAGTTTTATTGGCTAACCTGTCTAGACCCAAGAAGATCTGGGTACCAAAATCATTTCCTATATAAATCTTTTTTGTAGGAAACCTGCATAAAGAGCTCCTATAGAATGACTTGGTACATAGACATTGGATGTTCAAGATATATGTCTGGATAGTTCTCATTCATTAAAAGCTTACACAAGATTGATGGAGGTTTTGTCACCTTTGGTGATAATTCTAAAGGGAAAATCATCGGCTTAGGCCAGATTGGTAACACTGACTCAGTATTAATTTCTAAAGTTTTATTTTTTGATGGACATAAATATAATCTGTTAAGTATTTCTCAGTTATGTGATGATGGTTTTTATGTTAAATTTGAAAATTATTCTTTCAATGTTTTTAATTCTAAAAATGCTTTAGTGTTTTCTGCTTTTAGAAAAGAAAATTTTTATGCTTTTGATTTAAATTCTTTAGCTAAGTAGAATATTACTTGTTCAAATGCTTTTCATAAAGAGTCTTGGCTTTGGCATAGAATATTAAGACACTGCAATATACACTCACTTAGAAAACTTACTAGTAAGAACATAGTTAGAGACCTACCCAAACTTGAGTTTCCAAATGACAATGTTTGTAATCCTTGTCAAAAGGGAAAGAAACACAAAATCTCTTTCAAACCAAAGAAAGAAGTCTCAACTTCTCAACCTCTGGAGTTGGTTCACATGGATTTATTTGGACCATCTAGAGTTTCTAGCTTAAATGGGAAGCACTATGTCTATGTCTTAGTAGATGACTTTTCTAGATATACTTGGGTATATTTTATAGCTCACAAAAGTGAAGCTTGTTCTTACTTTGTTAAATATTACAAGTCTATAGAAAACCTAAGTTTACTTAAAATTAAAACTCTGAGAAGTGATCATGGCCGTGAGTTTGAAAATCATGACTTTGAATCTTACTGCTCACACAATGGATATAGTCACAATTTCTCTGCCCCTATGACACCCCAGTAGAATGGTGTAGTAGAAAGAAGTAATAGAACCCTGCAAGAAATTGTTAGAACCATGCTCAATGAGTATGATCTACCTATTTATTTTTGGGCTGAATCTGTAAATACAGCTTGTTATATTATCAATAGAGTCTTAATCAGACCTGTTCTTAAGAGGACCCCTTATGAGTTGTGGAACCATAGGAAACTTAAGGTTAACTACTTCAAAGTCTTTGGCTGCAAAGTCTTTATTCTTAATACCACAGATAATCTTGACAAGTTTGCATCCAAGTGTGATGAAGGAATTTTCCTAGGTTATTCTATCTCTAGTAAAGCCTATAGAGTTTTCAATAAGAGAACCAAGTGTGTGGAAGAATATTTTCACATCAAGTTTGATGAAACTGATCCACATGAGCCTAAAACCTCTCTTGAAAATCTTGAAAATGATCTCTCTGTTTTGAACCTTAATAATAAAGACAGTGGACCTATAGTTAAAACGTCCAGTTCTGGAAATTTTCCAGAACCTGCTTCTGTTGATTCCCAACCTATTGATAAACCTGAAATTTCTAGCCCTACCTTTACTAGATCAACTAGAATTCTGAAGAATCATCCTTTAGATGCTGTTGTAGGAAATCTTGATAGAGGGACACATACTAGAGCTTCTATTAGAAATCAGGTTGAACATTAATCCTTCTTGTCACAACTTGAACCTAAAAACATTGATGATGCTATTAATGATGAATTTTGGGTAATTTCTATGAAAGAAGAACTTAATCAGTTTGAAAGAAATAAAGTTTGGAATCTTGTTGAAAGACCTAAGGACACTTTCACAATAGGCACAAAATGGGTGTTTAGAAATAAAGTAGATGAATCCCAAAACATAGTTAGAAATAAAGCTAGACTAGTTGCACAAGGCTATAGTCAAGAAAAAGGTATTGACTATGAGGAGACTTTTGCTCTAGTAGCCAGATTAGAAGCTATTAGGATTTTACTTGCTTATGCTACACATCTAAATTTCAAACTATATCAAATGGATGTCAAGAGTGCATTCTTAAATGGATATATTGCTGAGGATGTTGTTGTTTAACAACCACCTGGTTTTTCAAACCCTCATTTTCCAAATCAAATTTTCAAACTATCAAAAGCTTTATATTTTTTAAAGCAAGCTCCAAGAGCTTGGTATGATATATTAAGTACTTTTGTAATTTCTAAAGGTTTTACAAAAGGAATATCTGATCCTACTCTTTTTATAAAACGAATTTCTAAATATGATTTAGTAGTACAAATTTATGTGGATGATATTATCTTTGGATCTTCTAAAAATTTCTTATGTACTGATTTTTCTAAAATGATGCAAAATGAATTTGAAATGAGTTTAATGGGTGAAATTAAATTCTTTCTTGGTCTTCAAATTTTTCAAAATGATTATGGAATTATTTTAACTCAAAGTAAATATACTAGAGATCTTTTAAAACGTTTTGGATTGGATAGCACAAAAAGTAGTGACACTCCCATGAGTACCACCTGTAAGATGGATCTTGATGAAAATAGTAGATCTCTTAATCAAACCACTTATAGAGGAAGGATTGGAAGTCTACTCTACCTGACTACTAGTCTTCCTGATATTATGTTTAGTGTGTGTATGTGTGATAGTTTTCAAGCAAACCATAAAGAGTCACATTTAAATGTTGTAAAGAGAATTTTCAAATACCTCAAGCATACTCCCAATTTAGGACTATTCTATCCCAAAGGACAATCATTTGAACTAGTTAGTTATTCTGATACTGACTTTCCTGGATGTAAGCTAGATAGAAAAAGCACCTCTGGAACATGTCATCTTTTAGGAAAGTCACTAGTATCATGGTGTAGTAAGAAAAAAAATTCTGTTGCATTGTCAACTGCAGAAGATGAATACATAGCTGCTGGAAGTTGTTGTGCACAAATTTTGTGGATGAAACACACATTACTAGACTATGGATATCAATTCAGACATGTCTCAATAAATTGTGACAACACAAGTGCTATTATTATTTCTAAGAATCCTGTTTCTCATTCTAGGACAAAACATATTGATGTAAGACATCACTTTTTGAGGGATCATTATCAAAAAGGTGATATCACTTTGGAATTCATTTGTACTAAATATAAACTTGCTGATATATTCACTAAAACATTAAATTCTGAATGATTAGACTACATCATACATGATCTTGGTATGATTAATCATAAATGAATATCTTACTGATCTTAATGTTTAATACATTACGGTACTTTACTTTACGGTTTTATACTTACTATTTCTAAGTTACTGTTTTATGCTCACGGTCTTACAACTCACTGTCTCACCGTGACCAGACACCGTGATCAGACACCTTGAAGAAGACACTGTTTCCATGATCACTGTGACACTGTTTCTTAATCTATTGTCAATATTATTTTAAATGACGCTAACAGTCATATTTTTTGTTTTTAATGCAATTGATGTTATTTAATGTTAGTTGTTGGCTTGACAGGAAACCGTATGTCATACCCATGAAAAGGGAATCATTCTAACTACCAGAGATCATGGAATATAAATAATATTGAGCTGCATTAGAGAAAATATGTGCGCTTGACATGTCTCAACACATATACTACAATACATGCGAGATCTGTACTGAACCAAAGAACAATATGGAGCACAACTATGAAGAACACATTGCATGATCCTCAAAGAATTTCCAAACATGAAATCCTATATTTCTAAAGAACACATGACGAATCAAGAGACTGTAGAACACAAGATGAACTACGACACTCTGTTTTTCAACAGAAAAACCAGAGAAGGACTCTGAAGCATTCCTGCTCAATCCAATGAGTCCAGAGCTACATTGAAAATCACGAGAGCCATTTATAAACTCTATATCTCTGCTCTGTGATTTATTATTTACTTTTCGAGTAGTGTGTGTCATCTGCTGTATTTTTACACACACACTGTCTCCTAAACATTAACTGGAGGATCTGTAAATCATCACTCAAAATCTTACATCTTTTATTTCCCACTGGGATAGTGGTAGAGGTCGTGTGTGACCTGGACAGCTAGTTTTCTATTGTTTTTTGTTCCCACGAATAACAGTGGTAGAGGTCTTGGACCTGGACAGTTTTTGTAAAACTATTGTTAACCCCGATCCAGGGTGTGGATCAAATTCTTATATATATTTGAGAGGACTAAGTCTCGGATTGAGACTGAACCTCTTGTTATATCTGATGTGCATATTTTATTTTATTTTAATGTATATGACATATATTATATTTATTCCACTACTATTACTTTAAAATACAAAAATATTTTGAAGGTACTTTGATAGTTGAATTAGCAAGTGTTTACACTTATTGTAAATCAGTAGATTAGTTTCAAAAGTTAGTTTGATCTTGTGGTTAAACTAACTGAGACCTAATAAATCTTTGAGAAGCTAAGTGAACATTTATAATCTGTATAAATTCACTACAGTTTAACTTATTTTATAAATCGGGGGATTTTAACTAGACGACATTTTAACAGAAATTTTAACTGGAACTCAATTCACCCACCCTCTTGAGTGTCCACTCTGACCAACAGACCATATATTAGTAGTAAATAATCATAAAATATTTTCAATACATTTATCTATATCTAAAAAGGGATAACATGATCATAAACCATTTATAAGAAGAAGTTTTATGGTAAAACAATACATAATACACTTTCCAATAATCATCTATATTGGATTAACAACAAAAAGCTTTCTAATAATATTCCCCAAGTGATAGAATAAAACTAATTATTGGTAATGATAATCTAATATAAATTATTTAAAATGTTACCTTTATGCTAATTCAACTGTTGGGTTTTAATGAACATATTTAAATATTAACATTTTATCTAAATATAACAAATTTTTTATTTATGTTCATTCTTATGTTAAAAACAACCTAATGAAAAATCGAATTATTTAATGTAAATAATTAATTTAAATCTTTGGGTATTATAATATATGTCCCTCAATTTTTATTGAATGGATACCTATTGAATGAAAACTCCAAAAAAATTTCAGCTGGCTTCCGATTTCATGGGATAACATTTATAGGATGAAGTGGAGAATCAATAAAAAATCCCATTACAACTAAATTTTCACCTGTGATTGGATACCAATATCAACATAATTATCTTATTGGACTAATGAATCACATTAAGATCCAGTGTAAATAAATTTCATTCATTGGATAAATATTCACATTTTCTAGAAAGCCTCATATATTTAGGATATCCCCTTGGGACTAAAAACACTTCTAAATTTTTCCTATAACTAGTTTACTGTTCTATATTACTATTGGAAGACAAAAAAAATCATTGGACATAAATTTTTTATTATTGGAATAATTAATTTTGGTATAAAAAAGACACCAATAAAAGCTCAAATATTTTTTATAATTACTAGATAAATGATAAATATTTTGGGAATATCCAAATAAGTCATGTATGGATAATGAATCTAATTATGATGGGATGTGTAATGAATTAAATAAATATAAGAAAAAGTTATGAACTACACTCTACTAACCTACCGTTATGTGGTGGATGAAAAAAATTGTGTGGAATACATATCATGACTCAACCACTACCTATGGAAAATTCGTAATCTCTTCAACAGCCAGTGTATAACATATATAAGATATTAAAAATGTCAAAGGAAACTCTATAGAAGCACATGTGGTGAATTTATTTCCATCTTAGTAGAAGATATAACGAAACCAATTAGGAAATATGATTTCCCTAAACATTCCTACATGGATAGCATGAACACCGATAACTGAGTCATTAAGGAAGACTCTACCCACTTATGAATTTTAATTTAGGGGATATATGACACCCCTTATTTCTATACATTTTTTTATAAAATTTAGGAATAATAGATGTAATTATTTAATACATAATCTATAAAAATATCATAAGACACATGAACTATATTTAAATTTACTGTTAGGTTGAACTTAAAAAATAGCCAGTCGTCTTACACTACTACTCAATTTTTTCTCCATGGATTTAAATAGATGTGATCATAATCTTAATGTAATTAATAGAATCATTCATAAAAATATATCTATTTTTATGGGTTTGGATATATTAATGAGAAAGCCATTAAAAATTGGTTTCATTCCATTATGGTTCCCCTTAGTTGATGCTAACAATATCAATGGCACCCCACTCCAATAATGAACCATCTCTCAGAAAAATTTTATAATACTTGATTATGAAATGAGAAGATACAATATAAAAAAATAATCTATTTAATATTCTTTTCCTTCACAAGTCCCTAGTCCTGGAATAATTTTATGAGAAATATTTTTAACAACTAAAAAAATGTTTAATTCGAGGAAGGATTGAATAGTGATAGTGCATATTTTTAAGGAAATCAATGTTCTCTAGTCTGAGGGAATCCCCTTGGGTATTTTTTTAATAAATAGTTATTATTTTTTCTTCTTTTTTGGAAATCATAAATCATTATTTTAGTGTTATGTTTATTGTAAAATATTATAATTCTTCATGGTATTTTTGAACACATGAAAAGGTTATGTTTTTTATGAGTTAAAATGTCATTGTTTTGTTGTTCCTTGAAACATGTATTCTAGTTTTAAGAATCATTTCATCCATGCAGTTTCCATTGGATTTATTTATGGAATCAGAAAATTCCAACCGTTCTTTTTTCAAAATAGGGGCCCACATTCCAAATTCAATAGTTCATTAAGATTAAAAATTATGATACATAGGAGCGTACATTTGTCGAGAGGATTGGTGGTCAGAGTCATCACACCCTTTAGTGGGGAATTATTGTCTACTATGGGAATCTCTTTATAAATTTAAGTTATTTTCATGAATCCTTATTAATTCACCAAGTAATAAATAAGTATACCTAGGAATTTGAAACCACTTATTGACATGTGTAAAATTTAGCATCATCAGTATGTATACAAGGTTCTTCATCAATGGATATATATATATATATATATTAAAAGTTCTCCACAAATGGTATCTTCTAATATAATATTTCAGTATTCTTTTAATCATCATTATGATGAAAGTTGTTTTTAAGAAAAACAATGGGGCACTCGAAAATTTATTTTCATATAGGGAGACAATGGTTTGGTTAGATCTTGGGATCATGCCCATAAAATGGGCTACCTACGTATCCTGGTAAACGAAATCCTAACCCTCGTAATTTAGTGCCACTGAATGGGACACATCATACCTTTTATGGTCATGTGATATAGACCTAGCTGTAGAGTTTAATTTCTTATGGTATAAACAACTAAGAAAAAGGGGATTTGTCAAAACATAGTGTGAGACTTATGCTAAAGCAGCCTAAGGAACATGAAAAGGATATGGGTTTCCTAGTAGGATCAGACCCCATTAGAAATATGGCCCAAGGGTAATTGGGTTGAGTTAAGGTTTTGGGTTTGAACCTCATGGATGATTCCTACATATCCCATATAGATGGGAATCAATGCCTACCTAGTTCGATAAGACTTATAGGAGAGCATTGTTCTTTGAGGGAAATGAGTTTAGTTTTACATTATGAAAAGGATGCCTTAATGATTTGAGGGTTTAATTTGGGGATTATTCCGAAGGAGGATGCCTAGATTAGGGGGATTAAGGTTGGATTCCGGAATATGATATCTGGTGAGCTTGCTCCCTGAGAAGGCTTCATATGTATCACAATTATGGTGGGAATCAGAGTTCTCGTAGTTCATTGGCCATGCGTGATTTTCATATGTTGTAATCATTACAAATATCTAAGACCACGTGATTCATGATAGATTTTAGAAACGAGAGGATGTAGAAGATTCAAAAAAGGTACTTTCACTTTCAAAAATTTCCTCCTCCACTGATGGAAGAGGGGGCGTCGACTGTGGAAGAGGGTTAGGTAACCCAGTAAGAGGGCGAGGAGACAAGTCTTCCCTCTGTTTTCTTCACATTGGGAAATGGTCCAACAAAAGGAAGAATGAATGAATGTTAGGGGCTTACAAAAGGATAGCTTCCCATTTGATGATTGGTTGGGGATTAATCCTATGGAGAATGCCCATTTGAGATTAGTTGGGGCTTACTACTAAGGAGTAAGCCTATTTGATATTTCTTAGGGCTTACTCCTAAGGAGGATGCCCATTTGATATTGCATGAGGTTTACTCCTAAGGAGGATGCCTATTTGAGATATAACCTGGCATATGAGTCAGGTAATGAGGTTTGAGGAGTTTCTTGAGGAGTGTATCGACTCAAGGTACTTGAGGAATCCATAAGGAGAGTCCAAACTTGTAGCATATGAAAGGAACCAAGAAGAGTAAGTCAACTCAAGGAACTCCATTAAGTGTGGATGATTATCTCGAACCATGGTATTAAAAGGATGGATGTTGGGTGACATAAAGGTCTCAATTGGAAATTCCATTGACCGGACCAGAAATGTTCGCAGTGCGATTCCCCAGTGTGGGTGCTTAGTGTAGCTCCCCTGCGTAGGTACTCCGCGTAGGTGCGGCGAGTAGGTGTGGCGTGCTGGTGCTCCACGTAGGTTCTTCGTTCAGGTCCATGGAAAAAAATACATGTGTTCTATACCCTGTTGGGACTTTGAACTTAATTTTCCCCTTTAATTGTCTCTTCACTCATGTTTTAGAGAGTTACCTGAGATAATTTGGGTGATTTGGGATAAAGAGATACAAAACATGAGCTTTTCTATGTCTTCCAACTTTTTTTCATCCGCAAAATGGGGAGTCCAAGGGTCCTACTTATAGGTATGTAGGGAACCTGGTCAAAGGGATTTTTTCCCGTAGTTCCTCCATGTAATTCCTTAGCACAGGTCTTCCGCATTGGGGTGTAAAAATTCTTTTTCCGTGTAGTCCCTCTGGGTAGGTCCTCTGCGTAGGTCTTTTGTGTAGGTCCTCCATATAGGCCTCATTGTGAAATATATCCATCTTCCTAGTGACAGAACATTTAATCTGTATGTTTGTTTGGGATCTACAGCTAGTCAAATAGAATGTCTTGAATAGATATACACTTCTTGAGATGGTAAATACACCATGTATTCTCTAATGAAACACAAAAATTGAATTTAATGTTTCGACGCCTTTACATCATTGATCTTGGGAATCCACTACCTAATCCTGGATTGGAGAATCATTCCACATATCTGTTGGAATGGAGTATTATTTTTTGGCACATTGAAATCCAACATGCATCTTCTTCTTTCCTATGGAAAACATATTTACTCATACATGAAATTTGATTTCTATGTTAGAGTCATATCGTGTTCTCCAAAAAGTTCATGAAAACATATTTCATGGTGTCTATAGTATTAATTCCCTGTCATGATCCATGGTTGAGGGGAACTGAATACCAGGCTCCACATCCAGGTTTTCTGTGATATAAATCTAGTAACCATGTTTGATGGATTTATGATTCATGCATTGATTCATGTGAGGACTCATCCATATAGTGATGTTAGGTAGTAACAAAAGAGTGGAAAAATATGGGATACATACCCATGTAATTTTCTTTTATGCTTTTAGAACATTGGTAAAATCAATATAAAATGATTAATATGAAGAGTAGAAACCCTTATAGGGGGCGTGTGATGAAATTTAGGTCCAAGTAGTGTTTTTTTCAATTTTTTATAACCTTATAGACTATTAAAATTATCCCATATTAATTTTTGGCTACTATATTTGATCAAGATAACACCTTCAATGAGAATTAAAAATTTAATGAAACCCCATAATTTGTTGAAACTAATCATCAATTATTATATTGAAGGTGAATATGTGTGAGTATCACCATTATTAAGATTTTTAATGCTTATGAACAAAACAATAGTAATTATGTAAGATATGATGACCCCATAGAAGGAATGTACGATCCACACCGAATTAATTGGATAAGGAATTTGTACTTGATATGAATAGAATATAAAAGATGGAGGCACCACTGATTATTTTAATTTTTTAGGTCATTGATATAAATTTAATAATATAAATTTTAAAGTGTTTTCCACATCCTCGTCCCACCCTCTATTTAAAAAATTTACTCTAAATTGGGGAAGAATTTATTCAATGCAAGAAGGAAATTAAATTACTTAACAACAATAAAGTTGAGTTATACCAAATAAAAATACCAAGCACCGATGATGCTCAAGGAAAATATCAACTTTATCTCATCAATATTTGTTATAATGAAGGGTAATCCCATTAAATAGTTTAAAAACCTACCTACCCAACATTCCCCAAAAAACACTAATATACTCAATTAATTACTTCCCATTTGGTGTCTTTCAATTTTCATTCCTTGAATTATAATAAGAAAATTATTCTAGAAATGTATTTATGAAATAACCTTTTATAGGAATAATAATCATAGCATGAAATACTTTTGTTTTTCACTAATTGGTTTGAAAAAGTATTGAAAATTTAATTTTTAGTTACCAATGAGAATCCATTCCAAGTTTATGGATTTAATACCACTGCCACCAAATTTTAGAATTTTGAATTTATGATCCTTACATGGTAAATGATAACATATGAAACATCACATCATTTTCACCTTCTTGTGTTTTTACTTTTTTTGGATACCCAAAAAAATAATAAGCTTTCAAAAAAAGATGTTTTATCCAAACATAAGACGGATGAATATTTATTTTTTATAAAAACATGGTAGTGAAATTAGTCTATAGATAAGAAGAAAAATTATGATTGTTGTTATATGTGTTTATCTCAAAATAGAAAACTAAATTATATGTGAACAATTTTTATACTATTTATTTTGTCTATAAGATTGTGTATCCCATGAAGAATTTGGATAAAAGTAAAGAACATATGAAGTAGATATGATTGTTGTGTTGTATTTGGTTTTCAGAACATTGATCATGTTAAAACACTTGTGTTTCTGGGTTTTACACTAAATATTATGTTTTTTCTATGTTTGTAAGAACAATAAATGATTTATTTGATTGGAGTTTTGTGTTTCATGATATTTTAGGGGTATGTGACATCACTTATTTTTGGTAGTACATGAAATGGGCATGAAGATGGTATAAAAAAGGAAAAAACATTGACATTCCAAAAATTAGAATTTTGATCTATCGTGGTCTAAATATGATGGTATTTCCATTTATTGGTGTGAAAAATATTTTTTTAGCAAGAAAATCGGGGAGGCAATTTTTTAATTGTACATTTTAGTGGGTATTTAATTTGAAAAAAAGTCATTATAAGAAATAATAGGGATAATTTAGGAAATGGAAAGTAATCATGGTGACTATCAAGTGGTTCCTTCTTCTACGAAATATAGGAAAGACCATTTCATCATACATATTCAATGAAAATTTTAGTTTATATATTTTACTATAATAAATGATGATCTTTTATGTGCCATAAAATTCGTCATAGTTGCTATATGGGAAACCAAAATGGAAGAGACCACACCACAGTTTATTTTCAATGGTAGTTTTATGATTTATTTAAAAAAATGAAAATATATATTCCCGTGTATTTTTAAAAACATATATTTGTTAATAATTTTAGAAAAAGGATTAACACATTATGGTATATTTTGTGGGGTTCAAAAATAATTCTTATACAAAATTGAAATCGGAGAATATGTAACATCCTGAGATTTTATAAAATATCTTCCTTAAACGTAATTTAAATTCAATGATAGATTATGTCATAATAAATATAGATTTATTTCTTCCTATATTAAATATCAATTTTATCTTTCATTTCACATAACATCGAGTTTCTTCAACAACTTCTGTTGCAAGCAAGATTGAAATTTACTGGACAATAATATAATAACTAATATTATTATACCACATGATAAGCGAAACCTAGTTGTTTGAATTAAAGTGATGACTGCGATTAACTAAAATTTGAAAATATAGTATATACATGTGTACATAATTAACTCATTTTCTACCAAATAATAAGTAGTGAATATAACAACCAATTTAATATAAAGGATGTGTTTTATAAAAAACTATTTTCCCCAAAAAATCAATATATTAATATATTATATTAATAATTATATGTAAAAATATTAATTATATTTATATTTATATATATTAATTATTATATTTCATCAAGTGTGTTTTATATGAATAAAATAAAAATAAATCCAATTTTAAGAAAAAGAATTTGTATTTCTCTAAAAGGTTGTTCTGCTGTCATTTAATGGTAGGCTTGTTTTAAATATTAATTTTTACACATTTATAATTTATATTTGAAAAAAATGAACATCATATTTTAAATAAAAAATTCAAATTTACTTGGGTATATTTTTCTTATTTTTTTGGGAAGATTCCTTTTTTTGATGAATGGTGGAAAATATTGAATTTTAATTGAAAACAAGGTTTTAATCTAAATTATTTATATGGTTAAATAATATTTTGATTTTTTTTTAAAATTGATATTAGATCAAATATATATCTATTAATACAATTTTTTTCATTGGAATCATTTTTTAAATGAATTTAGATATAAATATATAATAAACGTTTGAAGAATTACAATTTAAAAACATGTTGTCTTTCCAAATCTTTGGGTTTAGCATTAAATTTAATCTTGAACTAATGTGAATTGAATATATAAAACCATATATATTTATTTTTTTAAAATTATTAATATTTATAGTCTAATATCTTCAACAAATTGTTTTCCATACTAATTGTGAATACAGTTAAAATGAATTAACGTAACTGGGGTTAAAACGAGGTTTTCCGCATAACATGCATTTTATTAAAATTAATTTTACATACACAAAATAATTTTATTTAATGAATTTTAATTCATAAATAGATTCATTTGGCCTAAAATATCTAATAAATTTCTTTTTAATTGTTTTATTTCAGGATACGTTACCTTGGTAAATAAAAATATATATGTTACCTTAGTAAAAACTATAAAGATAAAATTGAGTAAACATAAAGGATAATGAAAAAAATGATAAAATATATATTTTCATGCGAGGTATGTTTTTATCAACTATAAATCCCCTATAATACATTATATGTCATTTTTGGGGAATAATATGTGAGGGAGACCTCCCAATAATATTTTCCATTAAGAATTTACAAAAACCATAGTCCTCCTCCGCAATAAAAAGGAACTCACCCTCCCCTCTTCTACACACCTATCAGGACATTTATCTCATATGAAACCGAACCAAATAAACTCAAAAAATCAATCCTCAGATCCTAGAATCGTAAATTTTGTCAGAAATCAAACCATGAAAGTCATTTAGTGGAATCCAAAAGGAGTCACCTGAAAAAGAGGTAACATTCTTCAACAGTAAATTTTCATTTATTTCATTCTCCACCACATCATTTATTCTTATATAATCATTATAAAATATCATTACTTTCCTAAATATACTGATATGTTTTAATTTTATGTTTTTTACCTAAACATACACATGCATCAATTAAATTTGTAATAAAATCACCATTTGTTTATATGTCGGACAACCGCCTCACGAAACAGTATCGTTAATTGTTTTCCTTCACCACCTTTCATGATTGGAAAATATGATAGAAATATTATTATTTATATATATATATTATATTTATCATATATTTTTCTTTATTTAATTATTATATGACTTATATCTTCCTGCTTTCCATTTTCTGGGAAGAAGATAACATTGTTTCTGGACGTGTGGACTAACACCTCTACAAAGCGATGTGATTGGTTCATGCTTTACATGGAATGTATTAGGGATGATTTAAATAAAAATAGATGATATAAATTATTTATTTTCCATATTCATGACATAGTTATCTATTAGTACATGTCACATATCTTTTTATTCTTTCCATTTAACACATTAAAAAATTTATAACACATACTACACCAAATTCATAGTTTAATAGCGGTTTAATAAACTAAAAAAAAGAAATGATATAATTTAGTGGAGTTTTATTAAAAATCACCTCTAAATATAATCTATTTAATAAAAATAATTTTACCCTAATCTCCCACCCCCATCTCCCCCAGCACCCCCTTATCCCAAGAGCACCCCTATACCCTGAGACATCGCCACAGCTATATTCCCCCCTCAATAGTGACATAGTTCCCCCTGAACCCCCTGATAACGTGCCTTCACTAGCACTCTAGTTTACCCCAAGCCTCCATATATCTTACCCTTCCCCTCACATGCTCTTTTATTTCCCCCAATCCCTCATTTCCCATTCCCTCACAGACCTACCTGTTTCCTATGACCCCCTCACCCTCGCCATCACACTCACCTCCCACAACCTCTTCTCCCTTGTCCCATCCAAACCACCCCCCTTATCCCCTTACTACCCCTCCTCTCATTGATTTAAAATAGTGTTAACCCTTCGTTTCTTCCTATAGTCTTCCCTTACCATCTTTCCTTCCTTATTTATTATTTTTATTACTCTTATAAACCCTAACCAATGTTTAGGTTTGAATTAAGGTTTGGGGAAGTTATGATGATGTGTATTTTGGTTGTATAGGTATATAAGGTTGTTTATTGTCTAGATTTTGAATTCTCCATCGAAAAAAATTAGTTTTAATGGAATTCCTATAGATGAATGGTAAGAGTTTCAATGTAATTACCTTATAATGCATGATTTCCTCTTTCAGAAAATGTTTGTTTAGTTATATGATATAAAGAGGCGATTTGTTTGATGTATGTTCATGTTTGTCAATATGTTTTCAAATATACAATGTTGGGTATACTGAATTTACCTTAATTCTATGTTAGTAAAATTAAATAATATTGGGAATGATGTTATTCCATAGCGATGGTACCTTTCAAAGTGTATAATTATTTTAACCATCATTATCGTCAAGAATAATACCATTTATTATTACTCAAAAATATTATATATGTAATGTTTTATAATAAATGAAATAATTTCAAAATATATTGTAAAATATATATTAAAAAAGTTTACAATAGAATGTGAATTAAAAAAATTAGCATACATCATATTTTTATTTATATTAACAAATTTTTAAAATCAATTGGTTTTTGAAGAAATATTTAATTGTGATGTATGTTATTTATGATAAAACAAATTCTTGCATTTTTATTTGTTATAATATATCTTAGAATATATTTGTTATGATGTTAATATGTATTTTTAATGGACTCTACCACATCTCAAATTTATTAGATTTTTTACAAGTATGATTTGGTTGTTTCCTAATCAATATCGTATGCATCATTTGGAATTTTACAAGAATGAATTAGTAATTTACTATGATATTTCTTGTACATTATTTCTTTTTATACTATTATATCAATTTGTTTCATTTCCCATCTCTTATATCATTTTGTTCATACTACTAGTTTGAATTAGTTGATTTTCATGCCATCTCATATACCTTTTTTAGTTTTTTATTAATTTGAATAATATGTTACCTATTTTACCTCTTGTTATTTTCGTGGATTAATAATAAAAAGGCTGGGATTATAGTTATAATATTAATTATGAATTTATTATATTTCAATTAATATGATTTAGTGTTTAGTAATATCATTCCTTGGTAACTGTTTATATTACAAATATTATTCTTTTATTTAATGTAATTCTATACATTATGATTATCACGAAAAAAGAAAATGCATCAATTCCCCTTATAGTCTTTAAATTGTTTTCAATGGATTAAATACGTGGCAAAAAACTCTGTTATAAGAGAAGTGGTTGTAAGAATTCATGTTGGATTTTCTAATAGTATTTTAACAATTGAAAAGGGGTGTTCGACCCTATTTTGTCTTCAAATTGTGTGTATGTTATTTTAGAGGCATATTTTAGGAATTGATGGAGGCTGACCTTTAATTTTTTTTTAAAATTATTTTGTGACCATATGTTTCTTGGAGGCATCATTTTTTTAATAATACGATAGTTTGGTGATGAAAATTTGTTCTTGAAACCAGTGGAATTCCTTTAAAGGGGGTGTATTTCCTTCAAAGGATAATTTAGGGAAATAATTACATTTCTAAATTGGTTTTCAATGTGATTTTTGATAAATTATTTTCAAATAACATTTGAAATGTATTTTTCCATAATGACTATATGATTATTATCCATAGTCTATTTAAAATAAATTTATCCATGATTGATTTAAGTTTTTAAACTTGGGACGTTTTAGTACTTATATTAATATTCTTATAACTACATTGGTTTTTTTTTACTTTCACATATCACTTTTAAAACATATTAATACATATGTGTTTTTCAAAAGTTATAGTAACAATGGGATATATATAAATAAAAGATATATCACATTACCGAGGAACACTCTTTAGTATGCTATGGTTTTAGAGGTGTTTTTAGATAATCAAATTTCCAATGGATCCATTTATAGGATACTATGATGTTAAGATATTAAATGAAAATTTTGATGATTTTAGAAGAGATATTATGTTTATGAATTGTTGATATTAATGTGAATCTATACTCAATATCCATGTTGGATTTGGGATTGAGAATAAAATGTTCCAGAAATGCTGATCATCGATGTAAATAAATATAACAAGCTCCCAACTTCATTGAGAATTGAAAATGAAATGAGAAACATTATAAATTATGATATTTGAATTTCAAGACAACAACATCAACATTAAAAAATATCATAACAACTAGTTGAGGGTTCTATAAAGAGTAACATTACATGTGACATTTTTGGGACTATAGGAAAACTAGATGACGATTGTATCATATCATTGGATCCTCCTCTTGATATTGTGGAGACCAATGAAAGATAGAGATTCACTGAGAAGAAAAATGTGTTTCATAATTTAGTTGATGATGGAAATAAATACTTGAACGACAGATATTTGAAATATTCAAAACATTATTCTCTACTAAATGTTTACAATATGAAAGGTCAATATAGAATTAAAAATAGGGTGATGTCCATGATATTGAAATTTTTGTCTGATCGATTTCTTGAAGCTATGATCTCTCAGTCTTTTAAGGATATCAAAAAATATTTTAACAATACTAGTCTAAAATAAACAAAAATACATGATTTTCCAAAAGACTGTATGCATTATATTGAAGGGGATTTAATAATACATGATGGAAAAAACGTTCTTTAACTAAATGGATGTCAATGGGTGATTTTGGATGTCTAAATATGTATACTACTACATAATAAAAGAAAAATAAAACACTTTCAATGGTTTTGTGTTACCTACTTTTAAAACCACAATTGAAAAGATAATTCATGTAATAAAAAATTGTCACGCACATAAAGAAGAATACTATAGATAATAAAAATGATGGGTATATCATAAATTCATCTGATTCATAATCAATGAAGTCATTGGATTCATTACTTTAATATTTCTCATTTGATCATAGGAATGTGTAAAAAAGATTGGCTACCATTATAGTTAACTAATTTGGGACTTTGAGCACTTATTATAGAATTTGGATGATTGTCATGATCCCTTACTATCTACATTCGTGGTTTTTTATGAAACCAAAAACATTTATCATTTCAATTATTATTCATTTAAAACAAATATATGGAAATTATATTGATTAATAATTACATCCTATACTTGAAGAATTACTATATTTATGGTGCAATGGTGATGTGGCATATGATGCATCTTCTATAATAATAATCAAAATTAATTTTTCTCTAATCTAGACCATTTCTGACATCCAAGGACTTGGGAACATATATGGTAAGAAAACATTCACATGTTTGGATTTTTCGATCAGTAACTTGGATATTGAGCTCAGATGACTACACAAAAATAAAAAATAGTTCTTCTTATGAAATCAATAATTTCTCAATGCATATAATATATTTTTGTTAAACATGTCAAAATCCAATGGTTTAGTAAATCATAGAAAACATCCATTTTGTTTGATAGGTTTTGAAAAATTGGTACAACATGGAAATTTTGAAATAAAATTTGGGAATGTGTATCATTTGAATGATAGTGGGAAATTAATTCTATTTTCATCGTTTATAGAAATTTAAATGCACCACTGAAAGAAAGATGAATATTATTCAAAATTATGTGTCGGGAATTAAATTTTTTGACAGAATAATCTCAATTTTATACATATTGAGAATACTTTTTGTGATAATTTGATCCTTATATTTCCTAATAATCATATAAAATTGAAGGACCATCTCAATTATAAAAATTAATTACAAAAAATAAACATAAAACATGATATTTGGATAGATGTAACAGAAAGTATGCTCCAATTGTTTTTCCAATCAAACATATTGATAAATATATGTTCCTTTTTATTTTAAAGCAAGTTAAGGTATCTGATGGGTATTCAAGTTACATTTCACATTGTGTCAACTTAAAGCATCATAAGTTATGTGTATGTACAATTTATGATTCACATATTTTGTTACAATAGTTAATATTATTGGTACTATATAAATTATTACCTAAAATTGTTTCTCTAGTTTTATTTATATTTTTGACATTCTTAAAAAAACAATGTGAGATAAAACTACAATTATATAATCCTAACAACCTTCATGAGATATATATTTTTTACACTTTTTCCAATGAAGATGTTCTTTCCTTTATTGTTTTTTAATATCATGATTCATTTAACAATTAATTTGGTCAAAGATACTAAATTAGTGGGACCCATAAATTATTAATCAATTTATCCAATAGAGAGGTACTTTATTTATATTTTTTTCAACTTAATTAATAAATTCTTGGAACTTCACTAAAAACATAAAAATGTTTTATTTATTTTATTTCAAATATATCTTGGTCATTTTAAATCATATGTGAAAAATAATGTTCAACATAAAGTATCTATTTCTAAAGTCTATTTAGTAGGGGACTATCTTACATTTTGTTAAATATACATGGATGATATTGAGAGAATATTTATTCTTGTTGGACATGACTATGACACAACTACTCAATATCAAATAAATGGGAAATCAAAAATCATTACAACTATTATAAAAATCAATTGGGAGGATCTCAAATGTAATACTAAAAGAAATGAATTATTACAAACATATAGACATGTTTCCCAAAATAGTGAAATTGAAAATACATTTACTAAAGATCTCAGGATAAGAACAAAGGAAAAATGAGAAACTAAACATGGAATCAGAAAGATATATAAAAATATATTAATAAAGATATTTTTCTAATGGTTTTCACATCATGTATGTTCATAAATATTACAGTCCATATAGATATTAAGCTGACATATATTTCATAAATATAATATTGAATATTAATTTTTATGGATCATGAATACTAATACTTGGGATGAGTTTTCAAAATATTTTTTATTTCTAGCTCATGGAACTATAAAATAGGATATAACATTTGAATATTATAATGGGAATGCATTTAAATTTCATATAGTTTATCATGGATAGGGTTTTAATAATTTTAATAATTTTATATTTATAATTTTTAAATTGGAATACTATATGTAGTTGAAGGATATTAAAAAAATAAAATACCAAGATCATTTTTAGTTCTTTTATATAAAATCATGCGGTCATATAGTAAACGGGGTATTAAAATAGACTCCATTTAATTTACTTATGTCAACTTATCTCCCTTGATTGATTTCATTTAAAATGTGATTTACATGATCTGTATATCATCAAATCATAATAAAAATTGTTATATTATGTGGAATATGTATTTGATGAAGGGTAGAGTATAGTTCTACACATAAAAAAATTTACTTGATTGTTATGTTTGATGAAGTTGAATATTTGACCTCTGACATTGACTGTCATCAATCGAATGGAATGAACTTAGTTATCCTTCGTGATATTGGAATTATTAGTCTTAAAAGGGTGGATGATGTATATGAATCAATGATGGAGAGAGAAAATGGCAAGATTGAGTGAACAAGTAATTATATATTCAATAATCCAATAATTTATCATCACCATATGTAAGGTTTATATTAATTCATTGTCATAGCTCTTTATACTGTTTTCAATATTGTGAATCTGTTATCATATTTTTTCTGCATGAATTTTTTGAAATATATGTCCTGAAGTGAATTTTATTTGATTATATAATAAAAATAAAAAGGAAGATGTCTTTCATTGATCCCAATTGTCTCCAAGTTGACATTCCTTTGACAACAAAAATAGTAGATGATCTATCTGTCTCTCTCCTCACATCATCTGAGACACCCTCCATCTTCCCCCATTAGTGTCTCTGACACCCTCCTTCTATATCTCATCAGAATTTGGGGAAATGTTTCCTCATTTAGAAGGTACAGTATCAAGAGAACAATTAATCACCCCTGTTTTATCATAAGGATATTGGAGGGTGGTAATATTAGGTATAAATTTTAATATGGATAATTTTTTTCTACTTTTTATACTACTAATTATCTTATCATAAAATAAAAAAATAGTTTTACGAAGGAGAAAAATATTAATAGCATAGATGTCTTTAATATGAATGGATTGAATATTGTTGTCCCATATGACTGTAATGTGGTCCGCATGGATGATTCCAAGGGATTATTTCTTCAGATTCTAGGCCAGTTGCTAACAGAGAAAATTACCCTTATGATGACCTACTGTGATCAGAGGCATATGCTTCAATGTTTAGAAGAATAAAAAATTTAGTTCCCATAATATGGAAATTTTAATACATTATTGTTTAATTGAATTTTTTTATGTAAATAGATTCTTATATTTTAAAAATGAATATCTTTGTTGAGATTTTATTCCACAATACCATTTCTGATCATAGAGTTCATAAGTGGGTGTTGAAATATTTTGGTATGAAATGAAAATACATTAAATAAATAATAAGGAATGATTTCCATGATATATCATTGACCACTCAGTAGCACTATGATAAGTTACCCAAAGGGGTACCCAGAGTGAATTGGAAGGTGTTTGTTGATGGCCATCATCATGAGAAGAATTTGGTATTGAAATTTATATTATTCTAATAATATCATTATATATATATGCATATGTAAAGTATAAGACATTTCATGAATTACTATTAAACTAAATGTTATTTATTTTTGGATGTTTGAAATAAAAATGCATCGGGTCGAGCTAAAGAAATCATCCCCGACATTGCCACATTATAGAGTGTTTCTAGAAACATATTAATTAGAGTAATATTTCCTTTAGTTTAAATATATATAATAAAAAACTATCTTTTTCATATATTAAATTATTGATTTATCTTCTTTTAATGTAGAAAAATAATTTTGGGCACTATTTATCATGAAAAGAACTTTGGTTGGATATTTATAAAAAAACTGATGGTAGTTATATGAATTATCCTTCCAAATAAGTTGGGTTATGAATTCCCTTTTCATTGTAATAAGTTATTGTTAGTTGTCACTATATTAAAATTTATTAATTTATATATTATTTATATATTATTTATAGGTAAAAATTAATGAAATCCGTGATTAAAATCGCAAACTATCATTCTCAGTCACCTAGGATGATCATGTGGGTCAAGTATAAAGGAAGGATGATCTTGGTCATGTGTGTGGCATTTTTTTGGGATTTAACAATATGTGGTATTTTGAAGGCCATCATAGATTCCAACAACATCTACTTCAGGTTGTAGTTACTCCCTACCATGAGATTCTTAGATGGAAATTTTTAATGAAAAACATGACTAAAGAACATTGGGGATCATATAAATATGAAATATAAAATAGAAATTTCTATACAAAGTTCATTTATGGAATTATATTAGAAGAGAGTTGGAAGTTCCGCAAGTGATTTTGCCTCGATGGATGGTTTGATTGTGGTTCCAAATCATAGGACATCAAAATCACACAGTTCACAAACATTAATTCATTTTGAGTTTAAATTTATATATAAATCAGTGATTGATTTTGAAGAAAATTATCATGCAAGTGTTGGTATCAGTGAATAGAGACAGAGCCAATGTTGGTGTTCATCAAATTTAATTGGCTAGTGACTTGGGATTAGTTATGATTCAGCGATAACGTGTAACTAAACATGGGGCATATTACCACTAATATGGTGAATCAGAAACCATGCTATAGTTTCTGGTTGGGGATATATGTATTTCCCTTATATTTTATTAAAATATTTATACTTGGTTCAATTTTGTGTTTTATTCTATTGTACACCTTATACTAATAATTCTTAGGTTCTTCAAGAATTTTTTCTTTAGTACTCTGTGAAATTCCATCTGTTATTTTAATTTTCAAAATCTCTAGCCTCTTTAAACAATTTATGAACATTATTCAGCTATGAGATCCACTTTGTAATTCACTAAGTACCACCTAGATAACTAAATATGTTGTCCAACATAAATATGGACATCCCTTAGTATTATTATTATATGTGCAACACGTAGATTGTTAGCTTCACTCTCCTCTAATGGCTATCTCAAGATAACTATATGTGGTAAATATAAATATAACATAGAACTCAGAATCCTTGTGGCCACCATAAAAAATTAATTTCTTCCTAAAACTTCTAAAATATTTTTAAATTGATTCTCCATGTAGAATATAAGACTACAAACCATAAACAAATTTATGTATTGATCCTCGGGTTCCTCCAAGATATTCTGGAATGAAAATATTTCCTTTGGATAGTGATGGAATTGATTTTAAACATGGCACAAAACCATAAAAATGAAAAAAAATTCATCCCACACAGTCTCATTTCATGGTTCTCAAGAAATATAGTTGGAAAAATATCCATAGAATTCCATTTTCTTTTCTTTATGGTTGGAATGCCACAACAGTTGGATAAATCGATTTATTTTATGAGTGGAAATCTGGATGAACAGTTGAATATAGAGAAACCAATAGGTGGAGATCTTTTCAAAGGAATATTTTTTCTATATATCATTTTATTACTATTTTAGGTTTCAATATTTTATTATGAGAGTTGATTTTTGGTTGTGCTCTTTGATATTACTATGACATTTTGTGTCATTCCATGTACAAGTTTTTTAGGTTTTTTGTTGGTAATGATATATTATTTTATATATGATACGATTTTTTGTAATGTGAGATTATCATAATGGGTATTGTCTCCCATGAATGTGAGTATATACACTTGGTGTTAGTATTGAACTCATGATCTATTGGAGGTGAGTTTTAGGATCACTCCCAGTTTTGTTGCTAACCTAGGGTGTCTTCATGGCGTAATCAAGCAGTTTTGGAATGATATTATAATTGTGTTTTGGATAATTGAGTTAGTTATAGGTGTGAAGATAAAATTTCTATGTGAATTGAAAATTATTCTATAAATATGCCATTTAAATATATTTATAATGGGAACACATGTTTCTAGAGAATGTTTGAGAAACCGAGGGATGTTTCATATTTTGATTTTGTTTTTTCATATGAGATTATCTCATGAACATGGAGGATCGATAGTATTGATGAGTCAATGAATCATTGATAGCGACACATGAAACATGATGATGATGTAGTTATATGTTTTATTGATGAAATTTGAATTTTATATTTATTTGAACCAAGAACAGTGTAATGGATTATTTTTAATTGAATGCTAATTTTAATCATTGGTGTTTTTCAGAAATACTTATTGGTATTGATTTGATTAAAAAGAGAAGATTTATTATTTACCTGGTTATGTGATCAGTTATACTCAATGGAGATAGAATATGATTCAATGTTCCAATTTGAGTATTTCTTGTGTAATTAAATTCTATTGGTATTTTTTTTCCAAAAGAATTTTGTTGATGAGAAAATTGTTATCTGGTTGATAATGAATACACTACACTACATGGGGTAAGCTAAATGGTAATGTTTAATAATTGATTACATTAAAATGATGATTCATGTTGATTTAAATGAATTACATAATTTATTTTAGGTAAATACATGAAAATCATGTATTTAAATTTTGAAACATGAATGATTGTTAGATTAATTGTTATAATTAGATAAACAGGAATCTATGGAAATAAATTGTTGATATGATGAATTTTAGCATAATTTTATGATACAAATAATTTTTTTGTACTTTTTGGACAATATATTTATTTATTTCTCTTATATTGGGCTATAGTTTTTGTATCTTTTTTAGAAATGTTATATAGTGGTGTTTGAAACCGCTGCTAAATAAGGTATTTTTTTATAACGAAATTTTAAACCACCCTTATATTCCAGGATACATTGGGAGGTAATCCCAACATTAAAATAGAAATCACCAATGATTTATCGTCTTATTTTGATCAAAGGTTTAATGAACAACTATCAATATGAAATTTTCACGATGAAAATACATTGTTAGATATGAAATAATGGCCAAAAAAGTAATGTTTCCCGATGATTTTCAGAAACTATAGTTAAATGGAAGAAACAGATTTTAGTTGGATGTCAATACTAACTTTAGAAGTGTTTTTTTGAAACTATTGTAGAACCATTTAGTGTTGGTATCAACTGTCACCATTGGTCCTTTTTGTTGTATTGTCGTTCATATACGTGTGGACTATCGCCTCCTCAAAGTTATTTGATTCTTTTTTTTTCATCACCATAACACAAGAATGATATATATAATATTATATAATTAAATAAGATGGTATTAATTATATAATTGTCATTATGGAATGATTAAATTTACTTCCCATCATTCCATAAAGATCATTGAAAAATGGGAATGTTACTCATGCGTATGTGGGACCTATAGTCTCCATGATCGTAACGTTGGATAATTTTTGATAACCATACTTCTTAATTTATTTTAAAAGGACAATTGATTTATAAATATGATTATTATTTTTATAATGATTATATAAATTTTTCAATAATAACATTATTGATCTTAGTCGATCAATCAAGTTCATTTTTACACATGAATTGAATATGATACAAACATTTGACATAAATTTAGTTGATTAAGAAACTGTATATAACTTGTTTATAAGTTAAATAAAAGTAATAATAATCTTATAAAAGGATATAAATAATGTGAAATATTAACATAATATTATTATTCATGATGATATTGTAAAATCATGATGAATCAGACTCAAGGTATGGGATTTTCATTTAATATTTTACATCTGTTACATAAATGCCTTATTCACCACTTACATTTTTTATGTGGTTTGTCTACATCCCTTTTGATATATTAGGTCATCAATTATTTTATCATCATTGAATTTAAAATTTTCATTTGATTATTATTACTTTTGGTACTTTTGATTCAAATATTACCACATTTTTATGGGGACTTATAGTCTTAGTTTTATTTGTCTGAGAACTATTCTATGTTTACTTGTCCATTATTTTTTGTGTGTATATTCTTCCCTATGACTTGTATTGTAATCAACCTAACTTTTTTAAATAAAAAAATCCCCTTTAGATTTAAATGAATATCTTATTAGGTAATATAGTTATAGAAAACACATGTACATCATTGGTTTTATAATATTTGATTTAAAATAATGTTATGCATCATTAAAATTGATAATATAGTGATTGAATAATGATCACATGATTAGTATAAATATAGGATTTTGAAAATTCTAATTTACATATACAATGGAAGTGATGAACTTGACCAATATAATCATAACCTATAAATAACATTATCCATGCTTCCAAGAGAGATAACATCACAGGGATTTCCCCTAAAATAAGACCAAACTGAGATCCAAAAGCATAATCTTTAGTCACACCATTTATGATAGAAGTTCAATCACAATGATATTATAACCCAAACCATGCTCAAAAGAACCACTACTTGAATGTCTCAATGTCTCAAACCTTACACGTAGGGTATTTGTTGGTGTACTAAATGGATATGTATTAAAATTCTATAAATATGAGTACGTACGTTATTTTTTATATAATAATGAATATATTTCTATCCTTTCTGTTGTTACATTATAAATTATTTTAATTTTTATACAATAAAACACAAAATCTATTTCGTGTAATATTCAAATTCAATTAAGGCATTTATTATCCTAAATAAATGGTATTCTGAGATAATTTTTTTAATTAAATACTATTATTATATAATTTTCATCTAATATAAATGATCATTTTTTTTGAAGTAAACTATAGTATTAATAAAGGATCGAAAACTGTTATTGTCAAATAAACCAATATTTATCAACAAAGGTCAATTTTTTAATTGTTAAAGTTTATATACATAGAAAATTAATTTTATTAAATGAATATTTTCTTGGAATTAGAGCATAAAATTTATCCAAGAGAAATTTTTTCCTAATTTTCAAATATAACAGAATTTAAGATAAAAATTAAATACCGTATAAATATAATTTGTGTATTATGACATTATAATGACACAAAATGGATGTAATAAATACAATAAAGGGTATAAAAGAATAAATCCATTTTTCACAATTAAAATAATATGATTTTATGTGTATTTTATTAATTTTATAAATAAATTAGGAATCCTCCAAATTGTTTTAAAATCATTTCATTAAGAGTGTGAATCACCTCTATATAAGAAAGGAATTTTTTTTAAATTAGAACCTTGAACAAATAAAACAACAAAAACCATTCCAATTTTTTAGAAACCGTGGTAAAAAACAATGGGAAGGTTTTAGGTTTTGGTAATTTTCTTATATAAAGTCTAAAACCTATGTTTGAGAAATATTAATGAAACAAACATTTATTTATTATATAAACCCACTCAAGATCGATTTTACATTAAATAAAAATAATTGGATCATGTAAATAATCTACCATTCCCTCTCCATAATCCTCCCAAGGTTCTCCCAATCCCTCAAGAAGCTCTTTCTATGTAATTGGAGTCACTCACTCAATTAAAGATCCTTTCCATTTCTTTGTAATTAATGTTTATTTATAATCATATGAATTCTATTTCCAATTCCTAATGTTGGGATATGTCTGTACATGTCGCTATTAATTCTCATTATATGTCAAAATTTTTATATAGCCTTTTCAATATCGACAACCCGTTTTTTTAATTTTTAAGTGATGTTGTTATGCTGCCAAAATTTCACCATGATTTTCCATTCGAAAACAATTGTCTAGTGAATACCATACCCATTTATCAAGACACATTGGGTAATTTTTAATCCCATGAGATGTCATATTTGGATAGGGAGTGAACCAAACTCATTTATAGTACATTTTTAATTATGATGTCTTGGATTTTAGCCATAAACCTTTTTATAATGCAGCGATTGAAAATGTTTCCACAATTCCCTTGATTCCTTTTTGATTCTCATGATTTTTCATGTCTCATTTTCCGCATTTATTATTCAAAATCATTTATTAATATTGTCTAATATGAATTAATTTTGTCATGAAATTTCAAGTTTATTCCCTCAATAGGTTTTATTTCCCACCCCTTTCCTATGTATGTCCCAAAGTTATCCTTTGTAGTTTTAAAAGCTACGAATGTTTAGAAGGCTATTAAGGAATTTTTCAATAATATTTCTGTACCCCATGATCAAGATGTTAATCTATGTAACTAATTCCCAAATACACGAGACTTATTGATATTACAGATTTTATTAATTTTAATTTTATGTATTAAATGTTATATTAATGTGAAAAAATATAAGGGTCATTCTAGTTTCTATAAAAGGGAATGTTTAGTTATTTTTGGGATTATGATTAGAAATCTATAGAGAAACAATTTGGGATATGGATATGTATAAAAAACACCCCTAAATTTTTGTAAGTATAGAGTATGTGGTTTATCATATAAATAAAACATTGTAGGGATACTAAATGTGGGTGTGGTTCATGCATAGATGTACCTAGGGTAACAACTCTGCTACGGTGAATTGAGCCAAATGTGGTGTAAACTAGTACATGATAACATTTTCTACCATTGAATTGTTTTGAAAATACCATGTGATATGCTTTGGTAAATTCATAAGCTCATTAAAAACCATTATTAAGGGAATAAAAAATTTCCATAATAGAATATGATAAGAAATAGATCATGGATAACATAGATTGAAACCTAAAAATTCATAAGTTACGAAAAAATGTAATTTATCCCTTTATTGTCCTTATATTCCACCTTTCTGTGTTTAATAGTTTAGAAATATTCAACCCTATTTTTCCTTTTATTCTATCCAATTAGAGAAAATAAGAGGAATCAGGTAAACAACCAATGTGTTGGGTAGTGTGATGATTTCCCCAATGAGATACCAAACCCAACAGGAGGGGGAATCATGAAAGTTATGAAGATACACACTCAGCTAAATCAAGTTATGAATAGAAAACTAGATCAAGTGGAGCGTCCAAATCCATATAAGAGAGAACAAGTTATGATTGAGAGATTTATGGGAATAAGGCCTTTGATGTCGAATGGATCATCAAATCCCTTAATCACTAACCAATGTATCAACTCCATTGAGAATATTTTCACCATCCATCAATGTTCCGAACCGGATATGGTTCTACTAGATCTTTGTCTAGTGGATGGAGAAACTAATTAGTGGTATACATTGATAGAAAATATAAATCCCATGGAATATATCAAAGCGATGGGGTGAAAGGAATTTTGGAAAAATGTTTTTAGATAAATATTTTCCCCACACTCATTGACTGAAAATAGAAATGGATTTTTATTCCCAGAAGAAAAGAGATGAAGAATATATTAGGGTATAAAAGGAAAACATCAAAATACATTCATGATATTTCTATTACATTTTTTTGCCTCTGAATGAAAGGTTGATATCTTCTATTGTGGGATAAAATATGATCTACAAAAATCCCTGGCAATTTGAGACCATGATAGGTATGATGAAACTATCTAATGTTTCCTTAAATTTGAAAAGGTGGTTGGAGAATATCAAGGGTATAATAGGGAATAGAAGATGAATTTAGAGATTAATTTTGGCAGTCCGATGAAAAAATATCATGGGTCCATGAAATATCAACATCCCACTTGTAAAATGAATGGAATGAAGCACCCTAGAAATTTACTATATGGATGAGGAAATTATTTAGATGTAGGAAGGAAGGGAACTAAGATAAGGATTTCCGATGGGAGAAACCCACTAATGAAATCGAGGAAGGGAATATTATAGTAAACCCTTGGTGCATTGTTTAATGATTCCACTAAAAAGAACCAGAGATCAATGAAAAAATACACTAAGCCAAGAATTTTCATAGATTACCAACACACTCCTAGGTAGGAAGGACAACATTTTTCCTTCACAACAGAAAATGTGGATATTGAAAATGAAGTGGTGATAGGTATGCTAATAATTTACTCTTGAATAGTGAAAAAATGATTTTATTTTGTCTCTATGAATTCCTTTATTCCATGAAAGTTTAGTAGATTTATTCAAACACCCCCACAATGAATTGATGTATATATTTCTATGGAAATGGTAAATGGGAAAATTATTTTATCTTAATTATATATCTCCTCACCTATCAAGGTATCTGGGATCAATATCCTAATAAACCTTTTTATACACCCTTTGATGAAAGTTTGTGCAATTTTGGGCATGGATTGAATTTACCAATATGGAGCCAACAAAAATCTCTATTTGAAGGAACATAGTCTTCCTTTAACAAATTTTTACCCAATTAGGTACCATTCAAAATATGAGTATGAATATTCTTTTGTACTGAAATTTATATCATGGATATTATTTCCCTACAAGGTTGTAGATCTAGATAAAATTATTGATTATAAGGAAGAATCATTCTTGAACACATGCCCATTGCAGGGGAATACATTGATGTGTTTCATGACTAATTTTCAGGTCTATCTCCTTCCCAATAGATTGAATTTTTAATAAATAACATACCTGGGGAGTTTCCAGTATACCAGATTCTATATAGAATGGATGTTGTGCACATTGAGGAGCTGAAGAAACAAATATAGTAGAATCTGGATAAATGGTTCACACACCCAAGTGCTTCACCATGGGGTGAACCAATCCTCTTCATCCGGATTAAGGATGAGTCGATGTGCCTTTTCATCAGTTATCATGAGCTAAATAATATAATAATAAATAACATGTATCCTCTACCAAAAATTAATTTTTTTAACCATATACATGTAGCACAATACTTATCCAAGGTGGAACATCATTTGAGATATTATAACGTATGGGAGAAGAGGGAAGCTATCCCCTAAAGAGAGTGAACAAATGAACTATCTAAGGATTATTTTTAGGTTATTGTCCATAAAAATTCTATTAGGAATCCATCATATAAGAGAGAAGAGACTCATGGAAGATACAGAGGGATATGATCTTATAATGATACTAAATGAATTCCATTAATGCATTATGCATCAGTAAATTTCATTAACACCATTATAGAAGATCCCCTAGAAAACGATTTTGGTTCAGGGGAATTAGATAATGACGTACTTATCCATAATGCAGTATACACTAAAGCAAATGAAGAAGGTGTACGTACCCGAAATTGTAGGTTTACCCCGAATCTAGGTATGCCTTCAAAAAACCAAATCCCACCCCACCAAAAGTAATCTATCAAGGGAAAAGGTAAAAGTTAGATTGAATCTCACTTTTCCACTGGAGAAATTCAATCAATATCGCTTGAAGAGAGATTTGCATGGAAATAAGAGAAGATGAAAGAGTTGAAAAGACCCAATACATAGTTATTTCAAAGTAGAATTTCCTCTAGACGTACTCCCATGGAATTTCTTCAACGTTCATATCAAATAGGTGCTCCTCACCATAGAGTATTTTTGGTAACTACTTATGTGGATAATGAATTCCCTTCATTGTGTACACATCCAGGGTAGAATAAGACACATCTTTATAGGCCTCTTCCCATTAGTTATCCATGGAAAATACCAGCCCCACAACCAAGGGGTTTTCTGTTCATTTTACCAGTTCATGCTCCAGTTGTTGTACTTGTTTAGGCCCCAGCTCTTCTGGAAAATTATCCAAGTGTTTATGAACACAATTGAGGAATTAAAAACTCGATTAGAATCCATAGAGGAATGACACACACCAGTTCAACTGTAATAAAAACTAACCCAGAGTGGGTGGACCTGATTTCTCCCCCACAATTCCAGTCATTAATGGTTTGGGATATCCAGAACAGACAATAATCATTTTTTTTCTCGTTATGATCCAATTATGGGAACACATCAATAACAAAATGAAAAAAAATATTTGGTGTTTTGTGCCGTTATTAAAAGTACCAACTTTTGTATGGTATAGAAGTTTTCAATCTCAATAAATTACTATATGAGAAGATCTCCATTAGAAAATATTTCTTAAATTCTATTAAACATTTCGAAAGACAACATTTTTTGATCATACAAATTCAAAACATTGACAGAATGAAAGAGTTTCAGATTTCATTGCTCGATGGAAATGATTTACATATTCTCTAATTCTGGAACTCCCTCAAGAAGAGTTCCTACCAGTTTGTGTGGAAAATCTATGTGATGTGTTATACACACCACTAATCCCTATGAAATACAATTGAGTGTTTCGACACATTAATTCAACTTTATCATCATATTGAAGATTATATTATAGAAACTAAATATAAAACTCATGTAATTCAATCAGATCTGGGAAGGAGAACAAGGTAAGTAGAGGCTGATGCTGTTACACTTAAGCAAGCACTTATACATACATCCACTTCAAAAGCTTCATCATATCGAAGGGAACTACCTCCAAAGAATATGTAGAAATGACCACCTCGTCAAGATGATCAGATAGATCAAAGGTGGAAAATGTTTGAGGAATTAAAGAGAATATTTTATTCCTTCCAAAATGAAGAAGTTCTTGGATACTTCATCTTAGCTCTGGAAAATAATTTGGTTCAGTTTTCAAGGCTGAAGAAACCAAAAAAAGAAGGAGATGAAGATCGTTTGAATTATGGTCCATTTCACTAGATTATGGGGAATCCCATTTAGAAGTGTATTGTTTTCATGGATATCCATAAACAATGGTAGACTATGGAAAAGCGAAACATAATAGTTCATCAGCTCAAGTAGAATGTGTTACTGCTACTGATCCAGAGGAAGAAGGTGAGTGGCAGGAAGTCAAAATTAAAAATGTAAAGAAATATGATGATTGGATGATCAGGAAAACGATCAACCGAACTCATTCCATTATACAAACATAGTTGAAATAGACAATTGTGTCTTCTCCCACATCTTCCACAACAAACCCACCTTCATCAAAATGTCAATCCTCAATGAAGCGAAGTGATCAAAATTAAAAAGAGCAGTCAGAAGAAGAAACGCTCATGTTAAGGACAATGTTTTCCTTGAGCATGGTATATTTCATGCCATATGCTTCAAAATCACAGGAACCACCCTGCCAAAATACACAACTAGAACAATCCTATCAGGTATAATCTTCTTTAGAGGAAGAATTAATTGATGGTTCTGTCAACATTATTCACTTAACGAATCCCTATGAAAATGGTTATTCTGATTATTATGATCTTGAGTTCCTTGTACATAATTGGGGAACTAGAGGATGAGGCTGTGATCCAGGATATAGGGGAAAATGTGGGAATTGTAGAATCCACTATTCTAACTCTACCCTAGATGGGACCATATATACGGCGGAAACTCATGGAAGATCCCTTCAGCGGGCTCAATAAGAACAATGAGATTCTTCCACACAGAACAGGTTTGGTCCTGACATAATTATTTTGAAGGACTAGTTAGATATCACTACATCTTCCTCTAAGCAAGTAAATAGACATAGTCAGTCTAATCTAGAAAATCTAGGAGTATTTTTAGCCTTTTCTCTGACACAGGGTACATATACATCAGGAGAATCATCTTATAAGGTACCTGCAAAACAACATTTTCATGTAGGAAAATGCAGACCTCTAGACAAAAAGAATGATGTTTTGAAATATATGGACCATATACATGCCATGTTTTAAATTCTGGATCCCTTAAGTCTATCAAAAGATCTTCGAGAAGCGCTTGCTGAATCTTTGTTAAGTCCGCATGTGTTTGAAAATGAAGTTGCTGCTGCTGAGGTTTACCATATGGAGGATGATTCACCAAAATTTCATGTAGTAATATCTTTTATGGATGATGATGGAGATGATGTAGTACATAGATATATTTGACCCTTGTATCTATATGTAATGGTCAATCATGTAGACATTCGACGAGCCTTTGTTGATAATAGATTTGGAGTCAACAACATTCTCTTTCATACAATTCAGAATTTGGGCCGGACTGAATCTGACTAATATCCTTCCTATTTAGTGTTGGGAGGATATGAAAAGAATGAGAAAGAACCTTTGGGAGATATTATACTCAGAACTCAGTTAGAAGATCTTGTGTCTAATTTGGAATTCATGGTTTTTCATCAAGACACCAATTTAAACCTTCTGCTTGAAATGCCTTGGCTAAACTAACATGTGGCCATACCTTTTTCATACCACTAATGTCTTATGTACTATTTCAATGGTCAAATTGGGATATTGTATGGTGATAAGGATCCGTTAAATATGTGTGAATATCAATACATTTTGGCAGAGTTGTATCCCACAAATGGAATGAGGTATATGAAAAAGGAGGTAAGCAGAATTAATGTTCCAAATGGTTTGGAAAAGATCCAACCAAACCCATTCATACATTTCAGTATAAATTTTGTGTTACCTATCAACAAAATTGAAAAGGTAAACCCAAATCCAAGCATTCATCCAAAAACTTCCATACCATCAATTTTTCCAATCGAGCCTGAAATAATCAGAGAAATTTTTGATTTACCTACCAGTGATGGAAGCATAAGTTAAGATGTCTTTATTTAATCTACGAAACTTTAGAAAACCTCTACTTATTCAATCAGAATAGAAGAAGTTTTAAAAATTGTAGGGGAAGACAATGTTGTTGATTCCCAATCCATCATCTCTAATTTATTACCCCATGAAGACCCTTCATCATTAGTGGGGTCAGAAATGGTTCTCTCTTCTTCACGATGTTCAAATATTGATTCCTTTCCCAGCTCTGGATTTTTTAATTGTCATCTACTATGAACGTGGAAAGAGAAGAAGTGATGCATAAGTAAGAAGAAGATGAAGATGAAGATCTCAGGGATGATCCCCCAAAATTAGAGGAATGTGTCTCTACCATTTTGGATGAACTCATAGAAATAAATCCGGGTACATAAGAAGATCAACACCCCACTTTAATTAGTGCATCCATGAATTTCGAGGAGAAACAGTTGTATACTTCATTTTTAAAGAAACATAGAGATATATTTTCATGGAATTATATTTAAATTCCAGGTATTATTCCTGATGTAGCCACTTATCATTTGGGTTTTCCAGAAGAACATCTTGGATTCAAGTAGGCAGCAAGAAGAACACACCCTCCTCATGCCTCGAAAATTGAAGCTGATGTTGATAAAATTATAAAGGCTAACATTGTGTGGGAGGTTATATATACCAAATGGGTGTCCAAAATTGTCACAGTGAAAATGAAGAATGAACAAATTAGAGTTTGCAATGATTTCAGAGATCATAACCGGTATTTTCCTAAATATTACTTTCATGTTCTAATCATAGAGCTTTTAATTGATGAAATAGATGTCTATGAAGCTCTTTCCTTTATGGATGGATACTATGGGTATAATAAATTCCATATGGACCTAGAGGATGAAGTATATAAAGCCTTCAGACCCCCTCAGGGTTCATTTTTCTTATCGTGTAATGCCCTTTGGCTTAAATAATATAAGTGCAACATATCAATGTGCCATGCACCATATCTTCAAACCCTTCTTAGGGAAATTTTTTGAATGTTATGGGAAATATTTGGTGGTCAAATATAGAAAATTTTCCAATAACTTGTCTAATCTAGAGACCATATTCAAAATCATCAGCAATAGAATTTGAAGATGAACATCTACAAATGTGATTTTGGGGTAACCTTAGGATTGTTTTTTGGATTCGTTATACACCATTATTATATCGAAGTCAATCCCGAGAAATAAATCAATCCTTGGCATGTCACCTCCTTGATGTATGAAAGAATTAAGATTACTCCAATGAAATATGACATATATTTGGTGCTTTATCGCCAATTTGAAAGTCAAGTGTTTTCCCTTTAATAGATTAATGAAGAATGGAGTCACCGATCAATGGACTGAAGACTGCCAATAAGCATTTGATACCCTCAAGAGACATTTCATATGACCACCGATATTAATTCCACCTATTAAAAGAAGACCACTTATTTTCTATTTGATAGATTTAAAGAGATAACTTGGTGCCTTCCATGACCAGAAGAATGAATTTGGGAATAAAAACAACCTTTACTATCTCAATCGAACTATTCTTGCTACTGAAACTTGATATTCAAATATTGAAAAATGTTTTCTAGTATAAATATTTTAAGTTTAGAAATTGTGGCACTACCTGCAACATCAACAGGTCCAATTGATATCCCATAGTATACTGTTCAAATTTTTCCTCAGTTGTCCTATGGTTATAGAGCATCTGGTATGGTGGGATGTTATTTGGCAACATTTTGATATCCATTTTGTTCCTTAGAAAGAAATAAAAGGCCATTCTCTAGCCATATTCCAAGCTAAATACCCACATGAGGAAGTTATATCATTGAATAATGATCTTCCTGATAAAGAGGTCTTCCCTATTCAAGATAATCCCTAAACATGAGAGATGTACATTGATGGTGCATTCAAAAGTCCAACAAGACAGAGAATGGAAAACCCTAAACTCAACAAAGTTGGATTAATAATTGTACTTATCTACCCAGAAAAGGCATTATTTCCTTATTCCATCCTATTATTAGATGGAGGTACCAACAATGAATTGAATTATCAATCTCTTATCGCAGGATTGGAATTGTCACTTCAGGTGGATGTAAATCAAATTAAAGTGAAAGGTATTTCTGAATTGGTAATAAAAAAGATCATTGGGGAATATTATATCAGAAAAGAAGAGTTAATCCCTTAGTGTGATTACATCAGATGGTTAATGGATGAATTTTCCTCAGAGATCACATTGTATTAAGTCCTATGATCAAAAAAGTCCCTAGATAATGCATAGGGTAATTCAGTTGCAGCCTTGGTAGATCCAAATTGAGATGAGACAGTCATCAGCAAAGAATATCATCGTGTGGTCTCACCTTTTTTTCAAAATAGAATGGAGGAAATTAATGAAATTATCCCTATTTCTGATACATAAGGACATAACATGGAATTTAAAAAACCCATAATAGAATATCTTCAAAATGGAGTACTTTCTCCAGATAAGACTGAAAAGGAATAAATATGACGATGAGAGGCCAATTTTATTCTTTATGATAGTCTATATCACCATAAGATCCTCTACAAATGAGGATTTGATGGAATCATCATCAAATGTATTAATGGAGAAGAAACTATAGCTATCATGAAAGAAGTACATTCAGGAGATTGTGGGGCTCATCAGTTTGGGAATAGGGTTCAGATCAAATATGAAGGCCTGGATACTTTGGTCTTTCAATGAAACAGGATTGCACGGATTACACTAAGAAATTTCGTCCCTTCCATGTGCATTCTAACTTCATTCATCAAACCTTGTTGTTTTTATATACAGGTAAATACTTCACTCCATTTTCCACTTGAGTAATTGATGTAGTATGACCATATCTTCCAGGTACAGCTATGTAGTTCAAGTATATCTTTACTGCTACTGACATCTCTTCCAAATGGGATGAGGTAATACATCTCAATGAAATCTGAGCCAAAATCATTGTATGTTTTGTCAAAACTAACATCATCACCAGATTTGGGTTCCCTCATACTATATTGATAGATAATGTCACCAATTTCTATTTTGTAGAGGTAAATTTTATATATCAAGATCATAATACCAAATACAACCATTTGTCTCTCTATCATACAACAACCATACAGCCCCTTATTCGTCAGTGTGTGGAAGAGAAAAAGCATTTCCAATTGAAATTCAATTACCTTCTGTGTGAATTGAAATCTGTGGTCAGTTGTTTATAAATGAGATGTCTCAAAAACCTTTTGATAAGATGTAATGATTAGTTGAAACAAGTTTTCATTACTTTCATCATTTAGAAGTCTATAAAAATAGAATAGCACAAGCCTTTAACAAGAAAGTCGACCTATGTTCATTTTTTCAAAGGGAATCGGTATTGGTCCTAAGGACTCCAATGATACCAGGAATGAAACCTCCAAAGCATGAGACAAAATGGGAATCACCTTATTCTATAAATAAATTCTACTCAAATGTAGATTATACCTTAATATAAATGGATAGAGAGCTTATTAAAACTCCAACGGATGCAATATTATTGAAGAAATACTTTGTGTAGTTGTATACATCGTCCTCACTGCAAGACTAAAACAACACTGCTCCCACGTCCTTACTACAAGACATGATTAGTACAAAATCCAAGTTTCAAGACATTAAACTACATAACATATATAAGCGTCCATCCTGCATGACGTTAAAATGTGTAGAATCTTTATCCTTGTCACACAATGTTAAACTGCATGACACTATTTGTCCTCGTTACGCGGAAAATATTTTACAGTTAACATCTTATATACATACATTAGGATCTTCCATATGAAATCATCATGGAAATCATTTCAAATCCTTAGTGGTAGATGAGTCCCTATCTTCTCTATGTCTGAGTTAGATCTGCATTGGGACCTTGTTTCAAAAACTACGTGAGGCTTGATTCTCATCTGTTTGAGGTACGTAGTAATGCCGGGATGTCCAATCTTGGGACCAACTGCAACCACACAATTTTTATTTCCCTTTTATTCTATTTTATATGAAATAAATTTATATATTATTCTCTTTTAGGATACAAAATTTTATTTTCATACCATCTTGTGTCTTAAATTTAATCATTCTTCTAGAATGTGTTAATTCCCCTGTCTCCCAGGTTAAACTCGTTTGGTATGGGAAATGCATATTTCTAGAACAACGTATGTCTTCATTATCATCTATATGAGATATGTATAGATTCCATGATCTTCAATCAGGGTCCCATCGACAATATAAACCCCCCATTTATTTATTATATAATAATCAAACCAGCATAGTAAATGATTAAAGAACTATGTATGGCTTGATTCTTGCCCCCGAAAAGAAACATAGTGATAGTTGGGTTCTATCACTTAGTCCAGTTGCAATATGTCTTTCTTTTCACATCGATTCATATTTTTTCCTACCACATGATGTTATACTGCATAGAAATCTAACACTGATATTCTCCACTTGGGTCACCTTTGTGTTATAGAAGAAACCCTTATTGCTCCTTGTTTCTCACACCAAGCATAGCCCACGTGGGATTAGTAAATTTTTAAAAAGATTCTCTATATAAATAATGTGTCCCAATTAATTATGGGGCTATAAATGTCCTCACTTCATGACTTAAAATGGAACAGTATATTTTCTTCACTACTTGACTTTAAAATTCACATCACAATATTAATTCAAAGGAATCAAAGAAAGTATTCATTTTACCTATCAGTAAGATCTATATAAAGGACTTTAAACTCATTTATAATATTGATTCAAATATTTATGAGGTAAATTGAGCATAACACCCCTATATATTTCAAACTCCTAATCTTGAATATTTTAATATATTCATAATCTTTCTTACAGTTTCTGCTGATATAGTTTCTAATATTTGAGAACTCTTTTACCTGACTATGTAGTATGTTCCCTTAGGTTGACTTTATTAATTTGCCTAAATAATGTGCTTTTCAATCAAAATATTCCACTATTTGGCTATTCCACACATGCCCCAGTTGGCCCTATATAATACATCCCCTATAATGGGTTTATCAGATGACAGTAATTTCGTTCATAGTTGTACTGCCTTTGTCCCCTTAAAACATTGATGAAACTATACAAGAATATGTATTTAAAATCATTCATTTAGGTATATTTGTCCTATTATCATTCTCTTGATATGAAAGTATTCAATACAATAGTTTACACATTTCCATCTCTATGGGTTCATAGAAAATGAAATAACCTTCGAATCACTTGGCCAAATATAATATATTGTTTCTGTTTCTAGTCCTAGTTGTATGACCTAAAACAACAGACACCCTATTTCCTACTTTTGGGTGAGACCTTCGTAGAAGTCATATTCCTTCGATTCATTGGAAATCATGGTTGGAAATACCCTCTCCACATTCAGGTACCATTCTGCATAAACCAAACATTGTGCTTCCGAAAATCAGAATCTCCATAATCATTTTTCAGCTTTTAGAAATAGAATTTCAAACATCTGAGAGCTCTTTTTCTTGACTAAGTAGTATGTTCCCTTAGGTTTCCTTGAATAATTTTCCTAAATAACGGGCCTATCTGTCAAAATTTTCTACTATTTGGCTATACAACGTATTCCCTAGTTGTCCATCCATAAAACAACACCCATAATGGGTTTTTCAAATTATGGTAACTTTGTTCTAGGAACAGACTTCCTCTAATGCCTTTAGACCTTTTACCATATCATTCTTCAGATCCATAGATTCCCAAATTACAGTTTACAATTTCCCCTTCGGTACCGGAATATGGTAACATGTTTCTAAACAATTATCAAAAAAATTGGGAGAGTCTTATACCATTGGTCAAAGCTAAATAACTTAAATTGAATCCACAAAATTTCCCCACTGCATGACATAAAACTGAACAATAAAATGTCCTCACTATATGACATAAAATTGGAAAATAAAATTTACTCACTGCATGAATTACAACTGAATAGAACAATATCCTCACTGCATGACTTAAAAATGTACAATAAAAGGTTTTCACTTCATGACTTAAAACTGCATAACATGATATTATAAATTTTCATTTCTAAAAAATCTTAACCAATCCTTATACACCATATTTGTATATAAATATTTTTCCTATTCATTAAATATATTGGCATAGATAAACCGTTATTCTAGAAATTCATTTCCTTGGGACAACCACCCACTGTGGTCTTGAGTCACCCAAGTCTAATTTTCTTTTTTCTATCAATAGTAGAATGTTAAATTTTAAGAGATCTTTTTCTTGACTACGCATTACGTGCCCATAGGTGGCCTTGCATAAGTTTCCTACATAATGATCCAATCAGTCAAAAGATGTCACTATTTGGTTAGGCAGCGTATCCCCTAGTTGTCCTTGCATAACACATCTCCCATAAATATTTTTTCAAATAGTGGTAACTTATTTCTTGGAAAATACTCCCCTTATGTTGATACATGTTTTAAATTTGGTGAAAATAATAAAGTTTACTAAAGATTCACCTTGGATATATTTAAATATTAATAAATAAATTCGTATCCAGTGAGTTTTTTTGGTTCTAATTTCATAATTTATGGTCAATGTTATTCAACCTTAAACCCTATCCCTTCATAGTCCAACATGCATGACTCTAAACTAACAACAACAAGAGACATGGTACTCACTATATTGAGAACCCTCAAAGGAAACTCTAATCAAAAGTCACGTCCTAGCTCACTACACATACATTTTTTATAATTTATCTAATATCGAGCAATAAAAAGTTAAATGATACAATGTTTGCAGGGTTGTCTGTATAATCCATGAAAAAACAAACTATTCTCACTAGGCCCCATGGATTTTCAATAAATTAGAACATCCTTCCAAACATGATGTAGCTCCAAATATAACCAAATGATGTTGGAATGCATCAAAGTTCCCTAATTTTAACTTAGAAAAAGATTCTACAAAATGAATCAAATTAAAAGGGGGGGATCTTTTGTAGAAACCATGAAATGTTTTCCATTAAAATAACTACAATATTACCTAAAGAAGGATCAAAAAGTTTGCAGTGGGACTCTGAAGCATTCATGGGAGCGAGTGATGGTAGTGAAGGCACAAGCCCGAAGGGCCAGGACAGTAGTCCAACAGTGATCCCAAGCATGGTAGTGGGGGCGTAGCACCTGTGGTACAAAACATTGAATTTGGATATGTCCTCACGGAGGCTCCCAAGGTACCTGCATGCAAACACCAGCACGCCACCATGATGGAGATGAATGAAAGTATTATTTTGGATAAGTCCTCAAAGCAGCACCCAAGTTTGGCCAAATCACCAGAGGTGCACAAGTCTACTTGGGTTCCACCCATCCGACACATAGAAACTTGTGTGCGAAAATGTTTTCATAAAACCAACATGGGATCCCAAACACCTTTCTCCCAGGGTCAAATATTTTCTTATAAATAGTCCATTGGGGCCCTATTTAGTATGGAAACATTTCCCTAAAGCCCAATTGCTGCTCCGGTATCCCTAGTGCTTCTCAAAAGTTCTAAGAAACATTCAAGGTAGTTAATTAACTCATAAATCAGAGGAATTGAATGAGGATACTAGGAATTAAGTCCTTTTAGTGTTTGAAATTCAGAACACTTGCACGCCTAAGTCTCTTAACCTCCCAAAATCAGAAACACTTGCATGCCACACATTTATTCCATATGAACATGAGTGCTCCACTTCTAGAATCACTTGTGAATACTCCTGAAGGCCTGAGAAAGGTCTCTCCCATGTATTACCATACAGGTTGTTCATCTCTTATGTGATCATCAGGTCTCCCTATCCTACTTGTGTGCCCATACTTGTGGGCCCTTACATACTTTGGAGCCCCTATTTTATTCACTTACTCTCTTTAGTCTACAAGACATCAACCCTACTTCATATCCATCTATAGAATGAATTATTCTTCATTGGATCCCCTATTTGAAAAGGATTCTATTGAGACCTCCACCAAAACCCCTAATTTATCAAACCTTTAAAAAAGGAACATCAGCGTGCCTCATATTTTGGGTCTGTATATCTCTAGTAATAGGTTTCTCACATTTGTTTCACAATGGGGTTTGGATTCATGATGCTTCTATGGGTTTGTATATCCACAGTCATTTGGACCTTTCTCCTAGCAATAGTGTTGGGAAGTTCCTGGTTTGGAGGAGGATTTGGGTCCTAACCTCTCCATTCTCAAGGAGACCCAGAACCTCATGTCTTCTAGTAGGTAAGGTAAGGTTCACAGTTCACTTTACATTCAAGTGAATGAAAAGTCCCCTCCCCTACCTAGTTCAATTTTAGGGTAGTAATATTGGTGTAAGCCCCTAAACCATCATCCCTTCTTCTTTTTATTGGACCCTTGTCCAATGTAATGTGAATAGAGGGAAGGGTTGTTGCCTCTCCCTTGTTCAGCCTCACTATCGTTGGTGCGCCCTCTTCCACCAATGGGCGAGTAACAGTGTATGTGTCATTGTTGAACATTTCACATCCTCTTGTATATCACACTATTCTTGAATCATGTTGGATTAGAGATTCACGTTGATTAACACATGTTCACAAACACTCACGGTGAATGAACTACGAGAACACTGATTCCCACCATAATTAGGATACATAGAATGCCTGCTCATGGGTTGAGCTAACTGGATATCCTCTTCCGAAATCCAACCCTAATTCCTTAAATCTGGGCATCCTCCTTAAGAATAAGTCCCAAATTAATCCCACAATATCGTTAAGGAATTATTTAAAGTATGTAATCCCAAAATCATTACTCTCAAAGGACTATACTCTTCTATAATATTCATAGAACTACATGGGATTTGATTCCCATCCAAATGTGATACGTTGGATGCCTACTTGAGGTTCAAACCCAAAAATTCAAATCAACCCTATTCTCTTAGGGCCATATTCCCAACATGGTCTTATCTTACTTGGAATCCCATATTATTTCTATGATTCTTGGGATGCTTAGGTATAAGTCCCACATTAAATATTTACTAAGCACCCTCTGCTTAGATGTCGTTACCATAAGTCATAAAATTGTACGGTTAGGTCCCTATCACATGACCTAATAAGGCATGATGTGTCCCATTAAGCAACCCCAAACTATGAGGGTTTTGATTCCTATCACAAGGATACGTAAGTAACCCATTTCATGGGAATAATCCCAATATCAAAACAAGCCATCATATCCATGGATGAAAATAAATTCTAGAATGCCCCACTATGTGGCTTAAAAACTAGTGTCACCATGAATATGAATAGAATAATCTCTAAATAAAATATGAGAGGATATCATTGAATGAGAACCTCAAATACAAATGGATATATCCATTAATTCATACCCTAGAATACGTACCGATGATTCTAAATTTTACACATGTTATTAAGGGATTGAAATTTACAAGTGAAACATATATTATACTTGGTTATTTTATAAGGATTCATGAAAATATCATAAATTTATAAATAGAGTCCCGGAACAGATAATAATTCCCCCAAAAAAGGTGTGATGAGTCTGACCTCCCATCCTCTCTAATAATGCACGTTTCTAAGTATTGTAACGTTTAAACATAACAAACTCATACCTTTGGAAAGAACGTCCCTATTGGATAAATAATTGTAGGAAGTTTCTGATTTCATGAAAAAATCCAATTGAATCCACCTTGAAGGAGGGAATCCTAAAACTATAACACAGATTTCCAGGAACTACAAAACAATGGCCAACTATGAAATAATGAAATATCGGTTAAATGAGATAAATTCACCTTTTTAAACCATTGAAATCACCTATATATGATTTTTTTGTAAGAGTTTTTCTACAATCACTAACACTCTAGAACTAAATGTTCCTTGTCCTTTTACACAATCCACGTAATCTTTTTGATTTTGTATGGTTTAGTCAAAACAATTTCGTCATGGTTATTGGATTCAATGTTGGAAATGAAATGTTATGAATTAATCAAAGAATTTGGGAGTGTGGGTTTTGTATTGTTAAAGTTTTTGATAATATATGATATTATAAGTATTTAAATGGGATTTAATATAATTATAATAAATAATAATGTATTTTATAAGAGGATAGAGAACATACAAATCATGTCTTACATAAGGTAAAGGTTCTTTACTTTAATAATATTTTGCTGAGACATGTTTGATGTTTTTCCCTGATTTATGTTTATGAGGAGTGTATAATACCCATTAGAAATTTTTTATTAGGTATACTTCTTAATTAACTGATTTTAATTTGAAAATTCAAATTATTTCATTAGAGTAGTTTTTATTTGAATTCTACCAAATTGGTAAGGGTTTCTCATCTCTATTTTTTGTGTGATATAGAAAATATTCACCTTTTTTTTATTTCATGGGGTGTATATAATTCCCAATTTATATTATATTTTATAGATCTATTTACATTAATGTCATTTAAATTATCACTATCTTTTATTTTATATATGTGGTTTATGATTCATACGTTACCAAATCGGTAATCATTTTACATTTTAATATCATTTTTACTGAGTTAGATTACAATAAAAATATCAATGATGAAATTTTACACTATATATCTAAAAAAATATAATAAATATTATTACCTAATATTAATTTCTAGTAATTTAATGTTTTATATTCATTTTTATATCTCTAAGTGTAGAAATTTTTGAAACTATTTTTTTACGGAAGTAAAATGTTTTCTCATATTTGTTCAGGATTGTTTTATTCTAGGAACATATAATATCAAATATGTTTTCAATGTTATTTTTACTATCCACCAATGTTTTATTAAATTATATTTTACCCATTTTTAGATTTTTATATTATATTTTCAAGGACTCTTCTTTTTATCTTCATAAAGATGTACTTTTTTGTGAATGGGGTGAATAAAATTATTTTTAACGTACATCGCATGGAAAATTTTTCCTTCATCATGACTACTCATTGTGTTGATGTTTCACTTACATGATTTAATGGATCTTCTAGAAGAATTAATTTTTATTAATATTTTTACTTTTATGATTTTAAATATGCTATTTCAAATTAATAAGGGTATTTTCCATATGAAAGATTCCATTAATATTTAAAATGAACTTCTCATCTAAGATAACATCATTTGATTTTACATATACACACTAGGTATATAATCCTATGAAACCATATTTATTCATTATCTGGATGATTTATGACTATAAGGATAATATATTGATGAAACCTATTTTCATTTTCATGTGTTATGATTTGATGATATGATCAATTACTTTAGGATCATATAGAATACATATGAATGGATTATAATTATTTTATGACTGCATCCGATGTATCAGTATTATTCATTGGGTTAAGATTAATGTCTTAGGATCTCAATGATTCAATTATAGGTTATCCTAAAATTAAATGTGGGTACAGTTGAGGTCATCCCATGCCTAAAGTAGGTACATGGATAGTTTTCCCAAGACTAACATGTGATGAATTTTTTGGTAGGTATCCTTGAAATTATATTTCTTGGATTATTATTATATAGAAATTTTGGAAAATCGTTATTTATATGATATTATTCTAATGTTATGCTCAGATGGATAATTTTCATTGACTCCATTATGATTAATGTCTGATGAACATCCATGATTTATGTCATGACACCTGATTATGGTTCATGAACTATTGTGTATGATTTTTCGAATGTTGAGCTCATATTCTCATAACCTTATGCTTATGATATGAATATATATATAAAAATTGATTGGTATCTCTCATATTTAACCTTATTGGGAATAAGAAATTATCAAAAATATGTTTTTAACCCAGAATATGAATAAATATTTTAATTATGTAATTTCTCTAATGGGTAATCATTGAGGAGATAATTGTGTGAGACTATGTAGATATATTATTTACTAGTTATGTATGATTACAAATTTCAAAAACAATAAAAATTTATATACTTTAGTTATTAATATTTATAATATGTATGAATAATTATAAAATGTTAGGTAATATTTATTTATTAAATATTTAGGTCACCACATTCATAATCATAAGAGTCTTCTAGGCATTATTGAATCTAATAATGTGGCTCATCTATTACCCATGTGGCTACTCTGATCGACCTCTAAAGTACCTAAGACTCATTAATGGAGATTAAGAACTCATATATGACCAAATGGGTCAAAAAAGTAGGAGAAGTTGAATGTCAATTGAAAGGAGTTGGATTTTTCATATTGAAATTTAAAATTAAAATATGAAAAAAAACTATAGTTGTGTAAGATAACAAAAGGGAATATGTATATACACTAAGAAGTTAATGTTGGGTGATTTTCCAAAGAAAAGAAGAAGGTGCTGAAGATAATGGAGAAGAATAAGGTACTTAATATAGTTAAATATAATAATAGAAAGATGTATCAACACAATAAAATATAATCGAAGTCTTGTTCAGTGTAAGACTCTCTTTTTGTTGAAATTAAACATTTTATCCTAGTAATAGTGCCATAACAACATACATAGTGATGAGAAATTTTATAACAATAGTTCAAGGATATTCCTTACTTGTTGTAATCCATATGTTGATACTAGTGAATCATGTGATCTCAAGGGAATCAAGATCATTCCAAATATTATCCTTCTTATTTTGAGAGGTGAACTTGATATATATGTCCTTATGTTTATATGTGTAATTTTAGGTATGTTGAATAATAAAATAGTGTAACGCACTCACCCAAACAACCAATTCTTATCCCAGGGTTCCAAAGGACCACGCATATGCCTCCTCATATGGAAAAGGATACTGACTAGTGTTGAGGTCCTATGGAGTGGTTTGGAAAGACAATGTCCCCCGTACTAGGTGAAATTCAGGGAATATAAATAGTGTGATAAAAATAAGAAATAATTAAATAGTAAAATAGTAACCATATTAGTATTAACATATAAAAATATTACTCTTGTAGTATTATAATACCATGCAAGATACAAAACCATACACTATTAAAAAGGATCCAAAGTATGGTATGAATGAAAAATAAATGTAGAATAAATATATATCGGGTAAAAAAACCAGCCATCAACATCCACATCCTCCCACCAACCTGGTTAACAGTCAACTAGATGGACCCTTTCCGTCAATAGATCCTTGATCATGAAATATAAAACTACACCAAAATTACTGAGTATAGTGTGAGTACAAGTATTAGTAGGACACTATTAATGAACCTTAACATGAGTTCATAAAATATAAAAGTTCATAAATTAATGTAAAATGGGTAAAAATGTGCCTATAACATATAAAATATGTGAATAACATATTGTGGGTCCTCAGGGACAAGATTTAACTACATTGGAACCATAATGGATGGAGCATCAAACATTTGAGTCGCCCATCCCCCCCATGAGTAGGGATAGTACCAAATATGGACATAAAATCCCTATATAAATAGAAAATCTAATTCATATCAATAACCTTCCAAACACATCCCTCTATAGGAGATACATCATAAGGATCAACATGTATGATCAGCTACATAACATATAAGAACAACACATAAGATAAAATATGAAAATGATATAATAAAAATAATTTCTAGGTTAAAAATTACATCATATAAAAAATCTATATGAAATATACAGAAACACAATTCAATGATACACATACACACCTCATGTGATCAATAATCATACATAGGTTTCATACGTCCACACATGACCCCCCAAAATCATAAAAATATCATGGATATGACATATTTGAATGTTAAGAACTTTTTACCATAGTTTCAATAAGGATAACCAAGGAAAGGGTCACCATCTAAGACTATAATTGCCACAATATCATAGAACACTTCCCAATTGACATTTTTATAACTCTAGGATTGAGGAAAAAGAGGAATTGTATCCCAAAAGGTTAAAACACAGCCATATAACCATGGATGTTATGTATCATACAATGGTCATGGTCTAAGAATTTTTTAGAAGCCAAGTCCTTGAATTTGGATGGTGATTCAATCAATGATCATAAAAAACCTAATTATATCATGATAAAACCAATAGGTATGAACATGAATTTGAATGTTAAATTGATTTGGATCAAATAAAAATGGATATAATTGATCACTATCAAAGAACATGGTACCTGATTGGTTACATAGGATCTAATTGGTGTTCATACATCAAAGAGAGGAGTTAGGATGGGATAGGAGATCCCAAACCCACAATGATAGATACTTGAGTAGATATCATTATGAATGGAAATTTATGAGAAAAGTGAAGGGTGTTGGGTTATTAAATCTATTAACCTTGCTACATTCATGGCAGGAATTTATGATTCACATTATGAAATCTCAGAAAAAATGATATATTGGAAATTGAATCAACTCAACGTAAATTACTGAAGAAGAATTCAAATAAATAATTTATCATTAAAATCATAAATCTACATTATATCATGAATTGAAGGTTCATGGATTCAACCTAGAATCAATTCACCTTGTGAATTTCTTTTCATTGAGTGAACCACTCATGCAACTAAAATTTCCAGTCTTTGGGCCATTTCCTTCTCTAAACACCCATATTAATCCTCAACTCAATTAATTAAAACCTTTAGTTGTGAAAAAACTATATTATACATATTATTTGATTGATGATTTTATAAATCTCAGCCTCTAATTACATATTATTCTATGTAAATGTCTCTATAGGTATTCTCGAGCAACTCAAGATACTACATCCAAATGTCTGTCTCCCTCTCCAGTGTTTCTTCTTAAAAATCCATGTGCTACCATTTAACTTAGAAAATAGGAATTTTATTTTCTCAAAACATATTATTACTCTTGATATCTATTTAAACATGTAAATCCACATAGGATGCATACTACTCCAACTCTACATCATCATAGTTGTGCTCATGGGTAGCATCTATCTCATACTTCAAATGGTAAGACATATGGAATAAATTTTTCATACGATGATACAATATAGCATGATCTAGTAGATAGGCCACCTTCACAACATGTTCTATGATTTTGAACATCCCAGTATACTATACTGCCAGCTTACCTTTCCTCTCTATTCGTCTATACCCCAACAGAGGGGAATCCTACAAGAAAACCATGTCACCTACCGTAAAATCCTAGGATAATCTCCTTCGATATACATAAAACTGAATAATATTCGAATACATAACTAACCATTCCGAAATAATTTTCATGAGAACTTAGATATCATATATCATACTCACCCCAAAAATTGAATACTCACATTTCTCATGCTGATAGATATACGAGTGATATAACAACCTATATAAATCCTTAAACAGAGCCATCATAATCAATGAGTAAAATATATTATTGTTGTAGAACTCTATAAAATACAAGTGATAATCCCAATAACCTTTAAAATCTAAAATATACTCTCGATGGATATCATCTAAGGAATGGATCTACGTTTCTCACTAACCATTGGTCTAAGGATGAATGGCCATACTCAGCTTCAACTGGGTACCCATCGCCTTTTGTAATACATTATAAACTATGTGGTAAAACATAATTCTCTATTAGATACCATGATCATAGTAAATCTATGAATCCACATGTTATCTTAAGAATAGATATTTCCTTGCTCAACCACATAGTTTGCATCCTGAATTGGTATAAAAAGAGATGTCTTAGTCAACTGATCCGCAAACACCCAATTGGTGTCTCATTCTCTCTGGGCTCTAGGAAACCCTATCACGAAGTCTTTAATCACCTCATCCTACTTCAAAAAAGACACTATAAGTAGACATAGTGATGCTCTAGATCTCGGATACTAGTCTTATATTTTTAAAAAAGATAACAAATAGGAAAAAAATGCAGCAATGTGTCTCTTCATGTTGGAAAACTATAACATATTCCTGAAATTGTGATACATATTTGTTAACCCTAAGTGTACAAAGCACTGTGAATAATGATAATATATATTCATATCCTATCTCATTGAACATGGAACCATAACTTTTACACGAAAAAATAACTATATGTTTATTCAAAGCCCATCCAGAAACATGGCCGCATTAATCCATTCTCTCATGCATCATGATATTCTCTCGAACAAACATATTACTGGTCTTTACATTTTATTATCAATGAATGAATGATAAGTAAGGTTTCACAAGATTCTACTACCCGTTCTTCTATTATGCACATCTTCCATTATTTTGACAAATAAATGATCCTCTATCTTGCTTCTAATGTCCATTCACTAACTTCCTTCATTTCTCTACTTATTTGTTTAACAAATAATTTCCCTTTCTTGATATCGTATTCCATAATGAATTAAAATATCTATAAATACTCTACCCAACTCCTTTGATGAAGCTTTAGGTTATGGTGGATGGAAATACACCATAGACTATTGTGTTCCATATATAGAAAAAATGACTCAATTAATAGGTAGTATCACCAATATTATAGTGCATTCAAAAAACAAAAATCTCTGATTCATGAGGAGGGTTGTTCTTCTTGAGTGGTCATAGATGATTAGACCCATCAATTAATACCTTATAAACCTACACCATAACATATTATAAGACAATTCCAAATGTATATAAGTAAAAAATAATACCCAATAAAAGGTTAGGAAGGGTTATGGTCTCTTCCAATATCATCATTTTCTTCAGCATTAAGAAAACATCTCCACTCTTATCTATCCAGTTAATGTTTACTCCATTCATGGTAAGTACGGGAATGGGTGATTCTAGGAGGAATAATACCTGAATTAATATCCTATAGTACCCATCCAATTAGTGAGAACATTGACCTATGAAAATATTCTTCATTCGTTCCCAATACATTACTGAAAAAACTTTCCTTGGATTAATAGTTATCCCTTCTTGGGAACCAACATTCCAATGAAAGTAAACCACATGTATCAAAAAGAGACATTTCAAGTACATAAAACATATCTAGTGTTCTTGAAGAGTAATCAACCTGCTATCCATGTGTCTAGAATGTTATTTAAACATCTTGGAAAATATAAGATTTATATCAATGAACAGAAAAGTGATGAAATCAATTTATGGTTAAATGATCATATTCATGAATCCTTGAATCCATCCAAAGAATATTTCAACCCAAAATTCACAACAGGATACTCATTCAAACATACCTACTCTAAAACATTATATTCAGAATGTCATACTCTCTAACCTAAAGCTATTGGAAACCAAAACATGGATAAATCTTAGAAAACCACTAGGCCTCCATCAATAGATCAAAAAAATTGTTTATTATTGGAAATGGTACCCGTTATTGATATAGATCTGACTAAACTTATGGTTGACCATAAAAATACAAATTATACTATTCATCATATTGGAAAACAACACTGGGGAACCATTAAGAGAGTTTCTAGGTATAGTGATTAATTTTTATTGTTGACCATCCAAATAAACCATGACATATTTAATATAAATAACTTCTATGAAAGGTAATTTAATCTATATTGTATGAACAAAAATGACAAAAATGATCTCAAGTTCAACTCCCCCTATAGAGGAAACCCTGTGAAATAATCTAGAAAGGAATCCTTGTCTAGGTCCACCATGGGAGGGATTGAAGAGGGAGTCAATTCCAAATCCACTACAAGGATCATGTGAACCATATATGATAAAAATAATTATCTGTGGTGAGGTTTTATTCCAAATACATTACTCAAAAATTATATTCATTTTTTAGCACAATATTTTTCTCCATAGGTGATGAAAAGACCACTAGTTTCTGATAAAAATTGATATGCTCACTGAAACTAGTAAAACAATCATTGCTATTGATCATGTCGAAACCTATCATCTCCAAAATATTAAAGCGATTGAAATGATCATATATAGAAACCCCAATCAAATAGTCTCAATATATATAAATAAGATTAACTTTCTTCACCAATGGTGTAATTATGGAAAACATCTTAGCAGACAATAGATCTGATAAATCTATCCTAATAACAACATCATTAGACATGGGTGAATATGATATTCTTATTTCATACAAATCAATAGACAGAGTTGAATAGATCAGGACCGTACCTCAAACTTTGTAAGGTCCCTCCCCAACAAAAAATATTTCATGATCAACCACATATTCTCAACTATGCACGACACCATGATTCTATCGATTATCCTATGTCTCCTAGTTCACTAACCATTGTGGGGTCTCCCTCTATTTCTTAGTTCCTATTAATAACATAGCTTAGGGCATCCTTGATAAACTATCATATTACCACTTCATATTGATTATGTATCTATATTGGTTACCAGACTTGATATAAAATGTGTTTCCCTAAGAAAGTGTGTCGCAACAACATTGTTATAGAAATTAGAAAAAATTCCCACAATATAATGATTTTAAGAAGATCGAAATCATACTAATTTTGGACCTCCAACTCAGTGTCCATCCTCTCACATCTTCTTATTGTTCTCAGAATAAGAAACAAGGACTGTACATGAGAAGGCACATACTGATACACTAAAATACAAAATAATTCCTTGAACTCCATCTTCCATGAATCCCATCCCCAACATCCATGTTTAATGATTAATTATAGTATGAAATCCCACAATCATCCAACTACACCTCGAAGAATAAATGTCGATAGAGTAAAATTCAAATAACATGGGGCCTATACGAAGTTAAAAATCTTATTTTTGTATCATATCCAATCCTTTATGTCTTGAAGGCCTCTGGTTTCCGAGATGGCTATGGGTATTAGAACTGATTATCAAATACATATTCGACCATATTGATAGACCCCTATAGGCTCATATACCCTAAACATGCACAAAACAAAAGAGTCCTATTTGGATCTGTTCCAACTCATTAACAACTAGCGTAACTAAGGGAACATACCTAGTCATATCCTTTTAATAAGAGGTGAGTGACTGGATTTAGAAGACATATATGGGGAAGCATTTAAAAAATTCTAGAAAGAACCAAAAATAAATCCATCTTATTTAAATAAAGACTACAACAAGAATATTGTTATTTGTTCATGATATCATGTAAGTGTTAAAAAAGGTGAATCTAATTGGAAACCCATAAAAATAACTCACCATCGCACAAGCATTCCTACAACCTATGTGAATCCCCTTGTACATGAACATTACTGACATCCATGCATATATAAAGTCAAGAATATATTATAAAAAACTCAAATATGTAATGAAATAAATAATGCACCAAAGAATATATCTTAATGACATCATAAATTTAATTATTTGGGTTATATCTAATGAAGGAACAAGTATATATTTCATGTGAATCTATGTTCCTATCATAACACATTATCACACTCTAGATCACATAAATCAATAAATAATCATTCTCTACATCACCCAAGGTGCATTTAATCAATTGTAACAATGAATAGAATAACAATTTCCCCACATTATGGAAACATGGAGTTATACTATAAGGTTTCATTCAAATAGTGAAATATTTCCCTTCCATGAGTCCTAAACATAATATCCCCTAGAAATCCTACCACAAGTCAATTAAATGATAAGAAATAAGTTCATGATTTATATCCTTTGATAAAATTATATAAATCCTCAAACCTAGCCACCGACTTCACGCCTGGGGTGCCACATGACCAAATGAATGCCTCCCCATACATTTGTTGTTATTGTTTAGCAATGTGGAACTAAAAAAATTGATGGATGGATTATTCCATCAATACTAGGTGAACATAATATTATATAAATAGTGATATAACAATAATCAGTAAATAAATTGAATAATAATAACCATCAGAGTAAAATATATACAAATATAACTCATCTTTTTATAGCATGTCATGCTAGATACGAAACCCCAAATTAATAAAAAAATCCAATCTACAACATGTGAGAAAAATAAATTTAGTAGATTAAGATATCTGGTAAAAAATACATCCTGAAACATTTATATCTTCCAATATACCAGCTCAACTATCCACCAAAATCCCCTTTCCATTCATTAGAACCATGATCAGGAAATCAAACAGTGAACTAAATTCCTAAATATGCTGTCAGTATAATACTCAGTAATACACCACCAATTTCTCTTAAAATATGTTCATATCGAATGGATGGTCTTTCCCAGATGTAAATAAGGTATGGGATTCAATGTAATATATCACCCAATTCCAAATTTTTTTTTGATTCCTACGAGTTTGTCTCTACCTATTTTGGCTCTATTCAATAAGGAACATTTGTCATCCACCAAACAGATCCCTTTTCCGTGAGTAGGGACATTCCCAATCATGGTTGAAACATCCCTTCCTCAAGGCATAGTCAAATTCATATAGACCTCATCCCTAATACATCCCTCTCATAGGGAAAAGTAAAATAGGGATAACCATCACTCTTAACTATAGAGGATATATGAATATTACATAAGTTAAAATGTGAATTTGGTAGATCCTAAATCTAGTCTAGTCTGAAACTCCATCACAGATCAATAATAAACAGACATCAACCATTTTTTCAATCATCAGATACATTTTTCTCAGAGGTATACATGAAAACCAATAATCATTCCAATAACTCATATAATACATTCATTAATGTAAAGGGATTCCTACCCCATGTAAAATAATGACGACCAAGTAAAGGGTAACCATTAATTTCTAGAAGGGCCACTAGATCTAAGAACCATTATCAGGATGAATTTTTTATAACTATATGGTTGAGTTAAAATTTGAAGTATACCTAAAAAGGATACAGAATGATCAAATCCCCAAGGAAGAACATGTTATTATAATACTCTTGGTCCAAGCATTGCGCGGTTTCCAAATCCTTCAATCTAGATTCCAATTCTACCAATGATGTTCAAAAACATAATTATATCATGTAAAAAACCTTATATCCACCAAATATAATGAAGATATAATTTATTTTGATCATTGATAATATGATATAATTGATCATGATCAAAGAATAACATACCATATTGCGAGTGCGGGGTCAAATGGTTGTTTAGGCATCGAAGAGAGGAGTTGAAATGGGAGAGGAGCACCCAAAATATCTTAGGGAGAGCCTACAATTAAAAGTAGTAAGAAGGAATATTAATGAGAAGGAATAATGCTGTTGGATCCATAAATTTTTTAGAATGTGATGCATTCACATAATGAATTATAGATTCCCATTACGAATTCTTAGGAAAACAAACACATCAAAAAATTCATCAGATTGACATAAAATATGATATCCCAATTTACTTCATGAATTTTAATTTCATTAAATAAATATACTTAAATTAATGAATTTTAGGTTCATGCTATTCAAACATAATCCCTTCATGGTGATAACAACTAATGATTAAAATCTCTTAACTATTAGATCCATTTGTTTATCTAAAAACTTTTAACATGAAACAACTTATTTAATTACAAACTTATTTTGTGATAAATCATTAATTGAGCCATACATTGGGACAGAGGTTGTTTCACTTAGTCTATAACATTAATATATGAATAATTCTATTAAATAAGGATCCTGAGAAATGAGTTTAAATCATTGATTCAACCATCTCTCAATTATTTTCACAAATCTTATGGATTATTTAATCTCACCAATTGTAAAAAGAGAGAAAATGAGAGATTCACTAACTATATAAAATATTGTAAGGGATCAACATATTCTAAAAAGAAATATTTTCCATAGTAGAATATATCTTACTGGTTCTCATCTTGGTATGATAATGTAGATATTAGTATTTTTGAACCAAGGTTATTCAATGTTAGAATGTTTGGGTATATATATTATTTAATCAATACTCATGTTATATGTGGAATAGTTCCCTAGTGTTCTATAAATTTTTAGTTCAAAACATTATAGTATGGGCAATTTTTATTTTTTCAAAGGAATGATATTTGTGTAAATACAATTGATACCAGAAAGGGTGAAGGATCATCATGATGTAACATGTAAGATTTGTTTTAGGGAGGGCTCACAAAATTATGAACATGAATAGTTTTTCATGAAATTAATTAATTTTTTTTAAAAACATTGTATCATGAAACATTTAAATATAGATTATATTACACAATGGAATTTCTATATACTAAAAGCGGTGTCGAGCTTATGATGTTTATAATTCCCGTAACTTTTGTGTTAAAGTTTTGGGGGAATGTAAGGTAGCTTCATTATTGTGTAACCAATTATATAAATAGATATCTTACCCATAATTTTAGCATCCAAGACTCTCAATTAATATTGTGTTTCTCTTTTCTGAAAAATATTTTCATTAAGTAGACTTTGATGAAGAAGAGTTTTCTGATCTTGTTTTAGTATTTTTGAAATAATTCCTGCATCATTTATGGAAATAAATATACATTAGTAGACTCATAACATATGATATTAGATAAAAATTTATGTTGTTTAAAATTAAATGTTTCTTGAAATAGAAATAGTTTTATAAAAATTTATGGAAACCCATATATGGATACATGTTTAATAGTGTGACATTAACATGAATGATTTTGGTTTTTTGAAAAAATTCAGTTTCATGAAAAAGGAACTCTACGAATAAATAATTGGGCAACTATTAGTGAAATTAATTTCGAAATAATATTTTGTATGCTGTGATGAAATACATAACAACATGTAATTATTTATGGTAGTGACCTTCATGTTAATAAACTGAGACAGACTTCAACAACAAAAAATTGGGGGGGGGGGGGGGGGTTGGCAGAACTGGTATACGGGGTGTAGTTTTCAATCCCTAAAAATACTGTAATGAAATTTACACTTTTATAGAGTATAAATTAATAAAAAATTGTCATCTAAAAGGCCAGTAAATATTAGTGGATTCTAGTATAACTAACCCATTATTGGTGTATGATCCATGGACTATGAATTTACAGTGAAGTAAGTAAAAATGTTGTGTTGTGCTTCATTTTTTCATATGAGTGTCATGTAATTTCATAATTACATTATACAATATCCTCTTGTACCTACCCACATCGGGACAAGATCCATTTAATTCCATTAAAATTTTGACACCATGATTCACCCATCCCATCTCTAAGTGTTCTAGGGTATAATAAGTGGTAGAATATCCTTATTTATAGGTGCTATATTTATGTTATAGATTTTTTATGATGGAGAATTATGTGAACATTAAGAGTTTTACTCTTCTTTATAGTATGGACTTCAAAATTTGGAAGAACAAAATGAGACTATATCAGTGATCTATTGGGATTGATTTTATTATTTTCCACATTTCAAGGGATTTAGGTCAGTGATACGACAAGACTATTCAGGGTTGAATCACACAAGAAAATTCAGCATGAAGATATCAAAGGTCAAAATCCATTTGCTATAATTCTATAATATAAAATCTATTTATATTTGATGAGTTTTAAAATAGAAAATGAAAAGTTGTATATATAGGAATGTATAATAAAAGGTGATAAAAAGTTAAATAGGAAATACACAATGTCCAGCACAAAAATTCCATTTATTTGAATACTAAAATATATTAAAATATAGATTTTTCAATTTAATTAATTAATATGTTTTAGCTATTTATTTCCAACTGAATAAATTAAGGATTTTGACTTTTTTAAGAAAATATTTAGAAGTTTTCCACCGATACACAATCCAGAATTTTCTTTTCTTAAGGAAATAGATCTATCTATGGTTTTCCCTAATGATCTTATATGACAAATGGTGGGTTATTAAATGAGAGTTAAGGAAAATAGATACAAATTATGAAAAATAAATAGATATAACTCAAGGCCATGAAAAAACATGAAATTTATAATGGAAGTGATGATGTTAAATTTTTTTATTATAAATTTCATTATGTTGTTTTCAGTAAATTCAAGAAAGGAAAAAAGGGAGATTCAATGTCAAGAATCCTTTTTATTTTTTTAGTGTTTTAATGTATTGTACAATACTTTTTATTATTCATTAAAAATTTATGATAAACAAATTGAAATTGATTTCATAAATATGCCATAAAAAAGTTTCCCAAAAATATATGAATCCATATTAAAAATGAAATTACAGAGGAGGAGCTTCATTTACCATGAAGGACATGATGATATAGACATTTTTTAGGAAGAAAAATAAATTCAATTCAAATTTGGAATTTTAAATGATGGATATATTTGAAAATGTAGAACCAAATAATAAGGATGGCAATTAGATGGATGGTATTTTGGATCTCAAGGTAGAACTTGAGGGTGTTCTTGGTGATCATGAAATTCCATGAATGAAAAATTTTATGATTGGGGATTTATTAAATGAATCATCAGAGTATGTGGATTAGAATAAGGAAGATATTGATCAATATTAAACAATAGTGGAATAAAATTTGTAAAATATTCAAAGACAAGGAAAGGTAGTGTAGATTAAATGAAATACTGAATATTAAGAAAAAATTATCAATTAACATAATTTTAGGATGAAGGAGAAATATACGATTGTTGAGGTTTATAAAGAAGAAGTAATTTAATGAATTAGTTAACTAAAAACTAAAATGAAATTAATGAAACAAAATAAGAAAAAACAATTTTGATGGTTCTAAAATACAGACGTCTTAGATGGAGAAAATGATTTTCTGAATGAGTAGATACATCATTAAATGATCAATAAACAATATTTTGGGGAAGAAGAAGAATTAGATATGATGCATTAACATAAATGGATTTAAATGTTATGGTTCATAAAATAGATATGTAGAAATTTGGTCTTATATATGATAATCCAAATGAACATAAATTTTTAACAAAGAAATCCTTGAACAAAACAAAATTGTGGGTTAAAAATAATCATCAATAATTAAGATAAAATAATCAACAAAAGGCCCATATGAATGTGGGGGACATGTGGAGGAATGAAGTTTAGATGAAATTTTCAATTATTAAATTTCAATTATGTGGATTTCTAGGACTTACCATAATGTACTGTGAAGAGTAAATGATCTGAATAGGGAAGCACTTTGATGTCAACAAAAGATAATGAGACTATATCATTCATTATATACAAGGAATAATTTTAATGGATATGGATTTCAAAATTCTATCAATGTGAAAAATAATGTTAATTATAGGTAAATGGAATGTATAAATAGTATGTACATAAATTATAGAGAAGTGAATATAGATCCAATGAGAAAAATAACCTCAGAAAATTAGTACTCTTCTTTAGAAGAAGAGGATGAGTGTAATGGAACAATTCACGTTGGTAAGATATTGTAGAGGTTATATTATTATTAAAATAAACTATGTATCTCATGGAATAAGGAGAATAAGGTTTATAAATCCAACCTATCATATATTTCACTCAATCCTATAAATTATAGTAACACCATGATTCTTGATAGAGGATTCTCATTCCACATGGTAGGAAATTAAAATTCATTAAAAATGTAAATGACAGAGTTATTAAAATGATTTGATTCGGCAATGATAGTGCCTAAATGATCAAATGTAGTTAAAATATATAATTGAATGGTGATGTAGAGAGTAAAAATGAAGCTATCTAGGTAGAAAGACTAAATCATTGTCTCATGTGTGTGACTCAAATTTATAAATTAGGACCTGCAGTGAAATTTAATTAGAAGGGATTACCTATCATAGGAACGATAGAATATTATCACATGAAAGGATATATTAACAGTGGTAATTTTTAAAAAATTGATAGTGAAAATACCTTCTTCATAATATTTTAATAGGAAACTTGATTGCGGCATTAGAGGTGGTGCTACATTGATCAATAGATCATGAAAAAGTTATCGATGATAAAGACTATAGTGAACATCCCCAATCTAATTTCTGATTGAGAAAATACTTTTGATATATTCTTGTCAGAATTTTTTTTCTATAATTCCTAGATAATGTGATAAAATGGGAATAAGATCTACATTATCTAGTCCATATACATTTGTGTGATCCAATTAATGTGTCTGGAATATATGGTGAGTAGATCTTTATTATTTGTTATGATGATTATAGCCGAATGGAATGTGTTTTGTTTATATAGCGTGAATGAGAATTGATTGACTATATGAAGAGATACCTTTTAAGAGTAGATAACGAAACTAGGGGAACAACTGATATATTATTTTCTAATAATTGAACATAGTACACATTAATTGAATTAGAATATTTCATTGAAAAACTATGTATTAGGCATGAGATTTCATCAATTAGAACAACATAAAAATGTAGTTGTTGAATGAAAAAAAATTCAATGGTAAATTATATGGATTTATCATTATTGATTAAGAATAATTATTCTCATCATTACCGGAAAGTGGTTATTAAATTCACATAGTACACTCAAAACAGGATTGGGTTTATTTAAGGAGAGGAAATGACACCCTATGAGTTATGTAATGGAAGGAAAATATCACGAAACTATTTCCAAGATTTTGGATGTAAATGATTGATCTGAAAAAAGAATGAAATAATGTAATTTAACTTGATGTTGTAGATAATAGAATATTCCTTTGATACTTAATGATGTGTAAAGCCTTTAAATGATAAAATACTCGGGTTAAAATAATTATGGAGTGAAATGGTTTCATTTTCATTGATGATATATTTATGAATTATTAAAGGATCTCATATGTTTATATGTTTGGAGATAAATAAAATTTAAAAATGTAACATGGCCTAATAAAAACATTATGAAAGACTTTTCTAAAATTTAGGGTTCTCTCAATTATGATGATTCATAAGAGGAAATAATTGTTTATTAAACTCAAACATAACCTCAAAGGAGAACTAAAGGATAAGAACATGAAAAAAATTTCATTATTATTGATCAGAATGAAGATAAAAAATACCCATAGAATGTGAAATTTGGCACATTATTTTCTTTTATAAGTGGTGGAAACAATATTTTTTAAGAAGAAGATAAAGATGCATCCTTCGTTAAGGGCATTAAATAAGTATAAGATCATATTGATAAAAATTACACCAAGGAAATTGTTAAGAGAATTGAAAATCACAATGTGATAAGAATGAAGTATATCTTCAAGAAAAAATTTTAGGAATAAGGAAATGTTTTCTGAAACAATGTATGGTGGGTATGTAAAGATATACAAATATTTATAGCTTTGATGATAAAGAAGAATTTTATCAAGTGGCATGAATGAAGTCTTTTAGAATCTTAATAGATATGTATGATCAAATAGGTTAATAATTTTATCAGATTGATATCAAAATAATATTGATAAATGGTGTTATTGGAGAAGAATTTTATATTAAACAACATGTTGGATTTATAATAGGAAATTATGAAATAGTGGTTTGTAGATTGAAGAAGGGTCTATATGATTTATATATGGAACCACAATCACGATATGCTCGAATGGATTCTAATATAAAGAAGAATGAACTTAAATAGAGAGGTGTCGACCATAATAACTATGTTATGAAATTCTAAGTTGATCAATTTGTGATTCTCGTGAATGTGGATGAAATAATATTTTTTTGGAAGAAAGAAAATATCTGTGCAATAGTTTATTAAATCACATGAAATATAAATTTTAAATGTATCTGATTGGTGAGAAAAAATAATTTTGGGAATATAATGAATAAAAATGAAAAAAATACCTTAATATATAATGAAAAGAACATTAGAGAGCTACTGAATTTGTTAAATAGGAATTATTTCGAACCAATTTCGACTCTGATTGTGGTTGGGAGAAATGAGAAGCATGTGGATGGTAAATTTTTTGATCCAACATTATACAAGTGGATAAATATATTTATTATTTATTTTATGGGAACCTTCTCGGAAATCATCTTTATATCATGTTTAGTTTCCCCCATCCAAAGTAAATATAAAGAGTAGAATTTTATATTTCATAAAATAATCATGTGGTACATTCAAGGTAATCCAAATTTAGGATAATACATTGTTGTAAGAAAGAATAATTAATATTCATCATTTTACAATGATAACTAAGGTGGTGACATGGTGGATCAAAATTCCATAGGTGATGTTTCATTATTCATTGAAATATAATGTGTTGGATGGTTGAGAATGAATCATGAAATAAATATTCTTAGCATAACAGAAGTAGATTATATCTCAAGGAAAAAATTATTACACTAATCTATTGTGTATTAATAAATAACTCTCTGATCTTTTTTGAGGTGAAACAGATGCCACAAATATACTATAAAAACAATGTACGATTGATCTCATGAAAAATCTAGTACAACACTCTCATACGAAACATATTGCAATTATATATCACTCCATCAATGAAAATTTTGAACAAGTAGTGATAAAAATTTAACATTTTAAAAAAAATGATAATGTATCAAAAATCATGATTAATCCATTCATCCCAATAATGTTTGACAAATATCAGTTGAACGTAGGTGTTAATCAATATCCCATTACATGTGGAGTCTTAGATTTAACTAATATACCTTAATTTTATAAAATTATATCTAGTTGTGAAAGTGGTGCATGATTTAGGGGGATATATGATCTAGTGGATGCATTAATCACTAATGGGTAACTTCTACTACATTGATTATATTAATTAATTGGAATAAATTTTTTCTGAAATTCAATTATTTTAGGGAAATTCAATAATGTTTGGTGAAATTAATTATGTTTTTGTGAAATTAAACATTTTTCAGGATTATATGTAGGTAATGAGGTTTGTTTAAAGGAATGAAGTTTTTACATGAAATCGTACTTTCAACAACAATATTTTATCATATAAACATATTGTGATGAATGATTTATTTAACTACTTTCATTTATCGGTTTGCGTTTTTCATGAATAAGGGGATTTTCACACGAATGGTGACATCAAATCGATGATGTTCAATAGATAATGATGAATGTGTAAATTGTAAATGGAAGGAAAGGTAATATCATAATGGTTATCCAAATCAAAAAATTCACATCTACCCTCATTATTTAAGGAAGTCAGAATCTCAAAATTGATCTAGTTTCATCTTTTTATGTAGTAGATTCTTGAAGTATAGTTGTGTGTAGAAGATTTTCATAGAGTTATTTCTAACAAGAATTATTAATTCTCGAATCTACTATGTGAAAAATGAATTTTTATTTGACTCATAGAAAGTTAGATTCATGAAACATTTATGTTTTTTGAAAGTTTATGTTGATCAGTAAAAAAATATTTTTGAAGATCCATAAGGAATCCCATATACAAATAAACCTTTGATTGAGTGGAAGCTATGTGAATGATTGAGGTTTTAAATAATAATATAGTTGTGTGAAAAATGTTGTTTTGTTATAAATTCATCAGAAATGGTTAGTAAAATTTATTAGATCAACATATTTATTCATTAGTGATACAAAATATCATTATTATCTACTCAAATATGGATGTGACCTTAATGTTGATATCTTGGGAAAGTCTTCACCAAAATTAGTGATCACGTTGGAGTTGATGGAAGTGATTTAATGGAGGAAGTTTGTTAAACCTAAATCTATTGTTATGTGAGTGATCCTATAATAGAGTTTTGATAAGATAACTATATTAATCCATAATATTTAGTGAATATTTTGGATTCTGGTACTACCAACACACTATCATTGTATGCTCTTTGGACTATGACTTAGTGGTGAACCAAGTAACACTATTGTGTTGTGTTTCCTTTTCTATAAATGTGTGTTAGGTGATTGAAAATTTCCATAAGATAGAATCTACATGTTCTTAAAAATATGTGAAAATATTGGTTTTATTCAAATAACAATATGACACATTGATTCACCTCTCCCCTCTCAGGGCGTTCTGGGGTATAACAGGGTGACCATTGAATCATACATCCAATAAGACATAGATTGAAATCTATTATAAATTGTAAAAAATATATATATATATATATGTGGGATAAATTTATGTCAATTCCGTAATTAATGATAAATAACCCAAAAAAATAAACTCAATAATAAATAAACCAATTCAAGTATAATAAATTTCATAGAGTGTAGGGAAAAAAATTAAATAACACAATCTCCTATGTTAATGAAAACTAATAGAAGAAAATATTTAATAGCCTCATTGATCAAGTAATTCACCATTCAATGATTAACTCTCCCCATATTCCATGTTTATATATATATATATATGGGATGATCATACAAGTATGATCAATAGGATACTCCCCAAAATCTCTCATATAAATTTGGATGAATAATACAAGGCCTCCGTGAATAAATAATGAAATCAATTTGTTACCCAAAAGGATACATATTTTCCTATCATTTCTAAGTCTCTCTCACCAATTACTTCACAACAGTAGATAACATAATTCCAAAAATGTATATTGAAGAATGATACCCTACATATACTTTCCCACTAAATGAGCCCCTCTATAAACCAATTTATTATATCATAGTTCTATCATCACCAACATAAGTGAAACTATACATCCATGAAATTCCATTTATATTCACATACATATAATCACAGATTAGGACCAAGATATATTACAACGCATGTAAATATAAACTAAACCTTAATCTACTATCTATTATTCATATGTGAACATATAATATGTGTAATCCATTATACCCAAGATACATATATACACTATAATATAAAGATTCCACAACCCGCATATATATGAATTTTTTACCATGAGCCCCTAAAACCCATATTATCACATATATTATAACCATAAACCACTATATTCTTGATATACCAATATACCACACTATGTCTATAAGTGAGAGTGGGGTAAGAGGAGTAGTTAGCCAACCAAATCCATGAAAATCTAGACTCCAGGAAAACACCTATAATGTCACGACCCGTCCTCAGGGCCAGTTTCGTGACTACCCGAAGCCCACCTTCCATAGGCCAAGGGCTAGCGACTAGCACCAAAGGCGTAATTGCCGATAAAAGGGAAGGCATTGCCTTTCTATGAGTAAAAAAACACAACAGAGTATGCAAGCAGTAGTAAAAACAAGTAAACTGAGTACAAAAGTAAGTTATAGAAAGTAAATGGGCTGGTATACAAACCCAACTGAAAGTATAAGTACAACTGAGAAAGAAAGTACAACAGCTGAAATGTAAACATCAACCATCAAGTCGTCCTCCAGAAATCCCACCTAAAGGGTGGGTACAAATAGTCTCGTCGGTACCTCGGGTCTGTCCATCCACTCCATGTACGTCCCGCCAGGTGGTCCACCTCCGGATACCGTCCAGCTCCACAAGCCTCGACCAAGATCAGTGATGTTCGTTGTCTGCAACCAACAGAATGTAGTTTGGGCATTTCCCATGAAGGGGTGAGTATACGATACTCAGAAGGGACCCCGAGACCCCCGTTGGTCTCCCAGAATCCATGAAGGATAAACCACAAAGGAAAGGAACAACACGAAGAAACAAACAACCCTACTTAGGTATATGCCCATACATATACTTAAGTCAACAATTCCAGTACGACAACAACTTCCGAGCCCAAGAACAATCCAGTCCACATAGGAAAGAAGTCAACCACATCAATGATAATTTTTGAAAGACAAGACTCAGCTCACACAGGTATACTACTCAATAAGAGGGTTAGATATGATTAGATGTAGCCTCTGAATCATCTCCTCTACCGAACCCACGTAGGATCCAAGTAGAGAAGTCGTCGCTGCCGAACCCACATAGGATGCAAGTACAGTATCAATCACTACTGAACCCACGTATGATCCATGTACAGTCATCATCGATACCAAACCCATGTAGGATCCAAGTACAGCCGTACTCACTTCCGAACCCACGTAGGATCCAAGTACAGTCGTCATCGTCATCGCAGTCGGAGCCAGCTCTAGCGTTCCCGCACACACCGTACTCGTTTTCGGGAGGGTCTGGTCCACGAGTAAAAAGGGGTCAATACATCAACTGTCATGAATTCTAATGTTGATGCATCATATAGTTCCGTCTCTTCAAAAGGAACTCAACGCGACAGACGACGCATCAAACAGACACCCGGTCTGAGAAATATTACCTTTTACGTTCCAGGGTCCTGGTTGGAAATATGATCATTCCAAACCCAGCCGTTCACCAAATATGTCCAAAACTCACTTAGAGTATCGCAAAAGGACATTCTCATCGAAAGAGTCCTAGTTCTGCAGAAGGCGCGTCGATCGGACGCGCTGTTTTTATGTTATTCATGTTTAAGTGAATAACTATCCCGACCCATTAAGCCCAGTGGGCAGGTGGGTTGGGTTATCCCAGTTTGACGGGTCCGACCCGGCAGGGGTGTCGGGCCAGTCTGAAGGAAAACACTTCTCGGCCCGAAGGCCGAGCGGTCCGAGGCAGGGGCACTGCCCCCGGGTGCCCGAACCGGCGCTGCCTTAGGGCGCCACCCTCCCTAACCGGCCAGCTAGGCCGGCCGGCCTTCTGGTGCACACGGCCCGCATGGGCGGGCTACCGGTCTTCCAGTGCTGTGCCCTCCTGGTGTCGCAGTCCAGCTCCACCCGACCGACTGACGGGTCGGTCGGTTCCTCACCGTGGCGCCCTCCTGGCGCCGTGGTTCGCCTCTGCCCGGCTGGCCTAGGGGTCGGCCGGTTCATCCGCCAAAGCGGCCGGTGATGCGGGCCGCGGTTCCTCCCCCATAGCCGGTGCAACATCCCCGGCTTCCTTCGCCCTGTTTTCGGCATGACGCGACGACACCGTTCTTCCCCTGCCTCTAGTTGCCAATTCCAAATGGATAAAGTTCTAGCGGAGGGTCGTCGGCCCGTGTTCGTTCGGCCCGCACCCTCCGCGTTAGACGGTAACACATAGCCATGAATAAACAAGGTTCACGAAGCACAACCAAACAATTTTATTTTCAATAAAACTTAAACAATTCATCCTACCTCAATAATTGATGTCGAACGTAGGCGTGGCGGAATACAACGTTACGATGTGAGGATTTGTGGACGTCATCAGAGTGCGCCCGAGGAAGAAACTGTGTTACCTCTCTTATCGCGGAGAAAAGAAAATATAAGGCGCGTCTTCATTGGCGAATTCCCCACGTCGGTGTCTCATTTGTTGTTGCGAAGAAAGAAGAGGATGGTAAACCGTGGATGCCGAGTCGTTCTTCGTTGAAGGGTCGATGTTATTCGTCGGAGAAGAACCATACTTCATTGAGGTTGAAGTTATTCAAAAACTCTAGAGTTCTCCCAAACCCTCCTCACACAACAATTTCCAACCCAAATAAAATAACGCTTCTACATTTTTTATTTAATCTTTCCATGCTTTCAAAATTTACAATTCAAACAAATAATTAATTTAATTTAAGTGGCTCAATTAATTAATTATGTTGTGTGTTGGCAAGAATTAAAGAGGGAGAGAGGGTAGGGGAAGAGTTACTCAATTAAAGGAGAGTTAACAATTAAGAAGGGGGATTAAAAGGAGTTCATGGAATGTGAACAGTTGGGGCTCGTGTGGGCCCCACCTCAAAAATATCCTCACATGGGTAGTTAGGTGCTTATGGGTCCCACCCAACTCCCCCATGTTGGATATAACCAGATTAGGTATAAAATAAAATTGTTCCTCAATTTTATCCACTTCTTATTTAATCCAAAAATCTTTTAACTTCTCCTCCCGTGCAAACGCATTTATGGTAAAGGTCCCCTTAAGCAATTAACGGCGTGGAAAGATCATCGGTGCCCTCGGATTTCAATTCTGAGCACCAGTTCAAGAGATAGAAGAACCCACTCGTTCGTTTACCGAACGCACCCGAGCAAAACATTGGAAATTGATTCCGAGCACACCGGGCCTCGGAATCAAGTTCCGTCAGAAGGCACAGACTCATAATATTCCAATGTATTTAAGAAAAAAAATTCCATGAAATTTCGGGGACTTTACATTACTCCCACCTCAGGGATTTACGTCCATGTAAAGATACAAAATAAACTATGGAAACAAATGAAGGTACTGAGCTCGCATTTGGGCCTCCTGCTCCCACGTTCTCTCATGGAAGTTCCTTTACTGCCACCAAATGTGCACTATAGAAATCGACTATCCACGTAGGACTCAATTATATCGATCCTCAATCTCCACTGACACCTCTGCAAATTTCTCACCGTCATCGATGTCCATCTCCCCATGGTCGATGAGATGCATCGGGTCGTGCACGTATCTCCTCAGCTGAGATACGTGGAAGATGTCGTGCACCCGGTGCAATTGAGGTGGAAGATCCAGGTGGTAAGCCACCTCACCTACTCTGCTGAGGACATGGAATAGTCCGATGAAGTGTGGAGATAACTTGCCTCCCCGGACAAATCTCTTTAATCCACATCGAGGTGAGACCTGTAAAAATATGTGGTCCCCATCCTAGAACTCAAGTGGTATTCATGTCCTATCAGCATAGGAATTCTATCTGCTCTATGCTATCCTCATCCGCTCCTGGATGACCTGCACCTTCTCCATCGTAGCCTAGACCATCTCTGGTCCTACAAGTGCTGACTCCCCAGGGTCAGTCCAACACATAGGTGATCTACATGGCTGGCCGTACAGTGCCTCATATGGTGCCACCCAGATAGTAAAGTGGTAGCTGTTGTTGTACGAAAACTCCACCAAGGGTAGATGATCCTCCCATCTGCAACCAAATTCGAGGACACATGCATGGAGCATGTCCTCGAGAGTCTGAATGGTCCTCGGAATTTGGCCATCTATTTAAGGATGAATGGCAGTGCTCAGGTGTAACTGCATCCCAAATGTCTCCTACAACTGCTTCCAAAACCGGGAAGTAATGCGAACGTCTCGATGGGAGACGATAGACGATGGCACACCATGAATCCGTATGATCACATGAACGTAGAGGCATACCAAGATCTCTACTGAGCCCTGATCTCTGATCTGTTGGAAGTGGGACGAATTGGTGAGTCGGTCTACAATCACCCAGATGGAGGCGGGTCCTCTCGATGTATGTGGAAGCCCTGTCAAGAAATCCATGGATATCCCATCCCACTTCCACTCCGGCGTCTCTAAGGGATGAACCAAGCCTGCTAGTACCTGTTGCTCCGCATTCACTTGCTGGCAAGTGAGGCATCGTGAAATGAACTCTACTACAACCTTCTTCATTCCTAGACACCAGTGCTGTCATCTGAGGTCCTGGTACATCATTGCCACTCCTGGATGTACCGCTAGAGGGAAATTGTGAAACACCCTCAGCATATCCTCCTTTAGTGCAACTGGAACCATGGTACATCCCCTAAGGAGGATGACGTCCTCTCCTCCTTCAGAAAAACCATCAGGTGCCTGCACTGTGGAAATTTGAGCACGTCGCATCTCACAATCAATGTCCCCACGCAGTGCCTCTTTGAACTGATAAATTAGTGGAGGAGTGACTGTGAGGGAATGTAGGAAGGCTTCCCCATCTCCATCCACGAAGGATATCTACAAAGCGGTTAACTGCTCCGTCGCCTCTCCAAGTAGCTGAATGCCCAACCTCATGCTGAGAGAATCAGCCACAACATTCCCCTTCACAGATGCATAGACTATCTCAACGTCCTAGTCCTGGAAGAACTTGAGTCATCACCACTGTCTCAGGTTCAGTTCCTTATGTGAGAAGGTGTACCTGAGACTCTGGTGGTCAGAGTAGACTGTAAAGTGATTTACCATCAGATAGTGCCGCCACATCTTCAAGGAGAAGACCACTGATGCTAACTCACAGTCATGGGTAGCGTAGTTCTGCTCGTGCTGCCTCAACTATCGTGAACCATAGGCCATCATTGCCTGCTCCTGCATTAGGACACACCCGAGTCCGGTCCCTGATGCATCGCCGTAAACTACGTACCCTACTCCCTTCTCTGGTAGCCTCAAGATGGGCACACTAGTCAATCTCTGTCTCAGCTCCTGGATGCTCTCCTGACATCTATCTGAACACGCGAAGGGTTTCCCCTTCTTCGTCAAAGCTGAAAGCAGTTTTTCAACTCCGGTGAAGTCTGGCACAAATCTCCGATAGTACCCAGCCAGGCCTAGGAAACTCCGCACCTCTGTCACGCTCTTGGGTGGATCCCAAGCAAGTACTGCCTCAATCTTCGTAGGATCCACAACAACTCCTGCCTCCTAGATGACATGCCCCATGAATTGGACCTCTCGAATCCAGAACTGGAACTTTGAGAGCTTACTATAAATTTGTTGCTCTCAGAGTGTGTCCAGTACAACCTGCAAGTGGTATGCATTCTCCTCCTCAGTAGTCGAGTAAATCAGTATATCGTCGATGAAGACTACGACAAAATGATCGATGTATGGCTGGAAGATCCTCTTCATGAGACTCATGAACACTGCTGGTGTGTTCGTTATGCCAAAAGTCATAACCAAGAACTCGTAGTGGCCATACTGACACTTGAAGGATGTCTTCTGCACATCCTCGTCTCGAACTCTGAGCTAATGATAGCCTGACCTGTGGTCTATTTTCAAAAACCATCATGCTCCCTTGAGCTGATCAAAGATTTCGTCAATCCTCAGGAGTGGATACTTGTTCTTTACGGTCACCTGATTCAGGCGACGATAGTCGACACATATTCGTAAGCTCCCATCCGCCTTCTTAGAGAATAAAATCGGAGAAGCCCATGGTGAAACACTGGGTCGGTTGAATGTTGTTCCATAAAAGTCCTCCAGCTATACTCGCATCTCACAAAGCTCATTAGGAGCCATCAGATATGATGGAGTATATATCGGTGCTGTCCCAGGGTACATGTTAGGATAGAAGTCTACCTCTCTATGAGGAGGTAGTCCCGGAACGTCATCAGGGAAAACGTCCGCATACTGAACCACCACAATAGGAAAACTCGGACTCTGCACATCAACCTCTTTGAGGATGAGACTACCCAACTATTGTGTGATTGGATGACGTCTCCTCTGAGTAAGTCCATCATGCCCTGCAAAGGCTCCCTTCTCACCAGTGAAGGTGAACTTTCTCCCGTCTGTGCGGGCACACCGCACTTTGCGCCTAATAAAATCAATCTAGGCAAGGACTATAGATAACCAGTCCATACCAAAGATGACATCATAAGAACTCAACGCCACTACAAGATGATCTCAGCCGAAGCTCTCACCTTCAAGAGTAAGCTCACACTATTGGCACCATTATGTAATCATCGAGTCTGCACCCGCAGGAGTCTCTAGCCGTAAAGATCAAGCCAACGGCTCCGTCAGAATCTACAAGCTCCGAACAAGGGCAGCAAAAATAAAAAATGACTTGCTCCTATGTCTATAAGAATTGCAGCAAGGGTGGAGTAGACATAGATAGTAGCTCGTATCATCTCAGGTGAGCAGTGGTCGTAAGCCTCCACTGCCTGGAGCTAAACTTGCCTCTGTTTTTCAGCTCCCTGTGGTCGGGGTGGTCTCCTCGTGGTGGTGGTGGTAGAGCCTCGAAGCATCGTCCACCAAATGCTTCTCATCCAGCTCCTCTCCCTCATCCTCCTGCTCCCTACGGACCTCCACGGTCAAATCTATGCCTCTGCTTGGGTGGTCCCTCAACCGGCTGCTGCTCTTATGCATGGTGAGTCGGGCAGTCACAAGCCATGTGGCCCTGCCCACCGCATGCATAACACTCCATGCTTCTCATATGACTGGCTCTGATGCGTGTGCCCCACACATCCGAACCAAAATCCTGAGGTCGCCCACCTGATGGTGTGGTCCACTAAGACCTCTGCAACATTTTTCTACTACCGCCTACAGAAGACTCCGCTACGTGTCGCCCTGCGGTAGGCCTCACTGCTGGCGTAGGCTCAGTAAGAAATCTCTCCACAAGAAGGGATCGCTCTAGCACTCCTTCCTGTGTCGGAATGCTAGGTGAGGTCATCGAAGACTTAATCTCATGCCTCAGTCCCTCCTCAAAGGTCCGAGCCTAGAAGAAGGGGTCTCGTACCATGTCTATGGAGTAGTGTGAGAGTTCAGTAAATTTCTCTGAGTATTGGGCTACTGACATGCTGCCATGCCACAACTATAGTAACTCCTGGATGCGTACCTCACTGAGGGTGGCTGAATAAACTCCGAGCAGAAGAAGCTCTCGAAGTCCGTCCAATGTAGATATGCCTCATCGTGCACCTGAAGCCTTAGACTCCACCATCTACCTGCTGCTGCATGCTGGAGACTCACGGAAAGGATCACTATATGATCTGCTAGTGTCCCTACCAATCTGAAGACACAAATGACAGCCTCCATCCAATCCTCAGATGTCACAGGGTCCGTCTCTCCACGGAACCTGGGCGGCCTCTGTCGCTGAAACTCGTGCAGTGCACTCTGGTAAAGTGCACTCTCTGCTGCTGGGGCTGGTGGTATTAGTGGCCCAGCAGGTAGAGGTTCCACTAGTTCCTCTGCTGTAATGGGGCCCTACATCGTAGTCTCGTTGCTCAGTGGGCTGCCATCTCGCACGTAGCTCGAAACCCTAGCTGGCTGTCTACGTGGGGCCAACCTGAGAAGAAACAGGTGTTCCACGGTTATTACAGTATACCTAGTGAGCTGACATGAAGTAATAAGAAAAAAAACATTCGAAACACACATGCAATCAATGTTTTCGAGCACTGAGTCGGAAATCAGAAGTTAGGGTCCTTGTGTATGGATATGTCGGCCGTCGCACGAACACTGGACTCCCTGGACTAAAAACCACACTCAGTATTCTTAAAACTATTGCTTCATAGAGAAGAAATTATCAGAGTACTGAGTTCTGCGGTAGAACCAACTCCTCTGATACCAATTTTTCACGACCTGTCCTCGGGGCCTGTTCCGTGACTACCCCAATCCCGCCTTCCATAGGCCAGGGGCTGGCGACTAGCACAAAAGGCGTAATTCCCGATAAGAGGGTAGACATTGCCTTTATATGAGTAAAACAACACAACAAAGTACGCAATCTAGAGTAAACACAAGTAAACTGAGTACAAAAGTAAGGGCTGAAAAGTAAATGGGCCAGTATACAAACCCAATCGAAAGTAAAGTACAACTGAGAAATAAAGTACAAAAACTAAAAATTAAACAACAACCACTGAGTCGTCCTCCGGAAATTTCACCTGAAGGGTGGGTACAGATAGTCTCGTCGGTACCTCGGGTCTATCCATCCGCTCCGTGTACGTCCCGCCAGGTGTCCACCTCCAGATACCGTCCATCTCCACAAGCCTCGACCAAGATCAGTGTTGTCTATCGTCTGCATCCAACACAACGTAGTGCAGGCATTGCCCGTGTAGGGGTGAGTATATGATATTCAGAAGGGACCCTGAGACCCTCGATGGTCTCCCAGAATCCACGATGGATAAACCAAAAAGGAAAGGAAGAACATGAAGAATCAACCAACCATACTTAGGTATATGCCCATACATATACCTATGTCAAAAATTCCAGTGCGGCTCCAACTTCTGAGCCCAAGCACAATCCAGTCCACACAGGAAAGAAGTCAACCACATCCATGATAATGTTTGAAAGACAAGACTCAGCTGACAGAGGTATACTACTCACAAAGAGGGGTGGAGATGATTTGATGTAGCCTCTGAATCATCTCCTCTGCCGAACCCACGTAGGATCCAAGTACAGAAGTCATCGTTGTCGAACCCACGTAGGATCCAAGTACAGTAACCATCACTGCCGAACAAATATAGGATCCATGTATAGTATTAATCACTACTGAACCCATTAAGGAGCCATGTACATTCTTCCTCGCTACCAAACCGACGTAGGATCTAAGTACAATCGTCATCGTCGTTGCAGTCACAGCCAGATCTAGGGTTCCCAAACACATCGTACTCGCTTTCAAGAGGGTGTGCTCCACAAGTTAAAAGTGTTCAATACATCAACTATCACAAAGTTCAAATTTGATGTATCCTGTAGTTCCGTCTCATAAAAAGAAACTCAACGCGACGGACGGCGCGTCAAACAGATGCCCGGTATGAGAAATATTGACTTTTCCGTTCCAGGGGCCCGGTTGGAAATATGTTGGTTCCAAACCTGACTGATTACCAGATTTTTCCAAAACTCACTTAGAGTATCTCAAAAGGATCATCTTGTCGAAAGAGTCCCAGTGCCGCAGATGGTGTGTCGATCAGACGCACGATTTTTATGTTATTCATGTTTAAGTGAATAACTGGCCCGACCCGTTATGCTCAGTGGGCGGGTGGGTGGGGTTAACCCAGTTTGATGGGTCCGACCAGGAAAGGGTGTCAAGCCGGTCTGAAGGAAAATGCTGCTCTTCCTGAAGGGCGCGGCGTGGCCCGGCCTAGTGCGTCCTGGCTCGGCCCAGCCCACCATGGCCCAGCTGGCTCGGCCCAAAGTCCGAGCGGTCCGAGGCGGGGCACGACCCCCGACTTCCAGAACCGGCTCCACCACCCTCCCAAACCGGCTGGAAAGGCCGACCGGCCTTCTGGCCCATGCAGCTTGCACAGGCGGGCCGCTTATATTTCAGTGCGACGCCCTCCTGGCACCATGGTCCAGCTCTGCCCGACCGGCCAATGGGCCCGCCGATTCCTCAGTGTGGCGACCTCATGGCATAGCGGTTCTCCTCCGCTCGGCCGGCTAATAGGCCGGCCGGTTCGTCCGCCGAATTGGCCCGTGATGTGGGCCGCGGTTCCTCCCGTGCAGACGACATGACGATGCCGGCTTTCATCACCATGTTTCCTACACAGTGCGACAGTGTTGTTCTTCCCCCACCTTCAGTTGCCAATTCCAAAGGGATAAACTTCCAGTAGAGGGTCATTGGGCCGTGTTCATTCGGCTTGCTCCCTCCACGTTAGATGGTAACACATATCCATTAATGAACAAGGTTCACGAAGCACAACCAAACAATTTTATTTTCAATAAAATTGAAACCATTCACCCCACCTCAACAATTGATGTCAAACATCGGCATCATGGAAGACAATGTCATGAGGTGAGGATTCATGGACGTCGTCGGATTTCACCCAAGGAACATCGGTGTTCCCTCTCTTATTGCAGAGAAGAGAAAATATAAGGAGCGTCGTCATTGGTGAATTCCCCATGTCGGTGTCTCCTTCCTTGTCATGAAGAAAGAAGAGGATGGAGAACCGTGGTTGGCGAGTCGTTCTACGTATAAGGGTCGATGTTCTTCGTCGGAGAAGAATCATCCTTCATTGAGGATTAAGTTCTTCAAAAACTCTAGAGTTCTCCCAAACCCTCCTCACACAAAAATTTCCAACCCTAATAAAATAAGGCTTCTCCTTATTTTTTTAATCTTCCCATGCATTAAAAATTTAACATTCAAACACTTAATTAATTTAATTGAAGAGGTTTAATTAATTAATTATGCAGTGTGTTGGCAAGAATTAATGAGGGAGAGTTGGGAGAGGAAGAGTTACTCAATTAAAGGGGAGTTAGCAATTAAGAAGGGGGTTTAAATGGATTTTATGGAATGTGAAATGTTGGGGCTCTTGTGGGCCCCACCTCACAAATATCCTCACATGTGTAGTTAGGTGCTAATGGGTACCACCCCAACACCCCCATGTAGGATACAACCACTTTAGATATAAAATAAAATTGTTCCACAATTTTATTCACTTCTTATTTAATCCAAAAAAATTTAACTTCTTCTCCCGTGCAAACACATCTACGGTAAAGGTCCCCTTAAGCAATTACCGACATTGCGAGTTCATTGGCGCCCTCAGATATTAATTCTGAGCACTGGTTCAAAAGATAGAAAAACCCGCTCATTTGTTTATTGAACACACCTGAGCTAAAATTCAGAAATTGATTCTGGGCACACCGGGCCTCGGAATCAAGTGCCGTCAGAAGCCACACACTCGAACAATTCCAATGTATTAATGAAAAAATATTCCGTGAAATTTCCATGTCTTTACATAGAACCCAAGTCCTGATATCATCATCAATCACTATAACAAAAATGGGTAGTAGAGCATGGGAAATATGATATCATAATGTATATAATTTTATAAAATCGTCCATAGGGAGAATGTCTTGTCAATAATCAAATTAAAACAAGAATCCCAACTAAAATAACAACCACAATCAGAATGTAATAAAAATTTCATAAAATTATATGAAGAAAATTACCAAGATTCTATATTATAAAAAATCATTTAATTTTGATAAATTTACTATATTATTATAATATCCCATCATAAATATTGTTTCAATGTATGCATTAACCACATAAATACAAGGTTCTTTTATTAAAAAATATAAATCCATTTTTCATATTAATTAACTTCCACTCATTAGACTAATCCATTGTTTCTTCTCATTAATGATTAAATATTCCACTATATTGGTATTTAGTTATCAACCTCATTGTTTGATTATTTTCTATTTATCATGTCAAAATATTCTTCCCAGAAATTACCCCTTTAATTAATTAAGTAATACCATCCATGATTTAAAAAACTAAGATGAAACCATACATATTCCGAAGACCGATATACCAAAAATGAAAATATAAAATAGTATAAAAAAATATGAATATTGAAATCATTCACTAAAAAATATAAAATTATAAACTAAGAATGTCTATAAACCCTATCCAACCATCACCTAATCAATCCAGGAACCATTTGAGATAATCTGTACAATCAAACCATTAAATGAATCATGTTTCCATTACAAAAAAAAGATATTTTTATTCACCCCACCCTATATAATTCTAAAATAAATGGTTTAATATCGACCCATAGTAATGGATCTAGGTTCAAAATATATAAATTTTTATAATTCATAATTATAGCATCAAAAAATATAAATATGATTTCAATGTACATTCACATAATGCATGCTAGATAAAAATGATTTTTAGACATTATTAACCACTATTATTGATTCTAGAAAGAATATTTTTAATTATGTCAATGAATTTTAATTCGGATTTAGAAAAAACCCTAAAAATGAGATACTAATAGTATAAATGCATGTTAATAAATACAATCACGGGGATTACCTAACTTGTGAGCCCCATGGAATACATGGGAGCCCCTGACTATTCTGGTAGGTAATATATCTAGTAATTATAGGTGGTGGTTGATATAATTTTAGCTATATAAGCAACTAGAATAATAGCTTTCTCTCATATGAAGAAAAAATCACCCTTTTAAATTCATTTCTCACATGCTTCACCATGAATATTTTGTTTACTTTTAATTTAATAATGTTTTTCCTTGGAGACATTAAAAAAATATCTAATTTCATTTTATGGAATACTCAATCTGATAGGAGATACCGCTGGGCATCATGGGATAAGATGTTTATGATATAGGACGATAAAGTTATTAATCTAAGAGGAATATCATGCATCATGCATTGATAACATGAAAATATAGTGTGGTATATTTTTCAAGGTTATTACTATTATAACAAGTTCATAATTGGAAAATATAGGAAGAACATGTGATCACCTAACTAGAGAGTGTCTAGTTGATGGAACATTTTCCAGGGTCATGTCCCATACCTTTAGGGCCATTCAAACTGGATAATTGTCCATGGAGAGGTCAATTTCTGGATCCATGAGTAGGTTTAAGTCATTATTTGTTTTCCAAGGTGATTGACTTAATATATAACTTTTAGAAAAGCCAACAATTATCATCACTTTTTTCATGTAATCCGGAACCATGATCAATGTGATTTTATTCATAGAATCTAAATTATATATGAATAAGAAACATTTGTGTTGAATGTAAACTCATTTTGGTTCATCTCTACATAGGTGTATCACTATGTACTACATGTAAACTAAAAGAAATGTGGTTGGGGATAGTCTTCTATAGTTAAAGGAAATCCATCCAAATTATAAGATCAGTGTATGGGAAATATAAAATCTTGAAATATCCATGGATGAGGAGGTCAATAAAAATGGGATAAGGATCTCTTATAATTTCCTCTATTTCAGGAATACCAGTGCGGATTAAAAAAATCTCCTGTTTTTTTAAGGTGGTTGGGAGGATAAAATATGGAGTTATTCTGGAGAGTTATCTAGGATTGTGACTCAAGATCTTGAATGTAGATATTTTCTCCAAATCTTGTTTGATAGTGTGTACAGAAACAATTAGTAAATGATTGTGATGTTCATCCTATTTGTATATCACTATTAATTCATTATATAGGCAAAAAATAATGTCCCACATGAAGGATCCAGTAGCATGTGGTAGGATCTTGTAGTGAGGACCATAATTCCGGTGGAAGAATGAGTTGTGCTTCTAAAATAGTGGGATAACACTCCCTCCATAATGAATATCATATATAGTAGATGTTCCTCCCTGTCAATTTTGGTAGCACTACCCCAAGGTCATTATATTTGTTCTTATCCTCCCACTGGTGCAATTGAGATAAGTATTGATGAGGCCAACAACATTAGTTTTATGTAAGAGGTTTTGAACCAAGGGAGTATTTTTCACCATTTTCAAAGCTTTATTTGGGCAAGGAGATTAAATCCTTGAAGATTCATGGTCCTTTCTTAATGGAATTGAACTCATTATTTCTAACAACATTTCTTTCCAAAACTGAAACCAAATATTCTATAATCCTAAAGTCCACAATGGTCAAATTAACACCCTTTGTTCCATAGATTACTATATTCATAGATGCAAGACCTGATCATTAATAGAATTGAATTATTTCACACATTTAAATATTAGAATAATATAACTAAATTTATTACTTAGAGGGCTACTCAGAATGGTATCTTTAAATCCTTTACAATCATAGTTTCTAATCATGAATGTTTGTTGGCCATGTATGTGTAGAATACCTCAGGCTACATCACTTTAATCACCCATAACTCAGTGTTTCCATTTCTATTTAATATAAATTCACTTGTTTAGTATGGTGTGATAAAATTAATGAATGTATCATTTATTAACCATAACAATATATCATCTTTACATTGATTTATTAGCTTTTATATTGATATTTTTTCACGGAACCATAAAAAATAAGAAAAACCATATTCTAACACTATATAGATAATAATATTAGGGAACAATCAAAATGACACCATAAAATATGAAGCTAACTCACATCCTCTTAAAATTATATAATTCATTATAAATATCCACATTAGATTAATCTTTTAAATTTACCCATTGGAAATAATTCATGATAATCACATATTTACAAATTATAAAATATTGGAATTCTATAATACCCAACATGATAAAAACATTAAAAATTCCTCGAATGATATTGGAAGGATGTAAGAAGAACACTTATGTGTATCACCATGTGAGAAATATCATACGTAAGGAAATCATTTATCATAAATTTTCCTTAAATATTTTATAAGAATCCAAAAAATTTAACAAAATATATTCTTCTATTTTTCAAATATAATGAATGAAGGAAAATTGTAAATAAATTGATAGCGGTTTATAACTTTTATTGAATGAAGTCATTGTATAAAAAAGTACTACTTATCTATCATATAGGACTAGTATTTTCCAAATATATTCCCAAAACCCCATAATTGTTGAATAAAGATGGATAAAATAGAAATAAATTTATGGGAACCTAAAATTTAATTAAAATCATAGAAAACCCTATGTTCTGAAATCACTAGTTCTTTATACATTTTTATGGACTACATAAAAATATATTGGAATGATCCCCCAATGTGAATCACCAATTTCATTGTCATCTATATGAATTTTCTCAATGGACGATGTTGAGAATCCCATAGGCATGATGTTGTATTTTTGGAGAATATCGTTGGTCAATGTTTAGACAATATAGATGTTCAAGGATGATGACCAATAAGAAAAATATTTATTGTAATATCAATTAGTCATGTTTTATTTATTGGTCACTACATTTCAGAAAATGCATGTTTTGGATAAGAAAATTTTTGAGGTGTTAAAAGTGTTTCATGGGATATTTTTAAACATTAAATGAAGTTTTTACTCTATTAATTAAAAATTTTATTTGTTGAAAGTATATTTTTATTCGTGGAATCATGTAATTATATATTCTAGAGGATATTGAGTTTTTTATGGGTATATTATTATGATATGGAGTTGTTTAAGGGTAACATTTCCAATACATAATGGTAATTGAAGATTACATAATGGTTGTCAGTGCTACATAAAGGTACTCTATGAAGTGCATAAGGGTTATCCATGCTGTGTAAAAGTAGTCCATGTGCTAAGTAAGGGTATTTGGTGCTGTATAAAGGTATGTAGATCACTCCTCATGTGTTTCATAATGTTTTTTAATCATGTATGTATTCTCTTGTAACATTATTTTACACTTCTACTGGGTAGGTAAGTATTTATAATAATAATAAAAAGATTATTTGATAATTTCATAGGGATATGTTGAGATTACCGACCTAATGTTAAGGCAATGTGGACCAAAATATAGTCATTCTAGATTCCTAAATAATCTATAATGGTAGTTCCGCTATTTTGTATGGGAATACCAAAGAAGAGTAATATTTGAGGGTTTTGAAATTGAGAATAGCTACACCATAGGGATAGTGATGTTCCTATAGAAGCCCCATGGATTATGATTAGGCAATGCTGCAACTTCAATCTGTGTTTTGGATAGTACGAATTCAACAAAGGGAAGGAATATGACATAAATTGAGGAGATGTCGTAGTATATGAGATTCCATTACAATAAAATTAGTATGAAAAGGCTATGACATAATAGAATATTCCATGATGCAGACCATGTGATGTTGAGATACTTAGAGCTTTCACATGCCTCAACTTTCAGGGTTATACAATATATGATGGGTCAAATATGTTTATGTCGATCGAAGAAAAATAAAAACATATCCCCATTATAGGAGAAATACTTTTTCACCATAAAGAATAGTTCTACACCACAATTGTTATTTTGGATTTTATTCAATATTATTATATTTAAAAAGTTTACACGCCATAGATAAGTAAGAAATAACCTAAAAATTGTCTGGTTTTGTGGATATGGAAGATACTACACTGTAGAGTAAATGAATACAATGTATTATCCTGAGTGAATATATGCTAAGATTTATTGATATCTTAACTATTTTCAAATACAATGAATTTGTGTGATTATTCATAAATGGTGGGTCAAATAGAATACCGTGATTACCATGGGTGCACATTTATTTTTCCATATTTTATGGAAATAGATGATGTGTATATAGAGATATTTCTAGGATGTTATCTTCTTAAGATATTAAAATATCCCATGTAGTTATGGAAACTATCTTGAGACTCGTAGAGAATTTACGAGTGATTTATGACTGTTAAAATGGAAATCCAAACACATGTGATAATAACATTATTAGGTAAGAAAATCTGTATGACGTGGAATATCTCTTAGCTGATGAAAAAAATAGAGAGATATATCTACATGAAGATAAACATTACATATTATATACTCATAGGTAAATGAGAGTTTATTTTGAGGGGATTTTAATTTCGTGATGAATTAGAATCCATTTATGATTAAGACCAACATAAAAATACATTTTTTGGTGTGCCTTAAATAATGTGATTTTGTTCCACAGGAATTATAAAAAGAATATAAGGTATTGTTTCATATGAGAAGATGAAATCTTGAAGGATTATTTTTATTAAATATATTGAAAATAAGATAAATTTTATTGATGCTCTCATAACAAAGATTAAGATGTTTCAGATATATTATTGAAAGAAGAACATGATACATGAATGTAATTCCAAAAGAGGTGAATAACCATACCATTGATACTTATGTAGAGATTAAATTTATAGTGAAAGATGAGTTTCATGGTAGTGATTCTTGAGAAGGGTCCTGAATTTCCATAAACATTGAAAATGATTATTTCCACTAATATCGATCCAATGAAAAAAAAAATTAGGGTGTGACTATAAAAAACCAGTATTAAATTTACATAGATAAGATGTCACTTTTGTGGAATACATAAAAAGTTTCACAATAAGATGTTGAAATACATTATTAGTGTAGTGCCATTGAAAACATGGAAACATAAGCACTAGTACATAACCTAGATACATTATCTCCCCCTATGTTATTCATGAATATAACCCTTATAAAAAACATCATACTTAATACATTTCTTCATATCCTGGGGAAGGAAATAGAAAAATCGGTGAGCTTGTATGCTCAGTAATGTTAAAAAAGGAATACATGTAAGCATAAACATGAAAATAGGTGTATGGGAAGATGATAATTACATTAGAATATCATACTCTCTGTATCATAAGATTAAAAACATGAATTATGGAATAAATCTTGATAGTTATAATGTCATAAACCATAATGAAATAAATAACTTAAGGCATGAAGAAATATCATTAGAATAATACATGGAAATTTGGAATACATAAACATTTGATATCAATTTCTATAATTCAGGATGCATAGATATATCATATTAAGGAAATTCAAGGGAATGGTACCTATTATCCATGACACACCACCAACCCTAGTCATTTCTCTTTCCTTATATGGGACAAGTTTCACCATCTTCCCATAATGGATCAGGTTTCCTCATCTTCCATCTTCATGGTGACTGCACCTACTAAGGGGGAGACACCACCATCCCTAGTTCTTGTCCTTTTCAAGTAAGGGAATGGGTTTCCCGAATATTCCCTTGTACATAATTCCTATATACTTGATTCACATCATTATCTCATGAGATATAAATCATTAGAGAATGTATTGGAGATAGATATAGGTCTCACCCATCTCATAATAAAATCATTCAAATATCTTGACCAATAAAAATGAGATGGGTTCTATAAAAATAAAACACAATCCATGAAATGAAATGAGTATTATTTAAATTTCATCACATAATAACCTATGTAAAATTGATAGGTTTGATAATCATTTCATCAAATAATAACCCATGAAAAGATGCGGGTTTCAAAAGAATATAACCCACATAAGAGATACATGTGCCATAAGAATCATCCCATTAAATCATAGAAAATTAATGAATTAATATAAATGGAACATTTGTATAATTTCTTATAAAGTAATGAGTGACATCAAAATATGTCATCATATATTGAAAATTATCTTGAATGATATTTTGAAATCATTTCTTAAGGTAAATATCCATTCTTATTTAAAAAATCTCCTTGAAATAGAAAATATTTTTAAAAACATTTTCTTAAAAACAAACATGAAATATAATAAATAAATATATACAAACATTTCTCACACATTGTTATTTAACAACATATAATGAGGCCCTGATAACATATTGAAGATCATTTTACTTAAAAACGAAATAAGGGAACATATTTGTAAACCATTTACATGAATAAATTTGAAAATATATAATTTATTATTGAAATCATTATGATACAATTTTCCCTGAAACCGATTTTAAAACTTATTATTATTCTTTGAACCCCATTTGAAAATATTTGTTTTTCAAAGAAACTAGAAAATTTATAAATAATGCTTGATTTTTTTTGAAAACCTTTCAATTGTAAATAAATATGAAAACTCATAAATAAATATTTTAAAATCATTGAAATAATTTTACATTGTAATTATGCATCAAATATCATTTGAAAACATTCATTGAAAGTATATTAAAAACAAGTGTGTTTATATAAAACTTATTTCTTACCAATACAATAATTGAGGAAAAATATTCTTAAAAACATTTTTATTAATTATATTAAGTACTAATGTCTGGGAAAATGGAAAATGTACATTAATAAATCATGAATAACTATATTTTAAGAAACAATATGTGTTCTATTTATAGATCTTTCATGATAATTCATCAAGGGAAGTATAATCGTATACATTCTGGATAAACAATGAGATTATAACAACAAACTGTAACCATTTTGATAACTCTAACACATAATGGACAGATTAAAATTACATGACGATAAAAATTTTATCAAAAATTATATTCAAGATATAATATTTCAAAAGGTAGTATATACAGTTTATATAATTATATAGGTGCATAAAATGGCATGTGTCTCTGAGAAGGTGAGTTGAGAAAAAGTTACTTTAGCAATTTTGGTTACTTTTGAAACATAACCCCAATGAAATAAATATCATAAAATAGATATGTAAATACTAATAAAATTTAGTATGATGATAATATAATATACCCCTATTTAGTACACCCACCACACATACAAATTGAGTGGTGAATAAGTCATGTATCTCACACAAATAAAAGTGAGATGAAGTCCTCTAACCTTGTGTCTTGACTCTAATCGTACTCATTCCAACATCCTATATAATATATTTTATTTTATTTTAAATATATCGAAAAACTTTTTATTTTATAAAATACCATATACAGTATGATTATGACTTCATATTACCTGCTTGGTAACAATTTCATGTTATGGTTACACTTTTGGTTATATTCGCATTGTTTTTCGCATGTGTCTTAATTTGTTATATCATTGGTACTTATACTTGTATATTGATTTCCAGAAAGTAAAAAATGATATTAATAACATGAATATTCTACATATTTTTATTATAATAATATATAGGATATAGAAGTATGAAATGGAATCCATCACTTATCGAGACAATAGGTCCCATGTACACATTGACATTGTCTCTATTTAATTATCATATTAACCGAATGAAAGAAAATTATATATATATATATATGTATATAATATCATTAAATTATTATTATTTTGTCTTATAAATATCATATAACTTCTCTAAACACATACTTAACACATTCCATGTAGTGTGTGAATGAATCAAATTTCTTTGAGGGGGCGGTGGTCCGCATATCCTCAAACGGAATTATTGTATTTACAAGAAAATTAATGTATAATTATATGAGTTTTAAAAGAGTATCAGAATATTTAAGAAATAATAAGTATCGTTTATGTTATATATAAACAATTTTTACATCATAATTCCCATCACGAGATGTTGTAAAAGAAAAATGAACAATCATCATTTCGTGAGGCGATAGTTCTCCATACACATAAAGGGTATGCTTGTTTCCCATTAGGAGGATTTCTGTGAAAGTATGGTAGGAAATATTCTTTAAAATTCAGGTATGAAAACTATATATGTTACCCACTAATTTTCAGGGCTACAAATGGGGGCAGTGGTATCAACCACACTATATGTATAAAGGACCAACTGGAAAACCTGGATTCAGTGCAGCCTGACATTGCCTCTATTGTTGAAATATATGATTTTATTAACCATGAAGACCTTATTGTCTGGGAGGGGTCCCAAAATGGATTTCTTGATTCACCGAAATACTACAAACATCTTTTCCATGGTGAAACACAGTGGATTGGTGATTAGAACAAAAAGTGGATGGATCTATCGAGGTACACACTCCATTGGAGGCTGCTGTCAGACAAGCTCCCTGTGGATGTGAATATAGAAATTGTTGGTATTTTTTTTATCCAAATTTTTTTTATGAAATCATCACCATGAGGATGTGAAAAACCTATTTATGTGTTTCAGAACAACCTCTACTTTATGGAAATATGTACTCCATATTTTTGAGATTAGGTTGCAGCAAACAAATTTGATATATACATTGATTGCAGCAATTCGCAATGTAACTCTCTCAAATCAGCTAACGGTTCTACTTATAGTTGCAGGTGTCGAACTAATTAACCTCTTATGGAAAGCATTAATTCAGTGATACACAACAGGACTCGATTCAATGTCGGTCTTGCTATGGGAAGCATACATGATGCAATGAAATCTACCAATTTTCTGTATACTAAAAAATGCAGTAACTCAGTTAATGACCTACTAATCCTAAGAAGGATTCAATTTGCAGGTAATTTTCCAATACCCCTTGGCACTTTTGAGGTCTAATGGATTCCCCCATTCGCTAGTTGGATAAAATGCAATACAAATGGAGATTCTAGGGGTAACCCGGGGCCATTAGGCTATGGGGTAATTTTTAGAGATCAGTGTGGAGATGTGATTGAATGTCTATACGGACCTTTTGGCATTGCCACTACATTGGAAGTGGAGATTATGGAATTTATTATGGAAATTGATCTTTCTCACAAAAGATCATGGAGACATATATGGTTAGAGTGTGACTCATCTACTCTTGTGCAAGCGGAAAAGGAAGGCAAGCTCCACTTAGCTTGGCAACTGACTGCAAATTGGGTGATATGTCATTAAAGACATTCCAAAATGAACTAAATAATTACCCACTCCTATATAGAATCCAAATATATTGCGGATGGGCTTAGAAATTAAGGGATCAATGCTGAAGGATGTCGCTTCTCAACCACTCTACATGGTCACATGTTACTTCTTTTATTTCGTGACAAATGTAAAATTCCATCTTTTAGACTTGTGTAATATTTCTTTAACATAATAAAATGGCTCTGGATCCCACTCCTATTAAAAAAATTATAAAATAAATAGAGTGGAGGGTGCATAACTAAAATAAGATAAAGGAGCCTGAGGGAGGATGTTGCCTCTTCTTTGGGTTAATCTTTTTTGTTTTAACCAAAGGCATTCCTTGGATTGTTTTCTAAAAAAATGTGGGATTCAAAGGGTATGGGGGGGGGGTAAGTGTATTGGGTAGGTTTTTTACTAACCTAGGTGGTTTTAGTAGTTTAAGGAAGTTATATAGTTCTTTCCATTTTTAGTGGAAGGGGAGTGACACACTTTTTTGTATAAAAGGGTATTCATTAATGGGAGGTATACCTTAACTAATGTGACTCCAAAATGGAAACATAAAGAATTATAGGAGAACAATGGTCTATAAAAACACACAACACACATATTAGGTGAATTTTAATAATTTTGTTGCTTAACTTCTATGTTTCCCAAATTATTTCATTTCAGTTTTTATTAAAAACAATAGATTTCTTTCATATCTTGTTAAACCATTAAGACTAAATGGATGCTAGATTATTTTGAAAATATATTTAAACTTATTTATAAATTTTATATCTAATTTAATAAATAAAGTACTCATGTTTTTTGGAAACTAATTTTCAAACAAGTACATCTGACGCACAAAAACTCTGCTTAAGCCCGGACCATGCTAAAAATGTTCTTACAATATATAGGATAATATGTTCATTATAAAAGATAAATTGGTGAATTATTAGAATATATATAATATTTATTAAGACTTAAAAATAAATTTGGCTGTATATAGTATTTTCATTAATTTTACATAATTTAATAACTTATCATTTTTCGTAAAATGACATTAATTTCAAATTTGTATTTATTTATTTAATTTTAATTTTAAGATATCAAGAAAAATATTTTTATTAGAATATGTTTAGTTAAAATCAGTGTAAAATGATATATTAATCAACAAAATAACTATTGGTAATATTTTAGTTAATTTACATCACTTTTAATATTTATAGTATCATTTATTTTAGTTAATTATTAACTAAGTAATTACAATGTTTGTGTTTATTAAAAATATTAGGTAACTAAATCATCTGTAAAATATAATTATAAAATATTATGATACCAGAAAAAAATTACATTCCAAAAAGATATGAATAACCTAAAATATGATGCTTTTTTAAATATATCAATGTTTATTAAATTTAAAATGTAAAGAAGTTTCCCTTTTTGTCTTTTCCATTACTTAACTTTTAATATAAGGAAATTGCATTTAATATTATCATTATAACCTATAAAATTCAATCAAAGATGGTATATGGCCTAATTATTTGCTTCTAATGTCATATTTACAAGTTTTCGGGTTATTTTAATCCTTAAGATTACATTTTAGTCCCTTATCATGCTTAGTTTTGCCTTCATCACCACATTTAATTTTCATCACTTTCACTAATCCGTTTTAATAAAATATTAACTTTATCTTATTAGAAAAGAAATATTTCTCATTCAAAAGTTTTATTTCAATTTTTTAATATTTCAGTCACAAAGTAGGAAAATTATTTTTAATGCTAATCTTGCAGATGTGGAGAGAATGTGGGTTTACAATGAAAAAATTCGAAATTTCAATAAGCATTTTTATCTAATTTCAATATAAAAATGATTAAAAGGACCTGAATTGGATTAAGATATATGTTATTTATGTATTTTGACTTTCAAACCCATTTTAATATTTAAATTTCAATTAATAATTATTTAAATGAAGATGAAGTTTTAACTAAAATTCAGTAATTTTCAATATTTATTTAAAGATGAAGTTTCATAGAAAAATAAAAAAAGTCAACCTAAGATAATTTCAACATTATAAATTAAAAAAAGTTTATTTTATGAAATAAAATTACTTAGTGTGTAAAATTAGTTTAATGTTTTTATACATAATGATATTAAATGGTGCTCATTTGAGTAAATAAAATATTTTAACATATAATGACTTTACAGAAACATATACTTACCATAATAAATTTGTTTTAAAAATATAAAAATATTATAAAGGTTATTGTAAAAGTATTTATCCCTATTGATATTTTTATTTTTAATGATTAGGTTATAACTAACTCATTTAAATAATTTTAACAATTAAATTATGTTTCTTAGAAACTTAGTGTTACATGTAACTTAGACTAAGTCAGTGTTGCATGTAGTGAAATCATACTTTGGTGCAGCGTATAATGAAATTGAAACTTTGTTTTTTAATATATATAATGATAATCAAGAATATTTACAATGTTGTGTTAATTATTAAATATCAAAATGAATAAATTAATTTCAAAGAAATAATTAAAAAATTATTGGTTGTTACATTTTACCCCCATAAAATAAAATTTTCCCTCTAATTTGTTTTGGGTCTCAATATTTTCATACTTTTATGTAACATTAATAAAAACCATCATTGAAATAAGGAACACTAATACATTCTTTAAAAAAAGAATGCTGGAACCATAACCGTTTCCCAGAGTTACACATAGCTACGTTTCTAAAATGGAGAAAATATGTGGAAAGTGAAAACATGGACATAAAAGATAAATAAAACTATAAATTTCTAGAGGAGTTGATAAAGAAAATTATTAGAACAAAATTAACCATAAAAATCTATAAATCTGCAATTGTCAAATGGACAATTTGATTAATCAGAAAAGAATTCACTAGGAAAACCTTTTCGTTTCGAAGATTATTTCCAAAGAGTTGAATAATTATCATGATAATTTATAATTACTTGAATTAATCCCTTTCATGACTAATATCTCACCCTTTGGTCATGTCTTGACCAAATTCCACTTCACTCCTTTCTCCAAAAAGGAAGTTGAATTTTTCATTCCTGAAGCACTTATAGATCATGAGATCCATGATATTTCATTTCTGAAAAATATTTAGAACATGTTATCAAACATTCATAAATAATCATATGGTTAGATATTACCTTAATCTCACAAAATTCATCTGAGGTTTAACTTAATACCTTCAAAAAATGTATAATGTTTTAACTCATCTAGAATATTGAAATAAAAAACATTTAATATAAATCCATGAAATAAGCTTATCACTGATCCCCCGTATATCATAATGTAGCTCATGGTTGTCAAATTTCAGTCATTTGATTACCACATTCGTATATTCTCTAGAAAAATAATAATATCTTGAATTTTCATAAACCTTTTCTAAAACATGAATGCTTCATTTTTCGAAATATTATTGGATATATTCCTTAAATCCAAAAATGTTGTAAACATTATCCTTGATTACATTGATAGTTTTTTCATAAAATATATTATAATTTCTCAAGCTATAAATATTATGCAATCCAAATCAATCATTTCTTTAACCAAGCTAAAAAAATTGTTTCAACATCTTGTAAGCATTAAGGGTTACTTTCAATTCAAAATATTAGATTTCAAGAAATTCAATTTTCTAATCCATCAGAATAACTCGACATATTCTTATAAATCCTTAGAATGAAATATAAACTAAACAATTCATAATTTATTCACCATTAATAATTATGAAATCAAAATACTTCTATACTTCAATCCTTCCTCATTAATGACAGGAATTGAAGAGTTCCTTCTCTGGTTTAGAAAAAACATTTGTAGGATATGGTATTGTTTTGGGTAATTCCCATGTTATCCATTGATAAATCATTGAACTCCATGAAAATCCATAACTCTATTCCCCATTTTCCCTCACAAATAACATCTTCCCCTTCATTTGAGGTATTTTTCATGGTTCTTCATCCCTTCTTCTTGACATGCAGGAAGCAGAATCTTTTATCCTCTATGTTTCTTACAAAAAAAGACTACATTTCTCTTATTATATGTGTGAGGAATATCATAAAAGATTAAATTAATATTCATATATCATGATATCTGATTATGAATAATCATAATATCAGTATATCTATTGATTATACCATTTTATTTTTCATCAACGTCAACATTAATCCAATTTCTTCTGGTTCCAACCATTGACTAAAACAAAGAAAAATTGAGTAATATATGATTATCATAGTGAGGAATTACATAATCATGAAAACCACTTATATGCCGTCTAAATTATGACACATTTGCATAAATATGATACCTCGGGTTTATCCTTGGTTATTCATTTCCAACATATATTTACATCCTTTTTGATGGTTTGCAAAGATTTTGTGTCATTCCAAAACATATCCCCCCGGAGTGTCAAACTATGTGTTAGTAAGGCCCGTTGTCACGTTCTAGGATACTCAGAGTAAGCCCGAACATACCTTATCAGATTTATTATTCCTAGGTACATCTATTCCAGAACAAAATCCACTTATAGTATCCAGGTAAGAATGTATTTCTATGAAACCACTCAGTCTATACGTCACCAAAATTTTAAGATATTTTCATAAACATTAACTCATCCTTATTCTTATCCTTAGAGAGATACCATGTAATATCCATAGAAATATACATAGGGATATCAATAATGTTTTATTATCATAGTTCACAATGGTTTACTAAAATATCAAATTGAAACAATCAATGAATTCCCATTGTTAATAACAAATAGACATTAGATAACTTTTTAAGAATAATTAAAACATTTCAAAAATAGATATACAAAGACTGTAATATTTTAGTTCCTTTAGAAACATGGAAACAAAAAAATTACTACATAGGTGTGATACATTATCTTCAAATAGGTTCTTCATGAATAGAACCCCTCCTAGATAGCTTATACTTAATAAATATATTCATAACTTTGGGAAGGAAATATAAAAATTGGTGAGATTAGATGCCCAGTAAGAGTAAAAAAGGGAGACATATAAGAAAAAACATGAGAATAGGCGTATGAGAATGTGATCACAACAATATAATATCATACCCAATATATCATAAGATCATAAACACGAATTATTTAATAAATATTGGCAGTTAATAAAATATAAATCATGTGGATGTAAATCCATTTAGTCATGAAATAATATCATAGAAATATGACATGGAATTGTGGCATACATAAACATGTGATATCATTTCTTATAAGTCAAGACACATAGAAAAAATATATCAGGGTTATTTATGGGATCTTCACATACTAGGATGGACACAACGACATACCCATTCAATGTTATTTCCATGTAAGTGATCGTGTTTCCCCATCTTCCATTTCATGGTGACTACACCTACTGGGAGAGACACACCACCATCCTTAGTAGTAGTCCTTTCCTTTTAAAGGATCGGTTTTCCCATATTCCCATAGTGGATCAAGCATGTAGAATTTATTTCCATCATTATATTATGAGATATAAATAATTACCCAATTCATTGAAGGGAGAAATAGGTCTCCCCATCTCATAATAAAATCATTCATACATGTTCAACAAGATGATAAATATTTCATCATAACGTAACCCCTAAAATAGTGACCAGTTCTATAAACACAAATTCATAACCCATGAAATAAAATGGTTATCACTAAATTTCATCATATCATAACCTGTGTAAAATATATAGGATTCATAATAATTTCATAAAATCATAACCCATGAAAAGATGCAGGTTTCCAAAGAATATAACCCGAGAAGCGAAACACGTGTCATAAGAAAACATCCATCAAAACATAAATTATTCAAGAAAAAATTTGGATGAATCCTTTGGAAATTTTCTTATAAGGGAATGAGAAATGCAAAAAAAATGTTAACATAGATGTAAAATAACAACGAAGCAAATTTTGAAAATATTTCATGAGGTAAATATCGTTTCTTTTTTGAAAAGGTTCCCTTTAAAAACAAAATCCTATTGAAAAATCAATTTCATGAAAATATAATTGAAAACTTATAAATAATTTATTTAAAACATATTGGAAAACTAATACTTTGAACAAATGTAAAGATATCTTGAAAATGTTTTGAAAACCATTTTCCTTAAAACTTATAAAAAATATTTGATCCTTTTGGAAACCATTTATTTAAGAAAAGCATCTTGAAAACATGATTGAAAAACATTTCATTAAAAACAGTGAAATCATATAAAGGATACTTGAAAATTTTTTGATAAACTTTAAATTGAAATCAATTTAAAAATTATAATAATTTTTTTAAATACTTTTGGAATCCTTATTCTTAAAAAACAAATGAAAATTTATAAAGAATGATTGAAAATATTTTGAAGACAATTTCATTGAAAATATAATTAAAAACACATATATAAATATATTAAAATAATATAAATCCATTTACTTTGTAAATAATATTCAGATATTATTTGATAACATTCCTTTCATTTTATTTGAAAACATGTGTTATTAGATAAAAATTATTTCTGACCAAACAGAGAGTTGATGTTAGATTTTATTACACAAATTTTCATAATTATATTAAGTGACAATGAGTGGTAAAATGATACTAATAAATGAATAATTCATTAATAAACATAGTATAATACAATTCATGAGTGTTATTTTTATATGGCTCATTAGATTTCATCAATGGAAGAATAATTGTAAACAACCATGATAAATGATGAGATTATATCAATAAAATATTACTATTTTGGTAAATCTAATTTGGGTTGGATAGGATAAAATTACCTGAAACATTAAATATCATGAAAGAATTGACACTCTTAATGTATCTATTAAAAAGTAGTATATATAATTCATATAAATATATATGTACAAAACATGACATGTGTCTCAAAGAAGGCGAGTTGAGAGAAAGGTACTTTACTTATTTTTTAACATATGAAACAAAAAACCCATGAAATATATATCCTAAAATGTATTTCTAAATACCCATATAATTAGTTATAATAATCATATATTACATCTATTTTCTTTATAAACACCACAGAGATGAAGTGAGTGTTGAATAAGGTATATATCCCACAGAAATAAAAAGTGAGATGAAATCCCCATACCTTGTGTCATAACACTTTTCATTCCCCTTTAAACCCCTTATATAATTGTTGACGCTCCTTTCGTCACAGAATCTAAAGATCGGAAAAGGGAATATCTGAGCTCAAAGTGATTAATCCTTTGAAGAAACATCAAAAATCGACAAAGGGATGGAAAAGGAGAACATTGCCCATAGGTCGCGCAAGTTCCCTCTTGGTCGCGCAAGTACACTTGCGCGCCGCCTCAACACTTGCGCGACCCCTCATGATCGTGCAAGGGACTTGCGCGACATATCTGGTAACCGCCCAGTAACCGCCCGGGGTCTTCTTTTTCCTATAAATAGACCCTGTGGGCCCCCCATTCGAGAGGATCTCTTCCCAGAAACTCGGATCAAAGCTCCCGACGCCCAAGTCTCTTCTCAAAGCTTCCAGAACACTTCTAAGGTAATTTCTTACCTAGAATGGAAGATCTAAAGGGAAGAAGGAAGGCCTAAGTGTTGAAACTTATCAAACACTTGCGCGCCGACTTAATTCCTTCAATATAACTTGCGCGTCCCTCTTCTGGAAAAACCTCAAGAGGATGGGAAAGGGTTTAATAAAGAGTCGTTCAAGTAATTCAACCCTGGTTGAAAATCGCGCAAGTATCCCTTATGTCGCGCAAGTATACTTGCGCGACCAATACTTGCGCGCCGCCGTAGGACTTGCGCGACCTTCAATACTTGCGCGCCCCTATCTTTTTGGGTGCCCATCTTGCCCTTTTTCACCCCTCTTAAGCCATTTTCACCCTTCCTATTCAAGATTCAGTCTTCAAGATACTTTTCAAAGCCATTTATGGCATGATTTCTTGATTTGACATCCTTATCTGAAAGGGATTATGTGAAATATCTCTCAAAACCTAATGATTTAAAACATCTTTATATCACCAAAGATTGAGAGTTCATTCATTCAACCTCATCCTTTAAAATGAGAGAATCCTAACCTAGGCTTCCTTCTCAGGAATAAGTCCTAGTCATAAATCTTGGGCATCTTTCTTAAGAATAAGCCCCAATCAAGTCCTTTAATCTTGGGCATCCTCCTCAGGAGTAAGCCCCAAACCTTAATCCCTAACCTGGGTCTCCTTTTCAGGAATAAAGACTCAGTCATAACCTTGGGCATCCTTCTTAAGAGTAAGCCCCAAGTCTCTTAAAATTTCTCTTAACCAGTCATAAACTTCCCTTTGATTTTGGTTTCCTTTTTAGGAATAAAACCCAATCATAAGTCCCCTCCTAATTTGGGCATCCTCCTTAGGAGTAAGCCCCAAGATTAGAGTATTCAAATCTCCATGAAGCACATATAACTTTGTGGACCCTGTTCATGGATTTTTCTTCCTAAAAGTAAATCCTAAACCTTCACCTATCTGGGCAGTCATCTATACATAAGCCCCAAAACAAATTCTTATGATTGCATCTTTTATGGCACAATTGTCTAAATTTTACCAATACCTCTTGTTTCTCACACCGAGCATGACTCACGTGAGCATAGAGTGTAAAAGTAATTATGACATTCATCTTTGAGCCATCAATCATAAAACATCATATCCCATTCCTCGAACTACGTGGGTTCTGATTCCTTTTTTAAAACAAAGGATACGTAGGTAGCCCATTTATGGGTTCGATCCCAACATTGAAATAATCTCTGTCCTTCTGAATGACGATAAACTTCAAGTGCCCCACTGAGTGGCTTTAAAACCAGCCTGGTCATCAAAATGACCAAGAGACTTTTATATAAATGTTTTGAAGGATACCATTGACCAAGAATCTCTAAACAAATATAGATGATTCTATATTGATGAAGAACCTCGAATACATATAAAAGATTCTCTAAATTTCTTGCATATTTAATCATTGATTGTTAAAACTAAAGGAAAGCTCATTTTATACTTGGTAATGTAATAAGGATTCACGAACTTAACTTAAATCTATAAAGAGAGTCCCGGAGTAGACAATAATTCCCCTCAAAAAGGTGTGATGAGTCCGACCTCCCATCCTCTCGACCAATGCAAATTCCTAAGCCTCATTAGCCCACAAGATAATGAGCGCCTGCCTTTGGAAAGTAGGTCCAAACGGATGTGGAATCATTGGATGTTTCCGGTTCTACGAACAAACCCGTTAGAAACCGATCGGAACGTTTGAATCTCCCGTCCAGGAGGTCATCCCCGGATTCCGCGCGAAACAAAAAATGGTGAACCCGACGTGAATCCTTAACCAAGTTAAAGTGATGTTCTTCTTAGATGTTAGGCCCCTTGGGCCAACAAGGCAATCATTGACATATGATCATCCAAAAGATGCAGTAGCCGGATTCATCTTGATTATGTCTGTTATATGGAACAGGCACTCTTTTTTCAAGATCTTCTACAAAAAATGGCTTTCCTTAAATTCACCCCTGTGAATACTGCTGCTGAGAACACCTCTACTGTGAGGTCTGCTGCCATGAAAACCAATGCTGCTACTCCTGCTGGAACGTCATCCGCTCTGAGGATGACATCACCAACTCGGCGTCTTCAACGCTGTGTTTCAAATGCACTGGTTAAGGAGTACCGTCGTAACGGTACTATCCCAACTCTGGAGGCCGCTCGTCAAGCCCTCCAAGTTAACAATTCTACCTGGTCGTCCGGACAACGGCGACCAGCAATCAAGAAGCAGGCGGTGCTGACTACCGTCTCCAACCGTTTCGGGTCGTTATCCCCGGAACGCAATTTCCATTCACTCCCTTATTCTGAGGAAGTGAATGAGCAGGTCCCGCGGGACCTTAATTCAAAGAGACAGGAGTCCTTCTCAAGGGCTCCCATCAACAATCGCCGCCAGACTCGTGCGGTAGTGCACCCTCAACATGATGAGGGTACCGGCTCCAGGCATTCAGCTCAGGTTCCTCGAACCCGAGCAGGCAAGATGAATCACCAGAGACGGAATCCGGTTAATAATAGGCAGGTTGTCATCCCTGCCATCTCCGGAGAAGTCCACCAACCTAACTTGGTGGCAAATAACGAGCAGGCATACACACCTGTTCGTTTTAATCCCGCTGTCCAGCAGACTCGTCTGGCAGCATCAAGCCGATCCCGCCAGGCAATTCCGGCGGAGTACCATAGGCAGGAACATACACCTGCTTATACATCAGCAGTTAGTCAGCAGGCTCGTCTGACTACATATGATGGATCTCGTCAACCGCGTTTGGCGAAGTGTAATCAGCAGGCACATACACCTGCTGATACTAATCAAGTCTACCAACAGTCTCGCTTGGTAGCACCCGGAGAAGTCAGTCGGAAAGTCCCGACGACAAACAGGAGGCAGACTAAACTCTCTACCTCCACACTTGAGTACTGTCAGGATTCACTGACAGGAAAAGGAGGACAGGAGCAGGCACATACACCTACTCCAAGCCCGGAATGGACGTATATCCCTGTTCCGGCGGCTGAAGTCACCAAACATATTTTGTCAATGGTGAAAGAGCAGAAGCAAATTCCTGCTCATATTCTGGATGCTTGCCAAGATATCATAACAGCTTCAGCTTCATCTCAGGGACAGACACATAAATCTATCCCTAGCAGTGGAGTGACACATCAACAATTCACTCCGGAACAGACACACACATCTGTTCCAGTCCAAGAGGGTTGTGGGGCCTACTCCCCCATATCATATGGACAACCAAGTCAGGCACATACATCTAATTTGAGCGATGATCGTCAGCCTAACCTGACCATCTTTCCTGATCAGGCACATACACCTGCTCAGAGCAATCACTTTCGTCATCAAGTGATTTCTAAAGCGAGTAAGAAGGCATCTAAGAAAAAGATCCGCCCAGCACAGTCAGGAGATCAAAGGCCAATCTGTAACAAGGCCTTGCTCGATGCTGGAGTTCTTGAAGCCCTCAGACATTTATCTGTCGGAATTCAAGATTCTACTCCCTCAGTTCCCAATAACAGGAACATTAATCCCGAAGGTCTTCAACAGACACTTCCTCATGAAGACTTGCTTCATGAAAATTCGGTCAATCTTGAAGTTTCTTCTTCAGATGAGAACCACAGGAACCCTCTGTGTGGTCAGAAGACCAAGGAGCAAGAGATATCATCTTTTGCTATAACCCATCATGAAGGTCCTCCTCATGGTGATGAACTTCGCTGCGAAAGTCCTCTCCGCAGTAGTGATTCACATTGTCTCGAAAATTCTTCAGAAGGCAATGTAGTGACGAGAAAGCCCTCCTATCTCGAGGCACTTGCAAACGTAAAACCAGTCATGTCTGAAGTTTTACTATCGGCAGGTGAAACTCTTTCTCCATCAGAAGATAGCTTGGGGTTCAGGTTATTCTCCGAACCTTCCCTAGGTCATTCATCTTCCAGCATGAATAGTGATTCCTCTACCAATCTTGTTGAATCCGATGAAGCAACAAGGAAACACCAACTCTGGTCCAAACAGGTAGAAGAATCTTCATTTAATGATAAAGAGGAAATGCTGAACATGAGGAAAAAACTGGCAAAAGGTGAAGTACCAGTCATGTTTTGGCCTTTGGCTGATTCACAGTATGACATTCCAAAGATGTTGACGGATGATGGAATCCATGATATTCGTCTTAACATATGGAAAACTCTTTGTCAATTAAAGAAGAAGGTATTATCTTACGATGAATATGAAAATCATCTTAAAATAATAGAAGGGTTACAACGCCAGATTGATTTGGCATCTCTATCAGTCTCTCGGTATCCGAAGGCCGAAAAGCAACAGAGAACCCTTCAACGTTCATGCCTTGGCGCGCTGAGAAAATTGCGTCAGTTAATTTCCAATGCTCCATCTAATGTTCATATCAGAGGATGGGGTATTCACGGAGCACTACATTTCACAGTGCTTTCCGGTCAGCAAAACCCGCCGAAAATGGTCTCATGCAATGTTATTGCCCATGGCCGGCCACAGTCAATGGGCTTTGTTCATAATCAAAATCTTGCTCGAGATCAAGCTTCAACTAGTTCCTCTCAAAATCAATTATATAGAGAACAGGTTGTTGAATTGCTCCTACATCAAGCAGGCGAGAATATTGCGCAAGCCTCTCGTCTGGAGCAAACACGTCATCAAATGACAGAAGTTTCGGAAATCATCCAACGGTCTGTTGAACCAGGTGATAAAAGTGGATACAGGTTAATGCATCCAGCTAATTTCCGAACTAAGATCCGCAAGATCAAGAGAGATTTCAAGAAGATCTCAGACATAGCATGTCAAGAGACACCCCAGCTTGCCAGACTGGGGACTTCTCTAACCCAACCCTCAGAATCAACGAATGGGATTCGAGGAGTTGAGCAGAAGCAACAGGAACACCCCCAGTCCACCGGACTGGGGACTTTTTCAAATCTTCAATCCCTCTCTCAGAGAAAGTCAGTATTCTCTCGATTAGGGAATAAGCCTCAAGAGGAACGAAGAGCCAAGATGTCAGGAGATTCTCTCCAAGTGACGGTTCACAAAGAAATTCCTGAGGGGTCAAGTCAACGGAATGCCATGTCTTATCATGGACATAAAAGGAGACAATATCATAGAAATGCTGATAGAAAGGATTTCATGAAATATGCATCCATTAATGTCATCACTGCCGTTGCTGCTGATTCACCAGATGAGGCTCAATCAGAGGGATCAGATGAAGAGGTTCCTGCTCAAGAAGTTGCGCACACAGACCTAAATGAAGAAGGTGTGCGCACACGTAATCAAAGGCTTACCCAAAATTTGGGTATTCCTTCAAGTAACCCACTTCCCCCTCTCCGAAAAGGATCCAATAAGGGGAAAGGAAAGAATCAGGTTACTTCTCACCCTTCCTCTGAAGGAGGTCAATCGCTCTCATTAGAGCAAAGGCTTGCACAACAGGAGGAAGAAATGAAAGAGTTAAGAAGGTTGAATGCAGAACTACTTCAGAGTAGTCTTCTTCTTAAGAATGCTGAAGTCCGACAGCCGAAGGAATTTGTTGTAACTACTGAGATGGATCAGGAATATCCTCCTTTATCAGTACACCCACAGAGGTCTAATCCTACGGGTCAAACGCAACAACGGTTGGCAGCACTACCATTAGTTGCAGCACCAACCTCCACGGCTGTCCAAGCTCCATTCATTGCACCTACCCAAAACCAAGTTCAACCTGACGTTTCTCAAAAGTTAATAACTACTATTGAGTCATTAACAGCTCGGTTAGAAACTATGGAAGGGAAACGGGCGCAAGTTCAACCTGAAAAGAAAGTTTACCCTGAATGGGTAGATTCAATTTCTCCTCCATCCAGTTTTGGAAACCCTATTTTCCCTACTTTCAATGGATCAGGCGACCCTGAACAACATTTGACGCATTACGTGTCTTGTTGTGATCCTATGATGGGAACTCCAGAACAACAAGAAGCAGTGAAACTCAGATGCTTCGTGCGAACCTTGCAAGGACCAGCTTTTGTCTGGTATACAAGCTTGAAATCCCGGTCAGTCATCGGATGGGAGGATCTTCGTCAAAAATTCCTTCTTCAGTTCAGCTCAACTTTGCCAAAAACGACAGTTTTCGATCTTACAAACTGCAAGCAAAGGGAGAATGAAAGAGTCTCTGATTTCATTGCTCGTTGGAAGGGATTAACGTATTCCTTGAGTTTATCACTCCCTCAGGAGGAATTATTGCCAATCTGTGTGGCAAATTTGCGTGACGAATTACGCACGCCATTGATCCCTGTGAAATACACAGGAGGGTTTCGAGACCTTACTTCAATCGCTCAACAGATTGAAGATTCCCTTATACAGGCTAAGGTTAAATCTCGTGTAATTCCATCAGCTCCAGGAAGAAGAATGGGTAAAGCAGAAACTGCTACAGTTATGCTTAAACAGGCACCTGTACCTATTTCTACTTCAAAACCTTCATCTTCTCGAAGGGCTCCACCTCCTGAACGCCAACAACAAAGGCTGTTTCGTCCAAATGATCAAAAAGATCAACGACGAAAACAATTTGAGGATATGAAGAGTAAAACATACTCTTTCCGAAGTGAGCAAGTTCCTGGTTACTTCATTTCAGCTCTGGAAAATAATTTGGTTCAATTACCAGTGCCGAAGAGACCAAACAAGGAAGGAGATGAAGACCGTCCCAATTATTGTCCCTTTCATCAAATGTTGGGACATCCCATCCAGGAGTGTTTTGTCTTTAAAGACCTCCTACAAAAGATGGTTGACTTGGGACAAGTCAAATTGAAGGGTTCTTCAGCTCATGTAGCGTGTATTACCGCTACAGATCCAGAGGAAGGAGGCGAGTGGCAGGAAGTCAAAAGCAAAACTGCGAAAAAATATGATGATTGGATGGTCAGAAAGACAATCAATCGGACCCATTCCATTTTGCGAACACAATTGAAGAAGCCAATTGTGTCTCCTACAAAAGCTGCAGTAAAGCCTCCATCAAAGGACAAATCCTCAAAAGGGCAGCGTAATTCAAAGAAGAAAGAGGAATCAGAAGAAGATGAGTATGCATCAAAGCCTAAATTGTCTTTGACTCTGGCAGATTTCATGCCATCTACTTCAAAGTCACGGGCACCGTCCCACCAAACGGCACAGCCTAAACAGGCCAACCAGGCAGAGTCTTTATCAGACGAAGAATTGATCTTTGGTTCTGTTAATATGATTCAATTAACAGATTCATATTCCAGTCTTGATGAGCCTGAATTCCCTGTATCAAATAAAGGAACCCGAGGAAGTTTTAGAGGTTCAGGATATAGGGGAAGACGTGGATCTTTCCGAAGCCACTACTCTAATTCTACCCCTGCTAGCACTGTATATGCAGCAGAAACTCGTGGTAGAGCCCTTCATCGAGCTCAAAATGAACAAGCAAGTTCTTCTGCTAATGGCCAACTCAGCTTCGGCACAATTATTTTGGAAGACCGATTAAAGGTTCCATCTTCTTTATCTCAGCAAGCAAATGGATCTAATCAGTCTAAATTTCCAAAACCAAAGATGTTGCCAACTTCAATACAAGATGCATCAGCTTCCAAAGCATCTGCTTCCAAGATACCTGCTAAACCACATATTCCTATTGGGAAACGCAGGCCTCTAGATCAAAAGTATGATATATTGAAACACTTGGCCCAAGTACCAGCCAAATTATCAATTTTGGATGCTTTGAATCTATCAAGAGATCTTCGGGAAGCACTCATCGAAGCTTTGTCAAGTCCTCAAGAGTTTGAAGCTGAGATTGCTGCAGCTGAAATTTATCACATAGAGAATAATCCTGCAGAATGCCATGCAGTGATATCTTTTACTGATAAAGATGAGGATGATGTTGTGCATGGGCACATAAAACCTTTGTACTTATCTGGCAAAGTCAATGGTATAGATGTTCGAAGAGCTTTCATTGACAATGGTTCAGGAGTCAACCTCATGCCCATTCGCACACTTCGTCGATTGGGCCTCACAGAATCTGATTTATCTCCTTCTACCATGATGTTGCAAGGATATGATAAAAATGAACAAGAACCACTGGGAGAAGTTACGCTCAGAACTCAGTTTGGAGATCTTGTTTCCAATTCAGATTTCATGATTGTTGATCAAGACTCAGCTTTCAATATCTTGCTTGGAAGACCCTGGTTACATCAGCATGCAGCTATTCCGTCATCATACCATCAATGTCTCAAATACTGTTTCGATGGTCAAGTTGGAACATTATATGGTGATAAGACCCCGTTCAAAACATGTGAGTCTCAATACATTGAGGCGGAATTTTATCACATGAAGGGAAGAGAAAAATCTACAATGAAGGAAATTACCAAAGTTAATGCTCCATATGGTTTGGAAAAAATTCCAATAAATCCATTTTCACATGTGAGTACAGATTATGTGTTACCTATCAGTCAAATTGACAAAATAGGCCCAAATCAAAATACTCTTATGGAAAGATCCATAATGTCAATTACGGCAATCGAGCCAGACAACATGGGAGAAATTGGTAACTTACCAAGCAATGATGAAAGCATAAGTGGTGACGTTTTCATTTCGTCTGCTGAAATCCAACAAGTCTATACTTCGCTAATCAGGCCAGAAGAAGTTATAGCAACACCAGAGGTGAATGTTGATGTCGATTCTCAATCCATCATCTCCTCTTTATTTCCCAAAGAAGACCCTTGTTCATCAATAGGGACGGAAATAGAAGCTTCTTCTTCAAAATGTGAAAATTTTGACATCTCTTATGATCATGAGAATTTCGTTTTTTCATCTACTTTGCAAGTAGAAACGGAAGATATAACACATGATGAAGAGGAAGAGGAAGATCTTAGAGATGCTCCTCCAGCATTTGAAGAGGGTATCTCTACCACTGTGGATGAACTCAGAGAAGTAAATCTGGGTACAGAGAAAGATCCACGCCCCACTTTAATTAGTGCGGCCATGACCCTTGAAGAACAAGAGATGTATATTTCTTTTCTAAAGCAAAATAAAGATATCTTTGCTTGGAATTATACAGAGATGCCTGGCCTTGATCCTGATGTTGCCACCCATCATTTGGGTTTGCCAAAAGAACATCGAGGATTCAAGCAAGCCGCGAGAAGAACACACCCAACCTATGCTTCCAAAATCGAGGCTGAAGTGGATAAGCTTATCAAAGCTAACTTCGTCAGAGAAGTTCAATATCCCAAGTGGTTGGCTAATATTGTCCCAGTAAAGAAAAAGAACGGACAAATTAGGGTTTGCATCGATTTCAGAGATCTTAATCGGTATTGTCCCAAAGATGATTTTCCAGTTCCGATTACAGAACTCTTAATTGATGCGACGGCTGGCTATGAAGTACTTTCTTTCATGGATGGATATTCTGGATATAATCAGATCCGAATGGCCCCAGAAGATGAGGAATATACAGCCTTCAGAGCTCCTCAAGGTGTGTTTTGTTACCGGGTGATGCCCTTTGGTTTAAAGAATGCAGGTGCAACATATCAACGCGCCATGCATCGTATCTTCAAACCTTTTCTAGGGAAATTTGTTGAATGCTATGTAGATGATTTGGTGGTTAAATCCAAACAACGTTTTGATCACTTGGCTGATTTGAAAATCATATTCCACAAACTTCGACAACATAATTTGAAGATGAACCCCTTAAAATGTGCTTTTGGGGTAACCTCAGGAAAATTCCTCGGCTTTGTTGTACGCCATCGTGGTATTGAAGTCGATCCTGAGAAGACCAAATCAATCCTTGGTATGTCACCTCCTCAGAATTTGAAAGAATTAAGAGGACTTCAAGGACACTTAGCCTATATTCGGCGTTTCATCGCCAATTTGGCAGGCAAAAGTTTACCTTTTACCAAATTATTGAAGAAAGGAGTCACTTACCAGTGGACTAAAGAATGTCAAGAAGCATTTGATATTCTCAAGAAATACCTCTTAAGTCCACCAGTACTCATGCCACCTGTTGAGGGTAGACCTCTTATCCTCTATGTGACAGCTTTAGAGCGATCATTGGGTGCCTTTCTCGCTCAAAAGAATGATGCTGGGAATGAAAATAGTCTCTACTATCTCAGTAGAACTATGCTTGAAGCAGAAACCCGGTATTCAAGTATTGAAAAATGCTGCCTAGCATTAATCTTTGCAGTTCAGAAACTGAGACACTACCTGCAACATCACGAGGTCCAATTGGTATCTCGTAATAATCCACTCAAATTCATCCTTAGTCGTCCAATGCTTACAGGACGTCTGGCAAGGTGGGCGGTTATTCTACAGCAGTTCGACATTCAATATGTGTCTCAAAAGGCAATTAAGGGCCAAGCTCTGGCTGATTTCCTGGCTGAACACCCTTCAGTGGAAGACACATATTCAGATATCGAACTCCCTGATGAGGAAGTTTTTTCTATTCAAGAGAATCCTCAAACATGGGAAATGTATTTTGATGGTGCTTCTAGAAGTCCAACAGGGAAGAAAATGGAAAATCCTAAATTCAACAAAGTTGGTTTAGGAATTGTGCTCATTTCTCCAGATAAGGCAGTGTTACCTTATTCCTTTTTGTTGTGGGAAGGTGGTACCAATAATGAAGCTGAATACCAAGCTCTCATTGCAGGCTTGGAGTTAGCGCTTCAAGCACAAGTGAATCACTTAAAGGTAAAAGGTGATTCAGACCTGGTAATCAAACAAATCAATGGGGATTATGCCATCAGAAAAGAAGAATTAATCCCTTTGTATGATTACGTCAGAGAGTTAATGTCGGAATTCCCTTCAGAACCGACATTTTCTTATGTCCCAAGATCACAAAATGCTCAAGCTGATGCACTGGCTAATATAGCCACAGCTTTAGCAGATCCAAATCGGGACGAGACAACCATCGGTATTGCCCACCGTCGTGCAATTTCACCTTATGTTCAAGTCAGAACAGAGGAAATTAATGAAATTAGTCCCATTCCTGAACCATATGGTCATACTACAGGATGGATGTCACCTATCAGGGAATACCTTCAAAATGGAACACTTCCACCTGATAGAGCCAAGAGAGAACAAATTCGGCGACGTGTGGTCAATTTTACTCTTTATGATGGTCCAAACCACCTCGAGAAAATTCTCTACAAACGTGGTTTTGATGGAGTTCTCTTCAGATGTATTGATGGTGAAGAGACAATGGCTGTCATAAAAGAAGTGCATGCAGGAGTCTGTGGTGCCCACCAGTCTGGACATAGATTGTCTGATCAAATTCGAAGACTTGGATACTTCTGGCCTTCAATGATACAAGATTGTGTTAATTTCACAAAGAAGTGTCATTCATGCCAAGTATATGCCAATTTCATTCATCAACCTCCAGAGTTGCTTCATACAGCTAAATACTCATGGCCATTTTCCACATGGGGAATGGATGTGGTGGGACCTTACCCTTCAGCTACGGCCAAGCAGTTTAAGTACATTCTTACTGCTACTGATTTCTTTTCCAAATGGGCAGAGGCAGTACCTCTCAAAGAAGTCAGTTCTAAATGCATTGTTAGCTTCATCAAGTCTAACATCATTACTAGATTTGGTGTCCCTCATACCATATTGACAGACAACGGCACCAACTTCTGCTCTTCTGAGGTAAAGAGATTGTATCAAGAATACAACATTAAGTCCAACCATTCATCTCGATATCATGCAGCGGCTAATGGCCAGATAGAGGCCTTCAACAAGACTCTTTCAAATATACTGCAAAAGATGGTGGATAAAGATAAGAGGTCATGGCCTGATAAACTCTATCATGCTTTATGGGCTTATCGGACTACCACTCGCAATGCAACGCGGTCTACTCCATATTCATTGGTATATGGAACAGAAGCAGTCTTGCCAATTGAAGTCCAATTGCCCTCACTCAGAATAGCCATTTGTGATCAGTTATCAACAGATGAGCAATCCCAAAAGCGGATGAATGAATTGGAACAGTTAGATGAGAAAAGATTGTGCACTTTGCACCACTTGGAAATCTATCAGAATCGAATAGCACGAGCTTTTAACAAAAAGGTTCGTCTTCGTTCATTCATTCAGGGAGAATTGGTATTGGTTCTCAGAACACCAATGATACCAGGAAAGAAACCTCCCAAGCTTGAACCAAAATGGGAAGGACCTTATTCAGTACATAAGGTCTACTCCAATGGAGCGTATTCTCTGATTTCAATGGATGGAGAACACATCACGACTCCAACTAATGCCAGATTTCTGAAGAAGTATTTTGTATAAACACAAAATATTGTTCCCAAAACCAAGACTCTTACATTTGGTTTATACAGCAATGGTCCAGTATGACCTTAAACTACAACTACGTCCAGCATGACGATAAACTGTATGGTCCGTGCATATGACCTTAAACTATTCGCACTTATGTCCCTGCAACATGACACTAAACTGTGCAGCACCAATAGTCCTAACTGCAAGACTTTAAACTGCATAGTCCCTGATTTTGTCCTACATGACAATAAACCGTATAGAAGTTCCTATATTTTGTCCGAGATGACATTAAACTATATTTTGTCCTAGCGACATGACATTAAACTGTGTGGCACTTTCATCGTCCAGCATGACGTTAAACTGTGTTAAGTCCCTTATTGTCCTACATGACACTAAACTCTATTCTGTCCGAGATGACATTAAACTATATTGTGTCCTAACAACATGACATTAAACTGTGTGGCACTTCCAACGTCCAGCATGACGATAAACTGTAAAAAAGATCAGAACTGATATCCTCATATTGATTCACCTTAGTCTTAGCTACATGACTTTAAACTGTACAGCATCAGTTCGTCCTTTCTATATGACGCTAAAACTATACAGCAATGGTCCAGTATGACTTTAAACTGCAACTTCGTCCCACACGACATTAAACTGTGAAAAAGTTCCATAAACAGTCCAGCATGACCTTAAAACTGCATCATTCCTGGTCCATGTATACGACCATAAACTATTTGCAAATATGTCCAGCAAGACGTTAAACTGTGACGTCCTAACTACATGACGCTAAACTGTATAAAAGTCCCTCACGTCCGGAAAGACGTTAAACTATATAATCATCAAAAGTCCAGCATGACATTAAAACTGCACAATCCCCCTTTCGTCCAATATGACGTTAAACTGTATTGTCCCCATCGTCCTAACTACATGACGCTAAACTGTACAGAAAATCCTTGATATGTCCTACATGACATTAAACTGTGCATCGTTAAGGTTGTTATTACCTCTTGTTTCTCACACCGAGTATGACTCACGTGAGCTTAGAGCAAACATCAACCATAACACTCCCTTTGGGCCACTAACCATGTGTAAGTCCCAACAACATTTTTTTTTTTTTAGATCATTATCCACAAGAACAATTTGATCATTAATTCATTCTTTAATTGAACTACACAGACTTTGATCCTTGCCCTCCAGGCTGGGTATGTAGGCAACCTCCCAAAGGTTCAAGCCCAAAAACAATCTCTTCACATTGGTTCACCACAATCTCATATGATGATGATTTGTGAAACCACCCTTGGAATCAATATCTTTACATTGATTCACTTTCGTCCTTGTTATATGACGTTAAACTATACAACACTTTTGTCCAGTACGACAATAAACTACAATATTCTTTGATTTCCTCATTTGAGAAGGAACCATTATTAAACATTGATTCTTTTTCAATCATGGTTTTCATTTTCAAAAAGACTACGTACATACATGGTAATGCCTAAACTTTTTATCTTAGGTTAAAACCATCATTGCACTAAAGTCCCTTTTCACCCTTCACATGTACGAACCAAATTTGTACAAAGGGTAGTTTCTAGAACTACGTGGACTTGATTCCCATCTTTATGGGATACGTAGGAACATTCGAGTGTCCCTCGAATCCAGTCCCAAGTCTTTTGGGCCTAACCCCAAATTTCACTTTCAGTCCCTTGGCTGAAAAGTCCTCATGAAAACACACACTGTGCATTCATTATTATGGTCCGAATTCTATGACCCCAAAAACTAAGATCACTCATCCTTTCGTCCTGCACGACGTTAAACTGCATTTCAAGAACTACGTATGGCTTGATTCTCATTCTTATGAGATACGTAGTGAAGTCCAAGTTTCAATTCAGGACCCAGCCACAACATGATTATGGTTTTCATTGACCTATGTATCTCTATATACATTGGAAAATACCCATCTTTATGTATTATAATCCTAACCTTAAATATTTTCAGATCTTCATAACCCTTTTCATGACTTATGATCACAAAAATGTCAAACTTCTGAGAATTCTTTTGCCTGACTATGCAGCACGTGCCCATAGGTGGCCTTGCATAAACAGTCCACATAACAGACTTGTCATCCAAGAGATGCTATTTATTTGACCATGCAGCCAATGCCCATAGGTGGCCCTGCATGTTTTCAACCCCCTAACGGGTTTGTTAAATAATAGTAACTTCATTCTTGGGAAGAATGCCTCTTTTGTCCTTATTTGTCTTAAACGACAGTATGTAGGGATCCGCAAAAAATAGCCATCCTTAACGTATTTGTCCCATATCCTTTTTCATGATCTGAAAGTATTCAAGTCTATGGTTTATTCTTCTTCCCTACGTTTGGGTCAGACCTTCGTAGGAGTGATATTCATCCAGTTCTTCGATATTCTTGTTTGAAAATATCTTCTCCATATTCAAGTACCTCTTTCCATATAACAAACTCTATGCTTTAGAAAATTTGAATCTCCATAAACTTTCACTGGCTTTTAGCACTAGGAAAGTAAATTTCTGAGAGTTCTTTTGCCTAACTATGCAGCACGTGCCCATAGGTGGCCTTGCATAAACAGTCCACATAACAGACTTGTCAGCCAAAAGATGCTATTTTATTTGACTATGCAGCCAATGCCCATAGGTGGCCCTGCATATTTCAACCCCCTAACGGGTTTTGTTAAATAATAGTAACTTCATTCTTGGAAACTACTTCTTCTAATGCTATTTAGCTCTTTTTCATATCATTCCTCAGATTCAAATATTCTTAAGTCATAGTTTACATATTTTCTCTCATACTTGAGTATGGTAATTTGTTTTCAGATAAATTATCAAGGAATTGAATCCATTTTAATCCATTTTTCGGTCAAAGCTATTTCGACCTTAAACATTAGCCCCTTTATGTCCGGCTTGCATGACTTTAAACTGCCCGCACAAAAGACAGAGGAACTCTGAATAAAAGTCAAGTTCCAGCTCACTAAATATACATTTTTTTTGTATGATTTAGGTAATATTGAGCAGTTAAAAGATTCAAAGTTTGTAGGGTTATTTGTAATAATCCTAGTAAAAATCAAACTATGCTTACTAAGCCCATTGGCTTAAGTAAATTTGAAGCAGGTAATAGAAGAATGCAAGCACAAATGATTGAAGACGAAAGTGTTTTTCATTGATACACAAGAGTTAGAAGGACATCCACAGATTGGAATCTCTTCTCTTTTTTAAGAAATTACAGGAGATTGTCAACAAAAGTCTTCATTTGATGTATAGCATCCTGAGCCTTATCAACAGTTGCTTGAAGCTCGTGCACTTGACCAGCTTCACTCTTTTCAGCTTGCTGAAGTGCCTTCTTAGCATCTGCAATGGCTTTCATGCAATTTACATGAGTTTCATCCAATGATTCATTAAGCTGATCAAGTTCCCCAGTAACAGCATCTAACTGTTGCTGGAGTTGCACCTGCTGGACGACCTTTTCTTTGATTTTTTGTTTCAGATCCTTCATCTTGACAACATAATCAGCTTCAGCCTGGGATATCGCAGCCTCAAATTCGCCTAAGTTGACTGACGATTTCACTCTGGTCAAATCTTCGCGACTTGTCTGCATTTGCTCCCTCCTGAAGATAATCTGTTTCACTGTAGCATGGATCTTTTCATACCCAAAACCACCAAGTCCCATTATAACAAATTGGGATGACAATCGGGAAATTTTTGATGGTAGCTCTTCTAAGGGCACCCCCGATATGATGTTCCATATATTGTTCCACGCCTTACGTCGTGAAAAGCTGAACGCTTTGAGCATCTCTGGATCTGATTCAACATCTTCGTCAGAAGGGGGTATGTAATCTGGAATTAACATGCTTAAAGAAGTGCCTCGTTCTGCTCTTTCCCCTCTGACTTGGGCTTCTTCACTTTCAATTCCCATTGGGGCAGAGGCTGAAGCCTCATCTCCGGATCTAGCCATTACAGTTGATGACCCTATATGATCAATTGAAAGATTTTAGTTGAATCTTAAAGAATAACAAAAGAATGGATTGTCTTGCAAATAAAGTACAATCACAAATATTGTTATCCCTTACCCAATGGTGGTTCAGCAACATGAGAAGACTTCTCCCCATCTTTCCCGGTTTCAACAGGATTTTCAAAATGGGTCTCAGGAGAGTTTATTGGATTTAGCTCCACTTGAGCTAATGTTTCTGCAATGATAGGGTTGACATCAGTGTCCACACCCTCTTCAGGCATTGGCAGTTCAGCAGCTTCTACGGAAGAAACTGCATATTATTTTACATCATGATTAGAAATATTTTTCTTTTAAAAGAAAAATTTGGGCGAAGGGTAACACTCACGCCCAAGGTCTTCTAAATCACATGACAATCTAGCATGATCATAAAATTCTTCAAAAGTCATTCCTTGATTCATCATTTCATCCAATGATACTTCAGAATCTTGGTTAGTCTCACCAGTGGGAGCATTTGCTATGTCTTCTTGCTGACTTATGTCCTGCAACCCCTGACCCTGGACATCATCTTCAGTAGTAGGAGGGATACTGGGAATGGATGGCAGCTCTTCTCCAGGAGCTACCAAGTCAGCTTGAGTTTGTGGTTGTTCTACAGCACCCTCCACGGCCTTTGAAGAAGGATCAGTCCCTTCCCTCAAGGGGGAAATTGAAGAAGCCCCTGCAATCCTCAGAAATATGAGTAACCATATGATTATGGGTATAAACTCATGATTGTTCGAAGGACTTACCACTGCTAATGAAACGTTTAGCTAAGGATTTCCTCCTTCGTTGCCTTGGCTTCTTTTGCTTTTTTGGAGTTTCAGCTGTCTCCTTTATTGGCACTTGGATTGGCGAATGAAAGGCTATGTCCAGTGCCTCATTCATGGCCTGCTGGCCTGGAGATATCTCGCCTGGTTCGCGAGGAGAATCAGCAGCAGCCCCAACAGCGGTACCACCAGGGCTATATTGTGGCGAAGGAACCCCGGTCCCTTTCTTTGCAAGCTGCAAGATGAAGAAAATAACTTTCTTAAGAAACAAAGCTTCAACTGAAATCAAGTTGCAAATAAGGAAAGAAAACTTACATCTTCAGGAGCCACGTACTCTTGCCACTCCTCATCTCCAGAACCACCAGCCCCCTTAGTGGTGCCACGATCAATCATTTCCTTCACCCGCCTGGTGATAGGAGTTGAATTATCGGTGGCATATATGAGCATTTCCAGCTCTCTGATGTAAGCCCGCACTTCATTGGGGTTATCTCCGTATTGAAGGTCTTTTGAGGCTAGAAGATATCCTATCCCAGGAAGTTGTAGACCCTCAGACAAATCCAGCCAGGCGGTTTCAGTATCACAGTATAAGCTCTGCCATAGCTGAACAGCCTCTGGTCTTAGATATAAAGGCTGTGAGGAAGGTCCTACAATTTTTGATTTTAATTTCTTCCCAACTCCTGCAACTACAGATAGAGAATAAGAAAGTGAGACTTATTACTTTATAAAGTATCAGTGATTGAAGTTATTACAATCAAATAACTCACCAGGAGCTGATGGAGTGGGTCTTTTGACTCTGGCCGGAGGATTATATCGGGCACGAAACCGCTTTGTTGCCGGTTGTGCCTCATCATCCCCATCATGATAATCCGAGGAATCAGTTCTAGAGGAGGAGTCTGTTGAACCTATTTCAGGAGGAGAAGCAGCACCTTCATGAGGAAGAGTTTCTTTCTCTACAGTCCTCTTCCTCTTTCCCACTTGATATACAGGGTGATTCAATATCCCTTTAGGGTATGATGCTATCCAGTGTTCGGCATAAAAAGTAGTCAGATAATGTGCCGCTTTTTCAACTGGTAGATCAAATACTGCTCCAGTCTTCTCTCTTGACGTCAGCAACCATAGTTGTCGAGCAACCATCGGATGTTGCTCTAACCTGACGTGTACTGGAGGGGATACAACAATCTGTTGTAAACATTTGAATTGGCGTGCAAATCTATATGGAGCATAGGCCTCGCATATGATTTCTCCATCAACCCTGGCTACTAATACGCCATCCCTGCAAGCTAGCATGTATGCCCTCAAATCCAAAGGGGCTTTCCCATCATCAACAAACCGCCCAGATGGCGGACTTCCATAAGGAAAGAAGTTGAATTCCTTATACATGCTTAGTCTTACTTTTATGTCATAACCATTGACATCTAATGGAGCAATTCCAGAGAATGCTTGCACTGACGGTCTGAAGGAGCTTCCAGGAATTTGTAACCCATTCTGTACATTGTAAGTCCTGAAGTGAGTGGCAATCCATCCCCACAAAACCTGGAATGGTCCCACTATTCTTAAAGGAGATTTACCCTGGAAGACATGAAGTAAACTCCTGTGAATCTTTGCTAAAATGGGGGTAGCTAACCCAACCATTTTTCCCTCAGCTAACTTAGCCGCAATGACGAAGGTCCCTGGCCTAACGCCTCCCTTCGAATCTCTGACCGGCAAGAGGTAAATACTGAGCCACATTGCCAAGAAACCCGCCAGACGAGTTTTCTTTGGAATTCTTTGATTCACTTCATAGCCCCATTTTTCAAACTCTCCTGCTTCTAGAGTTGGCCAGAATGTGCCAGGAGCTCCTCTCTTCTCAGGTTTTGGGCAAGTGGTAGGACGTCTGGGCCGGGTATCCTTGGATTTCTTTTTCTTGGATCCTTTTTCCTTTGGCTCCATCCCTTTCTTCTCAGTAAGAAACACCTTCATCCATTCTTCCGGATGGATATCTTTTCTGAAATGAGTTAATGAGGTCTCTGAACTCTTGAGCTTATGAAAGATTTTGAATAATTCTCGAGCCAAAACAGGAGTCTTCTCTGGATCATTCCAAGTCACCTTGGGAGGAATGAATTCATCATACATATCGCCCAAGATTGGAGCTCCTGAAATCTTGTGGACATCCCACAAACTGATACCTACTTCTCCATGAGTCAAGTGGAAAGAATTAGTCGCTGGACTCCAGTGACTGAGTATCTCTGGCACGAAGATATCATGTCTGTAAATATATGTCTGCCCAACCCAAACAGCTTCATATATTGCAGCTCTCTTCAGATCCTCAATAAACTCTGCGCAAGTCTGTCGCACCCAGTATGCCCACATCCAAGTTGGCTTCACACCTCCCCCAGGGCGGAAATCCCAACTTTTCTTCCAGCCTTTGGACTGATCCATCTGAGCATCTCGGAAGATTGAAGGATGGCAATGTGGTTGAAGCTCAGGTGTATGTTTTTTCAGATCTGGTGTGCAAGGGCTATGATGCATCACATACGCCTTCTCTACTGTTCCAGCAGTTTGAAATACTCCTCCGCCTGAGATATTTGCTGAAGCAAAATTGGTATAATTCTGAAACCAAGAAAATGGAAGATAATTCTTTACTTCTGGAATAATGACTTCTTGCAGATGACCATGACCATACAAAGGTAGATAAGTGCAGTGAGGAAAGTCGTGATGATATTTCTTCAGATACTTAGCCAAATCTGGAAGAGTGCTGTTTTTGACAGTATAGTAATCAGGGCCAATGATATTCATCATATCATCTATCCGCTTGCTAGCCAGTTCATCAAGGAATCCAGGTCTAAGAGCCATTGAATCTGCACAGGAGTTGAATAAATTAAACTCTTAAATGGGTTTTAATTTTTCATAAAATTTGTGAGAAAATCTGAAAAAAAATGGCTAAGGCATTAAGGCGCGCAAGTATGGAGATGTCGCGCAAGTGGTACATATGTCGCGCAAGTATTTGTCGCGCAAGTGTTTGCCGCGCAAACCTTATTACCTTGAGAGTAGCGCGGCAGCGAGGAAACAGCCAAAATAAGAGACTTGCGCGGCGACAAAGACTTGCGCGGCGAGAGCTCGAGAGAATTCGGGGTCGGATACCATTTACGGCCGGAAGCAGCATATTTATAGGCCAGGAGGCCTACCTGCGCGCCATACCATAGGGTTTAAGGCCTGCGCGACGCAGACTTGCGCGCCTCCCTCTGCACCGACTGGAGACTTGCGCGCCGCCCTTTTCCTTTAGAGGGATTCGATTTCCTCAGAGTCAAATCCTCATTTTTTCTCCGGATCCAACTCTGAGGGGGGACTTTTGTTGACGCTCCTTTCGTCACAGAATCTAAAGATCGGAAAAGGGAATATCTGAGCTCAAAGTGATTAATCCTTTGAAGAAACATCAAAAATCGACAAAGGGATGGAAAAGGAGAACATTGCCCATAGGTCGCGCAAGTTCCCTCTTGGTCGCGCAAGTACACTTGCGCGCCGCCTCAACACTTGCGCGACCCCTCATGATCGTGCAAGGGACTTGCGCGACATATCTGGTAACCGCCCAGTAACCGCCCGGGGTCTTCTTTTTCCTATAAATAGACCCTGTGGGCCCCCCATTCGAGAGGATCTCTTCCCAGAAACTCGGATCAAAGCTCCCGACGCCCAAGTCTCTTCTCAAAGCTTCCAGAACACTTCTAAGGTAATTTCTTACCTAGAATGGAAGATCTAAAGGGAAGAAGGAAGGCCTAAGTGTTGAAACTTATCAAACACTTGCGCGCCGACTTAATTCCTTCAATATAACTTGCGCGTCCCTCTTCTGGAAAAAACCTCAAGAGGATGGGAAAGGGTTTAATAAAGAGTCGTTCAAGTAATTCAACCCTGGTTGAAAATCGCGCAAGTATCCCTTATGTCGCGCAAGTATACTTGCGCGACCAATACTTGCGCGCCGCCGTAGGACTTGCGCGACCTTCAATACTTGCGCGCCCCTATCTTTTTGGGTGCCCATCTTGCCCTTTTTCACCCCTCTTAAGCCATTTTCACCCTTCCTATTCAAGATTCAGTCTTCAAGATACTTTTCAAAGCCATTTATGGCATGATTTCTTGATTTGACATCCTTATCTGAAAGGGATTATGTGAAATATCTCTCAAAACCTAATGATTTAAAACATCTTTATATCACCAAAGATTGAGAGTTCATTCATTCAACCTCATCCTTTAAAATGAGAGAATCCTAACCTAGGCTTCCTTCTCAGGAATAAGTCCTAGTCATAAATCTTGGGCATCTTTCTTAAGAATAAGCCCCAATCAAGTCCTTTAATCTTGGGCATCCTCCTCAGGAGTAAGCCCCAAACCTTAATCCCTAACCTGGGTCTCCTTTTCAGGAATAAAGACTCAGTCATAACCTTGGGCATCCTTCTTAAGAGTAAGCCCCAAGTCTCTTAAAATTTCTCTTAACCAGTCATAAACTTCCCTTTGATTTTGGTTTCCTTTTTAGGAATAAAACCCAATCATAAGTCCCCTCCTAATTTGGGCATCCTCCTTAGGAGTAAGCCCCAAGATTAGAGTATTCAAATCTCCATGAAGCACATATAACTTTGTGGACCCTGTTCATGGATTTTTCTTCCTAAAAGTAAATCCTAAACCTTCACCTATCTGGGCAGTCATCTATACATAAGCCCCAAAACAAATTCTTATGATTGCATCTTTTATGGCACAATTGTCTAAATTTTACCAATACCTCTTGTTTCTCACACCGAGCATGACTCACGTGAGCATAGAGTGTAAAAGTAATTATGACATTCATCTTTGAGCCATCAATCATAAAACATCATATCCCATTCCTCGAACTACGTGGGTTCTGATTCCTTTTTTAAAACAAAGGATACGTAGGTAGCCCATTTATGGGTTCGATCCCAACATTGAAATAATCTCTGTCCTTCTGAATGACGATAAACTTCAAGTGCCCCACTGAGTGGCTTTAAAACCAGCCTGGTCATCAAAATGACCAAGAGACTTTTATATAAATGTTTTGAAGGATACCATTGACCAAGAATCTCTAAACAAATATAGATGATTCTATATTGATGAAGAACCTCGAATACATATAAAAGATTCTCTAAATTTCTTGCATATTTAATCATTGATTGTTAAAACTAAAGGAAAGCTCATTTTATACTTGGTAATGTAATAAGGATTCACGAACTTAACTTAAATCTATAAAGAGAGTCCCGGAGTAGACAATAATTCCCCTCAAAAAGGTGTGATGAGTCCGACCTCCCATCCTCTCGACCAATGCAAATTCCTAAGCCTCATTAGCCCACAAGCTAATGAGCGCCTGCCTTTGGAAAGTAGGTCCAAACGGATGTGGAATCATTGGATGTTTCCGGTTCTACGAACAAACCCGTTAGAAACCGATCGGAACGTTTGAATCTCCCGTCCAGGAGGTCATCCCCGGATTCCGCGCGAAACAATAATAAATATAATTTTATTATAATTCTATAAAATAACATTATTTTTATATCTAATTCCATTTATAGTTTTATTATGGAATATATTACCCTAATTGAAACAAATTTATATTAATGTTACACGTTGGGTAATATACACATTGTCCTTAAAATGTATCCTAATTTGTTGTATCCTTGGTCCATAAACATATATCATCATATAAATAATGTAAAACCTTATATAAATATCATTTATATTTGATATATATGTATCATAATGGTCTATTAAATATAGAAGTAAGAAATGGAATACACCATTCATTAAGATTGTTGGCCCTACGTACACATGAACTATGTTTCTGTTTTATTATCATATTGAAAGAAAGAAAGAAAATGACATATATGTATATATGTATATAATATCAGTAAGTTATAATTAATATGTAATATATATTATATAATTTCACTAAACACATAATTAATACATTCCATTTAGCGTGTGAATGAATCACATCGCTTTTAGGGGGTGGAAGTCCACACTTTCTCAACAAAATTATCATATTTACAAAAAATAGAATTTATAATGATAAGTTTTTTAAAGTAATTGAAGAATTTAAAAGAAATAATAAGGCTCAAATATATCATATATAGACAAAATCATGAGAGTTTGTTATCCCTAAATGACCAATCATCGTTTTGGGTAGCAGTGGTTCACCATACACATAAATAGTATTTTTGTTACCCATTAGATGGATATTTTTTTAAGTGGGTGTCTAAATATTAGAATAAATAAATCTCAAAATATTTAAGACAATTTTTTTATAATCATTGAATAATGATAGTGGAGGAGCTGGAGAATGAAAATAATATAAAGGATAATGAGGTAGGATGTTACCACTTCTTTGGGTAACTTCTTTAAGTTTCCACCAAAGGGCTTACATGGATTGATTTAAAACCAAAGGCATTATTCAAGGATAATGGTATAGATTTTTGTAAGTGTATTGGGCATATAATGAGTGAATATAGGTGGTTTTAGAGGTGTAATGAAGTGGGATAATTATTTCCATTTTATAGAGGAAGGGGATAAACACTCTTGTAATTACCAAAATGTATTCATTAATGGGACACATACCTTACCAAATGTAACTCCAAAATTGAAAAAAATGTATTAAAGTTGAAACATTTTCTATAAAAACTACACCACTAAAAAATATCTTAATTTAAATAATTTTTATTATTAACTACTATGTTTCCCCAATTTTATCAATTTCTTTTTTGTTAAATACACTCGTTTTCGAACATACATATTTTAACAATTAAGACTAAATAAAAGTGAAATTATTTTGAAACTATATACATAATTATTTATAAATAAGATTACTAATTAAAAAAACTAAAATCTCATGTGTTTTGGAGATGAATTTTAAACAAATGTATGTGACACGTAAAAACAATGCTTAAACCTGGACCATGATAGAATTGATTTTACAATCTACGATTAAATATGTTAATTATAAAAGAATAATTGGTAAATTAATCACCCATATTTAATATGTATTAACAATTTGAAATAACTTGTAGTAATAATATATTTTTTTTAATTTTAAATATTTTTATAAATTATTATTTATTATAAAATGACATTAATGTGAAATTTGACATTAATTAATTAATTTTAATTTAAAAAATTCTAAACCAAATATTTTAATTATACTATATTAAGTTTAAAACTATGTAAAATGATATATTAATCTATTTAAATAATTTTATACAATAATTTAATCAATTAAATTCACTTTTAATATATATATTATCATATATTTTAGATAATTGTAAACTAAATCATCCATACGTTGACATTTCTTATGAATTTTGATTATCTAAATCATATATAAAAATAAATAAAAAATATTATGGTAAAAATATCCAATTAATATTTGAAAATGATATGTATAACCTAAAAGTTGTTGTTTTTTACATATCTTAATGTTTTATAAATTTTAGAGGTAAAGTAAGGTCCATTTTAGTTTTTTTCCATACTCAACCTTTTATATTAGAAGCGTCCATTTTATAATATTAATTTAAACCAAATAATTAGATAAAATAGGGGTTATGTCCGAATGATTTTCAGATAATTTCCATTCAAAAATATTCCATGTCATTTTGGCCCTTAAGATTATGGTCTAGTCCTTTATTAAGCATAGTAAACCTTAATCACCATAATTTGTTATACACAATATAAATATTCATCTTTCTGTCATGAATTATGATGATCTTATTATAAAAAATATATTTTAATTTCCAAAAATATTTATTTCCATTTTTTAATATTTTAATAATAATAATTGGAAAATTATGTTTAACGCTAATCCCACAGATGTGACAATAAAGCGGGTTTATAGAGTAAAAAATGTTCAAAAGTTTAGTATGTGTTTAAATGTAATTTTTATATAAAAATGATTCCAATTAACCAATTTGGAGCAATATATTTTTTATTTATCTATTTTTACATTATAAATAATAAAAAATATATTCTAAAATTAATAATTATTTCAATGAAGATGTTATTTTTAAATAAAATACAATATTCTTCACTACACATCTAAAAAATGAAGTATGTTGAAAAATCCCAAATATTAACCATAATATATTTTAAATATTATGAATTCCAAAATGAATATTATTTTATAAAATTCAATTTCAAAAAGCTTTTAATATTGACTTTTCTTCAAAAAACAAAATAAAAAGTCATTTATTTGAGAAAATAGTGCTTTTAAACATATAGAGACATTACGAAAAATTATATTTTTCTTAATAAATTTTTTTATTTGTATAAAAACACTATAAAATTTATTTTAAATGTAGACATCACTATAAAAATTTAATTTTTTGATGTCTCAAATATAACAATACTTTTTAAATAATTATAACAATAAAATAATCTTATGTAGAAACTCAATGTTGCATGTAACATAAACCAGGTCATTGTTGAGTGTAGCGTAATCTTACTTTGGTGTAGCAGATAATTAATGAATGAATTAGTTATTTAATATAAATAATCACAAACAATTATATTTTTGTGTGAATTGTATATATAAAAAATATTAAATTAATTATAAAAAAAATAATTCAAAACAAAACATGATTTGTTACAGTGACATTTGGGAATTAGTGAGTGGTCATTAAATTTTGTAAGTTTGTGAGCCAAGGAATATGAGTGACATATCCTAAACCTTGCAGGATCAGTGGGATCATACTAATTTTTGTGCTTGTAACATCAATATAGAATGCTCCTTGGAGTATCCCTGTGTGGGTGAACCATATAAATACATTAATCCGCATTTAAATTAATCATGGACACAAAAATAGATCATGAATTTCTAAAAATATCCTCTTAAATATAATACAAAAGTGACCCTCTTCTTTTTGAGCTAATGTTCCATAGAGGGAATGATATATATTTTAGTTATAAAGTATTTTTTATTTAGCAAGTGTTTCATATCTTGATTCAATCCCCTTACCCCTTAGTGTAATCTCATAGTAATACCCTAATTTAATTCAATGATATTGAATGAAAGGGTGGTTCTATTTTGGATTTTTTATTCCTCTTGCTTGATTTACTGTTTTAATGAAAATTTTATTCATAATTTAAGAACCATTCTTTATTGAACAAAATTAGAAGCAGGGAAAATGAGTTCATCAAATTCATTAAAGATACCAATGGATTTTATCAATATGCTATAGAAGATATAATTATTCTACCGAGAAGACACAATGTTTTATTTGAAATATATCAATGAAAATTATCCCTTGATTCATTGGTAAGACTGTTATTATAAGATTCTCTTTAGAAAGACTCTCAATGAAATATGTATCATTGAAAGATTGCAAAAGACATGTTGATGTAATTTTAAGAGATGTTTGGAAAAGAATAAAATCCAAGTGATTGTTTTCTTATGAAAAAAGTCAACAAGTAGAATAAAAAAGGAATTCATCCTAGAGGTTGTGTACTAAAATGAAGATAACATATTTACATAATGTTATCTCAAATTCTCAACATCATGTGGAGAATGTATGTGGATAATTTGACAATATTTTTGAGCTGAAAAGATTATGTGAATTTTTTGATGAAATGGGAACAATATAGTGTTTCAACTCTAAGGAGTGATCATGAAATAAAAAATAATACCAAATGGAGAATCATCCATGGACTATTCTTTTCAATGATTTAAAATATCTCATTGTAAAATAAGAAGTTAAAATAGAAATAATAGTCCTTTAATTTTAGCCTGAATAATATGTGAATGAATATGAAATAATAATTCAATATTCTTGAAGGGTATTTACAATACATTTAAAAAAAATGGAAACATAAAAATAATTAATGGAAACTGTTATTTCACTATGAACATAATCTGAATAAATGAAATCAACACTATGATATTCCAACTCAGATATGATTATGATGGATATAAATAAGGAGGAGGTAGATAGAATAATAAGATCTATTGAGAAGAGGGTAAAAACATCAACTAAGAAGATAAGGATGCTTTTGAAAGATACCTAAACTTTTGAAAGAATGAAGTGTAATTTAGAAAAAAACATTAAATAAGATATGTTCCATAAAACATATATAATTTTGGATCCATAAAATTTGAAATAAAAAATGTTATTTTATTACTGATTATTTAAGAATATAATGATTTGTTCTTTCTAAGACAACAATTCCAAATTTGATATAACAACTCAAGTAATTCCAAAATCACAATCAATGGGGGATCAGATGAGTAGTTATTCTTATGGTCAATGTTTCTTTTTTTTCTAACCTCAGTCACATGAAATGTGATTTCAGTTGTATAAATGCATGGAAGGATATAGAAACATCTAAAGACACTATACTCCTATGACTTACAAATGGTATAAATTTTTAAAATCAAACTGCACATATAAAAAGTGGTGTAAATGTTTTTTTAAGTTGTATCAATTACTTAATCATAAGATATAATTGCAAAAACTATGTACTTCAATGTTATATACTAATGGTTTGTTGTGAACTGAAGGAGACAACATGTTGACTAATTAAATTTGAAAATCCAAATTTGTTTTGTGTGTTTCTTGATATTCATGAGTTACATGGATAGCCTTGTTATTGTTAATAAATACATAGTAATCCTACACCAAGATTTGGATTTATATTATTAGGGAATTTTTTGTAAGGAGATGTTCCATGTGGTAAATTAATTCAATGGATTTAAAATGATAATACAGTAGGAAGGTATGTTGGATTTTTTATCATTTAGTTTCAAAGGATTTGGTTAACAAATATGTGATTGATTCCAATGTTTTATGTTATTTTAAAACATTTTAAAAAATATCACGATGTGTCCCATGGATAATTTAGATTTCATATAATCGTTCCCTAAATTAAGAGGGATATAATGTAAAGATAGTATTCCCTCCAATAAGGAGGTGCTGGAAGAAATGTAATTCCCAACATTTTTATAAGGAGGTTCATAAATAACATTTTCATTATAAAGGCCCTTTGTATTTCTTTAAAATAAAGTTATAGAAGAGGATATATTGTGAGGGATAATATTTAATTATAGAGGGTATGATACTTACAAGGGGGTAATGAATAAGGGTGGGAACTATTACTTTTTTTACATTAAAAAAATCCTAATGGGGTTTGTTATCCATCCAAAAGGATTGAAATTGTTTTTTTACAAAAGGTTTGCTCAAGGTTTTGAAAATATATATGGATAAAGTTAATGAAAAATGTAATGCCCTTTATTTTTATGAAGGTATGACCCATTATATTTTGGTTTATATTCATTAAATGACCTTTATAATGTTTCTAAAAGGAGTCATAGAGGTTACAATGGGTTTCGTGGCTTTTTTGGAGCCCCAACCCCACGAAATTTTCAAAATAGACAAGGACACATTATTAGTATAACAATTACGCCCTTCCCACATAGTCTATACTAATTTTGTTGGGTGATGAAGAGGAGCAGAATGGGCCAAAAAATTTTATGTAACCATGCGACCCCTGGTGCATGAACATGTGAAACAATAGAGGTTTGGGACATAACCTATTCACATGGTTAGTGCTTGGTTTGGACAAGCATGCGGCCAAACACTACACCCCCTATTTTGAGGGTGAAAGGTCCAAAATACCCTAAAAGAAACATTAAATTTAATTTCCTTTTTTTCTTTCTCCCTATTCATGTGTATGAACCTATCTTTATCAACCTATGTGATCTTAACTCCATCCACATAGGTTCTTTAATATCTCCCATATCTGAATCCAAATAAAGCACTTTTTGAAGCATCACAACCATCTTGGTAAGAAACAAATTCCACTCCTTTTTTATATCTATTTATATTATGATCAATTTTGATATTTAGGTAAAAAAAATTCCGTATTTTTAGGATGTTAGACTACATCATTTATTTCCCCACAATCTACTCAAATCTAAGGCATCCATCAGATGAGGAGTTTTCGATGACCCTAAGGTTGGTGGTCTCATAATTTTCACGAAACCTTATAGTATTTTATAGAATTTTATTTATTCTTCAAGAAATTTATTTCCATGCATCACCTTGTAATTGATTCCTTCAATAACATTTTCTTTATTCACATTGATATTATTCTAAAGATCATCGTTTAGTAATTTGATGATGCCAGCCTCGATCACAAACACTCCTTTGGTGTGTCGACATAAATGTAGTATATAATTAGTTGATCCAAGGCCCAGAATGAATTAAAAGTCTTCTTCATCAATTATAAATTGTATTTCTTATATTAATTTTTTTTTATTAAACCCAAGGCAACATTAATGTGATTTTACTAACTTATAAGTCAAATTTCATGTGTAGGACATTTTATATATGATAATGAGAACTTTTAAATGCCTCATTGAGTCATACAAAATGAATCAAATTGTTCTGATAGAAAAAATGGTATGTATTAATATGAATGGAATAATCATGATGGATTTCCATCATTAACTGAATTAAAAGGTTTAATATAAAATACATATATAGGGTGGAATGGCCGTGATGACTGTATATTTCATTATTATACACTCTTATACGAATTTTAATTCCATCAGTTATAATTTGTCTTGGTAAGAATAATTCAAGATAGCTAATTTATTAGGGGTATTATTATAAAAATAATCACACCTTTGATATTGGGTTTTTAATTATAATAATGGTTCCATTTGGAATGATGATCACACTTCATTATATTCGGTGTTGAGAATGATGTTTCACGCCATTATCTCTATATGGACAATAGGCACTAGACACTGCATCCTTGGCTTTGGGTGTTAGAATGAAGACACACCCACCATCTCGAGTGATTTCCATGATGTCACTCACATATCTTGGGATGTTGGGAATGTACCATTTCACTTCAGATTATAGGCATGTTTAGACTTGTTATGGATGACTGAGTTACGTTCTGATGCATCTAATACCTAGTATTCTAGGTATATGGAAACATAGATCCATACGAACATGGTCAATATAGGGAGAGGAAATATATAACTATAATACACACACACACATATATATATATATATATATATATATATATATATATATATATATTATTACTATATATATAGTAACGGATCAGACTTTCCATTTGACCTGTGCTGAAGTAGCTACAGATGCCGGGAGTCCTATAGGAACCTAATCAAACTAGTATTTATTTATTCATCTTTTAATATTATTTCATTTATGCATGTACACTATTCCTTCTATGATCATTATATGGATTACTTCAAGACATCGTTGGTGGTTGAATACAAGGATTTTATTTCACACCCGACTCGAGCTGCCTTTGGAACCCAAGTAGATTACATGTAAGAGTTTATGGATATGGGAAATCACCCTACCATATATATTTGTTATTATATACGTATAGATATAGAATAGGAATAAAGTAACAATCATATGCTTGAGATGCTGGTGGAGAAGTTGTTTTGTATATTTGTACTTTTTGTATATAATATTTTCTATCTCTACCCGTTGATCCCTTTTTATACAGCAGCAAGCCATGCATCCATTCACGGGACACTAAATAGTGTATTTTAAAATAATTATTCAGTTATTCAATTATTTATTCCTACACGCATGTTTATTATATCTTTTATATTATTATATTATCCACAATAGGTTGCTAGTCCAGTCATTACTGTGACTGTTTATATATTATGATTCTATTGTTGAATGTTGTTTACTATATATTTTGTGAAACTATGATATGAGGGTATAGTCTCCCACTATACCACCTTTACACCCTCATTTCTAGCCAGTAGCCTATTGCGTACGAGGAGGTGTGCTAGAGGTTATGTGACTGACCTACTTAGGGTAGATGTAAAGTAGACCCTAGGTCATGATTTCAAAAAGTGGTATCAAAGCCTTTATTTTCTTTTTCTATTCAATTTGGTTATTAGACAAGATACTATGAGTTAATAAGATTTGGAAATGACTCTATGCCTCCATTTTTCTAAACCATTTATAGGGGAAACCCACATCACCTAAGATAAGTATTATTTATTATTGATTACACCTGTTATGGTTGATACAAATTCATTATTGTGTGAAAATCAAGTATTGTGATGTTATTAATATTTTTGTTATTAAAATGATGATTTATTTAACCATGGCCTGATTAAATGAGCGAGTTTCATTAAATTCTTTCATTATAGGTACAATAGTACAAATATGCCCTGAATTGTTTTACATTCCAAATTTATTTTCAGCATGAATTTTCCAATTGAATATTATTAGTGTCAGGATTATTATAGAGAAATGTGTTGAAATTATTTGTAGTATTGAGAGGATGTAATTGAATCCTAAGGTTCATTCCGTAACCTAAAAGTGTTTTCAATAATTGGATAAATAATATTTCTTAAGAAGTTAGTCATGGAACATTGAACAATGGTCTATTGGTCGAATGGGCTAGAATGTGTTTTGGTATGGGTTTAATGGAAACTATATTTTGGTTCATAATGAGTATCTTCCCTTATGGATTATAAATGGTAAACCATATAATTCAACCATTTAATGAGATTTAAATTTTTCAAAATTAAAAATTTAAACCAAATAACAGTTTTAAAGTGAAAATATCAATCTTATGTATGTGAATAAGAGACCTAGACCTAATCCCACCCTTAATAGTGGGTAGTTGGTGTGTATTTTATTCTATTATAATCATTACGGTGTTTTCATTACCAAACAGACATGGATTTTAAAACAAGAAGAGATGTGCGATCTATATATAGCAAGGCAATGAACCAATATTATTTTTCAATCAGTAATAATTTCCATTATAAAAATATACTATAAGATGTCTCTTTGGAATTATAGAATCACATCTCCATGAAGTCCTCCAGTAATACACCTTGAAGGTAGTGACGACCGTGCATCATAGGTGGTGGTTCCTGAGCCACCATTGATTCATCCTGCAGGGCCACTAGTGGCACATCATTCTAATCCATATAGAAAACTAAGTCCCACTTTGTAGAGGGATTTATACATATGTTTCAAAATATGAAAAGTGTTTTTTTTTCAACCTCGAGTATGGAATAATTGACTCGTGAATTTTAAGAGCAACATCCTTGCATATTTTTTTGGGAATGGAGGTCTTCATGCTCCTAGGACATGGATCAAAGCTATTCATTCAATATTGTAGCATAATGAGAGGCCTCCAAAGTGTAGGGTCAATCATGCCTCTTATATCATACACAATTGTACCAAGAGGAAGTTGGATGTTATTACCTAGAATTATCAACATAAAGATATGGTTTGGGTAGATTTTGAGACTATAATATTTGATAATTTATTTCCCCAGACTCTCTAGGGTGATAGAGCGATAATATTTAGGAACCTGTTGTAGCAATGATTGTTTGTTATGTAATAATCTTATTGTTTTACTTAGTTTTAGTGGTTTTATCATACTCTAATGGTTGATAATATTATGGCAGCCATGAAATTCTTAGATGCATAGGTATATGCCATTAGGTCTTAGGTCAATATCTTTCAATTGATTACCATATCTAAGATAGTCAATCAATCCCTTATTATAGAGTGGAATATAATGGAATTTGATGGTGAAATTCAGGTTTGTTTGACACCAAAGAATAGAAGTGGTTCTTCTTATGGGTGTCAGGGTCACATTGAGGTTTCTTAAAGAGTAATTAGTAGTCCTGCTAATCATGTAGATAGTATGTTGATATGTCAAAACTACGGAGAGATGGGATATATGAATCCTTTGTTCTTATGATATCTAATGGAATGTATAGGATTTGGTGAGATGGGGAATTTGTATATTGTTGGAGAACATTTACATTAGTACATAGTGAGTGGGGATCTAATCCTGACCCATGTTCTGGAGTGGGTGCAGTTAAATCACAAGAGAAAGGAAGCTAGAATAACACTGAACACTTATGTTGAAGTGTCATATGAGGAAGAGGTAGTAAAAATCACAAATCTATGTGCTAGTAGATAATTATAGATAAGATAACTCCGGTAGCAACTCAAGGATTCCATATAGGTCCGTAACACACTATCTAACCAAAACTAGAGATGAAGAGCACCAGACCTTCTACAGTTCAAGGAAATATTTTAGTTGCCCCAAATTTAGTGTCCCCATTATTTAACATAGGTACTTCTCCCTCATTTATATATGAGGCAATCATAGAGATTATTAACCTTGAGATCAATCACTTCTATGGTGTTATGATTCTTAATATTCCATTTGGTATCTAATCAGAGGGAATTCTATATTGTAATGATTTCTCCTTTAGATAGGTAGATAAATCTTCATATGGAGTCTTTTCATCCTTGAAAAGAAGGAATATTATTTAATAATTGATATGGAGTCGTTAGTTACATTTTGGGAACATATAGACTAATATCATCAGAGGATCATATTTACATCAATAGAAGGTTTTACTTAATTACATAAGGGAGAATGAGCTGTTCATGCAATAATATGAGGACCCGAGTAGCAGATGATCAGTAGTGTGATAAATTAGATTTCCAATGTTTTCTTAGATTACAAGGGGCAATTAATAATTGTGTTTCCTCCACTAGTGAATTATTTCATGTAATTATTTCATAAGGAATTCTCTAGTATACCTCCAGTGCGAGAGGTATTGTCCCTATTGAAATACTTCTAGGAGAAGATCAAGTGACCATTCCACCTTGTAGGATTGAACATACGGACCATCTAAAGATCAATATGTCGTCGGGGGAACTGGTTGATAAATTATTTATATGTCCCATCACTTCTTGTATTGGTTTACCATTCCTTTTTTTAAAAGGGCTGACGAGACTCTCATAATTTACTTGGACTACCTGAGTTTAAACCATCTTATAAAAAATAATCGATATCCATTTCCTTGAATAAATGACCAATTTGATAATCTCTAATGAGAAGCCGATTTCATAGATATATTTGAGGTCAGGATATCATTAGGTGTGTTTTAGGACATCGTACATACCTCACACATCTTTTAGGATCTGGAATGGTATTAATGAGTACCTAGTCATGATGTTTGTTCTTACAAACACACCTACTGTTTATGTGTCTCTTATGAATCAGGTATTCCACTCGTATCTATATTCATTCATGGTTGTATTTTTTAATGATATCATAGATTTTTTTGCCCCATACATGACTATGCCAACTTCATTATGATATTTATTAATATAATGAGATATCCTAAACTCTATGCTAAGCTTAGTAAATCCTAATATTGAATAGACAAATTAAACTTCCTAAGTCATATCATCAGGGTGTCTGGAGATTTAGTTGATGCATAGAAAGTGACAAATGTTGTTTAATAGGATCTGAATAAGTATAGTTTTGATATAAAAAGTTTCTTTTGGCTATCCCGATATTACATATGCTTTATCATGGAGTTATCACATCTTGTAGTGCTGCTTACTTGCTTGAAAAATAAGGGTCTGAAATTTTTATGGATAGAATATTGTGAAGACTCCTTTCAAAATTTTAATGTTCAATTGGCATCAACATTGATACTAATTGTTATAAATCCAAGATGGAAATATACAATATAATGTGACATATTAGGTATCAGGCTTCTAGATGTTCGGCAATAGGAAAAGCCCGTTGTCATCTGTGGGTCTTGTATGGTGGGGACCCACAAGCTCAATTACCCAATGCACGACCTCGATATAAGTATAATTGTTCATGAATTACACTATTGGAGAGATAATCTACTTGGAGAGAATTATTTGGTATTCTATAATCATAAAATCCACAAGTACAACTTTACACAATGTGACATCAATATCAGGCATCACATGTGGGTTGAGTACCAATAGTCATTTGAATGGGATATTTCTTACATGCCGGGTAAGGGAAAAGAAGTAGTTGATGCTCTTATATGAAAGACTCAGACATAGGTATTTCAAGAGGTCAGTGGAGAATTATAAATTATGGACTTATTTTCATTGATTCACAATGAGTCTAGTATGATCAAGGTTAGACTATCCACATAGCCATAACATTGACATCAACTCTTCTGGAACATGTAAAAATAAGGAAGCAATCTAATCCGAAGGGATTCATCCTAATGGAAAGTGTCTTTGATGATGATATATTTTTAGGTAAGACCATGGATAGGGATGAAACTTTACTATTCCATGGGTGTGTACAGGTACCAGTAGACGTCACAGTGGAGATGATGTAGGAATTTCATGTCCAGACATGGGAAGTTCATCACGATGTCACCAGGATGTACTCAGATCTATTGAAAAAATATTGGTGATCTGGTATAAAATTAAATATTCAATGCTATTTCACTCAGTGTTCCACCTTCCTGTAGGTGAAGGTGGAGAATCAGTGAATTACATGGATTTTACACCCATTTTCCATTCCCATGTGTAAATGGGAAATTGATTCAATGGATTTATTAATAGTTTACATAGATCACCTCATGAAAATGATAGAGTGTGGGTTGTTATTGGTAATTTTACAATGGTCACACAATTATTACTTGTGTTAAAGAGCAGCATTATAAATGAGCTAGAGATTCTATTCATCATAAATTTCATACTTATTTATGGAGTTCATAGTTGTATCATTCCTGATATATACATTCTCTTTATGTCATGATTCTACAAGGGGTTTCAGAATTCCATGGGTACACAGGTGCAACTGTTAAGGACCAATCCACATTATATTGATGTACAGATAAATCCTATGATCTAGGTGCTAGTGTAAATTCATTATTCTTATGCCTTTGATTTTAGGGTTTCTTGAGAGAAAAAAATTATACTCATTCAGTTCACATATAATAATACATTTTGGGATATCAAAGAGATTAAAACTTATGAATCATTATAAGGTAGGTATTACCATTCACCTTTTTGAGGGACAGGGGTAGGGGAGGATGGTTTTTTTGGATCTTTTCTTATTTAGGAGACTACAGAGCAGTCCAATGGATTTAAAAGTTCATGATGAAAGCTCATTCCAGATAGAATTCATATGCATAACGATGTTGGTGACCTCTAAAGTTCAAGGTCAGAGACCAGGTTCTCTTTCTTGTATTACCTAGGTTGGTTCATATATATATTCAGAGTCAAGGAAAGCTCTCACCTAGATTCTTTGGACCCTTTGATATTTTGAAAATGATTAGAATAATGGATTAACAGAAATCACTTCCTCAGAGATACCGGTATATGCATGATTTTTTTCATGTATCTAAACATTGATCATATAATCTAGACTCGTGACATATCATGCATCCGGATCAGTTTGATATAGATATAGGTGCTTCCATTGAGAATAATCCAATTTGAATTGTGGATAGGAGTATGAATACACTCTATGAAAGGTAATTTCTTTTTCAAGGGTTTTATAGAAGCATATAAAAATACATGAAATGTCTTGGGAATGGGAAACATATATACAACCTCAATGGCTAGTACTCATTTTGGATGATACATCATTACACTCAGAAGGGTAACATAGGGAAAGGTATCATTAAAGAGGACCAGTGCAAATCAACTATCTCTTCATGATGGTACATATCGTTTATTTTTTTTGTTATAATTTTTAGATGGTCATTATGATGTCACCCAAAGGAGTCACAATGGTTATGATGGTTTATGAGGATTGTTCAGAGCCCAAAACCACAGTAATTATGAAAATAGACTTAGCTTCATTGTTATTATAAACCATGATTCCCAGCCCACACAATTGCTATAAACTATGTTAGTTGAGAAAGAGGAGAAATAGGGTCCACATGGTCTGTTTGAAACCACATGACCCAAAATAACATGACCGTGGGAAACTATTGAGGCTGGGAAAATAGCCCATTCACACGGTTGGTGTACAGTTTGGCCTACCAGGCATCCAAATCGGGCACCCACTGTTTTGATGGAAAAATTTCCAAAATACCCTTAATGAAATATGAAATATATTTTCTTTTTTTATTCTCCTCATTCCATTATATGGAACAATATTTCTCCACTAATGAACTCCCATCTCTTTCCACCTTTGTTCTTCAATATCTCTCACATCTGAATTCCAAATCAAGAGTATTAAGAAGAATCAGATATGTTTCAGTACAATCCAAATTCATATCATTCTTATTTTAGTTTATCATTAGGTTCATTTTTCTATTTAGGTGATTTTTTTCTATTTTCAAGTTGATCCATCATTTCTTTAGTTGCACCAAATATTCTTCAAATCTGTGGCTTCCATTAGATTATGAATCATCAGTGGCTCTATAGTAGGTGGTATTGTAATTTTTCATAAACTATATTGTGTTTTTTTAGATTCTCCATTGTTTTTCACATAGGCCTTTGCGGCACATCATCCAAAAATTGTTTTATTTAATATAAATTGGTTTATAATTCTTGATATAATCTTAAGGATCATTGTTTTTTAATTTAAGGATTCAAAAAATGATTACAGATACCCCTTATATGTTTCATATTAAAATTTAACATTATGATTTATTTATCAAGTTATTATAATTCTTTCCATGAATTATATAAAAAACTATTGTTTTAATTCATATAAATTACATCTAAATAAGAAAATATTAATTAAATAACATAACATAACATAACCTCTCTTGAACTATATATGTTCAGTATATTTGGAAACTAAGAAACATAGACAACAAATTCATAAAACATCTATATCATCTCCGACTTATTCCATCATAAGTAGACCCGTTTTGACATATCACACTTAATACATTTCTTCATTTTATGGGGAAATGAAAGATAACTAAGGGTTAGATCAGATTGTCAACAAGGGTAATCAATGGAAATAACATAATCATAAGTGAATAATAATAAGAAAATAAAATTTGAAAATTATATCCTTCATATAAAAGAACATGATATTGTTTCCAGGAATATATAATAGAAGTTCATTAAGAATCAAATATCATATTCCATGAGACCATAACATAATAAATTAAATTGTGGTTTACAAATAAGCATAGAAAAATATTATCATATCAGTCAAGGATCACTGGAAAGCTCCACATATAAAACAATTTCAATTACAGAACCGAGTTCACTCAGAATTATAGTCCTGTATTACTAACCCAGGTTCACTTTCCATTCTAGTCATGTCTATCACATTAGATATAAATATTTACCCAATTAATTGGATGAATATATAGGTCCCACCAATCACATAATTGAAACTATACACATGTGTTCTAAAAAAACAAAAATCAATCATCTTATTATAACAAATGGAAAAAATGGATTTCATAAACATCATTCCATGATAAGATATCGCATGAAAAATAAATGGTATTCATAAATATCATTCATTCATAATTATAAAATATTCATAGAAATAATATGGATAATATCCTTTAGAAATATCCCTAGTAAATAATAAGCAATATTAAAGAATGTTATCACAGATGGAAAATAATATTGAGAGATCACTTGAACATAATTCATGAGCAAAATAACCTTTCTTCTTTGAAAAAAATAATTCTTACAAACTCACACAATTATAAAATAAAAAAAAGTTATTTAAAAATAACCTTGTAATATTTTAAGAGAAGCCTCAAGTATTTATGGTGTTATGAATCTGAAAAAAATTCCACTTACATCGTATATGTTAGAAGAACATTCTCCCCATACTATTTCTTGAAAAGTCACAATGTACCTCATTTTGAAAACAATAAACTTATTGCTTTCAAACCATTTAAAAAAATTTAATACATGGGTTAAAATAAATTTTAGAAAATGTAGATGAATAGTAAAAATATTTTTTATTTTATTAGGAAACATGGATATGTAAGATAGATTTTCCCCAGGGGAAACTTACATATAAATTATCCTCTATAATAATGAGATTATCAAATTAACCCTTACCTTAGGTTTGATTGACATAATAAAAGTCTGATGCTTTTGTATAATTTTTTGTAGAATATTATTAATTTACACTATAACCATATCCATATTTACGTTATCATATGTGATCCTATTATATCTTCTTATCACCTATTTTTCAATAATATTTCATTATTACTATTCTTTCGGGTGTAAACTTATTCGTTTTGCTATACATGTTTTGTCATATAAGTCCCAGTAATTTTACATAGGTAATAGTTCAATAATATACGTAATAATATTAAATTAATTGATATCATATTTATTCATTTTATACATTTATATAATATTTATTTAATAGGGAACATTGAGAATGAATAGCACTGTGTTTTATGGATGGTAGGTCATACGTATGCATGGGAGATGACATCATTCCGTTAATGGTGAAATGTTAAGAAAATGGATGTTATAGTTTTTTTTTTCAGAAACAATATTATGTTTTAATTATAATATATATGTATAGATTATTTTTATCATTATATCTATCAAAATAAATTCATGATGGAAAATAGATTACACTACGCTGTAGAGATGATAAGTGGTACACACACAATCACATTTCTTTTGTTTTTCATAGGATGGAAAAAAGTAGGATTATGGTCGTTCCAAATTAATAATAAAATATCATCAGATATGTGATTATGATGTTATAAATTTATAATGTAAAAAACCTATGAAGAGGTAGTATAATAATAAATAATATTGAAAGAATTGGTAAAGAAGATTACCTCTTATTTGGAAATCATCCTTCCGACCTCCTCTCTGGGACACTGGGGTTGGTCTTTTTAGAATCTAGAAACCTCAAAAATATGTGTAGGGAAGTTTAGATGAGAATATTTTAGGGTATTCTTGAGATTTATGGCCTAATGTAATGTGAATAAGTGATGGTGGGGGCACCGTTTTATATTTGAGGTGATGGTCAATATCGAATGTCTCAAAATATCAATCAATAATAAATTAAATTAAAATTAAAAAACCTATAAAAGCCATGTATTAGACTAAAATATGATACAGGGTGGTAATATCATCAAATAATATATTTTAGACATTTTTGGTATTATTTTAAATGATATAATTTGGATTAACCCATTTTTATCCAATTTTAATTTTAACCAAGGTAGCAAACAATTTTGATTCTTAAAATGAATTTATTCATACATACGTGAGGTCAATTAGACCATAAATGAATATTTATAACATTTTATATCATATTATAATTTTTTTAATTTATTGAATTTTTTTTATGACTCTTAAATAATTTAATAAAATAATATTTTGATAAAATATCATTAGTGTGAATTTTGAGACTATTCATTACATGGACTTTAAAAATATAAAGATAACAAGTTAACATCAAACCAAATAATTTATTATATTCATAAGAGATCAATATCATCAATAAAATTCTTTTATATCCTTAAATATTTAAAATTATATTTAATTTTAAAATTTTTAGTAACATTTATTTCGTATGTCCATTAATAAAATAATTAACGTATCAAAGTAGTGTAATTATTTAATATACTTATTTTTAACTAAAATTTATGAATAACAAACCATTGATGAAGTTAAATCACCTAGATTTTAGAAGAATATTATAGTCGAATATATCTTTTGGGTAACCCTATGAAAAAATTATATAGCATTTAAAAGATGAATGTTATGAATAAGAATATTTATTATATAAAATATTACAAATATCATAATCATATCTGATTGGCTCCAAAAAAATATTATATCATTAAAATATTATGATTAAGTTGAAAATATAAATTTATATTATTTTATAAAATAGTTTTACCCACCATGTGGTGACATTAGAGATATTTAAGACCATGAAAGTAACGTTTTGTGTCGTTCTTTGATTAAAATATTATATATATCATTTTCATAGAAAATTTTCCATTATGAATCTCCATTTTGATCCTTAGCTGTTAAGGGTAGAAATAAATCCATCAAATGAATTTTTTCATTTGTTAGGGGCATTTTACAGTCCGTATAACTTTATTTTTAACCAAAACTACCTAAATTACCCTTTATCATGGAATGAATATTTACCAAGGATACAATTTAAATTGGGAGAAAATAAAAGAGAACTATTCAATAAATTTCGAACATATGAATCAAAATTCGGCATCCACTTTTCAAAAATCATATCCCATTAGTAATAGAATTTAATTTAAAATATAACTGGTAAAATGCCATAAATAATAATTTTTTGAGAAAAAATCTATTTTAAAAAATAAAATGTTTTTATAGTAAACACATGTGTAAATTACTTTTTAAAAAATAATAAGAGATTTATTTTAAATTAAAATTAACTATTTAATATTAAATACTAATCAAAATTATAATTTGACCTTGTATATACTTTAAAAGAAAATACAGTTGGGAAAAAGTATTTTAGTAAAATTATAACTTTATGATAATTTTAACGTGATGAATTAAAAAAATAAATTTATTTTTTCAAAATAATATTCTAAAAAATATATAATTTTATAAAAGTAATAACTATTAATTATCGAGAGGAAAACTTATTTTTAGATAATATATTGATTTTATTAATATTGTGTGATTATTTTCAAAGCACAATCCAATACATTCATATTGAGTTAGAGATTTACATTTATTTCATAAATTTTAAATTCATACTCATTCTTTCCAATTTAATAGATATGTTATGATAATTATTTCTCAAGGATTTTTTATCTTAGAGTTGTGTGAAATTAAATCTATTGAAATTTTTTTAATGAAAATTGTTTATTAAAATATGAGGGTGTTACATTCTAACCCCAATAAAATGAATTTCAACCTTGAAATTAGTTACATGAATACTGATTGTTAAAAATACCTATGTTTCATCACATCCTTAGGTTCCCACATAACATTCATAAATTTATGGCTCCTATGTAAAACCTTTACCAATGGAGTAGTCTTGTTTTGATAAATTTACTCTAAAAGAATAAGGGTATATATCCCAACGGTTCTCAAAACTGTTGAGATATGCCTTTCTAAATGGGTTTGAGAACCATTGGAAAAATTGGACCATTTCTCAATGGTTTTACCAAACCATTGGGAAAAGAGGCCTCATAGTACAATTTTTCCAACAGTTTTGGAAAAAATGTTGGGAAAGGTAGACCCTTTCCTAATGGTTTGGGAAAACCATTCTAAAATGTGGCTTCAATATACCCTTTACTAATGGTATGCCCAAACCGTTGGGAAAATGGACTCTTTCCCAACGGTTTTGGAAACCTGTTGTGAAATGTGGGCTTAAAATACAATTTCCCAATGGTTTTTGAAAAACCGTTCGGAATAGTGGACCCTTTCAAAAGGGATTGAGAAAACATTTGGAAACATTAGTTTAAAAGTACCCTTTCCCAATGGTTTTGGAAAAACCGTTCGTAAAGGAGTCTTATACCAACAGTTTGTATAAACCGTTGGTATAGATGCGTTGGGTTAGGTAGAATTTCATGTATTCTAGGAAAACATATTTTTAAATAATAAATTTATTTTACTAAAATTTTGTGATTATTTTCAACGTACATTCCAATACATTTATATTCTGTTAGAGAGTTACATTTATTTCACATATTTTGAATTCATATTCCTTCTATCCAATCTAATGGATATGTTACTCTAATAGTGTCTCAATGTTTTTTTAACTAACAATTGTGTGAAATGAAATCAATTGAAGAATAAAATTTTTGTAATGAGAAATATTTATGAAAATATGAGGGTGTTACATTCTAACCCCCTTAAAACTATTCTAAACATTGAAATTAGTTACTTGAATACAAATGGATAAGGATACCTCTATATCATCACATCCTTAGGTTCCCACATAGCTTCCATAAATTTATGGCTCTACCATAAAACATTAACAAAGGGAGTGGTCTTGTTTCATATAAATTTTTCTCAACGATGAAAAATATCTATAAATTGTTCTTAATAAGAAAAGTCCTTCTTTGGTAGTATGACTTTTGAGTTTAGTATATGTGAAAGATTGTTCATGTACATTCTCAGAAGAGATTCATGGAACATGTCAATAACTTCAGATATATTTTTTGTTAGTCCAAATTGATATGCTACCTTCCTAAAATGATCCATAATTTCAAAAGGACTAATATACCTTGGGCATATCTCACCCTAATTTCCAAATAAAATTACTATATTTCATATAGATATTGTAGAAATACTATGTCACCCACGTCAATCTATATGTATTTTCATCAATTAGTATCATAATGTTTTTTTGACTATGAGATCCTCTTATGTGATGTTGAATATATATTACATTCCCTTCCAATTATTAAACTAGATAATATCCCAATAGGTTACTTTCCCCATCATCATTCCATCATGTTGGAGTTATTTACTTCTTATCCTAGAGGGATTCATAAGGAACCATCTGAATACCAGCTTGAAATATATTATTGTATAAAATTATACTAAATTTAGGTTTTTATCCCAACAACATTTTAAATCTACTAAGAAATATCTCAATATATCGTATAGGGTCTGAAATGCACATTGAGGATAAAAATACATCTGAGGATTATATATAGCGGTGAATCATAATTCTACGTCTAGAGCATGCTGAACACTTATCTAGAATATCAAGGTACACCATAATTATAGATCATATATAATAGAAAGTAGTATTCCATCATATATTTCTAAATCCATAATATAAAATCTAAATGGTTGATCATGAGTGAAATCCTTTCTGGTAGAAATAATGTGTGCTGACTTTGTAAGGTGATCAATTATTTCCAATATATAATTATGGGTTTTAGATGTTTTGGGATAACTGATGACAAAATCTAGGGTGATGTTTTCCCATTTAGAATCTATTATGGGTTATGGTTTTAACATTCCCTTATACTTTTATCTCTCAGTACCAACTACATGACAAACCAAGCATCAATAAACATACTCTATAATATCTTTCTTCATGTCATCCCAACAAAAATAATATTTCGGTTCTATATAAATATTTCTTCTTCCAAGTTGAAAAGAGAATGATAAAATATGATCATTATAAAAAAAATGCATCTTTATTTCAATAATACTATTAATAAAAACATGAATCATGAACCTTATTTCTCCATCCCAATCAATGTTGAACCCAGAAACATTTCTCACTATCGTTTTTTGCTATACATATTCCTTCTTCACCTCCATAATCTTTACTTTTACACATAGTTGAGCGTTCTTTTGATAAAAATAATATAGAGCCCATTCCTTTATAATGTTCAGATCCATCCTATGAAAATTCAAAAATATTGGATCTTTTCTGATACTCATTGTAGATAGTATAACATGGTCCTTTAGACACCAAACATCTTCCACATTGTTCTTTTCCTAGGGTGGTAGTGAATTGAGAAATCATAAAATTTAATCAACTCCAACCATCTTCCTTGGCATATATTCCTCTCCCTTTGGGTTGAAATATACGTTATACATTTATGATCAATATATATTTCACACCACTCTCCATTAACATTATTTCTCGATATCATTATTTCAAAACATGCTATAGATAACCCCAATTCATGATTTGGGTAATTTGTCTCATGGATTACCAATTTTCTTGATTCCTAAGATTTCACAATATCATTTTTCACATGAATACATCCCGGCTCCTTGTATACATTACTATATATTTTGAACCATTCTACACTGTAGGGTAGTGTGAGCACATCATCACTAACTAACCTTCTTTTTAGATCCTTTAAATTCTATTCATAGTCATCTATCCAAATGAAATTAACACCTCAGTGAGTCAAATTTTTGAGTGTATTAGATAATCTAGAGAAATAATTCAAAAAATATCAATAATATCAGTAAACCCACAGATAAAAATCATTCATTATTCCCCATTATTGGTCTCGGGAATCTTTTAATAACTTTTTCCATTGTTGGATCGATAGGTATCTCTTCTCTTGAGATTATTTTACCCAATAATGATACTTTTTGAATCCAAAATTCACACATGGTAATGTTTTCATAAAGCTTCTCCTTTATCATGGACATCAGTATAATCCTCATGTGATATTCATGTTCTTACTTGATTATTGTGTATAAAAGAATATTTTCAAAATATAATAACAAAAAGTAATCCGAATAGTCTCTGTAGATTGTAATCATTAAATTCATAAAGGATACAAGGGCATTAGTAAGACCTAAAGGAGTAACTGTAAATTCATAGTTTCTATACATTTTATGAAATGATTCCTTGGATATATCCTACTTCTTGACCCTAAATTGATGATATATAGTATGAATATCAATATTAGAAATGTATTGAGATCTATATAGTTGATCAAATAATTCATAAATACATGTGGATATGATATTTGTTCTTGATAGTGATCTTATTATATTCTCATTAAGCAATGAAGAGTCTCATTGATCCATCTTTAATCTTAACAAACAGAACAATTACACCCCAATGTGACTCACTAGGTAATATAAACACATTTTCGTTATTCTCTTGGAGTTTCTTCTTCAATTCCTTCAACTCAACTGGGGACATTCTATAAGGCGTATTTGAAATAGGCATAGTAGGTTGTATGATTTATATTGAAAAAATAACTTCATGATTTGGTTGAAGACTGGGAAATTATTTTGGATGGACATTCAAAACATCTTATATAACAGTTTTACTCATAATAGTGAATTTCACCATAACCATATGATATAGATAAACATCATATATAAGAATTAAGACCCACATGATGGAAGTGATTTCCAACAGAATTTCACATTCATCCTTGCATCAGTAGATGATTGTATCCTTATTCATAATATGAAATGTAACCTCCATTACTCAACAATTGATATGATATACATATAGGGAAATCCAATCATAGCATATAATCAAATCGAATTAAACTAGATGAAGGATCCAACGATTTGTAGGAAACACATTCCCATAATCTTCAACAAGAGAAGAATTTTAAACATGTGATGTTACCATTGTTCAATTAGGTGTTCTTATAGGTAACCGAACATCTAATTTTTGATTTAATATAAATATATCCTTAAAAAATTCCTTATAAATTACAGAGTGTGTGGATCCAGAATTAAATAAAATAATAAATACTTTAGAGTGTATAGTTATTGTACCTTTCACCATTTTATTATCATACAAGACATCATAAATAGTAGTCTCATGCAATTTTCCTTTGTGTTGTTCCATAATATGTTTTTGATGATGATCATAATTTTAAGAACTTATATCATGGAATTGGATACAATTTTTCCTATTTTCATTGAACTTCATGAATAGAGTAGTAGGACGTTCATTCTAGGCCGCATTTTTTCTATTCACATCATTATATATCTTCTTCCCATTCTTGCAATAGTAAATTTCTATATGGACTTCTTTACCATAGTTAAAACATTTACTAGTCCTCTTATGAAAGTTTCCACCTTGCATCTTCTGACAATTTGAGGAAAAAGGAAAATTCATTTTCTCTTCACTCTGGTTTTTATAATTTTTCATGAATTCCAATTTCCTCTTTTTATCAAACCCATAATATTAATGGGTAAATACAATATTAATATCAATCTTGAGATCACATAAAACGAATTCCTCATAACTATTGATGTACCTCATGGATAATTCCCTTAAAAGACGTAGTTTTGATCAACTAATGAATCGATCTACCTTACTTTAATGTCGTATTATAATTTCATAAGGGTAACATGAAAGTCTTGTAATCTTTTAATCATAGGTACAAAAAAGAAATAACCATCCTTTTTATTAAGCTCAAGGAGATCCATCTTCATCTACATTTGTAGAATTTGTGGAAATTAATTATTGAAATATATTTCCTTGAACTTATTCTGTTCAGTTGTATTGATCGAATTTTTAGCCACCAGTGGATCATAAGAACCACTAAAAGATGGTGGATGCTACCTCATGAAGGACTCAACTAAAGGTTTTCACTCTATTAGTCATTTGTAATTCATGCATGATTCTTATTTTGGAACATTTATGTGAAAATAGAAACATGTTTTTTTCATTCTATCTCCTATAGCATTCAATTTCATAGGAGTACAATCGTTCTTTTGTTAGAAACATTTAGTATTAATGTTGTTCCTTAATGTTTCTAACATTGACTAAATCCAAAATTACAATGTGTGTAATACTAATAATAAGGGTAAAACCACAAAATTAAGGAAAATTACATATAAAATTTCAATTTTGGTACCCATAGGCTTTATCTTAGGTTATTAATCACTATTGCAAAAAGTATAGTATTTAATCATATAATTAGACATATCCATTGGGTTCTTAATATGGTAATCTCTTCATAATTTACAAAGAATAACAAAACGTTTCTATGATACCAATTTTAGCAGCCCATTAATTTCATAAATAGATATTCAATCTAAATATAAGAATATTCAGTACATAAAATATCAAATCCAAACCAAAACCATATACATTTTCGCATTTCAAACTGGGAAACATAATCTGATGATTCATAAATCATCTACATCGTCTCCCGTTTATTTCTTAATAACTAGAATCATTTTACCACATCTTACTTAATAACTTTATTCATATCGTGGGGAAAAAACATAAGATTGGGTGATCTCAGATGCACAACGGTGGTAATCAAGGAAGCTGAAATAATCATAAGGGAATAAGAACATGAAAATATATTTTGATTATTTAATCCTGTATATCAAATATCACGATACTAGGATATGGAATAAATCATATAATTTCATGAATAAGTAACAAACATATTCAATTATAGTATATTATAATAAATTAAATTGTGTAATACACTTATGTATAAAAAATTATAATCATTTAAGTTAAGAATCATTGTCAAGACCATAACAACAGAGAAATTCCCTTACTGAACCTACTTACTTCCTCATTCCAAAGTTGTGATACTGAATCAGGTTCACATCCCATTTTAGTCTTATCATTCTCGCTAGATATAATTCATTATCGAAGGCAATGAAGATAAATATAGGTCCCACCTTTCATATAAAGAAAACTATATATATGTGTTCTACAAAAACAAAAATCCTTCATCATATCAGAAAAAATGAAATAAAATTGGTTTCATAAACATCATTCAATATTAACAAAACCCATCCCAAAATGGTTTTCATAAATATCATTACATAATATACAGAAAAAATAATATCAATAATATGGATAATATCCTTGAAAAATATCCCCAATAATGTATAAGATTCATTAAATAATTTCATCATAGATACAAAATAATTTTTTGAGATCACTTAAATATAATTATAAAGGGAAATTTCCTTTTTTATTTGATTATTTTTTACCTTCATAAAATGCCATGCAATTTTAAATGAATTTTTTTTTTGAAAAAATAATTATAAGATTGTAAGGGAATATTCAATAAGATTTATCATCCTGAAAGTGGAATAATATGTTAATTCCTTAAAAGATAAACAAAATTACGATTATATTTCTTCTAAAAATGTCACAATGTACCTCCTTAGGAAAATGGAAAAAATTCCTTTCAATATATTTAGTAAAATTTCACACAAGAGTAAAAATAACATTAAATTTTTTTAAAATAATATTGAATATATATTTGAATTTTTTTTGGAAACATAGAAATGGAATATAAATATTCCCCATTAGATACTTATGTATGAAGAATTATGACAAATAAGAAAATTGTGGAATTAACTTTTACTTTAGGTTTGATTTCATTCATCCATATTTGTACATAATGTATAATGGTTTAAATAATGTTTTTAATTTAATTCAAAATCATTTTTGAATTTATTATATAATATATTATCCTTTTATATCATCTTATCAATGTATTGTGAATAATATATCATTATTACACTTATTCGGTGTGTTAACTGCTTCATTTGTTATGCATGTTTTATTGAATATGTCCTAGTTATTTAGAATAAGAAATAGTTACTTCATCTACATAATGATATTATTTCAATAGATAATATATTTATTCATTATAAAAATTTATGTAATCATTCTTTAATAGTGTTCATGGATAATTAATCATATTTCATCATTGAGGCGGTAGGCCATACATATATATGAGCGAAAACATAATTCCATAAATTGTGAAATGGTAAGGAAGTGGTTGGTATATATTTTTTCCAAATTCACTATCTTGTTATTATGATCATATATATATATATATTACTTTGATAATTATATCCATCAATATAATGTGGTGATGAAAATATATATTACACCACGTCGTGGAGATGGTAAGTCATGCATACGTAGGCACGATGATTTTTTTTGTAGTTTGGATAAAATGGGGAATAAAGTTGTTAAAAATTCATAATGACATATAAGAATATAGTTTATAATATATTAATTTGTTTATAATGAAAAAAATGAAGACGATGAAGAAGAAGAAATAACTTTTAAGGGGTCGGTAAGATGACTACCTATTCTTTAGCAAACAACCATTACATATCCTCTTATGGATATAATGGTTGGTCTTTTGAGGGGCCCCAACCTCTAAATTGTGTCTACTTAAGTTTATAAGGAAAATTAGTAGGATATGGTGGATATTGAAGGATCAATTTAATGTGAATAAGTGTGGGAGGAGGTTCCCTTTTATAATTGTGGTGAAAGGTACTTTTGGGATTTCAAAAAATATTGATTTATAATAAATTTAATAAAACAAAAAATGACTCCAAAATTCAATGTATTAGAATATTAGATGATATAAGGTTGTAATATCATTAAATAATATATTTTATTCAATTTTTTGTAATATTTTAAAGATTATTAGTTTGATTAACCCTTAGTAAACCTATTTTAATTTTATCTATGGTAACAATGTTTGCAAAATTGAAGGGCTGTAATTTTTTCTTATGTGATTTCAATTATACCATAAATGAAAAATATATATCATTTGAGACTAATTTATAATTGTTTTTTATTTTTTAAATATTTTGTAATTATTTTATAATAATTTAATAAAATATTAATTTGATAAAATATAATTAGTGTAAATCTTGACACTATTCATTAATTGGACATTTAAAAGTATCAATATAACAAGTTAAACTAAAAAATATATATTCTATTATATCACTAAGAGATCAAAGTAATATTGAAATATTTTTATCACATTTATTACTTCAAATATTATTTATTTTAAATTTTTTTAACATTTTTTTGGTATCTACATTTATAAAATAATTACAACATCAACTTTTTTAAATTATATAATATATATATTATTTTTCTGAATTTTTTAAAAAACATTACTAGGATTATTATATAACTTCTATATATATTATGAATATTTATTGTGAGAGATATCTTTTGGGAAACCCTATATTAAAAATGATATACTATTTAAAATAAAAATGTGAAATCATTGAATTTTTAATAAAACAAATTTTGGATATCAAAATCTCATCTATGTATCCCAAAAATTAAGAATTTAATTTATATCATTAATATATTTTTATTAGTTTAAAAATATACATTTAGATAAATTCATAATATTCCATTTTCCCCATGTGGACACATAAAAGATATTTAAGACAAAGGGAGTGATAAATTATGTCTTTATTTTATTTAAATATTATATAAACAATTTTCAAGTTAGAGATTCCATTAACCAAAATCTTTTTTATCCTAGGGTGGTGAGGGTATAATTATCATTATTCAATAAAATGCGGTCAAGTGTTATGGTTATTTTATAGTATTTTTAAATTAATTTTTAACCTAAATTACCTAACTTAGCCTTTACTATGGTAACAAAATTTACCAAGGTTAATATTAGTATTGGAAAAAAATAAAAGGGACCTATTTAATAAACTTGGGCTTTTTGAGTCTAAATTTTTCATGAATTTTTAAAATTTTAAGAACACAATTTTTTCATAATTTAATTAAAAATTAAACCGGTAAAATCCTTGAAAAAGGTTTTTTTCAGGAAAATGTACATTTAAAACATTAAAGGTTTTTACAATAAATTCATGTATAATTTTTTTTATAAATCAATAATTTATTTATTTTAAATTAATATTATCTAATTAGAATTTAAATCTGGTAAAAAACATAGTTTGGCCATGTATATTCTTTAGAAGGAAATACAGTCTTAAATAAATATGAATATTTTCAAAAAATAATAATTTTAATATAAATTTTACATGTTTTATTAAATTATTAAATAAATATTATCAAATTTACTTTATTCAAATTCTACAAGTTAATAAATACATGAAAACATATTATTTAGAAATTGTATTTTTGAATTATAAATTGATATTACTAAAAGGGTGTGATAATTTTCTAACGAGATACTAATAAATTCATATTGAGTTAGAGATGTATATTAATTTAATAAATTAGTTATTCAAATTTATGACCCCCAATTTAATGGCTATGTTATACTAATAGTGTCTCTTGTTCATTTATACTCATAGTTGCATGCAATAGAAACTATTAAAGAATTAAGATTATTTAAAGAAAAATATTTGTAAAAATATCAGTGTTTTAGACCTTCAGTGTGGATTATAAATTGAATTACTTTATTTTATAAATATTGATTGGACCTAGGGGATGTCCTGAGATATTTCCCTTACTAATAAATGGAATTTACCATGTTAGAAATTTTCCAGTTCATAATTGAACCATTTAAATTCCTTATTGAGTGTTGTAAAATGAATCTCCTTATTTTTATAGTTCAAATGGAATGTATTAAATTGAATGGTTTCTTCATGAACTGTTTCATTCCATAAATGTGTTAAATAGTTTAAATCAAATGACCAATATTGGGTGGCATGGACATGACAAATATTTTTTACTTTATTATGCAGAACTATATGAATTGTAATGCCCTCAGTTATTATAGTTCTTGGAGAGAATAATGAATTAGAGGTGATGGATCACAGATATTTTTATAAAGATTATTACACCTTTGATATATTCTATGAAAAAATGGTCTTGGTTCTATTGGGAATGATAATTCACACGTTTTTACATCGGGTTGTTGAGCATGACGTCTCACACCATTGACTATTTTTGGATGGTGGGCATGTTGCACCACATACCTTGCTTCAGGTTTTGGAATGAAGACACACACACACAATCTGTAGTGGTGAGCATAACATCTCTCACTCGAATTGAGATGTAGGGAGTATACCCATTTTCATAGCTTATAGTCCCCTTTAGTCTTGTTATGGTTGTTTGAGTTACACCCCAGTTTAGCCAACACAGTGTTTTCGAGGTATATGGTCACTTATATTCCACTCATACACGTAAAATATTTGTTAATGAAATATATAATTATACTACATATATTACTATATATATAATTACTTATCAGAAATTCATTCCAGCCTAAGCCGAAGCAGGTAGAACCACCAAGTGTCTTATGGGAACCTAAGTGGGTTGTTATTTATTTATTCATCTTTGTCTATTATTTTTCTTATGTATGCACATTGTTTTCTATATACATCGCTTGGATTACATCGATAATGCATTTGTGGTGGCCTACGTTGATTATATTTCATAGCATACCTGGGTTTACTTTGTCACCTGATTATATTAATTGTTTGTAAGAATCAAAAAGGGATATAAATCTAACATATATATTCAATATTTTTTACTTATATATGGAGCATAACAGAATAGGACTAAAAATATACTCAAAATTCTAGTGAAAATTTGTTTTTGTCTTTTCACACTTTTTATATCACATTTTACTTTTCTATCCCATGTTCCCTTTATGTACATCAACATACCATGAATCCATGTATATGAAGCTGCCTATTGGATATTGATATAATTATTTAATTGTTAAGTAATTAATTCTTCCTCTATTCTTTATTAAATAATTTATATCATAATTTATGTTATGGAGAGTTACTGGTCTAGTCGTCATTGTTTCTTTATATATATTATTCTTCCACTGTTGAGTATTGTTTATTATAACCATTGTGACATCTAATATGAGGTTATAGACTCCCCACTATACTGCCTATACACCATGACTTCTAGACCGAAGCCTCTGGTGTACGAGGATTAATGCTTGGGGCCATGTAGCCCACCAAATCAGGGAAAGTGTGAAGTGTATCCTATGTATTTATGTTATAGAAAAGATGATGAATATGTGGTTGAGTATCAATGAATAATGATGTATTTTTTAAACAACATTGTTGATAACCATGTAGAAGATAAAAAATGTGTTTATGTGTTCTAATTGTTTCTTAGGTGATTTTCAAACCACCAATTAGTTTTGAAATGATTTTTTCACTTGTGTATTTGTTGAAAATTTGAGTTTAGTTTTGTGTAATTATGTAATAATTTATATTTTGCCATATGATGTTGAAAAGGGTACTTATTAGAAGTTATTAAGTTACATATGGGTAGAATATCCATTGCGTAAACATAACCGATGTTTAGGTTAGGGTAGTTGGTATTAAATAAAGGTATGTTGAGTGCTATGTAAGGGTATATCGAACTATGTTATCATAGGATGAACACTACTTAAGGGTTGAAAAAACTTTATAAAGTTAGGCTAGATGCTCCAAATATACCATCTAAAGGTTTTTGGTCTAGTAAAGGTTCTTGTGTATGTTTTATGGGAATTTGAAAAGGTAATATTTTATTTATAATAACCATGTATAGGTAATTCAATAGATTTGTAAGGGTAAACTAATATTAACAACATAAAGGTAATACGAGATGCATTGTGTAATAGTCATTTTATATTTCTAAATCTCACATCATTGTAGTTCCTGGCTAATGTAACTATATACCATATAAGTGCAATACTCGATGTTTTTATACAAAACAATAGATATTTTTCAAGGATAATAACCTAACTTTAGACAACCCATGGAAATTAAGATGGCCAGGACAGAGCTTTACTCTACATCATGGATATACCAAATTCAAAAGAGGAATGTACTTCAAGGTATCGTGGGGCTACACCATAGTATATGAAATTACATTGCAATAAAACAAGGAAGAAAAATCTACAATGTAATGGAGTATTCTATAACATAACTCATGTTATGTTGAGATATTGAGATTTTTTCAATCCTCGTTGATAAGGGTTAGACTATGGAAGATGGAAGAAATGAGTTTATGATGGTGGATGCACCGTTAAAAAGAATGAATCTTGTAGTAGAATTTTTTTACTATAGAACATTTGACTATACAAAAAATGTGAGTATGGATTATATTTCTATTCATTGATTTTGTAAGATCCCACTCTATAGAAAGTTTCAGTACACTATATAACTAGTTTGTTTTTATGGACTTAGAAGATACTACACTATTGAAGAAATGGATATGCCATTATATCCATCAAAAAATAAATGAGAATATTTTTGGGAGATTTTAACTATTACAAAATGTATTGAACTTGTGAAAATTTCATAAATAGTGGAAAAAGATGACTACCATGATCATCTAAGGATAACATTAAATTATCCAAATTTTATAACAATACATTCTATATAGATAGAGATATTCTTATGTAGTAATATTTTATAAATATAAAATATCCCATATAGTTTTAGAAATTATCTTAAGGCTCATTGAGAATATAATAGTCATTTATGACTCATTAAATGAATGTTATAACACATGTAAAAATTATTTTATAATATTAGAATATATGTCCACATGGAATAACAATCAAAAGAAACAAATTGGAAGAGATATATAGATAGATATTACACTTACATATCCAATTCATAGAGATACAAGAGAGGTTTTTTAGTGAGTATTCAAAAGTATTAAATAATTAGAAACAATTTAAGATCAATCAATAAATAAGATTAAGGTGCTAGTTGGGTCTACAACAAATTGATGATGTTCCAGTGGTATTTAAGAATGTTTAAAATGTTTTGTTTTAGATGAGAGTTTGGAGGCATGATGGATTGGAATTCTTCAAAATCATTCCAATGTTGAAGAAGGTGTTTTTTGTTATTAGGATAAGTTTTTCTAGAGTTATTGTTGAATGAATAATGTGTGTAATAAAAGTTATTTTATAATCGGTGAAAAAGAAGAATATTGGGTCTTTAACAAAGCTTCTATCTACAGTGAGTCTTGGATTCTATTCTAGTGTGTCTAGAGAATGGTCCTAGATATCCATAATCTATTAGTGTGATTCTTTCCACCAGTAGTGTTCCAATGAATGAGAAATTTGAGTGAGTGACCCATGTAAAATATTGGGTTATCCTTAAACCTTGAAAGGTTGTGAGCATGTGAATAAGAGTGACCTAGCACAAAACATTCTAGAGTATCAAGCTCATTGATATTTTTTGGAATGATACATCACCGTCTAATTCTCCTTTGTGTATCCAAATTAGGTTCATCCATTTAAATACTCATTTCCACATTTACATTATCTATGAAAACCAAAATAGATAAAAAAACTATAAGAAAATTCAATTCTAAATAATAACAACGTGACCCTCAAAGTTGAGATTTCATGATCTACAATGGGAAGGGGAAAAGTTAATGGATAAAGGAGATTTAATTTCTTAAGAATTGCATACCCTAATTCACCAACCAAACCCCATCATAGAGTAATATGACTCTATTCACATTTTTTTGTGAATTAAAAATATGAATGTTCATTAGAAGGCTCTGGGAATCATGATATTATTTTAAAACCCTCTGAAATTATAATGTGACACCATACCTTATTATTCATCCGGTTTGACCCCATACAATTACAATGGTGTGGCCGATGCACTATGGTGCATTGATATCCATTATAAAAGAATCAAGGAACATGACCTGTAGTCCTTTTGGATGTGATGAATCTCTTTCATTCTGTGACCAGAAAAATTTCAAACGCAATACGCATGAATAAATCCTCACCTAAGTGTTATTTTTTCAATTAATAATGGTTCCCCTTTTTCTAAAATAATCTTGAATAATCCTCACACTAGGTCCAAATATAGTTAATATATGATGAACCTCCCAACTTGAAAATTAGTTCTTACTAACCCCAAGTCTTACTCCCCCATATCATATCAAAATATCACACAGAAAATCACACACATCCCCATTCTTCAACTCAGGCATTCATGGTGTGATTCTCATAAAACAATTCAACTACTTTATATAGATTTCAAGGTTACCCCCAAACATCCCTAAAATCCCCCAACACTATAGAAAAAAAACAATAAAGGTTAAAAAATATCTAAGACCTTATATTATATACCTATCGACAAAATCTTATCCAAGAAAATTAATAAAAACCATAAGAAGGAAACAGAAAAGGGTTCATCATAATGAAAAATAATCATACAATACCTCTAGAATAAGGATATGTATTTAATAAAATCACAACCAAATACTCATAAGATAATTTAATAAAATCCCCAAATATCATAAACCATATCAGGAATAATTCTGAGGAATACACCCCATCTCAACTGATTCAAACCTCAAATAAATCTAGATATTGAGTACATATATGTGAAACATGTTTTTAATTAAACTATTTTTATCCACCTTGTAAATATATGATACAAACCAATAGAATATAATTTCCATAAAACACCATCTCAAGACGATCCCAAATCTCAATGGGCTATTCCTTTATCATGGCATCACATTACAAAATCAACTCACACTAGTCAATAACATGGTAATCATCATGAATATATAAAATTAGATTTGAAAACTAGAAATGTGAATTGATATGATCTGTCTTCAGAAGAATCTAAAATCAATAGAAAACTACAATGACGTGTTCAAATACCTCAAAATCCCAATAATTCAAAAAAAATGAATAATCACAAGACCTAACCTCAACTTCCCAGAATGAGGAGATTCATTAAATAATAATTATCCATTAATTTTAAACATAAACGCATCCTCCAATGATTAACATAAGATTTTTGATGATCCTAAGATTCCTTTAACTGTATTTGAATCATTTGTAACTTCAATTTTATTCTCTACAACAATTTCAATCTATGAATCACTAACACTCCAACCATTGTCCATCATAATGCTGATATTCATGTTTTACCATATTTATCATCGAACAAGGATATACTAATAGAACTGTGATTGATATTTTTATATGTAAAATCAACAAAGCTTAGCTGATTCACCCACAAACCACTAAAATCTAAGACGCACACATGAAATATGTCTTTGAATGTTATATATTCCACATATCTTAATTATTCTTCTGTGGATTAAAATCTATAATAATACATAAATGAAATATAAAACCATGATGGATACCCCTTTTTACTCTGGTGGTTAAATAGGGGCAACAATAAACAAGAATAATCTACAGAACTCTATTGATCCTTACAATATACTCTAACTATTTCCCTATCCAGACATCCATCACACTAAACTACTTAATTAGCTTGAAGTGGATTGAATTTATCAAATGGAGTAAAATCTAATAGATTTCATCATACCCACCTCAATATTGAAAAAAACATTCATGAAATATATATATATATATATATCTCCTCTATCCTTCTAAGTTACATCTAGTAACTAAATAAATCCGACAAGAACATAGTGTTTTTATTTCACCTCCTAGAATACCAAACAGTATGATATGTACACTATAAAAATCCACATAATCCATAAACACCACAACATACTAATCAAGGAAAATTACACCATACCCACAATAGGATATACTGCTAAGGGTGAGATATGAAACTCGTGAAGAACCACCTTATGCATCACTGAGGGAATGAAGTTCCTCAAGAAAAGAAGAACATATATTGACCATCCTCAAACATTCCCTTGAGGGAATTAGCAGAAAAAAATGATTCTAAGAAATTCCACTTTAGAATCACCCAATTATGATTCCTCAAAAAATATCACCATGTATAACTACAATTTTATTTTATAGAGACATATCATATAGTATAATTCCTTTATATAATGGTAAATTATTTCATTCATTTTTTTCACTCTCTACGTTACCATATACACATGAGTTTCATCACTATATGAATTTATACTCATAATGTTAGTAACAATGTTCTCTTTCTCTAATGCACCAAAAATATTAAATTCATAATCCTATAATAACTATATATACATTCTTTATTATATGTTCAAGTTATACTTTGAGAAGATGTATCTTACCCTCTTATGATCCGTAACGAAAAAACAGTTATATCTGTTGAGATAATGTCACCAAAACTTCAATTATAGCCCTGCTGCAGCTAGCTCAAGGTCAAGGTTATCATAGCAACATTCATGGTTTCATAATTATTGGGATATTTATGAAACAGATTCTCTATTATATAGAAGAACACAACCTATGTGTAAGAAAAATTCCTTGTAGAAACCCTCTAACATAACTCCTTCATAAGTAAAATGGATAATATGTGCACTAAATAACATATACATCAAATTCCAAAATGTATATAAACATTGGTCAACCTATATGAACTACTAATCCATCTATGATAAGATTTTTGGAGTAGTAACAATGTGAGGGAATTTGGGTACATATTTCCTATAATATCTAATGAGACCAAGGAATCTTTATATTTTTTCACCACTCATAGGGGGTACCTAAGAAACAATGCATTGATCTTTGATATTTCAACCGCTACTCCCCCCTAAGACATGAAATTCCTTAAGAAATAAAATTCACTATCAGTGAATTTATAGAAAAAATCATTCCCAAATATATGAGGATACTGAAGAGCCTCAATAATGGATTACAAATGTCGTCATTCACTTCCTCAATCAAACAATGCACAAGGATTCAATTAATAAAATCAACCAAAAATTGTTCATGAAACTAATAAAACATATATTTCAAGAGTATCATTAGCCTAATTTTTCTATTCAGAGCACCAAAGGGGAGCAAAATTTACTCATTTTCCATTATAACACCATAAGGAATTCTTCGATATATCACCATCCTTCACCTACATCTAATGAAAACCTAACATCAAAACGATATTTTAAAACTGGAAAAAACCCATTAATAAAACAAATAAATCATTATTTCAATGAAGGAGATAGTGAATCTATATCATCCCACTATTTGAGTAATGATAATCAATACATAGTTGTAGGCTTCCACATACAATCTTTTATAACAACACTAGAGCGCCCCTTTGAGACACACTACGTCAAATACAACCACTATATAGAAGATCATAAATCTGAATCTAACCCTACAAATTCTTATAAGGCCCGATCCTATATAAATGCATTAATACCAGAGAAAAACCTAAACTATAACACTATCCCAAAATCAATTTCACTTCATGGGGTAACATCACACCACCTTTGGAAAAAACCATAGAGAATTCTTCTATAGCCCTAAGAAAAAATAATGTTTGAATCACCAATGAACTCAAAATTAGTTTTTTCATTATAGAATATAATTAATAATTATGTATCTAGAGAATCAATTAGCCCCACATTAAAAATAACATGAAATTATCGAAATTATAATAGAATAATATAAAACTCCTCCTATAAAAATAAATGGCAGCCTACACAAAATAGAAATAACCCATTCCATTGGTGGAATCGAATAGATATATATTCTAACATTGGATATCTCAAAAAGAAAAATATTTACACAACTACATATAATATTTTTTACACATAACATACAATATTACATTTTCTTATCTGCAATAGTAAACACAATGGGAACTGAAATCCTCTCGAACCCAATCCCAAGAGACTGGACTAGATATGTTATAATGAAGGAGTGTATATCTCCCAAAATTAATAAATCATACACCCATGTATATTAATGTTATATGGTACCTCACACAATGTTTCCATCTAATAGTTCTGATAACCGAAGAGAGGAAAACTATTTGTGCCCTATACCTAGACCTTTATGTCCTTGTTATTGACAAACTCTATAAAAACCGTATACCCTATGTCCCTAAGGGTATTCAGTATCATGAAGTTGTTCTCTAATACCTTCATATCCTCTCCATTGATAAAATTCCATTGTTCCCAATTTATTCTACTTCCATAGAATAATTTCTACAACGAATAAACATGTAACATGTCACTAGCTCTATGATGACTACCAAGGATAGTTGGAAACATAGAATTATCCAATACATGACTCTTAAAAGATAGAAAAAGGATGTAAAAACACCCAGTAGTTGTCCTAGAATAGAAATCAATGGTGAAACTATATGAATAGAGAATATATTGACTTTATACTATTTAAAACATTAATTTAATTACAAGGTGAGATCTTATGATCATTGATTTTCTCATAGGTATACCTTAAATATTACCCTTCCATGATAATTTATCCCAATCCATCATCTTCTTAATAACCTCTTATTTCGATATAACCTTTAGAATCATTGATTACACAAATATGGTGATGTAACAGTGGATCATAGGATACAACACCTACTCATAATTTCTCACTTTCGCCTCTTTATATGGAATGATATCTAATGAATAACAAAGGAATTTCGAGAACCAAATAAAAAACTCATGTGTGTTCTATCAACACTAGTAGAGAGAGAGAAACTCTCATTGATGTTCAACCATTATATTCATTTATATGAACTCATATTGGAATTGATCATGCAATTTATACCATAAAACATATAGCTCCTCTTGATAAAAAACTATTAAAACATACCACTGATGAGAATCTCTAAGAAATATACTAACTTCTAATAGAATCTAGTGGTCCCTCCTTGAATGGGTCAAGATAAAAGTTATTTTCACCTTCTACAGACTTTTAATGGTCTTATAATGATAAAAATACTATATATGAATATAATCCTTGATGTTGAAACCCATGGAGAGTCTACCTATAATCATATTCATAGATTACTTTAACTTTTTGGTGATCTATTGGTATATCAAGTTGATCAACAGCAGTATGATCTTGATGATGAAATCCACTTGAATCCAAAACTGTATGATTCAAAATTTTAGTTACTCTATAAACCTCGAATATAGAATACCTAAGATTAATTAAATAAGAGATTTCCCCGTTCTAATCATCTACAGAATTCATTTATATGTGAAAAAATCCAGAAATAATATTATTACTAAGGTATATATACTACAAGAACCATCACAGTAGTTAGAAGGTTTTATATACTGAAGGTCCTCAAATTGGATCATAGGGGCCTTAGTCGATTAATTTATAGCTATCCACACAAGTATATATCAGGTTTTATATTAAAATATAATAATTACTTTACAAACTAATGTGTTCCTCTCATGTTTTTTTTCAAAATATCAAACCTATATCTTAAAAAAAATCTCAAATATGAATTTGTGAAAACCCTTCCCAACTAGTACCCCACTTGGGAAAATATTTTATACTAGAGTCTCCCCAGAAGAATGCCTCTAATAGGCTTTGTGTTGGTGACCAACACCAAGGTTTTAATGGTTATACATATGGAAGGAATTTTCCCCATTATTACCAGGAAATGATAAATATTTCATAAATCAATTGTATAATGATAAATAAAACAAAACGAATGCATGGAATTTCTTACAATGCATAAAAAAAATAGAAAAATACCACAAACTCCTATTCTAGTAATTATGAACAATAAAAGTTCTTAAGAAACCTTTACAAGATAGTATCCCCTATCTGTATCACCAACTGCCTCTTACAGGCGTCAATAATGATATATATATATAGGTGATCGTTAATGAATACATAGTAAGATCCTCCCCAAAACCTCCCATGAAAATTTTGAAGAATTATAATAGATCTATGTGAATAATGAATGAAATCACATTATTACCTAAATTAAGGTAAATAAATCCCCATCCATAAAAATTATTACTTACTAATTAATAAAAATAAGTGATAAAATAATTCTAATAACTTATATAGAAGAAATGTTCCCCACATCTATTTTCACACTGAACCAGTCATTCTAATCCACAACATCTTACCTCTTAGTTCTTTAATCTCATCCATAACTCATGTTTCATATCTATGAAACCCCATCCTTACCAAATCCAAATAATCATATAGTATGATTGAGAGGTATTACATCCCATATAAATATAAACTACACCTAATTCCATTACAACCAATACATAATTACAAATATATTAATCAGTATCCTTTATAGACTAGATTGACGAATAAACAAACTATAATACACCACAACCCACATACACATACATGTCATAATTGTGGGCCACTATAAACCGCATAAGTACATATACTATAACCATAAGTCACTATAGCCTGGATATTCCTACAAACCATATGATGTATACAAGATATAGTAGGTTTGGGGGAGTATTCATCCATTTCTATCCTTGAAAAACTATATATTATAAAAGCACGTGAATCCCAAGGCCAAATATGGGATTTGGTTTCGTAAACAAACATGGGTTCTGGAGCATAAAAAATATCCGAACATAATCAATATAATTCCCAAAATCATTCTACAGGAAATTATCCTTTACTAGAATCTAATAACACCTTGAGTATATTAATAATTCTTATTCAATGTATACATTAATCATCCAAATTAAAGGTTCTTTTATTTAACTTAATATTTCTATTTTAATATTAATTCAATTCCCCTTATTTACCTAATTAATTTATTATTCTCATTAATATATCAATTTTTTTAGTATGTTCATATTTAATATTAAAGATAAATGTTAAATAATATTTTGTTTCTATCATCATAATGTTTCAAGAACCACCGTAATTAAATAATTCATTATTTATTCCCCCCTATGATTCTAGATATTAAATAATAACTATACCTACGTGAAGGAATGATATATATAAAAAAATTAGTAAAAAAACAATAATCATTTAGAAATAATGAAATGAATAATAAGGAAACAGAAATAAAATAGGGCTCTCAAACAGAGTCAAAAATACACACATCAATCAAATATCTATTCCACATCATATGTACCATCCTAAAATCAATCGCAACAATCCTCCAACAATAAAAAATCTAGAAATCTCAACAATAAAAATATCTAAAAATAATACTATTTTACAATTTGAATAACACATGGTAATTTTTGTATTAAATAAATAATTCAAATTAAATTATTTTTCTAAAATAATAATCACCCTTGAGAAATTAATGCTAGTATGAACATTTCATTCAATCTAATACCCAACTAGGTATGAATTTATTCAAACAAGAGTATTAATTAAAAAAGACATATTTATCCTTAAATATTTTTATTAAGTCAATTCCTGATGAGTAGTTTTTAGAAAATAATAAAATTAATAATCATCTACTAATAATATCCTAATATTTCAATATATATTTTAAAAGGGATTTCATTTCATGGTAATAATTTCAATTAAATAATGATAATATCAATGAATGTATAATTCCTTAAACTTGATGATTTAATATCTTTAGGATTTTTAATCAGTTTTGGCATGAAATAAAATTTTAAGGAAGCATAAATAATCACAAAAATAAAAATTCACAATTTTTATAAAATAAATTGAAAAAATGGATAACACAATGAAATTCAATGCTACTACACCACATCTTAAAATTCCTTAATTTCACTTTAATATATTATTTTGTATAATTTAAGAAATTTACAATTGAAAATTACACAATGATAATCCAACATTTACATATAATTAAATAATTGAAATATGGAATATCGTTCCTTGATATTATGTGAAAACATTAACTAAATAAAAATAGAAGTATTGGAAAAGAACACTAATGTCCAACCTCCGGAGAAATCCAAAAAAAAATCCTATTGAAAAATGCATGATACTCTGACAATTACACATTATTAAATGTTATATTTCATGAATCCCATATTTTGAAATGAATCCACAATTAGCACATAAAAATAATGATAGGATGGGTGACAAAAATATAGAGCCTTGAAAGGAATACACAAACCAAAACTACATCATCCATTATAAATCACCCATCAATAATTGATGAAAACCCATGAGGAATTGAAGGAATATTTATTTCCATGGCATGATAAGAAGGACTGAGATATGGATAAATGGAATGAAGGAGGATGAAATTGAAACCTTGGATAGATGATAGATTTTTCACAACGAATGTGACTAAGGATCCACTAAAAAGGCATATGTTCCCCCAAAATTATTACATTAGTACGTTCAGTTCAAAAGATAAATCATAAAATTTAAGAAATTTTATTAACATGATGAATTTACAGAGAATCCAAGAAAACTATACATCACATAATGATAGGAACTCACCACTATTTAATGGCCTATATCCAAATATAATGGTGTAATATCCACACTTATATCTTCCCTTTTAATATGACCAATAATCATTTATTTTATATAAACATGGAGGTTCCCAATATGGATAAGGGTTTCACATTGCAACATTCAAACCATAAAAAACCAAGGAATGAGGCATGACCTTTTCCCCCATCTTGATAAACCCAAAAAACCATGACATGGATTATGCAGCATGGAATGACCTACACACCAATACCAAATGATCAATGATATGGATAAAAATGGTAAAATGAGTACCTTCTTTATATGTTGTGGTAATAATCCTTCATGTTAGTACTAGAAAAATGGTAAAAAAATATGTAATAGTAAATCCATATTTTTTTCTATAGAAGCATAAATGGTTCCCCCTTTTACAAAATCACTCTAAATACACCTCATGTTGCATCCAAATATTATCACGTCTTAACAAGAAACCCATCCATAAACCAAACTATTTTTAATTCCCATGACTTAATCAACCAAACTAGGACTCTGAATCGCACAAAAACACACCCCACCATTCCGTAATTAATTCCTCATTATCACAAAACTATCCAAACTATTTTTCAAGAACATAAGGTTACCTCAAAACATCCCATTAATCATAAATCACCTAATAAATAATAATGGAATGATTTGAAAAAATTTCCCTTAAAAGCTCAAATAAATCCACAATGAAAACTTATATGATGACATTGGTATAATAATAAAATAATACAAATGTACATGAGTGGATCACTAAGTTATAACAATGTAATCATGATTAAATTAATTAATCTAAGATAAAATTTAAAAACATTGCATTTTATTACTATGTTACTAGGAAAAAATGATTATATTTACTCTCAAAAAATAGTTTAAATATCCCAGATTCCAAATAAATAAGGTTTTAGGCCACATTAGCACATTGACAACAACCTCTATAGAAATAGTTTGTGTACTATAAACCCATTTCACAAGATGTTCATTGGGAATACAGGTGGATAAAATAAAATCTATGGGGAATATTATATATTATTTCCATACCAAAAAAGGTACATAGTTCTTTTTTAGACATTTTCAAAAATATGATTAGACAAACGGAGATTAAGAATAAGAATAAAAGAGGTCACAATTATCTCCACTACAACTACCCTTACTAAAGTGAGAAGGAATATAATGTACCACTAGTTGTGGAAGATGAATTATTTGTACAATTTTATAGTTTCCATTAATATTAAATTAACATTTTTTTCTTTTGAAAGTATCCATACTCTCAAACATTATATCATACCCTTATCTATATTCTTCATAATTACAAATAAACATAGGAAACACAAGATATTTACAAGTTTATTTCCAATTTTGTCATCTACTGATTTCATTGTATAGGTCTACTCCAAGACCAATATCTTTCACTTATATTAAATTTATTTACAATGGGGCTGGAATCACCCTGATCCCAAAAGTGATTCCTAATACATATGTAGTATCGAGAGGATTAAACCTTCAATCAAATTTTTTTTCACATCACATATGTATTATGAGGAATAATTATTCATTTTCCCAATAGTTAACAAAATTAATACTGAAACTAAAATTATTATATCAAACTCAATCCAATATTATTTTGTAACAAATATAAATCTTTCATTGAGCCTTAATAATAATTAGAGTCATCCCTTACTCTCGAACTTAGTATCTAGAATATAAATGTTCGAATATTAAATATCAAGAACATAAAACTATAGCCTCTTAACCAAGTGATATAAAACAATTTAGTAACTTCCTACAATTCATTGATATTATTTAAAATTATGAATATTATTATTCATCAAAAGGATCATCTATAGTGTGTTTGTCATCCTCTATATATTTCTTCTCTAAAAATATCATCTCCAATCCCTATATAATGTACCCTATTATATAACCATTCTTAATATACTAAATATTGGTAATGAAAGAACCAAATTTATAATTTTCCTCCTTCATAAAAACAGAACCGACTACCTTCAATATCTCCAAAAACAATACATTATTACTTTAATCGAGAAACCAAAAAATATCAATATCCACGATATTGAAGTATTTAAAGGAATGCAACTTGAATGATGACATCAACCTAATGTTTTTAATTATTGAATTATAGTTGAGAGTTTCGAACTTTGTTTTGACTTAATAATAATTTTATGTTAATTATTTTCATAATTTTCTATTTCATTAAATATTTTTTCTTATTTTTCAAGTGTTTCACATAAACATTCACATCAAATATCTCCTTCACCAATATCTAATTGCATATAATTATACTTTTTAAAAACTATTTTCAATATCTATTGAATTATCCATATTTCTTCAGGACTTCAAACTCATCCAAAAAAAACTTCTTTTTCTTTATACATTTATAATTTGTGGCAATAGAAAATTATTCAAACTGTTCCTTTCATTTCCTAATTTATACTTCTATCATATTCCGATCATATCCAAATTCTTACTTAATTATAATCTACATTTGATATTTTTTCCTTTAAATTTATTCTTATATTTTTAGAATTTGGTTGTTTTTATCTTATGATATTATTAACACATGGCCTTATAAAATTTTGAAAATTATCATCTCAAAATACCATATCGGCATAACTTAAACAGATATATATTTTGAGTTATATTTATCGATAGAATCCATTAATATACACTATCCTTTTCAGTTTTATTTGTCCTCATCTTCATATAGATCTGTTAATTATTATTTTATTCATTTAAAATCATTTTATTTACATCAATTGACATTATAATAATTACAAACTACTTCAACTTCAGATTATTGACATCAGAATTCCCAATGTTTACTTGTTCTCTAGGACTAACCATTAGTATATGATTCATTATGTACATCTCCATCTTCAATTTCTTTCGACTTCTGAAATCACCCTCTGTTATTATTATAGATTTTTCATCCCTTGGATTTTATTTTATTTAATTTTGATTTCATATAAAATAGATATCACATGCATATCACTTATAAGTGATCAATAAATCACATTTATTCATTAACGGATATTACATGTTTCGTTTTTTGGATAATCTAAAATTCAGTGATTATTCACAATATACAAATTTTAGATACATTAGATTTTGTTCCAACAAAATCGTTAACTTTTAGTCTCAAAATGAATAAAAAAATTATCATGAAGATGTTTGCTGCATTGAATGATAATCATAGTGTCACTAGACATAACTTCAAGAATACCATTTCTATCAGCTTCAACTGCACTAACAAATACTCTCCAAAAATGATTATCATTACACCTTGCACAACCGTTGAAAAAATTAAATATATAATACAATACATATAGTTCATGATATAATATCTTTAAAATATATGTTTCTATCAATATTTACCTGATAAAAGTTGAATTATTTATAGAGATTACCATGCATAGAGTTTCGGGATTTAGCAGTTTATTTTATCCCATGAAAGGATTTCATAAACCAACACAACATATTTCCATCACTATCAAAAATAATATCATTAATTGTATTAAAAAAATTTGTCTTTATAAACTATTTTTATGAAATATGAATTTACAAACATCTAATAAACATTAAATATTTTAAGATAAATCTTCGAAAATCATTCTAAAAGAATAATTTATTTTAATTGGTGAAACATATTCTGTGAATTATATAATATTAACCTATGAATATATATTAAAAACTAATATGACATTATTCCTTGAGATATAACCTATTTTATTGAGAAATTTTATGTATAACCATTTGGTACCTACAAAATTATTTCCTTCCAGTCCATGGAAAAATTCAATGATTTATTTTTAAGAATTTGATCCATATCCTCATTCCATGATTTTTTCTCAACTCCCAGTGCTCAAAAACCACTATAATTTATTGTGGTACAACATGGGAAACACACCTATTAGCTATTATAATTTTAATACTCAATATAATTTTGTTCTTTATATGAGATTCCTGAATTTAAATAATTTTTTAGGTTCAACACTCTTTTGTATCTTCCAAAAGGTTAGTTGTTTACCTTAAATAACACTTTCATCATCATTAGACTGATTAGATGTAGTGTTAACCATACTAATTTCATTATCATATTCATTTTAAATAATGTTTTTTATAATATTTCATGTCATATTCAATTAATTATTAAACCTTTTTATCACATGTATCCCCTAATATTGTCTTGTTTATAAGGACTTTTAATTCTTAGGAATCAACTAGCTTGTGTAGCTATTTATTCAAAACCATGCTGACTCTTCCATTGGATGAATAAACTATGAATTCCATTTTGTCTTTTTTCCCTCAAAATTTTATAATTTTTTTTGATCTCCATTAAACATGGACACACAAAAACAATGTAAATATTCACTATTGGTTTCTCCTTAGACCATATCTCGTAAAAAGTAAAATTTTATTCCGTCATTAATAAGTAAAAAAATTCATATGCACAGTTGTACTACCGTATTCTCATTGATTGTATTTTTATATTATGTATTCCACAAGAATTGTTCTTCCCATTTAAACTATGTCTTTATTCATCCTCTCAATAACCTACTTCTACAAAGGGGAATTAAGAGCATTATATTGATGCATAATATGAGGATTAAAATGATGGGATTCAAATTATATTCTAGTAATATATCACTCATAATATCTTTTTAACTTTAAAATATATATACAAATATTTAATTTTCAACTTATATTATATTTATATTGAACATATCTGTATATTCAAATTTTTTTCACAAAAATTGTACTTGTAATCACTGTGAAATCATCAATGAAAGTGATTCATGTAACTTTTAGTAGACTGATATATCATTGGTCCACAAAAATTATATTATGTAATTTTTTGTCATTTTTTCAAATTAATATCTACTATTTTTATAATTTTATGATTGTCTTTCATATTTTGGAAATTTTTAAAAATAATATATCATTGTATTTTCAATTTGGGTACATCTCTCACCACATAATCCATGATGATTTCAAAAAAAAAATTGATCATGAAAAAAATTTCAACCATGTTACATATTATTTCATCATTAACAATCAGATATCCAGAGATACATAGATCATCAGTTTGGAATATGTTACTACCTGTTCATTCTCCCAAGGTGATATTTATTCCACCCTTTGAGAACATGATAATGAATGATTATTTTCATGAAAATAAATAATATTTACCAACATAATAACAATTTCTCACACTTAATAGGTTTTTTATACACATTAATAATAATATTTTCATTGGATTTCAAATTTTTGAGCTTCTATATCCGATGAATCAATTCCTAGAATTCTTAAATGTAACTACCCCTATATCATGTTTTTAAATGCTACAGATTTTTTTTTATCACTGTCCATATAAATATAACACACTCAATCATGTTTTTTGGCTTATTTCATATGATATATTTTAGAGAAACAACAATTATTAGTGTATTTTACTTCATCTTCAAATTTTTATCATTCCTTAAACTTTCTACATAAGTATATTTTCCAAGAAGTGATATCATAAGTATTTCAGAAAAATTAATATTCTAGTCACTTATAAAATTTTTTCTAGACACTGAAATTTGTTCACAGAAGTCATACATTAATATCTTTTGGTGACATATTTCATAATGTATAAATGTTTCTTCAACATCCAAGGGTATCTTGCATTATTATTAGAGTTTATCCTCGTCAATTCATACATAGTATACTGAGTGACATAATATACAAGAAGGTACGTATTGTTTTGTTAAAAATTCCACAACAAAAATAATAAAATCTTAATATTGTTATCCAATATTGATATGAGTTTTGTATAGAAAAATGTTAAAGATGTTAAGACATATTTTCTACTTACTATTTATTTTTAATTGGTTAATTATTTATCCATTACATAATATTTAAATAATTTTGTATCAATGATTATTTAACATGATTTTTCTCATCATAAAAGTAAACATTTTAGGTGTATAAACTACAATATTAGTAAAAAAATACTTACATTTATGCATAAAATGATTTTTTTAACCTGGATGTTTTGTATAATATTATCAATAGCTTGAAATAAAAAAATAAAAAAATAAAACACTATATGGAAATATTAAATAGTCACTTTTTTAGTATTTTTAGACATAAGACAACATTATTATTTATTATGTAACTATTATTTTTATAATAATCTTTTCATCATGATTTTTAGTATTTTATTTTTCTCTACAACCATTTTCATCAGTTTTTAAATATTATCAATGAATACATTTTTCCTTCCCAAAATCTATTATTTTACACTATTTTTTTTTCAACCCCATACTTCAACATACTAGATTACTTAATGATTTATGTGTTTTAATAAATACATGCCTCATGTTCTAATTTAGATATATTTTCCATGAAATTCTCCACTCCTTTATCGTATTTTCTCATTGATGTTTTCTCATGGTTTTTAATATGATCCGCGAATTTTCTAATGGTTTCTAGAACCCATTATCTAGATTTACTAAATTATGGTTATTACTCTTCATCTTCTTGGATAAAAAAACACCCCCATTAACTTCTAGAAAATCCATTCTTTGTTTTAGAAATTTTTAACTTCTGTTAATTTTTTCCTCTATTTCCTATTGTGAGGATTTTATTCTTTCTTGTTATCCTCATATTCACCACCATCCATCTGTATAAAATATAGTTTGAAATTATAACATCTCCCACAAATAAAACTTTTATTAGTAGTATTCCTTTATACTTAGTTTTTCATATTTTTATGTTCTTTTAGATAAGACCCATAAAAACATAAAATATTTATCTTATTGTTACTTATATCCAAATTGACTATAGGAATCATCTAACACTTCAATAAATTTAATATTTCACATAGCTCTATATTCTCTCTCCTCGTGGATATTCTTTATAAATGGAATCACTTTTGTCATGTCATAATTTATAAGAATGTTATTCAATTCCTCAATACATAAATGATCTGTTTCGTGAAAAGTCATAAAAATATCCTCAAACATACCAGTCAATTTTTTGATAATTTTGTTTAAAAATTATAGAATCATAGAAAGTATCTTTAAAATCTATTTCTTTTATGATGTTATCACTAACTCTTTTCAATTTTTAATAAAATGTATCTTTATTAATGATCCTAACAACATTAAACATGCTTCTTAATTTCTATATCTTTCATTAATTGAATTTGAAATTACATATAAATATGATTTTGAGTTTTTCCTAAGTCTCATTACCTGTATAGAGACTCATCACCATCATTTATAATTCAACTTCTAAGGATATTAAAATAGATTTTTTCCTTTCTAATAACCTCCATGCTTATCGTCCCTATAATATTCATGGGATAATAATTCTTGATAAGTGTAGATCCAAAATTAGAATCCTAATAAACATACAGGAGAATATAAAAAAGATATGGAACCCTCCCATTCATCCATACATTATAAATTTTCATCGAATGTTGGGATACATATATTATTGGATGAATACAGATTCTCTATCTTCATATTATAATTGATATTTTGAGGGATCTTGGTATTCCATCATACTACATAATGTTCAAAAAAATGTGATGTTATACTGATAATGGAAAGTGGAACTAGTTGTACAATTTTACAAAATACATAAAACTAAAATTAGCATTTGTGACTTGTCAGAGTCTTGATCATATAAATATTTATTTCTCAACATTACGCATAAAGATATAAATATAATTTAAAACACGGAATAATATATTTATAAATGGTTTAATATTAATCTAGTAATTTTATCCTTTGTGTAATTGTTTTATTGTGAGAAAAATATATTCTAATAATATTTAATGTGCTTATAACTTGGAATGTATCACCAAAAACCTAAATTTATTTCTCATCACATATCCGTGGATTAATAAATCTTCACCAAAATTAAATTACCAACACATATTTATTCTTAAGAGATATTATACTAGTTACCAATAGTATACAAGGTTGCCACCAAAACCAAATCACCATGTTCACCTTAACTACCTGCCCGATCAGCAAGGAAAATGATTTTCCTCAATGAATTATTATTAATAATAAAAAATTACCTACTCAAAAAATCAATTTCTATAACTTGACTATATAAAACATAAATATAAAAATAATTATATTATGGAATATCAACTTATAAATCTTATGGAATTTAGGAACATTTTACTATACTCAAAATTTTTTCAGAATAGCGGATCTTCTTCATTTATCCATAAAATCATCCTGAACAAACTGGTCAGCCTCCCTATAAAAATTCTATCAAAATGTATACAATGAGCCTTGAATAAAGATTCTTGTTATATATACATTCTCACTATAATTAATCTGAGGCATACATGTAGCAGGTTTTGAATCATACACGTTTCTGAAATCATGGTCAACAACCTCAAATGACTCCAAAACTATGGAAGTGTGACTTCTAAAAATCCTACCACCAAGATCGAAATCAACGATTTACAAGGATTACCTAAATTATTGCTTAAATTAAGAATTAATATTTAATTTTCAATTCTAAAAGCCTATATTAGAATCAACCCATTGAGTAATATTTTATGTATATTTTATGTGAAATAATTTTATAATCATTCAATAATTTTACTTATGTTTGAACTTATTACATTGTATTAATCAATCATCAATATCATAAAGTTTCACAAACTTCCTTTTCTTCTATGAACTAGTAATTCTATTTAGGTTTGGTTATAATTTTTTTAAATCATTATCCTACCATTGGGTCTCAAAAATTAATTTGAAAAACTTCTTTGTATTTTAATATTCATCTTTATTTTCTCTAACACAATATTTATACTATTTATTTCAGCATCATAACTTTTAATCCTTTCAATTTCGAATTTTATATTTCTTGTAGTCACAAAATTTTAAAATTTCATAATCTTATGATTCACTTTTAGTTCAATATTATTTTCTTTTTATAATAATTTGCTTCCAAAATTCCAAAAATATAGTCTTTTGGACTTTATAAAATTACCATCTTCCGACACCTTCCAGACATAACTAAAAAACAATAACTATAACATTATCTTATACATTAGTTTATATGGATATGAACTAGTCAATACACATATGTTTAACGTTGAATTTATTTGGATATTTAAATTATAAAACAATTCCTCTAAAACTATAATCATTATATAACTCGATGTTATCATTACTACCGACTGATTCCACTTAAAATCACCAGCATCAACCTTCCCTATTTCAAGTTAAACTCCTGGACATACCATCAGTATATGATATTTCATGGATATCATCAAAATTCATTTCATCAAATTCTAAATTAACATTTCCAACTAAATACACATCCATGGAGGATCCAAGAGGAAAGAGGGATGGTAGAAGTAATTTTGGACCAATGTAATGAAATTTCATCAACTAAGAGTTTCATAACATTTTTTCAGGATGTGTCGCACAATTCTAGAATTCTGAGTGCAAAAAAATATTTTAAAACAAAATGATATTTACCTGAGGCATCCATTAATATTATATATGATATTTTCAAATAAATACCATTTAGATTACTGTATCAGGATTTATAAGACAAGAATTTGGATTTTTGGAAAACTTATTCTCTCATCTTATAAATCCTTTAGTTTCACACTACTCACGAAACCTAATAAACTCCATGGACTCATGAAGGTTCTTCTTTTTTTAACAAATTACTTAAAAAGATTACCTCAAAAAAAAAATTTCTTCTTGAGATGTTCTCACGCAAATCCTTACATGGGAGAACATAATTCATGCAGACTAGGTGTTAATATAATTTTATTTTTTTCACTTTGCCCAAATTGTATGAAACCCACTCCATGAATATCCAAAATATACGATCCATTTGTAGAAAATAATTTCATGAATGATGACGGCCTGCGAGACCCATACCCATCAAATCTTAATTATATCTTGAAAGATTAATACACTTGACCAGTATCATGGACTCTCATCCCATTACCCTTTTCACAAAGCTTACACTGGGCAGTATCAAATATTATTCCCCCAAGAATAGTCCTGATGAATATATACAAGAATATACCCAATATGTATGTGTCCTACTCACATTGAAGGACATGGGACTCTTAATTGGTATAACCCCCAAAATATTATTTATCATATCCCAGTAGACAAGTTGAGTTTGTAATGTTATGTGTAAGCCTCACTCTATCCAGTGATTACATTCCCTGCACAAAAAAATGATTCCATATTTTATGATGTTAAACTTCTTGGACTCATCCTATAATTATACCATATGTTTTATGGCTCAAACTATACGGGTTTTGATTCCTGGTCAATCAATATATGACGAGCACATATTTTAAGTTCAATAATAATAACTATATAGAATAACCATCCCATCTCCCATTTAAGACACTATAAATTTCACAATCTCATAGAAAACCTCCAACCATACTATGTGTCCCTAGAATACTCTAAACTCTTTTCATTACCTTGTGTGAAGAGTTCTATTGACCATAAAAACTGGAAATTAAACTGTGAGATTCCATACTATACTTCAAACAATTACCTCCCTACCATGGATATAAAAGGAATATCAACACCTCTTGTGTGAAAATCCTAAAAAAACCCATTCCATTTGTGATGAGAATAATATTACCAATGTGATTAGAATACGATTAACCAACTCCCTAAGGCATTAAAAACACATCTATTTTTATGTGGGGAACCTAGGATTCCTATATGATGAGCATAAGAATCTTCAGGTGAAAAAATTCAGATGCTTGAGTTGATGAGCCTTGTATTCCTAAAGTAATGATCTTATGATGACTTATGTGATGATGATGAGTTCCATTATGTTATGATGAAAAAATTCCTTTTATGGTTATCACAATATTCAATAATTTATAATCCTATGATACCTTATGTGATGAGAATATATTTCTTGGTATGAAGATAACTGTATGACTCAAGTGATGAAAATGGTTTTACTCAGGGGATAGGAACAAGATACCTTGGATAATGAACCTATGATTATATATGTGGAAATAATAGGATACCTTTATCGCTTGTCTTGAATAAGAAAAAAATTACCAAGATAACTAATTGTGTATTAAAAACTCATCCTCTATAACTTATAGTGTACACCTTGATAAGGAAACATGTGAAATAATTATCCAGTGTCTACAGCATCATGGAATCGGTAATGGGACTCACAAACATGTATTAATCCTATAAGGGATACATAGACTATGAAATAAACTACATTTATGGAAACACCAACATCCCACCTCTTTGTTTGGATTATGTTTTATCACCATCACCCTAGTCATGACAAGGTGGGTACCTTTGGAAGGCGAGAATGTGGAACTATGATCATAGCCAACAGTAGTGTATTCAAATGCAAAAATTCCTCGAGAAATGGTTTAGAAAACAAACAGGTGCACCTAATATGAATAACTTATCCTTTGAAAGTGAGAGTATTAGTAATTTTTGATATCACAATCATCAAGAATCACCAATTCTAGGAATATACATCATTATTTTTGTACTTATGGATGAATTTAAATATCACGTCCAATTAAATCTATACAGAATTATTATAATGTTTCATAGAGAATGTGAAATATTTGTGGGGGAGGATTAACAACCACAATGTATCTAATTTCCATAGGCTCTCACACAAAATGTTCCAACACACCAATAAAAAAAACTGAACAAACCACATCCCACATAGCTACGGGGTACCTTCACCATCTTTCCCCACTAGTGATCATATAGAATAGGGTAATGAAATAAATTTTCCACTTATATGAGGATGATTTCATCATACCTATTTTAAAATTGGATTAGAATGATCATAACACCATGAAACCACATAGACCCCACCATAAATTGAGGTCCTAGAGGAAGAAATCACCTCATGTCATCACAAACAATAACATCAGGATCCCTCCCAAGAGTTCACTAGAGACTCTTTCCCTTACATCAAGGTGGTGGTGGAAATAAATTTTCAACACTATCTACCAAATGAATTTTTCTATATATGGATACCACTATTTGATGTCCTTTATAACCCATGTCTTCCCAATCACAAGATGGACATGTCAATCCAACATATGTACTGACTGGTCAAAGCCTCTCCACATTACTCCCACGCCTAGGGTGATATTCCACTCTTGATCCGTTCAAGGACACTCTTAGAGTTACAACAACATATATTAATGTCTTAAACACTATGCATGGACACATATTTTCCATATTGGGATCAAGATCCAAGATAGTAACCAAGTTCACTAGGTTGCCTCTCTCATTTCATGGTGACACTATAAATTTTCATGGTGGTCCTACATATTTTAGGAAAGTCCGTATCCCCCATGGTCCTCCCTAGGGTATAGGGGACACCAATAGTAATTAATTTAATCTCTATAATTCTAAAACAACTTATATGGTAAAGATCTTTGGGGCATAGAGAATCTCACATTTGTGGAACTTTTGTGCTGACAGCAAAGGATGTACAGAGGAAACAAAACTACTTAAACAATTATCTTTAAGAATCAGAGATGATAAATGATTCTTGGGTGATGTTTCTACAGCTACCATCATGAATCCCATGGATGATACATATCATATAAGGATCCCCATTCTAGAGGTTGGAGTATATAATGTCCTAAAAACAACCGCAAATACCTATGAAAGGGAGATTTTATGAATTATATACAAGGATTGGCCATGAAAACATCAAAAACATGGTCTTATTATCGCCAGTCTATGTATTAGTTTGATATAATAGAGTTATCATGATCTATCCTAACACTCTCAGATGAGGAAAATCATCTGGTTAACCTGTAAGCACCTTATAAACATCCTCAACAAGAGGACATGCAATATTCTTTTAATGTATACATGTTGATGAATCATTAACCTCCTTAGAAATAAACCACATAAACCCAATAAATTATTTCATCAAATATGATACCCTTATATAGTGATTCATCACAAAAAATTCATTGTCACTCTCTAATAATACTTCATACCTATTCACCACATCAAAATAGAATTTCACCATTGAGTAAGGAAAAGTGGATGATGAGATCCCATGGGTCTCCTGGATTATTTATGAGATTAGGATCGATTTCAAAATACATGCCACCCTATATTTCTCTACCCCAGAGATTCTTGATAAAAATCCCATATCACAGATATAGAATAACCGATTGGTGACATTTAGTAACGTCTAAGGATGGAAGTTGACCAATTTGGGATGCATAAAGATCCTTCAGGCCCCCGATTGGAATTGGTAAAAATTCAATCTCTCAATGCTCACCATGAATTTATATCCTATCTTAACATTATATGGCTATATATTTTTTACATTTTGTAATTAATATCCAACAATATAGTACTAAATTCTTTAAGAGGCATTCTCTTATTCTCAAATTAATGGAAGGGGTTACATTCCACCATTTTCTTCTCTGGTGGTGATAACATTTCCTCATATTGAGAATAGACTTTTTCTAACATGACTATTACATCATTTTTAATCTAAACAACATAATAGAGATACTAATTCCGGATCCAAAGGTTTAGTTACATAATAAAAGTAGCTCATACATCCATTGTAAATAATAAACCATGTAAATTTATTTTAATCCTTCTTCTTTATCATTATAAAAGGTTGTTTTCCCTCTAGTACCTATAATCACCTTAGGATATAAATCATAGAAATGGTTGATCTAAATTCTCATTAAGAGGGGGAATAATGGAAATTAATGAAAAGAACATCGGTGAGAGTAATAATTATCATCATATCAAAATAATAGGATCAAAATCGTAATAAGGAGGGAAACATTTGAAAAACTAATAGACCATGGAATATGAATAAAAATTGAACATAATTCCATAGTGTTGAAAAACCACACATAGTTTGGAAAAAATATAAAATAATCTTCACATATAAAATATGTGATTAAATCATAACATATTCATTTTAAATAAATTTGGCATCATGTTCAGGAATAGTGAGAATAATATCATGAGATACATCCCATTACCCAACATATTATAGGGATATATAAATCTAGTCCCACCTATAACATCATAAGATTCACATAATCATGCATGTGACATGGAAGGAGAATAATCGTAGATTTTAAACACCCCATTGAATGGAATGGGCTTAATAAAATTTTTCAAATATAAGAACTCATAAAATGAACTTTTGTATTAACAAATTTATATGGTAAATCATATTTTTGGAAAAAGATCTTTTATTTTAAGAGGATTCAAGATATATTTTTAAAATTTCAATACTTTTTATAAAATAACTATAAATGGATAAGAAAACCTTTTAGAAAGGTAAGGAAATATTTTTTTAAAGGTGGGTTTTGTTCAAAAGACCAGAACTTAGAGCTTTATTCAAAAAGAGAAAGTCACAAACAATTTACAACAAACGGAAAGAGGGAAATTTTCTAGAGTCCTTAATAAAAGAAGGGATTAACTCTGGCGGGAGTTCATTCATCCAAGTGATCTCATGAGAGACTCCCATGTTGGAAAGCCCATCCGCGATCATATTAGCCTCCCGATAGGTATGCGTGGCAATAAAGTTGAGTTCGTTGAGATTAGCGAGGCAATCCATCCATCTAGGGGTGAGAGGCCATGCCAGATGGACGTCACCCTTCCAGATGGCTTTCACAATGGTAGTGGAATCGCTCTCTATCCAGATATTCTTCCAATTGAAGACCTTTTCAGAGGACACAACATGAATGGTAGAAAGCATTTCGGCCTCCAGCACAGAAGTATTTCTACAGCTTTCAAAGAAACATCTGAGGATCCGGTCCTGATGGTCTCTGAAAATTCACCCACATCCAACAAGACCAGGATTGCCCTTTGAAGCTCCGTCCACATTTACCTAAATCCAACCAGGAGAAGGTGCCTGCCAGAAAACTTCAAATGTGTATCGAGGTTTCGATAAAATACCTTTGACACCAATTCGGCGAAGGGGTTCAAAATCTATGACATAATTGTCACAACAATCCTTTTGGATCGTAGCCGCTTCCTGCATAGCCAACAAAATCCTCATTTTGCCTGCATTAATATTAAAGGAATTATTGTTGAAAAAATAATCATTTCTACCATACCATAAAATATGCATAAGCTCCGCAACAGCCGTAAGGAAGAGATTCTTGATTTGGGAAGATCTTGAGAATTCCATCATTCTTTTCAGTTGAGAGAGAATAAAAGTATCTAAAAGCCATATTCATCCAAAAAGGTCAAAAATATAATGCCAAAGGGCCATAGCAGTACCACAAGATAGAAAAAGATGATTAATGTCCTCACGATGTTGTTTGCATAATCTACATTTAGATCAGAGATTGAAAGGTAAGGAAATATATATTCTCAAAGAATATTACCATATTTAAAAGAAATATTTTTGATATCAAAGTAAAATGATTACTGTAATCATTGTGAAATATGAAATAATAGTAAGGAAACATTTTGGGTTTGAGAATCCCCTATCCTTCAATTCATTTTAATTTCATCAATTTTCCACCTCCTAGATAATAGAATTTTGTATATTAAAAAAATAAACTATAATAAAATTTATTTAATTTTTTTCACAAGTTCAAAATTATAATGATTTTATTATATTTCCTAATTTCCATTTGTCACGTTGAATCATTTTGATATAAATGTTTTCTTAATAAATTACTAGATTTTTATTAAACTTGTGTTCTAGGTAATTTATAAATAATTTGAATTTATTTAATTTACATAAAATAAAAAATGTAATACATTAATATATCACAAATAATTTATTATAACCATCAATAACATTTTTTATGTGGGAGTTTCTAGTATTCTCGTTAGCGGTTAACCATCCCTCAATGAGACACTATCAAAAGTGTATGAAAGAGATGTATAAAATATAAATACATCATAATTATATATTTTTATAGTAGGTGGACACTATTAATTTAATTTTATATTAATTTGTAATTAATATTATATTATTTTTTAGTAAAATGGATATAGAAAAAGTTGAACAGAAGAAGAAAATAGAATGATTAGTTAATGAAAACACATAATATCCAAAGAGTATCTTCTCTCTTGTGGCCCTAAAAATACTTAATGATTATATTTGGCTAACATAATAGTGTGACTATGAATTATATGAGTCTTATGGGAGGGTATTCGGGTATATATTAGTATTTATAATATGTAAGCGAAGTGGTATTTCGAGGGGGATGAGAGGTGTTATATATACATTAAATGAGGGGAATTTTTATGGCTAAAATAATGAATAAAATTATATACCAAGATAAACCATGTAATAATTATATTAATGAAATTATGTATCATATATAAATAAAATATATTGATTTTATGACTTTAAAAAAATTATTATTTGAAATCAATTTATTATTATATATTAAAGCGTAAAAAAATGAAAAATTAATTTTTATGGAATGGTTTTTACTATATACATTGAAAAGTAATATTTATTTTTGGAAAAAATTATTATATTTTAATGACTCAATTAGTATATTATATATGTTTAGGTTGATTCTTAATTTATAGTAATTATTAGGACATTATTGCATCATGAATGATGTAATTTAATTTACACCTGTTACGATATAGCCGTATTTCAACTATTCACATGAAAATTGATATTTTTTCCAATATTTGTAAAAAATAACACTATGATAATATTGAAATATATTTTAAAAAAATATATTTATTTTCTCAAAATAATTTTCTAAAATATGTTTTTAACATTTTAGTATTTTCTTTCAAAATATCTGAAGATAATTTTTTTTATAATGTCCTTATATTTTCTTTGAGTTTTCAAACATCCTATTTATTTCATGGAATTATAATATTTATATTTACCTAAATTACTCTTGAAAAATATTATTTATATTATTTTTTTTATTATGAGCTGAAATTAATATTACAATGGCTATGAAACTTTTCCTTATATCATGTTACAATTCCCAATTGTCAGGCTAATATTCGAAAAGTCGCATTATTATTACAACCATTGCATTAACTCCTATAAATTATACATAACTAATTTATTTATAATTCAAATGAATTTTATCATGGTTAAATATTTCTATTTTAAAAAATTTTATTTTTCATTACTAATATTTTCTTATCCATAGTGTTCTTCATGGGAGGGATGATTCTAGCCGATCAGGGTGATTCAAATTTACCCATTGTTATTTGTTTGTTTTTTGTCCCATTAAAATATTTGGAATTTTAATGGGTTTCTTCATACATGATTTCGTTTAATTTTCTTGTAGAATTCAGGAGCTTTCGTAGGCATTTTTAATGATATAAATATAATAAAACATACATTTATTTAGAAAAAAATTATAATTTAATATCCCGATCATTACATTCTTTCCCTCTTATAAATTTCATCCCAAAAATTTTAACTTGTATTGTATGTTGAGAGTCAATGAGGGTAAATCTGTTTCATTATTCCCTATAGTTTCCATTTTCCATCTTCATATTTATTGGTCCACCACAACACCTTATTGAGGTGAATTGTCTTGTAGTGTCGAAATTTTTTCTCTATTATTGGAGATCTCCACTAGAAGCTCCTCATATAAGAGGCCATTATCATATTCTAACACCTTCAAATTTTAAACTTGTGTGGGATTGGATATATACTTCCTTAGGATTGATATTTGGGACACATCATTAACATGGGCCATATTTAGTGGAAGTAAGAGTTGATTTTCCACTACTTCTTTTCAATCAAGGATCTCAAGTGGTCCAATGTACCAAGGGCTAAGCTTCTCATCATTTCTGAACCAAATGACCCTCTTCCACCCTAATATATCAATGAAAATTTTTTCTCCACCTACAAAATCTATGTTTTTTCTGTATATATATTTTACCGTCTAAGAGAAACATTTCTCTGTTTTGGATCGATTTTACATTTTTATCATCTGTTTCAAAAGATGAGGTCCAATAAGATTTAATTCAAAAATGTTTACCCAAAAAGAAGGAGTTCGACATCGCATCCCATACATTGTTATATATGGAGTCATTTTAATTTTTGAGTGGAAGTATTTGCGGTTTGAGATTAATGTTAAGTGTAGATTTTGATCCCAGCCTCCATTAAATTCCATTAAAAGAGATATTTTAATATTTATGAACCACTAAATATTCCCTTGATATTTTCCATCAATTTGGAAGTTATATAGTATAATGAAAATTTTATTTAGTTATTAATGGATTTTGACAACTTCCTCATAATTTTGATGTGAACCTTAGATCATGATTACAACTAATAAAAAGTGGTCCTTATACATCCTCACTGAATCCTTTATATATATATTTTCTTGTTTTTCACATGATAAATCATACCAGGTAGTATGGAAGTTGGATGTCTTGGTGAGTTAATACCCCACAACCCTTATTGCATTGTTTCCTTTGGATTTATTCATGAGAATATTTAAAATAAATTCGGTGATGTTCTCCAATTTATACGTGGGTATAGGCAATGGTTGCATCATATTTTTGGAATTTTTTTACTCTAATTTAGATTGAGGACATGAAAATCATCTCCCGATATACTCAACAATATCCTTCTTAATGTTTTCCCACTGAATGTTTTTTGGGTTATCATTATAACGACCTATAGCATGATGTACATGGACATTAAAATAATTTTGTGGAATACTTATAACAAAAACAAACACTCAAGGACTGTAATAGTTTAGTGTATTTGGAAACATGGAATATAAACTTCTAATCATGTTGAAAGATCTTAAGCATCTCCCATAATGATATTCCCCCTTTTGTTTCCTTACCTAAAACCTTTATTTCAATCCTGGGGGGAAAGATAACATAAGAAGGGTGAGGTCAAATTATCAGTAAGGGTAAGCATAGAAAAAATAAAGCAAACCATATACATTGGAACTTAAAAACACGAACATAATGTTTGAACATCAAGATCTTGAGCAATAACATAAAACATGGAAGTACGTAAGGCATGGATCATAATGGAACATCAATAATGATAAAATAGCATGGGAATAAAACTTGTAATTGTGGAAAAACATTAATCACATGATATGATTTCCATAGTATCCAATGCATTGCTGCAAAGACCATCTTAGTGGACAAAGTACCTTACTGAACCAGGTTTACTAGCCGTTCCATTCTTGTATTACTGAACTAGATTTACTTTCCATTATATCCATGTCTATCTCATGAGATATAAATATTTATCCAATGAATTTTATGGAGATATAGGTTCCACCCATCTCATAATGAAATCATTCTTACATGTGCCACGAAATAAACATAAAGCATTCATCATAACCCAAAGAATAAAATGGGTTTCATAAACATCATCCCATCATAACATAATCCATATAAACCAAATGGATATCATTTCGTCATATTAAAAGTGAAACCATGTAAATCAAAGAGACATTATACTTGAAAAATAATCATACTAAATAATGTCATCTTATATGGGAAATAGTTTTGAGAAAACATTTGAAATTAATTTTTGAAGAAAATATCCTCTCTTCTTCATAATCATTTTGTTTTCACAAAATGCCATTCAATATTAAAAGAAAAGGATTTTTTTGAAATTAATCATGAAATATTGTGGATGAAGCTTCATTAAAATAAGGATTTATGAAACCATAAAATTCCATTCACACCGTATAAGTTAAAAAAACAATATCCTCGTACTTTTACAGAAAAAGTCAAGAAGTACCTTGTATGGTAAAAAAAGAAAGATTCCTTAGATACCTTGCAGTAAAAGTAAAAAATTGGTAAAAAGGACATTAAACATACATTAAACCATTTTTAGAATATAGGGACATGGATGATAAATATAACCCCAGTAAATACTTACAAATAAATAATCTCGGATAAAAAACGAGATTGGAAAAGTTATCGCTTACCTTAGGTCGGATATGATTTGTACGTATCCGAACCTCCTGTATAATAATTTAAATAATGTCACTGACTTATTACGGAATAATATTAATTTTTATGATACCATATATATTTCACTTATGGCTTTATATTACCCGGTTTTTTTCTAAATTCCATGTTAAAGCTGCGTTTTGGGTAAAATCGTTTTATTTATCGTACGTGTTTGACTTGATGTTCTTGATATTATTATTACTTATATCATGATTTACATACTTCCAGAATTTAAATCATGATTTATATATCATATATATTTAGTATATATATATATATAATAGATAGATAAATGAAATGAAATACACCGTTCATGGAGACGATAGGTCGTACGTACGCATGAACGCTATTTTCCTTTCCATATTGACATGAATGGAAGTAGATGACATATATATATATACATAAATCCCGTAGCTTTATAATTTCATATATTACATTATTATATATTATATATACTATATAATCATTCTTGAATGGTTAACATGGAGAATTAATCTCATCGCATCGTGGAGATGGTAATCTGTACATACGCATGAGCGATGATATCGTTATCATAATTATTGAATTGAATTGGAGTGAATGATATAATATCTCAGAATAATTATGATTTTATAATACCAATATATAGTTATTTTTTACACCATTATACCCATCCAAGTAATCTGGTGGTGGAAAAATAGATTACACCACGACATGGAGATGGTATTCCGTACGTACGCATGCACGGTGATTTCGTTTTCTGTAGGATGGATAGAATGTGAAATGGGGTTGTATCGTATTTATAATAACATATCACTATATTTTTGATACTTATGTTATTACTTTATAATGAAACAACTAGAGAAGAAGAAGATGAAGAAGAAAGAAAACTTGAAAGAATCGGTAGAAGAGATTACCTCTTCTTCGACACACCTCTTTTAAACTTCTTCTTAGGGCACTTGACATGGTCTTTTGAGAAGACCAGAACCTCTATTATATAACTAGATATGTTGAGAAGAGTAAATTTCTAGGGTTTGATGAGCTTCAAGGCTCAAAAGGGTGTTAATAGAAGAGGGAAGGGGTGCCTTTTTTATAATGGAGGAGAGGGGCACCTTTGGTAACATAAGAAATATTAATTTATAATAAATTCAACCCCACTTGAGAACCTTAAAAAATGACTAAAATCCAAATATTAGAAAATATATGGTTGTAATCGCATCATCCAATAAAATTTAGACATGTCGGTAATTTATTTTAAACATTATCATCTTGATTTATCCTTATTTAATCTATCTAATTTTATTTTTTAATAATATTATAATTTTTAAATAGTTATAAATAATTACTTATGTTTTGTGAATTGTCCATAATTGGATATTTTATGAAATTTTAGACCATATAAATTACAATTTATTTTTTTAAATATTTTTGTTATTTTTAAACAATTTTATAATATGATATTTTTATAAAAAAACAATAGTGTCAATTTTGACATTATTCATTTATTTTAATTTAGATAAAATCCAGACAGAGGATATATTATAACCAAAATATTTAATAGATTCATAACATGTCAAATGTGTCTCGAAAATTCGTGGAGAACATTAAATAGTGCATATAATATTTATTTTCATATTTTTAAAACTATTTATTTGTTATATCTCTTAATAAAATAATTAGTACCACATTTTTTTATAATTATTTAATATACATATTTTTTGCATAAAAATTAAACATAAAACCTTTGATGAAGAAAAATATCATATATTTTATAATAATACTTTTACTCGAATTTATCATCTTAAAATCAAATCATGTAAATTGTTATATTTATTAAATTATGAAGGTGAAAACTTTGGAATCATTAAAAATAAAATAATATATGTGTAATAATATTCTTTATAAGGATACAAATGGTCACCAATTAGCCTATTTTATGATTAGGGTTTATATATACACTACCAATAAGTCTTGTTAAGGTTTTTGGGCCTTTTTATGTGTATTATTATTTCAATAAACACTATATTATTAATTTTTCACAAAATAAATAATTTCTGCATCATTAATGTATAAGCTAATAAGGTAAATAAATAATTCTTAAAAAATAAAAATAAATTACCACGACAAAGAAAAACATTTTAGCTTTAAAATGAGTATTTATAACCGAAATTATATTCTGTATAACCTTATATTACAAATAGTTTAATTATTAAAGTTTGAGTGAGACATATTTCACTTTCTTTTAAATAAAAAAAATAAAGGTCTTAATCACATACAAGTGGGTTCTAATAGATTCCATTTCGACAAAAATATTCCATAGGACGAAATATAATCATCCAATTATACTAATACAAGTGTTAGGGTAATTTTATAATATTATATTTACCCTTAATTACCTGAATTACCTTTAACTATGGTAAATAATATTTACCTCAGTTGCTATTCATAGTGCCCAAAAATAAAAAGTAGCCTATTAACATAATTTGGACCTACTGATTCCAAATCTGGAATCCATTTGTCCTAATTCAAATCATAGAAGTTGCAAAAATTAATTTAAAATTAATCCCTTTGTTAAGAAAATCAGTTTTAAAAGTGAATACATTGCAAAAGATTGAAATGATTTTACCTATGAATTCATTGTAAAATCAATGCTAATCACATACGTTATATTAAATGAGAAAAATATATTCTATTTATACATTAAAACCATTCAATATTATAATTTAATCATATAAAGTATTTTGATGAAAAAGTTGTTTTTAATTAAAATATACCGTGTTTTAACTATTCATTAAAACATGAAAGTTTTCAGAATAATATGAAAAATTTATCCAAAGTAAATTTTTATATCATGATTCCAAAGAAGAATTTTATTTTGTCAAATTGAACTTATAAACATGTAAAAAACTAGATTTAATGTGGGTGCACCATCAAAAGGTGGCAAAACTGCATGTTTTTGAAAAATACTTATTTTACACAAAACAATTATTTTGTTCTCATACCATGTTCTTGAAAATGTGTAAGATGAATAATGATGTCATAAAATTAAAAATTTAGTTAATAATATTCATAAATTCCAGTTCATAATAATATTATAACCATATATCGTTGTTTAGTAAAACTCAGTATTGCGTACAACACACGTTGTCGAGGAAAGTTGCTCTTGTGCGAAACACAAGCCTAGAATAGTGTTTGAGTATATTGTAATCTAATAAATTGTTGTGTATAGTGCAAGATAATCTTACTGTAGTGTTCAACACAAGACATCAAAGTAATTAAAGATAATATTTCACAATAAAATCTAAGGGTGCTACATTCTACCCCCCTTAAAATGAATTTCACCCTCAAAATTCTTCAGGGTTATAAAAGGTTTACTACATGAAAGATTATTTCATAGAAACCCACATCGTAAAATGGAATACTAAAACATAATTTTAAAAACTGAAGTATGAAACATAACGGTTACCAAAATTAACTCATCACTGGGTTTCCACATAGGAGAACATTAGCGAAAATATGGATTTTGATGAGAAGTTTATTCATCAAGGTCTGATGGAGAGTGGTAGAGAACATGGCTATGAAAAATCCAACAATCAAAAATCCATAAATTTGGGATGATCTAAGGTACCATATGATTAATCATATATGAGGACACTAGGACAACATTTTTGGTTTTCAAGATCATTTCCGTAATGTTAAAGAATTTGAAATAGAAGAAATACTTACTTTATTTCGGTACAATCTCACCTTTGTTCGTGCCTTGAACAATTTCCAATTCATCTCTTAAATAAAGGAAGTTTAATTTTTCATTCATGGTGTGTTAGCAGATCATGTGATAGAATGATGGGTCATTCCATCTGTCTCAAACAAAAGGGTAGAAAAAGTTATCAGATATTCATAAGTCCATCTATGGTGAGTTTAATTGTATATGATTCCAAAAATGGACTTATACTTCATATATCATACTGATTAATAAAATAAAACTAGTTTCTACTAACCAGGGACTTCCTGTAGGCCAATGGTTGGTAGTAAAGGCCTGCCGCACTACGGTTGTGGGTTTGATTCCCGCAACCTTGTCTGACGCAATGGGTTGTCGCTCGTCCTACGAGTTGTCCTTTTTTAAAAACTACACTATTATAACATTATGGAATTAGTATCGAAAAATGTTCTAGCCTTAATCAATTCTATCTGATGTCCAATTTAATCTATTCCAGCCTTTAGGATTATCGAAAATACTTTTGTCCAATATTATAGTATAATGAAGACGATTACTAGAAATGTCATCAACGAAGTATGTAAATACCAACATTTGTCCAAGATATATATTTTTGATCGCATTCCAAACATGTGAATAACTTAATCATGTATTCTCTTGAAACATAAACTACCATAGAACCTTAGTGAAAACATGAATGCTGTCAAAAGGTAACTCTTTCCACATACCAATATCGCAAAATTTCTATACACTCAAACCATGATATAATTTTTCCATAAATCAATCATGAGCTCATGAATACTATAATATATATTATTTTCTCCTTATCCCTTAATTATGCATATTTCAACTCCTTTCCAAAAAATATTTCAATCACTTTTCATGGTTACCTGTACCATAAAATTATTAAAAACCACAATGATCCAATATAATGATATTACAATATTCCACGATACATTAAATGAGATTCCATGATACTATTTTGAAATCCCATTACATTAACACTTAATCATTACACAACATCATTTTCATACTCAAAATCAGAAATAGTGATCGCACGTGACTTACCTTTATCCTTTGACTTAAGAGGTTTCTCACGTTGATCATTATTAAGCCTTGGATTAAGGCATTTATTAGAATAATGCCCCATTTCCTTGCACATGGTGCATTGACGTGTTGGTGGAGAGTTCTCTGTAGTCTATTCTCTTTTAACATCATTATATACCTTTTTTCCTATACTTCGACACTCAACTTCTTGATGTCCTTCTTTCCCAAACATTTTCAATTACCATTTAGGCAATCTCCACCATTCTTCTTTCCACACTTTGAGCATAAAGAAACATTTTTCTTCCTTTCACCATTGTTCTGAGATTTTTCATTAAACACCATATTTAATTTTTTCTCAAAACAATGAGATGGATATGTAACACCAAATTTTAGTTCTACCTTGATAGCACACCGCACAATTTCTTCATATCTACTAATGTATCTTATAGCTAATGCCCTTCAAAGACTTGGTTTTAAGCCACTGAAGAATTGATCAACTTTTGTATTAGGTTGGATGATAAATCTAGATGCATACCTTGTAAGCTGTGTAATATTTGCCTCGTATATGCCAACATATTTATCATCCTTTTTCTTAATCTTGAGGAACTTCTTTTCCATCTTTGTTCGAATAATGCGAGGGAAGTACTTATTGAAAAACAAGTTCTTGAACTCGTCCCATTCCATGGATTCAATTTAATCATGGGGCCTTGTATTCTTAATTGGAGTCCACCACAGGTCTGCTGCACCTTCTAAACGGTAAACAACCAAAATGACTTTTTCATACTCTGAAGAGAGAAGTATGGAAAATATATTTTCAATGGTACTGATCCATTGTTCAGCATCAAGTAGATTAGAAGACCCACTGAAAGATGGTGGACGTTGCCTCATGGAAGACTTAATAGAATATTGTTCCCTTGTCTGCTCGTTTGGAATTCCAGAATGATTCATAGATTGTGTAAGTATAGCAACAATATTTTGTACTCCATCTCCCATAACATTGGTTTGCTCAGGAGGACAATCATTGCATTGTCCATTACATTGATCAACACGGTTCTTTTGGGTTCCAACCATCATCTAAAACACAAAAAGAATAGTGTGAGAGGAAAAAATCATGCTAGGAAAACAACAAAATAAAGGAGGATTACCTTCAATATCTAACATATTAGGTTTAATTCTATGATCGTTACTGTAATCCTAGGACTATAAACTATACTTATACTTAACCTTAGGGACATCCCCGGACATACCTTAGAAATATCTCAAGGGATCTCACTAAAGTTTTTGCATCCATGTTTCCAAAGGTTGACTAAACCTTTCCTCGGATACCAACTATAACGAACCATAGCTTGAAGTACATAGACATTACAATAATTTTGCGTAATACTTATAACAAAAACAAACACTCAAGTACTGTAATAGTTCAGTTTCTTTGGAAACACGAAATATAAACTTCTAATCATATTGAAAGATCTTCAACATCTCCGATAACAATCTTCCCCTTTTTATTTCCTTAAAAAAAACGTTTCTTTTAATCCTGGGGGAAAAGAAAACATAAAACGGGTGAGCTCAAATACTCCATAAGGGTAATCATGGTGAAAATAAAGCAAACCATATACATTTGAACTTCAAAACATGAACATAATATCTAAACATCAAGATCTTGAGGAATGACAAAAAACATGGTAGTACGTAAGGCATAGATCATTATGGAACATCAATAATGATAAAATAGAATGGGAATAAAACTTTTAATTGTGGAAAAACATTAAGCACGTGATATTATTTCCATAGTAGCCAAGACATTGTTGCAAAGACCATCTTAGTGGAAAAAGTCCTTTACTGAATCGTGTTTACAAGCCGTTCTAGCCCTGTATTACTGAACCGGATTTACTTTTCATTCCAGCCATGTCTATCTCAGGGGATATAAATCCTTACCCAATGCATTGGAAGGAGATATAGGTCCCACCAATCTCATAATGAAATCATTTTTACATGTTCGACAACATAAACATAAATCATTCATCATAACCCAAAGAATAAAATGGGTTTCATAAACATCATCCCATCATAACAGAATCCTTATAAAAAATGGATATCATTTCATCATAAGAAAATTGAAACCATGTACATCATAGAGACATTATACTTGAATCATAATCATATTAAATAATGTCATCTTAGATGGAAAGTATTTTTGACAAAACACTTGAAATGAATTCTTGAGGAAAATATCCATTCTTCTTCAAAATCATTATCTTTTCACAAAAAGCCATGCAATTTTAAAAGAAAACGATTTTTATGAAAATAATAATGAAATATTGTGGAGGAAACTTCATGAAAATAAGGATTTATGAAACTGTAAAAATCTTTTCATGCCGTATAAGTGAAAAAAATTCTCCTCGTACTTTTTCCAAAAAAGTCAAAAAGTACCTCGTATGGTAAACAAAAGAAAGATTCCTTACATAACTTTTAGTAAAAGTAGAAAATGGGTAAATAGAAAATTAAACATACATTAATACATTTTTAGAAAATAGGGACATGGATGATAAATATAACGCCAGTAAATACTTAAGAATAAACAATCCCGGATAAAAAATTGAGATTGGAAAAGTTAACCCTTACCTTAGGTCCGATATGCTTCGTACATTTCGGAAACTCCTATATAATGATTTAAATAATGTCATTGACTTATTATAGAATCATATTCTTTTTAATGATATCATATATTTTTCTCTTATGACATTATATTACCCGTTCTTTTCTAAATTCAATGTTGAACCAGCGTTTTGGGTAAAATCGTTTTATTTATTGTATGTGTTTGGGCTTGATGTTCTTGATATTATTATTACTTAAATCTTGATTTACTTACTTCCAGAATGTAAATCATGATTTATATATCATATATATTCAGTATATATATATATATATATAATATGGATAAATTATATGAAATACACCGTTCATGGAGACTGTAGGCCGTACATATGCATGAACGTTGTTTTCCTTTTCTTATTGACTTGAATGGAAGTAATTAGATGGCATATATATATACATAAATACAGTAGATTTATCATGTCATATATTTCATTATTATTCATTATATATACTTTATAATAATTCTAGAATGGTTACCATGGAGAATTAATCTCATCGTGTCGTGGAGACGGTAATCCGTACGTACGCACGAGCAAGGATAGTGTTCTATAATTGTTGAATTGAATTGGAGTGGATGATATAATATCTCAGAATCAGTATGATGTTATAATAAATATATATAGTTATTCTTTACACCATTATACCCATCCGAGTAAGATGGTGGTGGAAAAATAGATTACACCACGGCGTGGAGACGGTATTCTGTACGTACGCATGCACGATGAATTCATTTTCCGTAGGATGGATAGAAGGTGAAATGTGATTGCTTCATATTTATAATAACATATCAGTATATTATTGATACTGATATTATTAATTTATAATGAATCAACTAAATAATAAGAAGTTGAAAAAGAAAGAAAACATGAAAGAATCGGTAGAAGAGAATACCTCTTCTTCGACACACCTCTTTTAGACTTCTTCTTAGGGTAGTAGAGTTTGTCATTTGAGAAGACCAGAACCTCTATGATATAACTATATAGGTTTATAAGAGGAATTGGAAGGGTTTGGCCAATCTTCAAGGCTCAAAAGGGTGTGATGAGAAGAGGGAAGGGTTCCCTTTTTATAGGGGAGGGGATGAGCACCTTTGGTAACATTACAAATATTAATTTATAATAAATTAAAACCCACTTAAAAACCTCATAAAATGTCTCAAATCCGAATATTATTTGATCTAGGGTTGTAATATCATCAAAAAATAAAATTTAGACCTGTTTGGAATTTATTTGAAACATTATCAACTTGATTAATCCTTATTTATTCTATTTAATTTTATTTGTGGTAATAATATTATAATTTTTATATTGTTATAAATAATAACTATTGTGTTTTAAATTGACCATAATTGGATTATTTATGACATTTTCGACTATATAAATTTCAAATTATAATTTTTAAATATTTTCGTGATTTTTAATCAATTTTATAATATGTTATGTTTATAAAATAATAATAGTGTCAATTTTGACATTATTCATTTATTTTCATTTAAATAAAATCCACAAAGAGGATATATTCTAAAAAAATATTTAATAGATTCATAACATGTAAAATATGTCTAGAAAAGTTGTGTAGAACATTAAATAGTTTATATAATATTTATTTTAATATTTTTAAAACCATTTATTTGGTATATCTCTTAATAAAATAATTAGTTCAAAATTTGTGTATAATTATTTAATATACATATTTGGTGCATAAAAATTAAAAATAAAATCCTATGATGGAGATAAATCTCAAATATTTTTTAATAATACTTTTACTCTAATTTAGCATCTTAAAATCAAAACATGTAAATTGTTATAGTTATTAAATTATGAAGGTGAAAACTTTGGAATCATTGAAAATAAACTAATATAAGTGTCATAATCATCTTTATAAGGATCCAAATGATCACCAATTCGGCCATTGGATGATTAGGGTTAACATATACACTACCAATAAGTCTTGGTCCGGTTTTTGGGTCTTTTGATGTGTATTATTATTTCAATAAATACAATATTGTTGATCTTTCAGTAAATAAATAATTTCTGCATCATTAATGTATAAGCCAATAAGGTAAATACATAATTCTTATAAATTACAAATAAATTACCATGATATAGAAAAAAAAATTATCTTTCAAATGAGTATTTAAAACTTACTTTATATTCTATATAACCTTATATTAAAAATATTTTAACTATTAATGTTTGAGTGAGACTTATTTCACTTTCTTTTAAATAAAATTAATTAAAGTTCTTAATCACATCCAAGTGGGTTCCAATGGATTCCATTTAGACATAATTATGTCATAGGAAGAAATATAATCATCCAATTATATTAAGACAAGTGTTATGGTAATTTTATAATGTTATATTTACCCTCAATTACCTGATTTACCTTTAACTAATGTAAATAAAATTTACTGTAGTTACTATTTATAGTGTCCAAAAATAAAAAGTAGCCTATTAACATAATTTGAACTTACTTATTCCAAATTTGGAATCCATTATCCCTAATTCAAATCACATAAGTTGCAGAAATTAATTTAAAATTAATCCCTTTGTTAAGAAAACGAGTTTTAAAAGTCAAAACATTGCAAAACATTGAAATGATTTTACATATGAATTCAATGTAAAATAAATGCTAATGACATATGTTCTATTAAATGGAAAAAATATATTCTATTCATACTTTAAAAACATTCAATATTATAATTTAACCATAAATATTATTATGATGAAAAAAGTGGTTTTTAATTAAAATATAGCATGTTTTTACCATTCATTAAAATATGAAAGTTATGAGAATAACATGAAAAATTTATCCAAAGTAAATTTTTATATCCCGATACCAAAGAAGAATTTTTTTGTCAAATTTAACTTATAAACATGTGAAAAACTTGATTTAAAGTCGGAGGGCCATCAAAACGTGTAAAAACATCATTTTTTTAAATATACTTTTTTTACCCAAAAAAATTATTTTGTTCTCATACCATGTTTTAGAAAATGTGTAAGAATAATAATAATGTTAAAAAATTAAAAATGTAGTTAATAATATTCATAACGGCTAGTTCATAATAATATTATAACCATATATCATTGTTTAGTGAAACTCGGTATTTCATGCAACACACGCTATCGAGGAAAGTTTCTCTGGCGTGCAACCAAAGCCTAGAATAGTGTTCGCGAATACTGTAAGCTAATACGATGTTACGTATATCGAAATCTAATCTTGGTGTAGCATAAAACACATGACATAAAAGTAATTAAAAATAATATTCCTCATAAAATATTGGGGTGTTACAATCATAGTACATCTTAGTACATTAAGGATGGATGGAGAAAGATGATCTACAGATATTATCCCAAATCTATTTCATTATCATAGGGGAGGAAGCCATAATATTATGGTATCCAAAAAAACCACACTCTCTTAATCATTGAGGAAATCAGGATTATTCCCTTCAATTAAAAATTTAACCCTTTTTGAAGAAACATACCATTATTTTATGCCTCCTAGATCTTTTATTAAATAGATGGTTGGGAAATCATTTAGGAAAATTAAGATTTATTACTATTTTTGTGATTTAATGATGCATCATTTGTATATCCATAAATATATAGTTTTTATCAACCCACATGATAGATAGAGTAGAATATTATTTTCTCATAGTAGAATATTTTTTTTAACTTTCCATGTTGGTTGTGAATAGACCAATAATAATCCATTATTATTTCAAAACATATTCCTTGATGCATGCCGGAATCATTCGGTGTACGTATGTATATTAGACTCTTGAATCATTTTATATGTTTCACTTCTCACAATAGAGGTAGTTTCACCAATTCTTTATAGTGGAGAACAAAACTACTAGCTCGTGAACATGTGTGAAGTAGTTCTTCTTATGTATCATAAGTTATTGTGAGGTGCAGGATATCACTCTTTTCATTATGAATGAGTACACAACCCAAGAAATTATTTTAATAATCATTTTATTTCAAAAAACCTTCTCTACATTATTGTAGTGCGACTACATGAACATTTATTACCCCTTTATTGAGATCTATAAATTATTATGAAATTAATTTCTCAAGAAATACATTATCCATTTCTATAGAAACATAGTTAGAGGGAGAAAAACATGATAAATTTATCTGAAAACATAAATAGTTCCATGCTAATAAATTATATGTACGCATTTACTTGACACTAGTGGTTCTGGGTTATTCTTCAATTTTATTGGCTATTAAGGGGATACAAAACTTATTTAACCTTTGAGTTTTCCCCCATAATGTTACTATTACTGAACATATTATACATTATCAACTTTCATAATGTCTCTAGAGAAATCCTTAGATTATCTTCATGTTCCTCCTTACTATTGGGGTAAATGAGAATATTTTTGGTAAAGAGTAACACTAATTTGTTAATGCAGCCTCTATAGATTATTCATACAACCCATGATGATATTATGGAATTATTACGTCCAAGGGGAATAACTAAGAAATCATAGTTCCTATACCTTGTATTAAAAGTTACCTTATAAATATATTTTTTATTCCCCCCAACGGATGATACCCAAAACATAGATACACCTTTGAGAAGTATGATCTCTTTGTAGTTGATCAAATAAGTCCTTAATCCTTTTCATGATATACCTATATATTACGGTGATGTTGTTGAGATCCTAGTAATATATACATAGATAAAGTGATCCATTTAATTCTACTTGAGATTGTACACCAGTGAAACATATGGTGATAAGCTGAGGTGTATGAAGCCTTTGTCCAAATTCTCTGGTATATACTTCATTAACTCCTCCATTTTCCTTAGGGAAGTCCTATAGTGTAATTTGGAGAAAAGTGTATCTTTAGGCTGAAACTCCATTGATATGTACACCTCAGGATCTAGTATAAGAATAGGATACTCATTATGAAATGCATCAGTGTATTTCCTAATAATAGGAGTTTCATTGTGGTTGATTCCTTCATTTAACACAACCATTTAGGAAAGTTATTCTTCACTATAGGGTATCAACAACCACACCTGTGAGGTATTTTCTAAATGATATTCAGGATATTACATTTTTTTACTATAGTATGTTATGGTATATAATTTGAATATAAATCAACATTTCATGTCCGTTAATGTGTCCCCTATTTAAAAAGAGTTAATCCAAGCCTAGTATAGCATCAAATTCGCCCAAGATAAGGCTTATGAGATTCACTATAATAATATACCCACATATTTTAATAGGATAAGATACCAATATTTATGTTTTAAGGATCACACCAATGTGTTATTTATATATTTATCTAATTCAAGGTATTGAGGCATCAATTCAACAGTTCAAAAAAATTATTGGATATAACAGAATGTGTAGAACTTAAATAAAAAAAATCTGTTATTATTTTAATTGGATGTATACCATGTATGAATTCATTTTCATTCTCCAATTTTTCACTAGATATGTCATAATTATTCACATTTTTACATTGTATTTGGATGGTTCTGAAGCTGACTGCCCTCAAGAAAACATGGTTTAGATTATTGTCTTCCATACTTCCCTTCCTCTCGGTAGTTGAATAATTTAACCATTAGAGGTTCATTGGGAGGTTCTTTCACCACGTATACAGTGTTTTCCATCTAATTTATTTCTATTTTAAATTCATGTGTATGGTGTCCTTCTCTCCTATAATTAAATCATTAATGTATTTCTTTTAGTAAATTATAATGATGTTTCTCCCCACAATGTTTACATGTCGATGGTTGGATCCTCTTTCATCCTTTTTCATTTTAAAATCAAATTGAAATTCCATAGTTAAATTTTTATCTCCATAACCATGTGGCCATTCAGTAAACTCAACATCTACTATGATAGCTCAACAAAAAACTTCTTTAAAACTCACAATATCTCAGACAACTAAATCCCTTCCGATGTGTCGTTATAACCACCAAGAAATATATATATTTTTATACAATTATTGATATTAAAAACCAAGATATTTCATCCAACCCTTGCGAAATTTTTCAAAAAATCCTCAAAAATTCACAACCATTTTTCTTATGCTTCGTTAATTATTTCTCCATTATTATTATGAGAGTTCAAGAGAAATAATAATTAAAAAATATTTTCTTAATCTCTTCCCACTATATCTCTTCCATTTTATCCATCAAATTTGAATTCTATCTCAACACCCACCATTGATCAAATTATCTATATAAAAGATATATGTGCATATTCACCTACTCTTTCTCAAAATAATGGATCACAAAAAAGATATTCTCTATTGAGATTACCCACTTTTATATGAAAATTGGATTGAATGATCTACTAATCATCACTGGTCGTCTCCATATAAATTACCAAATAACGTGTTGTTACATATTAGGTTAAGAGTGATGTTCCATGTGGTTCATTTTATTATTCATATCCTGATATACATGGGTAATAATAACCCCAATGTTTTGAACTCCTCGACCCAAATCATTGGAGATGTTGTTTGAACAATAGTTTCATTATCCCTCATATGGGTTATTATCCTCGTTTCTCTTGGTTCCCACTGATTTCTAAAATTGGAATTAAAAATATTTATGTTATCTAATCCTGAATAAAGAGTATATTATTAAATAAAAGTTAACTATAAAGTAAAGTATTATGCTATACCTATGTTTATCCTTTTTCTAAAATGATTCCTCTAAGATTTTTACCAATACATAGAATTATTCATATTGTTATCACTAATGTTTTCAAATCCCAATCCGAATATAACTATACCATTATCTGATACCTACTGTAGTGACCTGACTTTTTCTTACATCACTATTATATCATTTTTATGATGAACAATATAATAGAGTTAAATATACTTCAAACAATGGTTTAGTGACTTGTTAAAATTAGGCTCATATATCAATTTTACATAATAAAACATAAAAATTAATATAAATAACTATAATTTATCATTATAAAAAAACAATTATCATTAGTACATATAATCACTTGAGGATATATACCAAATAACATGGTGAGATTAAATCATAGTAAGAGGAGGAATAAAGGGAATGAATTAAAATAACATGGTTGGGAAAAAATCATCATCATCATATAATATGAATATAACTTTCCTAATAATCATGAAGGGAATTTTGATAATAGAATTGAATGTGACATATTCCTAAAAACGAAACATCAAGTTATCGTGGTAAAATAACACACAAATTTGTGATTAAATCATGCATCTTTTTCATGCATAACACATTTGCATAAATCATTACATCATCACTCGGAATAAGTATTGAATAATATTAACATATAGTACACATAAAACCATGAGATAGATCACATTAACCAATACATTTTATGGATAAATAATTCCATTCCTACCTATCAAAACATAAAATGCACATAATCATGCATGTCATTTAGATGTATGACAGTCAAAGACATGAAATAACCCTTGGAAAGGATTGAGTTTCATAAAATATTTCACATATAATACCTCATGAATTGAACTTTAGGATTACCAAATTAATAAAATAAAAAATCATATTATAATAAATGATAATTTTCTTCTTTGGTAAGAGAAATAAATCAAAAATATTGAAGAGTTTATTTTGGAAATTGCTATCATTTTGAAAAAAATTCTAGTAAATAGATTAGAAATCATTTTAAAAGGGTATAAACATGTGTACCCCCAAAATAAATGGAAAATAATTTTTAACGTTATAAGATTTAATATTAGTGAAATATACATATTATAGTTATTGTAAAATATGAGATAACCCAAAGGAATGAATTTCAGGTTGAGAATCCCCATGCCTTAAATCCCACTTTATTTCATCGATTTTTAACCACCTAGATAATTAAATTAGGTTTATTAAATAATTGAACTAGAAGATAATTATTTTAATTTATTTATCAATTTTTCAATTATAAATACTGGTCTATAATTTTTATTTTTTTTGTTGAATCTTTTTGATATAATGTTTTTCTTAAATATGTCATATTTTTCATTGATTTCACAATTTTTTTTCTGGGTAATACATACATTACTAGAATAAATAACTTAAGAATAGAATATATATATTTAAACATTTATATATAATAAATAATTTAATATAACCATTCGTACTCTTGGGGTTATGGAAATAATTGGAAACATTATCAATGGAATTTTACAAGCTATTAACAAGACATTGTCCCAAGGGGATGAAAGAAATATATGAAATAAAAATAATTGATAATTATTATTTTTAGAGTATTTTGAAATTATTAATATTATTTTTAAATATTTTCTAATTAATTGTGTAATATGTTTTTAATTGGATTGAGAAACAAGGGATGAGAAGCGGAAGATATAAAGAAGAGTTGATGAAAACACACCCTCTTATAAACATTTCTTCTCTTGTAAAGCACTTAACATCCTTGAGGATTGGAGTTGGATTACTTATAAATGAACCTATGGATTTTTAGATGATTAAGATGTAAAATTTTGTTAGTCATTTGGATTTTTCAAGAGTTAGTGATGTTGTTTTCTATATGGATGGAGAGGGATTGAATATACATAATGTCATGGGTATTGATAGAATAAAATATCGAATAAAACATTATATCCAAGGTACAACATGTGTTACTGATATTAGTGACATTTTAGATCATATATAAATATACTATAATGACTTATGTAATTAATCCTAACTATAATTTGAATTAAATAGTTTATTAAAAAGGAATGTGGGAAGAATATGTTTTTTAAAGAATACTTTTGGATTTATACATTAGAAAGATATTATAATGTTTTGAAAATATGTTTATTGTATTTTAATTACTATGTTATGAAATTATATATTTATTAGTTGAGATAAAATTACATTAAATTGTTTGAACATTATAACATGTTGAATGATATAAGTTAAGATGCACCAGTTATGAAAAAAAAATTGTTCTCACTATTCACCAGAAAATAGAAGTATATCAAAAAATACCAAAAAAACACCAGTGAAAAATTTCAATATTTTGATTTCAGAAATCAAAATAATTATATAAAAATAATTTTCTAGAATAATCTATTTTAATTTATATATAAAATTATCTTTTTTAGGAAATACGTTAAAAAACAATTTCTTAAAATTGTGCATATCATTTTTTAAAATTTTTTATTCATCATATTTATTTTTTTGAATTATAATATTTATATTTACGTCAATTACACATGATAAATATTATTTATATTGAATTTTATAATTTTAATGTCAAATTACTATTCCTACGGTCTTGTAAATGTTTCCAATAGTCATGTTACTATTCCAAATGGCCATGTTACTATTCCAATAGTAAAATTACTATTACAATAGACAAATTACATCTTGTAAATACTAATTAATTCTTTAATTCAATATTCACTTTTATTTACCTTTCGTTTATTTATTTCCATTTTTCAAAAATGTTGAATTTGTTACTAATATTTTCTTTTATTTTCCATAGTTTTTTTCGTTGGAGGGGTGCTTCTATTCGGTTTGGGTGACCAAAATTTTCAAATTGTTGTTTTTATATTTTATATTTCCCATTTTTTATCTTGAAATAATTGTCATTTTAATGGTTTTATTCATTGCATAATGTAATGATTTTCATTAATGAATGAAACTGTTGTATGTTTCTCAATGTCCCCTTTTTGTATAACACTATTTTAATATAATATAACACATATTTATTGAGGAATCAATTATCATTTAAAAAGTGTGGATTGATATAACTCATTAATTGCTTCCACATAATTTCATTGACACTCCACCATTTACTAAAACCATAGTGAATTTCACCACCACCAATCCTAATAAAAATTAGGAACACAATGTTAGTGATGAGGAATGAGAGGAAGATGGGACCCAAAAGGACATGAAGTTATATGTGATCCAACCAAGAGGTGTCCACACTCATTATAAAAGATAGTACATGGGCCACGATTGTATTCTTGACCTTCCACTACCAAAAATTGACTAGATATTTAAAAAAAGTTAATGTAATGTTTTCATCTTCGGATATACCTAGTGACATGAGGATATCTAAGACAGTTTTCCAAAGCGCTACACTCTTCACGAATCTTGAAGTCATTCAACATCTAACTATCGAGATCCATCCAGGATACCTTATTAGTTAATAATATGTTAAATACAACAATTTATTTCTCAATATGGAATCATGAAAACCAATATTTCTCAATTTATTACCTAGGATAATAGTAATAGGTTTGGTCCACATGATACACAACACTGTACTTTCTATGGATCTCTCTCTGGGGGATCAATGTGACCAATCACTATAAGATCTCGATAATTTCACTTCATTATTAAACCAACCCTTAATAGGGAATAAACATGGCGATTCCCCAATGATGATCTTATTAGTTCTCTCACTAATGACTAAGAATATATAGAGATTCCTTGAACCTAAATACATCCTAAAAAGAGGCCATACCCAGAATGCGTGCATATTGTCCAATTTCTATCATATTTCACTTACATGAGATTTTTATATTTAAATGTTATATTTGAATTAGAGTGACATAATTAACATTACACCTCTAATTTTGGATTTATGTTTGGATCCCCAAAGAATATAGAGTTAGTAAATCTCTTATACTTCACCAAAACTCTAGAGGAATATTCTTTCATCTAGTATAATAATATATTATAAGGATCCATTTCTAGTAGGCAGGATCTATATCACAAAAATATATATACAAGTTTAGCTTTCCATTGCGTAGATATAGTTTCAGAAACCTATTTAAGTTCATAAAATATAAAAATTAACATGTCGTTGACTTCATATATTGGTGGAAGGAAATGAAATACAACCTCAATATCCACATTAGCCAAGAATTGTTATTTTTAATATAAATGGAGAATATCCTATATGGTCTAGGCTTAAAACTAATATCCCTATATTTTATTTTCATATATTAAATTTCTTTATAGATACAAGAACATAAATGATTCCATGTAGTGAATAAAAAAAAGATCTCATACATCACCTCCCTCTTCCATTTCCATGATCGGGAGAGCGAAAATAGTTTCATTGATAAAAAATATGGACACTCAAAACAATTAGATTCATATTCCCCAATATAATAAAAAAAATTCATGTAAAAAATTACACTAAAAATATTATTTATTCCACAATCAAGGAAAAAAACCACACCCTTCAAAAACTATAAGAATAAGGACAAGTCTTTCTAGGGTGAGCATGTTTACGGTTTTTTTTGGGCCATAAAAAATAACATTCTAAGCTTATATAAATAAAAAATATATATGAGGATAAATTAAAGATCAATCCCACTAAATCCTCTACCATATTTTCATTGGAAACACCATCGAAATGTTTTTTCACAGTATATCTCTAGGACAAAATAAATCAAGGTATAGTGAAACTGGGTAATACTGTGGTGTATTTTAAAAGTTTTCTCACCTCCCTATATAATGATATAGATACTGGAGAATGATATAATTAATATAAGATTTAACCACATATATTTTTATGATTTCCTTGTAAAAATGTTTCTTATTAAATCCTACAAGCTTATTCATGCAAGGTTAAATCAGATACAACCACCCTCATTGACATAACTATTCTTACAACATAGTAAGCCTCACAACCCATTAATGCTAGGAGAAACTTGTTCTAGAATCTTATGGCTGGTTATGATCCTCTTTATCGAAAAACTTTTTTCTTCTCCATAATGGTATTCATGCACATTATATTGAAAGGAAGCTCAATGGACCATCAAACCCATGAGGATTTATCTTATAAGGAACAACATTGTTCCTTTATCAATTTTATTTGGTTGGTAAATAATTATTTCCACTACTATAGGTGAAGAAAGCATATCATCCCCTCTAAGAACCCCTCAACAATGTAGTTATGTTAAAGGGGAAAGTTTTACTAGAATTAAAAAATATAGTCGTCTTAAATCCTTAATTTTTTATTCTTTTGAGACAAGAAGACAATATTTTATCCAATATCAAAAATAAAATCCTTATATTGAACCATACATCAGTGCAGATCTATATACCATGTTATTATTTTATTTTTTTTCTATCACAAAACCATAAAATTCTCTAACCTAAACACCAAATCATCATTAGAAAGTTGATAATTCCGACCAGGCTCCAAAATAGAGGAAAATAGTGTTCTCATGCCTATATTAAATGATCAAACCTTGGAGAAACAAATGCACTTAATTAGATATTAGGACGTTCTCAAGAACCTCACTATTATCCTTTCTATGATATTAATACTTGGTGATCTAATATCATAATATACATCACTACTACCTTGTTGAGGCCTTGAAGATAAATCTATTATTTGAGACTAATGTGGCTATAATTGAAGATTACCATGTAGAAGAAGGAAAGTTAAAGGATTTAAGGGTAAAAATATATTTTTCTTGGGAATAAGCGGGAATAATAATCAAGACACATATACACTCCTATATGTCTTAAGTAATCTACATTTCTTCATTTTTTGCTAGTTCTTGGTTGACACTAGCTCTTAGATCAATCTTATATTAACTAGAAACTCTAAAACATTGTGTAAAATAAGATTATATGGACTCATATGAACTAAAAATGTGAGGATCAAAAAACAGATAATAAATGTCCTCAAACATATCAAGTTGACGACCCAATTTGAATTTTTTTGTTCAAATATTTAAATCATAGTTTTCTCACAAGACACTGCTTTCATTTCACTACATGAATGGTTATGACTCCAAATTCATTAAACTTCCCCCTCACATATAACCACTACCTCATGTTCAACCTCAATAGTATATTAGGAGTTCCCTATAATGATTTTCCCCCTTTGACTCTTGTGAAACAAGCAATCATGATGTCCTGTATTACAAAAGGGTGGGAAAATATTCCATGGTCAAAGGAGCTGAGTGTTTCAATGATCAAAATGATTTAGTATCCACCTTGGGACCCCCTTTATAGTACATGAAGATCTATTTGATCCTCACTACCAACCTCGATGAAGAAATTACCTATAAGAAAATAATATTACACAATGTATTTTTCTAAATAAAAATATTATTTAACCACTTTCATAAAATAAAACACAAAACATAAATGATATGAATAATATTAGATGAATATTACTTGGAAAATTTACAAATAATAAAACCTATCATAAATAATAATATTTCAATCAATTATAAATTCATTGAAAAAAGGAATAAGCACAATTACTAATTTTGAAGAAATTTTTTCAAAATATATTTTATCTTCCCCTAAATGATAAATTTATAAATTTTATCATTTTAAATTTATAAATTGAATTTAGATTTCAAAATTTTCAAAATATAATTATCAATTTAATAATTTATTGGATTTTTATAAAAAATTGATATTTAAGTGAATTGCGATGATTTCATTTATTAACAATATGATAAATTTCATGAAATTATAATCATATTAGAAAGACAAAAAGGTTAATAAAAAAATAATCAATTAAATATTTATTTAATGATTAAAATATATGTTTTAAAATATCTTTTGGAACATACAAAACTCATGTTGAAAATTTTGGAAAATAAGTTTCATTTTTTTATAATTTTAAAAATAAATATATGTTTTATTTTAATAAAATTAATGGTAATAATTAGTTCAAAATTTCATTAAAAGATACATCACTTTTAATTTATTTATTTTGACCTATTTTTTATTTTTAATGTCAATCAAATTGATAACTTTATACTACAAATAGATTTTATGCTTAAAGGCAATATTTTTCCAAAAAAGGATTTTATTTTTTAATATTGAAATTATGATTTATAAAATTTAATAATATTAAAATGATTTTAATATTTTAAAACAACAGCTTCATATTATTTATTAATGTTAATTTCATTTTTTCAAAAAATTATGTTACCGTGAAAAATATTAGTTACTACATCAATTAATTTTTTTTAGAGAATGATAATTTTATCAGTATTATATAATTTTTGAAGTAAATTGATGTATTTAAAATTAGGTCTTTTTTATAACATTTTAACATATATAAGAATTAAATAACAATCATTTAATTGGTAATAAATATTAAATAATATTATGAATGCGAAATTATTCAAACAAAATTTTTCTACAAAAAATATTTTTTCAGCTAAATATTTCTTTAAATAAAGAATCTAATTTTCAAGTATATTGAAATTGATTTTTATTAAATAGGGTAAAAATTAGGATTCTTATAATAAAAAAATGAGAAGCTTTATCTTATAATTTTTGTGATAAAACCAAAACCATGATCAATATTTTATCAAAATTAAAAAGTGTAAAAATGAGTAATATAATGTGGCTCAAATTTTACATAATCAATTTGATGCATAGAATTTCGCAAATAATTTTTTTTGAAATTCATAGATAAATGTTGTGAAATTTTATTGATTCAACTTATATTATAATGTTTTCAAATGGTTTTTTCTTATTTTTCACCAATAAAAGGAGATCAGTTCCCTCCACATCATGTTACACCTATATCCAGAAATTTCAATGAACATTTTCCCAATTTACTCCTATTAAAGTCCATTTACTTTTTTATGTAACACCTATCTTAAATAAAGTACCTCAATTTCTTTATTTCCAAACGATACTTTAAAAGAATATCCATATTCTAAATATATGTATTACATACCCTTTAAATTTATTTCATTATCCTTATCATCCACCCAACTATAAACCATTATGATAATATTTATATAATATAATAAACATAAAACATATATTTATATTTTGATATATCGATGGTATAAACATTATCTATAACACTCCCATTCAATCAAAAAAAAATGTTTTATATGGACGTGTGTAGTCAATAACTTCTTTGAATGAAGACTTTTATTTTTCATCTCCAAAATTCATGGATGGTTTTACATATTAATTTAGCTAATATATGTATATATATGTATGTATGTATATATGTTACTTATGTCAAGATTAATATTTTGAAAATATAAATTTGTTATTCTTTATGTAATTGTTTTAATAAGCGATCATTGTTAAGCTGACATCCTAAATCGAACATACCAATAGGAAATGAAATTCATTTAAAAGTGGTAAATTATTTTTCATTTACCTTATTAAAATAACTATTACCAATTTTTATTAAACATCATAATATAATCCAAATAGTATGAATATCTTTTTTAATGATATTTTTTCAGATGGATATCTTCCTGGCTATACTCATACATAGACTGTAGCAAGTTCTTATTAAATCATTTAAACAATAAAAACAAATACATCAATAAATATCATTCATGGATGGATTTGGGAAATTAATATTTGTTATTGATATTTAAATAAGTATTTGGTATTCTTCAATGGTAATAAAAATATTTCACTCATTATTTAATACAACATTGTATGTTCGTTGTGGATTATTAATACTTGCTCATAACAAACATTATCATCATTAATAATGAAAAACATTCACTTATAATGAAATTATAAAATTATAAATAATTATAAATTATAAATTCTCATAAATTTTATGATCTGGTAATGATGATATTTGGGAAAATAACGAATAACAACAATATGATTATGAAACTCTTTCAAAACAATCAGGATTTCCCACTGAAAATATTGAAAATAGATAATAACTAACTAATATACATGCATGGAATATTTATAAATAATATTTATTAAATTATTTTTATATAAAAATGGTTCTATAACAGGTGATTAAGATATTTATGAGTGTTATAAGGGAGCTTGGAGTGTATTCCAATAAAAGGAAAAAATGTAAGGGTTTTTTATCTTAAACTCCTTACATTGAGACACATTTATATAATGAAAAATGTTTTTCATTACAAGGTATATTTACTTCCAATTAATGTATATTTGTCACATATTTTTCTTATTCATTTGAATTACAAATTCAAACAAGTTATTTGTCACCAAATTGCTTTTAAATTTTTTACCTAGTTTTGATGATTATTGGAAACTCCCTTTTAATTCATTGTGTTTCGATTTATCAGTGTGAATTTTTCTTAGAGTCTCCCACCATTATGATTATCAATATGGTATTTTCTGTTATTATTTTAGGAATTGATGTTTTATTACAAAATAAATTAGTATTCTATATATTTTTAACTAATGTATATTTTAATGTATTTAACAGGTTCCTTTCCACTCATTGTTAATTGTTTTTTCTGTTCCTCCACATTTTCTAAATATATATTATTTAAATTATGAGAACCCATTTATTATAGTTTATTTTTATAAATAATGTTTTTTTAAAAAAATTTCTTCAACTTTTTGAAGATATATTTTGAAACTACACCCATATTCATTATTTTTAGGATGTCAAATTTTTTATTAAGAATTTATTAATTTATTTTTTCTTTCATGTGAACAAACTTTTCATACTCATTTTCCAATAAATATAAAACACTCTCCCCAGACATTGATGGTTTCTGTGACAATTATTTTATCGGGTGTTAATAAAATATTTCATTTAAAATTATCTCAAAATAGAAAGAATAATTTTTATTTCAAATATGGTTTTTCCAAATCTCCAAATAAGTATTTTTCATCTAATTCATTATCATTTTATATATCTCATACAAGATCTAGGATTTTTCCTTGAAATTTTACAATGTAAATTCTTTTACTAGATGGATTATGTAACTTCCTCCATTTTGATGAAAATATCAATCCCAATCTCTTTATTTCCTATTCATTTTTATGAATAAACATATTTTTTCTTCCAATATCTTTCCTATGTGAATACATTATTTTTTATTAACTTAATTAAAGGATATTAAATGATATTCCATACATCAATTTATTGGGTAAAACTAGTTACATAACAATATACCCTTTATATATACTCTGTAAATATAATATTCATTATTTTCATGATTATATTTTATTTACCAAGAAAGATACTTGACTTCATACGATACCTGTTTTTTTTCATGCATTTATCACATTATGATTATTGATGATATTTTGATTGAGTTTTTATGTGAATAGGTTTTAAAAGGTTATGAAACCTATTTTCTCTCTATGGGTTCTATATTATGTAAGCAGTGAATTATTTTAGTTCTAATGTAATATTAAACTAATTATTATCCCTTGGTTTTAATAATGCGATGGTTAGATATTTTATTTTAGAATTTTTTTTATTAATCCTTATATGACCAGTGGGACTAATATACCCCTCCAACACATTTTATAAAGCTTTAAATATCATGTGAAAATGGTGAAATTAGTAGTAATGCTCAATCCAAATTGGGAACTAGGTTGTGATATCATATCCTCTAATGTAAATTGGTGATTAAAGGCTAATACACAGAGGGAAATTGATGATTGAAGACTCATTCACTAATTAAAACAATATTTGATACCTTGTCCACTATGATTTGATATATATGCTTTTGGATGAAACATAAATTTTCATGTTTCTCTTATTTCTATGATATACATATATTCCATGATGTATTATTATATTATACTATGATTGATGATCTATAAATTCGGGAGTATAAATTTCTTATGTATTGATTACAACCATATGATCATCATAAGACCACGTATGATATTTGTGTTTTATTAATTATATTTACCCTCTACTAATCATTAAGGCTGATAAATTTCATATATTTAAATTTCCCCATGTTTTGAAGATAAAACAATTATGAAATTACATGATTTGTATGTTAATAATTAGCAAGATAAGATAAATACTAGTTATTGATTATGTTTTTTAACATATAGTGATAAAAATGAATATTTGTAGAAAATATATGAGTTCTGTTAGTTATTATTTTCTCGTAATACCCAAAAACTCAAAACATAAAATGTATTTAGAATGTATTTTAAAGAAATATTTTAATTTATTCATGTAGTTAAAAGTTCATGTTTATTGGTTTCTATAGTTGGTATCATTACAATGTTTAGAAAACTTATTAGTTTAGGATTTCATTGGTTTTGTATAATTTGTGAGTATGAAATGTCATAAATGGTTGGTAATATAATTTTTACAATAATTTAAATGGTATTGATACCCCTTTTTGATAGTTGAAGTAATATTAAATATTTTGGATATTATGAGAATAGAAATTTAGTGAAAACCTTATAGATAAGTCTAAGGGAAAATTCTATGCGTATAATAACATCCCAAAGTCTTATTAAGATAGAGATTGTGTGTATCTCCTATAATTATAATCATATATAGATATTGAAAAGTAGATGCAAGTGTGGTTAAAATTCTCATAGTGTATTGACCCAATGTTTTAATGGAAATTACCAACTTTTAAATATGACATGAAATCACATAATAATGAACTAATAAGTTATATGTGACCTTTAATCATAATTTTGTCACTTCTGTGTTTGGAATTTTTTAAATCTGACATACACGGTTGTGTTCAAGATGTTTTCGGAGTCCGATACGAAAAAACATATTTTTTTGGGTGAATAGTAACCTAGCCTAATGAATAGTAACATACACTTATGAATAGTGATATAACCCAATGAATAGTATCCTCACCTATGATAGTATAAAAATAATATTCATGTTTGATATACAATATACCTTTGTTTTAGAATGAGTTAATCCACGTTTTTAAATCGGGTTTTTGATAATAAATTATGATTTTAATTAAATACTAAAATAATCATATTTAGAAAATTATTTTTGAAAAATGGACCTCATATTTGGATTCTACACGTTTATAAATGGTTAGGGTGAATTTTTGATATTTTTTTCAAATACTAGAATTTTTGATGAATAGTAAAATACGGTAATTTACCGTATATATACATTATAAGCTAAATAAACTATTCCTAGCATCATGACTGATGTCACCACCCATGGTTCGAATTCACACTACTCATTTACTATTCTTGGTCATGTAATACTATAATGACCCATACTTTACATACAATGTTATTACTTCAAAATTGAAGCATACTTATTACAACATATAACAAAACCATGAAAGGACCATATAGGTATAGTGTCTTTAGAAACTGGGAAACATAAACAACTGGTTCATAAAGTGTCTACACTATCTCCAATTTATTTCATCATATATATAGTCCCTTTTGGCATATCTTACTTAATAACCTTCTTCCTGACCTGGGGAAAGAAAACATACAAAAGGGTGACCTTGAATGCTCAGTATGGGTAAACAAAAGAAATATCAATCACATCATATTCATAAGAACATAACATTTTGGAAATCTTAACCTGCAAAAGAGAGCATAATTTCCTAACATGGGATAAATCATAGTACTGAAATGTAATCCCAATAATCATAACTTAAAACATGAAACTTTGTGGAAAACACACATAATCATAGAGAATCATTTCTTATTAGTCAAGACTCATTGCCAAGACTATCTTAGTGGACAAAGTCCATTTCTGAACCGAGTTCACTGCTCGTTTCAGTCCTGTTTCACTGAACCGGTTTAACCTGCCGTTCCAGCCATGTCTATCTCATGAGATATAAAATCTTTACCCAATGCATTGGAGGGAGATATAGGTCTCACCCATCTCATAATGATACCATTCTTATGTGTGCCACAAAATCATAAATCATACATCATTGCATAACCCATGTAATAAAAATTGGATTCTTAAACAACATGACATCATAAAAGAATTCATATACAATAAAAGAATTCATAAAAATAATTCCATCACAACATAATCAAATAAATATAATAATAGGGATAGAAACAGAACCCTATATTATCTTAGATGGAAAATAATTTTGATAAAACACTTGAACTCCATTCTTGGGGAAGATATCCTTTCTACTTCAAATTTTTTTCCTTTATTAACATGTCATACAATTCTAAACTAAAATAAGTTGATTAAAAATAAACTTGAGAACATTTAAAGGAAGCTTCTTGGAAATAATGTTTTAAAAATCCATTCATGCCGTATAAGTTAAAAAACATTCTTCTCGTACTTTTGTCGGAAAAGTCAAAAAGTACCTCGTACGAAATACGACAAAAGATTCCTTTCATATCATTTACTAAAAACTCACCGAAGGGTAAAATTGGATATAAAATATTGTATAAGGATATAAATATTACATATTGATGAAACATGGATGTGGATGATAAATATTTCCCAGTAAATTGTGAAGTATAAATAATCTCAGATAAAAATTGAGATTGCGAGATTTTCCCTCACCTTAGGTCCAATTTGCTTCGTAAGTATCCACACCTCCTGTATAATGATTTAAATAATGTTATTGACTTATTCAAGAATCATAATTATTTTTATGATATGATATATGGTCATATTATTAGCTTCTTATTAGTAATATTTCATTACTACTTGTTATTCGGGTGCTTATTACTTTTTGTTCTTATGCGAGTTTTGTCGAATAAATTCTTAATTTTCTTTTTAGGTTATAGATACCTCATTTCCATAATGGTATTAGTGTAATATATATCATATTAATTCATTCAATTCATTCAATTCATTTATATAATCATTATGAAATGAAGATCATGTAGAACGAGTCGCATCACATCGTGGAGATGGTATTCCGTACGTACGCACGAGCGATGATATCGTTCCCATGATTGTGGAATTATATTGGAGTGTATATATACTATTTCAGAATCAATATCACTTAACAATAATCATATATAGTCATTATTTACACCATTATACCCATCCAAGTAAGGTGGTGGTGGAAACTAGATTACACCACGGCGTGGAGACGGTATTCCGTACATACGCACGCGCGGTGATTTCATTTTCCGTAGGGTGGATAGATGGTGAAATAGGGTTGTTTCATACTTATAATAACATATCATTATATGAGTGATACTGATGTTATTACTTCATAATTAAACAACCAAAGAAGAAGTGGGAGAAGAAATAAAGATGAAAGAATCGGTAACAGACATTACCTCTTCATTGAAGCGCTTCTTTGAGACCTCCTTTTAGGGCACTACAATTGGTCTTTGAAGAAGAACAGGACCTCTAGGATGTCTCTAGGGAAGTGGAGAGAAGAAATGGCCAGGGGTTGGCCGAGATTGAAGGCTCAAAGCGGTGTGAGGAAGAGAGGGAGGAGGTTCCCTTTTATAAGGGAGGGGAAGGTCACCTTTGGAATAACTAAAACTATTATTTTATTATAAAGCCCAATTCGGTTTTAAATATCTAAAAATTAATTTATTTCGTAGATATGGTGGGGATGGGTCGAAATAATCTCATACAACAGAATTTAAACATGTTTAGGTTCCTATTTTAACCTTATCATTTAGATTTAACATTACGTTAAATAATTTTACTTTTACCGTGTCTTCGTGTGTTCTTAAACTATAAGGTTAATAAACATACCATAACAAGCCAAACTAACCCCAAGTTGTTTATAATTAATATATATAGCCTTATATAAGTTATTTGGCAGAACCTTAGATTTTTAGAAATATAATAACAATTAATAATATAATATTTGTTTTAAAACCTATTTTATGTCAATTTTGACACTATTTAGTAATTGATTTTTGTGAAAATCATAAAAGAATGATTAGATAAAACAAAGTTAATTAAATCACTACTAACATGACATATTAACATATAAATTTAATGGAATTCATAAAAAGTCTCAAATTACATTTATTTCGGTATTTATAACATCAATTATGTCAATATTTCATTAATAAGATAATTACTGCATCATCATTGTGTCATAAGTAAATTAAATTATTTAATGTCTAAAAATTCTAAATAAAATACCATTATGTTGAAAATATTTTTATATTTCAAATGAATATTTATAGTCGAATTTATCATATGTAAAACCCTATGTTAAAAATGATTTAGTTATTAAACTTTGATTTTAACTATTTTAACCCTTCTTTAAATAAATTGATAATAAATGTCCTAATCTAATCCAAGTGGGCCTAAATGGTCATATTTTATTCCTATTGTTGTTTGTGGTAGAATTAAACTTATCTAATAGAATTAGGACATGTTTTAGGTTAATAATAATAATATTTTTACCCTTAATTACCCTATTTAATTTTAACCATGGTAAAAAAAACTAAAAAGTTACTATTCACCAAAAAAATTATTTTCATCTCATTGAACCACATTTTACTTACTGACGTCAACCGAGTATCTAGGATTTTTGAAATTCCACTCACAGAAGCGGTCAAATTATGTTTTATGAAAAACTCAGTTTTTTTAACTACCACTTAGTGGTTTCACTATTTATCAAAAATTGAAAGTTTTCAGAAAAATACCAAAATTTCACCCTAGGCTAATTTCGACAATCCGAATCCAAAAATGAAGTCCATTTTGAAAAATAAAATTTATAAAATTTCAAAAAGTGGTTATTACTATTCATAACGGCTAGTTTTAATAATATTTTAATAGCACATCATTGTTTAGTGAAACTCGGTATTGCGTACGACGCAAGCTATCGAGGAAGGCCGTGATTGTGTGTAAAGAAAGCCAAGATAGTGTTGTTTGTAGTGAAAGATTACTTTGATGATTTATATAACATAAAAACAAAATATTTCTCATAAAAGTCTCGGGTGTTACATTCTACCCCCCTTAAAATGAATTTTTCCCTCGAAATTCATCACTTTGTAACAAATAGATGAGTATACCTCTCCCTCATCATATCCTAAAGATCCCATGTAGCTTCTTCTAATTGGTGGTTCCTCCATAAAACTTTCACTAAGAGAGTGGTCTTTTTTCATAGGACTTTTTCGCTACGATCCAGAATCTCTATCGGCTGTTCTTCATAAGAAAGATCTTGCTCCAGCGGTACAACTTCTAAGCTGAGTACATGTGAAGGATCAGGTATGTACTTTCTCAGGAGAGATACATGTAACACATCGTGAACTTGAGATAGATTCGGTGGAAGCGCCAATCGGTAAGATACCGTTCCAACACGATCCAGTATTCCGAAAGGACAGATATATGTAGGGCTCAACTTCCCCTTCTTTCCAAATCTCATGACCCTCTTCCAGGGAGATATTCATAAGAACACTTTATCACCCACTTCAAACTCTAGTTCTTTTCTTCTGTTGTCAGCATAACTTTTCTATCGACTCTGAGCTACTCTTATGTGTTGTTGAATAGATCGGACATTTTCTACCATCTCATCAACAAGATCAGGTCCTAATAGCTTTCTTTCCCCAACTTCATCCCAGCAAGTTGGAGTCCTGCATTTATTTCCATAGGGAGCTTCATAAGGATCCATCTGAATACTGGAGTGAAAGCTATTTTCATAAGAAAATTCCACCAAAGGTAGGTGTTGATCCCAACCACCTTTGAAATCCATAGAGAAATCTCTCAACATATCTTCTAGAGTTTGAATTGTTCTCTCAGACTGACCGTCTGTCTGAGGATGATAAGCAGTGCTGAAACTCAACTCTGTATCCATAGTATGCTGAAGACTTCTCCAGAAGTTCGAGGTAAATCTTGGATCCCGATCAGATATAATAGAAAGTGGTACTCCATGAAATCTTACCACATCCTTTACATATATCCTGGAAAGCTGATCCAGAGAGAAATCCTCTCTAATAGCAATGAAGTGTGCAGACTTTGTAAGATGATCAACTATGACCCAGAAAGCATTATTGCCTTTGGATGTTTTAGGAAGTCCTGTGACAAAGTCCATAGTGATGTTTTCCCATTTCCATTCAGGTATGGGTAATGGTTGTAACATCCCCTTAGACTTCTGTCTCTCAGCATTAACTTGCTGACAAACCAAGCATCGAGAGACATATTCAACAACATCTCTTTTCATGCCATCCCACCAGAAGTACTCTTTCAGGTCCCTATACATCTTTGTGCTTCCTGGATGAATAGAGAATGAAGAACTATGAGCATCATCCAAAAGCTCCTTCTTTAATTCGGGGATGGGAGGAACACAAACCTTATTCCTGAACATTATTATCCCATCACAATCAAGGTTGAATTCAGGAATATTTCTCACCTTCTTTTGTAACACTACATATTATTTCTGCGCCTCTTTAATCTTCACATGTATAGATGGTTGAACATTAATTTGAGAAAGATACAATTTTCCCCCTTCCATTATAATTCCAAGATCCATCCTTTGTAAATCCATAAATATTGGAACTTTTGAGATCCTCATCATGGATAAACTGGCATGGTCTTGTCGACTTAATGCATCTTCCACCTTGTTTGCTTTCCCAGGGTGGTAATGAATTGAGTAGTAGTAATCCTTAATTAGCTCTAACCATTTTCTTTGTCACATATTCAGCTCCTTTTGTGTGAAAATATACTTTAAACTTTTATGATCAGTATAAATGTCACACCTTCCTCCATAAAGATAATGCCTCCAAATCTTTAATGCAAATATTACCGCAAATAACTCCAAATCATGTGTTGGGTAATTTTGCTCATGGATTTTCAACTATCGTGAGGCATAAGCTATCACCATATCATTTTGCATAAGAACACACCCCAGCCCCTTCTTGGATGAATCACTGTAGATCACAAACCTTTCTCCACTACAAGGCAGTGTGAGCATAGGTGCACTGGATAACCTTATTTTAAACTCCTTGAAATTCTTTTCAAATTTCTCCATCCAAACAAACTTAACTACTTTCCTAGTCAACTTGGTGAGTGGATTAGATAATAGTGAAAAATCTTTCACAAAACGTCGATAATATCCAGCCAAACCAAGAAAACTTCATATCTCAGTTACTGTTGTTAGTCTCAACCATCTTTCGATAACCTCTATTTTTGTTGGATCCACAGATATCCCCTATTTTGAGATTATGTGACCCAAAAATGAAACTTTTTGAAGCCAAAATTCACACTTGGTAAATTTGGCATAAAGCTTCTGCTTTCTCAGGGTCTTCAATAAAATTCTCAAGTGATCTTCATGTTCTTCCTTGATCTTTGAATATACCAAAATATCGTCTATAAAGACTACCACAAATTGATCAAGATAGTCTCTAAAGTCTCTATTCATCAAATCCATGAAGATAGTAGGGGAATTAGTAAGACCAAATGTCATCACTATAAATTCATAGTGTCCATACCTTGTACAGAAAGCCGTATTTGGTATATCCACCCTTTTAACCCTTAATTGATGATACCCTGAATGAAGATCAATCTTGGAAAAGTATTGAGCTCTGCGTAGTTGGTCAAATAAGTCATCAATGCGTGGGAGAGGATATTTTTTCTTGATAGTGATCTTGTTAAGTTCTCGATAATCAATGCAGAGTCTCATTGATCCATCTTTCTTCTCATCAAACAGAACAGGTGATCCCCAAGGTGATGAACTAGGGCGTATGAATCCCTTATCAAGAATCTCTTGGAGTTGCTTCTTCAATTCCTACAACTCAATTGGGGCCATTCTATAAGGTGTCTTTGAAATAGGAAAAGCACCCGGTACGAGTTCTATTGAAAACTCAACTTCACGATTTGGTGGAAGACCCGGAAATTCCTCCGGAAAGACATCATCAAACTCCCATACAATGGGCATATTATTAATCAGGAGTTTCTCACCAAAAATTTGAGATAAATATCCTTCATTTAGTGGAATCAAGACCCATAAGATGGAAGAAATTTCCACTAGAAGTTTATGTTCATCCTTGCATCGATAGATGATCATAGGTTGATCTGGAATATGAAATGAGACTTCCCTTCTTTGGAAATTTATATGAGCTCCATATAAAGAAATCCAATCCATTACAAGAATCACATCAAATTCCACTATAGGAAGGATCACAAGATTTGTAAGAAGCACTTTCCCACATACTTCAATCGGGGAAGAATTATAAACTTTTGATGCGACTGTTGTGCCATTAGGGGTTGTCACAGCTAACTCAACATCTAATTGTTTAGGTAATACGGTGATACCCTTAGAAAATTATTTAGAAATAAAGGAGTGGGTGGATCCAGAATCAAATAAAACATTTTCTACTTTAGAGTGGATGGTAAGTGTACCTTTTACCACATCGTTATCGTACTCCACATCGCTGATAGAAATTGCATGTGACTTTCCTTTGTCTTTAGCCTTAAGAGTTTATTGATGTCAACCATCATCATCAACCCTTGGATTTGGGCATTGATTAGCATAATGCCCCATCTCCTTGCACTTGAAACATTGAAGTGTAGTAGGTCCATTCTGTGTGTCCCTTCCTTTGTTTGCATCATTATACATCTTCTTCCCATCATTGCGGCATTCAAATGCCCGATGACCTTCCTTTCCACATTTGAATCATTTACTTGTCCCTTTAAGACAACTTCCTCCATGTTTCTTTCCACACTCTGAGCATAAGGGAAAGCTCATCTTCTTTTTAGTGTGCTCTTTATGTTTTCCTTTGAATTCCATTTTACTCTTCTTATCAAACCCATATGACTGATGGGTTACTCCAATCTCCATATCGACTTTGAGAGCACATCGAAAAATTTCCTTGTAGCTATTAAAGCCCCTTATGGATAACGCCCTTCGAAGAATTGGTTTTAAGCCACTAAAGAATCGATCGTTCTTACTCTCAGGTTGGATAATAATACCAGAAGCACACCTTGCATGTCTTGTAAAATTTTCTTCATTGGTACCAACAGATTCATCATCCTTTTTCTTTAGTTCAAGAAACTCTTTCTCCATATTTGTTCAGAGAATACGAGGGAAGTACTTATTGAAAAATAAGTTCTTGAACTCATCCCATTCCATGGACTCAATTTCATCCCTTTGCCTCATATTCTTAATAAGATTCCACCATTGATCAGCATCACCTTCCAAACGATACACTGCTAAGATGACTTTATCATGTACAGAACATTGAAGAACTGAAAATATCTTTTCAGTAGTACTGATCCATTGTTTAGCAACTAATGGATCAGTAGACCCGCTGAATGAAGGTGGACGCTGCCTCATGAAGGATTCAACAGAATGTTGCTCTTTACTTTGCTCGTTTGGAAGTCATTCATGATTCAGAGCTTGAGAAAGTTGTGTGAGCATGGCTACAAGATTTTTCATTCCAGCTCCCATAACTTTTGGTTGCTCAGGGGGACAATCATTGCATTTCCCGTCGCATTCCGCATCAACACGGTTCCTTCGGGTTCCAGCCATTGACTAAAACCAAGTATAATAGTGTGAGTAACACTATTTATAATAGGAAAACCACATAATGAAGAATAAAATTTCACACTTAAGGTCTTATCCTAGGTTATTCATGGCCATTTCTAAAACACTATGATTGTGTTCTATGCTTAGACTTATCCTTAGGGTTCTTACTAAGGCTTTCACATCCTAGTTTCCAAAGGATAACTATACCTTTCCTCTGATACCAACTATAATGACCAATACTTTACATAAATTGTTGTTACTTGAAAATTGAAGCATACTTATTACAACATATAACAAAACCATGTAAGGACCGTATAGGTATAGTGTCTTTAGAAACTGGGAAACATAAACAACTAGTTCCTAAAGTCTCTACACTGTCTCCCATTTATTTCATCATATCTATAGTCCCTATTGGCATATCTTAGTTAATAACCTTCTTCCTGACCTGGGGAAAGAAAACATACAAAAGGGTGAGCTACAATGCTCAGTAAGGGTAAAAAAAAGAAATATCAATCACATCATATTCATAAGAACATGACATTTTGGAAATCTTAACCTGCAAAAGAGAACATAATTTCATAACATGGGATAAATCATGGTAGTGAAATGTAATCCCAAAAATCATAACATAAAACATGAAACTTTGTGGCATACAAACATAATCATATAGAATCATTTCTTATTTGTCAAGACTCATTGCCAAGACTATCTTAGTGGACAAAGTCCATTTCTGAACCGAGTTCACTCCTTGTTTCAGTCCTGTTTCACTGAACCGGTTTAACCTGCCATTCCAGACATGTCTATCTCATGAGATATAAAATCTTTACCCAATGCATTGGAGGATGATATAGGTCCCACCCATCTTATAATTATACCATTCTTTTGTGTGCCACAAAATCATAAATCATACATCATTGCATAACCCATGTAATAAAAATGGGATTCTTAAACAAAAAAACATCATAAAACAATTCATATAAGATAAAGTAATTAATAAAAATAATTCCTTCACAACATAATCAAATCAATGTAATAATAGGGATAGAAACAGAACCCTATATTATCTTAGATGGAAAATAATTTTGATAAAACACTTGAACTCCATTATTGAGGAAGATAGCCTTTCTACTTCAAAAACATTTTCCTTTCGTAACATTTCATAAAATTCTAAACTAAAATAAGTTGATTAAAAATAAACTTTAAAACTTTTAAATGAATCTTCTTGGAAATAATGTTTTAAAAATCCATTCATGCCATATAAGTTAAAAAAACATTCTTCTCGTACTTTTGTCGGAAAAGTCAAAAAGTACCTCGTATGAAAAACGACAAAAGATTCCTTTCATATCTTTTACGAAAAACTCACCGAAGGGTAAAATTGGATATAAAATATTGTATAAGGATATAAATATTACATATTGAGGAAACATGGATGTGGATGATAAATATTCCTTAGTAAATTCTGAAGTATAAATAATCTCAGATAAAAATTGAGATTGCGAGATTTTCCCTTACCTTATGTCCAATTTTCTTCGTAAATGTCAGAACCTCCTGTATAATAATTTAAATAATGTTATTGACTTATTACAGAATCATACTTATTTTTATGATATCATATATGTTCATATTCATAGCTTCTTATTAGTAATATTTCATTAATACTTGTTATTCGGGTGCTTATTACTTTTTGTTCTTATGCACGTTTTGTCGAATAAATTCTAAATTTTCTTTTTAGGTTATAGATACCTCATTTACAGAATGGTATTAATGTAATATATATCATATTCAATTATTCAATTCATTTATATAATCATTATCCAATGAAGATCATGTAGAACGAGTCACATCACCTCGTGGAGACGGTATTCCGTACGTACGCACGAGCGATGATATCATTCCCACGATTGCGGAATTGTATTGGAGTGTATATATACTATTTCAGAATCAATATCACTTTACAATAATCATATATAGTCATTATTTACACCATTATACCCATCCATGTAAGGTGGTGGTGGAAAATAGATTACACCACGGCGTGGAGACGGTATTCCGTACGTACGCACGCGTGGTGATTTCTTTTTCCGTAGGGTGGATAGATGGTGAAAAAGGGTTGTTTCATAATTATAATAACATATTGGTATATGAGTGATACTGATGTTATTACTTCATAAAGAAATAACTAAAGAAGAAGAAGTGGAAGAAGAAATAAAGATGAAAGAATCGGTAACGGACATTACCTCTTCTTTGAAGCGCTTCTTTGAGACCTCCTTTTAGGGCACTAAAATCGGTATTTGAAGACAACCAGGACCTCTAGGATGTCTCTAGGGAAGTGTAGAGGAGAAATTGGCAGGGGTTTTCCGAGCTTGAAGGCTCAAAGTGGTGTGAGGAAGAGAGGGAGGAGGTGCCCTTTTATAAGGGAGGAGAGGGGCACCTTTGGAATAACTAAAAATATTATTTTATTATAAAGCCCAATTCGGTTTTAAATAGCTCCAAATTGATTTATTTAGAATATAAGGTGGGTATGGGTCTAAATCCTCTCATAAAATATCATTTAGAGAAGTTTATTTTCCTATTTTAACCTTATCATTTAGATTTAACATTAAGTTAAATAATTTTACTTTTACCGTGTCTTCTTGTGTTCTTACACTATAAGGTCAATAAACTTACCATAACTAGCCAAACAAACTCCAAGTTTTTTATTATTTATAGATATAACCCTATCAAAGTCATTTTTCTGAACCTTAGATTTTTAGGAATAAAATAACAATTAATAATATAATATTTGTTTTAAAAACTATTTTAAGTCAATTTTGACACTATTTAGTAATTAATTTTTTTTAAAATCATAACAGAATGATTAGATCAAAAAAAGTTAATTAAATCAATACTAACATGTAATATTAACCTATAAAATTAGTGTAATTCATAAAAAGTCTCAAATTACATTTATTTGTGTATTTATAACTTCAATTATGTCAATATTTCATTAATAAGATAATTACTGCATCCTCATTCTGTCATAAATAAATTAAATTATATAATGTCTAAAAATTATAAATAAAATACCATTTGTTTTAAATCATTGTAGATTTCTAATTAATATTTATAGTCGAATTTATCTTATGTATAACTCTATATTAAAAATTATTTAGTTATTAAACTTTGATTTTAACTATTTTAACCCTTCTTCAAATAAATTGATAATAAATGTCCTAATCTAATCCAAGTGGGCCTAAATGGTCATATTTTATTCCTAAGGTTGTTTTTGGTCGAATTACACTTATCCAATAGAATTAGGACATGTGTTAGGGTATTAATAATAACATTTTTACCCTTAATTACCCTATTTACTTTTAACCGTGGTAAAAAAAGTAAAAAGTTACTATTCACCAACAAATTATTTTCATCCCATTGAACCACATTTTACTTACTGACATCAACCGTGTCTCTCGAATTTTTGAAATTACACTCACATAAGTGGTAAAATTAAGTTTCATGAAAAATTCATTTTTTTTAACTACCACCTAGTGGTTTCACTATTCATCAAAAATTGAAAGTTTTCAGAAAAATACCAAAATTTCACCCTAGGCTAATTTCGACATTCCGAATCCAAAAATGAAGTCCATTTTGAAATATAAAATTTATAAAATTTCTAAAAGTGGTTATTACTATTCATAATGGCTAGTTTTAATAATATTTTAATAGCACATCATTGTTTAGTGAAACTCGGTATTGCGTACGACGCAAGCTATCGAGGAAGGCCGTGATTGCGTGTAAAGCAAGCCAAGCTAGTGTTGTGTGTAGTGAAAGATTACTTTGATGATTTATATAACATAAAAACAAAATATTTCTCATAAAAGTATCGGGTGTTACAAATACTTACTATTCTTTGTCTTGTGATTAAATAATAAATTAAGGATTATAATATCATTAAATCCCACCTCTCCTCCACTCTAAAAACCCACCTTTCACTCCCTCTTCTCTCCACTCCTTTGGAGATCCATGACTTCCATAAATTCTGCCCAAATCTATCCCCAAGGTCCTCCCCCACGTCCAAAATCGCTCACCCTACTAAAAATACCAAAACCTCTCCCCTGAAGAGGTTCTTAAAGGAGGAAGTCTCAAGAGGTAAATTCTACTTCCCAAATTTCTTTTTTTCTTTTCTGTTCTTTTCTTTTTAATTTCATTCCTCACCTCCATTCAACATAATAGTATGATAAATCCAGTAGCATAAATATACTGTAATGTATTCATGATAGTGGTAAATTCCATTATCTTCTCCCCTTTCCCCACCATTTTATTTGAAAGTAATGAAAGCACCGTTTGAGATGTGCTAATTTAGCACATTCAAGGACAACAATTTATCAATTTTTGTTATTACCATTAATTATTATCATGAAACCATTTGTGTTATGGTTGAACCATATTATTATATATTTAATATATCCTATTATTGGTTCTCTATTCTTTTGGTACAAATGGAATTAAGTTATAATGGAAAACACATTCTTTGTAACCAAATCCACCCATTAACAAAAACAATTATCACCAAGGTTATATATATAATAATTTGACATCACTCTAAGTAACCTAATAAAAATTAAAACCATTTAAAATCCCTTAAATTTACTAAATAATTTAACTTCAATTCTGGACAACCACTTTCAACTTGCATATAATCCAAACATGAATATATATGTGAACCGATCTTTTAAAGAAAAGTAAAAAAACGAACCCAAACAATGAAATTGAACCTTATAAATAACCAAAAAGGATTTTAATGAACTGTAAAGGGTTATAATAAATAAATTACATATATAAGAGGTTCTGGACTTATGAATTAATAATCCTAATTTGTTTATTCAGGTCATTAATAACAAGTGGATAACACCACAAGATTTGAGGTATGGGATCCTCTCCTTTTCACTCTTTATCAAGATTGTCCCCTATACTATGCATTTATATGTGTACTAGAAAATGATGTGGTATATTTAAGAACCTCCCCCATACTTCCATCTGGATTTATAAGTAATGAGAAACCCCATTTCAATCTCATCAATCCCTCTTGGTCACACCCATCCCCATGCTGATAAAATCGTAACGATTTCTACCCAAACCTTCTTTGTTCTCTCCAGTTGACTTATATTACTTTAAAAATGGTGTTATCTTATCTATATATGTGATTAGTATGACTTCTGGTATGTTTTAAAAGATTATTATATCAATACCCTTTCATCACATTCTTTCGGGGATATACATGATTTTGAAATATTCTCTTCTTAGAACATTCTGATAAGCCAACCTATTTTAAGGGGACTTCCCAAATTTTTACCCATGTTTCAAGTGAACTCTATCCTATGTTTTAAAACACCATTGTATTTATAAAATAATTATTTTTATTATGAAAACCATCTTGGTTCAATTATGGTTTTATATAATAGAATTTCCTATTTTCTATTTGAAAATCTCTAGAGTGTTTTCCTTAAACCACACAAAAATGTTTTAATGCTAATGTTTCTCAAATACATTTTTTATATGTTTTCACTTATATTTGAAAAACCATATCATGTTATATACATATTTTACCCTATGAATTTCCATGTATGTTCTAATACCTTCCTTTCATGGACACTTTCGTGATACACCCTTTGGATACGTTTTATGTCATGATTGTGGTACCCAATTCATTCCATGGGTAACATTATGTTTACGTATGGCTGATTACGTATGATTATTTATGTGGAAAGATTATTTATGTGGAAATAATATTCATGAATATGTTGATATGGGTGCGCCAAGATAGTGCTCTATTGCATTGGGTAAGGATAAGTCTCATGAGATGCGATGTGAAACCGGATTGGCGGTTAGCCTTGACCTATAATGAAATGGGAAACAGGATTGGTGGTTTTACATGACTCGTACTAAAGATATTATTTATGATTCTGCAACATTTATATGATTCCATGTTTATATGATCCCATGATAATATTAAATGATTGTATTAGTTTCATTCTTTGGATATCATTATGTCATGCCTCTTTACTCATGTTCTTGAGATGTATCCTTATTTTCATTCCCTTACTGGTCATTGTTTGCTAATCCCCTTTGTTCATGTGTTACCCAGGGCACCCTACGCAGATGTAAGAGCTCAAAGGATGTTTTAAGCTCTTTATGGATATTAAATAAAGAAGTTTTTTATCATGTTTTATGTTATATGTACCTAGTCTTCCAAGACACTAGACTTAACAATCATTGGCTTGTACTATGATGATTAGTTATGATTAAAATCATGAAATGTTTTATGTAAAAGGATTGGGTCACTATAGTTGGTATCAGAGGATTTTCTAGTTATTTTTGGAGAATAGGAATAGAGAACCTTAGTGAGAACTTTAAGGACAAGACTAAGTATAAGAAAACAGTCCTAAATTTTGGTGAGTATAGAGTAAGTGAATTATCAAGAAAGTACATCCATGTCTGGATATGAGCAGGTTGAGGTGGCTCTGGCACAGATGTATCTAGGGGTAAAACCCGAAAACACCGCTTTGTGCTAGACTTGGATGGGAACTGGTGCACGATAACGGGCCTTGCTTCACTCTTGATTACGACACTCCTAAGGGATATGATTTGGTAGATTCAAGAGCTTAGTACAAACAATTATTAAGGGAAAAAAAGCCCATATGAATATAAGTGAAGAAATAGATAGAGAATAACCAAGATATAAACCTAAGGAATCGCAAGTTAGGATGTACTTCTTCTTTATAAGTTTATCCTTTACTGTTCAATGTTTACTTTTTATGCTCAATAGATAAGTATTCAAGACCTCTAATTATACGATCTTTTTCTTAGTTAATGGCGGTAAATAGAAGACCACGTTCCAACAACCAATGTGATAGGCAATATGATGATTGAACTAATGACAAGCCTGATGTGACGGAAGCGGATGCTCAAAAATTCTTGGCAGTACTTGCTCATCTGGCTCGAGTTATGAATAATAACTTGAATCAAGTGGAATTCCCCCTCCTCCAAGGAAAGAGAAAGTTTCTGTATAATCCTTCATGCAACAAAGCCTCCCATGTTTAGTGGGTCTTCTGATTCCCTCCTCGCAGAACAATGTATTAACTCCAATAAAAATATTTTCTCTATCCTCTAGTTCTCGTAAGAAGAGAAAGTTGTAATGGCTGTTTATCATTTTTATGGGGAAGCTGATCAGTGGTCTATGCTGATCAAGAATACAAAGTCCCAAGAGGAAATTGTTTCCATAGCTTGGGAGGAATTCAGGAGGATGATTTTCAACAAATAATTTCCTCCAACCCTCCATCTCAAGATGGAAAAAGAGTTCCTAAGACTCATGCAGAAGGAAGATGAGTCCATAGGGGTGTATGAAGGGAACTTTACAAGGCTTTCAAGGTACACCTCTGGATTTGTCATGAACATCGAAAGCAAGGTGGATCGCTTCTTTAGTGGACTAAAGCCGAGTCTTTGAAAAGTGTTGAAAATTTGAGACTTCGCCAGCTATGAGGAGAATTCCTGTTGTGCCATCAAGGTTGAAATGGAGATTTGAGACTCTCTGTGGTCTCATGGGCCTAGTGACAAGAAGCGGAAAATAAAGAACAAAATGGGTGGTTCATCAAACAAATCCCTTGATGGAATGAATCCTAACATTCCCCTTTGCAAAAAATGTGGGAAGAAGCATCCTGGTAACTGCCTGAAGGGAACCAAAAATTGCTTAAAATGAGAAAAGTTTGGTCATCTGGCCAAGAACTGCCAGAGGGATTTGGAAAATCCCACTAATGTTGAAGAAGAACGTAAGGTTCAGATCAACACTCAGCCTACAATGTAGTGTTTTAACTACAAGGAGCTTGTGCATTATGAGAAAAATATCCCTAAGCCGAGGGTTGTCGGAGGCAATCAACAACAACCTCCAAGGCAGTAAGTAAGGGTTTATGCTATCACTACTGCGGATGTGGAGCCGGAAAATGATGTGGTGAAAGGTACGCTTGTTATTCATTCAAAAATAGCGAATGTACTATTTGATTATAGTTATACGCATTCTTTTATATCTTGCAAGTTTAGTAGAACTATTCAAACAACACATCAAAATTTGGAGGAAACGTTATCTGTGAGAACTCTGAATGTGGCCATTATTGAATCCATGGTTTATAACTCCTCCCTGGTTAATGTTTGTGGACATAAGCTCCCAGAAAATCTTGTCATACTTCCTTTAGTGGAGTTTGACACTATCTTGGGCATGGATTGGAAATCATTGTACAAGGCCAACATCAACTGCTGGGAAAGGGAGATTACTCTTCACATCCAGAAGCATCATCCAATTATTTACATGTGCAAGGAGGAAGATGAGCCTCTTTTATAATCTTCGTCTCACATTTGGATATTGATTCCTTATTATCATTCATACCTAGCTCAAATGATTGAGACAGACGAGATAATCATGTTTGAAGACATGCTCGTCGTGATGGATTACACCGATGTATTCCCCGAAGAGTTTTCTGGACTTCCCCATGACCGAGAGGTTGAGTTCTCAATTGAACATATCCCTGGATCTCTGCAAATCTAAAATACTCCATAAAGAATTTCCACTGTCGAGCTAGAATAGTTGAAGAAGCAGTTACAAGAGAATATGGAGAAGGGTTTTATACGCCCGAGTGCTTCACCATGGGGCGCTCCAGTCCTCTTTGTCAAGAAGAAGGATGGATCAATGTGCCTCTGCATTGATTATCGTGAGCTCAATAAAATCACTATAAAGAACAAGTATCCACTTCCATAGATAAATGACTTGTTCGATCAGCTTCGTGGGGCCAGTTATTTCTCTAAGGTGGACCTTCAGTCAGGATATCACCAACTAAAGGTGAGGAAGGAAGATATTCCCAAGACTACCGTTTGAACGAGGTATAGAAACTATGTGTTCAGAGTGATGCCCTTCAGACTCAATAATGCTCCAACAAGTTTCATGGATTTAATGAATAGAGTCTATATAGATTACCTAAAAAAATTTGTGGTTGTCTTTATTGATGATATTCTGATATACTCTAAGAGTAAGGAGGAACATGAGGAGCATTTGGAAAATATGTTAAATACATTGCGAATGGAGAAGTTGTATGAAAATTACATTAAATGTGAGTTATGTAAGGAGAAAGTATCATTCATGGGGCATGTTATCACCAGGAAAGGGATATTTGTGGACCCTTCCAAGACGAAGGCAATTGAAGAGTGCCCATGGCCAACTTCTGTAATGGAGATCCGCACCTTTTTAGGTCTAGGTGGGTATTATCGACGATTCATGAAAGATCTTTTCACGATTTTCAAACCCAATGACCATGCTAATAGGGAAGGGAGTAAAGTTCGTATGGACATAGGAATGTGATGACTGTTTCAAGGAGCTGAAAAAGAGGATTATCACTGCACCGGTACTCAAACTCCCTTCATGTGGAGAACTCTTTGTGGTGTATAGTAATGCTTCTAATAAAGGCTTAGGATGTGTGAGAATGAAAAAGGATAAAATTATAGCCTATTCCACAATGCAGCTGAAAATCCATGATCAAAACTATCCCACACATGATCTGGAATTGGCAGCTGTGATCTTTGCTTTGAAAATCTAAAAGCATTATCTCTATGGGAAAAATGTGAGATATATACTGACAACAAGAGTCTAAAATATATATTCACACATAAAGAGCTTAATATGCGCCCATGAAGATGGATAGAGATCCTCAAGGATTATGAATACTCAATCCACTACCATCCCGGTAAGGCAAACAAGGTGACAGATGGTCTAAGTAGAAAGGATCATGCATTATTATCAATGATAAGAATTGAAAAGGATCCGATCTTATTAGATTTGTAAAGGATGGACATGGGAATCATTAAGGGAGGAACATCATAAATCCTTTCTCAAATTATTTCTCAACCATCCCTTTTGGAGAAAATAAATGTTTCTCAAAGAAAGGATGTGGAAATACAGAATAAGGTAGAACCTGCTAAAAATGGGAAATCCTATGATTTCAAAATTGATGAGGAAGGAGTTGTATGATTTGGGAAACGATTATGTGTACCATATGATCCAGAGATAAAGAATGATCTATTGAATGATGCACATAGCTCGACCTTCTCTATAAACCCTAGGAGTTCCAAAATGTACCATGATCTCTGAGAACACTTCTGGTGGCATAACATGAATAAGGAGATTGCGGAATACAAATCAAGGTGATTGGTATGTCAGCAAGTTAAACCTGAGAAACAAAAGTCCAAAGGGATGATATATCCATTGTCTAAACTTATATGGAAATGGTAAAATGTTACAGTGGACTTTTTCATGGGTCCCCCGAAGATGTCGAAGGGAAATAATGAGATATGGGTTGTGGTTGACCAACTCACCAAGACATCCCATTTCATCGCTATTCGGGAAGATCAGTCACTTGAAAAACTTCCAAAGATATATGTGAAGGAAGAGGTGAGACTGAATGGTGTTCTACACTCAATTGTCTCTTACCATGATCCAAGGATCACATCTAAATTCTGGAGGAGTCTTCAACATGATTTGAGTACTGAATTAAATTTCATCACGGCCAATCACCCCAAAACTGATGTCCAATCTGAAAGGACTATTCAGACGATTGAAGATATGTTAAGAGCCTAATCTTTTGAATTCGAATGTGGTTGGGATCAGTATCTCCTAGTAGTTGAGTTCTCATACAACAATATCTTCAAGTCGAGTATTTAGATGGCCCCATATGAATCTCTGTATGGAAATTGATGTAGAACTCCAACCTATTGGGATGAAGTTGGAGAAAGAAAGCTACTTGGACCCGATCTTGTTCAAGAGATTACAAAGAAGGTTCAAGTCGTCTAGAAACACATCAAAGATGCTCAAAGTTGGAAAAAATGTTATGCTGACAACCGTTGAAGGGACTAGTAGTTCGATGTTGGAGATAAAGTCTTCCTTCAAATATCTCCATGGAAGAGAGTCATGTGATTCAGGAAGAAAGAGAAGCTATGCCCAAGGTATATTGGCCCCTTTGAGATCCTTGACCACATTGGAGTCATGGCCTATCGGCTTGCACTTATACCGAATATGGATCGAGTTCATGATGTTTTCCACGTATCATGCTTGAGTAAGTACATACCTGATCCCTCACAAGTACTAAACTAAGAGGTGGTGCAGTTGGAAGATGATCTCTCCTATGAGGAGCAGCCAGTAATGATTCTGGATCGGAGAGATAAGGTTCTACCCAAAAAGACAACCCATCTGGTCAAAGTGTTGTGGAGGAAACATAAGTTTGAGGAAGCAACATGGGAATTTGAGGAAGCAATGAAGGAAAAGTACCAACACCTGTTTTTGGCCTAGAATATAAAATGAAATTTCAAGGGTGAAATTTCTTAAGGGGGGAAGAATGTAACGACCCAATATTTTAATGGAAATTCCCATCTTTTAAATATGCCATGAAATCACATATTAAGGAACTACTGAGTGATAAGTGTCCTTTAAACATAAGTTTTTCACTTCTGTGTTTGTAATTTTGAAAATCTAACATAAACGGTTGTGTTCAAGATGTTTTTGGAGTCTGATAAGAAAAAAATAATTTTTTAGTGAATAGTAACCTACCCTAATGAATAGTAACATACCCTTATGAATAGTGATATACCCTAATGAATAGTAACCTCACCTATTATAGTATAAAAATAATATTCAAGTTGGAAGTAAAATATACCTTTGTTTTAGAATGAGTTAATGCATATTTTTAAATCTGTTATTTATAATAAATTATGATTTTAATTAAATATTAAAATAATCATATTTAGAAAATTAATTTTGAAAAATGGACTTCATTTTTGGATTCTACATGTCAAAAAATGGTTAGGGTGAATTTTCGAGATTTTTCTGAAATACATGAATTTTTTTTATGAATAGTAAAATACGGTAATTTACCGTCTATATACATTATAAGCTAAATAAACTATTCCTAGCATCATGGATAATGTCACCACACATGGTACGAATTCACATGACCCATTTACTATTCTCGGTCATGTAATACTTACTATTCTTTGTCTTGTGAAGAAATAATAAATTAAGGATTATAATATCATTAAATCCCTCCTCTCCTCCACTATAAAACCCCCCTTCACTCCCTCTTCTCTCCACTCCTCTCAAACTCCAAGACTTCTCAAAATTCTTCCCAAATCACTCCCCAAGGTCCTCCCCCATGTCCAAAAGCACTCGGCCTCTTAAAAATACCAAAACCTCTCCCCTTAAGTGGTTCTCAAATGAGGAAGTCTCAATAGGTAAATTCCTCTTCCCAAATTTCTTCTTTTCTTTTAAGCTCTTTTATTTTTTATTTATTTCCTCACCTCCCTTCACCATAATAGTATGAAAAATCCATTAGCATACACGTACTATAATTTCTATATCCTTGTGTTAAATTTCATTATCTTCTCTCCTTTCCCCACCCTTTTATTTGAACGTAATGAATGCACTGTTTGAGATGTGCTAATTTAACACATTCAATGACAACGATTTATCAATTTTTGTTATTATCATTAATTCTGGTCATGAAACCATTTGTGTTATGGTTGAACCAGATTATTATATATACAATATATCCTATTTTTCATTCTGTAATCTTTTGATACTAATGCAATTAAGTTATAATGAAAAACACATTCTTTGTAACCAAATCCACCGATTAACAAAAACGGTTATCACTCAGGTTATATATATAATAATTCGACATCAATATAAGTAACCTAATTAAAATTAAAACCATGTAATCTCATGGATATTGACTAAATAATGTAACTTCAATTCTATACAACCACTTTCATCTTGCATATAATCCAAACAGGAATATAAGTGAACCGATCTTTTAAAGCCAAGTAAACAAACGATCCCAAACAATGAAATTGAACCTTATAAATCATCAAAAAAGATTTTAATGAAATAAAAAGGGTTATAATAAATCAATTAAATATTGAAGATGTTCTGAAATTATGAATTAATAATCCTACTTTGTTTATTCAGGTCATTAATATCAAGTGGAGAACACCACCAGATTGAGGTAAGGTATCCTATCCTTTTCTCTCTTTATCAAGATTGCCCTCTATACTAGGCCTTTATATGTGTACTAGAAAATGATGGGGTATGTTTAGGAACCTCCCCCATACTTCCTTCTGGATTTATAAGTGATTAGAAACCCCATTTCTCTCTCATCAATCCCTCTTGGTCACACCCAACCCCATGCTGATAAAATCGTAATGCATTCTACCCGAACCTTATTTGTTCTCTCGGGTTGCCTTATCTTTATTTCAAAATGGTGTTATCTTATCAATCTATGTGAGTATTATGACTTTGGTTTAGTTTTACAATTTTATTATATCAAGACCCTTTCATCACATTCGTTCTGGGATATACATGATTTTGAATGATTCCCTCCTTAGAACTTTCCGATAAGCCAACCGGTTTAAGGGGACTTCCAAAATTTTTACCCAAGTTTCAAGTGCACTCTATACTATGTTTTGAAACAAAATTGTATTTATAAAATCATTATTTTTATTATTAAAACCTTCTTGGTTCAATTATGGTTTTATATAAAAGAATGTCCTCTTTTCTATTTGAAAATCTCTAGAGTGTTTTCCTTAAAACCGCACAAACATGTTTTAATGCTAATGTTTATAGAATACATAATTTATATGTTTTCACTTATATTTGACAACACTTACCATGTAATATTCGTATTTACCCTATGAATTTCCATTTATTTTCTAATCCCTTCATTTCATGGATACTTTCGTGATACCCCCTTTTTGATATGCTTTATGTTATGATTGTGGTACCAAATTCTTTCCATGGGTAACATTATGTTTACATATGGTTGATTATGTATGATTATTTATGTGGAAATATTATTTATGTGTGAAGAATATTCATGAATATGTTGTGATGGGTGCACCCAGAAAGCACTCTAATGCATTGGTTAAGGATAAGTCTCATGAGATGCGATGTGAAATGGGATTGACGGTTAGCCTTGAACCGAACTGAAATGGGAAATAGGATTGGCGGTTAGCCTTGACCCGTACTAATGATATGATTTATGATTCTTCCACATTTATATGAGTCCATGTTTATATGATCCCATGGTTATATTAAATTATTGTATATGTTTCATGCTTTGGATATCATTATGTCATTCCTCCTAACTCATGTTCTTGAGATGCATCCTTATGTTCATCCCTTACTGGGAATTTTTAGCTCATCCCCTTTGTTCATGTATTCCCTAGGGTACCCTATGCATATGTAAGAGCTCATAGGAAGTTAGAATCTCTTTATGTAGATTAAATAAAGACGTTATTTTTTCATGTTTAATGTTATATGTACCTAGTCTTTGAAGACACTAGACTTAACGATCCTTGGATTGCACTCTGATGACTAGTTATGCTTAAAATCATGAAATGTTTTATGTAAAAGGATTGGGTCGATATACATTGGGGTAATAAATATTGTTTTAACATTGACATAACATTCCCTCTAGTTCACAATGAGTGGGATTAAGACTACATATCTAGATAAACATGATCAAGTGATATGCATTTGTTTATCACGTTCACTCAAAAATATATTACGAAGGATTTATTTCTTAATAATGTTAATGAATTAGAATAATAATTAAATGATAATAAAACATAAAATAACGTAGGGTGAACCGATTGATATATACAATGAACCATGTGTGAAATAGCCTCAAATAAATTGTCATAAGATTAAATTAAGGTTTTATTGGAGAATACATCTCTGGATAGAGAATACATATTCATATGATAATTTAAACTGATTCAATTGGATATTATCCAAAAAATATTGATGTTAGTGATTTGTTGAAATATGATAACGAAAATGAAGATGAGAAAATTATTTATCTAGTACCCACCATGTCATATTACTAAATAAGGTAACATAATTAATTTTTCGAGAATATTAATATATTCCTATTAGGGTAGAAAAACTAAGTATCATAGTCTTACCAATGTTAGGGAGGAAGATATCTTAATATAAATTAATTCTTGATACTTTTAAATATTTTCAAATCTAAATGATTTTTAGAAATTATATTATGGTATATTATAAAAGTAATGGGGATTATGTGATATATCTATGTATTTTTCATTTTTAGTTATACTTTAAAGGTTTGGAAACATATATTAAAAGGTATAAACAGTTATGAAAAGTGATTTTATGAAAACAATTTATTTTTGGGGATAAGTATTTAATAGCATATAAATGAGAGTTGAATGAATCTTAATCATATAAATTTGATTTATTTTCTGAAAAATTGTTTTTATAGACTTCATAACCATATAAAATATTATTGATAATAAATTACTGATTAATTATATTTTAGGTGAATTTTATTGCATTTTTCAAATTGTGATTTATATTTACTACTGTGTGACTTTATAAACCAGTGTTTCAATTAAGAGTCAATTTTTGATGTAATATATGATTACCAATGGTTTAATGTCTTAGAGAGTCAAATGGCTTTAGGAAATGCATGATATAGATATTTTTGGGTCATGGAATATCAGATTTGGGTATATGGTTGTATGAAATATTAATGTTTCTTTGGAAGGATATGTATCATGATAGTTCCTAAGGGAGTAACCATGATTTCATATTGTATGTTATATCCCAGATGATTAATAGTTTAGTAATACCATCACCTAATCTCATCACTAAGTAATAATATAAATTTTGAAGAAATAATTTATATAAGGGGGTATATGTAACTACATGATATCTCACTATATATTTTCCATAAATAATTATTATCTTTGATGAATTTCTTCACACACCCCATAAAAAATTAAAACGATATGTGAAGATTTAGATGAATATTAATAAAACAAATATGAATAATAAACCCTCTATTAAATAAAAATATTATAACCATAATATATTAATGCAAAGTTTGACTAAGTAAAAATAATGATTTAAAAATGAATTTTCAATATATATTACATTTTTCTAAAAATTGTCCATTTATAAATTTTATAATTTTAAATTTTTTAAATATACACAATTTTTTAAATTTATCATTTCAAAATTAGCTCAAGTTTAATTATTTGGAATTTTATAAAATATTTGATTTTTATGTGATTAGTGAAAATTTGAGTTTCTACTGAAATAATAAATTTAATGAAATTATAAATATATGAGAAAGACATTCAAGTTCTGACAATATTTTAATTTGTTAAATATTAATTTAAATTGTAAAATTATCTATTTTATATTACCATTTTTAACTTCAAAATCCAATGTTAGACATTTCCTAACAAAAGAAATATATTATTCATATTTAAAAACTACTTTGAGTGTTTTCTTTGAATGAAACTTTTAAATGGTAATATTCATTTTTAAATGATTTATAATGAAAATAACTATTAGTTTTATAATAAACCAATATTTATCATGAATTTCATTGATATTAATATATTTTAACCTCAACAAAATTAACCTCTATTTTTTTCAAAAAAAATTGTTTTTATATGTTAAAATTAAAATTAAAAATATCTACCATTTTAAAATTGTTAAACATCATAAATATTTCAGATCAATATATTCATATAATTTTATAGGATAAATTTAAATTTAGGTATAAATATAATTTTTAAAGAAAAATATTAGTTAATATGGAAAAAATATCATTTTCCAAATAATGACACTTTTCTAAATATTGGTTATTTTTAAATAAAAATTAATAAATAATAAATTATGACTCATATATATATTTTCATAAAATATAAATACAAAATCACACTTCAATAATTGCTAATTAATTTTAAATAACATTGAGTATACTTAATGACTATGTTGAAATCATTTTATAAAAATAAAATTTCAACACATTTTATGTTTTAATTTATGAGTTAATTTTATCCTATGTTTAAATTGAATTATATTAAATACAATACAAATTTGGATTCATGAATTTAAATTTTTTTATGACGGGTCTTCATATATTTTTTGTGAAAGAATATTAACAATGATTAGTATTTTTTAAAATTATAAAGTGTTAAAATGGTTAGTCTAATGTGGATTGAATTTTACTAAATAAATTTTACAATTATAGATTATTGAATATGTTAGTTAGGGAGGAAGTTCATAACTACATATTGGAATAAAATATCACCACCAATATCAACTATATTTTATGTAATTATATTCATATAAATTAACTAACATTATTTTCCAATGATGTGTTCTACATTTTCACTTATAAAATAAGATTACTTCCATACCCTTAAAGTAAAACATATAACAACAAATACCCTTAAAAACACACCCAATTTAAATCATATAGAGTTCTTATATATTTTTGGTACCCCTAATCCTCACTAATGTTCCCCAAATAATTTATTAAAAATTGATTAATAATAATATGATCCAAAGTCTCAACTTAAGTATCACTTACCATTTAAAATTCTTTCTTTATCCTTCTCACCTACCCTCCTACAAAACATTCTATCCATTTGTATATAATGAAAACAATATAAATAATATTCTGAAATTTAATTGTAGTTATGTTATAACCATTATTTCTTCCTCTCAAATTAAATTTTAAAAAAAACTATTTGCATTCAGGTGTTTGAAGTATCGCCTCCATAAACCATTTTTTTATTTTCATTAACAAATTTAAAGTATGATTCAAAAATTTATTTTAATGAATATATATATATATATATATATTTATTTATGTTACTTATGTCATTATGTATAATATAGAAATAGAAATGAGTAAGTCTGTATTTAATATTATAAATAAGAGATCATAGTTAAATTATCCTCCAAAAAAAGATACCTAGAGAAACAATTGTTCATTTAAAGGCAACCAATTATTTTTCTTCTACCTTATAATTATAAATATTACCAACTGTTATTCATCCTAATAATTATATCTATATAATGTTATTATAAATTTATTATTATGTTTTTATTTTTTTAATCACACCATTTGAGCTCTCGAAAATTGGAATTAAAATACATGAAGTACATGTATAATTTTGGAATGAGAGAAAATGGAATAAGAATGAAGAAATGAGGGTCAAGATCCTAGATTGAGAAATTGAGTAAACATTGGTGTGTCTCTTGAACACATTATCCATGAAACCCCACATGATTCATCAAATACAATTTAATATTGTCCCAAAAAAGGTTTCCATGTCAGTGTGTGATCTATGGTTGATCACATTATTACCTCATGGAGTCATGTGATCAATTCCATGACAATATAGTCATGGGAATAGAATAGAATACATGAATAATTTGTTCATTTACCATGTGAGGGAAATTATACAGTCATCATGATCATGTGAAGGCCCTTGGACTTTTCCTCTTTATCATTTGATGCCTTGGCGGAAAAATCAATTGATATATCCCTTAGGATTAATGGTATAAAGGCTGTAAATTGTAGTATTCTTACATGATTGAAGCTATGATGCCATTTATGCAAAGGGAATATGTTTTTCATGTGATCAGATCAATGATCACAAGAAGTCCATGTCAGCCTAATCGTGTGAAGGACCTTGGACATGTCAACCTCATCACATGAAGGCCTTTGGACATGACAACATGATCACACGATATACTATGTAATTGCTCCATTCATCAAACGTGTAACCTTAGAGATTACATGGTCCCAAGGAATCTAGAAATTTTGGGCCAATGATACTATCATTATTTTTTCATGCAAAGAAGGGAAGACATCATTGATGGTGAACAACACGATCACGTGGAGATTTTAGGACATTTATGACTTATGTGGATAATCTTTCTACTGACTAAATACAGGTTTCAAGGCTTGATCATTGATAAAATCAGTATAGATACAAATTGTGTGATTCCAATAACCCTCAACCCCCTTGAAGAAAAACAAGTCATGATACACTGGGGAGACAACCATATAGAAAATTGGGATCTTGCAATAACAAGAATATTCTGATTGACCAATCATAGTCAATATCTGAAGAAAAATGGTTGAAGGATGTGTCTTGAAAGACAGAATAATGAGGCTTCCCTTTTATCATAAAATGGGAATTTGGAAGATGAGGCAGACTATTGGTCATGAAATTGTGTTACCCTCACTTCCTTTCCCATTCACATGACTATAAAGAGATCACATGAAGCACATGACCACCATTCACAAGAACTGGATGAATACACAATTTCTCATGATTTCATACCCCATTCATGGCTTGAATGTGTGTATTTAGATCCTTCATGTAATGTGAATACAATCATTCTCAGGCCTACTCATGTGACTTAGAAAGGATCATGTGAAGTGTGATGCCACCTTCCCATCACACAAAGTGCAAGGCCCATTGATTACCATTTGACTACCTAACACCTAAGGATGTAACTCATACTCTCTTAACACACTCACCTCACTTAAATTACATATTCTTTTAGAAATAATCTAAAAATATCTAACTCATAGGGCTCAGACAAGATCCTAATAAGATAAACCATAAACAATTTCCCATGAGTGGGGATTTAACATGTAATGCTTGAACCCTATAATGAACTCAGAAATTCCAAGTTGAATTCATATAATGATAAATCCTATGAAATAGTGTGCCCCATTTTCTCATTTATTTGTACAATCTTTGAGACCTGTTGTCACATAAAATCCTACATGAAAATTGTAGAGTGTACTCCTTATTCAGTTAAAAGGAAATCCTTAGTGTGTAAGTATCTTACAAACACAATATTAAACTAATTTTTAGATGATTTATCTTCTATAATATATTTTTCCCGAACAGATAATGACTCATGTTGACATACAGATCAAAAATTATCCTAAAAATAGCATGATAAAAGTGTCCCCAAACATAGGAATCCTACTTAGTATGAGTCGTGATATTTCTTAATCCATGGTGAAATGATACCAATGAGTTTATAAATCCTCCCCTATCAATCATGGGGTTAGGGATATAAATACTACATAGACTCATATTCCTTTACAAATAGAATATGTAGGATTCACTTCTATGGCATGATCTCCATGTAAAAGGCAGAACATAGTGTGTTGGTCTAGACTCTATATGCAACACATCTGATATATAGTTATCTATTTTTTTCTCACATCAGGCATAAATTACATAGTCATAGAGACATGTTATGCTAATGTAATTACTATAATAAAAGTCACAAAATATGGTAATCCATTCTATGTGTAAACCAAGTCCATACACTTTTCCATAGAGGTCCATGTCTTTGGTGAGACGGATATCAAGGAAACCATAGTGTGTATGACCCACCAACATATTAGGGAAACCTCAATGTGTAATACCCTCTTTCATATCAAGCCAACCTCAACATTTATAAACTAGTTGCATATCTTGGAAATCGTTGTGTGTAAGCCACGTAACAAGAAATTTCAAAAAAAAAATCCCTTTGAGGCGTAATCCCCAACCACAGAAACAATATTCATCAATGGGCTATATTTTTGATGAAGCATCATAGAGAATTCTCATTGTGTTTTTCTCATATAATTCAACCTTATTATATAATTCCATGTGTCTAGTATTATATTTCTTCTAATTTATCATATTGATGTGGCTCACAAGGGCTTAAATTAGGGTGACAATTATGCCATCCAAATGATTCAAATTCTCTCAAAAAAGTCCTCATTTTATTTGTATGCTTCATTACATATATACATTAGTAAATGGTGAATATTTATTATGAGGGAACCCTCTATATCCATACCTATTAAGACCTATATTCCCATCACTCAAACTACATAGTGTTTCATTCTTATTTTCATAGTATAGTTAGGTAAGCACTCTAAGTTTAAATCCTAACACCAAAAGAACTAATCACCTCCCTGGATGGAAATAAACTCAATATTTGAAAATCATATGGATTTAAAAGAATGAAATCTACTAGAAACGTTTCACCAAGTAAAATTATATAGTAATATGGAGGTCCTATGATACATATAGATGGTCTCAAATATCACACATCATCATGTATATACTAGTATTAATATAAGTTAATGTAAACTACAAAAATGTTTTATAGGGTAACTAGTCTCATTTTAGGATATAAGAATGAATCAGGAACATATCATAAATATATAATAGAGTATTTGAGTAAGAAATAATTCACACAAATGTGTTTGATGAGCCTGACCTCCCATCCTCTAAACCAATGTGATTTCTTAAGTTTAATTTCTAATAATTCCCAATGATTATGTTCCTTTAGAAAGTAGGGCCATAACTCATTATGTATAAGGTATAAGTTAAGTGTTTCCATGGATAATCCTTAAGGGGATAAATATTTGGGAAACTATTCTATGCCCCAAACAATCAACTTTTTTAAAACAATTCCATTAATAAATGGTCATCCTAAGATGGATATATAAATACTTAAATAATTATTTCCCTTATGTTAGACTATTTTGTTTTTCATATCCATGAATGAATTTTTTTTGAACCTGACATGATTCTTTCAGTGATTAAGTGAAATTGGTTTTCATGTTACCTAGACAATTTTAATTATACATTTTCCATATAGACATAATGGATAATCCAATAAAAAATAAATTATTTTTTTACCCATGAATAGTTGATTAATAACTGTTAATACTTGTGACTCTATAATAATTCGAGACCATATATATTGTTGTTCTTATCAATGCAGATAATTTTCATACAATTTTCATCTTCACATGAAGCCCATGAATCATACATAAAATATTATGTAACCTCATATATAGAAAATACCTTTACAAATCATGAAATAATGTCACCTAATAAACTTATTTTGTAACACTAGAAAAATACTATTGTATGGAAGTACCACCGACACAATATGATTCCAAAACGTGATGCCATATGGAAAGATATCTAGGCGCTAAATACCACAACCCACCTTGCTTAAGGATGGATTCAACAAAACTAGTGATACTTATCATCATTCCTAACTAATTTGAGGGTCTATCCTTGATGTATGAAAATCTAAACCTTCCTTACCTATCAGCAGTGGATCATTGAGTAAACCAAAGATTCATCCTAGTTTAGGATATATCCAGGAGGGATCCTATCATCCACCACCACTAGTATCATCCTAATAATTCCCCTATTTCAGCTTATATGGGAATTACCTGATAGGTCTACACCCTAGAATCTCATATCCTAACACCAAGGAGATATCGTTAGGCATGGAAAGTAGCTAACCTAACTGAGAGTGCTCATATCGCCATATCCAATAATGAAAAACACTAAAATATTCTAGTATAATACAGTTAGTATGAATGTATCCCTACTCACCCAGACTATGTATCCCCACATATCTCAATAAAAATCATTTTGTAGGCACATATTTCTACCTCCATGTAAGAATACCATTAGTATATTCTGATTGAATAACAAGTAAAATAGTAGGAATATAACCACACATCAATAGAATTTGTTTCATGTTATTTTATAGTGACCAAGAACCTATGGGCTTGTATACCAAATTATACCCCAAAAAATGCCAATATTTTATGGTAGAAATAGTTGATCTTCACCGATATATTATTCCACTAATACAAGGACACACACATATTCCAATCCAAGTGGTCGGAAAAGTGTATCACCATGGAAAAAATGAATTGATGGATACATCAGAGTATGTGTATACTCTTTCTCCCATCCAATAGTATTATCAACAAATTTCAATAAAGAATGAGGCATAATACCAGGCTTATATTTCTATTATAACTATGGTCCATCAACCTTATTTGATAATCACCACAAGATAAGCACCCAATCGTATAAAACATGGATGGATATATATTCCAAGGGACATCTAGGATTGGGAAAATGTCCCCACTCAAATCAAGGATCATTAACATAGTTTGAACTGCACATCAGGGAATGCTTATATCCTTACCAAAAAATCTACTAGGCATTCTCTTGATACATACAAGAGGCAGTATCATACTTATGGTCCCACCGACAAAAGACTAAACCATAATCCTTCAGAAGATATATAAGAGTAGGCCTATATTCTTTATCCCATTTTGATAATCTATCACTATACTATTACAGGGAACATATACATGAATCTAGTGTATATCTCTTCTTCAAATAGGGTCGATCAACATATTCAAAAAAACCACCCAATGTACGACTCATATTCTCACCCACAATATAAAATATCACAAGTATTATCTTATAGATTCTTAGTAATGGGATCATATCCTATTAGTAAAATATGTCCATAGTAATAATCCATAAAACTATAGGTAGTTGGCCCATAATCCTATTCAACCTCGAATGGCATGTCATCATATTTGATATATGATTCATGATGAGTCTCGTATTTCAAAATTTCTCTATTTTAGTTTCCTTCTGGCTATACAATGAAAATATATAGCACCTTAAGATTCCACCAACTCTGCATATCCAATTGAAGGACATAAATAACATTATAGTCCTCCCCATGGTAGTATACCGATGGTTTATGGGGATCCTTCCACTAACATCAAGCATGGGAAACCTCCACTTGGTGATATAACACCATAAATGGAAGTCCACCCCTTTTCAAGTTACTTTCACAAAGATAGGTGATCAAAACACTCTGGTTAACTATATATGGTAAACCATCAATTAACATCAACACCTCACCCCTATCAGCAGGTGACCTAGACAAGCAACCACTTTGGTCTGACTAGGTGGTGGAATACGCCACTGATGGGAAAGTGTTTGGTATGGAAATTTTTATTGATCAATCCCAAACAAACATCCAAACACATTCCTTCCCAACGAAAAATACAATTATAAGGTTTTAGATGAGATGATGTAGGATTTCACGCCTTACATTTTCCTAAATATATGGGTGACCTTCCAGAGGTAAAATATTAGACCCCTCCCTTATTAGTAATTCAATGGTAAACTACAAGATATAAATAAATTCATCAATTAAATAAACATAAAGTGTTTTTATATGTATTGGAAAAAAAGGTAGGAATGGAACAAAAAATTCCTATGTAACACTTGTCCCCATAGCCTAGAATCTCTCAACAACTAATATCTGAGGTACTGTTAGCCAACACTATCCAAGGATGGGGAAAGAATGGATATTTAGTCATCTATATATCCCCAGGATAACTTTTTCTCCATAACTATTGGAATGTAATGTCACAACCACTTGATTGATTATGGGAATCTATAACATGGGATATAGTTTTTCAATCCAAAAAAACTCTCCAATTTTGTGAATTAGAATTCACAATGATAAGAGGAAGAGGACCATGAATAATCGTATACTCTATAACCCTTTCCAAAAGAGAATATATTTGAAATAATGAATATGAAGTCTCTAATTTCTCAACTACTCCGAATAGAAAGTGACTCTCAGTACAAGAAAGAACTGTACCTATCCCATTTGGGAGTAATAGAATAAATGATAAGGAAAATCATGATGGCAGCTTCCATTTAATCGATCATGTAAAATACACTTACCATAAAGGTGGGGGAATTATTACCACAAACATCACCCTAGATGTTATAAAATCCCAATATGGTTATAAAAATATTTTTGGTTGAACCAACGAATCCTTATCCCATATGGATTGGGGAATTTTAGTCTCAATTTACTACCAATGAATTATAACATCCTCAATAATGAGATCATATAGTACCAATGACATACCTAAATCAACCACTTCTCATATGTTTGGGGGGATTCTCTTCATATTTAGTAAGGATACCAGCCTTCTCATGGATAGGTGGCAGTTATCAACATCCATCACCCCATTTGTTCGTTTCTCAATAGATCATACCCCAATAATTTAGGTAACACAAGGCACATTGGGATGGATACTCCCTCAAAGTCAGTATTTATTCACTATAATAAGGGTAACATCTATAATGGAATATATAATCTCACATGGGCTATAAAAAAATTATTCATATAGAAAAGTTGTTAAATAGAATACTCTAACAAAACCCATAGAGGAGGATCAAGCTTTGCAGAACATACACATTACATAAAGTGTGAATTGGTGACCATGCACACCAAGTATGCCTCAATAAATGTCATCATTATCAATCTAGATGATAAAAAAACCTAGTTTCGAAGGAACATAATATGGAAATAGTTCTTCATGAATTAGGTGATATTGATGCACATACTAAGGCTATGAATATAAAGAATCAGAGGAGGAACCAGAACCTAAAACCTTATAATGTCAAGTCTCTACACCCTAGGTTATATTACACTATAAATAATTGAAAAAGCATTATTATACCCCATTGTCCTCCTATAAGGGATGAAATCCACACTATAGAGGTATCAAAAGAATAATATGAGTGTAAAGTACACAATATCATATGGCCCAATGTGGAATTACTCAGGGGAAATATTCTCACTGGGTACCACCTTCACGCATAAGAATATATCCCCCCCACATCAGTAAGGAAATAATCAGTCTAAAATGAGGGAATGTGTGAATCAGGATTTTTCTCGATCCATTGAAAACATAACACCCTAGGATTATCATAAATAAATATTGAATAATTTATAAATGAAAACTCATTACATTTCACAAATACTCAACTGATTACCATAAATATTTATTTTATTTTTATACTAGATAAAAAATCTTATTTTATTCAATAATATCATCAACATATCCCATTAATATATTCTTCTTTAGTAAACTTCATAGATATACCCTACATAATACATTCCTCATAACTTTTGGGAAGGATACATGCCAAATGGTTACCCCATATTCTTAGTTGGAGTAAGCATATGAGACAACTATCAATGATCATAAGAAGGGATAATATAATAATAAGGTTATTAAATTATAAAAATGATATATAAATGTCATACTCAATCTATCATGGATTTCATGCATGAGACATGGAGGAAAACAATATCATTTTAGAAAATAATTAATTGTAAGTGTAAAAAAATAATCATAATTCAGTCATGAATGAAAATTTAATTTCATACATATATGGCCCCATAATCACTATATCAACCATATCATATCTAATGGTTAAATTTTAATACCATAAAATCATATTAGGCTAGGAATAAAATATTATTTCTAAATTCATAATGGTTTACAGATCATAAAAGGATCCCCATAGTGGATTACGGACATCATCTGGTTTCTCATAGAGGATCATGGAAACCTGAAGATTTTCCATTATTATATCATAAGATATAAAATATTAACCAATGAATTAAAGGAAGATATAGGTCTAATACATCAAATAATCCATAAATATTTACCCTAAAATATCATAAAATAGTAATAATATAAAACCCTACTTAAAATAAGTAGGTTTCACAAAAACACCATCATAGTATATCCCGTGGGAATGAAATAGGTTTCATAAAAATCCCTACACCATAATCATAATGATAATACATCTAGATATTGGAAAAGGATGGTTATATTGGATCATGTCCCTATTAAACCACAATCAACAAAAAAATCTCAATGGTTGAGAAAACTCTATTTCATAAAAATATCCTTAACACATTCATCTGGAAAATATTTATTCAATTTTTAAATGAATTTGTTAAAATATAAATTTTTCTAAAAAATTTGGAAAATATGTTCCCTCAATGTAAACTTAATGAATTTTCATGGAATATTAATCTAATTTAATGTTAATTAATGTGGAAAATAAAATTCACTCCATAGCATTAAATCAAATATTCCATATAAAATTTGGTAAAAACTCAAAACTACCTCATCCCAAAAATGAAAAAAAAAGATTAATTTTAAGAAATATTGTAATATTTTAAACATAAATAAATTATATTTAAAAAAATTTAATGTTAAATAGTAAAAAATTCCTAGAAAACATTTTTAGAATGCATGGACATGGATAAAAATTGATTTTTAACCGAAGAGATAAGTATATTCTTTTTTTAAACAAATTGAAATAGTTGATTTATTTTAAATAGTGGTAAATATAACAAAAACATGTATTATATATAAATAAAAAGCGGATTAGAAAAATTCTAGGTTTCTTGGGAGGAAGATCATAATATTTTTTTCATTTAAAGCATAATCATAAATAATCTCAATAAATAAGGGGATTATAACACACAAACCTATACCACATTAGTAACATTTGTCGCATAATCCCCATGAAATAATTGACCATATATGGATATGTAAATCCCCATAAAATTAATAAAATGTATTATAAAATATATTCATTGTTAGTATATACACCACAAAAAATAAGAAGGGGTGAATATGTCTTGGTCCTTGCAGTGATTAAAGTGTGACGAAAATCCCTTTCGTACTTTGGTAAATTTAAAACATAAGCCGCATGAAAGAATAAATTCACATAAACATTAAATACTAGGATAATATTTAAAATTATTGATATTAAATTACAAAATTTATTTATAAAAATTACTAATGGAATATATGTCGAGAACAAAACATATGTTCCAAAGAAGTCAATTTGAGACTAAAATTCATTAGCATAAGTATCAACTTCCTTTATACATGTTTGAAACTCCTATATAATAAATATAATTTTATAATAAATATTTTACAGAACCGTAATCATATTTATAAAAGCATATATGATTTTATTATGACCTTTTACTACCCTTTCATTGAAAATTCTTGGTCAAAATCACGTTTTGGGAAATACCTGCATCGTTTTTTAAATATATATATTTGTTAGGGATTTATGGTCCTTTTGATTTGATTAATAATGAATAATATAAATAATTTTAACAATGATATAAATAATATATATATTCCTTATATATGTATTTATAATAATTCATTAACGTTGGAGATAGAATATGAATTACAGCATTTTAGGATAAGGTTGGTTGTGCGTACGCATTAACATTGTTTCAATTTTCATGAAGGATGAAATTAAATAAAGGTAAATAACATACTACCATTACAGAATATTTTTTATTTAATATATATCACATATTTGAATTACATTTGTACTTAATTTCTTCAATGTAATGAAAATTTGAAGAACGAGTCACATCACTTCGTAAGGTGGTAGTATGTTGTGCAAACGAGTGATGTTATTGTATTCCCAAATAATGTAATGAAAGAATGCTCATGTGATATTAAAATTTAATAGGTATAATAATATCATATATATCATACAAATGATATATCATGGTTTCAATTTCATTGCATTAATCTTGTGTTTTCTTTTTATTTTGAGATTAGGGGTGTTTTGGGTGATATTTTGAGTTTTAGAGGGTTTTCTAGGGGTGCATGGTTAAGGTTCAAATTTTGTAAACCACATAGGATGTATACGGGATATATTTCACCGTTTTAAATTGTTTTTTTGGGAACAAAATTAGGTTTCAAGGTAATGTAACCATCAATACCATATTTTTACACTACACCTCTTAACATAGGTGATTCACACAGTTTTCGCATGGTTTCGCAGACTGTGTAGGGGTAACCATGCAGCCTACCCTTGTTGGGGTATTTTGGTCTTTTACATTAATTGTTTTGAGTATTATCCCATAATCCATATTCATTATAATTCCATGACCTAAAAACCAACAATGGTGTTTCTTCTTCCCTATAATATTCTCATTTATTGATTCTATGTGGTTTCTTGGTTGTTCTTCATCCAGATCAAAAGGAATAAATCCATATTATCTATTTCTCTTACTCTAAATTTTTTATGGAATTACTATAAACCTAATGTCCTTTTTTGGACAATTTTATTGTATATGGTTTTTATGATTTTTGAATTTATATTTTTTATTATGGTGAGATATATTATGAGTCTCTTTTGAGTGGATCTTATCTAAAGGGATTATGTTTCACCACATGAGGTAGGTGTCTCCATTAAATTATATTTTATTAAAATTTTAAATTTAAATTTTTGTTTTAAATATTCATTTTTTTCTGTGATATTAGTTTTTTGATTATCTAGGGATGTTATGATAAATCATTCAATGAATTTGGTTTATTTTCATTTGGAAAATGGGAGGAATTTCTTGCATAATTTTTTTTCGATAAGAAAAGTTAATTTATTAACTTCCAATGCTTCTTAAAAATAGAATGCTAGTTTTATTAAAGAAATAAATTTTTAATAGTTTTTTTAATGTACATTTCATTTGTGTTAAAAGAGGTTTTGTGTTTTGGTGTTGAAATATGGAGTGGAGTTATCTGCTAGTTTTCTATTTCATTTTTGGATTATGTTTTCTGTGGGGATTTTTTTTTGGAATACCAAGAAGTTTTTTAAAAGGTATATCCAAATATATATGTCAGGTGTGTAAAATTTAATGCCCGATTTTATTCTTGTGATTTGTTAATTGTTGAATGTTCCCATGTTGATCGCTTGTTCTTTTGATGATGTTGTGGTAATCATTGTTCAAGAGGCTTAGTATATGTATCATTATTTACTTGTGTGTTGGGGTTATATTTGAGCATATTTTGGTAGGTGATGAGCACGTGATCACTGTGTTTGTATAGAGGAGACCAAGGTGGAAAATTATGAAGTATAGGGACATTGCTTTTCTAGGTGAGGGTTTTCACTAGCTAGACCCTCATAATTTTACATAACATCTATCTTGGAGGCTCATCATCAATGATACTACATAGAGAGATTCTATGTATGTATGTGTGGATATTAACCTATCTATAGTTAGGCCGACTATTGTATTTCTTGTGTTTTGTTTTTAGTCCTCATGGTGTTACCATAGGCTATATATCTATTTTATTCATCATATTTTTTTTATATTTATATTTTTATATGTGTTTCTTTTTATTTGATGGACATTTCATGATTATTTGATAATAATTTTCTTTTCCCTTATTTTTTGATAGTGTTATTTCATTAGTTTATCTATCTTATTATTCCATGAGTACATACCCTTTATTCCTTTAATTCATTTTTTTCTGTATGTGAATTATTATAATGGAAAATGGGGAAAATGGTTTTCAAATGGGGTTTCCTTTGCGGTCACTTTTGAAATATTCAAAATATGTATGGGTTTATTTTCAATTGTGTACGGTATTAAACAATGTTTCTTTCTCTTGTAATTGTTTTTTTAAAATATCATCATATTTTTTAAATGGTTTTATATTGGGGATCTTCAAGGATGTGATTTTATTAAACTTCCTTTTCATCAATGATTTTAATGTTAAAACAAAAACACATTTTCCCATTCCTTATTTTAAAAATAGAATAATTGGTTTCTTAAATAAAATAAGTAAAATGGACACACAGTGGCATATAACTGGCTTTGGCACACACCATACATACTCACATTGGTTCGTATACAGTCCTTTCTATTTTATGTCTATTTTATTGTCTTGCATTTCAGGTGGGATTTAGTTCCATTTTCTTTGGAAGATGATTTTTTAGAACATGGTAGTGACTTGAGTGTCATGGGGAGAGGGATATATGAAATTCAGCTTGTAAAACAAGTTTGATCAAGTTTTCGGTACTCTATTGCCTCTATTTTGTCTCTTTTATCTTTTTTTTTGTTTTTTACTCTCTACTAGTAGGTTTTTTAAATTTTGATTCCGTTTTTCATGATTCTAAATCTCTAGGTTATGACTTGTTTTGATGTTTTGTTCTTTCATATTAATTATTGAGTAACTATACCCAATGGTTATGTTAAATACAATTGAAACTAGTTATCATCCTAGAGGAATCAGGCACTCTCCTTCGGTATGTTACGTATAGGTTCCAAAAATGGTTTGTAAGTCTACCTGGGTTGGTTCATTATAATTCGGTATCAAAGGATCTAGTTTCTTTGAAAGGGGACTAGTTTCTTGAGACCCACATTATATCTATTTGGGATTTTGTGTTAAAAAGGAGATAGAAATGTGGGGCATAAAGGGTTAAGTCTATGTAATTTTTTATCCCTCTATTCATTGTTTCAAATCTCTAGTTTCTAGGGGTTTTGGAAATTTTATCTTATTTTAAGGTTATGGTTCCTTTTAATGAGATGTTTTGGTTAATAGTATTTTTGATCTATGTTTTGTGGAATTTTTGGGAGACTTCCAATGAAATTATTAACTTCAGAATGGGAACTAGAAGGGTTTTTGATGGTTCAGAGTTACGGCGCTAAGACTGTCAAACTATGCACAAGTCATGTAGACCAAACTGTATAAACTTCTACTAGCACTCACATTGTAGAAACATGGTCTAAAAAATCTCTGTGTTGAAGTTGTGTGTAGAGGAGACGGTTTAAAATTTTGGTTGGTTTCCCATCATTTTTCGTTTTCATCCACATTTTTTGTTTATGGGGATTTTCAGGGTATATTTATGTTATGTTTTATGGGTTTTTGAAAGTTTTTGGATGTAATTATTTTATTATTTCTATCTATGTTATTTTGAAAACATTTTTGGTTACCCTTTATTATTGGGTAAAAATATTTTGAACCCTTAAAAAAGTTTTTGGATTGTGAGGGTTTTCATTGAAATGATTTCATAGGTTCTCAAATGATATAATACTTGAAATGTTTATTTTGAGTTCAGGTTTTCTGACATAATGTTTTTAAATATTGATAAATCAAATTTTAGGAAGTTTTATTTTTATATTGATTTGGATTCAGGGTTTTAAATGTTCACAAATATTTTAGAATAGGGATTGTTACCATGTTTTGATTTAATCGATTTCCAGTTCCCTTATGTAAAATTTTTTAGGTTTTCTGAAATATTCTATTTTTCAGCTTTCTTGTGTATGTTCTCCTAGAGTAGGGAACATTTCAATAGGTGTTATTGAACACTATTCACTTTATTTTTGAATTTTTAGAATGATTCTCTATGAATTGAATTTGAAATTTAGGGAGGTGAGGCCTTGGGTTGTCATACTAGTGATCCATATGTATTTTATATTGTCATTGTCCCTAAAAAGACACTTGATGGAGTGGTAGATAGATGGTTTTAAATGAACATGGATAATGAAAAAGAGTTTAGGAGTAGGTACCCTCTTGTTTTTATATGGTGATTGAGGACTCCATGCGGATACCAAGTGGTGAGAAAAGGTTTAAGAGATTATTGGATTGCAACAATCACTCGAAACATCTAGGGTGAGGTTGACGATTAACTTATTTGAAGTATTGGTCATGGGATGGTGGAATCCAATTGTTCATACCCAACCATTTGAGGATCTATATTAGTAATATGTCAAGGATGGATTAATTCATAGGTTTTATCCTAAATAAGAGATATTTGAGATGGAAACTAATTTTTTTCGAATACTCTTGGGGAATCAGTCAATGAAATAATATGTTGTGCATTTCATTGGTCAAGTGAATTTCCCTCTATAAATTTATAGTTAAAATTCAGTGTAGTTGTGGTTTATTGATTGAGGCCTTCATCATGGTCTATGTTTATATGATCAATACCCTTTCCTAAAAATATATACTGGGATAAGTTTCAAAGAGTTAATAATTTAATAAATATCGGAAGGTAATCGTGTGATCGGTAATGCTTCATTTCATTTAATATATGGTAACGATTAACTGGAAGTTGAGTAGGATAAGTAGAGAGGTAGAGGTGATATAAATCATCCTACACATCCTATTAATCATATTTTAGAAATGTGAAAGTCATTGGATTGTTTCTAATGCGGGAAATCTTGGATAATTATGAATTCTTAACTGTTAACTAAAATGTTTTGTAATCAATGTGGTTTCTATGGTAACATTTATCATTTTTGTGAAATGTCCTTGAAACAAAATAAGTCTCAAACATAGCTTTAATATGGTATTTGGTGTTATATTTTGTCACTACCACAGGATAGTTGGAATTTTTCCCTTGTTTCAGTATGTTCTAGCTCTGTAATTTTTATTTTGGTTCAAGGCTTATACTATCTTTTGTTTAACCATTTCCATTGTTTATAGTATATAAGAATGTTTTCACCCTTATTTTTTATCTTTTGAGTTTATTATACCTTGTAAATTATCATTTATTGTCAGTTCTTGGTCTTCTAAGGATTAGACCTGATATAAACCTAGGGAATATTCTTGCATACTTTGGTTGTCGTTTTTTCCTTTTGTTATATGGATTTCATCGAGGGTTTCATTATATCAGGATTACCATGAGATGGTATTTTTAGGTGTTGGATCTAGACACCCACATATAGTAGTTTTGTCCTAGAGATAAGAACCCTATAATTTCTTAACAAGGCATTAATACTAAGCTTGTTCCCTCCATAGTTTTTTTGCATATTTACTTTTGAGTATCTTGGAATGAGGTTTCATATGGTGTAATATTGTATCGGGGAAAGGGGATTCCATTGGTTCACCATTTCAAATAAATTCTAAATAGTATTGAGATAGATGTTTTATATCCTTATTTTAGTGTTTTCTATTTATTTGGTTGTCATGTTTAAGGGAATCACTCCTCATCATTGAAATTTTTTATTTTTCGTTCACATATAAAATGATTTTCTATCTTATAAGAATTATAAATAGTAGGGATACCTATTATATGTATCCATATGTTTTTTCAAATTGTTTAAAGGTTATCCTTAAGTATTATTTGGTTGGGGTGTGCAGTTTTGTGGCATTGTGAACACAGTTGTTTTAGACATAGTTATTTGTTTTTTTGAATATTCTGTTTTGTTATTCGGTGGGATATTAAGAGAAGTGGTGAAATTATTGATGATCTTAACATCAATGGAAAGTATTTGAGTGGAAATCACAGTGCCATATTTTTTTGTTTCATCAGATTTTTGAAATAATTTGTTTTCTTCTTAATAATATTTTTTGTTTTCCTAATTGTTGAATATTGAATCATTGGGTTCAAGCCTTGTTTCTTTAGTTTTGAGTATTTGGAGGTTGGTGGAAATCGAGTCACCACTATTGTAGATTTTTTCTTTTAATTCATTATTTCACAATGTCTACATAAAAATTATTGGGGAATAAATTATAAAATGGGGAATGTGTGACTCCTCGGGGTCTCACCATCATGGTATTAATATTTTAGTTTCTTTTTCATTTTAGTATCAAGGTTGATATATTGAGTTTTGGAGTCATTTCTATGGGTACATGTTTACGCTACATGGTTCTCAAACCACGTGGGATCCCAAGAAAAAACCATGAACCCTTTTCAGGGTGGTTGTGTAGGGAACATGGTTAGGGTTCACAATTTTGTAATCACTCGGTACAAGAGTGAAAACCATGATCTCTTAAACTATGTGATTTTCATGATTTTTATATGATTAATTTTACCATGTGGGGTAACCATGTGGCCTACCTAGTATTGGGTATTTTGGTCTTCTAATTTTCGTTTTTATTTAAAACATTTTCAAATAGACACCCCTATTAAGCTCCCATTACCCAAACCCCTCTCATGGGATTTCTTCCTCCCTCAAAGTTCCTCTATGAATGATTATACATTGAATCTTGGTGGTTCATTTAACAGATCAAGAGTTATGATTCCCTCTTCTCTCTCCCTCTGGTTTTATCTCTTTTTTCAAGATTACTCTAACCCTAATGGTCATGATTTAATGATTTTATTGGTTAGGGTTCCTTGGATTTGGTTATTTTGGTTTTTAATTGTTGTTACCAATAATATAAGTCAATTTCTTGTGGATTTCGTTGACAGTGACATGGTTTCTCTACTTGAGGAAGGTTTTTTGATAATTTTATATTATTAAAGTTTTTTCATTGTTTATCCATTATTTTAAATTCATTCTTTCCAACACAAGTGTGGAGAAAAATATATATATGTATTTTTTTAAAAAAAATTGTTTATTAGTTTTATTTTTATCATGAAAATTGGAGGAATATAATCCTTTAAATAGTGTATCAATGAAAAATGGAATTTTACACACATCCTATTTAATTTATAAATTTATAAGGTTGGTTTGGTTAAATAAAAACATTTCTTACTGTTTTCGGAAAATAGGTTTCCAAAGTGGGTTCCTTTTATGTTAATAGAGTTATTTATTACTATAAAATGGTTTTTTTATAAAACATGGAATGGAGTTTCCCTTGAATCGTGAGGTTTTATTTTTTGTTATTTATTTTTACTTTAAAATAGTTACATCATTATATGTTGATTTGAAAATTGTATTTTTAAATGTATATGTTATATGTATAAAAATAAAGACCTGGTTGGAACATTGTGATGTGTTCATTATTGATTATTTCCCTATTGAGCCCCTGTGATTTTTCTAATGTTTTCATTATCCATGTGATGTATTCTGGGTTATGTGAATTATTTTAGTATTTCATGTTGGGGCCTAATTTGAGGGTAATTTGGGAGGTGTTAAAGTTTTGATTAGTCTGTTAACCCTAGAGTATTGTTATTTTGATGTGAGTAAATTATTGTTCATGTCCCACCACTGTTATTATTCTATATGGAGACCGAGGTTACTAAGTTAGAAGTATTTGGAAATTTCCTGGATAGTTGAGTATTTTCATTTTCATGAAACCCGTTAGTTGTACATAACACTTGGCATTAGGTATCTTCATTAAGGATAATTATTACATACATTCTATTGATTGATGTGGTACTATTATGATTATGGAATTTAGGTCCACTTTTTCATGCATTATAATGTCTTCTTAGTCCTTGTGTTGTTTCCTCATATAATATATCATTGTTATTCAAAATATTTAATGATATTTATATTCACTTGAGTATTTTTTATTTCATGGATGGAATTTTATTTATTCATTTATTTTCATATGGTTTATAAATTTTTATACTGTTATTCTATCATTTATTCAAGCTTGTTACTTGCTGATTACATAACTTTGTTTCCATTCTTTGGGCTGAGAGAGTGTGTTAAAAATTATAAATGAAACACAAAGAAATGGTTTTAAGTTGAGATTTCTTTGGATGGTATTTTTGAAATATATAAATCCTGTGGGGTTTTATTTTCAAAATAAATGTACAAGGGATACTTTTTTAATTTTCCTTTAAATTGGTTTTGTTTTTATATAGCACTAATTTGATGAAATTGTTTTACAAGGGGAATATTTGAGGAAATTAATTTATTAAACTCGTTTTTCTCACATGATTTTAAATTAAAAATGGAATCCTATTTTTCCACACCTTATTTTAAAACAACCACAACTACTTTCAGAAATACATTAAGTGAAATGGAATTATGGTTGGTTGTATCATACTGGCTAAGAATCACACCCTACATACTTTTTTTTATTATATGGCCTAATGATATCTTTATTTTAAATACCATTTTAATGATTTAAATTTATACTAGTGGGTTGTTAATTTTATATTCCCTTTGGTATGTTCCTACTTATTTATGTTATTACTTGTTTGGGTTTTTTGTTTGTTTGGATTAGTTAGGGTGAAATTGTTCTTAATTTTTATTTTAATGTACACCTATTAGTGGTCATCAACCCATGGGGAGAGGACACACCTCAAGAATGTTATGAGATAGTTTGGGAACCAATTAAGATGGGAAAAGGTGTGGTTTCTAATAACATACCTATGTTAAATTCATAAGTATATCCAACCGTGATAGGTGGGGATAGAAAATGACTTACATCGGTTAGTGCACCATTACTCCTCCATACACACAATCAAATATTTTATTTCAAACATCATTGGATATGATATAGATGTATGTTATTATATAATCATTATAAAATATTATTATTTTTAATACATGTGTTGTATTATATCATAATTTTTAGGTGATGAATGGAGGTGGTAATATAAAATTTAAAAAAAAAGAGGTTATTGAAGACAATTGACTTCGGTTAGAAAAACCTCATTCATATATATTATTAAGGTCCTTTGGATTGGTCAATTGGGAATGAAATAATATATATAATATGACTATGAATGTTGGGTAGAATTTTTTTCTATGGATTTTCTATAAAAAATTATTATAAGTTGTAAAAAATGTGAGGGGAGGATGTCCCCTATTATAACTGAGTAGTGGAATTTTTTAAATACCCCAAACTATTTAATAATAAGAAGTACCAAACATGAAATGTTCCAAAAAAATTTAAAAATAATGGATTTCAAGGATGATATGTTGTTTCCATACCTATGACACAAAAAGAATATCTTTTAAACAAATTTTCCTTAATCTATATGTTTACTCACATTTACCATTATATTCTTTATCATGGTAACTACTTTCTTTTTATTTACCTATATAATTTATCATTTCCAAACAAAATTAAAATTTTGCAGTTTAGATAATATGGACCTAATGAATCTAATTATAAAACATTCTCTATTAAATAAATATATTATTTGTTTTCAAATTTATTTTTGACACATGTATATCCAACATGAAAATACTCATTTTAACCTTAACCATAATAAATTTTTTATTAATTTAATGAAAATTCGTAAAAAAAATTATTTTACCTCATAATATAATATATACTATTGTTCCTCTAAATATGTAAGCTATTTTATAAATTTAAATTCATAGAAGTGTAATAATTTAATTTGAAAGAAAACTCAAAAATTTGATGAATACGCAAAGTTCCAAAGTGATGAGTTCCATACATATAAAAAGATATAATATAAAAATTCAGTATTGAATTGATTCTAAGGAAATAAGTTGTATTAATAATAGTATATATAACTAATTTTAATTTGAGAAAGTTTTAAAATATAATCTATCATTGTTGATGCTTTAAACTAAATGAGAGTTTTCAAAAAAAATTATCATTTTAACTCTTCATCCAAATACAAATTTATTACGAAAATTACCTAAAATTTACACTAATATATTTTTTTACATTTTGATTTAAAAAATAATTTTTTTAAAATAATGGATTCAAATGTAGCAAAAAACCATTTTAAAATAACTGCACATCAAGTAAAATACCCTCTTTTTTAAAATCAAATTCATTTTTTAACATAAATCTCGATTTATTATTATCCTGTGATTAGAATAATATTATATTAATGATTAAATATTTAATATAATATATAATTTAATAATTTAATTAAAACATTTCATCAATAGTAACTAATTTAATATATTTCGTTAAAAATATTCATGCATATAAAAACACTTTTTTCAAAAAAAACCTTCATTTACTTTAAATAATTTTTTTACATTCATTTGTAATAAATTTATAACAAATAAATGTATTCTGTTAATGTGTATACCAGTAATTTACAAAATAAATTTATTCCAATTAATACCCAAATATTTGACATCTTGGTTATAATAGTTAGGTGAAAAGTTATAAAATCAATCGTATATTGTAGTTTTCTAAAACAGATTATTATGTGTAATACAAATTTTTGATGAAATTTAAGGTATTTGATTTTTTTTTCAAATAATCCTTGCGTTTTAAATTATACCCACATAAATAAAATTTAACCTAGTAATTTTAAAATGATAATTCTATTTAAGGGTTTGAAATTTACTTATTTTTTATGGAAAACCCACATAGTAAAAGGTTTGACAAAACATTCGCATAAAAAGTGAGGAAGTAAAATAAGATGGTAAAATCGAAATAAAAAATGATTAGGTTTCTCTATAGTAAGAAATTAGTGGGAAGTTAGAAAATGGCTTTTAAATAAGAATCATTTAGTATATAATGTTATACAAATTTCTCTTTAAGGTAGGCAAGATGATAGATTAATGGACAAAGATTATAATGTTTCCTTAAATATATTTTATTAATGTTATGGTATTTTATGACAATATAGTAAAGGAATATAGGTAATCACACTTAATTTATTAGTGTAATTTTATCATAGAGAAAATGTGAACTACAATCACACCCCTTCATCTAAACAGTGATTATTTAGGATAATGTCTTCTTACCTAAAGTAGTAATGAATCACAAGAATGATAAGTCATTGCTTTTATCTATAGGTATCATCAAAATAAATATTTTTAGCACAAGTTATCCAATATGGGTAAACATTAATATTTTCAAATAATAAATTAATATCTAAATCCTCATTTTGGTTTCCAATAAAGCCATTCCATAAATAGTTTTACCTTATGACCGTTCAAAAATTAAAAAATTTATAAATAAGGTCACTAAATTTCCAAAATCACCATAACATTAATCCCACTAAATATCATAAAGTATTAAATAATTTTCACATAAAAATATATAAATTCCATTATCATGTTTTCTCCAAAAATATAATAAAAACTAGAAATACCATAAAACATTAATGTAAACTTAAATGATTCCTCATTCCATTAAAAAAGTATTATTGAATATATTCCATATATAAAAACATTATTTAAACTCTATCAATGGAAACCTAAACCACTTATTCATAAAATCATTATTTTTTCTAATTAGATAAACATTATCCAATTTAATTTTTTGAAATAAATCATATATTTTCCTTAAATAATCATAATTATATTTACATCATGAACATATTAACTATTATCATTCCGTTAATCATTTTTATCTAAAATATCACATTTACATTGAATCATATTTATAGGTCATCAATACCATTCCAAATATTATTTAAAATACTTAATGTAATATTTTTATTGAATAATCCTTATATATTTCATGATTCATAAAATATAAATATTGTTTTTGAATTAAAAACCACTCCAGTCATCCAATTTCACTTAAATCGGTAAGTAGGCTATATCATCTTCTTTCTCAGTACCTCTTTACCTTAATATGTCATTTCTAGTATGACCATTATAATGAACAAAAAAATTAATTGTAACAACTTTTTGATCAAATTCATGATCTTTAATCCATGGAAAATAATTTTTATAATTCCCACACTATCCACATTTATAATATTTAACCATTGATGATGCCTTATGGATATTTTTAGTCTCATCCACTATGTTAACTGAAAATTTCATTTTTATATCAAAATTAATTACCCTTTTCCCTTATTATCTAAAAAATTATATTCTTTTTCCATTGAGACATTCCCCAGACTGATTCTTCCCACATAATGGACATATGGGAATATAATCTTCTTTATGTCATTATCCCCACCTCTCGATCTCCAAACAAACTCTATAATTCTTTTCTTTAGTGATTCTAATAGTTTGTTATGGAGAAATTTATAAATCATATATAATGATAAATGATTAGGAATAATCACGATATCCTTAACCCAAATCATTATCCCATTTGGTCACTCATTAACACATTTCCTATCACATTTAATTTTAACCCACATCCATATAGTTAACTCTATTGAATAAAACCTAAAATTATAGTGAATAAATAGTATTAATAGTTTTAATTCACGTAATCATGTAAAATAATTAATAATATGTATATATAATGAAACCTTATTTTCAGTCTAATAGACAACTTGTTTAACTTAGACTATTCATGATCCCCATCAATTTTAATCATTCTTACTAGGTCAAAATGATTTTCTTAATTTGAAAAACATATCTCCTATGAGTGTCAAACCAAGTGAAAATAACCCACATTCATGCACAATGTGAAAATAGATTCTAGATTAGTAAACCATATTTAGTTTTACTACCCTAAGGTAAAACTACTATAGAGCCTCATCCGCCTGTACTATCCAGAAAGGTATATAGTTTCAAATAAATCACTTTCTCTATCCTTCAACAAAATTTTAGGATTTTTTTCGATATGTTTACATATCATTATATATATATCCTTAAAGATTTTTCAAGGGGTATCACTAGTGTTTTATTATCTATGGTTATAAAAGATTACTAACCCTCACTCTAATATCTACTATAATGACTGAAGCATGTCATATGTAAATATTACAGATTTTTTAGACTAATATTAAATATATTTCAAAAATACTCACCTGAGAAGTATAAAGGTTTTTTTGGATAATATATTCACAATATTATTATTTCATGAATCGACTTTAACATACCCCATAAAGATATTCACATTTAGTACACCTTATATTAATAGCCTACAAAATCCTTTCTTCCTATCCTATGGAGAAGAAACATAAGAACATTTTAGTTTATATGCTTTGTAAGGGTAATCCTTGGAAATATTATTCGATGATTACTAAAAATATTTATATGTATAAGGGAATTAGATTATAACAATAACATAGTAATTTTATATCCAATATACCATGGATTATTTGAATGATCAATGGAATTAAACAATATCATTTCAAAAGGCATAAACTAAATGATTATAAATAATCATAAATCAATTATGAAAAATAATTTAATTTAATATAAGTATGGAACCATTATATGTATAGAAACAATTTCATATGTATTGGTTAAAATCCAAAACCATAATATCAGAATAAATTATGCTCCAATACCAGTTTCCCAATTCCAAACAAATCAGGCATCATCACTTGTTTCCAATAGTGGATCAAGCACATCAGTATGTTTCATATAGCATATCCAGAACATCACCCTGATTCCCATCATTATAACATTTGAAATAAAACTTTAACCATTTAATTTTAAAGATATAGGGGTCCCACTGATCACATAAGACATATATTTTCATGCTACATGATCAAACAAATTGGACATATCATAATTATGGAAAGGAAATGAGTTTCTTAATAATTTTGTTTATATTATAACCAATGGTAATGAAATAGATATCATTATTTTATCATAATTATAACATTGAAATTAGACCTTATAGATAAAAAATTATTTATTTAACAATTGGATCATATTCATTGTATCATATAAGCAACACGAAAGGATTTTATTTTTGATGAATATAAATTCCATAATAACATCATTAAAACATTCATGGGGAAAATCACATTTCCATTTTAAAATAATATATTTAAAATATAAAAAAATTCCAAGTATAAAGGAAAAAATTACTTTAAAGTAACCTTGAAAAGATTTCAAGAAATATTAAACTGATTTAGTGTCTGTTAGAGTGGGAATTTATTTTCATTTCATATATTTTAATTAAATTCATTTTACATTTTTGCTAAAATGTAAAAATGAAATCATTTAGAAAACAGAAAGATTAATCCTTATAAAAAAATTCAAAAAACTGAATCATTGGAAAAAATTTCATTAAAGAATCATTTCTTAATAGTAAAAACTTCCTTTAAAATATTTTTAAAAAATATACACATGGATAAAAAGGGACTGTCAATCGATTAAGGAATAATTCCATTTTTATAAAATAATATATTTGGTTATTTAGTTTTAAAGAGAGGAAAATGAATGGAAATTTTTTTTCTCTCAAAATGTTAGCTTAAAAGAAAAAATTAATAGGTTTTTGGAGTGGTATATAATAAGTGTTCATTATCAAAACCCTAATCATAATCAATCGGGATAAACAATGGGATTATAACATAAACTATATAAACAAATTGGAAATATTTGGATAACAATACCCATGAATGAAATAAGCATAGATTTATTTTTGACACCACATAACATGCATAAGAATAGTCCTAAAACCATTAATCGGTAACATATACACCACAAAAAAGAAAAAAATAGTAAATATTTCTTATGGCTTGCCATGATAAAAGTAATAATCAAATACCTTGATTGCTTTAGTTCGGTTGAATCATAAGCCCCATGAAAGAATAACATTAAATATCATGAGAATAAATAAATTCATGGTATTAGATTTCATAAGGAAATTATATACACCACATTAACTAATATAGGTGTGTAACATAACATATGTCCCAAAGAAGAAAATTTGATGAAAAAATCTATTACCTTAATTATAATGTTCCATCCTTTACATTTGAAACCCTATTATGAAAAATATATGTTTATTTTAATTATATTAGACAACCTAATTAAACGTTTATTACCATATATTATTTACATATGACCTTTTTACCCATTTGTAAATAATTCTCTATTAAAATCATGTTTTGGGTAATAATAGATTTGTTATTTGTATATTTTTTAAATATATTAGTTTTTTGAACTACTAATTTCATCATGGATATATCATCCAAAAGTCTTAAAAATGATGTAAATTAAAATATTAATAAATTATATATGTATATATAATAATCCATTAAATTTGGGAATGATAATGTAACGTCCTGACCTTGGTGCCAGACACTGGTTCCCTAAGTTGGTCATTCACATGACCTCAAAATCACTTCCCCATACACCAGAAGAAACCGAAAATTATAATGTGTCTAATTTCGATCATGGTGACACTATACTCACTTTATCAGTGTAATACACCAGAGGAAATAAATAAACATTAATACCAAAATGATATATCATACAAAGAATAATAATATATCACTAAATGAACAAAATTGTAAATACAACATAAAAATTGGAAAATAGATATTCCAGGATAAAGTAAATGACAAGTGAAAATATGAAAATCAAAAGTAGAGAAACGAATAACTCCCAAGAAGGTCTTGAACCTCATCTAGTTCCTTCATCCATGATCTATCACATATCAGCTATCGAACCCAGGTCCATTCCCCTTAACTTGTCATGATGTCATATAAAGTAATCTAGTAGTGATTAGGAAGCCTAATTAGGGTGTGAGTACAACTCAGTACGCCACCAAAAATAGCGTAAAAAAGAATATCAATTCAATATCAGTGTATCCAGTTGTATAAACCAATAATTATGAATCCTATGTAAATAGATATCTGATTATTAATTATTCATTATTTAACCACATAAACCTCCACGTTCACGAGGACACCCGAACCTCAATACCTACTTCGGCCTATACGAGAGTGTAAACTATCCCCAAGGGATATCACGTGTCTGAATGTCCATGTTACCATTAATAATCAAAATTTACATTTGAAAGTCCATGTTTCCATTTATAATCTCATATAATAATGACCATGTTACCATTCCCCACTTTAGAAAAGAATAACCATGTTACCATTATTATTTTCATTTGTGAATGACCATCTTACTAGTCACTGTTTCATAATTGAATGACCATGTTTCCAATTCTAATTTTAATAAGTAAATGACCAATTTAAAATTCACCAATTCTTTATAACACTGGGTAATTCTATTACCAATGTTATTTCAATTACTTATTACTTCCACATGGATCTATAGTCCAATATAAATATTTTGGGTATAGAACACCATGTCTAGTCTCCCATGAGTATTTGGAGTATCAGTCCATGTCTCCCTCATCATGGGTATTTATAGCATCAGTCCCTTTCCCATACAATTTAGCATGCAAGTTTTGGTTCTAGAAATTCATGTCTAGAAACCAATGAGTATTTATAACATCTTTACAAATTTCACACTATGTTTATCAATCTTTTAAACATATTTCACAAAATTCTCAAATAACCCAACAACCCATTAATTAATTAAAAAAATAAGTAAACACATCAAACTCACCAATTAATTTGACAACTAATTTATACCTAAAATTACATTAATTATTTAAATAATTAATTTATCACACAATTCTCATTAATTAACCAAATAATTAAACTATTCATAACAATTATGTTATTTAATTCAAAATTTAATTAATCACGTCATTCTCATTAATTAATTCAATAACTAATTAATCAAACCAAATCCATTAACTAATTCATTAATTAATTAATCACATTAGACTCATTCATTAATTTTGTTGAGTCAATAAGGTTTCCTTATGAATTTTACTTTCCTCTATGTTTTACAAATCACAAAAACTTTATCTTAAGGAAAATCATATTTCCATATGGATTATTTTTTATAAGGAATGTTTTAATTCTCTATGGAAATTTTTTTCCTGATATGTATTTTAATTATATCATTCTATAATCACTCTAAATCAAACTGATTTTATTTCTATGTCAAATAATTCAGATTAGTATTTAAAACCTCAGAATCATATAATTCATTGAATATAGAGTGTTCTATTTTTAGATTCTGAATTCTCAGAAACTCAGACTCTGAATTATCTGAAATTCAGATTCCGAATTCTCCGAAACTCAAACTCTAAATTCCTCATAATTTACACTCCAAAATCTCTGAAATTCAGATTCCAAATTATTTAAAATTTACACTCTGAAACCTCTGACATCCCAAATACGAATTCTTTAAAATTCGGTCTCCAAGTTCCTCAAAAAGGAGACTCTTAATTTCTCAGAATCCAGACTCTGAATTCCTCAGAACTCAGACTCTGAATTTACCTGAATTTACACTCTAAATTCTGGAGAATTAATACATTGAATTCTTCCAAATTACTTAGAATTCGGACTCTGACTTCCTCAAAATTCTGACCCTGAATTCCTCAGAAATCAGAATCCTAACTCCAAAAAATTGAGACTCCAAAATCCTTATAATACATACTATAAAATTTATTTGAATTTAGACTATGAACTCTATATAATTCATATTCTGAATTCTTTGTTAAATATAAACAAAACATCCATGTCTTATAGACTCTGAATTTTTATTTGGTTAGACACTATGTTCTATTTTCCTTAGAGTATAAAAAATATATTTGGTTATGTAACATCATTATTCCTTACAAATTATATTTTAATGAAATGATGTGGTACAATCTGTTTCTAGATAATCATTGGTTAAGTGACACGTAGATAGGTCCCTCCGAGATTCATGTAAAAATATGGCCATTTGAGGAGGGAGCTGACCGTTGGAGTCATTCCTATAAATAAAAGTTCATTTGAATGAGCTCAAAACCTTTCCATCAATCTAGTGAATACATGTTGGGAATTTATTTCTAAAGGGAAAAATACTCTTATGATTTATCTATACTGAGCATTTTGTTCATCTTTATTCGTGTGACTCTGATTGTTTTTGTGTACAATAGAGGGCTTTCGGGGATAGGAGAAAAAGGTTTCAAATACCTTAATGTTCGAGGAATTCTGAGTATAAGAAGATAGATTTCCTGACTACCTTAATGTTTTAGTACATTCAGGGATGGGAAGATAGTGGTGATGACTACCTTAAATTTATAGGTTTTGTTTGGATTTCAAGATAGATTCCGATATTTTTATCGATGGTTTACCCTAGTGTGGGAGAAGAAATACTTTCTTGAAAGTATAAATCAAGGGACCTTTATCCATGGTAGTTGGATACCCTACTCTTTGTGTTATAATTTTTCTAATGTGTTTCTTGTTTCTGTTTCATGTTTTATTTCCATTGTATTTTGTTAAAGGAAAAATGTATACATTTCTTATACATTCATGTACATTACTAACTCTGATAAATAATATTCTATACATATTAAGGTAGTATTTACATTTTTGGGAAATGTTTTAAAGTTTCATTTCCAGATCTATCTCTCTAGAACCTAATCCTGTTTGCTTCATAGAATTAAAAGAGGCTTTGTGAATTTACCTGTTTTAAATTTGTTAAATGTTGTTTTCCTTAAGGTTAAAAATGATAGTTTTTAAAATTAAAATTCACCCCCACTTATAATAGAGAATCTATATATACTATTTTGATCCTACAAATTCGTATCAGAGGAATGTCACTGAAATACTTATACTCACATATAAGTTTTCTTGCTCAAGTTTTCCTTGTTCTAAATTTTCTTGCTTAACTTTTCTTTCTTATCTTTTTCTTAGGAATTTTTTATCTTTGTTTATAAACTTTTACTACATACATGTTTTGTGGAAATATATTTCAATATAGAATGGATGGTATGAATATTGGTTCTATTGATAATCTTAATCCTACCAGACCACCTATTTTTTATGGTAATGATTATGAGAATTGGAGAGATAGAATGAATACTTTTGTCATTAATAATAGGGTATGAATTTTTTTTAATAATTAATGGATATTAAAATATTCTTGACTAGGATGTCAAAACCATCAACAATCAAGAAAAATATAATATCAAATAAATTACATGGTATGCAATACTTTGTTGTGTTCCATGACCAGGAATATATATAGTCAAATTCTTTCTTATGGAGATTCCAAATGCATCTGGAAGAATCTATAGGTTACTCATTTTGGGACATCAAAATTAATAGGACTTGATGTACTATATTGATAGCTAAATATCGTGGACTTATATTTCCTTATGGAAACCCAGTTTTTAAGGATCAACAAAAATTTATGACCATTGTGAACAGTCTAAAATCAATGGGAGAGAAAGTTTAAGATGATGAATCTCTTGTGGAAAAGATAATTGATATCATTCCAAATTAGTGGGAATAAAAAAGCAAAGATATTGATGTGAATAGAAAAGTATCCCAAAATTAATATTGATGAACTATTTGGAACTCTTCATCAGTATGAAACTAGAATGAAAAGATATGTTATTATGAACACTGAGATGAATGTAAATGGAAGTGTAGCCTTTACTACTACTTAATTCAAGATTCATGAAAGGGATACAAGATCAATGTATAAGAAAGTCACTTTTCTACTTGATTTATGTGAAAGTGAACATTCAGAGAATGAATTAGCTAATCTTGCTTAAAGGATGAAAAACGTAGTTTGAAGGAAAGACATTCAGTATAGATATAAGAATAATCAAATAATGGACAAGAAATATATTGAGGTCACTTATTATGAGTAAAAAAAACCCAAACACATCAGGTCAAATTGTCCCAAGCTAAAGAGAAAGGGTAGGAAGGAAAATAATTCTGAAAGACATTTGAAGAAGTAATAAAGGACTATTGTAGACCGCAGAAAAATCATTCCCAAAAATTTCCAAATGCTTCCATACATGAACCACGATCGTAGTCCATTTCACAAGATTCAATTTGGTAGGTCGTAGGGCTCAAACGGAGCTATAGATTAGGAGTTATGGACATTTGAATTTGGGCTGGAAAACTGGTTCGCAAAGCCCATTCGCAAAGCCCCCTCCGTGATTGCGGAGTGCTGTCACGATGTAATGAGACGAGATGCTCTGCAAACCCATCTGACATTCGCAACGCACCGCGAAGACCCATCACGAAGCAGAGGAGGCGATAACTCTCCATGAACTCGGTTGACGTTCGCGATCCGCCGGAAATCACCAAAGTAGGTAATGCTTCGCGACCGCCTTCGATGTTCGCGATCCGCCATGGAGCAAGCTCCGTCTTCGCGCCGCGCGAGCTCTGCTTCGCGGCGCCCCTTGCCTATAAATACCCATCTCCGCCCCCTTCTCCGGACAGATGGCCAATGCCATTTTTCCGCCCCTTGGCTGACCAATCTCTCAGTCCACAGAGCTCCGCTTTGCGACTCCGTGAGGCCATGCTCCGCATGAAGATTCCCTCGCGTTGCTACTCCGCGAGCCGATGCTTTGTGAGTCCATGCTTCGTGATCCCATGCTCTGTGATGCTGCTCTGCGAGTACTCCGCAAGCCGCCCATGCTCTGTGAGAGGCTTATTCTCCGCGAGATCCCTTTTCTCCACAAGAGGCCCATGCTATGCGAGATCCCTCCAGGATGGTCCCTTCATTACTGTTACAGACCCCCATTAAAAATGGAGAGTCGTACCATGAACTTCTCAATCCAGGATGTCGGGATTTTCCATTGCACCCTTATGCGCACCCACCATCCACCTATGGAATAACATGATTTGAGATACTCCTCAACACATCATGAAACACATTGAGTCAACATATTCCTCTTGGTTTCATTCCCGTGTCGTGAGTTGTGATTCTCATCATCGATTCCCCTAAGTACCTTGAGTCGAACCATTCCTCATGTAACTCCTCCAAACCCTATCACATGGCTCCTATTCCAGGTTGAACCATAAAGGTTCGCCCCTGCCTAAGACCCAAGACCAACCATTTCTAGGCACCTTTATCCTAACAGTCCCATCAACATGACTATAAACTGTAGTACCCCCTGTCTAACAAATGATAGGATGCCTCTTTCCCTATACGAGAGATGCCATGTGCTCCAAGAAAAAGATGAAAATAGTCCTATCTACATGACTTTAAACTGTAGTAATCCCTATGTCCCAAACATAAGATGCCTCTTGCTCCAAATGAGATATGCCTTGTGCTCCAAGAATAAGATGAAAATAGTCATATCTACATGACTTTAAACAGTAGTAATCCCTATGTCCCAAATATAGGATTACTCTTACTCCAAACTAGAGATGCCTTATGCTCCAAGCATAAGATGAAAATAGCCCAATCTGCATGACGTTAAACTGTAGTAATCCGTATGTTCCAAACATAGGTTGCCTCTTGCTCAATATAAGAGATGCCTCATGCTCCTAGCATGAGATGCCAATAGTCATACATACAAGACTCTAAACTGTAGTAATCCCTATGTTCCAAATATAGGATGCCTCTTGCACTAAACAATATATTCCTTATGCTCCATGCATAAGACACTTAATTCCATGACCACAGTGGCATGATTCCAACGCCCCTTGGCGATATCCCGCTTGTGCACTAGCGCATATGTGAAGGCCTCAACCAACCAGTGAGTTGGGATGCCCTCATTACCAGAGATGAGGAAGACATCATTGGAATCATCTTTGTGTAAGCCCCATTACCCATTTCCATTCCATAGTGGCACATGGCTAGAATCATTGCGTAAGCCCCATTCACCATTGCCGCTCCATAGCGGCACCCGGGCAGCTTCCTTGCGTAAGCCCCATCCACCATTGCCGCTGTATAGCGGCACCGGGGCAGCTTCATTGTGTAAGCCCCATTCAGCATTGCCGCTCCATAGAAGCACCCATGATGCATCTTTTCATAAGCCCCATTCACCATTTCCGCTCCATAGCGGCACCCGGGTAGCATCCTAGTGTAAGCCCCATTCACCATTGCCGCTCTATAGCAGCACCCGGGTAGCTTCATAGCCTAAGTCCCATTCACCATTGCTACTCCATAGCAGCACCCAGGCTACTTCCTCGCGTAAGCCCCATTCACCATTGACGATCCATAGCGGCACTCGGGCTGCTTCCTAGCGTAATCCCCATTCACCATTGCCGCTCCATAGTGGCACCCGTGCTGCTTCATTGCGTAAGCCCCATTCACCATTGCTGCTACATAGCGGCATCCATTCCGCTTCATAGCGTAAGTCCCATTCACCATTGCCACTCCATAGCGGCACCCATGCTGCTTCCTAGCGTAAGACCCATTCACCATTGTCACTCCATAGCGGTACCCGGGCTGCTTCCTAGCGTACTCCCCATTCGCCGTTGCCGCTCCATAGTGGCACCCGGGCTGCTTCATTGTGTAAGCCCCATTCACCATTGCCTCTCCATAGCGGCACCCAGGCAGCTTCCTAGCGTAAGACCCATTCACCATTTCCCTCCTTAGCGGCACCCGGGTAGCTTCTTCGCGTAATCCCCATCAACTATTGTGATCCTATGCAGGAGTAAGTTGTTGACATCCTTATCCAACGGTAATCTGTTGTGACCCAATCCAGCGGTAAGCCGTTGAAACCCCATTCGGGGGAAAGTCGTTGACATCCTCATCCAGCGGTAAGCCGTTGCAACCCCATTCGGCGGCAATCTGTTGACATCCTCATCCAGCGGTAAGCCGTTGCGACCCCATTTAGCAGTAAGCCGTTCACATCCTTATCCAGAGGTAAACCGTTATGACCCAATCTAGCGGTAAGCAGTTGATACCCCCAATCGGTAGTATGTCGTCATCAGAAGAACTATGTGGACTTTGATTCTCTGCCACAGGGATACGTAGGAAGCCTCTTCAAGGCTCCAGCCCAAAACTGTCATCATCCTTTTCCTTGGGCCTCCATCCTGGAGTAAGTCCCAGCACCATGGGCAGCCTAGAGCATAAGCCCCATTTCATTTCCCATGGACGCATCCTTCACGACATGATTGTTAGGTCCCTGAAACCTCTTGTTTCTCACACTGAGCATGACTCACGTGAGCTTAGAGTGAGCACCGACCCTGACCCCCACCTCAAGTGAACTACGAGGACTTTGATCCGTGCTAAGGCATGGTATATAGGAAGACTCCACGATGATCAAGCCCACCACTCGGTTGTTTCTTCACATTGAGTTCTACCCCTGTCCAGCATGACGTTAAACTATATGCCCCATCCAACATGACGTTAAACTGTACATCAGAACTATGTGGTCTTTGATTCGTGCTAAGGCATGGTACTTAGGAAGCCTCCATGAGGTTCAAGCCCACCACTCGTCGTTTATTCACGTCAAGTTTCACTCTCGTCCTGCATGACGTTAAACTGCATTTCGGCCCAGTGGTAAGCCGTTTTGACCATCCTGAACTATGAGGACTTTGATCCACGCTATGGCGTGGTATGTAGAAAGCCTCCTCTAGTTTCAATCCCACCACCAGTGGACCCCCCGGGTTCATATTCACGTCAGTTTGCCGACAAAACCCAACCTAGAATATGTTTTCTTTGATCCGTTCTAAGGCATGGTATGTAGGAAGCCTCCATGAGGTTCAATCCCATCTCCCATTGGTCACTATGACCTCCTTCACGTCGGTTCACCAACACCTGGACAACCTAGTGTGTAAGCCCCACACCATATGGACCAAGGTGTCTTTTCTTTCACATCAGTTTCCCGACACCCACTATTTTCACCCGAACTATGAGGACTTTGATCCATGTCAAGGCATGGTACGTAGGAAGACTCCATGAGATTCAATCCCATCACCTGGTAGTTCCGACCTCCTTCACATCAGTTCGCTGACAATACCCATCAGACCAAGTTCCAAATTCACGTTAGTTCGCTGACGACACCCATCAAACTAAGGTCCAAATTCACGTTGGCTCGCTGAAGACACCCATCGGACCAAGGTCCAAATTCATGTTGGTTTGCTGATGACACCCATAAGACCAAGGTCCACATTCACATCGGATCGCTGAAGAAACCCATCTGGCAAGGTCCCCCTTCACGTCAGTTCACCGGAACCATCCCGAACTACGCATACTATGATTCCCTTCCACGGGGATACATAGGAGGTCTCTTCGAGGATCAAGACCAACACTACCATCACCTTCACGACGGTCCCATTTCATCCCCCCTCCACTCCATGCAATTCTCTATCACCCATCCTGATTCTTACCCAGGCCTCCACATCCCGGTGAGATCATGTCATCCACCCTCCTCACTGCTCCTAACGGTACATGGGCCGCTATCCACGCGTAAGCCCCAGCATGTCTCTGGGTCGTTGTCCTCTGTGTACACCTCAATTCATCACCCCTTCAAACTACGTGGGTTTTGATCCCTGTTTCCTATACATGGTACGTAGGAAACCTCTTTGAGGTTCAATCCCAGCCAATGGAAAACCATGGTGTCCCCCATCCTGGGGTGCACACCTCCTGATCCGCCCTCAATGGTGTTCAGATCAGCCATTACGTTGTGACATCTCCACTCCTTGGAGCGCACAACGTCGGATCCGTCCTCATTGGGCATTCTAATCCATCCATCTTCCAAGAATTCCCTCCATGGGATATACCAATCTTATCCATCTCTATGGGACGTTCTGATCACTCTCATTTCGTCTCCGTAAGACGTTAAACTCGTGGCCTACATCATGATAAACATGAGATGCCTGAGGAAAACCTCGGATGGCACTCCTTTGGTGTAACTGTCTTCGCAAGACGTTAAACTTGATGTATACCCTATGTTGGACATGGGAAGCTGAGGAAAACCTTAGGTACATGCCTATGGCATATGGTTCCCCACATTCGACGTGGGATTCCTCGGGTTCTACACCCTTTAGATGCCCTCTTATGAGGAAGAATACAGGTTCCCCAATGTCCACGCACCCAGAGATGCCCCGATATGCCTGATGTTTTCATCTACTCCATCCAAAGGTTGCTACCATGTCAGGACCCCATGTAATGTTCTGAAGGAATTAGTGTAATTAACCGTTGTCCATGAAAATATGGCACTGGGAATGAGATTCACGAACCACGTATTAAATCTATAAGGGAGACCCGGACTAGGTGATGTGTTCTGAGGAGGAATCCACCGAAGGAAGAACCGACATCCCATCATCTCGTTTCGATCAAGGAGCAAACTTCCCTGAACAAGGAAAAGATTCTTCCCGCCTTTTGAAAGCGGGAATGTGGGGAAATAGCTGCGCATCCTCCACGGACGGATGCGTGCGCCCCAGCGAAAGCGTCAGAAACAACTATGTAAAATAATTTTTTCAATGCTAATAAATCCTAGCGTACTGGTGCTGGTAACTCTTCAGATTAATTTTCATATTATAAAATATTCTAGTTAGAAGACTGTTGGGCTACTAGCAAAACTACCCATTGAGAATAACTTTGTTATGGACAAGGTATACAATTTTGAATCATTAACCACTATGTTTTCAAATGAAAATTTTTCTAATAACGAATATTATTCCTCTTTAGATGATGAATGTTCCTCATCATAAGAAAATATCTTACCTTCATTTGAAGAAGTGTATAGGTTCTCTAAAATTCATGAAAATGAAAATTGTTAGATAAAAAGAAGCAATCAAAGGAAAATTATGGAATTTCTATTTTAACCAAATAAGTTCAAGATAATTATAAATATCATGATCAAAAAATGTTTGACTTTGAAAGTGTCTCTAAAATCCTTAAGGAAGTTAATTCTGAGAAGGATGACCTTTCATAGGATCTTTAAGATGGAATTTCTAGGAAAAAAATTTTAAAGGCTAAACCTATATCTAAATCTAATAACATTGAGGATAAAAACCTGTTTATTAAACTAAAGTCAGAAATAGTTTCCTTTAGAAAATTTCTGTCAAACATTACCTCTGGTAAGGAAAACATTGATAAGATTTATTCCTAAATTAGTCCTCTAATTAATAGTTCGGGATTTGGTTATACCCATTCGAAACCTATTTTTATTAGTAATTATTTTTTTCTACCAAGTGCTCTATTTTGTACTAAATATCAATGTGGAAGACATTGGGAGAAATATTTTTCTTTGAAGGATTTTAGAAAGATTATTTTATATGAAAATGTTGGTCCCTAAAATTTTACTTTCTGAAATTTATAGATCCAAGAATAATTGGATTCCAAAAGTCCAACTCTTTTATTTTTAGGAAAATAAATAAAGTACCTACAGTTATATATGGTATATTGATAGTGGATTTTCCTAGCATATGAATGGTAACAACAACTTGTTTGAAAATATTATCAGGACGAATGAAGTAAAAGTAACTTTCTGAGATAATGCTCAAGGATAAATTGTCGTTATAGGTAACATTGTTCTTCTTGGAAAAACATTGATTTAAAATGTTTTATTTGTTAAATGTATTAAGTATAACCTCATTAGCTTAATCTAATTATGTGATGAAGGATACCTTCTGAATTTTGGGAATGATAAATGCTTTGTACACAATTCCCTGGAAGAGTCTATTATTTTTTCCATAAGCATTAGTATATATACACACTAAACATTGAAGACCATAGGAGGAAAAATATACATTTCATTTGTGCAATAGAAGATCAATATTGATTATGGTATAGAAGGTTAGGACAATGTAACCTTATGAACCTATGAAAAATCTCGATGAAAAGACTTGTTAAGGATTTACCGAACCTTAGATTTGATTCTTCAAAAGTTTTTGATCTTTGTCAATATGGAATGAAACATAAATAATGTTTTAAATAAATTGGTGAAGTCTCAACATATATTGCATTATAGTCAGTGTATACAAATCTTTTTGGTCCAAAACAAACTAGATTTATTGGATTAAAATATTATGTATTTGTCTTAGTTAAAGATTACAGTAGATTTACATGGGTCTATTTTCTAGAAAATATATTATAGGCTTTTTCCTATTTCAAAAAATTTAGAAGCCAATTAAAAAATTTGAAAATTATTCCATTGAAAATTATTCATAGTTATCATGTATGAGAATTCCAAAAAACAAATTTGGAATCTTTTTTAGTAAGAATGGTGTTACTCATAACTTCTCAACTCTAACATCTCCTCAAAAAAATGGTGTTGTTGAATAAAAAATTGAATTCTTCAATAGATAACTAGAACCAAGTTGAGTGAATATTCTATTTCTAAACACTTTTGGGCTGAAGCTATTAGTACTAATTGTTATAATATAAATAGTGTTTTAATCAGACCTTTTCTTAACAAAACACCTTCAGAATTTTAAAAAGGTAGAAAACATATTCTATCTTACTTCAAAGTATTTGGTGTCAAGGAATTAAATCTAAATACTAAAGATAACTTACATAAATTATCACCCAAATATGATGAAGGAATTTTCTTAGGCTACTCAACTACTTCTAAGGCTTATAATGTTTTAAATACAAATACATGTTCTATTGAAGAGATAGTACATGTTAAATTTGATGAAACTAATCCTTTTTTTAAATAACTCCAACCTACATCCTCAGATGTGTTTTCAAAAACAGATATTCATATTTTAATAAATTATTATTCTAATAAGGAAAACTATGAAGAAAATATTTTTGATGCATTTACCCAAGAATATTTTCTACCATATGTTAATGAACAAGTTTTACAAAACCCAAATCAGCTGTTTCTTAAGAATCATCCCAGTGATAGTATCATTGGTGATGTAAATCAACCTATAAGGAAAATATTTTTCTTAATAAATGAATTATAACATATAGAATTTCTTTCCCATATATAACAAAAAATCACTAATGAATCTTAAAGTGATGATGATTGGATTACTTCATGCAAGATGAGAAAATGTATTTGATAGGAACAAATTCTGGACGTTGATTAAATGACCTGAGGAAAATTATATAATTAGAGTAAAATTGGTCTTCATGAATAAGTGTGATTAAAATGGATGAATTGTAAAAAAAATAAAGCTACATTGGTTGCCAAAGGCTATAATCAACAAGAAGGAATACATTAAGAAGAATCCTATTCTCAAGTAGCTAGACTTGAATCAATTTGAATTTTACATTCCATTGAAGTATTATTTAATTTCAGACATTTCCAAATGGATTTGAAGTGTTAATTTCATAATGGATATGTTCAAGTGAATGTTTATGTCGAAAAACCACCTGGTTTTGAAGACACAAAACATCCTGAACATTTTTTATAACTTACGAAATCTTTATATGGACTCATGCATGCCCCTAGATCCTTGTACGATAGAATTATGGGATTTTTGTTACCAAAAAATTATTTGAAGATAATTACGGATCCATCCCTTTCTATAAATAAAGATAAGAAAAATATTTTTTTTTTCAAATTTATGTTGATAAAATTATATTTGTTCAATCTCAACAATCATTAACTGATTAATTTATGAATCTAATGAAATATGTGTTTGTAATTAGTATGATGGGTGAGTAAAAATTTATCCCTGGTTTTCAAATTTCTCCAAAACACGAAAGAACTTATATATCTCGAAATAATTATATTTAAGATATTATTAAAAAGTATGGATATGACGACTCTAATATTATAATTACTCCAATCGGTACCTCAAACTCTCTTGATCTTAATGAAGGCGGGAAACCAGTAGATCCAAAATCATTTAGAGGCATGATAGGAAGTTTACTATATTTGATAGCTTTCCATATAGATTTATTGTTTTCAGTATGATTATGTGAAATATATCAACCTAATCCAATGGAATCTCATTTAAAAGCAGGGAAAAATATTTATCACTATTTAATAGGAATCGTGGTCTTAAGAATTTTCTATACATTTGGAAATGATTTTGTTTTAAAAAGTTTATCAGATTCTGATTTTGGTGGATGTAGAATGGATAGAAAAAGCACATCTGGAACATGTCATTTATTAAGAGATTCATTAGTTTCTTGGAACTGAAAGAAGAAAAACTCAGTATCACATTCCACTATTGAAGATGAATATATAGCAACTGGCAGTTGTTGTGATCAAGTGTTTTTGAAGCAAGATAGGCTCACAAACTATGGCATGAGTTTTACTAAAACACATATATTGTGTGATAATAATAGTGTAATTTTTCTAAGCAAAAACACTGCACATCACTCCCATGGAAATAACATAGATATTAGAAATCACATTCTTAGGGATCACACTCTTAAAATAGATATCATTCTTCAATTTATCAGAACTCAAGATCAACTTTATGATATTTTTACAAAATCATTACCCTCTGATAGATTTTAATATACTAAAAAAATTATTAATGATAATAGTAATGTATTCTTTCATATTAAATTTTTTTGAAACCCTTCTCCTTACATTAAGTAAATATTTTACATAAGGGGAGTAGATTTTCTTTTTTAACAAATACTTTTTATCAATATTTTTGAAATCAATATCATTATATAATCAAATTTTTGTTAGTAAATTTTTCTTGGGTAACCAATTTTTTTTTAAAAAAAATATCTAAAATAAAAATTTCAGAAACTATGTTTTGTTTACCTGCTAAATTATACGGATTAATGATTTTCCTTCCTTAAGAACATTTTCCAGAATCTAAATTTATTAATGGAGAATTTTCATCAATATTAAAAAATTTCATAGCAATTAGGATGGTATATTTCCTTACATAGATTATCCTAATTGAATTTTTTAACATGTTGTTATTCTAATCTTGTTTTAGGAAAAACAAATTTCCGATTCACTTTCCTAAAATCTGATTTTTTACTTTAAAAACATCAAATGATCCAAACCTACAAAATATTTCTTCAACATTCAACTCAATCATGAGATCAAATCGTTCTTGTTTCAGCAATTGTATCAATTTGGGAATATAAACATTTATTTCAATGCCTATATAAAGGCCCACAATTCATTGTCCCAAATCAGTTTTCAAGTGTTTATATGTCAAAGATCTGCCTCTTTTCAAAAGGTTCATTCTACCTGTCTGGTTTTTCATAACAGCAGATGTCTTTGGAAGTATATCCTAATAAGAAAATATATTCAGTTAAAGAAATATTAGAATGTAAAATCTGCAGAGAAATGTTAGTAGATCCGAAGTTCATTGCGAAGTATAATTCCCTCATCAGAAAAAATATCATGTTGAATGGTAGTGAGAGTCTTAGTGTAACCAAACCAGAAGGACATGATCTGGTTTATCTAGAGTTACATGTTGAGTTTTATGAGAGAGTAATTTTTTTAATTAAGGTGGAAGAGATATTTTCTGGTTCAAAAGTTATAGGAAAACATATTCCCTTTCGATCAACATGGCTGCTAATATCAATGGAATTCCATATGAAGGGGATTCCATTTTCTGCACCCACAAACTATCAGATGAATTAGGAAGTATTGAGAAGGAGCATGCATTAGAGTGCCTCAGACTCAATTTAGTAAAAACACCAAAGATAAACCCTCTATCAACAAACATCAGGATGCATTAATTATTGGTTTAGGGGTTTCAAATTCTAAGAATATGAGATAAGGAATACTTGATGAAGATTGATATCTTTGTTCTATATTTCCTTGTTAAATTGAGGAAGATAAATATAGTGGAGTAATTCATGCTGATGTTCAAAAATATCAAATATGTTACCCTCAAACTGAAAATCATCATGTATTTGGAAATCCTATCCAAGATCATTTTCTTATGTCTAGAGTCATTCAAAATCCATTGTAGTTCAAAAACTAGATCATTAAAAGTATGTTGGCTATGTGATGATACATTTAGGAGGATGATGGTTGGTTTCAACAACCAATCTGTATAACTTTATGTCTTATATGAAAGTGAAATTGAGACCTTAGCTATGATGTTTGAAGTATAAGATACTTCCACAAATGAACCAAAGAAGATAAACCAGAAGGAACCGAATGTCATTGAAAAATATACAGTTCAAGAAAGTCAGTTAGTACCCCCAATGTCAATGAAGAAAGAAGCCTACCCTGATGAATTGCATTCCATGTGGAGGGAAGAGAAGAAAAATAGGAAGGAAGTAGATCCTATATTTGTTCTGGATCCTGCTGAGGAAAAAGCATTGAATATTAAGGATTCTGGGAAGTTTGAAAAATAGGAAAATAAAAAGAAGAAAATGATGAAAAAATATAATGCTAATGTACATAAATCTCTTCTAAAGGCCATCAATAAATCATTCGAACAAATCTAGTCACCATAATATTTTCTTCAAGAATCAATTCCAGTGACTAAAAGAAAAAAGTTGGTTATTATGGAACCATAAGAAGATTAATAGATTGTTCAGGAAGATGAAGTGGAAGAATAAGAGGAATAATGAGATGTCACTGATGATGTGATAAGGGAATTTTAATAATTTCATAATAATGAAAGACCTTCTAAAAAGATATCAATCTGGACTTCCTAGGCTGAATCTACAAAACTTGTTTCCCTAGGAAAAGAAGAGAAGGGTTAGGAAGAAGTTAGTAAACCATCTGATGATGAAAGCAGTAATTTTGACTTCATTCAACCTAATGATCTTAAGGTAGATTCAGAGAATAAAAAGTAGGATGAAGATAGAATCGTTCAAGTATAAAATAATGAACATGAATCCCCAAAAGCTTTAGACACCATTTCCAGAGATGATAATGGAAAACATGTGATAGTTGATACACCTAAGAATGCTTTGGTAGCTATGAAAGATATTAATGGTTCATAAAAATAAAATGTGGTTGACATAGGGAATGGATCCTCACTAAGGTTAAAATATGATTTGGAATCTTCCTCTATTGGTCAGGACCTTCTGGTTCAATACCTAACGAATTTAGTAGATACCATTCCCTTGTTTCTGATTATTTACTCGAGGTGTGAGATGATTTAGAACTCATTCAATCAAAAATCAAAATCAGATTTCATGATTATAGATAAATTCATCAGGCTTGATGCCAATTTTTAAAAATTCTATATTGGTCAGGATTCTCATAGGAGGCCAGGCACGGAAATGAATAAGTGGTCCATAAAGATGATTGAATACCAAAGAATTCTTGATGAATTTCATGACTCTATGAAAGATTCTTTTGATAGATAATATAGAAGGATGAAAGAGCATACAATTTTTTTTATAAAAGCCAATCTGAGAACAAGAATCCCAGAAGCAGGAATTGGTAGATCTGAATTGGAAGCTCCATTTAGTTTCATTTAATTTAAAGAGAGAAAGAGATCGCAAAATCGAGTTCCAAGAGAAATTCAGTAAACAAGAAGAGATTTTGACGACTCATGATGAAATCCTAAATTCTCTGAATGAAAAGATCAAATCTCAGGAGAAGAAAAATAATGATCATGAATAGTTTCTCAAGCGATTTGAAGAAGATCAAAAGGTTCATAATAATCTGAAGACCATCACAAAAATGTTCATGCCGAAGGAAAAAATAAGGATTCATTTTTTTCCTTTCAAATTGGATATTCTAATATAACTTCCTTGATTCAATATATCATATCTTAATGAAAATTTATGTTTTGCTTCATTTGGTTGTTGCAAATAGTTCTAATCTTTCAGGTACCATATTTTGTCTTCATTCTCTATATTCTTTTTTAAAAATCACAAAGGGGGAGAAGGGAATGATAAAAATGAATAATAAGTAATAAAGATACTTCCCTAATTAAGTGGTTGTTTATTTGAGGGGGAGTTTACTCAAGGAAGACTTTTGTAGGCAAGAAAAATTAAAATCTCTCTATGGAATTCATGAATACAATCCTTATGGATTTCAAAATCTAAGGGGGAGTTATTTGTATTCATCATGATTCATAAGGAAAGGGAGACGAGTTTTTATTTTAAAGTTCGTTAAGAATACATGTAGTCCTTATATTCATTTTTAAAAGGATGTTTGTGATTTCCAAAAGGGGGGAGATTGTTGAGCCAATAAGGTTTCCTTTTGGATTTTCCATTCCTCTATGTTTTTGAAAATCACAAACACTTTATCTTAAAGAAAAATCATATTTCCCTAAGGTTTATTTTTCTTAAGGAAGGTTTTCCTTCTCTAAGGAAAATTTTATCCTTATCTTGGTTTTCATTGTCTCATTTTATAGTCTCTCTAAATTCAACAAATTTTACATCTATGTCAAAAAAGTTGTATTTTTATCTAAAACCCTGGATTCTTATAATTCATATAATATAGAGTGTTCTATTTTTAGATTCCGAATTCTTTGAAATTTAGACTATGAATTCTCTAAAATTGAGATTCCAAATTATTTGAAATTGGATTCTCAATTCTCGGAAATTCGGATTATGGATTCCTTATAATTCATAATCTGAATTTTTTAGAAATTAAAATCTGAATTCCTCAGAATTCAAAATCCAAATTTCATAGAATTCCGACTCCGAATTCCTCAAAATTCAGACTCCAAATTACTCAGAAATGAGACTCCAAATTCATTGAATTCAGATTCTGAATTTTCTGAAATTCAGACTACCAATTATCTTAAATTTGGATTCTGAATTCAAAATATTTCAGACTCCGAAATTCTTGAGAATTCTGACTCCGAATTCCTCAAAATTTAGGCTCCAAATTTCCCAGAATTCGGACTCCAAATTCCTCGTAATTCTATCTCCAAATTCATCATAATTTAGACTCTGAATTTCTCCAAATTTAGAGTCTGAATTCCGTCTCTAAATTCCACATAATATAGACTCTGAATTTATTAGAATTCAGACTTTGAAATCTTTAGAATCCTGATTCCAAATTCATTGTAAAACAGAAACTAAATATCCATGTCTTATAGAATCTGAATGTTTATTTGGTTATACTCCGAATTCAATTTTTCCATAGACAATAAAAATTGATTTGGTTAAGTAACTTCATGTTTACTTACACATACTATTATTATGAAACGTTTTTATACAATCTATTTCTAACTAACTGTTGGTTGATTGACACATGTACAGGTCCCTCTGAGATTCAAGGAATAACCTGACCATGGGGGGAGGGAGCCGACCATTGGAGTCATGCCTAGAAATAGGAGCTCAATTGAACGAGCACATTTCCATTCCATCAATCAACACATTACATGCTGTGAAGTGATTTCTAGAGAGATAAAGACTCTCAAGCATGGTGCATACTAAACAACTATTCCAGCTTGCTTCGTGAGACTATGATTGTTGTTGTGTACAATCAATGGATTCTGGGGGTAAGAAGACAGAGGGTTCGACTACCATAAAGTTCTAGTGATTCTAGGTATAGGGAGACCAAGGTGCCGACTACCTTATTGTTTGGGGTCTTCTGGGGATAGGAAGACAGATGTGCTGACTACCATAATGTTTGAGGGCTTGCGAGGATAACAGGAATGATTCTGATATTCCTATCGATGGATTATCAAAGTGTTTGTAAGAGAGACTTTCATGAATGTATAAATCAAGGGACCCTTATCCAAAGTTGCTGGATACCCTAATCTTGGGGTCAAAAGACTTACTACTTGTTACTTATTTTTGTTTCATGTTTTATTTCTGTTGTATTATATTAAAGGAAGAACATATAACATTATTATACTTTCTGGTACTTTATTTACTTTGATAAAGAGTATTCTATATGATTTAAGTTTTAATCTTCCTTAAATAAAATTCTTCTTAAGTTTCATTTATGGATTCTTATTTTCAGACCCTAAGCAAGTTAGTTTCATAGAACTAAAAGTGGCTTTATGAATTTACCTAGTTTAACATTGTTAAACATAGTTTTCCTTAAGGTTTAAAACATAAGTTTTTAATATTAAAATTCACCCCCTCTTATAATTGAGCTTCTATATATACTGTTTCTATCATACAAATTCAACAATTAGTTAACCACCATAATTTTGTTAATTAATTAAACAATTAATTAAAAAAATCAAACATATTAATTAATTTAATAACTAATTAACTAAAATAATTCAATTATTTATTTCAACATTTAATAAATCTTTTCAGAAATATTAATTAATTTAGTAATTAATTTATAACAATAATTATATTAATTAATCAAACAAATAATTTGTCACATCAAACACATTAATTATTTAAAAAATTAATTCATCCCTAAAATTCCTTTAATTAATTAATCATCTTATTAATATCGGAAATCTAATTAAATAATTCAATAATTGGTTAATAACAACAGTTTATTCAACTGCTTGATGAATTAATTAATCAAATCATTATATCAATGCTACAATAATTAATTCAATATATAAATATATGAGTTTTATAATCACAAAATCTCAATTAATTCAACAATTTTTTATTCCAATTTTTAAATCACAATTTCACAAAATTAATTCTATAAATAATTATCTGAATTTTACAATATCAATATCTCAATAATTAATTCAACAATTAATTGTCCAAATTTCTCAATCACAATAACTCCACTAACTAATTCCATAATTAATTAATCATATTCAATCCCTTTGGATAACTTACCAATAAATTATTTACGTCAATTACATTATGTAGTTCCACAATTAAATAATCACAATCAATCTCTTATGTTAAATCACTAATTAATAGCTCACCTCAATTGCATTAATCAATTCCACAGTTAATTAATGACATCCAATCCTTTAAACTAATTCACTAATTAATTATTCACAAACTCCACTAATTATTTCCACAATTAATTAATCACGTAGATATCCTTAATTAATTCAAAAATAAATTATTCTCCCCAATTCCATTAATTAATTCAAAAAATAATTATTACAATTTTATCAGTTACATAAACACCATAATTCACATTAATTAATTCAATAATTAATGAAACAAACTCAAAAAATTGCATCATCACAACAACACCCATTAATTAATTCACAAATTAATTAATCCAACTCATTCATTTTCATAACTAGAACATTACATTAATTATTTAACATATTAATTGTTCACACCAATCAATTAGTTAATTCAAAAATCAATTAACCACTAATATTTAATCAATTAATTTATCAAATTCTTAATCCCATGAATAACATTATTTACTTCAAAAATTAAGTAATCACATTGCTTATATTAATTAATTCATAAATTAATTAATCCCATCAGTCCCAATATTTAATTTAAGAATAAAATAGTCACATTACCTATATTAATTAACTCATAAATTAATTATACACATCAATCCCATTATTTAATTCAACAATTATATAACCACATTACTTCTATTGATTTATAAATCAATTAATTAATCCCATCAATGAAATTATTTAATTAAAAAATTAAACAATCAAATTACTTCCAATGATTAATTCATCAATTAATTATTCCCATCAATCCCATTATTTAATTCAAAAATTAAATAGTCACATTGCTTCAATTGAGTAATTCATCAATTAATTAGTCCCATCAAACACATTTTTAAATCCAACTATTTAATAATCACATTACTTCCACTGATTAACTCATAAATAAATTAAATAGATCCACAAACATAGAAATTCCCATAATTAATTCATCAATTAATTATTCCAATATGAACAATTCAATAACCATAATTAATTATTCCACCAAATTCAATTATATATCCCCAATTAATTCCACAATTAATTGTTCCTTGTAAATAAATTCAATGTCCCCAAATAATTCATCAATTAATTGTTATATCCCACTCAATTCAATATCACAAATTAATTAATCAATTAATTGTTCTATCTCAATCAATTAAATGTCCCCAATTTCACAAATCCCAAAATTAATTAATCTATGCAATTAATTAAACCATTGTAGGAAAAATAAATTTCAAATCAACCAATATCAATTATATAATAACATATATTTAATAAAAATCAAGTCTTGGGATTTTAATTATAGAAAATCAACCTCAATTCATTGAAGAGGGATTTCATAATGGAAAACCCCATTTTAAGTGGATCAACCAAGAATGCGACGATGAACACTGTCTAGATCAAAAACCTAAATATATGATTTTATAAAACAGTTTAATTTAAATCACGATTCAGATCCAACAATTATTGATAAATATTTAAAAAATCTAAATCTATATACAAAAAATAAAGTGTAACAACCCACCAAAAGAATGGGACAAGAACAAATGAGATATGAGAATTCAACTGGGAAGAAACCACATACCCGAGTACAAACAGATCTTCCAACTAGGATTAAAATCATAAAGAATGTAGGTTAATATCCCTATGAATGTGTTTGGGAGACTCCAAAAAGAATAGAATTTGATTTGGGTTGAGCTAGGGTCTATTTCGGGTTAATATTGGGATTGGGAAACATTAAAACCAAAATTCATAACTTTATTGTTTTATTCACAGTTAGTTGGTTTAAGATGTACGACTACTATTAACCCTGTTTCTAACCACCTGATTGGTTTCAGATATAGTATACAAGCATAATTTAACCATGAAAAAAACATACAAAAACTATGCGACCCCATTTTACATTTCGTTTAACCATGTCAAATCCATGTGAGACCCCTTGCACACTTTGGTTAACCATGCAAAAACCATGTGTAAACCATAAAAAACAATGAAAATACACTCCACCTTCTAAAAGACATCATTTTTAATCCAAACGAACTAAAATCAACACCCAAACAAGTTATAATCAAAACAAGGAAAAAATACCTCTAAACAATCATTAAAAAAACCCCAAAGGGTCGAGGGTTTACAATATCCCCCCCTTATAATAGCTATTCCTCAAGAGGTACTCTTACACATCCTTAAGATATCTAGTTCAGAAATATAAATCTATTAATCCCTCATGATTGTTTCCCTACCTCATTTTTTCTCCAGAACATGACCATGTTTCCATAAGACACAAACTATCAACATCGTTTAACCCCGCAACACATTCTCACTGTGATCTGACATGCATAGAAGATTCTCCTCAAAAGACACATCCATCCTGTACTCAACGTCATCAACATACCTGGAATGTTTCCCACCACACTTTGATAAACAAACATAATAATACCATCCAATATTGTCACTCATACTTGACATCAAAATCAAATTTAATGAACGTACATCCACTAACTCAAAGTCCAACATGGACATTCCTTGACGAATGTAAACATACACCTTATTGGTTTTTCATTTGTTTTCTGATTCCACCACTTACAACCCATGGTCTTTCTCCTTGCATCTAATAATGGCACATAGCTCCCCTCCTTTGGAGCATCATTGGCTTCTCTTTTTCATGAATCTAAACCACCACAACACATTCTTCAATTATAATTTAAACCCTAAAACTGGATGTTACATTGGAGCCTTTTATAGGACATTAAAACTACATCAAATGTTACATATTCCCAGCATCCAGCTGTGGAGACCTCGATGTTTATTTAACCCCAATCCATCCTGAGGACCACTTCTGTAAACTATTTATGGTGTACCTTCGACCATCCAGCTCCATTCACCAATGCAAAACCATACGATCCCTCACACAAGCTATAATCGAGTTCTCTAACATGGTAATTATAAAAAACCAAATCACCAACATCCCATAACAAATAAACACCATAAATGATTCTCATTTCACTATATTAAATGACTTAACATTAGGGATTCACTCAAAACAATAAAATTTATTTTCCATTATTCCCAACACACGATCAAAACTGATACACTTTCCCTAACCTTAACCATCGTTCCTCTAGGTCATGGTTAACAAAGGGTAAACTCGTTCTAATTATTTAGGTATCTCATTTATAAACACATTTATTTTCATCTTGAAACATTTTAACACCATTCTAAATTTCTTATAGGAAGGATTTTCTATTAATTCCCAAAATCATGTAAATAATGTTCATGTTTAAATACTTTCCAAAAACCCATTTTCCCATGCAATCCTAAAATGATTCACGACACAAGGATATTAAGTTTTTAGAATGATGCACACAACACAAGTCTCATTCCATATTGGTCCATGATTAAAATAATAATAAATTTGAGAAACACTAGTTACATAACCAAACAGGTGCATTAGTCATAGTGAAATAGAATCAATAGTAACATCCCACATCAATTACAATAATCCCCCTGCAGGTTCATAGATTTTACACTCGTACATCGGTGAGATACTCTCATGAACGAGTGACTAACCAAGGCCTGATTCATTATATTCTCATGTGTACCTTTCTCAAATTTTAATATAAAATAATTTAAATGAAACTACATCTGATACCACCTTTTGACATCCCATCCTGGGTGCCGCACACCGGTTCCCCGAGCCGATCGGTCACATGACCTCAAGCGCACATCCCCGTATTCTAGATGACGATGACTAATAGTGAGGGTCTAATATAGATCATGGGGTGACTATGAACTCATTATCAGACTAATACACTAGCAGAAAAAATTAAACAATAATAAAAAAAGCATATAATGTAACTAGAATTATATATTATCAATTGATGAACAAAACAAGAAATACAACATCTTAACTAAAGAGTAGATATTCAATACTAATGTATGAATCAATTTTCAAAATGAAACACAAAATTAAATACACCAACAACTCCCAATCATGTCTTGAACCATGTTTGGTTCCCTCATCCATGATCCATCACAAATAAGGTCTCTAACAAAGGGCCTTTTCCCATAACCTATCGTGCAATCATATAATCTATTCGAGCACCGATCAGGTAGCCAACGTATGGTGTGAGAATAACTCATAAGCCACCACCAATGACATATAAAACAATATACAATCAATATAAGTTTATGAACTTGAATAAATAAATATGTAAAATCAATATGTAAATAGTTATCATATCATAAATTATTAATTAGTCAACCGCATAAACCCTTAGGTTCTCGAGGACCCCCGAACCTCAATATCTGTTTCGGGATGTGCTGGAGACATAACTATCACCAAGGGATATCATATTCTTGAATTCCCATGTTACAATTCATCATCACAATTAACATTTGAATATCCATGTTACCACTAATAACATCATAATTGAATGACCATGTTACCATTCACCACTAAATAATTGAATGAAAATGTTACCATTCCTATTTTCATAAGTGAATTACCATGTTGAAGTTCCCCATTTCACAATGGAATGACCACGTTACCATTCTCATTTTCATAAGTGAATGACCATGTTACCATTCAAAATTTCGTTACAACAATTGGGATTTCATAATGAATGTCATTTCAATTTCTTATTACGACCACTTGGAACTATTTCCATTGTCCATATTTTGGGTGTAGAATATCTAAAACCCCTTGAGTATTTGGACCATAAGTCCCTATCTCACACCTCATTATTATTTGGTGAATCGTTCCTTGTCCCATAAAATTTTTCATGCATTATTTGGGTGTAATACACCATTTCTAGCACTCCATGAGTATTTGGAGCATCAACCCCAGTCACACACCCCATTTATCAATCAGTAACACATATATCACAAAGTCACATATATCAATACAACCGATTAATTATTTGAACAAAAAATTAATCACATCAAACTCATAAATTAATTTAAAAATTAATTGATCACTACAATTATATTGATTAATTCAATATTTAACTAATCACACCATTCTTAATATTTAATTCAATAATTTATTAATAACCAAAATTCGAGTAATTAATTCTAAAATTAATTATGCACAACATTCTTATTAATTACATCAAGAACTAATTAATCAAAAACATTAAATTAATTAATTGAATAATTAATTAATCTCATCATACTCATTAATTAGTTTAACAATTAATTATTCAAAACAATTCCATTAATTAATTCCATAAGTAATGAATAACATCAAACTCATTAATTAATTCAACAAGTTATTAATCACAATAATTCCTCTAATTAACTAAAACATTAATTAGTCAATACAAATACAATAATTAATTCAAAAATTAATTAATCACATCAAGATAATTAATTAAATCAATAATTAATTAATAACTATAATTACATTAATTAATTCAGCAATTAATTAATCACATCATACTCATTAATTAATTCCACTGTTATATAATCACAACAATTCCATTAATTAATACCAAAATAAATTACACAGGTAAATCTCATTAATTAATTCAATAATTAATTAATCACAAAAATTTCATTAATTAATTTAATAATTAATTAATCATGTCACCATTTCAATATTACAATAATAAATTGAACAATTAATTATCTCAGTTCCACAATCACGACATCTCAATTAATTCGATAATAAATTATCTCAATTTCAAAAACACAATGTTTCAATAATTAATCCAAAAATTAATTAACACAATTTCACAATCTCAATATCTCAATAACTAGTTCAACAATTAATTATCCCAATTTCACAATAAAAATAAATAGATTTATTAATTCAACAATTAATTAATCACATTAAAATCCATTACATTAATTAAAAAATTAATTTCTTATGTCAATTACATTAATGAATTCCAAAATTAATTAATCTCATTTAATCTCTTCAATTAATTTAATGATTAAGTATTCACTTCAATTTCATTATTCAATTTAAAAATTAATTATTCACATTCAGTCCTTTCAATTAATTCAATAATTAATTGTTCATTCCAACTCATTTAATTAATTCCACAATTAATTTATATCATGAATCTTATTGATTATTTCAAAAATTAATGAATCCAACCAATTTTATTGATTAATTTAACAAAATAAATTTTTTAATTTGATAAATTTCATAAACACAAAAATTCCAATTAATTAATTCACCAATTATTTAATAAAACTAAATCAATTACATAATCATTATAAACTTTTTTAATTAATTCACTTATTAATCCATCAAATTCATTCATTTTCATAATCACAACATTTGATTAATTAGTTCCTCAATTAACTATTCATTCCAACTACATTGATTAATTCCACAATTACTAGTTACATTTTGTCCATTAATTATTTTTTAATTAATAAATCCAATCCAAAACATTATTTAATTAAAATTTAGAATTATAAGCCTAGTTCAAATAATTAATTAAAAATGTATTAAATCCCATCAATTCCCTTATTTTATTTTGAATTTAAACAATCACATTACATCCATTATGTATTTCATCAATTTATTAGTCCCATAAATCCCACTGTTTAATTCCATAATTACATAATCACATTACTTCATTTAATTAATTCATAAATTAATTAATCCCATTATTTAATTCAAAAATTAAATAATCACATTAATTAAATTGATTAAATCATCAATTAATTAATCCCATCAATCACATTTCTTTAATTCAACAATCAGAAAATCAATTAACTTCCATTAATTAATTAAGAAATTAATTAATCCCATTAAATCAAATTTTTAATTGAAAAATTAAATAATCACATTTCTTTTATTGAGTAATTCATCACTTTATTAATCAGATATTTAATCAAAAAAATTCACATAATTAATTCATCAATTAATTATTCCAACTTAAATAATTAAGTAGGACAAATTAATTATTCATTTAATTTTTAAATATCAATCCATTGAATATCCATAATTAATTACTCAATTAATTTTTCAATCTCAATAAATTCAATACCCCCAATTTATTCCACAATTAATTGTTCTATCTCAATAAATTCAATATCATCAATCAATACCTCAGTTATCTGTTCTATCATAATCTATTCAACATCCCCAATTTCAGAAAACACATAATTAATTAATCTACCAAATTAATGAATTCAATATCAGAAAAATAAATTTATAATCCTCCAATAGAAATTCTATAATTACATACAGCTAATCAAAATCAATACATTGGGATGTAAATTTTAGAGGACCTCCCTCAATTTGTAGATGAGCGATTACCCAACGGAAAACACAAATTTGAAGTAGATCAACCAATAACTTGATGAGGAACATGATCTCGATTTGAAACCTATATCCACGAATAATCAAAACAATATCTATTAAATATATATCTATATCCATCCAAATAGAGGGTGACAAATAACCAAATTAGTGAGAGATAAATGAGATAGGGAGAGAGAGATGAGAAACTAATAGTGAAGAAACCACAAATCTCTTGTGGTACAGATCTTAAAATCGGGATTTGAATAGCCATGAATGGAGTTCAGGAGCCTTATGATTATGTCTATGAGCCATGAGAATGAGATAATTTGATTTGTGTTTAAATAGGGTTTTTTAGGATTAAAATGTTTAACGACCTGAACATTTTGAATGAAAATGTTTTCTTAAAAATGCGGGTTATATTATTTTATTTTTAAAGATTACATTTTTTAATGATGTGATTATAAAGGGAGTTGTGACCATCTATATCCAAAAGTTATATAACAATTGGTCTATTATGACTATTGGAAAATATAACCATTGGGAACTGCATTCTGAATAATAATATTAATGTTGTCATCAGTGGTTATAAGTAATATTTTGAGAAAGGATAATTAATCAAAAAACAGAATTGTTGTCCTCAACCAGTAGAGTTGTGTCATGTGAACCTCATTTTTCCGAACATGGTAGTGAGGTATCATCACTGAGATTCTCTCTTGTCCAATACCAAGACAGAATTCAACAGGTGAAGATTGATTGAAAATGCATACGAGAGAAGTTCATGTTAATAGAGATTACCACTCAGGCGATATTTGTTGAGCCACCAAATTAATCTATCACTATTGCACACCTTACAGTTAGGTCATATATGGGTGTTATAAGGAGTTATGTATTAGAACCTTAGTTACTTATAGTGTAATCCTTTTATATAAATAGAATTAATATTCCATAAATTCTATTTTGAGTATTGTTTTTCTGAAAAATATGTTGAATTCGATTAATTGATTTTTCTTGTAGAAACATTAATTTTCAGAAAACATATAATTATTATAATAAACCAAGATATTATGAATAATTTTTATTATAGTGGAATAGTTTTATTAAAATAGTCTTATTTAAATATTAATTATATAATAATTTTAAAAAAATTAAGTGTTTGAAATTCCAATATGCATTTTCTATCCATTATTATTTTTGATAAATATGAATTTTTATATCTAAAAGTTAAAATTATCATATTCTGTTAATTATTATGAGGAACTAAATATCTTTTTTACATCAATAAATTGAAATTAGGTTAGGGTAAATTTATGATAATTTTCTAAAGTACTTTTGTTTTTTCAGGAATAGTAAAAATATAATTTTGGTTTTTTTGGTAATTTTGATGACTTTATATTAAGTAATATTGATTTAATAAGTAATATAAAATACAAGTCAAATATTTAGGATTAAAATTAAAAAATAGGTGCTCCAAGTCTCCAATATCTTTTGAAAATACCATGGGCAATCCCATGGTTTTTCATTTACCCTACCCAGGTGTAAAAGATCACTTGTTATAAATACCCAAATATTTATACATTTTAAATCACTCATATTCAATCCTCCCTAATGAGATGATAGTTTTACCTCCCATGGAGTCCCCCCAAGGTGCCTTCATGCCCCCAATGTCCCAATCTTTGAGTTTTAGGAGTTACTCTTCAAGGTAAGGGAAATATCTTTCTTTTTTACTTCGTTCCAAGAAACAATTCTTATTAATATCTTACGAATGATATGATAAGCCTCTATTATTTACGTTTCATTCATTCCCTTACCTATAAAATATGATTTATCAATGTTTGAACCATATCCCATATCTATTTACTATTTTCTAATTCCAGGTTTTATTTTCGTTATGTTACTGATTTTACTTCCTAGAATCTCCCTATTCGACTCATAAAATTGCATTTTAGTTTCGTTTTTTCAATACCCAAAGCATAATAATTTAAGGTTTTTTTAAAAAATATGTAACAATGATTTATTTAATTCTGCTAATGACATACATAAAACCCTCATTCCCTTTCCTTAGGATAAAAATGACAAAATGATCATGTTTTTAAAGTACTTTTGAAACACAATGATTTTGATGTGAAACACATTTTGTTTTCTTCTATACATGTTATTTATGAAATTTTTTATGATGATCTATATATCTCAAATAATCTTGGAAATATAAAGGGTGCCCTGTGATTGAACCCCAATTCAATTGGAAATGAAATTAATCTCTAGAGACGACATGTTTTACAATACCTTGATGATTATCCATGGAAATATTTATGAAAACTTGGTGAGAAACCATTTTTATATTCATATAAATGTCTCATTTAAATGTTGATACCACATTTCCATGTTATGATTCAAGATATTTTTATTATTATATTCCCCTTTTTCCTTTTCTAAAACCATTATTATATTCCTCATGTTCATATTGATATTTCTCAATATCACATGTGAAATATTTCTCTTGTTATCCCTTACAGGCCCTTATGATATCATTTTCCACTCATGTATATACCCATGTTATGAGATGAAGTAAATTTTTTTATTAAGAACCAATAATGAATCCTTTCACATTTTTTATAAGAGTGTTTTATGTTTTTATGTATTATGTACCCTTCTTTGAAGAAATAAATCATTAAAAACACTCTATTTATACCATGAAAATGAAACATTATGCGATAAAGAGTGGGATGATATAGTAGGTATCAAAGGAATGTTTAGTTATTTGTGGAATTTAGAATTTGAATACATTTTGATGAACCCTAGTGAAGGATTTCAATATAGGAAACCATCCTAGTTGTTTGGTGAAGTATTAAGTATGTGGTTTCAAGAAAAATACAACTTTATCTGGATAGAGACAAGTGTAATTAACGTGGTAAAGATATGCACTAGTGGATCTCAATCCTTCAGTGGTGATTCCCAAGTGGAGATGCCTGAGGCTCCATCCCCGTCGTGTTTAGTGGGGTGAGGGGGAATGACCTCCCTTCCTCCGTGATGGCTCGATCCTTCACCCCTTTCACTAACCTATCTTTTTCATCTTCCTTTACCATCGATCCCTCTCTACCCTAAGTTCCCCAACTTTCAAAAAGGCTCTCCCCACCTCATGAATTCTAAAAAAGAGTTCAACAGAGCTTTGGATCTTCATAGGACGATGCATGTGTCTCAATTCAGGGGTTTCTGTCCCTCTATTGATGATTTTGACAGATTTTTCTTCAAATCATGTGGTATTAAAGAGTGTGTGGTTGTGGGCCTCCTCGATCAGAACCAATTAATGATATGTTTCTCCACGGAGGATGATCTGATCATTTCATGGTCCAGCTTCCCTTGTGTTATCAACAGATGTGGTTTTTACCTCCTTTGCTGGTCTATTGAGTTCAACATGAACTATGATATGCCTTCGTCTACGGTGTGTGTAATCTTTCCATACCTGCAACTCCTTTTCTAGAACCCATCAATTATATATATGTTATGGAATCTGGTTGCAAGGTATTTTTGCTCTCGTAGTCACATTTCCATGTTTTTTCACCCAATCTCCACTCATGTATGTATTCATGTTGATGTTTCAAAGCCTCCAATGGAGTGGATATGGATTTTGGTCTGAGATGAGTTCATATGGAAAAAGGTTGGTTTTTGTATTGTGGTCATCATTCTGATTGGGATGTCACAGGTTAGGAAATTTTGTATCTAGAGGCCATTGAGGGCTCAGAGATTGGAAAAAATGATTAGCAAAACTGAGTGGTATGTGGTAAAGGTTGATCCCATAGTGACCAACAGGTTTGGGATATTTCAGGTTTGGGAAGTACGAGGAGGTTTACGGGGCTGTACCTATGGTGATGGAACACATCGAGAAAAAATAATTTCCAATTGCAGAGTCCAACACCCTGGAGGATCAGCTCCAGTAGTGTCCTTCTTTGGTTCCTCTAGTGGAAGTGAAGAGTTTGATGCCTTTGGAGGAAGAGCCTCAGGTAGTGGACATATTTTTCTTTTTAAAACAAGATTTGGGTCCAATGGAGTAGAAAAGGAGGGTAACTTAGCTGATGCTATGGTGGAACTACCCGTTTTAACTATTTCAATCGAGGAAGGTGAGGTGATCATGACAGTTAGTGATGGTCAAGGTCTTAGTGTCCCACAAGGTTAGGTCTATGAGGAAACATACAAGAAACCACAATTTATGGGTTATCGATATGAGCATCCCACAGGCATAGACATGATACAAGGGAATTCCTTCTTGTTGGATGCAATAGATTCTCAATGTGGATAAGGTATACAGGACAGAGTGAGTGTCTTGGGGCCCTTAGACTCAGAAATCCGCATTTCCAACACCACAGTCATGTTGGAGTCTGGGAATGGGGGGAAGAAAACTAGATTTAAGAATAAAGCAGGTTAAGATGGGTCTCTGTTTAATAATAGGACCCCCAAATAAGGTTCAATGATAATGTTGGGTAACTATTTTGATGGTATGGATGTTCCAGAACCACAATTTCCTAAAGAGGAGGATTCTTCAGGTGATGACAGCTATATTCAATCTTTAGTGGATATCATGGACCAAATTCTATGGAAAGGCCCTCATAGCCCTAGAAAAAAGAATGGTAAAAAAGGAATATGAGACTTAGAGAAATGTATTTTGGTTCATGGGAAAAAACAAAATGGACGAAAGTATTACTCCCACATTCCAAAACCACCGGAGACTATATCAGACAAGAATGGTAGAAAAAAGGGAAGCAAAGCTCTAAAAAATGTGGATAGTTATGAATTTAGTAGTAATACAAAATACATGGAAGAAGATTATAGGGATTTATCCAAAGTTATCTTGCACTACATGGATGAAATTCTTGAAAAAGTTGTCTGAACCAATGTCTCTAATAAAGATATTAAAATAATTTATGAATAATGGTTTCAAGTTGATTCCAATGAGCATCAAGAATTGTGGATAGATAAAGAAGATCGAATATTGGCATGGGTCTTCAATCAGAACAAAATCAACTCAAATGAATTTATTCAAATAATGGAAAGGATGATCATTCACCATGAAGGGATTATCATAGAGGATCCAGATACCTAGGATAGTAAGATACAATGGGAACTATATAGAGTTTCTGATTCAAGTAATCTTAGTCTTGTGGTTAATCATTTTTTATGATCTTTCAGAACATAGTGTTATCTTGTTGGTGAACTATGATTCCCCATTTTTCCTTAAAATGGATTATTAAAAATTTAAATTTATATGGATATGTACAATTGGATGTCATTCGAGAACATATGTACCTAGGGGTAACAAATCCAACATGGTGAAGAAGGTTTGACTCAGTGTATCAGGGTAAATGACAATGGGACTTACTTCACACCTAGTTTGACACTCTCGAGGAATATGTTTGGTTAATAACATGATTTTTATAATCCATTTTGAAGGATTTATAGAAAATGAAAATGTTTTTAATGAATAACATATTTAATAATGATGTTTTAAGGCATAAAAATCTTTTAGGGTTATATGTTTCACAAAATTTACATATTTCTCACTAAGGATTTATACATTCAGAAAATGGAAGGAAAAAGAAGGAAATGTGTATATGGTGAATTAAACAAACCATTCTCTGACGGTCCTCTGATTGATCAATGAATAGAAAGCATCATGAGAATGATGAATCAAAGGACTTGAGTTATGACCAATAACTTGAATCAATCCTAGAGACCAAATTCACCTAGAATGAAATGACTTTATGTTGAGTCCTTTATGCGTCAATGACAATATTCTTCAAATTTATCTACAAACCCATGGATTATTGAACAATGTATTGTCTCTATAAAATTTATATTTTCTATGATTCACTGTTTGGTACAAGATAAAGTCACCCAGGTTGAGTACTTCTTAGAGGGAGAAGCTTATTTGTAGTGGTCACAAGATATAAACACAATGCCAAGAATGGGAATTTTAGCTACGGAGTGGAAAGAGTTTAGGTCTACCATTTCCAAAAAATATTTCCCCAACTTGATGAGAGATAATATTGATACTAAATTTATAGGGATGAAGAAGAAGGAAAATGAATCTATGGGAATCTATGAGTTGAATTTTACAAGTCTTCCTCACTACACCTCGATCTTGGGCATGTACCCTAATGGAAGGTTAGATAGATTATTTGATGGCATAAGAACACATCTAAGGATGATATAGCTAATCAAGACTTTTATAGCTATGCAGATATAGTGAGAAGTGTTATGATATTTGAACTATATTTTGGAGAGACGTAGTGTTCCCATAGATCAAATGTAATTAAGAGGTCAATGTAGCTAATCATAAGAGTATCATTGGTCATGTTATAGGAGGAATGTGAGTAAAACATTCGACATGTAAAAATGTGTGAAGATGAATTCAGGTAACTTCATTCATAATATTGGGAAATGATAAAAGTGTGGAAGAAATTGTCGTATTAGTCAAATCTATCTTAGTGATGCAGAGCCTTAACTTATCAACAGTAATGACAAATGGAAGGAGGTACAAGCCTATCATGAATTCCAGTGCATCGTGTGTATAAATATTAAGAACTATTCCAGTAACTATCCAAATCTGAAATCAGTGGATGATAATGACCATCAACCACAACATAAGCCATGGAAGCATGGTTGATATTTTCCAATAACAGAAGCTGAATTTGATAGTCCAAATGATTTGGTTCCGGGCACATTTATTGTTATCTCATAGCCAGCTATTACATAGTTTTATATTGGTTTGATTCATTTATTTATAATATTAATGTTTACAAATAATATAGAATAAATCCCTAGACTACCAAAGGTATATTTATTATTCAAGACTCCCTGTGGGATTATCCAAGAATCAACAATTTATAGAAACTCTGGTATTTACTTTAGTGGCCATAATCTCATAAAAAATCTAGTAGTCATTCCCATGAGGGAATTCAATTTAATACTATGTATGGACTATCTCTAAAAGTATAAAAAAAGATCAACTAAAGAAGATATAATATATCATTAGTCTTGAATGAAAAAACAATAATTTTTTTAAATGAGGGATACCTCGACCTGATATTGTTTTATAAGCACATCTGATATACTTATTTAGGGATATGATCTTTGAAGTTGATGAAGGAAATGAAAGTACAAAAATATAAAATGTCCCCATAATTTAGGAATTCATTGATTTATTTCATGAGGAGTAACCTAGAACTCTCTTAGAAATAGAGGAATATTTTTCCATTGAACAAATTCCTGGAATCTATCTAATATCAAATATCCCATTTAGAATGGAAAATGTGGAGTGAGAGGAATTTACATAACAACTCCAAGAATTTTTGGAGAGGGAGTTTATCTGACCAAGTGTGTATTCTTAGGGAGCACCATATTGTCATTATAAATATTAATTATGGGTAAATGTGGCTATTCATTCATTATAGAGAACATAATTTTATCAAAGTGAAGAACAAATACTCTCTTCCAATGAATGCTAATTTTTTTACTATCATCATTGCTCTCAATTCTGATCCCGGATTTATCTTTAATATAGTTATAATCAATTGATGTTGAAGAAAGAAGATATTCTAAAGACTACCTTATAATTAATATGTGGGAATTATGAGTTTTTTGTTATTCCCTGAACCATGATAAATTCTCCAACCATATTTATGAATTTGATGAATAATGTCTTTAAATAAAATCTTGATAACTTTGTGGTAGTTTTTGTTGATGATATTTCTGATATATTCAAAAATACATGAAGATAAAAAGGATCATCTAAGGGTTGAATTATGAATTCTAAGGAAGTATATGCTATTTGAAAAGTTCATAAAATGTGAATTTTGGTTACAAAATGTTTCTTTATTAGGGTAAAAGGTAACTAATGAAGGAATCTCAGTTGATCCTCCCATGAAAATGGTTGTGAAGTAGTGGCATCATCATAAAATAGTAACTACGATCCATAGATTCCTTAGTATAGAAAGATATTAAAGGAGGTTCGTGAAAAACATTTCATGACTTTCTTATCCACTAACTATTTTAACTCAATATGGGTCCTTGTTCATCTTAAAAAAAGGAGTGTGAAGAAAGTACACAAGAGCTGAAGAAGAGATTGGTTACAAAACCAATGATAAATATATCCTCTATCAAGTAAGGATTCATTACTTTTAGTGATGAATCATTGGATGGTATTGGGTGTGTCCTCATTCAAAAGGTTAAGGTGATTTCTTATGCATCTTGATAGTAGAAGCCTTATGAGCATAATTATCCTATGCCTGATCTACAGGTAGCTGCTGTTGTTTTTTCTTTGAATACATAGATAAAATAACTTTATCGGGATAAATTTAACATATACCATGACCACCAAATTTTTACAAATATTATCATACAAAAGTTATTGATTTTGAGAAAGAGGATATGGTTTGAGATTCTTAAAGACAATGATGGTTCAATTCATTATAACTCTGGAAGAGAAAACAAATCCATTGATGCATTAAGTAGGAAGGAATATATTGTTCCAGTAATGATGAGGATTCATGGATATCGATTTATTAATGACCTTGAAACACATACATGGGATTGTATGGGAAGGGTGTTCATTAACTATGTACCGAATGACTTGTCAACCATCACTACTATAGATGATTAATAAATCATAGAGAAAAGAACCCTTATTAAAAAATTCAGAGAGGATGTTACGAATGTGAAGTTTCCTTGGTTAAATATTGATCAATAAGCATTCATGATTTTTTTTACAATGATATGTGTTCTATCTATTACATAAATAATGGACTTGATGAAAAAAAATTAATAGCTATGCATTATCTATATATCTAGGAAGCACTAAAACGTGTAGGGACCTTCATGATCATTAATAGTGGGAGAAAATGAAATTGGAGATTGATGACGACACTACAAGGGGATTGGTGTGTCAATAACTAATGGTAGAGACACAACTTTTTAAAGGGGTATTACAACCATTGCCCATACCAACATGGAAGTGGAATAATATCACTCTGGACTTTGTCACCGATCTCCAAAAAAATCCATTGTAAACAATGTGATATGTGATATAGTGGATAATCTCCCAAATAAATACCATTTCATTTCTATCCAAGAATATTTCACTCTTGATAAAATTTCCAGGATTTATGTAAAGGATGTGGCGAGGTGTCTTGTAGTACCACTTTCTATAATTTCTGATCATGATCCATGTCTCACATAAAAATTATGGAGAAGTCTTAAACATACTCTATGTATCGAATTGAATTTCCCCAAAGCCTATCACCCCCAAATTGATTTCCAATTTGAAAGGACTATTCAGTCACTCAAAGAAATGATGGGAACAAGATAAATGGAATTTAAAGGTTGATCAGATCAACATATTCCATTAGTTTAGTTCTCATAAAAAAATTCAATTAGAGTATTCTAATGGAACCCTATTCTAATGTAACCGTATGAAGATCTATATTGGAAGCATTGAAGGACACCCAATTGTTAGGATGAGGTTGGTTAGATAATTCTCCATGGGCTCAATCTTTTATAAGAGATGAAGGAAAAGGTTTGTGCCATCTAACAAGACATTATTGTTGCTCAGATTTGGAAGAAGAGGTACGTCTAAAAACCATCAAAGAGACCTAGAGTTTTTTGTGGGAAATAAATTGGTCCTTTGGAGATAACCTTGGAAGAGATTCATGCAGTTTTGGATGAAATGGATTCCTATCCCTAGGTACATTGGAACCTATGAAATACCTGATCACATAGGAGTAGTGGCTTATTTTCTTGGCTTATTTTCTTGCACTTCCTCCCTATCTAGCTAAATCTCATGATGTATTTCATGTATCCCTACCAAGGAGGTACATACCTGACCATATACATGCAACCAATACAAAGCTAGTAAAACTATAACTTGACCTATCTTAAGAGGAGCATTTGGTGGTGATATTTGACTATAGAGACAAGGTTCTACAAAACAATACTACCCACCACGTCAAAGTGTTGTGTAGGAACCATTCATATATAGAATCAATGTGGGAACCAAAGGATACAATGATGTGGATGTACCCACATCTCATATCAAATGTTAAAATGATTTGAATTTATAGCGATGAAATTTTCTAAGGGGGAATAATGTAATGACTTGAATATTTTGAATGATAAATGTTTCTTGAAAATGTGTGTATTATTATTTTAATCACAACAAAACCTTTTTTAATGAAGTAAATATACAAGGAAATGTTACCATATGGAATCAACTATTATTTTTATATTGTTAAATTATGATAATTGGATAGTATGGCCATTTTTAACTATAATCAAAAGAATAATTTTAATGTTATAATCAGTGTTTATATGTAAATTTTTGACAGAGCATAATTGATATAGAAAGAAGAGCCAGTGGCCTTAACCCATAGTGTTCTTCCCCAATGTCATGATGTTGACCTAGGGTACACTTTTTCCTGATTTTTATGGTAGAGGGTCCCTTTGACCCTCAATTCACATTCGGTTATCACTATTTGAGGACAGACAAACCACCTTGGGACACATGTTCCCCCTTTTCCAAGCTCTACGGCCCCAAAAAAGTAGCTACCCCAACAATATGAGGTCAATGACTCACAACAACTAATAATCACAATCTGATTTGTTTGAATTTAAACTATTAAACCCATCATACTCATTTTATGAAGTTAAAAGGCATTCTTACCTTAAGCGATGACCATAGGATTCCTCACATGTTAATTATGACATAGTGATAAGAAACATTATTAAATTGTTTGCTACTGGAAAACCCTATACCAAGGGTACGTGATGGAGATTACACTTACATCCCTAGCACAAAATGTTAAACTGTGATCCTACCTCATATTAAAATGGGATGTCTCATATGATAGTTATGAGATTAACCACACACTATACTATATAAAACTAGGATTCCTCCTAATGTGATATGACTTGATATACTCTCCGAATAGAAATCCACCCTATCAAAATCAGTATTCAACATCACCGTGACCTAGATCTACACAAGTCCTGCTTCAAATACTTATGGGATAGGTTGTCCCCTCCTTTTTCTTGAATAATCATCATCCTCCAAATCTAAATATGTTACCTAATTGAATGGACACATGAATAACATGCTCACCTTTCATCATAGGCTCATTCCTCAATGTATCTTCCCGAGAAAACATCATATCCCATGTTTCAAACTTAGTCAATGGTCAATCCAACATTTTTTAACCTTATTTTTTCTGGTGTGGGTATGGAACATATGTTACATACATGGTATATAGTTGATCCCTATACATTAGTTACACCTATTTCATTATCCAGGTTTTGAAATTCAAGATCACCCTTGTGTGAATTTTTTAGTGACTTTCACCCCTTGTTGCGTTATCCCATAAAAACAATTGGTACTCCATACAACACCTTATTTCTCGCACTAACAATGGTTCACATGGGCTTAGGATTCAAGATTCGGATTCCCATAATAAAGGTTGGGACTTCTGATTTCCCTTGGTCCAAACAATATGACCAAATAATAGTTGTCCATGTCTAAGAATCATGACTCTAAACTGTATGCAAGTCATCCTGGGGATGCATTGGGCCACGTTGAGCCTCCATAACCCCAAAATCACGTTGGGGTTAATCACTCTACCACACTACACATATCAATTAAATATTTTATCCATTTTTTTGGAATAATGACTGTACACTATGTGAGAGTTATCTCAAGGAAATTTTGTGTGGAATTTGGTGACATCCTAGGCCCCTCCATTCACTTTACCTAACATTCCATTGATGTTTTGCACGTTTCATTGAGATAAGACACCCTACGGGTGAAGAATTTTTACCACAAACAAAGAGTCATGGTCCAAAAATCTTGACATTCAACTGTGTGCAATTTTTCTCATGGATATTTTGTGTGGAATGGGGTAGCATCTGAAGACCATTTTTTCACATCAAGATACAATACATTGATGTATTTCCCATTACATTAACACACAGAGGCCACTAGTACAAGAATCATGACCTCAAACTATTTACCATCGTTACATACTCTATGACCTAAAAATTCAAGACTATGGACAAAACTTTATTACCCTAAACTAGGAGTCCATGTCCAAGAATAATGACATTAAACTAGGATTTTTTTCCCATAGGAACGTGTTGTGTGGTTTTAGGTCTCCATGGATTTCAATTCAGGTTTTTTGTCACTCTATTATTCTAAAAATTCCCTTTTAAGGTATTTATTCCACTAGTCCTAGAATCTTCAACATAAACAATGTGAAAATCACACGTTTTCAATTTCCTGGTGTAGGGTCTCATGTGGTCCATATTCATTATAGACCCCTCTTTAAAGTACCCCCATCATGCTACCCTCTCATGCTAACTACCACTACATCTGGGTGGGTACCATTCATGTTAGTTCACACGTCCTAATAACACGAAATTAAACTATATGAAACGTCATCCTCATTGTATGACATTTAACCGTGTTTCCATCATACATACCATATGATGTTAAAATGTGTGTCCAACATCCTCACTATATGACAGTAAACTGCATTTGAAACCTTGACATCATATGATGCTAAATTTATTTCTACCATCCTTATTACACAATGTAAAACTATGTGGCATCTTAGGATCTTTCTTGAGAATACCTTTCTTTTGGTGGCTATCCCCACCCACATTATTATTGTTTTTTAGTCTTCACTCAGAATCTAAGGCAATGTATCACATAAAAGATTCTTTTGACATTTATTCATATCGATAAACCTATCCAATGGGCTAAAACTAAAATAGTTTAATTCCAAAAAAGGTTCAAAACCATTCAAACATTAAAAAACCTCATCTCCGAACATAACAATTTCTTTTATTTGGTTATTTATACTCCTCTACACCTAAATGGGTCACTGTTTATGGAATGGTACCATGCCACACTGACTCACCTACTATCTTGGACACACACCCTTGAATAATTTGGATGACATATTGACACAATTCCTGGTTATTGAACATGGTAAGCGGTTGACCCTCATTTTTTCCCATCTTCAGAAAAATGATAATGTATGTTGAATTTAAAACATGGACAAAAGTTATCCTCCACAATCTTACCACCCACGTGATGTTACAGATCTTGGGTGTTATGATTCATTCTTTCCATTCTTCATTGTTTGGGTAGTACTAAATTCCCCTAGAATTACCCATTGTAATTACTATCACACAATTTAATAATACATTGGATATTTAGATATCCCTATCCTCCCGTCATGGCCCCACTCAACCAAAATAATCCTGGTGGTCAGCTAAAATAATACATACCCTAAATTATGAGTGATTCTATTAAACTCCTATATAAAAGAGAAATCACATGGTCATCCATTTATTATCACACCAAGAATGGCTCATGTGAGATTAGGTATTGGTCATTGGTTATCTCAAAAATATAAAGGAATAATGACAATAAAATATTAAAAAGACAATTGTTCAAGCATGAAGGAATTTATATCAAATAATTTGATGTTATAGAGGGTAACTCATACATTGGAGACACTCCTTTAAATAATTTCCCAAAAGATCAAGTTGGAAAATTAGACATTTGTACTTAGATAGCCTCTATTGCGGGACCTAATGTGTTTGAAGTCACTCCACAAGGTCTGCCACCTCTTCCTTGGCTTTTGGGAAGACTTCTTCAGACCTTACCCACATCAATATATAGTCAACCCAATATTTATTCACTTGGAATTTTTTCTCTTATAGTTTAGCATCAGCCTCTGCCAATTGGGCCATCATATGGCTGATGATCTCGGATTGAGAATCATCCAAAAGTAAATGCTCATATTCTAGCTCTTATAGGAAAAAGATCTACCCTTTTTATTCCTAAATAACCTAGGTTCCCTTAACATTTTTCTTATTCAATGAGGTATAAATTTCATACCATTCAGTATATGCCTTATCAATGAGGAAGTGAAGAGATAGTGTGTCATGGTTGTTGGAGTCTGCCCCAACTGTTAGTATACTGACTAGAAAATGATAGGGAGATCCCACTCAGTTGGGCAGGCCATCCTTCGAGGTGAGGGTAATGATGTTCTTCACATACATCCATTACATGTGAGGAATGACAATGTTTTCCTCTAAAGAATTGGAAATTGAATTATCAATGTCTATCGATGGAATAATATCTTATGGAGGAAGGACTACGAGTACATATGTAGTTGAATCATATATGGGAACATCCTTGAAAATTTGTGGGATGAAGTCAATTTCTAGAGTAAATAGATCATCTCCATCCCCATCGCATATAAATACACCACTCCTTCCCTCTATGCCACATCTGAGTTATATGTGACCATATGATCCTATGTAGATGAACCTTATGGTTGAAAAATCATAGAATCAACACTAATATACTTTTTTAATGCATATTTTTCGATAAGAAAGTCCAATGCAGCCTCCTTAGTCTTTCCACCCACTCGCACAAATATATCCTACTCTATCGAGGCATTGTCATAACATCCACCTCCACTAACACCTTTAGAATATGATCTTCCACTAAAACTATTTCACCTATCCCCATCATGGGAAATGTTTTAACCCCCTCAATTGAGGTCACAAGTGTTATATTCCTTTCTAATGTCACCTCCATGGTTATATAGACTACTAAAAACCCCTTACTGATTTCATCCCTGAGAATATAACCTGATTTCATTTCCTTAGTATTTTGATCTTGTGACTAGGATATTGATGGTGGAATCAATGACCCAAACATATTTCCACATTCCATTTGAATATGAGTCAGTCAAACATAGAAAGGAAAACAATGAGAAGAAAAATGGGAAAGGTGAAGAGGCATGCATGAGTAAAATGTTCTGGTGAGGATATTATAAGGATTCATGGGGAAATAACTATAGGAAGGGAATTCCCCTAGGGTCCCCCACCTTAGAAATAGTTTCTGTATTCAGCTTAATATTGGTTTCCCATTACCAGTACATCAGGTATGTACCCTAGAATAACACCTTCATGGGATGAGTCTACCTCGCCCTTTCCATAAGAATTCATCTCTCTCTGCCTAAGGGTCATCATGAATATCCCCCCACCATGCTCTTCAATCCCTAAACCAGTATAAGAAGAGATATAAAACACCATTGGGGGTTGATATATTGTAAAACATTTGTGCTCAATGTATTTACCTGACTGAGGGTATGGCCCTCTTTCACAAGATGTTGATAGTAATTTTATCTTAGCCAGTAATTGTACTAATATTCCTATAGTGGAGTGCGAGAAGATAAATCACTATACTAGATCTTTAATGAGAAGATTATCCCCTCATCAACCTTCACACAAGTAGTTAGTTAGTGTTCCATACCCCAACAGTGGACCAGATACTCCATCTCACTTTTCTATTTCATTGCCTCATTCTGAGGAATGTGGAAGACGACCTTGGTATGACCCTTCCTAGTGAATAATATACTCAATCTTTTGAGATATCACCACATTCCATTGAGAGTATTGATGTTTCAGAAGAGCCCCCATATCTACCAATATTTAGGAAAGTCCATGTCTGTGGGGATATCCTCACACCACTTACTCTTCACTGGACCTTATAAAACATCCTCAGTATTTCCATACAGGGTTCGCCTTCATCATGAAACCACTTTCTTACGAGATTTATACCAAATGCTACACTCAATCTTTAATTTTCATGTGACTAAAGAGGGAAAGCTATCCCTAAAACTGCTTCACTTCTTTCTAGACCAACCCTTCCTCGAAATCACCCTCTAGCCTCCACTCGTCCTTCACCCTCTTGTTGTGGGGCCTCACCTTTTTCATCCCAAGTGGGGTTATGCCTCCGCATCTCTACGGGATTTTCTCTCTACCATATCAATGAATAATCATGGGTGAGTATATATATAGATGTATTTCATGGTAGATCATACTAACCATTCATGTCATCATGCATAGGAATGTGCTTTATTTCTCTCTAGATGGAATGAATAAACTTGTGGCACACCTCTATGTACACATTCAATGTTAACAACTATAGGCATCTAAACTTCTCTGCTAACTGATGCTAGTTTTACGGCTAGAAAATCACCTTGACTTCGACCCTATCCACCATTATGAAGGACAATAGGTTCCAACACTACTCAATATTCATCTTTCCATCACGAGTCATTCTCCCTATTGGGGGTGGTATGGGTAAAATATGAATCAATCCACCAACCCAACTCTTGATAGCACATCCAATGGTCCCAAATTGGGTAGGAGAGTCCCAATGATGTGAAAAATAATTGTTCATATGTTCATACATAGTTGTGAGATGGGGTTTTGGTATTTAAATCCACCCATGTGCCTGATGACCCAACTATACAAGAAATGTATTGGACTAAATACATGGAGTATAATTTTCCCTAGGAAAATGTGGTGGAGAACCTTCTCAGAATTATAAAATATCAACGCATACAGATTGATTTGTTTCCTCATTACTAGTATTTTAACAATGATGAATGTGCTTCGCCACACTCTCATGTGTGAATCCCTCACCATGATCATCCAAATATAGATTTGTGCTACTATAAACACCTATAGTTTGACCATAGAATATTTAAGTTAAATTATGTATCCTGACTTCTTTCATATGCTCGCCTCCTAGATCTGTTGGTAGGAGTTCTCTTTTCCCCACTGGAATCCCTATTTCATGTGTGTGGCCTTCTAGGAATCCCTTCAAATAGATATTCAGTAAATAAATGATCCAATACATTAATGAGATTCCTATGATTTCCTTTGTTGGCCCCCTTCATCATGCATATAAATTCCATCACAATAGATTGTTATTCCCCCATTATAATGAAACATTATCTGATGGGAGGAACTGATCATACATGGATCCATAAATTAGGATCCCAATGAACAAGTGACAATACAATAATTGGACTCCAACCTCCCCCTAATAAAAATGGAATGTGTTGGTCCCTAAAGACCACATGCTTGGTAGATCTCATTTGACGTCCAGGTTGTGGTAGACATGTAACACTGAGGCACATGCTGACATGTAAATTCCTACTTATTTTATATTATCCACAAATTTAAAAAACAAAATTAATTCCCAATAATCATAGTCTCATTAATAGATAATCCTTCAACCCTATCATATCTCCTAGTTGTCTGTTCATCCCTTATGCAGATCCCACAAACCTAACATTCAAATCACATCTTATTGAAGTTGGGTTTATCTTCCATCTTCTCTCCATTTATAATTTAGAAATTATTCCTTATTGGGTGCACTATGTGTGGCACTAGATTCTTCTAGGTGCAGACCCCAATATCCATGCACATTGGTTCTATTTAGATGTGCTATGAAAATAATAGGAGGACTTGTCTCTACTCACCTCATGGGTGAATACACCATCCCCTAGCCCAAATCTATAAGGCTACAAAGTCTTTCAATGTTATTATTTCTATTGAGCCTTTATTAGTAGTGTAGTAAAAATATCATGGTATGAGGCCCTCTAAATACCCTATCCGACCACTATGTTTCCAACCATTTCTTCCCAACAAGTGGAAATAGACTTTGAACCAATAGTGTTCATTTTGTTCTTGACATAAGAGTTATTCTAAATGTGGATTATGAATATCTACTCATGAATGTGGTTTTTTGAACATGCAGTCATAGATGTTGTTTCATGTTTTTAGGTGAGTATAGATCTTTTATTCCAGATATTGAGGTTCGTGATCTATGGGGATCAAAATCACAAAGTGCTCATAAAGATGGTGAGAATCACAAATAGAGATATTGGGATCTTATTTTCATGATAGTCTTTTAGTCCCACAAATGTGGCCCCAGAACTATTTAGAGGCATACAGACCCGAGATTCATGACAGAGCTTCGAAAATGGGCTCCATGATGGGACATTGTGAATGGATTTTGTGAACAACAACAATTTTCCAATTTTTAGAATTTTCCCTTAGAATTTTACCCTCCTTTTTCCCAAAGGCCCTAATTATGGGGTGGGGGTATTATTTTATTCTGAAATACATGTGTCATGGAATTGATCAAGGATTTAGTTGTTATTTTAGCAAACATTTAGGCCCAAATGGACCAAAAATCGATCTAATTTTATATTTTTTGAAGCTCATGACCTTCACAAATGGCCAAAAGTCATGAATGTCCATGGAGTGTGGAGGCTTGATTGTAACCATCATGTAGACATAATACCAAGTCATAGAGATCTTTACTATTACATTTATGGTTCGTGATAGCCTCTGTATTGCGCCATTCAGACATGTCAATACCCTTCCACTCGTGAAGTACATAAAGCTTGAAAAAAGGATATTTCCTTCATGAAACCCACATCCTATAAATACCCTATTAATATTGAATATTTTGGAGAGGCTACAACTTTTAAATTCCTTGAAATGATACATTTTTTTGATACTCCTTATCTCCATGATTTAAAGAGAAAATGGATCTTTAATGTAACTCCCCAATTATAGTTACCCAGAGTCGGTGCATTATTACATAACATTGGCATGATCACAATGGATAAAATACCAAAAGATCAATCAGTTTAGTAGCCTTGGATGTACTAGATACACAAATAATTTTTAAATTACATTATAAAATGAAAACTAAAACATTGTGTCTCTTTTAAACAAATTCATCTCCCTTATACTATCCATTCAGGTCATTCATAATATACTTCAACACATCATGGGAAAATAAAACATAGAAATGGGTGAGCCCAGATGCTCAATGAGGATAACAATATAGCGGAAAATTTCATAAATATGCATAAATATTTATGGAAATGTATATTACAAAAAAAATACTTTTATACATAATATTCAGCATAATATGGCAAATATAAATTGAAAATTCCATTTACTTATTCACATGGATATTCTACTAGTCAGATAATCACATGTAACATCAATATCCAATTTTATAATTATAGAATGCATAATTCTGTACATTAGAACGACATATTCATGGCCTAGTGCCAAAACTACAAATATGATTTTGTTAAATCCTTATTCTAATAGACTATATAGTCTTATGAGACCTACTGATGCATCAAGGATCTATATCAGGCTCTACTCGTCACTTACTAAGACCAATGCAGTCCTCAGATGAAAAGTACAAAACATAACATAAATATTCGTATTAAAACTAGCATATGAAATGCTAATACATTATCCATAAACCATTAATGGAATACAAATAATATATCCACAGTAAAATAGATCATAGAACCTTCAATACAATATGGAAGATTTTATCAACTTCAAACAAGTGTAAAATACATCAAATAATGTTGACATAGATGAAATCAAAACTATTTGAGAGAAATATTTATTTCTATTTTGAAATAGTTTAAATGTCACATATTTATAAAATATAAATTTTTTGAAAATAATCATAAATTTTTTTAAGAGAAGCATTGAAGTTATTATAATGGTGGAAAATAGCCACACTCGCCATATAAGTTAAAAAACAATCATTCGCTAATTATGCCGAAAAGGTCATAATGGAGCTTGTTTAGAAAATGAAGGAATGATACCTTTATAAAAATTTAATAAAAAGTCAAAAAAGGGTATAAATTACTTTAACCCATAGTCTATGAAATAGAAAAAATGTTTTGAAATACATTTTTGAGAAACACGGATGTGTATATAATAGAGGTCCCAGTGAATAATCATGTATAAACAACCTTGGATAATGAAGTGATTGTAGAATTAACCATTACATTTTACTTTTATATGATAGAGGGTATGTTAAAATCCATTTTAAAAGTTAAATAATTGTTATTAAATTATGCAAGAACCACATACATAAATTTTATATCTTATATGATCTTCTAATATTTCTTTGTTAAAAATATTTTAGTAGTATCGTCATTTCAGGTGTTACCAGTTTCATTTCCTTTTATATGCTTGGTTACATATGCCATGTTTATTATGGATATGATGTATTTGACTCATATATATAATGATATTAATTTCTTGAACATTATTTTTAATCATTAAATGAACATTTTTCTTGAATGGTTATGATGGGGAATGAATTTCATCGCGTTCGTGGAGACGGTAATCTGTACTTACACAAGAGCGAAAATATTGTTATATTTATGGTGAAATACTATGTAATTGTATGGTATATTATATATACAGAATCATTAAAATTTTATATTTATTATTTACATAATTTATACTAATTAATATACCCATCCAAATAATTAAGTGTTTGAATAACAAACAACACCACGGCCTGGAGACGGTAAGCAGTACGTACGCACGTATGCTGACATTTTATTCATAGGATTGATAGATTAATGAATATAATTTTACCATATTTATAATAACATATATATATATATATAAATTACTGGAGTTATTATTTTGGTATGGAAACAACAAAAAAGAGGAAGCGGATGAAGAAAAGAACATTGACAAAGGAGATGAAATTATTACCTCTTCTTCAGGTGTTTCCTTTTGATATGATCAAAAGGGCTCCTTAAGTAGGATTTTGATCAAATTAATTCCTATAGGATGAATGGAGGGTAGTTGGGAGGATATTTGAGTAGGGTTTGGATGAGAAAAATGGCATTGGAGATGTGATTTTGAGAGAAAGGAATGTACCATTTTAAAAGACAGGTGAGGGTCACATTAAGAAAAGATTAGAATATTATTTTATTATAAAATCATATTCATTTATTAATGGCTGCAAAAGGATTTATTTTGAGGATAAAGTGGGGTGGGTCTAAAACCTTTCAACCAATAGGTTTTAGATAGGTCTAGGTCAACATAATAACCTTATCTTTTATATTTTACTCTTAGTTAAATAGTTTAACTTTTACCACATATTCTTGTATTATTATTATAAATGGGAAATAAATATACTATAAAAGACCAAAGATCCCCAAGTGTTAATTATTGATATATATAATCTTATCTATGTCCTTTGACATAACCTTATATTTTTAGGTATATTGTATCAATTAATAATATAGTATTTGTTTTAAAAAACTCAATTATATCAATTTTTACAATGTATGGTTTTTTATTTTTGTGAAAGTCATAACAATGTTATCACTTCAAATAGAATTTACTTAATAAACCATAACATGTCATATTAACCTAGGAATTTTTTGGAATTCATAAAATTTCTCCAATTACATTTACTTGGATATTTAAAATCAATTTTCATAATCATTCAATAATAAGGTAATTACTGATTCATCATTATGTCATAAATAAATTTAATTATTTAATGTATAAAAATTATAATTAAAATACCATTATGTAGTAAATATTTTTATCTTTATAATGAATATTTATAGTCAAATTTTTTCGTATGTATATCCCTATATTAAAAATGTTTTCGTTATCAAAATTTGAATTCAACACTTTTAACTCTTCTTTAAATAAAATAATAATAAATGTTCTAATCTGATCCATGTGAACCAAACAGATCATATTTTATTCATAAGATTTATTTTGATCGAAATAATCTTATCCAATAGAATTAAGACATATGTTAGGTAAATTATAATAACATTTTTTACATTTAATTAACCTATTTACCTTTAACTAATGAAAATAAAAGTCAAAAATTACTATTCACCAAAAAGTATTTTCATCTTATTGAAACACATTTTACTTATTGATGTCATCCATGCCTCATGGATTTTTGAAATTCAATTCACAGAATCTTTAAAATTATGTTTTATGAAAATTTACAAATGCGCCCAGAAGGTTGGTAAAAAAAGGTGAAAAGTTAAATAAAATTTCATATATATAATATTATTATAAAATGACTTCAATTAATTACATTGAACATATATATGTATTATGTATCTATTAGTACCAAATATAAATTTGACAAAAATAATAAATTATTTAAATAAAAAGTTGGTTTTAAACAGTAACGTATTGTTTTTCACTATTCCCCAAAATTGAAACTTTTCAGAAAAATACCACAAATTTAAACAAACCTAATTTAGATATCATGAATCCAAAAATGATGAAAATTTTGAAAAATAAAATTTATAAAATTTCAAAAAATGGGTATTACTAATCATAACGACTAGTATGATTGGTCTTGGTGTGTTAAAACTACATGTTGTGTACACCACAAGCTATTGCATTATTCATAGGGGAACGTACCATGGAATCTTTGGTTGTTACACCCAAGGTGTTCAAGATTCACCAAAACTTCCCCCCTTGGGTTCTTGATAGCCACCACCCAAGGTAGATATTCCTTTAACAAAATGTCATTACATTTTTTAAAGAATAACACCCTCTATAGAACATGACACACAGTGAGGCACCTACTCATCAGAAATACCACTCTAGGAAAATCATGGCATTAAACTAAGGCAGGGTCACTATGTTTCACATAGACAATCCCTTTGTTAAATCCATGAACTTCGAGAGGCCCATATGCCTCACAATAGACCTCTTCATGAGGACCCATGATTCGGGAAGTATATTTTGTGGGCCTCTACATGATGCTTCTATTATAACACAACATGGTGATGGTTGAGTGTATAAGGCCCCCAAAACAACCCAGGACTTGTTCAGCCTCACCACAGATGTCTTTTTGATTGGTACAACGCATTCTTCTGTCCACCCTCTACACTCCATGTGCAGTTGAGGCCTTCGTCCTACCTATTTAATCCAGTAATGGGTACCCTAATTACTACTATTTCTAAGAATCAACTAAGGGACACTCCTCTATTGTAGTATAAATTCCATGACACACCTAGAAGTGCATGAAATTTGGATCGTGTATTCCCTAAGTGTGAAATCTTCGAGGGAAACTGTGCACCTATCATGATGGGGATCCTTATGATAAATATATTTCTTCCTTGGAATATTACCCCTCGAGGTTATATCCCAACCACATTATTACTACATGAAATAAAACTTGCAAGATTCACATCCTAGTCATATGACGTTAAATAGCAAGACAACATTCTCAAAAAATGACATAAAACTATAGATTTACTCTCTGTGATGAATGTAAGATTCTCTATTTGATAGGGGATCACACCACATCTCCTACCCTATGAATTAAAAACATTATATCTCATAAATTATCATCATGGGATTCCACCAAGTCTCCCAATATGGGATATGAGTCACCCATATAGGGAATCCTCCATACGTAAGCCCGGCACTATCCCTCAATGTTTCTATTTTCATGAAACAAGAATCCTTACCACACGATGTAAAACTTCAATTATCATTCATGTCACATGAACATAAACTATGACGTAAAACTACATGGGTTTTGTTCCATATCTCTAAAATTGGGTATGTTGGATGCCTTTGTGAGGTTCAATACCAACAACCACGACCCAAGTGTGGCATCGTCCCTCATACGGACAGGCCTCTGTGATCTGCATTAATATGAAATACTAAACTATGAACTAGGTGTTAATTAATAACTCCTAAGGACAAACTTTTTTCATCTACCTCAATAGGGTGTTTGGATTAACAAACTGGGTGTGAAATCTCCCCTCATAGGGAAAAACCCCCTTGATCCACCTATATAAGGAATTCAGATCAACCATCCTAGGTGTGACATCTTCCCTCTTAGGTACACACCTCCTTTATCATCCTCAAAACAGAATTCTGATCAACCATGTAGGTGTGAAATCATTCTTTATGGGGACCAATCTAATTGATCAGACTCAATAGGGATTTGTGGTTAGTCCTTTAGTTTCCACAAGAAATTACACTCATTAGTCGATCTGTTTCAACATGACATTCTGATCCATCTCCAAATTTGTATAACACGTTACCTAACCCAAAATACCTACCTTATTTTATAAATATGGGATTCCTATTGGAACAGGTCTTGTTTTACATAACCCCTTAGAATTAATTACCTTGTAATTGAGATGAGATTCCATGGGCACTACACCTAATATGCCTCATATGAGATACCATAAAAATAAGAAGAATTTATCGGTTTCCAATATACCCAATTTCCATACATGGATGGACATGATCCATGTGATTTCTCTGCTGACTGAATGTTGTTACCTTGTAGAGATAGAAGTAGTTTAATTAAATGACATCCACATACTGATGGTACTAAGAATTAGTTCCATGAACATGACTTAATCAATGAGGGATAAAGATAATAGGAAACGATCTCCCAGGATAAATCCATGGAATGATGAATAGAAATACCGTCATACTCTTCTAATAAAGGATAATACATTTCTAATGAAAGAGATAAAATTCACCCTCCATTACAAGGCAAGAATTTTGGGAAACAAAAGATTAGTGCATTGTTGCTAGGAGGAATGAAAAAAATGTTCTGTTCGATGTAATAAAAAAAGAGTAACCTTCTGGGATCTCTAACCCTTCTTTAATATTAAATATTCTATGAAGCACATTGTTACATGTGATAAATGAGTAAATTCTTAGTGATTCATTGATACCATACTCTCTATAAATTCAATGGACCTTGACCTAGCGTACTCTAAGTTATTCCCTATAGAAATTTATAAGAAATGATTACTTATCTAAAGGGATCCCGCTAGGAATCATTGGTGAATAACACAAGGCTTCATAGACTATACCTTGGGGATGTTTTCGTACAAGAAGAATGGCCCCCCTTAAACCCAATATCTATTATCTCAACATTACGAGATACGGTATCCCACCATTACAAATGGTCAACCTATAGCAATTGATCTCCACATCAAATTGAATCAGATATTATTAGGTTAAAATTTTATACTCCCATAACCCTATAATTTGGGTTCATTCCAATACCCTAGATGATACATATCCATTCATTTTACTTATCCTCAAATAATGACTATACCGCCTTATTCTTGAACACCTTCATTCATGGTTGTGAATCTCTTTTAAAGACCTAAATTCAATTATTTCATCATTTCTATCTTCTATTTCATTTTGGACATAGTATGGGACCCCTACCTAGAAGATATTTGTGTCCAAGTAAGGATATGTGGACCCTTATCCATAGATAAAGTATTGGGTTGAATGATTCATTAATATACCAGAATAGGATATAGAAATATGTTCTCTCTATGTGTGAGATTGATTTACACAGAGCCCCCTTTATCCAAATATGATATAAAGGACCACCAAGAGATTATAAATAACATTACCCATTGATATACATGAGCTATATCTATGTAGTGTTTCTACATGAGAACAATGCGTCGCTTTATTACTAATCTTTCAGGATAGGTAGTGATTCAATGATCCTTCAATAGTATTCTCTAGAATAATATTTAAAATTATAAATTCCATTATCACTGTGCATGATCCTGATCTAAGAATATATTATTCTATAATTAGAACTATATGTTCCTTGATTTATAACCCAAGGTGATATATAGTTACACTAAGGTAAATTTTCCCAGTCCTAACCATAAGTTTTAAACTATCACAACCTTTATTGGTGTTTGATCCATATTTCAAGTTACCTACTTTTCATACCCATGAGATTGCAATGATTCCCCCACTAGTGAAAGAATATCCAAACATAAAATACCTTATCCTTACCAATATCATTATCAATTTTAAGTCATTCACTCTGAAGATAATGGGTGAATTATATTTTCAAATATATCATACCCTCTATCCTATATATGATTTGGATGAATGTAAGAGATTTTTACATGGGTCCCATTGTCTATGAACCTATTCATGAAGTAAAATTCTTCATCCCCTGCATATGAGGTAGATCCATATAAGGGACCTTTTGACCTCCCTATAACTACATGTGTCCTGATCCATATCCCAAAAGGATATATAGAAACTCTCATTTTTCCCATCAAGAAGAACATATATAAATTTCAAAAAAAAATTATGTCTCCTACCATAAAATTTAAAAATAAGAACTTATACTTCACTCCCAAAATGGATTTTCAAAAATGATGGAATTGATTCTCTATTATTGTATGTGAGATTGATCCAGACATATAAAATAAGCCTCAGAAATATTCTGTTTGGAGGAAATAATATTCACCAATCTATATATATGACTCTGATCTATGTGGGGAACTATGTGACAACTACATGTGGCTAGGTTCCTACTGTCATCAGATACATAGTTATGCATGGTCCCTTTAAACCTAGGCCAAACTAAAAAATTTAAATAAAATTCCATCCTAATACTGGTAAAATATACAATAACATGACAAAATTTATTTGAGAGAGATATATTTGAAATGATTCATACTCTTGAAATATTTAAAGGTAATCGTATAGGAAGCTCGTTCAAAGTATATTTATGTGTATTATTATCTTTTCTCTACCTTGTAACAAATTAAAAATCAAAATAATTATTGGTATTAGTCAAATTTATTTATATATTTCTAATTTATGAGTTTGATATATATAAGTGGAGGCCTGGCATGTGGATATATACCTATAATCCTATAAAAGGATGAAAAGAATATCTTGTATTGACTTCTCTTGACCAATTTATAGTGCCTCTAAATGGTACATTTTATAATTTCACTTCATTTTTAATATATCATGGTTTCATGATGTAAAAGTGAATGAAAATTATTTTTATTATGCGTAAATATATACAACATGAAAATTATTTCCTGGAGACTTGAATATTAAACTACATGATAATTATATCCTTATCAAATGTAATTAAAATGTATCGAATATGTCCTTGTCACATGAAGATAAACATCACACAAATTATGTTCAAATCGAATGATAATTAACTGCATGGTTGGTGAATCCACACAACATCCCATTTAATGTCATAGAATATCATCAATCATCAGTCATTATCAAAGGACCACTAGACCCTGAACATAGTCGAAAAAATATGGTGGAACTTATATCATCGTTCTTTGAAACATAACTCCTAAATTATACTTCATGTATTGAGAATTATATATTTCTAAAAACCTCCCACGACCCTCAAAATGGAGTGGGGACCCCCCCCCCACATTAACATTTAATGGTTAAATCTATATAAAGGCCTTTGGCTAATAAACCAGTGGTGTCTACCCCTTGATGTATATGTCCTTCAATATTTTGGAGGCATGACCACATCACATTAGAACATGACACCATGGAGTGATTAGTGATCATCCTCAGTATGCATGTGCCATAGAATTAACCATGACCATATAACCATGATAAAAAATATACCTCATTTTCATTCCCTATTAACGATGGTTGTGGAGTATGAATGACATTAGGGTTCTTAATTAGATTGTTCTGTAAAAATCCCCCGATACAAGGTCCATGTACCATAGAATTAAGCTATGTGGAATTTGGTAAATTTTGTATGACCATAAACATTATCCTCACATGGTTGAAAGTGAAAGACAGTAAAAAGAGGGAGAGCCAAAAGGCATATTATCATGAAATCCAATAAAGGAAATTATAAGATACATTAAAGTCTATCCTCCCTAATACCTTTATATCCAATGTTTAGGAAAAATATTGAGTGTAAATAGATTAGAAAAAATATTTTGGGAGCTATCCTTTGACCCCCAGTAAATACTGATCCATTGATACACCCCATGATTTTATAAGATAGATTCCTTTTAATTTCATTGATTATATGTGTTATATTCCACACCATGATTAAATTGTGCTATATGCAACATCGTAATAGCTTGCAGTATACACCACACTATTCTTTGCTTATGTTTCACACACTTTCAAGTTCTTTTGATAGAATTCATTTCAAAAAACACAAAGTATTGATTTTATTCAATATATAAATGAACATTGATAGGATTATGTTATATTAAACACCGAAGGAAGATTTCACTATACGCAACACTAGCATGGCTTGTGTTACACGCAAGTGAGACCTTCCTCGATAGCTTGCGTAGTACGCAATACCGAGTTTCACAAAACAATGATATATTATTAAAATATTATATAAAGTAGCCGTTATGAATATTATTAACCATATTTTTAATTTTAAATAGCATTAAAATTCATCTAACATGTAATATGAGAAAAAAATAAATTTTTTCGGATAAAAGATGTATTTTTCCAAAAAAAAACAAATGTAGTTTTACCACATGTTGATGATGCACTAATTTTAAATCTAGTGTTGACACTTTTATAATTTATATTTGACAATATAAACTTCTTATTTGGAATATAAACATAAAAATTAACTTTGGATACATTTTTGATATTTTTCTGACAAGTATCATATTTTGATGAATAGTGAAAATAGGCTAAATTTTAATTGAATTTTTTTTCATTGAAATAATTTAAATGATTAAAATATATAATTGAATGGTTTTAAAATATAAATAAAATATAAATTTATTTTTTAATACAATTTAAGTCATTTTTCTTATTTTTACATTGAATTCATATTTAAAAACATTTTTATCTTTTGCAATGTTTTACACAAAAACCCGTTTTTTCGACAATGAGAATAATTTAAAATTAATTACTGCAAATAATATATTTTGAATTTTGAAAAATGGATTACATATTTGGAATCATAAGGGTAATATTTTGTAAATAGGTACTTCATATATTTTTACATTTTGAATAGCACCTTCAGTAATTAATTTATTTACCATTGTTAAAGGGTAAATCTAGAAAATATGGGTAAACAAATAATGTTATAAAAAAATTAAACTACCCTAACACATGAAATTATCCTAATGGATGAGATATGTCTGACCATGGCCATCCTTGGGTCGATCATGGGACCCCATGGATTTACATGGATGGGAAAATGACACTTTATAAGAATAAATTTAAAAAAATTATATTATAACCTAAACATATATCTTTTACAAAATCAATTTTAAATTGGGGTTATAAAACATATATATGTGCCTATAAATACTCATTAGAAAGCTAAATCTTTTTATTACATCATGGTATTTTATTTATAATGTTTATACATTAGATATATATATTTATTTATTTATGAGACAATTATGATGTAGTTATTACCTCAATACTTAATGATTCAAACAAAAGAATTTATAAATACAAAACATAATATTTATTTTAATGTCCTACAAGAATTTTTTGGACGATATTGAAATATTATATTTTCTTTAATGCCTTATTTTCTATGTAATCAGGTTGTTATGACTTTTTCTTAAAAAAATATTCATGTATGAATATTTTCCAAAATTGACACAATTCATAACTTAAATCATCAAATAATTTATTAAATGATATTAATTCCTAAAAATATAATATTTGGAAAAATTGTTAATATAAGTCCAAAAATGCGATAAATAACTTTTTTTGGGTCTTTTCACATGATATGGTAATTACATTAACCCACAATGTGTAAATAACCCGATATCACGGTAAGATTAAAATGGGTAAAATAAGAGTAAAACAAAAAAATATATGAATAAAAAAAATTATAAACATGTCCAAAAAGTAATTTATAATGGGTATTGAAACTGAAAACATCTTATCTTATAATTAAATTTTATTGGGACAATTTTAAATCGAAATTTAATTTATAAAAAATTAATATTTTTGAACATTCCAAAAGTGCCCCTCTACTATCTTAGAAAAGGGAACCTAATACCTCTCCTCATCATTTCATTTTCAGCATTCAAGTTCAGCCAAACCCTAACCATTTCTCTTATCAACTTCCCAAGATACATTCTAGATGTATTGGTCTTCTCAAAATTCCATATCTATTTACCTATGTGGAAATTTAAAGTAGGAACCTTGAAGAAGAGGTAATATCTTCTACTGATTCATTAAAATTTATTTCTTCTTCTACATTCTATTCTTTCATTTTTTCATTATAAATTAATAACATTAGTTTCACTAATATTATGATATGTTATTATAAATATTAAACAACCCGATTTCACTTTCTATCAATCCAATTAAAAATTAAATCGTCACGCGTGCGTACGTACAGATTACCCTCTCCACACCGTGGTGTAATTTGTTTTTAACCACCACCATACATGGATGGGTATAATGGTGGAAATAATAACAATATATATGATTATTATAACTTGATACAAAATATGAGATAATATACACCATCCACTTCAATACCATTTAGAAACTATGAGAATGATATCGTCTCTCATGCATACGTACAGCTTACCATCTCCACAACGCGATAAGATTCATTCTCTATGTTAACCATTCAAGAATGATAAAAAAATATTATATAATAAATAATCATCAAATATATGACATAATAATTCTACATTATTTATGTAATGACCCATACTTTTGTTAATAAATATTTCTCTTGGTCTAATTAAATGTATCATTATGTTAAATTTTTATATAAAAAATTCACATACTTGGATCTATGTTTTGGGATTTCAAAATACCGTTAAGAATTTTTATTATTGCTACCATATATATTAAAAAACGATATAATAATTCTTAGAAGTATAGGACTTTAACAAATCGAATTTACATAGAAAAAGGAATCGATGACCTCATCCAATAGATTGGCCCTGTACAAAGCCCATTTTTAGGAGCTCAGAAAAGAACTGACATCATTGGGATTCACTCTTGAACACACACATGCCGAGCATCCACATGTTTATCTAGAATGGAAACTTCTATAGGATAAGTGAATGTTGATAGAGAATACCACCCGAGCGATGTTATCCAATCCCCCGTGAGTTTTTCACCATCGCACACCTTACCCTTCCATCCTTTGAGGGTGTTATAAAGGGTTATGTAACAAGACCTCAACACTATGATCATCTAAATTATTATTTTTTGTATAATAATGAACATACCTTCAGTTTTTTATTTTTACATTATAAATAGTTTTTAAAAGAAAAAATAGTAGTTTTGGTTAATATTCAATTATGAAATCTATTTTGATGAATTAATGGATTAATTAATTAAATAATCTTTTAATAAAAAATTATTACTAAATTACATTTTATTAAATATAAATGATCATATAATTTTTAGGAATATAATTGTAATTTTAATTAAGGTTTGAAAGTTATTTTTGTGAAAACCCCGGAATTTTAGATAAATGTATGTTTTATTTTTAATGTTGTAATTTACATATTTAGAAAAATATTTAGATAAAATGAATATTATTTTTCAAATCATGATGTCAAAAGTATCTAATAGTTAATTTTTCAAAAAAAATTGATGCAATCGAATTTTTTGGTAAAAAATAAATACCATTTAATTAAATAATGTGTCTTATGACATAATAATGACACAATAGTGATTTAATAAAATATTGTAATCAATATGTTAGACCAATATATGTATAATAATTAAAAAATTGCGATTTTAGTTTAGTTTTGTTTATTTTAAAAAACTTTAGTGTAACCTTCAAGACATATAAAACATTTTTACTTTTTGAATTGTTTTCCATGAGATTGTGACTCACCTCTAGATAAGAAACAAATTATTTTAAACAAGTTTGGCCTTTGGACTTATAAAATATTCTTTTACACACCCCTTTGGAAAAACCCATGCGTAAAAACCATGGGATGTTTTGTGGTTTCGATTATTTTATTGTGTGGTGATCCAAACCTAAATAATAATGAATTCCCTCTCCTTTCGTGTATAAACCCACCCAAGCTCCCACTTCCTCGTCACTCAATTCCTTTGGAGATCGTCCAACCACTTCCCTCCTCTCTCTAGAATCCTCCCATGGAGTCCAAAGCTCTCAATAAGCCTCTCTCAAGGCCCTTCTAAGCCATTAGGGTCACACTTCCAAGTAAGTGATTTCTACCTTCTCTATTTATGTCCATGTTTCCTTATATTGTTATGCCATTTTATTTTCAATAACTAATATTGGAGTATAATTTATCCCCTCCCCTATACCTCCCTATTTATTTTTTAATGACGATGAACCCATTTTGTCTCTCATTAATACCTCCGATGTACACCTGTTACATGCCAAAATTCCATAAGGGATTTCTCTCTCCCCGTTTACATTCAAGATTTTTTTTAATAAAAATATAAATTATAATACATATGTTGGGAAATGTATCTATATGATCCCCTTACAGTACATTTCATTTAAATCTTATGATACACCGCTTCCACTCTCATCAATAATTTTTATGAATTCTTATGTCACGCCATTACGCTGCTAAAATTGCACCGCGATTTTCCTAGCCAATGTCATTATGTGGTGAATACCATACCCATTTTCCTATCTAGGGTATTAACCTTTATTAACATTTAAATATTGGTTATAAATATTCATGTTTGTATACCACATAACTTTATTAGGTAATAAATGATGAAGAATTATTCCATGTCGTATGATACACGTGTCACACTTATGCATGAAATGAAATGTTTATGAAGGGTGCACCCTGATAACGCTTCAATGCAGTGGGTGAAGGTTAGTATCATGATACGTCAAGTGCAATGAGGGTTTACACATGATAATTAATGTGAAATGTGGTTTTTCTCCTGAGCCTTGCCTCATGATAATATCATTTTAAGTGTTGTTGCCACATTTCCACGTTATCATGCCTTTGTGTTATTGTTTTTTTTATACTCTATAGATATTACTATTGCCTAACATGTATTGTATTCTTCATTTAATGCCCTTTATACTCCATTAATGGTATTTTTAGCTCACACTTTTTTTATGAGTTTCCTCATGTTACCATATGCAATACTAAGTATGAGGGAATGTAGTGGTCACGTAAAGGATGTTTTTAATAAAGATGTTGTGGTTCATTTTTTAAGTCATTAGGTAATGTTACAAAGCTCCAAAGACACTGGACCACTCTATATTCTATGTTGTATCAAGTTAAGTGTTTATGTAATAAGTGATTTTTTAATGTGTAAAAAAGAGTATGGTTGTTATAGTTGGTATCTGACGATATGTTTAGTCATTTTTGAGATTAGGATTAGAAAATCCCAGTGAAACCCTTAGGGGTAAGACTAATTACAATAAAAATGTCCCTATGTTTTGGTGAGTATTGAGTAAGTGGTTTATCATGAAAATAAATCATTATACAGATTCGAGCATGTAGAGGTGGCTCTGGCATAGATGTACCTAGGAATGAAAACTCTGACAATGTGTTTCAGGCTAGACCCTTGGATTCCTAGTACACGACAACGGGCCTTGCTACACTCTTGGTTACACCACTCCCGTGGGATACACTTTGGTAAATTCATGTGCTTAGTATGAACCATTATAAAGGGAATAAAACATTCCCCAAAGAATATATGTTATGACATAGTTCATTAATAACCTAAATAGAACGTTTGGGCATCACGATATAGGATAAACTATTCATATACAAGTTTATCATTCTATGTCCAATGTTTTTTAACATTTTTTTAGAAAAGTATTAAAACCCCATTATTTTATTTTATTTTTCATAAGAAAAGCATGGAAGGAGGAAGATCACGAACAACTTTCTCTCTCACCCTATAGAGCTAATTGGTATGATTATCCATAAGTCATACATAAATGACATTGAAACCTTTTCAAATATCCAGATTACAAGAAAACAAATTTATGAGGAATCCAATGACTCTATAATTGCACAATTCTCTCAAGGATCAAGTAAAATCTATTAGAGAATATTGTGCTCTCATCTTTCTTACCATGCCAAGAGTGGGTAGTTCCATTAGGTCCTTTTCAAATTCTTCACTTAATTTGAAAATTATGATGCAATAAATGATTTTATAGATGTTGTAGAAGAGGGAGACCTCCGATCAGCCTATATGTATAAAATTATATATTTCTATGTTTTGGGATATACAAAAACTGATTTACCAAAACCATATTTTCAAATATTTTGAGATGAACCATTAAGAATTTTTTATAAAACACATGTTCAAAAAGATGTCTCAGAATGATATATTGGAAATACCTTTTTTATGACAGATAGATGCTTCAATCGATATAATCCAATATGGATGAGGAATTTTTGGGAAAAAGAAGTGGATGATTTTGAAAAAACTCTGAGGTACCATTGTAATGCATGGGAACTTTCTACCCAAATGAAATTCTAATAATAAATAATAAATATCTAATCGAACAAATGAATGAGATGTTCCCTCACCTATTTTCATCTTATTTTGTAAACGTAAATTTCAAGGGAGAAACGTATTAAGGGGGGAATATTGAAACCACTAAAAATATTGTTAATGAAAATTCCTCTTTATCTAATTAATGTCTCATTATGGAAAGTGGTTATTTAAAATACGAACTTCCTTGGTTTTATTTTTTTAGATTTCAAAATATCATTACAAATTTTTATCGTTACTAATATATCAATTAAACTGTGATCACATGATTAGTATAAATAAAGGGCTTTACGAAATACAATATATTGAGACAAAGGAAGTGATGACCTCATCCAGTAGACTATCCCCATACAGAGCCCATTTTTCGGAGCTCAAAAAAGAGGTGGCATCATCGGGCTTCACTTTTAACCAAGCCCAAGCTAAGCTTCAACATGTTATGCTTGAATGGAACCGCCTATGGGATAAGTGAATGTTGATATAGATTACCACCCGAGCATTGTTATCTGAGCCCCCTCCCCCAAAGAGTATATCACCTTTACACACCTTAACCTTCGGTCCTATGTGGGTGTTATACGTGGTTATGTAAGAAGACCATATAACTATTATTATGTGCATTATATTTGTATATAATAAATAATATACATTCATTTTATTATTGTTATGTTGTAAATAGTTTTTAAAGCCCAAATAGTATTTTTAGTTATTATTCAATTATGAAATCTATTTTGATAAGTTAATGGATTTATTACTTAAATAATATTTTAATATAATATTACCCCTAAATTAATTTTTATTAAATATAAATGGTCATATAAATTTTTTGGAATAAAATTATAATTTTTATTAAGGTTTGAAAGCTATTTTTGTCAAAACCCGGGATTTTTTTAAATGTTGGTTTTTATTTTAAAAGTATAAAATCGTGTATTTATAAAATTATTTGGATAAAATGAATATTATTTTTGGAATTAGGACGTCAAAATTATCAAAATGGTGAATTTTTCATAATTTTCAGAGACAGTCGAGTATTTGTGTCAAAATTAAACACCATTTAAATATATAATGTAATTTATGACATCATAATGATCCAATAGTGATATAATAAAATATTATAAACATTATATTCTGCCAATATATATTTTACCATTAAAATAATGTGAATTTAGTTTTGTTTGATTTATTTTCCAAATATTTAGTGGACACTTCAAGACTTATAAAAAATCTAACTTTTTAAATTGATTTCCTTGAAGGTGTGACTCACATCCACATAACCAACCCAATTATTTTTATAATTTCGTCCACTGGCCTTATAAAATATTTTTTCCACTCCCCTTTGGAAAAAAACGAAGGGAAAAACCATGGCCTACTTTATGCTTTGGATTTGTTTAATGTGCAGTGACCCAAACCTAAATAATAAAGAATTCCCTCTCCTTTCCAATATAAAACCACCCAGGATCCCAATTCCTCTTCATTTAATGCCTTTGGATCTCGACCAACCCCTTACCTCTTCTCTCTAGAGTCCTCCCAAGGCACCCCATGATCTCAAAAAGCCTCTCTCAAGCCCCTCCCAAGCCATTGGGATCACACTTCCATGTAAGGGATTTTCCCATCTTTATTTATGACCATGTCTCCTTATATTGTTATGCCATTTTATATTCAATTAAAAATGTTGGGGTATGATTTAACACCTCCCCTATACTTCCCTCCTTAATTTTTAATTGTGAGTGACCCCTTTCTCTCTCATTAATGCCTCCCATGTACACCGATTACCGTGCCAAAATTTCATAAGGGATTCCTTCGTTTCTCATTTTATCCTTTTTTTTAATATTTTTATGTCCTTTTATTATGAATTATAAATGTTGGGGTATGATTTAGTACAACCCAAACAATTCCCTCTTTATGTTTTAATGATTGGAGACCCCTTTTCTCTCTCTCATTAATGCCTCCCATGTACACAAGTTACCATGACGAAATTCCTTAAGGGATTTCCCTCTCCTCATTTACATTCATGAAATTATTTTGTATTGCAAATCTAAATTCCACTACACATGATGGGAAATTTATCTATATGACCCCATACTATCCATTTCATGGAAATATTATGTGAAACCCCTTCTAAGATGATCAACCATTTTTATGAATTCTTATGTCATGTTGTTACGTTGCCAAAATTTAACCACGATTTTCAAAGCCAACGTAATTGTGTAGTGAATACCATACCCATTTCCCTATCAAGGGTATTCAACTTTATTCACATTTACATATTGATTATAAAGCTTCATATATGGATTCTACATCCCATTATCATGTAATAAATTATAATGAATGATTCCATGTTGTATGATCAATGCGGCACACTTTTCCAGGAAATGAAATCATTATGAAGGGTGCACCCTGATAGTGCTCCAATGCATTGGGTAATGTTTAGTATCATGATACTTCATGTGAAATTAATTTTTACTCATTATAATTCAAGTGAAATGAGTTTTTACTCCTGATCCATGTGAAATGATCCTTGGATCATCCTAATACCATTTTAAGTGTTATTTCCACATTTCCATGTTATCATGCCTTTGTGTTCATGTTTCTTTTATGATCCATTGATATGCCTATTACATAACAAGTATTTTATTCTTCATATTATTCCATTTTTACTCCCTTACTATGATTTATATCTCACCCTTTTATAATGTGTGTCCTCTATTTACCACATTCAATGCTATGTACGAGGGAATTTAGTGGTAATATAAAGGAAGTTTTCAAAAAAAATGTTGTCTTTCATGTTTTAAGTCATTAGGTAATTTTCCTAAGCCCAAAAGACACTTTACCCCTCGATCCTCTACGTTGAATCAAGTGAAGAGTTTATGCAACAAATCATGTTTAACTGTGTAATAAAGAGATGATTTGTTATAATTTATGTGTATATATTTATCATTTACTTACTTTCATTCAATTTAATAAGGAAACAAAAACATTGTTTATGCGTAAGTATGACCTACTGTCTCCATGAATTGTGTGTTCCATTCCATTTATCAATCTACTATATATGTATATATAATGAATATATATGATATATAAGTCATTTTTTACATTCTATAAGTATGTGAATCTTGATCAATGTAATAATATTAAGAATAACAAGTCCAAACACGTACGATAAATAAAATGATTATTACCCAAAACGTTTTTCTAACATAGAATTGACAAACGAACAGTTAATATAAATTCATAAGTGAATAATATATGATATCATAAATATTTTTATGGTTTTGTTACATGTTAATAATATGTTTAAACGCACTATATATGATTTTTGGACACATACAAATGAAATTGGACCTACGGTAAGGGATAAATTCCCCAATCTCATTTTATTCCGAGATAGTTTATTCGTAATTATTTAATGGGTTTATATTTATCATCCATGTCCATGTTATCTAAAAATGTTTTAATAAAATTTTAAATATTCTTCCATGCACATCTAATGCAATTTTTACACCTTTTTGACTTCTAGTACATGGTATGAATGGTATCATTCTACTATTTACCATATGAGGTACTTTTTTAAGTTTCTAAAAAAAGTACGAGGAGAATGTTTATATGGAATGAATAGATTTTTACAGTTTTCTAATTCCTTATTTCTACAAAGATTCCTCTACACAATTTCATGTTCATTTTCAAGTAAATTAATATCTTTTAAAATTTTGTGGAATTATTAGAAAAGAAATCATTTTTGAAGAAGAACAGATATTTTCCTCAAAAACTATGTTCATATGTTTTATTAAAATTATTTTCCATCTAAAATGACATAGGGTTATGTTTTTTATCCCTATTATTACATTGATATTATTGTGTTTATAATGGAATTATTTTTATGAAGTCCATTTATCTTATTTGGATTATGTGATGATGAAATGATGTTTAAGAATCCCATTTTATTTCATGGGTTATGATGTGATGAATGATTTATATATTTGTGGTACATGTAAGAATTATTTAATTATTAGATAGGTGGGACCTATATCTCCCTCCAATGCATTGGGTAAAGATTTATATATCATGAGATAGACATATATGGAATGGTAGGTAAATCTAGTGCAGTAATATAGGGATGGAACAGCTAGTAAACCTAGATCGGTAATGGACTTTATCCACTATGATGGTCTTGACAGCAATGTCTTGGCTACAATGGAAATCATATTATGTTCTTATTAGTTTTTAACAATTACGTGTTTTATTCCAATTCTATTCAATCATGTTTAATGTGCCTTTAAGATCCATTCCTTACATACTACCAGGATTTATGTCATTTGTTAATATTTTGATGTTTAAATTTTATGTTCATCATTTTACGTTCATATGTTTATGGTTTGTTTTATGTTCCCATTTTTACCCTTCTGATATTTTGATCTCACCCTTTCTATGTTTGGTTTTTCCCATGATATAAATAATGTTTTTAGGTAGGAAATAAGGGGATGATATTTGTGGTATATTTTTAAGATCGTTTACCATGATTAGAAGTTTATGTTCTGAGTATCCAATGACAATAAACTAATATAGTCTTTGGGAATTTGTTTGAGTCTTGTATTAAGTATTCCACAAAATAAATGTAAAATCCATATATGTCATGATTGTGTTTCTATAGTTTGTATCAGAAAAAAGGTCAATTTAACCATTAGAAACTAGGATTTTAATCCCCTAGTGAGATATCTATACATATTTTTAAGGTATTTCTAGGGATGTAAAAAAGGTTTAGTCTAACTATAGGTTACAGTCTAAGAATTATGGTAACAATCACAAATAATCTAGGATTAAACCTAGGTTGTCAGAGACTAAATGCACTCCTCCTTGATTATGTTGTTTTAATAATATGATTTTTTCCACTCACACTATTCTTTTTGTGTTTTAGTCAATATAGGGAACCAAAAGGAATTGGGAAAACATTGAATCTGATGAAAAATTTGGTGACTATGAACAACTAAATTGTGTAATGACTAGTGTGAATGATATAGTGATTATTCTGAACCATTAATCATAGTATATGATTTTTAAGGTGAAAGATAGTGGTAATACCAAGTCCTTGAATAATAGGATGATGGACTTTCATACATGTTCCATTAGTGTGGAACATAGAGGAAGGAACACTAATATTACTACATATCAAAAAATTGAAGAAGAACCTTGAGGAATAGCTCAAATAGAGGGGAAGATTTTATCTTTATGGAAAAAAATGTCATAGAGTGGAGAATTATAAATGAGCTCAATGTCTCATCTATGAAAAACATGGGAATTATCAAACTCAATATAGATACAAAAGGATATACTTATAAGATAGGGGATGAAATTTTCCATGACTTCCATTAATGTAGAAGTATTGAACTATTTATGTATTTGAATCCACTCATGATGAATGGTTAATTATATAAGTATTAATATATTATGTTTTTCACCATGGGTTTTCAAGAATATATTGAATAATTATAATGGATAAGAAAAGTGATATAGTGAAAAGGTGACATTCTCAAGAAACACATGATTAAGGGAAGGATAACCCCTAATATGAGCATGATGTTAAGATAATAATTTTTTATAAAGATATGTTGGAAGATATTAGTTACCTTAGAACTGGTTAAGGACTTGTTGAAATGTTTTTTATGTCGTCACGGATGAAGTATACAACTTTTCAGGACATAATTTATATATCCAATAAATATTGGAATAAGGAAACATGCATGTTTTAAATAATAATATATGGTAATTTAGGTTATTATCATGACCCAAGAGAATGCATGAAGAAGTCATTCAAATGTTTTTTATGTGACCAATTAGATATATCTTATGATATATGTGGGCTAAATGATGGTATTCACATGCTTGTTATAAGACATTTCTGGTAATTGTTTTCATTGAATAGTGAGTTTTGAAAAAGTATTTTGGATAATCATAAAGGTTGAATGTATTATTTTGGACATCAGAGAGTATTTTTTTATTCTAAAACATTTTTTATATTATTTCTTGAATTATATTATAGTATATTTTTAGAAAAAGGACAACCCATAGGATAGAAAACAACCTATCACGTCGGACAAGGTTGTGGGAATAAAACCCACAACCAAAGTGTGACAAGCCTTTATCACCAACCATTGACCTACATGAAGACCCTGGTTAGAAAAATTAATTTTATTCTATTAAGTGGTATGATAGATGAATTATAAGTCCATTTTTGGAGCCATATAAGATTAATCTCACCATATATGGACTTATGTATATTTAATAACCTGTGCTATCCTTTTTGTGATAGAGAAAGATTGAATGACCTATCATTCTATCGCATTGTCTCCTAAAAATTCAATAATGACAAATTTTTGTTCATTTCATTAAAAAAGAGAAGAAGTGTAAATTGTTCACAACATGAACAACTATGAGATTATTCCGAAATAAAGTAAGTATTCATTCTCATGGAAAATTATACATCTTTAGGGAATAGATCTTGAAAAAAAAATTATCCTACTATCTTATTATCCGATGAATTATATGGTCCCTTAATTCATCGGGAATTTATTTCTTTTTGGTAGTTAACTTTCTACAAACCTTATTCTCTATCACTACCCATCAGAACTTGATGGTTATATTTCTTTTCAATGTCCATGTTTTCACTTCCCACTAATGTTATCCTATTTGTAATCCTAGAGATGAGTTACATTGGGTAACCGTTATGTTTATAACATTCCTTTTTAAAATTATGTTTTAGTATTCCTTTTTACGATGTGGGTTTCTATGAAAGAAACATTCATGTAGAAAACCATTTATAACTCTGATGAATCTCGAGGGTGAAGTTTATTTTAAAGGGGGTTGAATGTAACACGCCAATATTTTTTTTGATAGGTTATTTTTAATTTATCTTAAGACTTATGATGTACTCTACAACAAAATTATCTTGCGCTATATGCAACATTGTACTAGCTTATAGTATACGCAACTGTATTCTTGGCTTGTGTTGCAAACAATTTGAAGTTCTTTTGATAGAATTAATTTAAAAAAACACAGAGTATAGATTTTGTTCAATTCATAAATAAACTATGGTTGGATTTTGTTATATGTAACACCAAAGGAATATTAAACTACATGCAACACTGGCATGGCTTGTGTTACATGCAAGAGCGACCTTCTTCGATAGCTTGCGTAGTACACAATACTGAGTTTCACTAAAGAACGATATATTTTTAAAATATTGAATAAACTATAATTTGTGAATATTATTAACCACATTTTGGATTTTATATAAAATTATCCTTCATATTACACATGATATGAGAACAAAATCAATTTTTCAGATAAAATAAGTATTTTACAAAAAAATGCAGTTTTACCCCCTTTTGATGGAACACCCATTTTAAATGTAGTTTTTGACACTTTTATTAGTTATATTTTATAATATTAACTTCTCAATTAGAATATGGAAATAAAAATTTACTTTCAATAAAATTTTTATATTTTTCTGATAACATTCATATTTTGATGAATAGTAAAAATACGCTAAATTTTAATTAAAAGAAACATTTTTCATCAAAATAATTTATATGGATAAAATATATTATTGAATGGTTTTAAATTATAAATAGAATATATTTTTGTATTTTAAGACAAATTTTCATTAATTTTACACTGAACTCATGTAAAAACATTTCAATCTTTTTCCATCTTTTCAACAAAAAAACTATTTTTTTGACAACGGGATAATTTTTAAATTAATTACAGCAAATTCTGTGTTCTGAATTTTGAAAAAATGGATTCCATATTTGGAATCATATGGTTTATATTTTTTAAATAGGTCCTTTTATTAAATTAGGAATAATATATTTAGTAATTATTTTATTTTCCATGGTTAAAGGGTAAATCTGGTAAATAAGGGTAAAAAATAATATTATAATAATATATAACTATCTAAACACATTCTCTAATCCTATTGGATGAGTTATTTTTGACCATGGGAATCCATGGATCGATTTTGGGACCCCATGGAATCATTTGGATGTGAAAATGCCACTTTGTAAGAATTAATTTAATGTAAAGATAATTATAAACTAAACATATATATTTTACAAAATCTATTTTAATATTTGATTATATAAAAAATATCTATGTCTATAAATACTAATTAAAAAGATAAAAAAATTCCTACATCATGGTATTTTATTTATAATTTTTAGACAATAGATAAATATATTTATTTGTTAGATAATTATGATGTTGTGATTACCTAATTAATTAAAGATTAAAATAAATGAATTTAGAAATATTAAAGTAAATTTAATTTGAATATTATTATTTCATAAAAAAAAAATTGGACGATATTGAAATATTATATTTTATTTAATGCATTTTTTTTTTGAAGGAAATTGGGTTTTAGGATTTTTTTTAAAAACTTCAAATATAAATAGTACCCAAAATTGACACAATTCATAACTTAAAACATAAAACTGTTTATTAAATGATATAAAATTCCTAAAATTATAAAATTGGGCCAAATGGATAATATAAGCCCAAATATGTCATAAATAACTTTTTTTTGGGTCTATTGACAAGTTATGGTAATTACATTAACCAATAATGTGTAAAAAAATGATATAACGGTAAGATTAGAAAGGGTAAAATAAGGGTAAAACCAAAAAGATAAGGACAGAAAAGTATAACAACTTGTAAAAATATTCTTGAATGATGGGTATTAGAACCAAAATCATCTTATATTATAATTAAATTTGTTTTGGGCCATATTAAATTAAAATATAATTTTTAATAAATTAATATTTTGGAACATTCTTAAAGTGCCCCTCCCCTCTCTTATAAAAGGGAACCTCATCCCTGTCCTCTTTACTCTATTTGGAGCCTTCAATATCTGAAAACAACTAAACATTTCTCTTCTCAATTTCACTAGTTACATTCTAGAGGTTCTTGTCTTCTCAAAAGTCCCACTCTATTTCCCTAAGAGGAAATTTAAATGAGGCACGTCGAGGAAGAGGTAATCTCTTCTACCGATTCATTAAAATTAATTTCTTCTTATAAATTCTATTAAATAGGTGTTTCATTATATATTAATAACATTATTATCAATCATATATGGTTATGTTATTATAAATATTAAACAACCCTATTGTACCTTCTATCCATCCAATGAAAAGAAAAATCACCGTGTGTGTATACGAACGAATTACCATCTGCACGCCATGGTTTAATCGGTTTTCAACACCACCTTACATGGATTGGTATAATGGATGAAATAAAAACTAAATATTTGATTATTATAACATGATCCTAATTATGATATATTATACACCATCCACTTCAATATTGTTCACCAACTAAGGGAACAATATCGTCGCTAGTTCGTACTTACGACTTACCGTCTCCACGATGCGATGAGATTCATTATTCTTGTTAACCATTCAAGAATGATTATAAAGTATATATAATAAATAATAATGAAATATATGGCATAATAATTCTACTATATTTATGTATATATATATATGTGTGTGTGTGTCATTTACATACTTATATTTAATTTAATAAGGAAATGAAATCTGTGTTCATGCATACGTACTACCTATTGTCTCTATGACTGATGTGTTCCATTCCATTTACCAATCTATTATATATTAATATATACTGAATATATATGATATATAAACCATTTTTTTACATTATTGAAGTAATTGAATCATTATCTATGTAATAATATCAAGAATCACAAGTCCAAACACATATGATAAATAAAATGATTATTACCCAAAATGTTGCTTTAACACAGAATTGACAAATGAACAAGTAATATAAATTCATTATTTAATTATATATGATATCATAAATATTATTATGTTTTTTTAAATCTTATTAATACGTTTAAACACTCTATATCAGAGTTGCATACATGTACGATAGAAGTTAGACCGAAGTTAAGGGATAACATTTCCAAACTCATTTTTATCTGATATTGTTTATTTGTAAGTACTTACTGGGGTTATATCTATCATCCATGTACATGTTTTCTAGAATTTTTTTCATAAAATGTTAACTATTCTTCCATGTAACTTGAAATTCATTTTTACCCCCTTTTGACTTATACTTCATGTTGTGGAATGATTTTTTCTTTTGTTTACCATACGAGGTATTTTTTTAATTTTCCGACTAAAGTATGAGGAGAATGTTTTTACGGTGTGAATGGATTTCGAAGGTTCTATAAACATTATTTCTATGAATAATCATCTACAGTATTTCAAGTTTATATTCAACAAAATTATTTTTTTAAAATTTCATGGCATTTTGAGAAATGAAAAGAAATGAAGAAGAGAGGAAATTTTCTTCAAGAACTATTTTCATGTGTATTATTAAAATTATTTTCCACCTAAAATTACATAGGGTTGTGTTTTCATCCCTTTTAATACAAAGATTTTATTGTTTTCATGATTTAATTTTTATAATGTATTTTTATCTAATATGGATTATGTTATGATGAAATGATGTTTAGGAATCCCATTTTATTTCATGGGTTATGCTATGATGAATGATTTATGTATTTGTGGATCATGAAATAATGATTTAATAAGGAGATGGGTGAGACCTATATCATCCTCAAATACATTGGTTAAATATTTATATCTCATTATATCAACATGTCTTGAACGGTAGGTAAATCCGGTTTAGTAAAACAGGGATGGAATAGCAAGTAAACCCAGTTTAGTATTAGTATTTATCCACTATGATGGTCTTGGAAGCAATGCCTTAGATACAATGGAAATAACATTTTGTGCTTATTAGTCTTCCAAAATTACATGATTTTTTCTAATGCTATTTTATCATGGTTAATTTTCCATTATGATCCATTCCTTAAATATTGAAAAGAATTATATCAGTGAACACAATTTTGATGTTTAAACATTATGTTCATGTTTTTATGATCAAATGATTATGGTTTATTTTATGTTATGCATGATAACCCTTAATGAGTATTTTAGATCACCCATTCAATGTTTTATTTTCCCCAGGATATAAATAAAGGTTTTATGTAGGAATAAAAAAGGGGAAGATCTTTATGGGAGATGTTGAAGATATTTTACTATGATTAGAAGATTATGTTCTAAGTTTCTAAACACACTAAACTAATATGGTCTTTGATAATTTCATTGCATCATGTATTAAATATTCTTCAAAAGAAATGTAATATCCACACACGTCGAGCTTGGGTCTCTACATCTATGATCGCAGGAACCCTCTAGTGAACAAAAATATTAGAGAAATTATTTACCACATCCCATTATCATGGAATCATGTTTAGTATGTTGAAACACATCTTTTACAGTTCTATAGCTCTACTTCTGTCTTATGTATTTCATGAATGAACTTAATTTATTTGAAGTATGATTTGATATCCCTTAAATTATATATTTGTTATACATCTCCTAGAACCTCGTATCCATGAGTAATTAATAATAAATAAATCTCTGTAGCATGCTAGTAACAGGGATCGGATGATCCATAGGCACCCGCTCTAACTCGCTGGTGAATAAAACAATGATTAAGATCTTCTTCCTAGAAAATATTTTGTGCCATGAGGAGACCCCCTTATATCCAAGAGTTATTTTCTCAAAAGTGTGTGACTCTAGTTTCCTCTGTTATCAATGGACGACATATTAACATAAGTGTATACATTCTATTGAAACCAAATTTTCTAGATCATGATTTAAACATACCAAAACCAATAAATTCAATTTTATGTTAAATAAACTACATTATTTCACCATTTATTATACCCATACTCAACGAATGATTGTGGAACTTAATTCAGGATCCTTATTTTGGACCTTATCTATTGATTTTAAACCATGAGATATATGGGATGAGGTTCACCACCATAAAATGAAAACTCTTCCCCCTTTCTAGTGTAGTCCGAAAATTATATTTAGCAAGCTAGAACCCTCATTAGAGAGCCTTTCCACCCAACCTTACATTAATGTATAGGTTTTTGAATCATTGAAAAACCTCCCATATCCCTTTGAATATAGTGAGGACCCCTATACATGACCATTCTTGAGTAAGATATTCATAATAGTCATGGAATTATCAACAAGTGTCATCTCCTCCTTCCAAGAAAAGACTTGTAGTCCCCATGAGCCCTAGAAAAATCATAGAGAAACATGGTACCTCCGGGTGTTTTCAATCAACCCTAATATGTCTGTTGAATTTTTAACCTTTGATTCTAATTAAAAGGGATGTTGTTTAGAATAACCATATTTAAACTATCTATGTGGATTTTAAATCTATAACCATATGTTATTATCTACTAAGGGCCTTCTAAACAATGTCTATGGTGTCATATCATATTATGAATAACTATTCTTCAATAACATGAGTAAGGAAGAATCGTTTCATGACCCATAATTAATATTCAACCTTTACAATCCATTTTTGTATGAAGGGTGTTAGGATCCCACATGAAAACCAATTCATTCATGACCGAATCTAGAATTCCCAGTGTCAGGACCCTTCATGGATACCCATTCTCCCTATCATAATCAACGGTACAGGGTTTCATAACCATTTAGGAGTATTTATCCTTCATCATCCAAGATTTAGGATCCCTTGAGACATTATTCAACATTTTCATGCATCCACAATTCTATGGTTATATCCATACTACCCTAAACTACAAAAAATAAGTTATCATCTATATAACCTTCAACTATAATATAACAAGGTATGATATATAAAATTAAAACTATAGAACAATAAGGATTGAACTATATAAACCTAAAATAAAAAAAAATCAGGTCTGAGATATTTGACCATACATTTTGGAAAAAGAAACTCTGAGAAATATGAAAACAAAATATAGTAAAATAATGTTCGAGAAACATGATCCAAAACTATAGAAAAAGATGGTTTGATGTATATGATTCTACACTATATAAATAAAATTATTGATCTATACATCTCCAAAATATAAGAGACGATGGATTGAACTATACGACAATAAAATAATGAAATGGATGGTAATGCTATAAAATATTCAACTACAAAAAACAGATGGTTTGATCTATATAACCCTAACCTATATCAAAAGAATATTTATCTATATAACCATGTACTAAAAAAATATTAGTTCCAAGGTATATAACACTGAAATACATAAAAAATAATGTGTGACCTATCCATCCTAAAAAATATTTGTCCCATTGGGCCATCATATAAGACATTAAACAACCAATCAAATTAGACATAACACATACTAGGTTTATAATAACCCTTATATTTATTTCATATAAATTTCGGATTTATTACATAATATTACACTTAATAAGAACTAAAATATTGATAATATAGTGCCTTTTGGATTTGGGTACATATAACAACATCTTCAACTTGGGATTCAAAAACATTAGGGAAATATTTCTTATTATGCTTCTAAAATTCCATTGATTTAAAACTATATTGGTTAACATGAGGACATACATAGGAAACATGTGAGATATAAATCCTGGTATGGGAATATACATGGAATAAGATGATACATTATAGAAAATAGGAATATAAATGGATAATAAATTTACTGATAATATTAAACGTGGATAATCATGAATGATATAACCTGATAATCATAAAGTATACAAGGAAAATATGGAACAAACATAAAACATTGAATCATAAACAGAGGTCAAGGATAAATGAAAATACATCATGATAGAAAAATTAAAATAATGGGTTTAGTTTCAATCCCTATTCCAACATGACTTATATTGAAACTAAACGTTACCCAATTCATTGGAGTGCTATATAATTTTTGTCACTTCCATCACATTCATTTCATTCTCTTGCTTATGTGTGCCACATATATAATACAACATGGATTAATTCATCATCATATTTTATTCCATGATCAAGAACTATGAAAAATTACATTTATTTCCTATGTAAATGATGTATATTTTTATAAAGGTTAATTGTGTTGATAATAAATTCGTATAAAATTATGTATACAAAGTTTTTTAAGTTAAATATTATTGTGAAATTTTGGCAGTATAACGGTGTCACATAAAATTTCATAAAATGGGTGGATGAGAGAAAATTGGGTCTCAAATAATTTGGAAATAAAATATTTAGTAACAAAGGCATGTAAATACAAATCCCAACATAAGGAATTATAAATATAAGGCATATGTTAATAAGGAATGTTTAACAAAGAAGAGAAGGTGAGGATCACTTACTTGAGTGTGTGACGCCAAATGCTTCAAAGGTGCCTCATAAGAGCTAGGGGGTTCCATGGGAGGATTCTAGGGAGGGGAGGGAATAATATGTATGTGATATAACTATTTTTATTGATAGTAAATGGGATATATTGTTGGTTTATATAGAAAATTATTATGGATATTAGTATTATTTCTTAAACATATGTTTTAGACTCTGTATAATATAATAACTATACCATATAAATTCCAATGGTTTTTCCCATGGTTTCTCCCAGATGGGAGTATTATTTATTATTTAATGAGGAAAAAGGACGAATAAACAAAAATAATACCATTTCATATGTGGAGGTGAGTAACACAGTTAATGAAATGATTAGATACCCGTAAAATAAAGTAACAGTTTTGTAAGATTCCTGGAAGTTTTTTAAAATTATCCATATAATGTAAAGTCACATTATTTTAAATGGAAACATATATTTTTTATTTTATCTCATTTATTGATTTTATTACATCACCTTTGGGTCATTATGATGTAATAATACGTAAATTATATATATATAGTATTTAATTTCAACCTAAAAATTTGACTCGGTCAGAAAATTATGAAAAATTCACCATAGGATAATTTGGATTTCATAATTATAAAAATATTATTAATGGTCTCTAAATAATTTTTAAAATATTTCTATTTTCAATTTTAAAAAAATCATTGGCATTATTTTAGAAATATTAGATTTTTTAATATAACAGTTTCTAAACCTTTGTAAATAAATACTTTTGACATCATAAAATTTATATGATCATTTATATTTAATAAAAATATTTTAATAAAAATATTTTATTATAAAATTATTCATTTCAAAAATCCTTTAATTCATTCGAATAAAATCTATTAATTAATTTTAATATTACCATAGAAAACTATTTTTTACTCTATCAAAATAAAAAATCATTTATGAAGAAAAAGAAAATTGGATGAAAATATATTCATGATTCTATAAAAATATTTCACATAATAATATATATATATTCTGGATACAAATCCCTATAAAACACTAGAAAATTTCATAAGAGTAAGGTTCATGACGATGATACCTTCATGGGGTGGTTTGACATTCCTGGTATGGGTCGTGATGCCGATGAGATTAAACATATCATGTAAACAGTATCTCGAGTTCTTAAGTTGTTGGTTCTCATCTTTGGGTTATTCAAGAAAAAAAACTATGGATTATATATCCCTTGGAATCCCTGATAAAAGGGCATCATAGGGTACGATCCTACAAGTTGAGGCCATCAGTTCCTTTGTTAGTGTCTATTAGATTTGTTAAAATCCTATATTTATACTAATCATATGATCACTGTTCAATTTATATTTTATCAATATTTAAGACTGAAAATAATCCTCTAAATAATATATGATATTATAAAACAAAAAAATGTTCATTTACATTCTCTAACCATATTACTTAATATGAAATTTAATTAAATAAAAATGGAATGTTTATTTTTAAGTGTTTGGGTCATTATAATCCATCCTAATGAAATTTCACCCTCTATATTATCATTTACCACAATAAAATAGATGAAGGTCACTTTGTTTCATAACTTCCTCTAGTTTCCACATTGCTTCATCAAACATTTGGTTTCTCTATAGTACTCTGACCAGGTGAATTGTCTTATTTCATAGAACTTTGTCTCTACTATCCAAGATATTCAATGGCTCTCTTCATATTATAGATTATTCTCTAGTGGTCCCACCTATTTTTTTATAATATTTTAGGGATCTGGTATGTACATAATCAAGTGGGATACATGTAATAAATCATGTAATTGTGGTTGGTTTGGTTGGAGTTGTTGTCGGTAGGCCACCACACTGATGTAGCCAAGGATCTCAAAGGGATGATGTATCTTGGACTGAGATTTTACTTCATCTAGAATCTCGTCATTTTCTTCAATAGAGATATGCATAGAAATGCCATGTCCCCAAAATCAAACTATTTTTATTATCGATGATTGTTAGTATAGAAATTCTATCAACTTTGGGTATCCTTGGTGTTATGTTGAATAATTTTGTCATTTTCCACCATTTCCTTGACCATTTCAGGACCTAGAAGTTTTCATTACCGAACATCATCCCCACATGCAGTTGTTATACACCTCTTCACATAAAGGGATTCATAGAAAACCATTTTCATTCCTGACTAGAAACTTTTGTTTCAAGTTAACTCGATTAGAGGAAGATAATAGTCCCATACTCCTTTGAAGTCAATTGATAATACCCTAAACATGGCCTCATGTGCCTGGATTTCCCACTCAGATTGGAAATTAGTTTGAGTGTGTTATTCCATGATGGAGTACAACTAAGTATTTAGATCATGCTTGAGGATCTTCCAAAACATAGAGGTGAATCTTGGGTCATGATTGGAAATAATAAATAATGGTGTTCCATGTACACGCTCTACTTCTCTAATGTATATCATTGAAGGTTGACCAAGTGATAAATCATCTAGAATCCCAATGAATTGTGAAGTCTTTGTAATGTGATCCACCACCACCCATATAGAAATATTCCCTCTTTATCACTTTTAAATAATGATGACAATGTCCCTGGTGATGTATTCTCATTTCCATGTATGAATGTGTAATGATATCATCATGCCATTGGATGTTTACATTTTGGATTTAACTTGACGATAAAAAAGACATAATGATGTATATTCCATGATCTTTTTCTTCATATTGTCACACCAATAGAGTTCATAGAGATCTTGATACACCTTTTTTCTTCCTGGGTGGATAGAGAATGTTGAGTTATGTGCATCATCAAAAAAACTCCTTCATTAAATCGGGATTTGATGGTACCCATTATCGTGACCAAAATATCACAACTCCTTCTTCATTAACATTGAACTCTAAGTATTTCACATTCTGTATAGATTAAAATTTCTTCTAAATTCCCACAAAATATATTTTAGAATCCATTATCTTCTCCATAATGGATGGTTGACTAGTCACTTGTGAAAGGATTGATGATATTCTATCATTATGATTACCATGTCAATAATTTTCAAATATAATAGGATTATATCCATATCAATTCTCATTAATTATAGACATGTCGAATCCAATCTACTTAGAGAATATTCCACTTTATTTTCCTTCCCATAATGGTAGTGAATTTATAGTCCATACATCTTGATTAGATTTAACCATATTCATTAATTCATTTTTATATCTTTCTGTGTAAATATATAATTGAGTATTTTTCATCCATATATATTTTACACTTCTCTCGAATGAGAAAATTTCATGATATTTTCATAGTGAATATTTCAACAATATACTCTATATCATGTGTTGGGTCATTTTTTTCATGAACAGACAACTTCACTGAATTATATTCTATGAATTGTTCATTTTTTTATTAACACATAGTCTAATTCCTTCTTTGAAGCATATTTGAATACCATGAAATGTTCTACCCTAGTGGGTAGTGTGAGAAAAGGGTATGTGGTAGGACTCCTTTCCAACTCCTTGAAACTCCCATCATATTTTTCATTCTATGTAAACTTGACTCATTTATTCATTTTCTTGTTTAGAGGGTTTAAAAATCACTATAAATTTATCACAAATCAACAACAATAGCCATATAATCCACGGAAACTATGAATTTCTATTATGTTTTTTAACCCCATACATCCTTAAATTTCTTCTTTATTTGAAAGTTCCACATATATCTCATTAATGTTAATTATATTCCCCTTGAATGATATTTCCTTTAACCATAATTCATATTTTTGGTACATTTCATAATGATTCTCCTTTCACAATGTCTTTTTAATAGTACTCAAATGCTCCTCATTCTCCTCAATTATTTTGGAGTATAATTCAACACAATATATAATGACTACCAAATATTTGCCCAGGTAATATCTACAAACTTTTTTTATCATGTCCATTAATATTATTCTATAATTAGACATTCTGAATGACATTACTATGATCTCATTGTGCCTATTCCTTGTTTGAAAAGAAGTGTTAGGGATATCCACCTTATTCAACAGAATTTGGTAATATCTAGACTACATATCCACCTTGGAGAAGTTTTGTACTCCCCATATATAATCAAACAAGTCATCAATATGTAGCAGAGGGTAATTATTCATTATCATCATCTTATTGATCTAATGATATCAATTAAAAGGTGTTCTGTCCCATCATTCTTCTTGAGGAAGAGGACTCACAAACCCCATAGATTTTCACATAGACTTATGAACCCTTTACCCAAATTCTATTGTATTTTTCTAATTCTCCTCAGGTCCCACAAAATCCATTCAATATAGAGTTTTGATAATGGTAACTCCCTAGATATAAGCTGGATTGAAAATGAAAATTCTCGGCTTGAAGGAAGACCCAAAAATTCATTAGGAATGACATCAAGGGATTACCTCACAATGGGAATTCATTGAAGGATGAAATATTCTATAGAATCAATAATTTGATCTAGATACACATTTTCATTGGGAAATAATATCAATTTGTGAGATGTTGGAGCTAAAGAATATTCATCCTCAGACTTACACATGTATATATTTGAAGGGTGATTCACAATAAAAAGTGTGATTTCCCTCTCACAGAAATTTCTATTGTCACTATATAGGGAAATCCCATCCATGCCTGGAATTGAATTGATTTGAACTAAAGTATAATGGAAATTACATTTGGGATGTTCTGCACATAGATTTGTATAAGTTACGATTAATATACTAGGGTTGCAATAGTTTCCCCATTTTACATTTTCATTGATAACTCCACTTACTTACATTGTGGTGGTATTTGAATAGTTCTACTAAAAACTATTGATATGAAGGATTGTGAAGAACCAGAATAAAAAATTTCACTTTCTATTCTAGAATCAATAACTGGCGCACCTATCACCAATTCATTGTCAGGATCCACCTCGATAGTTGTGATGGAAAAATATCACCCTTTCTACCTTAGAGGTTGTTGGATGTCTCTAAAAACACTTAGATTAGTGAATTTATTTTCAATGTGACACGGTTCCTTGATTTTTATGAAATGAACAAACCCTTATGTGTTGACTAAGAATTCATTTACTCCATCTCATTTGTGGGTTTCTCTTATCAATAATTGTTTTCTTGGTTTCCTTACTTCCCACATCTAAAGTACTTCCTCCTCCACCTTAAAGAATGTCCTCAAGGATCTTTTCCACACCATTGACATGGGTTATGTACAATGTTCTTGGAACCACTAGATTTCCCTATTGGAACTGTAGAATTAAACTCCACATTCTTCTTCTTATCCCCACGATACCATTTAGATTCATTGATTCCCTTTTCAATGTTGTGGTTGCATCATACCATTTCCTCACAGCTATCTATGTCATGGATCACTAAGGATTTTCAAATACTAGGATTTATCCAACCAAAGAACTAGTCAAACTTGAATTTGGGGGTAATGAGAAAGTCGGAGGCATATCATGCATGTCCATTGAATTTTTTCTTGTATGCTATGACATGACCATTATCTTTTTTACCTAGGGAAGTGAAATCCCTTTCAATTTTATGTAAAGGAGTGCATGGAAATTATTCATCAAAAATCATTTTCAATAATTCCTTTCACCTAATTGTTTTTTATTATTTATTAGGGGATTTTGGATCCCCTCTTTATCCAGGTTGTTTTAGAACCTATGTTTTCTGAGAGAGTATCATCACATAGTTTGCGACTCCTGGTCCCATCGGTTTAGGCCTCTCATTGGGGTAGTCATCAAATTTCCATTCACAGAGTTTTTTACCTGATTCCTCCGATTTATAACCATTGGATAGAATAAAGGAAAATTAAGGATGCATATTTTTTAATTATTAAACATGTAAATACGAATTTAATGAATTTGAATAGATAAAATAAAACATACATTTTTTCATTAATTAATTTAATTCTTGTCTTTAATCTATGATATCCATGATCTATTCTCTAACATATATTCTTAGGGGAATGTTTTTATTTCCTTAATAATGGTCCATAATAAGCTTTGGATTTTACCAAAAAATATCCCATTGGAGGGTCAACTAAGTGCATAGTATATAGTGACCCTAGCCTTTTTCACATTTTTTTACATTATTTTATGAATAATTATAAATTAGAATACAAGATAAGGTTCATGAAGTATAGTGTCCTTGAAAACTAGGTACATAAAACTAAAAAAATAAAGCATTTATTTATTTAATAATCATATTGAGATCCTAGAATCAATTGTTCTCATACAACGACATTGGATAACCTGGGGATAACATGAAAGAAGGGGTTATATAAAAATAATTTTAAGGGAATAATCATATAAATATGATGTAGCACAATGGTTAGGATGCTTGACATAATTATATAAAAAAGTAATATAAAGTAATTGAACATATGAAACCATAGCATGTATTACATTGGATCATATAAACATGGAATCATAGTAATGTGGTAGAAACATGAAACATGAATTTAGTATGATTCAATGATTATTACACTTAGAGGATAACAATTCAATGTTAACCAGCAAGACCATTTCAAATGGTATCACAATTCAAGGATAACCACAAAGACCGGTAAACATGGTAGAACAAGTCATGGCTAACCACCAGGATTGTTGCACATAATCTCTCAGTAGACTCAAATTTAACCAATGGATTGAATTGCTATCTATGAACAGTGATGTTAACATGTTCTTGAATATGCTTTTCACATAATGAATCATACATATTCTATCACATATAAACATAAGGGACCACATGGAATAAAATAGGTATCGAAATCATATGAAAAAGTATAATTTAATTGGTGTATCATAAAAGAATACATAAAGGAAAGGAATTAGAACATTCATAGGCATATATCATTGTATTTTATGTCAAACAGATGTGATAACATGTAAAAAGATTATTTAATAAATTTTTCCATTAATACATATTTGTGAGGTTTTAAGGAAAATAGTAAAAAGTATTTAAAATCTAAAAGAGAATAATCTTTTATATAAAATGATAAGTGAATAAATATTGTTTTAATAATATAAATAATAATTTTATAAAAAACATTGGGTATTAAAATAGATGGTATGGTGATCTTAAAATTAGGTAAAAAATCCAGAAGTTCCCACCATATGGGTTTGCATATCTGGAGGTATTGAGGAGGGAATCACATAAAAGAGTGTATGTCCCTAGAAGAGGATTATTAATGGATATTGATACATGAGTTTGGAAATATAAACAGAAATTATAACATGTACATAAATAGAATATATGATTTTATTTGGTTAAAAATAGAGTAAGAATAACCTGAAGGAATAATAGAGGTATGAGTAGAATCCCTTACCTTAAGTCTGATGGGTATCTCCACTTGATATTAATGTCATGAATAGTCAAATTATGTTAATTAATTAATAATTAAAAAACATATTTTAAATATAATTGATTTAGTATTAGATTTTTGGGTTTATTCAAATCCTTTTGGTTGGTTATCAGATTCTATTTCGTTGTTCGGGTCTGTTTTTTTCATGATCAATTGACTTATATACTTGAACGAATAATCATGTAAACTGAGTATGGTTTTTCAAGAATTAAGGTTATATTTTTTTTATTGAAAATTCATAAGGATTCAGTTTTTTAAATTTAATTTTGTTACTTCTAGTGAAGTTTAGTCCTTATATTAATCATTAGTGATAGCTTTTTGGGTTAATTGGTTGTTTTGGATCACAATGAACACATTTTGTTATATAAATCAAAACCATGGGAAAACAAATTTCCGAAGCATAGGTGAGATATAATACATATATTAAGTATGGTTTAACCATAAAAATGGTTTTAAGATCGTAATTGAATATGGAGATATAAATTTAAAACTTGTCATCCTTGAATGTGATGAATTAACACATCTCATATGTGGTTTTCATTTCTAGTATAAAAGATGGGTAAAGGAGAGATGATACAAAATTATTCCATTATAATATAAATAGTATAGTATATATAATGTAATGGAATTTTAAAAACATTTGTATGAGGAGTGGTGGGGATTGAAAATAAATCAAACACACTTGAAAATAGAGTAAAATATTTTGAAATTAGAATTTACCTCTTGAATCAATCATTCTTTAGAGCCTCTTAGGGGGAGTGTATTTGGTATTTTGGAGAGACTAAGGCCTTATGGAAGTGCGGGTAGATATTGGAAGGAGATTTTAGTTTATTTTAGGAAAGACACAAGGGTTTGGGGGAATGAAAATAAGGGAGGAGTGTGGGTGGTATTTTTAGTGGAGGGGTGGAGGGTTTCCTCAATATTTTAATCATTAGTTTATTATTTTTTCATAATACAAGAAATAATGATAATTATATGTCAGAAAATAATAATATGGGCATGTGAGTTCAAACCAAGGGTTCATGCCTCAGCGATGATGCTCTAAATAGTTCATTTTACTTATAATATATATATACGTTAAATTACTATATTTTACTAATCATAAAAAATTCATGTATTTTAGAAAAAAACCAAAAACTTCAACCTAACCATTTTTCGATGTGTCGAATATTAAAATAAAATCCATTTTTCAAAAATAATTTTATAAATATGATTAATTTAATTATTAATTAAATTCTAAATTTACTTGAAAAATATAGACTTTAAAACTATAACTAATTATTGAATGTTTTAAAAATTATATAAGGTCTTCAAAAATTATCTTAAAATCATAAAACTGTTAATTTATGAACACCATTTAGGAAAATAAATTTTCTTTTAAATTAAGTAATTATTTTTAAATACTTATTTATGACTTACTAATATATCAATACTTTTACTGAGGTCATATTATCACTAATAAGATTTTTAAATGTTATTTATACAATCAAGGGTTGGGTTACAACTCTTTTGGATGATTTACTATTTATAATAGTCATATTACTATTCATAAGCGTAGGTTACTATTCTGCAAAAATTATGTTTATTCCATCGGCCCCAAAAATTGACCTTAACGCAGATATGTATGTTAGATTTTTAAAATCAAAGACACAGAAGAGGAAACATTTTGTTTAATGGTCACATTGTATTTATTATCATGATATTCCATAGTATACGCACTGTAGGATGCATTGTATAAAGAACCGTAGTAGTCAGTCTAGCATTTACTATTTTATACTGTAACAGCTAGAACTATTCACCTTAGGGCCACCGATTTGGGCTTGGAGTTCATCATGCCTTCGTGAAACCCAAGGCCTTCAATATAGTGAATTCATTCAGGCCACATCGAGGACTTCGGGCCACCTCATTGAGATCATGCAGTACAGATGCAACTAGATTGACCAATGGAACTAGCTCTAGATAAGGACACAAATTATGCAATTTTACCAGAACAAATCTATACAGATATGAAATAATGGGAGGGTATGGAAATTTCCATCGAGACCAGGCCTGTGCACATCTGTATAGGTATTGCATTCCGAACAATAAATGCGATGGTGGGAATCTTACATCAATATCTAGACACTATCGAGGGGAATTTTCTAGTAGTCATGTCTAGGATGAATTCTTCTAAGGCCTTCGTGTCATGTAATACACTATGCTTATGTGCCTTGTAAAGGTCCCCCCTCATCCCTTGAAAGGGGGGTTATCAAAAAATAAATATAAAATAAGTCCTCCATGCCATTCAATGGGCTAATGATAATGAATGATAGTGATTTTCTCCCCTATGAATTACTATCCACATGGATGAAATATTTCATGTGACGAGATAGAACTTCAGAGGTCGATAATGTGAATACAATCATTTGTGTCGTCGGGTGGTGATTTCAGCCTCTATAAATGACACCCCCTCATGAATGACTTCTCCACATTGAATTATTTTCTCAAAGGATGGAAAATATTTCATGGGCTCCATAAAAGAATCCACATGGTGCACCATGGACTACCAGCCACGCCGGTATCCTATTTCTCAACTCTCTAGTAAAAAAATAATCCTAGGACCCAGAGGAGAATGAGGGGACCAAATTTATGGGAGCTGAAGGGTTGAGTGATCTAGAAATGAAAAAAACAAATCCTCTCAGTATATTCCCAGCAGATAAAAACCCACCACAATGTAGTAAATATGAAATAATAAATATTCCAACAATCCATAAACTCAAAACCCCTTTACATACAACATTCTAGTGGATATATTTGGATGACTTCATTGTAGATAAGAAAACTACATAAAAAATCACTATTAAAAAATATCCCTACACAACATAGAAAAATTTTACATGGGATGAACACAACCCAATGTAGAAACACACTATGTGGGTAGAACACAGTTCTGCATAGCATGACTCTATGAAGTTGGTGCCCTCACTCTTGTAGCAACATGATATGTGAAGGGAACCCACATCCCACCTAAGAAACTTATATGTGGAATGGGTAATTCAAGGATATTATAATATTAACCTAACATCACTCCCTTTTATCCTATCATCATCCCTAATGTTGGCCCCTCCATGAGACAATATAACATAATGAGGAAAAGGCCCCTACTGAAGCAACCTAAAAATGTCTGATCAGATCATCAGGAACTTCAGTGTTCCCTCTCAAATATACATACCCACGGTAAGAGAAGTCACATTTGTGACCCCAACAACAATGTGGAACCTTTTAATGTATTCTGAAATTCATTCCCATGGTAAGGATGGTTTCAACCCTAGGGTAATCATGTGAACCTCCCCATTCATGGGGTTTAGGGGAACCACCCACTATGGACCGAGAAGGAATCCCTCATGGAGTAAGACCATATATTTTCTTATTAGATGTAGTACTTCTACTTCTATTCACATCAGATCAATGAATATCTAGATAGGTCACAAGATATGAATATCATAGATATCAAAATAAAAGAGAAGACAAGCACTCACTAATACCTCTTCCTTTAGGATTCAACACCACATCCATTGGTGGAGAGAACAAATTGGAATATATTTTTATCCACTAGTTCCTCAAGTTTCTCAGACAAAGAATAATATGCATGGCCAGAGAGGTTAGTGGAAATAATGACATTCACACAATCCCAAACCTTTAAATTGACCTTCTCCATAGATGTAATCCCAAACCACAAATCCATATGAAACGCTTCCATGCATATTCCCCAATCATATGCACCAGATTGCCCTCCTATATAATTTACATGCTAAAACCATACCAAAACCTTCAAAAAGCCATTTTCTCAGTAAATACTTACTAAATGGGCCTCTTATCTGGTAAAATACCCAATCATAACCCCTTAAATTGGTAGCTTACAAGCATAACACCCAACCAAATAATCCTCCATTAAGGTGAAATACCCAACATACTGAACAACGTGGTATTTGATTCCCAAATAACAGGGATATGTAGGAATCCTCATTGAGGTCCAAAACAATCACCCATCTTAAACATAATTATCTTCAGAACACATTATCAGTAGGGTCCTATCCTCCTGGGATACCATATCTCTTTATATTCCCTTATGCCTCTTTAGTATAAGTCATGCACCATCCTTGACCAGGTACTTTTCCCCTTGATGTCTGTAAGGATTCGACCCCAGTTTCCTTGAGTTGGTTCCTTATTTTATTAAAATTACATATAAACTAGAAATACTTATCTTCATGGACTTAATAGTTTAGTATATTTGGAGTCAAGATAGATATATAAGTTCAACATTACAAATTGAAATGAAATACTCCAAATTTTGTTTATTAGAAACATCCACAACTATAAGTTTATCCATGAAGGTAAATAACAATACATCTACTCATGTCCTAATAAAATTAAATAGAATAAAGGGGTGAGCTCAAATTATCTGTAAGTGTATGAAATAAATTAGAAGATATCACAAACATAAACATTAAGTATGGTTAATAACTAAAAACACATGACTTTAAAAATAAACTCGAACCCATTATGGAATGAATAAGAGATGAATAAATAATTCCATAAAAAACATAATCAGGGGTATTATAATGGTCGAGTAACCACATGAACTATCAACATTATTTTCATAATTATAGATTGCATAATGCAGGACACCATAACCTTACTGTCAAGGCCTCATGCTAAGATAATAAATATCAATTTTTCCAAGGCCTCGTGCCAAGACCATAGTTTGTCTCATGAGACCTACTGATGCACCAAGGGGATATAGAGGGCCCCAAATGACACATACTATATCTTATGAATTCCTCATATGAAAATGGATTAATCATAAATTGCATATATATTCCTATTAAAACTATTATATGAAATGTAAAAACTTTCCTCGAACATTAAGCATAAACACTAACCATTTGAAGTAAATTGGTGACTGGTATAAGATTGAACATCTATAGTAAAAAAACAATAAACCACTCAATTCAAAATTATAGATTATATCACAAAAAATTAATCCCAATATTATATAAAAATCAGCAAGAGTGTTTACCTAGATGAAGATAATCTTATAAAATCATTGAGAAATTTTTGAGATAAATACTCTTTCACTTTGAAAAGAAGAGTTCCATTAGAAAAATATTTGTATAAATCCATAAGATAAGTACGATAGTATCTTCATAATAAAATGAGGGATTCTATAAATGAAATGGTTACCGAAAACACATTATTGATTTCCCTTGACAATATGTAAGAATTTGCGGAATTCCCTTGAATCGGGCTTCTATTTTGGGAGTAACTTTTGAAATATACTTTTAAAACATATAACTACCGATAAATGAAAGTAGGATAATGATTGGTACACATATATATAAAATTATCACATAATATATTAGGAGTACATATGAATAAATAATAATTAAATTGAGTTATGTAGAGAATAGTATTTACCCGAATTAAAATTGAGGTTCGGGTAGAAAACCCTTACATTCAGTCTGAAAGTGTTCTTTACTTGAATTTAATGACCTCGATAATCAAATTTAGTTTCTTAAAATAATGATTACAGAACCTCCTATGCATTTAATTGGTTTATTTTAACCTTATTATGTTCATTCATGGATTTTTTACGAGTTAAGATATTCAATTTCATTGTTTGAGAGTGTTTTCTTCATAGTTTTTCATGATATGGTTACTTGTATTAATTTATGGATAAACATGTAGAATGAGAATGATTGTCTCGAATAGAATTTTGTATATTAGTAACCATAATATTACATGGTCATAAAAATTTGTAGGTTATTTTAAGTCAAGATGAATCATTTTATAAAACATTAATGACAATTGTTCGGGTTAATTGGAAGTTCTTGATCACACGAATTTATTTTAATTTAAAAATTAATATCATGTGTCAAAGAGGATTCCATGACCTTAAATAAGTTATAATACATATATTATAGCATCTTTCAACAATTAAAATGGTTTCATGACTCTATTTTAATATGTTAATAGAAATTGAAAACCCGTCATCTTTGAATGTGATAAATTAACACATCTCAGATGGTGTTTTCATTTCTAGTAAAAAAAAGGGGGAATGAGAGATGGTGAAGAATTACTACATTATCATAAAAAATTGCAGTAAATTTATGGTATTGGGGTCATCACAATATTTGGATGCATGGAGGTGAGGAATGATAAATCAAATAATTGAACTTGAAATGAAAGAGGAATTTACCTCTTGAGGTAATATTCCTTGAAGGCCTCTTTAGGGGAGAGGTTTTGGTCATTTTATGAGGCCAATGTATGATGGACGTGGGGAGGATCATGGGAGAATATGTTTGTATAATTTATATAAGGAATAAGGCTTGAGAGGAGTAAAGATAAGCGGGAGTGGGGGGGGTTTATAGGGGGTGAGATGGGTGATTTGTGAATATCATATTCATTGTTTAATTATTTCCCTCATGATAAACAATAATGTTCCTTCATAAACCAATAATAGTAATAAGTGTATATGAATTCAAAACCAACTATTATTACATCATCCATCATTCGATAAATAGTGAATTTAACTGATAATGTATATATACCGTAAATCACTATATTTTACTGTTCATCGAAAAATTCAAGCACTTCATAAAAAACCAAAAAATCCACAATGTTCCTTTTTTTGATGTGTATAATTAATAAATGAACTCCATTTTTTGAAAATAATTTTCTAAATATTATTAAATTAATTTTTAAATAATATCAAACTTTATTTAAAAAATAACAAATTTAAAACTATAATTCGTTTTATATTACCTTGAAAATTTTAATCAAGATCTCATTATTTAATAACCCTAATAAAATAAAATAATAATATGATTTACTATTAATAAGGTTTATATTACTATTAATATGGGTATGTTTGTATTCACAAAATAATATGTTTGTCTTATCAAAATTTAAATATCTTACTAAACACAACCGTGTATGTTATTTTTTAGAAATTCTAATCATAGAGGTGAAAAAATTATGTTTACTGGATAGGTTATAACAAATTTGTGTTTTTTAAAGAATCGGTGTTTCATGCATTTATTAAAACATTCTTGGGGTGTTACATTCTTCCCTCTTTATAAAAAATTTATCCACAAAATTACTAGATTGTTACCTCACCTAATGATTTGGGTAGTTCTTCATCATAACCTCTAAGGTTCCAAAGTTGCCTCTTTAATATTATGATTTTCCCAAAGTGTATTTACCAGTCGAGTCATCTGATTCCTCAATACAAGTTATGTATTTTCTAGAATACATATAGGCTCGACATAGTATGATAGGTCATGATCCAATTAATTACTTTCATAAGTGAGAGAATGTGTTGGGTCTTGAATGTACTTCATTAGTAATGAGTCATAGAACACATTATCTACTTTAGACCATTTAGGCAGCATAACCAATCAAAATGAAACAACTATAATTCTCTCTAGAATTTAAAAAGTTCTTATGTACCTAGGGCTTAGTTTCTATTTCTTCACAAATATTATAACACCCTTCCAGGGAGATACTTTTATGAATACATGATCTCCCAATTTAAATTCTAAATCCTTCCTTGTATTATCTGCATAGATTTTATGTCTACTTTTAGATTCATTGATATGGACTTGAATATTCTTTACATTTTCTAATTTTTCTTCCACAAGATCTAGACCCATAAACTACCTTTCACCGACTTCATCCCAACATGTTGGTGTACGATATCTATTTCCAAACAAAGATTCATATGGTTCTATTTGAATGCTTGAATGGAAACAATTAATTTAGGAAAATTCCACCAAAGTTAAATACTAATCCCACATACCATTAAATTCAAGTGGGCATGATCTAAACATCTCTTCTAAATTTTGTATCGTCCTTTCTGATGACCAGTCAGTTTGATGGTGATAATAAGTAATCAATAGAAGCTATGTATCCAAGGATTTCTAAAGACTTTTCTATAATTTTGATGAAAGTCATAGATCCCAGTCATACACAATTGAGAGAGGTTCTCCATGATGTCTCACAACATCATCGATAAAGAGTAATTCATGGAGTTCCAGGGGATAATACTCTCTTCTGGAGAGAAAATGTGTAGATTTTTTAATTAATTCAGTAATTACACACATTGCATCATTAATTCCTGGAGTTTTTGGAAGTCCAGTGATAAAATACATGGTTATGTCATCCTATTTCCATGTATAAATAGGTATAGGTCCCATGAATCTAGTAATATTTTTTCGTTCGGCCTTCACTTGTGGACATGGTATAAATCTTGATATATAATAAGTAATTTCCCACTTTATGTTGTCCCACTATAAATTTTCCTTTAAATCATTGTACATTTTAGTTCTACTAAGGTGTATAGAAAAAGACGATCTATGGGAATCATCCAATAATTCTCTTTTCAGCTCGGGTATAGTGGGCACACATTGAATCTTCCCAAATTTCAGAGTTCCATCTTCACATACAAATTCATACAACTTTCGATCTTTCACAACATCAAATTTAATTTTAAGGTTCTCATCATCAGTATGAGTGATTTTAATCCTTTCTAATAAATATGGTTGGGCAAGAAATTGAAAAAGTAATGATTTTCACCGTCTTTGATGATTCCCATGTCTATCCTTATAGATATATGAACACCAAATCCCTTTCATTCAACATATTGTTTAAAACTCCATTATCCTTATTGTTAAATGCATCATCTACCATATTTTACTTTATTGGGTGGTCATTTATTGATCAATCATAATCCTTGAGTAGTTCTATCCATCACATTTTCCTCATTTTGATTTCTTTATGTGATGATATATACATTTGACTCTTGTGATTTGAATATATCTCACATCATTCACCATAGAGATAGTGCCTCCATATTATTAGAGAAACGATCACAAAATCTTACTAAATATCTTGAGTAGGATAGTTTTTTTCATGAATTTGTATCTATATTGATGCATAATCAATAATTATACCATTATGTATAAGGATAAAACCAATTCCTTGTAGGTTTCGGGTGCAGCAGAAGCATGTTGGAGGGTGTACCAAACTAGAATTTTTTACATTAACAATGATCGATCCAAGATTCTTTAAGATAATAAGACATCAGATATTCTAAAGAGTATGAAAAATGAAAGAAAACAGGGAGTTCTGGAACCATAGAAAGGATCATCTTATGTAGGGTATAATTAATTTAATTAAAAGGCAAGAATCGACTTGATGGAATTATCTCTTATTTTATGTTTTTTTCACGATATGATGTCTTCCCTCATTGAATAGTTGAATGCAAGTATATTCTTCCTCTATCAGTGATCCACATGTGTTCCACATATCTCTAGAAACTTCTGAAGGTATCTCTAGGTGCTAGCGCAGAAGAGCCTTTTCATGAGATGTTCGCCTTCAATCACCCTGAGAGCTGCATCAAAAGTGATCTCCTTAATCCGGTGGAGGAGGGTCTCTCTCGTAACTTGATAGCATTTTTGGAAGAAAAATAAGTTCTCTATTGACTTGAGAGCATTTTATAAATCCATTGTTCACAACCCAAAAAATGTGTAGGTCTCATGAGAATAATATAATAGGGATTTAAATTACATATATTAATAAAACAAATTAATTACCCAAATGAATTTATTCATTTCATTTAAGTCTTAGTAAAACCCCAAGTATAATAATAACAGTTGAAAATTATTATTAGATGAAATTCACCTAGGAAATTAAACCTAATATTATTTATTTTAAATAAATAATATTATTTCTCAAAAAATACCATAAAAAACTACACAGTGTGTATATATTAATATACATGGCTTGTACTTTTGTTTTTCTATTTTCATTATTTCCTCCACAATTATTTGACCTTGAATAATGACTATTTATTTCTAAAATAAATATCACAACATTTCTCTCTAATAAATATATTATTTTTTCCGCAATATATTCTCTCAAATAACTAGTGCTAAAATAAATGCGATCAGACATCCTTGAATAATTATTAAACCACAATCTTGAATAATCTTTAATCTACTTGTTAAATGAAAATTTAACTGAGATACTTGGACACACATAGTGATTGACAATCTAGGACTCTTTCTGAGAGGCTTTAGGTGGATCCTTCTTAAATTTTAGGTTTATCATCTAGCAACATGCCATGGAACCCATAGAGAAACAAGTTAATGTCGCATTGATGTGTCACCGCCTAGAAGGCATAACATGTAATGTAATCTTATTGTATCAATATCTCGAATCAAGTCGGTTTAATGCTAGTGCCGTCATCCAATGTGATCAATTATTCATTCTTTTACTTCCCAGAACTGACCTTTCCCATTACTCACCATGGACATGGAATTATTTAGGCTATATAAATTCCATCAAAGGGCCTATGATGTCAACTCTCGTTATGGAGAAGAAGGGAAAAATCCTTTCTCGCATTATCTATTAATACATTATTACTTGTCACGCACCCAACATATCCTACCTCGCTGCAAACAGTGTGTCATCGCATTTTTCATCAATTCATCTAATTTCATGGTTTGTAATACCCATTAATAATAATCATAATGTATAAGTACTAATAAAAATAGCCGCAGATAGGAACATTCCATGACACTATGATATGTAGATTTCCTAATAGCGAGTCTCAATCTCATAATATTCTCCTAGATATTACCAAGGGCGCTCACGATTAGAAGGTGCCTCAATGTTTATTTAGTCCTCATCCATAATGTATTGTATTATTTGTGTCCCTCAGATAACATCATCTTTCTATAGGTCATATATTCAAGAATATATTTATCGAACTTATACGTTCTCATCATATCATGGATCCTATATGACCCTTTTGTGCAACAGATATCCTTATGAAATTATCACATGCATTGTAACACCGAAGGACAATCAAGATGTGATAAGGTATTTATTAATGAATAATTTAAACAAAAATTGGTTCTAGGAAACCAAATCCAACTTGGACTAGAGACAAATTCTAACAACCACTATCCTCCTAGATCTCATATGATATTCATGCTTCTGCCTAGATAGGTATTTAGTCACAGGGTTCACTATGTTCTCTTCTGCGGACACTCTACTCACTACAAATTCACCCCTTTGATTGAAATCCCTCAAGAGGTGATACGTATAGAGAATGTGCTTCATCCGTTGAGGTGATCTTGGTTCTTTTGCAAGTTACACCATTTAAGTATTATGAAAATACAATGTGATAGAGTCTTTACATCTAGACACCACATCATGATCCAGGATAATGTTTAGAATCCACATAGTTTTCTTGGATGCATCAAAAAACACAATATATTCTGACTCTGTTGTAGAATCAGCGTGAATTGGATGCTTTAAAATCTTCCAGCTCAAAACTCCTTCATTGAGATATAGAACATCTCTAAATTTCAAATTCAGATCATTCTATTCTGTATGAAAACCAGCATCAGCATACCCTCTGATGACAAGCTCCTCATCTCCTCCATACACTAGGAACATATCCTTAGTTCTTTTCAGATACCTAAGGATAGTCTTAACTAATGTCCAAAGATGTTCTCCTAGATCCTCTTGATATCAGCCGACCGTGCTCAGTGCATATGTTGCCTCTAGCCTGGTACAAAACATGGCATACTTGATGGATCCTATAGAAGAAGTGTATATGATCTTACTTATCCTATCTTTCTCATTTTGTGTCTTAGGACACATTCTCTTAGAAAGATGTAGGTCGTGTGACACGAGTGAGGACCCCCTCTCGGACTATTCCATACTAAATAACTTTATTATCTGGTCAATGTATAAACCCAGACAAAGTCCAAGCAGCCTCTTGGATGTATAATGAAGGATCCTGATCCCTAGAATGTAGGCTACTTCACCAATGTACTTCATGGATAAAAACATGTTCAACTAGTCCTTAACATACTGTAAGATTGGTTCATCATTTTCAATAAGTAATATGAATCATCATATACTAATATTATAAGGATAGCATTCCCACTAAACCGATTATAAACACATGGCTAACATTCATTCGTAATGAAAAAAATTCCTATATGGCTTCATCAAATCAAATGTTCCCTGACCTGGATGATTTCTTTAATCCATAAATGGATTTCAGCAACTTGCCAACCAGTTTGACTTGAGTTGGTGTTACAAACCCTTCTGGTTGTGTCATATAGACAACTTCCCAAAGGTTCCAATTATAGAATGTTGTTTTTACATCCATCTTCCAAATCTCCATGTCTTGGTAAGCTACGAGGTAAAGTATGATTCTTGTGGATTTAAACACAGTAAATTGCAATAATGATTCATCAGAGTCAATTCCTTAACGCTTTCAGAATCTTTTAGCCTCTAGCCTTTCTTTATAAGTGCATACCTAACCTTCCATGCCTATATTTCTCTTTAATACCCATTCTCAACAAACAAGATTTACATTAAATGGATCATTGACTAGAACCCAGGCTTGGTTCTGATACATGGAATCCATCATAGATTTTATAGCTTCTAGACATCTTGCAGCTTCTGAGCTCTCTACATCTTCCATGTAAGAGAGAGGTTCATCATTATCTAAAAACAATTATTCACCATCCTTGGTGACAAGGAAACAAAATATATCTGGTTACCATACCTCTGTTGAGCTCTAACAGAGTACTTGTGTTTCTATAACCTCTACCATGGGGACTGGTGGAACTTTTTCCTATACCAACTCTTGTGTATCTTTAGCATCAACATTGTCAATGTCAATCTCACTCTTATTATTCTTCTTGATGATGTTCTCCCCCACAATAAATATGGCTTGTATGGAGACACTCACTTTCTTCTCTTAAGGGTTATATATGTAATATCATTTCTTTTACTTGTGATTCCCTATATAGATACACCTCGTTCCCCAAAGGTTTGGTTTGTTTCCATAGATGTCCTTCAAAAATTCTTCACATCCCCATACACTTTTTTTAGAAAAAATGGGTTTCATTCCTTTCCATAAGTGGGAGGTAATTCTATTTTAATCCTTTGTTGGTACTCAGTTTAATGTGTATACTTTATTTTGTAATGCATATCCCCAAAAGGATAATGGATGGCATGCATCCTTCATCATTGACCTCACCATGTCTAAAAAGGTGTGATTCTTCTTTTCAATAACACCATTCCACTCTGGTGTATAAGGATTTGTGATTTGAGATAGAATACCATACTCTCATAAAAGGTTGATGAATTCTTGGTTTAGAAATTCTCCACCTCGATCCGATCGAAGCTTCTTTATATTATTACTATGGTGATTCACTACTTCACACTTGAATTCCTTAAATTTATCTCTAGACTATGACTTATACCTCATCAATTTGATATATCCATATCTTATCTAATCATAAGAATAAGTAATGAAGTAGGAATATACACCTCTTGGTTCTACTGGAAATGGCCCACACACATTAGTGTGTAAAAAACCTAGAAGCTATGTGAGCCTTTCAACATGTCCACCAAATGGAGGATTTGTCATTTTACCATATAAATAAGCATGACATCTAATAAGTGTTTTTAGCTTATAAGAGTGTAAATAATCATCTTGGCATAGCTTTTTAAATCAATTCTCGTTTACATAACCAATACGGTGACACAACAACTGGGTGTTGTATGATTCATGTGAGTTTGTTTCATCATCAATTTCTATAAATTGGTTTTCGTAATTTATTACGTAAAAATCATTATTTAAATGCATCGTAACATAAAATATGTTGTTCTTATATAAGAAACAACCCTTATCTCCAAACATGAAAATAAATCCATCCACATCCAAACATGATACATAAATTATGTTCTTGGTAACACTAGGGACATAATAATAGTTATGTAAGAAAACCATCCTAGTTGGCAGTGGGAGATGGTAATCACCAATGGCCAGTGCAGCCAGCGTTGTGCCATTTCCATCTTGAAGATCCACCTCTCCTATGGGAATATTTATAAATCTACTTGGTTCCTACATTATGATATAGATGTGAGCTCCAGAAGCTTTATCTAATACCCAATGTCTAGAAATGGAAAGATTACACTCAATAAAGAATGCGCATTTAGTGTCCCCATGCTTATTAGTTCAGCTCCTCTTCCAGTGGATTCTCCTTCCACATGAAAAAAATTTCCTCCCATCCCTTTCCCTACATCTGGATCTTCCCCTTCATGAAGGGATGGTGATCAGGGGCTTCAGACTCTTTATAAGTCTTTGGCTATTTTTCCTTTTCCTTCATTTTCTTATTCAAAATAAGGACTGTAGGTTTGTAACACCCCATATCTTTATCTACCTGGAAAATTAAGGTCTGAAGCTCTAATAGACTCTTCTCATTGTTTTTCATGTCATTGTTGACAATAAATCTTGATAAGGTCTTCATCATTGAGGATTGGATGATATATATACGCAACTCATCTGGGAACTTAATCCCTAATATATCCAGGTGTTTTATGTCTCCAATAAGATTGACTAAATGAGGCCTAGCTAACGCAGACTCTACAAGCTTAGTTGTAGACAAATCGTTGATGATCTCATATATCTCATGTCTCTCCTTCTCCTTATATAGATCCTTAAGGTGAGACATCATTCTATATGCATCTGTGTTTCCATTTTTCTTTAAGAGCTCATTAGACATGGCTGATAGCATAAAACATTGGACATATATGGAATCATCCAAATGTTTCATATAGAGAGATAGTTCCTCATCATTTTCTTCTTTTCCAAGTGCAACTGGAATAGGCTCCTCTAGCACATACAATTTCCTCTCGTGGTGAAGGATGAACCATAAACGCCTTTTCCACACCTAGAAATTGCTACCAGTGAGAAGGTTTTCATTCTTGAGTATTGTTCACAATTATATTTTGAATCCATTTTTCATGACATTTCTAAAAATTAAGAGAAGAAAAATTTTAGTACTTTCTCATGATAAAATTGATACAAATAAAAATATTAATACTTATTAGTCTCACACTATTTTATCAGAATCTAATAGCCCTCACCATTGACTTTAGAATCTTGTATTTCCAGAATATTCTAGTGGTAATGGACCATATTTCCCTTCACATTACCATAAATAGGGTTTGTCATGAAACTGGAAGGGTTTCAAGTAGGAATTCCAAATGCCAAATTCATTAACTCAAAGACTCTTGATTCGTTGAGTGGACTCACCAATCCCGAAATCCTTTTATTTTGGATTTCTTTAGCCTTTCCTTCTTCGTCACACCAAGTCATGATATTGAATTCAAACCTTGATGTACACCATGCCAAGTCAACCCAAAACCATGAATTAAAATTCCTAAAAAATTAAAATCTCCCCAAATATGGTGTCCAAGCACTCTGAACTATGGTTCGACTCAAACCATGATTATTAAAGGCTATACCAATATAATATTTTTTTGAGGGATTTTATCCATTTACGTAAAGTCCCATTTTATATAATTTCTAACATGATTTTTAATATTAAGTGGGATATAGTTATGTTATTAACCATGTCTAAGATAATATTTACACATAATCCGGTCTTATTTTAGTTACATCTTACATGCTTGTTTAATTCATTAATTTTGTCCTTGTGAAAAGACACCAACAATAAATAAACCATGAAATTGACAGAAATCAAATACATTGTATGATCATGACCATGCTCTATGAGATAGTTCATCTAGTGTTTGATAAACTAACCCATTTCTTAGGGGAAAAACACCTTAAACCTTTTGTGTTCATCTTTAAAGCTTTCCACATGTCCACCTTTGTATCTCCTTGGATTGTTATCACCTTGTCTCCTAACTTGGGCTCTCTACACTAGCTTGGGGGCACCATCAATTAAATATGAATTTATATCACTCGTAGGTGAGGGCTAAAATGGGGTTTTACATAAAATAACCTTGGGAACACATGCCCTATATATTAATGATGAGAAGAATTTTAGGCCAATAAATTTAATTTAGAGAAACAAATTAAATGAAACCATCCAGATACAAAGGTCCTGGACTATATCATGATCATCCATGCATGCATTGATTATTACAAATAAATAAAAATAGAATTCAATTCTATAATTTTCTTGTTTAAGATAAATCATGTTCAAATAAATTAATTATCCATAATTAATCAATCCTTTTATCCTAATACCTTTTCTGAATTTTCTTGTGATTTTTATCCATCATAATTTTAAAAAATAAATTCATTTAAAATTGTCTTTGTATGTAACTTGTACCTTGGAGGAAACCCAGTAAATTCTCATTCATAACTACTAAATGAGTAGAAATTAACATTACGCGAATGTTAAATTAAACACATATATATAAAACACCTATCACATGTTGTGCCTAAACATTACGCCAACACCATGGTACAGGTGTCATGTGATTGTATAATATAATAACAAATTTTAATAAATCTGAGTAATTTGGATGAGTACATTGTGTGTAGTTCCGACTACACGGTATGTACTATGATTCACCATCCATGCGATGTACACTCCTAGGTATATGGATTGAATATGTACTTCAAAAATAATCGGAGTACACGAAATGTAAAGTGGGCCACATGCTGTGTAGTTCCACGTTACACGGTCTCCATCCGGGAAAGCCGTGTATGGGGTACACGGTCGAACCCTAACCGGAAGGGACTAAACCCTATGTCCAATGGTCCACACGATGTGTAATATGGAATCCAATGGACACCTATTTCTGTTCAACACATATAATCATTTAATACTTATAAAGAGACCAACACACAACTTGGTTTGGCAGACTGGTCTGATGCATTGAGTCTTGACTGCATGACGTGTATGGCCAAATACCCGCTATGTGTTCTGGTGTTTTATAACCAAGATTCTTTGGCACCTCCGGATGAGATCCTCTATTAGATTTTAATAAAAATTAAAATAAAATATCTTTTATATAAGTTAAATTAGAAAACAAAGAGGATGACCAAATTTTGAGATTTAGATTTGCCGAACAATTAACTTGAATTGAAACAACTAAATTATTAAATGCATAAATCATCAATGAAAAACTAAATAATTAAAATCAATGATATGACCCATCTTATACAACTTGTAGGATCCAGGTTCATCGGATGTGTGTTGGTGGGGGAACCTAACTAGCTTTTTTCCATTAAAAACGATCAGTCTGAGATCCATCATGATAATAAAATGATGAATCTTCAGAATTGAATGATGAAAAAAAGAAAAAGGGGAGTCACATAACCATATATAGGATCATCATATTTTGGTTATAATGACTTTAATTAATATACAAGAATTACCTTGATATATTTCTTTCTTTCTTGATGTTTTTGATCACGATCCGATGTGATCCATTGTTGCGTCATAGAATCCACGTGTAGGATTCCACTAGAAGGGATCCATTTGTGCTCCATGTATCTATTGATTTCATCAAAGGGATCTATAATAACCCTTCATTTTATTACACACATATAAATGATTTATTACAATGAAAACATAACAAGATAAAACAAAGAAAATAGATATTTCTAGTGTCTTTGGGGATTAGAAGCATTACATAACAACTTAAAACATAGGACACAACATCTTATTGAAATCTTCCTTTACATAACCACCACTTTTCTTCGTACTTAGCATTGCATGGGATAACCTGAGGAAATGCATAAGAAAAGTGTGAGCTATAAAGGCCAATAAGGGAGTAAATGAGGCATAACAGGAAAGATACAATACATTTTAGGCAATAGTAATATCAATGGATAATAAGATATACCTAACAATAAAGGCATGATACAACATGATTAATATAACATGGAAATATGGAAATAACAATTAACAATGTTTTAGCATGATATTGGGCTCATTGCACATGGAGCATTAGTAAATCCTCATTTAACATGAATTAGAATGCGAAAAACCTCATTTCACTTGATGTATCATGTCATTAATCATTACACAATGCATTAGAGCGGTATTTGGGTGCACCCTTCTTAAACATTTCATTTCATGCATAAGTGTGCCACATGGATCATATAACATTGAATCATTCACAATAATAAGTTATTCCAAGATTATGAAATGTGGAATACACACATGAAAGTACCATTCAATAATTATATGTTAAAAAAGTTGAATATTATTGATAGAGACATTGGTATGGTATTCACTACACAATGATTTTGGCTTGGAAAATCACGGTGCACTTTTGGCAGCATAACGGTGTGACATAAAAAGTTGTAAAAAAGGTTGATGAGAGAGAAAAGTGGTGCCTCATCATTTTCAAACTAAATGGACTATAAGGGGTTCATATAGAAACATTTCTCTACACATGTAATGGAATTTATATTCATAATACAAATGAATTTCTTGAATATAAATGAGGAGAGAGAAATTACTTACGGAATTTGAGCGTGGTAACGGGTGTGAATGGGAGACATTAAATGAGAGTGAAATGGGTCTATCATAATTCAAACATAAATAGAGAATCATGTTGGGTGTGAGAAATCATACCAGAACATTTTTAATTGAAATTTAAATGGTATAACATCATAATGAATTTGAGAGATAAACGAGCAAAGAGGAAATCCTTTACTTGGAAGTGTGATCCCAAAGTCTTTGGAGAGGCTTGAGAGAAGCTTCATGGGAGATTGGGGCACCTTGTGAGGATTCTAGAGAGAGTAAGGAAGATATTTTAAGATCTCTAAAGGCTTTGAGTGATGAAAAATTTGGATCATGTGTTGGTTTATATAATAAAGAAGAAGAAATTCATTATTATTTAGGTTTGGATCACCAAACATTAAACTAATCAATACCACAAAACATGTCATGGTTTTTGACCATGGTTTTTTTCAAAGGGGAGTGGAAAAAAATATATTATAATTCCAATGGACAAATTCTTAAAATAATAAGGTTTCTTATGTAGAGGTGAGTAACACTCTCAAGGGAATTCATTTAAAAAGTGAAAATGTTTTATAACTCATATAGGATCCACTAATGTTTTATATAATAAATAAAAAAACCAAAATTCACATTATTTTCAGGGTAAAACATTTATTGGAAGAAAAAATCATTTATAGTATTTTATTATATCACTATTGGGTCATTATGATGTGAAAAAACACATTATATATTTAAACGATATTTAATTTTTAACCAAAAATTCGACTGTCACTGAAAATTTTGAAAAAATCACCATCGGGTAATTTTGACGTCCTGATTCCAAAAATAATTTTCCTTTTATCTAAATAATTTTTTATGTATTTCAATTTTTACTATTAAAATAAAAACCTACATTTATCGAAAATTCATGGGTTTTGACAAAAATGACATTCAACCCTTAATAAAAATTACAATTGCATTCATAAAATTATATGATAATTTCTATATAATAAAAAGTTATTTTGTAATAATAATATTTTATTAGTATATTATTAATTCAAAAATCCATTAATTCATCAAAATAGATTTCTTAGTAGAATATTATCTAAAAATACTATCTTCTCTTTAAAAACTATTTACAAAGTAACAGTAATAAAATTAATGTATATTCATTATTATATAAAAAAATAATTCACATAATCATAGTGCTAATTTATTATTAAATAACCCCATATAACACCTGCATATGACTGAAGGGTAAGGTGGGCGATGGCGACAAACTCTTGGGGTAGCTCAGATAACATTGTTTGTGTGGTAATCTCTATCAACTTCACATTTGTAGTAGGAGGCTCCGCTCGATCATAAAGCATTCAATCTCGGCTTGGGATTGGTCAAGAGAAAATCCCAATGTTGCCACCTCCTTTTTGATTTCTAGAAAATGGGCATCGTATAGGGTATGTCTACTGGATGAGTCCATCGCTTCCATTGACTGAGAAAATTAGATTTGTTAAAGCCCTATATTTATACTATTAATGGGATCACTGCTCAATGGTTATATTATCAACGGTCAAAACTCTTAATAGAATTTTAAAATACATAACATATAACCAAATATGTGAATATGTTTTACATAACCATAAGAAGATAATTAAATTGACCAAGAGGAATATTCAGTAATGAATTTTTGGGTCGTTACAATATTCCCCAGTTAAGAAATTTCACCCTTGAAATTTTCTTTTCCCATACTAAAAATGATGATGGTATCTCTGCTTCATCACTATATTCAATTCTCATGTCACTTCTTAAAGATTGTGGTTTCACCACAACACCTTCACGAGGTGAATTTTCTTATTTTGTAGGACTTTCTCCCTATGGTCTAACACCATCAATGGTTTCTCCTTGTATGAAAAATCATCCTATAATAGTACTTCTTCTTAAGTGAGTACATGTGAAGGGTCTGGTATGTACTTATTTAATATGGATACATGAAATACTTTGTGTACTTTGGCCATTGTAGGTGGAAATGCTAATCAGCAGGCCACAACCCAGACATGATCAAGAATCTTGAAGGGGCCCATGTACTTAGGACATAACTTCCCTTTCTTTCCAAACGTCATGACCATCTTACATGGCGATTTTCATAAGAATACCATGTCTCCAACTTTAAACTCAATGTCTCGTTAACGATTATCAGCATAACCCTTCTGTTGACTCTGGGCTTCCTTGATATGCTGCTGAATGATTTTCACCTTCTACACCATTTCTTCAACCATTTCTGGTCCTAGCAGCTTACGCTCACCAACTTTATCCCAACATTCCAGTGTTCTTCACCTCTTCCTATACAGGGATTCATAAGGTTTCATTCGGATGCTCGTGTGGAAACGACTATTTTAAGAGAATTCAACCAGAAGATGGCGATGATCACATCATCCTTTCGACTCTATTCAACATGATCTTAACATATCTTTCAGCATCTAAATAGTTCTCTCACATTGGACATTAGTTTGAGAATGATAGGTTATACTGACGTTCAGTTCAGTATCCAGAGCATGTTGAAGAATCTTCCAAAACTTATAGGTGAATCTTGGATCTCGATTAGATACAATAGATAGTGGTAGTCCATGAAACCATTCCACTTCGATGATATATATATGTTCCAGTTGATCCGATGAGAAATGTTCCTGAATTTCAATGAAGTGTGTAGAAATTTTAAGATGTTCCACAATAACATAGATTGCATTATTGTCATTGGATGTCTTCGAATGTCCAGTGAAAATGTCCATGGTTATGTTCTCTCATTTACATGCTGGTATGGACAACGATTTTATCATCCCCTTTGACTTCTACCTCTTTGACTTCACTTTCAGACATACTATCACATTGATGTATACACATTGATCCCCTTATTCATACTATCCCACAAATAATCCTCTTGAAGATATCAATACGTCTTTTAGTTTCCTTGGTGAATAATGTAATTTAAACTATGTGCATCATCCAAAAGTTCCTTCTTTGGATCTTAACATGATAGAACACATAATCCTTTCTAAAATCTCACAATTCCTTTTTAATTAACATTGAACACAAAGGATTTCACTTTTCTGATAGCTTCCACTTTCTTCTGAATTCTCAGATCATCCTTTTGAGCATCCTTTATCCTTTACAAAGATGATGGTTGAGAAATCACTTGTGAAAGGAATGATGATGTTTCCTTCTTTATTATTCCCATGTTTATCATGATCAAATCTATGAATATTGGATCCTTCTCAATTCTCAACAATGATAGAATCTCTTGGTCCTTTATACATAGAGCATCCACCACCTTGTTCACTTTACCAGGGTGGTAATGGATTGAGTAGTAATAGTATTTTATCTGGTCTAACCATATTCGTTGGTTCATGTTCAACTCTTTCTCTGTGAATATATACTTGAGCCATTTGTGGTCTGTATATATTTCACTCTTCTCCCCAAATAGATAATGCTACCAAATTGTTAATTTGAAGATCACTACATCCAACTAGAGATCATGTGTTGGATAATTCTTCTCACGAACTTTCAATTTCCTTGAATAATAGGTAATGAAATTGTCATTTTGTATCAAGAAATAGCCCAGGAACGTCTTTAAAGCATCACTGAATACCAAAAAATGTTCTCCACTTGTGTGTAATGTGAGCACATGCATTGTGATAAGACTTCTTTTCAACTCCTTGAAGCTTTCTTAACATTCATCACTCCGTGCAAACTACACTCCCATATGAGTTAGCTAGGTAAGAGGGTTGGAAAATCATGATAAATTTATCACAAATCGCCAATAATATCCAGCTAACCCCAAGAAACTACGAATATACGTTACCGATGCTGGCCTCAGCCATCCCTCTATTGCAGCTGTCTTGGAGGGATCCACAGATATCTCATTTCTTGTGATGATATGGTCCAAGAGCAAGACCTCATTCATCTAGAACTCACACTTGTTGTACTTTTCATAGAGATTCTCCTTCTACAAGGTCTCTGGTATAGTTCTTAGATGCTCCTTATTATCCTCCATGGTTTTGGAGTATATTAGAATATCATATATAAAGACTACCAAAAAATATTAGAGGTAACATCTAAAGACTCTATTCTTCATGTTCATGATGATTGCTGGATCATTAGTGAGTCAAGAAGAAATTAATATGAATTCATAGTGCCCGTATCTTGTACAAATAGATGTCTTGGGGATATTTTCCTTCTTCTCCCTTAATTGATAATATCCTGACCAAAAATATACCTTGGAGAAGTATTGTGCTCAATGGAGCTGATTGAACAAGTCATAAATTCATGGTTGGGGATACTTTTTCTTTATCATGATTTTTTAAGCTCGCGATAATTGATGTAAAGGCTCATTGGCCCATCCTTCTTCTTAATGAAGTGGACTCATGAACCCCCGGGTGAAGCACCTGAGCATATAAATCCTTTATCCAAAGTCTCATGTAGTTATTTCTTCATCTCTTGAAGCTTCACAATAGTCATTCTGTATAGATCCTTGGATATTGGCAATGCCTCCAGAATAAGCTCAATTGAGAATTCAACATCTCGTCTAGGAGGAAGACCATGCAATTCCTCAGGAAACACATCAGTTAATTCCCTCACAATAGGCATGTCTTCAAGGATGGTTGATTCCAAGGACTCAATCATCTGAGCATGTTACTCGTTCTCATAGGGAAGTAATATCCTCACATGTGATGATGTAGTTAAAGAAGATTCTTCTTCCTCCTTTCACTTGTATAGAATCTGGGGTTGATTCTCTACTTAGTGAGTGTCTTCCCTCTTATAGCAATTTATATTGGCTCTATATAGGGAAATACAATCAATGCCATGAATTGATTCAAATTATACCAGAGGGAGTATGAATAGGTTCTCTGGGAAGTTAAATCCACTGATTTAGATATGGGAGAGTTATATTCATGGGATGTAATGATTTCCCCATTTCCCGTACTCACCGAAATCTTAACATCAATAATTTTTAGTGGTGTTGGGATTGATCTGATAAAAATTCAGGATATAAAAGAATTTTTAGAACCTAAATCAAAAAGTATATTCGCTAATCATGAATTAATAACTAGCGTACCTATCAGCACTTCATTGTTGGGGCTCACTTTAGTAGTAGTGATAAAAACATCTCTCCTTTGCTGCCTTGGAGGTTGTTGGTTGACTCTGAAAACCCTTGTCTTAGGGAAATGATTTGCAAGATGTCCCGGTTCTTCGTAGTTGAAGAAATGAACAACACATTGAGTGTCGAACAGAGCATTCCTCAACTCTTCCACAGTCGTAGGTTTTTCTTATTGTCATTTAACAGCAAGGTACCAATATCTTCCACACCTAAAGCATTTCCTCGTCCCCTTCGGGCGATTTTTGGAGTACTTCTTTCCACACCATTGGCATGTGGGGTGCAATATTTCCATAGCACTGTTGGATTTATCCATAAGACCGCCAATATTGAAGTCTTCCTTACACTTATTTTCCCCATGATACCCCTGAGATTCACCGATATCCATTTCTACCTTGAGGGCACATCGGACAATTTCCTCATACCTGTAGAAATCACCGATCACCAGGGATTTCCGCATGCTAGGTTTCAACCCACCAAAGAAGCGATAAACCTTGTATTCGGGGGTAACAACAAATCTGATGGTGTATCATGCAAGCCTTTGGAATTTTTCCCCATACTCTTAGATAGATTCATCTTCTTTTTCATGATGTCAAGGAAGTCCCTTTCCATCTTTATCCAGAGGGTGCACGGAAAATATTTATCGAAAAACATTTTCAGAAATTCCTTCCATTCTAACGCCCCCATCTCTTCCTCAGGATATGTATTTTTGATCATTGTCCAACATTGACCAGCTTCACCCACCATATGATAATCATCCAAGAGAACCTTCTGTTTTTCAGAACATTGAAGGATGGAGAAGATCTTTTCAATGGAGTTGATCCATTTTTCGATGATTGAGGGATCAGATGATCAAGTAAAATTGGGAGTCCTTTACCTCTTGATGCTATCATTGGAAACTTTTTCTTTCTGGGGGGGGGGGGGCGGTTAAACATTCCTATTTACCCATGTTTCTATTCAATTCTTGAGTTAACTGAGAGATTATCTTAGAAAATTTCATGATTCCCCATCCCATCAGATCAGGCATCACATTAGAACAGTCATCACATTGGTCATCACATAGGTTGTTAGTCCGAGTCCTCCTATTTCCAGACATTGACTAGAATAAAAGGAATGCCAGGGTTGACACATAAAGGGTAATCCATGGACAAAACAGATGACATATAAATAGCTTTTACTTCCTTAACATATGAATCCATAGTCTTCAATCTATGTTATCCATGATATACATTCTAACATATAATATTAGGGTATTTTCTATTCACTTAATAATGGTTCATAATAAGCTTGTGAATTTACCAATGCATATCCCCCAAGAGTGTTGTAACCAAGAGTTCAGCAAATCTTGTTGTCATGTACCAAGATACCCCGGTACAAGACTGAAACTCATTTTTGGGGTTTTCACTCCTAGGTAAATTTGTACTAGAGCCGCCTGTACCTGCTCGTATCCAGACATGGATATATTATCATGATAAAAAACATACTCAATAACCACAAAAAAATTATGGATGTATTTATTATACTTAGTATTGTCTTTATGGATTCACAAGGTTTCTCTAATCCTAATCCCAAAAATAACTAAACCTATCCTCTGATACAAACTATAACAACCCTTCATTTTATTACACACCTAGACATGATTAATTACACAGAAACATTCACATGATACAACATAGAATATTGAAAGGTCTAGTGTCTTTGGGGCTTAGTAACATTACATAACAACATAAAACACAAGTTTTAACATCTTATGGAAAACATTCTTTACATGACCACTACATTCCCTTGTACTTAGCATTGCATGTGATAACCTGAGGACATGCATAAGAAAATGGTGAGCTATAAAGCCAAGTAATAGAGTTAATGAGGAATAACAAGAAAAATGCAATATGTGTTAGAAAATATGCATATCAATAGGGCCTAAGATAGACATGAACATAAAGGAATTATACAACATGATTTACAAAACAAGGAAATGTGAAAACAACATTTAACATGATTTTAGCATGAGTCAAGGATCATTGCACATGGAGCATGAGTAAATCCTCATTGCACTTGAATTATCATGAATAAACTCCCATTCCACTTGATTTATCATGATACTAATCTTTACCTAATGCATTAGTGCGCTATCATGGTGCACCCTTCTTAAACATTTCATTTCATTCATAAGTGTGCCACATGGATTATATAACATAGAATCATTCAACATCATAAGTTATTACATGATTAAGAAATTTGGAATAAAAACATGAAAGTACCATTAAATTTGTATATATGAATAAAGGTGAATAACCTTTATAGAGACATGGCTATGATATTCACTACACAATGATATTGTCTTGGAAAATCATGGTGCAATTTCGGCAACATAACTGTGTGGCATAAATATTCGTAAAAATGGTTGATGAGAGAGAAATGGGTGTCTCAAAATTTTTAAATGAAATTGAAATTACGGGGTTCATATAGAAACCTATCCCAAAATATTTAAAGGAATTTAGATTCATAATACAACAGAATTTTACCAATGTAAATAAAGAGAGAGAAATTCTTTATTGAATTTTAGCATGGTAACGGGTGTGCATGGGAGGCATTAAATGAGAGTGAAAGAGGTCTCTCATAATTCAAACATAAATAGGGATGTATTGCGGAGGTGATAAATCATAACCCAAAATTTTTAATTCAAAGTAAAATGGTATAAAAACATAATGAAATTGAGACAAAAATGTGAAAAGAGGAAATCCCTTACTAAGATGTGTGATCCCAAAACCATGGAGAGGATTGATAGAGGCTTTTGGGAGCATGGGGTTCCTTTGAAAGATTATAGATAGAGGAGGGAAGAGGTTGGACGAACTACAAAGGATTTTAGTGAAGAGGAAGTGAGAGCATGGGTTTGTTTATATAGGAAAGGTGAGGGATTTTTTTATTATTTTGGTCTGGGTCACCACACATTAAACTAATCAATACCACAAACAATACCATGGTGTTTCCCATGGTTTTTTCAAAAGTGGAGTGCATAAAAATATTTTACAAGGCCAATGTGAGAATGTATTAATATAATAGGGTTTCTTATGTGGAGTTGAGTCACACTCCCAAGGAAATTCATTTAAAAAGTTAAAATGTTTTATAACTCTTGGAGCATCCACTAATGTTTTATAAAATAAATCATACAAACATAAAATCACATTAAATTAATGGTAAATAAAATATTGGCCAAAAATAACATTTATATTATTTTATTACATCACTATTGTGTCATTATGATGTCATAAAACACATTATATATTTTAACAGTAATTAATTTTTACCGACAAATTCGATTATCTCAGAAAATTATGAAGATTTAACTGTTGGATAATTTCGACATTCTGATTCAAAAAATAATATTAATTTTATCTAAATAGTTCTCCAAATATGTGAATCTCTACATTTAAAATAAATAAAAACATTTATAAAAAATTAATGGGTTTTGACAAAAACGGATTTGAAACCTTAATAAAAAATAACAATTGAATTCATATAATTATATGATTATTTATATTTAATAAAAAGTAATTTATTTATAATAATATTTTATTAAAATATAATTTAATTCAAAACTCCTTTAATTCATCAAAATAGATTACTTAGTTGAATATTAATTAAACATACTCTTTGCACTTTAAAAACAATTTACAATGTAACAATAATAAAATGAATGTATATTCATTATTATATACAAAAATAATGGACATAATCATAGTTCTATGGTCTTGTTACATATCACCTTCTAACACCCGCATATAATTGAAGGGTAAGGTGTGACATGGTGAGAGACACTTGGGGTGGTTCATATAACATTACTCGGGTGGTAATCTCTACCAACTTCCACTTATCACTTAGGTGGTTTCAGTTGAGCTTAATATACTCAACCTCAGCTTGGGCTTGGTAAAAAGAAAAGCCCAATGACGTCACCTCCTTTTCAAGCTCCAAAAATTTGTCTTTTTATAGGGAAAGTCTATTGGATGAGTCCATCGCTTCCTTTTTCTACGTAAATTTGATTTGTTAAAGACCTATATTTATATTAACCATGTGATTCCTGGTCAATGACTATATTTGAAATAGTCACAATCATTAACGGTATTTTAAAATAAAAAACATAGAACGAAATAAGTGTATACATTTTACATATCAATATAAATACATTTAAATTTACCAAGAGGAATTTTCTTTAATAAATTTTTGGGTCGTTACAGGATCTCTAGGTACTAGCATGGAAGATCCTTCACTTGCGATGTCTACCTTCAATCACCTAGAGGGCCGCTACCAAAGTGCTCTCCTTGATCCGGTGGAGGAGGATCTCTCTCGTAACATGAGTTAATTATTAGAAGAAGAAGAATTTGTCTCTTGGCTTGATATATTTTACTAAATCTATTGTGAAAAACCACAAATATGGATAGGTTATCATGAGAATGATAAAGTTGGGATTTTAATTACAGAGAATATTAAAACAAATAAGTTACCAAAATCATTATTCCATTTATTCACTTCTTAGTAAAAACCCATGTTTAATAATAATAGGTGATTATTATTATTACTTGACATGCGACTATCTAATTAAAACTAATATTATTTAATTAAATAAATAATACTATTTCTCAGAAAGTCCATTGAAGAACTACATGGAGTGTATATTAATATACACGACGTGTTGTTTTGTTTTTCCATTTTCATTATTTCCACCACCACATTTATTAGACCTTGAAAAATGATTATTTATTTCTCATATAAATATCACTACTTTAATTACTAATAAATATATTATTTACCTCACACTCTATTCTCTCAAATAAATAGTTTTTATATATATTACATCAGACATCCTTGAAAAATTATTAAACCACAGTGGAGAATAATAATTATTGAACTAGTTAAATGAAAATTTAAATGAGATACATAGACACACTTAGTGTGGGACCCAGTTGGCCTATTTATTAGATTAATTAGGGAGAGCATGCTTAATGTCTAAGGATAAAATCTACAAACACACCAATGCACTCGTATAGAATGAAGTTAACACCGCAATGACATGTCACCTCCTACGAATGCTTACCATGAAATGTAATAACTTTGTCTCAATATCTCAAATCAAGTGGGTTTCATGCTAGTTCTATCATCCCATGTTCTTGATTATTATTTCTTTGATTTACCAAAATTGAACTTTCCCATTCAACACCATGGCCATTTATTTATTTAGGCTATATCAATTCCATAAAATGTCCAAAGATATCAAATCCTATTATGGACCAGAATGGAAAAATCCTTTATCACATTATCTATTAATGCAGTATTACTCTTGATGCACCCGACATATTCCATCTCAATGTAAATAGTGTGATGTCACAATTATCCCCAAAAAATATATGTGAGCAAGTTGTAATACCCATTAATAATAATCATAATGCACATGGACCAATACACACATCCTCATATAGGAACATCAGAGGACACTATGAAATGTGGATTTCATATTGGATGGTCTCATTATTGTAATATCCTTCTGGATATTACCAATGGAGCACACCATTAGAAGGTGCCTCAATGTTTTATGATTCCTCACCCCAAATGGCACATATTATTTGTATCCCTCAAGTTACATCATCCAGACATAGAACATATATTCAAGAATAGTGTTATGGAACTTCTCAGTTCTCATAATAGTTGGGATCTATTAGGACCCTTTAGTGAAACATCTATCCTTAGCAAATTATCACCTGAATTGTCACGTAGAAGAACAATCATGATATGATAAGTTATTTAATAATGAATAAATTACAGGGTAGTTGGTTCTAGTCCAGCAACACCAATAGTCCTTTCATTGATGCATCACTATAGATCACAAACCCATCATTCCCTGATAGTTGATTTAGGATAATAGAATTCACTAATATCCTCTTCAATTCTTCAAAATATTTTTCACATCATTTATTCCATATGAACTCAACCCCTTTACGTGTATGTGTGGTCATTGGGTTGGCTAAACAGACGAAGTTCTGAATGAAACACCAATAATAACCTACAAAAATAATAAAACTATGTACCTTGGTTATGTTCATTGGAGTATTCAATTCTTGCACAACCTCTTTATTTTCTCGGTCAACAGATATTTCATCATTTGAGAAAATGTTCCCAAGAAAGGAAACTTATTGAAGCTAAAATTCTCAATTTATAAACATCCCATATAATTCATTTCTTATTGGAGTCTTTATAATAGTGTGAAAGTTATCTTCATGATATTCATTGATTTTGGAATATACCATGATATCATCAATAAATACCACCACAAATTCATCAAGATATTCCTTGAAAATGATATTCATTAGATACATGAAAATAGAGGGTGCATTAGTCCTAAATGCATTACTGTAAACTCGTAATGCCCAAACCTGGTTCAAAACTCTATTTTTCAAATGCCTTCCTTCCTCACATGCAATTGATGATTTTTGAATCGAAGGTCAATATTCTCAAAATAATGAGCTCCATGAAGTTGATAAAATAAATCATCAATGTGAAGTACGGTGTAATTTTTCTTTAATGTTATAGCACTGATCTCCTTATTGTCAATGCAAAACCTCATATATCAATCTTTATTGTTAATTAAAATGACAGGGGCTCCCCAGGGAGAAACATTATGGAGACTATATCCTTTATCACTCAATTCCTCATGTTTTTTCTTCAATTATACTTTTTCCTCAACAAAAATTCTATATGGGAATTTTTATATGGCCTATGATCCATGAAATAAATCAATAGAGAACTCAACTTCTATCTCTATAGGATGTCAAGGTAAATCCTCTAGAAATACATCAACATATTATTGCAAAATAGGTAAATACTCTATATGAATATTCCTTTCCTCAACCATATATGTTGTGTTCTATTCCTCTCTAATAATTGAATTCATTATAGCTACCATGGGTGGATTTAGATAAGAATCAGTTTTCTATGTTTCTTCTACAAAGATAAGGGATTAATCACCATTAATAGAAATTGTAAATACCCTCTTCTTAAAATATATATTAGAATAATAATGTGAAATACAAATAATTCCAGGAATTATATAAAATTCAATCATTGGTATAAAGATAAGGTTAGAAATTATGGAATATTTATGTGCCATAAGGGGGACTGATTGACACATATTTGTTGGAATGATATATCCCCCATTAGTTTTGACTAACAAATACTGTATTAAATCAAATTGGACACGTCTAATTTTCTATAAAAATTGGGATATTATAAAGGAATGAAATGATCCAGAATAAAATAATTCATTTGATACGTTCGAGGAAATGATTAAAGTACCTACCACCACATCATTAGGAACATCAACCTCAGCTGTTATGACAACATAAGCTTGGCCTTGATCCATTGGCCTTCCTTGGGTCACATTTACATGACACATATGACAATAGTGTGCATATTGTCCCAAATCTTTACAACTATACCATTGAATATTGGTTTTTTGTTTCTTATCCTTGCAATAATGAAATTGGTGGCCTTTTCTCTACAGTTGTAATAGACTCCCATTCCATCTAGGCATGTTTCTGGGTATTATTCCCACAATTACTATAGGATGGAAGGCCAACTCTTCCCTTCATCCCCATTTTCGTATTTCCTTTTCCAAATATTTCTGCATCCCTCTTCTTCTCTTTCCTCCCTTTACAGTTAGAATATTTGGAAAATTAATTTTTAGTCTTGATAGAACATGACACTATAAATTAATATGATGATAAATTCTGGGAGACTAGTCCCCTTCGTAGAAATGGTTTCAAACCATCATAGAACCAATCAATCTTGCTCCTTATATTACATATTTAGTCCATAGCATGCAGTTTGATACTTGTAATGTTCTTTTCATATTTGGAAACATTTCAATCCTTCTTCTCCACATATTTAACAATTTACTTTCCATATCAACTTGTTGTTCTTGGGGAAAATATTTTTCAAATAATATTTCTCGAAACTCCTTTCATTAAATCTCTTCTATTTCTTCCTCCTCCTTTGTGTTTTGGATTAATGAATACCATTGATCACAATCTCCTAATATAAAATAAACTAACATTACAACCTTCTCTTTTTTATTACATCTCAATGAAAGAAATAACTTTTCTAGGTAACTTATCCAACGCTTAGCTACAAATGGGATTTTAGTCCCATTGAATGATGGAGGCTATTGTCTCATAATGCGGTCTAATATAGCTCCCCAATGTTGTGGATATGGATGCTCTATATGAATAAGGTTATTTTTCATAACCTGATGTAGTTTTCCTACTATGGTTATAAGTTTCTTAGCACAAGTCATAGCACCAAATCCACGAACATTATCATGTATCGGTGGGAAACCCTTACGTGGTACACATGCATTCTGGCGGTGTCCATTCCTTCCACTATGAGAAATTTACAAATAGTGGAATAAACTAGATTAATTTATAAATCATAATGTTCAATATCAACATAGAAACATACTTATCATAAATTGAAATCCAATACATAGTTAATCTCAAAATAAAAAACATGGTTACTTTGGGGAAATATTTACATTTAAATCCTTAATAATGTCTTGTAATGAAAATGTGAATTATCTTAAGAATATCCCCCGGGAGTGTCAAAAAAGGTGCGTAGTAAGGACCTTTTTCATGTAATAGGATACCCCAGTTCAAGCACAACACTCCTTGTCAGAGATTTCACTCCTAGGTACATCTGTTCCAGAATCACATCTACTTGTAGTATCTAGAGAGGGGTGTATTTTCTAGAATGATCCACATAATATTTTCCATACCAAAAATTCCAGGATGTTCTTATATGATTATCCTCAATGACTATCTTTAGGGTTTGTTCCCTAATATATGTTTTTTAAATATCGTTTCCATGTTATCTACTAAACTTCCTTTGATACCAACTATAAGGACCCAACCCCAGTTTCCCAGAGTTGGTTCCTTATTTTATTACATTGGCATATAAACAAAAAATATAAATCCCAAAAGAACCAAGTTTTTTAGAAGATTTTGAAACACGATACATACATATGTTCAACAATACATCTTGGAATAAACTAAAAAATATAATTTTTATTGGGAACATCCACAACGATAAGATTATCCTTGTAGTTCAATCATAATAATCTTTTTTATGTCCAATGAAAATAAAACATAAGAAAGGGGTGAGCTAAAAATATCACTATGGGTATGGAATACAGTCAAATATATCATAAGCATAAACATTAGGTATGGTGAATAACTGAAAACACATGTCTTTAAAAATAAACTAGAACAAAATATGGTAGGAATAAGATATGAATATATAATTCCATAATAAAACGTAATCAAGGGTATTCTACTAGTCAAGTAACCACATGTACTATCAATACTATTTTCATAATAAGGGAATTAAAAATGTAGGACATCATAATAATACCGTCAAGGCCTTATTATAAGACCCTAAATATCCATTTTGTCAGGGCCTCATGCCAAGACCATAGTTTTTCTAATAAGACCTACCGATGCACCGAGAGGCTATAAAGGGCCCCACCCAAAACTTAATAAGCATAATTCATTCATAATATGAATGGGGATAAACCTAAAAAATATATACATTCATATTGAAACTGATATACGAAATGAAAATAACTTTTTCTGAACAATAAGCATAATCACTATACATTTAGAGTGAATTGGTGAATGGTTTATGATAGCACATTCCAGTAAAATGAATCATAAACCATTAAATTTAATATGTTTGATTATATCATAAAATATTAATCCAAATATTAAAAAATAATAAACAAGATTTTTGAAATAAATGAAGATACTTTTATAAAATCATCAAGTAATTCTTGAGATAAATACTCGTTCACTTTGAAAAGAAGTTTTCTTGAGGGAAACTATTTCTAAAAAATCATAATGAAATTAAGATATTATTTTCATAATAAAATTAATTATTTTATAAAGTTAATGGTTTTGAAAAACATGTGCCCCTGAAAATAGGTAAGAATTTGAGAAATTCCCTTGAATCAGGATTGTATTTCGGGAAGAATTCTTTTAAGATCCTTTTAAAACATATAACTCCCCATAAATTAATGTATGATTATTGTTGGAACAAATATGTATAACATTATAAAAGAATATATGATGACTAAATATGAATAAATAAGTATTTAATTGTGTTATCTAGCAATAAGGGTAACCTGAATGAAAACTGAGGTTCAGGTGGACAACCCTTAACTTAAGTCTAAAGGTGTTCATAACATGATCGTAATGACCTAAATAATAAAATTTAGGTTCATTTATTAATGATTACAAAACATACTCTACATTTAATTGATTTATTTTAACCTTATTAGGTTCATTCATGGACTTTTCATGGGTTAAGAGAATCAATTTCATTGTTTGGGAGTCTTTTCTTCCTTGGTTTTCATGATCAGTTTACTTATATTCATGTAGGCATTCAAATGTATAATGATATTGGTTTTATGGAATATAATTTTTATATTATTAGTGATAAAACATAATATTATATGTTCATAAAATTAATTTGGTTATTGGGAGTGAAGATGAATCATTATATAAAACATTAATGACAACTGTTTGGGTGAATTAGCAGTTCATAATCACACAAATGTATTTGGATTTATAAATTATTGTAATGTATAAAAAATTATTCTAAAACCTTAAATTAGTTATAATAAATATATTGTTTTATGTTTCAAACATAAAAATAGTTTAATGACAATATTTGAAAGTGTTAACATAAATTGAAAACTGGTCGTTCTTGAATGCGATAAATTAACACATCTCGGGTGGTGTTTTCATTTATAGAATAAATGAAGGGTAATTGATATATGATGAAGAATTATTAAATTATCATAAAAAAATTACATTAAATTTTTGGTACTATATTCATAAAAACATTTGGATTAAATGAGGTTAGGAAAGGAAAATAAAAGAATTGAACATGAAATAAAAGAAAAGAGGAATTTAGCTCTTGAAGTAAAATTCCCTGATAACCTCTTTAGGGGAGAGTTTTTGATCAATTTATGACCCCAAGGGCTGATGAATGCAGGGGGGTTCCTAGGAGTATATTTGAGAACAATATAGAAAATGAAAAAGTCTTTATAGGGGTTAAGAGAAGTGGGGGTGAGGGGGTTTTATGTTGGAGGAGAGGGGTGATTAGCGAATATCTTATTCATTATTTTGTTATTTTCATCCAGAAAACCAAGAGTGTTGATTCACATGAACCATAATAGTAATAATTGAATGTGAGTTCAAACCATATGTGTTACATCATCCTTGATGCTAAGAAAACTAAATTTAACTAAAAATGTATTTATACATTAAATCACTGTATTTCACTCTTTATTAAAAAATCGAGTATTTCAGAAAAATAAAAATACATCACCCTAGACATTTTTAGATGTGTAGATTTTCAAAATGAAATAAAAGTTTTGAAAATAAATTTCTAAATATTAATAATTTGATTTTTAAATAAAATCTTAATTTATTCAAAAAATAACAATTTTAAAACTATATTTGGTTTTATATTACCATGAAAAATTAATCAAGATCTCATTATTTAATAACCTTAAGAAAGTAAAATAATAATATCATTTTCTATCTATAAGGTCCATATTAATATTCATATATAATATTGATAAGGGTATGTTATTATTCCACAAAAATTATTATTGTCCTATCAGACTCAAAATATCATACCGAACACTAATGTGTATGTCAGTTTTTCAAAATTCAAATAATAGAGGTAGAAAAATTATGTTTACTTTCTAGGTTATAATAAAGTGGTGTTATATTGATACATAGTGTTTCATGCATTTATTTTCAAATCTTTGAGGAGTTACAATATCCTTGACACATGATATTAAAAATAATGGTTTAGTGCTCTTAATAATACATCAAAAGGTGATATGTCCAATTAAGTGGCATCAAACTATATGGATTTCATTTCCTCTCATGAGGGTATATTATAATACCATCATATTTGTTCAATATCGACAACAAGAAACCTTTTTCCTTCCTTTTATATAGAAAAATATAGAGTGCCTCACCACATGGCATAAAACCAGCGTCGTTATACTAAATGACCACAAAATCTATGAAGCGTTCATAAAAAGGTTACCATTTATGGAGAACCTCAGATACATATATATCCCCATTTAAGGAAAAACTAAAATAAAAAAAAAATTATTCTAGACCCATGATTATCCATAATAGTTCATTAATTCAAGTAAATCTCTGTATACATACTTGGGAATGAACAAAGGATTCTAGAACATATATTAAATCTATAATATAGTCCTAGAATAGGAAGTAGTTCCACCCCTAATGTTTGTTATTAGAACTAATTACCATCAACTCGACCAATGAAAGTTATTATGTTTCTTTTAGAATGTTACCCAGTGAATTACTACCTTTGGAAAGTAAGTCCATGATTCATCACATATATAAGAACTGTTGTCCATTTCCATCTCCACGAACAAAAACCATTAGAGATATTTCAGAAACACCAAAACCAACATTAGTGATTGAAAACAATTAAAGCCATTGAAAAAAACTCGTTCAGGTAAAAATGGGTTTAGTAAAAATAAAAATGGGGAACTTGATCTAAATCCTTAACCAAGGTGGTACTATTACACTATGTCAGACCCATTTTACATTCACAATTCAAGGGTTTGAATAACACCATCAATTTTGCAAGTGGTCATGAGATGCAAATTTGACAATGTTTTATTTTATGTATCTGTCACATATGACCAATGGAACTTCTCATAGCTATCTTCAATCTAATGGAATCTCACCACCTTTCACAAACACGCACATCATCCACCACACCAGCTAGGTCATCAACCAAATAGAGGATCCATTTCACAGCCATCATCTTCAGCACCGGGTTTCAAATTCATTTCATAGGGAGTACCACTAGAATTTTACTCTCCCCACCATGGAAGCATCTCCATTGGCCCTCATGTCTATAAATCCCTACAAGTCATCTGTTCAGCGATGGTCGATGGTCCAAAAATAGGCATACTAACTAGTAGTCTCAAACCATTTCAAGAACCTACAACTATAATGTGATAATGAGTCCCCCATACCTTAGGGAGGATGTTTAAGTCATCACAAATGACTACATCTGAGTAGTACAAGGGTCCCATAGAAGGGTCCTTATTAGAAATCATCACCTCAAATGCCATGCGTCTCATAATCCTCACAATTAGGTGGATATTTCTCCATTGGCCCTAGCCAAAGTAAAAAATGAACTAGGTCCCTAGGATGTTCCACAAAGGGTGATGATAAGACAATCAGGAATTGGCCACCATCCTCATTCTCGTTGAATAATACACCATATGAATACAATGTCACACAACAGGTAGAAGTATATTCCACCTCCCTCTTATGAATCATGTCAGTCGTATATGAAAACAATTTGAGGAGATAACAATTCCTACTATTGCATTCCAATCCTTCTATGAAATATTTATTTGAAATTAAAAAAAAAAACCATATTATTGCAAATGTATAACAATCCCACAAGTGAAATAAAGTGGAAACCAACTATGAGAATATGTATATTCCTACTATTGTACCTATTTCATGTCAGAAAAATATGGTGGAAACCAATCATGAGGGAATGAAAATCCCCACTAACAATCTTGAGGCATGTTGGACAAATATTGAGGCATCCAACTAGAAGAATATGCAAATACCTATTCTTGAATATAAATATCATTGGTAAAATACGGTGGAAACTAACCATGAGCATGTGAAAATCCATTCCTGTGAATATGATTTCAATTGTAAAAATTGTAACACATGAGACTTTTATGTGAAATATTTTGTTTTTATGTTATATAAATCATCAAAGGAATATTTTACTACACACAGCACTAGCTTGACTTTCTTTACACGCAATCGCGACCTTCCTCGATAGCTTGCGTCGTACGCAATACTGAGTTTCACTAAACAACGATATGTTATTAACAAATTATTAAAACTAGCCATTATGAATAGTAATAACCACTTTTTGAAATTTTATAATTTTTATTTTTCAAAATGGGCTTCATTTTTGGATTCAGAATTTCGAAATTAGCCTATGGTGAAATTTTGGTATTTTTCTTAAAACATTCAATTTTTGATGAATAGTGAAACCACTAAGTGGTAGTTAAAAAAACTGAATTCTTCATAAAACTTAATTTTACCACTTTTGTGAGCGGAATTTCGAAAATCCGAGAGACACGGTTAATATCAAGGACTAAAATGTGGTTCAATGAGATGAAAATAATTTTTGGTGAATGGAAACTTTTTACTTTTATTTACCACGGTTAAAAGTAAATAGGGTAATTAAGGGTAACAATGATATTATTATTACCCTAACACATGTCCTAATTCTATTGGACAAGTTTAATTCGACCAAAAACACCCTTAGGAATAAACTATGACCATTTAGGCCCACTTGGATTAGATTAGGACATTTATTATTAATTTATTTAATGAAGGGTTAAATATTTAAAATCAACGTTTAATAAGTAAATCATTTTTAATATGGGGTTATACATAAGATAAATTCGACTATAAATATTCATTAGAAATATAAAAATATTTCCTACATAATGGTATTTTATTTGTAATTTTTAGACATTAAATAATTTAATTTATTTATGACACAACGATGATGCAGTAATTATCTTATTAATGAAATATTGACATAATTGATGTTATAAATACCCAAATAAATGTAATTAGAGACTCTTTATTAATTAAACTAATTTTATAGGTTAATATGAAATTTTATTATTGATTTAATTAACTTGGTTCGAACTAATCATTCTGTTATGATTTTCACAAAAATCAATTACTAAATATTGTCAAAATTGACATAAAATAGTTTTTAAAACAAATATTATATTATTAATTATTATTTTTTTCCTAAAAATCTAAGGTTCAGAAAAATGACTTAGATAAGGTTATATATATATATAATAAACAACTTGGGGTTCGTTTGTCTTGATATAGTAAGTTTATTAACCTTATAGTATAAGAAAACAATAAGACACGGTAAAAGTTAAATTATCGAACTTAATGTTAAATCTAAATGATAAGGTTAAAATTGATAACTAAACTTGTATAAATTCTATTGTATGAGCGTATTTTGACCCATACCCACCTTATCCTCAAAATAAATCAATTTTTAGCTATTTAAAACCGAACTTGACTTTATAATAAAATAATATTTTTAGTTATTCCAAAGGTGCCCCTCTCCTCCCTTATAAAAGGGCACCTCCTCCCTATCTTCCTAAAACCACTTTGAGCCTTCAAGCTCGGCCAACCCTTGCCAATGTATTCTCTCCACTTCCCTAGAAACATCCTAGAGGTTCTGGTCTTCTTCAAAGACCCATTTTAGTTCCCTAAAAAGAGGTCTCAAAGAAGCACTTCAAAGAAGAGGTAATGTCCGTTACCGATTCTTTAATCTTTATTTCTTCTTCCACTTATTCTTCTTTAGTTGTTTCATTATTAAGTAATAACATCAGTATCACTCATATACTGATATGTTATTATAAGTATGAAACAACTCTATTTCACCATCTATCCATCCTACGGAAAAAGAAATCAACGCGCGTGCGTACGTACGGAATACCGTCTCCACGCCATGGTGTAATCTATTTTCCACCACCACCATACTTGGATGGGTATAATGGTGTAAATAATGACTATATATGACTATTATAAAGTGATACTGATTCTGAAATAGTATACATACACTCCAATACAATTCCACGATCATAGGAACGATATCATCACTCGTGCGTACGTACGGAATACCGTCTCCACGATGTGATGCGACTCGTTCTACATGATCTTCATTTCCTAATGATTATATAAATGAATTGAATGAATGAATATGGTATATATTACACTAATACCATTCCGGAAATGAGGTATCTATATCCTAAAGGGAAGAATAAGAATTTATTCGACAAAACACGCATAATAACAAAAAGTTATAAACACCCGAATAACAAGTAACAATGAAATATTACTACTAAGAAGCACAGAATATGACCATATATGAAATCATAAAAATACTTATGATCCTGTAATAAGTCAATAACTTTATTTAAATAATTATACAGGAGGTTTGGACACTTACGAAGCTAAATGGACCTAAGGTTAGGGAAATATCACAATCTCATTTTTATCCGAGATTGTTTATTCGTAAGTATTTACTGGGGTGTATTTTATCATCCACATCCATGTTTCTTCAATATTTAATATTATTTCCATCCACCTACATTTTTTTAAATCCAATTTTACCCTTCGGTGAGATTTTAGTAAAATATATGAAAGGAATATTTTGTCATTTTTTGTACGAGGTACTTTTTGACTTTCCGACAAAAGTATGAGAAGAATGTTTTTTTAACTTATACGACATGAATGGATTTTTAAAACATTATTTACAAGAAGATTCCTTTACAAGTTTTCAAATTTATTTTTAATCAACTTATTTTAGTTTAAAATTGTATGACATGTTAAGAAAGGAAAATTTTTTTGAAGTAGAAAGGATATTTTCCTAAAGAATAGAGTTCATGTGTTTTATCAAAATTATTTTCTATCTAAGATAATATTGGGTTATGTTTATATCCCTATTATTAAATTGATTTTATTATGTTGTGATGGAATCATTTTTATGAATTCCTTTATCTTATATGAATTGTTTTATGAAGTAATGTTGTTTAAGAATCCCATTTTTATTACATGGGTTATGCAATGATGTATGATTTATGATTTTGTGGAACACATAAGAATGGTATCATTATGAGATGGGTGGGACCAATATATCCCCACAATGCATTGGGTAATGATTTTATATCTCATGAGATAGACATGGATGGAATGGTAGGTTATACCGGTTCAGTGAAACAGGACTGAAACGAGGTGTGAACTCAGTTCAGAAATGGACTTTGTCCACAAAGATAGTCTTGACAATGAGTCTTGACTAATAAGAAATGATTCTCTATGATTATGTGTGCATGCCACAAAGTTTCATGTTTTATGTTTTGATTATTGGGATTACATTTTACTACTATGATTTATCCCATGTTATGAAATTATGATCTCTTTTGCAGGTTAAGATTTCCAAAAGATATGTTCTTATGAATATGACGTGATTGATATTTCTTTTATTTACCCTTACTGATCATTTGAGCTCACCCATTTGTATGTTTTATTTCCCCAGGCCAAGAAGAAGGTTATTAAGTAGAATATGCCCAAAATGGACTCTAGATATGATGAAATAAATGGGAGGAAAAGTAGATGCTTTATGAACTAGTTGTTTATGTTTCCCAGTTTCTAAAGACACTATACCTATACTGTCCTTTCGTGTTTTTGTTATATGTTGTAATAAGTATGCTTCAATTTTGATGTATTAACAATGTATGTAAAGTATGGGTCGTTATAGTTGGTATCAGAGGAAATGTATAGTCAACCTTTGGAAACTGGGATGCGAAAGCCTTAGTAAGAACCCTAAGGATAAGTCTAATAATAGAACACAATCATAGTGTTTTAGAAATGGCCATGAATAACCTAGTATAAGACCTTAAGTGTGAAATTTTATTCTTGATTATTTGGTTTTCCTATTATAATTAGTGTTGATCACACTATTCTTCTTGGTTTTAGTCAATGGATGGAACCCGAAGGAACCGTGTTAATGCGGAATGCGACAGGCAATGCAATGATTGTCCCCCTAAGAAACCAAACGTTATGGGAGCTGGAATGCAAAATCTTGTAGCCATGCTCACACAACTTTCTCAAGATATGAATCATGCAGGACTTCCAAACGAGCAAAGGAAGGAGCAACATTCTGTTGAATCCTTCACGAGACAGCATCCACCTTCATTCAGCGGGTGTACTGATCCATTAGTTTCCGAACAATGGATTAGTACTACTGAAAAGATATTTTCAGTTCTTCAATGTTATGAGCATGATAAATTCATCTTAGTAGTGTATCGTTTGGAAGGTTATGCTGATCAATGGTGGAATCTTATTAAGAATACGAGGCAAAGGGATGAAATTGAGTCCATGGTATGGGACGAGTTCATGAACTTATTTTTCAATAAGTGCTTCCCTCGTATTCTCCGAACAAAGATGGAGAAAGAGTTTCTGGAACTGAAGCAAAAGGATGATTAATCTGTTGGTACTTATGAAGAAAATTTTACAAGACTTGCATGGTACGCTTCTGGTATTATTATCCAACCTGAGAGTAAGATCGATCGATTCTTTAGTGGCTTAAAACCAAGCCTTTGAAGGGCCTTAGCCATAAGTGACTTCAATAGCTACGAGGAAATCATTCGATGTGCTCTCAAAGTTGAGATGGAGATTGGAGTAACCCATCAGTCATATGGGTTTGATAAGAAGAGTAAAATAGAATTCAAAGGAAAATCTAAAGAGAACACTAAAAAGAAGATGAGCTTTCCCTTTTGCTCAAAGTGTGGAAAGAAACATGGAGGGAGATGTCTTAAAGGGACAAGTAAATGTTTCAAATGTGGAAAGGAAGGTCATCGGGCATTTGAATGCCGCGATGATGGGAAGAAGATGTCTAATGATGTAAACAAAGGAAGGGATACACAGAATTAACCTACTACACTTCAATGTTTCAAGTGCAAGGAGATGGGGAATTATGCCAATAAATGCCCTAATCCAAGGGTTGATGATGATGGTCGACGTCAAAAAACTCTTAAGGCTAAACACAAAGGAAAGTCACATGCAATTTCTATCAGCATTGTGGAGTACGATAACGATGTGGTGAAAGGTAAAATTACCATCCACTCTAAAGTGGCAAATGTTTTATTTGATTCTGGATCCACCCACTCTTTTATTTCTAAAGAATTTTCTAAGGGTATCACTGTATTACCTCAACAATTAAGTGTTGAGTTAGATGTGACAACACCTAATGGCACAACAGTCGCATCAAAAGTTTATAATTCTTCTCCGATTGAAGTTTATGGGAAAGTGCTTCCTGCAAATCTTGTGATCCTTCCTATAGTGGAATTTGATGTGATTCTTGGCATGGATTGGCTTTCCCAACATGGAGCTCATATCAATTTCCAAAGAAGCGAAGTCACATTTCATATTCCAGATCAATCTATGATCGTCTATCGATGCAAGGATGAACATAACCTTCCAGTAGAAATTTCTTCCATTTTATGGGTATTGATTCCACTAAGTGAAGGTTATTTATCTCTAATGGTTTGTGAGAAAATCACAATTAAGAATATGCCCATTGTACGGGAGTTTGATGATGTCTTTCCGGAGGAATTACCGGGTCTTCCACTGAATCGTGAAGTTGAGTTTTCAATAGAACTCGTATCGGGTGCTTTGCCTATTTCAAAGACACCTTATAGAATGTCCCCAATTGAGTTGCAGGAATTGAAGAAGAAACTCCAAGAGAATCTTGATAAGGGATTCATACGCCCTAGTGTGTCACCATGGGGAGCTCCTGTTCTATTTATTAAGAAGAAATATGGATCAATGAGGCTCTGCATTGATTATCGAGAACTTAACAAGATCACTATCAAGAACAGATATCCTCTCCTACGCATTGATGACTTATTTGACCAACTACGCGGAGCTCAATACTTTTCCAAGATTGATCTTCATTCAGGGTATCATCAATTAAGGGTCAAAAGGGAGGATATACCAAAGACGGATTTCCGTACAAGGTAAAGACACTATGAATTTATAGTGATTCCATTTGGTCTTACTAATGCCCCTGCTATCTTCATGGATCAGATGAATAGAGTCTTTAGAGACTATCTTGATCAATTTGTGGTAGTATTTATAGACGATATTCTTGTCTATTCAAAGAGCAAGGAAGAACATGAAGATCAATTGAGAATTATATTGAAGACCCTGAGAAAGGAGAAGATTTATGCCAAATTTACAAAAGGTGAATTTTGGCTTCAAAAAGTTTCATTTTTGGGTCACATAATCTCAAAAGAGGGGATATCTGTGGATCCAGCAAAAACAGAGGTTATCGAAAGATGGTCGAGACAAACAAAAGTAACTGAGATCCAATGTTTTCGTGGTTTGGCTGGATATTATCGATGTTTTGTGAAGGATTTTTCACGATTATCTAATCCACTCACCAAGTTGACTCGGAATGGAGTTAAGTTTGTCTGGACGGAAAAATGTGAAGATAATTTCAAAGCGTTGAAAATAAGGATATCCAGTGCACCTGTGCTCACACTTCCTTGTAGTGGAGAAAGGTTTGTGATCTATAGTGATGCATCCAAGAAGGGATTGGGGTGTGTTCTTATGCAAAATGATATGGTGATAGCTTATGCCTCACGACAGTTGAAAATCCATGTGCAAAATTACCCAACACATGATTTGGAGTTAGCTAGGGTAATCTTTGCATTAAAGATTTGGTGGAATTACCTTTATGGTGAAAGGTGTGATATTTATAGTGATCATTAATGTTTAAAGTATATTTTCACACAAAAGGAGCTGAATATGCGTCAAAGAAGATGGTTGGAGCTGATTAAGGATTACGACTGCTCAATCCATTACCACCCTGGGAAAGAAAAACAAGGTGGCAGATGCATTAAGTCGACAAGACCATGCCAGTTTATCCATGATGAGGATCACAAAAGATCCAATATTTATGGATTTACAAAGGATGGTTCTTGGAATTATAATGGAAGGGGAAAAATCGTATCTTTCTCAAATGAATGTTCAACCATTTATACATGTGAAGATTAAAGAGGCACAGAAAGAAGATGTCGAGTTACAAAAGAAGGTGAGAAATGTTCCTGAATTCAACCTTGATTTTGATGGGATAATAAAGTTTAGGAATAGGGTTTGTGTTTCTCCCATCCCCGAATTAAAGAAGGAGCTGTTGGATGAGTCTCATAGTTCTTAATTCTCTATTCATCCTGGAAGCACGAAGATGTATAGGGACCTAAGAGAGTACTTCTGGTGGGATGGCATGAAAAGAGATGTTGCTGAATATGTCTCTCGATGCTTGGTTTTTCAACAAATTAAAGCTGAGATACAGAAGGCTAAGGGGATGTTACAACCAATACCCATACCCGAATGGAAATGGGAAAACATCACTATGGACATTGTCACAGGACTTCCTAAAACATCCAAAGGCAATAATGCTATCTGGGTCATAGTTGATTGTCTTACCAAGTCTGCACACTTCATTGCTATTAGAGAGGATTTCTCTCTGGATCAGCTTGCCAGGATATATGTAAAGGAAGTGGTAAGATTGCATGGAGTACCAATTTCTATTATATCTGATCGGGATCTGAGATTTACCTCAATGTTCTGGAGAAGTCTTCAGCATACTCTGGATACAGAGTTGAGTTTCAGCACTGCTTATCATCCTCAGACAGACGGTCAGTCTAAGAGAACAATTCAAACTCTAGAAGATATGTTGAGAGCATGCTCTATGGATTTCAAAGGTGGTTGGGATCAACACCTACCTTTGGTGGAATTTTCTTATAATAATATCTTTCACTCCAGTATTCAGATGGCTCCTTATGAAGCTCTCTATGGAAAGAAATGCAGGACTCCAACTTGCTGGGATGAAGTTGGGGAAAGAAAGCTATTAGGACCAGATCTTGTTAATGAAATGGTAGAAAAGGTCAGATTTATTCAACTACACATAACAGCAGCTCAGAGTCGACAGATAAGTTATGCCGACAACCTAAGAAAATACCTAGAGTTTGAAGTGGGTGATAAAGTTTTCTTACGAATATCTCCCTGGAAGAGGGTCATGAGATTTGGAAAGAAGGGGAAGTTGAGCCCTAGATATATTGGTCCTTTCGAAATACTAGATCGTGTTGGGAAGGTAGCTTACCGATTGGAACTTCCACCGAACCTCTCTCAAGTTCACGATGTGTTCCATGTATCTCTCCTGAGAAAGTACATACCTGATCCTTCACATGTACTCAGCTCAGAAGTTGTACCACTGGAGCATGATCTTTCTTATGAAGAACAACCGATAGAGATTCTGGATCATAGCGAAAAAGTCCTACGGAAAAAGACCACTTGATTGGTGAAAGTTTTCTGGAGGAACCACCAATTAGAAGAAGCTACATGGGAGCTTGAGGATATGATGAGGGAGAGGTATCCTCATCTGTTTGTTACAAAGTGATGAATTTTGAGGGCAAAATTCATTTTAAGGGGGGGTAGAATGTAACACCCGAGACTTTTATGTGAAATATTTTGTTTTTATGTCATATAAATCATCAAAGGAATATTTTACTACACACAAAACTAGCTTGGCTTTCTTTACATGCAATCATGACCTTCCTCGATAGCTTGCGTCGTACGTAATACCGAGTTTCACTAAACAACGATATGTTATTAAAATATTATTAAAACTAGCCGTTATGAATCGTAATAACCACTTTTTGAAATTTTATAATTTTTATTTTTCAAAATGGACTTCATTTTTGGATTCGGAATGTCGAAATTAGCCTAGGGTGAAATTTTGGTATTTTTCTGAAAACTTTCAATTTTTTATGAATAGTGAAACCACTAAGTGGTAGTTAGAAAAACTGAATTCTTCATAAAACTTAATTTTACCGCCTCTGTGAGTGGAATTTCGAAAATACGAGAGACACGGTTAATATCAAGGACTAAAATGTGGTTCAATGAGATGAAAATAATTTTTGGTGAATAGTAACTTTTTACTTTTATTTACCACGGTTAAAAGTAAATAGGGTAATTAAGGGTAACAATGATATTATTATTACCCTAACACATGTCCTAATTCTATTGTACAAGTTTAATTAGACCAAAAACAACCTTAGGAATAAAATATGACCATTTAGGCCCACTTGGATTAGATTAGGACATTTATTATTAATTTATTTAAAGAAGGGTTAAATAGTTAAAATCAAAGTTTAATAAGTAAACCATTTTTAATATGGGGTTATAAATAAGATAAATTCGACTATAAATATTCATTAAAAATCTAGAAATATTTCATACATAATGGTAATTTATTTGTAATTTTTAGACATTAAATAATTTAATTTATTTATGACACAACAATGATGCAGTAATTATCTTATTAATGAAATATTCACATAATTGATGTTATAAATACCCAAATAAATGTAATTCAAGACTTTTTATGAATTACACTAATTTTCTAGGTTAATATGACATGTTAGTATTGATTTAATTAACTTGGTTAGAAGTAATCATTCTGTTATGATTTTCACAAAAATCAATTACTAAATAGTGTCAAAATTGACATAAAATAGTTTTTAAAACAAATATTATATTATTAATTATTATTTTATTCCTAAAAATCTAAGGTTCGGCCCAATGACTTATATACGTTTATATATATTAATAATAAACAACATGGGCTTCGTTTGGCTTGATATAGTAAGTTTATTAACCTGATAGTATAAGAAAACAAGAAGACACGGTAAAAGTTAAATTATCTAACTTAAAGTTAAATCTAAATGATAAGGTTAAAATTGATACCTAAACTTGTCTAAATTCTATTGTATTAGAGCCTTTCGACCCATCCCCACCTTATCCTTGAAATAAATCAATTTGGAGCTATTTAAAACTGAACATGACTTTATAATAAAATAAAATTTTTAGTTATTCCAAAGGTGCCCCTCTCCTCCCTTATAAAAGGGCACCTCCTCCCTCTCTTCCTCACACCACTTTGAGCCTTCATGCTCAGCCAAACCCTGCCAATTCCTTCTCTCCACTTCCCTATAAACATTCTAGAGGTTCTGGTCTTCTTCAATGACCCATTTTAGTGCCCTAAAAGGAGGTCTCAAAGAAGCACTTCAAAGAAGCGGTAATGTCCGTTACCGATTCTTTCATCTTTATTTCTTCTTCCACTTCTTCTTCATTAGTTGTTTCATTATGAAGTAATAACATCAGTATCACTCATATACTGATATGTTATTATAAGTATGAAACAACCCTATTTCACCATCTATCCATCCTACGGCAAAGGAAATCACCGCGCGTGCGTACGTAAGGAATACCGTCTCCACGCCCTGGTGTAATCTATTTTCCACCACCACCTTACTTGGATGGGTATAATGGTGTAAATAATGACTATATATGACTATTATAAAGTGATACTGATTCTGAAATAGTATACATACACTCCAATACAATTCCACGATCATAGGAATGATATCATCACTCGTGCGTACGTACGGAATACCGTCTCCACGATGTGATGCGACTCGTTCTACATGATCTTCATTTCATAATGATTATATAAATGAATTGAATGAATGAATATGATATATATTACACTAATAAAATTCTGGAAATGAGGTATCTATAACCTAAAGAGAAGAATAATAATTTATTCGACAAAACACGCATAAGAACTAAAAGTTATAAACACCCGAATAACAAGTAGCAATGAAATATTACTAAAAAAGCTAAGAATATGACCATATATGATATCATAAAAATAAGTATGATTCTGGAATAAGTAAATAACATTATTTAAATCATTATACAGGAGGTTCAGACACTTACAATGCAAAATGGACATAAGGTTAGGGAAATATCACAATCTCATTTTTATCTGATATTATTTATTCGTAAGTATTTACTGGGGTGTATTTTATCATCCACATCCATGTATCTTCAATATGTAATATTATTTCCATCCACCTAAATTTGTTTAAATCCAATTTTATCCTTCGGTGAGATTTTAGTAAAAGATATGAAAGGAATATTTTGTCGTTTTTCGTACAAGGTCCTTTTTGACTTTCCGACAAAAGTACGAGAAGAATGTTTTTTTTAACTTATACGACATGAATGGATTTTTAAAACATTATTTCCAAGAAGCTTCCTTTACAAGTTTTCAAGTTTATTTTTAATCAACTTCTTTTAGTTTAAAATTGTATGACATGTTAAGAAAGGAAAATGTTTTTGAAGTAGAAAGGATATTTTCCTCAAGAATAGAGTTCAAGTGTTTTATCAAAATTATTTTCCATCTAAGATAATATAGGGTTTTGTTTATATCCCTATTATTACATTGATTTGATTATGTTGTGATGGAATTATTTTTATGAATTACTTTATCTTATATGAATTGTTTTATGATGTCATGTTGTTTAAGAATCCCATTTTTATTACATGGGTTATGCAATGATGTATGATTTATGATTTTATGGCACACATAAGAATGGTATCATTATGAGATGGGTGGGACCTATATCTCCCTCAAATGCATTGGGTAAAGATTTTATATCTCATTAGATAGACATGGCTGGAACGGTAGGTTATACCGGTTCAGTGAAACAGGACTGAAACGAGGTGTGAACTCAGTTCAGAAATGGACTTTGTCCACTAAGATAGTCTTCGCAATGAGTCTTGACTAATAATAAATGATTCTTTATGCTTATGTGTGCATGACACAAAGTTTCATGTTATATGTTATGATTATTGGGATTACATTTCACTACTATGATTTATCCCATGTTATGAAATTATGATCTCTTTTGCAGGTTAAGATTTCCAAAAGATATGTTCTTATGAATATGACGTGATTGATATTTCTTTTATTTACCCTTACTGAGCATTTGAGCTCACCCTTTGAATGTTTTATTTCCCCAGGTCAGGAAGAAGGTTATTAAGTAGAATATGCCAAAAAGGGACTCTAGATATGATGAAATAAATGGGAGGCAAAGTAGATTCTTTATGAACCAGTTGTTTATGTTTCCCAGTTTCTAAAGACACTATACCTATACGGTCCTTTAGTGGTTTTGTTATATGTTGTAATAAGTATGCTCCAATTTTGAAGTATTAAAAATTTATGTAAATTATGGGTTGTTATAAAAATAGTGAATATGTCTATAGTAAAATTCATGTCCCCACCAAGGGACATGAAGCCCGTCATTCTAATATGGAGAAAAATTACATGTATATGAAAATACATGCCCACCAATATGAAGCTCATCTACCAAATATTGTAGAAGTAATATACCATTAGAGGAAAATTAATGTGGATTAATAATAATCCCATTATTCAAATAAGATGGAAAAATGATCAGAGAAAAATTTCTTCTCATTTATATCAATACTTCTATGTAAATGGTGTGGAAATTGGAGAAAGTAGCTGTCGTATCCAAGTTGTAAATCATGGGAAGACTGAAACCTCTTCTCCCACCACATAGAAGGACCATCAGTACATACTGGTAGGAAATAGAAGTATGGGGCTGGAACATATTCCAACTCTGACACCGGAATAGGTACATATCACCATTCACCCCAAGGAAGTTTCTTACCACATCTCCAAAATAATTGAGGATTATTTTTCGATCTGTGAGCATATCCTACATCCTTCCAAGAAGTAATCATGTCCTCAATGGGCATAAGGATTTGGGCCCACAACACTGCCTCCCCATGTGGGATGACTCATCCAAACAATGGGGTGGTCATCCAGAGAAGACATCCATCCCTGCTCCTATTCCGGAGGTTAGTTGGTAATATTCCACAATAAATGGACAAATGGATCAGTAACAAATACCAATTCAAATTAGGGGTCACTGGTTCACTTTGGTGGATATTCTATGGTAGGCAAATATCCCTTCCATAATATAGGAATCTCGTTGTTGTTTCCCAGCATCAATATAGGATCCACATCAATATTTACCCATATGTTAAGGTCTTCACTTACAATGATAGACCCTAGTTACCTGAAATATATAACAAAAAAAATCCAATGGAAACTAATAAAATGAACACAAAACTCATAACCCTACTCTGTTGGAATCTAGAATTCAAGAGGCCATTAGAAACCTAACTCTGGTGGCCCATGGCTCCTCTAGTACATTATCAAATTGTGGAAGTGGTAGTATCATTCACAAAGTTCTTCCCTAAAAAATTGTTACAAGAAACTCTACAGGTCCTCCCTGGTGCCAAAACCATGATTTATTCCTTCTTGGACACCAACTTATCAATCATTATATCTAATCTACTGATCATCCACATGGTATCCATTTGTATGTCCTAAAGATAAAATAACCATAAGTTCCTCCACATACTATAGTGTTCCATGAAGGTCCTTCATATGGTATATGCTATAGAAATCCCCCACCAAATTTGGAAATTAATATATGATGGTTGTCCTCATCATGATGGAATGCACTGTAAAGGACCTCGCCATAGTGAAATAATATTTCGACTATATGTTACTTTCCTTGTTGTATTGTTTTTTGAAGTTTCTTCCTATGGTACACACTATAGACATTTTTCTTATAGCCGTACATCAAGATATGATGATCGTCCTCTCCATTATGATATTCACTACGAAGGTCCTCCCTATAGTAACATTTCACGTTGACAAGAAGGTCATCCCATTACCAATTAAAATATGATAAAACACTCATATTATGAGGTTATTTAAAATATAGGTTCATACATTCTATATATCTTATCAATGCCATGAGACATAATTTGTCTACATGGAGACGAACCTGGGAAACTCCCATCATCTAAAACAACCCTAGACTGTTACCTTAAAAACTATATTGTTATTATCCCCTTTACTTGCGACAAAATAGTCAAGAAGCTCCCATGTTGGAATAATCAATTAAAGAAATCTGTAGAATAAAAGAGAAAGAACATGTGTCTCGGGAAAATAAAATTGGCTAGGTATGACATAAAAATTATGTTTCGGCCCCCAACCACTTCTTAGTTCTACATTCTACATGCATTGTCAGAAGGGTGCATACACTAAATCCATCTGAATAATTAGAAAAACCTCTTCAACCTGAAATACAATTTCATGCCATATAATGGGAATTACGAAAATTTCCAAATATTGGGATAGATTTGTGGACTAATCAACTTGGAATCCCTTCCATATTCAAAGAAACCATGATCTGATAAGTGAAGGAATTATATTAATTCCCCAAACCTTATTGAGTTCCATATTTATTTCATATAATTTCATATTCTGCGCCTAGTGTTTACATTTGAGGATGGGGGAACCTGGATAATTTCATTTCACCTGACACCCTATTCAGAAGAACCCACTGGAAGGGGAATCATATAATGTCATTATTCAATGGTGGCTGTCAAGAATAACCCTTTCTCAAGAAATGAGGAATATTAAATAATTATCAGGCCTAAATAAGTATTGAACGCCTCATGATCAATGAGATAAAGACATAAAAATACACATGAACTAGGAAATTGAGAACATTCAATAGGCTTCTCGGCTAAGGGGAGCCTCTCAAAAATCCCAACTAGTATTGTCATAAAGAAATAGCTTGTGTCCTAACTAGGCATTTTATCTATTTCACACTTGAAAACAAATGCTAGAGATGATGAGATGATCCATAACAATAACAGTTTCCTTTGTACGGTAGAATCCCCTACTAATAGGTATGGGGAATTGTTAACAAAAAATTACATTGTATGATTAAATAATTCATATCTACAAAAAAAGGCAACACGGTCATCCCCATCCCATAGGGTTGTGGTCATTTTTACCTCAACTTCCATTAAATGGAAATCATTATTTTCACATTTATAAAGAATAAAATGAGATAAGTCCTCCCAGTTCACCCTATCTCATGATCCATTTGTTATATAAAGGAGGCATATGACTAGGATTAAAAGTAATTCCCTCTGAGTCACCCTTCTCCAAGGATCTTGAATAGGATCTCAGAATGGAAGGGAGTGGTCCAACAAACAAATCAAAAAACTCTTCTAGTAATCAAAATCTAGTATGATGCCCACAATGAATTACAGAACATTAAATGTCTTGGATTATAATATTGTAGTTGGTACTAGAAATAATGAAAATGTAGAAGAGAATGTAGATAATGGTTCCATCTTGGATGTGGTCCACACATTGAATGAAGTTGTGCATACCCGAAAAAAGGGAATCCCTCTAAATTTGGGTTCTCCATTGATAAATCCCCCACTACCTCCTCATTTAATATCAACCTGAGAGTAGAATAAAGGAAAAGTCATTTATAAAACACCTACTCCACTAGATGAGGAGGGGATCCCTTTTCTAAATGAAAGATTATCTCTTACTGAAAAATAAATTAAATACGTAAGTCAATTCATGTTACTCCTTCTTTGATAAAGCATTCCTATGTAATTTTCTCTCTAGGAAGAGACTCATAGTACACTTCCAGTAGGTGAATCCCAGCTACAAGGGTTCATCCTAATTATTAAAGCATATCCATTTTTCTGTCATGAAACCCATACCACCGGTATTACTCAACCATATCATGGAAAGATATAAAGAATTCCCTCCATTAAGGAGACGACCAGAATGTGTTCAAGAAAACCCTTAAAAGATGTCCTTGGTTGTATATCTAAATCTAATTGTGGCTGAAAATGCATGCCATATTCTACCGATTATTATATCAATCCATGTTGAAGTCCGAATGAATACTCATAACGGGATTATTGACACCAACGATTCACTAGCTTCTCGATTGGATGATTCTGAGGAGTGGAGTTCACTAGCCCATGCAAAATAGAAACCATACCAAGACTTGGTGAGAAACACTTCTCCTATTCCAAATTCTGGAGTAATAATTTTATGATATTCAATGAAACATGTGTCTTGGAAAATCATTTTACCCACTATGCACCCCACAACGATCCCATTATGGGAACTGCATAAACAAAAGAAGAAATGAATCTTAGATTCTCTTTATGAACCCTACATGGTTTAGCCTTTATTTGGTACCCCACATTTCCAAATTGGTCGATCATGGTAGGGGAGGTTCTCTATCGACAATTTTTCATTCAGTTCATCTCAACACTACAAAACATATAAATTAGGGACCTCCTGAATTTCAAATAGTGAGATAACTATAGTGTATCATATTTCATATCTAGGTAGAAAGGGTTGACATATTCCCTTAACTCACCACTCCACCCCTTGGATCTACTAAATATGTTAATAGAGAAACATTTTGATGAGGTGTGAACACTTCTCATCCCAGTAAAGTATACTGATGGGTTTTGGGAGTTCTTTTCCATTTCCTAATGAATGGAGGACTCTATACAAGAAACTATGATCAAGTCCTGAATAATCGCACTAGTCCAATGGATAAAAAACAGGGAAGCTCGAGGTGACATCCATCACACAAAAGCCAACCTTTTCTCATACTCTAGCTCCTAAGTCTAGGCCATGTCTTTCACAACACCCTAGGCCTCAACAAAAACCCCTGCCTTTACAGGATGATCAGAGGGGACCCATGAAAAATAAATTCATATAATTAATTAATAAATTTTACTCACTTCTTGATAATATATTCTTTGTCTATTTTATACCCCATATGGAAAATGATTTACATTCCTCCGAGATACTAAAAGGGCAGAACATGTAGGTCTTGATGACCACCTAAATTATTTCTCATTTCACAAAATACTTGAAAACTCCATTCATGAATGCTTCCTCTTAAATGGCCTCCTATATAAATGAATGATTCTGAGTAGGTGAAAGTGGGAATGTTTTCGGTGCAGGTGGCGCATGATTCTTCTTCTACCCATGAAGATGGAGGTGAGGGGAATGAAGTTGTTATAAGGAGCGTACAAAATATTTATAGTTGTATGAATTGAAAATAAATCAATTGATCTCATGTAATTATTTATTAATAGATAAAAAATCATCTTTCCTCTGGTCACTTTTATTATAACATTGGAAACATCATTGATACCACAAACATCTAAAACCAGGACACTAAAAAGAAGTATGTCAAAATATATAGGGAGAAATTGTAGGGGGATGATCCTACACTAATTCCAATGTAGAAATTGACACTCTCAATTTTTTACCACATATATGATACAACGAACATCTCCCCACCAAACAACACAAACAAATAGTCATCCAAGAAGAGAAATAAATAAATTTGGAATTAATCATTGGATTAATTAATTTCATTAACATAACTGATACCTTCTCCAATGATGAGTGTTTCAATGAAAATAAGTTACCAACATCATATTTGGGAACCCAAGGAATGTGTCACAAGAAAAAATGATACTATAGGAGACATAGTCATGGTGAGAACTAGATTTCTAGCCACACCCCAACCTGGACTATCAATGTTGCAAAAACCCATAGAGTATCTCTTTAAATGTTCCAACAGTAAGAGGAGAATCCACTACACCTACCAGAATCTACTCTCACCAAATCATTCTAGAATATCAATTAGAATACGAATATGTGTTAGATATACCTCAATGATAAGACAGAACTTCCAGGCCCAACCTACTAAGGACAAGAGCACCTCTGTCTCTTATCTCGAGGGATGATCCATATATATCAAATAATCAATACCTCAATGTTCCTATGAAATAACATCCCCACACTGGGAAGACATGGACTTTACATCCTAACTATGACATTATGAAATCGTTATCCTCATTACTGGCCAAATTGTCAATCTTTGATACATTTATTTTGTCAAAATACCTATGGGAATCCATCGTAGAGACTTTTCAATGCCCCCATGATTTTGTGTCTGTGGTGGCTGCTGTTGTGGTATACCGAATAGAGACTGATTTTTTAGAGTGACACAAGGTTATCTCCAACAAAAACCAAGGTGAATACACCGTTATATAGTGGAACGTCAGACCCTTGTATGTGTTCTGCAGGATAAATGGTTTTTATGTCTGAAACGTTTTCATTGACAATGGCACTACTGTTAATCTAGTTATGTTATAAAAATGTGATCGACTGGATTATTATGAGAATAATATAACAACTTCCACCAAAACATTTCATGGTTATACAATAGTTGGTAGACGAAACTAGGATGAATAAATCTCAAAGACCAATTTAGAGACCTTATACCCTACACTTAATTTATGGTAGTTCAAGAGAACATAAACATCATCTTCCTACTAAAAAGTCATTGGTTCCATCAACAAAAATTCATACCCTCATTGTACCTTCAATGTATAAAATAATGCATTAATGGAAAAAATAGGATGTTTCATGCAAAAAAGGTACAGATCGAATCCTACAAGGTTCGTTATATCACTATAATATTCTATCAGGGGAAAGGGAAATGACCTCTGGTTGATGGTGTTGATATGGTCGCCATGCCGAACAGTCTGGAAATGATTCCAACCGACCCCTTAAAATATCTTGATGATGAATATGTGTTACCCATCAACCACGATGGGTATAGTTTTCCAAATAATGTTGAATATTCAGAAATATTTATGATTTCATCCATGGCAATAGAGTCCAGTAGTGTTTAAATGTTTATCGGCTCCCTATATAGTTATAAATTATCAAATAAAAATTCCTTCATTCTATCACAAGAGCTCTAAAAATTCCTCAAATCACCCACCGAGGATGAATATGAAATTTTTTCAATCATTGTGGACAATAAAACTCATTTCTCCCTCAATCCACATTCTCCAGAGACTCAATTAAATACTCTATTAGCTAGTGCATGGGATGTAGCATCACCCTTTAGATGATATGATATCGACCCTTATATTATCTCTTGAGAACTAATCCCAAGAAATTATTACCCAATGGAACAAGTGAAAGACGTTCTAGAGGAAGAAGAGGAGTGAGACCTTATTGTAACCCCTCTATTATTTGAATAGTGTTTCTTTACCTACATCATTGAGCTCTGAGAAACAAATATGGTTTTGAAGTAGAACCATAAACAACAAGAAATTGTGTGTCCATGTATTCTGATGCGAAAGATGTGTAAACATCATTCCTAAAGAAGAATCTGGATGTATTCGTTTAGAACTACAATGAAATTTTGGTCCTCAATCCCTTGGTGGCCACTCACCACCGTAGTCTTCCAAAATACTACTAGGGATATAATCAATAAGCCATAAGGACACAACCCACACATGCTTCCAAAATTGATGTTGAATTTGACAATATCATCAGAGCCAACATCATTCATGTGGCCCAATATTTGAATTTTATGTCCAATATCATCCCTATACCAATGAAAATGGGAAATTATATTCCACAATAACATTAGAGATTCAACTAGCACTGTCCAAAAGATTATTACCCAATCCCAATCCCAAAACTGTTGATCTATCAAACAACTAGATATAAGGATCTCTCCTTAAGAGATGGATATTATGGATATAAACAAATTTTAATAGTCCAGTAGTATGAATAATCTTCCACCATCAGGTCTACTAGGGAGTATTTTTCTGTTAGCTAATTCCCTTTAACTTGAAAAGGTCGTCTCCAATTACCAACGTTCCATGAATCGCATCTTCAAACCCTTCCTATGAATGTTTTGAAAAACCTATGTTGACTTCCTACTATTTAAACATAGAAAATTATTGTTCCACCTGTTTTAACATGAAATCATTTTCAACAAATTGTCACATAACAACATGAAAATGATCCCCTTGAAATGTGCTTTTGGACTTGACTCAAGAATTGTTTTTGTCTTCTTTGTACACCATCATGGAATCGATTTCGACCCCAATAAGGGAATAGATATCCTAGGATTTTACCACCTCACATCCTCATCGATTTTTGATGACTTCAAGGAATCATTTCCTATATCTAACGCTTCATAGATAACCTGGCATGAAAATTCATTCCCTTCATTAAGTTGATAAAAAAGGGGGTTTCAAATCAGTAGAATGATTATTGTTTCGAAATTGAACAGCCTGATGAAGAGGCTTTCTTTGTTAAAGAGGACCTTGTATGGGGGATATGCATTTTTAGGGTGCATCCAGAAGTCTGGCCAGTAAAAGGATGGAAGACCCTAGGAACAACAAAGTGGGGTTCAGAGATGTGATCATACCCCTAGAAAAGGAATTATCTTCCTACTCCTTCCAAATATAGGTGGGATTAAATAAAAATGGAGAAGAATATGTTGCTCTTATTGTAGGGCTAGAGCTAGAACATTATGCAGAAGATACTCATTTCTTGATTAAAGGTGATTCAGATCATGTCATCAAGCAGGTTGATAGCTATTATTCTATCAAAAAGGATTATCTAACACTGCTAATAAATAAGATTATGGAAGTAATAGTGGAATTTCCATTGGATCCAACATTAACTGTTTGGTTATGGGACTAATAGTGTGATCAAACACGCATTTGAATTTTACACCACTAGATGGTATCACTATTCGCTAAGGATGAAAAGGATGAAATTTTTTTTTATTCCCATATTATAATTGTATGTTCCAACGACAATATGGATGATACCAACTATGGACAACCATATAAATGGAGAACTCCCACCAAAAAAATTAGCGAGAGAGAAATTAAAAAGTTGAGTAATTAATTTTTTTCTCTATTATGGAATGAATCAGTAAAAGAAAATATATATATAAAAGAAAAATCCTTGACGGGGTCCTTATCAAGTGTATCTATAGAGGATAGACTGTTGTCTTCATTAAGGAAGTGCACCAGAACTAGTTATACTCACCAATCAGGACTCATGATTTCCCACCAAATCTGAAGGATTCTGTACTACTGGACCACTCTAATGTCGGATTATACCCAATTCCCCATGAAGTAATATTCATTCTAGTTTCATTCATGCTTCATTAAAAACCCCATGATTTTATTCACACATCAAAGTACTCCAGGACATTTTCCATGTGTGGAATGGATGTCATGGGACCATATCCTCCCGATTTTTCTAAGTAGGTCAGGTACATTTTTACTACAACTGAATTATTCTCCTAGGTGGATGAAGATATTCCCGGAGTGAATTTGGGTAAAGGAAAATTGGAAGCTACGTGAAATCATATATCATTACAATATTTTGTGTCCCTTGTACAATATTGATGGACAACAACACCAATTTTTATTCTACTGAATTGGAGAAGCTATATCTGATGTATGAAATCTAGTCAAACCATTCCTCTCGCTTCCAAGAAGTTGATAAAAAATATATAGGTCTTGAATAAGACCATATCAAATATACTCCAAACATGGTGGATAAGGATAAAAAAACATGCCTAAACAAGATCTTGAATGTCACATGGGCTTATTGGACTGTGACCCTCACTACCATGCAGGTGACTTCATACTCATAAATATATATGACAAAGGCATACATTCCCATCAAAGATAAATTTCCACCGCTCTGTGTTCTAATTCATGGTAAATTATACACGGATGAAAAATCCCAAGAATATTATGATTAACTTGAGTGATTGGATCAGAAAATATTTTATACCTTTCTTCATTTGAAAGTCCATCAAAACTAGATCACTTGAGGTTTTAATAAAGAATATAACCTCTAATATTTCCTCAAAGGAGAGGTAGTGTGGGTACTCAATAATCCATTGATAATTACGAAAAAACATTAAAATTGGGAAAAAAATTGGAGGGACCATATTCCATACATAAGGTCTACTCAAATATAGCTTATTCATTGTGTTCAATGGATGAGGAGGTTTCTACAACTCCCACCAACATGAGGTTCTTTGAGATTTATTTCTTATAATCACATGACCACATATCCAAGGTAGAATGGAATAAAAATTATGAGACATCATCATATCCACATGATGATAAATGTTATGGATCTTGACCAGACCTTATGATGTTAAACTTCTTGCTAAAGTGTTCCAAATGCATGACATTAAACTGTGTAGTTGGTCCCCCTCCCATGACCCTAAAAGGAACAAAAATCATCATCCACAATGCTAGATAATAAATTGTGGGATATCAACATCCTCACCACATGATGTTAAACTTCATGATAATCCTTTTTGGAATCTATGATTCACTACAAATTATCTAGATTTGTGTGGAAGAAAAATGAAATGCCCCCTAACCATGTGAGATTTAGATTCCTGTAAAAAGTCTCTTACTCAAGAACAATGTAAAGATTGATTCCAATCCCAATAGGATACATAGTGACTCAATGATTTTTCATTTTGGTATATCAACATAAAATAGAAAAAAGATACCCCCTCCCTGTGAATGGATTAGACTTACGTAGGGATATTTCTATAAACACTACTTGTGGATTGATTCTCATTCGATGGGATATAGAGTGATTCATAGAATTTGAATTCTTAGCCCATCTATAGTATTCCCACTCTTTCAAATTACGTCATCCTCATCCTCACTGTATGATAGAAAACTACATTTGGTCCTAGAATTTTTTGTCCCTATATTCCTACCCACACAACATACGTACTGACACCCTAATCTATAATCATGGGTCCAGCCACAAAAAAACAATAATAAAAATAATAATAATGTGTTCCCCAACATATGGTTCAAATTTTTATGGATAATCCTCATTTAGAATAATTTTTTCCTCGATTCCTATCAAGATAGGAAATATAGTGACCCCATGATCTCTAATCCTAGGTCTAGCCACAATGAAAGGAAAAACATTCCTCCTCCCAGTATATATGTTAGGCCTGTATGAGTAGTTTTATAAGAACTATGTGCTGCTTGCTTCTCATTTTGATGAGATACATAGAGTTTACTCAGTTATTCATCATGGCCTAGTCACAAGAAATTAGAAATACCCTTATCATTCATTATGTTGCCTTTTTTGTGGTGGAATAAACCATTTCCACACCTTGTTTCTCGAAACGAGCACAGAACATGTGGGCATAGGAGTTTTGGTAAAGGATTCTTTTCTTGATCAATGTGTATCAATCCCCATAAGGGTTTACATGGTCCTCATTGAAGGACCTTAAAATAAAAATAAATTTTAATTACCACATGATTTAAAACTGTACAGACCCACGATGTCCATATTTATCCATGTTGGTTGACCCATGTCCTTACCGCATGACGTTAAACTGCCAAGTACCTCAATAACTATGTTTGGATTGATTATACTTTTGATGAGATACATATCAATCCTAATATCTCATTTCCTAGTCTCATCAATGGTTAAAGAATACTATCCTTATAGCCTATGTATAAATATTGATCTATAGAGGAAATATTAGGATCGGGGTCCCCATTCATGAATCTATCAAGGAAATAAAAATGAACCACTACATATAGGTCAGATCAATGAATGGAGTTTCACCATCCATGTATAATTATATATTGAATGTTTCTTACATACCTGGACACATGAAATCCATTCATCATACAATGTTCCCCGATAAATTTTGGATCTCCATAAATATCCCTAGACATCAAAACGATGGGGAAGTGTCCTGATGACACCTTTGTTTGACTATGAATAATATGGACCCGTTGGATCATCATAATTAGACTACAATAAGGGATTATCAAATGAATGAAAATTCATCCCCATGAGTGGCCTATTCTATCTCTATATTCCCGGATGGAATTTTTGCTACATCTCATTTCACCTTATCTTAAAACTGGTAGAATCGTGGTTTTCACATTCTTTCCCTTTACGATTGAGGCATGATAGAACATCCCATCTTGATATGCATCATGTTTATCATCATTTACATGATAGATGGTCTTAGGCACATAACCTAAAACTGAATGACTCTAAAATGTCAAGGCTGCATGAAACTAAAATGTGCATTTCCTAAAAACAACATCTAGCTTGATTCTCATTTCAATGAGATAAATAGTGACACCTGAATATTCAATACAAACTCTAGGGATGAGATACAAAGGTATCCTTTTTCCATTGTATTGGTCAGATTCCTATAAGAGATTTCTTATGAATGAATATATAACATTCAGAAAAACATATGGCATGATCACTATCATTGTACTGTAAGTTGTGACACCCAAACATCCAACCCTAGGTCCAGCTACAACAAATGTAAAAAATTACCTTTCCATTTTTATAGGTCAAAACATCATGGGGAAATAATCCTAGAGCTATGTATGGTTTGGTTATCATTTTTATGAGATATGTAGTGAAGTCCAAACCTCACCTCGTGGACCAAGACATATAAAAAATCCTTCCTACGTATGGGTCAGACCTATGTAAGGGAAATGTTCCTACCTATTCCTGGAAAATATAAAAATGAAATTATCACTTCATGTTCATGCACGTTCATGTGACAAACCAAACTCATTATAGAAAGGTATTAATCCCCACAAACCTCCCTAACCATCAAAAATTAATGGTCAATTTCATGAGGACAACTTTTCATGACTATGGATAATATTTCATAGTTGGCATTGTATAAGTTTGCTAAATATGGCCTATCGACTAAAGTCAAATTCTTCCCCAGAAGAGGATTTTACTATCTATATATAACCCAATGATTTTTATGTCCCACAACACTCCTCTGATTTATAAATCTTCAAGATTATTGGTTGAATCCTTCACCATTCATTCCTAAATATGATTGAACATTATTGGACATATTAATGAAAAATGGGAAAATCATTTACCACTCAATCAAAACTAGGTGAAAATAAAGAAAATCCCTCAACCTTACACGTCATAATACATTAAACTAGAATTGAATTTCCCTCGATTCATGATATTTAACTATACCATGCTCTAGACCTCCCTTATAGAAGCCAAATATTTTTAGAACTGGTTTCCCATTCATGGATAGGTCTGATACAGTTTCCCTAACCATTTTCACACTTTATTCCCATCAGAATCCACCATTCATGATCTAGAAAATATAAATTCTGAAAAATAACCCATATATAAAATGGGAGAGTCTGTGTATTGAGGATACTATTTTTGGACAATCTATAATATGTCTCATTTGGTTATGCATAAGTTTCCCACAAAATAGGGGATCGATCAACAAAAGGAAAATCCATCCCCAAGAGTGTGTTCTTCTACCATTTTATATCCCTAAAAAATCATGATAGAATCCATTCTTATGGATACTCATTTAATTTATTCCCCATATCATGTCTTGTATTCTGAAATCGCAATACTGGGGTAAAAAATATCCCTTATTAAAGTCTGAAATTATAGGGACAATCATGGCAGTTAATCCCTATTAGGGACCTCACACTATTATTCATGGTCAAAGTTGTTTGACCAAAAATAATAGTCATATTAGTCTTGTTTTTAAGACTCTAAACTATAGATGAAGTGAGACACAAAACTCACTATGTGGAAACCCCGTAAATGGAACCCTACATAAAAGTCGACTTCCTTCTATCTAAACCAATATTTCCCTTGGTTTAGGGTAAATTGAGCAATAAAAACCTATAAAGTTAAAAAAACATGTTAGGTCAAAAACTAAAAAATGGAGGACTACGATAAATCATGTTACTATTTCTAAGACTACATTATAGAGAACATAGAAAAAATAGGGTGATAACAAAAAAGATTCAATATTGGTAGGGATTTATATATAACTCTAGAAATAGTCAAAACTACGCTCCTTGAGTCATTATACTCAAGAAATAATTAGATAATTACATGATCAAGTGAATTTGGTTATCCCATATCATGATTTAAATCGATATCTGGTGGAGATTATCATTCAAAAGAAAATTGATTATGAATGATTGGAATTTCTAGAAAAGGTAAAGAATAAACATTTGAGTGAAAGTATGTTTTCATTTATTTGAATGTGGACAGAGGATGATCCACAGTCTAGAGTCTATCCATATGAATATGCTGTAATGATTATAGAGCCTACATAGCATCATAATGTAGGATTAATGTCTGGCCCAAATATTCTATGGATTAATGGAGCTCATTCATGGTTGTAGCCTTAACATCTTCAGCGGCCCACAATGTCTTCTCTTTATTAGTTGTGTCCAATAATACCTTTTCCTCATCCTCCTCCTAAATTTACATTCATGGAATATTGCGTTTGTGAGATCCAATTATTTCTTATGTTCTTCCAGTTATTGGATAAAACACTTTACCTCTTTAAGAAGCTTCTCTACTGAGGTCCTCCACTCTACGATTTCTCATTTTTTCCTTCATGACTATCCCCAAATTCTTAATAGCTTCATTAAAAAAGATTATCTTGACTGTGGAAAGGTGTTCCATGGGATATACAGTGTACATATGACAATGTAATATGCTTGTTATCTCTCGTCTAGAAATCAATTGGTTCATGATATTATAAACGAGATGATATTCAAACCAATATACCCTAGAAATTATGCCTGGAAATGTAATTTGGGATAATTTTTAAAAACATTTTCATGGGGGGTCTAAGAAATTTGGTTCTAGATATACTTACATTTTTCTAATGGTGTGTGCAAGGTTCTTCGAGAGCCTCATGGACTCCCTTAGAACCACTCTTGCAAGGAAGGATATAATCAGAAAGATGTTCCACAAGAGGGGGTCTTGATTAAACAACCTTATCATCACATGATCTTACAATAGTCACATCCTTTTCAGTGTCATCTGTATGAGAGATCGACACATCACTGGTTTCTATTGAAAATAATGGATGTAATTCTAGAATCATAAAATTAAAACAGTTAACACCTAGACCCAGTGATAAATTTGAATTGTTATAAATCATGATAAATCACCTCCACATTTTAGGATATTGACGTCCTTAGCCACCACTGTTTCATCCTCACCATGTAGAATAAATGATACATCCTTAATTTTTAATTTGACTACCGATCCTCTCAGTGACTCCAATGGTTCATAATCATTCTCAACTAGGTATGTGTTCTCTAGAAATTCGCTCAACAATACTGCACATGAAGGGAAAACCACCAAATAACTATGAACAACAAATGATTATAATTATCCTAGATCCAGAATCACTCTCAATTCAATTTGAGTGCCTCCCACAGGTTCAATATTGATATACCTAGCATGATAATTGACCCTTGATGAAACCCCCTCTATAGGGGAAAGTATGTTTGATCGAGAAGGGTCGACTGCCTAGGGCTTGGTCTCCCCCCAATGGCCTTAATTAGTATGGATTTACAATTCTAATATGCTACAACTATCAGCGGTATAACCTGAATATGGGAAGAAGCAAGGGCTATAAGCCCTTGGGTGATTGCTCTTAAATTACTCAATGGAGTTTCACCAATTCAAGTGCATGATGACTAGTAATCACATGAAGACACATAATATGAAATCTAAATAAACAAATGAAATAACAACCTGATATCTATGAATTTAGGTGTATCAATATATGAGATACATGCCCACACCTCATGGGGCTTTCATTGGGATGATCCCCTAAAAAGAATGTAGGGTAGGGATGGTAGTGGAGATGTTCCAAAAAGATCCATACGGACTGCCTTTGTATGTTATATCACACCAGAGGATCCCTCTCCAGTGACTCCCATTCCATAAGGGAAATTCTTCCGAGCTACAGTGCCTATTTGGGTGTAATTTGGGGATAAACATGTCTTCGGAATCTCACCAGGTTTCTACAAAGACGAGGAGTAAGGGGTTTATGGTCGTGATAGCTAGAAGAAGAAGGGTTTATATAAAAAATTGTATTACCTCTTCGTTGGTGTCGTCTCACCTTGCCATGATCACCACCATATCCTATAAATGGTAAGACCAGTATGTTCTACCCTTATAATATTGGTTGTGGGTGTCCATTTATTTGGGATATATAGCCACCTGGTCATGATCTTTGTGAGAAGATATCCCCGTGGAGGCAATGCCCAATCCAAATCATGCAATATCAAGGATCTCTTTATAGAGAATTTCCCAAATATTTTTAGTGGATATTCATTCCCTTAGGGGATCCAATGCTCTCTAAGCCTCTGGGAGGGCCATAGTGATGGGAATAGATAATGATTAGAGTTCCTTTATGGGAATTGAGGTGGGGTCCAGCCACGCCAATTGCTTCATTGGTGCCTCAGCCACCAAGGAACCCTATGGGGTTGAGTTCTTTCAAGACACTAGAGAGGAGAGAGGAATTACTATAATCCTAGTTATGTTTTGATTATTGATTTCATTAGAACCCCCAAAGGCATGGATGTAATCTTCTCCATCCACATGGATTTCATAACATCCCAGGGTTTGAAATCATCAGTAATATTAATTCCAATTATGTTGGGACAGTTCTGAGTCATCAAACTCATGAAAATGGGCATCTATCTTCCCAGGGTTATCATTATAAGATACATTGGTGGGCATGGACATATATCCATATCAAGTAAACACAACATAATTCTCTTGTAAACAGGGCCACACATCCCATGATCTCTGGTCACTCCTCAATGTGTCCCATTGTCTCCAGGCCATTGGAAGGTAGGATCAGAAGGGATGGATACTTTACCCTAATATGTAGTGTCAGTATCTGAGGGGTTGAACCCCATGCTCTCATAACCTTCCATGAGGGTTTCAAAAACAAGATACTTTCATGGATAATTCTCGAGCATAGAATGACCAACTATTTTCATTTGTTTTCCCTAAACATGGACATGTTTTGGGAAATAAAACCAAGAACTAGTTTTTCCAGTTGATCTTTAGGGTATGATCAGTTCCAGACATCATCAAATGATCTAGTAATTGTTGGTTGGAAACCCATGGAATGCGGAATCCAGATCTCGTATCGTTAGTCCTCCCAAGTAATCATTATCTAGAGATATGGAGATATCATCAAGTTATTCTCCTGGAATACATTATTTTCAATTGGAGGAGACATTATTTTTACATAGTTGACCTGATGTAAAAATCCTTAGGGTGTTTAACGCTTACATATAGGTTCCCCATTGATCCTGTAAACCAAGATAGATTCTCTTAGAGAGATTATATTTCCTCACTTGGTGAGGTCACTAGATCCATCATTTACCAATGTACTATAATGGGGGATATAAGGATCATAGGTAAAATGATCATGGTAGTTAAGATGATCCATCATCTACCACTCACTTTAGTCTGATGTAATTACCCCAATTATTCGTTGAAGGTAGATCCAAATGGTCACTTCCGAAATCCATTGAGAATTGATATATACATATATACATATATATTTATATAGGGATCCTCAAATATGGGATGCTACCAGCCCTATTTAAATATGAAGGGACACACTAACAGGTATTGTGCCCCCTAACCCTCATAGATTCATCCGAACAAATGGTAAAATTTCAACAACATTGTTATAGAAAGGTTAATGCACCTCCCAATAGCCAATTTATCCACCATCATGAAAGTCTTGACTCTGACCTAGGTACCAGAATCATGCACCGACAATAACCATCTACTCATAAACATGGAAAGAAATGCTTCCTATTGAAATAGAAGGTTTTTATTATGAATGATCTTCCAGCGTCAACCATTGAACCAACCATACTCAAGCATGGGCTAGTAGGTAACAAGAAACCTTTGGGTCCCTAAATTCAAGCAACTCCATAGCCTCCTGGCATAATGCTCCGCAACACTTAATATAGTAAAGGTATTAATCCAATCATTAAATGGGATGTCCTACATTATATGAGTTTCAACCATTAAAATATGATTCTCCTTTTAATAAGATATTTATCTATAGAAGTACTCAAAAAATATCCCTTATTGAAGGAGTTAGTACAAAAATGGAATACATATCACCTATAATGATAACCCCCTAAAATCAACTGAACAACCCAGTGTCTGATACTACCATTACCTTGCACTAAAAAAAGGTTCTGGTGTTCGGGCCCCACATACTAAAAAACTACGAGATAAGTGTTTTATTTTTGTGACAATATGTTTGTGATAGACAATCTACCTCATATACACCAGTGACATGAAACTTGACCTTAAATTCCTCCCAACTCTAGAAGAATCAAATAGGCCACCCCCACTGCACTCTAAATGATCCCCCATGGAAATTGCCTTATTTTGATGACCACCTTAGTTTTTTTTTGTCATGGACTACCATTAAGTGTTATGATAACACATGAATTTTTCATTTGGAGCATGCATGGTTTCCTCCAGTGACCGATGATTATATTTTAAAAGGTACCCGAAAACCTATGATATCTAGGTAAATTCACCCTTGATGAATTGTCTTCTTGGGTATTTTTTTTCAATTATCTAGATTTCATATAGACTTGTTGGGTAAGGTCATGGAATTTAACCATCATATGGTATCTAGAATCCATAAAGGGGTTTCTTGTATAAGACTAGTTACCCCCATTGAACATCACTAAGATGTTTTGAAAATATTTTATAAAGCCGGTTGAAGGTGATTTTGTTGTCAACAAAATAGATCATCGTCTTCCTACTTTTTTCAACAACTGAGAGAGTACCAGCATCCATTGTAGATTTATCCTGTGAGTGGTTGATCTAATTGTATGCATGAATATTTAGAAATAAAGTAATTATTTTTGTTTCTTAAAAGTGTAATAGTATGATTCCCCATGAACCATCAGGTAGTGAAGGCATAAGCCTATCAACTGTTAGTTCATGAAGGCATAATCCCACAAACCCTCACATTTCAAAGCATAATTTTGTGACGGATCTGACCTGAAAATCATTGACCAGATAAGAGAGGGTATTTGGAACACTAAATTCATAGATAATTTGGAAACTCTTTATGAGGATGAAAAAATTACCATTCACGGATAATGAATTTTTGTTCTTAGAAATGGCATCAAAAAGGAGGTTCTACGTGGATGTAGAAGGTTATTTAAAGAGTTTTTAGGCACTCAATTCACCAATAAATATGGTAAAATAAAAATAATCCAACCCACTAATATTTATTATCCCAGACTCCCCTTGTCAGTTAACTTTTCAACTTTAAACCGATTCAAAATAGGACTGAATTCTACATTATAAAAAGAAATATCTTCATCCTAATTAAAACACATTCTGACCAGGGGTATTAATTGGATTCTGAAGATTCTACATTCCAGAAGAAGGAAATTACTTAAAACTCAACAATGGTAGGAATTAAAATAGAGGAATATAGAATAATAATATTAAAAAGGGGATGCCATGAAGAATGGATCAGTCCTGCAAATCGTTGATTTTTTCATGGACCGTCACTTCGCATGGAACTCCACTTCTTCATGATGTAATCTATGAACTATATTTTTCATGGGATGGGATGGTACTTTTAGAATCCGAAAATGAAAAAAAAAAATTGCAGGTCTAGGTGGTGATTTCCTCCCCCAAAAAAGACCATCCCTATGAAAAAAATAGTTCATGGGATGAGACAGACCTGTGGTGCCTGTTAATGAGAACACAATCATTTACAGGGGTGGTTGGTTATTTTCTCCCCCATAAACTATGCCCTCTACTTCAATAATGACTACTCCCTACTAAATAATTCATTCATAGGAAAGGGTATCCTCCTTGGACTCCTACAAAAGAATCCTTATAGACCACCATGAAACAATAGAAAAGATGAAATCCGGTCTCTCTACTCTCCAATAAAAATACCCCAATAATGAATCATAGTAGAATAGGGGGACATAATTGAAGAGAGCCATAGTAGACCAGTAACAAGGTAACATAACAAACAAATCCTCTCTATCGATTCCCAATATGAAAAACAACCCACTGCATAGTAGTAAGCTGGAAAATAAATAATTCAGACCTTATGAACTCAAAACCCCTTTGTGTACTCCATTCCTCAAGGCATCAATGGATGTCCCTTTTGTAGATATGAATCTCACATAGAAAATCATAAGTAGGAAGAACCCTTCCCTATGAAAAAAATGCTAAGTGGGTGGAACTTGAACCCACATAGGAACATGTTATGTGCGAAAACCCCATGTTTTTGTAGCACGACGCTATATAGATGGTGACCTCACATGCATAGTAATATTATAAATAGAGGGAACATCATCCTACATAATAACATGATATGCGGAAAGAGGCATCCTAAACTATTCTACCCTCCACCACCCATCACTCCCTTCTATTGTGTCATCATTCCTTATGTTGGATCATGTATTAACTAGTATAGTGGAATCAGACCAAGGCCCCTTCTAATGTCTCCTCACTTTTATGATCAAGTCATCAAGAACATTATTGTTCTCTCTCAATTCTACATACCCATGGTAAGTAGAGTCACATATTTAACCCCCGTAATAAGGAAGACCTCCCATAATTTTATCCGCTCTACATTTCCATCATAATGAGGGTTTCATTCATAGGTTACTCACATCACCCCCACCCCATTTTTTGGATTTGAGGGGAACCACTACATATTCCCTTTGAGAAGGTTCGATTCCAATCACTATTCTCCCCTGGGGACAAGCAGGGTACACCTCCTAGAGTAAGCCCATAAAATCTCTTGTTGGAGGATCCACTCTTTTCCTTCTTCACCTCATACCATGGTGTAGCCTGGAAGATTACAAGATGTTACTATCTCGGTTACCGAAATAAAAGATGTGACACACACAATAAAATCACTCTCCCTCTACCTTTTTGATTCCACATATTGTCCATCAGCGGACAAATTGGATTGGGTGATCTTCATATCCAAGGATTCCTCTTGTGTCTCACACCGAGAATGAATCATGTGGGAATATAGTTTAGCGGTGATCATGAAATCCATAGGATCTAAATCATTTAAATGACACTTTTCCATAGATGTAATCCCCAACCACAATTCCCAATGCACCAATTCAATGCATAAGACCCGCCCATTTATACCAGATGGGGATCATATACAGTGTGAGTCCCAAAAACATAACTCGAACTTCAAAGGAACATGTTACAAATAAACCTAAACCAAATTGGCCTTCTATCCTGTATAATCCCCAATCATTCCACCTTAAATGGAAGCTTCCATGAAGAATCCTAACCGAATGGGCCTCCTTTAATTGGTAAACCCCAAATATCTGAACTATGTGGGATTTGATTCCCAATGAACTTGGATACATAGGATGCCTCCTTGAGGTCAAAAATCAACACCCAAATTCACCGTAATGTTCCTCATACCACATTCCCAATAGGGTGTTATCCCCCCAGGAGACCATATCTCTTTTAGGTCCCTCGAGTCGCTTCATCATAAGTCATACACCAACATTGACTAGGAACCATTACCCTAGACATCTTTATTGCATGAAATTAAAATGAATGGTTCGGTCATTGTTGCACAACATCAAAATGTGATGTGTCTGGTTAAGTGGAAACAAACAATGTGGGTTCTGATTCATCTTATGAGGGTATGTTGGAATCCCATATTATTTATTTGATCCTAACATTGAGACAAATATCATCACCCTGGATGACAACAACCTCTAGAGTGCAACACCATGTGACCTAAAACCATCTTCGTCGTAATCAATGACCAAATAATCTCTGATTCATTCATAAAAGGGTACCATTGATATAGATCCTCATATGCATATAGATATCCCCATCTATAGAGAACAATTAATACATATTGATGATTATTTACCCATTATTATCTATAATGGATCATTAATTTAGGTTAATCTATGTATACACACATGGGAATTAACAAATGATTTATTAAAAAATCTAAAATTTATAAGAGAGTCCCATAATATTATATAATTCCCAAAAAGGGGTGATGGTCCACAATTACCTTCCTCTAGACAAATCGGAGTTCTTAAGTGTATTTTTCCAAGTTACCTAATGAATTATTTCATTTATAATCTCATTTAATGAGTCATCAATGATATAAGAACCATTGGGTGCTTCTAGATCCATGAACAAAACCTGTTGGATATAGTTCAAAGATGTTGTACCTGACATAAATTATTTCAGACCATTAAAACATTTGTAATCTTCCAATTGGGTGCAAATAGTTTTCATTAAAAAAGATTTATGTGATCGACACAATGACAACTGGTAAATTAAAAGGGTTTACATGTTTCGTATAATCAATTCATTGAACCCAAATGGCCATTTAACTTGCATCGTGATCACACAAAGGCCCATAAACAAGTCTGGATGATCCTATAATGAATCATTGAAAAGAATAATGTATAAATTCAATTATATTTGGGTGAAAAAGGATATAAATGAAGGAATATATAGTAAATGAATGTTAGAGTGATCTTAAAAAGGAGGAAACACATAGTTCATGTGATCAGTTCATTGATCGGATGACGACCCTTGAACATATCATCATGATCATGTCAATTCCATGGGACAATTCTTCCATAATAAGAATATTCCCTTATACATTTTGGATTTATCACATGATATCCCTTGTAGATGTTGGCCTTTAACATAATACAACTTCTATATGGGGCCTTAGACATGAAACTTAAACACTTTTCCATGTACCCATTATAATGTGTGCGACCTCAGACATGCCATGGTTCCAATAAAGATGGTAATGATAGATTAATAATGAAGTATCTGTTATTAAAGTGATCAAGAAAAGACATACAGGGTGATGTATGATTCAATCATGCAGAGGGAGAAATTCATTTTTGAATTTTGGGGACAATACATCCATTGAATCTAGATGAGTATAAGGCTTGATCTCCATGAAATGTGACATAGATATATGGTCAGTGATGAATATAATCTCCCACCCACACCCCCCCCCCTCAATTAGAAAAGGTGGGTTCACATAGGAGGGGGATTTCCTTAGAAGAGGGATCTCTTGATTGTAAGGATCTTCTTCTTAATAATGTTGAGTGAGTTGCATATATAAAATAAAAGTACTGTGAGTCAAATGAGAATGTATCAAAAGATGCCCCATTAATCTGGTGGTGTAATGTGGATTCCAAAAAAACATATTGATCATGTGATCATGTGACCATCAAAGCTTCTCCCACTAAAATGTCCTTAAAGGAATCTCATGATGTGCATGATCACCTTCCACGTGAAGCAAATGACTACCCCGCCTTCACATGATTGCATACTGCATTTCTTGGTTCATCCATGTGGATTTAAAGAATTCATCCAAGGAGCATTCCAGCATACCCTAGTCCATTCACATGACTCCAAATAGATCACACAAGTAATGAGACCACCATCCTTTAACGATGAGCGCATGGCCCCATGGATCCCATGTGATAACCTGACCTCCATGGGTTTCACTCATGCTCTAATAAAACCACCTCCTACCATAATTTCGATAGTAATTTGCATACCATCAAATACTCCCAAACTCATAGGGTTAGACCAAGATCTCAAAAATACCAATGTTGAATCCTTCCCATTATTGTCCATATCAATTGAAAACTTCAAACATCATAATTCCCTCAAAAATTTAATGTATCCTTCAAATCATGATATATATTTTGAAATCTTGGTCCATCTTTTCATGTAGAGAAATAATCTCTAGGGGACATGTAATCAAGTAAAAACTACTTTGAAAACCATAGAGTATAATCCTCATTATATTATTATGGAATCCTTAGAGTATACGCCCCATACATTCACAATATTTTACTCTTTGTAAAATGATTTATCCTCAGCTATCTCTAATATTCCACAAAAAGTGTTAATCAAATGGGATCAGATATATTTAATAATCAAATAAATATAATGATACAAATGTCCATATACAAGGAAATTTTTTTAGTGTACGTCTCTAGCTTTCCTAAACCCTAGGGAGGTCGTCCCCTTGAGTCTAATCATTTTCCCTATCAATCAACATGTTTGGTATATATGAACAATGACAACTCATATTCTTATATAAAAAAGAGACATGATAAACTTATCTGTGGTCCACGATCTATGAAAAATGGTGATCTCATTGTGTTGGTCCCCCGCCTATATAGAATTCCTCAAATCTATAGCAATCTATGATTTCTCACATCAAGAATGGTTCAATTGGGAATATAGACTTATATTGATCATTTTATTAGTATAATAAAAATTACTAAATATAGGGATCATTTCTATATATAATACACTAAAATAAATATTTCCTCACAGGGCCATATCCCCTATGAGATTAATATGAAGGAAAAATATGTGACTAAGTTTCACTCACATGTTAGGGAAACCTTAGTGTATAAGAATCTCTCACATATACAAGAATCCTCAGTGGGTAATCCCAGATAAGATATCAAGGAAACCATAGTTTATAAGACCCACATAAAGATATTTTAGAAATGTGCATTGTCATCATGTTTTATCCCTTATTACCTGAAATATCCTCTTTAAGGTGAAATATTTCTAATGAAGCAACTTAGGGATACCAGAGTATGTAGGACATGAAATTTTTTACCATATTCTATCAGTCCATGTTTCCAATATTTTACTACATCATTTTTATCACACCATGAATAGATCACATGGGTGTGTAGACATGTGATGATTATTCCATTAGCATGATGAAAATTCCGCCGAAACGGGCCTCAATTTATATGAAATTCCAATTATATATATCTTTCACTCAAAGGGTCATATTTTCATTGACACAACTTTGGAGCTTCCTTAAATTCATATGTCCCACTCAAACCTCTATCGTTATACCACTTATGATACAAAATCCAATTTCTCAAATAATTGTAGATTAAAATTATATTTTCATAGGATACATAGGACATCTCTTTGAGGATCAATCATCCTTTAAAAACAAATCTCACATCCATAGAATATAAAAACACCATAGAGTCTGATAAAAAGGATTTAAAACTTAAATATCCCCCAAAAAATTATCACCATTAATAGTAGGAAGTATTTCGGTAAACCATTAATACGTGCAGATGGTGTCTCTTCCATATATTGTTATTCATATCAGTAAAATGCAAAACCCTATATTTCTATTTGGGTAACCAGTACTGTTTTCGGAAATGGGAAGGATTCATGAAAATATATTAAATCTATAATAGTGTTTTATAATAGAAAATAATTACCCAAAAATGGTGTAATGAGCTTGAAATATTATCCTCTCAACTAACGTGAGTTCCTAACTTCTATTGGTAAGAATCCCTAGTGAACACCTGCCTTTCAAAAGTAAGCTCGTAGCTCATTATTGTAAAGACCCGTAAATTTCAAGGAAATTTTTTTCTTAATTTTCTTTGGAATTTTACAAGAACGCAGATTCTGACGGCACCTGATTCCGAGGCCCGGTGTGCCCAGAATCATTTTCCAAAGTTTGGCTCGGGTATGTTCAGTAAACGAATGAGCGGGTTTTTCTAACTTTTGAACCGGTGCTCGGAATCAAATTCTGAGGGCACCGATGGAATCGCAGTGCCGGTATTTTCTTAGAAACGCCTTTTTCGGAGTTGCGTTTTCTTGGGTGTGGTTTTTAATTTTTGGGGTAAAGTGATGAAAATAAAATAAAGTGGTGTGAAAACTTTATTTTATTTCACATAAATCCACTTAAAGCCACTTTAAACTGCTTAAGCTGAGTTGAAGCGGATAGGGTGGAACCCAAAATATCCTACCCTCTTGGTAGGATATTTGTGAGGTGGGGCCCGCACGAGCCCCACCGTTTCTTTTCCTCTATGTAACGCACCCGCAAAAACCCTTTTTAAATGAAAGTAAACTGACGCGTTTTCTGAATTCTTAACGCCCTATTAATTGGGTGGTTAATTCATTGCAATTAATTCTATGAATTAATTTGTTCGTTACTTATCTTTGAAATCAATTGTTGGCATGAGATTAAAAATAATACCAACACTTGTCTTTTGAGGGGTGTCTTTTTTAGAGGATTTCGAGAAATCTCTGAAGCCAGAAGATCTTCATCTATCTTCGCGAAGAATGCGAAGAACGCGAAGAATGTCGGCCATCGACGAAAGGTGACGAAGAACGCCGAACCCTCGGAGATCGACGACGCGACTCCGTGTACCGCGACGCCGATAATTCTCCTCCCCTTGACGTTCTTCCACGAAGATTATTTCCCCGCGACAAATCGTCGAACAACTGCATGATATCGTCGATGCGACGCCATATACTGCGACGACGCGACACCCTTCCGCGACGCGACGATCCTCTTCTTCCGCGACGATCAATTCCGCGAATAACCCTCATCCAACGACAACTATAAGGTATGGGTTTCTTCTTATTAAATCTTCATGATTTATATCCCCGGTTGTTAAATATGATTGTTGTGAGACTTTAAAAACCGCTAACGCGGTGGGTGCGGACCAACGAACAAGTCCGAACCCACCGCCCTTCTTGTTGTTATGCGCGGATTGGAGGGCGACGAAAAACGGAGCCGCAAGTTAATTTTGAAGGCTTTGCAGTGAAGAATGAGTCCCAATACGAGCACTTGCGAAGACCGCGTGCAAATCGGACCACCAGAGCGCGTCTGGTGGTCCGCGAAACCCCCCTCCGGCACGCCACGCCGGCACAGCGGTGCCGACGGCCGGCCACTAGGATGCGGCGGCGCCAGGCACGCCGCCAGGAAGACCCACCGCGGCTGAAGCCGCGGCGGCGCTGGCCTATCCCGTGGCCGCGCAGGACCACGGAGGAGGGACGCGACTTAAGCCGCATCCGGGTGTCACGGAGCGACCCCCGCGCGGGGGGCCGCGACGGCCTTGCGCGACGCCGGGCCAGCACCAGCGTGCCGGCCGGGCCGCCCGGCTGGACCGCCGGGCCGGGCTGCGCCGGCTGGGTGGGACCCGGACCCGGTTCGGGCCGACCTACGGGGGGTTGGGTCGGGACGGTCCGGGCCCAGACCCCCCGTTTTCGGACCTCTTCGGTCTTTTGCCTGTATCTTGAGCTTCGGGCCTCCAATCGACGTACCGTCAGTGGCGATGCGATCCTTGGATTGAGACGGTCGTTTCAGTATATCGAACTCAAGGTTTTGGAGTACTTTGTGTTCGGCCGGGTTGGTTCGTACACGAAACCAACCGGGCCCTCGGAGCGAAAACGCTCATATCTTGAGCTACGGACGTCCGATTGACGTGCCTTCAACTTTGTTGGATTCATATAAGTGAGATGGATCTTTTGGCATACTCCGCCCGAGGTTTGGATGCAGGTGGAGTATGGTCAGGTTGGTTTTGACTTAAAAACCGACCGGGACCCTGGGACGAAAAACCCAATAACTCTCAGACCGGGCGTCCGATTGACGCGCCGTCTGCGACGTTGAGTTCCTGTTGACGATACGGAACTTTTGGATACATCAGCTCTGGACTATGCGTTAGTTTATGTATCAGCCTCTCGGCTCGTGAAGCGGACCCTCCCGAACGATCTTTCTGTGTGCAGGAACCCTATAGCTGGCTGTGACTACTACTGTGACGACGACGACTGTGCAGAGATCCTCAGTGGATTCGACGGCGACGAGTACAACACTCTGAGATCCTTTGTGGGTCAGTTCTACCAATCATGTGTGGGTCCGATCCTGTGTGGGTCAGTGCTCAGCGGTCCTGTGTGGGCCAGCGCCTACAGATCCTGTGTGGGTCTGATCCTGTGTGGGTCTTTGCGGGGGTTATTTACCTATCGATCCTTTGTGGGTCAGATCCTTTGTGGGTCATTGCGGGGGTTAGTTACCTATCGATCCTTTGTGGGTTAGATCCTTTGTGGGTCATTGCAGAAGTTAGTTACCTATCGATCCTTTGTGGTTCAGATCCTTTGTGGGTCATTGCGGGGGTTAGTACCTATTGATCCTTTGTGGGTCCGATGACTTAGATGAATCAGTAGATATATCTGATAATCTCTATCGTTATACGAAGAAGTATACATGTGCGAGCTGAAACCCTATTTTGATTTCCTTTGTGGATTGTGTTGTGCTATCCTGTGTGGATTTATGTTTTTCTTTCCTGTGTGGACTGGGTTATACATTGGTTCGGATGTTGGAGCCGAACGAGAATTGATGACTTAGGTATATGTATGGGCATATACCTAAGCAGTGTCAAATGTTACTTCGTGATTGTATCTTTCCTTTGTGGATTATCCTTTGTGGATTCTGGGAGACCTTCGGGGGTCTTGGGGTCCCTACTGAGTAGTTTATACTCACCCCTACATGGGCTATGCCCGCACTACGTTGTGTTGGTTGTAGACGGCGGACAACGCTGATCGGGGTGGAGGCTTGCAGAGCAAGACGGTACCTGGAGGTGGACCACTGGGCGGGACGTACTCGGAGCAGTCGGCTGGAACCGAGGAGCAGTGGAGGCTTTCTGAACCCACCCTTCAGGTGGGATTTCTAGTGGGTAGCTCGACGTTGAAGATTTACTTTTCAGTTGTTGTTTTCCCCTTCCAGTTGTACTTTACTTTCAGTTTGGGTTTGTATTCTAGCCCACTTACTTTCCGTACTTACTGTTGTAATCAGTTTTTACATAGTGTTCGCTTCTTCTATTTTCTTGCTCTGTAGTGTTTGTTTACTTTGCAAAGGAAATACCTTCCCTTTTTACCGGGATTTACGCCTTGGTGCAAGTCACCAGCCCCTGGCCTATGGAAGGCGGGCTTGGGGTAGTCACGACACGGGCCCCGAGGATGGGTCGTGACAAATTTGTATCAGAGGAGTTCGGTTCTACCGTAGAACATGGGACTCTGATCTTTTTCTATGTGAAGAAATAGTGTTTAGCATATTGGGTCTGGTTATCAGTCATGGGAGTCCAGTGTTTGTGCGGCGGCCGATGTATCCGTACACCAGGACCCTGACTTCTGATTTCCGACTTAATGCACGAAAACATTGATTGCATGTGTATTTCAAGTTTTCTTTGTGATTAATTTGTGTCAGCTCACCAGGTATACTGTTCTGACCATGGAGAATCTGTTTCCTTTTTCAGGATGGCCCCACGACGGCAGCCAGCTAGGGTTCCGAGAGTTGAGCGTGACGACAGCCCACCGAGCGACAAGGCCTCGATGTAGGGCCCTTTGACAGCTGAGGCACCGGCGGTACCTCTACCTGGCGATCCACCGATGCTTCCATCCCCAGCCGCTGACGATGCACATCGCCTTAGTGCACTGCATGAGTTCCAGTGCCAGCGACTGCCCAGGTTCCGTGGGGAGACGGACCCCCAGGCAGCCGAGGACTGGCTGGAGGCAGTGGTACGAGTTTTCCTGTTAGTGAGGACACTAGCAGACCTCATGGTGATCCTCGCAGCGAGCCTACTGCACGCGGCAGCCGGCCGATGGTGGAGCTTGATGCTCTAGGTGCACGATGAGGAATCTCTTCTATGTATGGACTTTGAGAGCCTCTTCCGCTAGGAGTTCATCCCAGCCACCCTCCGTGCGGTGCGCATCCATAAGCTTCTTCAGCTGCGGCAGGGCAGCTTGTCGGTCACCCAGTACTCTGCGAGATTTACCGATCTCTCGTGTTACTCGGAAGACATGGTACGAGACCCATTCTTCCGGGCCTGGACCTTTGAGTAGGGTTTGAGACACGAGATCAGGGCATCACTGATCTCTCTCATCATTACGACTCATGCAGGAGTACTGGAGCGAGCCCTTTTGATCGAGAGCTTCCTTGTTGAGCCTTCATCAGCGGCGAGACCTACCGTGGGGTGGCACGTAGCAGAGTCTTCTGCAGCAGGAAGTCGACGGATGACTCAGGGGTCCAGGTAGACCAGACCCTCACGCAGACGACCTCAGGACACTGGCTCAGTAGTGCGGGGCACACAGCGCGGAGCCAGTCTTTCGAGAGGAAGGGAGTGCTACACATGCGGCGGGCAGGGCCACATGGTTCGTGACTGCCCGACCCACCGCGCCAAGGAGCAGCAGATGGTTTAGGGGCTATCCAGGCAGAGGCAAAGGGCTGATAGTGGCGGTCCGCAGGGAGGAGGCGGATGAGGCAGAGGAGCTGGCTGAGCAGCAGGTGGTGGGTGATGCTTTGAGGCTCTACCACCACCACTACCAGGAGGTCCACCCAGGCCACAGGGAGCTGGCGGCCAGAGACAGGCACAGATCCAGACAGCGGAGGCCTACGACCATGGCACGCCTGAGATGATTCGAAGTACTATCTGTTTCTATTCCACCCTTGCTGCAGTTCTTATAGACACAAGAGCGAGTCACTATTTCATATCTACTTCCCTTGTTCAGAGCTCGGAGATTCCGACAGAGCCGTTGGCTCGATCCTTATGGCTAGAGACTCCTACGGGAGAAGACTCGATGATTACGGACTAGTGCTGGCAGTGTGAGCTTACTCTAGGAGGCGAGAGCTTTGGCTGGGATTTTCTTGTAGCGGCGTCGAGGCCTTACGACGTCATATTTGGAATGGATTGGTTATCTACCATCCATGCTCAGATCGACTATATTAGGCGCAAGGTGCGATGTGTACGCACCGACGGGAGTAGGTTCACCTTCACCGGTGAGAAGCGAGCCTTTTCAACACTAGATGGACTTCCGCAGAGGAGAGGACAGCCTACCTATCATCAAATGGCTAGCCTCATCCTAGGAGCAGTTGACGTGTGCAGTCCTAGTTTTCCTGCATTGGTGGATCAGTATGAGGGCGTCTTTCCCGAAGACATTCCAGGACTACCACCTCACAGATAGGTATACTTTTATATCGACCTGTACCCCGGGACAGCCCCAATATTGACTCCAGCGTATCGGATGGCCCCCGCTGAGCTTCGAGAGCTACGGGTACTGTTGGAGGACTTACAGGGGCAAGGTATTTATCCGACCCAGTGTTTCACCCTGGGCTTCCCTGATATTGTTCGCCAAGAAGGTAGACGGGAGCTTGCGACTTTGTGTCGACTATCGTCGCCTGAACCAGGTGAAAGTAAGGGGAAAGTTTCCGCTACCGAGGATTGATGAACTCTTCGATCAGCTCAAGGGAGCACGGTGGTTCTCAAAGATAGACCTCAGGTCAGGCTATCATCTGCTCAGAGTTCAGGATGAGGACGTGCAGAAGACGGCATTCAGATGTCGGTATGGCCACTATGAGTTCTTGGTTATGCCTTTCGGCATAACCAATGCTCCTGTGGTGTTCATGGGACTCAAGAACAGGATCTTTCAGCCATACCTTGATCGATTTGTCGTGGACTCCATCGATGTCATTTTGCTATACTCGACGACTGAGGAGGAGCACGCCTATTACATGCGAGTTGTACTGGACACACTCCGAGAGTACCAGCTTTATGGAAAGCTCTCGAAGTGTCAGTTCTGGATACGCAAGGTCCACTTCTTGGGGCATGTAATCTCTGAGGCGGGAGTTTCAGTGGATCCTGCGAAGATCAAGGCAGTGCTAGCTTGGGACCCACCCAGGAGCGTGATAGAGGAGCGGAGTTTCTTGGGACTAGCTGGATACTATCAAAGATTTGTGCCAGACTTCTCCAAAGTTGCGGCACCACTCTCAGCTCTTACAAAGATGGGTAAACACTTTGTGTGGCCAAACAGATGTCAGTAGATCTTTCAGAAGCTGATACAGAGATTGACCAGCGCCCCTATCATGAGGTTGCCTGAGGAGGGAGTAGGGTTCGTAGTCTACTGCGATGCATCAGGGACCAGACTCGGATGTGTCCTGATGCAGGAGCGGTCCATGATCGCCTATGGATCACATCAGTTGAGGCCTCATGAGCAGAACTACGCTACCCATGACCTGGAGTTAGCAGCAGTAGTCTTCGCTCTGAAGACATGGCGACACTATCTGATGGGAGAGCGCTATACAGTCTTTTCTGACTATTAGAGTCTCAGGTACATCTTATCTCAGATGGACCTGAACCTGAGACAGCGGCGATGGCTCGAGTTCCTCCAGGACTATGACTTTGAGATAGTCTATAGTCCTGGGAAGGGGAACGTGGTAGCTGATGCTCTCAGTAGGAGGACGGGCATTCAGCTACTCGAGGAGGAGACAGAGCAGCTAGCCGCTTTGCAGATATCCTTTGTGGATAGAGATGGAGCAGCCTTTCTTCAGTCTCTCACAGTCACCCCTCCACTACTGCAGTGGGTCAGAGAGGCATAGCGTGGGGATGCTGACTGTGAGATGCGGCGTGCACAGATATCCTCAGGTCAGGCACCTGAAGGTTTCTCCTTTGGATTAGAGCACGACGTCCTTTTCAGAGGACGTACCTTGGTACCAGTTGCCTTACGAGAGGATGTGCTGAGAGTTTCACACTTCTCCTTTGGTGGTACATCCTGGAGTGGCGAAGATGTACCAGGATCTCAGACGACAGCACCGGTGGCCAGGCATGAAGAAGGCTGTGGCAGAGTTCGTTTCACGATGCCTCACCTGCCAGTAGGTGAAGGTAGAGCACCAGGTACCAGCAGGCTTGGTACAGCCCTTGGAAGTCCCTGAGTGTAAGTGGGACAGGATATCTATGGACTTCGTGACTGGACTTCCACGCACTTCTAGAGGTCACGACACCATCTGGGTGATTGTCGACCAACTCACCAAGTCGGCTCACTTCTTACCCATCATAGAGCAGGGCTCAGTGGAGAGCATGGGACGTCTCTACATTCAAGATATTGTACGGATTCATGGTGTACCATCATCCATCGTCTCTGATCGAGATGCTCGCTTCACTTCCCTGCTTTTGAAGGGGTTGCAGGAGGTGTTTGGGACACATCTACGTCTAAGCACCGCCTTTCAACCTCAGACGGATGGTCAGTCAGAGAGAACCATTTAGACTCTCGAGGACATGCTGCGGGCATGTGTCATCGACTTGGGTCGTAGCTGGGAGGACCACCTACCCTTGGTGGAGTTTGCATACAACAACAGCTACCACTCCACCATCGGGATGTCACCGTATGAGGTGTTGTACGACCAACCTTGTAGATCTCCTTTTTGATGGACAAACCCTGGGGAGTCAGCACTTATGGGACCAGAGATGGTCCGGTCCACGACAGAGAAGGTCCAGGTCATCCAGGAGCGGATGAGGACAGCTCAGAGCCGACAGAAGTCTTATGCTGACAGGAGGCGGAGGCCACTAGAGTTTGAGGATGGCGACCACGTCTTCTTACGTGTCTCACCTCGACATGGTTTACGGAGATTTGGCCGAGGCGGAAGTTGTCTCCATACTTCATCGGACCATTCCAGGTCCTCAGCAGGATTGGTGAGGTGGCCTATCGCATGGCTCTACCACCTCAGTTGCACCGGGTGCACGACTTCTTCCACGTATCTCAGCTGAGGAGATACGTGCACGACCCGACGCATATCATGGACCATGGGGAGATAAATGTTGATGATAGATCGAATTTCGCGGATGTCCTGGTAGAGATCGAGGATCGACAAGAGTGGGTCCTGCGTGAATGGTCGATTCCTCTTATGCGCGTCAGATGGTAGCACGGGAACCTCCAGGAAATCACTTGGGAGCGAGAGGCTCAGATGCGTGCTCATTACCCAAATTTGTTTCCCTAGCTTGTGATGTATCTTTATGGGGATGTAAATCCCTGAGGTGGGAGTGATGTAAAGGCCCGTAAATTTCAAGGAATTTTTTTTCTTAATTTTCTTTGGAATTTTACAAGAACCCAGTTTCTGATGGCACCTGATTCCGAGGCCCGGTGAGCCCTGAATCATTTTCCGAAGTTTGGCTCGGGTACGTTCAGTGAAGGAACGAGCGGGTTTTTATAAATTTTGAACAGGTGCTCGGAATCGAATTCTGAGGGCACCGATGGAATCGCAGTGCCGGAATTTTATTAGAAATGCCTCTTCCGAAGTTGCGTTTGCTCGGGTGTGGTTTTTAATTTTTGGGGTTAAGTGAAGAAAATAAAATAATGTGGTGTGAAAACTTTATTTTATTTCATTTAAAGCCATTTTAAGCTGGTTAAGCTGAGTTGAAGCGGATAGGGTGGAACCCAAAATATCCTACCCTCTTGGTAGAATATTTGTGAGGTGGGGCCCGCACGAGCCCCATCATTTCTTTTCCTCTAAGTAACGCACCCGCGAAAACCATTTTTAACTGAAAGTCAACTAACGCGTTTTCTAAATTTTTAATGCCCTATTAATTGGGTGGTTAATTCGTTGCAATTAATTCTATTAATTAATTTTTTCGTTACTTATCTTTGAAATCAATTGTTGGCATGAGATTAAAAATAAGACCAACACTTGTCTTTTGAGGGGTGTCTTGTTGAGAGGATTTGGAGAAATCTCTAAAGCTAAAAGATCTTCATCTTTCTTCGAGAAGAACACGAAGAACGCGAAGAACGCGAAGAACGCCGGCATTCGACGAAAGGTGATGAAGAACACCGAACCCTCAGAGATCGACGACGCAACACCGTGTACCGCGATGCCGACGATTCTCCTCCCCCCGACGTTCTCCCACGATGATTCTTTCCCAGCGACAAATCTTTGATCAACTACTTGAGATCGTCAACGCGACGCCGTATATCGCGACGACGCGACACCCTTCTGCGACGCGACGATCCTCTTCTTCCGCGACGGTCAATTCCACGAAGAACCCTCATATGACGACAACTATGAGGTAGGGGTTTCTTCTTATTAAATATTTGTGATTTATATCCCCAGTTTTTAAATATGATTGTTGTGAGACTTTAAAAACTGATAACGCGGTGGGTGCGGACCAACGAACAAGTCTGAACCCACCGCCCTTCTTATTGTTATGAGCGGATTGGTGGGAGATGAAAAACGGGGCCACAAGTTAATTTTGAATGCATTTCAGTGAAGAACGAGTCCCGGGACGAGCACTAGCGAAGACCACGTGCAAATCGGACCACCGGAGCACGTCCGTTGGTCCGCGGAACCCCCCGCCGGCGGACGGCAGCGGCCGGCCGCCGGGATGCGGTGGCGCCTGGCGCGCCACCGGGATGACCCGCCGCGGCTGAAGTTGCGTCAGCGCTGGCCGGTCCCACGGCCGCGCGGTACCGCGGAGGAGGAACGCGGCTTAAGCCGCGTCCGGGTGTCACGGAGCGGCCCCCGCGCGGGGGGTCGCGGCTGCCTTGCGCGGCGCCTGACCAGCGCCAGCGCGCCAGCCGAGCCGCCCAGCCGGAACGTAGGGCCAGGCCGCACCCATCCGGGCCGGGCCGCGATGGACGGGTCGGGTCGACCCGGTTCGGGCCGACCCAGGGGGGTTGGGCTGGGTCGGTCCAGGCCCAGACCCCCCATTTTCGGACCTTTTAGATATTTCGCTCGTATCTTGAGCTTCGGGCCTCCGATCGACGCGCTGTTAGCGGAGATGCGATCCTTGGATCAAGGCGATCGTTTCGGTATATCGCACTCAAGGTTTCGGGGTACTTTGTGTTCGGCCGGGTTGGTTCGTACACGAAACCAACCGGGCCCTCGGAGCGGAAACGGTCATATCTTGAGCTACGGACGTCCGATTGACGTGCCGTCAACGTTGTTGGATTCCTCTAAGTGAGAAGGATATTTTGGCGTACTCCACCCGAGGTTTGGACGCAGGTGGAGTACGGTCGGGTTGGTTTGGACTTAAAAACCAACCGGGCCTCTAGGACGAAAAAGCCAATAACTCTCAGACCGGGCGTCCGATTGACGCGCCATCTGCGATGTTGAGTTCCTGTTGACGATACAGAACTTTTGGATACATCAACTCTGGACTATGCGTCAGTTGATGTATCAGCCTCTCGGCTCGTGGAGCGGACCCTACTGAACGAGTTTGCTGTGTGCGGGAACCCTAGAGCTGGCTCCGACTGCTACTGTGACGACGAAGACTGTGCAGAGATCCTCAGTAGATTTGACGACGACGACTATAGCACTCAGCGATCCTTTGTGGGTCAGTACTACTGATCCTGTGTGGGTCCGATCTTGTGTGGGTCAGCGCTCATCGGTCCTGTGTGGGCCAGCGCCTACAGATCCTGTGTGGGTCCGATCCTATGTGGGTCTTTGCGGGTGTCAGTTATCTATCGATCCTTTGTGGGTCAGATCCTTTGTGGGTCATTGCAGGGGTTAGTTACCTATCGATCCTTTGTGGGTCAGATCCTTTGTGGGTCATTGCGGGGGTTAGTTACCTATTGATCCTTTGTGGGTCAGATCCTTTGTGGGTCATTGCGGGGGTTAGTACCCATTGATCCTTTGTGGGTCCGACGACATAGATGAATCAGTGGTTATATCTGATAATCTCTATCGTCATACGAAGAGGTATACCTATGCGAGCTGAAAACCTATTTTTCATTCCTTTGTGGATTGTGTTGTGCTATCCTATGTGGATTTACGTTTTGCTTTCCTGTTTGGACTGGATTATACTTGGGTTCGGATGTTGGAGCCGAACGAGAATTGATGACTTAGGTATATGTATGGGCATATACCTAAGCAGTGTCAGATGTTACTTCGTGATTGTATCTTTCCTTTTTGGATTATCCTTTGTAGATTCTGGGAGAATTTCGGGGGTCTCGGGGTCCCTACTGAGTATCTTATAATCACCCCTGCACAGGCTATGCCTGCACTACGTTGTGTTGGTTACAGACGGCGAACAACGCTGATCGGGGTGGAGGCTTGTGGAGCAGGACGGTACCTGGAGGTGGACCACTGGGCGGGACGTACTCGGAGCGATCGGCTGGACCCGAGGAGCAGTGGAGGCTTTCTGTACCCACCCTTAAGGTGGGATTTCCAGTGGGCAGCTCGACGTTGCGGCTTTACTTTTCAGTTGCTGTTTTCCCCTTCCAGTTGTACTTTACTTTCTGTTTGGGTTTATATTCTGGCCCACTTACTTTCCACACTTACTGTTGTACTCAGTTTTTACTTAGTTTTTGCTTCTTCTGCTTTCATGCTCTGTGGTGTTTGTTTACTTTTCAAAGGAGATGCCTTCCCTTTTTACCGGGATTTACGCCTTGGTGCTAGTCGCCAGCCCCTGGCCTATGGAAGGCGGGTTTGGGGTAGTCACAGCACGGGCCCCGGGGACGGGTCGTGACAATTATAGATGTGGTACATGATGGGTGTTTCCATGTAAAAACCCTACCAATAGAAAATATATTGATAATAATATAGGAACAACTCAATCAATATTCAACCCAAAAATCTATTTGAAAAATTATAATAAAAGGATCTCTTCAATTTCCATACTCAAATAAAGATTGTAGCTTGTTCTTTTTGGTTCGATTTATCCACCAACATAAAAATGATATAAATTTCAGTAAATTATAGATTTGGAAACAAAACATTTTGATATTAATTAGAAAATAATTTTTATTTTTTGGTTATATATTGGTAATATAAACATTTAACTCGTTAATTAAGACTAAATCATTATTTCATTGTAAATTATAGAAACAATTCCATCTCCAACTTCATCATCATAAATTATAATTAAAATATTTAAGAAATATATTTGTGAAATTATATATAATTTCAAAGGATCATTTCTGATATATTTTATGATCAGGTAATTACAACATTTGGGAGAGGATTGAGTAACAATAATATGATTATGAAATTAGTTCGTGCCGGCTATGATCACTCACACCCGGTATTGAATATAGATAATAACTATATAATATAAATGTAGAGAGTAATTTTAAATATATTTTATAAAATATTATGTATATAATACAAGATCCTAAATTAGTGATATATATATATATATTTGTTATACATGATTGTAGTGTGCATTCGACTAAGAGTTAAGATAAGGTAAGGGTTATTCATTTCAAATTCCTTCATTTGAGACACATTTATGTTATAAAAAATGATTTTAATTTTAAGGTTTATTTAATAAAAATGAATGTATATTTATCATATGTTTTTATATTCATGGAATATAATAATCCAAATATGTTCCTTTTCATAAAATTTCCTTGACCGAATTATTATCCGAGTTTAATGTCTTTTGGTAACTCATTTTTTATTCAATGTGTTGTAATATTTTATCTTAAACTATTTTTATATTATTCAAAAAAATAAATTTATATATTATATTCTCTAATCCAATTTGAAAAAATTATTTTCTAATAAAAAATAATGTATTACTTTTTGGGTTTTGAACAATGGTGTTTTGAATGTGTGGAAAAGGATCATTTCCTTTTGTTATCAAATGGTTTATCTTTGGCTCTAAAATAGCTATAGAATAAATTAGTTCATTTCCAAATACCCATTAATTAAAATTATTATGAAAATTATATTTTTTTAAATCATACACTACATCTTTTATGAAATATCATTTTAACGGATCCATATCATTATGTCTTGTGAATATTTTAAAAAATTGTCAAATCGTTATATTTATTTTTTAGTCTAAACAAATATATACTCTTCCTTCTTAATTTTATATTATAATTTATCCCATTAGTTTAATTATTTCTTGATGAAAATATTTTTATACTACTTTTATAAATTATTCCTTTTAAATTTATTCAAAATATCAATGACATTTATTATTTCCAAGATGATTTTTCATAAAATTCATTAATTTAGGTTTCATATATGTCATTACTGATTAGAATATCATAAATTTGATTAATTATGGTTTCCAATTGTAATAAATCTAATTATTTGTCTCTATTTCTTATTTATTTTCATTATATTTTGGAGAAATGATCTATCACTCCGTATGTGTTGCCTATTTTGTTTCGAAGGATAACCATAATTTTTAATCCAATTCCATTACACTACATGTATAATATTTTTAACTCAATTTTTTAAAATATGGTCACCTTATTGATATGAATCAATTTATTATGGAAATTTATTTTATTACCATTACTAATAGTATCTTTACTATGTTAATAAAATATGCATTATTATGTTTATTGAATGATATTTACTGAGAATATTACTTCATTCTATTTGATGAACATTTATTTTCCTTGGGGTTATGATTTTATTATTATTGATATAATTGGAAAATATTTACTTGTGAGGATACATATGAAAATTATAATAATACCATTTTATTTCCATGGGCTCTATATTCTATAAAAATTGAATGAATTCTATCAGTTTCTTTTAAAAATAGTCATAAGATTTAATGATGTGATGGATAGAAGTTTTATTGTGGAACACTTGGGTATGGTCAATATTAAAGTGACATTTTTTCCTATATATCCCTCTAATTCAATGGGTAAATCATTAAATTTCAAGAGATAATTGAGAATAGTGTTTTGATTTTTGATCTAAAATGGGAAATAGATTTTCATGAATGATCTACTATTAGAAATATACGTGTGAGGCATCCTCCTGTAAGGACTATATGTGAGTTAAGCATAATCAACTATGGTAAATATTTTTTGATACCTGATGAACTCCTTTATGATTTATATGATTATAGTTAAGTTAAAAATTCAAATATATTCCATGTTTCTATGATATGTGACATTTTCATGATTTATAACTATGTTATTACATGATTTATGTTTTGTTCTTTATTGAGTATAACTTCATCATTTATTCAAACAATGCCCTTATTCTAAACTTAATATTACTTTGGATCTTTTATTTTTATCACTAATATTTACCCTTAATGATTATATAGGAGCACCCATTTCTTATGTTTTTATTTCCCCATGTTATGAAGATAATAAAAGTGGGAATTATATAGAATAGTGTATTTTAGGGATAATTAGTGATATATTATGAAGTCATTTTAATGGATTAAGTTGTTTCATATATCATGGGAAAATTTTCATTAGTTTAAAATGACTTTATTTTTTTATATAACTTTTTTAATTCTCTATTATTCTAAAACAAAAAGGACATGGGAATGTAATGTAAGGATATATTTTATTCATGTTATATAATTTTATTATCTCATCTAGGGTTTCTATATAAACCAAAACCTCATGAACCATTTTATTATACCCTAAATGGAGATAACTCAAATCATATGTTAGTCATTTGAATGTCATGTTCTTCTATGACCTAAAAAATACTTTCTAATTGTGTATAAATTTTTTCATCATATGAATTATAGTTAGAATCTCCACCATGTATTTATAAAATTACAATTGGAACACTGGTATTAAACTAAAACAAGATACATTGAAATGTTTTGAAGAATGCACTGCTATAAATCTCATGGGATAGGAGCCACATACTCCATCAGCATGGAATTCATAGAACTTGAAAGATAAGAATATTATTTCAAAGATTCATCCCCACTCACAAAAATGATTTATCTTTTTAGTCTCATGTGTATGAGGAGTTATCTCCTCCCACGAGTCCTCACATTTCTAATGACATGGACTTGGATGAATTACTTCTTACTATTGAAGAAGGATTTTCACCATCGTTGAAAACGTAATATAGGTGAATCACAATACCATGAAATATCTAAGTAAAACATTTATTAGTTTCATCATTCACCACAAAGGATAAAATTAGTATGATTCATTTTTGAATAAAATTTATGATGTATTCACATTGAAATATAATGAAATTATTAGGCTGAATCTTGAGATCTCCATCTACCTTCATGACATTCCCATTAGACACCATATATATAAGCATGCACAATGAATGGGGGATCCATCCCTCAGTTCCATTTATGGTTTAGAAGTTAATAAATTGATCAAAGATAGAATCATTAGGGAATTTTAATAACTTAGATGCCTATCCAAAATTTTCCAATTATGGAAAAAAACTGATGACTTATGGTTTTCATCGACCTCCAAGACCTCAAGTACCACTGCCCGAAAGAGGAATTCCCCTTCAATGAAAAAAAGTACTAATTGGAATAATATAAGGCTTCTGATCCCTCTCAAAAATGGTAGAATAATCGGGATACAATCATATTCATGTTACCATTAGAAAATTTTAGTCCATTGAATTAATGTTTCCTTATAGAGTCTACTACTATAAAGTATTGTGTTCCGACTTGAAGACTATTGGTGGAACCTACTAGGGGGAAAACATCATATCATGAAGCCCATCCTTAAAATACTAGTGGAATTCTACATAGAAGATTTTATGGTCAAATACCAGAGATTCCAATATCATCTCTAATATATTAAATAAGTGTTCAACATAATCCATAGTTATCATATAATATTAACCCATCAACGTGTGTATTTGGGGACACCTGTAGAAATTTCTTTGAATACATTTTTCTTGTACAATGGAATCATGATTAATATATAGTGTTCGAGGTCCATCAATGAAAAATAAATCCATAGAGTAAACTATGAGAGTTTTAGGGATTTTAATGGTCTATGGATTATATATAGGACTATTTCAACACTTAAGTGGGAAAATGTAACTTCTACTTTGTGATGGTGAAGAAAAGTGTCAACTACTAATGGGATAAAGAATGTCGATGTTTATTAGAAAACATCTAGTATTAATTTTGTTTCTTATAGTTCTCATGGAATCTAACTAGAGGAAACCTAAATTACATTATAAGTTCATCCTAGAGGAATCACGCTTTACCATCCTAGCCATTAATAATAATGATGGAAAAGAAAATAGTCTATAATACTTATGTATCCAGATTGTAGAATCTGAGAGTAGATATTCTCTCATAGAGAGGAACAAGATTCTCTTAGTATTTATATAATAAAATATAAATAATTATTTAAAAAATTATAATTTCCTAATGATATCCCATATTTATCTATTTATTTATATACTCAACCATCCCATGCCGACTAGTTGATTGGCTTAATGAGTAGTGATCCTTCAATAATTTGGCATCGGGTCCATCACCTAGATTGTATTCAGGAGAAATGAATTATAATTATTCCTCGAGTCACACATAGGCCCAAAGGAGATTCCCTTGGAGGATGACATCCTATATGAGTCCATTATTTTATTTGATAAAGCAACAACACACTATAATATACACTTTCATAGTACCTCATGAAGCCAATCTAGAATAAGTTAAAATATCCTTGTAATAAATAAGATCATACTTGGAGTTTTATATAACACTGCATTAAATGGAATCATTCTATAATCATTCCCATTGAAAATTGTTTCTCCAACAATTTTCTGGAATACTAATCCATCATTACTAGTCTTTTGTTAGATATCATGATTGTGGAATAGTGGTTACACATGAAATTTTAAATCACGCTAGTCATCAAGATAATAAATGGAGGGTACACTATCATAAAATATAATCTCATAACATTATATTACCATACCCATGATTTGAAAAATCACTTTCTGTATAATGAAAAGGCATCCCATGTCTTGAAATCCAATAATGATCAACTAGATGACATGGATAACATGGTATTTCCAAATTCCAATTTGTGCTTGGAGAACATGGACTTTGAAATCACTATTAAAAAATTGATTTCCCTAAAATCTATTAATGAAGTGGACTCATTGGCGATTCATCACACTGCTATATCTTTATATGATATAACCTAAAAAACCATTTGACCAATGAAACCTTTAATAGGATGACTCCCCGCATCATGTACCTCAATCATGAAACCCTTCCCACTAGTAGAAAAATGGTCATTAATGTATGTTTTTTTAATTTTGATGTCGTTTTTTAACCGGCGTTAAAGCTACCGACGTAAAATATATGACTTTTAATGGCAGTTTTTTAAAAACTGAAGGCAAAAATGAATTACATTTCTTTTTTAGCATCGGTTTTGTGAAAAAATGATTCCAAAAAAACAAATCCCTGTCATTTTCAGCGTCGGTTTCCTTAAAAACCGATGCCAAATAGTAAAAAATAGTTTTGTCTTCAAGTTTTTAAAAAAACCAACCCCATAAATGAAAAAATATATATTTGGCGTTAGTTTTTACAAAAAACAATGCCAAAAAGTAACTTTTTATTCATCCATGTTTTATAGCATTTCCTAAGATTCAATTTGATCAGTCGTGGCGAAACAAACAGAGTTATGGATCCAAATTTTGGTCATCATAAGTTGGACTTGTCAATGTTTTGATAGGCACAACTCGTTTCAAATATATTTTGAAAAACATAAATTAAAATTGCATACAACAAATGAAAATGGTGATTGATAATTAAATTTACACCATAGTTGCTAAATCTCATTAGAATGTTATACATTTGTAACTCGACAATAATTATAAATCATCTCTATAAGCAAGAAAATAGAGATATTATGAAATGATGTAAAATAATTACAATGAAAATAAATGATTAGAATAGGTACAATGTTTAAATTAACGATTGAATCCGCGTTGCAAACTTGATTGAATTGAAGTGGTTGAGAATGTTGAACAAAGGATAAAATGGATTTATATATAGTAAACAAAATATTTTCAATAGCTTTTTATGGAAATTTATGCAAGATTTTAAAAAGTTAATCACACGTTGTGAAAAAAATTGAAATTTTGATCCAATATATTGGTGAATACTCTTTGGCGTCGGTTTTTTAGAAAATCGACGCTAAAAATGCCAATAGATATTCCTTTTGGTGTCAGTTTTGAAATAAACCAACACAGAAAAGTAAAAAAGAAATTATTTTTGGGGTCAGTTTTTATGAAATCCAATGCTAAAATTTAAAATAAAACACTTTTTTTCATGGGGTTTTTTCAAAACCGATGGAAAACATTTTTTTCGGCGTCGTGTTTTTAAAAAAACGACACGAAAGTTAAAAAAAATATTTGGCATCGGTTTTCATAAAAACTAAAGCAAAAATGAAAACAAATTACAATGTTTTAGATAATTTCATAATATTCTATTTTATTGGTCGTGGAGGTAAAATGGAGTTACGGATTAAAAGTTATTGTCTTTGAAAGATGGACTTCTTTAAAACTTCTATTAGAGAAGATCAACTTCCGACAACCGTAACTTTTAATTCGTAACTTAGATTTTTTGCCACGACCTGTCAAATTAAAGATTATGAAATAATCTAAACCATAGTAAAAAAATCTAATTTTTCGCGTCATTTTTTGTAAAATCTGTCACAAAAATTATATTTTTCAAATTTTTCACGTCGGGTTTTAAATAAACTAACGCTAAAATTTAAATGCAAACACTTTTTACTGTCCATTTTTTTCAAAACAGAAGCCAAAAAATATTTTTTTTACCTTTTGACGTCGGTTTTAAAAAAAACCAATGATAAAATTTAAAAGAAAACACTTTTTCACGTCGGTTTTTTCAAAACTGACGCCAAAAATAATTATTTTTCACTTTTTTTTGTCAGTTTTAAAAAAACAGATGCCAAAAATTTAAAAAATATTATTGGCCTCGGTTTTCATAAAAACAGAAGCCCAAAGTGAAAAAAATTACAATGTATTAGATAATTTCTTAAGCTTCTATTTGACTGGTCATGGAGCTAAAACAGAATTACGGATTAGAAGTTATGGTCTTTGAAAGATGTACTTCTTTAAGACTTGTTTTAGAGAAGATATACTTAAGACAACCATAACTTTTAATCCATAACTCAGTTTTTTCTCCATGACCTGTCAAATTGATGCTTCGAAAATAATCTAAAACTTTGTAAAAAAATCAAATTTTTCACGTCGGTTTTTACAAAACCGATGCCCAACCAATTTTTTTTCTTTTTGGTGTCGATTTTTTAAAAAAATGACGCCAAAAAGTCTCTGGAAAAATATTTTACATCGGTTTATATGAAACTGACATTAAACTAACGATGTTAAAAAAAATTCTACTAGTGATCTATCAAATAAAACCGAGCCAGAGTAAATATACCAGTATATAGTGACCTTTAACCATATTGTAATCCCTAACTCAATAAAATCCCTCTAAAAGTAATACATTGATTGAATCTATATAAATTGATATCAATTAAAATAATTCATAATTCTTTTTGGAGGTTCATTCTAGAATGAACAGAGAGCATCATACAGGATTGAATCTCACTTATTAGATCCAATGAGTGGGATAATTTTATCCCCCCAAGGATCATGATGACATGAAATTCACAAAGTGGATCCATGAATTTCTGGTTTATTTCAACTTATGTTTCAAACTTTAGAGATTTTTCACACTAACATGTATGGTTAAATAGTTTTTATATTGGTTATTAACATAATTAGTCCTTAATTTCTTATGATAATTTGATATTTCAAGTTCATTATTACTATAATTGATTTCTTTTTGATGTAGGCTGAATTTATCCCCCTTGAAAAAGTCAAAACATATATCTATGAATGAGTTAATTAAAGTACTATAGAATTCAATATTTTGAGATCCCTTAAAATCTCATAGACCATAAAAGATACTTGCAACGTACTTATCGGATGAAAGTCTATGACTACAATAACATTCAGTTGAACCACAAATCCTGCTATCATGCATGATTATATGGAAAGATTGAAGAATTACAAAACCTATTCTCTAACATTTTAATAAAATGGAGGATTCGAACAATAAAACCCCAATATTTTAAGGTTTGTATCTTTTTAAATAAATCCTATATCTTCCATATCATATCTAATAGAGAAACTCGAGTTTTATAGCCATGATATACTGTTTAAAACATGACTATTATAAAAAAGATGTTAAATAGAAATGAATGAATAGTATAAGACACTTTAGGAAATTTATAAATTATATCAAATATTTTTACATTCAGAAAAATAATCATTATAGGAATAAGATAAGAATAAATAAAAAATTATGCATAAAAGGCTATATTTTTCAAAAGTTTGTTTTACCTCCTTTTAATGATGCAGTTATTTTAATTATAGATATTGAATCTTTTATAAATTATTCTGAAAAAAGTTAAATTCATTTTTAAAGGGGAAATTTCAAAATTATCCTAGGGTGAATTTTTTTATTTTTCTGAAAATATTTATTTTCCAGATAATATTAAATAATATTTGTTTTCCTAAAACAATCAATTGAATTTTATTGGAATTATATTTATTATTTGAATTTGATCTCAATGTAACATATTTAATTTTTAGTTATAAATAATAGATTTTATTTCATCATTATACCATACATTCTTATAGTTACATTTTTGGGCTTAATAATGCATTTTAAAAACTATTTCTAGTGGTGTTTTATAGGTTTAAATTTAAATTAAAATCTATCACTTATATGTTTTGAAATTTTAAAATTCGATGTCATATTTATATTGAGTGTGTATGAATTTATTAAATAGGTCTCATTTATTTTTTACAAATATGAATAGTAGCATTGGCAATTTATGTTACTATAGTAAAGTGTAAATTGGGTATTTGATATTAAAAATAAAATTATAAAGATTATAAAATTACACAAAAAAATTTTAAAAAAAATTATTGGATGATTTATATTCGTCCATTAACACCTAATATTGTAATTTTAGTTATTTAATAGACACTTGTCTACGAGAATTACATTTACAATATTTAAATTAAAGGAAATATGAAATGTCACATTATTTGTCTTATATTTCTCTAATGTACCCACATGAGAACAACTGAATGTTTGGAATGAATAAAAGTGCCTTTTTTAATCATAATAAACTACTTTTCATTATATAAATTTATATAAGATTTTTGGGAACCAGTTCGATGGGGTTATGATATTTATAATATTTTATATAAAGAAAAGAAAAAGTTGTCATATTCATATTTAAATTACTACATTATTTTTCTTATGATGTTACATGGAATGTATCATTCACTATAGATATTAATTTTTAAATATAACAAATTTACATACATCATAGTGTTTTATTTTTAATTATTTCATGAAATAAATTATTACCTTAAATAAATATAAAATAATGATGTAGTAATTATTTTATTAACAAAACTATCAAGTTAATGATATTGAAAATATTAAAATAAATATTATTATAATTAATTAAGGTTATAAATTAATTTTTTGGATTATTATGATGTATTAGGGGTGTATCATATTTTTTAAAAATTTTATCTTACTGTTTTTTCTTTAAGTGCAATGTAATGAATATTGTCAAACATGACACTAATGATATTTTAACAAAATTTTATTTTATTAAATTATACAAAAATCATAACAAATATTTAATAATAAAAATTGGTTATTATTTGGTTGAAAATTCCATAATTTATTCAGTTATTGTCCAATTAAAATTTTATAATTAAAAAATACCACATTTTAATATTAAATAAATTGTTATCTTAAATAAACTTGAATTTTTTTACTTGATACAATCAAAATGATAATGATTAATATAAAACCAAAACATGTCATTATTTTATTGGATGATGATATTACAACCTTTTATCATATTATATTTTAATCCTTTTCCATTTGTTTATATTTGGATGTAAAATGAATTTATTATATTTTAATATTTTCAGGATTACCAAGTATTCCCCTGGACTCAATTTTTAGGGGGAGCTTCTAAATTCATTTCATTTCACCACCATACACATTAGATCACAACAAAATGATATTTTGTTCTCCTAATAACATCTATATATGGGTTTTCCATTTCCTCATACTCCAAAAATACCAACTCTTTATTCTTTTAGAACATACGTAAAAGAAATCCACTAAATAAGAGGAGGTTCAGACACAAATGGTGGAAATTGGATGTAAGGTAATGGATTTCCTAACTCAATTTCCATTAATTCGGTTAAATTTATATAGAATTTGTGTTATTATACCATGAAGGTGAGCTAAATGGGCTCTGATTTTTTTATAATCTATTTCCAATTTTATTGTGTGAATTTACATTTTCACACATAAGTATTTCATTGATTTATCCTCACTTAAATGATACAATCTTGGTTAGGGGTTTTCTCATCTCACTTTTTAACTATGTGAGATAAATTAATTATTCCCCACTAATTTACTTGTATGTGGTGTATGTATACTACCCTTTTTATATATCATATCATAAATATTATTATCATCATGGTATTCAAAATTTTCAATGTGTTATGGGAGAGGTTTATTTAAAAATCTATTTTTAAATCCCTTATTCTTTATATATAATTAAATCATTTGAGTAAATAAAGGGTGCAAACTATCTGTGGAAAACACCCTCAATACATCATGTATATCATGAGACAAAAAATGTGGAAAAATTAAATAGGGTTTACCCACAATTATTAAACCATATTGTTAATGGTCTTGAAAGTAGTGAGTATTGTTCCAGATACATGATGTCCAATGATTAAGAATTACCTTATTTCAATATTAAATTATTATTATCCAGAATATTTTCACTGTGAGAAAAACTAAGGATTTATTTTAGTCTAATTATCTTGAATAAATGGAATTTATTTTCAGTTATTTACAATTCCACATTGATTATTCTAATTGATTCATTATTGATTTAACTGCACCTAAATCTTACTGATCACTCTTTCACACCCTTATTTTGTTTAATTTCCTAGTTTATAAAGAATATAACTATAAATGTGATTAAGGATGGAAATTACTTTTCATTGTTATGTTTTTATTTTAACTACCAATGTAATAACAGAACCATGTATGTATCTTGTATTTCATTACTACTAAACCTTTTGGTCCTATTAGATTTGAATTGTGTATCTATTCCATTGAGAAATATCGAGGAACCAAATTTGTGTTATTGGGGTTAGTGTCATTATAGTTGGTATCATAGTAAGATTATTAGAAATATTGGGGAGTAGATTTTAAAATATTCAGAACCAATGTGATAATTATGATAACGCAATATAGTAATTAAAAAAAATTACCAATATAGTAATTTTTCTTTGTTGGATCAATACTCATGATGATTATAGGATAACTCATTCTGTGCATTATTTATTAACGGTTCCTAATCGAAGAAAGGGAATCAATACCAATAGACAATTTAGGGATTTACCCACTAAGAAATCCAATGAAGCATGTGTTGAAGATAGAAGATCATGATGATATTAGGATAAATTACATAAGAGATAAATAATAACTATGCTATACCTATATTGGATCATTTCATATGACAGATGTATAAATATTTTATGGGGACTACTAATCCAATTGTAGATGATTAGTGGATCAAGTTCCCTGAAAATTTATTCCCATCATTGAGGTGTAATGAAAATGAAAATGGGGTAATTGTATTGTATTTCATCAAGGGAAATGTGGGGCAATGGTGGAAATTGTTCCATAATTATATGTAGGAAGATGAAATAGAACACATAGAATGGGGAGCTTTTATAGAGTCATTCTTTGAAAAATATTTCCCTCTTGATCAATGAATTGAAATGAATAAAAAAATCATTATATTAAGAAAAATGAAGAATAAAATGTCACAGATTAAGATTCTACCTTCATAAGACTCTCCATGTATACAATATATTAAATAAATGATTAAAAAAACCAGAGTTATCATTTATTTGAAGGTCTTCTCCCTAATATTTTAAGGGCGCTAGATTTCCAGACATTTGAATCATATGATGAAGTAGTATTAAGTGCCATCAAAATAGAGGATGAATTTTCCAAATCCTATGTGTTTAAAGGATATAATTAGAGGAATGGTTTGGCAGAGAACTATGATAATGTTATATAGCTAATGAAGATATGTGAATGAAGCCTTTTAAATCTTGTGAAAACTACGCAGAGAATCATTCAAGAAAATTCCTGAAGAGAACATGAGTGTGTTACAATTTCGGAGGCAAGGGTCATTTGATCGTGAGTCCAGGGGGAAACAAACTAATGATATTCAGTGAAACAATAGAAAATAAATGTGACATTATTCAAACCACATCCAAATAATCAAGGGAATACACCATAGAATATCCCAGTGGGAGATTATCAAGCTTAAGTGATCACAATAACTCAGGTAGAATTGTCCAATTATATGGTAGCATGTGCATTAACCCTACCATCAAATTTATCAAATGCTTTATTAGATTGTGGATATTCTCACTCATTTATATCTAATAATTTTTGTAAGATAAGTAGGTATATCCCTTTTGATATAACTATGGTTTTTTAGTTAAAACACTTATGTAAAGTCTCATATCATTAACGATGTGTCTTGTAGTCCCCATTATTCTATATAAACCAACTTTATTTTATGCCCTTATCATCATACATATGGTTTAATTTGACATAATCCTCTGTATGGATTTGATTTCAAAATATGATGTGAAAATTTATTGCAATATGAAATAAACTTTTATTTGTGAACAAGTTATAGAATTCCTTATATTTAGAGAAGAAACATCATCATCTGGTTCTTATCTAGATTCACACCAACAGATCTACTAAATGAAATTATTGGATAGGAAGAGAAAAAAGTATGGATGAAGAATGCAACCATTAAATTGAAGATGAATATACTATACAAGAATAAATTGATTTAGTTTTTGAATAATTGTGTGGGAATCCCCAATCTAATGTAGTCGATTGTTTATGGATTTGACTCCTGATGCAAGACCAATATCTATGAATCCCAAAATGATGGACACTGTAAAATTAGTTGAGGTAATGAAACAGCTAGAGGAGATGAATTATAAGGTATTTATTCATCCTAGTGTTTCACCACTCGGAGAGCCTACTCTTTTTTAAGAATAAATATGGATCCTTGATATTTTTCCTTGATTTAGGTGGAATTAATACAATTACAATAAAGAACAAGAATCCTTCACATCAAATTGCTGATTTGTTCGACCAACTTCATAGAGCTCAATATTTTCCAATAATTTATCTCTATTCATGGTATATTTAATTATGGGTAAATAGGGAGGAAATTCCAATGAAAACATTTCTGAAAAGGTATAGAAAATATGAGTTTCAATAAATTCCATATGGTATTGCAACCGAACCTTTCATTTTTATGGGTATAATGAACAAATTATTCAAGGAATATGTTGTTGATATGTTTTCGTATTAATTGATGATATTTTAGTTCATTCCAAATGTTATGAGGATCTTGAGAATCACTAGTGGATCATTCTTATGGAATTTAGAAGAAATTATTTAAATGTTAAATTTAGTAATAGTGAATTATGAATTCTTCTATTTTCTTTCTTGTCCATATTGTCTCTCAGGTTGATATCTTAGTTGATCTTGTGAATACAATGTCTATCCAAAAATGGCCTACACCAACAAACATAACTAATGTATGTTCTTTCATTGGTTTTTTCAGGATACCAATAGATATTCATTCAAAATATTTCGTTACTGGATATCTCATTAACCAAGCTCACTTTTAAAGGGGTTATGTTAGTATAGGCAAAAGATTGTGAAGAATGGTTTGAGTAATTGAAGAGAAGTTTAGTCAATGATCTTAATTTGACTATACTGTTGGTAAATGATGGGTTTAGATATACTATAATGTGTAGATGAAAGGAAATGGTCGTTTCCTTATAAAAAATTATAAAGTAATGTAAGATTCATCAGGTCAGTTGATACAATATGAAAAAATTTAGCAAACTCATGATCTGGAGTTAGCAGCCGCAATGTTCACTCTGAATATATGGAGAGACAACCTATATGGGAAAATATGTGGGATATATACGGGTTACAAGTGTTTAAAATATATATTCTCATAGAAAGAACTCAAAATAAAGAAAATATGATGTCTTGAGATAGTCAAGGATTACGATTTCTTGATACCCTACCAGCTGAGAAAATAAAATAAGGCACCCGATGCATTATTTAGGAATGTTCATGGACTTTTGATTCAAATAAAGATTGAGATCGATCATATGTTTATGGATTTAGTGAATATTTATAAGGAAATTATTAATGAAGGGTATGAAAAACTCCTTTTTCAATTTATTATGAAACCATCTTTGATGGAAAATATAAAAAATTCTCAATCTAATGATGATAAATTTTTTAATAAAATTAATGCTATGAATGATAGAATATTGGAAGGATTTTCTTTTTAAGATGGTGTTTTGATGTTTTTAATGAGGTTATGTGATCCATAAATACATGATCTAAAAATGGAACTATTGGATGATACCCATATCTCAAATCTCTCCATACACATTGGTAGTAGCAAGATGTATAAAGATATATAGGATCATTTTTGGTGGGATAATATAATGTATGAAATTACTAACTATGTGTCAAGATGATTATTGTTACAACACATTAAATATAAGAGAAAAAATCCTAGATAAGTCATGTAACCTCTTCCTATTACACTATTCAAGTCTATGACATTATAATTGACTTTTTCATAGGACTACTAAGGAAACCAATAAATAATGATAAGATATGGGTTATTGTTTATCACCTTACCTAATCAGGACATTTTCACGATATAATAAAATAATTTCCTCTTTAATTCATATAAATACTCTATATTAACGATGTTGTAAGATATAACGGTGTAATGTTGTCAATTGTGTCTAATCACCATCCCTCTTTTTCATCAAAATTTTGTAAAAGACTTCATACGACTCTAGATATTGAGCTTCATTTAAGCACCACCTACCATTATCAAACTAAAAGACGGTATCAAAGGACTCTTATAACATTATTTGAAATTTTTAGATCATTATCACTTTATTTTCATGGTATATGTGATCAATATTAACTTTTGGTAGAGATTTTAAACAATAATTAGTTTCATTAATGTATTAAAATTCCATCGTATAAAGTATTATATGTAAAAAAGATGTCATACTCCAGTATACTGGGATGATGGTGGTGAAAGGAATCTCATAGGCCCAGAATATATTGAAGAGGTAATGAAAATGATAAATAATACTAAGGATCATATTAAAGTAGCTGAATGTATGAAACATGGTTATATTGACAACCATAGATAGGATATGGAAATTCATGTGGGAGATCATGTGTTTCCGAATTTATCTCTATCGAAGGGTGTTATAATGTTCAGCAAGAAATATAAATTGAGCCCAAGGTATATTGTAAAATTTTAAATTCTGGAAATAATTGGAGTTTTATCTTATCGATTAGAAATTCAACCAAGTCTCCCCAAAGTTCTTGATTTCTACCATATATCCCTATTAATGAAGTACATGACAGAACCAATACATGTACTCATATATGAAGAAATAGAACTTGAACGTGATATTTTTTTACTATGAATAACCTATCAATATTCTTTAAACTAGAGATAATGTGTTAAGGAATCAGATGACTTGACTTGTAATGGTACTTTGCAGAAACCACGATATGGAAGAAGCCACATGGAAACCATAGGTTGTTATGAAAAAGAACCACCCTAATCTGTTTATAAGCTAATATTCAAGAACATTTATAGGTTGAAATTTTTTTAAGTTGAGAAGAGTACAAAATCCTAAGATATTTTCATAAGTCCTTTTTTAAATAAATTCAATATCATCGATAGCTTATGTTGCACATAACACCAATTATAAAAACCATGATATACTACTTTAAATGTGACTATTATATCCTAATAGTTAAATTATAAGAAATGAATTATATAAACCATAAATTGAAATTTATACATTATATCAAATATTTTTTACATTCAAGAAAATGATTTTTATATGCTTAAGTTAATAATAAATCAAGCATTACGAACAAAAGGCTATATTTTTCTATATGCAGTTTTACTGCCTTTTAATGGGACACTTATTTTAAAACTAAATTTTGACACTATTATAAAATTTATTGAACAAAATAAAAATTACTTCTGAAATAGTAATGTGAAAATTATCATTGGTTGAAATATTGGGTTTTCTCTATAAATAATTATTTTCCAATGAATAGTGTAAAAATAATGATTTTTATAAAACAATCAATTTCATTATGTTAAAAGTCCTTCTATGATTTTTATTTGATATAAATATAACTTAGGTACATTTTAGTGATAAATAATTTAATTTATTTCATAATTATAAATTATTTTTATATAAGTACATTGTTGGGATTAATAATTCATTTAAAAATACTATATGTAGTTATGTTTTATCGATTTAATTTTAAATTATATTCTTTCAATTCAATGTTTCTATTATTTGAAAATTGATTTCAAATTTAAATTCATAATTTTATAATTTAGGAAATATTTCTATTTTATTTTTTACCAATATGGATTGTAACAATTGTAATTTTTTTACCACAATAAAGGGAAAATTGGTTAATTTATATTATAAATAAATAATAATGATTATAAAAATACCCTAAAACATTCCAAAATATTATAAGATGACATAGGATTGAAATTTTGAACATAAGGTTATAATTTGAGTTATTTATTTTAAACATGACCAGGATAATGAATTTTATATTATTTAAATTAATGGAAATCAGAAATGTCACTTTCTTTGTCTTATGTATATTTTTTGTGTCAACATGAGAAAAAGGGAAGGTTTTGAATCAATATAAGTTCCCATTTTCAAATTAATAAACCTATTTTCATGATATAAATTTATTTATGATTTTTTGGAACCATTTAAATGTGGCTATGATATTTTTAATATTTTATTTTAAAAAGAGACAAAGATGTGAAATTCATATTATAATAGATATATAATTTTTAGAATGATTTTACTCTAAAGATATATTCAACTATAGATTTTATTTTCAAATAAGATAGATTTATCTAAATTAATTTAGTCAATTTTTAATTTTTTATGTAAGAAATAGCAACCTTAAATAATTATACAATGATGATGTAGTTATTGTTTTAATAAATAAAAAATCAAATAAATGATATTAATAAAAAAATAATTATAATTATAATTAAATATTCAACAAAAAATTTGGACTGTGATGACATATTATGGGTGTATCAATTTTTCTCTATGTTATCATAATGTTTTTTACTTGAAGGCCAAAGTAATGAATAGTGTCAAAATTGACACCAATGATATTTATTCAAAATAATATATTACTAAAATATTTAAAAAAAATATTTAATATAAAAATCGACTATGATTTTCTATAAAATTCCATAAATTATTCATTAATAGTCCAATAGAAATTTTAAAATTAAAAATTACTAAAATTTAATATGAAATAAATTGATGCCATAATTACTATGAATTTATGTTAACTAATGTCAATCAATCTGATAAGGGTTAATGTAAAAACGGGCATGTCAAAATTTTATTAGATGAAAAAATTACAACCTTATAAAATATTTTATACTAATCCTTTTTCATATGGTTGTATTTGGATAGAAAATATATTTATTATAATTTAATAATTTTAGGATATACAAGGGTAACCCTCACCGTGATTTTAAAAGGGACCCCCTTCATTCATTTAATTTCACCACTTGGAACCATCTAGCTCAACCAAAATCTATACATTTATACTCCAAACATCCTCATCCCCAGTCTTAAGGTCCTGTTAATCCAAAATGTCCAACTTTTTATCCTTTAAGACGATATACAAAATATATTTTTAGATGAAGATGAGGTTCAGACACATATGGTGGAATTCAAACTTAAGGTAAGGGATTTCATAACTCAATTTTAGTTAAATTCATTGGACTTTTATGTCATTGGTTATGTTATGACAAAAATATATGTGAAATTTCCTATGATTATTTTATATTGTATTTTGTATTCTATTGTGTTGATTTACATTTTTCACACAAAATTACTTCATTTATTTATCCTCACTATAGAGGTATGAACATTATAAGTGTTTTTCTCATACCAATTTTTACTTCCAGGTGATATATGTCTTCCTCACAAATAATTTACTTGTGTGTGGAGTATGTATAATTCCATTTTGATATATCATATCATGAATCTATTTAATGTTAAGGTATTGAAATGTTTACAAGTGGTGTGAGACACTTTTATTTAGAAATCTTTTTTTTTAAATTCTATTAGATATATATAATGAATTCTTCTGATGTAAGAATGGATGGGAACTGTATCTGGAAAATCCCCTAGATTCATCAATATTCTCCTAAGATGAATAATGTGGCTAAATTAAATGGATTGTACCTATAATGATTAAACCTACTTCTGAATGGTCTTTTTGGTAGTGGATAATGTGCTAGTTATATTATGTCAAATGAATTATAATTCCATTCTTCAAATATTCACTTATTAGTATCCAACATATTTTCCATATAAAAAAATGTATAGATATAATTAATTATTAGTTAATCGATTAAAAGGAATTTATTTTTAGTTATTTACATCCCCATATTGATTATTCCAATTGATTCATTATTGATTCTGTTGTAATTAACTATACTTAACACTTGAGCTCACTGTTATTTTATTTCCATTCAATAGGTTATTAATAAGGGAGCCTTGTATGAGTTCAAGGATGAAAATTACTCTTATTGGTTTGATTGGTTTTTAATTAACATTATAATAAGGGTACCATGTATGTGTCCAGTTTTACAAGTGTAATAAACTATTTGGTCCTTTGAGATTTGATTCTTGTATCTATGCCAATTTTACAATGTAAGTCATAAACAATAGTCTATTAGGGTTGAGGTTGTTACAATAACAATAATAGATACACTATAAATATCTCTAAGGATTTTTAAGCATATCAGATGAAAACTTAAACATCCACGCAAGAGAATCCTTATTCCTTAATATAAATAAAAAAATTACTACTACCCATTAAGGTTCTGTTCCATTCACTGAAGACAACCATATAAAAGTAGTTGATGTTAGATAAATTATCACAAGTTGAATATTATTATTTCCAAATTAACCAATTTAAATATTCTCCAATAAAATTATAATCTAAGAGTCCAATAAAATTATATTGGATGAAAATTAGGGAAGATTGTTTTCCATCGCTTCTAAAACTAAGTTAATTTTGTGTTTACATTGTGAGAAAAAAGTTACTATAAGAAAACCACTAATGTTAGATATCAAATTGGAAGGCCCCTTCACCATTCACATGGTTTATAATAATGTTATACACTCATTTATCAACATATATGGGGAGAGATTCACTCCTCCCACTAATGAAGGGTTCCCCCCAAGAAGTTCATCAAATATCATTTCCTTGGATAATTCGCTTACAAGTAATTCCTTAAACAATGTAACATGTTGGTCCATACCACATGACCAAAAGTCACATGAAATATAGTCATAGTTTAATTATATTAATGTATATAGAATTCCAAACATACTGTAAAATGATAAAATTAAGATCACCATGTTTGGTTTGTGCCTGTATCATATAATGAATTAAAAAACTAGAGAATTAAAACTCAAGAACATAAATGATTAAATGTTATTTATTAGAGTTCCTGCATCCACTAGAGAAGCGAATGAATTTTCAAATTATATATCTCCAGATGAAAAGTCAATGTATCACTAGATAGGATTAAAAGGTATGAAATATTTTATTGGATAAATATTAATCATTTATAAAAATGGTTTTTGTGGTAATTGTTAACTTTAAGGACTCCTCTCACCACTGGATATTTGTTAGGGTGAGCTGTAATACTATAAAAGACCTATTGTCAAAAAAATAACCCAATTATAGTTGTTTCTATAAAAGTATGTGGATGAAAACATTCCTCTGAAATATTCTCTATACTTTTGGCATGTAACCCAAAAAATATTCCACATCAAGACCAATTTGGGGTTGAATCGATACCTATAGTATCCTTTCAGGATTCAAGATTCTCCTTAAATAGAACATTTTTCATGATTTCTTCCAAATTATAACTATTGTGTATTTTTGTAATTTTTAATAATTTTTATTCTATACAATCTTGGATATACTGTATCAAAAAGTGATTTTTTTAGGCCTAGAATGAAATTTTGGGTTTCTACTCAGATGAATAATGGTCTAACTATCAAAATATAAAATTTAATTCTATAGACACTATCCCTTATCTTTTATAAATTACTTAATTCTCATAATATATAAGAAACCATTAAGGATTGTGATATACTATGATTTTTTGGAAGACTTGGAAACTAACTTTGGAAGTTAGGATGCCAATGAAACATATCTCCTACATATGATATCATATATCCAGTTATTGATTTCTAGGTATCTATATATGTATCCATATCTACATGTGTGAATCCTTCTAAAATATGTTTATCACCTCAACAACATTAACAATGAAGGGATATTCCTCAGAGATACTTCAATATCCTATAAACTATTTTCCAATGATCCTATTATAGATTTCATAAGAACCTACTCATGTTGATAAAAATGTTATAAATTTCTTGTCTGGTGCACACCTTATCAAACATAGGACTTCCAACTACCTACTGATGATTAATTTTTACAGTATTTACTTAATCATCATTAGTAGATGGACTCTAACTTAATGCGGTATAGAAATTATTTTCATGTGGAATCTTAACTTGTTCCACATTAAAAATCTTGGATCGTCCTATTCATGCATTAGTGCATGCTCATCCTTTGAATCTATGATGGAATGGAAATCACCAAGAGATCAAACACCCTACCTCAATGTTGGATCAGTCTTTCATGAAGAATGGAGGTCAGTTTCATCGTCAATCCTCAATCTGTCGTCGTTTCTCATTGTTCGTCATAGAGGTTTCTATCTTCTTTCCTCAGAGGAATTTCAAGGTTAATGGCAATAACCATAGATAACTAGAAATATTCCTTAATTAAACTAACAAACATAGTTTCAAATAAAATATTTTAATTATATATTTTAATTATGGTTATGTCCAAAAACTAACATTCATCCTCAACCCATGTCAGTCATGGTTATTCCCCATCTAAGGTAATGTCACCTCTCTGAATGCAACATAGCCCTTAGATTTCTGATCCGGGCACTAATTTAAAAGATATTTATATTTAAAAAAACAAACCATTACCTTTAATAAAACATATCATTTTTCAACGAACTTCCTCGGGCACATCGTTCCTTGGAATCGTATGTCGTCTTCGCACCTAGTCTAGGAACTTTCCCCATTAGTTTGTAAAAGAAACCAGAGAAAATATGTGACATTACATTCAACCCATCATAGGGATTTACAACCCAAAAAAGAATAACAAGTTCTAATAAAAAAAGGTGATGGTACTGAGCACGAATCTGAGCCTCCTACTCCAATGTTTTCTCCTAGATATCCCCGTTCTTCCACCAAACTTACACCAGAGGTATCAAATATCCATGAAGGATCCACTCTTGTCGATCCTCAATCTTGACCGGGTACTCCGCAAAAGTCTCACTATCATCATTTTATTTCTCTCCAAAATGAATGACTTGCAATGGGTCATTCACATACCTCCTCAAAAAAGATACATTGAATACATCATGCACACAAAGAAACTGTGGGGGTTGATCTAGGTGGTATGCCACCTCACCAACTCTACTCAGAATCAGAAAATTACTAATGTATCTTGGAGATAACCTGCCACCCCGACCAAATAACTCCAATTCAAAATGATTTGAGACTCAAATGAACATATGGTCTCCATCCTCAAACTCCATGGGCCTATATATCCAATCACTATATGACTTAATCCAACTCTCTTTCTTCCTCATCCGCTCCTAGATGATCTGCTACATCTCAGTGGTATCCCACACTATCTATGGTCCAATGAGTTCTTACTCCCTTGGGCCCATCCAACATAGTTGTGGCCTGCATGGTTACCCATAAAAGGCCTTTAATGGTTCCATACCAAATGGTGGAGTGATAACTATTGTGGTACTCAAACTCAACAAATGGTTTTTGATCCTCCCAAATCCGACCAAAGTCTATAATTGAAAAACGTTACATGACCTCAAGAACCTGGATGGTCTTTTATATCTAGCCATCCATCTGAGTATGAAACTCCATGTTGTAGGGAATCTTAATCCTGAACAACTCCTACAATACCTTCCACAATGAAGATGTGTAATGAGAATCACCATATGAAATGATCGTCGATGGCACTCCATGACGCTGAAATATCTCATTCACATAAATGCATCCCAAGCTCTCTAATGTACTCAAATCAGATATCTGATGGAAGTGGTCCAACATGGTGAGTAGGTCAATGATCACCTAGTTGGTATCGTGTCCCCTAGACGTGTGTATTAAACCCATAACAAATTCAATCGATATCCCATCCCACTTCCACTCTAGAACCATAATTGGGTGGGTCAAGCTCGGTGGAACTTGGTACCCAACCATCACTTTCTATCAAGAGAGGCGTGGAGAAACAAACCATTCCACCACCTTCTCCATCCCCGAACACCATAAATGATGTTTGAGGTCATGTTACATCTTATACACTCTCGTATGTAAAACCAATAAGGATTTATGGAAATCTCTCAATACCTCCTCCAACAACAATAAAAGTACCAATTTTCCCCTACTAAAAAGAACAATGTGATTTCTACCTATCAAATATCCATAAGTGTAATTCCCCATGGAAAAATGAGCACGTTTGGTCTTTCTATGGTTATCCTCATGTTGTACCTCCCTAATTCACTATAAGAGTGGTGGGGTGACAACCATTGACTAGAGATAAGATAAACCATCTCCATAAAAAAGGATAACTATAATATAGCCAACTACTCTGACACCACACTCCGGAACTACAAGCTGGATCTTCTTCTTGGAGAATCTGGCACCATGTTCCCCTTACAAATAGTATAGAAAATCATAAAGTCATAGTCCTATAGAAACTGTAACCATCATCTATGTCTCATGTTCAGATCATTCTGAGATAAGATATACATGAGACTTTTGTGGCAAGAGTAGACGGTAATCTAATCTCCCATTAGGTAGTGTCACCCAACATTTAATGAAGATACTACCAATTCTATCTAAAGATAACAAGTAATTTAGTTATAATCATGCTTCATCAACTGATTTAAACCATAGACAATCAGAACTTTCCCATTTATAAGGATAGAACCAAGACTAGTCCCTGATTCATTGTAGAACACCACATACTGAACACCCTCCTTCTCTAATCTCAAGATAAGAAAACTCATCAACCTCTTCCTGAACTCCTAAAATCTCTTATAGAACTTCTATGTCCATATGAATGGATTCCTCTTAAATTTCAAGTTCACCAAGAGTGTTTCTACTCTGTAAAAGTTGGGTACAAACCTATGAAAGTACCAAGCCAAACCCAGAAACCTCCACACCTTGGTCCTACTTTTGGGTGGCTCTAAAAAATACATAACTTTAATATTCATCAGATCCACTGCAACTCTAGCCTCCAAAATTATGTGTCCCAGAAATTGGACCTCCAGAAAATAGAAGTAACACTTCAAGAGCATCCCATAAATCAAGTGTTCATGGAGTGTGTCCAATACCATCCTAAAGTGTATCATGTGTTATTCCTCAGACTTTGTGTATAATAGGACGTCATTAATGAAGACCACTACAAAATGGTCAGTGTAAGGTTGGAAGATTCTGTTCACGAGTCCCAGGAACACTATCATGGCATTAATCATGACAAACAGCATCACAAAGTACTATTAGAGTTCATACCAACATCTGAAGTCTGTCTTCGGTACATCTTCACCATGAACACAAAGCTGGTGATAGTCAGATATAAGTGATATCTTTGAGAACCTCCTCACTCCCTTTAGTTAATCCAAAATGTCTTTAATCATAGGTATTGGATACTTATTCTTCATGGAAACTAGGATCGGGCAACAGGAGTCCACACATAATATCAAGATCCCATTTTCCTTATTGGGAAACAAAACAGGGGTCCCCCAAGGTGAAACAATGGCCTCACGAATCCCTTGATCTACATGTCATCTAGCTGTACCTTACACTCATGAAGCTCCATGGGAGCCATATGATATTTAGGTTTATATATTGGTTACTTCCCATGGTATAGGTCAATTCATATGTATACCTATATACAGGGAGGTAGTCCAGGGACATCCTTAGGAAATACAGCATCATTATCCATTGCCACTATGGGAAACTGCATACTCCTATCATCCACTACATCGAGGGTGAGACTATACAATAGATGAGTAATCAGATACACCCTCTTATGTGTGAGTCTTTCCTATTCAGAATGTGTTTCCTTTTCACAAATAAAATAAAACATGGTCCTATCACTGCATAGACACCAGACTATGCACCTAAATTAGTCAATATGGGTATGAACTATTGATAACATTTTCATAGAAAGAACGAAATCCTATGGCCTTGACGCTACCACAATCAGATCCCAAATTCAAATGTCTCCCCCTAGAGTAATGTCACACTATTGGAACTAGTGAATGATCATTAAATCCTCCCCCCTTATAGGAGTCTCTAAGCATTCAAATTGAGTCAACAGTTCCACTAGAATTTCCATCTATCAAACAAGGGTTTTGGTGAGAAAAGAGTGACTAGAAATTGGGACTATCAAAACTAATACTATGATGTAAATGAAACAAATCATACCTCTAATCATATTTGGAGAATCGAGGCTATAAACTTCCATCACATAAAGATGGGCTCATCCCTATCCACAACCCCCTGAGCCATTGGTGGACCACCTTGGGGTGCTCATGGTAGTACCTCGAACCCACGTCCACCTCTTACTTCCATACATGCTACTATGACACACCTGCTACCTTGAAAAACACTTTTTTCTTGCCTCATACTCTAGCTCAACGGTCCCTTGACCATATTCTGATCATCTGCATGGCGAGTCAGGCAATTTGGAGCAAGATGTCCTATACCACCGCACGAGTAACAAAAACTACCCTTTATCTAACTATCCCTTCCATCAGATCCCATCACCACATATAATTTATCCCGGGATCATCCCCTGGAGTTATGGACCCACTTAGTAACCTGCATCTTCTATCAGCTACCTATCTATCAGGACATAGCTGCCTTGTGCCAGCTAGTAGATCCCACTACTAGCATCTACTCTTCCAGAAATCTCTCCACTAGAAGGGATCTATACAATTTCCCAACATATGTTGGGATGCTAAGGGATACCATGGATTCCCTAATCTCCAAGAGTATCCACTTCTCAATTTTCTAGGCCCTGAATAATGGGTCTCATTCCATATATGGGGATTAGTGAGAAAGATCCATAAATCTTGCCAAGTACTCAGCTACCATATCACTACCCAACTACAGATGTTGGAGATCCTATATGTGAAATGAGTGTAACATTTTAGTAAAGAAGCCCTCCAAGGATAGGAGCACAAAGCCTTCTCAAGGGCGAGTCGTCCCATCATGCGTTTGGGTCAGTAATCTCCAACATTTCCCCATTGAGGATTAAAAATGCTCACTATTAGAAATGTCCACCATTTGAAATGCATCCTCATAAGGTAGAAGACACGTCTTAATACCTCCATCCAACCCTCAACTACATGGGGTTCTGGATCACCCATAAACCTGGGATTTCGCTGCCTCTGGAACTCATGAAACTCACTCATTCTATGTTCATCCTCTACCAGTAGTACTAGTCAAAACTGTTACTCTCTAGGTTGTGGTATCACTAGTATGGCACTCAAAGGTGTTATATCCATCATTGTTCCTTGTATTTATACATCGTAGAATGTCAGATCATCTACATGATCAAACATTATATCCAAGATTTTTTTCTTTATGGAGGCATCCTGAAATTGATTATTATGTACCATAGTAAATAGACTATACATGGTAAGGTGACTCAAGAAGGACATTAGAACACACTCAAAATAATATATTATGCATGTACCATATATTTTCCATGCAATGAGTGTTTTCATGTAACGAGTATAAAAGTATAATTCAGTGTCCTGGTGTATGGATACATCAGCATCCACACCAAAACATGACTCCCTAGTATGAACGATGAACTCAAAACACTTAACAGTGCTTCCCCAAACTAATCTCCATGACTCTTGGGTATTTATGTAGAACTGATAGGCCTCTATTACCACTATGTCATGACCCATCCTAGAGGGTCCCCTATAGTGAATACCCCAATTTTTCCTCAGATAGGCCATGGACTGGCGACTACAACCAAGTTGGCATGTCCCACCAATGGGAGAAATTTTCCTAAGTACATGTACACACGCACACTTCACCCGGGCCAAAATGATGAAATGTAAAATCACTATGTAAATAATGCATGCATGCATGAAGATACCAACGACATAGTACAACAGTAGGAAAACTACAAAGTAAATAGGCACATAATACAATCCCACCAAAAGAAAGAGTCTTTCAAGTGAAAGCACAAGTTCCGAAAACTTTTATGAAAAACCCCTTCCAGAAGGGTAGGTTTAGGATAGCTACCAAAATTTGTAGGAGCACCACACATACATCTGATCCCTCTGTGTACCACTTGGTCCGGGTGAACCAAGAACTCCATTAGAGATTCCATGTTTTTTACAAGACAAGACACGTGTGGGAAAAGCCAGTGTAGGGGTGAGTAAAACAATACTCAATAGGAGACCCTGAAACAACAAATTAAATACCAATAGTAAATAAATAAATAATACCACAAAGGAAACCAAATATGAACAAAATAAAGGAAAAACATGAGGTAAAGTCACTAATAAGATACATAGTCATCTCATTCAGTTATAAGTCTACATAATGAAGAGAAGGATTTTATGTTTTATACCCCAAATATCCCAGTTTCTATGACACAAAGAGTGTCAATTATGCATGACACATCGATGGATAATGAAGAATCAATAGAGAACAGAGCGTCAATGGAACACAGAGTGTAGATGGACCATAGTGCATTGATGGAGCAGAGAGTATAGATGACGCACAGAGCGTCGATGGAAGACAGACTGTCAATGTCGCATAGAGAGTTGATGGCGTACATAGCATCGATGGAACATGGAGTATTGATGGGTCCTGCATCCCCCAAGTCACATATTCACCATATGAGATCCACCACAAGATTCCAGTTATAACGCGCTCATTCCGGGAGAACCTATACATAAATCCATTAGGCCATATTAAAACTTTTAAAAAGAGTCACATAGAGTATCCAAAAAGAAATATCTCTTCTAAATGCTCCCAACACCACAAATGTATCATCAAATGGACATGTGGTTTGAATTTTATAGACATTTGTTTTTGAAGAGCTCTGACCTGGGTCTGATCCAACCTGTCGGACCTGACCTCACCTATTGGTCAACCCAAACCGACTCAGCCGAACCCAGTTTTTCCTAGCCTAAACTAGCTCAACTGGCTAGGATCGGCCTTTTGGGCATGGCCCACTGGGCTGCTAGAGTGGCCCGAATCATCTGATCTGTCCCGCCATATGCAGGCTGGTTTTTGGGTGCCAGAAATGGCCCTCCCTGGCTGCTTCCCTTTGGTCATCATAGAGCCATGACTCATTTCATGTTTCCATCCCATCACCTATTCCTAGTCTTGTAGCCTCACCGCAAATGTGGGATCTCTTTAGCATGTCTTTGAGACATGTCCTCCTGCCACTGACATGACCCCCTTGCTACTGCCCACGACACCCACCACCATGAGATCCCTCCAACGTCATCCCACCTAGACCACATCCGACTACCACTGCAGAACACCCTATCAGTTGTAATTCTGGCCCTGCTCTTCCTAGACCAGCCCTGGCCGGGCCGCTAATGCCTCATCTTTCGGCCGCCCTACCAGTGGCCTATCGCCACATCACTTTCTCCATAGACCAAACACATCATTTGCATCCTTCCCTCACCACTGACCGCCCCATTGACAGTCTTCCTTGTACCATTTTAAGCCTCAACCATGCCCTAACCATACCATTCTCTCATCACACCTCTACTATTCCATTGTGGGCTCAAACCATAAATCTCGGACTATTGATCCATGGATCGGGGGTGCAAACGTCGATCGTTAACAAAGGGGTTTCAAGCATGAAGAATGTACAATGAACTAAACAGATTAAGGGGGAGAGATAGACCACATCATCTCCCAGTGAATGAATCTTTTCCTTATTCCTTTCGTCCTTAGTATATTAATGTTAGATTTTTTAATGAAGAAAAAATAAACACACAAATCAAAATCCCCATTCAAAATATTGAAAGCAGTTATCCATCCCGCAAGAAATGATGAACTATGGATTAACCTATTCATGGGATGGTCTGTATTTATCATTTGAATCTATAATGGAAAGGAAATCACAAAGATTCCAAAAAACCTATATTGAGGTTGGACCAGTCCTTCATGAAGAATATAGGTTTGTGTCATCATCCATCATCGATCCGTTGATGTTTAGCATTGTTCATTGGAGAGGTTTCTATGTCCTCGCCACAGTGGAATCTACAAGGTTATGCAGATAAACTCGTATTCCTAAAAATATTTCTTAGTTACAATAAATCAATTCAGCATAAAATAAAAAAATTGTATTCGATATTTTTATTAACAGTTACTTCAAAAAACATACATTCTCCCTCGACCCGTGCTGGTTAAGGTTAGGCACTGCCTATGGTAAAGTTACTTCTCTGAACACACTGGTGCCCTCAATATTTTAATTTGTTCACTCATTTAGATGGTATTCCCATTTTAAATAAATTATAACCACAAATATTATTGAAACACTGCATTTTTTAATGAACATCCTCAGGAACATCGTGCCTTGTAATAATATGTCGTCTCAGCGTCTGGTCTTGAAAAATTCGAAATTAATTTATAAAAATAAAACTGGATAAATCCATTTCAGTACACCATAAAAGGTATTTAGAAGATTTTCATTCGAGATCATAAATTTGAATCTCTAAAAAATGGTTTTAACCATCCTCTCATCAACATCGTTATGTTTAGATGCCTTCAGTGTGAATTTATCCTGCTTAATGAGGAAACCCCAATAGTATTCCTCAAATAGATCACATTAATTTTATTTATTTTCTACATTAATACACTATAGTCATATTCATATCACTCTTTCCACCTTTATAAAATTCCTTATGAAAGGATCATACATACGGTAATTAGTTTTCAATGTAAAATCTAACTATCTATTGAATGCTCATCTATGATGGTTATAGAATAAATATCACATCCAATCAACTTAATTCACATTATGTATACATCATTATGCATAAAATCTAAAAGTTCAACTTTTATCTATGGTAAATAACCATTAAATGATATTCTATATTTTATTTCTATGATGTAATCAACACAGGTACCAAAATCATACATTTTATTCATTGAAATAGATCCTTCCCAAAGAGAATTATTTTGCTTATCTAAGTAATGTGACCAAAACACTGGTTTTGTACTTGAATATGAACCAATATTATATTTCTATTAACTTCACCTCTTTAGGGTGTTGGTTTTTTAAGATAAAAATAATTTTTTTTCTTTCTTTTATGATTTAATATATTTATTTTTAAAGATACCACATACAATCACATAAATAACTGACGTATCCATCATCATCAAACATTCCAAGGGATATAAAATTTATGAGATTATTAGGATCATACCTTACATATTTCAATAGCAATGTGTATAAAATACTATATATATAAATATATTACAGATACCATTTATTTTTTATGTACCATAATTTCCCATAATAATGTGACCAAGATTCCCTAAATTGAAAGATGAGAATAAATCACATCCTGGTGTGGAATGGTAAGAGGAACTTTTATTAATCACCAATGTTGATTCTTGGCTAACAAGTCTGAAATGACCATCTTCCCTGATAATAATGAACTTATCATTGAATTCTACAGCAACATTATTTTGGGTTCTAAATTCATAATTCCTTTTCTAGACCTTTATCTTTGGAAACTCATAGTTGAATCTTCCATAAATTCCACAATGGTGTACTATATTATCATATATCCATTTATATTTTGATCACATCCTTCTTTGTAATTTTTTTTCATGAGGTTCCATTCCTTTACTTATTCCCTAATATTTATTCTTCTTTTGTATGTCAATGAACAATTCCATCGATAATATGGTATGAAACTCATACTTAATTCAAGACTCTTAATTCATTATTCTTTTCATCTCCATTTAAATAGTCATATTTCCATTAGGTGATTGATTTATTAAAAACACAATATGTGTGTCCGACCTCTTCTGTAACAAAACTCAACATCAATGGTTCTTGTAGATCATCTTCAACCATTATTTTCATGGAATTAAAAAAAAATTAAATACATTATAACTCTGTCATATTCATTGATACATGTATTTCATCATTATACATTATTTTTACAAGATAATATATCATGTTTTCTATATTCTACGTTCTTTTCCTTACATACATAGTTTCAATTTTTTTATAGAACAACACCATCATGATAATTGAAATGTATTTGAATGAAACTCCTTTAGATCCACTTTTTGATTTAAGAATCACGCTACCTATTTAGCATAAATCCCTACATCATCTGATTGGGTACTGGTAGATGCATCCCTCCCAAAATATTGACCATCATATATTGGATTCTCCTGTGGATGTAAATTATGGTATCTGGCCTCCACTATGGTCCTCCACAAATCATTAATAGAAAAATGATCATCTATGTTAATTTTCTGGATAGAATAACTCAAATATTTAATGATAATTATTTTCTTTTTGTTTCTTAGATTGATTTAGTATGAATTTATAAAATATTTCTTTAGAAGTATGTTTTGAATAATTTCAATAGTATAAATAAAATCATTGATAACTAGAAAAAAATTCTACTTGGACAAAATATGGTAAAAAATGTGATTTTTTTGATAAATCAATGATGTGGTGTTGATGTGGGTATCAGATATGTAATTAAAAACTTCACTGTAATGTTCACTATACTACGAACTATGTCATCATCTCTATAAAGGTGGAATTGTATTACTATGTGTCTTGAGAAAATATTACACTCATATACTAGCTTCATTTTGTCTTTATTTATGATTCCATGATGCTTTTGGACTTATCATGATAACATCTTCCAGAATCATCCAAAAAATGTTTATTTTGAAAAAATTGTGTTTTCTAATCACTTGGATACCATCTCTATTCATCATTTTTTCATCCTTGGTGGCTCTGATACCACTTTATATGGGCATTTTAAGTCCTTAATGATGGAAAAAGTGAAATTGGGAATAATAATGCTATATTTTAATGGATTTAACATGGTTTAGTGGTGTGGCTATTTCCATTAGATAAAGGGGGATAGGCTCTATTTATTTCTCTCCAAGTGAAATTTAATATGATCACAAGTTACAATTAAATATTGATCTATGATTTTATATAGGGAATTTATATATTTATTAATGGAGTATTATGAAGATAATCTACCCTTGTTGGATTGTTCTCAGCGCTGACTACTTCTATGGGTAGGATGCCAAACAAAAAAACCTACTACCATCAAAATACATCACCTATAGTTTTTTCCACTAATCTATCTTTAAACTAACATTCCTCTAGAATACAATTTTTAAATTGGTGGTGAAACCCACACACCCCTAATATATTCTACATGAATTTAAACTTCCATGAATGAACTATAACCAGTGTGAATCAAACATTTATAGAATGGGTCCTTATTGAATGACCCTAAACATGATGATATAAGGGTTCCAACTTCATGGTAAAAAATTATATAAATAATGTCCTCTTATATTATGATTAAACTATATTACTATGATCGATTACCCACTAGAAAGGATACCCTCATCCTTACAACTATTCTTTTTTCATCCCACTATATTGCATTTTAGAACTATGTGTGTCTTGATTCTTACTTCATAGGATATATAGAGACACGTAGTACTCATGTATTTTCCCATCCAAAAAATATATGTCAATGTTATATGTTTCTCTTAGTGGTGATTCTTTTACCAATCCATTTCTAGGTTTAGTATTGCTTTTCTCAGACGATCACTCTTCCCTCCTCCATTTTATACATGAGTTAGTTCTATATAGAATCTATTAACACTAAAAAAAATGTATCATGATTCCCAAATAATTTGATATATAGTGAATCCTTAATCCCATATCTTTAACCGAACCACTAAAATACTAAAAAAATAGACTATAACAATGATAGAAAAGGAATTTATCTATTCTAGAAAAGCGCTGACTACATGAGTGAGGTTAAAATCCTTGGTATTTTATTGGAAATAAAAAAGTGATGATAAATGTGTCCTTTATCGGTTCTAACAAAGTGACGATAAAGGAACTGTTTATCAGAGCTATAATTTAGCACTGCAAAAGGAATCATTTATCTACACTTGTAAAAGCACTGAAAAAGGGTTGTCTATCCACACTTTTATGAGCACGGATAAAATAGACTTTTATCATTGCTTTTATGAGTGCTGATAAAAAATAATGTTATCAGTTCTTATAGAAGTACTAATAAAGTAAACCTTTATTATTTCTTTTAACATCACTAAAAAATGTGGCTTTTATAATTTCTTTTAAATGTGCTGATAAAGGGAAATACTACAGTGTTCTATAATAGCACACCACAACACTAGAAACACTCTATATATCAACCAAAAAAAGTCCCAATACAAGGTTTAAATGAAATTAACTTTACAAAAGAACAAAATAAGAAAATATTATATTATTGATATTTCAAAAACTTGTTAAAAAAATTACAGAAATATTAATTATTACATACATTCAAAAACATCAATGTTCATTTTCATCCTAGCCCCATTCATAATATTAATTAAAAAACCACTCATAATCAAGAAAAATAATTCACCTGTATAAAAAAATTCTTAGGTTATAAATAATAAAATGAACGAAATAATTTAAAGTGTCAATTTTATATAAAAAGATGCACATTGATTCATACCAGTGATACCGTACATTGGATTGAGGTGGGGTCGATTACTACACATCAAAAAATTACTTTTGGATCATTTTCCTATGCTTTTTGAATTATCTTGATAACATCTTCAAGAATCGTCCAAAAAATGTTGATTTTGAACATATTGTGTTTTCTAATCACTTGAATAACATCTCTATTCATCTTTTTTTCATTCTTAGTGGCTCTGAAACCACTTTATATGGGCATTTTATGTCCTTAACGATGGAAAAAATGAAATTGGGAATAAAAATGCTATATTGTAATGGATTTAACATGGTTTAGTGGTGTGTCTATTTCCATTAGATAAAGGGGGATAGGATCTATTTATTTCTCTCCAAGTGAAATTTAATAGGATCACAAGTTACAATTACATATTGATCTATGATTTTATATGGGGAATTTATATATTTATTAATGGAGGATTATGAAGATAATCTACCCTTGTTGGATTGTTCTCACTGCCAACTACTTCTATGGGTAGGATGCCAAACAAAAAAACCTACTACCATCAAAATACACCACCTATAGTTTATTTCACTAATGTATCTTTGAACTAACATTCCTCTAGAATATAATTTTTAAATTGGTGGTGAAACCCACACAACCCTAATATATTCTACATGAAATTAAACTTCCAAGAATGAACTATAACCAGTGTGAATCAAACATTCATAGAATGGGTCCTTATTGAATGACCCTAAACATGATGATATAAGGGTTCCAACTTCATGGTAAAAAATTATATAAATAATTTCCTCTTATACTATGATTAAACTATATGACTATGATGGATTACCCACTAGAAATGATACCCTCATCCTTACAACTATTCTTTTTTTATCCCACTATATTGCATATTAGAACTATTTGTGTCTTGATTCCTACTTCATAGAATATATAGAGACACTTCGTACTCATGTATTGGCCCATCCAAAGAAATATATGTCAATGTTATATGTTTCTCTTAGTGGTTATTCTTTTACCAATCCATGTCTAGTTTTAGTATTTCTTTTCTCAGACGATCACTCTTCCCTCCTCCATTTTATACATGAGTTAGTTCTATATAGAATCTATTAACACTAAAAAACATGTATCATGATTCCCAAATCATTTGATATATAGTGAATCGTTAATCACATATCTTTAACCAAACCACTACACTACTAAAAAACTAGACTATAACACTGCTAGAAATGGAATTTATCTGTTCTAGAAAAGTGCTGACTACATGAGTGTGGTTAAAATCCTTGGAATTTAATTTGAAATAAATAATTGATGATAAATGTGTCCTTTATCGGTGCTAACAAAGTGATGATAAAGGAACTGTTTATCAGAGCTATAATTTTGCACTGCAAAAGGAACCATTTATCTACACTTGTAAAACCACTGAAAAAGGGGGTTCTATCAACACTTTTATGAGCACTGATAAAATAGACTTTTATCATTGCTTTTATGAGTGCTGATAAAATATAATGTTATCAGTTCTTATAAAAGTACTAATAAAGTAAACATTTATAATTTCTTTTGACATCACTAAAAAATGTGGCTTTTATATTCGCTTTTAAATGTGCTCATAAACGGAAATACTACAGTGTTCTGTAATAGCACACCACAACACCAGAAACACTCTATATATTAACCAAAACAAGTCCCAATACAAGATTTAAATGAAATTAACTTTACAACAGAACTAATAAAAAACAGTATATTATTATTATTTCAAACACTTGTTAAAACAATTACATAAATATTAATTATTACATAAATTCAAAAACATCAATGTTCATTTTCATTCGGACCCCAATCATTATATTAATTAAAAAAACCACTCATAATCTAGAAAAATAATTCAACCGTATAAAAAAATTCTTATGTTAGTAATAATGAAATGAAAGAAATAATAGAAAGTGTCAATTTTATATAAAAAGATGCACTTTGATTCATACGAGTCATACCGTGCATTGGATTGAGGTGGGGCTGATTACTACACATCAAAAAATTACTTTTGGATAATTTTCCTATGGTATTTTAAAATTTTGAATTAGGATTCTTGGTTTTATGTTAGTAAGATGGAATTTTTAATAAAATTGTTGTCAATTTTAAATAAAATTAGGCATATTGAGTCATGTTGGTCACACTGTGTGTCAGATTGAGGTGTGGCTTATTCATGCATGTCTCAAAACACTTATGGATTGATTCCTTATAATATCAAAACAATCTTAATGTTTTTGATTATTTTTGTGTAGTTTGTTTTTTTTACTGAAATTGATGTCAATTTTAAATAAAGATGCACTTAGGGTCATACCACTCACACCATGTATCAGATTGAGGTTCAGATGATTCATATATGTTCAAAAACATGTATGGACTACTTTCTTAAAGTATCAAAATAATCTAAATGTGTTTTATCAGTTTTGATTACGTCACATTTATTTTTTACAAAAAATTCATTTTAATCTTGAAACACACACTTTGAATCATACGGATCACATCGTGTATCGGTTTCATGTGACACCACTTCCAATATGTCATAATAGATATATTAATCGATGCCATAAATTATCAAAAAAATACATGATTTTCTTCTCAATTTTTAGTGAGTGATACTTTTTAGACTCAAATTTCGATTTTAAACTCATAACAGAAACATTGAGTTAGTTTTCCTTTTTATTAAAATAAATGTCATTTTAAAATAATAAGAAGTACTTGGAGTGAGACCAGTCACATCATGTGTCAGATTGAGGTGTGGCTGATTCCTGCACAACCCAAAGTCTCAAAACAATACTATCGTTAAATGTTACCATGATTTCGATTCACTTTTTTTATCAATATATCAACATTACATCAGTATATTTTAAATAACCACATCAACTCGAAAAAAAGAATCCACTTATATATGAAAACAGTTTTTTTTTGAGTAATACTAAAAAGAAATAAATTAATCATAAATATGAAACAATACGTTAATTATATGGAAAATTATTTTACTATAAAAGCATAAAAATTACCTCTAAAATTAAGCAAAAGAAACATTGTTTCTCTTCTTGGAAAGTTACTAGAGGAAACCTGAAAACAATTAATAAATGAACTACTATCAGGGTGAAATGTTTTTACAGGAGAAGAAGAATGAAAGTTAGAGAGATCACCCCCACATGAACAAAATAATCCACCAATATAAGAAAACAAATATTATGTGAGTAATAATAAAAATATATAAATTAAACATAAATATGGAATAATACATTAATACTATGGAAAATGATTTTACTATGAAAACAACAATATTGTGTCTGTAATTGTGTAGAGGAAACACTATTTCTCTTCCTACGATGGCAGTGTAGGTAACGTGAGAGAAAGTGATAAATGTACAACTCTAGGGTTGCAAAGGAATTAAGGGATAATAAATATGAATGTTAGACCGATCACCCAAACTCTAACAAAACAACCCACATGTATAAGAAAAAAATTATTATGTGAGTAATACTAAAAATAAATAAAATTAAAAAATGAAACAATACTCTAATTATATGGAAACTTATTTTATTGTTCATACATCAAAATTTAATTTATAATTAATAATAGGTAGTGTCTTTTAACTTCCTGCAATGGAAAGGGAGGTAACATAAATGAATGTGATAAATGCACCCCTATAGGGGGAAAATGTTTTCAAGGAGTTGAAGCATAAATGTTGGATATAACACCCCAAAGCGAACAAAAAATTCAAATGTATAAGAAAAAAATATTATGTGGGTAATATTGAAAAGAAATAATTTAAACATAAATATTAAAAAATTCATTAATTCTATAGACAATTATTTTACAATGAAAACATCAAGATAACTTCTATAATTTATAAAAGGTAGCATTGTTTCTCTTCCTATAAAAGAAGAGGAGGTAACATAAAATAAAGTGATAAATGAACAACTATAGGGGTTAATAGTTTTTAATGGAGAAGAACCTTCAATGTATGATAGTACACACCAACTCGAACAAAATAATAATCCTGTATAATAATACATTTATTATGTAAGTAATAATAATAAGAAAATAATTAAACCTAAATATGAAATAATATATTAATTTTATGGACAATTATTTAACTCTAAAAAAATCAAGATTATCTCTATAATTGAGTTAATGAAGTTTCTTTCCTCTTAATGAAAACGTAATGGGGGAACATGAAATAAATTAAGAATTTCACCATTTCATGGTTGAAAATGTTTGGTGGGATAATAATAATGAATGTTTGATAGAGAACCCCTACTCAAACAAAATAATACAGCTGTATATGAAAATATTTTTTACGTTTGTAATTCTAAAAAGAAATTTATTAAACCTAAATATGAAACAATACATTAATTCTGTGGATAATTATTTATATTGTGAAAACATCTAGATTACCACTGTGATTGAGCATATATAACATCATAGCTATTCTAGAATGGGAATTCCATATAAACTGAAATCTTTTAAAAAAATACTCTGAAAGGGATAATGAAAATTAAATCTACGTTTCAATATATAATTTTTCATTAAAATAAAGAATGTATATCGTAACATTACCTTTACATCGTTCTATAGGGTTTCCTTCATTATATTTTGTTCTTATATAATGTTCATAATACATTGGGTACATGACTAGTCAATAATATAATTTATATTATATAAATGCAGTAGAGGTCATATAATATTATGAGAAAAAACATAATATATTAAAAAACACTTTAACATTACCATTGAAACCACTTTCTTTTTTTAAAGCCTTTAAGTATTTGGCTCATCTATCAAGAATACAAATACTTTATTTATGGTCACCTCTCATGTAAAATACATTTTTTACATTGGGACCTACATGAAATGATTATGATTTCCAATTGAAAGAGTCTTCCTCAATTGAATTTTCATCTCACTGAACATTTTTTATAGTCTCTAGAAAAAAATTCGACCAACTCTTGTTTCTTGGATCAGAGACATAAAATTCTTGCATTAATTGTGATCCCATTATGAACGGATCATCTTTTTCCCCATACAAACTGAAAGATACCCTAACAAAGAATATTTAATCAACTTTCAGTCCATTGATATTGTCAACACATTTACAACAGAAAATAAGAACTTGAAATGTTGTATAATCCAACTCGTATATCTGTACGATAATGCCAAAATATTAAATATTTGTGTAAATTATATTTCTATCCTTGGAACTATATAGGTGCATCTCTTTAGCCCCAATCATATCACTAATATTTTCCATCGTACTTAATTCATCATATTCTCTCATATTGAATGTATAACTATTGATTACAAAACCAGTATAATATATAACGTTTTCATTCGGTCCTCTAACTATCCATTGCATTCATTCGTAATTTAATTCATATTATCATATAACTTTTACAAAATTTGATAAATGAACCATCGTATAAACTATTTATTATGTGCATTTGATATCAATCCTTCATCCCATTATGGATTCAAATCTCTGATAATTTATTTGGGGGATTTGTTGTATTTATCAACATCTTCACTATTATGTAATATGTAAATATGTGACTTATCCCACAATGTCAAGGTAATTTTAACAACATATCTTCCAAAAGATTCCTTCACCCTTAAGGCATTTGCTGTGACAAGCCTTTGGGAGATTGATGATTTCAATATGAGATAGGTAATTTGTACAAAATTCAATAGCTTCTTCCACAATATATCCTTCCACAATACAGCCTTCTACCTGACTTCTATTCTTGGTATACTCTTTCAAAATATTCATTTTCATTTATGTAGGTATATCTACCTATAATGGATAGGACTACATAGTTGAACTTCTCGTACCATGTAATCTATCTGTTGGACCATTATGTCAAATAATTATTGTGGGAAGAACATATAAAATTAACATAATATGACTGAAATATCCTTATTATTGATGGGAAACCTCACCAGGTCAACAACATAATTGCATAATGATTCTAAAAAGTAGCATATTATGGTTAATTTTTCTCTAACATTTTTATGTAGAATGCAATAGAATACAACAAGAATTAAATATTTCATAAAAAAATGAAAGTCTTGTGATTTTAGTCATTGTAACTTCAAATTAGTCATTGAAATGTAATTCTTGACATTTTACAAATACCCGTGTGAAAGTTTAACCAAATTTAGGAAAATAAAATTATTTAAAATTTTCTTTTATGGATAGTGTAAGCTGATGGAGAAATAAATGACTTCCTTTTACCCTTCACTAATGCCAATTATTCCATTATCCCCATTTCAATCAAGTCCAATATAGCCCTGATTCCATATTAAATTATTTTAGGAACATTTAGTGATGTTCCAATAAAACTATCAAATACATTTTTTCTACATGCATGTCATCATGAAAATATCTGACATACTAACTATTACAATACCATAACTCAAATAAAATTTATCTCTTCTTCCAAACTAATTTTTATGCTTTTTCATAAATGGTTTATTGAGAACCATTTTAATCTTTTTGACTTTTTTTACAGTTGATTATCCATGGTTGGAGACAGTGTTGTACCTTGTTCCATATTCCCATCAGATGATGTCGTCCAAGATCGGTGTTTTCATCATTGAGGTAAAAATTAGTTATTTCTTAAAAACACATCCTTTGAAGAATGTTTCAACCTAATTGAGTATGTGCATTTTGGTAAAATTGGACACCCCAACATTCCTTTAATGCTACATCCCGATAAATTTCCATAAGTGGGGAAGTAATTTATTATTCCATACAACATGGCCTTGAATGTGAATTATTCACCTCTATGAGCATCATAAATTTTAATACATGTACCACACATCAATTTAAGACCATTGATCAATGGATCCAAATAGACATCAATATAATTAACATGTTTCTTTGGTCCAAATATAAGTAGAGACAACATAATGTATTTTCACATCATGCATAACCATGGAAGAATGTTTTAAGTTTCCAATATGGTAGGTCATTTACTTTGAGTAATACTCTGTACACCAAAATTATTTATTCCATTTGTAGATAACATAAGACAAAGGTTTCCTAGATCATCTCCAAATTCAATAAACTCATAATAAATTTCTTCCACTGAGGAGAATCTACTAGATGACATAGGTCCCAACATTTAATTCATGTATCTACATGCCATGTTTATTGTTTCACAGTTTCCTGACATTCCATATAGTCTTCTAAACTGTTGAATGATATGAAATTATCATACATATTTTGAAGGAATTGAATCTTTTTTCTTGTATCGATCATCACAATACTTAGGGAATATTATGACTGATTCATGGTCCTTCAAAAACAATGTGAAATAATTTAAAAAATCATGTAATTTTATAGAGATCATTCCAATTTAACATAACATTATTTTAATGTCATATGTTAATAATGGTAGTTCATTTTTTTCTGGTAGTATATATTTTAAAAGAACAAGTAGTTATGTAATGTTTGAGTGACTCTATACAATACCAGAATTAAAATTATATAACTTCAACACTACTAAAACTGTTTTGTATTTAGTACAACCGGTATATAATGGTTTCCTAAATAACAATATAACTCTTCAAACAATTTTGAAAAATCAGAAAGACTATCTTCAACATTCATTGTAATTTCAATTCCATCATATTTTACATAGGTATTCATATCAAATGATTCATAAATCGTAGTATCATCCTAATAGATGTCCACAATTAGTTTTTTCATGACCCGTCATTGGGACCCATGTCGTGACTACCCCAAGCCCGCCTTCCATAGGCGACGGGCTGGCGACTAGCACCAAAGGGGTAAGTCCCTAAGCTGGGAAGGCATTGCCTTTATAAAAAGTAAACACACACAAACAAATTACACAACTGGAAGCAAGACACTAAGAAATACTGTGTACCGAAGAATTGCGGGAAAGTAAAAGGGGAAGGAAATACACGCCCAAAAGTAAATTATTGGTACCACTGAAAGCAAGTACAACTGAAAGCAAGTAAAACAGCTATTAGGTCATCCTTCGGGGTTCCTACTTGAAGTGTAGGTACAGATGGCCTCCTCAGCACTACATGTTCGTCCGTCTGCCCCATTCTCCGTCACTCTGAGTGGTCCACCTCCGGGTACCGTCTAGTCCTGCTACTCTCTTCGTCAGTCAGCACTGTCCATCGTCTGCAATAAACACAATGAGGTTTGGGCATAGCCCGTGCAGGGGTGAGTATAAAGATACTCAGTAGGGACCCTGAGACCCTCAAAGTATCACAAAATTCAACAAGGATAAACCAGAAAGTATATATTCAATGGATTACCATTAAGTAGGTATATGAACATACATATACCTAAGTTTTCTAGTGACCCATCTCAATCATGTGGAAAGCTCAAAAGTCATTGACTTAGCTCTAAACCAGGATTTTATTATAGGGTTGGTAACATGTAACACTCCCAGTCAAACTGTCGAAACATTGGCTGCTGGTGTAGTCTTCCTCAATATAGTACTGTGGGCTTTCCATGTCACACAGAGACGCTTACCACTATCCTGGACTGATGTGGTACTCCTCATGTCGAGTATCATGGGTCTGTTGCGTCACACAGAGGCGCTCCCCACTGTGGGTTTTCTGCATCACATATAGTTTCTCCCCCTCGTAGCTTGCTAAGGTACTCCTCCAGTCGAGTACCGTGGGTATGCCACATCACATAGTGGTGCTCCCCACTGTGGGTCTACCGCATCATAGAGAGTTTCTTCCCAATGGGCTAGTCAAAACACTCTGAGTTGAAAGGTTAGCAGTCATCAGGTATCATCCAGCTACTAGGTCTCTGTACTACGCTCGCTTGTCTCCGGGAGGATCCACTCCATGAGCTACTGGTCAATACTCAAACGGTCACAAAATCCCACATAGAAGTATATCAAAGGTCTGCCTCATCATAGGGGTCTCAACACAATAGACTATGCATCAATCAGATGCCTGGTCTGTGAGTTATTGGCATTTTTGTTTCAGATGCCCATTTGGTTTTTAAGTTCATACCAACCCGACCGTACCCCAACTGTATCCAAACCTCAAGTGAGGTATTCCAAAAGAACCGTATCTCTCTATGATTTCCTTTTCGGAAGGAGGTTTGTTGATCGGACACCCGTATCCCATGATATGGGCGAAAAGGAGAAAACAAGCCATAGCGGGTCCGGGTCTAGTCCGACCCACTCAGACCGATCCGACTCGACCTGTGTCCGGTCTGAGGTCCATCTTGATCGACGGGTCCAACCTGGTCTAGGGGGCGGCCCGGCCCAAGGGCGCGGCCCGGTGGGCCAGAGGCCTGCGTGGCCCGGATGGATGGCGGCCTGCATGGCCCGGCTGGCTGGCCCATGTGGCCTAGCTGGCCACGCCATGGGGGGTGCTGCACCCCCTTGCCTTCCGAATAGAATCGGTGCTAGGCGCATGTTCAGTAACCTGCGGGACCCGAGGTGTCCCGCATTGTCCGGCTGGCTGAGCGGCCAGCCGGTTCAGCACCACCGGCACAGAGCGATGGTGTTGCGCCCCTACCCTACCACTATCGCTCGCCATGGCCCCGATTCCCTTACTCCGCGTGGTGCGACATCGCAGTGTTGCTCCGTATGACCGTCGTAGCCTACATCGCCACGACCCTTCCACCCGCGAGGTGCGACGGCGCCGCACCCCTCCAGTGGCCCGGTAGGCCGCCTTTCTCTATCGCGGCCCACGCAAGTCGTGGCCCGGTTCTCCCCACGACACAACGACATTGCGCCCCTCCGGCGACCCAGCGGCCTCTGCGCTGACGGTTTCCTTCGCGGTTGGCCCGTCACTGGCCGTCGTTACTCTGTCACGGTCCTCCCTTCTGGTCGTGTCGTTGCACCGCCTCCATCATCATCAAATGAGATAGAATGTAGGGAGAGGGTTGGGCCATGTTCCTATGGTCTAATCCCTCCTCGTTATGGTGATATCAATTGGAAATTATCAAAAAAAAATTGAACAACGATGAATGGAGGTACAACTCATACATATAACAACCCCTACCTCGATTGGTGATCGTTGACAGTGGAAGGAGAGGAATAGTGGACGTTAAGAAGCGTCCAGGGTAGGAGACTGAGGAAGAAGCATCGTCGGCATTCTTCACGGTCATCTCCTTCTCTTTTTGGATCATCGAAGATCGAATAAATTGTTCGTCATTTTTCAGTGGATGTTGAAGTGTCGTTCTTCATAGAAATATATTTCTCCAAGTGTTCTCCATGTTCTTCCAACCCCACTCTCAAGCTCCACCAAAAGTATTCCCAACCAAAAATAATGGGTTATGTTAAACCATTATTTAATTTTTTGGACAAATAATTCAAAAGAACTCAAATGAGTTTTAAATTTATTAAGTGAATAAATTCAATTTATTAATTGAGAGGGTTGGAAAAATTAATTAGTGGGCTAGGTGGACGGATTCATTCCACATAAATGGGGGGTTAAATTTGGTTTAAATCCCGTGTGGGCCCCACAAAGGATATCCTCCCAAGGGAGGTTATGTGAGGGTGGGCCCCACCACCTAACCTCTCATGGGAGGTTATGGTGTGGTGGTCCCCACCTCTAACCTCCTCTTGGAGGTTTTAACCACCACAAAATAAAAATAAGTTATCACCTTGTTTTTATTTAATTTATTTTAAAACCCCAAAAACTAACATCCATTCCCGACCAACTGTCGTCGAGGTGAAAGTCTTCTTAAAAGAATAACGGCGCTGCGTGTTCAACGGTGCCCTGGGATTTCAATTCCGAGAACCGGTTCAAAAGTTATAAAATCCAGCTCGCACATTTACTGAATGTACCCGAGCAAAACTTCAGAATTTGATTCTGGGCACAACGGGCCTCGGAATCAAGCACCGTAAATTTTAACAGATCATAAAAATCACATGAATTTACGAAAAAAAATTTCCATGGAATTTTCAGGACTTTACATTCTCCCCACCTTAGGGATTTATGTCCTCGTAAGCTACAACTCAAACAATGGGTACAAATGGGGGGTTCTGAGGATGCATTTGGGCCTCCCTCTCCCATGTGCTCTCCTAGAGGTTCCCGTGCCACCAACGAACGTGAACCAGAGGTATCGAATGTCCACATAGAACCTGCTCCCTTCAATCCTCAATCTCTATTAGAACGTCCATGAATGTCGCCCCAACATCGATACCCAGCTCTCCATGGTCAATGATGTGGGAAGGGTCGTGCATGTATCTCCTCAGTTGAGATATGTGGAAGACGTCGTGCAACCAGAGAAACTGAGGTGGAAGAGCTAATCGATAAGCCACATCACCTACTCTATTGAGGAGATGGAATGGTCCGATGAATCTCATAGATAACTTGCCGCCTCAGCCAAATCTTCATAGACCCCATCGAGCTGAGGCCCGTAGGAAGACATGGTCGCCATCCTCGAACTCCAATGGTCTCCGCCTCCTACCAGCATACGACTTATGCCCGCTCTGTGCAGTCTTCATCCACACTTGGATGATTTTCACATTCTCAATGGTTTCCTGTACCATCTATGGTCCCACTAGTGCTGACTCCCCTTGATTTGTCCAGCATAGTGGTGATCTACAAGTTCGGCCATACAATGCCTCAAAAGGTTCCATAACAATGGTGGAGTGATAGCTTTTGTTGTAGGAAAACTCCACCAAAGGTAATTGATCCTCCTAGCTGCGACCGAAGTTGAGGACATAAGCATGAAGCTTTTCCTCGAGGGTCTGAATGGTCTGCTTGGTCTGACCATCTATCTGAGGATGGAAGGCAGTGCTCAAGAAAAGTTGTGTCCTGAAATCCTCCGGAAACCCCTTCAATAGATAGGAAGTAAATTGTGCATCACAGTCGGAGATTATAGAAGAAGGTACTCCATGTAAACACACAATCTTCTAATCATATAGGCATCCCAATCTCTCTACTGAGACCTGCTCTCTGATTGGTAGGAAGTGGGCCGACTTGGTGAGTTGGTCAACGATTACCCATATCTAATCGTGACTCTTGGATGTACGTGGAAGAACCGTCATGAGGTACATGGATATACCATCCCACTTACACTCTGGGAAAACTAAGGGATGTACCAAGCCTGCTGGTACCTAGTTCTCCACCATAACTTGTTGAAAAGTGATGCACCGAGAGAAAAAATTAGCAACTGCCTTCTTCTTACCTGGCCACCAGTGCTGTCGTCGAAGGTCCCGGTACATCTTCTCCACTCCTGGATGTACTGCTAGATGGGAAGTGTGGAGCTCCATCAAAACATCCTCCTGAAGTGCTACTAGTACCATGGTATGTCCTCTGAAGAGGATGGCGTGCTCCCCACATTCAGAAAATCAAGCAGGTGCCTATCCTGTGGATAACTGAACACGTCGTGTCTCGCAGTCAGTGTCTCCACACTGTGCCTCCCTAAATCACTGAATAAGTGGAGGAGTGACTGTATGAGACTGTAGATAGGAAGCTCCATCCCTATTCACAAAGGATATCTACAAGGCAGCTAGCTTCTATTTCACCTTTCCTAGCAGCTGTATACCAGATCCCCTTCTGAGCGCATCTGCAACAACGTTCACCCTCCCAAGAGTACATACTATTATGAAGTCATAGTCCTGGAGGAACTAAAGAAAACACTACTGTATCAGGAATAGGTCCTTCTGAGAGAATATATATCTAAGACTCTTATGATCATAGTACACGGTAAAATGCTTTCCCATCAGATAGTGCTGCCACATCTTCAAGATGAAGACCACTGCTGCTAACTCCAGGTCATGGGTAGAATAGTTCTGCTCATCCTATATCCACTATCGAGAACCATATGTGATCACTGCTCGCTTCTCCATTAGGAAACACCCATGTTCAGTCCCTGATGCGTCGCAGTAAAATACTTACCCTACTCCCTCCTATGAAAGCCTCAAGATGGGGGCACTAGTCAGCCTCTGCCTCAGCTTCTGAAAGCTCTGATGGAATCTCTCCAACCACAGGAAGGGTTTCCCCTTCTTCGTCAAGGCTGATAGTGGTGCTGCAACACTGGAGAAGTCTAGAACAAACCTCCAATAGAATACAGCCAAACCCAAGAATCTTTGTACCTCTGTCACACTCTTGGGTGGATCCAAAGCAAGTACCACCTCAATCTTTGCTGGATCTACCGCAACTACAGCCTCTGAAATGATGTGTCCAAAGAACTGAACCTCTCGAATCCAAAACTGGATGTTCGATCACTAACCATAATCTGATCCTCTCGGAGTGTATCGAGTAATACTTGTAAATAGTTGGAATGCCCCTCCTCAGTATTTGACTAGATCTTAATGTCATCAATGAAGACTATGACAAAGCGATATAGGTATGGCTAGAAGATATTGTTCATGAGACACATGAACAATGCTGGAGCGTTGGTTACACCGAAGGTCATAACCAAGAACTCATAGTGGATGTACCAACACCTGACGGTTGTCTTATGGACATCCTCATCTCAAACACTAAGCTGGGGATATCCTAATCTGAGGTCTATCATCGAGAAACATCGTGCTCCCTTGAGCTGATCAAAGATGACATCAATCCATGGGAGTGGGTACTTTTTCTTTACGGTCACCTGGTTCAGGCGACGATAGTCAACACAAAGTCGCAAGCTCCCATCCGCCTTCTTGGCAACTAGAATCATGGCTGCCCAAGGAGAAACACTGGGCTGGATGAATCCCTTCCCCTGCAAGTCCTCAAGTTGTACCCTCAGCTCGTGAGGCTCAGCGGGATCCATCTGATATGTTGGATTAGATATTGGTGTTGTCCCTGGGTACATTTCAATATAGAAATCCACCTCTTTGTGAGAGGGTAATCCTGGAACATCTTTAGTGAAAACAATCGTGTACTGGTCCACCACTACAGGATAAGTCGGACTATCCACATCAACTACTCCGAGGGTAAGCTAGGCCAACTGCTGAGTGATTGGATGCAACCTCCTCTGAGTAACTCTTTCCTGCACTGCAAAGGTTCCATTCTCACTGGTGAAGGTAAACCTAGTCTGATCCATGCGGACACACCGAACTTTTCACCTAATACAGTCAATCTGTGCATGGACCATAGATAACTAGTCCACAACTAAGATGATGTCGTAAGGCCTTGATGCTGCAACGAGGAGATACCAACAGAAGCTATATCCTCCTAGAATAAGCTCACATTGCCAGCACCAGTGCGTAATCGTCAAGTCTACTCTTGTAGGAGTCTCTAGACGTAAGGATGGAGCCAAAAGCTCCGTCGGAATATCTGAGCATCGAACGATGGAAGTGGCAATGAAAGAATGTCTTCAACCCGTGTCTATAAGAACTGCAACTAAGGTGGAGTAGATACATATCATACCTCAAATCATCTCTGGAGTGTCATGGTCATATGCCTCTGCTGCCTGAAGCTGAGCTCTCCCCTATCCACCATCTCCCTGTGGTATGGGTGGACCTCCTGGCGGTGGTGGTGGGAACACCTCGAAACGTATTCCACTTCCATCTACTCGACCAGCTCCTCTTCCACATCTGCCAGTGCCATGCGGACCGCCTCAATTGATCCTCTTCCTCTGCATGAGAGGTACCTCAAATATCTACTGATCATCTGAATGGTAGGTCGGACAGTCATGAGCCATGTGACCCTGCACACCGCATGAGTAGCACTGTCTGCTCCTAGCATATAAGTCACTGCCCCGGGTGCCCCGAAAAACTGATCCTAAGTCATGTGGTCATCAACCCGTGGGTCTGTTCCTCTTAGACCACTACGTCATCTATCTACTTGCAGCTGCAGAAGACTCCGCTGCAAGTCAAATTGTGGTGGGTCTCACTACTGGTGACTACTCAGCAAGGAAACACTCCACTATGAGGGCTCTCTCTAACACCCCTTCCTGCGTTGGGATGCTGAGGGAGATCATCGATGCCCTGATCTCTCGCCCGAGTCAATGCTCGATGGTCCAGGCCCTGAAGAATGGGTCCCACACCATATCTGTTGAGTAGAGTGAGAGGTCGGTGAACCTCACTGAGTACTGTGATACTATCATGATTCCCATCTGCAGATGAAGTAGCTCTTGTATCTATACCGGTCATAGGGTCGCTGGAACAATCTCCCCCTGGAACAGGCTCTCGAAGTCTGTCCAGAGTAGTGTCACCTTGTCGTGGACCTAGAGCATCATGCTGCACCATCTTCCTGCTGCTTCCTGAAGGAGACTCGCAGCATGGATCACCATGAGGTCTGCTAGTGTTGCTACCAGCCTGAAGACTCTCACTACAGCCTCCAGTCAATCCTCATCCGCCTGTGGGTCCGTCTCTCCCCAGAGCCTGGGTGGCCTCTGGCGCTATAACTCATGCAATGCGCTCAATCAGCACGCATCGTCTGCTACTGGGGCTGGTGGAATCGGTGGCCCAACGAGAAGTGTTACCGTTGGTGCCTCTTCTGGAGCCTCAACTAGAAAGGTTCCTGCATCAAGGCCTCATCGCTCAGTGGGCTGTCAGAGCGTACAACTCTCGGGTATCTGCGGGGAGGAATCCTGAAAAAAAAGATGTGACACGGTCAAAATATTATACCTAGTGAGCCGACCTGGTTAAGCTGACTTAAGAAAAAATTTAAAGACACACATGCAATCAGTGTTTTCATGCACTAAGTCGGAAATCTGTAGTCAGGGTCCTGGGGTAGGGATATATCGACCGCCCGCACCAGCACTGGACTCTCTAAATTGAAAACCACAGTTAGTACCCTTAACACTGTTTCTTCAATGATTAAAATGATCAAAGTCCTATGTTCTGTGGTAGAACCGACTCTTTTGATACCAATTTGTCACGAACCGTGCTCAGGACCCATGTTGTGACTACCCCAAGCCCACCATCCATAGGCTAGGGGCTGGCGACTAGCACCAAAGGGGTAAATCCCTAAGCAGGGAAGGCATTGCCTTTATGAAAAGTAAACACACACAATCTGAGTACACAACTAGAATCAAAACACTAAGCAATATTGTATACAGAAGAAGTTCTAGAAAGTAAAAGGGGCAAGAAATACAAGCCCAACCGTAAAGTCCAGGTACAACTGAAAGCAAGTACAACAGAAAGAAAGTAAAGCACCTACTGGGTCATCCTCCGGGGTTCCTACCTGAATGGTAGGTAAATATGGCCTCCTCAGCACTCCAGATTCGTCTGTCCCCCCTGTGCACCATTACTCCAAGTTTTCCACCTCCGGGAACCGTCTAATCCTACTACCCTCTGCTTCAGTCAGTGTTGTCCTTCGTCTGCAACCAATACAACAAGGTGTGGGAATAGCCTGTGCCGGGGTGAGTATAACGATACTTAGTAGGGACCCCAAGACCCTCAACGACTCACAAAATCCAACAAGGATAAACCCAAAAGTATGGATTCAACGGATAACCATTACTTAGTTATATGACCATACATATACCTAAGTTATCTAGTAACCCATCTCAATAATGAGGAAAACTCAAAAAACATTGACTCAGCTCAAAACTATGATTTTATTCTAGGGGTGGTATCATGTAACACTCCTAGTCAAACTGTTAAAACCTCAGATGCTAGTGAACTCTTCCTCAATAGAGTATTGGGGCCTACCATGTCACAAAGAGGTGCTTCCCATTATCCTGGACTGCTGTGGTACTCCTCCTGTCAAGTAATATGGGTCTGCTGCGTCACACAGAGGCACTCCCCACTGTGGGTCTGCTGCATCACACAGAGGCACTCCCCCTCGTAGCCTGCTAAGGTACTCCTCCTGTCGAGTACTGTGGGTCTGTTGTGTACAAAAGAGGTGCTTCCCACTGTGGGTCTACCACATCACACAGAGCTGCTAACCACTGGGCTAGTCGAAACACTCTGAGTAAAAATGTCAGCATTTGTTAGGTATCATCCAGCTACTAGGTCTCCGTACTCATCTCGATCATCTCCTGGAGGATCCACTCCACGAGCTACTGGTCGATACTCCAACTATCACTAAGTCCCACAAATAAGTATCTCAAAGGTCCTCCTTGTCATAGGAGTCTCAACACAATAGACTGCGCGTCAATCAGACGCCCGGTCTGGGAGTTATTGTCATTTCCGTTCGAGGGGCCCGGTAGGTTTTTAGGTTCAAACCAACCCGACCATACCCCAAATATATCCAAACCTCAATTTGGTTATTCAAAAATAACTGCTTCTCTCTATGCTTTCTATCGCCGCAGTCGGTTCATCGATCGGACACACGTAGCCCAAGATATGGTTGAAAAGGTGAAAAGAAGCCATAGCGGGTCCGGGTCCGGGTCCGGTCCGACGTAGTGGGACTGACTCGACCCGACCCGGGTCCGGTCCTTAGTCTAAACCGATCCATAGGTCTGACCTGGTTTGAGGGGGGGGGGGCGTGGGGCGAGTGTCTCGAGTGGCCCGGAGGGCCAGCATGCGTGGCCCGACCGACCACGCTATGGGGGACCCACCAAAGATATCCTCCCATGGGAGGTTATGTGCGGGTGGGCCCCACTACCATAACCTCGCATGGGAGGTTATGGTGTAGTGGCCCCCACATCTAACCACCTCTTGGAGGTTTTAACCACCACAAAATAAAAATAATTTATCACCTTAATTTTTTTAATTTATTTTAAAACCCCAAAAACTATCTTCCATTCTCGACCAACTGTCGTGGAGGAGAAAGTATTCTTAAGCGAATATCAGTGATGTGAGTTCAACGGTGCCCTCAGATTTCAATTCCAAGAACCAGTAAAAAAATTATAAAATAATGCTTGCACGTTTACTGAACGTACCTGAACAAAACATCAGAATTTGAATTCGGGCACATCGGGCCTCGAATTCAAGCGTCATAAATTTTTGCAAACTTGTAAAAATCCCATGTGTTTAAGAAAAACAAATTCCACAGAATTTTAGGGACTTTACAGGTTTTCCACATTTTTAGTCCAAAAATTATAGCTTTGATCTATTTCCAGAGAATTAAAATGTTCTACCAACTCTTCAAGACTAATGTTTCTTGAATAAAAGCAACATAAACATGAACACAAGATTTTTGAAGGGTCATCTGCATGCCCTCTAGAAATCTTGATGAACACTTTAACTCTATCTTTATATTAGTTTGTCAAAAGATTAACAGGAACCCATTTTTTGATTCATATCCATCCTATTGCTTCCATAATGAAATAATTTTATAAAATATATAAATAAATACATGTAAGATATTCATTTGAAAAAGTTAATCTTATAGACAATTCTGATAATGGAAACTCTTCATTTTATTGTTTCAAAGAATTTCATATTGTTGAAGAAGATGGTAATTGATTTTAAGAATAGAACTTCTCCACATCAAATTTTTGTTAAATTACCTACATAAAATAAAATATAACATAAAAAATTATGTACTAATAAAAAACTCAAATATGATAAAAAATAATAATAAACTCTCATTAAATAAATTAGAATATGTAAAAATGTACTAGAATATGTGATGTAGCAACCTATAGAATTTTTTCAATGAATATTAATGGTACTTCAGTACATGAAAACATCTCATGATTCTTGGGATGTCATATAACCACCCCAACCCATCCTAATGAAATTCAATATACTCTAACGGGATAAAAAATAGCATTCAGTAATGGATTACATGAATATGATGTTTATATAAAAAATAGAAAGTTATCCCTATAATTTATTTTAGAATAATGTTTTTAAATTGAAAAAGGTGATGTGTGAATTGAAAGAAGAACTAAGAGCTTAGTAATGAAGATTAAATAAATTATTAAAACCTTTTCAATTTAAAAAATATGTAATTGATCATATTCATTACAAAAAAATTATTTTATGGATGTATTTCATATATTTATTAATGTGGATGACATAATATTTAGTGGTCCAAGAGGTGAACAATGATAATAATTTTCGACATTAAAAATGAGAAATGTTTAAATGTCAATGTTTAGAGAGTTTACATTTTCCTTAGTTTATAGGTAACTCATTGAATTCATGGGAAATTTATTTCCCAATCCATGTATGTGGGGAAATTGTTTTATTTATTTCAAAATCAAGATTGAAAACCCATGTTGACACCCATTGAAAATTGAATAAAACATTCAAATTGTGTGGATAGAATGTCAATCTATATCATGGAGTGTGGGAGATTCGTTATATTCCAAAATTGTTGATATTAAAAAGAATGGAAATTATATTTTTATGTATGTCATATAGCATGGTATCAGAGTTATTCAATGTAAATCACCTTGTAGTTAATCAAATAAATTCTCAAAAGGGGTAAAAATTCTAGAAAATCATCATTTATGAGAAAGAAATTATAATGTCTTATAGGGGTATATAGGTCTAACAAATATATATATATAGAATGGGGTAATCTAAAAATGATATTTTTTTAAAATTATATAGATAGGGAAGTAGAACTATATTGAATATTCAAAATGTATTCATAAAATTGTACATAACATCGAGGTATAATATTCCATATATTTTTATTAAAAGGGTATATAAAAAATGATGGGTTAACATAAAGAGGGAGAAAAATAAAGTAGATTTTTAAAAGTGCATAGAGATATGAAGCTATATTATTGGGAAATATAACAACAAATTTAATAATACATCTATTTTCAAAAAAAACTGAAGACAGCCATATAAAAACACCCGAGTTGGTCCATGACAGTGTCCGAGGGAAATTTTCAATCCCCCTTAGTCTGGTAACAAGCACTGGGGCATGAAGAACAACAAAATATGAATAATTTGGAACATAAAATAAATAATACTTGTAGAAAGAAAATCTATATAAAAAGAGAAATTATGTATCCATATATTGGATTCCCACACTAGCCTAGGTAAGTAAAAAAATATATGAATCATTATAATATAAATGAAATACCTAAACCGACCTTCAACTCTTTCACATACCAAAGCCCCTGTTTCAATATTTAAAATTTTACCTTGATGGAAAACCATTGAAAAAATTAATATTGAGAAAAATTTATGATTGCTTTGGGCAGCCAATTTGGGAAATGTAAACAAAATAAAAAAACCAACTTAACTACATCTGACTTCTTGTGTCACCATTGAGTCTTGAAACAATAAAATCTCCATTAGCAATATGGATTCGAATAAAAATTGAAAACTGTGAAAGTTAGAAGGCCTAACTCTTTGGTTTACAATCAATGGACCACAAATAACTACATCATCGAAGAAGAAGTTACAATTAAAATAAAAAAACTAAAATAAAATCGAAAGGCCTGCCTCGTTAGGTTAAAGAAAATATAAACCCCTCTATAGATACCCACAACTGAAACCCTGACATCTATCAAACACTCGATGTTAAATGAGATGATCAAGGGTCAGTCAACTAGTGTGATTCTAGGTTCAATTCACCAAGGTGGATCACCAGAAGAGGGTTGCTCCCAGGTTAATCTTCTGGTATCATGAAGGGTTCACAAATACGTAGGTTTTTTTAATTAGATTGAGACACTTTTATCAGCACTTATTATTTAAGCAATTATAAAAGGAATCTTTACTGGTTCTTTTTTAGTTCCCATAAAGGTATGTATTCATTAGCTATAAAAAATTTGTGACAAAATAAATCTTTATCATTGATAAAATTATTGTGCAGATAAGGAATCATCTTTATTAGTGAGAAAAAGTGTTAACAAAGATTCTTCTATCAGCACTTCTTACAAAAACACTTGTAATGGATTTATAAATATAAACATGAATAAAAAATTGTAAATATTTATATATAATTAAAAAATATATATAAATATGAATATTGTAAATATATACCTTCTAAATATATTTATTATAGTACTATAATTATTTATTTATAATAATGGAAATATTTTAATAAAATAATATTTATATACTTATATATATATATATAATATATTTAATAAATATACATAAATATAATAATTATTTAAGTGAATTTATAATAAATTTAATAATTATTTAAAGATAAATAATTATTTATTTATGATTATATAAATACTCGTAAATTTTTTATATAAATTTACAATTATAAATATATAATTTCACAAATAAAGTAAATTTTCATTCGTAAATATTTTTATTTTTAAATATTTTTTTACAAATATATTTTTAACATTATTAATGAATATCAAATATTATTTGCATGCATATATTTTAAAAATGGGTGAAATTGAATAAATTAAGATTAAGTACACTAACAAAATTAAAAAGAAGGATACATTTTATGTTTCTAAATTTCATGAAAAATTGAATAATTACATATATATGAAATCTATATTACTCAAATTTGATCTATATATGTTAAATTGACAAATAAAACATTCTATTATTGGTCGAGTAATATGTGCCCCTAGGGGTGTAGCATAGTGGTTACATGTTTGAGGGGTCTCGTGGGAGGTCTCATGATTGTGTATCATTGAGTACTTTTAAGTGAAATAGATTATTTTTTTTGTAGTCCCCCTCCTAGAATAGTATTAATATGTTGAGTACTATGCAATAAGTCAACATTATTAATTCATATTAATTTTTCATTATAAATCATTATTCAACGAATATATGAATTTTTAATGTAAAGCACATAAATAATTTTTTATTCATAAATCATATTTCTATACAATAATATATATCAATATATTTAAAATATAAAATTTAATAACATTAATTATCACAATTATCTATTTAATAAAATTTTAATATTTAGTAATGTATAATCAATTTATTCATTTTTATCAATAATTATTTTATTAATGAATGTTTTAATTTGATTTTTAATAAAATAATTATTTATTTTTTATATATTTAATTATTTTATTTTATTCATTAAGACATTTTTCTGCGCTAAAAAAATATTTTGATGAAGGAAATATTTATCAACGCTAAAAATTATGCATTGATTAAGGGTACCATTTGTCATCATTAATAATAAAGCACCCAAAATGGGAACCCATTATTTGTGATACAAATATGGCACTAATAAAGGATACCCTTTACGAGTGATAAAAATAAAGCGCATATAAATGGATAAATTTATCAGCGCTATGTATAGCGCTGGTAAATATAGCATTTATCAACAGTTTTTTATTGCACAGATAAATACCAGCATAGTTGATGTGGGTTTTGTATTAGTGCTAGTCTCGCATGAACCCCACCATGTCTTGGTGCTCTAAATCCAATTATAGAGTTTATATCCCTCGTATGGGCGGAGGTGATTCCACACTCAAAAGGATATATTCTAATATATAAAAACATAATACCCATCATCTCAGTCCAAACACCATAAATTAAAACAATGTGCATACACCCTAGATATGCTCCTCAATTAGAAATGGAATGTTATAGCTATTTAGGATCACATTTCCCCTATTTATACGATTTCCACCTCAACCCATAATTATATTTCACTACCATGAAACGAACATTAAATAGTTTGAGTTCCAATACCATAAAATATTAATTATATTCCAAGAATCTTGACCATAAATTGTGGTTATTTTCCATGGATGTCATTTATAACAGTGTTGGGAACTCGAATGAATGTTTTCCCCTATCCAGTGCTATATAGGCATCTTGATCCCATACAATATGAGATATATGATCCTAAACTAGTAGTAACCTGTAGTCTTGGTTTTAGAAAATTAAAATATGAACCATTATCAATGAGTTTTTCTACATTATAATAGGAACATGAGTCCCCTTTATTAGGATCAATTTTTCTCATTATTATATAAAATTCCTCACCCTAAGTCTAAGATATATTTCATTGAACGATGATTCATTAAGGAATAAACCTATCATCTATGAGGCATAGTTGAACATTTTCTTTTTCTCTTGATGGTTTGGAACTCCATTTGGTGGGATGCACCCCTTAAATATACTTAATGAACGATGGTGTAGGTCTCAGTTCTCAAACATTCCCTTGAAAATCTTTATTTCCGTAATCTACACACTTTTTAATTTAAATGCTTCAATTTCCCCATCAACATAGTTTTTTTTAAATGTACTCCCCTTTCGTGATAATATAATTCTCCATGTCCCTCCATTAAACTAGGGTATACATCCTGGAGGAATATTTCATGTAAGGAAGATGATGAATTTTATGTTCTGAATGTATTCAATGGTTGATCATAATGTTTTTACCAATATTCATGTTTCAATATTGGTAAATGGTTATACTCAACCTAAATAACACTCTTATATGCAATTTAGATTCTGAAATATAATATTCAACGATTCTTACACTACACTTTTCTTGAGTGGAGTCTCAAAACCCTTGTTGTTACCCCATCATCTGTTTTGATATGTTATTACAGTGAACATAACAGATATAAATATCCTAATAGTTATCTCTATCATTCACCATAATTAAATATGAGTAACCTACTATTACTAATTTTTTATCAAATCAATAATGAATCATTTGAACTTAGTATTTTTCATAGGATTCCTCTTTTCATGATGGAGACACCCCGACATAAACTAATATAGATACGACTTGAAAGTTTTTATCCCCTTTATCATTCACACAATATGATGTTAATCTATGTGATCATAATAACCATGATATGATTTTTAACTATGATATGAACATCCTCAATGTATGATGTTATACTCTTTGATCAATGTACTTTTTGTATGATTTAAAACTACATGATAGCATCAATATCGAAAGACATAAAACTATGTGATGTCTTAGTCCTCACAAGAGATGAAACACCATTTATAGTGTTGGTATCATACCATGAATTGATTAAAATTTTGTTCAACCACCATACCCCCAATAAAAATACATGTTTCTTGATTACCACTTCACATGATACAAAGTGAAATTTAGATAGCTTATCCTTCACCAACCACAATCTCACCCATTTTTTTGACACTAGGTATTCTTCATTGACTCATGATGAAAACATTTCTCCTCCCAACTCATAGAAGATTCCATTTTCTCTATGTATAACCTAGTTATATGAAGAGGTCTCTTGAAAACTATGTGGGTCTTGGTTTTAATCTCTTGAGATATCTAATGATTTTTGAATCTCTTATACTGGGATCATCCTTGCATCCTTAATATCTCAGATATCATTTTAGAGTTTTATTACTTACCAGTTTATATTTTACCTCCTAGAACTAAAATATACATATTATTCAAGTGTATTGTAAATATTCCATGACTCTAAATTGGAAACATTGGAACAACCATATATTCCATAAACATTACAAACTATATTTCAGGTTTCATATACTGGCATATGGGATTCCAATCCCTGTTAGGGAATTACTCGTTCCCTATATCAATGAAGGATTCCTCAAGATAAATATTTTCTAGAATCATGAAATTAAACTATGGATCCCTCTATAATTACATCTTCACAACATTATACTATATAGTTCTATTTAATCCTCACTACAAGATGTTAAAGTACATTAAGTTGGTACTATTTTCAGGAACATAAAAGGCAAGCCTCATGGAAGTTTTTTGTCTTTGTAACAGTTATACCAGATTAGACCCCAATATCCTAATGGTCCAATAAATGTGACCTTAAATGGGTTGAAACAAGTTTTTCAATGACATGAGACCTTAAACTAAGAAGCCCCAAAAAAAATTCTATGCTTCCCTATAACACAATATAATCTTATTATGGTATCATAAACCCTATTAAAATCTCTATCTTGGAAACTGTCCAATATTATTTTCATATTTCCCTTTCAATATTCTCAATGAATTATGATGTGATAGAAACATTACTCGAACACTTCCAAAAAATCTTTTCCATCCACATACACAATATATGTTACATTATTGAAATTGACCCACACGTTTATCTCTGAATGGACTCCCCTATGGTGATATAACAATTCCCCATAACCCATCTCCTCGACAGGGTACCTTTGTTAGAGAATCCATTTTTATCCCTTAATAAATGTACCCTACAATCATGGTATAGTGCCCATAGACCACCTCTTGTATAGGGTTGATATGCAAGTGTAAGACTTCTCCATGCTATGGTAGTGGAACCCATGTTTAAAATTTGGTAAATTTTCACTATTATGATATATAACAATTTTAATCATTTGATTTATGTTCATAAAGTCACAACTCAAATTTCCAACATTTTCGCTTTTTCAAGTGTATTTTAAACACCCATGGGGTTGCGCCCCCATGCATATTGAATGATGATAGGGTGTCAAACTATAGAAATTGGACCAACACTAAAAATATATGGCCCTTAATTACACTAAAATAATCCATTGTCAGTGAAAATAAAGCATTGAATATCAAATCATGATTAAAATCCCAAATCTTTTATCTGCGATAGAAAATCACTGATAAAGGCACACTTTATCATTGATAAAAAATAACTGATTAAACATACCTCTAACGTTGATTTTTTAACTTTTGGTAAATAAACCCCTTTATTAATGACATGAATTAGTGATGATAAATGACCCACTTTATTAGTGTAACCCAAAGCACTGATAAGTGGGATTATTGCTAAAGAATTTTGTTGAAATTACCACACACTGCAATAGAACAAATTTCCAGAAATATAGAAAATCTCGGTTGAAAGTATATAATTTAAATGAAATTAAATTTAGAACATAAATAGAATAAAAAGACAATATATTATTGTAATTTCAAAAAATATTTCACACAAATACATCAGACTGTAAATATTATCATCGATATTCAAAAACATCATTGTTCCTTTGACTTTGGAACCTACCCCTTGGTCATGATATTTCTAGAACCCCCCCCCCCCCAAATCAAGAAAAAGAATGAACCAATATAATAAAAAAATTATTATCATAGTAACACTACTATGAAATGAATTAAACACATTTATTCAATTTTAATTTAAAACTAACATCAATTTTTTTTAAAAAAATAGTTGATTTCATAATGCTCCTACTGCGCAAGGGATGGAAGTACAACTAATATGCACACATTCTAAATGAATGATATGTCGTTTTCCTAAATTATAAAAATAATCCTAGACATTTTTTCTCAGTTTTGATTATTTCAATTGTGTTTTTTTACTAAAATATCATTTTAAACTGGAAACACACACAATGAGTCATACCATTCACATAGTGTATCAGTTTTACATGAGACAAATTCCTACACATAAAAAATGGTTTATAAATCATTTTATATAATTATCAAGAGAATACGAGTGAATTTAAATTTTTTTTCAGTGAGTGACACACATTTTTAACTAAAATGACAATTATAAACTAATAAAATACACTTTGGGTCATACTTGTCACACCTTTGATCAGACTAAGGTGAAACTGATTCCAACACATCTCAAATGACTTATTGACCATTTTTCTAATTTTTCTAAAATAATATGAATTTGGTTCCTCAATAATTAATATGTCACTACTCCTTATTATTAAAATTAACGTTAGTTTTAAATAAAAATACAGACTTGGATTCATACCAGTCACATTGTTCATCAGATTATGGTGATTCTAATTTCTATACATTAAAATAACATAGAGATTATTTTACTAAATTATTAGAACATTATGAAAGCATTTACCCAGTTTTGAGTATGTCACTTGTTTTTTTACTAAAATTTAATTTTAAACTAGAAAACAATTTGATTCATACTGGTCACATCTTGTATCATTTTGACATTTCATTGATTCATACTTGTCACAAAAGACTTACGAATCATTATATGAAATAATAATGAAAATTCTAGTGTTTTTACATGGTTTTCAGTGAGGGACACACATTTTGAATTGAAATATCAATTTTAATCCAACAATAGACACATTGATCCATACATTGAAAAACAGGTATTAGCTTCAATTGAGTATGATTCCTATATTTCAAAAATGACCTATAGATAATTTTACTAATGTATCAAAATAACTGGATTCTGTTTTATTAATTTTTAGTATATAACGTATCTTTTTTACTAAAATTGACATCAATTTGAAATAAAAAGGGTGTCAATGTGGTAACACTGGGTGTCATATTTAGGTGTGGAAAATTCCGACACATCCAAAATGATATACAGATAACTTTACTAATGTATAACAAAAATATTAGTGTGTGTTCAAATAATTGAGTATGTCACTTATGTTTTATTACTAAGATTTAATTTTAAAATGGAGACATGCACATTGAGTCATACATGTCCAATATTGTGTAATTAGGATTTGATAACAACTTATACACATCAAAAATATCTTATATATTAGTTTCATAAATTATCAATATAATAATAATGTATTTTCTTCATTTTTTGTGAGTGACACACATTTTGAACTAAAATGCCTATTTTAAACTGATAACGAACACTTTGAGTCATTCCGAACACACCATGTAATCAATTCTAGTGATGAGTATAAGATATGACTTATGAATAATTTTTAAAATGAATCTAAACACTATGAATGTGTTTACTCAATTTTGAGTATATCACTTGTCTTTTTAATTGTTATTAACATAAATATTAAATAAAAAATCTCAATTTGCGTCATATCGATCACACCATGCATCAGGATGAGGTGGGGATGATTCTTACATGTTCACAATTACATAGGGTTCTTTGTAAAAATTTATCAAAACAATCCAAATGGTTTTTATCAATTTTTACTTTTTCCATTATGTTTCTTACTAAAATTTCATTTTAAACTAGAAAAAAACATTTTGAATTATACATGTAACGTCATCATTCAGTTTTATGTGAGATATATTGATAAAATAAAATTAATTTGAAATTTTTTCCCTAAATTATCATGAAAATTCGAGAAAAAAAAGTCATGGTTTTCAGTGAGTGGAACTAATTTTTTATTGAAATTTCGATTTTAAACTGAAAATATAATGTTTGAGTCATTCAGGGAACACAATGTATCAGAATTGGGTGTCGCTAATTCCTACACAACAAAAAATGACTTATGGATAATCTTTCAAAAGTATGAAAATATTTTGAATGTGTTTTCTTGTTTTTTAGTATGCCACTTGTCATTTTTACCACAATTGATGTCAAATTTAAATAAAAATACACACTTTGAGTCATACTAGTCACACCATGAATCAGATTGAGTTGCAGATGTTTCTTACATGTCACAAATTATTTATGGATCATATTACAATGGTATCAAAAAATTATTATTTTATTTTCTTTGTTTTGAGTATGTGATGTCTTTTTTAACTAAAATTTAAATTATTAACTACAAACATGAAGTTCCAGTCATACCAAACACACTTTGTATCAAATTGAGGGGCAGATTACTGAGTATGTGATTTGTTTTTTTCACTCATCTGTATGTAAAAATAACGAAAAGAGAGAACATTTACCATTTGGAATGAATAAGATACCCCATTACACTTTAAATATGTAGTGTTTTTTGATACATGTTGTATCCTCTTCCATACAAAAGGAACATGTTCACTCTTTTCTGGATTGTTATAGAGAATTGAAAGAAAAATATGACTTCTCAAAAGATTTGTGAAAAAAAATTAAAAATTATAAGATAATATGATATGAAATTTAACATAAATAAACTATATAAAATGATGAAAAATTTAACTAAATAATTAATAAGAAATCACTTTTTCATGATGTCTTTATATATTATGGACCCATTTCCATGTTTCCATGATATAATTTGTAGCCTTTACTGAAAATCTCTCTTAATCACTATAAAATTTGAAAAAAATACACCAACTTGAGAAAAATAATCCAACTTCATTAAAAAAATCATATTATAGTAATACTATAATGAAATAAATTAAACATATATATATATGAAATTATAATTCAATAAAATTTTAATTTTAAACTGAAACCATACAATTTGAGTCATACCCGGTACATTTTGTATCATATTGATGTATGGTTAATTCCACCATGTCTTTATATCCAACAATGCATTCAACATTCTGGGATATCTAACAATATTGATGTTTAATAACATGGAATTATGAATTCATTGGAGAATAAAACTAAATTTACATCATCATAATTGCATCATCCTTACTGAGTGTATTATCTTTGAACATTAAATAATCATTAATGTGTAATATGAAATTTATTTATGATATTTGTGAAAAATGATAAAATATGTATCAATTAAAAATTGTAAGGAAATTAAATAAAAAATAGATAAAATGATGAGAAAACAAAATAAATATTTAGTTGGAAGTCACATCGTAATGATATATATGTGCACAATTTGAGCACATTTTCTTGAGTTTGATTATTTGATGTGTTTTTAAAACTAAAATTACTTATTTTTAATTCAAAACACATAATTTAAGCCATAACAACCATATCATGTTTCGGATTAGCATGAAGTCAATTATTATTTTGTCAAAAATGACTTGTAAATTATTGAATTATATTTTGAAATCAATATGGGCTCTTTTTCTTGGTTTTGAGATGTGATGTGTGTTTTGATCTAATGTGTAAATTTAACATAATAATTTCCTGATATAAAGATAAAAAAATAACTAAAATAGAAGGTAAAATGATGAGAAAATTAACTGAATAAGTAGTCGGAAGTCACCTCTTCATGATGTCTATATACATTATTAAACCATATATTATGGCCACGCATTTAAAACATTTGATATCATCTATTAAACATCCCCTTGATAAGAAAATGAAAAATAATATTTAATCATTTTGATAAAAATTCGTTACATTACAAATATATTTCTATGTTTATTTCTCATACTCAATCACAGGTATATTAGGTAGTCACCTAAATATGATATTGACATACATTTTTCCACCATGTATGCTACCCAATTACCTCTAAATCAATTTTCATTTTTTTGAATGATGGTTGTTCACAATATTGGTAGTACTAAGGAAATTTAAACAGACAAATGATTAAGAAATATGTTTAATGAAATTATAAATACCATGAGAAATTGGCTCTTTATGGACACTGGTTTTCCATGGTTTATGATATCTTTCATAAATTTGTAAACATAGTACCTACAATAATTGTTATCCTTATTTAAATAGTAAATAAACAATGAAAAAATAACGTAATTGTTCTGAAATATTATTGGATAGTTAAATCTATCTGTATATACATAAATTAGTTTCCATTTGTTGTAATCCATATGCTTCTTATATTCAGTCATTGACATCATATTATGATTTAGCGTAAATTTAGTGACCTCACTATCATGAAGAAATTCCTATTAATACAAAGACTAAAATATATAACTTAATGTTTATCGATAAAATGGTGATTCTAGTGCATTAAAAACACACAATACACATCATGTGAGGTTGGGTTCAAGAATATCCATGCATTGGATCCAAAATAAATAAATATTTGGTGTATCCATCTCAATTGTGATCAACATATTGTGTTTACTAAAAAAATATAATAGATAATAAAAAATAAATTTTATATTATAAGAATACAGAGTTTTACCCCTACATTTTAGGAATAAAAAGGGTGTATTTTATTTTATTTCCTACTAAAATTCAACATTTATCCCATCATTTTCATATTATTTATTTTGACTCTAATTTAGTTTGTTCCCTAGAAATGATATAGTGATTAATAAATTCAAATAATGATTCGATTTGTTTTCCATTTATGTTGTACTAATATAAATGAATATAGAAAATATGAATCTTTATGGACATTAATGAACTTATTAGATCAGTTTTTTAGAGAATTATTATGAAAATATACTAATGTTTGTATTATCAACTGAGAATATATAAAATTAAACATTTGAATCTCATTTACACTCTTGATAATAACTGAATTTATAATGAAAGATAAATATAGTAATTCATCATATGGAATATAGGACAGGTATCCATCTTCAAATTTGGAATTTGAATGATTTTGTAATGATAATAAATATTTCATTTGGCCTTTTAGGGAGAAGGTACTCCAGAAGATTTTTTCTTGGTCGATTCAGTAGATTATCTTGATATGACCTTCCATTTTCTCTATCATTACCCTTATGTAATACCCTACATAACTTCAATCCTTTATTCTTAATATTTTTTAGATATTTAATTATAATAAATTTTGTTAAACACATAAGTTTTTATCTTTATAGAAATAGATGAGAATGCTAAACAAGTTCCAATAACATCATTGACTATTGTAATATATGGACAATTAAGTTGCACAAAAAACACTGAAATATGATCTTGATCTAGCTCAATCCTAACACTCATGTGATCTTTTGTGAGTTTTTTATTTTTTAGCATGTATCCCAATATATTATGTGGTGTTCCCCTCATAAAAACTTCTTTCATGGGTGTTGACAGATAGAAATACCATAAAAGTTCACCATTCAGAATTTTAGTAATATAAAGTATTCAGAAGTTATTTGATTCAAATTTAAGAGAATGTTTAATGAAAAAGATATGAAATCAGTTATGTATGTTGTTTATTGGAATTACTAGCCTCAATGATAGTGGGGTCATTTTTATTTTCTTGTACATATCTTTGTTCCACCGTTTATTTTTCTATTATGTTTCATTTACTATTCTTCTAAACCAAACCTGAAAAAAATATACTGAACAACATTTATTTATGCCATATATACATTAATAAACCTATATATGGTATCTTGTAGTTTTATCATCTCTAAATATTTTCTAGGAGGCACTCCAAAACCTACAACTCTAATGTGATCAAATTGTTTTGGCTGATTCATAGCTAACTAATGTTATATTTGTTCTAGTGTGATTGTTTCGAATTCAAGTGTCTAAACTGTATAAAAACATATGGAAATAAATAGATATTTATATTTAATACTATTATAAATTATAATGAATTACTAATATTTCATAATTAAACATGATTCTGATTCTTCTTTTGTGTAATCATAAAAAAGTTTTCCTCATTATTTACGCGATAATCATTTTTTAGCACATAATTTGGCATGGAACTGGTTACATATTTTGATTCATCAATATGCATATAAATAAAACAATACATGTTATTTCATATCACAAAAAAATTATTATTTATTTCAAATATTTAACAATTAATTATCTTGTTATGTGTACCCCATCCTTTCTTTGAAATAAGAGTACATTGGTTTTAATGCACATTCGTTATTTACATCACTCTTTTAGTGATCCATTAATTAAAATTTTCAATCAAATTGGAGAAAATAATTAATGTATAATAATAAAATATCAACAAAAATGCACATGAAATGATTTAACATATTGATGAATGATAGAATCATTCCATATTTCATTCTTTATATTGTGTACTTAAGTAACTAGTTAACTAGGCATTACATTCCCCTTAGCATATATAAGAAGAAACATTGTAAGAAGAGTCTATAAGCCTCTATTTGAATTTCCATCAGCTATTAACACATATTTATTTTTGAAATTCTGTAAAATAAATGAACTCTGTAAGAAATAATTAAAATTTAATCAACATTTCAGTATATAATTTTGTGTTAAAATAGAGAATGCTTATCCTAGCATTAAATTTTTTTTATCATCCCAAATATTTTCCATCATTATATGATGGACATGGGGAAATGTATTTATACCAATCATCACATTTATTCTCATTTTGAACACAACATAACTAATAAATATTGACTTACTAGATTAAATTTTCTGTCCACATTGATTTACACTAACTTCAACTTTTATACCCTTACATATTTCATTTATAATTTTTGTTAATGTTGTATTGTAGCATCATTCTTTTTTTTCATCGACATGAAGTTGATCACATAAAAATTATACAGTTTTAGAATCAACCTCCTATTATTCTATAGGATTGGTAAAATCATAATGTTTAGAATACATGTCTTAATTGAGAAGTCAAACATTTAATTTTTATAATGTTACTATATTAGAGAATTCATAATATTATTATGTAAATAATGGTATATTAGAAAATAAGTTAACCATATTAATGAAATCTATTTCTTTTTTAAGGATAAATGAATTTGGATAACCTACCAAGAATTCAAAACCCCTATTTGTGGTCCCCTCTCACAAATATTACATTATCAACATTAGGACTGCCATGAATAGAATATTATTACTAAATTATAGTATTGCACTTGATTTAATTTTAACCTGACCCTATAATTGTTTTAGTCATTATTTGGACAATAAAACAATTATTTTTTCTCTGGATCTGAAACATAAAATGCATTCAATGCATGTGATAGCATTGTGATTGACTCGTCTTTTTTCCCTTTCACAATGAAATTTACCTCCACAAATACCATTTCATAAAATTTCACTACACTCCTATTTGCCAACCAAATTTTAATGGAAAATCAATATTTAAAATGTTGTATAATCTAACAAGTATATATATTTTATAACGATTAAATATAACATAATCACATAAATTGTATTTCTTCCCTTCGACCTAATATATGCATTGGTTCTGGAATAAGAGTTTCTCTTCTATTTTTCATCATACTATAGTCATTAAACTATTTTTTATAGAATGTGTATGAATTGATTCCAAAATAGGCATATGATATAACATTTTCATTTTCTATCATGCCCATATAATTAATTCATTAAGAAATCGAATTCGGATTTTTATATAACTCCTTAAAAATATGATCTTAGAACCATCCAATTAATTGTTGATTATGTGTAGTTTATATCAATTATTCATTCATTGGTGGATTAAAATCACTAAATATTGGTTTGTGGGACTTAATTTATGGATCAACATCATCATTATAATATAAAATATAAAGGAGAACTTTCTCTTGATCCGTGGTGGTAATTTTCTCAAACTCAATTCATGAAATATCTTCACCCATAAGGCGTCCAATATGATGATATTTTGGGAGACCAATGCTAGTAATATCTGATAGGTAATACATAAAACTTTCTATAGATTTGTCAACAATATATATTCTGTGATAAATCATTTTGGACATCTTTCATTCTCAACATACCCTTCAATAATTGTCATATACCATTCAATGGGGTACTTCCATCTGTAACAAACATGACCAAATAATTAAACCTCTCTCACCAAGTAAACCATTAGGTGAACCATCATGTCAAATAATTATGGAATAAGAACATATTTAATTCACATAATATGACTACTCCCTCCTTATTAAATAATGGAATCTTCATTGGGTATATAACTTTACTACATATGGATTTGAAAAAGTAGAAGACATTGGTTAATGTATGTTGTTCATTTTTTGAAATAATAAAACATAATGGGTGTCAAATCATTCATAAAAATACGATATTCATATGATTTGATTCCTAGTAACATAAAATTAGTGATTGACATGACATTCTTGATATATGATGAGTATCCATATTGAACTTTTACACCCATAAGGGAAATGAAAATTGAAATTTTTCCATTCTAGATTGAGTGTAATCTGCTAGTGTTACAAAATTACTCCCTTTAACTTTTGCAGGCACCAAATATTCACTTATCCTACGGGAAATCATGTTTAACCTGGCAAGGATTCTGTCTTCTTTTTTTCTAGGAAAATATAGTAATTTTCCAATAAAACTAATAAATATATATTTTTTTTATAAATGCAAGGAATCAAGAATTGTTTTAAATACAAACTATTCAAATATAGTCATTCAAAAAAGATTGATAATTTTCTTAAACCTTATTTTGATAGTTTTTTCAAAAAAAAACTGAGAAATGGTTTCAATGTATTTTAATTTATCAAATAATTTATCATTCATTAGTGGAGAAGGTGTTTTACCTCACTCATTGTTACCATTGAATGTTGTATTCCATCATTAGTATTTATGTCATCATGGTAAAAATTACAGATGTCCTAAAAAATATATTCATGGAATTTTTCATCCAAAATGAATGTTCTCATTATTAAAAAATATATAAACCAAACATTATTTTAATATCATAGACTTCAAAATTTCTATAAACCATACATTCATTTATCATCTCATAAAACATGCTCCTAAATTTTAATCCCACAATTTTATAAAAATAAAACATTATAACACATTTATCCCACATCAATTTTAGATCTTCGATCAATGGATCCCAATTGAAAAAAATTTCATTACTAGGTTACATTGGATGAGATATAAGCAGAAATAACATAATTTCTTTTTTATTAATGCATAAAAATGGAGGAAGGTAATAATTTACCAACATGATGGGCCATGTGTTGCGAGTACTACTTGGCGTAGAAAGAATATTTATTCAATCTATAGATAACTTAAGACAAAAATTTCTTGGCCCATATCCTAATTCCTAACAGTCATAATAAATTTTATTCCATTGAGTATAATATTTTTATGGCATATTTTTCCATTTCTAATTCTTATATATTAATTCTATGTCAATGGTCTCATGTTTTACTGACATCTATGTTTTCTTATAAACCATGGAATTATAGGAAATAACCATACATTTGTTTGGGATTTAATTCATATTTCATTTATAAATCCATACCACACTTTTTTAATTTTTCGAGTGATTTATGTTCCTTTAAAAATAATATACAATCATATGGGAACACAATAATTTTTTAGAGATCCTTTCCATTGAATTTAGAGTTCCTTTAGATTTTTATTTTTGACATGGATGTTAATTTTCTTATGGAAGCTTATCATTCATGTGACTAAGTAGTTCATTAAAGCTACTTCAATCTATCCATTTCTAGCTTTCAAATTATATAACTTCAATATAGTTGCTAAAAATTACATATTTAATACCACATATATCCAATAGTCACATACAAAATCAATTTAACTTCTCAAACAAAATTCCTCAATCACAAATGAAATATTCAATTTACATGATCATTTCTTCTATATAACATTTATCTTTATTTACATTGGTATTCCAATCAAATGATCCATAAACCACATCATCATCCCAATTAGTGTAAACATTAAGTTTTTCCCAATATTTAGCTTAAATTTGTAGCTATGATCTATTCCATGAAAATTAAAATGTTTCTCTAGCTATTCCAAAATAACATTTCTAGTATAACAACTACATAATCATGGAAAAAGGATTTAATGAGGGTTTTATGAGTGCTCTATTGAAAAGATGATGGAAAACATCACTCCATATTCATAAATGTTTTTCAAACGATTCGTTTATGACCATTTTAGATTCATATCCATCTTATTAGGTTCATAAAATATTCATTTTGTATTAAAAATAAAAATATACAATAATATATTCATAATCAAAGTAAATTATACAGATAATTATAATATGGGGAACCCAAAATTTTATTTTTTGAAATAATTTCTGTATTCTATGATGGAATGGGTAATTGATTTTAAGAGACTAATTACACCACTTATATTAGTTGTTATCCTATGAATTCCTCAAAAATTATCACTATTACCCAATATGGGATGACTACTGCTCAATGTAGTTCATGAAACATTGGTTATTGTATGGAAGAGATGTGGGAGGAGTCTCAATCAACAAAATGAAATAATATCATTTTATAATTTGAATCAAATTAGGAAGGATTATTTCTCCTTAAATGTAAATTTTCCTAGGATCAATGATGGAAAATCACAAGACAATATATCATAGTTTGTTTCCTTAAACTGAAAAAGTATCAATAACAGCTAATCCCTATATATAACATTTTTTTATTTAGAAAAAATTTGATATGTATGTTGTTATATTAATGTAATTTTTCCCCTTTTGGAAAAACCATTATGTAATATATATTTTCAATTGTGTAATTTTTTAAAAGAAATATATGTATTCCCTCCCCCTGAGTTATGAAAGGATGAATATTAACCTAAAAATTCAAAAAATATTATGCAACATCCAAATAACACAAATAATATTAAAATAACTTATTTGATTAAAATAATTTGTAGACCCTTCTTAAACATACTAGAAACCGAAATTAGTAGGAAACAAGCCCAAAACCCAAGACAATTATGATTCCCCAATTATTGGACAATTCCAACACCCTTAACCCCTCAATTGATCCCCATTATACATGCACAAATAAAATTCCAACCTAAATCACAATTTATGAGTAACCAAAAATATATAATAACCCATAAAAATTATATATACTAATTTAATATAAAAAAATTTATAAATAAGTATAAATTTAAAATAGGATTTGTTTGTTGGCTAACTTTTAAACATATTCAAACCTCATATGGTCTATGATGTTACAAGGAGTTTGTGAAAAAACTATTAATGAAAATTAAAATGGATTATTCCATTTACCAAGATAATAATAATTTTATTTAATATTCACATTTTTATATTAAAATATATTTATTAAATTTTACAAAAAATATCTGGAATTTATTTTTTCCTTTTATTTATTTTCAATTATTAAATTGTTCTTTCTTAAACCTCATTAATATCTTCATTCCTAAATTATACACTTAATTTTATCATGCTATTAAATATTTAATAATAAAAAACTAAATACTATATTAATATTTTATCCGTTAACAAATTGTTAATTATCCATATATAAATTTTTATTTTCATCACTATAGTTGATAACTAGTAAAAATTACCCACCATCTATTGTATGAAATTAAATAACTAAAAATTTAATTCACCAATATTTGGAAGGGTATTAAAATCTCTTTATTATCAACATATTTATCACTAAAATAGAGGATAAAAAGGGTTTTCTATGATGTTACCATGAGACCATTTTTCATATAGATATAAAGCTCCATGGTCTTTTCCCACCACATCTTAAATTGTCATAATACATATTCATGAATGCCTTCCATTCACTTTATCCCTTCTTCTATAAATCCATGATACACAGTAGTATTAATGTAAAAGAGGCATTATTCTCAAACATTAAAGCCTCTAATTATGTAAAATGATGAAGATATATATCTTGGGTCCCTCCAAATACAACATACTAATTACAATGGTTTTAATGAAATAATAGTTAAATTTAGATGTTTAAAAATATTTTTATGAAATAAATTATTTGGATTAATGATTTTATAATTATTTAGTATGACCATCAATTTATATGAACATGTTATAGTAGGAAATGTATTTAATGTATCATCTTTGGTTAATTATGTATTTTAGGATATTGGAGTAGTAAGGAATGAATGTTTATATTCACAATTTGGGGAATGATATGAAGTTTTGTTTCATAAAACCCTTTTTTCCTTGTATTGACACCTATTAAGATACAAAATGAACATGTATAATGTTTATTGTTACTATAGATTAATCTTGATGCTTCTCCAATATATATCTATGGAATATTTATCTTAGATCAATAAAATAAAGCCAAATCAAAGGTATGGAACCCAAATAAATTTGCGTATATTATATATTCTTAAATATCTCCCAAATTCTATTCTGATTTATTAAATAAATTGTTATATAAGATCTAACAATATATATATATATTGAAAGTATTTATTTATTTTCATAGTATTATATGAATTTTTTAATTTAAAAATTGAGTAGTGAGAATTATGAATCTATATGTTTTGTTTTTCATAAAAGGATTAAATGTAATGGATTTTATCTTTTTCTATGGTGATGTTTTTTAATTAATATATATATATATATATATTCTTTATTTGAATGTTTCAAAAATATTTTTTAATATTATTAATGATTAAATAATGGAATATCAATATTATATCCTTGAATATTTTACAAATAATACCCATATTGTATGACATTATAATGAATGTGGAGGATCCCATGAAAAAGTATACAACAATGCATGTTTTATGAAATATTTTCATGTATTTCTAAAAGTAATATGATTTAACATGATAACATTTTCGTGATGTGAGGTTACTAGTTTCATAAAATATAAAAAAGGTAAAATTAATTTTTGAATAGAAGCTTCAAATCACATTTTTTCGATGTGGGATGCTTGGAAACATTACTCAAAAGAATCAAAATAATTTGTGAGACAATTATGAGGAATATTAAGTGGTGAAAAAAATTTCATGCTATATAAAATGAAAGAGGATCATGTTTCAAAATTTCATTAGAGATAATACATTTGTATCAAAAAAGTAATTTTCATTGAGATTTTTAGAAGTGGATGAGATTAATAACTACACGGACCTGTATAAAGATGTGATTTTATTTATCATTATAAAATACATTGCGGAAATGAATAATATGATTATAAATTTAAGGTTTTTGTAGACCATTATTCTTAGATAGAGGATTATATTGAGGAGATAAGAAATTATATGTCGAATAAAATAAATTTTTTACATTTTTTATAACAAAATATATATATATAATATTAATATGAAGAGAATAATGATTTTATGCCTCCGATAAACAATATAAATGTTGGAAAACCCAATTATTCAGAGGAAGTTGTTATGTAAAAGATAAATGTTGAGTAATAATATATAATTCATGATGTTGTGACCAATTTATAAAGGGTATGAAAAAATTTCAGGATCACCAAGGAGAGGTTGTTTACATGATGTGGATTTTTGATAATTAAAAAAGACCTATTAATACTATGATGAAATTGGGTACTTGGAAAACCATGTTATTTGATAAGGTGAATGAGAACAATGGTGACTCCTAAAACATAATTAAGGATAATATAAAAAACATAGATTTCATCATAAATTAAATTTACTCTTATGACGTGATATGAAACAAAAGTATATAATGAATAAAACAAGTATGTAAACAACCACTCCAAGGTAGAAGATCGATTTTGGGGATTTAATGTGAGAGGCATGTCAATGATATATATTGAAACTTTTATCCACTCAAGAATAAAATAAGAATTCATACGGGTTAAGACACATAGTTGTTTAAAGATGATCACTACTATCACATATAGTTATTATTTTTCTAGTTTTTTAATAGAACAGAAAAAGGGGGTTTGTTTAGTTTTTAATATATTTGAAAAAAAATAATATTTTTTATTGAGTTTCAATAGATATAAAATTGAATAATTTAACAAATATTGACCTTTTGAGACACCCTTCATCATTTTTAATTTTTTTCTCCATTTAAATACCTTAATTCACAATCTAAGACCTCAAATTAAACATGTATTTCTACCTGAAAATTATGAAAAAGACTCAATATAATTTTTTTTTTCTAATTTGAAAAATATTTAAATACTCAAAGACCAATAAAAATTCGATCCTAATTAAATACAATATATATAAAAAAGTGTATTCTTGAATCACTGTGGGGTCCTGAAAACATTGAAAAGGGAAGAAAATACTCCTACAAGAACATTGTAGAAGGAATCAAGAATTCCTATAGGATAAATAGAGAGAATTGAGGAAAATTTAATTGAAAACATTAGAATAAACCTAAAGAAATTTAATTTCTCAAGGGTCTCAAGTGACTGCATACCGTCACTGGGAAGGGTTGGCAGAACACATGAACTTCAAACCACCAGTACGTGGTAGGACCCGCGAGGCGTTGGCCCGTAGAGTGATGGAAATATAACCGAGGGACCCACAAACCACATCAATAGTAGAATCATGCATGTTAAGGACTACCACATACATTCCCATGAACTCGGCATTTTTCAATCAACGAAAATAATCAGGGTTCGGCGAAGTATGACTCGTGAACCGCAGCCTCCTTAAACCCTGGTTAACTGAGTCTCCTATAGATCAAGTTATATCTTTATTGAAATCCATAAATTGTGTCACACAACCATTGATATTATTTTCCCCATGCTTCTTAGAATAATCACTTAAGGAATAATAAACTGACGGATGAATAAAGCACAGAGGAGACCCTAGAGGTTGGAAGAAAGAATTTAGAGAGGATTCGAGATTTGGCTTCAAATCATCAATGAAGTTAAAATGGGAAACCTATTTTCCACATGTATAACCAGTCGCAAACAATAAAAAAGTAACTTAACAATAATGGTTAAACTGAGAACCTAGTTTCTGTCATTGCAAACAAAAAATTCATTGTGGATGGACTCCCCGTGAATGATAGGTTCTCGAACCCTCCTTCTACATGATGCTCTGCATGGTGTATCTCTATGAAGATTGAACCTCATGTAGTGTACTACATAAGTATGTATATGGAAGCCAAAGAGGTTTGGAGGATCACATCCAAGACTGTGTACCACTCTGGTGTGCGGTGGTCAATACCCAAACCTACGTACTACTTCTGCACACAGACGACTCCTCTAACTATATACCACTATCATATGTTGATCTCCCCCATCCTACATGAGAAAATAGTATGAGGAATGAATTGTCATTTTGGGTCCTACTTTATAGCTCCAATCTTGACCCACCATTACCATCTAGTCCTCTATAGCTCCTCCATGAACCAATCCCGCAACATCAGTCCAAAGCCTCCTCCAAAGCCATCAAACCTATATGAACAGATCATCAGGTTCATCGGCCTTCCCCTTTGAGTATATACTGCTATTGATACAAGGAGCCACAATGGATTTCCCCACAATGATTTGGAATCCATGTATATATAGAATTCTTCATTCCCATGGTAACCTAGACTCCAACCTTAGGACCCTGATGTGAACATCCACATTCTTGGGATTATGGGTGATCACTTTCTTTTCCATTAAATGAAGAATGGTGACCAGTTTAAGGAATAAAATTCAATTCTTCTTTTGACAATAGGTGAAATTTAAACCCTTTCCTCGAGTGCATTATAAGGCTCTTCCACTGAGGTAAGTCCCTAACCTTCCAGGACACGAGCCATGTGACCCTTAATGTCATCCCACATTAAAGGGTTCATTGCTCCATGCCCTCACCCACTATAACCTAGGATTCTTTTTTCATAGACCCACCCTCTCCCATCAGCAGGAGAGAAGGTGTGTGGTTGATTGAATCTCTCACATCATCTTGTTTCTCACAATGAGCATGAATCACGTGCGCTTAGCGATTTTTGATGATTACAATATCTGCAAAATCAATCTATCTTGAACTTGGAGAAATATAATTCCTATTAAATCAAGGATACGTAGCATTCCTTCTTGAAGAATCATTCTCAAAGAGGTTCCCTTCTAAAAGGGTTCACCAAAACATGTCCTCAAAAAGAGGCAGCTTCCATGTCTAAGCCCTAAGTTCACCAAACTATGTGGGATCTGATTCCTCTCATAAGGATACATAGGAATCCAATCACATGGATCTGGTCCCATCATCAAGCAGTCTTATATCACCCTAGATGAAGATAAACTCCGAAACTCTTTATTTCAAGGCTTAATTTAGCATTGCCTCCATAACATCAAATCGTGGTATGTTTGTGAGGATCCTGCAAACTAGAGGTATCCCATGGATACACTATTTGAAAATGAACCAAGGATTCATAAACATATGAACCCAACTTAAATATATAAGAGTGCCTTGGAATAGGAAATAATCCCCTCCATTTGGTGTGATGAGCCCAACCTCCCATCCTCTCGAAAAAAGGAGTCCTTATGTGTATTTTTCCAAATCGTCATCCAATGAGTGGCTGCCTTTGGAAATCAAGTCAATGAATCATGGATACCATGGCTATTGGGTGTTCCCAGCTCCACAAATAAACAAACTGGAGACCATTTGAGGATGTAATATACAAAGAGGATGGATTTCACAAATTCTTGACCCCATGAAATCACTTATTAGGACCATTTGACTGTGGAACCTCCTTCATAATGAATAAGGGATAAATAGTCGAGTCCCCATGGGGTCAATCCAATCCCCCTTAATGGATAACGACATGGTTCTGGTGGAAATAAAGATGGAAATTTGAAAGTCTCAATTATAACAGACGTGTGCACATCACCCGTCGGACCATTCATTGCATTTTCCATAAACATGTAGGCGCTCTGCCACGGAGGCCTGAACAAAAATGGTGAAACCGACTTCAATTCTCAAAAAATGGTAGCGGTTCTACCCCACTCAAGCCTCTTTTCCTCATTAAAAGGGTGAAGGGGATGCGATGAATCGTCAAATATGAATATGTTCAAGGGAAGCTACTTTGACCTGGGTTTTTTGAATATACATTTCTGATATATATATATATATATATATATATTACAGGTTCCTAAAGAGAAAAATTCATTCCAAATGGAATCCCGATGACCAATGCATGCACATGCAATAACAATCCTCCTGGTGGCCATGGCCCCAAAGAAGATTAGGACCCCTCTACAACCAAGAAACTTCAACATTGGGTATTGAACACATTGATTAATTAGTACCACCAAAATGGAACTCTTCCCACAGTGCTTCCCACAAGACAATCCCTTCATACTACAAAATCTCACTAGCCACCTCTTCATCCACTACTTGTGCCCCAATGCAAGGTGGCCCTAATGGTCATCTCAAACCATTTTGGGAGCATGTCCCTAGAGAATGAAAACAAGTACCTACCTTATCATTTGGATGAAGATGATTTTGATGCTGAAAATTCAATCTCATTTGCATAGGGGTCCTACTCATGGGCCTCTTCGAGAGACTGTCTCCGCAAAAACCAAGAGCCCATGTCTCATCACTATGAATAGGTTCTTATGATGAGGGCACCTACTGAACTCCAAAAGACCATAGCCCTCGTTCATCCATCTAAGGGAAGAAAATATATAATGAAGAATAGGCTATCACCTTAATTCCTAAAGAGAAACTCCTCCATACAAACGTGGACGATTTCAAAGGACAGAAAGAAAACTCTACCCCCTATACTAAATCCCACCAAAGAAATAAGGTGGATGAATATGAGAACGAGTACATTCCTTCCAGTGTTTACTAGTACTGTAGTGAAGATATAGTTGAAAATAGAATGCAGATATTGATATCTACGAGTAGAAAAGATGCTCTTCATCCATATAATATGGAAACCAGCTATAGGAAGGAACAAATGTTTTATGATGTGTATCAAGACCACGATCTAAATAGGGTGGTAAAGAAATTTGAGCAGATTCAAATTCCTGCAGATCCATACCTATCCTGTGAGATAAATAAACTGGCAAGAGTGAAGATGAAAATTAACTTTCATGAATATGAAGCCCACCAGTCATATATGGTGGAAACTAAAAAATGAACTGGTGGCAGAATAATTCCTCTATCCCAGCACTGGGGAACTACCAATATCTAATAGCAACATATATTGGACCGAAGAAGGTAAAAACTCCTGCTCTGAAATGAAAATGGTCCTCCATACACATTCTATCCCAATATGTATATCAACACATCCTGGAAGTGATGTAAGATCAAACATCTATTCCATACCATATCCTCCAAATGTGCCAATATAACATTGCATTGGTAGAAAAGGTGAAGAACTAGGAATAAGAACCTGTTTCCTCAAATGGAATGACTTACTAGAAAAATGGGTTAGTCACTCCAGAGTAGTTACACATCACATATCCAGTCTAGGAGGGTCGACCGCAATATCCCATGATACTCGGACAACTTGATCAGGAACAAATACTTGTTCCAATTGGGGGACGTCAGTCCAACATTGTGGAAACTATAGGGAAAGCATGTACCTTTTCCTAAACTAAATATTCATGTCGACATAGCTAGGAGTCATCATAGAAACCAACAAGATATAGAGTTGTATGTAAACGTGGTTACCAAAATCAGGCAGCCCTGGTTAACTTCAAGAGGGTTCCCATGAATGAAATGTACCAAAGTAAATATGAAAATGGAGAGAATATAAATGATCTTTCTATAATGGAATCTAGGGCTCTTGATGCCCTCAAACATATATCAATAAAAGCTCAAGACCCTATCAATCCATTATGATATTATGGAAGTGATAGTAGAAGTTTCAAAGGCCCTCCCTACAATGTTTCTACCAGTAACTCTGAAGGTCCTCCACAGGGCACCCAAAAGGGTTTACCCCATGGGATAGGAATGATCGATAACAAGAGCCTATATTGAAATTCCCCAACCCCAGAAGCCCAGATCCAGTGCATTATTTTAATACATTGGCATGATTACATGAAATCATGTCATGAATAAATTATCATCTTAGTATTCTTGGAAAATAGATTATATACATAATCATTACATTACACGTTCAAATAAAACCCCAAAAAAATAATCCATTGAGAATTAAATTATTCTCCTAGATTGACCCTACATATCAACCATAATACACTTCATGGAATCATAGGAAAATGAAACATAATAAAGGGGTGAGCTCATATGCACAGTTATGGTAAAAAATTTAGTGGAAGCTATAAACTTTTAAGGAATGATGTGTAATAAACAAAATAGCCTTTTGAACATAAACCTGAACATAATGTGGAAAAAATAAATCAAACATTACCATATAAACTATAACATGGATATTCTACTGGTGGAATAATCACATGAAATAACTACTTTAATAATGAGGGAATGTATAATGTCGGACATCATAACCACACAGTCAAGGCCTCGTACCCAGACTACAGATAAAAGTTTTGTCAAGGCTTTGTTCCAAGACATTAGTTTGTCTCATGAGACCTAACGATGCATTGAGGATCTATAGTGGGCCCCGCTTGTCACTTCTTACGTCTAATGTTTACAACATATGAAAATGTTGAAACATAACATAAACATTCGTTTTAAAACTAGCATACGAAATGTAAATACTTTAACCACAAACCATTAATGGTATAACAGACAACACATCCATAGTCATTCATATCATAACTCATTAAATAAAATATAGAGCATTGTATTATATTAAATAAACCTCAATCATGAATAATATCCAATAAAGAATGTTGACATAGTTGAAAATGATCAGTAAAACTATTTGAGGGAAATATCTTCTTTTCATGAAATCATTTAAAAGTCACATTATTTTAAATAGAAGAAATTTAAAAGAAGTTTTAGAATCAAAGTGTCCCATAACACTTTGAATCTTTTGAAAATAATTAACATTTTAAAACATTCATGTACATATATATAAATCCTTAAAACCATTTTGAAAACATGGACATTAATGAGAATGATTTAGAAGAATAAATATTTAAAACATTGAAATTATGTTTTAGTTAAAGAGTCCCTTAAAATGAATCGGTTTGATAACTCTTATATAAAACATGGACATGGATAATAAATATGTTCCAGTCAAAACGTACACATAAACAATCTCGGATAATAATGATATTGATGAATTAACCCTTATGTTGTACTTTCCTTCGGTCGAGGGTACATTTAACCTCCGGTATAATGACCATTGTGTGTTATTAAAATATACTAGAACCATATTCACCTTTATAATATCATATTTGATTCATGTATTGAATTATAGTACCCATTTAATAATAATTTCTTTGTTAAAATAACATTTTGGGTAATAATCGATTTTTTTATCGTATGTGTTTTAACTAGTTATTCTTGAATGTACCACTTATATAATGATTTAATTTTTTATAGAATATAAAACATTATTTTTGTGTCATATATTTTCAGAATATAAATATTTATAATAGATAGATATATGAAATGTAAACGTACATACACATAAACGTTTTTTCCGATTTATTACCGTATTGAACGGAAGTAATTTAATGAGATATATGTAAATATATATATATATATATATTTCCAGTAGAATTATTATTTCATATATTACTTACTTATTAATAATATATATTTTTATAATCATCGTTGAATGGTGAATGTGGAAATGAACCTTATCATGTCTTAGAGACGATAAGCCGTATGTACGCACGAGTGACGATATCATTATACTGATTGTGAAATAGTATATTTTTGGATGGTATATTATATATAAAGAATAATTAAAATGTCATATTTATTATTTACATAATTTATACTCATTATTATACCTAACCAAATAATGAAGTGTTTATTAACAAACTACACCATGACATGGAGACGATAAGCCGTATATATGCACGTCTGGTGAATTTGTCATTCATAGGATAGATAGAATAATTAATATGGTTGTACCATATTTATAATAACATATTAGTATTTATAATGTACTATAGTTATTATTTTGTTATGGAAAAAAAAAAATAAATAGGAAGGAGAAGAACAAAACATCTATGAATGAGGTGATGAAATAATTACTTCTTCTTAAAGTTATTCCTTTTTATTTGCGCAAAAGGGCTCCGTATGTTGGATTTATGATCAATGTAAGGCCACTAGGGTGGATTAAGGGTGGTTGGGAGGAAATTTTAGAAGGTTTTGGCCGAACCAAATGGATTCGGAGGTGTGAATTTGAGAGAAGGGGAAGTTCCCTTTTATAATAGAGGTGATGGGCACTTTAGGAAAAGCTTGAGATATTGTTTTATTATAAAATTACTTTAGGTTAATAATAGCTCCAAGTGAATTTATATATATTATTTTCTGGTTATGGGGAGGAATCCTCCCAACCAATAGGTTTTAGACAAGTTAATGTCACCATATTATCCTTATCATTAATATTTAATGCTTCATTAAATAATTTAGCTTTTACCATGCCTTCTTGTATTATTATAATACATGGTTGATAAAATTACTATAAAATGACAAGAGAAAATAAAATAGTTCACTAATGAATCATATATAATTATATAATTCCTCTGGAAGAACCTTATATTTTTTTGAATGTTATATCATTCTATAATATAGTATTTGTTTTCAAAACTCATTTATGTCAATTTTGATATTATTTAGTATTTGGTTTTTGTGAAAGTTGTAAAAAGTTGATTACTTAGATATAATTCATTAAATTAACCCTAAAATGTTATATTCACCTAGTAAATTCTTTTAGGTCTTCAAAAGTCTCAATTTAGATTTATTTTTATATTTATAATATCAACTATTTTAATCTTTCAATAATAAGGTAATTAGTGCATCATGCTTGTGTCATTTCTAAATTTTATTATTTAATGTATAAAAATTATAAATAAAATACCATGATGTATGAATTATTTTTATCATTCTAATTAATATTTATAGTCATGTTTATGTTATGTGTAACCCTATAGTAAAAAATTGGTTTAGTTATTAAACTTTAAATTTAACACTTTTAACTCTTCTTTGAATAAAATATAATAAATGTCCTAATCAAACCGAAATGGATCAAAATGATCATTTTTTATAATGTTTATTTTGGTCGACATACACTTATCCAATATAATTAAGACATGTGTCAGGGTAATTTTAATATTATTTTTCCCTTTAATTACATTATTTACTGTCAACCGTGGTAAATAAAAATCAAAATTTACTATTTAGAAAACATTATTTTCATCTTATTGAACCAAATTTTACTTATTAATGTCCAAAATGTCTGTCATATTATTGATATTCAATTCACATAATCTTTAAATTTATGTTTTATTGAAATTTGAAAATTTTCCTAGAAGGTGGGTATATGTGCCTACAAGGTGGGTAGAAATATGTTAAAAAGATTTAATAAACATTTATATATCTAATATTATTATAAAATAATTAAAATGACATAAATTGTACTAATATATGTATTATGTATCTATTTTTACTTTATGATAAATCTAAAATTAATTATTTAAATGAAATAGTCAGTTTTTATCTAAAGCGCAATGTTTTTCACTATTCATCAAAATTTGAATGTTTTTAGAAAAATAAAAAAAATCACCTAATGATAATTTTGATATTCCATTTTAAAAAATTATATCTATTTCACCAAATCAATAACATATAAGTTTCAATAATTAATTTAAATTTAATTTCCATTGTCAAAAGTAGAAAACAGATTTTTTAGAAGTAAAAACTATCAAAAGATTGATATGTGTTTATGTCAAATTTAAAAGTCTAATTACTTCCAATGAAAAACATTGGATTAAATGATAAAAATAAAATATAATAATTCTTTAATACTATTCAAATATATAAACTAACACTATAAATTATTTTTATTAAAAAAATCGTTTTCAATTAAAATTTAGTATTTTGTTATTATTCATCAAAATAAGAAAGATCTCAGTAAAACAAAAAAAAATATCCAAACTAGATTTTTATGTCCTTATTCTAATGAATAGGTTTATTTTGTGAAATTTAATATATAAAAGTGAATAAAATTGTATTTAAAAAGGGTTTTCCATTAAAAGGTGGTAGAATTGCATTTTTTGAAAAACACTTCTTTTATATGAAAAATTGAATATCATCTTATATTATGTCTAAAAAACACATAATATGGATGTTAATATTATATTTTGTATATAAAATTCAAAATTAATTTAATACTATTCATAACTACTTTTTAAATGGCTAGTTTGGTAATCCATGGTGCGCTCGAACTCATTGTCTCCTGTGGCACAATCTGTTGAATTACATTAAAGAGATAATGTATATTAAATAATGGGGTGTTACATTATCTCATCCATCAATAAATTTCTTCCTCAAAATTTTAAATGGTTCTTTGAAAGTAAAATGTTAAAAATAGAAAATACCTTTGTGGAAAACCCCCATCAGAAATAGGGTTAATAAAATAGAATCATTATAATATGGAAAGGGAAATGAAAACGTCACCACCAAATTATGATCTCGAATAAGAGAAAATTAGTGAAAATTAGAGAAATATTATTGGAGTAAAAACATAAACATTTTTGGGGTGTGATTGAATTCATCAATCACTGACAAGTGAACAATAAATTGAAAATTGAAGGCCTTAAATCCCTAAATCTACGACGATTTAAAACATCATCGGTTCAACAAAACATAAGGTATTAGGATAACACTTTTTTGGTTTTAAAATCCTTTACCTAATGATAAAGAATTAATTTCATCATAGAAAAATAATAAAAATAATACTTGATAAGTGGAGTTCTATCCATTAAGTAATTTCTACCACAAACTCATCCTTCACTCTAAAAGATAATAAAACACAAAAATATTCTATTAATCCTAAATTATATAGGGTTCCAATAAAATGAATTTATAATTAATTTATTAAACTAATTTTAAAAACTACTATATAAAAACCAGGACATCACATAGGCCATTGGAGAGTGATGCACCATTGTCGCCCTGCATGTGTGGGTTCAAGTCTCATGACCTTGCTGGACATGATGGGTTGTCACCCGACCTCTGGTTGTCCCTTTTATAAAAATCCAAAAATAGTCGTAATAAATGTTTTAACATTAATAAATAGTATCTATTTTCAATAATAATCTATTCAAATCTTTAGACTTATCCAAAATAATTCTCTCCAAACTCACAGTCAAAAATTTATAAGGAAGGTATAAAAAATGAAGATATCTTTTTGCCACATAATAACATGTGAATATCTTCATCATGTATTCTCTTCAAAAATGGAAACACCTAGAATTATCATAAAAAATTATTGATTAAATTCATGCTCCCTTATTATTTATAGAATACTGGATATACTTCTTATATCCAAAAATTTTGTAAACTCCAACAATGATGGACTAAACAAACAATTAATTAGTTTCAGGGAAGTCTAGAATATTCAATATAATTTATCCAAATCAATAATATCTTATTCTAAAACACTACCTTAGTATTTGGAACATATTAAGTTTTATCTTTTCATCATCCATTTACTTTCCAAAAATATTTACTTGCTATTGAGTCAGTTTTCTTATTACCATATAATCTCAAATCCTCATGGAAATAGTACTGCAATATAATCCTTAATTATTTCTATAATTCATATAACCGAGAAATTAGTGATACAAAACTCAAATGAAACAATTCCTTAATAAAAACATAATAACACTAATAATTCCTCGTCATTTGCAGTAGTATCATAACCTGATTGTTATCAAATAGCGTTATTTGGTGTATACACTGATGATTTGGACATTGATTTGCGTAGTGTTCCAACTCCTTGCAGATAAATCATTTTACATTTGAATCATTTTTCCTACACTAACAATCATGTACTTGGTTTTCATTTTTCTACAATTATTATAAGCTCTCATTCCCTTCAATCATTTACCAAGGTGATTCTTTCCACAATTATTACTAGTGGAAACACCCCTCTATTATTTCTTCCCATTATCCATTTTTTTTCTCTACCATCCTTTTTTTCTCTTGCTTCCATTCAATTCCATAGGACTCAATGAATTCATTACTCATCTTATTAATCCAAGATAATATTTCTTAATATAAGAAGAATATGTGGGAGACTATTTACCTTTTAATGTTGGCTTATGACCATGAAATACATGATCCTTTTTACTATTTGGATCATGCTTATTTCAAGATTTCTTATACATTATACTAGGCACCATTTATTAAGGACAACATACACTAGGTTAGAGAATATCATTATTTATATTTCAAAAAAGAGAAAAATTATCAACATTAATTGAAGATTTTGACACTTATAGTATCATAATAATAACAATGGTTTCTTTCCTGGCATATTTACTCATAAATTCCTTATAATGGTTTGTAAAGAAAATTTGAATTATTATAATCATATCCCCTGGAGTGTCAAACTAGGTGTGTAGTGAGGCACGTTGTCATATACCAGGATACACCGGGTCATGCCCAAAACTCCATGTCAGAGTTTTCACTCCTAGGTATATTTGTTCCATATCCACATCCATATGTAGTATCAAGACATGGATTTATTGCTTGAAAACCCCACATAATATCTACATTACCAAAAATTTTGGATGTTCAGCTATAATAATATTCAAAGTATATCTAAGGTAATGTTTCCGAATCAGTGTTTATATAAATCAATTTACAAGGTCGTTTCTAAACTTCCTCTGATACCAACTATAACGACCCGATCCCAGAAGCCTGGAGTCGATGCATTATTTTAATTCATTCGAATGATTACAAAGAATAATATCCTAATGGACTGATCAGTTTAGCAGTCCTGGAAAATAGATTACATACATGAATATTAAATTAAACATTAAAACATAAAATAATAAACATATAATCATATGACAACACCATTATTCCTCTATCATAACCATGCATATCAGTCACAATACACTTGTTGGAATCCAGGGAAAAACATAATAAAGGGGTGAGATCATATGCTCAGCAAGGGTTAATAATTTAGTGGATGATATAAACATATAAGGCATGATGTATAATAAAAACAGCCTTTTAGACATAAACGTGGACATAATATGGAAAAATTAAATCAAACATTACCATATAAACATGCACATGGATATTCTACTAATCGAATAATCACATGTAATAACTAATTTCATAATGAGGGAATGCATAATGTCGGACACCATAACCACATATTCAAGCCCTCGTTCCAAGACTACATATAAAAATTTTGTCAAGGCCTTTTTCCAAGACAGTAGATTGTCTCATGAGCCCTGTCGATGCATCGAGGGGCAATAGCAGACCCCACCCGTCACATAATAAGTCTAATGAATTCCTCTTATTAAAAATGTTGAAACATCACATAAACATTCATATTAAAACTAGCATAAAAAATTTCAATACATTAACCATAAACCATGAATGGTATAAAGAAAACGCCTCCATTGACAAACATATCATAACTCATTCAATACAAATATATAACATTGTGTTATAATGAATAAACATCAATAATGAATAAGATCCAGTAAAGGATGTTGACATAGTTGAAAAAGATCAGTAAAACTCTTTGAAAAAAATATTCCCTTCTCATGAAAACATTTAAAAGTCACACAATTAAGAAAAGAATACATTTTTAAAAGAATAATCAAAGTGTCCCATACCAATTTGAATCTTTTGAAAGGAATTAACCTTTTAAAACATTCATGTCTATATAAATAAATCCTTAAAACCATTTTGAAACCATCGAAATTAATGAGTATGATTTAGAATAATAAATATTTAAAACATTTAAAATGATGTTTTAGTTAATAAGTCCTTTATAAATAATAATTTTGGAAACAAATTTATGAAACATGGAAATGGATAACAAATATTTCCCAGAAAAAACTTACACATAAACAATCTTAAAAAATAATGTGACTGAGGAATTAACCCTTACCTAGTACTTTCCTTTGGTCGAGGGTACATTTAACCTCATGTATAATGACTATAGAATGTTATTAAATTATACTAGAACCATATTCATATTTATGATATCATACGTGATTCATTTATGGCTTTATACTACCCATTTAAAAATAATTGCTATGTTAAAATAACATTTTGGGTAATAATCCCTTTCTTTATCATAACTCTTTTAACTAGTTATTTTTTATTGAATCACTTATATCATGATTTAATTGCTTAAATAATATAAAACATAATTTTTGTATCATGTATTTTCAGAAAATCAATATGAATAATATATAGATATCTTAAATGGAAAACATCGTTTATGGTGATGGTAGGTCTTACATACGCATAAACACTGTTTTTGTTTTCATATAGTTTTGAATAGAATAATGTGAATGAGATATATATAAAGACATAAATACATATATATATTTCCAAAATATTTATTATTTCATATATTACATACTTATTAATAATGTATATTAATAAAATCATCGTTGAATGGTGAACATGGAAATGATTCTTATCGCGTCATGGAGGCGGTAAGCCGTACGTACGCACGGGCGATGGTATCATTCTAATGATGGGGAAATAATATATAATTGGATGTTATATTTTATATAAAGAATAATTAACATGTTATATTTATTATTTAAATAAATTATACTCATTATTATACCCATCTAAATAATGAAGTGTTGAATTACAAACTATACCACGACGTGGAGATGGTAAGCCTTACGTACGCACGTATGGTGAATTTGTTATTCATAGGATGGATAGAATAATGAATATGGTTGTACCATATTTATAATAACATCTAATTAGGTAGAATTTATTGGATTTATTATTTTTGTATGGAAATAACAAAGAAATTGAAAGCGGGAGAAGAAATAAACTTTGAATGAGGTGATGAAATAATTACCTCTTTTTCGGATTCTTTGTTTTGATTTGAAAAAAAGTGCTCCATTGGTTGGATTTATGATCAAAATAAGGCTCCAGGTTGAATTTATGGTATTTTTTAGGTTATTTTAGTAGGGTTTGGCTGAGCCAAATGGATTGGGAGTAATGAATTTGAGAGAAGGGGTAGTACCCTTTTATAAGAGAGGTGAAGGCCACTTTAGGAGAAGATTGAAATATTAATTTTTTATAAACTTATTTTCTGTTTTTAATAGCTCCAAAGGAATTTATTTAGAGTATATGGTGGTTATGGGACTAAACCCTCTTAACAAAAATTTTTTAGAAAAGTTTAGGTCTCAATATTAACATTATAATTTAGATTTAACCCTTAGTTACATAGTTTAACTTTTACCATGTATTCTTATATTATTATAATACAAGGTTAATAAACATAATATAAAATTCCAAGCTAAACTCAAGAGGTTCATTAATGACATATATATTTCATTATATATTTCCTTTGGCTGAGAATTAGATTTTTAGGAATACAATATAATTTAATAATATAGTAATTGTTTTAATAACTTGTTTATGTGAATTTGACACTATCTAGTATTATGTTTTTGTTAAAGTCATAACATGTTGATTAATTTGAAACAAAATACATTAAATAAACCCTAAAATGTCATATTCAAATATTAAATTCTTTTATGGAATCAAAAGTCTCAATTAAGATTTATTTTGATATTTATAATATCAATTATTTAAATCATTCATTAGTGAGGTTATTGATGCATCATCATTGTGTCAGAAATAAATCTAACTATTTAATATCAAAAAATTATAAATAAAATACCATGATGTAGGAAATATTTTTATCTTTATTATAAATATTTATAGTCTAATTTATCTTATGTGTAACAATATATTAAAAAAATGGTTTAGTTATTAAACTTAGAATTTAACACTTTTAACTCATCTTTAAATAATATATAATAAATGTATTAATCTTACCCAAATGGATGAAAATAATATTATTTTTTTCTGAAGGTTTATTTTTTTGGATATACATTTATCCAATATAATTAAGACATTTTTTTTGGTAAATGTCATATTATTTTTACCTTTAATTATCTTCTTTTTTAACTGTGGTAAATAAAATTTAAAAGTAACTATTCACCAAAAAATATTTTCATCTTATTGAACAAAAATTTTCTTACTAATGTCAACCAGGTCTATCATATTTTTGAAATTAAGTTCATTGTATATGTAAAATTACATTTTATGCAAATTTGAAAATATGCTTAGAAGGTGGGAAAATGTTCCTAAAAGGTTGGTAAAAAGACGTTAAAACGTTTCAATAAGATTTTATATATCTAATATTATTATAAAATTCCTCAAATGAATTATATTATACTAATATATGTATCATGTTACTATTTTGACTTTAAGATAAATTTAAATGTAATTATTTAAATAAAATAGTCTTTTTTATCTACAACACATTGTTTTTCACTATTCAACAAAAATTAAATGATTTTAGAAAATAACACAAAATCACTTAAAGATAATTTTGATATTCCAATTTCAAAAATGATATCTATTTTACCAAATTCAGAAAAAACAATGTTGCATTAATTAATTGAAAATTAATTCTCATTTTTAAAACTAGAAAGCAGGGGTTTTAGATGTAAAAACTATCAAAATATTGATATGTCTTTATGCCCAATTTAAATATAAAATTTATTACAATGACCAAAATTGGATTAAATGATAAAAATATAATCTAATTATACTTTAAAAAAATTCGAATGTATAATTTAACATTATAAATTATTTTGATTAAAAAGTTTGTTTTCAATTAAAACTTATTACTTTTTTACTATACATCAAAATATGAAAGTTATCTATGAAACACCAAAAATTTATCCAAACTAAATATTTTTGTCCCTCTTAAAAAGAAGAAGTTTATTTGGAAAAATTTAATATATAAAAGTGTATAATATTAGATTTAAAAGGGTTCACCATAAAAATTCTCTTAAACTAATTTTTTTAAAACAGTTCTTTTACCTAAAAAATTGAATTTATTCTTATATTATGTATAAAAACAGATAATATGTAAGTTAAAATTATATGATGTATATAATATTCAAAATTCATTTAATACAATTCGTATCCTCTTTTTAAACGACTAGTTTGGTAAGTCATGGTGCGCTCGAACTCGGTGATGCGTGTGGCGCAAGATATTGAATTAAATTAAAGAGATAATGTATTATGAAATATGGTTGTGTTACATATATCATGATCCATGTCAGGGTAGGACTCCCCTTTACTTGAATAATAGACAACATTAAGTTCCTCCCCTTTCTATCATCCGCCCTGATGGTCATCCCTTTGGTATACACTAGAGATATGCATCTCCATGTAATCGTATGTTGAGTCATGATGTTAACCCTTTCCATGATTATAGTCATTACGATGGACCTACCCGATATGGAAGTTACTATGAAGGCCCTAACCATAGTAACATCATGCAACAAGATGGTTCTCCCCTCATTTCAGTACATCTTGATGGCCCTGCCTAGGATGTACACTGCAGAAATTCTCCCTAGAGCTAGATATCAAGATGTTATATTAGTCCCCACCATCATAGTATTCATTGAGATGGTCCTCCCATCAGTAAAATCAAGTAGCAAATAGGTCCTCCCATCACTGTAGCACACCATGATGGTCCTACCTAGTGTATACATCATTGTGGAATTCCTCACAGTAAGGCATCATGTTGAAATGGTCGACCTCGCCATTATAGTGCCAATTGAAAAGCTGCACCATATAATCAGTATTCATACTAACATGAAGTCCCACCCTTGCTGAGTCAACTATGGGAAACCCCTCCTATGTTGAGGCACTCTACAAAAATGGAGTTAGACAAATTGGATATGTTGTCTATGACAGGTGATATCCTTTCTCAACCAGAGGATGGTTCGGGGCCATGCTCATCTTCTAATTCACACTCATTCCATTCACATAGCAATGAGGCCCCACTAGCTCAGTTTCTTGGATCAAAAAATTTTAAGATGTTGTCAATCTAGGCATATCTAGTAGAAGAATCCCCAAAAGAACAACATTAGGATATTTTTCTCATGAGATTACAACTAGCTAAAGATAATATACCAGTGATGTATTGGCTTATGGTCACTTCACTTTTAGAAATACTAAGGGATTTTCATGATGAATGTATAAATAATATTCTCCTCAATATTTGGATGACCCTTCACCAGAAAAAAAAAGAAATGTTCTTTCCCTATGAATGTTATGCAGACCATGTCAACATATTAGGATTGCATCACCATATAATTGACTTGGACGCACTCCCATATGCATAGTAGCCACGGTTAAAAAAGAGAAAACAATCCTTGAACTTGATTTCCTCCACCCATTGCACAAGTTGTGTTGCTTCATTGAAGACACCCCATCTGGAGATCATATTCGGGGATGGGGAAAACATGGAGCTCTACACTTCACCCCATGTCCCGTCCAGCATGCCATATTTGAAATGACATCTTGAAATTTCAATTCACAAAGGAATAAATAAAATTAAATAACCTCTTAGAAATGATGGAATACTCAAAAAAAGATGGCCCAAATTAGGTCTCAAAAGTAGTAGGCTCGACAAGATCATGCCATCAAAATGCTTTTGAGATAGAAAACCAAGAACATCTAGTAGGCTTCCTATCTAAGGGAACTCATCCAGAATTAATTTCTCAGGTCTTTGAAAGAAAATAAATCATCTATGGATCTAGATCCATACTCAGCTCACGCTTGTGTAAGAGTGCATGAAATCAAAAAGGTGACAATAGTAGTGGCTACTGCCCCCATATGGGAACTTCACCACCCCATACATCTGGGGGCTTTTTAACTCAAAATTCCCCTGAAAGACCATCAAATCTAGGTTGTAGTGCATCAGTGGAAGAATTGGAGAAACCTCATCCTGTGGGGCTAGGGGCATTTTTACTTCAATTTATTACTCATAAGACGTTTGTATTCTCCCATATGGGAAGAATCATGAGAGGAGAGGTCACTCGTTCCACCCTATCCCATGGTTCATACCCTCTGCGATGAAGGCACATCATGAGGTCTTATCAGGTTTCCCTTCGGGTAAATTTTCACCAAGAAACCTGAAGAATACCTCAGAATGGAAGTAGAAATTCCAAAAAAGGATGAAAAAATATTTCCTACCATTCGTCGTTGGGTACACCACCCACAATACAATATGCATCATTGAACATGGTAAAATTAAACCCCATGGGTCTCATAGTAAATGTCAAAATGGGAGAGGATGCAAGAGAATAAGGTTTCATCCCAAAGGCAACCCATGCCGAGCTTGAGGGTGTTCATACTCAGAAACAGAGAGCCGTCCTAAATTTGGGCAACCCGTTAGTTAATCTATCATTACCTCCTGCACGAATCCCAAACAAGGAGAATAAAAAATCCCAGATCATCAATGAACAACCTCTTCCTCCCCCTGAGAATGTATCCCTCACTCTCTGGGAAATATTTTCCAAGAAGAAGGAACAAATTAAGGAGCTATGGAAAATCAATGTTGATCTACGTCAAGGGAGCTATCTTGTAAGGTGTGTTCCTCCAGTGGAACATCAATTGATGTTCCTAGAAAAGGTTCTCCTACCACATGCCATCATTTTGATAAATTAATTGAAGCTCAGATTCCCATCCAATATAGAACTATAACCATCAACCTACTTAATTCCATACTTGGAAGGAAATCAATACTTCAATCCATTTGGAAAATATCAAGAGTATATTCTAGAAAACCCACAAAAGATACCCTCGACTGGGTATCCACCCCAAATACCAGTTGTGCCTGCACGTCCAGCTGGGCCTCCTCCTACACCCACCCATGCTCAAGTCCGGAAAGATATACATAAAGGACTCTTGAATACCATTGAGTAACTAACAACCCGACTGGAAGCTATGGAAGGGTGGTGTACCCAAATACAACTAGAGGGCACACCCTACCCTAATTGGATGAGAAACATTCCACCATAGTCAAATTTTAGAAACCTAATATTACCAGTGTTCAATGGTTTGGGAGATGCGAAATGACAGCTAATGCAATTTGTATATTATTGTGATCCCATTATGGGTACCGTAATGTAGATAGAATTGGTCAAACTCATGTTATTTGTGTGAAACCTATAGGGTTCAGCCTTTGTAAGGTATAAAAGCTTTCTAGGTAACTCAATTATAGGATTGTGAGTCCTCCAATGAAAGTTTCTCTTATAGTTCAGTTCGACACTTACTAATACAATGGTTATTGATCACATGTACTGCAAGTGGTGAGAGAAAGAAAGTGTGTAAGATGTCATTTCTAGATGGAAATACACGACTTACTCCCTCAAATGGTTTCCCCCAGGATGAAATTCTCACTATGTTCATGTAAACACAATGAAATGAGTTTCATGCACTTCCCCACAATTGACCATGTATTTCAATGTGTCGCGACTAAAAATGACCTCAACCAGGCTCTAAAAGTTCATAGTGCAATTCTGCGTTTTTCATGGAGGTCAGTGACAGTAGCGAAGGTAGCAACCCGAAGATCCAAAATCACAGCCCAACATTGACCCAAATCAGGGGTGGGGTGGGGGCGCAACCCCCATAGAATGGATCAATTATTTGGCTATGTCACTAAAGCGGCGTCCAATGTCCCTGCACACAAATACATGCACCCCACCATTCTAGAGTTGATTGAAATTATAAATTTGGCTACTTCCTTAAGGTGTTTACCTAGTCTAACCAAAACACCATCGACGTGCATCCTACTTGCGCACCCCATATGTTACTCAAACTAATTGAGCACCACAAAATGTCGTCGAACCCACTTGCACGCCCAAATTCCTTTTGTCCAAGGTCCTTTTTTTCCTATAAATATACCCTTGGGGCCCATATTTGTACAGAAAAATTTCCATGAAGCCCAATTGTTATTCTGGTCACAATAGTACTTCGTGCCAGACTTCCAAACCTTTCAGTACAGTTCTTTAATACCTTGAGCGGATGATTTAAGGGGGGATCATTGTACATAAGGCCCTTTAGTGTTGGAAAACCATAACACTTGCACACCTAAAGCTCCCAACCTCACAAAATCAGAAATACTTGTGCGCCACCCATTCCTCCCATAGGAACATTAGCACCACACTTCTAGGATCACCTAGGAATACTCTTGATGGATTGAGCAAGGTCTCACCCATGTATTAACATACATGTAGTTCATCACTTAAGTGAACATTAGGTTTCCCAAGTGTACTTGTGTGTATATACATGCACGCCCTTACCTACTTAGGCGCCCCTCTTTGATTCACTTATTCTATTAGGTTTACATGCCATGAAGAATTCATCAAAGCCATTCATGGCAACGATTATTCTTCCTTGGCTCCCTTATCTGAAAGGGATTCTATTGAGACCTCCCCCAAAACCTCTCTACTTTTCAAACCATTGGGAAATAAAAATCTGTGTGTCTCCTATTTGGGTTTGTATTTCCACAGTCATAGGTTTCTCACATTTGTTTCATAATGAGTTTAGGGTTCTTTGAGTGTTTTTGGGTCGGTATATACATAGTCACATGGAACGTTCTCCTAGGAATAATGTTAGGATGTTCTCGGTTCTAAGAATAAGGGTTTGGGTCTCGGCCTCACCCTTCTAAAAGAGTTGGAAACATCAAATTTATGGCAGGTAAGGTATGGTTCACACCTACTTTTCCTCATTTTACATAAATGATAAGTCTCCCTTCCATACCATGATCAATTCATGGACAGCCATCCAAGTTTAAGCACCTAACCTTCCCTTCTTCCTTTCATTAGACCATTTTCCAATGTGAAGCGAATAGAGGGAAGGCACACTGCCTCACCCTCTTCCATTGTTGCCTCTCCATCTTCCATGGTCGACATGCACTCTTCCACTAGAGGAGGAGGAAAAATTTTAATGTGTGAATGAATTTTTTGAATCATTGACATTCTATTGATTCTCACACCGAGCATGACTAACGTGGTCTTAGAGATGTGTCATGGTCACAAAATTTTCACGGTTGAAGTAACTATGTGAACTCTAATTCTTGTTCAAAACAGAATACATAGGAACCCCTTTCAGGGCCTAAGCCCACTAGATATTCTCGTCTGGAATATAACTCTAATTCCCTTAATTTTCGACTCCTCTTTATGAATAAGCCCCAAATTAAAACCCTCATGTCATGAATGTATACTTTTCAAAAAGTAAGACCAAACTCATTTCTTTCAAATGACTATACTCTCCTATAAGACTAATCAAAGTACGAGGGCTTTGATTCCCATCTATATCGGATACGTAGGATTACTCCTTGAGGGTCAAACCCAATAATCTAAATCAATCTTGTTCTCCATTTTAAATATTCCCAACAGGGTCTGATCCAACTTGGAAACACATATTCATTCCAAAGTTCATTTGGTTACATCATTATAAGTTCCAGATTATGTTTTGACAAGGAACCTTATGCTTATATGTCCATACCACATGACATTAAAATTTATGACTAGGTCCTTAAAACATTACCTTAAAATTCATGATGGGTCCCATTCAGTGGCACTGAACTACATCGGTTATGAATCCTTTTATAAGGATATGTAGGTAGCCCATTTTATGGTCACGATCCCAAAATCAACCCAAACCTTCATCTCCCTAGATGACAGAAAATTTTAGAGTTCCACACTAAGTGGCATAAAACAAGTATCATCACAACAATGATTAAAAGAATCTCTATGCAGTATATTAGAGGATACCATTGATGGAAAACCTTGGATACATAGGAGCATTTCCATTAATTAAGAACCTTGAATGCATACTCATGATTATAAATTTTACACATGTTAATAAGTTATTGAAAATTCTAAGGGAAACATATGTAATACATGGTGAATTAATAAGGATTCATGAAAATTACTTAAATTTATAAATAGTGTCCCAGAGTAGACAATAATTCCCCGCAAAAGGGTGTGATGAGTCTGACCTCCAATCCTCTCGACCAATGCACATTCTCAAGTATTGTAATGTTAAAACTTAAGGAACCCCTACCTTTGTAAAATAGATCCCCTTTTGGATAATTAACTATTTGATGTTTCCGGTTCCATAAATAAATCGAATGGAAACTACCGGAATGCAGTGATTCTGAAAACTGGAACACAGATTTCAAGGAACTAAGAAACAAAAATGGTGAACCCAACGTGAATCATTAACCAATTTAATAATGTTACCCACTTTTTAGGCCCCTATCAATAAATAAATGAATTTCAAACAAAGAAATAAATCACGCATGTATCTATCTAAAATGATGTTGATTTAATGGATTTTGTTGCTTCTTCAAGTATTTCACATAATTCCCTTCACTCAAAAATGGATTTCTTCAAGAGAACATCTATGAATTTCTCAACCACTGCTAAATATGGATCCCCATCCATGGGAAGAACTTCATCACCAACCCAGAGTCTTTAACGCTGGGTCTCTAATGTGATTTTAAAGAAATATTTCTTGCATGGTACAATCTCGACTTTGGAGGCTGCTCGACAGGTCCTCCAGGTCAAAAACAATCCTTGATCATCTGTCCAAACACAACCAATGTTCAAGTTTTAGACGGTGCCAAAAACTATCTTCAACACTTTTGGGTCCTTATCCTCGGAATTCAATAATCAATCCCTCCCATACTACATGGATGTGGATAAAGAGACCACTCAAGGCCTCAATTCAATAATGTAGGATTCCTTCCCAAGGACTCCCATCCACAATCGCCACCAGAATCACATGGTAGTGTACCCCCAACATGATGGGGGTGTTGCCTATGTATATTCAGCCTAGGTCTCTCAGACTTTGGCACGCATGACGAAACACCAGGAACAACATCTGGTCAATAGGGAGTAGGTTCTCACCTCTGCCTCCTATGGAGAAGTCCATCAACATAACTTTTTGGAAAACTATGAGCGGGCACATTCACCCACCCGTGCTAATTTTTCCGCTCGATGGGTTTGTTTGAAATCATCCCACCAATCCCACCAGATAAATCCAGTGGAGTACCATGAACATTCACATACACAAAAATACAAGTTATCAATTAGTTAGCAGGCTCATCTGACTACATTTAAAGAAGCCCTCCAATCTAATGTGGTGGAAAATAGTAAACAAGAACATACACATATTTACAATCACCAATTCTGTATGTAGTCTTATCTGCCAGTATTGTACGATGTTAGTCAACCATAATTTACAAGAAATAGCCAGCATGCACATATATATTCCAATTTTCATCAAATCTACCAATAGTCTCATTTGGTTGCACACGAAGAAGTTAGTCGGAAAGCTCTGGCGACAAATTTTGGGATAGACCCAACTCTCTGCCCCCCATGAATGAGTATTATCAATACCAATTGATATGAAAATGAGGATAGGAGAAGGCACATACACCTACCCTAGATACATAATGGATGTATATTCATATTTTGGTCACTAAGATCACCAAAATAATCTTATCAATTGTTAAATGGTAGATGAAAAACCCTTCCCATATTCTGGAAGAATGCGAGGATATTATAACAACCACATCAGCAGTACCGGGGAAAGAGACACAAAAATTTGTCCCCACACATGGGATGAGACATCAACATGCCATCCCGGAGCATATACATAACTCTGTTCCAGTCTAGGAGGGTCATGGGGCATACTCTCCCATATAATAAGGACAAAAGGATCAGGAACATACACCCTTTCAAATTAGAGGTAATTCGTCTGTTCCGGTAACCACTCCAAGGAAGGCACATATACTTTCCCATGATAACCACTTTTCCCAACAAGTGTCCCTGACTAAGTATTAAGAGAACATCCCAAATGAAGTCTCGCCAAGAATTGTTTGAGAATCAGGAGTCGACCAGCGATTTGGATTCCTTTCATGTTGGAGTTATTAAAGCCCTCATACATTTATCTATTGCAGCTCAAGATCCTATCATCTCATTACTAAATTATGGGAGTAGTAGGGTTAATTATGAAGTTCTTCATTAGACACTTCATCATGAAGTCATGCTAATTGAAAATTTGGTCAATCCATAGTGTGTCTCTTTGGATTAGAGCCACGAAAACCATTCATGTGTCCAAAAGACAAAGGAGAAAGAAGATTTATCCCTTACTGTAATCCATCATGGTGATCCTCCTCGAGATGTCATTTGCTACAAAAGTCCTCTCTGCATAAGTATTTCACATTGTCCAAAAAATTGTATAAGTGACAATGTAACAAAAATAAAGTCCTCCAATCTCAAGGCACATTCAAACACATGGCTAGTCATTTATAATGTCTAGTCATTGACAGCTGAAACACTTTCTCAACGAGAAGACATCTTAATGGAATGGTCATTCTCCAAAACTCCCTTGGGTCATTTGTCTTCTAATACAGAACATCCACTTTGGTCAGACCATGTGGTGAAATCCTCTAGTGAAATAAGATGAATATGTGTTAAACATGTGGAAAATATTATCTAAGGGAGAACTACGTGTGATATTCTGGCCATTGGAAGTTTCTAATTATAACATTCCATAATTAATTATAGAATATTGGATTCATAATATCCAATTCAATTTATGGAATACACTTCTTCATTTTAAAACCAAACTATTACCATATGATGAATATAAAAATCATATAAAGGTAATAGAAGGGTTGCAGTGCCAAATTGACATGGCATCCATCTCAGTTTCCCAACATCCAAATGTTTAAAAGCATCAGAGAATCCTTCAGCATGCAAGCCTCAATGTTCTAAAGATGTTATGTCAGTTAATTTCTGATTCCCCATCTAGTTTTCATATCAGAAGATGGGGTGTACATAGAACATTAAATTTCACTGCACTCCAAAATCAGAAAAGTCCATCAAAAGTGGTCTCATGTAATGTTATTTCCCATGGTCGGCCAAAATCAATAGATTTTTTAGTTAATCGAATATTCTCTCAAGAAGAGTCCTCAACCATCTCTAATAAGAGTCAGTCTCAATGAAAAGAAGTTATTGAGTTGCTTTTAAATCAATCATATAAGAATCCTATGCAGGCATCCTGCTTAGAGGATGTCAGGTGTCAAAGAATGAAAATTTCATAAAATTGGAAAGCGATCTTCCGAAACAAGTGATTTGAGTGGTTTTTGGATAATGCACCCAGGAAATGTCCAATCTAAAATTCTCACAAATAAGAAAATCAATTGCCTGAATTTCATCCATAGTAGTTCAAGAAGCATCCCAACATGCATGGCTGGGGGATCATTTAATTCATCATTCAAGTTCATTAAATAATGCTCTGAAATTTGAAGAAGAAGGACAGAAACTGTTCTAGCCTGCAGGCCTGTGGACTTTTTCATATCTACAATCCCCTATTCAACGAAAGTCATTTTTTTCCTGATTAGGGAAGAATCCACAAGGAATGTAGACAAATTAATTATACGAAAATTACCTTTGAGTTACTATCCTCCAAACAGTTCCCAGTAATTTATCATATAGAATAACAGAGTCTCATGGATGATACAGAGGGAGAAGACCTTACAGAAATATTGACAGAATGCCATCGATGCATTATGCGTCAGTGAATGTCATTAACACAACTGCAGAAGTTCTTCCATAAAGTGAATCTAGTTCCTGGGAATTAGAATATGATGTTATTGTCCATGATACGGTACACAATAAGGCAAATGAAGAAGGTGTGTGTACCCGAAATCAAAGGATTACCCATAATCTTGTTATGCCTTCAGATAACCAACTCCCACAACTCTGAAATGCATCTAACAAGGGTAAAGGAAAAAAGTCATATTTCATCTCAATTTTACATTTGGAGAAGCTAAATATATTTTGAATGAAGAGATATTTTCACAACAAGAAAATTAAATAATGAGGTTGAAAATACACAATACAGAGTTACTTTGAAGTAGCATTTATGTTAGACGTACTCCCCATGAAGGTCCTCAACTTTCACATCCTGTATGATCTCATCAGCAAAGAGGTTTTTTAGTAACTACTGATGTAGATAATGTATTACCTAAACTGGGTAAATAATCATGGCAAGACCATATACATCCTGATAGGCATGTTCCTGTGGGTTATCCTTGGAAAATATCAGCACCACCATTAGTGGTTTTTCCAGTCGTTGCAGCAGCTCAAGCTCTAATTGCTATATGTTCACAAGTTCCATCTCATATATAAGTTCCCTAAATTCTTATGAACACAATTGAGGCATTAATGACTCGATTGAAAGATATGGAGGAATGATGTGCACCAGTTCATCTAGAAATGATAGCTTACCCTGAATGGGTGGATGCAAGTCCTCCCACACAAAATTTTGTTAATACCACATTCTCAATTTTTAATGGTTCGAGAGATCCAAAACACCACTAAACACATTTGGTTTCTTGTTGTCATCCCATGATGGGAAATTCTCAACTATAAGAATCAGTTATGCTTAGGTGTTTTGTAAAATAATGACAGGGACAAGCTTTATTCGGGTTTACAAGTTTACAATCTCGATCAATTACTAGATGGGAATATCTTTTTTAGAAATTCCTTCACCAATTTATATCAATGCTACCAAAGATGACAGTTTTTTATATTAATAATTGTAATCAAAGAGATAATTATAGAGTTTCATATTTAATTACACGGTGGTAATGATTAACATATTCCTTAAGTCTATCACTCCCTCAAGAAGAGTTGCTGGCAATCTTTGTGGAAAATCTGGTTGATGAGAAATGCACACAATTGATCCCTGTTTAATACATAGGATGGTTTTGAGACTTTACTTCAATCGATCAATATATAGAAGACTCTATTATATAAAATAATGCTAAAACTCATGTAATTCCATCTGCTCTAGGGAGGATGATATGAAAGGTAGAAGTTGCTACTATTACAATCAAGCAGGAACCTATACCAACTTCTACTCCAAGACCTTCATCATATCCAAGGGATCCGCCAGAAGCAATGATCGCCTTTTCAAGATGATCCAAGGGATCAAATACGGAAAACATTTGAGGAATTAAGTAATAATGTTAATTCTTTCAGGAATGACCAATTTACTGGTTACTTCATCTCATCCTTAGAAACCAATTTGTTTCAGCTACCAAAGCCAAAGAAAAAAAATAAAGAATGAGATGAAGATCTTCCAAATTATTGTCTCTTTCACCAGATGACAGGGCATCCCATCAAGGAATGTTTTTTTCCAAGACCTCTAGAAAAAGATGTTAAATTTTGGACAAGTGAAAAAGAATTGTTCTTCAAATCAAGTAGTGTGTGTTACTACTACTGATCCATAGGAACAAGGCGAATGGTAGGAAGTCAAAAGTAAAACTGTGCAGAAATATAATGATTGGATTATCCCTAAAAAGATCAATCAGACTCATGCCATTTTACGAACATAGTTGGAAAAATTGATTGTGTATTTTTTCACTCCTACCACATCCAAACCATCTGGATCAAAAGGTCAATCCTCAGTGAAATGAAGTGATTATAAGTACAAAGAGAAATTAGAAGAAGATGACCTCACATTAAGGCCAAATTTGTCCTTGACCTGGGAAAATTTCATGCCATATATTTAAAAATCACGGGCACTGCCCTGCCAAATGGTACAACCAGAATTAACCTATCAAGAAGAATCTTCGCCTAATGAAGAATTGATATTTGGTTCTGTTAATGTTATCCATTTAACAAATCCTTATGCCAATGGTGATTCTGATTATAATGAGTCATAATTCCTTGTACCTAATTGGAGAACTGGAAAAAGAGGCCAAGGTTGAGGATACATGGGAAGATATTGGAATTCTAAAAATCACCATTTTAACTCCACCCCTGCTCAAATCATATATATAGAAGAAACCCATGGAATAGATCTTCAGCAGGCTCAACTGGAAAAAAAAGAGTTTCTTCCATGAAAGACAGGTTCAGTTCTGACATGATTATTCTAGAGGATCGATTAGAAGTCACATCGTCTTTTTTTGAGAAAGTGAATGGATCTTGTCAGTCTAATGTACCAAAGCCATGAATATTTCCAGCTTCTTCTTCAATATAGAATAATCCTATATTAGAAGCACTGACTTCTAAATAACCTACAAAACCACATCTCCGTGATGGGAAATAAAGACAATTGTACTAAAAGTATGGTGTCTTGAAACAATTGGCACATGTACCAGCCATTTTTCCAATTTTGGATGCATTGAATCTATCAAATGTTCTTTGATAAGCACTCATTGAGGATTTTTCAAGTACCCAATAGTTTTAAACTAATGTTTCTACTGCTAAGGTCTGATGTATAGAGAATTATTTGGCATAATTTCATGCAATCATATCTTTTACAGATGAAGATTAAAATGATGTGGTTCATGGGAATATCAGACCATTGTATTTTTCTGGTGAAGTCAAAGATATAGATATCTGACGATCCTTCATTGATAACTGCTTCAAATCCAATCTAATTACCATTCGTACACATCGTCGATTGGCCTTGAATGAATCTAACTTATCTCCGTCCACATTAATGTTGCAAGATTATGAAAAGAATACTCAGGAACATCGAGGAGAAATTACACATTGAACTCAGTTTGGAGAACTTGTGTCGAATTCAGGCTTCATGGTTATTCGTCTGGACATAGCCTTCAATATTCCACTTGGAAGGCCTTGGTTGCATAAACATGCGGCCATACCTTCTTCATACCACCAGCGCCTTAAGTTCCATTTCAATGGTCAAATCGCGATGTAGTATGGTGAAATGTCTTCGTTGAAAACATTTTAATCACAATACATTGAGGCGGTGTTTTATCACACAAAAGGAAAGAAGTCCATGACAAAAGAAATAACCAAAGATAATGATCTGAATGGATTGGAAAAGATCCCATCAAATCCATTTATACATCTGAGTACAGATTTTGTGTTACCTATCAATAAAATTTGAATGGTAATCCCAAATCTAGGCACTCGTCCAATAACTTTCATAATGTTAATTACGGAAATTGAGCCTGCCAACATGGGAGAAGTTGTTTATCCACCAAGTAGTGATGGTAGTTTAAATGGAGATGTATTCATTTCATCCACTGAACTACAACAAGCCTCTACTTCGTCAACTAGAGTACAAGATATTTTAGAATTTTTAGAGGAATAAGAATATGTTGATTCTCAATCAATCATTCCCTATTTATTACTACAGGAGGAACCTTCGTCTTCAGTAGGTTCAGATATGGTGGCCTCTTCTTCAATATGTTTAAATAATGACTCCTCCTATAACTCTGGATGTTTTACCTCATCATCTAAAATTAAAGGGGAAATAGAAGAAGTAACATGTAATAAAGAAGAAGAGGAATATCTCAGGGATACTCCTCCAGCATTTGAGTAAGGTTTCTCTACCACTGTGGATGAGCTCAGAGAAATAAATCATTGTAAAGAAGAAGAACCACTCCCCACTCTAATTAGTGCGGCCACGAACTTTATAGATCAAGAGATGTATACTTCATTTATAAAGCAATATCGAGATATATTTCCATGGAGTTATATATAAATTTCAGGTCATAATAATGATGTAGCCACCCATCATTTGGGTTTTCTAGAAGAACACCGTGGATTCATGCAAGCAGCAAAAAGAACACACCCAACTCATGCCTCTAAAATTGAAGCTGAAGTTGATAAGGTTACAAATGCTAAATTTTTTAGAGTAGTTCATTATCATAAATGGATAGCCTAATATTGTCCTAGTGAAAAAATATAATGGTCAAATTTGAGTCTACATTGAGTTTAGAGATCTTAATCGGCATTTTCTTAAAGATGAATTTCCAGTTCCGATTACAGAATATCTAATTGATGTAACAGCTAATTATGAAGCTATTTCATTCATGGATGGCTACTATATCTATAATATAATTCGTATGGCCCCATAAGATGAAGAATATACAGCCTTCAGATCCCCTCAAGGTGTGTTTTTTATTGGGTAATTCCCGTTGTTTTAAAGAATGAAGGTGCAACTTATCAATGTGCCATGAACCATATCTTCAAACCATTATTAGGGATATTTTTTGAATGTTTAATGAATGATTTAGTGGAAAAATCTAGAAAACGTTCCAATCACTTTTTTTGGATACCATATTTCATAATCATCGGCAATACATTTTGAAGATGAACCCCTTCAAATGTTCTTTCAAGGAAAGCTCAAGAATGTTCCTTGGCCTCATTGTATTCCATCAGGGTATTGAAGTTTATCCTGAGAAAAAAAAATCAATCCTTTTTATGTCACCTCCTTGAAATTTGAATGAATTAAGTGGACCCCAAAGACATTTGGCCAATATTTGACACTTTATCGCCAATTTGGCAAGAAAGTGTTTACCCTTCACCAGATTAATGAAGAAGGGAGTCACCTACCAAGGGACCGAAGTCTGAAAAGAATCATTTGATACCATCAAGAAATATCTCTTGATTACACCGTTATTAATTCCACCTATTGAAATAACACCAATTATCCTCAATGTGACAGCTTTAGAGCAATCACTAGGTTCTTTCCTTGCTAAAACGTATGATATTGGGAAAGAAATTAGCATATACTATCTCAATAGAACTATATTGGATGTGGAAAATCAATATTCAAGTATTGAAAAGTGCTTCCTGGCATTAATATTTTCAATTAACAAATTGAGACACTGTTTGAAACTTCGTGAGGTCTAATTGGTATCTCACAACAACCCGCTCAAATTTAACCTTAGTCGTCAAATTCTTACAGGGAAACTAGCATGGTCGGCCGTTATTTTGCTAGAGTTTGATATCCAGTTTGTTCCTCAAATAGCAATAAAAGGCCTTGCTCTGGCCGTCTTCCTTACTGAGCATCCATCTACGGAAGATACATCATTAAATACAGAACATCCTGATGAATAAGTCTTCCGTATTCAAGAAAACTCCCAAACATGGGAAAGATACTTTGATGGTGCTTCAAAAAGTCCAACAAGGAAGATAATGTAAAACCCTAAACTCTACAAATATGGGATAGTAATTGTAATTATTTTCCCATAAAAGGAATGGGTGACTTATTCTTTTCTATTGTTGGAAGGTGGTAGCAACAATGAGGCAGAATATCAAGCTCTCATCGCAGGTTTGTAATTGGAACTTCAAGTGAAAGTGAATCTTCTGAAAGTAAAAGGTGATTTAGAATTTGTAATCAAGAAAACAAATGGATAATATAATATCATAAAAGAAGATTTAATTCCTTTGTGTGATTACATAATAGTGTTTATTGATGAATTTCCAGCATAGACGATATTGTGTTATGTTTCGTGATCACAAAATTCCCAAGAAGATGCATTGGCTAATGCAGCTACAACCTTGGCTGATTCAAATCCGATTGAGATAGTAATTTGCGTAGCCCAATGTCTTGTGGTCTCACATTTTTTTCAAAAAGGAATGGAGGAAATTAATGAAATTAGCCCTATATCTAAGCCATATGGTCATACCATGGGATAGATAATAACCATCATGGAATATCATCAAAATGGATTACTTCCACCGAATAAGGCTGAAAAAGAACAGATCCAGCATAGAGCGGCCAATTTTACTCTTTATGATAGTCTAGACCATCAAAAGATCCTTTATAAACAAGCCTTTGATGAAATTCTCTTCATTTTAATTGATGGAGAAGAGACTGCAGCTTTCATGAAAGAATTACATTTAGGAACATGTGGTTCCCACTAGTCTGGGGAAAGACTCTCTGATCAGATCTGAAGGATTGGATACATTTGACTTTTAATGACGTAGAATTTCACAGATTTCACTAAAAAAATTCATCCCTACCTAGTGCATGAAAACTCCATTCATCAACACCTATAGTTGATATATACAGCTAAATACTTCTGACCTATTGCCACATGGGGAATTGATGTAGTAGGGCCTTATCCTCCAGCTACAGCTAAGCAGTTGAAGTATATCCTTACTACTACTGACTTCTTTTCTAAATGGACTAAAGCAATACCCCTTAAAAGGTTATAGCCAAATTCATTGTTATTAATGTCAAAACTATTATCATCACCAGGTTTGGTGCCCCTCGTACTATTTTCATAGATAATGACACCAAATATTTTTCTATTGAGGTAATAAAGTTATATCAGGAGCATAATATCAAATCCAACAATTCTTCTTACTATCATGTGGCGGACAATGGACAGATAGAGGACATCAATAAAAATCTATCAAATATACTCTAGAATATGGTGTATAAAGATACAAAATCAAGACCAGATAAACTTTTTAATGCTTTATTGGCTTATCGTACAACTACTCATACTGCCTCCCAAGCACCTCCTTAATCATTGGTATATGGAACAAAAGTATTTTTTTCAATTGAAATGCAATTTCCCTCACTCACAGTTAAAATCTGGGATTAGTTTTCTATAGATGAGTGATCTCATAAATGGTTCATTGAGCTGGAACGATTAGATGAGAAAATATTGAAAACATATAATTATTTAGAAGGATATTAGAATAGAATAACATGAGCTTTTAACATAAATGTTCTCCTCCATTCATTTATTCAAGGAGAATTTATATTCGTCCTTAGGAATCAAATGATACCTGTGATGAAACCTCGAAATCCTAAGAAAATGTAGAAAGGACCTCATTCCATACATAGAGTATATTCAAATAGGGCTCTTGCCTTTATTTCCATGGATGAAGAGCTTATTACAACTCTAACCAATGCATGATTCATAAATAAATACTTTTGTAGTATCAATCATCCTCACTATAAGACTTAAAACCGCACAGTCCAAATTTTATTACAGCATACATAAAACTATACAGTATTATTTCCTAGTTGCAAGACATTAATCTACATAACCACCATAAGTACCCCTGATTCATGATGTTAAAATGTGCAGTATCTTCATCCTTATCTTATGACAATAAACTGTATGACATCATCTGTCCTCATTGTATGAAATTAAACTTTACAGCTATAGTTTTCCCTATTTGATGCTTGAAGCTTCCATAAGCAAACATCATTGACATCATTGTTACTCCTTAGTACCATATGATTCCCTCTCTTTCATATGTCTGAGTCAGATCTGCAAAGAGACGTTGTTTCATGAACTATGTATGGCATGATTGTCATTTTCAATGAGATATGTAGAGACGCCTATATCTCCAATCTTGGTCCCATACATAGTCACAAAATCTTATTATTTTTATTTTCTCCTCCTATATATGAATTAGATCTATTTAGAGTTTTTCTTTAAAATATATAATTTGGTCCTTATACCATTTTATGTATTAAGATTTACAGTTCTCTCAGAACGTGTCAAAAGCCCCCATTCTTCATGTCAAACTCGATTGGAATAGGAAATGATTGTTTCACAAACTATGTATGGTTTGATTTTCATTTTTAATGAGATACGTAGAGAGACCTAGATCTCAAATCTTGGGCCCAACCATGATAAAATCCATTTTTCCTTGTATACGAATCAAACCTGCATAGGGAATGTTTTCTGAGCTACGTGTGAGTTGATTCTTTCCCTAAGGAAGGCACATAGTGACACATGGGTTTTATCCCTTAATCCAATTACAATATGTCTTTATTTTCAATTCATTTCATCTTATTCTTTACTACATGACGCAAAATTGCATGGAAATTTAACACCACATTCTTAACATGTGTCATCTTTATATTATAGAAGAAACCATTACTACTCCTTGTTTCTCACACCGAGAATAGCTCAATTGGGCTTAATAATTATGTTAAAGGATTGTTTATATAAATAAGGTGTATCAATTTATTAGGGGGTTATTAATGTCCTCACTACATGATATAAAACTGCATAGTATAATGTCCTCGTTGCATGACTTCAAACTACACCTCATAATATTAATTTAGAGGAAACAAAGAAAGTCTCCATTTTACATATGAGTCATATCTATGTAAAGGATGTCAAACTCATGGACAATATTGGTTAAAATATTTATAATATGAATTGGACACAAACCCCTTCCATATTTCACCCTCATAATCTTGATTGTTTTCAGATCTTCATAATCATTCTTATGGTTTCTGGTGATATAGATTTTAATATCTGAGAACTCTTTTTCCTAACTATGCAACACGTTCCCTTAGGTGGCCTTTCATATGTTGCCAACAAAACAATCCTGTCAGTAAAAAAGATGCCATTATTTGGCTATATAGCATATGCCCCAATTGGGCCTGCACAATACAACCCCCATAACAGTTTTGTCAAAAAATGGTAAATTTGTTCTTGGTTATAGTATCTTTTTACCCTTAAAACATTGATGGCAATATATACAAGAATCTATATTTTAATACAGGAATTCAAGTACACTTGTCCCATTATCTTTCTCCTTATATAAATTCATTCAAGAACATAGTTTACACATTCCCTTTACCATGTGTTCAATACAACATGAAATAACCTTGGAACCACATGGCCACATATCACATACGGTTTCTTTTTCTGGTCTTAGTTTTATGACCTAAAACTATAAACACCATACCTCTTACATTTGGGAAGATCTTCGTAAAATTCATATTCCTCCAATTCATTGGAAATATTAGGTGAAAATACCCTTTCCATATGTAGGTACCTTTCTCCATAAACCTAACTCCGTGATTCAGAAAATATGAATCTCCATAAACTTTCTTCGTCTTTTAGTGATATATTATCAGATTTTGGAGATTTCTTTTTCCTGACTATGCATCGCGTGCCCTTAGGTGGCCTTTCATAAGTTACCTACATAACAGGTCTGTCAGCCAAAAGATGCCACTATTTGGCTATGTTGCATATGCCCCAATTGGCCCTGCATAACACAACCCTCATAATGGGTCTTTCAAATAATGGTAACTTCATTCATGGAAAAATACTCCATCTGGTGCCTTCTACTCCTTTTCTATATCATTATTCATATTTAGAAATTTCCAAATCACATTTAACCATTTTCCATTCCATACCGTTATATTATAGTATGTTTCCTAAAAATATTATCAATAAATTGGAAGAGCTTCATACCATTGGTCAGAGCTGAAGACCTTAAATTAATGCCACACAATGTCCTAACTACATGACTTAAAACAACACAGTACAATGTCCTCACTGCAAGACATAAAACTGCACAGTACAATGTCCTCACTGCATGACATAAAACTGCATAGTATGATATCAGAAAATCCTACTTTTTAATAAATTTTAACCATTACTCATACCCAAAATTTTTATCGAAATGGTTTTCTTATTCGTGACATATGTCGGTATCAAATATCCCTTTTCATTCTTAAAATTCCATTCAATGGAAAAACCACCCAATGTGGTCTTGAGTAACCCAAATCTTATTTTCCCCTATCTGTCAGTAGAAAAATATTAAATTATTAATGAATTTTCTTGCCTGACTGTGCAGGATGTTCCCTTAGGCAACCTTGCATAAGTTACCTATGTAACAGGTCAGTCAGTAAAAATATACGAATTTTTGGATATTTAGCATATTCCCTCATTGGCCCTACATAATACAACCCCCATAATGGGTATATAAAAATAATGTTAACATAATTCTTGGAAGAGACTCCCCTTATGTTGATACAGGTTTTAGATTTGGTGACCATAAAAATCATGACTCAAGATTCCCCTTGGAAATATTTAAATAATATTAAAGCATTTATTAGCCACAAAGTCTTGTTTGGGATTTGATTGAGAAATTTATGGTCAAAGATATTCGGACTTAAATACTTTCCCTATATAGTCCAACATGCATGACTCTAAACTGCCAAAAACAAGAGACGTGATACTCACCATATTGAGAGCCTGCAAAGGGCAATCTATAAAAAAAGTCGAGTCCCAGCTCATTAAATGTACAATTTTTATGGTTTAGATAATATTGAGCAATAATAAGTCAAAAGATATATAGTTTGTGGGGTTGCCCATATAAACCTAGAAAAAATCAAACTATGCTCGCTAGGCTCCATGGATTAGGAAAATATTAGAGCATCTTTCCAAACATGACGTAGCACCAAATCAAACCAAATGATGTTGGAATGCGTCAAAGTGCCCTACTTCAACCTTAGAACAAAATTCTTTTAATTATTATTGACTAAAATTCTAAGGAGGGGATTTTCTAGACACCATGAAATGACTTTCATGAACCTATCCATAATTGAAGATGTATTTCCATGGGATGTGACTCAAAATGACCTCAACCAGGCTCTAAAACTTCACAGTGCGACTCTGCATTTTTCAGGGGGGACAATGACGGTAGCGAAGGAACCCACCTGAAGGGCTGGGACCGCAACCCGACACTGGCCTCATGTAGTGGTGCGGGGGTGCAGCTCCCACATATGGATCAATTATTTTTCAATGTACCCAAAGTGGTGCCCAATGTCCCTACACACAAATACTTGCACGCCACCATGTTGAAGCTGAGTGAAATAACAATTTTTCCTACGTCCTAAAGTTTTTTCCCTAGCCTAACCAAAACACCATCGGCGCGCATCCTACTTGCACACCCCAATATGTCATGAAACCTACTTGCACGCTCCAAAATGTCACTCAGCCTACTAGCATGCCCAAATTCCTTTCACCCATGGTCCTATTTTTTTCAAATAAATTGACCTTTGGGGCCCTCATTTGTACGGAAAAATATCATGAAGCCCAATTACTACTCTAGTCGCCCTAGTACTTACCCCCAATCTTCCAAAAAATTCAAGGTAGTTCTTTAACACCTTGAGTAGATAATTTAAGAGAGGATCATTGGACATACGAACTTTTAGTGTTTGAAAACCATAACACTTTCATACCTAAAGCTCCCATCCTCAGCAAATCATAAATACTTGCACGCCGCCCATTCCACCCATATGAACTTGTGTACCACACTTCTGGGATCACCTGTGAATACTCTTGAAGGCTTGAACAAGAACTCACCTAGGTATTAACACACATGTAGTTCATTTGTAAATTGAACATCAAGTTGCCCAATGTACTTGAACGTCTATACTTGAGCGCCCTAACCTACATGGTCTCCCTAGTTTGATTAACTTATTCTCTTTAGTTTACAATCCATCATGGCTTCATCAAAGCCATTCATGGAATGGATTATTCTTCTAGGGATCCCTTATCTGAAAGGGATTCTGTAGAGACCTCCACTGAAAACTCCGGACTTATCAAACCTTTGGAAAATATATATCAGCGTGTCTCCTATTTGGGTTTGTATTTACATAGTCAGGGAATTCCCACATTTTTTTCACAATGGGGTTAGAGTTCATGGATTATATGTGTGTTTTTATATACAAAGTCACATGAAACTTTCTCCCAGGAACAATGTTGGAATGTTCCTGGTTCTGAGAATAAGGTTTTGGGTCTTGGCCTCGCCATTCTCAATGAAAATGAAACTTCATATTTCAGGTAGTAAAGGTATAGTTCACACCAACTTTTCTTCCATTCAAATAAAAGAGAAGTCTCCCTCCCCTTCCTAGTTCAATTCATGGGTGTCCATCCTAGTTTAATCCCCTAACATTACCATCTTCCTTACATTGGACCCTTGTCCAATGTAAAGAGAATAAAGTCATGGCTCGTCGCCTCACCCTCTTCACTCATCGCCTCGCCCTCTTCCACGGTCGACACGCCCTCTTCAACTAGTGGAGGAGGAAAATTTTTAAAGTTTGAATGCCTTTGTTGAATCTTTGAAATCATCTTAATTCTCACACCGAGCATGACTCACATGGTCTTAGAGATTTATCATTATCATAACTTTTTCACAATTGAAGGATGTACGATAACTTTGATTCCTGTTCAAAACAGGATACGTAGGAAGCCCTTTCAGGGCCCGAGCTCAATCGATATCCTCTTAAGGAATCTAACTGAAATTCCATTAATTTGGGAATCCTCCCAAGGAATATTACAAAAATTAAAACCCCCAAGACATCAAGGCATCCATTTTACAATGTAATCCCAAACTCATTTCTCTAAATGGACTATACTCTCCTATGAGACTAATCGAACTACGTGGGATTTGATTCTGATCATTATGGGATATGTAGGAAGCCTCTTTGAGGTTCAAACCCAATACCCAAAATCAACCATGTTCCCCTTGGGCCATATTCCCAATAGGGTCTGATCCTATGTGGAAACCCATATTCTTTCCAAAGTTCATTGGTTTTCTTCAGTGTAAGTCCCACACTGTGTTTTCACTAGGAACCTTCCACTTAGATGTCCATACCACATGAAATTAATATATATGGATAGGTCCTTATCACATGAACTTAAAAGGTATGATGTGTCCCATTCAGTGGAACCAGACTGTGGGGGTTTATATTCCTTTTACAGGGATATGTAGGTATCCCATTTTATGTGCATGATCCCAAAATCAAACCAAACCTATGTCTCCCTAGAAGACAATAAATTCTAGAGTGCCCCACTGAGTGGCTAATAAATCTGTATCATCACAACGATGATTAAAAGAATATATAAGTAGTATATTAGAGGATAACATTGATGGAAAAACTCGAATACATATGGTTATTTCCATTAATGAATAACCTTGAATGCATACTGATAATTTTAAATTTTACACATGTTAATAAGTGATTGAAAATTACAAGGGGAACTTATGTAATACATGGAGATTTTATAATGGTTCATGAAAATATCTTAATTTTATAAAGAGAGTCCCGAAGTAGACAATAATTCCCCACAAAATGGTGTGATGAGTCCAACCTCCCATCTTCTCGACTAATGCTCTTTATCAAGTATCATAATGTTCAAACATAATGAACACCTGCCTTTGGAATGAAGGCCCCTTTTGTATAAAGAACCTTTTGGTGTTTCTAGTTGCATAAATAAATCCAATGGAATCCTCTTAGAAGCAGTGATTCTTAAAACTAGAACATTTGTTTCAAGGAAATATGAAACAGTGAATCGATAAACTCTCCGAGGAATTGCATACACTGCACATCCTAGTGAAGTAAACAAGTGGATTCTGAGATTTCTCATCCATTTCCCAATGAAAATAAAACTCCTTACTGCAGACTAATCTCAAGTCCCGGGTGGCCTAATCAGCCCTAGGAAAAATAATAGTAAAAGATAAAGCCACATATATCTTGCTTAAGCCACCCCATACACCATCTCATGTCGTGAGGCCTCGAACAAACCATGTGGGACCTCCTAGATGCCAAAAAAATCCCCCACCTCAAAATGATGAGCTAAGGGGTTCTAAAAGAAAAAACTTCAAGGAACGAAGAAATAATGTCTTTTCATTCTGAGATAACCATGTCTCCGGATACTTCATAGACACCATGAATTGAAGCATTCTTGGGATACCAGTGCCAAAGAAAGCAAATGATGTGGGTCATGATGACCATCAAACTTATTTTCCTTATCACCGAATACTGTGGAAGAGCATCCTGAAGTGCTTTATCTCCAATGATCTCATGCCAAATATGGTAGATTCTAGAAATGTCATGTTGGGTCTGTTACAAGCACAATTGGCATATATCTCCACCTTAGACCCACAATATAATGAGGAATGGAAAATAGTCACCAACTAATGGAGGGAAAAATTACTAGTTGGATGACTTTGAAAATATTCAACCAAGATCATGGAATCCTCCAGGAATAGTGGAAGCAACCAAACATTACCTCAATAGATCCAAATGTAACCCAGACATCATCCTTATCCTTATATTCTTATGGGGGACAAAAGTGAAGAATTCTCATAGAAGAAGGTGATATGGAACCAAATCTGAAGCCAATATTGAAACTTTCAAACTTCATGTCAGCATATTTGGAACAGTAGGCCCCGCCCCCACCAAACGATGCAATCAGATGAAGACAGTTTGTCAGAAGCATTTTCGGGTCAAGAATTGATCCTTATATACATCAATTTCATTTACTTGATGGACCTCTTCTCTGATAGAGTCTATGGGCACAAAATCAAATTACCCGCATCCAAAAAAAGAGCTAGAGGAAGTGGCCATAGAGTCTGGGGGTTTCATGGAAGGCATGATCATCGCAAGATTCAAATTTCTGGCCATGCCTTAGATTAAATAGTTAATATTTCATAAACTCAAAGAAAAACCCTCTTGAGGAAACAATACAAACCGAAATGTTTCTCCACCCCACCTGATGAAACCCGAGACCCGTCATCATGTATTATCTGTCAGAGGAGGAATAGATATACAATCTCCCAAGGCATACATGTGGACCAGTTCAGATGAACTTAGAATATACAACAACATCATTATCTCTTATCAGAGAGGTCAGACCAACTTCATCTAAATCTCAAGCCCCTAAACTACCCATGAAATAGAAACCCCAAGGTGAGAAGTGACGAGAATTAGTGCAGAAATATGATATTCTGATGCATCTAGAATTAGTACCAGCAAAGATATCAATCTTGAAATCCTTGACTATATCTGCAGACCATAGGGAGGCACTCATCGATCCCTTTCTATGTCCCCAAGAATTCATGGCCTAAGTAGCAGTGGTTAAAGTCTATTATAAGTTGACCAATGCTGAAGAATTACTCACCATCATATCCTTCACTAACAAGGATGAATATGCCATCATGAATAAAAAAACCTTATACGTGTCTGGAAAGATAAATAAAATTGATGTTCAATGAATTATCATCGACAAAGGCTCTAGAGTCAACATCCTTCTATTGTGAATAATTCATTAGTTATGCTATGATGAGGAAAGTATATCACCCCTCACCCAAAATCTATTGGGATATGGAAAAGCGAGTATAATTTTTTGGGACAAATCATGATTACAACTTTTCATAGATACCTCGTGTCTGATTTTGAGTATCTAGTACTGCAGCAAAGTATGACTTTCAATGACTTGTTTGGGAGGACCTAGCTACCTCATCACATTTAAATTCCATCATCATACCATAACTGTGTAAAATATGTCACTAATGGGAAAAACTGGATATTCTTCACCGATATATCCCTATTCAAATCATTTGAGTCACATTACATCGATGTAGGGTTTGATGAACCGAAAGAGAAGTAGTATTTTCCCAACGACATTGATTAGATCACCACCCCCGAATGGATTGGAAATGGCTCCCTCCAATCCCCTCCAATAGCTTGGGGAAAATTATGTATTACCCATCAACCAAGTTGAATGCCTAAGTTCATGATAGGATACAGACTAATCCTTATTCATGATTTCTATTGTGGAAGCCAAGTACAATGACGCTAAAGAGAAAGCTAGCCCCTATGATGTCAGGTGAAGCCCAATCAATGTTGACCTCGGCCTAACATCGAGACCCCAGACTGTTCCAACCATACTCACTAAGGAAGAATATGATTTCTCTCCCAACACGAGAGAGTTCATCTCAAGAATCCTATCTCCATAATAATAATAAGAAGATGATGAAGAGGATGGTGATGGAGAATAATACGAAGACCCCAATGACACCACTCCCACATTCGAAGAAGGTGTATCCACCATAATATATGATCGTAGGTAGATAAACCTGGGAACCGATGATGACCCACGAGCCACTCTGATTATTGTGGATATTCCTTTCGAGTAGGAAGATGCATATACCTACTTCCAAAAAAATAATTGAGATGTGTTTTCTTGGAACTACACAAAAATGATAGGACTCGTCCTAAGGATGCAACTCAATATCTGGGTCTTCCAGAAGACCATCACGGCTATAAGAAAGTATCCAAAAGGACCCACACAATATGCTACCAAAATAGAGGCTACAGTTTACAAGGTAATCAAAGATAACTTCATTTGGGATGTCCAATATCCAATATGGATGGAAACTATTGTCCCTATAAAATATAATAATGGATATATTAGTGTCTACATTGACTTTAGAGACCTCAATCGACACTTCTCTAATGATTATTTTCCGGTTCCTATTGTAGAATTGTTGGTCGATGAAACTTGTAGATATGGGGCCCTACATTTCATGGATGGTTATTCTGGATACAACCATATATGAATGGTCCAAGGAGATAAAGAAGATACTAATTTTAGTCCCCCTCCCCAAGTAGTGTTCTATTATAAGGTGATTATCTTTGGTATAAAAAATATCGGTGCTATATATTAGTGGGCCATGCATTGCCTTTTCAAGCCCTTCCTGGGAAAATTTGTCAAGTTCTACGTTGAAGATCTAGTTGTTAACTTATGACAGCACTCAGACCTCCTGAAATATCTTAAAACTATCTTCAAAAAACCCTGACAACATATTTTAAAGATTAATAATCTAATGTGTGCTTTCGTTGTTACCTCTAAGAAATTCCTCGTCCTATTCATACTCCATCACGACATCGAAGTCGGCGCTATGAAGAAAAAAAATGCATCATTTTCATGTCACCACCTCCCAAACTACATGAGTTGAGGGTCTTTAGGGGCCCCTAGCCTATATTTGGTGAATCATAGCCAACATAATGGGAAAATTTTTACCTTTCACCAGGTCAATGATGTAAGGGAATGAGTTTGAGTGGAATAATAATTTTCAATAAGCGTTTGACGATCATAGAAGATATGTCTTATTCTCAAAAGTCATAATGCCTCCTGTTGAGGGGAGACCATTAATTTTTTAAGTAATTCATTTTAAGGGTCATTAGGAACATTCCTCACATAGAAGAATGATGATAGTAGTGGGAAAAGTCTCTATTACCTCAGTCAAACAATGAGTGATGATGAGACTCGATATTAAAAAATCTAAAAGAACATTCTAAACCTAATATTAATTGTTCCGAAATTCATGCATTACTAGGAGGACCACGAGGTCCAGCTGTTATCCTACTCTAACCCTCTCAATAATAGCCTCATCAGAGGTATTCTAACAGGACACCTATCACATCGATAGTCATTCTACAATAGTTTGACATATAGTATATTCCCCAGAATGCCGTCAAAGGTCAAGAATTAGTAAAATTATTATCGGATCACCCCTCAGATGAAACAAACTTATTATATGGGGAACTATTGGATGAAGAAGTTTTCGGTGTCCAAGAAGTCCCTTATGGGAAGGGAAATGTACTTCGACGATGCTTCCAGAATCCCAATAGGGAAACGAATGGAGGATCTGAAGCTAAAAAAAGTGGGGCAGGAGTAATACTCCAATCCCTAGAAAGGCCCATCATTCCTTAATCCTTCCCACTTTTAGAGTGGTGCACAAATAATGAAGCAGAATAATCGGTGCTCATTGTAGGCTTGGAGCTAGCACATCATGCTTGAGTCGAACACCTAAGGATAAAAGGTGATTCATTTCTGGTCATCAAGCATGTCAATAGTGACAATGATATTAAGAAATAAGTATTGGTACCATTGATGAACAATGTTCGAGAACTGATAGAAGAATTCCCATAAAAACAAACCCTGACCTATGTCCCTCAGTAACAAAATGCTCAAGCTGATGCATTGGAAAATGAAGCTTCAATCCTGGCATATCTAGACTTGGATCAAATATTCATTAGCATGGCCCACCGTTGGATTGTATTTCTATTCATTCATAACAATATGGAGGAATTAGAAAATATAATCCATGTTTCTAAGACTAATTGAAACACCACTGACTATTTAAATCCCATTGAAAATTACCTCTATAGGGGGGAACTCCCAACAGCTAGGAATGGTAGGGAACAAATCCAAAGGTGGGCACTCAACATTGTCCTGTACAATGACGCAAAAAAAAAGCTTCTCTTCAAATGTCTCCTTGATGGATTCCTTCTTAGGTACATCGATGGAGAAGATAATACTTCCATCATGAATTATGTGCAAACTGTATCTTGTGAAGCACACCAATCAGAAACCAAGCTATCACAAAAAATTTGAAGTCTTGGATAGTATTCACCAAATTTGATTTAGTATTGTGCCAAATTCAGTACGAAGCTCCCTTCCTTCCATGTTCATTCCAATTTTATTCACCAACCCCCAAATCCACATCACACCACTATGTCCTCCTATCCATTTCTGCATGGGGGTGGATATCATGGGACCATATCCTCCCTCCACAGCTAGAAAATTCAAGATCATTCCCATTGAACCTGAATTATTTTCCAAATGGGCCATAGCCATATACCTTAAAGTGGATAGAAAAAAATGAATTGTTATCATTATGATGTTCCACATCATTAATAGATTTGGTTCCCCACATAAAATACTATTGGATAATAGAACCATCTTCCTCCCTTCTGAGTTGGAAAGGTTATACCATGAATATGGAATAAAATCCAACCCTTCATCTCACTACCATGATGTGGCCAATGGGAAGATAGAATCTTTCAAAAAGAATATGTCCAAAATACACTATAATATTGTAGATAAGGATAATATATCTCATACATACATGCTCCTACATGATTTAAAGGCTAATCGACCACGACCAACACATCCACCCAAACATACCCATAATAACTATTATACAGGGCATAGGTAGTTTTGCTTATTTAAATTCAATTTCCATATATCTGTGTGGATATTTGTGACCAAATTCCCATTGATGAGAAATCCTAGAAACAATTTGATTATTTGGGGTAGCTTGATGAGGAAAGGTTTCAAACTTTTCACCATTTGGAAGTTTACCAAAATCGGATAGCATGAGCCTTCAAAAAAAAGTTCACCTCTGGTCTTTCTTGATGGAGAGTTTGTGTTGGTCCTCCGAACCCCGATGATACTCAGTAAGAAACCCACAAAGCATGATTCAAAGTGGGAGGTACCATATGTCATACATAGGGTCTATTACAATGGACCATATTCCTTGATATCAATGGAGGGACAACTCACCACAACTCCCTCCAATGCAAGGTTTGTGATGATGTACTTCATTTAAAATTGATGTATATGGCCCAAAATGTATGACCATAAATAATGAGTTATTGTCCAGACCACAAGAAATTAAATATTACAGTATTTTTACCCACAATATAATGATAAATTGTGATGCCAATTTCCTCACTACATGACTCTAGGATGAACAATATAGAATCCTAGATGCAAGACATTAAACCACATAGTATAAATCGTCCTAATCACATGAAGATAAACTGCACAGTCCCCAATGAACTATGTACCTCTTGATTCGCATTCATTAGTGGGATATGTAATGATTCCTTGACCTTTGATCTTGGCCCAACCCTGAAAAAAAATGCCTCTATCAAATCCTATATCTCCTTATATTATGAGGGAAATCCTTGACCCTTTTTGTTTCTCACATCGAGTATAACTCATGTGACCTGAGGATAAGTGGTAAGGATTACCTTATCTAAAGAACTATGGATGAATATGATAGTCCTCACACCCATAGTGGATGAAACAAAAACCGATGCCCCTACGTTCGAGTCAGATCGGTACATGGAATATTTGGAGCTATGTATGGATTGATTTCTGCCCTAGTAGGATAAGTAGTGACACCCAGATTTAACATCCTGCCCCACCCATAAAACAATTCTCTCTCATGTTCATAAATGTGGAACAAACCATTATAGGGAACATTCAGGACTATGTACGGCTTGATTCCCATTTATAAATAGGATACATAGTGACACTCATATCCTATATCCTAGTCAAGCCACCCAACCAAAAAAATTCCCTTTTCTCCATGCATAGGTCAAACATTTATAAGGGGATCCATAAAAGGTCATAACCACATGATGCTAAAATGAAATGTTCCTCAAGAGCCATGTGTGGCCCTATTCTCGATTTTACACGATCTCCCACATATCCCCAATTTCATGAACAAAAAAATTAATGAGATGAAAAAAATTACTTGTTTGAATTCCAACACTCATAAGAATCTAAACGATTATTTTCCACCATAAATATGAGTCAAATCTAGGTGAATGATTTAGTAGTTCATGGTTGATCGTGTTCTGGTTATTTCTCACGTTCCCAGAAACATCTTTCCCATTTTTCAGACACGATACTTCCGGAAAATAGTGGGCCCCCATAAACATTCAATGCCATCAAATATGGAAGGCCAATTTCTTGTGGACACATTTATTTGACTCTGCACATCATTCCTTAGTGTCTCTTCATATTATTCTTACAAAATAACCATCGACCAAAGGAAAATGTATCCTCAGGAGAGTCCTCTCCAACCTCAGTTTATCTAAAGGCTTACTAGCCCCATGTCATTCCTCCTAATCCAAGGCCCCCCTTAACAATGTTTTACACCTCGTATCATCCATCATGTCAATGGAATTATTTAATTTCCCAACCATGTTTAACTCAAGGCTATATATGATCATTGTGGCATAATTTCCTCACTTCACTACTCTAAACTTCATAGCATAATGTACTTGATATAAGAATCTAAACTACATGGAATAATGACCTTGTAGCATGACTCTAAACATAATATCAAAACATCCTATCACATGATGGTAAACTACAAGTCCATAAGTTTCCTAGCCATACGATGTTAAACTACAGGGTACTCCAAAGATGAGACCAATGCCTCACGCTACGTATGAGATAGGTCTAAATAGGGGACTACCAAATCCCATTAGTGAATCAAATTCTGAATTTTTATAATGTATCTGGATACACTCCCTATATAATTCTAACTCTTTGCTTTGAGTAATCATGAATCTCTATAATCTTATAGGGCCATCAGAGATGGAAGGGCAGTGTCCTACGGACACCATTGTTGGACTATGCACATCATGCCCTGGTGGCTCTGCATATGTTGCCTACAAACTGACCATCAACCAAAGGCACATTCATCCTCAGGAGAGTCCTCTCCTACCTCAGTATCCTTGAGAACATCCAAGACTCGTGACATCCCTCCTAATTCAAGAACCCTCAGTGTCGTGGTTTACATTCTCATTGTTACCCAAGTCCTGGATATATCAGAACATCCTCGGCTAATTTACCTCTCATCTCACATGAGATTTTTGTAAAATAAGGATACCCCGTAGACATTATTGGTTTTAATTCAGGTACAAAAAGAAAATTCCCCCACTTATTTCTATGTTTCATGGAACATTTTAGCTAAAGAAATGGTCCCTTTCATGATTAGGTTTACCCCTTTTCCGAAGCTATAAATCCTATTCAGAAAGGTCCCAATATCTATAATCCTTTAATTCCATTGAATATGGAAGGCTAGTGTCCTGCGAAGACCTTTAATTTAATATTCACATCATGCAATGGTGGATCTACATATGTCTCCTACAAAACAACCATAAACCAAAGGAAAATTCGTCCTCATGAGATTCCTCTCTAACCTCTGTATGGCTAAAATGGTTCCCATTCTTTATAAGCATCAAAACCTCCCAATGTTATGGTCAAGAATAATCCATAATTTATGTATGATATGATTTGGACATTCCAACATTATGAATCCCAAATTGGGTCCCTGCCCCATCGAGTTTGGTAATAAATGTTCATCCTAAAACACCAGTAATAAGTATGAGTGGAGAGACTATAAACCGCCAGCGAAAATAAATAAATACATACAAAAGTGAAAACACTAAATGGGAACCCCTAGATAAAAGTTGAGTACTAGCTCATTAAACCAATACTGGGTATGGTTTAGGTAGAAAAATGTTGAGCTATCAAATTCTATAAAGAGACATAAAGCTTGTTTGTTTGAAAACCCACAAAGGGGAGCCTAAGAAAAATTCACGTTTTATAGGCTAATCCTATATCAAACGATCTTAGGAAAGAATTTGGGTGATAATAAAAAAGAAACAAAAGTTCAGGAGATTTTCTATTAAAGCCCAGCAATAGTCGAACTACGGTCACTATGCCCCTGGCTCAGGTAAAATTTGAACCTGATTTGATTATTTCAATTTACTAGCTTCAAATAGTGATTTAAAATTGATACCTACTTAAAATAATAATTATAAATTTTATTTTCATTATTTAGCATGATAGGAAAAGGGAAATAATAAATATTTAGAGGAAAATTAGTTCCATTATGTTCAATAAAAATGTAGGAACATCCCTAGTTCAGATTCCCTCAGTATTATCAAAAGAAAATGAGTACATCATTATTTTGGAAAGTTATATTAACACTCATATCTCAATTTCTATAAAAATGAAAAGTGACTACCGTTGGCAGTCAAGAGTTTTCTCTAAAGAAGCTCTCTCATCCCCTTCATCTTGGACCATCAGGCACACACATTCCATAATGGATTTATTGTGCTACCCTTTCTTCATGATAACATCATAATTGGCACTCGAAGAGACAATTTGAGCCGTCAACCATGAAACATGAGCATTTCATTCTAACATATCTTCCTTATGGGAAATCTCCAAATCATGAGCCATCACCTCTTCGGCCATTAGGTGGCCATGTTGCTCTGAAACATCTCAGAAGGTCATTAACATATGATGGGAAGAGTTGAATTTGGAGTTTTTATCCTCACAATAAAAAGTCTTCTCGGGATATGAAAATATGGTAGATAAGAAGATGTAGATGCTATTCATCAAAGCCAAAATAACCCAACTCAGTAAATAACCCATAGAAGTTGTCAGTCTCATCAGTAAATCTAGACATATGTGTTTCCATGAAAAGGGAGCATTACTGATGCAACATGTGTTTTTCCACTCCCTGATGCCTCCCCATAGCAATTGGGCCTTGTTCCTCTCCCACATCAATAGGTTTATAGGCAAAAGTGTAACTATGGTTGTGGGAAGGGACCTAAGAGAGGTTACCCAAGATGGTAGGCACTCTTTACCCTCAGATGGGTCTAATGTTCTAGCAGGACACAGAGGACTAGACTCAAATTCTAGGGTACCCGGTGACACTAGGATTGGGCCATCCTAATAAGGGTTGTGGTTTGTATATATAGTACAGATGTAGTCTAATTCTCTCGCCACCTAGTTAAGACGCACCAATGAATCCTGTTCTAAACGCATCTGACGGTGGGATAAGTTTCTTCTCACCACAGGGACATGAATATGTAGTGTGACCATCACACTCACCCTAGGGGAAAGAATACATGGCATGAACATCATGGTGAAGATTTGAAAAGGACGGTTAATGGATATTGTACCTTTTTAATTGTACTTCTCAACACCCCGTTATGGTAATAACCCACCCACAGTTGGGAATATTCCAATAATAGAAAAGTGGGTGCCGTCATATTAGGTTTGATAACCTCCATAGCGGCACCTTCCCAAATCATCATAATCCATAACTAGAAAATAATTATGGGATGAGATTATCCCTTTAACTGAATGGAAAGAAGAATTGAATTTTTTTAAAGGCATCCAAACTATCCCATGAACTAGTAAGGGAGGTATGGATCACAAATGGCCACACGATCTATGCGAGTGGTGAGAATCGCATCCAGAAGTGTGAAAATGTATGACCACACCTCTGAAGAACTACCTCTATCACCCCTTAGTGATCTATGATGGGTAGGGTAATGGTCAAATGATAAGTGAGAAGCTTCATTCTGCAGCCCAACTACATCGCTAATGCTTATAGTCATAGGCCGAACAATGACAATGTTAATAAGTGAAGGTTGAAAGTCAGAGAGAGAATCCCTCACAGTGTATCAATATTCATAGCATGGGAAGTGTTCTTATATCCACCCATTCATTAATTGAAAAGGTCCACTGAGATGATGTGGACGTTTACCGTCTTGTATCATCCCCAATAGCTCATAATGTCAAACAAGAATAGGAATGGCCATACTAATTGGCTGACCCTATGCCAGAACATCTTCCATCATCAGAGTGAAAGCCCTGACCCCAGTATATACATCACCAAATGGGAAAATCCATCCACTCAAAACACATGGAAAAAATAAATCTAATAATATAATCGTTTGTGGAACATCCAGTTTAATCTCATATCCCAAGGTAGTATGTCATTCCACTTCGAGGGTGGCATAAAATGACCTTGGAATTTTTCAATATAGATTTGTTTGATGTGTTCAATTGTGGAGTTCTCTCAGCTTTGGCCCATTCACCTATATAAATTACCATAAACTAGCCTCAAAGATAATAAGTGAGCTATCATGGAGGGGGTGATCAAGTAATCCCTCTTCAATGACCAGTAGGCTCCTTTTCAATGAGTAAATAGGGTCGGTATCATCCCAAGTAGCTACTGTTGGATGAGAATCCTCATAAAAATTTCCACAGACGAGGGGGCCTCCATGATGGTGGATGTCTCATAAGCTGATTCCCACCTACCCATGTGATAAATTGAAGGTTTTGGTTCTTGAAAACCAGTAGCTCAGTAGATCATGAATGATTTTTCCTAGTGAGAAAGCATCAAACTTCGAAACCCAAGATGCCTGATATAAGTTCACCACGTTCAACTGACTAGGAGACACTAAATAGGTTTGGTGTAACAAGAATACCTAGGACCATTCATTGGAGAAGAATCCTCTAGCTCATAGGTCCCATTTGGTGCTCCATCCACCATTATGGTTATATCTGGAAAGATTTACAATGGACTGGTAATCCTGGGAGACTAGTCTTGATACAGTGTTCTAACATCTGTGATTTCCCTGAGTCCACACCGAGCCTTCTAAGATGAACACATTACCCTGGATTAGATTATCTCTGACTTCTTCTGTTCAGGAAATATGCACCCTATCATGACCATGTGGTGCTTCTAGGAGATAAAAAGGAGTATTGGGGTTAGCCAATTGGAATGAAACGTCATCAGGAAGACCAAAGACATAAAGTGGAAACTTTACATAGAATGGGTCAGTTATTAGCTCTGGTGTGAGGATATATATTAAGAAGATATCATGAACAACAATATAGGATCCAAGATGTTCCACATTGTCCTCTTCCATGGTTTCCCACATCTTGGTCGACTTTGTCAAAATCTGTCAAATATCCAATGCAGCCTGCACAAAAAGATCCAAAATACCACAAACATTCAGTCCAATGAGAAAATTGTTGGATAAACCCCATAGAAAAATGGCAGAGGGGCTTAAAAAATGGTCTACATGGGGCTCCACATACTGCTCTGGGAAATGGAATGCGAAAATCATTTCCCACATACTGAACAGTTTGAGGAAGCAATTAATGCATATTGCTACGGTATGTGGAAGCTATGTCGATTATAGCCACGATATAAAAAATTCCCTCAAGGCCCAGGCATTCAGAGCATTGGCCATAAAATTAGATGGGTTCTCAGAAAGAATATTTTCTGAACCAAGGCCCCACTATGCAGATATTTAATGTTTTTTAAAAGATTATATTCTGATTAGTAAGGAATAATTTTCAGTTCGAAAGTTTAAGATCTGTACATGGGACATGCAAACCACATAGCATCATCCTATGTGGTGGTCTGGATTTTAGTTTTAAATTCAAAAATCAAGTTTAGAAAACAATACATTTTATTAGGGGTAGAAGCAATTGTGAAGAGTTTGGTTTTCAACACATAAAAATATGTTCTCAGATTGGAATTTCTGTAAACAGACGGTATGTGGATGCAAAGAAAGACAATGGGTATTCGAGAGCACTTTTCACCACAAAAAATGGTAAAAGACAAATGAAATGGAACACTATATATAAGTGTGGACCCCTCTTAATGAACTATCTGTTCACCCAAAAGCCACATCAACTTAAGGCCACATCAACAATGATATAGTATCTTCTGCATTCCGAATGGATCACATTCCGATGGTGGCCATTTGTAGGGTCCTACAATCGTTTGAAAAGGAACGAAAATACTACCACAATTTAATTTTATAAGGAAGAAAGTATTCCTTCAGTTCCATTAAAGCGAATGGATGCAAATTTAATTACAAACATTGGAAGAAAATTGAACATATTTTATTTCTGAAGAGTTTTATGTGACCTGTGTACCACCACTGGGAAGGGTTCATGGAACACATGAACCGTGGACCACCAATATGCCGAAGGAACCATGAGAAGATGGCTCACAGAGTGATGGTTAGAAAATCTTAGAACCTATGAACTAGAGCGTTAGCAAAATCAATTGCATGAAGGCCTACCACTTACCTTCCAACAAACTCAGTAGTTCACAGATAACGCAAATTGGCAGGGTTCTGCGAACCTTGACTCATGAACCACATCATCCACAAACATCGGTTGACTGAGTCCTACGTGGATTGAGATATCTCTTCATGGGATTTAGAAAATGGTGTTGTCTACCCATAGATATGATTTTCTCTAATTCTCTATCAAAGGATCATTGGAGGAAGAGGAAACTGGGGGAGGAAGAAAGCATGGAGGAGACCCTAGATGTGGGAAGAAAGAATTCAGAGAGGATTCCAGCTTAGTTTTCAAATCATTAAGGAAGTTCAAATAAAAAACCATGTTTCCACAGGTATAAGCAACTGCGAACCATAAAAATAATTAACATAATAATAATGGGTAAACCATGAGCCTAGTGTGTGTCATCATTAACCACAAATTCCTCACGGATGAACTCCAAGTGAAAAACATGTTCCTAGGCCCTTCTTCAATATGGCACTCCTCGGATTGTATCACTATGTTGATTGAACCCCACACCGTGTACTTCATCAATATACTGATGGAACCTGAAGGGGAGTTGAAGACAGCATCCCGGACCGTGTACCACTTATTTGTGTGGTGGTCCACGCCCGATCCCATTTAATGATTTGGTACGCGGATGAACACTCTACCTCCATACCACTATGGTATGCGATGATTCCCCCATCCCACATGGGAAAACAGTACATGGAATGGGGAATCTTTAGGTGTCCTTATCATTGGATCCAATCTTTCCCCTCCATTGCTGTTCAGTCCTCCATAGATTATCCACTAACTAGTCCTCCAAGATCAGGCCAATGCCTCCTCCAAAGCCACCAGACCCTTATGATCATATCATCGGGTGTATCAGCACGCCCCTTTGAGTCTATATACCCATGGTAAGAATATTCACAATGTTTGTACCCATAATGGTTCACACTATAGTGATATCTAAAAGTCAACATTCCCATAGTAATCTGGATTCCAACCATGGGACGCTGATGTGCACCTCCCGTTTAAGGGATTAAGGGTGATCAATTACTTTTCCATTTAATGAGTAATGGTGATCTGTCGAAGGAATCATATTTTCATCACCTTTTGATGTGAGGTTATTTTCTTTTTTCCTTTCCCATAGTGCATTTTGGGGATCTCCCACTGAGTTAAGTCCCTAACCTTGCAGGAGCCGAGCCGCGTGACCACCAATGTCATATCACATTAAAGGATTCATTGCTCCACACTTTTATCCACTATCACCAAAGCTTGTTCCACTGTAGGCCTACCCTTTCCCATCAGTGGGAGAGAAGGTGTGTAGTTGTTCGAATCTCTAAAATCCTCTTGTCTCTCGCACCGATCATGAATCACATTGTCTTAGATATTTTTGACGATTACAATATCCACACAAAAAAACCTACCTTGAACTATGAGAGATCTGATTCCTGTTCAAATAAGGATACATATTATTCTATCTTGAAGTTTCGAGCTCAAAACGGTTCCCTTCTGAAAGGGTTCACCCAATCATGTCCACTCAAATGGGTAGCTTCCATGTGTAATCTCCAAATTCTCTGAGCTACATGGGCTCCGATTCCTCTCCTGAGGATACATAGGACGTCCATCTCATGGATCTAATTCCAACATCAAGCCATCTTCTATCCCCCCTAGATGATGATAAAATCTAGAATGCCTTATTTCATGTCTTATGATATAATTTCCTTCATAGCATCAAATCCTTGTATATCTATGATGATCCTGAAAACATGGGGTAGCCAGTTGGTACACTCTTCGAGAATAAACTAAGGATTCACAAAAATATGAACACAATTTAAATCTATAAGTGAGTCCCGAAATAGGAAATAATTCCACCCAAAAGGGTGCGACGAGCCCGACATCCCATCCTCTCGAAAAATGGATTCCTTAAGTGTCATAGGAAAAATCGTCATCGAACGAGCACCTTCCTTTCAAATGTAGGTCCATGAATAATGGATACAAGGGTCTTTGGGTGTTTCTAGCTCCACGCATAATCCCATTGGATACCATCTGAGGAACTCATATCCTAAGAGGTCAGATTTCACAAATACTTAACCCCATGAAATCTCCTGTTAGAACTATTTCACTGTGGAACCTCCTTCATAATGTAGAAGGAATAAACTACCCTGTCCTCATGGGTTCAATCAAATCCCCCCATAAAGGATAACGACGTAGATCGGATCGAAACAAAGATGGTGACGTGAACGTCTCTATAATAATGGATGATTTCTCATCACTCGTCAGACAATTATTTTCATTTTCCCCAAAACTATAAACTTGCCGCCTCGAAAGCCGAAACAATCACCTAATGTGAAGTGAATATTCCTTGACTCATTCCACCAGTACTGAAGAAGAAGAATAAGATTTTATCCCAGGCCAAAAATTTATATGGAACATAAAACAATTTTAACTAGTTCATTGAACTCAAAGGGTGAGGTTTTGGTCAACTAGGATTGTGAAATCAATAAGACTCAAATGAGAAGGATTAGATTCCTTAAACATGGAACCCATGAGAGGTTTGGGAGAATAAAAAATTAAACTAACACACATCGTAGAACCTGAACAAGGAAGTAGTGAGAGTGGATTTGAAAAAATAACATACGTTAGATTGAAGGCTTGATTCATCTTGGGAAAGGTCAAGGGTGGGCTACTACAATAATGGAATTGCACGGGAGCCTGAGAGGCATGACTAAAATTTATTTGGTTATGGTTCTTTTAAAAATATCAGGGAGGGGTTTATTTGTAAATACAAAAAAGCACTAATAAATATACCTTTAATCAGTGCTAAAAGAATCAGTGCTGACACAAGCTATCATTATAATCACTAACGAATCACTAAGAAAATTCATCCTTACCAGTGTTAAATCCCCAACACTAATAAATTATTTATAATCATAATTTTAAATAATGTTATTTGAAAATATACTTATGAATATCTGTATATAATTATATTTGTATTCCTATCATAATATATATTTTTATAATTATATATATTTATTAGATATATGTGAAAATAATTATAAATATATAATTATGATATATATATAATTATAAATATATAAATTATTTCAATATATTTATTATAAATTTATAATTATTTTAATATATAATTATTTATTTGAAAATATATAAACATTTTAAAAAAATAGATATTTATTTATTTTAATTATAATTTTATAATATTTTTAAATATAAAAAATATTCATATATAAATATATTTAAAAATAAATGCAGTTTGGAATATAATTATAATTAATTATTTAGAATTATAAATATATTTATATGATTATATATATTTATATAAATATATAAATTTAACAAATATATAATAATATAAATATAAATATAGTAAATATTTTAATTATTTTATTATATTTGTTATACTTTTATAATTATAAATATATCATTAAATCAATATATATATATTTATATAATTATATATATTTAATTACTATATATAAATATAAATATACTAAATATATTAGTTATTTCAATATATTTATTATAAGTTTATCATTGTTTGAATATATAATTATTTATTTATAATTACATAAAATATTTTTAAAATATGTATTTATTTAAATCATTATATATAAATATATTTAATAAGTAAAAAATAAATATAAATATAAATATATATATATAGTAAATATATTCATTAAAAATATATTTATTAAGATTTTATAATTATTTAAATAAAAAATTATTTATTTATAATTATATAAATACTTTTTTTAAACCATATATATTTATTTATACATATAAATATATTATTTTATAATTATAGTAAATATAAATTATAAATTAATGTACTTATAAATATTTACATAACAACATATTTTTAGCATTGCTAATTAATATATAATCTCAAATGCATTCATGTTAAAAATGTGTGAAATTGAATAATTAAATATAAGTACACATTAAAAATGTTAACAAAATGAATAATTTTTAGCAATTAAATATATATTATTAAAAAATGGATATATATTGAAATGAAGATGTGATAGGTCAACTAGGTTAGGTACCCTGAGGGGTGTGGGGGGTTGAATCAGGGTATGACAGGTTAAAACAACTACCCCTATTGATCTTGTTTCGCTGTTAAGCACAACTCTCTTCTATCTCTTTCTCGTAGAAAAGTATGAACAGAAATTAAATCATAGACATGATACAATGATTTATACATGGTTAAGCCTCACTGGGCTACGTCCAAGGATCATACACCGATGATGTGCTGATATACCCAATTCACTAAAAGCCCAATGTTGTTTACAATGTTCAAAGCATACTCACTATCCCTTCTGGTTTACAACCATTCACTATTTGAAAGCTCACTACTCTCTAATGTGAAGTGTGCTCACTAATTCTTTATAAGATCTAATCAGAGTTTCGATACCTATAGGTCTCTTCGATATCACTAATGAAATCTACATCTTTAACTGTTGATAGATGCTCTGTTGACAACCAACATTCATCTGCAAATGAATCTCTCTTTGCACTGGGTGTACCGAGCAACACCAATACGTAAGTGCATCCTTCCCTAGGTCTTGCATGCAATTTCATGCTTTTTTAGGAAATATACTTTTCGTGCCACACCTCTTTAACATAGAAACTCTTCTTTTACAAGCAGTTGTCTTCTATTACGCGTAGCTTTTTCTTTACGCGTAGACACTTATTTTACGCGCAAACATTACATTTACGCGCTACTACTTTGCGTACTCCAATTTCGCATGCCAGAGCTTAGATACTCTCTAAGTCGAAGAATGAGGGGGTCACATCATATTTAGAGGCAAAATTGACCCATGTGGGAAAAACCCTGCTTCCGCGCAAAATCCTCTTTGAGTGTGAAAAACACACCTTCCGTGCAACACTATATTTCATGCAATGCTCCAATTTTTTGCATAACTCATGCCTTTTCCAACAACATCTCTTGAACCCAAAAAATAACCATGTAAACCTCCTTTGTCAACAAATTGGACATCGTGACCTTCTTGGTCAACAAACAAAACTTGGAGGCTCGTTTTGTCAAAAAAACAAAAACACCTCCAAAATGCAACAATAATACTTTGAGGGTTTATTTACCAACAATATGAATACATATTAATAATATTAATACATAGTAAATATATATATATATATAATATTAAAAAAATGATTCAATTCCAAAAAAATATTAAAAATTATAAATAATAACTACGTGTAAGGATATTAAAAATAAATAAATAACTTTAATGATTAAAGACACGATATATTAAATATTTCATGTTACAAAATGGGAGTCTAAAATGACTATTATATTTTGAATGATTTTTATAAATGTTAGGTGTATGTGTTTCTATATTAGATTTCATTAATTACGTAAATATTTATGTGTGTGCATTGTGTATAAAAATACATTTAAATCTTATATGTATGTGAAAAATACATGTAACACATGATTGATATATATTCAATTTTAAAATCAAATTACATTCAATTAGTTTCCATTACTCGATATAATTAGTCAATATTTTTAATAATCAATATTTTTAAATTATAGACCATTTTTCACAAAATATATAACTTATTTAATTTAAGAAAAAATATTTTGTCTTATATTAATTATATTTTTTGAAATATTATACATATTGAGTTATATATATATATATATGTTAATATATTTATATATTAAATTTATTAATGAATAGTTATGTATAAAACTAATTAAAATGAATAAGAAATTAATATATTATTAATTATTATATTTTATTCACTTTCTGTATATATATTTAATATTTTATATTTATTAATATTTATAATTAATATATATATATATTTATATATTATTCATCCATTTTTATTAATAATTGGTTCAATAATAATTTTTTATTCATTTTCAAATTTATTGATTTTTAATATTCTTTTTTAACTTTTATAATTTATTCCATAATTATTATAAATCAATCAATATTTCAAATATTTTATTTATTAATATTTACAATTTATATATATGTCTTTTAAATTTTTTGATTCTTATTAATAAGTTTTTAATGAATATTTTTTAAAAAATATATGCATTTTTTATTTTTATTTTTTAAATTAATTAATTCTATATATCTATATTTAATATATACTATTTATTAATATATATATATATATCATATATAAAATTTTATTAATAATTAGGTAATTAATGTGTTATAATGTTTTTATAATTTATTCATTTTTAATATTTATGTGTTTAATTATTTCAATTTTTTATTTTTTTAAATTCATTAATTTTTATTTGACTGTATAAATAAAATTGGGGTATTGATCAGGAAGGGATATGTATTTGAACATATTTCCGGGTAAGTTCATGGTCCAATCACCACAGTAATCATAGGGTGGGCCAAATCCCACATAGTCCTGTGGAAGGCCTTTAAATTTTTTTCCAATTTATGCTAGGGCACATCCCATCAGCATGCTTCTGAGGTTTCCATGCAGTGGAATGATACATAATGAAGTGGCCTCCCTTTTATTGTTTCAAAGTGGAACTTACCACATGATCAGGACATTTATCATTTCTAAAAAATTAATGATAAATGTATATTTTATTAGCACTTTTGGCTAGCCTGGATAAATCCTAACATTGTATATTTCATGTTTTTTAGTAGTGTAACCTGATTCCATCATATTCATGGGATTCCCTTATACTGGTTGTTTTATAGGTCAACCCCTACCCATCACCACTTGTTGCTCCCTCTCATGTGATATAAACAATCTTCCATTATCTCTTGTTTCTAAAAAACCATGAATCTTTTGGACTTAGATTATTTTTGTCGATTATTTTATTAAATCAATTGAGATTTCATTTATTCAAAATAGATAGTTCAATGATGATTACTTTATAAGACATAGTAATAAATAGGTGTGTCACTCTATTATTGTGGCTAGGATATTACCTGATTGATCTTGGACTACCTTCAATGGGACGTGTCGATGACCTCATGTATCCTTGCTAGATCGTCCAACTCTACCTCTGCTTCCAAATGCACTTCATTCACATATATCAAGAACCCATCTTTCCGAGCTCTGGACTATGTTATTTGAGATGAGGATTACACAAGTGAGATTTCAATGGGGGTGAATCACGTCCTTCAATGCACTAACTTCTCATTATGTGTTTTTGTATGGTCCTATGACTGGTGCTCCTCTTCCTCCCCCTTATCAATCACATGTTAATCTGCTTGAAGAGAAACCATGTCATGTTCCAGATACATGTCTCTAGAAGAATCATATTAATGCACATACAAATCCACCGAGTCATTAAAGTTCTTATGAAACATTCTCAGTGGGGTACACTAATCAACCCTTATAACTCACATGTTCACCATCCTGTGGAAGAGGCTTCCCATCCAACCAACAATTAGAAAAAATGATGTATAGGTAATGAGGCCCGAAATATTATTCCTGACCATTCACATGATCATCTGGTAATCCATTTCCATGTATGGACCTAAGTCATCCTTATCATCACGAGCTATATCATAAACCAATAATATCCATAGTCGGAGAGATGGATTCTTGATTTTAGGATCCACCTATGCTAGGATGAACATCAATGTTGGCGTTGAATCCACCATAATCACTTTCTTTCCCATTACAGTTTGACAGACCACATTGAGAATCAATATAGGTTCTCAAATTGGTCGGTGCCTCATATTCTTACCTCACTATTGATTTGCTATGAGTATCACCTTCATATATCATAGGCACTTTTGGTATATCCATAGTATTGATCAGGTAGGTTATGATTTCATCCGTGAATGTCGATATGATGAGACCTTCATTCTCTACGAGAAACATTATTAAGAGATAGTAAACATTATTTTAACCTATGTAATTTTTAAAATCTAGGAATATGTAACTTGTTATGTACTTAAATATCACATAGAGTTCTATGTTGTCAAAATCCATCAGAATGGTTAGTGTCTAGGGTACTTCACATTACGTGCTAGATTCACTTATCATTGCGTTTGTACATGAGGAAGAAATAGCGAGTTCCACCATTGATGTCCCCGGAGTATTGACGGGAGCTTCAATGGTCACCATGGAATGATCCTCACTTGATCACTATTACATTGTAAAAATAATTTATAGATGTTTTTATAGAGTATGAAAGATAATCCAAAAAATTAAAGGAAGAAAGAGAGAGTTATAATTTACCTCCTGATTTCTGATGGTGGAATATCATGATATTCAATGGATTTCACTCATATTTTGTAGTTAATGAAACCCCGAAAACACTGGAATATTTCCCCAAATGAACCATGATAATGGATAGAGTGATTGGAGATAACAACCCAACCTCTTGGTCATCTTGAGATTCCCAATGTTTTCCTCCAACCATGATCTCCTCAAAGGTTGTACTAAATCCTATTCTTCAATTTACAATACCTACAAAAATAATTGAAATGAAGTCAATGTATCTCAATGTCTACAATTAAATTAATGGATCTTAATGAATTGATAATTACCCATGTTATCTTGAATTCATCTAGCTCATCCATAGGTGGATCCTGTTCACACTATGAGGAGGATTCAATCAACTCAACATTGGCTTCCCATGAGTCTTACTTCACCAAACTCCATGGGATCTATTTTAGGGGGAGGAACTTCCCTAGATGACCCATGACATTATTTATAGCCCCAGGTTGTTAATATAGTCCATAATTTTTGAACAAAGATCTATACAGACAAATTTGGAAATTCCAAACTCATGTTGGACTATCCCAGATAATAGAATCATATTCTCTAATAGGTTTTATGCAAAGTGAAACAATAGAATGTCCCACATTTTCCATACTTCATGGAATACTTCATCTTTAATGACTACTGTAATTTCTAATATATTTATCATTGGATTCATTAAAGGTACATCTACAATGTGCCTAAAAGTTTCACTATTCTTCTAGACCATCCTATAAGGGAACCTCTCTTTTTAAGATGAACATGCCCTAGATACCTTTCCCTAAAGATAGGGGGATTACGGGATTCATCAATAGTTAATGAATATTCCAGATGATTCAATATATGTGTTTAAAAATCATACCCATATAGTGATTCCCCTACTCTATCACCCTTAGGGTCATTCTAGTGGGTATATATGTATTAATGGAGACATCAGTAATAAATCTAGATATGTAGTCTCTAGATCTATGTATAGTATTGAAAAAACTCAATTATATCAAGGTCACCATTAGTGTTATCCTATCTTTTATTCATTTTTAATAATAAATACACCATATTTTATGAATGACTATGGGATGTTGTTCATCGATGAATCTGGTATGCACATGCTATGTGTCTACGTAGCCCCAAGCAAGTCTCCATTTACTCCAGAGGCTACCATATTGTGTTAATAAAAAAAATATTACACTATGGAGATTGGGACATTGAATCAATGTCATAAAACAATGTAAAATTACTATACAATAATATATTGAAAATATAATAGTACAAATAATATTGTTAACATAATGATTTAAAAATGTTGATTTAATAAAAGATAAACATCCAACAGGTATCCCACTAGGTTGGCCAAATAAAAATAATGCACACACTATGCCTACTGATATACATAGAACACACAAAAATCCTAGTCTCATGACACCCTAATGATTACTTAGTGTGACCCACTCCACGAATTTTGATTTGACTAATAATGAAGTCATAAGGTCTTTATGTGAACTAAATTGGTCATGAAAATTGTGATAATATAACATAATTATATCACATAGATTACCTCTAATATACATTTTCAGATGCATGTGTATTCACGTGGGAAATAAATACGTGAATAAATATTCTAATTAGGTTATCATGTTCTAACCGGTCCACCAGAACACTCTACTTTAATTACATCGATTACATTCCTAAATTCACTCATTACCTTAGGCTATACATCGTAGATTATACTCAAAGACTCCTGACAAAGAATCACTAGAGTATTAAGCCTGTACCTAAAGTACTTTGGTACAAAATCTACCATTTCCCAAACATTAATTAATGGAATGCGGTAGGGTCACTCGTCCTGGTCCCGACCCTTTACCATATCTCTCATGTTAGCCCCCCTTATATAAATTTCACACTACATCAAAATCAAGCCAGCCACATAAATCAAGGTTCACTATCATATCCCAAACCCCATTACTCAAAGAATGGTCAATGAAAACATCTTATCACATAAGGTGAATCAAACTAGTATCAAGTCACACCTTGTCACTAAAGATATTCCAAGACTTAAGGATCAATTATTACTCTATCCCATGCATGGTAGTCTAACCATTTCCATATCACACATAGAAGGGACACACATCAGGATCTAAAATCTCATATTTGAATTTATTACATTTCATAAAAACATCAACAAACACACATATAAACCATCGAGAATGTTTGTGACCCATCACTAAATACCAAATATTGTCATAATTCACTACTTACATGGGGCCATGCCCCTTATCTCAAGTCCTCAATACTAACTCACACCCATCAACACTATGTGACTTCAAATCTTAAAGGCTCATCCCAACCCTATCCTAAATAGGTGGGTTTCAATTTGTATTTAGAACGGCCTTGGAATCCTAATTCCACATCCCTATGAAATTACTTTGACCCATATATGGGTCCCATATAACATCTACTGATGGATATAATTTCATTAAATAACCCATAAACCCCTCTCCATTTTATATACCTAATATGAAATCATTTCTCTCTCACCCATCACACACTAAGACTCGACTATGACCTCAGGTCGGAGTTCCCTATTACTTGTGAGATTTATGACCATCTCACTCGTCATCACTTTTCCCCAAACCTCAAATCCCTTCCCACAATACCTATGAACCCAATATTGGATATGCTGTTTCACCAATCATACCATGATACCTAGATAAGCTATCACTTAAACATAATCACTACCCTCATCCTTTGGTGAAAAAGTCATCTGATAATTCTAATTTAGGTAAGTTCTAATGATAAGTGTATTCCATGTGTAGGAGGCCCAATACAACCTGTTTCAATTATTTTTGAATCCTAATTACATAATTTCCATACATGAACCCATAAATATTTAGTAATTCACCCTCAAGCATAAAACATATGAAATTGTATCATAGGGGCCACCTACCTCAAACCTAGAGGTATTCCCTTTCTAAGCTATTTTGAGCCACGTTCGTGATCATCCACGTTCTTGAGAACCTATCTATGGTCATACAAAAAAATTAATTATAAAAAAATTAATTTATTATTCAATTAATTAAAATCAAATATTCACCGAAAAAAATCATTGTGCATAACTGTCAGACTGAAACTGCAAGAAAACACATGTGTTTATCCTTCTTGGAATTTTTTTCTAGCCATGGTGAGAAAAAAATACCATTTTACTCCCCATGATTACATAATTACCCATTGGAATCAGCACCAAAACTCTATCCCAATTCAAAAAAATACTGAAATATCTATAAAGGATACCCATGAATGGATGAAAAGGGACTAAAGTGACTCTAATAATCAATGGAATACAACCTAAATCATCCCCCAAAATGGGGAATCTAGGTGAAGTAGGATAGCATAAGGATCTAGGTAAATGAAAATTCCCATAACCTCATTCATTCAAAAAAATTAAAGAATAATTAATGGTAAATTGCCAGTCAACCCCCCACCCAATATAAGGGTGGAGAAACATTTTATCATGGAAATAGGGGCCACAATGCAAGACCATATCCCATTAAAACCTTATGGAGTAACCCAATAAATTAATGTGAAAAGGCCTATTGATGGACCCTAGTTATGTCATAGCCTGATGATTTAGAGTGAAATAATCCATATGGGGGGGAGCATGCCACCCATACCCCTAAGAACACTCCATATTACAGCCTTAGGGTTTCGGTGTGGGGAATCCCTATCTGGGAATGATGTGACAAAGCCCCACTAGTAATGGCCTAACTAAACCAAAAGATTTAGTTCTAACCTCACAACCCCCTTCAATCTCTGTGGTGTATCCTCCTCAAGATATGTCATTTTTTCCTCAACCATGTCCACCATGACAAAATATCTTTTAGTGCAGCATTGTGGCTACATGTTTTGGAAATTTAAATTATAGGTCAACTATAACCCTTATATTCTAATTTCCGGAGCACCTCAATACCTAAATGGGCATCATTCCCCATATGAAAACATGTCCTAATGATGTTCCATTAATTATATTTTTATTTAAAATAAAAATTCTATTAATAAATTGTACTAAAAATAAAATATCAACCTTACTCCAATAAGTAATGACTGAGGAATCTCTAGGTTTTTATAAAATCTTTATCAAAATAATTCTTAACCCCAATAAGATACATTATCCATAAAACAACCATTCATGACCTACCACTTCCAACAAGTCAGTAAGGAATCACCACATTCCAATAAATAATACTAAACATGTTTTCACCACATAACTCCAATCAACATGTGCAATATAACACGATGGTCCAACTACTCCCTCATCGTCATCTCAAATGTCAATAAGGTGCTCAACCCTATTGGTTTCTATAAAGACAACAAAAATGAATTTGATTGACCCATTCCCAATCTTATGGTTCTCCCCACTAGGAATCTCTATTCACAAAGTCCATTTATGTATGACGGTTCTATCAACTATATAAATATAATTTTTTAGGTGATTTTAATTTACAAGGTTATAGAGAAATTAAATTTTCAATTTCTACCTCACAAAACCATATCCTGCCACAAAATGTTTTCCATTTCTCATCTCACCAATCTTTCGCAGAAGCACTAGACCTCAATGGTTGCACAAAAAAAAAATCATGAACAATAAATATTCTGTAACTCTGTGTGGAATCATGTAATCTCTAAAATGGCCACATTAAAGTCTAATCCCAAATCATGGTGTTATTAAATGGTTGGATAACCAACAAACTACTCTAGTTATTATTCACTCACCATGAGAACCTGCAAACTTTGGTCGATCATACTCCTAGATCATGTCAACTCCAAACCAATCCTAATTAAAATTCATTGAAACCATCCAGAAATAACTCAAAATTAAAAATTTTGAATTATCCAAGAAACCATATATCACCAGATCTTATTACAAAATGGAATTCCTATTCCACCTAAATTATTCATTGATCAGTCTCACCGCACCCATGACCATTCTAACATGATTATATTTCTCACTCAACTGATCTGATACACCTTAATATAAGATTATATCATTATCATTTCCCTATCAAAACAAAAATACATCCCCCATGGCTCATTCTTTTTCTATCACGAAATGAAATGATTAGGTGTTGTCTCATGTGCACCTCCCCATATTTCAGCTACTACTGATTAGAGACGAGGGTCTAAATTATTATATGTGGAGACTCTACACTATGTTTGGAGTAAAATAGATGTGAAAATAACCTATAATCATATAAATCAATAAATAGTAGAGTACACATAATAAAAAAACTAAAATAATCATGATATAATAAAAGGAATGTGGAATATAACCATACATGATTAGAGAAATATAAAAAAGATGTCTTCCACATAGCAACCACATATAAAAAAATATATTAGGTTTTACCACAAATGTTGATCCATACAACATACACAGTCATCAAAATAGATATGATGCACTATCATCATCCAAAGAAACCACGAAAGCCTTCATAATCAAGAATGTAACACTGAGCATACACCCAATCCACTTTTCAAACTATTATATAACCCCGAATAATATAATTTGTCTTCTTAAGAACCAAAGATCATGTACATCTAGTGAGAAATAAATATTAGTTTGTCATACCCAATGGTGATCCTATAATCTATTTTCAAAACATGTGCATACACATGTGATTTGTCCAGTCTAGTTGAAAACTAGTAAAAAATGTCGATAATAAAAACAATACATAAATTAATGGTGAAAAAAATTGAAACCAGTCTACTAGGGATTTGATCCTAAAAGTAGAGGATAATCTACCCACATGTAGACCCACTCCATAGTACTTATAGGATTTGGAACACAAAGACTCACAATATCAGACACATCCACTGTATCTATAAATGAGTTCCATGATTTATAAAATGTAGTAGGCATGAATGTCAGTCCCCATGCCATAGGCATAGGAATCCAAGAAAAGAATATAGAACTCTTTCAGGATCAAGAACACCAATATCACAATCTGAATAGGGAGATGAATCTAATTCAAACCCTTGAGAACATTTCATTTCCTAGAAGTCCTATAAACCCAATTAGGATAAAAATGATGTATCATTAGTGTAAATTACCTCAATGGTACATCCATTGATGAGACTGATTGAAATACTACTCAAAGTTTTCTATCAAAGTAGCATTAATCACTCAGTATCTACAACAACATACCGCCAGCTAGTGAAAAACTCTAAAATATAGGGGTTCACCCATCAAAATCATTCGTTATCATCCTATTATTTTTAAATCCCTCTTTGTAAAATAGGAGATCACCAAATCAAACTACGTTACAATTCCTAGTCCAATGATATCCAAATAATTTTCTCTGACATCCAAAATCTAATAAAAAACTAACTCAATCATACTCATCCATTTACCACAAAATAGAGAGTCAATCCCCTCTCGAAAACATTATTCATAATTTCTAAAAATTATCATCGATCATATCACGGTAAAATGGTCCAATGTTCTTTATTCCATTATATTACCAGTTTTAAGCATTAAATATATTCTTCCACCACTCGTCAATGGGTCATTAGGGGAGATATGATTTTACGAATGATAATTAATAACCTTCCAATCATTGGGTTGAAAAAAAACTGTGTACATGTGGTCCCTTGGATCAAATCGTATAAGACGAGGGCCATTCCCCATGTAGGATAACTCAAACAGTGACTCTACACCCATCCTAACAATGACCACTAACTCAACCACAAGAGCATACAAAATGAATTATTGTGCCATAATGTGATTTATATTTGTCTTCATCACCCCTTAAAAAATAGGAATCCCTATAGTGGGAACCTCAACACAAGATAGGCCTCAAGGGAAATATCATCATAAGAAAACCCCAACCATCATACCCATCATACAACCCATCATCAAATATTTTCTAATCGACAAGGGAATCCAAAACAAGCCATAATACCCAATTAAATATATCTTCAACACAAAAAAACTAAAAATAACACCCCATGGTGTCATCCTAAATTAAAGACTCCAATTATAATGATCTTAAAATGGTATATCTAAAACCATAATGAAGAATTATATAACTTAAAAACCACAAACACCATGAAAGTGAGGTAAAAATCCATATACAATACATCATCAGGACCCATCTTCTAGAACCATCCAAATTAACCTCAAATATATCACTTTATCATATTAATCCAATCCAATCACCATAATCAGAAACCTTAGTCAAGCCTTATAGCTCACATCCCATCCAATAGAAGGACTAAAAAAAGAACATTTGAGAAAACCTATCATCAACAATCACCTTGTTCAAAACACCATCATAATGGGATAGTAAATTTAAAAATGTTTAAAACAAGTAAATATATATGGGGGAAATAAAAAAGTACTACTCTAATATTTAATTAATAAATTTATTCAAGAAAATAGAAAAACACCTCCATGAAGGCAGTACACAATGTGAACCTAATGTACTTGTTGTGTACCTCCATCTACCATCCCTATTCGTGTACCCCAATAGAAATTAGCATGCAAGACCATAGTACTTAGATTGATACATCACTACATAGTGTTTCACCCACACTAGGTTCTTATCCAAATACCTATACATTTAACAAACATTTTTTCTGTTCAAAACCATACACAGCCCTTGGTAATATACCTCCAATAGGGTCAGGCCATTTACTCTACATACCCATGTACCCAACACAAGGTCTATGTCCATGAACCATTCCACAACCCAAGTAATCATACATGGAATATCCTAAAAAATAACTCTATGTAATAACATATTCCTCTCCTCACCCAAAATGAATAAAACATTACATGAGTTCTCTGAACTGCATGTCATGTAGTTTGGTTTTCCACACAAAAAACCCTACAAAGCCACCAAAATCCATATATCATCCCTCTGGGGTTCCAATTAAACACACAAAGTAATTTCAAATTGATAAAGAATTAATTGCACGGATTTGGGGAAAAAATACTAAAATGGTCTTCCTCTAGGTGTAAAATGCCATTTCTTCCATCAATCCACATTCCATAGTGGTCGCATATCTATCTGAAATCATATGAGATCCTTGGATGCACAAAATCCACCCTCTCACTCTTACCACCCCTATCTCTTCCACATATCCCAATGGGTAGAGATACCAATATAAAAATCCAAGGGGAGGAATGATGATGAAAAATTAAAAAAAATACATGAATGCAAATAAAAAATAAAAAATGAGGAACCCAATACAACCCTAGTGCTCGAAGATAGTTCATGTCTTGCCTAAGATAACCCTAAATTCAAGACTCAACCATGAATGTGGAATAAAAATATAATTATATATTTTAAAATACATTACCATTTACCCTAAAAGAGTAATTAATAATTAAATAATTAATTATCAATTTTCTGTTAAAATTTAAAGGACTCGTTTTTTCAATCAAGCGTATGCCCTATGGCAAATAGCCTATTTCATGATCAACTGAGTCGTCATGAATATTTTATGACATCATCTAAAATGTGTAAATAAAATTTTTCCCTCAACTGAACCTAGGAAAAAATAGATCAAATTATTCATAGTTTTATCAACATGTAAATATGTGGTTCATTAGAGTCAAACTCATTCCCTTGAGAAACTTGAACCACCACTTGTCACATGTTCCTAGATTACCAATAAACCCATAATATATATTCATTAATTCAATTATAATGATAATCGCATCCTCCCATGTCCAATGTCATGGTCCACCCCATACTATTTCTTTTACCCACTTCTCTAGTGATTCTCCAAATATATTCCAAATCCAAAAATGCACATCTATTCTAGTTTTATGCTCATCCATCCCTAGTAAAATATATCAGGCATCCGAACTCTATGCCATCATTCCCACACACAACATAAAACAATAATTCCTCTACTGTATCTTTTTGGTTCATCCGAATTCCGAAAAAAACTCAATGGTCCCACCCATAGCTTCTTAAAAAATCCAAAAACCAAATAGGAATTACATTTAATCGGTGTGAAAAAACCATTCTCCAAGATGAAATTTCCTGGAAAAGACAATAAAATTATCCCTCTCCTCATTAATGAAGAGTTGATTCTATAGTACCGGCTCTATGGTTCTTTCCAATGGTTCTACACCGTATCACATGAGAATAGTGGTTGAATTCTCTCATTCAACCAAATCAAAAAAATAATAATCATGACCCAATTTGTCACATCCTATAATGTATAGATTCACATGACCAACCCAATAACCATAATCCTCTCATAGGCCTATCCCATTTAGCTGAAAACACCTTATGTATTCCCTTTGAATGGTTTTATGGAATCTCACTTCAATAATGGAAAACTGCACGATCACCAAAAATAATGGCATAAATTCCAAACCCACAAGTGTCTACCCATAATACCACAATACCGTTAAAGAACACCCATAATTAATATGTCTATACACTAAATTAACCATTCCCTATCACCCATCCTTGATATAATTTATAAATAATTTTTTAGACATCTTTCTCGAATGACCAAAATGGAGTACATATCCTCAATAAAACATGTTACCATCCTCAGTTCATCCCTTAGAGACACTATTCTTATATCAATAAACTAAGGGTTACTCTGCATCCCTTTCATGAAGGGACTATATAGTCACAGATGGAGGTCACCTCTCTAAAATATAAATATAACTAGGCACTAAAAACCCCCCTCATTTTTGAAAATAAAGGTCTAGATAAGAAAAATTAGAGCAAAATGTTATACTATAAAACACTATATATGTTGTTGAAACTTTATGATGATAAACCTGTGTTTATAAAAAAAAATATGACCTAAGAACATGTATTTCATGTGTTTGCAACATTATCAATATGGTGCATGTGAATGATCTTGTTAACAATGATATGAGATAGGGAAACATAAATAATAGTCTCTATAACCACATCATAACTTAATAAACATCTCAATCCATAAAAAAACCAAAAATAGAAATAATTTCACCCTAGTAACTCAGGATTCCCACCAAAAAGATGTTTTCGATGCCTTAGTTAGAGGCACGTCGCAAGCATTGGACTGTTTATAGATCGCCTACCTACTATCTATAAATATTTTAAACCAATAAAAAATTATTTATTAACATTTTTAACACACCTATCTAGACATTGATTTGATTCAGAGGGATATATGGCGTTAACCATGCCTCCTAGTATTCCAAAGGATTTATAATAGTGGTTACGGTCCAAATGATACATTGAGTGGAATATTACATTAAATCAGAGTACTAAAAAATGAATAAAAACATTCATATACCCCAAAAATTATAGATTTAATTATAAAAGAAACACAATAATATAAATGATATTTTTTTACAACACAAACATCCAACTGGTCGACCACCGGCCAGACCACATATTCAAAAGAAATAAAATAAATTACATAAAACTCAACCTAATACCCTCATCAAGCCAAAATACACACCCATTATCCTTATACCCTCATTGTTTCTTGTCATTATTTAATATATGTCATGTACCCTGACCTGTAATGTATACATAAGGTGAGCCCATTCACCAAAATGTTTGTTCATGGTGTGAGATTATTCCTCATTAGGGTCTGAAAAAGTGCCTATAATATACACCATCATAGGAATTTTTTTAATCGAATAAACGGATGAAACATATAAATTTGTGTAATAGGGAATTGTGTGATGACCAGACCACAATGATGCTTGATAAGGTACACATGTCCACTGGGTTTCTATGTGCTAGTTATGCTACTTTTGTAGCAAATCAAACCTAATTTGGTCACATGATTGAATTTATTTATTACCTTATTCCACATATTGCATTCTATATCCAAATACATAGTTGATAGAATTATATATATCCTTATCCCATAATCTAATGTACATGATTGGGAGTCAACTATGTTCTAACGCGCACCTAAAAGATTAGTGTAGGGTCCCAGATCGAAAACCTGACCTAAAAAATTATCATTAAGCTTGGGGTCCATATTCTATATCATTCATCAAATCAAAATTGGACTAGAATTATCACTCATGGTTGTCCACTATCATGACTCAATCCTCCATACATATGGAATTTTCCATGATAACACCTTCTTACTCAATGAAAAGCATACTAGTACAATTAAGTATTTTCTCACACATGATATACCCTCACATCAAGAAAAATGTGGAATCTATATCATGTGGGTCAGTACAAATAGTGTCATCTCACTCATGGTATGTTGAGGCCACAAGATAAACACCCCCACATCAGAATCTATCTACTCTCACAAACACATCAATATGAACACATATTTTAAAACAAATATGGTTGAAACCTATAAAAATTATCACAAAAATTCCATAGGGAAATAGTTACAAAGGACCTACCACTCATACCTAGTCCTAGACACCAAATGATGCTCATCACCCCTCAATGACTATATAGCCAGTTGGTTCCATCCAATTTTGGCCTCAACCGAGAGTGTCCCATTCATATCAATAACTCTTTTGATATATAAAAGGAAACTCCCTAATTAATTCCATTTCCCAATAAACAATTAAAATCTAATATATAATAAGGTAGATTTTCTATGATTTTCAATTATAGAAAACCACTCTCCATCACATGTATCATGTCCTATTGGAATTTTCTCTCAATATTCATGCACTAAGACTCTCTTATTATCCCTAGAGGGAGTTCTCTATCACTTCCGAGATGCAAGAATGTCTTTCCCATGATCACTCAATGTCAAACCTCTTATACCTACCTGTTAGATCTAAGAAACCACTCTAGGAAATCCTAGATCGCCACTAATAATATAATACATACCGAAGGTCTCATTTCAACCCAACTATAACCCTTGATCCTTGGTGACATATTCATCATTTGATTCTAATTTACCTAAGTGAAATAGAGAATTAATTCCATGTTTATGAGGAATAATGTTATTGTATTTTTCTTACCTAGGTAACCCTCATTAACTAACTCACATACCCAAACATGTAATTTTATTCGTGAACACATTCTCATGAATAAAAATATATATGGAATTTAATCATAAGGTTCAGCTGTAACACCCCACCAGAACCACCAAATCTATATGGGGGGGGGGAACTTGACATCATGTGAACCTCCCCTTATGCAATATGTATCCAACTAGTGGTGATGACCTATGGAATATTGTGGGGATACTATCCCCTAAGTACTAGGTGACATTACATTATGATAAATTAAGTGAAAAAAATAAATAAATACATAATAAATCCTTGAATTAACTTTGTAGTAGTGAAAAATTAAAATAAAACTCATCTCATGTACCAGAAGTATGACATGTTATATAAATAAAGCAATAAAATAGAAGAATCTAATTTATGGGTAATTCAATAATTAAAAGAATCGTCATCAAACCAATTTTTTTGGTAACATATATGTCATCCTACAAACCAACTCAAAGGTCCATCGTTGGGCCCTTATCATTCACTGGAACCTTGTGTATGAAATCTACAAGTTCACCAAAATTCAAGAGATGGGTCCACATGAAAGACATAGTAGAATGACCTAAATAACCCTAAAAATCATGTAAATTATATATTTCATAATAATCTAAATATAAAAAAAGGTACACATATAACAAAAATATTTCACACAAGAAAAACTATATTTCATGTTCCTAGAGGCTGACTCGACCAACTTCAAAACCATGCTAGAAAGAATAGCAATCAACTACCAAACTGACCCCTAATGGGATATCCCAAAACCTGACCTAAATATCTCTATTTAAGTGATAACATATAGAATTTTGAACAGGTTTAGGACACATACCCATAAAGGGAATATTATATGAGGCTCAACTTGCATGCTCAGCTGCCGTACAGAAGAACATGAACATATGATACAAGATAGAATTGATTGACCAAACATCACATCAAATAATAAATTTTCATTACTGACATACTCTACATACCAGAACAGAAATCCAAATTCCAATAGGGCCATTCATGAAAACCACACACGATCAACTATAAATTTAGGCCTCTAGGTTAGATATACATATGTGAACATACACAATAAAAACTGATAAAAAAATAACCAAATTTAAGGGATTCCTACCTTAGGTGAAACAATAATGATCTAGTTATGTTTTATAATCCAATTATATAACCACCACTCGATCCACGAACCATTAAAAATTTTACATGTTTAGAACTCTATGATTGAGAAAGAAGATTAACTATACCAAAAAATTTTAGGACATTATCAACTCATCAAGAAAAATCTACTACTGTGCACAGTCTTGGTCAAATAATTACATAGAATCCAAATACTAGATTCTAGATGATGATTATATAAAATAATAATCAATAAAATCATTTTATCATTCATAAATAATTATATACTTCCATTTTTCTTAATATATAATTTATTTTAATAGAAGGGAATATGAGAGAATTAATCAGGATCATAGAAGAATGTATTGAATTGGATGTGCAGGATTGGATTAGAATTAAATCATCTAAGAGAGACAATTAAACGGGATACTATGGCCCCAGTGTTATTAGATAAAATATCCAAGTGTATTGGGGTTCAAATAAAGAATTATGGAATTAAAAAAATTGAGCTAAATGTTGTGTTTTTATAAAATCACTTTTAAAACGGACATCCTCACTTGTCACCATCAATTACTACTAACTACCTACTGGGTGATGGGAAGATATCATTCTACCTTGGAGAACCACAAGAAAAATGGTGCATATAAGGAAGAATTAAATCTTCCTTAGAGTCTCACTGACAACAAGGTGACTCCCCACCTTCTGGATGGTGGGACTCAAATAACATTAGATGTTAAGAAACATCCACCAACCTAGCCCAATCATTGTTACAACTTCCTAAACAACACAATAAAACCTGTAAACATGTAAAATAATAATATTTTTTTTTTAAAATATTCAAATTAAGTAATATATAATATAAAGTTGTTAAAATTCTCCCACTCTTATGACTTCCCATTTTTATGAGTTATCCCTATGGTCTGCTAAAACAACACTAGAAACTATTCCTAAATGTCAAAATCATGTTTCCTTGTATATTACATAGTATTACTATGCTTTAAAAGAGTCAAATAAGTGGAATGATATTTCCTCATAGTGATTTCTCTTTTTGGTGGGCAATCTAAACATGTCATTCCAAGAAGGATGAATCTTTCTCCAACACAATATCCTTAATGTTGAGAACATTGGAAGGATAAATCTCATACTTTGAAAGTTGTGACACATGGAAAATGTGTTCATAAATTAATACCATAGATAATTTTTTAACAGACCACTATCCCAATGAGTTTGATGATATTCAATAGTTCGACATAGAATGGTGATATCTTTCCATTCGTCCTTAAATTCCAACTCCCTAACTAAGAGGGCACCATCAGGAAATATTTTTCTCTCAAAACAAACTCCAAGGGTCTGGTCTTTTCGAAAGAATGTTGAATAATATATTTTTGTTCCATAAAATTATATTTATGAATAAAATTGACATGCTTTGTGTTAATGTTTACAATACTAATACAAAAAACTGAAGATTTACCTTCCTCATTCTGTAAGAGAAGATAATGACAAGTCTTCCAATATGGATCCTCAAATGGAAAAATATGAATTGTATAACAAAAAATATAATTATAGAATAACTCTACCAAATCCAAGTGATCATACCAAAGTCTTAGGAAATCTATAATATACACTCAACGAATATACCATTTGATTTGTATAATTCTTTCTGAGTTCCTATTACTCTGAGGATGAAAATATATAAAAAGATTCAATTTGGTACCCATAGCCCTATGGAAGCCATTCCAAAACCATGAGGTTAACCAAACATATCTAACGGGTACCATGCTTTACCGCACTCTCAGAAGCCACATGATATCTCAAACACAAACATTTTCTACATAATACATAGAACTCATCTCCCAAATCTGTATAACTTCTGACACCTTAGGAAATTTATCCACTACCATAAAAAAAGTATCTTGACTTCCTATAGTATTGGGGAACACTGTTACGACTTCAATCATGACCTCATCCCACTTCAACATATACACTATTATAGGCTAGAGTAACCCTCTAAGTATCTGGTGATCATCCTTAACTCTTTGAAAATTATGAAGATGAGGGAAAAACCTAAAATGAATTTTTTCATGTTGGGATAGCCTAACTGACTTCTAAAATCATGATACATCTCGGTAAAACCTAGGTTAACTACATAGTAAAAATCATGAGAGGCTCCAATCAGCACTTATCTCATAAAATATGGAACCATAACTATTCCATGTACCAAAATTGATATATATCTTTCCAAACCACAATCTAAAAATGAATCACATAATTGTAACCTCTCAAACATTTCCACATAGTCTAGATCAAACTCCTTTTTTTGACTTCACTCATTCAACCAATGATTCTGTATTCACTAAGGGTAAACTGACAGCTAACCATGGATTATTAGTAAAATCCACCAAACTATCTACTAATAGAACCATGAAAATTAATCCATATCCAAATGTTTTCTTCCTAATTTACTATATTTTTTAATTGTTTAATATGCAACTACATTTACATTTTGGGGAGCATACTCCATGATATCGAATGTTTACGGGTATTCTCCATGACCCCTTTCATAATGATGTGGTTCATGGTGGTATAAAATATACCACCATATATTGTGGTTCATATACATGAAAATCCGGTCATTGAAGTGGTTTTGTTTATAAAATTTCAATTCATGAACCAAGACATCATTCTCAAAACCATCAGCATGGTAGTTTCCCCTACTGTTTTATAGTAGAAAATACCTATAACAGACTACATTGTCACCCAACATCAATGAAACCAAATCCAACATAAGATTCATTGAAATACACTTCATATATAACACCAATATAATGAACATTCTATATCAGTGTCGATTTAAACATCCTCTTAATCTCTATGTAGACTTATTCACGAAGATATATCAATTCAAATTGGACTCCCTTCACAGTGTGAATGGTCTTCGGCACTAATATGTGAGAAAAGTTCAGAATGAAACTCTATTAGTAGTAATCCAATCTGAGAAGACACATAATCTAGAATACCTTATTTAGACTTGTAAATGACAAGAGTTCATCAAAAATATCTGGATCATCAAAAAAATTCCTTTTTTAGAGACCAAATTTCCATGAAAGAGAACCACCTATATCAAAAAAGTGACACTTCCTATACCTGGAATAAAAATGATGTTCTCATAGTGTAAAGAACATGATATACATGTTTTTAGCATGTGATTCTAATGTTTTATAATATATAACGATTTCATCAACATACTTCACAATGAAAGTGTCCATGTTTGGGTGAAATAAATTATTCATGAAGGTAATAAACATTTTCAAACCATTTTTTATTCCAATAATAATAATGCAATACTCATAAAATTCAAACCTAATAATAAACAATGCTACCAATATGTATTCCCTATGACCTGATGTTGTAGGTAGATATAAAAAGAATAAATATTTAAAAACCACTGAGCTTTGTTCAATTAATAAACCATGTTATCTATTTTTGGAAATGGAAACATGTTCTTCACGTTGATTTGATTCAAATTCTGGTATTCCAGACAAAGTCGAAGACCACCATCCGCCTTATTGGTGAACAACATTGGGAACCCCAAGGGGAAGTGCTAGGTATGATGACGCCTTTATCTTACTAATATTCTATATGTGCCTTAAGTTATTTTAATTCGATTGGTTCAATGAGATATAGTGGAGTCCGTACCAACAATGCACTGGAAACAAGCTTGATATCAAATACAACTACCCTTTGTGGAGGAAACCCCCATTAATCATTTAGAAACATATCTCCATACTAGTATACCACTAACAGATAAGGGGAGGGATATTCTGTCTGGTCAACCACAAGAAACAAGTCTTTCACCATCACTAAAAATACTTCCCTCAAGTGAGTGTATGGTCCAACTCTACATTCCTCTACATCTCATTCAAAAATCATTAGATATTTTTCCCCTTTAGGTGATTTAATGTTTACTCATCTCTCATATAAATCCATGTGTTGAGGTAGTTGGTCAACTAGTCCAAGAACAAGATCACATGAAAATCTATCATCTGTAGAGTTTTAAACCACCAAAATTATCAAATATTATAACCACTGTTGTATATTATATAATGATATTAGGATGATCTACATTTCTTAAAATTGGTTTATCAATATATATCAAGTCAAAAGAGTATATAATTTGTAAGTATAACCAATCAACCACATGATAAGATGTTAATTAATGGGATTCTCCAATGTTAAAAAAGTAGTAGATTGAGTAGAATTGATCTAGAACATATATATATCTTTTGAAGTTCACTATTTCTAATTATCTATATCCTAATCATAAATATATTCTCTAATAACCAACACTCCACAGTTCCCCAAATCCTCATCAATCACATGGTTCACTAACCCTTCCAAGGTATACACCTGATGCTGAGGCCCTATACCCACCACAGTGTATGATTTATCTATGTGATACTATGAGGATTTAGAATAGAAGTTATTTATATTACTTTTATTCCCATGGTGATGATTTTTCTTGAGTGAAACAATATATTCCTTTATAAAGTTTCCTTTCCTCCCCCAACTATAAAACCTAAAAAAAATTCACTCTACATATATGAGGTTGAATAAGATCTTGTTTTCTCTGGCCATCTACATCTACACTAGAATATATCTTATAACATCTTATTATTTCTCCTTGATTGAGAATCTAAGACTACACTAGATAAGGAACCCATTGGTCGACATATAGTAGAGAGAATACTAGTATTTTTTCTTCATTTATTCTTTTCTATTCCAACTGTGGAATGAGAAACACTACAAAAAATGTTGTCATATTGAAGTTCCGATCCTATCTATTAAACTATTGTCAAACCCCGATATAAATATATCTACCATTCTCCAACCCATTTTCTAGTATATTTTGTTTAAATAAGATCAACTTTATGAAGGGTGATAAATTTGAATACACTATCATCGACCCATGGTGGATCTCCATGAACTCATGCTGATTGTTAAACATCAGTTTAGTTGGGAAGAATTCCTAATTTAAGTGGATTGTGAAGGTTTCTCATGTCATCCATTACCATCTATCAGCCTACATCATCACACCCCACTATAGTCTAACAACTCTTTGAAGTAGACATGGAATAATCATAACTCTATGATCATCTAGAGTCTCTACCATGTCCAAAATCAACTCTATGAATAAGATCGATTAAACTATATTTTATGGGATACTATTTCCATAAAAGGAAGAGGGGTGATGTATTTTTAATTTACATGAATATTTTACCATCATTAGCCTACCTCTATGGTCCCCTTCACCTAAAATATATACCAGCTAAAAGAATCCTTGTTGGAGTGGTTAATTACTTGACCTTATAAATAATTTTAAGGAACGTGAGTGATTGAATAATCATACAAAAAATGGTGAACCATGATAAACAAGATATCTATGAGGTACAAATTTCTAGAAATTCCAAAAAAACATTAGGAAAATTTGAACCTTATTAGAGAAGTCAATAATGAACATTGGAACAGACAAGGGTTGACAACAATTTTCACCTTGAGAGGCTACCCCCAAGAACAATTAATAACCTACTATTCAATATAAAAAACATTCTAGTAAATTCTTCAAAATTTATATCATAGTCACAATGAAATATATGCACCCATTCAAAGAATAAAATAAGCTTCAATGATGGAATAAATGACATAATTCACCCAAACACATATCACAATTTCAAAGTGCATTTAATTATTTTGGCTTTACCTAGTGCAAGAAACCCACACACACACAGACATATATATTTGTAATATGATCATATTTTCCTAATATGATTCATTAATTAACAAACAAATCCCATAAAGAAACATATAATAATCATGTGCATCACCCAAGGTGTATTTAATCAGTGGTATGTTAAAAAATAAAAAATATGAATTCCCTCCTCATGGAAACATAAGAGTACACTACACAGTGTTGGCCGAACACTGATATATTTCCTCCATATATCTCCCAACCATCTTATCTCATGTATAAATTGTACCAAACCACGTAAAATTGAGAAAAAAAGATAGTGATCTAGGTTATCTGATTCCATTTAATAACACCCTGCCATGAATAATAGGGTCTGAGCTGGGGGTGCCACATTAACTCATGTGTGCCTCCCTATATGTGAGAGGTTGTCGATTTATGGTGATGTATAATAGAACAGTGTGGGTATACCATTCTCTCATTACAAAGAAACATTTTATTATGATAATTTTATAGATTATATATTGATATATATATATATAATAAATCAATTAATAATTTTTAGAGTAGTATTAGAAAAACTCATCCATTATATTAGTAGTATAGCTTGTCTGTTAATTAAACCAAATTAAATTAAAGGAACCAATTTATGGGAAATATATTAAATAAAATAATCACAAAAAAAAATTCCTCCTTGTAACATCTAAATTATCCAACTATCCTACTAAAACACCTATCACCAAACCCTTTCCCTTCACAATATCTCCGATAATTAATTCTACAAGTGAACATAAATACCTGAGTAGTGTGTGAGTACAAGAATTGTTATAACACCACCAATGGAACATAAAATCTACTAATAAGATATGTACAGGCATGAAATTAATGTAAATAGGGTATATATATAAAAAAATATATCCCACAATCAATAAAAATATTTTGGGTCCTTAGATATATGATCCACCTACTTCGACCCATTCCAAAAGGATTAGTTATTACCTACTTGAAACATCCCCTAAAATGGTAAAGAGCAACAAAATGAGTGGAATATCCCACCTAAAGTGATAAAAAAATCACTCTTACAATGATTCTAGACATCCCCCCTGGGGGAATAGTTCTTGATGCTCAACCGACATGATAATTTGTAAGATACAAGAACAATACAATAAGATACATTGTACTATTGAAATATTAAACATCACATTAAATAAAGTTGTATTATAACCTACACAATCAACATGAATAGAAACAAAGAATAGGTCTTAGAAGGCTTTAAACACATAAGAAATGTGACAAAACATCAATATAGGTCTCTATGATACACACACACATGTCACAAGATATTAAAATAACTCCTAGAAACATGTGCTAATGTCATGGGATTCCACCTCTTATGAAATAAAAATGATCACGGAAATGGTCATCATCCAACTCAAAAATAACCACAGGTTCCAAGAAACATTCCAATTTTTCGACATGTTTAGAAATATAGAATTGTGGAATATGTGGACCCAAACTCAAAAAAGTATAGGACATGATCAAATCACTAAGGAAGATCCTCTGTTGACAACGGTCTTGGTCCAAGCATTGTTTGTAAGCCAAATCCAAGAATCTAAATACTGATTCTATCAATGATCATCAAGAACCCAGTTATATTATTCCAAGCCCAATTTAACCAACCAATATATCTATGATCTAATTTCATTTTATAGATGACAATAGAAGATAATTTATCATGATAAATGAAAAATGTACTAGGTTGGATTTATGATTGTACCATTGTTCATGAATGTAACAGAGGCGTTATAATTGGATAAGAGATGATAAAATCCTAAAAGTGAAGATATTAAGGTATTTGGGGTTTGAATGAATGTTTAGGGAATGGAAAATGGGGTTCAATATTTTGTTTTTAGAAAATATCCTATTAAAATGGATTCCTCTCACATGGTGTTGTTAAATGTCCATGTCTAGTCAGTGTCCTCCACTTACTAGAAAATGGCTTCCACCGGATACCTGATGGCATATGGGGAAATCGAGTTCTCCCATGGAGTATAAAAACCCTTTCGATAGATAATAGGATGAAACATTTCTACAACAAAGACTCATCAGAGTGTCGATGTTTCCCTATCGGTTGGACCATGGGAATTCTATAACATCAAATGTTAGAGCACATCCACTTTCCAAGAACCAGCTCAGTTCCATCATATTTAACTCCTATATCCCACGTCTAAATAGCTTAAAATATACAAAATATTCTCTTTATATGTAAAAAAGTTGTGGAATACACAAAATATAGGATTCACTTCACCTACATAAAACACAAAGTGAACCCCTCTTCTGGATCCATTGAGCATTGTTCTAGCTCATTCAAACTCACAAAAACCTATCATATTCTATATAAAATAAGTTATTAAACATAAAAAATTGTAATTAATTAATTTAATTATAAAGTAATGTTCACCCAATAACATATTTCGCTACTCCATCACATAGAAACCACATCGAAAAAGTATTTTTAATCTTTAGAGATGCACTATACTCATGCTGGGAGAAATCCCCATCATCCTTGTTTGATTCCACCATACGTTGGGTGGAATTGAAACTAAAACCGTAGACTAAATCAATCCCAATGGCTATTAAGTGGAATCAACAATAGAGAAAGTACTCAATATAATACATTGGATCACTATAATAATTCCAAATAAAATCATCCCCCAATATGGGGAATCATGTAGTGGACTGGGAAGTGGAGTCACATCCCATATATTACTCCATTTTTCTCCATTTCCCCTTAAAATCGAGTGGTGGGGGTTGATTCATAAACTAATATTCTACCCCTCTCAAAATAAATTGATGGGGTATTATTTCAACATGGTCATAGGGGCCATGATGAAATCCCATCACCTGACTTAGCCCTATGACACAACCCCATGGATCACTATATGAAATCCCTCCCATGGACATTTAATGTGGTCTAGAAAATGGCATAATATAAAAACACACTTTAGGGGAAGGATGATTCCCAACTTATGTAGGGCTCCCAACAATTCATCCCTATCAGTTATTGTGTGGGGAATCTCTACCATGTTGAGTTGTGACGTGGACCTCCTTGATGTAGTTTAGCTATCGCACAAGAGGTGAGTCTAACCTAGTAGCCCCTTCCCTCTATATATTAAAAGCCCCATGTTCCCCAATTAAGGTTTTCCATAATTATGGAAATTAGGTTGCATCATCCTTAACCATATTGTTGTGGACTCCTTTTGTGAAAAATTCTAATGTATGTATACCCAAACAGTTATCCTCCACTTAGCCAAGAACCCAAACAACCATTTGGCTTTATTGACCATCCCAAAACATATCATAGGTATATTTTGGTGCTAAACTCCCTAATATGAACACAAATAAAAAATTGACCTCTAATGTTCATAAAAATTAAAACTTCTCCCCAAAATTAAGGACATATAGATGATTGGGTTGTTATAGGATGGTAGGTCTCTATTGATCGTCTAGATTAAATTACAATAAGGAATACTCTTCATTGATTTTTTACGAACGAAACCATTACCATATGCATTAATGTTCAACTAGATATATCCTATTAAATTCCAAAAATATGGAATGAAGTTTCAAGATTGACATTTGGAATGTTCATGTAACCACATAGGATAAACCTATACAACAACAACAACCTATCTCACATTGGGTAATCTCTATACTCCTCAGTCAATATATTTGCCAAATTTTAATGTCAAAGATGTTTCTTCTTACTTGATTCAATCCCTATATTTTCAATCACCTCCATTATCCATGTCATAGATGTTTCAACACCATCAGTAACCATCATGTGAGTTGTTAAAAAATATACTATGTGATCTTCATAAAACTCTACTTCACACAAGTTCCCTTATTTATTTTTTCTAATGGATTGATAAAGTTCTATTCATGCAATCATTGATTTCGAAATGTTGTTTTTATAAAGATAATGTGGTTTGAAATCCAAATATATCTTTCATAAGATTGTCATGAAATGTTGATTACAATGAAAAGTGATAAACTATTCAATTTTTTAAAGATGTTATTATTCCATTAGGGGGTCCAATAATTTATAGGTGAAGGGTCTAAATGAGTGGTCTGAATTTAATGGACAAGATCACAATATTTCACTATTTCATTTAGAATTCAATCCTATTCCTATGAATCAGATCTAATTATTAAGGGGCATTTTTGTCCACAAAAAATACTTTATAATGATTTATTTAGGAAAAAACAAATAAAATATGTAATTCTAACAAAATCATTGATGTTTATGAAACAAGCAGTTGTGTGGGATCATAACTAGAGGCACCACCAAAGTCCATGCTTCCATGAATGGACAAATCTTCCATGAGCAGATGATAATTCAATAAGCTAGCTATATTATATGGGATATAAGCCTATAAAATCTTTTCATACCACCGTTTCAATGGGCTTATGTAGCAACCCCAAATTTTATGAAATAATAAAATTAATTTGATTGAAAGATTCCATTACACAGAACACCGAATTTAAATGAATTTTGATATACTTTATGGATATAATTATTTATCATGACAGTAATAACTTAGTAGTAAAATTGGTGGGTATTAATTAGATTACATATATTTGGAAACTTTTATAGTTTACACTTGATAATTGGGTATCAATTGATCAAAAATGTCAATAGAAGTCATTTGAAATTAAAAGACATGTTTTTTAAGAAAAAATATTTTTTATGTGTCTAATGTGTTTTGACATATAAAATTTAATTTATCACTTTTGGTGAATTATTTTAGTAAAACCAATTAAATATATATTAAATAATATTTTTATTATTCATAAATTTTTTTTCTAGGAATGGGATAATAATAAATCCACTTTTATGCATAAAAAATGGTATCTTTCAAAAAAGTGGTTCTTTCGCCCATTTATTTTAAAATTTATTTTTTAAACATTGAATTTTTTTTGGAAAACTCAACTTTTCTTTTTAAATAAACATGTATATATTATCTTGGAATAGATTCTTTTGTAATTTTGAGAATGATTTAGTATTTGATGAATAGTGAAAATACTGACTTTTATTGAAAAGTACCTTTTCTTTTATAGAATTTAAAAAAAATTTAAATTTATTTTAAAATTATTTTAAAAGTATAAATACTTGAACTAATTATTTTTAATAAATTATTTCATTATAATAAATTTTATTTTCATTATAGAAATAAAAACTATTTGTTCTGGTGAAAACATTTTCGTTGGAAGACCACTCATTAATCATGTACGAGGGTTTAATTTTAAATTAAAATAAAACTTTTCAAAGAATTGAAATTTTAAAAATAGATTCCATATATAGAATAATAATAAATAACATTATTTAATAAGTTAAAAAAAATTTGTTATAATGAATAGAAAAATAACTAATAATTAATTTCCATTGTAAGGTTAGAACAAAAGGTATTGCGCATTACATGCGCGTGTTTTGAAATTAATTTTCATCAAAAATTGGTACTTAAATTGAAAATTTTTATTCTATAATTATAATATTTAGAAAAAATTTATCTATGATGTCTCATTTATTTTTAGTCATAAAGGAGAAAAATTCTAGGCAAATAAACAAAAAAAAATAGTTACCTTAGTGAAAACTAAAATTCTAAAAGTAAATAACTGTTAAGAATATGGTATAAAATTTTTCATAATTTTGTTCATTTTTATTATTAGTTTATCAACTATATCTTCCAAAATATCATTATTTTTAAAATTTTTATGTACTCTAGATGAGGTTCACATCCCATTATTGAGTAGCATTTATGTAGTTATAAAATTGTCACTTCATCTCAATTATAAAAGGAAACCCCCTCCAAAGCCTTATTCACACCTATTATGCCATTTGAATAAAAAAATGTAATAAACTCTCAATAAAAAAACCAAACACATTCTATATATTCTATTAATCCTAAAATGCCAACCCTAAGATTCTTAATAAGATATCAAAATATGTCTTTTCAAAGAAAAGGTAATTTTATTCACTACTCTGTTTATTTTTATTTGTTCTATTACCACCATAATTCATGATTCAATAATTAAAATATAATATAGCAAGTATATAAAATGTAATGAGATATTGTTATATTATATTAATAACCTATATCCATCTCTTCTACCATCAAATGGTAAATGAATCGCCAATCGTGTGTAAAGTGGACTACCACCTTGCGATCCAATGTAATTGTTTTCCATCACCACCTCCCAAGGAAGGATATAATAATGGGTTTAATGTATTTACATGATATTTATGATATATTTATACTCCTATAATTATGATGTCAAATATAAATTATTACCTTCAAATCCATTTGGAAACGATAACGTCTCACGTGCGAATGTGTGAACGACCACCTCTAAGAGGCGATGTGATTTGGTTTCATCCTATATTGAAATTGAATCCAATATAGTTATATTTAATAAATATATATATACATTATATAATAAATTAAAACTTATCTATGAATTTTATAACTTATTTAGCTTTCTTTTGTTCCACCTGTCAAGAAAATGGAAATAATGTTCATGCCCGTGTATGACATACCTTCTTGATGAACAATGTAATTTTTATCTCAATATCTAACTCTCAATCCTGAATGAATATTTTTATATAATGAATATATATTATATTTATATCATTATTAATATTATTGATATTATTGGATCATAATCAATGTATAATGATCAAAACTATAGAACCAAAATATTCTAAAAAAGTAATTGACACCCTAAATTGTGATTTTAACATAGAATTGTTAATAAATAGTTGGTAAAAGGTTATAGTTAAATAATATATGGTATGATATGTTTTATTGAGGTTCATTAAATGATTTATTATAAAACTATATTTATTATATATGAGTTTATAATGTGTATTAAGGTAGTAGAGACATGTGGTAGGGGATATTAAACTCACTTTTTTTCTGAGACACGTTCTTTATTCACTGCTTGTTTCTTTTATGTGGTGTGTATAATACCCATTAATTTATTTAATTATACTTATAATCAATTTATTTATTTTCATATCCATAAAAGGATACTTATTTCATGGTACATATCATTAAAATGTTTCCATTTTTTTTAATGGTTTAAGATAAGATATCAATGGTTTTTGTGATTGTTTATTATTATATAACATCCAATGATTAAATATTATGATATATGTCCCAAAAACCCTATAATATTCTTATCATTTAGTAATTTATATAAAATATAGGGTCCAACATTTTTTTCAACTTAATAAACTAAATATACCAAAATAATTTCTTATGTAAAACATCATTTATTTCTTAATTCAGTCAAAATTACTCTGTTCCATGTTAATGTCTTCAAAAACAACATTTAATATTTTTTATCAATATTAATATATTTTTTCAGTTATATTTATCATTTTTTTTAATTTTTATAAAATATTTTTAAATGAATGTTCTTTTCATTTTACAAATTAGGTACTTTTAAATTTTTTACAAATATTTTAAAGGAATATCTGTTTTTAATGTATATGAATGAATGATATTTTCCTCTATATTAATAACTATATGGTTTAATGATTCCCACAAATTTTTTGAATGTTATTTTACAAAAAAATGTTTTCATTATTATATTGGAAATTAAATTCATTAAAATAAGTGATTTTAAGGAGAAAAAGATATTTTCCTGAAGAAATGTTCAAAGTGATATATTAAAATCATTTTCCATATAAGATGGAATCCATAATGTTGCATAATATTTTCTTGGGGATATGATCCAATGATTCCATACTTCTTCATTCTTTTATGGGTTTATAATTTTGAATAAGAGATGTTTATGAAACCTATTTATTCTACAAGGGTTATCCTATGGCTAAATGTTTATGAAATAAGATTCCTTTTCATAGTATATGATTCGATGAATATTTTATGATTTCCTAGAACAAAATGTCTTATATTATGTGATAAATGGGACCAATATCTCCCACCAATTAATTGGGTAAATAAAGAAAACTCATGAGTTAATAATTTCATTAATTAAACTGATTTCATATTAATTAAGTTATGGGTGGACCAGGTGTCTTGTCCCTAATGTTATGTGTAGACTTGAATTCATGTTCACAAGGTTATGGGTGGACCTGGTTTTATGTCAATAATGTTTTTTGGACCTGGATTCAAGTTCATATAGTTATGTGTAGACATGGTTTCATGTCCATATGGTTAAGGGTGGACCGGGTTTCATGTACATAAGATTAGGCATAGAGCTGGCTTCTAGGTCTATAAGATCACATGATGGACTGATTTCATGTACTTAACATAAGGATCCATTATTTTCCTATTTCTACATGTCAATAATTTTATAAGATTATGTTTTTCCATATTTAAATGTATATATTAGGATCTCACAGAATATTCTCATTGATTTACTTATTGATTCATTTCTAATGAACTACCAAGATTTATTACATGAAATATTATTATTTTATATGTTTTAAAGGGCATGGTTTTAAAATGATAAGATCATGTTCTCATACACTTGTGAACATGTCATGATTATGTGATTAATGGTATCTACATCTCTTACCCTTATTAAGAATCATAGGTCATCGTTTGTTTTGATTCCTTTCCCAGACTATGAATAAAGGTTTTATGTTGAGTATGTCTATGAAAATAACTAAATGGGAATTTATTTATGAGTTATGTTCAAGATCATTCATGAAATAAAAACATTATGTATCTAGTCTCGGAAGAAAATAAACCTATACGGTAAAGGAACAATTATTTTTAAACCATATTAATTTTTTTCTATATTATATAATATCGATATGTGAAAATATTAGGTCACTATAATAGGCATCAGAGGATAGTATTATTCAAAAATTGGATATTATAAATATAAAACATTGATTAAAACCCTAGGGATATTTTTATTAATGATATAACTTCATAAATTTGGGTAGGAAAGAGATGTTGTGTGTCTTTTTGGTTGATTGTTTTTGTTGAGTAGGGTTGAAGTAGTTGAAGAAGGATGGATGTAAAAGAAGGTATGTATGGTGAATCATCAGACGTATGATCACATATATTCATGAGATGTCAAATCTGGAAGATGAAAAATATGTCTGATATCATAAAAGAATGAGATATCTGATCTAACGAATGTGTGATATGTCTAATATTTTGTAAGTGTGATATTTATGATATCATGGAAGAAAAAAATATATGATCTCATAGAGGAGATAAATTTATAAAATCATGGAATAACTAAATATAATGATCTCATTAGGGAGAATATTTTATCTTAGGAATGAGTGAGATGTTTGATTTCATGAGAGTGATAATGTCTATAATGATATCGAATAGAATGAATGTATAAATTGATCATGTGAAGTGAAAATGTATAAAATTATATCATAGAGTGTGAATTTAAAAAGTTATTTCTTAGTGATATAATGACTGAACTATACTCAAAGAGCACCATATGATTGTTATAATATCTCACATTGAGGTCATTTGAATCACAATAAGACAAATCTTGTTTTTCATAGTATCTCATTATGAGACACAACAAATCACATAAAGAACCCACAGGACTATCTTTGGTTCTCATTATGTGATCTTGTGAAGTAAATGATTGTTAGTTGACCTCATGGTGGATCATGCAATTTTATGTAATACAATAGTGTTGGATACTTTTTTTTATTTGAATCTCTTGATTGATCATACAAAGCACTGGAAGACATCCTTTTTGAACGACACATTATTTTAAATTAATCCCATGATAGGACCATGTGAAGTTTGTGATGCTTATTGTTGAGGAGGTAGAATGGACAAATGCCCATTATTTTTGGATTTTAGGAGGTGTGAATTCTCTTATAAATTCAGAGTTACCCATCCATAAGAGACAATTATATTTTTCATAGAATATTTATCTCAATCAATGTCCAAAGAAGAGATTTGGTGTGATCTAATGGATAATAAGTGATTAACATCACATAAGTATTTTTCATGAGAATAATGATGTCTTTCACCATGATCTTGGGATCGATGTAATTTATTGAATCTCTTATGAAAGGATCTTTTGAAGCAGTCTCATGAAGTGATTTATATTCTAGGTGGTTGAATGCATAAGATGTACTATTGATATCACACGATCTAGATGAAATTAACATGATCTAGAAAATTATATAAGCTGAACAAGGCCATCTTATTTTCATGATATGTATAAGGTCTCCCTTTTTACATGATTTGAATTGGATGTCACACAGGGGTCTCATGGCAGGATCTTGTATAGGGGTTATGTGTCATGATATCATGCAGGGGTTATGCACTAGGATATGGCACATGGGTTACACTCCACGATCTGATGAAAGGGTTATGCTTTAGGATCTCATGTGAGTCATATCACACAAAGTGATCACACATGGGGACTCAAACAAAGATCTTGAACAAGGGGTTAAATTCCAGGATCTCATGCAGTGGTCACATTCCCAGATCTTGGATAAGGAGAGATGCACCCACCATACCCTGTGATAAATATCATTGTTGTATCAATATTTTGAAGGATACAAATAATCATTACCATCTGACTATATTTATAGAAAGATATTATTCACTACTAAATCTAATGCAGTGAAATGAATAATTTATGTATCTTAAAGATCATTCCATATCCAAAGAGAAGATAATTTCTATGTCTATAGAAAATAGAAGCTCATTCCAGTTGTATAGAAAGTGGATGTACCAAATATATGTTTTTTCAAAAAAGTAAAATCATATCTGTGAAATAAATTCAATAGATCATCTAAATATAATTTAGTATTCATTAAATATAACTATTTATGGGACCAACATTTCCATAAAATTTGAATGAATCCATTATAGAGTAGTGAGAAAATGAATAGGAAGAGGTTGATCCCTTCCACAGGTATTTATCCATTGAAGGAAAGATCATGGGAGTCACCCTTGGGAAACATTGAGGTATCCCAAAATATTGTATTTATGTGGGCCTATGCATAGAAGTGATATATCCTGAATCATGTATGGGTAGTGAGATTTAGTAGGTTTTGTACATTGGTAAATTTCCATTGTATAACCCTTTAACATAACCCAGTGAGGATGAACCATGTAAAAGTTTATTTTCCCTTGTTTGTTCTTTCATTCTTTACTTTCTATGGATCATCATCAGATAAATTTCTAATGTATAAGATCAATATGAAAATAAATAAAATATAAGTGACCTTCATAATAAATATACCACAATCTATTTTCCTATAAAAATGATTGAAATGAATATCCATAAATTGATTCACCCCCCCCCCCCTCAAGAAATATAATACCCTTTTCTCATAATAATTGGTATCAGAGAATAGGTTAATTTTGTGGTATTTTTCTCTAAAAATGACTATTTGATTGTTGAAATTGATGTTTCAATATTCTCTTATATCAATGAGTCATTGGAAAGGGAAGAACATTAAAAAAATAATAAGTCTAATGGGATTTATTAGGTTTGAAGTTTTTATATAAAGACTATGATGCAGTTGATGGAAAATGATGATGCACTCAATTATGATTTCGATGAATCAAAAGTGAAACTATTTACAAAATAAATTATTCTATATAAATGAGTGAATACCGTGGCATTCCATGTGATGTTGGAACTACATAAAGGACCCCAGAATTTTTTATGAGGGGAGGTGTGAATCAGGGGGTGATATTTTTATTCTAAAGTGATGGGTCTTTTTCCCATGTTTGTAAAAACCTGTTAAATCTATCTGATGAGAATGAGCAGTAAAAAAAAATCACATTCAAAGAGTCAATAGAGAAAATTCTATTCATTTTCCTTTAAGGGATAGTCTAAGGTGCATACACCGACAATGTGTCGATTATACCAAAATCCAATTAAATTAACTCGATTTGGAATACAATATATTATTTATAGTCGCATTTTACCAGACACACACCTTTCATAATATTTTAGGGAAAGAGAACTGCGACCCCCAAAACACTTCTAATGACTCCCCTAACCTCACTGGCTTGGGAGAAATCCACACACACTTTATGGAATTGTTGGTCCATTCATTTCCATGAAATTATGCATCCCCAAATGTTGATATATATTCTTTTGATGTACTATTTTACATAAATATGTAATCCACTTTTTCATACACTAATTGTTCTTGAACAGTTATTATGTGATCTAGCCAGCTTCCTCCGTGAACTCTACTTCTCCCTATACTACCTCTGTAACCCACATACCTATATTGATTCTTGTTTATGGACTAACTCCTCCAAGAAATATATTCCACAAACCATCTTCCATGAACCATATTCCTTGAATTTTCCCTACATCATGCTCCATTATCCTTGGCATGCTATAGTGCCCCGCAAACACCCCTTCCATGAACTATCTTCGCGGACCACTTCTCCTTTCACTAAATCCTCATCATGAACCTCTTATCGTTTAGGGGGTTGTCTTCCCAAAAACACTTAGTACATTAATGAAGTTATCACTTATTTCTAATAAACATCTCTCTATAATGGAGGGATTAGTGAACCTTATACATGCACATAGATCTGAAAACACTGTTAAACCAAGTCATCAATATCTTCAATAATGACCCAAAAATTTATCAAATGAATTTATCCCTTAACATAGTAATTTCACATAGTAAAAATCACCTAAAATCACTTAGAGAACATATTAAATATATTGTAAATAAAGAATTTATGAAATAAGTAGTATTTATAAATGTCGAGGAACCCATATTGATGAAATATTAACTTAACCATATGAATAGTAATATGACCCCTATGAATAGAAAACATGACAAATGTATATAATACTCAACCATGGAAGTATAAATAAAATTTATGCATCTTTTTAATGAAAATATCAAATAATTATATAACATTATAAGTATGTAAATATTTAAAAAAATATTAACTAACTGTTGGTATTTTTATAACTCATAAATATTTAATTGCAATTTTATTATTAATTAAATAATTTAGAAGATAATTTATTTTCATAAAATGTATTCAAAATTAATATTTTTATGTCTTATTATTTTAATATAATTTTATGAGACATTAGGTAATTTTTCAATGTGATAATAAATCAGTTATGATTTTAAAATATGTATTACCAAGTAAATGATTACTTTAATTAAAAATTAAATTAATCATGATTCGAAAATTATTTCCATAAAATGGAGTTTTTTTAATTATACATCTCCAAAAATTGTTGGGGGTTAATTTTTGGTATTTTTATGAAATACATGAATTTTTTATGAATAGTAAAATATGATATTTTAAGATAAATGCTAAATACATGACTTTCTTATTCAAATTTGATGTAATAAGAATGTAAGAACCTTATTATTGAACCATAAATCATTATTTTAATATTTCTAGAAATAATAATCAAAATATTCATAGTTTTATCCAAAATAATACACTAATGAATATAATATTGAGAAAACACTCCACTCCATCACTATAAATAGCACCCTTACACCCTCTTATCCTCACACCTATAAAGCATTTCAAATTCCCTAAATTATTCCCAATAGTCCCTCCTCTAGGTGTCAGTGCTCTTTGTATCATGAAAATACCAAGACTATGTTCCTTGAGGAGGATCCCAATAGGATAATTCCAGAGGTGAATCATCTCAATTTTTCTATAATTTCCTTTCAATTTCAAATTCTTGTCTTATTCTATTCTCACCTAACATCATCCAATGGAATGATAACTCCAACGCCTTAAAAATAATATAATTATGTAATGTTATTGGAACATCCAACATTAAACTCCTCCCTCTCTCTTTTATCTTAAAAATTAAATTGTCTCTCGTGATGTGTTCATTTACTGATATTGTGGGTGATTCAAAATAAATTTCCTTAAACAAATTCAAGGATGATAATAAAAAAATTAATTAATTTAAAATATATTTTAACGTGTATTTTATATCCTATTTTTTTTCAGGAAATAAATTATACTCGTAAAACAAAATGATAAAATAAAACGAGTTTGTTGTGTTTGAAAACCCATGAAAATTATCCTAAAACGTTCCTCATTAACATTTATCTAACAAATCATTCTTTATTTATATAACCAAATACATTATAAAATCATTTAAGATTATGGAGGATAATTAATAATGTATAATAAAATTTTTTTATGTTCATCCTCATTATAAAATAACTTCCTTTCATGAATAAAAGTGATATAAGGCCCCGACCTTAAACATTACTTAACATTGAATTATATGATTAATTCACATTGAGGATCTTTTCAGGTTTAGAGTTTTAGAGAATTTGATCTTAACTATTACATCTCAAAAGAGTACAATGTAGACACTTCTACTAAGTTTCCATAAACTAAAAACTCTTAAAAAAACATATCTAGTTCCATGTTTTATATATCATTACTTTCCCTTGATCCCATCCTTGACACTACTCCACATTAATTCTTGTGAAAAACATTTCAAAAAAACTTGTGGTGAGCATAAGAAGCTCAGTAAGGGAAACACAAAGAATGAAAACTATTAGTTTTTTAAAACAACAAGTAAACCATGTATACTTTATCAAAGTAATACTTTTCACCTTTATGAAGTAGTAAAAACACTTCACTGAATAAAGGATAATTACTTACCCTTTTTGTAACCAAAAGATTCCCATGAAACCCATATAAAGAACACATAACATATAAAGGTAACTTGGGACATAAATATACTTAAGTGGAATAACCACACGGTCGACTTCCACACATATCACTTAATGGAATAGCCATACGGCCGACTTCCATAACCAATGCGTTGGAGGTTATAACGTAACCACCCATCCTGGTATTCATGGCACCAACCGTCATATGGTTTATCACATAACCACCCAGCAAATGTCTAAGTACCATTATCAAAAAATAAGACATAAAACAAATATAAAGGAAAGAAAACATTTCAACACTTTGATCACAATATATCACTTAAATATATTGACATAAAAAATCCATTATAAAAACCATTTTCAATACCAAAATACATAAAATATCATATGTTATTTATTTCATTTTAAAAACATTACTGCTTTTTGAGGAATCCAAAGACCAAATAATACTCATGGCGGCGGAAATGGTTGTTGTCACCGCGTAATTTAAAAGAAACATTCCTTTTTTTCGTTTAGTAAAATTCTTCATATAAAAAGATTATTTTTGAATAAAATAAAAAGTCAAAGGGTTTTATACACCGTATAAAATAATGTTGTGTATAAAACAAAATATGCCTCAATGAAAGGAGATTGAGATGATGTCCCTTACCTCGGGTCCAACTTGAATCAATCATTCTTTAACGTCCTGAATAATAAACTTGAGTTAATTTCTATTTTCTTAAAAACTTTTTTCAAGTTAATTATTCCTTTTCTATCACTTATTACCATGTTATGAACACTATTTAATTATTTAAGTTAATAATGGTCGTTTTTTCAATCATTGGTACTTGAGTCAAAAATAAACTCTTTATAATTACCAGTTGTTCATGTGGTAAAATATCCATTATATCAATAATTATATTCGTGATGTATATATCATATATATCATATATCTCCAGTATATACATTAATTTATAATATCATATAATCATTTAGAGGTATGAAATGAAATGCACCGTTCATGGAGATGGTAAGCCGTACGTACGCTTGAACGCTACTTTCATTTCTATGTCATATTAATGGAATTAAAACTAAATGAGAGATATGTATTTTATAATTCCAGAATTATATTCATCATTTAGATGTAACATACATCATATATATCCATTATATTTATGTAATTATAATAGTACATTACATTTGGGGATAAGAAATGAAATGCACTGTTCATGGAGACGGTAAGCTGTAAGTACGCATGAACACTCCTTTCATTTCTATCTCATACTTTAATGGAAAGAAATAATAATGATATAAAGGTATATTATAATTCAATTATAACATAATATATGGTAACTTTAAATCCATCCGTTATATTTCCCACATCTGGCATTAACGAATCAAATCACTTTGAGGGGGCGGTAGTCCGCACTTCCTAAAATGAAGATATCGCGTTTACCCATAATGGAATCCATAAAGGTATGACGTAAATGAAAAATACAGAAGCTTAAGGAAAACATAAAAATATTATATATATCATATATAAATATAGTGACATCTTAATGGCCACCTTTTAAGGTGTTATATGAGTGTTGAACAATCATCGTCTCGTGAGGCAGAAATTCACCATCCACAGAAACAGTATGTACTTTAACCATTATACGTAGGTGTGTGTAAGTGTAGCTCGAAAACATCACATAAAAATATTCTATTATATTGAAGATACAGGTTTTGTTACAAAATAAAGGAATAAAAAGAGTTTAGGGGGTTGGAGAAGCAAAATAAAATATAAGAACACAAGAGAAAACACTACCTTTAAAATGGGTAACTCTTTTTGATTTGAGCTCAAAGGCTTCCTTAGGACGACTTCTACCCAAAGTGAGGCTTCTAAGAGTAATAGAGGGATGTGAAGAGACAAAATTAGCAGATCTTGGCCGAACCAAAGGCTTGAGAGGTGTGGGTAAGGAGGTAGAGGTGGGGGCCTTTTATAAGAGGAGAGGAGGGGCACGCTTGGAAAGTTATAAAAGGCTACTTTATTATAAAAATCTTTTCGGATAAAAAAAATCCCACATTTATCAATTTAAAGGATAAGGTGATAAGGGTTCTAAATCCACCCATCCAATATGTTTTTGACAAGTGTAGGTCTTAGAGTTTACATTATTGTTTCATTTTATTTAAATCGATAAATAATGAGGTAATCGCTGCATCATCATTGTGTCATAAATAATTTAATTTATTTAATGTCTAGAAATTATAAAAAAAATCATGATGTAGGAAATATTGTTAGCTTTCCAATTAATATTTATAGTCAAAAATATGACTTGCCTAACCCCATTTAAACATTGTTTTAGTAATACAACACATGTTTCTGACATTTTCATTTTAACATTAAATAAAAAGTTATTAATGTCATTTTCCAACCAAATTGGATCCATGGGGTCCCCAAGTTGTCCCATAGATTTTCTTGGTCGTCCATGACACATCCAATAATGGTAGGACATGTGTCATGTTCATTTCATATTATTAAAACATTATTTTTACCTTAAATTACACTAATTACCTCTAATCACGATTATAAACATAAAAGTTACTATTCACCAAAAAATTATTTTAATCCCATTGAACCAAATTTTACTTCATAATGAAAACCATGTATGTAGGATTTTTTGATATTTAAAACCCAGAGGTGGTAAAATTTCATTTAAATGAAAAATCAGTTTTTTAAGTACCACATAGTGGTTTCACTATTCATCCAAAATTGACGTTTTTTAGAAAAATACCAAAACTTAACCCTAAGCTATATTTGATATTCAGAAATCCAAAATGATGTCTATTTTAAAAAATTAAAAACATTTAAGTTACATTAATTAATTTAATAATTAATTCCTGCTGTCAGAACAAATAGTGTGTTTTTATGAATTAAAATACAACATTTTTCACTTTAAAACCAATTCAAAACATATAAGTTACATTAATTGGTTTCAATGTCAAATTAATTCCACCGACCACTATTGGATTAAATGGTAAAAATATATTCTAATTTCACTTTAAAACCAATTCAAAATATAATCTAATCATATAAACAAATTAGATTAAAAAGTGGTTTTGAATTAAAATACTACATTTTTCACTATTAATTAAAAAAATGAACTTTATCGGAAAAATACCAAAAATTTACACAAAGTAAATTTTGATGTCCCGATTCTAAAGAAGAATTTTGTTTGGTCCAATATAATGTATAAGAGTGAACAAAAATATATGTAATGATGGTTTTCCATCAAAAGGCGATAAGTGGACCTTTAGTGAAGATTAGAGTATATATGCCTAAAATTGAATTCCTTTCATACTTTAAGCCTTTATCCATTAGTGGATAAATATAAAAACATTTAACAAACCTATATAATAATATTTTAGTTATTTCTATTCATTCCTGCCAATACAACGGCTACATGTTAACTACCATTTAAAATAATATTATTTTATTACTATTGTGCAACGTAAGATTTCAAAAAAACTTTTTGTTGCGTATCGGGTATGATATCGAACATAGCAACCTATTTAAAGTAAAATTAATATTTCATTAGTAAATATTAATAAATATGAAAATTTTTTATTCTTTATTTACATGGGATGTTACATCCTTCCCTCCTTTTGGGAATTGCGTCCTCGAAATTTTATTCACTTATCAAAATAAGTGGGGGTACTTATTCCTCATAGTATTTTCAGATTCCCACATTGCCTCTTCAACCATATGGTTTTTCCACAAAGCCTTTACCTGGTGAATTACCTTACTCTGCAGCACTTTCTCTCTATGGTCAAAAATATGGTTTGGTTGTTCTTCATAAGAGAGATTCTCTTTCAACTGAACTACCTTTGGGCTCAAAAATGATATGGATCTGGCATATACTTTCCCAACAGCGAAACATGAAAAACATTATGTACCTAAGATAAACTCGGAGGTAAAGCCACTCGGTAAGCAACTGATCCATCTCTCTCCAGAATTTCATATGGTCCAATTAACTTTGGAATCACCTTTCCTTTCTTACCAAATCACATCACACTTTTCCATGGTAAAACTTTGAGAAAAACAAGATCACCTACCTCGAAAGATAGATCCTTCCTCCAGTTATCTGCACAACTTTTCTGTCTGCTCTGAGCTATTCTCATGTGTTTCTAAACCAATTTAATTTTTTCTGCCATCTCTTCTACCAATTCTGGTCCCATCAGCTTCCTTTCACCTACTTCAACCGAAAAAGTCGGAGTTCGACACCACTTCCCAAATAATGCTTCAAACGGAGCCATCTGTATACTGGAATGAAAACTGTTATTATATGAAAATTAAACCAAAGAAAGATTTTGGTCCCAACATCCATGATAATCCATCTAACAAACACGTAGCATATCCTCCAAAGTCTGAATTGTTCGTTCTGACTTCCCATCTGACTGTGGATGAAAAGCTGTACTAAAATTTAATTCAGTACACAACGACGTCTGAAGGCCCTTCCAAAAGTTAGAAGTAATCCTTGGATCATGATCAGATACAATGGATAGGGGAACTCCATGCATCCTAAATATCTCTTTAAGATACAATTGAGAAAGTTGATCTAGAGAAAAAGTATCTTCAATATGAAGGAAATGAGAAGATTTAGTCAAGCGATCAACAATAACCCAGATTGCATTATTACCTTGAGATGTCATCAGTAATCCCACAACAAATTCCATGGATATATTTTCCCATTTCCACTCTGGCACTGGTAAAGGCTGAAGCATCCCTTTCGGTAATTGCCACTCTACTTTAACCTGCTGAAAAGTCAAACACTTCATAGTAAAATCAGCAATATCTCTTTTCATTCCATCCCACCAGTAATACTCCTGCAGATCTCTGTACATCTTATTATTGCCCGGATGAACTGAAAACGGGGAACTATGAGCCTCACATAACAACTCATTCTTCAACTGTGAATCACTAGGCACACGTAATCTCTTCCCAAACCTCAAAACACATTCATTATCAATGTTAAATTCCGGAAACTTACCCTTTTGAACCAGCTATACCTTTTTCTGCAACCCACTATCTTTCTTCTATGCTTGCTTGATTCTGTCTGATAGGGATGATCTCACTGATACCTGAAACAAAACAGAATAACTTCTTGCACCAAAAACTTCTATGCCAATGTTCATCAAATCAAAAATCAAAGGATCTCGTTCCAAATGTATCATGGTTAATGAAGAATTCCTTTTTCGACTCAAAGCATCAGCCACTTTATTTGCTTTTCCCGGATGGTAAAGAATTTTACAATCATAATCCTTGATTAATTCCAGCCATCTCCTCTGTCTCATGTTCAATTATTTCTGAGTGAATATATACCTTAAACTTTTGTGATTATTATATATTTCACACTTTACTCCATACAAATGATTCCTCCAAATTGTTAGAGCAAAAACAACAACAGCTAATTCCAAGTCATGTGTAGGGTAATTAGCTCATGAGTTTTCAACTGACCTGAAGCATATAAAATTACCTGATCATTCTGCATAAGGACACATGCAAGTCTCTTCAACGAAGAATCACTGTATATAACAAACTCACCATTCCTAGAAGGAAGTGCCAAAACTGGAGCATTCTCCAATCTTCTTTTCAACTCCTGAAAACAATCATCACATTCTTTTGTCTAGATAAACTTAACACCCTTCTGAGTTAGCTTAGTCATTGGACTAGATAACGATGAAAAATTTCTAACAAACCATCGGGAATAGCCTGACAAACCAAGGAAGCTACGAATCTCCGTTATATTTGTGGGTCTTGGCCATTCTTCAACAACTTTTGTTTTAGCAGGATCAATAGTTATGCAATTTTTTGAAACAATGTGACCAAGGAAAGAAATTTGTTGTAACCAAAACTCACACTTGCTGATTTTTCCATACAGTTTCTTTTCTTTTATGGTTTGCAAGATAACCCTTAAATGTCTTTCATTCTCCTCTTTACTTTTATAAAACACCAAAATATCATCAATGAAACCAACCACAAACTTATCCAAGAACTCATGGAATATTCTATTCATAAGGTCCATGAATACATCAGGTGAATTGGTTAACCCAAAAGACATAACTACAAATTCATAATGGCCATATCTAGTAAAAAACTTAGTCTTCAGAACGTCTGGTTCTTTTACATTCAACTGATGGTACCCCGACCTCAAGTCAATCTTCAAAAAATTCTGAGCTCCCAGGAGCTGATCAAACAAATCATCGATATGAGGCAAAGGATTCTTGTTCTTAATAGTGATGTTATGCAAGGCTCTATTATCAATGCAAAGTCTCATTGAACCATATTAATTTTAAACAAACAATATAAGAGCACCCCATGGTGATGTGCTAGGTCGAATGAAAACTTTATCTAATAACTCCTACAATTGCTTATTTAGCTATAAAAGTTCAACTTGAGTTATTCGATAAGGGGGTTTTGAAATTGGCTTAGAATCAGGAAAGAAGTCAATAGTAAATTGAACTTCTCGATCATGAATAATATAAGGCAACTCATCATGAAAAACATCAAGATACTCATTTACCACTGGCACACCATTAATCTGAACATTTCCCTTGTTTTCAACAACATGTGAAAGGTAACATTCATTTCCATCTTTTATGAGTTTCTCAACTTCCTAATATGTTATCAAAAGCAAGGGTTCATTCTTGTACACAAACTGAAATTATTTCTGAAAAGAAACCATTTTAGCTCTACAGTCAATCTTAGCATGATAAACATAAATCCAATCCATGCCCAAAATAACATCAAACTCTACTAGAGGGAAAACAATATGCTTTGCTGGTAGATTATTTCTGCAGACAAGGATAGGAAGGTTCTTATAATTTATTTTTGTCTCAAAGTTCCCTCTGGGTGTTTTTACCATAAGTTCAGGATTCATATCTTGAGATGGAATTTCCAATTTACTAGAAAACTTCTCAAAAATGAAAGAATGTGTAGACCCTGAATCAAAAAACACATTGGAATAATCTGAACAAACAAACAGTGTACTTGATACTACTTCATTCGATGGCCCAACATCTTCTGAAGTAGTTATAAAGGATTTCACCACCCCTTTATGCTTGTAGTTTGGATGCATTCCCTCAGTTGAGTTTTTCGTTAGACACTCATTTGCATAATGACCCATTTCATTACACTTAAAACATCTTAACACTGGATTTTCATTTTCTTCTTGTTCATCTTCCTTATAGTTACGAGAAGTATGACCAGACTTACCACACCGAAAGCACCATCCAGACTTGGATAAACATTCTCCAGGATTCATTTTATAACACTTCTCATAGGATGGATATTTGGTTTTCTTACCTCCTTATTTCTTTGATGTATTCTTCCCCTTTGCCTGCCAACTGGACCTCTTATTCTGTTGTTTGTCAAAGAACACCTGATCATCGACAAACTCCTTTTCCACCATCTCCGCACATGGAACAAGTTTTTCCTAACGTTTGAACTCATGAGAAGCTAATTCCCTTAAATACCTTGGCTTTAACCATAGGTAAAAATGGTTGATTTTACTATCAAGATCTCGTATGAATTTTGGAGCATACCTTGGTAGTCGAGTGAACTTTGCTTCATAAGTAGCCACTGAGTCATCCTCCTGTATCAACTAAAGGAATTGTTTTTCCATCCTAAGACGAACCACCTTAGGAAAATATTTCTCATGAAACATACCTTTGAATTCATCCTAGTGAAGATCATAAATCTCATCACTATCCCTGATATTTTTTATCATTGACAACCACTGATCTGCTTCACCTTCAAAACGGTAAACAACAAGACTAACCTTTTGATGTTCTGAACACCCCATGACATCAAAAATATTCTCCAGCGCTTTAATGCGCCCTTCAGCTAGCACAGGGTCAGATGATCCTCTGAATGATGGGGGATGTTGCCTCATGAAATTTTCCACCGCTGACATGTTCCTCCGTGGTTGATCTGGATGATCTCGTGCAAGGATACCACCACCATTTATAGCCTAAGTCAACTATGCCATTACTACAACAAACTGTTCAGTTCCGATTCTGACCATCTCACGTTTCTGATTTGGAAGGTTGTCTTCCTCCTGATATCATCCCAACATAGCTGCTTTGTTTCCTCTACGGAAAACCATTCTGAACACATAAATATCTTAGGTGAAACAACATGGTAATCTTCAAATGCAAAATCATTTCAATCATACTATAAATTAAATTATAATTCAACAATTTTCTAACTCATAAAGTTTTCTAAACCGACCTCTGATACCAACTATAAGGGCCCAGCCTTAAACATTACTTAACATTGAATTAAATAAATAATTCACATTGGGGATATTTTCAGGTTTAAAGTTTTAGATAATTAGATCTTAACTATTACATCTCAAAAGATTACAAAGTAGACACTTCTACTAAGTTTCCATAAAATAAAAACTCTTAAATAGAAACATGTCTAGTTCCATGTTTTATATAGCATGACTTTCCCTTGATCACATCCTTGACACTATTCCACATTATGTCCTGTGAAAAACATTTCAAAAAAATTGGGGTGAGCATAAAAAGCTCGGTAAGGGAAATAGAAGAATGAAAACTGTTAGTTTTTTAAAACAACTAGTAAACAATGTATACTTTATCAAAATAATACTTTTCACCTTTTTGAAGTAGTAAAAACTCTTCACTGAATAAAATATCATTACTTACCCTTTTTGTAACCATTATATTACCATAAAACCCATATAAAGAACACATAAAATATAAAGGTAACATGGAACATAAACATACTTAAGTGGAATAACCATACGGTCGACTTCCACACATATAACTTAATGGAATAGCCATACGGCCTACTTCCATACCCAATGCATTGGAGGTTATAATGTAACCACCCGTCCTGGTATTCAAGGCACCACCCGTCATATGGTTTATCACGTAACCACCATTCAAATGTCCAAGTACCATTATAAAATCATAAGACATAAAACAAATATAATGGAAAGAAAACATTTCCACACATTGATCACAATATATCACTTAAATATATTAACATAAAAATCCATTATAAAATCCATTTTCAATACCAAAATACATAAAAGAGTATATGGTATTTTTTTCATTTTAAAAACATTACTGCTTGTTGAGGAATCCAGTGACCAAATAATACTCGCTGCAGCGGTGACAACGACATTTTCTGCGGGGTATTTGTTTTATTCCTTTTATATCATATATTACCATGTTATGAACACTATGTAATTATTTAAGTTAATAATGGTCGTTTTGTCGATCATTGGTAGTTGAGTCAAAAATAAACACTTTATAATAACAAGTTGTTCATGTGGTAAAATATCCATTATATCAAGAATTATATTTTTGTTGTAGATATAATATATATCATATATATCCAGTATATACATGCATTTATAATATCACCTAATCATTTAGTGGTATGAAATGAAATGCACCATTCATGGAGACAGTAAGCCGTACGTACGCATGAACACTACTTTCATTTTATGTCATATTAATGGAATTAAAACTAAATGAGAGATATGTATATTTTAATTCCAGAATTATATTCATAATTGAGATGTATCATAACTCATATATATCCATTATATATATGTACTTATAATAGTACATTACATTTGGGTATAAGAAATGAAATGCACTGTTCATGGAGACGGTAAGCTGTACGTATGCATGAACGCTACTTTCATTTCTATCTCATACTTTAATGGAATGAAATAATAATGATATAAAGGTATATTATAATTCCAATATAACATCATATATAATAACTTTAAATTCATCCTTTATACGTCCCACATATGGCATTAACGAATCAAATCACTTTGAGGGGGCGGTAGTCCGCACTTCCTAAAATGAAGATATCACGTTTACCCATAATGGAAACCATAAAGGTATGACGTAAATGAAAAACACAGAAGCTTAAGGAAAACATAAAAATATTATATATATCATATATAAATATAGTGACATCTTAATGGCTACCTTTGAAGGTGTTATATGAGTGTTGAACAATCATCGTTTCGTGAGGCAGAAATTCACCATCCACGGAAACAATATGTTCTTTATCCATTAGATGTAGGTGTGTGTAAGTGTATCTTGAATCCTTCACATAAAAACATACTAGTATATCTAAAATACTGGTGTTTTTACAAAAAAAGGAATAAAAAGAGTTTAGGTGGTTGGAGAAGCAAAATAAAACATAAGAACACAAGAGAAAACACTACCTTTAAAACGGGTAACTCTTTTTGATTTGAGCTCAAAGGGATCCTTGGGAAGACTTCTGCCCAAAGTGAGGATTCTATGAGTAATAGAGGGATGTGAAGAGACAAAATGAGAAGAGCTTGGCTGAACCAAAGGCTTGAGTGGTGTGGGTAAGGAGGTAGAGGTGGGGGCCTTTTATTAGAGGAGAGGAGGGAAACTCTTGGAAAGTTATAAAAGGTTACTTTATTATAAAATTATTTTCAGATAAAAAAGGTCCCACAATTATAAATTTATAGGATAATGTGATAAGGGTTTGAAATCCACCAATCCAATAGGTTTTTGACAAGTTTAGGTCTTATATTTTACATTATCGTTTCATTTTATTTAAATCATTAAATAATGAGGTAATCGTTGCATCATCATGGTGTCATAAATAATTTAATTTTTTTAATGTCTAAAAATTATAAAAAAACTATCATCATGTAAGAAATATTTTTATCTTTCTAATTAATGTTTATAGTAAAAAATATGACTTTTATAACCCCATGTAAAAATTGTTTTTGTAAAACAACACATGTTTGTGACATTTTCATTTTAACATTAAATTAAAAGTTATTAATGTCATTTTCCTACCAAAGTGGCTCAATGGGGTCCCCATGTTTACCCATGGATTTTCTTGGTCGGCCATGACACATCCAATAAGGGTATGACATGTGTCAAGTTCATTTCATATTATTAAAACATTATTTTTACCTTAAATTACACTAATTACCTCTAATCGCAATTAAAAACTTAAAAGTTACTATTCGACAAAAAAATTATTTTAATCCCATTGAACCAAATTTTACTTCCTAATGACAACCATGTACATCAGATTTTTGAAATTCAAAATACATAGGTGGTAAAATTTCATTTAAACGAAAAATCGGTTTTTTAAGTACCACTTAGTGGTTTCACTATTCATCAAAAGTTGAATTTTTTCAGAAAAATACCAAAACTTCACCCTAATCTATATTTTATATTCTGAATTAAAAAATGATGTATATTTTACAAAACTCAAAAAATATAAGTTACATTAATTAATTTAATAATTAATTCCCGTTGTCAGAACAAATAGCGTGTTTTTATGAAACAATATATATCAAAAGAATGACAGTAGTTTAAGTCCAATTTCAAAGTGAAACTAATTACGACGAGCACTATTGGATTAAATGGTAAAAATATATTCTAATTTCACTTTAAAACCAATTCAAAATATAATCTAATCATATAAGAAAATTAGATTAAAAAGTGTTTTTGAATTAAAATACAACATTTTTCACAATTCATTAAATAAATAAACTTTATCAGAAATATTCCAAAAATTTACACAAAGTAAATTTTGATGTCCCGATTCTAAAGAAGAATTTTGTTTAGTCCAACAGAATGTATAAGAGTGACCAAAACTATATTTAATGATAGTTCTCCATCAAAAGGCGATAAGTGTACCTTTAGTGAAGATTAGAGTATATATGCCTAAAATTGAATTCCTTTCATACTTTAAGCCTTTATACTTTATTGGATAAATGTAAAAACATGTAACAAACATATATAATCATATTTTAGTTATTTCTATTTATTCCCACCAATACAATGGCTACGTGTTAACTACCATTAAAAATAATATTATTTTAGTACTATTGTGCAATGTAAGATTTCCAAGAAACTCTTTGTTACGTATCAGGTACGCTATCGAACATAGCAACCCCTTTAAAGGAAAAATAATACTTAATTAGTAAATATTAATAAATAGAAAAATGTTTTATTCTTTATTTTCCTGGGATGTTACATCCTTCACCGCTTTTGGGAATTGCGTCCTCGCAATTTTATTCACTTATCAAAATAAGTGGGGGTACTTATCCCTCATAGAATTTTTAGATTTCCACGTTGCCTCTCCAACCATATAGTTTTTCCAAAAAAAGACCTTTACCTGGTGAATTACCTTATTCCGCAACACTTGCTCTCTATGGTCAAGAATCTGGACTGGTTGTTCTTCATAAGAGAGATTCTCTTCCAACTGAACTACCTCCAGGCTCAAAACATGAGATGGATTTGGCATATACTTTCTCAACATAGAAACATGAAAAACATTATGTACTTGAGATAAACTCCGAGGTAAAGCCACTCGGTAAGCAACTGATCAAACTCTCTCCAAAATTTTATATGTTCCAATGAACCTTGGACTCATTTTTCCTTTCTTAACAAATCACATCACACTTTTCCGTGGTGAAACTTCGAGAAAAACATGATCACCTACCTCGAAAGATAAATCCTTCCTCTGGTTATCCGCATAACGTTTCTGTCTGCTCTGAGCTGTTCACATGTGTTTCTAAATCAACTAAACTTTTTATGCCATCTCTTCTACCAATTATAGTCCCATCAGCTTCCTTTCACTTACTTTATCCCAAAAAGCCAGAGTTCGACACCGCTTCCCATATAATGCTTTAAATGGATCCATCTGTATACTAGAATGAAAACTGTTGTTATATGAAAATTCAACCAAAGAAAGATGTTGGTCCCAACTTCCCTGATAATCAATCGAACAAGAACGTAGCATATCCTCCAAATTCTGAATTGTTCGTTCTGACTACCCATCTGACTGCGGATGAAAACCTGTACTAAAATTTAATTCAGTACCCAATGACTTCTGAAGGCCCTTCCAAAAGTTAAAAGTAAACCTGGGATCCCGATTAGATACAATGGATAGGGGAACTCCATGCAACCTGACTATCTCTTTAAGATACAATCGAAAAAAGTTGATCTAGAGAGAAAGTATCTCGAATAGAAGGAAATGATCAAATTTAGTCAAGCGATCAACAATAACACAAATTGCATTATTACCTTGAGATTTCTTCGGTAATCCCACAACAAAGTCGATGGATATATTTTCTCATTTCCACTCTGGCACTGGTAAAGGCTGAAGCATCCCTTTCGGTAACTACTGCTCTACTTTAACCTGCTGACAAGTCAAACACTTCACAGTAAAATCATCAATATCTCTTTTCATTCCATCCCACCAGTAATACTTTCGCAGATCTATGTATATCTTACTACTGCCAGGATGAACTGAAAACGGGGAACTATGAGCCTCACATAACAACTCATTCTTCAACTGGGAATCACTAGGCACACATAATCTCTTCCCAAACCTCAAAACACAATCATTATCAATGTTAAATTCCAGCAACTTACCCTTATGAACCAGCTCTACGTTTTTCTGCAACCCACTGTCTTTCTTCTGCACTTGCTTAATTCTGTTTGATAGGGATGATCTCACTGATACCTGAAACAAAATAGAAGAACTTACGGCACCAAAAACTTCTATGCCAAAGTTCATCAAAACAAAAACCAAAGGATCTCGTTCCAAACATATCATGTTTAATGAAGCATTAATTTTTCGACTCAAAGCATCATCCACTTTATTTGTTTTTCCCGGATGGCAATGAATTGAACAATCATAATCCTTGATTAATTCCAGCCATCTCCTATGTCTCATGTTCAATTCATTCTGAGTGAATATATACTTTAAAATTTTGTGATCAGTATATATTTCACACTTTACTCCATACAAATGGTGCCTCCAAATTTTTAGAGAAAAAACAACAGCAGCTAATTCCAAGTAATATGTAGGGTAATTTACCTCATGAGTTTTCAACTGACATGAAGCATATGCAATTACCTGATCATTCTGCATAAGGACACAACCAAGTCCCTTCAACTAAGAATCATTGTATATAACAAACTCACCATTCCTGGAAGGAAGTGCCAAAATAGAAGCATTCACCAATCTTCTTTTCAACTTCTGAAAACAATAATCACATTCTTTTGTCCAGATAAACGTAACACCCTTCCGAGTTAGCTTAGTCATTAGACTAGATAACCGTGAAAAATTTCTAACAAACATTTGTTAATTTCCTACCAAACCAAGGAAGCTACGAATCTTAGTTACATTTTTGGGTCTTGCCCATTCTTCAACAAATTTTGTTTTAGAAATATCAATAGTTATGCCATTTTTTGAAACAATGTGACTAAGAAAAGAAATTTTTTGTAACCAAAACTCACACTTGCTGAATTTTCCATACAGTTTCTTTTCTTTTAAGTTTTTCAAGATAACTCTTAAATGACATTCATGCTCCTCTTTACTTTTAGAAAACACCAAAATATCATCAATGAAAACAACCACAAACTTATCCAAGAACTCTTGGAAAATTATATTCATAAGGTCCCTGAATACAGTAGGTGCACTGGTTAACCCAAAATGTAACACCCCGAGATTTTATGAAAAATATTATTTTAATTTCATTAATGTCTTATGTTGTATTCTACACCAAGAATACCTTGCGCTATACGCAACACTATTCTTGGACCGTGTTACACACAATTTTGATAATAGTTATTCTATGCAACATTGAGTATATATATATATATATATATATATTAAATGTATAAATGAAATATGTTTGGATTCTGTTATACGAAACAACGAAGAATTCTTTCACAACACGCAACCATTACTTGGCTTGCATTACACGCAATCGTGACCTTCCTCGATAGCGTGTGTTGTACCCAATACCGGGTTTTAATAAACAATGTTATATTATTATAATATTGTCATGAACTAGCCGTTATGAATAATATTAACTAAAATTTGAATTTTATAACATTATTATTCATCTTACACATTTCTAGAACATGGTATAAGAACAAAATAAATTTTTCGGGTAAAATAAGTATTTTTCAAAAAATGCAGTTTTACAGCCTTTTGATGGCGCACCCACTTTAAATATAGTTTTTGACATGTTTATATGTTCAATTTGAAAAAATAATATTCTTCTTTTGAATCAGGATATAAAAATTTACATTAGATAAAGTTTTGATATTTTTCCGATAACTTTCATATTTTAATGAATAGTAAAAACACGCTATATTTTAATTAAAAACAACTTTTTTCATCGTAATATCTTATGTGGTTAAATTATAATATTGAATGTTTTTAAAGTATAAATAGAATATATTTTTACCATTAAATATTATGTATGTCATTAGCATTGATTTTACCTTGAATTCGTAGGTTAAATCAATTCAATCTTTTGCAATGTTTTAAACAAAAACCCGTTTTTATTCGACAACGAGATTAATTTTAATTTAATTTCTGAAACTTCTGTGTTTTGAATTTTAAAAAATGGATTCCATATTTGGAATCAGTGGGTCCAAATTATGTTAATAAGCTACTTTTTATTTTTGGGAATTATGAATAGTAACTACGGTAAATTTTATTTACCATAGTTAAAGGTAAATCGGGTAATTAAGGGTAAATATAATATTTTAAAATTACCCTAACAAATATAAAAATCCTATTGGATGACTAAAAGTCGACCCATATCACCTAGGGGTCGGATTAGAATCATTTAATGGACATTGTTCCATGAAAATAACTTAATTATTATTAAAACCAAAGAAAGTGACAACATGTCACTCTCTTAAATCTTATAAGTATATTAATTTTAATTTAGTGATAAACTTCATGAAACATCGAACATGAATAGTCTCCAGAAAGCTAATGAAATTATATACATCATATAAATTTATTTATAATTTTTAGGGATTAAATAATTATCATTAATTATGACACAATAGTGATGCAGAAATTGTTTATCTAGTGAAAAATCAAGAATATTGTTTTTATTAAACTCATAGTGACCATAAAATTCACAAATACCTAACCAAAACTTATTGTACATGTAAATGTAAACCATAATCATACAATGGTCGAATATTTGACCATTTAGAGCCTTATAAAAGCGATTATGACACTTATATTATTTTATTTTAAATGATGCCAAAGTTGTCACCTTCATAATTTAATAAATATAACAATTTAAATATTGTGATTTTAAGATGATAAATTCGAGTACAAGTATTATTGTGAAAGGTAATGTATTTATCTTCATCATAGGATTTTATTTTAAATTTTTATACAACAAATAAGTATATTAAATAATTATACAAAAATGATGTAGTAATTATTTTATTAAGAGATAAACCAAATAAATGGTTTTAAAAATAATAAAATAAATATTATATGAACTATTTAATGCGATAAACTAATTTTATAGACACATATGACCTTTTATTAATATATTAAAGCTTTTAGTTCGAACATATCTTCTGTATATATTTTATTTAAATTCAAATAAATGAATAGTGTCAAAATTGACACTATTGTTATTTTACAAAAATAACATATTATAAAATTGTTTAAAAATCAAAAAAATATTTAAAAATTATAAATTTATAGTTATATGGTCTATAATGTTATAAATTAAACAATTATGGAAAATGCACAACAAATAAGTAATTATTTTTTATAATTTAAAATTTAGAATTTTATTACCACAAATAAACTTAAATAGATTAAATAAGGATAAATCAAAATGATAAGGTTTAAAATAAGATCCAAACATGTCTAAATTTGATTGGTTGATGAGATTACAACCCTATCTCATCTAATCTTTGAATATGAGTCATTTTTGGCGGTTTTTAAGTGGGGTTAGATTTATTATAAATTAATATTTTTAAGAATTCCTAAGGTGCCCCTCTCCTCCCTTATAAAAGGGAACCTCCTCCCCCTCCTCCTCACTCCAAATTGAGCACTCAAGCTCGGCCAACCCCTGCCAAAATCCCTTATCCACTTCCCTAGAATAATCCAAGAGGTCCTGGTCTTCTTCAAAGACCAATCTTAGTTCCCTAAGTGAAGGATTCAAAGAAGCGTTCCAAAGAAGAGGTAATATCCATTACCGATCTTTTCAATTTTCTTTCTTCTTCAACTTCTTCTTCTTTAGTTGTTTCATGATAAAGTAATAACCTAAGTATTTCTTATATACTGATATGTTATTATAAATATGAAACAACTCTAATTAACCTTCTATCCATCCTACGGAAAAAGGAAATCACCGCGCGTGCGTACGTACGGAATACCGTCTCCACGCCGTGGTGTAATCTATTTTCCGCCACCACCTTAATTGGATGGGTATAATGGTTTAATGAGTAACTATATATGATTATTATAAAGTGATATTGATACTGAAATAGTATACATACACTTCAACACAATTCCACGACCATGAGAATGATATCATCGCTCGTGCGTACGTACGGACTACCGTCTCCACGATGCGATGAGATTCATTCTCAATGATTAACCATTCATGAATGATTATAAAGTATATATAATAAGTACTAATGAAATATATGACATAATAATGATACTGGAATTATTTATATGTATGTCATCTACTTAATTCCGTTCAATTCAATAAGGAAACGAAAACAGCGTTCATGCGTACGTACGGACTACCGTCTCCATGAACGGTGTATTTCTTTCCATTTACTGATTTATTATATATGTATATTCTGAATATATATATATAAATCATGTTTTATGTAATCATGATCTATGTAATCATATGAATAATTACAAGTTAAAAACACGAACGACAAATGAGACGATTTTACCCAAAACGCTACTTTAACATGAATTTACAAAAGAACGGGCAATATAAAGTCATAAGTGGATCATATATGATATAATAACAATGAATATGATTCTGGAATAAGTCAATAACATTATTTAAACCATTATACAGGAGCTTCGGACACGTACAAAGCAAATTGGACCTAAGGTAAGGGAAATATCACAATCTCATTTTTATCCGAGATTGTTTATTCGTAAGTATTTACTAGGGTGTATTTTATCATCCACATCCATGTTTCCTCGATATGTAATATTATTTCCATCCTCCTACAATTGTTTAAATCCAATTTTACCCTTCGGTGAGTTTTTAGTAAAATATATGAAAGGAATCTTTTTTTGTTTTTCGTACGAGGTACTTTTTGACTTTTCCGACAAAAGTACAAGAAGAATGTTTTTTAACTTATACGGCATGAATGGGTTTTTTTTAAAACATTATTTCCAAGAATCTTCCTTTACAAGTTTTCAAGTTTATTTTTAATCAACTTCTTTTAGTTTTAAATTGTAAGACATGTTAAGAAAGGAAATTTTTTTTGAAGTAGAAAGGATATTTTCCCCAAGAATGGATTTCAAGTATTTTATCAAAAATATTTTCCATCTAAGATAATAAAAGGGTTCTGTTTTTATCCCTATTATTACATGGATTTGATTATGTTGTGATGGAAATATTTTTATGAATTCTTTTATCTTATATGAATGGTTTTATGATGTCATGTTGTTTAAGAATTCCATTTTTATTACATGGGTTATGCAATGATGTATGATTTATGATTTTGTGGCACACATAAGAATGGTATCATTATGAGATGGGTGGGACCTATATCTCCCTCCAATGCATTGGGTAAAGATTTTATATCTCATGAGATAGACATGGCTGAAATGGTAGGTTATACCGGTTCAGTGAAACAGGACTGAAACGAGGGTTACTCGATTCAGAAAGGGACTTCGTCCACTAAGATAGTCTTGGCAATGAGTCTTGACTAACAAGAAATGATTCTCTATGATTATGTGTGTATGCCAAAAAGTTTCATGTTTTAAGTTATGATTATTGGGATTTCATTTCACTACTATGATTTATCCCATGTTATGAAATTATGCTCTCTTTTGCAGGTTAAGATTTCCAAAAGTTATGTTCTTATGAATATTATGTGATTGATTTTTCTTTTGTATACCCTTACTGAGCATTTGAGCTCACCCTTTTATGTTTTCTTTTCCCCAGGATATAAAGAAAGGTTTTAGGTAAAAAAAAAGGGAAGATCTTTATGGGAGATATTGAAGAACTTTCACCACGATTAGAGGATTATATTCCGAGTTTCCAAAGACACTAAACTATTACGATCCTTGTGTGTGTGTTTTTTGTTATGTACTAAGTATTCCGCAAAAGTAATGTAATGTCCATGTACGTCAGGCTTCGGGTCTCTACAGTTGGTATCAGAGGAAAGGTTTAGTCAACCTTTGGAAACTATGATGCGAAAACGTTAGTGAGATCCCTAGTGTTATTTCTAAGGTATGTCTAGGGATGTCCCTAAGGTTAAGTATACGTATAGGTTATAGTACTAGATTTACGCTAACGATCATAGAATTAAACCTAAGATGTTAGATATTGAAGTTACTCCCCCTTTATTATGATTTTTTCCTCTCACACTATTCTTTTGGGTTTTAGAAAATGGCTGGAAACAAGATGATTCACGATAATGGAGGATATGATGGACAATGGAATGATATTCTTCATAATGAAATGGGATTTGGAAGTCCAAACATCATTATTATGCCGAATCAGCAATCTCATAATATGATCAATAAAGTAAAATTTGGTAAGTTTCCCGACTCGGCTAATAAGAGAAATATGGAGTTTCATGATGATCATAGAGGAAAGAAAGTTCAATTTCCCCTATGTAAATCATGTGGGAAGAGGCATCAAAGAGAATGTTTCAAATGAACTGGAAGATGCTTTGGGTGTGGAAAAGAAGGAGACAAAGCAAGTAAATGCAAAGGAAAAGGTTCAGTTAACAACATGGATGAGGATAATGGTATTGCTACGACATCAACAATGGTTAAATGTTTTAAATGTGGAATGTACGGGCATTATGCAAACCAATGCCCTAAGGGAAAGTCTCATGAAGAGAATCAGTATGGTCGTATGGGAAGTATTTATGTTGATGATGATGAAGAGACTACAGATGATATGTGAGATGAAAGAATTGTTGAATCTTGGACAATGGTTTAAGAATGTAGTGGAATGATTACATGTTTATCATGTGTAATGTTGGAATAACGAGACATCTAAGGATTGTTACACTATTGTCTTTCCTTGAGTTTTGAAAGTGTATGATTAATGTTACCAGTATCCATGGAAGGTTATTCAGATATTTTTGGAATGTAGATGATATGCGCATAATGTAGGGATAAGGAGAAAATTAAATGTTTGATAGTATTCATGAGCTCATGACTGATATAAGGAGAAGGTTATATTATGGTTTGAGTATATAGAGTTTTTGGATTTTGGTATGTGGAAAATGTTAACTTTTAACAGTATTCATGATTTCACTAAGGTTCAATGGGTATTAATTCTTCAAGAGAATACATGATTAAGGCCTTTGAATGTTTGGAATGTGACCAACAAGAAATATCTTATGATATATGGGGATCAACGACAGTATTAAATCTCTGGTAATCGTTTTCACTATATTATGAGAGTGGACTGCAATATTATGGATAAGCCTAAAGATTACAATGGATTATGTTGGACATAAGTTAGTATTGTTTAAGGATAGAAGTTTTTTTCTCGATATTATTGATGGGATGTTATAGTAATATAGTTTTAGAAAAAGGACAACTTACAGGACGGGCGACAGCCCATCGCGTCGGACAAGGCTGTGGGAATCGAACCCACAACCGAAGTGCGACTGGCCTTTATCGCCTACCACTGTCCTACAGGATGTCCCTGTTTAGTATAATCTAGTTTTGTTATATTAAGCAGTATGATATATGAAGTATAAGTCCATTTTAGGAACCATATATGATTAATCTCACTATAGAATGACTTATGTATATTTAATAACTTTTGCTAACCTTTTTGTTTGAGACAGATGGAATGACCCGTCATTCTATCACATGATCTGCTAACACTTCACGAATAAAAAATTCAACTTCATTTATTTAAGAGATGAAGTAGAAATTGTTCAAGGCACGAACAACAGTGAGATTGTACCAAAATAAAGTAAGTATTTATTCTAATTCAAATTTTCAACTTTAGGGAAATGATCTTGAGAACCAAAAATGTTTTTCTAGTGCCCTTATATCTGATGAATCAGATGGTACCCTAGATCATCACAAATTTATGGCTTTGTGATTGCTAGCTTTTCCATAGCCATGTTCTCTACCACTCTCCATCAGAACATGATGGTTAGATTTCTCTTCCATATCCATATTTTCACCTATGTGGAAACCCAGTTATTAGTTTATTTGGGTAACCGTTACGTTTCATACTTTTGTTTTTAAAGATAAGTTTTGGTATTCCTTTTTACGATGTGAGTTTCTATCAAAGAAACTTTCAAATAATAAACCATTTATAACCCCGACGAATTTCGAGGGCGAAATTCATTTTAAGGGGGGTAGAATGTAACACCCCGAGATTTTATGAAAAATATTATTTTAATTTCATTAATGTCTTATGTTGTATTCTACACCAAGATTACCTTGCGCTATACGCAACACTATTCTTGGACCGTGTTACACACAATTTTGATAATAGTTATTCTACGCAACATTGAGTATATATATATATATTAAATGTATAAATGAAATATGTTTGGATTCTGTTATATGAAATAACGAAGAATTCTTTCACAACACGCAACCCTTACTTGGCTTGCATTACACGCAATCGCGACCTTCCTCGATAGCGTGTGTTGTACGCAATACCGGGTTTTAATAAACAATGTTATATTATTATAATATTGTCATGAACTAGCCGTTATGAATAGTATTAACTAAAATTTGAATTTTATAACATTATTATTCATCTTACACATTTCTAGAACATGGTATAAGAACAAAATAAATTTTTCGGGTAAAATAAGTATTTTTAAAAAAATGCAGTTTTACCGCCTTTTGATGGCGCACCCACTTTAAATATAGTTTTTGACATGTTTATATGTTCAATTTGACAAAATAATATTCTTCTTTTGAATCAGGATATAAAAATTTACATTAGATAATGTTTTGATATTTTTCTGATAACTTTCATATTTTAATGAATAGTAAAAACACGCTATATTTTAATTAAAAACAACTTTTTTCATCGTAATATCTTATGTGGTTAAATTATAATATTGAATGTTTTTAAAGTATAAATAGAATATATTTTTACCATTAAATAGAATGTATGTCATTAGCATTGATTTTACCTTGAATTCGTAGGTTAAATCAATTCAATCTTTTGCAATGTTTTAAACAAAAACCCGTTTTTATTCGACAACGGGATTAATTTTAATTTAATTTCTGCAACTTCTGTGTTTTGAATTTTAAAAAATGGATTCCATATTTGGAATAAGGGGGTCCAAATTATGTTAATAAGCTACTTTTTATTTTTGGGAATTATGAATAGTAACTACGGTAAATTTTATTTACCATAGTTAAAGGTAAATCGGGTAATTAAGGGTAAATATAATATTTTAAAATTACCCTAACAAATATAAAAATCCTATTGGATGACTAAAAGTCGACCCATATCACATAGGGGTCGGATTAGAATCATTTAATGGACATTGTTCCATGAAAATAACTTAATTATTATTAAAACCAAAGAAAGTGACAACATGTCACTCTCTTAAATCTTATAAGTATATTAATTTTAATTTAGTGATAAACTTCATGGAACATCGAACATGAATATTCTCCAGAAAGCTAATGAAATTATCTACATCATATAAATTTATTTATAATTTTTAGGGATTAAATAATTATCATTAATTATGACACAATAGTGATGCAGAAATTGTTTATCTAGTGAAAAATAAAGAATATTGTTTTTATTAAACTCATAGTGACCATAAAATTCACAAATACCTAACCAAAACTTATTGTACATGTAAATGTAAACCATAATCATCCAATGGTCGAATATTTGACCATTTAGAGCCTTATAAAAGCTATTATGACACTTATATTATTTTATTTTAAATGATGCCAAAGTTGTCACCTTCATAATTTAATAAATATAACAATTTAAATATTGTGATTTTAAGATGATAAATTAGAGTAAAAGTATTATTGTGAAAGGTAATGTATTTATCTTCATCATAGGATTTTATTTTAAATTTTTATACAACAAATAAGTATATTAAATAATTATACAAAAATGATGTAGTAATTATTTTATTAAGAGATAAACCAAATAAATGGTTTTAAAAATAATAAAATAAATATTATATGAACTATTTAATGTGATACACTAATTTTATAGATACATATGACCTTTTATTAATATATTAAAGCTTTTAGTTCGAACATATCTTCTATATATATTTTATTTAAATTCAAATAAATGAATAGTGTCCAAATTGACACTATTGTTATTTTACAAAAATAACATATTATAAAATTGTTTAAAAATCACAAAAATATTTAAAAATTATAAATTTATATTTATATGGTCTATAATGTTATAAAGTAAACAATTATCGAAAATTAACAACAAATAAGTAATTATTTGTTATAATTTAAAATTTAGAATTTTATTACCACAAATAAACTTAAATAGATTAAATAAGGATAAATCAAAATGATAAGGTTTAAAATAAGATCCAAACATGTCTAAATTTGATTGGTTGATGAGATTACAACCCTATCTCATCTAATCTTTAAATATGAGTCATTTTTGGAGGTTTTTAAGTGGGGTTAGATTTATTATAAATTAATATTTTTAAGAATTCCTAAGGTGCCCCTCTCCTCCCTTATAAAAGGGCACCTCCTCCCCCTCCTCCTCACACCAAATTGAGCACTCAAGCTCGGACAACCCCTGCCAAAATCCCTTATCCGCTTCCCTAGAATAATCCAAGAGGTCCTGGTCTTCTTCAAAGACCAATCTTAGTTCCGTAAGTGAAGGATTCAAAGAAGCGTTCCAAAGAAGAGGTAATATCCATTACCGATCTTTTCAATTTTCTTTCTTCTTAAACTCCTTCTTCTTTAGTTGTTTCATGATAAAGTAATAACCTAAGTATTTCTTATATACTGATATGTTATTATAAATATGAAACAACTCTAATTAACCTTCTATCCATCCTACGGAAAAAGGAAATCACCGCGCGTGCGTACGTACGGAATACCGTCTCCACGCCGTGGTGTAATCTATTTTCCGCAACCACCTTAATTGGATGGGTATAATGGTTTAATGAGTAACTATATATGATTATTATAAAGTGATATTGATACTGAAATAGTATACATACACTTCAACACAATTCCACGACCATGAGAATGATATCATCGCTCGTGCGTACGTACGGACTACCGTCTCCACGACGCGATGAGATTCATTCTCAATGATTAACCATTCATGAATGATTATAAAGTATATATAATAAGTACTAATGAAATATATGACATAATAATGATACTGGAATTATTTATATGTATGTCATCTACTTAATTCCGTTCAATTCAATAAGGAAACGAAAACAGCGTTCATGCGTACGTACGGACTACCGTCTCCATGAACGGTGTATTTCTTTCCATTTACTGATTTATTATATATGTATATTCTGAATATATATATATAAATCATGTTTTATGTAATCATGATCTAAGTAATCATATGAATAATTACAAGTTAAAAACACGAATGACAAATGAGACGATTTTACCCAAAACGCTACTTTAACATGAATTTACAAAAGAACGGGTAATATAAAGTCATAAGTGGATAATATATGATATAATAACAATGAATATGATTCTGGAATAAGTCAATAACATTATTTAAACCATTATACAGGAGCTTCGGACACGTACAAAGCAAATTGGACCTAAGGTAAGGGAAATATCACAATCTCATTTTTATCCGAGATTGTTTATTCGTAAGTATTTACTGGGGTGTATTTTATCATCCACATCCATGTTTCCTCGATATGTAATATTATTTCCATCCTCCTAAAATTGTTTAAATCCAATTTTACCCTTCGGTGAGTTTTTAGTAAAATATATTAAAGGAATCTTTTTTCGTTTTTCGTACGAGGTACTTTTTGACTTTTCCGACAAAAGTACAAGAAGAATGTTTTTTTAACTTATACGGCATGAATGGGTTTTTTTTAAAACATTATTTCCAAGAAGCTTCCTTTACAAGTTTTCAAGTTTATTTTTAATCAACTTCTTTTATTTTTAAATTGTAAGACATGTTAAGAAAGGAAAATGTTTTTGAAGTAGAAAGGATATTTTCCTCAAGAATGGATTTCAAGTATTTTATCAAAATTATTTTCCATCTAAGATAATAAAAGGGTTCTGTTTTTATACCTATTATTACATGGATTTGATTATGTTGTGATGGAAATATTTTTATGAATTCCTTTATCTTATATGAATGGTTTTATGATGTCATGTTGTTTAAGAATTCCATTTTTATTACATGGGTTATGCAATGATTTATGATTTATGATTTTGTGGCACACATAATAATGGTATCATTATGATATGGGTGGGACCTATATCTCCCTCCAATGCATTGGGTAAAGATTTTATATCTCATGAGATAGACATGGCTGAAATGGTAGGTTATACCGGTTCAGTGAAACAGGACTGAAACGAGGGTTACTCGATTCAGAAAGGGACTTCGTCCACTAAGATAGTCTTGGCAATGAGTCTTGACTAACAAGAAATGATTCTCTATGATTATGTGTGTATGCCACAAAGTTTCATGTTTTAAGTTATGATTATTGGGATTTCATTTCACTACTATGATTTATCCCATGTTATGAAATTATGCTCTCTTTTGCAGGTTAAGATTTCCAAAAGTTATGTTCTTATGAATATTATGTGATTGATTTTTCTTTTGTATACCCTTACTGAGCATTTGAGCTCACCCTTTTATGTTTTCTTTTCCCCAGGATATAAAGAAAGGTTTTAGGTAAAAAAAGGGAAGATCTTTATGGGAGATATTGAATAACTTTCACCATGATTAGAGGATTATATTCCGAGTTTCCAAAGACACTAAACTATTACGATCCTTGTGTGTGTGTTTTTTGTTATGTACTAAGTATTCCGAAAAAGTAATGTAATGTCCATGTACGTCAGGCTTCGGGTCTCTACACAAAAGGCACAACTAAAAATTCATAATGGCCACGTCTAGTATGAAACACAGTCTTAAGAATGATTACTTCTTTTAATTTCAACTGATGGTACCCCGACCTCAAGTCAATCTTCGAAAAATACTGAGCTCCCTAGAGCTGATCAAACAAATCATCGAAGGAAAAGGATACTTGTTCTTAACAGTGATGTTATTCAAGGCTCTATAATCAATGAAAAGTCTAATTGAACTATATTTCTTTTTAAAAAATAAGGCAATAGCACCCCATGGGGATGTTCTAGGTCGAATGAAACCTTTGTCTAATAACTCCTGCAATTTCTTCTTTAACTCTAAAAGTTCAACTTAAGCCATTCGATAAGGGGGTTTTAAAATTGGCTTAGAATCAGGAACTAATTCAAAAATAAATTCAACTTCTCGATCATCAATAATACCAAGAAACTCATCAGGAAAACATCAAGATACTCATTTACCACTGGCACATCATTAATCTGAACAATTCCCTTGTTTTCAAAAACATGTGCAAGGTAACATTCATTTCCATCTTTTACTAGTTTCTCAACATCCGGATATGTTATCAAAATTAAGGGTTCATTCTTGTACACAAACAAAAAATATTTCTAAAAAGAAACCATTTGAGCTCTGCAGTCAATCTTATCATGAGAAATATAAAGACAATCCATGCAAAAAATAACATCAAACTCTACTAGAGGCAAAAAAATAAGGTTTGCTGGTAGATTCTTTCTGCACACAATGATAGGAAGGTTCTTATAATTTCTTTTTGTCTCAATGTTCCCTCCGGGTGTTTTTACCATAAGTTCAGGATTCATATCTTGAGATGGAATTTCCAATTTACTAGAAAAAAATCTTAGAAATGAAAGAATGTGTAGACCCTGAATCAAACAATACATTGGCATAATCTGAACAAACAAAAAGTGTACCTGATACTACTTCATTCCATGGCCCAACATCTTATGAAGTAGTTGGAAAGGATTTCACCACCACTTTCTGCTTGTATTCTGGCTGCTTTCCCTCAGTTGAGTTCTTCATTAGACACTCATTTGCATAATGATCCAATTCATTACACATAAAACATCTTACCGCTGGCTTTTCTTTTCCTGCTTGTTCATCTTTCTTACAGTTACGAGCAATATGACCAGAATTACCACACCGAAAGCACTTTCTAGACTTGGACAAAACTTCTCTAGGATTCATTTTACCACACTTTTCACAGGATGGATATTTGGTTTTCTTACCTCCTTATTTCTTTGATGAATTCTTCCCCTTTGCCTGCCAACTGGACCTCTTATTCTGTTGTTTGTCAAAGAATACTTGTATAACGACTCATACTTTACATACATTGTTAATAATTCAAAATTGAAGCATACATATTACAACATATAACAAAACCATGGAAGTACCGTATAGGTATAGAGTCTTTAGAAATTGGGAAACATAAACAACTGATTCATAAAGCATCTACTTTGCCTCCCATTTATTTCATCATTACTAGAGTCCCTTTTTGGAATATCCTACGTAATAACCTTCTTCCCAGCCTGGGGAAATAAAACATACAAAAGGGTGAGCTCAAATGCTCAGTAAGGGTAAACAAAAGGAATATCAATCACATCATTAGAACATAACTTTTGGAAATCTTAACCTGCAAAAGAAATCATAATTTCATAACATGGGATAAATCATAGTAGTGAAATGTAATCCCAATAATCATAACTTAAAACATGAATCTTTGTGTCATACACACATAATCATAGAGAATAATTTCTTATTAGTCAATACTCATTGCCAAGAATATCTTAGTGGACAAAGTCCGTTTATGAACCGAGTTCACACCTCGTTTCAGTCCTGTTTCACTGAACCGGTTTAACCTGTCTTTCCAGCCATGTCTATCTCACGAGATATAAAATCTTTACCCAATGCATTGGAGGGATATATAGGTCCCACCCAAATTATAATGATACCATTCTTATGTGTTCCACAAAATCATAAATCATACATCATTGCATAACCCATGTAATAAAAATGGGATTCTTAAACAACATGACATCATAAAACAATTCATATAAGATAAAGGAATTCATAAAAATAATTCCATCACAACATAATCAAATCAATGTAATAATAGGGATAGAAACAGAACCCTATATTATCTTAGATGGAAAATAATATTGATAAAACACTTGAACTCCATTCTTGAGAAAAATATCCTTTCTACTTCAAAAACATTTTCCTTTCTTAACATGTCATACAATTTTAAACTAAAAGAATTTGATTAAAAATAAACTTGAAAACTTGTAAAGTAATCTTCTTGGAAATAATGTTTTAAAAATCCATTAATGCCGTATAAGTTAAAAAAAACATTCTTCCCGTACTTTTTTTTCGGAAAAGTCAAAAAGTACCTCGTACGAAAAACGAAAAAAGATTCCTTTTATATCTTTTACTAAAAACTCACCGAATGGTAAAATTGGATTTAAAAAATTGTAGGTGGATGGAAACAATATTACATATTTAGGAAACATGGATGTGGATGATAAAATACACCCCAGTAAATACCAAAGTATAAACAATCTCAGATAAAATGAGATTGTGATATTTTCCCTTACCTTAGGTCCGATTTGCTTAGTAAGTGTCCGAAACTCCTGTATAATAATTTAAATAATGTTATTGACTTATTACAGAATCATAATTATTGTTATGATATCATATATGGTCATATTATTAACTTCTTAGTAGTAATATTTCATTGCTACTTGTTACTCGGGTATTTATAACTTTTTGTTCTTATGCATATTTTGTCGAATAAATTCTTATTCTTCTCTTTAGGTTATAGATACATCATTTCCAGAATGGTATTAATGTACTATATATCATATTTATTCATTAAATTCATTTATATAATCATTATGCAATGAAGATCATGTAGAATGAATCGCATCACATCGTGGAGATGGTATTCCGTAGGTACGCACGAGCGATGATATCGTTCCCATGATCGTGGAATTGTATTGGAGTGTATGTATACTATTTCAGAATAAATATCACTTTACATTAATCATATATAGTTTTTTTCACCATTATACTCATCCAAGTAAGGTGGTGATGGAAAATAGATTACACCACGGCGTGGAGACGGTATTCCGTACGTACGCACGCGCGGTGATTTCGTTTTCCGTAGGATGGATAGATGGTAAAATAGGGTTGTTTCATACTTTTAATAACATATCAGTATATGATTGATAGTGATGTTATTACTTCATAATGAAACAAATAAAGAAGAAGAAGTTGAAGAAGAAAGAATTTTTAAAGGATCGGTAATGGATATTACCTCTTTTTTGACGCGCCTCTTCTTAAACTCCTCTTAGGGCACTAGGGTTGGTCTTTGAAGAAGACCAGAACCTCTAGGATAATTCTAGTGAAGTGGGGAAGTGAAATGGGCAGTTTTTGGCCGAGCATGAAGGCTCAAATTGGTGTGAGGAGGAGAGGGAGGAGGTGCCCTTATATAAGGGAGGAAAGGGGCACCTTTGGAAATATAAGAAATATTAGTTTATATTAAATCCCAACCCCACTTAAAAACATCCAAAATGACTCATATACGAATATTAGATGAGATAGGGTTGTAATATAATCAACCAATAAAATTTAGACATGTTAGGAATTTATTTTAAACATTATCAACTTGATTTATCCTTATTTATCAGTTTAATTTTATTTGTGGTAATAATATTCTAAATTTTAAATTATTATAAGAAAATTACTTATGTGTTGTTAATTTTACATTATTTGAAACTTTATGACATTTTAGACCATATAAAATTTAATTTATAATTTTTAAATATTTTTTGTGATTTTTAAACAATTTTATAATATGTTATTTTTATAAAATAACAATAGTGTCAATTTTGACACTATTCATTTATTTGAATTTAAATAAAATATATACAGAAGACATGTTAAAATAAAAAGCTTTAATAGATTAATAAAATATCATATGTATCTAGAAAATTAGTGGAGCACATTAAATAGTTCATATAATATTTATTTTATTATTTTTAAAACCATTTATTTGATATTTTAATTAATAAAATAATTTCAACATCACTATTGTGTCATAATTAATGATAATTATTTAATCCATAAAAATTATAAATAAATTCCTATGTTTTATATAATTGTATTAGATTTTTGGAGATTATTCATTTTTGAAGTTTCATTAAGTTTATCACTAAATTAAAATTATTATACTTATAAGATTTAAGAAAGTGACATGTTGTCACATTCATTGGTTTTAATAATAATTAAATTATTTTCATGGAAAAAAGTCCATTAAACGAATCTAATCCGACCCTTAGGTGATATGGGTGTACTTTTAGTCATAAAATAGGATTTTAGCAGGTTTTAGGGTAATTTTATAATCTTATATTTACCCTTAATTACCTGATTTTCCTTTAACTATGGTAAATAAAATTTACCGTAGTTACTATTCATAATGCCCAAATTTTAAATGTAGCCTGTTGACATAATTTGGAACCAATGATTACAAATATTGAATGCATTTTTCAAAATTCAAAACATATAAGTCGCAGTAATTAATTTAAAATAAATCCCGTTGTTAAGAAAACATGTTTTAGAAGTTAAAACATTGCCAAAGATTGAAATGTTTTACCTATGAATTCAATGTGAAATTAATGGTAATGACATAAATTATATTAAATGGTAAAAATATATTCTATCTATACTTTAAAACCATTCAATATTATAATTTTACCATATAAATTATCTCAATGAAAAAAGTTGTTTTTAATTAAAAATTAGCGTATTTTTACTATTCATCAAAATATGAAAGTTATCAGAAAAATATCGAAATTTTATCCAAAGTAAATTTTTATATCCTGATTCAAAAGAAGAATTTTATTTTGTCAAATTGAACTTAGAAAAGTGTCAAAAACTATATTTAATGTGGGTGCGCCATCAAAAGGCGGAAAAACTGCATTTTTTGATAAATACTTATTTTACCCAAAAAAAATATATTTTGTTCTCTTACCATGTTCTAGAAAATGTGTAAGATGAATAATAATGTTGTAAAATTTAAAATTCAGTAAATACTATTCATAACGGCTAGTTTATAATATTATAATAATATATCGTTGTTTAGTGGAACTCGGTATTGCGTACAACACACGCTATCGAGGAAGGTCGCGATTGCGTGTAGCGAAAGATTCCTTTGATAATTTATATAACATAAAAAAAATATTTCTCATAAAAGTCTCGGGTGTTACATTCTACCCCCTTAAAATGAATTTCTCCCTCGAAATTCATCACTTTGTAACAAACAGATGAGGATACCTCTCCCTCATCATATCCTCAAGCTCCCATGTAGCTTCTTTTAATTGGTGGTTCCTCCATAAAACTTTCACCAAGCAAGTGGTCTTGTTTCGTACGACTTTTTCGCTACGATCCAGAATCTCTATCGGTTGTTCTTCATAAGAAAGATCTTTCTCCAGCGGTACAACTTCTAAGCTGAGTACATGTGAATGATCAGGTATGTACTTTCTCAGGAGAGATACATGGAACACATCGTGAACTTGAGAGAGACTCAGTGGAAGCGCCAATCAGTAAGCTACCTTCCCAATACGATCCAGTATTTCGAATGGACCGATATATCTAGGGCTCAACTTCCTCTTCTTTCCAAATCTCATTACCTCTTCCAGGGAGATATTAGTAAGAACACTTTATCACCCACTTTAAACTCTAGGTCTTTTCTTCGGTTGTTGGAATAACTTTTCTGTCGACTCTGAGCTGCTCTTATGTGTTGTTGAATAGATCGGACCTTTTCTGCCATCTCATCAACAATATCAGTTCCTAATAGCTTTCTTTCCCCAACTTCATCCCAGCAAGTTGGAGTCCTGCATTTCTTTCTATAGAGAGCTTCATAAGGATCCATCTGAATACTGGAGTGAAAGCTATTATTATAAGAAAATTCCACCAAAGGTAGGTGTTGATCCCAACCATCTTTGAAATCTATAGAGCAATCTCTCAGCATATCTTCTAGAGTTTGAATTTTCCTCTCAGACTGACCGTCTGTCTGAGGATGATAAGCATTGATGAAACTCAACTATGTATCCAGAGTATACTGAAGACTTCACCAGAACTTTGTGGTAAACTCGGATCCCAATCAGATATAATAGAAAGTGGTACTCTAGAAAATCTTACCACTTCCTTTACATATATCCTGGCAAGCTGATCCAGAGAGAAATCCTCTCTAATAGCGATGAAGTGTTACGACTTTGTAAGCCGATCAACTATGACCCAGATAGCATTATTGCTTTTGGATGTTTTAGGATGTCCGGTGACAAAGTCCATAGTGATGTTTTCCCATTTCCATTCTGGTATGGGTAATGGTTGTAGCATCCCCTTAGACTTATGTCTCTCAACTTTAACTTGATGACAAACCAAGCATCGAGAGACATATTCAGCGACATCTCTTTTCATGCCATCCCACCAGATATCCCCTCTTTTGAGATTATGTGACCCAAAAATGAAACTCTTTGAAGCCAAAATTCAAACTTGGTAAATTTGGCATAAAGCTTCTCCTTTCTGAAGGTCTTCAATATAGTTCTCAAGTGATCTTCATGTTATTCCTTACTCTTTGAATATACAAGAATATCATCTACAAATACTACCACAAACTGATCAAGATAGTCTCTAAAGACTCTATTCACCAGATCCATGAAGATAACAGGGGCATTAGTAAGAACAAATGGCATCACTATAAATTCATAGTGCCCATACCTTGTACGGAAATCCGTCTTCAGAATATCCTCCCTTTTGACCCTTAATTGGTTATACCCTGAATGAAGATCAATCTTCGAAAAGTATTGAGCTCCTTTTAGTTGGTCAAATAAGTCATCAATGCATGGGAGAGGATATTTGTTCTTGATAGTGATCTTGTTAAGTTCTCGATAATCAATGCAGAGTCCCATTGATCCATCTTTCTTCTTAACAAACAGAATAGGTTCTCCCCAAGGTGACGCACTAGGTCGTATGAGTCCTTTATCAATATTCTCTTGGAGTTGCTTCTTCAATTCCTGCAACTCAGTTGGGTCCATTCCTTAAGGTGTCTTTGAAATAGGCAGAGCACCCGGTATGAGTTCTATTGAAAACTCAACTTCACGATTTGGTGGAAGACCTGGCAATTCCTCTGGAAAGACATCGTCAAACTCCTGTACAATGGGAATATTCTTAATCATGAGTTTCTCACCAACCATTTGAGATAAATAACCTTCATTTAGTGGAATCAAGACCCATAAGATGGATGAAATTTCCACTGGAAGGTTATGTTCATCCGTGCATCTATAGATGATCATATATTGATTTGGAATATGAAATGTGACTTCCCTTCTTCGGAAATTGATATGAGCTCCATATAAATAATGCCAATCCATGCCAAGAATCACATCAAATTCCACTATAGGAAGGATCACATGATTTGTAGGAAGCACTTTCCCAGAAACTTCAATCGGAGAAGAATTATAAACTTTTGATGCGACTGGTGTGCCATTAGGGGTTGTCAAAACTAACTCAACATCTAATTGTTGAGGTAATATGGTGATATCCTTAAAAATTCTTCAAAAATAAAGGAGTGGGTGGATGCAGAATAAAATAAAACAATTGATACTTTAGAGTGGATGGTAAGTGTACCTTTCACCACATCGTTATCGTACTCCACATCGCTGATAGAAATTGCATGTGACATTCCTTTGACTTTAGCCTTAAGAGTTTGTTGACGTCGACCATCATCATCAACCCTTGGATTTTGGAATTGATTCGCATAATTCCCCATCTTCTTACACTTGAATCATTGAAGTGTAGTAGGTTCATTCTGTGTATCCCATCCTTTGTTTGCATCATTAGACATCTTCTTCCCATCATTGCGGCATTCAAATGCCCGATGACCTTCCTTTCCACATTTGAAACATCTACTTGTCCCTTTAAGACAATTGCCTCCATGTTTCTTTCCAAACTTTGAGCATAATTGAAAGCTCATCCTCTTTTCAGTGTGCTCTTTAGATTTTCCTTTGAATTCCATTTTCCTCTTCTTATCAAACCCATATGACTGATGGATTACTCCAATATCCATCTCAACTTTTAGAGCACATCGAACGATTTCCTCATATCTATTGAAGTCCCTTATGGATAACGCCCTTCGAAGACTTGGTTTTAAGCTACTAAAGAATCGATCGATCTTACTCTCAGGTTGGATAATAATACCAGAAGCATACCTTGATAAGTTCATTAACTCCTCCCATTCCATGGACTCAATTTCATCTCTTTTCCTCGTATTCTTGATAAGATTCCACCATTGATCAGCATCACCTTCCAAACAATACATTGCTAAGATGACTTTATCATGTTCAGAACATTGAAGAACTGAAAATATCTTTTCAGTTGTACTAATCCTTTGTTCAGCAACTAATGGATCAGTAGACCCGCAGAATGAAGGTGGACGCTGCCTCATGAAGGATTCAACAGAATGTTTCTCCTTCCTTTGCTCGTTTGGAAGTCCTGCATGATTCATAGCTTGAGAAAGTTGTGTGAGCATGGCTACAAGATTTTGCATTCCATCTCCCAGAACGTTTGGTTTCTCAGGGGGACAATCATTGCATTTCCCATCGCATTCCGCATTAACATGGTTCCTTCTGGTTCCAACCATTGACTAAAACCAAGAAGAAGAGTGTGAGAACACTAATTATAATAGGAAAAGCACATAATCTAGAATAAAATTTCACACTTAAGGTCTTATCCTGGGTTATTCATGGCCATTTCTAAAACAGTAAGACTGTGTTCTATGATTAGACGTATCCTTAGGATTCTTACTAAGGCTTTCACATCCTAGTTTCCAAAGGATGACTATACCTTTCCTCTGATACCAACTATAACGACCCATACTTTACATACATTGTTAATACATCAAAATTGAAGCAAAATCATTACAACATCCGCAAGCATACTTTTAGAATCAAATGGCTAACGGATGGTGATCGTAACACCAAATTCTACAACTCTCTACAAAGAATTCGGAAAGCCAGTAGGCCTCTTGCCTCCCTTAAAGATGGTGATAATCTTTTGGATAATGAAGATGACATTGCTCAGAATGTTGTCTCTTACTTTGAATCTTTATTCAATGGGCCTTGTTTGAAAAAGGAACTCATTAATGACGTCATTCCAACTCTTGTCACTGATGTTGATAATAGTTTTCTCCTGGGTGTTCCTCTTAATCATGAAATTAGAGACACTGTCTTTGGTTTGAACCCTGACAGTGCCCCAGGACCTGATGGGTTCACTAATGTTTTCTATCAAAAATATTGGGATATCATTCATGATGATGTTTGCAAGCTCGTTAAATCTTTCTTTGCTAATGGTTTCTTACCTCATGTAATAAATTCCCAATTCCTTGCTTTGATCCCCAAAGTTGAAAATGCCGCTGAAATCCATCTTTTTCACCCTATAGCTCTGATCAACACTCTCTATAAAATTATCACCAGGCTTATAGCTAACAGACTAAACACTATTACTGACAAAATTATCTCCTGCAACCAATTTGGTTTTATCAAGGGGCGATCAATCCAAGACTGCATTTGTCTTGCTTCGGAATGCACTAACATGCTTAATAATAAAAATAGAGGCGGAAACATCGCCATTCAACTAGACATTCGTAAAGCTTTTGACACTATGGACTGGAATTTCATTTTCAAAGTTCTTCATGGTTTTGGCTTCAATGATAACTTCATATCTAGACTTAAAATCCTCTTTCATTCTACTCATGTTTCCATTTTAGTCAATGGATCGCCTAGAGGGTTTTTCAAATGTTCTAAAGGAGTCAGACAAGGAGATCCCTTATCTGCTATTCTTTTTTCCATTGTAGAAGACTATTTTAGTCGTCTGCTCACCCATATGGTTGATCAAAACAAGCTCAAACCCATTCAGGATTACAGAAATGTGAATGCCCCCACTCACCTCCTTTATGCTGATGACATCATACTTTTTCTAAAGGGTGATCTTAAAAACATCAGAACTCTCAAAGCTGCTATCAACCACTACGAGGAGGTCTCGGGTCAAGTCATTGGTTGGAATAAATCTTTCATTTACTTTGGTAAAAACTTCCCTTCTGCTAGAAAAAATAATATCATCAACGAGCTTAGTATCAAAGAAGGTACTATCCCTTTCAAGTACCTTGGGGTTCCCATCTTCTGGGGTAGACCCAAAGCCTGCTACTTTTCAAGCATTGTTGACCAGGCTCTTCATCAACTTTCCTCTTGGAAAGGAAAATCCCTCTCCATGGCGGGGAGAGTTTGCCTTGTAAAGTCTGTGATTGTTTCCAAACTTGTTTACTCGATGATGGTCTATAAATGGCCTATTAGTCTCATTAAAAAGCTAAATGTTCACATTAAAAACTTTGTCTGGTCTGGCAGCACTTTGGACAGAAAACTTGTGACTATTCCTTGGGCTAAGTTTTGTAAGCCTATTGCTATGGGTGGTCTTGGTATTAAAAACATTAAGTTCTTCAATGAAGCTCTTCAAGCCAGATTAACTTGGACCCTGATTCACAATGACACCCCTCCCGTTTCTTTTATCAAAAACAGGTTCATTGATAGATTGAAAAGAGCTAATAGAAGTTTCATGACCTCTTCCATTTGGCCCTCTGTTAGAGACACTTATGATAATATTATGCACAATGCTAGATGGATGGTTTCGAGAAACTCGTCCATGAGATTCTGGTTAGACAATTGGACTAGTGCTCCTCTTATCTCTGTGACTCCCCTTGACAATATCCCTGTTGACATCAACTCCACTGTCAATGATGTGATTAATTCTCACTTTGATTCCCTCCCAGACAGCATCACTCAAATTATTGATTCCTACCATTTTTCTAACTTGAGTGATTTCTTGATTTGGGAGCCTTCTCATAACGGGATCCTTAATACCAAAAACTTTTATAATCACTCCTTACACAACGCTGAGAATGATATGAATTGGATAAAACTTTTTGACAAACCTTGGATCAAACCTTCTAGATTCACTCTTATTTGGCGTCTCTCCCACAATTGGGTTCCCACTGATGTTTGTCTTCAAAGTTTCGGTATCCAACTTTGTTCAAAATGTCGACTTTGCAATCAGCATAGAGAATATACTAACCACTTATTTCTATCTTGTGTTACTGCCACCGCTCTTTGGAACTATATTTTTGACACTTTTGATTGCAGATGGCTGGTTCAGAACTCAATTGATGAGAAGCTTAAGCGATGTGTTTCTAAGGATAACTCTCAACAAATCAGAAATTTGTTCCTTGCTGGGGTCTCAGAGCTGATACATGTGATATGGTATGATATAAACTCGATTCTTCACAATAATTGCTCACACAACATTAATGCAGGTAAAACGCGTATTCTTATTTCTATTCGGGAAGCTGCGCTGATTCAGAATGGTTCCTGCAACAATTCGGTGGATGATTTTATGATCCTTCGACGTCTTCGAGTTGAGGCCATTTTCTCGAAACCGTTCCGCACTCTTGAGGTTTTTTGGAGACCTCCCTTTCCAGGTTGGATTAAAATTAATGTGGATGGAGCTTCTAAAGGAAATCCAGGTCCTGCGTGTTGTGGTGCTGTCTTCAGGAATCATCATGGTAATGTTATGGGATGTTTTTTTGGAGGCTGCGGTACTGCAACCTCTCTAGAAGCAGAGATGCTTAGTGTTATTCATGCCACTGCTTTTGCTCTTCAACATGGGTGGAACAACTTATGGATTGAAAGTTATTCTACTACTGTTGTTCAAGCCATTTGGAAGGGAGAGATTCATCTTGCTTGGTCAATTACTACGCGCTGGATGAATTGTCTTCAATCTCTTCATGACGTCAGTTTCATTGCAACTCATACTTACCGTGAAGCTAACATGGTTGCAGATTCTCTCGCTAATAAAGGCATTGCTCGGAATCTAACTTGGATCGAGGAGCTCCCAGATAACTTGATGCCTTTGCATCTTAAAGATTGTAATTTGATCCCGTCTTTTAGACTCTTGTAATCTTTGTTTTCTTTTTTCTAATAAATATGCTTTGGTCCTTTGACCCAAAAAAAATGGAAGGACCGTATAGGTATAGAGTCTTTAGAAACTGAGAAACATAAACAACTGGTCCATAAAGCATCTACTTTGCCTCCCATTTATTTCATCATATCTAGAGTCCCTTTTTGGCATATCCTACTTAATAACCTTCTTCCTGACCTGGGGAAATAAAACATACAAAAGGGTGAGCTCGAATGCTCTGTAAGGGTAAACAAAAGAAATATCAATCACATCATAAGAACATAACTTTTGTAAATATTAACCTGCAAAAGAAATCATAATTTCATAACATGGGATAAATCAAAGTAGTGAAATGTAATCCCAATAATCATAACTTAAAACATGAAATTTTGTGTCATACACACATAATCATAGATAATCATTTCTTATTAGTTAAGACTCATTTCCAAGACTATCTTAGTGGACAAAGTCCATTTCTGAACCGAGTTCACTCCTCGTTTAAGTCCTGTTTCACTGAACTGGTTTAACATGTCGTTCCAGCCATGTCTATCTCATGAGATATAAAATCATTACCCAATGCATTGGAGGGAGATATAGGTCCCACCCATCTCATAATGATACCATTCTTATGTGTGCCACAAAATCATAAATCATACATCATTGCATAACCCATGTAATAAAAATGAGATTCTTAAACAACATGACATCATAAAACAATTCATATAAGATAAAGGAATTCATTAAAATAATTCCATCACAACATAATCAAATCAATGTAATAATAGGGATTGAAACAGAACCCTATATTATCTTAGATGGAAAATAATTTCGATAAAACACTTGAACTCCATTCTTGAGGAAAATACCCTTTCTACTTCAAAAACAATTTCCTTTCTTAACATGTCATACAATTTTAAACTAAAAGAAGTTGATTAAAAATAAACTTGAAAATTTGTAAAGTAAGATTCTTGGAAATAATGTTTTAAAAATCCATTCATTCTGTATAAGTTCAAAAAACATTCTTCCTGTACTTTTTTCAGAAAAGTCAAAAAGTACCTCGTACGAAAAACGACAAAAGATTCCTTTTATATATTTTACTAAAAACTCACTGAATGTAAAATTGGATTTAAAAAATTTTAGGTGGATGGAAACAATATTACAAATTGAGTAAACATGGATGTGGATGATAAAATACACCCCTGTAAATACCGAAGTATAAACAATCTTGGATAAAATGAGATTATGATATTTTCCCTTACCTTAGGTCTGATTTGCTTCGTAAGTGTCTGAACCTCTTGTATAATGATTTAAATAATGTTATTGACTTATTCTAGAATCATAATTATTTTTATGATACCATATATGGTCATATTCTTAGCTTCTTAGTAGTAATATTTCATTGCTACTTGTTATTCGGGTGTTTATAACTTTTTGTTCTTATGCGTGTTTTGTCGAATAAATTATTATTCTTCTATTTGGGTTATAGATACATCATTTATAGAATGGTATTAATGTAATATATATCATATTTATTCATTCAATTCATTTATGTAATCATTATTCAATGAATATCATGTAGAACGAATCACCTCACATCGTGGAGACGGTATTCCGTAAATATGCACGAGCGAAGATATCATTCCCATGATCGTGGAATTATATTGGATTGTATGTATACTATTTCCAAATCAATGTCACTTTACAATAATCATATATAGTTATTTATTTTCACCATTATACTCATCCAAGTAATGTGGTGATGGAAAATAGATTACACCACAGTGTGGAGACGGTATTCCGTACGTACGCACGCGCGTTGATTTTGTTTTCTGTAGGATTGATAGATGGTAAAATCGGGTTGTTTTATACTTATAATAAAATATCAGTATATGAGTGATACTAATGTTATTACTTCATAATGAAACAACTAATGAAGAAGAAGTTGAAGAAGAAAGAATTTGGAATGGATCGATAATGGATATTATATCTTTTTTGACGTGCCTCTTCTTAACCTCCTCTTAGGGCACTAGGGTTGGTCTTTGAAAAAGACCAGAACCTCTATGATGATTCTAGGGAAGTGGGGAAGTTAAATGGGCAGGGTTTGTCCGAGCTTGAAGGCTCAAATTGGTGTGAGGAGGAGGGGGAGGAGGTTCCCTTTTATAAGGGAGGAAAGGGGCACCTTTGGAAATAAAAGAAATATTAGTTTATATTAAATCCAAACCCCACATAAAAACTTCCAAAATGACTCATATACGAAGATTAGATGAGATAGGGTTGTAATCGAACCAACCAATAAAATTTAGACATGTTAGGAGTTTATTTTAAACATTATCAACTTGATTTATCCTTATTTATCAATTTAATTTTATTTGTTGTAATAATATTCTAAATTTTGAATTATTATAATAATTACATATGTGTAGTGAATTTTCCATAATTTGACACTTTATGACATTTTCGACCATATAAAATTTAATTTATAATTTTTAAATATTTTTTGTGATTTTTAAAAAATTTTATAATATGTTATTTTTATAAAATAACAATAGTGTCAATTTTGACACTATTCATTTATTTGAATTTAAATAAAATATATACATAATCTATGTTCGAACTAAAAGCTTTAATAGATTAATAAAATGTCATATGTATCTATAAAATTAGTGGAGCACATTAAATAGTTCATATAATATTTATTTTAATATATGTAAAACCATTTATTTGATATTTTAATTAATAAAATAATTTCAACATCACTATTGTGTCATAATTAATGATAATTATTTAATCCCTAAAAATTCTAAATAAATTCCTATGTTTTAGATAATTATATTATGTTTCTGTAGATTATTCATGTTTGAAGTTTAATTAAGATTATCACTAAATTAACATTATTATACTTATATGATTTAAGAAAGTGACATGTTGTCACATTCTTTGGTTTTAATAACAATTAAATTATTTTCATAGAACCAAGTCCATTAAATGAATCGAATCCGACGCTTAGGTGATATGGGTTTACTTTTGGAAGGTGTTAGGGTAATTTTATAATCTTATATTTACCCTTAATTACCTGGTTTACCTCTAACTATGGTAAATAAAATTTACCGTAGTTACTATTCATAGTGCCCAAATTTAAAAAGTATCCTATTAACATAATTTGGACCCACTGATTACAAATATGGAATACATTTTTCAAATTTCAAAACACATAAGTCGCAGTAATTAATTTAAAATAAATCCTGTTGTTAAGAAAACAGGTTTTAAAAGTTAAAACATTGCCAAAGATTGAAATGTTTTACCTTTGAATTCATTGTGAAATTAATGGTAATGACATACATTATATTAAATGGTAAAAATATATTCTATCTATACTTTAAAACCATTATATATTATAATTTAACCATATAAATTATCTCAATGAAAAAATTTGTTTTTAATTAAAAATTAGCGTATTTTTACTATTCATCAAAATATGAAAGTTATCAGAAAAATATCAAAAAATTATCCAAAGTAAATTTTTATATCCTCATTCAAAAGAATAATTTTATTTTTTCAAATTGAACTTATAAACGTGTCAAAAACTATATTTAATGTGGGTGTGCCATCAAAAGGCGGCAAAACTGCATTTTTTTATAAACACTTATTTTACCCAAAAAAATTTATTTTGTTCTATTACCATGTTCTAGAAAATCAGTAAGATGAATAATAATGTTGTAAAATATAAAATTCAGTTAATAATATTCATAACGACTAGTTTATAATATTATAATAATATATCGTTGTTTAGTGGAACTCGGTATTGTGTAATACACACGCTATCGAGGAAGGTCGTGATTGCGTGTAGTGAAAGATTCCTTTGATGATTTATATAACATAAAAATAAAATATTTCTAATAAAATTCTTCGGTGTTACAACCTGATCCTCAGGAAACTCCATTTCCACCTTCTCCACACATCGAACAAGTTTTTCATAACATTTGAACTCATGATAAGCTAAATCCCTTCTATACCATGGCTTTAAACCTGAGAAAAAATGGTTGATTTTACTATCAAGATCTCGTATTAAGTTTGGAGAATACCTTGCCAGTCGAGTGAAATTTGCTTTATAAGCAGCCACTGAGTCATCCTCCTGCCTCAATTCTAGGAATTGTTTTTCCATCCTAAGACGAACCACGTTAAGAAAATATTTCTCAAGAAACATACCTTTGAATTCTTCCTAGTGAAGATCATCAATCTCATCACTATACATGATATTTTTCATCATCGAACACCACTGATCTGCTTCACCTTCCAAATGGTAAACAACAAGACTAACCTTTTGATGTTCTGAACACCCCATGGCATAAAAACTCTTCTCCAACGCTTTAATCCACCCTTCAGCTAGCACAGGGTTATATGATCCTCTGAATAATGGGGGATGTTGCCTCATGAAATTTTCCACCACTAACATGTTCCTCTGCAGTTGATCTGGCTGATCTCGTGCATGGATACCACCACCCTTTATAGCCTTATTCAACTGTGCCATTACTGCAAAAAACTGTTCAGTTCTGATTCCGACCATCTCAGGTTTCTGATTTGGAAGGTTGTCTTCCTCCTGACGTCGTCCCCACATAGCTGCTTTGTTTCCTCTACGAAAAACCATTCTGAACCAAGAAATATCTTAGGCGAAGCAACATGGTAATCTTCAAATGCTATATCATTTCAATCATACCATAAATTAACTTATAATTTAACAATTTTCTAACTCCTAAAGTTGTCTAAACTGAACTCTGATACCAACTATAAGGGCCCAGCCTTAAACATTACTTACCATTGAATTAAATGAATAATTCACATTGGGGATATTTTCAGGTTTAGAATTTTATAGAATTAGATCTTAACTATTACATGTCAAAAGAATACAAAGTAGACGCTTCTACTAAGTTTCCATAAAATAAAAACTCTTAAAAAGAAACACGTCTAGTTCCATGTTTTATATAGCATGACTTTCCCTTGATCCCATCCTTGACACTATTCCACATTAAGTCTTGTGAAAAACATTTCAAAAAAACTTGGGGTGAGCATAAAAAGCTCAGTAAGGTAAACACAAGAATGAAAACTTTTAGTTTTTCAAAACAACAAGTAAACCATGTATACTTTATCAAAGTAATACTTTTCACCTTTATGAAGTAGTAAAAACTCTTCACTAAATAAAATATCATTACTTACCCTTTTTGTAACCAAAATATTACCATAAAACCAATATAAATAAAACATAACATATAAAGGTATCTTGGGACATAAACATACTTAAGTGGAATAACCATACGGTCGACTTCCACACATATCACTTAATGGAATAGCCATACGGCCGACTTCCATACCCAATGCATTGGAGGTTATAACGTAACCACCCATCCTGGTATTCACGGCACCACCCGTCATATGGTTTATCACGTAACCACCCGTCAAATGTCCACGTACCATTATAAAATCATAAGACACAAAACAAATATAATGGAAAGAAAACAATTCCACACATTGATCACAATATATCACATAAATATATTGACATAAAAAATCCATTATAAAAACCATTTTCAATACCAAAATACATAAAAGAGTATATGGTATTTATTTCATTTTAAAAACATTAATGCATGTTGAGGAAGCCAAATACCAAATAATACTCGCAGCGGCGGAAAAGGTCGTTGTCACCGCGTACGTTAAAAGAAACATTCCTTTTTGTCGATTAGTAAAACACTTCGTATAAAAATATTCTTTTTGAATAAAATTAAAAGTCAAATGGGTTTATACACTGTATAAATGAAAGTTGTGTATAAAAAAAATATGCACCAATGAAAGGAGATTGACACGAAGTCCCTTACCTCGCGTCCGACTTGACTCGATCGTTCTTTAACGTCCTGAATAATAAACTTGAGTTAATTTATACTTGATTAAGAACCTTTTTAAAGTTAATTATTCCTTTTATATTATTTATTACCATGTTATGAACACTAAGTAATTATTTAAGTTAATAATGGTCGTTTTGTCGATCATTGGTACTTGAGTCAAAAATAAACTCTTTATAATAACAAGTTGTTCATGTGGTAAAATATACATTATATCAAGAATTATATTTTTGATGTAGATATCATATATATGATATATATCCAGTATATACATGCATTTATAATATCACATAATCATTTAGAGGTAAGAAATGAAATGCATCGTTCATGAAGACGGTAAGCCATACGTACGCATGAACGCTACATTCATTTCTATGTCATGTTAATGGAATTAAAATTAAATGAGAGATATGTATATTTTAATTCCAGAATTATATTCATCATTTAGATGTAACGTAAATCATATATATCCATTATATATATGTACTTATAATAGTACATTACATTTGGGGATAAGAAATGAAATGCACTGTTCATGGAGATGGTAAGCCGTACGTACGCATGAACGCTACGTTCATTTCTATCTCATACTTTAATGGAAATAAATAATAATGATATAAAGGTATATTATAATTCTAGTATAAAATCATATATAATAACTTTAAATCCATCCTTTATACGTCCCACATATGGCATTAACGAAGCAAATCACTTTGAGGGGGCGGTAGTCCGCACTTCCTAAAATGAAGATATCGCGTTATCCCATAATTGAAACCATAAAGGTATGATGTAAATGAAAAATACATAAGATTGAGGAAAAAGTAATCATATTATATATATCATATATAAATATACTTACATCTTAATTTCCACCTTTTAAGGTGTTATATGAGTGTTGAAAAATCATCGTTTCGTGAGGTAGAAATTCACCATCCACAGAAATAGTATGTTCATTAACCATTAGATGTAGGTGTGTGTAAGTGTAGCTAGAATCCATCACATAACAATATCCTAGTATATTGAATATACTTTTGTTTTTACAAAAGAAAGGAATAAAATGAGTTTAGGGGGTTGTAGAAGCAAAATAAAACATAAAACACAAGAGAAAACACTACCTTTAAAATGGGTAACTCTTTTTGATTTGAGCTCAAAGGCTTCCTTGGGAAGACTTCTGACCAAAGTGAGGCTTCTAGCAGTAATAGAGGGATTCTGAGAGACAAAGTGAGTAGAGATTGGCCGAACCAAAGGCTTGAGAGGTGTGGGTAAAGAGGTAGAGGTGGGGGCCTTTTATAAGAGGAGAGGAGGGGCACTGTTGGAAAGTTATAAAAGGATACTTTATTATAAAATGATTGTCAGATAAAAAAGGTCCCACAATTATAAATTTAGGGGATAAGGTGATAAAAGTTCAAAATCCACCCATCCAATAGGTTTTTGACAAGTTTTTGTCTTAGATTTTACCTTATCTTTTCATTTTATTTAAATCGTTAAATAATGAGGTAATCACTGCATCATCATGGTGTCATAAATAATTTAATTTATTAAATGTCTAAAATTTATAAAAAATTATCATGATGTATGAAATATTTTTAGATTTCTAATTAATATTTATAGTCAAAAATATTACTTGTATAACCCCATGTAATTTTTTTTATTAAAACAACACATGTTTGTGACATTTTCATTTTAACATTAAATATAAAGTTATTAATGTCATTTTCCTACCAAATTGGCTCCATGGGGTCCCCAAGTTGACCCATGAATTTTCTTGGTCAAAAATGAGACATACAATAAGGGTAGAGAATGTGTCAAGTTCATTTCATATTATTGAAGCATTATTTTTACCTTAAATTACACTAATTACCTCTAATCGCGATTAAAAACATTAAAGTTACTATTCACCAAAAAATTAGTTTAATCCAATTGAACCACATTTTACTTCCTAATGACAAGCATGTATGTCGGATTTTTGAAATTCAAAACACAGAGGTGGTAAAATTTCATTTAAACGAAAAATCAGTTTTTTAAGTACCACTAAGTGGTTTCACTATTCATCAAAAAATGATTCTTTTCAAAAAAATACCAAAACTTCACCCTAAGCTATATTTGATATTCCAAATTCAAAAATGATGTCTATTTTACAAAATTAAAAAAATATAATTGACATTAATTAATTTAATAATAAATTCCGCTGCCAGAACAAATAGCATGTTTTTATGAAACAATATATATCAAACGATTAACAGTAGTTTAAGTCAAATTTCAAAGTGAAATTAATTCAATCGACCACTATTGGATTAAATGGTAAAAATATATTCTAATTTCACTTTAAAACCAATTCAAAATATAATCTAATCATATAAAGAAATTAGATTAAAAAGAGGTTTTCAATTAAAATACAACATTTTTAACTATTCATTAAAAAATGAACTTTATTGGAAAAATACCAAAAATTTACACAAAGTAAATTTTGATGTCCCGATTATAAAGAAGAATATTTTGTGGTCCAATAGAATTTATATGAGTGACCAAACCTATATTTAATGATGGGTCACCATCAAAAGGCGATAAGTGGACCTTTAGTGAAGATTAGAGTATATATGCCTAAAATTGAATTCCTTTCATACATTAAGCCATTATACTTTATTGGATAAATTTAAAAATATTTAACAAACGTATATAATCATATTTTAGTTATTTTTATTCATTCCCGCCAATACAACGGCTACGTGTTAACTACCATTTAAAATAATATTATTTTATTACTAGTGTGCAACGTAAGATTTCAAAGAAATTCTTTGTTGCGTATCGGGTACGCTATCGAACATAGAAACCCCTTTAAAGTAAAATTAATATTTAATTGGTAAATATTAATAAATATGAAAATTTTTTATTCTTTATTTACTTGGGATGTTACAAGTGAACTAATCATCCAAGTGAACATCCATTCATGAATACAAGTGAAAATGAATGTTCTAGAATGATTAAATTAAAATCTATAACTAATCCAAAGAACCATAAAATACTTAATAAAACCATAATGTATTCCTCTAATGTATAAAAGGTTATTTAATTGTTAATTAAAAAATGTAATGTTATTATAAAGGACATTAATGTGAAGAAATAATTTGGACATAAGGTAAGGTGATTTACCAAACGCAACTCTCTTTCTTTGGGTATTCCTTCTTAAACTGGGTATTCAGTATAGTTATTACATTGAAATAATCTCTTCATCATTATATGAACTTGTTTTTGACATACCTATTTTCCACTTGAGTTTATGAAAAAAACAATGTTTTCCAAAAGAACTCTTCTTTCAAGCACATGTTTTACTCCATAAGATTGTTTTTTTCACTCAAATTTGATGATTATTATATCAAGTTTCTAACTCCATTTTTATTTTGAAACCAATGATAATGAAAGTATGTTTACAAAATGAAACCTATTAATTCACATGTGTTTTTATATTTTCTTGGTTGAAATATGTTTTATGTGGTATGCATGATAATGTAAATGTTGTGATGTGATGGGAGTGCCCAGAATTATATAGGACAATTTAAATGTTATGATGTGATGGGTGCACCAAGAATTACATAGTGTCTAATTCATTTGCTAATGAGACTAACATAATGTGATAAAGGGAAATATGTAGGAAAATTATGCTATATTTGTTCACAAATATGTGTGGTAGTTAGCAACTAAGACTCAATGTTTCACTTTTATGCATTTCCACATTTCATGCATTTTTTTAATATTTCCTATCATGGTTATGACTTGTTTACTATATTATTATGATATTGATTATGATCAAGCCATGTTTTATTTCATTTGGTTATATATCCACTTATTGGGATTTTACATCACCGCTTTTTTGATTATATACTCAGGTGACTACATGTAATAAAGGGAATTCAAGGGACAATATGAATCTAGAGAAGAATGAATTAAATAAATGTTTATGTTTACTTTTTTAAATATTATGTATGGTCCTAATATACCCAAGACACTAAACCATTGGATACTCTTTGTTTAATAATTTTATTCTTTTTTTCTTTAAAATGATGTAATAAGATATATTAGAAAAACAAGGGTTGTTATATATTCGATGTAGTACAACTACTATGAATTGTGCTCCTTCTACAAACCATTCTACCTAATTGGTACATATAATACATCTCTAACTTTTCAGCTACAAAAATAATTGCCTCCTTTCCACAAAGTATTAGTAATCTCATGAACCATTTTCTTTTCATGTACTGTGAACCATCCCTCAAACCATATTCATTCGGTGAATCGTTTTCCATTCACAATCTGCATACCATGATTCAATGAAGAAATCCCATTCCATCTTACTCTATTATCAGTCAGTGAACTATTTTTCATAGTCCATTAACAATTATTTGTCTAATCATTTACATAAAACATTTCTTTTCCAAAAAAACAAAATTCTCGATTTTGAGTCCCAAAAATATTGTAAACACTGGGAAATGATACCACATTCAAAACTAATGTCAGCCTGATATGTAAGATCACACAACGTGGACACTCCTCGATCTTCCATGTGAGTATTTTCAAAAAAATAAAAACGATACTGAATTTATAGTAATGACCAAAATTCATTCCAACACTATTGATGGAGAATAAATTACAAGAAGGAAAAAAGTCTAGGTTGACCAAGTGACAAAGGAATTGGATTAGAAATGAAAAGAAGAAAATATGACCATAGATATATAGATCCCTGTTTAAGGAATTTATGTCCAAAAAATAAATGGTTTAAATAAGTGGATGGTGATAGTGTCCCTTAAACTGAGGGAGAAGTATTACTTTGAAGCTGTTGAATTGAAATTTATGTCTGAAATGATGAAAAACTTAAATATGATGAAAAGGAAATTAATTTGAACTCAAAATAAATTTATAATTTCTAAGACATGAATGATGATATTGATACAAACTTATCAAAATTTGTTCCAAAGAATACATTCATTAATGATTATGTTACTTATTTTAATTCTAAAATAATTGATAAAACATAAAAGATGGATAATCTCTCGCATGAGAATTTCATAATGACATTAGTTGTGGGAGGAATATCTAGAGAGACCATAATTCAAAAATTAAATCAAAAGATAAGAATCTTTAAAAAATGATAAAGGAGATAGAAGCTTTTAAAAATTATTGGAGAAATTTAATTCTAAAGGAAATATGAAATTGATGGATTAATTTCATTTATTAATAGATTATCCTTAGGTATGTAATAATGAAATGAAAATAAAACATTTTACAGAAAAGGAAAAAATTATTGTATCGTCCCAAAGTCCATGCATTTTGGGAAAATATAAAATTTGATATGAGGAACCTTCTCCCACGCATCAGAGGAAGAGATATTTGAAAAATTCTAGAAATATGGAAAATCATGTTGGTGCTAGAAATATACAAAAATAGTTTTATTCAAAAAGGTATGAAAATATGAGATACTTTTATGGGACGGATGTCCATATTTAATTAATTTTTGGATTCTGAATATATTTCATGCTGGGAAGACCAAAATATTTCAAAATCTGAGAATATATATAATATTGTCGAAAATTATGAATGAAAAGTATATCATAAATAATTATCCATCATATGTTGTTATTGTAGATGATTGGGACACTCTATAAGTATGTTTCATGAATACTAAGGGATAAAATTTAGAATAAGAACTATGGATACATCAATATCTCAACCTTGAAGTGATGATTGGAGGTATGTTTTTAATGGGATATGTTTTATATGTTCTAATCATTTGATTATAAAATGCTATTGTATCCCAAAGAAAGAATTCATGGATAAGGAACCTGAAAGGATATCCCAAAATCCAGTGGGGGTTAAAAAGAAAAAATATACTATAAGATAACCTACAAGGCTGAAAAATCATTTTATAGCCTCATTGGAATCCCAAGTATCTCAAATAATGTAATACAATGGACATACCCTGTTACACTCACATCAACTTGTTCATGAATAATTTTAATGAACATGAAAAAAATAGTGTGGATTCTCCTATTTTAAGTAAAAATAATATTGATTTAGTGGAAGACTCACTCCTATCAAGAAAGGGTAAGGTGACTCTGATAAATTATAAAATAAATATGGATAATTAAATCCTTGTTAAATTCATGAATCATGGAAAAAGTTGAGATTTAGAGGTATGAGAAAGATCCCCCAAATAGTGGGTGAAGTAAGTTATTATGTCCAGTGGAAATATTTCCACACCGAGAAAGAATCATAAAAAATGGCATATTGGTGGATTGTCAAATAAGGACGTTTGTACTAGTGGGTTTAAAAAACAAATTGTGGAAAAGAAAAAGCCTACAAAATCAACATATTAGAAGAGCACTCCTCATGTGGGTAAATAATCTGTAGTCATATGTCTAGAAAAGTTGATCTTTTTTGGGTAGTTAGAATACGAATAAAAATAGTACTGGTTTTTCAATGAAAATATTTATGGCTTGGTCCATCAAGATAAACAACAATCATCTATCTTAGGTTTCCATAATTACCCCACTTAATTATTGAAATTTTTTCACATATCTACTAGAATTTTGTAGTAATATGGGGGAGATACAATCAATGGGTTCTATGTGTGCTGAAACGTAACATGTTCATTAGTTCAGTAGAATTTCACATGACATGAAGAATTTGTAGTCTTGAAATTCACATATGGAATCAAATTCAACAATTGTTGTTACAAAAAACACTATTTATAAAATATATTTCTAGAAGTTTCATTATATGGAAAATGTATATTATACACTGGATATCATGAATTGAAACTGAATATATTTAAAATCTATAACTGAATGATCATATGGTTCTAAGAACAATTGATTATTTAACCATTTACATCACACCTCATTTCATGTGTTATGTTTTGATCAGGATAAGACTGATTGGGGATGAATAAACAATATTCTTGTATTTCATGACTATATATTAGGTTCCTAAAATGTGGTCTCCCTATTATGAAGTGTAATTAAACATATGGATTCATCTCAATAATCGATATTAATGATCTATATTAGTATGAAGATAAATATTTCAAGTGAGATGTGGAAATAATATATCCTAAAAATATAGCCTCATATTAACAGAGATTTCATTAAATAATTTAGGGAATTATTGATTATATAATACATTGATTTAAGTGAGTGGAATACATAAATTTGGAATTATTTTCTTCAAAACATTTTTTAAACAATGAGTTCTAGCTCATTAGGCCTATAGGACCCTCCAATGACTCAATGTAAATTACTAATTTCAGTTGATAAAAATATATCTATAGTGTAAATGTATGAAGAATAATATGACTATGTTTATGAAAAGTAATAAAATAATCAAATTTTCAATCTAAATTTGAAAAAAGAGTCAAAAGTGAAATTAAAAATTGTTGACAGAGCCATGTGGTCGTTGGATGTCAACATATGGTGACAAATAGGCTACGTATAAATGCACAACCAAAGTGGGAAAGTAATTTTATCTTTATATAGATTTCTGGATATTAAATAATAATGAGTGTTGATTATTAGAAACATGATTAATGTATTTTAGGAGTATATTCATAAATGAATGAATCTCGTTTTGAGTTCATTGAGAAATGAGGATAAGGAGGTGAAGTATTTAATTGGTAACCATTGTAATAATTCAAGTACTCTGAATCATAGAAAAAATGTAGACCAAAATAAAGTAAAAAGAACATTGAAATAAAATATTACATAATCAAGAAGTAGATAATGGAAATTTGAAGCCATATTTTGTACCTAATGAATTGTGGGTTGCAAGCCTCCTCATGAAGGACTTACCCAAATATACGCTCGAATGGAATCTGTTGGGTATTAGATTTCAACTGAATCCCCACACATGAATATCGTGGAAGTGGTACCCACTTTCCTCAAGGTATGGTGTGTTTTCCCCTATACTGATTTTTGTTCATTACCAATTTTCATACCACAATGCAGTGATCTTTGGGTTAATTGAAAAATAGAGTGAAATTTTATTAATCAAGATGGAGAGAGGATGATAGAGAGAGTATAAAATATGGGAGAGTTCTAAATCTGGAAATGATAAAAACTGATTAATCAATGAAAATTAATCATGCTAATGAGTTTAATTTGGGTCCATGATGCATGAAGAAAACACCTGTGGGTTATGAATAGATTTAAAAGGATGAGTTTGTTTTATCTTTTTGTATCTTAAAGGTTTCCAATGATAGATTTTCGAATAAAGTGATTCATTGATGAAATTTTCAGTATAGTCTTGTCTCTCAAATTTAACATGACTAATGTTGGATTATAATACATGTTAAGGAAGTCTTATATCACTATATAGGTTTTTAGATGTAAACTTATTTTTAAGTGCATTATTTTTCAATAAGTTGGTTCTTGAAGAATATAAGTGTTGTCAACAAAACCAAAGTGGGAGATTTTTGGAAAAATCCCTCATAGTATTTCTTTTTGGTTAATTGTGTTTGATGACAAGGTTTCAGGTTGTTGGTGAAGTCTGGTTTTTAATGTAGGTAGGAAGAGTGAAGTGTGAAATGTTTTATATCAAAAAGCGTGATATGAAAAATCCCACAAAAGCATGACATATCTGATCTCGCAAAAGAGAAAAATATATTATCTCATGGAATAGAGAAATGTACGATCTTCCAGAAGCATGAAATTTCTGATCGCATGGATGTGTAAAATGTATGATACCCTAAAAGAGAGAAATGTCTGATCTAATGGGAGAAGGACTATCTGAAGTGATATCTTGGAGTGTGAATGTTCAAATTGATCTCATGGAGCGTTAATATCTAAACTTGTCTCACTGAGTGAAAATGTCTAAACTAATATTACAGAGCATGAATATCTAAACTGATATTACGGAGAAGGTCATGATTATTATAATATCTCTCATTGAGATCATGTGATGAACATAAAAAGAATCATGTTTTTTATGATATTTTAAAGAGATCATGTGAATAACTTAAAGAAACCACATGATTGTCTTTAGATCTCATGAATGGATCATGAAAAACATGTGATTGTTAGTGGATCTCATGATGGATCATGAGAATCACTATAAGAAAATATCATTGGATACATGATGTCATTGGATGTCATGATGTATTATGCAAGGATCTATAAGTAACGTTCGGTGAAAATCGCATGATTGTCACTATATCTCATGGTGGGACCATTTTAAGCACTCAGGAATATTTTTGGATCTTGGAATGGATCATGAAATTCATTGGAAGACAATATAACTGAATACCATATGATTGTGAATTGATCTTGTGATATGAACACGTGAAGCATGTGATGTTGATTACTGATGTGGTGGAATGGGATACTATCCACAATGTGTAGAGTTAAGGTGATGGAATATCACATATAAATACCCAATGACCCTTCCATAACATAGGATGATGTTTTTTAATACAGATTCATTAAATGAAAATTCCAAATAATGGGTTTCACAAGATGTGAAGGAGAATTCCTAGATGACATTGAAAAAGTATTTCAAAAGGGTAGAAATAAGTCTTGTGATGGGATCTTGTGATATACACAATATATTGAATGTATTTCAAAATGATCTAATGAATTAATGTTTCAATGTGAATTATTCATTGGATGGTTGAATGCATAAATAGAACCATTGATATATCATTTCATGCATGAACAAAAAAATATATCATGATCAACAGGGTTGGAGAAAGGTCTTGCGATCTGCATGATCTGACCAAGGTCTCATCATCCCCGTGATCTGAATAGAATCTTATGCAATGGATTTATCCTAGGATCTTGCACATGGGTTACATTCTAGGATTTCTCATAGGGGATACATGCTGGGATCTTGCGGAAGGGTTCTGCATAAGAATCACTTGCAAGTGTAATGCATTAGGATCTCGTTCAAGGGGTCTCACTCCAAGATCTCACACAAGGGGTTACATGCTAGGATCCAATGAATTGGTTTCACGATTGGATATTTTTGTAGGAGATATGTGTCACCATTAATCTATGTGAAATATTTTTTTCATGTCTATATTTGGGAGAAGCCCAATAATATTCACCATTCCACTATATTTACTTAAAGAGAATATTAACTTCTATAACCAAGACAGTTAATGTAAGACAAGAAATATAATTAAAATATTTATAGATCCAAATAAGATGAAATTTTGTTGTCTAAATAAAATATAATTTTTTCCAATTGTTTGGAATGTGTATGTTCGACATCATGTTTCATTCATATAAGTGAAATAGCTACCTAGAAAGAACTCCAAAAGACCATCTAACTAGATTTTAGGATACATTAAACATTGGTAATTTTGTAACCTATATTTCTATAAACTATGTAGAAATACATTATAGAGAAGGGACAAATGGAAGTGGAAGAATTTGATCCTTTTCACGGATAGTGACACATCAATGGAAGGATATTTGTAGTAACCATGGGTAATTATTGAGTAATCCCGATATCTTGAAAGGCAGTGAGCCTATTCATAGAAGTTATCTTTCAGGGATATTGTATTATTAGAGTGATTTGGTGGATTTTTTACATCATGACATTGTAGTATTATTATTTTTGGATGTATCCATGTGAGTGTGAACCAAGTAAAAATCAGTATGTCCTTGTTCTTACAAATATTAATTACTTTATATGCATCAACACCAAATAAAGTTAAAATGGATATGATCAATATAGAAACTAAGAATAAAATAATTCCCCCTCATATTATTTAGGACCAAATCTATTGGGGAATAAAAAAGTTTGAAAAGAATATCCATACAATGATTCACCCCTCCCCCTTAGGGTATCTAAGCCCCTTTCCAACGTAATATGATATTATGTTATTTTCCATTAAATCATATTGATTTATGGATACAATAAGTGGATTTTTTCCTATAATAAATTTAACTATGACTAATAACCCTAGAAATGGATCATTGAGATTTTACTCCTTCATCACCAGGTGTAAAACCACAGGGCCCATTGAACCATTGGTTTGACACTCCCAGTAGATATTCTTTGGTCACATGACATTTTCATTAGAAACTGTTTTCAAGGATTTAAATAGTTAGTGATCATACATAGACTAGGTTTATCCTAATTTGTATTGTATTACAAATTAGGTTTCATTATTTTGACAATAGATAAATTATGTTTTATCATTAGTTGTTTTTCCACTAATAATTAATTCTTAATGTATGAATTTTTCTTTTCTTCAATGGAAGAAACCAAAATAAGGTGGGTCAATTTTGAATGTGATAGGAAATGTGTTTATTTTAATGAAAATGGGATGACTATTATAGTGGAAGACATTTTTAAAATTCATAATCAGTTTTCATGATATATGATTAATTAATTTCATCTAAACCAACAATCACATTCAACAAAGAATATACATATAGTGTTTTCTGATAGCTTGGGTCGAGGAGATAATAGAGGAATAATGATTCAATATTTTATATATAGAGAATGTAGGAAGAAGTGTTCAATGTAATGTATCAATGGAATTATAATATGTTTTATGTGTGGAGAAGAAGGGAACAAAGTATTTATTTTCTAACAATAAAGTAAATGTTTAGTTGACACAATGGATGAAAATACTGGTTTTCCTATGAACTCATCAAGGGTTGAATATTTTAAATGTGTAAAGTATGGATGTTTTGTTAATAAATTTACTAGGGGGGACATCATGAAGAGGAACCACGAGGTCATATAGGTAAATGATTTCTTTTTGATGTCGAAGTGACTATAAATGAAATATGAATGAAAGTAGGTATTAAGAAATAAGATGAAAAATACTAGATAATGGTTTAATAATTATGTGGACTAATTGAACAACTTTTTTATGAGAAAAAATAAATTTCAATATATAAATCAATGTATAAAAAAAATATGATTTGGGAAATTAAGGATTCAAAAAAATATGTTTAATGGTGATGTGGAACTAAGAAAATTAATTAATATTATAGTGATATTTTTTATAAAATACAAGATTAAGTGAAAGATAAAACAAAATATTTTATTAATTTATTGATAATGGTTACTATTTGGGATAGATAGATGATTTATATAGATAAATTAAATTGGATAGTACTGATGAACATGGAAATAATTAATGATTTAATAAATTTTTTTCCTTGTTATCATTTATGGTATTGATATATTTTTTTGATGTGTAGATATATCCAAAAATAATTTTTTATTTGTATAATAAGGAATAATTTATGTTTTTCATGATGTTTTATGGTAATTCTGGTTATTACCAATTATTAGAAGAATATATGACCTAGTTAATCCCATATTATTTATTTGAAAATTTTGTGATACTTTATCATATTTTGTGGATTAATTCAATATTTATTTTTGAAATTGAGCGACCATCATTAATATTTTTATTATTGAAAGGTCATTGGGGTTACCATGCATGGAATTGTTTTATTTTATCATTGGATAAAATTTTATAGAATAATGTACTATTCCATCGTATAATGATATTTCCATTTTGGATAACATATTCTAACCATTTTTTATGATAACTATATATATAAAGAATGGATTAGCATTATTTTGTGGATTTTTTTGATGTATTAGTTCTTTAAGAATGGAAAAATTCTTCTTTTTTTAGAGAAAGAGATGACTTGGAAAATGATAAATGAACAACCATAAGATGAGATGATTCTCATCAAAAGGAATGAAGTCATGTAAGAATATTTTCTCTTGATCCTTATCTTGATATTAAAAATTCAATTAACATTAGTAAAAAGATATTGAGAAAAAAATTCTTATTAATTTAATTTTTGATAATTCAATTGTATTTTAACCCATGAAAAATTAATTGTTTTTTTGTTCTTAAAGTTATGATGAAAATGTTCTCAATCACTAGTTATTAATTCAATGGGATTATTATTCCATTAAATTTTTATATTTTTATTTCCCACTAATTTAATCCTATCTATAAACCTGATTTTTATTTATTTCTAATGCCCTTTGTAGTCACCTTCGACTCCTTTCAAGATGAAGTTTTATTAAATAATTTTTATGATATCGGTTTCCCATAATGGAAATTCTAAATTTATTACCATTGATTACCAAGAATGAGGTTAAATATAAAGTTGGAAATTTATTAAAGGTTTAATAAGGTAACACCCTGATATTTAATGAAATATTTTTCTGAAATTAATTTTTAATTTTTCGATAGCTTGCATCACAGACAACACCAGGTATAAAAAATTGATATATTCAATTCATAAATTATTATTTTATTTTATTTTTATGACATATTCCTCAGAAAAAAAGGTTCTAATATTTTTAAATAAATTATGAAAAGTGTTCACTTTGAAATTTTTTATTATTTAATAATATATTATAAATTATTATAGAATTAATTTCATTATAAAAGAAATGTATTTTTGAAAATTTATTTACTTGAACAAAATGTGTTTTTATCTTATTAAATTAAATTAATTACTATTGGTGAATGATTTTATATAAATTTATATAAAATAATGTAAATTAATTTCTTTTTTCATTCATCTATTAATTTTTATTCTTGAGATAATAAAAATTCAGGTTTTATACTTAAAACTGTATTTTTCTAAAAAATTGGTTCTGAAAAGAATTGTTTTTAAAATAAATTTATCATAATTTTATAAATATTATTTGAAAAAACAAATATATTTTTTAATAAAAAATATATATTTATCTTAGTTAAATTTTTTTGATAATGTTTTGAGAAAATATTTTTTTCAATGAATAATGAAAATACTCATTTTAATAGAAAATAACCTTTTTGTTTAGATAATTTAAAAAACTAAAATATGATTTCAAATTGTTATGAATGTAATATTAGTTCAATTATTTTATTTTTAATAAAATTTAGGTCTTTATAATAAATTTTATTTTTAATTTTTAAATAACAACTTTTTATTCTTATGTAAACATTTTCAATGAAAAATAGCTTTTACATCAAGTCTATAGGGTTTAATTTTCAATTAAAATATACCACATTTTTGAATTGAAATTTGAAAAATGTATTAAATATTTTGAATCAACATATATAATATTTTCTAATAAGGTCAACATAGTTTCTTTCATAATTATTTGAGGAAACATAAAAAATTAGTTGTTATGGTTAATGTTAAAACACGGTTTGCACGTTACATAGTCGTTTGTTGATATTAATTTTACACCACAATATTACATGTGATGGATAAATTTATTTGAATATTTATAATAATTGGTTCATAATTATCTAATAATTTCAATTTATTTTTATGCTTAAAAGAAAAATTACCTAGGTAAATAAATAAAAATACTAGTTACTGTGGAGAAAACTAAAATGCGAATAGTAGGTAAACCTAGAGCCAAAGTAATAACATATTTAAAAATGTATTTTTTATTTTATTTTGGATGTTTTATTAGTCCATATAATCCCTTCAATTCATTATATATCAAATTTGGATGTTCACAAAATGATAGAGACATCCCATTATTGAATAGTTTTAGGTAATTACAAAAATAACCATCATCCTCAATTTTAAACGGGAACCCACTCACATAAGTTATTCACAACAATTAAGTGATTTGGATCTCCCAAAAAATACCGATATATATCTCTAACATCCATATACACTTTATACCTCTTTTAGTATTCCCAAAAGAACAACCCGAGGGTCCTCAATAAGAGATCAAAAGGAGGTTTTTATGAGATTGTAATTGCCTTCACTTTGATCTTTATTTTTTACATAATGTCTTCCAATATTAAATAGTTACATAATAATTAAAATATTATAAAATAAGTATCCTGAAAATAAAACTATTTTATTATTTTTATGTAATAACTTATATCCATCTCTTCTTCCATCAAATGGGAAATAAAACCATCCATCCTGTCTACGGAGAACTATCGCCTTGCAACCCGATGTAATTCATTTTCCATCACCACCTTTCATGGATGGATATAATGATGAATTTAATATATGAATAATATATTTTTTAAATTATTATAGTCTTTTAATAAAAATATCATTCATACCTTCTTATGTTAGAATTGTTTAGAAATTGTTAATGCCACACGTACGTATGTGTGGACTACTGCATCCACAAAACGATGTGATTCATTTTTAATTTCATTATAACATGGATGATAATATTTATATATTTAGTTAATATATATGATATAAATGAAACAAAAATTCTATAATAATTTTATATATTATTTACCTTACTTTTTTTCCATGAGTTCAAAAAATGAAATTATCATTAATGTGTACATACAACCTATCATCTCCATTAATGGTGTAATACATTTATATTTCACTAAATATTGTGTATGATTAAAAATATGTATATAATGAATATTTATTATAGTAATATCATAATTAAATTTATGGAATTTATTTAATCATAATATATGTACAAGGACTTAAATTATTGAGAAAAACAATTCCTGAAAAAAGAAGCAGTTATCACCAGGAATAATGATTTAAACAAAAATTTGCTAAAAATGGGGGTAAAAGGATATAATTAAATAATATATGGTTTGAAATATATTCTCAGTGTTATATTATTGAATTATAATAAAAATATATTTATTATACATGAGGTTTGACTATGTGTGAAGGAATTCCAGACTTTTGGAAAGGGATTTCCTTCTCACATTTATCTCTTTGAGACACATGACATATTTACCACTTGTTATTTTATGTGGTGTATATGATTCCTAATAATTTATTTTATGACTATTCTAGTGGATTTTAATGTAATTCACATATTAATATAAGGTTATTTATTTAGTGGGACTTATTATTCATAATTTACAAAAGTGATAAGTGTTTGACATTACAATATCATCATCTATCAGGATTATTTATGTTTATGAATTGGATGATGGAACATGACAAAATATATCTCAATAAAATCATTATTTTTTATCCTTTTATTATTTCTAGAGAATACTTGATTTTATTCCATTTTCATGTCTTTATGTACAAAATAGATCAACATAATTGTTTAAGTAAAACTAATATTATATCTATCTTTGGTAAAAAATAATTTCTCTTACAAGTACATGAATTCTAAAAATGTTTTCAATAATATTTATTATTATTCATATATATTGTTTTTATGTCATCTTTACCAATGTCTTAATTTTTTTAAAATGGTTGAAAATTGATATTCATGTCATTTTGTAGACGAAGTACTTTTGACATTTTAATAAAAATGTGAAATGAATATTTTCTTAACATCCATAGAATTAATAGTTTTTTTAACCATCATAACCACTTAACGATTTAAATATTATGTAATATGTTTACATGGATATTTTTTTTAGAAAAAAATTTCATTCATATTGGTGATATTTTTAGATTTGAAATAGATTTTTTCATAGTGAAATGTATATTTTTCTTAAGAAATGTTACAGTTGATCTTTAAAAATAATTTCTATCTTCGATGAAATCCGTTGATGCTATTGAATATTTTATGGGGATATGATCCAATGATACTATCATTATTATTTCTCCGGATGGTTTATGATTTTGATTAAGATAAGATTATTAATATCATTTTCATTCCATCGGTAATTCTTTGATGAATATTTTATGAACCCCCTTTATATTTCATGGTCTATGATATGATGAATGATTTCTGATCTTGTGGTACAAAAATTTAGGCATTACAAGATAGGTCGGACTTATATCTCTCTCCAATTAATTGGAAAACATTGGCAACTGAAGCGTTAATTATGTTATACATAAAACTGATTTCATGTTTATAATGTTTTCTGTGGACTTGGTTATTAGTCCATAAAGTTATGTGTAGACCTGGTTTAATGTCCAAAAGGTTACATGTGGAACTTGTTTCAAGCCTATATGGTTGTGTGTGGAACCAATATCATATATATAAGGATATGTGAAGACCTTGTATCATGTATATATGTTAATTTTATGGTCTACTTTCATGTACATATGGTCATGCATAGACAAGGATTCAATATCCATAAGTCCTTGTGAGGGTCTAATTTCATGTATATGACTTTATGAGTGAATTTTGTTCTATTTATACGTGTTATAAATGTTATAAGCTTAGGTTTTAGTCACATTCATATGTTAATGTTATAATCTCATGTATTATTTCCATTTATTTTTTTATAATTCATTTCTTATTAACTACCATGATTTATTCCGTTCTTCATGATAATGTTCTATGTTATGCAGTACGTGGTTTTAAAATGTTATAGTATTATTTTCAGACCCTTATTATCATGATATGTTTATGATATTGGGGATATCTCCCTCTCTTACCCTTACTGAGTGTCTAAGATAACCTTTTCTTATGTTTCCTTTCCCCATGTCTAAAATAAATTTTCTAATGTAGGGTATGTATATGAAGAGTACTAAATGAGAATATCAATATGGGATATACTGATTAATATATCATGAAATAAGAATATTTTGTACCTAGTGTCCAAATAATCTATGACTACATGATCCTCATGTGTTCATTTTTCAATTTTTTTAAAATTTTCTACATAAAATATGTAACATCTAATTATAAAAATCTTGGGTCGCTATATTATGAAGAACCCACAACGTGTATGAGTTTTAGTTTTTTCAATGGTTGTCAATTGTGATCTTAATGTCAATATGATGAAGTTCAACATTTAATGGATCTTTTATGAATTCCATAAGTCATGATATTTAATGAAACTTATAAATGGTTGGAATAATTTGATTTTCCAAGGTGATTCGTATAGAATTATTATGGATTAATTATATGAAAATTTATGTAATGCATGGATAATTCTATTATATAATATAATGATTTTTTGAATTTTTATAAGTTCAAAATACATGTTTCCAATGTTTCATGTTATCAACAACAATGATGATGATTGATGTACATTCCATTTTTATATGAAAAATAGTTTAATACCTTGTTAATATTTATTTTCATGAGGTTTTGATGTTAAGAAGCTATCTGAAATTTATATTTCAAAAATAATTAAAAAAATTATTTGATGAAGGTTATGTAATATTTACTTATTTCATAATAACCTTGAATGATATCATTTGAAGTGAATAAAAATATTAGTTTTCATGATGGTGAATCCGGACATATTTTTTATTTTTTTGAAAATATTAAGGTGTTATATCCCTTTATTAAATGACAAGTAAAGAAAGGAGAGGGATAAAAAAACATAAATATTACAAAAACATTCCATTGGAAATTAATTTTCCCTTGATCTATTATTAATGATATTATGGGCAACCCATCCTCTTTGGCAATGAGTATGTCGTCATCTTTTCTAGGTTTTGACTGGCATCGACGACCCACCTCCATCATCTGATAGTTCCTCATAATTGAACAAAATGTTTTCTTTAAAAACAGGTCCATTATCATTCTTGATTGCTTCTTATTCACTGCCTCCAGAGGCAAGCAGATCAAAGGTGTTTTATTTCTTACATTTGAGGATAGTTTCGTGTGACCAATGCTGATTGGGGAAACACATTTTGCAGTGCCTTTCATGCTTCCTGCACTTGCAACCAAATGAAATTTTGAAAATTTATATGAAATATTCATACCTTAAGGTGATTTATATTCCCTTTAAAGGATTCTCTTTCTCTATGTGGATTTAAAGACGGGAATGACAATGTACCCAGTGGAGTTATCAAAAACATTATTACCAGGTCATTGAGTAGTAAGATCACCAACCGAATATGAGGTAGAAGGTTCGCCATCCATAATGGTAGAAACGTTTCCAATCGTGTGGGCCTTTGAGAACATAAAGTTATGGTTTTTAGAGACACAAAAACCAACCTTGTGATTAGTAGCAGAAGAGTTCTTATAGACACCATCCAATGGGATAGCAGTAGTACCAAATGAATGGGTCGGAACAGATTCTGGATGTACCTGAATTGATCCATCAAAACTATTATTCATCCTAGATTCCATGTGGATAGAAAACTTAATATCCACAACATCTATAGATCCATGGGGGATACTAATTATAGAATATTTTTTCAACCCTTCGATGAAGATTTAAAGCCTATGCAGAGAACACATGTTTTTCACTATCAAAAGTGTAATTAAAATTCTTTATTAAAGAATAATCCCCTTTATGTTTAGATTTCATTGATATGGCCACATCAATTTTATACATCCCTTTTTTGGAGGAAATCAAATTCCATTCCTACCCTATGTTAAAATCCACCTCATTTTAAATTGAATACTCTATTTCATCATAACATCCAAAAGAAATTACATCAACATTATCATCGATTGGTCCCTTATAAAAAGAATATTAAAATTAAACCATTACTATAGGCACATGATCCTCATCAAGAGCATTAACCCATATTAATTTGGTCTTTAATGTAAATTTAGAATTTTCATACTAAACACCTTACTCCACTCTTTGAAAATATTCTAAAGGGGTTTTAGAATTCTCTTAAAATGAGGGACTGTTTGAGATTGGACCTTCTCTAAAGAAGGAAGAGATGTAATATCAGAAACCTTACATTAATCCTTATAACACTAAGGAGGTATGTCCTTTTTAATTCTGTGAAATTGTAGTAAATCATGTCCACTCATATGATAGTTAGTAGATGAAATATCTCTTCTTGAAATAGAAATATTTTTCCAAATTATTCCATAAGTATCTCAAAAAGGTAGGATCATTTCATTTTAAATGTTCAATAATATTTTTTCCTACAGAGTAGAGAGTATTACATTGTCTATTGAAGCAGACCTCAAAAATAGTTCTATTAAGACCCAAGAAAAGAGGCCATAGAAAACCATTTCTGTCGTAGAATCCATTCTTAATAAAATTACAATGGAAAGAAGAATATCTTACTGTATCTTGGGATGACAATGTACCTATTTAAATTCATGGATAATAATCCATACATAAGCACAAGTGTCCTTAAATTCATGTAAATTAAAATTCAAATAATTTTTTTGAATAATCACAATCACTGTAGAGAGATTGAGAGAACCTGAACTCCATGCCTTTCCATTTAGTTCTGTAATGGAAAAAAGAAGATGAATAACCCATGACCAATTGAGACACATTTAAAAACAACAAACCCCCAAATCACAGCGAGTTGAGTGACCAAATTAGAGACTTAATAGGGTCTCGTACCATTAAAAATGGAGATTCTTGTGATGAAGGAATGTTTGAAAAGATTTATCCAATTTAAGATGGCTCCATCCAAGGCAGAGACATGCGTGGTTGTGCCTTTTTGAATGATCCATTAAGGAATCATATCCTTGAATAAGGAAATGAAACCTCCTGAAAATCTATATAACAAGGTAATTCCATTCGTCATATCCCATTCTCGCTCATTCATTTTCATTGTGTCATGATCTGCGATTCGGAAGATCAAAACATATGAATGCATATTGATACTTATAGGGTGTTCTTGTCGAGTGTGAACACTTAGAGTCATGACTCATGGCCTTTACCTTTCCTCCATCAACATATTAGTATTATTGACTGAATCTATTTTTGAATATAGATAACTGGGTTCCATGAATTGTTTGGATTCTATTCTATATTATTAGTATTTTACTAAGCCATTTTATGGGATTTTGTTAATTATATGGGTCATCCCACCGAGTAGCCAATTAAACCTCAACCATGAAACATGAGAGACGTTGAGGTCGACCAATCCATAGGGAGGTTATCTCGACCCACCTATCAGGCACTAGTGGGGTGAAGGTATAGTTCTCACAAAGTGCATGTGAGCCCATATATAATGAGAATGGATTACATGGGTGAATTGAAACATAGGTTAGACTAGAGGTCCATAAAGAAACCCATAGACTACATATATCATAGCCTGTGTGGGAAGGATGTGTAGTGAATCTTATTTCCAACCATAGTGTGAGCTTGAAGAAACAATGATCATGATTTGTTTTATAATACAGAAGGATTTTGAAAATGATTTTGATGTGGGATTCTATCGTTGGTTTACTATTCACCTTCATAAAAATGGATGTACATATCTTGAGCAGTTTTATTACATTATGACGTTTCGTTGATTTCTGGTGCCTTTTATATTTGTAATAATTTATTTTTTACAAACACCCATCATCTTCTACCTCACATAGAAGGAGTTGTTCACTGGTTGGGACCACCATCGATCAAGTAAGTGGAAACCGTGATCATTTTGAACTCTTTATTTTTGAGGAAATATGATAATGAAACTTCATGTATGCCACTACATCTTCCATACATGAAATAAATAGATGTATAAAGCTTCTTATGAATAAAAACATAGTTTCATGAGGCCACTAAAACATCCTAACATCATGGATTAGTTAATGAAATTAAAAGACATGAATTTTATGATCACATGTGTGTGATACACTCACCCCAAAGTAGAATCCTTTTTTACGTAAAGAAACTACAATTTTTTACACTAAGTAACCCTTGTTTGAAGAATTAAAAGATTATATATTTGTCTCACTGAATCAGTATTAACATGACATATTTTATATAGATAAATATTGTTTTTAAATGTCAGGAAGTGAAATTTAGATTATATCCTTGTTAATATATGGAGATGTATTAAGTTGAGAATATGTTTCTTCTCACATGTTCTTTTTGAGATATCACTCTCCCAAAAATAGAAAATCTTCAGGTTCAAGTTACAAGATGAAGATGATTTATGTGAGCCTTCTAGGATTTTAAAAGAAGGGGAGTCCCCCAAAACTAATCTATTTCATGAAGAATACCCACACTCATCTATATTGATGTAAATTCACAGGAAAAAAACTAGTGTTCGCACGATCGACATGATTCATGAAGGATGTAGATACAGTAAGCTAGTGTTTGAGTTGCGAACTCATATTGTGCCCTATGAAGATCTTATTCCACAAATATTTTCAATCGTTCATGAAAAGTTTAATACAATGATCAATTATTTTGAATATATGGGAAGAAGAAATATATGATATAATAGTATTATGAAAAAGAATATTTCATGCATTCACACATGTCTAGGAAAAATAGAAGAAAGAGGAAATAATGGAAAAATAATCACATATATAAATTTATGCAACAGTACTATGCATGTAGTATCTAGAAACTATTTAATACTACATGACCGTAAGTGAGAATGTAAGTTAAAAAAATTTAACAATTCCACTACGACTTCAGAATATAGTATCATAAATTATTCAAATGGTTGAATTCATATGAGTTAGTGAACACTAAATACCAGGTGATCCCATATATACTAATATTTGAAAATAGAAAATTATAGAGTAAAACTTTCTTGCAGGAATTAATGTATATGTGAAGAATCACGCACATGTAAATGATTATTCATTTGTGATTCCCCAAATATTCTTATGGATTTCATATAGAATATCAATTAAAAATTGATGCATGATGTTAATGTGATCTTTCCCAATTGTAATTAAATAAGTGATTAATTTTTTTATTGAAAGTTCATTCATTTATAAAATTACATGTGCATTACAATCTATTTAAACAAATATTTACATAGAAAAGGAGAATATAATAGAACTGATACTATATTCACTATTTATATTATGTATCAATGAAGAAGAAATAATTATAATGATTCTATGTTAAGCATATATTTCATTTTTTAAATAATCACAATGGATATTGTGATTATTGACAGAAGAATAAATAGAAGATCAATTACAGTCTATTTTTAAATGAAGTTATCAGGACAAAAATAAACAGTATTGAAGATATTTTTGTTTAATTGATCAAAGGAATAAGAGGAAGTGGCATTCCAATAGGATATTAGTTGATAATAATTTGGGTTAGTAATAATTTAGAGAACATCATACAAAACCACATTAATATTATTATAACTGATAGAAGAAAGAATGTGAGGCTACTAGTTTACTTTCAGAGAGAAGAAAGAAGTGTTTCTTTCAAGAATCCACGCAAGTAAAAATGTTAAGAAGAATTTATTATAAGAACTAAGCAGCACCATGACATTCAATAACAATTTAAACATTGGGAAGACATTATTGGTGTTACAATGAACCTTATCAAAAAGGTGAATAATATATTCATATGAAATATAAGGATCCAGTAAAGAGATATAAAACACGAATTATTGATTAACTACAGTAAATTACAAGTGAAAGGGTTTATCATACTTTCTTTGACAATATTTAAAGGATTTTTTCTAGGGGTTTTGTGGTTGGTTTATATCTATACCATTATAAGGACATTATGTTCTTATTCGATAGTTAACCTTGTAAAAATATCATGTGATATATTCTATGAATTTCATATTATTTTATGCATCAAGATTAAGTAAAAAAGACAACCAGGATCCATACATGTCAAAGAGGTAAATGCATAACTTTTTTATTTGGGTTAAAAATTCCCCGACACTAATTCCACCCCCCTTTAGTGTTTGGTATATCCAAAACTGATCCTTTCAAGTAGTATTAAAGGAAATGTTCACCTATTTTGGATTCTTTACAATAAATATATTCACCTTTAAATATTAGAGTTTCATTATGGAGTCAATAATGAAGTGCAATTTTGGTGAATATTCAGCTATCTCCATGAAGAAGTCTACATCTACCAAAACCATGATGAACATGACAATGAAAGAGAATAGAATGATTAAGAATAATTACATATTTTCTAAAGAATAGGAAGTTTATGTTTCTCCATACCATAGAAATAATGAATATATATCATGATTTGAATGTAATTATCATGTAGATATTTCCAACAAGAACGTGGAAAATATTTATACCTCATGTAAATAAGATGCAAGTGTGAGTTCCTTTAAAAAATATCCTACAAAAGATCCTATAACTAGTTGTGGGGATAAACACTCTAAAACTTGTAAGGAATTATAAGATTATAGATAATGATATTTTCATTTTGGCATTCCCAAAGAAAGAGACACTAATGTTTGTGGAGTATTTCAATGTATGCTAGAAGATGTCAACCAGCTGGAAAGATAAGATATTTTTTGAGAAGGGATTCAAATGTAAAATTATATAATGGTTAAATAACACCCAAATAGTTGGAACATATGATTAAGAAAATAGGAAAATTGAACTATAATCCTCTAAATTGATCAAATATGAAAAATATAAAGAGGAATTAGAAAATATTATGGATTAAAATATGCACTCACTTGAAGAGAAGTCAAATAATGGCATTGATGTCAAGGGTTTACAATTGAATAAAATATCCATGAATATCTAATTACATGACTCTTTGTTAAAAATTAATTTTAATATATATGATTATTATGTTAAAATAATTAATAAGGCCTATGAACAGTAGATGATATTGGTTTAAGATTGTAAAATCATCCTCAATAATAAATGTCTATTTTTGTAAGTTCAATTGAAGAATCTAGAGAAGACACATATTAAGCATTCATAGAAGAAGGAAACAGTTTCTTCAGCTACCTAATTCTCACTGGAGGATTATACAGTTAAAATACCTCTAACAAGTGTGAAGAATATCATGACTTTTTTTGATGATTTATCTTAATAAGAAGGGAATAAAAAGGTACCATCCATACCAATTTGTATTAATTATTATAAACCACTTATCTTGTATATTGTAGGTTGTAAAAAAAACATCCAAACATGTATGGATAAATAAAGGTGATAAGAAAACTACCACAATGAATATGGTGGATATGATAAATTGTGTTTAATCTAGTTCCCCATAATGAGAAATAAAAGTTACGAAGAATTCACAAAAACCATATATAGAAGATATCAACAAAAAAATATTTGTGGCTCAATATTGATGTTATAACATATTTATGCATTGTGAATTGGATTTTTGATCAAATAATCTAAATTGAAAATAAAAAAGGAATCCCATATCAAGTTTATGAAATCTATAGAATAATAAGAAACATCAAAATGTCTATAAGAATATTTATACTTCAAACATATTGGTAAATCTCAGTAACATCTGCGATTTATGTAATTTTAATGGTCAGAAAGATTAAACTTGTGCACGTCAACATGTAACAAAATTTGATAAGACAAGAAGGCCACAAAAGCTATCTAATAATGAGAAATCTACCTTGGGAATAAATCCAAATAATGTTTTAAAAAAAACTATCCCAATAAGATTCATTTTAATGAATGATGAGAGTACCTTGGATTCCTAGTCCTTGAAGTGAAAGAATAGTGGATCATACAAAAGAAATAATAAGTTAGAATGTACTCAGAAGAATCCATGTTAAAGATCCCAAATTTGTACCATAGTTCCTGATGATAAGTTATTTATCTGGATAGAAGATTTATAATGAGTGTGAAAACTAGAAGATAAAGAATCTAAAGATATTTAAAAAGGAAAACAAATGATTCCACTTGAAGATAGAGATGTTGTATATGTTAGGTAAAACCTGGATGGATATACAATTAGAAGTTTCCTTATAATTGTTCCCACATAAGAAGAATTTTTTAGGAAGGTGAAATTAGCACTAGGATACAAAAGTTCTTTAAAATAACATATAAAATAAGGTTACCACACAAAGACGTTAAATAAGATATAATATCCAAACATCCTCGATTGTAATTAAAGATAAGATGTTATACATTGAATAGTAAAGGAAATGGATAAACATGGTGGAAAACAGAATCTCAACCATGCTATACACATTCATGAAATAAGGAGGATTCACCTTATTCCCTTAATCCTTTGGGTATTGTATTTATAATTTTAATGAATTTAATTGAGGGAAAATAATGTTCTAGGGGGTGAGAAGACTTGAGTGATATCAATTCATGATAGAAAAGATTAATATGTCATCATCGATGAATGATTACTCAATAGATATTCAAATATAAAATTGATGGAGGATCATCAGTGATGATATTGTATAGAGTGATTTCATATTATGGACTCCTAGGATAATGAAAAAATCATCATGGATTGATCATATTTTTTGTATCCTATAGAAAAAGTTTTCAATTAGATCATCCTAAGTAAATTTGCAAAACATTTCAATCAAGATAGTATGACGTTAAATATCAATTCTGGCATATTCTCCAAATTGAAAATCCTAAAATTTATTCATGAAGTGATCCATCATTTTGAATATGTTGTGAGGTTTGTTTCTAGCATGTGAGAAAAATGATGAAAGATGAAGAAGCTGCTAGAATAATTATTTCAATTGTTGTCAAACACGATTATTCTAATTTTTTTGAAGATCATGTATTTAGAAAAAAATGTATCTCATAATCTATCATACATGGATATCATAAATAGAAATTTTTTTAAAAAGTTTGAAAATTAAATTAATGAATTGAATAAGAAATGTTAAAGATCCCAAATGCCTGTAATATTTACTATTCAAAGGAATATTTTTGATCCATTTTTTGAATTGAGTGAAAGAGTTATAGTTTGAGTATTCTTACAAAATTTATTTTCATATTTAGTATCTTCAACATGGAGTGAAATTGAATAACCATTGAAGAAATGTATATGAGTTATCATTCCGTATGGTATCAATATTATTTGGCAAGGGATAGCTTCGTTGTCTAAATTTAATCCTTTTTTTTCTACAATAATCACAGCTCAAGCAGTTTTCGATTGAAATGAATTATGGAACATTACATAAAGAAATAATAATACCATTTTCCCTATAAGAATTGTATATATTTTCAATAAGGGGAGAAAATGTAAAATTACTATTGGAAAAGTAAATGGGAGAGAAAAGAAAATGATTCCAAAAAATGGAACATTTATTTGGAAATAATCTTTAAGATATTTTCAATAAATACAAAGGAAAAGATTGAGGGTCCAACTTTTTTATGAGTATATTTATTGTCAATTATTTTCAAAGGTTCTCAATGGTGATCATGATGTAAATATTATAAAGAAGTTCCATAGTTAATTGGTCTGGATAATTTTCTCAAATCGTGATATTTGATGAAACAAATAAATAGATTGAATATATTAATTTTCCAAGGTAATCCCTCAGGAATAGTTTTGTATTAATTATATGAAATTGCATGAAATGATGAATAATTATCCTACAATCTGTTATGATTTTTCATATAGTTCTATGTTCAAAATAAAAGTGTCAAAGGTTACACATTGTCAACAATAATGAATATGATTGAAGTACATTCCATTTTTTGGATAAAGAGAAATTGAAAACCAATAAAATATCTATTTTCATCAGGTTATGATGTTAATAATATATTTTTAATTTATATTTAAAAAAGAAAATAATAATATGTGTTGAAGAAGTTTAGGAAATATTTTCTCATTACAAAAGAATTGTGCCAGATCTAATTTGAAAAGAATGAATTTTTTTCTCAAGAAGTAGAACCCTGAAATATTATTTTTATTACATGAAGTGTTATTAGAAGGTGAAGAAGAGGTTTCCATGAATTATTTGGATTAAATTATATACATAGTTTTTTACTAAGTTATTTTAATTTTATTATATGAAACATATTGAAAACCCCACCAACTGGCCCGGATAACCTCAACCATGGTAATTGTGGGACAAAGAGTTATATCACACCATAGGGAGGTCAGCTCGAGCAACCTAGAAGGTGGCAGAGGAGGGAATCCATTGATCATTTGAACTACATGTGGGCTAGTGTATAAGGAAAGTGGATAACAAGACCGAAGTTGTGCATAGTTTTGTCCAGAGGCATATAGGGAACTCTAGGAAAGTATGTGTTGTGGCCAAGATTGATGTGTTTAGCAGTGAATCTATCTCCCAAACATATTACAAAAACGAATAAATAAAAAACAAACATTATATTATAAAGTGTAAGGATTAAAAATATGGAGTTTGGTGATGGATATTATCTTGGGTGTACTGTTAACTAGCATATGAAGGGTCAGACATGTCAGGATCCATCTGAATATATTAATATGCACAATATATTTACAATTCCTTTTATATATGTAATATTATACACATTTTGAAAATTCTCAAAATCTTCTACATCTGGATGGAGGTTCTGTTCACCGAAGAAGATGGTTGGACCACCATCGATCAATGCAGATGTCACTAAGATGTTTCTGAGTTCATTATTTTGATATGACGGGATGAAGGAACTCCATACATGTAAGTAAGTATTGAATGCAATCATCAAATCGAAGTTTGAAACTTCACTAGAATGGATGCATAGTTTAAGGACACCATTTGAACATCCGATCTTCATGGATGAGTTTTAGGCATTGGAAGGAATGAATATTCTGATCGCATTCTTGTGATACACTCACCAAAATGGAGTATCCCATTATAAAGACATGACTCCACCATTATCATCTCAATGTTACCCAAATTTGATGAATTCAAAGTTGATATCTTCAGATCATTGAATTAGTCTTCCCGAATAATATTTTTCAGGGATTAATTTAGTGATTCAATGTGAGACGGTGTGAAGTTGGTGTGATCCTCGACTATAAAAGGAGATGATATGATCCACGTAGATATTGTTGCATTCATATTCTTTGTGAGTTATTTTTTCATAAATAATAGTGTGTCATAAGATTACTATTTTGTGAAGGAGTAGAGTCCCATGAGCCTTCAAGGGATTATTAATAAGGGTATTCCAATGAAATCCTTTTTGTTTTATGATGGATATCCACACAAATCCAATGCGAAGAATCTCTATAAACAAATGATTGGTTCTCACACCCTCACCATTATTTATGAATGTGATTGATACCATATTCCAGTTTTTGAGTTATAGACTCAATATTTTCTTCATGAAAAAATTCTTTCAAGAATATTCCAATGATTTTAGGAAGAATCAGGAACACCCATTGATTCTATTTCATTTAGGAGAATATGATATATATTATATAACAAAACTATATACATGATTATATCATGGATTTCACATGAATGAGAAAAACAAAATAAAGAGGTATTCCTTGGAGTGGAATCAATTATATAAACTTAATTGATAGTTATATTTATATAGTATCGTGAAAATGTTTAATATAATTTAATTATAAGAGTGCTAAGAAGACTACTATAAGAAAGAAAGAAACTGTGATATAGCATTGTACGTACATGAAGATTGAAAAAGGTGGATTTCACATGAGATAGTGAACCATAAATAAAATCTGATTGCATAAATACTTATGTAAAAAAGATACAAGAGTAAAGTTAAAATTAAATGAATTATTTCATTTACATGTGAATATTCATGCACACATAAATTGTTTTTCATTTGAGATACCCAAATTATCCTTAAGATTTTCAAATAAAATATCAACAGAAAATTAATGCATGAAGTTTATGTTATCTATCTATGTTTTAATTATAGAGGATGTAAATGTTTTCTGTAAATATCATTATTTCACTTAAGGGATGAAGACACTACAATACACTATTGCACTTATTTTTTTTCATAGATCAAAAAGAGAAGGAAAAGCTACTAGAAAACATTTTATCAGCTGATTATAAATTGGGTTAGGAAGAATTCCTTGATCTTCATCCCAAAACACATTCATATTATTATGAATGATCAATGAAAGAATGTTCAGCTTTTAATTTTCTTCCGAGAATATGTAAGAATTTTTTTCTTTCAAGATATTGTGCAAGTAACAAAGTTGATAAGAAGTTAGTAGAAGAAAAAAGAAGCATTGTAACTTTAAACATATGTATCAATAGGTGGAAAATTTTATTCATTGTACAAACAACCATATAATATGCTACCAATTACTTTAAATTGAATTATAAATATCCATTAATTTGATTTAAAACATGCAATATCAATTGGATATAGTGCATGGTAAGGGAAATGGTTTGACCTAATTGTTGTAATAACATTTAAAGGATTAATTTATAGTTGTTTTTTTGTTAGATTATTTCCATACTATTCTATGGAATAGATACTCTTATTTAGTATAAAACCCTATATAAATATTGTAACGACCCAAACATTCATTAATGGAAATCCTACTTGATCAAATTAAATTTCTCTTTTTGTAAAATGTTTATATATAATTTAAAATTATTTAGTGTTATGTTTTTGGATTTTAAAATACAGTTATGAATTGTAATTGTTGCTAATATAGCCGTTGAACAGTGATCACATGATTAATATTAATATAGGGTTTTAATAAATCCTATTTACTTAGACAAAGGAAGCAATGAACTCATCCAATAGACGTGCCCATCCAAAGCCCATTTGTTAGAGCTCAGAAAGGAGGTTGCGTCTTTGGCATTCACTCTTGGCCATGCCCAATCCAAGATTGAATATGTTAAGCTTGAGTGGAACCTTCTATGATTGAAGTGGAAGTTGATAGACATTACCACCCGAGCAATGTTATCCGAGCCACCCCAAGAGTCGGTCACCATTACACACCATACCATTAGGTCATATTCAGGTTTTATAAGTAGTTATGTAACAAGAAATTATCACTATGTTCATGTACATTATTTTTTTATATAATAATGAATATACTTTTATTTTATTATTGATACCTTGTAGATGGTTTTTAAAGCACAAATAGTATTTTTAGTTAATATTCAACTAAGAAATATATTTTGATGAATTAATGAATTTTTGAATTAAATAATATTTTAATAAAATATTATTATTATTATTAAATTAATTTCTATTAAATATAAATGATTGTATAATTTTATGAATGCAATCTTAATTTTAATTAAGGTTTGAAAGCCATTTTTGTTAAAACCCGTGATTTTTTGATAAATGTCGATTTTTATTTTAAAAGTAAAAATTAAAATATTTATAAAATTATTTAGATAAAATAAATATTATTTCGATAATCAGGACATTGAAATTATTCAACGGTAAATTTTTCATAATTTTATAAGACAGTCAATTTTTTGGGTAAAAATTAAATACCGTTTAAATATATAATGTGTTTTATAACCTCATAATGACCCTATTATGATGTAATAAAATGCTATAAGACTAATGTTTGGCCAATATATGTTTTACCATTAAAATAATTCGATTTTGGGTTTGTTTGACTTATTTTACAAAGCATTAATGGACCCTTCAATGATTATTAAACAACTTGTCTTTTTAAATTGATTTCCCTAGGAGTGTGACTCACCTCCACATAAGCAACCCCATTATTTTAAGAAGTTAGGAATTTGGCCTTATAAAATATTTTTTTCCACTTCCCATTCCCATAAACCATGGGAAAAACCATGGGCTGGTTTGTGGTTTTGATTAGTTTAATGTGAGATGTCCCAAACCTAAATAATAAACAATTCCCTCACCTTTCCTATATAAACCCACCCAACCTATCATTTAATCCTCACTCAAAGCCTTTGGATTTCGTTAAACCTATGTCCTCCTATCTCTATAATCCTCTCAAGGTGCCCCAATCTCCCAAGAATCCTCTCTCAATCCTTTGGAAGCACACTTCCAAGTAAGGTTTTTTCTTCCTTTCTCATTTTTGTCCAATTTTCATTAAGTTGTTATGCCCTTTTAATTTCAATTATTAATTTTGGGGTATGGTTTCACACGTCCCACATACTGCCCTCTTTATTTTTGAATGATTGGATACCCCTTTCTCTCTCATTAAATTCCTCCCATGTACACCTATTACTATGCTGAAATTCTGAAAGGAATTTCTCTCTCCTCATTTACATTCAAGCAATTCTTTTGTATCATGAATATAAATTCCATTAAATTTATTGGGACATGTATCTATATTACCCCTTAATATCCATGTCATGTAAATATGATGAGACATCCCTTTCTCTCTCATCAAACATTTTTATGAGTTCTTATGTCACGTCGTTATGCTGCCGAAATTGCACCGATTTTCCAAACAAATGTCATTGTGTAGTGAATACAATGCACATTTCTCTATCAAGGGAATTCACCATTATACACATTTACTTATTGATTATGAATTTCCAAGTATTAATTCCACATTCCTTTATAGTGGAATAAATTATTATGTTTTATAAATCCATGTTATATGATCCTTGTGGCACACTAATATATGAAATAAAATGTTTAAGAAGGGTGTGCCCTTATAGTTCTCCAATGCATTGGGTGAAGTATGGTATGAGGATACATCATGTCCAATGGGTGTTTACTCATGATATTTCAAGTTTAATGTGGTTTTACTCATGCTTCATTTGCGATGAGGATTTATTCATGCTCCATGTGCAATGAGCCAGGGCTCATGCTAAATCCATGTTAAGTGTTGTTGCCATATTTCCATGTTATGATTGTCATGATTTATCTTTCCTTTATGTTTATGCTTCTATTGTGATCTAATTATATTCCTATTTTTTAACATATATTTTATTCCTCATGTTACACCATGTTTATTCCCTTACTGGGCTTTATAGCTCACCCTTTTCTTATGCATGTCGTCAGGTTATCCAATGCAGTGCTAAGTACGAGGGAATTAAGTGGTCATATAAAACAAATTCAATAAAGATGTTGTATTTCAGGTTTTAAGTTGTTATGTAATGATCCTAATCCCCAAAGACACTATACATCTCAATCTTCTTTTTTTATCAAGTGAAGTTTATGTAATAAATTATGCTTAATTGTGTAATAAAAGATCATGGTTGTCATAGTTGGTGTCAAATGATTAGTTTAGTTAATTATGGGAATATGATTAGAAATCCCTAGTAAATACTTAGAGACAAGACTAAGTATAATAAAAACATTCCTATGATTTGGTGAGTATTGAGTATGTGGTTTGTCAAGAAAATATGTCCTTGTCTGGATAAGAGCCAGTAGAGGCGAATTTGGCACAAATGTATCCTAGGGGTACAACTAGAAAACACTGCTTTGAGCTAGAATCGAACGGGAAATGGTTCACAACAACGGGCCTTGCTACACTCTTGGTTATGACACTCTCAAGGGATATGCTTTCATAAATTCCCATGCTTGGTATGAACCATTATTAAGGGACAAAACAATTCCCTATGAATATATGTTAGAAAGTAGATCATAGATAACATAGACGGAAGCCAATATATTCATATGTTAAGGAAATAAGAGTTAGTTATAAGTCATCATATTTGTCCTTGTATTACCCTTTATGTGTTACCCCTAACATTCCTTTTATTCCAGCCAATGGCTGGTTATAGGAGGACTCGGGATAACAACCGATGTGATGATCAATGTGATGACTGTAGTAATGAGATTCCCAATCCAATAGGAGCAAGAATAACAAACATTGTCATGATTCACTCTCAGCTAACTCAAGATTTTAATATAAACATGGTTCTAGAGGAACATTCAACCCCCCCCCCCCAAAGAAATAACAAGTCACAATCGAGAGCTTCATGTGACAAAGGCCTCCTACTTTTAAAGGATCATTTGATCCCTTAATCTCTGAATAATGTATCAACACCATTGAAAAGATATTTTCCATCCTTTAATATTCTGATGAAGAGAAGGTTCGCATGGAAGCTTATCGTATGGAGGGTGAAGTTGATCAATGGTGGAAGTTGATAAAAAAATATGAAGCCTGAGGAAGATATCAACGCATTGGAATGGATGGATTTCTGGAAGATATTTTTCAATAAATATTTTCCGTGCACCCTTCGGATTAATATGGAAGGGGACTTCCTTGCCCTCAAGAAAAATGATGATGAATTTGTTGGAGTGTACAAGTAAAACATTACAAGGCTTGCACGATACGATTATGGCTTGTTCATTACCCCTGAATGCAAGGTTGACAGCTTCTTTGGTGGGTTGAAACCTATCCTTCGGAAAGCACTGGAAATATGTGACTTCGACAGCTATGAGGAAATTGTCTGATGTTCCCTGAAGGTCGATTTGAAGATTGGATAATATCAGGGGTATCATGGGGATAAGAACCATAATGTGGTCTTCAATGCTGGCAGTCTGATGGATAAATCCAATGGAGCTACGAAGATCCAGCACCCCACTATCCAATGGTGCAAAAAGAATAACCCTATAAATTTCCTGAACAGTACAATAAGATTCATTAGTTGTGGAAGCGAAGGGCACCTGGCTATTAACTGTCGGAAAGAAAGACCCGCGGTTGCAACATAGGAGAGAAATTATATGTTTGAACCTCAATTTTTGGTTCATTTCTACAACTGGAATGAACTGTTGAATCTTTAAAATCAGTTCCCTATGCCAAGGGTTTTTAGGAGGCAACCAACAATTTCCAAGGTAGCAAGGATGAGATTTTCCCATCACTACTATCAAATTGAACCCCAAAAACGAAGTGGTGATAGGTATGCTAGTTATTCATTCAAGAATAGTGAACATACTTTTTGATTCCGGTTCTAAAAATTCTTTTATATATCGATAGTTTAGTAGAACAATCCTAGCACCACCACAAATCATGGAAATGAAGATGTAGGTGAGCACGGAATATGGGGAAATAATTGCATCCCATGAATATAACTCCTCCTATGTAATAATTTGTGGATTGAGCATCCTGGTGAACCTCATCATACTCCCTTTGGTGGAATTTGATTCAATTATTGGCATGGATTGGCTTTCCTTATATAGATCCAACATAAATTTCCGTGAGAGGGAAATCACTCTTCATGTGGAGAATCAACCCCCGGTTCCTTACAAGTGCAAGGATGATGATGTATCTTCTTTAGCTCCATCATCTCATGTGTTGATATTACTTCCCTATGAGCACGCGTATTTGGCTCGGATTATTGAGTCTAAGGAGGCAACCATCCTAGAATAAATTCCTATTGTGAGGGAATTCATTGAAGTGTTTCCCGAGGAATTTCCTGGTCTTCCTCCAAGAAGAGATATTGAATTCTCAACTGATCTTATACCTGGGGAATTGCCAATATACAATACTCCATATAGAATGGCTATTGGGGAGATTGAGGAGATGAAGAAATAACTACCGGAGAATATGGATAAAGGTTTTAAATGACCAAGTGCTTCACCATGGGGTGTAGCAGTCCTCTACATCAAATAGAAGGATGAGTCAATGTGCCTTTGCATCGATTATCGTGAGATGAATAAAATCACGATAAAAACATGTATCCTCTCCCACGAATTGATGACTTGTTCAATCAGCTGCGTGGAGCATAATACTTTTCCAAGGTGGATCTGTGTTCAGGATATTATCAAGTAAGGGTGAAAAAGGAAGATATCCCCAAGACTTTTTTTCGTATAGGATATAGGCACTATGAATTCATAGTAATGCCTTTAAGAATCACTAATTCTCCAGAAATCTTCATGGACATGATGAATAGAGTCTTTAGAGATAACCTCGACATTTTTGTGGTAGTCAATATATATGATATTCTGATATACTTCAAAACTAAGGAGGATCATGAGGAGCATCTAAGAACTATTCTAGAGACCTTTCGGAAGGAGAATCTCTATGAAAAATTCAGAAAGTTGGAGTTCTGGTTGAAGGAGGTCTCGTTCTTGAGCCATCTCATTAGAAGAAATAGGATATCTATGGATCCCTCCAAAACAGATGCAATTGAGGGGTGGACGAGTCCAACATCAGTGACAAATATCCATAGCTTCTTGGGGTTAGCTGGATATTATCGACGATTTGTGAGAAATTTCTCACGATTATCCAATCCTCTTAACAAGATAACTCGGAAGGAGTAATGATTTCATGGAGTGATGAATGAGAATAAAGTTTCAAGGAGTTGAATAGGAGGCTTATCACTGCACCCGTGCTCACTTTACCAACAAGTGGAGTACTTTTTGTGATATTTAGTGATACTTCGAAGAAGGGCTTAGGATATGTGTTGATGAAAAATGAAATGTCATTTCCTATGATTCAAGGCAATTGAAATTTAATGAACAGAACTATCCAACACATGATCTCGAGTTGGCTGTAGTGATCTTTGTTTGGAAAATTTGGCGGAATTATGTTTTTCGGGAGAAGTGTTAAATATATACAGACAAAAAAATCCTCAATTATATATTCACATTGAAAGAGCTGAACATGTGGCAATGAATATGGTTAGTGCTAATAAAAGAATATGACTGGTCAATCCATTACCACCCTGGGAAAGTGAACAAGGTGGTGGATTCCCTATGTAGAAAGGACCCATCGATTCTATCATTCATGACAATTGAAAAGGATCCAATCTTTATAGATATGATGAAGATGGAAATGGGAATCATAAAGAAGGGAACATCATCATTCCATTCATAAATTATTGCCCAACCGTCACTTTTGGGAAGGATAAAGGATGCTCAGAAGGATGATGTCAAAATTCAGAAAAAAGTGGAAGCTATCAGAAAAGGAAAATCCTCGTAGTTTAATGTTAATGAAGAAGGAATTGTGAGATATGGGAAAATACTATGTGTTCAATCATGTCTGGAGATAAAGAATGAACTTTTGGATGATGCACATATTTCAAATATATCTAATCACCCCGGAAACAAAAAGATGTTTCCAGATCCCCGAGAACATTATTGGTGGGATAATATGATAAAGGAGATCACTGAATATTCATGAATGTGCCTGGTGTGTTAGTAAGTTAAGGCGGAAAGGTATAAGTCTAAGGGGATGATGCAACCATTTCCCATACCTGAATGGAAATGGGATAACCTCACCATGGACTTCGTCACTGGACTTCCAAATACATACAAAGGCAACAATGCAATCTGGGTTGTTGTGGATCATCTTACAAAGGCTCCACCCTTCATTTCTATTTGGGAGGATTTCTCATTGGATCAACTGGCACAGATATATATCAGGGAAGTGGTGAGGCTTCATGGAGTACCACTATCTATTGTGTCCAATCAAGATTCAAGATTCACCTCTATGTTTCGGAAGAGTCTTCAACATGCTCTGAATACTGAACTAAACTTCAGTACGGCCTATCATCCTCAAACTGATGGCTAATCTGAGCAGACTATCCTAACATTTGCAGACATGTTGAGAGCATGCTCAATGGACTTTAAAGGGGGATGGGATCAACACCTTCCTCCGGTTGAGTTCTCTTGTAATAAGAGTTTCCACTCGAGCATCAAAATGGCACCATATGAAGCCCTTTATGGGAAAAGTTTCAGAACACCGGCGTGCTGGGATGTGGTCAGTGAGCGTAAGCTGCTTAGACCAGAAATGGTCGATGAAATGGTAGAGAAGGTGAAAACCATTCGGCAGCATATCAATCTAGCCCAGAGTTGGACAAATATTTATGTAGACAACCGTCGATGAGACCTTGAGTTTAAAGTTGGAGACATGGTATTTTTACGCATATCTTCATGGATGATGGTCATGAGGTTTGGAAAGAAAGGGAAGTTAAGTCCAAGGTATAATGGCCCCTTCGAGATTCTTGATCGTGTTAGGGTTGTGGCCTATCAACTAGCACTTCCACAAACCATGGACAATGTACATGATGTCATTCATGTATCCCTCTTAGGTAAGTGCATACCATACCCTTCACATGTACTCTCTTCAGATGTGGTATAGTTAGTGGATGATCTTTCTAATGAGGAGAAACCATTGAAGATCTTAGATCGTAGAGAAAAAGTTCTATGAAAGAAGACAATGCCGCTCATCAAGGTGTTGTGGAGAAACAAAAAGTTTCATGAAGAAATGTGTGAATCAGTGGAAATGATGAAGAAGAGTTACCCACATCTGTTTTAGTGTGGGAAAAGAAAATTTAAGGGGTGAAATTTCATTAGGGTGGAAGATTGTAACGACCCAAACTCTCATTAATGGAAATCCCTCTGGATCTAACTAAAGGTATATTTATGTAAAAAATTTATATAAAATGTCAACAGCTTTGTTTTTTTAATTTTTTGATTTTAAAATACTGTTAATAATTGTAACCGTTTCTAATATAGTCATTAAACAGTGATCACATGATTAGTATAAATATAGGGCTTTATCAAATACAATTTTCTCAGACAAAGGAAGTGATGGCCTCATCCAGTAGACGTGACCCATACGAAGCCCATTTGTCAGAGCTCAGAAAGGAGGTTGTGTCTTTGGGAATCACTCTTTACCAATACCAAGCCAATCTTGAATATGTTAAGCTCGAGAAGAACTACCTACGAGAGAAGTGGAAGTTGTTAGATATTACCACCCGAGCAATGTTATCTGAGCCTCCCAAGAGTCGGTCAGTATCCTACACCTTACCCTTCGGTCTTATGTGGGTGTTATAAGGGGTTATGTAACAAGACATTAGCATTATAGTCATGTACATTATTTTTTTATATAACAATTAATATACTTTAATTTTATTATTGATACCTTGTAGATGGTTTTTAAAGCACAAATAGTATTTTCAGTTAATATTCATCTAAAAATTGTATTTTGATGAATTAAAGGATTTTTGAATTAAATAATATTTTTATAAAATATTATTATTTTTATTAAAATAAATTTATTAAATATAAATGATTGTATAATTTTATGAATGAAATGGTAATTTTTATTAAGGTTTGAAAGCCATTTTTGTCAAAACCCATGAATTTTCGATAAATGTCAGTTTTAATTATAAAGGTAAAAATTAACATATTTAGAAAATTATTTAGATAAATTAAATATTATTTTGGGAATCAGGATGTAGAAATTATACAATGATGAATTTATCATAATCTTCTAAGACAATCAAATTTTTTGGTAAAAATAAAATACCGTTTAAATATAAAATGTGTTTTATGACATCATAATGACACAATAGTGATGTAATAAAATACTATAATCCTTATGTTCGGCCAATATATGTTTTTCCATTAAAATAATGTGATATTGGGTTTGTTTGAATTATTTTAAAAAGCATTAATGGACCCTTCAAGGATTATTAAACCTCTTGTCTTTTCAAATTGATTTCCTTAGGAGTGTGACTCACCTCCACATAAGCAAACCCATTATTTTAAGAAGATCGGACTTTAGCCTTATAAAATATGGTTTTCAACTTACCTTTTCCAAAATCAATAGGGAATAACATGGGATGGTTTGTGACTTGGATTATATTAATGTGAGGTTTCCAAAACCTAAATAATAAATAATTCCCTCACATTTCTTATATAAACCCACCGAAGTGCCCACTTCCTCCTCACTCAAAGCCTTTTTAGTTCATCCAACCTATGTCCACCAATCTCTAGTGTAACACCCGAGATTTTTATGAGAAATATTTTTCTTTTAATGTTATATACATCATCAAAGAAATCATTCACTACACACAACACTATCTTGGATTGATTTACACACAATCGCGACCTTCCTTGATAGCTTGCGTTGGATGCAATACTGAGTTTCACAAAACAGCGATATGCTATTAAAATATAATTAAAACTAGCCGTTATGAATATTAATACCCACTTTTTGAAATTTTATAAATTTTATCTTTGAAAATGGACTTCATTTTTGGATTCATAATTCCGATATTATCCTAGGGTAAAATTGTGGTATTTTTCTGAAAACTTTCCATTTTTGATGAATAGTGAAAACACTGGGATACTATTTAAAAACCGACTTTTTATTTAAATAACTATTTATTTTATTTCAATTTATTTTTGGTCAAAATTGATACATAATACCTATATATGTTCTATGTAATTCATTGGAGTCATTTTATAATAATTTTAGATATATAAAATTTTATTGAACTTTTCACCGCCTTTTACCCACCTCCTTGGAGAGTTTGAAAATTTATATAAAACTTAATTTTACCACTTCTGTGAGTGGAATTTCCAGAATCTGAGAGACATGGTTAATATCAAGGACTGAAATTTGGTTCAATGAGATGAAAATAATTTTTGGTGAATAGTAACTTTTTACTTTTATTTACCACGGTTAATAGTAAACAGGGTAATTAAGGGTAAAAATGATATTATTATTACCCTAACACATGTATTAATTCTATTGGATATGTGTAATTCGACAAAAAAAACCTTAGGAATAAAATATGACAATTTATGTCCACATGGAATAGATTAGGACATTTTTTATTAATTTATTTGAAGAAGGGTTAAAATAGTTATAATAAATGTTTAATAACTAAATCATTTTCAATATATGGTTATACATAAGATAAATTCGACTATAAATATTAATTAAAAAACTGAAAATATTTTATACATAATGGTATTTTATTTTTAATTTTTAGACATTAAATAATTTAATTTATTTATCACACAATTATGATGCAGTAATTATCTAATTAATGAAATATTAACATAATTGATGATATAAATACCCAAATAAATGTAATTTGAGAATTTTTATGAATTAAAAAAAATTATAGGTTAATATGACATTTTATTATTGATTTAATTATATTTTTTCGAACTAATCATTCTGTTATGATTTTCACAAAAATCAATTACCAAATAGTGTAAAAATTGATATAAAATAGTTGTTAAAACCAATATTATATTATTAGTTGTTATTTTATTCATAAAAATATAAGGTTTGGCCAAATGACTTATATAAGTTTATATATATTAATAATAAACAACTTGGGGTTCTTTTGGATTGTTATAGTATGTATATTAACCATAAAGTGTAAGAAAACAAGAAGACACTGTAAAAGGTAAATTATTTAACTTAGAGTTAAATCTAAATGATAATGTTAAAATAGTAACCTAAACTTGTCTAAAATCTATTGGATGAGTGTATTTCGACCCATCCTGATCCTAGCATAGAAATAAATCAGTTTGGAGCTATTAAAAACCGAATATTACTTTATAATAAAATAATACTTTAAGTTTTTCCTAAGGCGCCCCTCTCCTCCCTTCTAAAAGGGAAACTCCTCCCTCTCCTCCTCACACCACATTGAGCCTTAAATCTCGGACAAAACTAGGACATTTATCTTCTCCACTTCCCTAGAAATATCATAGAGGTCCTGGTCTTCTTCAAAGACCATCTTTAGTTCCCTAAGAGAAGGTTAAGAAAAGGCGCTTCAAAGAAGAGGTAATGTCTGTTACCGATTCTTTCAACTTTATTTCTTCTTGTAATTCTTCTTCATTAGTTGTTTCATTATGAATTAATAACATCAGAATCAATCATATACTGGTATTTTATTATAAATATGAAACAACCCTATTTCACTTTCTATCCATCCTACGGAAAACGAAATCACCGCACGTGCATACATACAGAATATCGTCTCCACGCCGTGGTGTAATCTGTTTTCCACCACCACCATACTTGGATGGGTATAATGGTGTAAAGAATAACTATATATGATTATTGTAAAGTGATATTGATTCTTAAATAGTATACATACACTTCAATACAATTCCTCGATCATGGGAACGATATCATCGCTCGTGCATACGTACGGCCTACCGTCTCCACGAAGTGATGTGACTCATTTTACATGATCATCAATGCTTAATGATTATATAAATGAATTGAATGAATAAATATGTTATATATTACAATAATACCATTATGGAAATGAGTTATCTATAACCTAAAAGAATAATAAGAATTTATTCGACAAAACACGAACAAAAAAAAAGCAATAAACACCCGAATAACAAGTAACAATGAAATATTACTAATAAAAAGCTAAGAATATTACCATATATGATATCATAACAATGAGTAAAATTCAGGAATAAGTAAATAACATTATTTAAATCATTATACAGGATGTTCGGACACGTACGAAGAAAATCAGGCCTAAGGTAAGGGAAAATCTCACAATCTTATTTTTATCCGAGATTGTTTATACTTCATAATTTACAGGGGAATATTTATCATCCAAATACATGTTTCCTCAATATGTAATATTATTTTCATCCACCTAAAATTGTTTAAATCCAATTTTACCCATTGGTGAGCTCTTAGTAAAAGATATGAAAGGAATCGTTTTTCGTTTTTAGTACGAAGTACTTTTTTGACTTTTCCAGCAAAAGTACGAGAAGAATGTTTTTATTTAACTTATACGTCAAGAATGGATTTTTATAACATTATTTCCATGAATCTTACTTTACATGTTTTCAAGTTTATTTTTAATCAAATTCTATTAGTTTAAAATTTTATGACATGTTAATAAATGAAAAAAAATTCAATTAGAAAGGATATTTTTCTCCAGAATGGAGTTCAAGCATTTTATCAAAATTATTTTCTATCTAAGATAATATAGGGTTCTATTTCTATCCCTATTTTTACATTTATTTGATTATGTTATTAAGGAATTATTATTATGATGTCCATTTATCTTATATGGATTATGTTATGATGGCATGATGTTAAAGAATCCCATTTTTATTACATGGGTTATGCTATGATGTATGATTTATGATATTTTGGCACACATAAGAATGGTATAATTATGAGATGGGTGGGACATATATATCCCTCTAATGCATTGCATATAGATTTATATCTCATGAGATAGACATGGCTAGAACGGCAGGTTAAACCGGTTCAGTTAAACCAGACTGAAATGAGGAGTGAACTCGGTTCAGATATAGACTATGTCCTCTATGATAGTCTTGGAAATGAGTCTTGACTACTAAGAAATGATTCTCTATGATTATGTGGGTATTCCAAAAAACTTCAAGTTTTATGTTATGATTATTGGGATTACATTTCACAACTATTATTTATCCCATGTTATGAAATTATGATCTCTTTTGTAGGTTAAGATTTCCTAAATGTTATGTTATTATGAATATGATGTGATTGATATTTCTTTTGTTTACCATTACTGAGAATTTGAGCTGACCCTTTTGTATGTTTTCTTTTCCCCAGGTCAGGAAGAAGGATATTAAGTAATATACGCCAAAAGGGACTCTAGATATGATAAATTAAAAGGGAGACAATGTAGATGTTTTATGAACCAGTAGTTTATGTTTCCCAGTTTTTAAAGACACTATACCTATACGGCCCTTTCATGGTTTTGATATATGTTGTAATAAGTGTGCTTCAATTATGAAGTAATAACAATGTATGTAAAGTATGGGACGTTATAGTTGGTATGAGAGGAAAGGTACAGTCAACCTTTGGAAACTGGGATGTGAAAGCCTTAGTAAGAACCCTAAGGATAAGTCTAATCATAGAACACAATCTTAGTGTTTTAAAAATGGCCATGAACAACCTATGATAATACTTTAACTGTGAAATGTTATTCTTGATTATGTGGTTTTCCTATTATAATTAGTGTTGCTCACACTATTCTTCTTGGTTTTAGTCAATGGCTTGAACCCAATGGAACCGTGTTAACGCGGAATGAGACGGGCAATGCAATGCTTGTCCCCCTTAGCAACCAAACATTATGGGAGTTGGAATGAAAAATATTTTAGCCGTGCTCACACAACCTTCTCAAGCTATGAATCATGCAGGACTTCCAAATGACCAATGTATGGAGAAAAATTTTGTTGAATCCTTTATGAGGTAGCGTCCGACCTCATTCAGCAGGTCTACTGATACATTAGTGGATGAAAAATGGATCAGTACAACTGAAAAGATATTTTCAGTTCTTCAATGTTCTGAACATGATAAATCCATCTTAGTAGTATATCGTTTGGAAGGTGAAGTTGATCAATGGTGGAATCTTATCAAGAATATGAGGACAAGAGATTAAATTGAGTCCATGGAATGGGACGAGTTCAAGAACTTATTCTTCAATAAGTACTTCCCTTGTATTCTTCGAACAAAGATGGAGAAGAAGTTTCTTTAACTGAAGAAAAAGGATGATGAATCTATTGGTAGCTATGAAGAAAATTTTACAAGATTTTCAAGGTACGCTTCTGGTATTATTATCCAACCTGAGAGTAAGATTGATTGATTCTTTAGTGGCTTAACACCAAGTCTTCGAAGGGCGTTAGCCACAAGGGATTTAAATAGCTACGAGGAAATTGTTCGATGTGATCTCAATGTTGAGATGGAGATTGGAGTAACCCATCAGTCATATGCGTTTGATAAGAAGAGGAAAATGGAATTCAAAGGAAAATCTAAAGAGAACACTGAAAATAAGATGAGTTTTTCCTTATGATCAAAGTGTGGAAAGAAACATGGAGGGAGTTTTCTTAAAGGGACAAGTAAATGTTTCAAATGTGGAAAGGAAGGTCATCAGGAATTTGAATGCCGCAATGATGGGAAGAATATGTCTAGTGATGCGAACAAAGAAAATGCTACACAGAGTGAACCTCCTACACTTCAATGTTACAAGTGCAAGTAAATGGGGCATTATGCTAATCAATTCCCTAATCCAAGGGTTTTTTATAATGATCAACATCAACAAACTCTTAAGGCTACAGATAAAGAAAAGTTACATGCAATTTCTATCAGTGATGTGGAGTACGATAACGAAGTGGTGAAAGGTACACTTACCATCCACTCTAAAGTAGAAAATGTTTTATTGGATTCTGGATCCACCCACTCTTTTATTTCTGAAGAATTTTATAAGGGTATCGCTGTATTACCTCAACAATTGGATGTTGAGTTAGTTGTGACAACCCATAATGGCACAACAATTGCATCAAAAGTTTATAATTCTTCTCCGATTGAAGATTATGGGAAAGTACTTCCTGAAAATACTGTGATCCTTCCTATATTGTAATTTGATGTGATTATTCGCATGGATTGGCTTTCTTTATATGGAGCTCATATCAACTTTCAAATAAGGGAATTCACATTCCATATTCCAGATCAATGTTTGATCGTCTATCGATGCAAGGATGAACATAACCTTCCAGTAGAAATTTCTTCCATCTTATGGGTATTTATTCCACTAAATGAAGGTTATTTATCGCAAATGGTTGGTGAGAAACTCACGATTCAGAATTTGACCATTGTATGAGAGTTTGATGATGTGTTTCTGGAGGAATTACCGGGTCTTCCACCAAATCGTGAAGTTGAGTTTTCAATAGAACTCGTACCGGGTGCTTTTCCAATTTCAATGACACCTTATAGAATGGACCCAATTGAGTTGCAGGAATTGGAGAATCAACTCCAAGATAATATTGATAAGGGATTCGTACACCCTAGTGCATCACCTTAGAGAGAACCTGTTCTATTTGTTAAGAAGAAAGATGGATCAATGATACTCTTTATTGATTGTCGAGAACTTAACAAGATCACTATCAAGAAAAAATATCCTCTCACACACATTGATGACTTATTTGACCAACTATGTGGAGATCAATACTTTTCCAAGATTAATCTTTGTTCAGGGTATCAACAATTAATGGTTAAAAGGGAGGATATACCAAAGACAGCTTTCTATACAAGTTCTTCACACTATGAATTTATATTGATTCCATTTGGTCTTACTAATTCCCCTGCTATCATCATGGATCTGATGAATAGAGTCTTTAGAGACTATCTTGATCAATTTGTGGTAGTATTTATAGATGATATTCTTTTCTATCCAAGAGAAATGAAGAACATGATGATCACTTGAGAATTGTATTGAAGACCCTGAGAAAAGAGAAGATTTATGCCAAATTTACCAAGTGTGAATTTTGGATTTAAAAAATTGCATTTTTAGGTCACATAATCTCAAAATAAGGGATATCTATGGATCCAGCAAAAACAGAGGATATCGAAAGATGGTCGAGACCAACAACAGTAACTAAGATCCGAAGTTTTCTTGGTTTGGATGGATATTATCGATGTTTTGTGAAATAGTTTCCACGATTATCTAATCCACTTACCAGGTTGACTTGAAAAGGAATTATGTTCGTGTGGACAGAGGAATGTGAAGAGAAATTCAAGGAGTTGAAAATATGGTCATCCAGTGCACTTGTGCTCACACTGCCTTGTAGTGGAGAAAGGTTTGTGATCCACGGTGATGCATCCAAGAAGGGGCAGGGGTGTGTTCTCATGAAAAATGATATGGTGATAGCTTATGCCTCATGATAGTTTAAAATCCATGAGAAAAATTACCCAACTCTTTATTTGGAGTTAGCTGCGGTAATCTTTTCATTAAATATTTGGAGGCATTATCTTTATGGTGAAAGGTGTGATATTTATACTGATCATAAAAGTTTAAAGTATATTTTCACACAAAAGGAGCTGAATATGCACAAAATAAGATGGTTGGAGATGATTAAGGATTATGACTGCTCAATTAATTATCACCCTGGGAAATCAAACAAGGTGGAAGATGCATTAAGTCGACAAGACCATGCTTGTATATCCATGATGAGTATCACAAAAGATCTGATATTTATGGATTTACAAAGGATGGATCTTGGAATTATAATGGAAGGGGAAAGATATTATCTTTATCAAATGAATGTTCAACCATCTATACATGCAAAGATTAAAGAGGCATAGAAAGAAGATGTAGAGTTACAAAAGAAGGTGAGAAATGTTCCTGAATTAAACCTTGATTGTGATTGGATAATAAAGTTTAGGAATCTGGTTTATGTTCCTCCCATCCCTGAATTAAATAAGGAGCTACTGGATGAGGCTCATAGTTCTTCATTATCTATTCATCCTGGAATCATGAAGATTTATAGGGACCTGAAAGAGTACTTCTTGGTGGGATGGCATGAAAAGAGATGTTGTTGAATGTGTATCTCGTTGCATGGTTTGACAGCAAGTTAAAGCTGAGAGACAGATGTCTAAGGGGATGTTACAACCATTACCCATACCCGAATGGAAATGGAAAAACATCACTATGGACTTTGGCACCAGACTTCCTAAAACATCCTAAGGCAATAATGATATCTGGGTCATAGTTGATCGTCATACAAAGTCCGCACACTTCATTGCTATTAGAGAGGATTTCTCTCTGGATTAGCATGCCAGGATATATGTGAAAGAAGTGGTAAGATTGTATGGAGTACCACTTTCCATTATATCTGATCGGGATCCGAGGTTTACCTCAATGTTCTAGTGAAGTCTTCAGCATACTATGGATACAGAGTTGAATTTCCGCACTACTTATCATCCTCAGACAGACAGTCAGTCTGAGAGAACAATTCAAACTCTAGAAGATATGTTAAGAGTCTGCTCTATGGATTTCAAAGGTTGTTGGGATCAAAACCTACCTTTGGTGGAATTTTCATATAATAATAGCTTTCACTCCAGTATTTAGTTGTCTCCTTTTGAATCTCTCTATGGAAAGAAATGTAGGACTACAACTTGCTGGGATGAAGTTGGAGAAAGAAAGCTATTAGGACCTGATCTTGTTGATGAGATGGTAGAAAAGGTCTGATCTATTCAACAACACATAAGAGCCGCTCAGAGTTGACAAAAAAGTTATGCTGATAACCGAAGAAAATACCTTGAGTTTGAAGTGGGTGATAAAGTGTTCTTACAAATATCTCCTTGGAAGAGAGTAATGAGATTTGGAAAGAAGGGAAAGCTGAGCCCTAGCTATATCAGTCCTTTCGAAATACTGGATCGTGTTGGGAAGGTAGCTTACCGATTGGTGCTTCCACCTAATCTATCTCCAGTTCACAATGTGTTCCATGTATCTCTCATAAGAAATTACATATCTGATCCTTCACATGTACTCAGCTTAGAATTTGTACCGCTGGAACAAGATCTTTCTTATGAAGAACAGCTGATAGAGATTCAAGATCGTAGAGAAAAATTTCTATGGAACAAGACCACTTTCTTGGTGAATGTTTTATGGAGGAACCACCAATTATAGGAAGCTACATGGGAGCTTAGGGATAGGATGAGGGAGAGGTATCCTCATCTGTTTGTTACAAAGTGACGAATTTCGAGGGAAAAATTCATTTTAAGGGGGGTAGAATGTAACACCCGAGATTTTTATGAGAAATATTTTTTTATGTTATATACATCATCAAATGAATCATTCACTACACACAACACTAGCTTGGCTTTCTTTACAAGAAATCGCGACCTTCCTTGATAGCTTGCATTGGTTGCAAAAACGAGTTTCACTAAAGAGCGATATGCTATTAAAATGTTATTAAAACTAGCCATTATGAATAGTAATACCAACGTTTTGAAATTTTATAAATTTTATCATTAAAAATGGACTTCATTTTTCGATTCAGAATATCGAAATTATCCAAGGGTGAGATTTTGGTATTTTTATGAAAACTTTCAATTTTTGATGAATACTGAAAACACTAAGTTACTTTTTAAAAACTGAATTTTTATTTAAATAATTATTTATTTTATTTAAATTTATTTTAGGTAAAAATTGATACATAATACCTATATATGTTTAATGTAATTCATCAGAGTAATTTTATAATAATTTTAGATATATAAAATTTTATTCAACTTTTCACCGTCTTTTACCCACCTTCTAGCAGAGTTTGAAAATTTATATAAAACATAATTTTACCACTTTTGTGAGTGTAATTTTGAAAATCCGAGAGACACGGTTAATATCAAGGACTAAAATGTGGTTCAATGAGATTAAAATAATTTTTGGTGAATAGTAACTTTTTACTTTTATTTACCACGGTTAAAAGTAAATATGGTAATTAAGGGTAAAATGATATTATTATTACCCTAACACATGTCCTGATTCTATTGGATAAGTGTAATTCGACCAAAAACAACCTTAGGAATAACATTTGACCATTTAGGTCCACTTGGATTAGATTAGGACATTAATTATTAATTTATTTAAAAAAGTGTAAAAATAGTTAAAATCAAAGTTTAATAACTAAATAATTTTTAATATAGGGTTATACATATGATAAATTCAACTATAAATATTAATTAGAAATATAAAAATATTTCCTAAATAATGGTATTTTATTCATAATTTTTAGACATTATATAATTTAATTTATTTATGACGCAATGGCGATGCAGTAATTATCTTATTAATGAAATATTAACATAATTGATGTTATAAATATCCAAATAAAGCGATTTGAGACTTTTTATGAATTACAATAATTTTCTAGTTTAATATGACATGTTAGTATTTATTTAATTAACTTTTTGCGAACTAATCATGTTGTTATGATTTTCACAAAAATCAATTACCAAATAGTGTCATAATTGACATAAAATAGTTTTTTAAACAAATATTATATTATTAGTTGTTATTTTATTCCTAAAAATATAATGATCAGCTAAATGACCTAGATAAGGTTATATATATTAATAATAAACAACATGGGGTTCGTTTGGCTTGTTATAGTATGTTTATTAACCATGTATTGTAAGAAAACAAGATGACATGGTAAAAGTTAAATTATTTAACATAGAGTTAAATCTAAATGATAAGGATAAAATAGTAACCTAAACTTGTCTAAAATATATTGGATGAGCATATATCAACCCATCACCACATTATCTTCGAAATAAATCAATTTGGAGCTATTAGAAACCGAATATGACTTTATAATAAAATAATACTTTATGTTTTTCCTATAGTTCCTCTCTCTTCGCTTATAAATGGGAACCTCCTCCCTTTCCTCCTCACAGCACTTTGAGCCTTCAAGATCGGCCAACCCCTGCCAATTTTTCTTCAAAGACCATATGTAGTTCCCTAAGAGAAGGTTAAGAAGAGGCACTTCAAAGAAGAGTTAATGTCTATTACCGATTCTGTCAACTTTATTTATTCTTCTACTTCTTCTTATTTAGTCATTTCATTATGTAGTAATAGCATCAGTATCACTCATATAATGATATGTTATTATAAATATGAAACAAACTTATTTCACCTTCTATCCATCCTATGGAAAACGAAATCACCGCGCATGCGTACGTACGGAATACCGTCTCCATGTTGTGGTGTAATATGTTTTCCACCACCACCATACTTGGATGGGTATAATGGTGTAAAAAATAAATATATATGAATATTTTAAAGTGATATTGATTCTTAAATAGTATACATATACTTTAATACAATTCCACGATCATGGGAACGATATCATCGCTCGTGCGTACGTACGGCCTACCATCTCCACGATGTGATGTGACTCATTTTACATGATCATCAATGAATAATGATTATATAAATGAATTGAATGAATAAATTTGATATATATTACAATAATACCATTCTGGAAATGAGGTATCCATAACCTAAAAAAAGAATAAGAATTTATTCGACAAAACACGCATAAGAACAAAAAGCAATAAACACCCGAATAAAAAGTAACAATGAAATATTAATAATAAGAAGATAAGAATAAGACCATATATGATATCATAACAATGATTAAAATCCAATAATATGTAAATAAAATTATTTAAATAATTATACCGGAGGTTCATACACATACGAAGCAAATCAGACCTAAGGTAAGGGAAAATCTCACAATCTCATTTTTATCTGAGATTGTTTATACTTCATAATTTACTAGGGAATATTTATCATCCACATCTATGTTTCCTCAATATGAAATATTATTTCCATCCATCTACAATTTTTGAAATCCAATTTTCCCTATTGGTGAGTTTTTAGTAAAAGATTTGAAAGGAATCTTTTGTCATTTTTAGTACGAGGTACTTTTTGACTTTTTCGGCCAAAGTATGCGAAGAATGATTTCATTAACATATACGGCATAAATCAATTTTTAGAAAATTATTTCCATGAAGCATACTTTACATGTTTCCAAGTTTATTTTTAATCAACTTCTTTTATTTTAAAATTTTATGACATGTTAAGAAAAGAAAATTGTTTTTGAAGTAGAAAGGATATTTTCCTCAAGAATGGAGTTCAAGCATTTTATCAAAATTATTTTCCATCTAAGATAATATATGGGTTCTATTTCTATCCCTATTTTTAAATTTATTTGATTATGTTATTATATAATTATTTTTATGATGTCCTTTTATCTTATATGGATTATGTTATGATGGCATGATGTTTAAGAATCCCATTTTTATTACATGGGTTATGCTATGATGTTTGATTTATGATCTTGTGGCACACATAATAATGGTATCATTATGAGATGTGTGGGACCTATATATCCCACTCATTCATTGGGTAAATATTTATATCTCATGAGATAGACATGGCTGGAACGGCAGGTTAAACCGGTTCAGTGAAACAGGACTGAAATGAGGAGTGAACTCGGTTCAGAAATGGGCTTTGTCCTCTAAAAGAGTCTTGGAAATGAGTCTTGACTACTAATAAATGATTCTCTATGATTATGTGTGTATTCCACAATGTTTTATGTTTTATGTTATTATTATTGGGATTACATTTCAAAACTATGATTTATCCCATGTTATGAAATTATGATCTCTTTTGCAGGTGAAGATTTCCAAAATGTTATGTTTTTATGAATATGATGTGATTGATATTTCTTTTGTTTACCCTTACTGAGTATTTGAGCTCACCCTTTTGTATGTTTCCTTTTCCCCAGGTTAGGAAGAAGCATATTAAGTAAGATATGCCAAAACAGACTCTAGATATGATAAAATAAAAGGGGGACAATGTAGATGTTTTATGAACAAGTTGTTTATGTATCCCAGTTTCTGAATACACTATACCTAAACGGTCCTTTCATGGTTTTGTTATATGTTGTAATAAGTTTGATTCATTTATGACGTAATAAAAATGTATTTAAAGTATGGGTCGTTATATCTAGAATCCATTCAAGGTGCCCAAAGCTCCCACGAAGTCTCTCTCAAGCCTCTCTCATTCCTTTGGAAGTACACTTCCAAGTAAGGGTTTTTCCTCCTTTCTCTTTGTCCAATTTTCTTTATGTTATTATACCCTTTTAATTTGAATAATCAATGTTGGGGTATGGGTTTTCACCTCCCCCAATCATCCTTATTTATGTTTTAATGATGGTAGATCCCTTTATCTCTCTTTAAATGCCTCCCATGTACACCTATTACATTGCCGAAATTCCGAATGGAATTTCTCTCACCTCATTTACATTCCAGTAATTCTTTTGTATCCTGAATCTAAATTCCATTACATTTTTTGGGACCTGTACTTATATGACCCCCTTACTGTCTATGTCATTTAAATATGATGAGACATCCCTTTCTCTCTCATCAACCATTTTTATGAGTTTTTATGTCACACCATTATGCTGCCGAAATTGCACTGATTTTCCAAACCAATGTCATTGTGTAATGAATACCATGCCCATTTCTCTATCAAGGGTATTAAACTTTATGCATATTTTCTTATTAGTTATAAAGTTACATGTATGAATTCCACATTACTTTATTGTGGAATAATTTATTATGTTTTATGAATCCATGTTATATGATCCATGTGGCACACTTTTGCATGAAATGAAATGTTTAATAAGGGTGCTCCTTTATAGCACTACGATTCATTTGGTGAAGTATAGTATCATGACATGTCATGAGAAATGGGTTTTTACTCATGCTAATTCGAGTGCAATGAGGTTTTACTCGTGCTTCATGTGCAATGAGGATTTACTTATGCTCCATGTGCAATGAGCCTTGGCTCATGTTAATTCCATGTTAAGTGTTGTTGCCACATTTCCATGTTATGATTATCATGCTTTATCATGCCTTTATGTTTATAATTCTATTGTTCTATAATGATATTCCTATTTTCTAACATGTATTTTGTTTTTCATGTCACTCCATGTTTATTCCCTTACGGGGCTTTATCGATCACCCTTTTCATATTCATGTCCTCAGGTTATCCCATGAAATGCTAAGTACGAGGGAATGTAGTGGTCATGTAAATTAATTTCTCAATAATGATTTTGTATTTAATGTTTTAAGTTGTTATATAATGATCATAATACCCAGAGAAACTAGACCTCTAAATGTTATATATTGTATCAAGTGAAGTTTATGAAATAAATTTTGTTTAACTGCGTAATAAAAGAATAGGGTTTTCATAGATAAATATCATGTCCTATCTTTTACTAATTTCATACACTTTCATGAGATATGAAAAAGGGAATAAGAAAATTGAGATACTGACACCACAAATAGGTAAAGGGATAAAAGTTTTATTCTGTTTAAAAATTCCCAATCACTAATTCAACCCCACCTAAGTGTTAGGAATATTCTAAACTTGTCTTATCATATTGGAATGATATAACATTCATTTATTTGAAGAAAAAATTCTTAGCTCATTTTACATTGATATTGTTTTAAAATTTTGTATGTTAACAACCTCCATGGGCTCCTGCATATGTGTATTTTTTTGTTAATTTCCTCACATTGACCCTAAAAATATTATTTTTCCCTTGATATTTCCCCACATAACTCCCTCTAATAAATAATAAACATTACATAAAGGCCAAGACCTCACATAATTAGATTTTTCATGTGAAACATAACATTATAAAACCCACTCTATAGATACCCATCTAATTATATCCTTTTGAATAATATATTATCATTAATGTTGATGGAATGTGGGACCCATGACTATAAATTATTAATTATATCCTAATTAATAAATATGTACGAACCATATAATTGACTCTAATCTCTATGCCCATTACACCAATAATGGGTTATAAGAATTTATGCATGTTTCACTTAACCATATTTCGGGAAGCAATAATCCTACCATATCCCAACACATGTCCTTTATAATCCCTTATAATAAAATGATCCTACTAATTAGTGAAATCCCAATAAACACTCCTTAAAATATGAAATTATCTTGGAAAAATAATTCATCTTAATTAATAGAACAGAATCTATCCCTTTATGTTGCACAATTCATAGTATAAGTATGCTTTGCATATGGAATTAAATTATACAAACTATTCCTATCATGTTACCTTAAAAAAATAGAAAAACAATTTTTTTGTATTTACTACACTAAAAAGATAAGTTAGATATATATTTGAGGTTTAATATTGACACCCAAAAAATCTTTAATGTCCCATATCTATTTTGAGAGATGATGAAATTCAAACCATTCTAGAGTTTCCCCACTAGCCTCTTAGAACATGAATTCCATTAACTAATGATAATAACTGGATCATATATATATATATATATATATTAATTTGAAACATGAGAATATATAAAATATATTAACTATTACCATAGTTATGTTAAGATGAAAAGAAAATTGACTAATTTTATCTGAATATAACTAGAGTAACCCATTCCTATTGTGATGATAATTATATTCCCTATGTGATGAGTATAAGATTACATAGTTCCCTGAGTCATCATAATTTCAATCCTTACTAGGAGATGACCCTAGGTTTCCAATGTAATAGGTATATGACTTTTCATGCCAAAAATCTAAGAAACCTGAGGTGAGGAGACATGGATGCCTTTATTGAGGAGATTAGGATTACTTCAGGTATGTAAGTTATTTATATTGAATGATGAGTGATTATAATGGAAACTATAATGAATCCCTTATCTATGACATTTAAACATCATTTTAATCTTCTTTCCAATTGTCGTTCACCGATAGTAATTTAAGTGAGGCACCAAAAAATGTGATTTGACAGAGAGGATGAGAGTTCATTATCTTCCATAAATTTTATGGGGTATTTATTCCACAATCCATGATTCATTTATATTATAAATATGGATTTATGAATACTTCCCACTTTCTAATGTGGTAGTAATTACCCATGTTTCTATAATATATCATTAACCATGTAATGACATTATAATTTTTTTATATCATAGTCCCTACATCAATATCATATTAATAAGTGATCATATAGTTTATATTCATAGTTGGGAACTCTAGACTTTATCTATATCAAAGAATGAGTTAGTTGCTAGGGTATTATGATTGGTACCATTAATGGGGATTCCTATGTATCCCAATGAATGGGAACATATCCCATGTAGTTCAACAATACTTAATGGTACATGACATACTTTTTTATGTCATTTTGTAAAGACCACTTTTAAGAAGATATACATCATGTCGAATGTCCTACAGTTGAATGTTACCTAATAATGGTTAGTGTGGGACTTCTTCACGAGTATCCCATTCTATTTTATCATGTTTTTTGTTAATAAACTAAATATTTCTAGGTTCTGTATTACAACTAGTATGTGGAACATATGGGGTGCATGTTTCATAAAAGAGGATAGAATATGATATTGAGTTAGAATTATGTATGATATTTCACGATGGATTATCTTGTCTGTTCGTAGCAAGACATGAGAATGTTTTATTTGGGTTTACAAGTAAATGGAGTCCAATACATGGATTTAATTCATGCACATATTAGTAATGAGACAAGGAAATAAGATTATAAAATGGTGTGTATTTAACCTAGTAGGAAGTCCATATATCGAGGAAATGAATAAGAGTATAGCGACTCAAGGTAGGTATGAAAATTTAGAGTAGTATCCTGACCCAAGGAAATATGTTATGCTCATCACCTATGGAATGGTATGACTCAGGATGTTGGGAATGAACCTTAGAGAGATGTACTATGTATCTTGGATAATAGGAATCAAATCTCTTATAGTTAAAGTATCACAGTTTATGGTCATATGAGAGGACCAATCCATTCATTATTAAATCATGTGATATGGATGTTTTTATAATGTATAGAATAATTTAGCTAGGACAACTAGATATTCCCTACCATTTACTATGATGTATCTCATTCATTCTAATTAATATATCATATATACCCTCTATGTCGAAATGAATCGTTTTCGATATGATAAAAATAAGATAATAGATCATCAACCATATTTCAGGTGTGAAAATTATATGGGACTGATTGGGAATACATGTTAGGCTACCCATTATGTTTTTGATTATCTAATGGTAATTGGATAAAATAATATAAAATTCATTCTTCAAAAATCTAGGAGACACATTTTTGTTCTTTTTATTATTTAGTAATGTAACATGGGGAGGAAAATCATGTATGGGGCTCCAAATAAGTGTATTCACCAACTATACCTTGTGATTTCTAGAAACTAGTAGACAAGAAAATCCATTAGGGAATATCATGTGTATCTTCACTCAGTTTACTATTGTAACACATTTTATAGAACATATATAATACATGATCTTCCTGCTATGTGTAATACCAAAACATAATATCTATTGTTCTATTAGTAATAAATATCCTTAAATAGAAATGTATTCTCAAGAACTAGTCTAACACTATCCACTGTTAGTAACCTCTGAATTTTTCATCCATTTCACATGAAATTTAGTATATTAGAAGTGGTCCTTATCTGATGACCCTAAAAGGAAAAAAATGTAATATTAAGTGGAACTGAAAAATGTGGGTTATGATTCCCATCATAGGGGAATTTGGGAATCCCCTTTCATGGGATTCATCCTTGCTCCAAAACAAATGACACCTCCCTAGATTAAAATAGACTCTATAGTTCACAAACATGGACATAAACCTTATAATATATAATTCATAATAATAATATAGATGATCTATTATATATATATATAGATATATTCACATCAACACATGATTTAGGTTATATCGTTTTCACAAGGTTAACCATTCGAGCACTAGTATTTGTTATGGAAACATGAATATAACTTAAATCTTCAACAAAATAGAAGATTTAGTAATAATTCCCCTTAAAATGTTCAGAAGATCCAAACATCCCATCCTCTTAAACAACGTGAATTCTAATTGGAATCTTTTATATTTCCAATTACCACATTCCATCGGAAAGTGGGTTCTCACAACATGGAAATGTTTTAAATAATTAATCCATCATATTTTTTTTTAATATAGAAAGGTGATCCAAATCTGAATCCTTTAACTATTAATGTGATAAACCAACCATGAAGTCATACTTGTGATGCTTCAATTAAAGGTTCAAATTATTTTTTACCCTTTCAAGAACAATATGTCTCACTTAAAACAGAATAGCACACCAAATGTACCAATAATTTATGATCTCATTGTAACATCATTTATTATTCATATGAAATCTCAGGTAACTATGAAAAAATAGTTTATGTTCTAAACATATTTATTAACTTCCATGAAGACTATAGAATTTTAGCCTATATTTATATTGTCACTAACATGGTGCCTCTTGAATAAGTTGGTGAATGTTATGAACCATGTGTACCATCTCAATGGAACCATCCTAACTTTGGAAGTAGATCATGGAATACATGAGAACATAAATCCTCATGAACTATCCTATAAATTATAGGATATGAAGAATTATGTGGCCTTGTTTTCAAAAAAAAATATCTCTAGGAACTTATCCTCGGAGTGCATGAACCAATACCACCCTTACCGTAGGGAGGTGGAGAGAAATTCTATACATATTACGGAAACCACCCATGAGATACATACGAGGGATCATATTTTTCATGATCATTATCACTAATGTATAAAAACAATTATACATGATGTTTAAGAGAAATTTATGTCTGCCCCGATCATCCAGACTATGACATCCTAAGTGATTGCCTTCTAGGGTGATCCAACCATAGTAATCCTATAGTAGGCTTGTATCCCAACTATTTCACACACCTCTAATTCATATTGGTGTATCCCAATAATGGTTCAAGTCCAATAACAATTCAACAATGTAAATAGGCCTCAATCTTCATCATAATCAACATTGGTAACTATAACATCCCAGTGTAACCCATCAGACTAATCTGGGGGTATTTGTTTCCACATTTTTATCTATAGTATCATCTATTAGATAGAAATACACCTAGATCATAGATACACCTCATGAAAGTGAATCATTGTTATCTACTAATCATTTTACAACAATAAATGCCCTTACTATTGGCCTAATATAAACATCAAAATATGATATTGTTGAATAAGAAAAAATGGTAGTTGTGTCCACTTCCCAACCACCACACAATGATCGGGACACAATATCATCCAAATAATTTTTTTTTGTTAATGGATATAGTTGTGTCGCATTAATAGGTAAATATGAGGCCTTATAGGGGAATCATACAAAATGAGTATGGACATCATGTTAAAGCATCCATGCCACCATCTGTTGACCTTCTTCATTGGGAGGATATTGCTAGACACAAAAAAGGTGGATTCAAGATGCCTCATTGACTTGATATTCTACCAATCGACCCATTTTACAATATATTTGATTATTTATCCTGACGTATCACTAAGGGATCATCATATGGTTGATAGATAATAAAAATTAAGGATAATTAATGTTGTGGACTCCTAAATATTATTGGAAGACCTAACTTATTGGATGGATTCTCTTGAAGTTATACATACAATATTTTATCTAGAGGGGAATCCAAATATGGAATATGGAACCCTTTATTTGAATTATGTAGCCTTTTTATGCCATTTTATTTGAGTAATGTTCTTGGGATATGTTTGGGATAGTTTGGGAGAGATTGAAAAGGTTTTAGAAGGTTTTGGCGGCCATTTTAGGGATGCCCAGTTTGTTGACGGTTAGGGAAAACTGTGCGAGAATCCCAAGAAACTGTGAAACGCAAGGCAGTGGGGTCCTACATGGTGCTAGCATAGTTTTTATAACCATTCAGGGAATCCTGTTGAGATGAATTTGAGGTAGTAACATCCTCACAATTAGTGTATCGTTTGTAAAACTATGTGATCTATCCTACAACCCATTAAAGTTTGGTTATTTAAAAAATAGGAACACTTAGGATTGAACTAAATCCCTCCAAACAATCTCCCACTTAATCCTCACCCAGTATTTTTTGTTATCAATGGTTTTAGGGGCTCTCTCACTCATTTTGGAAGGGATTTGAAGGGGCTTCATGGTGGCTTGGAGATGGTTTCTCCCAAGTAAGTCTTTTATCCTAGTTTCTCTTTGGTATTCTCTAGATTTAATCTTCCATATCTCTTAGTTTTCTAGATCTATATCCATTTTCTGTAGATATTTGGTTTTTGTTGCCTAATGTGATGATTTTAGGTCTTGTTGATGATAGGGAAGAGAATCTAGAGCAGTTTTTGTGGTGTGTTCACCGGATTTGTGGTGTGATTTTTTATGGGATGATTTCTCCAAAACCCTAAAAGTAGGTGGCTTCTCCCTCGACTCCACTAGGTTATAACTAGTGGTTTTGGTTTCAATTGATTTGTTTTTCTGGAAATTAATTAGGAATATGATGGGATAAATCTCAGTGGAAGCCCATTGGGGGAATATTTGGGGATTTTTTGGTGAAATGGGATATTGTTGACAGAGGGGTTTTGTTGTGTGATTTGAAAATAAATATTTTAATAATGGTTTCTTTTGTTGGATTATAAAAATGTTTTCTGAAAATGGGTTTCAATAAAAATGTATATTTCTTGAAATTGGTTTTGGCATGGAAAATGATAGAAGGAGGCTTCAATAAATGGGTGATTTGTTGAAGTAAGTTGGTTTGTGTTAGAAATAGTTGTGTTCTTATTGTGCGGGCTTGGAGATTTATGATTGTTGGTTGATTAATTGTTATGGATTGTGTTCATTATGTGGAAGTGGGTGGGAAGTCTCACTAAAACATATGATGGATAGTGGGCGGAATAGAAACAATAATCGATAGTGGTCAGTAATCACCACTAGTTGGAAATATAGTGAATGGGTTGGACGAAAGTTTAACTGTTTTGGTTTCCTGTTTGTGTGTTTCTTTGCAAGATGGAATTTGATGGGCTAATTTGTGATGTTTTTATGGATTATGGAATAGTTTTCTTTATCCCTTGTCCGACATGGCTTGATAAGGGAAAGTTTGCCTTGTGGAAAACATTGTACAATTTTATGTTTATATAAATTGATTTATATCAATGTGCTAATGGTTCATTCTTAGTGGAATGTGTAGGGAAGTCATTTGGAGAAATCATAATGAGTATTATTACTCACCACTTCTTTGTAACATGGGTGATTTTGAAGATTTTGTATTCCGAGACACATGTAAGAGTAAAGCTTCTCAATTTTCTAACAGTTCGACATGATTCTTTAGTTATTTTGTGGTGCTTGGAGCATGGAGTTTGTGGCGGTGATATGGTTGGTGTCCAATTTATTTGGGTCATATAGTATAGTATATTTCTTGGTACTAGGATATTTTGTATCGTTGTATTGGAATTTGGGAATCGTTATGAAATAGTTGGGTTGTCTTTTAATAATTAATTTCCAGGGTTGCTTTGTTGACATGCATCATGTAGTTTTTCGATAATGGCTTGTTTGGTTGGTTGGTTATATATTAAGGTAAAATCATTCCCTACTAATTTTTGATTCCCTTGGAATTTATATCCATCATTTTTCACCTTGGTAACGTCACTTAAGTCCAATTATTGTTCCTCCACCCTCTCATGCCAATGGGATGGGCATGGATGTTACAAGTGGTATCAGTTTGTTTGATCACTAGAATTCTTGTGAGAGTAGTTGTTCGGTCCTTTGTTGTTGACTGTTGGTCTTTGTGTTAACAATCGTTCATGGTCTATTCCAGGAGTCAGGATGGTAGGAAGGCACAAGATTGTCAGAAGATAGAATTTATAGCATAAAAGTACGTAGCTAACCCTTTTACAATTGACAGCAAGTTACCAGGGGGTTGGGTACATAGGTTTTTGGAGACACTTTTAGGAATTGGAAATCTCATTTTTTTGGGTCTAGCCATTGAGATAAGCATGACATGAATGGTAGAAATTACTTCCCGCTAGGATGAATATCACAATGGGGAATAATACATTATGGTGTCATATAAATGTGTGTATTTTGAAAATCTGAATTGGGTTTCAAAACAGAAGGATTTGAAACAAGGAAGCTTGTGGTATTTTGGAAATTTCCTGATTTTCAGAACAATGCAACATGGGAAATGAAAACTTGTAGAAATCCTAGTTGTGATAGTTGCACTATTTTGAATTTGAAAATTTTATACACTTTGTTGTTAAGGGAGTGAGACTTATGGTCTTTTTTGTATTGATAGAAATGGTTCCAGATATGCGTTGTAGAGACCAACCAGAGGAAGCCACTGAAAATATGGTTGCACCTGAGCCTCAGGTGAACCACCTGCTAGTGAAGAGTATAGTGAGTGATTTCCAAATTGTGGAAAGTGTCAATAAAGAGTATGGACTAAAGCATGTAGATCGTGAAGTTTAGTTTCAAAAGAAGTATCCACCCAACTCTAGGAGTGATTCAGAGCCAGAAAGAGTAGATGCATGGATGAATATAATGAATAGAAAATTTGACTTTTTTGGAACACTGGAAGAGATGATAGTGAAATTATCCATGTACATGTTGGAAGATCTTTCTGTTCAGTGGTGGGAGTTTGCGGTCCAAGATAGCATAGAATAATGTGTTACATGGGAGTGTTTGAGGAACTGTTTAATAAACAATTCTACCATCATAAATTCGGGATTCAGCATATAACATATTTCTTCCCTTTGAGGTAGTAGAACCTTTCAGTAATAGAATATGAGGTGATTTTTATGAACATTGGGTAATTTTAACCCAAGGTGTCTTGTAGTACATCGTTGAAGGCATGTAGTTTTGAATTTTGGATAAACCACGACATTCATTCGAAGAGAGTGATGTTGTGTATAAATGATTAAATGGAAATTGGTGAATCTTCCGCTGAAGCATCAGAGTAAGCCGAGATGCTTTCATTGTAGCTCTATGGGGGACTTCAAGAGGGATTGTATAGTACAACCTTGTTCATGTCATAAATACAAGAATATGGGGAATATTTACCGATATTTCCATAATGATCCAAGCTTGGTTGATCATGACACTCCTCAGGGGTCGTAGTCATCCTATGCCTCGATGGGACAGGGGAATCAGTATACTCTTCATTAGAAAAGACACTTTAGTGCGGTAGATTCTATAAATACCATGAAACCAATGTAGGGTAATAAAGAGTAAATCGTGGAAAGAAAGAATTTGTTTGGAGCTGAACTGGTTATGATGGATGATCAATCTAGACCATCCCTGGTGTGATTTACCATTCTTTTAAATTCAACATTGATGAAAGATTTCTTTGATATGGGTGCTTCCCATTCATTTATTTCTTCTTCTGAAATTAGTTTGATGTGTTTTCATGTATAAATGATGCATTTTCCCTTGAAACTAAAAAATCCTCTACGTCAAAGAGAGTGTTGAGCCATACTATGTAAACTATGTTGAATAGTTTTGGATGACATTGAATTGATGTGGGATTTCTTAGTGCTTGAGATGGATGCTTATGAAATAATTAAAGGAATGGATTGATTAGAGATTTTTAAGGACCACATTGACATATATGCGCGAATGGATTGTTTTATAATGCGGGATGACATTGAACATGTATTTAGAGGGGAGAAGAAGGAAAATTTGTGTGAAACATTTTCATTGTCACCAGATCTAGGCACAATCTCATATCAGATAGATGCCTTGTAATTGGAATCAATGTAAGTTTTTGAGAAAAGTTTTCTTTCAGTAGCTGGGGATTGGTTTACGAATGTCTTTCCAAATTAATTCTTAGGGTTTCCAACTATGAGATAACTGGAGTTTACTATTGATCTTCATCAGGGGAGCATTACCATATCACTTCTATCTTACTGAATTGAAGCAACAGAATGGAAAAAATTAATGGTTCAGTTAAAGGATCTATAAAACAAAGGGTTCATCTGGTCTAGTACGTATCCTTTAGAATCATTGGTTTTCTTGTTAAAATGTTGGATGTAACTCTCAGGCTCTGTGTTTATTATCTCAATCATAATCCAGTTATGATAAAGAACTGATATACACTTCCACGCATTGATGTTTTTTCTGACCAGTTGAGGGGAGCTCAATGGTTCTCCAAGATTGACATGAGGTTGGTATATCATCAATTGTGGGTAAGGAAGGAGGATATCCGTAAAAAAAATTCAAAATTAGATATGCCTATTAAAAGAATATGGTTATTCCCTTTTTTCTAATGAATGCACCAGTGGTGTTCATGGAATATATGAATCGTATATTTCAAAGATATATGGATTTTCTTGTGGTGGTATCTATAGATGAAATACTAGTGTATTCTTGGAAAATGGTAGGTCATGACCAGCACTTAGAGAGAGTGTTGGTGATATTATGGGATCATCGGTTGTATGCCATGTTATTTTTGAGAGAGGTGTTTTAGATGATCCAAAAAATGATAGAGGTTGTTATCTCATGGAAGCTACCTAGACTGTGTTTTGAGATATGGATCTTCCTTGGAATAACTGTATATGATCGACATTTTTTCGCGATTTCTCATGATTTGCTTCACCATTGATAGTTTGGACTATGAAGAATGTTCAATTTCACAGGGATGAGTAGTGTCATAAATGTCTTGAAAAGATAACGAGTCGTCTTACATCAGCACCAATCTTGGTCTCTCTAGAACTAGGAAAACTGTATGTGGTGTATTTTAGTCCATCAAAATCATGGTTGGGGTGTGTTCTCATGCAAGGGGATCATGTGGTTGTATATGGATCATGCCATTAGAGGTTTCATGAGAATAACTACACATCACATGATTTGAATTTGGCTGCATTGGTTCTTAATTTAAACATGTGGCTTTATTATCTCATTGGTGAAAATTTTTCATTGCTTATTGATGAAAAGCTCTTAAAGCATATTTTCTCACATAGATATTTAAATTTCAGGCAATGGAGAAGGATAGAATATCTCTAGATCTTTTATTTCGACTTAATGTACACACCGAGTAAGGTGAATTTAGTGGTTCATTAATTAAGTAAGAAATAATATGTTCCAGTGGTGAATCACACATTAGAATCAGTGACAGTTGATGTCAGTCATAGCCAACATGTAGTTGGAATGTGAAGACTGGGGAGACATAGTGGTATTCTTTCTGGTTTCATTGGTTACTGGCATGAATGGTTTGGTTTAAGAGGAACATGCATCTGATTCTGGATGTAAGGCGATGAGAACAAAACTCAATGGTGGGGAGATCATTGAGAGAGGGGAATTGAATGGGAATTCATTCCTGGGTTTTCGGAATCAGATGGTGGTACAAGTGGCTTGTCAGCAGGATCTTCTCAGAGCGTATCATCATTCCAGGTGGGCTGTCCATCCAGAATTTATAATATGTATAAGTTGTTGAAAGCATAGTTTTGGTGGGATGGAATGGAACATGATATTGGTGTGTTTGTCTCGAGATGCATGAATTTTCCAAAATTCAAGGTAGAGGATCAACAGCTAGCATGAATCTTTCCATCTTTTCTCATTCCAATTTGGAAGTGGGAGAAAATAGAAATTGATTTTGTAACTAGTCTTTAGAGAACAGTCCGGAAGCAAGATACCATGTGGGGGATTTTGGATCATCCCACAAATACAACCCATTTCATCCTGATTTGTGAAACTCCTACGGTGGAGAATCTATCTGAAATATATATTCAATATTTGGTAAAGTGGCATGACATTCTAGTTTCGATTGTATCAGATAGAGATCTGTGGTTCACATATAGTTTTTTTAAATCCTTACAGCAATCCCTTGGGATACAGTTGACGATGAGTACGGTGTATCATCCATATATGGATGGAAAATCTGAGAGGACGATAAAAATGTTGGAGGACATGCTAAGGGCCAATGTGATGGATTTTGGTGGTTCATGGGACAAGCAATTTCTATTGGTGGAGTTCTCCTATTATAAAAGTTGTTAGTATTAAATACATATTGCTCTGTTTGAGGCGTTATATGGGAATCTGAGTCATTCTCTACTATGATGGGTGTAAATGGGTGAAACCTCAATGATTGGACTGACCCTTGTCCAAGAGACTACAGAGAAAATCATGTTGATCAGAAATATGATGGATACGGCTCAAAGTCACTAGATATCTTATTCGAACCCTCTTCGACGATTGTTGTTGTTCGAGGTGGGTGATCATTTGTTTTTTAAGATCTCTCCTAGGTTGTGACATTGTCAATTTGGAATGCAGGGTATGTTATCTCCAAGGTATACCAGACCTTATAGATACATGAGATGATTGGGGAGGTGGATTATCGGTTGGTTTTACCACCCCGATTTAGTGCGGTTCACAATATTTTTAATGTGTCATGGTTGAAAAAGTATCAGTAGGATCATTACCATGTGACTTATTGGGATCATATTGAGAATTAACTAGAAGATTATTTGATGCATGTGTGAGCGCAGATTGTGGATAGGCAAGATAATGTATTCTGTGGTTAAAATATAAGTGTAGTTCATGTTTTTTGGAAACATGGTCCGATTCCGGAGGAGACTTTCTAGTGGGAAAAAGTGATGGTGAGCAGTGGTCTGAGCTCTTTCATCAATGATATTATCCCCTACTTTCTAAATACATAATGTCTAATGGTGGGAGGGAATGTAGAACCCCCAGTTTGAGGAATGTATCCTTTATATGCTTTTTTATTTTATTAACTTTCCTGGGAAGATATTGGAAGAGGTTGGGATATTTTGGAATGGTTTTGGAAGGTTTTGGAGGCCATTTTAGGGCATCATTATTTGATCATGGTTAGGGGAAACCATGCGAGAATCCTTGGAAAAGATGCCACTCTAGGAAGTGGGGTCCAACAAGTTTTGCGCACAGTTTTTCTAACAGTTCAGGGAGGCCATGAGAGATGCCTTTTAGGTATTAGCACACACACTATTAGTGCACAGTTTGTCAAACCGTGTGAACTAACCGTGCGACCCATTAATTTTTGTTTTTTTAAACAGGAACACTGTGGTTTGACCTAAATCACTTCAAAAATTCTCCCACTAGATCCTCACTCGGGATTTTTGGTTCGTTAGGATTTGTGGGGAAATCTCACTCATTTTGGAAGGGATTTTAAGGGGTTTCAATGTGGTTTGATGGTGGTTTCTCCCCGGTAAGTCTCTTCTATAGGTTTCTCTTTACATTTATCTTGATATTCACTTCCCTATCTCTCATATTTCTAGATCATAATCATTCTCATGTTGATCTATGGTTTTTTATCCGAATGTGATGATTTTAGGGCTTGTTTGATAATATGGAAGAGGATTTAGAATGGTTTTTTGTGGTGTGTTTTCTATATTTGTGGTGCAGTTTCTTGTGGTCGATATTTCCAGAATCCTAATGGTAGGTGGCTTCTCTCTTATGTCCACATTGTTAGAACTAGTGGTTGGGTTGCAATTGATTTGTTTTGTTGAAATTAATTTTGAATATGATGTGTTAGGTCTTGATGAAACCCAATGGGGGATGATTTATGGATTTTTAAGTGAAATAGGATATTTTTGAATAGGGGGGGTTATTGTGTGATATTAAAATATATATTTTAACATTGGTTTCATGGTTTATATAATGAAAATGGTGTGTGAAAACAATTTTCAATAAAAATGTTTTTTTTAATGTGGTTTGGAATGGAAAATTATAGAAGGTGACTTCAATAAATGGGTTATTTATTGATGTGAGTTGGCATATTTTTAAAATGGTTGTGTTCTTATTTTCTGGCCTTGGTCATTTATGTTTGTTAGACGATTAATTTTTATGTCTTGTGTTGATTGTGTGGATGTTGGAGGGATGTCTCGCATTAAAATTTTATAAATAGTGGAAGGAAGAGCCACCTTTATGGACAGTGGTTGGGAAGCACAGCTAGTTAGTAATCTAGTGAACAGGTTGGACAGATGTTCCACCATTTTGGTTGCCTTCTTGTGTTTTTCTTTCCAATATGGAATTTTTGGGCTAATGTGTGATACCTATATGGATTATGACACAGTTTTTCTTATCCCTTGTTTAACATGGCTTGGTTAGGGTAATTTGGGCTTATGGTATTGGTTTTACAATATATTGTTTCATATAAAATGATTTATATTAATGTTCTATCATTTCGTTCCAAGTGTCATGGGTAAGGAAGTCATTTGGGGAAATCCTACTGAGTATTATTACTCACCTCTTCTTTATCACTTTTTTGCTTTTGCAGATGTTGTATTCCGAGACATAGGTAATAGTAAATCATCTCAATTTTCTAACTGCTCGACATGATTATTTGGTGATATTGTTGTTATTGGAGCATAGAGATTTATGTCAGGCTATGGTTGGTGTCCTAGATTTTTTGTGATCTGGTTGTGTAGAATTTCTCTTGGTACTGTGGTATTTTTTGGTTGTATTAGAATTTTGGTTTTTGTTGGAATAGTTTTGTTTTCTTTAGGTAATGCATGGGTTGGGTTGCTTTGTTGTCATGTATCATATAGTTTTTTTATAATGTCTTGTTTGGTTGGTTGATTTTATCTTAATAGAAAATTGTCCCCCAATCATTCTTAAAGTCATTAGAATTAATTTTCATCCTTTGGTACCTTGGGAACCTCTCTTTATCCATGTATCATTCCTCCTCCCTCTCAAGACAATGGTTTGGGGTGTGATGATACAAGTGGTATCAGTTTGTTTGATCTATGGCTTTCAAGTGAAAGTAGTTCTTCAGTCATTTGGCCTTGATTGTTGGTCTTGGTGTTGAAATTTGTTCTTGGTATATTCCATGATTCGGTATGGTAGAAAAAAGTTGTATTGTTGGAACTTGGAATATTTTTTATAAAAGGACATATCTACCCAATTTATGCTGAAATTAATGTTACTTGGGAGTTGGGTGGATAAGTGTTTGGAGACACTTAATTTCATTGGAAATATCATTGTCGTGTGTGTAGCAATTGAGATGGGCATGAAATGCATGGTATAAATGAATTCCCACAAGGATTCATATCTTAATAGTGTATATTGATTTATGGTGTCATATTAATGTGTGTATTTTAAAAATCTGAACTGGATTTAAAAACGGAATGATTTGAAACATAGTAAATGGTGGTATTTCGGAAATGGATCGATTTTCAAAATAGTTCAACCTGTGAAAAGAGAATTTGTGTAAGGCATGGTCGTGATAGTGGGAATTTTTGGAATTGTAAAATTTTATACCTTTTCTTGTTAAGGGAGGGAGACTTATTCTTGTTTCTGTATTCACTGAAATGGCACCGAATAGTCATCGTAGAGACCAACTAGAGAAAGCCGCTGAATTTTTTGTTGCACTTGAGTCCCAGGGGAACCAGTAGTTTGTGAAAAGTATAGTGAAAGATTTCCAAGATGTGGAATGTGCGAATAAAGAGGGTGAATTGAAGAATGTGAGTCATGTGGTCCATTTTCTAAAGAAGAATCCACCCAAATTTATGGGTGATTTAGAGCAAGAAAGGGAAAAAGAATGGCTGAATATAATGAATATGATATTTTATTTTTTGAAAACATGGGTAGAGCTGAAAATGAAATTAGCCACGTACACTTTGGATGATATTTCCCTATAGTGGTGGGAGCTAGCGGTCCATGATGGGACGGACCAAGGTGTTCATGGTAGAATTTTGAGGAATTTTTTAATAAACAATTCTACCCACTTACATTCCGGATTTAGAATACAACAGATTTGTTCTATTTCCTGCAGAAGAACCTTTTGGTAATGGAATATGTGGAAATTATTATGAACATAGTGTAGTATTAACCTGAGGTGGTAGGGAAGTATGTCATTGAAGGAATGGATTTTTTATGTTGGGTTGAACCAGGAAATTCGTTCCAAGATAGCGATGTTGAGTATAAATGATTACACAAAAATGGTCAATAGATCTATAGTGGATGAGTGGCATCTCTTAGGGTATAAATATGGGGGGGAGTGTGTTGGTGACCATGGGTAATAGTGGGAACACAAATGTTGGGTTCATGTGGAATAGGGACACTTATTTCCAGCGTGGGAGTACGATTCAGAATTTGATATCAGGATCAGTGAATATTCTTCCAAAGGATCAGAGTAAGACGATATGTTTTCATGACATCCCTATGGGATATATCAAGTATGATTATATGACACAACCTTGATCATGGAATAAATATATGAAAATAGGGAATCTTCAGCATTCTTTCCGTAATGAGCCGAGGTTGGGTTCTCGTGACACTCCTCAGGGGTCACAGGTGTCCTTTGCCTCGACAGGACGGGGGTAGCAGCATAATCATCAATAGAGATGAGTTATTAATGGAAATTATAGCCATACCATGACACCTAATCAAGGTAATAAAGTGAATAGTTTTGAAAGAAAGAAATTATTTTGATCTGAATAGGTTGTGATGAATGATCAGTTGGGACCACACATTATACGAGGTACGGTTCTTTTGAATTCCATGCTGATGCTTGATTTTTTTTGATACAAGTGCTTCCCATTATTTTATTGATTCCCATTCCATTATATTTTTGGGTTTAAATTTTGAAATGATGCCTTCTGTTTTGAAATTACAAACTCTTCTATGTCTAAGAGAGTCTTGGCCTTCTTATGTAAAGCATGTTGCTTAGTTGTGGACTACATTGAAATGACATGGGATTTATCAGAGCTTGAGAGAGATGATTAAGACATAATCTTGGGAATATATTGGTTGTATATGTTTATGGTCCACATATATTTCTATGATTTAATGGTTAGTTTAATGAGGGGAGAAGACTTTGAACATCTCTTTAGAGAGTAGAACAACGAAAAGATGAGTGCAATAGCTTTGTCAATACCCGCTCAAGGAACAATCTCTTGTCAGTTAGGGGAATTGTCATTGGCATCAGTGGAAGGTTTTGAGAAAAGGGTTTTTCCAGTATTAGTGGATAACTTTATGGATGTATTTCGCAAATAATTATTAGGGTTTCCACACATGAGAGAAGTGGAGTTCTCGATTGATCTACATCGGGGGAACAGTCCTATCTCACTTCTGTCTTTTCAAATGGCACCAACAAAATTGAGGGAACTAAAGCTGTAGTAGTAGGATCTATAATACAAAGGTTTCTTCCATCCTAACTCATCTCCATGGGCACCAATTGTTTTTTTTTGGTTAAAAAGAAAGATGAAACTCTAAAACATTGTGTTGAGTATTGTAGACATAAGTAGGTTATGATAAAGAAACGATATCCACTTCTAAGCATTGATGAGTTGTTTGACCATTGGAGGGGAGCTCAGAAGTTCTCCAAGATTAAATTGTTCTCATTATATCATCATTGGAAGGTAAGAAATGAGGATAACCCCAAAATAACTTTCATAAGTATATATGGCCATTGCGATTATGTGCATATTCCCTTTGATATAATGAATGCTCCAACGATGTTCATGGAATTGGAGAATCATATGTTTCAGAGATATCTATATTATTTTGTCGTGGTATTTATCAATGATATACTGGTGTATTCGAGGACTAGGGTAGAGCATGTGAAACACTTGTCGATAGTATTGGGGATCTTGCGGGATCATCAGATGTATGCCAATTTGTCAATGTGTGACTTTTGGATACATGATGTTCATTTCCATGGACATGTTATATCTAAGAGAGGTGTTTCAATTGATATAGAAAATATATAGGTTGTTAAATCATGGAAACCGCCATGTAATGTTTTTGAGATACGTACCTTCATTGTTCTAGCTGGCTATTATAGACGTTCTGTATGTGATTTCTCATAATTGGACTCCCCGGTGATAGCATTGACAAGGAAGAATGTTCCTTTCCACTGGGATGAGCAATGTCAGAAATTTTTTGAAGAGCTAACGATTCACATTACATTAGCACCAATAATGGTTTTTTTAGAACCAAAGAATAGGTACGTGGTCTATTGTGATGCATTAGGATCAGAGTTTGGGTGTTTTCTCATGCACGGGGATCATGTTGTTGCATATGGATCATGCCATTTGATGTTTCATGAGATAAACTACCCAACACAATATTTGGATTTGGCTGTAGTGGTTAATGATTTAAAATTTTGATGTCACTATCTCCTCGGTGATAAATCTACAGTTATTACCGATCACATGAGCTTAAAGAATATTTTCTCATAGAAATATTTGAATTTTAGGAAAAAGAAATGGTAGGAATAACTCTAGCTCTTTTATTTTGAGTTAATGTACACATTGGGTTAGGTAAATTGAGTGGAAGATGCATTATGTAGGAAATCATATTCACATGTGGTGAAACGTGCATCATATCCATGGAAGTTGATGTTTTTCATAACCAACATGTATTTGGAGTGTGAGGACTGAGGAAAAAAATTGGTATTCTTTCTTGGTTTTTTGGTTACCGACTTGAATGGTTTGGTTAAATAGGCACATACATCTAATTCCAAATGTATTGTGATGAGGTCGAAACAAAATGGTGGGGAGACCATTGATTGGTAGGGAACTAAATTGGAATTCAGTCTTCAGTTTTTGGAATCAGATGGTGGTATATGTGGCTTATCAGGGGGAACTTCTCAGAGATTATCATGTTCCAGGTGGGCTGTCCATCTTGTAATTCAGAAGATGTATAGGGAATTGAAATGGGGGATTTTGGTGGTCTATTATGAAAATGGATGTTGTCGATTTTGTCTCGAGATTTTTGACTTCTTAGAAAGTCAAGGAAAATCACCTGGGGAAATCAGGAATGTTGCAATCAATTCATATTCCAATTTAGAAGTGGGAGAAAATGGAGATCGATTTTATGACATGTCTACCAAGAATCATTAGAAAGCACAATGCCATATGGGTGATTGTGGATCGGCTCACAAAGATGACCCATTTCATCCTAATTCGCGAATCTCATACGGTGGAGGATATATCCAAAATATTTATCCAGGAATTTGTAAAGAGGCATATAATTCCATCTTCAATTGTATCAGATAGAGATCCCCATTTCAGATCATGTTTTTGGAAATCCTTACCAAAATCCCTTGGGACACATTTGAATATGGTCACGATGTATCCTCCTCAGAAGGATGGCCAATATGAGAAGATGATACAAACTTTGGGCGGAAATTGGTGAGACATCGATGACTGGACCAACCCTTGTCTAAGTGACTATGGAGAAAATCAAGTTGATCTTAAATAGGATGAAGATGTCTCAAAGTCATCATAAATCTTATGTGGACCATCATCAATAACCTTTGTCATTCGAGGTGGGTGATCATTTGTTTTTGAAGATCTATCATAGGTCGGGACATCGTCGGTTTGGAAATAAGGGAATGTTATCTCCATGTTACATCAGGACTTCTGTGATACGTGAATGAATTGGAGAGGTGGATGATCCGTTGGTTTTACCACCATGGTTTAGTGCGGCACAAAATGTGTTTCATGTGGCATAGTTTAAAAAATATCAGCCGGATTGTGACCATGGGATTCATTGGGATCATGTTGAGCTGGAACTGTTGCTTCTTTGGTTCAAGTTCCATTGCGGATTGTGGATAAGAAAGAAAATCTATTTTTTTGTAAATTGATCAGTTTAGTTCAATTTTTCGGTGGCATGGTTAGATTCAGGTTGATACATGGGGGTAGGAGAAATATATGGACGTGCAATGGCCTGATCTTTTTCAGGATAGAGATGGTTCTCAACTTTCCAAGGATGGAAATTCCAAAGGTAGGGAGAATGTAGCACCCCTAGTTTGTGTTATTTATCCTTTTTATGCTTTTTTATGTGATTAATGTACTTTAGATGAGTTTGGAATAGGTTTGGAGAGTTTGGAATGGTTTGGGAAGGTTTTGGAGGCCTATTTATGGCCACATGATTTGAGAACTATTAGGCGAAACGGTGTAAGAATCCTTGGAAACCATGCATATTGTGGAAGTGTGGTCCAATATGGCTTGCAGGAGGTTTATCTAACCATGTGGGGAGGACATAAGAGATGCGTTCGAGGCAGTATCATCTTCATGGTTAGAAAATAATTTATCAAACCGTGTAAGATAACTGTGCAGCCCCTTAATTTTTGGTTTTTTTAGAAATGGGAAAAAATAATGATTGACCTATATCACTCCAAACATTCTCCCACTCAAGTCTCACTCGTTTTTATTAGTTATCTAGGGTTTTAGCGGCTCTTCCACTTGTTTGGGAAGGTATTTGGAAGGGTTTCAAGTTGGATTGAAGGTAGTTTCTCCAGTGTAAGTCTCTTCTCTTATTTTATCATTGGGTTTCTCTAGATATTCTCTTCCCTCTCTCTTGGTTCTCTGTATAAACATATGTTGTGTGTAGATCTTGGGTTCTTGTACCCTAAAGTGGTCATTATAGGGATTTTTGATGATAGGTAAGTAGATCTATAGAAGTTTCGAGGGTGTGTTCGCCGGTTTTGTGGTTTGGTTTCTTGTGGGTCGATTTCACCCGAACCCTAAAGGTTGGTGGATTCTCTCTCAACCCCACGTGGTTAGAACTAATGGTTTTGGAAGTCTTGCATGATTCATAGCTTGAGAAATTTTTGTGAGCATGGCTACAAGATTTTTCATTCCCGCTCCCATAACATTTGGTTCCTGAGGGGGACAATCATTGCATTGCCCGTCGCATTCCGCGTTAACACGGTTCCTTCGGGTTCCTTCCATTGACTAAAACCAAGAAGAATAGTGTGAGAAACACTAATAATAATAGGAAAACCACATAATAAAGAATAAAATTTCACACTTAAGGTCTTACCATATGTTTTTCATGGAAATTTTTAAAACACTAAGATTGTGTTCTATGCTTAGACTTATCCTTGGGGTTCTTACAAAGGCTTTCACATCCTACTTTTCAAAGGTTGAATATAACATTCCTCTGATACCAACTATAATGACCCATAATTTACATACATTGTTATTACTTAATAATTGGAGCAAACTTATTACAACATATAACAAAACCATGAAAGGACAGTATAGGTATAGTGTCTTTAGAAACTGGGAAACATAAACAACTGGTTCATAAAACATCTACATTGTCTCCATTTTATTTTATCATATCTAGAGTCCCTTTTGGAATTTCATAATTAATATCCTTCTTCTAGACCTAGGGAAAAGAAAACATACAAAAGGGTGATCTCAAATGCTCAATAAGGGTAAACAAAAGAAATATCAGTCACATCATATTCATAATAACATAACATTTTGGAAATCTTAACCTGCAAAAGAGATCATAATTTCATAACATGGGATAAATCATAGTAGTGAAATGTAATCCCAATAATCATAAAATAAAACATGAAACTTTTTGGAATACACACATAATCATAGAGAATCATTTCTTAGTAGTCAAGACTCATTGCCAAGACTATCTTAGAGGACAAAGTCCATTTCTGAACCGAGTTCACTCCTCGTTTCTGTCCTATTTCACTGAACCAGTTTAAGCTGTCATTCCAGCCATGTTTATCTCATGATATATAAATCTTTAATAAATGAATTGGGGGGATATATACGTCCCACCCATCTCATAATGATACCATTCTAATGTGTGCCACAAGATCATAAATCATACATCATAGCCTAACCCATGTAATAAAAATGTGATTCTTAAACATCATGTAATCATAACATAATCCATATAAGATAAAAGGACATCATAAAAATAATTCCATCATAACATAATCAAATCAATGTAAAATTAGGGATAGAAACAGAACCCTATATTATCTTAGATGGAAAATAATTTTGATAAAATGCTTGAAATCTATTCTTGAGGAAAATATCCTTTCTACTTCAAAAACATTTTTCCTTTATTAAAAAGTCATAAAATTTTAAACTAAAAAACGTTTATTAAAAATAAACTTGAAAACTTGTAAAGGAAGCTTCATGGAAATAATTTTCTAAAAATCCATTCATTCCGTATATGTTAAAGTAAAACATTCTTCTCGTACTTTGGTTGGAAAAGTCAAAAACTACCTCTTACTAAAAATTAAAAAAGATTCCTTTCATATCATTCAATAAAACCTCACCAATGGGTAAAATTGGATTTAAAAAATTTTAGGTGGATAGAAATAATATTACATATTTAGGAAACATGGAAGTGGATGATAAATATTCCCCAGTAAATTATGTAGTATAAACAATCTCAGATAAAAATGAGATTGTGATATTTTCCCTTACCTTAGGTCCGATTTGCTTCATACGTGTCCAAACCTCATGAATAATGATTTAAATAATGTTATTGACTTATTCCAGAATTGTACTCATTGTTATGATATCATATATGGTCATATTCATAGCTTTTCATTAGTAACATTTAATTGTTACTTGTTATTCGGGTGTTTATTGCTTTTTGTTCTTATGCATGTTCTGTCGAATAAATTCTTATTATTATTTTAGGTTATAGAAACCTAATTTCCAGAATGGTATTATTGTAATATATATCATATTTATTCATTCAATTCATTTATATAATCATTAAGCATTGAAGATCATGTAAAATGAGTCGCATCACATCGTGGAGACGGTAGGCCGTACGTACGCACGAGCGAGGATATCGTTCCCATGATCGTTGAATTGTATTGAAGTGTATGTATACTATTTCATAATCAATATCACTTTACAATAATCATATATATTTATTCTTTACACCATTATACCCATCCAAGTATGGTGGTGGTGGAAAACAGATTACACCACGGCGTGGAGACGGTATTCTGTACGTACGCACGCGCGGTGAATTCTTTTTCCATAGGATGGATAGAAGGTGAAATATGGTTGTTCCATATTTATAATAAAATATCATTATATGAGTGATACTTATGTAATTACTTCATAATGAAACAATTAAAGGAGAAGAAGTAGAAGAAGAAATAATGTGGAAAGAATCGGTAATAGACATTACTTCTTCTTTGAAGCACCTCATTTTAACCTTCTCTTAAGGAACTAATGATGGTCTTTGAAGAAGACCAGGACCTCTATGATATTTATAGGGAGGTGGAAAAGTGAAATTGGTAGCGGTAGGCTGATCCGGATGGCTCAAAGTGGTGTGAGGAGGAGAGGGAGGAGGTGCCCTTTTATAAGGGAGGAGAGGGGCACCTTAGTAAAAACTAAAAGTATTATTTTATTATAAAGCCATATTCAGTTTTTAATAGCTCCAAATTGATTAATTTAGAATATAAGGTGGGGATGGATCTAAATACTCTCATAAAATATATTTTAGAAATGTTTAGGTTACTATTTTAACCGTATCCTTTAGATTTAACTTTAAGTTAAATAATTTAACTTTTATTGTGTCTTCTTGTATTTTTACACTATATGGTTAATAAACATACTATAACAAGACAAAGAGACTCCAAGTTGTTTATTATTAATATATATAACTTTATCTATGTAATTTAACCAAACCATATATTTTTAAGAATATAATAACAACTAATAATATAATATTTGTTTTAAATACTATTTTATGTCAATTTTGACACTATTTGGTAATTTATTTTTGTGAAAATCATAACTACATTATTAGTTCTAAATAAGTTAATTAAATCAATAATAACATGTCATATTAACCTATAAAATTATTTGAATTCATAAAAAGTCTTAAATTACATTTATTTGGGTATTTATAACATCAATTATGTTATTATTTCATTAATAAGATAATTATTGCATCATCATTGTGTCATAAATATATTAAATTATTTAATGTCTAAAAATTATAAATAAAATACCTTTATGTAGGTAATTTTTTTAGATTTCTAATGAATATTTATAGTATAATTTATCTTATGTATAACCCTATATTAAAAATGATTTAGTTATTAAACACTTTATTAACTATTTTAACCCTTCTCTAAAAAAATTAATAATAAATGTCATAATCTAATCCAAGTGGACCTAAATGGTCATATTTTATTCCTAAGGTTTTTTTTGGTCGAATTACACATATCCAATAGAATTAGGACATGTGTTAGGGTAATAATAATATCATTTTTACCCTTAATTAACCTATTTACTTTTAACCGTGGGAAATAAAAGAAAAAGTTACTATTCACCAAAAATTATTTTCATCTCATTGAACCACATTTTACTCCTTGATTTTTACCATGTCTCTCGGAGTTTCTAAATTAATCTCACAGAAGTGGTAAAATTATGTTTTATATAAATTTTTAAACTCTCCTAGAATGTGGGTAAAAGACGGTGAAAAGTTCAATAGAATTTTATATATCTAAAATTATTATAAAATGACTCCAATAATTAAATTGAACTTATATAGGTATTATGTATCAATTTTGACCTAAAATAAATTTAAATAAAATAAATAATTATTTAAATAAAAAGTCAGTTTTTAAATAGTATCCCGGTGTTTTCACTATTCAGCAAAAATTGAATGATTTCAGAAAAATACCAAAATTTCACCCTATGCTAATTTCAATATTTGAAATCAAAAAATGAAGTCCATTTTAAAAGATAAAATTTATAGAATTTCAAAAAGTGGGTATTAATATTCATAACAGCTATTTTTAATAATATTTTAATTTCATATCGCGGTTTAGTGAAACTCGGTATTGCGTCCAACGCAAGCTATCAAGGAAGATCACGATTGTGTGTAAATCAAGCAAAGATAGTGTTGTGTGTAGTGAAAGATTCCTTTGATGATGTATATAACATAAAAACACATTATTTCTCATAAAAATCTTGGGTGTTACATTCTACCCCCGTTAGAAAGAATTCCGCCCTCGAAATTCGTCACTTTTTAACAAACAAATGAGGATACCTCTCCCTCATCATAACCTCAAGCTCCCATGTAGATTCTTAAAATTGGTGGTTCCTCCATTAAACTTTCACCAAGCCAGTGGTCTTGTTCCATAGAACTTTTTCTCTACGGTGTAGAATCTCTATCGGCTGTTCTTCATATGAAAGATCTTGCTCCAGCGGTACAACTTCTGAGATGAGTACATGAGAAGGATCAGGTACGTACATTCTCAAGAGAGATACATGGAACACATCGTGAACTTGAGAGAGATTCACTGGAAGCTCCAATTGGTAATCTACCTTTCCAACATGATCAAGTATTTCGAAAGGACCGATATACCTTGGGCTTAGCTTTCCTTTCTTTCAAAATCTCATTACTCTCTTCCAAGGAGATATTCGTAAGAACACTTTATCACCCACTTCAAACTGAAGGCATTTTCTTTGGTTATCAGCATAACTTTTCTGTTGACTCTGAGATGATCTTATGTATTTTTGAATAGATCAGACCTTTTCTGCTATCTCATCAAAAAGATCAGGTCCTAATAGCTTTCTTTCCCCAACTTCATCCCAGCAAGTTGGAGTCCTGCATTTCTTTCCATAGAGAGCTTTATAAAAAGCCATCTGAATACTAGAGTGAAAGCTATTATTATATGAAAACTACACCAAAGGTAGGTGTTGATCCCAACCACCTTTGAAATCCATAGAGTAGGCTCTTACCATATTTTCTAGAGTTTGAATTGTTCTCCCAGACTGACCATCTATCTGAGGATGATAAGAAGTGCTGAAACTCAACTCTGTATCAAGAGTATGCTGACGACTTCGCCAGAACGTCGAGGTAAACCTCAGATCCCGATCAGATATAATGGAATGTGGTACTCCATGCAATCTTACCACTTCCTTCACATATATCCTGGCAAGCTGATCCAGAGAGAAATCCTCTCTAATAGCAATGAAGTGTTCAGACTTTGTAAGACGATCAACTATGACCCAGATAGCATTATTGCCTTTGGATTTTTTAGGAAGTCCAGTGACAAAGTCTATAGTGATGTCTTCTCATTTCCATTCGGGTATGGGTAATGGTTGTAACATCCCATTAGACTTCTATCTCTCAGCTTCAACTTGCTGATAAACCAAGCATCGCGAGACATATTCAACAACATCTCATTTCATGCCATCCCAGTAGAAGTACTCTTTCAGGTCCTTATACATCTTAGTGCTTCCAGGATGAATAGAGAATGAAGAACAATGAGCCTCATCCAGCAGCTCATTATTTAATTCAGGGATGGGAGGAAAACAAACCCGATTCCTGAACTTTATTATCCCATCACAATCAAGGTTGAATTCAGGAACATTTCTCACCTTCTTGTGTAACTCTACATCTTCTTTATGTGACTCTTTAATCATCGCATGTATAGACGGTTGACCATTCATTTGATAATGATAAGATCTCTCCCCTTCCATTATAATTGAAGGATCCATCCTTTGTAAATCCATATATATTGGATCTTTTGTGATCGTCATCATGGATAAACTAGAATGGTCTTGTCTACTTAATGTGTCTGCCACCTAGTTTTCTTTCCCAGGGTGATAATGAATTGAGCAGTCGTAATCCTTAATCAGCTCCAACCATATTCTTTGGTGCATATTCAGCTCCTTTTGTGTGAAAATATACTTTAAACATTTATGATCAGTATAAATATCACATCTTTCACCATAAATATAATGCCTCCAACTCTTTAATGCAAAGATTACCGCAGCTAACTCCAAATCATGAGTTGTGTAATTTTGCTCATGGATTTTCAACTGTCGTGAGGCATATGCTAACACCATATCATTTTTCATGAGAACATACCCCATCCCATTCTTGGATGCATCACTGTAGATCATAAACCTTTCCCCACTATAAGGCAGTGTGAGTACAGGTGCACTGGATAACCTTCTTTTCAACTCCTTGAAATTCTCTTCAAATTCCTCCGTCCATACGAACATAACTCCTTTTCAAGTCAACCTGGTGAGTGGATTAGATAATCGTGAAAAATATTTCACAGAACGTCGATAATATCCAGTCAAACCAAGAAAACATCAGATCGCAGTTACTGTTGTTGGTCTCAACCATCTTTCGATAACCTCTGTTTTTACTGGATCCACAGATATCCCTTCTTTTGAGATTGTGTGACCCAAAATTAAACTTTTTCACGCCAAACTTCACACTTGGTAAATTTGGCCAAAATCTTATCCTTTCTCAGGGTCTTCAATACAATTCTCAATTGATCTTCATGTTCTTCATTTCTGTTTGAATAGACAACAATATCATCTATAAAGACTACCACAAACTAATCAACATAGTCTCTAAAGACTATATTCATCAGATTAAATGAAGATTGCAGGGGAATTAGTAAGACCAAATGGCATCACTATAAATTCATAGTGTCCATACCTTGTACGGAAAGCCGTCTTTGGTATATACTCCCTTTTTGACCCTTAATTGACAATACCCTAAATGAAGATCAATCTTGGAAAAGTATTGAGCTCTGCGTAGTTGGTCAAACAAGTCATCAATGCGTGGGAGATAATATTTGTTCTTGATAGTGATCTTGTTAAGCTCTATATAATCAATGCAGAGTCTCATTGATCCATATTTATTCTTAAAAAATAGAACAGGTTCTCCCCAAGGTGATGCACTAGGGCATATGAATCCTTTATCAATATTCTCTTGGAGTTTCTTCTTCAATTCCTGGAACTCAATTGGGTCCAATCACTAAGGTGTCTTTGAAATAGGTAAAGGACCAGGTATGTGTTCTATTGAAAACTCAATTTCACGATATGGTGGAAGACCCGAAAATTCCTCCGGAAAGACATCATCAAACTCTCGTACAATGGGCATATTCTTAATCATTAGTTTCTCGCCAACCATTTGTGAAAAATAACCTTCATTTAGTGGAATGAAGACCCATAAGATGGAAGAAATTTCCACTACAAGGTTATGTTCATCCTTGCATCGATAGACAATCAAAGATTGATCTGGAATATGGAATGTGACTTCCCTTCTTTTGCAATTGATATGAGATCCATATAAAGAAATCCAATCCATGCCAAGAATCAAATCAAATTCCACTATAGGAAGGATCAGAATATTTGCAGGAAACACTTTCCCACAAACTTCAATCGGAGAGGAATTATAAACATTTGATGTGACTGTTGTGCCATTAGGGGTTGTCATAGCTAAATCAACATCTAATTTTTGAGGTAATACAATGATTCCCTTAGAAAATTCCTCATAATTAAAAGAGTGGGTGGATCCAGAATCAAATAAAACATATGCTACCTTAGAGTGGATTGTAAGTGTACCTTTCACCACTTCTTTATCGTACTCCACATCACTGATTAAAATTGCATGTGACTTTCCTTTATCTTCAGCCTTGAGAGTTTGTTGAAGTCTATCATCATCAAAAACCTTTGGATTAGGGCATTGATTTTCATAATTCCCCATTTCCTTGCACTTGTATCATTGAAGTGTAGGAGGTGCACTCTGTGTATCTTTTTCTTCATTCACATCACTAGACATCTTCTTCCCATCATTGCGGCATTCAAATGGCTGATGACCTTACTTTACACATTTTAAACATTTACTTTTCCATTTAAAACAACTCCCTCTATGTTTCTTTCCACACTTTGAGAATAAGGGAAAACTCATATTCTTCTCATTGTGCTCTTTAGATTTTCCTTTGAATTCCATTTTCCTGTTCTTATCAAACGCATATGATGGATGGGTTACTCCAATCTCCATCTCATCCTTGAAAGCACATCGAAAAATTTCCTCGTAGCTATTGAAGTCCCTAATGGATAACTCCCTTCGAAGACATGGTTTTAAGCCACTAAATAATCGATCGATCTTAATCTCAGGTTGGATAATAATACCATAAGAGTACCTTGCAAGTCTTGTAAAATTTTCTTCGTAGGTACCAACAGATTCATCATCCTTTTCCTTTATTTCAAGAAACTCCTTCTCCAGATTTGTTCGATGAATACGAGGGAAGTACTTATTGAAAAATAAGTTCTTGAACTCGTCCAATTCCGTGGACCAAATTTCATCTCTTGGCCTCGTATTCTTGATAAGATTACACCATTGATCAGCTTCACCTTACAAACCATATACTGCTAAGATGACTTTATCATGCTCAGAACATTGAAGAACTGAAAATATCTTTTCAGTGGTACTAATACATTGTTCAACCACTAATGGATCAGTAGACCCGCTGAATGAGGGTGGACGCTTCCTCGTGAATGATTCAACAGAATGTTTCTCCTTCCTTTGCTTGTTTGGATGTTCTGCATGATTCATAGCTTGAAAAAGTTGTGTGAGCATGGCTAGAAGATTTTTCATTCTATCTCCCATAACGTTTGGTTCCTCAGGGGTACAATCATTCCATTTCCCGTCTCATTCCGTGTTAACACGGTTCCTTCGAGTTCCAGCCATTGACTAAAACAAAGAAGAATAGTGTGAGAAACACTAATAATAATATGAAAACAACAAAATAAAGAATAACATTTCACACTTAAGGTCTTATCATAAGTTTTTCATGACCATTTTTAAAACACTAAGATTGTGTTCTATGATTAGACGTATCCTTAGGGTTCTTACTAAGGATTTCAAATTCTAGTTTCCAAAGGTTGACTATACCTTTCCTCTGATACCATCTATAATGACCCATACTTTACATACATTGTTATTACTTCAGAATTAAAGCACACTAATTACCACATATAACAAAACCATGAAAGGACCGTATAGTTATAGTGTATTTAGAAACTGGGAAACATAAACAACTGGTTCATAAAACATCTACATTGTCTTCCTTTTATTTTATCATATCTAGAGTCCCTTTTGGCATATCTTACTTAATATCCTTCATCCTGACCTGGGGAAAAGAAAACATACAAAAGGGTGAGCTCAAATGATCAGTAAGGGGAAACAAAAGAAATATCAATCACATCATATTCATAATAACATAACATTTTTGAAATCTTAACCTATAAAAGAGATCATAATTTCATAATATGGGATAAATCATAGTAGTGAAATGTAATCCCAATAATCATAACATAAAATATGAAACGTTGTGTCATACACACATAATCATAGATAATCATTTCTTAGTAGTAAAGACTCATTTCCAAGACTATCTTAGAGGACAAAGTCCATTTCTAAACTGAGTTCACTCATCGTTTCAGTCCTGTTTCACTGAACCGGTTTAACCTTCCATTACAGCCATGTCTATCTCATGAGATATAAATCTTTACCCATTGCATTGGAGGGATATATAGGTCCCACCTATCTCATAATGATACCATTCTTATGTGTTCTAGAAGATCATAAATCATACATCATAGCATAACCCATGTAATAAAAATGGGATTCTTAAACATCATGCCATCATAAAATAATCCATATAAGATAAAAGGACATCATAAAAATAATTCTATAATAAAATAATCAAATCATTGTAAAAATAGGTATAGAAACAGAACACTATATTATCTTAGATGGAAAATAATTTTGATAAAATGCTTGAACTCCATTCTTGAGGAAAATATCCTTTCTACTTCAAAAACATTTTTCCTTTCATAACATGACATAAACTTTTAAACTAAAAGAATTTGATTAAAAATAAACATGAAAACTTGTAAAGTAAGCTTCATGGAAATAATTTTCTAAAAATCCCTTCATTCCATATAAGTTAAACAAAACATTCTTCGCGTACTTTCGCAGGAAAAGTCAAAAAGTACCTCGTACTAAAAATGACAAAATATTCACTTCAAATATTTTCATAAAAACTCAGAAATGGGTAAAATTCGATTTAAACAATTTTATATGGATGGAAATAATATTAAATATTGAGGAAACATGGATGTGGATGATAAATATTCACCAGTAAATTATGAATTATAAATAATATCGGATAAAAATGAGATTGTGATATTTTCCATTAACTTAGGTCTGATTCGCTTCGTACGTGTCTGAACCTCCTGTATAATGATTTAAATAATGTTATTTACTTATTCCAGAATTTTACTCATTTTTTTAATATCATATATGGTCATATTCTTAGCTTCATATTAGTAATACTTCATTATCACTTGTTATTCGGGTGTTTATTGCTTTTTGTTATTATGCGTGTTTTGTCGAATAAATTCTTATTATTCTTTTAGGTTATAGATACCACATTTGAATAATGGTATTATTGTAATATATATCATATTTATTCATTCAATTCATTTATATAATCATTAATCATTGAATATCATGTAAAACGAGTCGCATCACATCGTGGATACGGTAGACCGTACGTACGCACGAGCGATGATATCATTCCCATGATCGTGGAATTGTATTGAAGTGTATGTATAATATTTCAGAATCAATATCACATTAAAATAATAATATATAGTTATTATTTACACCATTATACCCATCCAAGTATGGTGGTGGTGGAAAATAGATTACACCACGGCGTGGAGACGGTATTCTGTACATACGCACGCGCGGTGATTTCCTTTTCCGTTGGATGGATATAAGGTGAAACAGGGTTCTTTCATATTTATAATAACATATCACTATATGAGTGATACTGATGTTATAACTTCATAATGAAACAACTAAATAAGAAGAAGTAGAAGAAGAAATAAAGTTGAAAGAATCGGTAACGGACATTACCTCTTCTTTGAAGCGCCTCTTCTTAACCTTCTCTTAGGGAACTAAAGATGGACTTTGAAGAAGACCAGGACCAATAGTATATTTCTATGGATGTGGAGAAGTAAATTTGTCAGGGTTTTTCCGAGCTTTAAGGATCAATGTGGTGTGAGGAGGAGAGGGAGGAGGTGCCCATTTATAAGGGAGGAAAGGGGCACCTTAGGAAAAACTTAAAGTATTATTTTATTATAAAGTCATATTCAGTTTTTAATAGCTCCAATTTGATTTATTTAGAAGCTAAGGTGGGGATGAGTCTACATCCTCTCATAAAATAGATTTTAGACAAGTTTAGGTTACTATTGTAACCTTATCATTTTGATTTAACTCTAAGTTAAATAATTTAACTTTTACCGTGTCTTCTTGTTTTCTTACACAATATGGTTAATAAACTTAAAATACCAAGACAAACGAACCCAAATTTGTTTATTATTAATATATATAACGTTATATAAGTCATTGGCCGAACCGTATATTTTTAGGAATAAAATAACAATTATTATTATAATATTTGTTTTAAAAACTATTTTATGTCAATTTTGACACTATTTGGTAATTGATTTTTGTGAAACTCATAACAGCATGATTAGTTTGCAAAAAGTTAATTAAATCAATAATAACATGTCATATTAACCTAAAAAATAATTTAAATTCATAAAAAGTCTAAAATTACATTTATTTGGGTATTTATAACATCAATTATGTTAATATTTCATTAATAAGATAATTACTGCATCATCATTGTGTCATAAATAAATTAAATTATTTAATGTCTAAAAATTATAAATAAAACACAATTATGTAGGAAATAGTTTTAGCTTTCTAATTAATATTTATAGTTGAATTTATCTTATGTATAACCCTGTATTAAAAATAATTGAGTTATTAAACTTTGATTTTAACAATTTTAACCCTTCTTTAAATAAATTACTAATAAATGTCCTAATCTAATCCTAGTGGACATAAATGGTCATATGGTATTCCCAAGGTTGGTTTTGGTCGAATTACACTTATCCAATAAAATTAGGACATGTTTTATGGTAATAATAATATAATTTTTACCCTTGATTACCCTATTTACCTTTAACCGTGGTAAATAAAAGTAAAAAGTTACTTTTTCACAAAAAAATATTTTAATAACATTGAACCATATTTTAGTCCTTGATATTAATTGTGTCTCTCGGATTTTCGAAATTCCACTCACAGAAGTCGTAAAATTATGTTTTATATAAATTTTCAAACTCTCCAAGGAGGTGGGTAAAAGACGGTGAAAAGTTCAATAAAATTTTATATATATAAAGTTATTATAAAATGACTCCAATGAATTACATTGAAATTATATTGGTATTATGTATCGATTTTGACCTAAAATAAATTTAAATAAAATAAATAATTTTTAAATAAAAAGTCGGTTTTTAAATAGTAACCTAGTGTTTTCACTATTCATCAAAAATTGACAGTTTTTAGAAAAATACCAAAATATCACCCTTAGCAAATTTTGATATTATGAATCCAAAAATGAAGTCCATTTTGAAGGATAAAATTTTTAAAATTTCAAAAAGTGGGTATTATTATTCATAACGGCTAGATTTAATAATATTTTAATAGCATGTCGCTGTTTAGTGAAACTCAGTATTGCGTCCAATAAAAGCTATAAATGAAGGTCACGATTGCGTGTAAAGTAATACAAGCTAGTTTTTTGTGTAGTGAAAGATTCCTTTGATGATGTATATAATATAAAAACAAAATACTTCTCATAAAAATCTCTGGTGTCACAGTACCAAATTTAGTTATAACGATGGCCTTTTAACTTTGGTTATTTATAACTGATGTGCAATGTTGTTCAAATTTATTGATAACATCAATTATATTATAAATGATGTTAAAAATTAATTAACCGGATTTATGATTTTAGTTATTACATAAATGACATGATAAGTCAAATATCTCACTTTATCATGTCAGTTATTCTATATCAAACATGACAAATCCAAATTTTTACGTCATTTATTATATGAATTTCATTATAAGTTAGATTAACATGTAGATTATATAATAACCAACTAGATAAATGTAATTAAAAACTATTTATTAGTACAAATAAAAAATAATTGATGTGATAAATCATATAAAAATTTTATGAAGCCCCACTTAAATTCATTACAGTGTTTTCCATTCTAGCAATAGTGACCTAGTTCTCTCTTGTGAGGAAACCCAAGAATCGATTGTTCAATCACATGACCTCCAACATCATTTTTCAATCATCGTTCATCTTCTTATTCATCGGAATGTCTATCTGATCATCTTTCCATTCTCAAGTAAGCCCAAAATGCCACGATTTGAGACGTTCAATTTCTTGAATTCCCTAAATCTATATTTGGTGATTTTGGTAACTAAAATATCATAATATAATGTTTAATTCCATCATGTAATCGCTTTTAATCTATAACTAGATATGATGTAAGTGTCAAATCCATGTGATAATTTATGTATGACATGGTTTTTATTATAATGACACAGATTGTATCCACTATAATTTATTTTAATGTAAATTTAATTAAATTTGTTAACTTTATTTACGAATTCCAAATTTTTGGAAAAAAATATATTCTTCTTTTCCTGCAAGATGATCTAGTGTGAGTTTTGAAATCATTTAAACCTTTTACACAACATGAAACCCCTATAACCATGTTGCATATGGATATCAAATAGAGTGGATGTTATGAAAATACTTATTATTCCCTCATATGACATGCACATATTTTTTCTCATATAGGGAATACAAATATATATACAAGGATTTCATTTCATAGTCCGAAGTCATGTATTAATTTTACATTTCAATAAAATAGAACATCTTGATAAAAGTTTGTTTCTACATTTGGGAGAATTATCTAAATAGGATTTGGTTTTCCAAACAGTAAACATACCATAAAATGATGTATCCCTTTGACATTATTCGTATACCACATCTCATAGAAAAATGTCATACTATTGTACAACATAAAATGTGATTATATTATTAAATGACTTCAAGGATTCCATTATTATGTATTTATTTTCCCATGAGTTACATTGGAATAACAATTTTGTGACGGTTCAAAAATACATCACACTAGTATATGGTGATTTATTTTTATATAGTGGATTTCTATCTTATTGCTCCAAAAAATATCATTATAATTTTCAAATAAATATAATTGTTTTTTAAATATTTCAAAATTTTGTGACTTAAAAATTATGGAATATTTCATATAGATATAAAATTGTATTAGGTAACAATATTTTATTTTTAAAATAATTTCCATGCATATATTTTTATGATTTATCATTTATATTTAAACTCTCCTTCTATTATTGTGGAGAATTTTAATTATATTTATCAAATATGCATATATTTGATTTATATTTAAAATTTGTGTTACTTTGAAATTATTACATATTTCATATAAATAAAAAATTTCATTATATTAACAGGATATATAACTTTGATATTTCTATAGTAAATAACGATTTGATGTTGGTTTACGACACATCAAATGAGTGATGAATGTGAGAAAGGTGTTGAATATTTTTTGGAATGTTCTATAAGAAATGTTCTAAACAATGACATGTTTTCATGTCCATGCCCGAAATGTTTAAATATGAATAAGTTGAAAAGTAGATAGATTGAAAAAGAATAAATATGTCATTGTATTAATCTATGTTATAGGACACGGATCTGGATGGTGAAACTGGGCATACATTCAGATCTACTGATGAAGATGTTATGAAAGATGATAACTCTGATGAAATAGATTAAATGAACCATGATATTTAGTAGAGATAATTGTGAAAGAGCTGAAAATATTTTTGTCTATATGGTTATGCTGAAAACCATTTCATCTGAGTTGTATGTATTTTATCATTTTATCATCGGTGTTAATATTGATAAAACTGTACGAGAGACATGGATCGAGTGACAAGAGTTTTATAGAGCTGTTAAAATTGTTAAAAGAAATTCTTTTTAAAGGCAATGATCTTCGAGAAACCTATTATAAGGCCCATAAAATATTATTCCTAAAGAGATTGGGGTACAACAAAATATATTCCATCATGAATGATTGTATGGTATATAGAAAATAATATGAATTTTTTTATGAGTGTCCTAAATGTGGGACAACACAATATACGTTGAATGAAAAATAAAGGGCTGATTTAGAGGATACAGAGACCCGTAATTTGTTATTTTGGTATCATTCAATAATTACTCACTTGAAATGTTTATTTTCTAATTCACATGATGAAAAAAAAATTATGATGGCATTTTTATGATTGGATATGTGATGAAAAAATATGTCATCCAATTGATTTTCCATAGTGGACAACAATTGATCACCAGTTTCCAAAATTCGGAAATGAAGTTAAAAATATCACACCTCAGCAGTGAAAAGATGGAATGAATTCATATAGAAGCCTCAGTTGCACAAATATTTTGTGGCCTATTTTATTGGTAATTTACAACATATCTCAAGAATTTTGTATGAATCACAAACATGTCATGTTGAGTTTAATGATATATAGACCAAAGATACTTGGAAATGATATTGATGTTTTCATGTCACCATTAATTGATGATTTGCAACTCTTATAGGAGGATGAAATGTGGGTTTATGATTCTTATAAAATGGAATATTTTCAACTGAATGCAATGATTATGTTCACTATAAATGACTTCCAAGGATATGGAATTTTTTATGGATACAATTTTAAGGGGCATAAACATTTTTACATTTATAAACAAAAACTGATAATATTGTCAATGGCGTCATGGGAGGAAAAAGAATATACATGGGTTATCGAATGCTTTTTTCTAGGAATCACAATTATAAAATATTAAAAAAGGTATTCAATGGCTCATAATAATTTTATATTTTTCAAAAAAAATATCCACTAATGGTTATTTGGAGAGGGGTCAAAACCATGATGTGGAATTTGGAAAGATATATAAATCTAGTAATGATAGACATATTTGGAAGAAACTGTCAATATTTTTTTTGAGCTACCATGTTGGAGATATCATGAAGTGAAACATAACATTGATGTAATGCACGTGGGGAAAACTATTTGTGATATATTTAATATTAATTTATTATATATTAAAGGAATAACCAAAGATGGGTCGAATAAAATATTAGACATACTATCAATTGGAATACAATTGGAGTTAGATCCCACTCTTGACGGAGGATGACCATTTCTTCCCCCTTATTGACATACATTATCTAAGAGGGAGAAAATTTGGTTTTTTCAGTGTCTTCATGATATCAAATTTTCCACATGGTTATTATTCAAATGTAATGAATTTTGTCTCTTTGAAGGATTTGAAGTTGAAAGATATGAAATCTCATGATTTTCATGTAATGATGTTACAAATTTTACTAGTTGTGTTGTATGGAATATTAACCATCCAGGTTAGAATGACTATCATGAATTTGTGTTATTTTTGAAATTCAATTTTTAAAAAGGTTATTGATCTGGATGCATTGAAAAATTTCAAAAATAAAGCAATTTCTATACTTTTTCAACTGGAAATGTAATTTTCTCCATTATATTTGATATAATGGTTCATTTAAGGGATCATCTAGATTGATAAATAATTATTTTTGTACCTTTATATCTACACTGGATGTATCCTTTGGAAATGTATATGATGATATAGAAGGGGTATGTTAAGAATCCTTATTGAACTAAAGAATTCATTGTTGAAAATTATATTTTTGACGAGGTTGCGCAGGTTTGTATGAGCTACTTGTCTGCGGAAGAGCACTTTGGTCTACCTCCATCTCCCCATGAATGAGTTTATTGTGGGGGAAAGGAGATTCATGTTTTGAAATTCAAATCTTTATCCAATGAAAAGATAAAGAAGGTAAATTTATATATCTTCTATAACATATATGCTGCTAAAATTATATATAATATTTTATATTAATGAGTTGAAACAATGTCATCCAAAGAAGAAAGCAATGTGGATTTTGAATGAGCATAACAAACCATTTTTTCCAGGGTTTAAAAATATTGTGTTTCATGATCAGATGAATCAGAGAAATTAAGATGATTAATGGGTGGTCCAAGATTATATATGATAACATGGTCTGAGAGTGAAAATAATGGCTATAAATTTCATAGGAAAGATCAAGACAAAAGAAGTGTTGTTCAGAATAGTGGTGTATTGGTGTTTGTCGAAGAAATTCATTTTTCAAGTGCTAAATACAGAAACCCAATATATGCATCATGTGTATATTATGGTGTAATTTAAGAAATAGGGGAGCTTGATTAAATTATATTTAATGTTCCGGTGTTTAACAACATATGGTTTATCAGTAAAAATAGTGTTAGACATGATGAATTCGGAATAACACTTTAAAATCTGAATATATTGGTAGAAAAAATGATCCTTTTTGTAATAAAAACACATGATAAACAAATTTTATATGTTCTTAATCAATCTAATATGAAATGGTATATTATTTTACAAGGAAAATAATATGTTGGAGATGATCAACTTGACGAAGATGTTGATTTATGTCTCATCTCTACTTCCATGGAATGATTAATAGAAAATAATGATAATGAAATCGCATACATGGTCAGTTCCATAAGGAATGATCGTGACGAAGGAATTTGGGAAAAATACATTAGTAAATTCTTAATATTGTAGATAACATATGATTATTTCCCATTTATTTTATTAATTTTATAAAATGCTAGATAATTTAATTTTTTTCATTATTAAAACATTTATTAAAATTAATAAGTAATTTTTTTGTTTATATTGGTTAATTTTTGTTTAGTTTTCCCTATTTACAATTTTGAAACATATATATATATTGATTCTATTAACTTAACATTATTATTAAATATAATAAGTTAAATAAAAAAACATTTTATAACTATATATGGAAAAAATATTATTTTTGTGAAAAAAATGATTTATTATGATTGGCCATTTTTAATATTCATACAACAGTTATGGATTTTTCTTTATTCATATGCATGAAATTGTATATATCATTACTGTTATCATTTTAGTTAACATAAAAAAACATGAATACTGATGTGTTTTGTTTTAGTTTACTCTTACATTCCATATTTTTTCATTTTTTAGTTACATATGTATTGTAATAGTTGAATTTCTATATTTGTGTTCTAAATGATTGTTTATTTGATTTGAAGGATAATGATAGATAAATCAGCTGATCTAACATATATATTTGGAGAAGAACATCATAATCATACCACCAGGGAGGAACTTTCACATTCTCGTCTTGATGATCCCCAACCTTCATATATTCCCACAGATCAAAAGAAGACATCGAGTGTTAGTAAAATAGGAGGCAAGCATTCACCAAAATTGTCAATTTCTCATATCCATTACTAGAGGATAGTGGTAGAATTTGATGAGAATAATATTCCAAGAGGTCTAAATTCAAAACAATTCAGTATATATTTATCAAATCAGGGTGAAAGCAAATTTTTTATTTTTTTTAATGAATAGTGATGTGTTAAAAAGTAAAAACTATCTTAGTAGTGGGAGAGTGTTTTGATTAGATTTTGTAAATTTTTTACTAATATGGATATTTTTATAGTATAATATGTTTCCCTCTTCTTATCAGATGATTTTTGATATACCTGAAACTTGAGGAGTCTCGGGGGAATTTTTGTTAATGGATTCTAGGAGATGGAGGGATTTAAAATCATCTCTCATTTCTGATTTCATTTTTTGGCATAAGAAATAAGACCATCCATGTCATATATACACTTTTATATATGATGAAAAATGGAAACAATGTCTGAATGTACAATACAAGAAGCATTTTTGTTAAGTGTTATGTAAAATTTTAAGAGTTTTCTTATGTTATTATTCTTTTTAATAATTTTTTAATGATTTCTTATTTTTAATTCAGAACAATAGAGGAGATCTAATGATGAGATCTGATCTAGAAACGTATACCCTCATTCTTTATCTTGGGGAGGGTAAACATTAATTGAAGAAAAAAATTGATGTATGAAAATTTAAAAAACTGAGAGCTGAATCTTTCAACTCTAGAAAGGTTTCCCCTCCTTCCCCCCAGCTCCACATGAAAAAGGAATTAGGGATCAGATGAGAAAAAAGGGGGAAAATATTACATAATAATTGGGGGTTGTAGCTGATAGAATTGAATGATGTTAATTTTATTTATTTATTTTGAGTCAAATTTATTATTTATATATTTTTAGACATTAAATAATTTTTTTAAAAATTCATATAGTATTCTCTTGAGGAGAATAGAACACAAGGGGTAATTCTAGGTGAGGGGTGGAAGGATATTTTATCTAAAACATTAATAAATCTTAAGAACCCCTATCGTTTTCAAGGATACTCGGTGGGTGTGTAGGTGAGAAAATTGTTACCATGTTCTTGAACATCTATAATAGAGGTCTTTTATAATAAAAATTTAATCTTTGGAGGATGAAGTTCAAAATATTAATGCGATGATGGAATAAAATATCATAGCATTGGTACAGTCTATGTTTGTAGACATTCAACGAAAATTTCAGACTGCATCTCCCACTCTCCCAACTCCATTTTCAGACTCCATTATTTATCCTTTAACTATGATTAGAGACCGCATTTTTTATCTCACTCCTACACCCACTCCTCCACCTCTTCCTATAGACCCCATTTTTTATCTAAATCCTACACCCCTCCTCCACAGCTTCCTAGTTACTATTAGTTTTCTATTGATGGTCCTCACTATCATATAACTTAATATGGGATGATATATTATATATGAGATACCATTCATCATCAATAATTAGTGATAGAGTAGTATAGGGTAACTATATAACTTTTTGTATATATATTAGTTGGAGATCCATTACCTAAAGATTAGTTGACGACAGTTTCTCAAAGTATCATCTATTTTTTAGTTTGTCTGTCTATACTTCTGTGACATATTACCATAGAGGTATGTGTATATTTTTATCATTTATCGTATTTTTTGTATTATGTTATTTTAAATTTTAAATTTATTATATTTTTAGATTTATTTATAGGAATACTTTAAAAATAAATAAATATTGTATAGCCAACAGCAACGACAAAGGGATATGACTTTAGATACTTATTCTAGTAATCTCGATAGATTTTCAAGATATATAAATTTTTTTCATGGTGTTTATTCACTTACAATGGATTCTCATGTATTTGGGCATACAATAAATGTAAGGATTTTTAAAAATTATATAACATAACATGTAACTGGAGATAAGTTGGGAATCAATGTTATGCATGTTTACTCCAAGAAAGTCTTAACATAAATCATTCCATGCATTAAATTTATTAAAATTTTATACTTATGTTTGTTTTGATTTAGGTATAGTTATAAAATGTGTGAGGATAATTAAAATATAGATGTTAATGGATTTATGGACCTGAAATTAATTTCTCATGAAGCGTGAACACATACTGAAGAAGAAAAACAGTTTATAGTGCTGAAAGATTTGAACAGAATATAACTACACTATTCCGAATGTTTCCTTATGTTGAGAGGTATGAAAAATATATATATAAATGTTTTATTTTTCTTTTAAAACAATAACCACATACATTAAATTTTCTTTTATATCAATGACCAATTGATGTTAGATTCTTTTTGTCCAAGGGAGAATACACATCACTGGATAAGCATTGTCCACAGAGATGTATGATGGAATTTTAAGAACATATTGGAAATGTATGTTTTAATTTTTTAATTGTTGTTTATATTATAATGAATTTTATTTTTTACTTCATTCATATTATTTTCTAACAGTGTAAAATATTTCTTTCAAAAAACAATAATGGAAAAGAACACCAAGATCATATATTTAAAATTAATGGGGAATTTCAATTTTTAATTTGTATATTTTGGATACATTACATAAAATTGATACTTTTAATTGAAAAACACATTTAAAACCAATTTTAATAGAAAAAAATCTTTCAAAGAATTCAGATATTATATTTTAAGATTTATGTATGAAAAATTACAACAGGCACAGTTACGAAGTTCAACCAAGTTATATTTCCTTATGAACAATTCCATAATATTTCATTAGTTTTATTCATTACACATGTTAACTACTAAACATATAATTTTTTGATTTTTGATGATCCTTACCTTTATAGTGTAGAAGATATCACATACATACATGTCATATGGGAAAATCATTATATAGGTTAGATTGGATTTTATTTTGATTTCAGTGAATATTGTAATTTTGAATGATTTCATTATAAATGTGTATTAATTAGTTCGTTTGGTTAGATTTATCTTGTTTAGTTAATATTGTAATTTTTTAATGTTTTAATTTTGAATGAATAATTTTTCTACTTGTTTCTGTTTCTACTTGTTATTTTCTTGATTATGAATTTTTTTGTTTGGTCCGAAGTGGAGAGGAAGGGTAATATGAAGTATTTTCTAATAAAAATTATACTTCGGTTATTTTATAACTGATGTTAAAAATATCCTTTCTTGTATTTTTTACATCAGTTTTAATAGAACCAACATGGTATACGGTTTTTTAAGTTGGTTATCGTGAAGCCCTTTCACATTGGTTTCAAAATAAACAATGTGGAATAGATTTTTTTACATCCGTTAATTAATAACCGATGTATAAAAGGATTCGGGATATTTTTTTTCCTCATCAGGGTTATAAATACTAATGTAGTGTAGGAGTTTTTACATTGGTTAATAAATAATCAATGTAAAAACCCTTCCTCCCAAATCATTTTTCACATTTCTCATATAAAAAATCACATAATATATGATCTTTTACATTTATTATTAAATAACCAACATAAAAAATTAATTTCATTATAGATTTACGACATCAATTTCTTTAACCGACATTATTTACAATATTTAAAATTTATCCTTTTTTAATGGTACATAATAATCTCTTTAATAAACTAATGTGGAAAATCACTTTTTCACATGTGACATAAAATTTCAGACAACCAGAATAATCTAAAACTTCTTAGAGAGTTACCTATCAAGAGATACCACATTCTTACATAAATTATATATATATATATAATATACCCCAATATATTAAATTTTATCTATAAATATATTTTAATATAAAAGTCATTTGTTTTGAAAAATAAAATCCTGGTGTTTTTACCTTTTCATTCATGATGGTTCTTTCAACAAAATACTACACATTGTGGACTATATATTAAAATTACATGATCGAACTGTATTATATTTTTGTGTATGGGTTTTAAATTATCCATCAAATTTCCTATAGAAACACTGTATCCAATTAAGGGCACATATTTAAATTTTTTATAATATAGATATACAACAATTTGTTTTAGTATTGGTCCTAACCGCATGTCCTTAAACTGCATGAATCAAATAATCTAACTTCATTATTCTAAACTACATAACATGAGGCACTAGTAATTATATTTTAAACTCCATGAAATCAGATATTTATCAAATTAACACAATCTTTATAGTGAATAATCCATATCCATTGACCATATACTTTTTGGAGATATCAGTCATAGAAGACCATAACAAATAACCAAGATGCCCCAATTACATATTGATTACTAAAAAATTCATTGTGAGGATTAGTTTACCCCCATCTTTAATGAATATCTATTCCTCCTACCATGATTGACTTTATATCACATGATGGTATAGCCACAGATTATTCCAAATTATTTTGTATTTACCCTATTCCACCAAATCTACTTCATGACAATTGATGTTTGTGTCACCAACAACCCAATTACTTTAGTAACGTTATTCCACCTTCAATCCTAATAACGTTAAGATAATCATCTTGGAGTCCCCTCTTAAAATTTTTTTTAACAAGGTTCTTGATTGATATGATGAGAACCATCATTGATAGGTGAACAATAGTATATAAATTAGTTCACCACTTGAGAATAATTGTTTCCCCTATGAATGGTCCACTTAACCCCCTTCACTATTTCCTAATGGTGAGTCACCATTTTCTGCCATTTGTTTGGTCAACATATTCTTATCAGTCATCATTAAATATTCCCTAATTCAAACATTTCAAGAAAATAATTACCACATCTTCCTCCCTTATTATTGAAGGAATCGGGAAAATTTCAAGATTTAAATTCCTTTTACATTTTAGACACTATTGAGGTGGATCTGGGACTTATGAGCCAAAGAAGTCCACTTGGTCAATGTTGTATCAGCTTAAACAAAAAAAGTGACAGTCTTATTAATATAAACTACAACAATATTACATTTTTTCCTTCTCAAATAATGTTAAACTCTATAGAATATAGTACATCCAAAATGAATTTGAACTATTCTGATTGATCCATCCTTCATTATTGTAAATGTTTTAGAAGGGTCATTTCAATGAGACCCATATCAGAAATTACCCTCCCATGTGTAAGAGATTGGTTTACATTGGGTTTCTTTATCTACCCCATAGGGATATATTGGTTAGTTCTATACAAGATAAACATGATATCATGGTTCACCCAACCTATGACCAATATTACCCTTTTAAAAAAAATATGTCGCTTGATTCTTGATAAAAATGTATATATTGTGATGAATGGACTTTTATCTCAGGACCAACCACAAATTATATTTTCATTCAATGTTCTACTCTACTCATGAGCCATTTAGTAATTACCAAAGGATTTTAATCTTTCTATTTCTAGAGAACTTATACATTTCACCTCCTTCTCATGTGCATGATCTAGATCAATACGGATATATTCTATATTAATGAAAAATATGTGTAACATTTTTTCTACAATGGGATATATAATTAAACATATATCGCGTATCATATGTATAAATGCAAATATTTATCTCTTTATTTATTCAAACTATAAATATATAATTTGGCAACCCACATACCACGATAGTCTATAATAAATTTTACATACATGATTTATGTCAAATTTATCTCAAAATTATTCTATATAGACTTTATGACCTTTAGACTATCTTTTGTGACACTAAACCCAAGAAATATATATTTTTATTTTTATAATAATTTATACATCTATATTCCTATTCCAAAATATAAAATATTAAACTAAAAATCAAAAGTGACTCATAGACTTGTTAGGTTCAAAACTCAAAAATTGCATCTGAAGAAAATTTCAAGTCTCCACCCCCAAATCCAACCATTATCAGGACATTAAACTACGAAAGGAAATAGATATAGTACACATTGAGTTGAAAAAATGAAAAGACATACTTTTTTAAGGCTCAAGCCTCTACTTACGAAATAGGAACCTTGAAATACTTCAGATATTTTTTTATCATTTCAAAAAAGAAAAATGTACTAAACATGTTATGTTGAAAACCTAGGTTTGTTTGGTTCCATAATTTATTTTTTAATTATCTTAGAAAATGTATATTGTATTATTAGTGAATTATATATAGAATTTAACAACACTATATTCCTATGAAATATATTAAATTTGGATAATCTTGGAAGAAATATCATGTTATATTAAGCTACCGTATGAAGGACATATTGAAGTGGCCAAATGGGAAAACGAAACAAACAAAATATTAATTTGAGTGACCTGGAATAAATTTTTATAAGATTTAGATAAAAATCATTATGAATTAAATTAATTTTATGACTAAATTTTAATTGTCCATATCTATCAACTGACTGCATAGAGACCTTTCAAGAGACAACACATTTTAGTTAAATGACTATATATAGAGATCATATCAATCACATGAAACATAGGTGAATTATATTTTATGTATGAATCAATAACATAAATTGTGTTAATTAAGCCATCTTATTTTTATCATGGAAATGATGAATCCAATGGACAACATGTAGTTTCGAGTTTCCACAAGTTGAGTATGTAGCATCCATGGGTGAAAAATCTACCATGTAAAATGTTTTAAAAAATAAAATTTTTAGTTTTTGAATTTATTGATAATTTTTATATATGTTGATACATTTTAGTATGTGAATTATAATTTATCAATAATTATTATTCATAAATGTAACTTAAAAAAGATGGAATCCCCACTATTGAAAAATGTTGGTGCTGGTAATTGTTTTACTATCGAATTTCTCAGTCACCTACAATATGAGACATTTACTTCTACAAGACATTAAAAAAACTATAATAAAGATACAAATGATGTATCATAAATTTATAATCATATAATATATATATATATATATATAATGAATAGAACCTTTTTGATCGACATAAATTTGACCAAATATTTTTGTTCATCCAATATCCCATGATTTCTTCACTCTCTCGATTATTTCTTAAATATTTAGTTGTGGTTGTATTTTTTATGTACATTTTATTAGAAATTATCCTATAATATGAATATTAGTACTTTGATACTCCTATAATCTTTAATTTATACCTACTATTCCTTATAGACCCGTGTATGGGGCTTGGTAATGCCTGAATTACCTTATGTCCAGTTGTCAGTGTAAAACCTAACCATAGTTATGGATATTTTATTAAGATTAAATGAACTCTATCTGTGGTGAATGACTATCAATTTAAGAGGAATAAAATAAATCTTTTATGTATCGTATTATTTTGTCTGATGTTTTTTTTTACTAATTGTTTTTAAGATATATTGTGAAAATATTTTTACATTTAATAAGTGTTTAAAAATTATTAATTTAAAATATACATTCATATTTCAAAATTATATGTGATATTTTTATTTTGTTTGGATTGAATATAATTATTTCTAAAGTTCATGTAATTTAAAATTATTTCAAATGAGTTTTGATCATGTTACTGAGAAACAATTTCAACATACCAAATTGTTTATATCTACTATTTTTGTAAACTGGGATGCGTACATTAATTGAGCATATTTAAAATTTATAATATTTATGATTGAAAATTTTATTGGGACATCAATTCACTCCCCCACCAACTTTATCATTCCTTTAGGTGAAACATTTGGTATCAATTTAGTAATTATTTATTTCTTGTCTCTCTATTTTTGTTATCATTATTTTACATTTTTCATCAATCACAACTTAACTGAAATATCTTTTATTTAATTTTAATTAATTTTATTGAATTATCTATTCTAAATATGAATTTTATTCTACAAATCAAACTCATTATTACTATGGAATTAATTTTTCATCAATTAAAGTTTAAAAAATAAACTATTCAGAATGTTTGGGATTTGATATTTCAGGAATGATAAAGGCTAAATACGAAAAACACTGGACTAATTGATAGGAAAAGCGATGTTCCAAATATGGATACCAATTATTTAAATTTAAATTAAATGGATAAAATATTTTTTCTTTGGTAAAATATTAATCTAATTAAATATTTTCATGTGATGCTACTTATGACATTTTAGATACTTTAGATATTTCTCCTAGTGGAATGGGTAATTTTTTGGAAATAATATTTAATAAATATATCAAGATGTATGACTCTATCAAGAAGAAACTAGATGAGTCAATTTATAAAATTAATTATATGTTATAAAATATCATCAACACTATGATGGAAAATGAGTAGGTTATATATGAGAAAAAAACAAGTTTTATGATTACTATTATGGTTACCTGATAGGTGGAGAATCATTATTATTTTATAACTAAAGAATAATGTGATGTTTTACGGTTTCTAGTCAAATAATTTATTATAAATATGATTATGTAATAAATGGAAGTTGGCCATGAAAATGAGGATGAAAAACTTATAAATAAAATTATATCCATTAATACATATGAGTAAAAATAAAAGGAAGATTCTAAGGATAATAACTCAAGTATAAATAAATCCAATTATAGGAGTGGTGAGTAGACGCATCATCAAAATTGATGGTTCCAAAATTTCATCAAAAATAATAATTTCTTTATAATTTCAAATTACATTGAAAAATATGATAAAATATGAAACTAGGAGAATGACTGTATAAAGGATGAATCCTCTGGTGATACTACATGTTATTAATGGAAATGTAATTTATATATCAATGATAATTGTCCCAATATTAATAATAAAAGTATATATGAAGATATATAAAGGATACCCCTCAAAATAAATAAAGGTAACATTGATTGCATTTGAGGAATGATTTAGTGACTCATACTCTAGTAGAGAGGATGCTATTGAAAAATGTAATTTTTGCATCATGCCTACTGCATCTGTAGTATATAATACTATATTTATCCTTATATTCTATAATAAATAGGTTTTATATGAAACTTAAAAAAGTAATAATTAACTATTCATAAGATTCTCTATGTTTAAATACACAATGAATGAAAATAAAAATAAATACAAGAATATAAAAAGGTACATTCATTATCTATCAATACTAAAAATAATATTTTTGTTGAAAAAATGATGAATTAAGGCCTATTGAAAAATAATAATAATCAAAAATTTAAAATTAGAAACAAATAAATGATTTAAAAGAATTTAAAATTGGAACTAATACTTTAAATATAATTTTGCGATGTAAAAAACCTCCCAAATAAAATAATGGTATAGGATATAAATAAGGACCTCAAACGAAGTTGTATTGAAATTACATTGTTACAAAATCAAGGAATATGTATATAATTTTGATTACAAAAGGCACATCTATATAAAGAAAAAATATTAACCCTTTTAGACCTAAGATTGATTATATCTATAATTATATTAAGTTTTTAGTTAACAAACATGTGAAATATATCTGGTCTGGAAAATAAATATATGACAACATTTATAGACATAATAAAGTATGGCTACTAAAAAAATTATTTTATTTTTAATTGGAAATGTGATTGATGGACTATAGTTAAATTATATGGTTTCAGGATATTGGATTTTGAATACATGTTAAAATAGAAGAATAAATAGTGAATATCATAGTAAAATTGTAAGGTGTGCAATCCAGATTTAGTGAAAATGTAATAGGAATGATAATTGACCATTGAAATGTTGGTAATCTAAAAATAATAATTTATAAGGATTTATTTTTGAATTTTTTAAAATATAACCTATTAAGTATTTATAAATTTTGTGAAGATGTAAATAATATTAAATTTGAAAAAAAATCAGAAATTGTTTTTCGAATCAAAGTATTATTTATTGTTTTCTTATTTAATGAATGATGATGTTTAATATGTTAATATAGAATATTTGTTTCTCAAAATGTTTACTACATATGTCAAATTAATCATTACCATATAAAAGGAGACCAGGTTACTCAAATATACACCCTCATAGGAAGATAAAAATTAAAATTTTACTCAATGATATATATATAATGGAATTTACAAAAATAAGGTGTGAATTCACATTAAAATGTTATAGTAACACAAAAATTATTTGAAACCCATGAAAGAGTTTTCAACGTCTCAAACACTATAATTAGATCCCATTTGTTTGTTTAAACCATATAGACATTATTGTATATATGGAAAAAATTATGCTTATGTGGTTGATGATTTTTATTCAAGAAACACATTTTTATTTTCCTTAGATCATGATATTGAAACCTTGTCAGGTTTCCTGAAATATGAAATGTATATTGAAAACCATAGTGGTATTATCATAAATAAATTGTGAAGTAATTATGGATACAAATTTGAGAATCAATACATTTAAAAATTATTTCCACAACATGGATATAATCAAAACTTATCTATACCTCGAACACGTCAACAAAATGGGTTTATTGAATGGTTAAATAAAACAATTCATGAAATTTCAGATACTATTTTTAGTGAATATTTCTTACCTATATATCATTAGGTTGAATCTATAACTACTAATTTCCCTATAATTTTCATGTTTCTAATAAGACAAGTCATAAGGAAGAATCCTTATTAATTTTGTAATAGTATATAACCAAATGTAAATTACATTAATGATTTTGGATGTAAAGTCTATATTCTAAATGAAAAAAATAATAACAAAAAATTTCCACCAAATAGTTTTGAAGGGAAATTAATTTTTTATTGAACCACCATTAAATCATAAATATTTTTTATCTAACATTATTTTGCTGTGGAAGAATCAATGCATGTAAACTTTGGTGAGACAGATCATCATGAACAAAAACCTTCTAAAAAACCATTAGGATGATAAATAAAATTTTAATATCAACAATACCTCTAATTCCTCTAACCATAAAACAAATTTATTCGATATGTCTTCAATAAGAGGTAATAATTCCCATCTTAACACTAAATAAGTCTTGTAAGATCAATGAAGAAAAATTTATAGAACTAATAAGACAAATAGATATCATCGTGTAGATGTTTTTGATGGGATCTTGACAATTGTACTCAAACTTGATCCTCTCATAGAAAATATATTGGACTTCAATCATTATTGTCTTAGATAGAACAAAATAACATCAACAAATCATTAAAATTTGATCCTTGAGTAATAACTAAGAATGAAGAGTTAAATTAGTTTGAAATAAATAAAGTCAATGTATTATATGAATGATATAACGTCTGGTAATCAGTTGAAAGAACTAAATATAATGCTATTATGGAACTAAATAGGTTTATAGAAACAAGGTTAATTAATCGGTCACTGTAGTTTTAAATAAGGAAAAACGATTGGAATCATACATTTCTAAGTCCATTAGACACTTAGATAAAGAGGATTACAATACAGATCAACTGAAATTCAATCATAGATTATGCTACGTCAAAATTATCACGATTTAATCAATCTCAATTTTCATTCTTACATATTGAGTTTTAATGATATTTTCTATTTGTTAACATAGAAATTATCCATTAATATAAGGATGAGTATATTTATATACCTCCTATCTATAATTTTTATCTATTATTCCTTGTAGAACTATAGAATTTGCTTTGTATATCAAGGACAACCATGTGTGCAGTTGGCTATGTAAAACTCGAACAAGATCATGGATTTATTATTAATATTTAATAAATAGAGATCAAACTGAAGTAATATCTTCTAGAGAGAAATCATCATCATTTTTTATTTTACTTGTTGTTTAATATTGCGGTGTATTTTTTTCATTTCACAGATTTTTTTAAAATAAATTTATTTTGTTTAATTTTTAATATGTATTTGAAATACTGTGAATTTAAAATATACATTTATTTTTTTCATTTAAAAGTGATAAATTTATTTTTCATTTGGGAATAAAAAAATTTCATGAGTGAAAATAATTTCAAATTGTTTTCACTTTGGTTGATCAATCAATCATAAAACTATTTAAAAATTACTAAATTATTTATATCGACTGTATTTGTGAACTTGGATGAATTAATAAATTTAGGGGATTTGAAATTTTTAATTATAAAAATATAATGTTCTATTGGAATCCAAATTCCCCCCCTCCATAAAGAGAATTCCTCTATGAATATTGAGATAATTTTGAGTTCCTACCAACTAATCCTCTATATAAATGTCTTAAGATGATATTAGAGAATTTTAAAATATATAAATCATGTGGGGATCACTATTTAGTCCTAGAAAAAAATTATCTATACATTATAGGTCCATTGAGAAAGCAAAATTTAGTGTAACCTTCAATTCCATGGACACTATAATACATTATTCATGACATAAAAATAAAAAAATGGACCATATTTCGCAACACATATATTTTTCAATTTTTTGGGGTTATTCTACCAAATCATTTTACTTTAGAGACATATATTTGTTGTAGTTCAATATTATATCGACCCTTACCTCTAAAAATAAATTAATTGAAAATACATGTATCCCCAACACTAAGATAAGATAATATATTCTCCCCTAAACATGACCTCGATCTATGTTATGATTATTTTATGAACATATTATGAAATGATTTCTATTCTTATAGCACCCATAGAGAAATATTGATCCTATATCTTATATCCAACTACAAATTCAACTTTCACCCCATTCCCCATATTAATATAAATGTATTATATTTAAAAATTTACAATATAAATATCCTTGTGTAGATTATTACTCCTGGAAAAACCAAACACCTTGATTCAAAATTCATCTCTTTGAGCCGATAATGACCTTAGATCATGGATTTGTTTCTTGTTGGACACCCTCACCTTGGTCAGTAATATATTGAATCCTACCATATGTTCATAAATGTAGAAATATTCCAAATATTTATGATAGAATCATATTGTTTTGATTTCAAATAAGACGAATTCTAGGGAAATATTCTTGGAAATAAACAAATATGTGGAATAAATTTTTATATGAAATATGTGATATTTTCCCCAAATAGATGGGATAGGTCCAGTTTGAAGTGTAATTTATCTTTATAGCCAATTAAAAGTAAAATTGGATTTAAATATTCCATATGGGAATCACACACCATGGGACAGATCTTACTGGAAAACATTACCCAATCTAGTGATGTATAGGTGGGAACTACCCACTAAGAGAAGGGTATAGAATTCAACCATAACAAATTATAATGGAATTCGGATCGTAAAACCTATTTTCATTAGTCTTATGAGTAATTGTTTCCCTAAAAAAATATTCAATGGGGGAACCCCATTCTTAGGGTGTATTTTACATCATATTATTTAATATGTTTGTCCATGGAGACAAAATGATATTATGGATCTAAATTAATGGAATTTAGATGTAATAAATTAATGATGAAGAAATATGATCTCAAAATTAGGGTTTCTTAGCCATGTTCTATATTCTCTGGTCTCCCTGTCCTAGTCTATTAAACCAGAACATGTAATCACCCAGATCTAGGTGTGTAGGTCACATTTCCCATGTATTATCACTTGTTCGCACAATATTTATGTTATCTTCTATAGTATCTATTAGTGTGAATTCATTTAAAAATCCATTTTTTAATCCCTATTGAACTGAATTAACCGCCATGCCCACCCATGAATATTTCCCTGAGGTTCACATATGAACCTGTAAATTAACCACCAGAGCCCCCATTTTCATTGAATTATAGAAGAAAAGGTATGATATTATCTCCATTAAAACAAGTCATTATAGACCCCCCTTACTAGGGATTAATCAAACTAGTCATTATATGGAGTATACACTAGGGTTCCATAAACCCTAATCATCTTCAAGTCCCTCTATTAATGAAATCATTTACCTAGGGTTCCCTACTTGGGTGGGCCTATTCCTATGGACCCCAACTAGTTTGAGACTTTACCTAACTATAACATCAGAGTTAAATAAAGAAATTGAAATTATCATATTTTTAAACTGATTATTAATTTTACATTAAAGGGGATGTTATGTTCGATGGTGTACCCAATACACAACAACGAGTTTCTTTGAAATCATACATTGCACACAACATTGAGTTATACTGAAAAATAATAACATAATATTATTTTAAATGGTAGTTAACACCTTTCCATTGTATTGTAAGGATTGGATAGACCAAATTACAATATGAATATGCATCTTTGTTAAAAAAAATTCATTTATCCCAAAACTTTTAGAGGCTTAAAATAAGAAAGAATCTGATTTTAAGCATAAATACTCCAATATTTGTTAAAAGGTAGATTTATCGCCTTTTGATGTAAAATCCTCTTTAAATATAGTTTTTGTAACTTTTAGTTGTTATATTTGACAAAATAAAATTCTTATTGATAATCGAGACATCACAATTTACTTTGGGTAAATTTTTGGTATTTTTCGGATAAAATTCATTTTTTGATGAATAGTTAAAATTATGGTATTTTAATTCAAAAATGACTTTTAATCTAATTTATTTAAATGGTTAGATTATCTTTTTAATTTGTTTTAAAGTGTAATTAGATTATATTTTTACCATTTAATACAACTTTGGTCATTGGAATTAATTTCACATTGAAATTGGGCCTAAATAAGTGTCAATCTTTTGAAAGATATTGTTTCTTAAAATCAAAATATTTGTTTTGAAAACAGAAATTAATTTTAAATTAATTAATTAAACTTCTATGTTTTGAATTTTTTAAAACCGAGAACATTTTTGAATTCGTAATTTCAATTATATCTTTGATTGATTTTCTAGTATTTTTCTGAAAAACATCAATTTTTGTGGAATCGTGAAACCACTAAGTAGAAGTTAAAAAACTGAATTTTGCATTTAATTGAAATTTTAGCGCTTTGGTGAATTGAATTTCAAAAATCCAACATATATGGTTGTTATTAGTATATAGAATCTGGTTCAATATGCTGAAAATAATTTTTTGGTGAATAGTAACTTTTGACTTTTATTTACCATTGTTAAAGGTAAATAGGGTAATTCAAGTTAAAAAGAGTATTATAATAGAAATAAATTACCGTAAAACTTTTCCTATCCTTATTGGATGAGTCATGGCTGACCATGGGAATCCTTTGGTCGATTTTTGGACCCCATGGAGCAACATGGGAGTGATAATTACACTTTATTTTAATAAATTTAAAGTAAAGGCAAAAATGATAAAAACAAATATCTTTTAGTAAATTTATTTTTACTTAGGGTTATATAAGTCAAATTTTATAATATAAAAATTCATTGGATATCTAAAAATATTTCCTACATCATGGTCATTTTTTTATTTTTTTAAACATCAAATAAATAAAATTATTTATGACACAAAAATGATTAAGTGGTTACCTCATTAATAAATCATATAAATAAATAAGATTATAAATATTAATATAACACCAAAAACCTTTACAATTTTTGTTGGATGAATTTATTTATACCACTAGTCATATTATCTTCGACCTTATTGAGTTTTAGACCATTAGAAACCGAAAGCCATTGTATAATAAAATAATATTTTCACACTTTTTTATAGAACCCCTCCACCCCTTATAAAAATCCCTCGCCTCTAACCCATTACTCACACCTATAAAGACCCTTGGCTCATCCAACCCCTACCAAAATAATCTCTAAATATCCCTCTACTCCACCTAGAGTGCTTACCTTATGAAGAAGGCACCTCAAGAAGTCTTTTTGGTTCAAACCAAAGGGAGTTAACCAAATTAAATGTAACACTTTCTCTTAACTTATTTTATTTTATTTTACATATGCAACCCATAAACTCCCTTTATTCCATTATTTTATAACAAAAAATTATCCTAAATATACTATGATTTTTTTATTAGATGTATTAGAACTACACCTACACACACCTCTATCTAATGGGTATGGAACATATTGTTTTTGTTGATGGAAAACTAATGCCTCACGAAACGATGATTGTTCAATTATCTCCTACCACCTCATATAGTGGAAATTAGAATGAAACTGTATTAATATATGATATATATTATGTTTATGATTTATTTATGGTTCTTTATTTTTAATTTATAGCATACCTTTATGTTTTCCATTAGGAGTAAATGTGATAATTTCATTTGAGGAAGTGCGGACAACCGCCCCCTCAAAGTGATATGACTCGTTCATACCATACATGGGACATATAAATAATGTAGTTATTGAAATTATATATGATATTATACTATAATTATAATATTACTATTTGTCATTATGTTTTCATTTAATTAAAATATAAAATAGAAATGAAAGTAGTGTTCATGCGTACGTACGGCTTACCGTCTCCATGAACGGTGCATTTCATTTCTTATCTCCAAATGTTATGTACTGTAATAAATACATATATATAGTGGATATATATGATATATATGATATCTAAATCATGAATATAATTCTAGAGATAATTTACTCTTGAACACATGGATAACTTGTAATTATAATTTGTTAATATTTTTACTCAAGTACCAAATATCAACAAAATGACCATTATTAACATAAATGATTACATATCATTTATAACATGGTAATAAGTTAAATAAAAGAAATAATAAACTTTTAAAATGTTTCTTAATCATGTATAAATTAACATAATTTTATTATTCAGGAAGAACAAGGAACAAACATGTCAAGTTGGACACGATGTAAGGGAATTCTTATCTCACTTTTTATTCTGTGAGATTTCCATTGTTCACCACTAATTTATTGCATGCGGTGTATTGTACACTAAAATTTCATATATATTATCATTATATATTAATATTCATGTTATCCAATGAATAATTTGGTGGTTATTAACACTTAGTCATACGAATCAATTGATTACATCGTAGTAAGGGATTTTCATCTCAATTTTTATCCTCGTGACATTCATGCTATATTTTCCACTATTTATTTTTGTGTGGTGTATGTACATCCCAATATTGTTTTACTTGTGTAATATAAATCAATTTATGGGTATTTACATCTTCATTTTAGGATAATTCTTTTATGGGTTTTATGTTTCATAAGACACCAAATCGGTAAGGGACCATTTTAACCCAATTTCTATTCCTTGGGTTAATATTCTAATTCTTAATTATGTCATGCTAAGATTATGTGTGGAATAACAATTTATGTGTTTATATTTTAATTTCCACTCCCCTTTGTGAGGATATACTTTTGATACACATAATCACACCATTGATAAATTCTCCAGTCATCAATATGAACTTGAGAAGAGTAATTTTAACTCAATTTCCCATCATTGAGTTAAACATCCAAGTCATTGGTTTTGTCTTAAAATAATATGAGTGAATGTTCTCTAATTTATTTACACAGAATATCCATTAATTTTGAGGGTATTTATATTTTTCACAAATTATTATGTAATTGATTTATCTGTAATCTTATGATACAGTTTTTATAAGGGATTTTTTCTCAATTTACATTCCACTGAGACTTCATTGTTGTTATGCACCAATTCACTCTTATTTGGTGTATGTACTATCCTTATAAATATTATATAATGAATCCCTTTATTCTAGTGTTATTATAAAGTTCTGATTAAATGTAATTCCTCAATTATTTTTATTAAATCATCTCTCATTTTGATAGAAACTCAATAACTAAAATATCATTTTAAATATTTTAAATATTTATCATTCCTAATAGTTATCACTAATTTCCATGTTTTAAAAATGGTTTTATGGATGTTTTTATACGGACATTAATGTTTTCAAATGATAATTTATTTAAAATATTCAAAGTGTTATGGGAAACTTTGATACAAAAATCTCAATGTTAAATGTTTTAAATGGTTTTAAAAATGATTTGATAAATCATTGTTTATTTCAGTATCTTCATTTGATATATTGTGATTTTAATGTAGAAATTAAATCATTCTTTTATACATGTGTTATATGTTATGTTTATGTTATGGTTATTTGGAATTTTTTACGTATATGAGTGGTTCCTTGATAAACCCAGAGTGGGTGAGCCCGAGATATCTCTCCAATGCCTTAGGTAACGTGACAAAAGTTAATGTAAATGTTTCTCCTAATAGATTTAGGGAATACACTCTGATGGTTATTCCAAATTTGACACTCTATGTAGCTGTGATAGCGATAATGTATGTATGTTATGAATTTTATAAGATACCTTTATGATTTATGATTTGTGTGTGTTATTCATAAATCTTATGATTTCTTAAGGAATGTTATGATTGAAAAGTATGGTTTCATTGATTTGTATTTAATGATGGTATAATGTTTTCCTTATATATTTTATAACCCTTAATGATATTTTTTGGCTCATCCTATGATTTTGAAATGTTTTCCACATGAAATAAAGATGAATAGGGTTAAGTATGGGATCAAGAAAAATTCATGTTGTCTAAAACATGGAACTAGACATGTTTATTTTTAAGAGTTTTTATTTTATGAAGAAAATTGATACTCAGTAGTTGAGTCTACATGTAATTTTGATGTTAAAATGTAATATTAATAGCCTAATTCCCTAAAACTCTAAACCTGAAAAGATCTTCAATGTGAATTCATGACATAATTGGAGATTATGTAATGTTTAAGGTTTAGTCCTTGTAGTTGTTATCAATGTTTGGATTAGATAACTTTAGTGGTTAGGAGGTTATTTAATCATAAGTGACATAACCATAATGGTTATCATATTGGAAGGAGTCATAGTTTTTTTAGATAAATATAATGAGTTTATGATTACATGGAAAAGTATATTTTACTATTTACCATTCTCATAAGATAATATATGATGATTTTACAGATATACTCACACTGAAGTTTTTGGTTTTAGTCAATGGTTGGATCTATCAGGCATCAAAGTAGCAATGGATATTAAGAAAACTATGACTATTTTCTGAATGATAAATTGAATGAAATGGGATATGTAATGAGAAATATTTTGGTTATTCTCAACCAACTAGTTGGAGTCATGATTGACCACCCGAACTTTGGTGATTTTTATAAGGAATCGATTATGAGATAAATAAATCCCCCTGGAATATCAGGTAATAAGAATAAAGTTAAGTATATTCAAAAACCTATGTGTCATGAATGTGCAAATAAACACATAGGAAAATGTTTCAAAGGGATGAGATGATGCTATAGATGTGGAAGTGAAGGTTATAAAGCAAGAACCTCCCATGAAAAAATGAAGGATCTTGTTGAATCTAGAAAAGGGAATGATATTCTTTATGAGGGATCAATTGAATGATTTAAATGCAGTGTGCATGGACATTATACAAATATATGTCCTAAAAAGCAGTTTCAGGAATGGGATCACAAGGATCATACAAATATATGTTTACCAATACCTAATTCCATTCCGATTGAGGATGAAGAAACTGAAAATGACCTAAGAAATGTATGGATTGTTTTTTAACATATGTTTTGATATTATTGAATCTTAGAATATGATTTATGATATTTTTAGGATAGAAGTATTTATAATACGTTGTAAAAGAATGGTTAATGGATCATGAAGAATGTTGAATGTGTATGAAGTCAACATATAAGGGATGCAAGAGTTATAGTAGATTTTTGATGGTGAAATGATTATAAGTATTAAGGCTCTTTTGATGATGGGATTACATTGGAGGACTTTTTATAGTATGGGTAACCATGAAGTTTATATTTGATATTTTTTATTTAAGGAATAATTATCTTTTCTTTTGTGGATATTGTTATAAAGAACCATTGGGGTTTATATGATCAATAAATTTGAGGCAATTACAGGTTAAATCATTTTGGGATGAAAAATGAATGTTATTAGATAATATTTGTGGTTAAAATAAGTTATGGTAATTTTTTATGAATTCAAATCTTCTTGGGAAGGTTATAAAATTATATAGTGTTTGAAAAGGGATTAGAGGAATATCGCGTGAAAACCAGTCGCGTAAGACAAAGTTGCGGGAATCGAACCCACAACCAAAGTGCGATCGGGATTTATTGCCTACCACTAGACTACGTGATGTCCCTGGTAAGTATGAATAATTATTTTTTGTTGGATTATTATAAGATGATTTTGGGTTATCTATGGAAATGATTAACCTATCATAGAGAATATGTGATTAGGTTAGTTACTTTTCAAAATGAGACTTTAAGAGTATCTGATGTTATTTAGAGATAAATGTTAAGATTTATCTTGGAAGACTATGTGATTAAAACTTTTTGAGAGATGGGTTTCAATCTTAGTTTAGAATACTTTGATGAATTTTATGGAAAATTGTTTATTGAAAGGTCTTGGTTGAACTTTGGGTATTGTTTGACACATTTTAGATATTAAGAGTATGTTTTCTTTCTGTAAAATATTATCCTTTGGGGGTTACTTGATCTTCTACTAAACAATTTTTGTTTTGGATTATGTCTATAGATAGGAGAAATATATAGTATCTACTATCTAGGGTGACCTTTTTGGGTATTATGGTGGTTATCTTTCCATGATCAAGTTCTCTATCACTCTCTATTAATCTATGAAAGTTAGTTTCTCTTCCAAATCCATGTTTTCATGGAATAATAGTATCTATTGTCTCGGGTGACCTTTTTAAATATCTTTATTTATTTTAAAGTGATAGTTATAATTAATCTTTTTCCGATGCGGGATTTTCATTGATGTTTCCGAACCCAATTTTAAAATTGTGAGGACACAATTTCCAAAAGTGGGGAAGGATGTAACATCCCAGGTAAACAAAGAATATGAAAATTTCATATTTGTAAATTAATTATTATTTTTACTATAAATGTGATGCTATTTTCTTTGGCATACCTGATACACAACAACGGGTTTCTTTGAAATCATACGTTTCACACAACGTTGAGTTATACTGAAAAATAATAATATAATATTATTTTAAATGGTAGTTAATTACTAGCTGTTATATTGGCAGGAATGGAAAGAACTAATTTCAGCATGAAAATACATGTTTGTTAAATGTTTTTACATTTATCCCTTAAATTTTAGAGGCTTAAAATAAGAAAGAATCTGATTTTATGAATAAATACTCTAATATTCATTAAAAGGTCTATTTACCACCTTTTGAGGGTGAACTCACATTAAATATAGTTTCGGTAACTTTTATATGTTCTATTTGACAAAATAAAATTATTCTTTAGAATTGGGACATCAAAATTTACTTTTGGTAAATTTTTTGTATTTTTATTATTAAAAACATTTTTTGATGAATAGTGAAAAATACTATATTTTAATTCAAAACTGTCTTTTAATAAATTTTATTTATATGGTTATATTATCTTTTTAATTGGTTTTAATTTTTAATTAGATTATATTTTTACCATTTAAAAAAAATTTGGTAATTGGAATTAATTTCACTTTGAAATGAGGCATAAAGAAGTGTCAATCTTTTGATAGATATTGTTTCTTAAAAACACCCGATTTGTTTTGACAGTGGAAATTAATTTTAAATTATTTAATGCAAATTCTATATTTTGAATTTTTTGAAATAGACATCATTTTTTATTTCGATGATGAGTCTTCTTATCTTCGACCTTATTGAGTTTTGGACCATTGGAAACCGAAAATAATTATATAATAAAAAAATATTTTCACACTTTCCTAAAGAACCCATCATCCCCCTAATAAAAATCCCTCACCTCTAACCCATTCCTCATACCTATAAATCCCTTTTTCTCATACATCCTTCGACAAAATAAGCTCTCAAGATCCCTATCCTTCTCCTAGAAGCCGTACCTTAGGCAGAAGTCACTTCAAGAAGTTCTTTGGGTTCAAACCAAAATGAGTTACCCAAATTAAAGGTAACAATTTCTCTTAACTTCTTTTATTTTATATTAATTCTACAACCCTGAAACTCTTTTTATTCCTATATTTTATAACAACAATAGTATACTAAATATACCGAGATGTTGTTATGAGAAGGATTCGTACTATACTTACACACACCTCCATCTAATGGATAAAGAACATACTATTTCTGTGGATGTAAAACTAACTCCTCACGAAATGACGAATGTTCGATTATCTCCTACCACTTCATATGGTGGAAATTATGATAAAACTGAATTTATATATGATATATATTATGTTTATGGTTTCTTTATGCTTCATTTTTTTTAATTTATAGCATTCCATTATGGTTTCCATTATGACTAAATGTGATAATTTCATTTGAGGAAGTGCGGACTACTGCCACCTCAAAGTAATATGATTTGCTCATACCATACGTGGGACATAAAAAGGATGGACTTATTGAAATTATATATGATATTATACTTTAATTATTATATAACTATTTGTCATTATTTTTTCATTCAACTAAAATATGAAATATAAATGAAAGTAGCATTTATGCGTACGTACGACTTACTGTCTCCATGAACGGTGCAGTTCCTTTCTTATCTCTAAATGTTATGTATTGTTATAATTAAATATATATACTATATATATATGATATATGTAGAGACCCTAATCTTGACGTACATGGACATTACATTACTTTTGCGGAATACTTATTACATAACAAAAACACACACACAAGGACCGTAATAGTTTAGTGTCTTTGGAAACTCGGAATATAATCTTCTAATCGTGGTGAAAGATCTTCAACATCTCCCATAAAGATATTACTTTTTTACCTAAAACCTTTCTTTATATCCTGGGGAAAATAAAACAAAAAAAAGGGTGAGCTCAAATGCTCAGTAAGGGTAAACAAAAAAAATATCAATCACATCATATTCATAAGAACATAACTTTTGGAAATATTAACCTGCAAAAGAGGGCATAATTTCATAACATGGGATAAATAATAGTAGTGAAATGTAATCCCAATAATCATAACTTAAAACACGAAACTTTGTGGCATACACACATAATCATAGAGAATCATTTCTTATTAGTCAAGACTCATTGCCAAGACTATCTTAGTGGACAAAGTCCATTTCTGAACCGAGTTCACTCCTCGTTTCGGTCCTGTTTCACTGAACCGGTATAACCTACCGTTCCAGCCATTTCTATCTCATGAGATATAAAATCATTACCCAATGCATTGGAGGGAGATATATGTCCCACCATCTCATAATGATACCATTCTTATGTGTGCCACAAAATCATAAACCATACATCATAGCATAACCCATGTAATAAAAATGGGATTCTTAAACAACATGACATCATAAAAAAATTCATATAAGATAAAGGAATTCATAAAAATAATTCCATCACAACATCATCAAATCAATGTAAAAATAGGTATAGAAAAAGTACCCTATATTATCTTATATGGAAAATAATTTTGATAAAACACTTGAACTCCATTCTTGAGGAAAATATCCTTTCTACTTCAAAAACATTTTTTCCTTTCTTAACATGTCATAAAATTTTAAACTAAAAGAAGTTGATTAAAAATAAACTTGAAAACTTGTAATGGAAGCTTCTTGGAAATAATCTTTTAAAAATCCATTCATGCCGTATAAGTTAAAAAAACATTCTTCTCGTACTTTCGTCGGAAAAGTCAAAAAGTACCTCGTACGAAAAACGACAAAAGATTCCTTTCATTTCTTTTACTAAAAACTCAAAGAAGGGTAAAATTGGATTTAAACAATTTTAGGTGGATGGAAATAATATTACATATTGAGGAAACATGGACGTGGATGATAAAATACACCCCAGTAAATACCAAAGTATAAACAATCTCAGATAAAAATGAGATTGTGATATTTTCCCTTACCTTAGGTCCGATTTGCTTCGTAAGTGTCCGAACCTCCTGTATAATGATTTAAATAATGTCATTGACTTATTCCAGAATCATAATAATTGTTATGATATTATATATGGTTCACTTATGACTTTATATTACCCATTCATTTTGTAAATTCCATGTTAAAGAGCGTTTTGGGTAAAATCGTTTCATTTGTCGTCCGTGTTTTGACTTGTAATTATTCATATTATTACTTAGATCATGATTAAATAATTACAGAATATAAAACATGATTTATATATAATATATATTCAGAATATACATATATATATTAAATTAGTAAATGGAAATAAATACACCATTCATGGAGACGGTAGGCCGTACGTACGCACGAACGCTGTTTTCGTTTCCTTATTGAGTTGAATGGAATTAAGTAGATGGCATACATATATATACACATAAATCCAGTATAATTATTATGTCATATATTTCATGATTACATATTATATGTACTTTATAATCATTCATGAATGGTTAAAGTGGAGAATGAATCTCATCGCGTCGTGGAGACGGTAGTCCGTACGTACGCACGAGCGATGATATCGTTCTCATGATCGTGGGACTGTATTGGAGTGTATGTATACTATTTCAGAATCAATATCACTTTAAAATAATAATATATAGTTATTATTTACACCATTATACCCATCCAAGTAAGGTGGTGGTGGAAAATAGATTTCACCACGGTGTGGAGACGGTATTCCGTACGTACGCACGCGCGGTGATTTCGTTTTCCGTAGGATGGATAGATGGTGAAATAGGGTTTTTTCATACTTATAATAAAATATCAGTATATTATTGATACTTATTTTATTACTTCATAATGAGACAACCTAATAAGAAGAAGTGGAAGAACAAATAAAGTTGAAAGAATTGGTAACAGACATTACCTCTTCTTTGAAGCGCCTCATTGATACCTCCTCTTAGGGCACTAAAATTGGTCTTTGAAGAAGACCAGGACCTCTATGATGTCTCTAGGGAATTGGAGAGAAGGAATTGGTAGGGTTTGGCCGAGCGTGAAGGCTCAATGTGGTGTGAGGAAAAGAGGGAAGAAGTTCCCTTTTATAAGGGAGGAGAGGGGCACCTTTGGAATAACTAAAAATATTATTTTATTATAAAGTCATATTCAGTTTTAAATATCTCTAAATTGATTTATTTCGAAGAAAAGGTGGTGATGGATCTAAAGCCTCTCATCCAATAGAATTTAGACAAGTTTAGGTTCCTATTTTAACCTTATCATTTAGATTTAAAATTAAGTTAAATAATTTTACTTTTACCGTGTCTTCTTGTGTTCTTACACTATAAGGTTAATAAACTTACTATAACAAGACAAAAGAACCCCAAGTTGTTTATTATTAATATATATAACCTTATCTAAGTCATTTGGCCGAAAATTAGATTTTTAAGAATAAAATAATAATTAATAATATAATATTTGTTTTAAAAACTATTTTATGTCAATTTTGACACTATTTAGTAATTGATTTTTGTGAAAGTCATAACAGAATTATTAGTTCTAAAAAAGTTAATTAAATAAATACTAACATGTCATATTGACCTATAAAATTTGTTTAATTCATAAAAAGTCTCAAATTACATTTATTTGGGTATTTATAACATCAATTATGTCAATATTTCATTAATAAGATAATTACTGCATCATCGTTGTGTCATAGATAACATAACTTATTTAATTTCTAAAAATTACAAATAAAATATAATTATGTAGGAAATCTTTTTATCTTTCTAATGAATATTTATAGTAGAATTTATCTTATGTAAAACCCTATATTAAAAATGATTTACTTATTAAACATTGATTTTAACTATTTTAACCCTTCTATAAATAAATTTATAATAAATGTCCTAATCTAATCCAAGTGGACTTAAATGGTCATATTTTATTCCTAAGGTTTTTTTTGGTCTAATTAAACTTATCCAATAGAATTAGGACATGTTTTATGGTAATAATAATATCATTTTTTCCCTTAATGACCCTATTTACTTTTAACCGTGGTAAAAAAAGTAAAAAGTTACTATTCACCAAAAATTATTTTCATCTCATTGAACCACATTTTAGTCCTTGATATTAACCGTGTCTCTTGGATTTTCGAAATTTCACTCACAGAAGAGGTAAAATTATGTTTTATGAAAAATTCAGTTTTTTAACTACCACTTAGTGGTTTCACTATTCATCAAAAAATGAAAGTTTCCAGAAAAATACAAAACATTAGGCGTAAGCTATATATGATATTATGAATTCAAAAATGATTTATATTTTACCAAATTAAAAACATACCAGTTACATTAATTAATTTAAATATTAATTCTCGTCGTCAAAACAAATAGCGTGTTTTTAAGAGATAATAACTATCAAAAGATTGACACTTGTTTAAGTCTGGTTTAAATGTGAAATTACATCCAATGACCAAAATTGTATTAAATTGTAAAAATATATTCTAAATATACTTTAAAACCACTCAAATTAATAATTTATCAATATTAATTATTTTGATTAAAAAAAAAATTTTAATTAAAATTTAGTAATTTTCACTATTCATCAGAATATGAAAGTTATCTGAAAAGTACCAAAATTTCACCCTAAGATAATTTCGATATTCCGAATCCCAAAATGAAGTCCATTTTGAGAGATAAAATTTCTAAAATTTTAAAAGGTGGTTAGTACTATTCATAACTGCTAGTTTTAATAATATTTTAATATCATATCGTTGTTTAGTGAAACTCAGTATTGTGTATTACACACGCTATCGAGGAAGGTCACAATTGCATGTAATGAAAGGCAAGTCAAAGATGTGTGTTGTGCAAGATCCTTTTGGTGTAGCGTACAACACAAGACATTAATTAAATTAAAAAGAATATTTTTCATAAAATCTCGGGGTGTTACATTCTACCCCCCTTAAAATGAATTTTGCCCTCGAAATTCGTCGGGGTTATAAATGGTTTAATACTCTAAAGTTTCTTTAATAGAAACCCTCATAGTAAAATTTAATACCAAAACATGGCTTTAAAAACAAAAGTATGAAATGTAACGATTACCCAAATTAACCTATCACTGGGTTTCCACATAGGAGAACATAGGTGAAAATATGGATATGGAAGAAAAATATAACCATCAAGTTCTGATGGAGAGTGGTAGAGAACATGGATATGAAAAAGCCAACAATCACAAAGCTATTGATTTGTGATGATCTAAGGTAACATCTGATTCATCAGATATAAGAGCACTAGGACAACATTTTTGGTTTTCAATATCATTTGAAAATTTTGAATTAGAAGAAATACTTGCTTGATTTTGGTACAATCTCACTGTTGTTCGTGCTTTGAAAAATTTACACTTCATCTCTTAATGAAATGAAGTTGAATTTGTAATTCGTGAAGTGTTAACAGATCATGTGATAGAATGATGGGTCATTCCATCTGTTTCAAACAAAAGGTTAGAAAAAGTTATCAAATATACATAAGTCCATATATTGTGAGATTAATCATATATGGTTCCTAAAATGGACTTATACTTCATATATCATACTGCTTAATATAATAAAACTAGTTTCTACTAAATAGGGACTTCCTGTAGGCCAGTGGTAGGCGATAAAGGCCAGTCGTACTTCGGTTGTGGGTTCGATTCCCACAGCCTTGTCTGACGCGATGGGTTGTCACCCGTCATGTAGGTTGCCCTTTTTCTAAAACTACATTACTATAACATCACATAAATAATATCAAAAATTCTATCCTTAAACAATACTAACTTATGTCAAACATAATCCATTCCAATCATTAGGAAATACTTCGGTCCAAGCTCATAATATAAAGAAAATGATTACTTTAAATGTCATCAACCAAGCATGTGAATACCATCATTTATCCCCCATATATCTTGTTTGTCACATTCCAATCATATGAATACCTTAATCATGTATTATCTTGAAAAATGAATACCCATTAAACCTTAGTTAAAACATGAATGCTGTCAAAAGTTAACTCTTTCCACAAACCAAAATCCAAAAATTCTATATACTCAGTCCATTAGATAACCTTCTCCTTATATCAGTCATGAGCTCATGAATACTATCAAACATTTAATTTTCTCCTTATCCCTTCATTATGCGCATATCATCTATATTCCAAAAATATCTGAATATCCTTTAATGGATACTGGTACCATTAATCATACACTTTCAAAACTCAAGGAAAGACAACAGTGTAACAATCCTTAGATGTCTCTTAATTCCATAGTACCATGAGATTACTTATACAACATTACAGTTGATAAACATGTAATCATTCCACTACCTTCTTAAACCATTGACTGAGCTTCAACAATTCTGTCAACTCACATATCATTTGTATTCTATTCATCATCATCAACATAAATACTACTCAGACGGCCGTACTGATTCTCTTCATGAGACTTTCCCTTAGGGCATTGGTTTGAATAATGCTCGTACATTCCACATTTAAAACATTTAACCATTGTTGATGTCGTAGCAATACCATTATCCTCATCCATAGTGTTAACTGAACCTTTTCCTTTGCACTTACTGGATTTGTGTCCTTCTTTTCCACACCCAAATCATCTTCCAGTTCCCTTGAAACATTCTCCTTGATGCCTCTTCCCACATGATTTACATAGGGGAAATTGAACTTTCTTTCCTCTATGATCATCATGAAACTTCATCTTTCTCTTATTATCCGAGTCAGGAAACATAACAAATTTGAGTTTATTGATCATATTATGATATTGCTGATTCAGCATAATAATGATGGTTGGACTTCCAAATCCCTTTTCATTTGGTTTCTCATGAAGAATATCATTCCATTGTCCATAATATCCTCCATTATCGTGAATCATCTTGTTTCCAGCCATTTTCTAAAACCCAAAAAGAATAGTGTTAGAGGAAAAAATCATAATAAAGGGGAGTAACTTCAATATCTAACATATTAGGTTAAATTCTAAGATCGTTACCATAGTTCTAGGACTATATCCTATTTGTATACTAATCCTTAGGGGAATCCCTAGACATACCTTAGAAATATCTCTAGGGATCTCACTAACGTTTTCGCATCCTAGTTTCCAAAGGTTGACTAAACCATTCCTCTGATACCAACTGTAGAGACCCTAAGCTTGATGTACATGGACATTACATTACTTTTGCGGAATACTTAGTACATAACAAAAACACACACACAAGGACCGTAATATTTTAGTGTCTTTGGAAACTCAGAATATAATCTTCTAATTGTGGTGAAAGATCTTCAACATCTCCCATAAAGATCTTCCTTTTTTTACCTAAAACCTTTCTTTATATCCTAGGGAAAATAAAACAAAAAAAGGGTGAGCTCAAATGATCAGTAAGGGTAAACAAAAGAAATATCAATCACATCATATTCATAAGAACATAACTTTTGGAAATATTAACATGCAAAAGAGAGCATAATTCCATAACATGGGATAAATCATAGTAGTGAAATGTAATCCCAATAATCATAAATTAAAACATGAAACTTTGTGGCATATACACATAATCATAGAGATTCATTTCTTATTAGTCAAGACTCATTTTCAAAACTATCTTTGTGGACAAAGTCCATTTCTGAACCAAGTTCACTCCTCGTTTCAGTCCTGTTTCACTGAACGGGTATAACCTACCATTCCAGCCATGTCTATCTCATGAGATATAAAATCTTTACCCAATTCATTGGAGGTCGATATAGGTCCCACCCATCTCATAATGATACCATTCTTATGTGTGCCACAAAATCATAAACCATACATCATAGCATAACCCATGTAATAAAAATGGGATTCTTAAACAACATGATATCATAAAACAGTTCATATAAGATAAAGGAATTCATAAAAATAATTCCATCACAACATAATCATATCAATGTAATAATAGGGATATAAACAGAACCCTATATTATCTTAGATGGAAAATAATTTTGATAAAACACTTGGACTCCATTCTTGAGAAAAATATCCTTTCTACCTCAAAAACATATTTTCCTTTCTTAACATGTCATAAAATTTTAAACTAAAAGAAGTTGATTAAAAATATACTTGAAAAATTGTAAGGGAAGCTTCTTGTAAATAATGTTTTAAAAATACATTCATGCCGTATAAGTTAAAAAAACATTCTTCTCGTACTTTTGTCAGAAAAGTCAAAAAGTACCTCCTATGAAAAATGACAAAAGATTCCTTTCATATCTTTTACTAAAAACTCACCGAAGGATAGAATTGGATTTAAACAATTGTAAGTGGATGGAAATAATATTACATATTGAGGAAACATGGAAATGGATGATAAAATACACCCCAGTAAATACCAAAGTATAAACAATCTCTGATAAAAATGAGATTGTGATATTTTCCCTTACCTTAGGTCTGATTTGTTTCGTAAGTGTCTGAACCTCCTGTATAATGATTTAAATAATGTCATTTACTTATTCCAGAATCATAATCATTGTTATGATATTATATATGGTTCACTTATGACTTTATATTACCCATTCTTTAGTAAATTCCATGTTAAAGAGCGTTTTGGGTAAAATCGTTTCATTTGTCGTCCGTGTTTTGACTTGTAATTATTCATATGATTACTTAGATCATGATTACATAATTCCATAATATGAAACATTATTTATATATAATATATATTCAGAATATACATATATATAATAAATTAGTAAATGGAAAGAAATACACCGTTCATGGAGACGGTAGGCCGTACGTACGCACGAACGCTGTTTTCGTTTCCTTATTGAGTTGAATGGAATTAAGTAGATGAAATACATATATATACACATAAATCCAGTATCATTATTATGTCATATATTTCATGATTACTTATTATATGTACTTTATAATCATTCTTGAATGGTTAAAGTTGAGAATGAATCTCATCGCCTCGTGGAGACGGTAGTCCGTACGTACGCACGAGCGATGATATCGTTCTCATGATCGTGGGACTGTATTGGAGTGTATTTATACTATTTCAGAATAAATATCACTTTAAAATAATCATATATAGTTATTATTTACACCATTATACCCATCCATGTAAGGTGGTGGTGGAAAATAGATTTCACCACGGCGTGGAGACGGTATTCCGTACGTACGCACGCGCGGTGATTTCATTTTCCGTAGGATGGGTAGATGGTGAAATAGGGTTGTTTCATACTTATAATAACATATCAGTATATGATTGATACTGATGTTATTTCTTCATGATGAAACAACCTAAGAATAAGAAGTGGAAGAAGAAATAAAGTTGAAAGAATCGGTAACGGACATTACCTCTTCTTTGAAGCGCCTCTTTGATACCTCCTATTAGGGCACTAAAATTGGTCTTTGAAGAATACTAGGACCTCTTGGATGTCTCTAGGGAAGTGGAGAGAAGAAATTGGTAGGGGTTGGCCGAGCGTGAAGGCTCAATGTGGTGTGAGGAAGAGAGGGAGGAAGTTCCCTTTTATAAGGGAGGAGAGGGGCACCTTTGGAATAACAAAAAATATTATTTTATTATAAAGTCATATTCGGTTTTAAATAGCTCCAAATTGAATTATTTCGAAGCTAAGGTGGGGATGGATCTAAATAATCTCATACAATATAATTTAGACAAGTTTAGGTTCCTATTTTAACCTTATAATTTAGATTTAACATTAAGTTAAATAATTTTACTTTTACTGTGTCTTCTTGTGTTCTTACACTATAAGTTTAATAAACTTACTATAACAAGACAAACGAACCCCAAGTTGTTTATTAGTAATATATATAACCTTATCTAAGTAATTTGGCTGATCCTTAGATTTTTAGGAATAAAATAATAATTAATAATATAATATTTTTTTTAAAACTATTTTATGTCAATTTTGACACTATTTAGTAATTGATTTTTGTGAAACTCATTACAGAATGATTAGTTCGAAAAAAGTTAATTAAATCAATAATAACATGTCATATTAACCTAGAAAAGTAGTGAAATTCATTAAAAGTCTCAAATTACATTTATTTGTGTATTTATAACATCAATTATGTCAATATTTCATTAATAAGATAATTACTGCATCATCATTGTGTCATAAATAAATTAAATTCTTTAATGTCTAAAAATTAAAAATAAAATATAATTATGTAGGAACGATTTTTATCTTTCTAATGAATATCTATAGTCGAATTTATCTTATGTATAACCCTATATTAAAAATTATTTACTTATTAAACTTTGATTTTAACTATTTTAACCCTTCTATAAATAAATTAATAATAAATGTCCTAATCTAATCCTAGTGGGATTAAATGGTCATATTTTATTCCTAAGGTTGTTTTTGGTCGAATTACACTTATCCAATAGAATTGGGACATGTGTTAGGGTAATAATAATATCATTTTTACCCTTAATTACCCTATTTACTTTTAACAGTGGTAAAAAAGTTAAAAGTTACTATTCACCAAAAATTATTTTTATCTCATTGAACCACATTTTACTCCTTGATATTAATCGTGTCTCTCGGATTTTCGAAATTCCACTCGCAAAAGCGGTAAAATTATGTTTTATGAAAAAATCAGTTTTTTAACTACCACTTAGTGGTTTCACTATTCACCAAAAAATGAATGTTTCAAGAAAAATACAAAAATTAAGCCTAAGATATATTTGATATTATGAATTCAAAAATGATGTATATTTTACCAAATTCTAAACATACCAGTTACATTAATTAATTTAAATATTAATTCTCATCGTCAAAACAAATAGCGTGTTTTTAAGAGATAATAACTATCAAAAGATTGACACTTGTTTATGTCTGGTTTAAATGTGAAATTACATCCAATGACCAACATTGTATTAAATTGTAAAAATATATTCTAAATATACATTAAAACCACTCAAATTAATAATTTATCACTATTAATTATTTTGATTAAAAAAATTTTTTTTATTAAAATTTAGTAATTTTCACTATTCATCAGAATATGAAAGTTATCCGAAAAGTACCAAAATTTCACCCTAAGCTAATTTCGATATTCTGAATCCAAAAAGGAAGTCCATTTTGAGAGATAGAATTTCTAAAATTTTAAAAGGTGGTTATTACTATTCATAACGGCTTGTTTTAATAATATTTTAATAGCATATCGTTGTTTAGTGAAACTCAATATTGCGTACTACACACGCTATCGAGGAAGGTCGCGATTGCATGTAATGCAAGGCAAGTCAAAGATGCGTGTTGTGCAAGATCCTTTTGGTGTAGCGTACAACAGAAGACATTAATGAAATTAAAAAGAATATTTTTCATAAAATCTCGAGGTTTTACAATATATATGATATCTAAATCATTAATATCATTCTATAGATAATGGACTCTTGACCACATGGACAACTTGTAATTATATGGTGTTCATTTTTTTACCGATGTACCAAATATCAACCAAACAAACATTATTAACTTAAATGATTACATATTGTTTATAACATGGAAATAAGTGATATTAAAGGAATAAAAATCATGAAAACGGGTTCTCAATCATGTATAAACTATATTTTGTTTATTATTCAGGAAGAACAATGAACAAAAAAGTCATGTCGGACACAAGGTAAGTGATTTCATAACTCACTTTTAATTTCGTGAGATTTCCATTGTTCACCACTAATTTATTGAATGTGGGGAATTGGGAACGACCATTTGATATATATTATCATGTTTATCATTATATTTATGTTATTATGTGAATTATTTCATGGTTATTATCTTTTGGGCATATGACTCGATTGATTTCAACGTGGTAAGGTATTTTCATCTCACTTTTTATTCCCGTGAGATTCATGCAAAATTTTCCATTATTTCCTTTTGTGTGGTGTATTTACTGCCCTATATTGTATTAATTGTGTAATATACATCAATTTATGGGTATTTAAATCTTTATTTTATGATCCTTCATTCATGGGTTGTATGTTTCATAAGTCACCAAATCTGGAAGAGAACCTTTTAACCCAATTTCCATTCCTAGGGTTAATCTTCTAATTCTAAATTATCTCATGCTACGATTATGTGTGGAATCACTATTTTTTTATTTATGTTGTAATTCCCACTCCACTTTGTGAGGATATACTTTTGATACACATAATCACACCATGGATAAATTCTCATTTCATCGATATGAACTTGATAAGAGTAATTATAACTCAATTTCCATTCATTGAGTTAAACATCAAAGTCATTGGCTTTGTCTTAAAAAAAAAATATCTGTCAATGTTATGTGATTGATTTACAATGAATATTTAATCATTTTGAGTTTATTTATATCTGTCACACATTATTAAAAAATTTATTTATCCATCATCTAAGTATATAGTTTTTATAAGGTATTTCGTCTCAATTTAAATTCCATTGAGACTTCATTGTTGTTATGAACCAATTCACTCTTATCTGGTGTATATATTTACCATTAGAATATTAATTCATGAAATACGTTTATTCTCATGATATTATAAAGTATTCATTAAATGTTATTACTCAATTATTTTAATTCATGTGTCTATCATTTTGTTAAAAACTATTTAACGAAAATATCGTTTTAAATGTTTTAAAGATTTATTGTTTTTAATATTTATTATTAATGTATATGTATAAAAAATGGCTTTAAGGATTTATTTATACGGAAATTAATGTGTTCAAATGATAATTTATTTAAAATCTTCGAATTGGTATGGGACACTTTGATACCAATATCACTTTATTAAATATTTTAAATGGTTTGGAAAATGATTTGATAAATAATTCTTTATTGCAATATATTGATTTTATATATTGTGATTGGAATGTAGAAATGTTATATTTCATTTATACTTTTTTATGTGTTATTATTATGTTATGTTTATTGGGTATTGTTGACGTATATGAGTGGTTATGTGATAAACCTAGAGCTGATGAGCCCGGAATAGCTCTCCAATGCATTGGGTAACATGAGAGAGGTAAACGTTAATGATTATCATATAAGATTTAGGGAATATACTGGGATGGGTATTCCAAATGTGACTCCATGTATAGCTGTGATATCTTCAATGTAAGTATGTTATGGATTCCATAAGTTACCTTCATGATTTATGATTTGTGTGGGTTATTCATAAATCTTATAATTTTGTAAGGTATGTTATGATTGAAATGTTTGGTTTCATTGATTTGTATTTAATTATGGGATAATATTTTCCTTCCTTATTTTATAACACTAATCGTTCTTTTTATCCTCATCCCATGTTTTTGAAATTTTTTCCAAAGGACTTAAAGATGAAGAGGGTCAAGGATGGGATCAAGGTAAAGTCTTTTTGTCTAAAATATGGAACTAGACATGTTTCTTTTTAAGAGTTTTTATTTTATTAATAAAATAGATATTGATTAGTAGTTTCTCCATGTAATTTAATAGTTGATATGTAATTTTTATGGACTAATTCTATAAAACAAAAAACTTGAAAACATCCTCAATGTGAATTCTTAACATAATTCAAGATTATGTAATGTTTAAGGCTGGGTCCTTATAACAACATGCCCTAGTAGAGTGAACCAACAACTGGACACCCATAATTGGTTGAAATTATCTAACTAGGTATCACACATGGGTTCCCCTACTATAGTGATCTCATTAACCCAGATCGCACACCAAGGTCCCCCTAATAGGGTAAACTCATTCATCCACATCTAACACTAGGGAACAAATTAAATTTTACCCCTACACCTAACTATGAAATAAAAAACATTATTTGACATTCTATTCTTAATCTAAAAAATAAGATGCTTCTAGATACTCGTTTTGGTTTCCTCATTCATAACATGAGTTGATACACTCATATTCGTTACTCTGTATGAGACTCTTACAAGGTGAAACCACCCATCATAACTTCAAATACTTGGTTTTCTACATGCATGATAAATAATTTGGTAATCCCATTATGTAATCCAATATTATTCATTTTTTCATCCATTTCATGATAAAAAAAATCTTTATAACTTGATGTCAAACTCCGTTAGTCGGTCCTGTCACACGACATTATTATTTCAAAATTAAATTATATAGGTTTTTATTCCTATTATCACAGATAATTATGATACCTCTCTAAGGTTCAATCCCAATATATTCAAATATATTATTACCCTATGTGATGTAGATAGGATAATTTCTTCCTTTTTATTATGTGGTGACAATGAGATGACACTTTCACAAGCTCTAAAAACATCCCCTAAATCATTTTGAAGAAACTTCTCAAGTAAGGGATTCTTTTCATATTCCTATTTATTAAATAAATTTATTTTTATTATTCTTATTGGTTTCCAATTTTTAACAGTGGAATATTATTTTACAAATCACTTCACTCTACTTATAAATCTCAATTAATGATAGACCTCTATTATATCTTATTAATCCCATCAATGATCCTTGATGTACATCTGTTTTGCTGCTAAAGTTAAATGATATTTTCTATATAAACATTAATGTCGTGAATACACATGAAAATTTATAATCTAGGGAATTAACATCATTTTACCTATACTTCCTTGATTTGGATATCAGGGTATATAACTGACACTCCATAATCATGAGATTAATTTTGATGAAAAATAGTGTTATGTTGTAAGATCTATATAGAATACAATTTCATGTACCTAATATGAATGTGATTTGGGTAACCCAAATTATATACCCCTCTATTTAATTAGCTCGTAATTTATCTCATGATATTCCATGTAAGGTTCACTGGTGGTTATACTTTAATTATTCTTATGATATCATGTTTTATGTTCTTATCACATTCTTATGATTCCATCATGTTTTCATAATATATCATTCTTCAATGTTAATGATTATGATTCACACACTTATATTCCACTATTTGAAGCCTTCTTAATCATACATAGTATTTTACATTATTATATGTTTTTATTAGTCCTTTACAAAATTTATAGGACACCCCTTCTTATTTACGTACCTGAATTTTCCTATATTGTTTCTGAAGTTCAATTGAATTTTAACGTTATGTTATAGAGTTGTTAAATACTGTTTATGTGTTACTATTTTTGATTATTTTGATATATATATATATATATATATACATATTTATACAATTATTCAAAAAGAATAGGTCTCTAGATCTTTTGGGTCTAAATTATGTGTATCATTTGGTAATAAATCATGAAATAAAATGAATAAAATGAGTGGTTCAGAACAGTTTTCATTATAGGAAGATAAAGTAATTTTCAGATATTAAGATTAGAAAAACATATTGAAATCCTTTGGGATAAGGCTAAACATGGGAAAAAATCCATTAATTTTTTGAAGTATATGGTGCTTCATTTTCTGAGGAAATACATCACTATCTAGATAATGGAATGTTGATGCAGTTACAGAAATATTGTACATAGGTTTAAATACTATGGGAGTTCACATAGTGTATTATATCAAAACATACCTGGTTCATATTAATAATTCATATGACTACACACCTAGTGAGACACTCCCATGGGATATGATTTGGTTAATCACATTATTTTTACAAACCATTATGAAGGGAAAATATTGCAACAAATTTAATTTTAGAACATTGGTCCTTGATAACATAGATTGAATATAACGAATTAATTGGTGAATAAATACATGTCATTTGATGTTTTCTCTATCTGGTGTTCATAATTATTAGTTTAGGTGTTTAATAGTTTGAAATATTTTGACAACCAATGTTATGGGAAATGTGATGAATTTCCCAAATAAGATTCACAACATAAACGGAGCATTAGTCATGAAAGTCATAAAAATAATTATTCAATTAATTCATCTTTTGAAAATAAACATGAATCCATAGGAACACAAATATATCCTTAATCATGATAAAGTTTTAATTGATTCCTTTTTGTGAGGACTACCTCAAACATTCGGTGAATCCTTTGATCCCTTAAATAAAGGAAAATGTGTCAATTCCATTGGAAATATCTTCCATGTACATACATTCAATGATAAAGAGAATGTTGTGTTTTATTTTTAATGAAATAGGGTGAACCTGATCCGTTTTTGATCAATGGTTTATTTTTATCAATAGTACATATCCATAGGTAATGATCAATTCAATAGAGTGAAATGAATTTCAAAAAATGTTATTTGATAAATATTTTCCTCTCGCTATCACTCTTAAAAAGTACTTGTAGTTCTATAAAGTCAATAAAAATGAGGAAGAATTCAACATGGTGTATAATGAAAACATCACAATACATATGAAATAAAACATTGGATTTATTATTGACCATAACAGTATAGATGATATCTTCTTTAGTGGGATAAATAAAAATCTATGAAAATATTTTCTGATTTAAAAATATGATTGCTAAGAAGAGTTTTTTTGTAGTTTACAAAATATTGAAATGGATATTGGTGAATCTCAATGGTCTAATGGGTATTGATATAGAAACTAGGGAATGGATTTTAATTAATTTTTAGTGGTGGATAAATTTCAATATAGAAAGAAAATTCAGAATCCCAATTTTTTAGTGTTAGAAAAATCATCTTGGAAATTTCTTGAAGGGGATAACGTAATGATTTTGTAATATTTATGAGGGAAACCTAGGTAAAAAATGATAATGGATAAACCCAAAGAAGTGATGGAATAATAGAGAGTTAAGTTCAAACCTTATACAATTTTACAATGTTTCAACAATAAAAAATATGGGCACTATGTGAACCAATGTAGTAAGATAGGGTTTTCAAATGATAATCATCGATAACAACCGAGAGGGCCTAAAGATAAAGGGTGAGAATATACCATCACAACTTTTGAGGTGGATCCTGACAATGAAGCAGTGATAGGTATTCTAGATATTTATTCAGGGTCAGGGAAATCAGTATTTGATTCTATTTATACACATTAATTCACATCATGATATATTGGGGGGACCATTTAAACACTACCTCAAAACATGGAAGTCGAGTTATCAGTGAAAATGAAATATTGAATTATTATTGAATCTATTTCATATAAATACCCATTTATCAATATATTTGGTTTTATTTTACTTATGATCCTTATGATACTACCTTTATTCGAATTTGATTATATCCAGGTTCTGGATTTGATTTCCTTGTATATAGACAATATAAATTTTTTGGATAAGGATATTACCCTTTGTGTTACAAAACATCCTCTGAATCATTACAAGCGTAGAGAGGATGATGGATATCATTAGTATTCATTATATTAGGAATTTATATTATTTCATATGAGACACCATATATTTATAAAATTATAGTGACTAAGGAAAAGATCATCCATGATGACAAATATATTATTAGAGAATAAACTAATGTCTTCCCAAAAGAAATTTTTGGTCTTTATTCTTACTTGGATGATCGGTTATCTATAAAACTTATACATAGATATTTTCCAAAATTGACAAATTATTATAGGATGTCCACTAATGAACTTCAATAGATGAAGAAGAAACAATAATAGAATCGAGATAATGGGTTTATATTCCCATTTTCTTCACCATAGTTTCACCAACCCTTTTAGTTATGTAGATGTATTTGTCAATGTGATTCTATTTTTATTATTGTGGTCTATATAATATCATGACAAAGAAAAAGTATCATCTATCACTAATTGATTACTTACTCAATTAGTTTTATAGGACTCATTACTTTTCTATGGTCAATATTCAGTCGAGATTTTATCATGTAAATACAAAATGGAAGATATACCCAATAATAATTTTTATATTAGGTATGAGAACTAAAAATTCATAGTGATTCCATTTTTAATCAGTAATTCTCCATATATCTTCATGGATATAATGAATAATGCATTTAGAGGTGAACATGACAATTTTTTGGTAGTCTTTTTAGAAAATATTCATATATACTATTAAAGCAAGGAGAAACAAGATCACCATTTTAATATTATACTAAAGACCTAGTGAAATTAAAAAATATATGTGGAATATATGAGATGAATGTTTTTGATTGATCATAAAAACATTAATGGGTAATTTATCATAGGAAAATGGTTATATATTTACCCTTATTATAATGAATCAATTTATGTATTCTACATTACAACATATGTCATATAAATCCATAGTTTTCATGGACTAGCATGGAAGTGTCACTGATATGTGATAAAATTTTTTGGATTTTCAATCCCACTATCCAGGATAACATTTAATGAAGTGATTATTATATTGACTGATGAATATGATGAGTTCTTTAAAGAGTTTAGTAAGAAGCAATTGACATTACATATGCTCACATTACACATATGTGGAGAAGGATTTGTGATATGTAACAATTTGTTCAAAAGTGATTGGGTTCTGTGCTCATGGAGAATGAAAATGTGATAGAATATTCTTCTCTCCAATTAAATAATATTGATTAGAACTAAAATACACATCATATATAATTAGAAACAATGGTATTTTTACTAATTATTTTGTGACATTATCTTTACAGGGAAAAGTGTGACATATATACATATCATAAAATACTCAATTATATATTACCACAAAATGATCTGAATTTACACCAATGGATGTTGTTAGATTTGATTAAGAATTATGAATTATCAATCCGTTATAGTTAGTGAAAGGAGAATAATGTGGAAGATGTTATAAGATAAAAATAATTCAAAAACCCTATACATGTTGAGGATTGAAAAGTATTCAATATTCATTGACATGTTGAGGATGTACATGGGGAACATAAAAGGAACATCATACTAACTTAATCAAATAACACCCCAACAATAAATTCTTAAGGGGATCAACGTAGAATAAAAATATTATTAAGACATAAAGAGAATGGTATTTAATATTCAAATGATAAACTACGCTAAATGTGGAGTTATATAATTTAGAAACTGGATATATGTCCCATCAAATCCATAACTGAAGAGGTATCTTTGGGAAGATGTGAATATCTCATAAATCTCTATTAATTTTTGAATTACTAGGATGTATATATTTCTCAATAAAAAAAACTAGGCAGGATAACAAAAAAATGGAGATTTGTTAATTTTTTTCTCAATGATTAGTGGTTCATCAAGTATTAGATAAAAATAGTAGTATAATGGAATGAATAAACCATTGACCAAACCAGTAAGAAAATGGGAAGACATAAGGTTTGATTTCTCCATAAAACTCCTTAGTAAATATAACATCAATAATACCATTTTGGTGGTATTAGATCACCTTTCAATGTTTAGGTATATCATTACTATAAATAAATATTTATCTATCTAGAAACACTATAAGATATACATTTGAGAAGTTGTAACACTATATGAAGTACTGCTCTCCATTTTATCAAATCGAGATCTATGGTTTACCTCAAGGTTCTATTGAATCCTTCAAACAACCATTGGATACATAGTTGAGATTCAGTAATACATATCACCCTTAGATGGATAGTATTTATTAGAGAACAATTCAAACTATAGATGATATTTTGATATCTTTTTAAATGTATTTAAAATGATTTGGTGATAATCTCCTTCCCCAAATAGCATTTTCATACAATAATAGTTTCCATTCTAGTATTCAATTTTTACCTTGTGAGCATTTGTATGGGATTATGTATCAGACTTCAACATGATGGAATGATGTCGGAGAGAAGATGCTGGTAGGACTAAATATTATCCAAAAGTTTATAAAGAAGGTTAAATACATTATGCATTTTATTAAATATATATTAATTCTATAGAAAATAAATCTAGACAATCATCAAAGTGACCTATATTCTGAGGAAAGAGATAAGGTGTTCCTTCATATGTCACTTTGGAATAAATTAATGTGGTTTTAGAAGAAGTTAAAGCTTATTCATAAACACATCAGTCACTTTTAGTTCCTCCAGTTCATCAAAGATGTTATTTATAGACTATACTCCTTGTTAACCTCTCTAACATACATTATGTGTTCCATGCATCCCTCTAAATGAAGTATATTACATACCCCTGATAAGTATTTTATCCATTTTTGGTAATTTTGGAGATCAATATTTCATATGAGGTGCATCCATTGATGATCCTATATCATAGAGAAGATGTTATATGAAATAAGACAACTCACATGGTCAATGTATTGTTGTGGAACCATATGTTTTATGAGGAACAATGAGAACCATAAGTGGTGATGAAACATAAGCAACCTCAACTGTTTTAGTGTACAAAATGAAATTTCATTGATTTTTTTTAAACAGTTCAAAATTAAATGACAAAATATTTTATAAATAAATCCCATATGAATGAATATATTTCTTATTTAGTAATGTAGTTATTGAAAAAAACATTCACTATATATCTTCTTTTTGTTTTTGAAAATTATAAAATATACCACTCTACCATATTTAAGTTGAAATCATTGTCAAATCTTGTCTCTACAATGGAACATGAGCCTGCCTTAGCTTTTATTTCTGAACCTTGAAAAGAACTTTATATATAGTGATTAAGGATGATCTAAAAGTATTTGGAGCTTCCTTATTTGATGGATTTGAAAAGGTCATGAAAACACAACCTACTCCTATTAGAAACTTCAGTAAAATATATGCTTCAATGTTGCTGGAGAAGATCATTTGGTCGATTCATACAAAAATGCTTCATGAAATTCAAGAGGTAAGAGTTGAGAACTAACAGCTAAATGATAAAGTGAAGTCTCACAAAACAATTCTTGATGATATGCAGAGAGTGTTGAGAACAAGACCAGGACCTATTTCTCATCCTAGTGACGACGTTAGCGTTAGGATTCCACAGGAAGTTGCCTCCCTGATTCAACCTATCCTAACTTCCTTAGATGACACGGTGGCTGAATGAAACAAGAAAATATTTCAAGAGATGTGTGAGCTTGTTATTAGTATTAAAAAGTGGACTGATGATTATATGTTCTATCTCTAGAAAGTTATAAATCAAATGAGTCCTCTTTCATCATCTATTACAATTTCCATTACCTCTAGACAATTATCTAAACCTTCCTTGGACAGTTATCTACTTAGAATGGTTGATAAAGAATAACTTCAATCAGTGCTGAGTGGCATTGGAAAAGATTCTCTATCTATGGTTGTCAAGAACAATGGCAGTGTTCTTTATCTGGTAAGAATTCATTCCAAGATTTCTAATGATTCTCAAAAATAAATTTCTAAGAAGGTGTATTTCTACTTAAATGGGATTTTCTCTAAGAATGATATGAAAAACCGTTTCAAGTACCATATAGAGAATCTAAAAATAAATCATGTCACTCATCTTTCAAAACTCAAGTTCCAAATATGAAGTATTTCACTCTTTTTATGGACAAGTTCACAGAGAACAATGATGAATTTGAGAGAGATATTTAGTATGGTGGTGAAATTATTTCTGACTTCATCAAGGTATTGAAGTGATATCTTCATGTGAAGAGCACCGCTATTGTGGCTTCGTCAGCTGCACCCTTGCAACCTGGTGTTCCACCTCCCTCATTCCCTACCTTTGACTCTACCTCTATGTCTGTCTCTCAAGCTCTGAGTCAGATCAGACCTATTATCCTTGTCCAAAAATATCCTCAGTCTTCCACTACACCTACCTTGATCCCCTCCGTTTTGACGGTCTCCCTCTACCTTCTTTGTCAGTTGGTTCACTACATTCTTCAAATTCTACTTCTTCTCCTATGGATTATACGGATGCTGCTTCCAAGGGCACAGAGAAGACATTTGGTACTGATGAAAAGTGAACACTATCTTTTAATAGGTATATTTTTGTAGTTTTGTTGCTTACGGATTATAATGACACCTTTTTCTAAATCTAATGCACTGTGATCTTTTATTGTTTCCTATCATCATTACATTTGTACTCTTTTTGATAATCCCAAAAGGGGGAGATATATTCTATAATGCACTCTAAATGCACAATAAGCACAAATATCTCACTCACAAGATTTGTGATCATTAAAAAGGGGGAGATTGTTGGACTCCTCTTGTCTAAATCATGTTTTAATGACCAAAAATCCAGAACAATCATTAAATCTTGTTAATCTTTTCTAATATTTCTCAAAATATATTGTATTATTGACAAATATATTTTAATTTGTGTTATAATATATTTCCATGATAAATAATAATGTCTAATCCATTCTGTGAATATCACTACTTATGTCTATATACAGATATTTGGTTATGTATGAGAAACTGTGAGTCTGCCACCATTTCTATTTTTCTAGAAAAGGACCCAGACACCGTGACCCGAACACCATGACCTAGAAACTGTGACTAGACACCATGACCAAGACACCTTGACCCAGACATCATGACCCTGACACCATGACCGGGCACTGTGACCCAGACACCATGACCAGACACCGTGACATAGACACCATTAAGAGACACCTTGACCCAGACACCCTGACCTGAAACCGTGACCCATACACCATGACCCAGATATCAAAACTAGTTTCTGAACTATTGAATTTTGTGAGCCTAGTTCCTTGCTAAGACACCATGTGATGATTGGAAAAGGACCAGACACTATGATCCTAGCACCACATCCATGCTACTATTTCCCGATCTCTATAAAACTATGCCATAATGACTGTCTCACCTCTCAAAAGAAAAGAATAAGACACCATTCATGGTGACACTGTTTGTAGACAGACTGTGACATAGTTTTTTAATTTATTTTTTCATCTTCAATTTAATTTCTAATGGTCATATTTGTGTATTTTAAATGCACTGACATAATTAATATTTCATTGTAGACATATCACAAGATATAACGAGGTATTATGTGAAGAAAACATGAATCTTGTTGACTCCAACACATGCACACCAAGAATAAGAAAGAAAGGTATGTCCCTAAAAAAATAATCTTTAATAGAGAAGAAGAAGGAGAATTCTTGAGAAAAGAACCAACACATCCAGCAAGATACATATGAAGAACACATGATGAAATTCACGAATCAAGAATCTATAATACCATAGATCATATTCAATAACATCATCGCAATACCAACTTCACGAAGAACATGAGAAAGATCTTACTAGAAACTAGAGCCCCAAACTTGCGAAACTCTATTTCTCACAAGAGTAACTAATTCTTACATTTGCTTCATCCTATAAGTCTATAACTACAAATAATAATACTCAAAGAACTTCTAACCATATCTCATCATCTTTTATCTATTTTGTATTGTTTTTAGCTTTTTAGATGTGTGTGTGTGTCTGTATAAAAACATGAATTGTCTCATGAACTAAACTAAAGTATACAATATATCATTCATATCATGTCCTTTTATACTTGTATACTCCCATTGATAAGTTTTGAAGAGTTCCATGTGTGACCTGGTAGTTTATAACCACGAATAACTGTGGAAGAGGTCATGTGACCTTGACAGTCCAGTGCACTGTTGTTTACCTCAATTCAGGGTGTCATTCAATTTTATTAATATAAACTACTTGGTGTTAGGTGATCACCATTTGGAGTGGAAGAGGTCTCGGCTTGAGACTGAACAACTTGTTTTATATCCACTGTGTTGTTTAATTTACTGTTCTCTATTTTACTGCATAATTAAAAAATCACTAGATTGACATTGATAGTAAATCTTGGAAATAAGTTATAATTGTTTTCCCTTATTCAAATAGCTTAAAAGGTTATACTAATAACTTATATTATTATTAATAAAAATAATTCAATCATTTGATAAGTTATTTAAACAGTCAAACATTCATAACTGTATTAATTGGATTAATTGGGATATATTTATTTTTATTGGGGAACCATTTAAGAAAACATGTCAAATATAAATTTGTATAGATACTCTTTTCCCCCTCCCTCTTGAGTACTAAACATTGACACACAACATATGAGAACATGATCATAACAACTAAAAATAATAATTTTTATATCAATGATCAAAATCAGGAATCATAGAAATATGATTAGTAATAGATAATACCTGAATCATTAGAAAATAAAACAAAATTAACCAAGAGTGGAAAAAATTTCATATGATATGGAATTTGTGGCATTCACGATATCCTATAAATTCATTTATTATTAGTCCAGTCTCATTTTATGACCATTATAGTGGACAAAGTCCTTAAATAAACTGGGTTCACTCCCCATTCTATCCTTGTATTACTGAACTAGTTTCACATTCTATTCCAACCTTGTATTACTGAAATGAGTTCACTTCCCATTCTATCCCCCATATTACTAAACCATGTTCACTCTCTATTATAGATATATCTATATCATAAGATATAAGTATTTACCCAAATCATTGGAGGGATATATAGATCCCACCCATTATAGAATGATACCATACATATGTGTGTCATATGATCATAAACATTCATCATATCATAATCTATGAAATGAAATGGGTATCATAATCACGTAATCATATCTTAAACTATCGAAAAGATATAGGTTTCATAATCATTTCATCATATAATAACCTATTAAATAAATCAAGTTTCTATAAGTATTTTATCATGGTACAACCCATACAAGAGAAATACGTTTCAAAAATATCGTGCCAAAAAAATAAATCATTTGGAAAATGAATACGAATGGTATTCTTGGATCATATCCCTTTTAAAGAATATATAACACCAAAGGATATCATCTTAGTTGGAAAATAATTTTGAAATATCATTTAATAAATTTCTTGAGGATAATATAATTTCCTATTTGGAAAAATATTTTAAAACATAAAAACTTATAATCATTTTATTTGAAAATATCCTTGAATAATTATAAAGGAATATTCAATGGTATTATCATTCAAGGCCATGGGGAATTATTTCTATGTCATAAACATTGAAATTATGGTTCCTTTAACATTTCATTAACAAGCAAACATTTAATATTTTGTAAAATGATACAACGTTTCCTTTCAAGTTTTTTTCTTAAAAAATAAGAAATGGATAATAAATTCATTTGTTAAATAATTGAGCTAAAGATATAAAATAATTTTTAATATTTTTTTATAAAACATAATTTTGATAGAAAATATATTTCTAATCAAAGATAAAATTAATGTTTCATTAACATAAAACAAATTCATAATTATATTTTATATAAAAGAGTGGAAAAATGATATCATTACCTAAATATATCAGGAATAATAATATGATAGAAACTTTATTTATAATTATTTATATATTTATCATAATATAACATCAATGCAATCATAATCATAAACAACCCAAATAAATGATGATATTGTAACAAAAAACTCTTACCAGTTAGTTAAATTTAAATAATATTACACATTAACGAATAAAATTACATGGAGAATAAAATATCTTAAAAATTAAGAGATTCATGGTATAACATATCAAAGGGTCTTTATATAATTTTCATAAAACAATATAGGCACATAACATAACGTGTGTCTCAAAAAAGGCGAATTGAGAGAAAATTCCCTTACCATAATTCCGGACTCTCATCATACTCTTAAAAAACCTATATAATTAATATAGGTTTATTATAAATATGTAATACAACAATATTAATATATATAATACAATATATTATTTACTTATTACTTTATATTACTTTTATTTTATCAATTACATGACAATGATTCATTTTAGGTAATAACTTCTTTGTATTTCATAATCATTTTGATTCGTTATGTTTTTTGTTTTTTTCCTTAGTCATGATTTTGTCACCTCTAGAATGATATAAAAGATATAAATGTCATATATTTTTATTATAAGTATGTATTTATAATATTCTATAAAATATAGAAATAGAAAATCAAATACACTATTCAAGGAGATGATAGGTTGTTTGTACACATGAATGTTGTTTTAATTTTCTAATTGGATTTGAAGAAAGAAATGAATATGATATATTATCAACAAGAAATTTTTTTTTCATATATATCAAATATTAATATTAAACCCATCCATAATATATTAAATCTATAGTGTGAATGAATCACATTACATCATGAGGCAGTAGTCTGTTGTACACACGAAGGACTTTGTCACATCCGCACAAAATCGAAAGAAAGAAGGTATGTAAGATATAATAGATAAATAATAATAAAATAATAAGTACCATAAATATAATAGATAAATATAATTTATACCATTATTACCAAACATTATAAGTGGTAATGGAAAAAAGAACGACAGTTATTCACGTGGCAGTAGTCCTCCTTAACAAAAATGATGATTTCATAACCCTTTTGATGGGAGTGTGTATGGATATAAGTCATACCCTGAACATTAAAATATTTAATTATATTGAAGAAACTGAGGTTACTATATAAAAATTACATAAATATATTTTAATTGCTTTAAGGAATAAAAAATAAAAAACATTCATTGATGAATGTTACCTATTTTTTGGGAATCTTCTTTTATTTTTCCCCAAAAGAAATATTTAGTTTGATTTCATCACAAATTAAGGCCTCTAAGTTGTGGGGATGTAATTTTTTATGATTTATGAACATGTAATGGCCTTGATAAATGGATTTATAGGAGCCATTATAGGAAAGAGAGGGGGTTATTTTATAAGAGAGGTGAGTGGAAAACATGTAAGTTTCTTATATATAGAATTACACCCACGTTTTTCATATGTAAAAACAATTATGAATGAATATAATTATAATTAAATAAATTATAAAATATATATAAATAATTAAAATATATTTTTAAATGTTTATTTTCCTTTTTACAATTTATTATCTATGTTTAACCACAAAGAAATTGTTTTTTACCTTTATCGATGTAATTAATTTTTCATTGGATTCAAAAATTACATAATTAAAAAATTAGGTTGACTTTATAATATATTAGAAATTATTATGATATCAAATATGGAGTAAATTATTCAAAATTATAGTGTCAATTTGGGAAAAAATTAAATTAAAATTTATCATATATATTTTTTTAGAAAGAGTTTTTTTAAATGAAAAAAACAATCATTAATTTAAAATGTTTTTATATTAAGTTTTAATATAAAATTGATTCAAATGACATAAATTGGATAAAAATATGTCTAATTTATTTAATTATACAACAAAATAAATTTAAAATATAATTTTACTATATAAATAAGTTATACGAATACATATTTTTCAATTAAAACTCATTATTATTCACTATTCATAAAAAAAACCTTTCAGATAAATTTAAAAATTTAAACCTAAGATAATTTTGAAATAATTAATTAAAAAATAAATTTCATATTTTCCAAATTTTATTTCTAATAGTGTCAAAGATTAAATTTATTATTTTTCAAAATAAACATAAAGAGCAATTTTTTAGAAAGTAGTATATTCTAAAATTATAATGACTTTACCAAAAAATATATATTTTATAATCAATATGGTTCATTTTGGTAAAACTATAATAATTCACATTTAAAACTTATAGATTACTATTTATTTATCTGTGTATAATGACTTGGTTATAATGGTCGCATCAAAATAATTATATTCATAACAATTCGTGGTTTTCTAAAAACTCAATGTCGTGTGTCACACAAGCTAACCGAGTGTTGCATATAGTGAAAGATAACCAATGGTTGTGTGTAATGCATGATTGACATGGTCTATCATGTAATGCAATACAAGAGTGAAATTTATGTAACTCGAGAAAAAAAAGAAGTTTATAAAAACATAGGGTGTTCCAATGATCCTACCCATATACCTTGCTAAATCCCTCAAAATATGTTTTCAATTTCTTATATAGATCTTGAAAAGATTTTATTAGTTCCCACTAAATGTAATATATATCCTAATCTTAATTTACATTTCAATTTCATTCATTTTATTGAGCCTTTTTGTTCCTCAATTTTCATTTTGTATGTTGTTTTCCTAAACCATTTACTTCCCATATTATTCCCAAATAATTAGAAACCAACATTCACTCTCATTAAACCGTTCCATGAACCATCATGTAAAAATGTTATATTACAAATAATATCATGTTATTTTCTATATGAAGCATATTTTATTTGACTACACATCCCCTTTTCCACTCAATGGTATTCACCTAGATATACCAAATATTAATCTAATGGATAAATCCTTGTATTTTAACTATAGTCATTAATCAATGTATTTAAAGTGATGAAATGGATTCTTAAATGGAATTATCTACGTTGCACACCAATGCATGTATCCGATTTGAATGTGATAGGTGGGACATAAATTATATAGACCTCTAACGCATTGGGTAATGTTTTTATCACATGAGATACCATGTATAGTTTATGAAAAGTTATCCTAAGAACACTATGATACAATTAATTAGTAGCTATCCTTGACATATTATGATGATATCATGTTTTATGTTGTTTCCACATTCCTATATTTTATATATTTTATCTTTTTATATCAACTTTTTATGTTCATTTTTATTATTATCACCATATTATGTCTCCTTTATATACCTTTCTGTTTAAAAATTTTACTTTCACCAATATATAATTTCCTTATTTCATTACTAGACTTGACTTCTAACCCATTTCATATATACATCAACAAGTTATCATGTGAAATATCAGAATACCAATAGAATTTAAGGAAATGTTTTGGAGTTTTTTAATAATGTTTTCATACACATATTTCAAGTTATTATACTAAATATCTAATTACCCAAATACATTATACCTTTAAATCATTTTAGATTGGATTATGTGTATCTTTGTGTAATAAATCATGATTTATGTAGTATTAAAGATATTGGTGGTAAAAGATTGTATCAAATCATTATGTCATTATTTTTTGGACAATAACTAGAAATACTTTGTGAAATCTATTAGGATAAGACAAGAAAAAAGAAAACATTGCTTAATTTTTTTAATTTGTAGAGTAAGTTGTTTCCATGAAATAAAATCTCAGTCTGGATAATAAAAATGGATATGTATTTGGAGAAATTTATCATAGAGTTTATAATCATAAAAAGGGAATATTTGGTATTAACTCTATCCTAACTTGGGAGACAAAAATGTTGTTAGGTTGCATACCGTGTTTTGAAATCATTGGGGATATGATTTAGAAAATTTATAAGCTCCTTACAACCCATCCTAAATGTACAAATACTACCATAAAAGTTTATATTAATAAAAAAATAATATATAAATTATATTGAATACTAGAAATTCATATTTTAAAGAATGTATATTATTCATGAGATCTCCCTTTAATATAAATATTTTCCCTTTTATATGATTAATAGTTTGAAAATTCACATATGTAATTCTATTTTGGAGGAATTAAATGATTTGAATCATAATAACATAATTAAATAAATTTTTTTCATACATTCTTGAAAAAAAACATATGTGACTATAGTTTTACACATTCCATCATTTCATGCATGTTTAGTAAAACTATTCAAACACCATCTTAAATTAGGGAATTAGATATATCGTTGAAAATGTAAAATGTGGAAAGCATTATGTCCAAAGTATATAACATCCCTTGTCCATTTTTTAGACTGAATATACCCAAAAATCCTATAATACTCCCTCTAACAGAATTTCTTTCCATTCTAGGTATGGATTTTATTTTATTATATATATCCAGTATAAATTTCCAAGAGAAGGAAATCAGCCTATATATCATAAATATCCATCTAATTCCATACATGAGTAAGGAGGAGGAAGAATAATATTTAGAATAACCATAAAATTTATCAATACTATTTTCTTATAAGAAAATATTTCAAACTCAATATATGAGACTAAAAAATATCACCCATTATGACACTCTCATTATAAAGGGAATATGCTATTGTAATTCGTAAATAATTTTTTAGTCTACCTCTAATCCATGAGGTTGTGTTCTCAATTTAGATTATTCCTAGAGCTCTTCCCATGTCAAATACGCCATTTAAAATTTCAATTATTGATCCTAAATATATAAAGACGAAAATATAAGATAATCTAGATAGAGGGTTTAAAATCATCACAAAAAAATATTTAACTTTTTCCAATAGGGGCATATCTTTTGGTAAAAGTAAATTTTTTGTTGGTAAAATTTTTTACCAACATATATGTCCATGTCACTAAACTATCTGTAAAAAATCAATCACTAAATGTTTTTTCAATATATAAAATCATTTTTTACAATTATAATGATAAAAAAAAATAATATGTATGTTTGTTAAAATGTTTAGCAATAGTTTCTAATTAGAATTATTTCAGTTGAAAATAATATTACTAACATAAAATATTTTTTGTAAATTACATTTTAATTAAAATTATATATTTTTTCTAGTAAAATTTCATATTATATTCAAAAAAATTTCATATACAACTCATCTGTTTTAATCATTAAAGATGATGATTTTCAAGAATGATCCAAATTTTTTTAAAAATTATTATATTAATAATGAAATTTAATACAAATTGAATCAATACAAAATACAACCACCCAAAAGATCCATAACAAACCCCACCAACCAATATCCCTCCACCCATGCATCAGTCTACCCAGGAAACCCATTCATTCCCTAGGAAAAATGATCCATCAGCATCCCATCCATGAAAGTGAGCCAACATAGGCCATCCATGCCATACCAGGGACCAGCGATCACCAGATACCCATCCATAATTCTCAAGACAAACAATAGATTATTTCTCACCTGATTATTCCTAATCAAAGCACAATAAATCAAGTAATATGTATATGAAATGATAAAATCCAATGGTTTTATGCTACATCCATCACCATGATTCCACTCTACCTAAAAAACAAATTACCTAGAGAAATCCCAATAAATGAGTAAACAAATAACCAAGAGAAATCGAAATCATTAAAATAACCTCAGGATTTTCATAAATAGTTGTCATAAACATCAATGATCTTGAACTAACATTAGAATTCATCTGATTTTGCTGTTATTTTACATGATAGGGATGAACTAAGGGAAAGGTTGAAACTAGTGGTGGATCCCATAGAGCTCACCATCATCATTAGTGGCAAGTGCAAAACCATCCCTGGCTTCCTTGTCACATTTTTTGAATCTGTCCAAAATAATATTTGTTTCACTTAAGGGTCCAGTTATGCATACATTCTTCCTGGAAGATGTGGTCTGTGAAGTCATTCCCAAATATGTCTTCTCTTAATGTGTCTCGTCCCATACATGAAGTAACCATCCTATATTTTATATGATATGATCAAATATACTGCATGATTAAGAGTCAATATGAGATACAAAAAAGTAGTCCAAGGAATAAATATATCTTGAAGAAATAATAATTTGTAATTTTTTTATTTTTTCCAAATAAAATAGAAATAATTAGTATTAAAATGTATAAATCATATACACTAGAAAGGATTACTACATTATGAAGACATTTAGTCAAACCAAACTTGAAAAAGAGAAAGAAAGAGCACTCACACAATCCAACCTAATCAAATTCAGAAAGCTACTTACTATGCCTTATAGAATAACTCAACCTAGAGTGATATATTAATGGGGAACTCAATATAGCAATTGATGTATACTTAAAATCCATTCTGTAATAGTTTTCTCACACAAATAACAGTTAAATGCATTAATATAATCAATATCCATACATAAATGTTTTATAAAAATCATACCACTGATATATAAACTAGATAAATATGCTTAGAATCAATGCACAACAAGGTAATTTTCCTTAATCTTCCAAAAAAAGGATCATTTTTGCATGTAATATTCTCATCATTACTGATTAATATACAACGAAAACTTTATAAAAAACAAAAATCTCATCAAATATAAGTAATATATAAATTTTTATAAAAACATCGCTACCCATCCCCTTCAATATAATTATTTACCACAGGCATATTAATATCAATAACCAAGATAATAATTCATTTCAAGATGATTTATATGAAATATCAACACAAGATCAGCTAATGAAGAAATATTGGAAATTAGTGAGGGAGTGAAATAGGGCCACCTAGTCTTCTCTATCCATCTATGGACCTATTTTTATTCTGGTATCTTGATCAGATAAATGGATCATCCTAGGGATGGACCATCCCTATGTTATGCCTTCACCATGGAAGATATCCGAATGAAAAATAACACATATGAATAGCTTGAGCATAATCCATAGTGGGTACTTAATGTCCAACCTGAAATCCACCCAGTCAAGGATAAAACACTATTTAATTCCATTCCTAGTCATCAAATAAATATATTTTTGAAACCATGGATGATACTTCCTCAAATATTTTGTCAATAACATCTACATAAAATTACTCATTCTTAGCATTAGAAGATGATTCAATGTCTGTTTTTTGGAAAATGTCTTTGATGACTTACTTCCCCTATTTCTTTTGCTACAGAAGAGAAGGGAATTTCTTTTCTAGAGGAATTATAAGTATCACAATACATGTCATGCTATCCCGAAGCCCCTTATCCTAGAAATCAACCTATAATTCAAGAAATCATGTGTTGTTTCATATATATAATTCATGTCCCAAAGGATAAAATATCGAATGATGATTAACAGTTCGTGTTGCTAAAACATTCACTAACATCCCATGGAAATAATCAAAAGCTGCTTCTTGACTTACCACATCCCAAACACCATTAACAGTTTGTGTAGATGTAACCAAATAGGTGTGTGATTGGAAAATTTAAATAGTAAAAGGATCAAGTTTTGAATAATAAATTCACCTAATGAAGAGAACAAAGATCTTCTCTAATATGGATGATTTAGATGTATCTCAGGTATAAAATTGATGGGATGTTGGTCTATTCTTTAGTAACAAAATATTTAATGTAGTAAGACATTTATAATTAGATAAAATATTAATGAAACCTAGATTATAGAATCACCATAGTGTTGGTAAATTTAGAAGGTGTCGAATAGAATAGCCTATTAACTATTTAGAGGAAATTATTACATCATGGTATAAATAAAAATGTTTTAAAAGCTGTCTAGTACAGTGACCTTTCATGTTCTAAATGTGATTCCCCATGATCCATCTTGATTATGAAAATGGTTTGTTTGTGGTTTTTGTAATAACTTTTTATTTAGGTATTTGGTGGGTCTAGAGAAGTACTTAGCGTGAGTGGAATTTTGATGGGTTATATTTGATTTCATGAAATTTTACGAGGTTTCCTAAATATAAGCAATAAGTAGTGTTTTTTCATGTGCTCAGCCAATATTATAAAATTATATGGGGTTGGGTGAGGAATTGGACAAGGATGTTGTGTCGTTACAGGTAACAAACACCACTAGGTACCCATTGATGATGCAATGGGTACTAGGTGAAGTCATGTAATAGGTTGACATTATGTCAATAACCACCAATGCATGGTATAATCACGTTAATGTCTTGGGGGTTTTTATTATAATTACAGTAGTTTTGGGAGTTTCTAACATACAATCTTAGAAGATTTATTCTTTAATAAAATTCATTATATATATTTAATCACATATCTTTATCAAATTTGTAGATGTTTTTGGATGAATTGATGTTGAAAAATGGGACTTTTACAGATAAAGGGGATGCATGTCATCAATGATCTATCAACCAATGGTTACTCAATTTTCCATTAAAAAACTACACATGGTCCCTTTTAGTGGTTTCTACCTCTATGAAATAATTATATAATTGATTAAAATTTAATTAGTTAGATTTATAATTAATTTTTGAGACTTTGGATAAACCTAAATTCCTCATGAATGATTTCGATGATCAATGTTGATTTGGTGAGCATGGTTGGGCATTTAATTAAATTTTGATAACTCTGATTAGTGTTCTATCATTATATTTCATTATATTTAATTACAAGTTCTTGATTGCATGCTATCGAGGCTATAGGGGTGATAACAACCTGAGATTGATCCAATGAGGGTTCTTATTTGTGTGGTATGGTACGTTTTGTCAATTAGGAAGATAGCGGTTCATCTGAGATTTGTTATGTAGATTGTGAATCCACTAAGTGTAATTTTACCTATGTGAATATCACTGATAAATGGAGACTAGAGAGAAAAAATCTCATGTCACCATAAGAGTTCCTATGAAAGGTTGTATCATATTCCCCTAGATCATTTTGAAAGGTGATAAAAATTAGAGTGGATAATTACTGAACAATATAGTGATTTTTATACTAAGAATGGTGACATTTCAGTGGGGATAAAAACAATTGAGAGGGTCAATGGGTGGCCTGGCATGATTGTGAATGTGGATCTATCTATCTAGATTATATCATAGTAATAGACACCTATTTATTAGTTCATCTATTATGGTTAGAGTATTGGATGAGTGTTTAGAGAGATGTATGGCTATGTAACTAGGATGGATGTGACATGGGAGATCGTTAAGGGATTCCGATATAAAAAGTGGTGGTCATATAGGATTATAATAGATGACCTATTAATGATTGAATATCACATGACTGGGAGATGATAGGTTGATGGATCAACTATTAGACATGATATTTTGGGTTTATAGAAAATGAGTTTACACAAATAAAAAAGTGAGATCCCAGAGATAGAGATATTCCAAGGATGAACCAGCTTGCTATGGGTATCAGTTCCAGTGACATGTTCTGTTGTCAGTTATTCTATAAATGGGCTAAGAGAGCTACAGTTTAGGATATTCATTACATGAGTTTTGATGGGTGATTCGTTGAAATCTATGAATGGGTAGGTTTTCCCATGTGATGGCATGTAGTCTAGAAACACTTGATTAATGTATAAATCTAGAATAAACCCTGTGTATGGTGACCAAACCCAATATGTAAAATATAGATATTCTTCTAGACAACTTTCTCTATAAATATATTTTTTATGTTTTATCAAACATTGGGACTATTACATGCAAACCGCCATCTAAAAGATAACAATGTACTCAACTAATATCGAATTGTGTTTTTCAGATCATTCCTTGATTTATATACCAAACCACATGGATAAACATCTCACATTTTCTATTTCAATACCCCAACCATACCATTGAATTTTTATCTATTATTCTACAAAACAAACAATCATGGAAACATGATATATAAAATACCAATACATGAGTTACTATGCCTAGACCAAACCCTTGGTAGACCTAAAACTAAAGCCATTAATCATAATCTATCAAATCCTATTGAAATTGTACATACAAATTGCTATAGAAAATTAGATTTCTCAATTAAACATAGTAACTGATCCAAAGGAATGTCTCAAATGTAACATTTTCATGTGAAACGTATTATAGAAATTATCATTATCTCATCCAATTAATTTCTACTCTATTTAATGTTTATTCTAGGATGTAGTAATTAATTTTTTGTTGATATTATGATTGTCAAGAACATTTTGGTTTCCATTTTATATGACTTCTAAAAACATATCTCACTCATTTTACATGAAATAGTCTTATGTAAAATAAGGACCCTCTACTATGTTATTCATGATCTCCCAAACCAATAGCCTTCAGATTTTTGTAAATTTTGTCACTGAAGGATGGAAAACATCTATTTAAAACCCAAAAGGGGCTGCAACAAAAATAATAGATAGGTTTTTGTGATTTTTTACAATAACCTTACCATTGATTAAACAAAAACAAACACAAAAATAAATTATATTTAAATTTATATCGTAATAAAAGGAAACTACAATCAATAAAACTTTATTTCAGTTTTATATTATTTTTGAAGAATTTGAAGAATCAATCTTTTGGTCACAAAAAATGGAAATGAAAATAATTAAAATTTCCAAAAGAACATTTATCTGGATTATAATGGGAAAACAATTAATTATCTTGTCTCATTTTAAAGATAGATCAATTTATTAAAATATGTAAAACAAATGTGTTAGTGTATTAGCGTTTGAATAGAATCAGGTCCTAATATAAACAATTTGTATTAAATGATGCTCTAAATATCAATCCCTTCAAGAGAATGTCAGACTCATAGATAAACCCACCCAACCCCAAAACAAAGTCATCACTAGTTTACAAAATATGAGAAAACCTCCTCACAAGAATAATTACCTAAAATGAAAGTGAAGGAGGCAATTAACCCAATAGGAAAGAAGAATAATAACACACACATGTGTAGATTTCACACGATTTTCCTGGACTGTTTTTTCTTCATCATTAGTGTCGATGTGGGGTCAATCGGCTAGTCGGTATTTCACGGCTGACAATGTACTCGATTAGGATTCTGAGGGGGGGACGCGAATCAGGAACATTTGGTAGAAATATTGGGTCTTGGAGGATATTCTCCATTAAATGAGTAGGGAAATATATATTAGGGATTTAGAATAATAAAATATTTTTTGAATTGTGAGAATAATTATTATCAACATAAATAATTGTTATTTTATATTTATTTTATTCATTCATCTCAAATGAATCTATAATTTATTTTTATTATTTTTTATAAAATTGTTTTTGAAAGATTTTAAAAAAAAAATAACTTTTTATGTGAGGGATTATTTATTAGCCTCAAATAATTTCGAATAAGATTAAAATTTATTGAAGATGTATGATGGATAATTTCAAATTATAAAATTCATAACATTAGTCAACTATTAAATATATATATATATTCATTTATATTCATTTCAAAAAAAATTATAATATACATACTTTAATCTACTTTTTAACTATATATTTTTATTGATGAATGATGTGATGGTTCTATGTAATTAATAAATATTTATTCATTTTTATTGTAAAACTATCATTATTATTGAAAAATATATGGTGAAGTATTTCTTTAATGGTAAAATATTTTTTTTGAAATAATAATTAATAACAATATATTTATCTGTTGAGAATATATTTGTTGGTATTAATATCATAAAACAACATTTTTAATTGTTGGTAAAATATGTGTTGCTAATAAATGATTAAAATCAAAAGATTTATTTGTTGGTAAAACATATTGTTGGTATGTATAATTAAAACCAACAAAACAAAATATCTGTAAAAATTTGAATGATTTTACCAATAGATATAATATCTACCATTGATTTTTTGTTGGTATAGATCACTTTTTTTGTAGTGCATAACTGTTTCACCATGGGGACCAATAATTCTTTTTCATTATTAATGAGGATCAGATAAGTTTCATATTCATTGATTATCATGAGTTTGGAAACATTATGGTAAACATAATTTATAGTCAATAATATATTTATGAATTGTTGGATCATCTATGTGGTCTAATTTCAATGTCAATATAGTTGTATCACGGAGAGGGGGTGGGGTGAATCAGTGATATCTTTTTATTTTTTTTACTATCCTTACATATGAAACAACATTCACCTCTTTTTGATGGGTTCCTTCACTATTGGAAACAAAAATAAACACAGATCCACAATAATATAAGATTATAAATAGTTCACTACTCAATAAGTTTATCTATTACCTTGGTAGTGTTTGGAAACAATTAAATACCACACAACCCCCTATAAAACAATCATTTTTGTATGGAATAAAAAACATTGGACATTCTCTTTCACAATTGTATAACTATGTTCAATAAAATATTTCGTGTGTGTATCATCCGTAGAATCTTAACTAGTAAAGTTATATAAATAGTTTGTTTATAATTTTGAATGGAATTAAATAAAAACATTTATATGTTATTTTTTTAATCAAAATAATATTTGATATGTATATTTCAAATTATAAAATGTGGTTCTATTTGTTAAAAAATAATATTTAATTATAAATTTATTTATTTAATTTTCATAATGACTTATATTCTTATTCAAAATTATAATAAAATTATACTTTATTTTAAAACAATAGAAATAATTGTTAATATAATAATATTTTCCCAAATTTTAAATTTATCTTTAATGTGGATTAAAATTTTTGAATGAAGAAATAAGAATTATTATTTTTTAAATCATGAGAATTTTAAATTTTAAATTTTAATATAATTTATATCATATTAATAATTAGATTTATATAAATTAATTATATGAACAAAATTTTTAATAGTATTATTATAAATTATGCTTCCAAAGATGATAATATAAATTATTATAAAATATTAAAAAACATTTTTAAAAACAATATTTTATGTCAATTACAAAATATTCATTTGGAATTACAAAAATAAAAAATATTATTTTATCTTTTAAACATAAAAGAATTATTAGTATTAGTATTAGTATTAGTATTAAAATATGGAACATTTAAAATATTGAAATGAAACAAATAAAAAATAAATGACAATGAAGAATTTGAGAAAAGGGAAGTGTCATGATCTGGGTAAAGATATTTGAGGGTTGGCTCTCAACCTTATCTAAGGGTGAGAAGTTGAGTAAGTGAGGGGAGTTGAGCTGAAGAGGGATGTTAAGATTAATTCTAGAGAGGAGTCTAGTGCTAGCCCTCAACCATGGTTAAGCAAGAGGACAAACCATTGTTGAAGATCTGAGTGACGTTGAAGGGTCTAGATCTCAATTAGGGTTTCTATTGTAAAAAAGGAAGGCAATCTATTCATCGTTTTTGGATTTTTTATGTGTAATTTATTATATTATTTTTTAGTTTTCAGAATCTTATTAACTTAGTTTTTCTTCATTTTGTTTTTCTTCTCTATCGATCAAGATTTCTGGGATATCTATCCCAGTTTGATTAGTCTTCATATGTCATTTGGTTTGTCCCTATAATAGTACTAAATTGTTTCAGACAATATTTCAAGATTTGTTTCCTAAAATAAATATATTGCAGTGTATGAATGTATTATCGATGTTTTCACCTGTACGCTGATCTTGTACAACAATCTTCAATTTTTCAATGTTTTCCAATTTGGATTAATCTATTTTATATACTGATTGAATTTAATATTTTTATATATATATATATATTTTTCATCTTAGACACTCTACATTCTTTGAAATACTGATTCATTCACGGTTTATAGTCCAAAAATATCCATGTAAACATTTTTTATATTTGTATGTATTGTGGGGATGTCTTTATAAAATCCATACATGAAACTTTAAATTAAAAAAACATCTCTCACTCCAGTGGGAGGGTGAAAATGTGTTTTAAGGAAATAGGATCTTTAGCATATTCTTCTGAAACAACAATTAAGTGATAGTCTATCTAATTTTATCTTGTGGTTTTTTATAAATGATTATTAATCATTTTAAACCATTTTTTTCAATTTTACATATTTAAATTTTGATGTTCATTTTTAAGGTATTGTTTAAAATTATTTTTATAACTATTAAATTTATGTTTTGTTTGTGTTTTATATGGGGATGTTGTTCTTCAAAACTCTAAATATTTTCCAAAATAATTAATTATATGTGTGATTTTAAAACAAATATCAGGGTAAATATGTATATACATATATTCATGTTCTTCAAAAAATGGAATACATTTTTAATTGTATTTTATTATTTATACTTATTAAGGTGTTCTTCCAGTTAATATTTATGTAAGGATGATATTTGATATAATTTCATATAATGGTTTTCAATTCCCAAATTAGTAAGGGATTATATTTATTTTTATACAAATGGTGATTAAGTGTGAATTTTTTCTTCTAAATGGGTGTTTTTTAATTATATAATTTTATTCTAATTTAATTTTGTAAAAAATATTTCTCAAGTATTTTAATTATTTATGAGATTTTATTTTATAAAAATCATGTTTTATTATATAATTCATTTTAAATATGATGCAATATATATTTTTATTAGTCAATTTATAATATATGTTTTTGTAAGGGATATGTGTATATATATATCAATTCTTATGTTGAATATGATTTCATGCCATCTCTACTACAAATTATATTTTTTTAAATTTTTAAGAGTTCGAAAAATGTTTTGAGACGTAATCATGCCATATAAATTTCATTTATAAATCATTATTATGGATATACAGAATTAATTATCAATAACATTTTATACATTAATATATATAAATTTGTATTTATATAAATGTAAACATGTGTATTCCATAATATTTTTCATTTATTAGATCTACCAACAAAATGGATTCTCTGTAATTATGAATGAAATTTTTTAGTTCAAGATGTTAATTAACTATCCATGAAATTATGAAAAATATAAGAATCAAGGGATTTGGTTGTGCCAAGAATAACAAGTGATATTCCATGATGGTTTATATTTATACATTTATATATAAATATTAGTCTATGTGTATTTAATTCTTGATTATTATTTTAAAGAAAAAGATCTATTAGAAATAGTATATATATATATATATTTGTAAGGAATAATGGAAAAGGATTTTATAAAATTTATAACATGAGAAGTGTAAACATGAAGGGGGTTAGGAAGTTAACTCATCCCCTAGAAAGGTATGTGGAACCTCACAACCTTTAATATTATATGTGGCCTCATGGAATTTTTTTCTGAAGAATGCTTAATATTTTCCAAAAATTACTTGATTATATTTAAATTACATTAAAATAATAATTATTTTGAAAATATTATAATATTTTATAAATGTATTTTAAAATATATTTTTATGATACCTTTTTTAAACCCCATTACTGGTCAAATTTAATGATCGTCATTTTTTTAAAATTATGTTCCCAAGTCAATCATAAGTTCAATGTTTGATGGGTTAAATAAAGATTCAACATATGTGAAGTAGATTAGATGTTTTAGTTTTATTTACTTTTGTACATATTTGTTAAAAATGTAATAGTTGTCTACTCCTCTAATAACTAGACTAATAAAGTTCCTGCTATGTATTAAATTCTTTTTTTTCTTTAGTCTTTTATAAAAGAATTACACAACCTTTTCATGTGCTGAATTGGGAGGCCTGGGTTCTGGTCTTCACCCTTGGTATTAGAGAAATGGTCTAGAAAACTTTAGATATTTGATATTATTATTGTATGAAAAAAATTCTTTATGAAAAAATTTCATTGATCTTCTATATAATTATGTTCCCTTAGAAATCTATTTGTTCTAATTCTTAGTATAGAAATTCATAATTTTCTTTAGTCGGACAAAAAAATTATGAGGATGAAATTCTTTTATGGGGGAAAAATGTAACATCCTAAGAAATATAACTAATAATTTTAATTAATAGATTTCTTATAAATATGAATGGTTTTAAATAAAAAAAATTTATAAGAAATTTTGTTCAATAAAATCAATATTTTATATTAATATTTTAAATTACAAAATAATGTTTTCTGTTTTAAAAAATAATATTTGATTATAAAAACATTTATTTGATTTCATAATGAATTTAATTTTTCTTCAAAACTATTGTAAACTATTAATTATTTTGAAACCAATATAAATATCTATTAATATAAGAAAATATTCCTTAAAATCAAAGTGAATTTTAAAGTTGATTAAAATTATTGAATGATGAAATAATATTTTATTTTTATAAAGCATGAGAATTTTAAATTTAACACTTAAATATTACTTTTATATTTTAATTAATTATATTTATAGAAATTAATTATTTGAATAAAATTAATAATATTATTATAAATTATGATTCAAATAATTATAATATAAATTATTATAAATTATTTAAAATAAACATTCTTATAAAACAATATATTTTGTTAATTAAAATATAATCATTTTGAATTATGAGAATAATTATTGTTTTGTTTTATTTTAAAAAAATATTATTATTATTATTATTAGGGAATGTTTAAAGAAGATTTAAATGAAAATAAATAAAAATATAATTATGAATTTGGGATAAGGGGGTTTTCGTAGTCTGCATAATGGGATTGGAGGATTGGTCATCGAGCTCATCCAAGGGAGTGTTGTCGGTTTGACGAGGGGAGCCGAGTTGATAAGGGAAGTTGAGTGGAATATTAATGTGGATTCTGATGTGAGGCCTTAACCACGGTCTAATAGGAGGATGGAGCAATGATGAATATCAATTTTCATCGAAGGGTATCGATCTAGGTTAGCCTTTCAGCTGTCAAAAATGATGGAAATCAGTTCATAGTCATCCGCTATGTGATTTGTATGATTTTGTTTTATTTTCTGGGTGTCTAAATATCCTTAACTATTATGGTAAACATTTTTTTCGTCCATCGATTTTTGTTTGTTGGATATATATCCCAGTTTGATTTGTCCACATATGACGTTTGGGTTGTTCCCGTAATAGTATTAACTTATTTAAGTAAAATTTCATTCCTGTTTTTTTTAAATAAATCTATTATAGTGTATGAATTTATTACTATGGACATAACCAGTACATTGATCTTGAACCACAATCTTGAACCAGTCAATGTTATGATGTTTGGATTAATCTGTATTATAAATTTGTTTAATATAAAAGTTATATATATTTTTTTTCATTCCATCTTTAACACTCAACATTCCTAGATAAATTTAGTTTATCATTGTCTCTATTCCACAAATAAGAGTGTATCCCTTCTTTATAAATTTATTTCATGGGGGATGTGGCTATAAAATCCATACAAGAAAATTTAATTTTCAAAACCATCTATCATTCTATAGGGAGTTTGAGAAATTCTCTACAGAAAACCGGATCTTCAGGATCTTTCCCTTCAAAATCGAGTATGGGATATTTTGTTTCATCTTATCTTATGGTTTTGTGTAAGAGATAATTACACTTTTAAAGACAATAATTTTTTTCCAGTTTTATATATTGAAATTTCCCTGTTCAATTTGAAAGTATTATTTTGATTTATCTTTATACCTATTCAATTTCGGTTTAGTTTATGGTTTCTAAGGGGATTTTGTTCTTTGAAACACTACATATTTTCCAAAATTATTAATTATATGTGTAATTTTAAGCCCAATATCATGGTTTACATGTATATACATATACTTCAACCTCATAAAAATGAAACTATTTTTAATTTTAGTTTATTATTTATACTTAATCAAGGGTTCTTCCAATTAATATTCTTTAAGGATGATATCTGATTTATTTTCATATCATGCTTCTCAATTTCAAAATTAGAAAGGGATTATATTTATTTTCATCAAAATTAAGTTTAAATTTGAATTTATTTTACTTGAAGGGATATATTTCATTATTTTATTCTAATAATTTTATTTCAAATTATATATTTCTTTTGTATTTTAATTCAGTAATAGATTTGAATTTATCAAAATCATGTTTTATTATAGAATTCATGTTAGATATTTTGAAATGGATTTTTTATTTTTCAATTTATAATATATGGTTTTAAAGGGGTAAATATTTTTATGTATAAATAAAATTCATTGTTGATTATGATTTTCTGCCATCTCTGTTGAAAATAATTTTTTTTTATAGTTTATAGATTCCAATAATTTATGAAATGGAATCTTGTCCTATACATGAAATTTATAAATCAGGATTATGCCTATAGGTCATTGATTTTCATTGAAATTTCATAAACTAAATTATGTAAAAATATATGTATATACAAGTAAGCATGTGAATTTGAATAAACATTTTCATTTATCAAATCTACATACAAAAGTACATTTTTTGAGAATATGAATGATATTTCATGTACATGAGGTTAATTAACCATCCATGTAAATATGAAAAGTCTATGTATAAAGTGATTTGGTAGTGCCAAGTCCAAAAAGTGATCTCCAAAGAATGTTTATATCTGTAAATATATATATATATATATATATGTGTGTGTGTATCTGTTTATTTAATGTCATTTTATGTTTCAAAAAACATCCACTGTAAAACATATATATATATAAGTATGGCAAGCTAAAAAGGATTCTATAAAATATTGTCACTTTAACATATTAAACAGGAAAGGGAGTGGTGAGTGAACTCTTCCATTAACAAAGTTAGTAGGACAAGACATCCTTCAATGTTTCAAGTGTCCACATGGTTTTATTTCAGAATTTGGCTTAATATTTTATAAGAAACACTGAATTATGTTTAAAGAACATTCCAAGAATAAATATTTTAGAATTAATTAAAATATTTAATAAAGGTATTTTATAAGGTATTTTCAATGGCATTTTTTATAACCCCTTACTATTAAATTTAACAATCATCCCTTATTCCAAAATTATTTTGATTTTTGAACTAGAAGTTCTATGTCAGGCATATTTGATAAAGAATTAGCATACACAAATTAGATTAGATATTCAATTTTTCTTTACTTTTTTGTAGCTTTGATTAAAATCTAAGGTTTGAATAATCCTTGATATCCTATAATTGTAACGTTCTTAATATGTATTAAATTTTGTTTACTATTCTTTGGTCATTTATAAAAACAATATTACACAACATTTATTTGTGACAAAATAAGAAGCATGGGTTCAGGTCATTACAATAATCTTCAAGTAACACAAATATGGAACAAAAGTTTTTTTACATTCTTATTATAGTAAGGTTTTATCACTATTCAGAAATATTTTATAAAAAAATTATTCACATCCTCACCCAGAAGTAGGTAAGAAATTATTCTGGACTTCATAATGATACTCAAAATGATTTCCCAATCCGAGTCCTAATTCCAATTACTCAACACAAAAATATAGCTTTGTAATAATATCACTGACACAATTATAAACCGCTTCTAATCTGAGTCTAAATATTATGGTCTATTTCCCAGTCCAATGATCTATCCCAATATGATGATAAAATGAATATGATGATGTCTCTTATCTTTTCTTCTTCTATCCATATAATTTTCTCAATAACAATCAATCCAGAAAAATATTCTAAATGAAAATATGGATCTTCTCTCTCTCCTCATCATTAGAAAATATGTGTCCGGAATATAAAAATTATTTCTCCTTTTATAGGCAACCTAATAAGAGTTTGGGTGGGATTATAAAACCTTTTCCTGATCCACCAATACCAAATTCTCTTTTTCCCTTTATTTACGGATTTTTTATGACTTCCTCAATGATTTTATACTCTTCTCAAATATTATTGAAACTTATTACAAGTTCAAATCACATCAATATTCTTAAAAAAAATTTATCCACTTCTAATTCTGATCTTCCCTTAATATTTTATAATTAAGATGCTTTGAACCATCTTCCTATATGATGAAATGAAAAACTTCTCAATTTGATGTCTAGTCCCACTTTTAAACAATTCATATCTGACCAATCCCATTATGTTTCTCTTCACCAATTAAAAGCCCAATATTTTCATCAATATTTAAGCTCCCTTTGACAATACATTCAAATGACTTCATGATAAGACTCTTTTTTCTAAAGAGATGAATCGATTTCAGCTCAAATACGATGGCTCCTGACCGAACTGACCAAATCACATGAAAAAAAATCAGATTTATTCTTTCTTTCTTTACCCAAATGTAGAAATATTAGAGAAACACTGAATAATTATATTAATTTTCTCTTGACCCGCTTGAAATACCAGAACACTTATAAAACAAGTCAGAGAAAAGAAACAGTTGAACCAGTAAATAATCTTAATGAAAATGGTTGTCCTAATTGTTGATCAGTATCGAACTATCTGTTTTGTATCATCCTATAAAAATATTAATTGTTTTCCTATTCATTGGTTCCATAAAAATCCGATGAAAAAAACATTCCTCCGATTATTAAGCAGTATTATCGAGTCTGATGGACTGGTATCATTAGATTTGGAATGTAGAACTTTCTTCTTCTCTAAATATGATACCACTATGTTTTATGCACCCAAATTCATTCTGTTAATATTTAAATATTTTAGTTTTTGATAAGATTTAAAAAAAATTAATTTATCTCATTAGGATCCATCTTCCTAGCATAAAAAAATTTGAATCTTAGGATCTGAGATCGGAAAACATAGAATTTGGTAACATCCTTCCCTCACAAACATCTAGTTCTATGAATGACTTACTCGTGACATTGAATATGATTAATATCATCTTTAGTATCATCTGAATTATATTGTGATATAATGTAACATCCCATTTTTGTAGAAAAATATTTTTTCTAATGAAACCAAATATGATGGTAGAACCTCTTCTCCCCCCTTCCTTCATCAATAAATTATTATAAGTTTTACAACTTTCTTATTATTGGTAAGAAATAAAAAAAATCAAAGAATCATCATATTTTATAAGAACCAGGCGGACCTTGAACAAAATCTTCATTCGGATCTTTCCTTCATTATGGACCTGGGTTGAGTTTAATAAACCTTTTCTTCCATAAATAATATTCTCAATATGATGGAAATTCTTGAGCACAGTGAGTCTCGTTTTCAAAATACAATTTTTGTTCAGATATTTCATGTTTACAAAGTGAATTGGTTTATCTTCTTTGACAGAAAAATACAACACACTTGTAAAAAAGCTTATTCTTACATCCAAAACATCCTTCATCCACCTTGGTCATAACACATGTATCTTAGTACTTATCTAAGGATGATATTCGGTTAGGATATTATCAAGTAAATATGAAGAAGAAGGATATCACCATGTCCTCATTCTATAAAAAAATGGAAACTATGACATCATAGTGATTCCATTTGGATCCAAAAATTCCATGGTTATTTTTCTAGAAATAATGAATATAGTCTTTATGGATTACCTTGAAAAATTTGTGGTAGTCTTTATATATGATAATATTATCTAATAAATATTTAATGAGCAACATAAGTATTATGTTAATGTTATATTAGATTCATTTTTAAAGTAAAAGTAATATAAAAAGAAAAATAAATGTGATTTTTGATGGATCATGTATCACTCTTGAATCATGTTATCCCTAACAAAGGGATATGAACGGATCCTTTAAAAACATATGAAATTGATGGATGGACATGGAAAAAATTTGTGATGAAGATCCGTAGTTTTCTTAGATAAGATGGGTACAACTATCAATTTTTTGAGATATTTCATATCACTATCAATATCACTAACCTAGCTAACTCATAAAGAAGTTTATTTTTTCAATAATGATGAATGTGAGGAGATATGTTAAGTGTTAAATAAGATTATAATTACTAAACCTATGCTCACATTAACCACTGGGGTGGAAGGATTATTTATCTACAATGATACATACAAAAAGTGCATGGGTTATATACTAACGAAAGATGAAAATGTGATGGATTGTGCTTCTAAAAAATTAAAAATACAAACTAAAAACTACCTAGTGAATTATTAATAATTTTATGTTGTGATATTACCTTTCAAAATTGGGTGAAAATGTCCCTATGGTGAGAAGGGTGACATATATAGCGATCATAATATACTCAATTATAAATTCACACAAAGGGGGTCGATTGAAACAAATGAATATTGTAAGATACGATCTAGGATTATGATTATTCAATCTATTACCATATAGAGAAGGTGAAAAAAGTTTAATATTATCTTAATAAAAAGGATATCATTACACTATCTATGATATGGATTGAAAGGGATCTAATTTTCTATGATATGTAATGTTTTCAAATGGTAAAATTAAAGGATCATCATCCTATGATGGTAAAATATCTTCTCAACCCCACATTATTGATAGGATTATGGAGCCCCAAAAATATACTGAGGATCTATAGATAAAGGTAGAGAAAATTCTAGAGTTAAACTTTGATATAGACATAGTTATAAGGTTTGGAAACTGGGTTTGTGACCCATAAAAACTAGTGGTGAAGAGGGAACTTCTGGATGATATGCATATCTCATTTTTATCAATTTATCTTCAATGAATTAAGATGTATACTGATCTAGATAAAACTTTCATATGATATGACATAAATATAAGGATTTCTGAATTACTGTATCAATTCATGGTATACCAATAACCTAAGATTAAAAAAATTAATGAATCCACTTCCTATACATGAATATAAATTGGAAAATATGACCAGGGTTTCCGTCTTAAAACATCCCAAGACATCTAATGGAAATTACGAGTTATAAGTGGTAGTTAATCACCATATAATGTCACCCAATTTCATTTCTATTAAGTATGATTTATCACTTGACCAACTCTCCATGATATAGATAAGGTAACTGGTAGGGTTATATATAGTGACACTCATCATGGTTTCTGATAGAGATATGAGGTTTTCCAATTGGTTATGGAGTGCCCTTCAACATTCATTGGATACAAAGGGATTTATTAATAAATCTTATCATCCTAAAAAGGATTTCCATTAAAATATAACAATTAAATATCTAAAGGATACACTTATATCATTTTCAATAAATTCCGTTGGATGTTTGGGATTGTCACCTTCCTCGACTGGAGTTCTCATTCAAAATGATTTTCAATTAAGGAATTCAAGACGCACCATATGAGGTTCTTTATGGGAAGATGTGTTAGACACTTAAATGATGGGTTAAAGTTGGAAAGAGGGAAATTATGGGACCTGGTTTTAATAATGTTATGAAAATGAAGGTTTAAACTATTCCACATCATTTGAAAATGACACAAATTTGATGAAAAATTCTTTTCATACAATCATCAACGAGACCTATAGTTTCCGGTTTGAGATAAAGTGTTAATTAATATATAATTATGGAAGAAATTCAAGTGGTTTTTGAATAAGGGAAATCACAATCAAAGATAAATCATACCTTTTGAGATATTTCATGTTGTTAGAGTCCTAACATGTTAAACATCACTCCCACACAACATTTTCCTTGTATATGTTGTGTTCAATGTACCCCTTAAGAAGATGTATATATCAGGCCTCCCGCATGTACTGAAAAAAGTGGTGGTACCCTTGGAGTATGATAATTCATTTTATTATAATACTCTAAATATCTTAAATTATAGAGACAATGTCTATTAAAAAAATAAAACTTGCCTAGTCAAAATGATATGGCAAAATCACATGATTGAGAAAAAAATGGGAACCAAAAGAGGTAATGTAATAGACGTAATGTCATCTATTGTAGTGTATGAAATGATATTTTGAGGGGAGAAATATAATGTTGGGGATGAATGTAAGGAAATAGGAAATTATAAATGAAATACCCTTTATGATTAAATAAATTCCTTATCAAGAAATGTTGTAATATGAAACATAATAACTTATTTGGTTATTTTGGACTGTTATAAATTATATTAAATTTTATTTAATATAATGTTAGATATAATTACTGTTGATAATATATTCATTTTGTATTTATAATTAATATTTGTATATATAACGGGTTTTTATAAAGATTAATTAACATAGATCGAAGAATACATAGCCTTGACCAGTAGGATTTCACAGAATGAAGCCCCATTATCTGAGGTTCTGACATAGAAGGCTTCAGTGGGATTTTCCATTAACCAAGACCAAGCCAATATTTAATAACCCAAACATGAATAAAACTATTTATAATATAATTTCAATACGATTAGAATCATGAACCAATCCATGTTTACTGAACCACCCTAAGAGAGTTCACATTTCACACACCTTACCCTTAAGGTGTACTCTTGTGTAATAAGGGGTTGTGTATCTAATCCCTAATAGTATAAATTTTTATATTTTAATATTGTAAATAAAATAATGATTATTTTTTTCCCAGTTTATTAATACTTTATAAATATAATTACATATGAGTTAATGAAAATTTTATTTTGATAAGAAGAATCCAAAATTATATATTTTGGAAAATATATGGTTTTAACACAAATTTTTTTAAAAATCTATAATTTTGAAATTAATATTACCATCTTATAATATTATTATTATATAATATTTATATACAAAAAAATGACAATGTAAATTAATAATGTCCAATTTAATATTTGTAAGGTTAAAAAATTATTACTGTTGTAAAAATTAGTATTTTTTGGTATATAAGGATTATTAATTAAAAGTGTAGACTATAAAATTTAGGTAACTCCTTCGATAATTTAAATATTGGTTTTTAATTCCACATAATCTAAATTAGATAATGATGAATTTTTCATAGTTTTTTTGAGATAATCAAATTTTTGGGTAAAAAGTAAATACGATATAAATATATTTTATGTATTATGACAGCATAATGAACCAAAATTGAATAAATAAATACCATAAAAGGAATCAAAGGCCAAATATATATTTATCCTTTAAAAATGTGTATTTATGTTATTTTATTAATTTTTTAATCACTTAATGAATCATCCAAAATCAATATAAGATTTTAATGTTTTAATTTAATTATTTATATACATGAATCACTTTCACAATGCCATTGGAATTATTTAATATTTTTGGCTCATGGACTTATACAATATCTAAAAACTATCATCTTTGTGAAAATACCATGGTAAAATCCATGGGATTGTTTATGTATTTTATTAATCTTTCATAAAGAGTCCAAACAATATTATTTGAAATTAATAAACAATTTCCATCTTTTTTCCATAAATACACACATACCCACCCCTCCACTACACTCAGAAACCATTAATATTGAATTTTATCTCCCCATACCTCTCAAAATCCATCCCAAGGTGTTCTCAACCTCTTAATGAACACCTCCCAAGATTTTATAAGCACCATATCAAGGTAAGGGATACACATCTCTTCCATTATTATTTCAAGATCATTATTTTTTCTAATACTCTTGGTTTCTAATTGGTTATATTTTAATTCATTTTTAGACATCAATTTATTATTCTTATGATTCTAAAGAAATGATATAACGCATTTCACTCATTAAACCCATTAGTGAACCTTTATGTACACCTATTATGCAACAAAAATTATCTTGTGATTTTATATGATGAAACTTTCTACTGTGAATATACATGACCATTTCTAGTCAATGGTATTAAATTAGATAAAACTACCCTTCATTTATTTTGGTCATCAATTTATTTGAACTACACTCTTTAATCATGGGATTTAATGTTATGAAATACATTATTATGTTGTACAATCAATGTGGCACACAAATGCATGTACATGGAATGAATGTGATTGGTTGGTAAAGAGTTATATAGTTACTATATGCATTGGGTAATGTTTTTTCTCATAATATACCATGTTTGGTTCATGAGATTGTATCCTAAGAACACTATGTTATGATATCTCAATAGTTGTCATGGACTTATATAGCTCATCCAGTTTGTGGTCTGTCATCTCTTTATGCTAGTTCCTTTTGATTCATGTTATTAGAATAGCTTAACTACATGTGTTTGTTTGTTTAAGATGAGGTGTTCTTGGGGTCGACAAGATAGAAATTTTTTAGGAATCAATCACATAGTGAAATTTTTTCATGTAATGAATTTTTTGTGGTGGGTGTTTTAAAACATTTCAATGTTTGAATAGTTTCTCTGAGTCTATTCAAGAAGTGAAAACCATTCACATGGTGAAATTATATTATCCAATAAAAAAATTTATTTTATTTTTAAATTATAATCAACAACCTATCAGGGATTCCCTGATGTGAATTCTTAATTGATGACATGAATCATTCAGACCCATGCTATTTTTATCAAGTGAGTGGTTTTATTTAATTCAATGTGTTTCTCTATCATTCTTCTAGACCTACAATTTGTCAATTTCCAATGACCAACGATATTTAAACTCCATTGAAAATGAATCATTTATCATTCATTCATCAAAATGAAAATTAAAGTTCTCCACCTTCTTCCTCGTCTTTGATATCATTGATTATTATCACCTATAACCCTATATTAGCATGTAAGACTATATATATGGTTATAGATTTATGGTAATGAGATAATCATGGGTTTTTATAATGAAATGCAAGGAATATATTGATATGTGTAACTTTTTATATTCTATTGTGAAAACTTAATTGAGGTAGGTTTATTATCTCTTACTCTACAATTCTAAAAATGGTTTTCTTGACCAGTTATAAATTTTTTTATGAATTTTTTGAAATATCTTGTGATATTTATATTTCAAAACTCCTATTTGATGTGATTTCAAAAGGGTTGGGTTGGAAAGATGGGTTTTCAATTTAAATATACCTTAAATAGTAAAATTTTCATAAAACATTTGTGGGTGTTCATGGTCACGTGGAATAAATAATTGTATGAAGTACCACCATTAAGTAATCGTACAAATGGGTTGTGGCTGAATGTTCCACCATCAAATGGGATCACCATTTGATGTCACAATGAATGGATTAATCACCACTCATGATTATAGGGAGGTCTGTGGTAACATATATGATGTATGACTATAGGTCTGGAATTGGGTTGATTATGAAAAGTAATAAGAAATGGTTTTAAAAGTTTTTATTCAACTTTTTATATAGAACTATTTTATGGGTTTTAGATGAATTATTTATCTTTTTCACTCATATTTTTAGAAAATATTATGATTAATGGTTTTGTGGTTTGTGTTGGTATGTCATTGGGGAAATCCTATTGATTGATATACTCGAACCCTTATTGGGTACTTTTATTCATTTTTTAAATTTTTTTTTCTAATAATATATAGGTAGTGTTCATATTTTTTACTACTCTAGTGGTGGTTCTTTGCATTACTGTTTGGTTACTGGAGGTGGATATGGGGAGTGTTTTCGTCTTGTTCTAGGATGGTTCTATATTGGAACCAATGACATTCTATTTGGATTCTTGTCCTCATACCTTTACTTTTTTTCCTTCTAATTTGATATTTCACTTTATTGGTTTTTCTTTAAGTTGTGATATTTTTTATTCAATCATTATTAATTTATTCTTAGATGTTGCATTTTCATTTTAGGATTTATGGATTATTAGGAAAAAAATTCCCCCATAATTATCTTAATGTAAAGACCTAGAAATTTCATGGAAATTGTTTTTAAATACATTGAAATTTTATGAGTTTGTGGCTTCTGACGACACTTGATTCCGAGGCCCGTAGTACACAAAATCAATTTCTGGAGATTATCTCGGGTACGTTCAGTGAGTGAACGAGCTGGTTTTTCTATCTTTTTAACCGGTACTCGGAATTGAAATATGAGGGCAACAATGAACTCCCATTGCTGATAATTGCTCAAGGGGACCTTTACCGCATATTCATTTTATGCGGGTTGTAAATTGCAAATTTGGGTTTAGTTAATAAGTTAAATTAAATTTTTTGGACAATTTTATGTCTTGGGAAGTTAATCCCTTCCATGGGAAGTTATTGGTGGGGACCAAAACCACCCAACTTCCCATGTGAGGATATTTGAGAGGTGGGGCCCACACGAGCCCCAACCTTTAACCTCCCCCTAAAATCCCTTAAAATCCCTTAAATAAATTGTCAACCCCCTTAATTAATGAGACTCTTCCTCTCCATCTCTCTCCCACTTTAATTTTCCCAACATACTATAATTAATTAAATGAACCTCTTCATTTAATTAATTAAGTGATTTGAAAATTTTAATTGGATGTGTTAATAAAATATTATCCAAGCCTAATATTTTATTTTGGGGGAGCTTTGATGTGTTGAAAAAAATTTGGGAGAGAGCTCTTGATAAAAGAGAGAGAAGTATTCATCTCCTCAATGAAGAACGATTTTCTTCTTCGATGAAGAACACCCACCTTCAACAAAGAAAGACTCGGTGAAGAACGCTCCACGTTTCTACAATCTTCTACTTCCTCCGCATCAAGGGAGGAAATAAAACCGCGGGGAACTCACCAATGATGACAGTTCTTTCCCAGCATTGATGGAGCGACATCGCTTTCTGTTTCTATGATGACAAAACCATATTCGAGGTAGGGGATAATATACAATTTTAGTTGATTAAAATTGTACTTGTTCCTCGTTGTTTTTTTTTTATGAAATGAATTTTTCCATGTGTTACCACCTAATGTGGAGGGAACAGTCTGAATGAACATGACCTGACGACCCTCCGCTTGAACTCGATCTTTTTGGAATCAGCGAATGGAGGCGGAACGCGGAACAGGCCGGCAGCGCAAGGGTCGTCGTCGCACACACAAAGAAAAGCCACGACCAAGCGGGCCACTGCGGAGGGAGCACAGCACCATCACGCCATGCTGGGAATGCAAAGCCACGGCTAGGTCAGGCCACGACAGAGGAAGCAGACGCTGTCGCACCAAATATTCTCAAGGAACCGCGTCCCGATTTGCGGGCTGCTTCGGCGGGAGAACCGGCTCGCCTGTCAGCCGATCAGGTTGTGGAGAGCTGCGACGCTAGGAGGGAGCCGCACCGGACGAACCGTGGCCCGCCCATGCGGGCCTCTTGTGAAAATAAGGCTGACTGGCATCGGCCGCCTGGATAGGGAGGTTGGTGTGGCTTGGCGCCGCCATTTCGGGTAGACCCCCACCCCCGGACCCCTCGGCCAGCAGGCCGAGCCAGCCGGGTCGCACCAGGCCAGGCCGGGCTGCATGTTTCAGCGGGCTAGTCTGACCCTCCTGTCGGGTCGGTCCCACCAAAATAGTATTGACCCGACCAGCCATCCCACCGGGCTTAGCGGGTCGGGCCCATTTCCACTTAAAAGTGAATAACGTAAAGACTGTGTGCCTGATCGACGCGTCGTCTGTGGCACTATGACCCTCGCGACGAGACGGTCCTTTAAAGATACTCTAACTAAGTTTTTTATGACTTGTATAACATTCGGGTTAGAAATGATCATATTTATAATAGGGCCCCTGGAACAAAAAAACCCAATATCTCTCAGACCGGGCATCTGATTGACGTGTCGTCTGTCGCATTGAGTTTATTCTGATGAGACAGAACTTTGGGATATCTCAAATCTATACTTTGTGACATTTGATGTATCAACCCCCTTTACTCGAGGAGCAGACCCTCCCGGAATTGAGTACGTTGTGTGCGGGAACCCTATAGCTGGCTACGACTACAACGACTACCGTGTTGGGATCCTCAGTGGGTTCAACGATGATGACGAATGTACTTGGATCATCCGTGGGTTCAGCATTGAGGAAGACTGTACTTGGATCCTCTGTGGGTTCGGTAGTGATGAAAACTGTACTTGGATTCTACGTGGGTTCTGCAGTGATGGTTACTGTACTTGGTACCTATGTGGGTTCGGTAGCGACGACTTCTATACTAGGATCCTATGTGCGTTCGGTAGAGGATATGATTCAGAGGCTATATCTAATCATCTCCACTCTTCTTTATGATTAGTATACCTGTGTGAGTTGAGTCTTGACTTAAAATCATTACCAAAGTTGTGATTGACTTTTTTCCTGTGTGGACTGGGTTGTGCTTGGCCTCGAGAGTTAGACCCAGACTAGAATTGATGACTTAGGTATACGTATGGGCATATACCTAAGTAAAGACAGTTGATATTTCATGATTGTATCTTTCCTTTGTGGTTTATCCTTTGTGGATTCAGGGAGACCTTCGGTGGTCTTGGAGTCCCTATGGAGTATCATATACTCACCCCTTCATGGGCTATTCCCACACTACGTTGTGTTGGATGCAGACGACAGACAACACTGATCGAGGTGGAGGCTTTTGGAGCTGGACGGTACCTAGAGGTGGACCACTTGGCGGGACACACACGGGGCTCACGGCCGGACCCATGGATCTGGGGAGACCATATGTACCCACCCTTTAGGTGGGATATCCGAAAGACGAATCAGTGGTTACCGCTTTACTTTACTGATGTTGTACTTTCTTTTCAGTTGTACTGTACCGTACATTCTGTTGGGTTTGTATACTGGCCCGTTTACTTGTCAGCACTTACTTCTGTACTCAGTATTACTTTGTGCTTGCTTCAGCTTGCGTACTATATTGTGTTGTTTACTTTTATAAAGTCAATTCGATCTCTTTTATTGGGATTTATGACTTTGGTTCTAGTCGCCAGCCCCTAGCCTATGGAAGGCGGGCTTGGGGTAGTCACAGCACGGGCCCTGAGGGCGGGTCATGAAAAGATGGTATCAAATGAGTCGGTTCTACCGCAGAACTCAGTACTCTAACAATTCTCTATTGTGAATCAATAGTGTTAAGAGTAATGAGTGTGTTTATCAATCCAGGGAGTCCAGTGTTGGTGCGGAAACCAACGTATCCATACACTAGGACCCTAACTTCTGATTTCCGACTCAGTGCACAAAAACATTGATTGCACGTGTGTTTCAAAAGATTTCTTTGTGATTACTTTTTGTCAGCTCACCAGGTATACTATTTGACTGTGGAGCAGCTGTTTCTTTTTAGGATGGTCCCACGAAGGCAGCCATCTAGGGTTCATAGTTACCTGCGAGATGGAAGCCCACCAAGAAACGATTCCTTATTACAGGGCCCCATTACAGCGGAGGCACTAGCGGTAACACTACCTGCTGGGCCATAGATACCACCATCAAAAATAGCAGAGAGTGCATGCCACCTGAGTGCATTGCATCAGTTTCAGCGAAAGAGGCCGCCCAGGTTCCGCGGAGAGACGAACCCTCAGGAAGCTGAGGATTGGCAGGAGGATATCATTAGAGTCTTTATATATGTAAGGAAAAAAGCAGACCTTATGGTGATACATTCCGCGAGTCTCCTGCACGCAGCAGTAGGTAGATGGTGGAGCCTGATGCTCTAGGTGTACGAAGAGGCATCCCTAATTTTGACGGAATTCGAGAGCCTCTTTTGCTCAGAGTTTTTTCCAGCCACCCTCTGTGCGGTGTGCATCCAAGAGTTACTACATCTAAGGCCGAGCATCATCACAGTAGCCCAGTACTCGACGAGATTTACCTACCTCTCGCGCTACTCTATGGACATGGTACGAGACCCATTCTTATGGACCCGTACCATTGAGTAGGGACTGGGGCATGAGATCAGGGCTTCGAGGATCTCCCTCAGCATTCTGACGTAGGCAGGAGTGCTAGAGCGAGCCCTTATTTTGGAGAGATTTCTTGGTGAGCCGACAACAGCAGTGAGACCCACCACAGGGTGACACGTACCAGAGTCTTCTACAGCCAGTAGTAGACAGATGTCGCAGAGGTCCAAGCAGACCAGGCCATCAGGTGGGCGACCTCAGGATAGTGGTGCGAATGTGCGGGGCACACGAAGCAGATCCAGTCTTACGAGGAGCAGGAAGTACTTTTCATGTGGCAGGCATTGCCACATTACTCGTGATGGCCCGAACCTCCATGAAGACGAGCATCAAATAGTTGAGGGACCTCCCAGGCAGAGGTAGAGGTTCGACCATGGCAGTCCGCAGGGAGTAAGCGGATGAGGCAGAGGAGCTGGCCGAGCAGCGGGTGGTGGACGACGCTTTGAGGCTCTACCACCACCACCACCAGGAGGACCACCCCAACCATTGGGAGCTGGCAGACAGGGGTAGGCTCATCTCCAGGTAGTCAAGGCCTATGACCATGGTGCACCTCAAGTGATTCTAGGTACTATCTATGTCTACTTCACCCTTGCTGCAGTTCTTATAGACACATGAGCGAGTCATTATTTTATTTTTGTAGCCCTTGTTTAGAGCTCGGAGATTATGACGGAGTCATTGGCTCGATACTTATATCTAGAAACTCCTACGGGAGTAGACTCGACGATTACGCACTAGTGTCGGTATTGTGAGCTTACTCTAGGAGGTGAGACCTTCGACTGGGATCTTCATGTAGCGGCATCGAGGCCTTACAACGTCATCCGGGGTATGGACTGGTTATCTACAGTCCATTCCCATATCGACTGTATTAGGCGCAATATACCGCGTGTCCGCTCGGATGGGAGCAGGTTCACCTTCACTGGAGAGAAGGGAGCCTTTACAGTGCATGATGGACTTACGCAGAGGAGACAGCAGCCGATCACACATCAATTGGCTATTCTAATCCTAGTAGTGGTTGATGGGGGGAGTCCAAGTTTTTCGGTTGTGGTGGATCAGTATGCAGATGTTTTTCCTGAAGATATTCCAGGACTACCTCCTTGTAGAGAGGTAGAATTATACATTAACATTTACCTCAGGATAGCACCGATATCGACTCCAGCATATCAGATGGCTCCTGTCGAGCTTTGTGAGCTACGGGTACAGCTGGAAGACTTACAGGGAAAGGGATTCATCCAACCCAGTGTTTCACCCTAGGCTTCTCCAATTTTATTTTCCAAGAAGGCGGATGGGAGCTTATGACTATGTGTCGACTACCGTCTCCTGAATCAGGTGACCGTAAAGAACAAGTACCCTCTCCCGAGTATTGACAACCTCTTTGATCAGCTCAAGGGAGCACGATGGTTCTCAAAGATAGACCTCAGGTCATGCTATCCCCAGCTCATAGTTCCAAATGAGGATGTGCAGAAGACGACATTCAGGTGTCGGTACGGCCATTATGAGTTCATGTTTTTTCCCTTCAGCGTGACCAACGCTCCAGTAGTGTTCATGAGTTTAATGAATAGGATCTTCTAGCCTTACCTCGATTGGTTTGTCGTAGTCTTCGTCAACGACATATTGATCTACTCGACCACTAAGGAGGAGCACGCCTACCATTTGCGAGTTGTACTGGATACACTCCGAGAGCACCAGCTTTATGGTAAGCTCTCGAAGTGCCAGTTCTGGATTTGGGAGGTTCACTTCTTGGGTCACGTCATCTCGAAGGCGGGAGTTGCAGTGGATCCTGTGAATATCGAGGGAGTACTTGCTTGGGATCCACCGAGGTGCATGACAGAGGTGCGGACTTTTCTAAGACTGGCTGGGTACTATCGGAGATTTGTTCCATGATTTTCCAGAGGTGCAGCACCACTTTCAGCTTTGAAAAAGAAGGGGAAACCCTTCATATGGTTAGATAGATGTCAGCAGAGATTTTAGAAGCTGAGACAGAGATTGACTAGTGCGCCCATCTTGAGGCTACCGGAGGAGGGAGTATGGTACGTAGTTTACTGTGACGCATCAGGGATATGACTCGGGCATTTCCTGATGCAGGAGTGGGAAGTGATTGCCTATGGTTCACGGCGGTTGAGGCCGCATGAGAAGAAAAACTCAACCCATGACATGGAGTTAGCAGCAGTTATATTATCCTTAAAGATAGGGTGACACTATGTAACACCCGAGACTTTTATGTTATATAAATCATCAAAGGAATATTTTTCTACACAACACTTGCTTGGCTTGCTTTACACGCAATCGCGACCTTCCTCGATAGCTTGCGTCGTACGCAATACCGAGTTTCACTAAACAACAATATGCTATTAAAACTAGCCGTTATGAATAGTAATAACCACTTTTTGAAATTTTATAAATTTTATTTTTCAAAATGGACTTCATTTTTGGACTCAAAATATCGAAATTAGCCTAGGGTGAAATTTTGGTATTTTTCTGAAAACTTTCAATTTTTGATGAATAGTGAAACCACTAAGTGGTAGGTTAAAAACTGAATTTTGCATAAAACTTAATTTTACCGCTTCTGTGAATGGAATTTCAAAAATCCGACAGACACGGTTGATATCAGTAAGTAAAATGTGGTTCAATGAGATAAAAATAATTTTTTGGTGAATAGTAACTTTTTACTTTTTTTACCGCGGTTAATAGTAAATAGGGTAACTAAGGGTAAATATGATATTAATATTACCCTAACACATGTCCTAATTCTATTGGAAAAGTGTAATTCGACCAAAAACAAACTTAGGAATAAAATATGACCATTTAGGCCCACTTGGATTAGATTAGGACATTTATTATTAATTTATTTAAAGAAGGGTTAAAATAGTTAAAATCAAAGTTTAATAAGTAAATCATTTTTAATATGGGGTTATACATAAGATAAATTCGACTATAAATATTCATTAGAAATCTAAAAAGCTTTCCTACATGATGGTATTTTATTTGTAATTTTTAGACATCAAATAATTTAATTTATTTATGACACAAAGATGATGCAGTAATTATCTTATTAATGAAATATTGACATAATTGATGTTATAAACACAAAAATAAATGTAATTTGAGACTTTTTATGAATTCCACTAATTTTCTAGATTACTTTGATATATTAATGTTGATTTAATCAACTTGGTTCGAACATATAATTCTGTTATGACTTTCACAAAAATCATATATCAAATAGTGTCAAAATTGACACAAAATAGTTTTTAAATCAAATATTATATTATTAATTGTTATTGTATTCCTAAAAATCTAAGGTTCGGCCAAATGACTTAGATAAGGATATCTATATTAATAATAAACAATTTGGGGTTCGTTTGGCATGTTATAGTAAGTGTATTAACCATATAGTGAAAGAAAACAAAAAGACATGGTAAAAGTTAAATTATTTAACTTAGTGTTAAATCTAATTGATAAGGTTAAAATAATATCCTAAACTTGTCTAAATTCTATTGGTTGATAGGATTTCGACCCATCCCCACTTTATCTTCGAAATAAGACCCTTTGGAACCATTATAAACCGATTTTGACTTTAATATAAAATAATATTTTGAGATATTCCTAAGGTGCCCCTCTCCTCCCTTATAAAAGGGCACCTCCTCCCCCTCCTCCTCACACCAAATTGAGCACTCAAGCTCGGCCAACCCCTGAACTTTTCTCCCCTCCACTTCCCTAGAATAGTCCTAGATGTCCTGGTCTTCTCCAAAGACCACTCTTAGTTCCTTAAGTGGAGGATTCAAAGAGGCGTTCCAAAGAAAAGGTAATATCCATTACCGATCTTTTCAATTTCTTTCTTCTTCAACTTCTTCTTCTTTAGTTGTTTCATGATGAAGTAATAACATCAGTATTACTTACATAATGATATGTTATTATAAATATGAAACAACCCTAATTCACCTTCTATCCATCCTACGGAAAAATGAAATCACCGCGCGTGCGTACGTACGGAATACCGTCTCCACGCCGTGGTGTAATCTATATTCCACCATCACTTTAAAAGGATGGGTATAATGGTGTAATGAGTAACTATTTATGATTATTATGAAGTAATATTGATACTGAAATAATATATATATACTCCAATACAATTCCACGATCATAGGAACGATATCATCACTCGTGCGTACGTACGGAATACCGTCTCCACGATGTGATGCGACTCGTTCTACATGATCTTCATTTCATAATGATTATATAAATGAATTGAATGAATGAATATGGTATATAATACACTAATACCATTCTAGAAATGAAGTATCTATAACCTAAATATAAGAATAAGAATTTATTCGACAAAACACGCATAAGAACAAAAAGTTATAAAGACCCGAGTAACAAGTAACAATGAAATATTACTAACAAGAAGCTAATAATATGACCATATATGATATCATATCAATATGTATGATTCTGGAATAAGTCAATAACATTATTTAAACCATTATACAGGAGCTTCGGACACATACAAGGCAAATTGGACCTAAGGTAAGGGAAATATCACAATCTCATTTTTATCCGAGATTGTTTATTCATAAGTATTTACTGGGGTGTATTTTATCATCCACATCCATGTTTCATCAATATGTAATATTATTTCCATCCACCTACAATTGTTTAAATCCAATTTTACCCTTAGGTGAGTTTTTAGTAAAGAATATGAAAGGAATCTTTTGTCGTTTTTCCGTACGTGGTACTTTTTGACTTTTCCGACAAAAGTACGAAGAATGTTTTTTTAACTTATACGGCATGAATGGATTTTTAAAACATTACTTCAAAGAAGCTTCCTTTACAAGTTTTCAAGTTTATTTTTAATCAACTTCTTTTATTTTAAAGTTGTATGACATGTTATGAAAGGAAAAATGTTTTTGAAGAAGAAAGGATATTTTCCTCAAGAATTCAATTCAAGTGTTTTATCAAAATTATTTTCCATCTAAGATAATAAAGGGTTCTGTTTCTATCCATATTTTTACATTGGTTTGACTATGTTGTGATGGAATTATGTTTATGAATTCCTTTATCATATATGAATTGATTTATGATGTCATGATGTTTCAAGAATCCCATTTTTGTTATATGTGTTATGCGATGATGTATGTTTTATGATTATGTGGCACACATAAGAAAGGATTCATTATAAGATGGGTGGGACCTATATCTCCCTCCAATGCATTGGGTAATGATTTTATATCTCATGAGATAGACATGGTTGGAACGGAAGGTTATTTCGGTTCAGTGATACAGGACTGAAACGAGGAGTGAACTCGGTTCAGAAAGGGACTTTGTCCACTAAGATAGTCTTGGCAATGAGTCATGACTAACAAGAAATGATTTTCCATGATTATGTGTGCATGCCACAAAGATTCAAGTTTTATGTTATGATTATGGGGATCTCATTTTCACTTCTATGATTTATTCCATGTTAAGATATTATGATCTATTTTGAAGGTTTTAATTTTCAAAAAGATATGATATGATTTTTATTTCCTTTATTTGCCCTTGCTGAGCATTTGAGCTCACCCTTTTATGTTTTCTTTTCCCCAGGTCAAGAAGATGGATATTAAGTAGAATATGCTAAAAAGGGACCCTAGATATGATGAAATAAATGGGAGACACTGTAGAAGATTTATGAACCAGTTGTTTATGTTTCCCCAGTTTCTAAAGACACTATACCTATACGATCCTTTGTGGTTTTGTCATATGTTGTAATAAGTGTGCTTCAATTTTGAAGTATTAACAATGTATGTAAAGTATGGGTTGTTACAGTTGGTATCAGAGGAAAGGTATAGTCAACCTTTGGAAACTAGGATGTGAAATCCTTAGTAAGAACCCTAAGGATAAGTCTAAGTATAGAACACAATCTTAGAAATGGCCATGAATAACCTAGGATAAGACCTTAAGCATGAAAATTTTATTCTTGAATTATGTGGTTTCCTATTATAATTAGTGTTGCTCACACTATTCTTCTTGGTTTTAGTCAATGGCTGGAACCCGAAGGAACCGTGTTAATGCGGAATGCGATGGGCAATGCAATGATTGTCCCCCTGAGCAACCAAACGATATGGGAGCTGGAATGCAAAATCTTGTAGCCATGCTCACACAACTTTCTCAAGCTATGAATCATGCAGGATTTCCAAACGAGCAAAGGAGGGAGCAACATTCTGTTGAATCCTTCATGAGGCAGCGTCCACCTTCTTTCAGCGGGTCTACTGATCCATTAGTTGCTGAACAATGGATTAGTACTACTGAAAAGATATTTTCAGTTCTTCAATGTTCTGAACATGATAAAGTCATCCTAGCAGTGTATCGTTTGGAAGGAGATGCTGATCAATGGTGGAATCTTGTTAAGAATACGAGGCAAAGGGATGAAATTGAGTCTATGGAATGGGACGAGTTCAAGAACTTATTTTTCAATAAGTACTTCCCTCGTATTCTCCGAACAAAGATGGAGAAAGAGTTTCTTGAACTGAAGCAAAGGGATGATGAATCTGTTGGTACCTATGAAGCAAATTTTACAAGACTTGCAAGGTACGCTTCTGGTATTATTATCCAACCTGAGAGTAAGATCGATCGATTCTTTAGTGGCTTAAAACCAAGTCTTCGAAGGGCGTTAGCCATAAGGGACTTCAATAGCTATGAGGAAATCGTTCGATGTGCTCTCAAAGTCGATATGGAGATTGGAGTAACCCATCAGTCACATGGGTTTGATAAGAAGAGGAAGATGGAATTCAAAGAAAAATCTAAAGAGCACACGGAAAAGAAGATGAACTTTCCCTTATGCTCAAAGTGTGGAAAGAAACATGGAGGGAGTTGTCTTAAAGGGACAAGTAAATGTTTTAAATGTGGAAAGGAAGGTCATCGGGCATTTGAATGCCGTGATAATGGGAAGAAGATGTCTAATGATTCAAACAAAGCAAGGGATACACAGAATGATTCTACTACACTTCAATGTTTCAAGTGCAAGGAGATGGGGCATTATGCCAATCAATGCCCAAATCCAAGGGTTGATGATGATGGTCGACGTCAACAAAATCTTAAGGCGAAAGACAAAGGAAAGTCACATGCAATTTCTATCAGCGATGTGGAGTACGATAACGATGTGGTGAAAGGTACACTTACCGTCCACTCTAAAGTAGCAAATGTTTTATTTGATTCTGGATCCACCCACTCTTTTATTTCTAAAGAATTTTCTAAGGGTATCACCGTATTACCTCAACAATTAGATGTTGAGTTAGCTGTGACAACACCTAATGGCACATCAATCGCATCAAAAGTTTATAATTCTTCTCCGATCGAAGTTTGTGGGAAAGTGCTTCCGGCAAATCTTGTGATCCTTCCTTTAGTGGAATTTGATGTGATTCTTGGCATGGATTGGCTTTCTCTACATGGAGCTCATATCAATTTCCAAAGAAGGAAAGTCACATTTCATATTCCAGATCAATCTATGATCGTCTATCAATGCAAGGATGAACATAACCTTCCAGTGGAAATTCCTTCCATCTTATGGGTCATGATTCCACTAAATGAAGGTTATTTATCTCAAATGGTTGGAGAGAAACTTACGATTAAGAATATGCCCATTGTACGGGAGTTTGATGATGTCTTTCTGGAGGAATTACCAGGTCTTCCACCGAATCGTGAAGTTGAGTTTTCAATAGAACTCGTACCGGGTGCTTTGCCTATTTCAAAGACACCTTATAGAATGGCCCCAATTGAGTTGCAGGAATTGAAGAAGCAACTCCAAGAGAATCTTGATAAGGGATTCATACGCCCTAGTGTGTCACCTTGGGGAGCACCTGTTCTATTTGTTAAGAAGAAAGATGGATCAATGAGACTCTGCATTGATTATCGAGAACTTAACAAGATCACTATCAAGAACAAATATCCTCTCCCACGCATTGATGACTTATTTGACCAACTACGCGGAGCTCAATACTTTTCCAAGATTGATCTTCGTTCAGGGTATCATCAATTAAGGGTCGAAAGGGAGGATATACCAAAGACGGCTTTCCGTACAAGGTATGGACACTATGAATTTATAGTGATGCCATTTGGTCTTACTAATGCCCCTGCTATCTTCATGGATCTAATGAATAGAGTCTTTAGAGACTATCTTGATCAATTTGTGGTAGTCTTTATAGACGATATTCTTGTCTATTCAAAGAGCAAGGAAGAGCATGAAGATCACTTGAGAATTATATTGAAGACCCTGAGAAAAGAGAATCTTTATGCCAAATTTACCAAGTGTGAATTTTGGCTTCAAAAAGTTGCATTTTTGGGTCATATAATCTCAAAAGAGGGGATATCTGTGGATCCAGCAAAAACAGAGGTTATCGAAAGATGGTCAAGACCAACAGCAGTAACTGAGATCCGAAGTTTTCTTGGTTTGGCTGGATATTATCGACGTTTTGTAAAAGATTTTTCACGATTATCTAATCCACTCACCAAGTTGACTCGGAAATGAGTTAAGTTTGTCTGGACAGAGGAATGTGAAGAGAATTTCAAGGAGTTGAAAAGAAGGTTATCCAGTGCACCTGTGCTTACACTGCCTTGTAGTGGAGAAAGGTTTGTGATCTACAGTGATGCATCCAAGAAGGGATTGGGGTGTGTTCTTATGCAAAATGATATGGTGATAGCTTATGCCTCACGACAGTTGAAAATCCATGAGCAAAATTACCCAACACATGATTTGGAGTTGGCTGCGGTAATCTTTGCATTAAAGATTTGGAGGCATTACCTTTATGGTGAAAGGTGTGATATTTATACTGATCATAAAAGTTTAAAGTATATTTTCACACAAAAGGAGCTGAATATGCGTCAAAGAAGATGGTTGGAGCTGATTAAGGATTATGACTGCTCAATCCATTACCACCCTGGGAAAGCAAACAAGGTGGCAGATGCATTAAGTCGACAAGACCATGCTAGTTTATCCATGATGAGGATCACAAAAGATCCAATATTTATGGATTTACAAAGGATGGATCTTGGAATTATAATGGAAGGGGAAAAATCTTATCTTTCTCAAATGAATGTTCAACCATCTATACATACGAAGATTAAGGAGGCACAGAAAGAAGATGTCGAGTTACAAAAGAAGGTGAGAAATGTTCCTGAATTCAACCTTGATTGTGATGGGATAATAAAGTTCAGGAATCGGGTTTGTGTTCCTCCCATCCCTGAATTAAAGAAGGAGCTGCTGGATGAGGCTCATAGTTCTTCATTCTCTATTCATCCTGGAAGCACGAAGATGTATAGGGACCTGAAAGAGTACTTCTGGTGGGATGGCATGAAAAGAGATCTTGCTGAATATGTCTCTCGATGCTTGGTTTGTCAACAAGTTAAAGCTGAGAGACAGAAGTCTAAGGGGATGTTACAACCATTACCCATACCCGAATGGAAATGGGAAAACATCACTATGGACTTTGTCACCGGACTTCCTAAAACATCCAAAGGCAATAATGCTATTTGGGTCATAGTTGATCGTCTTACAAAGTCTGCACACTTCATTGCTATTAGAGAGGATTTCTCTCTAGATTAGCTTGCCAGGATATATGTAAAGGAAGTGGTAAGATTTCATGGAGTACCACTTTCTATTATATCTGATCGGGATCCGAGATTTACCTCGAAGTTCTGGCGAAGTCTTCAGCATACTCTGGATACAGAGTTGAGTTTCAGCACTGCTTATCATCCCCAGACAGACGGTCAGTCTGAGAGAACAATTCAAACCCTAGAAGATATGTTGAGAGCTTGCTCTATGGATTTCAAAGGAGGTTGGGATCAACACCTACCTTTGGTGGAATTTTCTTATAATAATAGCTTTCACTCCAGTATTCATATGGCTCCTTATGAAGCTCTCTATGGAAAGAAATGCAGGACTCCAACTTGCTGGGATGAAGTTGGGGAAAGAAAGCTATTAGGACCTGATCTCGTTGATGAAATGGCAGAAAAGGTCAGATCTATTCAACAACACATAAGAGCAGCTCAGAGTCGACAGAAAAGTTATGCCGACAACCGAAGAAAAGACCTAGAGTTTGAAGTGGGTGATAAAGTGTTCTTACGAATATCTCCCTGGAAGAGGGTTATGAGATTTGGAAAGAAGGGGAAGTTGAGCCCTAGATATATCGGTCCTTTTGAAATATTGGATCGTGTTGGGAAGGTAGCTTACCGATTGGCGCTTCCACCGAATCTCTCTCAAGTTCACGATGTGTTCCATGTATCTCTCCTGAGAAAGTACATACCAGATCCTTCACATGTACTCAGCTCAGAAGTTGTACCGCTGGAGCAAGATCTTTCTTATGAAGAACAGCCGATAGAGATTCTGGATCATAGCGAAAAAGTCCTATGAAACAAGACCACTCGATTGGTGAATGTTTTATGGAGGAACCACCAACTTGAAGAAGCTACATGGGAGCTTGAGGATTTGATGAGGGAGAAGTATCCTCATCTGTTTGTTACAAAGTGACGAATTTCGAGGGAGAAATTCTTTTTAAGGGGGGTAGAATGTAACACCCGAGACTTTTATGTTATATAAATCATCAAAGGAATATTTTTCTACACAACACTTTCTTGGCTTGCTTTACACGCAATCGCGACCTTCCTCGATAGCTTGCGTCGTACGCAATACCGAGTTTCACTAAACAACAATATGCTATTAAAACTAGCCGTTATGAATAGTAATAACCACTTTTTGAAATTTTATAAATTTTATTTTTCAAAATGGACTTCATTTTTGGACTCAGAATATCGAAATTAGCCTAGGGTGAAATTTTGGTATTTTTCTGAAAACTTTCAATTTTTGATGAATAGTGAAACCACTAAGTGGTAGGTTAAAAACTGAATTTTGCATAAAACTTAATTTTACCGCTTCTGTGAATGGAATTTCAAAAATCCGACAGACACGGTTGATATCAGTAAGTAAAATGTGGTTCAATGAGATAAAAATAATTTTTTGGTGAATAGTAACTTTTTACTTTTTTTACCGCGGTTAATAGTAAATAGGGTAACTAAGGGTAAATATGATATTAATATTACCCTAACACATGTCCTAATTCTATTGGACAAGTGTAATTCGACCAAAAACAAACTTAGGAATAAAATATGACCATTTAGGCCCACTTGGATTAGATTAGGACATTTATTATTAATTTATTTAAAGAAGGGTTAAAATAGTTAAAATCAAAGTTTAATAAGTAAATAATTTTTAATATGGGGTTATACATAAGATAAATTCGACTATAAATATTCATTAGAAAGCTAAAAAGATTTCCTACATGATGGTATTTTATTTTTAATTTTTAGACATCAAATAATTTAATTTATTTATGACACAAAGATGATGCAGTAATTATCTTATTAATGAAATATTGACATAATTGATGTTATAAACACAAAAATAAATGTAATTTGAGACTTTTAATGAATTCCACTAATTTTCTAGGTTACTTTGATATATTAATGTGGATTTAATCAACTTGGTTCGAACATATAATTCTGTTATGACTTTCACAAAAATCATATATCAAATAGTGTCAAAATTGACACAAAATAGTTTTTAAATCAAATATTATATTATTAATTGTTATTGTATTCCTAAAAATCTAAGGTTCGGCCAAATGACTTAGATAAGGATATATATATTAATAATAAACAATTTGGGGTTCGTTTGGCATGTTATAGTAAGTGTATTAACCATATAGTGAAAGAAAACAAAAAGACATGGTAAAAGTTAAATTATTTAACTTAGTGTTAAATCTAATTGATAAGGTTAAAATAATATCCTAAACTTGTCTAAATTCTATTGGTTGATAGGATTTCGACCCATCCCCACTTTATCTTCGAAATAAGACCCTTTGGAACCATTATAAACCGATTTTGACTTTAATATAAAATAATATTTTGAGATATTCCTAAGGTGCCCCTCTCCTCCCTTATAAAAGGGCACCTCCTCCCCCTCCTCCTCACACCAAATTGAGCACTCAAGCTCGGCCAAACCCTGCCCTTTTCTCCCCTCCACTTCCCTATAATAGTCCTAGAGGTCCTGGTCTTCTCCAAAGACCACTCTTAGTTCCTTAAGTGGAGGATTCAAAGAGGCGTTCCAAAGAAGAGGTAATATCCATTACCGATCTTTTCAATTTCTTTCTTCTTCAACTTCTTCTTCTTTAGTTGTTTCATGATGAAGTAATAAAATCAGTATTACTTACATACTGATATGTTATTATAAATATGAAACAACCCTAATTCACCTTCTATCCATCATACGGAAAAATGAAATCACCGCGCGTGCGTACGTACGGAATACCGTCTCCACGCCGTGGTGTAATCTATATTCCACCATCACTTTACAAGGATGGGTATAATGGTGTAATGAGTAACTATTTATGATTATTATGAAGTAATATTTATACTGAAATAATATATATATACTCCAATACAATTCCACGATCATAGGAACGATATCATCACTCGTGCGTACGTACGGAATACCGTCTCCACGATGTGATGCGACTCGTTCTACATGATCTTCATTTCATAATGATTATATAAATGAATTTAATGAATGAATATGGTATATAATACACTAATACCATTCTGGAAATGAAGTATCTATAACCTAAAGATAAGAATAAGAATTTATTCGACAAAACACGCATAAGAACAAAAAGTTATAAAGACCCGAGTAACAAGTAACAATGAAATATTACTAACAAGAAGCTAATAATATGACCATATATGATATCATATCAATATTTATGATTCTGGAATAAGTCAATAACATTATTTAAACCATTATACAGGAGCTTCGGACACATACAAGGCAAATTGGACCTAAGGTAAGGGAAATATCACAATCTCATTTTTATCCGAGGTTGTTTATTCATAAGTATTTAATGGGGTGTATTTTATCATCCACATCCATGTTTCATCAATATGTAATATTATTTCCATCCACCTACAATTGTTTAAATCCAATTTTACCCTTAGGTGAGTTTTTAGTAAAGAATATGAAAGGAATCTTTTGTCGTTTTTCCGTACGTGGTACTTTTTGACTTTTCCGACAAAAGTACGAAGAATGTTTTTTTTAACTTATACGGCATGAATGGATTTTTAAAACATTACTTCAAAGAAGCTTACTTTAAAAGTTTTCAAGTTTATTTTTAATCAACTTCTTTTATTTTAAAGTTGTATGACATGTTATGAAAGGAAAAATGTTTTTGAAGAAGAAAGGATATTTTCCTCAAGAATTCAATTCAAGTGTTTTATCAAAATTATTTTCCATCTAAGATAATAAAGGGTTTTGTTTCTATCCATATTTTTACATTGGTTTGACTATGTTGTGATGGAATTATGTTTATGAATTCCTTTATCATATATGAATTTATTTATGATGTCATGATGTTTCAAGAATCCCATTTTTGTTATATGTGTTATGCGATGATGTATGTTTTATGATTATGTGGCACACATAAGAAAGGATTCATTATAAGATGGGTGAGACCTATATCTCCCTCCAATGCATTGGGTAATGATTTTATATCTCATGAGATAGACATGGCTGGAACGGAAGGTTATTTCGGTTCAGTGATACAGGACTGAAACGAGGAGTGAACTCGGTTCAGAAAGGGACTTTGTCCACTAAGATAGTCTTGGCAATGAGTCATGACTAACAAGAAATGATTTTCCATGATTATGTGTGCATGCCACAAAGATTCAAGTTTTATGTTATGATTATGGGGATCTCATTTTCACTTCTATGATTTATTCCATGTTAAGATATTATGATCTCTTTTGCAGGTTTTAATTTTCAAAAAGATATGATATGATTTTTATTTCCTTTATTTGCCCTTGCTGAGCATTTGAGCTCACCCTTTTATGTTTTCTTTTCCCCAGGTCAGGAAGATGGATATTAAGTAGAATATGCTAAAAAGGGACCCTAGATATGATGAAATAAATGGGAGACACTGTAGAAGATTTATGAACCAGTTGTTTATGTTTCCCCAGTTTCTAAAGACACTATACCTATACGATCCTTTGTGGTTTTGTCATATGTTGTAATAAGTGTGCTTCAATTTTGAAGTATTAACAATGTATGTAAAGTATGGGTCGTTACACACTATCTCATGGGAGAGTTCTTTACAGTGTTCTCTGACCATCAGAGTCTCAAGTACATTTTCTCGCAGAAGGACCTGAACCTGAGATAGCGGTGATTGCTCGAGTTCCTCAAGGACTATGAATTTGACCTAGTCTATACTCCTGGGAAAGGGAACATAGTATCTTATGGTCTCAGCAGGTGATCAGGCATACAGCTGCCAGGGGAGGCGACGAAGCAGCTAGCCGCGTTTCAGATATCCTTCATAGGTAGATATGGGGCAGCCTTTCTATAGTCTCTTAAAGTCACTGCTCCACTAATTCAGCGGGTCAGAGAGGCACAACATGTGGACATTGACTGTGAGACACGACGTGTTTAGATTTCCATAGGCCAGTCGCCTGATGAATTTTCTGAAGGTGGATAGAACGTCATCCTCTTTAGGGGACGTACCATGGTACCAGTTTCACTGCAGGAGGAAGTTCCGAGGGAGTTTCACACTTCCCCTCTAGCGGTACATCCAGGAGTGGCGAAGATGTACTTGGACCTCAGACAATAGAACTGGTGGTCGGGTATGAATAAGTCTGTAGAAGAGTTCGTTTCACGATGCCTCACTTTCCAGCATGTGAAGGTGGAGCACCAGGTGCCTGCAAGCTTGGTACATCCCTGAGAGGTTCCAGAGTGGAAGTGTGAGGGGATATAAATGGATTTCATGATGGGGATTCCACGTACCTCTAGAGGACACGAATCTATCTGGGTGATCATAGATCGACTCACCAAGTCTGCCCACTTCCTACCGATCAGAGATCAGGGCTCATTAGATAGCTTGGGACGCCTCTACGTTCAGGAGATCATATGGTTTCATGGTGTGACATTGTCTACCATCATTGATAGAGATGCTCGCATTACTTCCTGGCATTGGAAGGGGTCACAAGAGGCATTTGGTATGCAGCTATTCCTGAGCACCAACTTTCATCCTTAGACGGATGGCCTGATGGAGAGGACAATTCAGACTCTCGAGGACTTTCTCCGTGCATGTGTCCTTGACTTTGGTCTCAACTGGGAGGATCACCTACCCTTGGTGGAGTTTTCGTACAATAACAAATACCATTCCACCATCGAGATGGCACCATATAAGGCACTTTACAGCCAACCTTGCAGATCTCCTCTATGTTGGACTGACACTAGGGAGTCCGCAATTGTAGGACCATAGATGGTTCAGGCTACGATAGAGAAGGTTCAGATCATCTAGGAACAGATGAAGACTGCACAGAGTAGATAGAAGTGCTATGCTGATAGGAGGCAGAGACCACTGGAGTTCGAGGATGGTGACCATATCTTCCTACGGGTCTCACCCCGACGCGGTCTACGGAGATTTGGTCAGGGCGGCAAGTTATCTCCGCGCTCCATCGGCCCTTTAAAGGTCCTCAGCGGAGCAGGCGAGGTGGCTTACCACCTATCCCTTCTACCTCAGTTGCACCGGGTGCGCGACGTCTTCCACGTATCTCAGCTGAGGAGATATGTGCATGACCCGACCGACATCATCGATCATGGGGAGCTGGACATCGATGACAAGGTGACATTCACGGAGTTCCTGGTGGAGATCAAAGATCAACAAGAGAAGGTCCTACGTGGATGGTCGATTCCTCTAGTACGCATTTGTTGGCCACACGCGAACCTCCAGGAGAGAACATGGGAGCGGGAGGATTAGATGCATGCTCAGTACCCTCATTTCTTTCCCTAGTTTATGTTGTAGCTTTACGAGGATGTAAAGCCCTAAGGTGGGAGTAATTTAAAGACCCGTAAATTTCATGGGATTTTTTTTATTAAATTCTTTGAAATTTTATAAGTCTGTGGCTTCTGACGACACTTGATTCTGAGACCCGATGTACCCGGAATCAATTTTTGAAGTTTAGCTAGGGTAAAGTTAGTGAATGAACAAGTGGGGTTTTCAATCTTTTGAACCGGTGCTCAGAATTGAAATCTGAGGGCACCGATGAACTCACATTGCTGGTAATTGCTTAAGAGGACCATTACCGCAGTTGCGTTTTATACAGGTTGTAAATAAAAAATTGGGGTTTAGTTTATAATTAAAATAAAATTTTTGGGACAATTTTATGTCTTTGGAAGTTAGTCCATCCCATGGGAAGTTATTGGTGGGGCCTAAAACCACCCAACTTCCCATGTGAGGATATTTGAGAGGTGGGGTCCACATGAGCCCCAACCTTTCACCTCCCCCTAAAATCCCCTAAACTCCATTAAATATATTGGCAACCCCCTTAATAAATGAGACACGTCCTCTCCCTCTCTCTCCCTCTTTATTTTTTCCAACATACCTTAATTAATGAAATGAAACTCTTCATTTAATTAATTAAGTGATTTGAAATTTTTAATTGGATGTGTTAATAAAATGTTATCCATGGCTAATGTTTTATTTTGGGGGAGCTTTGTTGTGTTGGAAAAACTTTGGGAGAGATATCTTGATAAAAGAGAGAGAAGTATTCATCTCCTCAACGAAGAACGATTTTCTTCTATGATAAAGAACACCCACCTTCAATGAAAAATGACTCAGAGAGGAATGCTTCACGTTTCTCCAATCTTATACATCCTTCGCATCAAGGGAGGAAATAAAATCATGGGGAACTAACCAATGATGACGGTGCATTCACGGTGTTGACAGAGCGACATTTCCTTCCGCGTCTATGATGAAAGAACCGTTTTCGAGGTAGGAGGATTATATAAAATTTTAGTTGATTAAAATTGTACTTGTTCGACATGGTTTTTTTCTGAAACGAATTTGGCCATGCGTTACCTCCTAACGTGGACGGCACGGGCCGAATGAACATGGCCCGAAGACCCCCCTATGAAACTTGATATTTTTGGAATCGGCGACTGGAGTCAGAATGATGAAGAGGTCGCCGGTGCGAGGGCCATCGTCGCACACAAAAAGAAAAGTCACGGCGAAGTGGGACACATCGGAGAAAGCACAGCACCATCGCGCCATGCCGGGAACACGGAGCTGTGGCCAGGGAAATCAGCACTAGAGGACGTCGGCGACATCGCGACGACTATGCGGAAGGAACCACAACCCGCTTTGGGGGCCACTTCGGCAGGAGAACCAGCTGGCACGTCGGCCGGTCGGGCATAGGAGAGCTGCGAGGCTAGGAGGACGCCGCGCCAAACGAACCGTGGCCTGCCCTTGCGGGCCGCTTGCGCAATGAAGGCCGGTCAGCATCGGCCGACCGGTTAGGGACTGCGACGCCGCTGGTTCGGGCAACACCCCCCCCCCCCCCTCAGACCAGCCAACCGGGTCATGCCCAGAGGGGCCACGCCAGGCTGGGCCGGGCCGCACCCTACCGGGCTGGGCCGCGCCCCCTCAGGCCAGGACACACATTTAATTGGGCTGGTATGACCCTCCTGCCAAGTTGGACCCGCCAAAACAGGATTGACCTAACCTGCCAGCCCATCGGGCATAACGAGCCGAGCCCGTTTCCACTTAAAGGTGAATAAATTAAAGACCGCGTGTCTGATCGACGTGCCGTCTGTGGAACTAGAAACGTCACAAAAAGACGACCCTTTTACTATAATATAATTGATTTTTGGATCAGTTGAATAATTACCAGGTTAGAAACAGGCATATTTCTAACCGGGCCCCTCGAACAAAAAAACCAATATCTCTCAAACCGGGCGTCTGATTGACGCGACATCTGTCACATTGAGTTCCTTTTGACGAGATGGAACATCAGGATACATCAAATAAGGACTTCATGATAGTTGATGTATGGACCCCTGTTACTCGAGGAGCGGACCCTCTCGGAATCAAGTACGCTGTGTATGGGAACCCTAGAGTTGGCTGCGACTACGATGACTACCTTGTTGGGATCCTCCGTGGGTTCGACGACGATGATGACTGTACTGGGATCCTCCATGGGTTCGACAACGAGGATGACTGTACTTGGATCCTCTGTGGGTTCAGCAGTTATTAAGACTGTACTTGGATCCTACGTGGGTTTGGTAGTGATGGTTATTGTACTTGGATCATACGTGGGTTCGGCAGTGACGACTTCTGTACTAGGATCCTACGTGGTTTCGGTAGAAGAGATGATTCAAAGGCTACATCTAATCATCTCCACTCTTATTCGTGAGTATTATACCTATGTGAGGAGATTCATGACTTGAAATCATTACCAACGGTGTGATTGACTTCTTTCCAGTGTGGACTGGGTTGTTCTTCGGCTCGAGAGTTAGAGCCAGACTGGAATTGAGGACTCAGGTATATGTATGGGCATATACCTCAGTAAAGTCTATTGATATTTCGTGGTTGTGTCTTTACATTGTGGTTTATCCTTTTTGGATACTGGGAGACCTTCAGGGGTCTCGGGGTCCCTACTGAGTATCATATACTCACCCCTGCATGGGCTATGCCCGCACTACGTTGTGTTGGATGCAGATGACAGACAACACCGATCAAGGTGGAGGCTTGTGGAGTTGCACGGTACCCGGAGGTGGACCACATGGTGGGACATACACGGGGCAGAAGACCGGTCCCAAGGAGTTGGGGAGACCATCTGTACCCACCCATCAGGTGGGATATCTATAGGAAGACACAGTGGTTGTCGCTTTACTTTACTACCTTTGTACTTTATTTTCTGTTTTATTATACCGTACTTTCCGTTGGGTTTGTATACTGGCCGGTTTACTTTTCAGCACTTACTTTTGTACTCAGTATTACTTTGTTCTTACATCCTCTTCTGTACTCTATTGTGTTGTTTACTTTTATAAAGGCAATGCCTTCCCTTTTATTAGGATTTACGCCTTTGGTGCTAGTCGCCTACCCCTGGCCTATGGAAGGCGGGCTTGGGGTAGTCACGGAATGAGCCCCGAGGACATGTCGTGACACTTAATCCCTTGTATTTTGTTACAAGGTTTAGTGTCTTGGGTATGTCACCCAAGGCCATTAGCATCTTAATATCTCCCCAAAAAATTGATTTTGGGTGGGTTTTTATAAATCACATTAGTTTTTGTGGTCCTTCATTTTTGTGGGTAGAAAGTAGATAGGACTTCGGAACATGTAATTTATAAGATAAAAATATGTAACTAGAATTTTATGTTAAACTTCATGTTACTAAGTTTCCAGAGTACAATAGTGTTTCAAGATACTTGTAGGAGGGTTATTATATCATCATCGTGGGTTTATCCAATGATTGTTTCATGTCATGCATTGGAACAAAGGCTTTCTACTAAGACTATGTTATTATTATTATTATTCAAATTATTTTTGAAATTGTATAAAATGGGGTTTTATTACAATGAATGTTTCACTAGTTAAATCTCATAGTAATGCCAAGTCTATAAAAATTATCAGAATTTTTTCAAGTATTTCATTCTTGGATAGAATTTGTGCCAATGGTGTGTTGTTTGGCAAATAGAAAATGGTGTTAGGAATAAATTAGCAGGGCTACACTATAAAAAATGTGGTCACACCTAAGGAGAATGTGAAACTAAAACTTGTAGAGAGTATTGTGAAAATGTTTCAACCCATTTAATGAGAACATCGAAATGATGAACTAAGGATCATAGATCAAATAGTTCAGTCTTATAAGCAAAATCGACCTATGGTTTAGAGGGATTCTAAACCTGAAAACGTATAAGTGTTTCTAAATCTAATGAATAGAATGATTGGTTTCCTTTATACTTCAGTAGAGATGAAGATTAATTTGGTGGCCAATATTTTCGATGATATGGAATGCCAATGTTTGGATTTAGCATTCTAGGTTATAGAATAGTACGGGATTATGAGGGATAATTTTGAAGAATTTGTTAAAAAAATTCTATCCCAAAACATTCAAAATATAAACAATAGTGTATTTCATGATCTTGAATCATGAAAACAAATTTGTTATAGAGTATTAATATATGTTTATGACCATGATCAATTTCACTCCAAAAGTAGCTTCCAGTGCATCCTAGAAGTCCCATATCATTGGGTAATGATTGTGACATCATATTTTATATAATAATTAATTTTTATGTATTATGGAATATATAGAAATTGTAAATTATGATGTATTGGAATAAATAATTTTTTTATGGAATTCTATTAATTGAATCATATTTATTTCCATGAGATCATGTGGGAACTTCTTTTCTAGAAATAAGAGTAAGTTGATTTTATATTATTAAGGATGTGTCACGCCTCTGAATTAGTAATCATCACTTGAAGTTCAAAAATATATGTTGGATGGATCAAATGTGATTTGTTAGACAATTGTAAGAATGAATGCACTTCACCACCAATTAGTTTTTATCATTATGGAAAAACGAAAATCTCAAGAAGTATTTTCCTAAAATCTAAATATCTAAAGATGAATCAATCCCATATTGGACTTAGATCTCATGTTCTTGCATGAAATATCCATATCTGACTAGTTCATATCCAAAGACATAGCTAAACCATGATGTTTACAGGAACACTTCTTTTGAATAGTCAATAACATTTCTAGGAATTAAGAGATATCATTTGGAAGCTTCGTGATATTTTATGGAGGAAAATAGGGTATTAAGATAAAGAAACCATGTACATATACAGTGCAAGGTATCATTCTTCTTAATTCCACTGTTATGCATGAATTAATTAAATAAGGTAAATTACATTCATTATTTTTCATCTTTTGTGGTCAAAGTATAGTGATTCAACATGAAAATAATGCCTCACATTGTGAGAATCAAGACACCCCATGGAGAGTGGGGATGAAGTGAAATAAAATTCCCAATATGATCCATTACCATTGATACAATTTAGTTTATCTCTATGGGTGATTCTATAGAAATTGATTTTTTCGATTTAGTATTTAATTTGGATAGGTTGGTTTCATTTAAATCCAATTTTGATTGTTAGGCTTAGATGGTCATGTTTACGTACATGGATGGAGTGGTTGATCTTTTTAAAGGTTATTGGGATATAAATGTTGGCAGATCAGGACCATTACTGATAGTTGACAATACAATTTGTAGTCAGTTCAATGTAATGAACATTAGCACATTTAATTAAATAGGGAATGTGAATCTTTATAAAATAGTTGATTAATACCCATATGAATTTATAAAATATTTCTATATATTACGATAATAAAATAAAATTAACACTACTATCAACCTTCTCCTAAGAACAAGTCTTATTTCACTACCATCTTAAAGAATGTCTCCAACTGAGGTATGAGAGTTATAGATTCTTCTGGAAGAGTTGGAATGTGTGGGAATTACCATATCTAGTACATTTTCTTGGGCTACAACAATTGTATTAATAAAGAAGGTTGATGGTGGTCTCTTATTATTTATTTATTATCATAAGTTGAATCACATAGTGATTAAAAATCACCATCCTATTCCTCGAATAGATGATCTTTTTGATTAATTGAATGGAGAAGAGTGGGTTTATAAAACTGAAATACACTCATGATAACATAATCTTAGAGTTTTAGGAGAAGATATTCAAAATACAACATTTCATATTCATTATATTTATAATGAATATGTCTTCCTTCCTTTTGGTCTAATAAATGCTTTTAAAATTTTTATTGCTTTGATGAATTGTCTCTTCTACATGTACCTAAATTATTTTTTTTATATTTGATGATGATAATTCGGTATACTCTAAGAATAGAAATGACCATGAGAATCACATGGAAATTATACTCAGTACATTGTGGAAAAATTGATTACGTGCCCTGTTTTATAGTTGTGACTTGGGGATATAATAAATTTGTAACCTAAAGCATGTCATTTTAGATGAAGGAATATCTGTGGAACCTGGGAAGATATAATTAGTAGTTTCTTGTAATAGGCCAATGAATATTTTTGGGGTACACTATAATTTAGGAATAGTATGATATTATAACTGGTTTTTCCAGATTTCCCAATACCTACTTATCCCATGTGTCCTCTAATAAGGAATGGTGTTCCATTAATATGAAATTATGATTTTCATAAATGAATTTAGTTACATAAAACTCATCTCACATCATCACCCATCCTAATAATTCATGAATCGAGTAACATCTATGTGGTATATTGTGATATATCTGTATGTGGTATTTTTTTTAGGTTCTCATATGGGGAGACAATGATCTATTCTATGGTTCAATACATTTTCATGATCCAAAATATTATAATAATAAAAATTACTTGGAAGTTAATGTGGTTATTCGTACCTTAAAAACATGGAGTCATTTCCTATTTGGTGAAAAGTTACACCTTTTAACTAACTATCTGACGTTGAAATACTTATTTTCTCCATGATATTTGAACTTGGGGAAATAAAGATGTATGGAGTTACCTTACATGTTTAACATCAATTTTTTTACACACCCAATTATTTGAATTATATAGTATATATCCAGAGTTATACATTTTATAATAAAGTGGTTTTAGATGCTCATCTGCAAAAGAATTTAATGACCATAATTTATGATAATAATTTAGATTGTTCTACATAGGGTGATAATAATGTTTTATTTACATTGATATTTGTTCTGGAATTGATAAATGTGTTAACAGAGTATCAGATAGTAAATTTTGGTTGTATCACCATTAGGTAAAACATAAATGGTGGGAAGGATTTTACCAACTAGACAGAAGATGAAAATTCTTTTAGATTTCAAAATCAAAATATATTTTCTTAGTATTTTTAAGAATAACTCCTTTCATGATACCACCATTAAAAATGGGATATTCATCCTGGTTTCCAGAAAATTTACAAGGATATAAAAACGATTTTTTGGTGGCTGGGTGTGAATTTAGAGATTGAAAAATGTGTGATGAAATTCATTTCATGTTAATAGGTTAAAAATTCACACCAAAGATCAACAGGTATGTTGTAGTATATTCTTATACCTGTATAAAAGGGGAATATATTAAGATGGATTTTTTATTGGCCTATCATAAATTTTGTCAAACCATTATGTTTTATGGGTACTAGTGGATCAACATTATATATTGGAACACATTACCCCTATCATAGGTTCCAACATAATATCCGAATTAGATAATGTTTATATCTAAAATGTGTTCATATTATATGCAATTTCATATTTTATTATATTAGAAAACAAACCTTTTTACTACATGATATTGGTGATAATTAATACTGGACATTTGAAGTCAATTTTCCATGAACATAATATATCATCCACATATATATAGATAGATGGAACACACTCTTCATACATTGGAAGATGGTCTAATAGAATTTGTAATGGACGTTGGTGTTTCATTGATGGATCAAATTTATTTGGTCCAATTCTATTATAACAATAGCTATCAAGAAAAAATAAATAAGATACTATTTGAGTATTTGTATAGTTGACCTAGTTGTTATCCTTTATATTGGGTGGAAACAGAACAAAAAGTTTTGATTTGAATGAGTCCTTCTAATGAGACTATACAGAAAGTCCAAATGATCCAGAAGATGTTAATTGTACAATGAAAATAGAATTTGTATTAAGATATCATCTTTTAATATTATATTTTCATGAACAAGACCATGTTTTCTTGAATTACTCGCCAAAACATTATCATCAACATTCAGGGAAGCAAGGGAAGTTATCACCATGATATGTGGGACTATTTTTCATTAAAGGATTGATTGGATCTATTGGGTACGTATTACAATTACTATTGACATTTAATGTTGTTCATAGTGTCTTCCATGTTTTTCAAATGAACAAGTATCTTCCTGATCCCGGACATGTGATCATTTCGGATCATTTAAATTTGGAGGTAGATGATATTTTTATATATGAACTAGTATTGGTTCTGGGAAAACAGGAAAAGATCATTCTAAGGAGAGATATTTCCATAGATTGAGTACTATGGTATCATGGAAATGTTCTATCAGAAACAGCGAAATGGGAAATATTTTATGTGAGAAATTTTCTAATTTGATCAATGGTCATTTTTGAATCTACATTCTCAAGGACAAAAATCCCAATGGTGGGGAGAAATTAGCACCCCTAGTTTTATGTAACCAATCTATTTATGCCTTTTCATTTTTATGTCATGGGAATAATTTAACTATTAGTGTTTATTAGTGTATTAGAGGTAGATATTATGGTCTTGATGTTGTAAAATTTTTCTATAAACATTCATTTCATGAATGTTTTCAACATCATTAATTTTTCTAAGAAGATTCCATCAAACAAAATAAAATTTGAATAGTTTCTCAGGGTCTATTCAGGATGTGAATTGTTTTCACACTAAGAATTATATTTCTCCTAGAAAATAAATTTATCCTATGTGAAAATCAGTGCAAGTGGGGTCCCAATGAATTCATGACGTGAATTCCTAATTCAGGTCAAGAATCCAAGGAACAATATAAATCTCATCCATTGTGTGTCTGTATTTTTCACATTCGGTTTCTATCTCATTCCTCTTGACTTATAGGGTTACCCAAGAAAATATCTAGTGATATTTGACATCTGAAACTCATTTGAAATGATTCATTTAGTGGTCTTTCTTAAATTCAAAGGTTGGAGTATCCTTCAACTGCATTGTTTTGGATATCCTTCAGTTGTTTCACTTTGAACCTTGGATTAATGGGTAAGACTGGATCTATGGTTTTATATTTTTTTTGATGATATCATCATGAGTTTTGGATATGTAATTCAAGGAATATATTTATATAAAAATAGTTTAAGTTCCATTTTGTAAATTTAATCTACGTATGTGGATTCTCTCTTGGACTATAATTCTAATTCTAGTTGTCTTAATCCTTGAAAATTATTATTTGTTTTGTTTGTAAATATCTTATGAAATGAAATTAAAAAACCCCAATTTGATGTGATTTCCAAATTTTGGGGAATTATAGATTGTATTTATATTTAACTAAAATTATTGATTGGAAATCTGTGATATGAATTATTTTGAGTGTTCATGTTCATTTTGAATAGATGAAAGGCATAAGTACCACCATAACGTGATCTTATTGATGGATTTTGGGTAGAAATACAACTTTCAAATGGGTTCACCGAATGATGTCTTGAATAAAGGATGAATTACCACCCAAGAGTACAGGGAGGTCCTTAGTTCCATTCATCGAGTGTGTTCCTACATTTAGAATTGGGATGATTATTCTAAGAAATAATAAATGGTTTTAAATGTTTTTATTTTATGTTTTTTGAAGTACATTTCTATAGATTTGATAGAAAAAAACTATATTTCTCTCCTATTTTGATAATATTTTTTTACTCATTTTTTCTTACTGGAATGCAAAGGGGGGTATTTGGGGAAATAATATAGGGTGATATACTCATGCCTTCTTGGTATGTCTTTCTTGTGTTTAAATAAATCACTTACCGAGGTATAGATAATGGGTTTCTTTTATACATCTCTTGTTTTTGTCCTTCAGGTAATATATTTTTCTAAAATTGGTATTGGGGTGTGCCTACACCTTGGTTTTGGATACAAACACTTTGGTGAAAATGTATTTCTATTTTGAGTCTCATCATATCTCATTTATATAATTTCCAATGTACTCTGATTTTTTTCTATGTTGGTTTTTCTTTGAGTTGTGGGATTTTTTATTCATTCATCATTTAGTTCTTCTTATATGTTATATTTTCTTTTCAAGTTGTGTTAGTTCATAGGGAAAATCATTCTGAGTTATTCTATTAAGACTGTAGAATTTATTTATAGCCTTTGGGGTCCTCGGGATGTCACCTAATTCCAATAGGGTAAAGACCCAGACCCTAGTATCCTAGAGAGGGTGCCTAACATTATTACATTATCAATATGAGAAAGGGCTCACAACCCAAATGGAAAAATAGTTTAGTAGCTTTGTAAAAACACATATAAACATGTGTTTTTCATTACACCATAAATGGAAAAAACATAGAAACTCTATTGGAAACATCCAAATAATCCTATATTATCCCTATAAGTTATTCACGATATACGTCTTAACATCCTGGAGAAAAAATATAACATAAGAAAGGGGAAATATCATATGCTCAGTAAGAGTAAGAAATATAGTTGAATCTATCATTAAAAATATCAAATTAATATGGAAATGGGGCTACCTAAAACGAATTCCATTAATTCAATAACCTAAGAATAAATTTGTAGCAGCAAAAAATTATTGAAAAATTCCATATAAATAATAATATGAGAACTAAACATAACCACAGATATTCTAATAGAAGAATAATCATATGGATTATCAATTACAAATATCATAATGATGGAATGAATAATATTGGATATTATAAACATACCATCAATGCCTCCTCTAATAAGTATATATAAATGGCTAAGGCATCAGCGAAACCCTATTCTAGTTTGTCTCATGTGACCTACCCAGGCATCGAGGGGCTGTAGCGGGCCCCGCACATCAAATACTAAGCCCAATTCATTTCTCATATGTCAAATAATCATATTAAAAATATAAATTAATATCAAATTTTATGATACCAATTTTAAATATTTGAATCTTAATCATAGATTCAAATTATCGCATAAAATCATTGATAAATTATAGAGAGAAATAACCTTTTACTTTTGAAAGAATATTACCTGGGGAAAATCATTAGTATTTGTCATAAAATAAAATTGTTAACATGAATATCCTCAAAAAGAAAATATAAAAAACAAAATTATGTTTTTTATTTAATCTTTATCCAACTATAGTGAAAACTTGTAGAAATTTTTTTTAGAAACATTTTAAATGAGACTCTTTAGGGTGGTTTAAGGGAAAATATTATAGAGTCTTTAAAATAGAAAAATGATTAATTGTTTAAATAAATACAAATATGAAATACGATATTTTTAATGTGATAAAACCATTATTTAATAAAAATATTGGTTACCTATAATAGATTATGGAGTGTATATTCAAATAGGTATAAAATTGGAATGTTCCCTTTAATCGGGCTTGCTTATCGTGATAAATTGAAAAGGAAACATTGTAAAACATTAGTTTCCCTATATATTAATGAACAAAAATATGGATAAATGAGTTTGGAACATATAAATATAACTTAGATTAAGTATATAAATATAATGAAGAATTAAATTGGGTTAAAGAGATATAATGAGTAACCAGAATGAATAATGGATGTTCAAAGAGAATCCATTTCCACTTTTCAAATAGTCAACCCATGTGCTTCACATAATTAATGAACCTAAAATAAAATAATGAATAACTTGAAGATAAATAGCTTCATGATATTATAAATCAATGGGTATTATATGCACACCCTTCATTATAAAAAGTGTTTAAAAAAACATATCTCAGATAAATAAAAGTGAGATGTGAAAACCCTTACCTTATCTCTGAAAGTATTCTTTGATTGTGCATCACGTCCAATATAATGAAGTTGTATTAATTAATAAATTATTTAAAGCTAATTAAACCCTTATTTTATTTATCTTCATTTTATTATGTTCATTTTTTTCCATTTTCATGAGTTATAAGATTTAATTTCATTGCTCATGAGTGTTTTTCCTTGGTTTTCATGATTGGTTCACCTGTATACATGTACGAAGATTATGTAAAGTAGGAATAATTATACAAAATTCAAATTATATTTAATTAGGTAATATTCATAATACTAAATGAATATATATTTCATTAAGTTATTTTTTGGATATGATGAATCATTATATTAGATGTTAGTGATAATTGCTCAGATTATTTTGGCTTGTTTTTATCATCAGAAACTAGTTTTGTCTCATTAATTAATATTATGTATATATGTTGGTTCTGTAACATTTAATAAGCTATGATGAATATATATTAAATTATTTTAATCATAAATATTTTATTATGGACAGAAATTAATCTGTAAATGAAAAAAACACATTTCCCACGAAGGAGGTAAATCAGCACCTCAAAGACAATGTTTTAATTTTTAAAATAAAACGATAAGAAGAATATTTCTGATGGTCACATTTTATTTCAAAAAATAAAAATATAGTGTATATAAGATAATTTAGTCGAAATTAATGTTTTAATATAATAGGATAGTTTTAGATAAGAAATTAATATAAATTGAAATGAATATAGTGGATAGTGAAAGAGGATGTTTCCTCTTGAATTTCTTCTCCTTGAGAACCTCCTTAAGCGGATTGGGTATGGTCTTTTGGTGACATGAAAGGGTCCGAGATGTTGGTAACAGACATGGGGATTATATTAGGAATTAATTGGACAATAGTTACATATTATGTTGTGTATGGAGATTAGGTGGCGAGGGGTGGTATTTATAGTTGTGGAAAGGGGAGTTTTCACAACATTTTATTCATTGGTTTATTATTTTCCTCAAGTCTACGAATTGATTGAGAATTATCTCTAAATATACTAAAATAATTAATAATTTCTTTATATTATGGTATTGAGAAATAAAAACATCATATATGACTTAAAAATCATATATTTAGCTTATAATGTAAATTGTCGTATTTCACTATTCCCAAAAAAATTGGACTTTTTTAGAAAAATTCAAAAAATTCAGCCAAATTTTTTTTGTCATATATAATTAAATAATGAAATTTTTTTTATTAAAATAATTATTATTATATATATATGTGTGTGGTATTAATTTTTTCATTAAAATAATCATTTTCTCGAAAAATGACCATTTTAATATTTAAACTATTTTTATGAAAATTTGTAAAAATAAATAAGGTCCAATAAAATTATATAATAATAAAAAAATATTAATTTATGAATCTAATTTATGAACATAATTTCTTTTAATTCATTATATTATTTATAAAATATAAAATAAATTATATCTCATAAAAATACCAACACTTATCATTTTTAAAACATTTATTTACTTATTCCATTATATGGATATACAACATTTTCTTTTATAAGATAAGTAAATTAAATTTGTACTTTCATAAGTGATGTTTCAATTAAAATATTAAATACACTATTAATATAACAAAAATGATAATTTTATAAAAATCAGGATTTTTCACTATTCACTAATAAATAAATATTTGCATAAAAATACAAACATGTAACCCTAAGATAATTTTGACATTACTAATTTAAAATTTTAGTATGTTTTATTATATAGAATTTATAAATGCATCAATATTTAGTTTTTAAAATAGGTTCCCAATTAAAATGTGGTAAAAACATCTTTAGTTAATATAGTATATTATTGGTAAATATGGATTTATTAATTTATTAATCCTATCAAACATATTAGATAAACTTAAAAATTTTGATTGAATATGTAAAATATATGTCTCATTATGATATTTAAATAATGGTAATCAATTCCAATTGTTAATATAAACTACCACTATGGTCATAAAAATACTTTTTTAAAATAACAAATCTATTATGTTCAAAATATTTTTATTTTCATTTATATTTAATAGATAACCAAATAATTAATTTTATAGTGTTTTTAAACTATATTTTATTAATTGACATAATATCTTTCATTACCTCTATTCTAATTTCAAGGTGACGACTATCACAATAATTTTTATTCATTTTTTAATCTGACTGATTTGTGTAATGTACACTATCAGTGGAGATAAATTTAAAAAGTGACATTCCATAAAATCTCAGGGTGTTATATTATATCATCCTTTAATAAATTGTGTAGTCAAAATTTTAAATGATACTTTTAAAATCCATTTTTTATGCTTCAAAATTTATTTATGGGATACCCACATTGTAACTACGGTTAATAAAATATCCTTTTCATAATATCGAAAGGGAAAGGAAAAGGTCACAAAAAAACTAGGTTTTCAGGAAGGAAACCATTTTTCCGAAAGTGATATCATGGACATGGAAGATAAATATAACTATCAAGATCTGATGGAGAGTGATAGAGATCATGTACATTAGAAATCTAACCATCATAAAATCATATGTCTTATGATTAGATAAAAAACTATTGATTTCAAAGAATGATAAAATAATGGATTAACTTGTTTTACTGTAATATTTGTCATATAGTTTAGGGATTCTATTAATATTTATATAAGAACATGAGAAAATAAACATACATGATTACATTCAATTTAATTATCACAATATCATCCTTTATTTATGATTTTATATATTTTCACTTCATCCGTTACACCTAGAAATAAATGTTAAAGATGATTTTTTCACTGCTGAAGCAATTTTAATGAATCATATGGTCATTAATTCAATCCTTAAATCATTAAATGTTTACTGAAACCATGAATGTTATCTTATGATGTCATCAAAAAAAATTCCAATTCTTAACATGATCCATTACACAAGTGGTTAATCTTAAGTCCTTTCTAAAACATTTATGTCCACATTCAATGGCCAAAACATTTGAACGAAGGTCGCTAAATTTCCAAAATCCAATTAATATAAGATTAATCAAATAATGACGATCTTAGTCCAATATATCAATTATATAAATACCTTGATCACCTTAAAACAATAATGAAAACATTTATGGTTCCAAATCCATAATGAAGAAATACTGATGTACAATCCTTATATATGTCATGAATATTTTAACTAGAGAATTATTGATAAAAAACTCAAGTAACATAATTCATAAATCCAAAAATTATACAAATCACACTACTTTGTCTAAGGTAGTATCATAATATTGAACATTATCCATTATCTTCTTTTGGAGTATATTCCACTGATACTTTAGATATTTGTTTGTGTAGTGTCCCATATCATTGTAGTTGAAATACTGATCCTTGGAAAATTCATTGACGCTTGAGAAATTAGATGATAAAAAATCCTTTTCCTATTAATCGTATACCATGATTTTTCTTTCCACAATTATCACATTTGGTAAAATACATATTAAACTTATTCCCTCTATCTATCTTCTTCCCACCTTTCCTCTTATTATATTTCTCCCCTTGGATGTCATAATACTTGTATAATTCTTTTATATCTTTTATAAACATGATATTATTTCCTCAAATGATGATAATATTTGTAATACTACATCTCGTTCAATTTATGGATTAAATCTATCGAAGGAATGATCATTCGTACTATTTGGATTATGTGATTTGATGCAGTTCCCATTCATTCTATAAGCACCATTTCTAAACAATGTAATACACTATATTAGATAATGACATATTGAAACATAATTTATAATCCAAATATTGTGAAATAATTAACATAAAATGAAACTATTATGTGTATCTAATCTCATAATAATATACATTATTTCTTTTAAATACATAATAATTCTTTTTTAATGAAAATATGATTTATCCTAAGAACATCCACTAGGATTGTCAAACAAGGTGGGTAGAAAGTCCCATTGTCATGTACCATATTACCTCGAGTAAAGCCCGATTAACCTAGTTTGAGTCTTTACCCCTATAGAAATATATTTTATAACCATGTCCTGTTGTAATATCCAAAAAGAGATGTATTTCTTGGAAGACCAACAAAATCCTTACCATTCAAAAATACTATCACGTGCTTCTATGATTATCCATGAAGTCCATCATAGGGGTTTTCCATAATATATTTTTCATATATATAGTTTCCAAGGTTTCTACTAAACTTTATCTAATTACAACAATAAATAACCCAACCCCAGTAGCCCGGATCTAGTTCCAAATTGTATTAAATTATTACTAAGATATACAGTTCACATCCTAAAAGACTTAATAATTTATTAGATTTGGAAAACTATATACAAATATATGTTTGAAATTTCATAATTAAATGAAAAAAAAAGAAACTCTATTTGAAACATCCATAAACACTTATATTATCCCTAAAAGTCATTCATAATATACATATTCATATCTTGAGACAAAATTAAACATAAAAAGGGGATATCTCAGATGATCAGTAAGTGTAAGAAATAGAGTGGAAGCTATTAATAATTAGAATAAACAATTATATAAAGGTCATTAAGGGAAAACCCTTCCAATTAATGAATAACCTATACATTAAATGGAATGAATAAAAATTGGTTTTATAATTACATATAAATAATTATAGGTGAATGAAACCTAACCGTGGATATTTTACTATTTGAATAATCACATGGATTATGAATTACTAATTACAATATGATGGAATGAATACTGCCATAAATCATAAACATACCATCAATTCATCAACCAAGAAGCCTAAAAAATGGGTAAGGCCTTGGCCAAAACCTGGTCTACTTTGTCTTATGAGACCTACCGATGCATCTAGGGGCTTTAGTGGGTCCCTCCTGTCACATACTAAGTCCTCTGCATTTTTCATATGTTGAATAGTTGATATAAAAACCATTCCTTAAATCAAATTTTCTTATACAACTTTTAAATATTTCAACCATAATCATATATGAAAATATCTATTAAAATCATTGATAAATTCTTGAGAGATATACCACTTTAAATTTGTAAACAATAGTTATTTTGGAAAATCATTTGTATTTTTCCTAAAATAAAATTGTAAACTTGAAAATCCTATAAAAGAAAATATAAGGATAATAAAATATTATTTATGGCATAAATTAAGTCAACTAAAGTGAAATAGTTTAAAAATAGTTTTTATGAAACTATAGAAATGTGCATATTTAGTACGGTTTAAGAGAAAATATTAATGATCCCTTAAAACAGAAAAAAGTTTAGTTGTTTACATAAATACAAAATTTGAACTAACATAGTTTCTTCATGATAAAAAGAGTTATTTTATAATAATATTTGTGGCTTAAAAATATAATGGAGTGTACTTTAAAATGGGAATTAAATTTGAATGTTCCCCTTAAATCGAACATCTTATTAGGAGAAATTGAAAAGGGGACCTTGTAGGACATGTATTTCCCAATTAAAAAAAGATAAAATGTTATTTATATATGATTTTGGAAAATATAAATAGAATTTAAGAAACCTTATATGAAAATAATAAAGAATTATATTACGGTAAAGAGAGAGAAAGTGTAACCTAGTTAAAAAACAGAGGTTCGGGGAGAATCACATACCACTTTTAAAATAGTAAAACTGTGTGCCCCATAGAACAAAGGATCATCAAGTGAGGAATTGAATACCATAATGAATAATAGATTCCTGATACGATACATCAATGATCAATAAACATAGACTAGACATAATAAATAATGGTTAATAAGGCTTATCTCATACTAAAAAATGTGTGATGAGAAAAGCCTATCCTTATATCCAAAAGTGTTTTTCACTTCTACTTAATGTCATGTATAATGATATTAGTTTAATTAAAAAATTATTTAATAAAATATTTAGAATTTATTTTATATTTTATTGTTTTAGTATTTTCATTTATGGACTTTTTATGAGTTATGAGATTTAATTCTGTCATTAGGGTGTGTTCTATTATTTGGTTTTCATCATTAGTTCACCCATATGCATGTAAATAAGACTTTGTAAAATGAAAAAAGTTATATAGAATTGAAATTATATTTTAATAATGAATGTATATAATATTAAATGTTTTTATGATTTATTTGATTATTTATGGTGAGGGTGAATCATTATATAAAATGTTGGTGATAATCGTTTAGATTATTTTGGTAGATTTTGATCATCACAAACTAGTTTTTTCTCATTAATTAATATTATTTATATATACATGTTTAAGAAAATGAAATAATATTTAATAAATTTATTATAATATTTTTAACCATAATAATTGTTTTATGACCATTCTTGAAGGTTGAATTGAAAAACAAAAACAGGTCCCCCACGAAGGTGGTAAATCGGCGCCTCACAAATTATGTTATCATTTTTTTTGAATAAAAGATATAGGGGAAGAGAATACATGGTGTATTTTACATTTAAATAATAAAATTACAGTACATGTAAGATACAAGAGTAATCAGGAATGTTTTTTACAATGGTGTTTATGAATGTATAAGAGAAAAATAAGATCAAAAGAAAATAATAGAAAATGATTGAGGATTTTACCTCTTAAATTTTTTCTCCTTCAAAACATTTTTAAGGGGCTTGGGTTTGATATTTTGGTGAGACCAAATGATTCATGACATGCATAATAAACTTGGGTAGAGTATTGGTCTATAATTGGATTTTAATCAAGGATTAATACGTGTGATGAGAATATGTGGTGAGGGGTAGTATTTATAGTTGATAATACATGTGTTTTCTCAATATTTTATTCATTAGTTTATTATTTTTCCTCAAGAATATGAATAACTTGAAAATTATCACTAATTATATAAATGAATTAAATTTTTATGCTAGGGTCTTACAATATCCATACATCATCTATGAATCAATAAATCAGGTATTTATCTTTCATTATAAATTATCGTATTTGATTATTCACAAAAAAATTCAACTATATTATAAAAATCCGAAAAATTCACCCTAACCATTTTGGACACATATAATTCAAAAATTAACTCAATTTTATGAAAACTCATTTCAAATTTTGATAAATTTTATTTTTTTATAAAATCTTCAGTTACTCTAAAAATACATATTTTATTATTATAATTGTCTTTATGAGACATTGAAAAATTAATTAGATTCTCAGATAATTATCATATAATCATAAGAGAAAAAAATATTAATTTATGAATTTATTTAATGCAATTAAATTTTCGTTTAAATTAATATAATATAATAATATTATAAATAAAAAATTATGTTTCACAAAAATAAAAACACTTTACTTATGGGTTTTAAAACATTTATTTACATATTTCATGATATAAATATACAATATTTTCATTTATAGGATATATAAACTTATTTTTTACATTCATGATTAAGGTTAATATTGAAATCATAAATACGGTGTTAATATAAAAAATGATAGTTTTATAAAAATTTTGATTTTTCACTATTAACTGGAAAATATATATTTTCATAAAATTACATAAATTTCTCCCTAAGATAATTATGACAATCCAATTTTAAAAATGTTTTTTTTTTGTAAAATAGAATTTATAAAAGTGTATAAATTTAATTTTTTAAAAAGGGTTCCCTCAAAAGGATGTAAAAGTGTCTTTTCTAAATATAGACTTTTATGTGTAAAATTACAGGTATTCGGATATAAATATTATCAAACATATTAGTTGAATTTAAAAAAAATTAATATATAAGATATATGTTTAAAAATTATCTATAATTAATAGTTATTAAATCATTTTCTTAATATAAATTATCATTGTTGTAATAAAAATAGTTTTTTAAAGCATATAAATTATGTTCAGTTGATTTTTTTAATATCGAATTAATTATTAAAAAAGAATTAATTTATAAATATGTGTAAACTATATTTTAAAAATTTAAATAATATCTTCAATCCCAAAAAGTCCAATTTCTAGGGGATTACTATCTCAAAAATATTATATTCTGTGTTTAAGATCGTTGTCTTGTGTAATGTGAACTATCAAAGAACATAAATTTAAATAGGGACATACCGTAAAATCATGTGGTGTTACAAATAGAATATTCGTCTCATCCCAAGAAAACAAACTGGGGTCGGATGTTATAACATATGCTTATGATGTCTTGTTTTCTATTGTTTCCACAATCCTATGTTTCCTTGATGTTCTCATTTATGTCATACTTCCCTGTTCATGTTTATGATTCTCACCATTTTATGCCACCTTGATATAGCTATTTCATCACATGTATTACATTCATCAGGTTATGCTTTGATTATTCCATTAATTAGATTTATAGCTCAAACCTCTTTAATATACATCCCTAGGTTATCCCATGCACTTTTGGAAGATTAATCAAATTTAAGGGAATGTTATAGGGTTACTAAAAAAATTTTTAGTTCCCATGTTTTAATTTATTGTGTTATGTATCTAATTACCGAAATACACTAAGCCTATCAATCTTTTTTTTATTAAGTGAATACTTATTTAATCAATTATCAGTTAATGAGTATTAAACATGTGGGTTTCCAATATCGATACATGATAAAATAATGTGATACAAGAAAAAATTTAAATTTATTATGTCCCAAAAAATTATAATCAATTTGATGTAATGATATATACACTTTTATTATTGTGGGAAAATGGAATGATAAACTAAAAAACCATAATAATCATTTCCTAACTCAGGGTATAACCTTAAAAATTAAAATTTCAGAATATGGTATATTTTATTTGTTACATTATTATCATAAACGTTGTATTATGTATTAAAATACCTAATTTCAATTATACCTCCTCAAAATATGAGAAATGGTGAAAAGGATTCCTACTAAGGATATGTAGATGATGTTTCCTATGTATACTTTTTTATATTATAGAATATGTCTATAGAGTTTATGATACAATATAAGGGAATAGATTTATATAGCATAATATATTATCTCAATTTTATTGATAAATATATTGAAATATTTTAGATAAAAATGATTTTAATTTTACAATATCTGTATAAACTACAAGAAGTAGATCTATGTTCTAATAGTGGTTTCAATATGTTGGGGTATATTGAAATTTTTATTTCCCTTGGATATGAAATTATCCATTAATTTTATATTATTATCTTTATCATCATTGTTATCCTTATTATTCTATTATTATATAAACAAAATGTATATTTTTCTTATTAAACATTTTCCCACACATCACCAATCAAATAAATATTTTTTGAAATATGATTCTCCACCCCTCACAGTTAAAATTTAGTTGATAAGGATGTAGATCTCATGTCTAATTTGATGACAAAATATCCTTTACAGTTTCCTTCATAGATATAAAATATTAAATGGAAAAGGATTTCACATGAGACTATTTGGTTCGTATGTGGAAATAATAGAAGTAGAAAAAGAAATTACATTTAATTGGAAAAGAAATAAGTTTAACCAACTTTAAATATATTCATAAATTTTCTACTCACCAATTTTGTAGTAAGGAAAATATTATTACAACATACATGTTCTTAAATATAGGAAATGATCATGAATAGAATGTTTTTATAGTTAAATCAAGAAGACATGAAAATGGAATATTCCTACATCAACTAGGTGGTGCGCTACTTCTCATTACCAAGTGGATTGATTTAGGTTTGAAATAAGTGTTTCCAAAATAATTATCTCAATACCTAGATAGACATAATGAGATCTTATTTCACATTTTTAATAAATTGTGTTATGGTACTTCTGAAATAAACTAATGATTCATTAATTCTTGAATCCTAGATATCTAATGTAGTGAATGCAGGATATAAAGTATAAGAATTATAACTATTTATTAACAGATAATTAGTTGATAAATAAAAATAGAAATTGTTTAATTTTTAATAAAATAATGTTTTTTATTCTCAATTATGTGAAGATAATGAATATAAAAACAAACTACTAATCAAGTTTTAGATAAAGAATCCTTTATAAATAAATGTGCGTCACAAATATTTTAGACAGTTTTCAATATGTCCATGTGAACCATTCTATAACCATATATAACTTCATATTCATCATGGGATTCCATTGTGAAATTTTATAAATTATTAGTGATGTAAATGAATGCACTTAGTAAATATTGAGGAATCATTGATCCGACTTGATGGAGAATATCTTATGAAATTAATCATTGATAATAAATGTTGAGTAAAGGTAATTACATACTCTCATTTCATTGTATAAATCAATGAAATTATTGTATTAAAATTAATATTAATGATGATTCTAATATATTTTGAAAAAAAATCACTATTTCTTCAATGAAATGTTTTTCAAATCGGGTTGAAACAACTATCCATATGATTACTGTATTGTTTAATGAATATTATATCAGTTTAGATTTGAAAAGTATATATTATGACACTCCCTAATTTTTTTATTGAAAAATATCTATTAAATGCTACATTTAACTTTAAACGAACATCAAACAATATGGTTTATCTATGTTAATAATGCATTGAACCATGAGGATACAAATATATTGTCAGGGATAGATATATTTTTATAAAGGAACCATGTCTCTTTATAGATAATGGGAGAATAAATAATCTCTATGGTTTATGTCTCTGGGATCACATGAGTTGGAATAAGAATACCAGACTCCATTATGATTAATGGTATGGGTAGTCCTAGAGACACATACTATGTTGGAATTCATACCATAAGTAGTTTTTTATGATAATAATTGTGTGTGATACATAGTTTTATATTTCAGAACAAAAAATATGCATTAAATATAATTATCATAACATTGGAATGTATGTATAAATTCAAATAATTGACTTTATTTATCATGATTCATAGTCATCATATTATGAATGGTTTTATAACATGATATTATTGGTTAGTATTCAAGATAACCTAGAAATGGAGGTTACAATACTGGATGAATAATAGAATGATTGATCATTGAATGGTCCAATCTATGAAAAATCCTATGCACAAATCATCATGACTAAAATCCTTTTTACTTTCACTTTTCAAATAATATTTATATGATCATTATAGTCAAGGAAACATCATTTGGTGAAATTATCATAGAGGATACCTATATGAAATGACCAAGAGGAGTCCATTTGTTAAATGTCTACAAGGAATAATAGAAAAGGGTCAGTGAAATAAATTAATTCCAATGAAATATAAATATTATATAAATTCATTTATGAATAAGTCATGCACAGTGATTATAATATATTCTTTTGGAAATAAATTAGTGAAATAACTCTCTATCTAGTTAGTGGGATCACTAAAAGTATTCCAGTTACAATTTTTTATAACATATAGAAAACATTTTTTGTGTTTTTCTAGTTTGTTAATACTAAGGAATGAAATTTCTATAAGTATGAATTAAATTTTAATTTTCTTGTATGAAAAAATATATACAAAAATAGATCCATTTTTTTATAAATCTGATCATATTTCAAATATTAATAATTTATTGAGAAATACATCTTGAAACAATTTGTGACCAAATTCATGTGGTAAGGTCGAACATGAATGGGAATAAGAAGTTATTACTGGGATTAAAATAATTTTACAAACATAAATGCCAAAAATTTATCCCATATTACATGATATGTATTGATTATTGAAATTAATTATTCAAAATACATAGTATGTGAATATCCAATAGATCTATCCTAATTATGTTGAAATGAATTTCAACTATATGAAAGTACATGGAAAATTATAACAAAATTAGTTCCAATTGTCAAGATAATTAAGAATAAACTTTATGAAGGGAATTTAAAACTTGTATTCACTTAGTTAAATTGGATCTCGTATCATACTAAAGGAAAATATAATATATAAGAAAAACGTTTTACACCTATTGATTTTCAAATCCATAATATCTGAGTATGTTATGTCATTTAATATAGCTTAAGGATTTTACCAGAAACATCCTGTTCCTTTTTTTGTTCAAATAAAATAATGAGTTCTATCATTATTATGATAAGATATAACTATGAACATAATCAGGATATCAAGACTATAAAATTGGAATAGGACGTGGATCCTCAATTATATCACTACATGAGGGACTATCTCAGGGTGGCATTGATTTAGTAAGATGGGTTTCCACACAATATTGTTGTATTACAAACCCCATTCATCAAAACATGACATGCACAACAATATAATAAATAATCAACATAAGAATGTTTAACAAGTGAGAAATAACCTTTTGTTTGAAATTAGATGATGTGTAATAGGGAGTCTATTGGAATTAGTAATATAGAAACAACTATTTTTATGTTATATTGATTTTGTATTCCTTAATTTTGAATTTACTTTAAATTCCTTATCAGATATTGATTTTTCTTTTACATAACATTAATGTGATAATGTCCTAGAGTATCTGTTACATTGAATAGGTGATAACAATTCCACGTTATAATGATAAAATTGAAATACCATGATGACATTGCTAAATATACCTATATTTTTAGTTAAATTATTATAATGTGAAATATATAATATTGATTATTATGTGTGAGTACTCATAAGAAGATGAGTCTATATCTCCATAAATCATGGCATTGTAATCTACAAGATATTAGATTATGTGAATAGGACCACCTATATAAATCACTTATGTTTAAGTGACATTAGATATTCCTATCAACAATCATGTATAATGGTCCTTATACTTTAATACTCTCTTCAATTTTTATTCTATCTTGGGTTCTTTTATGTACAAATCAAAACCATGACCCCATACAATTTATGAAAGTAGGGTATGTTGTGCAGGTCATAAATTCAATTTTATTAATTAATAACTCAATAAAGGATTTTTCCCATAAATATTAATGGAATTTGGTATCTAATAGAATTTAATTAAATGTATACATGACATTAAATTACCTGGAAATTGTTTAAGTATGATTATATTTTTGATGTTCAATGAAAGACCTATCAAGAGAATAGGTTGATGACATGATTGTGGAGCCTTAAAGATGGGATATTGAGAGAGAAATATTTTACTTATAAGTAATCATTTTTTTAGTTGTAAACATTGATATATTAAGTTATTTATCTAAGTCTCATTGATTGATTTCTTGTAACACCCCGAGCTTCCACGATACGCTTCTCATTCAATAATGCAATAGCTTGCATTGTACGCAACTTCGAGTTCTAAAACACCGCGACTAATCAAAGTAGCCGTTATGAACAGTAATAACCACTTTTTAAAATTATAGAAATTTTATATTTCAAAATGGACTTCATTTTTGGATTCGGAATATCAAAATTAGCCTATGTAGAATTTTTGGTATTTTTCTGAGAACTTCTAATTTTTTATGAATAGTGAAAAATACTTAAAAACAACTTTTTTAATCAAAATAATTTACAGTGATAAATTATACTATTTAGTGGTTTTAAAGTATAATTAGAATATATTTTTACAATTTTATCCAAAGGTGGTCATTAGAATTAATTTAACATTGAAATTGGACATAAACAATTGCCAATATTTTGATATAAATTGTTTCTTAAAAACACGCTATTTGTTGTAACAGCGGGAATTAATTATAAAATTAATTAATGCAACTTATATGTTTGGAATTTTTTAAAATAGGCATAATTTTTGAATTCGGAATATCAATTATAGATTAGGGTGAAATTTTGGCATTGTTCTGAAAAACTTCAATTTTTGATGAATAGTGAAACCACTAAGTGGTAGTTAAATAACTGATTTTTCGTTTAAATGAAATATTACCAATTCTGTGATTTGATTTTCAAAAATCCAACATACATGGTTGTCATTAAGAAGTAAAATTTGGTTCAATGAGATCAAAATAATTTTTTGGTGAATAGTAACTTTTAAGTTCTTAATCACGATTAGAGGTAATTAGTGTAGTTTAAGGTACAAATAATGTTTTAATAATATGAGATGAGCATGACACTTGTCATACTCCTATTGGATGAGTCCTGGCCGACCAAGACAACCCATGGGTCAACTTGGGGAACCCATGGATCCACTTTAGTTGGAAAATGACATTAATATATATTTATTTAATGATACAATTAAATTGACACAAACATGAGTTGTTTTACTAAAACAATTTTTAAGTGGGTTTAGACAAGTCCAAATTCTGACTATAAATATTCATTAGAAATCTAAAAGGATTTACTACATCATAGTATTTGTTTTATAATTTTTAGACATTAAATAAATTAAATTATTTATGACATCATTATGATGCAGCGATGACCTCATTATTTAACAATTTTAATAAAATGAAAAGATAATGTAAAATCCAAGGCTTACACTTGTCCAAAGACTATTTTATGGGTAGATTTAGAACCCTTATCACCTTATCCACGAATTATATAAGTGTGGGACCTTTAGAATCCGAAAAGCATTGTGTAATAATATAACATTTCAATCTTTCCAAAAGAGCCCCTCCTCTCCACTTATAAAAGGCCCCCACCTCTCCCACCTCATTTACACATTCAAGCCATTTGGCTCGGCCAACCTCTGCCGAAATACTCTCCCAACTTCCCCCTCTTACTCCTAGAAGCCTCACTTTGGGCAGAACTCTTCCCAAGGAAGCCTTTGGCTCAAATCAAAAAGAGTTACCCGATTTTGAGGTTATGTCTTCTCTAATGTTGTTTTGTTTCATTTTTCTTCTCCAACCCCCTAAACTCATTTTATTCATTTCTTTTGTAACAACACAAGTATCCTAAATATACTAGGATGTTGTTATAAGAAGTATTCGAGCTACAATTACACACACCTACATATAATGGTTAAAGAACATACGGTTTCTGTGGATGGCGAATTTCTGCCTCACGAAACGATGATTGTTCAACACTCATATAACACCTTCAAAGGTGGCCATTAAGATGTCACTATTTTTATATATGATATATAATATGTTTATGTTTTACTTATGCTTCTTTATTTCTCATTTATGGCATACTTTATGATTTCCATTATGGCTAAAACACGATAATTTCATTTTAGGAAGTGCGGACTACCGCCCCCTCAAAGTGATTTGAATCGTTAATACCATATGTGGGATGTATAAAGGATGGATTAAATGGTATTATACACTATATTATACTGGAATTATATTACACATTTATATCATTATGATTTCGTTCCATTAAATACGAAATATAAATGAAAGTAGCGTTCATGCGTACGTACGGCTTACCGTCTCCATGAACGGTGCATTTCATTTCTTACCTCTAAATGTCATGTAATATTATGAATGAATGTATATACTGGATATATATGAGATATATGATATCTATATCATGAATATAATTCTGGATATAACGGATATTTCACCACATGAACAACTCATAATTATAAGAAGTCTATTTTTGACTCAAGTACCAAAGATCGACAAAACGACCGTTATTAACTTAAATAATTACATAATGTTCATAACATTGTAATAAGTGATATAAAAGGGATAATGAACATGAAAAAGGTTCTTAATAAAATATATACTAACTCTAGTTTATTATTCAGGAGGTTAAAGAATGGTCGAATCAAGTCGGACACAAGGTAAGGGAATTTCTTAACCCAATTTCCATTCTTTGGGTTAATCTCCTACTTTCTAATTATGTCATTATATTATTATGTCATATCTTGTATTTGTACTTTATTTATGTTTACTTATAGTGAATACACATAGTATATCTATTTTATTTTAAAAATGATCTTTGTATGGGACTTCGTCTCAATCTCCTTTCATTGAGGCACATTTTATTTTATACACAACTTTCTTTTATACGGTGTATAAACCCCTTTGACTTTTACGTTTATTCAAAAGGAATCTTTTTTATACGAAGCATTTTACTAAACGACAAAAAGGGAATGTTTTCCTTTCCGTACTTATGTCGCGACAACAACTTCTCCACCGCCGTGACCATTATTTGTGTTTCGGCTTCCTCTACAAGCCATCACTTTTTTTTTGGAAAAATAAATACAAAGTTTTAACTTTCATTTATTTTGGTATTGAAAATGGTTTTGAAAGCGTTTTTATTATATCAATGTGTTGTATTGACAATCTTGTGATTGAAATGTGGAAATTTTATGTTTCCTTTATGCATGTTTTATGTGATACGATTATGTTATGGTTTATGATATGTTTAAACCTATTCATATGAGGAATGCATTGGACTTAATAAGTGACGGGTGGAGCCCGCTATAGCTCCTCGATGCATCGGTAGGTCTCATGAGACAAACTAGTGTCTTGGCACGAGGCCTTGACAAAATCTTATTTGTGGTCTTGGCACGAGGCCTTGGCTACGTGGTTATGATAGTCTGGCATTATGCATTCCATCATTATGAAAGTGGTTACTGATATTGCATGTGATTATTCGACCAGTAGAATATACATGTGAATAAGTAAACGGAATTATCTCATTTTACTTTTCCCATATTATGTTGAAGTTCATGTTTAAAAGGCTTTTTTTAGTTATACATTGCCTTAAATGTTAATGTTTATTTATGAAAGCTTCCGCATTATTGTTATCCTTACTGAGCATCTAAGCTCACCCCTTTCAATGTTTTAATATTTTCCAGGATGTGAAGAAGTATTTTATGAATGACCTGCAGGGATTGTGAGAAGAGGATATGAGTGTGGACTATGGAGACTTTGTTATTGTATTTTTTCACTTTATGATGTAATGTAACGTTTACGAATGTATCTAGTGTTTCTAAGGCTACTAAACTAATCGGTCTTTCGAGACTTGATCTTTTGTGATCATGCCAATGTTACGAAGTAATGCACCGGCTCTGGGTAGCTGGGGTCGGGGCGTTACAGTTGGTATCAGAGGCAGTTTAGTACTAACCTTGGAAGCTAGATTTAGATAAAATCTGATTAGAGCACATAGCCCGGAGATAGACTTTGAGGGTTAGTATAGAAGAACTTCCTAGAATTTTGGTATTGTACAGATGTTGTAAGTTTTCCGAGCAATACATCCTTGTCTGGATACGAGCAGGTAGAGGTGGCTCTGGCACAGATGTACCTAGGGGTAAAACCCGAAAACACTGCTTTGAGCTGGACTCGAACGGGAACCGGTGCACAACAACGGGCCTTGCTGTACTCTTGGTTACGATACTCCCGGGGGATATGCTTAGGATAATTCTCATTTTCATTACAAACCACTTTAAAGGGTTATGAGTATATACTTCCTCAAAGGAAACATTTCTTTTTTTGATTATAGATTATATCCATAAATAGTTCAATTTATGATAAGTATTTTACAAGTATGGAATTATGTATTTTGATTCATAAACTAATCTAGTTTATGCCATTGTTTAGAAATGGCGCCTAGTGGAAGGAATGGAAACCGTATCAATGCACGCACTCCGTGTAGGGATTTCCCTCCTGATCAAGATAATTATTGTGGATCTGATGATACAACTGGTGCTGATAAACTTATTACCGTACTGGGACAACTCACTCAGGTTATGAATAATAACCTTACTCGTATGGAGCACCCTGATCCGCAACGTGGAGGATCAATGTTAGATTGATTCATGAGGCAACAACCACCAATGTTCAATCGGAGTACAAATCCCTTAGTAGCCGAGCAATGGATAAATTCCCTAGAGAAAATATTTCAGGCTTTGGGGAGCAGTGAAAGGGAAAAAGTTATCATGGCAGTTTACCGCCTCACTGGAGATGCCGATCAGTGGTGGTCGCTGATTCAAAACACAAAGGAAGATGATGACGTATCGAATATGGAATGGAGGGAGTTCAAAGAGATTTTCTTAGAAAAATACTTTCCTCGTGACCATCGAGCAGATATGGAAAGGCAATTTCTGAGTCTGAGGCAGAAGGAGGATGAGAATGTCGCAAAGTATGAGGCTAACTTTACAAGGTTAGCAAGGCATGCTGCTGATTATATACGTAACCCAAGGAGTAAGATTGACCATTTCTTTGATGGGTTAAAACCATTTCTCCATCAGGCTTTAGTATCACAATCCTTCTCATCATACGAAGGTATTGTCTCATGTGCTATCAACACAGAAAAGGAATTCTCTAAGTCTTATGTCAACAAAGTAAATCAAGAGAAGAAGAGAACGGTGGAACAAGAGACAGATAAAGGGAAAAAGGGAAAGAAGGATTTTCCATTATGTGATAATTGTGGGAAGAATCACCCTGGTACTTGCCTAAAAGAAATGGGAGTTTGTTATAAATGAGGAGAAAAGAGTCACCAGGCTCGTGATTGCAAGGGAAAGAAAGAGGCTGTCAAAGTTGAATGCTAAAATTGTAGGGAAATGGGGCATTATGCAAATTAATGTCCTAAGCGTCAGGTAAACATACCTCAGAAAAGGCCAAGGGATCAAGGACAATCTTATGCTGTGACTACTATTGAAGCGGAATGATTAATGTATTGGTGCTTTTGGACTCAAGGATTATATTATGGTTATAAGAATAATGTGATATATATAAATATTGTATTTTAGTACTTTTTGATTAAGGTAATATGATTAAGGTAATCATATTTTTAGTATGTGACAATAAGAGAATATTTTCTTTGTTTGGGGAATCTGATGTTACAATTGATTTTGGAATTTAGAGACCTTTTAGAGAAAGTCTGGACGGAGGTATATTGGATAATTATAAAGGTTGGAGTAGATTAAGTTGATCTTTCGATAGTATTGTTTATGGTTAAAAAAATTTATGAAGATTATTTTTGGAGTATTATGATACTATAGTTTTAGGAAAAGGACAACCTGCAGGGTGGGGCATAACCCGTCGCGTCGGACAAAGCTGCAGGAATCGAACCCACAATCATAGTGCGTCAGGCCTTTATTTCCTACCAGTAGTCTATAGGAAGTCCCTGGTTATTACAAAATAATTTTACTAATCTAAATGGTATGTGTTAACATTTGGAACCTTATACAATTAGGATAAATAGAATATTTTTGAGTTCTGTTACCATTTGGAGTAAAAGATGGGTTTGTGGTAAAAATTTATTAATGAATGAAAGTATACATAACAAGTATGTATATTCCCTTATGTTCTTAGTAAATCTCCAAAATAAATTCTTCAACATTATAAAAGGTAACTTAAAACAAAAATGTTTTCGGTTAACTTTTCCAACTGGGGATTCAATGATCGTTTAACCAATCACAAGTTTGTGATTATCTTGTAGTTAAACTTTCTCCTAATATTGTTTTCTACAACTCTCCATCAGACCTTGATGGTTTGTTTTTCTTCCATATCCATATTTTCATAGAACCCTAGTATGGGCTATCTCGGGTGACCTTTGTACTTATCTTGCTTTCTTTTAATATTATATATTTATTAACCTTATTTCCGATGTGGGTTTTCCACAAAGGTATTTTCTCTTTTCAACATTTTATTTTCAAAGAAAAATTTCAAATTGCGAGGACACAATTTATTGAAGGAGGGGAGAATGTAACACCCCGAGCTTCCACGATACGCTTCTCATTCAATAATGCAATAGCTTGCATTGTACGCAACTTCGAGTTCTAAAACACCGCGACTAATCAAAGTAGCTGTTATGAATAGTAATAACCACTTTTTAAAATTATAGAAATTTTATATTTCAAAATGGACTTCATTTTTGGATTCGGAATATCGAAATTAGCCTATGTTGAATTTTTGGTATTTTTCTGAGAACTTCTAATTTTTTATGAATAGTGAAAAATACTTAAAAACAAATTTTTTAATCAAAATAATTTATAGTGATAAATTATACTATTTAGTGGTTTTAAAGTATAATTAGAATATATTTTTACAATTTTATCCAAAGGTGGTCATTAGAATTAATTTAACATTGAAATTGGACATAAACAATTGCCAATCTTTTGATATAAATTGTTTCTTATAAACACGCTATTTGTTGTAACAGCGGGAATTAATTGTAAAATTAATTAATGAAACTTATATGTTTGGAATTTTGTAAAATAGACATCATTTTTGAATTTGGAATATCAATTATAGCTTAGGGTGAAATTTTGGCATTGTTCTGAAAAACTTCAATTTTTGATGAATAGTGAAACCACTAAGTGGTAGTTAAATAACTGATTTTTCGTTTAAATGAAACATTACCACTTCGGTGATTTGATTTTTAAAAATCTGACATACATGGTTTTCATTAATAAGTAAAATTTGGTTCAATGATATCAAAATAATTTTTTGGTGAATAGTAACTTTTAAGTTCTTAATCGCAATTAGAGGTAATTAGTGTAGTTTAAGGTACAAATAATGTTTTAATAATATGAGATGATCATGACACTTGTCCTACTCCTATTGGATGAGTCATGGCCGACCAAGACAACCCATGGGTCAACTTGGGGACCCCATGGATCCACTTTAGTTGGAAAATGACATTAATATATATTTACTTAATGTTAAAATTAAATTGACACAAACATGATTTGTTTTACTAAAAAAAATATTAAGTGGGTTTAGAAAAGTCCAAATTCGGACTATAAATATTCATTAGAAAGATAAAAGGATTTCCTACATCATAGTATTTGTTTAATAATTTTTAGACATTAAATAAATTATATTATTTATGACATCATTATGATGCAGCGATGACCTCATTATTTAACGATTTTAATAAAATGAAAAGATAATGTAAAATCCAAGGCTTACACTTGTCCAAAGACTATTGTATGGGTATATTTCGAACCCTTATCACCTTATCCACGAATTATATAAGTGTGGGACCTTTAGAATCCGAAAACCATTGTGTAATAATATAACATTTCAATCTTTCCAAAAGAGCCCCTCCTCTCCACTTATAAAGGGCCCCCACCTCTCCCACCTCATTTACACATTCAAGCCATTTGGATCGGCCAACCTCTGCCCAAATACTCTCCCAACTTCCCCCTCTTACTCCTAGAAGCCTCACTTTGGGCAGAACTCTTCCCAAGGAAGCCTTTGGCTCAAATCAAAAAGAGTTACCCGATTTTGAGGTAATGTCTTCTCTAATGTTGTTTTGTTTAATTTTTCTTCTCCAACCCCCTAAAATCTTTTTATTCATATCTTTTGTAACAAAACCAATATAATCAATATACTAGGATGTTTTTATAATAAGGATTCGAGCTACACTTACACACACCTACATATAATGGTTAAAGAACATACGGTTTCTGTGGATGGCGAATTTCTGCCTCACGAAATGATGATTGTTCAACACTCATATAACACCTTCAAAGGTGGCCATTAAGATGTCACTATTTTTATATATGATATATAATATGTTTATGTTTTACTTATGCTTCTGTATTTCTCATTTATTGAATACTTTATGATTTCCATTATGGGTAAAACGCGATAATTTCATTTTAGGAAGTGCGGACTACCGCCCCCTCAAAGTGATTTGAATCGTTAATACCATATGTGGGATGTATAAAGATGGAGTAAATGGTATTATACACTATATTATACTGGAATTATATTATACATTTATATCATTATGATTTCGTTCCATTAAATACGAAATAGAAATGAAAGTTGCGTTCATGCGTACGTACGGCTTACCGTCTCCATGAACGGTGCATTTCATTTCTTACCTCTAAATTTCATCTAATATTATGAATGAATGTATATACTGGATATATATGAGATATATGATATCTATATCATGAATATAATTATGGATATAATGGATATTTCACCACATGAACAACTCGTAATTATAAGAAGTCTATTTTTGACTCAAGTACCAAAGATCGACAAAACGGCCGTTATTAACTTAAATAATTACATAATATTCATAACATTGTAATAAGTGATATAAAAGGGATAATGAACTTGAAAAATGTTCTTAATAAAGTAGATATTTACTCTAGTTTATTATTCAGGAGGTTAAAGAACGATCGAATCATGTCGGACACAAGGTAAGAGAATTTCTTAACCCAATTTCCATTCTTTGGGTTAATCTCCTACTTTCTAATTAAGTCATTATATTATTATGTCATATCTTGTATTTGTACTTTATTTATGTGTACTTATAGTGAATACACATAGTATATCTATTTTATTTTAAAAATGATCTTTGTATGGGACTTCATCTCAATCTCCTTTCATTGAGGCACATTTTATTTTATACACAACTTTCTTTTATACGGTGTATAAACCCCTTTGACTTTTACGTTTATTCAAAAGGAATTTTTTTTATACGAAGCATTTTACTAAATGACAAAAAGGGAATGTTTTTCTTTCCGTACTTATGTGGCGACAACAACTTCTCCACCGCCATGACCATTATTTGAGTTTCGGCTTCCTCTACAAGCCATCACTTTTTTTTGAAAAATAAATACAAAGTTTTAACTTGCTTTTATTTTGGTATTGAAAATGGTTTTGTAAGCGTTTTTATTATATCAATGTGTTGTATTGAAAATCTTGTGATTGAAATGTGGAAATTTTATGTTTCCTTTACGCATGTTTTATGTGATACGATTATGTTATGGTTTATGATATGTTTAAACCTATTCATATGAGGAATGCATTGGACTTAATAAGTGACGGGTGGAGCCCTCTATAGCTCCTCGATGCATCGGCAGGTCTCATGAGACAAACTAGTGTCTTGGCACGAGGCCTTGACAAAATCCTATTTTTGGTCTTGGCACGAGGCCTTGGCTACGTGGTTATGATAGTCTGGCATTATGCATTCCATCATTATAGAAGTGGTTACTAATATTGCATGTGATTATTCGACCAGTAGAATATCCATGTGAATAAGTAAACGGCATTATCTCATTTTACTTTTTCCATATTATGTTGAAGTTCATGTTTAAAAGGCTTTTGTTTTAGTTATACATTGCCTTAAATGTTAATGTTTATTTATGAAAGCTTGCGCATTATTGTTATCCTTACTGAGCATCTGAGCTCACCCCTTTCAATGTTTTAATATTTTCCAGGATGTGAAGAAGTATTTTATGAATGACCTGCAAGGATTGTGAGAAGAGGATATGAGTGTGGACTATGGAGACTTTGTTATTGTAGTTTTTCACTTTATGATGTAATGTAACATTTACGAATCTATCTAGTGTTTCGAAGGCTACTAAACTAATCGGTCTTTCGAGACTTGATCTTTTGTGATCATGCCAATGTTACGAAGTAATGCACCGGCTCTGGGTAGCTGGGTCGGGGCATTACATTTCTAGATAGTATTATTCGACTTTAGTAATGATCACATAATGAAAGTGATAAAGGAACTAGAAGATCACACACTAAGTGTGTCTGTTAACTTTAATTATATTATATTTTAATTTAATTATTAGAGCGAATATTATTCTAAATATTGAGAAATAATTTTATTCATATAAATTTTATCAAAAATATTGGTAAGGTGAAAAATAATTATTTATTCATTATTAATTTATTTACTTATTTTCACCATATTTAATAAATATTTATTCTTCAAATCATTAATAAAATACATTTTTTATTAAATATATAATTAATAATTTCTCACCATAATGTATATAGAATATTTATTTAATAAAAATTATTATTTGATATCCATTTTGGTATTCAATAATTACTGATGAGGATGAGTTTACAAAAATTGTACTCGGTGATAAATTTTAATTTAATAGCATGTAAACTAATATTTATCATTTTACCAGTAATACTAATCCTTAAAATAATTATATTATTCTTATTATAGGGAATGGGGTAAGATAATATTTATTATATTATATAGGTTTCTGTTCGCAATTAAATAATATTTTAACCCTAAACCTAACTCTATAAATAAATTGTTATGTTAATTATATAGAGTTTATTGAGAATTGATAATGGTTGTTAACAACTAATTTCGCTCTATATTCCTCCCTCTCATATCCTATCAAGAATAAAAAAAAGTATAATATTTCAATCCTGAAAGAACTAGGAGAGATTGAGATGAAAAACACAAGATGATTGATCCTCCAAGCTAGAACCCAACATTGGATCAATGTTGTTCATTGATCAATGGATCAAGTGTAGATCACTTCTTTATGGGATCTACATATAAGGCCCCACCATTTATCATTAAATAACATTGAGTTAAGTCAATATTTCATATTCATTAACATTGAGTACCTTTTTAGGTTTATAATTATAAATAATTATGCCATAACTTTTACAAAAAAATCTCAAATATTAAAACATAGACAAGAATACATGCTATCCATTTTATCATAATCAATTTTTTATAAATAAAACATGAATTATTTTTCTTGATAAATTTTTCCTAACATTCATATTCCATTCTTAAATTATCTTAACCATTATTATACCCTATAGAAAACCTTTGGAAAACATGTGATGAGCACAAAAATCTCACCAAAGGATATAAATAAGGAATTAAACTCTTTGTCCATGAATATTTTAAAATTTTGTTTTTTCACAAAATTGTACTTTACACCCATAAAACATAAGTTATTTAACTTAACTAATGAAATCATAAGATTCCGGTAAAATGTATTAGAAATCATATATCATAAATATGACTTATGGAATCCATATCAAACTTATATTCTAGAATTCATGGATACTTAGGGAGTAATACTCATGGTCACAATAAGAATAGCAGGCACAATATATTCCCTAAATCTCTGTGGATACATATTATCATTTTAATCCTTCTTATTTCCCAATTCATTAGATGGAATTCACAGGGTCAACCACCTTCATTTTCTTAGCGACTGGTATTATACATAATCAAAGCCTAAGAACCAAAACATAAGCACAATACATAAATGATGTATAAAGGAAAAATAATATTTCCACATTTCATTCACAAGATTTCATTTCAATATATGAATATAATAAGTCCATTATCTAAAACATTTTCAATACCAAAATACCTAAAAAGTGAATATGGTATTCATTTTTCTTTTAATAACATTATGTCTTGTATATAAATCAAAATATCAAATAATGGTCACAGTACTAAAAAAATTCATCGTCGCCATATACATTAAAAAATCATTCCTTTTGTAATTTCCTTCAACTTTTCATATAAAAAGATACTTTTTGAATACCCTTTAATGAAATTAAAATTCAAATTGGTTGATTATATATTGTATTGAATAAAGATGGTGTATAACATCAAAATATGCTTCTATGAAAATAGATTGAGACAAAGTCCCCTAACTTCAGTCCGACCCGTCACATACATTATTTATATTCCTAAATAAAAAAATAGGTAAATTTCTACTTTCTGGAGATCCTTTTTCTAGTTTGTTACACTTTTTATATAACTTATTACAATGTTATAAAACATACAAAATTATTTGAGTTCATATCGGATGCTTTTTCTATATTTGGCACTCGAGTAGAAAATTAAAATGGTTTTATATCACATGCCCATGTGGTCATAATTAATTATTCTTTAGAATAATATTCCTGAAATTAGTATAATTTTTATACATTTATTACGATTAAATAAAACCATTAAGTATTGTTTTGAAAAATGCACAATGTTGTAATCATGGAGAGTGTTGGTTAAACGTACACATGAGTAATAGTCTCCATTTTCATTGATCATTAATGAAATTATTTAAGTATTATTTTTTATTTCAATAATAATAATAAAATCATTAACAACATATTAATAATTTAAATATGATAATATATCATATAAGTGGTATAATGAATTAAATTGAGTCACATCACTTCGGGGAGGTGATAGTTTACACGTATGCGTGAATGGCGTTGAAATGTTTATACCCCTAGAAAGTAAGTACTTAATTTACATAATGATACAATAGAATTATTAATATATAATTAATATCACATATGAAAATTTATTCTATTATTATAACCAGCCATGAGATATGGTTTTGAAAAATTAATTAGATAATTTTTTGGAGGTGATAGTTCAAGTGTACGCATTAATGTTTAATTAAATTCCCATTTATTTGAAGTGGAGATGGATTCAAGAGATGATATTAAAAAAACATATCACTATATTGAGGATAATAGATATATTATTTAATCATGGGTTAATATGATTTTATAAAAGTTGTAGAAGAAAAAAGGTAGAAACACTTAAATAAAAAAATTGCCTTTCCTTTGGATGAACACCATTCTTAACACCTTAACCCCTATAAGAAGGGTATAATGCCTAAAATAAAGAGTCAAGGATGTGGGAAGGGATTCTAGGAAGGTTTTGGGTAGATATTTTTTTAAACTAAATTGTTTTATAAGTTTGAGTAATAGAGAAAAGTGGGTACCTTTTAATAGGAGAGGGAAGCGACACCCTTGGAATTATTAAAATTATTAAATTAATATAAATTAAAATTCAACTAAAAATGTTTAATAACTCATTTAGTTAAAATATAGAATTAAAATGGGTCAAAATATAATCATACAATTTTAATTAGACAAGTTTTGTATAATTTTTAATCCTTATATTTTTTATTTATCTATCTTAACTATTATAGTATTATTAAGTAATTAACACTTTGGGGGTTAAAATAACTGCCGAATATTTAAAAAATACCAATTAATGAGTCCATAAGAAAATTATTAGGGTTATATACTCATTTTGGTCATATATTGTATTCTTATAAATTTCATATCATTTATTTAGTTATTTTATAATTTAAGTTATGAATTATGCCAATTTTGACACTATTGATTACATGAATTTATTAAAAATTCATAACAACTTGATTAATTCAAAAAAAATACATTAACTCTATTCATAAATTTTATAGTCATCCAGAAAATTCGTGTATGGTATAAGATAGGTAAATTATATTAATTTTAATATTATTAATATCATTTATTTGATTCTTTAATAAATAAATCAATTACTACATCATCATTACATCACTATTTAATTTAATTATTTATTTCCAAAAAAATTATAAATAATTTAAAAATAGGTAGGTAATATTTTTATATTTTTAATTACTATTCATATTCCAGGATATCACTTATATAACCCCTTATTAAAATTTGTTTTTTATGGATAGACATATTGATGACACATTTCCCTTAACTTTAAATTAAATGTTATAATTGTAATAATCACACTCAAGTGGATTAAAAAAGTAATATTTTCGGACCAAGGATGTTCATGGTCTGTAACTAATCATTAATATAATATTATTACTAGATTTATGGTGGATTTATATTATTATAATAGTAATTTTATATTTAATTATCCTATTTACCATTAACTGTTGTAAATAAAATGTTATAGTTACTCTTCAAAAAATTATAATGACCTTAATAGACTACATATTTCATAAATATTACAACAATTTATGTCTTATTTTGAAAATAAAATTTATAGAAGTGTTTAGATTAGTTTTAACACTAATCTCGTTGATGGGAAATGAAAATGGGTTTATATAAAACATTCAAAAGTTCACATAGTATTTCTATTTAATATTTATTTAAAAATGAATCCAATGAGGTGAAATGGATTAAATGATAAAACCTTAATATAATAATAACTTAAAAATATGTAAAAGGATAATCTATCCACATTAATAAATTAGATGGAAAAAATGTTTGGAATTAAAATGCAGTATTTTTCACTATTCATGAAAAATTAATATTATAAGAAAAATACCAAAAAATCAACCAAAGTAAATTTTTTATGTCTCAATTATAAAGATGAAGTTTATTTTTTTATATAAAATTCCTAAAACAATCAAGATTTTGAATTTAATATGGTTCACCATCAATAGGTGGTAAAACTGCCTTTTAAAAATATTAGAGAATTGTATGCTTAAAATTTGATTTATTATTATTTTTAGGGAATAATATTTATTAGAAGAAAGTAAAAAACATTAATAAACATCTGTAAACATAATATAGTTAGTTCTATTAATTCCTACTAGTACATTATCTATTGGATAAATACCGTTTAAAATTTTATATTAATAATATATTATTTTTTTGTATAACTCAGTCTTGTGTGCAACAGAAGATTTCAAAGAAACCCATTGTTGTGTTTTGGGTACACTATCGAACCAAGATTCAATTTTAAAGTAAAATTAACACATAATTCATAAATATTAATATATAGTAAAATGTATTACTTTATAATTACCTGGTATGCTACATCCTTCACCCTTTTTGAAATTGTTTCCTTGCAAATTTTTTCACATATAAAATAAGTTGGGGTATTTTCCCTCAATGAATTTTTAGATTCCAATGTTTCCTCTTCAAACATATGGTTTTTTCACAAGAAAATTACCTTATGATCCACTTTATTCAAAAAAAAATACCTCTTCTGTCATGAATCTAGACTAATTGTTCCTCATAAGAAATATTATCTTCCAACTAAACTACTTCTGATCTCAAAATAATTTCATTGATCTGGAATATACTTTCTAAACATTGAACCATGAAAAATATTTTGTACCACAGATAACCTTAGAGGTAAAGACACTTAGAAGGAAATTGATCTTATGTTCCCTAGGATTTCATAGGGTCTAATGACCCATGGACTCTACTACTATTTCTTTCCAAAATGCATCACTATTTTCTATGGATAAATATTGGGAAAGACATGATCACCAAACTCAAATAAAGATCCATCCTCTTCTAATATGCATAATTTTTTCCCTGCTCTGAGCTATCCTCATTTTTTTCTGAATCAAATAAACATTTTCTACCATATCATCTACCAATTCTGGTCCCATCAACATTCTTTCACCTTCTTGATCCCAAAAAGCTGGAGTTCAAAACCGATTTCCATATAGTTCCCAAAATTGTTCTATTTGTTTACTAGAATGAAAATTGTTATTATATGAAATTCATACCAAAGAATGTTCTTGACAATAACATCCATAGTGATCAATTGAACCAGAAAATATCATATCCTCTATGTTCATAATTGTTTGTTATGTCTGCCTATCTTATTATGGGTGAAGAGTTGTACTAAAATTTAATTCAGTACCCAAGTCCATTCCAAAAGATAGATGAGGACTTCAGATCATGATCAGATGCAAATAGAGAAAGGAACTCCATGTAACCTAGATATCTCTATAAGATACAACAGAGAATGTTTATTTAGATATAATGTATCTTGACTAGGATGAAAATGAGAATATTTTGATAATATATATACAATGACCCCAATCGCACTTTTATCTAGAAATTTATTTGGTAACCCCACTACAAGATCCATGGATATATTTTTCCCACTACGATGATGGTATGGGAAAAGTCTAAAGCATCCCTTTTGGTAACTATTTCTCTATATTAACCTGTTAACAAATCAAACAAATTAGGGAAAAGTCACTGATACCTCTTTTCATTCCATCCCACCGATAATAAAATTGAGTGTCTTTGTACATCATAGTACTGCCTAGGGTGAACTGAAGATGCAGAACTATAATTTTCATGTAACATCTATTTCATCAAATGATAATAAAAATGCACATATGATCACTTCCCAAGTATCGAAAAAAACTTCTTATCACTGTTAAATTCTGGAAACCTACCATTTTTGAACCAATTATGCCTTTTTCTACAATTCACTGTCTATATTTTGGGCTTTTATAATTGTGTTTGATAGAGATGATTTCACTGAAACCTAAATAAAATAGGGGAGTTTTATACACCAAATACTTCCTTATTATATTTCATCAAATCACACTACTAATACACTGGGGTTTTCTAGTTCTAGGGCGATGATAACGCTTGATTAAAACTCTATGAAACACACCCTTGGTCATGAATAAAAAACGATGTTAAAGGTGGTCTATAACAATGGTTTTATTAGAACAATTAAAAGGGGTCTTTAACAGTGCTGAAAATAGTGATGTTAAAGGGATAACATTATCATGGATATTTTTACAAGCGTTGATAAATGGGATCTTCTATCAGTGCTTGTAAAAAAAGTGTTGATAGGGGGGTTATCCGTGATTTTTTAGAAGTGTAGATAATGACCCCACCCCCATTATAAGTGATTTTTTTACAAGCGTTGATAAATTTATACTTCAAAAAAATTATCTAATTAAAAATAATATATTAATATATAAATATATTTATATTCATATATATATAATATATTTTTGAAATATATTTTTGATAAGGTAAATATGCATTTACATATAAAATATAAGATATTTATTGAAAATAGCATATAAAATAAATAAATTTTTTAATTAATAATTTTATTATTATTACTAAGTTTTAGTCATTTAATATCAATTTGAAGATAAAATAATTAAAAAAAAAATCAAAAATATATTGAAAACATAACGAAAACTACAAACAATTATACATTTCGATCTGGGTGTATGTTTGGGATCTAACACATATCAAATCAAAGCCTGCAACAAGCTCTACGTCATCTTGATTAGGGGGACCCCGATCACTATTTGTTTGAGGCCATAAAAGGCCTATAAGGCCTCTAAATCTATGTTCTTAGTCGGGGTACCCAACTTTTTTAAATTTAGATGTATTTTAATCCCCATTTATGGGGAGATTTTTTCTCTTTTTTAGTGGTGAATGAATTTATTCTGAGGGAATACATTTATATTGATATTATGCATATTAAATTTTATCATTTTTTATAATGTAATACTATTTATAACAAAAAATATAACAATATTTACAAATTTTTAATATATTCACACATAAAAATTTAATTTTATAAATAAATAATTTAAAAAAATATATAAAATATATTTATTAATATCTAAACATATATATATATATACATATATATAAATATATGTATAAAATATTGTGATTAAATGTTTATAAATATATAAATATATCATAAAATGTGAAACAAAATTGTTTAGTTGAGTGGTAATGACATGGGTGTATATGCTAGAGGTCTAGGGTTTGAAAATCACAGGAGGCAGGGGCACACATGGGAGGCTGGGAATATTTAATATCGTCGTAAAGAAGTGGGGGTGGGAAGCTCTGTCAAAGGTGGTTAAGTGGGGTGTGGGAAAAAATTTATTTACACTTTAATAGTGGATCCTTTATTAGTTATTTTTTTAGTGTTGTTAATGGAACGCTTTTAGAGTGATAAAAAAGGGTTGATAACAGGGTCTTTAATAGAGCTAAAAAGAGAGATGATAAGTGTTTTAGGATTTTAATCGTGCTTCAATTATTAGAACTGATGAATGATTTTTCTAGCGTTGTTAGAGGATTCTTTTTTTAGTATTATCATTAACCAAGAGATCAGGTTCCAAATGTAACACGGTTTATTTATAATTACTTTTCTCACTCAAAGCATCAACCATCTTTTTTGTCTAGGATGGTAATGAATTGTGAAATCATAATCCTTGATTAGATCAAACCAAAGTATATATCTCATGATCAATTATTTCTGGTGAATATATTCTTCAAACATTTATGGTCATTATACATTTCACATTTTACTCCATACAGCTGATGCCTCCATGTTTTGGATAGAAAAAAAACAGTATAAAATTCTAAATCATGTGTAGGGTAATTTAACTCATGATTTTTCAACATATTTAAATCACCAACAATGACCTGATCATTCTGTATTAGGACATAACCATGTCCTTTCAATGATTCATTACTGTAGATAAAAAATTCATCATTTCTGGAAGGCTTTTCCAAAACTGGAGCACTCACTAATCTTATTTTCAATAACTAAAAACAATCATCACATTTTTTTCGAGATGAAATTTTCACCTTTTCGAGTGGACTTAGTCAGTGGGAAAGATAACCGCGAAATATTTTTTTAAAACCTACTATAATATCTTGATAAACCCAAAAAACTATGAATCTTGGTTATATTTTTTGTATTTTCCATTCCTCAACAACTTTTTCTTTAATTGGATCAATATTTATGCCATATTTAAATAAATGTAACTACAGAATGAAATATTTTACAAACAAAATTCATTCATGTTGAATTTCAAAAACAATTTCTCTTCATTTACGATTTGAAAAATGACACTTAGATGACTTCCATACTCCTCTTTAATTTTAGAATATAGAAAAATATATTCAATAAACAAAACCACAAACATATCAAATAATACATAGAATATTATAATAATAAGATCAATTAATATAGTAGGTGAATTGTTTAATAGAAAAGGCATAATTAAAAATTCCTAATTTCCATATATATTATAAAACAATATCATTATAATTCATGATACCTTTACTTTCAGATGAGGGTAAACGACCTCAAGTCAACCTTTGAAAAATATTTTTATCTATAGAGATGACCAAAAAATTCATCAATATATTGAAATGGATACTTTTTCATAATAATGAAGTTATTGAAGACAATATAATCAATGAAAATACTCATTGAACCATCATTCTTTTTAACAAACAAGATTGAAGAATCCCATGGTGATGTACTAGGTCAAATAAAACCATTATCTAAAAACTCCGTCAATTAATTATTCTACTCTAAAGTTAAAAATGTGTAATTTTATAAGGGGATTTAAAAAATTTCTGATAATCAAAAACTTAGTACATAGTAAACAAAACATTCCGTTATGGTTTAATTCCAGGAAACTCTTCTTGAAAAAATTTCAAGATACTCATTTACCATTGGAACATCATTAATCTAAACAGTTTCTTTATTTTGAACAACATATGATAGGAAAAATTCATTTCCATATTTTAATAGTTTTTCAGATTCATGATATGTTATTAATGGCATGGGTTCGTAATTGTTCACAAAATAAAATTATTTCTCAAAAGCCGACAATTTAGATCTACAGTCAATCATATTATGGTGAAAAGAAAGTCAACTCACACCCAAAATAACATCAAACTCTACTGGAGGCAAAACAACAAGGTTTTTAGGTAAATTCATTCAACACAAAAGGATAGGAAGATACTTTAAATTTTTTTACACAAAATTTTCCCCCATGTGTATTTACAATCAGTTCTTTATTCATTTATTGTGGTCAAATTTCTAATTTAATTGAAAATTTCTCAGAATAAAATTATTTTGTAGACCTTGAATAAAACAACACATTGGGATAAGCTGAATAAACAAACATTGTATCTAACACCACATAATTTTATGGCCTAATGTCTGTAGAAGTAGTTGAAATGGATTTCACCAAATCTTTTACCTATTGTTTAGTATCTTCCCATCATTTGAGTTCTTCATCAGAGACTCATTTTTATAATGAACCATCTCATTTCACTTAAAAAATTTTATTGACTTAAAATCATATTTTTTTCTTACCACAACCTTGATATTTTTCAGTGTAGTTATGATCCTTCCCATTTAACCACATTAGAATCACATACTAAAATTCAAATGGTATTCCCAGAGTTCTTTTTACCACAATTTTCACAAAATGCAAACCTAATTTGTTTATCATCAGACTATTTTGAAGAATTCTTCCATTTCATATTCCACCTCAACCTCTTATTCTGTTGTTTTTTAAAGAATAGATGATCATCGTAAATCTCTCTTTCTAACTTCTCCTCATATAAAACAATTTTTTCATTAATTTTTAACTCATTATACCCTAATGCCATTTCATACTTTTTATTTAATTTAGAGTAAAAATGATTTATTTTAAAATCAAGATCTCAGATGAAATTTGGAGTGTACCTTTCTAGTCAAGTGATTTTTTCATCGTATACAACCACATATTCCTCATCTTTATTCAATTCAATAATTGTTTTTCTATCCTATTTTAAACCTATATAGTAAAATATTTTTCAAGAAACATGTTTTTGAATTAATCCAATTAAAGAGCATTAATATCCTCAGAGTCCTTAATATTCTTAATCATGGTCCAAAAATGATCAGCTTCCCATTCAAAGTGGTAAACTATAAGATTTTTATTGTTTCAACACCCCATGACATCGAATATCAGTACTAGGGATTTAATCCACCCTTCTTCTAGAGCGGGGTCAAATGATCCTATAAATGATGGGGGATGTTTTCTCATGAAATGATCCACAACCAACATGTTCATCTATGGTTGATATGTATGATCTCGTGGATGGATACCACCCCCTTTTTTAGCGAGATTCAACTGCTCCATCACATCAAAAAACCATTTATTTCTAATTCAGATGATCTTAGGTTGCATATTTGGAAAACAAATTCCCCTAAATTTCGTCCTAGCACAACTTCCATGATTCCTCTATGGAAAACATTCTGGAAAAACATATCCTAGATGATGTAAAATGGTAATCTTGAAATGTTATATTATTTAAATTTGACCTTGAAGTAAAAATTCATTTATGGATATTCTATTAACAATATACTTTCCCCTAACGTTTCCTAAACTGACCTATAATAACAATTATAAGTCCCCAACCATTAACATTACATAATAATTATTTAATTCAAAAATTCACATTCATTGACATTGATGATCATTCCATGTTTAGAGTTTTAATGAATTCTTCCATTACTATTACATAACATCTCAAATTTTACAATGTATACATGTCTATATGATATCCATTTTTTATAAGCTAAATGTTTTTCAAATATTACATGAATTCTTTTTCTTGATAAAATTCTTCATAACATTAATATTTTTTTCTTAGTTTTTCTTAAATATCCTTATACACTATGGAAAATATTTCAAAAATATGGGATGAGCAAAAAAACATAATAAGGGGTATAAATAACGAATGAAACTGTTAGTCCATGAATATTGTAAACTTGTGAAAACATTTTCATAAACCCATAATTTACACCATAAAAATATATTTTCTTTAACATACATCATGATATCATAATATTACATAAAAACATCTCAGCAATCATAAACCATAATGGTAACATGTGGAATCCATATCATACTTACATTGTAGCTTTCACAGCTACATAGGGATTAACCTTCATGGTTACATTTGGAATACCCATCACAATATATTATCTAAATATCTTAATAGAAACCTTATCATTCAACTCCATATCACTACCCAATGGATTTTATAGCTATCCTAGTCTCACCCACCATCGGTTTTTTACATAACCACCCATATACCTAATCAATGCCCAATAACTAAAACAGAAGAACAGGACATAAATCATGCATAATGGAAAACAAAATTTCCACATTTCATTCAAAAGGTATATTTTCAAGATATTGATAGAATAATTCCATTATCAAAACCATTTTAAAAACTAAAATATTGGAAAATAAAATATTTTTTTTATTATTCTATTAAAAGCACTACAGCAAGTAGAGGAAGCCAAATATCAAATAATTGTCATAGTGGAGGAAAATTCATTGTCATCGTATACTTTAAAAAAACATGCTTTTTTCTTTAAGTAAAACACTCCATATAAAATGTTTCCTTTTTAATACATTTGAATGAAATTAAAATTCAATTTCACTTATTATAAACTATATAAAACAATGGTGGTGTAAAACATCAATATATTTGTCAATAAAAGAAGATTGAGATGATGTCCCATACCTTGTGTGTGACTCATCAAATACAATCTTTATATTAATGAATCATAAACTTAGGTCAATTTATACTTTCTTTAGAGAATTATTCATGTTTATTTCTCCTTTTATATCACTTATTTCCATGTTATACATATTACATAATTATTTAAGTTCATATCAGATGTTTGGTAGATATTCGGTAATTTAGTCGAAAATGAACATGGTTTGATATCACTAGTCCATGTTGTAATAATTAATTCATCTAAATAATAATAATCATGAAATTATTATCATTTTATACAGATGTTTTAATTTTTAATGAATCCATTGTATATTGTTATGAAAATTGTACAATGATATAATCATGGAGATATTAGGCCACACGTACACATTAGTAAACTTTTCCATTTTGTGTTGATCGTTATGGAAATAATTTAAGTATCATTTTATATTTCCATAATATAATAACACAATTAATATCATATTAATATTATAAATGTACTTATATTTATCGTAAAATTGTTACAATGTATAAAAAAGAGTCGTATCGCTTTGTGAAGTTGATTGTTCACATGTACGCATGAATAACGTTATCATTTTTATACGCAAGGAAGGTAAGAACATAATTGATATATTATTATAATATAATGATTAATATTCCATGAATATTACATATGAACATTAACTCGATTATTATAATCAGTTATGAGATATGGTTATGAAAAAATAATTAGAACTGTTCGTGGAGGTGATAGTTCCAACGTACACATGAAATATAAATTATTTTCCCATTTAATGGAATTGGATATGAATTTAGGTGATGATATTAACCTAATAACATCTCATTATATAGAGTATACTGGATTTATTATTTCATCATGAGTGTAGAAGCATTGAAGGTTGTGGAATGTGAAATAAATAGAAACACTTAAAAAACAGTACCCTTCCTTCAGATGATAAACATTCTTGACACCTTAACACCTTTAAGAAAGGTGTTCAGCATAAAATAAGGCCTCAAGAATGTGGAGAGGGATTGTAGGAAGGGTTTTGAGAAGATATTTTCGGAACCACATGGTTTTAGAAGTGAAATTAATTGAGTAGAGTGGGTACCTAAATATAGGAGATGGGATGGGTACCGTGGTATTATTAAAATTATTAAATAAATATAAATTCAATTTCGATTCAAAATGGGTCCAAGCTCGTTTAGTAAAAAAATAGTATCATTATGGGTTGAAATATAATCATCCAATTGGAATGAGACAGTTTTCGAATACTTCTTAGTTCTTATATTCTTCTTTTAACCTTTTTAACTGTTACCGTATTTTTAAGGAATTTACACTTTGAGAGTTAAAATAATTACTAAATCTGGCCAAATGACCAATTAATGAGTCATTAATGAAATTTTTAGATTTATATAAACTATTTACATTCCAAATTGGTCTAAACGCATTTATTTATATGACAGGATGTGTTTGGGTAAAAATATAATCGTCTAATAAGAATTAGTAATGTCATGAATAATTTTCTATCCATATGTTTTTGTTTGATCATTTTTAACTCTTACCATATTATCAAGTTATTTATATTTTAATAGAAAAAATAATTACCAAATATTTCCAAACGAACTATGAATGAGTCATTAATGGGATTTTAAGGGTTATCTATCTTTTCTGTATACGCTTTTATTTTTTTAAATTTTGTGTCATTTAATTATATATTTTATCATTTAATTTATGAATTCTATCAATTTTGACATTATTCATTACATGACTTTTTAAAAAATCCAAAAAAATTATTCCATTGAAAAAATAAATTAAATAAATCCTAACATGTCATAGTCATCTTAAATTCTTGTAGTGAATAAAAGTTTTCAAAAAAATTATTTTAATATTCATAATACCATTTAATAGATTTTTTTTCTTTAATAAATTAGTTAAAGAATCATAATTTTGTAACAATTTTATTTAATTATTTATTTTATAAAAATTATAAATAAATTACCATGATGTACTCAATATTTATATGTTTCTAAGGACTCTTCATAGTCAAATATAACACTTATATAGCCCCATATTAAAACAGTTTTAGTATGGAGAGACTCATTGATCACATATTTTCCTTTACAATAAATAAAGTGTTATAAATGTCATAATCACACCCATGTGGGTTCCAAAGGTCACAAGTTTCTCTGAATGATGGTAATTGTTGATAATAACTCAACCAATAAGATAAGAACAATTATTACGGTAGTTTTATGTTATTATAATCTTAATTTTACATTTAATTAGCATATCTACCTTTAACCATGGTAAATAAAATACTAAAGTTACTATTCAAAAAAAATTATATTGATCCTATTAGACCACATTTTTCATATTTATTAAAACCATGTATGTAAAATTTTGAAAAATATCTTTACAAAAGTGGACAGTTTTGGTTTAGCACTAATCCTATTGATGGATCGAGAAAAGAGTGTTTTTAAGTAAAAAATTATAAAGTTCACACAGTTTTCAATTAAATTTTAATTTGAAGATGCGTCTAGTTAAATAAATTGGATTAAATAAAAAATATATATAATTATACCTTAAAACCAAGAAAAGGGATAATATAACATCATAAAAAAATTATATGATTAAAATGCAGTATTTTCACAATTCATGAAAAAATGAACATTGTCATAAAATAACATAAAATTAAACAAAAACAAATTTTTATATCCCTCTTCCAAATAATAAATTCAAATTTTCATATAATGTTTTTAAAACTATCAAAATTTATAATTAAAAAGGGTTCACCATCAATAGGAAGTAAAAATACCTTTTAAAACTATTAGATATTTTAATGATTAAAATATGATATATTCTTATTTTAATACAATAAAATTTATTTGAAGAAAATAAAAAAACATTAATAAATATGTTTAAACATAATATAGTTAGTTTTTTTATTCCTCACAATATAAGGGATAAACTATAACAACTATTTAAAATAATAATATTAATAATATATTATTTTTCAGTATAACTCAGTCTTGTGTGAATCATATGATCTTAGAGAAACTAATTGTTGTGTGTTGGATACTCTAATGGAAAAATAATACCTTTTAATGTAAAATTAATATCTAACTCATAAATAGTAAAAAATATGAAAAATCTTTACTCTATAATTAATTGGGTTGTTGCACTACTTTTGGTCCTCCCATTGCAATGAAGGTATTTGGAAAAGGTTTAAAAATGGTCTCTATATTCATTATAGAATAATACTAAGATGAGGTAAAATTTCACCATCTCAAATAAAATTCATTATAAATTTAACAATTATAATATTTTCCCTAGGTTCAGAACATTATATGACACTATTTGATATAAAAATTTTATTTTTCATGGAATTTACTTCATTCACAATTATATAATGATCCATTTAATTTAAAAAGAACCTTAATGGTTATTCAGAGATACTTTACTTCCACTGAACCAGGAACCATCAACCCCTACTAGCCTATGTGATCACTGTTTTTCAATTAGTTGGTAAATGAATATATAAATTCATAATAATCCTAATATTTGTTTTAAATCTTTATAAAGAGATCTTATTACATAAAAGATATTCTACATCACTTATATTTATGCATTCTCTCCTTCATTATAATCCATGAATGCATTATCTACTATGGGTTCTTTATATCCCATTTATCTCTCAATAATGAATATACCCAACTAAATAAATACTAAGATATGAATTATAACATCTATATAGTTGTTGGCAGTACATATCAATTTAAACAACTTGAGAATATATATGGGAACCTAAGCATGTTTGGAGAATAATTTACTTCTCTTTGGAGCTCTGGTATATCAAATGTTTGAAAAAAGAATAAATTTCTCGAACATGGTTCAAAATAGATCATAGATCATGGTTTCCTATTAAATAATCTCATGTAACCCATGATTATTATTATAATTTTGTGTTTCTTGTAATTTCCAAAAAGTATGAAGAGTACTAATTCATTGATACTTCTCTAGAGGATCAATACATTAGCTTGGTCCACCCATAGAACTAGTGATCTGACATGGGGATCTCTACTTAAGGGAGCTTCAGGGTATCCATCTATCGTACTATGCTCAGTTAATCAATATTTAATTTTATCATATATAGAATTTTAAAATTTACTTTTACTTTCTAGGATGACACTCTTCGCCTGATATAGGTGGGTTGGTATTAGGATGAATATCCACACTCTCCTCCAGATTTTCCCCACATATAGAAATCATAGGACACTATATGTATACACTAAAGGAACTATTTCATTCAACAAGTATTTCAAGAAATATTTTACAAAACATTTGGGTATAATATAAAATAAAATCTCATTGCATCATCATTGGAAGTTAGGAATTTATTCTCTCTTTTATGCTTATGTGATGATATCTACTAGAACTGGTACACAGTCAGAGGCTGCTTCTCATTATGAACACTATAGTAGGATTATGGGATGATCCCATAATAAAACTTGGATAATGTATAAATTACTAATGAAATTACTAAATTAAATTATGTTTCTAGGACCCTATCATGGAATGATAACACAATGAATTGATACTCTGAGTATTATCAGATAATTTCCTTTATCTAATATTTTTGTGTATCCTATAGAGATAATGTAAACATGTCATAATTATAAGGAATATTTGTCATTGATTTACCTTTTAGAGGTAAATCCAAAAAATTTAAAATGTTCAACAACATCGATTAAAATTTTGAATTGTGAATAATGATTTTTTGTATTTATAGCCCGAATTCATATTATTACTTAGTCATATTGAAGCTTAAATGGGGTATAAATTTAGAGATGTTATTATCAATGAATAATATTTTCAATAACCTGATATAATTTGGCTAAAAATTCCATCATCGGATTAATTCATTATCCTACTGCATGTTGGGGAGTCATAAAAAAAGTGCTAGTGAAAACACCTTTGTATTAATCCTTAAAATATAATAGGGATACATGTAAAAATAACTAAAATAAGCTCCAATCATATGTACCCTTTAAAAAATTACATGATCAAAAAACCCACTCAACATATCAAACTACCATCTGGATTGGTTAATATATAACCTCCTTCCTGTGGGTGGAGTATTTAATATAGTTTATCATCCACATCACCTCTGATTTCTCTTTATGTGTCTTTAAAAAGTTACTGATCCCGTTATAAAAAGAAATATCAAAAAAAATATGAGGGTCACTTTCTAACTAATGTTTTAATGGATCTAATAAAACACCTATAAATCAAGATATTTTCTCCATTTATCCCTAAACATTCTCTATTTGATTACAATAGTCAACCATTTCCCCAAGTATGAGGATTCCTCATATAATATGAATATTATCTCGATTTATGCACACATATCCCTTTTGAATATTGAAATTATTAGTTTTTAGAACTGGAAATTGGTATGATATGGGACTAATTATGAATAGAGATAGAAAAAAAATTGGAATCCAATACCACTTCATGTTATCCAACCTCTTTTACTTGTGTTTCAAATTACCAAAAACTCTCATGAACCCAAAAGACACTCCCATTCACATGGAAAATTTCCACGAGGTGATATATTCAATCATGGGGACCATCATCTTCTCTCATTAACTATATACTCACATAACATGGTTGATAAGTTGAGAATCATTGTTACCTATTTTTTACTTTCATAACCAATAATCTTTGGGTCGCATAAATGGATTTAATAATCAAGAGAATTTCCATCATAGGAGATGTATGCCCAATGAAATATTCCCAATAGGTTATGACCATAAGGATACCTATACCACATTGTCTTTAGATTTTTTCTTGAAGCTAGTATGATTGGAGTATCTATCAAACTATAGTTATACAATTAGTGCCAATCAGAATGGGTTTAGTATGTATTCCCTTATCTATAACACCTTGGACGGAATCATCAGGTCATAGAGAAAGTTCCAAATGACCTTATGTGTTCCAACCTATACAAAAGAGGTTTCTAACAACTGGTGAGGGCCAAGATGAATGTTTTTGGGAGACTATTACATTTTTATCAAATAAAAACCATATTATATGGAGGAATAAATAATATTAGAATCAAAAATAAAGAATAATATGACCATCAAAGTAACAACATACACAAAAGGTATAAAACCATACAGTAATAGTATATCATGTTAGTCACATTATCTAAAATAAATAAAGTTATCTCGAAAAGTTTTGGATCAATGTATGAGATAAAAAAACTAATTGAAAATATTAATAGAAATCCATCTAAAAAATCCAGCGTACAATGCCTGCATCTTCTTGATAAACATGATCAATATCACACCACAAGGCTCTTTCCCTTTACCAAATCCATAATAAAAAAAATTATATTCACACTAAGATGACCGAGTAGGGTTTGAGAATGATACCTAATATAATACCACCAACGGTCCATGATATCTGTGTTAAAGATATTCTAGTTCATTCCATAAAGGTAAATAGATCCTAGAAAATATAAAATTACATCACACAAACATGAAATCCATGTTCGGTCCTTGGATAATGACTCTACCTAGTTCGGTTCTTTTCCCTAAGGAAACTAGTTACCTCACACATCCCCCTATACTGGGATATCCCACAACACATGTTTTTTACATCCCGATAAATGTAATATAGCATGTATATGTTGATCAATGTATGAAAGATCCATCTCATGGGGATAATATATATAGCTAATCTGGTATTTCAATCATTATAAGACAACTCATGAAACCTATAGACATATTATGATAGATCAATATCATGTAATATAAATCATGATTCTAGAACACCAACAATCCATATGAGTGTAAAAATCATGAATAGGTGTCACAGGGCTACCCACACATAAAACATGAGATCAAACATCAAGAATATGCCTCATGTTGAAATATATTCTTAAAAAACATTCCACGAACCTATATCATTATGTGTTATTGATAAGGAAAACTCACCTTAAGGGAAAATGGTTTGATAAAAAGGGTATTGTCTGTGTTTAATTATACCACTACAAATTTTACTCCCATTACCAATCAACTGTGATTATATTATTGGGATAAATATTATAGATATTAAACTCCTCAAAAGAATTAAATAATCACACGTAACCAGGAATATCGACTATTAATGAAAATCTAGGTCATAATGATGCATGGAAAATAATTTCCTTATTTTGGGTGTTGATTGTATCAATGACCAACAATTCCCTTTTTATACAATGAATAAACCATTAGATATGACCAAGACATCAAAAATATAATTGGGTTTGATCTTGTATAAGAGATAATGATAGATCTATATCAAGAAAGACCTCCCTAGATTTGGAATCATGGGATCAAACCAATGTTAGTGTGTCATTGGGAGGAGATGAAAGAAAAATAGAGTTCAAAAACTCATCAAAAGAGAGATCATAGGGCATATAGGTGGTCAAGGTAGGCTATATAGAATGAAATAATTGGGTAGATTTATTAATTTAAAAAATAAACTTATCTCGGGCATGCTCACTAGGTCCTAAACAACACCACCAGTGTGTCAGTGGCCTCCATCAGCAAGCTATTGGTTTTTTGGAAGCCCAAATTTTTTCAAGGAGACCCAATGGTTATGTGATGGTTTTTAGGTAGAAAATCCTCTATCAATGAACCTCACTAGCTATCTGGTGTGATCATTAGTTATACAATAAATCCTACAGATCTCATCGGGTAGCTGGTGGGACTGTTTTAGCTCTTACATGTACAACATTACCCACCTTCCAAGACCCTTTTTGTGTCTATAATCCAGAATTCCTCTTACCATACTTAAAAAACATAAAAACATATAAAAATCAATGAAAAATCAAAATTAATTTCTACCCTAAATAGTTTTCCTCAAATTACCTAATAATGATTTTCATCCTCTGAAATTTTGGTGGATTTTGATGACACTAGTTAGAGGGAACATTTTCACCTATATAATCCAACCTTTCTGAAGCAGATAAAGTGGTCAACCAAGATTTTCTTTCTAAAATTTATTTTATAGAAGGTAAAAATAATGGTATAATGTATCAAGAAAGAATTAAATGATAGAAATTTTGACAAATAAAAAATAATTATAAAATTTTACTCAAATGAATTAAATGCTAAACTTGACTCATTGAGATTATGTTAAAATGGAATTAAAATTTTTCATATATCTAACTAAAATGTGAGTTGATCCTATATTGTAAATACTTACTCAAAATTTAGTGTTTTTACATATTTAATATCATATAAGATATGTAATGAACCACATTTTTTGGAATGTAATTCTTGAGTAGATAGTGTTTTATTGAAGGATGTGTGAAATTAGTGGGTCTATATTAAGATAAAAGTAACATTTATATAGAGGAATAAAAAACAACATTTGTCATCACATCTATTAATAGAATAAAAAATATACACTATGTCACCTCAAAATTGGATTTCATCCAAATTGAAAAAAACTAATTCATAGCTGGTTTTTTGGCTCTATAAATATTCTTGAAAAACAAATTCAATAATGAAAGGGAATATTGAATAGGTTTTAATGGAAAAAATCCAATCTTAAAAAATATAAATTTCCACACATGAAAATGGAATATTATTTTGTATATAAAAGCATATTAGAAGTCTACCAATGTATAAGTTAATTATTGGTAATAAATTTAGGTTCCATATAAGTCTCCTATTAAAGACCTATGTTGATTTTTTGAGAGAGTTTGTCACTATGATAATGTTTCCATCCATAAAATATTATGCTTTAGGGAATTTATATTGTATAAGACACTTTATTGTAGATGTTCAGTTGTGCATTGATTTCTGTATTATGTTCATGAGAAAATTCTACATCCATGATCCAGACTTTTATAACCACCAACTATTTACCAATTAATACCCCTATAAATCTAATATTTATGTACCTATAGTATTTATAGACACAAAAAAATGTAAAAACACTCTAAACATGTAGAAAAAAAATTCAAATGAGGACTTTTTTCAACAACCAAATAATATCCTAAGAACCAAAAGCATCTCCCACACTTGAATAATTACTTCAAAAAAGAAAAACATAAACACCAAATACCAAATACCATATATGGGTTCCAATATGACACTTTTTTCAAATATACCATAAAAATAAATAAAAACACTTATTCTTTATGGAAAAAAATATCTAAGGATAGTGGGATTTTTGTAAAAAGTATACTTATTTAATATCTCTATCCATTTTAGGGTATCTCTCACCATTTTTAATTACTTATTGGCCCTAGAGTATTCTTGGTTCCCTTTGTGATGTTCACATTTATTTCCTCAATTTCAACAACATGTTGTATAGGCCCAATTCATGTAATGTGTTCTACTCACATAGTTTGTTTCCAGTATCCCATTACAACATGATCTAAAATGTGAGTCAGTTATTTCATAAATGATCTCAACTAGTATTGCATTTGGTTGGAATTCTTGAAACTCTTGGCGTTACTCCCAACACTCCATGTTGGACAATGGTATTAGTTTTTTATCTAACATAAGACCATGTTTTTTTAATTGGTTCAAACTTCTTGTGGGTATAGTCATCCTTCCTTATTTCTATTTCCCAATAGATATGAGGTGAATAAAAATCGGATATCATTTTGACCTAAAGACTTTTCAACATCATTGATATTATATATGTAATAGATGTTTCAAGGCCTAGAACATTATGTAATACCCATGGATTCACTTAACTCATCTTTCAGGATAGACCACCAAAGTTTACTCCTATATAAGTCCCATTATTAAACATTTTTTAGGAATAAATCACCTCAGGTTTCTATTCATTTGAACTTAAACTATATTTAAGCAAAGTTCTTATTCATATAAAAAAATCTACAAGAATCGTTGGTCCAAGATGAGTGAAAAAAGGAACATCATCGATTGTTGAGACATGATGTCAAAATTTACAACATTTCCAATCACATTGAAATGATATAGGGTTTGATTCCCTTCAATAGTATATATTTTATACCCCCCAAATAAAATGAATCTTAACATCAATAGACCCTTCACCTCTCTATAACATTACATCCTCCTTAGATACCTTATTCCCCATCACACCTTCTAATCCATCTATGATAGCATTAAAATATAGTATATTATTCATATTATATATTATCTGAAATAAATATTAATTTCATGGGTATATTTACTAGTGATGACCATAAAAATACTTGGTCTCTTTACTGATGAGAAAAAAATCCTCTTCTAAACCTTATAGCCTTCTTTTATTGATTAAAACTCATGTATGACTTTATGTCCTCCTACGATACATCATCCCCCATAACAACATTTAAGACCCCCATAATTGCAAGAAACTCAAATGTAGCTTCATTAATCAGTATTTTCATAGGTACTTTTTATAAACTCATCTACCTACTATCATTAATATAATTCAAAAATTCATTGGTGAAAATACCACAAATATTTATAATTTCAGATGATAAACTAGAAATTCATATTTCCCTTATTTATGAGATTGTAAATACATATCTCCTTATTAGTGAGGATCTAATTAATATGTTATCTTTTGTGATCCTATAAATCATCAATTTTTTTTGGGTGATAATCTAGAGAATTAAATTACTTTTTTCAGTATGAACAGGCACATAAAATACCTCCTTGGATGATGAAACATTCTAGAGATCCATTATGTATGGAATTAAACTATAGAGTAATCACACAGAAACTTATCCTTATGAAATTATGAAATTATTATTTATTCTTTAAGCAAAAGAATATTTACTTTAACGATAATAATTATTCATTATCTAGATCAATTAACCCATTACATATGATGTGTTCACATCACTAAGTTGGTATGTTATGTAAATAATTTTTTTACTTTCATCAAGAAGTATTTTATAAACAAATTTCTATATATAAAATAGATAATTGAAATAGAAATTAATCTCATCAATGAGATTATTGTACCTATAATATTAATGATTTTTATTTGAATTCCCGACTAAAATGACAAAATCGACCCATGACTTTGGATATGTTAAAAACAGTCAAATAAATCTATTGATATATATTCAAAAAAATATAATAATAACTGGTAATATTTAGAGATAATCTATTATATTATTAAATTATGACATTAATTTTATCTCCTATAAGAAATCTAAAAATCAGGAACATATAAATTTGGTATTTACTCATTCTACTATAAACGAATTTTCTTATGAAATAGAGTTACCTAAAAAGTGGTTTAATATATAATGAATCCTCCAAAATAGGGTAATTATTCATTGATGGTTATTCTAAGAACCTGATAGGATTTAATATCCTCAAATTCAATAGGGTGGGTATGGGTTTGTTATTGTACCCCTATAAAGAATCTCAAATTATATTCATTAATCCTCTAAAAGTGATGTAAGAAAAATGAGGTGATTATAAAGACTTATAAATGTATTCTAATAGGGTTTAAAACATGAATTGAACATATCAACATCAACAGAGAATTAGATATTATCATTCTATAAATAAATGTATAATATTTTATTAAAATGGAGGATAATATTCTATTGTTTAACCATACACCTATATTAATTGAAATTGAATTTGGATGCTACATTGAGTCTAATAATGGGGATAGTTGATTCTTGGATAATTTCCCAACTATTATTAAATTTCTAATAGTATTAAATGTCTGTGAGTGATCCCTTAGATTGGAATGGTTACTTATTCTATGAGGTAAATTTCTTATGCATTGGCCAATGAACCTAGGAGTTTTGAGATGATTATGCCCCTTAGACTATTTATAGAGAATATAAAAAAATTTGTGGTTGCAACTCAAACTGTTCATCCAAGGATGATGAAAAAAATATTTATACCTAGATTTGAGGATACTATAAGGTACATAGTAATCAATTGTGAAGGCCATTTTTTCTCCAATATTTCATTGGATGTGACATAAGTTGGAATCATAGAATGTATATTCGTTTCAAGAGGGCTTGGTATTATGGGAAATGAGAAACCTATTTTTAAATAAACATAGAGATCAACCTAGACAATGTATAATACATGTAATGGTTTTGATTTTTTATAGTAGATACACGATTTATTTATCTGAAAAATAAACGTAAGATATTATGTTATGAATAAATGGAAAAAATGTACCCAGGTGAGGGAAATTTGAAGTACCAATGTGGAAGATAAATAAATCGAGGTAGATTACCATTTATAATGATCATCATGAGGATGGTCTAAATAGGATCATAATTATACCTATAATGAAAGTGAAGGAACCATTCTAACCTAGTTCCCTTTTTTGTGTGAAGAGGATAGGTAAGGGAATGATTAATTTTAATCAAACATGAAGAATGAGAGGAATAACTGAATTGATTGGATGGATTATTCTATCAATAAGGCGGGAAAGGTAATGAAAATATTAATGGATGATTCATAAACTAATGAATACTAGAAAGGTTGTTATGGTTAATGGATACAAGTTGTATGTAATATCATCTTGTATAGGATGATGGAGAATGACAGTAAAATATATCCTGATAATTGCGAAGGTGAACTTACAATTTTGGATCCCATAAACAAAAAACAAGACATTGTGAAATAAATTGTGTCTATCCACATAAAAACATGTTCCATTGATAATTATTGAGGCCTTGAAATGTCATTTCTTATCTAGATATGGGTGAAAAATAAGGACAGAGGATATTCAATGTCTCTATTTTTTTAAGGATTTGACAGTTTAACCTATATCAAAGAATAAAGGGGTGTGGTAAGGATGACTAATGAACAAAATGAATCATATCCTACCAAGGAAGAATTATATCACCATGTACCTAATGTGGAAATAATTTTTCAATACATGGAGGACATGTGCGAGACCACTTTCATTTAATGATTCCCGAGAGTATTATAAAAAGATGAAATAATAAACCCTCTAAGTTAACATCAATAATGAAATAACTATACAGATTAGTAGTCAAGATCCAATATTACTATATGGTTTTAATGAATTGAAAATACAAATATTGGAGTATATTAGAACCCATAACATAATGGGATCGACTATTATGTATCTGAATTAAAAGGATCCTAATTATAAAAAAATTATTTTATTTATTAGAATCTCCTATGGGTGTATGGTTCTAACAAATTAATGTTTCATTGGAATGGATTAGTAGTTCCCATTGATACCTATTATTTTTTGATGATTTTTCATGGTTATTAAGAACAATCCTTAATTATATCTCTCTTCAAAATGGGTAAAATATAATTTTGACTTATAGTATACCTATGAGAAAGCATATTCCAAGTTGGTTTCATCTCTCACTGACCTAGATAAAAATAATATAAGGATAAATGTGGCACATTAAAGAGTATTATATCACATATCCAATTAAAAATAAAAAATAAATATGAAATAAACTCCAATATATATAAGGCATTTTTTCTTACCCTTGAGACAGTAAAAAACATTTTGAATGTCACTTATATTGAACAATAACTAATTTAGGGCTCTTCCATATGGTCAATCCAAAAATGAACAGACTCATATATGAATAGTGAGATTAATCATTTATGATGGTCTAAATTCTATGAAAATTATTTATAAGTGATGTTTTTATGGGATCCTTCTTAGTTTTATTAAATGGGACGAGTAATCAAGGTTAAGATGAAGTATTAACATGCACCTGTGGTTCTCAAAATATGGAATCTAAACTCTATCACTATATCAAGAGGCTTGGAAAAGTTTTTACATATATGATGTAGGACCATGTCGATTTCATCCTGAAATATGATTCCTGAAAATTTCATATTATTTTCCTACATAGACCCCTATATTTTTAAGTTTTACAAAATTCTCCAAACAACATTCCACTTGTAAAGTAATTATCATGGAATTGTATCATTCGATGATGGATCAATGATTCATGTTAATTCTCACTACCATTGGTTTCTTCTATTACATGGTTGAAGTACCAAACATAATGAAAATAAAATCTATTTTGGTGATTTCCTTTATAAAAACGAAATTAATTAATAAATTTATAGTTCCTTATGATATCCTCATAGATAATTTCATTAATTTATATATGTGTGATTAGAAAAGGTTTTATGAAATGTATATAATCATATAAAACCATTCTTACCACTATTATGTCTCTTCTAATGGCTATAGTGAAGAATTCAATAAGTCTCTATCAAATATAACATAATGCATGATGGAAAAAGGAAAAAAGACATGAAAATAGATATTACAATTTTTAATACATTCGTGGAATTATGTACTACTAAACATACCCCTACATAAGAATCTTCATATTACCTAGTATATGGGTCAAAGGACTTCTTGTTCATAAAGGGTAAACTATGATTTCTCATACAATCATTTATTACTACTTGAATGAATAAAAATAGTTATAATAATAGGTTGAATTATTTAGAGAGTGATGATTAAAAGAGAATACATGATCTTCAAAATCTTGAAGCCCCAAAAATATATAATGATAATATAAATTTAAAATAGGGTTTGACACTAGTCATTTATTTAATAGGTGTTAGTTATTGTTAGAAATACATTAGAAATATATGGTGGAAGCCTCTAAAATTAGAACCCAAACAAGAGGAACCTTATATCATAGTGATGTTTTAATTTAGTGAAGTGTATCAATTGATTACAATAGATAGATAATATACCATGTCTCTTATTAATGTAAGGTTTCTAAAGAAATATTTCACATAATTATTTACTATATAATAAATTCCTAGATATGGGACTCAAAGTTGTATGACATATAGCCCATATCATTTGACTATCAACTATTTGACTTATGTTTCTTATCCAAATACATTAAACACCTTAGAATTATTTCATAACAACATGATCCTAAATAATATAGTAAGGTTTTATTAACACATGACATCACAACTATATGGTAAATAATACATATCAAAATTCATTTAAAAAATATTATATATCATCTTCCCCTAATGTTGTTAAACTACATGGGGTGGTCCATGTCGCAATACCGTTAAACTACATGACACCCTACCCTAAAATAATTATGGAAAAATTTTATTCTCAATTCTATAACAATGTATGATCTAGATCAATAAAAACGTCATTTTTTCCTTTAATACACCATTTTTTCAATAATTATCACCCTTAATATCTATGCTCCCACAAATTCATATATGGTATCCCTAACTAGCCATATACCAATGATAATTCAAGGACTACATCTATATTGACTCTTGTTATCATGGTAATCATTATGACACATGAATATTGTATAATATTACTATAGGAAAAATTCATAATCATTCAATACATAATAGTTTATATTTTAGAAGTTCACATTGATTTTTCTCCATCAATCCTATAGTAGTGTGTAACATCCCCGGTAACATAATTATGTTTTTCATGATTCTCATTTCCTCAGGATATGTAGTTACACCTAGAATTATTTTCCCACCCCCAACTACCAACATCCTTCAATTTCATCCCTTTATACCATCATTGTGTTTTGATATCACATATTTATTTTTGGTATCCTCTAACATCCCTACACTCGTGTAAAACTATTTTGTATTCCAAAAAAAATGTATATCGTAAAACCTAATTTTAAAAGATACATAGTGATACTTGGATATCTAATCCCAGGTCCAGTAATAGACTTATCTATAATTCCACTTCTTATAATACCCCAGGGGTTGTGATTCATCAAGTTCACATCAAATATTTTCATGTTTACCCTTCCTTAGGGGTTCTCTTTTTTTCCACCCAAATATCTTATCCTTTAGATAGATATACATACAGAACTCATTGTAACCTAAATTTCATATTTATACACACAAATTTATGTCCGGTTACTTTAATTACCTAATACTATGACAGGGTTCCAATATTTCAGAACTATGTGTAGATTGATTCCTATTATCACAATATATGTAGTGATACTTGTCTAGAGGTGCCCCATACCCACACTCTTTGGTATGGTGTGAAAAAAATCTATCTTTATATAATATATTTGACAGAAGGTGATATGAACCAAGGGAAATATATCTTTATTTTAAATAATTTACATAACAAAAATTTTCATCACACAAATAAAGAAAAAAATTCCATGTAAATAATTTTTAGTGTCTCTAACAAATAGTTATATAATAAAATTATTTTAAAACACTTGAAAACATGTCACCACAATTGAGTCACTCAAAACTACCATCTATACCTCTCATAAGTAATACACATATTCATAACATAGGCTGTGGAAACAAAAGAAATGGGTGAGATAAAACACTAAGTGATTGTAAGCAAATCATCACCATCTCATCAAGGGTTAGATTACAAGTATATTATAAGACATGAGCAGGGGATATATATCTTACAAAGAAAACATGGAAAAATAAGAGTTTTAATGACCTCAACTCTGGTAACCAAGATCTAGTGTTTACTTTATTTCTTTGGCACTGGATACAAATGAACACATCCTAAAGGAATTAATAGTTTATAATTCATGAATAACATGATACATACATGACACCCACATCACATTGAGAATTAAATATTAATCCTAAAAATAAAAAAGGTTCATAATCCTTTAAACTCATTCATGTCAATATTATTTTTATATTTGGTAAAGGGAAACAAATTATGGTGAGGTCATATTATTAGTAAGGGTTACATAAAACAGATATCATGAGTAAATAAATCATAATCAATATGTCACGGAAAATGACTAAAAACACATTCCATTTATTCAATAAATTAAAAATAAGTGAATCTATAATATCAAAGAAAAACTATCATAGATATTAATAATACCTAAATTATCAATGGAATAATTATTTGACAATTAGAATTATTGATATCTAGAATCACGATACCAATACTATCCACACATTTAATAACAAATTTAAAACTATGGGTGTAAACCCATTTCATTTGTCCAACTAATTTTTATCATTAAACATGTCATTGCATCGATGGGATATATAATTTTGGGTCCCAGTGATCACCACATGTCCAAAGAATTCCTCATATATCTAAAAATCATCTTCATAAGCAAAAATTATACCTTTTCAAATAATATCTATATTTTGTAAATATTAAATATTTATTAATATTTCCACAGTTAATCAGATATCATTCAAAGTAAACATTTATTTTGTAAAACTAGATTTGTGTTTACGAAATAATCAAATATGTGATACAAATAATATGTATATTTAAGTGAAATGAAAATGGAAATGAAAAATGATATCAAATTTTATGTATATAGACCTCATAAAAATAAATTGATTCATAATTTAAAAAATTTCCAAAATGAATGAAAGTGGAGACGATATCCCTTACCTCACACATCCCATTAGTCAATTGATCATGAATTTCACATATAGTTGCTTAATAAATGTTAATAACATATATTAGAATAACATTAATTTTAAAAATATCATGTATGATCATTAAATAACACCTCACCACTCTTTCATTAAGAATATTTCATTAGCAGTATTGTCTTGGGTGATTATTTCCTTTTTTTATCATGCATGTTTTTTATGATACTTCCATATCGTGAAAATAGGGTATATTTTGATAATATCGATAATTATATGAACATTATAAATATTATTTTTTTCATTATATATATCTTTATAACCATTCCTGAAAACATTACATAGAAAAAGAATCGCATTGCTTCATGGTGACAAAAAATTATACGTACACATGAGTGACGACATAATTTCTTAATGGGTGGAAGGGTAAGGTTGTGGTTGATATATAAATTATTTATAATTAATATCATTCCAATTACATAAAATATATTAATTAAATTAATCCTTATTACATTACATATAAATCATTAGTAAAAAAGACCCACAATTTTAATGAGGTAATAGTCCCCCTTACACACGCATGACATTATCGTATTTTTAAATGAATGTAAATTAAGAAGGTAAATGTGGTATTATAATTAAATTAGAATAATTATATGACACATATTAAATATAAATATAAATATATATATAAATTAAATCCAACATTACATACAATCATGAGTGGTGTTGATAGACAATGGGTTACATCAGTTTATGGGGTTATAGTCCTCCCTACACATGATCGATGATTTTATTACCCAATTGATAAGAGGATATTGATATAGGTTACTCCATTTACATAATAATATCTCAGTCCATGTAATATATTTCTGAAATTATATATCAATTTTTAAGAGATAATTGAATGTTTTAAAATAAGAAATAAAAGGAAATATATTTTCATTGACGATTACCTTCTCTTAGAGAAACCTCTTTTGGATCTACCCTTAACGATATTATGGATTGTCATTTTGGAAGAAAAAAACCTATTTAATGTGTAGAAGGATATTTGTTTCTAGATTTTGGTATGTTTTTTATGATATGAATTAATTCATACATGTGATTAATAAATGGGAGGGAGTTCCCTTTTTAAATTGAGGAGTGGTATTTCTATAAAAACCTAAAACTATTAAATAATTGGAAGTATCAATCATATCAAGTGAATGAAAAGTTGATAAATAATAGATTTTAAGGAATTTAATTTCAATTTACACTTCTTCTGCATAAATGTTTTTTAAAAACATTTTATTCCCTTTATCCTCTAAGTTTACTTACTTCTACCATTTAGGTTTTCACCACAGTTAGACGTTTTTTAACCTAGGTAAATTATCCATTAATCCAAAACTAAAATGATATTATTTTATAATTTGGACCCAAAGATTCTAAATAATAAATTAAATTTATCAAAAAATAATTTTATGTGTTTTTGAAATTAATATTTCCATAAGAGAATATAACGAGTAAACCCTTGTTTTAACCGTAATCACATTAATTAATTTGTTTCTTTTTTAATTACACAGAAAATTATGTATACATTACTATATAAACTTAATTACAAGGAATATAAATATGTAATTAATTTTATAAAATTTAAATAAGATAATTTTGATATTTTATTTTAAAATTAACCCCCAAAAAGTTAGGTATAATAGTCTTGGATGAAATATGTTATTCAGACATTAGATGATATTATATTTACTATATGGATCATAATCATCATTATATGGATTTAAATTTATTTATTTAGATATAAAATATATTCACTTAATTTATATAATTAATTATTAATTATTAAATTAATTAATTAAAACGTTCAAACGTTATTCCTTTTCAAACAAAAACCGTTTTCTAATGAAAAAAAAACCCCAGTTTTCTAAATATTATCCCTTTTACCTCTAATTATTATTATGCTTATCTCTATCAAATTGATAGTTATTAAATATTAAATTAATAATATTTTAATAAAATATTATAAATAAAAGTATTAATTATAGAATAATTATTAATCTATTATTCATAAAAGATTTATTCTATGGGAAATTTTCAAAAAACAATTCTATGATTATTTTGGTCATGTAAGTTAAACAGTTATATTAATCAAATAAATTTTGACTTATATTCCATTAAATATTTTTTTCATAGTATAATAAAAATATAATGTTCTGTTATAATAATAATTTCTTGGGATTTCATGTAATGCAAGAAATTAAAAGAATTTAATTTACTAAAAGGAAATATACCATAATGTATCATGGTGTTTCATTCATCCCTCCTAAAATATTCATCATAATTATTTCCTGGATATTATATTATAACTAATTTAGGGTCTTTCTTCTTTTTAAAATCCTCAAGTTCCAATATTTATTCCTCTATTAGATGATTTCTCTAAAGTACCATTACCAATTGAGTCATTTTACTCCTAAAAATATTCACTTTAGTATCAATAATTTGGATGGGATCTTCACTATAATATTGATCATGTTCAAATTATATTTCATCAATTATGATAAAATATTTTTTATCTTCATTATAATTACATAATAATTTCATATGGAATACATCAAGTACATTAGATATGATTGGTAGAATTTACATCCACTATTCCACAACACCTATAAATTCCAAACATTTAAAGGGTAAAGTATAATTTGGGCTTAATTATCCCTTTATACAAAAACTTTTGACACCCTTCCATGTAGATTAATTTAATATAACCTGATATTCTACTAGAATTTACATATTTTGTACAAAATTTCAGTAAAAACCTTTTCCCGCTTTAGGCTATTTTAATATTATTTTAAATAATCATTACAATTGTTGTACTCTCTCATATAGTTTTGGGCCTACATGTATCCATTCAAAAAATTCATTCATATAATTCAGAGTATGACATATGTTTCCATATAACACCTTAAATTATTCCATTATAATACTTGAATGGAAACTATTATTGTATTTAAATTGTCTCAATGGGATATATTACTCTTACATAACATGAAATTAAAGAGATAATGAACTAGACATAGATTCAAATGACTGAATAGTCATATCAAACTATCCATCAGTTTTCGGATGGTATTCAGTGCTCAAATAAATATCTATATCATGATATTTTTGAATAATTTTATATAAACTTGATGCAAATCAAGGATCCTGGTCAAGAATAAATTAAAAGATTATTTCCATGATGTTATAAATTTTTTTTATTATTTAGTCATTCATGGTTCTTAGGACATAAATATTATCTTATAGTCCAAAATGTACATATTTGGTAAGGAAATGAAAATTAACTGATATTTAATCTTTCCTTCTAGGATTATTTGGGGATTCTATGATAAATTACATAGTAATGTCATTAAATTTCCGAGTATAAATATGAAGAGGTCACATGACTCTTCTATGATATTTTCTTTATCCTTGACCTTTTGAAACACCAAGCATCTTGATACATAGTCAAAATTTTAATGCATCACTTTATCACAATAAAAATGTTCCCTCAAAACCCTATACATTTTTGTGGAAACATTGTGCATATAGATATTACATTTATGTGAATCATCCAATAATTTCTTTTTTATCTCCGATATAGATGGAACACTACATGTCCTTCCATATTATAGAACATGAACTTCATAAATTAAATCTTCCAATTTTCCATCATTCATGGATTTAATTTTCCTTAAAATTTTCTCATCATTATATAGACAATATTGTATATATTCTAATATAAAATCTTCTTTAAAATTATAAAATCGTGCGATGTATCACCATCCTCAATAATCTACATATCTACATTTACTGGATCCATTAACATAGGATCCCTCTCAATCCTAATTTTAGGCTATACACTATGATCATTCATATTGAATGCATCTTCTACCTAATTTAACTTCTATGATAGGTGTTATTTTGAGAAAGCATATTCTTTAAGTAGATCAAGAGATCATATTTTCCTCTTATTTATGCCATTATCTAAATCTATGTATTTCATATTCTTATGATCAAGGTATATCTCACATATTTCAACATATAAGTTATTATCTATAAATTAAACATAAATATTATATCTAAAAACCCATTGTTTATAGTTGGATAATATTGTTTCTAAGTATTTTGTTTCTTTCATTCATTTGTAAAAAAATCATTTTTCATAAATTCAAAAACAAGTCCCTTCTTTGATGTGTTACTATATATCAACAATTTATCACATCTTGATGATAATGTAAAAATAAAATAATTTAGAAATTCCCTCTAAAATACATCAAAATATTCATCACTTTACTTTTTCCGTATGAAATTAGCCCCTTTACATGTAATATAAGTTAATGGTTTATCCAATTCGAAAAACTATTGAAACAATCTCTGATACTAACCTACCAAGATAATAAAACGATGTACCTCAATTATGTTTTTTGGTATATGACATTCATGTTCTTTTATTGTATGTATAAGATCAATTCAGATCTCATATTTAGAGAAAATATGTACAATAAAATAAATCTCCAAAATCCAAAAATCACACTTATTATAATTTTCATATAACTATTTTATTATGAGAGTCTCTAGAATGATCTTTAACCGATTCTCGTAGCCCTTATTGATTTTATAATACACCAATATATCATCAATTAATACTAAATAATAATAATGATATTACTTGAATACTCTATTTATTATGATTATAAAAACAGATGGTGGATTACTCATTTCAAATGGAATTACTTTCACCTCATAATTTCTATTCCTTATTAGGAATGTTGTATTTGGAATTTATTCTTTATTTACTCTCAATTTATGATATGAAAAATTATTTTCAATATTTTAAAAATATTTAGCACTTGAAATTTTATTGAATAAGTCATAAATAAAAGCATATGATACTTGTTATTTATCATAATTAAAGTTATTCCCCTATATTTAATTCACATTATTATGGATCCATCATTCTCCGTAACTATGAGAATTATGGATCCCCATGGTGAAACACTATGCTGAATAAATTGCATCTCAAAAAAACATTTAGTTTTACCTTCAACACCACAAACTCCCCAATGGCTATTTTATATGGAGTCAATGGTATTTGTCCTGAATCAGGGATTAGATCAATGGAAAACTGATCTTTTTGATATTGTATATGTCTATCTAATTATTTATTAAATACATTAAAGTATTTTTATACAGTAGGTACATCCTCAATTTGAAGATTGAATTTTCCATCAACATATTCTCTTTTCTATACATCCCAAATAATAATATTATAAATAGCTACTATGGGTGGATCTAGACATGAATCATATAATGTAGTCTCTATAATAAAGATAAGGAATTCCATATCTTCATCATGAATCATAATTTACATCAAGTTATAATTAGTAATAACATCATATTTTTAAATCCTATCGTTACCAAGGATCATATAAATTCATCAATTGGTATAATAATAAATTCTTCAAATTAGGGACTTTTATATTTTATAATTTGTACTTCCTAACACATCTTTGTTGTAGTGATACATACCCTAGAAGTATTGACAAGAAACTCCCCTCTTATGGTGATAGAGAAATGTCCAATTTTCATAGAAAACATCTAAAGTAAAAAATCATTTCAAGATCTAGAATAAAATAAATATTTTTTAAAATTTGAGGATATTATTAAATTATATCACACCCCATCATTTGTACTTACAACTCATCTATAGCCATCGCATATGCAAGAATTATTCCCTTAGATAATTTTCTGATAAGTTACTCAAATTCTTGGGACATTGGTTATGAATAATGACTGATTTCTTCATAGTAAAAGAAGTATATAATGTTGCTTTATTTATTATATTTGATTTATTTAGCCAGATTAACCTTATATACATACATATATTAAACTCACATTCCCTTCTAGAATTTCCCCAGATGATTCTTTCAACAATTATCTCAAGATGGAATATACTACATTATTTTTTTTATGCATTGTTTTTTCTTGTAACTCTGTACACCTATTATTTTCATGATTTACCTTGATTAAGTAGGATATATTAAATTAATTCCATGCATTATGGCTCATAAAACTATTTTATCAAATACTGAAATTTTTTGAAAGCCTAGTGAACTATGGATACTTGGATTAATTACTACTATGAAATAAGGAATCTTATATTCTTTATTTATAATATAATTGATATCATATCTGATTATCCTAGTAAAGGTAATATAATACTCCTGAACATTTTATTCTTCATTTTTCATTATGTTATGGAAATTTCCCTTTATTTTAGGTCATTGTTCATTCATAGAAATATTTATGGAAGAATATATCCTTAAGAGAACTCAATTCCATCTATTATATTAATCATTCCTCTCAATTATTCTAGATCAATAACCACCATTGATTGTTATCACCCTTAAGATACTATACTAGCAGTGAAACCTTTTACTTTTCAAAGTAGATCATGTCTATAAATGTATTTTCATGCAACTTAATCAATTAATAATATATCAAAAGATTAATAGTCCCTATTATGGATAAGGGTTTCAATCACATGAATAAATTCCTCATAATGGAATGACATTTTGGATAAATGGGTTTCCTCATTTAGGAAAGGTTATTTTTTGTAACCATAGTATGCACCACTAATATATCTTTGATATATTCTGTTCCAATACTGGTTATATTGGCTTGCTCATTAGGGTAATCTCTACATTTATTATGATTATTGATACAATTCTTTCTTCTAGGATCCATTTATATGAAATGTAAAATAGTTTACTATCATATATAACTATTAATTTTAAATAATTATTTATAATTCTAATTATAGATTAATTATTAACATGAATTCAAAATATATCCATTATTAATATCATAATAGAAAACACTATGTATTAAGGAATATTTTCATATCATTTATAAGTGTTTGAAAAGATACTATGAATTAACCTAATCATATTTCCTAGGAGTTCCCAATATGGGGCATAGTAAGGATTGTTATTGTGTATCAGGTAACACTCAAGTTAAGCTGAACGTTCTATTTTTATGTTATTACCCCTAACTACATCTATTTTAGAACAGTATCCAATTGTAGTATCCAGAGAGTTATGTATTTCTAGTTCAACCACATAAAATATTCCTTACCAAACCATTAATGATATATTCCAACAATTATAAATATCCTAAAGCCTTCCAAAATGTTATGTTCCCTAAAGAGTGTTTTCCAAAATCTAGTTCCCAAAAGTTTCTACTAAACTTTCTCTAATACCAAATTGAAAGGACGGTAACTAAAGTATACCAGAGCTGGTGTATAATTTATTACATCAATACATGGTAAAATTTATTATGTGCTAAAGGACTAAATATTTTAGCAGCCCAGAATAACCATATACATACATGGTACCCATTTTACATTTGGAATAAAACATAGAACACATCAAAAAAATATGTAACAGCCTTTCAAATAATTCATTAAAAAATATTTATAACCTTGGGAAAGGAAAATAATAACAGTGATCTCCAATCTATGGTAAGGGTTACATACAATATATGATATCAAGATTAAATAATGAATATTCAAAATTTCATGGTAAATAAATTGAAACAGATACCATTTAGTCAATTAACTAATAAAGAATAAAATCTAAAGATAATATCAATTCACAAATATCAGGGATAATAATAATTACTAAATTTAGACTGAATAAAATACTGAAATATAGGACATCATGGTCTGAGGAATCATAATATATATACTTTCATGACCTTCCATAATGATGTTTAAAACTACGAGTAAAACCCCATTTAATTTGGCCAACGGATTTGTCTCATGAGACCTATCAATGCATTGAGGGGTTATATAATTTCAGCCCCCACCCCTAAGGTCCAATTAATTTCTTGTATATTTAATAATCTATTTATTTAATAAATAATATTCCTCATCGTTATGTATATGTATAGGGTGAACAATAAAAATTTCCCAATACTCCCCTAGTTAATCAAATAACATTAAAAGTAAACATTTTATACCAATGGTAAATGGTTTAGTCCACAGTCATTTATAATTATAAAAAGAATATGTATATTCTAGAAAAATGTAATTTATAAGGAAAAATGACCTCAATTTAAACTTATATACACCACATAAAAATAAAAAGGGAAATAATTTCAAAAATGTCTCACAAGAGTAAAAATTGAGATACAATCCCTTGCCTCATGATTCCATTGAGTTGAGAACTCTTTAACCTTGTTTTTAGTGGATTAAAGTTTTATATTAACTTATACATAAACCAAAATAGTATTTATAATATCAAATAATTTACTTTTATAATTTGTAATGACATATTTGTTAACAATATTCCATTATCACTAATATTTCATGGGTTAATTTCATAGTTTTCTCATACATGTTTTCCATATAAATTTTGTATCTTTAATATAAGATATATTTTCATTCTCTCCGTAATTATATTAATGTTAAAAATATTATTTTTTCTCATTAGATACATCATTATAACTATTTTTAAAAATATTACGTAGAAAATTAATCACATTGCTTCATGGAGATAGTAAGATGTACATATTCAGGAGGGACGATATCATTTCTTAATTTGTGGGAGGGTATAGAAGTGGGTGATAAATTTATTTCCCATAATTAATATCATGTCATATATATCACATATATTCCTTAAATAAAACCTTATTACCTTCCAGGTAAATTTTGAAAGTGAAAAGGCAACCACATTTCTTCCTGATGTTGTAGTCCACCGTACACACAAGCGATTTTATCATATTTTAATTAGAAAGTAAATTAACAAGATATATGTTGTTTTATAATTTCATAATGATAATTATATCATAAATATTATGCATATAAATTAAATAAAACCATAATATATGTTGATAGAAAGTTAGTCACATCGGTTCTGAAGGTTGTAGTCCACCATACAAATGATCAATGATTTAATTTCGAATTTGTTGGAAGAGAAGATGTATAAAGGTTATTACATTAACATAATAACATCTAGTTATATGTAATATACAACTTTTTTTATATTTTATTTCTTAATAAATAATTTTAATGTATAAATAATGAAGAAGAAGAAAGATCTCCATTAAGACGATCACCATCTCCTAGAGAAATGCCCATCAGATCTCCTCTTAATGACCCAATGGAAAGTGTTTTGGGAAGACCAGAAATGTACAATGTGTTTAAAGATTTTTTATAGGGGTTTTCAGGTTTTTATTAAGTATAATATCTCTATATTAATTAATATGTGAGGGTACGGAGTGACCTTTTATAATAGAAGATGAGTGACATTTTTATAAATATAGAAATTAATCAATAATAGGAAGTAAATATCACCACAATAGAATAATAATTTCATAAATAATTTATTAGATGTAATTTAATATTATTAAACACCTCCAACACTTAGAAATAAACATGTTTCAAACATTCAATTCTCTTATCCTCTAATTTTACGTAGTTTTTCCATTTTCGTATTCACTAGGGTAACTAGTTTCTTACCCTAGGTAATTCATCCACTACTCCTAAAATAAATTGATGCTTATTTGACAAGCTTGACCCTATTATTCTAAATATTAAATATAATATATCAAATTGGATTTCATTAAATGTGGAAACTTAATTTTAAAAAATGTGCATGTGATATAAATAACATCATTTTAACCTTAACCGTATTAATTATTTTATTGTTGTTTTACTAATTATTAGGAAAAACAAAATAATTTTAAATTAATACATAATATTTACTATAATTAGTGCAATTATTTCTTTTATTTTATCAAATTAAACTCCCACAATTCAAAAAAATTATTTTATATAACCCCACCAAACATGTCGAAAAAGGTTTGTCGTGAAATACATTTTTCTATCAAAAGATGATATTATGTTAACTATATTATTAGTAATATTCATTGGATGGATTTAATTTCATATTTATATATATAATAAGTTCATTTAAATTATATTATTCATTATTAAATATGTTTCTATTTAAATAAAATGGGCATACATTAATCCATTTTAAATAAATAATAAATTTAGAGAAAAATATCCCTTACACCTCAGAATGTTTTATCATTATTTCTATAAAATTAATAGTTAATAAATTTTTATTTAAACTATTATAAAAAAAATATTATAAATAAAATCAAAATTTTCTAAATAGTACATTTCTATTTTATTCCCAAAAGCTTTTTTCTAATGGAAAATCATAAAATTTCATTTTATTCTTGTTTTTACCATGTGAGTTATGATTTAATATTAAATAAATAAATTCATAAATTTAATTCCATTAAATAATAAAAATTTTATTTAATTATATATTTATTAACATGTAATATTCACTTATTATAATTGAGGCATAGGGTTGGGTGTATCACAAGATACCGAATATATTGAATTTATTTACAAGGAAATATATTGTAATGACTCACCATGTTGCAAATGTTCCCCATAAGTCATGATATAAGGAAATGATATATCAAATGAGAAAAAAAAACTGTGTTCTAATACTTTGAGATGATAAACATTATCCATGGAGTGTAACCATATGTATCGGTTGTAGAAACTTGTAATGTCATTGAATTAAAACATAGAAAAAATTATCGAATAAGCATAAGAACATACAAAAATAATATTGAGAAAAAAAACATCCAAGAATTTACACCCTGTATGTAGTGAAAAAATGTAAGCATTCACATACTATATATTGTGAAAAAAATTAAACATCTCCAGCCTTTATGATTTGAAATAATCTTAGAATGTGTACACTTTCTATTATGGAAAAATCTAACCATGTCCACACATTCTATTGTGAAAATATCCAACACATGTCCATGATTTATGTACTGAATAATTCTATTAATTTACACCCGTTAATTCATGGAAACATAATATCACTTATATTATTTATTTTTAAAATAAATAAAATTAATTATAAGTTATGCGTTGGGAAAGAATATAAGCATGTATAGCCACTATGGGGTGAAAAAAATCAAAGCATTCCCATGCATCGTTATCAAATGAGAAATAAAACCTTCAAATGAATTAAGGAGTTATATAGAATCCCCAACATAATTATCCATATATATGTATACCATATGACATTAATCATTCAAAATATCACAAAACCCCAACAGGGAAATGGTTTTCTATTATAAACATCATAAAGACCCCATGGAATAAAAAAAAGATTCACAAAATTTCAAAATGGTATGACCAAAATTGAAAACTGGATCATAAACAGATGATAACCAAAATATCATGACACAAAAATACATTGCATATGAAAATTTTTATTTTTATTCGTGATAAATAACATATAGTAATATAAATCCATTAGAGATAAAGGTAAAGACTAGTAGAAAACACCTTTTGGGAAAAGAATGAAAAATACCTAAATATGTTTTATTTAATATGAAATTATTTAATCATGATAAAAATTATAATTTAATTCATCAAAAATTAGGAATAGAAATTTATAAGAGATATAAAACCACAAAATAAAAAATTCCCAAAACACAAGTCATTAAATCCTTCTTAAAATCAAGATTTTACTATTAAAATGATTCATTATTTTGGAAAATTATATGAATATTTAATTTTCGATTCAAAATAATTAAGAGTAAAAATAATTTAGAAAAACATTTTAATAAATTTAATTGAAAAATTATAATGATAAATTCTAAAGAGGCTATATAAATCAAAACATAATTTTTAGAAATTATTTTTGACTTTTCAATAAAATAAGATGATACTAATCACATAAAAATAAATTTTAAAAATGGTTTTGTGAAAACATTGAAGAAATTTCTGATCAATGATTATTTGATAATATATTTTTGAAATGATATAAATGTTATGAAAAGATAATGTATGGTGGAAGATAAGATATTTGATAATGAAAGGATGTATGACCTCTTTAATATTTTGAAATATGTTTGTTGAGACCACCCATAGTATAAAAATGATAATGAATATTACTTTTCTAAAAGAGGATAAGGGAAAAAAGAATGTAAAATGAGAAAACCCACTATTGGGTTTTAAAATATAAATGAAATTTTTTATGGGAATATAAAATATTGACATAGAAGAAAGTGATCATATACGAGGAGGATGAGAATAATTCATAACATAAAAAAAATTATAAATAAATAAATAAATAAATGTAATTAATTATAAGATAAATAGGAAATACATTATAATATAATTATATAAAAAATGAAAATAATCATGCGAAATTATTTTTGAAAACCAATCATTATTATAATAAAATAGAAGTTAAGTCAAGATAAATCCTTACAGTGGTTGTAACATAAAATTCAAAAGAAAATAAAGGGTTACCATGAAATATGGATACAAATATCTTGAAATTAATGAAATTAATTAAAGTTTAACTAAATATAGAATTTTAAACAATATTTAAAAAATCTATATTGTGTATTGTCAAACATGTCTACTAGAATTGAAAATACATACAAGTAACCCTTACCTTATATTCTGACATCCATGATAATCCATGAATATCTTATATAATGAACATTAATATCAGAATCAATTATCTGGGATCCTTACTCAAATTTAATAAATTTTATAAACAACATTTATAACCATATATTACCAATATATTACTTGGATATATTTTATTCATATATTCGGATGTTAGAATTTTTTTCTTTTTTATATAGGTCTCATAGTGATTGGTTTGATTCTAAATTATTGGTTAAAAATTATTCATTAAATAATTATACAATATATAATAATCCTTTTCCTGTGATTTATTTTTTCAGATTTAATTTTGTAGAAGACAAAGATATAGTTTGTGAAAAAATAAATTAGGATGAACTGTTCTTTGGAAAGATTAACGATTGAAATGTTTTCTATTAATAGATATAATAAATATTAACAAAATATTTCTAGATTCCTTAAAAATATTTATTTAATTATTATTACAGGTCCATTATATAACATTCTTTATTCATTCATGATATTTATATCATAACATTATTAATGTTAGTCTTAAAATAGACCCAAATGATAATATTTTATATTGATTTATGGAGTAAAGATATATATTTATATAATTTAAATATATATTTTATACAATATTATACATATATAAAATATGGTGTGATAATGAAAGATGAAATTCATTATTTTTGGAGGTGGTTGTCCTCATGTGCACATAATTAATGATTCCATAACTCGAAAAAATGGATGAAATGAAGGTATATGATAAATTTATGATTCTAAATTGTAAATTTTAAATAATAATCATATTTATTTATAAAATTCATCCTTATTACCAACCATGAAATATAGTAATGAAAAATTAACCCCATCGCTTCGTGGAGGCAGTAGTCAACACATATATATGATCAATGTTGTTTTTTATTAGTTAATGGAAAGGTATAGAATAATGGTTTATAAATTTTAAAAATAATTTTATTTTAAATTAATAATACTAATTTTGGTATCTTATGGTGGATAGATATTTTTTTAAGAAGAATATGAAAAATAAAACGATAAGGGGTAAGAAATACTATCATTGAGAACTTCTGGATTCTCTAAGAAATATCCTAGGAAATAGTGTCCATGGGATAACTAGTTGAGATCATAGCTAAGATAGTATTCTAGGAGGATCAAAATCATATGTATTTGGGATGAAATTCATACTTATAGTTGTATCATGAAGTGGTGGATGAGGTCTACATTTATAAGTGAAAAGAAGATTAATTTATGTTCTACTCATTAAATTTTGATAATACTATGTCACAATTCAATGGTAAAAGGATAAAAAAGTGAACAATAATGGAGGTTGGGAGGTTTTCTTTATCCACATATCATCCTTAGACATGGAGACTATTTATTAAATCTTTTAATTTTTCTTGCACTTAGTAAAACTCTTTTTACCCTTTTCACATTTAATGTGGTAAGATATTTTTTACCCTTGGTAATTACATTTAATGACAATTCATAAAATAAAAAATATAATCTAATATGAAATTATTAGAAAAAAATTAAAAATTAATTTTATAAAATAAAATTTATAGTGGTCATCAAATTATAAATTTAATATTTTCATTCATAATGTATAAAACAATTTTTACAAAATAAGAGTACTCTTATGCTTAAAATTTATTTGTACATAAAGATATAAAATAGTTTATTATAGAAAATTAATATTTATGTGTCCTTAAATTAAACCCAAATGAAAATTTGAACCTTAAAATGACTAATTAATATAAAAGACTGGATATGATTTCAAAATTAAAATCAAATTTTACAAACACTCTAAAATGTTTAACATAGGTTTTCTTGGAATATAATATTATTTTAAAAGACATAATTTATCACTTTAAATACATTTTTGATCAATTAACATGTTTTATAAACTTCTAGGACTTACTTATATAATAATAATTTCAGAAAAGGTATAGTTATGGTAAAAACTATATTTCTCACTATTCACCTAGAAATCTATTATTTCAGAAAAATACAAAATGTTAATCTTAAGATAATTATAAAACATGTAATTCAAAAAATAAGTTAATTATTTCAAACTCATGTTTGAAATGTTAAATTAATTAAATTTAAATTAAAAATTGATATGTGGAAAATAAAAGTATTTTAAGCACAGTAAATAACACTTATGTTGACATACCTTTTACATAGTTTTTATAATGAGGTTATATATACTAATTCCCACAAATTTAGTTGATATAATATATTATTTATATTTAATAATTTAATTTTATTTAAAATATAATTATTTTTATTTTTTCATGGTGTTTCATGTAAGAACAGATATATAGCATAGTATCAATTATGAGAAATATATTCCAAAATCTCAAGGTGTTACATCCCCCCCCCCCCACCCGAAATATTAATTTCACAGAATCATAATTATCACATACTAATAAAATAGCTAGGTATATTTAAAATATCGTCAAGACTCAAGATATTATTTTATTATCATGAAATATATCTTTTTCCTCATAAAAGATTATTCATAATATTGAGTTTTTTATCCATTATTCCTAGAGTCTATTATTATCTAGTATCATGACCCACATTATATATTTTTTCCATAAGGGTTTTAAGAATCATCCTTGAATTGATATACAATAATATGTGTTAGAATGGTATGTCTGAGTATGATATACTCTCTTATACCAAATGTAGGATCGAATTTGTAAAATGAGATACAAATACAAGAGGGGGGTGAATTGTATACATAAAAAATCCTTTGGAAATTTTACAGATAACCAAAATTCACAAAACCTTTATGTTCTAATAACTTGAATGATTCCGGGGAAATGGTTCTGGAAAAATGAAACTTAACAAAAGTTTACAACAACTATGATTCTACCTTAAAGTGTATAAAATCCTATATAATCAGAGTACAAGTATGAGGAAGTATATGAGAGTTATAATTTCCTCTACAACACAAATACAGCAGAAAAACAAAGTAGTAAAACTACAAGTAACAAGTATAAACATTTTTAACCCAAAGAGGAGGGTATCCAACAACCCTGGATAAGAGGAACCTTGATTTATACTTTCATGAAATTCTATCTCACCCAAACCCAGGTATGCCCTCAATCTGATGATCGGTATCTATATTGATATCCCCGCAAGCCCTCGATTTGTAAAGAAATCGGCACCTCTAACTTCCCAACCTGTAGTCTCTGATTTATAAGGTAATCGAACCTATGCACTAAAAAAATATGCATGAAGAAAAGTTTGAACGATCAGTTCAAAACATTCTGCACAAAGCCTGGGAGTTTATAAGAGTCTCTCTCTCTAAGAATCACTTCACCAGCACTTTGACTAAAGTCTCAAAAAGTTGTATCACTCTTTTCAAAAGAGCTCCAATTTATAGGCACAAATCCAATGGTCAGATACCTCCTCCAATGGTCATATTCTTCCTTGAATTTTGGAGGGACCTGTACATGTGTCACTCAAACAATGGTTAGTTGATAACTAAAGGCACGTTATTGTTTTATAATAGAACATGTGAAAGGATAACCAAAAACTGATATTCGGAATGTAAGAAAATATGAATGTTTGGAATGTAAATAAATTAATTCTTAGTCTATAATATAGGAATATTTGAATTCTATTTATCATAATAATTATTAGTCGAACTTCATACAAGTTCGTATCCACAATTCGTAATTATAATTCTCAATCAGAATTCGTAATGAGAATTTGTAATCAGAATTCGTTATCAGAAATCATAATGGGAATTCATAATCAGAATTCTATATCAGAATTATTAATGAGAATATAATCAAAATTCTTCATCAGAATTCATAATGAGAATTAGTAATCAGAATTCAACATCATAATTGGTAATGAGAATTCGTAATCAGAATTCATCATCAGAATTCGTAATGAGAATTTCTAATCATAATTCATCATCAGAATTCGTAATGAGAATTGGTAATCAGAAATCGTCAACAGAATTTTTAATGAGAATTAGTAATCAGAATTCATCATCATAATTCATAATGAGAATACATAATCAGAATTCATCATCAGAATTCATAGTTAGAACTTTACACAAGTTCTTAATAGGAATTCAGAGTTAAACTTCAATAAAGTTCATAACAGGGAATTCGGAGTAAAACATCATAAATGTTCATAACAGTAATTCAGGTCCTAAAACATAATTCTTGATGTCTAAGTATTATACGTTTCCATGTTTTTAGATATGAATCTGATTTTTATACTTAAGAAAAAATATTAATATGAGCAATGAAGTATAGGTAAGGGTAGATTTCCAGGGTTAAGGAAATTTTCCTTAGAAATAAAATATGGGATAAAATAAAATTTTCCTTAAGATAAGGTGTTTTTGATTTTCAAAACAAGAAGGAATAGAAAAGACATAAGGAAAACCTTATTGACTCAACAATCTAACCCTTTTTGGAAAGCACATACATATTTCCAAAAAAAAGAGTATAAGGACTTAGAAAAATATTTCCTAGACATTGAAATAAAATTATATCTCCCTTTGTTTATGGACAATGGTGAATAGGACTAACACCCCCTTAGGCATTGGAACTCTATGGATCGTATTCTAGATTTCCGGAATACAAAATTTTATTTGGATGTGAAATCTTCGTAATGAGAACTCCCCCTTGAATAAACTCACCCTTACATAGGGACATATCTTTATCTTTCTCTTCTTTAGAATTCTTTTTCCTTCTCCCCCTTTTTGATTTTCAAAAAGAGTGTGAGGGAATGGAAAATAATAAAATACCTGAAATATTAGCGTAGAAAACCAAACACACAACCATAATTATATTACGAATGAGAAAATTAGTACAAAGTAAAAATACAACCAAAGATCATAGTGGCCTATTTTGTTTATTTTTTCCTTAAGCATTACCATCTTGACAATGCTCTTCAACTTCTTCAGCTCTTTGTGATCTTCCTCAGCTTGCATTTATAATTCCTTGATCCTATATTTTTCACCCTTCAGGGCCTCTTCCTAAGCCTTCTTGGCCTCTTCCTGAGCCTTTATCTATTCATCTTGCATCAAAACCTTTTATTGCATCTTGCTCCATAGATCCCTCTCCGTTTTCATGATTTGAACAATATAACTCAGCTTCACATTCAGATCTTTCACCTCATGAATCCGAGTACTTTGTTCTAGGATTATCTTTTCCTAAAAGCTGTATGAATGATTTTTGATTTTGGCATCTTTAGTACCAAAGTCTTCCTTGACATCTTCTTGGAACTAATCAAGATCCTCCATATCTTCAATAATTTTTTTAGACCATTTAGTCATATGCTTGCACGATTTCCTGTGGGCTTCATAGTCAATCGGGAAATTTTTGTGATCAACCTCTATCTTAACACATCTTTCCATCACCATGGATACAAAGTTTGTATTTTGATTCATACTGTATTGAAGCATCTGGCATCTAGACTCAATTGCTGGAAAGATTGGAATAGTATCCACCAGCTTTATTAGGGACTGAACAAAAAAAATAGTTCTCAGGGCAGATGACTCTGAATCAGACATTTATCTTTTAGATGGTTCTTCCTCTATCTCTACTAGCATTCTCTTAAAAGTTCCTCTATCATCTTTCTTCCTTAAAATGTCTTTCGTTGGAGTGTCAACAAGTATTTCTTTCCCATTACTGATTTTCAGATTATCCTCTTCATCTGGTGATTCATGCTCACTTCCTAATAATTGTACAATCTTGTCTTCATCAAGTGTTTCCTTATCATCTTCAGCTTCAATATACTCAGGAAGAATAAAGTCATGATTATGAATCTCTTCCTCAGATGGTTTATTGACTTATTCCTCCCCCTTCTCATCATCTCCAGGTGTAGCAAGTTTTGAAGATTCGGCTTGATAAGTCTGGAGTGAGAATTTCTCGAAATCACTTTCCTTATACTGAAATTCCTCTACTTGATTTAACAAGTCGGCTATCTTTTTAGAGCTTTGAGCTTCCTGGACTTCTTCCATAGCTTCCTTCTCGACATCCTTCTCTTTGACTATTTCTATAGACATAAACTTCTTTTCGGGAGTCTCAAGCAATTGTTCCACCAGAAAGGACTTTGGAACATGAATATTCTCGAAAGAAATTTCAGTATCCCTCAGAAGGGATTGAAAAATATCAACCTCTGACATCTTCTTCTTGAGCTTCTTCTCCTTTCCTTGTTTTTCTAGCTCATCATCAGCTTTTTTTACAGCATCAGCCTCAGCATGATCCGAACCAAACTATGGCTCCCCTGATTTTCTATTATTCTTTTCCTCCCTCCACTTTTCTACCACCTCATCCGGGTGGGTGTTTTCCTTTTTTGTCTTAAGAGGTGCGGATTGGGCTTCCTTATCTTTGGGGGTTTTGCATGCTTCATCCACTTCCTTCAGCTTTCTTTTCTTTCATGATTTCTTTGATGGTTTGGATTTTTCAAAAATTTCAGATTGGCTTATGCCTCATCCTCAAGAAGATCATAGAACTCTCCCAACTCCTTGGAAAAACCCACTTTCATCCTTTTTAGGGAATCACCACTGATCAGCATCACCTTGAAATTCCTCGACTTGGAGCTTCAGGGAATCCTGAAGGTTTATATGCACCAAACAATAATCTTTGAGAGTAAGGATGGATACATAATAATCTAAGCTCTCTTATTTCCATTCTTGATGGTCGGAATTGTTATGTGGATGTGTTTCATGAGGTTCACCTTCCTTAGATTTACCAAAAAATCCAAAATATACATGTCACTTTTATTAAGGGTATCCTTATCACCCTTTCTCGATACGATGAGACTTTCTACCCATAACTGTGGAATCTGATTGTTGGTGGATAGATAGGAAATATTGGCTGTCATGAAATATTTGAGCCCAAGGCATTTCATAGCCTTTGCCTTGACAAAACAACCTTGAACCTCTGGAAATTTTTGAGAGAAAAATATGGCATCACCTTTATATTCCAGCCCCACCAAGCTTGCATCCTTTGTGTAGGAACGTTTGTATGTCTTTCCATAACTCTTGAATTATTTTTTTTCTCTACCCTCTTCCATGAAGAGGCAAACCGATTCATAGAATTCAATGGGAAGATCTAGTTAGACTACATCTTGAGCTGCTGTCTTAGAAATAGCTACATCTTCCCATCCATTGAGCTTGATGTTCTTGGAAATTATAAAGTTATACTTATTAAAGAAGTTTGGGTGTACCAACCTCTAACTATATATTTTTCACTCCGGAATCGGCTTCACAGTAGACATATCCTATGAAAGAGCTTTTGTAGACATTTAGATTGAGCACTTCTTGAAGGATTCAGAACGGGATTTTGTAGAGGAGAAGATCTTCGAGAAGTGAGTGCTTGGAAACCGATGTGGGACAACCATCGAGGTTCCCTTTATATAGGCGATGGAAGTGACCTTTCAACTTCCAATTCCAATCTAATAGTTGGGAAACCTTCTGATCTAATCTAACAGTTGGTATGATAGCTGCAAGGAAAAAATTTGTTTGATTCCGATCATTAGAGGTTTTAAAAGAAAACTTTCAGATTTAAGGAAACTTGAATCCAAGAAAATTTTAAAAACAAAAGAAACTAACAGCAAGTAAAAGTGACTATGAAAATGTTAGAAGGAAATCATACCTTTCAGATTGGCTAGGAAGATTATTCGTAATATTTGATATTCTTCTTGAAGAAAATTTGACTACGAAATACTCACTACGAAAACCTTACTATGAAAAAATCACAATGAAAATTATGAGTATGAAAATTCCCATTACGAAAATTTCCATTACGACAATTTCCATTAAAAAAATTTCTATTACAAAATTTTTAAAAAACTTCAATAATAGATGTACTCCACCTATGAAAAGGATTTTTTTAGTGTAAGAAGATTGGTTCAATAGAAAGTTAATGGAGGAATATTACCTCACGGTTATCATTCCTAACATCTGTTTAATGCATTAAAATCTATCAGAGGGTAATGATTTTGTGAAAATATCAGCAAGTTGATCTTGCATTCTGATGAATTGTAGAATGATATCTTCATTTTGTGTGTGATCCCTAAGAAATTGATGCCTAATATCTATGTTTTTTTCATGAGAGTGATGTGCAGGGTTTTTACTAAGGCCAATGCACTTGTGTTATCACACAAAATTTTAGTCTTAGTAAAACTCAATCCATAGTCTGTGAGTGTGTGTTGTATCCACAATAGTTGAGCACAACAACTTCCAGCTGCTATATATTCAGCTTCAGCAGTGGACAGTGATACAGAATGTTGCTTCTTTCAAGAACAAGAAACTAATGAATCTCCAAAGAAATGACTAGTTTCGTATGTACTCATTCTATCAATTCTACATCCACCAAAGTGAGCATCTGAAAAAAAAAATTAAAACAAAATATTTTCCAGATGTATAAAACAGTCCTAAATCCATGGTTCCCTTTCAATAGAAAAAAGATATTTTCACTTACTTTAAATGAGATTCCTTAGAATTGGATTGATTTCTTGGACATAAGAATACTGAAAATATTAAGTCCGGACGACTAGCTGTCATGTAAAGTAGACTTCCTATCATACCTCTAAAAGATGTTTGATCTACTGGTTTCCCAGCTTCATCAAGATCAAGAGTGTTTGAGGTACCAATGGGAGTACTAATACTCTTAGTGTTGTCATATCCATACTTTTTAGGAAGATCTTTAATATACTTATGTTGGGATATATAAATTCCTTCTGGTTTTTGAAAAATTTGAAAACCTAGGAAAAATGTTAACTCACCCATCATACTCATTTCAAACTCAGATTTCATTATATTTTCAAAGTAATAACTTAAAGATTGCTGAGTTGACCAAAATATAATATCATCACAAAAATTTTGAACAATCAAAACATTTTTCTTATCTTTATTTATAAAAAGGCTTGGATCTTCATTTCCTTTAACATAGTTATTTTGAAGAAAAAATCCTATAAGTCTATCATACCATGCTCGAGGGGCTTGTTTAAGTCCATTCAAAGCTTTGGTAAGTGTAAAAACATGATCAGGATGTTTTGTATCTTCAAATCCAGGAGGTTGTTAAAAAACATCCTCTTGAACACAACCGTTAGGAAAAGGACATTTCACATCCATTTGAAACAGTTTGAAATTTAAAAATGCTGTAAAGGCAAGTAAAATATGAATAGATATATGTTTAGATACTGGAGCATAGGTTTCTTCATAGTCTATTCCTTCTTGTTGATTATAGCCTTTAGAAACTAATCAATCTTTATTTCTAACAATGATTCCGTTTTCATCACACTTATTTAGGAAGACCCATTTTACTCCAATAACAGATGTTTCCTTAGATCTTTCAACCAAGGTCCAGAATTTATTCCATTCATATTTGTTTAGTTCATTTTTCACGGATTTGATCCAATCATTATCACCTAAAGCTTCATCAGTGCTTTTTGGTTCTAATTGGGAATGGAATGCTAGATTCTCTACTTCATTTCATAAGAAACTTCATGTCCTTACGGGTTGATTGACATTACCAATGATACTATCACTGGGATGATTCTTCAGAAATAGCTGATTTGGGTTTTGTAAAACATGTTCATTAACATAGAGTAGAAAATCGTCTGGGGTAAATGTTTCAAAAGTATCTTCTTTAACATTTTCCATATCATAAGGATTTTCTATCAAAGGTTGATAATTAGTTTTTGAAAACACATATAAGGATGTAGGTTGGGGATGTTTAAAAACAAATGGATCAGTTTCATCAAATTTAACGTGTACTGTTTCCTCAACATTTCATGTGTTTTTTATGGAAAATTCTATATGCCTTTGAAGTTGTGGAATATCCTAATAAAATTCCTTCATCAGATTTTGGTGAAAATCTGTGTAAATTATCTTTAGTATTCAGAATGAATACCTTGTAGCCAAAAACCTTAAAGTAAGAATGTCTAGGTTTTCTAACATTCCATAACTCATAAGATGTTTTATTAAGAAAAAGTCTAATCAAAACATGATTTATAGTATAACAAGCAGTTCTTACAGCTTCAGCCCAAAATGATTGGCTAAAAAATACTGACTCAACGTGGTTCTAGTTATCTATTGAAGAATTCTATTTCTTCTTTCAACAACACCATTCTGTTGAGGTGTTATGGGTTTTGAGAAGTTATGAGTAATAACTTTTCTACTACAAAGAGTTTCAAAATCATAATTTTGTAATTCTCCTCCATTACCACTATGGATAGTTTTCAATGGAAGGTTTTTCTCATTTTTGACTTGGGCTCTAAAACATTTGAAATAATAAAATGCATCAGACTTCTTTGCTAGAAAATAGACCCACATATATCTAGTGTAATCATCAACCAAAACAAATACATTGTACTTGCCTCCAATGCTTGCAGTTTGTGTCGGACTAAAAAGATCCATATGCACTAGCTATAATGCATCCGTAGTTGAGACTTCACCGACTGATTTAAAACTTGATTTATGTTGTTTTCCATATTTACAAGGGTCATAAACTTTTGAAGAATCAAATCTAAGCTCTTATAGATCCTTAACTAGTCCATTAATAGAAAGTTTGCCTAGGTTCCTAATGTTACAGTGTCCTAACCTTCTATGCCATAACCAAGAATGGTCTTCCATTGCACTAAGACAAGGTATGTCTTGGCCCTTAAGGTATTCTATGTTTAATCTGTAAACATTCTCTTGCCTATTGGCAGAAAGAATAAATTATTCCTTGGAATTTTGTACTGAGAACTTGTAATTCCTAAAATCCACAAGGTAGCCTTCATCACATAATTGGCTTATGCTAATGAGGTTGTGCTTAAGAACCTTAACAAATAAAACATTTGAAATCAAAGTTGTTACAAGAAGAACAATGTTACCTATACCTATAATTTCTCCCTGAGCATTATCTCCAAATGTTACCTTTCCTCCTTTTATCTTGATAATCTTTTCAAAATATTTTTTGTTACTAGTCATATGCCTAAAACATCCAATATCCATATACCACGTACTGTTGTTGGTACCTTCTCTATTTTCCTGAAAATAATAAAAATTTAGTTTTTCAGAATCCAAACTTTCTTGGATCTGTAATTTTTAGACAAAAAAAATTCGGTATCCACATTTTTTTAGAAAATTAAACTTTTTGAAACCCAAGAGATTGATCTTTATTCAAGGAGAAATTTTTTTCCCAATTCCCACCACTTTGACATTTAGTGAAAAAATGGTATTTAAAAGGAACAAAATAGTTATTTTCGAAAACCAGTTTTTTGTTAGTATAACATACTACCGTAGTGTTTCCTTGAGGTTTAATTTGAGAATACATCTTGTCAAAATTTTCCTTCCAAGAGGTAAATTTTGCAAGAAGCTTCTTATGTGAAAATATTTCAGATTTCATTCTGACAACTATATTTCTATCCTCAGGGATAATTTCCTTAGAGTTGTATTTTTCCTCAAATACTTATTCCATTGAAATAGCATTCTTAAGATCTTTAGAAAGTTATTCCTTGGCAGAATTTTCTTTCTCAAGGTCTTTAGAAAGTTTTCCTAAAATCTCTTGTTTATCTCTAAGATCTCTAGAAAGATCTAAAATCTCTTTTCTATGAATTTCTTCCCTAGTATTTTCCTTGTATAATTTTTTATAAATTTTACATTTTTTTTCTTCAAGTAACATGGAGAATGTAGATACTTCTTCATATGAAGGTTCTTCATTTTCTGAGGATGATGTATCTTCATTAAAAGTATTATTTTCGGAATAGTAGTTATTATCAAGAGATAAATTTGTCAAGGCCTCGGCAGAGCATACCTTGGCCATAAGACATGTGTTTGGGAAAAACTTAGTAGTAAATAATCCCATATTATTCTGTGATGATGAATCATATTCAGATGATTCACTTTCTAAAGAGTCTCCACAGCTATCACTCAAAGTATCATTAGCTTTAAGACATTTCTTGTGCTTTGATCTATAGAATTTCATCTTATTCCTTTCAGAATTTCGTTCTTCTTTTCCTTCTTATTCAACAAAGGACAATCAAGTATGATATGACATGTTCTTCTACACTCATAATAGGTAACTTCTCCATATTTCTAATATTTGAAGTCTTTCTTCTTGTACTTATTCTGATGATTCTTCTGAGTGACAGTCTTGTTCATTATCCGAGGAAGATTTTCTAATTCATTCTCTGAATTTTCTGTATCACTAGATTCTGACTGAATAATGACTTTTGTTGACTTTTATCTATTTACTCTTTCTGGGGTCTTGGATTTCATATGTTTAGAAGTGGTAGTGAAAGAAAATCCTCCATTCCCATTCTTCTTCTTGACATTTTAATCATCTCTCTTCATTCTGGTTTCTAGATGGAGAAGGGTTCCTAACAACTCATCTATGGAAATCTGAGTGACTTTCATGTCTTCATTCATAGCTGTTCTCTTGGACTCCCATTCATTTGGCATAATATCTATGATCTTATCCACAAGGGCCTCATCATCCAAACCTTTTTCTCCCATTGATTTTAAGCTATTCACGATAGTCATAAACCTTTTATGTACTTTACTTACAGGTTCTCCATAGGGAAAGTTAAAACCATTGTATTCATCTCTCAACATAGCAATTCTGGTCTCCATGACTTTGGATGTACCAAAATGTTTAACTTTAAGTTTCTTCTAGATAATATTTGTAGCTTCACATGATGATATTTGACTATTGATTTTCCTAGTCATGGAACATAACAAAGTATTTCTGAATCTGAAATTAGATTGATATTCTGATTTCTTCTGATTCGTAAAGTTTCTCAATTCCTTATCCAGAATAATATAATCTCTAGTCTTTATTAGATAGTTATGAAATACGGTATTGATAACAAAATTCTACATCCTAACTCTTTAGTACTCATAAAAATTTCCATCAAAAATAGGAGGTCTGGTAGGATTAATATTATCAATAGAACCAACATTTAAACAGTCCATCCTTAAGAAAATATTTGGCACAAAAACATTCTAGTAGTAAGAGTTTGTAAACAAGAGAGAGATTCCTAAGTAAGGAAAATATAGATCAAGAGTATCTATAAGCTAAACTGAATCCGAACTATGATTCCGAATTTATGAATCCAAAAAAATGAATCCAAAAAATGTAATTCCGAAAATTCTCTTCTGAATATAATAGTGATATTAATTCAGATTAAACCAACCCTCTGATACCAATTGTTAGAATGGTTCATCTGAGTATGATATACTCTATTATACCAAATGTAGGATCAAATATATAAAATTATATACAAATACAATAGGGGGGAAGTGAATTGTATACTTAAAAAAATTCCATTGGAACTTTTACAGATATCCAAAATTCACGACACCTCTAAGTTCTAATAACATGCTTGATTCTGGGAAAATGGTTCCGGAAAAATGAAACTTAACAAAATTTTACAACAACTAAGACTTTTCCTTAAAGCGTATAGATTCTTATATAATAAAACTACAAGTATGAGGAAGTATAAAAAAGTTATGCATTCCTCTACAACACAAATACAGTAGAAAAACAATGTAGTAAAACTACAAGTAACAAGTATAAACTCATTTAACCCAAAAAGGAGGGTATCCAACAACCCTGGATAAGAGGACCCTTGATTTATACTTTCAAGATAGTCTGTCTTACCCAAACCCAGGTAAGACCTCAATCCAAAGATCGATATCTATCTTGCTATCCCTGCAAGCCCTCGATTTATAAGGAAATCGGCACCTCTGACTTCACAACCCGAAGTCTCTGATTTTTTAAGGTAGTCGAACCTCTGTACTAAGAAAATATACATGAAGCAAAGTTTGATAGAGTAGTTCAAAACATTCTGCACGAAGCCTGGTATTTTATAAGAGACTCTCTCTCTAGGAATCACTTTACCAACACTTTGACTAAATTCTCGAAAATTTGTATCTCTCTTTTCAAAAGATCTCATATTTATAGGAAAAACTCCAATGGTCATCTCCCTCCTCCAATGATTATATTCTTCCTTAAATTTCGGAGGGGCCTATACATGTTTCACTCAAACAACGGTTAGTTGATAACTGAAGGAACGACATCGTTTTATAATAGAACAAGTGAAAGAATAACCAAAAACTGATATTTGGAATGTAATAAAATTTGAATGTTTGGAATGTAAATAAATGAATTCGGAGTCTATAATACAGAAATATTCGAATTCGGTTTATCAAAATAATTCGGAGTCGAACTTCATACATGTTCTTATCCATAATTCGTAATCAGAATTCTCAATCATAATTCTTAATCAGAATTCATAATCAGAATTTTTCATTAGAATTAGTAATCAGAATTCAACAACAGATTTCATAATGAGAATTCATAATCAGAATTCATCATCAGAATTCATAATGAGAATTCATAATCAGAATTCATCATCAGAATTTGTAATGAGAATTTGTCATCATAATTCGTCATCATAATTCGTAATGAGAATTGATAATCAGAATTCTCCATCAGAATTTGTAATGAGAATTCGTAATCAGAATTCATCATCAGAATTCGTAGTTAGAACATTACAGAATTTCATAATACGAATTTAGAGTTAAACTTCATAAAAGTTTGTTATAGGGAATTCGGAGTAGAACTTCATAAAAGTTTGTAACAGGAATTCAGATCCTAAAACAAAATGCTTCATGTCTATGTATTATACATTAACGAGTTTTTAGATATGAATCCAATTTTTATACTTATGAAAAAATATTAATATAAGCATTGAAGTCTATGTAAGGGTAGATTTAATTGGGTAAGGAAATTTTCCATATAAATAAAATATTGGATAAAATCAAATTTGCCTTAGGATTAGGTGTTTGTGATTTTCAAAACAAGAAGGAATGGATAAGTCATAAAGAATACCATATTGACTCAACAATATGTTTATATTGTAATGTCTTATATTTCTTTACATATTGTTTTTAGAAATTTTATGTATTGATTATAAGACCAGTTGATGATACGGCGTGGGATTCTGAGGCCCAGTTTTCCTGGAATAATTGTTTGGAAACTGGTAAACTTTTAATAGAACACACACACATGTTTCCAAAAAAATGTAATAACTCTTAGATAGGTGCCTATATAATAAATTTGAGGGAACTATTGAGCTCATAATAGAAGATTTACCATAGGCATGACCTGACTTTGGTTGTCACGGGTCATCTGTAGAAAAATTCACCAAGGAAATATCTGTAAATAACATTATTAAATACAATTATTTTATTTTTAAAATTATAATAACTCATGAATGGTGACTCATATTAGAAATATAAGACCACTATTGAGTTCACATTAGGTATTTTTACCAAGACAGGAGTTAACATTTGTTGGATAAGGTATTCTGTGGAAAACAAAAGACAAAATCATCACTAAATATTTTAAATAAAAAATATTTCTATTGATGCATCGACTTCTCTCTTATATGTATACTAATGAATAAATCCCAGTGTTAGTCATATATCCCTGGATCGTGGATCAAAGATCAACGTGCATGTGACTCAAAAGTACCGCACCAATGACGATGACATAGTGATCTCCCTTTATATAAAACTGATCTGAATCGATACAGGTTGATTGATTTCTTGTTCCTTTTCCCCATTATTTATTTTCATGATGAACGTGACCCAATATATAAATATATTTATCCATGTTTTCATTGTTGTGGTATGATTATAAAATTGTGGGGTTTATTTCAGAAAGTTTTTATAAATTGTTTCTTCATTATTCATTCCTTGTCTAACAAGAAAGGCTTAAGGCCAACGAAAACAAGGTTTGGGTTCATTCCCCTGTTGGTTTTTGTGATTTTTTGTTTCCCATTCTAGGAAATCTTCATTTTTGGACCCACTTAGTTGTCGCTCGACATGTCAAAAGGCTCTGAATACAAGAAGACCCCCCATATTAGAGTCAAACCAAGGAAGAGGATGGATCTATTTAGATCGGGACCTCAAAATCATGGATATAACTTCATATCTCAAAATTATGGCATCAGAGGTATCTCATTAGTCTACGTAAAGCACCACCAGTGAGGTAGTTCGGGGAACCGACATGACAGTTCGGTGAGGTAATGTGGCAACCAGAGGTAGAAACCCAAAAAAAAGTTGTAGAAGGCAACAACGGGTCATATGGGATGTGGAGGGAGCCTACATGCAGCGATGGAGGTCCGAAAAATGGTGAGAGTCCATGTTAACTAGGAATGATGGCCCACACACAAGCAGTCTGGGATAGGGGAGACAGCACAGTCCCTGCATCAAAGGGCATAGACAACAAATGGGTCGGGCCAAAAGATCCTTTTGAGACCTAGTGGGTCGAGTTAGTCCTAGTAGGTTGGGTCGGATCTGGGTTGGGCCTAGGGAGATTGAGCAGTAGTTAGGTTAAGATCGAACATGATCCATTGTAGCTCTAGCTTTCATGCAGCTGTGATTGCTGGAACAGTTAACAGCGGTGGTTGGTTTACTAACCATGAGTCGGCCCACTGGTATAGTGACCCACCATGATTTGAAAATTCAAGCCCCTATAACATTCAAACATTTTGTCCATTTGATTGGTTATCTTTCAAATTTGGACCCTGACATTGAGATAGTTCTTTTGAGACAATGTGGTGAGTTTTTATCATTTAAGGGTAGAGATTGAGAGCTTACCCATTGGTATTTTCATTGAGGGTTTAGTACAATATTGTGTCTACATTAATGTATTGTAATCCCATCTAGAGGTCAGGTCCAAGATAGAGTCAGGAATACCTCCCCCAATAGTATAGTGTGATCCTCTATAAAACCTAGTTAAGACTCTGGAAGCATGTAACTTACATCAGTTGGGCACTAATCCTCCACCTAGTGGGCAACATCGGTAGGGTAAATGGTTTCTCCCATATTTTCTTGGTTCGATCTGTGGTATAACACAAGGTTTTCAGGCATGATCCCCTATGTTTTGAATTGATCAAGATTGAGTACATGTTATCCCCCAGTGTATCTAAGAATGATATGTGGTATCCCCTATAATATATGGGTGCGATCTCCAATCTATGGTATAACAATCTTCCTTGACCGATACATTTTCATATGGACAAGGACCAAATGAGATAAAAATATTCGTGAGCGTATTAGATGTTATCATGGCTCATGGAGTGAGATCTGCTGGAATGATCGTGATTCAAGAAGAATCTTGTGGCAGGCAGACGGTTAATACCCCATGGTGGCATAGTTTTCCTCATGACTATATGTAACACCCCAAGCTTCCATGGTACTTTTCCCTTTGAATAATGCAGTAGTTGGCATTGTACGCAACTTTGAGATTCTAACACACTGCGACCCATCAAACGAGATTTTATTAATAGTAATACCCACTTTTTGAAATTTAATAAATTTTATATTTCAAAATAGACTTCATTTTTGGATTCATAATATCAAAATTACCTTAGGATGAATTTTTTGTACTTTTCTGAAAACATTCAGTTTTTTATGAATACTGAAAAAACATTGCGTTATTGGTTAAAACCGACTTTTTATTTAAATAATTAGTTATTTTATTTTAATTTATTTTATTTCAAAATAGATACATAATACATATATATTTTCAACAGAAATCATTGGAGTCATTTTTTAATAAGTATAGATATATAAAATGTTATCGAACTATTTATCGTCCTTTACCCACCTCCTAGGAGCATTTTCAAATTTGTATAAAACATAATTTCATCGCTTCTAGGAGTTGAATTTCAAAAATATGAGAGACATGGTTAATAGAAGTATGTAAAATTTTGTTCAATAAGATAAAATAATTTTTGGTGAATAGTAACGTTTTACTTTTATTTACCACGGTTAAAAGTAAACACGATAATTAAGGGTAAAAATGATATCATAGTTACCCTAACATATGTCCTAATTCTATTGGATAAGTGTAATTATACCAAAAACAACCTTATGAATAAAATATTATCATTTAGGTCCACTTGGATTGTATTAGGACATTTATTATTATTTTATTTAAAGAAGAGTTAAAAGAGTTAAAATCAATGTTTAATAACTAAACCGTTTTTAATATAGGGTTATACATAAGATATATTCGACTATAAATATTCATTATAAATCTAAAAATAATTCATACATAATGGTATTTTATTTATATTTTTGAGAACATAAATAATTAAATTTATTTATGACCCAATGATGATGCAGAAATTACCTTATTAATGACAGATTAAAATAATTGATATTATTAATATCCAAAAAAATATAATTTGAGACTTTTAATGAAATAAATTATTTTAATATGTTAATATGACATGTTAGGGTTTATTAAATTATTTTTATTTATGTAATAATGTTGTTATGAGTTTAACGAAAACAAAATACCGAATAGTGTCAAAATTGACAGAAAAGAGTTTTTAAAACAAATATTCTATTATTAATTTGTATTCTATTCCGAAAAATATATGTTTCGGCCAAAGGGATTAAATAATATTATATATGTCATTAATGAACCACATGAGGTTCTATCGGATGTTTATAGTATGTTTATTATCCATAGAGTATAAAAATACAAGGAGACATGGTAAATGTCAAACTATTTTACTAAGAGTTAAATCTAAAAGATAAGGTTAATATGATGACCTAAACCTATATAAATCCTAATGTTTTAGAGTTTTTAGACCCATCCCAACCTTAGATAATAAATAATTCATTTTTAAGCCATTAGAAACCGAAAATTATTTTATTATAATATAATATTTGAAGCTTTTCCTAAAGTGACACTTGCCTCTCTTATAAAATGGAACCCCCCCCCCTTCTCTAAAATTCACACAATAAAAGCCATTTGGCTCGGCAAACCACTGCAAAAATATACTCTCAATTGTATTCCATTCATCATAGAGGCCTTAATTTTGTAATGAAGCCAACCTATGAATCGCTTTTGATCTAATCAAAAGAAAGAACCTCAAGAAGAGGTAAATATTTCATCACCTCTTTCAAGTTATTTTCTTCATCCACTTCCTCTTTCTTTGTTGTTTACATTATAAAATAATAACTCCAGTATCTTATATATACTGTGATGTTATTATAAAAATGGTACAACCATATTCGTTATTCTATCCATCTTATAAATGACAAAGTCAATATACGTGTGTACGTACGGATTACGGTCTCCACGTCGTGGTGTAGTTTGTTATACAAACACTTCATCATTTGGATGGTTATAATAATGAGTATGATTGATGTAAATAAAAAATATAACATGATTATGATTTTTTATATATGATATACCATCCAATTATATACTATTTTAATATCAAAAGAATGATATTGCCGCTCGTGCATACATACGGATTACCGTCTCCACGAACGCGATGAGATTCATTCCCCATCATAATCATTCAAGAATAATTTTCATTTTATGATTAAAAATAATGTTAATGAACATAATAAATTCTGTATATGAATCAAATACATCCATTCTATAACAACCATGTCTTACGTAACCAAGCATATAAATAAAAACGAATTAGTTAACACCCAAAACGATGATACTACTAAAATATCATTAACAATGAAATATTAGAAGATCATATATGATATAATATTAATCTATATGGTTCTTGTATAATTTAATAACTTTTATTTCACCATTATACATGAGGTTAACCTACCCTCGACCAAGGAAATGTACAAGGTAAGGGTTAATTTCACAATCTCTTTATTATTGGAGATTGTTTTTTCGTAAGTATCTACAGGGGCCTCTTTATCATCCACATCCAAGTTTCTTAAAAATGAATTCCAAAACATTTTTAATATTTAATAGACTTTGTTTTAAATTTATTTTTACCCTTTTTTAATTTTAATAAATTGTTTTAAAGGAATATTTCTGTTGTTTTCCAAAAAATTTACCTTATGATCTTTTCGAAAAAATTAAGGTAAGAATGTTTTTTACTTATACGGCCGGTGCGGCTATTTTTTTCCATTATAACATCATAGAAGATTCCCTTAAAATCTTATAAGAATATATTCAAAATAAATGTTTTATTTTATATTTATATTAATTTTAAATTATTTCAAAATAGAAAGATATTTTTCTCTAAAAAAATTTATGATTTCATCTATGCCAACATCCTTTGATGGATTGTAAGCTTTTTTGATGTTGCTTTATTATGATACAAAACTTACATATTGTATTAATGGTTTAGTGATATGTTTGATTGTGGATGTGTTATTTTTATACCATTCATGGTTTATGGATAAGTATTGACATTTTATTTTCTAGTTTAAATATGAATTTTTTATGTTATGTTTACACCTTTTCATATGAGGAATGCATTGGACTAAGTAAGTGACGGGTGGAGCCCGCTATATCTCCTTGATACATCGGTAGGTCTCATGAGATAAACTAGTGTCTTGGAACAAGGCCTTGAAAAAATATTATTTGTAGTCATCACAAAACGCCTTGACTATGTGGTTATGAAGCCTCTAATTATGCATTACATCATTATGAAAGTGGCTATTTATATTTAATGTGATTATTCGACTAGTAGAATATCCATGTGAATAATAATATGGAATTATTTGATTTTATCTTTTCCAGATTATGCTGAAGTTCAAATTAAAAAGGATTTTTTTTAGTCTTACACTTCCTTAAATTTGTATGCTTCTTTATGAATGTTTCTGTTATACTGTTATCAATACTGAACATCTGAGATCACCACTTCCTAGATTTTATTTTTTCCAGGATGTGAAAAAGTATATTATGACTGATTTACAGGAATATTATAAGGGATATGAGTGTGGAGTTTGGAGACTATGTTGTTTTATTTTTTCATTTTGTATTGTGATGTAAAACTTATGAATGTATCTAGAATTTCCAAGGCTACTAAACTAATCGTTATTTCGAGACTTGATCTTTTTCTGATCATGCCAATGTTATGTAATAATGCACCGACTCTAGGTAACTAGGGTTGGGGCATTATATTTGGTATGAGAGATATTTTTAATAAAAAAGTTGGATGATTGATTTAGAAAAACTCTGATTAGATAACATTACCCTAAGATATAATTTGAGGATTAGTATAGAAGAACATTCTAGAATTTTGGTACTAAAGAGATTTTAGGTTTTTTCTGAGAAATACAACCCAGTCTGGATACAAGTAGGTAAAGGCAGCTCTAGCACATAAGTACCTAGGGGTAAAACCCAAAAACACTACTTTGAGCTAGCCTCGAATAAGAACTGGTGCACGACAACAGGCCTAACTGCACTCTTGGTTACGACACTCCCGGGATATATGCTTAGGATAATTCTCATTTTCATTATAAACCACTATGAACAGTTTTTTTGTATATAATTCCTCAAAGAAATTTTTTTTATGATTATCGATTATATCCATAAACTGTTCACTTTATGTTAAGAGTTTTACAAGTTTTAATGTATGTATTGAGATTCATAAACTAATCTAGTGTATGCCATTGTTTAGAAATGGCACCGATTGGAAGGAATGGAACTTTATCAATGCACTTAATCCATGCAGGAATTTCCCTCCAACTCAAGATAGTTATAGTGGAGCTGGTGAAGCAACTGGTTCTGATCAGTTTATCACCATCCTAGGACAACTCACTCAGATTATGAATAATAACCATACCTGTATGGAGCACCCTGGTCCGCAAAGCGGAGGATCTATGTTAGACCACTTTATGAGGCAACAACCACCAACGTTCAATGGGAGTAAAAATCTATTAGTAGCTGAGAAATGGATAAATTCCTTAGAGAAAATATTTCATGATTTGAGGAGAAGTAAAAGGGAATAAGTTGTCAGGGCAGTTTATTGCCTCATGGGAGATGCAGATCAATGGTGGTTATTGATTCAAAACAAAAAGTAAGATGATGAAGTATCAAATATGTAATTGATGGAGTTTAATGATCTTTTCTTAAAAAAAATAATTTCCTCATGACCATCGAGCGGATATAAAAAGACGATTTATGATTCTGATGCAAAAAGAAGATGATAATGTCGCAAAATATGAGGCTAACTTTACTAAGTTATCAAGGCATGCTGCATAAATTTTGGTAACCCAATAAGTAAGATTGGTCGATTCATTGATGGGATAAAACCATTTGTTCCTCGATCATTAGTCTCACAATCCTTCTCATAATAAGAAGATATTGTCTCGGGTGCTATCAAGATAGAAAACGAATTCTATAATTCATTAGACTTTAACACACAACAGGAGAAGAAGTGATCTGTTGAACACTATAGAAACATAAATAATGGGAATAAGGGAAAAGTTGAATATTCATCCTACATTAAATGTGGGAAGAAAAACCCCGGTACTTACCAAAAGGGAATGGGTGTTTGTTACAAGTGTGATGAAAAGGGCCACCAATCTCGTGATTGCAAGGGGAATAAAGAGGTTGTCAATGTTAAATGCTAAAATTATAGTGAAAAATGGAATTATTCAAATAAATTTCCTCAGATCCGAGGGAACTTACCTTAGAAAAGGCCATGGGAGAAAGGTCAAGCTTATGCAATCACTACTGCTAAGGTTGAAGCTCAGAAAGTCGCGGTGGTAGGAAATTCAATGGTTTCATCACGTTTTGAAAATGCTTTATTTGATTCTGGATCATTTCATTGTTTCATATCTTCCCAGTTTTCTAAGAAAATTAGATATTTTCAATTTGTCTTAACAGGGGAGTTGTTAGTAAAAACACTTAAGGGAAGTTTCATCATAACAAATTTTTTGAATCAATTCTTATTAAGACATATAAATTTTATTTATCTGCTGATCTCAACGTCATACCCATGATTAAATTTGATATAATCCTCGATATGGATTGCATTTCGAACCATCAAGTAAAAATTTATTGTAAGAATATGGAGGTTACAATTTTCGATGATGAAAAGGAGTACCTTATCTTTAGAGAAGAAACACCACCACTTGATTCTTATCTAGATCCACCCACATTAGCTCTACTAAATTAAATTATTGCGGAGGATGAGAATGAAATAATTATGGGAGAAAAAAATAATGTTTTAATATAGTACGTACCTATTGTGCAAGAATATGTTGATTTGTTTCCAGAGGATTTACCTGGACATCCTCCGGAATTAGAAATTAAGTTTTCCATTTATTTAATTCCAAGTTCAAGGATCATATCAAAGACCCCATATAAAATGGACATTGTGGAACTAGGGGAACCAAAGAAATATCTGGTGGAATTGAGTAATAAGGGATTTATTCTCCCTAGTGTTTCTCCATGGAGAGCCCCTATCCTTTTTTTAAGAATAAATAATGATCTATGAGGTTGTGCATTGACTACAGGGAGATCAATGCTATAACAATAAAGAACAAGTATCCTCTACCTCACATTGATTATTTATTCGACCAACTTCAATGAGATCAATATTTTCCAATGATTGACCTTCGATCTGGATATCATCAGTTGTGTGTGAAGAAGGAAGGCATTTTGAAAACAGATTTTCGAACTAGGTACGGGCATTACGAGTTTACAATAATGCTTTTTGGGCTGACTAATGCACCGTATATTTTTATAGATCTAATTAACAGTGTTTTCAAGGAATATCTTGATGAAGTTGTAGTGGTATTTGTTAATGATATCCTAGTATACTCCAAAAGTTATGAAGATCATGAAAATCACATGTGTACCATTCTAAAAACCCTCATAAGAAATGAATTATATGGGAAGTTTAGCGAGTGTGAATTCTGGTGTCAAAAGATTTCTTTTCTTAGCTATTTTATCTCTAATGATGGAATATTGATTGACCCTTTAAAGATCAAGGCTATCCAAAAAGGTCCACCACTGACGAGTATAAATGAGGTATGCAGTTTTATTAGTTTATCATGTTATTATCGGCATTTTGTCCAAAATTTTTCCTGATTGGCTAACCCATTATCCAAGCTCACACGTAAAGGGGATAAATATGTTAGAACAAAAGAGTGTGAATAATGTTTTGATGATTTGAAGAGAAGATTATTCAAATATTTTATCTTGAATCTACCATCAGGGAATGATGGGTTTTTCATTTATAGTGTTGCTTCAATGAAAGGACTTGGTTGTGTCCTTATGCATAATGATAGAGTTATTGCATATGCATCATGACATTTAAAAATCATGAGAAAAACTATACTAGTCAGGATCATGAGTTAGCAGCTGTAATCTTCACTATAAAAATATGGAGACACTATCTCTATGGTGAAAATGTAATATTTATATTGATCACATGAGTTTGAAGTATATTTTCTCACAAAAGGAACTCAACATGTGGTAAAGGAGATGGAATGAACTACTCAAGGTTTATGATTTCACAATATACAGCCACTGAGGGAAGGAAAATATGGTGGCAGATGCTTTGAGTAGAAAGGGTCATTTAGTTTTGAACTAGATGAGAGTTGAAAGGGATCATATTTTCATGGATATAGTGAAAATGGATATGGGAATAATCATTGAAGGTGAAACATCAAAACTTTTTCAAATTTTTTCCAAACCATCTTTACTAAAAAAGGATAAAAAGTTCTCCAGCTGATGATGAGGAGTTTCAAAAGAAGAGTAATGTTGTGAATGAAGGGATGTTGAGTGACATCATATATAAAGATAAAATTTTGAAATTTGGGAAGAGACTTTGTGTTCCCTAACTACCTGATCTAAAAAGGGAATTATTGGATGATGCTCATAGATCCAATTTCTCTATAAACCCTGGTAGCACTAAGATATATAGAGATTTAAAGGAACATTTTTTTAGACAACATGAAGAGTGAGACTGTTGATTTTGTGTCAAGATGTATGGTTCTCAACAAGTGAATTCAGGAAGGCAACAGACTGGAGGAGTCATGGAACCTCTTCCCATACCTGAGTGGAAATGGAATAATATCATGATGGACATTGTCACTGGGCTACAAAAGACTCCTATAAGGAATGATGCAATATGGGTCATTGTTGTTCATCTTACCAAGTCAGTAAATTTTTTTGCTATAAGAGAATATTTACCACTTGAACGTCTAGTAAGACTATGTATTAATGAAGTTTTACGACTTCATGGAGTACATTTATCGATGGTTTCTAATCGTGATCCCCGTTTTACATCAAGATTCTGGAAAAGACATCAGAATGCCCTGGATACTGAACTTTTTTGGAGCACTGCCTACCACCCTCAAACTGATGGACAACCAGAACAGACTATTCAGACCTTATAAGACATGTTGAGTTCTTGCTCACTTGACATTCAAGGTATGTGGGATCAATATTTACCTTTGGTAGAATTTTTCTATAACAATTGATTTCATTCAAGTATTCAGATGGAACCATATGAACCGTTATATGGAAAGATATGTCACACACCAACTTGTTGGGATGATGTTGGTGAAAGAAACCTCGTAGGCCCAGAATGTTTTGGGGAAACAATGGAAATGTGAAGGTTATCCCAACCCACATTTAATCATCCCAAAGTAGAAAAAAGAGAAATGCAGATAACTGAATAAAGGATTTGAGATTTCAAATAGGATATCATGTCTTCTTGATGGTATCTCCATTGAAGGGTGTTATACGTTTCGGTAAGAAGGGTAAATTGATTCCCAGGTACATCGGACCTTTCGAAATTCTAGAACGAATTGGAGTAGTTGTTTATTGTTTGGAAATGCCTCCTAGTTTCTCCAAAGTTTGTTATGTGTTCCACATATCACTGTTGAGGAAATACATGCCTGACCCAATGCATGTACTCACCTATGAGGAAATTGAACTGGAACCTGATCTTTCTTATTGTGAAGATCCAATCAAAATTTTAATACAATAGAACAAGTGCCGAGAAACTGGATGACTCGTCTGGTAATAGTTATATGGAGAAACCATAAGATGAAAGAGGCAACATGGGAACCAAAGGAACTTATGATGAAGAACCACCCAATTGTTTTTGTGTAGTAGTATAATAGAAATTTCGAAGATGAAATTATTTAAAGAAGGGATGAATGTAACACCCCAATATTGCATAGTATGTTTCCCTTTGAATAATGCAATAGCTTGCATTGTACGCTACTTTGAGATTCTAATACACCATGACCAATCAAACTAGACATTATGAATTGTAATACCCACTTTTTGAAATGTTATAAATTTCACCTTTCAAAATGGACATCATTTTTGGATTCAGAATATCGAATTATCTTATGGTAATGTTTTGGTATTTTTCTGAAAACATTCAATTTATAACGAATAGTGAAAAAACAGACTACATTGTTGGTTAAAACCGACATTTTATTTAAATGATTAGTTATTTTATTTTAATTTATTTTAGTTCAAAATAGATACATATTCCATATATATGTTCATCATAAATCATTGGTGTCATTTTATAATAAGTTTATCTATATAAATGTTTATCGAACTATTTACCGTCTTTTACCCACCTCCTAGGAGAATTTGAAAATTTGTATGAAACATATTTTATCATTTATGTGAGTTGAATTTAATAAATCCGAGAGACATGATTAATATCAGTAAGTAAAATTTTGTTCAATAAGATGAAAATAATTTTTGGTGAAAAGTAACTTTTTACTTTTATTTACCACGGTTAAAAGTAAATAGGGTAATTAAAGGTAAAAATGATATCATAATTACCCTAAAACAAGTCCTAATTCAATTGGATAAGTTTAATTTGACCAAAAACAAACTTAGGTATAAAATATGATCCTTTAGGTCTACATGTATTATATTAGGAAATTTATTATTATTTTATTTAAAAAAGAGTTGAATAGTGAAAATCAAAGTCTAATAAATAAACCATTTTTAATATAGGGTTATACATAAGATATATTCAACTATAAATATTCATTAGAAAGATAAAACAATTTTCCTACATAATGGTTATTTATTTATAATTTTTAGACAATAAATATTTAAATTTATTTATGACACGATGATGATGTCATAATTACCTTATTAATGAAAGATTAAAACATTGATATTATAAATATCCAAATAAATATAATTTGAGACCTATAATGAATTAATATAATTTTCTAGGTTACTATGACATGTTAGGGTTGTTAAAATTTATTTATTTCTAATTAATAATGTTGTTATGAATTTAACAAAAACAAAATACCAAATAGTGTGAAAATTGGCATAAAAGAGTTTGTAAAAAAAATATTATATTATTAATTGTTATTATATTCCTAAACCTCTATGGACCAAAAAAGGATTAAATAATATTATAGATGTCATTAATAACCACTTTAGGTTCTCATGGTAGTTTATAGTTAGTTTATTTACCATATAATATAAAAATACTAATGGACATGGTAAATGTCAAACTATTTAACTAAGAGATAAATCTAGAAGATAAGGTTATTATGATGACTTAAACCTGTATGAAACCAATTGGTTGAGACATTTTTGACCCATCCCCACCTTATTATATAACTAATTCATTTTGGATCCATTAGAAACTGATAATGATTATATTATAAAATAATATTTTTGCCTTTTCCTAAAGTGACCCACACCTCTCTTATAAAAGGGTACATCCACTTCACTCATATTCACACCTTCAAAGCCATTTGGATCAGCCAAAACTTGCCCAAATATCCTCTCAACTACCATCCCTTCATCCTAAAAGCCATAATTTAGTATGAAATCCAATATAAGGAGCCCTTTTGATCAAATCATAATGATGAACCTGAAGAAGAGGTAAATATTTCATCACCTCTTTAAAGTTATTTTCTTCTTCCACTTCCTATTTCTTTTCTTTTTCCATTCTAAAATAATAACTCCAGTATCTTATATATAATGCGATGTTATTATAAAAATGTTAAAACAATATTCATTATTCTATCCATCATGTAAATGAAAAAGTCACCATACGTGCGTACGTACGGATTACCGTCTCCACGTCGTGGTGTAGTTTGTTATTCAAACAGTTCATCATTTGGATGGGTATAATAATTAGTATAACAGATGTAAATAATAAATATAAAGTGATGATTATTATGTAAATATGATATACCATCAAATTATATATGATTTCAATATCAAAAGAATGATATTGTCGCTCGTGCGTACGTACAGATTATCGTTTACACGAACGTGATGAGATTCATTTCCCATCGTAATAATTCAATAATAATTTTCATTTTACAATATAAAATAATGTTTATGAACATAATATAATTCTATATAAGAATCAAATACATCCTATCCATAACAAACATGTCTTATGTAACCATGTATATAAAGTAAAACGAATCTGTTAACACCTGAAACGATGATACTACTAAAATATCATTAACAAAGCAATATTAGAAGATCATATATGATATAATATTAATTTATATTGTTCTTGTATAATTTAATAAACATTATTTCACCATTCTACAGGATGTTAACCAACCCTTGACCAAGGAAAAGTACAATTTAAGGGTTAATATCACAATCTCCTTATTATATGAGGTTGTTTTTACGTAAGTATCTACTGGGACCTGTTTATAATCCACATCCATGTTTCATAAAAATGTATTCCAAAACATTTTTTCTATTTACTAGACTCTGGGTTAAATTAATTTTTAACCTCATTTGACTTTTTATAAATGGTTTTCGGGGAATCTTTCCATTGTTTTCCAAACAAGGTACCTTATGACCTTTTTGGAAAAATTAAGTTAAGATTTTTTTTAACTTATACAGAGGGTGAAACTATATTCCACCATTATAACATCGTCGAAGCTTCCATTACAATCATACAATAGTATTTTCAAAATAAATATTTTCTTTTATATTTATATGGCTTTTAAATGATTTCAAAATAGAAAGATATATTTATCTAAAAATAGATTTGATTTCATCTATGTCAACATCCTTTAATGGATTGTAAGCTTATATGATGTTGATTTACTATGATAAAAAACATCCATACTCTATTGAATGTTTTATGATATGTTTGATTTTAGATATGTTATTTTCATACCATTCCTGGTTCATGGATATGTATTGACATTTCATATGTTAGTTTTAATACGAATGTTAGTGTTATGTTTAAAACTTTTCATATGAGGAATGAATTGGACTTATTAAGTGACGAGTGGATCCCCCTATAGCTCCTTGATGCATCGGTAAGTCTCATGAGACAAAATAGTGTCTTGGCCGAAGGCCTTGACAAAATCTTATTTGTAGTCCTGGCACAAGGCCTTGACTACGTGGTTATGAAGTCTTGCATTATGCATTCCATCATTATGAAGGTAGATATTGATAATGAATGTGATTATTCGACTAGTAGAATATCCATGTGAATAATTAAATGGAATTATTTGATTTTATTATTTTCATATTATGTGGAAGATAAAGTTTAAAAGGCTTTTGTTTTAGTCTTACTTTTCATTAAATTATTATGTTTATTTATGAATGTTTCCGCTATATAGTTATCCTTAATGATAATCTGAGCTCACCCCTTCAATGTTTTATTTTTCCCAAGATGTGAAAAAGTATATTATAACTGACCTGCAGGGATAGTATAAGGGATATGAGTGTGTCTTATGGAGACTATATTGTTTTAGTTTTTCATTTTATAATTTAATGTAAAACTTATGAATGTATCTATTATTTTCAAGGCTACTAAAATAATCAGTCTTTCGAGACTTGATCTTTTCTGATCATGCCAATCTTTTTTAATAATAAACCGACTCTGGGAAACTAGGGTTGGGGCGTTACACTATATCCTGATAATTTGGTTATATGTGTTGTTCACATATACTTGAGTGGAGGTTAATGGTATATTTACTTCAGGGTATTACCTTCATGGTATTTTATTTGGGGTATTTCTTTCATGGTATTTCATTCACGGTATTTCGCTCATGGTATTTTCATCATTGCATTTCAATCATGGTATTTCCTACTTGTTTTTGGGATTTCCTACTGAGTATTGTTTTACTCACCCATGCACTAGCTTCCCCACCACGTGTTTTGTCTTCTTCAGATGATCGGCCCTTTGATGGATTACAAGGGGGACCGGGACCAGGTGTTGCTTAATTGGGATAGAAAAATGTAGTGTGGCCCTACAATTCAGACAGCAATCCCAATACCTTTTTTCATACAGGTGGACTTGTAGTTACAAAATATTTTTAGTGGGATTCTATTATGTCCCAGTTTCCTATCCAATACATTCACTATTTTACTTTAGATGTGTGATTTAATTTCATGTATGCATGGTTCATGTAGTGTTTTTACATTTGAGCATCTGGTAATTAGAGATTTCTATGTACGTATAGGTACGTTGGGATAATGCCTCCCATTGGTGGGGTATTCCTACTCAATGCTAGTCATCAGCCCCAGACCTATTGGACATAGGCTTCGGGTAGTCACAACATGGTCCCCTCTATGACGGGTTGTGATAGAGTGGTATTAGAGCATGTCAGTACAAATTTAGGAATGGGAGTCTATGGGATTGGTTTGGGGAAATAGTGTTAAGTGTTTATAGTTCGGATAATAGGATAGGGACCCCAGTTTTGGTGTGGCAGACAGAATATACATACACCAAGAATTTAATTACATGCTTTTCAACTCAGTTCATGAAAACACTGATTGGGTGGAAATATAATGGTTCATGGATCATATATGAATGGTTGTGTTTTCCATGTATGTATTGATTTATTCCTTCAGATATACTATATTATTTTTTGGACAACATCTTTTATTTTTGTATGTCTCCATGTAGAAAGACAGCTATGATCCCACCACATGATAATGACCATCATCCAACAGATGATGAGGCATCAGTAAAGGCTCTTGTACCAGAGATAATACCTTTAGGTGGTTTACTAGACTTATCAAAACCTATATATAGGCACACAATACTTGAAGTACCATAAGACGAATATAATTGGTTGAGAATGATTCAAGTGTTATACCTACAGAAACCCCTCAGGTTCCAAGGCGAGACCGAAACTCAGAGGTCAAGGACTAGCTTAAGGCGCTTACCTGAGTTTTATGTCTAGTAAGGAAACCATCAGATCATACGGTGGTCTTTTTAGAAAGAACACCATACAGATTCGTACGGCGATGGTGGGTTTTGATTACTTGATATAATGATGAGGAGACACTTCCATTTACAGTGTTTGAGAACCTTTTTAGAGAGTATTACTCACCATATAATCTAAGAGAAATTTGAATATAAGAGATTATACATCTATGAAAGAACGACATGTCAGTATTTATGTATTCATCAATGCATACCAAAACTTCCATCTACTCGATGGATAAGATACATGAACTATACTACATTGATCAGACCATCGATCAAGGTCTTTATAGAGATATCTATGAAAAAATTTCCTCTTTTTTAATTCCTACCTATGTTGGGGTGAAAGAGTGAGCCTTCTCAGTTGAGAGTTCATTATCTAGGTAGATACAACAAGTGGTCATTATGAATGGGAAAGAAAGTGGATATACCTCAGAAGATGGTATAAAATGGCCTTCAAAGGGATTCAATCATGCGAGGAACTTCAAGAGGTGACCCCAGGGCATCTCAAGATAGTCGAGGGACAGACTTTGTTATTCATGTAATGATAGGGGACGTGTCTCATAAGATTTTCTAAAACCTTTTATAACTAAAAATGTAACTATAGATGGACCACTGAGGAAGCGACAGATATTGGAGAAGGGCGGTCCCTGAGGTGGCAGATGTGGAAGAGTAGGTATGAGAGTAGTAGGAGGTGGTCAATTTTTTGACACATTACCACCACCACCCTCATGTGGTCACACTAGGATCAAGGAGTTGGAGGAGATGGGAGGGGATATCTGCATGCTGTCGCGGAATATAACCCAAGGTATTAATGGATGATTTGAGGTATGGTCTATGTATTTTCAACCTTAGCTACAGTCTTTATACACAAAGATGAAAGTCATTTTTCCACTACACATGTTTGGGACTCAGAGATTCCAGTTGAACCCTTGACTGAACCCTCACACTTCTAGGCTTCTACTAGAGGACACCCAATGTTCTCACAGTGGTTCTAACTTTTTGACATAACTCTTAGGGGAGTGATTTTCAATTTTGATATCATGGTAGTGGGGTTGAGGCCCTACGACAACATTCATGGTATGGACTAGTTATCCACAGTTCCTACTCAGATAAATTATTTTAGGAATAGAGTGTGGTATGTCTATAGTAATGGAAATAGGATTTCCTTTTATGGTGAAAATAAAACTCATGCAGTATTGGATGGACTCGCTCATAGGAGGGTGGAGCTGACTAGTCATTGGTTAGCTAATCTCACCCACAGTGCAGTAGATGATATGTGTCCTTAGTTTCTTACTACGGTGGTGGTGTATGATGATGTCTTTCCTGAAGATGTTTTAGGTTTACCTCCAAATAGAGATATTGAACATGGAATTTATCTATCCCATGGGATAAGAATGATATCTAAACTTTCATATCGGATGGCTCTCACAGATCTTCGCGAGATAAGGCTCAGTTGGAGGACTTATAAAGGAAGGGCTTTGTGAGACCCAGTGTTTCACCCTAGGAATCCCTAGTTTTATTTTCCAAGAATTCATATGAGATATTGAGGTTATGTGTGGATTACTAGTGCTTGAACCAGGGGACTATAAAGAACAAGTATCCGCTACTGAGGATCAATGACCTCTTTATTCAATTGAGAGGTGCATGGTGGTTCTCGAAGATTAACCAAAGATTAGGCTATCAACCACTACGAGTATAGGATGAAGATATAACAAAGACATACTTAAGGATTCATTACGACCACTATGAGTACTTGGGGATACCATTGGGTGTGACTAAATCACTAATAATGTTCATGTGACCCATGAACCAGATCTTTCATCCCTACCTAGAACAGTTCATGGTGGTCTTCATTGATGATTCAAGTGTACTTGGCGTCTGAGGAGGAGCATGCAAGACACTTAAAGATGGTCCTGGACACGCTCCAAGAGCACCAAAATTATGGCAAGCTCTCAAATTGTCTACTTTAGATTCAAAAGGTCCATTTTATAGGACATTTTATCTCATAGAAATGAGTTTTAGTGGATCTAGTGAAGGATGAGGCAGTCCTTACATGGGAGACACCCAATAGTGTTTGAGGTACAATGTTTCCATGGTTTGGAAGGTTATAATTAAAGGTTTTTTCACAACAACTATAGATTATTATCACCCTTAAAAGCATTAACATAGATGGGGGTATCCTTCCATGTGAAAATATAAGTTCCTATAGTTCGTTTGGGTGTTAAGGAATATGTTGATGAGCTCTCTCATCCTGAAGTTACCAGATGAAGGCACCGAGTACGTGGGGATCTACAATGCAACACATACTGGGTTTGGTTGTGTCATGATGTAGGGGAAAGTGATGATTACCTATTATGTGTTCCATTTGAGGATATGTTATCAGAATTACACAACCCAAATCCTGAGTTGGTAGCGGTAGTAATCGTATTGAAGATGTGGAGACACTCCCTAATGGGAAAAAAGTTTATCATCTACTCTCACCATAAGAGTCTCATATATATCTTATCACAAAAAGATTTGAACATGAGAAAAAGGAGATGAATAGAGTTCCACTAGTACTGTGACCTTTATATTGTCTATACTCTTGGGAAGGGGACATTGTGGTAAATGGTCTTAGTAAGATATATTGTTTGCAGTTGATAAATGAGGCTTCCGAGCAGTTGGCCTCATTTTAGATATCCCTTGTGGATGGATATATAGAAGCTTAACATCATTCAATGGATGTCACCTCTCCACTCTAATATTGAGATAGGGAAACATAGATTGGGGATACCTACTGTGAGACCCTATAAGCTTATTTATCTATAGTAAATTCAACTGATTGATATTCGAATGGTGGGGAGCGCATCATTATTTTTAGATAGAGAAAAGTTGTACCAATGGTGTTATGAGAGGAGGTTTTGTGGGATTTCCATACATCCCATATCGGGGAACATCCTGGTGTGGAAAAGATGTATCATAACCTTAAATATCATTTTCGGTGTCCAAGGATGAAGAATTTAGTGGTAGAGTTTTCCTCTCCATGCCTCACTTTTCAGAATGTAAAGGCAAACCACCAGCTTATAGTGGGTTTACCTAATACCTTTATTTAAATCCCGATGAAAAGAAAACATATAAAGGGTGAGCTAAAATTCTAAGTAAGGGTATTCTTGGAGAAAATAAAAAAATCATATACATTTGAACTTAAAACTGAACATAAGGTTTAAACATCAAAATCTTGATCAATGACATAAAACATGGAAGTACATAAGGCATAGATAATAAAGAAACATTACTCATGATAAAATAGCATGGGAATAAAACATGTAATTGTGGAAAACCATTAATCACATGATAAGATTTCCATATTATCCAAGGTATTGCTGCTGAGACCAACTTAGTGGACAAAGTCCCTTTCTGAATCGAGTTCACTCCTCGTTCCAGTCCTGTAACATTGAACCAGATTAACTTACCGTTTCAGCCATGTCTATCTCATGAGATATAAATCATTACCCAATGAATTGGAGGGAGATATAGGTCCCACCCATCTCATAATGAAATCATTCTTACGTGTTACACAACATAAACATAAATCATTCATCATAACCCAAAGAATAAAGTGGGTTTTATAAACATCATCCCATCATAACATAATCCACATAAAACTAATGGATATCATTTCATCATAAGAGAAGTGAAACCATGTAAATCAAAGAAACATTATACTTGAAACATACACATATGAAATAATGTCATCTTAGATGGAAAATGGTTTTGATAAAACACTTGAAATATATTCTTGGGGAAAATATCCTTTCTTATTCAAAATCATTTTCTTTATACAAATTGCCATTAAATATTAAAAGAAAAGGGTTTTGTTGAAAATAGTCATGAAATCTTGTAGAGTAAGCTTCAAGAAAATAAGGTGTTATGAAACCGTAAAAATATGTTCATGTTTTATATGTTAAAAAACATTCTCCTAGTACTTTTAATTGAAAAGTCAAAAATTACAACGTATGATAAACAAAAGAATGATTCCATCCAAAACACAAAGAAAAAGTCAAAGAAGGGTAAACATGAGTTTAAACATAAATGGAAAAATAATAAACACTTTATGAAAAACATTTTATGGACATGGATGATAAATATAAACCCATTAAATACTTATGTTTAAGCAATATCGGATAAAAATTAGATTGCAAAATTATCCCTTACCTTATGTCTGCTATGCTTTGTATGTATCTGAACCTCCTCTTCTTTGACGCCTATCTTCTTAACCTCTTCTTAAGGCACTAGAGTTAGTATTTTGAGGAGACCAGAACCTCTATAATGTTTCTAGGGAATTTTAGAAGGGAAATGGGAAGGGGTTGGCCGAGCTTGAAGGCTCAAAATATTGTAAAGAAAAGAGGGAGGAGGTTCCCTTTTATAAGGTAGGAGAGGGGCACCTTTGAAGACCTCAAAAATATTAATTTTAATAAATTTTAAACCCACTTAAAAACTTCAAAAATGACTCAAATCCAATCTTAGATGATATAGGGTTGTAATCTCATCAACCAAAAAAATTTAGACATGTTGGTAATTTATTTTAAACATTATCAACTTGATTTATCCTTATTTAATATATTTAATTTTATCTGTGGTTATAAGATTCTAAATTTTAAATTATTATAAATAATTACTTATGTGATGTGAATTGTCCATAATTGGAGTATTTATGACATTTTAGACCATATAAAGTTTAATTTATAATTGTTAAATATTTTTGTGGTTTTTAAACAATTTTATATTATGTTATTTTAATAAAATAACAATAGTGTCAATTTTAACACTATTCATTTATTTGAATTTAAATAAAATCCAAACAGGGAATATATTCATATAATATTGTTTAATATATTCCTAACTTGTCATATTCATCTAGAAAATTTGTGGAGAACATTAATTATTTCATATAATATTTATTTTAATATTTATAAAACTATTTATTTGATATTTCCATAATAAAACAATTACTACATCATTTTTGTATAGTAATTTAATATACTTATTATTTGCATAAATATTAAAACTAAAATCCTAATAGGAAGATAAATATAATACATTTTATAATAATATTTGTACTCAAAATTATCGTCTTAAAATCATAACATTTAAATTGTTATATTTATTAAATTATGAAGGTGACATCTTCGACATTATTTAAAGTAAAATAATGTAAATGTCATAATCGGTTTAATAAGGCTCTAAATGGTCCAAATATCGACCATTGGATGATTAGGGTATAGATATACTCTACCAATATAGTTTGGTCAAGTTTCTGGTTCTTTTTGATAGGTATTATTATTTTAATAAAAACTATATTATTGATTTTTCACTAAATAAATAATTTCAACATCATTAATGTATAAGATTTTAAGGTAATAAAATATTTATTAAAAATTAAAAATAAATTACCATGATAAATAAAAACATTTTAGCTTCAAAATGAGTATTTATAATCTAATTTATATTCTGTATAACTATATATTAAAAATAATCTAATTATTAAATTTTGAGTGATACATTTCACTTTCCTTTAAATAAACTAAATAAAAGGTCTTAATCAAATACAAGTGGGGTTCCATTAGATTCCATTTCGACCCAAGTATGATTTAGGGAAAAATATAATCATCCAATTATATTAGGACAAGTGTTAGGGTAATTTTATAATATTATATTTACCCTTAATTACCTCGATTTACATTTTACTATGGTAAATAAAATTTACCGTAGTTACTATTCAAAATGACTAAAAATAAAAAACATATAATTAAAATAATTTGGACCTACTGATTCAAAATATAGAAACCATTTTTACAAATTCAAATCACAGAAGTTTCATAAATTAATTTAAAATTAATCCCGTTGTAAAGAAAACGAGTTTTAAAACTTAAAACATTGAAAAAGATTGAAATGATTTTACTTATGAATTCAATGTAAAATAAATTCTAATGACATAAATTAAATTAAATGGTAAAAATATATTTTATTTATAATTTAAAACCATTAAAAATTATAATTTAACCATATAAATCATTACGATGAAAAAATTTGTTTTTAATTAAATTGTAGCATGGTTTTACTATTCATTAAAACATGAAAGTTATCATAATACTATGAAAAATTTATCCAAAGTAAATTTTTATATCCTGATTCCAAAGAAGAGTTTAATTTTATCAAATTGGACTTATAAAAATGTCAAAAACTAAATTTAATGTGGGTGCGCCATCAAAAGGCGGTGAAACTGCATATTTTGAAGAATACTTATTTTACCCGAAAAAATTATTTTGTTCTCATACCATGTTATATAAAATGTGTAAGATGAATTATAATGTCATAAAATTCAAAATGTATATACTACTATTCATAATGGCTAGTTCATAGTATTATAATAATATATCATTGTTTAGTGAAACCTGGTATTACGTACTACACATGCTATCGAGGAAGGGTGTGATTGAGTGTAATGAAAGCCAAGTCAAGGTTGCGTGTAGTGAAAGCTCCCTTTGTTGTTGCGTATAACCTAATAAAAACTAATTTCATTTATACATTAAAAAAATTCTATACATAATTTTGGGTAGAATAATTTCTACAAAACAGACTTGAAATTGTGTGTAACACGAGCCAAGAATAGTGTTGTGTATACTACAAGCAAATACAGTGTTGCGTATAGCACAAGATAATTTTGGTGTAGCGTACAACACAAGAGATCAATGAAATTAAAAAGAATAATTATCATAAAATCTTGTGTTGATACATTCTACCCCCCTTAAAATTAATTTTTCCCTCTAAATTTGTCTGGTTTATAAATGGTTTACTACTTGAATGCTTCTTTCCTAAAAACCCACATCGTAAAAAGGAATACTAAAACGTAATTTTTAAAAATGAACATTAGAAACAAAACTGATACCCAAAGTAACTCATCACTTGGGTTCCCACATAGAAGAAAAAAGGTTAAAATATGGATATGGAAGAAAAATATAACAGTCAAGTTCTCATGGAGAGTGGTAGAGAACATGGCTGTGAAAACATCCAACAGACACAATGCCATAAATTTGTGATGATCTAAGGTACCATATGATTCATTAGATATTAGAGCACTAGGACAAAATTTTTGGTTTTCAAGATCATTTCCCAAATGTTGAAGAATTTTTTAATTAAAATAAATACTTACTTGATTTAGGTACAATCTCAATGTTTCTCGTGCCTCGAACAATTTCCACTTAATCTCTTAAAGAAATGAAGTCAAATTTGTCTTTCGCGAAGTTTTAGCAGATCATGTGGCAGAATGATAGGTCATTTCATCTATCTCAAACATATGTTAGAAAATGTTATATACATAAGTCCATCTATGGTGAGATTAATCGGATATGGTTCCAAAATGGACTAATACTTCATCTATCATCCTTCTTAATAAAATAAAAATAGTTTCTACTAACCTAGGACTTCCTGTAGGCCAGTGGGAGGCGATAAAGGCCTGTCGCACTTCAGTTCTGTGTTCTATTCCCGCAACCTTGTCTGATGCGATAGGTTGTCGCCCATCCTATGGGTTGTCATATTTTCAAAACTATACTATTATAATATAACAAAATGTTTTATACATAAACAATATTATCTGATGATGAACATAATCTATTCCAATATTTTGGTGTATACAAAATACTTCTGCCCAATCTCATAGTATAAATAAAAATATTACTAGAAAGGTCATCTACAAAGCATTGAATACAATAATTTATCTCCCATATATCATAATATATATATATATATATATCTTGATGGTCACATTCCAAACATGTGAATTCCTTAATCAAGTATTCTCTTGTAAAATGAATACCCATTGAACTTTAGCGAAAACATGAATGTTGTCAAAAGGTAACTCTTTCCACATACCAAAATCTAAAAATTCTATATACTCAAACCATGATATAACTTTGTCCTTATATCATTCATGAGCTCCTTAATAATATCAAACATTTCGTTTTCCCTTTATCCCTTCATTATGCGCATATCATCTTCTTTTCCAAAATCATCTAAATAACCTTTCATGGTTACTTGTACCATTCAACATATACTTTCAAATACTTTATGAAAAACAATAGTGTAACAATCCTTAGATGTTTCTTTATTCCATAGTACCATTAAATTACCTATACAACATAACTCTTGATAAACATACAATCATTCCACTACCTTCATAAACCAGTGACCGAGCTTCCTCATTTTATTCTTCAATAGCTATTTCATCTCATATATCATTTGTAGTCTCTTCGTCATCATAAACACTAATACTACCCATAAGACCATGATGATTCTCTTCATGAAATATTCCCTGAGAGAATTGGTTTTCATAATGCCCATACATTACACATTTAAAACATTTAACCATTTTTGATGTCTTAGCAATACCATTATCCTTGTCCATGGTGTTAACTGAACCTTTTCCTTTACAATTACTGGCTTTGTGTACTTCTTTTGCACACCCAAAGCATCTTCCAGTACCTTTGAAACATTCTCTTTGATACTTCTTACCACATGATTTACATGATGGAAATTGAACATTCATTCCTCTATGATAATCATGAAACTCCATCTTTCTCTTATTAGCTGAGTTAGGAAACTTACCAAAGTTGAGATTATTGATCATATTATGAGATTTCTGATTAGGCATAATAACGATGTTTGGACTTCCAAGTCCCATTTCATTTGTTTTCTTATGAATAATATCATTACATTGTCCATCATATCCTCCATTATCATGAATCTTCCTGTTTCCAGCCATTTTCTAAAACCCAAAAAGAATAGTGTGAGAGGAAAAATCATACTAGGAAAACAACAAAATCAAGTGGAGTACTTTCAATCTCTAACATCTTAGGTTAAATCATAGGTTATTCACGATCGTTATCATAATTCTAGGACTTTAACCTATACTTATACATAACCTTATGAACATCCCTAGATATACCTTAGAAATATCTCTAGGGATTTCACTAATGTTTTCGCATCCTAGTTTCCAAAGGTTGACTAAACCTTTCCTCTGATACCAACTGTAGATAACCAAAGCTTGACGTATATAGCCATTACATTACTTTTGAGGAATACTTAATACATAACAAGAACAAACACTCAATGACCATGATAGTTTAGTGTCTTTGGAAACTCAGAACATAATATTCTAATCGTGATGAAAGATCTCCAACATATCCCATAAAGATCTTCCCCTTTTGGTTTCATAACTAAAACCTTTCTTTAAATCCTGGGGAAAAGAAAACATATAAAGGGTGAGCTCAAATTCTCAGTAAGGGTAAGCCTGGAGAAAATAAAACAAATCATATACATTTGAACTTAAAAACATGAACATAAGGTTTAAACATCAAAATCTTGAGCAATGACATAAAACATAGTAGTACATAAGGCATAGATCATAACGAAAAATTAATCATGGTAAAATATCATGGGAATAAAACATGTAATTGTGGAATACCATTAATAAAATGATATGATTTCCATAGTAGCCAAGGTATTGTTGTCAAGACCATCTTAGTGGACAAAGTCCCTTTCTAAATCAAGTTCACTCCTCATTCCAGTCATGTAACACTGAACCAGATTAACATACTCTTCCAGCCATGTCTATCTCATGAGATATAAATCTTTACCTAATTAATTGGAGGGAGATATAGGTCCCACCCATCTCATAATGAAATCATTCTTATGCGTTCCACAATATAAACATAAATCATTCATCGTAACCCAAAGAATAATGTGGGTTTCATAAAAATCATCCCATCATAACATAATCCATATAAAACATATGGATATCATTTCATCATAAGAGAAGTGAAACCATGTAAATCATAGAGAAATTATACATGAAACATACACATATGAAATAATGTCATCTTAGATGGAAAATGGTTTTGATAAAACACTTGAAATGAATTCTTGAGGATAATATCCTTTCTTATTCAAAATCATTTTCTTTTGACAAAATTCCATGAAATTTTAAAAGAAAAGGGTTTTGTAGAAAATATTCATGAAATCTTGTAGAGTAAGCTTCATGAAAATATGGTGTTATGAAACCATAAAAATCCGTTCATGCCATATAAGTTAAAAACCCATTCTCCTCATACTTTTAATGGAAAATTTCAAAAAGTACCACGTATGGTAAATGAAAGAAAGATTCCATCCATAACATAAAGAAAAAGTCAAAGAAGGGTAAACATGACTTTAAACATACATGGAAAAATATTAAACACTTTAAGAAAAACATTTTATGGAAATGGATGAAAAATATAACCCCAGTAAATACTTATGTATAAGAAATCTCAGATAAAATGAGATTGCAAAATTATCCATTACCTTATGTCCGATATGCTTTGTATGTATCTCAACCTCCTCTTCTTTGACCTTCATCTTCTTAACCTCCTCCTAAGGCACTAGAGTTGGGCTTTTGAAGAGACCAGAACCTCTATAATGTTTCTAGGGAAGTTGAGAAGGGAAATACGCAGGGGTTGGCTGAGCTTGAAGGCTCAAAATTTTGTAAAGAGAAGAGGGAGGAGGTTCCCTTTTATAAGGGAGGAGAGGGGCACTTTTGGAAACCTCAAAAATATTAATTTATAATAAATTTATAACCCACTTAAAAACTTCCAAAATGACTCAAATCTGAATATAAATATGATAGGCTTGTAATCTCATCAACCAAAAAAAATTATACACGTTGGTAATTTATTGTAAACATTATCAACATGATTTATCCTTATTTAATCTATTTAATTTTATTTATGGTTATAAGATTCTAAATTTTAAATTTTTATAAATAATTACTTATGTGTTGTGAATTGTCCATAATTGGATTATTTATGACATTTTCGACCATATAAATTTTAATTTATAATTGTTAAAAAATTTTGTGATTTTTAAACAATTTTATATTATGTTTTTTTTATAAAATAACAATAGTGTCAATATTGACACTATTAATTTATTTGAATTTAAATAAAATCCACACAGAGGATATATTCTAACCAAAATGTTAATATATTCCTAACATGTCATATTCATCTAGAAAATTTGTGGAGAACATTAATTATTTCATATAAAGTTTATTGTAAAATTTATAAAACCATTTATTTGATATTTCCCTTAATAAAACAATTACTACATAATTTTTGTATAATCATTTAATATACTTATTATTTGAATAAAAATTAAAAAAAAAGATACTATGATGAAGATAAATATAATACCTTTCATAATAATATTTTTACTCGAATTTATAATCTAAAAATCACCACATTTAAATTGTTATATTTATTAAATTAGGAAGGTGACATATTTGAAATCATTTAAATTAAAATAATGTAAATGTCCTAATCGGTTTTATATGGCTCAAAATGGTCCAAATATAGACCCTTGGATGTTTAGGGTATAGATATACTTGACTAATAAATTTTGGTCTAGTTTATGGTTCTTTTAATATGTATTATTATTTTAATAAAAACTATATTATTGATTGTTCATTAAATAAGTAATTTCTACAACATTAATGTATAAGGTTTTACGGTAATAAAATATTTATTAAAAATTACAAATAAATTACCATGATAAAGAAAAACATTTTATATTTAAAATGAGTATTTATAATCAAATTTATATAATGTATAACTATATATTAAAAATAATTTAATTATTAAATTTTGAGTGAGACATTTCACTTTCTTTTCAATAAACTAAATAAAAGGTCTTAATCAAATACCAGTGGGGTTCCATTAGATTCTATTTTGACCCAGGTATGATTTAGGGTAAAATATAATCATTAAATTATATTAGTACAAGTGTTAGGGTAATTTTATAATATTATATTTACCGTTAATTACCATGATTTATCTTTAACTATGGAAAATAAGATTTACCGTAGTTACTATTCATAATGACTAAAAATAAAAGAATCTTTTTAACATAATTTGGACATACTGATTCAAAATATGGAAACAATTTTTCCAAATTCAAATCATATAAGTTGCAGAAATTAATTTAAAATTAATCCCATTGCAATGAAAATGAGTTTTAAAAGTTAAAACATTGCAAAAGATTGAAATGATTTTACCTATGAATTCATTGTAAAATCAATGATAATGAAATAAATTATATTAAATGGTAGAAATATATTCTATTTATACTTTAAAACCATTAAATAATACAATTTGACCATATAAATTATTACGATGAAAAAAGTTGTTTATAATTAAAATATAGCGTGTTTTTGCTATTCATTAAAATATGAAAGTTATCAGAATAATATGAAAAATTTATCCAAAGTAAATTTTTATATCCTGATTCCAATTAAGAGTTTTATTTCATCAAATTGAACTTATAAACATGTCAAAAACTAAATTTAATGTGGGTGCGCCATCAAAAGGCGGCGAAACTGCATTTTTTTGAAACATACTTATTTTACCCGAAACAATTATTTTGTTCTCATGACATGTTATATAAAATGTGTAAGATGAATTCTTATGTCCTAAAATTCAAAATGTATATATTACTATTCATAACAGCTAGTTCATTATCTTATAACAATATAACGTTGTTTAGTGAAACCTGGTATTGCGTACTACACACGCTATCTAGGAAGGTTGTGATTGTGTGTAATGAATGCTAAGTCAAGGTTGCATGTAGTAAAAGCTACCTTTGTTGTTGTGTATAACATAATAAAAACAAATTTCATTTATACATTAAACAAAATCTACACATAATGTTGCGTAGAATAATTTATACAAAACGAACTTGAAATTTTGGGTAACATTAGCCAAGAATAGTGTTGCGCATACTGCAAGCTAATATGGTGTTGCGTATAGCACCAGATAATTTTTGTGTATCATACAACACAAGACATAAATGAAATTAAAAAATAATAATTTTCATAAAATCTCGGGTTCTTACACTTTTAGTCACCATCCCCTGGCCAAATTTGAGGTAGGCTTGGGGTAGTCACGTCACATGTCCCTCTGGGATGGGTCATGAAATATATGAAATTTAATTTCCATATTCATATAAGAATAATTTCTCTATGTAGTGATAACATAAATTATTCTAAATTATATATAATAAGAATTTCACAATGTACGTTCCCATAATCTTCTACATGTGATACTATAAAATAAAAAGTTTTTTGTGATAATCAATTCATATGGGGAGATTTATTTCTATTAAAAAACAATCTATATACACTATATCTGAATCCAATATGTTATCCAGAAATTTGGTGTGGAGGATAAGTGTTTCTTAATTATCATGATCCACTAATATAGTTGTGATTGGACACTATTTACCTTACTACCTGATTTTTGGATTTTGATACCTATACTACTTTTTAGACATTATATTGGGTTTCTATTTCCATACAATAAAAAATACTATCATTTTATGTGTTCAGTTGTTTGTTGTGTGTTAGTTAGCTTCTATTAGATTGGATAACCCCTTCATCCATCTTTGAACATCATTATCTTGATGGAAAATCAATCCACACTTGAAAGCTTTTATTTTTCCTTAGATACATTCCATTAGGCTGTTCCTCCAATAATTTTGACATGAAGTAAATTTTATCTTATTTCTATCACCATGTTTATCACCAAAGATCCTATTAAACTCCACTATTCTATTATTTTTTATTCTTAGATGTTCAGAAATGCTCATGTTGTTAATCATAACATTATATAGTCTAGTGAGCTTAACCACAACCTTTTCCAACCCAGCTTCAAATCCATTCAGTTTCTCATTAGTACAGTCACCATATTATCCCTCATATATTTTATTATCTTGATTTCTACTTAATCCATTAATTACTTTAATAATGGAAGAAAAATATAAGAATACATAATTTTATATCATTATAAGAACGAAAAAAATACTAAATTGAATCGAAAAAATCATAAATAAAATATGTCCCCCAACTTATAAATTTATATGTTTTAATATAGGAAAATTATTATCTATCTACCACTAGGGTTTATAACCATAAAATAAATTATTTCTCAAATCCATCATAATGGATTGTAAATAGACCACGATTAACCAAAATTTATCCCCCATGAGTGTCTAGCCAAGTGTACAGTCTAAGGCCCACTCATTGTGCACTGATTAAATATAAATTTAATATTCAACTATATTGATAGAGTGATTACCCCTATGTGAATTTTCACCATATTCACATCCACATTAAAGTATCTTGAAAGGGTTATAATTTCATGGAAACCATAGAATCTCTACATCCCTAAATCATCATCATGTTATCTTATACAAAAAAATTTCCTTATGGTTTCCACTAAACATTATCTGATATCAATACCCATAAATAAAAAAACTAATCCTAAAAAACAGCTGAACCCTACTCTGTTATGAGATAAGTAAACCTAAACCCACACTCATAAATCAATGCTGAAAATATTTTCCTAAAACACTTTCATTTATACAACAAGAGATGACCCATGTTAAACAAAGATTTATCTTGTACCAACCCCAACCTTAGTTGCCTGAATTTTGCGGTTTATTTATTATATTTTCATATTATTCAAGGAATCTCATATTAGAGGACTAAATATTTTAGTATTATTTGTAAACTAGATACATACATGAAATTCAAATTACATTTTAAATCATAAAATACATAATGAATTTTCATGGAAAAGTTAATTTTTCCAATTAGTTTATCCTTACATATCAATCACAAAACAGTTCATCATTTCCTAGGTATAATAAAACATAATAATTTTTTGAGATCATATTCTTAGTAATGGTAAGAGTATAATGTAATCCATGAATAAATAATGGATAATAAATATATAATAGAAAATAAATAAAAAATACCATTTCATAGATGACATGATTATAATATTTTATGAATACATGATGATAAAATAATTCCATATAAATAATTACATGAGCATGAAGCATAACCATGGATATTATAACTAATCAAATAATCACATGGAATATCAAGTATCAAATTCATAATAATGGAATAAATAATGTTGGATATCCAAAACATACTGTTCAGTCCTTCTTCCATGACAACAAATACCATTTAGGCCTTGTTCAACAAAATTTATATAAATGGGTATGGCCTTGGGAAAAACCCAATCTAGTTTGTCTCATGAGACCTACCCATGAATCGGGGGGTTATTGTGCCCTCCTCCCATCACATACTAAGTCCAAAAAATTCTTCTTATGAAAGAGATATAACCTAATCAATATAAACATTCATATTGTAAAACATGAATATAAAATCTTAGTAATTTCCCTAATCAATAAATATAACCATAAAATATATAGAGTAAAATGAATGGTATCAACAAAGTACATGCCCAGTAAAAATTTTCATAAATCACCCATAAAAATAATAATGATGTTATCATTCAAGGTTATCAAAATTTAACATAAGTAAAATCAAATAATTAATTCATAGATGGAAACATATTTTGATGCATAATGTTGAACATTATTTGAGGAAAATACTCCTTTAGAAATCCCCATTTTTAAAAAATACTCCAAATTTCAATAAAAATTATCAAAATAAATTTCATTCAAAATAAATTTAAAAAACTAAGAATTTTAATATTATTGGGAAAATAATTTTCATTAAAAATCCGATTATAAATATTAAATGTATGATTAAAACAAAATACATTAATAGTGATGGGTAATTTTAAACATTTTCTACAAAAACAATCTTTAATAATGATGAGATTGTGAAATAAACCCTTTCTACTTTGGTAAATATTGTGTCATAATCCCCAAGAAAGAAATAACATTAAATGAAAATTGAAAACTATGATTATGAATTAGTTAATTATATAACATTAAAATATGGAAATATATAAACCACTCAGATGAAATTGGTGTTGAATATGATATATGTCTCGTAGAAGTAAATGTGAGATGAGAAACCCTTACCTAGAGTCTAAATCATCACATATGTTAATTATATTCATGAATAATAATATTTTGTTAGTTATTTACTCTCTTATGAAAATTACTTAATGTTCATTCTTAATTTTTTTCAATTACTACCATAATATATATGATTTCATTTTTAATATTTTTTACTTCAAACTTCATGATGATATTTGGATTATGTGTTAAAAATGACATTGGTATGTTGATTATGGTAATAGAAGTTATTTATTTAAATATAAAGAATAATAATCTGAAAATAATTATCATATTTATACATAAATTAAAATTTTAAAACCAATCATGATATAATGTTATAGGAAATTAATGAAATTATAATCAATGATATGATAGGTCATATGTACGCATGAGTAACATTTCTATATTTCAATGATCATTATAGAATGAAGTTAGGTAATATCTATCATTAAATAATAATCATAATATCATATATACCATATTATTTCATTAAATATACTTATATATATCATAATTTTGGTTTTGGGATGAAAATAGTTTCGCATCGCTTCGTGAAGGTGGTAGTCCACATATACATGAATGACATTATCATTATTCGGTGGAAGAAATAAAACAATTTTTTCATTTGAAATGACAAATATTTCATTAATATAATAATTATTTTTTTTATCTCACATATGATCATTAAAAGTATCTTTCTTAACTTCCTTGTAATGAGACAGTATAAAATGATTCACATTGCTTTGTGAGGCGATAGTCCACTATCCACATGAACAACATTATCATATTCTCTAAACAATGGAAATTAAAAAAAATTATATATGATTTTATGACTCCAGATGTGTAATTATGTTGTTAGTTAAATATATATACTTTATATTCACTATTATACATGATCCTTAATGGTCTTAATTGAAAAATGAATGGCATCATTATGTGAGGTGGTAGTATGCCGTGTACATGAATGATGATTTCATAACCCATTTTATGAAAGTGGAAATGGGTTTAGTTCACGAACAAAAAATAAAAATATATAATTATATTAAATACACAATGTATACTATTTAAACTTGATTGAGTAATATTTGAAAGAGGTATAAGAATAAATAAAATAAAAAATGTCTGTGGAAGAACGTTGCCTTTGCTTCAGGTATCCCACTTAGGTTTTCGCCATAAGAATTCGTAAGAAGTATTTATGCCCCAGATAATTATTATAGGATGATATTATGGTATATTTTATTTTTTTTGGTAAGTTATTGGCTAAAAAAAATAGTTTAATTGTGTGATGAAGAGAGGAGAGCGGTGGAATTTTATAGATGAGGTGAGTTTTATACTTCTAATTTTTTAAAACAAAGAGGTGTACACATATATTTCACATGTGAAACGGGTAAATAATGGATTATTATATATACATGGACATTATAGGGTCCAAAATGGATAAATAATATATTTTATTGTAAACTATAGGTCTGTTTAACCCATATATGTTTTTTCAACTACTCGGTGATCCCTTTTTAACCTTAACTAGGGTAAATTTTTATTACTTTTTTCACTATTTTTTTTTAAAATTCAGTACACCATATTTGGAAATATAAATTATTTTGATTCAAATTATGGAATCAAATTTTCAAAATTCCATTGAAATGGTTTAATTTAAAATTACTCCCACAAACGCAACGAGAATCTGGGGTTTGAATGAGAATATAGTCGAAAGATTACAAATACTTTTTTTCAAAATTTGATATGAAAATGATTCTAGTGACCAATATTATAAAAATAAATATATATTATTACTAATTTGACATTAAATAATATTTAATTCATAATTAACCTTTATAAATAATTTAAATTAAAATTTGGTTTTAAATTAAATTTCAGTATGTTACACAATTCATCAAAAAATAAACTTTCATAAAAATCCAAATATATCTCAGTAAGATAATTTTTATATGATAATTTAAAAACATTATTCTATTTTTCAATTAAATTTTCTAAAATTGGTAAAGAAAATTTAGATTAAGTGAACAGTTTACTACTAGTCATCCTTTAACAAAAAAACAATTAATGAAAATAGTTTCATTCTCTTCTAAATCGTTTTTATATTGTTTTTAATTAATTGATAACCATTGAATATATTTTATAAATGTTTAGAAACAAATTTTTCAAAAAAAAAAATTCACTACGCATTCCCTCTTGCTAAATAGCTATGTTATAATTTAATGTTGAAATAATAATATTATAATAGAGTGTCATGTTTCATTTAAACAGAGTGTTATGTGCATCACAAGCTATCGAAGATAATTATTTTAATAAATGAAATATATCATAAAGTCTCAAGGTGTTATAATATATTGTAATATTGGTGTTTCATGTGATATATTCTATCGAACATGATGTTCCAATTTTAATATCTCGGAGTGTTACATTCTACCCCACATAAATAAATAGTTCCCTAAAAATTTTATTATGATTTTAGTATCCCAATATTGAAATTTGAAAATAAAATTGTTGGAAACCTGCATCATCAAAAGTTATAATAATACATACTCTAGATAAAAGAGAATCTTTTGTGTGATGGTCATTTTGAATGACCCATACCAGTTTTCCATGTTAGAGAACATAGGTGGGAAGTGAAGATTTGGACATGGAGAAAAAACATAGTACCTAAATAATGATGGAGAGTGACATACGTCCTTAATCATAAGAAATTTTATGATCATGTGAGATTATGTAACCAAAAAACCATCAAGGAAATATGTGAGAAAAATATCCTTAATATCATCCAAAGTTTTGTTAATATGATAATTTTTTTTCAAGATCATTTTCAAATTTTTGATAAATTTGCATGAGAATATATACATACTTGTTGTAAATACATTTTATTAGAATAATCTCCTCCATTGTTTCTGAATTTATTATTTTCAACATATTCAATTGATCTATGAGATATAGATGTATTTTTTATACCTGATTCACTAATCGATCATAAGATCCATAGTAGACTAATAAGTCATTACTTCGATCTATAGTTCTAATTATAAAAGAATTTTTAGTGCATGTTATAAAATATGTATAAATATTCATATAGTGATGTAATACATTAATCCTTAAAACCTAATCCAAACTTTAATATAAACCATTTCATAAATGGTTTATCTTATAACCCTTAAAATTGTTGAGATCCAAAACAGTAAAACCAATGTAAAGACCTAAACCCCAATAGCCTAGCATTGGTGCCTTGAATTATTAAATTGGTAATATGAAAAATTTTGAACATTATAACGGACAAATGAATTTACTAGTTTTGGAAAAATATATTCAAACATATGGTTTACATTTCAAAATAAAAGGAAAAACAACCTAAAAACATTATTGGTAACAAACATAACTCTTAGATTGTCTTTACAAGTCATTCATTATATAAATATTCTCATCCTAGGGAAAACTAAAACATTTGAAAGGGATTATTACAGATGATCATTAAGAAAAAACAATATAGTTGAAGCTATCATATATATAATCAATATGGAAAGGTAAATAATTAAACACATTCCAGTAAAACACAATGTTAAGCATAATATGGTAGCAATAAAATATGAATAAATAATTCTATATAAATAATCACATGAAACATGATCGTGGATATTATACTAGTAAAATAATAAGATTATTTATCAATTTATAATATCATAATGAGGGAAGGCACAATATCAAACATCTAAAACAGACTATTGAGGCCTAGACCGATACATATAAAAATAAATGGGTGGATCCTCGGCCAAATAAATTTCTATTTTGTCTCATGGGGCCTACCGATGAAAAGATGGTATATATCAGTCCCCACCCATAACTTAATAATTCTAATAAATTCCTCATATTAGGGAGTTTAATCCTAAACAACATAAACATATGAAATTTAAATAACTTTCCCCAATCTGTAAACATAATCATTGACCATTCTAAGTAGTATGGTGAATGATATCAATATAGAACATCCATATACAAACTGATCATACACCATTTCATAAAATATGGTAGATGATAATAATAATAGATCAATATTAATAAATAATAATAATATTCAAAATATGTTTTCTAATTGATGAAAATATACTAATTATATTATATTGGAATTCTTGAATAAATGCCCATTTTTCTTTTCAGAGAGTTATTTTGAAAAAATAATTATTATTATTCATAATTTTTTATATAAAGGTATAAAAGAATAAATATATCTTTTCTTGAAAACATTAGTGATTTTAGGAAAATAATCTCGCCTAACACTAAATTATGGATGGAACTTTAAAATGGGTAAGAAATCAATAAATTCCTTTAATATGGATTGTATATCAGGAATAATTGAGAAGGAAACCTGGTGAAACATATATTTCCCCATAAAATTAAGCTAAAATGATATGGATACATGGGTTTGGAAAATTTTAACATAATTTAGAAAAAATATATAAAAATAATGAATAATTAGAATGGTGTAAAGATAGTAAAAGAATAACTCGAATGAAAATAGAGATTTGAGATTAAAGCCTTACATTATCTATGAAAGTGTTCTCCACTTGTGATTAATGTACTCGATAATGAAATTATATTAATTAATAAATTAATTCAGAACTAATAAAACATTTATTTGATATATTATAATTTTATTATGCTCATTTATGGACTTTTTGATGAGTTATGATATTCAATTTGGTTTGTACGGGAGTGTTCTATTCCTTGGTTTCCATGATCGGTTTGCTATTAAATGTATATAGAATATCATGTCAAATGTAAAAAATTATTAGTATTGAAAATACATGTTATTAATGAAAATAATAAAAATTTCATATTCTTATATGTTATTTCTTCATATATTAGGAGGATTCATTGATAAAATATTAATGATAATCGTTTAGATCATTTGGGAAGTTTTTCGATCGTCGTGAACTAGATTGGTTTTATTAATTAATATTATGTATATATATTGGTTCCAAAAAAAATATAAGGTTTAATAAATATATTATAAATTTTCTTAACACTAAAAATGTATTTATTACCAGCCTTGATATCTATATTTAAAAATGATAATAGGTCATCCATGAAGGCAGTAAATCGGAATCTCTCGGATGAGGATTTCATCATTTATATAAAAGGAAAAGGAGAAGAGACTTCGTGAAGCATTTTAAATTGACATAATAAAAATATAAAATATAAAATATAATAGATTTATCATTTCACCTAGGACAATGAATATATGGGAATTACTATAAAAAAATAAATTTAAAATAAAGAAATAATATTTTTACCTCTTTTTATCGGCTCTTTAAGAACCTCCTTAAAAGGAATGGTTTTGGTATTTTTGAGGCATAAGGATCATGGATGTTGTACATTTTTTGGGGAAGAGAATTTGGTAGAAATTGGACAAGGATAAAATCATGTCATCTGTTAGGATAAGAGGTTGTGAGGGGTGGTATTTATAGTGGATGAGAGGTGTGTTTTTTGGACATTTTATTCATTTGTTTATTATATTGTATCAAGAATAAGATAACATTGAAATAATCAAAACATATATTAAAATAATGAAATAAAGATTCATACTATGGGATTACATAATATCTACATAATCGGTGACTCAATAATTACTGTTTTGGATAAATACAGTAAATAACTATATTTCACTATTCACAAAAAAAATGAACTCTTTTAGGAAAATCTTAAAATTTCACCCAAACCATTTTTCAACATGTATAATTCAATAATTATTACATTTTTTGAAATTAAATTTTTTGAAATCGTTATATTAATTATAAAATTTTAATTAAATATTTATTACTTACAAAAATAGAAACACATATTTTATATTTTAAAAACATTTAGATACTTATAATAAGATATAAATATATCATATTTACATTATTAATACTATTAGATAGGATTATGATGGAAGAGGCCCCTAATGAAAATATACAAATGGTCAACTCTCATACCCTAATTTCTGTGTACATTTAATATGACTTCTATTGGGTTCGCAAGATTTTTCAACACATAATGGTCTCGTTCGATTCTGCGTAGAAACAATCCTTAGAAAGGATCATCCATAATGAACCAAAGGAAAATTAATTACCCAAAGATGAATTAAAGAGATATCCTTACTCAAAAAAAAAAGGAATGTCGTTCCTAAATTCACATAAAGGTGTACATGTACAAAAAGTGAGCACATTGAAGATACATGCACACAAAAAATGAAAGGATGGGAGCTTAAATGTTAATTTAGATCCTGAATCTAAACAATGAAGACTCAATATGTGTAATTTCTCAATTATAAGTTACACTTAATATCTAAAATGTTATAAACCTTGGTCTGCACCTAAACTCGAATTCTTAACTTCTCACAGTTAGGGAGAATCCAATTGGGAACTTGTTCGTCTTGAAAAGGGTTATTTGGACATCATACAGAACTCCCAGTATGATATTAACATCATATGGAAAATGAATAATCTTAAACTTCCTTCATAATTTCGTCGTTTATCTAAGTGGGAAATTTACTTTAATCATCATACACATAGGAACTGGATGTCACAAATTTGGATCAGATTACATGGTCAAAACATAGTATTTTGGAACCTAAATATCCTTAACGGTATTGCCTCTTGTATTGTTTTTTCCCTGAAGATAGATCGCTGAACACTAAACAGGGAATTAAAACTATATACAAGTGTCTTTGTAGAGGATAAAATAAAATCAAAATATAAATATTTCATTAGTTTCAATGCTAAGGACTTCTGAATGGATGTCATGGTAGTGTATGAATTGGATCGCCCCTTTGTGAATTATGAAACATAATTATTCCATCCATTGGAACTATAGAGTGGTTGAAAAACATGTCATCTCACAAAATGACAAGAAATTAAATTATTTAAAACCATATAGAAAATGTAAGGATCTATTTGTTGAGAAAGTTGAGCCCACCAAAAAGACCAATGGAATATGGTTCAAAAAGCAAGGTGACCAGAATTCATCAATGGTGGCTCCTGGAAAAATATTCTTCATTATGGATGGATATGAATAAATTAAAAAAGAATATCAATATATTTTAGGTGAAATTGTAGGATTATTCAAGGATATATTTGAGTAGACTCATTATGATATGTTAGTTTAAAAGTCAAATCTAGCTAAGGAAATGACTATTATGGATCCCAATACTGCTCAGTTTTTGGGAAATCTTCATCCAATCTGAATACCTAATGCCCATAGCAAAACGTAAGAATTGGATATTCTTTTCCTTATGAATACCAACATAACAATATGTTCACTAAACTTCAAACTCAGTTAAAAAAAACTGAATACATGTTCATTTTTCAATAGAGACCTGAGAACTCTCATGCTTCAACGGAATAGAAAAATTCTTCTAATAAAGCATACTCGTTTACTTGAATTCCATATCCAATTTCATTTCCTAATACCTTTATAGATGATGATGGATCGGGTGATTCAGTACATTGAAAAAGAAAGACTATAGAGATGATCATTGCTTGTCTACCCCAACAATTCCATATTTAAGATAGGTTCATTTCTAAAAGAAAATCCGAGCACTTACTAACTTCAATAGAATAGGTACATGACACATTGTATGAAGTCTCAAAGATTCAAGATATAGTGATTCAGTTCCTTGTAAAAACAAGACTAAATATATGAACATTGACTATACTCCCCAACACTGTTGAATTGAAGATAGGTACAATCATGAAGGAAGACGCGAACACTTATAATCTTCAACAAAATAGACTGTAAAAGATGGTGATAGTTTTTAACCCCCGACTGAAGGAGTAACCAATATGCAATAGAGCATTGGTTAATAGCAGAATACTCTCATGGATTCCAAAATTGGTAATTCTAACTCCACTATCTCTCTTAATTCCAATGTGATTAATCAAGATATAGCTACCAATCCAATCATGAAATCAACAAGGAGGAAGACCTATAGAGGTTAAATAATGGGGTTCCAACCCTAATAACATGTTCAAATGAATATTCTATATTGGATTTTTCAAGGTATTTCAATCTCTGAAACAATCAATACATTAAGAATACTTACTAACACCAATAAACCCAAAAAATTATTTCTGAGCCAGAAATTATTTTTTCATCTAGCTTTGCTACATTAGATAATTTTTAATATGATTTTATCAATTATAACTGTAATAACTATTCAATAGAATATCTTTTTTAATTTTTATCACACGTCTTTAAACAATGACACCTTATATTACTCTGATGACCAACCTTTACTTGTGGAATGACGTTTTATAATTCACATTTTATTTGATCATTTATTTATGATCAAACTAGGTATCGTTATAGGAGAATTATTTGGAAGAATTTCTTGTCTTTTAAAAAATAGAATACAATATCCTTAGAGAATAATTGGATATTTTAATGACATCCATAGTCCTGGTGAATTTTTGGGTCCATCTCACTCTAATATCTCTTATAGATAATTTAAATCATGTAGTGAAGACAAAAATATAATTGAGATCATCTATATTGAGGCGAAGTATAATTTTATGGAAATAATTACAATAGGATAATAGATAGTAAACTTGATAGAGCATTCAGTAACAACCAAGATCTTTATAAATGGGATACTATTTCTAAAATTACATTTCCTGGACTAAATTTATAACATCATTAAATTTTAATTAGTCTCAATACTAGAATATCCTAGAATTTCCTCCCTTTTAAGTTTCATAAAACTTTGACCTCTATTATTGAAGGTGATAACATTGTCAAAGTAACTTTGAACTCTATGAATTTTGGAAATGATGCCTATGCAGGTATCGTAAAATTAAAATTCTTATAGAAGAAACATATGGGATGGTGAAATGAAAAAACTAACCAAATTGTTAATGAAATTACATCCCTAGAATACAAACGTAATCAAATTCTATTTACCTCCACTAATAATGATTTTATTTTGATCCTTAATAATAAATTGATCTCAATACCAAACTAAAATCTCTCTTCACTATACAAGATAATCCTAAAAAATAGATATTCAAAATTTAATAGTTCAATGATGGGGATAGGAATACAAATTTCTACAATTATTTTCAATGAACTAGGAAACCCTATAGGCCGGTAACCATTCCTAATGATGGGGGTAATATAATTGATAATTATTGAGATCTTAAAATCGAATTTTCTCTTATTTTAATAATATTTTAATCAACCCAATATAAATAAAGGTATTTTTCTTGATGTAATTCCTAAAACGTTCAACCAAAATTACAAAACATTCTTGAAAATTATCCTCCATGACTAGGAAATAAAATAAATTGTCTTTAGTCTAATTCGTAATAGTGCTCCTTGTCCTGATCATTTTCCTAACACCATTTTCAGCACATTTAGGATAATGTTCAATTTGATGTTTTAAATTGGTTAAATCATTCTTTCCAATGGAACCCTTACACAGGGTCTATATACCCAATTCCTTAATCTAATCTCCAAATATGAATCTTTATCCAAAATTCACCTCTTTAGCACCATTTTCCTTATAAATACTCCCTATAAAACTATCTCCAAACACCTAGAAAATAAACTTTCCCCTATTTATAATAAAATTGTTTCATGGAACCAATTTAGTTTCTTCAAAGGGAGAACCATGAAGCATTTTATTTTCCATGACAATAAATATATTGATCTCTTAATAGAATATAATAAGGGAAAAATAATTTCTATTATACTTGAAATTAAGAAATATTTTGATTCTATGGATTGGAGATTCATTTATAAATTCATATCCCGCTTTGGCTTCGATGAATATTTAATCAACAAAATCAAAACCCTTTATGGATCTGTTCACATTTCATTCTTGATGAATGGTTCTACAAAAGGATAGCCAACTTTACTAATGTATTCAAGAAAGGAGATCCACTCTCTACAATCCTATTTACTTTTATACATGTTTACTTAATTATCCTTATTACTTGTTTGGTGAATCAAGGTAAATTAAATCCCATTATTTCCTCTCGAAACCTATCTGATCCCACTCACATCCTTTATGTAGATGACATCATTATATTTTTATAATAAGATAAATGAAATACCCAAAATATTTTAGGTTCACTCTCACACTATGAATATGATTCTGGTCAATCCATAAACCTGAATAAATCTCTCTTTTTTTTAAAAAAGGATTCCCAATAGCTATAAAAATTAGTATTATAACTGATTTTCGTACTAATGAGGGTTCCCACCCTTTTACATACCTTTGGGTATATATTTTGGGTGAATCCCAAAAATACTTATTATTCCAATATATTTGACCAAATTAAAAAACAACTCTATTCTTTGAATGGAAAATCTTTCTCTATGGCTGGAAAAATGTATCTTCTCAAATACAGTATTGTTTCCCAAATGGTTTATTCTATTAAGGTTTATAAAAGGTGTATTGGTTTGATTAAATAGATTAATTTTAGTATCAAAAAAATTTTTTGGAGTGGATGTATTCTTGAAATAAATCTTGTAATTATTCCTTAGATTAATTTCTATAAGCCTCTAGCTAATGGGGGGATTGGCATGAAAAAACTCAATCTTTTTAATAATTCCCTTTAGGCTAGGATCACATGGAATCATTTGAAGGATAAAACAATGGATTTTAGTTTCTTTATAGGATGGTTATTTAAAAAAATAAAAAAGGAAATCTTCAATAAATTGGCTTGTTATTCTACCCTTCCATTAATAATTATTTCACTAAAATTATGTCTCAATATTGGTGAGAATTTAATATATATTTATATTCGATTTTTTGGTTTGATAAATGGAATGAATTTTTACATTCCTTAAAAGCTGACCCTATTCACTTACCTACTGACACAAATATTTCTATTTAGGATATTTTGAACTATTACTTATGCAAATATGCCCTTTATGAGCACTAGAAAATGGTATTAACAGTGCTAGAAAGATACTTTTAATTGATGAGAAAATAAAGGGTCGGTCCCTTTTATCAGTGCTTTGAAAAGAACTACTAAAGGACCATTTTTTCAGTGCTCTGAAAAGTGCTGATAAAGGCGCCTTTTACCCGCGCTTAAAAATGTTGATAAAGAGGCCCTTAATCAGTGATTTTTTTAACTGATAATCAAAAAAATTTGTCAGTGCATTTTTTAATCACTGATAAAAGTCAAATAAGAAATATCAAAATAAAAAAGAATATATAATACCGGGGGGTCTTTTAAAAGCGCCTCACCCCCCCCCCCCCATCAGTGCCAGGTGAAGCCCCCTCTCTCTCAGCACACGCTACCTTTGCCCGCACAACCCCCACCCACTTGTGCCATCACACCCTTACTACCTCCAGAACACAAACCCGAGACCTCACCCCTTGCGCGCCTACATCTTAACCACTAAGCCATTTATTTCTTCTCAATTTAATGATATATCTATTTATTTATATATATATAGTTATACATATTCATATATTAATACAGATTCATATGAATATAAATATATTTAGTTATATTAATACATGTATATTTATATATATATATTAATATATATATTTTTATTCTTATATTAATAGATATTTATATCTATTTATATATATATTTAGGTATAATATTTTATCTGTATATTTATTTTTATATTAATATATATTTATAAGATACCATTTAAATACATTTATAAAATATGTTTTTTTATGTGTGTTTATAAATAAATAAATAAATACATATATATATATATATATACAACACACACACAGAGAGACACACACACTCACACACACACACACACGTATATATATATTTACGAATAAATACATATATATGTGTACATGAAATCCCATAGAATGTTAAAACGACCATAAATTCTAATCCAGAAGTCTCTTTCAACTCCAAAAATTGTCAAATCAATGAAAATGAAACAATAATCAATAAGATATATGGTAATTTACTAGAGGAAATCTGGATCAGAAGTTATATATGTTTTAATGTTAAAAAACTGGGTTATCCCGACAAGAAACTCAATTTATGAGGTCTTCATGGCCTTTTTTCTCCTCGAAAAATGTGACAGAAGGTTTCCTTTGGCCGATTGAACGTAGATATTGTCTCAAGATTCGATTTGATATGTTGTAGAGCTCAAACAGACACCCAAATCAAAAGTTATGGATGTTTGATGTTTGAGTTACATTTCTAACTTATTTTAGATCTTTTATTAATTTTTTGGACTTTTTTGACTTCAAATTGTTATTAAATAAATATTAATCATTTATATTTAGAAAATAATTAATTAATAATATTTTTAAAATATTTTAAATCCATTTTCACTAAATTTCATATATCTTAAATGTAATAGTCTATTTATACTTATATAAAACATATTTAAAAAATAAATATTATATATATATATACTTATATAAAAATATATTATTTTTCCTGAATTTCATTTTTAAAATTTATTAGCACTAGGAATAAGCACTGATAAATCCCCCCTTTATCAGTGCTACTCAAAAAATATCTGAAAAGGGGGCCCCTTTAACAGCTCTAAAAGAAGTGCTGATAAAGGGGAATTTTTAATAGTGCTTTTTCGCACTATTAAAACTGCACTTTATCAACCTTTTTTAAGCGCTGATAAAGGCCTCAATTTATCAATTATTTTTTTTTCACTGATAAAGGGTGGCGTTGTGGAAACCCAGTTTTGTGGTAGTGTATATGGAATTGGATCTTCCCAATGATAATAACATTATAATTGATAGCTATCCTTTTTTCAATTATGATGACTTTTTAGTTTGGGAGCCTTCCAAAAATGGAATCTTGGACTCCAAACATTACTACCATCAGAATTTTCAGAAATAAAAATAAATATTTTTTTAGAGAAATTTGACAAGATGTGGGTTAGACCTTTGAGGTTTACCCTTTTCTGGAGATTCGAAGAAAAGTTTATTCTCAAAGACAACTATCTTAGATATTTTTGTATCCAGATTTTCATAAAATGTCATATGTGAAACCAACCTAGAGAGTATGCTAATAATATATATTTTTATTTTTTTCAACTTCTTCTTCTATTTTGAAGTACATTATATAATTTTTTTCTCATATGGATATATTTGGAATCGATTCCACTGAATCTATAATGAAGAATTTTTGCGGATGTTTGTCAATAAATCGGAAAGCTCTTCAAAGTTGTTAGAGCCAAACTATTGGATGTCATTTAAAATGAAAAAAATTTGATTATACATCATAACAAAACCATTAATTTTCATGAATACCTTGTGACAATTTTCACTGTAATCGAAGAAGATGGATTGATTCCAACTCGTACCCATCAAAACTCTATTAATGACATCATTGTTCTTAATCATCTGGGAATACAAGAAAGATATAGTCTGAAGAGATGAATTCTTGATGTTTTCTATATTTATATTCTCCCTGGTTGGAACAAAATTAATGTGTATAGTGCTTCAAAAGGAAACCTAATTAATGGAGGTTGTGGGGAAATGTGCATCAATTATAATGGACAGATTCATGGATTCTGTTACAAAACATGTGGTATTTCCCCATTAATTGTATATAAGTTTAGTTTCATTTTTTACTTTATCTTCTCAATAAAATAGGATGGGATAATATATATATTGAAAACAAATTTTCCATAATTGTGCATGCCCTCTGAAATGGCATGGTGCACCTGGATTGGCCCCTCATAGAATGGTGGATTGACTACCTCCAACACATTTATGATATTAATCACATTATCACGCATTCTTATCCGTAAGAAAGCAAGGTGGTAGAAAGTCTTCCCAAAAAAAGAGTAATAAAAAAAATCACCCGATTTGACAAATTTCCTACAGAGCTAGCTCCTTTGCATGAAAATTATTGTATTGAAATTCCCACATTCAGAATCTTGAAACTTTTTTTATTTATTTTTATATATTTTTGTTCTTTGGTTTTTTTGAACAATGAACCACCCTTTTAAAAAACATCTTTTGTAAGATACCCAAATTTTATTTATTCCTCTATAGGTTAAGTTAATATTCATTTAGTCATATTACTATTCGTAAGGGTCATATTACAATTCCATTGATATGGGTTCCTTAACTTTTTTAAATACCTCTTATATCATTCATTCATCATTTATAATGTTTTTATTGTATTCATAAAGAAATTTTATGTGATTTATACTATTTAAAATAACAATAAGAGGGAGAAGTTATTGATAGAATTCTGGTTCAAAACATTATCCTCCCCTATAAAAACATTAACCTCAAAATTTCTAGAATGCCAGCTCATAAAAATATTTTGGTAGTTCTTCAACATAACTTTCTCCGATTCCCACATCACCTATTAAATTTTATGAATTTTCCAAAGTTCCTTTACTATATTAGTTGTCTGATTCCTCAAAACATATTCTCTAGTGTCCCAAATATGGATAGGATCTTTATAATAAGATACATTAGGTGGCAATTCTATTTCTTTATAAGTGAGAATATTTGTTGGGTTCTTCATGTACTTCCATAAAAAAGATATGTAGAACACATCGTGAACTTTGTTAATGATAAGTGGCATTGGTAAATGATAATCCGTAACTCCAATTCCCTCCAATATTTCAAAAGGTCTGATGTACCTATGGATCATTTTCCCTTTCTTACTAAACCTTATGGCACCCTTCAATGGATATATGTTCAGAAATGAAAGATATCCCACATGAAAATAAAAATATTTCCTATGATTATCGGCATAGAACTTTTTCACTACATTGTGGGGCTTTGATATGTGTTTGAATAGTCTTTACCTTTTCCATTATTTCATCTAAAAAAATTGGTCCTGCAAGATTACATTAACCAAATTTATCCCAACAAGTTGGTGTATGATATCTTTTTCCGTACAATAATTCATGTGGTTCCTTTTGAATACATTAATCGAAACAATTTTTGTAGGAAACTAATACCAACGGTAAAAACTGATCCCATATACCTTGGAAGAAGATTGAGCATGATCTAAACATTTCTTCTTATGTTTTCAATTACCTTTATGATTTCCTATTCGTTTGACGGTGTTAAGCAGTACTCAAATTATAGCGAGCCGAAAAAATGAACTTCCTTTATTTATGGATCCCTTTCTTCTTGCTAAATTTTTTTTATGTTTTACAATAGAAGCACATTGAATTACATCGGACCAAAATTTTATTTTTCAAAAAATGATATAATTTTGAAAACAAATTAAGTTATATTGAATAATGATTATTTTAATTAAATAGTATGATTAAAACACCCCTTTTAACTGTAAATTATAAAATAATTTTATATTTTATATGTGTTAGAAATTTCACTATGCAATTTCAATATTCCTTTTCTATCTTCTATTATATTTAATAAATAAGTATTATTATATTTAAAAGATAAATTTCTCATACTTAGAGAATTTTTGTGGTCAAATAAACACCATTTTTGAATTTCGAATGTCAAAATTAAATCTAGGCGGAATTTTTAGATGTTTTCTAACAAGTATCAATTTTTTATAAATTGTATTTTATTTGATTATTAGTGTTGGATGAATAGTTTTTTCTTGATGAATAGTTTTATTCAGATGAATAGTTAAAAAATATCTTATTATTAATTAACTTTTTCTGTGAAATGATTTTGAAAAATCCGTCACACAAGGATGTAATCAAGGTGAAAAGTGTTGATAAATAAGATCAAAATAATTTTTTGGTGAATTGTAACATACCCTTATAAATAGTAATTACTATTAATGAATAGTAAATCTACCCAAAAAATAGAAACGTCACCCTTGAATGTATAAATACAATTTAGACATCTTAAAAGTGAAAAAAATGATCATCACATAAGTATTGGCATATTTCTATGTCATAAATATTATAATTACAATTTTATGATTAATTTAATAATTTTAAATGGAAATATGTTTTCAAAAAATGTAATCATAAATTATTACTATATTTTAGTATGGTTAGGAGTTAATTTTATGAGACAATGATTAATTCCTCAAGGTTTTATAAAACGACATATAGTTTTAAATTTGTTTTTTTTAAATAAAATATGATTTTATTTTGAAATTAAATTAAAAATATTTTGAAAAATATTTTATAAAATTGGAATTTTTTTTGAATTTAGAGCATCTAATTTAGGTAAGGTGGAAGTTATGATATTTTTATAAAATATTTTTTTCAGTGAATAGTAAAAAATATAGTTTTGAGTTTCGGTGTGTTTAATAACATCATTGTTGATGTAACCATGATGTAATAATTCTGGTAGACTTGTGTAAAGAAAGATATATTATAAGGTGCCCCAAGTGGCCAATACAATGGTAAAATACAAGGGAAAATCCCATGATTTTGCAAATACCGCCAATTAGGTGTCCCCTGAAATTTAATAAAATAGTCCCTCAATTTTTCTATAAATATCTACCCATTCCTTCATTAATTTCACTCCAAATTCCTCTTCAACGAAGCTCTAGTATTTTTACCTCCCATTTATTTCTTCCAATATTATCACAACCCCCCCCCCCAAGGTCCCAAAATTTGTTCTTTTGAAGTTACACTTTAAGGTAAGGGAACCTTTCACCATCCACTTTTAAATCATGACTTCCTCTTTTATGTTATATCTTCTAGTTTCCATATTATTATGTTGGGGTATTTTATTCAATGTCCTTATTTCTGTAATTTTTTTTTCTAAATAAGAGATTCCCTTTCCACTCTCATCAATATAACACCTGAGAATTTTATGAGAAATATTTTGTTATTATGTTATATAAATCATCAAATGAATCTTTCGTTACATGCAATCGCGACCTTCCTCGATAGCGTGTGTAGTACGCAATACCGAGTTCCACTAAACAACGATATATTTTTATAATATTATAAACTAGATGTTATGAATAGTATTAACTTAATTTTAAATTTTACAACATTATTATTCATCTTACACATTTTCTATAACATGGTAAGAGAACAAAATAATTTTTTTTGGGTAAAATAAGTATTTATCAAAAAATGTAGTTTTGCCACCTTTTGATGACACACCCACATTAAATCTAGTTTTTGACACGTTTATAAGTTAAATTTGACAAAATAAAATTCTTCTTTTGAATTAGGATAAAAAAATTTACTTTGGATAAATTTTTGATATTTTTCTGATAACTTTCTTATTTTGATGAATAGTAAAAATACGTGAATTTTTAATTAAAAACAACTTTTTTCATTGATATAATTTATATGGATAACTATAATATTGAATGGTTTTAAAGTATATATAGAATATATATTTACCATTTAATATAATGTATGTCATTACCATTAATTTCACAATGAATTCATAGGTAAAAACATTTCAATCTTTGGCAATGTTTTAACTTCTAAAACCTGTTTTCTTAACAATGGGATTTATTTTAAATTAATTACTGCGACTTATGTGTTTTGAATTTTGAAAAATTAATTCCATATTTGTAATCATTGGGTCCAAATTATGTTAATATGCTACTTTTTAAATTTGGTCATTATGAATAGTAACTACGGTAAATTTTATTTACCGTAGTTAAAGGTAAATCGGGTAATTAAGGGTAAATATAAGATTATAAAATTACCCTAACACCTGCCAAAATCCTATTTTCTGACTAAAAGTAGACCCATATCACCTAAGGGTTGGATTAGATTCATTTAATGGACTTTTTTGCATTAAAATAATTTAATTATTATTAAAACCAGAGAATGTGACAAAATGTCACTTTCTTAAATCTTATAAGTAAAATAATTTTAATTTAGTGATAAACTTAATAAAACATCGAAAATGAATAATCTCTAGAAATCTAATACAATTATCTACAATATAGGAATTTATTTATAATTTTTAGGGATTAAATAATTATCATTAATTATGACACAATAGTGATGTTGAAATTATTTTATTAATTAAAATATCAAATAAATGGTTTTAAAAATTTTAAAATAAATATTATATGAACTATTTAATGTGATACACTACTTTTCTAGATACATATGACATTTTATTAATCTATTTAATATTTTAGTTCGAACATATCTTCTGTATATATTTTATTTAAATTCAAATAAATGAATAGTGTCAAAATTGACACTATTGTTATTTTATAAAAATAACATATTATAAAATTGTTTAAAAATCACAAAAAATATTTAAAAATTATAAATTAAATTTTATATGGTCGAAAATTTCATAACGTGTTATATTATGGAAAATTCACAACACATATGTAATTATTAATAATAATTTAAAATTTAGAATATTATTACCACAAATAAAATTAAATTGATAAATAAGGATAAATCAAGTTGTTAATGTTTAAAATAAATTCCTAACATGTCTAAATTTTATTGGTTGATGCGATTACAACCCTATCTCATCTAATCTTCGGATATGAGTAATTTTGGATGTTTTTAACTGGGGTTTGGATTTAATATAAACTAATATTTCTTATATTTTCAAAGGTTCCCCTATCCTCCCTTATAAAAAGGAACATCCTCCCTCTCCTCCTCACACCAATTTTAGCCTTCAATCTTGGCAAAAACCTGCCCATTTCACTTCCCCACTTCCCTAGAATCATCCTAGAGGTTCTGTTCTTCTTCAAAGACCAACCCTAGTGCCCTAAGAGGAGGTTAAGAAGAGGCGCGTCAAAAAAGAGGTAATATCCATTACCGATCCGTTCCAAATTCTCTCTTCTTCAACTTCTTCTTCTTTAGTTATTTCATTATGAAGTAATAACATCAGTATCACTCATATACAGATATGTTATTATAAGTATAAAACAACCCTATTTTACCATCTATCCATCCTACGGAAAACGAAATCACTGCGCGTGTGTACGTACGGAATATCGTCTCCACGTCGTGGTGTAATCTATTTTCCATCACCACCTTACATGGATGAGTATAATGGTGAAAATAAATATCTATATATTATTATTGTATAGTGATATTGATTCTTAAATATTATACATACACACTAATACAATTCCACGATCATGGGAACGATAGCATCGCTCGTGCGTACGTACGGAATACCGTCTCCACAATGTGATGCGATTCATTCTACATGATCTTCATTTCATAATGATTATATAAATGAATTGAATGAATAAATATGATATATAGTACATTAATACCATTCTAGAAATGATGTATCTATAACCTAAAGAGAAGAATAAGAATTTATTCGACAAAACATGCATAAGAAAAAAAAGTTATAAACACCAGAATAACAAGTAGCAATGAACTATTACTACTAAGAAGCTAAGAATATGACCATATATGATATCAAAACAATAATTATGATTCTGTAATAAGTCAATAACATTATTTAAATCATTATACATGAGGTTCAGACACTTACGATGAAAATAGGACCTAAGGTAAGGGAAATATCACAATCTCAATTTTATCCGAGATTGTTTATATTTTGAAATTTACTGGGGTGTATTTTATCATACAAATCCATGTTTCCTCAATATGTAATATTATTTTAATCCACCTACAATTGTTTAAATCCAATTTTACTCATAGGTGAGTTTTTAGTAAAAGATATAAAAGGAATCTTTTGTCGTTTTTCGTACGAGGTACTTTTTGACTTTTTCGACAAAAGGACGAGAGGAATGTTTTTTAACTTATACGGCATGAATGGATTTTTAAAAATTTATTTCCAAGAAGCTTCCTTTACAAGTTTTCAAGTTTATTTTTAATCAACTTCTTTTAGTTTAAAATTATATAACATGTTAAGAAAGGAAAAATGTTTTTGAAGTAGAAAGGATATTTTCCTCAAGAATGGAGTTCAAGAGTTTTATCAAAATTATTTTCCATCTAAGATAATATAGGGTTCTGTTTCTATCCCTATTATGACATGGATTTGATTATGTTTTGATGGAAATATTTTTATGAATTTCTTTATCTTATATGAATTGTTTTATGATGTCACGATGTTTAAGATTCCCATTTTTATTACATGGGTTATGCTATGATGTATGGTTTATGATTTTGTGGCACACATAATAATGGTGTCATTATGAGATGGGTGGGACCTATATCTCCCTCTAATGAATTGGGTATAGATTTTATATCTCATGAGATAGACATGGCTGGAACGGCAGGTTAAACCGGTTCAGGGAAATAGGACTGAAACGATGAGTGAACTCGGTTCAGAAATGGACTTTGTCCACTAAGATAGTCTTGTAAATGAGTCTTGACTAATAAGAAATTATTCTCTATGATTATTTGTGTATGACACAAAGTTTCATGTTTTAAGTTATGATTATTGGTATTACATTTCACTACTATGATTTATCCCATGTTATGAAATTATGATTTCTTTAGCAGGTTAAGATTTCCAAAAGTTATGTTCTTATGACGTGATTGATATTTCTTTTGTTTACCCTTACTGAGCATTTGAGCTCACCCTTTTGTATGATTTATTTCCCCAGGTCAGGAAGAAGGTTATTAAGTAGGATATGCCAAAAAGGGACTCTAGATATGATGAAATAAATGGGAGGCAAAGTAGATGCTTTATGAACTAGTTGTTTATGTTTCCCAGTTTCTAAAGACTCTATACCTATACGGTCCTTCCATGGTTTTGTTATATTTTGTAATAAGTATGATTCAATTTTGAAGTATTAACAATGTATGTAAAGTATGGGTCGTTATAGTTGGTATCAGAGGAAAGGTATAGTCAACCTTTGGAAACTAGGATGTGAAAGCCTTAGTAAGAATCCTAAGGATAAGTCTAAGCATAGAACACAATCTTAGTGTTTTAGAAATGGCCATGAATAACCTAGGATAAGACCTTACGTGTGAAATTTTATTCTTGATTATGTGGTTTTCCTATTATAATTAGTGTTCTCACACTATTCTTCATGGTTTTAGTCAATGGCTGGAACCCGAAGGAACCGTGTTAATGTGGAATGTGACGGGCAATGCAATTGTTGTCCCCCTGAGCAACCAAACGTTATGGGAGCTAGAATGCAAAATCTTGTAGCCATGCTCACACAACATTCTCAAGCTATAAATCATGAATGACTTCCAAACAAGCAAATGAAGGAGTAATATTCTGTTGAATCCTTCATGAGGCAGCGTCCACCTTCATTCGGCGGGTCTACTGATCCATTAGTTGCTGGACAATGGATTAGTACTACCGAAAAGATATTTTTAGTTCTTCAATGTTCTGAAAATGATAAAGTCATCTTAGCAGTGTATTGTTTGGAAGGTGGTGTTGATCAATGGTGGAATCTTATCAATAATATGAGGCAAAGAGATGAAATTGAGTCCATGGAATGGAGAGAGTTCACGAAATTATTTTTCAATGAGTACTTCCCTCGTATTCTCCGAACAAAGATGGAGAAGGAGTTTCTTGAACTAAATCAAAAGGATGATGTATCTGTTGGTACCTATGAAGAAACATTTACAAGACTTGCAAGGTACGCTTCTGGTATTATTATCCAACCTGAGAGTAATATAGATCGATTCTTTAGTGGCTTAAAACCAAGTCTTTGAAGGGCGTTAGCCATAAGGGACTTCAATAGCTACGAGGAAATCGTTCAATGTGCTCTCAAAGTCGAGATAGAGATTGGAGTAACCCATCAGTCATATGGGTTTGATAAGAAGAGGAAAATGGAATTCAAAGGAAAATCTAAAGAGCACACTGAAAAGAAGATGAGCTTTCCCTTATGCTCAAAGTGTGGAAGGAAACATGGAGGGAGTTGTCTTAAAGGGAAAAGTAAATGTTTCAAATGTGGAAAGGAAGGTCATCGGGCATTTGAATGCCGCAATGATGGAAAGAAGATGTCTAATGATTCAAAAAAAAGGAAGGGATGCACAGAATGAACCTACTACACTTCAATGTTTCATGTTCAAGGAGATGGGTCATTATGCCAATCAATGCCCAAATCCAAGGGTTGATGACGATGGTCGACGTCAACAAACTCTTAAGTCTAAAGACAAAGGAAAGTCACATGCAATTTCTATCAGCGATGTGGAGTACGATAACGATGTGGTGAAAGGTACACTTACCATCCACTCTAATGTAGATAATGTTTTATTTGATTCTGGATCCACCCACTACTTTATTTCTGAAGAATTTTCTAAGGATATCACCGTATTACCTCAACAATTAGATGTTGAGTTAGCTGTGACAACCCCTAATGGCACAATAGTCGCATCAAAAGTATATAATTCTTCCCCGATTGAATTTTGTGGGAAAGTGCTTCCTGCAAATCTTGTGATCCTTCCTGTAGTGGAATTTGATGTGATTCTTGGCATGGATTGGATTTCTTTATATGGAGCTCATATCAATTGCCAAAGAAGGGAAGTCACATTTCATATTCCAGATCAATCTATGATCGTATATCGATGCAAGGATGAACATAACCTTCCAGTGGAAATTTCTTCCATCTTATGGGTCTTGATTCCACTAAATGATAGTTATTTATCTCAAATGGTTGGTGAGAAACTCACTATTAAGAATATTCCAATTTTACGGGAGTTTGACGATGTCTTTCCGGAGGAATTGCCGGGTCTTCCACCAAATCGTGTAGTTGAGTTTTCAATTGAACTCGTACCGGGTGCTTTCCCTATTTCAAAGATAGCTTATAGAATGGCCCCAATTGAGTTGCAGGAATTGAAGAAGCAACTCCAAGATAATCTTGATAGAGGATCCATACGCCCTAGTGCGTCACCTTGGGGAGCACCTGTTCTGTTTGTTAAGAATAAAGATGGATCAATGAGACTCTATATTGATTATCGAGAACTTAACAAGATCACTATCAAGAACAAATATCATCTCCCATGCATTGATGAATTATTTGACCAACTACAAGGAGCTCAATACTTTTCCAATATTGATCTTCATTCAGGGTATCACAAATTAAGGGTCAAAAGGGAGGATATACCAAAGACGACTTTCTGTACAAGGTATGGACACTATGAATTTATAGTGATGCCATTTGGTCTTACTAATGCCCCTTCTATCTTCATGGATCTGATGAATAGAGTCTTTAGAGACTATCTTGATCAGTTTGTGGTAGTCTTTATAGACGATATTCTTGTATATTCAAAGAGAAAGTAAGAACATGAAGATCACTTGAGAATTATATTGAAGACCCTGAGAAAGGAGAAGCTTTATGACAAATTTACCAAGTGTGAATTTTGGCTTCAAAGAGTATCATTTTTGGGTCACATAATCTCAAAAGAGGGGATATATGTGGATCCAGCAAAAACAAAGGTTATCGAAAGATGGTCGAGACCAACAACAGTAACTGAGATCAGAATTTTTGTTGGTTTGTTTGGATATTATCGACGTTTTGTGAATGATTTTTCACGAATATCTAATCCACTGACCATGTTGACTCGGAAAGGAGTTAAGTTTATTTGGATGGAGGAATGTGAAGAGAATTTCAAGGAGCTGAAAAGAAGGTTATCCAGTGCACCTGTGCTCACACGGCCTTGTAGTGGAGAAAGGTTTGTGATCTATACTGATGATTCCAAGAAGGGATTGGGGTGTGTTCTTATGCATAATGATATGGTGATATCTTATGCCTCACTACAGTTGAAAATCCATGAGCAAAATTACCCAACTCATTATTTGGAGTTAGCTGTGGTAATATTTTCATTAAAGATTTGGAGGCATTACCTTTATGGTGAAAGGTGTGATATTTATACTGATCATAAAAGTTTAGTATATTTTCACACAAAAGGAGATGAATATGTGCCAAAGAAGATGGTTGTAGCTGATTAAGGATTACGACTGCTCAATCCATTACCACCCTGAGAAAGAAAACAAGGTGGAGGATGCATTAAGTCGACAAGACCATGCTAGCTTATCCATTATGAGGATCACAAAAGATCCAATATTTATTGATTTAAAAAGGATGGATCTTGGAATTATAATGGAAGGGGGAAAATCGTATCTTTCTCAAATAAATGTTCAACCATCTATACATGTGAAGATTAAAGAGGCACAGAAAGAAGATGTCGAGTTACAAAAGAAGGTGAGAAATGTTCTTGAATTCAACCTTGATTGTGATGGGATAATAAAGTTCAGGAATCGGGTTTGTGTTCCTCCCCTCCCCGAATTAAAGAAGGAGTTGCTGGATGAGGCTCATAGTTCTTCATTCTCTATTCATCCTGGAAGCAAGAAGATGTATAGGGACCTGAAAGCGTACTTCTGGTGGGATGGCATGAAAAAAGATGTTTCTGAATATGTCTCTCGATGCTTGGTTTTCCAGCAAGTTAAAGCTGAGAGACAGAAGTCTAAGGGGATGTTACAACTATTACCCATAACAAAATGTAATTGGGAAAACATCACTATGGACTTTTTCACCGTACTTCCTAAAACATCCAAAGGCATTAATGCCATCTGGGTCATAGGTGATCGTCTTACAAAGTCGGCACACTTCATCTCTATTAGAAAGGATTTCTCTCTGGATCAGCTTGCCAGGATATATGTAAAGGAATTGTTAAGATTGCATGGAGTACCACTTTCTATTATATCTGATCGAGATCCGAGGTTTACCTCAATGTTCTGGCGAAGTCTTCAGCATACTCTGGATACAGAGTTGAGTTTCATCACTCCTTATCATCCTCAGACAGGCGATCAGTCTGAGAGGACAATTCAAACTCTAGAAGATATGTTGAGAGCTTTCTCTATAGATTTCAAAGTTGGTTGGGATCAACACCTACCTTTGGTGGAATTTTTTTATAATAATTTCTTTCACTCCAGTATTCAGATGGCTCCTTATGAAGCTCTCTATGGAAAGAAATGTAGGACTCCAACTTGCTGGGATGAAGTTGGGGAAAGAAAGCTATTATAACCTGATATTGTTGATGAGATGTCATAAAAGGTCCGATCTATTCAACAACACATAAGAGCATCTCAGAGTCGACAGAAAAGTTATGCCGACAACCGAAGAAAAGACCTAGAGTTTGAAGTGGGTGATAAAGTGTTCTTATGAATATGTCCCTGGAAGAGGGTCATGAGATTTAGAAAGAAGGGGAAGTTGAGCCCTAGATATATCGGTCCTTTCGAAATACTGGATCGCGTTGGGACGGTAGCTTACTGATTGGCGCTTCCACTGAATCTCTCTCAATTTTACGATGTGTTCCATATATCTCTCCTGAGAAAGTACAAACCTGATCCTTCACATGTACTCAGCTCAGTAGTTGTACAACTGGAGCAAGATCTTTCTTATGAAGAACAACCGATAGATATTCTAGAGCAAGACCACTCGCTTGGTGAATGTTTTCTGGAGGAACCACCAATTAGAAGAAGCTACATGGGAGCTTGAGGATATTATGAGGGAGAGGTATCCTCATCTGTTTGTTACAAAGTGACGAATTTCAAGGGAGAAATTCATTTTAAGGGGGGGTAGAATGTAACACCCGAGACTTTTATGAGAAATATTTTGTTTTTATGTTATATAAATCATCAAAGGAATCTTTCACTACATGCAATCACGACCTTCCTCGATAGCGTGTGTAGTACGCAATACCGAGTTCCACTAAACAACGATATATTATTATAATATTATAAACTAGCTGTTATGAATAGTATTAACTGAATTTTAAATTTTGTAACATTATTATTCATCTTACAAATTTTCTAGAACATGGTAAGAGAACAAAATAAATTTTTTTGGGTAAAATAAGTCTATCAAAAAATACAGTTTTACCACCTTTTAATGGCGCACCAACATTAAATCTAGTTTTTGACAAGTTTATAAGTTCAATTTGACAAAATATAATTCTTCTTTTAAATCAGGATATAAAAATTTACTTTGGATAAATTTTTGATATTTTTCTGATAACTTTCATATTTTGATGAATAGTAAAACTACGCTAATTTTTAATTTAAAACAACTTTTTTCATTGAGATAATTTATATGGTTAAATTATAATATTTAATGGTTTTAAAGTATATATAGAATAGATTTTTACCATTTCATATAATTTATTTCATTACCATTAATTTCACATTTAATTCATAGGTAAAAACATTTCAATCTTTGGCAATGTTTTAACTTCTAAAACCTGTTTTCTTAACAACAGGATTTATTTTAAATTAATTACTGCGACTTATGTGTTTTGAATTTTGAAAAATGTATTCCATATTTTTAATCAGTGGGTCCAAATTATGTTAATAGGCTACTTTTTAAATTTGGGCATTATGAATAGTAACTACAGTAAATTTTATTTACCATAGTTAAAGTAAATAGCGTAATTAAGGGTAATTATAAGATTACGAAATTACCCTAACACCTGGCCAAAATCCTATTGAATGACTAAAAGTCTACCCATATCACCTAAGGGTCGGATTAGATTCATTTAATGAACTTTTGTCCGTGAAAATAATTTAATTATTTTTAAAACCAAAGAATCTGACAACATGTCACTTTCTTAAATCTTATAAGTATAATAATTTTAATTTAGTGATAAACTTAATGAAACATCAAACATGAATAATATTCAGAAATCTAATACAAGTATCTACATCATAGGAATTTATTTAGAATTTTTAGGGATTAAATAATTATCATTAATTATGACACAATAGTGATGTTGAAATTATTTTATTAATTAAAATATCAAATAAATGGTTTTAAAAAATATTAAAATAAATATTATATGAACTATTTAATGTGCTCCACTAATTTTATAGATACATATGACATTTTATTAATCTATTAAATATTTTAGTTCAAACATATTTTCTATATATATTTTATTTAAATTCAAATAAATGAATAGTGTCAAAATTGACACTATTGTTATTTTATAAAAATGACATATTATAAAAATTTTTAAAAATTACAAAAAATATTTAAAAATTATATATTAACTTTTATATGGTTGAAAATTTCATAAATTGTTAAACTATGGAAAATTCACAACACATATTTAATTATTAATAATATTTTAAAATTTTTAAAAATTATTACCACAAATAAAATAAAATTGATAAATAAGGATAAATCAAGTTGATAATATTTAAAATAAATTCCTAACATGTCTAAATTTAATTTGTTGATGAGATTACAACCCTATATCATCTAATATTTGTATATGAGTCATTTTGGAAGTTTTTATGTGGGGTTGGGATTTAATATAAACTAATATTTCTTATATTTCCAAAGGTGCCCCTCTCTTCCCTTATAAAAGGGCACCTCCTCCCTCTCCTCCTCACACCAATTTGAGCATTCAATCTCGGCCAAAACCTACCCATTTCACTTCCCCACTTCCCTAGAATCATCCTTGGGGTTCTGGTCTTCTTCAAAGAACCACTACCCTAGTTGCCCTATAAGAGGAGGTTAAGAAGAGGCGCGTCAAAAAAGAGGTAATATCCATTACCGATACTTTCCAAATTCTTTCTTGTTAAACTTCTTCTTCTTTAGTTGTTTCATTATGAATTAAGAACATCAGTATCACTCATATACTTATTTGTTATTATAAGTTTGAAAGAACCCTATTTTACCATCTATCCATCCTATGGAAAACGAAATCACCGTGCATGCGTACGTACGGAATACCGTCTCCACGCCATGGTGTAATCTATTTTCCATAACCACCTTACTTGGATGAGTATAATGGTGAAAATAAATAACTATATATGATTATTGTAAAGTGATATTGATTCTAAAATAGTATACATACACTCCAATACAATTCCACGATCATGGGAATGATATCATCGCTCGTGCGTACGTATGGAATACCGTCTCCACGATGTGATGCGATTCGTTCTACATGATCTTCATTGCATAATGATTATATAAATGAATTGAATGAATAAATATGATATATAGTAAATTGATAACATTCTTTAAATGATGTATCTATAAACTAAAGAGAAGAACAAGAATTTATTCGACAAAACACGCATAATAACAAAAACTTATAAACACCCGAATAACAAGTAGAAATGAAATATTACTACTAAGAAGCTAAGAATATGACCATATATGATATCATAACAATAATTATGATTCTGGAATAATTAAATAACATTATTTAAATAATTATATAGTGGAGGTTTGGACACTTACGAAGTAAATTGGTCCTAAGGTAAGGGAAATATCACAATCTCATTTTTATCCAAGATTGTTTATACTTTGAAATTTACTGGGGTGTATTTTATCATCCACATCCATGTTTCCTCAATATGTAATATTATTTCCATCCACCTAAAATTGTTTAAATCCAATTTTACCCTTCAGTGAGTTTTTAGTAAAAGATATGAAATGAATCTTTTGTCATTTTTCGTACGAGGTACTTTTTGACTTTTCCGACAAAAGGATGAGAATAATATTTTTTAACTTATACGGAATGAATGGATTTTTAAAAAATTATTCCAAGAAGCTTCCTTTACAAGTTTTCATGTTTATTTTTAGTCAACTTCTTTTAGTTTAAAATTGTATGACATGTTAAGAAAGGAAAAATGTTTTTAAAGTAGAAAGGATATTTTCCTCAAGAATGGAGTTCAAGAGTTTTATCAAAAAAAAATCCATCTAAGATAATATAGGGTTATGTTTCTATCCCTATTATTACATGGATTTGATTATTTTGTGATGGAAATATTTTTATGAATTCCTTTATCTTATATGAATTATTTTATGATGTCACGATGTTTAAGATTATCATTTTTATTACATGGGTTATGCTGTGATAAATGGTTTATGATTTTGTGGCACACATAAGAATGGTATCATTATGAGATAGGTGGGACCTATATCTCCCTCCAATGCATTGGATAAAGATTTTATATCTCATAATATGAACATGGATGGAACGACAGGTTAAACCAGTTCAGTGAAACAGGACTGAAACGAGGAGTGAGCTCGGTTCAGAAATAGACTTTGTCCACTAAGATAGTCTTGGAAATGAGTCTTGACTAATAAGAAATGATTCTCTATTATTATGTGTGCATGCCAAAAAGTTTCATGTTTTAAGTTATGATTATTGGTATTACATTTCACTACTATGATTTATCCCATGTTATGAAATTATGATTTCTTTTTCAGGTTAAGATTTCCAAAAGTTATGTTCTTATGATGTGATTGATATTTCTTTTGTTTACCCTTACTGAGCTTTTGAGATCACCCTTTTGTATGTTTTATTTCCCCAGGTCAGGAAGAAGGTTATTAAGTAGGATATGCCAAAAAGTGACTCTAGATATGATGAAATAAATGGGAGGCAAAGTAGATTCTTTATGAACCAGTTGTTTATGTTTCCCAGTTTCTAAAGACTCTATACCAATACGGTCCTTCCATGGTTTTGTTATATGTTGTAATAAGTATGCTTAAATTTTCAATTATTAACAATTTATGTAATGTATGGGTCGTTATAATCAACTTATTTTTCTGAATTTTAAGCGGTGTCGTGAGGCTGCAGAATGCTTCGTAAAAGAAAACACATCGTCTCTTTTCTTTCAATGTTTCTTTTCATGTGGTATGTCATTAAAAAATACATACCATGATCTTATTAAAATTTTATTCTTTACCTATAATGTATTATGAGTTATTTATGAGTGGGTGAGCATTTCCCCATTGCTTTTTAATATATTCTAAAACCATGTTATATAGCTGTTATGGTGTAGAAATTTTGTCTCAAAATATCTCCCTCTTTTTCTCATGAAATTGTATTATTTTATTTATTTAAATACCCAAACCCATTTTTATTATAGGGGTATTAATAAAGACGTAAAAATGATATATTTTATTCTAGAAATGACATAAATGAAACCCTCATTCCATTTCCATGGGTTATAGATGACATAATGATCATGTTTTTAAGCACTTTTAAAACGTCACGATTTTGAAATGAAAACCATTTCTTATATTAATTTTTCAATTATTTATGAAATACTTGTTTATGATCTATATGGATGAAATTAAAATAAAAACATATTAATGGTGTGCCCTGACAGTGTTCCAATGTTTTGGGTAATGAATTTAATCTCTAGAGATGACAAGTTTCATGATACCTTGATAAATAACCTTGGTAATTATTATGACACCTTGGGGATGAACCTTGGTGATATGTCCATTAATGTCTAAAATAAATGGAATAGACACATATTCATGTTATGATTCATGCTCTTTTAATTATTATTATCATATACTTCCATTTATCATGTCTTTTTTTTGTCAAGTTCTTATTGATATCACAAGTAAATAGATTCCCAGTATTTCTTTACTGGGCCTTCTTCTCATCCTTTCTTTTGATGTATTACTCCTGGTTATGAGATGTTGTAATTGTACATTGGATGAACTTTTCACGAATATTTTATTAAGGGGATTTGTAAGAGTTTTTATGATTTCATGTTTTATGTTCCTAATTTCCAAGACACTTGTCTTTAAAGATCCTCTGTTTGAAAAATGTAAGTGAAAGTTTTATAATAAAAAGGAAGGATTCCTTAGTTGGTATAAAAGGATAGTTCAATAATTTATTGAAATTAGGGTAAAATTTTTTTTGCAAGAACCCTGTATAAATTTATAAATATTTGAAACATTCTTGGTATTTTGGTGATATATTATGTAAGTGGTTTCCGCACCAAAAAATCCATGTATGGAAACAAACAAGTGGATGGGGCTCTGGTACAGATGGACCTGGGGGTGAAAAATCCAACAAGGAGTTTCAGTCTTGACTTGAGATATCCTGGTAAACGAAAATGGGCCTTGCTACACTCTTATATTGACAATCTTAGAGGATATGTTTGGTTAATCAAAAAATTATTGTGAATCATTGTGAAGGATTTATCGAAAAAATAATTCTTATTAAATAATAATATTTTGTAAGACATGAAATTACATTATAATGATATTTTTCATAATAGTAATATATTTATCATAAGGTAAAATTTCTAGGATGCAGCTTATTTTAGTGGGGAATAATATAATAACTCAAAAAAATTGAACTTCTTTAATTTATGGATCTCATTCCTCCTAATAACGTTTTATTATATTTTACAATAGAAGCAAATTGAATTACATCGGACCCAAATTATAGTTTTTAAAAAATCATATATTTATTATAACAATTTATAGAATATGGAATAATAATGATTTAAATTAACTAGTATGATTAAAACCGCCCCTTTAAATGTAAATGATAAAAGAATTTTATTTTTTAAAAGTGTCTGAAATTTCACTACGCAATTTTACTATTCCTTTTCTATCTGCTATTATTTTTAATAAATAAGTATTTTTATATTTAAAGGATAAATTTCTCAGACTCAGAGCATTATTTAGGTTAAATAAACATCATTTTTTAATTTCAAATGTCAAAATTAATCTAGGATGTATGTTTATAAGTTTCCTAAGAAGAATTAATTTTTTTATAAACAGTATTTTATTTGATGAATAGTGTTGAATGAACAGTGTTTTTTGTTGAATATTATTTGATGAACACTGTTATTTTGATGAATAGTTAAAAAAATTATTATTAAATAACTTTTCTGTGAAATTATTTTCAAAAATCTATCTTTAATGGTTGTAATCTGTGTGAAAAACGTGGTTAAATAAGATCAAAAAAAATTTGGTGAATACTAACATACCCTTATGAATATTAATGAATAGTAAATCATCACAAAAAATAGATACTTCACCAATGAATGTATAAATAGATTTTAGACATCTTAAAAGTGAAAAATGATCATCACATAAGAACAGGTATTTTTTAGTCAATAAATATTTTAATTACAATTTAATGATTTATTTAATAATTTAAAATGGAAATGTATTCTCATAAAATGTAATCATAATTTGTTAATTTATTGTATTATTGTTATTAAATAATTTTATTAGACCATGATTAATTTTACAAGGAGTTATAAATTGAGTTATAGTTTTAAAAATGTTTTTTTAAATAAATTATGATTTTACTTAAAAATTAAATTAAAAATATTTACAAAATTAATTTTATAAAATGGAGTTCATTTTACAATTTAGAGAATCTATATTAGGTTAGGATTAATATATTATATTTTTATAAAATATTTTTTTTTCTGTAAATAGTAAAAATACAGTTTTGAGTTTCGGTGTACTTAATGACACAATTAATGATGTATCCATGATGTAATAATTCTGGTCAACTTTTGTATAGTAAGATATGTAATAAGGTGTCCCATGTGGCCAATACCATGGGATAATACCATGGTAAATCCCATGGGTTTTCAAATACCACCGACGAGGTGTCCCTTGGAAATTAACAAAATATACCCTCACTTTAGCTGTAAATACCAACCCATTCTATCATTAATTTCATTCCAAATTCCTCCTGAACGAAGATCTGGTATTTTTAACTCTAAAAGGGTTATTTCAAGGTTCCCTCCCGCCCCCAAGGTCCCAGCCTCCGAGATTTTGAATTAATCTTTATGGTAATGGAACTGTTCACCCTCATCTTTTAAGTCACAACTTCCTTTATGTTATGTCTTTTAGTTTCCATATCATTATGATTGGGTATGTTATTCTATGACCTTATTGCTGTAAATTTTCTTTCCATGTTATGGGAGACCCTTTCCACTCTCATCAAATTATTTTTTTTAATTTTATGTGACATTGTTATGCTGTTGAATGTTTCGTAAAAGCAATCACATCTTCTCTTTTCTTCCAAGTTTCATTTTCTTATGGTATGTCATTCAAATATCAAAACCATGATCTTATTTAAATGGTATTCTTTACCTATACTGTATCATTAGTAATTTATGAGTGGGTGAAATTTTCCCCTCTCTTTTTAATGTATTCTAAAACCATGTTATATAATCGTTATGCTGTTGAAACTTCGTCTCAAAATCTCTTTCTCATTTTCTGAAGAAATTCTCTTATTTTATTTATATGAATACCCAAACCATTTCATTTTGGGGGTATTAATAAAAATATAAAAATGATATATTTGATTCTATAAATTAGATAAATGAAACCCTCATCCATTTTTAACTTTGGTATGAGGGTTTCATATATGTATTACTGTCCTAATATCCATCTTCACTATAGACATGAACACAAGATCTCGTTCAATCCACATTTTTAATAGAACTCTAGGATCCTTCCTACTCAATGAATCATCTACCTTATTTTACTTTCTTGGGTGATAGTGTACTGAACAATCATAAGACTTGTGTAGCTTGAGCCATCACATTTTCCTCATGATAAGTTATTTTTGTGATAATATATATTTCAAGCTCTTATGATCTATTAATATCTCATATATTTCACCATTGTGATAGATTCACCATATCTTCAGATAATATATTATATATTCTAACTCAATGTCATGATATGGATAGTTATATTAATGAGTTTTTAACTACCTTGATGCATATGAAATAACACTATCATTTTGTATAAGGACATATCCAAGGCCTCTCTTAGATTCCTTACTGTAAACCATAAATCAAACATTTTATGATGGAAGAGTCATGATCGGATCCTCCACTAGTATCATCTTCAATTCATCAAAACACTCCTCACATTATACTATCTATACAAACTTAAACCCTTTACGAGTAATCATAGATAACTAGTTAGAATATTGCTAAAAATTCTCAATGAAACACGTATATTTCATGATAAACCAGTGGAACTACAGACATTAATTATGTTCATTAGTAGAGGCCATTCGGAAACCAAATTTGTCTTCATAGGATCAAATGATATTCCATCTTCCAAGACAATATGGCCATGAAAAATAAATGATTCATGCCAAAATTTACACATACTAAACTACCCATATAACAATTTCTTATAATAGTCTTCACAACAATCTGTAAGTGGTTATCATGGTTTTTATACATTTTAGAGTAAGAAAAAATATCATAAATAAATATCATAACAAATTCCTTAAGATATTATAGGAAAAATCTATTAAATAGTTCCATGAAATTAGAGGGTTTGTTATTTAGTCAAAATGGAATTACTATAAACTCGTAATGTACATAACTGGTTTTAAATGGTTTCTTTGGAATAACTTCATTCATAACATGTAATTTATGATATCCATAATAAAGGATAATATTCGAAAAATAATATGCTCCATGATGTTGATAAAAAATCATCAATGTAAGGTAGATGGTACTTGTTCATTATTATAATAGAATTTATTTCTCAATATTTAATTCATGGCCTCATGGATCCATTTTTCATCATGAAAAAGAGATCATGGTTACTCCATGGAGAAACACTAGGGTGAATAAATCCCTTATTAAAAAAGGCATCTAGTAATTTATTTTACTCACTAATTATATATTATCCATTCAATAAGTATTTTTTGATATTGTCCTTTCATTAGGAATTAAATTTATAGAAATCTCAATTTACCACTCTGGAAGATGTTCGGGTAAATATTATGAAAATACATCAATGTATTCTTTCATAATAGGAACATCCAAATTTTTATGATTTCATTCCTTATCCATAGACGAAATTTTCTCTTCCTAATAAATAATTGAATTATATGGGTCTACTGGGGTTGGATCTTGATAATAGTAACATGTAATCCATTGATAGTGCATGTGAATATATATTCACATGATGTGTAATATGATAAACCATTGAATATTTCATATTACATAGAGAATTATTTCTCTTTATTTATAGTGCATGAGATTATATCTTCACATGCTGATAATTCTTGGGAGAACAATGCCCTTCAGAGGAATGGTATTAACTGATCGATGAATTGATCAATATTTCCCCTTAGATTATGTATATATTCTACAACATGACTTTCTAACCATGTAATGTAGATTTCATACATGGAAATGTTTTCATATCCTTTCTATATTATAATCATGAATAGGCACTCCAAATCTTCTAACTGTTCAAGAGGGAAATATTTTCCATAAAAAATTCCATAAAATCTTCCCATTCCGTATTAGAAATTTTTTCTTCCTACTTTGTGTTTTGACATAATGACCAACACTAATCCATATCCTCATATATATTATAAACTTACACGATATCCTTCTCCATTTCGGGACATCATAAAGCCAGAAATATCTTCTCTATGGAACGTATCCACTTCTTCGGTACAAATTTGTTTGTAGTAACATTGAATGATGGTGGTTTGTGCCTCATAAAGAGGTCAAAAATGTTCATCCACATTGTGGATCATGATTCTCCAAATGGTTATGGTTATTATTAATAACATGAGTCAGTTATCCTAGTATAGTTATACGTTTCTCAAAAGTGGTCGAAGCTCGAATGAAAATATCAAAATATTTTGAAGAATATGGAAATACCCAAAAACAAATATGCTCATTGATACAAATTAAATTCCTTGAAATGGGAAAAATTTTTAAATAACGTCCCAATCTAAACTTGTTTATAAATAAAAATTAATAATTTAAAACTATCAAATCACTTAACATAAATTAAAAATTAATTCATAGGTAATCTCATAATCATAAACATGGTTTCTTTGGGGAAACATTTACTTTTAAATCCTTCATAATGATTTGTTATGAAAATTTTGAGTATCCTAAGAATATATTTCAGGAGTGTCAAATTGGTTGCATAGTAAGACCCATTTTCATTTACCATTTTACTTAGTGTGAGGCTCCGGAAGCCTTGTCAGAGTTGTTTCCCCTAGGTACATCGATTGCATAACTATTTCCACTTGTAATATCAAGACTGCGATATATTTCTAGGAAGATACAAATACTCTCTACCTTACCAATATTATATGATGTTCTTATATACTTATCATCAAATTCTATGGTAAGTTATTGTTCCCTAATCTATCATTTCTAAATATATGTTCTAAGGATTATACTAAAAATTATCTAATACCACCTGTAAAGACCCAAACCCTAGTAGTCTATAGTCAGTTCCTTGCATTATTACATCGGTACTAAAAACAAGTGTTTGTATGCCAAATGGATTAAGAATTTTGTTGTTTTGAAAATAGAAATACAAACATATATTCTATATTACAATAGTAATAAAAAATATATATAAACTTCATTCATAACATCCATAACTCCTAGGTTATATCCGCAAGTCATTCATAATATACATCTTCGAAACTTATATAAAAAATAAAAATATGATAGGTTATGTGCTTATTAAGGTTAAAATATAGAGTGTAATCTATCATAAATGTAAAAAATAAGGGAATGTTATTAAATAATAATCCAATAAAACATAATCTAGAACATAATTGAGAAGGAATAAAAAATGAATAAATAATCCCATATAAATAAACACATGAAACCTAACAATGGATATTATACTAGTCTAATCATAACATTTTTTATAATTTAAATTGTCATAATAGTAGAATTCATAATTCCAGACATCTATAACATAACATTTATTCCTTGGCCAAGTCATCTATATGTAATGGTTAAGGCCTTGGCCAAATCCATTTCTGTGTTGTCTCATGAGACCTACCAATGAATCATGGGTATAATGCAGGCCCCACTCATAAATTAATAATTCAAATTCATTACTCTTATAAATTGGGTTATACGTAGTCAACATATACATATTAAATTTAAATAACTTTCCCCGATCTATAAACATAATCACTAACCATTCCGAGTAGAATGGTGAATAGTGTCAACATAACACATCCATAGTAAAATTAATCATAAACTATTTATTAAAATATGTTAGTTGATAATAATAAAAAAATAAATATTAATAAATAATAATATTTAGAAGATATTTTGAAATTGATTAAAATAATCTAATAAAATCATCAAAGAATTATTGTGAAAAGTACCCTTTTTACATTGCAAAGAATAATTCATTTGAAAAAATCATTTTTATTTGTCACATTTTTTATAAAACCAAAGATTAACAAATAAAGATTATTCATGACATAATTATTGATTTCATAAAAAATATAGGATTATAAGATATTATGTATTGTATGTGAAAATGGATAAAAAATCGAGAAGTTACCTTTAATATTTCTTCTCTATCAGGAAAAATTATGAACATAACCTTGTAAATAATATATTTCCCCATTAAATAAAAGTGATTTTTTTGGATAAATTATTTTGAAATATGTAATGATAATTTATAATAATTATTTAGAAATGAATAATTAAGTTTTGGTAATGATGGGGAAATCAAAACCAAAATGAAATTAGAGGTTTGGGACGAAACCCTAACATTATGTCCGAATGTTTTCTGCACTTTCACTTAATATCCTTGATAAAGAAATTAGATTTATTAATAAATTAATTAAAATCCTATTCAAAAACTATTTTATCTATTATAATGTTATTAATATCATTTAATTTTTTTGATGAGATAGGATATTCAATTTCAATGTTCAAGAGTGTTCTTTTTCTTATTTTTCTTGATGGATTTACTTTTACACATATTTGGTAAATAATGTAAAATTGAAATAATTCTCTATAATTGAAATTATATATTATTAATGAAAAAACAAAAGAATTAATGGTATTTTATATTTTTTTTTAATATATGAGTATGATTCTTTATAATGGATATTAATGATAATTGTTTAGATCATTTTGGTTGTTTTTAGATCATAACAAACTTGTCTATCTTATTAATTTATATTATGTATATTAATTAGTATCGGAACATTAAAAATGGATTAATAATTATATTATAATTTTTTTAACCATAAATATCAGCTTAGGACTATACATCAAGGTGTATTTTAAAAAAGAAAACATGTTGTCCACGAAGGCGGTAAATCGTCACCTCTTGTACGATGTTTTTATCCTTAAAATAAAAAGGAAGAGGGGAGTGGAATTGATTAGGGATTGTAGAATGACATAATAAAATTAAATTATATTAAAGATAATGGACTTGTAATATCACCATGGACTAGTGATGTTATGGAAGTATATTAAAAGAAAAAAATTAAATATAAAATAAAGGAAAAGAATGAATATTTTTTACCTATTGAATTCTTCTCCTTGAGAACCTCCAAAAGGAGATTTTGTTTTGGTATTTTTTAGGTCAAGGCTCATATACATGGGTTATGGGATTGGTAAGATTATTGGGATGATATTGTAAAAGGATCCATTCTTGTAAATTTTTATTGGAGGGGGTGGATGGGTGGTATTTATGGAGGAGGAGAGGGGTGTTTTTTAATATTTTTTCTTTTGTTTATTATTTTGGCTCATGAATTTGAATATATTGAGAATTATCACCAAATAAATTAAAATAAGTAATCATAGATCGATTTTATGGTTTTAAATCAGCCATATATCATCTATGACTCAATAATTCATGTTTCTCTTAAATAATATAAATTATCATATTTCACTATTCACCAAAAAATCAACTATTTTGGAAAAATCTCAAAATTTCACACTAATAATTTTTTATGAGTAGAATTAAAATTTATTATCTAATTTATGAAAATACATTTATTTTAATTAATTATATAAATTAAGAGAATTAATTAAACATTTATGATAGACAAAAATATTAGAAGTTAATTTATTTTTTAAGACTTTATTTTCATATACCATGATATAAATATTTCATATTATCATTTATAAGATTCCAAAATTTTAGTTATACATTAATAGGTAAATTTACCATTCTATTGGTCATATTACTATTCCTAATGGTAAAATATCAATTCCAAAGTTCAAGTTACTATACCATTGTTATTAGTTCCTTAACTTCTAGAAATATCTCTTATTTCCTTCATTCCTCATTTATAAGGGTTGTATTGTATTATCTATGTGATTTTAAGTGATTTTTTTTAGAAAAGCAAGAATTAAAGCTTTAATTAAGAAAAACAAATTACAAGAGTCTGAATGAGGGGATTTAACATTTGTCTCTAGTAAGAATATAAAGCAGCTCCTCATCAATAGTGGTCAAATGCAAACCCAAGTCTTTAGAAATACCTTGATTTGCAAGTTTATCAGTAGGAGAGTTGGCTTCACGGTAAACATGTGTGATGATGAAGTTCTTTTAAGGAAGAGTATCAAGACATTTGATCCATTTCGATGTAAGCTTCCATGCAAGATGGATCTGATTTTTCCGAACAGCATGGACAATAGTAGAAGAATCACTTTCAAACTAGAGATCATTCCAATTTCTTTGATGGGAAATCTCCACTGCTTTAATTAATGCCATCATTTCATCTTCAATGGTAGTAGAATGACCACAAGGACCATAGAATCCATCAATTAAATCACTTTTGTGATCACGGAAGACAATACCATATCCAGAAGGTCCAGGATTTCCTTTCGAAGCACCATCCAGGTTACATTTGATCCATCTTGCAAAGGGAGGAGTCCAAAAAATTTCCATAGTACTCATGGGTTTAGGAAAATTACCTGATAGATGAAGCCTCCTCAAGACAGAAAAGTCTATGATGGAATTGTGACATTGTTGAGTGTGGAACTGATTTGAATGTTGAGTCGCTGAGAGAATATTTAAAAGGGAAACATTGTGATTAAATGTGGCATTTTCATTACTATTAAGGTCACTAAATTTCCAAAAATGGACATAAAATTAATCCCTTAAATAATATTAAGTTTGTCTTAGTCATCACATATCAAATATGTCAATACTGTTATCATGTATTATCTTGAGACATGTTAATAATGTGAATTTTCATAAATACATATATAATACTTTTGACCTTCCATATTCCTTAAATAAAAAATAGAATGATTAATATATTCCTTAAATACAAAAATGTTGTAAATTCCATCCATGATATCATAAACCACTTTTTCAACAAATTATTAATTCATTCTAGGGTATTTAGTTCTATAGAGTTTAAATTATCCATATCAATCATCTCTTTATCCCAATATCATTATCTCAGCATCACGAACATGTCATGTTTTTTTCAAGTGGTTCAACTTTTAACTGAATTATTTTTCATAGCTATTAGTACCATTAAAAATATTATTTCATATCCTTAAAGAAATATTATTACAATATAATCCTTATATATTTCACAAATGTTATATCCATGTTATGATTTATTACAACATTCTTAAAACATAATTCTTGAATCCCATAATAATCACATATATCATTCCACTTAATTTACAGTAGTATCATAAGTTTGACCTTGATCCCTTATCATAGAGCCACAAATAATTACAGTGAAAGCATTGCACATTAAGAGATTTTTTCGATCCCTTGAAATCAATGTAGTGGTGGCCTTTTTTCCCACATTTGAAGAAAACTCCTTTTCCCTTTAATCGTCTACTATGGTGTTTACATACACAAGTATCACATGTTTTAAAATCTATTTTCCATTATTACCTTTTTTTCATTGTTTCTCTATCATCCTCTTCTTCTACGAATTCCCATAGATTCCGTTAGACATGTAGGATTACATTAATGTCTTTGTAGGATATGATATGATGTCCTCATATGATGAGAATGTTTGGATGACTAGTTACCTTTTGTTGACGCTCCTTTTTATCACATTGTCTAAAATAATGGAAAGGTAAACGACTTAGCACAAATTGATTCATCCTTTGAAGAAAATATCAAAAATCAACAAAGGAATGAAAAAGGAGTCAAATGACCGAGGGTCACGCAATTTCCCTTACTGTCGCGCAAGTATACTTGTGCGCTGCCTAATGGTCGTGCAAGTGACTTGCACGCCCTAAGTGATAACCTCCCGGGGTCTTCTCCAGCCTATAAATATCCCCAGTGGGCCCCCAATTTCAGGAGGAATTTTTCCAGAATTCAGATACAGAGATCTGAACGCCCAAGTCTCTTCGTCAGGTCTTCCGAACACTGCTAAGGTAATTCTTTACCTAGAATGGAAGGTATAAACAAGAGGAGTATGGTCTAAGTGTTAGAATTCACTAACACTTGAATGCCTAAGGTGTTTTACCCTTAAGGGAAATGAACATACTTGAGAGGCTCCTTACCTACTCATTAAGACTTGTGCACCGCTCTTCTGGAAGTACGTCAGGATAATTATAAAGGTTTTGGTCAAAGATCTCCCAAGTCTTACCTTACTGGTTAACAATCGCGCAAGTACCCATGTGCCGCGCAGGTATACCTGCGCCACTAGGACTTGCATGCCCACACAGTACCTGTGCGCCTACCAGGACTTGCGCGCCCCTGACTTTTTGGGTTCTCTTCTTTCCCATTTAACCCCTCTTATACCATTCACCTCCCCTATTCAAGATTCAGTCTTCAAGACATTCTTCAAATCCATTTATGGCAGGTTTTCTTGATTAACTTAGTTATCTGAAAAGAATTATATGGAATATCTCTCAAAACCTAGTGATTTACACATATTTATGTCACTAAAGATTGAGATTTCATTCATTCAACATCATCCTCTAAGATAGGAGAACCCCTTAACATGGTCCTCCTTTTCAGGAATATGCCCTAGTCATAATTCTCAAATTTGGGCATCCTCCTTAAGAGTAATCCCCAAGTCCTCTTTAACCTCGGCTTCATTTTTAGGAGTAAGCCCCATTCTCAAAGTTCAAAAGTATAGGAATCCTCCTTAGGAGTAAGCCCCAAGACCTAATTAACACGGGCCTCCTTTTGAAGAGTAAGCCCCAATCATAAAATTCCCAACTATGGGCATCCTCCTTAGCAGTAATCCCCAACCATAATTCTCTTAACTTGGGCCTCCATTTCATGAGTAAGTCCCAAGTCCTAATTAACATGGGCCTCCTTTTCAGGAATAATCCCCAGTCTCAAATATGGGTATCCTCTTTAGGAGTAAGCCCCAAGTCCCTTAATTTCCTTTTAACGTGTCCTAATTTACTTTTGATTTTGGCTTCCTTCTCGGGAGTAAAACCCAATCATAAGTCCCCTCCTAATTTGGGCCTCCTTTTCAGAAATGAGCCCCAAGTTAGAGTATCCAAATCTTTGTAAAGTACATATTCCTTTATGGACCTTTTTCCTGGATTTCTACCCTGAAGTAAATCTTAATATTCATCTGTTTGGGCAGTCAGACATACATAGCCCCCACATCATTTCTTATGATTCCATCTTTCATGGCACAATTGTCTGGTTTTTACCAATACCTCTTGTCTCTCACACCGAGCATGCCTCACGTGATCTTAGAGTGTAAATGTAATTATGACATCTTTCTTTGAGCCATTAATCATAAACATCATACTCCCTTACTCGAACAATGTCGGTATTTATTCCTTTTCCAAAATAAAGGATACGTAGGTAGCCCATCTGTGGGTACGATCCCAACTCTGAAATCATCCATGTCCTTCTGAATGACAATAAACTTCAAGTGCCCCACTAAGTGGCTTTAAAACAAGTATGGTCATCATAATGACCAAGAGACTTTTATGTATTGAAGGATACCATCAGCTAAGAGTCTCTAAACAAATACAGATGATTCTCTATCGATGAAGAACCTCAAATACAAATAAAAAACTCACTAAATTTTCTACATATCAATCATTGATTATCATATCTAAAGGAAATATCATTTTTATACTTGGTAATATAATAAGGATTCACGAACATAACTTAAATCTGTAAAGAGAGTCCTGGAGTAGACAATAATTCCCCTAAAAAGGTGTGATGAGTCCGACCTCCCATCCTCTCGACCAATGAAAAGTCCTAAGCCTCATTAGTCCACAACTAATGAGCGCCTACCATTGGAAAGTAGGTTCAAATTGATATGGAATCATTGGATGTTTCCGGTTCTACGAATAATCCCATTAGAAACTGCTTGGAATGTTTAATTCTTAAATCAATGAGATCATCCCAAATTCCAGAGGGAAAAAAAATGGTGAACCCAACTTGAATCCTTAACCATGTTAAAATGATGTTTTACTTATTTGTTAGGCCCCTATTTAAAACTCAATGAGAGGGCCAAAAAAAAATCATTGACATATGTGCTCATCCAAAATATTTAGTGGCCGAATTTATCATGATTATGTCTGTTATATTAAACAAGCACTCTTTTCCAAGATTTTTTGCATTCTAAGAAATGGCTGCTCTCAAGTTCACACCTGTGAATACTACTGTTGTGAATGCCACTGCTACTACTCCTGCTAGATCATCATCCACTATGAGGACGATATCACCTACTCAACATCTTTAACACTTGGTATCAAACGCGCTGGTTAAGGAGTACCATCAACACGGTACCATTCAAACTCTGGAGGCTGCCCGACAAGCCCTCTAAGTGAACAACTTACACTAGTCGTCAGGACAACAACGACCAGTGATCAAGAAGCAGGTGGTGCTAACCACCGTATCCAACCGTTTCGGGTCGTTATCCCCGGAATGCAATCATCATTCACTCCCTAATTCGGGGTAGGTGAATGAACAGGTCCCTCAGGGCCTTAATTCAAGCAGACATGAGTCCTTCCTGAGGGCTCCCACCAACAATCGCTGCAAGACTCATGTGGCAGTGCACCCTCAACATGATGAGGGTACCGACTCGAGGTGTTCGGCTCAGGTTCCTCGAACCTGAGCAGGAAAGGCGAATCGCCAGAGGTGAAATCCGGTTAACAGTGAGTAGGTTCTCATCTCTTCCATCTCCGGAGAAATCCACCATCCTAACTTGGTGGAAAGAAATGAGAAGGCTCACACACCTTCCCGTTTTAATTCTGTTATCCAGCATACTCTTCTGGCTGCATCACACCAATCCCGACAGGTAATTTCGGCAGAGTACTGTAGGCAGGAACATATACCTGTTTATACATCATCAGCAAGTCAGTAGGCTCGTCTGACAACATATGATAGAGCTCGTCAACCATGTTCGGCAAAGTGCAATCAGCAGGCACATACACCTACTAGTATTGATCAAGCCTACCAATAGTCTCTCTTGGAAGCACATGGAGAAGTCAGTCAGAAAGCTCCGATGATAAACAAGAGGAAGACTCAACTTTCTGCCCCCACACTTGAGTACTGTCAGGATTCACTGATAGGAAAAGGAGGATAGGAGCAGGCACATACACCTACTCCAAGAACAAAATGGACGTATATCCCCATTCCAGCAGCTGAAGTTACCAAGCATATTCTATCAATGGTGAAATAGAAGAAGCAAATCCCTGCTCATATTCTGGATGCTTGCCAAGATATTATAACATCTTCAGCAACATATCAGGGAAAGACACATAAATCTATCCCTAGCAGTGGAGTGACACATCAACAGTTCACTCCGGAACAGACAGACACATTTGGTTTAGTCCAAGATGGTTGTGCGGCAAACTCCCCCATATCATACGGACAACCAAGTCAAGAAGATAAACCTGATTTGAGTAGAGATCGTCAGCCTAACCTATCCATCTCTCCAGACCAGGCACATACACCTGCTCAGAGCAGCCACTTTAATCAACAAGTGGTTTCCAAGGCGAGTAAGAAGGCGTCTAAGAAGAAGACCTTCCCAGCACACTCAATAGATAAAGAGCTAATATGTAACAAGGCCTTGCTTGATTCTGAAGTTCTTAAAGCCCTCAGAAAATTATCTGTTGGAATTCAAGATTCTACTCCCTCAGTTCCCAATAGTGGGAACATTAATTCTGAAGGTCTTCAACAGAAACTTCCTAATGAATGTTTGCTTCATGAAAATTCGGTCAATATCGAAGTTTCACCTTCATAGGAGAGCCACAGGAACCCTCTGTGTGGTCAGAAGACAAAGGAGTAAGAGATCCCATCTTTTGCTGTAATCCACCATGGTGGTCCTCCCCATGATGATGAATTTCACTGCGAAAGTCCTCTCCGCATTAGTGATGCACATTGCCCGAAAATTTCTCTAGTGGAAAATCTAGTGCTGAGAAATCCCTCTTATCTTTTGGCACTTGAAAATGTGAAACCAGTCATGTCTGATGCTTCATCACTAGCAGGTGAAATACTTTCTCAATCGGAAGATAACCCATGGTTTAGGTCATTTTCCGAACCACCCCTAAGTCATGCATCTTTTAGTTTAATCAGTGATTTCTCTACCAATATTGTTGAATCTGATGATGCAACAAGGAAGCACCAGCTCTGGTCAAAACATGTAGAAGAATCTTCATTAAAAGATAAAGAGGAAATGTTGAAAATGAGAAAAAAACTAGAGATTGGTGAAGTTCCAGTCATGTTTTTCCCTTTAGCTGACTCTGAGTATGAAATTCTAGAGATTTTGATGGAATATAAGATTCATGATATTCATCTCAACATATATAAAACTCTTTGTTAGTTGAAAAATAAATTATTATCTTATGATGAATATGAAAATAATGTTAAGAGTATATAAGGGTTACAATGCCAAATTGACTTGGCATCTCTATCAGTCTCTCAATATCTGAAGGCTGAAAAGTAGTAGAGAGCCCTTCAGCATTCATTCCTTGGCGCACTAAGAAGATTGCGCCAAATAATTACCAATTCCACATCTGGTATTCATGTCAAAGGATGGGGTGTTCATGGAGCACTATATTTCACTGTGCTCTTCAATGAGAAAATCCCATCAAAAATGGTCTCATGCAATGTTATTGCCCGTGGTCGGCCACAGTCAATGGGTTTTTTTGTAATCAAAAGCTTTCCTAAGAACATGCCTCAATTTGTTCTTCTCAAAATCAATAATACAGAGAAAAATGTTGTTAAATTACTCCTGCATCAAGCAAACAAGAATATTGAACATGCCTCTCATATGGAGCAAGAACATCATCAAGTGACAGAAGTGTCAGAAATCATCCAACAGTCTTTCGAGCTGGGTGATAAAATAGGATGTCAATTGATGCATCCAGCTAATTTCTGGACTAAGGTCCACAAGATCAGGAGAGATTTTAAGAAAGTCTCAGACATAGAATGTCAAGAGCCACCCCAGTTCGCCAGACTAGGGACTCTTTTAACCCAACCCTCGGAATCAACAAATAGGATTCGAGGAGCTGAGAAAAGACAACAGGAACAACCCCAGTCCATCAGACTGGGGACTTTTTCAAATCATCAACCCCCTCCTCAGAGAAAGTCGGTCTTTTCTCTATTGGGTAAGAAGCCTCAAGAGGAATGAAGATCCAAATTATCAGGAGATTCTCTCTAAATTACAGTTCTCCAAGAAGTTCCTGAGGGTTCAAACCAACAAAAGGCAATGTGTCATCATGGGAATGGAAGAAGACAATATCACTGAAATGCCGATGGAAGGGATGCAATGCATTATGCATCAATTAATGTCATCAATTTCGTTATTGCTGATCCTCCAGATGAGGCTTACTCGGAGGGATCAGATGAAGAGGTTCATGTTCAAGAATTTGTACGCACAGACACAAATGAAGAAGGTGTGCATACACAAAATCAAATGTTTACCCAAAATCCGGGTGTTCCTTCAAATAACCCACTTCCCCCTTTCCGAAAGGGATCAAAAAAGGTGAAGCGAAAGAATCAGGTTACATATACTTCCTATGGAGAAGGCCAATCGCTCTTACTAGAGGCAAGATTTGCACAAAAAGAGGATGAAATGATGGAATTGAGGAGGATGAATGAAGAACTACTTCAGGGTAGTCTTCCTCCTCAACCTGATGGAGCCGGCCAGTTAAGGGAGTTTGTTGTAGCTACTGATATGGATCAAGAATATCCTCCTTTATCAGTATACCCTCACAGGTCTAATCCTATGGGTCAAGTGCAACAACAATTGGTAGTGCTGCCATCAGTTGCAGTGTCAGCTTCCATACCTATCCAAGCTCCAGTTAGTGCACCTGTTCATATCAAAGCTCAACCGGATGTTTCTCAAAATTTAATAACTACTATTGAGTCATTAACAGCTCGGTTTGAAGCTATGGAGGGAAAGCGTGCTCAGGTTCAACCAGAAAAGAGAGCTTACCCTGAATGGGTAGATGAAATCCCTCCCCCATCAAATTTTGGGAACCCTGTATTCCATATTTTCAATGGATCAGGCGATCCTGAACAGCATTTGATGCATTACGTATCTTTGTGCGATCCTATGATGGGAACTCCGGAGCAGCAATAAGTAGTGAAACTCAGATGCTTCGTGCGAACCATGCAAGGACTAGCCTTTTTCTGGTACACAAGCTTGAAATCCCGGTCAATTACTGGATGGGAAGATCTCCGTCAATGATTTCTTCTTCAATTCAGCTCAACATTTCCAAAGACAATAGTTTTTTATATTATAAACTGTAAGAAAAGGGAGAATGAAAGGTTCTCAGATTTCATTGCTCGCTGTAAGGGATTAACATATTCCCTAAGATTAGCACTCCCTCGGGAAGAATTGTTGCCAATATGTGTGCCAAATTTGCATGAAGTGTTGCGCACACCACTGTTCCCTATGAAATACACAGGAGGGTTTTGAGGCCTTACTTCAATCGCTCAATAGATTGAAGATTCTCTTATAAAGACTAAGGATAAATCTCATGTAATTCCATAAGCTCCAGGAAGAAGAATGGTTAAAGCAGAGACTGCTATAGTTATGCTTAAGCATGCACATGTACCTGCTTCTACTTCAAAACCTTCATCTTCTCGAAGGGCTCCACCTCCTGAGCGTCAACAACAGAGGAAATTTCGTCAAGAAAATCAAAGAGATCAAAGACGAAAAAAATTTGAGGATTTGAAAAGCAAAGTTTACCCTTTCTGAAATTAATATGTTCCTGGTTATTTCATTTCGGCTCTGGAAAATAATTTGGTTCAATTTCCAAGGCCCAAGATTCCAAAAAAGGAAGTAGATGAAGACCGTCCCAATTATTTCCCATTTCATCAAATGTTGGGGCATCCTATCTAGGAGTGTCTTTTCTTCAAATAACTCCTGCAAAAGATGGTCGACTCGGTACAAGTCAAATTGAAAGGTTCTTCAGCTCAGGTAGCATGTTTTAATGCTATAGTTACAGAGGATGAAGGCGATTGACAAGAAGTCAAAAGCAAAAATTCCCAAAAATATGATGATTGGATGGTTAGAAAGACAATCAATTGAACTCATGCTATTTTGGGAACACAATTGAAGAATCCAATTTTGATTTCTTCCATGAATGCCGTAGTAAAACCCTCTTCATCAGATTGAAAATACTTAAAGAAAGGACACAATTCCAAGAAAGAGGAACAATAAGAAGAAGATGAGTATGTGTCAAAGCCTAAGTTGTCTTTGACTCTGGAAGATTTCATGCCATCTACTTCGATGCAATGGACACCACCCCACCAAACATCATAGCCTAAATTCACTAGTCAGGCAGAGTCTTCATCGGATGAAGAGTTGATTTTTGGTTCTGTTAATATGATTTAATTAACATATCCATATGCCAGTTGCAGTTTCGATTTTGATGAGCCTGAATTCCCTATATCAAATAGAGGAATCAAAGGATGTTCTAGAGGCTTAGGATACAAGGGAAGACGTGGATCTTTCAGAGGCCACTATTCCAATTCTACTCCTGCTAGAATTGTGTATGCGGCAGAAACCCGTGGTAGAGCCCTTCAGCGAGATCAATGAGAACAAGCAATTTCTTCCACCAATAGCAAATTCAGTCCTGGCATAGTTATTCTAGAAGATCAGTTGAAGGTTCCACTTTCTTATTCTAAGCAAGTAAATAGACCTAATCGTTATAATATTCAAAACCATGATTATTACAAACTCCTACCCTGATACGAGATGCATCAACTTCCAAAGAATCTGCTTCCAAGTCACCTGCTAAACCACATGTTACTATTGGGAAACGCAGACTTCTGGATCAAAAGTATGATGTATTGAAACACCTGGCCCAAGTACCGGCCATGTTATCAAATCCGGATGCTTTGAATTTATCAAATGATCTTTGGGAAGCACTCATTGAGGCTTTGTCAAGTCCTCAAGAGTTTTAAACTGAAATTGCTGCAGGTGAAGTCTATCACATAGAGAATAATCCTATAGAATTCCATGAAGTAATATCTTTTACTAATGAAGATGAAGATAATGTTGTGCATGGACATATTAGACCTTTGTACTTATCTGGAAAGTTCAATGGCGTAGAAGTCCTAAGATCTTTCATTGATAATGGTTCAGGAGTCAACCTCATGCCCATTCGTACACTTTGTCAATTGGGCCTCATGGAATCTGATTTATCTCCTTCTACCAATATGTTACAAGGATATGATAAAAATAAACAAGAACCACTGGGCGAAGTTACACTCAGAACTCATCTTGGAGATCTTGTATCCAATTCAGATTTCATGGTTGTTGATCAAGACTCAGCCTTCAACATCATTCTTGGAAGTCCCTGGCTACATCAACATGCGGCTATCCCTTCATCATACCATCAATGCCTCAAATATTGTTTTGATGGTCAGGTTGGGACATCGTATAGTGATAAGGCCCCGTTCAAGAGATGTGAGTCTCAATACATTGAGGCAGAATTCTATCACATGAAGGGAAAGGATAAATCAACAACCGGGGAGATTACTAACGTTAATGCTCCATATGGTTTGGAAAAGATTCTAGTAAATCCATTTGTGCATATGACTACAGATTATGTGTTGCATATCAGTCAAATTGACAGGATAGACCCTAATCAGAATACTATTATGGAAAGATCAATAATGTCAATTACGGCAATCGAGCTAGACAACATGGGAGAAACTGGTAACCCACCAGGCTATGATTAAAGCTCAAATGGAGATGCCTTCGTTTCATCTACTGAAATATAGAAAGACTATACTTTTCCAACCAGGCCAGAAGAAGTGATAGTGACATCAGAAGTAAAAAATGATGTCAATTCTCAATCCATCATCTCCTCTTTATTACCCAAGGAATACCCTTCATCATCAATTGGGTTAGAAATTGAAGCCTCTTCTTTAAGATGTTCAAATTTTAACATCTCTCTTAATCATGGAAATTATACTTCATCATCTACTATGAAAGTAGAAATAGAAGAAGTAAAAAATGTTGAAGAAGAAGAGGAATATCTCAGAGATGCTCTTCCAGCATTTGAAGAGGGTATATCTACCATCGTGGATGAACTCAGAGAAATAAATCTAGGTACAAAAGAAGATCCACACCCCACTTTAATCAGTGTAGACATGAATCTTGAAGAGAAAAAGATGTATATTTCCTTTCTAAAGAAAAATAGATATATATTTTCTTGGAACTACACAGAGATGCCAGGGCTTGATCCTAATGTTTCCACTCATCATTTGGGTTTACCAGAAGAACATCGAGGATTTAAGCAAGCCGCGAAAAGAACACACCCAACTTATGCTTCCAAAATTGAAGTTGAAGTGGATAAGCTTATCAAAGCTAAATTCATCAGAAAAGTTCAATATCCCATGTGGTTGGATAATATTGTCCCTGTGAAGAAGAAGAACGGAAAAATTTGAGTTTGCATTGATTTCAGAGATCTTAATCGGCATTGTCCTAAGGATGATTTCCCAGTTCTGATTACAGAACTTTTAATTGATGCAACAGCTGGATATGAAGCAATTTCGATCATGGTTGGATATTCCGGATATAATCAAATCCGAATGGCCCCATAAGAAGAGGAATCCACAGCCTTCAGAGCCCCTCAGGGTGTGTTTTTCTACCGGGTAATACCCTTTGTCTTAAAGAATGCAGGCGCAACATATCAGCATGCAATGCATCGCATCTTCATGCCCTTTTTAGGGAAGTTTTTTGAATGTTTTGTGGATGATTTTGTGGTCAAATAGAAACAACATTCTAATCACTTGGCTGATTTAGAATTCATATTCCGCAAGCTTTGACAATATAATTTGAAGATGAACCCCTTAAAATGTGCTTTTGGGGTAACCTCAGGAATATTTCTTGGATTTGTTGTACGCAATCATGGTATTAAAGTCGATCCTAAGAAAACAAAGTCAATACTTGGTATGTCAGCTCCTCAAAATTTGAAAGAATTAAGTGGAATTCAAGGACACTTAGCCTATATTCGGCGTTTCATCTCCAATTTGGCAAGATAAAGTTTTCCCTTCACCAAATTGATGAAGAAGGGAGACACATACGAGTGGACTGAAGAATTTCAAGAAACATTCGATATTCTGAAGAAATACCTCTTGAGCCCACTGGTACTTATGCCACCTGTTGAAAGAAGGCCACTTATCCTTTATGTGACAGCCTTAGAATGATCATTGGGTGTATTTCTTGCTCAGAAGAATGATGCTGGGAATGAAAACAGCCTCTACAACCTTAGTCGAACTATTCCTGAAGCAGAAACCTGGTATTCAATTATTTAGAAGTGCTGCCTGGAATTAATCTTTGCAGTTCAGAAGTTCAGAAACTACCTGCAACATCACGAAGTCCAATTGGTATCTCGCAATAACCCACTCAAATTCATCCTTAGTCATCCAATGCTTACAGGACATCTGGAAAGGTGGGTAGTTATTTTTACAGAAATTCGATATTCAGTATGTGTCTCAAAAGGCAATAAAGGGCCAAGCTCTGGCTGATTTCCTTGTTGAACACCCTTTAGTGGAAGACACATCTTCAGATATTGAACTCCCTGATGAGGAAGTCTTCTCAATTCAGGAAAGTCCTCAGGAATGGGAAATGTATTTTGATGGTTCTTCCAGAAGTCCAATAGGGAGGAAAATGGAAAATCCAAAATTCAACAAAGTTGTCTTAGGAATTGTGATCATTTCTCCAGAAAAGGTAGTGTTACCTTATTCCTTCTTATTGTGGGAAGGTGGTACCAATAATGAAGCAGAATATCAAGCTCTCATCGCAGGCTCGGAATTGGTGCTTCAAGCACAAGTGAATCACTTAAAGGTGAAAGGTGATTTAGATCTGGTAATCAAACAAGTAAATGGGGATTATGTCATCAGAAAAGAAGAACTAATCCCTTTGTATGATTATGTCAGAGATTTAATGGTGGAATTCCCCTCAGAACCAACATTTTCTTATGTCTCACGATCACAAAATGCTCAAGATGATGCACAGGCAAATATAGCCACTACTCTGGCAGATCCAAATCGGGAAGAGACAACCATCAGTATTGCCCACCGTCGTGCAATTTCACCTTATGTTCGAATCATAACCAAGGAAATTAATGAAATTAGTCCCATTCTTGAACCGTATGGTCATACTACAGGATGGATGTCACATATCACGGAATACCATCAAAATGGAACACTTCCACCAGATAGATTTGAGAAAGAACAAATCTGACGATGTGTGGTCAATTTTACTCTTTATGATAGCTCAGATCACTTAGAGAAAAAATTCTCTACAAACATGGTTTTTATGGAGTTATCTTCAGATGTAGTGATGGTGAAGTGACAATGGTTTTCATGAAAAAAGTGCATGCGGGAGTCGGTGGTTCCGACCAGTCTGGACATAGACTGTCTGATTAGATTCAAAGGCTTGGATAATTTTGGCCTTCAATGATACAAGATTGTGTTGATTTCACAAAGAAGTGCCATTCATGCCAAGTACATGCCAACATCATTCATCAACCTCCAGAGTTTCTTCATACAGCTAAATAATCATGGCCATTTTACACATGGGGAATGGATGTGGTGGGACCTTACCCTTCAGCTACGACCAAGTAGTTTAAGTATATTCTTACTGCTACTCACTTCTTTTCCAAATGGGCAGAGGCAATACCTCTCAATGAAGTTAGTTCTAAAACCATTTTTAGCTTCATCAAGTCTAACATCATTACCATATTTGGTGTCCCTCATAGCATATTGATGGACAATGGCACAAACATCTGTTCATCCGAGGTGAAGAAGTTGTATCAAGAATACAACATCGAATCAAATCATTCATCTTGGTATCAGGCAGCGGCCAATGGCCAGATAGAAGCCTTCAATAAGACTCTTTAAAATATTCTGAAAAAGATGGTGGATAAAGATAAGAAATTATGGTCTGATAAACTCTTTCATACATTATGGGATTATCAGACTACCACCCGCACAGCAACACGGTCAACTCCATATTCACTGGTATATGGAACGGAAGTCATCTTGCCCATTAAATTTCAACTACCCGTGCTCAGAGTATCCATTTGTGATCAGTCATCTACAGATGAAAAATCTCAAAAGCGATTGAATGAATTTTAACGGTTAGATGAGAAAAGATTGTGCACTTTGCACCACTTGTAAGTCTATCAGAATCGAATAGCATGAGATTTCAACAAAAAAGTTCGTCTTCGTTCATTCACTCAGGGAGAATTGGTATTAGTTCTCAGAACTCCAATGATACCAGGAAAGAAACCTCCCAAGCTTGATCCAAAATGGGAAGGACCTTACTCAATACATAAGGTCTACTCTAATGGAGCTTATTCGTTAATCTGTATGGATGGAGAACTCATCACTACTCCAACCAATGCCATATATCTGACGAAATATTTTTTATAAACAAAAAATACATTGTTGCGGTCCATACATATGACCTTAAACTATTTGTATTACTTTTTTCCCACATGACATTAAACTGTGACATCCTAACTACATGAGGCTAAACTGTACAGACGTCCCTTACATCCAGCATGATGTTAAACTGCACCATCCACGTTCCATGCATACGACCTTAAACTATTCACACTTTTGTCCAACATGACGCTAAACTGTTTCCCCCTTCATCGCCCTTGCTATATGACGTTAAACTATATAAAATTCCCTTACGTCCAGCAAGACATTAAACTGCATAACCAATGGTCCATGCATACGACCTTAAACTATTAGCACTTACGTCCAACATGACACTAAACTGTATCGTCCTTTTTTTTGTCCAACATGACGTTAAACTGTGAAAAAGTCCCTAATATGTCCAACATGACGTTAAATGTTGTACTCTTTTGTCCTCACTGCATGACATTAAACTGCACAGTCCCCCTTTTTTCCAACAAGACATTAAACTGTATTTTCCCCATAATCCTAACTACATGACGCTAAACTCTACATAAAGTCCTCTAATACGTTCTACATGACATTAAACTGTACTTTGTCCGTGCTACATGACATTAAACTGTGCATTGTTAGGGTTGTTTCTACCTATTTTTTCTCACATCGAGTATGACTCACGTGAGCTTAGAGAAAACTTCATCCATAACACTCTCTCTGGGATACTAACCATCTGTAAGTCCCAACACTATTTTTTAGTTCGTTGTCCCCAAGGACAACTTGATCACTAATTCATTCTTTAATTGAACTACGCGGACTTTGATCCTTGCCTTCCAGGCTGGGTACGTAGGAAACCTCTTAAGGTTCAAGCCCAAAACCAAACTCTTCACATCAGTTCACCTCCATCTCATACGATGTTGATTTGTGAAACCGCCTCCAGAATCAATATCATTACATTAGTTCACCTTCATCCTTGATATACGATGTTAAAATGTACTACACTTTTGTCCAGTATGATAATAAACTTCAATATTCTTTGATACCCTCACCTGAGAGTGAATCATTATTTACATTGATTTTCAATCATGTTTCATTTCAAAGACTACGTGCATACATGGCAATACCTAAACCTTTTATCTTGGGTTAAACCATCATTCCACTAAAATCCCCTTTCACCCTTCACATGTACGAACCTAATTTTTAGGAACGTGGGCTTGATTCCCATCCTTATGGGATATGTAGGAATGTTCCAATGTCCCTCGAATCCAGCCCCAAGTCTTTTGGGCCTAACACCAAATTCCTCTTTTAGTCCCCTGGCTGAAAATTCCCAATGAAAACACACACTGTGTATTTCTTATAATGGTCCAAGATCTATGACCCTAAATTAAGATCTCCTATACTTTTTTCATACATGACATTAAACTGTAGTTCAAGAACTAAGTATGGCTTGATTTCCATCCTTATGGGATACATAGTGAAGTCCAACATTTCTATTCAGGTTCCCGCCACAAAAAGATTATGGTTGGCATTGATCTGTGTATCTCTGTATACATTGGAAAATACCCATCTTTATGTGTCATAATCCTAACCTTAAATATTTTCAGATCATCATAACCCTTTTCTTAACTTCTAATCACAAAAGGCCTGAATTTCTGAGAGTTATTTTTCCTAACCATGCAGTACATGTCCTTAGGCGGGCTTGCATAAATAGTCTACATAACGGACCTGTCATCCAAAAGATGTTATTATTTGACTATGCAGTCAATGCCCTTAGGTGGCCCTGCATAATTCAACCCCCTAACGGGTTTGTTAAATATTGGTAACTTCATTCTTGGGAGGAAAACCTCTTTTGTCTTTATTTGTCCTGGTCATATTTAGGGATCCACAAAAATATCCATCCTTAACATATTTGTCCCATATCCTTTTTCATGATCTGAAAGTATTCAAGTCTATGGTTTATATTCTCCTTCCCTACGTTTGTATCAGACCTTTGTAAGAGTGATATCCATCCAGTTATTTGACAATATGGTTTGGAAATATCTTCTCCATATTCAAGTACCTATTTCCATACAGAAAACTCTATAATTTGGAAAATTTGAATCTCCATAAACTTTCACTGGCTGTTTAGCACTAGGAAAGTAAATTTCTAAGAGTTCTTTTGCATGACTATGCAGCATGTGCCCTTAGGTGGCCTTGCATAAGTAGTCTACATAATGGACCTTTCATCCAGATGATGTTATTTATTTGACTATACATCTGATGCCCTTAGGTGGACCTGCATAATTCAACCCCTAACGGGTTTGTTAAATATTGGTAACTTCAATCTTGGGAACTACTTCTTCTAATTCCTTTTTAGCTCTTTTTCATATCATTACTCATATTCAAATTTTCATAAGTTATAGTTTACATATTTTCCTTCATACTTCAGTATGGTTATATGCTTTCAGATAAATTGTCAAGGAATTGAGTCAATTTTAATCCATTTCGGTCAAAGCTACTTCGACCTGAAACATTAGCCTCTTTTTGTCCGACGTGCATGACTTTAAACTGCCCACAAAAGACAAGGGAACTCTGAATAAAATTCAAGTTCCATATCACTAAACATACACTTTGTATGATTTAGGTAATATTCACCAATTAAAAGATTCAAAGATTATAGGGTTATTTATAATAATCCTAGTAAAAGTAAAACTATACTTACTAGGCCCATTGGCTTTGGTAAAATTTAAAGAAGGTGGCAGGAAAATATGTGCACAAGTGATTGAAGATGAAAGCATTATTTCCATTTGATCCACAATAATTATAGGGACATCCACAGATTAGAGCCTCTTCTCTTTTTCAGGAAATTACAAAAGACTGTCAACATAAGTCTTCACTTGATGTACATCACCCCGAGCATCATCAGCGGCTACTTGAAGCCCGTGCACTCGACCAGCTTCACTCTTCCCAGCTTGATGGAGTGCCTTCATAGCATCTATAATGGCTTTCATACCATTTGTTTGAGCTCCCTCCAAAGAATTATTGAGCTAGTCATGTTCCCTAGTAACAACATCTAACTGTTTCCAGAGCTGCACCTTCTGGATGACTTTTTCTTTGATCTTATGCTTCAGCTCCTTCATCTTGGCAGCATAGTTAGCCTCAGCTCGAGATACTGTAGCCTCAAATTCGCTGATGTTGACTGAATGTTTCACCCTGGTTAGATTTTCATGACACTTTTCTCCTGCTCCCTCCTGAAGATGACTTATTTCACCATGGTATGGGTCTCTTGGTATCCAAAACCACCAAGTCCTAGCATGACGAACTGGGACGACAACCGGGAAATATTTCATGACAGCTCTTCTAAAGGCACCTCAGATATGATTTTTCCTATGTTGTTCCATGTCTTGCATCGTGAAAAGATGAGTGCCTTAACCACCTCTGGGTCTGATTCAACATCATCATCACAGGGGGGCATGTAGTTTGGGATTAATGAACTTAAGGAAATTCCATGTTCTGCTCCTTCCCCCCTGACCCTAGTTGCTTCACCTTCTACTACTGTTTGGGCGGAGGTTGAGACTTCACCTCTAGTTCTAGAAATTAAAGTTGATAACCCTATTTGATCAATTAAAAGTATGGTTAGTTTCATAGAATAATGGAAGTTGGTTGTCTATCTTGAAAACTCAGTCCAATCATTACCTAATAGTAGATCAGCAGCTTGAGAAGACTCCACCCCATCTTTCCCAGTTTCAAAAGGATCTTCAAAATATGTCTCATTAGGGTTTACTGGGTTTAGTTCCACTTTAGATAATGTTTCTGCAATGGTAGGGTTGACATCAATGTCCACACCCTCTTCAGGGAATGGAAGTTCAGCAGCTTCTATGGATGGAACTGCATATTATTTTCAATCATGATTAGAAGTGTAAATTATAAGAAAATGTTTTAGGAGAAGGTTAACACTCATGCCCAAGGTCGTCTAAATCACATGATAACTTAGCATGATCCTAAAATTGTTCAAAATACATGCCATGATTCATCATTTCATCCAATGATATTTCAGAATCCCGGTTAGTCTTACCAATGGGAGAATTTGATGTGTCCTCTTGGAGACCCTCATTCTGTGGCCCCTAACCCTGGACAACTTCTTCAGGAAGGATGGAAGATTCAGTTGCTGCGGCTGCATTGATTCTGGTGCATTTTCTTCTCTATTTGTAACAGCAGCTGGAGCAGTACTGGGAATAGATGTTGGCTCTTTTTCAGAAGCATCCAAGTCAGCCGTAATTTGCAGTTGTTCCATAGCACCCTCTGTGGTCCTCGAAGGAGGATCAGTCCTTTCCCTCAGGGGGGGAAATTGAAGAAGCCCCCTAAAATCCCTAGAAATATGAGCATCCTTTTCGTTGTTATAGACTCATTATTACCCAAAGGACTTACCGCTAATAATGAAGCATTTAACTGTGGACTTCCTCCATCGTTGCCTTTGCTTCTTTGGTTTTTTGGGAGTGTCAGAAGTTTCCCTTATTGGAACCTGGATTAGAGAATGAAAATCCATTTTTATCTCCTCATCCATGGCCTAGTGGCCTGGAGATATCTCACCCGGTTTGTGAGGAGATTCATCAGCAACCCCGATGGTAGTACCACCAGGGCTATACTCTGGCGAAGGAACCTCAGTAGCTCCTTTCTTTTCAAGATGAAAGATGAATAAAATAACTTCCTTAAGTAACAAATATTCGACTAGAATCAAGTTTCAAATAAAATAAGTAATGAAAACTTACATCTTCAGGAGCCACGTAATCGTGCTACTCTTCATCAGTCCCCTCAGCGGCGCCACGATCAATCATTTCCTTCACCCGCCTAGTGACAGGAACAGACTCATCAGTGGCATATATGAGAATTTCCAGCTCTCTGATGTAATCCCGCACTTCATTGGGGTTATCCTCGTATTGGATATCTGTAGAAGCCAGAATATTCCCTATTCCAAGAAGTTTTAGGCCCTCACACAAATCCATCCAGGCGGTCTCAGTACCACAGTATAAACTCTACCATAACTGGATAGCCTCTGGTCTTAGATATAAAGGCTGCGAGGAAGGTCCTACAATCTTTGACTTCAATTTCTTCCTAACTCCTACAACTGCAGATAGACAACAAGAAAATAAGACTTATTGCTTTATAAAGTAGCAGTGATTAAATTACCACAATGAAGTAACTCACCAGGAGTTGATGTAGTAGGTCTCTTGATTATAACCGGAGGACTATATCGGGCACGCTGCCGCTCAACCACTTGTTGTGCCTCATCATCCCCATCATGGGAAACCAGTGAATTAGTCCTAGGTGAGGAATCTAGCGAATCAGCTTCAGGTGGGGAAGCAGCACCTTCATGAGGGAGGGTTTCTTTCTCTACAATCCTCTTCCTTTTCCCCACCTAATAAACTAGGTGATTCAGCACCCCTTTAGGGTATGATTCTATCCAGTGCTCAGCATAATATGTATTCATGTTATGTGCCACTTTTTCAACTGGTAGATCAAATACCGCCCCAGTCTTCTCCCTTGATGTCAGCAGCCACATTTGTCAAGCAACCATCGGATGTTTCTCTAACCTGACATGTACTAGGGGAGATACAGTAATCTGTTGCAAACACTTGAATTGACATGCAAATATATATGGAGAATATGCCTTGCATATAATTTCTCCTTCAATCCTGGTAACTAGCATGCCATCTCTACAAGCTAGCATGTATGCCCTCAAATCCATTTGGGATGTTCCATCATCAACAAACCGCCCGGTTGGTGGATTTCCATAGGGAAAGAAGTTGAATTCCTTAAACATGCTCAGCCTCACTTTCATGTCCTAGGCATTAAGATCTAATGGAGAAACTCCAAATAATGCTTGCACTGATGACCTGAAAGAACATTCAAGAATTTCTAATCCATTTTGTACATTGTATGTCCTGAAGTGAGTGGCGATCCATCCCCACAAAACTTGGAATGGTCCCACTATTCTTAAAAGATATTTACCCATTAAGAAATTAAGTAAAATCCTGTGAATCGTTTCTAAAATGGGGGTATCCAACAAACCATTTTTCCCTCAGCCAACTTTTCCGCAATGATGAAGGTCCCTGGCCTGAAGCCTCCCTTTGAATCCTTGACTAACCAGAGATAAATGTTGATCCACAAATCCAAGAATCCCGCCAGATGAGTCTTCTTTGAGATCCTTTAATTCACCTCATATCCCCATTTCTCAAACTCTCATGCTTCTAGAGTTGGCCAGAATGTGCCAGGAGCACCCCTCTTCTCAGGTTTTGGGTAGGTGGTAGGACGGGTGGGCCTCTTATCCTTGGATTTCTTTTTCTTGGACCCTTTCTCCTTAAGCTCCTTCTCCTTTTTCTCCCTCTCTTTCTTCTCAATAAGAAATATATTCATCCACTCCTCTGGATGAATATCCTTTCTAGAATGAGTTAACGAGGACTCTGAACTCCTGAGCCTGTGGAAGATTTTAAATAATTCCTAAGCTAAAGCAGGAGTCTTCTCTGAATCATTCCATGTCACCTTGGGAGGAATGAATTCATCATACATGTCACCTAAAATTGTAGCCCCTGAGATCTTGTGGACATCCCATAGACTGATGCCTACTTATCCATGAGTCAGATTGAAAGAATTAGTTTCTGGGCTCCAGTGGTTCATTATCTCTTACACGAAGTTATCATATCTATAAACATATGTTTGCCCAACCCAAACAGTTTCGTATATCGCAACTCCTTTCAGATCCTCGAAAAACACTACACATGTTTGTCGCACCCAGTATGCCCACATCCAAGTTGGATTCACACCTCCCCCAGGACAGAAGTCCCAAATTTTATTCCATCCTTTGGATTGATCCATATGATCATTTCGGAAGATTGATAGATGACAATGTGGTTGCAGCTCAGGATTATGAGGTTTTTGATCTCGCGTACAAGGGCTATGATGCATCATGTGGGCCTTATCCACTGTTCTATCATTTATAAATCCTCCTCCACATTAGATATTTGCTGAAGCAAAGTTAGTATAATTCTGAAACCATGAAAATGGGAGATAGTTCATTGCTTCTAGAATAGTGACTTCTTGTAGATGACCATAGCCATAAAAAGGCAGATAAATTCTTTGGGGGAAGTCGTGGTAATATTTTTTCAGATACCTAGCCAAATCCGGAAGAGTGCTATTTTTGACAGTATAATAATCGTGGCCAATGATATCCATCATATCATCAAGATGTTTTCTTTCCAGTTCATCATCTATTCTGATTCTCCTGAGAGCCATTGATTCTCCACAAAGGGTGAATAATTAACTCTTAAATAAGTTGATTTTTCTTAAAATTTGTGAAGTAATTCAGAAAAAATGGCAAAGGCATTAAGGCACGCAGGTCTAAAACTTGGCGCACAAGTATAAAGTTTCGCGCAAGTATTTGACGTGCAAGTATCACCGTGCAGGTCCAGATTCCTTAACAGAAGCACGACAACAAAGGAAAAGCGGATAAGATAGAAACTTGCACAGTGGAGATGACCTGCATAGAGAGAGCTCAAAAATCCGAAGTTTTGTGCAATGCGCGACGAATGAGTGCATATATATAGGCGAGGCCGGCCACCTGCGCACCTACAGCCAGCGTGCTCCAGCCCTGCACAACTCCCACCTCCGTGATGATGGTTGCGCGGTGAACACCTGCACGCCTCTTTCCCTTTGGTTTTCTTCTTTTCCTCAGAGTCAAATCCTTATTCTTTCGGATCCAGCTCTGAGGGGGAAATTTTGTTGACACTCCTTTTCATCACATTGTCTAAAAGAATGGAAAGGGAAATGACTTAGAACAAATTGATTCATCCTTTGATGAAAACATCAAAAATCAATAATGGAATGAAAAAGTAGTCAAATGACCTAGGGTTACAAAAGTTCCCTTACTGTCGCGCAAGTATACTTGCGCACCTCCTAATGGCCGCGCAAGTGACTTGAGCGCCCTAAGTGATAACCGCCCGGGGTTTTCTCCAGCCTATAAATATCCCTGGTGGGCCCCCCATTTTAGGAGTAATTTTTCCAAAATTCAGATACAGAGCTCTGAACACCCAGGTCTCTTCTTCAGGTCTTCTGAGAACTTCTAAGTTAATTCTTTACCAATAATGGAAGGTCTAAACAAGAGGAGTAAGGTCTAAGTGTTAGAATTCACTAACACTTGTGCTCTTAAGGTGTTTTACCCATAAGGGAAATCAACATACTTACACGCCTTCTTACCTACTCATTAAAACTTGCACGCCCCTATTCTAGAAGTACCTCAGGATAATTCTAAAGGCTTTGGTCAAAGATCGCCCAAGTGTTACCTTACTGGTTAACAATCGTGCAAGTACCCAAGTGTCACGCATGTATACCTACGTGACCAGGACTTGCGTGCCCAAGTAGTACCTGCACGCCTTTTAGGATTTGCGCACCCCTGCCTTTTTGGGTGATCTTCTTGCCCATTAACCCCTCTTATACCATTCCACCTCTCATATTCAAGATTAAGTCTTCAAGACATTATTCAAAGCCATTTATGGAAGTTTTTATTGATTAAATTCCTTATCTGAAAAGAATTATGTGGAATAACTCTCAAAACCTAGTGATTTACACATCTTTATGTCACTAAATATTGAGATTTCATTCATTCAACCTCATCCTTTAAGATGAGAGAACCCCTTAACCCGGGACACCTTTTCAAGAATAATCCCCAATCATAATTCTCAAATCTGGGCGTCCTCCTTAGGAGTAAGCCCCAAGTCCTCTTTAACCTGGGCTTCCTTTTCCAGAGTAAGCCCCAGTCTCAAGGTTCACAAGTATGGGCATCCTCCTTAAGAGTAAGCCCCAAGTCCTCATTAACCTGGGCCTCCTTTTCATGAGTAAGCCCCAATCCTAAAATTCCCAAATATGGGAATCCTCCTTAAGAGTACGCCCCAACCATAATTCTCTTAACCTGGGCCTCCTTTTAAGGAGTAAGTCCCAAGTACTCATTAACCTGGGCCTCCTTTTTAGGAATAATCCCCAGTCTCAAATATGGGCATCTTATTTTGGAGAAAGCCCCAAGTCCCATAATTTTCTCTTAACCAGTCCTAATTTACTTTTGATTTGGGATTCCTTCTCGGGAGTAAAACCCAATCATAAGTCCCCTCTTAATTTGGGCCTCCTTTTCAGGAGTAATCCCTAAGTTAGAGTATCAAAATCTCTATAAAGTACATATGCCTTTATGGACACTGTTCTTGGATTTCTTCCCTGAAGTAAATCATAATCTTCATCTGTTTTGGCAGTCATACATACATAAGACCCACATCATTTCTTATGATTTCATCTTTCATGGCACAATTGTCTGGTTTTTACCAATACCTCTTGTTTCTCACACCGAGCATGCCTCACGTGAGCTTAGATTGTAAAAGTAATTATGACATATTTCATTGAGCCATCAATCATAAACATAATACTACCTTACTCAAACTACGTGGGTTCTGATTCCTTTTCCAAAAAAAGGATACGTAGGTAGCCCATCTGCGGGTACGATCCCAACTCTGAAATAATACATGTCCTTCTGAATGACAATACCTTTCAAGTTCCCCATTGAGTGGCTTTAAAAAAATTATAGTCATCATAATGACCAAGATACTTTTATTTATTGAATGATACCATTATCTATGAATCTCTAAACAAATATAGATGATTATCTATCGATGAAGAACCTCGAATACATATAAAAGATTCTCTAAATTTCCTACATATCAATCATTGATTTTAAGATCCAAATGAAATATAATTTTTATACTTGGTAATATAATAAGGATTCATGAACATAACTTAAATCTATAAAGAGAGTCCTAGAGTAGACAATAATTCCCCTCAAAAAGTTGTGATGAGTCTGACCTTCCATCCTCTCGACCAATGAAAATTCCTAAGGCTCATCAGTCCACAACTAATGAGCGCCTACCTTTGGAAAGTAGGTTCAAATTGATACGAAATCATTTGATGTTTCTAGTTCTATGAATAAACCCGTTAGAAACCGCTTGGAATGTTTGAATCTTAAATCAATGAGATCATCCCCAATTCCAGAGGGAAACACCTTTGAAGGATTTTATTAATCTCATCAAATAAATGGTGAATTATTCTCTTTAGATTACATGTGTAATCTTTATAATTATTTACAAACCTTGTAAAGTTGGTTTTATACATAGAAACATTTTCCTCTTTGTTCTTTCTTAGAATCATGAACATTCTTTCCTAATCTTCTCATTACTCATGAGGAAAATATTTTCCTCTAAAGAGTAACTTGATGTCCTTCCACTCCATTATATTAATATCGTTCTCATACTTGTTATTATTAATTAATGACCTCCACTAATATGTATCTTTGGATATATGGTAAAATTTCCATAACAACATTATCCCATTCACTTCTTCCCAGGGTGAGAAATATCTTCTCTAAGGAATATATCCATTGCACAAATAAAAATGGCTTTTAGTCCCATTTATTGATTGAGGTTTCTAGTGCATAAAGTGGTGTAACATCATTTCAATGCATGGTTAATTAGAAATATTATCAAAACAAGAAAGTTGTTTACACAAAACATGAGTTAACTTCCCCAATATGGTTATAATTTGATCTGTTCTAGCTTCATATCCCGCTTCAGATTCATTATCTAATCCAAGAGGGAAATACCTAAATAGAGTAATTTCATTGAAATGTATTACATGCCTTCTGTATGTCTCTATTTATATATATTAGAAAACACTATGTTTGATCATAACATTACAAAACAAAATGTATAATCCCAAAACAAGGAAAAAATTTAACATAAATTGAAAAAATTATGCATAGATAGTCTCATAATAATAAATTAGGTTTATTTTGGAATTTTTTTCAAATAATAATAATATTTTCATTTCAATAATAAATTTTTCTAATGAGGATGTTAATTAACCTATGAATATCCCCTAGCAGTGTCAAAACTGATACACAGTAAGGCCCATTTTCATGCACAAGGTGACAATTGGGTTAAAAGACTTACAACATTTTCTTAATTTTTACCCATACGTACATAGTTTCTAGATCCAAATCCACATTTAATATGCAGAAAATGATTTATTTTCAAATAAAACCCATGTAATCTCATATTTAACCAAACATTAGGATGTTCATATATACTTTTCCCCAAATTATATCATAGTTTTATCTTCCCTAATCTATTTCATTTCTAAATCAGTTCCCAAGGTTTCTACTAACCATCCTATGATAGTGACTATAGTGCCATATACCCCAGTATCCTGTATCCAATGGTTACATTATTACATTTTCATATGATACAAGTAATTCCATCCTAAAGGAAAAAATAGTTTAGTAGCCTTGTTAATCTAGATATATTATTGAAATTCAAATTATATTTTAAAAACTAAAATACTTATATAATTTCCTATGAAAATAGAATTATTTCCCATTGTATATCCCTTCATGTCAATCACAAAAAACGTCCTCATATCATGGATAAAATAACACATAAGTAATGAATGAGCTCAGATTCTAAGAAAGGGTAAATGTACACTAGAATATATGAATACATAAGGCATACTCAATATGGAAAGGTAAATAAATGAAACACATTCTGTTTTATAATTAAATAGAGCATAATATGGAAGGAATAATTGATGATCAAATAATTTCTTATAAATAATTACATTAGGATGAAAATTAACCATCTATATTCAAAATAATTAAATAACAATATTATATAAATAAATAAATTCGTAATTATGGAATTCATAATTGAGGGAATCTAAAACATACTATCAATGTAATTTTCAATACATATAACACAAAAAAGTATATTTTCCCTGACATCAATGTAAATGGGTAAGGCCTTAGTCAAAATCCTTATATAGTTCATCTCATTAGACCAACCCTGGAATCGATGGGAAATAAAGGGCCTTTCCCATCAGTTACTAAGCTCAATTCATTACTCATATTGAGTGGGTTAAAAATAATCAACATAAATATTTTTATTGAAAAACTAGCATAATAAATTATATCAATTACCCTGGTCAATAAACATAATCACAAATAATCATTAGTAAAATGATTTGTATCAAAATAGAATATCCCCAGTCTAAGAAATCAAAAATAATCTGAAGAAAAAATATAAAATTTATCATTATAATAAATCCCTATTTAAGAATAAGTTACATAAAATTATATATTCTTATATGTAAATATATTTTGAAAAATAAAATGGAACATTAATAGAATAAAATAACATTTCCTAATAAATACACTTTTTTGATTAAAACTTGAAAATTCATAAAATATTTTTAAAATTGTTTTCCTTGAAAATGACTTATAGAAACTAATAATTTATAGAATATTTTGAAAAACAATTATCTACAAATATACAAATTTATATTCAATGGAAGTTTAAAATAAATTATGGTCATGACGATGGGTAATTTCATACATGTTGTTGATGTTAAAAGAACTTTCCTTCTGCCATATAAAAATATTAGAAAAATACCTTTTTTAGAAATATAAGAAGAATATACCATTCAATTAATTCTATAATAATTTTAGCATGGGTGTAAAAATTTTAATCTGGAGAATGTTAATAAAATTGGAAATGTTTTCAGAAATAAATGTTTTGGAAAAAGAATTTCGACCGAATAGAGAAATAAATTCATATTTTTATAAAAACATTCTCTTAATCATTATTAGTACCGGATAAAGTGAAAATGATATTATTACATGAAATAGATCATTAAAAACAATATAATGTTAAAAGAGTTTAATACTAAGATATAAATATCAAAAAAATTCTTGTAGGGAGACTTGAAATTAACACCCTCGAATAATGATGAAAATTTGAAATAAACCCTTTCCACTTCGGTAACTTTTTTATCATAATACCCATATAATAAAATACACTAAACGAAACATTAAATACCATGAATATTAATTATTTCGTGATATAATATACATAATGGTAAATATATACTGCAAACAAAATAAATAATTGGTCACTATGGCATTAATATCACAGATGTGAATGTGAGGTGAGAAACCCTAACATTGAGTATGAATCGACACATACATTATTTATAATATGGAATAATAAACTAATGATAATTATTTACTTTCTTAATAAAACATTTCATGTTTATTATTCATTTTATTTAACTTATTACCATGTCATATATTATTACATAGTCAATTAAGTTCATGTTAGGTGTTTCGATAATATTAGGATTATGTGTAAAAAAGGACTCCAGTAGGTTGACTATGGTCAAAGAGAACATTAATTGAATATATAAATAATAAAAATAATGAATTAATTATCATATTAATACATTAAATATAATTTAAAAACATTCATGAAATATTTAAATGAAGAATGAAATATGTTACAATCATGGAGATGGTAGGACATACGTACACATGTGTAACATTTCAATTTTTCAATGATCAATATGGAATGAACTTTGGTAATATTTTATATTTACATAATGATAAAAAATCATATATAACATTAGATTTTATTAAATATACTTATATATATCATCCATGTGGTGTGGTTATGAGAAGAGATTCACATCACTTCGTGAATGCGGTAGTCCACACATACACGAATGATGTTATAATTGCCCAGTTAAAGATATAAAATGATATATTATATTTCCAGAATGGTAATTTTTTAATTATTATAATAAATATTTCATTTTATTCCCATATAATTATTATCATTTTCTTTATTACCTTCTATGTAATGAGTTTGTGAAAAACAAATCACATCACTTCTCGAGGTGGTATTCCGTTACACATAGACATGATGTTATCTTATCCCCTATTGAATAAAAAATAAAAAATATATATATTATATAATAAATAAATAGATATAATTATGTATTAACAATCATATATATACTTTATATTTATCATTATACTGAACCATGATAGGTGGTAATGGAAAAATGAATGACATTAGTTCCCGAGGTGGTAGTCCTCTGTACAAATGAATGATGATTTTGTAACACATTTGATGAATATGGAGATGATTTTAGGTAATTAACATAACATATAAGCATTTAATTATATATAAGTGTTGGTCGGAGTGGATACTCAAGAGGGGGGGGTGAATTGAGTTCCAATTAAAATTTATGTTAAAATATTGTCTATTTAAAATCCCCTAATTTATAAAACAAGTTAAACTATAGTGAATTTATACAGATTGTAGATGTTCACTTATCTTCTGAAAGATTGATTAGGTCTTAGTTAATTTGACCACAAGATTAAACTAACTTTTGAAACTAACCTACTGGTATACAATAAGTATAAAAACTTTCTAATTTAACTATCAAAGTAGCTTTAAAATAGTTTTGTATTTCAAAGTAATAGCATCAGAATATTAAAGATATATGTAGTATACTTTAAACATAAACTAATGATTCACAGTAGATATAAAATGAGGTTCATTCTCAAGACGAGGCTTAGTCCTCTCAAATTTATATAAATTTGATCCACACCCTGGATCATGGTTAACAATAGTTTACAAAACTATCCAGGCCATGCAGGGACCTCTACCACTGTTCTTCCTAGGAAACAAAACAAAGACCAGGCCATTCAAGGACCTCTTCCATAGTTGATGTGGGTAAACAAGAGTTAAGAGTTTCAGAGTGAGGATTTTGATATCTCCCAGTTCAGTGCAGGAGATAGTGTGTGTATAAGATATACAGAGTACACAACACTTCTAGAAAGTAAATAAATAAACCACTTAGAGAAAACAGATAAGAGTTTAGAAAGATCTAGTGATTATCAATACAGCTCTAGAATCGTTGGATTCAACAGGAATGCTTCTGAGTCCTCTGGTTTTTCTGTTGAAAAACAGAGTGTCGTAGGTCAGCTTTTGTTCTACAGGAGTGAAAAAGATCTCTTGATTCATTGTGTGTTCTTCAGTGGTGTTGGATTGCACTCATGAGAGTTCTTTGAAGGTCTTTCAATCTCTTTATTGCTCGATATTGTTCTCCATGTTCAGCACAGTGCTCTCAGGTGTATGTGAGTTCTTTTTGTTGTATCATCACACTTGCACACCACACGTGTACTTCATCTCAAACTTCCTTATATTCCATGAGTTCTGGCAGTAGGAATGATTCCCTTTTCATAGGTACGTGATACGGTTTCCTGACATTCCAAAAAATATCATTAAATAACATTAATTGCATTAAAAACATCAAATATGACCGTTTTCATTATCTAAATAATATTGAAAAAAGTTAAGAAATGGTGTAACAGTGATTATTTAAATGGTGTCTTCTTCACGGTATAGTCTTCATGGTATGTGGTCACGGTATGTTCTTCACGGTGTCTCCATGTCACGGTGTCTAGGTCACGGTGTGTCCTTCACGGTGTCTGGGTCACGGTGTGTCCTTCACGGTGTCTGGGTTACGATGTGTCCTTCATGGTGTCTAGGTCACGGTTTCTCCTTCACGGTGTCTAGGTCACGGTGTGTCCTTCACAGTGTCTGGGTCATGGTGTGTCCATCACGGTGTGTGAGCCACGGTGTCTGGGTCATGGTGTCTGGGTCACGGTGTCTGGGTCACGGTGAGTCCTTCACTGTGTCTCTATACTTAGACAAATATCTGTATTTGGACTTAGACAGTAATATGAAAAATATGGATTAATCTTAATCATTAGAGAGTAAGAGAACTTGAATCATAAATATAAAGGCTTCATAATATATGTGATATTTTTTATCATGCATAAGACTAGTAAAAAATCAACAAGACTTGTTATCATTAAAACATGACGTGTAGTTATTATTGAGATTGAATAGAATTAGCAAGATGTGAAATGAAGATTGAGATTAATTAACAAGAATAGGATTTGTGATCATTAAAACATGATTAATACATGAGTATTCCAACAATAAGAAACTAAGGTCATTATAATATCATGGTTAAATATTATTTGAAAGATGTGGATGATGAAATAAATGACAAATATTCATTGAAGAATGTTACATCTTCTTCTATAATCCTCTGTTGGTTTGCACCAAAATCCATCCAAGGATGGAATATTTATGTAACATCCACAGTTACACACACCGATGTCATGCGGTGGTCAGTCACATGACCTCAGGAATGACTCCCAATATTCTAGAGGCTGCTGACTAGCAGCGAGGTTCTAATAATGATCAGGGGGATACGATACCCTATTTATCAAAGTGGCACAACAACAAAAATAAATAAATAGTTTTCAAATGATATAATCATTAACCATATGAACCAATATCACATAATGACTGAAACAATAAAATAAAATATAAAAAATTAATCGGTGGATGATCCATTCTATGTACATGTCAAGTGTAAGTATGAAATACCAAATATAAATAAAGACAATGACAACTCCTAAGAGGTTCTTGAATATAATATGGTTCCCATAACCATGATCCATCCGAACCAAAAATATCTTACCTAGGGACTTTTCCCTTAACATGTCATATAATTAAAAAAATCTATTTGTGTAATGATCAGACAGCGTGATTATTGTCTGAGTACAACTCAATTGGCCACCCCCAATGGCATTGAAAGCAATATCAAGTCAAAACACATTGTAAACCTATATAATGAATAAATAAATAAAATAAAGTTATCTATATACATTTTTTAAATTACTCTTTATCTAACCACATATCCCCTGGGTTCTTGGGGACACTTGAACTCTCAATACCTAATTCAGACCATTCCCGAGTCTGAACTATCCCCAAGGGATATCAGGTATATTAATGCCACTATTACCATTAATCATCTCAATTCATATTGGAATTCCATTTTTACCATACATTATATCAAATAATATAAGAATACAATTTTTACCATTCATCATCACAATTAAAATCTTAATTCCATTGTATCCATTTATCATATGAATTACTATATGAATGGAATTGTTACCATCCATTATCTCAATTCACTATGGTATTTTGACATAGTAGACCATGTCCTACACACGATTATCACATATATGAAAATATCAAAATATCAGATATAGCAGAACAACAAATTAATTTTTTCACCAATTAATTAATCTGATGTAAAAATTTCTTATCCACAACATTCCATCAAATAATTCAATAATTAATTAATCACATCCATCCTATTAATAAATTCAAAAATTAATTAATCATATCAATTCAATTAATTAATTTAATCCATTTATTAATCACATCCATTAAATTAATTAATTGTGAAATTTATTAATTCATTTCAATAATATCAATATACCAATAATTAACTTAAAAATTAATTCTTCCACTTCAATAATACCATTATCCACATAATTTATTCAACAATTAATTATTCCAACTCAACCAGTTAAATATACCGAATTTCAAAATCGATTAATTAATTTAAAATTTTAATTAATTCAATGTAATAAATTTAATTATAATAATAAAATTAAATTATAAAATTAAATACATGTAATTGATAACAATACTTTTAGATTTTAATAATACACCACAAGCCTCATTTCCATGACAAGAAACATCCAAACAAAAATTCCCAGGATTGAAATAGATAGGTCAAACCCATGATGAAGAATGATATATTCAATCAAATCCATGAAAAAATATTAAATGGATAATGTTACAGAAAACCAAGATCTATATCTAGAACTAATAGTGTATAAACATCACTATTTTATCTAGGAAGAGGAGAAAGATAGAGGGAGGTCAATCAGAAATGAACCACATACCCAGAGTGGTGTAGATCTTAAATCCTCCCTTCAGTTCTCCAAGAACAGAGATCAATAAGGCCTTTGAATCCATCCATAAGCCTCAAAAATGAGGGAGAATGTTTAGGGTTGACCTAGGGACCATTATGGGTTAAAATGGGGTGTTTGGGAACTTTAATTATAATTTTTGATTTAATAAAATACCCTCCCATGGTATCCTGGGAATGGGTGCACAGTTTGAATAACCATAAACCTTAACCATGCACCTCTTATAGGTGGGGGAGGGCTTATTGTTTATTCTAACAGGAAAATGATTTGAAAAATCAAGCATCATCCAGTAAAATATCATCTGTTTTGGTTCACACAGTTTTTTGGGCTCTGGTGCACGGTTTTGGAAAACCCTATTCCAACCTTGAAAAACATATCCTCTTTCCAAAATTATATAATTTTCACCCAAATTAACCCATGTTAACACCCAATCAAAAAGTACCCAAAACAAGGAAAAGATTACCAGAACACAGGCATGAGAAAACTCTAAAAAAGGTAAGGTTCTTACAATCTCCCTCCATTATAACAGCTCATCCTTGAGTTTTACTCCAAATAAACAATAATATTATGAGATAAAATGATCAATCCAATGATCCCACATATATTCATATATCTCAAATTTTTCCTCCTTCCCATTCCCATGTTTCCAAAATACATGAAATATCTGCATGTTTTAACCCTATGACACTTTCACACTACTATCCAAAGCATGTATCAGATGCTCCTCAAAGGATCCACCTATTTCATGCTGAAAATAAAACAATTCCATCACATGATAAGGGTCCGGGTGATACCACTAATTTTGTGACACATAAATAAAATCATGCATAACATAGTACCTATGTAATAGAGCTAATAGTTACATCACAAGCATGATTCTCTCCCCAACACCAAATGGTCCAACATACCTGGACACCAATTTCCTCTATCTCTGTATCCTATAGTGACCCAATCTATGTGACACCCAATGGAATATATGATCACCCTCAATAAACTATAGGGGTCATAAACATCCAAAATTATATGAATCTTTTCTACTTAGATCCATATCCATGGGTTTCTGAATCAACTAAACCTACACTAATTCCACTTACATGATACTCGATACCAACAACTCTGAATCACCTGCCTCCATCCAACATAGAGGTGAACTACATGTTTTACCATAAACAGAATCATATGGGTCCATCTGTATAGTTTCCCAATAACTATTAATATAGTAGAACTCCAAAAAATATGGGTGCTTCTCCAAATATCCATCAATGACTAGGAAACATGCTCAAAGAATATCCTCAAGAACATGTTGAGTAAGTTCTGACATCCCATCTATCCATGGGTGGAATGTCACACTCCACATAAAATGTGTACCAAAAGCCGTCATTATTCCCTTCTCAATGCAAGAAGTAAAATGTGAGTCATGGTCTGAAATAGTAGTTTGTGGTTCCGTATATGGACAGACTATTTTTTGAGCACAAAAATCATTCAACTTTTCCATAGAGAAAGTATCTCGTATTTGGAAGAAATGTTCTACCTTTTTCTAATAGTCCAAAATCACCCAAATAGTTTCATTCGTATGAGGCTTCCTTAGAGAAACAAACATAAAACTCAATATAACACAGCACTACTTCCATTCTGGAATGGAAAATAGATACAGTGAACCACCAGGTTGTTCATTATAGACCTTCACCTATTGGAAGGTGTATCATCATGTCACGAACCATACTATATCATTTTTCCTGCCCGACCACCAATACTATCATCCTTTTTCATAGTACATTTTGGTCACACCCAGATGAAATGCACACTTAGATGCATTAAATTCATACATCATCACCTCTCACATAATAATTGGAAAAACAACCCAATTTATGGAATTTATGATCCCATCCTAATCTGTACGCCAATCTGAAGGTGACCCCAACCTTTAAGGATTTACCTTAAGCCTAAAAATTATAGATCATCTTGTTGCATTTCTCTAATATTCCTCAAGAGTGTAGACTCAATTGAAACAAATATGAGATTCATCTTCTCATGGATCTATAGATCCAGAAAAGGCATCTCAGAAAGTAAGTTCATCATCTTTCACAGATCACTGGACTTCTAAATTTCATATGTTTTATTTTTCCCGATCAAATAATCTGCAACATTGTTTCCGTTCTTGGCTGTATATACTATCTCAAAGTCAAATTATTGCATACACTCAACTGACCTCTGATGTTGGAGGTTCAAATATCTATTTAGAATGATATACATCAAGATCTTGTGAGAAGTATAAATAGTAAACTTCTCACATAATAGACAGTTCTGCCAACACTTCAAAGAATAAATTGGTGGAGCTATCTTGAGGTTATGTGTAGGGAAGTTCCATTCATGTGGAATCACCTACCAAGATGTATGTAGCACCAATTGAGCTCTCTAAATCAACACTGCTCTTATCCAAATCCCATAAGAATTACAAAACACTTTATATTCCTTATCTAAATCAGGTAGGATCAATATTGGTGTTGATGTTAGATGTTTCTTCAACTCTTAGAAAACATTCTTGTATGCTTCCAACCAGTCAAAATTTATCCCCTTTTTTCAATCCCGAATATAGTGCTTCCAAATGGGGAAAATATTGGATGACCCTCCAATAATATCCATCTAATCCTATAAATCTATGGATATAGAAATATTTCATGTGATGCTCCCAAGATATCATTTTGTTCACGTTCTATGGTTGTACATACCATTATTCCTTCAAGATGAGTTGGCCCAAGAAGTGAACCTAATCAATAAAAAACGGAAACATAGATAGCGTGTCATATATATAATTTTTTATTAGTGTACTTAGAATGATGTCAATATGTTGGTCATGATCATCATGATTTTTTGAGCACACAATGATGTCCTCCCCAACCACAACAAAAAATCAATCCAGGTAAAAAATTAAGGTTATGGTAATGAAGTCCACAAAAAATTTTGGTGCATTCTTCAACCCAAATGGAATTATGATAAAGTCATAGAGTCCATACCTAATTCTGAAATAATTCTAACGTATATCAGATGGTCAAACTATCAATTTCTTATATCCTGATCTCATTCCAATTTTAGAGAAAACACAAGCTCCCAAACAGGTAAAATAGATCATCAATATGCATAAGAGTATACTAGTTCCTCACAGTAAGCTCTATCAACATCTTATGATCAACATAAAAGCACAAAGATCTATTATTCTTATTTAAAAAAAATACCTACATGGTTACATACTTGTATATATAAATCTCTTATAATCCAACTCCTCCAGTTGAGTCTTGAGCTCTAGAAGCTCAATCTGTGCCATTATGCATGGTTTAATAGAGAAAGAATGTGTCCTTAGCATGAGATCAATGGTAAATTACACATATATTTAAAGTGGAATCCTCAATAAGTCTTCAGCAATCACATCATGAATCCTGTTTACTTTGGGTGGAAAGACATCATGATTTTCACCTATAACTTCCAACAAAAGATTGGAAACCATGGTACTCAACTCCCATAGTTTTATATGAACCATCCATGGATGGACTTCATGGATATCCCACTATCATCATTAGATACAGTTGTCACCATTAGGAGATGTAAAATTCAATATCTTACAGTAAAAAACTATGTGGGCTCGATATACGCCACTAACCAATACATACTCAAAATTAGGTCAAAACCAGAAATTTCATGTATGTATTGATACCAAAAAAATACCTAACCTTGATAGGACACCCTTTGAACAAATAGATTTCTCTCAACTGTACCCCAAATGGTGTATCTACCATCATCACCCAACTCACAAGCTCCACCACCTGGACAACAATATTCACATGTTGGGAATAAATAAAGGAATGAGAGGCAGTAGTATCAAATAAGGAACTAGATACCATAAAAGATACAAGAATAGTACCTTTATCCATCGATAGACCAACATTTCTATCAACTAGGGTTGTCTAAATAGAATGAAAATGTCCTTCCGATCTTCCCATTGACACCACTTTGTGATATCCTCACTGGGGTGACACACACTGATGCCCTAAGACGTTCGGTCACATGACCTCAGGCATGCCTCCTCGTACACCAAACACTTCCAACTTGATGAAGGTGATTTAATATCGATCATGGGTAGACTATACTATCATTATCAATGAAGAAAAATAGTGGAAATAAATAAACAGTAATCAAATGATATAACCAATAAATAGATAATCTAATATCTTGTGATGAAAAAAACTGAAAACTACGATTTACAAAACAATATAATGGATAGGCCATTCCAATTACATGTGAAGTGTCAATATGAAAATCCAAAAATAAAAAAATATAGTAAAAATCCTATGTGTGTCCTGAATATCATTCATTTCCCTCAACCATGATCCATGTAGACTCAACCATCTAACATAGTGAATTTTCTCTTGAATTTTCCTGAAACCATAAAGTCTATTTGGGTACCGATCAAGCATCTCAAGTAGGGTGTGATAGAAACTCAAAAAGCCAACACCTAAAGCATCTAAAACAAAATCTAGTCAAATCGGTGTGTGTAGTTGTATGAATTATAGATAAAATAAATAATGTAAACTATTTAGATTTATTCAATTACTCTTTATTTGACCACATAACCCCTGAGTTCCTGAGGACAACCAAACTCAATATTACTTCTTTGGCCCATTCCAGAGTATGAACTCTCCCCAATGGGATATCATATATCTTAATTCCAATGATACTATTCATTATTTCAAATCATACATGAATGAAATGGTTACCATTAATCTTCCCATTTCGTATCTTAATGTAATTGTTACCACTCATCATCTCAATTCAAATCTAAATGATATTGATACCATTCATTATATCAATTCATATCTAAATATCATTATCACCATTCAACATCTCAATTAATCTCTGAATGTTATTGTTACCATTCATCATCTCAATTCAAATCCAAATTCGATCGTTATCATTTATCATCTCGATTCACTAAGGTATTTTGATGCAGCAGACCGTGTCCCACTCACGATTATTACACATATCATAATATCACAATATCACATATATCAAAATATCACATGTACAAAAATAAACTCTTAATTAATTCTAGAATCAATTAATCAGAATTGTCCTATTAATTAATTCAACAAATAATTAATTATATCAATTCCATTAATTAACTTAATCTATTAATTAATCACATCAACTCCATTAATTAATTCAAAAATTAATTATTCAAATTGAAGAATCTAAATATCCCCATAATTAATTCAATAATTAATTATTCCAATTAAGAAATACTAATATCCCCCTGATTAATTCTACAATAAATTATTCCAACTCAATCAAGTTAATATCACCAATTTAAAAATCAATTAATTAATTTAAAAAATTAATTAATTATATGTATGAAATTATATTTATAATAATCTAATATAAATTATAAAATTACATACACATAATTGAAGTCAAGACATTAGGATTTGAATAATAGACCACCAACCACAAATTTTTACCAGCAATTTCCCAATGTAAAATTTTTTAATTGAAATAAATAAGTCAAACCCATGATGAATAATGAGATCTTGAATCAAATCCTACAGAAAATATTGAACAAATAAAATTAAAATAAAGTTAGATCTAAATCTAAAACCATGAGAATATAATCAACTATGTTTTACTTCAGAATAGTAGTGGTAGATATAGATCATTCAAGATGTTTGGAAGACTCTAAAAATCAGATATAATGTTTAGGGTACAAATAAAGTTGATTCAGGGTTAAAATGTGTGGTTCATAAATTTTTATTCTAATTTTATAGTTTATTAAAATCTCATTCATGGTTTTCTGTGCAAGGGGAAATTATTTACCAAACTGTTCACCATAACTATGCTTCTATTATGAAGGAGATGGTGCATGATTTCTCTTATTTGGGATCATGGTTTGACAAACCATGCACTAGCCATTGGAATACCCTCTCTTTAAGATCACACGATTTTCTGGATGGGGCATACCACATGCAAAAATCATGCTCTAACCATGCACTGCCTCACCCCCTTCCCAATTTATAAAATTTTCACCCAAAAGCACCTAAGGTAACACCCAAACAAAAAGTACTCAAAAAAGGTAAATAGGAATGTGAAAACTAGCCCGAGGAATATCCATAAAAGGTTAGGTTCATAAAAATTTATGAAAAAAATAATGAATCTAGTGTGAGGGGAGATATTTTTTGATGCGATTTGGGAAATTCTTGGGTGAACCAAATGGGTAGGTAGGTGTGAATATGATATGATAGGGGTGACCTTTTTTGGTGAGGTGAGTGGCACAATTTTATATTTTTAATGGAAAATAGTGTACCCACATTGTTCACCTAAAATAATGGTCCCAAATAGAGTATTATAGACAATTAAACATTATAGAGACAATATATTTCCAAAAAATAAATTTTTTACTAGTTTTATGTCATTTTAAATCTTATCTTTTATGTTTAACCCCCAAAAAACCAATTTTTACTATAACTGTGGAAATTAAATTCTAATATTTTCACACATCATATTGGTAATAAATATGTTTAAATTATTATTTATTATAAATAATGTTTGATAAAAATGTGAGATCCATTTTTGAAAATTCCATTCACATAATATTTATATTTTAATTTAAAATTGATCCCACACATGCGATGATAAAGAGAATTTTCAAAGAGAAAATTTTCAATGTTTACAATTTTTTTATATGAAAATTATATTAAAAATGATTCTAGTGATATAAATTTTATAAATAAATATATAATTGAACTATATATTCTTTAAAGATAATTTAAAATATAATTTAAATATATAAATAATTTAATCAAAAATGTGGTTTTTAATTATAATTCATTATTTTTCACTATTCATCAAAAATGAAACATTTTATATAATTACCAAAATTTATCCCTAACCTAATTTTGATATGATTATTTCAAAAATTAATCTAATATTGCTAGATACATGTCAATAATGTTTCATAAATTAATTATAGATTATGAGAATATTGCAAGACTGATCCTCCTTTAATAAAAATAAATTTTTTCAGAAAATCGTTATTTCTATTTCAAATCATTCTTATTTTATTTCTAATTAATATATAACCATTTAATTTGTTTTATAAATTTTTAAAACATAAATTTTACATAAATTAATTATTAATATTCATACATTCCAGCATAATGGCTATGTTATAATGGTAATGTTTAAATGGTAATATTTTAATTGAGTATCGCATTCCCTTAAAATAAGGTGTTGCATGCATCGCAAGCTATAAAAATGGTTGAATTTATATTAGAATAAATATGTAATAAAATATAAGCGTCTTATATTCTCTTCCAATTTTTTTATGTCACATATGTTATCAATCATGACATTACTATTTTAAAAGCTCGGGGTGTGGCATATTTTTCATTATTTCCCTGTGTAAACATTTTATCTCATAAATAATCATGAAATCCCAAGAATATAAGGTTTAGTTTCATTGAAAACAAGCCACATAAGAAACTTATTTTTCTACACATGTGAATATTTATCTATTATTAAGCCACACCAGACTAGATTCTTTATATCTTATATGTAATACTATTCTTTATGACCAAGTTATTGGAAACATAAAAAAGTTGTTCTCTCTGATGCTCAATAACGAGAAATAAAAGAAAATCAATATGTCATCAATGGTTGATCATTAAAATATGATGAAGCCTGATATTTATAGAACAAGCATATTACTAATAACATGTTATAATAATATTTCTCTATTATTCATGATATAAGGACATGTAACACCAAAGGAAAAAAATGTATCATGGAACAAGAGTGTGAGATATTAAACATGGGTCATGGAGTATAATCATAAGAATATGAAATATATACATTTCATTTTATTGAATAATGTAATAGAAAAGAAATTATTAAAAATATATAGGCATAGTAAAACATCATATTGTGACGAAACCAATTATTTTTAGCATTTTATGTGTTAAAAAATTGAGGTATTTTTATCCTTTATGTTATGAACAAATATCTGAATTATGAAAATTTTGTTTTATGAAAATCTAAGAAAATCCCTGCTTTATGTTCTGAAAAAACCAAATCATGTATACCCTTTAAATTATGAAACATTTAAAGCATGTATCTATCTTATTTTATTTCAAAAATAAAATCATTTTTGTTCTTTTCAATGTTAAAAAAATAAATTCATATCCACTAATTAAGTTGTAAATAAACAAAATAATTCCCTTAATTCATTATCTTATGTGATATAAAACTGTAACCCATGCATCAGAGGGTGATATAGGACCCCACCTATTATCATTCATACATATGTATTCTACAAAATATAAATTATTTTATATATCCAGAAAACATATGGAGAGAAAATGGGTTGCATTTTTCACATCACAAAGAACTGATTTAAAGAAAAATGGGCTTCACAACCCTTCCAAATGGTATAAAAAATGGACCAAAATAATTTCAATGGTCGATACCCAAAATTCAATCTAAATAAATTAGATTTCATAAGTACATTTAGAGGTTTATTAATGAGAAATAAATTCCAATGATGTAAATCCATTGGAAATAAACGGTAAATATTGATGAAAGCCCACTTTTTAAAATTTATTTAAAACTCTTTAAAGGTTTTTTAATTAATTTAAAAAATATTATCTTAATAATATTTATCCATTATAATAAAAAAGGGATTCTAGGAAAAAGAATTATGATAATTATAGAAATACAAATGAATTTTCTCTGAGGAAAAAATCTATTAAAATCAGTTTTAAATTAAATAATTACTTCCTAAATTAATACATTATCCTTTAGAAAATATATGAATAATTTCTTTTTCATTATAAACACATCAAGAGTTAATATAATATTCAAAAAAATATTATAATCATGTAATATAATAGTTTAATGAATAATTATCCTATCCTGAGAGAACACATAAAACATTTTTCAGAAACTGCATATAAAATTGTCATAAAATAAGATGATAGGGTAAAAATGAAAAAGTAATTTTAAAGAAGGATAAGTGAATGATTTAGAAAAAAATAAAAACGGATATATAAAAATATATCCTTTAAAGTAAAAAACGTTTTTCATAGGGTAATGTGGATTGGAAGATAAAACAATTTATTACAAAATAATGGAGACCAATTTAAATTATTTAAAATAACCTTATTGAGAAACCAAATCATAAAAAGAGTATATAACAATAGTTTTCATAAATATTTGAACAAAAATGATAAGGTCACATGAGAAAACACATAATTGGGTTTACATATATAAATTATATCATTGGTAAGAAGAGAAAATATTGACACAGAATAAAATGATGTTATTTGGATATGATGAGAATTATTCTCAACGTCCTCAAAATTTATAAAAAAATAAATCCATAAATATAATTCCCTATAAAATATTAATTAATTATATGGTAATATCATAATATAATATAATATAACCATCATGTAAAACCATAGTATTGAGATCCTTATTATTCAAGGAAAGATGTTGCCTCAAGTAGAAACCCTTACGGTCATGGTAGCGTTAGAATCAAATGAGCACAAAAGGGTTACAATGAAATGTATATAAAAATATATTTAAATTAAATATATTTATTATACTTTTAAGTATGTATATAGTTTTAAACACAATATAAAATAATTTATGGTTCATAATATGAAACATGTCTCATTGAATTGAATATAGAGGTGAATAATCCTTACATTAATTCCAAACATCAACGATTGTTCTTGAATTTATAGTATAATGAACATACCATTATTAATCACTATTTTTAGTACCTTATATACATATATATATATATATATATATTATCTTTTAAACACATAATTTATTACAATATATTACAAATATGTTACTCTATTATAGTTCATTTGTTCATATGATTTTAGGATTTTTCTATTTTTGTTTGATATAATTTCATAGTGATGAGAATGGTTATCACATATTGGTTTGATGTTTGTAACTCATAATAATTAATAATATTATAATATTTTCTAAAATATTATTTAACTTCCTTTTAATTTTTTGAAAGGCAAGGATGTGGTTTATCAAATAATTAATAGCGATGAACTAGTTTTGGTGTGTTTAAAGAACAAAAGGTGGTATAATAATTAATATATTAAATATTAATAAAACATTTCTATAATAATTAAAAGATATTATAAAAATTATTATTACTTAAAATTATAATTATATAACATTACATAATCATTCATGATATAATAATTATAACATTATTCTCATAGGTGGTAAAACCGACCAAAATGAGAATTTGTTGAAAAGATTTAAAGAGTAAGTACATATTTTTATATAATTTTAATATAATTTTGAAAAAATATTGAATATTTAAATAGTATAATTATATTTTAGTAAATTATTTCTTATCACCATACATGTATATTGGTGATGACAAATGAAATTTTGTGTTTGTGGAGGTGTTAGTCCACAGATATGCATGATAAACGATTCCATTTCTCTAAAAAATTGGAATGAATAAAGGTATATGATGAATTATAATATCATAATTATAACTAATAAATAGTACACATATTATTTCATCAAATCCATCATTTTTTACCAACATGAATGTAATTGATAAAAAATATACATATTTCTCTATGACAGTGGTATTCCAAAAATACACATGATCAATGTTATTTTTTTCATAGTGGGTGGAAGGAATAAAATAAGTGTTGGTAAATTAATATAATAATATTATAGTATATAAATAATTTATTTATCATTATAATATGAAGGATATAAAGTTTTTGTAAAAAGAATATTATGAATTTAATCGCTAACGAGTAAGAAATACTCATGTTGAGAACCTGAGATTTCTCTTCTCAATATCTTTGTAAATGGAGGACTTAGGCTAACTAATTGAGGCCAAAAGATTATGAAAATAATGAAGGATTAAAGGAGAGTATAATTTCAAAATTTTAGTATTAAATTATAATGGATTGTTTTATTGTGATGTGGTGGAAGTTATCTTATTTTATAACTGAAGTGAATAGTAATTTTTTGTTGTACTCATTACATTTAAATATTGGTATGTAACTATTCAACGATAAAAAGATAAAAAGATAAAAATATATAAAATAATGAAGGTTAGGTGGATTGGATAACACATATCAAATTCCAAAATGTGGAATCATTTTATTTAAATGTTTTAGGTCTTTTATACTTGGAAAACAAATTGTTTCCCATTTAACATATATCATAGTAACTTATTTTTTTAATAAGATACATAATTTGAAGGACAAAAATTAAAATGAAACTTATTAAATAATTTATAAATGTTTATTTCAAATATTAAAATTAATTTATCAATTTAAATTTATAAATGTAATAAAAAATCATTTTATTATTACTGTACATAATGTATATAATCTATTATTAAAGAAGTGTTATTTACGTTTAATTTTTGTTGTGTAGTATAAGTTTTTCAATGATTTTTTATTTCATGATATAAATTGAATTATTATAAAAAAATTATATTACTTTCAAATTTACCCAATGTGAGTATCAATGTAAAAATTTTTAATTAAAAGTAATGAAAGAAAATAATTATTAAATTAGCATAATTAAATGTTGTTTATGTTTTGAAATATTAAACCTATGTTTATTGTGTTAATATATTATTTTTAAATAAATAAATTTACTCATTAAATGGTTATTTCATCAATTTAAATGTTTTATAAACTTAATGTTATTACATATATTATAATAACGTCATAAAATGTATAGTTTTGTAAACACTATATTTTTTCTATTCAACAAAAATTTAATTATTTCAAAAAAAATCTATAAATTCATCATAGGATTGTTTTTATATATAAAAATATAAAATACTTCATCTTTATCATATTCATATTCTAAATGGGATATAAATTATTATTAATATAGAAACAGACATCTGAAAAAAAAGTATTTTTAGGAAAAATAAATTACTATTGAATTATAACACCTTATTTCATAGTTTTCATAGTGTGGTTACTTTATTGATACCTAAAACTTTAGTAAAAATAATATATTGGTGGTATTTAATATTTTTATTTTATTAATTTATTTGTGTTTTTTTTTGAGTTTGGTGTTTCGTGTATTATAAGCGGTCAAACCTAGTATTAATTAGAGAAATATATATTAAACAATCCATGGGCTTTACACAAATTTCCTTTCATGGGTAAAATAATATTATTTTATAGACTTTCACGCATTTTATAGCACTCATTTTTATCATATCCTATTATCTTGAAGCCATAGAATTCTTAATTTCATTGAACACACCTCGTCTTTATAAAAAAATTCATATCATGGATGTTAAAATTTATGTAAACTTATCATGACATTTTATAATAATACTTTCTATTCAAAGGGAACAAATTTAGGATGGTGATCACAAATATTCAACATATACCACTCTCTTATACTCAAACATTGGTTTTGAACCCCTCTTGGTTCATATATTTATCCAGAGTAAAATTGTTTATAACTCCATATTCCATTTATAGTATTTTAGTGGAACCCGCATTTCAAAATTGCTCACTAGTCAACCATAATATATTGATCAAAAAATATTGAAAGGGGATAATCATTTGAACAGGTAATATGTTTCTCCATCCTCTATATTGTTTCCCTATCATAACAAATTCAAATATCGACATCTATGATTTACAAAATCCAATATTCTTATGGACAACAAGATGAAATGTATATAGATATTATGGGTTCATTATATTAGCTCATTTTCTAAAATAAATTAGCATCAAATTCAAAAATAACATTTTTTTTATATCCAAGACTCTTCATATATAATTCAGGTTAGTAATATTCACTATATGGATTTTCATTATATTATGGATTCTCGAACTATAAATTGAATCCTCATTAATATTATGTTAATACACATCATATCGAGTGATTGAAACATTTAATACTACAGTCTGGATGCTACGAAATTAAATTAGGAGAAAAAATATGACATATTATATATGAACATAAACATTATTTCCTCTTCCTCCCTTCAGGTTACCCACACCAATATTTGACCTTTCCTTCACACCTTGTCATTACTCATCACATGGGAATGTAAACCATTTACAACATTTTAATGAACTATCAGAACATAAAAAAGTTATTTCATGTGGATTAAGGTAAATAATCCTAAAATTTAGGCATATTAAGACCATTTTAGGTCACTCACCCTGGTGTTTTACTCATTATTCACATTGGGATACTGATCATCATGATGGGTAATAACACATTTTACATTTTTTTTCTAGGATCTATAACCCTAAAATAAAATCCCCACATTAGTAAATTCATTACAAACTTAATTTTCTTATAGGCTTGAGTTTTAGATCAACCCTATTGAACTAGGATACATAATATTTTCAAAACAATATAATCCTAAATTTCATACATTCGATCTTGGTCTATAATTAAATATTTTTAATTTCAAAAAAAAATTATATAAAACATATTAGGTCAAAAACATTTAAAGTTATATCTGAAAAGAATTAAATTCTTAACTTGTTATACCCAAACCGTTCATAGTAGAGTAAAATATTAAAACATGAAATGAAAAGTCCCAAATCTCAGGATAATAATTTATATCCTTCAAAAAATTCAATACATGCTTTCTTGGTATGAAGGAATGGAAAACATTAAGATAAATACCTCCCAAATGTTATTTGTATGAGTGTTAAACTCCTCATTCAGGTCGGGTTTGTGCACATCCTGTCAAGTGAGACCCCAGAAGGGGTGAACTATGAAATTTTTTTCCATTTCCTACTAATCTATAGTCGTTTCATGGATTGGAGGAAAATTATGTCACTTGAAAAAAAAAAGTTATAATGATAATGAGCACAAAATATTAAATTAGTAAATATACTATATACTCATTAAGTATAAAAGCATGGAAAATTAGAGTAGTTTTCTGGTCTCTCATATGAAGAAATATCATTTTCCTGAAAAGTGACCAATAATATTTTCTGGAGGTGCCCTGACCTATCTTGAAAAAACCATACCTTCTTCTTAAACACATTTTAAGATATTAATTTCAATGAACATAAAACCCTTTTATAGAAAAATCTACTAACATTAGATAAGGATAATTAAAAATATACCCCATATACTACAATACTATATTCATACAATTACACATGTATTGGAAGGAACCATATTTATCATTAGTCTAAATAGATAATCCTTGGTTTATGATGAAATAGAAATTTAACATTACAATCATATATCTATCAAAGAGAACACATCTATGAGTATAATCAATTTTTGTTAATTATCCAAAATATTACCCTTGAATCCTGGTAATTATATAACAACACATGACCATTCAATACTGTTTCACACGGATTTCGGGGATGACCTCCTGGACGGGAGATTCAAACGTTCTGATCGGTTTCTAGCGGGTTTGTTCATAGAACCGGAAACATCCAATGATTCCACATCCGTTTGGACCTACTTTCCAAAGGTAGGCGCTCATTAGCTTGTGGACTGATGAGGCTTAGGAATTTGCATTGGTCGAGAGGATGGGAGGTCGGACTCATCACACCTTTTTGAGGGGAATTATTGTCTTCTCCGGGACTCTCTTTATAGATTTAAGTTATGTTCGTGAATCCTTATTACATTACCAAGTATAAAATGTGCTTTCCTTTAGTTTTAACAATCAATGATTAAATATTCAAGAAATTTAGAGAATATTTTATATGTATTTGAGGTTCTTCATCAATAGAGAATCATCTATATCTGTTTAGATATTCTTGGTCAATGGTATCCTTCAAAACATTTATATAAAAGTCTCTTGGTCATTATGATGACCAGGATGGTTTTAAAGCCACTCAGTGGGGCACTTGAAGTTTATCGTCATTCAGAAAGACAGGGATTATTTCAAAGTTGGGATCGAACCCATAAATGGGATACCTACGTATCCTTTGTTTTGGAAAAGGAATCAGAACCCACGTAGTTCGAGTAATGGAGTATGATGTTTATGATTGATGGCTCAAAGAAGAATGTCATAATTACTTTTACACTCTAAGCTCACGTGAGTCATGCTCGGTGTGAGAAACAAGAGGTATTGGTAAAAATTTAGACAATTGTGCCATGAAAGGTGAAATCATAAGAAATTGTTTGGGGTTTATGTATGTATGACTTCCCAAATAGATGAAGGTTTAGGATTTACTTTTAGGGAGAAAATCCAGGAACAGGGTCCATAAAGGTATATGTGCTTTATGGATATTTTAATACTCTAACTTGGGACTTATTCCTGAAAAGGAAACCCAAATTAGGAGAGGATTGATAATTGGGTTTTACTCCTGAGAAGGAACCCCATATCAAACGTAATTTAGGACTGGTTAAGAGAAATTAAGGGGCTTGGGGTTTACTCCTGAAAAGGAAGCCCAAGATTATGACTGGGACTTACGCCTAAAAAGGAGTCCCAAGATTATGACTGGGACTTACTCCTAAAAAGGAGGCCCATGTTAGGAATTAAGTATTGGGGCTTACTCCTGAGGAGGATGCCCATGTTTGGGAACTTTAAGAATTTGGGGATAACTCCTGAGGAAGATGCCCAGATTAAAGGATTTATAACTGGGGATTATTCCTGAAAAGAAGACCCAGGATAAGTATTCTCTCATCTTAAAGGATGAGGTTGAATGAACGAACTCTCAATCTTTGGTGGCATAAAGATGTATAAATCACTAGGTTTTGAGAGATATTCCACCGAATTCCTTTCAGATAAAGAAGTCAAATCAAGAAATCATGCCATAAATGGATGTGAAGAGTATCTTGAAGACTGAATCTTGAATAGGAAAGGTGAAATGGCTTAAGAAGGGTAAAATGGGCAAGATGGGCACCCAGAATGGTAGGGGCGCGCAAGTCTTGAAAGGCGTGCAAGTCTTGCGTGGGCGCGCAAGTATTGGTCGCGTAGGTATACCTTGCGCGACACATGGTGTATTTGCGCGATTTTCAATCGGAATTGAAATACTTGAGCGACTCCTTTTTAAACCCTTTAGGATCCCCTTGAGGTTCTTCCAGAAAAGGGATGCGCAAATTCTATTGAAGGAATAAGGTGGTGTGCAAGTATGACCAGTTCCCTTAAGGGCTGGCCATTCAGGCGTGCAAGTGTTGATGAGTTTCAACACTTAGGCCTTCCTCCCTCTCTTTAGATCTTCCGTTCTAGGTAAGAAATTACCTTAGAAGTGTTCTGGAAGCTTTGAGAAGAGACTTGGGCGTCGGGAGCTTCAATCCGAGTTTATGGAAAAAGATCCTCTCGAATGGGGGCCCACAGGGACTATTTATAGGCAGGAGAAGACCCCGGGCGGTTACCGGGCGGTTATCACTTTAGGTCGTGCAAGTCACTTGCACGACCATAAGGCGTCGCGCAAGTAGACTTGCACGACCACTAGGCGGCGCGCAAGTGTACTTGCGCGACCATGAGGGAACTTGCGCGACCAATGGGCAATGTTCTCCTTGTTCATCCCTTTGTCGATTTTTGATGTTTCTTCAAAGGATGAATCACTTTGGACTAAGGTATTTCTTTTTTTCAGTCGTTAGACTTTGTGAGGGAAAGGAGCGTCAACAAAAGTCCCCCCTCAGAGTTGGATCCGGTGAGAAAAGAGGATTTGACTCTGAGGTGAAAAGAAAAACAAGAAATTTGGCAGTTTAAAGTCATGCATGTCGGACATACAAAGGCTAATGTTTAAGGTCGAAATAGCTTTGACCAAAAATGGATTAGAATTGACACAATTCCTTGAAAGTTCATCTGAAAACATATTACTATACTCAAGTATGAGAGAAAATATGTAAACTATGGCTTAAGAGTATTTGAATCTGAGGAATGATATGAAAAAGAGCTAAAAGGCATTAGAAGAAGTAGTTTCCAAGAATGAAGTTACTATTATTTAACAAAACCCGTTAGGGGGTTGAAATATGCAGGGCCACCTAAGGGCATTGGCTGCATGGTCAAATAAATAGTATCTTTCGGCTGACAAGTCTGTTATGTGGACTGTTTATGCAAGGCCACCTATGGGCACGTGCTGCATAGTCAGGCGAACGAACTCTCAAAAAATTTACTTTCCTAGTGCTAAAATCCAGTGAATGATTATGGAGATTCAAATTTTCTAAAGTATAGAGTTTGTTGTATGGAAAGAGGTACTTGAATATGGAGAAGATATTTCCGAACAAGAATATCGAAGAACTGGATGAATATCACTCCTACCAAGGTCTGACCCAAACGTAGGGAAGAAGAATAAACCATAGACTTGAATACTTTCAGATCATGAAAAAGGATATGGGACAAATATGTTAAGGATGGCTATTTTTTGCGGATCCCTACATGCTGTCATTTAAGACAAATAAGGACAAAAGAGGCATTCTTCCCAAGAATGAAGTTACTATTATTTAACAAAACCCGTTAGGGGGTTGAAATATGCAGGGCCACCTAAGGGCATTGGCTGCATGGTCAAATAAATAGCATCTTTCGGCTGACAAGTCTGTTATGTGGACTGTTTATGCAAGGCCACCTATGGGCACGTGCTGCATAGTCAGGAAAAATAATTCTCAGAAGTTTGACATTTTTGTGATTAGAATTCATGAAAAGGGTTATGAAGATCTAAAAATATTTAAGGTTAGGATTATAACACATAAATATGGGTATTTTCCAATGTATATAGAGATACATAGGTCACTGATAACAATAATCACGTTGTGGCTGGGTCCTGAATTGAAATTTTGGACTTCACTACGTATCTCATAAGAATGAGAATCAAGCCATACGTAGTTCTTGAAATGCAGTTTAACGTCGTACAGGACGAAAGTATGAGAAATCTTAGTTTAGGGACATATAATTCGGACCATAATAATGAATACACAGTGTGTGTTTTCATGAGGATTTTTCAGCCAAGGGACTGAAAGTGAAATTTTGGGTTAGGCCCAAAAGACTTGGGGCTGGATTCAAGGGATACTCGAAGGTTCCTACGTATCCCATAAGGATGGGAATCAAGCCTACGTAGTTATAGAACTACCCTTTGTACAAATTTGGTTCGTACATGTGAAGGGTGAAAGGGGACTTTAGTGCAATGATGGTTTAACCTGAGATAAAAAATTTAGGCATTACCATGTATGCACGTAGTCTTTTTGAAATGAAACATGATTGAAAAATCAATGTCAATAATAGTTCTCTCTCAAGTGAGGAGATCAAAGAATATTGTAGTTTATTGTCGTACTGGACAAAAAGTGTTGTATAGTTTAACGTCGTATAATAAGGACGAAAGTGAATCAATGCAAAAATATTGATTCTAGGGTCGGTTTCACAAATCAACATCATATGAGATGGTGCTGAACCGATGTGAAGAGATTATTTTTGGGCTTAAACCCTGGGAGGCTGCCTACATACCCAGCCTGGAGGGCAAGGATCAAAGTCCGTGTAGTTCAATTAAAGAATGAATTAATGATCAAGTTGTTCTTGGGGACAACGATCTAATTAAAATGTTGTTGGGACTTACACATGGTTAGTGGCCCAAAGAGAGTGTTATGGTTGATGTTCGCTCTAAGCTCACGTGAGTCATACTCGGTGTAAGAAACAAGAGGTAACAATAACCTTAACGATCCACAGTTTAATGTCATGTAGGACATATAAAGGGACTATGCAGTTTAAAGTCTTGCAGTTAGGACTATTGGTGCTGCATAGTTTAGTGTCATGTAGTAGGGACAAAATACAGTTTAATGTAATGTAGGACATATCAAGGATTTTCTGTACAGTTTAGCGTCATGTAGTTAGGACGATGGGGATAAAATAGTTTAACGTCATATTGGACGAAAGGGGGACTGTGCAGTTTAATGTCATGCAGTAAGGACAAAATAACACACCATTTATGTCATGTTGGACGAAAGTGCGAATAGTTTAAGGTCATATGCATGGACCGTGGATGGTGTAGTTTAATTTCATGCTGTACCTTTGATGATTATATAGTTTAACGTCTTTCCAGACGTGAGGGACTTTTATACAGTTTAGCGTCATGTAGTTAGGACGTCACAGTTTAACATCTTGCTGGACATAAGGGATTTGCAAATAGTTTATGGTCATATACATGGACCAGGGATGTTGCAGTTTAAGGTCATGCTGGACGGTTTAGGGAACTTTTTCACAGTTTAATGTCGTGTGGGACAAAGTTGCAATTTAAAGTCATACTGGACCATTGCTGTATAGTTTAACGTCATATAGCAAGGACGAACTGGTGCTGCACAGTTTAGTGTCATGTTGCAGGTACATCTTCTTTTCTACAGTTTAATGTCATGTTGGACGAAAAAAGGGCAAATAGTTTAAGGTCATGTGCATGGACCGTGGATGATGATGCAATTTAAAGTCATACTGGACTAACGGACATGTGAATAGTTTAAGGTCGTATAAACAGACCGCATAATTTAACGTCATCTTGGACGAATTGGAAACTTTTTAACAGTTTAATGTCATGTAGGACGATTCAAGTTACTGTTACAGTTTAACGTCATGTTGGACGATAGAACATTGCTGTACAGTTTAAAGTCATGTAGCTAGGACTAAGGTGAAACAATATGAGGATATCAGTTCTGGGGACTTTTTACAGTTTATCGTCATGCTGGACGCTTGAAGTACCACACAGTTTAATGTCATGTTGCTAGGACATAATATAGTTTAACACAATACAGTTTAGTGTCATGTAGGAAATAATAGTAACCAATGTGACAGTTTAACATCATGTTGGACGATAAGAGAACTGACATAGTTTAACGTCATGCTGGACGATGAAAGTGCCACACAGTTTAATGTCATGTTGCTAGGACACAATATAGTTTAATGTCATCTCGGACAAAATATAGTTTAATGTCATCTCAGACAAAAAAGGAACTTTTGTACAGTTTAATGTCATGTAGATAGGACATAATACAGTTTAGTGTCATGTAGGACATAATATGAACCAATGTGACTGTTTTGACTCTGGGAACAATATTTTGTGTTTACACAAAATACTTCTTCAGAAATCTGGCATTAGTTGGAGTCGTGATATGTTCTCCATCCATTGAGATTAGAGAATACGCTCCATTGGAGTAGACCTTATGTATTGAATAAGGTCCTTCCCATTTTGGTTCAAGCTTGGGAGGCTTCTTTCCTGGTATCATTGGTGCTCTGAGAACCAATACCAATTCTCCCTGAATGAATGAACGAAGACGAACTTTTTTGTTAAAATCTTGTGCTATTCGATTCTGATAGATTTCCAAGTGGTGTAAAGTGCACAATCTTTTCTCATCTAACTGTTCCAATTCATTCAACCGCTTTTGGGATTTCTCATCTATAGATAACTGATCACAAATGGCTATTCTGAGTGAGGGCAATTGAACTTCAATTGGAAAGACTGCTTCTGTTCCATATACCAATGAATATGGAGTTGATCGCGTTGCATTGCGAGTGGTAGTCCGATAAGCCCATAAAGCATGAAAGAGTTTATCATGCCGTGACCTCTTATCTTTATCCACCATCTTTTGCAGTATATTTAAAAGAGTCTTGTTGAAGGCTTCTATCTTTCCATTAGCTGCCGCATGATATCGAGATGAATGGTTGGACTTAATGTTGTATTCTTGATACAATTTCTTTACCTCAAAAGAACAGAAGTTGGTGCTGTTATCCGTCAATATGGTATGAGGGACACCAAATCTAGTAATGATGTTAGACTTGATGAAGCTAACAATTCATTTAGAACTGACTTCTTTGAGAGGTACTGCCTCTGCCCATTTGGAAAAGAAATCAGTAGCAGTAATAATGTACTTAAACTTCTTGGCCGTAGCTGAAGGTAAGGTCCCACCACATCCATTCCCCATGTGGAAAATGGCCATGAGTATTCAGCTGTATGAAGCAACTCTGGAGGTTGATGAATGAAGTTGGCATATACTTGGCATGAATGACACTTCTTTGTGAAATTAACACAATATTGTATCATTGAAGGCCAAAAGTATCCAAGCCTTCGAATTTGATCAGATAGTCTATGTCCAGACTGGTGGGCACCACAGACTCCTGCATGCACTTCTTTTATGACAACCATTGTCTCTTCACCATCAATACATCTGAAGATAACTCCATCAAAACCACGTTTGTAGAGAATTTTCTCGAGGTGGTTTGGGCTATCATAAAGAGTAAAAATTGACCACACGTCGCCGGATTTGTTCTTTCTCGGCTCTATCAGGTGGAAGCATTCCATTTTGAAGGTATTCCCTAATAGGTGACATCCATCCTGTAGTATGACCATACGGTTCAGGAATGGGACTAATTTCATTAATTTCCTCTGTTCTGACTTGAACATAAGGTGAAATTGCACGACGGTGGGCAATACAGATGGTTGTCTCATCCCGATTTGGATCTGCTAAAGCTATGGCTATATTAGCCAGTGCATCAGCTTGAGCATTTTGTGATCTTGGGACATAAGAAAATGTCGGTTCTGAAGGGAATTTCGACATTAAATCTCTGACGTAATCATACAAAGGGATTAATTCTTCTTTTCTGATGGCATAATCCCCATTGACTTGTTTGATTACCAGGTCTGAATCACCTTTCACCTTTAAGTGATTCACTTGTGCTTGAAGCGCTAACTCCATGCCTGTAATGAGAGCTTGGTATTCAGCTTCATTATTGGTACCACCTTCCCACAACAAAAAGGAATAAGGTAACACTGCCTTATCTCGAGAAATGAGCACAATTCCTAAACCAACTTTGTTGAATTTAGGATTTTCCATTTTCTTCCCTGTTGGACTTCTAGAAGCACCATCAAAATACATTTCCCATGTTTGAGGACTCTCTTGAATAGAGAAAACTTCCTCATCAGGGAGTTCGATATCTGAATACGTGTCTTCCACTGAAGGATGTTCAGCCAGGAAATCAGCCAGAGCTTGGCCCTTAATTTCCTTTTGAGACAAATACTGAATGTCGAACTACTGTAGAATAACCGCTCACCTTTCCAGACGTCCTGTAAGCATTGGACGACTAAGGATGAATTTGAGCGGATTATTACGAGATACCAATTGGACCTTGTGATGTTGCAGGTAGTGTCTCAGTTTTTGAACTGCAAAGATTAATGCTAGGCAGCACTTTTCAATACTTGAATACCAGGTTTCTACTTCAATCATAGTTCTACAGAGATAGTAGAGACTATTTTCATTCCCGACATCATTCTTTTGAGCGATAAAGGCACCCAATGATCGCTCTAAAGCTGTCACATAGAGGATAAGCGGTCTACCCTCAACATGTGGCATGAGTACTGGTGGACTCAAGAGGTATTTTTTGAGAACATCAAATGCTTCTTGACATTCTTCAGTCGACTGGTAACTGACTCCTTTCTTCAATAATTTGGTAAAGGGTAAACTTTTGCCTGCCAAATTGGCGATGAAACTCCGAATATAGGCTAAGTGTCCTTGAAGTCCTCTTAATTCTTTCAAATTCTGAGGAGGTGACATACCAAGGATTGATTTGGTCTTCTCAGGATCGACTTCAATACCACGATGGCGTACAACAAAGCCGACGAATTTTCCTAAGGTTACCCCAAAAGCACATTTTAAGGGGTTCATCTTCAAATAATGTTGTCGAAGCTTGTGGAATATGACTTCCAAATCAGCCAAGTGATTAGAAAGTTATTTGGATTTAACCACCAAATCATCTACATAGCATTCAACAAACTTCCCTAAAATAGGTTTGAAGATATGATGCATGGCGCGTTGATATGTTGCACCTGCATTCTTTAAACCAAAGGGCATCACCCGGTAAAAAAACACACCTTGAGGAGCTCTGAAGGCTGTATATTCCTAATCTTCTGGGGCCATTCGGATCTGATTATATCCGGAATATCCATCCATGAAAGAAAGTACTTCATAGCCAGCCGTCGCATCAATTAAGAGTTCTGTAATCGGAACTGGGAAATCATCTTTAGGACAATACCGATTAAGATCTCTGAAATCGATGCAAACCCTAATTTGTCTGTTCTTCTTCTTTACAAGGACAATATTAGCCAACCACTAGGGATATTGAACTTCTCTGACGAAGTTGGCTTTGATCAGCTTATCCAATTCAGCTTCAATTTTGGAAGCATAGGTTGGGTGTGTTCTTCTCGCAGCTTGCTTAAAACCTCGATGTTCTTTTGGTAAACCCAAATGACGAGTAGAAACATCAGGATCAAGCCCAGGCATTTCTGTATAATTCCAAGAAAAAATATCTTTATTTTTCTTTAGAAAAGAAATATACATCTCTTGCTCTTCAAGGGTCATGGCCTCACTAATTAAAGTGGGGCGTGGATCTTTCTCTGTACCCAGATTTACTTCTCTGAGTTCATCCACAGTGGTAGAGATACCCTCTTCAAATGCTGGAGGAGTATCTCTAAGATCTTCCTCTTCCTCTTCCTCATGTGTTATTTCTTCCGTTTATACTTGCAAAGTAGATGAAAAAACGAAATTCTCATGATCATAAGAGATGTCAAAATTTTCACATTTTGAAGAAGAAGCTTCCATTTCCGACCCTATTGATGATAAAGGGTCTTCTTTGGGAAATAAAGAGGAGATGATGGATTGAGAATCGACATCATTATTCACCTCTGATGTTGCTATAACTTCTTCTGGCCTGATTAGCGAAGTATAGACTTGTTGGACTTCAGCAGATGAAATGAAAACGTCACCAATTATGCTTTCATCACTGCTTAGTAGGTTACCAATTTCTCCCATGTTGTATGGCTCAATCGCCGTAATTGACATTATGGATCTTTCCATAAGAGTATTTTGATTTGGGCCTATTTTTTCAATTTGACTGATAGGTAACACATAATCTGTACTCACATGTGAAAATGGATTTATTGGAATTTTCTCCAAACCATATGGAGCATTAACTTTGGTAATTTCCTTCATTGTAGATTTTTCTATTCCCTTCATGTGATAAAATTCCGCCTCAATGTATTGAGACTCACATGTCTTGAACGGGGCCTTATCACCATAAAATGTTCCAACTTGACCATCGAAACAGTATTTGAGACATTGATGGTATGATGAAGGAATAGCTGCATGCTGATGTAGCCAGGGTCTTCCAAACAAGATATTGAAAGCTGAGTCTTGATCAACAATCATGAAATCCGAATTGGATACAAGATCTCCAAACTGAGTTCTGAGTGTAACTTCTCCCAGTGGTTCTTGTTCATTTTTATCATATCCTTGTAACATCATGGTAAAAGGAGATAAATCAGATTCTGTGAGGCCCAATCGACGAAGTATACGAATGGGCATGAGGTTGACTCCTGAACCATTGTCAATGAAAGCTCTTCGAACATCTACACCATTGACTTTGCCAGATAAGTACAAAGGTTTTATGTGCCCATGCACAACATCATCTTCATCTTTATCAGTAAAAGATATCACTGCAAGGAATTCTGTAGGATTATTCTCTATGTGATAGATTTCAGCTGCATCAATTTTAGCTTCAAACTCCTGAGGACTTGACAAAGCTTCGATGACCGCTTCCCGAAGATCTTTTGACAGATTCAAAGCATCCAAAATTGATAACTTGGCTGGTACTTGGGCCAAGTGTCTCAATATATCATACTTTTGATCTAGAGGTCTGTGTTTCCCAATAGGAATATGCGGTTTAGCAGGTACCTTGGAAGCAGATGCTTTGGAAGCTGATGCATCTTGTATTGAAGTTGGCAACATCCTTGGTTTTGGAAGATTAGACTGATTTGATCCATTTACTTGCTGAGATAAAGATGATGGAACCTTTAATCGGTCTTGCAAAATAACTGTGCCAAAACTGGGTTGGCTATTGGCAGAAGAACTTGCTTGTTCATTTTGAGCTCGCTGAAGGGCTCTACCATGAGTTTCTGCTGCATATACAGTGCTAGCAGGGGTAAAATTAGAGTAGTGGCTTCGGAAAGATCCACGTCTTCCCCTGTATCCTGAACCTCTAGAACTTCCTTGGATTCCCTTATTTGATACAGGGAATTCAGGCTCATCAAGACTGGAATATGGATCTGTTAATTGAATCATATTAACAGAACCAAAGATTAACTCTTCGTCTGATAAAGACTCTACCTGGTTAGCCTGTTTAGGCTGTACCGTTTGGTGGGGCAGTGCCCGTGGCTTTGAAGTAGATGGCATGAAATCTGCCAGAGTCAAAGACAATTTAGGCTTTGATACATACTCATATTCTCCTGATTCCTCTTTCTTATTTGAATTGCGCTTCCCTTTTGAGGATTTGTCTTTTGATGGAGGCTTTACTGCAGCTTTTGTAGAAGACACAATTGGATTCTTAAATTGTGTTCGCAAAATGGAATGGGTCTGATTGATTGTCTTTCTGACCATCCAATCATCATATTTTTTCGCAGTTTTGCTTTTGACTTTTTGCCACTCGCCTCCTTCCTCTGGATCTGTAGCGGTAATACACGCTACATGAGCTAAAGAACCCTTCAATTTGACTTGTCCCAAGTCGACCATCTTTTGCATGAGGTCTTTAAAGACAAAACACTCCTGGATGGGATGCCCCAACATTTGATGAAAAGGACAATAATTGGGACGGCCTTCATCTCCTTCCTTGTTTGTCCTCTTGGGCACTTGTAATTGAACCAAATTATTATCCAGAGCTGAAATGAAGTAACCAGGAACATTCTCACTTTAGAAAGAGTATGTTTTACTCTTCAAATCCTCAAATTGTTTTCGTCGTTGATCTCTTTGATCATTTGGACGAAACAGCCTTTGTTGTTGGCGTTCAGGATGTGGAGCCCTTCGAGAAGATGAAGGTTTTGAAGTAGAAATAGGTACAGGTTCTTGTTTAAGCATAACTGTAGCAGTTTCTGCTTTACCCATTCTTCTTCCTGGAGCTGATGGAATTATATGAGATTTAACCTTAGCCTGTATAAGGGAATCTTCAATCTGTTGAGCGATTAAAGTAAGGTCTCGAAACCCTCCTGTGTATTTCACAGGGATCAATGGCGTGCGTAATTTGTCACACAAATTTTCCACACAGATTGGCAACAGTTCCTCCTGAGGGAGTGCTAAACTCAGGGAATATGTTAATCCCTTCCAACGAGCAATGAAATCAGAGACTCTTTCATTCTCCCTTTGTTTGCTGTTTGTAAGATCGAAAACTGTCATTTTTGGAAAAGTTGAGCTGAACTGAAGAAGGAATTTTTGACGAAGATCCTCCCATCCGATGATTGACCGGGATTGCAAGATTGTATACCAGACAAAAGCTGGTCCTTGCAAGGTTCGCACGAAGCATATGAGTTTCACTGCTTCTTGATGCTCTGGATTTCCCATCATAGGATCACAACAAGACACGTAATGCGTCAAATGTTGTTCGGGGTCGCCTAATCCATTGAAAGTAGGGAAAACAGGGTTTCCAAAACTGGATGGAGGAGAAATTGAATCTACCCATTCAGGGTAAACTTTCTTTTCAGGTTGAACTTGCGCCCGTTTCCCTTCCATAGTTTCTAACCGAGTTGTTAATGACTCAATAGTAGTTATTAACTTTTGAGAAACATCATGTTGAACTTGGTTTTGGGTAGGTTCAATGAATGGAGCTTGGACAGACGTGGTGGTTGGTGCTGCAACTGATGGTAGTGCTGCCAACCGTTGTTGCATTTGACCCGTAGGATTAGACCTTTGAGGGTGTACTGATAAAGGAGGATATTCCTGATCCATCTCAGTAGTTACAACAAATTCCTTCGGCTGTCGGACTTCAGCATTCTTAAGAAGAAGACTACTCTGAAGTAGTTCTGCATTCAACCTTCTTAATTCTTTCATTTCTTCCTCCTGTTGTGCAAACCTTTGCTCTAATGAGAGCGATTGACCTCCTTCAGAGGAAGGGTGAGAATTAACCTGATTCTTTCCATTCCCCTTATTGCATCCTTTTCAGAGAGGGGAAAGTGGGTTACTTGAAGTAATACCCAGATTTTGGGTAACCCTTTGATTACGTGTGCACACACCTTCTTCATTTAGGTCTGTGTGCGCAACTTCTTGAGCAGGAACCTCTTCGTCTGATCCCTCTGATTGAGCCTCATCTGGTGAATCAGCAGCAACGGCATTGATGACATTAATGGATGCATATTGCATGGAATACTTTCTATCAGCATTTCTGTGATATTGTCTTCTTCCATGTCCATGATGAGACATGGCATTCTGTTGACTTGATCCCTCAGGAACTTCTTGGAGAATCTTCACTTGGAGAGAATCTCCTGATAGCTTGGCTCTTCGTTCCTCTTGAGGCTTATTCCCTAATCGAGAGAATACTGACTTTCTCTGAGGGAGGGATTGAGGATTTGAAAAAGTCCCCAGTCTGGTGGACTGGGGATGTTCCTGCTGCTTCCTCTCAACTCCTCGAATCCCATTTGTTGACTCTGAGGGTTGGGTTAGAGAAGTCCCCAGTCTGACAAGCCGGGGTGTCTCTTGACATGCTATGTCTGATATCTTCTTAAAATCTCTCTTGATCTTGCGAATCTTAGTTCGGAAATTAGCTGGATGCATTAACCTGTATCCACTTTTATCACCTGGTTCAACAGAACGTTGGATGATTTCCAAAACATCTGTCATTTGATGACGTGTTTTCTCCAGACGAGAGGCTTGCGCAATATTCTCGCCTGCTTGATGTAGGAGCAATTCAACAACTTGTTCTCTATATACTTGATTTTGAGAGGAACTAGTTGAAGCATGTTCTTGAGCAAGCTTTTGATTATGAACAAAGCCCATTGACTGTGGCCATCCATGTGCAATAACATTGCATGAGACCATTTTCGGCGGGATTTGCTGACTGGAAAGCACTGTGAAATGTAGTGCTCCGTGAACACACCATCCTCTTACATGAACATCAGATGGAGCATTGGCAATTAACTGACGCAATTTTCTTAGTGCACCAAGGCATGAACGTTGAAGGGTTCTCTGTTTCTTTTCAGCCTTCGGATACCGAGAGACTGATAGAGATGCCAAATCAATCTAACATTGTAGCCCTTCTATTATCTTAAGATGATTTTCATATTCATCATAAGATAATACCTTCTTCATTAATTGAAAAAGAGTTTTCCATATGTTTAGACGAATATCATGGATTCCATTATCCATCAACATCTTTGGAATGTCGTATTGGGAGTCAGCCAAAGGCCAAAACATGACTGCTACTTCACCTTTTGCCAGTTTTTTCCTCATGTTCAGCATTTCCTCTTTATCATTAAATGAAGATTCTTCTACCTATTTTGACCAGAGTTGGTGTTTCCTTGTTGCTTCATCGGATTCAACAAGATTGGTAGAGAGATCATTGATCAAACTAGAAGATGCATGACTTAGGGGTGGTTCGGAGAATGACCTACACCCTGGGCTATCTTCTGATTGAGAAAGTATTTCACTTGTTAGCGATAATGCATCAGACATGACTGGTTTCGCATTTGGAAGTGCCTCAAGATAAGAGGGATTTCTCGGCACTACATTATACACTGGAGTATTTTCCAGGCAATGTGAATCACTACTGCGGAGAGGACTTTCGCAGCGAAGTTCATCATCATGGGGAGGACCACCATAATGGGTTACAGCAAAAGATGAGATCTCTTGCTCCTTGGTCTTCTGACCACACAGAGGGTTCCTGTGGCTCTCATCTGAAGAAGAAACTTCAAGATTGACCAAACTTTTATGAAGCAAGCCTTCATGAAGAAGTGTTTGTTGAAGACCTTCAAAATTAATGTTCCTGTTATTGGGAACTGAGGGAGTAGAATCTTGAATTCCGACAGATAAATGTCTGAGGGATTTAAGAACTCCAGAATCGAGCAAGGCCTTGTTGGAGATTGGCCTTTGATCTCTTGACTGTGCTGGGCGGATCTTTTTCTTAGATGCCTTCTTACTCACTTTAGAAACCACTTGTTGACGAAAGTGGTTACTCTGAGCAGGTGTATGTGCCTGATCAGAAATGATGGTCAGGTTAGGCTGACGATCTCTACTCAAATCAGGTGTATGTGCCTGACTTGGTTGTCTGTATGATATGGGGGATTATTCCCCATAACCCTCTTGGACTGGAACAGATGTGTGTGTCTGTTCCGGAGTGAATCGTTGATGTTTCACTCCATTGCTAGGGATAGATTTATGTGTCTGTCCCTGAGATGATGCTGAAGCTCTTATGATATCTTGGCAAGCATCCAGAATATGAGCAGGAATTTGCTTCTGCTCTTTCACCATTGAAAAAATATGTTTGGTGACTTCGGCCACCAGAACGGGGATATATGTCCATTCCGGTCTTGGAGTAGGTGTATGTGACTGCTCTTGTCCTCCTTTTCCTGTTAGTGAATCCTAACAGTACTTAAGTGTGGAGGCAGAGAGTTGAGTCTGCCTCCTGTTTGTCGTCGGGGCTTTCCGACTGACTTCTCCATGCGCTACCAAGCGAGACTGTTAGTAGGATTGATTAGTATTAGCAGGTGTATGTGCCTGCTGATTACACTTCGCCAAACGCGGTTGATGAGATCCATCATATGTAGTCAGAAGAGCCTGCTGACTAACTGGTGATGTACAAGCAGGTGCATGTTCCTGCCTATGGTACTCCGACGGAATTGCCTGGTAGGATTGGCGTGATGCTGCCAGACGAGTCTGCTGGACAACAGAATTAAAACGGACAGGTGATTGTGCCTACTCATTATTTGCCACCAAGTTAGGTTGGTGGACTTCTCCTGAGATGGAAGGGATGACAACCTGCCCATTGTTAACCGGATTCCGTCTCTGGCGGTTCATCTTGCCTGCTCGGGTTCGAGGAACCTCAGCTGAATGCCTAGAGTCGGTACCCTCATCATGTTGAGGGCTCACTACCGCACGAGTCTGGTGGCGATTGTTGATGGGAGCCCTCGAAAAGGACTCCTATCTTTTTGAATTAAGGCCCTGCGGGACCTGCTCATTCACTTCCTCAGAGTAAGGGAGTGAATGGAAATTGCGTTCCGGGGATAACGACCCGAAACGGTTGGAGATGGTAGTCAGCACCGCCTGCTTCTTGATCGCTGGCCGCCGTTGTCCAGACGACCAGGTAGAGTTGTTAACTTGGAGGGCTTGACGAGCGGCCTCCAGAGTTGGGATAGTACCATTGCGACGGTACTCCTTAACCAGTGCATTAGAAACCCAGCGTTGAAGACGCTGAGTTGGTGATGTCATCCTTAGAGAGGACGATGTTCCAGCAGGAGTAGCAGCATTGGTTTTCACAGCAGCAGACCTCATAGTAGAGGTGTTCACAGCAGCAGTATTCACAGGGGTGAATTTAAGAAAAGCCATTTTGCAGAAGATCTTGAGAAAAGAGTGCCTGTTCCATATAACAGACATAATCAAGATGAATCTGGCCACTGCATATTTTGGATGAGCACATGTCAATGATTTATTTGTTGGCCCAAGGGGCCTAACAAATAAGAAGAACATCACTTTAACTTGGTTAAGGGTTCACGTCGGGTTCACCCTTTTTGTTTCGCACGGATTTCGGGGATGACCTCCTGGACGGGAGATTCAAACGTTCCAATCGGTTTCTAGCGGGTTTGTTCGTAGAACTGAAAACATCCAATGATTCCACATCCGTTTGGACCTACTTTCCAAAGGTAGACGCTCATTAGCTTGTGGACTGATGAGGCTTAGGAATTTGCATTGGTCGAGAGGATGGGAGGTCGGACTCATCACACCTTTTTGAGGGGAATTATTGTCTACTCCGGGACTCTCTTTATAGATTTAAGTTATGTTCGTGAATCCTTATTACAATACCAAGTATAAAATGTGCTTTCCTTTAGTTTTAACAATCAATGATTAAATATGCAAGAAATTTAGAGAATCTTTTATATGTATTCGAGGTTCTTCATCAATAGAGAATCATCTATATCTGTTTAGAGATTCTTGGTCAATGGTATCCTTCAAAACATTTATATAAAAGTCTCTTGGTCATTATGATGACCAGGATGGTTTTAAAGCCACTCAGTGGGGCACTTGAAGTTTATCTTCATTCAGAAGGACAGGGATTATTTCAAAGTTGGGATCGAACCCAAAAACGGGCTACCTAAGTATCCTTTGTTTTGGAAAAGGAATCAGAACCCACGTAGTTCGAGTAATGGAGTATGATGTTTATGATTGATGGCTCAAAGAAGAATGTCATAATTACTTTTACACTCTAAGCTCACGTGAGTCATGCTCGGTGTGAGAAACAAGAGGTATTGGTAAAAATTTAGACAATTGTGCCATGAAAGATGAAATCATAAGAAATTGTTTGGGGTTTATGTATGTATGACTTCCCAAATAGATGAAGGTTTAGGATTTACTTTTAGGGAGAAAATCCAGGAACAAGGTCCATAAAGTTATATGTGCTTTATGGAGATTTGAATACTCTAACTTGGGACTTATTCCTGAAAAGGAAACCCAAATTAGGAGAGGATTGATAATTGGGTTTTACTCCTGAGAAGGAACCCCATATCAAACGTAATTTAGGACTGGTTAAGAGAAATTAAGGGGCTTGGGGTTTACTCCTAAAAAGGAAGCCCAAGATTATGACTGGGACTTACTCCTAAAAAGGAGGCTCAAGATTATGACTGGGACTTACTCCTAAAAAGGAGGCCCAGGTTAGGAATTAAGGTTTGGGGCTTACTCCTGAGGAGGATGCCCATGTTTGGGAACTTTAAGAATTTGGGGCTAACTCCTGAGGAAGATGCCCAAATTAAAGGATTTATAACTGGGGATTATTCCTTAAAAGGAGACCCAGGTCAAGTATTCTCTCATCTTAAAGTATGAGGTTGAATGAACGAACTCTCAATCTTTGGTGACATAAAGATGTATAAATCACTAGGTTTTGAGAGATATTCCACCGAATTCCTTTCAGATAAGGAAGTCAAATCAAGAAATCATGCCATAAATGGCTTTGAAGAGTATCTTGAAGACTGAATCTTGAATAGGAAAGGTGAAATGGCTTAAGAGGGGTAAAATGGGCAAGATGGGCACCCCGAAAGGTAGGGGCGCGCAAGTCTTGAATGGCGCGCAAGTCTTGCGTAGGCACGCAAGTATTGGTCGCGCAGGTATACCTTGCATGACACATGGCGTATTTGCGCGATTTTCAATCGGAATTGAAATACTTGAGCGACTCCTTTTTAAACCCTTTAGAATCCCCTTGAGGTTCTTCCAGAAAAGGGATGCGCAAATTCTATTGAAGGAATAAGGTGGCGCGCAAGTATGACCAGTTCCCTTAAGGGCTGGCCATTCAGGCACGCAAGTGTTGATTAGTTTCAACACTTAGGCCTTCCTCCCTCTCTTTAGATCTTCCGTTCTAGGTAAGAAATTACCTTAGAAGTGTTCCGGAAGCTTTGAGAAGAGAATTGGGCGTCGGGAGCTTCAATCCGAGTTTCTGGAAAAAGATCCTCTCGAATGGGGGCCCACAGGGTCTATTTATAGGCAGGAGAAGACCCCGGGCGGTTACCGGGCTGTTATCACTTTAGGTCGCGCAAGTCACTTGCACGACCATAAGGCGTCGCGCAAGTAGACTTGCACGACCACTAGGCGGCGCGCAAGTGTACTTACGCGACCATGAGGGAACTTGCGCGACCTATGGACAATGTTCTCCTTGTTCATCCCTTTGTCGATTTTTGATGTTTCTTCAAAGGATGATTCACTTTGGACTAAGGTATTTCTTTTTTTTTCAGTCATTAGACTCTGTGACGGAAAGGAGCGTCAACAAATACTCATTAGAGTTTACAAATATAATTGATAACCAATCTCTCATTTATCTTCCACCCTTATCTCAAGTACATTAAATCATAAATATTTTTATAATAAAATAACTCATATTTACAAAAAACGTACCTTTTGGACTATTCCTTAAAGATATTTATAATCCATGAAGATAGATTTATATAATTAATTATGAGGAAATACATCATTTGGAATGAAACTAAATGGATCATTCACAATTATATCCTAATGAGCAATGTTTTTCTTCAGTAACTAAAATAAAAACTAAAATTTATGAACACATGATATCATATATATAAATCAAAACAATATGAAGATGTAGTACCATTAGTTATAACAAAAATAATAAAAATTTTCATCCATAAGATTGTGTTTTTTTTCCTGATTTAATGTGAAAAATAATGAAATTAAAAATCATCATCCCAAAGGTTATTAAATAATTGTTTTTAAATAATCTAAAAATACAAGTTAGAACCATAAAATTATTATATAACTACTAATTTGGTAGTATTTGAATTACTTTTTTGGTTAACTAATTCCAATTTTTCTTTATCCCACTAGATGGATAAAATTCTTGCCATTACATTTAAAATTCATCCTTAATAGAAGTCATTTTACATTCAAGTTAATATATTTTTCCTTTATGATCACTAGATTTTAAATAGGTTTGAGCTTCGAATTCCCCAATTTAAATGAATTTTTATTTCTTCCCATATCTATAGCTCAGGGAATATACTAATGCCAATTGCTTTATTAGGTTTTTTGACAAATTATAAGTCAGTTTTAGGACATAATCATTTCCTTCACAATGGTATGAAGCACCTGAAAATTGAAATGACATGTGTACAAACACTTAATTATATAATGGATACTCTCCAACTTGATTGTAATATCCATTAATGAGTACTAAATTATTAGATCATGGATGATGTTCCAATCCCACATTCTTATGAACTAGTTATTAAACTTCATTTAGGCTCCAAACTCATCTATCCCACTATAATTTTCACATTGTTAGAAATATGTTTCACTATATAGAATCCCCTCACCATTGAAGTAATTGTGTAATATAAATATTTAGTAGTCATTATTTTGATTGTGGCCATAGTAAATAGTTCTTTGGAAGAATTTTAACCTCATGGACAACCATCTTTGATCACTCTACTATTAACTCCATCGGTTCGTGAATAAGCTTTAGTTTCCACTTATGTTATTTCCTTGTGTTCCATCTTCTAAAAATTATTTGAAGGTGTTTCCACATGTATAGACACCTTCTGTTATGTATAGTATTTGTATAGGTAGCCCTACTAAGGCATCTAATCACAAAGAAATTATGATCAGGAGCCTCTCTCAATACGAATACTAATAATTTACATAATTATTTTTCTAGGAAACATATTTAGATAGAACTATATTCCAACCTTATATTACTTCTAGTAAACATAAGTACGAGTATCTTTTGGAGGTAAATCATCTGTAGTGTTTATATCTTCAAATGTGAGAATCATCCAAAATTAGAGAAGTTACATTAGATATGTTTCTTCACCTGAACAATGATACTAAAGTAGAGAGACCCCCTACATACATCCAAGATATTATATAACATTATAAAAAAATATAGGGATAAAAAATAATGGATCCTCTATTTTAGGTATCCCACAATCCATTTATAAGTTATATAGAATTGGTTCAATTATTATGTGTGTCTGTGGTTTTATAAATTATAATACAAAATGGTGTGTCAAAAGGGATATAAATGTGGTGATAAGGGTTAGTCATTATATTAATTATCTTTTAAACACTCAAAGTCATCAGTTTCAAACCATTATTGTTGGTAAAATCAATGTATAATTTTAAAAATTATACTCACACCATACTATGGGGCTCAAAATCACAAAACAAATATTCTATTAAACCATAAAAATTTAAATTGGGATTTATATTTGGTACAAGTATCCATTATTTGAACATGAATCAACATATAATAGAATTAATTCAAGAAATATAATATAATATTTTCTTGTCATAGTAGAGTACTCAAGAGGGGGATTAATTGAGTATATATAAAAATTTATGTTTGGAAAGTTTTCTTAAATGGTTCCCTAATAATAATAAATACACCCCAATTAATAATGGTAAACGAGTTATGAATGTTTGACTATTTAAATATCTTTTGAGAATATTCACTAATTATCAGTAATCTCAATATGATTTATTGATATTACTTTTGAAGTTATACTAATAAGGAAAAACAATTATAACTTTTGTCTAAGATTAACTATCAATGTAAATATATTGATTTATGAATTATACAGTAAATCCAAGAAAACTAAATTAAACAACACAGCAGATATAAACAAGTGTTTCAGTCTCAAGAAAAGAACAAATACACACCACTTGGTGATCACCTACCACCAAGCAAGTTTTATTAATAAACATGATCCACACCATAGATCGGGGTAGACAGTAGTGCACAGGACTGTCCAAGTCACACGACCTCTTCCACAGTTCTTCATCGGTAAAAACTACGAGGTCACACAGGGACCACTTTATCAATTAACCATGGGAGTAAACAAGTGTAATAACATATGAGAGGAATGAAATCTTATATTCTCCAATTTAGTGTATGAGATAGTGTGTGTTTTTATACGGACACACTCACACTATTAAATAGCTAAAGATAGTACATAACAGAGAAATGATAATAAGATAGGGTTAAAAGTTCTCTGAGGGCTATTCTATGCAGCTATGCAGTTTTACAATGAAGTAGATTCAAGTATCGAGTCCTCTTGCGAGAAAGAGAGTATCGCAAGTCTGGTGCTCTGGTTTCCAGTTGGACCTGGATCATGTTCTTTGTGCAGTTTATATTGATAATGTTTTTCTAACTCTGATATATGGTATCCCAACTTTTGGATTCTTGAACTCTTTGTGTGTTCTTAAGATGTTTCTTGTTGTAGGTATCAATTCTTCTTTGAAAATATTCCAACCTCTTCTTCTCTACCACCCTCTTGTTTTAGGGCCGCGTTTTTTTATTCATGCAGTAAATTTTTTAAATATGATAGGATGCATGTATTCTATACCTCATACCTCGTACTATCAGGTGAATAGTCTAAAAAGAAATATTAATTATTCTAGTTCCTTTAAAAGACTCAAAAAATGACCGTTAAAAATTAAATTTATAATCATAAAATAATTAAATAATGTTGTCAAAATCTGTCTGGAAATGCTATCACTTGGAAACGGTGTTTCCCTGAGTTGATTTCTTCTTCTTTTCCTTTGAGCGGTGAGATAGTCATGATGGAATAGTTGTATAGAGATCAGGAATCGTTATCACAGATGCGGTCTTAGTATCACGGTGTCTAGTCCATTTTTAAACATCGAATAGTGTTTTAATAAAGAATCGATGTAATAGACTTCAACAGATCTAAAACTGGTTACGGTGCCTGGCTATGGTGTCTGGGTCATGGCGTCTAGTCACAATGTCTTGGTAACAGTGTATGGGTCACGGTGTCTGGTCATGGTGTCTGGTCACAGTGTCTGGGTCAGGGGGTCTAGATCATGGTGTATAGGTCACGGTGTATGGGTCATTGTGTCTAGGTCACATTGTCTGGGTCCTTTACCAGAGAACTAGAATCGATGGAAGACTCACGGTTTCTCAGACATATCCAAATTTTTGTATATATACTTAATCAGTAATTTTCATAGAATTAATTTGACTTAATCATTCCTAAAAAACTAATTAAATATAGTTTACAAAAAATCAGTCATCATTTATAGGAGTCAAGATCTGAATAAATTTTATTTAAAGAATAAATAATCCACCAATATTTACACATGACATGAAATAGATTAAACATGAGTAACAATATTAACATGATTTATATGATTTGTGATCATTAAAACATGATTAAAACTTTAGGATTCCTACAATATCCACCTTTTTGATGATCACAAATCATATGAGTGAGATGTATGTTCTTATATTTTTTTCTCCCAAAGTGTATGAGCCTCTCCCCCTTTTGGGATTATCAAAAAGAGAACAAATAAAAATAAGATAATAGACAATAAGAGTAAATAAGTGAATAGACTATAATAGGACACAATACGTTATATGAAGAAAGATGTGTCATTACAAATAGTAGGCAACAAAAATAATACATAAATATCTCTATCAAAATATTGTGTTCACTATTCAATAGCACTAGGTGTCTTCTCTTTTCCCTTAGCAGCAACATCAGGAGAAGCCACATGTGTAGTGGTTGAAGTTGATGAATATAGTGAATCAGCTGTCAGAGAAGGATGATGGATTCCATCAAAAATAGAAGGGTCCAATGTAGGTTTGGTGGAAGACCAAGGTAATTGTTGGTCAAGGATAATAGGTCTGATCTAACTCAAAGCCTAAGAGAAATACATAGAGGTAGAGGCAATGGGAGTGAATGAGGAAGGGGGAAAACCCAGCCACAAGGGTGAATCTATAAGAGCCACAATAGATGTGCTCTGCACATGAAGATAAGGTCTCAATAACTTGATGAAGTCAGCAATAATATCACCACCATACTGCATCTCTTTTTAAAATTCATCTTTGTTCTCCATAAACTTGTCCAACAAAGGAGTGAAATCTTTTGGCTTTTGAACTTGAGTTTTTTAAGCATGGGTGAGAGGAGGTATTTTTATATTCGCTACAATTTACATGATATGTTTTGCATATCATGCATAGAGAAAATTTTATTAAATTATACATCCACCTTCTTAGTAATTTATTCTTGAGCATCATTTGTAATATTTTAATGAATTCATTAAAAATCAAGAACTCTATCACTATTATTAACAACCAGATATAGAGACTCTTTGTCCAAGCCACTTATCCCTAATTGAAGATAATCTTTAAAAACTGTTCTGAGTAGATCACTGTCAAAGGTGGGTTTATATGACTGTCCAGAGGTACTAGAAGCTATAACAACTGATATAAGGGACTTTAGTTGATTAAAAACATTATGTAGACATCCCTTATACTCATCAGTCAATTTATTGAGACCAATAACAAGCTCAAGCATTTCGTGAAATATTTTCTTGGTCAGCTAAAGAAGTTAGGTTAGGCAGAACTATAGAGACAAATTACTATAGAATTTGACCAATAACATCCTCAACAAGATGAGAAATATGATATGGTCTTGATTTTGGCACTCTCTACATATCTTCAACCATATCTCTGAGTGACTTCCCTTCATCACTCAGCTGTTTGTTCCCAATTTTTCCCTCTTCAATTTCATGAAGCATTTTTTGATGAATCTTCTATATGATCTATTCGAAAAGCAGGGAATCATCTCTTTCACTCAGGTTGGTTATAGGAGCAGATTGGGTGTTCGTGAGCTTTTCAACTCCATCCAATAATTTAGCTCTAAAGGCTTTCAAATCATCCTTACTCACTAAGGTAGAAGTTTATTTTAAGGGTTCAGGAACAAAAGATGAGACAGGATCAGGTTCCTTTATAGAGATAACCACAAGCGCAGAGACCGGTTTCAATTAAAACACACCATACAGATATATACCATTAACTGTGTCTTCATGGGAATTATTCACATCAAAGTATCTGGGGAATTTATACCATGTATCCACATTTCCTTGATTAACTTGATTTTAAATATCAAAACTTTCCAAACTAGGGTGTTTCTCCCCCTCAACAAGTGCATCTCTCAAAGGACTAAGAGATTTAGTTATTTCATTTTTTTTCTGAAATTTCTTCCTCAATAGCTTCACCCATGTCTTTTCAAGAAAATATAAAGGATTTCTCCGTTATTTCCTCAGCATATGGGATAAACTCAGGAACAACATGTTCCTCTAGGTGTTTCTCGAAAGAAGCTTCTTTATCAAGAGAAAGATATTCTTCTATATTTTATTCTATAATAACCTTTTCCTTTACAATAACAACAGATTATTTTCTAAAAGTAGGTTCATCTTCTAAAACATCAGTTTCATTAGGAACTGGTCTATTATCTTCTTTATCCAGGAAGGTTTCCCCTGTAGGTGCAACCACCTATTCTTCTTCCTCCTCATCAATAATATAGTCAACAATTTCATCTAGTTCCAGACCATGTTCAGAAATGTCCTTAGGTATTGAAGAATGCTCAACCGAGTTGAACTTTTCATAAACCCTATCATTATCCTCCACCCATGCTTTTCTCCATGGATTCCAACTAATTTTCATTCTTTTGACTATAACCTTTTAGATACAAAATGTATAGCCCTTATTGACATCTTCATATGGTCCAACCAACCCTTTAGAATAAATCATAGTGGAGATTAACCTTGAGTATAACAAGGAGGTTAACTTTGAGGTTGTATTTATCAACTCACATATATGAAGTATAACATACTTACATAGGTTAATATTGTGTCCATTATTCATAAGATATATAAAAAATACATCATGATAATTGAGTGTAGAAAAAATATCCTTTTACCGGACTAATCATATTATAAACAATCATAAAAAACAATTATGTTTCACCATCTAGCTCAACCGCAATAGCTCTTTTCTTTGTTTTATTGACAATCAAGATTCCCAAGGCTTCTTCTAAAATAAATACATCACCAGAAGAAGGGGGACTTCTATGATAGTCCTCAAAAATTCCATCATGAGGTATCCTTAGGCAATCATCCCATAACATCGAAGAAAATGTGCATTTTTTGGTCATCAATCCATCTTCGCACAATAAAACCATCTTTTTTATCCAATGATAATTCAAAGAATGGATAAAAGTGAGGAACTGTCTTTTGGTATATTGGCCTAGTGTCTGTTGTGAACCAATCAAGCCATACCTTCTCTTTTAGTACATTGAATACTAGAGAATTACTTTATAGTATCCATTTTGGGTAGATTTCTTTTTCTAGCACCACTATTCTGTCAACAATGTTTGGATTCAGAGGACCTTCGGCAACTATCTTCAGTGCTCTTTTCTTTTTCTTATGAGATATATTCTTTTTAGGAGTTGAAGAAGATGGGTGTTTTATCCTGGGAATTCAATGAGAGGTTTGAGAGAGAGATGAAGTATTGAAAGGGTTCTAATGTTTGAGAGATAAATGTTTCGGGTTTGAGAGAAGAAGGCATGAGTGAAGAAAAGAGTGAAAATTACTTCGTTTTTATCATTTTGGGATATCGAGCATTGCAAATTAAAATTCATTGGAAAGAAAAATAATAAAATAATCAATTACAGTGATACAAGTTATAATATATAAATTAAATTAGAAAGTGTCTTCATGGTGAGATTGGAATAGAGTTTCATGGTGAGACTGTAACAGGTTGTCACGGTGAGACCGTAAGAGATTTTCACAATGTCATCTCTACTGGGTGACTTCAAAAAAATTGTGACCATATTGTTAGAAATAGTATGCTCTTGATAGTAATTGAGAGATAATAATTGTTAGACCGTAAAAAATAAATATAAAATTTTAGGACATTAAACTATTGAACTGTAAGAGTTAGACATTAATCTTATTACATTGACTTATGAAACCGTAAAATGGGAACCAATTAGTTGTGAAACTATACACTTACTACATAAGATTTTTCATTCCTAATTCTTGTATGATGTAACCTATTCTTTCAAAATTTAATGGTTTGGTGAATATATCATAAAGCTGATATTCAGTTCTAATGAATTCAAAAGTGAAATCACCGTTTTGATAATGGCCTCTCAAAACGTGATGTCTTACATCAATATGTTTTGTTCTGGAGTGTGAAACATGATTTGTTGAGATGTTAATAGCACTTTTATTGTAAAAATTTATATTTACAATCCTGAATTAATATTAAAAAACTAGTAATGTGTGTTTCATCCACAAAATTTGTGAACAACAACTACCAACAACTATGTACTTAGCTTTGGCAGTAGATAATGCAATAGAGTTTTGTTTCTTAGTACACCATGATACTAGTGACTTGCCTCAATAGTGACATGTTCTAGTGATTCCATTTCTATATAACTTACAACCACCAAAATTAGCATCAGAATAGCTATCTAACTCAGATCATTTTCATCTAGGATAATACAGTCTTTGATTGGTTGTATACATGAGCTATTTGAAAATTCTCTTAACAGAATTTTTATGACATTCCTTAGGGTTTTATTGAAAACTAGCACACATACATACGCCAAACATAAGTTATGGTCAGTTATCAGTTATGTAGAGTAAGCTTCCAATAATTCCCCTGTAGGGGGTTTGATTAATAGACTTTCCATCTTCATCAAGATCCAACATATAATTAGTGCACATTGGAGTTTCACTGCATTTAGTGACATCCAAGCCAAAAAAGTTTTAGAAAATCTCTAATATATTTTCATTGATTTAAAATAATACCATCATTATTTCAAAAGATTTTAAATCCGAGAAAGAATTTTTTTCACCCATTAAACTCATTTCAATTTCCTTTTTCATCATTTTAGAAAATTCAATACATAAAGAATTTTTGGAACATCACAGTTAATATCATCTACATAAATTTGAACAACTAAAACATCATTGTAAATTCCTTTTATTAAAATGGTAGGATCATATATTCCTTTTGTAAAAGATTTATAAATAAGAAAAGTAATTAATATATCATACTAAGCTCTTGGATCTTATTTTAAACCATATAAATCTATTGATAATTTAAAAGTATTAATTGGAATGTGAGGATTAGTAAACCCATGTGGTTGCTCAAAAAATACATCCATAACTATATTCCCATTTAGGAATTCACTCTTAACATCAATTTGATATAGTTTTAAATTCAGATGTGAATCAAAAGAAAGAAGAATTATGATGGATTCATGTCTAGCTACTAGTGCAAAAGGTCTCTTCAAAGTCAATTCCTTCTTCTTCATTATAGCCTTGTGCAACCAATCATTCCTTGTTTCTAACTATATTACCAGCTTAATCTACTTTATTTATAACCACCCACTTAGTGACTATGGTAATTGTCTCTTTGGGTATTTCAACAGGTTTCCACAATTTTTTCCTTTCAAACTAATTTTCTTCTTCTTGCATAGCCATCACCCAAAAATATTTATTGATATAATCATTAATGTCTTTATGATCAAGTTGTGACAAGAAAACTTGATGTTCAGCATGATTTCTAATAGAATCTCTAGTTTTAGTTACTTTATCTAAATCTCCTACAACAACATCTAAAGGATGGTTCTTAAGGGTTCTAATAGCTCTAGAAAAATAGGGACTATTAATTTTAGGTTCTTCAATGTGTTCGGATTCATTATGACCTGAATATGAAGAATTTCTAGAACTTGAAGTTTTCACAGATTACTTGATATGATGGTTAAAAGATTTTTAATTGATGGATAGATTTGACTTATCATCCTCTAGGTTCTCAAAAGTGTTTTTATGCTCATTTGGATATGTCTCATCACATTTTACATGGACAAACTCTTCCAAAAATTTAGTTCTTTTGTTAAACACTCTATAGGCTTTACTAGATATTCAATATCCTAGTAATATTCCTTCATCACTCTTAGATGAAAATTTTCTAGTATTTTCCATAGTATAAAGGATTTGAATTTTCAAACAAAAAAATTGAAGTAACTCACTTTGTGTTTTCTATTGTTCCATTACTCATATGGCGTTCTTTTAAAAATGGGTATAATCAAAACTCTATTAATTGTATAGCATGATTTATTAACATCTTCAGCCCAAAAATAAATATGTAATTCATATTCACAAATCATGGTTCTTGCAATCTCTTTCAAGGATCTATTTCTTCTTTTAACAACTACATTCTGTTGAGGTATTTTAGGGGCAGAAAAATTATGACTACAACCATTTTGTGATCAAAAAGATTCAAACTCATGATGTTCAAACTCACATCCATGATCACTTCTTAAGGATTAAATTCTATGTCCAATATGATTTTCTATAGTTTTAGAATATTTTATGAAATGAGAGAAGGTTTCAATTTTGTGAGCCAAAACGAAAGTCCAAGAATTTCTAGAAACGTAATCTACAAGAACATGAACATAGTGCTTCCCATTTAAACTTGAAACTATAGATGGTCCAAACAAATCCATGTGAACCAATACAAGAGGATGAGAAGTTGACACTACTTTTTTCAGTTTGAAGGAAATTTTGTGTTGCTTTCCCTTTTGACAAGGATTACACACTTTATGATTTAGAAACTCGTGTTTGGGTTGATCTTCGACTAATCTTTTTTCTAGTTATCTTTCTAAGGGAGTGAATTTTATAGTTTCCTAATCTCCAATTTTAAATCAATGAATATTTGGGAAATACATTTAAACATGAAGCATTTTGAGAAACTAAAGACTCTATATTAATAGAGTATACATTTTCATTTCTCAATGCAGAAAACACTAATTCATTTTTAGAATTAAATACATTTTAATAATTATTTTCAAATTTAATAGGAAATCCATCATCACATAGTTCTTAAATACTATGTATATTATATTTCAATTCATCAACAAAAAAGTACATTGGAAATTTAAACATAGTTAGGGGTGCCGATTTGGACAAGGCCAATGATTTTTCATTTGTCATTGTCACCAAAGGTGACATGTCCACCATCAATTCTTTTTAAGTTCTTGATTCATGAATAGTCCCCTATGGTTTGTCTAGAACACCCACTATCCAAGTACCATAAGATTTTTTAGGATCTCATTATGTAATCTTCCTACAAATAGTCAAATAAAAATAGACATTTGTACCCATATTTGTTTCTCTCTAGTAATATTAGTTACTAGTGCTTTATGAACCCACATATATATCATAGGTTTCCTATAATAATTATGTATAGTTATTGAAAAATAAACTCTATTTGGTCCAAAAAATATTGAAATAGTAGAGACAATATCATAATTTGAACTAGATTAATTTTTTCCAGAACTAAGAGTAAAGATGTATATACTAGATTCAAAAACAAAATTAGTTCTTCAAAAAAACCAAGTTTATAGCCAACACCATTAGTATATTTATGATAAATATGTTTACCTAGAATCTGTACCAATGTATCTTTAACAATAGTAAATATTTCAATGTTATTTTTCAAATGTTCATTAGATAGATTTAGTGCATCATTTTATTTTAGTAATGGAACATTTTTCTCTCTTTCTACAATAAGTTCATATTTAACGTTTGAGGTAAGAGAATGTTGTTTATTTAAAGACTTGTATTTATCTTTTAGTTAATTAAAAGTCTCTTCAATAATGTTACAATACTCAAACATTTCTTCCTTAAAAATATTTTTAAAATCACTTTCATCTACAGAATAATAAGAAATGTGCCCAAGAGATTCCAATGTAACATCAGATGTGTTGGTTATAAAACACATATTGGATTTGTTATATTGTTCATCGTGGAATGATTTGGAGTCGCTTGAAGTGTACTCAGAAGCCCTCTATGTTTCTTTCATTTCCTTTTTGTACCTTCTATCTTTGTCCTCATATTTCTTTTTATACATGAGCTTGGGATAGTCAGACTTTATATGTCCCTTTCTCTTACATTCATAGCATATTATCTCATTAGACTTGTCATGTCATTTCCAATATTTCTTCCAGCTTCCCTTTTGATAATATATTCCTTTGAAGTTAGTCTTTAGAATAAATTCCTTCTTCTTTAAAATATCTTAAACCTTCTGGCTAATTAAGCCATCTCCTCATCACTGTCAGGTTATGATTGTTCACTACTGGAACATTCTACAGAGACTACCAATTTCCATTTTTCTTCGTGTTTAGAGGTGGTGGTCTTAAATTCAAAATATATTTTTTGGGTTCATCCTCCTCTTCCTTATTTACTTTCAACTCCTCTTCATATATCATTAGTTTCCAAATAAGTTCTTTTCCAGGTAATTTTATGATGTCACATGACTCTCTGATAGAGACATAGGTTCCTCTCCATCTATTAGGTAGGCATCTGAGAATCCTCAGGATTTGTTCTTTAGTAGTAACATCTCTTCCTAGAGAAATCATTGTGTTGAAAATTTCATTGAACCCGAGATATATGTCAGAAATAGGCTCATAACATTTAATTTCAACGTTATCATATCTAATATTATAAGTTTTATGTCTCATTTATTTCACACTATAAGTTCTTTAATGTGAAATAGACAAGGTATCCCAAATTTCATGGGCAGTTTTACATGAAGAAATTCTGTTAAATTCCTTATCTCCAAAAGAGAAATATAAAATGATCCTGGATTTTCCCAGAATGGCCTGATGGCCTTCATTTTTATTGACTTCTAATAACCCCCATTCAATTGATTAGAGGGAACCCATAAAAAATCTAGTCTTAGAGATTACATATCCTATAGGCTTAAGATATTACATGACCCAAAGGTCTTAGAGAATTCAACCAGACTATAACTACAAGGAACTACACCTCCCAGGCATCTGCATCGTGATGATAGATCTCCACCTTTGCATGGTTGTCTGGCTAAGTTTCCCGTGCAAGCACAATCTGGTCCCGATGGTATAGTTGTACCTTCTCATTCTTCCAAATCCATTGGGTTCTGCTCTGGTGAGTGAACTTTCTTGGTATCTTCCTTCGGGGCAGCTCCTTTTTTGAAGAGTATGTGTGGGGAAATGGCATTGATCATGTGGCCTGAAAGCCTTGAGGTGGCCCAAAGTCCTTAAAGGTGGCATGAAAGCCTTACTACTCCGAGATCCTAGTTGGCCCAAAGGCCTTAAGTACTCCAAACCCAAACCGGTGGCCCAAGGTGAATAGTTCTGACATCTACAATATTGAACACTTCCTGCCATAGTACATGCTACAGTTCATGCTATAGTATCCGGAATAATTCTTCCCCCCAGTTTCAAACCTGGGTCTCGTGGATTAATATAATGTGTCCTCAACAACTGCATGAGGCTCAGGGGTCATGTCATTGCAATTGTTATTGTGGGCACTCTTAGTTGGGTTATCCCAAGTGATTCAATCAGTAGCAAGAATCTTATACTCATCTATAATTAAGGACCAAATTTAAAAACCCATACATTCTAAATTAATTTTCATTTTAATTTTCCATTTGGAATATTTGGTTCTATTAATTAATTATGGTATATCTTTTATAGCACCTTCCAGTCTATTATCAATAATAAAGAAATAATCTGAATGATATAGAAATTTAGAATTAACAGATATTTACAGATCTTTAATGTACAACTAAAATCAAAGTTGAATCGTTTCAAAAAAAGAGTCTTAACAAGAATAATAAAACTCCTTTGATACCAAATGTTGGTTGGAAAATATTACTCAAGAGGGGAAGTTAATTGATAATCTACAAAAATTTCTGTTTGAAAAGTTTTATTCAATGTTTCCATAAAAAAATAAATGTAGCCCACTTAATCATGGGAATATGGTTATGAAAGCTTGACTGTTTAAATAACTTCTAAGAAGATTGATTAATTCTCAGTAACCTCAAAATTAGTTATTGATATTACTTTTAAATCTATTTTAATAAATAAAAACAATTATAACCTCATTCCATGATTAACTATCAATGTAAATATTGTGACTTCAGAATAATAATGTAAAACCTAGAAAACTAAATTAAACAGCACAACAGTTATAAAACAAGTGGTTCAGTCCCAAGATGATACCAAATCCACTGCACTTGGTGATCAATTTCCACTAAGTAGTTTATATTAATAAACATGACCCACACCCTGGATCAGGGTAAACAACAGTGCAAAATAATTTCCAGGTCACACGAGCTCTCCCATAGTTCTTTGTGGGTAGAAAAATATTATGTCACAATGGGACCTCTTCCACACATATCTGCGGGAGTAAACAAGTGTAAACAATCTATGAGATCAGGGATATCTCGAATCCTTCAGTTTATTGTAGGAGACAACGTGTGTTTTTTATAAAGAAACACACACAGACTTCTCAAAAGCTAAAAACAATACAAAACAGAGCAAAGATATTGAGATAAGGTTAGAAGTGATCTGATAATTATTATATGCATCTCTGGACCTCTAGCATGAATCATATGAAAGTATCAAGTCCTCTTGCGAGAAATATAGTATCAAAAGTCTATTGTTGTTATTTCCAGTTGGATCTGGCTCGTGTTCTTTATGGAGTTTTTATTGCGAAGATGTTCTTGAATATAATATATGGTATCACAGGATATGGATTCTTGAATACTGCATGTGTTCTTCAGATATTCCTTGTTTAATGTATCGGTTCTCTTTTGTAATTTTTTTCACATTTGTTGCTCTACCACCCTATTGTTTTAGGTCCACACTTTTCTTTTTATTCATGGAGTTCATGTGTTGGAGCCGGTAGGATGCATGCATTTTTTACCTCGTACCTCATACTGTCAAATGACATGCTTATAAAGAAATATTAATTATGTCAATGCTTTTAAAAGACTCAAATATGACCGTTAGAAATTAAATTGAAAATGAAAAAATGGATTAAAGAATGGTGTCATGATCTATTTGGAAACGGTGTCACTTGGAAACAGTGTCACCATGAAAAAGTATCTTATTCATTGAATTTGAGACGTGAGATAGTCATGATGGCACATTTGTATAGAGACCATGAACTGATCACAAAGTTGTGGGGTTAGGATCACTGTGTTTGGTCATTTGATAAACTTTGAACGGAGTCTTAGCAAGAAACTAGTGTCATAGACTTAAACATATCTGAAACTAGTTACTGTGTCTGGTAACGGTGTCCGGGTCATAGTGTCTGGTCACGGTGTCTGGGTCATGGTGTCTAGGTCATGGTGTCTCATCACAGAGTCTGGTCACGATGTCTAGGTCACGGTGTCTGGGTAACAGTGTTTGGGTCATGGTGTCTGGGTCATGATGTCTGGGTCCATTGTTAGAAAACCAAAACCGTTGGTAGACTCCCGGTTTGTCAGACTTAGCCAAATATTTTTATATAGACTTAAGCAGCAAAATTCACATAATGAATTAGACCTAATCAATCGGAAAAAAAACAAATTAAATATAGTTTACAAAAATCAGTCATTATTTATAGGAATGAAGATCTTGAGAAAAGTTATTTAAAGCATAAATAAATCAACCATTTTACAGATTACTTGAAATATATTAAACAAGATTCATAATATTTACATGATTTATATGATTTATGATCATTAGACCTTTATTAAAACATGATATGTCCAACAAAATTGATTAACCAGCCTTATTGTAGTTGAGAATCCGTCATTAAAATAATAATATAAACTCTTTATGTGGTATTGTTTAAGGTAAATTCAATCATTTAAGTATAATGTCTCGAAAACATAATATATGGACACAAAAATCTTCCATTATATTAACATTATAACACTATGAGGTATATTAACCCTCTTCTAAAATAGAGAAATACGAACCCTCTAAGTTTCAGTCATGTTGAGATGAAATGTTCTCTGATCACATTGTCTTCGTTTTTATATTGTGAATAAATATAAATATATTATCCCATTAATTAAATGGGATAATTTAACAGGGTAGAATATATCTTGTTAGATTCATCAGATTTGTCTCTAGAAAGACTTACACTATTTGAGGGTCTTTCTAAGATATCTCAATAAATTAAATTATCAGAAAAAAGTGTTATACATATTCCCCAGGATGAGGACTAAGGTAATTTTGTGTGTATATATATATATATTAATGTATAAGTATGATCTCTCGATGTTAAAGATCTAAGGTGTTTGTCTCTACAAATGAATAGTTTTCCAGTTTTGGGGAAATATCAGTTTACCAATAATCTGTGAATTATGAGACCAAGACTACCTAATGTGTTCTAACAATTAATAGTTTCACAAAAAATTCATAACATTTATAGTGTACCAAATATTCCCATCTCTATTCATTATAATGTTTCTTCTTTGGAAAATATTTCGCAATAAGATCTAACCCTGTCATGAGTTATTCAACAAGGGGAAAAATAATCATAAATTAATCTAAGGAAGTCATTTGATTAATTTGGACTTGATTATCAATATTTGATGGGGAATGTCTCAAAATTTGAACTTCATTATAGTCATCAATTTCAATGATTTTTTATTGATGGAAATATCCCTCACATTTATGTGCTCATTCGTAAATGAATTTTTTAAATAATGGTTCCCATGTGACTTAAGAAGAACATGATCTCACATGTTGGCATAAAAGAGAGAATACTTCAATGCATGTGTGTGTGAAATTTATTTGAATGTTATATTTCTATACAAGATATAAAATATGGTAGTAGGGAATTTAATAAAACCAACCACTTTATATAGATGTTTATAAAATTATTTTTTTCATTCAAATATCTATGAGAATGTTATGAAAACTACCCTAATTAGTAAATTTTTTTAGAATAATATTCTTTTATTTCTAAAAATAATTTTGTGAATCAAATTTATGGGAATAAAAAAAACATTTTACTAAATTATTTGATTAATGTTATGATTCATCATAAAATTTAAAAAGAAGTAAGATTGTGTACTGAAGTGTTGGAATTTGAATTAATTTGATGAACCTTTTTTCTAGGAACTATAGTGCCTTGTTTGTTGGAAATAATTGGATTAATGTGGTTTAAAATATATTATTCCAGGATATTAAAGAACCTAAAAAAATATTATATAAAATTATAAGGGTTTGATGAAAATAAATTCAACAAATTTGTCCAACATATAATTTGGATGCCCCTAAACATATTCAGTTCTAGACTAACTTAAACTATAGTATGACGAACCCCACACATACACCATTATATCTCCCACTATAGTTGCATATTCATAATTTGAACATTGGAATGAATGACCTTTTATAGATTCCAAATCATTGTTTGGGGGAACACTTGGTAGGGTGATGACCCAAGGCTATAATGTTCAATTTTCAAGAATATTAATTTATTGGTATATAATTTAATTTTTTTATGACTCATATAATTTTTATAGTTAAAAAGTGGATTTATAATGGTCTTAGTGATGATATAGGATCATCATATCGAGTGTGGTAATGAGTGATAAATATTGTTTCCCCTGCTGTGTTCTTTTAAATAATCCATTATCAACATTTGGTGCAGAAATCTCACTACTGAACTCACAAACTAGGAAGAAAGAAAAAATATAGATTCAGATATATATGGTTTATGAAAAAAGAATATTAGTTACTTCTTTACATTATTTAGAATCAACCGTGACTTTTTACGTTAATAGAATCACCATGGTGTATACGAAGATTATGGTATATCCTTGAATACTAATATAAGAATAAAACAATGATGCCCCCTAACAATTATCTAGGAAATTTTCATTGTTGTCTTGATCTTCAATGAGGTTGGTATTATCCATTTAATAGAATATATTACCTCTTAAAAATTATATTGTTCTCCCAAACTTCTATGAAATATACAAAATCTATGAATTTTTCCTTCTCCCTCAACATGAAATGCTGGTGTAATGATTATACACACTAAACAAGTGTTCACCCTTCTTCATAATTATATTATTCTTCATCTGTTGATATACGTACTCTTGTTTTTCTTTTATTATTATTATTCTTCTTCTATTTTTTGTGAAAATATTTTATCCATTGTCCTTAATTTTTTCATTTTACACTCTGAACATTAAGAATTTATACATAATCCCCAATCATATAAATCTGTCACAAAAGATTTTTCTCTTGAGATTAAAATTTTAATATCAAATTCAAATTTGAAAAAAAATTCATTTAAGGGATCATAAATTTAACTTCAACATCTCCATCCTTCAAATCCATCTATGTTGAATATATAATAACCAAAAGTATGTTTGTGTATCGCATGATATGATAAACTAGTTTTCCTATAACATCTATAGAAAATTATTCTTTTTTACTGTGAAAAAGATTCAATGATTTAAAAGTATCCAATCCACAAAAAACAAGGATATTAACTCACATGACTTCACATCACTACATAGAGAAATCCTAGATATAAAATATTATCATTACTGTGACATGGTTTTCATAACATAGCATTATTATCTCTCAAATCAACGGGGTTTCTATAAACCTGTATTTATTCATTTTTGGGATCCCAACATAATTATGAATCCCAAGACATAACCCATATTATAAAATTTATTATATCACAGTTTATCTAGATGAAATTTATTCCCTAAAATCGAAGATTAAACATTTTCATTTTCAGTTTTTCTGGAAAAATTATGATATCAAAAATATAAAATGTCTCATGAATTAAAATTCGTAGTTATAAACCCTTGTGTTCAAGTACTTATCCATTTTTATTTCCATAAAGAAAAACCACACATATCAACATTTATTACATAATAAAATAAAAACATTATCTATCATAGTAAGATTTTTTCTTTTATTTACTTTCATCTCTACTAAATATAATGTCCATAAATATCTCAGAAGGGAGAAATCTTTGGTTTTGTGTAATTTTCCAATTATTTGACCAAAGGTAAGAACGTCACATATACAAATTACTTTTGTATTTAAGATAAAAACATTATTTATAAAAATAAGAAAAATACCTTATATTTGGAAGTATTTTATATTTTTTTAACATTTTTTAGTCCTTGAAAAACATTAAATATTGAGAATTGTATATTTACATATAAGTAATATAACACATTCATATTGAGAAATTTTGAAAATGTAAAATATAAATCAGATCGACTCTTAAACCTCAAAACATATTCCAAAATGCTATAAAACTATTTCAAAAACCTCCAAACATTTTATCATCCTTTAAATAACATTATAAAATTTATTATATTTGAGTATGATGATGATTTATGTATTGAAAATAAAATCCAAAATAGAAACCACATCCACTACTCATCTTCATAAGTATTCTTACCTAGAGAAACCCTACAATTCTAGGGGAATCTTCTTCGTCATCATAGCTCATAAAAATACCTTAGGGTTACAAAAATATCCCTGCAGTAATAGAAATTCATGATTTCACCACAATATTCATCCATGGGCACAAAAATATCTCCCTTGGGATTTATTTGAAACCATTTTAAACAAATTATTATTGAAACTCATCACAGTTTGAAATAAACCATCTTTGTATAATGATAATAATTTTTTAGTGAAATATGGGTTTAATATGATACTATTGAATAAAATATTAATGTTTTCTATAACTGTAATATTGACTTAAATCCAACTCATAAAATCACTTATTCCAATTTATAAAATCTATTAATTGAACTTTTATTAAAAATGATCATTGGTACATTCTCATAAAATGTATTATATTCGTTCCAAACCATGATGACTTTATAGATTATTCCTTTTAACCACTCTCTCGAAATACATTATCTCACTAAATAAGTGATCTCTCCCATATTATATTAAACTGATATTTTTAGTTTCCTGCACATTATATATTTTATACTCTCTTTTTAAATAAATTCATGTAAAAACATATTGTTATATATATTTACTTTCTCCCCAATTGACAAAAAGTGTCCAACAAGAAATTAATATTGGGGATGAATTCATCATACAATAGAATTCAATGAGTGAATGAAGATATTTATTATTCAACCTCGATGGATTGGTATTTAACTCCCCTATTGAATAAAAACCACTATTAGAAGTCAAACTCTTCATGAGATCTTATTTTTTATTAGTTGAACTTGTTTTATTCTATTCTTATGTTATATTACTTGAGAATGGTTATTTATATTTGCTACTCTTCATTCCAACTTCATTTCAAAACAATGAAATCATTTTATGGTAGATGGGATGTGTATTATTTGCAAAAACCCTTTAATAATACATCAATGATGACAGTAAAAAACCCATTGGGTGCATGTTACTATAGTAGTCTTGTAGCACCACTATAGTAGCAATGACCTGTATCACCGGTGTCATGTATCAGTGGTGGGCACTATATTAGAAACTCTGGTGGCAAAAAACTATAGCAAGTATTGTAACAGCCATGGTACTATAAGAGTAGTACCCACTACAAAGACATGGGGACAAAATAGTTCTTTAGGGCCATGTAATGGGATTTATTACCCACTTGGTCTATGGGAAATATAATGGGTCTCCTCTACCAAAACAAAATAGGTCCTTTATATCACTAAAACATTTTCTTCCACCCTAACATAAATAAGGAAATGGTTTTACAAAAAAACAAAGCACATTCATCTTATATATTTCTTTAATCTCCAATTCTTGATATCATTTTTTTATCCTTATTCTTTATTTACACCCCTTTTGGAGTCAACAATCTCAAATGGATTCTCAACATCTTCTATGTCCTTATTAAGAGGTATATTCTTCCTCACTATTATCTTGTCTATATTATGAAATTATCTAGGATCTTATTTTAAAACCATTTGAACTAGTAGGCTCAAGATAAAAAATTTAGTGTCATAACCCTATTGATCATATCTCATGTACAATTCATCGATGTATTCAAAATGGTTTGTCAACATCACAATTTATTGCCGAATAACATTCTTCTTGAGTTTTTTTGAAAAGGATGTATCCCATTTAATGTGTCCCCTAAATAAATCATTATAGAATGAAACGTACTTATTTTTAACCAATAAAATTTCATCATATTCCCATATCCTCTAAAAAACATATATTTTCCTTAAACATATCTAACAACCCATGCTTTTAATAAATAGATTCTTTAATTAAATATTTTGTTAGTACCGTGTCTTTCATGAAACCCCAAACTAAAATATATACTTTGTTAAAAAAATAAAATTATTAATTATTTCAATATTATTTTACCATTAAATTTCAATGTATCAATATAAGTAACAAATTAATAAAAATTATATAAAATTTTATACAAAACAAAGTTCATTTTATTCTCAGAAAATACATTCTTCTGATTTTTTTCACTCTTATGTTAATGTTTATTTTTATCACTTTTAGAAAAATAATTAAATAAAAATATTTGAATATTTGGAATATAATTAAGAAAATATGTAATTTGTTTGATTTCACTTTTGGGTAAAAAATTACAAAGGTAAATATTATTTATGATGATAAAAAAATTATTTTTCAAAAAAAATTACTTTTCCAGGCAATTTTTTAGACGAATTTAATTTAAATTAGGATTAAAATATTAATTATAAGAATATATAAGAAATAATTAATACTAATTTAATTGGTAATAAATTTTAAATAATATTGAGAACAATTAATTATTTAAATGAATTTTTTATAAAAACTAATTTCTAAAAAATTAAGTGTTTTCATTTATGTGTTAATTTTATAAAATTTAGAAATTAACATAGATTATATGGATCCAAAATTCAAATTAATAACAAAATATTTTATGATAATTGTCAACATTGACTTTTAGTGATAAAATAATTATTATGGTTAAATTTTAATCAAGATTAATAAGTGTTAAAATGGGTATTCAAATGTGGCTCATATTTTACTAAATCAGTTTGGAAAATTTAAAAAATATAATAACATTTTTAGGTTGAAAGTTAATACCTACAGGTCTATAAAAATTTAGTCACCTAAATCATCAAACTCTTATGAAATTCCATTCTTACAACATTACATAAAAATATTTTTCCAAGTGTTGTCCATATTTTTCACCAATAGATGGAGATCACTCACACCCTTTTCTATCCAAGACCAAGTTTGAAATTCATAGGGAACTCTACCCCATATATTTCTTATAGATCCCCTCTACAATTTTTTAAAACCAAATAATTTAAAATTTTCTTTATGTCCTTTATTTACAATGGATACTTCAAGAGAAAATATTCATTTCTAATATAAGTAATACATAACCTTTTATCTCCTTTATTTTTCCTCCCATCCATACTTATCCAAAACCATTCTAAAATATGTATATAATTTCATAATTATAAATGATAGACATAATATTTATTAATATTTTTAAATATTATCTATTCCGCACTCATTCAATAAAAAATGGAAACAATGCTAATGTGTATATGAGGACTATTTAATCCTTGAATAACATGTTTTATTTTTCTTTACCACCTTTCATGGATGGTTATAGAAAAAGTTTTAGAAAATAAATATTTTTTATGTCACTTATTATATTCTATAAATAATAATTAGTCATTCTATAAGTAATTTTAGAAATAAATGATCATTGTAAAACAAACTGTCTAAAATGAACATATCGAGAAGAAAATGTTATTGATTGGAACGCCAAAAATAAATTATCATTTATCTTCATCATATAACTCTTAATAGTTTTGATTAATCACATTAATAAAATATAAATAATTTCATTATACTTTTTTATAATAATATTATTATAGGACCCCGGGACACCCTGAGAGGGGAGGGGTGAATCAGGGTGACAACGTTTTCTTTAATGTGATGGATCTTGTTCCCATGTTGGTAGGAACTTGTTAAACCTGAATTATGAAAAAGATCAGAAAGAAAACATTCACATTCAGAGAGATGACACGTCAATTTTTACTTGGTTCACCAATAAGGGCTACGTCCAAGGAGCATACACCGACAGGTTGTCGGTCGTACCAAATTCCACTAAACTTCACTAGTTGTGGATTACAATGGTTCGGGCATAGTCACTCTGTCCTAGGATCACATCCTTTACAAAGGTTCAGGGATAGCTCACTACATCACTCCCATTTACTCCCCCTCGCTTACTGACTTTGGTGAAGTCCCGCCAAGTTTATAGATGTGAAGGTCTCTTCATCATTGCAAAAGAATGCATCCTATGTTGTATGTGGATGCTCTATTGAAGTCCAAATCTCACTCGTAGACTAATCTCACTATGCACCGAAGGTATCTAGAAATCTTCCAGCTTTCGTGAAGCTCCAAAAAGACCAGCGTACTTCAACTACACATGGCATGCTTCTCCATGCCCAGCACGCACGTTTTAAGACGTATCCCAAGTCTCAGCGTGCAAGTCCAAACCGGCGCGCAATTTCACCTCAACCACATGCGCGACACTCACTTCTTCAACTTCAAACTTGCGTGACTCAACCTCTTTCTCTCCCAAACCAACTTGGATGCGCAGCTAACAACTGTTGTGCAACTTCAACTTGCACGACCCACCACCACTTGCGCGACCACTACACCTGCACAACGGGAGATCTGATTTTATCTAAGTCTGAACTTCGTACTAAATGAGGAGGGGTCGACCTGTATTTACAGGCATTTGGACACCCTGTGTGATGGCGTGCAAGTATCTCCTCAGCGCGCAAGTTTCGGTACGCAAGTTTCGGCGCGCAAGTCTCTGCCCCCGCAAATCACTTGCGCGACAAACTTCAAAACTTGAGCGCCCCATTTCTATTTGCCATATTTTAATGTTCTAATCTTGAAAACCATTAGGTATAAAATTTTCCTCTCCTTCAAGTACATGGAACGCTAGTCTCTTTCCCAAAAACCACTTTTCTCCTTTTGTCGATTTTCAGGCCCAAAAATTTGGCAAACACTGGAAAATGGTTCCACCTTCAATATTGTTATCTACTTGTTCTGTATGATCAATTTACTGGAACGCATTATCAACTTCCCCTGAGGATTGAAAAAAAACAAAAACCATACTCCAATTCATGCATAGAAAGACCATGGTTCCAACAATCTCCCACTTTGGGTTTGTTGGAAATCAATAAATATATTCAATAGAGCACAAGCCATATGCAAACCACAAACGCAAGAATCAACTCAGCCAACACTCTAAGTCTACGTGAGAAATGCTCGATGTAGAAAACAAGAGAGGAAGCTTGAACTGGGTTCCCGTCTAGTGTATTCCTTCCCATCCTATCACCGACACTGAATTTTCAATGTGTCACAAAATCATTACATGCCAAAATTTATTCCCTTCTCCCCCATTGACAATAAACCCAAATACCGGTAATTGTTCATTATTCAGCACAAACCACACTCCCCCTGGACAGTGTCTCCCCCAAAAATCTACATCACATCCATAAACAGATTAAAAAACAATTAACATAACTAGAGAGAGGGGAATTTTGTAACCTCCATATGCACTAGGAGGTGGATAAACACTGAGGTTTAACCGATGCTTCTCAAACACCGCTGCTGATAGTGGTTTGGTCAGAATATCAGCCACTTGCTCATCAGTTCCCACATGATCCATTCTAATCACCCCTTGCTCAACTTTTTCTTTGATAAAGTGACACCTGATTTCAATAGGTTTCGTACGAGAATGTTGAACATGATTCTTTGTAAGATCAATTGTGCTCTTGTTTTAATAGTAAATTACCATTGGTTGGTTCACCTCATCACCAATATCTGCTAGTTGTTGCTTCATCCATAGTAGTTGAGTGCATGCCTTTGTGGCAGTGGTATACTCAACTTTGGAAGTACTAAGAGAAGTAATTTCTTGTTTCTTGCTCAACCAGCCAACACATTTATTTACAATATAGAATGCTCCACCACTTCTGGACTTTCTGTCCACTACATCGCCAGCCCAGTCAGCATCAGAAAATGCTGATAATTCACTGTCTCTTCCTTCAGCAAAGTATAATCTACAATTGTGAGTACCATGAATATACCTCATGATTCTTTTCACTGTTTTCATATGTTCTTCCTTTGGATTACTCTGAAAGTGTTCCACTAGACAGGTTGCAAAGACAATATCTAGTCATGTCGTTGTCAGGTACAGTAGGCTCCCAATTATCCTCCTATACATAGTGGGGTCTACAGATGCCCCATCCTCATGCTTTCCATGTTTGGTTCGAACTACAATCGGAGTAGATATTGGTTTCGATTATTGCATATTAAACTTCTTCAGCATCTCTCTTGCTTACTTTACATGAGAAATAAAAGTGAAATCCTGCCTTTGAATCACCTGTAGCCCCAAGAAATATGAGAGCTCCCCAATCATAGTCATTTCAAATTTTGATTTCATGTGATAGGAAAATTCATCCACTGATTTCTGCCTGCTGCCACCAAAAATAATGTCATCAACGTAGACTAGAACCATGAACTTATCTTTTGGATAATTCTTCACATATAGATTGTGGTCTAGTCCTACTCTTTTAAATTTCAGCTTCTTGAGATACGAGTCCAGCTGGGTATACCATGCTCGTGGTGCCTGCTTCAAACCATATAGAGCTTTCTTCAGTTTTCAAACCTTTGTTTCATCAGTATCAAGAACAAGACCCACTGTTTGTTCGATGTAGACTTATTCTTCGAGTATACCATTCCATAATGTTGTCTTGACATCCATTTGATATACTTTATATCCTCTTTGAAGTGCCATGGAAAGTAAAAAGCTAATTAAATCCAGTCTATCCACTTTAGCAGAGGTTTATTCAACATCAACACCTTCAATATGGGAGTATACTTTACATACAAGTCGTGCCTTGTTTCTAAAAACACGTCCATGCCCATCAAACGTGTTCTTGAAGATCCATTTTGTACCAATCACATTGTGACCTTCATGTCTCTGGAAAAGATCCCATGTCTGATTCTGGTCAATCTGATCTAACTCTTCATTCATGGCTTTCACCCATTATTCATCCTTTACAGCTTCTTCAAATGAAGATGGCTCCACAACTGACATAAACGAAGATTGCCTGTTATTCTTCATCCTCCTTGTTTGAGAGGGTGCACTCATGTCCCCAATTATGTTAGATGGATCAATCTTAGCTCTTTGATATCTCCTGTGAGGTTCAGATGCATTCTCTCCAGCCATATTTTCTTCTTCAAATTATTCTTCTGAGTTAATATCATGACGTGACTGTTGAGTGTTTTGTACAACTTCCTCTATTTCATTATTTGTATTTTCTCCACGTTCACTTTCTTCCTTACTTTCTATCACATCATCATGTGACATCCTTGAAGCATTTGTGGTTTTATATTCAATTATCTTAACATCACTTCTTTCCACAATCCTTCCTAATCGCTTGTTGAAACACTTGTAGGCTTTTCTGTTCATTGAGTATCCAAGGAAAATTCCTTCATCTGCATTGTCACCATACTTCCCATGATTTCATTCTATGTTTCTGATGAATCATTTACTTCCAAAAACACTAAATCAATTCAAAAAGGGCTTCAATCCATGCCAAAATTCATATGGTGTCTCTGCCTCACCCATATAAAGTCCTGTTCGATTTTGAATATACACTGCAGCTTGAACAGCCTCTTTCTGGTAATGTCGTGGAATAAGACTCTCAATCAGCATAGTTTGTACCATGTTGTTCACCTATCGATTCCTGCGTTCAACAACTCCATTTTGTTGTGGAGTTCTCACAATAGCTACCTCATGTTGTATCCCATGATTCTCTAGGTTATTTTAAAATTCAATGGATGTGTATTCCCCTCCATTTTCAGATCGCAATATATTGATTGTTCGTCCAATATCATTCTCAGCGATTCACCGATATGTTTTCATGCAGTCAAGCACCTATCGTTTCCTGTGAATGACCATAACACATTGCATTCTATTGTAATCGTCTATGAAAAGGACAAAGTATCTTTCTCCATGAGTTTCGGCAACATTTATCAGCCTGTATACATCTTTATGAATTAGATCAAGAAGATGAGATGCCCTTTTCTTCTTTGGCCGATTTGAACTACAGACCAGCTTTCCACGAATGCAAGAATCACAAGACTTTTCACGCTCACGCTTGAGGTTGGGAATTCCCATGATAATCCTCAATTTTGATATTTTCTCCATGTCTTGTTGATTGATGTGTCCCAGTATTCGATGCCACAAATTGTTTTCTTCTTCAACAGTCATGTAACAAACATTTTCTTTACTATCAACCTGATACAAGTTTCCTTCTATTCTGCATCTCTCCATAAGTGAATTGTCTGTCATTCCCTTGATAGTGGAACCTTTCTGATTAAAAGTAACTATAAGTCCAGAGTCCCAGAGTTGACTCACGCTGAGAAGATTATGACATAGGCCATATACATAAAGGAATTCAGTCTTCTTTAGCTCTCCATTAGCATGTTTAGTACTTCCACTGCCTTTGATTTTCAGAGCTCCATCATTACCAACTCATAATGTACCATAAAAATTCCTTTTGATATCTGTTAACATGCCATAATTACTGTTCCTGTGATACGAACAACCACTATCTAGAATCCAGGTACTATTGCTTTTTGTAGATTTGAGATCCACCTCTGCAAGGTTGGATTTCTCAATTTTCTTTCTTTATTTCCATGAGACATTGGATTGAGTATAGAGCACCGATGGTCTTTCAATTATCTCATCTGTGTACATTGGTTATGCATAATCTAAGTCTTATTCGAGAGAAGAAAACTTGTTTGAAAGAGAAACACTATCTTGTTGATGAGATTTGACTGGTCTCGATCTCCGGTATCAGGTGTCCATGTCCCTTCTCTGCCTGCAATTAACAGCCTTATGACCAAAGTAAGAACAATGAATACAATATCCATAGAAATTTTTTCTTCTAAATGAATTAGGATATGAATTTTTTCACATCTGTTGAACTCCCATATCTTCTCCATTCAAATATATTCTTGCCTCTTCACAATAAGACATGGAATGGACCAAATATCCACAGAACTGACACTTCATGAGAGGAAATTTATTCTCACTTCTGTTTATCATCATTCCTTCTTTGGTGGGATAATAGTTTGAGGGCCCCTTTTTCAAGGAGGATTGAGGATAGTCTTCTTTTATTCATTCAGATTGAATTGGGGGTTTCTGTTTCATCACTTCAGATGACTTTTCATCATCGCCCACTTTCATCTTGCATTTATTTTGGTTACCATTATTTGCAGCATATGATGACTCTGCCTCACAACCAATTCCACTATTTCCCATGTCGGCAGGTCTCTGATCTTTTAAAATATTTTCAACTCCATTAGAGCCACATTCTGCTCTCTCTAATAGATAAGCATCTAAGAACCTACGAAACTGTATTTTCTTCCTTGATTCTTTTGAAATTGAAACTTTTTCAAGTTTAATCCTAAAAGTAACAACTTCCTCCTCAAGGCGCTCAGTTGTCTTGGACTTTTCCACTAGTCTAGAGGTGAGGTAATTGGTGAACTTTTCCTACTCTTCAATTCTCAGCTTCATATCCACTACATCATCGTTGATTTCAAGTATTTTAGACTATAAATTCAACAATTCTTCCAGTCATTCAATTTTAGCTTCAAGTTGATCAACATATTCAGTTGATTCTTCAAAAATTGATTTCCACTTATTGCAGCTCTTAAATTTAATCTTAAGCTTACTAAAATCATCCTTAAGTTCCAACTCGAGATCTTCACCAGTTTTCAGATGATTTTCTCCACCAGTATCTTCTGATTTTTCAACAGTGGCCATCATGAAAGCATGGTTCCCAATTTTAAATTCTTGTATCTTCGTCATCACACAATTCATTATCATCTTCTTCCTCTTCACAGAAAAAAAATCTTCTTTGATACTTTATTTCTTGATTTGAATTCTCCCCTTTTGAAAAACCTTTTCTGAGGCTTCCCAATGTTTTCATAATCGCTATTCTAATCATTGATCTTTCTTGAAAACTGAGAGGAAATGTGGCCAACTTTTCCACAACGAAAGCAAGATAGAGGTAAGTTCCCTTTGAATTTTCCTTTTCCCTTATGGAACTTCATTGAAATGAGAGATAGAATTTCCTTTTCCTCATTATCTTCACCACTAATATCTTTTGAGACTTTCAGTTTCTCAATGGCTTTGAATGCCATTTCCTTTCTCACTCGAGTCATAGCATCTTCTGTTTTAACCCTCATTTCATATGCCACTAGGCTGCTCAGTAGATCATTTAGAGAATGTTTGGAATGATCTCTTTCCTCAAGGGCTGAAAACATTGCATTGTAAAGGGTTGTAAGTCTTCATAAAATTTTATTCACAATATCTAAGACTTTTATTTCTTCACCTAGACCCCTAATTGATCCAACCACTTCAGTAATTCGATTGAAGAAGGAATGTGTATTCTCATCAGGATGCATCTTCAGATCATAGAACCTATTGTGCAGGACTTATAGTATTGCCTTCTTCACTTACCTATCTCCTTCATATATATTTTCAAGTTTATCCCACATGGACTTCGCTGAGGCGCAACTCATCACTTTTAGATAGATCTTATCATAAAGTGCTGCGGTGAGAGCATTCTGTGCTTTATCATCTGCATCAAGAATTTTCCTATCTACATCAGTCATAGCCAGCCCTATTGGATCAGTAACATGTATACCTAGAATAGTGGAAAATAGGACTTCCATTCCAATGGATCTTAGAAGATATCTCATTTTATTCTTCCAGATCTGAAAATTACTTCCATCAAAGAGAGGGAATCCCCTGACATTTACTGCATTCTCCATGATGACAAAGGACATATTCAACACCAAAAATCTCTCTCTTTTACCACTTGTAGGACCCCGAGACACCTTGAGAGGGGAGGGGTGAATCAGGGTGATAACTTTTTCTTTTAATGTAATGGATCTTGTTCCCACGTTGGTGTGAACTTGTTAAACCTGTATGACGAAAAATATCAAAAAGCAAACATTCACATGCAGAGAGATGACACAACACTTTTTACATGGTTCACCACAATGGGCTACGTCCAAGTAGCATACGCCGACAGGTTATCAGTCGTCCTAAATTCCACTAAACTTCACTAGTTGTGGATTACAATGGTTCGGGCATAGTCACTTAGTCCCTGGCTCACTGCCTTTACAAAGGTTCAGGGATAGCTCACAGCATCCCTCAGGTCACTCTCGTTGACTCCACCTGGCTCACTACCGTTGTTGAAGTCCCAATCAGTTTATAGATGTGAAGGTCTCTTCATCATTTCAAAAGACTGCATCTTCTATTGTATATAGATTCTATGTTGAAGTCCAACTCTCACCCGTTGACTAATCTCACTTTGCACCGAAGGTATCGGGCAATCTTCCAGCTTTCGTGCAGCTTCAAAAAGGAAGATGAGCTTCAACTACACCTGGCGCGCTACTCCAAGCCCGACATAAAAGTTTTAAGATGACGTGTAAGTCTCGGGGTGCAAGTCCAAATCGGCGTGCAAGTTCACCTCAACCACAAGCATGACACTCACTTATTCAACTTCAAACATGCACGACTCAACCCATTTCTCTCCCAAACCATCTTGGACGCGCAGCTAACAACTGTCGTGCAACTTCAACTTGTGCAACCCACCACCACTTGCGCGACCACTACACCTACGCGATGGGAGATCTGATTTTTTCTAAGTCTGAACTTCATATCTAATGAGGAGGGTTCGACCAGTATTTATAGGCATTTGGACACCCTGTGTGATGGCGCGTAAGTCTCCCCTCGGTGCGCAAGCTTCGGCGCGCAACTCTCTGCCCCCAAAAATCACTTGCGCAACCAACTTCAAAACTTTGGTGCCCCATTTCCCTTTAACATATTTTGATATTACGATCTTGAAAAACATTAGGCACACAAGTTTCCTCTTCTTCAAGTACACAGTGCACTAGTTTCTTTGCCAAAAACCACTTTTCTCTAATTGTCGATTTTCAATACCAAATATTTAGCGAACACTGGAAAACGATGCCACCTTCAATACTATTATCAGCTTGTTCTGTATGATCACTTCGCTGGCACACATTCTGAACATCAACTGAGGATTGACAACAAACACAAAACATACTCCAATTCATTCATAGAACGACCATGGTTCCAAAAATTATCACATAAGGATTTCGTTCATAGCAATAATCATACATAGATTACGTCATACTCATGTTAGGTTAGATTCACCACCTACAAAAAAATGATGTAAATTAATATCAGGTATTAATTTGGAAAAAAAATATTTGGCATTAATAAGTTAAAAATAATTTTTTTTCTTATTTTTTTAATATAAAAATTTAACACATTATTTTAGTTACTATCAGTCATTTGTAAATAAAATCCCTAAAATATGATCATCTAAAAAATCATCAACAAAAACTGTAACTATAAATCTCATAGAATGAAATTATATATATTTTTAAAATATTATTAAACCTAAATAATAGTTCCTTTTATGATATAGGACTAATTAAATTTTAGATAATTAAAATAATAATACGGTTATTATAAAACTGGTTTAAAATAATCTAGTATTCACATAGCCAGAATTTAAAATATATAAGAACTAACTAATATACATGTAGATAATAGTTAATAAATATGTTTATAAAATTTTGTTTATAATAATAATTTTATGAAATAGGTGGTTAATATAATTATTTTTCATATTAACTATCTTAAAAAACATCCATGGAAATCAAGAGTTTAGGTAAAGGGCTTTGGTAATTTAAATATCTTTCTTTGAGTTATATTACTTATTTTTAACATATTAATACATTTTTTCCCAATTTTTTTATTTGAATACCAAATTTATTTCTCTGGTGAATGTTATTTCATAATCCAATTCCTATTCTATGGTTAAATTTTATTTCTATAAAATCAAAATACATTTTGAATAATTATCATTATCTTATTTGTTGGTATTTATTAAATAGAACATTAATTAAAGTTAATTGTTTCACTTATCACTAAAATTATATTGTTTAATTTTAAAAACTAATTTTTCATTCCATGTGAGCATCTTACTTTCATTTAAAAAATATTCTTTGTTACTCTATTTTAATATTTTTATTTGTTGTACCCCTTTATCTCAAATGGGTTCTATTTTCCATGATAATATATTTTATAAATAACCCTCTAATTGATTTTATGATGTTCCATCTTTTGGTGATTCAAATTATTATCAATTTATCTTGTTTATTTTGTTATTTGTTTATACGTTTTGAAATATATTGTGAAAACCATTCATATTCTTCAATTCTAATGATGTGATGATTTGATGTTTTATTGTTGATTACATTTGTATAGTAAATGTGAAAGTGGTAGGTAGTCCCTATATATCCCTCTAATGAATTGGGTAAATCTTTAAATCTCATGATATATTGTTCAAATGAGTATTGATGGTTGATACAAAATAAAAAAATAGGTTTTGATGAATGGTCTACTATGGGAAACAAGTTGTGATTCCTAGTCCTCCATAGGAAGTGGGTTGGGATAACTAATTTCCTTTGTGAAATAGGTGATAATGGGTGATCTATAATTTTTTGTTTGTATGATTATATTTTCCCCACTCCCATGATATCCAACAACACTATTATCTCTAGGTCATGAATTAATTCACTTGTTTTCATTGTCTTTACAATGTGTATTATGTTTGATCATATGGGATTACGTGTTCTTATATCAAACCATATGAAATGTTTTTTTTATTTCACATTCTTTACCATTGATATTTCTCTCCTAATTATATTTTTACATATTCTTATGATCTCAACTTAGGTGACATGTTGATATGATAATTTCCTTATTATTGGGGATTTTATTTAATCCATTTCATGTATTTTTATTTCCCAAGGAATTAGGGTGATTTTATCCACATATATATTTAAAAAAATTCCTATTATGATGAAATTATTGAGAAATGTTCTAAATAATTGTAAAATTAGACTATTTTTCTAGTATTTTGAGACACCGATCCTTTAAATTATTAGGATATGGAGTATATAATGTAATATAGAGATTTTAACTATGGAAATAATGTTTAATAAAGTAGTGTTTAGCTTTGGTCACCTCATTTGATATGAGAAGAGGTTTAGTTAATTTTGGATTTAATTTTAGTTACCATTTGTATTAGGGTTATAAAACATTATTTAGAAGCCAAGATATGAGTTTATTTATAGGATTATATATTAAATTATTGTTAATCTATTGAGTATGTTTTTTTCCTAGAAATTCGTCATGATATAGACAGTGGCTGGAAGATGCAGATATTTCATATCTTCACCAAGGATTAATCATCCTAAAAGGGTTTGGTTGAGTATTGAATCAATAATTACTCAAATACAGGATGACTGGTCCAATGACTACACACCTGGCTAGACACACTCGAGGGATATTCTTTTGTTAATTATATTCCTTGTACAAACCTTCATGAAGGATTCATCTCATAGTTACATTGAGGTATTAGGTTGATAAGTATAATATAACACAAATTATAGTGACATATGATTCATATTAGAATTAAATGATAACATGATGATGTAAAAGTGTGTAATTTTTTAAGATTGAATCTCTTTTATATTATAGATTATAATATTCTTCTAATAATGTTAATTGGTCATCACTAATGGTAACTCCTTTCTTGTTTTTAATAAGGGTTGAAACTAAAATTAATTATATTTACAATGGTTGTGAGGAATTTCTAGATTAAATGACTGTAGAAGATATCAATATTGATGACATGTCTATTTTATGGGAACTTACTAATTTATTTCTGTATGTACCACCTGGACTTCCCCAAAATAATGAGCTTTATTTTCCAGTATAACTCATACATATATCCATTCCTATATCAAAGACTTGTTATATAATGTAAAATTTTAATTGGTGTAAGTAGAGGAGATTCTCAAGGTGAATATAGATGAGGGTTTTCCCCACCCTAGTGCTTCAATATAGGGAGCACTGATCCTCTTTGTTAAGAAGAAAGATGGGTCAATATGTGATTTCATTTAATATCATGAAATGAAAAAAATTAATAAATATACTTTTCCCAAAATCCATGATTTTTTAATCAAGTCATTGGATCTCAATACTTCTCAAAAATTGACCTTTGATCTGGATATCATCATTTAAGTGTCAAAAGGGAGGATATATCCAAAATAAATTTCAAAATGAGATATAGACAATATGAATTTATAGTTATGGACTTCATATTGATTAATTATACCTCTATATTCATGGATATAATGAATAGAGTATTTAAAGACTACATTGATCTATTTTCAGTTGTCTTTATAGTTGATATTATTATATACTAAAAGATTAAGGATGATCTAGAAAATAATTTATTGAGTCTGTTAATGTCCCTGACAAAGGGGAAAGTATATGAAAATTGATAAACTGTGAATTATGGAAATTGAAAGTATCATTCTTTTATCATGTAATAAAATTAAAGAGAATGACTGTATATCTGTCAATGATGGGATTTTTCAATCATTTCCCCATACCAACCACTACAACTATGATCTATAGGTTTCTGGTATCAAAAGGGTATTATTGATAGTTGGTGATAAATTAATCATAGATATAAAATCCACTAACTATGTTAAAATTAAAGGGGGTAATGTTTATTTTTATAATGGAATTTGAAGAAATATTCAAGGAACGAAAAAATAGTTAGTTTATCACTCATATACATTCATTACCCCATAGTGTGGAAGGGTTTTTAATATACAGTGATGCATCAAAAAAAGTCTTAGATTACATACTTTTGTATAATGAAAAGGTAACTTATTATGCTTTCTGATAATTAACTACTTTAGATAATAATTAATTAATACCTAATTCAAAGACTGATATAGTAAAATTTTCATTAAATATTTGGAGACATTATCTCTACAAAGAGAAGTATTATATATTTACTAATCATACGATATTGAAATATATGTTCACATAATATTTAAATATTTTCCAAAGGAGATAGTTGAAATTGATAAAATTTTATGACTACTCAATAAATTACAAACCCAATAAGGAGAATTTGGGGGATGATACTCTAATATGAATTGTATATTCCAATCTATACATGATGAGGATTTAAAAATACCCAATGCTCATTTATTTGTAGAGGATGAATCTTTAAGTCACAATGTGAGGAGTTAAAAATTATCTTTCCTAACTTACTACTCTAGAATATATTTATATAAGGATAAATAAGCCTAAATGTTTTATGTGGATCCATAAATGGTCATGAATTTTTAATAGTTAAACTTTGATCAGGATAGATTTATATGGTTTGGAACCCTTATATACGTACCATCAACGTTTTAATTGATGAATAAATATTTGGATGACTCACATAGCTCATCCTTATATATTCATCTTGTAAGTGTGATGATATATAAATATTTAAAAAAAATTGATATCATGAAGAGAGAAATTTTTAAGTAAATATATTGATGTTTGTTATTCCATTAAGTTATGGATGAAGGCTAAAATTCAAATTTTATATTTCAACAATTACCCATACTAATATGGAACTGGAAAAAAATTACCATGGATTTTGTGATAGTCTAACCCAAAATTTCTAATTTCCATAAATCTATTTGGGTTATAGTTGAACAACATACTAATTCAATTCATTTTATTCCCATAAAATAGGATTTCTCTACTAAAAATATCTCCATGATATTCATAATAGAAGTTTTAAGGATACATGGTGTACTACTATCCATTATATCTAATTAGAATATAAGGTTTACCACATCATTGTGTGGGGAAATCAAAAATTAATGGAGGTAAATATATTTTTAAACAACACATATAGTCCACAAAATGATGGTCTATTTGGTAGGATCTTTCAAACACTATAGGATATACCAATATCTTATTCAATGGAACTCCAATGAAACTGTAATTAACAAATTAACTTTCTAGAATTATCATATAACAATTAAATTCATTATATAATTCAGATAGAACAATATGAGGTTCTTTATGGGAGGATATGTAGGAATCTAACTAGATGTGATGATGTTGTAGAGAGAAAACTAATAGGTCATGTCCTTCTAAAGGAATGATGTAAATGTTTCAAACCATTCAGGATAATATGAAATTAGTATAGTTTTTGTAAATGAGATTGATATATATAATCGTTGATGATATCTAGAGTTTTTTGTTCAAGATAAGGCTTTCCTTTGGATATATCCATGAAAATGGGATGCATTATTTATGAAAAATGGAATGTTGTGCCCCTATTACATATGTTCCCAAGAGATCCATGATCATGACAGGGATGTAGATTATCACTTTTCACTCCTTATATATCACAAACCAGCCTGATCCATCCCTCCATCAAATGATCGAACTAGTTCACGATAAGTCCAAAAGGGCGCTCCAGATCCCTACATGATGGAACAAGTTCATGGGCATCAAATAATCACCACTTTCAAATATTTTCACCTATTAAACATTGAATAAGAATCCAAATGTAAATAAAACTGCAAAAAAACAATTCTTTACAATGGATTTCTATTATTGTGAAAATAATATATAGAATCAACAACCTAATGTCTAACTATGAAAGCCAAAAATAGTGGAAGGATCAAAACAAATACCTCACCACTAATGTCTCCCCCTATTGTATGGTAAAGACACCCACCAAATGCCTTTACATAGATAATTGAATATAAATTAACCTACCAGCCATAAAAATTAGTAAAATCCTATATATCCAATGTGATGAATGAAATTTAAATAAAATTCAAATGTAAACATTCTTGGCTCCTTATTACTATATGACACACTACCCAACAAAAATAATGAAACCACCCCATCGATGGTAATATATAGGTTGATACCTACCACTAAAAATTATAATGTTGGTTTGAGAACTAATATTCTAGGTAGGGATTCCAAAATACAACCACTCCCAAATTCTTACCATTATAAATATGTAAATTTAATGCCAGTTTAAAAATATAAACATATAAAAATATGTTTACCCAGTCCTTTCAAAACAAGTAACAAGATGATATTTCTTGGAAAACATTTTCCCCTTAATTTTTAAAATCACTTACAAAGAAGGGTGAACTTAAAAAGAACCTGTTTATATGAATTTGAATGAAATAAAAGAATCATTTCAGTAGAAATCGTTATAGTAAAAAATCATTTCCCAAATATCTACAAAACATTGGAAAGTAGTGTGTATATAAAATGGGTGTCCTGGGAAATCAACGACTAATTGAGATGTCTTTGGATAAGACTATAACATCCCCATAATAAATCTCCTCTTATGTTAAATACTAACCATCACACTACCCAACCACTCAAAATCACCCTCACTAGTTTAATCGAGTGGAATATTCCACAAGATGAGAAATTCTATCTCATGGCCACTGGTTAGAGAAGAATACTAAATAATAGAATAAAGTGTATTTTAATCTCCCTTCTATCTATCTAGGAATTCCCATGATGTAAAAATGTCGGATCGTTTTTCCAAACTATCATATACATACAAATGACATTAGTTGAAAAGAATAACTCAATTACTTTATCACATTCTAACTCACTTATTATGCATAAACCCTATTTATCTTTCATTTTATCTAAGTAACACATAGTCACCCATTATAATTATACCACATGTACATTATATATTTCATAGAATTCAAATGTTTACCAACCAATCAATGCCAACATTTATTCCAAAACCAATGGGTCTACCTAAAGAGGGGATTTCATTTATGAGAATGAATCTCAGTGTCCCAATATGGACCCATCATTTTAAAAGGAAACACTTTCCTTTTGGAAACCTGTATTTTCCCAAAAATATCATGTTCTAAAAACACCACTTCACACTTATAAAATATGCACATGGATTTATATATAATTACCCCTTATACCAATGCACATATTCAGATATCCATGAGTGAATATGAACAAGAATAGAACCTATATATTTCTATATATATATATTTATATCCGTATGTTTGGGAGTGTGTATTTATATATATATATATATATATATATATATATGTTTGTGTGTTCAAATAACATTCATCAATACAAATATTGTAAATACCCTCATGGATTTCTAGAAAACCAAACTATTCCATTTTTTCAATAAAGAAAACATATTGAAAAAACATATCAAATTTTAAGAATTTTAATTTTATATGGTAATAATCATTTGGAAACCCAATTGAAAATTTAGGGTGAGTTACATTTCAAAACAATGTTTAAATTTTCTTTAGTAATAAAACCTAAAGTTTGAGGTATATAAAAAAAATTAAAACATTTGAAGAACCATTTCCAAGCATTAAAATTAATTTCCATTACATGAAAAAATAATATAATAATAATAACATGTTTTAAAATCACCAACAAATCATGGATTTTAAATTAATGGTGTAAGAATTGGGCAACCTACCTCAAAAAGGCCTAAATTAAGTTGTAATGTGACCAAAAGATGTCTCCTTTCAGATACATCACAATAATGGCCATTTAATCGGCCCTCATGTACCCTAGGATCCAAGAGTAAACAATAAAAAATCCAAATTGGTTTACAGTTTTCCCCAGTTCACATTCTTCACAAGGAAATAAAATAAACTATGAATTAGGGATAGAAGATGTAGGATGAGAAGAATACATGCCATCCAATGATGATTTCATAGAGAATCAAGGGGAGAAATCATACCAAAATAGTGGGAGGAGAGGAAGTCATGTGGGTGGGATATTATATGGTTATTTAATGATATTGTTAGGGTGAGGGTGATTGTGTGGGGGGGGAGAACCATTTAAGTGGTATAATTTCTTAATGTAAAAATAGGATTTTTTTTCTAAAAAAAATTAATCCAGATGGACACTACACATGGTATTTATGAAGGGTTAACCAGACCACATGCCAACTATTCCCCCCTCTAGTATAATTTTATAGTGCCCCATAAGGACTTATTCCATGGTTTGGAAAAACATGTCCCGTTCAGGCAATTTGATTTATAAAATTATTCAAGTCGTAATATAGTAGTCGCATAGTGTGGAAATTTATTTACCTTAACCATGTGACATGCCTTTCACGCCCAAAAAAATTATTTTCAGAGACAAATTTCCCATAAAGAAAATAAAATAAATAGGGACTCAAAAATAAATAAATTAAATTAGTAGTGTCATGTTTGGGTGTGATAATTCTCCCTACTATGATACTTCCCCCCCCAGAAAAATCATCAAAGGTTCAATTGATCATGGAACATGGAAATGATGAACACTCACTCAATATTGGACTCACAAAATCTAGAAACTCATATATCTAAATAGAAACTCCAAATAAAAAACTCGACAACCCCTAACATAGAAATCACCAAAAATTAATCATGGTATGTTCAGTGTCTACATGAGAATCCATCACATGACCCTAAATAAAAACTAACAAAACTACAATGATTATGTTCAGGTGAGGGGAAAAAGGAATCACAGTGGAAAATAGGTTTTCATATTCCAAATAATAAAAACACACTAACCATTATACTAGATTCACCATGAGTGTTATCTATGGTGGTCACCCCACCATTTTAGGAATCTAGTCAAAAACTGGATTTAATTCATAAATCTCCCCAAAATTTATCCAAAACCAAAGTAATGGGAAACAAGGTAGGGAACAGGAAACACTACCTTTTCATAGAAACAGTATTCACAACATAAAAAAGTTATTTTTCCTTAAAATAGAATTACTAAGAGGAGGAAAAATTCGGGTAGCTCACTATGTTGTAAATTAGTTTCACTGAAAGAAATTCACAACCAAAGAAGGATCATGATAGAACCCATTGACACCCAAACACACAAAAAACTATTCCTAATGATTCGATATGTATCATATAGGGAACCACCCAAAAACATTTATAACATACTAAATCAATAACTTAATGGACTAACATTAATAAATATAACAACTAGAATTAACCAATTAGAGTAGGAAAAAAAGATTTGGCTAAAAATTCCCCAAATAAGGATGACTCATAAGATCAATATGGGCCCCACTATTTTGTTATGAAAGTAAAATCATAGACTATATCTCAGAACACTAACTATTCGTAAATCCAATCAATCATAACATAGTAAATTTACCTTCAATATCATACCAAACACTCACTATATATTTTACTATTCAATTAAATGATACCAACACCAAGCCATGCACCTCGTCAAAAAAAAATGATCACTAAAATAACATGTACATCGTAAAGGCTTTTCTAAGGGGAATACTCAAAGAATCACTTCATAAAAAATTATTTAATGTCTCTAACCAACTAAAAAATAACAAGATCAAACCACTACATGATGACCATAATCAATTTCCAAAAGTGTATTTCACCGATACAACCGATTAATGAAAACTTCAAGTCGACCATCAACTCTTCACAAATAATTTTTTGGGGTATACTGTAAAAAAATAAGCAAAAATATGAATTAAAACAAATCTAAAATTGACATTACAAATCCCAAACACAAAAAAAAAATAACCCAAAATCCAAATACCATTTCAACAACTTTCTCAACATTAAAAAAATAAAAATGTAAAAAAGAATTATCAAAAATACAAAAAGGAAATATAAAATAAGAACACACTCATCAAAACATTAAAATAACTTCTTTTGTAACCATATTTGGAAAACTAAATTACTCTTTTGAACTTAAATACTCATCAATAGTGTCTTATGAAACAGTATATTTGCACTCATACCAACATCCACTTGTACTAATAAGCATGAATCTACCACACAAACACATACACACACACATATGATCATAACAAGGGTCATGTTTTTAGATTGGTTCATTAAAATAACTAAGAAATTTAAAATACACCATTTTCCATCAAAAAAACATCTATAAGTTCCCCATTCATGTTTTATTCAATAATTCCCATAACGTTTATTTTTCTCAAAATCCCAAAAATATTTCCATTTTGTTTCAAAATAGCCAAAGGTTTTTATTTTTAGAAATCAATCTTTGACTAACAAAACTTCATTTTATAATCAATAGAAACATCTCAAAACTAACTTAATTTTATAATAATAATCAATGAAAACAACCCAACACTCAAGCAACGAAAATTCAAAAAAATCATAGATAAGGGAACCACACATGGTTTGGACATATAGTTTGGGTGATTATGTTCTATCCATGTAAATCTCATTGGTGGATGATATAACACCTTAAGATTTAATGAGATAGATTATTTGATATCTTGTATCGCACACAATTTCATGTTCATTGTATTGAATTCATTTCCCAAAACATTGAGTATATATATTTTTCAATGTATAAATGAACTAAGTTTGGATTATGTTACATGATACACCGAATGAAGCTTTCACTACACGCAACACTGACATGGCTTGCCTTTCATGCAAGAGAGACCATCCTTGATAGCTTACGTGATACGCAATATCGAGTTTCACTAAACAATGATATATTATTAAAATATTATATAAAATATCAACTATAAAAATTATTCATCACATTTTGAATTTTATATATAATTAACATTCATCTTACACATGACATGAGAACAAAATCAATTTTTTAGATAAAAACAGTATTTTTCAAAAAAATACACTTTTACCGCCTTTTGATGGCACACCCATTTTAAATCTATTTTTTGAAACATTTATAAGTTATATTGTACATGATAAACTTCTTATTTGGAATTGGGACGTAAAACATTTACTTTTGTTGAATTTTTGGAATTTTTCTGTTAAAATTCCAATTTTAATGAATAGTGAAAAATACTGCATTTTAATTCAGAACTGCATTTTCATATAATTTATTAATGTAGATAGATTATATTTTTAACTGGTTATAAAGTGAAATTGGATTATATTTTAACCATTTAATAAAATTTTGGTCCTTGGAATCAATTTCAATTTTATGTTGTACTTAAACACATGTAAATCTTTTGATATTTATTATTTCTAAAAAACCTGCTTTTTGGTTTTGACAACAGGAATTAATTTTAAATCATTTACTGCAACTTCTATGTTTTGAATTTTGAAAAATGGATTCCATATTTGGAATCAAAAAGTCTAAATTGTTTAAATATGTACTTTTTATTTTCGGAAATTATGAATTGTATCTTATGTAATTATTTTATTTACAATGGTTAAATGGTAAATATGGTAAATAAGGGTAAAATAATAATATTATTATAATATTAAACTACCCTAAAATGTGACTCAATCATATTGTATGAGATATGTCCGACCATTGGCATCCTTGGGTCGATTTTGGGACCCCATGGATTCACTTGGATGTGAAAATAGTATTTTATAATAATTAATTTAAAGTAATGGTAATTATATCATAGACATATATCTTTTATTAAATTGATTTTAATATGGGGTTACATAAAATATATATATGCCTGAAAATAGTCATCAGAAAGACAAAAATATTTCCTACATCATGGTGTTTAATTTATAATTTTTATACATTAGATAAATTTATTTATTTATGACACAATTATGATGTAGTGATTACCTCATTAATTAAAGATTCAAATAAATAAAATTTATAAATATTAAAATAAATTGGTCATTTTGATGTCATCCACGAATTTTCTGTATGAAATTGACAAATTATCTTTTATTTTCTGCATTATTTTCGAAGGAATAAAAAATTTATGAATTTTTTAAAAAGTCAAGTATGAATAGTGTCCAAATTTGGCACAATTTATAACATAAAACATAAAATAGTTTATTAAATTATATTAAATTATTAAAAATATAATATTCTTCCATGGTTAATATAATTCCAACATAAATAATTTTTTTGGGACATTTGACAATATATGGTAATTACACTAACCCACAACGTGTAAATAACATGATATCACAATAAGATTAAAAAGGTTAAAACAAGGGTAAACCTAAAAAGATAAGGATAAACAAATATTAAAATCATTTCAAAAAGTTATTGGATGATGTTAATTCAAACCAAAATCATCTTATATTATAAATAAATAAGTTTTGGACCAATTTAAATCAAAATTGAATTTATAATAAATTATTATTTTGGATCTTTCCTAAAATTGCCCTCTCCTCTCTTATAAAAGGGATCATCCTCCCTCTCCTCTTCACTCCATTTTGACACTTCAGGATCAGACAACGCCTACCCATTTCCCTCTTCAAAATCCCTAGTAACATTTTAGAGGTTCTGGCCTTCTCAAAATACAATCTCAAGTGCCCTAAGAAAAAATTTAAGGAGGCACGTCGAGGAAGATGTAATCTCTTATACCGATTTTTTCAAACTTGTTTCTTCTTCTACTTCCTCTTCATTAGTTGTTTCATTATTAAGTAATAAAATATGTATCAAAAATATACTGATAAGTGATTATATATATGAAACAACCCTATTTCACCTTCTATCTGTCCTACAAAAAATGAAATCACCGTGTGTGTGTGTGTGTGTGTGTGTGTGTATGTTCATATTATCGTCTCCACGTCGTGGTGTAATATGTTTTTCACCGCCACTTTATTGGGATGGGTATAATGGTGGAAATAATAACTATATATGATTATTATAAAATTATACTAATTCTAAGAAATTATACACCCTCAGATTCAATACCATTCAACAAATATGAGAATGATATCGTCGCACATGCGTACGTATGGCTTACGGTCTCCACGATGCGATTGTTGAAATAGTGGGTTCCCTAGACCCAACTATTCAGTGATTTTGATTACCAAATCATGTATACAGTTAGCTATGTAGGATTTCATCTTACCATTATAATGTATATTATTCTTCATCCACTATTGAAATGGTAATGTCTAATTATAAATGGTCATATCGAAAGGTTATAACAGTTCCCAGGCTATATTGAGAACCTCTAGATACTATGACATTAATCATAAATATATATGGTCTATGGTCTAGATGCATCATACTGATTGGATATAGTATATTTTTGACCATTAGGTGCTGGGGGATCATAAGCATTGAGACTTCTTCTCATTAAGTTCTCACTTGGTGATCTCTAGTTGTGAGATCATCAGGACTGACCCTCCAATAGGAACACCACATTTTTCAGGTTTCATTGGATGTTACTATTTACATTCATGAGTAATGGTCTCTTGACATGATATCATTAACAATGTATTTCATTTGATTGCGTACTTTGATGCAAAACGAAAACCATGGAAATGAAGTTGGGGTAAGGTAGTTTGTGTCGGGTGCGTCATTGGTGGTATGGCAATGGTTGAATGGTCAAGAAAGGATTTGTCGCTTCCGGGTTACGAAAGTAATATATCTCAGCCCATGTTGATATGGATGGCAGTACCATTATAAGACCATGGCCATGGTAGTCAAGGGTAAATTCTTCTAGTTAAATCAGCAAACTATAAAGCAAGAAAAGGGAGATGAAACGTGATAGTGTCCTACTTTATGTGATATTACAAAAAAAAGAGATTACATTACAAAGTGTGTGTTAGTATGTTGGTTTTCATTTCTGTGACAATTTTTATTTCTTCATGGGCCATGATGGGTTGCTAGATCCTTCTCTTGGTATGTGAATAATATTCACGGCTGTCAAAATATGGGCTTTGAGGGTCAAACACAAAAGCATATTCAAGGATCTACCCAATTCAGTTGAATAAGAGTTTTGGACATGGTGGGACCCACTATAGGGGTTCGGGATTTGTCTAAAGTTAAATGATCACAAATTCAATAAATAAATTCATATTATTAAAGATTATAATAATGAGTATTGAATTTATTTATTAAATGTATTTACAGGTTTTAAGTAAATACTTAAGAAAATATTAATTGACGAATATTCAATTATTTGAGGTTCAATTAAAATTTATGGGAGTGATGAGTCGAGTTAATGACTTAATTATTATCATATAATATAGTATAATATATTACAAGTAAGTGATAATAATATTTATGACTCAGATAAATAGTCGTAAAATTACATTGACAGTGCGTTATGTATTTGGGGTCGGTGAGGCGATACCGGGAATTTTAATTAACCACTACAAATAGAAGAGGAGGGGAATTTTCCAAACACTGCTCATGGATCTTCTCTCTCCTCTCCTCTCTCCCACACTCTAGAGAGAGATGCTCATGATCTAAGGAGCTCAGATGGAGCTCTCTCTCGGGCATCGCTAGCAAAGTGATACGGTGATCGTTAGAACGTCGAAGGAATCGTTGACATTCCGTGCTAGCACTTGGACTATGACGAACGACGCTCCCACTAATTCCTTAAAGCACGTGTGGATGATCTATAGGAATTTGGGTTCTAATTCTTCGAGCAACGATCACCAACGATGAGAAGACGTCGTGCAGGGATTCGGATCTAAACCAGGTATTTTAATCTTTATGATTGTTCTTAAAATCCTCCACGCATGGTCCTTGGCTAAGACCAGGCTATTCCTCTCTGATGTCGACAAGTTTACTTCGACCATCGGTGGAAAAAAATTAAAAACCCACATGTTTGGTGCTTCCGCTGCATGCCCAGTTCCAATAGCGATGAGATTTATTCTCTATATTAACCATTCAAGAATGATTATAAAGTATATCTAATAAAAAATCATGATATATATTACATAATAATTGTATTATATTTATGTATATATATATGTCATTTAATTAATTCCATTCAATTTAATAAAGAAATGAAAACTACATTCATGCGTACGTACGGCCTACCGTCTCCATGAACGATGTATACCATTCCACTTATAGATACATTATATAATTATTTGTACCTAATATATATGATATATGAATAATATTTTACATTATGGAATTATGTATATTGGGATCTATGTAATAATATCAAATGTAAAAAGTCCAAACATGTACGATAAATAAAACAATTATTACCCAAATGGTTGCTTTAACATGGAATTGACAAATGAATAGGTAATATAAAGGTATAAATGACTCATATATGATATCATAAATATTGTGTTTATGTTAAAAGTTAATAATATTTTAAAACACACTATATAGGAGATTCGTACATGTATGGATGAAATTGGACCTAAGGTAAAAGATAAATTTTCAGTCTCATTTTGATCTGAGGTTGTATATACGTAAGTATTTACTGGGGTTATATTTTCCATCCATTTCCATGTCTTCTAAAAAATGTTTTCATAAAATGTTTACTATTATTCCATGTATCGTTATAGTACTTTTTACCCATTTTTTACTTTTACTACATGGTATGGAAGGAATACTTCTTTTGATAACCATACGAGTTAGTTTTTTGACTTTTCTGACAAAATTATGAGGAGAATGTTTTCATAACATATACGGCATGATTGGATTTTTACAGTTTCTTGATGCCTTATTTCCATGAAGATTCCATTACAATATTTCATATTTATTTTCAACTAAATTTATTTCTTTTAAAATTGCATGACATTTTGAGGAAAGAAATCGTTTTGAAGAAGAAAGGATATTTTCCTCAAGAACTTTGTTCAAGTGTTTTATCAAAATTATTTTCCATCTAAGATGATGCTATAAAATTTGGTTATGTTTATATCCTGATTATTACCATGATTTTATTTCATTAATGTTGGAATGATCTTTTATATGGATTATGATATAATGAAATGATGTTTAAGAGTCTCATTTTATCCCATGGGTTCTGCTATGATGAATGATTTATCTTTTTTGGAACATGTAATAATGATTTCATTATGAGGTGGGTGGGACCTATATGTTGCTCTAATGCATTGGGTAATGATTTATATCTCATGAGATAGAAATGACTAGAAATTTAGGTTAATCAGTTTCCGTAATACATGCCTGGAATGGGAAGTAAAGCTGATTTAGTAATGGACTTTTTCATCTATGATGGTCTTGGCTACAATTCCTTGGCTATAATAGAAATCATGTAATGTGATTATTAGTTTTCAACAATTAATTATTTTATTATATTACTATTCTATCATGGTTAATTTAATTTTATTATCTATGACTTACGTACTTTCAAGATTTATTTCATGATTCATGATTTTGATTATTAAACTGTGTCTTCATGTTTTTATGTTCAATTGAATATGGTTTGTTTTATTTTCTCCATCATTACACTTACTGAGCATTTGAGCTCAAACTTTTCATGTTTTCTTTTCCCCAGGATATAAAGAAAGGTTTTAGGTAGAAAAACAAAAGGGGAAGATATTTGTGGGAGATTTTGAATATCTTTCACCATGATTAGAAGATTATGTTCCGGGTTTCCAAAGACAGTAAACTAATATGATCTTTGGACGTCTATTTGTGTCATGTATTAAGTATTCCGCAAAAGTAATGTAATTTACCTGTACGTCAAGCTTTGGTATCTACATTTGGTATCAGATAAAAGGTTTAGTTAACTTTTGGAAACTCTGATGCAATAACTTTAGTGTGATCTTTATAGATATTTATAATGTATGTCTAGGGATGTCCCTAAGGGTAAGTCTAACTGTATATTATAGTCCTAGAATTATGGTAACAATAATGAATAACCTAGGACTAGACATAATATGTTAGGGATTGGATTTACTCCCCCATGATATTTTGTTTTACTATAATGATATTTGCTTCTCACACAGTTCTTTTTGGGCTTTAGAAAATAGCCAGAAATAGGAGGATTCATGTAAATGGAGAATATGATAGACAAATGAATTATATTATTCATGATCAACCCAATAGAATGGGAGTTGGAAGAAGAAAAATCATTATTATTCCTAATAAACAATCTCATAATATGATCAATAATCTCAACTTTGGTGAGTTTCCTATGCATATAATAACATAAATATGTGGTTTCATAGTGATCATAGAGGAAAGAAAGGTCAATATTCTTCAGGTAAATCATGTAGGAATATACATCAATGAGAATGTTTCAAATGAATTGGATGATTCTTTGGAGTGTAAAATAAGGGTACCAAGATAGTAATTGAAAAGGAATCGTTTTTTTAACACAATGGAGAAGGAGAATGGTATTACTATAGAATAAAAAATGGTTAAATATTTTAAATGTGGAATGTACGGGCATTATGAAAATCGATTCCCTAAGGGAAATTCTCATGAAGATAATCAGCATGGTCATATGGTTAGTATTTATGTTGATGGTGATGAAGAGACTAGAAATGATATATGAGATGAAAGAAGTGTTGAGGAATAAATCAATGAATCTTGGCCAATGGTTTAAGAAGGTAGTGGAATGATTTCATGTTTATTAATAGTAATTTTGTATAAGTAATTTAATGGTTCTATAGAATAAATAAACATATAAGGATTATTAAACTATTTTTTTGATAAGTATTGGAATGTATATGTTGAATGGTACTGGTAACCATGATTTTTTATTCAGGTATTTTTGGAAAACACATGATATACACATAATGAAGGTATAAAGAGATAATGACATGTGTGAGAGTATTAATGAGATCATGACTGATATAAGGTAAAAGTGATATCATGATTTGAGTATATAGAGTTTTTTGTATTTTGGTAAGTGGAAAGGGATAAATTTTGATAGTATTCATGTTTTCACTAATGTTCTACGGTTATTCATGTTTCAAGAGAATATAATATTAAGGTACATAGATGTTTGGAATGTGACAACCAAGAACTACCTTATGAGATATGGGAGATAAGTGTTATGTCTATTTAGTTCACCTCTTCATTTGTTTTTTATTTTTGAAAGGATTGTAATTTTATCCATTGATGGATAATATAAGTTATTTTTCATTTTATAATTGTTAGATTAATTTATTTTCTCACTATAGGTGGACTTATTCTTATTTAATAACATATTCTAACCTTTTTATTGAGACTGATGGAATGACCTATCATTCAATCGCATCATCTCCTCACACTTCACGAATTAAAAATTCAATATTATTTATTTAAATAAGAAATGAAGTGGAAATTTTTCAGGGAATGACCAACGGTTATATTAAACTGAAATCAAGTAAGTATTTTCATAATGAAAAAATTCATCAACTTTAGTAAAATGATCTTGAAAACCAAAATTGTTATCCTAGTACCCTCTTATTGGATGAATTAGATGGTTCATTAAATCATCACTGATTTATGCATTTCTAATAGTTAACTTACTCGAAACCATATTCTCTATCACTACCCATCAGAACATGATGGTTATATTTCTATTCTATATCCATTTTTTCACATTCCACCTATGTTATGCTATATGGAAACCCAATGATGAGTTACTTTGGGTAATAGTTATGTTTCTAACATTCCTTTTTTAAAATAATGTCATAGTATCCCTTTTACGATGTGGGTTTCCATAAAAGAAACTTTCCAGAAGAAATTCATTTATAAACCTGATGAATTTTGAGGGCAAAATTAATTTTAAAGGGGGTATAATGTAACACCCGGAGATTTTATGAGATAGATTATTTGATGTATTATGTTGCACAAAATTTAATGTCTATTGATAGAATTTATTTCACAAAACACTCAGTGTAGATTTTTTTCAATGTACAAATGAACTAATCTTGGATTATGTTATATGGAACACCAAAGGAATCTTCCACTACCCGCAATACTGACATGGCTTGTGTTACAAACAATAATTACCTTCCTCGATCGCTTGCTTGGTACACAATACTGAGTTTCACTAAACAATGATATATTATTAATATATTATATAAATTACCCATTATTAACAGTACTCACCACATTTTTAATTTTACATAACATTATCAAATATCTTACACATGATATGAGAACAAAATCAATTTTTCCATTAAAAGAAGTATTTTTAAAAAAAATATAGTTTTACCGACTTTTGATTGTGCACCCATTTTAAATCCTGTTTTTGAAACTTTTATATGTTATATTTGACAAGGTAAAAATATTATTTAGAATAGGGACATAAAATTTTACTTTTTTTGATTTTTTTGATATTTTTCTCATAAAATTAATATTTTAATAAATTGTGAAAATACTGAATTTTTATTCAAAAAAGCCTTTTCATATAATTTAATATATATATATATTATATTTTAAATAGGTTTAAATGTGTAATTGGATTATATTTTTATATTTTAATACAATTATATCCATTTAATGTAATTTCACGTTTATATTGGACTAAAACACATGTCATTCTTTTGATAGTTATTACTTCTTAAAACCCCACTTTTTTGTTTTGACAACGGGAATTAATTTTAAATTAATTAGTACAACTTCATTGATTTGAATTTGAAAAAAATTATTCATTATTTGGAATCATGAGGTTTAAAAATTTTAAATAGTTTTTTTTGAGATTCTGAATAGTAACTTTAGTATTTATTTTCTTTACCATGGTTAAAGGCTAAATCTGGTAAATCGGGGTAATAAAAAATATTATAATAATATTAAACTACCCTAACATAAGCCCTAACCCTAATGGAAGATATATGTTGGACCATGGGAATCCTTGGGTCGATTTTGGGACCCCATGGATTCATTAAGATGTGAAAATGACATTTTAAAATAATTAATTTAAAGTAATGATAATTATAACCTAAACATATAACTTTTAATAAATAGATTTCAATATGGGGTTATGTAATATGGATATATGTATATAAATATTCATTGGAAATATAAAAATATTTCCTACATCATGTAATTTTATTTATAATTTATATATATTTGATAAATATATTTTATTATGAAAAAGTTATGATGTAGTGATTACCTCATTAATGAATGTTTCAAATTAATGAATTTATAAATATTAAAAAAATATTTTTGTTATTTAGATGTCATACAAGAAATATTTGGAATAAATTGACATATTTTATTTGATTTAATTCATTATTTTTTATATAATAAAGTTTTTATGAATTTTTAAAAATGTCAAGTATGAATAGTGTCCAAAATTGACACGATTCATAACATAAAACATTAAATTGTTTATTAAATGATATTAAATTATTAAAAATATAATACTATTCCAAATGGTTAATATAAGTCCAAATATGTCATAAATAACTTATTTCGGTCTTTTTTACATGATATAGTATTTAAACTAACCCACAAGGTGTAAATATCATGATATCACAACAAGATTAAGAAGGGTAAAATATTGGTAAAACCAAAAAGATAATGATAAATAAATATTCAAAACTTGTCGAAAAGTTTTTTATTGATTTTTATTCTAGCCACCATAATTTTATCTTATAATTAAATATATATTGGTGCATTTTAAATTGAAATATAATTTATAATAAATTAATATTTTGGAAACTTCCTAAAGTTCTTCACTCCTCTTTTATAAAAGGGAACCTCCTCCCTCTCATCACCTTGTTTGTAGCATTCAAGATTATCCAAACTCTATCCATTTCACTTACCAACTTCACTAGTATATTTATAGAGGTTCTAGTAATCTCAAAAGACCAACTTTCTACCCTAAGAGGAAATTTAAAGGAGGCACGTTGAGGAAGAGGTAATCTCTTCTACTGATTCTTTCAAAATTATTTCTTCTTCATCATCCTATTATTTAGTTGTTTAATTATAAATTAATAACATCAGTTTCACTAATATATTTATATGTTATTATAAATATTAAACAACCCTATTTCACCTTCTATTCATCCTACATAAAATGAAATCATTGTGCGTGCGTACGTACATATTATCGTCTCCACGTCGTTGTGTAAATTGTTTTTCACCACCACCTTACTGGGATGGTTATAATGGTGGAAATAATAAATATATATTATTATTATAACCTGATACTAATTCTGAAATATTATACACCATCAAATTCAACACCTTTCAACAAATATTGAACAATATCATCGCTCGTGCGTACATACGACATACCGTCTCCACGACGCGATGAGATTTATTCTCCACATTAAACATTCAAGAATGATTATAAGGTATATATAACAAATAATCATGAAATATATGACATAATAATTATGCTGTATTTATGTATATATATTTTTCATTTACTCACTTTCATTCAATTTAATAAGGAAACTAAAATAGCGTTCATGCGTACGTATGGCCTACCGTCCCCATGAACGTCGTATTCCATTGAACTTATAGATCTATTATATATATTTAAATACTGAATATATATTATATAAAAATCATTTTTTTACATTAATGATGTTTTTAAATCGTGATCTATGTGATAATATCAATAATAAAAAGTCTAAACATTTACGATAAACAAAATGATTATTACCCAAAATGTTTCTTTAACAAGGAATTGAAAAATTAACTGGTAATAAAAACAGGAAATTGAATCATATATTATATCATAAATATTATGGTTCTATTACATGTTAATAATATGTTTAAAACCACTATACCTGAGTTTCAGACACATATGGAAGAAATTGGATCTAAGGTAAGGATAATTTTGCAATCTCATTTTTATCTTGGATTGTTTATACGTAAGTATTTACTGGGCTTATATTTTTCATCAATGTCCATATTTTCTAAAAATGCTTTCATAAAATGTTTACTATTATTCCATGTATTTTTTAATTCATTTTTACACATTTTTTACTTTTACTGCATGGTATGTAAGGAATCATTATTTTCTTTACCATACGTGGAATTGTTTTTGACTTTTCCGACCAAAGTACAAGGAGAATGTTTTTTTAACTTATACGGCCTGAATAGATTATTACAGTTTCATGATTCCTTATTTCCATTAAGATTCCATTATAATATTCCAAGTATACATCCAACTAAATTCATTTATTTTAAAATTTCAAGAAATTTTCAAAAAAGAAAACGTTTTTGAAGAAGAATGGATAATTTCCCCAAGAACTAAGATCAAGTGTTTTATCAAAATTATTTTCCATCTAAGATAATGATCTTAAATTGGGTTATGTTTCTATCCTTATTATTACTATGATTTGATTGCAAAATTTCTAGACTGGTCTTTTTTATGTATTATGTTATGATGAAATGATGTTTAAGAAAACCAATTTATCTCAAGTGTTAAGCTATGATGAATGATTTATGTTTTGTGACACATGTAAGAATGATTTCATTATGTGATGGGTGGGACCTATATCTTCCTCTAATGCATTAGGTAAAGATTTTTATCTCATTAGATAGACATTAATTGAATAGAAGATAAATTAGGTTCTGTAATACATGGTTGGAATGGCAATTAAACCCAGTTCAGTAATAGACATTGTCCACTATGATGGTCTTGGAAGCAATGACTTGGCCACAATGGAAATCATGTTATGTGTTTAATAGTTTTCCACAATAACATGTTTTATTCCAATGCTATTTTATCATGGTTAATTTTATTTTATGATATATTCCATAAGTACAACCATGATTTATTTCATGACTCGATATTTTGATGATTAAACTTTATGTTCATGTTTTTATGTTCAAATGTATATGGTTTGTTTTATTTTATCCATGTTTACCCTTACTGATAATTTGAGCTCACACTTTTTATGTTTTATTTTCCACAAAATATATCGAAATGTTTTATGTAGGAAAACAAAAATGGAAGATCATTAGGGAATATTTTGATGATTTTTTACTATGATTAGAAGACTATTTTAAGAGTTTCAAAGGACAATAAACTAATATAAACTTTGGGTGTCTTTTTGTGTCATGTATTAAGTATTCCGAATAAGTATTGTAATGTCCATGTACATCAATCATGGGTATCTATAGTTGAAAAATATAGTCACACATTCCTTGAATTACATTTCATACTATTCATAGTAAATGTTCACCCTCTAAATCTATCCAAAACTCACTCCATGATTTGGAGATTCTCAAAACAAATACATAAAAAATCAATAAAAGACTAAAAACCTTGAAAAATATTAGAACCAAGATTATATTTGAGACTAAAATATCTTATACCTCTATATAAATTCAATAATCCTTTTAATAGGTGGTGATCATGAACATACCCATGACTAACTAGATGAATCCTAACACGCCATGGAAAAAACAATAAGACAACCCAAATAACAATGTCTAACCACCTTTAAAACCGGTTTTTTAAAAACCTATCCCAATAATCCCTCCATTGAACACCACATCCACTTCTTGATAAGTCCTGAAGTGAATTCCCAATACCTATGGGTTGGTTTAAGTGCCTATATATATAGAAATCACCACTTTGGAAAAGTTTTTTCCCCTGTATTCATTAATTAAATAAGGAGTTGAATGTATATAAATTCTACCATGAAAAATATAATTTTTTAAATTATATTTTGATGAAAAAATAAATATAATTGACAATCTAATATTAGAATATTATAGAAGTAAAAATATACTGAGCAAAAACACACCCTCACCACCCTGGTCTCCCACTCCATTAAAGAATATACACCCACCGAATTTCTATCCTCAACCAACAAAATATCTCTATACCTATGAGAATAGAAAGAAGTAAAAGATTTAGTGCCAAATAAAATAAAGGAAACTAATTAACCTAAATTACTAATATGTATACCTAATTGTGACTAGAATGTTGTCCTTATAATAAAAATTAGTACACCACCTCATGGCCTAGAATAGATAAGGTGAAACTAATAACTAAAAATTATTAAATATGTATGAGAATTGATATTCTTAGTAGGGATTCTAAAAGGTAAACCACACCCTATTTCTTACAAATAAATATAAATCCATATATTTCATGTCTGAACATATAAAAATATGGTTTTTTTCTTTTAAAACATGTAACCAGATTAAATTTCTCAAAAATTATTTTTTTTCTTTTTATTATGAAAATAATTTAAAATAATGATACACTTTCAAAAAACCCATTTATATGAAGTATAATGAAATAAATAGAATTATTTTCTTATGAAATCATGATAAGGGAAAACCATTTCACAAAAGCAGTAAAAAATAGAATTAATTTTGTACATATATAAAATGGGTGTCATGGGAACATGAGATCAAGTTGAGTAGAACTGGGATAAAGATATAACATAAAAAAAATTAATCTCCTCTTATTCCAAATACAAACTGTCACACTACCCAAAAACGTGGTGTCACCCTCTCTAGTTTAACTATGATGAAAATCCCATAACAAAATAAATTCCATCATAGGCCTACAAATCAATGAAAAATAATTAACCAATACATCATGTGTACCTAGAGCTCCCACCTGACTACCAAAGGATTCACAAGATGTAAAAATGGGTATGAGTTTTACCAAAGTATCATATTCTTACATATCACATTCCATTCAAAAAAACTTATTCACTTTCTCTCGTTAAAAACTAGTTATTAATTTTTCCCCTATATCCTTTTCATGATAAATAAATTGTTCACAATCCCCTATATCGGTCATAACTCATTTAAATTATGCATTTCCCACATTTCCCAAGTTTACAAAAAATTAAGATGTTGTCCAAATTCTACAAAACAATTTCTGCAAAAAGAGATGTTTTATTATTTGTGGATGAACCTCAAAGTGAAAACAAAACCTCATTATTCCAAAGGGAAACACATTCCTTTTAAAAAAGAAATTTTTCCAAAAGAATTCAAGTACCAAAAACTTCAGTTCACATATAAAACATTTACACATAGATTTATATATAGTCAACCCCTATCCCAGTGCACATATTCCTCTTAGCATGATATAATAGACACTATGGGGTCACATACACAATTACACATTGTTATTATTTTAAAGTATTCCTAATCCCATACTTTTGATCATGTTTTGGTTGAGTTTATTTTAGGGATTATTCAGGATAAATTTTAATGTTTTTGGAATTTTTGGGTAATTGAATGATTTATTCATGGTTGACACATGGTTTTCAAACCCTTTATCCATTCTACAACAAAATGGAAAAAACATTGACGACATGAAAACCATACGGATGGGATTAACATAACCATTATTTTAATTACAATTTTCTGAACCCTCTTTTTTGGTCCAAGAATGACCTACTTCAACCCAAATGAGTTTCTTCTATCTATGGATCTCCGATAAAGGATTCATGGCCCCTATGACCCCTCCCGTAAGTGATCTAAGGCTAGGATAAAGGCATATTTGATGTAGGTGGTTCTACTGTGATGCCAAATTTTCTTTAACCATAAATTTAATTATTTAATTTAAATTTTTTAAATGAAAAGAAATTTTTAGTTTTGATCAAAAGGAAATAAATTAATTTCTTCGATAAAACCTCAATTCAATTGAATTGGGTTTTTTTGAAAGACTAGTTTTTGGCAAGAAATTAGAAACCGCCAATTACATTGATTTGGTCTATATTAATTGAAATTATAATAATATAAATTATTAATAATAAATTCTAGTTTTGATGAAAATTTATTCAATTAAAATTATTTATTTAATTTTTAAAATAGTTCTGATATATTATTTTTTTTTAAAAAACCCAATTCCAGTGAATTGTGGTTTTTTTATGAATTTGATGGAATTTCTATGAGAAATTAAATTGATAACTTTAATGATAAAATTGGATTTTGAAATTTCATGGTCAATTGATTTCAAATCCCTATTTGTGAACAATGGAATAAGAATGGATTTTTATGGAAACCCAATTTTTTCAATAATGTGAAAATGATTTTTTTTATTAAAAACACATCACGGTTTTTAAAAAAAATTATTTTCAAAATAGTGAATAGGATGAATATTATTTTATGTAGTCAAGAAATAAATTTCTCATTGTTAATTTTTACTTGAGAACATTCAATACTTGGGTAATTATAAATTTATTTGAACAAAAATTACGATTCTGAAACATTCTAAAATATGATATTATCACATCACATCCTTTAAGAGACGGTGATGAGTCATCTTGGTCTAGGTTCAAGGGACTTATGTACATACTTTTCTATATTCATAGAGTTGGTTTCCTATAGCCCATAAAACTTTTACCTATTTGTCACATGATCATGTTTCTCCATTTTTATTTTTTTTTGAAATATATATATTATATTATTTTTAAATGTTTACATTCCTTGTTAATTTATATATACTGTTTATAATAAAAATGTTTGTTTAATCCAATTTAAAAAAGTTTCATTTGTGTAAATCACATTTTTAATAAAGGTAAATTTCATCATTTTAAATATATTTCCATCATTTTCAAGAAAATAACATAAATTACAAGTCATGGTCTAGGTAGATGAAAAACTAAATTTTATGGAATCATACATAACATATTATTTAAAGATATATCTCCTCTATGTAATTTAACGTATAAATATTTCTTACATAATATTACAAAAAATACTTTTATATACATAAAAAATCAAGGAATAAATTAAATAAATAAATATTTCATTAATTTATACCAGAGAAAAAGTTATCAACATTTTAATAAATTTGAATCTTACTATAAACCTTCTATAATTAATATAAACATTATGTGTACTACATTATTTCAAACATAAAAACTTATATATATTATTTAAATATAAAACCTTTCATATTTTCCTTCATATATAATTAAAATTCATGAAAATGAATTTTAAGGAATTATTACCATTTTAATATTCTATTTATATTAGGTAATATTTTTACGTAATCTTAACATCATTTATATAGTTTATTTAAACCCTTTTTCAAAACAATCATCAAAACTATTTTTGATGTGTAATAGATAGAATATTTTAGTGTGTACATCTTTTTATTTTAAATAATTACAATTCTTTCAAATAAAAGAATTAAATATAAACACATTTACATTTAATCCTTATTTCTGTAATTTATAAACTCTTTATAAATATTCAGTGTAGTTTTTAAATAAAAATTTTATTTAAAGACTACAATAATGGCATATAATTTTATAGGAATTTAATACCTTTTGATATGGTTTATACACTTCTTGTGGAGAATATTAATTTGAAAAATAAACACTTATTATTCAATATTTAATATAAAATTAATGGTTGTAATAAATTTTTAAAAAAAATTTAATCCATTAACCAAAAAAATATTACTGTTAATTAATTTAAAAAAAATCTATATAATGAATTTTACAAAAATTTTGAAATAAGTTTTTTCATTATTTAAAATCTATTTATGTGTAATATAATTCAATTATCAATTTGATTCCATTTAATATAAATAATTTATTTATTTTCATAAACACTAGTAATTAATATGATATTTTAATATTTTTCAAAGGTTGGTAAATTTTTTTATTAAACCCATATCATTTATGTATTCTTATTCAATAAAAAATTTATAGATATGAATGATATAAAAGAGTAAATACTTAACTAATAATTTTAATTAATTGTAAAATATAAATATGAATTTCCATAAATATTCATATTAAACACTTTTAATAACTACCTCATTTATTATTTATAACTAATTTATATATAATAAGACTACAATGCATTTATTTTTTCAAAAACATTTCATCACTTGGATAGCTCACCATAATATCCATATATCACTAGGAAAACCACTTAAGATCGACGGAAGGATAACTGGGTGCAGTTTGGGAATGTGTGCATATGAGCCAATGTGTAGGGCGATACATGTGAAAGGTTTCTTATCCTTTTATATATAGGTCTACACGAGAGTTCAAATGAGACTGTAGGTTTAACATGGTCTTTAATAGATGATGTATTTATCAATCTAATTAATTAACTGAATCACACCTAAATTAATCACTAATGTGGGACTTCTTGTTGTGGGGTATCATGCATCTCATCCATTTTTGGAATCATGCACTCTCACTTCACCTACTAGGATGCATAAGTTGAGATCTAGGGATTTAATGTTCAGTATGGAAACACAATGGGTAATTTCATTTCATGGTTCCTTTAGGCCTCATCCTTTATTCAACAATCCATTGTATGGTCCGGATCTATATAAAATGATTTCAATATTCTCATTCTACTTTTTACTCAAAATCTAAACGGCATTCTCCTTCACCCATGCTTAACTTGGCATCTTTCTGTCATGTTTAAATATTTTCTACAAGAACTCAAAATATTTATCCAATGAATTAGAAATTCTCATACATCCCCTAAATCAATCTCATGATATTAAATTTTCATATAACATAATAACAATCCCATCCTAAGACCTTGTTCACACTCAACATAGAAATGAGTGAAAATAGATTCTTTATTTTTCTACAACTAGCATTTCAACTACTATTATCTCCTAAAACAAGATTTATGAAATCTTATGATCATTTTAAAATATCAACAAGATACTATTAAATGAAAAAAAATGTATATTATAGAATAATCATATTGTGAAAATCCAATAAAAATTAACCAGAAATATATATATATATATATATATAGATATATAGTTTTTCATAAATAGTGAAATATTCATGGTGATTTGATGAGGAATCAAACTCTGATACCAGTATTAGGTTTCCATAGATCATATCATAATCCTCGTAAATTTTAGGTACACATATGCATAGAGGAACCATCCTGAAATAGAAATAATGTGCATGATATATGAAAAACAATTGAAAGGATAGTATACTTGGTATGAGATTACAATGACATTATTCTTATTGGATATCAGTAAAATGCTTGAGTACGAACACAAGGAATAATATATCAAGTACTACTACCTCTAAGGGGGGTACAACAGACACTGTATTCCAAGCATTATCGAAAGACACCTAAAAGTATTTAAGGCGTAGTAGTACCTTCTGAAGAGAGATAAATGAGTATTTGGGATGAAAAAGATTACATAAAAAATTCCGTGAAGATGATGATCCCTTGTGGATTCTTATAAATGAAATAATACATGTATACATAACAAATATAATCATATTCTCTTTATATAAGAAAATAATAAATCTTCTTTACTAGTGAATAATGTGTTGGTTGTGTCGAGTGTCATCAAAAGAAACCCTTGATTAATGCCTTAATGATGAATTTATTAAATGTGTTTCAAAATAATTATTCAGTTTAGTCAATCTAGATAAAACTACATGGGTAGAATATGTTACCATGTATAAAAATTAAATTTTGTAATCCTTTTATTTCTAAAGTTCCTATATACATGCATTATATGTATATTCTCTTCATGCATTCTATTCATGATAATATACTTACATTACTACATGTATCATGTTTGAACATCATTACATATGTGTGTGTATATATATATATATTAATAATACAATTATCATATAAATATATTCAATTCACATGCATCATACGCATATATATTTTGTTGTAAAGGTGGGCTCCCTAGACCCAAAAATAAAAAAAACATTTTTATTACCATATTGTGTATTTATAATGTTATACCTGATGTATTCTTACCATAATATTGTGTATACTTATATGTACATTATTTAAATGGTAATTTAATTTTATTATTTTTCAAATAAAAATGTTGTGGTTTCCTAGAAATAATGAGAACCTCGGCATACTATGGTAGTCATCATATAAAAATTTTCATATGGTCTTGATATATCATACTGAATAAACACAAGTGATGCCTAACTATCAGGTGTAGGGGGTCATAAATATTTTGAATTTTTTCTCATGAAATTCACACATGATAATCTCAAGTTTAATAGATCATGAGTATTGACCACCAATAGTAACACAACATGTTTATGGTGTCATTGTTTGTTCTTATTTATGATCATGTTTATCAGTATCTCGACATTAGATTGTTATATGTGTGTACTATTGGATCACATATTTTGATTTGTGATTACAACAAAGAAATTTATTTCATAGAATGGAATACTCTTTTGGTTTTGTAATTAATGGTATGGCATTTGTTGAATTGTTATGAAGAATTTGATCCTTCTAAAAACAATAGATATATTGGGACAGTATAATAAGGATGGTGATAAGTTGAATAAATCCATAGCCATGGTAGATAAATTTAGTTCCATCTATAGTAGTCATCAAAATACTAAATGAATCATGTATGTTTGATGGCATAAATTTTGAAACACTCATTATGATAAATTTTTCAAAAAAAATACATTATATAACATGATGTTTATTCATAGGATTTAGTCGTGGGTATGACTTATCCTTTTATCCTTAGTAGAAATGATGTGTTGGTAGATACCACCATTTTTTCTTTGATAATTAATCACTAATATTGATATAGTAGCCTATGTGGACACACACAATATGTATCCACAAGTTCCACCTCTTTAGATAAATCGACGTTTAAGAAAAAATATTCCCCACGTGTAAGAGATGGTAAATCATTGAGTTTGAATGGTCACAGGTTGAATAATTAAATAATATTATTTGAATTTATAATAATAATGGATGAGTTATATTCTAATGGTATTAAAAATATAATTAATTATAAAGTTAGCATGGTAAAATATTATTATTTTAAGGAATTTTATGTGTTCATGGTCCTTTAAGTAATTATTGGAGGAACAAGCTGAGTTAAGACTTTATATTTTCCACATGAAATTTTATTAATGTCACAATAAAAAATTAAAATATTCTTTGAAAATAATAAGATATATATAATTTAATTTTTTTCATTCAAGGTATTTTTAAAAGGATAAACATGTCTAGGTTCTTAAGTGAAATTTTGGAAAGTTTAACATTCAATTTAAGCTCATGTTTTATCTATGAATAGTGGAACTAACAAAATTTTCCAATTTAGAGAGTGATTCTACCATCTCATCCCACACTAAAGTTTTAAAGAGGGAAACTGAGATAAGAACAATGTTAGATCGATCCTACGTATTTGGATAAATTTGTTATTCATCACATGATCAAAGGGGCATTATAATCTACTTTCATTTCCCATACTAGCACCTGGTAATCAATGAATGATAATCTTGGAGTTATAGTGCACGTGTAAAGGATCTATAGGATTCCATACTAGGTGATTTTTTGAATTGACACACATACCATTAGTGGATAAATTTTTCATAGAAAAACAAACAATCTATCCTTTATGGTTTAGTTTGATTTCTATAATTCATGCTTCAATTAAATTTTCACATGATCAATGGGTGAATTTGTGTAGGGGTATACTTGATTCAATGTTTAAAAATGATTTTAGCCCTAAAAATTTTAAATTAACAATTATTATACTTCTAAAAATCCCTAGGATGCTTCAATTGGAATAAGAGTGATTGTTCAATTATTTATGTCATTATTTTTAGAAACTTTTCTATGCCTTGGAAGGAGAGTTTTGATACATTCCCAACATGATTGGTCATGAATCAATACGAGTAATAATAATCATGTTATGATAGATCAATGATCAATGGTTTTTTAATATTAATATATATATATATATATAACCCGCGGTGTATGGAGAATGGTTTTGTAGTAGAGGCTACAATTAATGGTCTATAAAAAGAAAAAATAAATTATAAATGAGTTGGTAGGTAGTAATGACACTAGTTTTGATCACAACCTTCCCCTTTATATAGTGGAACCGTTCACCTATGTTGATGGTGTGGGTAGTTAAATATTATTATTAGTATATGTGCTTCATGCATATCCCCCAAGTAATACTACTATAGTTTCACCCCACCCCCCAGAGGTGACGGAGTAACCAATTGGGTTTCTCATGTTGAGTCAATAAGGTTTCCATATGAATTTCAAATTATTCTATGTTTTTAAAATCATAAACCCTTTATCATAAGGCAAATTACCTTTCCCTAAGAACTATTTTATTATGGAAAATTTCCCTTATCTAAGGAAATTTTTATCTTTACCTTTATTTTCATTGTCTCATTTTATAATTTCACATAATCAAACTCATTTTATTACTAAGTAAAAAATTCTGACTCATATATAAAACATCAATAATCATATAGTCACCTGGATATAGAGTGTTGTGTTTTAAGAGTCCCAATTTTCTGTAATTGTGATTCTAAATTCTCTAAAATTCTAATTCTGAATTCTCTAAAGTTCATCTTCCGAATTCTCTGAAATTCGGATTCCGAATTCTCTGAAATTCAGATTCCAAATTCTCTAAAATTAAGATTCCTAATTCTATAAAATTTTGAATTCAAATTCTCTGAAATTAAGTCTCACAATTCCTTAAAATTATGAATTTTAATTCCTCACAATTTATAATAATAATTCCTTATAATTCAGACGCTAAATTCCTCATAATTCAGACTCCCAATTTCTCCGAATTTAGACTCTGAATTCTTAATAATTAAGACTCCAAATTCAATGGAATTCACACTTCGGAATCTTTAGAATCCTGATTCCAAATTCTTTGTGAAATAGAATCTGAATATCTATGTCTTAGGGATTTAGATTGTCTATATGACTGGACTCCAAATTCAATTTTTCCTTAGAATTCGGATATTCAGATTTGGTTTGGTCGGTCCATTTTCCTTATACATGTTATTATTATGTAACAGTGTCATGCAATCTGTTTCTAACTAACCATTGGTTGAGTGACATGTGTATAAGTCCTTCCAAAATCCAAGAAAATATATGACAATTTGAGGAGGGATCCGACCATTGTAGTTTTTCCTATAAATAGGATCTCATTGGAATGATCTTCTAACCATTCCATCAATCTAGATATTATATGCTATGAATTTATTTCTAGAGAGAGACTCTCATGCTTTGTGCATTTTGAACAAATTATTCATCTTTCCTAGTGAAAATCTAATTGTTTCTTTGTATAATAGAGGTGTTCTAGAGATATGAAGATAGAGGTTCTATCTTCCTTGATTTTTAAGGACTTCTAGGGATAGAAAGATAGAGGTTCTGATTACCTTAAGGGTCGAGGGATTGTGGGGATAGCAAGTCAAATTATGATATTCCTATCGAGTGCTTACACTGGTGTAGGGAAGACATAGCTTCTTGAAAGTATAAATCAAGGGATCTTTGTCCATGGTTGTTGGATACCCTACTCCTTGGGTGAAAAGATATCCTACTTATTACTTGTTTTTTTTCAAGTTCTATTTCCTCTTAGTTTTTATAAAGGATGAAAGTATGAAATTATTATACATTCTTTTACATTACTTACTCTAATAAATAAGATTCTATATGCTTTAAGGTAGATTATTCCTTTATGAAAACTGTTCTTAAGTTTTATTTCTGGATTCATATTCCCAGAACCTAAGATAGTTTTTTTTATAGAACTAAAATAGGATTTTTGAATTTATCATGTTTAAATTTTTTAAACATAGATTTCCTTAAGGTTAAAAATGAATGTTTTTAAACTTAAAATTCACCCCTCTTGTAATTGTACATCTACATATACTGTTTAAATCCTACATATCAACCCAATAGAGGCTCGTTCATGCTAGTCCTAACCTTTCAAGCCCAACTAGACCCAATCGGGGCCTGGTTCACTTTCTGAGACCCATTTAATGTCCAAATAGTTGTAAAAAATTGTAATAAAATTAATAATTTAATTTAAATTGTTGTTAATTTATAAAAAAAATAAGGCACCATAGAAAATATCAATAATTGATGAAAAAGTTTTTATAATGAGTTTAATACATTAAAATAACCCACAACGTGAATATTATAATTTACGATTTTTGTTATGAAAATTTATTTCATATAAACTAATCATGTGACTAAAACAACCAATGCATGTGTTGTATTTATTTATTCAACTTTTTTAATGTCTTACTTTTTAATAATTATGTTAAATTATGACGATCATCATGTAATAATTTGACTCATTATATTTATAAGGTGTTGTACACAAAAATAAAATTAATTTTTTGTATTCTATCTTCCGGATATCCCTTCTCCTATACATCAGTATTATTATATAATAAAGAAGATAAAATATAATGCAATTCACATTGATGTTTAGCAATGCATGAGATATTACATTATATATTGGATGAGATGGGTAATACAACTCAAGTAGATGTTTCATGACTGAAGGAGTCACCCCTATGGTCTCTATTGATCCATTATTCTTTCTATGGATTTACCCTTATAATAATATCATGATCCCATCGTTTTTTTATTAGTTTATTCATGGTTTATTATTTTTGGAATTTTTCAATTTATACATGATAACATAAAATAATAATAAACTAACATGTATTGATAAAATGAACATGTTTGATGAATAATTTATATTTGACAATCATAATATGTGACTGATATCACATAGATATAGAATGTTAAATTGAAAAAAAAATCAGTGATAAAAATTATAAATCACTCAAAAAAATTTCAAGTCGTTAAATACATTCCATCACTTAATTTTAAATAAAACCATGTGTTTGAGGTGATCATCAACCATAGTTTAAAATTCCTATAACTATTGGGGATTTATAATGAGATTAGTGGGTTTTATTAACTTAAATTGGAATCATGAAAATATTTATATATGCCTTGCTTTATTTTAGAGGCAATGTGTTGAGTAGTTCATAGTTTTGATTTCGAAAAGTGGATTCTTTACCCAACCAATTTAGTATTTCTGATTTAATGTGGTTGTAAAGTGAAAATTCTACCTTGAAACTCTCCAAATTGTGGTGTATCCATAGCTTGCACTATGAGGAGAGTTGATTTAAAAGGATCCTTGCAACTATAATTTTCAAGAAAATTAATATTTTAAATTTTGTATTATATGTATACTATGATTCAATAAAATTGTTGTAGACATTTAATAATAGAAAATATATAATGTATCATAATTTTTAATCATTACAAATGTACTAATATGGTCAAGTTTTATTTTATATAAAACTATAAGTTAACAAAATAGAAAAAATATGATTAGTGTTGTAAAAACCCCACATCCTTACCATTACTAATTTCCAAGAGTAGTGCAAGTGTTTTCTCATAATATTGCAATATGAATAGATTTTGTCTCTACTAAAATTCCCATAACTTTTTAATCCACCTCATGTTGATATTAAGGAATAATAAGAACCATATAAGATTCTAAAGGTTGATGAATTTCATATTTATAACTTGATATAATCATCAATGTCTATTGATTTATGAAATAAACATACTATCAAGGATGGTTAAACCATATTTCCTTATCTCTCATGAGTTTGTGAGGAGAAAGTGAAGAAATAATTTGACTTTGGTTATGATTACACTAATCATATTTAAATTTAATTATGGATTAACAATGTATCATGACAGTTCAATAAATTTGATTTTCTTATCCATATCACCTCGTCACTCTAGTATCGTTGATTATTATAAAACCAATAGTATAGATAAACCACTTCAATATATTTTGGGCAAGGTTCTCCAAAAATATAATTAGATAATGAAAGATAAATCCTTATATATAATAGAGAAAAATAAGAAATAAAAGGGGAAAAATATCCACATCATTTGAAATTGAAAATTCACATTCATAATTTCATTATAAGAAACTAAAGATATAGAGATAGAGCATCAAATAAGAAACTATTTTCTCCATATGTGGAGAAAAAGATCACATAAATAGAAAAATCAAGCAATTGAAGAAGCAAATAGTTTCCTCTATATCCATAATATTAATTAATTAAACCTAATACTTCTTTTATTTTTTATTGGTATTCAATAAAATGTTCCTACCACATGTTTTTATTTAATTTTTGGAACAAATCTTGTAAAAACATTACTAGGAGTCCTGGTGTATTATCTAAAAGGTTGTCATATGTTATTACTACATCAATGGTGAGAATCACAAACATTATTTATTTCCAATGTACTTATTCCTACGAATCTATAATTGTGTATTAAATGTTACCAAAATATTTATCTCAATTTTGTTTAAGAAAAAATTAAAAAGTATTCCTTCTGCAATGTATGTTATAGGGGATTTCATATAGCCAATTAGTAATTTAATAATACTTGAATTATAAATAATAATTATTTAATATAAACTATAAGACTTAGTGGAACTAATTTGTAGACAGTTAATTATTTGTCATGTAAAACGAAAATAAATTGCCAGGTGTAAAGTAATTATAGTTTATTGACTCCATATAGCTAAAAACCTTAAGTATTATCAATAAACATATCATGTTTTAGAAAAATAAATATTGCGGAATAAAGGTGAGAAATAAAATTTTAATATATTGTTTGGATTGATATAATGAAATATTATTAGGATAAATTAGATGAAATTTTATATTTTCTGAAAATTTATTTAATATTTAAGGAAATTAAATTTTATGTAAGATGCATTCATAGATTGAAGATATCATTATCTTAGGACCCTAATCTAATGAATATATTAACAGGACACTCATCAATCATCAAAATGTAAATTTTCATATTTCCAGTTCTCACTTTTTATTATACATATCAGAGGTGTGATGAAAATAAAAATAAGCATCAATGGTGAGTCTGACATGCATATAGTGATCATTAAAATATATAGTGTTTTTTTACCTCCATCGACATTTCTTTGTACCCATAATATCTATTATGTAAGTACAAGGATGATCAATGATGAGAATTATATGTATTTCATATTCATCCATAGTATTTATAAAAAATTCATCAAAAATAATGGCATTAACCCATAACCATTTTCCCATTATAATGACTAATGGATATCATTTAAGTTATAGAATAAGATAAATCAATTATTCCAAAAAACATATGTTTACATGTAAAGATATTTTTATGGATATGTTAATTAACAAATAATCATCAATGAAAAAAAGAAATACATGTCATGTAATTATCCAAAATATTCTTTAGGATATTAATTAAATCATTGTGAAAAAAAATTTAAAGTCAAGTGATATATCTCATTTATATAAAATATTCAACGTATCTATTAATGATAGTGGGAGTAATATTGGATTTTATAATTTCAATGGATCGTGATATAAAAATAATTCCCATGGGAACACTTTCCACAAGAGCTCATGCAATGTGATTCTTCTAGTGATACTTACAATATAGAAAAGATAAAACCAATGTGGGATGATTTAATATTCACAGTGGTGGGGGCATTATTATTAATTAATAATAATTGTTCCTATATGGAAGTAGATTTAGGAAACTAGCTATTTTTTGAATGTTTACAGTAATTAGATTAGAGGAATTACATGTTCCAATTTTTTTTATTTTGGTAGTTTCTCCAATTGATATAAATTCATTGGTGGGTGTTAAAGAGAAACTATGCATGGGAGGTACACGCATGGTAATGATTAGAAATAATTGTCTATACCACGTCAGTTTCAATAAATACATTAGAATTCCACTATTAATAGAAAATTTATATGATCATAATATTGGTTATTATATGTTAATCCCATATTTCATTCAAGGTTTATATATGACACAAACGGAAAGCATTGATGACATCATAGAATCAAAATAATAAATTAAATGAATAGACATCCATTTATAAATTAATTTAGGAATTATGACTATAGAATATTCATTTACCATTAATATATTTCATCTATCTATAAGATGTTAGTGATAACACTTATTACTTCATTTAAAATATGTTGACTATATATCATGAATATTTTTTACTCTTACAGCTATTTGAGACTACTTTGAAACTAACTCTCTAAAGATTGATTTAAATTATTATATAGAGTTATAGAAAAATTATATATAATGGTTTGGATCTCATTGGTTATATATAACATGTTAATGTATATATATTAATATAGTATCTAAAAATAGAAGTTAGGATAATTCTATAGAAAATTGTTTCCCATGTCATATGGCTTAAATCTATCCCAGAAGACATGTATAAGAGAGATGAGAACATTATTATAGTGAGTATAACTCCATGTTATTCAAAAAATAGATCTATCACACATTCCATGATATATAGTAGATATTAAATTTTCAATACAAAAAATTGGATCGAAAAATATTATATAAATAAAAGAGAACGGCTTCAGAAGTAGTCAATGAAATCCAATTGTATTTGAGTAAGTACTCAGGATATAAGTAAATAGTACATGGATAGGAATGAATGAAAGTTATGAATGGAACATAAAACTATTATTCATATGGATGATATGATATTTTTTCAAATTTTTTAAAATTAAATTAGAAAGAAAAGAATATTGAATATTATAGTAGCATATCTAAAAATAGTGAGTATGTTGTTGCGTACAATATAGCTAAAGAAGCAGATTAAATATATCAAAAAAAGGAAAATCCTTTAATCAAATCTAATGTGTAAATTATTATTTTAATATAAATATGATATTATTAATTCATTTTTACAATTCTATATGTTAATTTTATGAAAAGGAACAAACGAGGATATAATCGATGACATCATATTCTTTGGGAGTTTTACTCGAAGAGGTTAAGTAACATATAAAAGAGTATCTATGTAAGGAAACAATGAAGGCCTAATAACTAAATATATAAATCAGTATGGGCATGAGCTTATCTTGTAATATCTAATAGGCTAATGGTTAACATGTTTGATCTAGTGTAAGTGGGAGTGTTTTAAAATTTTCTTCCCAAGACCCTACATGAATAGTTATTTTTTATTACCATACCATGTGTACATACATTTATAAATGTTTTATTCCTATAATAGTAGTGATTTTACATTTTTTATACTATTTATATATTAATTTTCATATATTATTTTTCAAATAAAAAAGTTATAGCATTTCCCAATAATAATGAGGCCATCGAGATACTGTGGTGGTAATATTAGAGCATGTGTTTTATGGTCTAAATATATCATATTGATGGGAAAAGGATGATTTTCAAGTATCTGGTGTTGGGGTATCAAAATCAATGAGGCTTTTTCTAATTAATTTTTCACATTTTTATCTCAATCAGATGTTATCATGATGACTAATATCCTAATAAGGATACCACATGTTTTGGGTTTCATTGGTAGTTCCTATTTAAAACAGATGAATTAGTCTCTAGACTTGATATTATTTTATATTTAAATAAACTTTTATCATGTACATTTATTCAATAAAAAATAGTACATTTATGTCATGGTGAGGTATCATGTGTTGGGTTCAGTATTAGTGTTATTAAATTTTTCAAATCATCAATATATGGTTTGTATCATATGAAGTGAATAAATATCTAGGGCCCAGTTGAATAAGTCATTTTCCCTTACAATAAATTGATATTTATATTACATTAATGTAAGTCTATCATGAATTCTAATTAAAATATTAAATAAACCATGTATGGATGATGACACAAAGTCTGCATCATAATTCATGATATATCATGAGAAGAAGAGATTATCTTTCACAATGCTTCTTCATAATAGGTAGTCATAACTATATTTTATCCATTCCTCCTTAGTTACCATGACCTTTTTTTTCATAATTATCTTTGTCTATGAGTATGACTCACTACTACCAAGATAAGGTCCACGGGGTCACACACAAAATGCGTATTCAAGTTCCAGATTTTTTGTTGAATAGAAGTTTATGAGAAAGTGGGGAAAATTTGTTGGGTCCATTTAATGTTTGAGTGTGAATTATATTATGTAAAATAATTTAATAACATTATTAAGTTTATAATAATAATGATTTAATTTATTTCTAAAAGTATTTACAAGTAATTTAATTTTAAATTTTAATATGAAAAAAGAATATTTTTTGAATGATCATTATGCATCCAAGGATCATTAAGTAATCACTAGAAGAACAATCCAAGTTAATGGTTTATATTTTATCATGTTACATTTAATTAATTTCATAAAATAGTGATGAAATATTTTTCACATTTATGACGCATCTACTAATTTATTCATTTCATTCTGCACTTGTTTAATAGGTTAAACATTTTATGTATCTTATGTGTATTTTTATAATATTTAACATACTATTTAAGATCAATTTTTGAGCCAATAATAGTATACCTAACCATTTTTATGAATTTAAAGATATAACCCCTCATATCCTAACTATATAATGTTCTAGAGAGAAACAATGACAGAAAAAAAGGAATAATTGATCCACCCCTTATATTGATTCCATATTCTTCATTAGATCAAAGAGACATCATAAAGCCCTTCTATTTTCCATGATAGTACTTGAGAATCAAATTAGTGTAGAAAATAAATAAGGTATCATTTTTGGTTCCACTCTATTTATATTATTAACTCTTAAATTAAATTTCTTGAATTCATGGGTGAATCCCGCTAATTTTATGCCAAATATAATGATTCAACATGAATCCCAACCCATAAATTTAAAATACCAATTGACCTCTTATTCAATTCCACAATATCCTTCATATTTTATTACATAACCAACCTGAATTAGATATGAATTTTATTTAAAATGGTTAAGAAAAACTATTTGGCTTTGAAAATAATTTATGTAAAATCCCTTCTGATGATGACATCAAACTTTTAAAAGAAGAATCACAAAAATATGAATATTTCCAATTAGAAAAATAACAAAAATCTTAATTTTTAATATTTATAAAAAACATTTCCCTTGGTAAATGAAATTTCATTCATGTTCCTCATCTGATTTTTTGTTTTTTATTATTATAAAAATAACTCCATATAGAAAGTATGTTCCTAAATAAGAAGAACGGAATGTCGAAATTGTTCCCAAACTGTAGATTTTATTGTTTAATGTGATGTAATAACATAAAATAGATACAAATAAATATTTACCAAAGTTATTTGATCAAGTATTGGAGTTACAAATATTGAATTCCCATATATTATAGAGATATTATAGAGTGGAATAGTGAATATTGGTTACATAGGTTCAATCAAATCTTTTATTTTTTTAATAATCTTATTATATATTAAGAGTTTTTTCCAACATATATGGTTTAGGGATAATCCCTTACGTTGTGAGAGAATAATATGGAATTTAATCCATATAAAAGATATTACATGGATAATATTCCAAAATATTTTCACCAAATAGTTTTACCCTAAAATATTGATGTTACGAAAATCTCAATAGTTCATATAGCTAAATTTGGGGAACATTATGGTGTTTGAGAGTGAAACTCATATTTTAGAGTTGGTTTATTTTTCACTGGATATAATCCCGAATAAAAATATTCTAGAATTTTTTTAGACAATACTTTTACTGGGGATTAATTCATGGGAGACACTAATTGATCTACCCACTTTTTTAGTTGGAGTAGATAAGGATGCGATGTTGGAAGCATATATAATAGATGTTTAAGGGAAAAAAATTCATTTACCACATGATATTTTGGGGAAATTATTTTATATTTTTATAAAAAGGAAATGTTTTAGGTGGTAGCTTGTTAGAAGTGATCAAAAAACATAGGTTTATCTCATTGTAATAACAAACTTGTTCATTACTGATGTGGAACAATTGTCACATAAATTGGAAATATTCTAATAAACCCTTTTTGTGCCATGAAATTTGGAATCTTGGTTATCTAAACAAGTTATATTGTTACTTTCACATATTCTTGTCATTGAGCCTCCAACCAGATACAAGGATCAGGGCTTCCTATGGAGTCAAAGTAAGATGGTAATGAATCAAAAATGTGGACCTATATTAATTATTATTAGTGTAAATCTAAAATGAATTAGGGATAGTATTTTGGTTTAGATATTTTATTTGAATAATATGTTGTATGACATATGACAGTATGAGGTTGTCTACCCTTCGCTTTTACTATGTTCTCTGTGGAATTTTATATGGTTGAATCTTTTTCACCAACATTTACAAGAGTAGTGGGTTGGTTTCATTTTCTTGTATAGTTTTTATTTAGTACAATGAATGTGTAAATACCTCCTAATGAAATAATGGAATGATATTTTAATCTTCCATCCTTCTATATTATGGTTAGTTATATATAGATATCATGGAAAATATAATTTCTATAAATTAAAATATATGACATCATAATTATAATGAATATAATGATGAATATCAAGGCGCACATTACTACTATGATCAAGAAGTTTCTTTTACTTCAATTTAAAATAATTCTCACATATCTGGGATATTAGGATATTTATATGAGTAAAAAAACTAGTTCTTAATGACCATGGTGATTTAATATTCTAGTCATATGTTAATGTTATTTTATTCATGGATCATGAAATAAAATTTATTTTCCTATAGTAGTGTAATCATTCTTGGTTATTTTTTATGAGTAATTCTGTGAAGCACTACTAGAGAGGTATAATGAGTTCTTTATTAACCTATTATCTAGGATGAATTTAATGTCATTACCTTCATATAATGTGGTGTATATAGATATATGATATTTTATGATATAGTTGGATTATTAATAACAGACATAATTTATTTGATTGAGTTCATTTCATTTGGTAAGATCTATTCTATTTACCATGAAGACAAACAATAGCTTCAGGTTACGCATAGACTACTGAAAGACGAATCTAGTGAAAGTAATGAATACATATCCTTTACCCCAAGTCAATTATTTTTTTGATAATTTTAAAGAATATAATTTTTTTTCTAATATCGATTTTAGATCAATATATCACTACTTGAGTGTGAAAGAGATGAACATTCCAATTATATCCTTTAGGATAAGGTAATAACATTTTGAATTTTTGGTAAGCTCATTTTTATTACCAATTAACCTACTATTTTTATTACCTTGATGAACAATATAGTTCATGACTAATGTAATTTAATTATTATGGTTTTTTGGATATTATTTGGGTTTAGTCTAGATTAGATGAGAAATATTGATGTAATTTTGGATTTGTTTTATATAAAATATGTATGTGCGGGTAATATTTGTAGTTATCAAAACAAAAAATTTTGGAATTATAAGGTGAAGTTCATGGGATATATCATCATTAAGAATAAAGGTTGAGTTAACATTGAGAAAATTAAAGAAATGATGTATTAATATTGGACTAAATTGTTTTTTGAGATTTATGGATTCCTCATATCGATGTTATACTACCAATGATTCATTGAATACTTCTCAGACATACCATCACCAATGAAAACATATAATCAAAAGGGTATGATGTCTGATCAGGGTATAAGGTTTTATGAATGTTTTAAAAATCACAATAGAAGTATAAATTATGTAACATTTCTTATCCTACTTGAATCCATCTATGATAATTTGGTGTAATACAATTCAACTAGAACCAAAAAAGTAATTGATCGTACAAAAGGGTTTAATGTCATAGTATATGGATTGAGATAGTTGGGGGAACAGGAGAAGTACTATAAAATGTGTGACTATGATTTTATGGTATTTTTTTATAACTTGAAAAACTATATATATTATATATTTATTGATAGTTTCATGGTAAATTTGGATCATTAAAATATGAGTTATATTTTCACTCAATGTGATTTTAATTTGGTTAAATAGATAAGGGTTGAGGATCTTTAGAATTTAAATTTCTAGTCACCCTATACACTAGGTAAAGGTAATGTTTTAGTGGATTCTTATATATGATGATTCAAGAATCCAATAAATTTAGGATTCTATATACGTAAATTAGTTGGGTTGTTAATTTATATCTGGAGGCATGTGAGGTGGGTATTCACATGGTGTTGCATTGGATTAAATCTACTTCTATGATTATGGACTAATTAAATTTGATATAATCGATGAATGATAATTTTAAAAAATTCTAGAGAGATTTTAAAAAGTTTGGAGAGAATTGAAGGGTGATCATTAGTAATTGTATTGATGCTATACTTTTGAGATAGAGTGGTGATTTCATTGTGTTTAACAAAAAATGGATTATGAAATTAGTATAGAACTCATTTTCTTTACTTCATCCAGGTGTAATAATGACTAATTGTGATAATGGGTGATAGATCTTCTAGTCATGAATGAAGATAGACATATTTTTTATTGTGTCCCTCAATACTTCACTATTGAATAGGTGAATGAAAATGATCAGTAACCTATCGGACTTTTGTAACCTTTTTTATCATAACATAGAAATGGGGAGATATCATAAAGTATTTAATAGGTTTTTTTACAGAGATCACTAAGTAACCACACATTTATATGGTTAGTTATAGATCAACACATAAATATGACTCACTTATTACCCACTAAAGAAATATTTAAATTATAATAAGTAGGTATGTAATATATGAAGTAAGTGGTTAGGATACATATAGTTCCATTATTTATTATGTCATATTATGATATGTTGTATATATGGAGGTTTTGTATGTGATTGAAAAAGTTAATGGGTACTCAACTGAATATGAGTATGTTGTATCGTACATAGAGAGAGGGTAAAACGTAATGGGTCAAATAGATTTTTGAATATATAATTTGATCTTGTGAACTATATTTAAATAGATCAATGGGAAGATCTTGATACTTAGGTAAAGTTCATCTACCTTAATAGCTACCAATCATCAATTAATATGGATTGTTTTAACATGTTATTTTAGTGATTGTGTCGATCACCAATTTCTTGGGATTAGGTTGGAGAATGGTCTCTCTTATATATTAGTTTGATACTAGTGAATTCAAATAAATTTAATCTTATTTGAAAGAAATTGATAATCAGTTACAATTGATATATGTATTATATTGACTATCGGTGATGGTCTTTAGTTTTTGTGGTGAGAATTTGTATTTTATTTGAATTTACTCGTAGAATTGAAATAAATGGATAATGAAATGGTTGTTTTCACTATGGTATGATTATGTTGGGTAAAGAACCCACAAGGTGATATTTAAATGTTTTTTGTTTTTGTTTTTTTTTAAATGATCCATTGTGACGTTCCAGCATAGTTTTTGAAAAATTATGTTTGTAAATCTCTAGGATGGTGGTGATCTATATGAGTTTGAGGAATAAATTATAAGATATGTGATGAAGATATTAATGAAATATGATTATAATGGTATTTTATCCCATTATAGTGTTCAAGAATATTAGGTTTTAAGGTGGTATTATTTCCCAGTGTTTTCTAAATTTTTGGAACCCAAAATTTTTAGGAAATGCAATTTTTTTATACTGTAAAAGAAGGATTTTTAGGGAAGTCAAAAATTATCATGAAAAGGTGAATTAGATTCATATAAATTTGTGAAAGTAAATATTTTTTGATGTCTCATAAAAATATGGAAAAGCATTTTGTTTCAAAAAAAATTGAATTGTTTTGTGAAAATCAGTGTTGTGTGATATAGCCAGAGGTTTGTGAACCTGGTAAATATAGGTTGATGTTTTGTGATTGTGGTAAGTTTTCACTAAGGTGACATCAAATCATTAATGTCCAGTGAACTATGAATGTCTTTTATGAGGTTGGTGATATGAAAGGTATTTATGAAAATTTTTTCTCACGTCTATAAATAAGCTTATGTCGCCTTAGTTGGAGCTTCCAAGCCTTAGAGAATATCAAGGCTCTGAAAATGAATAAGATTTATGAAAAGGAATTTCATGAAATAAGACGTTATAAAAAATTATTTTATGTAGAAAACGGACTTTTTTCTATATTAATAAGTGTGTTCCATGAAAAAAACAATTCATCAAATTTGTGGACTTGGATAATGTTTTAAAGTGGTTTTTCCAAAGTTAATGTTATATGAATGAATAGGAATATCCAAAAAAATCAATGGTAAATTAATATTAATCATTTTTAAGAATTTTTTATTCCCTGATGATATAAATTGGGTGCAAAATATAAATTATTTAAAAAATGAATTGAATAATCTTCTAATGGATAAATGAGAACCCATCAATAGATAGATTATTGAGCATTTAATGTGTCATTGGTTGTGAACTAGGATAGACATTGAGTATTCTCAGAACATTATTATTGATTATTTATATAGGGGATTTGATACATAGTCACATTGTCAAAGAATGATCATTAGACTACATAGTTAAGGGTGAAAAAAGTTAAATTGATATTTCTTGGTCCTGTTTACATTTTTCTTATACATTGTTATATGAATGAGAGAGAAGAATTTTTTTAATGACCAAAAGGGTTCCAAGTAGGGTATTTTTTAATCAATCTTACCCTGATTCACTCCCCCTCCCCAGAAGGGTATTGAACATAGTGGTACTAATAATTTGTCTGTTTAATATTATTGAGTGGATTAAAGATGTGTGTCATCATTTGAAGCGTCCATATAAGTATATCGTTGTTCATGTTGGTTTCTCTAATAATAAAGGACCAATAATATTTATATCATATTATTCATTATGATGAGGTGTATTTGTAATTGGATACCAACATTATTGAAATTTTGATGTTTATTATTAATAGGTATGAGTATACCATGGAAGGAAAGATTGTTTTCTTGATAGTTTTGTTATAACATTTAATTATCTCGAAACTATAGATAGAAAAAATAATATGTGGTATAAATGTATAAGGTTTTTCATTGATAATGAACCATCGTTACACTTTTCAGATGAAAATCCCTATTTAAGGAAATATTGGAGGGTCATTTCCCTATTAAATGTGTTGATTTTTCTATTGTTTAGTGAATATTGAATGTGATGTTAATGTTTAAGGAAGTATTATTGTTTTGTGGGATTGAATTATTGAATTGGGGAGTTATATAATCTAAAACCTTATTTGTTAATACAATTTTTATCAAGAATAATGAGTTTATCTTGAGTTTTCTATTTTTAGGGAATCAATATTTTATATAAGTTAGGATATTATTCACCATGGATTCATAATCAACTAAATATCAAATAGACCAAGCATTCAAACCTTTTAACATGGTTCTGAAGGAATTGGGAAATGAACAGTTATCAATATGGTCTTGATGACATTTTATTTTAGTCATCCATTATGAGAATTTAGGTGGAGAAATATGTACAAGTTTCTCCAATGTCTTAGAGGCCATATAATGAGATTAAACAGTTAGATAAGGGTTATGTGATTTGACTGTTGAAATATTATTTAACCTATCATGACCCATATTAGCATCTTATTTTTCCCATAGATAAACATAGGGTTCTTTAGGAGTATGTTTTTTGGGTATTATATGATATGACCATGGTAAAATTCTCCCAGTCACAAACTGAATCGGTTCGTCATCAACTCGATGCCTGACCCAGCCCGCGGCAAGGCCCGAATGGCGTTCCTGATCCCCACGGGCTGGCACAAGTTCTCGGGTATCAATTTAGAATTTTTTGGAACGATTTACCCGTATACCAACCAGAAACAAACCATAAGTAAACTAAATTACGAAATCAACATTAGAACCACAAGTTTTAAAAACAGCATGAACGAGTCTCAACAAAAAGAGAAACTACAACTCAACCACAACTAACTCCCAAAAAAAGGTGACCAAAAACCAAGCCAGCAACTGTCACCTGATGGAGAAATATCACTGTCAGGCCTCCACCACCAGCGCCAAATCAGATGATCCAATGAACAACTCGGACCACCGTGCTCAAATCCTTGGCATTTCCCTGCATCAGACATAATCATATCTACTTACACCCAAGGGTGTAAGTAGGGTGTGATGAATCTCTCAATAGGTTTTCACTAGGGAAAATATTCTGCATGAAAAGGGTTAGATGACCAAAGCAATTTTTAGGTTCAAATTTTAGAGAAAGTAAATAAATGCACTAACACTTTGATGGAAACAGTTTTTAACGAAATAAAGACAGTTTTAAAATAGGAAAAAGGGGGTTTTGGTACTAAAAGAAAATGAAACATTCTTACCTTTTGAAACCACAGAAGTCACCAAAACCAACTAGTGATGAGTATATAATCCCACAGGATAAAAAAAGTGGGAGAGGCCCTAAAGTACTAAAGTTGTGTGGGGCCCTAGAACCGCACATCTCGGTGAACCATATCATACATTCCCGTGTATGAGAAACTAGTAGGGAAGCAACTACTACTAGAGTGGTCTCCAGTCATCATCCAATGTTTAGTTAGTGTTGTAAGCGTCAATCTCGCTAAGTGAAACTGGTTCGAGGCCACTCTCGTATCACTAGCATGCTAGTCTAGTCCGCCCACCTAGTACCCAGGCTTCCCCTTTTGTGCTCAATATTCAAAGTTCACCCTACTCATCAAGGTCAAGACACAACACACAACATATAACCTCACATCATTCAATATCTATAGAATTTTGAGAACCAAACTAAAGTTTATCAAACATTTGAAAAAATTTGGTTTAGGAGTTTTATGAAAATAAAACAACACAATAAATAGTTCAAAACCCACTCGGACGCACACTAAGACTGTAACAAGGATCAAATTTCAACTTATTCATTTGTTCAAAAACCAAGGCACAACACAGTATAAACCGGGCAATCTAAACTGGCCACTAATAAAACTAAAACACCATGCTCTACCAGTCAAACCAACAACTCACATCAGAATTTAAATAAAAGAAATATTAAATTTAATCAAACCAGAAAATTAATAGATCAAATGCCCTAAGAATGAAAAACCACCTACCTCAAATAGGTACGAAAAGCGACACGACACAAAACTCCAGTTGTGCAATGGTCACACTGTATAGAGCCGTAAAAAATGTCCTAAAATAGTTTACCAAGTCACAATGGTGCCAACCCATAAAATATCAGCAATTTAATTAACTGTTAAACAAATACAATAAGAATTAAATAAGTTGATTAATAAGTATACAACTCCAAAACTAACTAAATTAATTAATTAACAATTCAAAAATTTCAATTAAATAAGATTATTATCAAATTTAATAATAATCAATGAAATTAATTAACAATTTACCAAATGTAATGATCATTATATAAATTAATTATCAATTTGTCCAGCGAGCGTGATCAGCGTGTGGGATGGAGGTCCGGCAGCACGGTCGGGGTGCGAGAGGCGGTCGGGAAGCACGAGCGGGGTGCGGGAGGCGGTTCGGTGGAATGGAGGTAAGAGGAGGAAGGGAGTTGGGGGGGGGGGGGGCTGGCCATGGAGCAGAGGAAAAGAAGACAAGCATGCTGGGTGCAGCGCTGGAGGTAGATGAAGGGAAGGGGGAGGCTGTGATGGAGGGAAGGGGTGGTGGGCTCAGTAGAGAGGGGAGGAGGAAAGGGAGGTGCGGCGCGGCATGGTTCTGGAGGGACAGTGGGGGAGGGGGAGGCAGTGATGGAGGGAAGGGGTGGAGGGCCCGGCGGAGAGGGGAGGAGGAAAAAGAGGTGGGGCACAGCACGACACTGGAGGGAGAGTGGGGGAGTGTGGCGGGTGAGGGTGAGAAGGAGGATGGGAGGGAGAGAAGAAGAGAATAGGGAGAGAGAGGATGTGTGGGTAGGAAGAAATAGGAGAAAAAAAAAAGAAATAAAAGAGGAAAATAGGGTGTCAGCAAGGGTTTGCATGGGGGGGATTAATAAAAAACAAATAAAAATAAAGAAACTACCAAATTCAATAAAAAATAACTAAATTAAATAAAATAAAGATAAAAGGTTTTAATAATAATAAAATTAATAATAATAAAAATAATATAATAATAATAATATGAAAACTGAAGTTAATCATCCGGTATTTGAAATGTCCGCGCAACAGGCACCACACGTTAAAATGGAAAAGCTGCACAGCTTCGCCCGTGCCCTCCCCGTGCATGGAGCGGTGTAAGGCTCATGCGCACACATCGTTGCCACAACGGGCAACCCGCATCGGGTTCAACCCATGCTCCAACCAAGAAATTTAAATAAATAGTCAATTAATTCAAGAAATAAAAATTTAAAATTAAATTTGTACCTCAATAAAGTCTGGGTGTGACAATTCTCCCAACCATGAAAACTTTCTGCCCTCGGAAATTCAATTTGAAGCCTGGTCAGAGAATAGAAACGGATACTCCTGCTCAACCCAAGACTTGTGCTCCCAAGTCTCATTCTCGTCACTTCCGTGTTGCCATAGAATATGAACCAACCGAATGGACATTCCAAGAATCACCTTCTCCTGAGAATCCACTATCTGCACTGGTCGCTCAAACCCAGATAAGTCAGACTCTATCTCCATCTCCTCCTAATTCAGCACATGCGACGGATCAGGGTTGTACTTCTTTAGTTGGGAGACATGAAATACTTCGTTAATCAATGTCAACTATGAGGGAAAAGATAACCTGTATTCCACCTTGTCAATCCGCTCAAGAATCTCGAAAGGTCCAACATACCTTGGTGTCAGCTTCCCACGCTTCCCCAAATGACGGTGACCCAAGAGAGGGGCCACTTTATGGAACAATCCGTCCCCCACAGAAAACTCAAGATCCCACTGCCTCTGATCTGCATAAGACTTGTGAAAACTCTGAGATGTCAACAATCGCTGCCTAATCAGCTTGACCTTATCAGACGTCTCCTGAACAAGGCTCGGTCCCAAGAGCGAGGTATCACCTAGCTCACCCCAGCATAGAGGAGACCGACAAGGCCGGCCATAGAGAGCCTCAAAGGGTTCCATTCTGATGGAAGATTGGTAACTGTTATTATAATAAAACTCAACCAATCCCAAATGGATATCCCACGAACCTCCTAAATCTAATACAGAGGCGCAGAGCATGTCTTCCAGAATATGATTTGATCGCTCTGTTTGGCCATCCGTCTGAGGGTGTTATGCCATGCTCATATTAATTTGGGACCCCAAATCCTTCTGGAGGCCTCCCCAAAACTGGGAGGTAAATTGGGGGTCTCGGTCAGAAAAAACTGCCGACGGCACACCATGAAGTCTGAACACCTCCTGAACATACAAGAAGCCCAGCTCATCTACCTTCATTGTATCTCTGATCAGGATAAAGTGAGCTAACTTGGTCAAATGATAAATCACTACCCAAATAGCATTCCTCCCCCGAGTTGTCCAAGGCAAGCCAATGATGATGTCCATGGAGACCTCTTCCCACATCCAGGTAGGAATGGTTAGTGGTTGAAGAAACCCAGATGGCCTCTGATGCTCTGCTTTCACATGCTGACAAGTGTAGCACCTCGACACAAAGTCGGCTATGTCACGTCTCATACCTGGCCACCAGAACTGACGGCGAACATCATTTCACATCTTGGTTGTACCAGGATGGACGACCCACTGAGATTGGTGGCTATCCTGCATCACCACCTTTTGCAGAGACAACGGCACCAAATCATGGCCCATCAAGCACAGGACCCTCTGGGAAGACAAGGACCAATCTGAAGGAGTCTCCCCACCATGAAGAAACTGCATAGATCGCTGGCACAACTCATCTCTGGGCTTCTCCCTCTGAATCAACTCCAGAAGATCATGAGTCAACTGAATTCTAGCCAAGAAGGTACCTCCACTATGCTCCCTTCTCTCCAGGTGAATCTGGGAGAAAATCCCCATCAAAGTCCACTCATCGCTGGACTTCCTCAATGCATGCACTAGTACTTTATTGCTCAAGGCCTCGGCTACCACATTACCCTTTCCAGGGGTATATACAATGTCAAAATCAAAACCTTGCAGGTACTCGACCCAGCGACGCTGCCTCAAATTGAGATCCTTCTGAGAGAAAATGTTGGCCAGGCTCTTATGGTCAGAATAGACCACAAACTTCTCCCTAAAGAGATAGTGATTCCACATCTTCAAAGCATGCATCACCGCTGCCAACTCTAAGTCGTGAGTCTAATATTTCTTCTCATGGGGCTCGAGCTGTTGACAACCATAAGCCACAACATAGTCATCCGGCATGAGCACACATCCAAGGCATGTACCTAAAGCATCACAATAAACCACATAGCCCTTTCCCGACTCTGGTATGGTCAACACAGGTGCGGTGGTCAACCGACGCTTCAAATCCTCAAAGGATTCTTGACACTGAGGGCTCCACTAAAACTTCACCCCTTTCAGGGTGAGTGTAGTCATGGGGGAGTCAAGCCATGAGAAGTCCCGAGAAAAGCACCTGTAATAACCAGCCAATCCCAGAAAACTTTTGATCTCAAACACATTTCTCAGCTACACCCATGACATAACTGCCCTGATCTTCTTAGGATCCACTGAAACCCCTTGTTTTGAGACAACATGCCCTAGAAACATCACTTCCATGATCTATAATGTTCACTTAGAGAGTTTGGCATACAAGTTATGGCCTTGCAAAGTGCACAAAACCACGCGCATGTGATGCTCATGCTCCTCCTCAGATCCAGAATAAACCAGGATGCCATCCAAGAATACCATGAAAAATGAGTCGAGATATTGGTGGAACACCCTATTCATGAGCGCCATGAAAACTGCAGGAGCATTCGTCAATTAGAAAGGCATGACCAAGTACTCGAAGTGACCGTACCTGCTTCAGAAAGCCGTCTTCGGGATATATGCTTCTCTCACTCTGAGCTGGTGGTATCCTGAACGTAAATCAATCTTGGAGAACCACTTTTCCCCCTTCAACTAGTCGAACAAATCGTCAATCTGGGGAAAAGGGTATCTATTCTTGATGGTTACCTTCTTCAATTTCTAGTAATCAACCCACAACCGGAGGGTTCCATTGGCCTTCTTCGTGAATAAAACCGGGGCGGCCCAAGGGGGGACGCTCGGGCAAATGAATCCTTTGGATTCTAAATCGTCCAACTATATCTTTAATTCCCTCAATTTGGTGGAGGCCATGTGATATGAGGGAAGAGATATAGGTTGTGTTCCTGGCACCAACTTGATCGAGAACTCCAAGTACCGCTCCGGGGGTAATCCTGAAAAATCATCTGGTAGACCTCCGGGAACTCATCCACTACACGAGGTAACCCACCCTGAGGAACACCACCATCGTCCTCCAGTGAGAGTAGCGATAAGTGATAAGAAAGATTTCCTAACTCAGGGAGTGGAGGTCCAGTGCATCCCGACTGAGGATCCCATTCTCCGTGAAATAAATGGGGAGTCCCATAAGCTACCGTAAAACTGACTCGGCACCGATAGCAATCAATGTGCGCTGAAAGCGCACTAGCCAGTCCATACCAAGGATCACATCAAATAGGTCCATGTAAAGAATCAAGAAATCCCATTCCATATCCACTCCCTCCACAGAGAGTGTGCATGATGGGAACCTAAGGACTTGCTCCCTCTTTTTCCCCAACATTGTTGCCAACTCCATAGAAAACGATAACAGCTCGGTTGGTACATTTAGCAGATTCACAAGGTGAGCAGATATGAAAGAAACTAAAGCACCAGTATCAAATAAAACCGCAACTATATAAGATGCAACCAGAATGGTACCTCGAATAGTCGAAGGCCCTACATCAGATCCTGCAGGTGCATGATCCACAACATGTAGTTGCCTAGTCCCTGCCTGAGAACGGCGGCTCACCTGCGGGTCCACCCTAATCTGGCTATGCCCAGAAGATGATCAGGTCCTACCACCACAACTACCGAACCGAGATCCCGGCGTCCTGGTCGGCTCTGACTGCACTGATACACCCCTGGAAGCTACAGATCTAGTCCCACTCTGGTAAGGGCGTACAGTCCCGCAAAAACGTTGTAGGTTCCCCATGACTCTACACCCATATCAAGGTATGGGAGGATGTGGACACGCAGGTCGGATGTGCCCTACCTTTTCGCACTGATGGAACACAATGGGCCTCACATCAGAAGCCCCAGATGATTTCTTCCTGGAGGGATGGCTTGAGCCACCACCACTCTTCTTCCACTGCTCATCAACCTTCCTCTTCTTTTCTAAGGAACTTCCACTTCCAAAACTTGACACTGATCCAAAAACCCCCGACTTTCCTCTCTGGTCAATCTCGACCATGCAAGCACGATCGACCACCTTGGCATAAGTCTCCAGCTTGAATAAGAAAACCTAAGAGTGGATTTCTGGTCGAAGGCCCTTCCCAAACTTCGGAGATTTCAAGAATTTTCTCGAAACCATCTCAAGTGTGTACCGCACCAGCTTAGCAAAGTGGTTCACATATTCCATCACTGTCTGATTCCCTTGTGAAAGAACCATGAACTCCCGAGATCTAGTGTATGCTAGGAACTCTGGACAATACTACTCATTGAAGATAACCTTGAAATCTTACCAACTCATGTGCTCATGTTTCCCAGCCTGGACCATTTATTCCCACCATTTGCAACTGTAACCCTCTAGAGGCACACTTCACCCTGACTTCCTCGGGCGTGTCGTGGAATTTGAACATGCGTTCTATCTTTTCAAGCCATTCCTCTGCCTCGTGAGGTTTTGAAATACCTCAGAATGAAGGAGGTTTGTTCTTTAGAAACTCCTGAGCTCTATCCTTCTTGGATCCAGATTCTTCCCCTCTAGATGGAATAGGGGCGGGGGTAGGAGTCGCCCCTTTTCCCAAAGCTTGAACGCTCGAACCATAGCCTCTACCAATCCTTGATCACGCAGCGCAGAAGAACTCTCCCTGGATTCCTCCCATGGGTTCATGGGAGCTCTCCAGGGAGGCATCTTGGTACAAAGGAAAAAATTCATAAAAGAATACCATAAATATAACATATCTCAAGAGGAACAAAAATTTTCAGCAAGATTAATAATAATCAGTAAACCAAACATGCAAAAACAACTCCATCTCAAACCTTGACTTCCCTGCCTGTTGTCCACGTATAGTCTGCAGCCTATACATCCCACCTAGAAAAGAAGTCAAACAAGTATCATGACATCCCATGGTGACTCAGTATCTGTCCCGAGGCGTCTTGGAAAGGCACCCTACTCGCAACATGAATTTTGAGCCCCGAAATTCCCAAATTCTTTAAAACCAAACTCATCCCAAATAACATAAACCAAGAGCTAAACCTACTCTGATACCATTTTGTCATGAACCGAATCGGGTCGCCATCAACTCGATGCCCAACCTGGCCCATGGAAAGGCCCAAAGGGCGTTCTCGATCCCCATGGGCTGCAACAAGTGCATGAGTATCAATTTAGAATTTTTGGGAATGATTTACCAATATAACAACCAGCAACAAACCATAAGTAAACTGAATTCTGAAATCAACATTACGACCACACGTTTTAAAAACAGCATGAACGAGTCTAAAAAAAAGCAACTACAACTCAACCACAACTAACTCCCAAAAAAAGGTGACCAAAAACCAAGCCAGAAACTATCACCTGATGAAAGAATATCACTGTCAGGCCTCCGCCACCAGCGCCAAATCAGAGGATCCAACAAACAACTCAGACCACCGTGCTCAAAACCATTCCATTTCCCTGCATCAGACATAATTAGATCTAGTTACACCCAAGGGTGTAAGTAGGGTGTGAGAAATTTCTCAATAGGTTGGCACCAGGGAAAAGATTCCACATGAATAGGGTTAGATGACCAAAGCAGTTTGCTGGTTCAAATTTTAGAGAAAGTAAATAAATGCACTAACACTTTGATCGAAATAGTTTTTAAAGAATGAAAGATAGTTTTAAAATAGGAAAAAGGGGGTTTTGGTACTGAAAGAAAATGAAACATTCTTACCTTTTGAAAGCACATAAGTCACCCAAACTAACTAGTGATGAGTATATAATCGCACAGGATCAACAAAAGTGGGAGAGGCCCTAAAGTAATAAAACTGTGTGGGGCCCTAGAACCTCACGTCTTGGGGAACCATATCATACATTCCTGTGCACGAGCCACTGGTAGAGAAACACCTCCAACCATAGTGGTCTCCAGTCATTATCCAATGTTTAGTTAGTGTTGTAAGCGTCAATCCCGCTATGTGAAACTGGGCTGAGGCCACTCCCATATCACTGGCATGCTAGTGTAGTCCTCCCACCTAGTACCCAGGCTTCCCCTTTTGTGCTCAATATTCAAATTCCATCCTACTCATCATGGTCGAGACACAACACACAACATAGAACCTCACAACATGCAATAACTACGTAATTTCGAGAACCAAACTAAAGTCTTTCAAACATTTGAATAAAATTAGTTTAGGAGTTTTAAGAAAATAAAACAACACAATCAACAGTGAAAACCCCACTTGGATGCACACTAAGACTGTAACAAGGATCAAATTTTAACTGCTGTATTTTTTCAAAAACCAAGGCTCAACATAGTATAAAACCGGAAATCTAAACAAGCCACTAAGAAAAGTAAAACCCCAGGCTCTACCAGTCAAATTGACAACTCACAAGAGCATTTAAATAAATGACATATTAAATTAATCAAACCAGCAGACTAATTGATCAAATGCCCTATGTATGCAAAACCACCTACCTCAAATAGGTACGAAAAGTGACACGGTGCAAAACTCCCATTGTGCAACGGCAGCACCGTATGTAGTCGTCAAAAAGGTCCTAAAACAGTAGACCAAGTCACCACGGTGCCAACCCAGAAAATATCAACAATTTAATTAACCATTAAGCAAATCCAATAACAATAAAATAAGTTTATTAATAAGTATATAGCTCCAAAACAAACTAAATTAATTAATTAACAATTCAAAAATTTCAGTTAAATAAGATTATTAACCAATTTAATTATAATCAATTAAATTAATTAACAATTTACCAAATGTAATGATCATTAAATAAATTAATTATCAATTTAACCAATTAAAATAAATAAAATGATTAAAAAATTTAATAACAATAAATTAATTAATTAACACTTAAACAAATGAATTATTAATTAAATAACTTAAATATCAATTAAAATAATCAAAATAATTATATAAAATTAAAAACAAACCCTTATCGTGGAACGTCAGGAAAGCGACGAGGGGCGGCCTGACGTTTGTCCGGCGAGGGCGAGAGGTGTGCGGGATGGCGGTCCAGCAGCCCGAGCGGGGTGCGGGAGGCGGTCCAACAGCGTGAGCGGGGTGCGGGGGGTGGTCTTGTGGAATGAAGGAAAGAGGAGGAAGGGAGTTGTGGGGGGGGGGGGCTGCCGGTGAAGCATAGGAGGAGAGGAGGGGCCTGCTGGGCGCGGTGCTGGAGGGAGATGAGGGGAAGGGGGAGGTCGTGAGGGAGGGAAGGGGTGGAGGGACCAGAGAAGAGTGGAGGAGAAAATGGAGGCGGGGCACAGCGTGACACTGGAGGGAGAGTGGGGGAGGGGGAGGCCGTGTAGGAGGGAAGTGGTGGAGGGCCCGATGGAGAGGGGAGGAGGAAAGGGAGGTGGGGCGTGGCGCGGTGCTGGAGGGAGAGTGGGGGAGCATAGCAGGTGAGGGTGAGAAGGAGGATGGGAGGGAGATAATAAGAAAAGAGGGAGAGAGGGGATGTGTGTGGAGGAAGAAAGTGGAGAGAAAAAAAAAGAAGGAAAGAAAAGTGGATAATATGGTGGTGGCTAGGGTTTTCATGGGGGGTTTAAGAAAAAACAAATTAAAAGAAAGAAACAACCAAATTCAATAAATAAAAGAACTGAATGAAATAAATAAAGATAAAAGGTTTTAATAATAATAAAATTAATAATAATAATAATAATATAATAATAATAATAAGAAAACTAAATTTAATCATCCGGTATTTGAAATGTATGTGCAACGGGCACCGCACGTTAAAATGGAAAAGATGCATGGCTTTTCCCGTGCTTTGCCCGTGTGCTGAGCGGTGTAAGGCTCGCGCGCACACATCGTTTCCACAACGGGCAACCCACATCGGGTTCATCCCATGCTACAACCAAGAAATTTAAATAAACATGCAATTAATTCACGAAATAAAAATTTAAAATTAAAGTTGTTCCTCAACGAAGTCTGGGCGTGACACCCCCCATCCCAATATTGTCCATTTTGCCTCACTACCTCATTGTTTTGTTCTTCAATAGGCCTCACTAACCTCTCCCTTATTAAAAGGTCCTATCATGGGTAGGAGGTATCATGTGACATATATAAAATTATTTATAATCCTCCACACTTGCTGTAGGACTTAAGTTGATGTTTTCATGGCATGGAACCCACTGGTCACATCATGGAACCCATCTTTTCAAGCAGTTGGGTCATGAAACCCATGTCACAGGACCCTCAAGAATTTGATGTATCTATTGGGGACTAAACATATCCCCCTAGGAATTTTTCTTATGGATTTAGTTTTCTCCCTTTTTTCCAATTGATAGAACCATTGGAATAGTCTCTCCATCAAATTACTGTTTGTTTTGGATCACTACATCATGGTTTTTTCATCAGTATAGCTCAATTTTCACTATTTCCACACTAACCAACCTATTATAAAAAGGCCTTATGATGCGGAGGAGTTACAATGGAAATAATATACAATTATTAATAATCCTAAATGAAAACTTTTGGACTTGATTCAAAGGCTTCATGGCATGGTACCCACTAGTCATGTCATCAAACCTTACATTTCATGTAGTAGGGTCATGAGTCCCATGTTAGAATCCCTAGGGAATGGTATGTACTCATTTCATAAAAAATTACACTAAAGAAAAAAAATATTCATATCTAGGTTTGATAGGATTGGAATTGGATTAATTGTTATGAATTTTTGGTATTCTTGGTTCTTTCAACCCTTTCATACTTTTCTCTCTCTCTCTATTAATTGATTTATCATATCTAGAAAAATTAGACTGATTTTACTATGATATATCTGATCATTAATAGTATATTAATGATGATGATCTTCTATTTCTAGGTTTAAATGGATCAAATAAAGGATATTCATAATGAATCTTTTGCTCTGTGTACTTTATGATATTCTTCGTATAAATTTGGTTTCTTCTATTATTTCTTTGATGGATTTTGATATTTTATTATGTGGTTGATGATATTTTCAATTTGTAGATTTTATTATATTTCTAATAAATAATTTTCATTATTTTTTTAACAATTTTTTTATAGATTTTGAAACTTTTAATAGTATTTCGTTGAAATCCATGTGATTTTGATTGATAGATTATTTTAAAATCAACAGTTTTATATCTAAAATTTATTTAAATTCAAGATAATTATTTTTAATGAACTCTTCTTGGGAAAAAATTTGGGAAGAAAAATGGCATCAGTAATTGAATAAACATAGGTATAAGAAATTATTGTTAAGTGTATGGGATAGATATATGGGTTGGGTAATTTCTCATTAGTAACATTATTTATTTTGGAATAGAAGTTTCATCGTATGTGATGTGAATGGGGAAGTGATGATATATTTTGAAACACTTAAATGGTTGATGATAAAATTCTATTTTTTTTATTACCATTGGTAGATATTTTATAATATATTATTTTTCATATCTAATGTCTCCTAGAATTTTTATGGCTAAAAATAGGTTTTTGTTGAAAAAAATATCATTTAATAATTTTATGGGTTAAATCACTAGTTTTAGATGTTTTCATCTGATGAAGTGGATTTATCTATAATTTCATGAAATTTTATTATTTTTTGAAATGTGATGACCTATTTTCAATGTAGTCGATTAAATGTTTGGGATCATATTATACATGGTATTGAATGGGTTTCGTATATGGAAATCCTACTCAGTATTTTTCATACTCATCCCTTCCGAATTGTCTCAGTGTGAATGTTTATATATTTTATTATAATTCCATAAATAGATAGGCATCAATGTTCGTTAGTGATGAATCATAGGATTTGTGTTTATGGAGGACGCAATGGTTTTCAATAATACATTATTAGTGGAGATGGACTACACATAGTTGATAAATGTCATATATATTACGTTAGTTGGTCATATAAAGTTGAATATGTGATTTATTTATTTCCAATACACACTATTTAGTTTATATCGTCACTTTAAAAGAGTTCTTTTTAAATTTATGTTTTTTTATTTTAAATGAAAAATTCATTTACATAACACTTAGTTGGTTCTGTTATTTTGAGGTTAAATCATTCCCCAATGATGGAATTGTATCCCTCAACACTACTTTCCAAACACTAGTGATTTGAGAACATTATTTATAAATTTCAGGGATTCAAATTGTCTCTTGAGGCTTGAGTGTCCAAGATGAATTGTCACAAGTTATTCTTTAGGTATAAGTACGTCAAAGAGTTAATATCTTTGATATTAATCATAACATTTATGTTCGGTGGAATGAATATGAAAATTTTCATATTCAATAAGTACCTAAATATATATATGTGTGTGAAATAGTTTAGTATGAGTAATATCCTTATGGATATGATAGGTTCCTACCACTTCTTTTCTTCTAAAAACATCACTAAATGAACTTTCTTTATCGTTATGTCATCTCTCTCCCACTAATTGAACCTTATCCATTTTTACTTATTCTTTTTCTTATTTAAATTATGCTTGCTTAATTTTTTTACCTTATTCTTCAATGTTTACGGGATTATCCATCCTTTTTGTAGGTACCAAATGACAAATATGATCAAAATTAAAAAAGACTTATTGGGGATTTTGTGATACCTTGGCCTAGAGGCCACTCAATTTGTACCTCGAGACAGTTCTTTATGATCCCTCAAGCATGCCACCCCCATGTTATAGAAGATGTCGGCTAGTATGAATGAAATATGAATAAATTTAAGGAGTTAATTCTCCAATATCAGTGTAGTAATAGAAGTGGAAATAAGAGGACAAAAAAAGGTCAAGGTAAACATCATAATCATGGAATGTTCAGATAAAAAAATACAACTAACAAATGAAATAATAAATAAACATTTCATACATATAAGATCCTTCATGGATAGATCATATATAATAAATATAAAATAAACTAAGGCCATCATCCAATACCTGACTGGTTTGAGTCATGCTTTCCCCCTGACATCATTTTTTGAAGCACAAAATAAACAACCTTCATCAAAATTAGGTTTTTCCCTAAATCTAATAATTAGAAAAGGTATAGTTTCTACTCAAGTACCCATATAACATGGCATCTTAAGAAAGGTGTGATTATAACATAATAGACCACCACCAATGGAATCCGTAAAATAACCAATATGGTGGTCAAGTGTATATTAGGAATAGTAAAATAGAGCAGGTGATACAAAATAAATAAGTATGAAAAAATCCCAATGTCACAGGCTCTGTGGTAATGCCCGAGATTAATCATACCTTCTATAGTTTCTGTCAAGGCGTCTCTATGAACTTCATGATATTTGTTCCTCCATCTATAACCACATGGAATCTTGACAGTCGTCATGGAATTCCTCAACATCATATAGCATTATAGAAAATATGTGCACTCATTTTGGAATTCCCCAATAATCGGATCTCTATATCATTATTACCCAAATATCATTTATCATGTGAAAAATCGAAACTCGTCTCAATTATCCCATTCATATGGTAACATATAGAATCCATTATTCTTATCCTGACATTTCTAATCATATACCACACGAAATCCAAGGTGATCATCTTGGTATTCTCATTCGTCAAGTTTCACATGGAATCCCGATTCTCATCTTATAAATCTCAATATATAATAAATAATATGGAAAATATGTACTCATTTTGTCATTCCCCAATCACCAAACATCATTTTAAACATTTGATTGATTAGAAATTCATTTAATTTTATTCTAACTAGGCTGAGGGCCACATCCTTCCATAATCATCATATCACATATTAGGATCCATTTTAAATTCCAAGATCATAATTTCCCATTCATCATTACTAATAACCATACCAATTTTCCTTATTATAATCCAAGGAATTAAATAATCTCACTTCTCTTTCCATATGGTTTTCATCCTTTCCAATTGAATCTATTGAATATCACCACATAAATTATAATTTAAATAATGTGATGATATTTTAATTAGTCTTGAGATTCCCAATCTATTCCACTAATACTATAACCACACAATAGGTTTTGTCTGAATATCATAACCCAATTAACATTTTTCGTGGATGTAAAATTACATTTCAAAAATGTTGATTTTCACTGATATTTCTTATTTAACCATTTAATGCATAATAAAACATTTTAAAATATTAATACATCCTAATTTTACTTTCCCCATCTAATAATTCAACTTTAAATTACCATTTCATAAAGACCATGGAATGTTAAACACGAAATTTAATAGAGGAAACCTCAAAATAAAACATTTTAAATTAAATTATTCATAGCATGGTGAATTCAGTATGAACGCACCACACAGACACTTGAAAAAAAATCATGCATATGGGTTAAATTAAAGTTACCACCTACCATATCCATGAATGATCCTACTTAGTCAATATCATCATTTTGATTGAGCTAAAATGGAAGATATCAATGAACCTATAAAATAACCTAAATATATGGAATAGACCGCATAAATTATGGGAGAGGTTTTAAAAGCTACAGATAATAAAAAAATAAGGTATAGGAGTTTTAGAATCACCATGGACATTCCAAATGCATCTAATGGAAACCGAAATAAACAATTTATGTACCCAATTTTTGTATACTTTTCCATATATGTTAATGAGCATAAAAACTTATTGGTCACCAAATTTCAACCATTGTCTTGTTCAATTTCTTTTTACTGATGATCATGATGATTTTCAGGTATTTCCAGGCCAAAGACAAAAATTGGGGGATTTTTATCAAAAATTCCAAACTACATGGTGTGTACTTTAGGAAACACAATGTGTATCAGCACCCCCACATGGATTGGCCAGGCCAAGTACATGCCTGTGTTTCTGGCTAAAGACTACATGTCCTGTACGACCCCTACACACATCGTCTGGACCGTCTAGAAGCAGTTGGCACTGAATGAACCATATTACATGACATGTGGGGATGATCTACATGTCGTGTACATCCACATACCAGACGGCGCCATGTTCAAAGTCAAAGATGGCGTGTCAGATCAACGACCGAAAAAATAAAGGATGATTGAAACACATTTACTAGTAGTACACATTGTGTACTTTCTGGTACATGTCATGTACCAATAAAACCTATAAATTGGTCATAGTCCTTCCATGTTCTAGATTCATTTAGCCTTTATCCATTTTGTGATATTCAAAGGGATATCACTCCGAAAATGGCCAATAAGACAATAAGAGAGAGAGAAAAGAGGATAGAAGATAGGAGAGAAGGGAAATCTATGCTACATTCCTGATGACCATCACTCCAAGGCTTTCAAAAAGATGTAGTTAGGTGCTAGTACTTATTTAATTACTATAAATTCTATGAGTATCTAAATCCCTATGTGTTGGGGTTATGGACTATTTTGAGTTGTAATTTGTCATTGCGATGTTGTAATTGTGTTGTTTATACTTCCTTCTCATACTTCCTTTTTAATTATTCTAAATATCACTATAAATCTTGTATCAGAATGAGAATGGGATTTCTAAGGATCCTTTAAGGAATTATTATTTAAAATATCCAATACTATTGGGTGTTTTAATCATCTCAAAGGGATGGAAATTAATAAAATTAAGAGAAATCAATCTTCAGACCAAAGAAATTGGTTTCTATTGATTAAAACAAAACTCGTCTGACCAAGTGGGTTCTGTTACAAAAATAATCTCAGATATGTGAATTATAAAGAACAAAATAACCTTATAAAAATATATTTAATAAAAACCTTTAAAATCCACATCCCCGATGCATTTATCTCAAAATTTTCATCAAAACCAAATTTCTGTGTTTTCACATTATCATTCAAGTAATTTGTTAAGAAATTAAAATTTATTCACCTATTTATCAAATCATAATATAATCAACTCCAAATTCAGTAAAATTCACTAAACCAATTAAATAATAGATAAATGATACAAAAATAACTCTTTCTTCCTATGGATCAATCCATTAATTGTCTTATACTTGTTAAGGTAATATAATTTGGAATGTCTAAAATAATAATTCGGTAGGAACGATAACCAAATTTTGGAGCCACTGCCGGGGAGAAAAGATACAACTGTTTTTTATCCAGTTTTTATACATTTTAGTGAAAATAAAAATAAAAAATTCAACAAATTCTATTCTTACTCTCATTTATCTTTATTATTTTTTGTCTTCCTCTTTTGCGCATGGTGTGTTAAGTGTTGTGCATATTTATAGGTGTATGTGTGGTCGCATCACTCATTCCTAGAGTGATGATTTATCGTATATTTTTTCAATTTACCTAGAGATCGAATGAACACTTTTGAGATGACGATAGGCACACATGGAGGAGCGCAACTAGAACAATCCCATGGCACATAATGAATAGGGAGATCCAGCTGATGTCCAAGGAGTTGGACAACCGTTTGGACCGAATGACAACCGGAATCAACAAGATCCACTTGTTCTAGTGTATGGCCCGCATCCACTTCCACAGTTCAAACTAGAGTGGATTCCATACCTGTAGTCTGGTCAGAGGGAAATACATTGCTCCTGCACAACAATTTGTGCCTCCGCCTGCTCACAAGAAACTACCCCCACATGGTAACCTTATGGAGTATAGTCTTCCCTCCATCCGAGGGGCATATATGGGAATCGTCTGACCACCGGTGCCTTCCCAACATTTCAAAATAGAAAAGACCATTTTGTAGGTGCTTTAGAACACAGTATAATTCAGTGGTCTAACTAGTGAAGACCTGAATTCTCATCTCTCCAACTTCATCGAGATCTATGACACCTTCTGTTACAATGGATTGTTAGATTATTCCATCCATCATTGCCTCTTTCCATTCTCATTGAGGGATAAGTTGAAAGACTAGATCAATGGACTGCCTCAATGGTATATCCTAACCGGGGAGGCTTTATCCCAGGCCTTCTTGTCTAAATACATTCCACCATCAAAGAAGGAGACTCTGAAGAATGTGATTTACAAATTCCAATATCATAACTCGTAATCCTTATATGAGTCATGGGAGAACTTTGAAGAGATTCTACACAAATGTACTCACCACGGACTTCTCCTCTGGATGAAAGTATAAAACCTTCTATGGCGGCCGGACCACAAACATTAATCTGTGGTGGATTTATCTTCTAGATGAACTGTAATGTGGAAATCTCCTTAAGATCTCTTTGACCTCATAGAGGACATGTCGTCCAATAGCTTATAGTGGCACTCAGAGCAGTGAACTGAAAAGAAAGGTACGAATAACAGTGATGTCACCACGATGCTTACTTCCCAATTGGATTTAGTGTCCAAGAATATTTATGCATTGAACCTGAAGAATGAATACCATGTTCAAGTATCAAACCACCCAGTATATAGTGAATGTAGTGTCAACCACATCATTGGAGAATACCCAGGGTCGACAATCGGCCCTTCAACAAGCGAGGTGGGCTATGTTTATCAGAACTGGGGGGCTGAATATGTACCCTCATTACCAGAACCTATCATGGAGACAACCAACGAACAAGGGGTGCCCGCAATAATAGAAAAATCCTCCATCACTGAAACAAACTGCCTATAGTCAATAGAAGTACCAGAACCAATATCCATGATAGAAATAGCCGGGGAATTTCCAGCAGCAAGGGTACCAAAAACCCTCTCACTTAAACACCAATGTAGCCACTACCTCCACCAGCTTCACAACAAACTCAACAAAAACACCCATAAAAAATTGAATAAATGATGAAAAAATTCATAAAAACTATTGAAACTCAATTTCAAAACCATGATAGTCCATTAAAATATTCTAAAATAAAATTGGGAAACCATCCAACCATCTCACCATGAGGAAACCTGGTACATTACTGAGTAACACTGAGAAGAACCCATGAGAAAATCCCCATGAAATCACTTTACGATGTGGGAAGGAGCTACCTCAGACACCAACTGCACAGCATGGTGAGGCTACAAATCTTGATCAACCATCACCCGCTCTAGATGAAGAAACCACAACGACAAACCCCTCCTCGTAAAAATAACCATCAAAAGAGATAGAGGCCTCACAATGTAAGGGAAAAAAGGTGGTCATGCCTTTTGATCCCACATTACCATTTCAATAGTGGATGAAGCAAAGAAAAATTGATCATGAATTTGGTAGATTCATTGAGGTGCTCTGGAAACTTCATATCAACATTCCTTTTGTGGAGGCATTAACTCAAATGCCATCATATGCGAAATTCATGAATGATATCCTCTCAAATAAAAGGAAATTGGAGGATTTGGGGACCATTCCTTTAAATAAGGAATGTTTGTAAGTGGTACAACATTCTCTTCCTCCCAAACTCCAAGATCCAGGTAGTTTCACAATCCCTTACAAAATTAGATCTTCAGAGTTTGGGAGAGCCCTTTGTGACTTGGGGGAATGTGTTAACCTTATCCCCAATGGTGACTTCATGAAGCTGGGGATTCATGATCTACAACCAACTTGGGTAGATCTTCAACTGGTGGATTGATCCATCTTATATCCTAAGGGGCTTCTCAAGGATATGTCGGTGAAGGTAGGAAGGTTAATTCTCCCTACCAAATTCATCATTCATGACACAAAGGAAGACCTAGAGGCACCTTTGATTCTGGGATGGCCTTTCTTGGTCAATGAGAAATCCCTGATTATTGTGCACTAGGGTGAGTTTATTCAACGAGTGAGAGATGAAAAAGTATCTTATAACATTTGAAAAGAAGTTAAGTAGGTATCACTAATGGATCATGAGGACTTTTATGCATTGACCACTGAGAACGATCCCCAAGTCTACATGGAAGAAGAAATGGAATGTTGGTCAATCACAAATAAAAAATTCATCAACAAAATCAAATTCGGGTAGCAACACACTCATGTAAGATCGATCCAGTGACCTAAAACAAAGGTTCTTTCTGGGAGGCAACCCAAAGGTTACATGTCGTGTACCACCTATCTACATGGAATGTACTAATCTTTTTAGTTTATATTCCTAATATAATAAATATTTATATTAAATAACTTAATAATAGGGATTATACTGGTGCTTATGGTTATGTCTGTAGAGTTTATCTGAGCTATCACCAGTTCGAATCCCTCCACACCTACCATTGACATGAGGTTCATCATTTTTATACTCTTTTTTTCTGACACGGCATGTGTGGTATTTTTCTAAAACATATATAAGTTTTCCTAAATAAATTAAAACCCATGATGGGGATGGACTGGCTGGCTAGGGTCGTATACAGGTTTGCAAAAGAACCGGGTCTGAATCCTAACAACTATCTCATTTCCATAATTTTTCATATTAATAAAATCACATGGTGGGAATTTCGATGTACATCGTGTGTGCCATGTTTTCAAAATATTTAATGAGTTTTTGATCTACGAACATACAGGTGGGTGAATTTGGAAGATTGGAAAACTCTAGGCCATGGATCCAAAATTCACGGGTTCGAACTTAGCTAATCTCCATGATTCATCCCTTTTATTCAAATTAAAACACACATGCCATTCCTTTTCTTCATCCCATGTATTATTGGCCATGTACTATAAGTATATATAATTTATAAACATGATAAGTAGTACAACCTTTTCTCTGGTGGTTGAGAGCTTGCGTTTGGATCGACCGATCGCCGGTTTGAACCTCGACCCATGCACCGAACCAAATGTTTTACTTCAATTTTTCAAAATTTAGAACACATGATGTGTATTTTCTGATACATTACATTTATATATTAGTCAAGTGATATATATATATATATAATTTTATATTAAGTATTAATATTAATTATTATATATTTTTGAACAATAATTATATTATATATATTTTCATTGTTTTAAAAAAATAGTGATACACAATGTGTAGGTCCTGGTACACGCCGTGACCATGACTATAAAGGTCGTTCCCCACCTCGATTGTGCCCATGTCACCCCCCCCCCTCCTCCCTGTTTTCTTCTCTTGCACACCCTCCGACCACTCAATTTCAAATCCACCATTTTTGTGAATTTTATGTCTGGATTTATTCAACAATATGATCCTCGGTTTAGTTACACACATCCTCAACCTATATTTACCTTTTTCATAGTATTTAGGTTGGTTTTTGGATCAGATGATGTTTCAGTTTCCCACGCAGCACAAGACATGTGTGAAGAACACACGTTTTATACATTCTGTACATGGACACACATGAAAAATTGTCTTTATTTGGTCGATACATGGCCTGTAAATTCAGTACAAACTGTGTATCGTGCCTCCCTGGTCCTTCTGGCCCTAACCGTGTCTATTTGGGACACAACCCCCTTCCCATGAACCTATACATGATGTGTCTATTTGGGACATGCCATGTCCCCCAACCCTTAGGAGGACCCCGTGTGGATGATCTACATGCATCTCACACCATGTTCACTTACACTGTGTGTCTCTCATCCACACGGCATGTATATCTCTTCTTCCTTTGTCTGCGTCGTGTTGTGTCTGGCTCTTTACACGATCCTCAAACTATGTTGATGTACACAGCATGTACACTAGGTTACACATCATGTACTGTGTTTTTTTATAACACATCCCTCATAGTGTGTCAATACAAGGTACATGGGTTATTACCAAGATCTTGTTACACGCCATGAATCCTAGATCTACATGTCGTTTTCTACTACTTTTTTATTTTTCTCACATTTTCTTCATTTTCTTTTTCTTCTATTTTTATTTTTTTTCTTTTCTTTTTCAGGTATAGATGATAGTGTTTCTATGAGTGTAAATAATCATGCTTCTGCTACTAAGGTTGAGTGTCCTCCTCGCTGTCGAATTCGTCTTCGATGGGCCATGCGCCCAGCTTTTGATTTCTCAATTTTCTAGCCCCCAACATTGGCTCCCATGCCTCCTCTCCTAATGCCACCTCCACCCGCGATGTCTACTGATCTTCCCATTCATGTTGTCCCTTCTATTATTGATCCTATGATGGAAGGTTCAGTTCAATCTATTGTGGCTAAGACCTCATCTTCCACAACTCCATCTTCTGGCTCTACTCCCTCTGAGCTACCATCCACGCTAGTGGTGGACCAGACCAAGCATGCACCTTAATCTTCTGGCCAGCCGTCTATGCCCACTCAAGAATCCACTACCCTGTCTTCTACCTCATTAGAGGGAATATATACTCTAACACCACCCATTCCACTACTACCTACACCGGAAACTGTCCGGCTTCCACCGCATCCCTTCTTGGTTATTCATGTGGTTCATCTTGTGGGGGAGCAATTGTGGCTCTTTTTTCTCCGCACTATCTAACAGAGTAGTAACTTCTTTGATATTTTGGTTTCGTAGTACCTTGGAATCTCGGAGGATCTTAAAGGGCTTCTTGGTCATAATCACCTACTAGATACTTTCTAGGCCAGTACTCCTATGTACCGTGATTTATTTTTGGATCCATGGCCACCTTCAAGTTTGATGGGCCCACATACCGGTATACACCCACAGATATAGCTCACCCAGTTCGTTTTTTGAGAGGGGGTGACCTTTTTCACTTACTATGGCCAATTTTGGCCGAGGGTGCAACTTCTATCCCTATCCAGCCACCCCACCTCTTGTCTTCACCTTACCCACCCTGAGAACTCTAATCTTATTGAGATATGTAGGGAGATTACTGAGCATTACCACATGTAAACTTCTACCTCGCAGAAGAGCACACTCATTCTTGACCCCCGCTTCACTTTCTTCTTCAGCATCATGGCATTCCACTTCCCTAGCACCTTCTCCGGCCTCCCCTCCAAGACATTCTTTCGCAGCTCCATCGCCATTTAAAGCACTGGCCACAGATTCAGTTCTCCTCTCCACCATCAGCCCCACTCCTAGAACTCATGATGCCTATGTGGGTGTCAAAATAGAGCCATCTACTTTGAGTTCTGCTCCCGATGCTCTAGATTCTTCGGTTTCTCTTCCGCACATGGTTCCCAAGCCTATGACCTCCACTACTGATTTGGTGCCTTCACTGCATGATCCTCCTGTTACAAATGATGACTCTTCTGAGGCGACCCATGACTGGATTATCACACATTTATTTTCATTGTACATATCTATTTTGTAACTTGTTTGGGATGTAATATTTTTTACGCCTTCCATTTTTCTTTTTCATTCCATCACCCATCATAGGTACCGTGGAATGACTTGGACATCTCTATTTCTGAGTGAAATATTTTTCAGTATTTATTTTTCTTCACTATTTTGGGTTTTCCTTCTTCCACAGATTCATCTCGTCTTGCAGCCCATTGTTTTCCAATTTTTCCTCCTTTTCCTAGGTATTGCACCTGTGGGACCACATGTTGTATTATGTGTGGGGGAAGGGCCTCTGATTACACTAGTCTTTTCCATCAACTAAACCAGGAGACATCATTAATTGTGGACATATTTTAAAATGTGAAAACAATTTAATTACTTATAATTATAAATAATAAGGTCATAAAAAAGAATTTTAAAATTCATATGCTTATTTCAATTTACAAAGAATTATAAAATTATTATTGATATTGTTTGATTTCTAATTTTAATCATTAAACATTTACATTTATTAGGAAGGTCATTTTTTATTCATGTCATGATTTGATTGGCCGATGTATTTTTCCCATTCCTTATAGGAATGTTAAACCTTTTTGACATATTCTTTCTTATACCATTTTTCTAGAGAGATTCGGGGGATATGTATAACTACCCCAATTTTCTAGTTTTTATCTTCAAAACATGATGATTTTTGAATATCATTAAAATGATTGAGGAATTTAATTGTTTTTCAAACCTGTTGACCTTGATACCAACCCTATATCTAATCATCGTAAACCCTTAGAAACTATGAAATTCTTTGATAGGAATCCACATTACAAACCTATTTTCCCTTCATACCCTAATTCTTTTATAATATTTCGTGATTATTCAATTAATCTAAAATATAGGCTTTGGTTTCTCATGTTAAATTCTAGTGAGGGACCATAAACTTATGTGCGGGGGAGTTTTTCACTTGTTCATTTGGGAATAATAGTCCCAAAGCCTATAATCTATTTCATTCTTGGTGGTCCCTCAATTTTCTTATAAAAAAATTAAAAAATGAAAAAATTACCAAAGACCAGAAAATTTATTACATATTATTGGTTTATGGGCCCTTATTGGAAAAGGAATATTATGGTAATGATACCGTTGAGAGATCGTTATTGGGGGATCATTTTCAATATACTCTAATTGTATATCATGCATTATTGTTTTAGAAATCATCCTCCTTTTCAAGCCTATGAGATTAATCTTTATCATTACCTACCAAACCATAGCATTAGAAACATTTGAACCATAATGAAATCCCTCATTATTTTTGTTATTTAAATATCTTATTATTTAATGAGAACACATGTAAACCTATGGATAGAGTGAATATAGTTAAGATTGATCATAACTCTGATTAAATATATCTTTAATGATGAGTGTTGTATATTTTGGTGAGGTAAATCATTAAGTTTCATGTTTATTTATGAAAAGTTAAACAATGTGGATGAAAGAGTATGTAAATTTTCAATTTATTATACATGAGGAATGATAAGAATATCATTGGAAATGAAATTTGTTTTGTGCCTTTTAAAAATCTTCTGCTATGATTTTTTTATTTACATTAATAATTAGTTAAATTCTTCCCTTTTAGAGTATGAATTCTATAGATTAGATGTTCATATCATGCTTGAGGGAAAGAAAATGACTAAATGTAGGGGAGTTTGATTTACCTAATTTGTGTATACTTTTCCATATATTTTAATGGGCGTAAAAATGTTTTTCTACAAAATTCATTCATTTTGTGGATCAAATTTTATTTATTATTGATAATTATGATTTTTGGGTATTTCCAATACAAAGACACAAATTGGGGGAAGTTTATCAAAAATTTCATATTATACATCTTGTAATTTAGGAAACACGCCGTGTATCAGCACCCCGACTTGGATTGGCCATGCCAAGTACACTCCCATGTTACCGGTTGAAGACTAAGCATCGTGTACGGACCCTACACACGCCATGTAGAACTTATAGAAGTGTTTGGTGGCTGATAACCCATATTAATTGACTTATGTGGTGGCCCTACATGTCATGTACTTCCACCTACTAGGCGACGTTGTGTTTAAAGTCAAAGACGGCATGTTGTCTCACCAACTGGTGGAGAAAAGATGGATTGAACGTGTTTACTAGTATTACATGCCATGTAATTTCTTGTACATGCCTAGTACTACTAAAACATATCAATAGGTTTAAATCACTCATAGTTAGAGATTCATTCATCTTTTATACATTTTGTGATATTTTTAGGGAGAGCACTCCAGAAACAGACAAGAAGTGAAGAAGAGAGAGAAAGAATATGAGAGAATATAGGAGTGGAGGTGCTTTCGTGCAACCTTCCTGACACCCTTCACTCCATGGATTTTCAGATGATGTATTCAGGTACTAAAAGTTCATTAATTACTATCTACTCTATGTGTGACTAAATCCCAATGTTTTAGGGATGTGGACTATTGTGAGTTGTAATTTGTCATTGTGATGTTGTAAATGTGTTGTTTATACATCTTTCTCATAATTATTTATTAATTCATCTAAATATCACTACAAATCTCATATCAGACCCAGAACAGGATTTCTAGGGATCCTTTATGGAATTACTATTTAAAACATCCAAGGAATTTGGGTGTTTTAAAAGTCTCAAAAGGGATTTCAATTAATAAAATTAAGGGAAATCAACCATCAGACCATATAAATTGGTTTATATTGATTTAAAAAAACTCAAAATAACAAGGGGGTTCTATTAAAAAAATAATCTTAGAGATTTGAATTATCATGAACAACACAACCTCATATGCAAATTGATTTAATAACAAACTTTACAATCCATAGGCCTGCTTCATTTCTCTCCAAATTTTCATCGAAACGAAATTTTTGTGTTTTCTCTTTATCAATAAAGTAGTTTGATAAGATATTAAAATATAATAACATATTTATCAAAACACATTATAATCGACTCTAAATTTTGTAAACATCAACAATAATCTAGGTCGATCCATTAAGAAGTAGAGGGGGAAAAGAATACCCCCTTATAGAAATAGACATAAAATTTCTCAATTTTTCTTTTATAAGAAAGGGTGGAAGGAGTAAATTCACCATTTCCCCATTTATAAAATTTTTTCAAGAATCCCATAGGATTCCCGATGAGCCCATAAATTAACCATGCATGCCATAAGGGCCACCGACCATATTTTGGCACTGCAACATCATGCTAACAATCCACGACCACATCTCACGCTTTCTATTCACTCCTAAGACCCTCTAAACACCAAGGGAACCTCATAGAAATCCCATATTAGGTATTTTAGGTGTTAAAAACCTTGGTATTCTACAATGACACCTAGTTTAAAAATAAACCTATCAACCATTTCGATATCTAAAACATTTTATAAAATTATGAGCACCCATATGAAACCAACACCCTAAAAACTCTCCAATATAACACTTCCTTCCCCCAAGAAGTCCTAATGGAGAACCATTCATACCTCCTAGATAATTTTTTTCACCTATTTATGGTCATACAACCTTTTTCAATTATGAATTCTCAAAAAATAAAAAACAACTCATAACTCCAGGTTCTCCAACCATTAGCCCTTGAGACAAAGCCTGTTTCCAAAACTGAAACACTTATATGGCCCTTACCTAAGCCTATTCGTCCCAAAAACTGATGGTGTTTTTGTTTCATCACCTACAAGGTCTATGATTCTCCCCAGCAAAAGTATCATCTTAAAACATCCATCTTCTGATTCTTGGAACCTCCAATATCAAGATTGAATATATAACCACCGATGACAAATTTACATGATGTGCATGGGGTGATTTTGGACTCACCATAGTTAAATACACACTATGATGAAATTTAAAATGGGTAACCATCCTTATTAAATAAAACCAACTAGGGATGTAATGTTAACTTCCATTCAAGAGAAAATTAGTGACACACCTGATTTTTCCTCTAAATACCTATTTAATTCTAGAAACAAATTGGTAAAATCCAAAATGACATCATGAATGTTGTTTTAAACTCACTGAATCAATTTTCATACATGAACATAATTTGAACCTTACTCAACCAAAAAATTTCAAAAAATGACCATCTTCAATTATTTATGCATCATGAGCTATCTTATTAACAATGCCTCCATGCCTAATGTGGCCTCATATTCACCCAAACACACTTACTTTAGTCTGTACCTGAATCTCGGTGAGTTTATTTGACTATTTCAACAACTTCCAAAAACTATCAACATTCCCTACAATTCACCAATAAACCCATAATCCCAACACCACCATATCAATTTATTTCCTCCTTAATCCTAAAGTCACCATTCAACCTCAATCCACCATCATACTCGATTTCCCATTTGGTATTCCCTAAGGAATCTCTATATGGACCTCATCTACTCCTTAGTAACATCTTGACTCCACCATTCCCAACACTGGATCAGCTCCATATGATAATGAACCTTTTAGAATAAGGATAAAATGATCTTGACATGTACATATCTTCCCATGAAAGGAGTATCATTATCTTTCCTCTACTTGAGAAACAACCAAACACCACATCCTACACTCTATTCATCACTGAACGTAATGGTTGTATGTTGTCATCTCTTTATCGGCAAAGATATAAAATAAATACGAAATTTTTCCAATTACAAGATTTTGATAATAGTACTCATAACATTTTCCAAAATCTGGTTTATAGTGAGTATCTCACTCACTGATGGATATTGGTGTACTCCCCACTATATGACGTCAATTACACCATTACATGAGCATAGAATAAAATATTTGAACTAAATATGGTATGTGACTATCCATTGAACCATGCTCAATGCATCCTCGACCATTGAAACTTCTATCATGGTCAAAACTATGTTTTAGCACTAATACACTCTAATCAGTCCACAAAGTCACTTTTCAGTTTAAGGAAATGTAAAAAAACTAACTCAATTACCAATGTCTCTCTACTAATAAGTGACACACCAAAACCATGTCATCTCACTCCAAGAGGGGACTATTAACGGATACACTATATAGCCTCATTAAACTTTTCTACATAGTCATGACCTATTTCCCCTAAAGGCACTACAACCACAAAACTGCTCAATATCCTCCATGTAGACCATAATAATTTTCTAGTGGAACACAAAAAACCTCTCATAGCGGTCTAATGCCAATCAAGCCCCATACATAGCATGAATAAATCACATTGATCTCAATAAGAGTAATTAGATCTTACTCCCAATCCATCCAAACACAAATCCCAAATAGAACCATAAATCCCTTATACATTCCCTCCACTATAGCCACAAAAAACCTTGGGGTCCCATGGCTGCTATTACCATTAACTATATCTCAATCAAGACCATGTGAGTCATATGTTACTATGACATTCCTATAGCAGTTACTCAAGTATCTGACCATGCCTTTAAGTCAATCTCTCTCACCAGGATCAAGTAATTTACTATTTTTACATCCAACAATATTGACATTCCTCTCGATTCAAGTCTAACTACACAACCACCCATCAAACCAGGTGATGTTAACATATTAAAAGAATCTACCCATGTAATGTCACTCCATGACCCATATATTGTGGTTCAAGACTAATCAATTCATCGAAACAACATTAGAGTAATAGGTTTAGTAATATAAACGATTCATACCTTTGAGCAAGTTAAAAAATCAGAAGAACTCAATTTACATCCTATAGCAAGAAACCATGTCCTAAAGAAACCTTACCAAAACCTTGATAGAACCTCTAGTGAAATGATTCCTTACATAAAATAATTCCACCTCTCTTAATTCTAAAAAACACATGGCTTTAATGTGTCAATAAAACTAATTATTCTATGTTCCACACCCACAAATGCACACACACTACAACAACACTACTATCAAAGGGACCCACTCAAGGTTCCAACACATCCACAAGGTTCAACAACCCCTGATGTTTATAATAAATATGATTCAAGGAGACATATAATAAACATAATGTAAAATCCCAAATAAAATAACATTAGGTAACATCCCTCTATCTTGTCCAACAAACCCCGCCAAGGTCTCAGAACACAAAAGCAAGGGTTTCAAAACCATAGCACTCTCACAACCCAAACCAACCGTACATACTATAAATAACTAACACCAGGGAAACTAATCACCAAGGCCTAGAAATATCCCATTATTTCTCACTTTAAATGATTTATACTTTAACATTTAAACCCAAGGATTCACAATTGTAAAAATAATTCATTATCAATCATTTTCAAAATTCTATCTTAATTTTGATACCCATTACATGGTTATCTTGAATTAAATTAAATTCACATGTTATAATGTAAAAAACATTATATTTTTTTAATGATACATTATTTAACCAAAACCATCACTTTATCATTCATTTATATGAACCTGTTAACCTATATTCACCTGAGTAGTTGTTCAAGTAGAATTTCTAAATACACGTCTATGTAAACCATATATATGGTTGTGGACACTTTGAATATCAAACTATATAAATTAAATAAAACTATATGTTGATATAAATGTCAGTTAAAAATAAGATATAGTCAATAAAAATATTCCATAACATGAAAATCCAATGAAGTTATCAAACATGTGTAGCATACGGATGACATATCAATCCAATGTGCCTAGAATAATGAAAGAACACATAAAACAACTCTTTACATAATGATCCAAGTGATAAAATTCCCATAAATCAATAACATCCCATCCATTTACACAAATCAGTTTTGTAATATGACAATGGGAAAATAACAAGAAAGAAAAATAATTCCCATCCATTAAAACATGTTGGTACCCATGCACATGGGGATGAAGGAACCCGTGGATGACCTCATTATCAAGATCTAACAACATATTATTATTCTTTCTCCAATTCTCAAATAGTAATAAAAAATAATAGCTTTGATACCACTTTTTAATTACCTCACGAGGAGGCCACTCGATCGATGCCCCGAGCTGATTCCCCACATGACCTCAGGGATATATCGTCATACACCAGAGATAGTAAAATACTGGTGAGGTCCTATGAAAACCCCAAGGGGAAGGATATGAACTCATATCAAAGTGCAATTAAAATGTAAAATAAATTAAGTTAGATAAAATAAAAGTAAATATAACAATCATTCCTTGTTTTGGTATGTAAATACAATTAACAAATAGAATAATAAATGAACTTTTCATATATAATGGATCCCCCATGGGTGGATCATACATATGAAATATGAAAGAAATAAAATTAACTGAATCCATTAGAATATCCCTAGTTGTTTCCAAGTCATTTATGTTCTCATCAACCAACATTGACCCACGAAACCAAAGACATGCATCAACATCAAGAATTTCCTAGAACTAGGACCTACGATCAAGTATAGTGTGTTTTCAGGTGTCGATGTTCTATAGAAGGACAATCACGATTTAAGTACAATTAAGTATGCCACCACCAATGAAATCCCTAAAATAATAAGTTCTATGATCAAGTGCATTCACAGTGTAGAAAAATAGAGTATGTGATGTAGAATACATAATTAAATAAAAATGATGATGTCTCGAGCTCTTTGGTGATGCTTGGGGTGGATCCTACCATCTTTTCCTATTTTTTGGGTGAATTTTAGAATTTAATTATGGTATACCCACCATTAAAAACCACATGGAATTTATACACTCATCCTAGAATTCCTTAACATCATAATATATCACATGGGATCTAAGAACTCATCCTTGGATTCCCCTTGAATATGATTCCCATGCCTATATTCCAAATATTCAATGCATCTTGAAAACCCCCAACATTAATCCTAACTATTCAATGAATATGGAAACATGTTCTATTCAGAGAGCTCATCCAAGAATTTCTGATCAAATATCACTTAGAATCCATGGCCCTTATATAATCATTCCAACTCATCAAGAATAAAGTGGAATCCTAGCACTCATCTTGGTATTCTCAATACATCAGAAATCTTATAGAATCAAGGAACTCATCCCTACATTATTTCATCACCAGGAATCATTTTAGACATTTAATTGATTAACTTTTAATTTTATTTAATTCACACTACTCTTCAGGTTACCACCTTCCATAATCACCAAACCATATCTTAGGATCCATTTTAAATAACAAAATAATGATTTACTATCTATCTTTACAAATATAAAACCCATTTCCCTTATTTTAACCCAAGGCATTACATAATTTCAATTCCCTTTTTCATAATTACATTATCATTTATTAAGGAAACCATTAAATTATACCACAGAAATTATGATTTTATTCCGTCAATTGTATTTTAATTAGTTTTGGGATTCTAGACTTCTGTCTTTTTTACCATACCCTCACATAAGGTTTGGTCCATTGTTCATAACCATTTACCATTAACAATGGTTGTTAAATTCCAGTTCACATCAATAAATTCAAGCCAATATTTCAACTTAGACAATTTAAATTATATTTTTTAATTTGATTCCATAGCATCATCCAATGGTTATTTCCCCCTCATAAACATTTATCTTGAAATAACTATTCCCTATGTCCTGAGGCACATTAAACAAGATATTTAATTAAGGAAACGTCAATAAAAACATTTTAAACTAAATTTTTAATGACATGGTGACTCTAGGATGAATGCACCATGCACACACTTGTGGGAAAAGCTAGAATATGGGATAAATTAAAGGTAACACCTACCTTATCGAAGAAGGACCCTTCTCATCCAACATCATCATTCTGTTTGATCTAAAATGGATTATATAAAAGAACTAAAAAACAATATTGAAATATTTCATAACCCACATAAATGGTGAAAAAGGTTTTTAAAACTATAGAAAATAAAGAAATAAAGTATATAGGGGATTGACTCACTATGATCTATCCAACACATAAAAATTTAGCCAAAATAGATGAGAACAATTGAAGACCCATGGATAAGAGTATGTGGAAAGGGAGATCCCCTAAACTATTAGAAATGTCTCTTGAATTTTACAATTCTATTATATGTAGAAAAGGATGTAAAGTAATGAATGGCCCTTTTTTAGCCATTAAAAAAAGATAAAAAATCACACCAGCCATTTGATTGACCAATAGTTGGCTAGAGAAACTAGGTAGAACCCATTCCTAATATATGGGTCTATAGAAAGCTTGTGGCCTCTAAGAATCTATCCAGTAGCATTGTAGAATATATTTTGTATTCCATGAATACCTCCCACTCTTCTGATGAACTGTTGGGACCTCTTGAACACCAATAGGACCTTATAATTGGCCCAACTTTTTTATTTCGAGTGATTCCAACCCTGATGACTCCCCTCCAGTACCATGTTTAAAAAGAAACCCATCAATATTTTTATAAATAATTCTTTTACTCAAATTCTAAGGACCCATATAGAACTGAGGTCTTAGAGATCATTTACTCACTCACCTTTCAAAATTTTCAAACATACCATTATCTTATTATAGTTAGTCCAATTTAATTTCACAGCATTTGAAATAGACAAATTTTGAGTTTTGTTTCCCATAAAATCTTTTAACAAAAAATCATTGAAAATAAAAAATTTACTGGGAAAAGATACTATTTTTTAATTAGCTTATGAATATTATACCATATGTTTCATAAAAAATATAAAAAATTGTTTTCTTCTTCGTAAATTAGAAAAAATAAGGATTATGAAACATAACAAAATAATGAATTTGAGAATTATTCACAGGAAAATAGAAGAAGTAAAAATGTTCACAAAGAATACAAAAACTTATCTTGATTTATTGGGGTAGATTTAAACTACAAATAAGTTTTAGAGTTAAATTATTTTTTACAATGTAAAATATAATAAAAAATCCTATGTTAAGAAAAATAGAAATTATAGAAATTTTCATAACATTTTCTTGAATAAATTCATCAAATTGATTCTGGTAGATCCTCCTTGGACTTAGTCACGATATTACTGAATATCTTTAGTGAATAAATTTGGATTTCCTCCCTTATTTTCAAAATAATAAACATTTTTTTCATAAATTAGTTTCTATTGCATATAATAAAATTGATAAAATATAGTTAACATAGAACTTGTCTTCATATTTTAACATTATTTGTTGAATATTTTCCCTTTAAAAGTACTCATTTTTATCTTCCTTGTATATTAAAGTAAGTAGCAGGTCCATATATATAAATTTTCTACATTAAATCTTTTCCAGTGACAACTAGGTATTATTAAATAATTCTCCAAAAACTAAATTTCTTGATAGAAGAATTTTATTCTCACATTAATTACAAATAGTTTTTATAGTGTAAAATCATTATAGTTTCCCTAAATGGTTCTTAAGTCTTTCTTGGAAATCAATAAAGGTAATAATACTTTACATGGAATAAGTTGGATGATGGATACACACATTATAGTTTTTTGATAGTGTTATACAAGATCATTTCATGATTTAAGTATTTTTAAATATCAAAAACATTATATTTTAAAATAGATGGTTTCCTTAAAATATTTTCATGGTTGTTCCCCCTCAACTTCAAAAAACATTTCTTTTGGTCGCATATACATTTTATGTAGGAAATAGTTTGTTAATATCATCTAATGACCCTTATAATTGAACATAGAGAATGAGATGATTGGATTTTGACTTCTCTAACTAAGGTTAATATTTCATATTCCATGAATCAGTTGTATATTTAAGATATATGCATGAAATCCTTATCAACAAAAATATCAGTTACCTTGTTCATAGAATTGATCAATCATTAACGTACATCAATGTGATTATCTATATGAATTAGATGTTGCCCGTATATATGAATATAAGGTTAAAAATCTCCCCCCATCACTAATTTATTAAAATATAGTTTAATGTCATATAGATTAGCATTATAGAATTATTCACCATCATGTGAGGTTATTACTATTGTATATTCAGGATTGAAACCCTAATAAGGGGTACTTATGTATCCCTATAGAGGGAATCAAAACCCATGTAGTTCGGCGCCAGTTAATAAGGTAATTCATTCCATTTAATTTCATGTGAAAAATACTATAGTAGTGCCTTTTATGGTTACAAAACCAAGAATAATGAATTTTCATTTAATTTTATATATCCAATAATAGGTGAAGATACATTTAAGTTTGTGAAAATAGGAACTAGTGAAGTGAATTTTATGTTCATGGATTTGGGACCATCATATATTATAGATTAAGTCCATATATCTAGGAATAATCATAATTAGGTTATACTCATACATAATGTACTACTAGTTTAAATAAACCTTTCAATGGTTTCTTGTAGCCCTTTGAGATTTTAAAATAACACTATGTTTGATAGCATATGCAACATGAAACACCAAGCTTTAACATACCGGGAAATAATTGTATATGATTGTTATAACATAGTCATGGAATTAGTAGGTTTGAATAGAACTAACAAAATTATTGAACATATATAATAGTCATAATCAGTAAACTACTATTGAATAATTCTTATTAAAAAAGTTCAAATTTTTTAAAGAACATTTTATTCTTTAAAATAAGTTTTCATCAAAAATAGTATTTATTTCTTTTTTTGAGTGAATATTGTAATTAAATTATGAAAAATTTAAAAAACTATTTTATAAAAATAATATAATTTTTTAAATGAACATATCAAAATTATATTTTGTGGAATATTTGGTATTTTCCTTAAAACCTTGATTTTCATGTGAATAGTGGAAAAAGTTGTTTTGAATGAAAAATGTATCTTTTCTTTCAAAAATTCACAAAATTCCATTTTTTTAATTTTTAAAAGTAAAATTATTTATATTATATAATTTAGAATATAATAACGTTCATTTTAATCAATTTTCTAGGTGAATTTTCTAAAACAATATTTTTATACCTAGAAATGCATTTTTCAAAAAAAATTGATTTGCATTGAATTATTATTTTTTATATTAAATTAATTTCTTTTACATATAAAAATAAAATCAAAAAAATAGATTTAATAATTTGAATAATGAGTTGTATTTTTTTAAAATATACACCATTTATTTTTTCTCATTAATAATAGTAACCAAAGAAAATTTTTATTTCCATGTTAAAGGTAAAATTGGTTAACTACTATTAAAAATAATGTGATTAAACTTTAAATCCCCTAAAAATTTGAATTTATTTTACTATTTAAGTATATTTCATCCATAATAATAAGATCATCTAAAATATAACATGTTTTCCACTTAATATTGATGTTTACCATTATAATATTTATGTAAAAGATAATTTCAAAATGTTCGTTTGTAACTTTTAATATATTTAATACTTCTTGATAGGGATAAAAAAATATTATATTTGGTAAAAAAATTGATTTTAAATATTAGTTACTTTTTTTCCATTATAATATATTTTTAATTATTATTGATGAAATAATTTCAATAAAGTCTTACTCGACGTCGACACAGTGCTTGTTCAAGCAGTAGAAAAATAAAGTAAATTATTTTGAAAATTTTGAAATTAATTTTTTTTTATTGAGTTATAATGACCCAACAAAATTATCGATAGATATATAATATTATAGATGTTATTAAGGTTGATATTTGAATTCATTTATTGTTATATTTTAGTCATAGCCAAGTTTAATAACTTGTCTCAAAAAAAATTAAATATATTTTATAATAAATAATATTATATTAAATTGTTTAGAATTCATAAAATATAATCATAAACCACATGAAGTATATATGTTTTAAATATAAAAAATGGTCCATTTATTGGTCATGTTTCTTTTTATTGTGACTTTATTAACCAATAATGATTAAAAAATATTGAGAGTGTTGTTATAGACAAAAGGATTTACAACAGGTTAAAACTAAGTACTATTAGTAAGGAAATTGGAAAAACATATCCATATTTTATTTAATGAAATTTTTTGAACTCATAATAATCTTAAATAATAATTATATAAATTTTTATTCATTTTTTCATTAAAATTTATTTATAATAATTTAATAGTTTATTCAATTCCAAGATTTCCCCTCTCATCACATAATAAAGGTCATCTGCTATATTTCATTATTCATTATACTTGATCATTATATATCATTAAATAAAAACCCTAATTCCATCCTATATTCATTTAAAACAGCATTTATCTTCTATTCCTTTCAAAATTCCTTTAATTTTATGATTAATGTGTAATTAGAATTTGGTTTCTCAATGAGAAGGTATATATCATAATATACCCTTTTTAATATTACTTAATATTGAACCACCTATATATCCATTTTATCCATTAAAAAACAATTAATTACTTACCTTAATTTTAAATTATTTTTTGATGGTAATGGAAAAATTGTTATCTATATTCTTTCCCTTCGTTGGAAAACAATGACATTCTAATGTGTATGTGCTAACTACCACATCCACAAGAAATGTGATTTATTTTCCAATTCCTATTGACATATATGGATATAAGGACAAATATATTAATATATATGATATATATGAAATTATAATTACTAAATAATATGAATTTTTATTTACCTTTCATTCGTTCTGTCTCTTAAAAAATGGAAACGATGTACATGCGTTCGTATAGCCTATCATCTACATGAATGATGTAATTTATTTCTCTCTCTCTAAATCTTAAGGATGAAACTATATATATTATTAAAAAAATATTATATCTACATCATGGTTAAAATTATTTATATTATGTGACCATGATTACTGTTCAAGAACCAGAGTTGAAGAACCGAACCGTCCATGAAAAATGAAACAGTTTACACTTGGAAACAATGATTTTAATAAATAAGTATTAATAAAAATATTTTTAAATGTTATAAATGAATTATATATAATTTTATATTTATGTAAATTATTTTGTTATATAATTACAATAATTTTGAAGTTACTATAAAATATTGTAATGTGTATTTAATAAAGTGAAACATGAATTAAGGGTTGCTCGTCTAAGTTTTTCTATGGGATATAAACTATATTAATCACGTGTTTTAACAATTTATTTTATATATACTAACCATTAATATATTTTATGATTATTTTAATTAAAAAAATTGGATTTAAAAATCTATATAAAGTTACCTCTTTCATTAGGTTTTGATTTCGATATTACCAAAGCGGTAAGTGTTCATCATCGCAATGTGGTTTCATTGAGACATGTTTGACATTATAAACCTATTTGTGTTTACGGGGTGTATATAGTATACCTTTACATGTTAGACCACGATTAAACTAATTCTAATCTTATTTAATGTTTAATTTAAATTTATTATTTTATGGGTATTATGATTCAAAATTTACCAATGTGGTAAGATATTTCTGTTATAATTTCATTATTTACTAACATAATTTTGGATTAAGTTTTAAATGATGAAATTTCATGATTTACATCTCAGATATATCATGAATTTCTTTATACCAAGGTTATTTCCAGATATTATATATTTTCCATTTATTTTTCTCTCTTTATTCTCTCAAGATACCAATAGAATATTTCTAAGGATATCTGACTTTACTTCTCTCTTCGATCGAAAATATTTTTTCATCAATGTCCATGTTATCTAAAAAAATAAATAATATTTTCAATATTCTTCAATTATTTTTTAAATTCATTTTTACCCATGTTTTAATTTTTTAAAATTGTGTAAAACAAAATCATCTTATGGTTTTCTAAATGAGTTACTTTTACGGAAAATTTGGAATGAATCATTATTTTAATATTAATTTAAAGGTTTATATTTTTTGTTTTAATTAAAAAAAATAACTTATAGTTTGGTATATTTATATATTTGAAATAAGTGATTTCGAAATGAAAAGTGTATTTCACAGAAAAAATATTCCAAGTGATCTTTTAAATGAATTTTCATTTTTGATATCATCCATTGATGTAACATATGATTTACTAGTGATATGTTCCAAGGATGAAATACTTAATATTTCTATATATGGGTTATGATTATGATCATGGGTTGTTTATAAAACCCATTTGTTTCATGGGTTATGACATATGATGCATTATTTATGATCTTATGGTACACATATAAATATATTATTATTTTGTGACTGGTGGAACTACAATTATATATATATATATATATCTAATTAATTTGATAAATTTGGTTATTTACTTGGATAATAATTACTAGAATAGGGATTGAACCCAGTTCAGTAAGGGATTCTACCCACTATGGTAATCTTGAAAGCTAACCATGCCTATGGAAATGATGTAATGGGGAGTGAAACCAAACCACTATGATAATCTTGGATGTGAGACTTATCTATGTAAATGTTTTAATATTCTTATTAATATGACTAAAACTTATTTCTTAAGCCAATTGTATGCTCTTAAGGCTCGTGGTCTTTGATTTCATCGCGATTGATGCCTTATAAACTACCAAGATTTATATTATGATTAAATATTATGATCTACGATATGTTGGGTTTGGATTAAAAAAATTTTATCTCATTTTATTATACTCATGTTCGCTTGATATGTTAATTTGATCATTGATAACAACCCTTTTTAGCCTTACTGAGCATCTGAGCTCACCCTTTTATAAGTTTCCTTTCCTGAAGTTATGAAGAATGGTTTTAAGTATGGTATGTACAAGAAGAGTACTATGTAAGAAGATATTTGTGTGGGATTATGATAATATTTAATAAAATATTAATATTTTTCATTTAGTATCCAATGAAACAAAATATTTATAGCTATGGCATGGATTGTAATGTTATATATTCAATATTCATCTAAAATGATGTGATATTTATGTATGAGAATTATGGGTCATTATAGTTGGTATCAAATTATATTTTTGTTAGTATTTTTATATTATAATTGTAACACTTTAATATTTTAGAACATAATTCCCTTTAAATAAATATTATTTCTTTGATTTCTTACATTACAGACAACACAGAGATTAAATGAACCCTGATAAACTATTAAAATATTATTATTTAAATGTTATTTTTATAACTAAACGGTACAATTTGGTGGTGTGAATAGAAATAAAAAATTAAAAAAAATAAATATATAATTTTTTATATAATTAAAATACAATAATTATTATATTGTAAATAAATACGTAATTTTCATTAAAGTCACTTTTTTAAGAAATACTTTTCCGAATAAAGGAGTTATAAAGTTTTGTGAGGGAATTTTATAATAAAATATAAAACATTTAGAAATTTTATTCAATAAATATTATATAATTTTTTATTCCTCATATAAAAATTAACATAGTTTTATATGTGGTGATTTTTTTGAATTTATATATTTTTCCATGAGTAATGAAAAATACCGATTTTTGTTAAAATAGCCATTTCCTTTCTCAAAATAAAGTAACTTAATGTTCAATTTTAATTTTCATATGGTTTTAAATTTTTATAATATCCATTTTAAAAATAATAATCAATTTAATTCCATAATAAAAAAATTGATATTTTTTTTGTATACGTTTATTTTTATGCTTAAAAAGAGTTTTTCATTAATAATTTTTAAAGCATAATGTTTTTAAATTTTAATTAGTTAATATTACACCTCATGAGGAATGATTAAAATTAAATTTATAGATTATATTTATATATATATTAATTTAGAGTCATATAATAATGATTACAAGTCATATATTAAATGTAACATAATTTTTTTCAGAAAATGCATTTTCCTAAAAAAACCATTTCATAGTTCTTTGGAAGTTTAGTATTAGATTAAATTATACACCTTGGGGGAATATAATTTGATATAATGGATTAAATATTAATAATTATAAAATTTAATATAACTTAATTGGGCCAAATTACATTTTTTCTATCGTGAATACAAATCGTGGTAATGAATTTTCACCTCGGTAAATGATGATTAGCTTGGTAAAAACTATATGGTGAAAATTTATATAAACTACTAAAACATATATTTATCCTTTTGGATGATTGGTATTCAAATGGTATTATTAAAGAGTTAAATAATGTATGTTATGTGATTATTTTTAATTTTGGAACCCTAGCTTGACTTTTGTGAACATAAGTTGTATTTAATTCATATTAAAAACAATTTTTGGTTCCTTGTATTTAACTGAATGGTCGTAATATGAAATTATTTTTTTATAAAACCCATAAGTATATTTTTATTTAAAGAAAATATTTTTTTAAATCATTTTGTCACAAAACTTCAAGGTAAAATGTCTTTTACTCTTAAATCGTGAATTTTCATATAAAAAATTCGTTCTTTATTTGTTTTCGTATAAATATTAATTTATACCAGCTATATAAATTAAATCTAATAAAATTTATTCCAATTTTAGAATAATACTATAAAATTTTTCTTATAGATACCCTTTTTATTTTTTTTTCATATAATTATGATATCATGGTAAAAAAGTTAATTTATCACAATTAAGGTTAAAATGGGGTTAATGTGGTTTAACAAGAACACAAGATTAAAAATGTTTCAAAAAAATTCCCATATGTGTATTTTTTAGTTTACTTCAATCCAATAACAAATAATATTTAAATTTTTTGTTACTTGTTTACAATTTATATGATTGTGATATACATATATTATTTAATATTTTATATAATTCCATGTGTTCCATTTCCCTCCCCTATAAAAGGATACCACATCTCCATTATTATCTACACTTCACAAGAAATATAGACCAAACAATAGCTACCATAATACATTACTACATTCATTACCCAGATCATAGATATTAACTAATTTCCAAATCACTATCCTTTCTAGACTTATGTTGTAAGATAAAAAATTCTTCCCAATTTTGATGTATAACCCCTAACCAAGCAATTCCAGTATTATTTCTTATTATAAAAACTATATCTCTATTTTATCCAATATAAAATTGTTCATTATGTGTATTAACTATGATTAATTATTATTATGATTATTTATGAACCATTATCCCCCTTATCTCCATTCAATTGAAAACGGAAGCATCGCTTGTTTGTATGTATGTCTTTTTGTATCCATACAGCAGTGTAAATCGTTTTTCATCACCATATTACATAGAAATTTATAATGATGTACTTAATAAATATCTATTTTATTTATGATATTGTAATGATTTTTAATAGTGAATTTTTATTTACCTTTCTTCTGTTTCATTTGTCAAAAAGTGAAAGGATCGTTCATGTGTTTGTACGGAATATTATCTCCATGAATGTTGTAATTCATTTTTTAATATCAACCCTTTATGCATGAATAAAAATATCTACATAATGAATATATATGAAATTTATGTCTGTAATATAATTTTTCAATATGATGGAATAATAATCAATGTTTAAGGGTCATCCAAACAGAACCATGAGTGAAAAACAAAGCAATTATCACTCAGAATTGTACTTTTAATAAAGAATTGTTAACTAATAGATGACAACATGTTATAATTAAATAATATATGATATGAAATATATTATAATATTCATTCAATATATTTATAATAAATCTACTATTATTATTTATAATTTTTTAACATGCACGAAGGAAGATAAGACTTGAGGTAAGGGGTTTCTTGTCTCATTTTATTTACATGAGACATATGTCATATTCGCCAATTGATTATATTGTGAGACATGTATAATAGCCCTATCATTTTATATAACATCATTTTACTTATTTTAAGGATAATTATAGTTTCATTAGAAGTAATTCCTATATGGGGGTTATGATTTAAAAATTCCCAAAGTGGTAAGGGATTTATGTTATAATCTTATTCTTTATAAATATTAAATCTGATTATGTTTATGATGATGAAACGTTTTGGTCTATATCTCAATAATACCATAAATTTTATTATACCAATGTTATTTCTTGAAAATACTATTTTTCTTTTAATTTTCCTCATATTAACTAATCAAAAAGTTTAAATAATATTTCAAAGTAAAAATGGCTTTATTTATCTCTTTAGTCAAAAATCATTATTATTTTATATTAATATTTTCTAAAAAAATTCAATAATGGTTTTACTAATATCCAGAAAAATATTAATTTAATTTTTTCCCATGTTTTATATTTTATAAAAATTAAAACAAATCCTCTTTTCATTTTCAAAATGAGGTACTTTTTACTTTTTAATAAAAATGTTTAAGGAATCATTGGTTTTGTATACACTACATGAATAGAATTTAGCACTATCGTGTAAAATAAATGAATTGAAGATTTATTTACATGTTTAAAATATTAGTTTTAGGTAATGTTTCTTCCATCATATTTTGAAAAGATTTTTATTTTAAATAACTGATTTCATAAGGAAAATTTCATTTTGCTTGAGATATATTTCAAGTAATCTTTTAAAAGAATTTTCATCTAAGATGAAATCCTAGATTATTACATATTAATTAACAGGGATATGATACAATGATAATATCATTTTTCTTTATTTCTATTCTGTATGGTTAGGATGATGATATGTTTATTAAACCCATTAACCTTCCAAATAATTTTCTATGAGGACATGTTAAAATTCTATGAAACTCATTTCATTTCAATGAGTTATGATATATAATGAATGATTTGTAATATTATGAAACATATATGAATGGATTAGGATTATGTGATGTATAATCCTGAAATTATATATATTTCTAATTCATTCATTAGAGATGGATGACTCAATAGATAAATATGTTATGCACGAGACTAATTTCATTTTCATGATTTTATATATGGGCCTAGTTTTAATGTCCATAAGACAATTAATACACAAATATTTCATATCCAAAAGGTTATACATGGACCTATATTTCTTGTACATGAGATTATGTATGAAGTAATTTTTTGTGTCTATTAAATTATGCATGGAAAAAGTTTCACATAAAAAATATTATATGAGGGCCTAGTTTCGGGTCTGTACATTATACTCTCCAAAAAAACTAAAAATATATTGTTCTGAAATGTATCATAATGTTTTAAAATGAATTTTCATCTATTAAGATGTAATATCTATATATGAAAAGATTGGTTTATTATAATTGGAATTAGATTATGGTTTCGTAAATATTTTTTTATTATGATTTAATAAATGTGTCGAAAACCATGGATGTAATTCTATGTATTTTATAACATCATAATATTTTGGTATGGAATATAATATGTGGTTTTAAATGAAATACATCCATATCTAGATATTGTAAGTGGTAATGGTTTTGGATCAAATTCATCTTGGGGTAATAAATTCAAAAAAGGGAAGGTTGAGTATATCTTGTTAATCATTCTAATGTGTTAACCCTATCCAGTTTTAATGCTCACAAATCATGTCAAATAATGTGAAATAATGACTTATATTTTAAGTTCAAATATTCTTAATTATGATTATATATGTTCAACTATATGTTTAACATACTATGTTAATGATTATATTATTATATAAGGAAAAAGACAAAAATGACCATGTATGAGTCACTGATATCATGACTCATGGACAAAATTATGAGCTTCCAATAGATGAGTCATTGATAAAAGTATGAGCTACTGATAGATGAGTCATAGAAAAAAGCATGAGATACTGACAGATGAGTTACTAATAGAAGAATGAGCTACTGACAGATGATTCACCGAAAGAAATGACTCAGTGATACATCGATCTACCAACTAGTTGAGTCACCAATACAAGTTTAACTCACTCATATTATAACTTATTGATAGAACAGTTCACTAACATTAATGAATCACTGACACATCAACATACCAATAGAAGGACATACCTTCATAAGGACCTACCGATAGAAGGACCTACCTACTGATAGAAGGACCTACTGATAGAAGGACCTACCAATAGAAAGAAGTGACTACCGACAAAATGACCTACCGACAAACCTACTTACTGACAGAATGACTTACCGACAAAATGACATACGGATCAGAAAATTTTATTTACTCTTAAATTTATAATTATTTATGACGATCATATTTTTGAATGTAAACACTACTTATTATATTACTGACATTTTCTTTCTTTTGTATACTTTGTCAAAGACCATTATGAGGTACGAAGGACCTACACAAGATAGATAACATGCCTATTGTCGACCTTTTTAGAGTATAAAAAAATCACCTGATTAAAAAGTGAAAAAAACCATATAAAGAGAACATACATGGTGGAGAAAATAACATAAGAGAAGAGAACTCATTCTTGTTATCTATGAATAAGGAAGGATTTTTTGTGAACCAAAAATCTAAACATTCTTGGTGTAACAAACCCTAGTGAAGAACACCTTTGAAGAGCTTCTCACCTCACTAGATACCAGAACACAAAGCTTCCTTGAAACACTATTTTGGGGTTTATTTCAGAAATGGACTCAAGATTCACATCAGTTACACCTAAGAAGTCAAATGGTTTCAATCACACCACATATATCATTCTAAAACTTTTGTCATTATGTCTTCTCTATTGTGCACATTTTTATTACTTTTTGAGCAGTGTGTGTGTCTGTATCACAAACACATACTATCTTATGAGCTAAGTTGAAAGATACAATATATCTTCACTCTCTCATATATTTACACCAATTTTCTCCAATATATGACTATATAATATTTCCCTATGAGGTTGGTTGTATTTTTTCCGACTAATAATATAGGAAGAGGTACAATTAGCCTAGATATCCTTCTGTGCTACTGTGAACCCCAATCTAGGTAGTGAATCAAGTTTATTAATATAAACTTCTTGGTCACAGTTTATCTCCAATGAGAGAGGGCTGTGTCTCTTCTTGAAACTGAACATCTTATTTTTTCAAATGTGTTTTCAAATTTAGTTTTCTCTATTTCGAAAAGTATTTAAAAAATCTAAATATTACTTTGATGTTTAATATTAGTTAGTGTTTATAACATTTTTTTAGTAAATTATATTCAAAAGCTATATCAATAATTCATATTTTTGTAACTGATAATTAATCAATCTTATGAGAAATTAATTGACCATTTAAAAATCTTATAAATCTACTACATTGTATAATTGATCTATTTATACTTCAAATTGGGGGAATTTTTTAAAGAAAATTTACAAAAAATTTGATAGGAACTCAATTAAACTATTCTTGAGTGTCCTACTATGACCCACATTTGTTATTAAAGGATTTTTTAATCTTCTATTGTCAATGTTTTCAAAGATTTTTCAACTCTTCTCCATTGTGATTTTAGTTTTGTTTTAAGGATCTCAAACTTTCTGTTAGTTTTAAATTTTTATGCTCCTTATAAAATCTATTATTTATTTCCCTATTATAGATAATATATTGGAAGGTGATTCTACCAATGGAAGTCCATTTTTCAATGGAACTAATTATGCTCAGTGGAAAATAAATACAAGAATGCATTTATAAAGTATATGTTTTGAAATATGGTCTTTAATTATAAATGAATATAAGATTCCTACTATTGTCCAAAATACATGGAATGACCAAACTAATTAAGCATATAATAAGTACTATAATGAAATAAAGGCCTTATATTATTCCTTTGGTGATAAATAATTTAATTGTATTTCTGTATGTAAAAAACGCATGAAATTTTTGAAACTCTAGATTTTTCACATGAAGTAACCACTAGTGTTAATGAAATGAGACTCAATACATATATTATTAAATATGATAACTTCAAAATAAATCCAAATGAACCTATATTTAACATGTATCTCAGGTTAAATGAAATTGTAAATACTATGATCACTATCGGAAAGATGTTATAGCTAAGGAACAATTCATACGAATTCTCAGATGGCTTCCAGACATATAGAGAGGAACCTCAGGGTCAATTAGAGTATCATGTGATATAATTATGTTTCTATTAAATGATCATATAGGTAATATGATGATGTATGAGTAAGAATTGAATGTCAACAAAGAAGATGATGATGAACCAAATAGAAATTCAGTGGCTTTCAAGACCACTACATCTAAACACAAAGAAAAGGAGAAGGCACAAACTCATTATTACACTTCATGCAATGAAAAATCACTATCTAATAGTGATGAGGAAGTGTCTCAATTATATAAATGGTTTAAAAAATTTATATAAATTATAAGTTCTTTATGAATCCTAGCTACAATAGAAAGTATGACTACATGGGCTACTCGAAAAAGGACTGGAATATAGGTGATAACAATACTGAGATAATATATTATGAATGTAATAGAAGAGGAAATGTAAAGGATGAATATACTAAGGTAAAGTTTAATTTGAAATATTAGGAAAAATATAAAATGTATAAGAAGGTAATGAATTCCACCTGGAGTGTTTCTAAAGATATCTCCAGTGAGTCAGGTTCTTAACATGATGAGAATGGTGAAAAACCTAACATGTGTTTAATGATAAAAACTTATGAGGAAACCCTTGAATCCCCTATACATAATTTCAACTATTCTAGAGATGAATCTGATTCTGAAACCCTGACCAATGAGGAAATTTTTTAGTACTGCAAAATTATTGAAGACAGGTGCAATGAATTAAAAGATAAATATTAGGTTTGTAAGAGACAACATGATCTCACCTCTACTATTAAATGTGAGCTTCTGATAGAGATATAAAAAAAATTCTCTATTGATTAAAGATTGCAATGAACTTAAATTGTAAAATGAGAAGTTAAACGGGCCATAGAAATGTTTGCTAATGGTAAGAAAACTCTCACTCAAATACATGGTAAACAAGTTTCACCAAAATATGCATCTAGTATAGGTCTTCAACTTGGACAAATTAACTTTGTTAAAAATAATCTTGAAACAAAATCTGGAAATTTAGGATTTTTAACTAGGTTTGAAAGAACTTTTTCATGTTCTAATAGTGAATTATCTTTTACTGATTCTACATTTTCAGACCAAATAGAGTTTATTTTTGAAATATTTTACAAACTGTGTATAGGAAACCCATAAAGAAATTATGGGTTCCAAATGCATCAATTACTAATATTACTAGACCCAAGAAAGTTTGGGTACCAAAATATTTTCTTGGTTTAATTGTCTTTGTAGGAAGCATTCTTGAAGAGATCCTATAAAATATTATGGTATATAGATAGTGGATATTCAAGACATGGGATAGGGGACTACTCAAGCTTTAAAATTCTTATAAATATTTATGGTTGTAATGTTAATAATGGTGACAATGCTAAAGGAAAAATAATTGTCCTTGGAAAAATCAGTAACTCTAATTAAATTTTAATTTCCCAAGTACATATTGTTTATGGATTAAATTACAATATTCTATGTATCTCTTAGTTATGTGATGATGGTTTAAATGTCAAAATTGAAAATGATTCATGTAATTTTATTAATTATGTAAACGAATTACTATTTTATACTTTTAATAATGATAATTTTTATGATGTGGACTTGGATTCATTAGTCTCTCAAAATGTTTTATTTCTTAAGTATATTTCATAAAGAATCATTGCTTTGAAATAATTTATTAGGACACTGTAACAGTAACTCACATAGAAAGATTTCAAGGAGCGGGCCTGTCAATGATCTTCCAAAACTATAATTTCCATAAAATATAGTTTGAAATCCTTGTTAAAAAGGAAAACAACACAAAATATCTTTCCCAGAAAATAAAGAAGTTTCAACTTCTCAAACACTTGATTTGGTTCACATGAATTTATTTGTACCATCTATATTTTCAAGTATTAATGGGAAGAACTATATCTATATTCTTGTAGATGACTTCTATAGGTACACATGGACCTTCCTTTTAACTCTCAAGAATGATTTTTTTTCATAATTCACCATGTATGCTATATCTGTAGAGAAACTAAGAGTTCTTGGGATAAAACCCTTAAGGAGTGACTGGGTTCATGACTTTTAGAACCAAGAGTTTTAATCTTTTTTGCTCAAAAAATGGTTATAGTCATAACTTCTCCACTCCTAGGGTACCCAATTAGATGGAGTTGTAGAAAGAAGGAATTGAACCTCACAAGAAATAGCCCAAACAATGCTAAATGAGTATGACTTACCTATTTATTTGTGGGATTTAGATGTGAATACAACTTTTTATATAATTAATAGAGCCTTAATCAAACTAATTCTTATGGAAAATTCCTTTGATATATGGAATAATAAGAAACCCAAAGTTATCAATATTAATTTTTTCGGTTGCATGTTTTATATTCTCAATACTAAGGATAATATTGATTGATTTTCATAAAAAAGTGATGAAGGAATTTTCCTAAGTTAATCAATGTACAGAAAATCATATAGAGTTTTTAATAAAAGAACCAAATGTGTGGAAGAAATTGTACATGTCAAATTTTATAAAATATATCCATATGAACCTAAAAAAAAATTTGAAAATATTGAGGATGATTTGTCCTATCTAGAAATAATTGCTAGTCCCCATGATTCTACTATTAAGAAAGGTGCCAAATCATCTCGTTCTGGAATATCACCAAGCTCTATTTATCGTAAACCTAAACCTGGAGATGAGCCTCGAATAATTAGTCCTTCCATTTCAAGATTTCTTAGAACCCTTAAGAATCAATCCTAATATGTTGTAGTTGGAGACTTAGATAAAGGGAAACATACCAAATATTTTATTAGGAACCAGGATGAACTTCAATCCTTATTTTCATAGTATGATCCTAAAATCATTAATGTTGCAATCAATGATGAATTTTGGGTTATGGTTATGAAAGAAGAGTAGAATCAGTTTGAAACAAAAAATGGTTAGAAACAAGTGGATAGACCTAAAGGAACCTTGACCATAAGAACTAAGTGGGCCTTGAGGAACAATGTAGATGAAGCATGAACCATATTTAAGAATAAAGCCAAATTGGTTTCACAAGGATATAGTCAATAAGAAGGTATTGAGTATGAGGAAACCATTGTACCAGTTGATAGACTTGTAGCCAATAGAATCCTTCTAGCATATGAAACTCATCTAAATTTCAAACTATATCAAATGGATGTTAAAGTTTCATTATTAAATAGGTTTATAGTTGAGGATGTTTTTTTAACAACCCCCTAGTTTTAAAAACCCTCATTTTCTAAATCATGTTATTAAGATAACAATGGCTTTATATGGTTTAACATATTCTTCAAGATCATGGTATGAAAGGCCAAATACTTTTCCAATTTCTAAAGTTTATGTAAAAGGTATTACCTATCATACTCTCTTTTTAAAAAGAATTTCTAAAGATGTTTTCATAGTGGAAATCATTTTTGATGCCATTATTTTTGGATCATCAAATAATTTTTTATGTATTAATTTTTTAAAAATGATGCAAAATGAATTTTAAATGAGATTAATGGGAGAACTAAAATTATTTATTGGATTTCAGATCTTTCAAAATAATGAAGATATTATTTTAAATTAATGTAAATATAATAAATATCTTTCAAAAGGGATTTTATTTGATAGTAAAAAAGGTAGTGATACTATAATGAGTACCACCTATAAGTTGGACCTTAAAGAAAATGGTAAGTCTATTTATCAAACCAATTATTGAGAGATGATTGGAAGTCTACTTTACTTTAATTGCAGCATGCCTGAAATTATGTTTAATATATGTATGTGTGCCTGTATTCTAGAAAACCCCAAATAATCTCATTTAATTTTTGTTAAAATAATTTTTAAATACCTCAATTATACTACTAACATAGGATTCTTCTACACTATAGGAAAAGAAATTGATTTCATTGGTTATTCAGATGCTGATTTTAGTGGTTGAAATTCAGATAGAAAAAGAACAACTAGAACATGTCACTTTTTGGGAAAGTATCTAGTATCATGGTGTAGTAAAACAAAAATTGTATTATCTACTACTGAGGATAAATACATAATTAATGGTAGTTTTTGTTATTAGATTTTTTTGATGAAAAAAACTTTTTTGGATTATTGGTATCATTTGAGACATGTCCCTATAAACTATGATACTAAAAGTGCTATTAACATATCAGAGAATCTTGTTTCTCACTATGGATCAAAAAATATTGATGTATGACATCACTTTTGAGATATCATTAAAAAAATGGTGATATAACTCTTGAATTTATTAGCACAGAAAATCGGCTTGCATATATATTTACTAATCCATTAAACTCTAAAAGAATTAGTTACATCAGACATGAATTAGTGATGATTAATTTTTGAGGACCTACTATTAATAACTCTCCATTGAAGCATAGTGTGGATGAATCAGTGATAGGACACTAGAAATGTTTCTCTAACACCGATTGTGTCATCCCGATAGTGTCATGTCAACACCAAAAGTGTCATGCTGATAGTGTCATACTGATAGTGTCATGCTGATAGTTTCATGTTGACAGTGTCAGGTCAACACCAACAGTGTCATGCTGACACCAACAATTTCATGCCGACACTGATAGTGTCATGTTGACAATGTCTTACTGACACTGATGAGGTCTCACTGATGGCCACTCACTGATATAACTCACTAACTGTTTTTATTTTTTTGAAAACTATGTAGTGTTATTATTTTATTTTTATTTGAACAAAATTACTCAATTTAAAGTTTATACATCGCTAAATGATAAAACCATATCGATCCCGCTTACTTATTACTCTTGTTATTCCACTCTCGCACTCTTACCCTTAACCTCACATTACCTTAGAACTTTTCTCCTTCAAACCTTCAAATGAAACCTTGATATCAATAGAGTAAAATTTTTCTTGGAAGTATTAGGATATGATTCGTATCTAGTGAAGAGATAGGAAGGATAATCGGTCAAGTCTAAACCTATTCATCTTGGACATGAAAACTGTGTGGTAACATCCAAGAAATAAGTGTACTTATAATGGTTATTAACAAGTATGTCTCTCTTGATAACTGTGTTGTAGAAACTAGGATAGATGGAATGGTTCTCAAGTAATGAAATGATTTATTACCCTAGGCTAGTACATGAATTTTATCTTCATGCTGAGATCATTATAGAAGGAACTGAGACATAATGGATCAAATCTATTGTGAATGGAAGAATATTATTTTTTCTTCAATACATTGGGAATAATGTCTGAATGTACGTTATGAAGTTATTTATGATGACTATCAAGGGAGTAATCATCCCACAAGTGATTCTTTTTCTACGTGATAGCATTGGGTGATGTAATCGGTAATGAAGAACATATAAGACCAACTAATAATTAGTTGGATGGTGAAATCAGGTTATTATTCAACTTCATCCAACTTTAGTTGTGTCCTAGAAAAGGGGTATTTGCATCACACATGTTTTAAGATGTATATATTCTATATTTTATAAATAAATGACATAAGTTAAATCATTGTACGTATTTTATAGTCCATATAAGTTAAATTATAATGCCTTTTTCCAAGAAAAATTCAATGTTTTACCCAACATTTATATCTTACATTCTAAAATCCAAATAACGTATTAGTTTAGATAGAGAAACCATCGCTAATTGTAGTGGTATCTGCTTATATAAGAATATTTGCAATAGAATGGGGATAAATTGGATTCCCTAGGACAGGGAGTGAGTTTGAGATGGTGAGAAACTATATGAGAATTTCAACCCTATTGACCATCCAACTAGTCCAAGAGATGTAGTTGATCCATGTATGCCACCAGATGATATTGTTTTCTATTTTGATGAAGAGGGAGTGGCTGAAAGTGGTATAGAAGATGAGTCTCTTATAGATGATAGGAGTGACCCTAATATTGGTGAAATTCCTAAGGGGGTGACTTTTGGGCCTGTTATTCCAGCTTTATCTATACCTTCCAATGAAACTATTCAAGCTCAGGATGATGATGATGAGACCAGAGAATCTGCCAATGTGGAGTATAAAATTCAATATAACAATCCAAATGAGACAAATATAGAAGAAGAAGAAAATAATGTGGAAGAGGAAATTTGTCGTGAAACTAAAGGTACTGGCATCGAAAAAGATGATGAAAAATATTGTGATAAAAGTGGAGATGATGGAGAATATGAAGCTGAGTAAAAAGTGGTGGAATTGATATAAGTTCAATTATCCACATGATGATAAAGGTGTTAATATAGAAACTATTTATAATGTGGCTCAGTAACATATTGTAGAACCTCCTGATGTTGGTACTGAATAAAGGGCAGTAGTTGATGTTCATTCTAAAGTAGAAGCATGGCTTCCTCCTGTACATGGATTATTTTATGCTGGAAGGAGAGATCATGCTGATAGGGAGAATAAATCCAAGAATGTGAGAGTTGATGCATTCAATACTTTTGATACTAGTGTAGAATATGAATGGGAAAATCATCATGGTTTTGTTTCTCTAATTTTGTATAATTTTTATTCAGATGTTGAGGATGGTGTAGTAGTTCCAATAAGACAAGTATTTGAGGAACCTTTTCATTATGAGGCACCTACAGCAGTTGCCTCTACTTCTGATCAAGCACCACTAGTGAATTGAGTCCCATGTGACTATGTCACTAAATTTTATTTTGAAAAGTTTAAGTAACATTGGATATCTCTTATTAGACCTTCATCTCAACCTCAAAATTATCTTCTTCCAACTGTGAGTGAAATAGATATTTTTGTTCTGATAGAAAGAGTGATTTCTCAAGTGAAACCTAAGATGATCTAAGTTGTTAAAACTATATTGAAGGATAACCAGATCATGTGGAATTATTTGAATGACATTGTTTCATCCATAAGTAGATTGACTATTGATTACAAAACATCCTTGGATAATGTGATAACAACTTTTAAGGATGAATTTTATTATAATTCATCAACTCAAACTCAGACCCCAGATATTGATTTGAATTTTTTGAGATAGGAACTCAGAGATATAGTGAAAGCTATATCAAGCTTAGTAGCTCCATTTTAACACCATCCAGATATTGAGATTTTCATGAATGTATTTATAGAATATCTTGAAACAATGATGGGTGGCACTGACCTAGAGTGTCTCTCCATTATAAGGAAGAACAGTGGTTACATCAATGAAATGGTGATATTTTACACCAATGTTGGTGAAAATGGACATGAATAAATAATAAAGATTGTGGATTTTAATTTCAAGAGAATATACACCAAGAATATTCTCACCTTCCACTTTAATTATTTAGTGAGAATATGAGACTTCTATAAGTGACATAGGCTTTCATAGATCAGGTGAATCTACTTAAGGAGTTTACTCCTATACCTAAGATGTTTTTGGAAAAAAAGGAATATTTCTCCATGGATATTGAATAGGGTGGGAAGATTATCATGTATTTTTCAACCTTCTCAAGCCTTATCTGCATTTCCAAAGTATGTCGGTTGTTGTAACTGTTGCCTCACCTCTCAGGTCATCCCTCCAATATGCAGCCTCTCCTTTTGTATCCTTTACATCTAAAGCACTCTCTACTACTCTAGATTTCAGGTAGACCCATCCTATTAGTTTTAGGGAGAATACTAGCCCTCCTTCTTCCTCTATCCCAAGCATGGCCCCTTCAGTGTTTTTTGGATTTACTCTACCTCCTCTCAAAATTCACACAAAACCTCCTGCCATTACTTCAACATCTAATAAACCTACCCCTTCAGATTCGGATAAAGGAACGTCAGTGATAGACTCCACTTTGATGAAGGAGTTTGGATTACTTGTTTGATAGGGATTCATTGTTGTACTTATGTTATGTTCATTTCCAATGTAATTTCACTTGATTATGAAATTCATTATCTCTAAATTCATTTCATTGTGCTCTATTTATATTCTTCTTTTGTCTTTATTCATTTATGTAATTTAAATTTTTGATATTCTAGAAAGGGAGAGAAGGAATTATCATTATTTTAACTTTGGATAATATGGAAACATGAAAGGGAGAGCATGTTAATTCATTTTTTTACAAAACTCAGTAATGGGGAAATAGTAAGTAGAATGACTACATTGATCATTATAAATCATCTCATTGTGCATTATAGTTCCATAATTTTTTATCATCAAAAAGGGTGAGATCGTTGGCCCTCTTTGGTAATAATGCACACAAATCATGTCAAATAATGTTTAATCATATCATACACTTTATGTTAAAATATGATTAATTATGATTATATAAGTTCAATTATATGTTTAACATATTCTGTTAATGATTGTTTTATAAGACAAAAAATAGAAAAAATGGTCAAGTATGAGTTAGTGATATAATGACTCGCCGATAGAAGTGTGAGCTATCGACCGATGATTAACCAACAGATGACTCACCAATAGAAGTATGAACTACTAAAATATGAGGCACCGACAGATATATGAGTTACTGACAGATGATTCACTGATATCAGTCACTCAACTATGCATCAACATATCGATAGGTTGAGTCATTGATAGTATGAATTACCAACATAATAACTCTCTAAGAGTCATGACTCATCGACACATCAATATACCAATAGAATGAAATACTGACAGAAGGACCTAATAACAAAAGGACATACCTAAAGATAGAGGGACCTACTGATAGTAGGACCTACCTATATAAGGACATGCCTACTGATAGAAGGACTTATCGACAAAATGACCTACCAATAGTCCTACCTACCAGTAGAAGGACTTACCAACAGAACGAACTACCAATAAAAAACATTTCCATACTCTTAAATTCAAAATAAGTTCAAATGATAATATTTATAAATCTCAGTACTTCTTATTATATTAATGACCTTATCCATTTTTTTCAACATTTTCAGATACTAATACAAGGTATGAGGTACCTTAATAAGATAGAGAACATGCCTATTGTCAACCTCTGTAGCATATAAAGAAATCAACTGAGTAAAAAACTGCAACAACCATATATATAGAACATACAAGGTGTAGAAAAGAATAAATGAGAAAATCAATCATTCTTGATAGATGTGAACAATGATGGATTTGATGTGAATCAAAAACCCCAACATTAATAAATCAACAGACCCTAGTTAATAAACAAATATAGGAGTGTCTTACATCACTAGATACATGAACACAAAGCTTTCACGACACCCTATTTTGGTGTATGTTTCCAGAAGTGGACTTGAGTTTCATATCTTCTACACCTAAGAAGTCCATAAGCTTTAAGCGTATCCCAAAAATCTTTTTAAAACTTTTTTTATTGTTTTATCTCTATTGTGCACAATCTTATTACTTTTCTATTAGTGTCTGTGTTTGTATCACAAGCACATTCTCTGATAAGCTATGTTAGGAGATACAATATATCTTCACTTTCTCAATCATATAAACTGTTTTTCTCCCTTGTATAACTATGGAAGAGGTTTATGTGTTTTGTGGTTGTATTTTGTTCTCACTAATAACTGTGGTAGATGTCTAGTTTACCAGGATAGCCTTGTGTGTTATTTTGAACCCATGATCATGGGTGTGGGTCAAGATTATTAATATAAACTACATGGTTAAGGGTGATCATAATGTGGATAGGACTAGTTCTCTTCTTCAGACTGAACCTCTTTTTTGTCCACCATGTTTTTCAAATTTAGTTTTCTATATTCACACATATATTGAATAAATCTAAATATTTCATTGATAGTTAATCTTAGTTAGTTTCTATAGTTGTTTTTTATTTTGTAAATTACATTCAAAGGTTATATCAATCTTTTAATTTTTTGTAACATAGAATTAATCAATATATTGATAAATTAATTGATCATTAAAATATCTTATAAATCTTCTAATGTGGTTAATTGGTTTGTTTATAATTTAAATTGGGGGAATTTTTAATTAAGGATTTTAATAAAAAAAAATTATTGGAACTCAATTCACCTATGTTGAGTGTCCTCCTCCAACCAACGTAATGCATGGAGAGTGTGCCCTTACTATGCACCTTGTTTGAAAACCCCATGGGATTTTATTTTGTTAATTGATATTTTTTTATGAGACATTGTGATGGATTTAAATAGGTGATTATTATTTATTATCAAGGTTAAACCTATTTTGACATATATTGGAAATAAGTTCTCTTTATGTATACATTATAGAATTTATTTTTCGTGATCTCTCACTATGATTATTGTGTCTCTCACTACGGTTTTTGTCTTTAGATAATGGATGGAACCTAAAGGATTCATGTTAATTATGAATGTGACCAACAATGGAATGATTTCCACATGATAAAGTAAAAGAAATTGGATCTAGAATATAAAACCTTTTGAATACATAATCATCTATCATGATATTTGATTTACAACATATAAAACAACGAGTTTCCTCACATGCTAAATTAGAGGAAGGTTGAATTTTATGAAATCTCATGTGGAAATGACTATAGAGGGGATAATTTTTTATTTTATTCATGTTAAGATTGTGGGAATAATCTCCCAAGATAATGTCTCAAAATAAGTTGAATATATTTTTGGTGTGGAAATAAATTCCATAGTGTAGTAAAATTTTTGATGAATTCAATATCCTATGTGTGGTGAACATGTGAATTATCCAAATAGATACCCTGATCCAAGGGTTGGATACTAGGACAAAGAATTACCTATGGTATGATAATAATTGAAGTGAAAGGATTGTTGATTTTATGTATCAGGATTATAGGATAATGATATTCTAGTTATATTAATAATGAAACATATAAGGATCGTTCTGTTAAAGTTTTTGGTAATGTATTTTCAAGAATATGTTGAATAATACTGATACTAAAGAAAATTAATTTAGTGGTAAGGTGATATTTTTAAAGAACACATAATTAATGGAAATATAATCCTTAATAATTTTTTTATGATTAGTTAATAATATTTAGGAGGAATAAATAGATGATTGACATTTGGTAAAGTAAATTGGATGTTATTGATGAACTTGTAATTGATTTATGATTTGGTGACAAAGGGGTGTATTTAATTTTTGGATTTAGGGAATACATTAAATAATATGTGATTTAATTTAAGGAATAAGGATGGAATTAATTTTTATGACTATGTATGTTTTCATTGATATTTTTTGGTAATTTGGGTTATTACCATGTTTTAAGAGAATATATTATCAATGTATCCACATATTTTTTATATGGAATTAAAATATTTTATATATTGTTCGGGGGATTAATGTTAATTTTATTTTGAAATTATAGTGAAATTATTTATAAATTTTTTGATTTGAAATTTAGTCAGTCATATTTTAGAAGTGTTTAAAGGTTGACATTTTATAAAATTAATTAAGATTAGCATGGGGTTTTATTCGTCAGTTTTTAGAGGTTAATGAGTTATATTTATCAATATTGGATAACATGTTATAAAAATTTTGGTTTTTTTAAATATTTATATATAGAAGGAATGGTTTTTCATTATTATAGAGATCATATGATCTGTTAAAATATAATTTCAATGCCTCAGGAACGAAAAATGCATCATGAATATTATTTTGTGGAGTAATATATAAAGTGAAAATTCATTAAATATTAGCTGAAGGAAGAATTTGACATTATGAAATTGGAATATATCATGTAATTATAATTTATAGTGTTCTATATCATCATAGTAATATAATCCCTCATGTTTAGAAATATAATATTAAAAAAATTATCATTTTACCTTCATTTTTTAGGAATTGATGACCTTTTCGACAATTACATATTTATAGTTTTGTGGTCATTAATATTCACATGACTATGTGTTAAGTTACTCTTTATTAGTACTTGTCAATGCCTGTATTTTAATTTTTTTTTCAATCATATCATTATATGGGAACCAAATTTTGTGTTATTTATGGTATCCTTTATGTTTCCCAATTTAATTTTCAAATTATGTTTCATTATCCTTTTGTAAAATATGGTCTCTCAGGAAAGGTATTTTCCAAAATTAACCCTTTGATGATTGGTAAAAAATTGTTTGGGTGAAATTTATTTAAGGGGGTATAATGTAAGACCCTAATATTTTTTAATATATTACACTTTAAATAAGTTTTATTTCTTTTATATCTTTCATTACATGAATCATTGAGTTTAAACAAACCACGATATACCATTAAAATATTATTATTTAGATGTGGTCGTCATATCAGGGAAATAAAAATTAATAGTATAAATATTAATAAAACATTTATAAAATAAATACATATAAATTTTTTACATAATTTAAATACATTTATTATTTCATTATAAATTATTACACAATTTTCAATAAAGTCATTTTATGATTCAAAAAAACATTAAAATGGTTTTTATTTCTTTTTGTGGGTGAGTTTTGTAACTTATTTATAAATATTATAGAGATTTTATTTAATTAAAAGGATATAATTTTATGATTCAGAATATAAAAATTAACTTAGGATAACACATTGGTATTTTTGGAAAATATTAATTTTTTAGTGAATAGTGAGAAAACTGATTCTTTTAAATACTATCATTTCATTTATTAAAATAAATTAAATAAAAAGTTAAATTATGTTCAGATATGGTTTTAAATTAAATTAATATCCACTTTAAAAATAATAATCTAAAAAATTATATATTAATTGACTTTATATTTTTTGTGTTATAAGTTTACGTTTATGATTAAAATTCATTTTTCATCAAACTCATTTAACTGAATAATATTATTCTATTTTAATTAATTAATATAAAACCCGATTTAGGAATAATTTAAATTAAATAGATATATTATATATTTATTTATATGATTTTACATTTATATAAACATAAGAAGTATTTATGTTACTAATCTAAGATAAACTTTTTCTTGAAAATTCATTTTCTTGAAAAACAACTTCTTTTCAAGCTTTATGGGTTTAATTTTAAATTAAATTAAACAAATTATATGTTTTAAATTTGATAAAATATTTTTTATATATTTAATAAAATTAATTAATAAAATATAATAGGTTCATATTTATTTGTTGACATTTTGAATAGTTATCACAGTAAATAATTGTCCCCTTGGTAAAAGAGGTAAAATAGGTTAAAACACTAGAAAAAACATTAAAATAACCTTAAACCATACCTTTATACTATTTTATTAGTGATTTATGAAAAAATATTACATTAAGGTGTTAAATAATTTATTTTTAATCATTTGTTAATTTGGAAACCCTATATTGACTTTTGTTAAGATAATTTATTTTTTTTCAAAATAAAAAACTATTTTGGTTCATTATTTTTAATAGAATGTTTAGAAGATTAAATTTGGTTTTTGAATTCTAAAAAATTATAAAAAACTTCCTTGTTTTTTATTTAACCAAAAAATCATTTTAATCAATTCATTGCTTTATTTCAAGGTAAAATGATTTTTACTCTAAAATCTAGTATTTTCAAAAAAAATCTTGCATTTTTTGGTTATATATTAAAATTGTTATACTACCTATAGAAACTCATTAAGATAAAATTTATTAGTAATTTATAATTATCATTTCCAAAATATATATATGAAACCTTTTATTTCTAGTCATATGATTATTTTACCATTGTACAAAGTTAAGCAATCACAGTTAAGGTTAAAATGGATTTAATGGGGATTAACTAGAAGATAAGACTTAAAATGTATCGAAAACCTTCACAAATGTTATTTGGTGGGTCAATATAAAATTTATCACATACTATCTTTGAATTTTGGGTTCCTTGGTACCAATTTACTTGATTATGATTAAAAAGAATTATTTTTTAAGTAATTCCAAGTGTTCCCTTTTGCTCCATTTAAAAATGATAACAACTATATTCTCTTCTTTATAATTAATTGGACTTATATTTACACCAATACCTAACATAATACCTTCATATATTCAATACTAATATCTTAGATCTTATATTATTTCCAAAAATCAATCCGTTCAAGGCTTAAAGTTTAATCCAGAAAATGTTTCTCAATAAAAAGGTATCACTCGTAAACTAGAATTTTCAGTTTTATTTCTTATTATACCTAATATAAATATATATAATCCATTTTAAATTAATTAATTAAATATATTATATATAAATAATTTATATGATGATTATTTAATAACCATTATTCACCTTCTTTCCATCAAACTGAAAGAGGAAACATCATTAATTCTTTGTACGACTTACTGTCTCCACATAGTGGCATATTTAATTTTTCATACACACATTAATTGGAAGTGTATAATGATTTATTTTATTAATATTTATTTTATTTATTATATATTAATTATTCTTTAAATGTGAATTATTTTTTACATTTTATTTTTTACATCCATAAAAAAGTGAAATCATCGTTCATGTGTTTGTACGACCTACCATCTCGATGAATGGTGTAATTACATTTTCTATATATACATTTTATAGATTAAAAAAAATATGTATATAATTATTTTATATTAAATATATATCATTAATATAATTTTGGTGATCATGGAACGATGTAATGGGACTTTTGAAGAAAAACATGTGTGAAAAACGATGATTTTATCACCCAGAACTGTGATTATGATAAAGAATTGTTAATTAGTGGTTGATGGGATGTTAAAATTAAATAATACATGAGATTAAATATATATTTTTTGAAATTTCATATATATATATATATATATTAAATCTTTTTTTATTTTGTAGGAGGATCGAACATGCACGATACAAGATAAAATTCATGGTCAGGGGTTTCTCATCTAACTTGTATTTTTGTGAGACCAAGGTCGTATTCACATTGTGTTTCCTTTTTTAGGTGTATATAGTGATAATTATATATGTTATAAAATTTTTATAAATAATTTCATGATATCTAATGTCTCATTTTAAGTTATTATGACATTTATAATAATATTAAATAGTTACCAAAGTGGTGCGGGATTTATGTTACAAACTCATTCATTATTAGGATGTCTTATTAATAATTTTTAGATGATGACATTTTAGTCCCTATCCTTAGTAACCTCATGTATATTATTATCAATGGATTATTTCTTGTTAATGACTCATTTAATTTCATTTTCCTCACTTTATGAAATCTACATACCAAAAGAATGTTTTTAAAGAAAAATGAATTTATTTAACTCTTCAGTCGAAAATCCCTTTTCGTCTATATCTAGGTTTTCCATATTTCTTTATAGAGTTATTTTACTAATAAAAATTATTTTCTGAAAATATATTTCCATTCAATTTACTTTTAAAAAAAATAATTTAAAATGTATCCTCTTATTTTCTTCTGAATGACATACTTTTGACATTTTCTTAAAGAGGTAAATAGAATAATTGTTTTAACATGCACAATATAAATAGAATTTACCAAAACAATTAATTATTAATGATCTGAAGCTTCCCTTAAAATTTTACATTTCTATATTCAATTAAAATGTTTTCCTTCACATTTTTTTATCTTTTTTTTATTTTAAATAGGTGGTTTCCAAGTGAAAAGGGTGTATTCCCTAAGAAATATTCCAAGTGATATTTTAAAGGAATTCAAATCTATGATGGAATCCTTTTATATGAATTATAACATATTGAGGATATGATTCAATTATACCATTCTTATTATTTCTCTTTATGGTTTATGATTATGATAATGAGATGTTCATGAAACATATTTATTTTCAATGGGTTATGTTATGATGAAATGTTCGAATCTTGGTTGAACATTTTTTATTTACATGCATTATGATATATGATGTGTGATTTATAATATTGTGGAAAACATATGAATGGATTATCCTTATGTTAGGGGTGGTCCTATAATTATATTTCCCTCCAATTCGTTGGATAAATATGGATAACCCTTGAGATAAATATATTATCTATGAACCAGATTTCATGTTCACAATTTTATGGTTGGACTTGGTTTTTGTGTCCATAAGAATATGTATGGGATTGATTTTCATGTCCATATGATTATTAATTGTCCTATTTTTATGTTCATAAGATTATACAAAGAACTGGTTTTATTCCAATATGTTTATGTGAGATCATGAGTTAATATGCATAACTTATTAAGTGAACCTGTTTCTATTTATACATCTTCCAAATGTCATAAGATTGTTTTTTTTCACATTAATATGTCTACATTAAGCTCTCATGGATCATTACTTATTATTGATGATCAGTCATTCTTGTGAATAGTTTTTATTACTACTACAATTATTTATGCCATTAGTCTTCTTTATGACCTGTGAAATATTGTGTATGAACATTATAATTTATGATCACATACTCATACCCTTATTCTAATACTATGTTTACAATTGATCAATATCTACTATGATTACCCTTACTGAATCTCTAATATCTCCTTTAATTATGTTTTCCTTCCACATATTAAGAGGTAAGGTTTTAATTAGGGTATTCTTAATAAGTGTTCTATAAAGAATACATTGAAAATATTTCATGAAAAAATAGGATTGCATATCCACTCTCAGAATACACTAAACTATTATGGTTCTAAAATGGACAGCAATGTTTTATAAGGAATAATCATCTATTAATATTTAATAAAAATGTATGAAAATATTTCGTTGCTATAAGGATTAGAAAAATTTTGTGAAACCCCTTGGGATAATCCTATGTATATGGAAGCATCCTAAAGTTTTGTTAGCTAGAGATTATGTGGTTTTCTAAGAAATACATCCCTATATGGAAACTACAAGTGGAAGTGGTGTTATCTTAAATTTATTCTGAGTTAATAACCCAAAAAATATTTTATATAGTATCTCTCGACCATTATTATTGTTCATGGTGAGTGTTCCCTTACATCTCACCCAGTTTTCCACACCTAAGTGATATGCGTAGATTAACTAAAATATTCCATACAAACCAATATAAAGGATTTTAATATATTATAACTGAGGATAGACAATCTTAAACCTATGGGGTCATATATCGAAAATATTATCTCCTTATTTATACATTCCATGAATGATTTTTCATGATTATATGATTTCTCTCTCTGACTATTGTTTCTTACACTCTACTTATTTATTTTAATCAACATATAGAACTGGGAGAGAATTTTAATTCTAAATACGAAGGTAAATTGAATGATTATCCCTATAAGAACCCAAATTAAAAGATAGATAAAAGGTGAAATATTGTGATTATTCCTAATCAACTATCTCATTATATGATTCACAATATCAACGTTGGTTGGTTTCCTAAAAAACATATTAATAGAAAATATAGATTCAGGAAGACCATGGGGAAAAGAAGAATCACCATCCTACATGTCATGTATGTGGGAAAAATCACTTATGTAGATGTCTTAAAGAAATGATAAAATGTATTGTGTGTGGAAAATAAGGGCATAAGCATGTAATTTCAAAGAAAAAATAAATATTTTGATGGAGGGATATGAATTTAATCCAAATATACCTTTTATAGTTAACTGTATTATTTGCATAGAACATGTGCATTATCATCTCCATTTCTCAAATAAAAGGGATAACACTTAGTCCAAGGAAGTAAATATGAAATTCCAATTGTTAAAGTGATTTGATTGAATTGTTAACATACTAAAATTAATGGATGATGTTTTATATGTTTTATATCAATGATAATTGGGTTATAAGAATTAGGAAATATCTAAATATTATTCGATAATAGTTTTTCATTATGGCACGACCCATCCTCGGGACCCGTGTCGTGACTACCCTAAGCCTGCCTTCCATAGGCCAGGGGCGGGCGACTAGAACAAAAGGCATAAATCCCTAAGCTGGGAAGGAATTTCCATTATAAAAGTAAACAAACACAATAGAGTATGCAACATGAGGTAACACTATGTAAACATGAATACAATAGACTGTGCCGGAAAGTAAATGGGATAGTATACAAATCCAACTGTAAAGTACAGTACAACTAAAAAGCTAGTACAACTGTAGTAAATTAAAACAGCAACCACTGAGTCATCCTCCAGGAATCCCAACTGAAGGGTGGGTACAGATGGCCTCCTCAGCACCCCGGGTCCATCTGTCTGCTCTGTGTACGTCTCGTCAAGTGGTCTACCTCCGGGTACCGTCCATCTCTACAAGTCTCTCCCTCGATCAGTATTGTATGTCGTCTGCATCCAACACAACGTAGTGCGGGCATAGCCCATGTAGGGGTGAGTATGCGATACTCATTAGGGACCCCGAGACCCATGAAGGTCTCCCAGAATCCACGAAGGATAAACCACTGAAGAGAGATACAATCATGAAGTATCGACCAACCCTACTTATGTAAATGCCCACACAAATACATAAGTTATCAACCACAGTTCACCACCAACTTTTGAGCCTAAGCAAAAATCAGTCCACACAGGAAGTATAGTCAATAACATCGATGATAATGATTGAAAGTCAAGTCTTAGATCACATAGGTATACATCTTTCGTATAGCGATAGAGAAGATCAGATGTAGTCACTGATTCATCTAAGATTTCGGACCCACACAGGATACAAGACCAACTATGTTGTCAAACCCGCACAGGATACAAGACCGGCTACTCTGTAGGACCCACAAAGGATACACGAATATTAGTCATTGCTATCGAATCCACATAGGATCCTAGTAATGTATTCATCGCTATCAAACCCACGGAGGATCCAAGTATAGTAGTCATCGTTGTCGAACTGACGAAGGATCCAAGTACAACAGTCATCGTTTTCGAACCCACGGAGGATCCCAGTACAGCAGTCATTGTTTTTGAACCCATGGAGGATCCCAGTACAGTAGTCATCCATGTCGAACCCACGGAGGATCCCAGTACAGTAGTCATCACTGTCGAACCCATAGAGGATCCGAGTAGAGTAGTCATCGTAGTCGCAGCCAGCTCTAGGGTTCTCACACACAGCATGCTCGGTTCCGGGAGGATCCACTCCTCGAGCAAAGGGGTAGATACATAAACTATCACTAATTCTAGAGTTGATGTATCCCAAAATTCCTTCTCATCAAAATTAACCCAATGCGACTGACGACTCGTCAATCGGATGCCCGGTCTGAGAGTTATTGGCTTTTCCGTTCTAAGGGCCTGGTTGGAATTATGCTTGCTCCAAACCTAGCCATTTTACAATGTTTTCCAGAACTCATTTAGAGTAACGAAAAATTACCACTTCATCGAGAGTATCCCAGTGTCTTAGACGGTGCATCGATCGGACGCGTGGTCTAGAAGATATTCTCGTTTAAGAAAAATAGGTCCGGCCCGTCAAGCCCAGTGGGCTGGCGAGTCAGGTCGATTCGGTTTGGATGGTCCAACCCGGCTGGGGGTCGGCCCAGCCTAGTGGGGCGCAGCACACCTAGGGATGCGGCCCGGTGGGTCTGACCTGATTAAGGGGTCGGCCCAGCCCGGTAGGGCGCGACCCACCCGCAGACCCGGTCCGCGGTTGTGAGTCGGTTCGGTTCGCCCGGCGGCGCCGAGCGGCACTGCCCTCCTTGCTACCCGGACGGTCGAAGCCGTCTGACTTGTCCGACGTGATTGGCCCACTATTACGGGTCGTGGTTCCTCCGCAGCGCGGTGCCAGGAGGTGACGTGGTTCCTTCAGCCCGGCCTACAGGCGGACGGCCGGTTCGCCCGCCGAAGCGGCCCGTGGAGTGGGGTTACGGTCTTCCCGCAGTGTTGTGCCCTGGTCCACCAGCCTAGCCGTATTTGGTCATCTGGTTCTTCCTTCTTGTCTGGTCATGAGACCGGCCGGTTTTTCTTTGGCCAAGCAGCCCGCGGATGCGGCCGCCGTCTTCCTCCACGTGGTCGGCACGCGGTCGTCGCTGCCTCTGGTCGCCAATGTCGTCACCTTCTCTATTCCATAGTTCTCCTCTGCCACGGTGCGATGACACTGTGCCCTCTTGACATCGCCTCCATTGTCAAACAATTAATAAACCAACAGAGGGATGTTGGGAAGTGTTTGTTTGGCCCGCACCCTCCGTGTTAAATGATAACAAAGGCCACCGTCGAACAAGAAAACATCGAAGAATCGAGGATATAATTTTATTCATTAAAAATTAAACAAAAACCCCTACCTCGATTCAAGGTACGTTGCACGTTGATGAGCCACGAAAGATGGTGTCACAGAATTCGGGCATCGTGGAAGACAGACGTCGATTCTGTTGCTGTCTGGGTGCGTCCGAAGAGAAGGCATCATTGGAGAAGTCCCTCACGTTCTTCATCGGATATAGTGAATTCTCCCAAAGCCTTCCCACCAAAATAAAAACTATAACCAAACTAAAAATAAAAACACACCACCTATATAAAGGGATGGCTTATAGTTTTCAAAATTCAAACACTTAAATTAATTCATTCATTCTGGAGTTCAATTTATTAATTAAAAGGTGTGGGCTAATTTATGGGAGAGAGAATAAGGTGGAGAGTCTCAATTAAAGAGGTCAGGTGTCAAATTAATTTAGGGGAGTTGATGGGGAGTTTAAGGGAAAGTTGAGGGGTTAGGATCGTGTGGGCCCCACCCTTAGTTATATCCTCCCAAGGGAGGCTATGTGGGGTGTGTGCCCCACCTCCAACTTTTTTTGGGGAAACTAACCACCAACCTAAATAAAACTATGTAACACATAATTTTATTTAGTTTAATAAAATCCCCTAAAATTAACTTTCAACCTACATAAAACGCAACTGCAGTAAAGGTCCCCTTAAGTGAATACCAGCGCTGTGAGTTCATCGGTGCCCTCTGATTTCAATTCTAAGCACCAGTTCATAAGAATGAAAAATACCACTCGTACGTTTACTGAACATACTTGAATAAAACTTCAGAAATTGTTTCTGGGCACACCGGGCCTCAGAATCAGGCGTCATCAGAAACCACAGACACGTAGAATTAACAAGAATCTAAGTAAAAAATTTCCTTGAAATTTCTGGGTCTTTACCCATTAATTATTTAAAAACAAATTTAGTGATAAGAGATATTTTTTGGATATGTTATTGAAGGACACATAACCCTTAGTACATTTTTTATGTTGATATGGTAAAATTTAGTTGGGATAAAGAGATGATAGACTAAGTTGGATATTATTGGTAACCTTTTAATTGATTGTGGATTTGATTAAAAAGTTATTTTTGAGATCCTTGGTGAAGTTTTCCACATTTTTTTATTTATTTGATATATTGAGATTTTTTAAAACATTTATGTTTTCATTGAGGTTTTATGTTCTTAGTGTTTTTGGTGACTTCTGTATTTTTCTGGGTATTAAGTTGAAAATTCTGTTAAGGTTTATATTAACCTTTTTGTTAATATATGATTTTATTTTATGTTAATTTTTTTCTATTGGATAGTGGGATGTAGATAACACTTATAGTTCAAAAATTATACATTTAAAAGGTGATATTTTTTGATATATTAAAGGCGAATCTGTGGATTAAATTTCATTTTAGTATCTAAATTTTATTCATGATATTTTGATAAATTTTACTACATTATAATATTATATAGTTAATTTTCATATTGATTGATGATATTTTAGGATATGTTTTATTAGTTTGAGGTATATGTAACCCTTAGCTTTAACATGTGATTTAATATGAAAGATAATATTTTAATAATGAAATTAATTTTTTTGGGATGTAAATGGAATGGAATGAGATCAACATTGAAGATAAAAATTAATTATTTTTTACAAGGTTGAGTAAATTAGGTATATAGGTTTAGTAATTTTTATAATGATTTAAGTTGAATATTTTCCATTATTATGGAAATTTTGGAGTAAAATGTATTATTTATTCACATGTAGGTTGGTAAATTTTGGATATTATCTTATCATTTACTAATTATTTAATTTTTTTAATGTTGAAAAATATGGGTAATAAATTCTTATTCTTTATGGATTATCTTATCTAGTATGATTTTATTTTAGTTCATTGGATCTAAAGAAATCCTCCAAAAAACTCATTGTCTAGAGAAAAAAATGAGACTGTAGTGGAAATTGATTAAATGATGAAGTTATACTTTTCAGTTATGTATATTTATTTATTTTATTATTCTAAACGATATAGTAATTCCTATACTCAAGTAAAATGAACTTGAAATAAACATTGTATCTTATTATCTTCATTTCTAATGAATCAATGGTCATTTCCACACCTCATTGATTTATGTTTTTATATTCTTTAACATTAACATTATCATTCCCTTTATTGTGATAAGTGTTCTGTATCACTCCCCATAATTATTCTTATGTTAATTTTCCCCTCTACATTTTTATTTTCACTTCATACTAATGTTATCCTATTTTAAAACCTAGTTATGTTTTTTTCAAGATAACCCTCATATTTCTCTTTCCCTCTTTTCAATAGAAAGTTTCATTAACCCTTTTAATTATGCGGGTTTTCAAGAAAGGAATTTTAAAATATAAAACCCATTATTAAAAATATAAAAGATGAAATTTATAGGAAGCAATTTATTAAATGGGGGAATATGAAACATTGAAATTTTAAAGGAACACTATGTTTTTAGCGTATAAAAAATGTAACTCCAATATTTAATGAACCAAAAAATATTATTTTAGGAGAATTATAAAATTGAAATTGAATTGGATTATATGAATAGAAGCAATATAATTATTATATATAAATACATTTCATACTAAAGAAAGTTTTACTGCTAAATTCTTGGGAAATAAAAAGTCAATTTTTCATAATATTATTTTATTCTTCAAAATACATTTTCTTCCAAAATAATTTCTGTTATTTGTTTCAGTGAATATGAATTTTAATTTGTATAAATTTTTTTAAAAAATGTATTTTATAAAATAATATCATTTTGATATCATACTATCAATGTTATCTTACAATGAATTATTGTAATTTCCTAAAAAGGTCGATTGTATACTTAATAGGTAAAAATTCATACTTTATTAAAAACAATATTTTTCTTTCAATATTTCATAATTATTAAAATTGTTCTATAAACTTTTATAAGAAAAATTACTTATATAATATTACTAATTATCTAATTAACTTTATTTCAATCAAAATAATAGTTGAATTTGTATAAAATATTTTTATATAAAAAATGCATTTCTTTGAAAAACTATTTTTTGTTACGTTTTGTGGGTATATATTAAATTAATTTCTTCACTATATATAAATTAAATAGTTAAAATTTTATTTTATATTTTGAATCATGATATCCAGATTGGGTAAATAGTTCCCTTTTATTTTTGGTCAATATAAATATTTACCATATTCTATTATTGTTACCACGGTAAAGGGAAAATTAGTTAATTAGGTTTAAAAATAATGTTATAAGGATTCAATTTAGTTCAAAAACATTACAAATTATAATTTTATGAGTGAAAATCATCCAAAGTTATCTAAAATTTGAATAATTACCTTTTTTCCATTAACTTTATTTTTACCTTTATAATATTTCAGTTGATAAAGTCAAAAATTTCACATAACTTCTTTTCATATAAATAATAATTTTTGATATGGATAAAAACATCATATGTTATGTTATAAATTTTTATTTGGAATACTTATGAATTTTTTTCATTTTAGTTTAGTTTTTATTTTTAGAAATTAAATAATTTCCATATTTTATTATGCCACGTTGACATATATATTGTACAAGTAGTAGAAAAATCCAATATGTGATTTTAAAAACACTAAAATTTTCTTTTTTATTGATTTTTAGAATCCTACAAATTATTTATAAACATATAACATATTAGTGATATTGAAATTTTTTATATTTTATTATATTTGTTTCCATGTTTTTCCATGGTCAAATTATGTAAATAGTTTCAAAAATGACATTAATGATATTTTATATTAATTTAAATTTAACAAAAAGATTCAAATTTTTATAAAAAAAAAATTAATCCAAATAAATGGGATATGATTTAAAATTTAAATCTAGTTCCATTTATGGGTCACTTTTACATTAATTTTTACTTTATTGATCCATAAAAAGTAAAAAAATTGATTAGATGATAATTTACAAAATGGTTAACAGGGGTAAAAACTAAGAGATAAGGGTAAAAAATAACCAAATCATTTCTAAATTTTATTTTATGTGATGATGTTGAATCATAATAATATTATTTTCAATTATATAATTTTTTATCCTATTTTATGTGAAAAATAATATATATTACATTAATACTTTTTATAATTCAAAGATTGCCCCTCCCCTCACTTTTAATTGGGAAGTTCCTCCCCTTCGTTATTGACAACGATATAGCCTTCTATATTATCCAATACCTACCATAGTATCATATTATATTCCTTAAAAATATCTTATATCCTTCTTTTGTTCAAAAAAATGATTCTTTCAAGTCTTAAGCTGTCTGTCAAAAGAGGTTTTTCAGCGAAGGGGTGTAACTCCTAACTGAGTGTTTTCAATTATATTTCTCCATATACCTCCTATGAATCACTGTAATTAATTCTAAAATAATTTTTCACTATATTTAAAAAAATTAATTTTTATTATGATGATGGAACGACCATTATACACATTCTTCTCATCTGTTGGAAATTGATAACACCACTCATGTGTACTTGTGGACTACCACCTCCACGAAATGATGTGATTTGTTTTTCACTTCCCATGTAAATGGATGATAATAAGGATAAATTTAATTAAAATATATTATATATATTATATATAAATTATTTTCTAATGATTAATTATTAATTAACTTTCTGTCATTCCATCCTTCAAAAAAAGGAAGCATCATTCCTCTGTATGTACGACCTAATTTTTCCATTCATGCTGTAATTAATTTTTATATATCTAAATTTTTTTGTGAATATAAATATATAACGAATTGATATATTATTTATATCATGGTTAAATTATTTATATGATGGAACGATGATCAGAGTGAAAATATTGGAAGGTAAGAAACTAAACCTCCATGATAAAACTACATAATTAACACCTAGAAATGATGATTATATTAAATAATTATTAATAAATTCATGTTAAAATGGTATAAGTTGATAATATATGATATTATTAGTATCTAATGTTTTGTATTATAAAATTAAAATAAATTTGAATTTATTATACATCAATTTAGAGTGATTTTGAACAATTGGAACTTGAGGTAATGGTTTCTCATGTCACGTTATCCATGAGATGTATGCCATATTCACAACTTATTTATTTTATGTAGTGTATTTATGCTACCAAATAATTTATTTAATGATTATTTTTATGGGAATTATGGGGATTTAAAAATCCATATATGTTTTTTTATTTCATGAGGATTTCATTTAGAGAATACTAAAGCGGTAATAGTTCTTGATCTCAACATTGTTTATTTGAAAAATTATTGAAGTTATGTACCCTTTTCTGTTTAAGAGGGGTATATACTTACCCATTGACATTTTATATCATTATTATCCTTATTTTAATAATATTTAATGTTTTATTTGATTTTATTTTTTTCACAGGGCTTACAATTCAAAATGTACCAAAATTATAAGGGATTTATGTTACAATCTCTTTCTTTAATGGGATTGTTTATGATTAAGTTTCTAATTAATAAATTTCATTATCTAATTCTAAATAATCATGATCATTTTATTATCATATTGTTATTTCTAGATATTTTATTTTTTCCCTTTAATTTTCCTTTCTTTACCTACTTAAGATACCAAAATAAATTTTTTAATGAAATTTGACGTCATTTCTCTCTTCGATTGAAATTATTTTTTCTTCCATGCACATGTTTTTAAAAATACTTTTAGTAATGTTTTTAATATTTTCCTAGGATTTTTTTAATCCATTTTAACCCATGTTTTATCTTATAGAAATTGTTTTAAATTTAATCTTTTTTTTGTTTCCTGAATGAAGTAGTTAAACTGAATATTTTTTTAAAAAGTTGTGTTTATTTACACAACAAGAAAAAAATAATTTATATCATGATCGCTCAATTATATGGAGAATCTTTTATATGTTTCAATGTTATTTTAAATGAATTTTTTCCCTAAATTTTTAGTAATGTTCATATTTTAAATAAATGATTTCAAAATTAATATGGTATTTTCCTCAACAATATTATATGTGATATTTTAAAGGAATTTTCATTTAGGATAATATAATTTGATGTTACTTATTCATTTTTGGGGATATGATCCAAGGAAATCATCCTTATTCTTTTTATGGATGGTTTATTAATATTATTTTTATATATTTATGAAAACATGTTATATTTCCATGGGTTATGTTATATGAATAATTATTTAAGATATTCTATCATAAGTATGAATAGATTATGATTATATGATGCATGAACAATGAATTACATATCCCTATGATTTATATGGTAGAGATGGATATCTCATGAGACAATAAGGACAGGAATGGGCAGTGAACCTAGTTCATTAAGGGACTCTATCCACTACAATATTTTTGGGAGGGAGCCTTGACTAAGGATATGATAGAATGGAGACTGAACCCAATCCATTATGACAATATTTATAGTGATACTTGAATAAAGAAATTATTTTATACGCTTATGTATTTGAAAAAACATATGTCTTGTTCCAATGTTACAATCTAATGGCTCATGTTCTTCTATTTCAGTATGACTCATGTCTTGTTAACTAGAAAGTTCTATGTTAGGCTTCATATTTATGATCTTTGATATGATGGGTATTAAATTTCAAATGTTAATATCGTATTATCATATCATTTTTCTCATATTATGTTTATGTGATCATTGATATCTCTAACATTTACCCTTATTTATCATATAATCTCACTCTTTTTTATGTTTCCTTACCCCTAGTTATGAAGAATGGTTTTAAGTAGGTTATTTCAATGATGAGTATTATGCGGTAAGACCTTTGGATAACATGATGAAGATCTTTCATGAGATAATAAGACAATGTATTTATTATCCAAAGACACTAAACCATTAAAATTATGGCTTGGTTCATAATTTTATGTATTGAATGTTCATAAAAAATGATGGGACATTTACTTAAGTGAATATGGATTGGGGATTACACTGTGTATTAAGAACTTTTGGATTGTATCCTTTCAGTTTATAACTATATAGTTAAATATGACTAGAGTCATGGATATTGTAAACCAGTGAAGGATAGAGTTGGGTTGTAAGCTGGATTAGAATCCCATATATATGACATAGGATCATTGATTATACTAAGGTCTAAATGGGAAATCCAAAAAAGTACTTGGTGTAAATAAAGATAATATGATATGGAAAAGGGAGATTAGATTTATGTTATGGTCCATGATGGGATTATATGGATCTTATCATGTTAAAATGTGGATGATGGCCAAGTATATGAGGGTTATAGCAGGTCACCTTGGATATTTAGAATATGTATTTTAGACCTGGAAGAATTTTACCAATTCCGAATGGTATGAGACCTCATTATCAATGAAATATATGGTTTTCAATACCCTTTGAAACCTACCAGATAGGGAGGAAAACCAGGGTATATCATTTATAAGGTTCATGATTACTATTACTAAAGGAGTTCATGATCAACTTGAATCTTGAAAACATAAATAATTTCTCAGTTAGGTATGTTATGTTGATTTTAAAGATACCATGAAAGAGTATGGTTATAGGGGTCTTGAAATTAATAAAAATAGTTAATTATATCATTTTGGATATCATTAGAGATTGAATACTCGTTGAATAGTTATCTTTTGAGGAAGATACAATTGAGTTAAATACTTTATCGAGCCACACCATTAGATTATGGGTAAAGAAAATTTTTGTAATCCATAAAATCATATAAAAATTATGTTTTATATAGATAGTTAGGATCAATAATTGGTAAGGAAGGATAAAATTTGGAACCTCATAAGATTTTTCTGGGACACATTTCGTGAAAGACCTATACAAGTTAAATAAAGTGGGAACTCGTGAAACGGTTATACATGCCCACCCACAAATAACTATTGCATATAGAGAGTAATTGTGATAATAAAATGGGGTAGCAAATATCCCCATCTATACTAATGTTTAAAATACACCTAATGAAACTCGTTTTTAATGACTTTCTCATAAAGTATATACCCAAAAATGATATTTTTTCTAAAACTTTGTTCCTTTCGAAAATTATTTGTCTCTTAAAATTCATGTTATGGTTTATATTTATAAAAAAATAAAGAAAATAATTTCGAGGAAAGGAGCTACTTCGACCAGGGAAAATAGATGATTATAGTCACAAAAAACAACTAATTCATTATTACTATTGATTAGAAAATTTTAATAAATTAACAAATCCATAAAATAGTATTGTTTTATTACCAAAAAATATTCCTAGAGTTAAATAATTTCAGGAATCCATATAAGAGTAACACCTGACTACCAAAATCAATTACTAGGCTGAAATAATTTAATGTGGCCAAAGACATGTACCATTTGACCACTATAAACAATGTCCAAGCCCTCTATTCTGAATGTGAATGTAAATGAATTTTGGCCTCTCTTACCATATAACACATACAACCTCTTAACTTTTACATAGTCTAATTATTTATTTATGGTGAGGCATGTCTACTATTGTAAAGTTAGGGTATTTTAAAATTTCCTTTTTAATATTCTTGAGAAGGTATTGATTTCCTATTCCATTTGATAACAAATTCACTCCATATAATTTGATTAAATCATAATGAATAGGGTTAAATTTCGAGGCAAACAATGTGTTTCAAAGTAGATCTACAAGGCCCATAAAAATTTGAATTTATAATGTTAACTCCTAAACCTCTAGAGAGGGGATATAGGGTCCACCCATTTATTATATTTTTTTGTCGTACAAGAAGTTATTTGAAGTTACTCATGTTCTCGTAGGAGTAATTTTATATGTTATACATAGAACTCCTCTGCAAAATAATTATTCTACATATATCACATAAATCCCTTCCATATAAAAATTTCAAATGAATCTAAATGAATATATAACCACATTAAATTTATTTTAACATGTTCATTAACAAATCATTTTTACAAGCCTCTCAAAATTATATAATTTATAAACATTGTATGCTTCACATAATTTCTATATGAATTTCTTGAGATCCCCAATTTCCCATGAATTATTATTTCATACGATCACTTATTTTGTTCCAAATAAATAAACACAATTTGATGTTTATTAATATATATAAATAAATTTGGAATAATAAAATTATGCTATTATAATATGTTTAATCAATATGATTAACAATTTTAACTACATATCACATCAATGCAGCTACCAGGGTAGTCTAATTCTGTTTGATAAGTTGGGAGTGGGTGTAGGAAACTACTTTGAATCATTAAGGATACCCATTTATGTGTTAGTGTTAATGTAACACCTGAAGATTTCATAGCACGTTATTTCTTCAAAGTAATTCAATAACTTGCACTACACGCAACACCGAGTTCAAGCGCACCACAAGATTACCAAACTAGCCGTTAAAAGAGGTTATGAATAGTATTAACAGAATTTTGAACATTATATAATCCATATTATTAGTTTCTTATGATAATGTAAGAACTAATTCATTCTTTTCAGATAAAAGAATTATTTTTCAAAAAATGCACTTTTACCGTCTTTTATTGGTGAACCCTTTTTAAATATAATATTTGAAACATTTATATATTAAATTTTAAAAAATAAACTTCTTCTTTAGAATCGGGAAATAAGAATTTAGTTTCAATTAATGTTTGTTGTTTTTCTGATAACTTTCATATTTGGGTGAATAGTGAAAAAACCTATATTTTAACTGAAAACAACATTTTCAATCAAAATACTTTACACTGTTGAATTATACATTTTATTGTTTTTGAAGTTTAATTAGATTATATTTTTAACCTTTAATCCAATGTTGGTATTTGGAATTAATTTCATGATGAAATTATACATAAACAAGTGTCAATCTTTTGATAGTTAATATTTCTTAAAAATACGTCTTTTGGTTTTGACAATGGGAATTAATTTTAAATTATTGAATGCAACTTATATGTTTTGAATTTGTTAAAATAGACATCATTTTTGGATTTTGAATATCAAAATTATTCTGGGGTGAATTTTTGGTATTTTTCTGAAAACTTTCAATTTTTGATGAATAGTGAAAAACAATGAGTTGTTGTTTAAAACCATCTTTTTATTTAAATAATAATTAATTTTATTTAAATTTTTTTAGGTAAAAATAGATACATAATACCTATATAAATTCAATTTAATTCATTGGATTCAGTTTAAAATAATTTTAGATATATAGAAATCTTACTGAACCTTCACTGCCTTTTACCCACCTCCTAGGAGAATTTGTAAATTCACATAAAACGTAATTTTACCACTTATGTGAGTTGAATTTCAAAAATCCAAGAGACATGGTTAATATCAAGGAGTAAAACTTGGTTCAATAAGATAAAACTAATTTTTGGTGAATAGTAACTTTTTACTTTTATTTACCATGGTTAAAAGTAAATAGCGTAAGTGAGGGTAAAAATGATATTAATATTACCCTAACACATGTCCTAACTCTACTGGAAAAGTGTATCTCGACCAAAAACAACCTTAGGAATAAAATATTATCATTTAGGTCCACTTGGATTAGATTAATACATTTATTATTATTTAATTCAAAGATGAGTTAAAAGAGTTAAAATCAAATTTTAATAACTAAAACATTTTTAATATAAGGTTATTCATAAGATAAATTAGATTAAAAATATTCATTATAAGTCTAAAGAGATTTCCTACATCATGGTATTTTATTTATAATTTTTATACATTAAATAATCAAATTTATTTTTGACAAAATGATGATGTAGTAATTACCATATTCATGAAAGAATCAAATAAATGGTATTATAAATATTAAAATAAATATAATTTCAATGTTTTTATGAAATACACGAATTTTCTTGGTGAATATGACATGATAGATATGATTCAATGTATCTTGTTTGAAGTTATAAAGTTGTGATGACTTTCACAAAAACAAAATACCAAATAGTGTCAAAATTGACATAAATTAATATTTAAAACAAATATTTTATTATTAATTGATATTTGACCCATACCCACCTTATCATCGAAATAAATTAGTTTGGAGCCATTATAAACCGAATATGAATTTATTATAAATTAATATTTTAAGTTTTTCCTAAGGTTCCTCTCACCCCTATTATAAAAGGGCACTCCCCCTTCTCACTAATACACACCTTAAAATCCTTTTGGTCTGGCCAAACTCTACCCAAATATACTCCCAACTTCCCTCAATTCAACCTAGAGGCCTTAGTTTGATCAGAAATCCAACCTATGAATCCATTTTGATCAAATCAAAAGGAAGAACCCGAAGAAGTGGAAATGATTTCACCACCCTCTTTCAAGTTCCTTTCTTCTTCCACTTCTTCTTTCTTTGTTATTTCCATTCTGAAATAATAACTCCAGTATCTTCTATATATTTTGATGTTATTATAAATATGTTACAACCAAATTGATTATTCTATCCACCCTTTTAATGACATGTCACCATACGTGCGTACGTACGGATTACCATCTCCACGTTGTGGTTTAATTGTTATTCAATACATTATTATTTGGATGGGTATAATAATGATGTGTATTTGATGTAAATAATAAATATAACATGATAAGGATTCTGTATATATGATATACTATCCAATTATATATTATTTTAATATCAACGTAATGAATAAATTAATTTATATTAATTATTTTATTATTTATTTATGTGGTGTATTTTCATCAAATTCATAATTAAAAAAAGGATTTTTCCCTGACTTGGGTAAACCTCATATTTTGAACTCAATACCAGTCTCAGATTTATGATATGAGACACTGTTTGGGAGTTATTTCACTTTTTTAGTAAAATTGTTGGTACATGGTATTAATATATTTTAATATCTTTGAAATTTATATTTTGGGCTCATCGGGCCTTGAAATCTCGCATTGTCTCAATTCATGCCTCAAAAAATACTTCTAAATATATTTAAAAATATTTCAAGGAAAAAAATAGGGTTTCTATATTTTACATAAACACATTACTTTTGTATATTGAGTACACAAAAATAGAAAAATTCAAGGAAAACATGTATTCTTCATAAATAACTAGTGGATAAGAAAATGCATGATATTATTGAGAGGTATAACAAAATATTCAATTAGTGTGAATATAATCATAAATAATCTTATTAAATAATGATATTTTAAAATAAAACTTTTACCACTTTGGTAACTTTTGAATCGTAATCCACATAAAATAATAATCCTTATATAGATAGGTATATCACATAATTATCAATATAATAATCATAAAATACATTCAAATGTATCATTTATATACGTATATAAAAGAAAAAAGTGGAATATAATCCATGCATCACAAATACGTAAAAGTGAGAAGGAAATCCCTTACCTTATGTTTTTACTTCCTTTGTACAAATTAGAACATTATATATAACAAATATCGGTTTAGTATAAATATATTATAGAAATATACTCATATTAATCACACAATATATGGTTTACCAATATCCTTTTATTACCAATTTATTAACAATTCCATGTTAAAATCGTGTTTAGAGTAATGACTTCCTTGTTTTTCATGTACGTTTTGATTTTTTTCAGAACTTTTAATTTTATCATGGTTCCATCATCCCAATAATTTTTATAATGATATAAATGTCATATATATTCATTATATAAATATATATTATTATTAATTCATTAATATTACATATAGAACAAAATAACAAAGTTCATGGAGATGATAGGTCGTACGTACGAATCAACCCTATTTCCATTTTCTAGAAGGAAGAGAACAAATGAGGGTAAAAATATATCACATTTCTAGATTCCTAATAATTTCATATATATATATATATAATATTCATTAATTTATCCTTGTTACCATAAATTTAAACCATATTTGAAAAATTAATTGCCTCGCTTCGTGAGGTGGTAGTCCACCAAAAAGCGGAACAAAGTTATCCTATTCCAATGGAATGGAAAGTAAGAAGTTATATGTGCTATAATAATTATAGGATTATAATTCTATCATAAATATCATATAAAATTTTTAATACAATCATTCTAACCATCTACGAGAGTTTTTTATGGAAGACAAATTACATCGATTCATGAGGTGGTAGTCCGTCGTACACATGATCGACGATATCTTTTTCCATTTGATGGAAGAGGAGATGGATATAGGTTATTATATATAAATAATAACATATTAGAAAATTAAATATATATTTTTATTATATTATCATTTTCTAATGATATTTTAATGATTTTGAAGAATAAATAAAATAAAAACACTTAATTAATAATGTTACCACTTCTTGGGAAAACCTCTTTAGGTTAGCACCAAATACATTTTTTTGAGGGATTAAAAATCCATTTATGGTATCTAAGAAGTGTTTATAGAATTAATAATGATATTTTGGAAGGTATTTTGTTATATAAAGTGATTTTTAAATGTAAAGTTGATGGGATTTGAGGTTCCCTTTTATAAGTGGGGGAGATGACACACGTGGAAGTTTTGAAAAAGGGAAAGTATACCCACGTTTCAAAAATACCAAAAGGGTAAAAAAAATTACATTATAAAAACATAGAGGTAAAAATGTGAAAATATGGCCATATATTTTTATTTGGAAAAGTTTTTAGGTATTATTACCTCTTATATTTTTAGTTTAACCCCATTAAAGTTGTTTTTATCATAACAGCGGTAACTAATTTTTACTATTTTTCTATTCACATTGACCAAAAATTCTATTGAAATTATTATATAATATTAATTTTGATTATTCCAAATTTTTAATGAATTTTTAAGGATTCCATTCATATAGGTGAAAATTTTTAATTTAAAATTAACACTACGGTAGCAATGAAAAAACAGTTTTCCAAAGTGAAAATTTTCCAAAGTATAGTATGTTTTAATATCAAAAGTCTATATGAATTTTATTAAAATGAACTAAATTTTTTTAAAAGTAACATAATTTTAATAATTATTTTAAAAAATTTCTAAACAATATATAACTTTTTAAACAATTCAAATTAAAATTCACTTTTGAAAAAAATAAGTATTTTCTACTATTCACAGAGAAATTAATCTTTTCAAAACAATTGCCAAATATAATCTTACAAGAATTTTGGTATTTTGATAAAAATAATAAAGTAATTTTTAAAAATTAATTTTATTAGGGTTTCAAAATTTTATTTTATTATTTTTTGACAAAAATAAATACAAATATTTTTTTTGAGAAAAAAAGCATTTTCGAAGCATATAAAGTATTTACTAAAAACTAAGTAATTATTTATAAATATATTTTCTTTATCTGAAACCATTATATATAATTTCTAAAATGTTTTTATTAATATTTATATAGAAAAAATTAATATCAATATTTTTTATGTTCATGTTTAAATAATAATATTAATAGTATATCATGGTTCACTAGCTATAGAAGAAATTAATTTTTTTGAAAAACAAATCCTAAAATTAGAGGGTGTTACACTTATAGGATTAATTAATTGGATATTCCACTTTTTTCGGAATTGTTCATGTTTTTTGTTTATGTACTACATATTGTTTTATTCCAAGATTAATTTGGATCATGCTAACCATCTAGAGATTTGTTTGGGTGCCTTGAGAGACTGTCATCTATATGAAAAATTGTCCAAGTGAAAGTTTTGGTTTAGGGAGGTAAATATTTTGGTCAGTATGATTTTCTAGGAAGTAGTCTGAGTGGATCCAGAGATGTTTTAAGTAGCCATGTAATTAGAGAAACCCAATTATCTATTTTATATTTGAATATTTCTAGGCTTGGTTAGCTATTATAGTTGGTTTTTTAGGGGCTTAACTATAGTAGCCTCTCCATTGAAAACCTTGAACAAGGAATGGGGTGATGCTTCAGTGGGATGTGAATTGATATTGTTCTTTTGAGCAGTTGTAGACCAATATAACATATGTTCTAGTTTTGATTCTTCTCAATCCTATTTGTCTTCTATTGTCTTTTATGATTCTTTTTTTGTGTGTTTTGGTTGTGTACTGATATAGGATTACCATATGGTGTCATATGTATTGAATAAGATTTACCAAAATGAGAGGAATTATCTAACCCATGACCAATAATTTTTTATCATACTATGGAAACATTACCACTTTAGTCAGTGTTTTATAGAGTATTCATATCATAATAGATTGAATTGTATCTTCAACTAGAATCACCTAAACCATAGATAGAGATGTTGGGTGGAATACCTTTAGAACTTTTATTTTAATATTGATTATATTATCAGAAAGGGGTATGCGGTCATTGTTTTGATAATAATTAGATCAGTAGGGTCTATTGAGTTCATTTACTGATCTGATTCTAGATAATAATGATGATGGAGAATGGGGTTTCATGGAAAGTGTGCATGTCACACTATATATTATCGATCGGGTTAGGTGTAAGAAAGTACCCTGCCATGAGTTCTAGTAGATTAGTAGTTCGTCAAATGGTGGTGATAACTTGAGTTATTGTTCTGAGTCTCCCGATGGTTTTATCCTCTTTAGGATGTGTCCTGTAGTTCCTTTAAGCCTGAGGTAGGTGTTGATGTGTGAGGTGTGTCATTATAGTTGGGTCAGCACCCCTGGGTGTTAAATATGTTTTATTACATCATAGGTTTATATTGGTTTCCCAGTATGGGACATACACCAGAAGATTTTTTTCCCATTTTTTTGGCCCATAAGAGGATCAAATATAAGCATTGGAGACTAGTATTATTGTTACATCCACTTACCATTCCCTTAAAGAGTGAAGATGTAATCTCTATGGATTTTATAATTAGGTTACCATGTACTCTAAGTAGGAAAGATTCTATATGGGTGATTATTTATCATATAATGAAATAATTCTATTTTCAACCCATTATAGAGTCGATTAGAGGACATGACCTCAAACTTTTAGATGTTCAAAAGGTTTTTCATCTTTATGGACTACCCTCAGAAATAGTCACATGCCCGGTTTTCCATTCAACATACAAATTCTAGAGGGTAATCTACAAGGATTTGGGAATTGATCTGTTATTGATCACTACATATCACCCATAGATGGATCGTCAGTCTAACCAGACCATCAAAACTCTCATGTTTATGTTTCAAGTTAATGTGCTTAATTTAGAGGGTTTATGGGAAATGAACCTATCATTATTTGAGTTTTTCATATAGTAATTGTTTTTATTCCTTAGTTAGGATGGCCTTATTTTAGTTGTTTTATGTATGGTGTTTACAATCTATATTATGTTAGGCTAAGGTGAGTGAACATTACATTGTTATACTAGGACCCATCTAGGAGACATCCAAGACAGTTCGTCTAGTTTAGAAATGGTTAGCAATAGTTCAGAATAACCAGAAATAATATTTTTTCCATCATCACGCCTTTTGGATTTTCTATTGGGTGATTAGGTGTTCCCATGGGAATTTTTTTGACTATGATATCATTTATAATTAAAGTAGGGAAAGTTAGTTTAATGTTATGTCTGATCGTTTCTTATAGTATAAAATCTTATGAAGGTAGAATATAAGTTAAAGTCACTAATATAGTTGACCAGAATTAAGGATTTATTTCATGTTTCCTTGATAAAGAGTCACCATATGGACCCCTCTGATGTGTTTTAGTGGTATTATTTAGAGATTGATCATGATACCACTGTTTCATAGAATCAATTTCTGATCAATGATTGTAAAAAAAACAGGGTTCTCTATGGTAAGTCATTTCTATAGGTATGTGTTCTCTATTAATGTGGATGTAATATCCATGAGATAAGGGGTGGGAATATTTTTCAAGGGATAAGTGGACTCGCTGATTTTTTCCAATGATTCCTAATTAATTTTTGGATTGAAAAAAAATGTTTGGTGGGAGTTTCTAATAGACATTCGATCACTAGAGCATCTATTTTTAATTTTTATTTTCCTTTTAGTTAATTATTGGATTTCTCAGGTGTTGTGGGTTTGAAGTGGGAGTTTTTTGGGAGATAGAACAAGGAACATTGTTAGTGAAAAAATTTTATATCCATGTAGGAAAGCCTTGTGAGGGTCTGAAGAGGGTGATAATGGGGTTTTACACAGTTCGAGCATGGTATTTCAAACTGCGGGTTTAGATTTTGGATAGATAGTAGCCCTATGTTGTTGGTGCTTAGTTTTCATAATCATGTGGAAAAAACATGTGTCATGTCTATATTTAAGGGCGTTTTCCATGGATTTCCTTTAAATTGTTCATCACCTTTGGGTTGTGGTGTTCTAATTGTAAATGAAATGATTTATGATTGATATGTATACATTGTATGATGTGATCTAGAGAATGGTTTGTAAATGTGAATGTTTAAAGAGGGTTTTACTAATTGGGGTGGAATGTTTGCACCCCAAGGGTTTGATTAAATGGATCAAAGGGATTTTAATATTTTGAATGGATTTGAAAATTGATTTTATAAATGTTTTTACCTTTTCGAAAGGAGTTTTATAAAATGGGAGTGTTTATTTTTTCAAAATTTATTATGTGATAGATTTTATTTATATTGATATTTTTTTGATTATGTTGGTATGGAGTATCATATGGTTTGACTGTTGTATAAAAAAGGAAATTGTTCAAGAGACTAACAGATCCATTATATAGAAGACTATATGAGCTTCTATTGAGGTTCCTAAGATACTATGAGAAACTTTGGGTAGGAATTCCATGATAGATTCCATGATTGGTTGTCATAGTACCATGAGAGTTTGTAGAGTTGATCATAGGGAAGATAGTGATAGATTCCATTTTTTCTTATCAGGCTAGTGTACTTGTTTAACCTCACTCATAATAGGCATTATGGTAAGAGATCTATGTGTACATTACTAATTCTAGATTGTTTTATATTATTTTTGAATTTCATTATTGCCATGTTTTATGTGATGGGATATTTTATGACCATTTTTTATTATTAGTTTAATGGTTGTGTTTTTCATCCTTATACCTTATTTTGATTTATTTGTGGCAGTTTGAGTATATTTTTCCTTATGACATTATTTCTTTATTTGATTCATATTTTAAAATTTTTTGGAAAATAAGATTTATTGGAAATGGAAAAACAAATGGATATAATAGGTTTATTTTAAAATGTGATTCCTTCAAAGTGAATTAGTTAAAAAAGTGTTTTTAACCTAGTTTATTGGCTCATTTTCTTGAAATCCTTAAATAGATGTAGTGTGGAATCATATTGGTATTTGGGCCTCACACCCCATATATTTCATTATGAATATATAGATTTTATTTTCTAGGACATTGGTAAATAAAATGGAACCATGCACCATAGTGTCTCAACATTATTATAATCGTTCATATTTTTTTGGAGGAGACGTGGTCTCATGGTATTAACTCATGAGAAGTCATTTTGGGATTTTGTATCTGTTTGGATGTATGTATTGTTCGTATTTAGTCTTATGCCCTTTATTTTGAGTTTAGGATTTTTAATGAATATAAAATGTATATTTATGATTATGAAATGTTTTTTTATATTTATGTTTTTCTTATGGCATCTTCTTTTCTTATTCCTGTACTCTAGATGTTTCATTTTGTATTTATAAATCTGATAATATTGGTATTGTCATCATGTTTCATGGATACGTCATGTCCATTTAAATTTACAGAAATTACTCCAAATATATAGTTAGTTGTGCCCAATTATTTTCATCATTCCATGGTGATTAGGAACACACTTTGGGCCTTATGAGAGGACGGCTCAACTAACAGGTCTAGTCGACCTAGTTCGGTTTGTTACAGATATATAGGAAGCTGTCAATGAACCCATATACATTTCCATCTATAAGTAGGGTGACTCTTCCAAAAAATACCTACAAAACCAATTATCAAGATATATAGACTGATTATAATTCCTGAAAGATAAATTCAACCATAAAATAGATCTAGGATTCCTTGTAGGTAGAATAAATAATTTTGATATAATTTGGAAAGATCACGACGTCATCAAACATTTCATATGAGAGCCAACATGATTGGGTGCATTCCTATATTAAATAATATAATGTTTTCATCCACTCATTCAATGTAAAATATTTTTAATCGGATTTATTTCTTAGGCTAATGAAACTTTTTCCATATATTGATGATGAAGATGAAGTTAGATTTGATAAAGATGTTGAAGTTGATGGCATAAAGGAAAGTGATACCACTAATAAGGGGGTATCTAGATAGAAATATTCTTTATCAGAGATAAGATTCATCCTATTTCATTTAAAAAATGTTCCTATTGATGTTTTCATTGATATTTTCCTTTTCATTTGAAGGAGTTTGAGTAGGCTCACCCACTTATCACTTATCCAATGAATATTTTGACACTTTCATACAAATATTTTTTTCTCATATGTTAAGGTATGTATCATGGGTTCAAAATAATAGGTTTCTTTAAAGAATATTTTCGTCAGCCACCAATAATGGGATTCCTTGGAGGCATTAAGTTCTCGAACCTAGGAGATATTGAAATTGATCCTCAATTTGAATGTGTCTTCCTATGAATCTACCCTCTTAGATTTATAATATTACCTCAATTATGTTGAATATTTGTTAGAATATACTACATTACGTTTTCAATAAATTCTATGAATCCTTGGAGGAACATATGTTTCCTTGTTACATATACACTATTTATCAACTATGATAATCAATGATCATTTTTATGTGGTAATTCCTTCATTGGATAAATCATGTTGAATCAAGATAATAGGGGGCCTATGTATGTGGTTCTTATAGATGGTATAATACTTTTATTGATATATGATTCCCCTAAAGAGATGTACACTACAGGGCTTCCCTCATCAAGTGTACAATAATGAAGAAACATCAATGTATAAAGAGCCTCTTTTCACGACATAAGGAAAAAAAGTTGGGGTATTCTCTTTTTTCACATCTTTATGTGCCAATAGAGTTTGAAGATTTTAGTGTCCTAAATATTTATGGTGTTCATCTTCATTTCATTCAAAAAAATAATAATTTCTATTGGTTAACACATATTGGGTTTTAATTTCAACAGCCCAAACTAAAATAAAAAATATTCTCAAGGCCTCTACACTAGTTTCTAAGCCTCAAAAATTATAAACTAGTACATTGTTAGATCACCTGAGTGATTTTGAGGTCTATCCCTCTAAGTTATTTGGTTCCAAATTATCATTAATTTCTTATATTGAACTCCTACATAGACAAGAGTGTACCTCACTTTAGTGAAGGATATGGATTTTTGTGGGTACATTTTGTGGATGAACCATGAGATCCCTCTCAATGAGAATTCAATACAATGGTATCATCTTTAATAAATGTTCAAAAATCTTTTTTAAGGAATTTTTCATTACCATGTAGTTCATACTAGTGCAAAGGAAGTGGTCTTTTTAGGGGAGTGAGCAAGAATACTCCAGTCCAAACTTTTGATGGTAGAATCTATGGAACACCCTATATACCATAGGTCCAATAAATATAATAAATCTTCCCAATATGATTTCATGAAAATGGAATGACAAATATATTTCACGGATCATAAGGACCTAGTTGAATGACTTTTTCAAAAGATTGATGTTTTTGAAAAGCAAATGGAATAAAAAATTAATATTTTTGAGGAAGATTTTAAAGTAGGACTGGATGTTGTTAAATGGGAAGATACATTGTGAATTGATGAATAGGTAAATACTCTAATACTGAACAAACTATGTTATTTTATTATTTACTTACTTCAATAAATGATAAAACTTCATGAATCAATTAATTTTTAATTTAAATATATTCTTTTCAAAAAAATTAAATGATTAGGTGGAGACTTAGAATTTTTGATTCACCACTTTTGTTTGACTAATTAATGGATACCTTCTTCCCTTAAACTATTATTAATATTTTTGACCCTATTACTTGGACTATTAGCCCATGAAAATCCATGAAAACTCATAAAGAGATAAATCATAACAATTAATTTCACTTTTAAAATTAACATAAATATACATGAAATATCAAAATCTCAAAATAATAAATTTAAATTATGAAGAGGAGGTCAATAAATGAATTTATCCCAAAATGAAATTGTAATTTTAAAAATACTGTGTTTGAATAAAATCACCATAAGAATAGGTGAAACTGTTGAAAAAATGTTGTACGGTTTTAATTTGTTTTGAACCTATTCACATGGATAGAGTTGGGTAGGCCAGATTTGTGGTACAATTTCCAACACTGTAATAAATGGTTAGTCCATTTAGATATGAGGTAGTGAATGAAATAGAATAATTATAATTATTAAGGTTTTTTATGGTAAAATAAATGTCTAATAGAGTTCTAGTTCCCTAAAATTATATATTTTTTTACTATACAAAATTTTATACAAATATATGTGGGGGATGGGATGATTCTATAAATGTTTCCTAAATCCATAGACCTATCTATCATGGATTGAAGTTTCTTTTAGTATTAATGGTTGTCCCAATTAATATGCATGTCTCCTTATTTTAACAATCTATTTTTCTTATGTTGGGAATGGGAAAAGATTAGTGTATATATATCATCTTTTTTCTTAATAAACCCTTTATGGAATTTTCACATGATGAAATTAGGGTATTTTCTCTCCATTAATGTAATTAATTTATTCTTGTATAGCCACGGTGATGACCTAGAGAGTGGAGGCTCAGATGTTTTCTTGGATTCCATTTGTGGGTTTTCAACTAAGCTGGTACCATATCTCTTACCTTTTTGAAATTGTGGTCTTATAAGTCAGTTGAAGAAAATATATTGTTTAAGTTTAGTAATCATTGACTAAGAGATTATATATTGTAAAAAGTGATTAGATTAAGGTAAACCCAACATGAATGGAGATCCCAATACAAATATAGAAAATGTCTAGGATGTGTGTGTATAGGTTAAGATCAATGTTCTCCTATTACTGTTATGGGTGTGACAACTGTAATGGGGTTTCAAGAGATATGAGCATTATAAGACCTCTTAATAAGTTATAGGAACAATTTAAATTATTACTTTAGTTTCTTTAATTAGGAAACAATGAAAATAAATTATCATGTAGAGGTTAACCACTGAACACATTCTAATCATGGGTTCCACTGCAATACCGTTGAGGTAACACGGGACAATAGGATCTTCTCATTAGGATGAAAACATGTATCTGGTTGGTTAGAAGTTATATAAATATGTGGAATATATGATGTCACTAATTAGAGGGATCCTTTTTATAATCTGATGAAATTGTTATCAGTATCCATGATGATTTTTTTCTTCTTCAAACACATAATATAGAAAGTATGTTATATAGGATATGAATGTTCAATAGATTAAATTATAAATATGAATTGAAACTTAACATGATTGTATCCTTACGAAATGTAAGGGGAAGTGGATGTTACTATAGATTTATTGTCTAGTCATAGAATGATGTTATATATGTCTCTTTGTTATCTTGTGATAACAATAATTAATCCACAAACAGTTTTTATAAATTTTATAAAAAATATCATCCTATTATATGGTCAATAAATGAAATACCAAACATGAATTAATAAAACTATTTATGAGGATAGTGGGGGTGGAATAAAAATAGAATATCTAAGTGGACTGAATAAAATGGATTCATGTCTTGGTATTTATCCAACGATAGAAGAAATCAATCCACACATAGTACTTCGAGAGAACAATTCTACACAAATATTGATTTCGAGAAATGAAGAATAAAACTAAACCATCTAGATATTGTAATTCTAGGGATGATCTGATGTGAATATATAAAGTTCTGCACCCAAGGACGAGATGAGGAATTATATTGAATGAAATCCAAGGAAAGGCCTTGGATGAAGTGACTAAGTATCACTACAGACCATAACATTACAGGAATCAAGTGACTTATATTTCATGGAAGGGGTATCTATAAAGATATGTCTTGTTTGAGAGATAATAAACTTAAATGGTTCCACTATAGATTAAGGATATTAGAGAAAACCTATTGTGAACAAGGAAACCATACAATGGGGAGGGTTTGACGGAGATGAAATTTATGGTTGGGTCCATAATAAAAAATCTGGTCATCAATTTTTATCCCATTGAAATAAGAATCAATCCCCCCCCAATATTAGTTTAAAATAAAATTTGTGCATATCTAGATCATACATCAGTGAATGGTACAAAAATTTGTTTGTTATCTACTGGAACATGAATTAATGAGGTCCAAAACACCATGGTGAAATAAAATGGTTCAATCCCAAAGTAGGGAAACAAAAATACATAATTTCAATTATGAGAGGACTCAAACACTAGGATAGCGTGGGGAATGGAAATGAAAATAGAATTTTGGATAAGTCTATTATAGGATATTTTGGAATCAATATGGGTCTATTAAAATAAATATCAGTCCATGCATAATTTTATAAGAGGTATCTATAAAGATCTGTCTACTACATAGGGGAAAATTAATACTTTACTACTGTCCAAATTTTTAGTTAAAATTGAAATTAATGATACATTTTTTTAATACACAGATTAATTTGTTTATTGGATTTATGGTCAGACCCCAATTAAGAAATCTAAGAACTACTATATATCCTATAAAGACACAAATTAATCCAAAAGTAGTATTATGAGAGGGAGAATTTTTATCCTAGAATAGTTTTATGGATTGGTAATTATATCATGGACACTATTATATGAATATATGTATCACATAAGTAAATCAAATTATATAAATAAACCCCTCCAAGTTATTTCAGGGCCACGTGGGATAGTCCTTCATGTTGTGCAGATTAAATTCATTTAATGAGGATTATATGATTTTTATTTTAAAGATATATAGTATGGACATGGTTTCCATGAATTTTACATTAATATGATGAGGACCCCCTATAAGAAATTAAATTTCATTCAGAGTGGAATTTCATGTGAATCTATAAAAATTATTTCTTAATAAACCTTGTGTTTCTGTAAGGTGTGATACTCTCTCATTTTTGTGAGGACTTTTCTTCCATTATAAAAATAATTTATAATATTTAAAACCCTAAAGACTAATATAAAGAATTTATTAGTATCATTGTATTGAATCTTAACTTAAAACACTATTATACAAAGATAGTGTAGGCTATTTTCATTCCCTGAATCATTATTCTGAGTGAGAAGAGCATTCCGTAGTCACTCCATGATTCCACATAGAGGATAAGAGGATTTTATTCTATAGAAGACATGAAAAAAATAGGTTGAAATATGTACTTCTTAATGTCATAAAATTCAATCTATAAATTAACATCCAACTAGTATGAGACTCCTTTCTTCATCAACTTTTTAAAGGGAACACTTTTTTTGGCGATTTTAACTATGTATCACATAATTTTGTTAATATTACCAATGAGTAAACTCAATTACAAGAGGTTTCTAGCAGGGGGATAAAAAATATTTCCCTAAGTTTCTCATTTTCGACCTCAATATTGTGGGTTCACCCTAAAGGCATATTTCGACAAGTTAATATTTAGAATATGTTGGCATATCTTAATAAAAAAATCTCAAGATAAATGACATGATCATAACACTTGTGATATTTGACCCAAAAACATCCTACATTGAATTATATAATTTTATATAGTAATGAATTTAATATATATTGCATAGAATAATTATATGTATCATAAATATTATTTATGATAAAGGAAAATACATGGTAGAAATATAACCCTTGAGGATCCATAAAGATAGTGTGCTCTTTATCAACACTATCCATTTAAAACAGTTTGTAACAAAAATACTTATAAATTAATTAGAGGTCAGGAAAACCAGTTGTTCAGTCAATTTGTCCTTCCATTATTAGGACGGGGAAGTCAATTTTTGGTCTATCTCAATTTAATTATCCAAAAACAATATAGGTCATAATCTACCAATTTTTCTTCTTTATAGGGACAATGTTGAAAATACACATTAGTTATTGAACTTTCTATATGGATTTGGATTTGATAAAAATTTCAAATTCAGCTTCCATCATGGTGAAATGGGTCAGATGTAGTATCCTTACTAACTATTTTTCACTGGGGTGATTTTCTAGAAGACCAAAGTGATGAGTTTATACTTAGGGATATAACCTATAAATTTCCAAGAAATTACATATGAATACATTTAAATGTCTCTTAAATAAATATATTTATTAATCGTATTCTCAAGGGGTCATGTTGGTATGGGTGATTATTGTCTAGGGCTCCTCCACAGTACCCAAATTCACCTATCTATGTACATTCACCATATTTGAAACACCTTTTATGAATATTGGAGAACCATCCTTAATTTCTACTTTTTCTTAAATATCATAAATGGAATATGGTCTCATATATAGAGATTTGGGAGATGATATAAAAGTATCATCATTTCCATTGAAATAATACACATAAAAGAGTATGAGTTTCGGTAAGGTGCATCATATACTATATTGATTGGGGAAAATAATCCATAACCTTGTGCTTACCTTCAAGGGTTTTGCCCATCCAATTTAGCCACCTTTTTTATTTCAACAAAATATAAAACAAACCTAAAATTAATTAGATAGACACAAAGGAGTTTTTAATGATTATGAACTATATATGAATATATCTCTTTCTTAATTTAATTTATTTAAAAGAAAAATGATCTTTCCTCTCAAAAGAGAAGAGGGTGATTTGAGGGTTAATTTTATTAACTTTCACAACTCATTAATTCCAAATATCTATAGATATTTCTTCAAAGTGATTGGTGTTAAATAAAAAATCTTCATAGATTCCTCTCTATGGATTTATTTTGGTAGTTTATAACACATCCGGGGGAATGATTTATGTTGCGTAATTCAACAATGGTTGTTTCCACTCCCTTTTTTAATATCCTGCAGAAATATCTTGAGATTAAAGAGTCTCAAAAGGATAATTTTCACCATATAGTACCAAAAAATCATCTATAAAATATTATAGGTACTTATGATATGATGTGGGGACTCTTACATGCATATGAAGCTAGGACATTCTCAATAATGGACTTAAATTCATGTCTTGGAGAATTACCATAAATTTTGAATCAAACATGAGGTTTCCTAATAGAGTTCTCATATTAGTCCTAAATAGTGGTAATTTCATGTACTTTACATACCTAATAATTTTAAAATTGTTAGGAGAAAAGTCAGCTTCATTGTAGTTAAAAACTTTAAGGTTTAAAATTGGGAAGGGGTTGATTTGAGAACCATTTTCAACTAGGGCTTGAAAAATTTTGACATCATTGAGTTCTCTAGATAGACAAAAATTATTTTTTTCTCTCTATATGGGAGCTTCTCAGACATGTTACTTAGAAGAAATGATGACATAACACTCAGTATAACCCATCTGTGTTCAATGTATTTTGATAGTGGCCATTTTACTATTGAACTATTGGGTACCTGAGAGATCCTTAATAATAGACTCCCAAAGATATATGGAGAGGTGAAAGGAATCGAAAATGAAAGTCTAGAATACATAATAAATATATGAATCAAAAAAATATTTTTTACATAAAAAGGTGTGTTTTCTCTAACATGTTTTAGCTCCATGGTGATAAGATTAGGGGTAGAAGATGATTATTGTTTTAACTCCCTTCCATGTACATAATTTTGGAGTTATTTTAATATCTATGGGTAAGGATGAACAATACTACTCGATTATTAGTGTTGACGGGCTGACTGTTTTACTACTAATCAGTTTACTAGTATAATGATATTTTAATAATCACTAAAAGATTCAAGGATATATCGTTGTTCTTATTGATATCAATTCATTTCTTTCCATCAAGTTTTGACTGCATTTATAGAATCAATTAGAATTACATATAAATTTTAGAGTCTAGTGTAACCATACCTACCATGATCTATGTAGATTCCTCTATCATTTCTAGTGGGGAATTAAATTCATATAAATATTTTTTATTGGTAAATGGGTCATATAAGAGAATGATGTTTATATACTCCTAATGTTACTCTTCATTAAATTAAAATTATGGTCAGAAGGGAGGTTCCTATCCTTCTTATAATATGGGTAATAAATACAGAAGGGTATGGACCAGTTTAGGTGTCCATATAGGCTCATATTAATTACAATTATTCTATGAGTGATTATTATGTTTAATATTTTATGATTTTAAAGTTCAGTATATTAATTTTGTATATGTAGTGGGAATTATGTTCATTACTTTTGGATTCAGTCATTCCATGATGATTTAATAAACATAGTTGACAATATTTATAGTCACTTATTCATAAATTTTTTAGTCCAATCTCTTTGGTAATTCCTTCCATGATTTTTCTTCTTTGGGTGGAACTGATGTTAATGCATGTTACTTGAGTTAGATGTTTTTATAATTTTATATTCTTGATGTCTATAATATTTTCTTGTAAGTATTTAAATATGAATAATTCATGGATATTTTTTACCTCATCTAATGTCATGGGAAATAATTAGGGAGATCAATTAACTAAACCTCATGTGGTATTTTACTTTCTCACTATGTGAATAGGTTTTTCTCTAGGGTGGAAATGAAAATTATCGAACCTAGTCCTTTAAAAATTTTTACATATTTTTATTCTGTTTGTCAATGTTTTGGGGATTTTGATCCTTTTTGTCCAATATATTTTCATTGGGGTGTTTTTATTTATATTTTTTAATTGTATAAACCGTATTATAGTTGGAAGACCTAGGGTCTGGAGTTATCCCCAATTCTAGATTGAGAGTTTCTGATACTATTTTTTTCATTACCAAATTTCATCCAAACTGTTGATATCACTATATGAGACTTGGTTTTGGAGTTTCTAATCTTATGTTACATTAATTATACTTCTAATATAAATTTCTATAAAAAACTAGTGTAAGGCCCTATCTATAAATAGTACATAATCTTAAATTAATATTATAATTCACATTGAGTCTCTTTTCTGGTTAGGAGCTTTAGAGAATTATTTCATGACTTATACAAACCATATTGAATATTATATGTTGACACTTCTACTCATAATCAATTTTTTCATAAAATAAAAACTCTTAAAAGAAAAGAAACATGTTTAGTTCCCAATTTAAATAGCATGAATTTTTTTTGATCCCATCCTTGACCCTATTCCTCCTTATGTCCTATGGAAAACTATTAAAAAACAATGGATGAGTATAAAAAGCTCAGTAAGGGATACACAGGGAAGGAAAGATTTTAGATTTTAGAACAACATGTAAAACATGTATACATAATCATAACGTAATACTTTTAATCTTAATGAAGTAGCAAAAAAACTTCACTAAATATAATATCATTTCTTACCCTTCATGTAACCAAAATATCACTATAATGCCCATAGAAAAAACAAAGTATAGTATATAAAGGTAACTTGGGACATAAACATACATAAATGGAATTGCCATATGATCATGTTCAACACACATCACTAAATAGAATAGCCATACAGCCGACTTCCATACCCAATGCATTCGAGGTTATAACGTATCCACCCATCCTTGGATTATCACGGAACCACCCGTCATTTGGTTTATCACGTAACCACCAAGTACCATAAAACCTTACAAATATCAACATTTCACTAATAAAATTTTGTTTTCAATCACAAGAAATCAATTCACAATATTGAAAAACTCAATCCATTTGAAAACCCCATTTTCAATAACAAAACGCCCAAAATGGAATAAGTGATTTCTTTTCATTTTTAATAAAACTTTAAGGCTTATAAGGGAATCCAAAAATTGATTACAGAAGGGGAGGTCATCTTCTCCAAAAATATTAAAAACATTAAATTTTTCATTTAGTAAAATGATTCATATATAAAGATACCATTTTGATGAAATTAAAATTAAAAGGGGTTTATTATACACCATGTAAAAGAAGGAGGTGTATATTATCAAAACATGCCCCAATGAAAGGAGATTGACACAAAGTCCCTTACAAAGATAATTTTTTAAAGAAAATAGATCAATTAGGTTTATTCACTATAATTAAACATAAATAAATTATAAATACAAGATACGATATCAAAATTCATTTATCATGTAATCATAGAACGATATAATCAAGAAGTATAAGATCAATCCAATGAATGGAAATTAGGCTAAGAAGTTACCTTACTTTATGTCCAACGAGAATTGTTTGTTCTTTAATTTCCTGAATAATAAACTTAAGTTAATTTCTACTTTCTTCATAAACTTTTCCATGATAATTATTCCTTTTTTTATCACTTATTACCTTTCAATAGCAATTAGTTTATTTGTTGAGTTCATGTCAGATATTTTGTCGATGTTCGGAACTTGAGTCAAAAATGAACTTTTTATAACTAAAAATTATCCATGTAGTCAAAATTCAATTATCTACATAATGATATTTGTGATTTAGATAACATATATATCCATTATATATATATTTATAATATTCTATATCATTTGGATATAATAAATGAAATGCACCATTCATGAAGATGGTAAGTCGTACGTACACATGAACACTACTTTCATTTCTTTTTTTATATTTAAAGGACTGAAAGATAAATGATACATTGGTACATTATAATTACGGTATAATATCTATGTTTTATATGTTACATAATTTCATTAATTCCATCATTTATATATTCATATATAGCAATAAGGAGTCATATAACTTTTAGGGGGTGGTAGTCCGTACTTCCTCAAATGAAATTATCATATTTATACACCATGAAAAGGATTAAGGTATATTCTAAATGACAATTACAGAAGCAAGGTGATAAAATAAATATCATATATATCATATATAATTATATTTCAATCATAATTTCCATCATAAGAGGTTGTATGATAATATTGAACAATCATCATTTCATGATACAGTAGTTTTTCGTCCATAGAAACAGTATGTTCTATACCCAACAGATGAAGGTGTGTGTAAGTTCAGTTGAAATACTTATCACAAAAACAAAATAGTTTATTTAGGATACTATTTTTTATATAAAAAAATAATAAGGAGTGAATAAGTAGTGGATAAGGAAAAATAATGGAAAGAAACTTCATAGAATATGTTACCTCAAATTGGGTAACTTCTTTTGATTTGAGCCAAAGGGCTCTCTTGAATTGACTTCTGCCTAGAGGAAGGCTTCTAGAATTATGATAGGGATGTTTTGAGAATATTTGGGTAGAATATGTATGATAAAAGGGTCTTTAGAGGTGTGATTAATTGGTTATATGTGATGACATTTTATAAGGGGAAAGTGGGGCTCTTAAGGAATGTTTGAAAGTATTATTTTATTATAAAATTATTTTTGGTTTAAAAAGGTCAAACACTCATTAAATTCGTAAATAAGATGACTATTATTCGAAATAAAATCATACACTAATAGTTGTATAGGTTTTGGATATTTTTTTAATCCTTATCTTTTTTATTTAACCATTTTTTACTCTTACCATTTTATCAAGAATTTAAAACATTGAGAGTCAAACTAGGTAACAAAACATGAAAAATATCCAATTAAAGAGTAAATAATAAAATATTAGACTTATGAAATCTTATATTTTTTTGGAAATTTATAATATTTTAAAAAATATTTTATGTTTTAAAATATGAATTATGTCAATTTTGACACTATTAATATCATGACTTTTTTAAAAACCCATAACAACTTGATTGTTTAAAAAAACTTCATTAATACCAATATAACATGTATAGAGTATCTATAAAATTCTTGTATGAAATAAAAATAACCAAATTACATTTATTTTCACATTTATAATACTATCTATTTGAATACTTTATAAATTAATCAATCACTACATCATCATCATTTTATAAGTAAATTAATAAATTTATGGCTTAAAATTTATATATAAAATACCATGATGTGAGAAATATTCTTATTTTTCTGATGAATATTTATAGTATAAAATATCACTTATATTAACCTATATAAAAATTGTTTTAGTATAAGATATATGTTTATGTTACATTTTCCTTAACTTTAAATTAATTTTTATAAAATGTCATTTTCCCTAAAAACTGGCCCCAGGGGTACCGAAATCGATCCAAGGATTCCCAGAGTCAGATATTTATCAGATAATATGGTTAAAACATGTGTTAGGGTAATTTATATTCTTATAATATTATTTATTTACCCTTGTTTACCATATTTACCCTTTAACCTTGGTAAGTAAAATATTTACTGAAGTTACAATTCATAATGTCTAAAAATAAAAGTTAACTATTTACATAATATGGACCTCCTGATTCCAAATATGGAATTAATTTTTCCAAATTCAAATCTCAGTTTTTTCTGAATTTAAAATTAATTCTGGTTGTCAAAATCAAAAACTGTGCATTTAAGAAGTAAAAACTACCAAAACATTGGCATGTGTTTATGTCCGATTTCAAAATGAAATTACTTTTAATGACCAAAGTTGGATTAAATGATAAAAATATTATCTAATTAAACTTTAAAAAAATTAAAAGGATATTCTAAACACATAAATAAATTAGATTAAAATAGATTTCTGAATTAGAATGCAGTGTTTTCACTATAAATTACAAAATGAACTTTATTAGAAAAATTCCAAACTTTTACCCGGAGTAAATTTTGATGTCCCAATTTGAAATAATAAGTTTTATTTCTCAAATTGATAATATAAAAGTGACAAAAACTAGATTTAAAAAAGGGTTCGTCGTCAAAAGGCGGTAAATCTACCTTTTAAATAATATTAGAGTATTTCATGATTAAAATCAGATTCATTCTTATTTTAAGCCTCTAAATTTTATTGAATAAATGTAAAAAAAATTAACAAACATTTTTAATAATAATATAGTTAGCTATATTAATTCCAGTGAATATAACGGATGGTTGTTAACTACTATTTATAATAATATTATTATATTATTGTTTTTCAGAATAACTCATCCTTGGGCGAAACATGAGCTTTTATAGAAACCCATTGTTTTGTTTCAGGTACGCCATAGAACATACCATCCCCATTAATGAAAAATTAATATTTAATTTATAAATATTAAAAATTTTGAAAATATCATATTCTTTATTTACCTGGGATGTTACATCCTTCCCCCCTTTGGGGAATTGCATTTATGAAATTCTATTCACATATAAAATAACTGTGGTATTTATCCCTCATAGAATTTTTTATATTACATTGATGCCTCTTCAACCGTATAGTTTTTTCACAAAACCTTTACTTGATGAATTACCTTATTCAGCAACACATGCTCTCTTTGTTCAAGAATCTGAACTGGTTGTTCCTCATAGGTGTGATTTTCTTCCAACTTAACTACCTCTAAACTCAGATATTGAGATAGATCAAGCATATACCTTATCAACATTGTAACATGAAAATAATTGTGTTCCTAGGTTACACTTGGAGGTTAATCCACTCTGTAAGAAAATGATCCATCTTTCTCTAGAATTTCAGAGGGTCTAATGAATCTCTGACTCAGCTTTCCCTTCTTACCAAAACTCACCACACTTTTCCATGGAGAAACTTTGAGAAAGACATGATCACATACTTTAAAAGAAAGATCCTTCCTCCAGTTATCTGCAAAACTATCTTTCCAACTCTGAGTTGTCCTCGTGTTCTTCTGAATTAACTAAACTTTTTTTGTCATGTCTTTTACCAATTTGGTTCCAATCAACTTTCTTTAAACTACATCATCCAAAAAATATGATGATCGACACCACTTTCCATATAATGCCTCAAATGGAGTCATATGTATACTGGAATGAAAAATATTATTATAAGAAAACTTAATCGACCAAAGATGTTGGTCCCAACTTCCCTGGTAATCCATTGAAGAAGCACGTATCATATATTCCAAAGTCTGGATTGTTCGTTCTGACTACCTATCTGATTGAGGATGAAACGTTGTATTGAAATTTAATTTAGTACCCAATGACTACTGATGGCCCTTCTAATTAATCCTGCGATTATGATCAGATACAATAAAGATGGGAAGTCCATGTAACCTTACTATCTCTTTAACATAAAACAAAAAAATTTGATCTAGAGATAGAGTATCTCGAATTGGAAGGAAATGATCTGATTTTATCAATCAATCAACGATAACCAAGATTGAATTATTACCTCAATATGTCTTTGGTAATCCCGCAATGAAGTCCCTTAATATATTTCCCCATTTCAACTCTAGCACTAGTAAAGGCTGAAGTATCACTTTTGGTAACTTTCACTCTGCTTTAACCTATTGGAAAGTCAAAAACAACACAATAAAGTCATAAATATATCTTTTCATCCCATCCCACTAGTAATACTCCCAAATATCTTCGTAAATCTTAGTACTACTAGGATGAACTGGAAATGAAGAACTATGAGGTTCACATAACAACTCTTTATTCAACTGTGAATCATAAGGGACATATAATCTCTTCCCAAATATCAAAATACAATCTTTATCAATGTTTAATTCAAGTAACATACCCTTCCGAACCAACTATACCTTTTCATTCAACTCACTATCTGCTTTCTGCACTTGATTTATTCTGTCTACTATAGACAATTTCACTGCCACCTGAAACAAAACTGAGGATTTTCTTGTACCATAAAATTCTATGACAAAGTTCATCAAATTGTTAATAAAAATATCTTGTTGAAAACGTAACATCATTAAACTAACATTACTCTTTAGTATTAAAGAATCTGTAAATTTATTTGTTTTTCCAAGATGGTAATGAATTGTGAAATCATAATCCTTGATTAATTCAAGATATCTCCTCTATCTCATATTTAATTATTTCTTAGTGAATATATACTTCAAAATTTTTTAATCAGTATATATTTCACACTTTACATCATACTAATGATGCCTCCAAATTTTTAATTCCAAAACAATAGCAGATAATTCCAAATCATGTGTAGGTTAATTCAACTCATGAGGTTTGAACTGATGTGAATCATAAGAAATTACATGATCATTATTCATTAGGACACAACCATGTCATTTCAACGAAGCATTACTGTAGATAACAAACCCACCATTTTTGGAAGGTAATGCCAATACTGGTGTATTAACCAATCGTCTTTTCAATTCCTAAAAACAATCATCACATTCTTTTGTCCAGATAAATTTAACACCTTTTCAAGCTAACTTATTTAGTGGGATAGATAAACATGAAAACCTTTCTACTATCTTTTGGTAAAAGCCTTCTAAACTAAGAAAATTATAAATCTCAGTTGTATTTATAGTTCTTGACCATTCTTTCACAACTTTTTTGTTATAAGGATCAAAATTTATTCCATTTTTTGAAACAATGTGAACAGGGGATAAAAGTTTTAGTAACAAAAACTCACACTTTCTGAATTACCCATAAATTTTCTTTTCTTTTAAGGTCTGTAAGAAAACCCTTAAATTACTTTCAAGATACTCTTTATTTTGGAATATACCAAAATTTCACCAATATACACAACCAAAAACCTATCCATGAACTCAGGGAATTATATATTCATAATATACATGAATACAACAAGTTTATTGGTTAATCAAAAATTCATAACTAAAAATTCATAATGGCCATATCTATTATGAAACACGGTCATTGGAATGTCATATTCCTTTACTTTTTACTGATGGTACCCCGACCTCATTTCAATCTTTGAAAAATACTAAGCTCTATTAATCTAATCAAAAAAATCATCGATACGAGGAAAAGGATACTTTTTCTTAATAGTTATGTTATTGAAGGATCGATAATCAATGAAAAGTCTCATTGAACCATATTTCTTTTTAACAAACAAGACTAGAGAACCCCAGAGTGATGTGATAGGTTGAATGAAACATTTATTTAACAACTCCTGAAATTTCTTCCTTAACTCTTAATGTTAAAATTGATCCATTGGATAAGGTGGTTTTGAAATTGGATTAGCATCAGGAACTAATTCAATAATAATTTCAACTTCCAAATCAAGTACAATACCAGGAAACCCATTTAGAAAAACATCAAGATAATCATTTACTACTAGCATATCATTAATCTAAACAGTTCTTTTTTTTTAGCAATATGTGAAAATTAACATTCATTTCAATCATTCAATAGTTTCTCAACTTCCTGATATGTTATCAGAGATAAGGGTTCATTCCTGTACAAAAATTTAAAGTCATTCAAAAAAGAATCCTCTTTATCTCTACAGTCAATCTTTTTAAGGTAAACAGAAAGCTAATACATTCCCAAAATAACATCAAACTCTAGTAGAGGAAAAAAAATTAGGTTTGAAGGTAGATTCTTTCCACACTGAAGGACAGGAAGGTTCTTATAATTTCTTTTTGCCTCAACAGTTTCCCTAGGTGTTTTTACAACATGGTTAGGGTTCATATATTGAGATAGAATTCCCAATTTATTAGAAAATTTCTCAAAAATTAAAGAATATATAGATCCTGAATTAAACAACTCATTGAAATAAACTGGAATAAAAAATTTCCTAATACATCTTCATTTGATGGTCCCACATCAACCATAGTAGTAGAAAAAGATTTTTCCTAACCCTTCTTCTTTTGATCTGTCTAGTTTTCACCCTGGGTAATCAACTTTGAACACATATTAGCATAATGTGCAAACTCATTGTAACTAAAACATCTTACTGATGGCTATTCATTTCCTTCTTGATCAACTTCCTTATAGTTACGAGCAATATGACTAGTTTTACCACACCAGAAACATTTTCCCGATTTTGAGATTCAATTTCTAGGATTCTTTTTACCAAACTACTCACAAGATGGAAATTTAATTTTCTTACCTCTAGACTTATTTGCTGAATACTTTCCCTTTTCCTTACAACTGGATATTTTCTATTTCTTTCTATGTTGGAACACATGATGATCATAAAACTCCATTTCTACATTCTTGGCACATGTGACAAGTTTCTCATAGATTTTGAATTCTTGAAAGGCTGATGATCTTTAATATCATATATTCAGTCCTAGCCAGTCAAGTGAACTTTCCCTCGTAAGAAGCCACTGAGTCATCCTCCTACCTCAATTACAATAATGGATTTTCATCCTAAGTAAAATATCCTTGGGAAAATATTTCTCAAGAAACATACCATTGAATTATTCCCAACAAAGGGCACCAATCTCCTCATTCTCCCTAGAATTTTTAACCATCAACCACCACTGATCTACTTCTCCTTCAAAACGATAAACAACAAGACAAAACATTTTATTGTCTATACAACCCATGAAATCAAAAATATTTTCAAGTCTATTGATCCACCATTCAGTATGAATAGGGTTAGATGATCCTCTGAAAGATGTGGGATGATTCCTCATGAAATGCTTTATTATAGACATGTTCCTCTGGATTTATCTGGTTGATCATGTGCATGTATACCACCACCATTTATATCCTGAGTCAATTGAGCCATCACTGCAAAAAACTATTCAATTCTGATTCTCACCAGCTCAGGATGCCGATTTAGAATGTTATTCTCCTCAGTATCCCTTCCCAACATATCTTTGATGTTTCCTCTAAGGAAAACCATTCTGAACAAACATATGTTAGATGAAGAAACATGGTAACCTTAAAATGCTATATCATTTCAATTTGACCACAATGAAAAAATCATTTATGGATATTCTATTAACAAAATTCTAACTCCTAATGTTTTCTAAACTGACCTATGATACCAACTATATGGCCCCAACCTTAAACATTGAATAATATTGAATTAAGTTAATAATTCAAATTGAGTATCTTTTCAGGTTTAAAGAATTAGAGAGTTAGTTCATAACTTATATAAAACTTCTTGAATATTATAAGTAAAAACTTTTACTCAGTATCTATTTTTTTCAAAAAATAATAACTCTTAAATTAAAACAAACATGTTTAGTTCCATGTTTTAAATAGCATGAATTTTCCATGTTCCCATACTTGAACATGTTCAACATTAAGTATTGTGAAAAACAGTTCAAAAACTTGGGATGAGCATACAAAGATCAGTAAGGGATACACAAGGAAGGAAACCTGTTAGTTTTCAAAATAACATGTAAAACATGAATACTTAATCATAATGTGATACTTTTCACCTTTATGAAGTATAAAGAACACTTCACTGAATATAAGCTCATTTCATACCCATTTGGTAACCAAAATATTACCATAAATCCCATAGAAAACAATGTATATCCTATAAAGGCTACTTGGTATATAAACATACGAAAATGGAATAATCATACGGTAAAATTACACACATACCACTAAATGGAATATCCATATGGACAAATTCCATACCCAATGAATTGAACGTTATAACATAACCACCCATCCTTGGTTTATAACTGATCCACCTATCATTTGGTTTATCACCTAACCACCCATCAAATTCCCAAGTACCATATAATATTGAAAATATCAACATTTCACTGATAACATTTCATTTTCAATCAGAAGAAATAAATTAAAGATATTGAAATACTCAATCCATTTCAAAAACCATTTTCATTACTAATACATCCAAAATGGAATAAGGGATTTCTTTTCCTTTTTTTAAAAAACATTAAGGCTTATAAAAGTAGCCAAATAATGATTACAACAGCAGAGAGGTCATTGTCGCCACAAACGTTAAAAAAATAACATTTTTCATTTCGTAAAACACATCATAAAAAAATTATTCCCTTTGAATTAAAGTAAAGTTCAATGTATTTTATTATACACCATGTAAAATAAAGAGGTATATATTATCAAAACAGTCCCCAATGAAATGAGATTAAGACGAAGTCCCTTACAAAGATCAATTTTTCAATAAAATAAATTTGTTGTGTTTATTAACTATAAGTACAGATAACTCAAATATAAATACAAGATAAGATATCAAAATACATTTACCACATTATCATAGAACAACATAAACAAGATGTATAATATCAACCCAAATAATGGAAATTGGGTTAAGAAGTTCCCTTACCTCGTGTCCGACTTGACACATTCGTTCTTTAATTTCCTGAATAATAAAATTAAGTTAATTTATACTTACCTTGGAACCCTTTTCAATTTAACTATTCCCTTTTTATCCCTTGTTACCCATCTATAACAATTATTTAATTATTTGAGTTCATATCGGACATTTTGTCGATGTTCGGAACTTGGGTAAAAATGAACTTGTTATAATTTTAAATTATCCATGTAGTAAAAATTTCATTATCTCTGGAATGATATTAATGATATATATATCATATATATCCAGTATATTTTTTTTTATAATATTCCATATCAATTGGATATATGAAATGAAATTCACTATTCATGGAGACGGTAAGCAGTACGTATGCAGGAACGCAACTTTCTTTTCATTTTTTTATATTAAAAGAAATGAAAACAAAATGGTACATAGGTTTATTATAATTTTAGTATAATATATATGTTATATATGTTACATAATTTCATTAATTCCATACATTATACATTCTATGTATAGCATGAATGACTCATATCACTTGGAGGGGGGCAGTAGTCTGAATTTCTTCAAATGAAATTATCGTATTTATACAACATGAAAAGTATAAAGGTATGTTATAAGTGATAATTACAGAAGAATAAAGATAAAATTAAGATCATATATATCATATATAATTTTAGTTCCATCATAATTTCCCCCATTATAGGTGGTATGAGAATATTTAACAATCATCATTTCGTGAGGAAGTAGTTTTCCATCCACATAATCAGTATGTTCTATACCCATTAGATTGAGGTGTGTGTAAGTGTAGTCTGAATCCTTCTCATAAAAACAAACTATTATATTTATGATACTGTTTTTGTTATATAAACAAAGAATAAAGAGAGAATAGGGAGTGGAGAAGGAAAAAATGGAAAGAAACTTGAGAGAAGACGTTACCTTAATTCGGGTAACTTATTTTTATTTGAGCCGAATGGATCTCTTTAATTGCATTATGCCTAGGGGAAGGATTTTAAGAGGAATTGAGAGATTTTGGGAGATTATTTGGGTAGAAGTTGAATGAGCCAATGGGCTTGAGAGGTGGGAGTAATGGGTTAGATTTTATGGCCTTTTATAAGGGGGAAGAGGGGCACATTTGGAAACTTTGAAATTATTATTTTATTATAAAATGTTATTTAGTTTCAAAAGGTCAAAAACTCATTAAATTCAAAGATAAGATGACTATTTTTTGAAATAAAATCATCCAATAAGAATTATATAGGTTTTGAATATATTTTTAATCCTTATATTATTTGTTTAACCCTTTTTTACTCTTACCATTTCATCAATCATTTAACACTTTGAGAATCAAAATAGTAAACAAAACATGACAAATATCCAATTAAAAAGTCAATAAATATATTTATTTATTTATTTTTAAATCTATTAAAATGTATATTATTGATATATATATATATATATATTTGTAGATAAATAGAAAAACATGTATTACAATGATGAGATCATCTTGTGTACCTGCATACAAACAAATTGAAGGTGTTATTTCACTCAACCAAAAATAATATATGTACCCCTTAGATTTTTCATAAACATTAAATCTCCAAAATTTAAAAATAAAAGTGTTACATGAAATGATTAAAAGTGATGGGTAGTTAGGGATGTAAATGTCTTTTAATATAGCTTACATAAAAGTGATTTTGTGGTTTTTAAGGCATCCGAAAATATCATTTATTTTATAGACATAAAAACTAAAATCTTTTTTACATTATTTGTAAAATAAAGAAATGGAATTTACTAAAAAACTACAAGAATATTCAATTTAAAATATTTTTTTAAAATTACAACATTCAAAAAAAGGCCTTTAAATAATCAACATGAAATATTAAAAAAATATTTAAAACATTTTTAGAAAACATCGATATGGAAGAAAAGAAATTTTCAATTGAAGATAAAAATAAATTTGATTTTCCTTAAATAAATTATTTTCAACTCTAGTGTACATGTAGATAGTAAAATTAGAGGGAAACATTTAATTTCATCAAATAAATATAGGAAAATAAAATTAATTATTTTCTTTAGAGGTATATTATTATAATGTTACATTTGAAACATAATCATAAACAATCCCGATAAAAAATGGGATTATGACCTAAAACAATTATCCATTTTGTAACTTTTGAATCAAAATCCTGATAAAGGAAATAAACTTAGATATATAATTTTATCCAATAATTTAATGAAATTAAATCTAAAATACATTCATGTGTTTCATATACACTATAAAAAATAAACAAGGGGGTATAAGGCATATGCCCTATAAAAATAAAAGGGAGACATAATTCCATTACATGGATTAGTAAAATTTGAATCATATCCTCATGAAAAAATAAAATAAAATCAAACATTAAATATCATGCAAATAAGGGTGTTCATGATATAACATATTAATGGGTAGATATATAAACCAAAAAATAAAAAAAGTGGTGAATATGGTATATGTCTCCAAGATATAAAAGAGGGACAAAATATATCTTACATCAAGTATTTAATTTCAAAAAACAATTTCAAACCCAAATTATATTATATATAGGTTAAATATAAACATATAACATGAACATAATCATATATATATTTTAATATGTTATTTACTTATGACCTTTTATTACCAATTTATTAATAATTCTAAATTAAAATCACATTTTAGGTAATTAATGCTTTGTTTTTCTGGTTTGTTTTCATTTTGTATTTTTGGTAATTTTTATATGAACATGTTTACATTATATAAATAAATTTAACCAAGATAGAAATATCATATATTTTCATTATATATTTTCTTATAGCAATCCATTAATGTTAGATGTATAAATTGAATGACACAGTTCATGGAGATGGTAGGTCATACGCAAGAATAAATGTTGTTTCCATTTTCTTGATGAACATAATAAAAGATAGGTAAATATTAATTCTCTATTAAAATATTATTTCTATATAATAGTGAAATTATATATTCACTTATTATATCTTCATTTCCATCCATGTAAAAAAATTCAAAAATGTATCGCATCACTTCAGGGAGGTGGTAGTCCAAACATACACATGAGAAGTGTAATCATTTTCAAAAGGTTTGGAAGGTATGAAGGTAGATATGATATTATAATTAAAGGGGTGTAAAAATGTCCTTAATATCATATATATAAATTAAATACATAATTATCTCTATCTTTGAGAGGCTACGATGGAAAATGAATTACATCGGTTCGTGAGGCGGTAATATTCCATAAACATGATCGACGGTTTCGTTTACCACTTGATGGATATAGAGATAGATTTAGGTCATTAAATTAACATAATTACATATAATTAAATTTTATATACTTATTTTATTTTATAATCATGTTTGAATAATATTTCAAGGAGTTAGAGGAAGAAATAAAATGAAAACTTGTGGTTAAGGACTATACCTCTTCTTCGAAGAACTCTATTAGATTTAAACCTAAAGACTTATTTGAAGGGATTTAAAATAAATATATGTCCTCTAGGATGTGGGGATATAATTAAGGAATGTATTTGGAATTTATAGAAAAACAAGGGTGTTTTAAGTTTTTATAGGAGAGTATAGGTGGTGCCCTTTTATAAGCGAGGGAAAGGACACACTTGGAATATTTGAAAATCGAAAGGTGGACCCACAATTTAAACATGTCACAAGCCTCCAAAATGATTCATTATTAAACATTAAGTGATATAATGTATAAATATGGACATAATATTGTATTTCCAATTTTTTATAGTCCATTTTATCTAATATCGTTTTAGTTTAACCCTTGAGTGTACCTAATTTACCCTTAACCATGGTAATTAATTTTTACTATTTTTACTATTCATTTTGACCCAAAATTATGTTGACCCTATTATATAATATTAATAATTATTATTCTAAATTTTAAATCCATTTTTCAAAATTACAATCATAGATGTAGAAATGTTGAATTTTATATAAAACCCACAAACCAGATGGAATAGATGTTTTCCAAAGAGAAACATTTCATAAGTATAGAAAATTTTAATATCAAAATTTAATATGAATTTGATTCAAATAAAATAAATTATATTAATAAAAATATAATTGAATTAATTTCACTTTTAAACCCATCTTAAACTAAAATGGAGTTTGTAAATTGTTTAAACAAAAAAGGAAGCTTTTAATAAAAATCAATATTTTTTAACTATTCATTGAAAAACTAATATTTGTATAAAATTATAAATAAATCACTCAAAAAATAATATTTAAATTTTGATCTAAAAAATTAATTTTATTTTATCAAATTTATTTCTTAAAATAGGAAACAGTTACTTTTATTTTTTTTACAAAAATCAATAAAACATTATTTAAAAAACATTATTTTCAAAACATATTAATAATTTACTAAAAATAAAGTTTATTATTATCAATATTATTTCTTTATATAAAACTATTATACTTTAATTTTAAACTTTTGTTATTCAAACTCATGCAAAAAAGTTTAACAGCAAGGTTATAATGGTCATATCTAAATAGTATTATTAAAATTATATTATGGTTCATTAAAACTTGATGTTGTTCACAACAAAATCTATTGAATAAATTATATTTATTGGAAAAATATATGTATCTCATATAAAAAAGGGTGTTTCATTATACCCCCCCTTTAAATGAATTTCTCCCTTAAAATTTATCACACTGATACAAACAAATATGTAACACCCATAGATTTTGAAAGAGGAAAATCATGTTAAATAGAAAGTATGGCATGCGACACCATTATTAGAAGAGAATATAACCCCCGAGACTTTACAACATATTTCTTTAAATTGAATCTCTTAGATAGATTTTGATGCGCACAAATCCTAGTTTAAAAGAAATGTGATACTCTATTAAAATATTTTTATTTAGATAGGGCCAATATAACCTAGCCATTAAGATGATAGGTATGAATATTAATAAATAAATTGTGAAAATTATATGCTTTGCACATGTATAAAATAAGGACTATTTGAAATAGAAATAAATTATTTCTATTACAATATATTTTTATAAAAGGTCAATTACTCATGCTTTTCCCATTTAATTTTAAATTCATTTCGACTACTTTTAGAAACTTTATTTTAAAAAATAAAATTTATTTGTTTAATATCCATTTCCAATTTATCTTTGGGTGATTTGTTTTGAATTGTTTGTAAATATTATTTTTTTTATGAATAGTAAAAAATGAAGATTTTTATTGAAAACTACCTCTTAATTTAAATTATTTACAAAGTTATTTTATATTTAAAATTGGTTATAAAGTAAAATAAGATGAATTATATTAAAAATTAAATAATTTATGTAATTTTAATCCATTTTATATTGAAATTTTAAATTAAAACATTTTATACTTATGAGAATTTTCTCTTTGGGAAACCACTCTTTCCTCATGACTGTGCTTTAATTTTAAATTGAATTATGCCACTTATTTGAATTGAATTTGAAAAAATGGATTCCATGACATTAGTAATTATAATTTATATTATTATTCAGGTTAAATTAATTTTTTACCAGAATGAATAGTGAAAACGATAAAAATTAATTATCACGGTCAAGGTAAAAATGGGTTTACTAAGTGTTAAACTATAAAAGTAAAGGTTAAAATACACTAAAATGTATCAAAAAACATTTTATAGAAATATATAGACCTTATCACCTATAATATTCAATAATGACCCATTTTGGAGGATTTTATCATGAGAAAAATGTGGTTATCACTTTATCTTTTCAAAAAATACATGTGTTTCCTCTCCCCCCCGTATAAAAGGTCACCTCAACCTATCCCCTCTTAACACTTACAAAAAACGTTATTTCAACTAATATATTCTCAAATAACTTACTTAATTACATCCCCACATTATATAATAATTATTTTGATTGTAAATCCATCCTAATAAGGCTTTACGTATAAACCAAAAGATTCTTTCTCAAGAAGAGGTAAAAATCTTAAAAATGTGTATTTCATTTATTTTTTCTTCCACCTCCATAAAACCTTTTTAAAATAAGATAACCTAATAAATCAAGTATATAATATATAATTATATGTTATTATGTTAATTTAATAACCTATATTCTTTTCCACTTCCATCAAAGAGGAAACAAAACCATCTATTGTGTGTGTGGTGGACTACCACCTCATTAACCGATGTAATTCAGTTTCAATCACCACCTTTTGAAGGTGGATATAATTATGGATTTAATATATTTTTATTATAGTTTTATATTATTAAACAATTAAAATTAGGATATCATATATAAATCTTTTATTTATATTATGTGGGTGAAACAATAACGTTGCTCATGTACAAGGTGGACTACCACGTTGCGAAGTGATGCGAATCGTTTTTTTTTTCACGTACACTTTACATGGAAAAATTTACAGATAACATTAATAAATATATATGATATTTATAACCTAAAAATATTAATTTAAATATAATATCACTTATAACTCTTTATCTTCCAATCATTTGGAATCTAATAACGTTGGTCATGCATACATGTGGACTACCACCTCTGCATAACAATGTAAAATGTTGTTCATTTTATTTTTACAAGGATGGTAATATGGATATATTTTATTGATATAAATGATATATATATATATTACATAATAATAATTATTTAATGATTAATTAATAATTATTCAATTTTTTACATCCGTCAAGAAAATTGGAAACAATGTTCATGCGTACGTGAAGCTTACTATCTCCATGAACGTTATAATTGATTTTCTATCTCAAAATTTAACAGATTATTCAAAATAAATATATAATTAATATATAATATATTTATATCATGGGAAAAATTTTGGTTATTATTAACAATTATTAAATTAAAAAGTCAAAAATTACTAAACTAAAACATTTATGAATAACGTAGTAATAATCACCTTAAAGTGTTATTTTAACAAATAATTATTAATAAATGGTTAATAAACAACTATAATTAAATAATATATGGTATTTTATATATTATTTTGTTTATTTAATAGTTGTATAATAAATCTATTTTTATTATAAAGAATTTTTGGGAATATATGATGGAATTCATACCTAAGGTAAGGGTTTCTTCTCCCACTTTTAAGTTTGTGAAATGTATGCCATATTCACCACGGTTTCCATTATTTGGTGTATATTCTCCCCATTTTGATATTTTTTATAAATAATCTATTTTTTCATGGTATTTAAATTTCAATTCAACTTTTTTAACTTTATGAGGCTTATGATTCAAAATATACCAAAGTGGGAAGAGTTTATTTTAAAATCTCATCATTATCTGAGATTATTTTTATTTAAGTCTCCTTTATGGGAACAATTTTGTATTTATATCATCAAGAAAATATATTTCCTTATCATATAGTTATTCATCAACATTTTCAAAGTAATTTTACCATTTTGCAACTATTTAGTTCTTAAAATTATTGAGCAAATGTTTTAAACAAAATATAGTTTTATTTATATTTTTATTTGAAATTATTTTTTCATCAAAATCCATTTTTTAACGTTTTAAAATTAATTTTTTTAAAACAAATTTCCCATGATTTAATTCTAAAAAAAATTAAAGAATCATTATTATATTTAAAAAATTCTCATTTGTATTGTACTGAAAATGTTAAAGGAATCATTATATTAATGTGTATGGAATGAACATGTTTTTATTCCATCATCACCACTCAGTGTTTTAAATCTTATTTTACATTTTTTATATGGTTATTTTAAAAAAATATTTTTAAAAATATTTTTACAACTTTTTTTAACAATATTTTCAATGTAGAAAAATTATTTTCCTCAAAAAAATTAATGACATTTTTATGGTATTTATATTCATCAATGACATCAACCCTTTATTGTATGTATGATCCACTGGGGATATGTTGTATTGATAATATCATTATTCTTTATTTGTATTTCTTTATAATATATTTAAAAAGGATATAAAATTTTATCACCGTTCATCATATTACACTGGATGGTTTATAATTTGGTTTATTTTACTAGGGTATGTAATAACATTTCATATGTCAGTTTTCAATAAAAATGTTTATGTTTATTATATTTCACCAATTCCATATGATTAATACATTTGGATTTGTAATTGACGAGTTGGACCTTATTATATATATCCCCTCAATTCATATACAAGTCTCATGAGGCAAATCATTTTGAAAAATTATATATGTTTATAAACATATATTTAAGCTATCTAGTAAAATTTATTTATAGTTTCAGATGTCTGGAATTATACATTCCCTAATTATGATATCACTTTTTGATGTCTATGTGATTATTAGATTAGTTTGGAATATACATGGATAATTTTGAATCTCATTTAAATAATTATATTGATGTATTTTATCATTATTTATTTCTTCCATATTATGACCATTTTATTGATTAAATTGAATGGTTTTTAGTTATTTACCTTACCATATTGATTATTTTTATTTATTCATGATAGATTATACTGTATATACCCTTATAGTTAATCTAATATCACTCCTTTATTAATTTTTATTTTCCCTAGGATACTAATAAGTGTTTTTTTATTAATATAATGGGATATTCCATGAGGAATAATGATATTATAAAATAAATAACTTTGTGTCTTTTATATTTTTCATTGTAATGTTAATTTCAATTATGTTTCTATTTTACCAATATTTCAAAACTATTCAATCAATCAAAATGTGAATCCTTATTTTTCATTACAATGTAATAAAGTAACCTATACTCCGGGATATTTGAATCATGGGTTTTACAAAATGAGGATACTTGGACTTTATCATATCTTCGGGTTCCCATGAATCTTCTCCAAAATAGTGGTTTCGCTACAAAATTGGATCAGATGTGTGATCTTGTTTTATAGTGATTTCTCTCTATGCTCTAGAATCTCCACTAGTTTCTATTTATAGTAAATATCATGTTTCAATGGTATAACCTATCAGTTCATTATATGTGAACAATTAGATATATACTTTCTCATAAGAGATACATCGAACACAACATAGACTTGAGTGAGGTTCAGTGGAAGCAGAAATAAATAATTTATCATCCTAATATGATCAATATTATCCAAGGGACCAATATACCTAGGTCTTAGTTTTCCCAAATTTCTAAATTCCATTACCTTCATCCTTGGAGAAATTATTATAAATTCCTTCTCACCACATCAAATTCTTTATCAAACCGATGGCTTAAAACTTAACTTTTCTACCCACATTTTTTTCTCTTAGGTATTGTTGAATTTCTCCAACTTTATTTTCTATTTCATCAATTAGCTCATATCCCAGTAAATTTATTTCATCAAATTATTCTGCATACATTAGTGTTCTACACTTTATTCCATGAATGGATTCATAAGGATCTATCCAAATGCTCGAGTGAAATATATTATTATGTGAAAAATCAACCAAAGAAAGGTACTGATTCCAACCACTGTTGAGATTCATAGAAAAAGATATCAAAATATCCTCTTGGGATTAAATTTTTCACTTAGATTGATAATCTTTCTGAGGATAATATATATTAAAAAACTCAAATCTATACCAAGATCTTTCTTACGTCTTCACTGGAACTTTGAGGTAAACCATGAATCCCGATCAGATATAAGGGAATGTGGTACATGATGAAACCTTACCACTTCCTTAATTTATATCTTGTAAATATGATCCAGATAAAAATATAATTTTATAGTGGAATTGTTTTTTATATTTTCAATGTGATCAAATACAACCCATATATCATTATTCCTTTTATATTTTTTTGGGATTCCATTGATAAAATCCATGATTATGTTTTCGCATTTTCATTCTGGAATGGGTAGTAGTGGAAACATCACCTTATAATATATTTTATCAACTTAAACATACTAACACACCAAGAACCAAGATACAAACTCTACAAAATCTCTCATCATACATTACCAATATAAATACACTTTCTAGTCTATGTTCAAATATTTACTTTAAGGATGAATAGAGAATCAATAACTATGATGTTCCTCTAATAGAACCTTCCTTAAATTTTTTATGGATGGGACACATAAACAGATTCTAATTATTATAATTCCATTACAATCATCATTAAACATAAGAACATTTCTCACCTTTTTCTTTAGCTTTACATCATCCTTATTTGTCTCTTTAATCATCACATGGATAGATGGTTAAACACTTATTTTTAAAAATATTAGATCCCCCTTCCTTAAGTATTTATAGATCCATACTTTTAAAATATATAAATATTTAATCTTTTGTGATCCTCATCATGGATCAGCTATCATGATCCTTTCAACTCAATGAATCAGCCACCTTGTTCTCTTTCCCATGGTAGTAATGTATTTAGTGGTCATGATTCCGAATCTTGTCCAATCAATTTATCTAGTTCATTTTCAAATAATTATATATGATTACATAATTTATAGTTATATGATAAATATACATATCACACCTTTCTATGTAAACATAATTCCTTTTTATCTTTAATGAAAAAATTACAGCAGCTAACTCTAAATTATGAGTTGGTTAATTTTACTCATGAAACATCAATTTTTGTGAGGCATAAGCTATCAAAGTATCATTTTCAAATCCTATGGTAATCTATATAATAAAATATATTTATCCAAAATCAAAATAATATTTATCTATCACTTGATTTACAAAATAAATCTATATTATCCAAGAAATGACATAGGTCAATGGTAGGTATATCACCCTTCAAGTGTGGGTTTAAGCCCCATTACCTTTCAAAACGCCACAATTTTTCCTTTTTTGTTTTAATAAAATCTATATTAGTATAATTTTTATAAAAACACCATGAATATGATAAACATACTTTTAAATAACTTTAATCATCTGAGATCATATAAACATTAAAGGTTATCAGTACCATTAAACTTTTGAAAAGAGCATTCTTCTCAAATAGTACTTTATGTTAAACTTAAGGGTTATATATACCTTATAATAATAAACATTTTATAAAAATATCATTAATCATATTAAAATACCATCATGTAAAACCTCAAAAAAATTAATACATTTAACATATGATCAACTTTGAACTCACAAACCCATGATAGTATCCATGATTCTAAAATTAATCTTACATGAAGATATATATTCTTCCAAATTTAAGACAATATATTAATGATTCTCGGTTCTTATAAAAAAAATACAATTGGAAAAAATAATTAAAAAAATATTTGTTGATTACTAATACATAAAAACATTAGTCATTTACCTTCACTGGTTGGAATAATAGAGGTCCTTTCTTAGTCTAGGATGTAACCCATAGTTTATGGCATTTTCTGGGATAATTACCCATTTATCCATATATAATAAATCAAATTCCTTGGAAAAAATTTACTTTATAACTGTTATTTCCTCATATAAAACATCTTCCCATATATTTGAGATATTCCTATATGTTATTATTCCCACCTTCAAGACGTGTTGTAAGCATAACCTGCATTCCTCTATGTTCAATACCACATGAACTTTCATAAAACCCCATCTTCCTGTTATTTTATTGTTAGTAATATTACAGAAGTTCACATTTCTAATCATATATTAGGATGAATGACTAGGTGAAATCATAATATATTTCGATCCAGTCATCACTCAATTTGGTTACTCATAATCATTGAATTTTCCATCACATTCAATGTTAACATGATTCCTCCTGGTACCATCCATTGAATAAAACAACAAATCATAGTATGAGAAACAATAATCCTAGTGGGAAACCACATAATCTTGATAAAATCATTTATAGTATTCCTAAATCATGACACATAATTTTTAATATATGATACCTTAGTTTTAACCTAGTTCATTAATCTTTAGCATCTATTAAAATCCTTCCCGATGGTTTATAAAGAGTTTGTGAATATCATAAAAATATCCCATACGAGTGTCTAACCAAGTGCACGAAAAGGCATATTTCCTTCCATCAGGTGATGACCGAGCAGAGCTCTATGTGGAATTTTTGGAGTTATTACACCGAGGTAAATCTATTTAATATCCATATCTATTTTAAGTTTCCAAAAAAATTTGATTTCATGGAAATCACTCACTCTATCCTTCATAACAATTCCATAAAATTCCCCAATACATAGACTTATCCTTATAAATATCCCTAGGAATTTCACTATAGTTTTCTTTTCCTAGTTTCAAAAGGATTAACTAAACCTAACTCTCATACCAACTATATTGTCCCCAAACATTTAATACATAGATATCATATCTTTTTATATTAATATTAATTGAATAATATAATGATCTGTGCTATAATTATATAGTTCCAGTGCCTTTAAAAACATGGGTTTCTAAAAATATAGTTCATAAGTGAAGTAGATCATCTCCAACTATGTTATTCACAACTATCTCCCTTCTTATACATATCATAAATAATACCTTTCTTCTTAACTTGGGTAAATTAATCATAATAATGGGTGACCTTAAAGTCATAGTTAGGAGAAAAATGGAAATATCAATATCACATATGCATAAGGGTATGTTTACATAGAAATGAATTTTAAAAACCACACCCTAAATATAATATATCATAAACATGATTCGTGGAATAAAGCATGGTAGTTCATACAACATGAGTCATAAGGGAATCAAATAACATAATCCATGGATTCAAAACATTGGAATCAGACATGGAATGTTGGTTTAAACATAATAAATGAAAACCTTATATCAAGCATACCCACCAAGAAATTCGTTAAATATTTGGCTTCAGTTAACCAACTTTGGTATTCAAATAACCTCCCTTGTACCATCTTTTTTGGGCTGCGGATAACCTCCTATGTACCCTATGAGCACATATAATATTAATCATTACCTAATATATTGGTGGGAGATATAGGTCCCACCCCTCACATAATTCATACATTGTTTTTGAAAAATGATCATAAAACATTAATCATATCAGAAACCATGAAAATAAATGGGTTACATAAACATTTAATCATGGAATAACCAATGAAAAAGAAACATGTTTCATATACATTTATTCTTTTAAAAATAGAGAAATTAATAGAAAAAATAAGGGATTTCATAACCATTTAATATATTTATCATAGCATAACACATGGAAACGGAAAAAAGTTTCATAAAAATATGGTCATCAAAAACATAAATTGTCTATAGATTGAATAAGAATGGTATCATTGGATCATATCCCAAGTAAATCTTAAGTAGAATCAAATTATGTCATCCCAGATGGAAAACAATTTTTGAAAAATGACTTGGAATATTTCTTAAGAAAAATATTATTTTTTCATTTAAATAACTTATTTAAAATCTAAAATCTTCCAAAATATTATTTAAAAATAATTCTTTCAAAAAAACCATAAAAATTGTAAATCATTATTTAAATAAATGAAAGGTATTGATATAGGGACAATTTTTTCATGTCTTACACATTAAAACAAATATCCTCTCATATTTCTTATAAAAGATGAAAATTAATTGTTTGGGACATGAAAATCAAATACATTTTAAACCATTTTTTTTAATTCAAACATGGTTAATAATTTATTTAAATTATCAATCTATAATACAAAAAAAAATATTTAAACTATTTTTATAAAACATGAACATGAGAGAAAAATTATTTTCAACCAAAAAGAGAAATGAATTCATTTTTTATTAAAACATAATTATAATCTATTGAGTACATAAAGAGAGAAAAAATAATGGAAAAATGTAATTTATAAAAATAAATATATCATAATAAAATTCAAGATCTTATTGAGAGGTAGATCATAATAAATTCCCATTTGAAACTTAATAATAATCATTCCTGATAAATAATGAGATTGTGACATAAAACCATTTCCACAGAGGAAAATTTGGAATCATAATCCCCATGAACAAAAGAAAATTATATGATTGTTTTTTTCTCATAATTTCAGGATATAAATCATAAAATACAATCATGTGATGTATAAACTCACAAAAATGAAACAAGTGGATTATAAGGAAAGTGTCCCATTAAAAAAAATGTGAGATGGAATTCCATTAAATGATTTTTAAATTTTGAAACATATAACCCCAAAATGAATTACATAAATTGAATAGTTAAATATCATAAAAATAATTATATTCATGATATTAAATATCAAATGGGTAGTATATACACCACACAAAATAAACGAGTGGTGAGTATAAAATATGTCACCCAAATATAAATGAGAGATAAGAAATCCCTTACATCAAGTATCTAAATTATTTATACACATTTATCCCTAATGTGTAATTTTATTTTAATAGAAAATGAATTATATATCCATATATAACATCATATATTATTTACTTATGACCTTTTATTATCCGTTTTTTAAAAATCCCTTGTTAAATTCACATTTGGTGTAATAAGTGCTCCATTTTATATGAATGTTTCAGTTTTTGTATTTTTAGTTAGGTTAATTTGAACATGTTTTCATAATATCCATAATTTTAAGCAAGATATAAATATATTATATATAAATTATATTTGTACTTATATTAGTCCTCTAAATATGGAAATAGAAAATGAATCACACTATTCATGGAGACGATAGGTTGTATGAACGCATAAATGTTGTTTCCATTTTCTTGGAGGATAGAACAATAAAAAGGTTAATATTAATTAACCATTATAGAATAATTTTTATTTTATATACATCATATATATTCCTTAAATTTATCCTCATTACTATCCATTTCAAAATAAAATGATAAATTTATCACATCACTTTGTGGTGGTAGTAGCCCACATATACCCACGAGCACTTTTATCGGATCCCAAAAGATTGAAATGTGAGAAGTTTGATGTGATATTATAATTACAGGTGTATAAATATGATATATATATCATATATAAAAATTAAAACTAACATTATCTTTATCCATGATAGGCAATTATGTAAAATGAAATACATCGGTTCGGGAAGCGGTAGTCCATTGTACATGTGATTGACGGTTTCATTTCCCACTTGTTGGAAGAGGAGATGGATGCATGTCATTAAATTAACCTAATAATATATAATTATAAGTCAGATACAATTTTTATTATATCATAATGGTTAAATAATATTTCAAGGAGATATATGGAAAAATAAAATAAATATATATGGTCAACTACCTTGCCTCTTCTTTGGAGAACTCCTTTAGGTTTACACCTAACGCCTTCTTAGAAGGTTTTTATATTAAAAATTATCCATAGAAGATATGGGTAGATAGTTAATTAATGTATTTGGGAAATTATTGGATGATTCGATGGATTTTTCAAGTGTTTATAGAAGATTATAGGGCATTCCATTTTATAAGGGGGAAGGATACACATGGACATTTTCAAAGAAAAAAAATGAATAATAATTTTTTAAAATGACAAAAGGCTCCTAAATGGATAAATATCATACCTTAGATTATGAAATATCAAAATAATTATAGAAAAATGGATTTAAAAAAATAGATCATTTTATGAGTTATATTTTTTATTTCACCTCCCAGTAAACTCGTTTTAACTAAAACTGCAGTAATTAATATTTATTGTTCTTAATATCCATTTTTTAAAAAAATAAGTTGAATTTTTTAAATAAAATTAATTATGATGATTCCCAATATATAATAAAATTTTCTTGAATTTAATTCATATAATAGTAAATTAATAATTTGAAATTAAACCCACGGGTACAATGAAAAAGCGAGTTTCAAAATAGAAAATCTTCATAGCTATATAATGTTTTTATATAAATTATCAATATGAAATTGATTATAATGGCTTCAATTATATTAATAAATATATATATAATTGATATAATTTTACTTTAAAATCCATATTAAAATAAAATTAAGCTTGTAAATTCTTTAAATGAAATATTCACTTTTTAATAAAAATCAGTATATTTACTGTTTGTCGAAAAAATAATATTTTCCAAAAATTCTCAAAAAGTGATTCAAAGATTATTTTGATAATTATATTTTAGATATGAAGTATATTTTTTAATATATATTATTTAGAAGTTGAAATTTTTATTTTTATTGTTTTTATAAAAACAAATAATAACCTTAATTGAGAAAATAGAAATTTTGAAACAAATAAATACTTTACTAAAAGTTAAGTTCTTTTAATCAATTTGATTTATTTTTATAAAACCATTATACATAATTTTTAAAAAAAATTATTCTTTTTTATACAACCAAGTTTAAAATCAATGTTATAATGTTCATGTTTAAATAATAATATTAATAGTATATTATGGTTTATCAAAACTCAGTGTTGCGTGTAACACAAGCTATATAAGAAATTAAGTTTATTCTAAAGAAATATTTCATTAAAACTATAGGTTTTTCATGGAAACTCAACAATACCTATAACTCATCTATTGTTGTCAGTTATTTGGCAAGATAATTCCTCAACCAAGAAATTGAACATACTCAAATGTCGCGCATAGATCACATACCTTTCAACTTCTAAATTCAATATCCACCACTTTTATGGAGAGTAAATAAATTATTGTGACACGTTGAAGTTCAAAATAGTTAATGAGAATGAGAATAGTGATTTAACATAGATGGATTACTTCATTCCCTCAATTCCACCTATACTTTCTCGTTAGAATCGAAGAGATGAATTAGGAATTAATTATATAAATTCAGGAAACATCACTATGATTCTCCCTTAGATCACCCATTGTGGGTTATATATTAATTATCATGAATAAAGAGGTTACAGATAAATCAAAATGATTTGATAAACATAAACACATCAGGGAAGGGAGAAGACCATAATACATTAAAAATTGAAGAAAGCAATGAATTAACATGAATAAAATATTTATAGAAAATTTAACCTAATATGAGAAAGGATGAAGAGCAATTATAAAATATATTAAATAGTGTAAGGGGAAAGATATTTATAATAATTTTGAATCATTATTCTTCCTCTTAAAATATAGCATCAGTCTCCCTCTCTCTTGATCACCTACACATGTAATCGTCAAAGATTGTTGATTTTTTGGATGTGTATATCTCAATTATTTTATATCAATTTAAATTTCATTACCATCACACAAGATCTAAACCGTCAGTGATTATTGGATGAAGGATTCAAGGAGATTTAGTTGGATTTTTACTTGAAATAAGAACACCAAATGAATACAACTACAAAATAAATTTTTATTTGGTTATCAAAAAAATCACTTTATGGTTGAGCGGTAACCATCATACTTGGTGGGATACAAAATAAAAGGAAACCCAGTTAAAAATTTTAAATAAAAAAAACACATGTGAATACAGTTTCTAAGGAGATCATGATCTAGGATTTACTCGCATCAGTCGAGTCATATCAGCTACTAACAATATCATGAACCATCATATATATCTCCATAATCGTCTAATTGCTACTATCAGTGTCATCATCAAACACTACACAAGAACACCATAGATCATCAAAGTCCATTGATCAGAGTCCATCAAGCCACCACGAGACATCAACACTGTGTCTTCGACTTCCACACGTAACCAAAAATAAATCAAACCATAATCACTAAATACATCATCGACCTCACCATTGTCAATGCACATTCAAATCAAATCAAAATCCTTAACCAGAAACTCCTTTGGAAACAACATCATATGAGATGATCATATTTCACAAAAATGAAACAAACCAAATATATATATGTGGTCAATTCATCCATCACAGACCTCGTAACTTCTTTATCAATTCTAATATGAGCAGTATCAATAAAAAAATCTGAACAACATTAAAACAATCAAAAATGAAACCAAACCGAACTAATATACATCACCAGAAAAAACAACAAGTAATATAAAAAAGGGAAACGAACCAAAATGACAAGAAAAACCATGATGTCAAAGAAAGGAACTGATACTTCCACCACACCACTCCAAAACCATCCCATGTATTCCCAAAGACCTCATCAATCCCAACCAAGATGGGGTCAGTCCCGATGGATTTGACAACAATGGGAGAGGAGATGAGGAACACTAAAAAACACCATCTCTTCCCCCAATCCATCTAAAACTCCCAAAAATAGACCCAACATGGTGGTCTGATGCACGGGGTAAGATAGAAATAGGGGTGTAAAGTGGAAAACGTTGTCCCATCAGCGACAAGCACCAGGAAAGCAGGGAAGGATAATATAAAGGGGAAGAAAACAAAGATAATCAATGTAAGGATCACCTTTTACACTACAAGTAACAGCCAGGAGGGAAACATGGGGGGGGGGGAAGATCCAATGGATGAGATCGTTTGTCAGATTAAGGAGAAGGAAAGAGGATGTTAAATTAGGGGTAGAATGTGAGAAATCAGACACACCATTGAACCACAGTGAAGTGTTTCATGGGGAAAACTTAGGTTGAGTGGAGAGAGAGAGGGGGAGATCTAAGAGAGAAAGGGGCCATATAGTTGGTACCTCTCCGACCAACGTTCCCTTGACTATATGAATATAAAATATTGAAATTTAAAATTTTTTGGTTGGTCCCTTCTTCAGCATTAATGGATAAGTCTCTAACATATCATCATGGATCTGTTGATATAACTATTACATATTTTCTAAATTTAATTCCTTGTAAAATTATTTGACCTATAAATATCTCACAGTAATTTTAAATGAATCTTATATATAGGGTGTCTTATCCCCCCAACAAAAACATTTACCCTTATGTACCACTTGGTGGTGGGAATGACTCTTACATAATATCTGTAAGTTACTCTTATGTATTGACCTTGTTGAATTCTAATATGTAACTCTAAAAACACTCTTACATATTTATTATAAGCCTATTAAATATTATAATAATTACTTTTATGTGTTATAGTTGTTTTAATAATAAATAATTGACTTCTTTAGTGTACACTAACACGCCCATTGAAAAAATCATATATATGGTGTGGCTAATTTAAAAGGTCCATTCCTTTTCCAAAGAAACATAAATTAATTTTTGATTATCATAACTCATTCTAGAATTAATTTAGGCATTAAAAGACAATATAAGTGATTCAAAAATAATAAAAAATGTTCCAAAATCAAATTATGGATTTTTAAATAATTCAAAAAATGAATAAATTAAATAAAAATAAAGATTTAATCCATTTAAAACTTTAATTATTGATTCATAAAGGAATAAAAATATATTAATTACCCTATATTTTTTTAATGTTTTGTTAATTAACATTGAAATATATAATTTAATTTACAAAATATTTTCTCTTATCAATAGGTAATCATCATTAGAATCTTATGTAGGAGGCCTCCTACTTCTCCAATCCTATGTTTAATGTATACATGAGGAAATTAATCATGAAATAATTTATTCCAAAATACTTAATTATAAACAATTAAGTTTCTAGGATTTTATGATTTGGGAAAATTCATCATTTATTGAAATTCATGTGGGGCGGCATTTATAGAAAAATTCAAGTTACCATTTCTCCAGGATTTTCAAACCCACTACAATATAAAAGATATGTGTACAACAACATAAAGTTATAACCATGGCACGACAATTGATTATCATACTGCACGAATTTCAGGTGAATACAAAGGAGTGACACCAATCTAAATCAAACAATTACCAAACTACAACAATTTCATGTAGTTATAATGGTGTACCACCCATATATCATAAACTATTGACATTATGTCTTTTTTAAATGTGATCATAAATGACTCATCTTTCTTATATCCACATAAAACTAGGGATCACATAACATTTACATAGTATTATTATATATTCAGGGTGATCCATGTCCACTCTCATAAACTCATAGTCTTTTATAAGTTTCCTTCAAAAATTATTAACAAAGTATTTATTATTTTTTTCGGTGACAAAAATGGTTACAGTATATTTTTGAATATTTTTATGCGTCAATGCTTATGATTTTCCTAGGTTGGTCATTGAACACTTTATGCATACTCATTACACCGTAGTGAAATATTTGGAAATTACTTCATGGTTGAAGATTTTTTGACATGGTTATCATGATTTTTTTTAGAGTCACTGTAGAAAAATGAAAAAAATTTGTATTAGTTGTATATAATATAATTCAACAGTATATTTATGAGACGTACAATATAACATATATCCATTACAAAACCATAAAAATTATAAATAAAATAAATGTGATTTATTATTATTTAAGAATTGTAAATGCAATGTTTGGGTCAAAATATATATAGATAAAAATTATTCATAAGTAACCTTTCCAAAACAATTTGTGTGTTATGTCGGAAACATTATATACTTTGTGTTACACCTCATATTTTTAGAATATATTTTTATTTAATAAAAAATGTTTTCAATAGTTTGTGAATCACACAACCCTAAAATTGGATTAATTATAACTTAACATAGTAAAATGAAGCACATTATATGGTATTTAAATGAAATATAGTTTTCCAAAGTAATTTCTAATTCATAGAGTAAATATTGTTGATCCTAAAGAAATGTTTTGAAATATTGTTTTTTCAAAATTGTTTTTTTGATATATTTTTTATTATATTATTATTTCATATTAGGAAAATTTTGAAAATTTATTTTTGACACATGTAAAAAATGAATATATTGGTTATCAATTGGATAGAAATGAAAATAAAATCATTTAATGTTAAAGAGATATGTTTTTATAAAAAAAAATTTATATGATTTAATAAAATAAATTAATAAATATTGATGAATGATTTAAAAAAATAGATAAAATATTTTATCATTAATTTAATTTTTATTACTATGAAAATAATAAGAAACTATTCAGTGTTATGCTTAAAAATACATTTTTCTAAAAACGGTTTTTTGTGTTTTGACAAATAATGTTAAAATGAATTTATGATAATTAAAGGAATTGAAATTGTTATAACAATTCCATATTTGGAATTAAAATTTTCAAGGTTGGAAAAATATAAATCTATTTGTTTATTATTAATAGTAACAATGTTAATATTTCATCACCACGGTATGTGTAAAAAGGATTAATTGAGGGGTTAAACATAAGGATAAAGCTTAAAAAATAACTAAAACCGATATAAATGTGATTGATAGAATATATTTCAACCCATATTTTTGTTATCTTCAAATCTGGGTTTCCTTTTATCCAATTTTTCATTAATATGATTTTCTTATATTTTAATGTTTTAAGTATTTAAAAGTGTGTCACCCAGATTAATTAGAAAAGGGAACCCATGCCTTCACTTATTCACAAACGTTTTACCCTATAGTTCATCCATGAACTTTTAAAATAGTTTAAAAATTCCCTCATTTCCTAGATCTACTAGTCTTAACCAAATGACCAACCATTTGATTCTTAAGGGGTATGCCAAAGGAAATTTCTCCAATATGAGGTAATTGTATTTATAGAGCTATTTCAGGCATATTTCTTCATCGACATTCTAAAAAAACTTATATAACCATATTAACATGATTAAATCAGTGTAATTACAATACTAAAAAGTTTTTATGATGGAATTATATCCATTTTCAATCAACATTAAATCCTATGAGAAATGATAACATCATTTGTGTGTATGTGTGTACCACCACCACCATGAAGCGATGTGATTCTTTTTCATTTCTTCCCTTCATGGATGGTTGTATTGAGGGATTAAATTATTATATATGATATTTAGGATTTTATTATGATTCTATATAGATATTCTATTATTTACATTTCCTTTCATCCTTTCTTGGGAAAATAAAACCAATATTCTTTCATACGTCTGGACTACCACCTCCACGAAGTGATTTAATTAATTTCTCATCACATACTCATATAAATTATTAGAAAATTTTATATAATTAATAAATATGATATATATAACATGAATCAGATTCATTATGTGATTAAACCATGAATAAGATGTAATGACTGAAACATTCAAATCAAAACATGTAAGGGAAACATAAGTGTTTACAACTTGAATGTGGATTCTAATAAATAATTGTCAATAAATGGATAATTGGAAATTATAAGGGAAGTATTTATTATAATATTAGTATAAATATTTATATTTTATTAATACATAATAAATTGAAGTTTATTATACCAAGTCATAAGAATGTGTATGAATAAATTCAGGACATGAGGTAAGACTTTATATTACAATCTAATTTATAATCAGGATTGATTATGAATTAATCTCGTATTGGGGAATTATATAATATTTAAATATTAAACTCCATATATTTTGTTATTGTGGTTATATTTTATTTTTTACGATTTATTTCATTCTCCTCAATTTAGTACTTAAATTGTTCAAGGGAATTTTTTTACGAAAAGTAAACCTTATTTCCTATTTAGAGAGTGAAATTTTTATTCCATGTCCATGTTCATTAAATAAATTTCATGAATGTTAAATTATATAATACAATTTTCATTTAAAGTAAGTTTCATCCATATTTTACTTTTTTCAAATAATTAAAATAGAATTTTTATACTTTTTTTTTAATAATTTATTTAGGGATTTTTTACCAAATGTGTGAAAAGAATATTTAGTTTAATGTTTAAAACATGAATGAATTTTCTCATCATTGTGACAATTATTTTCATTGAATTTGTCTTTAAAATTTTCCATGATTGTTTTAAAATATAATATTTTTTGGAATATTCTATGAATTTTTATTTAAAAATTTAGCAAAATAAAATTATATTTTTCTAATTTTTTCATTAAAATATTTAAATGTTCTTTTAATAGTATTATTAATCTATGTTAACATACATTAATTTTTATTATTTTTCATTGGGTATATCATATAATGATATAACCATTTAATTTATATGGATCGTTATAACCTTTTGATGTTGAAATCTTTATAAAACCCATTTTTTGCACAGTTTATGTCCTGGTGAATTATGAAGGGTTTTATGATATTGTGGAGGATGATTAAATGGTTTTCTATATGATATGAGTGGTAATAGAATCATAAAGCCTAAAATTTAATTTTTTAATGATTTATATATCATATTATATGATTAATTGGTTCTGGAGTGAACCCATTCTAGGAATGAAAAATTGTTGTGGAGTGAACCTAATCCAATTTGAGAATTTTTCCACTATATGATGATGGTCTTGTCCATGAGTCTTGACTAATGAAATGATTTTATATTCTTATTATTATGTTTAAATTGATATGTCTTGTTATTATGATTGTGATATGTTCTCATTTCTCATGATCTATTAATGATGGTTCCTCACACATATGATTCATATCATTTGAACCGATAGTTATTTATTCTAGGACTCGTGATTTATGTTCTATGACTGATTATGTTTAAACCTCATTAGTTATGACCAAGATATGATACCCATATTATTATCTTATACTCTCATTTGATCATAAATTGATATCTCTCATGTTGTAACTTATTAAGAATTTGAGATCACCCTTTCTTATGTTTCCATTTCCCCCATGTTATGAATAATGGTTTTAAGTAGAACATTCCAAAGAAGGGTGTTATGATAGAAACAATTTTTAGGAGATATTGAACATATTTCATGAAATTAGTTTATTGTGTATCTATTCTCTAAATAAAATAATCCTTTATAGTTATGAGGTGTGAATTAATATATAATATATTTTATTTTCAATTAAAATTAAATAATATTTATTTCTGTTTTTCATGAGTCATCACAGTTGGTTTCAATATATGGTTTAGTTATTTTTAGATATTTTCTTGTGAGTAATATGGTGATATAATTTAAGATAACTTGTGATGATCTAAATGTGATATAGGGTGAACCTAAAATTTCCATGGATTGATAAGAAGGTTTCATACTTTTATACATATTAGGAATGAATTTTATGGTTTGAATATTTCATACTTTGATTATTATATCCTAATTCTTACTCAATGTTTTTCAGTTTTTTTCAATTTTTAGAACTATGAGGAATCATTCTAATAAAAAAATTGTGTAAAATCAAAAGATTTTACTCTTGAGAAACAGAATGAAATTGGAGATGGAATAAAAAATATTACTATTATCCTCATGGAAATCACTTAATATATGAATCGTGTTGAGTATCAAAATAAGAAAAGGAGCGACCAATAAACCGTTGAGTCTTTCATGTGGAAACATACACCTTCTGTAGGAAGATCCTCTAAAACACTAGTGTCCAGGTAATTGATCAATGCCATTGTAATACATTTTCCATTCTACAATTCTCAAAGAATGAAATTTTTTTCCTATCAATGCATCATATTGAAATATAATGAGATTAATGGAGAAATATTTTTATAAATAAAATTCAAGATGAATAATTTTACTTCATGGAATGGGATTATTTTAATACGTTGCTTTTACGTAAGTTAATTCGGAAAACTCATCACACAAAAATAGAAACAGAATTTATTGATCTTAAGAAAAAGGATGATGAATCTATTGGTATATATGATGAAACTTTTACAAGAATTATGAGGCACGATTCTAGTTTTATCATCACCACTAAAAGAAAAATTGAACAGTTATTTAGTGGCCTAAAACCAAGTCTCTAAAATTCATTATCCATAATTGACATTATTTGTTATGAAGAAATAATATAAGTAGATCTCAAGGTATAAATATATTGTGGAAATTCCAATAATTATCATTATTATCATAATAAGAGAACAATAGAATTGAGAGGAAATTATAATAATAAAACCCTGTATGAATGAAAATAAATCTTTATTTATTCTAGAAGTATGGAAAGAATCAGTGGAAAATAGTCTTAAGGATGCTATTAAATGCTTCAATTGTGGAAAATATGGCCATTAATAAATTTAATATAAAATATAGATATAAATAATAAATCCAATAAATTGAATGTGTAAATAGTTCACCTTAATTCACTATCCACACTCCAAAAATAAAACTTCAATGAGTTTAGTAATTATACTAACCAATGAAAAAATTCATGGTTAAATGATGAATCTCAGCATCAATAACATCTTAATCCAAGATAAAAATGGAAATATCATGTGATAACCACTACAAAAGTGGGAGAAATAATGTTGTGGTTAATGGTATACTTATCATCCACTCCAAATTATAAATTTATAATTTAATTCTTATTCTACTCACTCTTTTATGTCATAAAATTTTTTCATCCTCAAAAATAAGATGTTAGATTATATTTTAAAAATTATAAAGGTATAAAGATCTCATCTTAAATATATTTCTCATCTCTGATAAAAGATTATGTGAATGTCCTTATTAAAAATATTTTGATTCTTTCGATAGTTGAATTTGATCGGATTTTTTGAATTGATTATTTTTATTTATTTAGATCCTATAAAAATTGGTGAGGAAAGAAAGATATATTTCATATTCTAAATAAACCAATGACTTTCTATCGATTCAAGGATGAATATAAAATTATAATGGAAATTACTTTCATTATATGGGACTTATTATAAATTTATGAGGGTTATTTATTTTAAATGTTTTGGGGGAAACATAGCATTGAAATATGTATATTGTGTGGGAAAATGATGATTTATTTATAAAGAGTTATCTAGTCATCCCATAAATAGTTGTTTCCCTCTGGAATTGGGGATGACCTCATTGGTTTAAGGTTCAAACATTCCAATTGGTTTCTAACGGGTTTTTTCATAGAACCGGAAACATCCAATGATTCCATATCCATTTGGACATATTTTCCAAAGGTACGCGCTCATTAGTTGTGAACAGATGAGACTTTGGAATTTGCATTGGTCGAGAGGATGGGAGGTCGGAATCATCACACCTTTTTTAGGGGAATTATTGTCTACTCTAGGACTCTCTTTATAGATTTTAGTTATGTTCGTGAATCCTTATTAAATTACCAAGTATAAAATGAGCTTTCCTTTAGATCTGACAATCAATGATTAATATGTAGAAAATTTATAGAATCTTTTATATGTATTCGAGGTTCTTCATCGATAGATCGTTTAATACATTATATAGATATCTCTTGGTCATTATGATGACCATTTTGGTTTTAAAGCCACCCAGTGGGGCACTTGATGTTTATTGTCATTCATAATGACATGGATTATTTCAGAGTTAGGATCGTACCCACAGATGCGCTACCTACGTATCCTTTATTTAGAAAAGGAATCAGAACCCACGTAGTTCGAGAAAGGAAATATGATGTTTATGTATGATTGATGGCTCAAAGAAATATGTCATAATTACTTTTCCACTCTATGCTCATGTGAGTCATTCTCGGTGTGAGAAATGAGAGGTATTTGGTAAAACCAGAAAATTTTCCATGAAAGATGAAATCATAACAAATGATGTGGGGTTTATGTATGTATGCCTGCCTAAATAGATGAAGATTAAGATTTACATCAGGGAAGAAATCCAGGAACAGGGTCCATAAAGTCATATGTATTTTATGGAGATTCGGATACTCTAATCATGGGGCATACTCCTAAGGAATATGCCCAAGTTAAAAGGGGACTTATGATTCGGTTTTACTCCTGAGAAGGAATCCCAGATGAAAAGTAAATTAAAACTGGTTAAGATAAATTGAGACTGGGGCTTACTCCTGAGAAGGAGGCCCATGTTAAGGGACTTTGGGATTACTCCTAAGGAGGATGCCCATATTTTTAGACATTGAGACTGGGGATTGTTCTTGAAGAGGAAGCCCAGATTAAGAGAACCATGGTTGGGGCTTACACCTGAAGAGGATGCCCATATTTGGGAACTTGGAGACTGGGGCTTACTCCTGAAAAGGAAGCCCATGTTAAAGGAATTATGACTAGGGATTACTCCTGAAAAGGAGGTCTAAATTAATGAGGACTTGGGGCTTACTCCTAAAAAGGATTCCCAAATTAATGAGAATTTGGACTGGGGCTTACTCCTGAAATGGAGGCCCAGGTTAAGGATTCGCTCACCTTAAAGGATGAGGTTGAATGAATGAATTCTCTAACTTTAGTGATGTAAAGAAGTGTAAATCACTAGGTTTTGAGAGATGTTCCACATAATTCCTTCAGATAAGGAATCCAACAAGGAAAATCATGCCATAAATGGATTTGGAGAGAGTTTTTAAGGCTTAATCATGAAGAGGAGAGGTGGACAGGTGTAAGAGAGGTGAAATAGATACGAAGGGAACCCAAAAATAGAAGGGCGCGCAAGTCCTAGGGGGTCGCACAAGTACTGCATGGGTGCGCAAGTCTTGGTCGTGCAAGTATACTTGCGCGACACCTATATACTTGGGAAACTATTAACCAGTAGGGTAATACATGGGCGATCATTGACCAAATCCTTTAGAATTATCCCGAGGTACTTCCAGAAGAGTGGCGCGCAAGTTTCAATGAGTAGGTAAGGAGGCGTGCAAGTGTGTCCATTTCCCTTAAGGGTAAAACACTTAGGTGCGCAGGTGTTAATGAATTCTAACACTAAGACCTTATTCATCTTTTTTAGACCTTCCATTCTTGGTAAATAATTACCTTAGAAGTGTTTGGAAGACTTGAAGAAGAGACTTGGGCGTTCAGAGCTCTGTATCTGAATTCTGGAAAAAAATCCTCTTTCAAATGGGGGGCCCACCGGGGGTATTTATAGGCTGGAGAAGACCCTGGGTGATTTTCAAAGAGGGCACGCAAGTCACGTGCCCGACCACTAGGAGTCGTGCAAGTGTACTTGCGCGACCATGCTGGAACTTGCGCGACCTATGGGAAATGTTCTCCTTGTTCATCCCTTTCTCTTTTTTTGATGTTTATTCAAAGGATGAATCTTCATTGTTTGAGGTATTTCCATTTTCATTTAGTTTAGAATCTGTGACAAAAAATGAGCGTCAACGAAATTCCCCCCTCAAAGTTGGATCCAAAAAGGAATGAGGATTTGACTCTGAGGAAAATGAGAAACAAAAGTAAATTAGGGCATGCAAGGTATGGCGGGAAAATGGGCTTCCGGCACGCAGGGTCCGGCGCATAGGGGTACAACCTAGTCTATAAATATATGGCCTCACTTTGCACAAAGAACCTGGATCTCGCTTTTTTTTTCTCTCAGCGCACAAGTGGACTCTCGGATTTCGCTCGTCCGCGCTTCTTGTTTCTTGCGTTGTGATTCTGTTAAGGTATTTGGACTTGCGCGGTGATACATGTGCGCCCAATACTTGTGTGACCGAAGGAGACTTGCACGCCAACTATGGGACTTGCTTGCCTAAATGTCGTAGCCAATTTTTCAAATTCCATCACAAAGATTATGAAAAATTAACTTACTTTAAGAGTTAATTATTCAACTTTTGTGCAGATCCAATGACTCCCAAGAGAATCGGAACGGATGATGAACTGGTAAACAAGAGACTTGATGATATGATGAGCATCATTGGCCATGATTATTATACTATCTGCAACAGCACTCTCCCAGATTTGGCTAAGTATTTGAAGAAATATCATCTTAATTTCCCACAGAGCATCTATCTGCCTCTGTATGGTCATGGTCATCAACAAGGAGTCAATGTTCCAGATGTAAAGAACTATATACTTGAGATGCAGTTGCACTACTACTCCTCTATTCTAGTTATGCTATGCATTAAGAGCAACAACATTGGTGTGAACTTTCAAATTTTTCCTCCATGCCATTTACTTGTAGATATGAAAATGGAAAACCCATGGGATGAAATGGTTTCCACTATCGGTTGGTGGAGAGAAGATAAACATGGCATTAGAACAATATATGAAAAGAGTAATCTCTCCAAATGGCTCTTTACTTCCAATGATTCATTCTTAAATCCATGTATCCATCTTCCAAGTCTCTTGGACAGAAATAGAATTACGGTTTGATCAGGAGAATATTTTCTCAAACCGCACTCAAGAACATTCTTTTACAATTGTTCCAAGAAGAGCTGGTATCACTACATCTCTTATTGTATACATTTGAATGAATGAATTCCAGGTGGCTGCTGATGAATCTCGGTATGTCTTAAATCAAATGAAGAGTTATGTTGAAAGTCTTTTTTAATTTCCTGGAAAAGAGAAGAGACTCCAGTCTGTGGATGTCCTTCTAATGTTTTGTACACCAAATGAAAAACTTTTTCATCTACAATCATTTGTGCATGTATTTACTTTTCTACCTGCTTTAGATTTTTACCCAATCCAATTGTCCTAGTAAGAATAGTTTGATTTTTTACTAGGATTATTATAAATAAACCTACAAACATTGAATCTTTTAATTTCTCAATATTACCTAAATCATACAAAATGTATGTTTAGTGAGCTGGAACTTGACTTTTATTCAGAGTTCCCTTGTCTTTTGTGGGAAGCTTAAAGTCATGCATGTCGGACATAAAATAGCTAATGTTTAAGGTCGAAATAGATTTGACTGAATGGATTAAAAATTTACTCAATTACTTGATAATTTGTTTGAAAACATATTACCATATTCAAGTATGGAAGGGAAAAAATGTAAACTATGACTTAAAAACCTTGAATCTGAGGAATGATATGAAAAAGGACAAAAAGGAATTAGAAGAAGTATTTCCCAAGAATGAAGTTACCAATATTTAATAAACCCGTTAGGGGGTTGAATTATGCAGGGACACCTAAGGGCATTGGCTGCATAGTCAAATAATATCATCTATTGGCTGACAGGTCCGTTATGTAGACTACTTATGCAAGGCCGCCTAAGGGCACGTGCTGCATAGTCAGGAAATAGAACTCTCAGAAAGTTACTTTTCTACTGCTAAAAATCCAGTGGAAGTTTATGGAGATTCAAATTTTCCAAAGCATAGAGTTTTCTGTATGAAGAGAGGTACTTGAATATGGAGAAGATATTTCCAAACAAGATTGTTTAAGAACTGGATGAATGTCACTCCTAAGAAGGTCTGACCCAAACGTAGGGAAGGTAAAATATAAACCATAGACTTGAATATTTTCATATCCTGAAAAATATTATGAGACAAATATGTAAAGAACGGCTATTTTTGTGGATCCCTACATATCGTCGTTAAGACAACTAAGGATAAAAGATGGTTTTCTTCCTAAAAATGAAGATACCATTATTTAACAAACCCGTTAGGGGGTTGAATATTCAAGGCCACCTAAGGGTATTGGCTGCATAGTCAAATAATAGAATCTTTTGGCTGAAAGGTCTATTATGTAGACTATTTATACAAGGCCGCCTAAGGGCACGTGCTACATGGTCAGGCAAAAGAATTCTCAGAATTTGAACATTTTGTGATTTGAAGTCAAGAAAAAGGGTTATGAAGATATTAAAATATTTAAGATTAGGATTAGGACACATAAAAATGGGTATTGTTCAATGTATGTAAAGATACATAGATCAATGTTAACCATAATCACGTTGTGGCTGGGTCTTGAATTGAAATATTAGACTTCCCTACATATCCCATAAGGATGGGAATCAAGCCATACGTAGTTCTTGAAATACAGTTTAATGTCATGTGGGACTAAAGTATGGTAGATCTTAGTTTAGGGTCATAGAGCTCGAACCATTATAAGAAATACACAGTGTGTGTTTTCATGGGGACTTTTCAGCCAAGGGACTGAAAGTGGAATTTGGGGTTAGGCCCAAAGACTTGGGGCTGGATTCGAGGGACACTCGAATGTTCCTACATATCCCATAAGGATGGGAATCAAGCCCACTTAGTTCTATAAATACCATATGTACAGATTTGGTTCATACAAGTGAAGGGTGAAAGGGGACATTAGTGCAATGATGGTTTGACACAAAAAAAGGTTCAGGCATTGCCATGTATGCACGTAGTCTTTGGAATAAAACATGATTGGAGATCAATGTAAATAATGATTTCCTCTCAGGTGAAGGTATCAAAGAATGTTTTAGTTTATTGTCATACCAGACAAAAAATGTTGTACAGTTTAATGTCATATAGCAAGGACGAAGTTGAACCAATGTAAAGATTATTGATTCTGGGGGCACTTTCACAAATCAACATTGTACGAGATGGAGGTGAACCAATGTGAAGAGATTGGTTTTGGGATTGAATCTTGGGAGGTTGCCTACGTACCAGCCTGGAAGGCAAGGATCAAAGTCTGTGTAGTACAATTAAAAATGAATTAGTGATCAAGTTGTTCTTGGGGACAACGACCTAAAAATGGTGTTGGGACTTACACATGGTTAGCGGCCCAGAGAGGGTGTTATGGTTCAAGTTTATTATAATCTCACGTGATTCATACTCGGTGTGAGAAACAAGAGGTAGCAACAACCGTATTGATGCACAGTTTAATGTCATGTAGGACATATGAAGGGACTATGCAGTTTAAAGTCTTACAGTTAAGACTATTGGTGCTGCACAGTTTAGTGTCATGTAGCAGGGACAAAATACAGTTTAACGTCATGTGGGATGTATTAAAGAATTTCTGTACAGTTTAGCGTCATGTAGTTTGGACTATGGGGACAATACAGTTTAATGTCATGTTTGGACAAAAGGGGGACCGTGCAGTTTAATGTCATGCAGTAAGGACAAAAGAGGACATAGTTTAACATCATGTTGGACGTATTAGGGACTTTTTCACAGTTTAACATCATGTTGGACGAAAAGGGACGATACAATTTAATGTCATGTTGGACGAAAGTGAGAATATTTTAAGTTCATATGCATGGACCATTGTTGTATAGTTTAACGTCATATAGCAAGGACGATGAAAGGAACACAGTTTAACATTATGTGGGACGAGAGTAATGAAAATGGTTTAAGGCCATATGTATGGACCGTAGATGGTGCAGTTTAACGTCTTGCTGGACATAAGAGACTTCTGTACAGTTTAGCGTCATGTAGTTAGGACGTCACAGTTTAACGTCTTGTGGGACGAAAGTAATACAAATAGTTTAAGGTCATATGTATGGACCGTAGATGGTTCAATTTAACGTCTTGCTGGACATAAGAGACTTATGAACAGTTTAGCATCATGTAGTTAGGACATCATAGTTTAACGTCATGTAGGAAGAAAGTAATACAAATAGTTTAAGATCATATGTATGGACCGTTACAATGTATTTTGTGTTTATAAAAAATACTTCTTTAGAAATCTGGCATTGGTTGGAGTAGTGATGAGTTCTCCATACATTGAGATTAATGAATATGCTTCATTGTAGTAGACCTTATGTATTGAATAAGGTCCTTCCCATTTTGGTTCAAGCCTGGGAGGTTTCTTTCCTGGTATCATTAGAGTTCTGAGAACCAGTACCAATTCTCCCTGAATGAATGAATTAAGATGAACTTTTTTGTGGAAACCTCGTGCTATTATATTCTGGTAGACTTCCAAGTGGTGTAGGGTGCATAATCCTTTCTCATCTAACCGTTCCAATTCATCCAATCGCTTTTGATATTGTTCATTTGTAGATGACTGATCACAAATAGCTACTCTGAGCGAGTGTAGTTGAACTTCAATAGGAAATACTGCTTCTGTTCCATATACCAATAAATATGGAGTTGACTGCGTTGTAGTGCGGGTGGTGGTTCGATAAGCCCATAAATTATGAAAGAGTTTATCAGGCCATGAATTCTTATCTTTATCCACCATATTTTGCAGTATGTTTGAAAGAGTCTTGTTAAAGGATTATAGTTGGCCATTGGTCGCTGCATGATACCGAGATGAATTATTGGATTGGATGTTGTATTCTTGATACAACTTCTTCACCTCAGATGAATAGAAGTTGGTGCCATTGTCCATCAATATGGTATGAGGAACACCAAATCTGGTAATGATGTTAGACTTTATGAAGCTAAAAATGCTTTTAGAACTAACTTCTTTGAGAGGTATTGCCTCTTCCCATTTAGAAAAGAAGTCAGTAGCAGTAAGAATATACTTAAACTGTTTGGTCATAACTGAAGGGTAAGGTCCCACCACATCCATTCCCCATGTGGAAAATGGCCACAAGTACTTAGCTGTATGAAGCAACTCTGGAGGTTAAGGAATGAAATTGGAATGTACTTGGTATTAATGACACTTCTTTGTGAAATCAATACAATATTGTATCATTGAAGGCCAAAAGTATCCAAGCCTTCGAATCTGATCAGATAGTCTATGTCCAGACTGGTGGGCACCACAGACTCCTGCATGCACTTCTTTCATGATAACCATTATCTCTTTACCATCAATGCATCTCAAGAGAACTCCATAAAAACCATGCCTGTAGATAATTTTCTTAAGGTGATCTGGGCTATCATAAAGAGTAAAATTTACCACACATTGCTGGATTTGTTCTTTCCCAGCTCTATCAGGTGGAAGTGTTCCATTTTGAAGGTATTCCATGATAGGTGTCATCCATCCTGTTGTATGAATATATAGTTCAAGAATGGGACTAATTTCATTGATCTCCTCTGTTCTGGTTCGAACATAAGGTGAAATTGTACGACGGTGGACAATACTGATGGTTGTTTTTTCCCGATTTGGATCTTCCAGAGCTGTGGCTATATTATCCAGTGCATCAGCTTGAGCATTTTGTGATCACGGGACATAATAAATTGTCAGTTCCGTAGGAAATTTTGCCATTAACTCTCTGATGTAATCATACAAAGGGATCAATTCTTCTTTTCTGATTGCATAATCCCCATTGACTTGTTTGATTACAAGTCCCGAATCACCTTTCACCCTTAAGTGATTCACTTGTGCTTGAAGTGCTAACTCTAATCCTACGATGAGGGCCTGGTATTCTGCTTCATTATTGGTACCACCTTCCCATAATAAGAAGGAATAAGGTAATACTGCCTTTTTTGGGGAAATAATAATAACTCCTAATCCAACCTTGTTGAATTTAGGATCTTCCATTTTCTTCCCTGTTGGACTTCTAGAAGAACCATCAAAATACATTTCCCATACCTGAGGACTATCTTGAATAGAGAAGACTTCCTCATCAAGAAGTTCAATATCTGAAGATGTGTCTTCCACTAAAGGATGTTTAGCAAGGAAATCATCCAGAGCTTGGCCATTTATTGCCTTTTGAGACACATACTAAATGTCGAATTGCAGAAAAATAACTGCCCACCTTGCCAGACGTCCTGTAAGAATTGAACGACTAAGGATGAATTTGAGCAGCTTATTGCGAGATACCAATTGGACATCGTGATGTTGCAGGTAGTGTATCAACTTCTAAATTGCAAATATTAATGCTAGGCAGCACTTCTCAATATTTGAATATCGGGTTTCTGCTTCAAGCATAGTCTGACTGAGATAGTAGAGGCTGTTTTCATTCCCAGCATCATTCTTCTGAACAAGAAAGGCACCCAATGATCGCTCTAAGGCTGTCACGTAGAGGATAAGTGGACTTCCTTCAATAGGTGGCATAAGTACCAGTGGACTCAAGAGGTATTTATTGAGAATATTGAATGCTTCTTGAAATTCTCTAGTCTACTGGTAATTGACTCCCTTCTTCATCAATTTGGTGAAGGGTAAACTTTTGCCTACCAAATTGGAGATGAAACGCTGAATATAGGCTAGGTGTCCTTTAAGTCCTCTGAATTCTTTCAAATTTTGAGGAGGTGACATACAAAGGATTGACTTGGTCTTCTCGGGATCGACTTCGATACCACGATGGCGTACAACAAAGCTGAGGAATTTTCCTGAGGTTACCCCAAAAGAACATTTTAAGGGGTTCATCTTCAAATTATGTCGTCGAAGCTTGCGAAATATGACTTCCAAATCATCCAAGTGATTATAAAATTGTTTGTATTTGACCACCAAATCTTCCACATAACATTCAAAAAACTTCCCTAAAAGGGTTTAAAGATACGATTCATGGCACGCTGATATTTTTCACCTGCATTCTTTAAGCCAAAGGGCATTACCCGATAGCAAAACACACCCTGAGGGGCTCTAAAGGTTATGGATTCCTCATCTTCTGGATCCATTTAGATTTGATTATATCTAGAATATCCATCCATGAAGGAAAGTGATTTATAGACAGTTCTTTCATCGATTAAAAGTTCTGTAATCGGAACTAGAAAATCATCCTTATGACAATGCCGATTAAGATCTTTGAAATCGATGAAAACTATAATTTGTCCATTCTTCTTCTTCACAGGGAAAATATTAGCCAACCACTTGGGATATTGAACTTCTTTGACGAAGTTATCTTTGATAAGATTATCCACTTCAGCTTCAATTTTGGAAGCATAAGTTGGGTGTGTTATTCTGATGCCTTGCTTAAATCCTTAATGTTCTTCTGGTAAAGCCAAATGATGAGTAGCAACATCAGGATCAAGCCTGGGCATCTCTATATAGTTCCAATAAAATATGTCTTGATTTTTCTTTAAAAAGGAAATATACATCTCTTGTTCTTCAAGAGTCATGGGCGCACTGATTAAAGTGGGGCGTGGATCTTCTTTTGTACCCAGATTGATTTCTATGAGTTCATCCACAGTGGTAGAGATACCCTCTTCAAATTTTGGAGGAGAATCTATGAGATCTTCCTTTTCTTCTTCAACATGTGTTACTTCTTCTGTTTCTACTTTAATAGTAGATGATGAAGTAGAATTTCTATGAATAATAGAGATGTTAAAATTTGAACATCTTGAAGAAGAGGCTTCCGTTTCTGACCCAATTGATGATGAAGGGTCTTCCATGGGTAATAAAGAGGATATGATGAATTGAGAATCGACATCATTGTTCACCTATGTTATTACTATAACTTCTTCTGGCCTGGTTGGAGAAGTATAGACTTGCTAGATTTCAGCAGATGAAATGAAGATATCTCCATTTGATCTTTCATCATTTCCTGGAGGATCACCAATTTCTCCCATGTTGTCTGGCTTGATTCCCATAATTGAAATTATGGATCTTTCCATAAGAGTATTTTGATTTGGGTTTATCTTGTCAATTTGACTGATAGGCAACACATAATATGTACTCACATGTGCAAATGGATTTACTAGAATCTTTTCCAAACCATATAGACCATTAACTTTGGTAATCTCCCTTATTGTGGATTTCTCATTTCCCTTAAAGTGATAGAATTCTGCCTCAATGTATTGAGATTCACATGTCTTTAACGGGGCCTTATCACCATATAATGTCCCAACTTAACCATGAAAACAATATTTGAGACATTGATGGTATGATGAAGGGATAGCCGCATGTTGATGTAGCCAGGGTCTTCCAAGCAAGATGCTGAAGGCTGAGTCTTGATCAACAACCATGAAATCTGAACTGGATACAAGATCTCCAAACTGAGTTCTGAGTGTAATCTTGCCTAGTGATTCATGTTCATTTTTATCATATCATTGTAACATCATAGTAGAAAGAGATAAATCATATTCTGTGTGGCCCAATCGACGAAGTGTACAAATTGGGATGAGGTTGACTCCTAGACCATTATCAATGAAAGCCCTTCGGATGTCCACACCATTGACCTTGCCAGGTAAGTACAAAGGTCTAATATTCCCATGCACAACATCATCTTCATCTTCATCTTTGAAAGATATAACTGCATTGCATTCTACATGATTATTTTCTATGTGGTAGACTTCAGCTGCCGCAATTTCAGTTTCAAACTTCTGGGGACTTGACAAAGCCTCAATGAGTGCCTCCCGAAGATCTTTTGACAGATTCAAAGCATCCAGAATTGATAACTTAGCTGGTACATGGTCCAGGTATTTCAATACATCATACTTTTGATCTAGAGGTCTACGATTCCCAACAAGAACATGTGGTTTAGTAGGTGCCTTGGAAGTTGATGCTTTGAAAGTTGATGCATCTTGTATAGGGATAAAAGTTGGAAATCTTCTTGGATTTGGAAGATTAGGCCGATTAGATCCATTTACTTGTTAAGAGGATGAAGGTGGAATCCCAAACTGATCCTCCAGAATAACTGTGCCAGGACTGAATTTTCTATTGGTTGAAGAACTTGCTTGTTCTTGTAGAGCTTGTTGAAGGGCTCTGCCACGAGTTTCTGTTGCATACACAGTTATAGCAGGGGTAGAATTGGAATAGTGGCTTCTGGGATATCCACGTCTTCCTCTATATCCCAGACCCCTAGAACTCCCTCTAATTCCTCTATTTGATATAAGGAATTCAGGATCATCGAAATTGAAAATGCGACTGGCATAAGGATCTGTTAAATGAAACATATTAACAGAACTGAAGATCAGTTCTTCATCTGATGAAGACTCTGCCTGACTAGCCAATTTAGGTTGTGCCATTTGGTGGGACGGTGCCCATGGATTCGAAGTAAATGGGATGAAATCTTCTAGAGTTAAAGAAAACTTAGGCTTTGACATAATTTCATCTTCCTCTGATTGCTTTTCTTTCTTTGAACTATGAAGCCCTTTTGAGGATATTCCCTCTGAAGAGGATTTTTTTGTGGCATCCATAGCAGAAGACACAATTGGTTTCTTTAATTGCATTCGCAAAATGGCATGAGTTCAGTTGATCATTTTCCTGACCATCCAATCATCATATTTCTGCACATTTTTTCTTTTGACTTCTTTCCATTCGCCTTTCTCTTCTATAACTGTAGCAGTGACACATGCTAACTAGGATGAAGAGCATTTTAGTTTGACTTTTCCCGAGTCTACCATCTTTTGTAGGAGGTCTTTTAAGACAAAACACACTTGGATGGGATGCCTCAACATCTGATGAAATGGGAAATAATTGGGACGGTCTTTATCTCCTTCCTTGTTTGGCCTCTTGGGCCTCGGCATTTGAACCAAATTATTCTCCAGGGCCGAAATGAAGTAACCAGGAACTTTTTCATTTCGAAAAGAATAAACTGTACTCTTCAACTCCTCAAATTGTTTCTGTATTTTATCTCTTTGATCATCTTGAAGAAACATCCTTTCTTGTTGACGCTTAGGAGGTGGATCCCTTCAGGAAGATGAAGGTTTTGAAGTAGAAGAAAGTACCGGTGCTTGCTTAATCATAATTGTAGCAGTCTCTTATTTACTCATTCTTCTTCCTAGAACTGATGGAATTACATGAGATTTAGCCTTAGTCTATATAAGGGAATCTTCAATCTGCTGAGCGATTGAAGTAAGGTCTCGAATCCCTTCTGTTTATTTCACAGGGATCAATACTTTATGCAACTCATCATGTGAATTTTCCACACAAATTGGCAAAAAAATTTCTTGAGGGAGTGTTAAGCTCAGGGAATATGTTAATCCCTTCCAGCGAGAAATGAAATATGAGACCCTTTCATTATCCCTTTGCTTACAATTTGTAAGATCAAAAACATTTGTCTTTGGAAAAGTTGAGTTGAACTGAAGAAGGAATTATTGACGAAGATCTTCCCATCTGGTAATTGACCGGGATTGCAAGCTTTTATACCAAACAAAAGCTGGTCCTTGCAAGGATCGCATGAAGCATCTGAGTTTCACTGCTTCTTGCTATTCCGGAGTTCCCATCATAGGATCGCAACAAGACACGTAATGTGTCAAATGCTGTTCAGGATCGCCTGATCCATTGAAAATAGGGAATACAGGGTTCCCAAAACTTGATGGGGGAGGGATTGAATCTACCCATTCAGGGTAAGATCTCTTTTCTGGTTGAATTTCAGCATGCTTTCCCTCCATATCTTCCAACTGAGCTATTAATGACTCAATGGTAGTTATTATCTTTTGAGAAACATATGGTTGAACTTGGACTTGGGGAGGTGCAATAATTGGAGTCTGGACAGGTATGGTGGCTGGTACTACAACTGATGGTAACACCACCGATTTTTGTTTCACTTGACCCATAGGATTAGACCTGTGATGGTGTACTGACAGAGGAGGATATTCTTGATCCATCTCAGTAGCCAGAAAAAATTCTTTTGGATGACTGGATCCAGCACGTTTAGGAGAAAGACTACCCTGAAGTAGTTCTGCATTCATCCTCCTCAATTCCTTCATTTCTTCCTCTTCTTGTGAAAATCTTTTCTCTAATGAGAGTGATTTTCCTTCTCTAGATGAAGGGTATGTAACCTGATTCTTTACTTTCCCCTTGTTGGATCCCTTTCGGAGAGGGGGAAGTGGATTGTTTTAAGGAAAACCCAGATTCTAGGTAAACCTTTGATTTCGTGTATGCACACCTTCTTTATTTGTGTCTGTGCGTACAACTTCTTGAGCAGAAACCTCTTCATCTGAGTCCTCTGAGTGAGTCTCGTGTTTTGGAGGATCAGCAACAATGGCATTAATGACATTGATTGATGCATAATGCATTGCATCCCTCCTATCGGCATTTCTACGATATTTTCTTCTTCTATGTCTTTAATAAGACATTGCCTTTTGTTGATTCGATCCCTCAGGAACTTCTTGATGAACCATAATTTGGAGAGAATATCCTGATAACTTAGCTCTTCGTTCCTCTTGGGGCTTCTTCCCCCATCGAGAGAAGACTGACTTTCTTTGAGGGGGGGATTGAGGATTTGAAAAAGTCCCCAGTCCGGTGGATTGGGGCTGTTCCCGTTGTTCCCGCTCAACTCCTCGAATCATATTTGTTCATTCCAAGGGTTGGTTTAAAAGAGTCCCTAGTCTAGAAAGCCGGAGTGGCTCTTTACATGCTATGTCTGAGACTTTCTTAAAAGCTCTCCTGATCTTGCGGACCTTGGTCTGGAAATTATCTGGATCCATCAATCGACATCCACTTTTATCACCCGGTTCAAAAGACCGTTGGATGATTTCTGACACTTCTGTCACCTGATGATGTGCTTGATCCATACAAGAGTCCTATTCAATATTCTCGTTCGCTTGATGCAGAAGTAATTCAACAACTTGTTCTCTGTATTCTTGATTTTGAGACGAACTAGTTGAAGCATGTTCTTGGGAAAGATTTTGATTACAAACAAAACCCATTAACTATGGCTGGCCATGGGCAATAATATTTCATGAAACCATTTTCGTCGGGCTTTGCTGACTGGAGAGAACAATGAAATGTAGTGCTCCATGAACATCCCATCCTATGATATAAATATCAGATGCTGAATTAGCAATTAACTGGAACAATCTCTTTAGTGTGCCAAGGCATGAACGCTGAAGGGATCTCTACTACTTTTCAGCCTTCAGATATTGAGATACTGATAGAGATGCCAAGTCAATTTGACATTGTAACCCTTCTATTATCTTAACATGATTTTCATATTCATCATAAGATAGTAATCTTATTTTCAACTGACAAATATTTTTCCATATGTTGAGACTAATATCTTGAATACAATCTTTCGTCCACACTTTTGGAATGTCATACTGAGATTCAGCCAAAGGCCAAAACATGACTGGCACTTCACCTTTCTCTAGTTTTTTTCTCATATTAAGAACTTTCTCTTTATCATTCAATTAATATTCTTCTACCTAATTTGACCAGAGCTAGTGCTTTATTGTTTCTTCATCGGATTCAACAAGACTGTTAGAGAATCCACTGATCAAACTAGAAGATAAATGACCCATGCGTGGTTCAGAGAATGACCTACGCCCCGGGCTATCTTCTGATTGAGAAAGTATTTCACTTGCCGATGGTAAATCATCAGACATGACTGGTTTCGCATTTGCAAGTGCCTGAAGATAAGAGGTCTTTCTCAGCACTACATTGTCCACTGGATCATTTTTTGGGCAATGTGCATTACTACTGCAGAGAGGACTTTCATAGTGAAATTCGTCATCATGGGGAGGACCACTATGGTGGGTTACAGAAAAAGATGATATCTCTTGCTCCTTGGTCTTCTGGCCACACAGAGAGTTATTGTCACTCTCATCTGAAGATGAAACTTCAAGATCGAACAAACTGTCATGAAGAAAGTCTTCATGGGGAAGTGTCTGTTGAAGAAATTAGGAATTAATGTTCCCACTATTGGGAAATGAGGGAGTAGAATATTGGATTCCAACAGATAACTGTCTGAGAGCTTCAAGAACTCCAGCATCGAGCCAGGCCTTGTTACAGATTGGCTCTTTATTTCTTGACTGTGCTCGGTGGGTCTTTTTCTAAGACGCCTTCTTACTCACCTTAGAAACCACTTGTTGACGAAAGTGTCTACTCTGACCAGGTGTATGTGACTGATCAGGAGAGATGGTCAGGTTATGATGAAGATCTCCAATCAAATCAGGTGTATGTGCCTGACTTGGTTGTCTGTATGATATGGGGGAGTACGCCCCACAACCCTCTTGGACTGGAACATATGTTTATATCTTCTCCAGAGTGATCTGTTGATGAGTCACTCCACTGGTAGGGATATATTTTCATTTCTTTCCCTATGATGCAGCTGAAGCTGTTATAATATCCTGGCAGGCATCCAGAATATGAGCAGGGATTTACTTCTGCTCTGTCACCATTGACAGAATGTTCTTAGTGATTCAACTACTAGAATGAGGATATACATCCATTCCATTCTTGGAGTAGGTGTGTGTTCCTATTATTTTCCTCCTTTTCTTTTCAGTGAATCCTGAAAGTACTCAAGTGTGAAGGTAGAGAATTGAGTCTGCCTCATGTTTGTCACTGGATCTTTCCAACTAACCTCGCCTGGTGCTACCAAATGAGACTGTTGGTAGGATTGATCATTACTATAAGGTGTATGTTCCTGCTGATTTCACTCTACCATACGTGGTTGATGAGAATCCTTCAAAACTGATAGATGAGGCTGCTGGCAGGACTGATGAGTGTAAGCAGGTGTATGTGCCTGTTTACCTGTTTTCAATACATTGGGTTGGCAGGATCCACCATATGTAGTCAAACAAGACTTCTAACTAGCTGATGATTTATAAACAGGTGTATCTTTCTATCTATAATACTCTACCAGAATTTCCTGGCGGGATTGGTGCGCTGCTGCCAGACGAGTCTGCTGGACAGCGGAATTAAAACGAACAGGTGTATGTGCCCGCTCGTTGCTTTCCACCAAGCTAGGTTGGTGGACTTCTCCGGATATGGCCGAGATGAGAACCTTCTCACTGTTGACCAGATTTCACCTCTGGTGATTCATATTTCCTGCTCAGGTTTGAGGAACCTGAGCTGAATGCCTGGAGATGATACCCTCATCATGTTGAGGGTGCACTGTCGCACGAGTCTGGCGGCGATTGTTGATGGGATCCCTCAGGAAGGACTCCTGTCTCCTTGAATTAAGGCCCTGAGGGGCATGCTCATTCACCTCCCCAGAATATCGGAGCGACTGGTGATTGTGTTCCGGGGATAATGACCTAAAACAGTTGGAGACGGTGGTTGGCACCACCTGCTTCTTAATCATTGGTCATCGTTGTCTGGATGACCGGTGTGAGTTGTTCACTTGGACAGCTGGTCAGGCAGCCTCCAGAGTTTGAATGGTACCGTGTTTATGTACTCCTTAACCAGTACATTTGATACCTAGGATTGAAGATGTTGAGTAGGTGATATCATCCTCAGAGCGGACGATGATCCAGTAGGAGTAGCAGCAGAGGCATTCACAGCAGAAGTATTCACGGGTGTGAACTTGAGAGAAGTCATTTCTTGAAAGTAGAATATATTAGAAAATAGTGCATGTTTGATATAACATATGTAATCAAGATAAGTCCGGCCACTACATCTTTTGGTAAAACACATATGTTATTGATTGTCTTGTTGGCCCTCTCATTGAGTTTTAAATAGGTGCCTAACAAGTAGGTAAACTATCATTTTAACTTGGTTAAGGATTTAGGTCGGGTTCACCATTTTTTGTTTCCATCTGGAATTGGGGATGACCTCGTTGATTTAAGGTTCAAACATTCCAATCGGTTTCTAATGGGTTTGTTCATAGAACTGGGAACATCCAATGATTCCATATCCATTTAGACCTACTTTCCAAAGGTAGGCGCTCATTAGTTGTGAACGGATGAGACATAGGAATTTTCATTGGTCGAGAGGATGGGAGGTTGGTCTCATCACACCTTTTTGAGGGGAATTATTATCAACTCCAGGACTCTCTTTATAGATTTAAGATATGTTCGTGAATCCTTATTAAATTACCAAGTATAAAATGAGCTTTCCTTTAGATCTGGCAATCAATTATTAATATGTAGGAAATTTAGAGAATCTTTTATATGTATTAGAGGTTTCTCATCAATAGAGAATCATCTGTATTTGTTTGATATTCTTAGTCAATGGTATCCTTTAATACATTATATAGATATCTCTTGGTCATTATGATGACCATTCTGGTTTTAAAGCCACTCAGTGGGGCACTTGAAGTTTATTATCATTCAGAAAGACATGGATTATTTCAGAGTTGGGATCATACCTGCAGATGAGCTACCTACATATCCTTTATTTATAAAAGGAATCAGAACCCACATAGTTTGAGTAAGGAAATAAAATGTTTATGTATGATTAATGGCTCAAAGAAAGATGTCATAATTACTTTTACACTCTAAGCTCATGTGAGTCATGCTCGGTGTGAGAAACAAGAGGTATTGGTAAAACTAGAAAATTGGCCATGAAAGATACAATCATAAGAAATGATGTGGGGATTTTTTATGTATGACTTCCCAAATAGATGAAGATTAAGATTTACTTCATGGAAGAAATCCAGGAACAGGGTCCGTAAAGGCATATGTATTTTATGGAGATTTGGATACTGTAATCTTGGGGATTACTCCTAAAGAAGATGCCCATGTTAGGAGGGGACTTATGATTGGGTTTTACTCCTGATAAGGAAGCCCAGATAAAAAGTAAATTATGACTGGTTAAGAGAAATTGAGACTGGGGCTTACTCTTGAGAAGGAGTCCCAGGTTAAGGGACTTGGGGCTTACTCCTAAAGAGGATGCCCATATTTTTAGACTTTGAGACTGGGGCTTATTCTTGAAGAGGAAGCCCAGATTAAGAGAACCATGGTTGGGGCTTACTCTTGAAGAGGATGCCCATATTTGGGAACTTGGAGACTGGGGCTTACTCTTGAAAAGGAAGCCCAGGTTAAAGTAATTATTACTGGGGATTACTCTTGAAAAGAAGGCCCAAATTAATGAGGACTTGGGGCTTACTCCTAAGGAGGATGCTCAAATTAATGAGAATTTGGACTGGGGCTTACTCTTGAAAAGGAGGCCCATGTTAATGATTCTCTCACCTTAAAGGATAAGGTTTAATGAATTAATTCTCTAACTTTAGTGATGTAAAGATGTGCAAATCACTAGGTTTTGAGAGATGTTCCACAGAATTCTTTTCCGATAAGGAAGACAACAAGTAAAATCATGCAATAAATGGCTTTGGAGATAATTCTGAAGGCTTAATTCTTGAAGAGGAGAGGTGGACAGGTGTAAGAGAGGTGAAATGGACAAGAAGGGCGCCCAAAAATAGAAGGGTGCGCAAGTCCTGGGGGGTCGCGCAAGTACTGCATGGGTGTGAAAGTCTTGGTCGTGCAATTATACTTTCACGACACCTATATACATGGGAAAAGGTTAACCAGTAGGGTAATACTTGGGCGATCCTTGGCCAAATCCTTTATAATTATCCGGAGGTACTTCCAGAAGAGTGGCATGCAAGTTTCAATGAGTAGGTAGGGAGGCGCGCAAGTGTTTCCATTTCCCTTAAGGGTAAAACACTTAGGCGCGTAAGTGTTAGTGAATTCTAACACTTAGATCTTATTCCTATTGTTTAGACCTTCTATTCTAGGTAAAGAATTAACTTATAAGTGTTCGGATGACTTGAAGAAGAGACTTGGGCGTTCAGATCTATGTATCTGAATTCTGTAAAAAAATCCTCATTCAAATGGGGGGGCCCACTAGGGGTATTTATAGGCTGGAGAAGACCCTGGTCGATTTTCAAAGAGGGCGCACAAGTCACCTGCACAACCACTAGGCAGCGCGTAATTGTACTTGCGTGACCTATGGTAAATGTTCTCCTTGTTCATCCCTTTCTCTTTTTTTGATGTTTATTCAAAGGATGAATCTTCTTTGTTTGAGGTATTTCCCTTTTCATTTCGTTTATACTCTGTGACAAAAAAGGATCATCAACAATAGTAAAGTCATTTTTTCAAAAGAACTAATACCTGGTGCAATTCCCATTTCAAAGGTTCCATATAGAATATACCTGATTGAGTTGGAGTAATTGAAAAAGAAACTTGAGGATAATCTTGATAAGGAATTAATTTGGGAAAGTTCATCACCATGGGGTGAACCTCTTATTTTTTTCAAGATTAAATATGTTTCAATGCATTTTATCAGTTATTATTAGGAACATGAAAATATTACTATCAATAAAAATCATCCCTTACACAATATTGATGATATGTTTGATCAACTATGAAGACCTCAACACTTTTCAAATATTGACCGCTGATCTAGATATCATTAATTGAGGTTCAAAACATAGGACATATCCAAGATAGCCTTCTTTATAAGGTATGGACACTATGAAATTATATTTATTCTATTTGGTCTTACCAATTACCCATCTATCATCATGGATATAATGAATATAGTTTTTAAAAAATTACTTGATAAGATTATAGTAGTATTCATAAACAATATTCTTATATATATATTTTATGATAAAAGAAGATCATTTCATGATAATGTTTAAAACCCTAAGAAATGAAAAGTCATTTTACAAATTTAGCATGTTTGAATTCTAGATATAGAAATTACCATTCATGGATCACGTAATTATAAGTGAGGTTGGATGCCTAAAAGGCTAAATTTGAAACATCTCAGATAAATAATGAATATGACATTTTAATATTTGTAAATTAATTATTAATTTTACTTTAAAGGGGATGTTATGTTAGATGGTGTACCCGATACACAACAACGGGTTTCATTGAAATCTTATGTTGCACACAATGTTGAGTTAAAGTGAAAAATAATAATATAATATTATTTTAAAAGGTAGTTAACGCCTCGTCATTTTATTGGTAGGAATGTAAATAACTAACTAAAATATGAATATACATGTTTGTTAAATGATTTTACATTTATCTCATAAATTTTAGAGGCTTAAAATAAGAAAGAATCTGATTTGAAGCATTAATACTCAAATATTCATTAAAAGGTTGATTTACCACATTTTGATGGAGAACCCTCTTTAAATTTAGTTTTGGTCACTTTTATATGTTCTATTTAGGAATATAAAATTCCTCTTTAGAATCAGGACATCAAAATTTATTTTGGGTAAATTTTTGGTATTTTTCTGAAAAAATTCATTTTTTGATTAATATTGAAAACTATTGTATTTTAATTCAAAATTGTATTTTAATATAATTTATTTATATGGTTAGATTATCTTTTTAATTGGATTTAAAGTTTAATTAGATTATATTTTTACCATTTAATCCAATTTTTGTAATTGGAATTAATTTCACTTTAAAATTGGGCATAAAGTAGTGTCAATCTTTTTATAGATATTATTTCTTAAAAACACGCTATCTGTTTTGACAATGGAAATTAATTTTAAATTAATTAATGAAACTTCTATGTTTTTAATTTTTTAAAATAAACATCATTTTTGAATTCGTAATTTCAAATATATCTTAGGCTGTATTTTTTGATTTTTTCTGAAAGAACTTCAATTTTTGTTGAATAGTTAAACCACTAAGTAGTGGTTAAAAAAACTGACATTTTCATTTAAAGGAAATTTTACCACTTCTGTGAATTTAAATTCATAAATCCAACATAAATCGTTATAATTAGTAAGTAAAATGTGGTTCAATAAGATGAAAATAATTTATTTGTGAATAGTAGCTTTTTTCTTTTATTTACCGCGGTTAAACATAAATAGGTTAATTCAAGGTAAAAAGAATATTATAATAACAAGAAATTACCATAAAACTTGTCCTAACCTTATTTGATGAGTCATTTCCGTCCATGGGTATACTTGGGTCGATTTGGGGACCCCATGGATCTACTTGGGGGTCATCATGACATTTTATTTTAATAAACATAAAGTAAAGGGAAAAATGACCTAAACAAATATCTTTTAGTAAATTAATTTTTACATGGGGTTATATAAGTTATCTTTTAGACTATAAATTTTCATTAGAAAATAAAAAATATTTCTTACATTATGGTACTTTTTTTATAATTTTTAGACGTCAAATAAATAAAATTATTTATGACACAAAATTGTTGCAGTGTTTACCTCATTAATAAATCATTTAAATAACTAAGATTATAAATATTTAAATAACATCCAAAACCTGTCCAATTCTTATTGGATGAATTTATTTCGACCATGATTAATCTTACCTTCGACTTTATTATGTTTTGGACCATTAGAAATTTAAAATCATTATATAATAAAATAATATTTTTACACTTTCCTAAAGAACCCATCCTCCCCCTTATAAAAATCTCTCACCTCTAACCCATTCCTCACACCTCTCAAGACCCTTGTCTAATCCAACCCCTGCCCAAATATGCTCTCAAGATCCCTCTATCCCTCATTGAAGCCTTACCTTCGGCATAAGGAACTTCAAGAAGTCCTTTTGGTTAAATCCAAAGGGAGTTACCCAAATTAAATGTAACGGTTTCTCATAACTGATTTTCATTTATTTTACTTCTACAAACCCTAAACTCTTTTTATTACTTTATTTTATATAAAACCAGAATCATAAATATATTACAATGTTTTTATGAGAATTATTATAATAAAACTTACACACACCCTTATCTAATGGGTAATGAACATATTGTTTCTATGGATGGCAAACTAACGCCTCACGAAAGGATGATTGTTCAATTATCTCTTACCAACTCATATGGTGTCTATTATGATGAAACTGTATTTATATATGATATATATTATGTTTATATTTTGTTTATGCTTATGTATTTTTAATTTATAGCATACCTTTGTGGTTTCCATTATGAGTAAACGCGAAAATGTCATTTGAGTAATTGCGGACTACCGCCCCCTCAAAGTGATATGACTCATTCATACCATACGTGGGATATATAAATGATGGAGTTATTGATATTATATATGATATTATACTTGAATTATAATATAACTATTTATTATTAAGTTTTCATTCAATTAAAACACGAAATATAAATGAAAGTAGTGTTCATGCGTACGTACGGCTTACCGTCTCCATGAACTGTGTATTTCATTTATTTTCACCAAATGTTTTGTACAATTATAAATACATATATATACTAGATATATATGATATATATGATATCTAAATCATGAATATAATTCTGGAGATAATGGACCCTTGACCACAAGTACAACTTGTAATTATGAGTTGTTCATTTTTTTACTCAAGTACCAAATATCGACAAAACGACCATTATTAAATTAAATGATAATATATTGTTTATAAAATGGTAATAAGTGATATAAAAGGAATAATAAACTTGAAAAATTATTATTAATAAAGTATAAATTAACCTAAGTTTATTATTCAAGAAGAACAATGAACAAAAAAGTCAAGTCGGAGACGAGGTAAGAGATTTCTTATCTCACTTTTAATTCTGTGAGATTTCCATTGTTCTCCACTAATCTATTGCATGTTGTGTATTGTGCACATCCTTTTGATATATATTATCATGATTATTTTTATATGGATGTTATTATGTTAATAATTAGGTTATTATTAACTTTTGGTCATACAACTTGACATATTACAACGTGGTAAGGGATTGTCATCTCAATTTTTATTCTCGGGGGATTCATGCCATATTTTCCACTATTTATTTTTATTTGGTGTATGTACTGCCCAAGATTGTATTCATTGTGTAATATACATCAATTTATGGGTATTTACATCTTCATTTTATGATCCTTCTTTCATGGGTTGTATGTTTCATATGTCACCAAATTGTGAAGGGAACCTTTTAACCAAATTTCCATTCCTTGGGTTAATCTTCTAATTCTTAATTATGTCATGGTACAATTATATGTCGAATCACTATTTATTTATTTATTTTGTAATTTCTACTCCCCTTTGGGAGGATATACTTTTTATACACATAATAATTCCATTGATAAATTCTCAAGTCATCGATATGAACTTGATAAGAGTAATTCTAACTCAATTTCCATTCATTGAGTTAAATATCCATGTAATTGGTTTTGTCTTTAAAAGAATATGTGTGAATGTTCTCTGATTGATTTACACTGAATATCCAATCATTTTGTGTGTATTTATATTTCTCACACATTATTATGTAATTTATTTATCCTTAATCTAAGGATACAGTTGTTATAATGGATTTCATCTCAATTTACGTTCCATTGAGACTTCATTGTTGTTATGCACCAATTCACTCTTATGTGGTGTATATACTGTCTTTTGGAATATTATATCATGAATCCCTTTATTCTCATGATATTATAAAGTTTTGATTCAATGTTGTTCTTTAATTATTTTTATTCAAGCATCTCCCAATTTGTTAAAAAACTCTTTAACTAAAATATCGTTTTAAATGTTTTAATGATTTATTCTTCTAAATATCTATCATTAATGTCCATCTTTTAAAACTGGTTTTTCAGATTTATTTATATGTAAATTAATGTTTTCAAATGATAATTAATTTAAAAGCTTCAAATTTTTATGGGCCATTATGATTCAAAAATCTATTTATTATATGTTTTAAATGGTTTTGAAAATTATTTCATAAAGAATTGTTTATTTCAATCTCATGATTTGATATATTGTGATTGGAATTTAGAAATTATATCTTTATTTTATACTTGTGTTATGTGTTATGATTAAGTTATAGTTATTGGGAATTGTTTACATATACGGGTGGTTCCATGATAAACCTAGGGTGGGTGAGCCCGAGATAGCTCTCCAATGCATTGGGTAACATGACAGATGTAAACGTTAATATTTCTCTTAATAGATTTAGGGAATATAGTGTGATGGGTGTTCCAAATGTGACTCCATGTGTAGCTGTGATAGCTACAATGTAAGTATGTTATGAATTTTATAAGTTATTTGTATGATTTATGATTTGTGTGTGTTATTCATAAATCTTATGATTTCGTAAGGTATGTTATGATTGAAAAGTATGGTTTCATTGATTTGTATTTACTGATGGGATAATGTTTTCATTCCTTATTTTATAACCCTTACTGAACTTTTTATGCTCATCCCAATTTTTTGAAATGTTTTCCATAAGACTTAAATATTAATAGGGTAAAATTTGGGATCAATAAAAATTCATGCTATCCAAAACATGGAACTAGACATATTTCTTTTTAAGAGTTTTTATTTTATAAGAAAAATGGATACTGAGTAGTAATGTCTACAAGTAATTTTCAAGTTGATATGTAATAGTTATAGAATAATTCTCTAAAACTATAAACCTGAAAAGATCCTCAATGTGAATTCTTGACAAAATTCAAGATTATGTAATGTTTAAGGTCGGGTCCTTGTAGTTGGTATCAAAGGTCGGTTTATATAACTTTATAGGTTAGGGTGTTATTTAATTATAAGTGACATAAACATAATTATGACAACCCTAGTTTTATTAAAAACTTAAACATGATTTATTACATAAAACTTCACTTTATAAAACAAAGAAGATTGATAGGTTTAGTGTCTTTGGGGCTTAGGATCATTACATAAAAACATAAAACATGAAATACAACATCTTTATTGAAAACTTCCTTTACATGACCACTACATTCCCTCGTACTTAGTATTGCATGCGATAACCTGAGGACATGCATAAGAAAATGGTGAGCTATAAAGCCTATTAATGGAGTACACGTGGAATAACATGAGGAGTACAATACATGTTAGACAATAGGCATATCAATAGAGCACAAGAGAAACATGAACATAAAGGAATGATAAAGCATGATAATCATAACATGGGAATGTGGCAACAACACTTAACATGGAATTAGCATGAGCCAAGGCTCATTGCACATGGAGCATGAGTAAATCCTCATTGCACATAAAGAACGAGTAAACCCTTTTTGAACTTGAATTAACATGATTCAACACTCATTGCACATGACGTATCATGATACTATACTTTACCCAATGCATTGTAGTGCTATAAGGGTGCACCCTTCTTAAACATTTTATTTCATGCATAAGTGTGCCACATGGATCATAAAACATGAATTCATAAAACATAATAATTTATTCCATGATAAAGAAATGTGAAATTTATAAATTAAAATTTATAATAAATAAGTAAATGTGCATAAAGGTGAGTACCCTTGATGGAGAAATGGGCATGGTATTCACTACACAATGACATTGGCTTAAAAAATCGGTGTGATTTCAGCAGCGTAACGGCATGACATAAGAATTAATAAAAATGGTTGATGAGAGAGAAAGTGTTTATTCTTCATATTTACATGTAATGGACAGTAATGAGGTCATATAGATACATGTCCCAACAATTTTAATGGAATTTAGATTCATGATACAAAATTATTACTTGAATGTAAAAGAGGAGAGAGAAGTTCCTTTCGGAATTTTGGCATAGTAACAGGTGTACATGGGAGGAATTTAATGAGAGATAAAGGGGTCTCCCATAATTAAAACAATAAGGGGGAAGTATTGGGGAGGTTTTAAACCATACCCCAACATTCATAACTGAAATTAAAAGGGAAATACAACTTAAAGAAAATTGATAAAAATGAGAAAGGAAGAAAAAACCCTTACTTGGAAGTGTGCTTCCAAAGGCTTGAGAGAGGCTTGAGTGAGGCTTAGTGGGAGCTTGGGGCACCTTGGGAGGATTCTAGAGAGAGTAGGGCAGAGGTTGGACGAACTTCAAAGGCATTGAGTGAGGAGGAAGTGGGAGCTCGGGTGGGTTTATATAGGAAAGGTGATGAAATTATTTATTATTTAGGTTTGGGTCCCCTTACATTAAATTAATACAAACCACAAATCATCCCATGGTTTTTGCCAATGTTTTTTGGAAAAGGGAAGAGAAAAACAATATTTTATAAGTCCAAGGTCCTAAATTCTTAAAATAATGAGGTTGCTTATGTGGAGGTGAGTCACACTCCCATGGAAATTATTTTAAAAAGACAAGGTGTTTAATAAGTCTTGAGGGGTCCATTAATCCTTTGAAAAGTAAGTAAAACAAACCCAAAATCACATTTTTTTAATGTTAAAGCATATGTTGGCCGAAAATAAAGCTTATAGTATTTTATTACATCACTATTGGGTCATTATGCTGTCATAAAACACATTATATATTTAAACGGTATTTAATTTTTACCCAAAAATTTGACTCTCTCAGAAAATTATTAAAAATTCACCGTTGGATAATTTCGACATCCTTATTACAGAAATAACATTTATTTTATCTAAATAAGTTTCTAAATATGTTAATTTTCACTTTTAAAATAAAAACTGACATTTATCGAAAATTCATGGGTTTTGACAGAAATGGATTTCAAACCTTAATAAAAATTATAATTGCATTCATAAAATTATAAGATCGTTTATATTTAATAAAACTTAATTTAATAATATTATTATTATTTTATTAAAATATTATTTAATTAAAAAATCCATTAATTTAATAAAATAGAATTCTTAATTAAATAATAACTAAAAACACTATTTTTACTTTAAAAACTATTTACAATGTATCAAAAATGACAAGGAGGTATTTTCATTATTATATACAAAAATAATATACATGAACATAGTACTAGTGATTTGTTACATAACCCCTTAAAACAGTCGCATAATACCTAAGGGTAAGGTGTGCGATGGTGACAGACTCTTGGGGTGGCTCGGATAACATCGCTCGAGTGGTAATTTCTATCAACATTCACTTATCCCATAGACGGTCCCGTTCGAGCATGACATGATGAATCTCAGCTTGGGAATGGTCAAGAGAGAAGCCCAAGGATTCCACCTCTTTTCCGAGTTCCGACAAATGGGCTTCGTATGGGGCAATTCTACTCGATGAGGCCATCGCTTCCTTTGTCTGAGTAAATTTGGATTTGTTAAAGCCCTGTATTTATACTAATCATGTGATCACTGTTCAACGACTATATTAGCAATGGTCAAAATTCTTAACATAAATCCAAAGAAGTTGACATTTTATATAAACATAAAGATACATTTAATTAGATCAAGATGGATTTACAATAATGAAACTTTGGGTCGTTACAATATTCCCCCCTTAAGAAATTTTGCCCTCGAAATTTTCATTTTCCCACACTGAAACAAATGTGGGTAACTCAGCTTCATCATTTCCTCCGATTCCCAAGTCGCTTCTTCAAACTTGTGGTTTCTCCACAACACCTTGACGAGGGGCATTGTCTTATTTCATAGAAATTTGTCTCTATAATCTAAGATCTTCACTGGTTTCTCCTCATAAGAAAGATCATCTTCCAATTGTACCACCTCAGAAGAGAGTACATGTGAAGGGTCCGGTATGTACTTCCTTAAGAGGGATACATGAAAGAAATCATGCACTTTGGCCATGGTAGGTGGAAGTTCTAGCCGATAGGCCACATCCCCAACATGATCAAGAATCTCGAAGGGTCCGATGTACCTTGTACATAACTTCCCTTTATTTCCAAACCTCATGACCTTCTTCCATGGAGATATGCATAGGAAAACCATGTATCCAACTTTAAAATCAAGGTCTCGTCGACGGTTATCTACATAACTCTTCTGTTGACTCTAGGATTCCTTGATATGCTGTTGAATGGTTTTCACATTCTCCACCATTTCCTCGACCATTTCTGGTCCAAGCAGCTTACATTCATCGACCTCATCCCAACTGTCGGTGTTCTGCACCTTTTCCCATATAGGGCTTCATATGGTGCCATTTGGATGCTTGAGTGGAAACTATTGTTATAAGAGAACTCAACCAGAGGAATATGTTGATCCCACCCTCCTTTAAAGTCCATTGAGCATTCTCTCAACATTTCCTCAAGTGTTTGGATAGTCCGCTTGGATTGGCCATCAGTTTGAGGATGATAGGTCGTACTGAAGTTCAGTTCAGTATTCAGAGCATGTTGAAGACTCTTCCAAAACATAGAGATGAATATTGGATCTCGGTCAAACACAATAGATAGTGGTACACCATGCAACCTTACCACTTCCCTGATATATATCTGCGCCAGTTAATCCAATGATAAATCCTCCCGAATAGCAATGAAGTGTGCAGTCTTTGTAAGACGATCCACAACAACCCAGATTGCATTGTTGACTTTGGATGTCCTCGGAAGCCCGGTGACAAACTCCATGGTGATTTTCTCCCATTTCCATTCTGGTATGGGCAATGGTTGCATCATCCCCGTAGACTTCTGCCTCTCTTCCTTCACTTGCTGACACACTAGGAACTTTAATGTATATTCATTGATCTCCTTCTTCATGTTATCCCAACAAAGGTTTTCTCAAAGATCTCGATACATCTTTGTGCTCCCTGGGTGAATAGATAAATTTGAACTATGTGCATCATCCAAAAGTTCCTTATTTAGCTCTGGATTTGGTGGAACACATAGTCTTTTCCCAAACTGCACAATTCCTTCTTCATTAACATTAAACTCCGAGGATTTCCCTTTTTTGATAGCTTCCACTTTTTCCTGAATTCTCACATCACCGTTTTGAGAATCCTTTAACCTTTCCAAAAGAGACAATTGAGCAATCATTTGTGAAAGGATTGATGATGTTACCTTCTCTATGATTCCCATGTCCATCTTCATCAAGTCTAAGAAGATTGGATCCTTCTCAATTCTCTTCATTGATAGAATCGCTGGATCCTTTCTACTTAGGGCATCTTCCACCTTGTTCGCTTTCCCAGGGTGGTAATTTATTGAATAGTCATAATCCTTGATGAGCTCTATCCATATTATCTGGTGCATATTAAGCTCTTTCTATTTGAATATATATTTAAGACTCTTGTGGTTAGTATATATCTCACATTTCTCTCCATAGAGATAATGCCGCCAGATTTTCAAGGAAAAGATCACAGCCGCCAACTCCAGATCATGCATTGGATAGTTTCGCTCAAGGATTTTCAACTGCCTTAAGGCATAGGATATAACTTTATCATTCTGCATCATCACACAGCCTAAGCCCTTCTTCAAAGCATCATTGAATACCACAAAAATTTCCCCACTTGGGGGTAAAGTGAGCACGGGCGCAGTGATAAGCCTCATTTTTAACTCCTTGAAGCTTTCTTCGCATTCATCACTCCAAGAAAACTTTACTTCCATTCGAGTTATCTTGGTAAGCGGGTTGGACAATCGTGATAAATTTCACACAAATCGTCGATAATATCCATCTAACCCCAAGAAGCTACGGATATCCGTTACCGATGTCGGTCTCGGCCATCCCTCAATTGCATCTGTTTTAGAGGAGTCCACAGATATCCCATTGCTTGTGATGATATGGCCCAAGAATGAGACATCCTTCAACCAAAACTCACACTTGTTGTACTTTGCATAGAGTTTCTCCTTGCGCAAAGTCTCTAGTACAGTTCTTAAATGCTCATCATGATCCTCCTTGGTTTCGGAGTATATTAGAATATCATCTATAAAGACTACCACAAATTTGTCAAGGTAATCTCTAAAGACTCTATTCATCAAGTCCATGAATATTTCTAGAGCATTGGTGATTATGAAAGGCATTAATATGAAGTCATAGTGCCTGTATCTTGTGCGAAAAGAATTCTTGGGGATATCTTCCTTCTTCACCCTTACTTGATAATATCCCGACCGCAAATCTACCTTGGGGAAGTATTGTTCTCCACGCATCTGATCAAACAATTCATCGATCCGTGGCAGAGGATACTTGTTATTTATCATGATTTGGTTAAGTTCACATTAATCGATGTAAAGCCACATTGACCCATCCTTCTTCTTGACGAAGAGGACCGGTGCACCCCATGGTGAAGCACTTGGGCATATAAACCCATTATCCAGATTCTCCTGTAGTTTTTTCTTCAGATCTTCAATCTCTACAACAGCCATTCTATATGGAGTCTTGGATATTGGTAGCGCCCCAAGTATAAGTTCAATTGATAACTCAACATCTCTTCTAGGAGGAAGACCAGGCAGTTCCTTGGGAAACACTTCCGTGAATTCCCTCACAATAGGCATTTCTACAAGGATGGTTTCTTCTTTGGACTCAATCATCTGAGCCAGATACGCATGCTCATAGGGAAGTAATATCCATGTTGTGGATGATGGAGCTATAGGACATTCATCTTCCTCCTGACACTTGTAAAGAATCGGGGGTCGATTCTCCATATGGAGTGTGATTTCCCTCTCTTGACAATTTATATTGGCTCTATATAAGGAAAGACAATCCATACCAAGAATTGCATCAAATTCCACCAGAGGGAGTATGACGAGGTTCGCTGGGAAATTCAATCCATAGATTATAACAGGGGAGGACTTATATTCATGGGATGCAATGATCGCCCCATTTGTCGTACTCACTGACATCTTCACTTCCATGATTTGTGGTGGTGCTGGGATTGTTCTACTAAACTTTCGAGATATAAAAGACTACGTAGAACCTGAATTAAAAAGTATGTTCGCTATTCTTGAATGAATAACCAGTGTACCTGTCACCACTTCGTTGTTGGGGTTCACTTCGGCAGAAGTAGTGGAAAATTCTCTTCCTTCCTGCCTTCGAGTTGTTGGTTGTCTCCTAAAACCCTTGGATTAGGGCACTGATTTGTAAAATGACCCGGTTCTTTGCATTTGTAGCATTGAACAATGAATTGAGGTTCGAACGGAGCGTTCCTCTCCTCTGTCGCAGCCGCGGGTCTTTCTTGCTGATAATTAATAGCTAGGTGCCCTTATCTTCCACACCTGAAGCATTTTCTCGTCCCCTTAAGGCAATTTCCTGGGTACTTCTTTCCGTACTTTTGTCAAGTCGGGTGCTGGATCTTCTTAGCACCGTTGGATTTATCCATCGGACCACCATCATTGAATTCCACCTTATGCTTCTTGTCCCCATGATACCCTTGTGACTCCACAATCTCTATTTTGACCTTGAGGGCACATTGGACAATTTCCTCATAGCTATCGAAGTCACGGATCACCAATGCTTTCCACAGGATAGGCTTCATCCCACCAAAGAAGTGGTCAACTTTGCATTCGGGGGTAATGAAAAAGTCTGAAGCATATCTTGCAAGCCTTGTGAATTTTTCCTCGTACGCTCCAATATATTCTTCAACTTTTTGCTTGAGGGAAAGGATGTCCCTTTCCATCTTAAGCCAGAGGGTGCGTGGAAAATATTTATCTAAAAACATATTTTGGAAATCCTTCCATTCCAATGCCTCGATCTCCTCCTCAGGCTTCGTATTTTTTATCAACGTCCACCATGGATCAACTTCACCCTCCATACGATAAGCATCCATGAGAACATTCTCTTGTTCAGAACATTGAAGGATGGAGAAGATCTTTTTAATGGAGTTGATCCATTGTTCAGCGATCGTGGGATCGGATGATCCACTAAAAGTATGAGGCCTTTGTCTCATGAATCTCTCGATAGCGGATTTTTCTTTCTTAGGGGGGGTTGAACGTTCCTCTTGACCTGTGTTTCTATTCAAAACTTGAGTTACCTAAGAGAGAAGCATGACAAAGTTCGTGATTCCCGCTTCCATTGGATTGGGAATCTCATTAGTACAGTCATCACACTGATCTTCACAACGGTTGTTAGCCCGAGTCCTCCTATTATTGGCCATTGGCTGGAATAAAAGGAAAGTTAGGGGTAAAACATAAAGGGTAATCTAAAGACAACAGTTTATGACTTATAAATAAACTTTTATTTCCTTAACTCATGAGTCTATAGGCTTTAATCTAGGCTTTTCATGATCTACTTTCTAACATATATTCTTAGGGGCATTTTTTTATTCCCTTAATAAGGGTTCATACTAAGTTTGTGAATTTACCAAAGCATATCCCTCGGGAGTGTCGTAACCAAGAGTGCAGCAAGTCCCGTTGTCGTGCACCAGTTCCCATTCGATTCTAGCTCAAAGTGGTGTTTTTGGGTTTTACCCCTAGCATACATCTATGTCAGAGCTGCCTCTACCTGCTCGTATCCAGACAGGGATGTATTTGTTTTATAACCCACTTAATCAATACTCACCAAAACTTAGGGATGTATTTATTGTACTTAGTCTTGTATCTAAGTCTTTACTAGGGTTTTCTAATCCTAATCCCAAAAATAACTAAGCCTATCCTAGGATACCAACTATGACAACCCTGGTTTTATTACAAACTTAAACATGATTTATTACATAAAACTTCACGTGATAAATCAAAGAAGATAGAGAGGTTTAATGTCTTTGGGGATTAGGATCATTACATAAAAACTTAAAACATGAAATACAACATCTTTATTGAAAAATTCCTTTACATGACCACTACATTCCCTCGTACTTAGCATTTCATGGGATAACCTGAGGACATGCATAAGAAAAGGGTGAGCTATAAAGCCCAGTAAGGGAGTACATATGGAATAACATGAGGAGTACAATGCATGTTATACAATAGGCATATCAATAGATCACATGATAAACATGAACATAAAGGCATGATAAAGCATGATAATCATAACATGTGAATGTGGCAACAACACTTAACATGGAATTATCATGATCCAAGGCTCATTGCACCTAGAGCATGAGTAAATCCTCATTGCACATAAAGCACGAGTAAACCCATGTTGCACTTGAATTATCATGATTCAACACTCATTTCACATGACGTATCATGATACTATACTTTACCCAATGCATTGGAGCGCTATAAGGGCACACCCTTCTTAAACATTTCATTTCATGCATAAGTGTGCCACATGGATCATAAAACATGGATTCATAAAGAATAATCATTTATTCCATGATAAATGAATGTGGAATTCACAAATGAAACTTTATAATCAATAATTAAATGTTCATAAAGTTGAGTACCCTTGACAGAGAAATGGGCATGGTATTCACTACACAATGACATTGGCTTAGAAAATCGGTGTGATTTCGGCAGCGTAACAGCGTGACATAAGAATTCATAAAAATGGTTGATGAGAGAGAAAGTGGTTACTCATCATATTTACATGTAATGGACAGTAAGTAGGTCATATAGATACATGTCCCAACAATTGTAATGGAATTTAGATTCATGATACAAAATTATTACTTGAATGTAAAAGAGGAGAGAGAATTTCCTTTCGGAATTTCGGCATAGTAACGGGTGTACATGGGAGGCATTTAATGAGAGATAAAGGGGTCTCCCGTCATTCAAAAAATAAGAGTGAAGTATGGGGGAGGTGAAAAACCATACCCCAACATTCATAATTTAAATTAAAAGGGAAATACAACTTAAAGAAAATTGATAAAAATGAGAAAAGAAGAAAAAACCCTTACTTGGAAGTGTGCATCCAAAGGCTTGAGAGAGGCTTGAGAGAGGATTCTTGGGAGCTTGGGGCACCTTGGGAGGATTTTAGAGAGAGTAGGTAAGAGGTTGGACGAACTCCAAAGGCTTTGAGTGAGGAGGAAGTGGGATCTTGGGTGGGTTTATATGGGAAAGGTGAGGGAATTCTTTATTATTTAGGTTTGGGTCACCTTACATTAAATTAATCCAAAACACAAACCATCCCATGGTTTTTGCCCATGGTTTTTGGAAAATGGAAGAGGAAAAAAATATTTTATAAGGCCAAGGTCCCAACTTCTTATAATAATGAGGTTGCTTATGTGGAGGTGAGTCACACTCCCATGGAAATTAATTTAAAAGACAAGGTGTTTAATAAGTCTTGAGGGGTCCATTAATGCTTTGAAAAGTAAGTAAAAAAAACCCAAAATCACATTATTTTAATGTTAAAACATATATTGTCTGAACATAAAGCTTATAGTGTTTTATTGCATCGCTATTGGGTCATTATGATGTCATAAAACACATTATATATTTAAACGGTATTTAATTTTTACCCAAAAATTTGACTATCTTAGAAAATTGTGAAAAATTCACCGTTGGATAATTTCGACATCCTGATCATAGAAATAACATTTATTTTATCTAAATAATTTTCTAAATATGTTAATTTTCACTTTCAAAATAAAAAACTGACATTCATCGAAAATTCACGGGTTTTGACAGAAATGGCTTTCAAACCTTAATAAAAATTATAATTGCATTCATAAAATTATAAGATCATTTATATTTCATAAAAATAAATTTAATAATATTATTATTATTTTATTAAAATATTATTTAATTCAAAAATCCCTTAATTTAATAAAATATAATTCTTAATTAAATAATAACTAAAAACACTATTTTTACTTTAAAAACTATTTACAATGTATGAAAAATGACAAGGAGGTATTTTCATTATTATATAAAAAATAATATACATGAACATAGTACTAGAGATTTGTTACATAACCCCTTAAAATAGCCGCATAATACCTAAGGGTAAGGTGTGCGATGGTGACAGACTCTTGGGGTGGATCGGATAACATCGCTCGAGTGGTAATTTCTATCAACTTCTACTTCTCCCGTAGACGGTCTCGTTCGAGCTTGACATGATAAAGATCAGCTTGGGATTGGTCAAGAGCGAAGCCCAAGGATGCCACCTCTTTTCCTAGTTCTGACAAATGGGCATCGTATGGGGAAATTCTACTGGATGAGGTCATCTCTTCCTTTGTCTGAGTAAATTTGGATTTGTTAAAGCCCTATATTTATACTAATCATGTGATCATTGTTCAATGGCTATATTAGCAATGTTCAAAATTCATAACATAAAACCAAAGAAGTTTACATTTTATATAAACATAAAGAGACATTTAATTAGATCAAGAGAGATTTCCATTAATGAAACTTTGGGTCGTTACAATAATGGTTAGCATATTGAAATGAGTCATAGTTTTTTTAGATAAATCGAATGAGTTAAAGATTACATGAAAATGCATGTTTTAGTGATTACCATCCTCATAAGATAATATATAATGATTTAACTGATATAATCACACCGAACGTTTTGGTTTTCATCAATGGATGGATCTAGCAGGCATCAAAGTAACAATGGAGGTGAAGAAAACTGTGATGGATTTCTGAATGATTAATTGAATGAAATGGGAGCTGCATTGAGAACTCTTGTGGTTATTCTCAACCAACTATCTAGAGTCGTGATTGAACACCTGAACCTTGGTGATTTTTATAAGGAATCAGATATGTGAGAAACAAATCCCCATGGAAGTTCAGGTAATAATCATAAAGGTAAGTATATTTAAAGTCCTATGTGTCATTAATGTGGAAAGAAATAGATAGGAAAACGTTTCAAAGGGATGGGAAGATGCTATAGTTGTGGATGTTAAGGTCATAAAGCAAGAACCTGCCATGAAAAAAGAAAGCATCCAGTTGACTCTAAGAAAGGGAAATAATTTCTTTCTGAGGGATCAATTGAATGTTTTAAATGTGGTGTGCATGGCCATTATACAAATAGATGTCCTATGAAGAAGTTTCGTGAATGGGATCACCAGGATCGTAAAAAAAATATGTTTACCAATACCTAATTCCATTCCGATTGAGGATGAAGAAACTGAAAATTACAAATGAAAGGTATGGATTATTTATTAGCATATTTTTTTGATGTTATTAAATCTTAGGATATGATTCATGATTTTGTTTGTAGGAAAGAAGTATTTCAGAATAAGTTGGAAAGTAATCGTTAATGTATCATGAAGAAAAATGAATGTGTTTGAAGTCAACATATAAGGGATTCAAGAGTTATGGTAGATTTTAGGATGGTGTGATGATTAAAAGTATTAAGGATCTTTTGATGAACTCTATGGATAGTTTTTTATTGAATTGTATTGGTTGAACAATTGGTGTTGATTGACAAATATTAGAGGTTAAGAGTAGTTTTTCTTTTTGTAAAAGATTATCCTTTTGTGGATTATCTGATCTTCTACTAACCAATTTTGGTTTTGGTTGATGTCTAAAGATAGGGGAAATATATAGTTAATCTTTTTTAGATTTTTTGATACTATATAAGTTTATTCTCTCATGTTAGGTGTGACCAAGTCATCTTGAATAATTACCGTGTTGAGAAAAGATGAGTTTGTGGTAGAATTTTATTAAAGGATGACACTCTACATGAAACGTAAGTATATTTCCTTACGATCTTAGTCTAGTTATTAATAAAATTCATAAACTCTGTGAAAAGGATCTTGAAGTAGAAAAATATTAAGCTCTCTTTTATCATCAGACATTTACTCAGCCAAAAATTTATGGTATTAGGGTGGTTAAATTTCCATGATCAAGTTCTCTATCACTCTCTATTAAACTATGAGAGTTAGTTTATTTTCCATATACATGTTTTCATGGAATTATAGTATCTATTGTCTCGGGTTACCTTTGTATATATCATTATTTATTTTAAATTGATAGTTTTATTGATTTTTTCCAATGTGGGACTTTCAATGATGTTTTTGAGCCCAATTTTAAAGTTATGAGGATGCAATTCCCAAAAGGGGGTAAGGATGTAAGATCCCAAGTAAATGAAGAATTAACATTTTTATATTTCTAAATTAATTATTAATTTTACTTTAAAGGTGATTCTATGTTCGATGGCCTACCCGATACATGACAACGGGTTTCTTTGAAATCTTACGTTGCACACAATGTTGACTTATACTGAAAAATAATAATATAATATTATTTTAAATGGTACTTAAGGACTATCCATTGTATTGTAAGGAATGGAATGAACTAAAAAAATATGAATATACATGTTTTTTAAATGTTTTTACATTTATCCCATAAATTTTAGAGGCTTAAAATAAGAAAGGATCTGATTTTACGCATAAATACTCTAAATATTCATTAAAATGTTGATTTACCACCTTTTGATGGAGAACCCTCTTCAAATCTAGTTTTGGTAACTTTTATATGTTATATTTGACAAAATAAAATTCTTATTTAGAATCAGGACATCAATGTTTACTTTGGAAAAAATTTTGGTATTTTTCTGATAAAATTCATTTTTTGATGAATAGTGAAGAATTCTGTGTTTTAATTCAAAACTGTCTTTTAATATAAAATATTAATATGGATATATTATCTTCATAGTTTGTTTTAATGTTTAATTAGATTATATTTTTACCATTTAATCCAATTTTGTTCATTCGAAATTATTTCACTTAGAAATTGGTAATAAAGAAGTGTCAATCTTTTGATAGATATTGTTTCTTAAAAACATGCTATTTATTTTGACAATGGAAATTAAAATTAAATTAATGAATGCAATTTATATTTTTAGAATTTTTTAAAATAGACATCATTTTTTATTTCGTAATATCAAATATACCTTAGGCTGAATTTTTGGTATTTTTCTGAAAAACATCAATTTTTCTTGAATAGTGAAACCACTATGTGGTAGTTAAAAAAATGACTTTTCATTTAAATGAAATTTTAAAACTTTTGTGAATTGAATTTCAAAAATCCAACATACATGGTTGTTATTATTATTTAAATTGTGGTTCAATAAGACGAAAATAATTTTTGGTGAATAGTAACTTTTGACTTTTATTTACCGTGGTTAAAGGTAAATTGGGTAATTTAAGGTAAAAAGAATATTATAATAATACAAAATTACCTAAACACTTGTCCTAACCCAATTGGATGAGTCATGGCTGACCATGGGAATCATTGGATCTATTTTGGGACCCCATGGAGCCACTTGGGATTGATAATGACACATTATTTTAATAAACTTATGTTAAAGGCAAAAATGAGAGAAACAAATAGCTTTTAGTAAATTAATTTTTACTTCGAGTTATATAAGTTATCTTTTCAACTATAAATATTCATTGGAAAATTTTAAAGTATTTCTTACATCATGGTAATTTTTATATAATTTTTAAACATCATATAAATAAAATTATATTTGACACAAAAATGATGCAGTGTTTACCTCATTAATAAATCATTTAAATAAATAAGATTATAAATATTAAAATAACATCCAAAACCTTTCCTATTCTTATTTAATGAATATATTTCGACCATGAGTCATCATAGATTCGACCTTATTGAGTTTGGGACCATTAAAATTGAAAATCATTATATAATGAATCAATATTTTCACACTTTCCCAAAGAACCCCTACTCCCCCTTATAAAAAGCTCTCACCTCTAACCCATTCCTCACACCTCTCAAGCCCCATGACTCATTCAACCCCTGCCCAAATAAGATCTTAAGATCCCTCTACTCATCCTATAAGCCTTAGGCATAAGTCACTTCAATAAGTCCTTTTGGTTCAAACCAAAAGGGAGTTAGCCAAATTAAAGGTAACTGTTTCTCTTAACCTCTTTTATTTTATTTTACTTCTATAACCCCTAAAATCTTTTTATTAATTTATTTTATAACAACACCAGTATCCTCAATATACTATTATGTTGTTATGAGAAGTATTCAAACTACAATTACACACACCTCCATCGAATGGGTAAAGAACATACTGTTTCTGTAAATGGCAAACTAACGCCTCACGAAACGATGATTGTTCAATTATCTCCTACCACCTCATATGGTGGCCGTTATGATGACAATGTATTTATATATGATATATATTACATATATTGTTTCCTTATGCTTCTTTATTTTTAATCTAAATCAAACCTTTATAGTTTCCATAATGAGTAAACGCGATAATTTCATTTGAGGACATGTGGACTACCACCCCCTCAAAGTGATATGACTCATTAAAACCATATGTGGGACATATAAAGGATTGAGTTATTGAAATTATATATGATATTTTACTAGAATTATAATATAATTATTCATCAATAAATTTTCATTCAATTAAAATAAAAAATAGAAATAAAAGTAGTGTTCCGGCGTACATACTACTTACCGTGTCCATTAACGGTGCATTTCATTTCTTATCTCCAAATGTTATGTATTGTTATAAATACATATTTATACTGGATATATATTATATATATTATATATAAATCATGAATATTATTCTGGTGGTAATGTTTTCTTTACCACATGGACAACTTGTAATTATAAGGTGTTCATTTTTTACTCCAGTACCAAATATTGACAAAACAACCATTATTAACATAAATGATTAAATATTGTTTATAACATGGTAATAAGTGATATAGAAGGAATAATAAACTTGAAAAGGGTTCTTAATCAATTATAAATTAACTTATTCTTATTTTTCAAGAATAACAAGGAACAAACAAGTCAATTCGGACACAAGGTAATGGATTTCTTCTCTCGCTTTTATTTCCATGAGATTTCCATTATTCGCCACTAATTTATTTCATGTCATGTGTTGTGCACTTCCAATTGATATATATTATAATTCTTCCATTTATATTCATGTTATTACATGAATAATTTGGTGTTTATTAACTTTGGGTCATATGACTCGATTGATTACAACAGGGTAAGGGATTGTCATCTCAATTTTTATTCCTGTGAGATTCATGCTATATTTGCCACTATTGACTTTTGTGTGGTGTATGTAATTACCAGGATTTTATTAATTGTGTAATATACTTAAATTTATGGGTATTTACATCTTAATTTTATGAACCTTCTTTCATAGGTTTTATGTTTTATAAGTCACCCAAATTTGTAAGGGAACCTTTTATCCCAATTTCCATTCGTTATGTTAATCTTCTAATTCTTAATTATGTCATGCTACGATTATGTGTGCGATAACTATTTATTTATTTATGTTGTAATTCCAAAAACCCTTTGTGAGGATATAATTTTTATAAACATAATCACGCCATTGAAAAATTCTCAAGTCATCGATATGAACTTGATAACAGTAATTTTAACTCAATTAATATTCATTAAGTTAAACATCCAAGTCATTGGTTTTGTCTTAAAAATAATATGTATTAATATATTATGATTGATTTACACTGAATATCCAATCATTTTTAGTGTATTTATATTTGTCACACATTATTAAGTAATTTATTTATTCTTAATCTAAGGATATAGTTTTTATAAGGGATTTCTTCTCAATTTACATTCCATTGAGAATTCATTGTTTTTATGCACCAATTCACTCTTATGTGGTGTATATACTGTCCTTTAGAATATTATATCATGAATACCTTTATTATCATGATATTATAATGTTCTGATTAAATTTTATTCCTTAATTATTTGTGATCAATCATCTCTCATTTTGTTAAAAACTCATTAACTAAACTATAGTTTTAAATGTTTTAAAGATTTATTCTTCTAAATATTTATCATTAATTTCCATGTTATAAAAATTGTTTTTAGGATTTATTTATATGGACATTAATGTTTTCAAATGATAATTCTTTTAAAAGCTTCAATGTGGCATGGGATACTTTGATTCAAATATCTATTTATTAAATATTTTAAATGGTTTTGAAAATGATTTGATAAAGCATTGTTTATTTCAATATCTTGATTTGATATATTATGATTGGAATTGGGAAATGTTATATTTCTTTTATACTTGTGTTATGTGTTATGATTATGTTATGGTTATTGGGCATTGTTTACGTATATGGGTGGTTCTGTGATAAACCTAGGGTGGGTGAGCCCTAGATTGCTCTCCAATGTAATGGGTAACGTGATGGTGGTAAATGTTAATATTTATCCAAAAAGATATAGGGGATATACTATGATGGGTATTCCAAATGTGACTCCCTTTGTATCTGTGATAGCTACAATGTAAGTATGTTGTGAATTCCATAAGTTACTATCATTATTTATGATTTCTATGTGTTATTCATAAATCTTATGATTTTGTAAGGTATGTTATGATTGAAAAGTACAGTTTCATTGATTTGTTTTTAATGATGGTATAATGTTTTCATGCCTTATTTTATAACCCTTACTAATCTTTTTATGCCCATCCTATGTTTTTGAAATGTTTTCCACATGACTTAAAGATGAATAGGGTCAATGATGGGATCAACGAAAATTCATGATGTCTAAAACATAGAACGAGACATGTTTCTTTTTAAGAGTTTTTGTTTTATGAAAAAAAAATGGATATTGAGTAGTAGTGTCTATATGTAATTTTCTAGTTTATATGTAATAGTTATGGAATAATTCTCTAAAACTCTAAACCTGAAAAGATCATCTAAGTGAATTCTTGACATAATTCAAGATTATGTAATGTTTGTGGTTGGGTCCTTATAGTTGGTTTCAAAGGTCAGTTTTGATAACTTTATAGGTTAGGGAGTTATTTAATCAAAAGTGACATAAACATAATGGTTAGCATAGTGGAATGATTCATAGTTTTTTAGATAAATCGAATGAGTTTAAGATTAAATGAAAAAGTATGTTTTAGTGTTTTCTATATTCATAAGATAATATATGATGATTTTACAGATATACTCACACTAACCTTTTTGGTTTTAGTCAATGGCTGGATCTAACAGGAATCAAAGTAATAATGGATGTGAAGAAAACCGTGATGGTTTTTTGAATGAGTAATTGAATGAAATGGGAGCTACAATGATAACACTTGTGGTTATTCTCAACCAACTTTCTGGAGTAATTATTGACCACCTGAACATTAGTGATTTTTATAAGGCTTCATATAGGTAAAAAACAAATCCCCATCGAAGTTCAGGTAAAAATCATAAAGGTAAGTATATTCAAAAACATGTGAGTCATGAATATGGAAAGAAACACATAGGAAAATGTTTCAATGGGATAGGAATATTCTATAGATGTGGAAGTGATGGTCATAAAGCAATAATCTGCCATGAAAAAGGGAATCATCTAGTTGAATCTATGAAAGGGAAAGAAGTTCTTTCTGAGGGATCAATTTAATGATTTAAATGTGGTGTGCATGGACATTATACAAATAGATGTCCTACGAAGAATTTTCGAGAATGGGATCACCATAATCATACAAATATATGTTTACCAATACCTTATTTCATTCTGATTGAGGATAAAGAAACTAACAATAACCAATGAAAGGTATGGATTGTTTCTTGACATATGTTTTGATATTATTGAATCTTAGGATTTGATTCATGATTTTGTTTGTAGGAAAGAATTATTTCAGAATATGTTTGAAAGGAATGTTTAATATTTCATGAAGAATGTTGAATGAGTATGAAGTCAACATATAAGGGATTCAAGAGTTATGGTAGATTTTAGTATGGTGAAATGCTTAAATGTATTAAGGAGATATTGATAATGGGATTACATTAGAATATTTTTTATAGTTTCTGTAACCCTGAAGTTTGATATATGGAAATTTTATTCAAGGAATAATTATCTTTTCTTTTGTGGATATAGTTATAAAGAACCATTTGGGCTAATATGATCCTTGAATTGGAGGCAATTACAGGTTAATACATTTTGGGATGTAAAATGAATGTTATTAGATAAAAATTATGGTTAAAATATGTTATGGTTATTTTTGATGAATTTATCTCTTTGTTGAAATGTAATTAAATTATATAGTTTTTGAAAAAGGACAACACATAGACCGCATGACAACCCGTTGTGTCAGACAAAGGTGTGAGAATCGAACCCACAACCAAAGTGCGATGCGGATTTATCGCCTACCACTGGACTGTGAGAAGTACCTGGTAAATATGACTAATTATTTTTTAGTTAGATGATTTTATGAATCAATAATAAGTTGGTTTTGGGTAATCTATGGAAATGATTAATCTATCATGGAGAATATTTGATTAGGTTAATTACTTTTCAATATGAGACTTTAAGATAAACTGATGTTATTTGGAGATAAATGTTAAGATTTATCTTGGAAGACTATGTGATTAAATCCTTCTGAGATTTGGGTTTCAATCTTAGTTTGGATTACATTAATAAATTTTATGGACAGTTGTTTATTGAATGGTCTTGGTTGAACTTTGGGTATTTTTTGACAAATTTTACAGATTAAGTGTTGTTTTTCTTTTTGTAAAATATTATCCTTTTTTGGGATTATCTGATATTCTACTGACCAATTTTGGTTTTTCTTGATGTATAAAGATAGGGGAAATATATAGTTCATCTTTTTTATATTATGTGATACTCTAGAAGTTGATTCTATCACTTCAGGTGTGACCAAGTCTTCTTGAATAATTACCGCTTTGACAAAAGATGAGTTGGTGGTAGAATTTTATTAAAGGATGACACTCTACATGAAAAATAAGTATATTTCCTTATGATATTAGTCTATTTTTTAATAAAATTCATAAACTCTATGAAAAGGATCTTGATGTAAAAAAAATTATAATCTCTCTTTTATCATCAGACTTTTACCCAACCCCAAATTTATGGTACTGTGGTGGTTAACTTTTTGTGATCAAGTTCTCTATCACTCTCTATTAATATATGAGAGTTAGTTTCTCTTCCATATCCATGTTTTCATGGAATCCTAGTATCTATTTATTTAGTTGACCTTTGCATATATCATTATTTATTTTAAAGTGGTGGTCTTATAGACTCTTTTTTCGATGTGGGACTTTCAATGATTTTGCTGAGCCCAATTTTAAAATTGCGAGGACGCAGTTCCCAAAAGGGGGATAGGATGTAACATCCCAGGTAAATAAAGAATAAAAAATTTTCATATTTGTAAATTAATTTTTAATTTTACTTTAAAGGGGATGCTATGTTTGATGGCGTACCCCATACATAAAGACAGGTTTCTTTGAAATCTTACGTTGCACACAATGTTGAGTTATACAGAAAAATAATAATATAATATTATTTTAAATAGTAGAAGATGCCTAGCCGTTGTATTGGCAGGAATGGAAAAAACTAACTACAATACGAATATACATGTTTGTTAAAAAATTTACATTTATCCCATAAATTGTAGAGGCTTAAAATAAGAAAGAATCCAATTTTAAGCATAAATACTCTAATATTCATTAAAAGGTCGATTTACTGCCTTTTGATGGAGAACCCTCTTTAAATCTAGTTTTGGTAACTTTTATAAGTTCTATTTGAAAAAATAAAATTCTTATTTAGAAACGGGACATCAAAATTTACTTTGGGTAAATTTTTGGTATTTTTCTGATAAAATTCATTTTTTGATGAATAGTGAAAAATACTGTATTTTTATTCAAAACTGCCTTTTAATCTAATTTATTTATATGGTTAGATTATCTTTTTATTTGGTTTTAAAGTTTAATTAGATTATATTTTTACCATTTAATCCAATTTTGGTCATTTGAATTACTTTCACTTTGAAATTGGGCATAAAGAAGTGTCAATCTTTTGATAGATATTGTTTCTTAAAAACACGCTATTTGTTTTGACAACAGAAATTAATTTTAAATTAATAAAGGCAACTTCAATGTTTTAATTTTTTTTAAATATACATCATATTGGAATTATGAATATAAAAAATATCTTAGGCTGATGTTTTTGTATTTTCTGAAAAACATCAATTTTTGTTGAATAGTGAAACCACTCAGTAGTAGTTAAAAAACTGAATTTCTCATTTAAATGAAATTTTACCACTTCTGTGAATTTAATTTCGATAATCTCACATACATGGTTTTTATTATTAAGTAAAATTTGGTTAAATAAGATGAAAAGAATTTTTTTGATGAATAGTAACTTTTGACTTTTATTTACCACAGTTAAATGTAAATACGGTAATTCAAGGTAAAAAGAATACTATAATCATACAAAATTATGTTAACACTTGTCTTAACCATATTGGATGAGTCATGTCCGACCATGGTCAACCTTTGGTCGATTTTGGGACCCCATGGAGCAACTTGGGAGTGATAATGACACTTTATTTTAATAAACTTAAAGTAAAGGCCAAAATGACACAAACAAATATATTTTAGTAATTTAATTTTTACATTGGGTTATAGAGGTTATATTTTTTACTATAAATATTCATTGGAAATATAAAATTATTTCCTACATCATGGTACCTTATTTATAATTTTTATACATAAAATAAATAAAATTATTTATGACAGAAAAATAATGCAGTGTTTACATCATTAATAAATCATTTAAATAAATAAGCTTATAAATATTAAAATAACATCCAAAACCAGTCCAATTCTTATTAGATGAATTTATTTCAAGAATTAGTCATATTATCTTCGACCGTATGGATTTTCGGACATTTATAAACTGAAAATAATTATATAATAAAATAATATTTTCACACTTTCCTAAAGAACTCCTCCTCCCCCTTATAAAAAGCCATCACCTATAACTAATTCCTCGCACCTCTCAAGCCCCTTGGATCATCCAAACCCTACCCAACTAATCTATCAAGATCTCTATCCTCCTACTAGAATCCTTACCATAGGCAGAATGCACTTCAAAAAGTCTTTTGGGTTTAAACCAAAGGAAGTTACCCAAATTAAAGGTAACGGTTTCTCTTAACTTATTTTGATTTATTTTACTTCTAAAACCCCTAAAATATTTTTATTCCATTCCTTTATAAAAACACTAGTATTCTCAAAATACTAGGATGTTTTTATGAGAATTATTCTAACTACACTTACACTCACCTCCAACTAATTGGTAAAAAACATACTATTTCTCTCGATGGAAAACTAACGCCTCACGAAACGATGATTGTTCAATTATCTAATATCACCTTATATGGTGTCCATTATGATGATAATGTATTTATATATGATATATATTATGTTTATATTTTTTTTATTCTTTTCTATTTTTAATTTATATCATACCTTTATGGTTTCCTTTATGAGTAAACGCAATAATTTCATTTGAGGAAGTGCAGACTACCGCCCCCTCAAAGTGATATGACTTGTTCATACCATATGTGAGAACTTTAAAGTATGGAGTTATTGAAATTATATATGATATTATACTAGAATTATAATATAACTACATATCATTATGTTTTTATTCAATTAAAACATGAAATATGAATGAAAGTAGTGTGCATGTGTACGTACGGCTTACCATCTCCGTGAACGGTGCATTTCATTTCTTATATTCAAATGTTATGTACTGTTATAAATACATATATATTGGATATATATGATATAAATGATATATAAACCATGAATATAATTCGGTAGATAATGGACGTTTGACCACATGGACAACTTGTAATTATAAAATGTTCATTTTTTACTCAAGTACCAAATATCAACAAAACGACCATTATTAACTTAAATGATTACATATTGTTTATAACATGGTAATAAAAGATATAAAAGTAATAATAAACTTTAAAACTGGTTCTTAATCAAGTAAAAATTAACTTAAGTTTATTATTCAGGAAGAACAAGGAAGAAATATGTCTAGTTGGACACGAGGTAAGGGATTTCTTGTCTCACTTTTAATTCCCTGAGATTTCCATTATTCACAACTAATTTATTGCATGTGGTGTATTTTTCACTGCCATTTGATATATATTTTCATGATTCTCTTTATATTAATGTTATTTGGTGAATCATTTGGTGGTTATTAACAATTGGTCATACGACTCGATTGATTATAATGTGGTAAGGGATTGTCATCTCACATTTTTCCCTTGAGATTCATGCTATATTTTCCACTATTTCATTTTGTGTGGTATATGTACTACACATGATTGAATTCATTGTGTAATATAAATCAATTTATGGGTATTTACATATTAATTTTATGATCCTTCTTTCATGGGTTGTATGTTTTATATGTCACCCAAATTGGTAAGGGATCCTTTTAACCCAATTTTCATTACTTGGGTTAATCTTCTAATTCTTAATTATGTCATGCAACGATTATGTGTGGAATCAATATTTATTTATTTATGTTTTAATTTCCTATCTTCTTTGTGAGGATATACTTTTGATACACATAATCACGCCATTGATAAATTCTCATGTCATCGATATGAACTTGATAAGAGTAATTTTAACTCAATTTCAATTCCTTGAGTTAAACATCCAAGTCATTGGTTTTTTCTTAAAATGAATATGTGTGAATGTTATCTGATTTATTTAAATTTAATATCCAATAATTTCTAGTGTATTTATATTTGTCACACATTATTAAGTAATTTATTTATCCTTAATCTAAGGATACCGTTTTTATAAGGGATTTTGTCTCAATTTACATTCTATTGAGACTTCACTGTTGTTATGCACCAATTAACTCTTATGTGGTGTATATATAGTCCTTTGGAATATTAAATCATGAATCCCTTTATTCTCATGATATTATAAATTTCTTATTAAACGTTATTACTAGATTATGTTTATTCAAGCATCTCTCATTTTGATAAAAACTTTTTAAACAAAATATCATTTTAAATGTTTTAAAGACTTATTCTTCTAAATATTTATCATTAATTTCCATGTGTTCAAAATGGTTTTTAGGATTTATTTATATTTACATTAATTTTTTCAAATGATAATTCTTTTAAAATCTTCAAAGTGGTATGGGACACTTTGATTCAAAAATCTCTTTATTAAATGTTTTAAATGGTTTGGAAAATGATTTGATAAAGAATTATTTATTTCAATAACTTTATTTGATATATTGTGATTTGAATTTGGAAATGTTATCTTTCTTTTATACTTGTGTTATGTGTTATGATTATGTTATGGTTATTGGGCATTGTTTGCGTATACAGGTGGTTCTGTGATAAACTGAGGGTAGGAGAGCATGCGATAGCTCTCCAATGCATTGGGTAATGTGAATGACGTAAATGTTAATGTTTCTCCTAAGAGATTTAGGGAATATATTGTGATGGGTATTCCAAATGTGACTCCCTATGTAGCTGTGATAGCTAAAATTTATTTAAGTTATGAATTCCATAAGTTACCTTTATGATTTATGATTTGTCTGTGTTATTCAAAAATCTTATGATTTCATAAGGTTTGTTATGATTGAAAAGTATGGTTTCATTGATTTGTATTTAATGAAGGGATAATGTTTTCCTTCATTATTTTATAACCCTTACTGATCTTTTTATTCTCATCCCAAGTTTTTGAAATGTTTTCCATATGACATAAAGATGAATAGGGTCAAGGATGGGAACAAGAAAAAGTCATGTTGTCTAAAACATGGAACCAGACATGTTTCTTTTTAAGAGTTATTATTTTATGAAAAAAAATGGATACTGATTAGTGGTGTATAAATTTAATTTTCAAGTTGATATGTAATAGTTATGGCCTAATTCTTGAAACTCTAAACCTGAAAAGATCCCCAATGTGAATTATGGACATAATTCAATATTATGTAATGTTTAAGGTCGGGTCCTTATAAATGTTATATAACATTAGGACAAAAATAAAAAAATTTACTAAAATATATATTTTTGATAGGTTTAATATATACTGCCAACACATAGTGATATATTTATCATGGATATAAAATAATCTAACTAAGTTAATGTGGAATAGAACTATGTTCCTATGGATTGATGACTGTAAAGGGGATTTGAAGGAACTGAAGAGAAGGTTGGTCAGTTCACCTCTTCTCACACTACCCTGGAGTGGATAAAGGATTTTGATATATATTAAAGCATCAAATAAGGGACTGTTATGTTTTTTAACTGGAATAATTACTTGATGGTATCTTATTATTCTCTCTAATTAAATGGAAATGGTAAAAATTACCCAAAACATTGTTTGGGGATAGAATCAATGATTTTTTTCATTAATGATATGGAAGAATTATTTATATGGTGAAAAGTGTTATATATAAACAGATCATAAAAGTTTGAACTATATATTTTGAATGAAAGAGTTGAATATGTTCCAATGGTGATGGTTGGAACTGATTAGATATTATAACATATCAATACATTCCCACCCTATGAAGGTAAACAAGGTGGATAATGCTCTGAGTTAGAAGTTCCATTCCATTTTGTCCATGATAAATATTGAAATAGATTAAATGCTTATGGATGTGGAGAGGATAGTCCTTGAAATAATAAGGAATGGCTAAATATCATATGTTTCTTATATAAATGGTCAACCATTTATTCATATGAATATAAATGTGGAGTAGAACTAATATGTGGAGATACAATGGAAAGAAAAAATATTTCTTGACTTCTACATTGACCATAAAGAAGTGATCGGATTCTAGAACTGGGTATGTGTCTAATAAATACTAGAATCGAAGGGTTTTTGGGATGAAGTTCATAGTTCACTATTCTTTATTCATCCTAGAAGTATGAATATGTATAGTGATATTGATATGTATTATGTTGTGGTACAACATTAAGATATATATCCTAGAGTATGTATATTGGTGCGTAGTTTGACAGAAATTTAAGTTTGATAAACAGAAGTCTAAGGTGATTCTAAATCCATTACCCATACAAGAAAGGAAATGGGAAAACATAACCATGGATTTCTTTATTATACTCCCTACAATATCTAAAGACCATAATGTTATTTGGGATGTAGTCAATCTCCTTATAAAGTTTTCACATTTTATTTCTATCATAGAATATATATCTCTAGATCAGATTTCCAAGATGTAATTTACTGAAGTTGTGAGGTTGCATGGTGTGCCATATTTTATTGTATCTGATTGGGATATGAGGATTAACTCAATTTTATAAAAAATACTTTATCAATAATTGAATACAGAGTAGAATTTTAAAACTTAATATTATCCTAAAACAAATTCTCTCTATAATTGGACCATTCAAACATTGGAAGATATATTGAGAGTTCTCTGTAGGTATTTCAAATGATGTTGGAAGCAACACCTTCTACTAGTTAATTTTTTTATAGTATTATATTTAACTTGAGTATTTGAATGCATCCTTATGAGTCACTATATGAAAATAAGTTCAAAAATATTACATCATGAGATGAAGTTGGGGGGGAAAATCTATTTGGACTATAGATAGTTGGCCAAATTTCATAAAAAGATAGAGCCATTTAATATCACATCAGAGTATCTAAGATAAAAAAAAGAGTTATGCTAATAACCATATTTTCAATTTAGATTCAAAATATTCTAATAAGATGTTCATGTGGATATATCATAGGAATAATGTTATATTTTGAATGAAGGGAGATATAATCCCTAGATATGTTGGTCCCTATGAGATTCCTGATCATATCAGGGTTATATCTTACATTTAATCACTCAAAAATTCTCACAGGTTTATGATGTTTTCCATGTATCTATTTCAAGAAAATGCATATCTAGTCCTCCACATGTAAGAAAGTGAGATTCCATACAACCGAAGATTGATCTCTCTTATGAATAACAATTGATTGAAATCTTGGAATGTAGAGATAAATTAATATGGAACAAGTCCACCCTTATAGATATGGTTATCTGGAGGAATCAAAAATTATATGAACTTGGGAACATGAGGAAGTAATTAGCTTAAGGTGTCATCATCTTTTTATGTTTTAATAATGGAATTTAGAGGGTGAAATTCTTATAATGGTGGTGGAATATTACACCATGGGATTTTAGTATATATTTATCTTTAACAAAAAATTATATCAATGTATTTTCAATAAAATATCCTTGAATTTTTTTGAATAATGTATAAAAACTATCAAATTAATCAAATTTTATGATATTAAAATTAAATCTAATTGTGGAAAAAACATTAATTCACTTAGAAAATATTATTAAACCTAAATAACTTATTTGAAATATTTCATTTATGAGAATTGTTTTTGTCATATTTTTTTAATGAATAAATTATTAAAATGTATTAAAAATGTGAAAATTATTTTTTACATAAGTATAAAGTAAATTAATTGGTTATTAATTGGTTAGAAATGAAAATATGAGAATTTTAAGGTAAAATTGATATGTTTTTATAAAAATTTTCATTTATGTGTGCAATGTTTATTTATCATAATAAATTAAATTACTCACTGTTGATAAATAATATTAATTATATTAGTAGAAAATAAATTCGTAAAAAAATTATCATTTAATTAATTATTTATAATATAAAAGAAACAAGCATAAATTCAGTGTCATGTTTAAAAATGAATTTTTCTAAAAATAGTTTTCTTTGCACTTTACTCACTTATATTAAAGTGAATTTATTCTAATTATATAAATTGAATTAGATAAATTGGTTTCCATATTTGGAGTGAGAATATATAGTTTTTTTAAATTGGTTGACTTTATTTTTTATCATTTTTAATAGTGACCATGGTAAAACGTTTTTGTCACAGTAAGGGTTAAAAGGATTAAAAAGGGTTAAATTTAGAGATAAGTCATAAAATCTATCTAAAACATAGATAAATATGGTTTTTAAGGGTTTAGATCCAAATATATTTTATATTCAAATTTGGGTCACCTTTGTGACACTAACTCTAACACCCATAGATTTAATAGTAAGTTATTTTCTTTAAATTCAATAGCTTGCGCTACACGCTACACCGAGTTCGAGCGTACCACGACTTACCAAACTATTCATTCAAAAACGGTTACGAAAAGTATTAACTATATTTTGAATTTTATATACTCCATATAATTTTAACTTATGTATTATGTGTTTCTTAGACATATTAAAAGAACAAATTCAATTTTTCAGATAAAAATGTATTTTTCAAAAAAAATAAATTTTACCACCTTTTAATGGTGAACCCTTTTTAAATCCAATATTTGACCCTTTTACATATTCATTTTAACAAAATAAAATTCTTATTTATAATCGGGACACCAAATTTTACATTGGATGAAATTTTTGTATTTTTCTAATAATATTCATTTTTTATGAATAGTGATAAATAATGTATTTTAATTCAAAACTACGTTTTAATATAATTTATTTATATGGTTATTTTATATTTTAAATTGGTTTTGAAGTGTAATTATATTATATTTTTACCCATTAATCCAATTTTTGTCATTGGAATTAATTTCACTTTGAAATTATATATAAACAAGTGTCAATCTTTTGATAGTTATTATTTCTTAAAAACACGCTATTAGTTTTGACAACGGGAAATAATATTCAATTAATTAATCAAACTTCTATGTTTTGAATTTGGTAAAATAGACATCATTTTTGAAGTCGTAATATCAAATATATCTTAGGATAAATTTTTTCTATTCTTCTGAAAAACTTCAATTTTTGATGAATAGTGAAACCACTATGTAGTAGTTAAAAATCCTACTTTTTCATTTAAATGAAATTCTAATGCTTCTGTGAATTGAATTTTGAAAATCCAAGATACATGGTTGATATTAGTAAGTAATATTTGGTTCAATAAGATGAAAATAATTTTTGGTGAATAGTAACTTTGGACTTTTATTTATCGCGGTTAAAGGTAAACAGAGTAATTCAAGGTAAAAAGAATATTATAATAATAAAACAATTTCCTTAACACTTTTCATAACCTTATTGTATGATACATGGCCAACCATTTTAATCCTTGGGTTGATTTTGGGACCCCATAGAGCCACTTAAGAATGATAATGGCACTTTATTTTAATTTACTTAAAGTAAAGACAAAAATGAAATTAACAAATATCTTTTAGTATATCAATTTTTACATGGGGTTATATAAGTAATCATTTCAACTATAAATAATCATTGTAAATATAACAATATATCCTAAATTATGGTAATTTTCTATATTTTTTAGACATCAAATAAATTAAATTATTTATGACACAATAATGATGTAGTATTTACCTCATTAATAAATGATATAAATAAATATGATTATTAATATTAAAATAATATACAAAACCTATCCAATTATTATTGGATGATTTTATTTCGACCATGAATCAACTTATCTTTGACTTTAATTAGTTTTTTACATTTATAAACCGAATATCACTACATAAAAAATAATATTTTCACACTTTCCTAGAAAGCCTCTTCTCCCCCTTATAAAAGGACACCACTTCTAACCCATTCCACACACATCTCAAGCTCCTTGGCTTGTCCAACCCCTTCCAAAATAATCTCTCAATATCCCCCTCATCTCCTATAATCCTTAACATAGGCATAAGGCACTTCAAGAAGTCCTTTTGGTTCAAACCAAAGGAAGTTACCCAAATTAATGTTAACGCTTTCTCTTAAATTATTTTGTTTTATTTTGATTTATTTTACCTATCCCACACCCTAAACACTTTTTATTACTTTATTTTACACCAAAACCAGTATCCCCAATATTCTAGTATGTTTTTATGAGAAGTATTCGAACTACACTTACACACACCTTCATATAATGGGTGAAGAACATACTGTTTCTGTGGATGGAAAACTAACGCCTCATGAAACGATGATTGTTCGATTATCTCCTACCGCCTCTCATTGTGTCCATTAAGAAGGCACTTTATTTATACATGATATATATATATTATTTTTATGTTTTCTTCATTATTATATATTTTCAATTTATATAATTAATTTATGGTTTCCATTATGGGTAAAACGCGATAATTTCATTTGAGGAAGTGCGAACTACCGCCCCCTAAAAATGATATAAATCATTAATTAATTATGTGGGAAGTATAAATGATGTAACTAATGATATTCTATATGATTTTTTAATGTAATTATAATATACCTATGTATCATTGTGTTTTAATTCCATTATAATACAAAATAAAAATGAAATTCGTGTTCATGTGTGCGTATGGCTTACCGTCTCCATGAACTGTACATTTTATTTCTTATCTCCAAATGTTATGTACTATTATAAATAGATATATATACTGGATATATAATATATATATATATGAAATCTAAATCATGTATTTCATTCTGTATATAATAGACTTTTGAAAACATGGAAAATTTGTAATTATAACAAGTTCATTTTTTACTCAAGTTCCGAACATCGATAAAATATCCAATATGAACTCAAATAATTAACTAATTGTTATAAAAAGTTAATAAGTGATATAAAATGAATAATAAACTTGAAAATGTTCTTAGTCAAGTATAAATTAACATTATTTTATTATTCAGGAAGAACAAGGAACATACAATACAAGTCGGACTTGAGGTAAGGGGTTTCTTATCTCACTTTTAATTCTGTGAGATTTCTATTATTCGCCACTTATTTATTGCATGTGGTGTATTGTGTACTTCCATTTGATATATATTATGATTATTATATTTATATTAATTTTATTCTATGATTCATTTGTTTGTTATTAAATTTTGTTCATACGACTCGATTGATCACAACGAAGTAAGAGTTTTTCATCTCATTTTTTATTCTTGTGAGATTCATGCAATATTGGACACTATTTCATTTTCTGTGGCATATGTACCATCCATGATTGTATTAATTGTGTAATATAATTTAATTTATGGGTATTTAAATCATCATTTTATGGTCCTTCATTCATGGGGTGTGTGTTTTGTAAGTTACCAAATCGGTAAGGGAATTTCAAATTTAAATTTCTACTCATTCGGATTTAGGAATACTTCATCGACTTTTTTACTCCAAGATTATGTAGGGAATCAAAATTTATTATTTATGTAGTGATTTCCACTCCCCTTTTTTTATATACTCTTGATGCACATAATCACTCCATGGATAATTTCTCAAGTCATTGATATGAACTTGATAAAAGTAATCTTAACTCAATTTCCATTCATTGAGTTAAACATCCAAGTCATTGGTGTTGTTTTTACAATGTTATGTGTGAATGTCCTCTGATTGATTTACATTGAATATCAATCATATTTAGTTTATTTATAGTTTTCATACATAATTATGTCATTGATTTATCCTTAACCTAAGGGTATGGTCTTTATAAGGGATTTCATATCAACTTACATTCCATTGAGACTTATTTGTTGTTATGTGCCAATTCACTTTTATTTGGTGTATATACTGTAATTTGACATAATATATCATGAATCCATTTATTCTCATGATATTATTATGTTTTTATTACCTCAATTATTTGTGTTAAAGTGTCTCTCATTTGGTTAGGAACTGTAACTAAAATATAATTTTAAATGTTTTAAAAAATTACTAATCTAAATCTTTTTTATTATTGTCCATCTTTTAAAAAGGATTTTATGGATTTATTTATATGGACATTAATGTTTTAAAATTAAAATTCCTTTTAAAAGTTTCAATTTGGAATGGGACACATTGATTCAAAAATCTTTTTTAAACCACTTCTTGATAAATAGTGATACTTTTGAATGTTTTCAAGAAAAAGTGGGATACTTCTCTCAAATAGTTTTTATGATTATTTTCATCTATGTCAATATCATTAATTATTTGTGATTGAGGTTAATTTATTATAATACAATCTTCCATATTGTATTTAATGAGTTATTTTTTACTATGGATGTGCTATTTTTATACCATTCATGGTCTACGGTTAAAGTATTGACCTATCGTATGCTAGTTTAATATGAATGTTTATATTATGTTTAATTCTTTTAATATGAGGAATGCATTGGACTTAGTAAGTGATGGGTGGAGCCCTCTATAGCTCTTCGATGCATCGGTAGGTATCATGAGACACACTAGTGTCTTTGCACAAGTCCTTGAGAAAATCTTATTTATAGTCTTGGCATGAGGCCTTGACTATGTGGTTATGATGTCTGGCATTATGCATTTCATCATTATGAGATTAGCTATTGATATTTCATGTGGTTATTTGACTTGTAGAATACCCATGACTATTTTTTATTATGGCATTATTTACTCAGCTAATATTCCTTCCATAAAGTATTCATGTTAACTATTTGTAAAGGCATGTGTTTTCAATTATTTACAACGACTAATGTTTATGTTATCTTCCGTTGTATTAATTACTCTTAATGAGCATTTGAACTCACCAATTTCTCATGTTTCATTGTCCCAGGATATGTAGAAGTTAGTTATGAGTAACTTGTAGGAATTATCTTGGAATCATGGATGTTTCTAATGGAATAAATTAGTGTTGTTTTTCTTTTCAAGTTGATGTGTTGAACTTACGTATAAATCTTGTTTCCAAGACTACTAAATTGATCGGTCCTTCTGGACTTGATTCCTTGTAATCAAGCCAATGTATTAAAATAATGTACCAGATCTTGGATTCTGGGGTCGGGGCGTTACAGTTGGTATCAGAGGAAGTTTAGTACAAACCTTGGAAACTAGATTTAGATAAACTCTGATTTGATAACATTACGTTAAGATATAATTTTAGGATTAGTATAGAAGAACTTCCTAGAATCGTGGTAATATAGAGATTTTGTATATTTTCCAACCAGTACTTCCCTGTCTGGAAACGAGCAGGTAGAGGCGGCTCTGCCACAGATGTACCTAAAAGTGAAAACTCAGAAAAGGAGTTTCGGGCTTGACCCGGGTTATCCTGGTATACGACAACGGGCCTTGATGCACTCTGTGTTATGAAACTCCTGGGGGATATGATTAGGAAAATTTACAATCTTTTTACAAACTGATTTGAAGGATTATAATATAAGATGAGAATAAATGACCTTGGTTAATCTTAAGGTGTTTTAAATTCAAAATAAGGTGTCATGATATTCTCTAAATAATTCTATGACTATAATTACTCACACAATGATTTCTGGTTTTAGTCAATGGATGAATTCCAAAGAAGTCATAGAAACATTGAGGATGATCAACAGGGATTGAATGGTGGTGGAAATGAGAAATAAAATGGACTGTTGATAGGCATAAAAGATATCATGTTCATACCAAATTCATTTTCAAAAAATATGATCAACATCATTTATATTAACCAAATCTCAGACTCAACAAGGAAGAGAAAAGTAGTGAATGATAAGAGCTCCAGCAGTGAAGTCCATGGAGAAAAGAAAGCTTATTTTCTATCATGTAGGAAACTTGGAAGGAGACACCTTGGAAGGTTTCTTAATGGAACCAAGAAATGATTTATGTGTGCAAAAGAAGTAAATAAAGAAAATAATTGCGGGTGGAAAATGAAGAGTACTATGGAAGAAAATAAAAATGGTCCTAAGATTCCATTTACAGTCATCTTCCCTAAATGTAGGGGGCCTGGCCATTACCCGAGTGAATTCCCTATTCTATAGAATATCCTCTTGGTCAAGGACGAATCCTGTTGAAATATATGGATGGAGATATGTTTAAAAATTATTAGTGCTCTTTATAGATGGGATTACTTTGGAAGACTTTTCTCTTGTATTTGTAACCCTGCAGTTTTCCATGTGAAAATGATATTTGAGGAAGAATTATCATTTCTCTTGTGGATATAGTTATAAATAACCATTTGGTTTTATATGATCATTGAGTTTGAGGAAATTACGAGTTATTAAATTTTTGAATGAAAATGTGAGGTATGAGATAACATTTGTGATGAAATTATGTTATAGTTATTTTGAGGAATCTATCTAATTTTTTGGAATATTATAAAATTATATAGTTTTTGAAAAAGGACAGCATGTAGACCATTTGATAACCCATCGCGTTGGAAAAATATGTGGGAATCAAACCGACAACCATAGTGCGATTGGGATTTATCGCATACCACTGGACTATGTGAATTCCCTGGTTAGTGTGACTAATTCTTTTTAGTTAAATGATTTTATTGATCAATAATAAGTTTATTTAGGATCTTATGTCTTATCAAATGGATATCCTTTGTATAGTAAAATGATTTAGTGATGAAGTGATAAATGTTATTTTAGAAGACGTTCTCTCTATTGGGAATACTATATGCCTAAGGAAAATAGAATACTATGGGATTTCATTTGAAGAAAAAAGGTGTTTTTTTACCTATGTTTTTTATTGTTTATTTATAGCGATTTGGTTTATTTATGGAAATAATAAACCAATCATAGATAATATGTGATTAGTTTAATTACATTAATGTATGTGACTTTAAGAGTAATCGATATTATTTGGAGATACAATTTAACGTGGAAAACCATGTAAGAAAATTCTTCTGAGTTTTTGGTTTCAATATTAGTCTGGATTATATTAAAATATTTTATTGAAAATTGTTTATTGAATGCTATTTATTGAACTTTGGTTATTGTTGTTTTAATTTTTGAAATTAAGATTAGTATTTCTTTCTCTAATGTATTATCTTATTTGTGGATCATCTGATCTTTTACTAACCATTTTGGTTTTGGTTAATATCTAAAGAAAAGATAAATATATAGTTCATCCATTGTGGATTATGTGATTATCTATAAGTTGATTCTAGCACATCAGGTGTGACCAAGTCATCTTTAATACTCATCAATTGGAGTGAAAGATGAGTTTTCAGTAACAATTAGACAAAGGATGAAACTCTGCTTGTCGAGTATATTTTGGTTTTCTTATTCTATGAGTAAATTCATTATTAAACTTTAGGGAAGGGATCTTAAAACCAAAAATTTGTTATCCTAATGCTTTATGTTTTGTTGAACTGATGATATTTTAAATTGTCATAGATTTATGGCTTTGAGGCCCTCAATTTTACACTTTTTTGTGATTGATGAACTCAATCACACCCTATATATATTTACATTTTTCCTCCAATTATGTGTCTCTAATTTACACCAATGTTCTCCTCATCGAGATCATAATTTAGTGGTGACTCTTTCATCTCCTTTTCCCTCTTATTAAGACAAAAGTTTATTAATCCAATTTATGATGTGGGTTTTCCGCACAGGTATTTTTCTATTTTTAACTTTTATTTTCGAAGAACAATTTAAAATTGTGAGGACACAATTTATTGAAGGAGGGGAGAATGTAACAGCCCAAATAGTAAGTTATTTTCTTTAAATTCAATAGCTTGAACTACACACAACATCGAGTTTGAGCGAACCACCACTTACCAAAATAGCCGTTCAAAAGCAGTTATGAATAGTATTAACTGGATTTTGAATTTTATATACTCCATATAATTTTAACTTATGTATTATGTGTTTCTTAGAAATATTATAATAACAAATTCAATTTTTCAGATAATAAATATATTTCTCAAAAAAATATCAATTTTATCAGTGTTTAAGGGAAAACCATTTTTAAATCTAATATTTTAATCTTTTACATATTAATTTTGAAAAAATAAAATTCTTATTTAGAATCGGGACATCAAATTTTACTTTGGATGAAATTTTGGTATTTTTCTAATAATATTCATTTTTTTATATATAGTGAGAAATAATGTATTTTAATTCAAAACTTCATTTTAATCTAATTTATTTATATGGTTATATTGTATTTTAAATTGGTTTTTAAGTGTAATTTGATTATATTTTTACCCTTTAATCCAATATTAGTTATTGGAATTAATTTCACTTTGAAATTATACATAAACAAGTGTCAATCTTTTGATAGTTATTGTTTCTTGAAAACACACTATATGTTTTGACAACGGGAAATAATATTAAATTAATTAATCCTATTATATGTTTTGAATTTGGCATAATAGACATCATTTTTGAATTCAGAATATCAAATGTAGGTTAGGCAGAATTTTTGGTATTTTTCTAAAAAATCAATTTTTGATGAATTGTTAAGCCACTAAGTGGTAGTTAAAAATCCAACTTTTTCATTTAAATGAAATTTTACCGCTTGTTTGAATTGAATTTAGAAAATAATAGATACAAGGTTTTTAGTAGTAAGTAAAATTTGGTTTAATAAGATGAAAATAATTTTCTGTTAATAGTAACTTTTGACTTTTATTTACCGTCGTTAAAGGTAAATAGAGTAATTCAGGGTAAAAAGAATATTTTCATAACACAAAATTACCTTAACACTTTTCCTAACCTTATTTTATGAGTTATGGGAGACCATGGGCATCCTCAGGTAGATTTTCGGACACCACGTATCCACTTCAGAATGATAATGACACTTTAATTTAAATACCATAAAGTAAAGACAAAAATGACATTAACAAATATCTTTTAGTATATATATTTTTACATGGGGTTGTATAAGTCATATGTTCAGCTATATATAATCATTGTAAATATAAAAATATTTCCTAAATTAGGGTAATTTTTTTATAATTTTTAGACATCAAATAAATTAAATTATTTATGACACAATAACGATGTCATATTTACCTCATTAATAAATTAGTTAAATAAATAGGATTGTTAATATTAATATAATACCCAAAAACTATCCAATTATTATTGGAAGATTTTATTTCTACCATGAGTCATCTTATCTTAGACTTTAATTAGTTTTGGACTTTTAAAAACCGAATATTACTATATAATAAAATAATATTTTCACACTTTCCTAAAGAGCCCCTCCTCCCCCTTATAAAAGGACACAACTTCCAACTCATTCCACACACCTCTTAAGCCCCTTGGCTCGTCCATCCCCTACCAACATAATCTCTCAAGATGCCCCTCTTCCTTATAGAAGCCTTACCTTAGGCATAAGGTACTTCAAGAATTCCTTTTGGTTCAAACCAAAGGAAGTTACCCAAATTAAAGGTAACGCTTTCTCTTAAATTCGTTTGTTTTATTTTGTTTTATTTTACTTCTCCAACCCCCTAAACACTTTTTATTGCTTTAGTTTATAACTAAACTAGTATCCTCAATATACTATGATGTTTTTATGAGAATTATTCAAACTACACTTACACACACCTCCATCTAAAGGGTGAAGAACATATTGTTTCTATGGATGGAAAACTAACACCTCACGAAATGATGATTGTTCGATTATCTGCTATCGCCTATCTTGGTGGCCATTAATATGGAACTGTATTTATATATGATATATATATATATATATATATATATTGTGTTTATTTTACCTTTATTCTTCTTTATTTTCCATTTATATCATTATTTTATGGTTTCCATTATGGGTAAAATGCGATAATTTTATTTGAGGAAGTGCGGACTACTACCCCCTCAAAATGATAAGACTCATTAATGCCTTATGTGGGAAGTATAAAAGATAGAATTAATGATATTATATATGATATTATACTTTAATTATAATATACCTTTGTATCATTATGTTTAAATTCCATTAAAATAAAAAATAGAAATGAAAGTAGCATTCATGCGTACATACGGCTTACCGTCTCCATGAATGGTACATTTCATTTCTTATCTCCAAATGTTATGTATTGTTATAAATAGATAGATATAATGGAAATATAATATATATATATATATATATATATATGATATCTAAATCTTTTATATCATTCTGGAGATAATGGACTTTTGACCACATGGACAAAATTTAATTATAACAAGTTCATTTTTCACTCAAGTTCCGAACATCAATAAAATATAAAATATAAACTCAAATAATTAACTAACTATTATATCAAGGTAATAAGTAATATAAATGTAATAATAAACTTGAAAATTTTCTTAATCAAGTATAAATTAACTTATGTTTATTATTTAAGAATAACAAGGAACATACAAGACAAGTCAGACTTGAGGTAAGGGGTTTCTTATCTCACTTTTAATTCTGTGATATTTCCATTGTTCGCCGTTTATTTATTGAATGTTGTGTATTTTTTACTTAAATTTGATATATATTATCATGATTCTATTTATATTCTTGGTATTATGTAATTAAATTGGTGGTTATTAACTTTTGGTCATACAACTCGATTGATCACAACGGAGTAAGGGTTTTTCATCTCACTTTTTATTCAAGTGAGATTCATGCTATATTGTCCACTATTTCCATTTTTTGGGGTATGTACTATCCATGATTGTATTAATTGTGTAATATAATTTAATTTATGGGTATTTTCATCATAATTTTATGATACTTCTTTCATGGTGTGTATGTTTTGTAAGTTACCAAATCGGTAAGGGAATTTCAAATTTCAATTTCGACCCATTCGGATTTATGCATACTTCATTGACTATTTTACTCCAGGATTATGTGCGGAATCACAATTTATTATTTATGTAGTAATTTCCACTCCCCTTTGTGTTGATATACACTTGATACACATAATCACTCCATTGATAATTTCTCAAGTCAATGATATGAACTTGATAAGAGTAATCTTAACTCAATTTCCATTCATTGAGTTAAATATCCAAGTCATTGGTGTTGTTTTTACAAGAATATATGTGAATGTCCTATGAGTTATTTACACATAATATCCAATCATATTTAGTGTATTTATATTTTTCACCCATAATTATTTCATTGATTTATCCTTAACCTAAGGATATGGTCTTTATAAGGGATTTCATCTCAACTTACATTTCATTGGGAGTTTTTTGTTGTTATGCGCCAATTCAAATTTAATTGGTGTATATACTACAATTAGACATAATATATAATGAATACCTTTATTATCATGATATTATTATGTTTTTATTACCACAATTATTTGTTTTCAAGCATCTATCATTTGGTTTAGAACTCTAACTAAAATATATTTTTAAATGTTTTAAAATTTTATTCTTCTAAATATTTCTCATTATTGTCCATGTTTTAAAAATAGTTTTAAGGATTTATATATATGTACATTAATGATTTGCAATTAAAATTATTTTTAAAAGATTAAAATTGGAATGGGACACTTTGATTCAAAAGTCAATTTTAAATAGCTTCTTGGTAAATAGTGCTACTTTTGAATGTTTTCAAGAAAAAGTGGGATACTTCTCTCAAATAGTTTTGATGATTATTTTCATCTATGTAAATGACCTTAATTATTCGAGACTGAGGTTAATTTATTATAATACAATCTTCCATATTATATTTAATGAGTAATGTTTGAATATAGATGTGCTATTTTTATACCATTCATGGTTTACGGTTAATGGATTGACATTTCGTATGCTAGTTTAATACAAATGTTTGTGTTATGTTTAATCCTTTTCATATGAGGAATGCATTGGACTTAGTAAGTGATAGGTGGATCCCGCTATATCTCCTCGATGCATCGGTTGGTCTTATGAGACAAACTAGTGTCTTGGCACAAGGCCTTGAAAAAAATCTTATTTGTAGAATTGGCACGAGTCCTTGACTATGTGGTTATGATGTCCAAAAATATGCATTCCATAATTATGTGATTAGATATTGACATTTCGTGTGGTTATTCGACTAGTAGAATACCCATGACTATGTTTTATTATGGAATTATTTACTTAGCTCATATTCCTTCCATAAAGTGTTCATGTTAATTATTTGTAAATGCAGGTGTTTTCAATTATTCACCATGACTAATTTTTACGTTATCTTTTACTGTATTTATTACTCTTACTGAGTGCTTGAGCTCACCCCTTTCTCGTGTTTCATTTTTCTAGGATATGAAGAAGTTAGTTATGAGTGAATTATCGGAATATTCTTGGAAGCTTGGATGTTTCTAATGAAAAAATTAGTGTTTTTTTCTTTTCAAGTTATAGTGTTGAACTTATATATGTATCTTGTTTCCAAGACTACTAAATGGATTAGTCCTTTGGGACTTGATTCCTTGTAATCTTGCAAATGTAATAAAATACTACACCAGCTCCTGGATTATGGGGTCAGGGAATTACACTAACACTTGAATACGACATTATTATATTTTATTATCATGAGAATTTACAAGAGTGTCGCCCACCTCACTTATAAAAGGGAACCCCATCCCTTCACATATCTACATACTTTTAACCACTAGTTTAACAATTAACTACAAAAATATCTTCATAATTTCCCACCCCAAATCTTAGATCTTCTGTTATTTCTAAAATATCATCCTTTGAAGTCATAAGGAGTACTGCAAATGAGGTTCCCAAAGGAAGAGGTAATTGTATTTTCCGATCTATTTAAATTTTCTTTATTCCTTAAAATCCTATAAATATTATATGAAAATATTAAAATGATGAAATTGTTATCAATAATATGGTAAAATTTTGTTATTTTAATGGTACATTTATTTTCTACAAACTTTTTATCCAATAAGAAATGGTAATGTCTTTCAGACATATATGTTTTCTACCTCCTCCATGAAGTGATGTGATTCATTTTTCAGGTCTTCCACACATGGATGGTAATATTGATGTATATAATTAATATTTATTAAGTTTTTGATATCAATATTTTTATATAAGCTTGTTTTTTTATTTTCCTTTCTTTCATTCTGTTCTTTGGTAAATTATATCTTTACTCGTACATGCATATGGGCTACCATCTCCATGAAGTGTTGTAATTAATTTTTCATCACCACCTTATATAAATGATTATAAAGGTTTATATAAGGAATATATATGAAAAATATAAAATTATTATGATTTTTTGGATGAGGAAACCCTGAAAATGTTTCTAGAACCAGTGCCTTCAAATCCAAACATGCATGTGAAGAGGAACAGTTAAGACCCTGAATGTTGATTTTAATGAAGAGTCATTTATAAAATCGAAAATTATACATTATTATGGAATTTTATATTATAATATATTTTTTAATATAGTTATTGTATATATATATATAATATATATTTATTTATTTATTATACATGATCTTTGGAATTCATATAAAAAATTTCGGACCTCGGGCGAGGGTTAATATTGAAATATAATTTTTAATGGTAATTATTTATGATTGAATGTCATTTGGGGAAATTATTTTATATGTATCACTTAAACACCTTATATTTTATTATAAATTATTTATTTTTAGGGTTTTAATTTTTTAATTTCATTATCTTCTATTTGATACTTAAAATTATGGAGAAACATTTTTAATAAAATTCAACCATATTTCCTCTCTTGTTAAGGAAATTTTTCTTCCATGTCAATGTTCTTTAAAATGTATCAAATAATAATATTTTAGATGATATAATTATAATTTAATGTAGTTTTAAAAAATATTCTTCTTTAATTTTTGAATATTAAAAAATATTTTTAAATTTTTTCTAAACAAAATCTTTATGACTTCTTATAAAAAATGTGAAAGTAATATTTTTTTAATATTTACTACATGAACAGATTTTCATGTCATTGTGAACATTATTTAATTTTAAGCATACCATAAATTTTTTAGTAGTAATGTTCAAGTATAATACATATCTCAATATTATTTTTATTTTTATTTAAATATTTTTCAAAAGAAATGTTTTTATAATTTATTGAATAAAATGTTTGAATGTTATTTTAGAGGTATTCTTTATCTATTTCAACATCCTTTGATTCTTTTCTTGATTCACTAGGGATAATATCTAATGATACCAACCTTGTTCTTTCTCTGGATGGTTTATAATTATGTGATTTTAAAGTATTTATGAAACTCATTTATTTTCCATATGTTATGCTATGATTAATTGATGAATTTTTATATGATCTGGTGGTTCACATATGTATGGTTTTCATTATATGATGGTTTACCATAAAATTATAAATCCATAAAATTTATTTGGTAATGATTGATATATATTTATATAATATTAGTAAATAATGTATTGAACCCATCCCATGGATAAAAATAGGTTGGGGAGTAGACCTAATCTGTTATGGGATTGCCCACTATGAGATGATGGTCTTGGAAGTGATACCTTATTAATGATTTTTATTTAATATTTATGATTTTTCCAAAATTCAGAATACATGTTATTATTCTTATGACATTATCCTATACATTATGATTGATTGATTATGATTCTTCACTCTTATGACTTTTTTCAATTGAAATTCTAAAGAATTGTGTTATAACTCATGATTTATGTTATGTGACTGATAATGTATGAATATAATATGTTATAATCATTTAATAATACCCCAATGATTATCTTATTATTTCATATGATCATTGAATTTTATCTCCCATCATTACCTTACGAAGCATATAATCTCACCCTTTGTTATTTTTCTATTTTACTTAGGTTATGACAAATGGTTTTAAATAGGATATGTCTAAGAAGGGTTTTATAAGAGAATAAAATTGTGGGAGATGTTGAAGATATTTCAGAAATTATTATTATTAGTTATCTATTATCAAAATACACTAAATCTTTTAGGTTATAGGGTGTGAATTATTTTTTAATATATTAAGTTTTTTTTCTAAATGATGTAATATGTAGGTATGTTTTTATTGGGTCACCTCAATTGGTATAGGAGTAGAGTTTAATTATATTTGGAGATATTTTTATGAAGAATATGAAGATATAACTTTAGATTAACAATTGTAAACTAAAATAGATATAGAGTAAAGAGTAAAGTTTCCTAGAATGAGAATATGGTGTCAAAATTTAATAAATTTCAGGAATTATTTTTATGATTATCTGATTTCTCACTGTTATTATTGTAGCTTGATGCTTACACTATGATTTCTTTTTTCGTTAAAAGGACAAAAACAAAATTAATCATCTTAATAAAGAATTTGGTATCCAATGAAATGATTGGATATTGATAAACTGAATTACATTGGAACTCAAATGAAAAATAATGTTTCTATACTCACATAACTTTCTCAACAATATAATCTTGTTACACTTCCTAATGATAAAAGTAGGGAAAAATCATTGTTTAGTATTTCATGATGCAAAATCCAACATATTTTAGTGGGTCTTCTAATCCACTAGTGGACGAGAAATGGATCAGTATGACTAGAAATATATTTTTCATTGTAAAATTATTTGAACAATACAAAAATTCCACTTGTGTATCATTTGGAAGGAAAATAAGATCAATTTTGGAATCTCATTTAAAATATAATGCAAGAAAAAGAAATTGAATCCATGTAATAGGATGATTTTAAAATGGTATTTTTAAGTAAGTACTTTCATTTAAATCTTCATAAGAAAATGGAAATGTAATTCCTTAATCCTAAGAAGAAGTATTACGAATCTATTGGTACTTAGGAGACTAATTTTAAAAGACTATCTAGGTACACCTCTTGTTTTATCATCAACCATAGAAGAAGAAAATTTTCATTTCATGATTGGATTAGAACAAATTCTATGAATGTTTTTTTATAAGGTACTTTAGTATCTATAAATATATCATTCGATGTGCTCTCAAGTTATAATTAGAGAGTGTATATTTTTATTACTCTAATGGTTCTTATAAGAATATAAATATGGAATTTTATGGAAATTCTAATATTAAAACCTGTTTATTGAAAATATTAATCATTATTTATTCCAGAAATTTTGATGAAATCATGGGGAAAATTTTCTTAAGGGGGTTTTTGAATGTTTTATGTGTGTAAAGAAAGGCCAAAACAATTAAAGGGTTGAGAGTTGTTAACATTTATGATAAATAAATGTGGGGAGAGCTCAACTAAATGAACCACCCTCACTTCAATGTTATAACTATAAGGAATGAGGTCATTATACCAACTAACACATGAACCAAGGGTTAATAATGACAGTCGGCATCAACAACCACCTAATCAATGGAAAAAAGGTAAAGATCATGAACCAAATACTATTGATGTGTGTCACAAAAATGAAGTAGTGAAAGGTACAATTATCATCCACTATAAAATTGAAAATTTATTATTTTATTATAGTTCTACTTACTATTTTTTGTCTAAATAGTTTTATAAGGGTACCATGTCACCAACATAATTATTTTATGTAAAATTTTCTGGGAAAACATCTAATGGTATATTGATCTCATATAAATTCTATATCTCCTCTCTGATATAGATTTATATAAATGTGTTACCTATAAATATTATTATTATCCATCCTGTTAAATTTGATGTGATTTTGGGTGTAGAATATCTTTATTTATATATATCCCATAACAATTTTTGAGAATTGGAAGTTACATTTCATATTACTAATGAAACAATTATTATCTATCAGTAAAATGATAGATATGACCTTCCAATTTAAATTGTTTCCATTTTATGTGTTCTTTTACCTAGTCATGAAGGATATTTATCTCAAATGTTTGGGAGGAAACTCAAAATTGAAGATATTCTTATTGTATATGAATATATTGATGTATTTCCTAATGAGGTTCATATATTTCCCCTTAATAATTAATTCATGTTTTCAATATGACATATACCTCATGCTTTGATAATTTCAAAGACTCCTTAATTAATTTATTTGAATGAGTTATATAAATTGAAGAATAAACACCACATGAATCTTAAGAAGGGATTCATTTAGACAAGTTTTTCACCATGGGGCCAACCTACTCTTTTTTTAGAGGAAATATTTTTTAATGGGTATTTTTATTGATTATCACAAAATAAACTAGGTTTCTATCAACAAAAAGTATCATCTACCAAGAATTTATGATTTATTTGATCAATTATGACGAGATCAATACATTATAAGGATTTACCTCTGATTTGGATATCAATATATCAGGAAAAAGGATGTTATGTCATTGATAGTTGTACATAAAAGGTATGGTACTTATTAATTTATAGTGATTCCATTTGTGCTTACCAATTCATCATTTATATTTATGGATGAAATTAATAGATTCTTTAGATATTACATTTATAATCATGTGGTATTATTTTTAGAATATATTCTTATATATTCCAAGAGAAAAGAATAAATATAATTTTTTTATTGTGTAAAATAAATTTAAAATTTTTTAAAGTTAGAAATTATGAATTTTTTCAATAGAAATTATCATTCTTAAGTAATGAAAATACATGTGAGGGTATATCAGGGGATCCCTCAAAGATAAAAGTTGCTGAATATAGGACCAGGCTGACCAAGGTGACTTAAATCCATTGTTTACATGGGTTATCTAGATACTACCTATTTTTTGTTAAGAATTTCTCATTTATATCAAATATACTAACCAAGTTGATATGAAAAGGATTCAAGTTCCTATGTGTAGATTAATGTGAATAGAATTTATAGGAATTGAATAAAGGGTTGGTTAGTTCTCTTATTCTCATTCTACTGTGTAGTAGATAAGGATTTTTGAATAATAGTGATGAATAAAATACGTAGTTGGGATTTTGTCTCATGTAGAGTGACATGGTAATATCTTATACCTCTTTATAACTTAAGGTTCATTAGAAAAATTTCAAAACTCATGCTTTGGATCTAGAGGTGATAATTTTTTCATTAAAGATGTAGAGATATTATCAAAATCATGAAAGGTGATATATATATTAATCATATAATATTGAGTTATTATTAACATAAAATTATTTGAATGTGGGGAAAAAAGATGGTTGGAACTGATTAAATATTAGTATTGATAAATACATTACCACTCTATAAAGGAAAACATGTTTTATTATGTTTTGAGTCATAAGGACCATGCTGGTTTTTCTATGATATGGATAAAAAGTGATATAATAATTATGGATTTGAAAAATATTGACCATACAATAATAATGAAATGAGAAAGATCATATCTCTCTAACATGAATTATAAAAAATATATTCATGGGAAGAGTAGACATGCATAGAAGGAAGTTGTAGAGCTAAAAAGGGAGGTAAGAATTGTTCAAGAGTTCATACATGACCCTGATTGAATAATCATATTCAATAACCATGTATTCATCCTATCAATTCTAAAATTGAAGATGGGGTTATTAGATGAATTTAGTAATTCATCATTCCATATTAATCCTAGAAGTAAAAAAAATGTATTGATATTTTAAATTGATTTTTTTGTGAGATAGCATGAAGAGATATATCATGGAGTATGTATCTTGTTGCTTGTTATGTCATAAAGTTAAGGCTAAGAGAAATAATTATAAGGGGATACTATAACTATTACCCAAACCAGAATGGAAATGAGAATACATCACCATGAATTCATTTCATTGGTATCTCCAAAACATCTAAAGGTCATAATTATATATGGTCTATATTCGATCACCTTAAAAAGTTTGAAATTATAATTATTATCAGAAAATATTTTTCTCATGATCGTATTTCCAAGATATACATTAAATAATATGTATTGTTGCATGGGGTACCTCGTTCTATTGTATGTGATAGATATCTAAGGTTTACCTCAAAGTTATAGAGGAAAATTTTAATGACTTTGAATAGATTCGAACTATATCGTTACATATGATCCTTATAAAAATGTTCAGTCTGTTAAGTTAATCCAAGCCCTAGAGATATGTTGAAATCTTACATTGTTTATTATAAAGGAGTTTGGGATCAACACCTTCCTATTGATAAATTTTCAAACAATGATATCTTTTATTCAAGAATACAGTTTGCTCCTTATGAATACCTCTATAGAAATTAGTGTAAGACTCTAATATGTTGGGATGAAGTTGGGGAATGAATCATATTGGTACAATAATATATGAGGAAAATTAATAGAAAGATATATCCATTCCCAAAAATATAGAGTAGCTTAGAGTCGAAATATGATTTTTTTTTCTGATAACCATTATCTGGATTTGCAGTTAAAAGTTCATGATAATGTGTTTATATGAATGTATACTTTTAAGAATCTTATGATATTTTTAAAGAAGTGAAATCTAATCCCATGATATATATTTCCCAATTAGAATAATAATGATATTGAGATTGTAGCTCGTCACTTGGTACTTCATATAAACCTCTCATGTTGTCTTAGTCTATCAATTCATTATTTTAATGATAAAATATTAGGATTGATTTATTTCTAATCAATTCTATGTTTTATGGAAGTCAAATATTTTTCTAAAAATCACGGAAATTTTTTCAAGTGGACATGAGTCAGATGATCAAAATTATCAAAGTTTCCATGAAATCATTGGGACTAGATCAATTATACAAAGACTTTCTATTGATCATATTAAGGAATTTTAAAAGGTGTAATATCCAAAAGTACTAGAGAAACTGATTGGAAAATGCATCAACCATATGACCATGTAATTGACTGCAATTTAAATCTTGTGAAGTACTCAAATGTCTATAAGGCCAATTAGAGTGACCTCATGTTATATATCAGAGTGACCGCAACGGTCATAGAATTTTCACAAAGGTTTGAAGTGATTTTACATCAAATTAGATTAAAATCATACATAATCAATCAACTAAATGCCTATTTTATTGACCATGGTGTATTTATTATGAAATCTTCAACAAAATGAAATTCCACGTAAAGAGAATTCACATTGTGTCAATCAAATTTTATGGTACATTATTTTTATGAATAAATTTCAATATATTGGAGTGGACATATGTTTTATCCAATCAATTGAATGAATAATAAAACTGACTGTAATAAAAATTTTGGATTTTTTAAAATTGATAGAGATTATATATGACATCAAGAAACCTCACATTGAAGTGAAGTGACTATATGATAATGTTGAAAATAAACTAATCATTGGATCAACAAAAATTTTAGAGAAAGTGACCACATGAATTGAAAATATAATCTTACCAAAAATTTTGTTTTCTTTTAGATCTACTAGGTACGATCTGACAAGGAACACTTTAAGTGACTATGTATACAAGATTGAATTATATTTTAATGTAATATATTCTAAACACTTTTATACTGAATTAAATTATTGGTCAGAAAAATTTTATGAAGCTATATTTAATTTCGAGTATGATTAATCATAAATATGGATTTCTAAATGACATTTTTAGAGGAGGATTAATTTTTAATGAAAACTGAAGTTAAGTAAAGTAAGTTGTATTTTTTTAGAGTGGAAAAAATGAAACAGTGATCTATTATAAAATATATAATACTTTGTTTTCATTTGAACATAAAATAAATATATGAGAAAACTTTCATTACATGTAATATTATCTCATAATTAATGGAATGCATTGATAAGAAAAACCGAATTTGGTAAAAAATAGAGCATTGAGTATTTGTCACAACTATATTCCACTTATCTCTCTATTTGTTCGTATAAAATTTTAGTTTTGATTGAATTTAACATAAATATATTAAATCAAAAACTCTTTTAGATCATATAATTTCATGGTTCTGAGGCCCACAGTGGAAGCCAGTGGTTTGGAATTTTAAATTTTTTCATCGACGAGTTGACAAGACTTGTAGAGGCTGAAGATCCGAGCCCCAGAAAGGTCCGAGGATCTCACATAAATTGTAAAGAGCACAAAATTAAATTGAAAACATACCCATTTCAAATCTGAATGCACCCTTGACTTAAACTCGATGTTATAAATCTTTTCTTGAATAATCCATAGTAGGATCCCTCTATATCGTCCACACTTGCTTCAAAAATCCTCTAGAATTTCGATCGTCCAATTCCTGGTGCTATCACGGCGATTCGACGATGTATTTTATATCCCAATGATCACGGCATCGAGATCCATTTAATGCTTGAGAACAATCTTGATCATAGCTCTTGGATCAACTACTTATCTCTCTGGGAAGAGGGAGGAGAAAGAGGCTCTCATTTTTATTCCATGAAAGAGAATGAATAGTTACAATCATTCCATGTGAGAGATATTCCTCTTTTATTTATAGTGGAGTTGAAAAATACCTGGTTTGGTTCCCTGGCCCCCATTTATTTCTACATTCACTAAATAAATAATTTTGAAGAACTAAACTGAATAAATATTATTTATTATTTTATCGCAAACCTGTAATATATATAAAATATATTACGTGATAAAAAAACCATTTAACTCGGCCATGTCCCGCTTAATATTAAATGAACCTTGAATAATAAAATAATATTCATTCAATTAATATTTTATTGTATTTACTAAACTTTTAAATACATTAAATAAATTCAATCCAAAATATTCATAACTTGAATATTAATGAATTTATTTAAATATTTTGGTGAATGAAATCTTGGACAACACTCGGACCTCACGTTGGGGCCCACTATGTCCATATACCAATTCAACTGAATAGGAGGATTCTTGAATAAGATGTTGTGTGTGACCATCTAGTCCCTTATCTCGATATCAGTGGATAAATCCACAGACCAAGAGTGGAGTCTAGCAACCCATCAAGGCCTCTAAGGAGATAACGATTGTCATAGCAACGATAACCAACCTTCGAACACTAATTGTGTACTATAATGTCTTTGTCATTAAATAACTCATAAAGTAGGACGCACCCTTGTGTCATCTTCCTTTTCATGCTTTATTATTTGTTGATATATTTGGATGGATTTACCTTTCAACTACTTTGGCCAAAGACTTATTAAAGTAGCACTATACTGATCAACTAGGCCTGAGATATACAACTTTCTAAACATGGAAGAAAAAAAATCCTTTCTTGACCATTCAACCAATGTCATACCACTAACAACTCACCCAACCCAAGCTACCTCACCATGATTTTCATAAAAAAAATTTCCTTGCATAAAAGTACACAATCAAATGATACTCATTGATAATGATCTCATCTCATGAGACCAATACATGTGCCTATAGATAGGAATGACCAATGACACCCCAAACCTGTGGTGTTCCTATTAGTGGGTCTGTTCTCATGAACTCACTACTAGAGATCACCAAGTGTGAACTTCCTAAGAATAAGTATCAATGCTTATGAGCCCCCAGCACCTGATATTTAAGGATCTAGTACGTCCAGTCACTAATATATATCTAGACCATAGAACATGTATTTAATTTTAATTTCATAGTATCTTGAGTTCTCATTATAGCATGGGATCTGCTATTACCTCTCGACACGAAAATTAATCTTTGAACATTACCATTATATAGTGGATGAAAAAAAAGTATACACTATAATGGTAATATGACATCGTTTATAACTAACTGTACATATGATATGGTAATAAAAAGTCCGAAATAGTTGGGTCTAGGGAACCCACTATTTCATCACTCCCATTTTCACTAGAGTCAATTTCTAACCAAACTTGTTAGCTACTCGCATGATAAAGATCATTATTCTACTAAGTTTTGGCTCTAACTGTTGGGCTTGCCTCGTTTTCGCCATGTGGTATATCTACTATATGAAACCTCGTCACCTTGACTAAAACTTCTCAACATAAAGTATCACCAAGTATATTCCTTTTTCCATTTTTATAACTTGACAACATAGATAGTAATAATATCATAATTTACATTATAATAATACTTTTCTCAATAGGAGCGATTCGAATAAATGGAGAAAATTGTTGCAATTAATAACTACTTCTTAGCTACTTTAGAGGCTGCAATGTACACAGTATTTGTAAATATGGATAACAGTTTCTATTATTAGATTGACTTACTCATCACCTTAGCCTAACTGTGATAATAGATAAACTTGATATAATGATTACTAGTTTATGTCCCACCAAAACTAGTATACCTTCTTCTCTATATATCAAGTAAATATCATTTGTACTTTCCAGAGTACAAGATGATAGTTTTGACTAGTTCACTTATAGTGCTCCTGGAAACAATTGATATCTTCCAACAATAATGTATATCCTGGTAGTATCAATTATTTTACATAACATGGCATATATAATTGATCCATCTCTGAAGTGTATGGAACTCATCTCACAACATTAATCTCTTCCCATGTTCTAAACATGTCAACCTAAAGAGATTAATCCATGTGATATTGGAAACAATTATGAACTTGAATTGTTCCAACTTGTTTTTTTTCAATACAATGTCACTTCATATACGATTGACTATGTCCAAGAAACCATAAGATCAAATTTGATAGATCCAGTTCCATATAACTTAGGTTGTTACTTTAATTCAATCATTGGATAATTACTTTTATCCTGGTCTTATCTTACTGTAAGACCATGATATGTTTTATATATGTTTCCAAACATATTTTTCTTGAAACCATTAGCACTCCCACTAACCTTTGGTTGAAACAATGAAATTATTCATTTGAAATTAATGGTCTAAGATCCTATTGCTTACTTTAATGCAGAACATAATTTTAGTAACATGCAACCCTTATTGGCATCTGATGGTTTCATCATTGCTTTCTAGTGGTGTTGAATAGACATCTTCAAAGAAAAATGACCTTGACATCCAATGACTAATATAATTATCTTATAATTTTAACTTTAACAACTGAAATATGAATGGATTTAGGCATACTGAATTGTTATAATCAATCGATCCTTATTGGTACAAGTCTTGTACCATCCATGTATCATCTCACTTGAATACCCACCACACTCTTCAATTTATAAGCCCCATTGCAATGTGATATATGGAATCCATTACTGAATTTTAATTGATCTTTTCAATTATAGCTAATTTTCATATAATGGTAACTTGTATGATTCATTATTCTTAATGAATAATTTATCACTGACCGTGGTGAATATTAAACCATCGCCATGGTTTCATTCTTCCTATGTTGTATGTGTCTCTGGAATGTTCTTATTCCACATGAACTTCTAGAATGTGTTCCAATTCCTTCCACCTGGGCATCTTGAGCATTGACTAATTCCAAGTCAATTCATCTCCAACTATCTCAAATAGAGATGTGTACCCTTATATAGAAATGTAGTCTAGTACTTGACTACATATTTTCTATCTTGTGGATTTATGTATTATCCAAAGCAACTTTGATGATAATTACCTTAGATGTACAACGTGTTTAACTTGATGCATGTTTGTTTAAATCCTAACAAACACTTTGCATCTAAACGCGTACTATGAAATAATGTATTTTCATTATACTATGAATCCTATGATATCCATTTATCATTTTAGTTGACATACTGGTCATGGTTCTATGCCTTTATTTGCAAAGCACATCGTGAAATATGATGGAATCCATTGTTGATCGTAACATTGATACAACTTACATCATAACATTGATGTATACAATAAGTGTTTAGGAATTGCTCTACACTACATTTTTTTGTTCATAAATGTTAATATGTAAGATTTTATAATCGATACTCCTTATCAACATCAATACCATGATGTAGATATGGTAATGTGCGTTTAGGAATTACTACATTCTACATTATCATGATCAATGGTTGCATAATCAAGATATTATTCGGCATGCCAGCACGAAGAAACTTATTTCTTATGAGCATGCATATACTTCACTATTACATTCCTTAATAATTTAAAGGATTCTTATGAAGTATTTTTACCTGTAGCTTTCCTTTGGAATAATTCCCACTCTCTTATTAAACTAACCCCAGAAGCTTTGTGGCATACCTTTATTTATAAAGGTTTATTTGTCTAAACTAAAGATTTCAATAATAACAAAGGTGTTTAGCTGTGCCGAGCCTAAATACCATACTGGGTATACTCTTGATGTCCACTTTTAGTTTTACATGAAAAAGAATTATATTTCCATTACTCAGTTAGTCTTACATTATTATATTCATATGTATTTCCTTTGATTCAAATATATTTGAACTATTTGTTGAGTATGTTATACCATAAACAACATTAATTCATGAACATGGAATAATGTCTCATTATTACCAAATGGGAACATGAGATAAATATTTTGGTTATACTCAACAAATTTTTCAATTTTAATAAATCACATGGAAATTATAAGTTATGTATTTCTCACCGCTGACATAGGAATCACCCTTTCTCAGTTGCTTGGAGAAAACACTTTACTTTTCATAATGTTCCTGCACTTGGTTAATGTATTTAAATACACATATTTTATTTGAATATTTATTCAATACCTGAGAAGGGTTTTAGAAACATTAGTTTATATTTATGAATATACCTAAATGAGAAGCGGGTACTTGGTTCATGTATTTCAGTTCAGTTCATTTTTTATACTTCTATAAATTTATTTCATTATATGTGATGCAAATAACCTCCTGTTAAATAACCAACCACTATTATTTGAAGGATGTGACGAAGGTTCCTTTTTCGTAACTATCCATTTGACCTTTTCTCCTTGTCTTTCAATATATTTTCTCTAAGAACAAAATATGGTGCTATATTTAATATCTGTATTACTTGGAAAATGTTACCATAAAGGTAATGAAGAGCTTACTCTATACCATTCATATGAATCTGTTAATGAAACTAGAGTAATTCAGTGTAAAAGGTATAAGAATGGGATGGCATGAAATATTGTGAACTTTCTTTCACATTACACAAACATTGTGCAGTGATCACAGTTAAATTATGCTTATCTTTCTCCTTGGAGACATCTTGGAGATGATACTACATGTAATCATCATCCAAGTCAGGATGTAGCGACCACAACTTACATCAGACGTTGATGATAGCATTATTAAATAACCATAATATGATTAATTCATGAGTCTCTTGTAATAATTTTTACACCCACGCTTCTTGAGGTGGCTTAACAGGTTGGGACACAAGAAACATGAATTTTTGATATAGTAATATTATGTGCGCTCCCCTGTACTAAATTTTGGAAATTCGTGCTAGTTTAGACATTAACATTGTCTAATATTTATCCTAGATTTATTGTGGTATTACTTTCTATTCTCTACAAATAATAATTAGTAGATTAGTACTTTTAATGTTGATTGCCTAATGTGATATCATGGATTAATTTAATCATTAAATGTCTCCCACTAATTTTTTGAATTCTAAGAAACCTATGTACTAAAATCTAAAAACTCTATCATTTGAGTATTGTAGTGGAAAGGATTCATGAACCTCCCTCATAGTCTACAAGCTATGATTATGCCACTACTTGAGGGGTTCAAGGTAGGCTTTTGGCGGTCCAACCACATTAACTCTCGATTCGTAGATTTGTTGAGTGAAGTCCCAGCATCTAAAATCATTACTTGATTTACTCAATGTTTGCCTCTTAACTTAAAAAATCTAGATATGGTATTTCTTTGATGAAATTTTACTTTAGTCAACCCACCACCCTAATAAGAACTCCTCAATAGTGAAAGGCAACCTCAGTTATGGCATGACCAGCAACCCAAACACCTAGTTTTGTTCAAACATGAATAATAGAAGGTCGAAATGACATAATATTTCTTTCAGGGTTTTTTTTTGTTTTTCTCTTGACGAATGTGTTCTATTTCTATTAATATTGTGCAATTTTGTTTTCGTGCTCACAACTGAATGTTAATATAAAAACATAAGCCACATATTTATATATTTTATTATCTATTATTTTATGTATTTCTCCCACTATTTATAAATTCATAAAATAATAAATTAATGCATAAATGTAAACTATTACCAGACTAGTCTTGAGAATCTTAATGAAATAAGGGCATCGTACCTGAGTCGAAACATGACTCATAATGTAGCTTTCCCCTGTCTTGTACGTTCTCTACTTTTCGGGAGCATCGCCTCATCTTGGCGGTGTCCACGTCACGTCTAAGAGTACCACCTCGTCTTGGTGGGATCCATGTGTCGTCTTACACCGTCTTGATCAACATACACCGCTACTTCATGGTGGAGTCCACGTCGTTCAACGTCTTTGTCTATAGTACAAAAATGCTCGTGTGTAAGCAAGGGGGCTAAGGATATAAATGTACATCATGTAAAATTAGGCGCGCATGACCTCATGTATTTAAACCAAAAAGAAAGATGATTTGTGGACCTCCTATTTAATTAATTACAATCATCGCACGTAGTTAGATAATTAATTACAAATATATGTATATAGACATACAACGGTCGGTGCTAAAGACCAGCAGGTGGGTAAATAAGGTTTGATAAAATTAAAATGCATTAACTAAGTATGAGGGTAATCTAAATTAAATTAAATTAATTAAATAATTAAAAATAATTATTATTTTTCGGTCCGTTAATTAATTTAATTTTAATATAAAAATTCAATTAATTTAACCTAATTCAATTTAATAATCAAATTAAATTAATTTTGTCTGGGTATGAAAAATTATTTTTCAGCCACAAATAATATATTAAAAAAATTAATTTAATTATGTAATTAAACTATTTAATTATATTAATTGGAATTAACTTTGGTCTCGAAACACCCGCTATGGCCCATTATAGCTTGGGTCCAACTTTCACAGACCTGTAACAGGCTTGAAAAAACCCATACTGGGCTAAGCTAAGTTAGGAAGGTCCGCCCAAACCAAATCTGATATGGAAGACTGGCCTGAATCCCTCTTGGGTGATTCAGGTAGGGAGGATCCAATGCATGCGTACCTCGCGATCTGAACTAACCACGAATGCAACGGAAGTCCAGGAGGCAGCTGGTGCGGTAGCCTGAGCGCGAAGCGTAGAGGGCAGTGGCCAGCCATGGGTCACCAGCGAGGATTTGAGCAGGGCAGTGACGCGGCGTCAGCGCATGGCTCCGATCAATAGGTGGTGCCAGCGAGCTGGCCAACGTAGTGGCTGGGTGAGGCGGCGGCCATCAGCTCTGTCGGGATCTATCCAGGGGGCCGCACCAGCGGGGTGGCTACTGCAGGTCGCCCGGGAGGATGAGGTCAGCTCAGATTGGAGTTGGGTTGCAGGTGGGGAGCCACCGGTAGGTTGGGGTGTGTTGAAGGCGGCCGAACCTGTGTCCGGGGGGAGGGCATGTCTGGCGGTGTTATCGGGGTGGGGGCGTTGTGGCTTGTCCATAGGAGGCTGGAGTGGTAGCTACAGGAGGTGGGATTTGTAGGATTTATGTGAGCTTTTTTGGGTGCCAGCGCGAGTGGAGGGCTAGCGAGAGTGGAAGGCGGCAGCTCGAGGTCTTGTCTGTGCCTGTGCTGGACTACAGGGGCCTGTTGCGGCACTCCTACTATGGCGTGAGGAGGAATAAAATGCAGGGGGTCCACACTGACTTCCTTTTTCGTTTTTTTATTCATTCTTTTGTTCCACCATTCCCCCCACCCCCACTTTAAGTTTTTTTTAATGTCACCCCTATTTTTGTTTAAGTCACATCTCCCTTTATTTAATTTGAGTCAAGTATTCCATCAAAATTTCCTAACATCAAAATTCTAAAGGCTACCTGATTGCCTTTCAATTTAATAATAATATAATTATTATAATAAAATAATAATGTATTATTATAATAATAAAATAATAATTTATTACTATAATATTAATATTATAATAAAATAAATATTATTATAATAATAGAATTTTTATGAAAATTAGAAAATTGTAAAATTTATAATTTGAATATAATATTTATTATATCCGATGAACCGATCTAAACTTGATCGGTTCTTCGGAATGAATAAAAATTAATACCTGTGTTCAAAACACAAATTTTGATTCAATTCGAAAATTTAAAATGGCCATAACATGGTCGTTCGAGATTAGACCGATGCACGGTTTGAACCGCTCAAGCCGTTTTTGAACCCTCTACGAAATTGTAATGGAAAATTAATTTTATATGATTAGAAAATTTACGTGATCCCTTTGATACCACTAAAAGGTTTTGGGGCACACAGAGGAAGCCGGTGGGCCAGGGATATTAAAATCTTCCATCGACGATTCGATGGGACTTGTCGACGCAGACGATCCGAGCCCCAAAAAGGTCAGAGGATCTCGCCGAAATTGTAAATAGAAAAAATTAAATTTAAAACATACCCATTTCAAATATGAAGGTGCACTCGAGTGCAACTCATTGTTGGTGATTGTTGCTTGAATAATCCATAGTAGGATCCCTCTAGATCGTCAACACGTGCTTTAAAAATCTTATGGAACATTGATCATCAAATTTTGGGTGCTGGGATGGTGATCCAAAGATGTCTTCAACATCCCAACGATCACAACATCAAGATCCATTCGATTCTTGAGAAAGAACTTGATCCTAGCTCTTGGATCAACTGCTTCTCTCTCTATGAAGCGAGTGAAGAGAGAGACTCTCTTTTTCATTCCATGAAACTTGATGAATAGTTACAATCATTCCAGGAGAGACTGCCTCCTCCTTTATTTATAGTGGTGTTGATAAATACTCGGTTGGGATCCCCGGTCCCTGTTTATTTCAATGTCCACTAAATAGATAATTTTTACAAACTAAACTACGTAAATATTATTTATTATTTTTTCACATACCTATAATATAAATTTAATATATAATGTTATAAAAACCGATCCACTTAACTTGACTTGATGTCCCGCTTAATATTAAACGAACCTTTAATGTTAAAATAATATTCGTTCGATAAATATTTTCTCTTATTTACTGAACATGTTAATACATTAAATAAATTAATTCCCAAATATTCATAACTTGAATGTTAATGAATTTATTTTATTCTTTTGGTGATAGAAAACTTGGAAAACACTCAAACCCCATGGTGGGGTCCCACTGTGTCCATATACCTATTCAACTGAATAGGGTGGATTCTTGATACACCATTGGTAGTGACCCTCTAGGCCCTTATCTTGATAGAAGTGAATAAATCTAGAAACCAAGAGTAGAGTCTAGAAACCCATCAAGGCCCCTAAATAGATAAGGATTGTTATAGAAATGAAAACCAACCAAAGAACACTGATTGTGTACTATAATCACTTTTTCATTAAATATCTCATAAATCAGGACGCACACTTGTGTCATCATCTTTTTATTTCTTTATTATTTGTTGATCTATCCATATGGATTTAGCTTTTGACTACTATGGCCAAATAGTTATTAAGGTAGCACCATCCTGGTCAACCATACCTGAGATATACAACTTCCTAAACTTGGAAGAAAAAAAATCCTTTATTGGCCATTCAACCAATGTCATACCTCCAACGACGCTCTCAACACAAGCTACCTTAACATGATTTCAATACCATGGTTTTTTTCTTGCTTCAGTGTATGAAATCAAATGATCCACATTGGTAATGATCTCAAGTCAGGAAACCAATACAAATGTCTGTAGATAGGAATGACCAATGACACCCCAAACATGTGGTGTTCCTATTGGTAGGTCTGTCTGCATGATCTAACTACTAGATATCACCAAGTAAGTACTTCATGAGAAGAAGTCTCAATTATTATGAGCCCCCAGCACCTAATATTCAAATATATCCCTTTTCCGTCTGTAATATGTATCTAGACCATAGAACATATATTTAAGATTAATGTCATAGTATCTTGAGGTTCTCATTATAGTCTGAGATCTGCTATAACCTCTCGACATGGCTATTAGTATTCAGACATTACTATTATATAGTGGATGCAGAAAAGTCTACACTATAATGTTAAGATGATATCATGTATACCTAACTATACACATGATATGGTAATCAAAAGTATGACATAGTTGGGTCTAGGGAACCCACAATTTCAACAATAATTGTACTCTAATACTCTTAATATACTTCCTTTATATGGGTACTCCCATGAAAATGGTGGAACAGTCTATATGATATACTAGATCGCCTTGTGTCCTTTTGTACTATGTATACCCGATCTAGGTTATGGATTAGTTTATTTTTTTAATACACTGCTTGGTAGCAGGTGAATGTCATGTGGAGAGTACTAGGTCTTATCTTGGGATATAACCTCTTGTATTTCTAAATTCCAATGTGTTCTTTAAAATTTTTATTACTCTATTTTCAAAACTATATTTAAAATATATTCTGAAAAACTTTATTTTGATAGATTGCTTTTACATTTGATATTTATACTATTTAATTCATGTATAGTAATCAAAAAATATTACGATAATCATAAGGTTATTATAACTATTTTTTCATCAAAATTCTGAGAGGTTATTTAAAATTATTAAATTAGATATACCCACTATAATAGTTAACTGAATGAATTTCAAACATATATTTTTTTATAAATTTGTTTAAATATAAATTTTTATTGGATACTTGATTTACACCCCTCTTGAATACTCAACTCTAACAAACATTTAGTTTTAGATATTTTGTTTCTTTGTTAATTTTTATTAATTTATTTTTAATTGTGATCATTTTTTTAATCAAAAGATATTAATTTATGATAATTCTAAAAAAAATTATTTTTGGATAATAATTGACTTGAGGGAATTAGAAAAAATAGACCACCGTATTTTATTAGAACAAACAATACTCAATGGAAACTAAAAATTAAAGTTCATCTTGAAAGTATGGGTTTTGATTGTATTTTAATTAAAGACCAATACGAAAATAATCAACTTTTTAGAGCTTAATGGAGTGATGAAAATATGGATTCCTATTACTATAATTTTAAAGAAATGGATTAAGTTTTCTATAATCTATGAGAATATAAATTTAAGAGAATATTTTAATGTATTATAACTTTTGAAAATTGGGATGCCTTATTTTTTCGTCATGATGGAACATATAATGTCAAAGAAATTTATTTAAATACTTGTAAAATTATGTCGAATACATTAAAGATGAATCTTGATGAGTCTATTTCTGAAATGTATCTCATGTTTTATTAGATTAAAAATAAATTAAAATTCATTGGTAATTATTATTGATGAAAAGTATCAAGTAATAAGGATTATAAGATGCTTACCTAAAAGATGGAAATGAATTATCATGTCCATTAGAGAATCATGTGATGTGACTAATCCTTCAATAAAGGCTCTGATAGAAAAACTAATGAAATATTTGGAAGAAAATAAAGTAAATTAAAAGGATTATTAACTCAAGAAATCAATTACATTCAAATAATATCATTATAAATCTACATAATGAATTAGAGAATATAAAACCAAAGGAAGTGAGGATATATCAAATTTCAATGGAAAATATTATAGAAAAGGAAACTATAAGTAAGATGATGATTTTAGAGAATCTACATGCTATGACTATAATAGTAAATTTCATGTCAATATTGATTGTCCAGAGTTGAAATATAAAAAAATAGTATCATGGTCAATGGAAAAATAAAATAAAAATTGATGTCTACTTAAAGAGCTTATTAGGAAAGCTCAAGGGACTCAAATAAAAGTTGAGAAGATATAAATGAAAAGGGGAATGTATGATTCATGGTTACTACTCTATAGGTACAACCTATTTCTTATGCTCATATTTCTGATCTCTCTAAACATGAAAATGTTAATGAGAATGATATGCCCAGTAAAAATCTCTTTGAGTATTTTAACATGCTGGAAGAGACTATTAATGATCTTAAACATTAATATATGATTTTAATGAAATATAATGTTATATCAATTATAGTCAAATCGGATATTTCTAGTGAAAAATAGAAGAACAAAGTGATTATCAAATAAAATAATGACTAAATTTTGGTAAATGAGAAACTAGATAATGTTATTTAAGGTTTTACAGTAACAACTGAAACCCCCACTAAAATTATGGGTAGTCATGGTGTACTTAAACCAAGGGCTAGTTTTAGTTATCTTATATTACAACCAAGGCTTTTCTTTGTTATAAATGAAGTATGGTTTGTGTTTGTTTTCAATCCACATTGGATTGATCAAGGGGTTTTCAAGTCAAGCGATCTTACAATATAGGCCGAAGGAGGTTCTTGATGTGGTGCAGTTTTGCATTGTTTTCCAATTTTTTGGGTCTCAAAATTGGGAGTTTTTTTTGGATAAGGAAGTATTTTTTAGACAGAGTGAATAGTACACAGACAAAGAATAAATGGTTCATGGATCGAGAAGGATGGTATGCGGACCATGAAGAATGGTACGCGGAAAGTGTACCCGAAATAGTTCATAGAATGAAAACCTATTCACAGGGGGGATTACTGTTCGTGAGAGGAAAATTGATCGTGGAAGGATAGAGGTAAGCCGGATGGATTGTTGTTGTTGAAAATGAGGTGGATATTGGTTTAAATAAGATTTTTTCTTCTATGAAGGAAGAGTGTCAGTATGTGGACCAAGTAGAGAATAATGGTTCATGGGAGATGCATGGAATGCGGTAAATGTGGTTCCATAACAAAGATTTCATATATATCAGTTTAGAGGATTATATAGATCTATTTTTCTATATAAGGAGAACTAATCCAATCATTATGTCGTGACACATAAATTAAAAATCTGGGAGAAATTTGGTGATTTATATAGTGGTTTTCCAGAAGAAAACCCTGCAAAGGTTACATTGATTAGACATCCGGAAGGAATTCATGAATTCCATAACAATTCAGGGAAGATGGTTCACGGAGGATGGTTCATGGAGGATGGTTCATGGAAAATATTTCTCAAATGATGGTTCACAGAAGATTGTTTGCAAAATATGGTTCGCAGAGTATGGTTCATGGAATATGGTTTGAAAAAGATAGTTTGTGAAGGATGATTTGGTCTGTATAGAAGAAGAGGTATGTGGACATGGTTTGCAAAGGCAATACACGGTCACGATTTGCGAAGGTAGTATATAGAGGTGGTACACTGAGAAGTTTAGTTCATGGAGTAATGGCTCATGAACTAACAGTGCGTAGAGAAGTTTATTTTATCTATGGGTAAAAACAGGACTTCAACAGAGCATATATCTATAGTTAAGGATGCATGATTTAATTCCAACCCATTAAAGTGAACTTCTATTTGATAAACTTAGGTCAGATTCTTTCCAACTCAGTGAGAAATGTGGAGTCAATGGAAGTGATCTAAGGTACATAGTGTGTAATCCCTAAAACAATTAAAAGGTAGTTTTCCTGGTATAGAGTTATTGTGCTAAACTTTCTTAATCCACAACTAGTTAATATTATTGGACTTTGGTAAAACTAAAAACCTATCATTGTATGCTCCTTGGACTATCCCTTAGTGGTTAACCAAGTAAAATGTTCATTTGGTCCTTCTACGTGGGAATGTTTAAATTACTGCACATTACCAATAGATAGGTTTAACAAGATCCTACCAACATGGGAACAAGATCCGTCACTTTAAAGTAAAAAAGTTGACACCCTGATTCACCCCTCCCCTCTCAGGGTGATCTGGTTTCCTTCAAGTGATATCAAATCATAAAGGTTTATAGTGTCAAATATGCCCTTTATTTCTACCATAGAGAATATAATGAATGTTAGGGGAGTCCCCCTCTTTGATATAATTGTCCTTTAGATCTGGAAGAATATTATGAGATCTCATCTAATGTCTCTTATAATGGAATTCCTATTTTGCAATTAATAAGGAATACAATTCATTGATCTAACTAGGATGTCTATGACTGATACAGATAGTAAAATACTCGATGTAGATGCTAAAGCATATAATTCCATCACTGTAGCTCTTTCTGATCAGATATATCTAAAGGTGGTGAGTTTTACATCAGTAATGTTTATGTTGGAAAAACATGAGAAAAATTATTAAGGTGATAGAAAAGTGAAGGTGGTTAAACTAAATTTTTTTCAAAATATGTTTGATGATCTCAATATACTTCATGATAAAATTGTAGATACATTTTCCAATCAAATTAATGAAGTTGTTCAAGAAATATAAGGACTTTTTTAAGAAATCAGAGACATTGATATTATAAAAAAAATATTGAGAATACTTCCACCTCTTTAAAATGAAAATGTGCTACCCCTTGAGTAATGGGATCTTTCCAAACATTCTCTGGATGATCTGGTAAGCATCCTAGTTTCATATGAGATTAGGGCCAAACTAGAAGATGCAATGAATCATGTAAGCAAGGAAATTTCATTCAAATCCATGGATAAAATTTAAATTTAAAGAGACAGTATTGATGAATAATATTATGAAAAATAACTTCATTATATCATTACCAAGAAATTCAAGAAGGGAAAGGTGAAATTTGAAGGCAAGTTACCTTTGGAATATTTTCTTTATGCCATAGTTGGGCACATTGCCTCTTGGTGTAGAAGAAAGTTATATGATGAAGAAGGTGAATCTAGAGACATGCAGAAGCCTTGAAAAAATGTTTTTTAAAAAGGGATACTTCAATTTTGGGAAGAAATTATAGAGAAATAGTTCTTTATTGTGAAGAATAATATTATGATAGTGAATTATTTTACGAAGAGGAACTTGAATCAAAATCTGGATCCCATGCATCAATGATTCTGCCGTTGAAAGGTCATGACCATCGGAAGATAAAGCTAGAGATAATCAGTTGACCACTAATGTTGATATCAATTTGAAACTTAAGTATGCTTTTGGTAATATTGAGAATCAGTGAATGAGATTAAAAATGTGGAGATAAATTATGGAAGAGTAATCAGAATATGTCTATATACTAGAAGCTAAAATTGATCAACTTGAGGAAGTATTAAAAGAACATTCAAAAACTTTTGAAAGCTCAGAAGATATAGTTGAACTAAATCTTATAATTTAAGAATATGAAAAGGCCATTAATTAAATTACATGTATATTAGAAGAGAAGTCCAAAACTATTGAGGTACATGAAGAAGAAGTTGTTACTCTTAGGAGTAAACTTGAAAGTGAATCAAGTCCAAAAGAAACAAAGAATAAAATTCAGTTTGGAAAATTCTCTGATGACGTGTTTCTAAAGAGAGATAAGAACTATTATAATGAAGTTGAAAAGGTTTTAAATGATCAAATAAACTCATGGATATGAAACATATGTATTGGTTGTGATGCTGAAACATTGAATGTTAGATGTAAAATGGACAAAAATAAAGGTTTGATGAAAGTAGGACAAATAAAAAAGACACCAAAAGTCCAAATAAAGAAAGTCTCAAATCAGACTGAAAGAAGGACTGAAAAATATCAATGAGTTTTATTGAGATGATAGAGAGTAAAAAATCCTCATAAGTTAGTTTCAATGAGGAGGAATATAAGTGAAGATACATTTACACTCATGAAATGTCAATTATGTGGCTAATTGGGACATACCATGTCATACTATGAAGAGGCAAGGAGCTATTTGAATGGGGAAGAGATAGGAAGTCAAAAAAGGATTACGAATTCATATCTTAATTCTTATATAATGAAAATTTTCTATATAATTTTTTTGATTGTTCAAAACTTTTCCATAAATATGTTGATTGCAAGTAGAGGAATGCAAGAAACAATTCTTACAGAACTCAGAGACAAGTTAACACTCGCCAACCAGACGGTGTTATTATTATAAATAGATTCACTCCTCATAAAGAAGAGGGTTTGTATAGTTAACATATGCACATGGAAAATATATTTAAAAATGCATATTTATCCTTCAATCAAACTAATATTTCATGGAAATAAAAGAAGAAAATTGAAAAATCTAACCTCAAAGAAGTAGCTCTCAAAGCTACCAATAACATCAATAGATGGATTCTTGATAGGGGATTATCATCCCATATGATGGTAAATGAAGACATATTAATGAATGTTAATAAAAATTTTGATGGAGCAATGATATTTGGCAGTGATGGTTCCTTGAAGATCAAAGGCAGTGGAAGTACCTAACAGGCCAATAGAAAGCAGAAGAAGATTGAAGTTGTCTATGTGGACGGGTTGCACCACAATCTCCTGAGTGTGATTCTACTATGAAAATCAAGATTTATAGTGACATTCAGTCAAAATGGGTGAACTATAAAATTAATAACAAGGAATTATCTCATGAAATGTTTCAAAACAGACGGAAAACTATATCTAGTTGATTGTAAAGATAAAATATCCTACAGGATTATTGATGAAGAAAACCCATTGTAGCACCAGAGGCTGTGTCATATCAATCAACAAGACAAGGAAAAGACATCTAATCTGAAGGTAGTCATGGATATCACCAATCTGAAGTATTAATGGAAAAATACTTGTGATGATTGCATTTGAGGGAATTTGGTATGCAGTTCATATCGGTCAAAGAATAAAAGGCCACAAAATCTTCTTGATATCATTAAGAAATATGTATGTGGTCCACAAAATGTTCTTAGAACTCATGCATATAGGTACTTAATCATTTTCATTTATGATTATAGTATAATGGATTTTTTAATGGTTATGCATAGGAAATGGAAAGTTCTTGATTGCATGAAAACATATCAACAAATTTCTAAGAGTTGTGATGGATGAAAAATCAATGTTTTTGGTCTAAAAATGAAGGGTAATACACATCCATTGAGTTTGGAAGTTACCTTTAGAAGCATAGAATACAACATTAGGTGGCTTCTATGAGAACCCAAAAGAAAAATGGATTTGTTGAGCATGGGAATCAATCGGTGAACAATATAACTATAACTATAGTGATTGAGAGTTGTATCCCTATACATTATTAAGAGGAGACTATTCAAGTTGTGATGTATATTCAAAATTAAACATGGGTATTTATGGGTGAAGAAAATTATAGCATGGAAGGAATCCCTCTTTGAAGTATTTATGTGTTTTCAGAGGTAAATGTTTTATCCTAAACAAATAATTAAATCGATGAATGTTTGGTGATGCTATTGATGAATGAATATTCCTTGGATATTCAATTAATAGAAAAACCTACAAATTCATCAATAAACATCTTTGAAAAATTGTGGAAACTAGTGATGTGAAGATTAATAAAGATAAAACCACAAATGCTTCAAGGAATTTTTCTGCTGATGCGATAGAGGGTGAGGATTAATATAAACATGGAATAGATCCAAAAATAGAAGAAGAGTACGGTGTAAAAAACACTCAAGAATCACATCATGATGTTGTCTCAGTAGAAAAATTAGAATAGAAAACCATGGATAAAGAAACTTTTTATGAACCTCATAAGAGAAATTGAAGAGAAGAAATTAATCCATCCAACATCATTGGGGATTGGACAGCTTCCCCACATACAAGGAGAATGAGGAATAATACACAATATGTATTCCTATTAGTTGTGAAACCATCCTCATATGAAAAAGCTACAACAGATGAATCATAATTTAAAGCCATGAAGGAAGACTTGGATCAGATCAATAGGAAAAAACAGTGGATCTAGTTAAGAGACCTGGAACCCACAATTTGATTGGTATGAAGTGTTCTTTAAAAAATAAATTTGATGAGAATGGAAAGGTGAAGATAAATAAGGCACAACTGGTGTGTAATGTCTATTCAAATATTGAAGGTGTTGATATTAGAGAAACATCTGCCCTGATTGCTAGATTAGTGTCTATCAGACTGTTTCTTGCCATTAAAATTATAAAAGGATACAATGTGAATCAAATGGATGTAAAGAAATATTTCATAAATGGTGTTATTTAAGAATAAGTATATATTCAATAACTAGTGGTATTTCTTATTGTTAATGATGAAATGATGTTTTTTTAATAAATGCTCTATATAGTCTGAAACAGGAACCACAGGCATGCTACTCTCAGTTGGATTCTTATTTAAAGAATATTGAATTTAAAAGAGGAGGAGTGGGTCAAAATCTCTATGTGAAGAATTCTAAGAAATATTTGTTCTTGGTTCTGGTGTAAATATATGATATTATATTTAGTAGAAGAAGGGATGAATTAGGGGATGAATTTTCCAATCACATGAAATTAGAATTTGAAATGCCTATGATTGGTGAACTCACATACTTCCTAAGGCTACAAGTGATTTAGAGGAAAGACTACACATTCATTTGTCAAGAAATTTATTCAACAGAGTTTATGAAGAAAATAAATGTGAATGAATCCAAACCAGTGTTGATTCTGTTTACAGTTGAAACTAAACTTGGAAATCATGAGGATGGGACTTTGGTAGATCCCCACAGGTACAATATAATAATCAGAAGCCTACAGTACTTAACATAAACATTACCAGATATTGTATTTGAAACATTCATAGTGGACAACTTTCAAATAAATCCAAATTAAGAACATATGGAAGTAGTAAAATGAATCATGAGGTACATTCAAGGTACTCATGAGTATGGATTATACTTTGATGTTGGAAAATATAACAAACTATCATCACTTTTTTTATGCTAACTAGACTGGATATGTGGTGGATAGAAGATCCACAAGTGGTGGAGCATTATTAATTGGTAAAAAATGTACGGGCTTTTTTACTATGAAAAAGGAAACCACTTCTCTAGGTAAATAGGAAGATGAGTATATCTATACTATAAAGTATTTCACTCACCCACTTTGGATGAACCAACAACTGACTGATATTTCTGATGAGGTGAAATAGCCAATGGTGGTTCACTATGATAACAAGAGTGCAATTGATCTTACAGATAACCCTATTCACAATTCTCATAGGAAACACATTGAAATCAAATATCACATCATCAATACAAATGTGGAACAAGGAATGGTTAAAATGGGTAATGTTGGAACTGATGATCATGTGGATGACATACTAACCAAGAAATTTTCAGCACATTGTTTTGAGAGAAATTGGTTTAACCTCGGTGTTCAACCACCTCCCAGTGCATGAGGAGGTTCTGGTCAGTCCCCTCTCCATATTTGTTCTAACTATTTTAATTCTTTCACTAAAGTATTGGAGGTTTATGGGGGAGATATGATCTTGGGGGATTGTTCATTGAGGTCTACAAGTCAAAATTTTATTCTTTGGGTTTATTTCCAATGGGGGAGAATGTATAAAGTCAATGTCTTATGGATCAAACAAGGAGGATGAAATATGAAATGTTTTTCGGGTTGAAGGTTGATGGAGAATAAATTAATTTTAAAAATGTTACAATATGGTAGAATGATAAGTTATATAGGGAAGAAATTGGAGACAATGAAAATGGAGAAAAAAATTGATTCTTTGTATCAATAGAACCCAACAAATTCTTCACCTCTTTTCTTTTTTTACATCAAGCATTGCTCACATAGACTATGAGAGTAGGGTGAGTTGTTTCTCCTATCAATTTTTGGCTACTGATTCATTAAATTTATCTATGTATGGACAACAAACCCCAAGGGGGAGATTGTTGGATCCAAGGCTGTTCTTTACTAAAATATAGTATGGTTTTGGTTTGTTGTTAATCTGAATTGGGTTGATCAAGGGGTTTTCAAGTCGAGTGATCTTGTAGTATAGGCGAAAGTATGTGTTTAAGGTGGTGTAGTTTCCCAGTGTTTTCCAAATTATGATGCCTCAAAATTATGAGTTTTTTTTGTAAAAGGAAGGATTTCTATGTATGAGTGAACTATACATGGAACATGAAAAAATATTTCACATATCATGAACAATTTTAGGTGGAATACAAAGAACGGGACAGGGACAGGGTACAAGAAAAATTTTGTAGAATGAAAAATGGTATTTGGGGAGGCTTGAGGTTCACGGAAGGCAAATGGTTCAAGGAAGGATGAACGTACATAAGATGTCTTATTGTTGGAAAAAATGAGGTGAGGGTTGGTTCACAAAAAATTTCATCCACCGAAAAGGAAGAGTGGTGGTATGTGGACCATGTAGAGCATACCAGTTCATGGGATATGCATGGTACATCTTAAAGGAGGTGTCGTGTCAATGATTTGGAAAATCTTGGAATATTGGATTATGCATATCTATTTTTCTATATAAGTATCACTAATACCTTCATTAAGGAACAACAATTCAATTAAGAAATCTATAAGAATTCGGTAAATTATAGAGTGGTTCACGGGAAGACAACCCCACATATGATACTTTTATTAGACATTCGTAAAGAATTTGGTGAAGTCTAGAATAGTTCATGGAAGAAGTTCTATGGAAGACGGTTCATGAAAGACGGTTTGCGGAAGATGGTTCATGGAAAATAGTTTGCAGAGGAGGATTTGGTCCAAAGAAAAAAATTAGTATGCAGACACTTTTTTCAAAGGAAGTACATTGTCATAGTTTGCAGAGGAAATACACAGAGGTGGTACATGGAGTAGTGTAGCTTGCGAAGGAATGATTCGTTAACTAACAGTGTGTAGGAAGGTGGACTAGATCTACAAGTAAAAATAGGACTTCAATATAGAATCTGTCAATAGTTAATGATGCATGATTTAATTCCAACCCACTGAAGTGACCCTCAAGTCGATAAACTGAGTTTAGATTCTTCCCAACTTAGTGACCAAGGGGGAGTCAATAGAAATAGTTAGAGAGATGCAATGTGTTATCCCTAAAACCTTTTAAAGGCGTTACACTTGGAACATAGTGATTGTGCTAAACATTCATCATCCATAACTAGTGAATATTAGTGGACTTCAGTATGACTAGAAACCTGTCAGCATATGCTCCTTGGACTAGCCCTTAGTGGTGAACCAAGTAAAATTGTTTTGTGGTCCTTATGAAAGTGAATGTTTATATTACTTCACATTACCAACAGATAGATTTAACCAGTTTCTACTGACATGGGAACATGATCCACCACATTAAAATAAAAATTTGACATCCTAAATCACCCTTCCCCTCTCAGTGTGTTCAAGGGTCCTCCATCTTCCTAGATTGGAAAAAAACATTACAAAAACTATTTTCTTCCATTGTCAAATGTTGTAAATAATTTTTTTGTAAATAATATAGAATGAAATTCTAAATACGAATAAATCAAGTGTAGACCAAAAACTTTTTATTATTTAATTCTTTCAAATCTATTCATAAATCTAGAAATAAATCTATTAAATAGATGTGGATTACCATATCTTTAATTGTTAAACATTCAGGGTCCAAACCAATTTGGGTAACAAAATAATTGTTAATTTAACTAATTATAGGAAACCTACCTGAAAATATCATGTACAAAGTTATGGTATGGGATATTTGGGGTTCCATACACATTATCGGGTACTTATCAAGATTTCAATGTTTAACTAGAGTATATTGTGCTCATGTCACATTTAGTGACAGTGAAAAAAGAAAAATTATTGTCCTTTTTCAGGGTTGTAATTCTAAAACCTAGTTAATTCATAATGTTTTATTTATTAATAGATTAAAGTAAAATATGTTAATGATATCTAAACTATGTGAGTATAGTTATCAGTTCACATTTTAGAATAATGCATGTAATATTTATGATTTTTTTATTTTTCATTTACTACTTTGAGGAATGATAATGTTTATTCAGCTGATTTAAAATCACTATTTTATTTGTTGTGGCAGCCATGATTAATCCACTATAACACAAACCCTCTTATAAATCTTGTAAAAAAGGGCATTTTCAAGGATCTAGAAAAATTATATTTCCTAAAAAAAAATTAATACCTACTGATTGGGAAAGAAACATAAAGTTTATTTAAACCCAAAGAAATATTTTTCTACCTCTCTAGTACAAGAACTAGTTATCATGGACTCTTTTGGGCCATCAATAGTTTCAGGTTTAGTAGGAAAACATTATGCTAATGTAATATTTTATGATTATTCAATGTTTACATGGGTATACTTCCTAACTTAAAAATGACGTACCTATATAGTTTTTTGACATGTTTAAAAAAAATTATATATAATCATAGCAGTCTTACCATTATGAGTGTGAGAAGAGATCATGGACATGATTTTGAAAACTAATATTTTCAATCCTTATGCCTACAAAATCGATAAAATCATAATATCTATGATCCCCAAACACCTCAATAGAATGGTTTGTTTAAATAAGTAATATAACCCTTTAAGAAATACCTCATAACATGTTTTTTGAATATGACCTACCAATCTATTTTTGGGATGAAGCTATAAAAATGGTTTGTTATATAATTAATTACGTCTCAATAAACCCCTTTTTAAATAAGGCTCCATATGAATTGTTTTATGGGAGAAATAATAAGGTAAATTATTTTATTTTATATTTTGATGTATTGTTTGAATAATTAAAAAAAATTTAACCTGGATAAATTTGATTTTAATAGTGATGAGGTAATTTTCCGTGGTTATTATATATCCAGAAAATCCTATAGAGTCCTTAATAAAGGAACAATGTTGGTTCCAGAATCCGTTGATATCACATTTGATGAGATCGATCCACGTGAATGTAAAGTTTCTTTATAAAACCTAGCGGATGATATTTAAAATTTAAATATCAATATCACATAAAACTAATGACCTTGAGGTTAATTTACTTGAACAATTTCCAAGAAAACACCATTTAGAGGACCCATTCCCTAAGGAAAACAAAGAAGAATCTAGTATACCTAGAACTATTAGTATCCATAGAGACCGCACATTAGATGTCATTCTTGGAGATCTAGATATATGAACTAAAACTTGATAATCACTCAAAAAATAGGTTAAATATCAATCATTTTATTCATAACATGATACTAAGAACAATAGGTAATTAGTGAAAAACATTGTGTGATTGAAATGATAGAATAAGTAAAACAATTTAAAAGGAATAGAGTGTGGTAACTAGTTGAGAAACATCACCACTATTTGACCATTAGAAAAAATGACTATTTTGAAACAAGGTTGATCAATATATAAATATTATTATAAATAAAGCTAAATTTCTATCATAAGGATATATCCAAGAAGAAGATATTCACTATGGGGAAACCTTTACCCTTATAGCTATACTTTAATCTATTTGGATTCTTATTATTATATAGCACATATAAATTTCAAATTACATCAAATTGATGTCAAGAGTACTTTTAAAAATGGTTATATTTTTAGGTTTTTTTATAGAACAAACCCATGTATTTTTAAATCCTCATTTTCCAAAACTTGTAATTAAATTAAAAAAATTAATTTACATTTTATAAAAGAACATATAGCTTGGTGTGATAGGAACGACACTTTTCTTATTTCAAATTGTTTTAGAAAAGGTGTTGTTGGTCTTGTATTATTTATTAAAATAATTTCATAATATGTTTTGGTTGTAGAAATATATTTTGATGAAATGTTTTTTGTTCTTATATAAATTGTTTATCTATTAAAATTTTCAAACTAATTAAAAATGAATTTTAAATGAGTTTTAAGGGTGAACAAAAATTCTTCCTTAGTTTCAAAATCATTTAAAATAATGTAGGAATTATTTAAAACCAAAGTCAGTGTACTAAATATATTTCAAAATGTTTTAGTATGGGTAGCTCAAAATGATGTGATACTCTATTGAGAAACACCTAAAAATTTGATCTTGATAAAACTAGAAACCAGTTAACTAAACCATTTACATAGGTATGATAGGTTGTTTTCTTTACATAACATCTATCCATACTAATATTATGTTTAGTCTGTGTTCATGTTTTAAAGAAAACTTTATATAATATCATTTAATTATTGTAAAATAATTTTTAAATACCTCAAAAGCACTGCAAAATTTTTATTGTTTTATACTAGTTTATAAGTACACAACCAAAAAAATTACATAATCTTGTATCTTTACACTATAATTTCAATTCAAACATATTTGGATCATTATAGTTTATAGTTTTATAGATTTTGTTCATAACTCTTACATAACAAATCTATACATTACAAAGTGAACAAATCCACTCAGTATCTATTTTTACACAATATAAATCATTTAAAATGAGAAAAAATTATTTTTATTAAAAATCTTCATGAATTTCAAATTGACTTATTCTTCATCCCTACTCATTCTTAAGCCATGTGAAAAACATTAAAAATGTAGGATGAGCAGAAAATTCTCACTAAGGGACATAAGAGTAATAAATTTGTTTGTCTAGTGAAAAACATGATAACCCATAAATTTTTTTACTTTATCTCAATATTCTTTTATCATATGAAATAAAAAATATCTCTCTTAAACACAAACAATTTACACAAGAAAATGTTAAAATTGATGTTAAGAAAATATAAACCCTTTTAGGGAACATAATGAATTAAATCCATAACTCATGTTCGAAATAAATGAATCCAAATTAAATCCATTGGATAAACTCCCTGATTAACACTCTTATTATTTAATTTAAAGAAAAATAAAATTACATAATGTATTAGAGAGTTATTTTGGGCTCACCCATCATATATGATGTATCAGGATCACCCGTGGTATAAGATATTTCATGATTCCATGTCACCATATGTAATTACCAAGTACCATATCATAAAAAGAAAATTTATAATCTTTCACAGTCTCATCATAAATACCTAGAAACTTTTTTTTGAAATAATAATCAAAATACATTATATTTAAACATAAAAATAGAGATAAATGTCCCTTTCACTTGAAAACTCTTTAAAATGAAAAATTCAAAAATGAATTTAGGAAATGATTTCATTTGAATACAATTATATAAACATGTAAAAGAAGATAAAAATAAATGAAAATTCAGGGTGGTATGAAATTTTATTCATTTCATATATGTTTACTAAAAACATTCTTTTACACTTTGGTAAAAATAGTCTAAAGTTACTCATACGGAAAATGTTAAGAATATTCAATTTTAAACAATTGTATAAACATAAAATATAGTCTAAAATAAAATTTATAAACCATTTAATCATAAATTATAATTTTAAAGAAAAATTTAAAATAACATGGATATGTAAGAAAAATATTTAGAAGATAAAGTTAAATAGAGAATTTTTAAAAGTGAGTCTCTTACCTCGAGTTTGACTCGTCATGTATGTTATTTATCATTTTGTATAATAAAATTATTTTGAATGTTTACATTCATTAAAATTTCCCAATAATTCCATTATTATTATCCCTTTTAAAAAATTTATTATTTTATTTTATTTAGAGACTTCATTAGTTATGTTTTTGTTGGATGATTTGATGAAGTTCAGCTAATAAACCCAAAACAACTTCATTAGGATAAACATGGTCAATTTTGTCATTATTCCATCAAATATATAATAATAATCCTGAAATAATTATCATTTTTATATATCAAATATTATTTTAAAATTAATAGTTAATTGTTTTTATGAAAAATTAATTATGTTATAATCATGGAGATGGTAGGTCATACGTATGTATGGGTAACATTTCCATTTTACAAATAACATGAGTGAAACAAGGTTATTATTATTTTAACTTTTTAGAAAGATGATTATATCAAAAATATAATATAATATCTTTAAATAAAATTCTCTATATCATCCTGATCATGTAGTGATGAAAAATTAATCACATCACTTAATGGATGTCATAATTCAAACATACACATGAACAATGTTATCATTTTTAAATGATGGAAAATTAAGAAACTAAATGATATATGAACTTTCAAGAATGTTAATTATTTCATTAATATCATATATATTAATTAAATATAGCGTAATAAATTGTTATGAGATTTTTTTTTATCAAAAACTAAGCACATATCTTTATGGACGTTGTAATCCACATGTACGTATGAGTGATTTTTTCACTTCCCATAGGATGTAAAATGAAATTATAAGAGTTATACTATTATAATAATAAAATTTTATTATATTTAAGATAATTATATTAATATTTATTCATGGTTAAAGAATATTTAAAAGACTGTGAAGAATAAATAAACCTGAAATAGGTCAGTTGGGACTTATACCTTCTCTTTGGACAACTTCTTTGGCTTTCACCTTAAGCCTCTTTGGTTTGGTCTTTTTGTGAAAACTGGATATCAATAAAATGGGGAGAGAGTTTGTTGAGATATTTGGGTATGTATTGGATTAAATATATTCCTAAAATGGTTTAATTAATAAAGGATATGATGTTCCCATTTATAAGTGAGGGGAGGACACTCTTGGATTTACATAAATTATAAAATTTATATATGTTAGTTTTCATTGAAAAATGGAACCAAATTGATATATGTCTATGATAGGATGAGGATGAGTCTAAATACTCCATTAAAATAAATGTTTTTAAAGTTTAGGTTGTTTTTTCACCGTCATATACTTATTTTAACCCCTCATTAACACTTTTGACGATTACCAAAGTATTAATTTTTTTCCTTTATAAAAGTCATGAAAGTTAAAATAAAAGGACAAGTGACACATAAATAGAAAATGGTTGATATTATAAACGATATAAAATTAACTTAGATGAAGTTAATGTTTTTATAAATTTTAAATCTTTTATTTAAATATTGTTTATTTTAAAATATCACTAAAGTTATTTTTGGAAGTATTCATTTAATTCAACATTCAGGTCATCAAGAAAAAAAAAGTAATTTAATATAAAATTCTTAACATATCCAAAATATATTTTGTATGTATATATATAATGTTATCGGTACACTATAACTCAAAGAAAAAATATTGCTTTTAGATTTCACAAATCATTTACTTCATTTTTCTACTACTCGCATAATCAATGTGTCAATGTTTCATAAGCAGTTAAGGTAATTATTTCATCAAAAAAATAAAATTAATTACCATGGTAAAAATATCATTAATATTTCAAATTAAAATTTACAACCTTGAATAATTGTGGCACCCTTATATTTTATGATATATATCTCATTATATCAATTTAATCTATTTTATAGCTTATTTTATATGAAACAATGAGTTTAAATTAACCCCGATGTACTACTGAAATATAATTACATGATAGTTATCACCAAGCCTTTAGATTGGTGGGTATGAAAAGGATTAACTAATTATAAAAAAGTTGAATAAATATTTTATAAAATGAAAATTTATTCAGTAATTATTAGAAAATAACTGCTCAATTTTTAGAAAAACTATTTTATGTTTCAATAATATGTTTTCTACAAAAGTAGTTTTTCATATTTTTTTGCACAAAAATTATAATTAATTTATTCTAATTTTATAAATTTAATTTCATAAAAATTATATCATTTCTTATATTATAAATTCAAAATTATCTTTGGGTTAATTTTGGGATTTCTTGAAATAATTTATTTTTTAGTGAATAATTAAAAAATAAATATTTTTCAAATGATGCCATATCTTTTCATTAAATGAAATAAATTAAAAGTGAAATTTGAATTTTAATTTGATATAAAATTGAAATATGATCAATTTTATTTATAAATAAATAAATAATTCCATTTTAATTATAAATAACCTTGATTTTGATAGAAGCTGACTTTTATGCTTGAAAAATAATTTTTCAAAAAATTATGTTTTTCTTGTATTTTACGCATTTATATTAAAATTTAATTATAAACATTATAGACATAAAGTATAGAAAATGAAAAAACATTACAAGTTATTAAGTTAAAATTTATGAAATAGTTCCATTGTATTTTTAGTCACTATAAATAGTAATAACGATAAATATTTGTACCCCAATAAAGATAAAATGCATAAAACAGGGTTAAATCCATGAGATAAGGACTCAAAATCAACCCACAAATTATATTGTTTTAATTTTATTATATTAATTCAACCAGATCCATCCCAATTTAAAATACATGGAATTTTTGTTCCATTTTAACTTGATGATGACAAGTAAATTTTTTGTATGGAAATTTCCAAAATGTCACTCTTTTTCTTTTAATTTATTTTATATTATTTTATATGTTAAATTGGGATAATATTATGTTATTAGTGAGTTTAAATGTTTATTTTTAACAAAATTAATTTACTTTTGTGATGGTAAATTATTTATAATTTTCAGTAATGGTATAATTACCATGATTTCGTACACAACTTTGATATTTATTAATGTAATTGAAAAATAAAACAAATAAATTTCAAAATATTAAAATTAAAAAACTTTGGATGAATTTATATAATCAAAGAAATTATAGATACAAATGACTTATTACTAAAGTTTAAAATTCTAATATTCAAATTTTATCACTATATTCAAGTATTTAAAGTCAAATTAAATGAATAGTGTCAAAATGGGAATGATGATATTTTAGGGAAAACTATATTTTATTAAATTATTTAAAAAATAATAAAATTATTTAATTTTGAAAAGCGTGATAAGATATTTATTCTAATTTCATCCATTTTCCAATTATAATCCAATTGTTACATTATATGTAAAATTATAACACTTTAATATTGAAATGGTTATGCCCATAATTGTGATTAGAATTGGTTAACCAAGGGGTTTATCCAAATGATAAGGCATAAAATAATATATATACACCTAAATAAATTCAATTTCACTGTTATATTAATAACATATACTTCTTATCTTATAATAAATTTAATTTATTAACCATTCCACATGTCTTGGACACATATTATAATATAATATTTCATGAATTTCCAAAATTACCCTCCTATCACTTATAAAAGGACACCCCTTCACTCTCTTATTTATGCCACATTGAGCAACTTAGATAGAAAAAACCCTAACTATTTATCTTCTAAAATTAAATGTACCTTATTTGTAGGTTTTTTTCTTCTTAAAAGGATATTCCAAGGATCCATAAAAACAGATCTAATGGAAGTCTTTTGATGAAGAGGTAATCATCATTACCTACTATTTCAAATTTATTTTTTCTTATACTTCCAATAAATATGTTGTAACAATAATAAACTAATTACTGTATTATCATAAATATACTTATATGTGATTACAATTATGGTAAAACTATTTTTCATCTCTTTTTCATCCTATAAAAAGAGAAAACATCACTTGTGCATACGTACAGAATAACATCTCTACTTAGTAGTGAAATTCATTTTTCATCACCATATTAATTGTATGGTTATAAAGATGGAAATAATAAATATATATGATATTTATGACATAATAATATTTATGTTATTATAATTTCATATATACCTCATTAACAATCTAAAAAGGTAAAATGATAACGTTACTCAGATATATGTGTAGACTACTTGCTTCACAAAGCAATGTGATCAATTTTTCATTTTTTTAAATGCACGGTAATGAAGAAAGTTTTAATTAATATATGATATATATATGATTTGAAACAGATCCTTTAAAATAGAATTATTGTTTACCTTTATTTTTTCTCTCCTTTGAAAAGTGAAAACAACTTTCATGCATGCGTACGACCCACCATATCCATGAACTGTTTAATTGATTTTTCTATCTCTTCCTGTTGTGGATGAAACTAAATATATATATATACATGTATAATGAATATATATGATACTTATACATTATTAAAATTCTAGATAAGATGTAACCATGATCAATGTATAAGTATCATAACATCTGAACTAAAACTCTCATGAAAAAATGAAACTTTTAACACCTAGAAAGGTCAATGTTAATAAAGAATTATTAATACATAGTAATTGGGAAGTTATAAAGGGATCATATGAGATATTATAAGTATGAATATGTTTCTACTATATAATTATAATAAATAAAAATTTATTATAAAAGAGGCTAAAACAACATTCTAGAAAAAGTTGAGCATGAGGTATGAGATTTATGTTACAATCTCATTGTTTAATAGATTGTTTATAATTTAATTATAATGATGAAATTTTGTGATGTGTCCCTCCAGAATATATTTAATGGTTATTTCTTGGGATTAAATTTTTTCATTTCATTTTTCTCTCTTTATATACTCAATAAATCAAAAGAATATTTCTAAATAAAACAACCTTTATTTCTATCTTCGGTAAAATATCCATTTTCTTCCATATACATGTCTTATAAATAAGTTTTCAAAAACGTTTTTAGTATTATACAATGATTGTTTAAATTAATTATTTTAAATTTTTGAATTTTTTATGATTGTTTTTAAATTAATATTATTATAATTTTCAAAATGATATACTTTTGAATTTTTACCAGATATCTGAAAAGAATCTTTGTTTTAACATACACACCCTAAATAGAAATTCCCATAGTAATGAATTCTCAATTTTTTTAATATTCCACTACATGTTTCCAAGTATTTTTAAAATAAATTTTTTTCTTTAGTATTTGGGAACTTTTTTGATTTGTATGCATGAAATCAATGTGAAGAGGGTATTTTTACTCATGAAATGTTTCAGTTATCATTTAAGTGTATTTTATACTATGAAAACACCCATTGATGTTATTGGAAATATGATCCAGTGATACCATATTTATTTTTTATGTGGATTTTATATGATGATTATGTATTTATGTTCTATAATATTTATTCGACATGGATAATTGTTGACTTATAAATCAATTTGGAAATGACTCATATTGATCCTTAAAAATATAAGGAATGAATAGGATATGAAAGTGTCGGGTGGGGCCTGATTATAGATATTTTCTAAATTCATCAAAAAGTATCATGAGAAAAAATATTAGGAATTATATATTAAATGTTTATTTAGTTCACTCTTACCCATTTATTAATAATGATGTCTTAGTTGAGAGGCCATAATGGAAAGATTCAAAATATCATGGTTGAGAGGACTTGATCACGAAGGTTCAAAACTATGATTTAACTTTATTAAGAATTTTGTTTCTAATATTCATGTGTTTTTATATTGATATTATACATGGATGGTAATTAAATTAAATATTTCATTGAATGTAATGTGTTTTGATTATCGACACTTCCATGTATATTATTCCTTATTTACTCATGATATGTTTCATTTTACATAACCATTAATGATAATCAAAGCTCACCCTTTATTTGTCTTCCTTTACACTAGGATTTGAATAACGATATTTTGATTGGTTCAAGGATATATGAATGTTTCCTATTCTATTTTTCTATATATCTAGTATAATATGGGAATTATATATGTATCATGTTTTCCAATACTACTATGCTGATTGATCCTATGTGGTGAGATTACTTGTATCTTGTACCAATGTAATAAAGTAAACACTAACTCTAGGTTAATGGATTTGGAATAGTTTGTATCAGAGAAAGTTTTGTAAAAAAACATGGGAACTAGATTTTAAATGGTAATAGGTAACATGATAATCCTGATGATACCTTAAAGAAATTGATAACTTTTACCATTATAAGGATTTCAATTTTCTGGTTAAATATTCATGATGATTATGAACTTACTCAGTATATTTCATAATTAAATGATGGAGCCTAATGGAATAAAAGGAATCAACATCCGTATACAATGTAGGGATTACGACGATAAGAAAACCAATAAAACTAGTGTTGGAAGTAAGCAGATCATGGCGATATTAGGGCATCTAACTCAGGATATCAAGAATAAAATTTATCATATATAATAACCTATTTTTATATTGCATTATTCACCTATTTTGGACCGCTTCATGTGATTGTAGACTCCATATTTTAATTGAACTATTAATCTATTGGTACCTAAATAATGGATTAAGTCCCTTGAAATGATATTCCTAGATTTTGGATATGTTGAAAGTGAAAATGTTATTCTAGAAGTGTATTATTTGAAAATATATTCCAATCAATAGATTCCATTTATCTATAAAAATAATGAGGTTGATGAAATATAAATCATGGAATTCATAACTTTTAAAGTGATATTCATTGTAAAATACTTCACTCCTGAACAACTAGAGGAAATGGAGAGTAAGTTCCACACTTTAAATAATAAGGAAGAATATGATTTAGACGAGTATGAGGATAACTTTATATGATTAGTTAGACATAATTAAGATTATATATGTAATCCAAAAAGTATGATTGATTATTTCTTTGATGATCATAAACCAGGTCTTTGATGGGAACTGGATTCTTAAACATTTTCATCATATACTGATATAGTTTCAAGTTCCATCAATAGAGATAATGATTTTTATAATCCTTATATATTTAAGGGAAGTAAAGGATAGAATAGGTCGACTAATCACCAAGAAAAAAAGGAATTTTTCTAATAAAATGAAATGGGGGATTGGATTTTCAACATGTGATAATTGTGGAAAGAAACACAAAGGTACTTTATTAATGGGATATGAGTTTATTTTATGTTTAAACAAAGGGGTAATGAGGTTCTTAAATGAATGATAAAGAATTAAACCACTTCTATCCAATAATTAAACTATAAAGAGATAGGGTATTATTCAAACCAATGTTCTAGTTTTCAAGGGAACATACCACTGAAGAAGCCAAGGGGATAAGACCAAGCTTATGAAATTACTAAATCTAGAGTCAAAATACCTAATAATGTGTTAAAAGTTATACATACTATCTAATATACATATTAGAAAACAAATATTTAGTTTCCACCCACTTTTTGTAAATGATTAATTTTCTAAGGGTATCGCATCACTACCTAAATGATTACATGTTGAGTTGGAAGTAAAAATTCTAAATGGTAAAATGATATCATCGAAAGTATATAACTCCAATAATATAAGATTTTATGGTAATATACTTCCTATAAATCTTGTTATTCTTCCCCTATTTTAATTTGATGTAATTTTGGGCGTGGATCAGATCTCTTAGAATAGTGCCTATATGAATTTTTGTTGAAGGGAAGCTATATTTGATATTCTGAATCAACTTATGACCATCTATCAGTGTAAGGATGAACATGAAAACCAATTAAATTTTCTAATATCCTGGGAATCTTACTACCTAATAAAGAGGGATTTATATCATATATTGATAGGGAGAAACATAAAATTGAGAATATTCTTATTTTATAGTAATTTGTTGGTGTTTTTTCCAGAATAATTTCCTATTATTCACCTAAATCATGATGTTTTTTTTTCAATTTAATGTATACTAATTGATAAACCTATATCTAATAATCCATATAGAATAACCTCAATTGATTTTTAGAAATTAAATTAGGATCCCCAAGAAAATCTAGATATGGGATTCATTCAGCCAAGTGTTTCACCATAAGGTGCACCTATTCTTTGTGTTGAGGTGAAATATTTTTCAATGCGTCTTTTCATTTTTTATAGATAACTTAACAAGATCACTATCAAGAACAAGTATAATTTTCAAAATATTTAAATATGTATGATCTATTACAAGGATCTTAATATTTTTCCATGATTTATCTTCAATATGTATATCATTAGCTAAGGTTCAAGAATGAGTATATACCTAAGGAAATATTCCATACAATGCATGTTCATTATGAATTTATAGTAATTATATTTATACATACCAATTATCCTAGTATATTCATGGATTTAGTGAGTAGACTCTTTAGATCATACATTGATCAATTTTTCGTAGCCTTTATATACTATATTATTATATATTCGAAGATCAAGGAAGAGCAGGAAGAACATTTTAGGATTGCAATGATGACCCTAAGGAATGATAATATATATTCTAAATTTACTGAGTGTTAATTTTGGATATAAAAAAGTCTCTTTCTTGGTTTGTTTAATTTTAGGTGGTGGTATTTTGGTGGATCCTTCAAAGACAAAAGTTTTTATGAAATGGCCAAGAGGAATCACGGTAACTAAGATTCATAGTTTTCATAGAATGGATAGATACTACTAAAAAAATTAGGATATTTATCATGAATATTTAATCCACTCCTCATGTTGACATAGAAGGTGGTTAATTTCATGTAGATAGATGAATGTGAGACAGAATTCAAATAACTATAGAGAGGGTTAGTCAGATTGCCTACGCTTATACAACCCTATAGTGGAGAAGTGATTTTGATATATAGTGATGCATAAAATAGGATAATGGGTTTTTTCCTCATGTATAATCATATGGTGATAGCTTATGCCCCTCGCTAATTAAAAAATCATGATAAAAATTTCCCAACTCATGATTTTGAGTTGGGAGCAGTCATTTTGTTCATTAAAGATATGGATGAATTATCTATAAGTGGAATGGTTTGATATATATACTTATCATAAAATATTAAAGTATATATTTACAAATAAATAGTTTAATATTCACTAGAGAATATGGTTGGGGTTGATCAAATATTATGACTACTCAATAAATTACCACCCTAGGGAGGTGAACAAAGAGGAGGAAGCTTAGAGTTAGAAAGATCATGCTATTTTTTCTATGTTGAGTATCAAAGGTGATAAAATATTTATGGATTTTTAGATGTTGGATATTGAAATAGTGAGGATAGGGGACATATCATATCATTCTCATATAAATATTCAACCATCCATCCACGAGAGTATTTGGAAGGCATAGAAGGATGATTTTAAATATAGAAGAAAGTGAGGAATGTTCTGATGGTCATCCATTATCATACTATAAGAATAAGGTTTAGGAATAAAGTATTTGTTCTGTGAATAGAATTCATAGGATTTTTTGGATAAAGCTCATAGTTCAGGATTCCCTAATCATCCTAGAATTATGAAGATATATAGATATCTAAAAGTGTATTTCGGGTGAGATAACATAAAAATGGATATTTCAATGTATGTATCCAGATACCAAGTATTTTATAATTTTAATTCATAGAAATAGAATTATAATGGTATTTTATAACCATTACCCATATGATAATGGAAATAGGAAAACATTACCTTGTATTTCATCATCGGACTCCCAAAAAGTCTAAAGTCCATAATACTATTTGGGTTTTAGTTGATAACCCTATGAAATCGTCACATTTTATTACTATTATAGAGTATTAATATCATTATTAGCACACTCGGTTATACATTAAGGAAGTTCTGATATTTCATGGAGTACCACTATCATTTATGTCTGATCAGGATATGAGGATGACCTTGAATATCTAGAGAATCCTTTAGTAGGCTTTTGATATATAATGGATTTTCAGTATAGCTTATCATCTACAAATAGATGATATGTATGAGAGTTCTATTCAAACTCTAGAATAAATGTTATCATCTTCATCTATTAATTTCTCAGTCTGTTGGGATCAATATATCCCTTTCATATAATTTTATTATAAAATATATTTCACTAAAGAATTCATATGGCACCTTTTAATGAACTATATGTTGGGAAGTGAAAAACACAAACATGATGGGATGAAGTTGTAGAAATAAATAAATTGGAAACTGATATAGTTGATAAATATTATATAATATTATATCCATCAAATAGCATGTATGTTTATCTCATAGTCGATAAAATATTTATGCTGACAATTACCGAGGAGATTTAGAGTTCCAAGTTAGTGACAAGGTATTCATAAGAATATATCCTTGGAATATGATTATGAGATTTTGAAAGAAGGGAAATCATGGCCCAATATTTATTGGTCCCTCCAAAATTAATAATTGTATTAATATGGTAGCTTATCATTTGTCACTTCCACTTAATCTTTTTCAAGTTCAGGATGTGTTCCTTGAATCTATCCTGAGGAAGTACATACTTGACCCTTTAAATGTACTAAACTCAGAGGTCATGCTACTATAAAAATATTTATTATATGGGGAATAATTTCGGGAGATTCTAGATCAAATACAGAAAGTTCTTTGAAGTAAGACCACCCACATGGTCAAAGCTTTGTGGAAGAATAAAAAAATTATGGATGTTATGTGGGAACCCAAGGATGTGATAAATAATAAGTATCCTCAGTTGTATAAATCAAAGTGACTGAATTTTAAGGAGGAAATTATTATAGGGGGAATAATGTGAAAAATTGATATTTTATTATATATTTCTCTTTAAATAAGTTCAATTTCTTTGATAACTTTTTTTAATTGAAATAATGTGTTTAAATGAACCACAAAAAAAGTATTGAAATATTATTATGTGATATTTCTCGTTAAGCTATTAAATAGGTGGGTATTAATATGATTACCAAAATTATGAAAAATAATTGTAAATATTTTGTTTAATAAAAAATAATTCATAAATTCTTTGTAAATAAAAACATAATTTTTAGAAAATTCATTTTATACTTCAGTAAAATATTTTTATTAAAATTTGATTTTATTATGTTTTGTGCATGAATATTATATTTAATTTATTCCAATTTCAGAAACTTATTTTTATAAAAAGGATATATGTTTTAATATTATAATTTTAAAATTATCTTAGGAATAATTTTTTGGATTTTTTTGAAATGATTGATTTTCTAGTGAATGCTAAAAAATACCGATTTTTCAAACATTGACATTTCCTTTCATTAAAACATGTAATTTAAAAGTATACATATATTTTAAATTTGATTTCAAAGTCACATATTATCCATTTTACTTATAATAATATGATTAATTCTATTTTAATCCAAAATATCTAGGATTATGATATAAGTTAATTTTTATGCTAAAAAATCATTTTTATAAAAAATATTTTCCATTGTGTTTTATGCATTTAGATTAAAATTGAATTATACCACCTATATATCTTCGATATTTAAAATTTGGTACCATATTTGGAATAGTATGTTTCAAATTCAGTAAAAAATCCCCCTTTATTCTTAGTCATTTTGAATAGTTACCATGGTAAATATTTGTCACCTCATTAAGGGTATAATGGGTAAAACATGGTTAAAACCATGGGATAAGGTCATGAAATCAACAAAAACATGTTTTATTTAACTTTATCGTATTAATTTGACAAAACATATTACCAATTAAAATCTTTTTCATTTTGGTGACATTTTACCATTATAATGACATTTATATTATTTTAAGGAAAGAAAATTCCAAAATGTCACCCTATTTCTTTTAATATCTATTATATGATCACATAGGGATAAGAATATGTTATAAATAGATAAAAAATTTTATTTTTAAAACAATTAATTTGTTTCGTTATGTTAATTATTTTTTAATTTTTAGTAATGTTATAATTACCTTAAATGCTTAGGCAACTCCAGCACGATATTTGTTAAAGTAATATAAAAATAAAATAAATAAATTTTAAAAATATTAAAAATAAAACAATTTGGGTAAATTATTATAGTATATATTTATATAAAAAACAACATATAAATTATGTTTTAATGAAATTTATTCTAATGACATCACTATCTTCATGACATTAAAGTCAAATTAAATGAATAGTTTCAACATAATAATTATGATTTCTTATGAAACATAATATTTTATTAAATTATTTAAAAACTATAAAAAGATGAATTAAGACAAGGGGAAACTATATGGTGTATAATTTCATCAATTTTCCATTTATGATCCATTTTAATATAATAATTAAAATTATAACCCTCTGGTATTGAAAAATTCATTATCATGGTTAAGGTTAAAATTAGTTTACCCAGGGGTTAATCTGAGTGAAAAGGTTTAAAATGACATATAAACCTATCTAAAATTTATTGGATGATTTTATTAATACATTATACTTATTTTAGTTCTATCAATGTAATTTTTGAACCATTATTTAAGAGTTAAACACATATAATATTATAATATTTCATTAACATCCAAAAGTGCCCCTTACCTCACTTATAAAAGGACTACCCTTCCCTCTCTTATTTACACAAAATTTAGAAACCAATATCATCCATAACCTAAAAAATTTTATTACTAACATATCTATAAATGATGTATAGATTATGGTATTTTTAAAATATCATTCATAAGGTCCGTAAAAAATGGATCTGAATGATGTCTTGTGAAGAAGAGGTCATCGTCTTTACCGACTCTTTCAAATTTCTTTCTTCTTAAACTTCTTCTAAGACTATTGCACCAATAGTAAAATAATAAATCCAATATAATAAACACGATAATATTTAATTATTATGCTATCCCCATTTTTATCACTTATTCATCCTAATTATAGAGAGAAAGTCTCGTGTGTGTACTTATGGATTACCATCTCAACATAGTGGTGAAATTTGTTTTTCATCACCATTTTACTTGGATGGTAATAAATATAGAAATAATAAATATATATGAAATTTATGAAAAAAAAATTATTCTTAAATTATAATACCATATATACATTCATACCTTCCAATATATTGTATGATGGAAATGTCTCCTGTGTATATGTGTGGACTACCACCTCCACGAAGTGATGTGATCCATTTTTTATTTCTCATTTACATAGATGGTAATAAGAATATATTTAATGAATATGTGTGATATATATGATATATAAATGATTCTATAAAGGTAAATTATTATTTAACATGTAACTCTATAATACATTATCATATTTTTTCTTTCAAATAAATTTTGCATCTTTGATAGCTTGTGATACATGAAACACCGAGTTTATCAGATTCACAATATATAATTAAAATATTATAATTTAATATGATAGTTTTCATCTATCCTTTGGATTGTTAGGTATGAATATAAATAACTAAATTATTAAAAATCTATGGTTTACTTATTTATAAAATCAATCCATTTCTTATCAATTAATTATAAAAGAAAATAGAAAAAAACCTTTGAAAATAAAGGATAGTTATTCTAAAAAATTGTTTTTATGGGTGAAATTTGTTTTAATCTTAATAAATTAAATTAATCACAATTTATTATCTATTATAATAAATTTTACATATTATATATTTAATACAATGTTTTACTATTAATATAATGCTTTTCTAGGCATGGTATAGAAATAAATACAGTTTTATGCTTAAAGATGTATTTTTCTAGAAAACAAAATTCCTCGTGTTTTGTGCACTTATTTTAAAATGAATTTCATCCAATCATAGAAATATAATTTTCATAAAAATTTAATTCATATTTTTAATCATGGGGTTAAAATTTTATAAATAGGTAACTTTTATTTTTGGTCAATACGAATATTAACCATAATAAATTCTTTTCACCCAGATAAGGGTAAAACAGGTAAAATATTGTAAAATTTTTGAGATAAGGCTTTAAATATTATATAATACTTACCTTTATCCTATTTTATGAGTATATTTCATCCACCTTCATCAAATTCTCAAATATATGGTCACTTATTTTCATGTTATTTTTATTATTAACTTTATATTAATTTATGAAAATGATAAATAAAAAATGTCACTCTTTCAACATTAATATATATAAATATTTTTCACATAAGGATAAAAATATGATATGTTTAGATATAAATAATTATTTTAAATTGAAATTAATTTTTTAAATCATAATAATATATTTATTATTTTTATAATTTGAATAATTACCTTAACTTCCAACGCAACGCTGACACAATATTTATTAAATTAACAGGAAAATAAAATAAAAGATTTTAAAAATATTAAAAGTTACACATTTTATGTGTATTATTTTTTTCATGAATTTTATAGATAAATATGAAATATTATGGATGTGTGAAAATATTATATTTTAATTCCATGTTTTTTATTGTGTCTTTAATGTCAAATTAAATGAATAGTTTCAAAATTGGAATTTATGATTCTTCATAATAAATAATATTTTATTAAATGACTTAAAATCTATAAAAAATATTAGTCCAATTGAATAGAATATGGTTAAACATATCAACAATGTTCCATTTATGAGTCACTTGTCCATTTAAGGTAATATTCTTAACCCTTTAATATTGAAATAGTTATTACTATGGTTAAGGTCCAAATGGTTAACAAATGGTTAATATAAAAAGATAAGGTTTCAAATTACACAAAACCCAGTCTAATTTTCATTAGATGATGATATTTCAAACCTAGAATTTTTTTATTAGCGTTATTTATCATTTGGAAATATTTTTCTAGATAATGAATTCATTAAATTTTATCCTTTTATGAAATTTCACGTTTGTCATCTCCCTCCCTTATTAATGGAAATATCTTCTTTCTCTTATTTACACCACTTTGAACCTTCTAGATCAACCAAACCCTACCATATCATCTTATAAAATTCTCTATAGAATTTCTATTGGTTTTTTTCTTCAAAAAATACCATTTCTACAGTTCTTAAGAAGAGATCTAAAGGATTTCATTCAAAGAAGTGGTAATTTCTTGAACTGCTCACATACTTTTTACTATTTATCTTACTACTATATATATATGGTATTTATCATAAAATACTAAAAAATTCCTAAATATACTAAAATGTTTTTATAATTATGAATCAACCAGTATCCTCTCTCTGTTGAATCAAAGGGGATGTGAATGTATCTCTTGTGCATACTTATAGCTAATCATCTCTACATATCGATATAATTAATTCTTCATCACCATATTTTATTTGTGAGTATTTTTTCATTCCAGCCAAATGGGCATTGAAAAATTTTTGATCATAGAAATATATAAATCATACGTATTATTTTCCCTTACAAAAGAACGAATAAAGAAGCCTGGCTACAGATCAAGAACCTAAGTCACGCGATTCATGTGGGCTTGAATAAGACTTGTGATCACATGACCCTAAGAGTGTCATGCAATAGGGTTACATATTTTGTGTAATCTATTCACTAATTATGTTAAATATATTTGAAATCCCATATTGATCATGCGATGAATTTTATAAAATATCTCCTGATCATGTGAAGCCCCATTAGACAGGTCCTACAAATCTCAATAAGTCCATCAAATGAAACTTCATCATTATGAAAAAACCCTTGGGGGTGTCTTCATTAATCTTGATATTCCTTGAAGGAAATTTTTTGGAAAATAGTTTGACAATATTCAAATTCAATCATTTTATAAAATCATGAAATGACAGTATCTTTATGTGAAGAGTGTTACATTGTGTTTCATGTGAACGGTTTATCCATTTCATGTGATTAGTTCATTAATCATGTGAAATCCCTACAACATATTAGATTAATCTCATGAAGGCCCTCAGATAGGTGTTTTGATTTCCAGAAAGACCCCTGACATGCCAATCAGATCATACAAATCATTTTTTTCATGTCTACTCAATCATGTGAAGGCTCCTAGATATTATAATTTGATCACATGAAACTCATATAGTATACCAATATGATCATGTGAAATCCCATTGACAATCCATGGGCTCAAGAAAAATGGTAATGAAGGAGTCATCTTGTGGTTGTAGTTTATCATGTGACTAAAGGATGACATCATGTGACATCATCATGCGGAGTGCAAGATATACTATCGAATCATTTGAATCTCTTTACTGACTCAAACCAAGTTATGAGACTTTATTTCCATGGAAGTGGTATATATACAGGTGGCCATTCTATAAAATTCCCCCATGACATGTGATAAACGAACAAAAATACAGATTCAAGGGAGTTGTTTCTTGAGTGGAGAACTACATAAACCCCAGATTCTTCCACAAAGAAAAAATTTATGAGTAACTTAAGGGATTACATAGTAGGTTTTTGTGCCTTGATTGATCAGCTTGTTGAAGACATGAAGGATCTATGGTTTTTCAGTGGAATCACAAGAAGGAATTTTGGTCTCTTGGATTTATCATGTGACACCTTAATAGATATAATGATGAAAAATTTTAAGAAGTTCATTCGAAGAAGGATAAAAATGACAGAGGCTTCATGAAAATGAATATATGTCAATTTTCATGTGAAGGGGTTGTGTTTCTTGTACTATTTATTGATTGATCATGTGAAAAAAATTCATACATATTAGATAGATCATGTGAAGAACTTCTGGCATGACAATCGGGATTACAAGACATGCATCATACATGTTGACCGGTTCCAGTGAATACCCCTAGACATGTCATCATGTATCCCTTTGACATGTCAGCATTCATCAAGTGAACACCATTTTTCATGTCAAGATGATCATGTGAAGACCCCTAGACATGTCAACTCGAATCATGTAAAGTTCCAAGATGTGTCTGCAAAAACATGTGATGAACCTCACACATGTCGAGTAGATACCACTAAGACACTCAGAAATATCATCCTAGGTCACTCGATGATGCTCGTTCGTGTTATCATGGATCATGAGAAGACCCCCAAACATGTTGGGTAGATAATGAGGAATCCCTTAGACATGTAAACCACATTATATAGAAAACCTGGGATGTGTTAAGTATTCCACATAAATATCAGGTAGAAAACCTAAGTCTTGTCAACATATTATTATATCTGTGAGGAAGATATCCCTAGACATTTAAACCTTATTAAGAAAGAATACATGAATATATATACCCGATCTTTGTGAACTCTCAACCATGAGTCTTTGGTAGATCATTCCCCCCTTCATATAGGAATTATTCATAATAATTCATTCCATGAGACCTTCATTCCATCCAAATATGTTTGATAGTCCTCTCGTGATCCCCAATATTCATCCATTAGAGGGTAAGGGGTGTAAATCTGACATGGGCCTCCACCATGGTGTAAGTCCCTTGGTATTCCATTTACCCTAACCTATCAGACCCACCTCTTGTGGGTAAAATATCTTTCCTCATCCATTAGTGGATTCAGAATCCAGTGAACTATAAGAACTATAATTCTTGTTATAAGTAACATATATAGGATAGATTTCTAAGGTATGATCCCTATATCAAAAAATCCATCATGGATACTTTATTGTGAAAGTCCTACATCTATACGCAGTATGTCCAATCAATTTCTATCACTTGTTTCTCACAATGATCATGACTCATGTGGGCTTAGGTGTATTTAATATCATTTCACTAGACTCATAAGAATTCCATAGTTAGGGAAACCATAGTGTGTAATCCTCGCCCAATAATATGATACAAATACCTTTGTGCATGGGAATCCACCTTGGTGTAATTTCCTAAGGTAGTCCCATATTGTTAAACACTGGGGTGATAACCCTTACCCATCAGTGAGTTGATAACAAACTGAACTATGAAAACTTTGATTCTTGTTATAAGCTAGAAAGATAGGACGCCTTTCTAATGACCAATCTCTATACCCAATACTTAAATTCCCTTTTATATATCCTTTCCACTTGGAATTAAATGGGATGTGTTGGTCCAAAATGAACTACATGGGATTTGATTCCTATCATTATGGGATACATAGGATGCCTCTTTTAGGTTCAATCCCAATCCTAAAACACCAATCACATTCTTAGATGATTGTAAACTCCAGATTTCATGGTCACATGGATTCAAATATCAAGCAGTACATCATTGTTAGGTAATAATTAGAAATGGATAAAGAACATATTATACATATCGATGGTTTCATTAATAGAATACCCTCTTGCATGTATAGGGATTTAACACCCAATATTTTTATTAGGGTAACCAGTCATGTACTGGGATTTGGGAAAGATTCATGAACATATTTTAAATATATAAGAGAGTCCAAGAGTATGTAATAATTTCACTCAAAAGTATGTTATGGGAATTACATGCAATCCTATTATCTAGTGTAAGTTCCTATGTTTCACTAGTTTTGATACCCAAAATGGTCATCTACCTTCAGAAAATAGGAATGTGTCTTTTCATGGGTTTGAGAACCATTTGAAGTTTCCATAAAAGACATAAATGGTAGACCTGAAGTTAATATATTATGAAAATATATTGACCCCCCCCCACACACACTCACTCACACAAACAATCAAACATTAGTCATTAAATATAACCTTTTTCAAAAACAAAAAAGGTGAATGTGACATAAAATCATGTCATAACAGAATAATTTCCTTATCATGGGTGATGGGAATATTTTTTTCCATTTGTGGATTACTATAAAATTTCATTAAAAACAAAAATAGTGAACCTGACATAAATCTTTTTTTAATTAAATATATTTTGTTTTCTCAGGGGTGGTCTGTTATACATATTCCACATAGATAAATGGCCAGAATGATAATAAAAATAAAACAAAGTATTAACTATACATAGTTGATTAAGCATGTGACATACATGCAATGTTTTAATGATTGGTGACCTTGTTTATTGTTTTCCTCGTGATTATAGATATCATACTCACAAAATTCACCCTAATTTGAAGTCATGGAATTATAAAGAAACCTTAATAGAACATCAGATGCAATAGCGACCTTAGTGAATCGCAAAAAAAAATCACCCACCTGACACCTTCTTCATCAGGTGGAAAAAATTATTGTTCTAGAATAAAACCAACATGTTATAGTCCTAACCCTTGATTCCATGCATAGGGGAATATAATAATTGAAAATTTTAATCCCACCTCATCACGTAAAGGCTACAATGAAATCAGTCACATATGTCATTACTACCAACTGCTTCAAAAGTCTATCCCTAGAGAATAATAATATGTACCATACTTAACTTAGTATGTTGGATCAAGGTATTGACCATAACTCTATCCTAGTTTAGGATCTACTTAGTACGGATCCTATCGACCACCATCTCTAGCATCATCCCATGAATGCCACTTAGTCTCCTACTAAAGGTACAACCCAATAGGTTTCCACCTTGGACACCCATACATGGGTACCAAGGAGATCTCACCTATCATGGAAAGATAAAGATCAAAGGGACTAGGCCCATATTTTTTCATCAACTGATGAATCACACCTAAACATTTTGGTGGTATCAATTGAGCTAGCTTATATCCTTTCTCACCCAGATCAAGTATGATAGCATATTCTTGTAGTAAGCATGTGAAAGGCACATATCCCTACACTCACACATAGAACCCATCAACATTATCCAATAGAACAAGGATGAAATAAGTGGGTATATATACATTATTCAATCGAACACATCTTCTAGTAAATTTTGGAGATTGATAAAATGCATATCTATATTTCTACAAATACACTATTAAAGTTACAATATATCCTAGAAATGGTAGAAATTATTATCAACATATTTTTTCACTAATAAAGATATAGGGATAAGAACATATTCCTATCCCAACAACTAGAGAAGCACATCACCATGATCAGCATGAATATGTGGCTACTCAAGAGCAATCACATATTCATTCTCCTAACCAGAAGGATTCTTGGTATATTATGGTTAAGGGAGAGGCACAGAACTGGGATCATATCCCCATTCCAACTGGGGATGGTCAAGACAGTGTGGAAGTCACCTCATGATAGTTAAAAAATTCAATTTAATAAATCCTTCGGCATATTCCAAAGGCCAACTAGGATATGGTTTATATCCCTACTCCGACTAATGTCCATCAACATATTTTGGTAATTAATTCAGAGTAGGATCATAATCTTACTGATGAATCTACTCTACATATTCTAGCAGTTTAAATGAGACGAATTCACATTCTTACTATCTCTACAAAAACTCTCTTTTCTTATGTGGGACTATTCTCAAGACTAGGGTTTTTCTTATTTGGTTCATTTGAGATTGTTGGAATGGAAGTTCCCTCAGGATGAGATGACTCTATTAGAGGGGTTATTTGAATTTTAAGTCATGTTACACTCTTAAGGGTGATGGCACTAACATTTCTCTTATCCTTAAGGTTGATTAGTGGTTGAGAGGGTATTTTACCTTACCCATGACTTTGAATTCCACCCACCAAGATGGATGGTTTTCCTAATTGGGTTTTTATGTCTTCTATGGCTTCTTGGGTCATTAGTTGGAATTGGAAATTGTTTGCAGCCATTTGTTTAATCATGTATTATATTCTAGGATTATCTTTTTTGGTGGGTTTTTGTAAATTCCTTTGTGGTGGTTGAGGATTTTTGGGTAGTGGTGGATGATTACTCGGCCCTAGTTGGGTCCTTTCTTGTTGAGGCTGGTTTGAAAACACCTTTCCTATAGGATTAGTTGTCTTTCCACCCAGGTTTCGATGGATAGTAAGGTTCTTTCCTAAAGGTTTGGTTATTGGGATACCTAGAAATATTTCCTCACAACTTTAAGAAGTTCTTCTCAATTGAGGGAATCAGTCAGAATAATGGATGTTAGTGGAACACACACCATAATGATGGGAGGAGGAGATTGGGATTTCCCTTGAGAAAGTGAATGTTATTGAAGAAGGGAACTTAATTCTTCAAAATTTTGTGTCCAACATACTATAAAATTCAGTACTTTACACCTCATGGTCCCCTATAATGGGTAAACATGATATTGAACAAATTGTTTGACTATTATGTTCCATGTTCTCAATAAGGGTCCTTGGAGCGACTCTGGTTTTATCAACTAACTCACCACCAAAAACAACATCAATCATGTTTCTATAAATATAAATTAAACCATAAAAAACACTATATTAAATATTGATCACTTATTTGGTGGTTTGGGAAACATGAACAAGGCCTGTTAAATCCTTCCCAATATTCATGAAGTCTTTCCTCTTTTTATTTCCTTATTCCAAAGATTTCATTCCTTATAGTTGTATTTCAGGAGTCGATGAAGTATTTGAAGGACCCTGAAACACCCTAAGAGGGGAGGGGTAAATAATGTTTTCAAAAATTTCTTTTAATGTAATGGGTCTTCTTCCTACATTGGTTGGAAGAAGTTAAACATGTCTAATGAGAAAGTGAAGAAAACAAACAACCACATGAATAGAGAGGAAACATCAATTTTAATAGGTTCACCAAAAAGGGATACATCCAAGGATAAATAATCCATAGGTTTTTAGTTGTACCAAAGTCCACTAATCTTCTCTCATTGTGTAGTACAAAATTTTAGCGCAGCCACTGTATGTCAGACACACTACCTTTAAAAGGTTTTAGGGATAACACACTATGTCCCTCAAATCACTTCCATTGACTCCCCCTTGCTCTCTAAATTGTAAAGAATCTGAACTCAGTTTATCAAATTGAATGTCGCTTTAATAGGTTGGCATTAAATCATGCATCCTCAACTGTGGATAGACAATCGTTTGAAGTCATGTTTTCCCTCATGGATGTAATTTATTTTTCCATGTACTGTCCATTCGAAAAAATTTCCTTCATGGGATGGCCTTATTCATCTCTGTACCTCAATTTTCCACATATCGCCTCCAAAAACCATCCCCAACAAATCACATTTTTGTACAACTTTTGTGAACCATATTCATGTAATACATTCATAGATATCCTTCCGAGAACTGCCCATTCTTTGCATACCACAAGTGCTCCGCGTACCTGTGGTGTATTCTACCCTACTTTCTCCACGTACTACAATAAAAATACCAAGTTCTTCCTCTATGTACTGTTTTTGGGAACTATTCTGGACTTCACTAAATTCCTTTCAGAATTTTAATTAAAGTCTTTGTGAGGTTTTCTTCCTGCGAACAGCTATAGACTTCACCAAAATCCTATTAGTTTTCTTTTAATCAACATCTCTCTCGCTAATGAAGGGATTAGTGCTCCTTATATAGGAAAATAGATCCACATAATCCACTAAAGTGAGATTTACCAAATCTTGGATATAGAACCTCCTTTTCCTTATACCATGCATATCCTCTAACCATATCCCTACATGGTCTGTGTACCACCATTCTTCCTACATAGCTGCACAAATCATCGCCTCATTATTATAGACGACACCGTTCGTGGATTCTCAAAACTACACCTTATTATTGAGAATGACAAACCATCCCATGAAATGTTAACCCCCCATGAACTAAAATACTCAATGTGAACCAGAAAACTTCACTAAAAATAGTTTTTCATTCTGTGAATCATTTTCATCTAGCCCATGTAGCGCCCTTTGTCTTCGGTGAACTATTCTAGGTACATGGTACATGGATCATACCCATTCTATGTGGTTCCCTTCCATTTCCTATTTCCTTTGACATTCTACATCTCATTCACTCCTATGAAAAAATCCTTTCTTTTGGGACCTATTATGGAAAACTGTGCCACCTTCAATACTTCTTTCAGCCTCAATTGTAATACCACATTCTTTGAAAATTCATTCATCATCCCAATGTGGATTAACAATAAACACAAACCGTATTACATTTATAGTAATTAATATCCTTCGTTACAATAGTATTTTTTATGAAAAAGGTGTCTCATGTTCACCCAAAATCTAATAGAGGAAATAATATAATATATGCAATACATTGTAGTGTATTCTAATGAAAAATGGAATGCCCTATCCTTTTCTTATTCTTCATCCACATTAGTATATTTAAAGTAGAACACATAGTATGAAATTATTTTAAGTTTTTATGTGTATAATCTCTTTTGAGTCAATGTAATCATGGAAGTAAGTGAATTAAACCGAATTTTAGTTCAAAATTATGTGCTTCTCCTTATTTTTGAATGTTTATAATAGGGATATCTACATCAAGAGATGTTAGATATATTAATTTCCAGTTATTTTAATCTATATTATTCTATTATATTTCAGTTTTAACTTGGTTCTATAAGAATAAGAAGTATCGAGATGAGTTTCAAAGTTTCGAGTGTCCTCCTTCAAACTATTACCCAGTGTGTCTCGGTGTCGCTGACATCAGATCCTCTCTGAATAGGGTTTTAAAGGTGGTAAATATGCTAAAGTATAAAGCTTCAAGAATATATCCTACATAAGAAATAAAACATAATAGAGAAATATATTTAAATGTAGAATATAAAACAAATAAATATTCAAAAAATTTGCAAAGAACTTATCAAAAAACACACTAAAAGCCAAAGTGCTCCATAGAAACGGAATAAAATTTTGACCGCATTTTCAGGACAAGTCTAATTGATTATAATTTAAATATGATCTTATAGTTGATTTCAGACCCTACTTTTATCCCTAGGATCATTAATAGGTTTAGAGTGTTTATATTTAATAATAATTATTAAAGAGGTGGTGTTTATGAATATTGTTTCTATAAAATAACTTAATTTAATTAATTTATTAGTTGAAGAAAATGTGGCTTTTTAAAAATATGAGATAAATGGTTCATTGTGATTTCACTACACATATTTCGAGTTCATTTTTATTATATAGTCAATTAATTTTGGAGTAATTATTTGGTTGAAATTAATTAGAATCCAAATTAATTCCTAATAATTATTTTTAATGCTTAAAGAACCTAACCTTGTCATAACAATATTATTGCCAAAGTCCAAAAATTATGTATGGAATAAGAGATTATAAAAAATATTTAAATCTCAATAAATTTAATGAGCCCATAAGGGGCGTCGAACTGGAGCTTCCCTCTACTAGGGTTTCCCTGCACTGTCATCTCCCTTCCTCCATCCTCCCTCCATCATCTTCCCTTTTCATTTTCTACCTTCTCCTCCCTAGGCCCAACGTGGTCGAGGGTTGGGTTGGGTGTGGTGTGGTGGGTTGACTGATCTCTAGTATCGTAGACTGTCAAGGCCTCTGGAGCTCTATTGATGAATATCATCATTCAACCTCCTCAAACGATTGAGGTTTACACATTTCTCTCCCACATCTATGACGACCGCACCCGTTTCTCAAATGGCATCCCCTCATTTTCTTCTGGTCTGGGTTTGGAAGTTTTTTTTCTTTTTCTATCAGGTCAGTACGAGGTTGAAGGTGGCGTCCTCTAGAAATTTCTGCATCAATGGCGTCTTCTTCCTCTCTTTGTGCTCTTGGCGGCTTGTTGGGTTTGTAGTGTACCAGGGTTCCGGTGCAACGGAGGCCATGCAGTACGGTGATTTTCATTCATTTGGTGTGGTTTGGTGGTTTTCATATTTTCCTATTTCATTTGGTGTGGATCTAGTTTGGTTTTGTGTTCTGGTTCATTTTCACCTGTCACGGATGCCTACCATGGACACTGGTGGGATAAAGGTGAGTTGAGGAGCACATGGTTAAATTAAGTAGGGTTTTGGTGTGTGTTTTTCGTGAAGGTCGATCTTGGAAATGGTTACGAACTGGCCTGTTTATGGTTTTTTCTATTTGATGTTATATGGTTTATATATTGGGCAGGTCTGGACATGGGTGTGGCTCCAAGATCATTCTGTTTATGGTTCTCATTTCTTGTTTGGTTCTCAATAACCCATAAAGTGAATTTTTATATAAAGAAAAAAATTTATGTTTCAGTCAGTTAAATCTCAATAAATTGGGTAAGAAAATGGTTCTTGTGTTTTCTAATCAGAACAACACAATTCATGCACTCAAAACCTCACACCAATCGGTTTGAAATTAAGAGAAAATAAATCACATTCATCAAAACAAGACATAAAAATTTAAATAATGTAAGATAAATGGAATTAAATGTTTTAAAACACAAATTACTCCAATCTAATAAGTAATTAATGCATCAAAACTCCCTTTACATGTGTGTATCACCCTAAAAAAATACCAATCGTTTAGACTAACATCAAGAGGAGAAGGAAGCTCAGTAGGATCTACTTATTCATCCTTGATCTTCTTATGAGGATAGGGACCTACAGAACCTATATAGAGATTATGGGTCTCCTTGAAGATTACAAAATAGAAACACATTTCCTCCCAGTTGAACTTTAAAATGAGGTTCCCATTTTTCCCTTATATATCCAAAATGGGATGTTTTTTTAACCAAATTTTTGTTATACCACTTATATCTTTGTTTTGGACTAGTAAAAGAACATATAATGACTTTGAAAAAAGAGGGATGACATCTTGAATATCTATATGGAAAATATGGTGGCCATAGAATATATTTATTGGGAGATATTTTCAAAATACCAAACCTAACTATGAATTTATGCAGATTTGGTCCCCTGGACTAATCAGTTCGGATGGGCCTCCAAATGGACAAATTGGGATTGGGTATATAGAGATTATTTGTAGAAAATGGAGTTTTGGAGAGTTAAAAATTATTTCATCCCATTTTTTAGCAAGTATTTCTAGAATTGTAAAAAACAGTGGACATGTGTCCTCAGGATTCCTTGCAATTTAGCCCATTTTTCTCGTGGATCATCTTTGGGGCCTCCAAATCACCTCCACAAAAAATGAAAACATAAAAACAAGTTAAATAAACTTTAATAATAGAGATAAAAATTAAATTATTGAATTAAACATGAATTGAAATATTTTATAATATTTTGAATTTATAAAAAATCAGTTTAATACAATAGTGTAATGGTAAAATAAAACAGTGAATTGTGGTGTGATCACGGATATCGATGCATATTTTGAGGATACATGTATGTGTAATTGGAGAAAAATCAAAAACCTAAAACCATAAAATGAGGAATTACTCCATCCTCAACGTAATTCCACTAAGTATAATGGGAAGGGTGTGTCTACATAACATTATTCAATAGAAGACCTGAATTACCATCCATAAAGGAATGGATAGCACAATATGAGAATGAAATAAACAACCTTAGAGAGTTAAATGAGGAATTACATAAGGGAATATTACCAATGGGTATCACCTTCAAGAAGAAATATTTATACCTTATCCCATCCATTTGAAGAGATCTAATCATCCTATAAGGGTAAAACTTGAGCATCATGCTAGATTTTGATCTTGGTAAAAATTTTAGATAAACAAGAATGTTAAAAACGATCATGTCTTTCGTACTTTATAGAGAAAACCTCTTCTATATTGGATAAGTCATCCTGTCATAGAATGGAATAAAAATTAGCATGTTACTAATTTTTTTCACCGCATAGAGTCTCACCCACTTTCTATGCATATGAGGTGGTCCCGACCATGGTAATTACAGAACACTTCAACACCATCGAGTCCCTGGCTTCGTTTAAGGAATCCATATATGGGTGGTGTTCCCTCATGTGACCCAAATGGAATCCATATCATAAATGGGTGGAAAAAATTTCCCCCACCCAAATTCTGAAGCCCTATCTCCTAAACCTTTGATAGCATGGGACATCCAGAATAGTGTCTCACAAACTTTGTATCCCAATACGGCACAATGATGGGCCCGTGAGACCAATAAGAGGAAAAATAATAAGGTTATTTATATATACTATAGTAGTCCTATCCTTCATTAGGTATTTTAGCCTTCCAGAAGAATCTTTATCGGGCTACGAAGACCTCCAACATAAATTCCTTCATCAATTTATCTCATGCTATGAAAAATGATAATTAACAACCTTAATAATTGTATGCATAATGAAAATGATAGGGTATCAGGATTTATGTCCATATAGAAGGGTCTCACATTCTCACTCAATATCCCACTCTCATAAGTTAAATGGACGGAACTCTATGATGAGAATATTCTAGGAGATCTAAAAAATCCTTTGATCTCATTCCTATACCTAGGAAAATTTCACAGGTTCACAGAAATGAAAGAATAACTAGAGGATTTAATTCGATGAACTATGGACAAATCTCAGACCAATAAAAAAACATAAGGAAAAAAGGAAAGTAATAGAATAGATAGATTTTGTCACCCTCGAACTAGTAATGATCAACATTGGAGAACCTAGGTAGGCCATGAATCTTCTTTCTCCTCCCATCAAGTGGTAGAAGTAGAGAATCTCCCCTTGACCAGAGGTAAAGATAGACCATAGCCACCCATGAATTGAGGAATTGAATAAATAAGTATATTCCTTATGAAGTTAATATTTTATGGGTTATTTCTGTGCATCCATGGAAAAATACCTCCTCAATCTTCTAGATCCAAATAACCCCATTGAGGTCAACATCAGTGACCACCCAAACTATTTATATTTCCAAAGGAGTCCAAGTCACAACATCATAGATTGAATTATATTTAAATACATACTCCACAGAATGGTTGATTCCATTGACATGGTACTAGGAAGAGACTCAGTGAATGTAACTTGTGTGCCTTCCACCCATCTAGAAGTATATTATTACTAGAACCGAATTATGTCCATGTGAGAATATAAGTTTCTTAATTGGATGACTCAGAATATAATTAACTAATCCCAAGCCACCCTGAGATAGGAGAACTATAAACGAGTCCCGATACCAGTATCCAAAGAGGAACCATTTAATTTACCTACCAATGGTAGACATAATCATCAAATATAGTAAAAAGAATAAGAGTATGATTCACATAGAATTCCCACATAGATTCCTACTCTTTCAAAATTAATTCCTTCAACAACCAGAGAAAGGAACAGCCACACCAAACACAATCATCATCAGATGAAGTGTTTATTTTAGTTTTTTTAATATTATTCACTAGAAACACACTTTCTATAATGATGAATGTACTCATGAATATGAGTTCCCCATACCTAATCAAGAAGCTAGAGGCTGAGCCTATAGAAGACAATGGTATAAGGGATTGAGTGGTCATGGTCGAACCCAGTATTTTGTTTGTATCCCTATAAAATCCATATATGTGGGTGAGACCCATGGGTGAGTGATTTAAAAATCCAAAAATGATCATAGAGATTCCTCGGGACCTTTCAGTGATCATTCAAACCTAATCATTTTAAACGATCAGCTAGAGGGTGTGCGACTATCAAATCAGCCTAAATTAATGTGTAGGCATGTGTGATGTATGACATTTGAAAAAGATTATCCTTCAACCTCTACCTAAGCTTCTAGACTATCTACCTCAAACACCAAAGCTCCTAAGATACATGATAAGGAGAACCCCCACCCTTGGGAAGCACAGACCTCAAGCATATAAATATAACATTCTAAAATACCTACAGGTTGTACCATCCAAACATTCAATCTCGGATGGTCTCTATATTTAAGAGGAGAATTGAGAGGAATTAATCAAGTCTCTTTGTAATCCCTCTGAGTTAGAAAAATATGTATTTGTAGACGATTTTTACAAATTTGAAACTATCCAAATAGAATTTCATACCACCATCTCCTTCAAATATGAAGATCAAGAATAAACTATTTAATGATATATCAAACCCTTTTATGTGTTAGGAAATCTTGGTAACTTAGATATCTAAATGTATCTTTTTTATAACAATTTTAGGATTAACCTCATCATAGTATGGATACTTTTATGTTTGGGATATAGTTAGGATTATTTATCTCCAATGAAGATTTCCATTCAAGGGTATGAAAAAAGTGAGCAAATTCCCCTAGGAAATATCCCGATCAAGGCTCCATTTGGGGACCTTATGTCTAATTTTGAGTTCATGGTTATCCAACAAGACATCGAATATATTATCCTTCTTGGAAGACCCTATCGTCATATCCATGAGGTAGTTTCCTCAAGATTTTACAAATTCTATAAATACCTTATTAATTGAAGAGTCGGAATATTATATAGTGACATCACCCACTTAATCTTGTGAATCTATATACATCATGGTGAGTTTTTACAAGATGGAATGAAAAAAAATTTAAATAAGGTGAAATTAAAGTTGGTTCTGATAGTGGATAGGTAACCACCATTTCAAATCCTTGGAGTATTATTAGTAGTGATTATATGATTCCCATAAAACTAATCGAGGCAATAGACTCAACCCCACTGAGTAGAAATGAACCACAAATTTCACTAGACAATGTCTATATGATATTGATCACACTAATTGAAGCTATTTCATGAAAGGATATTCATACTAATGACCTATTGATACTTGAATATTCCCTTTAAAAATTTGTATAAATTAAAAATTCCCTCCACATTTTCACTAAAAAATGACATGTACATATCAATCATGCCCTTGAGGGTTTTTTGAAGGAAGGAAAGCTTATTTAAGATACCCCCACAAAACCCTTAGTGGTTTAAGACACTGATACATCCTCTCATTGTCTCTCATAATTTTTCAATGATTGATATTCCCCCAAATTATTCACCATTTATAAAGACTCCCCCATAGACATAATGATGGAAGAGGGAGAGATGACCTAAAAAATGTCCCCACCCACATTTGTAGAAGACGTCTCCAGGACAATTGATGAGATCAGGTAGGTGACTATGTGAATAGAATAATACCTTCAACATATGATAATTAATTCCACCTTACCTCATAAAGAGAAATAGATGTACATTTCATTTCTAAAGTAGGATCAGAACATATTCACTTGAAATTATAAAAATATTCCAAGGATGAACCCCCAATATGTCTACTCATCATATAGGCTTTTGAAATGGATACTGAAATTTCAAGAAAGTAGAGAGAATAATTAACCCCTCTCATGCTACCTTGGTAGAATCTAAAGATGACAATTTGATCAAATCAAACTTTTTATGAGAGGTACAGTACCAAAAATTTCATTCCAACATCATTCCTATTAAGAATAGTAGCATATAGATTACAGTCTGTATCTAGTTAAGGGACCTTAATCGACAATACTTGAAGGTTTATTTCTTGGTATTTATCACAAAACATTATATCTAAGCAACTGCTGGCTTACAATACCTTCCATTTATGGATGAATATTCTGGGTATAATAACATCTTTATGACCCCTAATGATGAGGAAGAAACCACCTTTAGATTTCCCAAATGAATATTTTTATACCAGTTCATACCCTTTGGATTAAATGATACTAACACTTTTAATCAGTGTTCCATGCATCATATACATAAAAACCTCTTGTGAAAAATCATAAAGTGATATGTTAATGACCTGGTGGTTAAATCTCAATAGTATTGTTATCACCTCACTGATTATTGACCAAAATTTTCCAAATTTTAGCAGCACAACTTGATGATGAGTCTTTTGAAGTGTTACTTTGTCATCATGTTGGGGAAATTCCTTAGATTTGTGGTACACCACCATGTCATTGAGGTCTACCTAGAAAAACTAGTGCAATACAAAAAATGTCACCTCATATTAATCAGAAATAATTGAGAGGGATCAAGGGAAACTTTCTTATATCTGGTGTTTTATAGCTATCCTAGCATGAAAATATCTCACCATAATTAAGCTAATGAAAAATGAAGTAATATATAGTTGGTATAAGGATATCAAAGAATCATTTAAGAATCACAAGTAGTACCCACTGCACTCACCGATCATGATTCAACGAGTATAAGTAAAACCACTAATCTTATACATGTCCCCTATGGAATGATTTCTCTGTTCCCACCTCACACAGGAAAATGATGCAGGGGATGAAATAATTCTCTTCTAGATTAGATGAACCATTCTTGGTACTGGGAATAAATATTATAACATTGAAAATAACTTCCTCGTTCTCATTTCATAGTGAAAATTTAAAAGCATTAATTGTAGCACTATGAGATCTACTTGGTCTCTCATATTGGACTGCTCAAGTATATTCTTGGATGCACTATGTTAAACATATGATTATCCTAGTGGGAGTTTATTCTACAATAGTATTAAATTCAATTCATGTCATAGAAGTTAGTCAATGTTAAATCCTTTTCTAATTTCCTTACAAAAAATTTGACCCCAAAAAACATGCTATTGGACAAAAAATTTCAAGAAAAAGTGGTGTTTATCCCTATAACACTCCCAGAGTATGAGATATGGATTTTGAAGGTTCCTCCCGAAGTTTGACTGACTAGATAATAGAAAAAATGAGGCTCAACAAGGTTTGTTTTGGGATTTTATATTTAACTCTATACAAGGATGTTCTTCCCTACTCAATCTCAATGTCCATAGGTATCACTAATAATTTGGCAAGATATCAAGCCCTTATGAGATGCCAGGATATACCCATGTAGTTAGATATAGCCTCCCTAGATGTCAAAGGGGACTTAGAGATAGTGAAAAATATATCAATGGAGAATATCCCATCAAAAAAAGAATAATCTTCCCCTATCATTGTCTTAATGAGAGGATTAATGGAAGAATTCCTTTTTGAACAAACACTGGATCATGTACCTCCACCACATAATGATCATGTTGTTGCAGTGGCTAATATAGTTACAATCTTAAAATATCTTGATCAGGATGATGTATTGTTTTGTATAACACACTAGATACTAGTATTACTAGTCATCATCTATGACATGGAATAAATTAATTAGATCAATTCTACCCTAGAGAATGATGGGCCAACATCTACGCATGGATGGATGGATCCCATGATAAATTTCCACTGAAATGGTACCCTCCCATTAGATTTATCCAAAAGGAAACAAATTATTTATCTATTAGTGAACTTCACCCATCCAGATGGAAAAAATAAACACAAAAACCTCAATACATGAGGCTTCGATGGAATTATCCTCATATTCATTTTTTGAAGAAGAAATACATGATGTTATGAAGGACGTCCATGCAGGCTCATGCAGTGATCACCAGACTAGAACCATACTCTCCAACAAGATTTGATGACTTGTTTACTATCGATATACAATGATCTAGGACTATATATAATTCACTAATATGTTTCACTCATGTCATATTATTGAAAACTTCATCCATCAGCCCCTATAATTACTAAAAATACCGATATACTCTAGTCCATTTGTTTTATGGGTAATGGACATTGTAGGTCCATATCCCCTAGATACAGCTATGAAACATATATACATCCTTATATCTATTGACTTCTTTTTTGAATTGGTTGAGGCCATAACCCTCAACAAATTCTGGAGAAATAATATCATTAACTTTGTGAAGTCTAATATTATTACAATATTTGGTGTCCCTCAAATGATATTGATAGATAAATACAACAATTTATGTTCTTATAAGTTGAAGAGACTGTATCAGAAGTATAACATCATGTCCAACCATTCATATTTCTATATTTTAGTGGAACATGGATAGAGAGAGGTATTTAATAATACCTTGTCAAATGTTCTCTAAAAATTAGTTGAAAACGAGCATAATTCTTCACTAGATAAACTCATGTATTCTTTATGGGTTTATCATAACACAAATGGCACCGATACATTGAATACCCATATTCAATTGTGTATGGAACAGAAGAATTTATACCTATTGAGGTCCAATTTCCCTTGCTTAGAAGAGATATATATGGAAAAATCTTGAATGATAAATAATCATATAAATGGTTAGATGTGTTGGAACAAATCAATGATAAATATTTTTGTACACTATATAATATTGAAATGCATTAAAATTGTATGGCATGATACTTCAACAAAAATGATCACCCCACACTTTCCTCCAAGTATAATTGCTATTGGTCCTCAGAACACTGATGATACTGGGGAAGAAACCCCCAAGGTTGGAACCTACGTGGGAAGGTCCTTGCATCATACATAAAGTATATTCCAATGGAGATAACACATTTTACATGGTGGTTGGGGAATGTATCCCACCCCCACACAACCATGAGGATTCTTAAAAAGTACTTAATGTAACTACTATCATCTTGAAGTCCTGGTGGAAGGAATTTAAACTACATAGCATCCCCACTTCCATTCCACTTAATGCTAAACTGCATGAAATAATTCTTGATATAAAGACTTTAATCTTCACACCATCAACACATAATTTCCACATTTTGTTAAAATATACAAATTAAGTCATGGAGGAAAGACTATAAACTATATAGTATCCATGAAAAATTTTGTATGATATCAAACTTTATGAAATAAGTCTGGGTGGAAAGACTTTAAACTTTATAGTATCCCCAAATCATTTCTATATGATGTTAAAATGCATGAGATAAGTACTGGAATTGATACATTAAACTACAGATCATGTACATGTCCTTCCCGCATGATGTTAAACTATATAGAGGAATTCCTAGTTGAAATACATTAAACTGAACAGAATATCCAAGTCTTGTGTCAATACATTAAGCCAAAAAACATCTCCAAGTCATAGATTCAAGACTTTAAACTATATTTCATCTCCATGTATTTTCCAAATGATTTTAAACTTGACGGAAGATGTCATTGTCGAATGACGTTAAACAATACAGAATATTTCATTGTCACATGATGTTAAATTGGATGAAACCTGGTCTTAGTTGCAAGATCTGAAACATTAAAAAATCACACATCCTGAAAGTAAGACTTTAATCTAAAAATCATTGTTATAACAACTGTGTGTACTTGAGTCCTATTACCACATGATATATAGTGATTCATGGACATCCTGACCTAGGTCAAGCATTAATATATAAAACTACACCCCTCCCTACATATGGTACAGACCTGTATAGGGATCTCTCTTAAAAATTATGTGTGGATTGATTCATATTTACACTAGATATTTAGTGATAACCTTATCTCAAATAGTCGGTCTAGATATAATATAAAGTGGAAAAAATTACCTCTCTTAACATATGGGTCAAAACTGAATAGGGAATCTTCCATATAATAAAAACGTATGGCTTGATTCCCATACTAATGGGTATATAGTGACTCTAGAATATTCCATTTAAACACCATCCTTGAATCATACATACTCCAAACCAGACCCCTCTATGAGAATAATATCCATATAGAAGTCCTTGGAATATTTTCATCCTACCCCTAAGAGTAATACTGCACATGTTCCCTACACACGAGCTTGAACTATATAGAGAAATTTATTTATAATAACTAGGAGTTTCTTGATTCCTATTAACATTAGATACATAGGGATTCCAAGGTCTCCAATCCTAGTTTTGTCTATGATGCAAACAAAAATGCCCTTTTTAATTCTTATCGGTCAAACCTGCATAGAGGATTCTCTAATGAGAATAAGGTGTGGCTTCATTCCTATTACCAATGGATACATAGTGACTTTGGGATCTCAAATTATAGGCCTATAATATCTATAAAAAATGTGGAGAAAATTAAAAAAACCCCACCTAGAATATAATCCAACCCTATATAGGGATATTTTCATAAGATAACTATATATTGCGTGATTCTTAACATTTTAGGATATATAGTGATGCCTACATCCTCTATTACAGTACTAGCCATGAGTTTTCATTTATATCCACCATTCCCCTTTATGATATTCAAATATATGAAAAGGTTCTAGTCCATATTTTAATGTGAACAACCCCACATGTTCTCTGTCATTCACTCTCAAATGAATCAATCGACTACCCAGCTATCTCTTGTTTCACACACTGAGCATGACTCAAGTGAGCTTAGATAACTGATCGAGGTGAATTCCATTCGAAATCAAGGAACCATGTCCTAGTTGCATAATGTTAAACTTTAAAACCACATCCTAGTTTCATGATGCTAAAATTCATGAACACATCTTAGTTTCATGATGTTAAACTGCACAACCACGTCCTAGTCTCATGGATTTAAACTACATGACCATGTCCTTTTTGTATGATTTTATACTAAACGATGAGAGGTTTACATGCCAAGAATTGCATCCCCTTTGATGACTATATACTCAATAATTTCATTTTTTAACTCTTCACCTAAAAATGTGTTCAATACACATTGGTGTAGCTTTGAGTTTCCTCAAACCCTTCTTGAATCCTACATTCTTCATGAACCAAATTCATATCTTAAATATATGAGTTGATAAAAACCAATTCCTTGAGTTAATATCCTTCTCTCAGAACCCCATGGACCATGATCTCCCATTTTTTGGGTTCCCCCTTGTAGAAAACTATAAATAGAGACTGGTTAATCTAAAACGTCCCTTCTATGATTCACTAGTGAATAATGAATCACCTTAGAGCTTTCACTTAGTAAATATTTTTGTCCATGATAAAAGGAACCCATAAATATAAAATTTATTTTCCTAACAATGTGGTATACAGGTTTCGACCATTACTAATGGTTGAACCATACCCACTGGTCTTCATCTTCCATTAGCTCAGATATTCTTGGTTTATGATTTTCACCTCCCATAACCCAACTATTCAAGAGAATTCAGATATCCTCAATGCTACTCATCTTTTCATTGTACATATTCACAAAAAAGACTGCAAAATCAAATTCTTAAACCCTTTAGTTTTAGGTTATGTATATTTAATGAATACCCTGCTTTCTTGAGATTCTAAATCCCTTTTTAAACCCCATTTTTTCACCAAATAATCGTCAATTTCCCTTTTCATATCTAAAATTATAGATTCCCATAGTGCATATTCTCTTGGAATATCATATACCTTGATCCCACATACTCTTGGTTCTAACTTATGTAATAATTGTAATAAGTATTAACAAATATGAATGTACAAAACTAGGATTATTTTGTGAATAATATAATGCCTCTTAGATTGTATCTAGGTGATGTTTCAGTCCCTAAAGGGTTCCTATTAGGATTCACTACTGAATAACATAATGTCAAAGAGATTGTTCCTAGGGGATGTTTCAATTCCTGAAGGAACCCTACTAGGATTACCTATTGAATAACACAACACCATAAATCTTGTACCCAATTGATATTTTGGTCAATAAGGAAATGTACCACTTAACTACTTGAGCTCTTTCTCTAATGGTGGGACATTAATCCCACCAATATTAGAGCCATTGTCTGTGATATATGCATCTAAAGACATTTTTTATTTCACAATTTTTCCCAAGTCCGAGAGGGATCAATAATGACTTAGTAGTTTATGCCTTTATAATTTTGTCCTAATATAAAGATGGTAAAACTACATAGCATCTCCACATCCTTACCAAATTATATTAAATTTCATACATCATGTCCTAATTTCTCTAGATGGGATACTTCTTCAACAAAAATTGACTTGTCATGAACTAGATCTACATAGAAAATAAGATACCCATATCCTAATGTGAAAATCAAACCCACATAGGGGATCATATATTAGAACTATGTGTGGCATGACTCCTATTTCCATAGGATATGAAGTGATTTTGGAATATGAAATCCATGGTCTAGTGTTTATATATAAAATAAAAAATACTCCCTTCTGACGTATGGGTTAGGCTGGCATAGAGAATTTCCCAAAAAAGAACTATATATGGCTTGATTCCTATTACCACTTGATACGTGGTGATGTCGTATCCAATATCATGGACCAACCACAATATGATAAAAATTTCATCTCCCCTCACATGAAATTAATTAGTGGGGGAATTATATTTTCTAATAACTATATGTCGCTCAATTCTAGTGACCACAAGGTATATAGAAATGCTTGGATCTCCCATTTCAGGTCTATCTGTGGATTCTCATCACTCCTAGTTATAGTCATCAACGAGATCGAAATTTTCATATGGATTTATACTCATAAAAATATGAATACCCATAAACATTCCATGTCATTAAATCTAATGCGGATCAATTGACATCCCAATTATCTCATGTTTCTCAAGCTAGGCATGATTCATGTGAGGTTAGGGAACGTGGGAATGAATTACGAATTGCATGATTGAGGTGACTTATTTTCAAATATAAATATCACATCCTAGTTGAATGGTGTTAAACTACACAACCACGTCCTTTTTGATTGATGTTAAACAACATAGTGGGAGGTTATGAGGCTAAGCATATCTTCCAATAATATGAAAATTTACCCAAGAATTTCATTTTTTGTTTATTCTCCCAGAAAAAGTGTTCAATACATGTTCGTATGTACTTTAGTGTTCCCAAATCTTTCTTAAATATTATTTTATCTATGAACCAACTTCATATCGTTAATATAATAGTTGATACCAACCAATTAATAAAATTTATATCCTTATATTGGAACCCCATAGACTATTTGATCTCATGTTCTTGGTTCCCCAGTAGAAAAATGGTAATAGATACTGGTTAAAGGGACCCTTCTGGGATTTTCTCATGAATAACTTAATGCCTTGTAACTTGTACATAGTGGGTGTTTTGGTCCTAGAGGAAAGTCCCTCTTAAATATATGATCTATTTTCCTAACTATGTGGGATATGGATTTTTACCATTACTAATGGTTGTCCTATAGCCACTGTTCTTCATTGAGTTAGTTATTCCTCTTTTCCATACATACTAGTCACATGATATTAAAATACATGTCATATTTTCCTCCTGTAAATTCATAAAAAATCTTAGAGAGGGTCACTCAATCCATAAATATGTTTTAGATATGAATTTTTAGTCTTCATACCATGATAGGATATGTAGATTCCCTCTCACTAGGTATGGCCTTAATCTATATAGAGGACCCCCTTACTGACTATTATTTCATGGCTCACCAAGGGAAGATAAAAAATACACACACTTTACATATGATATAGATTAATGAATGGAGTAATTATAAGAACTATGTGTTTCTTTATTCTAATTTCATTGAGATACGTAGTGATGCATGGATCCCACATATTGGGTCCATAAAAAAATTTAAAACAATAAATTATCCCTTTCCTTATGCATGAGTCGGATCTCTGCAAGGACCCTTCTATTATAAGAACTATATGTTGCTTGATTACTGACCTACAAAGATTTTTTGCGATTCCTGGGTTTATTTTTCAATGTTCTTCCATAGGTTTCCCACTATTAAAAACTTACCCATTGCTTTCCCCATATTAAAATCTATCAACTATCATTGACCATAGGAATGTAAATATATCCCCAGTAGTGAAAGCCTCTCCCAATACGAGATCCCTTTTCTCCTTGATGACCTCATCATCTGTTAATGATCATGCACCTGGGTGATATTGTGTTACAAAGGTAACCTTTGTTTTAAGGGGAATACACCACAATCCCTTGAACACAAGATAGGTCTATGTAATGGTATCATTAACGTCTCCATAATTACATATGAATTGATTCATTTCCCTATATGATACATAGTGATTCTTGAACAAACCATCCTAGATCCCATCTATGAATTCAAAAAAATGTCCCCTCATACCCAAGTGTTTAAACCTTTTATGTGACACCTCACATCCGTAATGGATCGGTTCTAAGGTCGGAGTGAATTATTCTATGCTTCATGTGGGTTGGATCTGTGTATAGGAAGCCTAAAAACTATTGTGTATGTCTTCAAAAATTCCCCTTACAACAATTCAAGTTTGATATATGTTTGGATCCATATGATAATTATTTGTGGCTTGATTTATTATATCCTAGTATATATAGGGACTTCTAGATCTCAAGTTCTGGTCCTAGCCACAAAGTCAAAACAAAATTTCCCATTCCCTTCTACGTATATATTAGATCTTGGAAAAGTCATATCTTTGAGGGAACTGAATGTTTCATGATTATTTCCCTCGTATAATTCATTGGGAAAACTATGGAAGACCATTCATAGAAATTAAAATTACACCTTTAATACCCCTAACCAATTTAGGGTGTTTATAAGGATGAATTGCATAATTACATACAAGTTCCCACATCTTCATCATATAACATTAAACAATAAGGATGAATTCTTTCTAACATGATGTAAAAAATTAAAATAATTATACCATGGTTGTATGATATTAAACTGCATAGCATGCACATCCCCATTGCACTATGATAAACCATAGAGACTATATTTCATCATCACTTGTTATCAAAGGACCTCAAGAGCCTAACCCTAGTTATCCAAAGTTTAGGGAGATTTAGTCATCCCTTTAAGCACCTCAATCCATAAATCACACTTCATATCTAGGGAACCTCGTGATTCCACAAATCATCCATCGAACTTGGAATGGAGAAAATATCTATCTATTTGATTATGTAGGATTTAAATCTTCAAAAGGTCCCTAGAACCATCAACCAGAGGTGTTTTGGCTTTGTATGAAAATCATTATGATCCTTGTGAGCACTGAAATCATTAGAGTGTAACTCATCAGAATAGTGTCATTCATGATCATATTTATCATGATTATATCATATTATTACTCATGACTCAGGAACCTTGATCATTGATTTTGGAAATTACCATCTCCTTCTTAAAAGGGTCATGGAGTATTCACAACCATGGGAATCCTAATTAGGTGATTGTGTAAAACTCCATTTATAATAGGTCTACATGAATCAAGAACTTAAACTACATGCACCTTGTTCAAATCTATATGACCTTAAAAGTTACCCACTGGTAGTCCAGGTCACAAGACCCTAATCTACTATTTAATGATATATCAAACCTATCAGGATGGAAATCCATAAATGGTGGTCTACCCAAAATTAAAGTATCAACTCGGTAATCTCTTCCTCTCTAGGGATTAGGAAAAAGTGAGAGCATATTAAAAAGAAGAAAATCTCATAAGGCACATCCTATGGACTTGGTAAAAGGAGATCCATTATTATTGAAACTATTCATTCAAGAAAAGGTTATAATAATGGTTTATCACATCCCATTTCAATGATAACTTGTCCACTATGTAGAAAAAAAAATTTAGGGTCCTTAAACCCTTCTTGAATATTACATTTTTCATAAATAACATTCATGTATTTTAATTATGAATAGACACCAACAAATTCATTGAGTAGATACACTTCCCCTAAAACCCCATAGATTTGATTAATTTCTATTTTATATCCTTTTATGTGTATTGTTAACAGGTATTTGACTACTCCGAAGGGACGCCAATAGGACTCACTGGTGATTAATTCAATGCTTCAGAGCTTATGCCTAGTTTATGTTTCGGTCTTGGAGGAAAGGTCCCCCTTAAATGCATGAGATAATACCCTGAATATGTGTGATATTTGTTTCTACCATTAGTAATGGTATAATGGTTCCCATTATCCTCCATTTTTATATTAACTCAGATATTACTAGATCATGATTAGATATTACCATGATGAGACAATTCAAGTGGATTTGACATTATTGATGTTAAGTCACTATGTATTTCACCCATTATCAAAGCATTAATATGATACTTAATTCCTAGAACTTTTTGTGGCCCTCATTGAATTACTCAAAACCATGTGATGTAAGGCCTAAGCTTAATAATCATGAATAGAATTTCCCCGAGTTCTCTAGAGCCCTCCTTGGATAGCCTTGTTCTCTATACACTTCTTCATTAACCAAGTGTTTGAATATTCACAAATCTTTCATACCCATGTAATGAAGTGGGGGGATATTCTTGACCATGCATGTGATCCCAATGGATCATGCATAGGGGCCTTTAACACATGAAATATAGGTTTCTACTCCTTGTATAAAATTACATTCAATTTTCATGAGTCTCTACAACATCGCAGAAGAACTCATCGCCTTAGGTTGTCTTAAGATCATCCCTGATGTATTTGTCTGGTTTCACCATACTAGATTCCAACCCCTTGAGTATTGATTTATACATCCCATATTCTAACTATCCAAGTGGAATTGTCTTCTCTAAAATTAATCCACCATACACCAAATAAATTCTCAGTATGTATGTGCTTAGTCTGAACCCTTCATGAATACCCATCCTTCATCATATTAGTACAGATGCATGGTGTCTAAACCATTCCTGAATACCCATTAGTCATAAACCTTAAAAATAGATGATCTGAGCTAGAAACCCCTAAACTAAATCATTGCAATAGTCCAATTTTTATTCCCTTAAACTACTAATTAAAAGAGACACACTGCTTGCCAGTTTGAAAACCCAAAAAGGGTAACCAAAGAAAAAGTTGAGTCTCTACTCACTAGGCATGAACATTGTGTGATATAGGAAACATTGAGTACATATGAAATGGAAAAGGAACAAAAAAATTTACATTGAAAAATAAAAAATGTAACCCTGATCAAAATTCAAGTCCAAGACTACTAAGTCTTTCCTTCAATGGTTTCCCAAAAATATAGGGATAAAAAAAAGATACAATGTTTTTTTGGACCATTACATTTTATTAGAATAAATCAAATTATTATCGTTATGACCTTATCCTAGGAAAATGTTTTTATACTGTCACTCTATAAAACAATTACCCAAATTATCCTTTTGAACCAGGTGATATCAAAATAGTTAGATCAGATACATTAATGAGGGTGATTATTACATTAATCATTTATGATAAATTCTTATAGGATATATATTATGATTCAGCCATTTGAATTAGAATTTGGGATCACTTGGTATTATAAAAATGATTGATTTATTTTAGAAAAATATATGACACTAAGATGATCAAATTTAATGTGCATAAGGGGAGAGAGAAAGATTCATATCATATAAAGATAAAAATATTTTTTCATTTATACTCTTAAATAGAAGGGAGGAATATCCCACGTCTGGAGTCTCTCATGGGATTCCCCAAATATGCATAATTAGATCTCTGTAAAATCATGTCATATTAGTTTTTTAAATCATTCAGATTTCGGTGGGAGGCATTAATTTAATTTTGAAGTGTCTTCCATACCATTTCTTTAGTCATATCTAAAGGATGAAGAGTCTCAATCAAATAATATAATTATCTACCCCCGTTTCAAAGTACTCTCCAATAAAGATTGTGATTTTGAAATATAATACATCACAAGATCTATGAGCACTTCATGTAATGTTATATGTGTGGTAAAATAACTCATCTAAGTGTGTAGTAGATAATATTTCTGATGTCTCTATTCCATTACCTCTGAATCATCACTTCTTGATTGGGCGATATAAATTCAATCGGCAATGTTGTAAAAGTCTCTCCTGTTACTAGAAAATTGTCTATGGTTCAGTATAATATATATCATGATGTCATATAATTGTCAATTATTGAATCCACCTACTCCAAATTAATAAAAGTGTTGGAGAAGAAATTCTCCTTAGTTATAGGTATCCTCTAAGGGTGTCTTGATAATTAGGTAATGGATTTTCTTCCAAACAAGACTTCATGATACCTGGCTATCAATGGTCATTTAAGTTGGAAAATTGTATGGAAGAATGGTAGACAATATATACTCAGGTATGAAGTACATTAAAAGATGGATTATCTAAGACAGTGAGGAAGTGAAAGAATAAGTCTCTTGTATTCTCCCACTAACTAGTGCATCGTCATCATTGGAATTGAAGGGTCAGTTCACCAAAAAACCTTTCTCTCTTGATGGGAGACTCATTGATATGGCAAGAGATCCTCCTTGGGGATCTCCATAATCCTAAAAAAACTCCATAACATCCATAGATAGAGGGACCAGAAAAGAGTAGGTCTTATATACATTATGAAATAATCGACCGAATATACCAATCATGTAAAACCCTACCCAATCATGGCAATAGTTTTGGGAAAGGAAGATAGATTCAATGGTTGGTGGAATAATGTTTTTGGTATTTGTATCTTCACACTCTAGTAAAAGACAAAACTAGAGAATGAGTTTGGGATGTCATTATCCCTACACATCAACTATGGTAAGGGTATAAACTCTTTCACTATAGTGAAACTATCAAGAAAACCGATGAAGGAAATATTCTTGTAGATGATCAGGTTATCTGCAAAAGCTACAGGAACCCAATTCTGAAGTGATACATTTTATGAACTCTCATCAATGGAACCACTTAGATTGCTAATAATCAACCCAATAAGTTCAGGTTATGGAATTAATCTGAATTAGTTTTTCTTTCTCAACATATCAATAACCTTATTCGTACTAAATGGGATTACCTCAACTATGAAAATTTTTAGCAGTCTTGGATTGAATAGGTCATGAGGAATTTTAATAGTATCTTGATAATTATAATACTAAAAACTCTCTTATATCTAGAAAATTAAAAATTGAAAAGGGCTTCCAACCCAATAAGGTTTATTACCCTATTGAACATGGCCTAGAAGTTGATATAGGTGATCATGGGTTAGCATAGCTTGATTGAAAGGACACCATTCATCCATTTTATCTTCCATCACTAATGTGCTGACCTAGATTCCAATATGTGCATCCTTAGTAGGTAATGTCCTTACATTTAAAAACATGGCCGAAAATCCCACTAAACAAATGTATGAATATATATCTCACTTCACTTAAAAACCCCAGGATGAATATTATTCAGCCTCTAGGATGGCCCTGTAAGAACCCGTATTGTGTCGAAATTTTCAAGAAGGACAAAGATGAGGATGTACAAATTTTTTTTGATACCCCATGTGAAAAATATATATATTGATCCAATCCATGAAAAATAATAATCAATCATAGGTTTAGTTCCTTCTTTAGACTATCCTTCACAATGATGATAATTTCTCAAGCGAAGTATGGAGTCTATTCACGTTGATCCAAAAAATCCATAGAAGGAAGGAATTTATTATACTTCTCCCCAAGAAGTATTCCCCCCAACCGATAAATATCCAGTAGGTTGACCCCTACCTTTCCAAGGTTAAGATGAAATGATTTTTTGATAGTGCATCAATGACTGATCAGTTCTCAAAGAAGTTCCAATTTATGGTATACAAAAATAAGAGAAATCCATGTCTCCTAATATAGTTAGATTTAAAAAGGTTGATTAGAAAATTCTATACCACTCTACCTAACCCAGAATTCCCATGCTCATTCATCAAAGAATTTGCCTCCGAATTGAAAATCCCACTTTGAACTCAAACCACTTTTTGAGTTTTCAAGATATGAGACTATTATAATTGAGTAACTCTAAGAAATTGGTTGATGATTGATATCATTACCATATGGACCCAAAGGGAATTTATCCAATGAGTAGGATATCCCTTGGAATGGTGTCATTATCAGTTTACTATCCTCATAAATGGTCATTTGAATGCATTCAAGAGAGGATGAAAGCCAGTGAGATGTAATATTGTGGTTTGGTGAAAGAATGGGCGTTTCATCTAGAAATAGGAATTTTTGTAAAGGTAGTATATGTGACTGGGGATTGGTTTTAAGATAGGTCAAAATAATCAACTTTAAAAACTTCAGAAAATACTTGGTACTAAGAATCGTCATTTTAGTTCCCAACAATCAGAGTTCTATAGTATGCCACATCAGTAGATTTCTATGAACTAGGATCCATCAACACAAAGTATGAATCATATATGAGTAGATTTATAATACTAAACATGAAATAAATTTGGTTAATTAAATAAAATAATCACATAACTTATGTGGCATCACATGGATCTTTTGACCCATTATATTTTTTACAATCATGTGACCCATATGATGACACATGACTGCATGACCATGTCATGGTCATTTCAATCACATAAAGGATAATTGATCACATAAAATACCTTGAGAGAGATGAAAAGCATGTAAAGTGACCATGCATCCAAGAATTTTCATCATATTTCAATAAAATTATTATTATTTAGCTCATGGATTACTTTAATTGGATGTTAGAACAATTCGTTCACACTGAGAGGTCACATTATTTGTTCTTGTGGATGGGTTATGTGACAAGGTTGCATGAATTTGTCCTGAAAAGAAATCATGTGGGAAAAAAATAACAATATATCTAGAGGTTTGAGTCATATGAAAATGGATATGCCTCTACAATCATATTTACAAGGCCCCTCATGGAATGTCAAACTTCTCTCTAAATTCTAAAATATGCACAGAATAGAAACCAGTGGAATAAAAAGGGAATCATGTGGGAATTTACTTCCTCATAACTGATTTACCATTCCCTTCACCCTCTGGACATCACTTCTGAGGGGGGGATTTTTTGACACCTTCCAAATGTTCATCAGTAAATTTGGGATCAAATAAACACCTAAATCATATGTATTATTTTCTCCCACAAATGAATATAGTAAAAATAATGGATATAGGTCATGAACCAGAGTCACATGGGTCATGTGACCTTCAATAAGACTCATAATCGCATGACCCTAGGAGAATCACATGAAAGAGTTATGTGATTTGTGTGATCTATATACTAATCACATGAAAGATGTTTCATATCCTAGATTGTTCATGTGAAGGATTTTAGAAGAGCCCTCCTGATCCTATTAAGGCCCATGTGAAGGGATATGTTATTTCATATGATTCTCCTAGATTGGCATGTCATGTAAAACATTATCTCACAAAGCTCCTATAACATGTGGTTTCATTTTACCAAAGGGCTCTAGATGTGCTGGCTAGATCTAGAGAAATACCTTTACCTTGTAAACTCAATCATGAGTTGGCTCTTGAAAATATTTATTCAATAACCTGAATTTCATTTTCCATATCGAACTAAACATGTGAGATCCCTCTAATAAGACATGTGATCATGAAATATGGTAATGATGGATTTATCATGCATTTGTTTATTATCATGTGACAAAATAATGAAATCATGAGATTTCATCACTCGGATCACATGGTATACTATCAAATCATGTGAATCTATCAACTAACTCAATACAAGATATTATGCTTTATCTTGATGCAAATAGGCATAGATACAATTATCAGTTCCTATAAAATCCTCCCTTGACACGTGAAAATTGGATACAAATACAGAGGCGTGAGCAGATTTTATAGAGCAGAGAACTATGTGACCCTAAGAGTAAACCACCTAAAAAGTATAGTGAGAAAATAAATTGATTAGGTAATAGTTTTATGTACCACATATGGTTCACTTATTTATCACATAAATGATTTTCATCATGTCAACCGAATCATGAAAAGGAGCTTTCGTGTGCCAAATTGATCATGTGATACATCAATAGGTGTACATATGAAAAATATTGAGATTTTTTTTTGGAAAAGGATAAAAATGATGGAGGCTTAATGAAAATTCTGATACATTGATTATCATGTAAATGTGTCCTGATTATCACATGATGTATTTAGTTATCACATGATAACCTTCATATATACGGATCATGTGAATACCTTTAGACATGTAATCCTAGATCACCCAAAATCCCTTAGACGTGTCACCCAGTTCATTTGAAGACCCTTGGACATGACATCCTTATAATTTGGTAGCCATCTTAAATGTTATCATTGATTTTTTGAACACTATTGGACATGTTTTTTGGATCACACGACAGACCTCAGACCTATTGTATTTATCATGCGAAGTTCCCAGATGTGTCTATATAAACATGCAACGAACCATGCACATGTAGAGTATATCATGTGATGATCCAAGGAAATTTCATCCCAGATTAACCGAAGACCCTTGACTAGTCATCCTAGATCATGTGAAGACCCTTAGACATGGAGAGAATATAACAATATATTCTTCAAACATGTAATCCATATTGGGTTGACAACCTAGTATGTGTTAAGGAATCCTCATACATGTCAGACAGAAAACTTAGTTCATGTCAAAGCATTCTCAGACATATCTGGAATACATCCCCATACTTGTAAACCATGTCAAGAAGGCATATATAGATATGTACCCTCGGTCTATATGAACCCTCAACCATGATCATTTGGCCAATAATTCCCCCCTAATATGGGAAGTGTTTGAATTGATTCATCCCATGATACCTTCATTCTATCCAAGAATTTTTAACGGGTCTATAATGATACCCCTCATTATCTATTTGAGAGTAACAGATAGAAATGTGATATGGGAATCCACTGTAGAGTAATTCCCTCAACATTCCATTTAACCAAAACTACAACATCCACCTCTTATGGGACTATTGTCTTCCTTTATCCATAAATAGATTATGAATCTATTGAACTATGATAAGTCTAATTCCTATTATAAAAATGATATATATATATAGACATCTTCCTAAGGCCCAATCTCTATATCGAAAATTCCATCAGGGCTACTTCAATATGTAATTACCACATCTATACATATTACATCTAAAAAATTTATATATTTTTTCCTTGTGTCGATCATAACTCACTTCAGCTTATGGAATTGAAATGATCATGTCACTAGCATCATAAACATCCCATAATCAGGGAAACCTTAATGTGTTAAACCTACTCAATAATATGATACAAATACCACCATGTATTGGAATCCACTATAGTGTAAGTTCCTAAGGTATTCACATATTGTTAAAATGTTGGGAGATAACCCTCACCCATCTACATGTTAAGGAAATGTAAACTATGATGACTCTAATAATTATTATAAACAAGGGGCGTAGGATGCGTTCCTAAGGCCCGAGTTCCATACCCATTTCTTAAAAATCCTTGTATAAATCATTTTAGAATGATGTTAAACAAAAAATCTTGATCTTAAATTAAATATGTGGGTTTTGATTCTTATTGTAATGTGATACATAGGATGCCTCATAGAGGGTTAATCCCAATTACGAAACACCAATTGCCTTCTTGGACGGTAGTATGCTCTAGAGTGCCTAATAACATGGATTTAAAGATAAAACAGTCCCTCATTATTAATAAATAATGGGAAATAGATGGAGAACCTCTAATAAAATTTTTTAGTTTCATTAATAGAGTACCCACTTTCATGTATAAGGATTTATAATTGGATTATTTTAATAGGGTAACCAGTCTTATATTGAGATTTGAGAAAGATTTACAAAAATATCACAAATCTATAAGAGATTCATGGAGCATGAAATAATCCCCCCCCTGAAGGGTGTGATTAACCTAACCTACAATATTCTCTAATAATGTGATTTCCTTAGTGTCGTTGGGTTTGAAACCTCAAATGATTATCTTAGTTTGGAGAGAAAACATGTGGCTACTTAAGAATATAGGAACCCTTGGTAGTTTTGATGAAAGACATAAATGGTGGAACTAAAATTAATAGATTGTTCAAATATATTTAACCCACACCCCCATAATCAATATTTTTTTAATCCAACCTTTTCTAGAAACATAAATTTTTAACTAGACATGAAATAATGTGAGAACTGACTAATTGAGTTATCATGGGTATTAGGAATCTTGTTTCCCATACCTGGATTACCACACATCCTTAAAAATAGTATTATTATGGTTTTAATGATTATATATGTTATTTATAATATAATGATTCTTTTTTATTGATAATATCATATCTACCATCTTACCTTCTAATCTGTTGGAAAATTATCATGTCACTTGTGCGTACGTGTGGACTGCCACCACCACGAAGCAATGTGATTCATTTTTCATTTTTTTCTTTATATAGATGGTAATAAGAATGGATTTTGTAAATATATATAATTTATAAGATATAATAATTATTATGAAATGGTGAATTTTTATTTTCTTTTCCTTCTTTCCCTCTGACGAAAAGTGAAAACAACATTCATGCATATGTGCAGTCTACTGTCCCCATGATTAGTGTAATTCATATTTATATATATACTTTTATGGATGACTATAAATATATAAATATATTTATATATATTTAAATATATATATATATATAACATTTATGTCATGATTATAATTTTTTTATGATTGAATCATGACCAAATTACAAGGACCAAAACTACTAAACCAAAACAAAGTATGAAAAACATAGCAGTTATCACTTATAACAATGATTTTAATAAATAATTGTTAATAAATGGGTTATAAAAGGTTATAAGTAAATAATAAATGGTATAAAATAAATGATTTTGGTTTTTGAAATATATTTATAATAAATCTATATTTATTATAAATTAGGTTTGAAATCTATTAAAGAAGTTAGACCTGAGGTAAGGGTTTTATGTTATAATCTCATTATTTATCGGGATTGTTTGCAATTAAGTTATGATGATTAAATTATATATTCTAACACTAAATAAATATCAAGAATATTCTTATACTCCATTTTATTCTATAAATTACATGTTTTAATTTCATTTTACTATTTTTAAGTACTCAAGAGACCATAAAATATTTTTAAGGAAAACCTACTATATTTCTCTATTCGATTGAAAATCATTTTTCTTTCATATAAATGTTTTATAAATAAATAAATAATTATCTTAATATTCTCCCATAAATATTTTATAGAGAACCATAATATTCATGCATTGATATTACATATTGATATAGGAATATTCATTCCATTTTACAAAAACACGAGTGAGGACCATAAAGGCTTAGCGTCTCTGTAAACATGGATATATAAATAATTGTTTCATAAGTTCACTACATAATCTCCCACTATGTTCTAAATAACTAAAACCCTTAATATAAATTTCATTCATAATACCTTTTTTTGTAAACTAGGTAATGGAAACATAATAAAGGATTATCTAAGATTCCCAATATGGATAAACAAGGGAGATATCAACATAACATGAGAATAAGGGAATGAGAACATGAGAATAACATTTTAAAACCATAACTTGTATATCATGGCTCATAAAATTGAGTCATGAAATAAATATTATAATTTTTTATGACATGAATCATTATGAAACTGAAGAACACGATCCAAGGTATTATAACATTAGAATAATGAATATATTTTTAGAATACACATAAGCATAGAAAATCTTTTCCTTGATAGAAAAGTTTCATTTCCAAGACTATTATAGTGGAATGGATTCACTCCCCAAACCATCGTAGTAATGAAGGTTTACTCCCATGAATATCATATCAAAAATATCCCCTTTCTGAACTCAGTTTAATCATCATTTAAATATTATTTATCTCATGAGGTATCCATTATTACCCAATGCATTGGAGGGATATATAATTATTGGACCACACATCACATAATGAAAATCATATATATGTGTTCCAAAAGATCATTAATAATTCATCATATTATAAGCCTAGGAAAATAAAATCGAATTCATAAAAATTTTATAATAACGAAACCTATGAAAACTAAAAGGTTTTAATAAAAATTTCCTCAAGGAATAACCCATGGAAAAAATAGGTTTCATAATCATTTCATCAATTCGTCATATCAAAACCCCTAAAAAAATGGGTTTCATAGATATATTTTTATCATAATCATAAAAAATATTGTAAAGTAATAAATATAGTACCATTGGATCACATCCCCATTAAAAATAAGACAACTCATAGTTTTTTTACTAATGATTATAAATTCCATAAAAAGAACATTAATACATTCTTGAAGAAAAATAAACTTTCTATGTTGAAAATAACATTTTAAAATATAATAATTTATAAAATATTAAAGAAAGAGTTTCTTTTACAATACCCTTGTAAAATTGAAAATTATAATTAAAATCATTGATTTTTCATGATAGTGTGAAATAAAACTTATTTCTTTCACATTAAAATGAAAAGTCCGTTCTCATTTTTAGTAAAAATTCAAAAGAATCACATTTTAGAAAGAGATAAGAAGATTCATTTTAAAAAAATTGTAAAAAATAAAACATGGATAAATTTCTTTAAAAAATAATATTATAATACTGAAAACACACTTGAAAAAAAAATTAGATCATGGATATGGAAGAAAAAGGGTTTTCAACTAAAGAGATAAATAAAGTCACTTTTCTGTAAAAACATTATTTTAGCCTCTTGAGTACTCAAAGATATAAAATGAAAGGAAATGATTATTTTTTCTCAAAATATAACCATATGATATGAGAATTCATGGTTCTATTTAGTTATAGATGATAATATTTCATCATTATAAAAATAATCATAAATTATTCTGATGAACAATGTGATTATATCATAAAACCCTTACCACATTGGTATCTTTTGAATCGTAACCCTGTGAAAGAATGAAACTTTAATGTATTAGTATAACCCCATAATTTTCATGATAATAATAATAATATACATTCAAAATTAATATATAAACCACTGAAAATTAAAAGGTGTTGAATATGAAATGTGTCCCGCTAAAATAAAAGTGAGACGAAAATCCATTACTTTAATTCTAGAATTTCTCCATACACATTCAAACATCATGTATAATAAATATAGATTTATAATATATATATTAAATAACCATAATCATATTTATCATGTCATATATTATTTACTTATAACCTTTTATCACCTGTTTACTAACAATTCATTGTTAAAATCACTATTACAGGTTATAAATGCTTCATTTTTCATGTATGATTCAGTATGGTAGTTTTGGTCCTTATACATTTATTATAGTAACATAATATACTGAATTGTAATCATGATATAAGTATAATATATATCCATTTTTATATTAATCCATAAAATTTATAAATAGAAAAAGGAATTACATTGTTCATGGAGACGATAAGTCATACGTACACATGAATGATGTTTCCATTTTCTCAATAGATGGAATGAAAGAAAGGTACATTTTTATTAACCTTTATAGAAATATATCTATATCATATATATAATACATATTCATCAAATATATTATTTTTACCATACATGTAAAAATAAAATAAAAATGTATCATGTTGCTTTGTGGAGGAATTAGTTTACACATACGCATGAGCGACATTATCGTTAGGCGATAGTCTATTGTACACACAATCAACAGTTGTGCTTCTTATTTGACGGAAGAGGTGATGGATATAGGTTATCGAATTAACATAAAAAATATAATTATATTTTATATACTTATTTTATTTTATCATCATATTTTAATAATATTTTAGTGATGTGGAAGAATAAATAAGAAACAAATGCATTGTTTAGAACTATACATGTTCTTCAGAAACCCTATTTAGGTTTACACCAAAATCCTTATTAGAAGGGTTTCCTAATGAAAATAATGCCTGTAGGATGTGGGGAGTGAATTAAGGAATGAATTTGTGTAAGAATTTTCTAAACCAAAAGGATTTGTAATTGTTAATAAGATTGGAGAGGAGATGTACATTTATAAGTGGGGAGAGGACCAACTTGGAAACAACAACAAAATTTTCTAAAAGAATCCTAAGTGATAAAGTCATTCATTGGAAAAATGATTTAAAATGTACTTATATTGTAATATAGGATAGCATGAGGTCCAAATATGGATATAAAATGTGATTTTTATATGCTTAATTTCAAAATTACACATATCTTTTTTGTTTAACCCCTTGATAAACATGTTTTAACCTGAAGCATGGTAATTAATTTTTACTATTTTTACTATTCATTTTAACAAAAATAGGTTGGAATTGTTATATAATGTTAATTATTTGGATTTCAAATACTTAATCTATTTTATGAAATTCAATTCATATGATTGGCATAATTTTATTTAAAATTAAACTGGGAGACCCAATGAAAAGGCAGTTTTCCAATGAAAATGTTGGCATAAGTAATAAATGTATTTATATAAAAAATTAACATAATATTTATTACAATGAAATAAATTTTATTAATAATATTATTAATTAAGTAATTTTACTCTTAAACACATTTTAAAATACAATTTAACTAATTTTGATTCATTATTATTCATCTATCTGATTTTGTGTCAGAAAATATATGGATACATTTCATTTTCAGTTATTTAAATGGCCCGTGTTTCAGTTTATTACCATTCAATATTTATTTTTCCTTATCTAGTTATTTGAATGAAATGTGGTTATAGTTATTACCTTTCCATATTGTTTATTTAATTTTATTCATATTATTTATTGCATGGTATGTGTGTTCAATTATTTATCTTTATATATTTACTATTATCATTGATTCATTATTGCATCTTCTATACTTTAATCATAATAAAAATTTGAACTCACCCTTATTATGTTTCTTTCCCCATGATTCCAAGAATTTTACTATGATATATATGAAGGGATTAACTTGATAGAATAGAGTTATCCTAGATGTTATTTATTTAGAAGGAAAATATTATGTTGTAAATAGTGTATTATTTGGTAATAGAGGAATCATTTATGTATCTGGATTAATAAGACTACTAATCTTTAAGTCCTTCGGGGCCTGATTACATATAATCATGTTAATATAATATAATCATACACCGACTTCGGGCCTTCTGGGGTTGGTTCCCTATAGATGGTATCAAATAATTTTTAGTAGAAACCACGAGAACTATATTTAGGCAAACATAGATTAGAGATAATAAACCTAGATAAAAATTTGAGGATAGGTATAGAAGAACACCATATAATTTTAGTAATTTATTGATTATGTGGGTATTCCAAAAAATAAATCCTTTCCTAGATACAAAAAGTGGTCATGGTTATGGAATAGATGTACCTAGGAGTAATAACTCTGACAAGGTGTTTCAGTCTTGACTCAGGCAAACCCGGTAAACAAAAATGGGCCTTACTGCACACCAGGTTTGACACACCTGAGGTATATTCTTAAGATAATTCACATTTTATTTACAAAACATTATAAAGTATTTTAATAAATAATGAAAATGAATTTCCTAGGTTAAACCTAAGGTGTTTTAAATTGAAGATAAGGTGTCATGATTTAAAAATCCTACAATTTATATTATGGATAAACCCTACACCTTGGAATGACCTATGTGGAAATAGATGGATGACTTATTTAGGTATTGAGGTTCTATTGAAACCCATAGTTAAGAGTCTATTTAATTATTATACTTCAAGGATGTAAATTTGGTTTATTTTTGAAATTATATTAATTTGGTATTATAAAAGGAGAACCTATAGTTCGAGTGACAAAAAATAAAATTTGAATGGCCATGGGTCTTAAACCCATGACAAAAGCACGATAATGGTTTCACACTAACCACTGACCAAAGCAATGTACTAGTTAAAATTTCACTATTTTAATTCATACAATTTGACGAATAAATGTTAATGATGAACCACTAATGTCACATTTTAGGATTATATATTATTTTATTAACCATATTGGTTTTGGAAGATAGTTATAGTCAAATAGTTATAATTTTCACTCTTTTATAGGCCTTATAAACCTTTAAAATTTACTTTTAGTTCATTAGGAATAAAAAAAATTATTGGTAATTAATTTCTAGGAGTAAATTAATGAATTATAATTTAATGTAAGAGAAACCCAAATTTAGGATTGATCATATGAAATATAAACATATCAATTATTTATATTTAATTATATTCTTAGTTAGTAAAAGAATTAACCAACATTTTGAGAATGACTTAGAAATAAAATGTTTTCCAAATACCTTATTTTTTGTAGAATTGATGGTCTTATAAATCATCACAAATTTATGAAATTGAGGACCACAAATTTATATTTTTTTGACTAAAAATTAATTTTTTATTTAAAAAGCACTTTTGAGGAAAAAGTGGGAAACCTGATGTATGAAAATACCCATATCAAGACTACACGTAACTGCACCTCTCCAACAACTACACCGTTATGTTAAGCCTCCACCTCGCATGACCGCTCAGTGTGTTGTCCCATGCAAGTTTGCATGGGTCTGGTTCAGATGGTAATATCATACACTCTCATTCATCCAAATCTGAATGGTTATTCACAGATTGATGCTTCTTTCTATGTAACATCATTTGGCGCTGATCCTTGTAGACTTCTAATTGCATCCACCATTAAAATTCAGAATAAACCATAAAACTGCCTCAAATCGTACCCATTAAAGATAACAAAATCACCACTAAGATTAAACCAAATACCAAATTAAAAACATCACAAAAAATCCAACGAAACACTCATCAATGTCGATTTCCCTGAACTGTCCACTGTACCTCACATCTCAAAGAACCTAAAAGACCACCACTCTGCCTCGCCTCAGTGGTAATGGAGGAATTAAGGAACCATAGCAGAGAACCAAGCAAGAGGCAGGACGAAACACCGAGGATGAATCGTCGGTGATGAGATGACCTAAATGCCAATCAACAGCTGGAATCAAAACACACACAAATCCCAAAAGACACTAACATCACTAGTTGATTCAGGAGGAACAAAAAAATGTAGGAAAAAAATGAAATCAAACTGCCTCCTCAAAAACATGAAAGTGAACTAATAGACAATGAAGGCCGCGAAGATGGAAATCATTGAATCTGAACAAACACCACCACTGATTGCTGGATCAAAGGAGGAACATGAAGCCATCGCTAATTCATCACAAGACTGAAACCCTCACAGCAGACTAAACCCATGACCAGAACTAGATCCAAATCAAAGATACTAAACTGAACCCACCGTGTGGATGAAGAAAATATGAGTACTTTGGTGAAGAAACAATCCCAATGCCACTGAAGGCCAAAAGCTGAGCTGAAAACACAAACATCATGCCGCTGAAATCTAAAATCTGAGAAATCCAACGTAGAAATCTGGAGACCGAGCTGAGAAACACCAGCAACCACTGATAGACGACATCGCCCAATGCCCCCACAGAAATCCGGAGTCCAAGAATGATGCCATAGAAATCCATAAATTGATATGAGAAACACTATTTCCACAGCTGATAGTAGACATCGTCTGAATGCCTGAGAGAGAGAAACATGAAGCTACCAAACAGAAAATAGAATTGTGCCTGAAGATTGAAGCGGCCAAAGAAAAATCCTCTGCCTTGGATCCTCCCTCACCAAAAACATGCTTCGTCCCCATCTACACCTCCAAAGAGCCTATTATCCACATAGGAGGAAAAACCATAGGGTGCCCCCGAGAGTGGAGCTCCTAAGGCTATCACATGACAACTTTCTATTGATCGTTCACTTGTCTGTGATTTATAACCTCATTAAATCTCTATAAAAATTAATTCATTTTCTCCAAATAAATATTTTAAATTTTCACTAATGTTATCCTAATTAGAGATCTAGTTATATGGTAGTTCATGTGACATTTTTACTTCCCATTATATGTTTTCAAGAGGATGTTTTACGAACCCTTCTCACAATGTGGGATTTAAACATAAGAAATATAAAAAAATCTATCACCAAGATCGAGTTAAAATTGTGAGTATGAAATTTAATTAAGGTGGGGAAAATGTAACACCACGAAATTATAATGTACAAATTTTTATTCAATAGCGTGTATGAAATTCAACACCAAGTGTAAAAATAGAATATGATAAACTGATACTTTACAATATATTTACTATTTAAAACAAATATAATATATTCCATATATTTTAATGCAAACAACACTGAGTTATCTTGAATTACATGCAGGAGATACCTTCCTCTATAGCTTTAATTACACACAAAAGATACCTTCCTCAACAACTTGCATTAAATTTAAGAGTGACCTTCCACAATAGCTTGCGTTACATGCATGTCCAAGTTTAACTAAATAACAATGTATTATTAAAATAATATAATTTAATATAATATAATATAACCTAGTAATTATGTTCGCATTTATGAATAGTATTAACTAACATATTAAAATCTATGTTTTACACAAATATAAATTGAATTCATTAGTTACCAATTAATTAGAAACCAAAATAAGAACTAATAAGATATAAAAAAGAAATATTTTAATTTTTATGCTTCCAATGGTATTTTGTCTAAATAAAAAAAATTAAATACAATTATTAAATGATTTCAATGAAATATTTTTTTTATATATTTAATAATATATTTTTGATTTACATCTATTACGTTCGAAACGCATAAGATAAGAACAAACACTATTTTACACATAAAACCAATATATTTATAAAGGAAATATTTTTACCTTTTAATAGAGGACCAATTTTAAATATTAATTTTAACTCTTTAATTGAATTAATATTTCAAAATAAAATTCTTATTTCATATATAAACATAATAATTATTTTAGGGTGATATTTAATATTTTTCTAAAACATTACATTTTTTAACAAATAGTTAAATTACTAAATTTTAGTTCAAAACTTCTTTTTAATATTACTTATTTATAAGGTTAAATTAAAATTTTAATTCGTTTCAATGTTTAATTAGATCATATTTTTATAAATTAATAGAATTTATTTCGTTGTAATCAATTTGAATTTGAAATTGATTATAAAAACATAGTAAACATTAAGACATGTTTACTTGAAAAATATTTATTGTCGTATTGCTTGTGGGATTAAATTTAAATCAAATTTGAAAAATAATATAATTGGAATTTGGAAAAATGGATTACATATTTTGAATCAGTATAATTTTTAATTTCAAATAATACCAAATTTTTATTTGACCAAAAATATTATTGAAAGTAATTAAAATTAATTACAATTACTAAGGAAAATTAAACTTAATAAAGGACTAAACCTTTCACTTAAGGACCCAAATTACTTATAAACCTATAAAAACACATTTTATGGCCATAAATCATCCATTAACCTTCCATTATTGAGTTTTTTAAATTTTTTATGACTTTGTTTTGGTACAAACGTGGGTACATCTAACTTCTTTTCAAAATACCAAGTGAGTCCTTTTCCTCCCTTATAAAAGGCCACCACCCCCTCTCAAGACACATTGGACAATCCATCCTCGGCTTAAATAGTCTCCCAAAATCATTAAATTTGAGCTAGAATCCCCAATTTGGGTATAAATCTACATAAGTAAGTGTTTTTGTATATACCAAAATTAGTTACCTAACTAAGAGGTAACATCTTTTATTAAGCATTTTAGTTTTATTTCCATTGAACGACCCCTAAAATATTCTTATTACTTTATTTTATAACAAAAACAGTATAATAAATGTACAAGTATGTTTTTATTCTATGTATCCTACCTATAAATACACACACCTCTATCTAATGGGCAACAAACATATTGTTTCTGTTCATGGTGAACAACCGCCTCGTGAAATGATGATTGTCTATTTTTCCTCTACCACATATCATGGTGGAAATTATGATGGAAACTATATTTATATATGATATTTATTATTTATTTATACTTATTTAATTATTTTATAATAGATACCTTTAATACTTTCCATTTTTTGTTAATATGATAATATCATTTGAGGAAGTGTGGACTATGCCCCCTCAAAAGGATGTGATTCGTTCACATGATACATGGAATGTATAAAAGTTAATTATAATTAAACATATGAGACATAAAAAATATATATTATATCAATGAAATAATTAAATTTCTATATATATATCATGTTATTTATTACCCTCTCACACACTTAAAAGGTGAAAAAGTTATTCATGAACGTGTGAAGTACCGCCTCCTCGACATGATGTGATGCCTTTTTCATCAAAATAATTCTATATATAATTATATATGATTAGAAAATATGGAATTTATGATATAATTACCATTATATAAATTTATCGTGTCACATACCTTCTTTCCAAAATGATCATTGAACAGTAAAAACATTGTACATGCGTACGTACGACCTACTATTTCCATGATTGAAACAATGATTCATTTTTCATAACTTTGTGTAATGATTGTTTATAAAAGTATAATTTATATATAAAAAGAAAATTATTCCATGATTATTATTCTGGATATGTTATATAATGACCCCTTGACCATAGTTGACCTACCAAAGTTGTTTTTGACACATAAACCGAATTTGATCTAAACACCAGATGTAAAAAACAATTGTTTAAGTAGTTTTATAAAATATAGTAAAATATGAAATAAAAGTAATGATAAACATGAAAAAGGTTGTCAATAAATTATTTAATTAACATATTTTTATTAAATAGTACAATAAAGTACATTTAATCAAAATGAAATTCAAGGTAATGGATTCTCATCTCACTTTTTACAACTATGAGATAAATGTCACGTTCAAAATTTATTTCTTTTGTGTGGTTTATAGAATATCCATTTTGATATTTTATATCATGAATTATTTTATATTCATGGTATTTAAAACTTTTATTCAATATTATTCCTTCCTGAAGATTTTCATTTAAAATGTTTGAAAATTGTATGAGACACATTGGGATATTTAAATAGTATTTTCCTTAAGAATAGTACCGATTATCTATCAATATAATTTCCATTCAATGAAATTATATAAACATTGTTCAATAAATAATTTCATTCTTATCTAGTTATTATTTACCATTTTCAATTATTTTTACCATTTTTACACTCTTTTCTACTCCAAATGTTTTAGAAAATGTTTTTTAGAAAACCCAACTTTATATATCTCTTTAGTGAGATAAATGGTGTTCTTCTAAAAACCAAGTTTTATTAAAAAAATCAAAAATTAATTTAATATGATTTTGTAAATACATTTTACCCTTTTTTAAAAAAATTTTTTCTAAGGAATCTTCATTCAACTTTCCTGACAATGAATTTTTCATACCTTTTAACCATGCAAAATGAATTTTCTTTTACCTCATACGGTAAGTACAGATTTACCAACTATCATTTCTTTAAATTTTAATTTTCATGTTTAAAAAAAATTAAAATAAAATACTTTAAAATTTTATTTTCAAATAAAAGGTTTCTCAGATGCGTTTTCATAATAAATGGATATTTTCATCATTAATGTCTTTAGAATATCATTTTATAGTATTTCTAGTCATTAATGACAAAAAAAAATATTATTTTTAATCCACTTGGGTTATATTTTATTGATATCATCCTATTTTATCCTTGGGATGTTTTTTGGATTTATTTGGATAAGGATATTATTATAATTCACTTATATGGTTCATTTGTTAGTCCCCTTGAAATATTCAATCTCCTATGATCATTAACATTAAATTTATTCAAAATTATTTCTTTCATTTATCATGGATATTAGTAGTTCCTAACCACATAATTCTTTACATACGACGTCTAATTTGATAGTTATTTGATTATTTGGGGAAGTATTGATAAATTCATATTCTTTATTAAATATGAATATTTGATAAGGCATATTGTTTATTAATTAAATCTATTACATGATATTAATCTGTATTTTAAAATAAAATGATGGGTGGATCCCAGACTTTATATAGATTCTTGACACATTGATAGGTTTTCAAGAGACAAATAAGTTGTAAAAATTAAACGAGTTTTTTTCTATAGTTTTTAATTTTCTGGATTATGGATTTTTATACTATAGTTTTTCATGTTCTTGAGACATGATAACCAATAATTAATAATTTCCTTAATTTTGATTCATTATTATTCATCCATGAGATTTTTCATCTACGTATCTATGGATACATTTAATTTTCATTTATTTAGATAGTATGTGTTTCAGTTTCACACCTTTCCATGTTTATTTTTCTCTAACTATTTATTTAGATGGAATGTGTTTCTAGTTATCAACTTGACATATCATTTATGCACTTCCATTTAGTTTATTGATTACATGGAAAGTTTTTTCAACTATTTACCATTATATATTAACTATTCTCATTGATTAATTATTATTTTTCTCTATACCTTACCCTTACTAAGCATTTGAGATCACCCTTACTATGATTCTTTCCCCTGGAATCTAATAAGTGTACTACTAAATAAATGTATGGATTTAATTTATGGATTAGAGTTATACTCCAAGTGATTTATTTAGAAGAAGAAAAATATGTTGTAATTAGTGTATTATTTTGTTATACAAAACTCATTTATGTATCTGGTTTTCCAAGACTACAAAACATTCTTTCCTTTTGGTCTTGATTCCTTATAATAGTGCCAATGTAATAGTAGCAATCAATAGTTTCGAGCCTTTTGGGGGTGGTCCCTACATGATTACTCAAGATACCAAAAGAATATTTTTAAAGAAAACTGACATTATTTATCTCTTCAGTCAAAAATCTGTTTTGTTACATATCCATATTTTCTAAAAATAATTTAAATAGTTTTTTTAATATTATCCTACAATTTTTTAAAGTCGTTTTTACCCATGATTAACTTTTTTATGAGTAAAATTAATAGGAATATTCTTGTTATTTTCTAAATGACATACTTTTGACTTTTTATTGAAAATGTGAAAGGAATATTTGTTTTAATATATATATATATAATGAATGTAATTTCCCACCATCTTTATATTGAATCATAATTTAAAATTTTCCATGTTTATTTTCAATGATTTTTTTTTAATATTTGTGATTTTTTTATTTTTTAAAAATTTATTTTTAAATTGAGATTGGTATTTTTTTTCAAGAAATGTTCTAGGGATCTTTTAAAGGTATTTTTAACTATATGAACACCCATTAATGTTACTGGGGATATGATCCAATGATATCATCTTTACTATTTCTATGTATGTTTTATTATAAGTAAGTATTTATGTATATTTTTTTAATATAGATATTTTTTGATTTATACATTTTGAGAATGAATTATGTTGATCATTAAAAATATAAGGAATGCATAGGAAATATAAGTGATGGGTGGGGCCTGGTTAAAAATAGTCCCTTGATGCATTGAAATATTTCATGAGAAAAAAAATTTAATTCCATATTATAGAGGTTTTTGGTTTATTCATACCTATTTTTTAAGAATTACGACTTGTTTGACAGTCTGTGATAATAATATTCACGATATCTTGGTTGAGAAACACTAATCATAAAGGTCTAAAATTTTGAATTTCATTTAATAGGAATTAATTTTCAAATATCCGTGTGTTTTTATATTGATATTAGCCATGTATTATCATTAAACACAAGTTTTTATTTAATTTAATGTGTTTTTATTCTCCACTATTCTATGAAGATTGTGCCTTATTTACTATAATGACCCAAACTGTTATAAATAAAATTTATCTTGTGATTTAATTAAATGTCATTTTATATAATATGGTTATAGAAAAGTACAGATAATTCTTTTTTTAATATATTCTATCATATTTAAAATACCTATAATTATAATTATAATTGATAATATAGTCGTTGAAAATTGATCACATGATTAGTATAAATATAGGATTTTAAAAAATCCAATTGGCATAGAATGATGAAGTAATGGTCTCAACCAGTAGGATCATACCCTATGAAGCCCATTTATTAGATCTTCTAAAGTAGATAGTATCTTTAAAATGTTACTTTTACTAAAACTATGCTAATATCTAACTACTTAAGCATGAGAGAAACTATTTATTATAGAAGTTCAAGATCATCAAGATCACAGCCCAAACCATGTTTGTCGAACTACCCCAAGAAAGTCTCACCATCACAAACCTTATACTTTGGGTGTTTATTGGTGTATTAAAGAGATATATATATAGACCCTATATATATGTGTATGTAAATAATTTTTTATAAAATAATGGATATATTTTCATCCTATTATTATTACTTTATAAATTATTTTTATCTTCATACAATAAAAGAAAAATAGTATTTTGGGGTAATATTCAATTTAAATTAAGGAATTATTTTTAATGAATTAATAGATTTTTGAAATAAATAATACTTTAATACAATTTTATTAAGTAATTTTTATAAAATATAAATGATCATATAATTTTTATGAAGTAAAATGTAATTTTAATAAGGGTTCAAAAACTATTATTGCAAAAAAACCAAGATCTTTCAAAAAAAATAGATTCTTATTTTAACATTGAAAATACACATATTTGGAAATTTATTTTGATAAAATGAGTATTGTTTTTCTAATCTAAATTTTGAAATTATCTAATGGTAAATTTTTCATAATTTTTTGAGATAGTTGAATTTTTTCGAAAAAATTAAATATCATATAAATATACTTTATGTATTATGGAATAATGATGACCAAAACGTGATATAATAAATACTATAAAATGTATCCATGACCAAATATATGATTTATATTAAAAATAATGAGATTTTAAGCATATTTTATTACTTCTAAAAAGTCATTATGAATACTCCAAAACATTTAATATATTTTAAGGTTCTAAAATCATTTCCATAAGATTATGACACACATCCACATAAGAAATTAATTATTTTATTATCTTCATCCATTTTACATATAAAATAATAAAAAACACTCCCATTTGGAAGAAACCATGGGTAGAAAATAAGTTAAGTTTTTTGGTTTTGGTTATTTTATTGTATAGATTCCAAAACCTACGTTTGAGAAGAAATAAAGAAACCCCCACTCATTTCCTATATAAACCCACCCATTCTCCCATTTCTATTCAATAAAAATTATTGAATCATTTAATTACTCTTTCTTACCCTCTCTAGATCCCTAAATATGTTCCCCCAAGCTCTCAAGAATCTCCTCCCAAGCATTTGGAGTCACTCACTCAAATAAGGGATCCTTGCCTTATCTTCTTTATTATTTTTTCTTTATTATCTTATGCCCTCTATTTCCAATTACTAATGTTGGGATATGTGTTTTCATGTCCCTATTACATTCCCTTTGATGTTAAAATTATGAGATACCCCTTTCATTCTCGTCAACCAATTTTATGAATTATCATGTCATGACGCAATGCTTCTAAAATTTCATTGTGACTTTCCAAGATGAGATAATTGTCTAGTGAATACAATACCCATTTCCTATCAAGGATGTTAAAATTTAAAAATTATAATTCTTTAAATTTTTACTTATATTTATTTATTCCAAACTCCTTGATCATTTAATAAAATATTACGATGAATTAATCCATGTCGTATAATCTATGTGGCACACTTAAAACATGAGAATGAAATGAATGTGATGGGTGCACATGGAATTATATAGCACTATAATGCATTGGGTAATGTAAAGTATCACAATGCTTAATTTTGGGATATGGAGTGAAATATATTCCTTTATGGGACTATTTCCATCATGATGTCTTGGTAGTTAACCTTAACTTATGTTTATGATTCATTGTATTAATTTGTTGCCACACTTCTCATGTTATGATTATCATGCTATATAATTTGTTAATATTCCTGTTCTTTTTTATTCCCTGATGTTCTATATATTTTATAACATGTATTTTTTTATTCCATTATCTTTCCTTTAATGGTCTTTATAGCTCACCTCGTTCATATGTATGCCCCCATGATATCCTAGGTAGTTTTATTTGCGAGCATGTCAAGGAAGTTTTTAATAAAGATTATGTATTTCCTATTTTAAGTTGTTATGTAATGTACCTACTTCCCAAAGGCACTAGAATAATTGATCTTTGGGGTTTTATTATGTGTAATTTAATGTAATAAATCATGAATTGATGTGAAATAAAGAGAACGGTTTTCATAGTTAGTATCAATGGAAATGTTTGGTTATTTTGGGGATTTGGATTAGAAAACTCAAGCAAATGCCTTATGGATAAGACTAAGTATAAAAAAATATCTGAATCTGGGTAAGTATACAGTAAATGGTTTATCAATAAAATACATCCTTTTCTTGATACTATACATGGACATGGTTTCGGAATAGTTATACCTAGGGATAAAAAATATAATAATGTTCGTCGGGCTTAACTTGACATAACCCGATAAAAGACAACAAGCCTTATTGCGCACCTAGTTTGACACTCCCAAGAGATATTATTTGGTAAAATCAAAATCTCATTATGAAAGTTTTTTTAGTGGAACATAAAATTCCATAAGAATATATATTTTAAAATAGATCATCAATAACATAGATTGAAGTCTAGAAATTCATAAGTTTAGGAAATAAATATAAGTTATAAGTTATCCATTTAAGGTCATTAGATTCCCCCTTTATGTGTTTAATAGTTTAAAAATAATAATCCATAATATTCTTTTTATTCTATCCAATGGATGAAAATAGGGGGAATCAGGTAAATAGTCAATGAGATGGGCAATGTGAAGATTTCCCCAATGAGATTCCCAAACTAATGGGAGTGGGAATCAAGAAATTTATGATGACACTCTCTCAGCTGATTTAGGTTCTGAATAGAAACATTGATTAGGATGAGTGACCAAATCTCCCTAAGAAAGAACAAGATCTAATTGAGTCCATTATGTAACAAAGGCCTCTAACTTTGAATGGATCATCTAATCCCTTAATTACGAAATAATGTATCAACTCCATTGATAAAATGTTCTCAATTCTTCAATGTATAGAACTATAGAAGGTTCTATTTTTTTTATCACATGCAGGGATAATTTGATCAATGATGGAAATTGATTGAAAATATAAATCATGAGTAATAGAATGAAGTAATAGGGTGGAAGGAATTCAAGAAAATGATTATTGATAAAAAATTTCCTCACAATCTCTAAATTAAAACGGGAACGGGTTTTTATTCACTCAGTCAAAAAAACAATGAATCTATTAGTTCATATGAAGAAAATGTCACAAGAATTGCATAATATGACTTAGGATTTTTCATTATCCCTGAATGTAAGGTTCACCACTTCGTTTTGTGGGATAAAACCTAGTCCAAAAAAAGCCCTGGCGATCTGTGGCTTTGATAGCTATAAAAAATTGTCTAATGTTCCATAAAATAAAATATAGATATCAAAGAATTTTAAGGGTGTCATAAAGATAAGAAAAAAAAATTGTGTATTAATTATGGTGTACCAAAAGATGAGTCTAGTGGTGCGAATAAATTTCACGATCCATCTTGTCAAATGTATGAAAAGAAGCACCTCGAAAATTACCTAAGGGGGTGAGGAAATGCTTTATTATTTGGAATGAATTACACCTAGATAACGATTGTCGATAGGAGAAAACCACTAATGCGATGGTTTAAAGGAATGATATAGTCCACCCTTAGTGTATTGTTTATTGCTTAAAATATAAGAAACCATGGAAAATTTAAAACTAATGCACTAAGACAAGGTTTTTCGGAGACCACCAATAACTTCCAAGACTGTAAGGGAGAGTATTCTCCATCACAACCTATGTGGTGGATCCTGAAAATGAAGTGGTGATAGGTATTCTAGTTATTCATTCAATAATAATGAATATAATTTTGGATTCTGGTTATATTAATTCCTTTATATCATAATATTTTAGTTGAACAATTTAAACACCACCATAAATAATGGAAGTGGATTTGTCAGTGAAAATGGAAAATGGATAAATTATTGAATCACAAGTACATTACTCCTCCCATATCATTGTTTTTTGGATGAACATCCCAGGGTACCTTATCAAACTCTATTTGGGGTATTTTTATGCAATTCTTTGCATGTATTGTCTTTCCCAATATAGAGACAACATAAATTACCATGATAAAGAAATCACTCTCTATATTGAAAATCGCCCCCGATTCTGTATAAGTGCAATGAGGAGGAGGAATATTTTATAGAACCATCATCTCAAGAATTGATATTATTGTGATATTAGAATTTTTATCTAGATTAAATGATTGATTCTAAGGAATTAATCATCATTGATGGAATGCCTGTTTTAAGGGAATACACTGATGTGTTTCCAAAGATATTTCATGGTCTTCCTCTTAACTGAGAGGTTGAATTTCCAATCAAGCTTTTACCAAGGGTGTTTTCATTATCCAAGACTCTATATAGAATTGATTTTTTGGAACTTGATGAGATGGAGAAACAACTACAAGAAAATCTGGATAAATTGTTCATACACCCAAGTTCTTCACCATGTGGTGCACCTGTCCTCTTTGTCAAGAAGAATTATGGATCAATGATCCCTTAGGTTGATTATCATGAGCTCAACAAGATTGTGATAAATAATACACTACCACGAGTTGATGAATTGTTTGATGAAATAAAATGAGAACAATACTTCCCTATGGTGAATCTATAGTTGAGATTTTACAAAGTTAGGGTGAACAATGAGGATGTACCAAGACTACTTTTCATATGAGGTACGGGCATTACGAGTTCATAGTGATGCCTTTCAGACTTACTAGTTTTCCAGAAATCATCATGGACTTAATTAATGGAGTGTTTAGATATTACCATGACAAATATGTGGTAGTATTTATATATGATATTATAATATTCTCTAAAACCAAGAATGACCATGAGGATCATCTGAGCATTGTGCTAAATACCTTTTGAAATGGTACGTACTATGCAAAGTACATAAAATGTGAGTTCTCTTTGAAGGATTTATCATTTATGGGGAATATAATCATAAAAAATGGGATATTAGTGGGCCATTCAATGATAAAAGAAATTTAAGGATGGATGGGACCAACATTTGTGACATATATTTGTAGTTTCCTTGGATTAGTTGGGCATTATCATCAATTTGTGATAAATTTATCATCATTTTCAAACCCTCTAACTAGGATAACTTTAAATGGAGTCAATGTTTCAAGGAATTTTGAATGTGAGGAGAGCTTCAAGGAGATAAAAATAAGTATTATCATTTCACCTATTCTCAAAATAAAAACAAGAGGATAAATTTTTGTGTTGTTCTGTGACACTTCAAAGAATGTATTGGGTTGTGTGTTACTTTAAAATGACAAATTCATTGCATATGCTTCATGGTAGTTGAATGTTCATTAACAGAACTACTAAATTCATTATCTAGAGTCAGTTGTAGTGATCATATCTTTTAAAATATGATGGCATTATCTCTTTGGGGAGAAGTGTGAAATATATATGGATAAAAATCCTCATATATATATATTCATATATAAAGAGATGAATATGCGCCAACAGATATGGTCAGGTCTGGTCAAGGACTATGACTGCTCAATCCACTACCATACTACTAATGAAAATAAATTGGTAGATGATCTTAGTTGAAAGGATCCATCAATTTTATCATGGTTTATAATTGATAGGGATCTAATCATATAATATTTTAAAAGGATGGACATGGATATCATAAATAAAGGAACATCATCAATCCTTTCACAAATAATTTCTCAACTATCTCTTATGGAGAGGTTAAAGGATGCTCAAAGAGATGATGTGGGAATCCAAAAAAAGTGGAAGCCATATGGAAATGTAAACCCTCATAGTTTAATGTTAATGAAGACTGAGTTGGGATATTTGGTTTAAGACTCTGTGTACCATAAAATCCTGAGTTAAAGAAGGAGTTGTTGGATGATGCACATAGATTGCCCTTCTCCATCCACCCAGGAAGAAAAAAGATGTATCGATATCTCTGAGAATACTATTAGTTGGACAATATAAAGAAGGGGATCATGTAATATACATCAAGATGTCTGGTATGTCAGCAAGTGAAAGCAGAAAAGAAAAAATATAGCAGGATGATGAAACCATTACCCATACCTATATGGAAATTTGAAAACATCACCATTGAATTTTTTCACTATTATTATAATGAAATCATTAATGAATAATGTTATATGAGTTGTGGTGGATTTTCTTATAAAGACTACATGATTAATTGTGATTTGAGAGTATTTATCACTCAATAAACTTGCAAGTATACACATTAGGGAAGTGGTGAGGCATGATGGAACACCACTATCGATTGTATCCGATCAATATCAAAGATTAAACTATATGTTCCTAAAGAGTCTCCAACAATCTCTACACACCAAGCAGAACTACATCATGTTTTATAACCCCCAAAATGATGGACAATATGAACATACTATCCAAAAACTTGAGGAAATGTTGAGAGCATGCTAAATTGACTTCAATGGAGGATGTGATAAACATCCTCTTCTTGTTAAGTTCTCTTATAATAATTGTTTCCACTATAATATCAAAATTTATCCCTATAATTCCCTTTATTGTAAGAGGTGTAGAACACTTGAATGCTTTGATAAAGCTGGGGATCAAGAACTACTAGGTCCTAAAATGTTCTCGGAAATGGTATAAAAGGTTAAGACCATTCAGTTATACATAAAGGATACTTAGAGTTTATAGAAGACCTATGATGACAATTTTTAATAATGCATATAGTTTGATATTGGGGAAATGGTATTCCTCTATATATATCTATGGTATAAAGTTACGATAATTTGGGAGAAAGGAAATCTTAGTTCATTTTATATCAACCCCTTTGAGATCCTTGATTGTATCAGAGTGGTGGCCTATCGACTGGTCCTCCCACCTAACCTATCTCAAGTACAAGATGTAATCCATGTATCCCTCTTAAAGAAGTATATACCATACCCCACACATGTACTCAATCTATAGGTGTTGCCCTTAGAGAATGATCTTTCCAATGAGTAGTATCCAGTGAAGATCTTACATCACAGTGACAAAGTTCTATAGAACATGAAAATTAACATGGTCAAAGTGTTGTGGAGAAACAACAAGTCTGAAGAAGAAATATGGAAACTAGATGAGGTGGTGAAACAATGTTACGCTCATCCATTTTAGTGTGTGAAATGAAAATTTTGAGGAAAACATTTTTCAGAGGGGAGATTATAACAAAACAAACTATTATAAATATAATTTCCCTTATAATTTAATTAAATGTATTATTATATAATATGGTTATAGAAAAACACATTAACATATTTGTTTTCATTATATTCTATCATATTTAAAAAAATATTAATAATCATTACAGTTTATAATATATTTTTTGAATGGTGAGCACATGATTATCATAAATATGGGGTTTTAACAAATCTAATTGACACAGAAAAATGAAGTAATGGCCTCAACTAGTAGGATCATACCATATAAATCCCATTTATCATAACTTCCAAGGTAGATATAATATTTGGTATTTTACCTTGACCAATCCCGATCTAATATCCAATAACTTAAGCATGATGAAAACCCTTTATGGGATAATTTCAAGCTCATCGAGATGACAACCAATACCATTTTCACCGAACCACACCAGGAAAGTCTCATTGTCGTGCACCTTACTCTTAGGTAATTTTCTAGTGTATTAAATAGATATCTATCAAGATCCTATATAAATTTGTATGTATATTATTTTATATAAAATGATTGATATATTTTCATCTTATTATTATTACTTTATAAATGTTTTTTATTTTGATATAATAAAACATAAATATCATTTTTGGGTAATATTCAAGTTCAATTGTGGAATTTATTTGGATGATTTAATGGATTTTTTAAATAAATAATATTTTAATATAATAATATTAAATAATTTTTATGAAATATAAATAATCGTATAATTTTTATGAACTCAAAGGTTATTTTTCTAATTGCTCGAAAACCATTGTTTTAAAAAAAACTCATCATTGCTCAATAGAAAATGATTATGATTTTAAAATTGAAAATAAATGATTTTAGAAACTTATTTAGATAAAAATGATTTTATTTTTGGAATCATAATGTTTAAATTATCTGAGATTTAATTTTTCATAATTTCTTGAGATAGTTGAATTTTCAGGTAAAAATTAAATATCATATAAATATACTTCATGTATTGTGAAATCATAGTGACCCAAAAGTGATGTAATATATACTATAAAAGTTATAAACGACCAAATATATGATTTTTATTTAAAATAATTATGTTTTAAGTTTATTTGATTCATTTTATAAGCCCATTATGAATCCTCCAAAACTTCTAATATATTTGATGGTTTTAAAATTATTTCTTTAAGAGTATGAATAACCTCCATATAATAGAGGGTATTATTTTATTATCTTCATCCCTTTCCATTATAAAATAATTAAAACCACTCCCCTTTTTCAATAATCATGGGAAAAACCATGTAATTGTTTATGGTTTTTGTTATTTTGTTATAGAGTCCAAAACTTATGTTAGAGAAACAAATCCACATTTATTTCCTATATAATCCAATCCAATATCCCATTTATCATCACTAAAAATTATTTTAAAATGGAATTAATCTTTCCTAATCTCTATATAGTCCTCTCAAGGTTCTCCCAGGCTCTCAAGAATCTCCTCTTAAGCATTTGGATTCACTCACTCGAGTAAGGGATCATCACCTTCTATTCATTATTCAAGTTTCTTTATTATCTTATACTTTATATTTCCAATTAATAATATTTGGATATGTCTTTACATGCCCCTATTAATTTAAATTATATATATAAATTATTATAGACCCTTTTCTCTCTCATCAACCCATTTTATGAATTATTAAGTGACGTTGTTATGCAACCCAAATTTCACCGCGATTTTTCATGCCAGAACTATAGTGTAGTGAATACCATACCCATTTAAAATCAAGGTTGTTCAAATTTATACACATATAATTCCATGAATTTTAACTTAAATGTATTTATTTCACTCTAATTTGTCATGGAATAAAAAATTATGATGAATAAATCTATTTTTTATAATCTTTGTGGAACACTTAAGAATGAGAATAAAATGAATGTGATGGGTAGACCCAGAATTATATAGTTATCAAATGAATTGGGTAATTTTTAGTATTATAAGACATCATGTTGGGAAAGTAAGTGAACCTAATTCATTTATGGGACTTTTTACATCGTGATTTCATGGCAGTTGTCCTTGACCTATGTTTATTATGTAGTGTATTAAGTTGTTACCACATTTCTCATGTTATGATTATCATACTATATCATTAATTATTATTTTTTTACTTTAATTCCCCATTGATATTAATATTTTCTATAATATATTACCTTATTCCATTATTATCCTCTTACTGGGATTTTTAGCTCAATTGTTTCTTATGTATGTCTCGAGGTTATCCCATTCAGCTTAAAGTACGAGCATGTAAAGGAATTTTTCAATAAAGATAATATATTTTATGTATTAAGTTATTATGTAATTTACCTAATTCCAAATTATATTATAATTATAAATCATCCCTTTTGTATTATGCATATTTCTATGTAATAAATCACAAATTAATGTGAAATAAATAGCAGGGTTGTTATATTAACTCATGAAAACTTCCCCTATATGTAACAATTTCTGAGCATCTAAACTCACCCTTTATTTTTTCCTTCCATAGGGATTTGAAGAAAGATATTGTAAATGATATAAAAGGTATAATAATTTTTCGGATTCTATGTTTTTATATTTAAATTACAATATAGGAATCATTTATATATGAAGTTTTCCAATACTTCTAAACTGATTGATCATGTGTTGTGAGATACATTGTATTTTGTGATAATGTAATAAAGTAAAAATAGGATCTGTGTTACTAGATTTTGGGTCTTTAAAATATCCTCTTTTATCACTATAGATGAAATTTTAAGATACTAAAACAAAGAGAGTGATATTCAATTTTTATTCGTTATTCAAAATTATATTAAGGTTATTATCAATGGAAAGTGGAAAGTAATTACCAATTTTTTTTACCATTTATGGTCATGGATGAACCAATCTTATAAAATAAATTAAATATATGTTTTTGGTATATTTTTAGCCATTATAACATTATTTTAAACCTTGATTATATGATTTACCCTTACCGAGGTGATATATATTTACTACGGTTACTATTCATAATAACTAAAAAATGGAACATATTTAAAAATACTGAAACTCTTCATTTCAACAATTTAATCCATTTTTTAAGATTAAATTTCTAGACATGGTATAAATTAATTTAAGATAAAATTATAAAATAAAATAAAATATTTTCCTTGAAAAATGTGTTTTTAAGCCTAAAAATGAACTAATAAAAAATTTAGGTATAATGGCGGGTTATATGTAATTAATTAGATTACATATAATTAAATTATATTTATGTTAATTTAAGACCAAATTGGAATTTTAAATTACTTTATTTAATTAAAATATAACAGTATAACAAAAATTTGTATTTTTACTATTCATTGAAAAATAGATTTTTCATAAAAATACTAAACTTTCACCCTAATATAATTTTGATATGCTTATTTCACAAATTAATTTAATTATTTTAAATTAAACATTTTATAATTAGAAATTTAACTTCTAAATAAAACCTTATAATATTTGAAAATGAGTTTAATAAGGATACAGTTGTTTCCTTTTTGATTGATAACAAACTTAATATTATTATAATTATAATTACTACATAAAATACAATTCATGAATAATAATAAGGAATGAAACTTATTTTCTATTAATATTTCCTGGGATGTTACATTCTTCCTCCTTTCATAAATTGTTTCCTTTTAATTTTATTCATTACGTAAACAAGTAGGGTTATTTTTCCTTCTTATCATTTTCTAATTATTGTTTTGTTTCTTAAACCATGTGTTTTCACCACAAAACAATAATTTAATTAATTACCTTATTTTGAAACAATATCACTCTATGTTCAAGAATTCATAATGTTTGTTCCTCATAATAAATTCTTTCCTCAAATTGAAACATTTCAGGTCTAAAAACATGATATGCATATGGCACATATTTTCAAAAGAATAAAACATGAAATATGTCTAATAGATGACATAAACTAAGAGAAAATCCTAATAGATAGAAAATTTATCCAAATTTCTATATTAATTCATATATTCCATTGAAAAATGATCTTATATCCCCTTTTTTTACCAAAACTCATAACACTTTTCCATAGAGATACTTTAAGAAAAACATAATCTTCTACCTCGAAATAAGGATCTTTCCTTTGGTTACCCATATAATTTTTTTCTAATTTGATTTGTATTAATATTTGGTAGTGTCATATTCCCCTTAAAACACATTTATTATATCATTTATAGTCCCCAAAAATATCATTTCTCCTACTTTATCCAAACAAGAGGGAGTATCACACTGATTTCCCTATAATGTCTCAAAAGGTTCCATCTGTATATTTGAATGAAAACAATTATTATAAGAAAATTAAAATAAAAACTTTATTGATCCAAACTTCTCCAGTAATCCATTTAACAAGAATAAACCATGTATTCTATGTTCTGGATCTTTCTCTCAAACTATCTATCATATTAAGGATGAAAAGTTGTACTGAAATTTAATTCAGTACCCAATGACTTCTAAATGCATTTCCAAAAATTAGAAGTTAACCCAGGATCATTATCAAATATAATGGATATAATAACTCAATTTAAACTAACTATATCATTTACATATATTCAATAAAGGTGATCTAAAGTCATTGTAACTTGAATGGGAAGGAAGTATGCATATTTAGTCAGTCGATCAACAATAACCCAAATTGTCTTATTAGCCCAAGATAACATTGGTAATCCCACCATGAAATCCATGGATAAATTTTCAAATTTCCACTTTGGAATTACAAAAGGATGAATCATCCCTTTTGGTAATTTTCATCCCTCTTTACCCTATTCCTAAGTCAAAAATTACATGCTAAACTCTGTAATATATTTTTTCATTTTTTCCATCAGAATTACACGCAAATAACTCTATAAATTTTAGTATTTTTGGACAAACATAAAAGGGATAGTTGTGGTCTTTAATCAACAATTCCTTTTTTAACTGGGATATAGCTTGCACACACACTCTTTTTCAAAACCTCCAAACACTTTCCTCGTCAATGTTAAGTTTAGGTAACTTATCTTTCTCTATAAATTACACCATTCCTTGTAAATCATGTTCTTCCTTCTCAACATTCATTATCATTTATGATAATATTGAATGTAGTAAAACATAAAATGTATTAGCGGAAGTTCTTACATGAACAATTTATAGGTCATCATTTATTAAATCATTATAAATGGTTCCTGTAATGACCTGAACTTTTTAATAATTATTTTTCCTATTGTGTGTGTTATTTTATTTTATACTCAACAAAACTATTAAATTTAAAGAAATGACTATAATTAATATGAGACTGTTGGGTTTCAACTATTATATAATCATTGGTCAATATGACCGTTGGAAACTAAATGTTGTGATTGTTGACTCTAAATACAAGTGATCTTGGTTAATTAATACAGAAAGAAGATTCAATGGCCTCATACAGTAGTCTCGGACCAATCGAAGCCCATATTAAGAGACATGGGAAGGAGGTAGAACCACTGGGCTTTTCTCTAGACCAATCCCTAGCTGAACTTCATCGTGTGAAGCTGGAACAGAATTGCCTTCAGGAGAGGTTTAAGCTGATAGAAATCACCACTTGGGAATTGTTGGTCGAGCCGCTCTAAAATTATATCACCTTAGCACACCTTACACTTAGGTACTATGATGGTGTTTTAAGTGTCTATGTAACGAGACCACAATTTACTTTTTAATCCTTTGAGATAAATAAAATGGTGATTTCTTCTTATGGTAAAGTTTGTGAATTTTTAAATGTCTGGATAAATATATGATGTATATTATTGATGAATTTGGAAAAAAGGATATTTTAAAATATTTATATAAATCATAAATAGTTAACAATGTCTAATGATTTTTAAAAATTGGTCTTCTAAAGTTGTGTTCAGTAATAAATTTAGAGTCTAATAAGATAACCTAATTTTTAGTGAATAGTAAATTATGAATAGTGCTTCTACACTTATGATTAATAATGTGACCAAATGGATTAAGTAACCTCACCTAAGAAAGTATTAATATAATTTAGACACCTTGATTAAGTAATGTGATTCAATAAAAATAGGTAAATAATTGTTTCAAAAATTATTGGTTATGTATTAGTATTTTTTGGTGAATAGTGTTTTTTATATAAAAATTAAATTAAAAATATTTATAAAAATATTTTTATAAAATGATTTTAATTTTTTAATTCAAAGCAAAGGTATTAGGTTAAGGTTATTTTTGGGTATTTTTCTGAAAAAAGATTATTTTTTGGTGAATAGTGAAAATACAGTTTTTAGTTTCGGCTGTTTAATGACATCATTAAGGATTTAATAATTATGTAATAATTCTGGTAGACTTATGAATATTAATATAAGGTATGAGGTGTCCCAAGTGGCTAATACCATGGGAAATCCCATGGTTTTTTCAATACCACCGATGAGGTGTCCCTTGGCAATTAATGATTTGTTCCCTCACTTCCCCTATAAATAGCAAGCCTTTCCCACATCCTTTTCATCCCAAAATCCTCCTTAACGAATTTCTGGTCTCCTTACCTCCCAAGGAGTCATCCCAAGGTTACTTCATGCCTCTCAAGGTCCTGAACTTCATGCTTTCGAAGTTACTCTTCAAAGTAAGGGATCCTTTCACCCTCCTCTTTTAAGTAATAACTTCCTTTATGTTATGTCTTATAGTTTGATTTTATTACAGGAGGGATTGTTATTCTATATCTTTACTACTATCCATTTCATTTCCAAATTATGATAGATCCTTTCAACTCTCATCAATTTATTTTCTGAATTTTTACGTGACGTTGTTAGGATGCCGAATTTCCGTAAAAGAAATCACACTTTCTCTTTCCTTTCATGTTTTCTTTTCATGAGGTGTGTCATTCAAATTTCCACACCATGTTCTTATTTATTTCTATTTTGTACCTCTACTGAAAAATGATCCATTTATGGATGGGAGACCCTTGTCACTACTCTTTTTGTTATTTTCTAAAACCAAGTTATATAGCCGTTATGTTGTATAAATTTCTTCTCAAAATTTCACTCTCTTTCTCTCAAGAAATTCTATTGTTTTATATATGTGAATACCCATACTTATTTAGTTTCAATGGGTTTTTATACTTACAAAAAAATGATATATTTTATTCTGGAATTTACATACATATAATTCTCACTCCCCTTCTATGGGTTAAATGATATAACGATCATGTTTTTAAGTATTTTTTAAAACATCATGATTTTGAAATGAAACCCATTTCTTTTATTCTCTATGGGTTATTTATGAAATGTTTTATTATGATATATATGGCTAACATGAATGTAAAGACATATTAAGGGTGCACCTTGATGGCGCTCTAATGCATTGGGTAAAAAATTAATCTCTAGAGATGACAAGTTTCACGATACATTGGTAAATAACCTTGGTAATTTTTATGAAACATTGGGAATGGACCTCGGTGAAATGTTCATGAATGTATAAATGAAATATTGAAGCCACATATTCAAGTTATGTTTCAAGTTCATTTTCATTATGATATTCCTATTCTTTCATTGCTCTTGTCTTTGTGTTTTTATCAAGTTCGTATTGATATCACAAGTAATCTGATTCCCTTAATTACCCTTACTAGGCCTTCAGCTCACCCTTTCCTTTTATGTATGTCTCTAGGGTATGAGATGCGGTAATTGTACATAGGATGAACTTATGATGAAGAATTACAATTAGATGGGAAGAATTTTTAATGTTGTTTTCATATTTTATGTCCCTGATTTCCAAGACACTAGACTTTAAAGATCCTATGTATGTAAAACGTAATGAAAAGTTATGTAATAAAAAGGCGAGATGTTATGGTTGGTATAAAAATATAGTTTAGTTATTTATAGAAATAAGGCTATGAAATAGTTGGAAATAACCGTTTATAAAAGTTTAAATATAGGAAAACTTCCTTGAATTTTAGTGAGAATAGAGTTAGTGGTTTATCAAACAAATACATCCATGTCGGGATATGAGCAAGTAAAGGCGGCTCTGGCACAAATGTACTGTTGACGCTCCTTTCGTCACAGAATCTAAAGATCGGAAAAAGGAATATCCCAGCTGAAAGTGATTCATCCTTTGAAGAAAACATCAAAAATCGACAAAGGCATGAACAAAGGATCAACAACAAATCCACCGCGCAAGTGATACCACTGCCGCGCAAGTATACTTGCGCGGCTACCTTGGTCGCGCAGGTGACTTGCGCGACCTAATTGGTAACCGCCCGGTAACCGCCCTGGGTCTTCTTTTGCCTATAAATAGACCCTGTGGGCCCCCCATTTAGGAGGATCTTTTTCCAGAAACTCGGATTGAAGCTCCCGACGCCCAAGTCTCTTCTCAAAGCTTCCAGAACACTTCTAAGGTAATTTCTTACCTAGAATGGAAGATCTAAAGAGAAGAAGGAAGGCCTAAGTGTTGAAACTTATCAAACACTTGCGCGCCGATGTAATTCCTTCAATATAACTTGCGCGTCCCTTATCTGGAAGAACCTCAAGAGGATTGTAAAGGGTTTTCTAAAAAGTCTCTCAAGCATTTCAATGCTGGTTGAAAATCGCGCAAGTACCACTCATGTCGCGCAAGTATACTTGCGCGACCAATACTTGCGCGCCACCGCAGGACTTGCGCGCCTTTAAAGACTTGCGCGCCCCTATCTTTTTGGGTGCCCATCTTGCCCATTTTACCCCTCTTAAGCCATTTCACCTTTCCTATTCAAGATTCAGTCTTCAAGATACTCTTCAAAGCCATTTATGGCATGATTTCTTGATTTGACATCCTTATCTGAAAGGAATTCTGTGAAATATCACTCAAAGTCTAATGATTTAAATATCTTTATGTCACCAAAGATTGAGAGTTCATTCATTCAACGTCATCCTTTAAAATGAGAGAATCCTTAACCTGGGTTTCCTTTTCAGGAATAAAACTCAGTCATAACCTTGGGCTTCCTTTTCAGGAGTAAGCCCCAAGTCCCTTAACCTGGGTCTCCTTTTCAGGAATAAGACTCAGTCATAACCTTGGGCTTCCTTTTCAGGAGTAAGCCCCAAGTCCCCTTAAACTTCTCTTAACCAGTCATAAATTACCTTTGATTTGGGTTTCCTTTTCAGGAATAAAACCCAATCATAAGTCCCCTCCTAACTTGGGTATCCTCCTTAGGAGTAAGCCCCAAGATTAGAGTATTCAAATCTCCATGAAGCACATATAACTTTGTGGACCCTGTTCATGGATTTTCTCCCTAAAAGTAAATCCTAAACCTTCGTCTATCTGGGCAGTCATCTATACATAAGCCCCAAAACAAATTCTTATGATTGCATCTTTTATGGCACAATTGTCTAAATTTTACCAATACCTCTTGTTTCTCACACCGAGCATGACTCACGTGAGCTTAGAGTGTAAAAGTAATTATGACATTCATCTTTGAGCCATCAATCATAAACATCATATCCCATTCCTCGAACTACGTGGGTTCTGATTCCTTTTCCAAAACAAAGGATACGTAGGTAGCCCATTTATGGGTTCGATCCCAACATTGAAATAATCTATGTCCTTCTGAATGACGATAAACTTCAAGTGCCCCACTGAGTGGCTTTAAAACCAGCCTGGTCATCAAAATGACCAAGAGACTTTTATATAAATGTTTTGAAGGATACCATTGACCAAGAATCTCTAAACAAATATAGATGATTCTATATTGATGAAGAACCTCGAATACATATAAAAGATTCTCTAAATTTCTTGCATATTTAATCATTGATTGTTAAAACTAAAGGAAAGCTCATTTTATACTTGGTAATGTAATAAGGATTCACGAACTTAACTTAAATCTATAAAGAGAGTCCCGGAGTAGACAATAATTCCCCTCAAAAATGTGTGATGAGTCCGACCTCCCATCCTCTCGACCAATGCAAATTCCTAAGCCTCATTAGTCCACAAACTAATGAGCGCCTGCCTTTGGAAAGTAGGTCCAGACGGATGTGGAATCATTGGATGTTTCCGGTTCTAAGAACAAACCCGTTAGAAACCGATCAGAACGTTTGAATCTCCCGTCCAGGAGGTCATCCCCGGATTCCGCGCGAAACAAAAATGGTGAACCCGACGTGAATCCTTAACCAAGTGAAAGTGATGTTCTTCTTATTTGTTAAAGCCCCTTGGGCCAACAAAGCAATCATTGACATGTGATCATCCAAAAGATGCAGTGGCTGGATTCATCTTGATTATGTCTGTTACATGGAAAAGGCACTCTTTTCTCAAGATCTTCTGCAAAAATGGATTTCCTTAAATTCACCCCTGTGAATACTGCTGCTGTAAACACCTCTACTGTGAGGTCTGTTGCTGTGAAAACCAATGCTGCTACTCCTGCTGGAACGTCATCCGCTCTGAGGATGACATCACCAACTCAGCGTCTTCAACGCTGTGTTTCTAATTCACTGGTTAAGGAGTACCGTCGCAACGGTACTATCCCAACTCTGGAGGCCGCTCGTCAAGCCCTCCAAGTTAACAACTCTACCTGGTCATCCGGACAACGGCGACCAACAATCAAGAAGCAGGCGGTGCTGACTACCGTCTCCAACCGTTTCGGGTCGTTATCCCCGGAACGCAATTTCCATTCACTCCCTTACTCTGAGGAAGTGAATGAGCAGGTCCCGCAGGACCTTAATTCAAAAAGACACGAGTCCTTCTCAAGGGCTCCCATCAACAATCTCCGCCAGACTCGTGCGGTAGTGTGCCCTCAACATGATGAGGGTACCGACTCCAGGCATTCAGCTCAGGTTCCTCGAACCCGAGCAGGCAAGATGAACCGCCAGAGACGAAATCCGGTTAATAATAAGCAGGTTGTCATCCCTGCCATCTCCGAAGAAGTCCACCAACCTAACTTGGTGGCAAACAACGAGCAGGCATACACACCTGTCCGTTTTAATTCCGCTGTCCAGCAGACTCGTCTGGCAGCATCAAACCGATCCCGCCAGGCAATTCCGGCGGAGTACCATAGGCAGGAACATACACCTGCTTATACATCACCAGTTAGTCAGCAGGCTCGTCTGACTACATATGATGGATCTCGTCAACCGCGTTTGGCGAAGTGTAATCAGCAGGCACATACACTTGCTAATACTAATCAGGCCTACCAACAGTCTCGCTTGGTAGCGCACGGAGAAGTCAGTCGGAAAGTCCCGACGACAAACAGGGGGCAGACTAAACTCTCTGCCTCCACACTTGAGTACTGTCAGGATTCACTGACAGGAAAAGGAGGACAGGAGCAGGCACATACACCTACTCCAAGCCCGGAATGGACGTATATTCCTATTCCGGCGGCTGAAGTCACCAAACATATTTTTTCAATGCTGAAAGAGCAGAAGCAAATTCCTGCTCATATTCTGGATGCTTTCCAGGATATCATAACATCTTCAGCATCATCTCAGGGACAGACACATAAATCTATCCCTAGCAGTGGAGTGACACATCAACAATTCACTCCGGAACAGACACACACATCTGTTCCAGTCCAAGAGGGTTATGGGGCATACTCCCCCATATCATATGGACAACCAAGTCAGGCACATACACCTGATTTGAGTGATGATCGTCAGCCTAACCTGACCATCTTTCCTGATCAGGCACATACACCTGCTCAGAGCAATCACTTTCGTCATCAAGTGGTTTCTAAAGCGAGTAAGAAGGCATCTAAGAAAAAGATCCACCCAGCACAGTCAGGAGATCAAAGGCCAATCTGTAACCAGGCCTTGCTCGATGCTGGAGTTCTTGAAGCCCTCAGACATTTATCTGTAGGAATTCAAGATTCTACTCCCTCAGTTCCCAGTAACAGGAACATTAATTCTGAAGGTCTTCAATAGACACTTCCTCATGAAAACTTGCTTCATGAAAATTCGGTCAATCTTGAAGTTTCTTCTTCAGATGAGAGCCACAGGAACCCTCTGTGTGGTCAGAAGGCCAAGGAGAAAGAGATTTCATCTTTTGTTGTAACCCATCATGATGGTCCTCCTCATGGTGATGAACTTCGCTGCGAAAGTCCTCTCCGCAGTAGTGATTCACGTTGTCTCGAAAATTCTTCAGAAGGCAATGTAGTGACGAGAAAGCCCTCCTATCTCGAGGCACTTGAAAACATAAAACCAGTCATGTCTGATGCTTTACTATCGGCAGGTGAAACTCTTTCTCCATCAGAAGATAGCCTGGGGTTCAGGTTATTCTCCGAACCTTCCCTGGGTCATTCATCTTCCAGCATGAATAGTGATTCCTCTACCAATCTTGTTGAATCCGATGAAGCAACAAGGAAACACCAACTCTGGTCCAAACAGGTAGAAGAATCTTCATTTAATGATAAAGAGGAAATGCTGAACATGAGGAAAAAACTGGCAAAAGGTGAAGTACCAGTCATGTTTTGGCCTTTGGCTGATTCCCAGTACGACATTCCAAAGATGTTGACGGATGATGAAATCCATGATATTCGTCTCAACATATGGAAAACTCTTTGTCAATTAAAGAAGAAGGTATTATCTTACGATGAATATGAAAATCATCTTAAGATAATAGAAGGGTTACAACGCCAGATTGATTTGGCATCTCTATCAGTCTCTCGGTATCCGAAGGCTGAAAAGCAACAGAGAACCCTTCAACGTTCATGCCTTGGCGCACTAAGAAGATTGCGTCAGTTAATTTCCAATGCTCCATCTAATGTTCATATCAGAGGATGGGGTGTTCACGGAGCACTACATTTCACAGTGCTTTCCGATAAGCAGAGCCCGCCGAAAATGGTCTCATGCAATGTTATTGCCCATGGCCGGCCACAGTCAATGGGCTTTGTTCATAATCAAAAGATTGCTCGAGATCAAGCTTCAACTAGTTCCTCTCAAAATCAAGTATATAGAGAACAGGTTGTTGAATTTCTCCTACATCAAGCAGGCGAGAATATTGCACAAGCCTCTCGTCTAGAGCAAACACGTCATCAAATGACAGAAGTTTCGGAAATCATCCAACGGTCTGTTGAACCAGGTGATAAAAGTGGATACAGGTTAATGCATCCAGCTAATTTACGAACTAAGATTCGCAAGATCAAGAAAGATTTCAAAAAGATCTCAGACATAGCATGTCAAGAGACACCCCAGCTTGCCAGACTGGGGACTTCTCTAACCCAACCCTCAGAATCAACGAATGGGATTCGAGGAGTTGAGCGGAAGCAACAGGAACACCCCCAGTCCACCGGACTGGGGACTTTTTCAAATCTTCAATCCCTCCCTCAGAGAAAGTCAGTATTCTCTCGATTAGGGAATAAGCCTCAAGAGGAACGAAGAGCCAAGATGTCAGGAGATTCTCTCCAAGTGACGGTTCTCCAAGAAATTCCTGAGGGATCAAGTCAACGGAATGCCATGTCTTATCATGGACATAGAAGGAGACAATATCACAGAAATGCTGATATAAAGGATTCCATGCAATATGCATCCATTAATGTCATCAATGCCGTTGCTGCTGATTCACCAGATGAGGCTCAATCAGAGGGATCAGACAAAGAGGTTCCTGCTCAAGAAGTCGCGCACACAGACCTAAATGAAGAAGGTGTGCGCACACGTAATCAAAGGCTTACCCAAAATCTGGGTATTCCTTCAAGTAACCCACTTCCCCCTCTCCGAAAAGGATCCAATAAGGGGAAAGGTAAGAATCAGGTTACTTCTCACCCTTCCTCTGAAGGAGGTCAATCGCTCTCATTAGAGCAAAGGTTTGCACAACAGGAGGAAGAAATGAAAGAATTAAGAAGGTTGAATGCAGAACTACTTCAGAATAGTCTTCTTCTTAAGAATGCTGAAGTCCGACAGCCGAAGGAATTTGTTGTAACTACTGAGATGGATCAAGAATATCCTCCTTTGTCAGTACACCCACAGAGGTCTAATCCTACGGGTCAAACGCAACAACGGTTGGCAGCACTACCATCAGTTGCAGCACCAACCACCACGTCTGTCCAAGCTCCATTCATTGCACCTACCCAAAACCAAGTTCAACCTGACGTTTCTCAAAAGTTAATAATTACTATTGAGTCATTAACAGCTCGGTTAGAAACTATGGAAGGGAAATGGGCGCAAGTTCAACCTGAAAAGAAAGTTTACCCTGAATGGGTAGATTCAATTTCTCCTCCATCCAGTTTTGGAAACCCTTTTTTTTCTCTACATTCAATGGATCAGGCGACCCTGAACAACATTTGACGCATTACGTATCTTGTTGTGATCCTATGATGGGAACTCCAGAGCAGCAAGAAGCAGTGAAACTCAGATGCTTCGTGCGAACCTTGCAAGGACCAGCTTTTGTCTGGTATACAAGCTTGAAATCCCGGTCAGTCATCGGATGGGAGGATCTTCGTCAAAAATTCCTTCTTCAGTTTAGCTCAACTTTGCCAAAAACGACAGTTTTCGATCTTACAAACTGCAAGGAAAGGGAGAATGAAAGAGTCTCTGATTTCATTGCTCGTTGGAAGGGATTAACGTATTCCTTGAGTTTATCACTCCCTCAGGAGGAATTGTTGCCAATCTGTGTGGCAAATTTGCGTGACGAATTACGCACGCCATTGATCCCTGTGAAATACACAGGAGGGTTTCGAGACCTTACTTCAATCGCTCAACAGATTGAAGATTCCCTTATACAGGCTAAGGTTAAATCTCGTGTAATTCCATCAGCTCCAGGAAGAAGAATGGGTAAAGCAGAAATTGCTACAGTTATGCTTAAACAGGCACCTGTACCTATTTCTACTTCAAAACCTTCATCTTCTCAAAGAGCTCCACCTCCTGAACGCCAACAACAAAGGCTATTTCGTCCAAATGATCAAAAAGATCAACGACGAAAACAATTTGAGGATATTAAGAGTAAAACATACTCTTTCCGAAGTGAGCAAGTTCCTGGTTACTTCATTTCAGCTCTGGAAAATAATTTGGTTCAATTACCAGTGCCCAAGAGGCCAAACAAGGAAGGAGATGAAGACCGTCCCAATTATTGTCCCTTTTATCAAATGTTGGGGCATCCCATCCAGGAGTGTTTTGTCTTTAAAGACCTCCTGCAAAAGATGGTCGACTTGGGACAAGTCAAATTGAAGGGTTCTTCAGCTCATGTAGCGTGTATTACCGCTACAGATCCAGAAGAAGGAGGCGAGTGGCAGGAAGTCAAAAGCAAAGCTGCGAAAAAATATGATGATTGGATGGTCAGAAAGACAATCAATCGGACCCATTCCATTTTGCGAACACAATTGAAGAAGCCAATTGTGTCTCCTACAAAAGCTGCAGTAAAGCCTCCATCAAAGGACAAATCCTCAAAAGGGCAGCACAATTCAAAGAAGAAAGAGGAATCAGGAGAAGATGAGTATGCATCAAAGCCTAAATTGTCTTTGACTCTGGCAGATTTCATGCCATCTACTTCAAAGCAACGGGCACCGTCCCACCAAACGGCACAGCCTAAACAGGCTAACCAGGCAGAGTCTTTATCAGACGAAGAGTTAATCTTTGGTTCTGTTAATATGATTCAATTAACAGATTCATATTCCAGTCTTGATGAGCCTGAATTCCCTGTATCAAATAAGGGAACCCGAGGAAGTTCTAGAGGTTCAGGATATAGGGGAAGACGTGGATCTTTCCGAAGCCACTACTCTAATTCTACCCCTGCTAGCACTGTATATGCAGCAGAAACTCGTGGTAGAGCCCTTCAGCGAGCTCAAAAAGAACAAGCAAGTTCTTCTGCAAATGGCCAACTCAGCTTCGGCACAGTTATTTTGGAAGACCGATTAAAGGTTCCATCTTCTTTATATCAACAAGTAAATGGATCTAATCAGTCTAATTTTCCAAAACCAAATATGTTTCCAACTGAAATGCAAGATGCATCAGCTTCCAAAGCATCTGCTTCCAAGGTACCTGCTAAACCGCATATTCCTATTGGGAAACGCAGGCCTCTAAATCAAAAGTATGATATATTGAAACACTTGGCCCAAGTACCAGCCAAATTATCAATTTTTGATGCTTTGAATCTATCAAAAGATCTTCGGGAGGCACTCATCGAAGCTTTGTCAAGTCCTCAGGAGTTTGAAGCTGAAATTGCTGCGGCTGAAATTTATCACATAGAGAATAATCCTGCAGAATGTCATGCAGTGATATCTTTTACTGATAAAGATGAATATGATGTTGTTCATGGACACATAAAACCTTTGTACTTATCTGGCAAAGTCAATGGTATAGATGTTCGAAGAGCTTTTATTGACAATGGTTCAGGAGTCAACCTCATGCCCATTCGTACACTTCGACGATTGGGCCTCACGGAATCTGATTTATCTCCTTCTACCATGATGTTGCAAGGATATGATAAAAATGAACAAGAACCACTGGGAGAAGTTACACTCAGAACTCAGTTTGGAGATCTTGTTTCCAATTCGGATTTTATGATTGTTGATCAGGACTCAGCTTTCAATATCTTGCTTGGAAGACCCTGGCTACATCAGCATGCAGCTATTCCGTCATCATACCATCAATGTCTCAAATACTGTTTCGATGGTCAAGTTGGAACATTGTATGGTGATAAGGCCCCGTTCAAGACATGTGAGTCTCAATACATTGAGGCGGAATTTTATCACATGAAGGGAAGAGAAAAATCTACAATGAAGGAAATTACCAAAGTTAATGCTCCATATGGTTTGGAAAAAATTCCAATAAATCCATTTTCACATGTGAGTACAGATTATGTGTTACCTATCAGTAAAATTGACAAAATAGGCCCAAATCAAAATACTCTTATGGAAAGATCCATAATGTCAATTACGGCAATCGAGCCAGACAACATGGGAGAAATTGGTAACTTACCAAGTAGTGATGAAAGCATAAGTGGTGATGTTTTCATTTCGTCTGCTGAAATCCAACAAGTCTATACTTCGCTAATCAGGCAAGAAGAAGTTATAGAAACACCAGAGGTGAATATTGATGTCGATTCTCAATCCATCATCTCCTCTTTAATTCCCAAAGAAGACCCTTTATCATCAATAGGGTCGGAAATGGAAGCTTCTTCTTCTTCAAAATGTGAAAATTTTGACATCTCTTATGGTCATGAGAATTTCATTTTTTCATCTACTTTGAAAATAGAAACGGAAGAAATAACACATGATGAAGAGGAAGAGGAAGATCTTAGAGATGCTCCTCCAGCATTTGAAGAGGGTATCTCTACCACTGTGGATGAACTCAGAGAAGTAAATCTGGGTACAGAGAAAGATCCACGCCCCACTTTAATTAGTGCGGCCATGACCCTTGGAGAACAAGAGATGTATATTTCTTTTCTAAAGCAAAATAAAGATATTTTTTCTTGGAATTATACAGAGATGCCTGGACTTGATCCTGATGTTGCCACCCATCATTTGGGTTTTCCAAAAGAACATCGAGGATTCAAGCAAGCCACGAGAAGAACACACCCAACCTATGCTTCCAAAATCGAGGCTGAAGTGGATAAGCTTATCAAAGCTAACTTCGTCAGAGAAGTTCAATATCCCAAGTGGTTGGCTAATATTGTCCCTGTAAAGAAGAAGAACGGACAAATTAGGGTTTGCATCGATTTTAGAGATCTTAATCGGTATTGTCCCAAAGATGATTTTCCAGTTCCGATTACAGAACTCTTAATTGATGCGACGACTGGCTATGAAGTACTTTCTTTCATGGATGGATATTCTGGATATAATCATATCCGAATGGCCCCAGAAGATGAGGAATATACAGCCTTCAGAGCTCCTCAAGGTGTGTTTTGTTACCGGGTGATGCCCTTTGGTTTAAAGAATGCAGGTGCAACATATCAACGCGCCATGCATCGTATCTTCAAACCTTTTCTAGGGAAATTTGTTGAATGCTATGTAGATGATTTGGTGGTTAAATCCAAACAACGTTTTGATCACTTGGCTGATTTGGAAATCATATTCCACAAGCTTCGACAACATAATTTGAAGATGAACCCCTTAAAATGTGCTTTTGGGGTAACCTCAGGAAAATTCCTCGGCTTTGTTGTACGCCATCATGGTATTGAAGTCGATCCTGAGAAGACCAAATCAATCCTTGGTATGTCACCTCCTCATAATTTGAAAGAATTAAGAGGACTTCAAGGACACTTAGCCTATATTCGGCGTTTCATCGCCAATTTGGCAGGCAAAAGTTTACCCTTTACTAAATTATTGAAGAAAGGAGTCACTTACCAGTGGACTAAAGAATGTCAAGAAGCATTTGATGTTCTCAAGAAATACCTCTTGAGTCCACCAGTACTCATGCCACCTATTGAGGGTAGGCCTCTTATCCTCTATGTGACAGCTTTAGAGCGATCATTGGGTGCCTTTCTCGCTCAAAAGAATGATGCTGGGAATGAAAATAGTCTCTACTATCTCAGTAGAACTATGCTTGAAGCAGAAACCCGGTATTCGAGTATTGAAAAGTGCTGCCTAGCATTAATCTTTGCAGTTCAGAAACTGAGACACTACCTGCAACATCACGAGGTCCAATTGGTATCTCGTAATAATCCACTCAAATTCATCCTTAGTCGTCCAATGCTTACAGGACGTCTGGCAAGGTGGGCGGTTATTCTACAGCAGTTCGACATCCAGTATGTGTCTCAAAAGGCAATTAAGGACTAAGCTCTGGCTGATTTCCTGGCTGAACACCCTTCAGTGGAAGACACGTATTCAGATATCGAACTCCCTGATGAGGAAGTTTTTTCTATTCAAGAGAGTCCTCAAACATGGGAAATGTATTTTGATGGAGCTTCTAGAAGTCCAACAGGGAAGAAAATGGAAAATCCTAAATTCAACAAAGTTGGTTTAGGAATTGTGCTCATTTCTCCAGATAAGGCAGTGTTACCTTATTCCTTTTTGTTGTGGGAATGTGGTACCAATAATGAAGCTGAATACCAAGCTCTCATTGCAGGCTTGGAGTTAGCACTTCAAGCACACGTGAATCACTTAAAGGTGAAAGGTGATTCAGACCTGGTAATCAAACAAGTCAATGGGGATTATGCCATCAGAAAAGAAGAATTAATCCCTTTGTATGATTACGTCAGAGAGTTAATGTCAGAATTCCCTTCAGAACCGACATTTTCTTATGTCCCAAGATCACAAAATGCTCAAGCTGATGCACTGGCTAATATAGCCACAGCTTTAGAAGATCCAAATCGGGACGAGACAACCATCGGTATTGCCCACCGTCGTGCAATTTCACCTTATGTTCAAGTCAGAACAGAGGAAATTAATGAAATTAGTCCCATTCCTGAACTGTATGGTCATACTACAGGATGGATGTCACCTATCAAGGAATACCTTCAAAATGGAACACTTCCACCTGATAGAGCCGAGAAAGAACAAATTCGGCGACGTGTGGTCAATTTTACTCTTTATGATGGTCCAAACCACCTCGAGAAAATTCTCTACAAACGTGGTTTTGATGGAGTTCTCTTCAGATGTATTGATGGTGAAGAGACAATGGCTGTCATAAAAGAAGTGCATGCAGGAGTCTGTGGTGCCCACCAGTCTGGACATAGACTGTCTGATCAAATTCGAAGGGTTGGATACTTCTGGCCTTCAATGATACAAGATTGTGTTAATTTCACAAAGAAGTGTCATTCATGCCAAGTATATGCCAACTTCATTCATCAACCTCCAGAGTTGCTTCATACAGCTAAATACTCATGGCCATTTTCCACATGGGGAATGGATGTGGTGGGACCTTACCCTTCAGCTACGGCCAAGCAGTTTAAGTACATTCTTACTGCTACTGATTTCTTTTCCAAATGGGCAGAGGTAGTACCTCTCAAAGAAGTCAGTTCTAAATGCATAGTTAGCTTCATCAAGTCTAACATCATTTCTAGATTTGGTGTCCCTCATACCATATTGACGGACAACGGCACCAACTTCTGTTCTTCTGAGGTAAAGAATTTGTATCAAGAATACAACATTAAGTCCAACCATTCATCTCGATATCATGCAGCGGCTAATGGCCAGATAGAGGCCTTCAACAAGACTCTTTCAAACATACTGCAAAAGATAGTGGATAAAGATAAGAGGTCATGGCCTGATAAACTCTTTCATGCTTTATGGGCTTATCGGACTACCAATCGCAATGCAACGCGGTCTACTCCATATTCATTGGTATATGGAACAGAAGCAGTCTTGCCAATTGAAGTTCAATTGCCCTCACTCAGAATAGCCATTTGTGATCAGTTATCAACAGATGAGCAATCCCAAAAGCGGTTGAATGAATTGGAACAGTTAGATGAGAAGAGATTGTGCACTTTGCACCACTTGTAAATCTATCAGAATCGGATAGCACGAGCTTTTAACAAAAAAGTTCGTCTTCGTTCATTCATTCAGGGAGAATTGGTATTAGTTCTCAGAGCACCAATGATACCAGGAAAGAAGCCTCCCAACCTTGAACCAAAATGGGAAGGACCTTATTCAATACATAAGGTCTACTCCAATGGAGCGTATTCTCTGATCTCAATGGATGGAGAACACATCACGACTCCAACTAATGCCAGATTTTTGAAGAAGTATTTTGTATAAACACAAAATATTGTTCCCAGAACCAAGACTCTTACATTTGGTTCATACATCAATGGTCCAGTATGACCTTAAACTGCAACTTCGTCCAACATGACGTTAAACTGTGTCACCTTCAATGTCCGAGATGACATTAAACTATATTTTGTCCGAGATGACATTAAACTATATTGTGTCTTAGAAACATGACATTAAACTGTGTGGCACTTTCATCGTCCAGCATGACGTTAAACTGTAAAAAGTCCCCAGAACTGATATCCTCATATTGGTTCACCTTAGTCCTAGCTACATGACTTTAAACTGTTCAGCAATGGTCCAGTATGACCTTAAACTGCAACTTCGTCCAACATGACGTTAAACTGTGTCACCTTCAATGTCTGAGATGACATTAAACTATAAATTGTCCGAGATGACATTAAACTATATTGTGTCCTAGCATCATGACATTAAACTGTGTGGCACTTTCATCGTCCAGCATGACGTTAAACTGTAAAAAGTCCCCAGAACTGATATCCTCATATTGGTTCACCTTAGTCCTAGCTACATGACTTTAAAATGTACAGCAATGGTCCAGTATGACCTTAAACTGCAACTTCTTCCAACATGACGTTAAACTGTGTCACCTTCAATGTCCGAGATGACATTAAACTATAAATTTTCCGAGATGACATTAAACTATATTGTGTCCTAGAAACATGACATTAAACTGTGTGGCACTTTCATCGTCCAGCATGACGTTAAACTGTAAAAAGTCCCCAGAACTGATATCCTCATATTGGTTCACTTTAGTCCTAGCTACAAGACTTTAAACTGTACAGCACCAGTTCGTCCTCGCTATATGACGTTAAACTATACAGCAATGGTCCAGTATGACTTTAAACTGCAACTTCGTCCCACACGACATTAAACTGTGAAAAAGTTCCCTAAACCGTCCAGCATGACCTTAAACTGCATCATCCCTGGTCCATGTATATGACCATAAACTATTTGCAAATCCCTTATGTCCAACAAGACGTTAAACTGTGACGTCCTAAATTACATGACGCTAAACTGTATAAAAGTCCCTCACGTCCGGAAAGACGTTAAACTATATAATCTCAAAAGTCCAGTATGACATTAAACTGCACCATTCACGGTCCATGCATATGACCTTAAACTATTCGCACCTTCGTCCGACATGACGTTAAAATGGTACACTCTTTTGTCCTTACTGCATGACATTAAACTGCACAGTCCCCCTTTCGTCCAATATGACGTTAAACTACTTTATCCCCATCGTCCTAACTACATGACGCTAAACTGTACAGAAAATCCTTGATAGGTCCTACATGACATTAAACTGTATTTTGTCCCTGCTACATGACACTAAACTGTGCAGCACCAATAGTCCTAACTACAAGACTTTAAACTGCATAGTCCCCTTTTTTATGTCCTACATGACATTAAACTGTACATCGTTAAGGTTGTTATTACCTCTTGTTTCTCACACCGAGTATGACTCACGTGAGCTTAGAGCGAACATCAACCATAACACTCCCTTTGGGCCACTAACCATGTGTAAGTCCCAACAATATTTTTTATTAGATCATTGTCCACAAGAACAACTTGATCATTGATTCATTCTTTAATTGAACTACACGGACTTTGATCCTTGCCCTCCAGGCTGGGTATGTAGGCAACCTCCCAGGGTTCAAGCCCAAAAACAATCTCTTCACATCGGTTCACCACAACCTCATATGATGTTGATTTGTGAAACCGCCCCTGGAATCAATATCTTTACATTGATTCACTTTCGTCCTTGTTATATGACGTTAAACTATACAACACTTTTGTCCGGTACGACAATAAACTACAAATATTCTTTGATTTCCTCATTTGAGAAGGAACCATTATTGACATTGATTTTTTCAATCATGGTTTTCATTTTCAAAAGACTACATGCATACATGGTAATGCCTGAACTTTTTATCTCAGGTTAAACCATCATTGCACTAAAGTCCCCTTTCACCCTTCACATATACGAACCAAATTTGTACAAAGGGAATTTCTAGAACTACGTGGACTTGATTCCCATCCTTATGGGATACGTAGGAACATTCGAGTGTCCCTCGAATCCAGTCCCAAGTCTTTTGGGCCTAACCCCAAATTTCACTTTCAGTCCCTTGGCTGAAAAGTCTTCATGAAAACACACACTGTGTATTCATTATTATGGTCCGAATTATATGACCTTAAACTAAGATCACTCATACTTTCGTCCTGCACGACATTAAACTACATTTCAAGAACTACGTATGGCTTGATTCTCATTCTTATGAGATACGTAGTGAAGTCCAAAATTTCAATTTAGGACCCAGCCACAACATGATTATGGTTTTCATTGACCTATGTATCTCTATATACATTTGGACAATACCCATCTTTATGTATTATAATCCTAACCTTAAATATTTTCAGATCTTCATAACCCTTTTCATGACTTCTAGTCACAAAAATGTCAAACTTCTGAGAATTCTTTTGCCTGACTATGCAGCACGTGCCCGTAGGTGGCCTTGCATAAACAGTCCACATAACAGACTTGTCAGCCAAGAGATGCTATTTATTTGACCATGCAGCCAATGCCCATAGGTGGCCCTACATGTTTTCAACCCCCTAACGGGTTTGTTAAATAATAGTGACTTCATTCTTGGGAAGAATGCCTCTTTTGTCCTTATTTGTCTTAAACGACAGTATGTAGGGATCCGCAAAAATAGACATCCTTAACATATTTTTCCCATATCCTTTTTCATGATCTGAAAGTATTCAAGTCTATGGTTTATTCTTCTTCCCTACGTTTGGGTCAGACCTTCATAGGAGTGATATTCATCCAGTTCTTCAATATTCTTGTTTGGAAATATCTTCTCCATATTCAAGTACCTCTTTCCATACAACAAACTCTATACTTTAGAAAATTTGAATCTCCATAAACTTTCACTGGCTTTTAGCACTAGGAAAGTAAATTTCTGGGAGTTCTTTTGCCTGACTATGCAGCACGTGCCCATAGGTGTCCTTGCATAAACAGTCCACATAACAGACTTGTCAGCCAAAAGATGCTATTTTATTTGACTATGCAGCCAATGCCCATAGGTGGCCCTGTATATTTCAACCCCCTAACGGGTTTTGTTAAATAATAGTAACTTCATTCTTGGAAACTACTTCTTCTAATGCCTTTTAGCTCTTTTTTCATATCATTCCTCAGATTCAAATATTCTTAAGCCATAGTTTACATTTTTTCCCTCATACTTGAGTATGGTAAATATGTTTTCAGATAAATTGTCAAGGAATTGAATCAATTTTAATCCATTTTCGGTCAAAGCTATTTCGACCTTAAACATTAGCCCCTTTATGTCCGGCGTGCATGACTTTAAACTGCCCACACAAAAGACAAAGGAACTCTGAATAAAAGTCAAGTTCCAGCTCACTAAATATACATTTTTTTGTATGATTTAGGTAATATTGAGCAGTTAAAAGGTTCAAAAGTTTGTAGGGTTATTTGTAATAATCCTAGTAAAAATCAAACTATGCTTACTAGGACCATTGGATTAAGTAAATTTGAAGCAGGTAATGGAAGAATGCAAGTACAAATACCTTTACAGTGGCGCGACATCGAGGAAAACACTAGAAAACAGAGAAAAAACCTGCGCGGTCAAGGTGACCTGCGCGGCGAGAGCTCGAGAAGGGATGATGTCCGGAAATCCGGATACTTGTACGGAGAGGAGGCCGTGTATTTATAGGCTCGGAAGCCTACCTGCGCGCCACACCCAGAGCGCTTAAGGCCTGCGCGACGCGGACTTACGCGCCGACCTCTGCGCACTGAAAAACTTGCGCGCCTCCCTTTTCCTTTGGAAGGATTCGATTTCCTCAGAGTCAAATCCTCATTTCTCTCCGGATCCAACTCTGAGGGGGGACTTTTGTTGACGCTCCTTTCGTCACAGAATCTAAAGATCGGAAAAAGGAATATCTCAGCTGAAAGTGATTCATCCTTTGAAGAAAACATCAAAAATCGACAAAGGCATGAACAAAGGATCAACAGAAAATCCACCGCGCAAGTGATACCACTGCCGCGCAAGTATACTTGCGTGGCTACCTTGGTCGCGCAGGTGACTTGCGCGACCTAATTGGTAACCGCCCGGTAACCGCCCTGGGTCTTCTTTTGCCTATAAATAGACCCTGTGGGCCCCCCATTTAGGAGGATCTTTTTCCAGAAACTCGGATCGAAGCTCCCGACGCCCAAGTCTCTTCTCAAAGCTTCCAGAACACTTCTAAGGTAATTTCTTACCTAGAATGGAAGATCTAAAGAGAAGAAGGAAGGCCTAAGTGTTGAAACTTATCAAACACTTGCGCGCCGACTTAATTCCTTCAATATAACATGCGCGTCCCTTCTCTGGAAGAACCTCAAGAGGATTGTAAAGGGTTTTCTAAAAAGTCGCTCAAGCATTTCAATGCTGGTTTAAAATCGCGCAAGTACCACTCATGTCGCGCAAGTATACTTGCACGACCAATACTTGCGCGCTGCCGTAGGACTTGCGCGCCTTTAAAGACTTGCGCGCCCCTATCTTTTTGGGTGCCCATCTTGCCCATTTTACCCCTCTTAAGCCATTTCACCTTTCCTATTCAAGATTCAGTCTTCAAGATACTCTTCAAAGCCATTTATGGCATGATTTCTTGATTTGACATCCTTATCTGAAAGGAATTCTGTGAAATATCTCTCAAAGTCTAATGATTTAAATATCTTTATGTCACCAAAGATTGAGAGTTCATTCATTCAACCTCATACTTTAAAATGAGAGAATCCTTAACCTGGGTTTCCTTTTCAGGAATAAAACTCAGTCATAACCTTGGGCTTCCTTTTCAGGAGTAAGCCCCAAGTCCCTTAACCTGGGTCTCCTTTTCAGGAATAAGACTCAGTCATAACCTTGGGCTTCCTTTTCAGGAGTAAGCCCCAAGTCCCCTTCAACTTCTCTTAACCAGTCATAAATTACCTTTGATTTGGGTTTCCTTTTCAGGAATAAAACCCAATCATAAGTCCCCTCCTAACTTGGGCATCCTCCTTAGGAGTAAGCCCCAAGATTAGAGTATTCAAATCTCCATGAAGCACATATAACTTTGTGGACCCTGTTCATGGATTTTCTCCCTAAAAGTAAATCCTAAACCTTCGTCTATCTGGGCAGTCATCTATACATAAGCCCCAAAACAAATTCTTATGATTGCATCTTTTATGGCACAATTGTCTAAATTTTACCAATACCTCTTGTTTCTCACACCGAGCATGACTCACGTGAGCTTAGAGTGTAAAAGTAATTATGACATTCATCTTTGAGCCATCAATCATAAACATCATATCCCATTCCTCGAACTACGTGGGTTCTGATTCCTTTTCCAAAACAAAGGATACGTAGGTAGCCCATTTATGGGTTCGATCCCAACATTGAAATAATCTATGTCCTTCTGAATGACGATAAACTTCAAGTGCCCCACTGAGTGGCTTTAAAACCAGCCTGGTCATCAAAATGACCAAGAGACTTTTATATAAATGTTTTGAAGGATACCATTGACCAAGAATCTCTAAACAAATATAGATGATTCTATATTGATGAAGAACCTCGAATACATATAAAAGATTCTCTAAATTTCTTGCATATTTAATCATTGATTGTTAAAACTAAAGGAAAGCTCATTTTATACATGGTAATGTAATAAGGATTCACGAACTTAACTTAAATCTATAAAGAGAGTCCCGTAGTAGACAATAATTCCCCTCAAAAAGGTGTGATGAGTCCGACCTCCCATCCTCTCGACCAATGCAAATTCCTAAGCCTCATTAGTCCACAAACTAATGAGCGTCTGCCTTTGGAAAGTAGGTCCAGACGGATGTGGAATCATTGGATGTTTCCGGTTCTAAGAACAAACCCGTTAGAAACCGATCGGAACGTTTGAATCTCCCGTCCAGGAGGTCATCCCCGGATTCCACGCGAAACATGTACATAGGGGTAAAACCCAAAAACACCGCTTTGAGCTAGACTTGAATGGGAACAGTTGCACAAAAATGGGCCTTGCTGTACTATTGGTTACAACACTCCCAGGGGATATTTTTGGTTAATCGCAAGCTTTTTATGAATCATTATGAAGGTATTATAGTAAAATGTAATTGCTTAAGCATGATGTTTTAAGACATAAAACCCTTTATAGTTAAATGATTCAGAAATGAAATAAGTTTCTCACTAAGGATTTATTCTTTTAGAAAATGGCGGTCAATAGGAGGAACCATGAAAATGGTGACTGCAATGGACCATGCACTGACGACCCTTCGATGGAAGCCGGAATGGAAGAATTCATGCAAATGATGAACAAACTGACTCAAGTTATGGAAAATAACTTGAATCAAGCTGAGACCCTAATCTCACCACGAATGGAAAAACATGTTGTTGAGTCCTTTATGAACCAACGACCACAAACCTTTAGTGGATCAACTGGCCTATTGATTGCAGAGAAATGGATTAGCTCCATCAAGAAGATATTTTCTGTGCTCCAGTGTTCAGAGAAAGAGAAGGTAACCCTGGTTGTCTATCACTTAAAAGGAGAATCTCATCAGTGGTGGGAACTGATCAAAAACACAAGTCAAAGATTGGAAGTTGATGATATGGAGTCGGAAGAGTTCAGAGGGATCTTTTTCATAAAGTATTCCCTTTGTTCCATGAGAAAAAGAATAGAGAATGAGTTTCTCAAGCTGGAGCAGAAAAAGAACGAATATGTTGGAAGCTATTAGATAAACTTCACCCGACATTCACGATATACCTCTAGCTTTGACATGGATCCAAATGGTAAGGTTGATAGATTCTCCGGTGGACTGAGACCTCATCTACCAAAGAATCTAGCCAACCTAGACTATGATAGCTATGAGGAGATCGTGCAGAGTGCGATGAAAGTCAAGCTAGAGTATGGTGAGACACAATGGTCTCATAAATAAAACGACAAGAAGAGATCGATGGATCCAAGATTAGGGAGGAACTTTGATCAAGGAAGAGGAGGCAAGCAAGTACAACTTCCCACGTGTAATAAATGTGGGAAGAAGAATTCGGGGAAATGCCTGATCGGGAGCGGGAAATGCTACAAATGTGAAAGAGAAGGCCATATTGGGAGGATTTGTTGTAGTGAGGTGAAACCTCAACTTACAAACACTAAAAAAAAGGGAAAGATAGTGCATTCCCTACCTGATGTCCAGTGCTTAAAGTGTAGACAACATGGGAAATTTTTCAATCACTCTACAAATATGAGGGTAGTGGAGGGGAACCACCATCAGCCTCATCAAAGGCCAAGGGATCAAGGTTGGGATTTTTTTTATCAGGACAACTGAAGTTGAAGCTCTAAATGATGTGGTATCAGGTACTCTTGTTTTCCTCTCAAATCCAGAAAATACATTTTTTTATTCTGTTTCTACATGTTCCTTTATTTCCTCCAAGTTTGCAAAGAATTAAGATTCAACCCCCAATTTTCTAAAAGTAGAGTTATCATTCAAGACTCCTGGTGGGACTATCCAAGCATTGTCAGTGTTTAGAAACTCTAGCATTTACTTTAGTGAGCACAATCTTATCACAGATCTAGTAGTCATTCCCATGATATAATTCGACATTATACTAGTGATGGACTAACTCTCAAAGTATAATTCTAAGATCAATTATAGAAGCAAGGAAATATCAGTAGTCTTGAATGGAAAACCTATAGTTATCATCCAAGAGAGATATCTCAACCGGATCTTGGTCTAGAAGAACCTCCTATATTCTTCTTTATGGAGTTGATCAGTGAAGAAGAAGGAGATGAGAGTTTAAGGAGATAAAATTTCCCCATCGTCTAGGAATATGTTGATGTATTTCCTAAGGAGTTACCCAGACCTCCCCCGGAAAGAGAGGTAGAGTTATCCATTAAACTTGTACCTGGATCTCATCCGATATCAAAGACCCCATTTAGGATGGAAAATGAGGAGCTAGAGGAATTAAAGAAACAACTCCAAGATATTTTATAGAAAGGGATTATTTTAACGAGTGTGTCTCCTTAGGGAGAACCCGTTCTCTTTGTGAAGAAGAAGGATGGATCAATGCAGATATGCGTTGATTATAGAGAACTGAATGGGATCATAGTGAAGAACAAATACCGTCTTCCAATAATTGATGACTTATTTGACCAACTTCATGGGGCTCAATTGTTCTCTAAGATTGTTCTTATATCTGGTTATCATCAATTGAGGGTGAAGAAAGAAGATATTCTAAAAACTACCTTCCAATAAAGATATGGGCATTATGAGTTTGTTGTTATGCCCTTTAGACTGACTAATGCACTGGCTATTTTTATGGATTTGATGAATAGAGTCTTTAATGAATACCTTGATAAATTTTTGGTAGTTTTTATTAATGATATTCTAATATATTTCAAAAGTCATGGGGAGAATGAGGATCATCTTAGGGCTATTTTGAAAACTCAATTGAAGGAGAGGCTTTTTGGGAAGTTAAGAACATGTGATTTTTTTTACAAAAAGTTGCTTTATTAGGGCACACTGTAACTAATGAAGGAATCACAGTTTACCCTACAATGACAAAATTTGTAGAGGAGTGGCCTCAACCTACAACAATAACTGAGATTCATAGTTTTCTTGGACTAGTAAGATATTATAGGAGGTTTGTGAAAAACTTTTCATGAATTTCTAATCCATTAGGCAAGTTAACTCGAAAAGGGTTCAACTTCATCTAGAAAAAGGAGTGTGAGGAAAGTTTCCATGATCTGAAGAAGATATTGGTTACTGCACCCATGTTAACTCTTCCCTCAAGTGGAGAATGATTCGTCATTTTTAACGATGCATCTCTAAAAGGGCTTGGGTGTATTTTCATGAAAAATGACAAGGTCATTGCTTATGCATCTAGACAGTTGAAGACTCATGAGTGAAATTATCCTATGCATGATCTGGAGTTGGTTGCGGTCATTTTTTCTCTGAAGATATGGAGGCACTATCTTTATGGGGAAAATGTAATATATACACAAACCATCAATGTTTGAAGTATATTTTCACACAAAAGGAATTTATCATGAGACAAATGAGATGGTTGGGCTTTCTTAAAGACTGTGATTGTTCAATTAATTATCATCCCAGAAGAGCAAACAAAGTTGTTGTTGCATTAAGTAGGAATGACCTAGTTTTTCTTTTCATGATGAGGATTCAAAGAGATCCATTGATCGATGACCTAGTAAATTTGGACATGGGAATTATAAGGGAAGGGACATCATCATCCCTATCCCAAATTATTTCTCAATAGTCATTACTAGAGAAGATCAAGAAAGCCCAGAAAGAATATCATTTGTTATAGAAGAAGTTTGAGGCTGTGAAGGATGGAAAGTTTCTTGAGTTTACTATTGATCAAGAAGGTGTACTAAAATTCCATACAAGACTATGTGTTCCATATATTCTGGAAATAAAGAAAGATCTGATGGATGAAGCTCATATCTCTACTTTATCTATACATCCTGGAAGCAAAAAAATGTATTGGGAACTTCCTGATCATTATTGGTGGGATAATATGAAAAGGTACATTGATGACTACACTTCAAGGTGCCTATTATGTCAAAAAGTGAAGGCTGAACAACAACATACTAAAGGGATATTGCAACCACTATCTATACCAGTATGGATGTGGGAAAATATAACTATGGACTTCATCACTGGTCTCCCAAGAACTTCCAAAGGAAACAATTCAATATGGGTTATTGTGGACTGTCTCACCAAGACTTCACATTTTATCGCTATCCGGGAAGATTTCTCTCTTGATCAACTTTCCAGGATTTATGTTAAGGAAATAGTAAGGCTGTATGGAGTTCCACTTTCTATCGTATCGGATTTTGATCTAAGGATCACATCAAAATTCTGGAAAAGTCTTTAACATTCTCTGAACACTTAATTGAATTACAGTACGGCCTATCATCCCCAAACTGAGGGCCAATCTAAAAGGATTATTCCAACACTTGAGGACATGTTGAGAATATGCTCAAGGTAATTTAAAGGTGGATGGGATCAACATCTCCCTTTAATTGAGTTCTCTTACAAAAATAGTTTCCACTCAAGCATTCAAATGGAACCCTATGAAGCTCTATATGGGAAGCGTTGTAGAACTCCGACTTGTTGGGATGAAGCTATTGAGAGAAAGAATATTGGGCCCGATCTTGTGCAAGATATGACAGAAAACATCCATGCCATCCAACAACACATTAAGGCTACTCTGAGTTAGCAAAATAGCTATGCCAACAACCGTCGAATGGAATTGGAGTTTGATGCTGGTGACAAGGTCATTCTTCTAATTTCACCATGAAAGAGAGTCATGAGGTTTGGGAAGAAAGGGAATCTCAGCCCTAGGTAGATTAGCCCCAATGAAATCCTTTATCGTGTGGGAGTAGTGGTCTATCAGATTGCACTTCCTCCAAATCTAGCACAAGTTCATGATGTCTTCCATGCATCCCTTTTGATGAAATACATACCTGACTCTCCACATGTACTAAACCCAGAGATGGTACAAATGGAACATGAAATCTCTTATGAGGAGAAGCCTATGGAGATATTGGATCATAGAGACAAGGTTCTACGTAAAAAGACAACCCACCTTGTTAAGGTGTTGTGGAGGAACCACAAATATGAAGAAGCCACGTGGGAACCAGACGAGTCTAAGAGGCAGAAGTACCCACACCTTTTCTTTTCTGAGAGTACGAGTTAAAAATTTCAGGGACAAAATTTCTTAAGGGGGGAAGAATGAAACGCCCCGAAAATTTTAATAATTTTTGTTTCCTATTTTGTGTGTCATTTTATTTTATACTATAAAAATCCATTTAATTTAATGAAATGAGAATAATTAAAATGAGATCATTGGGTTTCGACTGTTATATGACTGTTGGTAAATATGATCATTGGAAACTAAATGTTTTGATTGTTGTCTCTAATTAAAAGTGTCTTGGTTAATTTATATAGAAAGAAGATTTGATGGCCTCATCTAGTAAACTCGGGCCGATCGAAACCCATATGGCGGAACTTGAGAAGGAGGTAGAACCACTGGGCTTTTCTCTGGACCAAACCCAAGCTGAACTTCATCGTGTGAAGCTAGAATAGAATTGCCTTCGAGATAAGTTCAAGATGATAGAAATCACCACTCGGGAAATGTTGGCCGAGCCACCCTAAGATTCTATCACCTTTTCACACCTTACAGTTAGGTCCTATGCTTGTGTTATTAAGGGATATGTAATGAGACTTTAACTGCCTTGTGTAATCCTTTAATATAAATAAAATGGTGATTTCGTCTTATGGTGAAGTTTGTGAATATTCAAATGTCTGGATAAATATAGGATCTATATTATTGATGAATTTTGAAAAAAAGGATATTTTAAAATATTTATGTAAACCTTAAATAATTAATAATGTGTAATGATTTTTAAAAAATGGTCTCTTATAGTTTTTTTAGTAATAAATTTAGAGTCTAATAAAATCAACTTATTTTTTGGTGAGAAGTAAATTATGAATAGTGATATTACACTTATGATTAGTAATTTGACAAAATCTATTAATTAACCTTACTTAAGAAAGAATTAATATAATTTAGACACCTTGATTAAGTAATGTGATACAATAAAATAAGTAAATAACTGTTTCAGAAATTATTGGTTATGTATTAGTATTTTCATGTGAATAATGTTATTTATTTAAAAACTAAATTAAAAATATTTAGAAAATTAGTTTTAAAAAATAGAGTTCATCTTTGAATTTAGAGCATCGATATTAGGTTAAGATGATTTTTGTGGATTTTTCTGAAAAAGTTGAATTTTCGGTGAATAGTGAAAATACAGTTTTTAGTTTCGGGTGTTTAATGACATCATTAAGGATGTAATAATTATTTAATCATTATGGTATAATAATTAATTGTAATATATGTTATGAGGTGTCCCAAGTGGCTAATACCATGAGAAAATACCATGGGAATGACCATGGTTTTTCCAATACCACTGATGAGGTGTCCCTTGGCTATTAATGATTTGTTCCCTCACTTCCCCTATAAATACCAAGCCTTTCACTACTCATTTTCATTCCAAAATCATCCTAAACGATGTTATAGTCTCCTTACCTCCCAAAAATTCTTACCAAGGTGCCTTCATCCCTCCCAAGGTCCCAAAGTTTAATCTTTCTAAGTTACGCTTCAAGGTAAGGGATCCTTTCACCCTCCTCTTTTTAAGTCAAGACTTCCTTTATGTTATATCTTATAGTTCCATTTTATTATGTGAGGGATTGTTATTCTATATATTTACCAATTTACATTTCATTTCCAAATTATGAGGGATAATTTTCTCTCCCTTCAATTGATTTTCTGAATTTTTAAGTGATGTTGTTTGGCTGCCAAATTTCCGTCAAAGAATTCGCGCTTTCTCTTTCCTTTCAAGTTTCGTTTTCATGTGGTGTGTCATTCAAATGTCCACACCATGTTTATATTTCTTCTTATTCTATACCTATACTTCAAAATTATCCATTTATGGATTGGAGACCCTTGTCCCCTCTATTTTTATTATTTTCTAAAACCAATTTATATAGCCGTAATGTTGTAGACATTTTGTCTCAAACATTCTCTCTCTTTCTATCAAGAAATTATCTTATTTTATATATAAGAATACTCATACCTATTAAATTTCTATGGGTGTTCATAGTTACACTAAAATTATATATTTAATTCTGGAATTGACATACATATAACCCTAACTTCCCTTCAATGGGTTAAATGGCATAACGATCAAGTTTTTAAGTACATTTTAAAACATCACGATTTTGAAATGAAACCCATTTCTTTTATTTTATATGGGTTATTTATGAAATTTTTGATTATGATCTATGTCGCTCACATGAAATTAAAGAAATATTATGGGTGCGCCCTAATAGTGCTCCAATACATTGGGTAAAGATTTAATCTCTAGAGAAGACAAGTTTCATGATACCTTGGTGAATAACATTGGTAATTTTTATGACAACTTGGGGATGGGACTTGGTGATATGTTCATGAATGTCTAAATGAAATGTTGAAGCCACATATTCAAGTTATGTTTCTAGTTCATTTCATTGTGATATTCTTATTCTTTCATTTCTCGTGTCTTTATGTTTTTATCATGTTCGTATTGATATCAAAATTAAACTAATTCCCTTAATTGTCCTTATTGGGCCTTCAGCTCACCCTTTCCTTTGATTTATGTTTCCAGGGTATGAGATGCATTAATTGTACATAGGATAAACTTATGATGAAGCCTTACAAGAAGATTCTAAGAATGTTTTATGTTGTTTTCATGTTTTATGTCCCTGATTTCAAAGACACTAGACTTTAAAGATCCTCTATATGTAAAATGTAATGAAATTTTATGTAATAAAAAGGAAGGATTCTATATTTCTCATTCCAAACATATCAGGGTTAATGATCCAATATAATTTTGACTCCAAGAATCAGCTACTTTGTTTTCTTTTCTTGTATGGTAATTAATTTTGCAGTTATAATCCTTAATCTATTCTATTAATTATCTTTGTATCATGTTCAACTCTTTCAAAGTGAATATATAATTAAAAATTTTATTATCATTATATATTTCAAATTTAAATTCATATAAATGATGCCTCTATGTGTTATCAAAAAAACATGGTAGCAAGTTACAGATCATGTATAGGATAATTTTTCTCATGGGTTTCCAATTAACATGAAGCATAATTAATTACCTAATCCTTATACATCAAAACGTAGCCACATATATTCAAATAAGCATCACTAAAGATGAAAATTATCCATTTATATAGGTTGGGTTAAAATAGGACAATTTAACAATATTATATATAGTTCTGAGAAACAATCATCACACTCTTTCATCCAGATGATTTTAACTCATTTTATAGTTAACTAATTCCGTGGTCTAGATAACCTATAGAGGTGTTCATCAAACCAATGGTATTAACCTAATAATAAAATAAAACTATGAATCTTTTTAGCATCTATAGGAAATTGGATTTCATTAAAAACATTATTTTTAGTAGGGTCAATAATTTAGGCAATTTTTAGAAACAATATTCCTAAGGAAATATATATACTGTAACAAAAATTCAAATTTACTAAATTTTCCATATAATTTTCATTATTTCAAGGTTTTCAAAACAATACTTAAGTGTTTTTCATGATACTCGTGTATTTTATAATTTACCAATATATCATTAATAAACACAACCATAAATGTACCTAAATTGTAATGGGAAACTCTATTCATAAGATCTATGAATACATATGGTTCATTAGACAACCAAAAGAGAATAAATAAAAACTCATAATTTCCATATCTAGTTCGAAACACTGTATTAAAAATATCTACCTCCTTCACCATCATTTTATGGTACCCTAACATAATATCATTATTCAAAAAATATTATGTTCCCTAGAGTTGACGAAGAAAATCATCGATATGCGGCAATAGATAATTATTCTTATTTTTGATATTATTCAAGGATCTATAATCAATGAAAATACTCATTAAACCATATTTATTTTTAAAAAATAAAATTGGAGCACCCCATAGTAAGTACTCGGATGAATGAAAAGTTTGTCTAGAAACTCTCCCAACATTTTTTTCAATTCCAAAATTTCAATTTATTTCATTTGATAAGTGGGTTTTGAAATTTGATTACCACCAGGCACCAATTCAATTTAAAACCGAACCTAATAATCAAGAATAACACTAGTAAAATCATTATAAAATATATTTATATATTAAATCACTATGGCCACATCAATAATCTGAAATTTTTCTTCTTTTTCAACAAATTAAATAGGTAACTTTCACTTTCAAATCTAATCAATTTTTTAGAATCATGCTATGTTATAAAAGGTATAGAATCATTGAATATAACTTTGTTATCTATATAATATATATTATCATAATAAAATAAAATCTAATCCATAACTAATATAATATAAAACTCTACTATGGTATGTTAAATAATATTTATAAGAAATATTATCCGGGTGATAACAAAAAAAAGATTCTTATAAATCTTGTATTTTTTGTTACATCTACCCAAAGTTTTCACAAAAACATATATATTCATTTCATGAGATGATATTCATATTTTACTTGAAATTTTTTCATAAATAAAGTAATTTTAATATCTGAAGTCAAACAAGGCATCGATATAATTCAAATAAATAAGTAACATACCTATCACAACTTCATTTGGTGGTCAAACATCAGTCGTTGTAGAAGAAAATGAATTCTACAAACCTTTTTACATCTCATCATGATGATTTATAGGCTAATTAAGTAATTTCAAACACAAATTATCATAATACCCCAACTCATTGAAATTAAAACATCTCATTGTTAGCTAGCTATCGGTTACAACATTTGTGGATTGTTCAATAATATTTTCTTTATAGTCAAGATCCCTATGACCAAACATACCATGTCCGTAATAATTTCTAGTTCCAATTGAACATTACATGAAATGATTTTTATCATAATTAGGACTGTTTGGGGGTATTACCTCCAGATTTATTGGTTGAATGCTTCCCCATTCCTTTCCACCTTACCTACTTCTTACAAATGTCATCATGAGGCATATAAGTGTTAGAAAAAATTATCTCCACTTTATTATCACAATGAAAAAAATTATCATAAATTTAATATTTTCATTTGGAAAATGGTTTTTGTAAACTTGGATTCAATATATACTAAAATATATTAAATTTACTATCAAGGTCATGAATAAAATTCGGTGTGTACCTAGCCAATACTATATAATTTTCTTCATAAAAGGCTATTAAATCTTCCTCTTTCATCAACTCCATTATTTTTTTATTGATCCTATGTTGAACATACTTCATGAAATATTTATCTAGGAAAATATTCTTAAATGTATCTCATTTCATGGAAGCAAGATCATCTCTCTCTCTCTCTCTCTGGTGTTCTTAATCAATGACCACTGTCGACCAATTTATCCTTTAAAATGATAAATGGAAAGAGTTTCCTTTTGAATTTATAATTATCTAATAAAATAGAATATATTTTCCAAATCATTGATATATCCTTATTCTACCACTATATATGAATTTCCAAAAAAAGTATGAGGGTGATATTTCATAAAATTCTCATTTATTAACATGTTATTCTATGATAAACATGGTTTCCCTATAACATGGATTCCACCACTATTTATAGTGTGTTTCAACTGATTCATCACCATAACAAACTATTCGGTTCAAATTCCAACAAGTCTATGATATTTATTTAGAAAGATACTTTCTTCTTGATACCTTTCTACTTTAGCCACCTTTTTTCTCTATGTAAAACGATTCTAAACGACATATATTAGAAGAATTAATATTTAAATCTTAAAATGATATATAATTTTAACTTAACCATATATTATAATCATTCAAGGGTATTCTGTTAACATTATCCTAACCTATAAAGTGACCTCATCCTTCCCACCATTAACAGATATAAATATCTAGCCTAAAAATTTATATAATATAGTGTCTTTATACTATAATTCACATTCATAAATTTTTCTGATCTTTATGGTTTAGAGTTTTAGACAATTAGGTCATAACACTTACATAACAAACACATACACTGAAAAGTGGATATATCCAATAAATATATATTTATCCCATGATATAAAATTTTTAAATTGAATCATTTTTTACTTCCATGAAAAATCTTCATGACTTTCAAATTTACTTCTTTTTTATCCCTACATATCCATAAACTCGGTAAAAAAATTAAAAATATGGGATGAACTCAAAATGCTCGATAAGGGACCTAAAAGTAAGAAATCTATTAGTCTAGTGAAAAAAATGAAAACACATAAAACTTTTACCATTATAAAAATATTATTTTTTCAAGTGAAATAGATCATATACACATGAAAACAATTTTTTTTCTCAAGAAAACATTTAAATCCCATAGTAAGAAAATTAAAACCTTTTTATGAAACTTATAGCATTATATTCATTAACTGTGTCAGAAATAACTAGAACCCAGTTAAATCAATATGAGAACCCTCCTCATTTAACTCCCTCATTATTTCATTTGAATAAAAGTAAAATTATCTAATGAATTGGAGAGCTATATCGGGCTCACTCATCATAAAAGTTTTATCTAACTCACCCTTTGTATAAGCTATGTCCGGATCTCTCATTGTATAATTTAGATCAGAATCACCAAATATAAAATATTTATCAGGCTTCACTATCATTATATTTAATTATTAATTACCATATAATAAAACAATTAACATTTCTCCTTTCATCATAAATCCATTGAAAACACTTTTAAACCCATAATCAAAACACTTTCCATTTTCACATAAAAATAGGAATAAATTCCTATTTATCTTCAAAACTATGTAAAATAGAATATTAATAAGATATTTTATAAATGAATTAATTTATAAATAAATATATAAAATTTTAACTGAGTATTAAAAGTAATGAAAATTTATTATGGAAGGAAATTACATTCATTCTGTATATGTTAAATTAAAAAATCCTTTTACACTTTTGTAAAAATATTTAAAAGTGACTCGTACAAAAATGTTAAAAAGTTTACGTTTAAAATAATTTTAAATAATGTAAAATATGGTATAAAATGACCATTAAAAACAATTAAATCATAATTAAAAATTTTATTGAAGGTTTTAAAATAACATGGACATTTAAACAAGTGTTAAAAGAGAAATATTAAAAGAGTATTTTTAAAATAAAGTCCCTTACCATTATTCCGTCTCATCATGTACTTTATTTATCTTCTAGAATAATGAAATTGTGTTGATTATTTACTTTATGAAGAAATTTATTTTTTCATTAAATTATTATTAATCCTTTTATATCTTTTATAACCATGTTTTATTTAGTTACATCATCATTTAGGTTTATTTAGGATGTTATGAGGATGTTCAGTTCATAATCCCAAAATAGATCTGGAAGGATGAACATGGTCAAATTCATAATTATTCCATCATCTAAATAATAATTATCATTCTTATATTTTAATAATAAATTTAACACTAACCATGATTTTTTTTATGAAATGTGAATTATGTTACAATCATGGAGACAGTAGGTTATGCGTACACCTGAGTAACTTTTCCATTTTTCAATGAACATGAGGTAAATAGGGTAAGTATTATTTTATATGTATATAATAATTATTAAATCCAAAACATATTTTTATCTCTATAAATAAACATATATATATCATCCATGTGATGTGGTGATGAAAAACCAATTACATCACTTCGTGATGGTGGTACTTCAAACGTACTTATGAACGACGTATTCATTTTTCAATGGATAGAAAGGTAAGAAATTAGATTATTTATTATATTTACATAATTAAAATTATTTCATGAATATTATATATATATATAAATTTCATCAACCATAATAAATATTCATTTGAGGTGTGGATGGAAAACAAAATACATTTCTTTGTGAAGTTGGTAATCGACACATATGTAGGTGAAATGTTTTCATTTACCATAGGATGGAAAATGAGAAGATATGGGTTACACCATAATCCTAATAACATTTATTTATATCAAATATAGTTATGTTATTATTTCATCATGCTAAAAAATATTTTATGGAGGTTGAAGAAGAAATCATCATGAAATATATCGGTTATGACTTATACCTTCTCCTAAAAAAACCTCTTTAGTTTACACATTAAGACTCCTAGGTTTGGACTTTTGGTGAGAATAGGACCGATATGATGTTTAGAGTGAATTTAGGAATGTATTTTGGTAATGTTTTAAATTAATAAAAAAAATTAATAGTGTAAAAAAATTAACCAAATTGATATATTTATAATATATTATATGTATGTTTCAAAATAACATCATATAATTAAAATTGTACATTTTAATTGGATGTTTTAATCCTTACCTCATTGTTTTGACCCCCTCCTTAAATTTTTTGTCGATACCCATGGCGTCAAAGTTTTTTACAATATAAGAATAAAGAAAGTTAGTATAAAATTAAAATTGACCCAAAAATAGACAATGGTTAATATTTTAAACTATAACCAAATCAATTTTCCAAGTATAATATTATTAGTAATTTTTAGTCATTTAATAAAATTTTGTTTATTGAACAATATCCATAATGTTAGTTTTGGAAATATTCATTTAATTTGACTTTAAATTCATCAATATAATAAATTAATTCAAATATAAACATTTAAAAAACCCATGAATTTGTAAATATATATACATAATTCTTGGGACACTAGAAATCACTATGAAAATGTTACTTTTATATTTTTTAAAATCATTTTCTTGATTTTTCTACTATTTTCACAAGCACTGTTTTGGCGATGCGTAAGTATTTATGGTAAATAATTCATCAATAAAAATTAAAAAAAATTACCATGAAAAAAAATAACTCATATTCCAAATAGACATTTATAATTGAACAGAACCACTTTTACCCCTATGAGAAATACCTACAGACAATAAAACAATGAGGGTGACATTTTTTATTCTTTATTTAAAATTATTTTATGGTTTTTCAAAGGTAAGTGGTAAAAAATATCTATATTATCAAACAATTTATGGCCATCATTGAAAAAAAACTTATCCAATAAAATAAATACAATTGTTAGTCTAATATTTAGGCCTTATCCAATTATTTGTGACCTTAATTACCTGATTAACCCTTACCAAGATTACTACTATTAACTACGATTACTATTCATTACAACAAAAAAGGAACTATTTACCAAATTGAGACATATTTATTAAAAATATGGAATACATTTTTAAATATTAAATTTATTTAATTAGATTAAATTAAATTAATATAAAATTGCAGAACCCAAAGAAAAATAGTTTTTTATAAAACAAGTGTTTATAATCCCAAAAATAAACATATTCCAAAATTAGGTATAACAATGATTACTATGTAATTAATTATATTATTTATAGTAAAACAATATTTATCTTAATTTAATATCAAATGGGACTTTGAGATTTCTTTATTTAATGAAAAGAGATTACAGTTTTACAAACACAATTGGTATTTTTCATGATTCAATGAAAAATAAATATTTTTAGAAAAATAAAAAAATATCTCCCAAAGATTGTTTTGATATGATGACTTAAAAATAAAGTTCATTTTTTCAAATTTAATTTCTAATAATTAGAAATTAAACTTTTAAATAAAACCATATAATATTAAAAAATGAGTTTAATTATAATAAAACTATTTCTTTTTTGATTAAAAAATCACTTAATATTAACATATTTAATATACCAATATAAAATATAATATGCTAATATTAATAAATCATTAAATTGGTTTACTATTAGAATTAATTAGGTTGTTAACTAGAGGGAATGATTTTTATTTAATTATCCATGTAGATTTAGATTTTTGTGGCAGTAATTTAGATATAAAATGGGAATTGGAACATTTCATATGTCGAGAAAGTGTCTCGTATATTATTGTAGTAAAATTTAGAATTTAGATTCATTATATACTACTAAATTTGATTACATAGCTATAATTAGTTATGGTGCATAGATTCTTTGGATGAAACTCACATTTCATGACTATGGATATTAATTTAGACATTACCTTATAATTTTTGATAGCACAATTTCTATAAACATTTATAAAAATACTTTATCTCATTATAGGAAAAAATAATCTTAACAAAATAAATCAATTTTTGAGAGAAAATTCTCAAATATTGGATATTTTTCTTGAATTCATTAGAATACAACATCAGCTTTCTAACATTTTTAAAAATCCAAAAAATTGTGAGAGTTTAAATTATATCATAAATGAGATAGGAATGATCAATAATGATTAATTTCTTATATTAAATTTGGTATATATTTAATGTATTAATTTAAAAAATTAATATGTAATGTTAGGTTCTGCTTATATTGAACACCTAGATAACTTTTCCCCTTTTCTTTTAAAGATAATGTATTAGTTTTTAAGTATATTATGTATAATGTTATTTATTTTCCCATTTTTTATTAAAAATCAAACCCTAATTGATTTTAATATCTTGAAATAGAATCTGAATCATCATGTTCCTTTTCATCCCAAGTTTAAGCCTCTTTCAACCATTCCTTTAATAAGACCCTAGATTTCTAACTCTTGAATCTTAGTTGTGAGTGGTTGAGATGAAGTGTAATTTTTAGTAAGATTCACTTGAATCTTTTGATGCTTCCAAAAAAATAAGACAAGAACAAGTATAATTAAAATAATCTTGAAGCTTTTTATTTTATCATTTGATGCTATTCTAGGTAAAAAAGTAAATGTTTAGTAGTTTTGAGAAAGTCATTCTCTAGTTTGGAGATCTGTTATTTAATAAGGATTTAATGACTAGTTACTAGTCAATAATAGACTTTTCTATAATTTATTTGTAAGGTAATTTTATATGAATAAGGTTTTTTAAGCTGAAGATAAATCAGATCTTATAATTACAATTATTAATGATCGTGAATGTGAGTTCTCAACAGTTCTTTGGGATTTGATCCAAAAAGATCCACATAAAGGTGATTATGAGGAGAACCAAAGTTCTTATACATTAAATTATAAAAATAATGAGATTGAAATTTTTTTATAGGAATTAATTATTTATAGAACATATCAAAGTCTTAGTGATAATGAACTAAATAGAGAGTGCAGGTTATTGGTAATGTTTATACAACAACGCAACTTCCCTAGAAAGTGTTATTTCATCACTATTAGGAATCAATACCCATTACTTATGTATTTTATGTTTCATTGGATTTAGATTAATCCACCAAGATTTCAAATAATACATATGGAATATTTCAAGTCCCAAACATCCCATATATATATTTCACATCTTAATAGATGAATATTTATTATATAACTTAATGATCCACACCAGAATTGTTTAGGTATAGTGCCTTTGGAAACATGAATACTTAAATAACTGGTTCATAAGTTAATTACATCACATACTACTAAATTCTCTAAAACAATCACCCTTCTTAGTCATATCATACATAATACCTTTCTTCATGACCTAGGGAAAGGAAACTTAATAAAGCGCAAGATCATAAGCTCAGTAAGGGTAATCAAGGGAGATATCAACATAACATGAGCTTAAGGGTATGATAGTAGGATAATAACACCTGAAAATTATACCCTGCAAATAAAAGATCATAATATTGAGTCATATAATAAATCATGGTAGTTCATAAGACATGAATCACGAAGAGAAATAAATAAAACGATCCATGTGAGCATAAAATTTTGCAAATGACATAGATTTTTGGCATACTTATAATTATAGAATTTCATTTCCTTAATATTCAAATATCATTACCAAGTCTATCATAGTTGATTAGGTTCACCCCCAAAACCATCAAAGTATTCATGGTTCACTTACATGACTATCATAGTGAAAGTGGTCCCTTACAGAATTGGGTTCACTCCCCATTCTTTTCCTATTTATCTCATGATATATCAATCTCTACCCAATGCATTGGAGAGATATATATATTTCACAAGTCATTGGTTATAATGTAACCATTTTCCTTAGTTATAACATAAGAACATTCACATAATTAAATCATACATAAGTTTTCCACAAGGTCATAAAACATTCATCATATCAGAACAAATGAAAATAAATGGTTTTTATATATATTTCATCATATCATAATGATATATCATGGGGAAACATTAATTTCCCATAGGGTTACTTAATTTATAAATTTAAAACATGAATCTAACAAACCACTAAACTAATAAGTATTATAATATATACAAGATTTAGATTGAACCTAACAAGACAAGGTTGGAGAAAATATTAATTCAATAATAAAGACCTAAACTAATTGTGATTTAAAAAAAATTAATCTAAGATACTAATTATATGATTAATTAAGAATATGGGAGAAGAAAATAAGAAAAGGGTGTCAGCCAGTAATGAATCTAAGGTCATAGGATAAAAAGGTATGAATTAATTAATTAATAATCATACAAACATTGGAATCAAGTCCCAATGAGTCAAATTTTCATAGTAAATTCTCTTAAATAAAAAATCTAATTTTCTCATTGTCAGGTACTTTAGATTTTTAAAAATGGGTAACTAGAAATATTATTTAAACATATAGTAATAACAAAAAAATAGTCATTCCAAAAGTCTGAACCCTTTATCTCACATAAAAAAGTAATTAAATAAAATCAGGAAATTTCCATTCTCAAATAAAGAATTAAATTAAACCGACTTCCAAACCCTACTTACAACGTTCATCCAAAAAGAATCATGTAAGAGGTGAAAATGAAGAAAAAATATGAACTTCCAACATAAATTGAAATAAATAAAATAATATAACTTGTATAATAAATCCCCATTAATTATGTACATTGTGGAATAAAGAAAGCACTCCCTTATTCTAGTAGTGAGAGGGTGAGAAGAAAAAATAAACAAAAACATATATAGTTATAGCAGCATGTCTCTAAACTCGTATCTTGTTCTGTTGTCGTCGATCCATATATATCGTAATGTCCCAGATTACATGGATTAAGTGTTTAAATATAGGCCACCCCTTAAAAAGCTTTCCTTAAATGCATTAAAAATGTAGACTTTATAATGGGTTCATATCCTATAGGGAATACACCATGTGAAATCTTCATCGGTATAGACATCTCCAAAGTTTTTATGTCTTCAAAACTTTCACATTGTGTATTATGTACATGAAATGTAATTTATTCTCACAAAATGCATTTACTTCACGAATTTCAATGAGAAACAAAGGCTTCTCAATGAAAAAATCACATCATGTATTGATTATATGATTTGAAAATGTATTTCTTTTGGTTCTCTAAACTATTTCAACTACATGAAAATTTGGCCTTCAAATCCAATATTTTAGCATCACGCCCCACCACATTACAACATGGTCCAAAGTGACTTTTAATTCAAAAATTCAACCCTTTTTTACTTTTTCCAAATTTTGGTTTTATCTTTCCATAAAACACAAAACAAGTCAAACAGTTCATAAATTGGCAGGATTATCAAATACATTACATAGTTCAATGTAATAAAACACCATAAAATGTATGTATGAAATAAATATATCACATAAACCATTGAAAAGAAATAGGTTTCATAAAAATCATATCATAATCATCATAAACTATCTATATAAATGATAAAGATAGTGTCACTTGATTATATCCCTAGTAAATCTTTTGTACCATCAAATGATGTCATCTTAGATTGGAATATGTATTGTAGAAAATAATTGTTCCACTTTGAAAATAACATTTTAAAAAATATAATTTCATAAAAACATTATACTATATAATCATAAAATACATTAAAAGAAAGTATATATACACCAAAAAACTAAATAAGTGGTGTTTGAGGTATGTGTCCCACAGAAATAAAAGTGAGATGAAAATCCCATACCTTAAGTCTCAACTTCCTTAATACACATTATAACCTCATATATAATAGATATTGGTTAATTATAAATCTATTACATAATAATACTTATATTTATAATACTATATATGATATACCTATAACCTTTTATTACCGATTTATTAACAATTTCTTTTTAAAGTCGTGCTTCAAGTAATAATGCTTTGTTTTTCTTGTATGTTTTGATTTGGTATTTTTGGTCCTTTTACATGGATAATGGTTAAATAGTATCTATAATGTTATGAATGATATAAATATCATATAAATTCATTATATATGTATTTATAGTAATCTGTGAAATTTTTAAAAAGAAAAATAATTACACCGTTTAGAGAGACGGTACACCGAATGTACATATGAACATTGTTTCCATTTTTATGAAACATGGAATAAAATGAAGGTAAATAATATATAACATTTATATAGTCATTATTATTATATATTTATCACATATATTTATTAAATATATCATTATTAACATCTATGTAAAGCATAAGTTAAAAATGAAGCTCATCACTTCGTGAGCCGGTAGTTCTCTATACGCACCAACATTGTTATCATATTCCCATTGAATTGAAAGTAAGAAGGTATATGTTAATTTATAATTAAATAAATATAATTATTTCATAAATATAATATACATATACGAAATACATCTTTATTATGATCTATGAGAGGTGTGATGGAGAACGAATTACAACGGTTCGTGAGGCGGTAGTTCGCTGTTCAAAATATCAATGATTTTATTCCCTATTTGATGAAAGAGGACATGGATATAGGTTATTAATTAACATAATAAAATATAAATATATTGTACATACAATTTCTATTATATTTTTATATTTTAATTTATTTTCAGGAGTTGGAATAAAAAATAAATTAAAAACACTCGGTTAAGAACGTTACCACTTCTTCGGATAACCTCCTTTGGTTATCACAAAAAGCCTTCTTAGAAGGGTTTAATAATAAAAATAAGGAATCTAGGATGTTTTTATGGAATTAAGTAAGATATTTTGGAATTTATTTTCCAATCCAAACGGTTTTGGAAGTTTTAAGAGGATAGGAGAGGGGGTTCCCTTTTATAAGTGGGGAGAGGACACACTTGGGATTTTTGAAAATTAAAAAGTGTAAACATATTTTAATAATGCAAAAAGAGATAAAACAATGGTTAATTATAAAACTATAGTTCTTATAATTTTGATATATATCCATAAAATGGTATTTTGATAAGTTTTTAGTTCATTTTACACCTTATATTTTTTGATTAACCCCCCCCCCCAAACTCATTTAAACCATAACTACGATAATTAATTTTTACTTTTTTCAGTATTCATTTTGTCGCAAAGTTAATTTCAACACTATTATATAATAATTATTATTATTATTAAAAACATGGAATCCATTTGTCAAAATTCCATCCACATAAGTGAAAAAAATTAATTTTAAATTAAACTCGTAGAAACAATAAAAAAACTGTTTTCTAAAGAGACACTTTTCATAAGCATATAATGTTTTTATATAAGAAGTATATAAATTCTTTAATTTGATGAACTAAATTCGTTTAATAATAAAATAATTGAACTAATTTTACCTTTTTAATATTTTAAAACAATATTAAACTTTTTAATTCTTCAAATGAAAAGGTAGTTTTCAATAAAAATTTATATTTTTGACTATTCAACAACAAATTAATCTTCAAAAAAATTCTAGAATTTCAACCTAAGATAATTTTTAAAATTTTATCACAAAATGAATTTAATTATTTCTATTAAATTTTAAAATATTTTAAAAAGAAATTTTATTATTTTTTCACTAAAATAAATACAAATTTTTTTGGGAAAAAATTATTTTTGAATAATATAATGACATAACTAAAAATTAGGAACTTATTTATAAATATATTTTCTATATCTAAAAACTTTATACATAATTTTAAAATTTTGGTTATTATAATTAATACCAAAAAATTTAACTTCAAAGTTATTACGATCAAGTTTAAATAATAATATTAATAATATATCATTGTTTATTAAAACCTGGTGTTGAGTGTAACACTAGATATCAAAGAAATGACTTTTTTTGAAAAAAAAAATTATTTTAAAATATCAATGTGTTACATAATATTTGAGTAATAATTTATTAATATATAATACTATTTCATATCCCATGTTTATTTCATCCCTACTTAAATAGAATAGACTTATTTTTAAGGGATTAGAAAATTCAATACTTTAATATAGTATTTATCTTAACCAATCCACTTGAAAGAGGATGAAAACTAATTGAAATCCACAGAAAAAATGTTGTTAGTAGATGAGTATTAGATTTATGATCATTTCAATCCTAGAAATATCCCTAGGAGAACAAATTTCCAATAGATCCATGGTTGGATCCTATCTAGGTAATTGAATCAGATTATTCATCTGATGGGAAAGGATCACATGCTATTATTGATGTTATTAAATAGGAATAAAGGTCTTATAAAGAGATCATGGGCTTCTCTCTTATCCCAGAAATTTGAAAGGATATAGAAGTATCAAAAGAGGATGAAATAGTAGGGGAATGATTAGATACTACCTAGGGAGAGAAGAGCCCTAGTTCTATGATATTTGGACCCAACATTACTGACTCTAAGAGTGATAAGAATAAGAATCAAGCAACAAAAAATCCTCCCATGAGTGGGATTGGAGGAGAACCTATTTGTTATTTAACGTCTCCTAACTCTCATCTAAATAACATAAAATTTCATGATAATAATGATTATGAGGATGATAATAAAGGTGAAATACCACTTAAACCTAGTTGATTGGTGATTTATGTTGTGCCCAGTATCTCAAAGAGGATTGAGAAATATCCTTCCTCTGCCATTCTTTTGGAAGAGGGTCACTTAGATCTTCTACAATAGTAGTTTATATCTACTTATCAAAGACCAGATGCATCCAATTCTCCCAGAAATGAATCAAATAACCTTTTTTAAGGTGATCCCATTTTTGATTTATCTCTTAGGACTAAAGTTTTACTACTTCGAGATTTAGATACTTCAATTAAATAAATTGAGAATCCACATTATGACACTTTATATAATGAAGGCTCTATATTAATACCTACTGAGTTAGAGTTCAATTTCTTAACTCCTAAACTGATCCCGACTCTATCTCCTCAAGATGCATATGCTCCTCCTCAGCTAGCTTCATCTTCTTCTAGTTCTTTCATTACCCCATTTGATTTCATCCAATTAAATAATGGTCTCTTAGATGTGTTGAAAAATGTTTTTATTTGTTTTTTCAGTTCTATTTAATAGGATATGAAAGGAGATGTTTCCTTTATTATTGAGAGTGTGGTTACTAATATATAACCTAAGTTATTTATTAAATATGATAATGTATCCCATGATCTAGGAAGTTTTATAAAAAAGGAAGGTTTATATAGATAGAAAGGATTTCTTCATTAAGTCAAGATAGATATGTTAGATAAGTTGGACAAGATGTATCACTTGATTATCACCATCTCATCTAGGACTTTTACTTATAATTGTTTTTCTAATCCTCCACAATTTTTTTTACCACCAATGAGGATCTTATTAGAAACGTTGTGCATGAAGAAATACAGTCTATTGAAAAATGTTAAGGATATAAAGAATCAAGTGCATAAGGATATAGTTGGAAATAGTGAAAAGCTTTATGACATGGTTAGGATAGAATAAGTGAAGACTTAAAAGTTCTATTATTTAATTATGGGAGTTATAAACTATTATCTTAATTTTATTTTTTAAGGAAGATCTAAAAACTCAGTTTAGTTCCTTAAAGAAAGATCTTAAGATGACTCTCTTAACTATATATTTTATGATATTTTAGAAAAGCTATTGATCATGGAACCTATGTTGGATTAGTTTGTATCTAAGAATAATGTGTTCTTATACTGTATTGAGAATGATTCTATAGGTGTGAAAGACATTATCAAGATCTTGGAGCCCAATATTTATGTTTCCAATGCCCTTATTTTATCACCTTTGGCACTTCTTATACCTAGTATATCCCCTAATCCTACCAAAGCATCAGTTGTTGCCTCTACTTCATCTTATACATACACTTCTACCCTTTCCACTACTTCACCCTCACAATATACAATATGACCTTTCGGTCCTAGTATTCTTCAAGACCTTTATCAAATCAGGATTCATTCCATGAGCTTTTTTATTCCAGTAGTTGACTATTCTTCTAGCCATACTACTCCACCTTCAATTGTTGGTAAAGAGAAGTTCCACATTTGTCCTGCTATTATTTGAGACTATTATGAATTTTATTATTATTAGGGACTCTGATAGGTCCATTTGTAAAAAACATATTTTTGAATATAAATGAAATCTCTTTTATTCAACACTTGTATCTTTATTTTTTAACACTATTTGCCTAAATGGCCCGAAGGCCTTCATTTTTATTGATTTTAGATAACCCCCCTTTCAGGGGATGAGGGGGAACCCTTACAAGGCCTGTAGGCTCAGAGATTACATGGCCCGTAGGCTTAGGAGATTACATGACCCGAAGGTCTTAGGGAATTCGATCGGACTATATACAAGGAACTGCCCCTCCCCAGCATCTGCATCCTAGTAGTAGCTCTCCACCTTTGCATGACTGTCTGGATAGGCTTCCCATGCAAGCACATGCTGGTACTGATGGCATAGGCATACCCTCTCATTCTGACAATCCATTTGGCTCTGCTCTGGTGAGTGCACCTACTCTGAATCCTCTTCTGGGGATGCTCCTTTTTTGTAGTGTGTCTGGGGCCTGCATTCATGTGGCCTGAAGTCCTTGGGTGGCCCTAAGGCCTTAAGGTGGCCTGAAGGCCTTGAGAATAAATTGGCCTGAAGTCCTTGGTTGACTCGAAAGCCTTGTAGGACCCGAGGACCAAACCAGTGGCCCAAAGGCCCAGATGATTGAATAGTTCCGGCTACTATAGTACCGAACAGTGCCTACAACAGTACTGCTACAGTGCCTACTACATACTGCTACATTCTCACCCTTTATAGAAATGTCTTTGATAATCTCAGTAGGGTTAGAAAAGTATGGCATGTCAGTATACTATATTATTGTATGTTAACACACTGTAAGATTTTATGTTATATCATATTTTATTATTTAATTGGATCATTAGTTCATTGTTTGTCTTTATTTATTCCGTGATTTTTTATCACCATAAAGGGGGATATTATTATCTTAGTCTAAAAATTACTTATTTTAATAATAAAAAATCATATTTATTTTATTTCTAATCAATTCCATATTTTATAAAAGTTAAATATATTTCTTGAAATTTCATAAATTGTTTGAAGTCTAGAAAAAATTGTAAATCCAGGAAAGTGATTGTGAACCAAATGAGAAAAATTATCCAAGTTCTCAAGAAACCGTAATAACTAGATCAACTGAATTATGACATTATATTGACCATATGAAGGAATCAAGAGAATATAAATATCATGAATTTATGGAGTTACTACATTGAAAAATAATAGATCGTATGACCATATGATTGACCCTGATAAAAATATTATAAAGTATTCAAGTGACTGTAATAGTTTTAGAATTTTTCAACGAGTTGAAGTGGCTACACAACCAAGTGGATTTACTGCATGCATGTTTGATTGACCATGGATGATTTATCATAAGTTAATCAACTTAATAAATTTCCAAGTGAAGATATTTCATGTTATTCCTACCAACCATGTGGTATATTATTTATACTAAGAAATGACTATGTATTTTAGCAACCACATATTGCATCAAATCTACCATATGATGAAGTAAATAAATTTTATGAAAACATTTGGGATTTTGGAAAACTATTGGATCATTCATATAACATCAAGTTACTTCTTATTAAAGTGAAGTGACCACTATAGAATGTTCAAAATTGGAGAATTATTGGATCAACTACCTGTTCATATCAATTGACTACATGACTTATCAAGGGAATCCAGCCATAATTTTTGCTATGTATCGGATCTACTGTGGTTGATCCAAAATGGAACACTTCAAGTGATTATCTTTAAAAGTGAGAATTATATTGTAATATAATATATTCCAGCAACTTTCAACAACAAAATAAATGTATGGTGAGAAATATTTAATGCATCTTCATTTCATGATGAGTACTATTATTTTTAATGATATAATTCAAATCGAACTTTTTTAGGAAGACTTTTTTATAATGATTACTAAAGTCATAGTGAGTAAGTGGGATTTTTATAATTGGAAAAACTAAAACTAGTGATCTATTCTCAAATATACAGTACACTATTTTCATCTAAACTTTACCTTTTCATTTAAGAATACTTTCATGTCGGTCTATCTCATCTCATAACTAAAGGAAGTCACTGAGAAGAGAATATTTTTTTTATGGAAATCTATCTACATGATTTTTCTCATTGATCATTCACTTATACCTCTCTCTATTTTCATTACATATGATTTATCCTTGAATTTAATATAAATATGTTAAATCAAAAACACCTCTATAGAATAGAAGAGTACTTTGATACTCTTAATTTAATTTCTTTATATTTTTACTCCCAAGAATTTTTTGGAAGAGTATTGGTGATAGAATGGATGTCATTGTGTTTTTTGTACTATGTATACTCAATCCATATTGTGGATAATGTTTTTTTAATAAACATGTCTGTTCATGGGTGACTATATTGTGCATAAGATTAGGTATTTATTTGATACTAAACCTCTTTTTTATATTAACTATATGATTTAATGATTTTCTTCCTCAGTTTTTAAAACTATTTTAAAATATATTTTGAATAATTATCCTTTCATAGATAGTTTTTACATGTGATATTTGTGTTGTTTGATTTAAGTTAAGTAATCTCAAAAGATTAGAATAGTCTTAAGATTATTATAAAACATATTTGATCAATATTTTTGAGTATTTATTTCAAATAAATAAATTTCATATACTTACTATAATAGTTAACAAGGTGAATTTAAAATTAGGTGATTTTTTATAAATCCTTTTAAATAGATATTTTTATTTGATACTGAATTCATCCCCTCCCTCGTGATTACTCCACTCTGAAGATCATATCTCAAGTTCACAAAGATTTCCATGTATCTTTTTTGAGAAATCCCATACCAGATATTTCACATATACTATGTCAGTATGCCATACCATTGGATCATGATTTTTCTTATGAACAACAACTGATAGAAATATTGGTTGATAGAGATGAATCACAACAGAACAAGACCAACCACCTGATTAAGTTATTCTGGAGGCATTAGAAAGTTGAGGAAGAAAAATTAAAACACAATGATGTAATTATTTAGAGGTATTCTCATTTTTTATATTAGAGTAACTAAAATTCAAGGGTGACATAATTATAAGGGGGTAGAATTTAATACCCAGAGAGTTTAGAATATATTTTTGATTAATAAATAAATTTTTATGACCAATTTTGTCGCATGAAACCCTAAAATTGTGTGAATAAAGACAATAAATTATAATATTAAGCTCATTATATGTTATTTAAATGAAATATAATTGTCTAAAATAATTTTTAATTCACATTGGAAAAACTATTAACCATAAAAGAGTATTTTGAAATATTACATTTATGAGAATTATTTTTGTCATATATGTTTAATTTAAAAATTAATTATGCGTATTAATCATATGAAATGTTTTTGTTAATACTTGTAAAAAGTGAATTGAATGGTTAAAATTTGGTTATAAATGAAAATAGAATCATTTTAAGGTAAAAGGAGATGTTTTCTAAAAAACTACTTTTATGTGCACAAAGTGTTTTTAACTTAATAATTAAACTAATAAAAATTTAAAAATTTAATTTTAAATTAAATATTATTTAATATATATAATAATGTATTTTATCATTAATTTAGTGGTTGTTACTAGGAAACTAATAAGAATAAATTCATTATTATGCTTAAAATACATTTTTCTAAAAACAGTTATTATTGTGTTTTTTCACATCAATTTTAAATTGAATTTATTATAATTATATGAACTGAATTTGATTTTATTTATTCAATATTTATATTCATAATTTCAATATCTATTAAATATTTTGATTTCCCTTTTCTTCATTATTAATAGTGAACATGGTAAAACTTTGTCACCACGGTTGGGGTTAAAAGGATTTAGAGGGGGTTTTCTTTTAGATAAGGAATAAAATATCTATAAAACATGGAAAATTTGATTTATTAAATGGATTTAGACCAAACCATATCTTATCTTCAATTTTTTGTTTTTTTCCACTTAAACTTTAATATTACTTTATTATATTTTTATGTTTTATGTATTTACAAGAGTGTCACCCATCTCTCTTATAAAAGGGTGCCCCTTCCATTAACTTATTCACACTCTTTGATCCCTTTTTTGGGAAATACCATCCAAAATATATTCTTAAATCCTATATCCATGTCTTATAGATTTTTTTTCTCAAAATAAAACCCCTGAAGGCTTAATGTTTAATCCAAATGAGGTTTTCTAAAGAAGAGGCGATTGTCTCTATGGATCTATTTTGAGTTTATTTCTTCCATAAACTCTTATAAATATTATATAAACATATAAAAATGATTAAATATGTGTAATTAATATACTAAGATGTTTTATGTTACAGGTATGACCATGTCATTCCTAATTTTCATCCTGAGAGAAATAATAACATTGTTCATACGTACGTGTGGACTACCACCTCAACGGAGTGATGTGATTCATTATTTCATGACAAAAATAAATAGATGGTAATATGGATTGATATAATTAATATATATGATGTTTATAATATTATTAATACTCTTTAGATATATATTATTTTTTACCCACCATTCTTTCCATTTGTTGGAAAATGGAAACATTACTCTTGTGTATATGTGGATTACTATCTCCATTAAGTGATGTAATTAATTTCTCATCACCCCCATATAGAAATGATTGTAAAAGTTTATATCATGAATAAATATTATAATTATTACATAATTAATATTTTTTACATGATTAAACCATGAATAAGTTTCAATAACCAAAACTATCAAACTGAAATATGCATGGGAAACAGAATAGTTAACACCTCGTATATTGATTATAATGAAGAATTATTAATAAATGGGTAATTGTAAATTAAAAGGGAATTTTATATTATAATAAAATTATTATTATAGTTATATTATAGATTTATAATAAATTTAATTTTATTATATACGATTGTAATATCACATAAGATGAAATTCTAGACTTGCGGTAAGTGTTTCTATTACAATCTCATTTTTAATCCGGATTGTTTATGCTTGAATCTCCTTCGGGGGGATTATATACTCTTAATATATTAAAACCATATATTTTATTCTAACCAAGTTATTTATATGGGTTTCATGTCTTCATTTCCTTCTCCTCTCTTATTAATAGATAATAATAGAGAAATTGTTTTTAAGAAAATTCTACCTTATTTCAACTTTGGTCATTAAACTTTTTCTTTCATGCCCATGTTCTTTAAAAAGTTTTTGAGAATGTTATTTTATATGATAAAATTATTATTAGAATTTATTTTCAATCATATTTTAAATTATTTTAAAATTATTAAAGCGTAATTTTTTCAATTTTTTGAATATTTTATTTATCGCTATTTATAAAAATTATGAAATGAATATTGGTTTTAGTGTTCACCGTAAAAACAACATTTTTCCATCATGAAAATTCCTTGATTTTGATATTACATAAAAATATTTACATGGTTTTTTTATAAAAAAAATTATGAATATTAATTTATTTTTTATTTAAAAGGTTATCAAAACAAAAAGATCATTTTCTCATGTTTTCAAAGAAAGTTCTTAATATTCTATTAATGTTATTTTACATCTATGTAAACATTCTTAGATGTTTCTTATGATTAACTGAGTATATGATGTAATGATACCAAACATATTCTTTATATGGATGGATTATAATTATGTGATATTGAATAATTTATAAAACTCATTTCTTTCCCATGGGTAATGCCATAATGAAATGATGAATGTTTTTAAGATCTTATGGAACACAAATTTATGGTTTTATTTTGTGATTGGGGGATAAGAATTATATATCCCTCCAATGCATTGGGTATTGATTGATATCCCAGGAGATAATTTAAAGAGTATGGGTAGTGAACAAATCCCGAGGACGAAAGAATGTTGGGGAGTGAGACCAATCCATTATGGGACTTTTTCCACTATGTGATAATGGTCATGGAAATGATTCTTGACTAATGAAATAATTTCATATTAATATTATTTTTTACAATTACTATGAAATTTTATTATTCATATGATATTCTCTCATGGATCATGATTGATTAATTTTTATGACTCAATATTATGAAAAATTACTTGACAAAAAATGATACAGGAAACACATGGTATTTAATGTGGTTCAAATCTTTTTCTACCCTATGAAAGAAACACTATGACTTATATTAAGGATATAAATAAAAGTGATAACAACAGATTTATAAGGGCCCTAAATTCTAAAAAACTATCCGAAAACAGAAGAATACTCAAATGCTTCCATGAAAAACACCTTCCAAAAATGAATCCATGACCATGACCTCTAAAACTAAAAAAAAGTTATCTTCTATAAACTTCATTATTGAATAGGTGAACAGTGAAAACCTATTTATAGAAAAGAATCCATAGTAACCAGTTGATTAATCCATTATCTTCACCATTTTATCTTCATGAAAAAACCATTTCTTGATCATAGAAACTGGTATCTTCCAAACCAGCATGTAACCTCAAATTTTTATTTTTAGTGAACAACATAAGAGTCCAGAACCAAATCCTCGTGATTTTTTCCTCCATCCTAGAGATTCATTATTCAAAACTGATTCCACTAGGATTTATACTTTATTAGATCCATTGAACAATCACTATCTAGATTTGGACTAGATATTCCAAATATAGTGTATTTTGAAATCTTCAACAATTATCCGTAAAACTACTATCATATTAACAACAATCAATATCTCATTTGAAAATTGTTTTCATTTGCTAAGAATGTCACGACCCATCCCCGGGGCCCGTTCCATGACTACCCCAAGCCCGCCTTCCATAGGACAGGGGCTGGTGACTAGCACAAAAGCTGTAAATCCTGATAAAAAGGGAAGGCACTGCCTTTATATAAGTAAACACACACAATAGAGTACGCAAGTGAAGAAATCACTAAGTAAAACTGAGTACAAAAGTAAGTGCTGAAATGTAAATGGGCCAGTATAGAAACCCAACTGAAAGTACAGTACAACTGAGAAAGAAGGTACAACAGCAGTAAAGTAAAGAGGAAACCACTAAGTCATCCAATGGATATCCCACCTGATGGGTGGGTACAGACGGTCTCCTCAGCTCCTCGGGTCCAGTTGTCCACTCCATGTATGTCTCGTCTAGTGGTCCACCTCCAGGTATCGTCCAGCTCCACAAGCCTCCACCACAATCAGTGTTGTCCGTCATCTGCATCCAACACAATGTAGTACGGGCATAGCCAATGTAGGGGTGAGTATACGATACTCAGTAGGGACCCCAAGACCCCCAAAGGTCTCCCAGAATCCACGAAGGATAAACCACAAAGGAAAGATAAAAAAACAAATTATCAACCAACTCTACTTAGGTATATTCCCATACATATACCTAAGTCATCAATCTCAGTTCGACTCCAACATCCGAGCCCAAGAACAATCCAGTTCACACAGGAAAGAAGTCAATAATATCAATGATAATGATTGAAAGACAAGACTCAGCTCACACAGGTATATTACTCATGAAGTGGGGTGGATATGATTAGATATAGCCTCTGAATCATATCCTCTACCGAACCCACGTAGGATCTTAGTACAGAAGTCATCGCTGCCAAACCCACGTAGGATCCAAGTACAGTAACCATCGCTACAGAACCCACGTAGGATCCAAGTACAGTAACCATCGCTGCAGAACCCATGTAGGATCCAAGTAAAGTTGTCATTGCTGCCGAAACCACGGAGGATCCATGTAAAGTCTTCCTCGCTGCTGAACCCACGTAGGATCCAAGTACAGTCGTCTTCGTCATCGAACCCACGGAGGATTCCAACACGATAGTCGTCGCAGTCACAGCCAGCTCTAGGGTTCCCGTACACATCGTACTCAATTCTGGGAGGGTCCACTACTCGATTAAAGGGTTCGATACATCAACTATCGAGAAGTCCATAGTTGATGTATCCCAAAGCTCCATCTCATCAAAAGGTACTTAACGCGATAGACGACGCGTCAATCAGATGCCCGGTCTGAGAGATATTGGATTTTTCGTTCTAGGGGCCCGGTTGGAAATATGCTTGTTCCAAACCTGGCCGTTTACCAAAGTTGTCCAAAAATCACTTACGGTATTTCAAAAGGACCACCTCGTCAATAGGATCCCAATGCCGTAAATGGCGTGTCGATCAGACGCGCAGTCTTTAAGTTATTCGCGTTTAAGTGAACAACGGGCCCGGCCGGTTAAGCTCAGTGGGCTGGCGGGTCGGGTCACCCGGTTTTGGTGGGTCTGACCTGGTAGGGGTGTCAGACCGGCCTAAAGAATCATGTGGTTGGGCCTGAGGGGCGCGGCCCAGCCCGAATAGGGCGCGACCCGACCGGAAGTGGCGCGGCCCGACACGGTGATGCGCGGCCCGGCCCGACACGGCGCGGCCCGGCTCGGCCCAGCCCGGTTGTGCGGGGCCCGGAAGGGCATGGTACGGCTGGCTCGGTCCACCAGCCAAGCCTCTTGGCCCAAAGGCTGAGCATTCCGAGGCGGGGGCGCGGCCCCCGGCAGCGCGAAGTAGCGGCGCCAAGCGGCGCCGCCCTCCGAAACTGGCCAGCTAGTCTAGCCGGCCTTCTGGCACAAGCAGCCCGCTTGGGTGGGCCGTGGTTTTTTTCAATGTGGAACCCTCTTGGAACTGCGGTTCGGCTCCTCCCGGCCGTTCGATGGGCCGGCCAGTTCTTCCTCCAAAGCGGCGCACTCGGGCGGGCCGAGGTCTCCCGTAGTGCGGTGCCGTGGGGCATCACAGTTTTCTCCTTCAACCCGGTTCTTCCTCGCTTGAGCGGCCCACGGTTGTGGGTCACAGTTCTTCCATACGCTCCCATCGCACGTCTTTCACTCCCGTCACCGCATCTTCCAATGTAACTCAATCACAAACAAGAGTCTACGGAGGGTCCTCGGGCCATGTGCGTTCGACCCGTGCCCTCCGCATTTGGAAGTAGCAGTTAGCCGTATATAAACAACGATTTCCAACAAAGAAAGGGGTACGAAAACATTCACTTCAAAGAATAAACCCCTACCTCGAATAAGGTTCGCGGTTGACATGCATCGTGGATGACGGTGTTGTTTCTGTCATCGTAGGAGTGCACCCGAAGTAGAATTGACATCTCCTCTCTTGTCCTGGAGAAGCTAAAAGAGGGCACATCGTCATTCTTCGTGGAAGGGAGTTTCGTTCTTCTCCGGAGGTTTTTTGTTCTTCTACAAAGGAGAAATTCCCCTCTTCCTTCACAAAATCTCTCTCTCAAAAGTTTCCCCAACAAAACAAGTGACAACCCAATTAAAATAAGGCTTCCCCTTATTTTAATTAAACTTGCCAACCATTTAAAATTCAAAATTTAAATCACTTAATTAATTGATTGAATAGGTTCCATTAATTAATTGAGGTGTGTTGTAAAGATTTAAAGAGAAAGAGAGAGAAGAGGAAGAGTTACATAATTAAGAGAAGTTAAAAAATTAATGAAGGGGGTTTAAGGGGGTTTGGGGAAAATGAATGGTTGGGGATCGTGTGGGTCCCACCTCTCATATATCCACACATGGGAAGTTGGGTGGGTGTGGGCCCCACCAGCAACTTCCCATGGGTGGAATTAACCTCCTTAGATATAAAATAAAATTGTTTCAACCGTTTTTTTACTTATTAATTAAACCCCAATAATTAACTTCTCCTCTCGTGCAAACGCAACTATGGTAAAGGTTCCCATAAGAAATTACCGGTGTTATGAGTTCATCGGTGCCCTCATATTTCAATTCTGTACACTGGTTCAAAAGATAGAAAAACCCGCTCATTCGTTTACTGAACGTTCCCAAGCTAAACTTCAAAAATTTATTCCGGACACACTGGGCCTTGGAATCAAGTGCCGTCAGAAGCCACATAATCGTAAAATTTCAAAGTATTTAAGAAAAAAATTTCCTTGAAATTTCCTGGTCTTTACATTACTCTCACCTTAGGGCTTTACGTCCCTGTAAAGCTACAACATAAACTAGGGAAACAAATGAGGGTATTGAGCATGCATATGAGCCTCCCGCTCCCATGTGCTCTCCTGTAGGTTCCCATGCTTCCAACGAATGCGCACCAGAGGAATCGACCGACCACATAGGACCCACTCCTATCAATCCTCGATCTACATTGGGACCTCCATAAATGTCTCCCTGTCCTCGATGTCCAGCTCCCCATGATCAATTCTGTGGGTCAGGTCATAAACTTATCTCCTCAGCTGAGATACGTGGAAGACATCATGCACCCAGTGGAACTGTGGTGGAAGGTCCAGGCGGTAAGCCACCTCACCTTCCTTGCTGAGGACATGGAATGGTCCAATGAAGCGTGGAGATAACTTGTCGCCCCTTCCAAATCTACGTAATCCACTTCGAGGTGAGACCAGTAAGAAAACGTGGTCTCCATCCTCAAACTCCAATGGTCTCCGTCTCTTATCAGTATAGTACTTCTATCTGCTTTTTTGCAGTCCTTATCCGCTCTTGGATGATCTGCACCTTCTCCATCGTATCCTGAACCATCTCTAGTCCTACGAGTGCTGACTCCTCAGGGTCAGTCTAGTACAGATGTGATCTGAAAGGTCGGTCGTACAATGCCTTGTAAGGTTCCATCCCGATGGTGGAGTGGTAGCTGTTGTTGTACGCAAACTCCACCAAGGGTAGGTGATCCTCCCAACTGCGACCAAAGTCAAAGAAACATGCACGGAGAATGTCCTCGAGTGTTTGAATGGTTCTCTCCATCTGGCCATCCTTCTGAGGATGAAAGGTGGTGTTCAGGCGTAGCTGCATCCCAAATGCCTCCTGCAACCCCTTCCAAAGCTGGGAAGTAAAGCAAGCATCTTGATCGGAGACGATAGACGATGGAACACCATAAAGCCATATGATCTTCTGAACGTAGAGGCACACCAAGATCTCTACTGATCCTTTCTCTCTGATCAGAAGTAAGTGGGACGACTTGGTGAGTCGGTCTAAGATCACCCAGATGGAGTCGTGTCCTCTGGAAGTACGTGGATTCCCCGTCACAAAAATCCATGGATATCCCATACCACTTCCACTACGGAACCTCCAAGGGCTGTACCAAACCTTTTGGTACCTAATGCTCCAACTTCACATGTTGGAAAGTGAGGCATCATGAAACGAACTCTGCTACAGCCTTATTTATACCCGGCCACCAGTGCTATCGTCTGAGGTCCTGGTACATATTTTCTACTCCTAGATGTACCGCTAGAGGGGATGTGTGAAACTCCCTCAGCACTTCCTCCTACAGTGCAACTGGTACCATGGTACGTCCCCTAAAGAGGATGACGTGCTCTCCTCCTTCAGAAAATCCATCAGGCGCCTGCCCTGAGGAAATCTGAGCACGTCGCATCTCACAGTCAATGTCCCCACGCTATGCCTCTATGAACCACTGATGTAGTGGAGGAGTGACTATGAGTGACTGTAGAAAGGATGCCCCATCTCTATCCATGAAGGATATCTCCAAAGCGGCTAACTGCTCTGTCACCTCTCGAAGTAGCTAAATTCCTGATCTCATGCTGAGAGAATCAGCTACTACGTTCCCCTTCCTAGGAGTATAGACTATCTAAAAGTCATTATCCTGGAGAACTCGATCCATCACCGCGGCCTCAGGTTCAGGTCCTTCTACAAGAAAATGTACCTAAGACTCTGGTGGTCATAGTAGACTGTAAAGTGCTCGCCCATCAGATAGTGCCGCCACATCTTCAAGGCAAATACCACTGCCGCTAACACCATGTTATGGGTAGCATAGTTTTCCTCGTGCTGCCTCAACTGTCATGAACCATAGGCGATCACTGCCCGATCCTGCATTATAACACACCTGAGTCCGGTCCCTGATGCGTCGCAGTAAACCATGTACCCAACGCCCTCTTTAGGTAACCTCATGATGGGTGCATTGGTCAATATCTGCCTCAACTCCTAGAAGTTCTGTTGGCATCTATCTGACCACACGAAGGGTTTCCCCTTCTTCGTCAAAGCTTAAAGTGGCGCTGCAAATCTAGAGAAGTCTATCACAAATCTCCGATAGTACCCAGCCAGACCTAGGAAACTATGCACCTCTGTCACGCTCCTAGGTGGCTCCCAAGAAAGTACTACCTCGATCTTCGCAGGATCCACTACTACTCACACCTACGAGATTCCATGCCCCAAGAAGTGAACCTCTCAAATCCAGAACTGGCACTTTGAGAGCTTACCATAAAGCTGGTGCTCTCGGAGTGTGTCCAGTAAAACCCATAAGTGGTAGGCGTGATCCTCCTTAGTAGTCAAGTAAATTAGTATTTCATCGATGAAGACTATGACAAAATGATCGAGGTAAGGCTGGAAGATCATTTTTATGAGACTCATGAACACTGCTGGTGCATTGGTTACGCCAAAGGGCATAACCAAGAATTCGTAGTGTCCATACCGACACATGAAGGCTATCTTCTGCACATCCTCATCTCGAACTCTGAGCTGATGATATCCGGACCCGAGGTCTATCTTCGAGAACCATCATGCTCTCTGGAGCTGATCAAAGAGGTCGCCAATCCTCAGGAGTGGGTACTAGTTCTTTACGGTCACCTAATTCAGGCGACAGTAGTTGACACATAGTCGTAAGCTCCCATCCACCTACTTGGAGAATAAAATCGGAGAAGCCCAAGGTGAAACACTGCGACGGATGAATCCATTTCCCTATAAGTCCTCCAGCTGTATACAAAGCTCATGAAGCTCGGTGGGAGCCATCCGATATGCTGGAGTAGTTATCGCTGTTTTCCCAGGGTACGAGTCTATGTAGAAGTCGACCTCTCTATAAGGAGGTAGTCCTGGAACATCGTCAGGAAAAACTTCTGCATACTGATCCACCACAATAGGAAAACTCAGACTCCACACATCAACCGCTCTTAGGATGAGACTAGCAAACTAATGTGTGATCGGCTTCCCTCTCCTCTGCATAAGCCCATCCTGCACTGCAAAGGCTCCCTTCTCGCCGGTGAAGGTGAAATTTCTCCCATCTGTGTGGACACACCGCACTTTGCACCTAATACAGTCGATCTGGGCATGGACTGTAGATAACCAGTCCATACCCAAGATGACATCATTAGGTCTTGACGTCACTACAAGAAGATCCCAGTTGAATCTCTCGCCTCCCAGAGTAAGCTCACACTACTGGAACCAGTGCGTAATCATCGAGTCTGCTCCTGTAGGAGTCTCTAGCCATAAGGATCGAGCCAAAGACTCCGTCGGAATCTCCAAGCTCCGAACATGAGCGGTGGTAATAAAAGAATCACTCGCTCCTACGTCTATAAGAACTATAGAAAGTGTGGAGTAGACATAGATAGTACCTCAAAACATCTCAGGTGCACCGTGGTCATAGGCCTCGACTTCCTGGATTTGGGCCTGCCCCTGTTTGCTAGCTCCCTGTGTTCAAGGTGGTCCTCCTGGTGGTGGTGGTGGTAGATACTCAAAGCGTCGTCCACCACCTGCTGCTTGGCCAGCTCCTCTACCTCGTCCGGCTTCTCCCTACGGACCGCCACGGTCAAACCTCTGCCTCTGCCTGGGAGGTCCCTCTACTATCTGATGCTCCTCTGCATGGCATGTTAGGCAGTCACGATCCATGTGGCCCTTACCACCGCATGCATAGCACTTCCTACCCCTTGTATGGTTGGCTCTGCTCCATGTACCCCACACATCCGAACCAGTATCCTGAGGTCGCCCACATGATGGCCTGGTCCTCTTTGACCTCTGTGACATCTGTCAACTACCGGCTGCAGAAGACTCCGCTACGTGTCGCCCTGTGGTGGGTCTCGATGCTAGCATAGGCTCAGCAAGAAATCTCTCCACAAGAAGGACTCTCTCAATTACTCCTACCTGCGTCGGAATGCTGAGAGAGATCATCGAAGCCCTGATCTCATGCCTCAGTACCTGCTCAAAGGTCCGGGACTAGAGAAATGGGTCCCGTACCATGTCCTTGGAGTAGCGCGAGAGGTTGGTAAATCACGCTGAGTACTGGGATACTTTCATGCTGCCCTGCTGCAAATGTAGTAACTCTTGGATGCACACCTCATGGAGGGTAGCTGGAAAAAAATCCTACTAGAAGAGGCTATCGAAGTCTGTACAAAGTAGTGATGCCTTGTCGTGCACCTGGAGCATCAGGATCCACCATCTACCTGCTGCTACGTGCAGGAGACTCACGACAATGATCACCATAAGATCTGTTGGTGTCCCTACCAATCTAGAGACTCGGATGATAGCCTCCATCCAATCCTCGGCTGCCTGAGGGTTCATCTCTCCGCTGAACCTGGGTGGCCTCTTTCACTAAAACTCATGCAACGCACTCAGGCGGCATTCACTTTCTACTACTGGGGCGGGTGGCCTCGGTGGCTCAGCGGGTAATGGTACCGCTGGTGCCTCTGCTATAATGGGGCCCTGCACTGAGGCCTCGTTGCTCGGTGGGCTGCCATCTCGCACGTAGCATGGAACCCTAGCTGGCTACCTATGTGGGGCCATCCTGAAAAGAAACAAGTGCGCCACGGTCAAACAGTATACCTGTTGAGCTGACACAAAGTAATCGCAAAAAAACTTTTGAAACACACATGCAATCAATGTTTTCTTGCACTGAGTCAGAAATCAGAAGTCAGGGTCTTAGTGTATTGATACGTCGGCCGCCACACTAACATTAGACTCCCTAGACTAATAAATACACTCAATACTCTTAACACTATTGCTCCATAGAGAAGAAATTATCAGAGTCCTGAGTTATGCGGTAGAACCGACTCCTCTGATACCAATTTTTCACGACCCGTCCTCGGGGCCCATGTAGTGACTACCCCAAGCCCTCATTCCATAGGTCAGGGGCTGGAAACAAGCACCAAAGACATAAATCCCCATAAAAAGGAAAGTCATTGCCTTTATATAAGTAAACATACACAACAGAGTATGCAAGTGAAGCAAGCACTAAGTAAAACTGAGTACAAAAGTGCTGAAAAGTAAATGGACCAGTATACAAACCCAACTGAAAGTACAGTACAAATGAGAAAGAAAGTACAACAGCAGTAAAGTAAAGCAGCAACCACTGAGTTGTCCTCCGGATATCCCACTTGATGGGTGGGTACAGACGGTCTCCTCAGCTCCTCGGGTCCGGTCGTCCGCTCCGTGTATGTCCCGTCTAGGGGTCCACCTCCGGGTCCCGTCCAGCTCTACAAGCCTCCACCTAGATCAGTGTTGTCTGTCGTCTGCATCCAACACAATGTAGTGTGGGCATAGCCCATGCAGGGGGAGTATACGATACTCAGTAGGGACCCTGAGACCCCTGAAGTTCTCCCAGAATCCACGAAGGATAAACCAAAATAGAAATATACAAACACAAACTATCAACCAAATATACTTAGGTATACGACCATACATATACCTAAGCCATCAATCCCAGTTCGACTCCAACTTCCGAGCCCAAGCACAATCCAGTCCACACAGGAAAAAAGTCAATCATATCAATGATAATGATTGAAAGACAAGACTCAGCTCACACAGGTATACTACTCACGAAGTGGGGTGGAGATTATTAGATATAGCCTCTGAATCATATCCACTATCGAACCCACATAGGATCCAAGTACAGAAGTCGTCGTTGTCGAACCCACGTAGGATCCAAGTACAGTAACCATCGCTGCTAAACCCACGTAGGATCCAAGACAGTCGTCATCGTTTCCGAACCCACGGAGGATCCAAGTATAGTCTTCCTCGCTGTCGAAACCACATAGGATCCAAGTATAGTCATCTTCATCATCGAACCCAAGGAGGATCCCATCACGATAGTCGTCGCAGTCGTAGCCAGCTCTAGGTTTCCCGCACACAGTGTACTCGATTCCGAGAGGGTCCGCTCCTCGAGTAAAGGGGTAGATACGTCAACTGTCACGAAGTCCAAAGTTGATGAATACTGAAGTTCCATCTCGTCAAAAGGAACTCAACGCGACAGACGACACGTCAATCAGATGCCCAGTCTGAGAGATATTGGTTTTTTCGTTCCAGGGGCCTGGTTGGAAGTATGCTGGTTCCAAACCCAGTCATTTACCAAAGTTGTCCAAAACACACATAGGGTATCGAAAAAGGACTGCCTCATTGATAGGATCCCATTTACGTAGACATCACGTCGATCGGATACGCGGTCTTTAAGTTATTCATGTTTAAGTGAACAACGGGCCTGGCCCATTAAGCCCAGTGGGCTGGCGGGTCGGGTCACCCAGTTTTGGCGGGTTCGACCTGGTAGGGGTGTCGGACTGGCCCGAATATTCACGCAGCATGGCCTGAGGGGTGCGGCCCAGCACGAAGAGGGCGCGACCCGACACGAAGTGGCGCGGCCCGTCCCGGCCCGGCCTGGCCCGGCGCGGCCCGGCCTGGCATGACCTGGCTGGGTGCGGCCTGGCTGGCTTGGTCAGCCGGCTGAGCGGTCCGAGGCGGGGGTGTGGACCCCGGCTGCCCGAACCAGCAGTGCCAAGTGGCACCACCCTCCCACACCGACCGACCTTCTGGCGCAAGCGGCCCGCTCGGGCGGGCCCTAGGTTTCTTCAGCGCGACGCCCTCTTGGTACCGCGGTTCGGCTCCGCCCAGCCGGCCAACGGGCTGGCCAGTTCTTCCACCGAAGCCGCCAGCTCGGGCAGGCAGCGGTCTCCCGCAGCACGACGCCGTGGGGTGCCGTGGTTTCCTCCTTCAGCCCGGTTCTTCCTCAGTTGAGTGGCCCGCGATTGCTGGTCGTGGTTCTTCCGTACGCGGCCGGCGCACGACCGCCACTCCCATCACCGCATATTCCAGCGTAACTCAATCGCAAACAAGAGTCTACGGAGGGTCGTCGGGCCGTGTGTTTTCGGCCCGCACCCTCCGCGTTTGGCAGTAGCAGTTGGCCTTATATAAACAACGATTTCCAATGAAGAACATGGTACGAAAACATTCAATTCAAAGAATAAACCCCTACCTCAAATAAGGTTTGCGGTTGACAAGCGTCGTGGATGACTGTGTCATTTCCATCATCATAGGAGTGCACCTGAAGAAGAATTTATGTCTCATCTCTTGTCGTGGAGAGGAGAAAAGAGGGAGCGTCATCATTCTTCATGTAAGGGAGTGTCGTTCTTTGCCGGAGGTTTGGTGTTCTTCAACAATAGAGAAATTCCCCTCTTCCTTCACAAAAGCTTTCTCTCAAAAGTTTCCCCAACAAAACAAGTTCCAACCCAATTAAAATAAGGATTCCCCTTATTTTAATTAAACATGCAAAACATTCAAAATTAAAAATTTAAATCACTTAATTAATTAATTGAATATGTTCTATTAATTAATTGAGGTGTGTTGGCAAGAGTTAAAGAGTAAGAGAGAGAACAGGAAGAGTTACATAATTAAGAGAAGTTAACAAATTAATGAAGGGGGTTTAAGGGGGTTTGGGGAAAATGAAAGTTTGGGGCTTATTGGGCCCCACCTCTCATATATACACACATAGGAATTTGGGTGGGTGTGGGCCCCACCAACAAATTCCCATGGGAGGAGTTAACCTGTAACACCCCGAGATTTTATAAAAAATATTCTTTTTAATTTCATTAATGTCTTGTGTTGTACGCTACACCAAAAGGAGCTTTCACAACATGCATCCATGACTTGCCTTTCATTACACGCAATCACGGCCTTCCTCGATAGCTTGCGTCGTATGCAATACCGAGTTTCACTAAACAATGATATGCTATTAAAATATTATTAAAACTACCTGTTATGAATAGTAATAACCACTTTTTGAAATTTTTTAAATTTTATTTTTCAAAATGGACTTCATTTTTGGATTCGGAATATCGAAATTAGCTTAGGGTGAAATTTTGGTACGTTTCGGATAACTTTCATATTATGATGAATAGTGAAAATTACTAAATTTTAATTAAATTTTTTTTTAATAAAAATAATTAATAGTGATAAATTATTAATTTGAGTGGTTTTAAAGTATATTTATAATATATTTTTACAATTTAATACAATGTTGGTCATTGGATGTAATTTCACATTTAAACCAGATATAAACTAGTGTCAATCTTTTGATAGTTATTATCTCTTAAAAACACGCTATTTGTTTTGACGACGAGAATTAATTTTTAAATTAGTTAATGTAACTGATATGTTTTGAATTTGATTAAATAGACATCATTTTTGAATTCATAATATCAAATATATCTTAGGCCTAATTTTTGGTATTTCTTTGGAAACTTTCATTTTTTGATAAATAGTGAAACCACTAAGTGATAGTTAAAAAACTGAATTTTTCATAAAACATAATTTTACCGCTTCTGTGAGTGGAATTTCGAAACTCCTAGAGACACGGTTAATATCAAGGACTAAAATGTGGTTCAATGAGATGAAAATATTTTTTGGTGAATAGTAACTTTTTACTTTTTTTTACCACGGTTAAAAGTAAATAGGGTAATTAAGGGTAAAAATGATATTATTATTACCCTAACACATGTCCTAATTCTATTGGATAAGTTTAATTCGACCAAAAACAACCTTAGGAATAAAATATGACCATTTAAGCCCACTTGGATTAGATTAGGACATTTATTATTAATTTATTTAAAGAAGGGTTAAAATAGTTAAAATCAAAGTTTAATAAGTAAAGAATTTTTACTATAGGGTTATACATAAGATAAATTAGACTATAAATATTAATTAGAAAGCTAAACAGATTTCCTACATAATTATATTTTATTTATAATTTTTAGACTTTAAAAAATATAATTTATTTATGACACAATGATGATGCAGTAAATATCTTATTAATGAAATATTGACATAATTGATGTTATAAATACCCAAATAAATGTAATTTTAGACTTTTTATGAATTCCAAAAAATTTATCTGTTACTATGACATGTTAGTGTTGATTTATTTAACTTTTTTCAAACTAATCATTCTGTTATAATATTTACAAAAATCAATTACCAAATAGTGTCAAAATTGACATAAAATAGTTTTAAAACAAAATATTATATTATTAATTGTTATTATATTCCTAAAAATCTAAGGTTCGTCCAAATTACTTAGATAAGGTTATATATATTAATAACAAACAACTTGGGGTTCTTTTGGCTTGTTATAGTAAGTTTATTAACCTTATAGTGTAAGAACACAAAAAAACACGGAAAAAGTAAAATTATCTAACATAAAGTTAAAACTAAATGATAAGGTTAAAATAGTAAACTAAACTTGTCAAAATTCTATTGGATGATATAATTTCTACCCATACCCACCTTAGATTCAAAATAACGCAATTTGGAGCTATTAAAAACCGAATTTGACTTTATAATAAAATAATATTTTTAGTTATTCCAAAGGTGCCCCTCTCCTCCCTTATAAAAGGGCACTTCCTCCATCTCTTCCTCACACCACATTGAGCCTTCATGCTCGGCCAACCCCTGCCAATTGCTTCTCTCCACTTCCCTAGATACATCCTAGAGGTCCTGGTCTTCTTGAAAGACCAATTGTAGTGCTCTAAGAGGAGTTATCAAAGAGGCGCTTGAAAGAAGAGGTAATGTCCGTTACCGATTCTTTCACCTTTATTTCTTCTTCCACTTATTATTCTTAGGTTGTTTCATTATGAAGTAATAACATTAGTATAATAATATACTGATATGTTATTATATGTATGAAACAACCCTATTTTACCATCTATCCATCCTACAGAAAATGAAATCACCATGCGTGCGTACGTACGGAATACCGTCTCCATGCCATGGTGTAATCTATTTTCCACCACCAGCTTACTTGGATGGGTATAATGGTGTACATAATAACTATATATGATTATTGTAAAGTGATATTGATTTTGAAATATTATACATACACTCCAATACAATTCCACGATCATGAGAATGATATCATCGCTCGTGCGTACGTACGGACTACCGTCTCCACGACGCGATGAGATTCATTCTCCACGTTAAACATTCATGAATGATTATAAAGTATATATAATAAGTAATCATGAAATATATGAAATAATAATGATACTGGATTTATGTATATATATATATATATGTATTTCATTTACTTAATTCCATTCAATTCAAAAGGGAAACGAAAACAGCGTACATGCGTACGTACGACCTACCGTCTCCATGAACGGTGTATTTTGTTCCATTTACTAATTTATTATATATTTTTATATTATGAATATATATTATATATAAATCATGTTTTATATTATGGAATTTAGTAATCATGATCTAAATAATCATACGAATAATTACAAGTCAAAGCACAGACAACAAATGAAACGATTTTACCCAAAACACTCTTTAACATGGAATTTACAAAAGAATGGGTAATATAAAGTCATAAGTGAACCATATATGATGTCATAACAATGATTATGATTCTGTAATAAGTCAATGACATTATTTAAATCATTATACAGGAGGTTCGGACACTTACGAAGCAAATCAGACCTAAGGTAAGGGATAATTTTGCAAATCTCATTTTTATCCGAGATTGCTTATTCGTAAATATTTACTGGGGCTATTTCTATCATGTCCATGTTTTATAAAATTGTTTTCATGTATGTATAAAGTCCTTTTTACCCATTTTTGACTTTTACTACATGTTATGTATGGAATCTTTCTCTTATTTACGTTACGAGGTACTTTTTTGACTTTTCTGACAAAAGAATGAGGAGAATGTTATTTTTAACTTATATGGCATGAAAGGATTTTTACGGTTTTATAAAGCCTTATTTTCATGAAGCTTCCTCCAAAATATTTCATTACTATTTTCAAAAAAATCCTTTTCTTTTAAAATTGAATGACATTTTGTGAAAATAAGATGATTTTGAAGAAAAAAGGATATTTTCCTCAATAATTCATTTCAAGTGTTTTATCAAAATCATTTTTCATCTAAGATGACATTATTTCATAATTGTATGTTTCAAGTATATTGTCTCTATGATTTACTTGGTTTCACTTATCTTCTTATGAAATGATATCCATTTCTTTTATATGGATTATGTGATGATGGGATGATGTTTATGAAACCCATTTTATTTATTGGGTTTTTATGAATGATGTATGTTTATTTTGTGGCACAAGTAATAATGATTTCATTATGAGATGGGTGGGACCTATATCTCCCTCAAATGCATTGGGTAAAGATTTTATATCTCATGAGATAGACATGGCAAGAATGGTAGGTTATACCGGTTCAGTGAAACAGGACTGAAACGAGGAGTGAACTCGGTTCAGAAAGGGACTTTGTCCACTAAGATAGTCTTGGCAATGAGTCTTGAATAATAAGAAATGATTCTCAATGATTATGTGTGTATGACAGAAAGTTTCATGTTTTAAGTTATGATTATTGGGATTACATTTCACTGCTATGATTTATCCCATGTTATGAAATTATGATCTCTTTTGCAGGTTAAGATTTCCAAAAGATATGTTCTTATGAATATGATGTGATTGATATTTCTTTTCTTTACCCTTACTGAGAATTTGAGCTCACCCTTTTATGTTTTCTTTTCCCCAGGATATAAAGAAAGGATTTAGGTTTAAAAAAAAGAAGATCTTTATGATAGATGTTGAAGATCTTTCACCACGATTAGAAGATTATATTCCGAGTTTCCAAAGACACTAAACTATTACGGACCTTGTGTGTGTGTTTTTGTTATGTACTAAGTATTCCGCAAAAGTAATGTAATGTCTATATACGTTAAGCTTCAGGTCTCTACAGTTGGTATCATAGGAAAGGTTTAGTCAACCTTTGGAAACTAGGATGTGATAACTTTAGTGAGATCCCTAGAGATATTTCTAAGGTATGTCTAGGGATGTCCCTAAGGTTAAGTATACGTATAGGTTATAGTCCTAGAATTACGCTAACGATCATAGAATTAAACCTAAGATGTTAGATATTGAAGGAAATCCCCATTTATTATGTTGTTTTCCCTAGCATGATTTTTGCCTCTCACACTATTCTTTTTGGGTTTTAGACGATGGATGGAACCCAAAGGAACCGTGTCGATCAATGCAATGGACAATGCAATGATTGTCCTCATGAACAAAAAAATGTTATGGGAGATGGAGTGCAAAATCTTATGCTATACTTACACAAGCTATGAATCATTCTAGACGTCCAAATGAGCAGAGAAGGGAATAATATTCTATTGAGTCCTTCATGAGGAAACGCCCACCTTCTTTCAGTGGATCTTCTGATCCACTTGTTGCTGAACAATGGATCAGTACCACTGAAAATATATTTTCAGTTCTTTAATGTTCTGAACATGATATAGTCATCTTAGCAATATATTGTTTGGAAGGTGATGCTGATCAATGGTGGAATCTTATCAAGAATACGAGGCAAAGAGATGAAATTGAGTCCATGGAATGGGACGAGTTCAAGAACTTATTTTTCAATAAGTACTTCCCTCATATTCTTCGAACAAAGATGGAGAAGGAGTTTCTTGAACTAAATCAAAAGGATGATGAATCTGTTGGTATATACGAAGCGAATTTTACAAGGCTTTCAAGGTATGCATCTGGATTTATCATCCAACCTGAAAGTAAAGTTGATCAATTCTTCAATGGCTTAAAACCAAATCTTCAAAGGGAATTAGCTATAAGAGACTTCAGTAGCAATGAAGAAATTGTGCGTTGTGCTATTAGGGTATAAATGGAAGTTGGTGTTACATATCCATCTCATGGTCTTGACAATAAACGAAATATAGAGTTCAAGGAGAAATCTCAGAATAATGGTGAAAAGAAGATGAATGTTTCCTTATGCTCAAAGTGTGGAAAGAAGCATGGTGGAGATTGTCTTAAAGGGACTAGAAAATGTTTTAAGTGTGGAAAAGAAGGTCATCGAGCAGCTGAGTGTCGAAGTAATGGAAAAAGGGTTTCTAATGATCTGAATAAAGAAAAGACTGCAGAGAACACACCACCAACACTTCAATGCTTCAAGTGCAAGGAAATGGGGAATTATTCTAATAAATGCCCTAATCCAAGGGTTAGTGATGATCGACATGAGCAACCACTTAAGGCAAAGGACAAAGGGAAGTCACATGAGATCACTATTGGTGATGTTGAATATGAAAATGATGTGGTGGAATGATTAAGTGTTTATGTAATGGGATTCCAAAATAATGTTGTATATAGTATCGTGGAATATTAGAATATTTATGTATTGGTCTATTGTTGTTTTCAATAATTTTATGGTACTGGTAACCATGGAAAGTGATTGAGATATTTTTGTAAAAAAGATGATATGCGCATAATGAAGGGATAAGGAGAAAATGAAATGTTTGACAGTATTCAAGAGCTCATGACTGATATAAGGAAATAGTTATATCATGGTTTGAGGTTTTGGTATGTGAAAAGAGTTAACTTTTGACAGCACTCATGTTTTCACTAAGATTCAATGGGTATTAATTTTTCAAGAGAATACATGATTAAGGCCTTCGAATGTTTGGAATGTGACCAACAAGACATATCTCATGATATACGGGGATCAACGATGGTATTAACATGCTTGTTATATGAACTCTTTGGTAATCTTTTTCACTATAATATGAGATTGGACAACAGTATTTTCGATAACTCTAAAGATTGGAAATGATTATGTTGGACATAAGTTAGTATTGTTTAAGGATAGAACTTTTTTTTGCGATATTATTTATGGGATGTTATAGTAATGTAGTTTTAGAAAAAGGACAACCTGCAGGATGGGAAACAACCCATCGTGTCGGACAAGGCTGTGGGAATCGAACCCACAAACGAAGTGCGATTGGCCTTTATCGCCTACCACTGGCCTACAGGAAGTCCTTGGTTAGTAGAAACTAGTTTTATTTTATTACGCGGTATGATATATGAAGTATAAGTTCATTTTTGGAATCATATATGATTAACCTCACCATAGATGGTCTTATGTATTTTTGATAACTTTTGTAACATTTTGTCTGAGACAGATGGAATGACCCATCATTCTATCACATGATCTACTAACACTTCACGAATGACAAATACAACTTCATTTCTTTAATAGATGAAGTGGAAATTGTCCAAAGAATTACCAACAGTGACACTGTACCAAAACCACGAAAGTATTTCTTATAATTCCAATTTCATCAACTTTAGGGAAATGATCTTGAAAACCAAAAATGTTTTCCTAGTACTCTTATATCTGATGAATCAGATGGTACCTTAGATCGTCACAAATTTATGGCTTTGTGATTTCTGGCTTTTCCATAGACATGTTCTCTACCACTCTCCATCAGAACATGGTGGTTAGATTTCTCATCCATATCCATATTTTCACCTATGTGGAAACCCAGTGATTAGTTTATTTGGGTAACTGTTACGTTTCATACTTTTGTTTTTAAAGATTGGTAATGGTATTCATTTTTACGATGTGAGTTTATATTAAAGAAACTTTCGAGTAGTAAACCATTTATAACCCCGACGAATTTTGAGGGCGAAATTCATTTTGAGGGGGGTAGAATGTAATACCCCGAGATTTTATGAAAAATATTCTTTTTAATTTCATTAATGTATTGTGTTGTACACTACACCAAAAGGAGCTTGCACAACACGCATCCTTGAATTGCCTTGCATTACATGGAATCACGGCCTTCCTCGATAGCTTGCGTCAAACGCAATACCGAGTTTCACTAAACAATGATATGCTATTAAAATATTATTAAAACTAGCCGTTATGAATAGTAATAACCACTTTTTGAAATTTTGTAAATTTTATTTTTCAAAATGGACTTCATTTTTGGATTCGTAATATCGAAATTAGCTTAGGGTGAAATTTTGGTACGTTTCGGATAACTTTCATATTCTGATGAATAGTGAAAATTACTAAATTTTAATTAAAAAAACTTTTTTAATCAAAATAATTAATAGTGATAAATTATTAATTTGAGTGGTTTTAAAGTATATTTAAAATATATTTTTACAATTTAATACAATGTTGGTCATTGGATGTAATTTCACATTTAAACCAGATATAAACAAGTGTCAATCTTTTGATAGTTATTATCTCTTAAAAACACGCTATTTGTTTTGACGACGGAAATTAATTTTTAAATTATTTAATGTAACTGATATGTTTTGAATTTGATAAAATAGACATCCTTTTTGAATTCATAATATCAAATATAGCTTAGGCCTAATTTTTGGTATTTTTCTGGAAACTTTCATTTTTTGATGAATAGTGAAACCAGTAAGTGATAGTTAAAAAACTGAATTTTTCATAAAAATTAATTTTACCGCTTCTGTGAGTGGAATTTCAAAAATCCGAGAGACACGGTTAATATCAAGGACTAAAATGTGTTTCAATGAGATGAAAATAATTTTTGGTGAATAGTAACTTTTTACTTTTTTTAACCACAGTTAAAAGTAAATAGGGTAATTAAGGGTAAAAATGATATTATTATTACCCTAACACATGTTCTTATTCTATTGTATAAGTGTAATTCGACCAAAAACAACCTTAGGAATAAAATATGACCATTTAAGCCCACTTGGATTAGATTAGGACATTTATTATTACTTTATTTAAAGAAGGGTTAAAATAGTTAAAATCAAAGTTTAATAAGGAAATCATTTTTAATATAGAGTTATACATAAGATAAATTCGACTATTAATATTCATTAGAAAGATAAAAAGATTTCCTACATAATGATATTTTATTTGTAATTTTTAGACTTTAAATAATTTAAGTTATTTATGACACAATGATGGTGCAATAAATATCTTATTAATTAAATATTGACATAATTAATGTTATAAATACCCAAATAAATGTAATTTGAGAATTTTTATGAATTCCAAAAATTTTATATGTTAATATGACATGTTAGTGTTGATTTAAGTAACTTTTTTAGAACTAATCATTCTGTTATAATTTTTAAAAAAATCAATTACCAAATAGTGTCAAAATTGACCTAAAATAGTTTTTAAAATAAATATTATATTATTAATTGTTATTATATTCTTAAAAATCTAAAGTTCGGCCAAATTACTTAGATAAGGTTATTTATATTAATAATACACAACTTGGGGTTCTTTTGTCTTGTTATAGTAAGTTTATTAACCTTATAGTGTAAGAACACAAAAAGACACAGTAAAAGTAAAATTATCTTACTTAAAGTTAAAAATATATGATAAGGTTAAAATTGTAAAATAAACTTGTCCAAATTCTATTGGATGATATTATTTCGACCCATCCCCACCTTAGCTTTGAAAGAACTCAATTTTGAGCTATTAAAAACCGAATTTGACTTTATAAAAAAATAATAGTTTTTGTTATTCCATAGGTGCCCCTCTCCTGCCTTATAAAAGGGCACTTCCTCCCTCTCTTCCTCACACCACATTGAGCCTTCAAGCTCGGCCAACCCCTGCCAATTTCTTCTCTACACTTCCCTAAAGACATCCTAGAGGTCCTGGTCTTCTTGAAAGACCATGTTTAGTTCCCTAGGAGGAGGTATCAAAGAGGCGCTTCAAAGAAGAGGTAAAGTCTGTTACCGATTCTTTCACCTTTATTTCTTATTCCACTTCTTCTTCTTAGGTTGTTTCATTATGAAGTAATAAAATAAGTATAATCATATAAGTATATGTTATTATATGTATGAAAAAACCCTATTTCACTATCTATCCATCCTACGTAAAATGAAATCACCATGCGTGCGTACGTACGGAATACCGTCTCCATGCCGTGGTGTAATCTATTTTCCACCACCACCTTACTTGGATGGGTATAATGGTGTACATAATAACTATATATGATTATTTTAAAGTGATATTTATTCTTAAATAGTATACATACACTCCAATACAATTCCACGATCATGAGAATGATATCATCGCTCGTGCGTACGTACGGACTACCGTCTCCACGACGCGATGAGATTCATTATCCACGTTAACCATTCATGAATGATTATAAAGTATATATAATAAGTATTCATGAAATATATGACATAATAATGATACTGGATTTATGTATATATATATATATATGTATGTCATTTACTTAATTCCATTCAATTCAAAAGGGAAACGAAAACAGCGTTCATGTGTACGTACGACCTACTGTCTCCATGAACGGTGTATTTCTTTCCATTTACTGATTTATTATATATATGTATATTATGAATATATATTATATATAAATCATGTTTTATATTATGGAATTAAGTAATCATGATCTAAGTAATCATATGAATAATTACAAGTCAAAGCACGAACGACAAATGAAACGATTTTACCCAAAACACTCTTTAACATGGAATTTACAAAAGAACGGGTAATATAAAGTCATAAGTGAACCATATATGATATCATAACAATGATTATGATTCTGGAATAAGTCAATGACATTATTTAAATCATTATACATGAGGTTCGGACACTTACGAAGAAAATCGGACCTAAGGTAAGGGATAATTTTGCAAATCTCATTTTTATCCAAGATTGCTTATTCGTAAGTATTTACTGGGGCTATTTCTACCATGTACATGTTTTATAAAAGTGTTTTCATGTATGTATAAAGTCCTTTTTACCAATTTTTGACTTTTACTACATGGTATGTATGGAATCTTTCTCTAATTTACGTTACGAGGTACTTTTTTGACTTTTCCGACAAAAGTACGAGGAGAATGTTATTTTTAACTTATATGGAATGAAAGGATTTTTACGGTTTTATAAAGCCTTATTTTCATGAAGCTTACTCCAAAATATTTCATTACTATTTCCAAAAAAATCCTTTTCTTTTAAAATTGAATGAAATTTTTTGAAAAGAAAATGAATTTGAAGAAAAAAGGATATTTTCCTCAAGAATTCATTTCAAGTGTTTTATCAAAACCATTTTTCATTTAAGATGAAATTATTTCATATGTGTATGTTTGAAGTATAATGTCTCTATGATTTACCTAGTTTCACTTCTCTTATTATGAAATGATATCCATTTCTTTTATATGGATTATGTGATGATGGGATGATGTTTATGAAACCCGTTTTATTTATTGGGTTTTTATGAATGATGTATGTTTATTTTGTGGCACAAGTAAGAATTATTTCATTATGAGATGGGTGGGACCTATATCTCCCTCCAATGCATTGGGTAAAGATTTTATATCTCATGAGATAGACATGGCTAGAATGGTAGGTTATACCGGTTCAGTGAAACAGGACTGAAACGAGGAGTGACCTCGGTTCAGAAGCCATAGTCTCGTAAAATTCTAGATTATTTAAGAAAAAAATTTCCTTTAAATTCCCGGGTCATTACAAAGAAAAACAATATCCTATTTTAATATTATTCTCAAGGCTTCCACCAAATCCTTGAAAAAAAAAACATCCCTTTACCATATTTCTACCATAGCATCCACATGGTCCTCTACCATGGTTCTAGTCATCCAATCCCCAATATATTACAATTAACAATAAACTATTACCACATATTCCATTTCACATATAAATTTTTAATTTATCCATTAATCCTCCTCCACAACAACTATTTAAAGCACTACTAAAATGTATTTAATTCTATTAATAGTTGCATTGTGTATAGTTCCTATGTTTTAGAGCTTTCTAAACCCTAATTTTAGAAAACTCCACACCTATATCCTACAACAAAAAATCTTTTTATCACATCCATATTAATTAATAAAAACAAAATTATACATCCATATAAAAAACTTCCATAAATTCAGGTATCATTGAAATTGAAATTTTATCTAAGAAATTTGAATCAAATGGTTCATTTCTCAGTCCATATGTGGAATGTGTTGGTCCTCATCTCCTAAATAAAACTTTTACCTAATTTGGATCCATAAAAATAATCATCTCATAGAGGAGGACATTTCAAGAGTTGATTACCATTTATAATTCATTATTCAAATGTCACAAAATAATTTTTTTACTTCCATACCCAAAAAATAAACATGATTTGGGATTTTGGTTTTCCCCTTTACTTCATTGATGGGGATATAGGTAAAACATCCTAATAATTTCATGTGGTAAATTCAAATTGATATTCCTATCTATAGTACTTCTATAATTTATTACCCAAAAAACCAATTCTTGAGATATACATAATGGTTAACTACTTTATCCCACAACTACTCCAGGAAATTAGAACATATCCTCATGCAACTATATTTCTTATTCAATGTTTGTACCATATATTTAATGACACTAGTCTCTGGTGTTCCAGGTATATCCTTTTCAACTTATATGAATTTCAACTACTATAACATTATAAACTATTTTCTTTCAAAAACTCCACCATTAATAGACCTCAAGCATTTCAAATTTTATAAGCATCTCTTTTTCAACCATGTATATATATCTGATGAATGCAATGGAAACTTTTTAATTATGGTTAAAAAATAACACCCATAATTATTGTGCCATGATATTGATAAAGGAATAAAATTATTATTACCTTCTATCATAATGAACCAAGTTTGGCCCCATAATTCCATATTAACAGGATCAATATTCTAGTTCCTCAGTGTATATTCTTCTATATTGAAGGAAACCATCCACTTCCTTCTAAGGTTTCACTCCCTATAAGTTATGTACTCCAAATTTATGAGTTATATTATTCCATTAGTGACCAATATTTTCATCTCATTCTCACCCAAATGATCAATACATAATTTCCACAACTTCTCACTTCTAGGAGTCCCTCATCTAGAAGGTATTTCTCCTTTTTAACTAATGGTTTAATTCCATGAAATTGTTTCACTCCTCTAGTCAAAACTATGGAACCGAAAACACACCATCCACAGAATTCATACAAAAACCTACATCATCCAGATAACTGATAGAAATTATGTTCTTGGATAACCTAGGTATATACCAACCCATTTTAAATCAATAATTATTTTTCCTCATCTTTTAAAGAAAAATAACTCATTCTAATGATCTCGATCACTTCTCCATCCTCAAGTTGAAACTTTAAAAACCTTATAGAAACCTAATTTATCATAGTCCTTTTATTAATACTTGAGTGAAATGAAACCCCATAGTCAACAATACGTGACTCAAGTAGAAATTAGGCATTAAATTCCAAACAATTACCCCACTTACTCTGATATTTATAGATCTTTAATAATTATAACTTCTAGAAAAGACCTTATAGTCCCATAAGTTCTTCTTAAAATTCCCATTTCTACCATAATTCTTACATTAAAGGCTAATCCTAGCCAAAAAACATCAAATCACTTACCTTTCTTTCTCCATTAATAAGCTTCCCAATTTTTACATCAATACCACCATAAATTTCACTTTCTGGATCTTAATGGTCTTGTTCCATAAAAAAATCTTCTAGAAAATCCTTGGTGCCTTCTAGTTGAGCCTTTAAAATTCTTATAATTACATCACATATGACTTGAATCATATCAATGGAATCTCCAGATCTTCTAGGAGAAACAAATCATCCTCTATTCACTATAATTTTAAATCATTTCTATAAAACGTATTAATATAGAACTTACCCAATTATAAAACCATCCTTCTAAAATAGAACTATTTATAAAAGGAAAAAGAATAAAGGGTATAGGAATTGTCTTCCAAACATCTTCTATAAGGACAACCTCATAATACCATTCTTCCCTAAACATTTAACACATGACCTGGGTTTGAATTACCAGTAATATCTAGTTGAACTCTAAATCTAAAACATAGAAAAATACTCTATCATGAAATATACAATTGAGAGTTTATACTACTTGTTTTATAAAAAAATAAATTTTAAAATAAGCTAGCCTATGTTCCAGAACCATTCTTTTGGATCCTCAATCATGGAACAAAGAACCCAGAAGGTCAAAAATTCCATGAAACCATAGACTTAGTGTATCCAGAATAAATAAGACCCCCACCACATCCAATAATTAATAATCTCTTTCCTTAGAAAATATTGTTCATACACCAATGAGAAATATAGAACTAGGTACTAGAAAATAAAAAACGAAATAGGAAACACATGGTATTTAATGTGGTTCATAAGTAGTCCTATATAACGGGAGGAACACAAAAAACATATATTAATGATATAATTGGAAGAGATAAAACCTAAGTTATAGTGGCTAAAATTTCAAGAACCCTATCATGAAACAAAAAATACTTTAAGAATTCTATGAAAAACACCTATAATTTGTGCTTCCATTTAACACACCTAGATTTTGTGAAAAATATTTTTTTGAATTAATTTATCTTTTTAATATTTTTCAATTAAAATGACACTGGAAATAGTTCATTATATATACATATATATATTAAAAAACTTCTTCAAACATTATTTTCACATGAAATACCAAATTTTCTTATGCTACATGCAATACCTACTTGGCGTATAGTACACACAACATTTTCTTGACATACAACTCGATGTACATTACACGCAACACCAACTTGGCGTACAATGCACGCAACATTGAGTTTCTATGAAAAATATTCTTATATATATATAGTTATTTAATGAGATAATTATAATAGAACAATTAAACATAGTTATAGGAATACTAATAACTAATTTTAGAATATTTTTTTATAATCGATTTATATAAATTAAACATATTGATTATGAAAGATAATTTTTTTGGTAAAGTCCTCTTATATGAAAAATATCGTTTTCTTGAATGAACTTCTTATAATTATGTAATTAATTTTATACACATTTAGAAATTTATTTTATAAAATAAACTTCATTTTTTAACCCATAATTTCAAAAAAAAATCCTAAGTTGAGTTTTTATGATTTTTTTGAGAAACATCATTTTTTATGAATAGTGAAAAATACTGTATTTAGTTAAAACTATATTTTTGTATAATAAATAATTAATTATAAATGAAATTATAAAAAAATAAAATCACATTAGATAAATATTAAATCTATTAATAAAATTTAATTATTTAGAATGAGTTTTACTATGAAACTAAATATAAAATCTTAACAAACTTTTGCACTTTTTCGTACTTGAAACCCCCGTTATTTCGTCTCGTCTGTGGGATTAACACTATTCTTAATGTTTTATACTTCTGTGAATTGAATTTAAAAAATACTACATACCCTATTGTATAAATTATAATATTTAAATTCTAATAATACCAAGTTAATTTTTTGAACAAAATGATTAGTAAAATTGATTAAAATTAATCACAGTAGGTAAGGCCAAATTAAGATTGAATAGGGACTAAACCTTAATATTATGTTAAAAAACACATACACACGTGTACCAAACCCATTGGATGTCCATAGTCCATCCATAAACCTTCAATATTGAGTTTTTATGGTTTTTATGGTTTTTTTAGGTAAGAACATTTGCACACCAGTCATGTCTCTAAATATTCCAAGTAATTCATTTTCCATCACTATAAAAGGACACCACCTATATCCATTCCTCCCAATTCAAAACCAATTAACTTATAAAAATACTTACCGAATAAACTTCCCAAAAATCCTACCTTAGACCTTTAAGCCTATCTTGGGTCAGAAATCCTCTCAAGAAATCCTTTTGGAACCAACCAAAAGGAGTTACCCAATTAAGAGGTAACATATTCTCTCCAACTCCTTTCCATTATTTTCCCTCTTCACCCCCTACACTCACTTTATTACATTATTGTGTAGAAAACTCAGTTTCATACATATACAATTTTTTTTTATGAAAATATTTCTACCTAAACTTACACACACCTCTATATAATGGATATCTAGCATACAGTCTCTGTGTATGGTGAACTATTGCCTCACGAAATGATTATTGTTCATTTCTCCTTTAACAACAATCATGGTGGCCATTATGATGGAAAATATATTTATATATTTCATATATTATATTAATAATGTCTTTAATCTTCTTTATTTCTTTTACAACATACATCTCTTTACTTTCCATTTGGTTTTAATACCATAATCTCGTTTCGGGAAGTGTGGGTTACTGCCCCCTCAAAGCGATGCGATTCATTCACACACCACATGGAATGTATTAAAGATGATTATAGTGAACCTATATGATTTATATGATATAGTAATGATACATTAATAATGATATATACATATATATATATATATATATATTCGTATTTCCTTTACGAACTTTCTTTCAATACGATAATAAAAATGAAAACATCATTCATGTGTATGTACGGGTTACCATCTCCATGAACGGTGTATTCCAATTCATACTTATTTATTATATATATTATTATAATATAAATATAATTTATATAAATGATATTAATATCATTATTTAAAATTTCTAATAATTATATTTTTATACTAACCTATGATGTAGCAAATTAAGACACATGTGAAGAACAAAGCGAATATTACCTGAAGTGAAATCTTAACATAGGATTGTTAGCAAGAATGTAATATAAGGTCATAATAAAAAAATATATGGTTGTATATATAAGCATATAATTATTTAAAAGATTTATAATAAAATTATATTTATTATACAAGAATCTTGTACGAGTACAGAGAGAGTCAAGACACAAGGTAAAGGGATTTCATCTCACTTTTAATTTATATAAGATACAAGCTATGTTCGCCACTATTACATTTTGTGTAGTGTGTGTACTGATAGTGATTTTATTATAGGTATATTTAAATTATATTTATGGGTATTCACATTCCCATTTTATGATCCTTCTTTCATGGGTTTTAACTTTCAAAAGTTACCAAATCGATAAAACAGTTTTGTCTCCATTTTCCTTTTTTGAGACTCATGTTTTGTTATGCTCCTAACCTCTTTTTGGAGGTGTATATACTTCCATTTTACATGCTATATCATGAAAATACTTCTCTTAATTATATATTAAGATTCATTTAATTTTATTTTATTACATGAAGATTATGATCCTAAGTTACCAAATTATATGAGTTTATTGAGACAATCTCATCTCTTTTCGAGATTGTTTACGTTTATGCTTCCCTTGCTGAAATCTTATGATCCATCTCTCACGAACAATCATGAGTTTCCTTATCCTAAGTTTTTTCTAGATATCCTCTTGTTATGGTAACATTTTTATACTCTTTGGTACTTAAGATAATATCTTTAAGTAAAATATCATCGTCTCTCTCTCTTATCAGAAATCTATTGTATTCAACGACCATGTTTTCGAAAATGTTTTCAAAAATGATTTCAAAAGATACTTGATAATAATTATTAGGTAAAAATTATTTTAAAAATGTTTTATTGTTTTCAAAGCTTTCTTTATAATGTTTCAAAGATACTTTCAAAGAAAATGGTTTTCAAAATGTTTTATGTAATAAAAATCATTTTTAAGAAAGAAAGGATATTATCCTCATGAAATGATTCAAAATTATTTTCCTTATAAGATGAAATATATTTATGTTACACGTGAATTAAGAATAAATGATTTAAAGTTAAAATTCATATTATTTCTATGAATGGGTTATGCTTAATGTAATTGTCTTTGTGAATCTTGTTTCCCTTTCACGGGTTACACGTTTAAGAAACCCACATCTTTTCATGGGTTATGATTTGTTGAAATGGTTATGTAACCTATATATTTTCCATAGGTTATGATGTGGTGAGATTTTAATGATACCCATTTCATTTCATGGTTTATCATTTGATTTTTATAAAACATATTTCTATTGATGGGTCATGATATGATGAAAGTTTTATTATCTTGTGGCACATATATGAATGATTTTATTATGAGATGGGTGGGACATATATATCCTTAGAATGAATTGTATAAATATGGATGAATCATGAGTATAAATGTTATGTGTTAACCTAATTACTTGTTTAAAACATTATGCATGGACCTGGTTGCACGTCCAAAATTTTATGCATGAACCTGATTACATGTTCACAATGTTATGAGTGAACCTTATTATGTGTTCACAATGTTATGCATGGACTTGGATTGAAGTCCATAAGGTTAATCGATAACCTGATTACATGTTCACAATGTTATTAATGGACCTAGTTTCATGTCCACAAGTTGATTTTGGGCCTGATTTCATGTCCTTAACTTAATGAGTGAACATGTTTCTACTTATACATGTTCAAAACATTATAAACCAACATGAACACCACAAATTACATGCCTTTTCCTATGTTATGATTTCTTATACTAGGTTATTTATTTCCTTATTATTAATTTCTTATTGACTTTCATTATTTTTTTCTCTAATATACAGGGAATTATCTTCATATGTTATCCTCAAGTTCCATTCCCTTTTGTTTATGTTATGTATTTCCTTTATTTAAACTTACGGATCATCTGAGCTCACCCCTTTCTTAGGTTTCCTTTCCCCAAGGTATGAATAAATTTTTTAGGTCTATGTATTAAATTTTGAGATATTTATGGGAGATTTTTATGACATTTCACTAAGATAGATATTTTTTTTAAGTTTCCAAAGACACTACACTATTATGGTTCTCGGGCATGTATTTTTTTAATATACTGAATTTTCATCTAAAATGATGTAATATCCATGTATATCAAGCCTGGGTCACTATAGTTTGTATAAAAAGAAATTTTTAGTCAGCCTCTGGAATCTAGGATGAGAAAAATTTTGTGATATCCATAGGTATATTTTTAAGGATATATCTAGGGATGTCTCTAAGGATACATATAATGATGAGTTATCATTTAAGAAACATTCCTAGAGTTATACTGATGGATAAGGTCAGTAATATCTTATAAATATATCCATGTTTGGATACTAAAAGTTTATGTAGCTCTAGCACAGATGTACCTAGGGGTAATAACTATGAAAGGATGTTCTAGGAAGGACTTTGGTATCCTGGTACAAGATACCAAGCATTTATGCACACCTGGTTTGACACTCAGTTTGGATATGCTTTGGGAATTCACATAATATTCATGAACCATCATGATTTATTTAATTATAATTTGGATGTGAATAACCTAGGATAAACCTAAGGTGTCATATATTAAGGAAGGTTAAATACTTTATACATCCTATAAGTGACTCTTCATGATTGTGTAATTCCTCATTATGATAATTGTTTCTTACTCTCTTATTTGGGTTTTAGTCAATATATGGAACCTGAAGGAACCGTGTTAGTGGTGATTGCGATGGATAGTGCAATAAATAGACTCCTGAAGGTCTTAATGCAATGGGGATGGAATAAAAAACATCATTTCTATAATCTCACATCTTTCTTAATCAATGAATGATGATGAATTTCCAAATGATCAAAGGAGGGAATAATGTTATTTTGAGTCCTTTATGAGGAATTTTCCACCATCTTTTGGTAGGTAATCTGATCCACTTATTTATGAACACTAGATCAGTTACCACTAAAAAGATATTTTCTATTCTCAAGTGTTTAGATCATGAGAAATTCATTCTGGTTATTTATTGGTTATGAGGTGAAGCAGACCAGTGCTGGAATCTAATCAAGAATACAAATAAGAAATATGAAATTGAATCCATGGATTGGGATGAGTTCAAGAACTTATTCATCAATAAGTAATTTCTTAATGTTCTTTATATAAAGATGAAAAATGAGCTCCTCAAGTTAAATCCAAAAGATAATGAATCTGTTGGTACGTGTGAGGCTAATTTCATAATACATGAAAAGTAAAATTCTGGTATTATCATCCAACCTGAAAGTAAATTTGATAGGTTCTTTAGTGGATTAAACACAATTCTCATAAGGGTATTGTCCATAAGAGACTTTAGTGTCTACATATAGATTGTGCGTTGTATGATCAATGTTGAAATGTAGGTTGGAGTTACTTATAAATATCATGGTTTTAACAAGAATAAGATGATAGAGTTCAAAGTGGATTCTAAAAACCATGGAGGTATGGAATATTTTCAAACACATACTTGAAAAAACCATGGGAAGAGCACATAAGAGAGTTCCTTAAAGGAACAAGAAGGTGTTTCGAGTGTGAGGATCCTGGACACTGAGAAAAAATAATGTAGAAGTGGTGAGAATAGGAAATTCAATGAAATAAGTTGAGATAAAGCTCAAAAAAAATGAACCATGCACAATTCAGTGTTTCAAGTGCCTAGAGATTGGGCATTATGCTTAAAACTTTACCAATCCAAGGGATAATATGGATGGTAAGACATGAAATCCTTTGAGGATAATGGAAAAATATAAATCTTATTCAATCACAATGGATATAGATAATAATGAAAATTATGAGAAACTTATCCTTTCCACATAGTTGGGAAGTTCAAGTTTGACTTTGTTTGAATAATACATATGATAATATTATTGTTCATCCTTTAGTGAAGTTTTGTGTGATTGTATCCCTTTACGTGGAATTGGAATAATAAAATTTAATTTAATTTTCTACCTATTCTTGGATAAACCCATGTATCCAATAAAAATGTTTTTGGTATAACATAAGAGCATGTTTATAGAAGAAAGGATGAATTACATTTCAGAAGGGTTATAAGGTTAACCATTCCTGGAAAGTCTATGTTAAATTTCTAATGAGGTTAGTAAGATTAATGTTTTATCTCTCTAGTTGAGTATTTATGCACATTGGATAGCCTATTCAAACAACTCTGTGTTGATGAAAAATGGGATGTCAAATTGTAGATCTTATTGTCTATGAGTACTTTAGGAATGAAAAAGTAACCTTTCATTTTAAGAAAAGTGGTGAAGTGGATCAATGAAATACAAATGGTGATATTTTCATAAAATCAATCAAGTATTTCATTTCATTAAAATTCATTAACTTTAGGAAAAAACTGTCTTCAATCCAAAAATGTTTTCTTAGTACTTTCTTTTATGAAGAATCAAGAGGTTCCTTAATTGATCAAAAATTTATGGCTTTGTGATTTTTAAATTTATAATAACCTAATCCTCTATCACTCTCCCAAAAAACTGGATGGTAATATTTCTCTTCCATGTCCATGTTTTCGCTTCCCACCTATGTTCACCTATGTGGGAATCTCTTTATGAGTTACGTTAGATAACCGTTATGTTTCCCAATTTCCCTTATTAAAGGAAGTTTTATTATCTATTTTTATGATGTGGGTTTCATTGAATGAAACTTTCAATTATTAAAACTTTGATAACCTAGAAAATTTTAGAGGGTGAAATTGATTTTAAAGGGAGTTATAATGTAACACCCTGAGATTTTGTGAATTTATTTTTCGAATTAATTTATCTTTTCAATATTTTTGATTTCACAATACACTAGAAATAGTTCTGTAAATATATATATTAAGACACTAAGTCAAACATGCCATTTATATGAAATACCAAATTGTCTTGGGATACATGAAATACCAACTTGGTATACATTACACACAACACTATCATGGCATACCACTTGGTGTACATTACAGGCAACATCCACTTGGCGTACAATGCACACAACACCGAGTTTCTATGAAACATGTTCTTATATATGTATATAGTTATTTAAATGAGGTAATTATAACCTAACCATTAAAATAGTTATAGGAATAGTAATAACTACATTTCAAATAAATTTTTAATCTATTTATATAAATAAAACAACTGATAATTAAAGCTAATATTTTTTTTAAAGTCCTTTTAAGTTAAAAGTATTCTTTTCTTGAATGAACTGATTTTAATAATAAAATTAATTTTAGACACATTTAGAAATTTAATTTTATAAAATATAATTCATTTTTAATTCATAATTATGAAATTATCCTTAGGTAAATTTTCTGGATTTTTCTAAGAAACTTCATATTTTGATGAATAGTAAAAAATACTACTTTTAGTTAAAAACTATCTTTTTTATAATTAATTATGTATTATAAATGATATTATAAGTTTGTTATAAATTCATCCTGTATAAATATTACATTTATTTATAAAATATAATTTTTTATAATCAGTTTCACTGTGAAACTGAATATAAATTCTTAACAAACTTTTGAACTTTTTCTTACTTTAAAACCTTGTTATTTCATCTCGTCTGTGGGATTAGCACTAATCTTAATTTTTATCTTTATATGAATTTAATTTATAAAATATAACATACACCTTTTTATTCAGTTTAATTTTTATATTCTAATAATACAAAATAATTTTTTTATCAAATTTATTAGTAAAAGTGATTAATATTAATCGCAGCAGTTAAGGCCAAATTAAGCTTAAATATGGCCCAAACCTTATAGGTAAGGACCCAAACAACATAGAATCATGTCCAACACCCATTTTATGTCCATAGTTAATCCATAAACATTCCATTATTGATTGTTTTTTATTGGTATGACTTTTTTAGGTAAGAATAAATGCACACAAAACTTATTTATAAAAATTTCAAGTGAGTCATTTTCCTTCACTATAAAAGGCCACCGCCTATACCCATTCCTCACACCAATAAAAACTCTTAAGTTCTTCCAAGACCTGAACAATCCAATTCCCAAAACTTTTACCTTTTACCTCGAATATCCATTTGGTCATAAATCCTCTCAAGGAATCCTTTTGGCACAAACGAAAAGGAGTTACCTGATTAAGAGGTAACGTCTTCTCTCAAGATCCTTTCCTTTATTTTCCCTCTTCACCCCCTACACTCTCTTTATTACATTATTGTGTGAATAAAAAATAGTATCCTACATATAGTAGTATTTTTTTCAAATATTTTTACTTACACATACACACACCTCCATCTAATGGATATCGAATATATTGTGTCTTTGTACGGTGAACTACTACCTCATGAAAGGATGATTGTTCATTTATCCTTTACCACCAATAAAGGTGGCCATTATGATGGAAAATCTATTTATATATGTTATATATTTTATTTATAAAGTATTTATGATTATTTATTCCTTTTACAAAACACATATATTTACTTTCCATTTGGTATTAATATGATAATATTTTTTGAGGATGTGTGGGCTACCGCCCCCTCAATGCAATGTGATTCGTCCACACACCACGTAGAATGTATTAAGGATTCCAATAGTGAAATTGTATGATATAGATGATATAGTAATTTTAATTTAATAATTATATATATATACATACATACATATATATACATATCTCATTTACATACTTTCTTTTAATACGGAAATAAAAATGGAAACAACGTTCATGTGTACGTACAGCTTACCGTCTCCATGAATGGTGTATTCCATTTCATAATTATTTATTATATATATTATTATAATATAAATATAATTCTTATAAATGATATTAATATCATGATTTTAACTCTTTAATCAGGATATAATTTTAATAACTAATGATATAACAAATTAAGACTCATGCGGAGAACAAAGAGAATATTAACTGAAGTGTAAACTTTAAGATCATTAACAAGAAGGTAATATAAGGTCATAATAAAACTATATAGGGTAATAGATATTATAATATTATTATTTCAAATATTTATAATAAACTTATATTTAGAATACAGTAATCTTGTATGAGTATGGAGAGAGTCAACACACAAGGTAAGGATATATCATCTCACATCTAATTTATGTGAGGTACAAGCTATATTAAAAACTATTTCCTTCTGTGTGGTTTATGTACTTACCATTATTTTATTATATATATATTTCTACTAAAATTTATGGGTATTCACATGCCCATTTTTTATCCTTATTTCATGGGGTTTAAATTTCAAAAGTTACCAAATTGGTAAAACAATTTTGTCTCAATTTTCTTTCTTTGAGACTCATGCTTTGTTATGCCCCTAAAAACTTTTTTGAGGTGACTATACTTATATTTTACATGTTATATAATTAATTTACTTCTCTTAATTATATTTTAAGATTCATTTAATTTCATACTCTTTCATGGAGAGTATGATCCCAAGTTACCAAGTTGTAAGTGTTTATTGTGACAATCTCATCTCTTTTCGAGATTGATTACATTTATACTTCCCTTGATGAAATATTATGATCCATATCTCAAGAACACTCATTTGTTTATTTATACCCAATTTTTTAAACATATACTCATGTTATAGTTATATTATTCCACTTCTTTACTTAAGATAATATTTTTAAGTAAAATTTGTTCGTCTCTCTCTTCAGTCGGAAATCTATTGTATTCAAAGACCATGTTTTTTAAAATGTTCTCAAAAATGATTTAAAAATGTCTTTGATGATAATTTTCAATGAAAAATGATTTTGAAAATGTTTTATTGTTTTTAAATCTTCCATTATAAGTTTTCAAAAGTACTTTCAAATAATACTTTTTTCAAAAGGTTTTATGTTATAAAAATCATTTTTAAAAGAAGAAAGGATATTCTCATTAAGAAATGTTTCAAAGTTATTTTTCATCTAATATGAAATATGTTTATATTACTCATGCCTTTCTAAGAAATGATCTAAATGGACCATTCATATTATTTATATGAATGTTTTATGATTAATGTTATTGTCTTTATGAAGCTCGTTTCCCTTTCATGGGTTACATGTTTGAGAAACCTATTTCTTTTTTGGGGTTATACTACAATGAGATGGTTATTAAACCTATCTATTTTCCTTAGGTTATGATGTGATAAAAATTTAATGATAACCATTTAATTTCATGGGTTATGACATGATATTTATAAAACTTATGTCTTTTTATGGCTCCTGATATGATGAATGTTTTATTATCTTGTGGTACATGTATAAATGATTTTGTTATGATTTGGGTGGTACATGTATCTCCTTCAAATGAATTCAGTAATGATGTATGACTCATGAGTATAAATGTTATGTGTGAACCCGATTACATGTTCATAGTGTTATTCATAGACCTAGTTTTTTTCATAAGTTCATGCATGAACCTGTTTACATGTTCACAATTTTATGATTGAACCTTATTAAATGCTCATAATTTTATGCATGGACCCGGTTACATGTCCATAGGTTTATGTGTGAACCTGATTACATGTTCAAAATGTTATGTGTGAACCTGATTACATGTTCACAATGTTATACATGGATATGGTTATATGTCCACTAGGTAATGCGTGAACGTAATTACAATGCGTGAACTTGATTACACATTCACAATGTTATGAATTGACCTGGTTTCACATCCATAAGTTAATGTGTGAACTTGATTACATGTTCTCAATGTTATTTATGGACTTGGTTTCATCTCCCTAATGTTAAGCATGAACCCAATTACATTTTCACAATGTTATGCACATACCTAGTTTCATGTCCACAAGTTGATGTTGGGGCTTGATTTCATGTACTTAACTTAATGAGTGAACCTATTTCGACTTATACATGTTAAAAACATTATAAACACATGTGAATGAAAAAAAATCCATGTATTTTTGTATGTTATGTTTCCTTTTCCTATGTTATTTATTTCCTTATGATTATAGTCTTGTGAACTTTCATTCTTTATTATGTTCTTTAATATGCAAGTCACGATCTTCAAATGTTATACTTGAGTTATATAACCTTTTTTATGCAATGCATTTCCTTTATTTACCCTTACTGAGCATCTGAGCTCCACCAATATTATTTTTCCTTTCCCCAGGGTATAGATAAAGGTTTTAGGTATAAGTATTAAAGTTGGAGATTGTTATGGGAGATTCTGAAGATCTTTAACCAGGATAGATGATTTTGACTCCGTGTTTCCAAAGACACTAAACTATTACTGTCCTTGGGGATGTATTTTTTTAATGTAGTGAATATTCATCTAAAATGATGTAATATCCGTGTATTCCATGCCTAAGTCACAATATTACATCTAGGTGACCTTTATCATTGAACATAAGTTCATTGTTATTAACTTCATCACTAAACAAGTGATCCACAGTAACCAATTTATTGATAGGTATCTATAATAGTCAGTTGATTCCACAAGTTTCATTATAATAAAATTATCATGGATAACTATCTCTTAATCGTGTAAATTTTCACCTTCTCTACTTTCACACCACAATAATTTTTTATTTTAGTTGAACAGTATAAGAATCTAAAAACAGATCCATCCACATCTGCACTCTATCATCTAGAATCATTTATCCCCATTATTTCCAGTTTGATATCAACTTTTTGGGTTCCACTAAATTGTCACCAACTAGTTATAGATTTTTTATTTTTTAAAAACACATCCTATAACACTTATCTACAAAAAAATTGTCACACCAAATCCCAACTCCCTGTTAACAAGATTGTGGGGGGGGGTCTCCATTGTGATGATATTGAGTAGCTAGTGGGATCCACAAAGTTCCCAATAGACATTCCCATGTTTTTTTAATAATGGGTTCAAATTGTATTTAAAATCACCTCTATTTTACCTAATTAAGAGTCTCCATAAACCCTCATCCCCTTCAGATGATTGAATCATCAAGAGAGTCCACTCTTTATATCTCTTCTTCTACTTTTTCTCACCCATTGATCCAAGCTCATTCCAGGGAGTTTTGAATATTTGAAGAAGGTTAAAACTCATATAATGTTATCCTTTTCCATCATTAGGATTTTTTTCTATTTTATAGAAAGGTTTCTAGGGATTTTAATCATAATTTCACAAATTCATTGTGAAATCACTTCTTATCTTATTAATTTTTTGTATTCTCTTCATAAGGGAATCTTTTATGGGTTGTTTTCTTCCTGTTCACCACTGATTAATTTTAAAGATGTTTATGTATGAACTTTTATAATGATTTCATAAATATTTTACTTAATTAAAGGATATTTAGGTGGTATTGAATAATAATTTTTTTGGTTATAGTAGGGGATGAATTTTAGGAGTATTTTTTTTCTAGATGTTATTTGGGTTTTGTTTCCTTTTAATTATTATAATTGATTTATTTTATTATTTGTTTATGTTATTTTGTTTAATGGTTGTTATGTGTTATTTGGTGATCATTATAATGTGAGGAGCTTGATAATGAGTGGTTATGGTAGGTAGTCACATCCCTTTATGTGGTTTTCAAGTTACTCATATAACATAATTACACATATTTTCCAAACTAATAACAAATATTGAAAATTATTTTTTAAATTAGAATTGGAAATTTTTTTCAATGACATTTTTTATAAAAATATGTAATGGTTTTTATTTATTCATACTTCTTGAAATACCTTTATTTAAAACTTGGTGTAAATTTGACCTTAATAAAATTCTTTGTCCTTAAAATAAATATTAAATTTGAACATACAGTTAAGCATGATTAATGAATCGATTGTATTGTCTTCTCTCTACATACATTATTTTCATCATCCAAAACTTATGTATTGGTAAATTATTGGATGTATCTTACTAACCTATTTAAATTAATTCTTCAATTTTTGATTACTATAAATCTTTTTGAACATGTTTTTGGTTTATTTTTTCTTATAGAGTTGAAATGTTTCATGTTGATATTGAATAGAATTTAAATACTTTTTACCAAAATTTCAATGAGTAAATATCCAACTTTTTAGAATTTTTAATGTAATTTTAACATTTTTGGATCACATGAATTATTTGAATTTAATTGTAAAAATGGATTATTTCATGATATTTAGATGTTTTATCCATTTTGGAATTATTGGAACAAATACTACAATTAATTATAATTGTTTGATGCCCCTTTACACTAATTACAGTTAATATTTTGATGATTAAGGAAGTTTGGGATGAGATGGATAATTATGAAAAAAATAGAGATCCACGTATGAGAATTAACCAGTTAGATGAATTCAACTGCACAAAAATCCTTATACATGGGTGGTTGTGTTATATAAAGATCTATAAAAGATAATTTGATTCCATGACCATCTATATATTATGATTCTATGTAAGGGGTCAAATATTTCATGGAAATTAACTATATAGTGATCCATGTAAAAAAATTAGTTATGTAATGAAGTTTTGTTGTGCAGTAATCGATATATGATAATTAGTTATATAAGGGAATTTGAAACATAGTTATCCACATAAATAAGTCATTAACATAAGGAAATTTAATGTAATCAAATATTCCAGTGATAATAAACTAAAGAAAAAAATGGATAATTACCTACACATTGATTGGAGGCCTTGTGCATCCACATCAGCATCCATACATCTAATCAAAGTCATCCAAAAAAGCACATAAAATTAAGTGATTCGAATCAAAAAGATAACCCCTCAGGTGAAATAAGGAAACATTAAGTATGAGTTTCAACATGTTAATTTACAAGGAAATTGAAGAACATGATGTTTATGTAAGTATATAGGACTTGAAGATTGTGAGGATCTCGGGAGTTTAACAAAAGTAAATGGAATAAAAAAACTTTATCCAAGAGTAGAGGGTAATTGAACAGACACATTTGTAATAGTACCAATTCTGGATACACATAGAAGGGTGAATTACTGTAATTCAATCTATCTATGAAAAGATAATATCCCTAGAGTATATGGATAGTGGAGATTCAAGGACACATTATTTTGAGCCTTTTTATTTCATTTTTGTTTTTTTTAATTCTTTAGGAGTTTATTTTTGTTATCGAGTAAGGACCTTTTATATTTTGAATTTATTATTTTATACTTTTTATAGGATAATTATTCTAATACAAAAATATTTTGTGGATATCCTCGCTATTTAAAATTTTCTAGGATGGCCTTACCTTTGACTATAGGGAGTTCATCTAGGTTTGGTTCCTCTAAAGTATTTAGGATTTCATATCACCATCATATAAGGAATAGAAATTATACTGAAGAATCAATATAATATCCATGAATGATGAGGTGTCCTCCTTGAGGTCTTGAAGTGTGCATTGATGAATTCAATTAGATAATTGTTAAGATAAGGAAGATGAGGGCGTATAAAGGATTAAAACTATTTCACAATTCCGGCTTCTAAAACATGATTTACAAATATTTTTCACAAGCCTCCTTTCAATTTTATTTATCAATAATTTATTTAATTTGTGATTTTATTTTTTTAAACCATTAAAATACCTAACCTAGTTTATTTATAATATAGAGTGAATTAACCTAATAAAGTTATAGTTGTAAACATAGTATATAACCTCCTTAAGAGATAACCATAGTGATGCATTACTTCATTCCTAAGGGGATTACAATCTGTTTGACTACGAATCATGAAACATTTCCCATCATCAACTTAGTGTCATTTCCCGGGAGGTTGTATATGTTTAATTAATTTAATCTCATGAATACAATTAAAAACTAAACTTAACCCCTTTAAATTCTAAAATTGACCACATATATTATTCTAGAGATAAGTATGAAAAATGTTATGAAGTTGAATCGACCTATGTTGACCTAGTTAGTGAAAAGATCCTAGGAGATATATTTTCAACTTCAATTTATATCATTACTCTATCTAGATAGGAATTATGTGAACCTAAGATAATAATTTTTAATAATAAAACACATAAGGAGTTAGATGAATCTTATGAAGTCCACCAAAATCCTATTGAATATCATAATTCACCCTCCAGATTTCAAATAAAGACTATAGTCATACATTAACTGCCTAAATTCAATGTAATTATAGGAGAAGATCTACAAAAATGCCTTCATAAATTCAGTAATCTATAGTTAAAAATTAAACCCTCTAGGATCAATGTAAACCAAATGAAACTTAGATAATTCCCTTTTCATTTTTAGGGATTATCTAACAAGTGGCTCTTTTTCTCATGATCAAACTTGATTAGGGACTATAATTAAATGAAACAAATGTTCCTTAAAAATTTATTTCATACAACTAGAAATGATTCAATCATAAAATAGATTTCAAGTATTATGTAAACTTAGGGAGATACTTTTAGGGAATGTTGGGAATTATTAAAAAATAGATTCCCCCACCATCAGATCTGTGAACAACTCTAAATTAAACATTTTTAGGAAGGATTATTCTTAATAGATAAGAGTGTGATTGATACTTCTGTAATAAAATCCTTAGTTTTCAAAACATCAGCTACTACTATGACCTTAATTTAAAACTAGGACAATAATGGTAAATAATTTGGAACAAGAGGCCCTTTAAATACTAAATATATTTAAGAAAAACCCACTTATACTGGAATGAATAAAATAATTGAGAGTAAACTTAGAGTTCTTGACACCATGGTAAGATACATGATTCTTTATAACACCTCTCAATAATAACCCTAACCTAAAACTAGTTTTCCAACACAATTCCATTATGGTATTTGTGTTGATAATGACTGTTTCAGTGATTAATGTCCTCAAATAAAAGAACCATCTAAAACTAATTTTTTTTCATGGAATTCCTTTTCTATCCAACCAATAAATATATTTTAATTCAAATAAAAAATTAAAAAAAACTATAACCACCACCCTCAAGATAGATTTAGTCATCCCAAAAAACCAAATATATTTTTCTAAGGCCAAGAATGTAACTCAAAACCATGATAATTCAATCTTAATATTTACGTATAACATGGAAAAAAATTATAGCCTACTCAAACCACTTAAAAATGAGAAAATAATCTTGAATAAATTATAAGACAATAGTAAATCATGTTGAGTAGCATTATGACCCAAATTTCATAGCTTTACACTATTTTTAGTAGTCTCAAGAATTATACCAGTTGTGTATTACCTTAAAAACCAAAGGTGGATCTCAAAGATAAAGGAAAGGAAAATATGAGGTCTATAAAACATAAGAGTGGAACTGAATTAAAAACCCCTAAGTTAGAAATTCTGATTTTTCACCTAAACATTTGATGTCATATATGATTTCTAAAGATGTTTCACCTATTTTAGGATATTGGGAAGATGTGTAAATATATTTTTAACTTTATAAAATATATGAACGAACTTTTAATGAAAACCCAGTTTCATAATAAGATTATTTTCTTGAAAAAATCAAGATTTATTAGGGGAGAGTAATAAGAACTTATCATCAAAAAAATAGTTATAAAAATTATTAGGAAGAATATAAACCCCAAGTATAGTATCTTAGGATTAAATAAATAATAAATAATCATTTAAAATTGGAGTTGGAAAAGAAATATTTTGATACCTTTAGAAAATTACTCGTCAAAATTACATTACTTGATGTTGTGAAACAATTTCCAAGATATGAAAATTTTACAAATGAATAATGTTCTAACAAAAGGAAATTCAAAGGTGGAGAAAGAGTCAACATAGGAAGGAAAGTCTCCTATATGATAAAAATTGCCGTAATTTTCAAATAAAATGATTCAGGAATCTTGACTAGTATTTACCATTTTTTTAAAAGAAAAATTATGTTTGATAGTGTATGTGATATGCAACATCGAACCTTAAAAATGATAATTATTTAAAAACGAAAGTTATAACCTAACTGTTAAATTTATAGGTATGAATAGTATTAAATTATTTATGAAATATAAAAAAATTCCTACTAAAAATAAATATATTCATAAATTCTTTGTAAATAATCACTTAATTTTTAGTAATATAATTTTATTCTTCAAAAATACGTTTTCAAAAAAAAATATTTTTTTTCTGAAAAAACATATTATAATTAATTACTTGGAAATTTATAAAATTTATTGTATAAAATTAAATCCATTTTTGATATCATCATATCAATTTTAACATAGAGTGATTTTTTTGATTTTTTGGAAACTATTTATTTTTGAGGAAAAAAATGAAAAATACCCATTTTTAAAATGTCACTTCTTTTGATAAATTAAGTTATTTACAAGTGACATTGTTATTTTAAATTTATTTAAAAGTAATATAATAAATATTTAGTTATATTTAATATAATTAATTATATTTAAATCATATTTATACCATAATTTAGAATAATTTTATTTTTAGGCTTAAAAACAAATTTCCTAAAAACTGTTTTAAAATGAATAATATTTATCTACTATAATTTGTTAGACAAATAAATAATGAGGAATTATTTAAATTAAAATTTTATTTTATATATCTATATTTATTAATATAAATTTATATAACCAGTATTAAAAATTATAGAATAAAAATAGAACCATATTTTCCGTGAGAAATTCATTTATTTAAAACCACTTTCCATCACACTTCTGGGTTTTATATTAAATTAGATTCCTCCACCTCGGTAATTTTATTTTGATAAAATGGATTCCATATTTGGAATTATAATTACTAATATTAGGTAAATAGTTTACCTTAATTTTCAGAAAATATAAATAATAAGCATAGTAAATATTTATTATAAAGTTTAAATGAAAATAAGTTATTTAATTAAGATATTATTTTTTTATGAATTCGTGAATTTTATAAATAAATTATTTTAATAAAATATATTGATATGTAATTTTTATTAATTATAAATGATAATAAAAAAAATTAGGATGACAAATTTCATTTTTATTAGGGTTGGAAAACTGTTATTGTAAAAAACCAGCATTTCCCAACAAATATTGTTTTTTTGTTTCAAAAATGAAAATTATCATATTTAAAGATTTATTTTGATAAAATAAATATTATTTTAGGAATAATCATGTAAAAATTATCCAATGGGGGATTTTATAATAATTTTCTTGGACAATCGTATTTTCAGGTAAAAAAATACGATATATATATAAGGTGTATTATGACATCATAATGACCCAAAATTGATGAAATAGATTATATAATAGGTATCCATGAAAAAATATATGTTAATAATTTTTAATAATTTATTTTATTTTATTTTATTGATTTTATAAAGATTTTATGAATCCTGCAAATCATATATTGTATTTTCAGGTTTTAAAATCATTTCTTTATGAACATGTCTCACTTCGACACCACAAAGGGAAATATTTTAATGAGTTAGGACCTTATACGCATAAAATAATTAAAACCACTTTTATTTGGTATAAACCATGTGAAAAACCCATGGTAAGGTACGTTTTTTTATTATTTTATTGTATAGAATCTAAAACCTAAGTCTGGAAAATAATAATGAACTCCCCTCTCTTTTCCAATATAAAGCCACCCAAGATCCCATTACTCTTCACTCAAAAACATTATATAATTCCTTAATATGTACTCCCATATATATAGTACACACATGGTTCCCTAATCTCGCAATAATCATCTCCCAAGCATTTGGAATCACCCTCTCAAGGTAAGGGATCTCCCTCTATTCTTTTTATTCAAGCACCTCTTTTATGTTATGCCTATTAATTTACATTTATTCTTTTTTGGGTATGTTTTTAAAAAATAATATTAATTCAAATTATATTTAAATGTCATGAGATACCCCTTTTACTCTCTTTTATCCATCCCATGAATCATTATGTACACCCGTTATTCTACCGAAATTGTCATGCAATGTTTAATACCAAAAGTAAGGGAAATTTCCCTCCTATTTTCAATTCAAGATCCTTATTTGTAATTATCCTTTTTAAACTTTATTGGTTATATTTTCATGAATTTATAAAAAAACCTTTACTTTACACTTTATGTTCTTTGAATGAGATATCATTTATCCCGTCTAATTTTGGCCTTTACCTAAGCCATTAACCTGCCAAAATTTAGTAAGGGATCATCTCATTCTCCTCTTTATTCAAGAAACGTATTTATATAATGAACTTTTTGTTCCAATTTTTATTGATGGGATATGTTCATCCACATACAACATACTTCCCTTATGATTTTGAATTTATGAGTTACCACTTTCACTCTCATTAATCCCTCCCATAATTCATTATGTACCCCCGTTATGCCGTGAAAGTATCCTGTGATTTTTCCATGACAAGTTCTATTCAAGAAATATTATTTTCTTATTCTAATTAATTCAAACAAAAAAAGTTTTGGATGTTTATACATATACATGATACTTTTCTTTTAACTTGCAAGTGGTCATAGACCCCTTTATCTCTCATTAAACCATTTTATGTGTAACACCCCAAGATTTTATGAAAAATATTCTTTTAATTTCATTAATGTCTTGTGTTTTATGCTACACCAAGATTACCTTGCGCTATACGCAACAACGTATTAGCTTGCAGTATACGCAACACCATTCTTGGATCGTGTTACACACAATTTTGATAATAGTTATTCTACGCAACATTGAGTGTATATATATATATATATTCAATGTATAAATGAAATATTGTTGGATTCTTTTATACGAAACAACGAAAGATTCTTGCACAACACGCAACCCTGACTTGGCTTGCATTACACGCAATCGCGGCCTTTCTCGATAGCGTGTGTTGTACGCAATACCGGGTTTTACTAAACAACGATATATTATTATAATATTATTATGAACTAGCTGTTAAGAATATTATTAACTAAATTTTTAATTTTATAACATTATTATTCATCTTACACATTTTCTAGAACATGGTATAAGAACAAAATAAATTTTTCGGGTAAAATAAGTATTTTTCAAAAAATGCAGTTTTACCGCCTTTAGATGGCGCACCCACTTTAAATCTAGTTTTTGACATGTTTATAAGTTCAATTTGACAGAATAAAATTCTTCTTTGGAATCAAGAAATAAAAATTTACTTTGGATAAAATTTTCATATTATTCTGGTAACTTTCATATTTTTATGAATAGTAAAAACACACTATATTTTAATTAAAAACAACTTTTTTCATCGCAATAATTTTATGGTTAAATTATAATATTGAATGGTTTTAAAGTATAAATATAATATATTTTTACCATATAATATAATTTATGTCATTAGCATTGATTTTACATTAAATTCGTAGGTTGAATCAATTCAATCTTTTGCAATGTTTTAAAGAAAAGCCCGTTTTCTTTCGACAACGTGATTTGTTTTAATTTAATTTATTCAACTTTTGTGTATTGAATTTGGAAAAATGGATTCCATATTTGGAATCAGTGGGTCCAAATTATGTTAATAAGCTATTTTTTATTTTTGGGAATTATGAATAGTAACTACGGTAAATTTTATTTACCATAGTTAAAGGTAAATCGGGTAATTAAGGGTAAATATAATATTATAAAATTACCCTAATACATGACAAAATTCTATTGGATGGATAAAAGTAGACCCATATAACCTAAGGGTCGGATTAGATTCATTTTATGGACTTTTGACTATGAAAATAATTTAATTATTATTAAAACCAAAGAAAGTGACAATATGTCACTCTCTTAAATATTATAAGTATAATAATTTTAATTTAGTGATAAATATCATAAAACTTCGAAAATGAATTATCTACAGAAAAATAATGAAATTCTATACATCATGATAATTTATTTATAATTTTTAGGGATTAAATAATTGTCATTAATGGTGATACATTAATGATACAGAAATTATTTATTAAGTGGAAAATAAGTAATATAGTTTTTATTGAAATAATAATACCCATTAAAAGGCCCACAAACCTGAATAAAACCTATTGGTAGTGTATATATACACCTTAATCATCCAATTACCTAATATATAACCGTTTGGAGACTTATAAAAGTGATTATGACACTTATATTATTTTATTTTAAATGATGCCAAAGTTGTCACCTTCATAATTTCATAAATATAACAATTTAAATATTGTGATTTTTTAGATGATAAATTCGAGTACAAGTATTATTGTGAAAGGTAATAGATTTATCATCATAATAGGATTTTATTTTTAATTTTTATGCAAAAAATAAATATATTAAATAATTATACAAAAATGTTGTAGTAATTATTTTATTAAGAGATAAACCAAATAAATGGTTTTAAAAATAATAAAATAAATATTATATGAACTATTTAATGCGATCCAATAATTTTATAGATACATATGACTCTTTATTAATCTATTAAAGCTTTTAGTTCGAACATATCTTTTGTATATAGTTTATTTAAATTCAAATAAATGAATAGTGTCAAAATTGACACTATTGTAATTTTATAAAAATAACATATTATAAAATTGTTTAAAAATCACAAAAACATTTAAAAATTATAAATTTAGATTTATATGGTCTATAATGTTATAAAGTAAACAATTATGGAAAATTCACAACAAATAAGTAATTATTTATTATAATTTAAAATTTAGAATTTTATTTCCACAAATAATCTTAAATAGATTAAATAAGGATAAATCAAAAGGATAAGGTTTAAAATAAGACCCAAACATGCCTAAATTTGATTGTTTTATGAGCTTAAAACCCTATATCATCTAATATTTGAATATGAGTCATTTTTGGAGGTTTTTAAGTGGGGTTAGATTTATTATAAATTAATATTTTTAAGAATTCCAAAGGTGCCCCTCTCCTCCCTTATAAAAGGGAACCTCCTCCCTCTCTTCCACACACCACTTTGAGCCTTCAAGCTCGGCCAAACCCTGCCCAATTCACTTCTACACTTCACTAGAAACATCTTAGAGTTTCTGGTCGTCTTCAAAGACCAATTTTAGTGCCCTAAGAGGAGGTCTCAAAGAGGCGCTTCAAAGAAGAGGTAATTTCCGTTACCAATTCTTTCACCTTTATTTCTTCTTCCACTTATTCTTATTAGGATTTTTCATTATGAAGTAATAACATCAGTATCACTCATATACTGATATGTTATTATAATTATGAAACAACCCTATTTCACCATCTATCCATCCTACGGAAAACGAAATCACCGCACGTGCGTACGTACAGAATACCGTCTCCACGCCGTGGTGTAATCAATTTTCCACCACCACCTTACTTGGATGGGTATAATGGTGTAAATAATAACTATATATGATTATTGTAAAGTATTATTGATTCTGTAATAGTATACATACACTCCAATAAAATTCCATGATCATGGGAATGATATCATCGCTCGTGCGTACGTACGGAATACCGTCTCCACGACGCAATGAGATTCATTCTCAATGATTAACCATTCATGAATGATTATAAAGTATATATAATAAGTAATCATGAAATATATGACATAATAATGATACTAGATTTATGTATATATATATGTATGTCATCTACTTAATTCCATTCAATTCAATAAGGAAACGAAAATAGCGTTCATGCGTATGTACGGCCTACCGTCTCCATGAACGGTGTATTTCATTCCATTTGTCGATCTATTATATATATGTATATTATGAATATATATTATATATAAATAATGTTTTACATTCTGTATGTAAGTAATCATGATCTAATTAATCATATGAATAATTACAAGTTAAAACACGAACAACAAATGAGACGATTTTACCCAAAACGCTACTTTAACATGAATTTACAAAAGAACGGATAATATAAAGTCACAAGTGAACCATATATGATATAATAACAATGAATATGATTCTTTAATAATTCAATGACATTATTTAAATCATCATACATGAGGTTTGGATACGTACGAAGCATATCGGACCTAAGGTAAGGGATAACTTTTCCAATCTCGTTTTTATCCGAGATTGTTTATTCGTAAGTATTTACTGGGGTTATTTATATCATCCATGTACATGTTTTATAAAACTGTTTTCATGTATTTTTAAAGTCATTTTTACCCATTTTTTAATTTTACTACATGATATTTAAGGAATATTTCTTTTTATTACGTTACGAGGTACTTTTTTGACTTTTTCGACAAAAGTACGAGGAGAATGATATTTTTAACTTATACGGTGTGAACGGATTTTTACGGTTTTATAAAGCCTTATTTTCATGAAGCTTACTCTAAAATATTTCATGAATATTTTCAACAAAAACCTTTTCTTCTAAAATTGCATGACATTTTGTGAAAAGAAAATGATTTTGAAGAAAACAGATATTTTACTCAAGAATTCATTTCAAGTGTTTTATCAAAACCATTTTCCTCTAAGATGACATTATTTCACATGTGTATGTTTCAAGTATCATGTCTCTATGATTTACAAGGTTTAACTTTTCTTATTATGAAATGATATCCATTTCTTTTATATGGATTATGTGAAGATGGGATGATGTTTATGAAACCCATTTTATTTATTGGGTTATTATGAATGATGTATGTTTATTTTGTGGCACAAGTAAGAATGATTTCATTATGAGATGGGTGGGACCTATATCTCCCTCCAATGCATTGGGTAACGATTTATATCTCATGAGATAGACATGGATGGAACGGCAGGTTAAACCGGTTCAGTAAAACAGGACTGAAACGAGGAGTGAACTCGATTCAGAAAGGGACTTCGTCCAGTAAGATGGTCCTGGCAGCAATGCCCTGGCTACTATGGAAATAATCACATGTGCTTAATGGATGCCACAATTACATGTTTTATTCCCATGCTATTTTATCATGATTTATGTTCCATTATGATCTATGCCATATGTACTTCCATGTTTTATGTCGTTGCTCAAGATTTTTAATGTTCATTTTTTTTATGTTCAAATGTATATGGTATGTTTTATTTTATCCATGCTTACCCTTACTGAGCATTTGAGCTCACCTTTTTTTTGTTTTCTTTTCCCCCAGGATTAAAAGAAAGGTTTTAGGTAAGGAAACAAAAATGGGAAGATCTTTATTGGGAGATGTTGAAGATCTTTCACCATGATTATAAGATTTTATTTCAAGATTCCAAAGACACAGAACTATTACGGTCCTTGTGTGTCTATTTTTGTTATGTATTATGTATTCCGCAAAAGAAATGTAATGTCTATGTATGTCAAGCTTCGGGTCTCTAAATTATGAATCTTTATCTACTATCATTATGTTGTCAAAATTTCACCGTGATTTTCCATATCAAACATTTGTGTGGGGGTATACCCATACCCATTTACACTAAAGGGTATTCAAATAGGTGAATCTATACTTCATTGATTTGTTAAATCCATATATATAACCCCTAATCCTTAATTATTGGATTAAATTTTATGAAACGGGTTCTTATGTTATATGATATATGTGGAAAACTTACGGATGTACATGATGTGATTATGATGGGTACGCCCAGAAAGAACTCTAATGCAATTGGTAATGTTTTAGTCTCATAATATGCAATGTATAGTGCATGAGAGTTTAACCTAAGAACATTATGTTATTTTGTTTTGGTGTTTAACCATGAAATATGTTTATGATGTCATGTTTAAATTTGTTTTCACATTTACATGACGCCTTTATATTATCATGTTATATCATGACTCATTATTCATGTTTATGATTATCATCCCTTTTATGTCCCATTGAAATAGTTATTGTCTAACATGTAATACTTTATTTATTTTATACTTTTATTATTCCTATATAGGTATTTGTAGATTACCCTTTTCTTATGTATTTATCCAGGTTATCGTATGAAATTTTAAAAGCTATGGAATTATATAAGCATGACAAGGAATATTTCAGTTATATTTTTGTTTCCATGTATCATGTTTTTCTATAATTTTCATAATTACACAAATACATTTGTATTATTGATCTTCTATGTCATAATACATGTATTATTATGTAATAAATAATGAATTAAGGTGTAATAATGATATCGGTTTCCATATGACCATTACCTACACTATAAGAGAATTTGAATTTAAGGGTGTCATGTTAGACCTGGGAACTTCAATAAAAGTTATTCCCCTCCCATTATATTTAACATTATAATTTTTATAACACAAACCTTCTGAAATTTATATTCAATTAGTCAACTGAAACACAACCAAACCAATATTTGATATTAAATATGTTTTGGTACAAGTCAGAGACATGATTTAATCTATTGATTTTTATTTCCTAGAAAAGGTAAATGATAGATTCAGTACCCATGTACATTTTATTCTTGGTAAACCCTCTTTGAAACCCACCAAAGAAAGCATAAATTTACATAAATTAACTTTATAACTTTAATTTATATGAGAATTTGTTCACATAAACATGTTTCAATCCATGAAACATCCTAATGAGAATCATTCATCTACTTAGTTTATCATTATAGGATAGTTTTCAATCGATTTCCTCCATTATTTTAAATTTGTAGACACTTTGAATTCCTTTATTGAAAATAAATATTTTATTACTATTTAATTTTACTTAAATGAGGAAAAGGTTTTTTTGGAAGATAACTCGAATGTAGATCATATTGTTTTTGGCCTTACTTAATTTGAAAGAACTGAATCTAGTTTATTGGAAACTCAAGAGAAACTATAAATTTCATAATCTTTTTGGTATACTATTGATTTAAATAATAACTATCAATATCAACTCAATATATGATTTCTTAGAACTATAAAAAGTGAAGCTAAATACCCAACTCTTGACTGCTCTCTTAAATATAGAATTTACATTGAAAAACTAACATGTAAACAAAACTATACACAACATATTTTCACCAACTTGAAATTAAAAAATTTACATTTTTTGAAGGAACCGTGAGATTTAATAGATTATTTTGAGTCAAAAATCCAAATTGAATAATAAAAACATCCTTTTTGAGTGAGAGCTAAAAAATCATCATTATAACATTAAATATTACTTCCTAGAAGAGAATAAAATATTTCTTGTTATAATTTGAGAATAATATTTTGGGATGATATATAATTATGGCACATTAGTAATGATAAAATAATAAAGAGATGCATTCCTACTTATGAATTTACACCAGTCTAAAAATTTTGTCATGCATTGATCTATGGAGGAAATTTTGGAAATTAAATAACTAGAAGTATAATACTTGATTCGAGTTTATTTGGGACCACCACTTTTATAGATTTTTTTAATTTTTATAAAGCATTCATAAATGGCCATCTCTAAGGAAATATTTCTATTAGGAATGAGATTCCTAAACAACCCCATTTATTTTATTTATTTGTTTTATAGATGAGGTATGGAAGTTATGTTACCATTTCCTAATTCCTTTGGATTTATTTATATATTAATTATTTTTTATTATGGTTCTAACAGGGTAGATTTTATTTCTAAAAGATATGATAATGGAAATGTCATTGCACAATTTTGTAAAAATGATGATTTGGATTGCCCAAATTTTTAATAATTGGTCATGGTAATTACTTTTTTAATAGATATTTATAATCTATTTTTATGAAATACATATTTCATCATAGGGTTTCTATAATCGAGGAACCACATAAATATTGAATGTTTCTAGTGTCCAATAGATAAATAAAATAAATTTTGGAAAAAATGATTCACCCAAATAAAAAAGATTAAAGTTTTAAAAAAATGATTATCTTTAGGATTATATAACTACTTTCAATACTCCAATTTAAATTTCACCCTTTATTGTTTTTTATGGAAAATATTTTCACTAGATTGTTAAATTTGAACAAAAATATTTCTAGGTTGTAAAATCCTATAACATGAATCTTAATTTTCATGTAAAAGAAAGACATTTTTTGCAAGGATTGGAAAAGATTAAGAAAAATGAATATAAAAGTTGTAGGATATACAAAGAGAAAACCAAGGATTTTCATGACAGGATTATCCTAAATATATAGTTAAAAGGAGGGAATATGCGACTATTATATTTGAGACAAATGTTATTTCCAGGTTAATTTCATTCCTAATTGTTTAGACTTTTCCTTGTTACTTTTTTTCACTTTGGTATTGTACATATTAAATAAAAATATAATGGATTACCATTTACTATCAAGGTGAATATATTTTCACTCTTTATATACAACTTTTGAGAGCCTCCATGAGAGGTGGTTTATTTCAAGAAGCCAAGTACAATTGAACACTAGGTTTTGTCCCTCATTACTTATTGTCTTTGTCGCATCCATTATATTTTAGATTAATGTTTCTTGAAACTTATTTCACATTGAGGAAATTTCAAAGAATCATTTTTGGGTGGAGGCGCTCACGTTGTTAGACTAGGATTTTTAATTTTCTTCTTTTTTTACATCTTTCTATCTTCTTTTCTGGTCTTTTTTATTTTGAATATTGGTGAGTTTTTTAAAACTTATAAGATGAGAATTCATATCCTATTGAATTTGGAAATCCATTTCCAAATTTGAACTAGTTTAACACATGAAAACGAATTAAAATGAATTCTTAAATATACATTTTCATATTCAAATGTATAGGTAAAATCAAGAAAATATCACACATTTTTTAATCATATTCCATGAATCACTGTCTAATATTTAATCATATTTATTTAAGACTTTCAAGAAATTCTTTATATATTATTTATATTCAACACATTTCTTGAGTGAATATAATTGTTCTTTTTTTAACTATTATTTGAATTGTTTCTGTCAAAACATGGGGGTTTGAGGTGTTGGACTACCAATGTTGTTCAAACAAATCCCATGTACTTTAGGTTTATATTATCTCAAATAACATTCATACTTTACTGATGTTTTTTAATTGTTTTTATCATTTTTATATTATTTTTACGTGTTTTGACCATTACATTCATAAAGATTGTGTTCTGAGAGTTTTTATGAGATATTATTAAGTATAGAAAAACATCAACATGAGGCATTTGGCTATGTGTAGAAATAGATACTTGAGCATTTGGATGTGTTAAATTAATATGTGAAGTATTTTACAATTTAAATCATCTATGTCTCATGTTTTCCTATGTGTAAATTACCTACATAGATGAGATTGAATAATTGAGTAATAGGATACATAGATTAATCAGCTATGCAAATTCGTTACATGGTGTAATCAGCTACATGAATCGAGTATATTGTGAAATCAGATATGTCATTCCAAATGGGTACATCATTTTCAGTTATGTGAGTAAAACTACTCTGTGAATAAAATCATATATCTAAATATGTCTTCCATCAAATCATTTACATTGATTAAAATAAAGAATTCAACTATAAGATGATCTGTAATCATCAACTTCATACTGAATATATATTTATTACTGTTGAAGCACTTGAGTGATATTTTAATGCTTCCACAAAATATTTAAATGTTGGATTACATATTTATAATAAAATAAATTATAATAAGATCCATTTATTTATATATGATACAAGTAAAATTATATTTTATGTTTCTTCACTGTTTTTGAGGTATTTCTCATAAAAGGATGTGACACTAATCCAAGATTCTATAGACATGTGTTTTCAATTTAAGTGAGAAGTTTTACATGAATTTAAAAATAGATTGAAAGAGATATCATAAGAACCTAATAAGGATATATATGTACAATAAAAAATAACATTCTGATTATATTAAATAATTCTGTCACAAAGCTCTTCGACACTACTCTATTTTGTATGAGAAGAAGAAGAATATTCATGATCTACAGTAGAACAACATCGATCATTCCTATTATTATTTTTGAATAATATCTTCAAGAAACATTATTTTCTAATCATATCCCCTGGATATTTTTTTCTTATATCATTTATATCTTATAATTGTGTGTTTCATATGCAAACTGTCAGTTTTCATTTATTTTTTTAAAGGATCCTAGTAAAAGAACCAGATTGTTTTTATTGGTAAAGCTTGGTTGGAGATAGGTTAAAGCCTCTATGTTGTTGTAAATAGTATAGAATAATTTCAATCAGTCATTCAATCCCTTTAAAAAATGACTTGTAGTCTCTAGATAAATGACTAGTCTAGTTAAAAACACCAAACTCATGGAGAAAAGGGTTGGTGGAGTGAGATAGGGTACTTCTATTCTATGAACCATTATAAATATCATTGTCTATTTATTTTCCTTTTTCATTCCTTTTCCATAACTTCTTGAGATAATAAATTGATATAATGTTAGTTATATCAAAAATAGGGTGGTTCTATAAGTGAATAATTTTTTTAAGAACTCAATTCATCCTCCTCCCCCTCCCTCATTTTGATTCTTTTAAAAACCTTACAAGACATAAATTTGTATCAGAGCTCATGACTCTCGAGTTTTAAGTTGTTAAAGGATGAAATAAAAATATATTTCTTCAAACTCTTACAATGATTGATAAAATATAGGGTATTTAAATGGTAAAATATGCCTACTTAACAAGTAATCATTACTTTTTTTAAGGAAAATATGATCATTTATCTAAAGAACCTTGCTATAAAGTTTTAACTCAAAGTTGTGAAGCCAAATGAAATTCCAAAAACTCTATAAGAAAATTTGGATGGATATACTAAATCTATTTATGATTTAAATTCTAAAGTTATAAATTCTATTATTCATAGACTAGGTATAAATGAGTTCATTGTACTATATCAATGCAAAATAGCCTGTGAAATGTGGAATATCATTTTAGTTGATTATAAAGGTATAGATAATGTGAGATTCCTTATATATGATACTACCAAATTTAACTTTTATACATTCAGAATGATGGATGGAGAGAGAATCACCGAGTCAAATGGAAGACTTACAGATATTTTAAATAATATTATTTCTCAAAGAACACCAATTACTGTGTCGGAACAATATTTGAAAGTGCTAATAGTTTTACCACATAGATTTACTATCATTTTGGATGTTATTTATAAATCTACATAGATTAAAATTTTAAAATAAAATATCTTGTTGATAATCTTATGATGTACAAGGAATATATGTAAGATGACTCTAGTGAGAACATGTTAGTTAAGAAGGGAAATGTTTCTCCAAAATTCTCAACTTCAAAAGATGATAATAAGTATAAAGAAATTCATAAAGAAGAGTCATCTGATAAATAGACTTCAAAATTTTCTTATTTATATAGTCAGTTTTCTCACATTGAAAGGAAATTCAAAAAAATTTATAATAAGAGAATAGGTTTTAAGGAACATTTAAATAAGTACAAGAAGTTTTAAGGAAATTATAATGAATTAAAATGGAGTGAATACAAGAATCTTTGACATATCAAGATATATTATCCATTGCTAAAAGTCAACAAGAATTCATAGAAAATTTATTTCAAAACGTATGTCTACATTAGTAAATACAAAAAAATCATGAAGGAAACATGGAGTTCATTTAAGGATTCCAATGATGTGTTATATTTAGAATTATAATTTTAACACTCAAATAAAAAGGTCATAATGTTCTTTATGGAAAACTCTAACAAGGTAAATTTATATTATTCCTCTGAGCATGATACTGAATATGAAAATGAAAATTGTTATTATGAGAAATTGAATGAATATTGTATCATATTGGAATTAATATATGAATCCTTTAAAAATAAAAAAAACACTTAAAATTACAATACTGACATGTCTAATGAAAAATACTACTTGAATAAATGAGTTTTATAATTAAAACTTAATCTTAAAAATTCTCCATCATCATGTGTTGATCATGGTAATAATATTGAAAAATTATAGAAATAAGTTCATGATTTTAAATATTCTTCAAGTGTTTTCACTAAAGTAGGAAATAATTTAAATCAAATCCTTGGAAATAATATAACTCATAAAAATAAATTAGGAGAAGGGAACCAAGGTGGTAGGAAAAATAAATTAAAATTTTCTACAAATAAGAACCTTTCTAAAATTACTTATTTTAATTATGGAGAGTTAGGAAATTATTCTAGAAATTATAATTTAATAAACATTCGATTCTATTGAGTTAATAATTTTTTTCAATAATTTTTCCAGTATTCATTTCTATAAAATCTAAGCAACACAAATAGATTTGGGTTCCCAAATATTTATTTATTAAAATTTCTGGACCCAATAAATTATGGGTTTAAAAATAACATATTGTTTTATTTTTCCTTATAGGTAAATAGTTCTAAGACCATCAATGATAAATGGTACATAGATAGTTAATGTTTAAGGCATATGAGTGGATATTTCTCTAATTTCTACTCCATATCAAAAGATGATGGAGGTTATGTCACTTTGGGTGACAATGCTAAAGGTAAAATTATGGTAGTTTGATCGGTTCTCAATCCAAGATCAGCTCTTATCAACAAATTTTATTATCTAGAATAACTAAATAATAACATGATAAGTATTTATCAACTTTTTGATAAATTTTATTTTGTTGATTTTTCAAATAATGAATGTTCAATATTTAAAATTAAAATTTTTACATTCAAGGATCCTAGAATAGAGAATGCATATACTCTAGATCTTAATTGATTGAGTAAAAAAAAGTAAACTTTTTAAATGATGAAATTGATGAATTTTCAATATGACATCAAAGATTGGGACATTATAATGTTTATTATTTGAGAAAATACTTAAAAATTAGTTTAGTTTCATATAAATCTGAACTTAAATTGAAAAAAACTATGTGAGTAATGAAAAATTGGAAAGAAACACAAGGAATATATTAAACCAATTAAAGAGGTTTCTAATTCTAGACCACTAAAAATAATTCATAAAATATTTTTTCCATCTATAGTTTTAATACCAAGAGTAAAATCCTATTTTTAGGTTTTAGATGTTAAGTGTTAAGAGTGAATCATGTTAGGTTTTTATAATTTTTTTATAAATAGGTTCAAAAAGAGAAAGACCCCGAAATTATTTCTTTAATAAGTAACCATGGAGAATAATTTGAAAAGCATGAGTTCAAATTATTTTTTTTCAAAACATGTTATAAAACAAAATTTTTCTTCCCCTGGGATACCATAAAAAAATGGTGTTGTTGAGTGGAGAAATCGGAATTTTTAGGAAATTAAAAGAATGATGTTATGTGAATATAACATGCCTACTCATATTTGGGTTGAAGCTGTGAATACAACATGTTATTTTATAAAGAGAGTACAAATTGGACCTCTTTTAAAGAAAATTCCATATGAGATGTGGAGTAATATAAATATAAAAGTTAGATACTTCAATGTTTTGGGATGTAAAGTTTATATTCTAACCACCAATGATAATTTTTCTAAATATGATCCAAAATAAGATGGTGAATATTCCTAGGCAATTATACCACTTCCAAGGCATAAAACGTTTTCAATAAATGGTCAAAGATTATTGAAGAGTCAACTCATATGAAATTTGATTAAATTATTACTTTTGATCACAAAATTACTCAAACTGATGAAATAAGTGATTATTTTGAATACATGAAACTTTAACATATCTATGAAAGTAAAAAAAAGGATGATGAATTGGAACATGATTTTCCATAACAAAATCTATAAAGGTTGGATTCTAGTGATATAGAAAGTGTTCTTACTAGAAATCCTTGAACCATTAATAACCATCCATTATAAATATTTATATGAATTTTAGATGAAGTAATTAAAACTAAAAAGAGTGAAGGAAACTATGTAGATTTTTCTACCTTTTTATCACAACTAGATCTTGTGTCTGTATAAGAAGCCTTGGTAGATGAGAGTTGGGTTATGGAAATTTAATAGTAATTAAACCATTTAAGGAGGGAAAATAATTTGTAAATAGTTTATAGAACCTCTACCTATCCTATCATAAGAGAAAAATTGGATTTTAGAAATAAATAGAATGATCATGGTGTGATAACTAGGAATAAGGCTTGGATAGTAGCTAAAGTTTACAATCAATAAGAAGGTATAGATTTTGAGGAGACCATTACACCTGTATCTAGAATGGAAGACATTATGATTCTCCTAGAATATGCATCATATATGAATTTTAAATTATTTCATATGGATGTAAAATCTGATTTTCTAAATGGTTTTCTTATGGAGGAATTTTATCTTGAACAACCTTCTGGTTTTAAAAATACCAATTTTCCAAATTTAATTTTTAAACATACCAAAGTTCTCTATGGAATTAATCAAGAACCTTGAGCATAGTATGAACATTGAAGTTATTTTCTTGCATTAAATGGTATTTTAGTAGGTAATTCAGACCCAACATTATTAAATAAAATGTCATCTTTAGATATTTTTTAAGTTCATATATATGTTAATGATGTGATCTTTGGTTCTAAAACAAATATTGTGTAATGAATTTTCCTAACTCATGAAAAAATAATTTTAAATTAGAATGATGGGTGAGTTAAATTATTTTCAAGCTTTTCATATTCTTCAAAAATACATGAGTAATGTGATAGATCAAATAAAATACATACTTGATTTACTTAAAAGGTTTAGACTTGGAATTGGTAAATTACATACAACTCCAATGAGTTCTAATTAAAATATTTACTTTAATAAAGTTTGGAAACCAGTTGAAAAAAAAATTATAGGGTAATGACTAGAGTTTTATTTCATTTGACTACTAGTAGACCAGAAATTAATATTTTAGTATATCTATGAGATAGACTTCAAGAAAATCCTAAATAATTTCATTTAAAAGATGCTAAAAATTAAGATATTTAAATGGAAAAAATTTCTCCTTCCATAACATTTTCAAAAAAAAAATATGATTTCAATTTAAATTTATATTTGGATAATCTCTTTGGTGTTTTTCACTAGATTGGAAGATTATTTCAAAAAACATCCGTTTTCTATGAAAATCCCTTGTATGATGGTCTAGTAAGAAACAATACTCTATCATGTTGTCTAATAAAAAAGAAAAATATATTATTGTTGATAATTTTTGTGCATAGGTGTTATGAATGAAACACACCATGATGGAATTCAAATTATGTTATGATTTTTAAATTAAATATAATAACACTAGTTTTATCAGTATTTCTTATAATCCAATAAGTCACTTGAGAACAAAACATATAGACTTCCAAAATCATTTCTCAAGATATCACACTCTAAAAGGTGACATTACTCTTGAATTTATCTATAATAAAAATTCAATTAGCATTTATCTTAATTAATCCCCTCACATATAACTATTTTTATTTTATCAAAAGATGATTTGTTTTGTTTAAATTTAAATGATTTTTAATTTATTTTAAATTAATATTTGATTTAGTTTTAGTAGTTATTTTAATGACTTATAAATATTTAATAAGTACATTATATCATATTTTTTAAGTTTTCTATATTTAAAAAATGAAATTTCATTCTTTTAGCATTTATTTTATTTATTTACTAGTTTCAATCGACCCTAAAACCCTGTTGAGTATATTAGTGTTTAGGGATTTGGGTTTGTTACCTAAAACACAAATGGCACTCAAACCATTATCCATTCACATATGTATCTTATTTATGAATCTGAACCATCTCCATAGACCTCAAACCATTTGATTATTCTCTCATCCTTCAACCGAACCTATCATCTAGGGTAAAATCAAAGCACACAGATGAAGGAAGTTATGGTTCATCTAAGAAACCCAAAGGAAGTGCGTCTCAAAGAGTACTTTCTAGGAAATCCATTTATATGGAATGGATAAATAAAACTGATATTTTTTTTGAAGAAAGTGCTTTAGTTTCAAGGCTGGGAGTATGTGTTTGATGAGAATAATTCCATATTTTGGTTTTAGAGAGAATTTTTTGAGTTTATGAGTAATGTATACTTTTAGTTATATTAAATAGATGATTTAGTTTAATTAAATGTTAATTGAAATTAAATGGTAGTTTCTTTTATCCAAAAGGATGAGATGCTCTATTTTCCTCATTAGGTGAGCCTAACTTTGGTCAGAACATAGTAGATACAAGTTCTGTTGGTCCATCAGAGATGTTTATGTTTCGGTTCAGTACCTATTATTTTGAAAATAGTCATATAAAATATTTTCCAATAGAATGGAAATTGTTATGTATGTTCATGTAGACTGGGATATCCTAGAGGGCTAGTGAAATGGATAAATTTATTTTTCAGGACATGTATTTGTGTTACATTCTATTAAATAACCTCAAATTTAATTTTCCATGGTATATGATGTGCTTATTACATCATTACTTCAAAGGAAAAGGTAATATCAACTTTTATCCCTATGTAAGGTCAATATTTTTGTTCTTAAGAGAGAATATATTGATTTAAATGAAGGAGTTGTTATTAAGTGTCATATGAGTAACACTCTATCAATTGTTTTATTGAATATAATTTGTTATTTTTTTACCCGGATTAAAATTCCATGAAGGAATTAGGTCGAGAAGATTTTTATAAGGGGGATCCACCTCGAACCTCACAACTTAGGGATGCATCACCTACGGAGACACTTACTACAATTGAAGTAGAGGATTCAATAGATGCCAAATATGAGCCTTCAGTACCATTTATATATTCTATCATGGATGAATCTATTAAAGGATTGGAAGAGGTTTTTTGGAGCTAAAAGTTTGGAGTTTTAGAGTCATATAAAGATAGTCGTATGGAGATCCAGTTGCTGATACAAATACCGATTATTTTGAGGAATGGCCAGTTGAAACTGGCCAACAGTTTATAATGTTTAAGAAAGTTATGTGGATAAGGTAGTACCACATAGAGTAAATCCATTACTTCTAGGATCTTCTACTAATTTTGAAAGGGCTAGTGATTTGATTATACGGTCTGTAGAGAATTCACATACACCTCATGAACTATCACCACCTCTAGTTGATAATGATAAGGCACATTTTTTTAGTAAGAGGTTGAATAGATTAGTAAAACCTTATTTTTGTTCTTCTATAATTGATTATTTTAATAATCTAATAGTATATTTTTATGATTTTAAGGTAGAAAATGTTTTATTTGAAGATTATATTAGATAAATGAAAACTTCATCTATTTATAAATCTGATTTGAATAAGTTGATTGGGTTTTTAACTACCTATATAGAGTTGATAAAGAATATTTAGTTTGTTACTCCATTTTGGACTATAGTTTTCTTTAATGTTAACTCTAAGGAACTTGAATAGATTAATTCTCTAGTGATGTGGTTGAAGGATTATTTCCTACAAAGATTCAGTTTGATGAGATTTGTATTATGGTTTCATCCCAAAGAGATATGTTTCCAAATTTTACATATGTGTAATCTCGTGTATCTCAAAATTTTTTTGGTGAATTGAAGTCTTTATGGATGATATGAAGGAAACTTTAAACACTTTAAGAATTTTGTTAATAAGACATTTCAAATTTTTCAAGAAGTTTCAACCTATTATCACTACTACTCCTTCAGAACTGTCAACTATTCTCGATTTTTAGAGTGAAGTTGATAAAATGTTGTCAGAGAAAAATTCTATGTATTCCCATATACATTGTCTTTATTGAGATTCTCTCACACCGATTCAGTTGATGGAGTTGAAGAATGATCATTTTGGTGAGTTTCATGAAATCAAAGAATCTATAAGGAAATAGATTATTGGATTTGACATGTTATTAAATGAATATGTTAGTTATATTAAAGAATCTCTTGGATAAATGGTAGAATATAACATGTGATTTTCTACGAAAACAAGATATATGGTTTCATAATCCCTTGGGATAGTCAACAAGAACCCTCAGATCATTTTCAAGAAGATGGAGAAAATCTTTATGGAAATTATGATTCTTTAATAAAAATATTTAGAGGATGAGTCAAGTTTATAATATGATGATGCTCCAGAAATTCAATTTTCAGTTACAAGAAAGGATTTAGTTGTTTATAAACCTCTAAGGACAGTTTCTTTTATATAAATATTTTCTCCTGCTCCTGTGTTTTACATTTGAGTTGAACCTGAACCTCCTGTTGTTTTTGCTCATGTTTCTAAATCTTTTGTTAGTGATGTGAAGGAATTTGTTCAAAGTTTTATAGAGAAAGTAAAAATAATAGAAATACAGTTGAAATCAGTGAATGGTTGAATGATTTACATGAAGAGTTTAGTATATTATATCTTAAAAATGATTTTAGTAGAAGTTCCATAATATCTCACTACTACAGACATTTCTCCTTTGGTCAGACCTCAATTGGTTAGTACTCCTTTGATTTTCACATCAAGATAGTTTGGATTTTTTAAAGTAATTATCATGAGTGGTTTGTTTTATGTTTCTTAGTTCCACAAGTGAGACTATGTCATTCTATTTGAGTTCTTCATGTTATAAATTATACTGAGGATTAACATGTGGGATGAAACCTTGCATAATATTAGGAGAAGAATGCCACTTTATCTTGATCAGACTAAATTTTATAGATATAATCGATGTAGAATTGAATTGGTTTATGATATTTCATCTTTATATCCTAAAGAGAAATAAAAGTATGATGCAACTTTAGCTGTAGGGCATTCTTAGGTAGAACATTCTTCTTTTAAGCCTATAGAGTACCTTTTCAGGTCGTTATAACCTATAATTTTAGTCTAATTCAAAGTCACATAGAAAATATCCTATGTGTTCTTGTTCAGAATATGCATTTCAAATATGTTGTTTGATTGAACTGTGGAGCTATTTCAGTAGTTGAGAAGGATACAATGGAATCAGTAATGCCAACTCCATCCACCTTTAGAACAGAGCCAATTTTAAGCTACCTCCACTAAGATATCCCTCTCAGTTTTACCCCATTCATAATAACATTTTTTATAAATAATTTATTGTATATTTATTTTTTGGTTGTTGAATGAATTTATATATGTACATAATGCCAATTATTGAAATATTTATTTTTTATTTTTTTCGTAATGATTGTTTTCATTCGATTTTTTTTATCCATTTATTTTTTTTACTAAATTAAATTTATCCCATAATTAATTATTATGTTTTATCACAATAATAAAATTGTTCATTATTACAAAAGTGATAAATTAAATATTTTTTATCCCTTATCCCTTCCTTTTTAATGATACAAACCGGGGGAGATGTTTTCAGCATTTGTAAAAAGGGGAAGAAATTTTTCTATAAAGAGAGAGAAGTATCAAATTTAGGGTGATAAATAAAGGTAAAATGATACATTTTAAAAGTAATATATATTTTATATTGTTTTGTGAAAATTCAAGATTAACCCTATTAAAATTATTGGTTTCATTTCAAATGGGTCTTATGATCATCAAAATTGGGGAGATCGTTATACTACTAATATTGTGCAAACATATCCCATGAACTTCAGGTTTTGATGATCCCAAAAACCATTCATACTTTACTGATAATGTTTTTCGTGTGTTCATCATATTTAATACTATTTTTAAGTGTTTCAAAAGACAATTTAATTAAGAATTATTTCTTGATAATTTTACTGAAATTTTACTAAGTCAAAAAATATTATATACATGATGTATTTGGGTATGTTGAGAGATGAATATGTGAGAATTCATCTATGAAAAATTAATATGTGAAGGATTCTCCTATGTCCATCAGTTGCATCACATATTCACATATTTGGAAATCTCCTATGTCAATGAGATTGATAACATGATCAATCAGCTACATAGATTAATTGGCTAAATTATTCGATTATGTGGAGTAATCGACTAGGTGAATTGAGTACATCATGAAATTATCTACATCGTTCCAAATGGAAACATCCGTTTCTGTTACATGATAAAAAATTCTACATGAATCAAATAGGATATGTGAAGAAGTATTTTGTCAAAACATCTATGTGGATTCAAATGATGAAATTAGTTATGTGATGATTTTTAAAAGACTATGTCATTCTGCAGTCATTATATATTAACTGTGAATCACTTTAGTGACATTTTAATGCAACCACATGATATTTTAATTTTGTATTACCAATTTATGGTAAAATTGATTATAATAAGAGCTATGTACTGAGACATGAGACAAGTATAAGGATAGTTTACTTTTCCTTACTATTGTTGAGGTGTATCAAATAAAAGGATGTGACAATAATCCAATATTATATGGACCATATTTAATTCCTTTAAGTGATAATTTTTTGATTTATTTCAAAAAATAAAACATGATATTTCATAATAATAAAAGAGGTATCTATACAGATATGAACCAAGAAGATACTAATTATATTAAAGATAAATATATCAAATATCTTTATCACTAATCTATTTTCTACAAGAAGAACAAGAATCTTCATGATCTGCATTTGTGCAAAATCAATCATTGTTTTTTTGTTTTAGAAGACTCTCCTTGGGTTGCATTATTTTATAATTATATCCTTTGGAGATTTATTTCTTCTTCTAGTTGAATCATATAATTGTTTGTTGCATCTGTAAATTATTTTCTTCTTATATTTTGTTATAAAGGTTTTGGATAAAAGAACCTAAAGGTTTTTGTTTTTAAATCTTTGTTGGATCCTTTTTGAAAGATATTGTGTTGTTATAACAAGTTTTGACTTCTTTAAATTAGTTATGTTGTCCCCATAAAAACTACATGTCTTGTAAAAATCACCAAACTCGAGAAGAAGAGATTTGGTTGTGTAGAATAAGAGACTTGTATTTCCCGAACCACTATAAATCTATGTGTCTATTTATATTCATTATTAATTTATCTTCCTATGTTACTTGAGACAAGGATAGAAAATAATGCTATTCATAGCCAAAATAGGGTGATTCTCTAAGTGAATAATTTTTTTAAGAACTCATTTCACCCCCCTCCCCTCGTAAGTCTTTTGAAAACCATACAGGAAAACATGAGGAACGTTTTTATTAAATGATTATGTACATTCATTAATTAAAAAGGAACCCTTTTCAAAATAAACCTTTTAACTTGTCCTACCTTTATATTTAACCTTTTTGATCCCTTAGAAATTCATTAATGGACTTCTTAGGTAACCACTCTACAATATAATTTTTAGTATCCTACATACTCTAGGAAGTTAAATTACATGATCTAGTTGAAATTGAGTATTTTGGGGAGCTAACTTGTGGTTTGATGCATATATTTAGGTTTCTTTGGGAGTAAAATCAAATATTGAAGATTTGATTACTATAAAAAGTGAGTTTGCTGAAAGTTGCGCCAAACTGATGTTTTTTAGCTGATCTATAAAAGAGAAAAAATCTTCTAAGATAATTCATGGAACTCATACCACTGATTTAAATTTATATAACTCTCAAAGTCGTCAAAACTAAAGCTATGAATTAATTGGAAATATCAACTAAAAAATCAATTCATTTGAAGTTGGTTGAGTGGATATCATGTTTCTACAGAAACGGTGAATGGTGTTCACTTTCCAAAAATATTACAAGATGCTTGGAGATAATGTTTTACTATGGTTTGAGCATAATACCGTACATTAGTATAAATTAGATTAATGCATATTTCTACTAAAAGATCCAAACCCTCTTTATTCTGTCTCAAGAAAAATCATTTAAATCCTATCATCACAAATTAATTAAAAACATTGATTAGTCCTCATGATTAAAAAAATTCATTAAATCATATTAGTTGGAGATGTAGTAATTTATCAAGCCTATTTTGACCTTAAATGAGTTTGAGGAGAAAATATTTTTTAAATATCTATATTTTTGTGATTAGTGAAAAATTATTAAACGGTAAGTGTTTTTTGTGAATGGGAGGATGGATAAATGGGTAATTGATTGAATAAACTAAATGGGGAACAATAAACAAAATTTAATTGAGTATGCGTTATAAATTTAGTTACTTGTCATTAAAATAGTTGATATCATGGGAATGTGTCTTAAAGATTCTTTGGTCTTGATCCTAAAGCTTTCTTTTCAAGGATTCCAAGTCTTAAGTGTTAGAGGGTTGATATATTTTAGAGTTTCAATAATTTTTACCATAATTTCAATGAATAAATCCCCACATATTTTATTTTAAGAGGATTTTTATCATTTATAGGTCTAAATAATAATTTGTATTTAATTGTTAATGTGGATTAATTCATGTTCTTGAGATGTTTTTATCCATTTTTGGAAGCCTAAATTTAATTATAAGTGTTTTATAACCCTTTTAGGTGTTTATAGTTTATATTTTGGAGATCAATGAAGTTTGGGCTGAAATAAAGAAATATCAAAAATTCTACAGATCCACATATAATAATTACCCATTTATGGGAATTCATCTATGAAAAATCCCATCTATGATAGTGGTTGCAGAATATATAGATCCACGTAAGTGAATTTGACTCTATGACCATACACATATGATAATTCCACATAAGGGGGTCAACTATTTAATGGAAATCAACTATGAAATAATACACATATGAAAATCATTTATGTAAAAAAATTTGGCTATGCAATGATCCACATACATGAATCTGTTACGTAAGGGAATTTGAAAATGTAGTGATCCATGTATGAAAATCATTTGTGTAAGGGAATTCAATATAAGTAAATATTCTAGCTAAATGAGAATCCTCCATAACCAAAAATAGAGAATCACCTGCATATCAAGATGAGGGTTTGGACTTCCACATCAGTATCTATGCATCCGATCAGAGTTTTCCATGTGGAGGGCATCAAATTAAATGAGTTGAATCTCATGGAGAACCCATTAACTAAGATAGTAAATCCCACAAAATTATTTGGAACCCGCATATTTACTATATAATTAAATACCATGAAGTTAAAAGAAGTATTCAAAACTATAATACTATGAGTATCTCTATAGTTTGACCAAATCTGAAAAAATTAAAAAAAACATTTATCTAAGAGGAGTGGGTTACTGAAGATACGTGTTCATAATAGTACTATTTATGGAGAAACTAGGAAGGGTTGAATTAATGATATCTGATCTATCCATGTTAGGATAAACACCCTAGTAGTTTCACATAGTTGGGATCTAAAGACACATTCTTTCGATGCTTTTCTTCAATTGTATTTTTTTGAATTCTTCTAGAGTTTTTTTAGTGAATAATATCTTTTTTCTCTTATGAACATATTCTTTTCTAACTTTAACTGAATTTTTATTCTAATATATGAAAGTAAATACTATATCCTCTCTTTTTAAACTTCTCTAGAAAGTTCATTCCTATGAGTATAGGGATTTTATTCATGTTTGGATTCTCAGAGATATTTGGGTGTTTATATCACTATCATAGGAGGAATAGAAATTATATTGAGTTATTGATATAATTTACAGAAATTATGAGGTGTTATCCTTGAATTATTGAGGCATTAATTTAACATTTCAATCATATAATTCTTAATACAAGGAAGAAGAGGGTTTCTTAAGGGTTAAAAATATTCCAAGAATACTAGTTATAAAACTTAATTCACATATATTTTTTCCAAGTTAGCTTCCAATTTCAATTTTAATAGATTTAGTTAATTTATCTTTTTATATTTTTATCTTACTATTTGAACCATTAAAATCCCCAAAAAATAACTTCCAGTAAATATTAAATTAATCAAATCAAGTGACCACTCAAAAAATAGATTGTAATCTCCTCAAGAGACAACCGTCAGTGCTAATTTACAAAATTCCTAAGAGGATAATAATCCTTTTGAGTGGGACTCATTATAAATTTTCCATATTCACATGTGTAATATTACTTACTAAAAAATTTAAACCTATATGGTTTAATATCTAGAAATAATAGTAAAATATTTCTTGTTTTAAAACCTGAAATGTGACATTGTATGTCATGTGATCAGGTTATTTCATTTAACTTTATCTCAATAAAGTAACTCAAATGATTTCGTTTCATGGGTTGGAAGTCATTATTGGGTTCACACTTATGTCAAACCATCACGAGTCCTTTTAATAAACATGAATTGGGTATCTAAAAATAAAATCATAAATCCTATGATTTCACCTTTGTTAAGCAAGTCATTTTTAGTAATATGTCATGTTTTATATAGTGAATAATTTTTTCCCATTATTACATAAAATAATTATAATTCAAAAAATAATAATCCATCCTTTGTTAAGTAAATTATTCAATTAAAAGATAATCATTATGATTATTAGGTGGGAATTGATTATTTGGTTCTTAAACATGTTTAGTTTCGACAACATGTTTTATTTTAAAAACTATACTCAAGATCATATATATACTAAATGTGTTTATTTTCTTAAATGTTTTATTATAAAATATTTTTATATAAATACATTAAATATATAGTTTATTTTTTAAAATAAGCTAGAACTATATTTATTTTATTTCAATATTTATTATTAAACCACATTTTTTACTATGAATCATATTAAATATTTTTATGTAGTAAGGTTAAATGTGTGAAACATTATTTTATTCTAGAATATAGTATTATATATAAATATTAAATTAAAAATGACTATTTTACTTAACAAATATTTTTCCTAAAATGATTTTTAAATGTTGAAACCCTATTTAATTTAAGAATTTTTATTTCCTAATTAGTACATCTAAATTGGTGTTTGTGTCTCACCATACACCTTTTTTGGATTAGTATATACTAGTTGTTGTATATGCTGTATATAGTGAATTATTTTTCTTGAAATTAGTATGTATTATATGGTCACTTATTCCATGGCATATAGTTTGAATTTTATACAATAATAAAATGTTAAAAATATGTTTATGTTATAATTTATGTATCATTCATCTTGGTGTTATGATACCTGAATAGTTTCTTTATTATCATCCATCCATAGATTAGTTTAATAATTATGGATTGTTTACAAATAAAAATGATTATTATCATGATAAAATGGTGGTTAAAATTATACATATATGAGTATGTTTATTACATTTTATATTTATTATATTCATTCTATAGTTAATAGTGGGAGGGTGGGTGTGATGGTGTGTGTGTGTGGTTGGTTGGGTGGGTGTGTGTGTGAGCATCTGTGTGTGTTTGTGTCACTCAGTCTCTCTCTCTTTCTCCCTCCCTCTCTCTATTTATTTCTCTATCTCTCTTACTCTATTAATATCACTCTCCCTCTCTCCATCTCCCTCTCACCCTCTCCCTATCACCCTTTCCCTCTCTCTCTCCCCCTATCCCTCTCCTTCTCCCTCTCTCTCCCTCTCCCTCTCCCTTTCCCTCTCACTTAATCTCGCTATAACTCTTATTCTCTCTCCCTCCCAATCTCTCACTCTTGTTCTATCTCTATATCCTTATTTATCTTTCACTTTCTACCTCCCCTCCCTCTCCCTCTCCCTCTCCCTCTCCTTATCCCTCTCCCTCTCCCTCTCCCTCTCCCTCTCCCTCCCTCTCCTATCCCCCTCCATCTACCTCTCCCTCTCTATCCCTCTATCCCTCTCTATATATTTCTCTCTCTCTATTTTTGTGTGTGTTGGTGTGTTTTTCATTATGTGTGTCTATGTTTCTATTTATCTATGTGTATTTACATATCTAAGTGTGTCTATGTCACTACGTATCTTTCAATATGTCTATGTATGTGTCTGTGTCCCATAATGTCTGTCTATTTGTCCCATACTCTCCCTATTTTTATCTCTCTCTCCCTCTCACTCTTGATCCCTCCCCTCACTCTCCTCTCCCCCACCATCTACCTCTCCCTCTCCATATCCGACTCCCTACCTCCCTCTATCCCTCCCAATATATACATATCAATCCCTCTCCCTCCCTTTAAATATCTCCCTCTCCCCTCCTTCTCCCTCTCCCTCCCCCTCTACCTCCCTCTCTCTCTCAATCATTATCTCTATTTGCATGTGTGTATATTTTTCAATATGTTTGTCTTTCTGTCTGTCCATATGTGTATATGTGTCTGTGTGTGTCTATGTATCTATTTTTTTAACTGTATATATTTCAATTTATGTGTGTATCAGTGTATTTGTATGTTTGTGTTTCAATCTATCTATCTATTTGTCCCTCTCTATCGATATCCATATCACTATCCCCCACTCCCTCTCCCTCTCTCTCTCACCTTCTCTCACTCTCCCTCTCTCTCTCCATCTCCCCCTCTACCTCTACCTCTCCCTCTCCCACTCCATCTCCCTCTCCCTCTCCCTCCTTCTCTCTCCATCTTCCTCTCTATCTCTCTCCATACCACTCACTCTTGTTCACTCACTCTCTCAATATCGATCTCACTCTTACTCTCGATATTTCTCTGTATCCCTCTCCCTCTACCTCTCCCTCTCCCTCTCCCTCTCCCTCTCCCTCTACCTCTCTCTCTCCCTCACTCCCTCTCCCTCAATCCTTATTTCCATATCTCTCTACATCTCCCTATATCCCTCTTTATCTCACCCTCTCCCTCTAACGCTCTCCCTTTATTCCTCTCTATATCCCTCTCCCTCTCATTCCCTCTCTCTCCCTCTACCTCTCCCTCTCTCTACCACTTCCTCTCACTTTACCCCACCTCTCTCCTTATCCCTATCTATCTCTCACTCCCTCCCCTAACTCTCTTATCCATCTTCCTCTCCCTCTACCTTTCCCTCTCCCTCCACATCTCCCTCTATCTCTCCCATACGTGCTCTCTCTCTATCTATCTATATCATTGTATCTGTCTATGTTTTTGTATATCTATGTGTATGTGTCTACATTTGTGTCTCTGTCTATCGTTTTCCATGCATTCATGCGTGGTACATGTCATATTTTAAGTTAGATAATTCCATGACCCATTTTAGAATTATGAGAGGGTAAATAATTCCCCCAATGATGAATTTGGACCCACAAAACTAGTTTCTATCAATAGGAAATTGGGGAATGATCATAGGGTTTGTGGTTATCTGATTTGGGAATCATTCTAGTATTCAAGTTATGATTTCTTTATGTGGTATTAGAGTGGTGTTTATTTATTTCAAAAATCTATTTTATAAATTGGGGATAGGACTATCTGGGCTTGAGGAGTAATCCATAAAAAGGCCCAATGAACCTCTTTATGGTAAATGAACATTCTTATAAGGGATGTACATGAATTAAGTATTGACAATAGGTTATAATGAGGATTTTTTTAAATTTATTTATTATGAAATAATTTCACGTGATATTTGTCATGGGATCAGCCAAGATATAAAATTCAGTGTTTTTTAGGCATCATCAGTCTATTGAAACTTCAAGACATGTGGATTTATTTATATTATAACAATTATATATGAATGACTTTAACTATAAAAAAAGTAACAAATGAAGTAATTAATTTTTTCCAGAATACCTTATTTAGTGTTATTTCATTAATTAAATTCTCATATGTATATATATATATATATATTATTTTTTATTGATTTTTTGTTCTTTGTTTAATAATGTGTTATAAAATTTCTATATAATATGGATTCATCATCATGTTATTTTTTCATTATTTAGTGTATAACTACTAAGAATACTATTAATTTTTCCTTACTAGGATTTCATGAATTTGTTTTCATCATACATGATCAGTTATGTGAAGCCTATTAGTATTTTTAAAGTAAAGAAATCTATTTTATAATCGTATGTTTTAAGTCAAAAGATGTTTTGAAAAGTAATAGTGATTTGGAAAGGGTTAGTTTCGATAATGTAAACCAAGATATTAATTTATCAAATTGGATTTATAGAATTTGGGTGTTTTTTGGAAATTAATTTTACATGTGATTTTGAAATAATAATTAACTCTAGGTAAGGTTGTTTTCATCAGTGAACATTTTGATGAACTAGAATTCAGTGATAGGATAAGAATGCGAAAACCATAGACGATTTTTATTGAGGGGAGAACCATAAGGTTGATCTATATAGGTTTCTAATATTTTGAGGAATTTAGATATGTTAGAAATTTTTTATTATTAAAATATGGTATTAAATAGTGATATATATTGGTATTTATAATTTCACATGAGAAGTGAATGTATGATTTAGGAAAAATATCAGAGTGTTGGTCATCCAATAATGGTTGAGTGAGGTAGTGAGAATTTTATTAAGTTTTTTGGGATACATATTAGTGTTTTGATTGATATAATCTCCCTTGGGTACTCAAAACCATGGGTGTTTAGAAAAATTTTATTAGTTTTAAGATAAACGCATCAAAATCATGGTGCAAATTTTGGAATTTTTGGGGGTGTTTTAATTTGGAATTAATGTTTTAGAGATGTAGAGAATTTTGGATGGTAGGTTCATTTTGATTTTTATTGATGAAAAGTTATATAGTGTGGAGTTTATAGTGATCCTTGTCCTAGTGGAATATTTTACTATGAAATTTGGGTTTAATTTAGGAAATAATTTAATGAAAGATCATGTATGTTTGAATTTTTTGGAATCAAATCTGGAAAGTTTCTATTTTTATATTTTAAGAACTTTTTAGTATATAATTGGAGATAGTAGAAGTTTTAATGTTTGGGGTTTTTAATTTTTCAATATTTGAAGATATAATCTCTAGATGGTGGTAGCAAGTGGCTACCGGGTAATCAGTCCCTGTTATATTCTAAAAAATCATTAAAATATATTCAACAGAACATACATACGCATAAAAATAGTACTGGAAGTTGATCCAATAAAAGGTATCTAGAAATAAGAAGACTAAAAACATAAGCACTAGACTGCATGGAACAAAAAATATAACAAATAATAAAATATTTATCAGAATACAATGATCAAAATAACGAAAGATAAAAGAATGACGTAATTTACATGGTTTGGACAAGATTCCTAATCCAAATGGGGACACTTAATTACATTTTATTCATGGAATCAGAATATGATTATAATTTCATAAGAAATTATCAAAAGATCCATCCAATTAATTATAATAGGACCTTTCTAATGTAATCTTCCTCCATATCTTACAGACTTTATAGAGAGTGCTTCAACATAGATCATATCTTTGTGGCTATCTATTTGTGTCATCCCACCTTTTTATAACATAAACTTTCATTACATTACACAAAACTGAGGATCTTGAAGGTTTAGTGTCTTGGAAACCAAGAAAATAATACATGAAAACAACATAAAACATTCTTCTTAAACACTTGAAAGGATTCTCCTTAAGTTCATCATAGGTTCATTAATGAATCTCATAACCTGGGGACATTCATCAAAAGAAAGTGTGAGCAGAAGTCCTAGTAAGGGAAACAAGAGAAACATGTGAACTTGAGATACTTCAATAAGGTCATGAAAAGAACTTTATGGCATGAGAAAGAAATCATGAGGCATATCATAATAAAAATAACAATTTTTCATAACATGAAGATGTGGCTACAAAATTTAACAAAGAAAAGTATTTCCGTTTCACCAAGGTCCATCCCCAAGGTGTCAATAAAAATTACAAAGGTTATTCACCAAGGTATCAGTCAAAATGGTCATCTCTAGAGATTAAGTCTTTACCCAATGCATTGGAGATCTATCAGGGCGTACCCTTAAATTCTCCTTTATTATCATGTGATCCACATATATCGTCATCAATAATTTCATAAACAACCCATATACATTAAAGAAATGGGTTTCATTTCATAATCATAACGTTTTAGAAACTGCTTTAAAGACATGATCTTTATGTCAGTTTAAAACCCACAGAAAAGGAAGGTGGGTCTCATGTATGTAAATCCCAGAATTTAAAATAGAACATTTTGGTATATATGTGAATAACCCTATAGAATACATAGCTTTGAGTATTCACTTAATAAAATAAAATAACTTTAGAAAAAGAGAGATACATTTTTAGACAGAAATTCTGCAGCATAACGACTATGTTTTGGGGTTTTAGAAAACATTGAAAAGAGACAGGACATGGGTCAAACATTCATAAATGACCCATAAAATAGTATAGGTACAGAATATAAAGGATATATGGACATTGTAATTAAATTTTAATGACATACCATTTGAAATTGAAAACATGGAAGGAAGACAAAAATTAGATTTCTCTTATGAAAATTCGGCAGCCTAACGACGTCACTTAAACTTCAACAAAAATGAATTGACAAGATCAAATAGGGTCTATCCTCATATTAACATAAAAGTTCAGTATGATAGATATAGATATAATACCCCAACATAATAAAAAAGAACTTGAAAGATTTTACATGAAAGTATAACTTTGAAAAAAAGAGAAAGGTGAAAGAATCCCTTAAAAATTCGGCAGCCTGACGGCGCCACTTAAACATTTTTAAAAAGAATTGATGAGAAAGAGGGGGGGGGGGCTCTCATCATATGAACATGAAAAAGGAATTAATAGAAATATAAAAGAACATCCTCCAACATAGGAGCATGGATCATAGAAGAAATGACATAAAAGAGATTACTTGAAAAGAAAGAGAGAGGTAGGATCCCTTACCTTAAAACGTGACTCTTAAAACTCAATGGTTTGGACCATGAGGGCTTGGGGAACCTTGGGATAACTCCTTGGGAGGTAATGAGACCAGGGCTTCGTTGGGAATGATTTTGGAGTCGAAAGGATGAGATAATGGCTTGGTATTTATAGGGAAAGTGAGGTGATACTTTAATAATTTCAAGGGACACCTTACAAGTGGTTTTCTCAAAACCATGGGCTCTCCCATGGTATTTCCTGTGGAGTTAGGCCACATGGGGCCCCAATACAAAAATTCATCACCTTTGGTCGGCCAACCCTTAAAATATCTCATGACATCATCATGACACAGTTATTATGTCATTAAACATACTGAAACCCTAAAACTGCATTTTTTACTATTCACTGAAAATTCATCTTTCTCAGAAAAGTCCCAAAATTTTACCTTAACCAAATATTGATGCTCTAATTACAATTATGAACTCCATTTTATAAAAATATTTTTCTAAATATTTTTAATTTAATTTTTAAATAAATATACTATTCACCGAAAATTCATTTTTTCAGAAAAATCCCCAAAAATTACCATAACATAATATCGATGCTCTGAGTTCAAAAATAAAGTCTATTTTATAAAAATATTTTTCGAAATATTTTTATTTTTATTTTTAATTAAAAAAACACTATTCCCCCAAAAAACTAATACTTGACTAATTTATGAAACCGTTATTTACCCATTTTATTGAATCACATTACTTAATCAATGTATCTAAATTATATTAAAACTTTTTTTAAGTGAGATTACTAATCCATTTAGTCACATTACTAATCCTAAGCGTAAAATCACTATTCACAATTTACTATTCATAATTAAGTTGATCTTATTGGAATCCAAATTCCTTACTGAACACTTTTGCAAAAGGCAATTTTTTGAAAATCATTACACATCATTAATTATTTAAGTTTTACATAAATATTTTAAAATATCCTTTTTTTCAAAATTCATCAATAAAATACATCCTAAAATTATCCGGACATTTGAAATTTCAAAAACTTCACTATAAGAAGAAATCTCAATTTATTCATCCCAAAGGATTATACAAAGAAGCTACGATCTCATCACATAGCCCCTTATAACACCAGCATATGACCTAAGTGTAAGGTGTGTTGTGGTGATAGAATCTGAGGGAGGCTCATATAACATTGCCCTAATAGTAATCTCTACTAACTTGAACTTCTCCCGTAGTCATTTCTGTTCAAGCTTGACACGCTGGAGTTCATCTTGGGCTTGGTCCAAAGCGAAGCCCAACGATGCCACCTCCTTCCCAAGCTCTGCTAAGTGGGCTTCATAAGGTTCGAGTCTACCAGATTAAGCCATTGACTCCTCTTTCTGCATTAACCATTAACATCTCTATTAAATCGTGAAGAGTAAGTTAATATACTATTCAAAAATATTGGGTCGTTACATTCTTCCCCCCTTAAGAAATTTTGTCCCCGAAATTTTTATACTTGGGGCCGAGTCGAAAAAGTGAGGGTACTTTTGCTTCATTGTTTCCTCAGGCTCCCAAGTCGCTTATTTATACTTATAATTCCTCCACAATACTTTCACAAGGTGGGTAGTCTTGTTTCATAGAACCTTGTATCTATGGTCTAAGATCTCCACCGACTTCTCCTCATAAGAGAGGTCATGTTCCAGTTGTACCACCTCTGGGTTCAGTACATGTGAAGGGTCGGGTATGTACTTCCTCAAGAGAGATACATGGAAGACATCGTGAACTCGATCTAGGTTCGGTGGAAGTGCTAAACGATAGGCCACTGCTCCAATGCGATCAAGGATTTCATAGGGGGAAATTTACCTAGGGATGAGCTTCCCTTTCTTCCCAAACCGCATGACTCTCTTCCATGGTGAAATTCAAAGGAAGACTTTGTCGCCAACACAAAACTCCAAGTTCCTTCGATGGTTGTCAGCATAGCTCTTTTGCCGACTCTGAGCAGCCTTTATGTGTTGTTGGATGGCATGAACCTGTTCTGTCATCTCTTGCACAAGATCATGCCCAATAATCTTTTTGTCACCAGTTTCATCCCAACAAGTAGGAGTTCTACATCGCTTTCCATACAGAGCTTCATAGGGTGCCATCTGAATACTCTAATGGAAGATGTTGTTATAGGAGAACTCAACTAATGGGAGGTGTTGATCTCATCCCCCTTTAAATTCCATTGATCATAATCTCAGAATTTCATCGAGTTTCTGAATAGTGCTTTCATATTGGCCATCAGTTTGAGGATGATAGGCCGTACTAAAATTCAATTCAGTATTCAGATCATGTTGAAGACTTCTCCAGAATTTTGATGTGAATCATGGATCACGATCAGACACGATGGATAGTGGTACCCCATGCAGCCTTACCACTTCCTTTACGTATATCTTGGCAAGTTGATCCAGAGAGAAATCTTCCCGAATAGAGATAAAATGGGCGGTCTGGGTGAGACCGTCCACAATAACCCATATCACATTGTTTCCTTTGGATGTTTTCAGGAGACCAGTTACAAAGTCCATAGTGATATTATCCCACTTCCATACTAGTATGGGTAGCGGTTGTAATACCCCTTTAGGAAGTTGTCATTCTGCCTTTACTTGTTGACACACCAGACACCTTGTAGTGTAATAAGCAATATCCCTCTTCATGTTATCCCACTAATAATGATCATAAATTTCTCTATTCATTTTAGTGCTTCCCAGGTGTATAGAGAAAGTAGATCTATGAGCTTCATCCATCAGTTCTTTCTTTATCTCTGGAATAGATGGAACACATAGTCTTGTGCGAAATTTCAGTACACCTTCTTGATCAATATTTAAATCAAGAAACTTCCCATCCTTCACAGCCTCAAACTTCTCCAGCAACAAAAGATCTTCTTTTTGAGCCTTCTTTATCTTCTCTAGTAATGAAATTTGAGAAATCATTTGGGATAGGGTTGATGATTTCCCTTCCCTTACAATTCCCATGTCAAGTTTTACTAGATCTTTAATAAAGAAATCTGCTAGGGTCCTCATTGTTTCCAGAACAACAGGATCATTCCTGCTTAATGCATTCGCGACATTGTTTTCTCTTCCAGGGTGATAATGAATTGAATAATCATGGTCTTTAATAAGCTTCAACTATATCTTTTGTCTCATGTTCAATTCTTTCTACGTGAAAATAAACTTAAACTTTGGTGGTTGGAGATATATCACATTTCTCCCCATAAAGATACTGTCTTCATAACTTTAGAGAAAAAACAACTGCCGCTAGATCTAGATCATGCGTAGGATAATTCTGCTCATGAATCTTCAACTGTTGAGATGCATTATAAATTACATTGTTATTTTGCATGAGGACGCACCCAAGACCTTTCTAAGATGCATCGCTAAAAATAATGAATCCTTCTCCAATAGAGGGTAGTTTTAATGCAGGTGTAGTAACCAATCTATTCTTTAGTTCTTGGAAACTTTACTCGCATTCCTTTGTCTAGATGAACTTAACCCCTTTTTGAGTCAACTTGGTTAGTGGATTAGCAATCCATGAAAAGTTTTTCACAAACCTCCAATAATATCCTGCTAAAGCAAGGAAACTACGAATCTCAGTTACTGTTGTGGGTTGAGGCCACTCCTCCACAACCATTGTCTTTGTAGGGTCAACTGAGATTCCTTCATTGGTTACGATGTGCCCCAATAAAGCCACATGTTGTAACCAAAACTCACACTTGCTGAACTTTCCAAAGAGCCTCTCCTTCCATAGAGTTTTCAAAATAACCCTCAGATGATCTTCATGCTCCTCACGAATTTTTGAATATATCAAAATATCATCAATAAAAACTACCAAAAAGTTATCAAGGTAGTCCTTAAAGACTCTATTCATCAAATCCATGAAAATAGCAGGAGCATTAGTCAAGACGAAGGCCATAACAGTAAACTCATAATGCCCTTATCTTGATCGGAAGGCAATCTTTGGAATATCTTCCTTATTCACCCTCAGTTGATGATAACCAGATCGAAGGTCAATCTTGGAGAAGAATTGAGCCCCATGAAGTTGGTCAAATAAATCATTAATTCTTGGAAAAGGGTATCTGTTCTTCACTATGATCCCTTTCAGTTCTCTATAATCAATGAATAGCCGCATTGATCCATCCTTATTCTTCACAAAGATAACCGGTGCTCCCCAAGGAGACACACTCGTTCTGATAAACCCCTTCTCCAACAAGTCTTGGAGTTGTTTCTTTAACTCTTATAGCTCCACAATTTCCATTATATACGGGGTCTTTGATATCGGTTGAGATCCAGGTACGAGTTCAATGGAGAACTCTACCTCTCTTTCTGGGGGAGGTCCAGGTAACTCCTTAGGAAATACATCCATGTATTCCTGAACAATCAGAACATCTTCTATTTATATACTACCTTTTCCTTCATCATCATCACCGATTAACTCCATAAAGAAAGATATAGGAGGTTCTTCTAGATAGGGATCAGTTCGTGATATCTCTCCTTGGAAGATAATTGTAGGTCATTCATTCAAGACTACTGAGATTTCCTTACTTCTGCATTTGATCATAGCATTATACTTTGAGAGCCAGTCCATCCCTAGTACACCGTCGAATTACAACATGGGAATGACTACTAGGTTTGCGATAAGATTGTTCTCACTGAAGTAAACACTATAGTCTCTAAACACTGTTTATGCATGGATAATCCCACTTGGAGTCTTGACTGACAATTCTACCTCAAGCAGTTCGGAGATTGATTCTATATTCTTTGCAAACTTGGAGGAAATAAAGGAATGCGTAGAACCAGAATCAAACAAAGTACTTGCTAGTTTTGAGAGGACAACAAGAGTACCTGCTACCATGTCGTTCGGAACTTCAACATCATTTGTTGTGATAGCAAAAAGCATGACCTTGCTCCCTTGGCCTTTTCTGAGGTTGATGGTGATTCCCCTCCACTGCCCTCAAATTTGGACAGTGATTAGAAAAGTGCCCAAGCTATCCACACTTGAAGCATTTGACTTCGGGTAGGGCCGGAACCATCTTTCCTCTGTCGTTAGTGTTGGGAAGTTGAGGCTTCACCTCACTATGACAATTCCAAGAAATATGGCCTTCTCTTCCACACTTATAACACTTGCCACTTCCGATCAAGCAGTGCCCTGAACACTTCTTCCCACATTTATTCCATGTGGAAAGTTGTATTTTCTTTCCACCTCTTTCCTGATCAAATCTTCTTCCAAGGCCTGGTTCTAGAGCTCTCTTCTTCTCATTAGATTTGTGAGACCACTGTGTCTCACCAAACTCCAGTTCGACTTTCATAGCACTTTTAACTATTTCTTTATAGCTATCATAGTCTCTGTTGGCTATATTCTTCCGCAGATGAGGTCATAGTCCACCAAAGAATCTATCAACCTTCCCATTAGGGTCCATGACAAATCTTGATGTATAACGGAAAAGCCTTGTGAAGTTCATCTCATAGATTCTAACAGATTCATTCTCCTTCTGCTTCAGCTCAAGAAATTATTTCTCCATTCTCATTCTCATCGAACGAGGGAAATACTTATTGAAGAATATTCTCCTGAACTCTTCCCACGCCATATCTTCTATCTCTTCTCATGGAATCGTGTTTTTGATCAGTGACCACCACTGATCAGCTTTTCCCTCTTGGCGGTAAACAACAAGGGTGACTTTTTCTTGTTCCGAACAATGAAGTACAAAAAAGATCTTTTCAATGGAGCTTATCCATTGTTCCAAAACCAATGGGTCAGTAGATCCACTGAATGTTGGTGGTCATTGACGCATGAAGGACTCAACAGAATGTTGTTCCCTTCATGGTGAGATTGGCCTCTCATCTTGATTAAAGTTATTACTCATAACTTGAGTCAGTTGGTTCATCATTCGCATGAATGTTTCCATTCCAGCTTCTATAGGAGGGCCGTCAGCACATGGTGCATTGCGGTCACCATCTGCATGTTTCCTCCTATTGCCTGACATTTTCTAAAAGAATAAAACCTTAGTGAGAAAAATTTTAATTTATGAATCTTTTAACTAAGACTTCATGCTTAGACAATTACATTTCTCTATAATTCCTTCATAATGATTCATAAAAAGATTGTGATTAACCAAACATATACCCAAGAGTGTCGTAACCAAGAGTGCAGCAAGGCCCATTATCGTGCGCCTGTTCCCATTTGATTCTAGCTCAAAGCAATGTTTTCGGGTTTTACCCCTATGTACATCTGTGCCAGAGCTGCCTCTACCTGCTCTTATCTAGACATGGATGTATTTGTTTGATAAACCACTTACTCAATACTTACCAAAATACCAGGAAGTTTTCCTATATTTAAACTTTTCTATAGGGTTATTCCTAAAGTTTTTATATCCTAATTTCCACAAATAACTAAACCATCCTTTGATACCAACTGTGGCATCCCTCCTTTTTATAACTTAATCTTTCATTACATTACACAGAACTGAGGATCTTTAATGTTTAGTGTCTTGGAAATCTGGAACATAATACATGAAAACAACATAAAAAATTCTTCTTAAACACTTGAAAGGATTCTCCTTAAGTTCATCCTAGGTTCATTAATGCATCTCATAACCTGGGTACACACATCAAAAGAAAGGTTGAGAAAAATTCCCAATAAGGGAAACAAGAGAATCATGTGAACTTGAGATACTTCAATAAGGTCATGTAAAGAACATTAAGGCATGAGAAAGAAATCATGAGGCATATCATAATAAAAATAAAGTTTTTCATAACATGAAGATGTGGTTACAACATTTAACGAAGGAAATAATTTCTATTTCACCATGGTCCATCCCCAAGGTGTCAATAAAAATTACCAAGGTTATTCACCAAGGTATCAGTCAAAATAGTTATCTCTAGAGATTAAGTCTTTACCCAATGAATTGGAGCGCTATCAGGGCGCACCATTAAATTCACCTTTATTATCATGTGTTCCACATATATCATCATAAATAATTTCATAAACAACCAATATAACATAAAAGAAATGGTTTCATTTCCTAATCATAACGTTTTAAAAACTTCTTTAAAGACATGATCTTTGTGTCACTTTAAAACCCACAGAAGAGGAAGGTGGGTCTCATGTATGTAAATACCAGAATTTAAAATATAAAATTTTGGTATATATGTGAACACCCATATAGAATATAGATATTTGATTATTCACTTAATAAAATAAAATAACTTTAGAAAAAGAGAGAGACATTTTGAGATGGAAATTCTACAGCATAACGACTATGTTTCGGGGTTTTAGAAAACATTGAAAAGAGAGGGGACATGGGTCAAACATTCATAAATGACCCATAAAACAGTAGTGGGACAAAATATAAAGGATATATGGACATGGTAATGAAATTTTAAGGACATACCATTTGAAATGAAAAACATGGAAGGAATACAAAAATTAGATTTCTCTTATGAAAATTCAGCAGCCTAACGGTGTCACTTAAACTTCACAAAAATGAATTGAAGAGATCAAATAGGGTCTCTCATCATATAAACATAATAGTTCATTATGATAGATATAGAGATCATACCACAACATAATAAAAAGTAATTTTAAAGACTTGACATGAAAGTAGAACTTTGATAAAAAGAGAAAGGTGAAAGAATCCCTAAACATTCGGCAGCCTAACGACGCCACTTAAACATTATTAAAACAAATTGATGAGAGAAAGAGGGGGTCTCTCATCATATTAAATTGAAAAGTGCAGTAATAGGAATATAAAATAACATCCTCCAACATAAGAGCATGGATCATAAAATAAATGACATAAAAGAGATTACTTGAAAAGAAAGAGAGAGGTAGGATCCCTTACCTTAAAACGTAACTCTTAAAACTCAAAGGTTTGGACCTTGAGGGCTTGGGGCACCTTGGTATGACTCCTTGGGAGGTAATGAGACAAGATATTCGTTGGGAATTATTTTGGAGTCGAAAGGATGAGAGAATGACTTGGTATTTATAGGGAAAGTGAGATGATACTTTAATAATTTCAAGGGACACCTCACAAGTGGCTTTCTCAAAACCATGGGCTCTCCCAGGGTATTTCCCATCGAGTTAGGCCACATGGGGCCCCCAATACAATAATTCATCACCCTTGGTCGGCGAACCCTTAAAATATCTCATGACATCATCATGACACAGTTATGATGTCATTAAACATACCGAAACCCTAAAACTGCATTTTTACTATTCACTGAAAATTCATCTTTCTCAGAAAAATCCCAAAATTTCACCTTAACCAAATATCGATGCTATGATTAAAAATATGAACTCCATTTTATAAAAATAATTTTTTAAATATTTTTAATTTAATTTTTAAATAAATACACTATTCAACGAAAATTCATTTTTTCAGAAAAATCCCCAAAAATTACCATAACATAATATCGATGCTATGAGTTCAAAAATAAAGTCCATTATATAAAAATAATTTTCTAAATATTTTTAATTTAATTTTTAATTAAAAAAACACTATTTACCCGTAAAACTAATACTTGACTAATTTATGAAACCGTTATTTACCGATTTTATTGAATCACATTACTTAATCAATGTGTCTGAATTATATTAAAACTTTCTTTAAGTGAGATTACTAATCCATTTGGTCACATTACTAATCCTAAGCGTAAAATCACTATTCATAATTTACTATTCATCAAAATTTAAGTTGTTCTTATTAGACTCTAAATTCCTTACTGAACACTTTTGAAAAAGACCATTTTTTGAAAATCATTACACATCATTAAATATTTAAGGTTTACAAATATATTTTAAAATATCATTTTTTTTTCAAAATTCATCAATAAAATACATCCTAAAATTATCCAGACATTTGAAATTTCACAAACTTCACTAAAGGAAGAAATCTCAATTTATTCATCCCAAAGGATTACACAAAGAAGCTACAGTCTCGTCACATAGCCCCTTATAACACGAGCATATGACCAAAGTGTAAGGTGTGATGTGGTGAGAGAATCTGAGGGAGGCTCAAATAACATTTCCCTAGTAGTAATCTCTACTAACTTGAACTTCTCCCATAGGCGTTTCCATTCAAGCTTGACACGCTGGAGTTCGACTTGGGCTTGGTACAAACCGAAGCCCAATGATGCCACCTCCTTCCCAAGCACTGCTAAGTGGGCTACATAAGGTTTGAGTCTACCAGATGAAGTCATCGACTCCTCTTTCTGCATTAACCATTAACATCTCTATTAAATTTTTAAGAGTAAGTTAATATACTATTCAAAAAGTTTGGGTCATTACACTATTCATTCATTCAATGGTTCCCAACACCTTAACTCCTTCAAATGATAAATTTTGTGCTTTAAGGAACTATCATAATCTTTATAATTCCTTACACTTCCTATGATGATACCATTAAACTGAGTTGAGGGGTAAATTCTTAATCTCCATCTTTCTGCTACACCTTTCGGTCGTATAACTTATGGTCTTCTAGACTTCATGGATACTGCTCCACCATGGCCATACTTAATCATCAGATGTTATTAATTTAGAGTTTCTCCTTTCATTTGACTTACCACATGGATGGAAAATGGTTTCTACAAACATAAATGAAACATAAAAAATATCTCACTTGAGAATAATTATCAAGGATTCACTACTAAGTCCCCCATAAACTTCCATAAATATATTTTGTTTCTCAAAATTCCTATATAGATTCATGGTTCCCACACTATAATTCTAGTCATCTTGTATTAATTGTGGCAAAACACTATATCAAGACATTCTGTAATGTGTCATTTTTCAACATATCTACTAGATTTCGAGCCTTATCCTTATTTTTTAGATCCAACACCCCATATTCAAAAAAAATCCAAATAAAGTGACCCTTTAGAAAAAATTTCTTCAACCTATAATGAAATATAAATTTTTTGACTTAGTGAATTTCACTTTGTGAAGCAAAAAATAGAATCCTATCATTTTGAATTATTATGAGATCTTTTATCATCCCCTTTGACAAAATAAATTCATTATTATCTTCTTTTAATGAAATTTGCCTCTATTATATTTTTTTATTGAAACTATATCTTGAATCATTAATATTTATCTAATGGTCATCTGTCCCAAATTGAACACATATGTAGTGCTGCTCACCTAACTATCTAAGTCTTCATATAAGATAGTTTCTAAAAATCATGCAATAAGTCACTAATTACAAAGAAAAGTTCCAAGATTATAGAACCCTTATGTATTATAAAATTCACTTAATAGCCTTCCAATGTTCTCTTTCATGATTTTACAAATACCATTTAACAACACCCACTACTTGTGAAATGTCTCGTCAATTAAAGTCATGGAATACATCAAGATTCCAACTTTCAATGCATAGGGAATAGTTTTTGTGTACTCTACCACATATTTCATTAATATTCTCTTCTCCTTGCCTTATTTGAAATTTTCTTCCAAGGGGAGTGGTTATAGGCTTCACCTCACTCATGAAGAAGTGTTACCCCACTTTTTAGATGTAATACGATTTATTTAGGTATAAATTACAAGAACATAAGTCCCTCACAATCTTCATTACTATGATTAATTTGACATAAAAAATACATAATCTTGAAAATTTTAGAAAAATAAATATATATCTCATAAAACCTTTCATTTACTGATCTAACAATAAGAATGTCATCAATACAAAGAAGTGGGATAAAGACTCTCCCATCATCAAACAGATTCATATAACAACAATGGTTAGTATTTCTCCGGATAAACTACCATTGTACTATGAATTCATTAAACATCTTATTCTACAACATTGGTTCCTTCTTCAAACTATAAATTCTCTACTCCATCTTGCACACAAGATCCCGGTTCTGAAGATCGATGAAACCATCCAGAAGCTCTATATAGATTTCCCCATCTAAGTCCCTATGAAGAAATTTTGTATTCAAATCCAAAATTTATGGATTAAATATATCCATGGAAACTATAATAAGTACCATATATATATTTTTGTGTTTAAATATCACTGAAAAATCTCACAGAAATCTATTTTATTTATTTGTTGAAACCCTTTTTTGGCTAGTTATGCATTGTTACTCCTTCTACCATCTACTTCCTCCTTAAACTGATTCACTCATTTGTTCAAAAGGAATTTCTTCCCAACATTACTTCCTATTAAATCCCATGTTCCAAACACATGTATGGAATAAATTTTATTGATCATTGAAAAATCTCACTAATTTGATTCTTTTATATTGCTAGCCTCTTTCAGGATCTTGGGTTCTCCATAATTCATGAGAAGTAAGTAGTAAAAATAAATAATATTTCTCTACACTAGGTGATTTAATATAGTATATCTCTAAAACTTCATCTCGGGATCATCTCCTTTTAATAGTACAACTTCTTTAGATTCATATTCTGAAGATCTTTATTTAAAAAATCTACTCTGAGCAACCATATATATTTCTAGTAAATCAGAATTAGAAACACTATCATAACTTGAATCTCATCTACTATAACTTTTGGAGAGTCTATTGTTTCCAATTTTTGATGTACTTATTTATTTAATTAGAATATATGTAGCTTTTATACATCCATTCAGATGAACATAAACTTTTGATGATACTTTTCTCTCATTTTAATTCTCTATTGATTTCCGATCCTTCCACAAAATATCTATATTAAAGATGACATTTTGGCTTCTTACTACCTTCCTAAGGTTGTATCACCATAGTGGAAAACCGAAATATTCATCATTATATCCCATAACATAACATTATCAATACTTATCTTCAAGTTTGTCCCTCTTCTTGGAATCATCATTGATGTAGGAGAGTTCTTCAACGACTTTGACATGGGTGAAATCTATAGGTTATGGGTGCATAAAAAGAATCCTTTTATGGTATAACCAACTTCGATTTTAGTCCTATTTTTTATGTTATCATTACCATGCATGATATAAATTCCATTTACAAAAAAACTATAGACTAATTGACTAGATTAATATTTTAGGACCATAAGAGGTGGATCTTCACATGAAATTTATAATTAATTTATGAGAAGATATACAATTACCTTAATTTGTAATTCCACTTTCATTGATGATCCAGTTTTTTTGATCTTGTTGTATCATCGTTCAATTTTAGTATCTAATTATATAATACCTCTTGTGGTGATCCACATGTTCACAAAAATATTTTAATTTCACTATATAATCATTGGGTGCTAACATGGCCAATCATGACCGCTTTCATTATTCATGGTAGATCACAGTAGTATTGTTCTCAAAGGAGGAAGAACTCTTGATGATATCTCAAAGGATTGTGAGTTGAAGAAGAGAGAGTGCACTCAAGATATATAAATATCTAGATCTCTCTATGGGGAATTATAGAGTATCTATATCTATTATTAAGACAAAAAGAGCTTATGAAAAAGTTTTATAATTAGATTTTTATTATGGAGGTTTTAAGGTTGAAAAATCACGAACAAGTCTCTTAAGATCCATAAGATTATTAGTTAATCACAAATAAAATGATAAAAATAGTATTATTATTAATCAATTGACATGTCAAAAACATTAATAATATAATAAAATATCATTTATTCCATTTCCAATAAAACCATTAAGCTCATTCCACTTTCCTTCATCGGCATTTACTGATCCTTGAATAACGAATATTTAATAAATAATTGTTACTGCATTATTATACAATAAATATAATAAATATTATTTTCACAAAACTAGAAAATGAAATTTTATTATTATTATTTAACTCACTTATTATTTTGAATAACTTGTGACTAAATTATGGGGATCAACCCACTTGAATAAATTTTATTTATTCTAACTTGTTAAATTCAATACTTACCTTCAACTGAGATTATGGATACACTTAGTGTGTGAAACTCTAGGCCTATTTCTCAATGGAATTCGGAATAACCACTTAAATTCTATGGATTTAATCTAGAAACACATAAAGGGACCCAAATAAAAATAAGTTACTATAAAAATTACATTCAAACTACTATGAATGGTTACCGGGTAATATAATCCCTTTATCATGACATAAAATTAATTTTTTTATTATTCAAAAACTTTTGAGGAAAAAGTGAGAAACAATACATGAATTTAACGACTTTAAATAATAACATTATCATGATATCTCTAATTATGAAGGTTATATATCGGCGACATCAACGTATATGCTTGAATGATCTTTTATTGAATTTCAATAAATTAAATTGAACACTGAACACCATTGAAATGAATTTATAAAGTTAGTTCCATTCCAATCAAAGGGATTAAGATATCCACTTTCATTAAGCGATAGAAGGGATAAATTCTTTGTTTCATTATCCATTAATACAATATCACTTGTGATGCATCCATTGTATCCCACCTCACTAGAAGAATATTTATTCATTTTTTTTGTCAATACATCAAAGTTCATGAATCATGATATCCATTAATGATAATATTAATGTTAAAATATTAATAAACATGTCTTTATATAGGAATATACAATTAAAAATGTAAATTTAGATTTCTTATTTAATGGGTACATTCTCATAACCTCATATCTTGGAGATTGCCAAAGTTGAACACCGTGAGAAGGTGTCTCAATGCCTTATGAGACTTATATCTATGATAGAATATATTTTTCATGTATTATCGTAAAATATAATCCATCCATATAACATATACTCTATAATGATGTCATGGAACATCTAGGTTCTCATCATAGCAGGGAACTTCTAGGAACTTTTAGTGAAATGTATATTCTTAGGAATTTATTACATACAAGAGTAATGAAAAAGAACAATAATTATGTGATGAGAAACTTCATTAAACATGTAATAAAGTACTAAGAAATTTGGTCATAGGGAACCGACTCCAATAAACGTCCACTTTCACTAAATTTAGATAAAAATAACATTTAGTTTAATAGATCTTGAATGACACTCAGGCATCTACTGAGATAAAGCCTTGGTAAAGGGGTGACTTATTTTCCTCTGTGGATACTCTTCTCACTACAACTACAAATCATTGATAAAAATACCTTAAGAGATGAAACTTCCAAAGTATGTTTTTTGTTCTTTGGTGTTATTTCTGCTCTTTGGATAGCGCCACCACTATAATGTAATCAAATTAAGATTTGAGAGGGTATTTTCTAAATGGTTCCTCATCATGCTCTTGGAAAAATATATGAATCAAAAATGATTTCTTGGATTTTTAAAATGACACAATATACTCAAAATTCACTATAGAATCTGGGAAAACAATATATTTTGAACTCTTCTAGCTCAGAGGTCCTCCATTTAGAATAAATATATATCCTAACTGAAACATCAAATAAATAAAATCTTTATAAAATCTTGTATCTATATAACCCCTAGTAAATAGATTTTCATATCCTCAATATACCAAGAACATATCCTTAGTTCACCACAAATACAGAGGTTAGCCTTAACAGTAGTCCAATGTTGTTCACCTAGATCTTCTCGATATCTACAAACCATAATCAAAGAATAGGAAACATCATGCCTCATGCATAACATTTCATACATGATAGATTACATTGAAAAATCTTATGGGATCTTACTCATTCTCCCTATTTTCTATTTTGTATAAGGAAACATTTTTTAGAGATGTATACCTTATGACACTGGAATGAATCCCCTCTTATATTGTTATATAAAAACCTATAATGTATCTATTCCACGTATATACCATGCTTTAGTCCAAGAAGCCACTTGGATTTATCATGCATGATCCTAATCCCATGAATCTAGGAAACTTCACCTATGTCCTTTATCAAGAAGCACTTGCTCAACCATGACTTAACCTAATATAAAGTTGGTATATCATTTCCAATTAGTAATATGTCATCAAAATATACTACTATGAAAAAATCTATACGTCCAAAAAACCACTTATAAACTCATGGATCACAGTCATTTTTAATGAAACAAAATTCCTTTATATCTTATTTAAGTTAATATTTCCTTGACCTGGATTCTTGATTTAATCCATAGATGGATCTATGAAACTTGTATTCATTTTTTGAATTCTATAAAGTCACAAATGATTCTAGTTCTATAATGTTCTCATCCTCTTGAAGGTTCCCATTATGGAAAGAAGCTTCAACATCCATTTTCAAAATATCATAGTCATGGTAAGTATATATGAAAATAAAATGATGAATTTAAACATGGAAACATTAAAAAATGTTTCTTCATAGTCAATTACTTAAAATTTTCTAAACCCTTTATCCAATATCCATGATTGTAGGTATTTACTTTACCTTCCATGTCCAATTTTATCCTAAATAGTCATTTACACCCAACAGGTTTTACATCAACTAGTGAATCATTCGAAACCCAAACTTAGTTTTGATACATGGAACCTATATTTGAATTCATGTATTTTTTCCATATTCTAGCTTCTGATCTCTCCACTACCTAATTTAATTAGAGAGGATCATTATTGTAAACCAATAGTGATTCACCATCATCAGTGACTAGAAAACCATATCTATCCGGTTCCCTTAAATATCTAGTGTTTTTACACTGCACTTTTGTTTTAATAATAACTTATTCTATGGGTACTTGTGGAATTTGATCTTATACCAAATCTTATATATCTTGAGCACCAACTTCATTGAATTGAATCTTTCTCCCCATATCCTCCTTGAGGATGTGATCCCTCTCAAGAAACACATCATTTTTTACTACAATAACCTTTTATTATAAAGCATTTTAAAGATAATATCTCCTTTATTCCTTGAGATAACCTAAAAAGATACACTTCATACCTTAGGTACTATTTTTTTCCTGACCATGATTTAACAAAAACCTCACAACCCCATGCATAAACATGGGAAAAAACTGGTTTCTTTTCACTCTATAACTTCAAGAGAATACCATTTTCGGCTTTAGTTGGTACTCAGTTTAGTAACTATGATTTTTCTACAATTTATATCCCCAAAAGGATAATAGAAAAATTGTGTGACTCATTGTTAAACTTACCGTGTTAAAAAATGTATTGTAACTCCTTTCACAAACATCATTCCACTATGTTGTATAAGGTGGAGTGACTTGATATAAAATACCAATACTCTTATAAAAAGTTAATAAATTCTTAGTTAAGATATTTACTACCTCGATCCAATCAACGTTTCTTTATCTTCTTAATAAAATAATTCTCAACTTCATTATTAAAATACTTAAATTTCTCAAAGGATTATTATTTTTAACTTATAAATTAGATATAACCATACCAACTTAGGTTGTTGGGAAAGGTACCAATGTATGAGAATGCACCTCTGGATTCTAAATGAAATAGTCCACACACATCATTGTGTTCCAAATCTAGAAGCTTTGAGTCCCTTCCAATGTAGATACCCATATCTTGACATACATATAAATTACATTACTTTTAAGGAATACTTAATGCATAACAAAAACAGACACTAAAGGATCGTAATAGTTTAGTGTCATTGTAATCTTGGAACATAATCTTCTTATCTTGGTGAAATATCTTCAACATCTCACATAAAGATCTTCCATTTTTTTTACCTAAAACCTTTCTTTATATCCTGGGGGAAAGAAAAAATATAAAGTGTGAGCTCAAATGCTCAGTATGGGTAAACATGGGGAAAATAAAACAAACCATATACATTTGAACTTCAAAATATGAACATAAATTTTAAACATCAAAATCCTGAGTTGTGAAATAAATCTTGGCAGTACATAAGGCATAAATCATAAAGGAACATAAATCATGATAAATAGCATGGTAATAAAACATTTAATTGTTGAAAACCATTAAACACATGATATGATTTCCATAGTATCCAAGGCATTGCGGCCAAGACCATCTTAGTGGACAAATTCCCTTTCTGAATCGAGTTCACTCCTCGTTCCAGTCTGGTATCACTGAACCGGATTAACATACCATTCCAGCCATGTCTATCTGATTAGATATAAATATTTACCCAATTAATTGTAGGGAAATATAGGTCCCACCCATCTCATAATGAAACCATTCTTATGTGTGCCACAAAATCATAAATCATAGCATAACCCATGTAATAAAAATGTGATTCTTAAACATCATTCCATCATAACATAATCCATATAAGATAAAAGGGTATCATAAACATAATTCCATCACAACATAATCAAATAAATGTAAAAATAGGGATAGAAACAGAACCCTATATTATCTTAGATGTGAAATAATTTTGATAAAACACATGAACTCCATTCTTGAGGAAAATATCCTTTCTACTTCAAAAACATTTTTCGTTTCTTAACATGTCAATCAATTTTAAACTAAAAGAATTTGATCAAAAATAAACATGAAAATTGTAAAGGAATATTCATGGAAATAATGTTATATATAATCATAAAAATCCATTCATTCCATAGAAGTTAAAAAAACATTCTTCTCGTACTTTGTTCAGAAAATTCAAAAAGTACCTCGTACTAAAAAACGACAAAAGATTTCTTTAATGTCTTTTACTAATAACTCACCAAAGCGTAAAATTGAATTTAAAAAATTTTATGAGGATATAAATAATATTACATATTGAGGAAACATGTATGTTAATGATAAATATTCCCCCAGTAAATTCTGAAGTATAAATAATCTCGGATAAAAATGAGATTGCGAGATTTTCCCTTACCTTAGGTCCAATATGCTTCGTCCGTATCTGAACCTCATCTATAATGATTTAAATAATGTCATTTACTTATTATGGAATCATATTCATTTTTATGATATCATATATGGTTCACTTATGTCTTTATATTACCCGTTCTTTTGTAAATTCCATTTTAAAGCAGCGTTTTGGGTAAAATCGTTTTATTTATCGTACGTGTTTGGACTTGTTGTTCTTGATATTTTTATCAATTTTATCATTATTTCCTTACTTTCAGAATTTAAATCATTATTTATAGATCATATATATTTAGTATATATATATATATAATAGATAGATGAATGAAATGAAATACACCGTTCATGGTGACGGTAAGCCGTACATACGCATGAACGTTGTTTTCCTTTCCTTGTTGACTTGATTGGAAGTAAGTAGATGACACACACACATATATATATATATCCAGTAGCTTAATTATGTAATATATTTTATTAAAATTCATTATATATACTTTATAATAATTCTTGAATGGTTAACATGGAGAATGAATCTCATTGCGTCGTGGAGACGGTAATCCGTACGTATGCAGGAGCGATGATATCGTTCCCATAGTTATTGAATGGAATTGGAGTGGATGATATAATATCTCAGAATCCGTATGATGTTATAATAGCTATATATAGTTATTCTTTACACCATTATACCCATCCAAGTAAGGGGGTGGTAGAAAAACATATTACACCACAACGTGGAGACTGTATTTCGTACGTACGCATGCGCGGTGATTTCATTTTTCGTAGGATGGATAAAAGGTGAAATATGGTTGTTTAATATTTATAATAACATATAATTAAATAATTAATACTTATGTTATTACTTTACAATGAAACAACTAAATAAGAGGATGTAGAATGAGAAAGAAACTTGAAAGAATCGGTAGAAGAGATTACCTCTTCTTCTATGTGCCTCTTTTAAACTTCCTCATAAGGAACTAGAGTTGGTCTTTTGAGAAGACCAGAACCTCTATGATATAACTAGAGAGGCTGAGAAAGGAAATTTTCAGGGTTTGGCCGATCTTGAAGGCTCAAACTTGTGTAAAGAGGAGAGGGAGGTGGTGCCCTTTTATAAGGGAGGAGAGAGGCACCTTAGGAACAACATAACATATTATTTTATAATAAATTCATATTCAGTTTATAATGGAACCAAAGTGACTTATTTCGAGGCTAGGGTGGGTGTGGGTAGACGTACTCTATATCAATAGGTTTTATACAAGTTTAGGTTACCATTTTAACCTTATCATTTAGATTTAACTCTAAGATAAATAATTTTACTTTTACGTGTCTTCCTGTATTCTTACACTATATGGTTAATAAACATACTATAAACTACCAATCGAACCTCAATTTGTAAATTATTGTAATATATATTATTATATAAGTCTTTTGGCCGATCATTATATTATTAGTACCATTATAATATAATATTTTTTTTAAAAACTCTTTTATGTCAATTTTGACACTATTTGGTATTTTGTTTTCTCTAAATTCGTAACAGCATTATTATTTTGAAAAAAAATCATCTAACAAACCCAAATATGTTATATTAACCTATAAAATTAGTTTAATTCATAAAAAGTCTCAAATTACATTTATTTGGGTATTTATAATTTCAATTATGTTAATATTTCATTAACAAGGTAACTATTGCATCATCATTGTGTCATAAATAAATTAAATTATTTAATGTCTAAAAAATATAAATAAAATAAAATTGTGTAGGAAATATTTTTATATTTATGATTAATATTTATAGTCTAATTTATCTTATGTATAACCCTATATTAAAAATGTTTTGGTTATTAAACTTTGATTTTAACTCTTTTAACTCTTCTTTGAATTAAATAATAATAAATGTCCTAATATAATCCCAGTAGACCTAAATGATAATATTATATTCCTAAGGTCATTTTTTGTCGAATTATACTTAAACAATAGAATTAGGACATGTGTTAGGGTAATAATAATATCATTTTTACCCTTAATTACCCTATTTACTTTTAACTGTCGTAAATAAAAGTAACAAGTTACTATTCACCAAAAATTATTTTTATCTTATTGAACCACATTTTACTCCTTGATATTAACCGTGTCTCTCGAATTTTCGAAATTCCACTCACTAAAGTGATAAAATTATGTTTTATGAAAATTTTTAAATTCTCCTAGGAGGTGGGTAAAAGATGGTGAAAAGTTCAATAAAATTTTTTTATATCTAAAATTATTATAAAATGACTCCGATGAATTACATTGAACTTATATAGGTATTATGTATCAATTTTGACCTAAAATAAATTTAAATAAAATAAATAATTATTTAAATAAAAAGTTGGTTTTTAAATAGTAACCTAGTGTTTTCACTATTCATCAAAAAATGAAAGTTTTAAGAAAAATACCAAAAATTCATCCTAGGCTAATTTCGATATTTCGAATCCAAAAATGAAGTCCATTTTGAAATATAAAATTTATAAAATTTTAAAAAGTGGGTATTACTATTCATAACGGCTAGTTCATAATAATATTATAATAATATCTCGTTTAGTGAAACTCGGTATTGCGTACTACACATGCTATTGAGGAAGGTCTTGATTGTGTGTAATGCAAGCCAAGTCAGGGCTGCGTGTAGTGAAAGCTCTGTTTGGTGTTGCATACAACATAATCAAAACTTATTTCATTTACACATTTAAGAAAATCTATACTTAATGGTGCGTAGAATAATTTCCACAAAACGAACATGAAATTGTGTGTAACATGAGCCAAGAATATTGGTACGTATATTGCAAGATAATACGGTGTTGCATATAGTACAAGCTAATCTTGGTGTAGTGTATAAAATAAGTCATCAAAGAAAATAATATATCTCATAAAATCTCTGGGTGTTACATTATACCCCCATTAAAATGAATTTCGCCCTTGAAATTATTTGGGGTTATAAATCGTTTACTACTTGAAAGTTTCATTCATAGAAACCCACATCGTAAAAAGGAATACTAAAAATTCATTTTAAAAAGGAAAGTTAGAATCATAACGGTCACCCAAAGTAACTCAGTACTTGGATTCCACATAGGACAACATAGGTTAAAATATGGATACGGAAGAGAAATATAACCATCATGTTTAGATGAATAGTGGTAGAGAACATGACTATAAAAAACCAACAATCATAAAGCTATAATTTTGTGATGATCTAAGGTACCATCTTATTCATCAGATATGAGGGCACTAGGACAACACTTTTGGTTTTCAAGATCATTTCCCTAATGTTGAAGAATTTTTTAATTAAAATAAATACTTACTTGATTTTGGTATAATATTACTGTTGTTTGTGCCTTGAACAATTTCCACTTCATCTCTTAAATAAATGAAGTTGAATTTTTCTTCCATGAAGTGTTAGTAGATCATGCGATAGAATGATAGGTCATTCCATCTGTCTCAAACAAAAGGTTAGCAAAAGTTATTAAATATATATAAGTCCATCTATAGTTAGATTAATCATATATGGTTCCTAAAATGGACTTATACTTCATATATCATACCAATTAATAAATTAAAACTAATTTCTACTAACCTGGGACCTCCTGTTGGCTAGTGTTAGGCAATAAAGGCCGGTCTCACTTCAGTTGTGGGTTTGATTCCCACAACCTTGTCCGACGCGACGGGTTGTCGCCCGTCCTGCAGGTTGTTCCTTTTTCTAAAACTACATTATTATAACATTCCTATAATAAAATTGAAAAAAGTTCTTACATTAAACAATACTATCTTATGTCTAACTTAATTCATTCCAATCTTTAGTCTTATCCAAAATACTTCGGTCCAGGCTCATAGTATAAAGAAAACAATTACTTGAAAGGTCATATAACCACCACGTGAATACCATAATTTATCCCCCATATATCATAAGATATATCTTGTTGGTCACATTCCAAACATGTGAATACCTTAATCATGTATTCTTTTGAAACATGAATTACAATAGAACCTTAGTGAAAACATGAAAGCTGTCAAAAGTCAACTCTTTCAAAATACCAAAATCCCAAAATTTCTATATACTCAAACCATGATATCACTTTGTCCTTATATCAGTCATGAGCTCATTAATACTATCAAACATCTCGTTATCTCCTTATCCCTTCATTATGCGCATATCATCTTCTTTTCAAATATATTTCAATGACATTTCATGGTTACCTGTACATTATAATTATTGAAAACCAGTACATAGATATTCCAAAATTCGACGATACCATAAATGAGATTCCATGATACTATTTTGAAATCCCATTACATAAACACATAATCATTCCACCACATCGTTGTCATACTCAACATTGATAATAGTGATTGCATGTGACTTCACTTTGCCATTTTCCTTAAGAGGTTGCTCACTTCTATCATCATTAACCCTTTGATTAGGGCATTGATTAGTATAATGCCTCATTTCCTTGCACTTGAAGCATTGAAGTGTTGCTGGAGCATTCTCTGTAGTCTTTTCTCTATTCACATCATTAGAAATCTTTTTCCCATTACTTTGGCACTCAGCTGCTCGATGACCTTCTATTCCACAATTGAAACATTTTCTAGTACCTTTTAGACAATCTCCACCATGCTTCTTTCCACACTTTGAGTATAAAGAAACATTCACCTTCTTTTCACCATTGTTCTGAGATTTTTCCTTGAACTCCATCTTTTATTTTTTTTCAAAACCATGAGATGGATATGTAACACCAACATCCAATTCTACCTTGATAGTACAACGCACAATTTATTCATAGCTACTAAAGTCTCTTATATCTTATGCCCTTCGAAGACATGGTTTTAAGCCACTGAAGAATCGATCAATTTTACTTTCAGGTTGGGTGATAATGCAAGATGCATACATTGAAAGCCTTATAAAATTTGCCTCATATATACCAACAGATTCATCATACTTTGTCTTAATCTAAAGGAACTCCTTTTCCATCTTTCTTCGATGAATACGAGGGGAGTACTTATTGAAAAACAAGTTCTTGAACTCGTCCCATTCCATGGATTCAATTTCATCTTGGTGCCTTGTATTCTTAATTAAAGTCCACCACTGGTCTGCTTCACCTTCTAAATGGTAAACAACCAAAATGAATTTTTCATGTTCCGAACATCGAATTATGGAAAATATCTTTTCAATGGTACTGATCCATTGTTTAGCAACAAGTGGATCAGAAGACCCATTTAAAGAAGGTAGACGTTTCCTCATGAAGGACTCAATAGAAAATTGTTCCCTTCTCTACTCATTAGGAAGTCTAGAATGATTCATAGATTTTGTAAGTATATCAATAAGATTTTTCACTCCATCTGCCATAAAGTTGGTTTGCTCAGTAGGACAACCATTGCAACGTCCATTACATTGATCAACACGGTTCCTTCGGGTTGCAGCCATCATCTAAAACCCAAAAACAATAGTGTAAGAAGCAAAAATCATGCTAGGAAAACAACATAATAAAGGGGGAGTACCTTCAATATATAACATCTTAGGATTAATTCTAATATCGTTACCATAATTCTACGACTATAACCTATACTTATACTTAACCTTAAAAATATCCGTAGACATACCTTAAAAATATCTATAGGGATCTCACTAAAGTTTTCGCATCCTAGTTTCCAAAGGTTAACTAAACATTTCCTCTGATACCAACTATAGATACCCATAGCTTGACGTACATATACATTACATTACGTTTTTGGAATACTTAATACATAACAAAAATAGACACCAAAGGACCGTAATAGTTTAGTGTCTTTGGAAACTTGGAACATAATCTTCTAATCTTGGTGAAATATCTTCAACATCTCCCATAAATATCTTCCCTTTTTTACCTAAAACTTTTCTTTATATCCTAGGGAGAATAAAACATATAAATGGCGAGCTAAAATTCTCATTAAGGTTAAGCATAGATAAGATAAAACAAACCATATACATTTGAACTTCAAAACATGAACATAAAGTTTAACAATCAAAATATTGAGTTGTGAAATAAATCTTGGCAGTACGTAAGACACAGATCATAAAGGAACATCAATCATGATAAAATAGCATGGTAATAAAACATTTAATTGTGGAAAACCATTAAGCACATGATATGAGTTCCATAGTAGCCAAGGAATTGCTGCCATGACCATCTTAGTGGACAAAGTCCCTTTCTGAATCGAGTCCACTCCTCATTTTAGTCCGGTATCACCGAACCAGATTAACTTACCATTCCAGCCATGTCTATCTCATGAGATATAAATCTTTACCCAATACATTGGAGGGAGATATAGGTCCCACCCATCTCATAATGAAACCATTCTTATGTGTGCCACAAAATCATAAATCATTTCATAACCCATGTAATAAAAATGGGATTCTTAAACATCATTCCATCATAACATAATACATATAAGATAAAAGGACATCATAAAAATAATTCCATCATAACAAAATCAAATTAATGTAAAAATAGGGATAGAAACATAACCCTATATTATCTTATATGTAAAATAGTTTTGATAAAACACTTGAACTCCATTCTTGAGGAAAATATATTTTCTACTTAAAAAACATTTTTCCTTTCCTAAAATGTCAAACAATATTAAACTAAAAGAAGTTGATTAAAAATAAACTTGAAAACATGTATAGGAAGATTCATGGAAATAATTTTCTATGAAATAATAAAAATCCATTCATGTCGTATAAGTTAAAAAAACACGCTTCTCGTACTTTGGCCGGAAAAGTCAAAAAGTACCTCATACTAAAAAACGACAAAATATTCCTTTCATATCTTTTACTAAAAACTCACCAATGGATAAAATTGTATTTAAAAAATTTTATGAGGATATAAATAATATTAAATATTGAGGAAACATGGATGTGGATGACAAATATTCCCCCAGTAAATTCTGAAGTATAAACAATCTCGGATAAAAATGAGATTGCGAGATTTTACCTTACCTTAGGTCCGATATGATTTGTACGTATCCGAACCTCATGTATAATGATTTAAATAATGTTATTTACTTATTAGAGAATCATATTCATTGTTATGATATCATATATGGTTCACTTATGACTTTATATTACCTGTTCTTGTGTAAATTCCATGTTAAAGCAGCGTTTTCGGTAAAATCTTTTTTTTGTTGTACGTGTTTGGACTTGTTGTTCTTGATATTATTATAACTTATATCATGATTTACTTAATTATATAATGTAAATCATGATTTATATATCATATATATTCAGTATATATATATATAATAGATATATGAATGAAATGAAATACACCGTTCATGGAGATGGTAAGCCGTACGTACGCATGAACGCTGTTTTCCTTTCCTTATTGACTTGAATGGAAGTAAGTAGATGACATATATATATATATACACATAAATCCAGTAGCTTCATTATGTCATATATTTCATTATTATTCATTATATATACTTTATAATCATTCTTGAGTGGTTAACTTGGAGAATGAATCTCATCGTGTCGTGGAGACGATAATCCGTACGTACGCACGAGCGATGATATCATTACCATAATTATTGAATTGAATTGGGGTGGATGATATAATATCTCAGAATCCGTATGATGTTGTAATAACCATATATAGTTATTCTTTACACCATTATACCCATCCAAGTAAGGTGGTGGTAGAAAAACATATTACACCACGGCGTGGAGACGGTATTCCGTACGTACGCACGCGCGGTGATTTCATTTTTCATAGGATGTATAGAAGGTGAAATAGGGTTGTTTAATATTTATAATAACATATCATTATATACTTAATATTTATTTTATTACTTTACAATGAAACAACTAAAGAAGAGGAAGTAGAAGAAGAAATAAACTTCAAAGAATCGGTTGAAGAGATTACCTCTTCTTCGACGTGCCTTTTTTAAACTTCCTCTTAGGGAACTAGAGTTGGTCTTTTGAGAAGACCAGAACCTATATTATATAACTATAGAGGTTGATAAGAGAAATTTTCAGGTTTTGGCCAAGCTTGAAGGCTCAAAATTGTGTAAAGAGGAGAGGGAGGAGGTTCCCTTTTATAAGGGAGGAGTGAGGCAGCTTAGGAAAAACTTAATATATTATTTTATAATAAATTCATATTCGGTTTATAATGAAACCAAAGTGACTTTGTTTGAGGCTAGGGTTGGTATGGGTATAAGTACTCTCAACCAATAGGTTTTAGACAAGTTTAGGTTTCCATTTTAACCTTATCATTTAGATTTAACTCTAAGTTAAATAATTTAACTTTTACGTGTCTTCTTGTATTCTTACACTATACGGTTAATAAACTTACTATAAACTTCCAATATAACCCCAATTGGTTAATTATTGTCCTATATATTATTATATAAGTCTTTTAGCTGAACCTTATATTTTTAGGACCATTATAATATAATATTTATTTTAAAAACTCTTTTAGGTCAATTTTGACACTATTTAGTATTTTGTTTTCTCTAAATTCATAAAAGCATTATTATTTCGAACACAATTCATATAAACAACCATAATATGTTATATTAACCTATTAAATTAGTTTAACTCATAAAAAGTCTCAGATTACATTTATTTGGATATGTATAACATCAATTATGTTAATATTTCATTAATGAGGTAATTATTGCATCATCATTATGTCGTAAATAAGTTAAATTATTTAATGTCTAAGAATTATAAATAAAATAACATTATGTAGGAAGTATTTTTATATTTATAATTAATATTTATAGTCTAATATATCTTATGTATAACCCTATATTAAAAATGTTTTAGTTATTAAACTTGGATTTTAACTCTTTTAACTCTTCTTTGAATTAAATAATAATAAATGTCTTAATCTAATCCAAGTGGACCTAAACGATAATATTATATGCCTATGGTTGTTTTTGGTTGAATTATAATTATACAATAGAATTAGGACATGTGTTAGGGTAATAATAATATCATTTTACTCTTAATTACCCTATTTACTTTTAGCCGTGGTAAATAAAAGTAAAAAGTTACTATTCACCAAAAATTATTTTTATCTTATTGAACAGAATTTTAATCCTTAATATTAACCGTGTCTCTTGTATTTTAAAAATTCCACTCACAGAAGCGGTAAAATTAAGTTTTATGTAAATTTTCAAAATCTCCTAGGAGGTGGTTAAAAGACGGTGAAAAGTTCAATAAAATTTTTATATATCTAAAATTATTATAAAATGACTCCAATGAATTACATTGAACTTATATAGGTATTATGTATCAATTTTGACCAAAAATAAATTTAAATAGAATAATTAATTATTTAAATAAAAATCAGTTTTTAAATAGTAACCCAATGTTTTCACTATTCATCAAAAAATGAAAGTTTTCAGAAAAATACCAAAAATTCACCCTAGGCTAATTTCGATATTCCGAATCCAAAAATGAAGTCCATTCTGAAAGATAAAATTTATAAAATTTCAAAAAGTGGGTATTTATATTCATAACGGCTAATTCATAATAATATTATAATAATATCTCATTTAGTGAAACTCGGTATTGCGTACTACACATGCTATCGAGGAAGGTCTTGATTGCATGTAATGCAAGCCAAGTCAGTGCTGCGTGTTGTGAAAGATCCATTTGGAGTTGCGTATAACATAATCAAAACTTATTTCATTTATACATTAAACAAAATATATACTTAATGTTGCGTAGAATAATTTCTACAAAACGAACTTGAAATTGTGTATAACACGAGCCAAGAATACTATTGCGTATATTGCAAGCTAATATGGTGTTGCGTATAGTACAAGATAATCTTGGTGTAGTGTATAATAGAATTCATCAAAAAAATAATATATCTCATAAAATCTCAGGGTGTCACATGCACCTTAACCCCCTAATGGTTTTTTTTGTAATCTTACCTTTTAAACAAGCATGACATATTTCAAGTGAATTAATCTAAAAAGATTTTATGTATCCATCTTGATAGATATTTTTCAAATGCTTCTCATTTAAAAAACCAAGATAGTGATTCCATGACTTGTTGTTATATGAGTCATGTGTATTTTCACCACCATCAATAGCTGATATTTTATTTTACTTAACTTAATACATAATGTAACTTATTTAATTATGGCATACTATAACATACGTTATCCTTATAAAAGTAGAAACCCTTATCTTCAAAGTTCAAAATAAATTCATCCTTATTTAATCAAGAAATGAAAATAATGTTCTTGGTGACACTAGGAACATAATAATAATTCTTTAAAACCGAAATTTATCCTTTTGAAAATGTGATATGGTAGTCTAAAATGGTAATAAAAATCAAACACTCAATATTATAATCCATTGGATCCACCTCATCTCTATAAATATACCAAAATATAATTGGTTACTGTTTTTGGATACAAATGTGAGCACCGTAGGTAGTATATGATACCCAACTTGTAAATATGGAATGATTACACTAAATAATGAACTCACCTTATGCTTCCCCTTTCTTATTTAGATTGGTGAAATTCCTCTTCCAGTTTCCCCTCTTGACACATGAAAAATATATTTAATCTTATTTATTTCCTTTCACCTTTATATTCTTCTTCTATGAAGGAATATGCCCCAGATCCTTAGACTTGGGTGAGTCTTCAGACCCTTTTCCTTGTTCCTCCCAATATTATTTACCATAAGGGAAGTGGGTTATTCATACCCCATTTATTTATCAACTTGGTGAATAAGAGTAAGAAGTTCTAAATTGTCTTCTCATTATTTCTCATACTATAATTCATAATTAAATTGGAGAAGCTTTTGGGTAGTGTTGAAATAATTAGATCTATGTGTGGCTCACCATGAATCATAAAACATGATGTATAGGTTCTTAATTTATTCAATAATCTTGACTACATATGGCCAACAAGCTCTGACTCTCTATGCTTGCATGTGAACAGTACATTGGAGATCTCATATCCCTCTAATATCACCTTATCATGACAGAGATCTCGATTGTGAGAAATGATAATATACACATTCATATCCTCATATTTATTTAAAATATCAATGGAAATAGAGGATAAAATGAAACATTGGACATCCATTGTGTCATACACTTGTTTTACATAGATAGATGCTTCTTCCTTACTAGCCTCTTTAGCAAGGAATTTGAGAAGTGGGGATTCCATCACATACAATTTCTATTCACGGAGTATTATAATGCGTAAGAACCTATACCATTCCTAGAAATTTTCACTTGTGAAAATGTAATCCTTCAATAGTATGGATCAAAATGATATTATCGAATTCTTTTGATTTTTCATATATACAAATTTGAGTATTTAATTATTACTTATACTGATTATAAAAATATATTATTTCATTTAATCTCCCACTATTTTCTAAAACCCAATATCACCCACCATCTGTTTTTTAATATTTTATAGCATATATATTTTAGTGGAAAGTGATCTATATACCACTTCCCATTACCCAGACGTGCTCCTGATAGGTTATTTGAAGGGTTTTAGGTAATAATAACTTTCCAACAGCTTTCACTCATAGTTCCTTATTTCATTAAGTGGACTCTCAAATCCTAAAATCCTTTTTTAAAACTTTTCCTTAACCACTGCCACTTATTTACACAAAGTACTACTTATATATTCAACCCTTGATGTAAACTAAGTTAATTCAACCCAAAACATTAAGCTAAAACTTCTATAATAATTGAAATCCCCCTAATTTGGGTTGTTCAAGTACTTTTAACTATGAGTTCGATTCTAACTTTAATTAGTGGAAGGATATATCGACTAAATATATTAGTTGTGGTATTTTTTTATGCGCAAATACCATTTTATCATTTCACATTCCTTATTAATTGTTAGTTAATTTTACTTAAGTGATTAACAATATCTGATAAAACATTCATTCATAATCTGGTTATATTATATTCTATATTGCATTCTTTTTTAATTCATTTATCATGTGATCGTGAATCATTCAAAAGAATAAATAATTAACCATGTAAAATATCAGTGAAATGATCATGAGATTCAACAATTCTTCGTTTTTCTATCATATAATAATATAACACCAGACCCAATGGGGGAAACACTTTGATCCATAGCTTGGTTCACCTTGGAGAATTCCACATTGGCTCCTATGTATCGCCTTTATTAGTTTTACCTTAGGTACTTAACTCGATCCACCTCATCTTCCCTCTGAGCTCCATCCTTACTCAAGATTTTACTCACAAACAATTGAGGGTATCAAATATATTGGATAAAGAGAATTACATAAAAGAAACCATGGGCATGCAATTTATTACATAATAATGAGGGGATAACACACGAACTATCAATTTTAATTTAATAATAATTAATTAAAATAAAAAAATCACATATAAGGGTTGGTCTAATCTCAGAATCATCAACTCAGTATGCAACAAACATAAATTTTCAACCATTTTATTAATTACTTTGATTCATTATTCAATTAAGATAATGTACCACAAATTATTCCAATTAATTAAATTTAACTTAATTATATTCAATCATCCTTAACACACCATCTTCTAGAGTTTTTAAACAAAATTAATTTTATTTAAAATTAATAAAGTACACAAGTGTACTTGGAGGAAAATTTTTGTGGTTGTACAAAATATTTACAGGAAATAAATTTACTATATACTTATCAATACTATGATATAGAATGTAATTTTTTAAGTAAAAGACCCATGGAACGCATGTGAATATGTTCAAAAATATATATAATATTTCTCTATGAAACACTAGACACATTGTCTGCAGAAGACTACAAGGAATGTATAAAAATACATGACATGTATAAATATACACAGTTCATACTATCTTCTTCTTATGTACATATAATATGACTTGGGAATTGGTGTGTTTCATGTTGTTGATGAGTTCAAGTCACATGGTGTGTAGTATAACTAACATGGTGTGTAACCTCATAGTTATATGGAATGTCTATCTCTCTGTACCGTGGTTACACGGTGTGTATTTGGTCAATCCATGTTCAATTATATCTGGATCTGTATGCCAATACACTTTGTTAGATCTTAGATATGATTACCATTGATCTACCTGACTCTATCAAGAGATATGGATGTGAAAATAAATACATGGCTTGTATATAGGTAGTGCATGTTGTAAAGTTTTCTTTTTTCCAAGAAGAGCCTTCAGTTCCTCTAGATGGTACGAATCGAATGCTTCTTATTTTTTTTATCCCTAACTGGTTACTATTTATGTTTGTAATAATGAATAAAGGAAAATAAAGTGATGTTAATATATTAAAAATAATCTATTTAAATTAATGAAAATGAAAACACATGAAATAAATCAACCAATAATAAATAATTATAAATTAGACATGTGACTACACTGAAACCACTTGTAGGTTCTGGGTGCAGTGAAAGCATACTTTAATGGTATGAAAAACTCAGATTTTAGACTTAATATATGTGTAATTGTTACCACACATGATAAAAACTTCATTTCCCATGCAACTAGTAGATTACTTGCCTAAATTAAAACACTAGAACCATAAGATAAGAATCTTCACATGAAATTTATAATTTATTTATGAGAATATATAGAATTTCCTTAACTTGTAATTATTCTTTCATTGATGATCTGGTTGACTAGATATTTCTATATCATTGTTTCACTATAGGATCCAAGGGCAGAATACCATTATATGTGATCCAAACATTCACTAAAATCTCTAAATGTCATCAGAATTTTTTTTTGTTCTATCATGGTCGGTCCTTTTCTAGTGTTGTTCACGGTTGATCCCAGTTATATTATTCTGAAAGGAGTTAGAACTCTTCATTCTCTCTTGAGGGATTTAGAAAGTAAGAAAAAATAATGGGCTCTAGATCTCTATATCTCTCTCTATGTATTGAGATAGTATCTATATATCCATTGTGAACACCAAGAGTGATAATGGAATGTTTTATAATTAGAAATTTATTATGGTGGGTATAGGGTAGAAAAATCGTACACAAGTCCCTTTCCAACATTAATATTATTGGTTGAACCCATGTAAAAAAATATTATTATTATTACTAATCTCTTGAAAAGTGAAAGACATTAAGAATATAAATAAATATGATTTATACCATTTATAATCATAAAAATAAGCATGGTCTTCTTTACTTCATTTACATTTACTTATCATCAAATAATGAATATTTAATAAATAAAAATCACTACATTATTCTATGATAAATATAATAAAGTTTATATTCTCTAATATTTTAAATAGATATTTATTTTTATTATTTCAATCATTTGTTCTTTTTAATAACTTGGGATTAAATTATGTCGATCAACCAAACTTGAATAAAATTTATTTATTTTATCTTGTTAAATTCAATAACTAAATTTAACTGAGATTTTGGATGCACGTAGTGTGTGAGCCTATAGGCCTCTTTCTAAGTAACATTAGACATAATTGCCTAAAACACATGGTTAGAATATATAAACATGTTATTTCTCCCATGGAGAAATAATTTAATGTCCCAATGACATTCAGCCTCCTACAAACACTTATTGTGTAATATAATCACATTATTGTGATATCTCTAATCAATAAATTTAATTCTGGTTCCATCGAACTATATACTTGATTTCTATTTAAATGAAATTATAGAAATTAACGTTCCCATTGAAAACCATGGACATCGATTTATGTATGTGATTATATTCCCATCAAAGTGTCTAAGATATTAACATTCAGGAAGGGAAAAAATGAATAAATCACTTCTCTCATTTTCCATTAATGAAAAATCACTCATGATGTACCCAACATATCCTACCTCGCCATGATAATATATCATCACGGTTTTCATCAACACATCAAAGTATGCAAGTCATGATATCCATTAATAATAATCTTAAACTATAATGATCAATACACACATCCTAATATTGGAACATCCAATGAAACATGGAAATATGGAATTCCTATTTAACTGGTCTGTTCTCATAACCTTCTATCTTGGAGATTACTAAAGGCATACACCATGAAAAGGTGTCACAATGTCTTAGGATCAACCTACCTGTAATATCCTATATTCTCTATGTCCTTTCCGACAATATCATCTATCCATATAACATATACTCAAGAATGATGTTGTGTCACGATTAGTTTCACATCCTAGTATGGAACTATCGTGACCTTCCATTAGGATGTGTATTCTTAGAAAATTATCACATAAAAGACTCATAGAAAAAAATAATCATGATGTGGTAAGAATATTCATTAAACATATAATCAATTACAAAGTAATTCAGTTCTAGGGAACCAAATACAATAAAATCGACCTTCATTTCAGTCCAACATAATTTTAGTAGTTCCAATCATATTGGAGAAGAGTGACTTATATTTATTAAGTATGCCTAAACATTTACTACTTAAACCAAAAACACCTTGGGGAGTCCTGAATGAATTCCCATATTCCTTTATCTTTCAACCAATTTATGGTTTATCCTCTCCTTTGAAGGTACCAGGGTCACAGCATAAGCCGGTGGCCTAAGGTATTTAAATTTTTTTCTTCATCAGGATGATGAGACTTTTCAACTCCAATGATTTGAGCACCAGTATGGCCTTAGGATCTCGTGTGAAATTATTCAAAGAAAAAAAATAAAATGAAACGCGTACCTCATTCTGAATCAGATGCACTCAACAAAAGCTCATCGACATCAACAGTTTCTCAAAGGATCTCAAGCTAAACCTCATTAGATATTCCACAAAATATTCAAAAATATATAAGATATTCGATCATAATATTTTAGGTGATACCACAGTAATCTGATGATTCCTTCGATATCTCAATGATCACTGCATTGACGTACCTTTGATGCTTGGAGATGAACATGAACTTGTCTCCTATATCGAGATCTCCTCTCTCTAGAAAGCAGTATAGTAGAGAGAATATCTTGAAGTGTTTTAATGAAGATTAATTTTGAAAGATCCTCTCTCCTATATTTATATTGGCTGCTAAATTACCCATATTGTGTTTACAACCCTCCTTTATTAAAATTCCACCAAATAAATAATTATGAAAAACTAATCGGTGTTATAATTATTATTTACTCTTTTAGCACATACCTATAATATATAAAATATATTATATCACAAAACTGAGTTATTAACTCAACTCATAATTCCCAATTTATATTAAACGAACCATAAATATTAAAATAATTTTCATTAGATTAATATTATTCCTCGTATTGAGATAACTTGTAAATAATTTTAGTAAATAAATTAAACCCAACTATTCTTTATTTGGATAATATGAATTTATTTATTCCTTTTGGTGATCTTACATCCTTGAAAAAATCTCAGACCACTGTGGTGGGGGCCACCATGTATGATATACTTATTCAACTGAATAGGTTAGATTCTTGAATACAGTATTCTATGTGAATCTCTTGGCTCTTATCTCGATAGAAGTGAATAGTATCCGTAGACTAAGAGTAGAGTCTAGAAAACTATAAAGGCTCCTAAAAAGATAATAAAAGTCATAGCAATGACAACCAACATTTGAACGCATATTATATAATATAATCACTTTGTATTTAGATATCTCATAATGTAGGACACACACTTGTGTCATCGTCCTTTCTTTATTATTGGTTGATCTAACTAGATAGATTTACCATCGACTGACATACACAAGGACTTATTAATGTACTTCCATCCTGATCAACAGGGCCAAAAATATGTTACTTCCTCTGCCTAAAAGTGAAAAATCATTTCTCGTCCATTCAACCAATTTCATACCACCAATGATACACCCAACACACGATACCTTTCCAGGATTTTATTTCCATAGTTTTTCCTTATATTAAATTACACGATCAAATAGAACACATTGATAATGATCTCATGTCAGGAGACCAATACACATTTATGTAGATATGAAAAACCAATGACACTCAAAACATGTGGTGTTTCTATTATCGGGTATATTCTCATGATCTCGCTACTAGAGATCCCCAAGTGCAAACATCATTAGAATAAGTATCAATGCTTATGATTCATTATCACCTGATAGTCAGACATCAATTGTTTCAAGTCAGTATGATGTATATAGACCATATTTCCTTTGTTTAATATTAATGTTGTAGTATCTCAAGGTTCTCATTATAACCTGGTATCTTCTATAACCTTTTGATAGGAAGATTAATCTATGGAAATTACCATAGAATAGTAGACATAGAAATATCTACACTATAATGGTAAGTATTCATTATATATATCTAATTGTACACATGATATGGTAATTGAAAAGTACTATATAGTTGGGTCTAGGGTACCCACTATTATAAAACTCACACTTTCACTAGATCCAACTTACTAAATATACTTATTATCTCTCACATGATTAAGATCATGTTCCTACTGAGTCACTGATTTAGTTTGTGGGTCTTAAATGATTCCTATCTATGGATATTCTACTATATATGAACTCACCTCCATGTAAAACTTCTCAAGAGGAGGTATTCCTGAGTATATACCTTTTTCCCACTATCAAATCATAACATCTTATCTATTACTAGTAACATAACTATCATTATGATAAAACATTACTTTGTAGATGCGATTCCAAGAACTGGAACAAATAGTTCTATGTAATAATTTCTTGTTAGCTTTCTTAGAAGTTGCAACGTACTCTATATTTATTGTTATGGATGCTACTAGCTTGTATGATCTTATATTTCTCATCACTTTTATCCTAACTATGAAATTAGAACACATTTATACAAGGAATACTAGTTTGTTCCCCCTCTTATCTAGTATCCCTTCTTCTCCACATATCAGGTATATATCTTCTATATTTTCCTAAGTACAATCATATAGTACTGACTGCTTTACTTTCAGTTCTTCTAGATATAACTAATATTTTCCCACCATAAATTATATGTTGTAAATATCATTTAGTTTACATATCATGGCATAAGTGATCGATCCATATCTGAAGCATATGGAACTCAACTCACCACTTAAATCCACTTCAATTCCAATGCATGTCCTCTTAGATATATTTTTGACATGTGACACTTGTAACAGTTCTCTATATAATTTTTCCAACTTGTATTTTTCAATACCATGTTACTATATGTATGATTTACTAAGATTAAGAGACTTTTATATCTACCTCAATAGATCTTATTCTCTATAAATAAATTTTATACCTCAATTAAATAACTATAGAATGACTTTCATCCTAGTCTTATCAAAATATAAGAACAATATATTTTTTACATATGTTTCGGAACATATTTTACTTGGAAAAAAATGGCACTCCAACTAACCTCTGGTAGAAACATGGAAAATATTCATCCCAAATGAACATTAAATGATTTTTATGCTTCAATCATAAACTAGATTTTAGTAACTTATAACCTTACTGGAATTCTATGATTTCACCATCCCTTTCTGGTTGAATCAAATAAACACCTTCCATGATTGGTGGTTGTGACATCAAATGCATAATAAAATGATCATAGATATTATCTATAAAAAGTAAAATAACAATTGATAAATATAAAAACCCATACTTTACATACATATATATTAATTCAAAATTTAAGAATATTAATTTCAAAATATAACAAATCCATGATAGGACCATATAGGTACAGTGTCTTTAGAAACTGGGAAACATAAACAATTGGTTCATAAGACGTCTTCATTGTCACCCACTTATTTCATCATAAATATACCCCTTTTGACATATATTAATTAATACCCTTCTTAATAACTTATCAAAAATTAACATATGAAAGGGTGATATCAGATTCTTAGTAAGGGTAAATAAGGGAGATATCAATAATATCATAATTATAAGACATAAGAACATAACATTTGAAAGTCTTATCCTACCTATGAAAGATCATGATATCATGTCATGTGATAAATCATGAAAGTTCATAATAATCAATGAACATAATCCAAAAAGTCATAAAATAAGACATAAATTTTTGTGGTATACACATATGCATAAAAATCATTTTATATTAGTTAAGGCTCATTTCCAAGACCATCATAGCGGAAAAAGTCCATTACTGAACTGAGTGCACTCCTCGTTCCATCCATGTATTACTGAACTGAGATCATTTCACATTCCAACCATGTCTATCTCATGAGATATATATCCTAACCCAATGAATTTAAGAGAGATATAGGTCTCACCCATCACATAATGAAATCATTCTTATATATTCCACAAAAACATTAATCGTTCATCATAGCATAACCCAAAGAATAAAATGTGTTTCTTCAAACATCATTCCACCATAACATAATCCATATAAAACAAATGGATTTCACAAATATAATTCCATCATAAAAACAATCAAAACATATGAACACTAAGTATATTATTCTTAAAACATAACCCTATTAAATAATAACATCTAAAATGGAAAATAATTTTGATATAACACTTGAAATAAATTCTTGAAGAAAATATCATTTCTTCCTCAAAAATGATTAAATTTCTCAAAATTCCATGAAATTTTAAAAGGAAAATAATTATTTGAAAATAAACTTGAAATTTTGTAGAGGAATCTACATATTAATAAGGAATTATAAAGAAATAAAAATATGTTCATGTCATATAAAAAATTATCCTCAGACTTTTTTTCTGAATGGTCAAAACAATTACCTCATATCAAATAACGACAAAATATTCCTTTCATACTGTTAAATAAAAATTCACTAATGGGTAAAATTGACTTTAAAAAATGTATAATAATAGATAAAATAATACATATTTAGGAAACATGGACGTGGATGATAAATATACAGCAGTAAATACTTATATATACACAATCTCGTATAATAATGATATTGTGAAATTATCCCTTACCTTTTTGGACGGATTTCCTTTGTATGTATCTGAACCTACTATATAATGATTTAAATAATTTTGTTGACATATTTCAGAAATGAAGTAGTTTTTATTATATCAAATATGTTCATATTATCATTCATTTGTTAATAACATTTCATTCTTACTCATTGTTCGGATATTAACAGTTTTTTGTTCTTATGCATATTTTGTCAAATAAGTTATGGTTCTCCCTCATAGGTCATAGTTATATCATTAAAAAACATAATATATACCATATATTCTCATTATTTACATTTATATAATCATGATTTAATGAAGATCAAGTAGAATGAATCACATCGCATCCTGGAGACGGTAGGTCGTACGTACGCACGACTGACGATATCATTCACATATTTGTTGAATAGTGTTGAATTGGATGGTGTATAATATTTATTAATTATAATAATGCTATAATAATAATATATAGTTATTATTTCCATAATTATACCCATACAAGTATGATGGTGGGGAAAAAACAAATTATACCACGGTGTGAAGATGGTAAGTCGTACGTACGCACTCATGGTGATTTCATTTTTCATATGATAGATAGAAAGTGGAATATTTCTATTCGATAATCATAATATAATCTTATTATATAATTTATAATGTATTTATTACTTTATAATGAATCAATTCATAAATATTAAGTAGAATAAGAAAGAAGTTTGAAAGAACCTATAGAGGAGGTCACCTCTTCTTCGACGTGCTTCCTCTAAATCTCTTCTTAGAGAACCAGAGTTTGTCTTTGAAGAAGAATAGAACCTCTAGAATGAAACTAGGGAAGTTGATAAGTTAAAATTTTAGAGTGTGTATGAGCTTTAAGTCTCAAATTGAAGTGAATAGGTGACGGAGGAGGTTCCCTTTTATTATTGAGGTGAGGGTCACTTTTGGGATCTCCAAAAATATTAATTTATAATAAAATCAAACCCCATTCAAAAACCTCATAAATGTCCTAATTTTGAATATTAAATCAGATAGTCTTTTAATATAATCAAACAATATATTTTAGACAAGCTTTTCTATCAATTTAAACCTTGTTGTTTTAATTAACACTTAGTGATTCTATTTAATTTTTAACTAGGTTAACAAATATTTCAATATTAAAACAGTGAAATATTTACATATTTGATGAAAATTAGACCATAAATAAATATCCATAACATTTTATAACATAAAATAATTATTCAAAATTTTTAAAAAATGATTTATTATTTTTAAATAATTTTATAAAACATTATTTTGATAAAGAATCAATAGTGTCAATTTTGAAACTATTCAATTCATTGATTTTTATATTTATTAATATAACTATTTAACTTCAAACTGACTATTTTATTATTTTAAAATAAGGTCAAGTTCATATATAAAATTATTTAGACATATTAATTATTCTATATTTTATTTATTTTAATATTTTTAATAACATTTATCTGTTATCTCCATTAATAAAATAATTACTAAATAAATTTTGTGAAATTATTTAATATACATATTATTGAATAAAACATAAAAATAAAATACTATGATGAAGATAAATATACTATATTTTAGAAGAATATTTTTAGTTGAATTTACCTTCTCTAAAATCCAACATTTAAAATGTTACACTTATTAAATTATGAATGTGACAACTTTAACATCACTTTAAATAAAATAATATAAGTTTCCCAGTATCTTCTATAAGGCTCCAAATGGTCACTAACTCGACCCTTGGATGGTTATGGTCGAGATATACTCGACGAATAATATTTTTTCAAGTTTTTGAGTTTTTATGGTTATTGTAATTTTATTAAAAACTCTTTTGTTGATTTCTCATCAATTAATTAATTTTTACATCATCAATATATAAATCTTAAATGTAATTATTTATTTCCTAAAAATTAAAAATAAATTACCATGATAAAGAGAAACATTTTAGATTCCATATAAGTATTTATAATTGAATTTATCTTCCCTATAAACTTATATAGAAAATGATTTATTTATTAAAATTTGAGTGAGACATATTTAACTTTCCATTAGAGATTCTGATTGTGGGCAGTGAGTGGTTGTGTGATGGATGATCCCATTTCGTAATGGCGATGGACTTTGAACCATTCCCTCCTTCAATAGAGGGTGGACCTCTGACATCCTTTAAGGGGGAAACTTCCAGGATCTTCTCACCCTTCTCCAACTCTTCCCTCCTTCCTTCATTTCCTCCAATATCTCTTTTCCCTAAGGTATCAAATCTATTCAATGGAAACCCTAACCTCAAGATCTATACACTGGAATTATACGTGGAGACAACTCTTAGGAATCTTACACCGATTTCTCGATTCAAGAAAAGATGTCCTTCGGTGGACGTGTTTGATAGATTTGTTTTTGGTCACTGGGATCTACAGGAGAGAGCGACTGTCAGTTTTCTTGACACCAAGAATATTATGATCTAGTTCAAATTGGAGGAGAATTTGATCAAGGACTGGTCCAACACACCCTGAAGCTACAATGGTTCTCATTTCATTTTATTTAGATGGTCTTATGACTTCCACATGAAATACTTCTCCTCTTTATTTGCGATCTAGGTAATTTTTTCTCAACTCCCGCTTCCGTTTCAAATCCCATATATTTTGAGAATGTTAGGGAACCTTGTGGGTATATTTTTATGCCATTTAAATAGAAAGATATATCTCTATCACATGGTCTATCCACGGGTCTATGAGGAATTGGAAGTTTCAAGGATGCCTTCTGAGTTTGTTTGGATTATAGTGGGTGAGTAATATTATTGTAGACAACATGTCATCAACAAATCTTGGGTCAAATTTTTCTCCATTTGTAATTAATTAAGAGACTCAGCAGCTTCATGTATAAAGGTAGGCAGTGAAAAAGGATTAGGGAAAATTGTGGAGGGATTCTTTCCTAGGCATCAGCTTATGGGTGTTCCCTCTGGTCCTAATAATTGATTGAGGTCTGATTTCGGTTACATGCAAGAAGTCTGTGAATGCTTGTTCGGAGCACTAATTAGTGAAATCTTCTATTGAGATTCATGTTGATAGTGGTAGGGGATTAAATTATGAGTTCAATGTACCTTCTACAAATAGAGATGTATTATGTTCTTCTCATATTATACAGAGTGTTTCTACTTTGAATTTCAATGAAGATACTCAAGGGAATGCAGTGGGCTTTGGTGTTGGCATTGATTCTAATTATGCTTCTCACCCTAGGATGTAAAGGGAAACAGATGCATCTCAAGATTTTATGGAAAGGGATACATGTTCAATTCAAATAGCTCACACTGAGATGGAAAGAATTGAATATGTTAGTGAATGGGAATATGATGTGAATGAGGTACCTCCCAAGACTCCCTTGGGTGCATCATATACAAAGGTGGTGTGGAAAGGTTGAGGCATTAGGACAGGTCCTAGTAGGGAGGTAGCAGGCCTTGAATTGGGTAATAATTTTGAACAGCTACCGATTGAGGAACAAGTCTAGTAGATTTTTTATGATCTGGTTAGGCCGTCAATAGATGTATATATGGTCTCTAGGAGCGATACCAGTGTAGGTGAATCATAGTCTCTGATCCCAGGGGGATAGGAGAAGGAAGGTAATCCATAAAGAGAAGAATTATTACTCGTTTTTCCACCTCCAACAAAGACGCGATCAATAAAGAAGTTCAAAGCTAAGCATGAAGATAGTGATGTTGTCTTCCAGTATCATAAGTTAGGTGATGTAATTGAGTAATCCATGGAATTACATATGATCTAGGATGAAGAAGTAGTGGAGTAGGTTTTTTCCCTTAAAGCTTCTAGAATTATGGGGAGGTCATTGAGGGTGGACCTCAATGTGGAGAAATATACCTAGATTGAAAACCAAGACCTGATTCTTGTTGGGGGATTCAATAGTTGGAAGATCAGGATCAAAGAGTAAATCCAGTCATGGGACAAGTTGGCCTTTCATTTTAAAGATCTGATAAGGGATGAACCAGACACTCAGGTAACCAACATCTCTTGGAAACTATTTAGAGAGATTAATTATGGTAGGATCTGATTGTTCTTCAATGGATCTCCAATTTATTTTTTGTTTTTGACTCTGGTTTCTCACTTTTACCATAAAAGTGTTTGAATAATAAAAATATAAATTTCAGAAAAATATATTTAACTTTTCTTTAAATAAAAAAAATTAAATGTGTTAATCTCATCCAATTGGCTTTCAAAGGACACCATTTTGACCAAAGGATGATTTAGGTCGAAAAAAAACTCATCCAATGATATTAATACAAGTGTTAGGGTAATTTTATAATAGTATTCTTACCCTTAATTACCTGATTTACCCTTTTACCATATTAATAAAAATTACCGAAGTTACTATTCGTAATTCTAAAAAATAAAATAAATCTATTTACATAATTTTTAACTACTAATTACATATATTGATTCCATTTTTCAAAATTAAATACACATAAGTTGCAATGATTAATTTAAAATTAATCATGTTTTCAGAAAGAGAGAATGAGTTTTAAAAGTTAAAACAATGCAAAAGATTGAAATGTTTTTATATCTGGATTCAGTGGAAAATTAATGATAATGACATACATTATATTTAATGATAAAAATATATCTAATTATACTTAAAAAACAATCAATATTATTATTTAACTATATAAATTATTTTGATGAAAAAGTTTTTTTCTATTAAAAATGAGTGTTTTTTACTATTCATCAAAATTTGAAAGTTGTCCGAAAAATATTAAAAATTATTTAATGTAAATTTTTATACCCCAATTCTAAATAAAATATTTATGTAGTCATATAAAAATTATTAATGTATCAAAATATTAATTTTAAATAGGTTCTCCATTAAAAGGTGGAAAATTACCCTTTTAAAAAAATATAGGTTTTTATACATCAAATAGGGTTTACTCATACCCTTTTACAAAACTATCTATTGGATAAATATAAAAAATATTTTTTTATGTATATAAAATCTATATTTCATTAATTTCATTTACTAATTACAATTCACTAAGTTTATTAATACAAAAATATAATTGAATTATATTTTTCAAAAAACAATTTAATGAATGACTTCATCGTAAATTTTCATAAGATAATTATATTTATTCCTGCTTACCTAGTAGCTTGGTTAAAATTGTCATTTTATATTAACGGAATCGCGTGGTTTGTTTAAACTCGTGATTGTGTGCAATGCATGCTATTGAAGAATTAAAATTATTTTGAGAAAATATTTCATAAAAACGCCTCAGTGTTATAATTAAGGCATAATGACTTGATATGAACAATCGATCCATATTAGTACCACACTTGTAAAACCCATATATGATCCCACTTGGATACCCACTGAAATATTCAAAACAATGATCCCCTTTTCACTTTAATATATAGAATCCTATATAGAATTTTAATTGACCTTGCCAATCTTAGACGATTTCCAAATATTACCTACTTATATAAATCATTATTGAAAATTAATAATTTATCACTTGCAATGGTGAATATAAAACCATCACTGTGGTTCTAGCCTTCCTACGCAGTATATGTCTCTAGATCATTCATATTCCCCACCTTGTGTGGAACTTGTTCCTATAGAAACTACATGTGCATCTATAGCATTTACTAAACCCTAGTCAATCCGGATCCCACTCTCTCAAATAGATATTTTTACCCTCATATAGAAATATAATCATTAACATGACATATCTTTTTATCATATGTATTTTCTGATATTGTAAGAAACTTTTAGAATTATTACATTTGATGAACATTGTCATTTTCTTGATGCAAGTTTGTTTATATCCTTAACTAACTCTTTACATCTAAACACATGTTCTTATGACATATTGGATTTCCATTATAATACAACTATTATTATATCCATTTTAATAATAGTTGGAATATAGTTATGAGATATTTTTGTTATTCGAAAAGAACGCCTTGAAATATAATGGATGTTTCTTCAAGTTGCAACATTGATATGACATACATCATGACTCTGATTTATAAAATATGTGTTTAGGAATTAATTCATGCTTCTTTTTGTTGGTCAATGTTAAAATTTAGGACTCATCATCAATCCTTCTTATTAACATCAATGATATGATGTGAATAAGGTTATGTGTGTTTCGGAATTTCTCCACGCTATATTATAATAATCTATTAATGCTTTATCAAGATATTCTTTGGCATGTTGGTCTAAAGTAACTCATTTCTTCTGACCATGCATATATCAGACTTCACGTTAATATCCATTTATTACTTAAAGGAAAATTATAAAGTATATATACCACTATCTCACTCTAGGAGTAGTTCACACTAACTAGAAGAAATAATTTTGAAATCATTGTGGCTTACCATTATTTCTAAAGGCTTCTTTTTCAAGACTAAATAACATGATAGTACATAAGGTTTTTAGCTCCACTGAGTCTTAATACCTTGTTGAGTATATCCTTAACGTCCACATTTATTTTTATGTGAAAAATAATTATCTTTCCACATCTTGTTATATAAGTCTTAAATTTTTATATTCATCCTATATTTCCTATGATTCATGTTTTACTGAACTATTAGTTGAGTATGAAACACCAAAAACAACATTGATTCATGAACCTAGAATTCTATCTCCTAGTCTCCAAGGTAAACATAAGGTAAATGTTATTTTATACTCAACAAAATTTCTACTAGAATCAATCACATGGTAATTAGAAGTTGTGTGCTTCTCACCACAAACTTAAGAATCACCTTTTCTCAGTCACTTGTATAATATAACTCACTGCTTGTAATTTTTCTATACTTACTTGGATACTGTATTTTGATACACATATGTCATAAAAATATTATATTTAATATCAAATAAGTATGTCATAATCAATACTTATAAATGATGAATATACACTGAAGAAGAAGTGGGTACTCTCTTATTCAATTCAGTTAATTGTGATTAAACTTCCATAGATTTATTTCATAATATAAGAGGAAAATAACAACTTTTTATTTCATCTTTCTTTGAAGGAAGTTGAAAAGGTGAATTTGGAATCACTCGTTCCATTTTCCTTATCACATTGTCTTTAAACTTATTCTACATAATAACTAAAAATTAATTTATCTTTAATATTCTTATTTCTTGGTGAACCGTACCTAAAATGTAAAGAAGTGTGTACTCCATCCTGGTCATTTTGTAACCCTAAAAAATTAGAGTAATTGGGTGAAAATGATATAATAATCGTACTCCTTGAATGATAATGATTCGTATTTAATATTTACACATTACCAATGTAACTATCATCCATTCATACCTCACCTCTCTTTCGCATTGTAAGTTTCTCAGAAATGAGACTAAAAGTTATATCATCCATGTCCTGATGTAGTTTCCACAATTGAAATTGGATGATAATGATAGAATAATTATATAACCATAATATGTTATATACATGAGTCTCGTATAATAAATTTTACACCCTCCCTCAATGAGGTGGATAAATATGTATTGAGGACACCAGCACCTAGAATTTATAATATCATAGTATTATGTGCAAGCCCATGTACTAAACTTAGAAATCCATGCTAGTTTGGACTTCTTCTTTATCCAAAATTTATCACATTGTTTTTGTCTTATTAATTTCCACTTTTTTATATAATAATGAATCTAGAATATTATACTTTTATCTTGATTAAATATTTAGAAATTATTGGTTAAATCATTAAATGTCTTCCACTATTTTTTCAAATTTTAGGAACCCTTTATACTAGAATCAGAATACTCATTTTCTTGAGTTTTCTAGTAGAAATGATCATTGAGCCTCCCTTAATAGTCTACAAGATTTGCCTATTCCACTACTCAAATAGTTGAAGGTCGGAGTTTGACTGGCCAACCACATTAACTCATAGTTCCTTGATCTGTTGAGTGAAGTAAAAAGCTTCTAAAATCATAAACATGATTTTCTCAACACTTGCCTCTAAAATTAAAACATGCTAGGTTTGGATAATTATTTACTACAACTTTAGTCATGTCAACACATAAAACTCTTATGAACTTCTCATTAGTGAGAGGCATCCTCAACTTTGGCTGACGAGCACCACAAACACTAGGTTTTGTTCAAATTCAAATAATGGAATGAATTTAATGAGTTAATATTTCTTTGAGGGTTTTTCTGTTTTTCTTGAATAATATAATTCATTCATATTAATCTTTTTAATATGTTTTTTGTGATCACAATTGAAAATTAATAGAAAAAACATTCACCATTTCTTTATAAATTTTATTATTTATTGTTTTATGAATTTTCCCACTATCATAAAATGAATAATAAATAAATGTGTAAAGAAAATTAGTTTCCCGGCTGGTCTTGATCATTTAATACCAGTTCATCCATTTAAACTCACTGGACCAACGATGACCTAGAGGTAATATACCTATGTTTCAACTTGAATATTAATGTATATAATCCCCCTCTAGTACTTCTCATCTAGATTTTTCCTTGACTGGGTGTGCTCTGCATCATACATTGTCCTCGTCATGGTGTTCCACCTCATCTGGGTGGGGTATATGTCATACATTATCTTCATTAAAAAATAAATTACACTCACACACAGGTGAGGGGAACTATAGGAAATATACATCAGATAAAATTGGATGTGCGGGCCCTTATACAAATTGAAGAAAATGAAATGATGATGTGCAGACCGTCTTAATTACTTAAAATTATCACACGCAATTAAATAATTTATTAAATAAAAAACATACACATGTCAATCAATTGCTCAAGATCATTCAGTATAAATAAAATTGCGATATAAATCAAATTGTAATAAATTATGTATGATGATATTTAATTAAATTAATTGAATTAATAGAATTAAAATAATTAAATTATATTTGGCCTCATAATTAATTTATTTTTAATTCCAAAAAATAAATATATTTATTTATTTAAACTAAAACCTGAATTAAATTAATTTTTCACCGGGTATTAAAAATTATATTTTAAACCCAAAATTAATAGTTTAATTAATTGAATTTAATTATAAAATTGAATTAATTTATTGAATTATGTTTGGTTAATCAGGGATCTGAAACTCCTCCCTAGCCCATTGTGGGTCGCGCCAAACCCACGCAAACTCGTAACAGGCCATGAAAAAACCCATGTAGGGGTATTGTGGGTCAGACTGATTTTCCGACACCTGTACCAAGTGGGGGTGACCCACTTGAACAATGTGTTTCTGGGTATCTACTGTTGTGAGACAAGCTCAGGTGGCTTGAATCCCGGACAAGGTGGGGTGATGCTGAGCAATGTCGCGGGGTGGAGCAGGGTGTGGGATGCCGGATGTCCAGAGCTGGCATGGGAGGTCGAACTAGAGGCCAGATTTGGTGGTCGACTGAAGCTGCCAGTGTGCAGGGGTGAACCGGGGAGGCTAGTTGTGGATGAAATAGGAGGGTGACACCAGGAGGCTGGAGGGTGGGTTTCAGAGCTCATTGGAGGAGGTTCACCACTAGTCAAGGCAAAGAGGATGGACAGGACCTCATAAGGGGATAGGCAACAACCAAGGGGAGAGGCGGCCAATGGGGTCGAACCCACTGTTGGAGGAAATGGACAATACAGAAACTAGGGGGCCACCTAGTTCACCAAATTCCACCACCTCTAAAACTTGTAGCATCCCTTTTTTCTATATTTATTTATACTGACTTAAAAATATAGGTCTCTGTATTTTTTTCTTTTTATGTTTTCTAAATTCCATAGCCTCTTTCCAATTATTGAAAATAGGTTTTGTTTTTTTATTAAATGAAAATAATAATTTCATAATTATGATATTATAATTAAAATTATAATACATATTATATATTATTTTCAATAAAACATGGAATGAACCTAGCCATAAAATATTTTTCTGACAATCGGAATCCAATTGGTGTTCTATCAATAAATTATAACTAAACAATTCAACAAAAATTGTTCATCAATTTTAATTTCCTTTGAATTGCATTGGAATTTAATTAATTTTAATACCCAAAAATAAAACCATGCATGATTCATAAAATTTTTCTCAGATGGATGAAACTTGGCTATTTGACCTCGGATCGAATCATAGTCAGATATGTTGGGTCTGATTTAGTACCTTCTACTTAATTTTAATGCAACTTAATTTTTTCTGGGATCAAAATAATTATGTGATGTTATGATACCAATTGAAGGTACTGGGGTCATAGTGAAAACTATTGGGCCTGGTATTTTAAACTTTTATGATGATACTTTTCATCACCAATGATATGAGCCCCAGTACGGTCCTAGGATCTCTTGTGAAATTATTAAAAGATAAAAACATGTACCTCATTTTGAATCAGAGCTCACTCGAAGGTACCATGCTATCGATGACCATTTCTTGAAGCATCCAAAGATGAACCCCTGTTGATCTTCCACACATGCTTCAAAAATCTACACGAGTATCGATCGCTAGATTCTTGGTGCTAGCGCAACGATCTAATGATGTCTTCGCCGCCCTAATGATCACCACATTAACGTACCTTGGACCCATACAAATTAATTCAATCTGATCACCTGGATTAAGATATTCTCACTCTAGAAAAAGGGATATGAGAGAGATCCTCTAGAAATCCTACAACTAATAGTCATTGTGTAAGATCCACTCTTCTCTACTTATAGTGGATTCTCAAATTCCCTGATTGGGTTCCCAAACCTCGTTTATTAAACGTCCAATAAATAAATAATTATGAAAATATGATATTTTTTTAAAATATTATTTTTTATTTTATCACATACCTATAATTTATAAAATATATTACGTGATAAAATCAAGTCATTAACTCGATTCATAATACCCACTTAATATTAAACGAACATGGAATATTAAAATAATATTCATTTGATAAATATTATTCATAGTATTTACATAACTTCTAAATACTTTTAATAAATAAATTTAACCCAATTATTTTTAACTTGAATAACATGAATTTATTTATTCCTTTGGTGAAAAATCTCATATCCTAGTGGTGGGTCCCACCATGTCTGATATACCAATTCAACTGAATAGGGAAGATTATTGAAATTTCTATTCTGTGTGACCCTCTAGACCCTTATCATGATAGTGGAGAATAGTATCCACATTCCAAAAGCAGAGTCTAGAGGCCCCTCAAGGCCCCTAAAGAGATGAGGGAATTTATAGCAATGAAAAAAATCCTATGAACACGTACTATGTAATATAATCTATTTGTCTTTAGAAATATCATAAAGCAGGATGCACACTTATGACATTGTCATTTTCTTACTTTATTTTTTATTGATCTAACTAGATAGATTTACCCTGGACTTCCTTGGTTAAGGACTTATGAAGGTTAACCATCCTGATCTATAAGGCCCGAGATATATTACTTCTTCAACTCGAAATCAACAAATCCTTTCTTCACCATTAAACCAATGGCATACCACTAATGAAGTGTCCAACACAAGCTACCTCATCACGATTTCACTATCATTGTTTTTTCCTTGCATCAAAGTATATGATAAAATGGTACACATTGATAAATATCTCATGTCAGGCGACCAATACACATGTTTGTATATAAGAATAACCAATGACACCCAAAAAATGTGGTCTTCCTATTGGCGGGTATGACCTCATGATCTCACTACTAGAGATCACCAAGTCCTAAATTCATGAGAAGGAGTCTCAATGCTTATCATCCCCTATAACATGATAGTAAAACATCAACTATGTCCAGACAGTATTATGTATTTAGACCATAAGACCATTGTTTAAGAGTAATGTCATAGTATATTGAAGTTATCATTATAACATGACATCTGCTATAAACTTTTGATACGATGATTAATCTATAAAAATTACCATTTAACAGTGGACATAGAAATATCTACACAATAATGCTAAGTATTTATCATGTATGTCTTACTGTAAACAAAATATGGTAATAAAAAAGTAATGTATAGTTAGGTTTAGTGCACCCAATATTACAACATTTGTGACTCTGTTATGTTTGGAGTATCTTGTAAAATATTCTCAAACAATATACCCTTCCTCCAGAATAACATCTAGAACCCTTTTCTTCTATATTCACCACCATTATCAGACCTCAAGAACTTAATCATTCAATGAGTATCCTTTTTCACCAAGTTTTCACATTAGATGAAGGTTCCAAAGACCTCATAATTATACTTCAGAAATAATGCCCACCTTTTATGAGTCACATCATTGATGGATGTCCCATATAATAATGACCCTCATTGATAATGAATTGGAGTTATCCCCCATACATCTATATGAACCAACAGTAACTTCTGATTCTTAAGAGTTTTACATTCCTTTTGGAAATACATATTTTATTTCCTTCCAATGATATAATCATCAAATGTCATGTGCTCCATGATTTTTATCTTCAATATAACATTAGTGAGGATGATGTTAATCCCATTATTAGTTAAGTAACTCATAGGTCATGCAATAACTTTGTGGAAGTTACCTCTTTTGCATGTGACATACCTTCTGATACACCAATGAGGCGCAACATCCCTTTTAGCTCATTTAGACATAACCATTAAACCATGTGAAATATTTCACACACTATCTCTGAATATTGTGCATAATCCTACATGTAGGGACCCAAAGCTTAACGTACATGGACATTACAATACTTTAGCGGAATACTTAATACATAACAAAAACATACACACAAGAACCGTAATAGTTTAGTGTCTTTGGAAAATTGGAACATAATCTTCTAATCGTGGTGAAAGATCTTCAACATCTCCCATAAAGATCTTCCCCCTTTTTTTTCTTACCTAAAACCTTTATTTATATCCTGGGGAAAAGAAAACATAAAAAGGGTGAGCTTAAATGCTCAGTAAGGGTAAGCATGGATAAAATAAAACATACCATATACATTTGAACTTAAAAACATGAATATAATGTTTAAACATCAAAAGCTTGAGCAATGACATAAAACATGGAAGTATGCAAGGCATAGATCACAATGAAACATTAAGAATGATAAAATAGCATGGGAATAAAACATGTAATTGTGGAAACTATTAAGCACATGATATGGTTTCCATAGTAGCCAACTCATTGCTTCCAAGACCATCTTAGTGGACAAAGTCCTTTTTTGAATCGAGTTCACTCCTCGTTCCAGTCCTGTATTACTGAACTGGTTCAACTTTCCATTCCAGCCATGTCTATCTCATGAGATATAAATCTTTACCCAAGGCATTGGAGGGAGATATAGGTCCCACCCATCTCATAGTGAAATCATTCTTACTTGTGCCACAAAATAAACATAAAACATTCATCATAACCCAAAGAATAAAACGGGTTTCATAAACATCATCCCATCATTTCAAAATCCATATAAAACAAATGGATATAATTTCATAATAAGAATAGTGAAACCATGTAAATAAAAGAGACATTATACTTAAAACATACACATATGAAATAATTTTATTTTATATGGAAAATGGTTTTGATAAAACACTTGAAATGAATTCTTGAGGAAAATATCCTTTCTTCTTTAAAATCATTTTCTTTTCACAAAATGTCATGAATTTTTAAAAGAAAAGTATTTTCTTGAAAATAGTCATGAAATATTTTTGAGGAAGCTCCATGAAAATATGGCTTTATAAAACCGTAAAAATCCTTTCATGCCGTATAAGTTAAAAAACATTCTTCTCGTACTTTTGTCGGAAAAGTCAAAAAGTACCTCGTACGAAAAAAGACAGAAGATTCCTTTCATATCTTTTACTAAAAACTCACCAAAGGGTAAAATTGTATTTAAAAAATTGTAGGTGGATGGAAATAATATTACATATTTAGGAAACATGTATGTGGATGATAAAATACACCCCAGTAATTTCTAAAGTATAAACAATCTAGGATAAAAATGAGATTGTGATATTTCCCTTACCTTAGGTCTGATTTGCTTCATAAGTGTCCGAACCTCCTGTATAATGATTTAAATAATGTCATTGACTTATTACAGAATCATACTCATTGTTATGATATCATATATGGTTCACTTATGGCTTTATATTACTCGTTCTTTTGTAAATTCCATGTTAAAGAGCGTTTTGGGTAAAATCGTTTCATTTGTCGTCCGCGTTTAGACTTGTAATTATTAATATGATTACTTAGATCATGATTAATTAATTACAGAATATAAAACATGATTTATATATAATATATATTCAGAATATATATATATATATAATAGATCAGTAAATGGAAAGAAATACACCGTTCATAGAGACGGTAGACCGTACCTACGCATGATCGCTGTTTTCTTTTCCTTATTGAGTTGAATGGAATTAAGTAGATGACATACATATATATACACATAAATACAGTATCATTATTATGTCATATATTTCATGATTACTTATTATATATACTTTATAATCATTCATGAATGGTAAACATGGAGAATGAATCTCATCGCGTCGTAGAGACGGTAGTCCGTATGTACGCATGAGCGATGATATCGTTCTCATGATTGTGGAATTGTATTAGAGTTTATGTATACTATTTCAGAATAAATATCACTTTACAATAATCATATATAGTTATTATGTACACCATTATACCCATCCAAGTAAGGTGGTGGTGGAAAATAGATTACACCACGACGTGGAGACGGTATTCCGTACGTATGCACGCGCGGTGATTTCATTTTCTGTAGGATGGATAGATGGTAAAATAAGGTTGTTAAATACTTATAATAACATATCTGTATATGAGTGATACTGATGTTACTACTTCATAATGAAACAACCTAATAAGAAGAAGTGGAAGAAGAAATAAAGATGAAAAAATCTGTAACAAACATTACCTCTTCTTTGAAGCGCCTCTTTGAGTCTTCCTCTTAGGGCACTAAAATTGGTCTTTGAAGAAGACCATGACCTCTAGGATGTTTATAGGGAAGTGGAGAAGAGAATTTGTTAGGGTTTTTCTGAGCTTGAAGGCTCAAAGTGGTGTGAGGAAGAGAGGGAGGAGGTGCCCTAGTATAAGGGAGGAGAGGGGAACATTGGGAATAACTAAAAATATTATTTTATTATAAAGCCAAATTAGATTTTAAATAGCTCCAAATTGATTTAATTATAAGATAAGGTGGGGATGGTTCTAAATCCTCTCATCAAATAGAATTTAGACATGTTTAGGTCATTATATTAACCTTATCTTTTAGTTTTAACTCTTAGTTAATTATATTGACATTTACCATGTCACTTTGTATTCTTATCTTATATAGTTAATAAACTTACAATATACATCCAAGAGACCCCCAAGTGGTCCCTTAATGATACAAATATCATGATATAAGTATCTTGTCTGAACCTTAGATTTTTAGGAATAAAATAACAATCAATAATATAATATTTGTTTTAAAAATTATTTTATGTCAATTTTGACACTATTTAGTAATTGATTTTTGTGAAAATCATAACAGAATGATTAGTTCGAAAAAAGTTAATTATATTAATACTAACATGTCCTATTAACCTATAAAATGAGTGGAATTCATAAAAAGTCTCAAATTAAATTTATTTGGGTATTTATAACATCTATTATGTCAATATTTCATTAATAAGATAATTACAGCATCATCGTTGTGTCATAAATAAATTAAATTATTTAATGTCTAAAAATTAAAAATAAATTATAATTATGTAGGAAATCTATTTATCTTTCTAATGAATATTTATAGTCGAATTTATCTTATTTATAACCCTATATTAAAAATTATTTTCTTATTAAACTTTGATTTTAACTATTTTAAACCTTCTTTAAATAAATTAATAATAAATGTCCTAATCTAATCCAAGTGGGCCTAAATGGTCATATTTTATTCCTAAGGTTATTTTTTGTCGAATTACACTTATCCAATAGAATTATTACATGTGTTAGGGTAATAATAATATCATTTTTACCCTTAATTACCCTATTTACTTTTAACCGTGGTAAAAAAAAAGTAAAGAGTTGCTATTCACCAAAAATTATTTTCATCTCATTGAATCACATTTTCCTTACTGACATCAACCATGTCTCTCGGATTTTTGAAATTCCACTCACAGAAGCGGTAAAATTAAGTTTTATGATAAATTCATTTTTTTTAACTACCACTTAGTGGTTTCACTATTCATCAAAAAATGAATGTTTCGAGAAAAATACCAAAAATTTGGCCTAAGCTATATTTGATATTATGAATTCAAAAATGATTTCTATTTTAAAAAATTCAAAACATATCATTTGTATTAATTAATTTAAAAATTAAATCCCGTCATCAAAACAAATAGCGTGTTTTTAAGAGATAATAACTATCAAAAGATTGACACTTGTTTATGTCTGGTTTAAATGTGAAATTACATCCAATGAACAACATTGTATTAAATTGTAAAAATATATTCTAAATATATTTTAAAATGACTCAAATTAATAATTTATCACTATTAATTATTTCGATTGAAAAAGTTGTTTTTAATTACAATTTAGTAATTTTCACTATTCATCAAAATATGAAAGTTATCAGAAAAGTACCAAAATTTCTCCCTAAGCTAATTTCGATATTCAGAATCCAAAAATAAAGTCCATTTTGAAAACTAAAATTTACAAAATTTCAAAAAGTGGTTATTAATATTCATAACGGCTAGTTTTAATAATATTTTAATAGCATATCGTTTTTTAGTGAAACTCGGTATTGCGTACTACACACGCTATCAAGGAAGGTCGTGATGGCGTGTAATGAAAGACAAGTCAATGATGCGTGTTTTGAAAGCTCCTTTTGGTGTAGCGTACAATACAAGACATTAATGAAATCAAAAAGAATATTTTTCATAAAATCTTGGGGTGTTACATTCTACCCCCCTTAAAATGAATTTCACCCTCGAAATTCGTCGAGGTTGTAAATGGTTTACTACTCGAAAGTTTCTTTAATAGAAACCCACATCGTAAAAAGGAATACCAAAACCAATCTTTAAAAATAAAAGTATGAAACGTAACGGTTACCCAAATAAACTAATCACTGGGTTTACACATAGGTGAAAATATGGATATGGAAGAGAAATCTATCCATCATGTTCTAATGGAGAGTGGTAGAGAACATGGCTATGGAAAATCCAGCAATCACAAACCCATAAATTTATGACGATCTAAGGTACCATCTGATTCATCAGATATAAGAGCAATAGGACAACATTTTTGGTTTTCAAGATCATTTCCCTAATGTTGATGAAATTGGAATTAGAAGAAATAATTTCGTGATTTTGGTATAGTCTCACCATTGGTCGTTCTTTGGACAATTTCCACTTCATCTCTTAAATAAATGAAGTTAAATTTTTCATTCGTGGCGTGTTAGCAGATCATGTGATAGAATGATGGGTCATTCCATTTGTCTCAAACAAAAGGTTAGAAAAGTTATCAAAAAATACATAAGTCCATCTATAGTGAGATTAATCATATATAGTTCCTAAAATGGACTTATACTTCTTATATTATACTGGTTAATATAATAAAACTAGTTTCTACTAAATAGGGACTTCCTGTAGGCCAGGGGTAGGCGATAAAGGCCAGTCACACTTCGTTTGTGGGTTCGATTCCCACAGCCTTGTCCGACGCGATGGGCTGTCGCCCGTCCTACAGGTTGTCCTTTTTCTAAAACTACATTACTATAAAATCCCATCAGCAATATCGAAAGAAGTTATATCCTTAAACAATACTAGAATATGTCCAACATAATCCATTCCAATCTTTAGGCTTATCTAAAATAATTCGGTCCAAGCTCATAGTATAAAGAAAACGATTACTTGAAATGTCATCAACCAAGCATGTGAATACCATCATTTATCCCCCATATATATATTTTTGGTCACATTCCAATCATGTGAATACCTTAATCATGTATTCTCTTGAAAAAATGAATACCCATTGAACCTTAGTGAAAACATGAATGCTATCAAAAGTTAACTCTTTCCACATACCAAAATCCAAAAAGTCTATATACTCAAACAATGATATAACCTTCTCCTTATATCAGTCATGAGATCATGAATACTATCAAACATTTAATTTTCTCCTTATCCCTTCATTATGCGCATATCATCTATTTTCCAAAAATATCTGAATAACCTTTCATGGTTACTAATACCATTAATCATACACATTCAGAACTTAGGAAATACAACAGTGTAAAAATCCTTAGATGTCTCTTTATTCCATAGTACCATGAGATTACTTATACAACATTACACTTGATAAACATGTAATCATTCCACTACCTTCTTAAACCATTGACCGAGCTTCAACAATTCATTCATCTCACATATCATTTGTAGTCTCTTCATCATCATCAACATAAATACTACCCAAACGACCGTACTGATTCTCTTCATGAGACTTTACCTTAGGGAATTGGTTTGCATAATGCCCGTACATTCCACATTTAAAACATTTAACCATTGCTGATGTCGTAGCAATACCATTATCCTCGTCCATGGTGTTAACTGAACCTTTTCCTTTGCACTTACTGTCTTTGTGTCCTTCTTTTCCACACCCAAAGCATCTTCCAGTTCCCTTGAAACAATCTCCTTGATGCATCTTCCCACATGATTTACATTAGTGAAATTGAACTTTCCTTCCTCTATGATCATCTTGAAACTCCATCTTTCTCCTATTATCTGAGTCGGGAAACTTACCAAAGTTGAGATTATTGATCATATTATGAGATTGCTGATTAGGCATAATAACGATGTTTGGACTTCCAAATCCCGTTTCATTTGGTTTCTCATGAATAATATCATTCCATTGTCTGTCATATCCTCCATTATCATGAATCTTCATGCTTCTAGCCATTTTCTAAAACCCAAAAAGAATAGTGTGAGAGGCAAAAATCATGCTAGGGAAAGCAACATAGTAAAGGGGGAGTACCCTCAATACCTAACATCTTAGGTTAAATTCTATGATCGTTACCGTAGTTCTAGAACCATATCCTATACGTATACTTATCCTCAGGGACATCCCTAGGCATACCTTAGAAATATCTCTAGGGATCTCACTAATGTTTTTGCATCCTAGTTTCCAAAGGTTGACTAAACCTTTCCTCTGATACCAACTGTAGAGACCCAAAGCTTAACGCACATGGACATTACATTACTTTAGTGGAATACTTAATACATAACAAAAACAGACACACAAGGACCGTAATAGTTTAGTGTCTTTGGAAACTTGGAACGTAATCTTCTAATCGTGGTGAAAGATATTCAACATCTCCCATAAAGATCTTCCCCCTTTTTTTCTTACCTAAAACCTTTCTTTATATCCTGGGGAAAAGAAAACATAAAAAGGGTGAGCTCAAATGATCAGTAAGGGTAAGCATGGATAAAATAAAACATACCATATACATTTGAACTTAAAAACATGAACATAATGTTTAAACATAAAATGCTTGAGCAATGACATAAAACATGGAAGTACGCAAGGCATAGATCATAATGAAACATTAAGAATGATAAAATAGAATGGGAATAAAACATGTAATTGTGGCAACCATTAAGCACATGATTTGATTTCCATAGTAGCCAAGGCATTGCTGCCAAGACCATCTTAGTAGACAAAGTCCCTTTCTGAATCGAGTTCACTCCTCTTTCCAGTCCTGTATTACTGAACTGGTTTAACTTGTCGTTCCAGCCATGTCTATCTCATGAGATATAAATCATTACCCAAGGCATTGGAGGGAGATATAGGTCCCACCCATCTCATAGTGAAATTATTATTACTTGTGCCACAAAATAAACTTAAAACCTTCATCATAACCCAAAGAATAAAATGGGACCCAAAGCTTAACACACATGGACATTACATTACTTTAGCGGAATACTTAATACATAACAAAAACAGACACACAAGGACCGTAATAGTTTAGTGTCTTTGGAAACATGGAACGTAATCTTCTTATCGTGGTGAAAGATCTTCAACATCTCCCATAAAGATCTTCCCCCTTTTTTTTCTTACCTAAAACCTTTCTTTATATCCTGGGGAAAAGAAAACATAAAAAGGGTGAGCTTAAATACTCAGTAAGGGTAAGCATGGATAAAATAAAACATACCATATACATTTGAACTTAAAAACATGAACATAATGTTTAAACATCAAAAGCTTGAGCAATGACATAAAACATGGAAGTACGCAAGGAATAGATCATAATGAAACATTAAGAATGATAAAATAGCATGGGAATAAAAAATGTAATTGTGGAAACCATTAAGCACATGATATGATTTCCATAGTAGCCAAGGCATTGCTGCCAAGACCATCTTAGTGGACAAAGTCCCTTACTGAATCGAGTTCACTCCTCGTTCCAGTCCTGTATTACTGAACCAGTTTAACTTGCCGTTCCAGCCATGTCTATCTCATGAGATATAAATCTTGACCCAATGCATTGGAGGTAGATATAGGTCCCACCCATCTCATAGTGAAATCATTTTTACTTGTGCCACAAAATAAACTTAAAACATTCATCATAACCCAAAGAATAAAATGGGTTTCATAAACATCATCCCATAATTTCATAATCCATATAAAACAAATGGATATAATTTCATAATAAGAAAAGTGCAACCATGTAAATAAAATAGAAATTATACTTAAAACATACACATATGAAATAATTTCATTGTAGATGGAAAATGGTTTTGATAAAACACTTGAAATGAATTCTTGAGGAAAATATCCTTTCTTCTTTAAAATCATTTTCTTTTCACAAAATGTCAGGAATTTTTAAAAGAAAAGGATTTTCTTGAAAATAGTTATGAAATATTTTTGAGGAAGCTTCATGAAAATATGGCTTTATAAAACCGTAAAAATCCTTTCATGACGTATAAGTTAAAAACATTCTTCTCGTACTTTTGTTGGAAAAGTCAAAAAGTACCTCGTACGAAAAACGACAAAAGATTCCTTTCTAATATTTTACTAAAAACTCACCAAAGGGTAAAATTGGATTTAAAAAATTTTAGGTGGATGGAAATAATATTACATATTTAGGAAACATGGATGTGGATGATAAAATACACCCCAGTAATTTCTGAAGTATAAACAATCTCGGATAAAAATGAGATTGTGATATTTCCCTTACCTTAGGTCCGATTTGCTTCGTAAGTGTCTGAACCTCCTGTATAATGATTTAAATAATGTCATTGACTTATTCCATAATCATACTCATTGTTATGATATCATATATGATTCACTTATGGATTTATATTACTCGTTCTTTTGTAAATTCCATGTTAAAGAGTGTTTTGGGTAAAATCATTTCATTTGTCGTCCGTGTTTAGACTTGTAAATATTCATATGATTACCTAGATCATGATTAATTAATTAAAAAATATAAAACATGATTTATATATAATATATATTCAGAATATATATATATATATAATAGATCAGTAAATGGAAAGAAATACACCATTCATGGAGACGGTAGACCGTACGTACGCATGATCGCTGTTTTCTTTTCCTTATTGAGTTCAATGGAATTAAGTAGATGAAATACATATATATACACATAAATCCAGTATCATTATTATGTCATATATCTCATGATTACTTATTATATATACTTTATAATCATTCATGAATGGTAAACGTGGAGAATGAATCTCATCGCGTCGTGGAGACGGTAGTCCGTATGTACGCACGAGCGATGATATCATTCTCATGATCGTGGAATTGTATTGGAGTGTATTTATACTATTTCATAATAAATATCACTTTAAAATAATCATATATAGTTATTATGTACACCATTATACCCATCCAAGTAAGGTGGTGGGGGGAAATAAATTACACCACGACGTGGAGACGGTATTCCGTACGTACGCACGCACGGTGATTTCGTTTTCCGTAGGATGGATAGATGTGGAAATAAGGTTTTTTCATACTTATAATAACATAAAATTATATTAGTGATACTGATGTTATTACTTCATAATGAAACAACCAAAGAAGAAGAAGTGGAAGAAGAAATAAAGATGAAAGAACCAGTAACGGACATTACCTCTTCTTTGAAGCCCCTCTTTGAGTCTTCCACTTAGGGCACTAAAATTGGTCTTTGAAGAAGACTAGGACCTCTAGGATGTTTCTAGGGAAGTGGATAAGAGAATTTTTCAGGGGTTGGCCGAGCATGAAGGCTCAAAGTGGTGTGAGGAAGAGAGGGAGGAGATTCCCTTTTATAAGGGAGGAGAGGGGCACCTTTGGAATAACTAAAAATATTATTTTATTATAAAGCCAAATTCGGTTTTAAATAGCTCCAAATTGATTTAATTCGAAGCTAATGTGGGGATGGATCGAAATACTCTCATCCAATAGAATTTAGACAAGTTTAGGTCATTATATTAACCTTATCGTTTAGTTTTAACTCTTAGTTAATTAGATTGACATTTACCATGTCACTTTGTATTCTTATATTATAGAGTTAATAAACTGACCATATACATCCAAGCGACCCCCAAGTGGTCAATTAATGATACACCTATCATGATATAAGTATCTTGGCCGAACCTTAGATTTTTAGGAATAAAATAACAATCAATAATATAATATTGGTTTTAAAAACTATTTTATGTCAATTTTGACACTATTTAGTAATTGATTTTTGTGAAACTCATAACAGAATGATTAGTTCAAAAAAAGTTAATTAAATCAATAATAACATGTCATAGTAACCTATAAAATTATTTTAATTCATAAAAAGTGTCAAATTACATTTATTTGGGTATTTATAAAATCAATTATGTCAATATTTCATTAATAAGATAATTACTGCATCATCGTTGTGTCATAAATAAATTAAATTATTTAATGTCTAAAAATTACAAATAAAATATAATTATTTAGGAAATATTTTTATCTTTCTAATGAATATTTATAGTCGAATTTATCTTATGTATAACCCTATATTAAAAATGATTTTCTTATTAAACATTGATTTTAACTATTTTAAACCTTCTTTAAATAAATTAATAATAAATGTCCTAATCTAATCCAAGTTGGCCTAAATGGTCATATTTTATTCCTAAGGTTATTTTTGGTCGAATTACACTTATACAATAGAATTAGGACATGTGTTTGGGTAATAATAATATCATTTTTACCCTTAATTACCCTATTTACTTTTAACCGTGGTAAAAAAAAGTAAAAAGTTACTATTTACCAAAAATTATTTTCATCTCATTGAATCACATTTTACTTACTGAAATCAACCATGTCTCTCGGTTGTTTGAAATTCCACTCACAGAAGCGGTAAAATTAAGTTTTATGAAAAATTCTTTTTTTTAACCACCACTTAGTGGTTTCCCTATTCATCAAAAAATGAAAGTTTCCAGAAAAATACCAAAAATTAGGCCTAAGATATATCTGATATTATGAATTAAAAAATGATTTATATTTTAAAAAATTCAAAACATATCAATTTCATTAATTAATTTAAAAATTAAATCCCGTCATCAAAACAAATAGCGTGTTTTTAAGAGATAATAACTATCAAAAGATTGACACTTTTTTATGTCTGGTTTAAATGTGAAATTACATCCAATGACCAACATTGTATTAAATTGTAAAAATATATTCTAAATATATTTTAAAACAAATAAAATTAATAATTTATCACTATTAATTATTTCGATTGAAAAAGTTGTTTTTAATTACAATTTAGTAATTTTCACTATTCATCAAAATATGAAATTTATCAGAAAAGTACCAAAATTTCTCTCTAAGCTAATTTAGATATTCCAAATCCAAAAATGAAGTCCATTTTGAAAACTAAAATTTAAAAAATTTCAAAAAGTGGTTATTACTATTCATAACGGCTAGTTTTAATAATATTTTAATAGCATATCATTGTTTAGTGAAACTCGGTATTGCGTACTACACACGCTATCGAGGAAGGTCGTGATTGCGTGTAATGAAAGGCAAGTCAATTATGTGTGTTGTGCAGGCTCCTTTTGGAGTAGCGTACAACACAAGACATTAATGAAATTAAAAAAAAATATTTTTCATAAAATCTTGAGGTGTTACACTACATCATCAAACAACCCTATAGATATGAAGTTCTTCCTTAAATTTGTTGTGTGTCATGCACCATTCAACTCTAATTTTTTTTTCCTTTTATGAATGGATATTTTACTATTTCAAAAAATCATGAGAGTTATATCATCTTCATGATGAACCTTTCTATATCATTCAGAAGAATAGTTCTTAATACTCCCTATCTCAGATGTTGAGTGAAATGAATCTCTAGATTATATAAGAAAATACTAAAGAGGGCTAGTGTAACTCAATAGTAGACTACTCATATCTTTAGATACATGATTCATAGATTCATTTCCATAAGTGTGACTTATAGAGTTCACTCTTCCTACATTTAAATCCTTCTTCAGGTTACCTTTCTTCCTATAATTCCTACACATAAGACCACCTTCAAGTTAGTTACTACTACTTTGAATTCTTCCTCGTTTCACTTTCCTCTAACCTTTATATACTACAAGTCACCATATTCATTTCCCAATATAGGTGTTTTCGTGATATTCTCGGATCTTCTTTTGATTAAATTACTCATTAAAGACCAAATCACTAACATCCACAAACAATAGGTCAATCTTTACCCTTGATTTTCTCACAATGATGACCATCACATCCCAAAACAAAGGGGCGAATCACACCGACAACAACACCCAGTTTTGATCTCTAATGTCCTTCTTAATTATCTCTAACTAACTCCAAATCATGTTGAAGTTATTGATTTTATATGCTCTTGGTTTACCTTCTTACATCCTCATGTTGAACAACCTTCACAAAAGGAAACCCTTATTCATTTATGACATCTTACTATACATGTTAATGAGAATGTTCATAATTTTCAAGTCATTTTAAACTTCTTGATATTATAATCCATTTTTTGGGATATATATATCCAAATAAATCTGAATTATTTCTTATTTGTTCTTTCTCATTCCTCCTCCTTCATCTCTTCTAAATGTGTTCTAATAAATAATAAATCAAACTCTTTTTGTATTATAGAGTACTCCATCCGAATTATCTAGAACCCATAATCCATGTTATAGAACCTATCCACCCAGATATTACCCTCATCCTAAAAAATTCCCAAAAATTAATGAACTCACACTAAATTCTGGAACATGTAATAGGTATCAAAAACTATATAAAAAAACAACCCTAAATGGAAAAGGGAAGAATAAATATATTGAACCAAGCTCTGAATCACCTTCAACAGGGTCAAACTATCCTAATATTCTCTAACTAAAGCTTCGATACCACTTGTTGGGATCATGACTATATTTCATAAAACTAATGTAACATGTCCACTAGAACTTACTGAGGCAGAAAACAAAGTAATGACGGTTAAATCTTACACGAGGTGTCTCTAACTAAGATGACTAAACACCTAAATTACTATACCACTATTTTTTGAAAGCCTACATAGATGAAAATTTGTTGAATAAGTATCAGAAACAAATCCATTTCCCAAAAATTTTCATTAATGGGATGAGAAGTGGGGTAGAATTTTCAAAGGGAATAATTTTTTATAGTGTGTTCCATACTTCATGAAATACCACTTCCTTTGTGATTCCCTCATTTAAAAATCACAAACATTAGTTATAAAATCACCTTATCCTACATGGATTTTTTGTTTTTAGTTAGAAAGAATATTTTTATGACCTCTTGCATATGAGTTTTCATTCACATGATTTGAAAAAAATTTGGTGTCTGTATAGCGGTTTGATCCCACTGTGAACCCATTATCTATCAAGGAATTGTCATTTGTGGTTAAAGGTCATTTGTTTATGGCCTTATATATATTAGTTTCAATTCCTAGAATTTTTAAAAGGCAAGTTGTCCTCATAGAAATTTGATTATTTCATGAACCCATTCTCTTGTATAGCATCATCAATTACAGAAATTCTTGATTTTTAGGCCTCCCACAAACCAATTTAACATTTATTATAGAGTTTTATATTTTTATCCCATTATATAGTGTTATTTGTAACACCCATTACCATGTAAGGCCCCTCATGGTGTGTTAAATCCTAATCATACCAAGTAGATAACGAACATCCATATGGACCTCTATTTCTAAAAAATAGTTGACTGGGAAAAGCCTATAAATATATAAGATAGGACAAGATAAAAAGGGATGGAGAATAAATGTCCAAGAAATTAAAATTCTAAAAACATGAGAATTGGATCAACCTTTGTGTATCCCCATCAGGTAATTGGGCTACTAAAAACCAATAAACAAAAACAATAATAGGGGAGTCCTCCAGAAAAGGAATACTTTTAAAATGGAGTCCCTTCTTGATCCCTTCATGAAATAATATCATCAAAAATACTTAGTAAAGGATCAAATTCAACAAGGGAAACCATTTTTTATGTGATTCCCCAAACCCACACTCCCAAAATTCAGTATGAATAAACACATTTGTTACATACCATATTTATAATGAACTGAAAAGACCCAATTTTAACCATGAATATTTACAATCTCACAAACTAATATTGAGTCACTTACATCGAAATGACCTTTTAGAAATATGTTTTTAGAGGGTTGGGAAAAAATTAATTAAAAATCCAACATATGAATAAAATATTCATTTTTTCATTATATAAGTAACTTCTTAATCTATAATAAGTCTTTCATATTTCTGAAAAAAGTATCCACACATACTACTCTTCTAAACATATCATGTATAATTATTTTCTTTATAACCTGGGGAAATGGAAACATAAGAAAGGGTGATCTCAAATTCTCAGTAATGTAAAATGTATATAATAATATATCGAGGCATGAACTTAGAATAAATAATATGGTAGTAAAAAAATGGTAATCAAATAATTCGATATAAGTGATCACATTATCTTGAAAAAAATCCATGGTTAATGATACTAATTAACACGTGGAGAATAATAACTGAATTCATAGTGATGGAGTATATAATTTTGGAAATCATGATCTTTACCATAAAGGACGTATCCAAGACGTTGTTCTTTCCATGAAGTCCATGGTTAGGCATAATTCTTTTCATCAATATTGCAACCAAGTCATCATGCTTTCATTGGGTTGGCATACACAAAATACCCAAACATTTTGTCTCTTGATACCAACCGATGCATCTCAGTGAAATATAATGTTGGGCCCCACTATTCACTTCTTTATGTATAATTCATTTTCCATATAAATAATATGAATATCAATACAATTGTTTTTCTGATCAAAAAGGCAACTATTGAGGTTAATTTGGTTTGGCCCAATGGTTGATTGTGAGGGGTTCAATTTCTTGAAAAATAAATGGTGTTGGGTCACCAATGTTGCTCTTAATGAGAAAAACACAATGGTTTCCACTTCCATAACTAGGTACAAACCGACTTTCCAAAGGTAGGTGGTCAATTAGAGATTCAAACCTGATGACAATTAGGAACACATATTGGTAGAGAGGATGGGAGGTTGGGCATATCACACCCTTTTGGGGAACTTTTCTCTTACTTAGAGACTCTCTTATATATTTAATATATTTTCGAGAATATATTCCTAGTCCCGATATGGGACTAGTTACCATAACAAAATTCTTATAGGTTAATTATCCTAATATACAGGGAGAGAGGGTTCTTGTTAGTGAATATTTTTGTATGAATCTGAGGTTCTTCATACATTACAGTGAAATTAGTTGCTGCTTATTTGTTGTGCGGCATAACAAAGAACTTCATAATTTACCGTCATGCATGGAGGTCGTTAATATTCGAAGGAGGGGATTGATCCATTATGAGGCATCCTACATATCATTTTTATATATGGAATCAATACCCATGTAGTTAGTTAAAGTATGTGTAGTTTAATGTCATGTAGAAAGAATATATTTTGGGGCACTTAGGCACTGTGTATCCAAGATTGAATCTCAGGGATACATCCTTCGTTTTCTTATTATTGTAAGAATCAGAATTATCATAGTTTTTTCACACCCTTGGTACTATCCCCAATGTAGATTCCATTATATGGAGGTAATCATATCATTCCACTCATTGTTGCAAACACACCGACGTTGCTATGGATGGTGGAGATTCATGATGCATGTGATACGCCCATTGCAACTCCCTAATCCTAGATGAGGCATGCTCAGTGTGGGAAACAAGGGATAACATGTAATTAGTCTCTCCACATATAGATGTGGGACTTATGTACTAGGACATCCCTTGGGATGATTAAAATAAACCTTGGGCCCTATGAAATCATTCTACCAATACTGGTTATAGAAGGATTCAGAGTCATCACAGTTTCTTTGTTTGGGGATTACACACTGTTGTTTCCCTTTTATGGAGGCTGGACAAGGTTATCAACTCCCGGGATACCCACTTGACGATGCATTCTTGTCTACCAGAAATGTTTTGGTCTGCTCGATGTTCCTTGATTGTCTACTCGGCAGGTTGAATGATGTCTTCCTCACCTGTTTATATAAAATTGCATGATCAGGTTGAATTTTTGAAGAGACGTCTCATAATCGGGATGACATTTTTGGAGGATTCCACATGACCAAGGTTGAATTTCCTGGATGACATCATAAGACATGGATGGATGATCTTGTGAGATATTTCATGATCTTGTCTAACATGATTGGATTTGTTTCATGATCCAGGTAACTTTCCTCAGTTTCATCATTAAATCTATCTGACACACTTATAGGGATTTGCAAGAGTCAGTGTGACATGGCTGGAGGGGTACGTATGTTTGGACTAACTATTATAGGTGTTATGGAGAAATTTGGAGACATGTCCATTAGACATTGAAAGAGTCATCATACATACCTAGAGGGAATCACAAGTTCTAGTTGTCTTGTTTGGTAGATTCTACAAGATCCATTTGACATATCTTGATGGCATCGCTAGACTTAGTTGATATACATTGGTGTCATTGTATGAGTCAGGGGACATGTCTGAGGGACACTAAAAGGTTTTGATGGAAAGCTCTAAGGTTTTCTTGATACTTGGGAGGCAAGCCCAGGGGGAGGGGGTTCATTGTGTGACTTTCTTTGACATGTCTAGAGGAATTCATGTGATCCAAAAAGTATAATAAAGGAGAATTGAAAGATTTGGGTGACATGACTTGGTATTTTCGCATGACTTGTTTGGTTTATGAAAAGAGTATGAGAATCAACATATATGTTCTTCACATAAGTCAACTGCATTTTTAGTCTTTATTTCATAATTTTTTTTCAAATTCCTTAGATTTTTACCGTGTTAGATTTTTTTAAGTATTTTATGATATAGAAGATATGTAGGATGTTCTTCACATGAACCTCCATAATTACATCACATGATCTATGAGTGACCACAAGAAGTGCCTATACATTTTTTATGATCATTCTGATTGTTCTTTGGATGGTACCTAAAAGAAAAATTTCTCATTCGTGAGATCATTCGCTCTGCGAAAACCCCTCTGATGCCTGAATATGTCAGTTTTAGGTTCCAAGGATGTATTTCTTATGTTGGGTGGGGGATTTATTACCCACTCCACCCTAATTATATGTCTCTTTATGTGGTGTGTATTTCATAAATATATGCTAAATTTATTGGAAGGATTTATTGTCCTGCATTTCGTGAGATCATGTCGTAGGTAATTCTGGGGTCATTGCAAGATTTTCACCGATTGCAAACAAATCCCATCAACACCACATTTATTGGTTTATGGATAATTAATGGGGTTATTTCAAATCATGTGGACCTGAAAAGGGGCTTTTTCAAGGCCATGATGACATGTCTATTGACCTTTTCAAGAATAAGATGCATATTGAAAGGCTTTCACATGATCTCAGATGCCTTTTCTGGTACATTTTGCGAGACCAGGATGGCATACCAAGGGTCCTTCCCAAGAAAAATATTTATTGTTGAAGGTATTTTATGAGGTATTTCAAAGCACATGAGTGCATCACATGGAGTTTACGGCTGCAAGAGGCTCCCACCTTTTCCCTTTTTCATTTCCTTGTCTATTTTACAAAGGTTGGGGATCTCATATATTTTATTTATTCTTTTCGATGAAAATAACTCTCGACACAGGTGATGCATCATGTGAAAAACAAATATTCATTTTTTAATGTGTGTTCATTTCATGGATGAACCCTTCTATTTGTATTTATAGATGAAGGTGTAGTGTAATATTGGCCAAACATGTCCAAAACCCTTTGCGTGATGAGGGTGACATATCTTTGGTATTTTTCGTGACCAAGAGTAATTTTCTCCATGGTCATATGGTGTCTATCAAACTGTATGGGTCATTTTACATGATGTTGATGACCATAAAGGGATCCTGCCTTTCCCCATTTTATTTCCTTGTTTATTTTACCGGGGTATAGGTTCTTGCATGTTTGCTTAAGTGTTTTTGAAGATAATCACTCTTCCCATTGGTGATGCATCATCTAACCAACAAAGGTTCATATGGTGATGTATGAGAATTACCATTATGTTTACCTTATATAATCAAAGGGGCACACAAGACCCTTTAGCCCTATATGAATCTCTTCACGTGTCAAGGGTAACCAGCAAGTGGACTCTCACGAGATAAGGTGGACATGTCATCGGGGGGATTGTGGTGTCTCGCGAACCGCATGGGAACATTGCATGATTATTATGATTACAATAGGATCCCACCTTTTGGATATTTTTCTTTTAATATTCCAAGGATTCTTGGATGTCTTGTCAAGCGTCTATCACCAAAAAATTCACATGACTTGGGGGTTGCTCATTTTTCAGTCACCACATGATCATCAAGTGTCTTTGGATTCCTTCTCAAGATTAATGAGTTCTTGTCAAAGGTATTTTTTTGGGATCTCTCACAGGTTATACGATGTGCATGATCGCTAGAGGGACCTTTTGAAGGTCATGTGATCGCGTTTCTTTTAGAGGTTCATGCAATCCTCATGATTTTGGCCACCTTGTTCCTACTTTGTTTTATTAAGGAAATAATAACCATATTCAGGTATTTTATACCTTGTGTATTTTCATATGATCAATTTGTAGATGTAAAAAAACTCCCCCCTCAGGAGAAACATATACTGGGATAAGGGGTCAGTTTTGAGGAAAGTAAATGCATATATGAGTCTTTAGATTTATCTCTAATCGGTGTCTTGGGTGATGCTTGGTATTCTAGGTAGTCTTTGGTATTCTGTTGAATTCCCTATAAATAGGGGAGATGAGAGTAGTTCAATCACTGGATACTCAACTCATAGTGCACCTGCACCCAAGGGAAGAATTAGAGGAAGTGGGGTGGGTGACAGCTCATCTCTCTATTGAAATGTCCAATTAGTCTCTCACTAACTTGGCCAACTCAACCCATTAAATCGTATTAATGTTTTATTGATGATGGGTATTTTGTTTTTATTTTATCTTTGTGGAGGATCTAAATTGTGGAGATCCATCCTCTTTTCATGGTATCAATGAATGGATCTACTAAACTTTATATATTTTTGTCCATTTATCTTTCATTTATGATGTGAATGATACTTCATTGATCTTATGTTGTATGAATCATCAAAAATACCCATCCATTGTATGATATTAGGTAATCCTAAATTCCTAGAACTGGATGTTATAATTATAATATATTCTCTTCAAGAAATTCTCATGAATTCTTTCCAACAAGACTTTCATTACTGATATATCTACTCCATAAATCTTGAGATTACCTGATCTAAAGAAGGATAATTTGGGTAGAATATATATCCAGGGTGGAGAGTTCTCTATTTTTTTCAAAGTTTATGGAATTAGCGAGTATAGATTGAATATATTTTTCTAAGTCCATATGGTGGTGGCATCAAGATTTGTATATCTTTAATTCTTATAGATTATATTATTATTGTGTTGTAGTTTAAGGTATTTTATCTCATAACTTCTATCCCTATAGTTTTGGGGTATTTTATCTTAGACCTTATATCATTATAGTTTAAAGTATTTTAGATCGGACCTTCTATCATTGTATTTTATGGTCTTTTAGCTCAGACCATCTATTTTTGTATTTTAGGTTATTTAATCTTGGAACATTGATCATTGTAGTTTATGGTATTTTCGCTCATATATTATATTACTATAGTTTAGGGCCTTATAGATCAGACCTAATATTGTTGTAGTTTATGTTCTTTTAGATTGGACCTTAGTATTCTATGTAGTTTAAAGTATTAATTCTAGGAGTTGATTGATGATCATAGAATATGGTGAAAAAAGTCTAGGAATGGTCCAAAATACCTAAGGGTGCTGATTTATTTTGTGGTTTTGCTGAGAATCATGGGGATCATAGATCCTTTCTTATAAGGAGGAGATGCATCAGTTTGATAGGTCGAAGACTTTATGCATTGGTATAATTATCAAAAAAATTGTCTCTCCACACTTTTCCAAGGGTGATGGAAGATTTATGGGGGTAATATTGGTTGAGGGTGAAATACTTAAGAAGCTAGGACCACCTGGATAGTTGGAATATGGTTGATGAAATTCATAGTAATAAATTTTGATTCGATGAATATGGGATGGGGAATACATGTCTATGATAACTCATAACACCCTTTGGTTCTAGGTTCCATCATGATGTTTCCAGGGATCGTAAGGTTCATAATTCATTTTCTGTAAGGAGTAGATGCCTTTAATTGGATGTTAAAATCCCCTATGCATTGACTTCATGGTCAATAAAATATGATATCCAATCCTTTATTAGGGACATGAATGATTTGTGAATACCAAAATGTAAAATTTTTGAGGTTGGGTATGAGAGGAAATATATCCAGGAAGGGTTCTTGAACCCTAGGGCAGTTCAACTCTTAATTATGAAGCTCGATCCCTAAACCATGTTGTTTTGAATCCTGAGGTGTGGTCCATAAAAGGTTATAGAATAGAGTTTTGTATTCCTACTTTGAGAAAGGGTACAAAATATTGTAAGCTAATGTTGATTATGTTGAGTATTTTGTATAGTCTAGTATGGGCTCTATAAATACAGGTTCACAGTGATCAGCTCAAGAGGATGATATGGGACAACCATACCAGGAATAGATCAGGACACACTAAGGGGTTGAGTTCTAATGTGATAACTTTATGGTTCACAAGGATAAAAAATCCCTTTTTTAGAGTGACGCATTTGGTTGATGCCTGTAGGCGCATATAGAGGAGCCATAGGAAAACATGTGTTGTCAAAAAAGGGCTCCCTTGAATCTAGGTGTCCTTTACCTAGGGACATGGATGGTTTATGATTATATGAGGTGCTGAAATCATGAAGTGTGATTTTTTAAAGTGTAATATCAAATAAGGGTTTGAGTACCCTAAAGGTTGTGTCACAGCCTAGTGAACATATTCTCACAGTGAGGAGATGTGGAAAATAATTACTGTAACTTTTTTATGAAATAGGGGGCTCAGTGAGCATAGCTTGGATTTTAATAGGGCTACAAAATAGGCCTTATGAACTTTATGCCTTATTTATTTGCACCCTATTTTTTTCCTAAACTCTGGAGATGAAGAGTTCATCGAGCGAAGACTTGAAATTTTCTCAGGCTTCCCATTGTGTGTTTTAAAACTGAAAAGTTTTGTGCATATTTTTCTAGCAGTTTAAGTTATTTTTTTAGTCCATTATAGGATGGAGTTTAAGTTCATACAACATTTTCCAAAGTGTAGGTAGTTTATGGTCTTCACACACATGGACCTAATATGGGGGATGTTACAAAAGATCCCAATTAGGATATTGAGGGTCAAGATAAATCTAACATCCTTGTAAGTGGAAGCTGAAAATGTTGTAAATCACAAATTGAGGTTCTCAATACATGAGTAATGATAGGGGACAATCCTACCAAGGATGACTCAAAACACTCTTAGGTGTTCAGTTCTACCATAGTAATGTCTGGCTCAAGATGATTATAAATACCTCCTTACAGATCCAATATTTATCTAATTGTAGGTTTGATCCCTTATACGTTGATAACATGGTTTATTAGAGAGATAAATTTTCCTTTCTAAGGGCTATGAATGTTTTTTGGAAACATAAGGTGCTCAAGACATGAAGTGTGATTTATGAATTGGGGTGATTAAAATATGGTGGAAGAACCCTATTCTCTGGTTGACTGGGGTAATTCTCTTGTTGTTCTTTTATAAGTAATGATAATGGATTGTGGTTTGCATAGTTTAACATCATGTAGTAGGGACTTACTTTTTCTATGTAGTTTTAACATCATGCAGTACGAACAATTGTCTTTTAGTTTAACATCATGTGGTAAGGTTGTATTTGTTTCCTTGTAGTTTAACTTCATGCGATAAAGAAATGGGAACCAACATGAACAATTGTGTGATATATATTACATGAACAAGTACACAGTTTGTAGATATGACTCATACATAGGAAAAATGGTCTTATATGGCTCATCCCCTATATAGTTTGGGTGATTTTATTTATCAGTTGGCATAGCTAGGACCAGGATTGGAGATTTGGGCATCACAATGTATCCTATTATGATAAGAATCAAGTCAAAAATAGTTCTTGAACATGAAAATATCTATCCTGGTCTGACCCATACGGAGAGGTGGGAATTGTTTCTATTGATTGTTATAGTTGGCCCCAGGATTAGTAATCCGAACATCGCTATGTATCTTGTCATGACAAGAATCAATCCACATATAGTTCTTGATGAACCAAGTAGATTAACATCTTGTGGTAAGGACATAGGCTCCCTGATGTTAAAGGGGTATTGCGGTTGTACCCAAAGATAATAATCTGGGTGTCATTATGTATCCTATGGTAATAGGAATCAAGACCCACATAGTTCTTGAGGAAGAATATTTCTATACAAGTCTGACCTATACATATGGAGAGGGAATTTTTATTCTTATTTGTTGTGACTGGACCCAAGGATAGAGATTAGGGCACCAATACATATTTTCTGATGTCAAGAATCAAGTCACACGTAGTTCTTGAATGTAGGTTGGGTGGGAGACCAACACCAATAATAGTGGTCCTCTCCGACGAGGTCCATTGGAATGTGAAGCTTTATATCATGAACGATACATCAACCGTGATGCTTAATGTCATTAGGTGAGGACTCATGGTATTCATTTTAAGGGCTTGAATTCATTCCCATGATGAACTCGGTATGAATTGTTATTCCTTGTTCATGTGAGGAATCCCTAACTGAAATTTGTAAGCTCACGTGAGCTATGCTCAGTGTGAGAAACAAGGAATGTAAAAGGTTCTTCTCACTATGTAGAGGAAATCAAGGATATGACCAGGGAATTTGGTATCATGTTGTTTATGGACAGAGATATAGGATTGAGGATTTACTATTAATCTCATTGAAATGATAATCAAACCATACATAGTTCTAGAAACCGATGAAGTATAATGTCATGCAACAAGGACATCAACTTTGAAGTTTAGTATATTTGGGTGAGGACAAGGGTAAACCATCATGAAAGGGTAATAACACTATGGATAAGACCAAAAATAGTGTTTTGGGGGTCACTATGTGTCATGTGATGGCAGGAATCAATCCACATGTATTTCATAGAAGGATGGACTCCCTATTTCTAACTAACTCTCAGACGGGGATGGGGGAATTTCATCCTTCTTTCACATAGATCTAGCTCGTGTACGATGAGTCATTTCTGAGATGGTGTTTCTTGTGTATTTTAACATCATGTAGTGGGAACATATTCCATGTAGTTTAATTTCATGTTGTAATGAAATGTTCTCTATAGTTAAACATCATGTGGTTAGGACATGAGACATTGTACAGTTTAAAGTCTTGTTACATGGACTTGTTTCACCTGATATAAATGAAGATGAAGCATTGGGGGATCCATGCAGCTTAATGTCATGCAGTGATCATGTGCTCTATACATTTTATCATTATGTGGTTAGAATGTGAGATAGTGTGCATTTTAAAGTCTTGATGTCAGGACTTGAAATGATGTTCTATTTAAAGTCTTACTATCAGGACATGAAAAGACGTGCAGTTTAAAGTCTTGATGACAAGACTTGAAATGATGTGTAGTTTAATGTATTTTTTTCTAGGACTTGAAATGTTTTTCAGTTTAAAGTCATTATTTCATGACTTGAAACATTGTCTTGTTTAAATTCTTGCTGCCAAGACTTGACTCAAGATGACATCTATACAAAGTATTTCTATAGAAATCTCACATCAGTGGGGGATGTGACATGCTCCGCATCCATTGTGTCCAATGAGAATTCTCCATTATGAGAGACCTTATATATTATATAAGGCCCTTCCCATTTGGGTTTCATCTTTGGAGGCTTCCTCCATGGCATCATTGGGGCTATGAGAACCAACATCAGTTCTCCTTAGAGGAATGAACGGAGGAAAACCTTTTTTTAAAAGACCTATGTGATTTGATTATGATGGACTTCAAGGTTGTACCATTTATGCAACCTATTCACATCATGATGCTCCAATTAATCCATCCAATTTATTTATTTCTTTTTATCTGAGAATTTTACACAAATTCATATTCAGAGTGAATACAACTACACTTCTATGGGTGACACTTCCTCGATCTCATACACCAATGAGTATGGGATTTCTTGTGTAGTAGTACGCATGGTGGTAAGGTAGTCCCATACACCATTGAGGGGATTTTCAAGCCAGGACTTCTTATTCTTATTAAAAATCTTATGCAGAATACTTGATAGATTCTTATTGTAGGCACCCATCTATCCATTTTTCACTGCATGATAGCTAGATGAATGATTGTAATTGATAATGTACTCCTGATACAGTTTATCCAACTCTGTAGAATAGAAGTTGGTTCCATTTTCGGTAAATATTTTATGTGGGACTCTAAACCTGGTGATGATATGGGACTTTATGAAGTTTGTGATATTCTTCACCCTGACTTCTTTGAGGGGTATTGCCTCAACCCATTTGGAAAAGAATATGGTAGAAATAAGAATGTACTTAATCTACTTAGTTTTGGCTTGGGGATATGGACCCATAACATCCATTCCCTAAATGGAAAACATCTCGGAATATTTAGCTATATGTAGCAATTATGGGGCATTATGGATTACGTTTTAGTGAATCTGGAATGCGTGAAATTTCCTAGTCTATTCAACACAATTCTATATCCATATTTTCTAATAATAATCCAACCTCTTGATTTGGTGGGAGAGCCTGGTCCTAGACTGATGAATTCCATAAGAGCATGTATGTACGCCTTCTGTAATGGCATGAATCTCTCTTTATTATATGTATCCAAGGATGATTTAGTCAAATCCACACAGGTAGAGGGACTTCTGCTCATTTGGGTTATCACGCATGGTAAATATTTCGACACAGTGCCAAATATATTACCTTATAGCTTGATATGTCGAGAGAGTCCCATTTTGGAGATAACCGATTATGTAATCCATCAATCCAGGGGTGGAGATCGGTTCATTATGCATTGGGGTAGTGTTTACTGGATTATAATCTTCCATATCCCTAATAGCGATTGATGAGACCATTCTAAAGTGTGTTATATGGAAGATTGCTTCCTCTTGTTCAGGGTCGACCAAGACTGTTGATGTATTAGCTAATGCATCAGAAAAAGAATTATGTGATCAGATAATATTATGCAATGTTGTCTCAAAAGGGAACTCTTACATTAGTCCCATGACCTACCCAGAAATAGGGTCCAGTTGTTTGTTTTTGATGGAATATTCTCCATTCATCTAATTTATCACTAGTTCTGAATCCCCTTTGATATTCAAGTAGGACATCTGAAACTATATGGCTAGTTCTAGGCTATCTATAAGGGATTATTATTCTTCCTTGATATTTTTTTAGCCTTTAGATAGTGTGAAAGAGTATGAAAAAATTACCTTGTCTATAGAAAAAAATACAATCACAACTCAAACCGGATTTTTCATCTGATTTTCCATTGTTTTCCAATAGGAATTCAGGTGGTACCGTCAAAATACATCTCCCATGTCATGAGAGTGGCATGGGAATAGAAAACTTTCTTATCTAGGATTTTGGTGTCTACTAGTGTACTTTTTGGGGTGGGATGTTCTCTAAAAAAACATCCAGGGATTTACCTTTCACCACATTTTTTGGAATGAATTGGATGTCATATTGTAGTAGAATGACCTCTCATCAGGATATATTCCTAGTAAGCATGGGTTGACCAACGATGTACATCAGTTGATAAATATGAGAGATCAGATGGACAATGTGGTTTTTCAAGTAATGTCTTGGCTTCTACAATACAAAGATGATTTCAAGGTTGTTCTTCTCAACATATGAGTATCGAGTCTCAGTACCTATCATTGTTTGGCTAAGGTAATAGAGTTTTTTCTCTCTCCTTGTATCATTTTTTATGTTAGGAGGGTGCCCAATGATAATTACATGGTTTCCACATACAAGATGAGTAGACTCCCTTCAAATAAAATCATCACAACCAGTTGGTTCATTAAATATTTCTTGAGAATTTGGAAGGATTCTTGACAGTCTCTATCCAATTGATAGGATATTCTCTTATTTATTATCCTGGTTATGGGGAGATATTTACTAGCCGAGTTGGCTATGAAATTATTAGTGTAGTTGAGGTTCCCTCCGCGCCCCCTCAGTTCTTTGAGATTTATCAGGGGTGACATTGCTTAAATAACACTAGTATTTTCTAGGTGAACCATAATGTTGTGGACGTGTACCTCAAATAAAAGTAACCTCCATGATGTAACATTGAAAGAATATTTTATTGGATTCAACTTCAGAGTGTGTTCTCATAGCTTGTTGAGGACTCATTGAAGGTCTGTAAAGAGATCACACTACTATCAGGATTTGACCATATAGTCGTCGACATAGAATTCATTTATTATTTCCAATAACAACTTGATGATATGATTCATAGAACATTAATAAGTGGTTTTAGTATTCTTAAAGCCAAAGGGAATGACAGGATAGAAAAATATCCCTTGGTGTGCTCTAAAGGCAGTGGCTTCTTCATCTTTCGGGGCCATATTTATTTGATTTTACCCTGAACACTCATCCATGAAGGAAAGGGCTTAGAAGCCAGTTGTTTCATCGATCAAGAGTTATGTGATCAGAAATGGTAAATCATCCATTGGAAAGTTCCAATTAAGGTCTCTAAAGGTGAATTAGACCCTAATCTTTCCATTATTTTTCTTTAAAGGGATGATTTTGGTGAGCAATCTTGGGGATTACACTTCTCGAATAAAGTAGGATTTGATAAATTTGTCAACTTATGCCTCTCAAATGGTGGCATGAGAGGGGTATATACTCTTATCTACCTACATTAAGCCTTGATGCTCATTGGGTAAGCCGAGATGGCGCCCAGCCACATCTATATTCAGTTGAGTAATTTTTGTATTATTCCGAGAAAACACATATTGGTGCTTCTTTTGAAATTCAATATACATATCTTGCACCTTGAGAGGCATGGAAACAATAACACTAATACAAAATAGGCCTCTAACAGCATTTTCCATTATCAGCACTTGAAAAAAGCACTGATATAGGTTCCCTTTATTAGCGCTCATAAAGGGTACCATTTATGAGCACTTTAATTTTAGTTCCCATAAAGGGATCCTTTTTCAATGCACTTTTTTGTGCCGATAAATGTCCAAAAAAATGAAATAACTAAATAAATAAAAAATAAAATTGATTTTATTAAAAAAATATTTAAAAAATATTAATTAAATAATTATTGATAAAAATGAATAAGGTGATTATACTATATATAAATTATAAACACTAACAAATAGTGTATATTAAATATATATATGTGTGTCAAATGAAAATTTAAAAAATAAAAAATAAAAATAAGTAAATTGAGAATAATATAAACATTTTATTATTTAAATAATTATTTATAATTTTAATAAATAATATAAATTAAATAGGTAGATATAAATGAATGTATATAAATAAGATTTATATAATACAAAATATTTATGCTTTACATTAAATAGTAAAATATTTAGTGAATAAGGGTTTATAATTTGAAATTAATATGAATTAAAAATACTAAGTAATTACATCGAGTAATGAACATAATTTAATGTTGTTTGATTTTTCAATTTAACATATATCAAATGTGAGTTATATTGATTTTCCATACATATATGTAATTAATGTATTTTAATATATAATGCACACATAAAAATATTATGCAATTAATGAATTCTTATATAGAAACACATACACCTAATATTTATGTAATTTATTAAAATTTTAGTATTCATTTTATAATTTCTTTATAACATGACACATTTAATGTATTATTTTTTGAATCGGTAAATTTTATTTATTTATTTTAAATATTATTAAAATTAGGTATTATTTATTCATTCTTAAAATGTTTTATGTTTTATGTTTTATTTTTATTTTTTTTGAATTTTGTTGGTTTCTATTATTTATTTTATATATATTTATTTTCTATGTTTTAATATTTTAAATATTTATTCATCTTTTTTTCAATACATGTCCATAATTTTTTAATAATTTATATTTAATTGATAAAACCTATCAATTTTTTCAATATTTTCACAGTGTACAAAGTTTTAACATGAATGCACTTAAGAATAAATATTCATTATTAATGTTAAAAATTTAAATAAATATTTTTATAAATGTATATATACTATATTTATACATTTATAATTATAATTAAATAAATATTATTTTTTTAAATGTATTTATATAATTATAAATAAATAATTATATATATTTAAATAATTATAAAATTGTAATAAATTTATTTAAATATTAAATATATTTACTATAATTATATTTATATAAATTTATTAAATATATATATATAATTATATAATTATATATACTGATATAAATATTATTTTTTGGAAATGTATTTTCATAATTTTAGATAAATAATTACAAAATTATAATAGATATATTTAAATACAGAATATATTTACTATATTTATATATATATATTTATTTATTATATATATATAATTATATAAATATATTTACCAAAAAAATTACTTATAATTATATTTATAAATCCTTTATCAGCGTTTAAGTAATAAGAACTGATAAAGATTGTTTTATCAGCATATTTTTAGAAGTGATGAACAATGTGTCTTGGTCTATTTTTACAACCCTAACCATCGCAAACTAGTTCGCGATATCTAAATCCCTCTATGGAAGCCACCTGCAGTCGACCCTCCTCATTGTCGATTTCATGCTAAAATCTAGGCTAGAATCAAGGCTCCAACTCTTCCAAGGATCAAATCCAAGGCTCGAACGATTCAAGGGTCGAACGAAACCAAGGCTCGAACAAAATATAGGTTTTTTGATCTCTCTACTTTCCCACGGTAATCCAATGGACCTTCTCAACCTACATTTGTGTATCCCAACAACTCTAGTTGCACTATCCTGTAATAAAACAACCCAAAATTCATTGTTTTTAAACATATTTAAGTATAATATTCCCTAATAGCTTGTGGCTCTCTTTGGGACAACATTTGTACTATGTGACTAGAAATGTATCAAACCAAATGTTGGGTCATGTTGTTGTGAGGTATAATAGGCTCCCAATACCTATATTCCCTAACATCTACCAAATTGAAATCGTCAACGTTTTAAAAATTAATCAATATAGCGGTCGGTGTATTCATTGGTTCATATTATTCCATTTCAAATCACTTAGGAACCTCTTTTTCGTAATTTTTATTGAGAAATTAATGTGCTATAACTTCGTTGATTCACCTATAAACCAAGGAAAATGTTTTTCTCACCAATCATAGACATATCAACATTGTGCCTCATATGATCCACATAAAATGGCATTGTGCTTTTTCCTATCCTAAAATATTATGTCTTCGACATATATGAGTACCAATATCCTTTGATCATTTTACTTTTTGATGTAGAGGTTGTGATCAACTCTAACTCACTAAAAACAAATCTTTCTTAGGTGTGTATCCAACCTTAAATACCAGATCCTTTGTGATTTCTTTATCTTGTACAAATTATTCTTTAACTAGAATACCTTTCTCTCATTTTTATCCTTTGTAAACACATCCAATTACTCAATTAAAACTCCCCCTTAAGAACTCTATTTAGCAACATATATTTAACATCCATTTGGTAATATTTTAACTACATTTTCACTAAAATGGACATGAAAATTCAAATAGTTTCCAAATGGGCCATGGGAGTAAACTTATCGTAAATATAAATGTATCTGATCTAGTAATTCACCTTACACACTATCCATTATTTATTTTTGAGCCACTTTTCCATAGTTAGTGAGTTTATTACATAACACCCACTTGGTTATGATAACATTTATGTCTTCTAGCCTTGGAACAATTTCCCATGGCACGTTGTTCTTATTCCGATCAATATCGTCGTGAATATATTTGATCCAACTATCATCTATTTGAGCCTCTCCAAATTATTTAGGGTCTAATTAAGAAAAATGAGGTTTTTGTAGAGTCTAACTGCTCTGAGTTTTCATCGACACTATATGATCATGTATTACGTTTCATTCATTGATTTCATCCTTGCTGGTATTTCTTGTAGTCGATAATCCGTCATCATTTTCCTCGCCATAAATGTCTTATTTTGAGTCTACCTCATCCCAGTGTCCTCCCCCTTATTCTACTCAATTCAATATTGATTTACTCAAGTGTTTCATCATTATTTTAATTATTAAAAATATATATATCAATTTTATCTTTAAATCATAAAACCATCCCATTTCCTGGTGAATTCCACACAATCCTATATCATTCTTTTATAGTAATAACTTAGCATCCTGATTTGGTGGAAGAGCTTGGTCCGAGATAGATGAATGCCATAAGATCATGTATGGACGTCTTTCATAATGGCATGAATATCCCTTTATTATATGAATCCAAGGATGATTTCGTCAAATCCACACTGCTAGAGGGACTTCTGCTCATTTGGGTTATCCTGCAAGGTAAATATTTCCACACAATGATGAATCTATTCCCTTCCAACTCGATATGCCGAGATTGTCCCATTTTAGAGATAGCCATTGATGGAATCCATCCATCCCGGGGTAGATATTGGTGTATTATGCTTTGGGGTACTGTTGACCTGATTGATTTCTTCCATATCGCTGATGACGATCGACAAGACCATTCTTCGGTGCATTAAATGGAAGATTTCTTCCTATTGATCTAGGTCATCCAGGACCATGGATGTATTATCAAATTCATCGGTACAAGAATTATGTGATTAGAGTACATGATGATACGTGGTCTCAAAAGGGAACTCTTCCATTTGTACCATGAAATAGCAAGAAAGAGGTTCTAGTTTTTTTAATGAAATATTCTCTATTCATCTACTTTATCATCAATTCTAAATCCCATTTGACATTCAAGTAGGCTATTTGCAGCAATAGGTCTGGTTCCAAGCTAGCTAGATGGATTCGTATTTGGCATCAATATTTTTTTAGCCTTCATATAGAGAGAAATAGTAGGGAAAAAATTACTTTGTCTATAGAAAAAAATAAAATCCGAAATCAAACCTAATTGTGCTTCTGATTTTACATTATTTTCCAATAAGAATTCAGGAGGCACCATAAAAATAAATCTCCCATGTCTGGGGAGTGTCATGGGCATAGAAAACATCCTCATCTAGGATTTTAGTGTCTACTGGTGTACTTTTCAGGAAGGGATGTGCCGCAAGAAAATCATCCAGTTTTTTATCTTTGACTGCATTTTTTTAAACAAACAGGATGTCATATTGTAGCAGAATGACCTCCCATAAAAATAGAATCCTAGTTAGAATTAGTTGAAAAAGGATGTACTTTAGCTGATAAATATGAGAGATCAGATGGAATACATGGTTTTTCATGTAATTCCTTGGCTTCTTCACTACAAATATGAGTGCAAGGCAGTTCTTCTTGACATCTCGAGTCTCATTACCTATCATTGTTTAGATATGGTAATAGATATTGTTACCTCTCCCAGTATCATTTTATTATATGAGGAGTGTGCCCAATGAGAATTAAATGGTGGCCACATTCAAGATAAGTGGCCTCCCTTCAATTGAAAGCATCAGAACTAGTTGGTTTATTAAATTTTTCTTGAGATTTTCATAGGTTTCTTGATTGTCTCTTTCCCATTGATAGGTGATTCTCCTATTCATCATGTAACGACCCAAAGTTTCATTAATAGAAATCCCTCTTGATCTAATTAAATGTCTCTTTATGTTTATATAAAATGTCAACTTCTTTGGTTTTATGTTAAGAATTTTGACCGTGTCTAATATAGTCGTTGAACAGTGATCACATAATTAGTATAAATATAGGACTTTAACAAATCCAATTTACTCAGACAAAGGAAGTGATGGCCTCATCCAGTAGAATTTCCCCATACGAAGCCCATTTGTTGGAGCTTGGAAAAGAGGTGGCGTCTTTGGTATTCTCCCTTGACCAAGACCAAGTTGAGCTTCATCAAGTCAAGCTCGAACGTTACCATCTACGCGAAAAGTGGAAGTTGATTGAAATTACCACTCGAGCGATGTTATCCGAGCCACCCCAGGAGTTTGTCACCATTGCACACCTTACCCTTAGGTCTTATGCGGCTGTTTTAAGGGGTTATGTAACAAATAAGTAGTACTGTGTTCATGTACATTATTTATTTATATAATAATGAATATAATTTCTAGTCATTTTTGATACATTGTAAATAGTTTTTAAAGTACAAATGGTGTTTTTATTTATTATTTAATTAAGAAATATATTTTATTAAATTACGGGATTTTTGAATTAAATAATAATTTAATAAAATATTATTATTATTATTAAATTAATTTTTATTAAATATAAATGATCTTATAATTTTATGAATGCAATTAAAATTTTTATTAATGTTTGAAAGCCATTTCTGTCAAAACCCATGAATTTTCGATAAATGTCGGTTTTTATTTTTAAAGTGAAAATTAAAATATTTAGAAAATTATTTAGATAAAATAAATGTTATTTCTAGAATCAGGATGTCGAAATTATCCAACGGTGAATTTTTCATAATTTTCTGAGACAGTCAAATTTTTGGGTAAAAATTAAATACCGTTTAAATATATAATGTGTTTTATGACATCATAATGACCCAATAGTGATGTAATAAAATACCATAATCTTTATGTTCATCTAATATATGTTTTACCATTAAAATAATGTGAATTTGGGTTTTTTTGACTTACTTTTCAAAGCATTAATGGACCCCTCAAGACTTATTCAACACCTTGCCTTTTTAAATCAATTTCCATGGGAGTGTGACTCACCTCCACATAAGCAACCCTAATATTTTAAGATTTTCTGACTTTGGCCTTATAAAATATTTTTTTCCTCTTCCCTTTGACAAAAACCATGGGCAAAAACCATGGGATGGTTTGTGGTTTGGATTAATTTAATGTAAGGGGACCCAAAGCTAAATAATAAAGAATTTTGTTACCTTTCTTATATAAACCCACTCAAGATCCCACTTCCTCCTCACTCAAAGCCTTTGGAGTTATACCAACCTCTGCCCTAATCTCTCTAGAATCCTTCCAAGGTTCCCCAAGCTCCCAAAAATCCTCTCACAAGCCTCTCTCTAGCCTTTGGAAGCACACTTCCAAGTAAGGGTTTTTTCTTCCTTTCTATTTTTTTCCAATTTTCTTTAAGTTGTTTTTCCCTTTTAATTTCAATTATGAATGTTGGGTTATGGTTTAACACCTCCCTAATACTTCCCTCTTTATTTTTGAATGATGGGATACCCCTTTCTCTCTCATTAAATGCCTCCCATGTACACCCGTTACTATGCCGAAATTCCAAAATGAAATTCTCTCTCCTCATTTACATTCAAGCAATACTTTTGTATCATGAATCTAAATTCCATTACAATTGTTGGGACATGTATCTATATGACCTCCTTAATGTCCATTAAATGTAAATATGATAATGAACCCCTTTCTCTCTCATCAACCGTTTTTATGAATTCTTATGTCACGTCATTACGCTGCTGAAATCGCACTGATTTTCTAAGCCAATGCCATTGTGTAGTGAATACCATGCCCATTTCTCCATCAAGGGTATTCATATTTATGCACATTTACTTGTTGATAATAAAGTTTCATTTATGAATTCCACATTCCTTCATCATGGAATAAAATATTATGTTTTATGAATCCATGTTTTATGATCCATGTGGCACACTTATGCATGAAATGAAATGTTTAAGAAGGGTGCGCCTTTATAGCGCTCCAATACATTGGGTAAAGTATAGTATCATGATACATCATGTGAAATGAGTGTTGACTCATGCTAATTCAAGTGCAACGATGGTTTACTCCTGCTTCTTGTGCAATGAGGACTTACTCATGCTCTATGTGCAATGAGCCTTGGCTCATGCTAATTCCATGTTAAGTGTTGTTGCCACATTTCCATGTTATGATTATCATGATTTATCATGCCTTTATGTTCATGTTTATTTTATGCTCTATTGATATTCCTGTTGTCTAACATGTATTTTACTCCTCATGTTATTCCATGTGTACTCCCTTACTAGGCTTTATAGCTCACCCTTTTCTTATGCATGTCCTCAGGTTATCTCATGCAATGCTAAGTACGAGGGAATGTAGTGGTCATGTAAAGGATTTTTTCAATAAATATATTTTATTTCATGTTTTATGTTTTTATATAATGATCATAAGACCCAAAGACACTAAACCTCTCGATCTTCTTTGTTGTATCAAGTGAAGTCATATGTAATAAATCATGTTTAAGTTTGTAATAAAGGCAGGGTTGTCATACATCATCCTGCTGATGGGGAGAGATTTACTATCTAATTTGGCTATGAAATGCTGAATGTAGGTGAGGTTCCCTAGGTACCCCCTCAGTTCTTTGAGATTTATCAGGGGTGACTTCTCTAAAATAACACTAGTATTTTATTGGTCAACATCAATGTTGCAGCCGCATACCACAAATCCAAGGAACCTCCATGATGTTACTCTGAAAGAACATTTTAGTGGATTCATCTTTAGAATGTTTTATCATATCTCTTGGATGAATCTTTAAAGATATTTAAAGTGATCACACTACTATTAGGATTTTACCATAAGGTTGTCGACAAAATATTCATTTATTCATCCCAAGATCAACATGATGATATGATGCATGGGACATTGATAATTGGTGATAGTATTCTTTAAGCCAAAGGGCATGACCATATAGAAAAATATCCCTTAGGGTGCTCTGCAGGTAGTGGATTCTTCATCTTTATGGTCCATATTTATTTGATTTTACCCTGAATACTCATCCATTAAGGAAAGGTCTTAGAGGCCATTAGTTTCATCAATCCAGATTTCTATAATCGGAAATGGTAAATCATCCTTTGGGAAATTCCAATTAAGGTCTCTAAAGTCGATGAAGACCCTAATCTTCCCATTATCGTTCTTAATAGAGACAATTTTGGTGAGCCATCTTGGGTATTACACTTCTCGAACATAGTTGGATTTGATAAATTTGTCAACTTTTGCCTATAAATTGGGGAAATGAGAGGGGTACATCCTATTAGACACCTACTTGAAGCCTTGATTCTCATTGGGTAAGTCAAGATGGTGCGTAGCCACATCTATATTCATTCTGGTCATTTTTGTATAGATCCAAGAAAACACATACTGGTGCAACTTTTGAAGTTCAATATACATCTCTTTCATCTTGAGAGGAATGGAAACACTAACACTAATAAAAAATAGGCCTTTAACAGCATTAGCTTTTATCACTGCTATCAAAAAGCACTGATAAAGGTACCATTTATCAGAACTCATAATGGGTACCCTTTATCAACACATAAATTTTAGTGCCCATAAAGGGATCCTTTATCAGTATTTTTTTGTGCAAATAAAGGTATGAAAAAATGAAATAACTGAATAAATAATAAACAAAAATGAGTTTTTAAAAAAATATTTAAAACATATTAATTAAATAATTATTGATAAAAATTAATAAACTGATTATACAATATTTAAATTATAAATACTAATAAATAGTATATATTAAATATATATATATATATGTAAAATGAAGAATAAAAAATAAGAAAAATAAAAAATCAAATTGAGAAAATTATTAAACAATTTATTAATTGAATAATAATTTATAATGTTAATAAATATTTTATATTAAATATATAGATATATATAAATGTATATAATTATGATTTATATAATACAAAATATGTATGCTTTACATTAAATATTAATACATTTAGTGAATAATGGATTATAATTAAAAATTAATATGAATTAAAAATACTGAGTAATTGCATCGAGTAATGGACATAATTTAATATTGTTTTATTTTTCAATTTAACATATATCAAAAAAAATTATATTGATTTTTCATACATATATGTAATATATTTATTTTAATATACAATGCACTCATACAAATATTTATGCAATTAATTAAATATTTTATAGAAACAAATACACCTAGTATTAATGTAATTTATTCAAATTTTAGTATTCATTTTATAATTTCATTATAAAATGACACATTTAATATATTTTTTTTTTGAATCAGAATTTTTTTTATATATCATTAAAATTGGGTATTATTTATTCATTTTTAATATGTTTTATGTTTTATGTTTTTTCTTTTTTTGGAATTTAATCGATTCCTATTATTTATTTTATATATATTTATTTACTATATTTTAATATTTTCAATATGTATTATCTTTATTTCAATATATATCCATATTTTTTAATAATTTATATTTAATTAGTAAAACCTATCCATTTTTTCAATATTGTTAAAGTGTACTCATTTTTAACATGCACGCACTTAAGATTAAATATTCATTAAAAATGATAAAAATAAAAATATATATATATTTACTATATTTAACCATTTATAATTATAAATAATTAATTATTTTTTAAAAAAAGTATTTATATAATTATAAATAAATAATTATATATATTTAAATAATTATAAAATTATAATAAATTTATTTAAATATTGAATATGTTTACTATAATTATATTTATATATATTTATTATATATATATATATTTATATATTCTGATATAAATATAATTTTTTTTGAAAAGAAATTATATAATTATAGATAATAATTATATATTTAAATAATTAAAAAATTATATTAAATATATTTATGTACAGAATATATTTACTATATTTATATATATAAATATTAAACATATATATAATTATATAAATATATTTACAAAAAGAAATTACTTATAATTATAATTATAAATCCGTTATCAGTGCTTAAGTTATAAGAACTGATAAAGATTTATTTCATCAGTTCTTTTTTAGAAGCACTGATAAAAGTGTCCTAATCTATTTTAAGAACACTAACCATCACAAACTAGTTCGCGATATCCAAAGATCTCTATGGAAACCACCTACAGTCGGTGCTCCTCATTGTCGAATCCATGCTCAAATCTAGGATAGAATCAAGGATCCAATTATTCCAAGGATCGAATCCAAGGCTCGAACGATTCAAGGGTCACACTAAACCAAGGCTCGAACAAAATATAGTTTTTTTGATATCTTTACTTTTCCATGGTTATCAACTGAACCTTCTCAGCCCACATTTGTGTATCCCAACAAACCTAATTGCATTATCCTATAATAAAACTACCCAAAATTATTTTTTTAAACATATTAAAGTATCATCTTCCTTGATAGGCTATGGCTCTCTTTGGGACAACATTGGAATTATGAGACTTGAAACATATCAAACCCAATATTTTGTTATGTTTTTGTGAGGTATAATAGGCTTTCAATACATGTATTCCCAAACATCTACCTCTTTTCAACCGTTAACTTTTTAAAAATTCATCCATTTAGCGGTCGGTGTTAAAATTAGTTCGTAATATTCCATTTGAAATCACTTAGGAACATATTTTTCATATTTTTATTGATAAATTAATGTTCTATGACTTCTTTGATTCACTTATAAACCAAGGAAAATTTCTAACTCACTAATCATATACCTGTCGATATCGTACCTCATATGATCCACAAAAATGGAACTGTGATTTTTCCAATCCTCAAATAGTATGTCTTAAACATATATGAGTACCAGTATCCTTTGATCATTATCCCTCTTGATATAAAGGTTGTGCTCAAATCTATCTCACTAAAAAAATCTTTATTTGGTATTGATCCAACCTTAAATACCAGGTCCTCATTAATTTCATTATCCTGTACAAAGAATTATTCAACTAAAATACCTTTCTCTCATTTTCATCCATAATAAACCCATCTAGTTCCTCAATGAAGAACCCACCTTAAGAAAACCATTTAGGAACATTGATTTGACATCCATTTGGAAAACTTTTAATTTTTTTTTACTAAAATATCCTAGAAAATTCATATTGTTTTCAACCAGAATATTGGAGTAAACTTATCATAAATATAAATGTATGTTATCTAGTAATTCCCCTTACACACTATCCATTATTTATTTTGATCCACTTTTACATAGTCAATGAATTTATTATATAAAACCCAATTGGTTATGATAAAATTTATGTCTTCCAGACTTAGAATAATTTCCCATGTCACATTGTTCTTATTCAGATCAACCTCCTCAGGATGATATTTGATCCGATTATCATACTTGTGAACCTCTCCAAATTATTTAGGGTCTTATTGGGAAAAAATGTGGTTTTTTGTAGAATTTAAATCATCTATGTTTTCATCGAAATTATCTGATCATCAATTAAATTTTATTCATTGATTTAATCTTTTCTTGTATATCTTGCTGTTGATAATATATCTTCATTTTCCTCACTATAAATGTCTTATTTTGAGTCTACCTTAGCCCCGTGTTCTCCCCCTATAATACTCAATTAAAAATTAATATCTTCAGACTTTTCATCATTATTTTAATTATTAAAAATCTCCCCATTCTAGTTATTAAAAAAATATCTATCAATTTTATCTTTACATCACAAAACCATCACATTTCCTAGTGAATTGCACAAAATCATATATCATGATTTTCTAGTGATAACCCAGCCTCCTGGTTTGGTGGGAGAGCCTGTTCCCAGACTGATGAATGCCATATGAGCCTGTATGGATGTCTTCTGTAATGGCATGAATCTCTCTTTATTATATGTATTAAAGGAGGATTTGGTCAAATCCATACTACTAGAGGGACTTTTTCTCATTTGGGTTATCCCACAAGGTAAATATTGTCACAAAGTGTCGAATCTATTCCCCTCTAGCTTGATATGTCGGGAGATTCTTGTTTTGGAGACAATAGATTATGTAATCCATCCATTCAGGGGTGGATATTGGTTTATTATGCTTTGGGGTAGTGTTGAATTGATTGATTTCTTCCATATCACTAATGACGATATCTGAGACCATTATTTGGTGCGTTATATGGAAGATTCCTTCCTCTTGATCAGGGACATCTAGGACTGTGGCTGTATTAGCCAATGCATTAGCACAAGCATTATGTGATAATTGAACATGATGAAATGTGGTCTCAAAAGTGAACTCTTCCATTAGTCCCATGACATAGCCAGAAAGAGGGTTCAGTAAATTGTTTTTGATGTAATATTATCCATTCATCTGCTTTATCACTAGTTCTGATTCCACATTGATATTCAAGTAGGCTATCTGCAGCTATTGGAATAGTTCCAAGCTAGCTATGATGGATTTTTATTCTTCCTTAATATTTGTGTAGGCATAATATAATGATAAAGAGTTGGGAAAACTACTTTTCCATTGGAAAAACTTCAATCCCAAATCCAACCTAATTATGCTTCTGATTTTTTATTGTTTTCCAATAGGAATTCATGAGGCACCATAAAAATAAATCTCCCATGTCCATGGAGTGTCATGGTAATATAAAACTTCCTCATCTAGTATTTTGGTATCTACTTGTGTACATTTCCGGGTGGGATGTGCCTCAAGGAAATTGTCTCATACATTCCTTTTCACCGCCTTTTTTAACAAGAACTGGATGTCATATTGTAACAGAATGACCTCCCATCAGAATATATTCCTCGTTATCATGGGGTAACCAAGTATTTAATTGATATAATAAATATGAGAGATCCGATGTACTACATGGTTTTCAAGTAATACCTTGGATTCTTCACTATAAAGATGAGTGCAACGTCGTTCTTCTCAACATCTGAGTATCGAGTCTCAGTACCTATCATTGTCTATCTAAGGTAATAGATATTTTTATCTCTCACATTATCATTTTTATATATTAGGAGGGTTTCCAATGAGCATTACATGGTGGCCACATACAAGATGAGTGGAATCGATTCAACTGAAATCATTATAACTGGTTGGTTCATTAAATATTTCTTGAGACTTTGGAAGGCTTCTTGACAGTCTTTATCCCATTGATAGAAGATTCCCTTATTCATTATCTTTTTGACAGGGAGAGATTTACTAGACAATTTGGATATGAAATTCTGAATGTAGGTGAGGTTCCCTTAGCTCCCCCTCAATTCTTTGAGATTTATCATGGGTGACATTGCTAAAATAACACTAGTATTTTCTAGGTCAACCTTAATGTCACAATCATGTACTACAAATCGAATGAACCTACATGGTGTTACTTAGAAAGAACATTTTAGTGGATTAATTTTCATAATGTGCGGTCATATCTTGTTGAGGAATATTTGAAGATCTATGAATTGATTACACTACTATCAGGATTTGACCATCAGGTCGTCGACGTAGCATTCATTTATTCATCCTAAGAACATCATGATGATATGATTCATGGAACATTGATAAGAGGCACTAATATTTTTTAAGATAAAGGACATGACCAGATAGAAAATTATCCCTTGGGGTGCTCTAAAGGCATTGGCTTCTTCACCTTCAGGGGCCATATTTGTTTGATTTAACCCTTAATTATCATCCATGAAGGAAAGGGCTTAGAAGCTTGCAGTTTAATGGATCAAGAGTTTGGTGATCAAAAATGGTAAATCATCCTTTCAGAAGTGACAATTAAGGTCTATGAAGTCTATGAAAACCCTAATCTTCCCATTAATGTTCTTTATAGGGACGATTTTGGTGATCCATCTTGGGTATTACACTTCTCGAACAAAGTTGTATTTGATCAATTTGTCAACTTCTGCCTCTAAATTGGTGTCATGAGAGGGGTATATCCTCTTAGTTACCTACCTGAAGCCTTGATTCTCATTGGGTAAGCCAGGATGGTGCGTATCCATATTTGTATTCAGTCCGGGTATTTTTTTTATATTTCCAAGAAAACACATTCAAGTGCTACTATTGAAATTCAATATACATCTATTACACCTTAAGAGGCATGAAAGCACTAACACTAATCCAAAATGGGCCTTTAATAGCATTGGACTTTATTAATGTTAGAAAAAAGCACTGATAAAGGTTCCCTTTATCGATACTCATAAAGGGTACCCTTTATTATCACTTTATTTTTAGTGCCCATAATGGTATCCTTTATCGGTGTTTTTTTGTGCAAATAAAGGTCCGAAAATTGAAATAACTAAATAAATAATAAAAAAATGAGTTTTTTAAAAAATATTTTAAAAATATTAATAAATAATTATTGATAAAAAGGATTACAAGGATTATATTATATATAAATTATAAATACAAACAAATAGTATATATTAAATATATATATGTAAAATGAAAAATAAAAAAATAAAAAATAAAAATAAGTAAATTGATAAAAATATTAAACATTTTTTTAATTAAATAATTATTTATAATGTTAATAAATAGTATATATTAAATATATAGATATATATGAATGTATATAAATATGATTTATATAATAAAAAAAATTTATGCTTCACATTAAAAAGTAATATGTTTAGTGAATAATGGTTTATAATTAAAAAATAATATGAATTAAAAATACTGAGTAATTACATCGAGTAATGGAAATAATTTCATGTCATTTTATTTTCTAATTTATCATATATCAAACATGTGTTATATTAATTTTTCAAACATACATTTAATTTATTTATTTTAATATATAACGTGTACATACAAAAAATTATGCAATTAATGAAATCTTATATAAGAAGACATACACCAAATATTTATGTAATTTATTCAAATTTTATTATTCATTTTACAATTTCTTTAAAACATGACACATTTAATATATTATTTCTTGAATCGGTAAATTTATTTATTTATTTTAAATATTATTAAAATTAGATATAATTTATTAATTTTTAATATGTTTTTTGTTTTACTTTTTATTTTAATTTTTTGGGAATTTAATCGATTCATATAAATTATTTTTTATTTATTTATTTACTATGTTTTATTATTTTAAATATGTATATATTATTTCAATATATATCCATATTTTTAAAAAAAATTATGTTTAATTAATAAAAATTTTCCATTTTTTCAATATTGTAAAAGTGTGCTCATTTTTAACATGCATGCACTTGAGATTAAATATTCATTAATAAGGTTAAAAATATAAATAAATATATTTATAAATGTATATTTACTATATTATAACATTTATAATTATAAATAAATAAATATCCTTTTACAAAAAGTATTTATATAATTATAAATAAATAATTATATATTTTTTAATAATTATACAATTATAATAAATTTATTTAAATATTGAATAATTACAATAATTATATTTAAATATATTTATGAAATATATATATATATAAATAATTATATATATTGATATAAATATTATTTTTTTCAAAAGTATTTATATAATTATAGATAAATAATTATATATTTAAATAATTATAAAATTATAATAAAATATATTTCAATAAGGAATATATTTACTATATTTATATATATTTATTTATTAAATATATATATAATTATATAAATATATTTATCAAAAAATTACTTATAATTATAATTATAAATCCATTATCAATTCTTATGTAATTAGAACTGATCAAGATTGATTTTACTAGCACTTTTTTAGAATTGCTGATAAAAGTTTCCTGGTATATTTTAAGAACCCTAAGCATTGGAAACTAGTTTATGATATCTGACGCTCTCTATGGAAGCCACCTGCAGTCGGCGCTCCTCGTTGTTGAATACATGCTCAAATCTAGGGTAGAATTAAGGCTCCAACAATTCGAAGGATCGATTCCAAGGCTCGAACGATTCAAGGGTCGAACGAAACCAAGTATCGAACGAAACATAGGTTTTTAGATATCTCTACTTTCCCACGGTTATCCACTAAACCTTATCATCCCACCTTTGTGTATCCCAACAACTCTAGTTGCACTATCAAGTAATAAAACAACCCAAAATTCATTGTTTTTTAATCATATTGAAGTATCATCTTCCCTGATTTCGTGTAGCTCTCCTTGGGACAACATTGGTACTATACAACTTGAAATATATCAAACCCAATGTTGGGTCATGTTTTTGTGAGGAATAATAGGCTCCCTATACATATATTTTTAGACATCTACTTCTTTTCAATCGTAAACTCTTTAAAAATTCAACCATATAGCAGTCGAGTTTTTCATTGGTTCTTAATATTCAATTTCAAATCACTTAGGAGCCATTTTTCAAATTTTTATTGCGAAATTAATGTGCTATGACTTCTTTGATTCACCTATAAACTAAGGAAAATGTTTAACTCACCAATCACAGAACTATTGATATCGTACCTCATACGATCCACAAAAAATGGAATTGTGCTTTGCCCAATCCTCAAATAGTATGTCTTCGACATATATGAGTACCGATATCTTTTTATCATTATCCTTCTTGATATAGAGGTTTTGATTAACTCTAACTCCCTAAAAACTAATCTTTCTTAGGTATTGATCCAACCATTAATACCAGGTCCTAAGATATTTCATTATCTTGTACAAATAATTCTTTAACTGGAATACTTTTCTCTCATTTTTATCCATAATAAACCCATCCAGTTCCTCTATGCATACTCCCCCCTTAATAAATCCATTTAGGAACATAGATTTGAAATCCATTTAGTAAAAATTTAACTAAATGTTCACTAAAATATCCAAGAAAATTAAAATAGTTTGAAACCAGGCTATGGGAGTAAACTTATCATAAATATAAATGTATTTGATCTAGTTATTCCCCTTACACGCTATCCATTATTTATTTTGAGCCACCTTTCCATAGTCAATGATTTTATTACATAACACCCACTTGGTTATGATAACATTTATGTCTTCCAGCCTGGGAACAATTTCCCATGTCAGGTTTTTCTTATTTAGATCGACCTCCTCATGAATATATTTAATCCAATTATCATCCTTGTGAGCCTCCCGAAATTATTTAGGATCTAATCTATAAAAAATTAGTTTTTATAGAGTCTAACTCCTCTGAGTTTTCATAGAAACTATCTGATCACCAATTAAATTTTATTCATGGATTTCATCCTTCCTTGTATTTCTTGCAGTTGATAAACCATATTCATTTTCCTCACCATAAATGTATTATTTTGAGTCTACGTCAGCCTTGTGTGCTCCCCCATATATTACTAAATTCAACATTAATTTCCTCAAATGATTCATCATTATTTTAGTTAATAAAAATCTCCCCATTCTAATTATTAAAAAATATCTATCAATTTTATCTTTACATCATAAAATCAAGGCATTTCCTGGTAAATTCCACACAATCCTATATCATGGTTTTCTAGTAATAACCTAGCCTCTTGATTTGGTAGGAGAGCCTTGTCCCATACTAATGAATGTCATAAGAGAGTGTATGGATGTCTTTCGTAATGGCATGAATCTCTCTTTATTATAAGCATCCAAGGGGAATCTAGTCAAATCCACACTGGTAGTAGGACTTCTGCTCATTTGGGAGATCCTGCATTTTAAATATTTCCACACCATGCCAAATTTATTCCCTTCTAGCTCGATATTTCAGGAGAGTCCCATTTTGGAGATAACCAATTATGGACTCCATCAATACAGGTGTGGATAACTGTTCAATATGCTTTGGGTAAATGTTGACCTGATTGATTTCTTCCATATCGTTGATGACGATCGATGAAAGCATTCTTCAGTGCTTTATATGAAAGATTGATTCCACTTGATCAATGTTGTCCAATACTGTGGCTAAATTATCCAATGCATCATAACAAGCATTATGTGATCAGAGAACATGATGAAAGGTGGTCTCAAAAGGGAAATCATCCATTATTTCCATGACATAGCTAGAAAGAGGGCCCAATTATTTTTTATGGAATATTCTCCATTCACCTTATTTATCACTAGTTCTGAATCCCCTTTGATATTCAGCTCGGCTATCTGCAGATATTGGGAATGTTCCAAGAAAGCTATGTGGGATTTCTATTCTGCCTCAATATTTGAGTAGCCTTCATATAGTGATAAAGAGAGGGGAAAATGACTTTGTCTGTAAAAAAAATACAATTCCAAATCCAATATGATTGTGCTTCTGATTTTCCATTTTTTTACAATAGGAATAAAAAAGGCACCCTCAAAATAATTATTCCATGTTTGGGAGATTCATGGCCATAGAAAACTTCCTCATCTAAAAGTGTGGTGTCTGGGGTGGGATGTGCGGCAAGGAAATAGTTCAGGGATTTCCCTTTCATTGCCTTTTTTTACACAGACATGATGTCATATTGTAGTAGAATGACCTACCCTTAGGATACATTACTACTTATCATGGGGGGACCAAGGATGTACTTGAGCTGATAAATATGATAGATCAAATGGACTACATGGTTTTTCAAGTAATGCCTTGGCTTCTTCACTAAAAAGATGAGTGCAAGGTAGTTCTTCTCAACATCTAAATATCGAGTATCGGTACCTATCATTGTTTTTCTAAGGTAATCGAGATTGTTATCTCTCCCTGTATCATTTTTTATATGAGGAGGGTGCCCAATGAGCATTACATGGTGGCCACATACAAGATGAGTGGCCTCACTTAAACAGAAAGCATCATAACTAGTTGGTTTGTTAAATATTTATTGAGACTTTTGAGGGATTCTTGACACTCTCTATCCCATTGAAAGGTGATTCAATTATTCATTATCCTGGTGATTGGGAGAGATTTACTAGCCAAGTTGAATATGAAATGTTGAATGTTGGTGAGGTTCCCTGGGCTCCCCCTCATTTCTTTGCGATTTATCAGGAGTGAAATTGCTAAAATAACACTAGTATTTTCTAGGTCAACCTCAATGTCATGGCCATGTACCATAAATCCAAGGAACCTCCATGATGTTACTCCAAAATAAGATTTTAGTGGAATCATCTTCAGAATGTATTTTGATAGCTTGTCGAGAACTATTTGAAGATTTGTGAAGTGATCACACTACTATTAGGATTTGACTATCAGGTCATCGACATAGCATTCATTTATTCTTCCAATGAACAACTTGATGATATGATGGATGGAACATTGATAAGTGGTGCCATCATTCTTTAAGAAAAAGGGAATGACCAGAAAGAAAATTTTCCCTTGGGGTGCTCTGAAGGAAGTGGCTTCTTCATCTTCAGGGGCCATATTTATTTGATTTTACCCTGAATACTCATCTATGTAGAAAAGGGATTAGAGGCCATCAGTTTCATCAATCAAGAGTTCTGTAATCAGAAATAGTAAATCAGCCTTTTTCCAGTACCAATTAAGGTCTCTAAAGTTGATGCGGACCCTAATCTTCCCATTATTTTTTCTTTATAGGGACGATTTTGGTGATCCATCTTGAGTATTACACTTCTTGAACAAAGTTGGATTTGATCAATTTGTCAACTTCTACCTCTAAATTGGTGGTATGAGAGGGGTAAATCCTCTTTTCTACCTACTTGAACCTTGATGGTCATTGTAGAAGTCGAGATGGTGCATAGCCACATCCGTATTCAGTCCCGGAATTTTTGTATAGTTCCAAGAAAACACATACTAGTGATACTTTTGAAATTCAATATACATTTCTTGCACCTTGAGAGGCATGGAAACACTAATATGAATACCAAATAGGCCTTTTACAGCATTGGGATTTATCAAGGCTAGAAAAAAACATTGATAAAGGTTCCCTTTAGTAGGGATCATAAAGGGTGCCCTTTATTCACCCTTTATTTTTAGTTCCCATAAAGGAATCCTCTATTAGTGCTTTTTGTGCACATAATGGTCTAAAAAAATGAAATAACTAAATAAAAATGAGTTTATTAAAAAAATATTAATTAAATAATTATTGATAAAAATGAATAAACATATTATACTATATATAAATTTTAAATACTAACAAATAGTTTATATTAAATGTATATATATGTAAAATGAAACTTAAAGGAATAAAAAATAAAAATAAGTAAATTGAGAAAAAAATTAAAAAAATTATTAAATAAATAATTGGTTATAATGTTAATAAATATTATATAATGAATATATAGATATATATGAATGTATATAAATATGATTTATATAATACAAAATATTATTTCTTTACATTAAATAGTAATATATTTTGTGATTAATCGTTTATAATCAAAAATGAATATGAATTAAAAATACTGAGTAATGGCATCGATTAATGGACATATTTTAATGTCGTTTGATTTTTCAATTTAACATATATCAAATATGTGTTATATTGATTTCTTATACATATATGTAATTAATTTATTTTAATATACAGCGCACACATACAAATATTTATGCAATTAATGAAATCTTATATAGAAACACATACACCTAATATTTATGTAATTTTAAAAAAAAAATTAGAATTGATTTTATAATTTCTTTATAACATGACACATTTAATATATTATTTTTTGAATCGGTAAATTTTATTTGTTTATTTTAAATATTATTATAATTATGTATTATTTATTCATTTTAATAAGTTTTATGATTTTTTGGGGAATTTAATCGATTTCTATTATTTATTTTATACATACTTATTTACTATGTTTTAATATTTTCAATATGTATTCATATTTATTTCAATATCTATCCATATTTTTTTAATAATTTATATTTAATTAATAAAACCTATCCATTTTTTCAATATTGTTTGTGTCCTCATTTTTTACATGCATGCACTTATGATTAAATATTCATTAATAATATGAAAAATATAAATAAATATATTTATAAATGTATATTTACTATTTTTATAAATTTATAAATATAAATAAATAAATATTACTTTTTTAAAAGTATTTATATAATTATAAATAAATAATTATATATTTTTTAATAATTATAAAATTATAATAAATTTATTTAAATATTGAATATATTTACTATAATTATATTTATATTTATTTATTAAATATATATAATTATATAATTATATATACTGATATAAATATTATTTTTTTGAAAAGTATTTATATAATTATGGATAAATAATTATATATTTAAATAATTATAAAATTAAAATAAATATATTTAAATAAAAAATATATTTACTATATTTATATATGTATTTATTAAATATATATATAATTATATAAATATATTTACAAAAAAATTTACTCATAATTATAATTATAAATCCTTTATCGATGCTTAAGTAATAATAATTGATAAAATTTATTTTATCAACACTTATTTAGAAGCGCAGATAAAAGTGTCCCAATCTATTTTAATAACCCTAACCATCATGAACAAGTTCTCGATATCTGAAACTCTCTATGGAAGCCACCTGTAGTCGATGCTCATTTTTGTCGAATCTGTGCTCAAATCTAGGTTGGAATCAAGTCTCTAACTATTCCAAGGATCAAATCCAAGGTTGGAATGATTCAAGGGTCGAATGAAACCAAGGCTGGAACGAAATATATGTTTTTTGATATCTCTACTTTCCCAAGGTTATCCACTGAACCTTATCATCCCAAATTTGGGTATCCCAACTACTCTAGTTGCACTATCCTGTAACAAAACAAACAAAAATATATTATTTTTTAGACATATTGATGTATTATCTTCCCCGATAGCCTGTAGCTCTCCTTGGGACAACATTGGTACCATGCGACATGAAATATATTAAATCCAATGTTGGTTCATGTTGTTGTGAGGTATAATAGGCTCCCAATACATATATTCTCTAATATCTACCTCTTTACAATCATCAAATTTTTCAAAATTCATCCATACAGTGGTCTGTGTTTTCATTTGGTCGTAATATTCCATTTCAAATCACTTAGGAACCTTTTTTCATATTTTTATTTAGAAATTAATGTTCTATGAATTCTTTGAGTCACCTATAAACCAAAGAAAATGTTTAACTCACCAATCATAGACATGTCAATATCGTACATCATATGATCCACAAAAAATTGATTTGTGCTTTTTCTAATCCTCAAACAGTATGTCTTGGACATATATGAGTACCAATATCCTTTGACCATTATCCTTATTGATATATAGTTTTTTATCAAGTCTAAGTCACTAAAAACAAATCTTTATTTGGGATTGATCCACCTTTAAATACCAGGTCCTTAGTGATTTTGTTATCTTGTACAAATAATTATTTTACTGGAATTTATTTCTCTCATTTTTCTTATATAATAAACCCATTTTGTTCTTCAATACATACTCCCCTTAAAAACTCCATTTAGGAACATAGATTTTATATCCATTTGGTAAACTTTTAACTACATTTTTACAGAAATAGCCCAAAAAATTAAAATAGTTTCTAACCAGACTATGAGGGTAAAATTATAAAAAATATAAATGGATTTTATCTAGTAATTCCCCTTACACACTATCCATTCTACATTTTGAGCCTCCTTTCCATAGTAAATAAGTTTATTGCATAAAATCAACTTTTTTATGATAAAAATCATTTCTTCCATCCTTGGAACAATTTCCCATGTCACATTATTCTTATTCAGATCAACCTCCTCATGAATAGATTTAATCCAATTATCATCCTTGTTAGCCTCTTCAAATTATATAGGGTTTAATTAGGAAAATATGAGGTTTTCGTAGAGCCAAACAACTCTGAGATTTCATCGAACATATTTGATCACCTATTACATTGTATTAATTGATTTCGTCCTTGATTGTATTTATTGTAGCTAATAATTAATGTTCATTTTGATAACCATAAATTTCTTATTTTGAGTCTACCTCAGCCCCGTCAACTCCCCCTATGCAACTCAGTTTAACATTAATTTCCTATAATGTTTCATTATTATTTTAATTATTAAAAATCTCTTTATTCTAATTATTAAAAAATATCTATCAATTTTATCTTTACACCATAAAACCATCACATTTCCTCGTGAATTCCACACAATCCTATATCATGATTTTCTAGTAATAACCCATCCTCTTGATTTCGTGGGAGATCCTGGTCCCAGACTAATGAACGCCATAAGAGATCATATGAATGTCTTCAGTAATGGAATGAACCTCTCTATATTAAATGTATCCACGGAATATTTGTTCAAATCCACACTGGTATAGGGACTTCTGCTCTTTTTGGTTATCCCACATGGTAAATATTTCCACGCAATGTTGAATCTATTCCCTTCCAGCTCGATATGTCTGAAGAGTCTCATATTAGAGATAACTAATTATGGACTCCATCCATACAGGGGTGGATATCAGTTCATTATGCTTTGGAGTAGTGTTGAACTAATTGATTTCTTCTATATCACTGATGGTGATCGACGAGACCATTCTTAGATGCGTTATATGGAAGATTACTTCCTCTTGATCAGGGTCGTCCAGGACTGTGGCTGTATTAACCAATGCATAGGCACAAGCATTATGTGTTCTGATAACATGATGCAATGTATTCTCAAAGGTAACTCCACCATTAGTCCCATGAAATATCCAAAAATAGGGTCTAGTTATTTGTTCTTGATGGAATATACTCCATTCATCTGCTTTATCACTAGTTCTGAATCCCCTTTGATATTCAGGTAGGCTATCTGCAGCTATAGGGTTAGTTACAAGCTAGCTATGAGGGGCATTGTATTATGCCTCAATATTTGTGTAGCCTTCAGATGATGAGAAAGAGTAGGTAAAAATTACTTTATCTGTAGAAAAAAATACAATCCCAAATCCAACCTAATTGAGTTTCTGATTTTCTATTGTTTTCTAATAGTAATTCTGGAGGCACCATAAAAATACATCTCTCATGTCCGGGGAGTGTCATGGGAAAACAAATTCCTCATCTAGGATTTTGGTGTCTACTGGCTTACTTTTCTGGGTGGGATGTGCTGCATGGAAATCTTCTAGGGATTTCCATTTCACATCATTTTTTTACATGAATTGGATGCCATGTTGTTGATGAATGGCCTCCCATCAGGATAGATTCCTAGTTAGCATGGGGGCCAAGGATGTACTTGAGCTGATAAATATGAGAGATTAGATGGACTACAGGTTTTTCATGTAATTCCTTGGATTCTGCACTACAAAGATTAGTTATATTATGTTCTTCTTGACATTTTAGTATCGAGCCTCAGTACCTTTCATTGTTTGGATAAGGTAATAGAGATTGTTATCTCTCCTAGTATCATTTTTATGTGATGAGGGTGCCCAATGAGTATTACATAGTGGACACATACAAGATGAGTAGACTCCCTTCAACTGAAAGCATCAGAACCAGTTGGTTCATTAAATATTTATTGAGACTTTTGAAGGCTTCTTGATAGTCTCTATCACACTGATACGTGATTCCCTTATTTACTATCCAGGTTATAGGGAGAGATTTACTAACCAATATTTCTAGGATATACTGAATATAGGTGAGGTTCCCTTGGCGCCCTACCCCCCCCCCCATTTTTTTGATATTTATCTGGGGTGACATTACTAAAATAACACCAATATTTTCTAGGTCAACCTCAATGTCGCAGCTACATACCACAAATCCAAGGAACCTCCATGATGTTACTCCGAAAGAACATTTTAGTGGATTCATCTTTAGAATGTGTTGTTATAGATTTTCAAGGACTCTTTGAAGATATGTGGAGTGATCATACTATAATCGGGATTTGACCATCTGGTCTCCAGTATAGAATTAATTTACTCTTCCCAAGAACAACTTGATGATATGATGCATGTAACATTGATAAGACATGCCAACATTCATTAAGACAAAGGGCATGACTAGATAGAAAAATATCCCTTGGGGTGATCTTAAAGAAGTGGATTATTCATCTTCCAGGGCCATATTTATTTGATTTTACCTTGAATACTCATCCATGAAGGAAAGGGCTTAGAAGCTAGCAGTTTCATCAATTAAATGTTTTGTGATCCGAAATGGTAAATTATACTTTGGGTGGTGCCAATTAAGGTCTCTGAAGTCGATATAGAGCCTAATCTTCCCATTATTTTTTCTTTATAGGGATAATTTGGTGAGCCATATTGGGTATTACACTTCTCAAACAAAGTTAGATTTGATCAATTTGTCAACTTATGCCTCTAAATTGGCAGCATGAGATGGGTACATCCTCTAAGCTACCTACATGAAGCCTTGATTCTCATTGTGTAAGCTAAGATGGGTGTATCCACATATGTATTCAGTTTGGGAATTTTTGTATAGTTCCAAGAAAACATATACCGATGCTACTTTTGAAATTCAATATATATCTGTTACACCTTGAGAGGCATGTCAACATTCACACTAATATAAAATAGGCCTTTAGCAGCATTGTCCTTTATACACTCTAGAAAAAAGAACTGATAAAGGTTCCCTTTATCAGCACTTTGTTTTTAGTGCCCATAAAGGGATCCTTTATCAGTTTTTTTGTGCTGATAAAGGTCCGAAAAAATGAAATAACTAAATAAATAATAAATAAAAATGAGTTTATTAAAAAATATTGAACAAATATTAATTAAATAATTATTGATAAAAATGAATAAACAGATTATAATATATATAAATTATAAATACTAAAAAATATTATATATGAAATATATATATATATATTTAAAATAAAAATAAAAAAATAAAAAATAAAAAAATGTAAATTTAGAAAAATATTAGACATTTTATAAATTAAATAATGATTTATAATGTCAATAAATAGTATATATTAAATATATAGATATATATGAATGTATAAAAATATGGTTTATATAATACAAAATATTTATGATTTATATTAAATAGTTATATATTTAGTGAATAATGGTTTATAATTAAAAATTAATATGAGTTAGAAATACTGAGTAATTGCATCGAGTAATGGACATAATTTAATGTTGTTTGATTTTTCAATTTAACATATATCAAACATGTTTTATATTGTTTTTTCAAACATATATGTAATTAATGTATTTTAATAAACAACACACACATACAAATATTTATGCAATTAATTAAGTCTTATATAGAAACACATACACCTAATATTATTGTAATTTATTCAAATTTTAGTATTCATTTTATAATTTCTTTATAACATGACACATTTAATATATAATTTTTTGAATCGGTAAATGTTATTTATTTATATTAAATATTATTAAAATTAGGTATTATTTAATCATTTTTAATTAGTTTTATGTTTTTTTGGGATTTTAATCGATTTATATTATTTATTTTATATATATTTATTTACATTGTTTTAAAATTTTCAATATGTATTCATCTTTATTTCAATAAATATCCATATTTTTTTAATAATTTATATTTAATTCATAAAGCCTATTCATTTTTTTCAATGTTGTTAAAGTGTACTAATTTTTAATATGCATGAAATTAAGATTAAATATTCATTACTAATGTTAAAAATATAAAGAAATATATTTATAAATGTATATTTACTATATTTATACATTTTTATTTATAAATAAATAAATATTAATTTTTAAAAAATTATTTATATAATTATAAATAAATATTTATATATATTTAAATAATTGTAAAATTATAATAAATTTATTTCAATATTGAATATATTTACTATAGTTATATGTATATATTTTTATTAAATATATATTTATTTATTTATTTATTTATATATACAGATATAAATATTTTTTTAAAGTATATATATAATTATAGATAAATAATTAAATAATTAAATAATTATAAAATTATAATAAATATATTTAAATAAAGAATATATTTACTATATTTATTTATTTATTTACTAAATATTTATATATATATAATTTTATAAATATATTTACAAAATAAAAATTACTTATAATTATAATTATAAATCCTTTATCAGTGCTTAGGTAATAAGAACTGGTAAAGATTTATTTTATCATCTCTTTTTTAGAAGCACTCATAAAAGTGCCCTGATCTATTTTAAGAAACCTAACCAACGGGAACAAGTTCGCAATATCTGAAACTCTCTATGAAAGCCACCTGCAGCCGATGCTCTTCGTTGTCGAATCCATGCTAATATCTAGGAAAGAATCATGTATCCAACTATTCTAAGGATCGAGTCCAAGGCTCCAACAATTCAAGGGTCGAAGGAAACCAAGGGTCCAATGAAATATAGGTTTTTGTATATCTCTACTTTCCTAGAATTATCCAATGAACCTTATCATCCTACATTTTTGTATCCCAACTACTCTAGTTTCACTATCTAGTAATAAAACAACCCAAAATTCAATGTTTTTTAGACATTTTGAAGTATCATCTTCCCTGATAGCTTGTGGATCTCTTTGGGACAACATTGGTACTATACGACTTGAAATATATCAAACCCAATGTTGTTCCACATTGTTGTGAGGTATAATAGGATCCCAATAACAATATTCCAAGACATCAACCTCTTTACAATCATCAAATTTTTAAAAATTCATCCATATAGCGGTTCATGTTTTCATTGGTTCGTAATATTCCCTTTCAAATCACATTGGAACCTCTTTTTCATATTTGTATTAAGAAATTAATGTTCTATGACTTCTTTGATTCACATATAAACCAAGTAATGTTTTTAACTCATCGATCATAGACATATTGATATCTTACCTCATATGATCCACAAAAAATGTCATTACGCTTTTTTCAGTCCTCAAATAGTAAGTCTTCGACATATACGAGTACCAGTATCATTTGATCATTCTCCATATTGATGTAGTGTTTGTGGTCAACCATAACTCAAAAAAAATCTTCCTTAGGTATTCATCCAACCTTAAATACCAGGTCCTCAGTGATTTCATTATCTTGTACAAAGAATTCTTTAACTGGAATACCTTTATCTCATTTTCATCTATAATAATCCCATCCGGTTCATCAATACATGATCCCCCTTAAGAAATATATTTAGAAACATATATTTGACATCCATTTTGTAAACTTTTAATGAAATTTTCACTGAAATAGCCATGAAAATTGAAATAGTGTTAAACCGGACTATGGGAGTAAACTTATCATAAATAAAAATGTATTTGATCTAGTAATTACACTTACACACTATTAATTATTTATTTTGATCCACTTTCCCATATTCAATGATTTTATTATATAACACCCACTTGGTTATGATAACATTTTTGTCTTCCATCCTTGGAACAATTTCCCATGTCACATTGTTCTTATTTGTATCAACCTCCTCATGAATAGATTTGATTCAATTAGCATCCTTGTTAGCCTATCCAAATTATTCAGGGTCTAATTGAGAAAAAATGGGGTTTTGTGGAGTCTAACTCCTCTGAGTTTTCATCAAAACTATCTTATCACCAATTACATTTTATTTGTTTATTTCATCCTTTCTTGTATTTATTTCATTTGATAATCCGTCTTCATTTTATTCACCATAAACATTTTATTTTGAGTCTACCTCAGCCCCATGTGCTCCCACCTATGCTACTAAATTCAACATTAATTTCCTCTGATGTTTCATCATTATTTTAATTATTAAAAATCTCCCAATTTTAATTATTAAAAAATATCTATCAATTTTATCTTTACTTCATAGAACCATATCAACCCACCATATTTAAGTTAGTATTTAAATGTATCATTATCTAGTATGATCAATTTTTCTCTAAAAAAATTAATTTCCTCCTCCAAACATAATTACCATAAATTTTTACTGACCCCAAATAAAAAAATTATTCTGCTATTTTTCTATACCTTTGTAAAAATATATCCATATTTGAAATGATAACCCACTCATTAATACTTCTTAAAAATCACTTCATTTCTTTCGTGAAACATCTAATAAACACTATGTATGTTTTACTTTAATCCAACTAAAAGAAGATAATTATTTAACATTAACTTATGGTTCCACCCTTAGGAATATTTGATTACCATCCATGTAATTCTCCCAAAAGGGGAGAATTACCCCTTTTACAGAACACAAAGGAGTAAAATTGTCATCCTCATCAGCTTCATCTCCCAAATAGTTATTATTCCAATTTTTTTGGGACTCATCCCCCATCTATTTTATGTTTATTGTAATATTATGAGTAGTATTCATCATATGGATGATTTCTTCTTAGATTATTTCATGAAACATAAATCCATGTCCACAAGATATGGAGGATGAGTTACAAACAACAAAATGAAATTATAACTATTCCAAATATGTGCTGATGAGGATGAAAATTGTCTGTAATTTTCACCTTTGGATGAAAAAGAGGATAACACCTACCATAGTGGATTATTTATTTTATTAAATTAAATTACTCCTTAAGTGAATCCAGGAGACCCGGGATCAAATCCAGAAGTAGGCTTATTTGTAGGTATTGTAGCAGTATTATAGAAGTACTGTAGCAGGAACGGTAGCGGGGACTGTTGGAGGCACTGTTTGGCACTGTAGTAGCCAGGAATATTCCACTGTTTGGGCCTTCGGGCCACCGATTTAGTCCCCAGGTCCTTTAAGGCCTTCAGGACACCCAGGCCTTTGGGTTAGTAATGCCTTCGGGCCACCTCAAGGCCTTCGGTCCACCTTAAGTGCAGATACCACCCAGAAAACCTACAAGGAACAAACTTCAAAAAGAGGAGGAGCAAGGAGCATTCACCATAGCAGAAGCTAAATGGCTTGAAGGAATGAGAGGGTATGGAACCTTCCTTCGGGACAAGCCTGTGCATGCATGAGAATTCCTAGCCGAATAGCCAAGCGAAGGTGGAGAGCTGATTTCATGATGAAGATGCTGGGGAGGAGTAGTTCAAAGTAGTTAGTCTGGGTTTTATGTGATTTTTGAAGCCTACGAGAAATGAATTCTTCTAAGGCCTATGGGTCATGTAATACATATGCCTACGGGCCTTGTAAGGGTTCCACCTCACCCCTTGAAAGGTGGATTATCAAAAATCAATAAAAAATTAAGGCCTTTGGGCCATTGGAGGAATATTTTTTGAACTTAATATGATGGATATGAATCAAAAATGGATACACTCTAACCATTTGAAAAAAGTTTGTGAATATAGACTTAAAAAGTACATCCAGTTTTCAATAGAGAATGAATATGACCCTTCTCAAGTCCTTTGTTCATGTTTACATTGTTTTTATTCAATAAAAATTAGTTCGTAAGAGTTTTAAGAACTTTTGATTTGTCGCAGAATAAACAGGAGCTATAAATATTTGAATAAACATGGGAAAAAACTGAATGTGCACATCAATTGTGATGATACTGTGGTTTATACATAATTTGATATGAATACCAGTGTAGATGAGGATGGATATCAAATGGAATAAATGAAAATTAAAATTTAATATGACCTTTTTGATTGTACAAATTTATTTGAGAAGTTAAATTGTTGTAATAAGAGACCATTGTATACCGTTTGTACTAAATACACAACATTTTCGGTTGTATTGAAGTTGTATAATATGAAATCCAACAATGGATGGAGTGAAAGCAGTTTTACATAACTAATTGATCTCCTGAATGATATTATACAAGAATAAAATTAACTAACATGTCAAACATATGATGCTAAAGGAATTCTATGTTCAAAGAGAATGATATTTAAAAAAATACATGTTTTTCCAAATGATTTCATATTTTTTCTCAAGGACCCTGAATTAATCATAAAATTTCCAAAGTGTGGCATGGATAGATACAAGAAAAATGAATCAAGTATTTTTTAAATATGTATGGTACTTTATTATCACTCCATGTTTTAAAAGACTACATGGATATCACTAAATAGTGAGACAATTGACATGGAATGTAGATACAAGAATTAAATATGGGAGCATACGTCATCCAGTGGATTCTCCTCAGTGGAAGAAAATTGATTATGAGTATCCTAAATTTGGGAATGAGATGAGAAACATTTATCCTACATTATATATAGATGGAATAAATACTTTAGGTGTACCGAGTAGTTCTCACAATATATGGCCCATGATGTTGGTAAATTATAACTTTCCACCATGGTTGTGCTTGAAGATTAAATACATAATGTTGTCTCTGATTATTCTGGACCAAAGAAACTTTGTAATGATATTGATGTATATTTGAATCCATTTATCAAAGATCTGAAATTGATGTGGGATACAGGTGTTTCAATATATAATGGTCATAAAAGTGAAGAATTCATGTTAAGGTCCATGTTGTATGTGATGATAAATGACTCCCCCACTTATGTAAGTTTATCAGGATATAGTATTAATGGAATGTTGGGGTTTCCCATTTTTGAAAAATGAACACCATCAGTTTGGTTGAAACACTCCTTTAAGGCTGTGTTTTTAGGCACTACTGGAATTTTACACTTTACCAACGGTTCAAAACCGTTGGTAAAGGCCTAGAAACTGTTGGTATATAGTATAACAACAGTTCAACCAACTGTGGCCATGTAAGCCATGACAATAGGCCTATACCAACGGTTCTGTGAAAACCGTTGGTATAGGTGTCAAAATAGAAGGTATACCAACGGTTTCTACAAACCGTTGGTATATGTGTGTTAAAGTATAACATATACCAACGGTTTGTGAAAGCGTTGGTATATGTGTATTACACTTATACCAACGGTTGTAACTATTGGTATAGAGGGGATATGGCAAGCCATAATTCTATACCAACAGTTTTGGTATAACCATTGGTAAAAACCTATACCATTGGTTATAACAAAACTGTTGGTATAGTTATATAATAGCATCTATACCAATGGTTTAAAACTGTTGGTATACATTTTCTCAACTCCACAGTAGAAGCAGGCCCCTCTCCCCTCTCCAGACCTACAGCAACACAGCAACACACCTCTTCTCTCTAGACCTACAACAACACCAATACAAAATCCCCATCCAAAGTATTAAAAATTTAGAATTCATTCCAGAATTTAGAAATTTAGAAATTTAGAAATTCAAATGCAGTAACACCCATAAGAGAAAAAGCCTACATGTTATAAGAAATGCAATAACACCCATAAGAGTATTTTAAATTCAGAATTCATTCCTCACTAAAACTACAACACCAACACAAATAAGAGTATTCAAAATTAATAATTCATTCCTCACTCAAACTACAACACCAACACACACAAGAGAAAAAAAAACTACATGTTATAGGAAGCACATGGGGTGTTTAGTCATGGTCTTGGGTTGAGTATCTTAAAACCAACAGAAAAAACTTGGGTAGAGTGGACAAGGATCATGATACACATAATATAGACAATGGTAGTGGTCATGTTCTTAGACCTAGGATGAGTTATAGGAAGCACATGGGATGTTTATATTCCTCTAATGATTATGTATCCATGTATAAATGGTTCCTGATGTGTTAGTGGGAAACATTGGCCAATATCGACATATGAGATGGGTTACCAGAATAGCCTACATTTTTTTCATAGACGTTTCAATTAGAATAAGGGGGTATGTGGCTAATTGTAGTTTTCTCTCCTGGGTGTGATGTGAGATGAAAATCCCATCTTGGGCAGTGGGTATGAATATTCAATTAAGTCTTTGTTATTGGGTTCCCAATGGGACTTTGGTTTGGTCCTAGAACCCACTGTTTGAGGATGAGATTGAGGTGATCCATGAGGCTATGGTGTCACCATATGTATTCTTCACCATTGGGGTATTTTTATGAGACTTTGAAACTTATTTTTCAAGAATCTATGTGTAGCCTTGTTGACCAATTTATTATATGGTATTCTTGAGTGTTCATTGGTTTCATATGAAATCACTATATGATATTTATTTGTTGTATGTTATTGTATAGAATGAAAGACCCGTGATTGAGAATTAGAACATGATTGTTGGTGCATGTTCATGATGGGATGTCGAGAATCATTCTTAATATATGAAAAATATTAAAACTAAGTTAAGCCTTACCGATTTGGAGTGTAGAACTAAAAAATTGATTGAATTTAGATGGATCTATAGGGATGAAGGGGTTCTCAGCCCAGGTAAAGAGATAGGGATCTAGTTTAGACAAAATCAAAATAGAAAATAAAAAAAATATATATGAATAACATTAGGACTTACAGATTAGAACAAAATAATCGAGTGGGGGTTGTCCGGGGGTGGGGGCTATCCGGGTGGTGTGTAGGGTTGTCTAGGGGGGTGGGAGGGGTGTATGGGTGGTGCGGGGGGGCTGTTCGGGGGGGGGGGGGGGGGTGGGCTGTACAGGGTGAGTGGGGGACTGTCCGGGGGGGTGGGGGGCTATCTGAGGGGTGGGAGTTGTCCTGGGTGAGGGGGGGGGGGGCTGTCCGGTGGGCAGGGGGGGGTGTCAGTTGGGTGGGGGTTGTCCGGGGTGGGGGGCTGTCTCGAGTGTGTTTTAGACCACTATGGTAACACGACCCCTATGATTGACATTTCATCTATCTAACCATTTCACAATTAACCCACTCTTTGTTGTCGCCCAATTTCATTGTATTCTGAGGTCGTTCGGCTAGTTTTGACCACCCCACACACATTTTTAAAGCGCCCCAAACACATAAAAAACATGTATTCTAACATGTCGTGCAAACCGCACATCCGAATGATGTGTCGTATTTTTATACACCTCAAGAATAAAAATTAGGGTGTTTTGTGTGATTTAAAGTCATTCCGATATCATTCAATATGTATTTGACCGTAAAACACTTGTTTTGGTCATTTACGACATGCAGAGTGTGTTTTCGGCCACCGCGGTCACACGACACCTCCGATTGACATGAATTATGCCCGACCATTTCAAAAATTCACCCACCATTTATTGTCATCTGATTTCATGGCATTCTGAAGTTTTTAAGCATGTTTTTGACCACCCCATACATGCTTTTCAAGCGCACAAACACCTAAAAAACACATATTCAGTCATGTTGAGCAAACCGCGTGTCTGAATGACATGTCGTCTCCTCCTCGTACACCTCACGAAAAAAATTAGGGTGTTTTTTGTGATTTAAAGTCATTCTGATGTTGTTTGGTATTCATTTGACTGTTAAACGCATGTTTTGTCCATTTACGACATGCGAAGTGCGTTTTTGGCCACCACGGTCACAAGAAACCTCTGATTGACATGCCCTCTGGAGGATCATTTCACGGTTCACCCACCATTTCTTATCATCTGAATTCCTGGAATTCTGAGGTCGTTTGGCCAGTTTTGACCACCCCACGCATGCTTTTCAAGCGCGCCAAACACCTAAAAAACACATATTCAGTTGTGTCGCTCAAACCGCGCATTCGATTGACATTTCATATTTTTGTAGACCTCGCGAATAATAATTAGGGTGTTTTCGTGTGATTTAAAGTCATTCCGATGTCATTGGGTATGTATTTGACCGTAAAACACATGTTTTGGCCATTTACGATATGCAGAGTGCGGTTTCGGCCATCGCGGTCACACGACACCTCCAATTAACGTGTCGTCTAGCCGACCATTTCAAAATTCACCCACCCTTTATTGTCGTCCGATTTCATGCCATTCTGAGGTCGTTCGTCCGGTTTTGACCACCCCACGCATGCTTTTCAAGCACTCCAAACACCTAAAAAGAATATTCAGTTGTGGCGCACAAATCGCGCATCTAAATGACGTGTCGTCTTTTCTTACACCTCAAGAATAATACTTAGGGTGTTTTCGTGTAATTTTAAGTCATTCCGATGTCGTTCAGTATGCATTTGACCGTTAAACACGTGTTTTGGCCACTTACGACACGTGGAGTGTGCTTTCGGCCATTGCGGTCACAGGACACCTTAGATCGATGTTTCTAAGGGCCGACCATTTCAAAATTCACCCACCCTTTATTTTAGTCCAATTTCATTGCATTCCGAGGTCGTTCGGCCAGTTTTGACCACCCCACGCACGCTTTTCAAGCTAGCCAAACACCTAAAAAATACATATTCAGTCGTTATGTGCATACCACATGTCCAAATGACGTTATTTCTCCTCTTACACCTCAGGAATAATAATTAGGGTGTTTCTGTATGATTTCAAGTCATTATGATGTCGTTCGGTATGTATTTGACCGTTAAACGCATGTTTTGGTCATTTATGACACGTGGAGTGCGTTTTTGGCCACCGCAGTCACATGTCAGCTCCGATTGACGTTCATTTTGCCTGGCCATTTCACAATTCACCCACGCTTTGTTGTCGTCCGATTTCATGGCATTCTGAGGTAGTTCGGCCAGTTTCGACCACCCCACGCATGCTTTTGAAGTGCGCCAAACACCTAAAAAACACATATTCAGTCTTGCCGCGCAAACCACACTTCCGAATGATGTGTCGTCTCCTCATACACCTCACGAATAAAAATTAGGGTGTTTTGTGTGATTTCATGTCATTCTGATGTCATTCGGTATGCATTTTACCGTTAAATGCATGTTTTGGCCATTTACGACACGCCGAGTGCATTTTCGGCCACCATGGCCACACGACACCTCCGATTGACATGTCGTTTGACCAAAAATTTCACAGTTCACCCAACATTTGTTTTCGTCCGATTTCATGGCATTCTGATGTCGTTCAGCTAGTTTTGACCACCTCACGCATGATTTTCAAGCACACCAAACACCTAAAAAACACATATTCAGTAGTGCAGCACAAACCGCACGTCTGAATGATGTGTCGTCCTTTCATACACCTCACGAATAATAATTAGGGTGTTTTCATGTGATTCCAAGTCATTACGATGTTTCTGGGTATGTATATGACCGTAAAACACATGTTTTGGCCATTTACGACATGCAGAGTACGTTTTCGGCCACCGTGGTCACCTGACACCTTCGATTGACGTGTCGTATGGCCGACCATTTCACAATTCACCCACCATTTCTTGTTGTCTAATTTCATGGAATTCTAGGGTCGTTCGGCCAGTTTTGACCACCCCACTCACGCTTTTCAAGCATGTCAAACACCTAAAAAACACATATTCAGACGTGTCGTGAAAACCATGTGTCTGAATTATGTTTCGTCTTTTCGTACACCTCACGAATAATAATTAGATCATTTTAATAAATTATCTACACAATCCCAATGTGTTTGGTTGGTTTTCCATATGTTGGTAGTGGTTTTCACTTAAAATGTTGCCCATTTCAAAGAAACGTGAGACACTTTGAGTTGTTCCAGCCACACCGCACATCGGATTGAGGTGGGGTTGACTCGTACACGTCAAAAATGACCCATGTATTGTTTTCCTAAAGTTTCAACAGAATCCATATGTGTTTGGATGGTTTTAAGTATTCTAGTTGTTGTTTTCACTTAAAATCTTGTCCTTTTCAAATAAAAGTGAGACAGTTTTAGTGGTGCCGGCCACACCGGCCCTCATATTGAGGTGGGGTTGACTAGTACACATCACATATGACCCATGGAACGTTGTCCTAACGTTTCAACAGAATCTGAATGCCTTTGGTCAGCTTTCCATATATCAGTTTTTGTATTCACTTAAAATGTTGTCCCTTTGAAACAAAAGATAGACTTTGAGTGGTGTCGGCCACACCGCGACTCAGATTGTGGCGAGGTTGACTCGTAAACGTCAAAAATAACCCATGGATAGTTGTGTTGAAGTATTAACACAATCTGAATCCATTTGGTCATTTTTCCGTATGCCAGTTGTTTTTTCTCTCAAAATGGTGTCCATTTCAAATAAAAGTGAGACACTTTGAGTGGTGTCGGCAACACCGCACCTTGTGTTGAGGCGAGGTTGACTCGTACACATCACAGATGACCCATGGATCGTTTTTCTAAAGTATCAACACAATCCGAATTCATTTGGTCAGATTTCCATATGCCAGTAGTTTTTACTTAAAATGGTATCCATTTTAAACAAAAGAAAGACACATTGAGTGGTACCCGGCCACACCGTGCCTCGGATTGAGGCTGGTGGGGGGCAGTCCGAGGGGCTATCTGGGGTCTAGGGAAGTGGGTGGGGAGGCTGTCCGGGGTCCAGGAAAGAGGGGGGGTAATGTATCTAAAACTCTATCTAGGTATCATACATCGAATTCTGACAGGACTGTGAACCGCCGTGGGGTGTCGTCATGGAGTAGGGTCAAATCACGGCATTACCGCAGCGTGAATGCGGCGTGACCGTGGTGTGACCGCGGCGTGACCATGGCATGACCGCGCCGTGACCACGCCGTGACCACGCCGTGACCACATAGTGACCGCGGCGTGACCACGGTGTGTTGGCCCGTTCCAGCGATATCTGTGGGCCAGCATCTTCTGGCCAGGATTCCAAATAAATCCTATGTATTTGTCCTTCACATTATAGAAACAGATCTTATGTTATAAAAAAGACTCTTGATTTGTGATTTTGGTATGATAAAGATATATATTTTATATTCGTTGTTTTTAAAAGTGGTACTAGGTAGTTGAAACTACTAATTGAGAGTCAAATTATCACACCCTAAACAATCATTGTGAGTTTTCGCAGATAGCGCACCTCCGTTAGAGAAGTTTTATTATAAAAACATGACTTTATTTATCAAATGAAACAATTATATTAAAGAAAACTTATTCAAGATATGAAATTCAATATAATTAAGCAGAATTAAGAAAGAAGCTAAATTCAATTTAAAGCATTATTAAATTAAAGAGTTTTGCATATTTGGTCAAAAATAAAAAGTTATACTGAATTCAAAAATATCCATACCATAGTGAAAAACCAGGTTCAAAAATAAAGATTTATACAGAATTCAAAAATGTAATGGATCAATCTTTCCCTGATCACCATCAAATACTTCCATGTCTTATAGTGGTTTGAGGGAATATCTGCATCATCTGTAAGTAAGTCCATCAAGAAGGTAAGAATGTAATCGATTGCAGTATTTGAAATCCCATACACAGTTTTCCCATGAAACAATAGAAATGAAAATTCCAATTTTTTCATTTTACAACATTGCCGATATACTGGAGTCGTTGCAACATCATTCAATTTTTTCACCCAATCAACATCATCATTTTCATTGGACGCATCATGTGTGCTTGTATCAAAATCTTATTGGCTGGACATCCTTTCCTTCTCATGATGCAGAATAAATGGAAACTGATCATATATCAAACTCTCCAAATCAGTCCTATAATTTGGATCATCAACATTTTGAGATTCCATTTTCTCTCCATTGTGATACCACACATAATAGTTTTTTTGGAAACCATATTTGGTTATATGATAGATAACTACTTCACGAATCAAAGAAGGACTTCCAACACAATTAGAATATGGGCAGTGTATGTGACCACTATTTGAAGCCTTGTCAAATGAAAAATCTAAAAAGTTGTTCAAATTATTTTGAAAATTTGTTGAAATCCGATCAGTTTTGTACATATAACTTCTATCCATTCTGTAAAAAAAGTGCAATAAGTCATTTCAAAGAAATTCAATAATATTTAAGTTCAATCAAAAAAAATATTTAGGTAAATGAAAATTGTTTACGTTATATAAAAGCATAACTGACACATTACTCTATATAAGAATCATATTAATAAACACAACAAAATACAGTGTATATAAGAAAATAAGATACGGAATTTCTAATGCATATATTCAAGGATTTCCCAGTAAGATATTGTAAGTGGATCAAGGAATACATAATCCTTAAGGGTCTTGTTGGGAGTACATGAGTTTTATACATTAACTTATTCAGGGAGATCAGGAGGAGGAGGAGGATGAGGATCACAACAAAAGTAGTTATGGCCTCATCAAGTTTCACCTTAACCATGGATTAAAGGATCCTAGGTTTGGGGCCATAGATCATAGGTTGGTAGGGTGTATTCATTGAATATTATCCCAATTGATTTTGGAGAGGGACCTTCAATAGTTATAGGTTTGGATTTGATTAGAAACACCTATAAAAGGATATCCCGAAATGGTGACGTCCCAAACCAGGATACCACTCATTAGTGACCCGAACCCAGATGGCCACATGGCCTCAAGGACAACTACCAAAATTCCAAATGTTGTTGAATAATAGTGATAGCCTTTGCTGTGTCTAGGGAAGACTATTCCCTCATTACGTATGTTTCTCAATTTTAATATTATCAGTTAAAAAGTGGAAGAAAGATAACAATGGGAAAATATTTGAAATGGATGAAAATAACCAAATCAGTAATACAAACTAATAACAGAATCATAAACTGAATGATGGTAATGTATGTCATGTATCAAGAAGAAAAATATAGTTAAAACTAGTAGGAAGTAGTACAATACAAGAGGCTCAATAAATTCTAAAATTCAACCTAGTTTCTTGAGGGACAACCCAATCATCTTCTACATGCTTTATCCTATGTCATGTGAGTATTCAAGCATCTATAAAATGGTGATTCCCCTTATCTAAACATATAATCATATAGTTTATCTAGGTACCCAATGGCATCTCGAACAATGTGTGAGATACAATTCATGTAGGTGACCACTGAGAGGTCTATAATTTTCTAGCCTCTTTATATAACATTTTAATATAATGATATGATAAATTAAAGTGACAACTAAAAAATCTAAAAGGGTTTCTATGGTTCCGGATAAAAAATCTAAAATGGTTTTCTAGGTTAAATCAAAATAGAAAAAACATATAAACATCAAAATCAAAACTTAAAACTGAAATATTAGATAGATAAAAATAAAAATAAGTTACCGCTTAAGAAAATACCTAATTTGGGATGGTTCGGATCAAGATTCAGCAGCTTGGATGGGGGAAGCTGACATTCCAACCGTTCGGATGGAGGAATCGAGATGAACCCGAGAGAGGTGATGTCTTAATGGGGGAGAGGTGCTCTGATCTTGGGGGAGAGGCACCGTATGAATGAGGGAGAGGTGTTGGATCACATGGGGGGAGGTGAATTAGAGTTCTATCCGAATAGGGGATAGGAGAAAGGCCACGTGGGGATACAGGGGAAAACCATTACCAACGGTTTTTAAGAACCATTGGTAAAGGGGGGGAATGTAGACCCCTTTGACAACAGTTCACTAGAACCATTGGTAAAAGAGGGATATTTGGCCAATTTTACCAATGTTTTAAGAAATTCGTTGGTAAAAATCTTATATACCAATGGTGTAAGAAAATCATTGGTATATAAGTGTTGCGAAAAACCCTTATTCCAGTAGTGAGGTCATCAAATTTTTTTTCCTTGATAACAAAAATACTGATCCTGGATGATAGTAATTGATGTGTATATCGAACAAGGTATAACATCATCTCCATTAATGGGTGATCAATTGTTCGATAAAGTAAAAGATATTGACACTTTTTTGGGTAAAGCATTTTTGAAAAACCTTATGTAATTAGGTTAGAAGAAGGAATCAACTTTCTTTGGATTATCATATTGTAATTTTTTTATATCAAAAAATTTATTAATATCATGCATATATAAAAAAATGTATTTTATAGTGTTTTTGTAATGTTACTAAATATTCCAAAAAATGAAATATGGAATCAAGGCTAGGTTGGACATGATTGACATGGGGATAAGGGAAGAGTTGGATATGGTGAAGGTTAAAGGGTAGAATTTTCTTCCTCTAGTAGCTTACACTCTTTCCATATATGAAAAATAGCAATTTCTTATTTTCCTTAATAGTGAAAAAGTTCCATATGAGTATTCATCAAATATCAAGAATGGTATTTCAATGACTAATTTTAAGTTACAGGGACTAAATTCACACGAATATCATGTTTTGATGAAATATTTGATTCATGTTGATTTATGTTGCATTCATCGTCAAAATATACTGTATTAATTAACTAGAATCTTCTTATTTTTAAAATCCATATACAGTAATGTTATATACACAATAATGCTTCCAATAAGGAATAAGGAGGTTGTAGTTATATTGTGTGAATTAGATATGTTATTCCCACAATTATTATTTGATATAATGGTCTACTTGATGGTTCACATGGATAGATATGTTCAACAATGTGGTCTTGTCTATAATAGATGGATGTATCCCATTGAATGGTATGTGAAAATTTGGAAAGGGTATGTCAAGAATCAAATTTATCCAGATGGTTATACTTGAGAACGATAAATTGTTAAAGAAGATATTTAATTATGTACTGATTATGTATCATATGTGGACAACATAATTCTTCTAAAGTCTCATCATAGCAGCTTCCTTATAGGTGAATTTATTTCCAGAAAAGATTTTATTACAATTACCTTGACAAATCGGGAACAAACATACATTTACATTTTACATAATAGAGAATACGTGGATCCATACATTGAATCCCACAAATATATTATTAGATATTTTAATACATCAAGGGATGAAGGATGGATATCAAATACACATAATTAATAGTTTATTGGATGGTTCCAAGATCAAATTTATAAGGAGTTATCTAAAAATATGAATTAAATTATCAAACACCTTTAATGGCTAGCCATTGGACCGAATGAAAAACTTATATCTTACAATGGTTTTGTAATAAATGGTTATACATTATATAAAAAAGAACATGATCACTATTGTATAATGAAAATAGTGGTGTTTCACTTTTGGTGGAGGTGATGCACATATCTGGTTCCAAGGATAGAAATCAAATTTATGAAAATATGTCATATTTTGGCATTATCAATCAAATATATGAGTTGGATTATATAAAATTTCAGGTGTAAATTTTCTATTGAAAATGGGTTGAAAATATGAGTGTGGTTAAAGTTGATGAAATGGGCTTCATGAAGGTGAATTACTGTGTGAAATGGGGGAAAATGATCCATTCATAATGGAATTACAAGTAGTGAAATTATTTTATGTCTTAGTTCTAGATAATAACAATTTGTCGATTTTTCTATTTGTGACTAAAAAAATTGTCGGGTTAGATGAAAATTCTTTTTAGGATGAACCTTTCATTGGGGTATCACAATCGGTTCATGTCAGTCCCAATGTAGAAAATATATTTTATGTTAGAGGGGGCCACAAATAGGGAATTTGGATTCTAGATAGAGTAACCAAATCACTATAAAATATAAAAAAATAAAGAGAGTTCAATGAGAATGTAAAAGGGTTTTTAAAAAAACTATATTTTTCCTCACAATATTATATGTTCTATACTACATTAACATAATCTAATTTAAATTTCTGACTACTCATTAAGACAATCTATTCTGCACTTGATGATGTTACTAATCCATCAAAAGAACAAACTATAATAAATGAAACTATTTGGAAAGATATACAGGTAATGTCATGATACAATTTCTCTATTTTACCAGAAAATTATATAATGAAACATTGATTTAATTTTAATTATTCCTTGTAGAATTCATTTATTTTAGAATATTTATAACCATATTTCATGCCCTTTTACACCAAAACATGGACATATTTATTCTCCCTTAAACAATTTTCACCCCTACAATGTTTCATTTATCAATTTCTTTCAAGTTTCCTCCACTGCCTTTTTAGTAAGAGCAACCATGATACCACTACTCAATCATATAGATAATCTTGATGTATTCATAGTAAAATCAGGGTCTGTAGAATTAATGTATTGTTTAATAATTATGTTTAATTTATTTCTCTTAATAATTACTCACATACTAATTTTTTTCTTATATAGGTGGATTATTTTTCCGAGTTGGGGTGGAATGTCCATATTTCATGCCTTTATGTACCAAAACATCCATAGGGTATTTCTCCATACAATCCTTTTCACCCCTGTAGTGTTTGTATTTATCACTTTCCTTCAAGTTCCCTCCATAGCTCAATCAAAGAGGTAATCATGATGCTTTCAAAATAAAATCATTTTCTATATAATTAATTTATTATTTCATATTTATTTTTAATTTATTTATTTTTAATGTTACTCAAATAATAATTGTTTTCACATATAGGTGGACTCTTTTTTCATGTTGGGGTGGACTGTCCATCTTTCATGCCTTTCGGCACCAAAACATCTATATACTTCTTCTCCCTCAAAACCATTTCACCTCTGTAGTGTTTATGTTTATCACTTTCCTTCAACTTCCCCCCACTACCTAATCACAAAGCTAAACTTGATGTTTGCACAGTAAAACCATTGTTTGTAGATTTAATGAATATGTTCATATTTATGTTTAATTTATTTATTTTTAGTATTAATCAAATAATTTTTTTTTCTTTTATAGGTGGATTATTTAGTTCGATCCTGCAAATGAGATAATGAAAACGATGAAATGCATCCAGAATTCATTCAAACTTCATGAAATGGTGAATTTATACTAATTATTTAATTAATTTTGTAATAATTTTATCTTCTATTTGTAAGTTAATTTCTTTACAAATTTATCTAATATTTATTTAGTTTTTTTCATAGATCTCTTGGGAAGTCATATTTTTTTTAACTATCTGCAATAAGTCATTAAAGAGATAAAATTTTCCTTTCTGCCAATGTTACCACACTTTCCATTTTCTTTCTTTTTCAACTACCAACAATGCATATTGAGTTGATGTTCTTAGCTGAAAAATATTTCTTGTTGTTGAAAGATAGAAGAGTAGACGAAGACCATGTGCCTATTTTGGTGACTTCTCATGATATAATGGGAATATGATCATCCTATTATCTTCTATATTTCAACAATGAAAAAGATTTTTTGGCTAAGAACATTGATTCAATATGAAGTGTTGGAAGTTTGACAAAGAAAGGAAATTTTAATCATGATAGTATTGGTTGTTAGGATTTTTTTGAGACTTTACAATGTGTAGAAAACATACAAACCTCAATCCAACACACGGTGTGGCTAATATGAATCCATGTGATTATTTTTATTTAAAATTGACATTAATTTTATTAAAAAATACATATGAAATTCTAAAAAAACTAAGAAAAAATATTATGATTTTTTTTATACTTTAAAAAACTATCCATAAGTCACTTTTAATATGTACGAATCATTTGTACCTTAATCTAAGACAAAATGTGCCTGATATGACTCAAAGTGCCCATTATTAGTTCAAAATCAACATTTTAGTTTAAAAATTGTCACTCATTGAAAATCAAGAAAATGATCTTATATTTTATTGATAATTTAGGACATAGATTCATTAACAAAAATTTAAATGTAGGAATCAGTCTCATGTAAAACTAATGCATGGTTTCATCGATATGTGTCAAAGTACATGTTTCCAGTTTAAAATGACATTTTAGTAAAAAAGAGAATTGACCTACTCAAAACTGAGAAAATGGTTTTTTATTTTTTTTATACTTTATTGAAATGATACATAAGTCATTTGGGATGTGTAAGAATTATCCACACCCCAATCTGATGCATGGTGTGACCGGTATCACTCCTAGTGCTTCTTTTTATTTAAAATTTACCTCAGTTGTTTTAAAAAGGACAACGAACCAACTCAAAAAAAAACCAAATCCATTCAGATTGTTTTTATACTTTTGTGAAATGATCCATAATTAATTTTTATGTGTATGAATCATCCACAAATCAATAATATACATGATGTGTTTGTGCATGTGCATATTTCCTTTAATTTGATTTCATATGATTTTGTTTGATTACTTTTATTATGTATTTTGATGATATCTTAATTTATGTTATTTGGATTTTTGTGATTTTTATCACATTATAAATATAATATATTTATCTATATTTTATTAGTTAATGAGGAAGTTTGAAAATTCTTATCTATTTCTCAAAAAAGTCAATGACGTTTCTACTATGTTTTTAGAAACTCTACATTTCACTATTTTAAAACATTTATGTATTTATTTTACTGAAACTACTACCATTGTCCAATTTTCATGAAACTTGATTATATGTAAAGATAAAATGTTTAGCTTGATTTCATTAGTTTACATCAAAGTCAAAAAATATCGTTTGAATGGACTTTTAATTACTTGAAGTTATGATATGCTGTTTTGAAGTAGCAGTTTTTCCAGAATTGTTTTGCTTCTGTTTTTTAATGATTTTGGGATCTATAGATGCCAGTTTTAATTGTTTCTTTTTTTAGAAAGATAATAAGTTTTTCTACAAATCATTAGTTTTGACAAAACTCTGAATCTGCTGTTAATAGCCCTTAAAAATTCATTGAAATTTGTAAAAAAATCTTATCATATTTCATTCAAAAGTAAGGTTCTTTTTTATCTCAAAAGTAAGGTTCATTTTTTTTTATCAAAATTATGGTTCATTTTCAATAAAAAGTATGGTTCATTTACTATCAAAAGTATGGTTCAATTTCTATCAAAATTATGGTTCATTTTTTATCAAAAGTAAGGTTCATTTTTATCTCAAAAGTAAGGGTCATTTTCATCTTAAAAGTAGGGTTCATTTTTATCTCAAAAGTATGGTTTGTTTTTTATCAAAAGTATGGTTCATTTACTATCAGAAGTATGGTTCATTTAATATCAAAATTATGGTTCTTTTTTATCGAAAGTATGGTTTAATGTTCATACCCTATGTTACTGTTCATACACTACGTTAGTGATCATACCCTACGTTACTCTTCATACCCTACGTTACTGTTCATACCCTATGTTACTTTTCATGCCCTACGTTACTGTTCATACCCTACGTTACTGTTTAGACCCTACGTTACAGTTCATACCCAATGTTACTTTAATGCTTGCTCTGAAGTTATTGTTCGCTCTGAAGTTATTATTCGTTCTAAAGTTACTGTTCATTCCGAAGTTACTGTTCATTCCGTGCAATTTTTAAAAAAATTGGTTTTCTGCAAATATATGGATTATTTTTTAACGATATTTTTTTTGTAAAATCCTCATTAATTATAAGGATCATAATGAAAGAGTTTTTAATGTTTTTGGTGCTATATTGAGAGAGAAATTAATAACATTCTTCAACGTCTTTTACAAATAAATTTGGACGTTTCAAGATTGTTTAAATTTAAATGTTTGAATTTAATTTCAGAATTTTCTGCTTGTTTTCAGGAACTATTTTGAATTAATTTAAATCATTTTAAATGGATTTAAAATTCATTATTGAATCATTCAATGCTTTTATTATTTTGGATATTTTATTGGAAGAATTATTCAAAATATTTTAAATTCATTTATTAGATATTTATTCTACGGGAATAAAAATGCAACTGTGCTGCTATTTTCAGGGAGATATTTATGGGATCTTTTGACTCAATTAGTTTTGAATATCCTAAAGAAGTGGAGTTGTTGCACCTGATAGATATTTTTATTATCTATATATATCATTCTCTCTTTTATAAAACAAAAAGACAACACAATACAAAGAGAAAGTGTTGTGAACTTTGAATCTGTTGTGCATTTACAACGTCCTGTTACACTCTGCTTCACCACCTGCTCGGTCTCTCAAGCGCTGAATTAATTCTGCTTTGACTACAATTTCATTGATGAGATGTGCTGAACTAAACCTCAAGAACTAGTACCTATGCAATAATTTTTATCTTCTCTTTCATCTGGTTCTGAGTCTGTAACACTACTTTCCATCTCTCACACGCACTCAATTTTTTTCTATCTATGTTTTTTCACACAAAATCATTATTTGTTATTGTTTTTCTTCAGGTTGTGACTCCCGGATTCTAAAGTCAGGATCTTAGGGTTGTGACTCCCTGTATCTAAATTCAAGACTGTTTCAGTTGTGACTCCCAGTATCTAAAGTTAGGTTGTAAGGGTTGTGACTCACCACACAAAAGTTAGTGTCGTGGTTATCCCTCCACTAGAAAAGGATTTTGTAATTGGGTTATGATTCCCCTTTAAAAATCATTTTTAGTGCACACGTATCTCTCGCTGAGTAGAGAGGTATAAGAGTAGAGTAGGCCCACTTTGGACCGAACTACTATAAAAAACATCTGTGCTTTATTTAATTTCTCCGCTGCTAATTAAATTTAATAATTAGCTTTGATAGTTAATTTACTTGATTAAAATTTTTAATCTGGTCTATTCACCCCCCCCCCCCCCCCCCCACCTATAGACCATCTGCCATTACCCTGTCCGACCTAACAATTGGTATCAAAGGGTAACCTTCTTAAGAATAGTTTTGCTCTATATTTATATTTCATTATACTTGGTTGTTCCTTCAGGAATTTATCCAATCATTTATTTTATCTTCTTTTATATTTTATTGTGCTAACCTATTCCTAGACCTCACAGTCTAAGGATATAGATCATATAAGATGGATGGATTGAACCCGAATGATGCCTGGATTCCTCAGAAGCCACCACATTTTTATGGAAATGATTATGGATACTGGAGATCCCGAATGGAGGCATACCTCCAACAGTTGAGCATTGAGCACTGGTCTATCATGTGAAAACAATACACACTGCCTGAAGCTGATCCAGATACTCTTACAGGAATTGATGCAACTAGATATGTATTAAATTATAAAGTCGACAATATTTTATATTGTTCTATTAACAGAAGTGTTTTTAGTCATGTTTCTACATACAAGACAACTCATGAGATTTGGAAGATTTTTCAAGTTACTCACCCTGTCTCTGACAAATTGATCTGAACCAAACTTCGAATGCTTCGTGCTGAAAATCAAGACTTCAAGATGGGTAAAGATGAAACTGTAAATCAAATGTTCCATAGATTCAAAATCATTGTGAATGTAATGAATTCACTTGGAGAATATTTGGAAAATCCCATACTTGTTGAAAGAGTCCTACGAGCATTTCCAAAGAAAAGGCATGCAAAGAAGGTTTCCATTGATGAAAGCAAGAACTTCAAAGAGTACACACTTGATGAATTGATTGGATCACTACTCCAATATGAACTGGAACTGAAAAACATAGCTGATGTGAAGACAACAAAAATAAAAGGTGTATCTTTTAAGTCTATAAATGTTATGTCTAATAATTCTTTTGATTCTGGTCTACAGGATATTGAAAAGGAAGACATGGCTCAGATGTTACTGGAGTCTACAAAAGAATGAAAAAGAAAGGTTTCAAAAACCAGTTTAGTAGAAATCATAAAAAAGAAAAATATAAGGGTGATAAGAAAGGTGATAAAAATTACAATGGTTCAGATGTAACTTGTTATGAGTGCAGAAAGAATGGTCATATCAAACCCGATTTCCCTAAACTAAATAATAAAGACAAATACAAAAAGAAGGATAGAAAGTCATTGGCAACCAGTAGGAGTTTTACTAAAGAATCTGATTCTAGTGAACAATCTGGAAATGACAAAGATTATACTAACTTGTGTATCATGGTATCATTGGATAAGGTTTTCAATTCTAGTTATTATTCTGAATGCTCTGATTCTGAATATGAATCTGAAAACCCCAATGTTTTTGAATTAAATAAATAAATTTAAAGATTAAGAAAAGATATTTTCAAAGCTGCTGATTTATATAATAAACTTAAAGAAGATAATGAAAAACTTATTTATGAAAACAAAGTAAATTTTCAAGAAAATAAAATGTTAATAAACACTTATTCTACTTCTCATTTAATAGTATATGCTAATTTGAAAACTTCTCAAGATCTGAATGAGAAATTGAAAAATGGAGTTGAATGTCTTAAACAAAATTTATCTGCTTTTATTCAAGGTTGTGAAAAATATCATGAGATGATGTATTTGACTAAAACTGATAAAAATAAATATGGTTTTGGTTATGATAAAATATTACCTCAAATTTATAAAACCTGTTTTGTTAAAAGTAAAAATGGTTGTACTTCAACTGTTACTTGTTTTAAATGTGGCATTAATGGTCACTATTCCAATGACTATTCACTTAGATTTAAAGAATCTTTGGGATTTACAAAAACTAATATTTCTAAATCCTTGTTATCGAGAGTACCTTACAATACATGTTTAAATTATGTATGGGTACCTAAAAATTTTACTACTAATCCAATTGGACCCAAAGTAGCTTGGGTACCAAAATTGCCAATTAATTGATTTTTGTAGGAAAATTGTCTTGGATGTCTCAAGAACGACATATGGTACATGAACAGTAGATGCTCTTGGAATATGACCATAGACCCATCAAATTTCACATCATACTACACATGTGATGGAGGCACTTTTACTTTTGGAGACAATTCCAAAGGCAAAGTAAAAGGTTTTGGTAAAGTTGGTATTTAAAATTCTACATTTATTTCAAAAGTTTTATATGTTGAAGGTTTAAAACATAATTTAATTAGTATATCACAATTATGTGATGATGGAATGGAAGTTAAATTTCAAAATGATAAATGTTTAGTTTTTAAAGATGATTCTTTATTATTTTATGCTAATCGAAAAGATAATATTTATATTATTGATTTTGCTGAACTAACTGTTCAACATGTAAAGTGTTTGAATGCTGTAGAGAATGACTGCATCCTTTGGCACCGACATTTAGGTCATGTTAATTTCAGAATGTAACATAAGCTCTCAAAAAATGATAATGTTTTGTATCTTCCTTCTTTGAAGAAAGAACAACTTCATGTTTGTGATGCCTTCAAGAAAGGGAAGCAACACAAAATTTCATTTAGTCCTATCAATCAGATAAGTACTATTAAGCTTTTACAGTTAGCACATCTTGATTTATTTGGTCCAACACAAATTTATAGCCTTGGTGGAAAGAAATATAATTTATTTGTTTTTGATGATTATAGTAGATTTACTTGGGTATATTTTCTAGCTCATAAAAATGATACTTTATCTAAATTCACTGCTTTCACTAAATTAGTTCAAAATGAAAAAAGTTGTATGATTATTTCTATTCGTAGTGATAAAGGAGGTGAATTTCATAATTTAGATTTTGAAAGATTCTGTAAAAATAATGGATATTTTCATAATTTCTCTACTCCTAGAACACCACAACAAAATGGTGTTGTAGAACAGAAAAATAGAACTCTTATTGAAATGGCTCGAACTATGTTAAGTTAATATAATCTGCCTAGATATTTTTGGGCTGAGGCCGTTTTTTCAGCATGTTTTATTTCAAATAGAATTTTTATTAGACCTTTGCTAAAGAAAACTTCTTATGAATTATTCAAAAATAAAAAGCCTAAAGTTGGTTATTTTATAGTTTTTGGATGGAATGTTTTTATTTTAAATTCAAAGGATAATTTAGATAAATTTGATGCTAAAAGCGATGAAGGTATTTTTCTTGGTTATTCTAATAATAGTAAAGCTTATAGAGATTATAATAAAATAATGATGGTTATTGAAGAATATGTTCATGTTATGTTCGATGAAAATAATGTTAAAATAAATTCTGATTCTATTGTTATTGATGATGAGTTTGTAGATTTTAATTTTGGTGAAGATATTACTCAAGATAAGAATGAATTAATTGAGGGGGAGCATACTCCTCAACCTGATCCAAGATCCTGGAAGATTCATAAAGATCATCTTGTTGAAAATGTAATTGGGAATGTTGATTCTGGTGTCAAAACAAGAAATTCTATTTTAAATTATTGTGCCAATTCTGCATTTATTTCTGATTTGGTTCCTGTTAATATTAATGATGCTTTAAAAGATGTGAAATGGATTGTTTCTATGAAAGATGAATTAAATCAGTTTGTTAGAAATAATGTTTGGAATTTTGTAGAATTGCCTGAAGATAAGCAGGTAATTGGAACTAAGTGGATCTTTCGAAACAAGCTGGATGAATCTGGACAGATTTTCAAAAACAAATCCGGACTTGTTGCTCAAGGATACTCTCAAGAAGAAGGTATAGACTTTGTAGATTCATTTTCACCTATTTCCAGGTTAGAGGCAATTTTAATTTTATTGGCCTTTGCATATTTTCAAGGTTTTAAATTATATCAAATGGATGTAAAAAGCGCTTTCTTAAAAGGTTTTATTACTGAAGAAGTTTATGTATCTCAACCCCCTGGTTTCGAAAATGAAAAATTTCCAAACCATGTTTTTAAATTATCCAAAGCCTTATACGGTCTCAAACAAGCACCTCATGCTTGGTATGAAAGACTTTCTTTATTTTTATTAAAAAATGGTTTCAAGAAAGGCAATGTTGATCCCACTGTTTTTATTAAAATATCTTCTAATGATATTTTAATTGTTCAGATCTATGTTGATGATATCATTTTTGGATCATCTAGTGAAGTACTTTGTAATTATTTTTCTTTATTGATGTCTTCTGAATTTGACATGAGTTTAATGGGAGAATTAAAGTTCTTTCTTGGACTTCAAATTTCTCAAAGGAAAGATGAAATTTTTCTTAATCAATCTAAGTATGCTAAAGATTTAGTTAAACGATTTGGTCTTTATTCCTCTAAATCCATGAAAAATCCTATGGGTACTAATTGTAAATTAAATAGTGATGCATCTGGTAAGTCAGTTGATTTAACAGTTTATAGAGGTATGATAGCTAGCTTTCTATATTTAACAGCATCTTGACCTAATATCATTTTTAGTGTTTGTTTATGTGCTAGATTTCAAGATGATCCTAAAGAAATTCATATTAAAGCTGTTAAAAGAATAATTAGATATGTTAAAGGAACTGTTGATTCTGGTCCATTTGATCCAAAATATAACTGTTTTGATTTAACATCTTATTCTGATTTTGATTTTGGAGGCTGTAGAATTGACCGAAAAAGCACATCAGGTATGCGTCGTTTTTTGGGAAAATGTTTAATTTCCTGGTCATCTAAGAAACAATTATCTGTTGCTTTATTTACTGCAGAAGCTGATTATATCTCTGCTGCTAGTAGTTGTGCTCAAAGATTATGGATTAAGAAAACTTTATGTGATTTTGGTGTTTATCTTGATAAACTACCTATTTATTGTGATAATACATCTGCAATTTCTATTTCTAAAAACCCCTTACAACATTCTAGAACAAAACATATTGATCTTAGATTTCATTTCATTCGAGATCATATGAATAAGGGTGTTATTGTTTTAGAATTTATCCCTTTAGAAAATCAGCTTGCAGATATATTTACAAAGCATTTAGACTCTGCTCAGTTTGAGAAAATTAAATTTTCTCTTGGTATGTTGGAATTTTAAATTTTATTTGCTACATTTGTTTAGGGGAACCATGTTTTCACTTTTTGTTTATTTATGAAAAGAGGGAGAAGTTTTGGAGAGAAGTTTTGGTTAGAAATAAATTGGTTTTAATCATTTTAAAAATTCATTTATGGTTTAAATGTTTTGGTTTTGTAATCAAACAAAAAGTGGGAGATTGTTTGTGCAAGTGCTTATTTCCTTTAATTTGATTTCTTATGATTTTGTTTGATTACTTTTATTATGTATTTTGATGATATCTTAATTTATGTTATTTGGATTTTTGCGATTTTTATCACGTTGGAAATATAATATATTTGTCTATATTTTATTAGTTAATGAGGAAGTTTGAAAATGCTTATCTATTTCTCAAAAAATTCAATGAAGTTGCTACTATGTTTTTAGAAACTCTACATTTCACTGTTTTAAAACATTTAGGTATTTATTTTACTGGGACTGCTACAGTTGTCCAATTTTCATGAAACTTGATTCTATGGAACTATATAATGTTTATCTTGGTGTCATTAGTTTACATCAAAGTCTAAAAATATCGTTTGAATGGACTATTAATTACATGAAATTATGATATGTTGTTTTGAAGTAGCAGTTTTTTCAGAATTGTTTTGATTCATTTTTTGAATGATTTCGGGATCTGTAGATATCAGTTTTAATTGTTTTATTTTTTGGTTGGAAAGATAATATTTTTTTCTACAAATCATTAGTTTTGACAAAAGTCTGAATCTACTGTTAAGAGCCCTTAAAAAGTCATTTAAATTTGTAAAAAAAATCTGATCAGATTTATTTCAAAACTAAGGTTCTTTTTTATCTCAAAAGTATGGTTCATTTTTTTATCAAAAGTATGGTTCATTTTCAATCAAAAGTATGGTTCATTTTCTATCAAAATTATGTTTCAATTTCTATCAAAATTATGGTTCATTTTATATCAAAAGTAAGGTTCATTTTTATCTCAAAAGTAGGGGTCATTTTCATCTTAAAAGTGAGGTTCATTTTTATCTCAAAAGTATGGTTCGTTTTTTATCAAAAGTATGGTTCATTTACTATCAGAATTATGGTACATTTTATATCAAAAGTATGGTTCTTTTTTTATCAAAAGTATGGTTTACTGTTCATACCCTACATTGTTTTTCATACCCTATGTTACTATTCATACCCTATGTTACTATTCATACCCTCCGTTACTTTTCATACCCTACGTTACTTTTCATACCCTACATTACTGTTCATACCCTACATTACTATTCATACCCTATGTTACTTTTCTGTTTGCTCTGAAGTTATTGTTCACTCTGAAGTTATTATTCGTTCTGAAGTTACTGTTCACTCTGATGTTACTATTCACTCCGAAATTACTATTCACTTCAAAGTTACTGTTCATTATGAAGTTACTGTTCATTCCGTGCAATTTTTTAAAAAATTGATTTTCTACAAATATATGGATTATTTTTTAACAATTTTTTTTATAAAATCTTCATTAATTATAAGGATCATAATGAAAGAGTTTTTAATGTTTTTGGTGCTATATTGAGAGAGAAATTAATAACAATCTTCAACGTCTTTTATAAATAAATTTGGACGTTTCAAGATTGTTTAAATTTAAATGTTTGAATTTAATTTCAGAATTTGCTGCTAGTTTTCAGGAACTATTTTGACTTCATTTAAATCATTTTAAATGGATTTGAAATTCAGTTTTGAATCATTCAATGATTTTATTATTCTAGAGATTTTATTGGAAGACTTATTCAAAATATTTTGAATTCATTTGTTAGATATTTATTCTACGGGAATAAAAAGGAAACTGTGCTGCTATTTTCAGGGAGATATTTATGGGATCTTCGGACACAATTAGTTTTGAATATCCTAAGGAAGAGGATTTTCTGCACCTTCTAGATATTTTTATTCTCTATATATATCGTTCTCTCTTGCAGAAAACAAAAAGACAACACAATACAAAGAGAAAGTGCTGCGAACTTTGAATCTGCTGTACATTTGCAATGTACTGTTACACTCTTCTTCACCAGTTTCTCGGTCTCTCAAGTGATGAATTCATTTTGCTTTGACTAAAATTTCATTGACGAGACGTGCTGAACTAAACCTCAAGAACCAGTACCTGTGCATTAATTGTTATCTTCTCTTTCATCTAGTTATGAGTCTGTAACACTACTTCCCATCTCTCACACGCACTCTATTTTTTTCTGTTTATGATTTTACACACAAAAGCATTATTTGTTATTCTTTTTCTTTGGTTTGTGACTCCCGGATTCTAAAGTTAGGATATTAGGGTTGTGAATCTCTATATCTAAATTCAAGACTGTTTGGGTTGTGACTCCCAGTATCTAAAGTCAGGTTGTAAGGGTTGTGACTCCTCACACAAAAGTTAGTGTCGTGGTTATCCCTCCACTAGAAAAGGATTTTGTAATTGGGTTATGATTCCCATTTAAAAATCTTTTTTAGTGTACACGTATCTCTCGCTAAGTAGAGAGGTATAAGAGTAGAGTAGGCCCACTTTGGACCAAACCACTATAAAAAACATCCTTGCGTTATTTAATTTCTCCGCTTCTAATTAAATTTAATAATTAACTTTAATAATTAATTTATTTGATTAACATTTTTAATCTAGTCTATTCACCCCCCCCCCCCTCTAGACCATCTGCCATTACCCTGTCCAACCTAACATGATGTTCCTGGTATGAATCAATGTGTCTGTTATCAGTTTAAAATTGACATTTTAGTTAAAAAAGTGTCACTCACTAAAAATTGAGAAAACATCCATAGATTTTCTTGATAATTTGGTAAATCAATTAATAATTAATTTGAGATGTTTTGAAATTATTCTAAAATTAAACTAACTCATGATACGATCGATATGATTGAATGTGCATGTTTTCATTTTAAAACGAAATTTTAGTAAAAAAAGTGACATTATCAAAACCGAGAAGACGCATTCATATTGTTTTGATACATTTAGTAAAATTACGTATATGTAATTTGAGATATGTAAGAATTATACAAACCTCAATCCAAAAAATGGTCTGACCAGTATGACTCCAAGTGCATATTTTTAATATATAAGTGTCATTTTATTTTAAAATATGCATCGCGTCACCAAAACCGATCAAACGAGCCTACACTGATTTATCATCATTCTATTACTCAATTAATTTACATATCATATTTATATTGTACTTATTTATTTAATTTTCCTACATATAATTCTTGAAGATAAAAAAGAAATGTCTTGACATGTAATAATCAACCGCAACTTAATCTGATACACAGTGTTCCTGGTATGACTCAAAGTTCAGTTTAAAATTAACACTAACGAGTATATTTATTTATTTTATATTATTTATAACATAAGAATTATTTTTTTATACATGTTCTTTTTTTCTTGAGTAGGGGTTAGGATCAAAAGACAAAGGAACATTTATTTTTTGAATGTTTTTTATAATTTTTATTTACATAATTGTACGAACCAATTCTTGAAATGTTTATAATATAGTTTTTTTTTTGTATTTGGGATGTATATTTAATTTCATTTAAATTCTTCATTGGTACTTGATTTTTCTAATTTCGTGGAGTTTTCTTTGCTGCGGTGTGTGGTGTGTGTTTATCAGACACATCACTCATGATATAGTGCACTATTACAACAAGTCGTTGTATTCCCTATTATCAGTGTTTCAAGAAGAGTTGATAAATGTGTACTTTATCAGTGATAAATAAAAGCATTACTAAATTTCTTCCCTCATCCGAACTTCTAAATGCACTGATAAAGGGCTGATTTATCAGTGAATTTTTTAAAACTAATAAAGGACCTCTTTATCCATGATTTATTATCACTAATAAAAGAATCTGGATTTTAATCTAAGTCGGGTAGTCAGTGCTTCTCTAGCACTAATTGAGGCCATTTTTAGTGATTTCAAAGGCCTATTTTGTAGTATTGTAATCAGTATAGGTTTTTGGTATTCTTTTGTTCCCATATTCACCTACCTAATATCATCAATGGGGGTGTAGACACCTTCCTCGAATATGCGAGGGGCATTCTTGTGGTAATTCTCATATTCTTCCACCTTTGAATCTGTGGAGACATTTTTATATGGGGTTGGAAATTTTGGGGCTTATCTATTACTATTGGGGTGAGAGAGGCCTTGAGAAGAGACATTATCATCCTCTATTTCCTAAGTTTTTTCAAAGAGATATTGGATCTACTTGTCTTTTACACTCCCAGTGGGGACAGGAGGGGCATGGGCCTCTTGGACTAGGTCTATCACCACAACTATATTTTTGTGGAGAACATAGTCGATGTCGAAAATACTCTAGGGAATTGAAAGGGTGTTCCCCAAGACTTATGGGGATTACAACTATATATCATCATCCCACATTGGTTGTTTTTATTCCCTTTTTTAGAATCCTGCTTCAGTATATGTGGCTTTTCAAGTCTCAAAGGGGGAACTATCACCATGTAATATGTCGAACTTTCCATCGATGGTGTATTTCAGACACTAATAGAAGTGGTTATGGAGCCAGGGAACTCCAAGTAGGACATTATATGCGGTGTCTTTCTAGATAACCATAAACTCATTATCAAATTAGAGATCCTCAAACTAAGATTTGATCTTGATCTTACTGATAGGTCTTTTCTCATGCTTATCATACCCTTGAATGGTCATATTTGTGGGATACAGCTTCCCTTCACTATATTCCAAACATCGTGGGATTTTAAATAGGAAGAGGATGATCCCAGAACCATTTTCAATAATAACCCTTTGTATCTCTACATTATTGAGTTTTCCAAAAACATATAGGGTCCTTATGTGCCCTTAGATGACCTCTTCTCGATCATGTTCAATGAATGAAATATAGAAATGGAATTCTGATGGAATGTTCCCCACTTGATAAACCTCAGCTGTAGAAAATTATTTCTTGAAATCTTTTAGGCTCTGAAGGTTTTCAATGTGTGCCTCCATGTGTTATTTTGAAAGATGGAGAATTCCTAGGATACAGATCTTGGTAGAGAAACCAACCAGTTGTTTCCAAATGTCATACTTTTGTGATAGAGGTCATCACTTCCTAAGGTGGGTGTCTCTTTACTATGTGGTTTAGGAGTTGTTTCATTTGAGGTGGATGGGTTTGGTTCTTGTGAAGAGGTTTAGGGGGCATCTTCTACTAGTGGATTAGGTCACACCGACCTTCCCCATTTTATAGGATAATCAAATAATCATACCCATGTTAGGCAGTCATGAAACACAACTGGGTGTGGACAACCACTGGAGGGTTTTGAGACATCTCCATGTATTTATTGGGCTAGTTGGAGTGCTTTACCATGGGTCTCTGGTGCATTTATGTCCTTTGTATGGACCTGGCCAAAATACTGGGTCGAACCACACCCATGGTGTCCCCTGTGTCCTCGTTTCCTGCGCATGCGGCCTCTTTTTCTCCAGTTTGGTATGGGGAACTCGTAATCGGAGGGATATTCATCATCAGATAAGGGATCTTCAAAGTGTATCATGTTGATATAACAAATTAAAACCTCTTATTGTGATGATGGTTCCATTTGGTGAGGTGGTTCTAATGCTTTTGATGTTGTTGGGAAGAAATCAGCAAGGGTTAGAGCTTGTGTTGGATAAAAATATTACTCCTCATATTCTGTTTCCTCCTGCTTTCCATGGTCGCATCCACCTTAAAAAGGCATGTCTAATGTTACCTCCATGGGTGGAAAATATGTTGTGGGTCTATATAGATATGGTGTTAGGGTAGAATGAGCTCGTTCAACTATTTTTTGAGTCATCCAGTTATTGAACATTCATCCACGTCTGGCTGTGACTTTCTTCCAACCACATTCTTCTTCTGACTGGGAGATGGTTATGAAAGACACATTCTCTGAGGAGTTATCCAATACTACCTATCTAGAATAAACCATTATTTGAATGATGTATTTAAAGATGCAGTATTCCTGTATATTATCACTCAGCCTTCTATGTAAAGGGAAGTAGTCATGATGGTTGGTGTGGTTGACCTCATTGGAATTCCTAGGTTATGGTATTTTGATCAGGTTATTATCACTTGCTGCTAAGAAATAACTAAGGGCTTGTTCATTTTAAAAGGAGTAGGATTTATTAATCCATTCCTCAAATCTCAAGTGACCCTTATTTCATTGTGCTTTCCATTGAGGGTGATTTTTTTGGTTATTGCCACTCGATTGGAAGTATTTGGTGGTTCAGGACCTGCCTAAGTGCTTGGATGGGAACTACTGCTGGATTGAGAGTGAAATATTCATCTTCTACTTTTCCTAGACTTTTCCCTTGTGCTAAAAGAATGAAATAATATTTAGATCTAGTTCTCTAAATGTAATCTTCCAAATTTTGGTCTATTTTTGTGAACCCACGGAACCCACTAGGATACATCATTGGGATCAGATGCTTTCACAACTCATCATGGAGATTTGAAGCACAAATTTCTATTAATTTATTTTATTATAAATGGATGCTGAGTGAATAGGTTAAACCTTTCCATCTGGATATGAAGTCAGAAACCTTCTCATTTTCTCATTGATTATATTTTTTTAGGTTGATGATTGTCTCTTTCCTCAGAGTAAAGCTGAAATGATAATGGAATTAATGATGAAAGTATTCCCATATTATAATAGATCCTGCTGGAAGACTATTGTACCAAAAAAAGTCTAACCCTATCTAATTCTGTACAAAACACCACTTCTTGGTCACCTCCTTTTGATCTCAAGGGCCTATCATTGGGCCGTATCATGATATGAAGTGAGTAAGATATTGTTCGGGGTCTCTCGTGCCATTAAAGGTAGATAAGGTGGGATTGTCAAAATTTTTTGGAGGCAAGGTATCATCCACCCATTCAGAATATGTTTTCTTATCAGGATGAACCACTACATGGATCCCTTCCTCAACTTCCATTCAACTATCCAAGGACTCAATAGTGTTGATAAGTTCTGAAGGTACTACTATTTGACAAACATCCCATCTATATGGAATGAGGTAGTCTTGGAACTCTGGCCTTATCTTCATATCATGATGATTTTCAACTCATGTGTTGACTGAGTGATTACCCTAAAAATGGAGAGGCAGTCACCATAACGGAGTGAAGTCGCGATCTTTTTCGACTTCCTCATTTATGTAGCCCATCTTCCTAGATCGAGAGCTGATCAGATTCTCATGTTCCACTTATTCATGCAGATCAACTATGGGTGGGAGAATATTTACCTCTTCCAAAAGAAAATACACATTTGGATTATTTCCCCTGAGTAGATACTCATTGAGTTTTCTAAGAGTTTGTATCTCATTATCATATTCTGAAAAATATTCCTCCACTAAAGGAAATTTATTTATTTTGGGAATTTATGGGGAAGTTTCCACACATTTCCATATATCTTTAGTAGTGCTCCACCAAATTGGTGGAAACTAAATATTCTAAGGCATAGGTAATGACGCCTTCTTTGGTTTTGGGTGCATGTATCCTCGGTTAGTGCCTCCAAATCACCCTCCTCTTAGGGAAGTTTTTCCTTGTTGTGGTCCTCTATATTTTAATCTTGATCCACAATATATATCATATTGAAAGTGACTATTTTTATGGATTTATGTTGGGTAGTTGTTGTTGTTCCATTACTTTCAATGCAACATGATGATTTTTCTCTTCCCATATTAGGGTAATTCCTCGAACTCTTGGAAATATTGGGGTATTTTGTCATGTGACCCTGATGGGGTCTGATTACCCTCACCATAAGTTCCTACTATCTTGTCCTGTGAGTAATTACATTAAGAGAGTTTTTGATTGAGATTTTTGAATGATACCTGAATAGAATATGTTTGTCTTGTGGGGGAAGGAATGGAAGGGATGCTGACCATCGATATTTTCCTCCCAACTAGTGGAAGACTAATTCTCTCTATGGTGATAATGATAATGAAAATTCCCCCAGGTCTTGGGATGGGGATTATCTGAGGTTACAATTGGTATTGATTGACCCTATTCTTGAGATTTGATACTTCTAGTTGGGGATTTTATGATTCCTGGGATGTGCTTTTGGATATAGATAAACCCAGCCCAGTGGAATGGGGTTGATCTGGAATCAACATTGATTTCCCCATGACTTTATTAGAGGATGATGGTCCTAGTGATAGCGATTTGGATATAAATTCCACCATTCCAGTGGGATGGGGTTTGTTTTCATCTGTTGCTGATATGTCCTGAATACTCTTAGTAATTGATAATCCGAGAGGTGGAGGTGGTGGTAGATATTACCTTAGCTTGGGGATATGGGTCCACTCCTAGATGGTTGTTATGGAATATGCTATTACAACCTATTTCATGTGGTCTAGTTGTGCTTTCGTAGAAGCTCGGTGAAATGGAATCCCATGATGAGAGTCATTTTCTACCGGATACTGTTGGGTTGATTGAAAACTTGAATTCTATGCCTGAAATGAATTATCATTTCTTCAATGGGGACAGTTCAAAGAATTTTGGGCTATCTTCTTCCTCTATTTGTAATGTATGTTCATGTTTGAAGTAGGTGAATTATGTTTCAATGACCAACTGGATCTCTCGTTACCCGATCCTCTTTTTTTAGAGGCTATGACATTATAAGATGTCATATCGGATGGTTTATACTATTATAGGGGAATAATGTGGTGAAATGTTCTATATTTCTACCATCCTCGGATTCTCATGTTTGGAGATGCTCTGGAAATCAGTTGGTAGAGAGTTTTCACGATGCAAAGACAAACACTACATAGGAATTTATCATGATCTTCCACTCTTCGGTTCTAAGCCATGGAAAATGTGGACATATCCAGTTGAAAACCTAGTGTATTGATGAGTTTATGTTCATACTCATATCATGGATAAGGGTGATGTCTAGTCTTATTTGTTTGAGGAGTATAAAACATATTTTGGTGTAGATAACATAATAAATCCTTTTCTAGCTCGTATGGGATCTCATAGTCAGAAGTGAGGAGAGGTCAGAATATGGAGCAGAGGTTGCTTCCGACTAAATCTAACCATATTTCAATATCATCCTCCTCTTCATTAGACATACATGACTCCATCCAGTTAGACCACAGAAGGTGGTTCTTGGTTTTACTTACTGACTGGAGTGGAGTACTATTGGAAGTTGATGGGGAACTATATACAATTGACCTCGATGTTTCTAGGACCTCTATATATAAAGGTATTTGAGTTTTGATCACCTCTATCTATGGAGGTGTTTAAGAAAGGGGATGATTTCTTTGTCCATTGGAGATATAACCATGGAGAATTTAACCATGGAGAATGTTAGGAGTAGAGTCCATGTGGACCATATCCACACTACCATGAGGTGGAATATCATGATAATTATTGTATTGTTCTTTATTTGATGTGTTGATGGACCCTTGGGGTGTTGAGAATGTGTCAAGAATGACCTCAAGTACACTGGAATTGAGCACTTTAGGGACATGGGACTCGTTCTGCATCGTGGTCAGAATATACCGACATCACTTTTAAAATTATACAGGGATATGAGCCTATTGTATAATGGTTTATGGGACTTGTTGATAACTATATGATGTTACAAGAGTATGATCCTACTACTTAGAACCTACTAAAATATTCCATTGATATTTCTTCATTATTTATAGAATTATGAGTATGTCTTGAGAAATATGCCATTCTTACTTGGTGAGCCTCATTCAGAATGAGAGTATGAACCAAATCCTGAGCCTTTGGAATATTCTACTGGTCTTTTGTTTTAGGGATATGAGCCTATCCCAAGGAATGTGACACTATTACTTGGTCATTCCCAATTGTAATAGTAATATGATCCTAGTATGAATATTAATTTCCCACCAAAATATGCCAATAGACCTCCAGAATTATTTAAGGGATATGAGCCTCCTTCTATATTACCTCGTAAATATGTTGGTGCAGTCATTCATCTGTTGAAGTAGGAATATGAATTTGGTTTCTATGATCTATTGGAATATTCTAGGAAGATTCACTGACATGTTTATGATCATGTCCTGAGGCATGTTTCAATCTCACTTAGTGAGCTCTAGATAAAACTATGAAATGATCCCAATTATGGGCCTTTGGAGTATGTTTCTGGTCTTTTTATATAGAAATATGAGCCTACCCTAAGGCATGTTCCCCTCTCACTTCGTGAGCCCCAGCCAGAATAGGTAAAAGAGCTCAATCCTGAGCCTTTGGAATATGTCTCCATAATTTTTCGACAAGCTTGTTCCCCTCTCCTGATGCATGTTCCTCTATCACCTAGTGAGTCCTAGTCGGAATTGGTGTATGATCCCGATATGACATCTCATCCTTTACCAGATTATGATAATAGTCCTCCTATATGGGAGTAATAATGTACTCTTTCTCTAGATAAATAACTTTTTCATAATGATCAGAGTGTTGATATTCCCCGGCTGTATGGATAGGAATATTTTTATGCCCTGTATCCATACTAGAGTCAGAATATTCTTCAAGAGTTATTCAGTTTTTTCTAATATGTAATGTCATTTTAGAAAAGTGTGCACAGGTATATAAGCCTACAAATTTTGTGTCTTAACTGTATAATGGAATATATATTTGATTAATGTGGGGATATGATCCCACATATATACTCCTTGTTCCATCTATATATTTCTATGGGATTCATGTATGGGGGTAGGGATATGCACTTCCCCCATGCCTGTTGCAAGAATATGTATGTAGACTTTTTTCGTGTGAACAGGGATATGATCTTCCTCTCTAGTTAATACTGAAATATGATATAAAAAATCATCATTGGGAGTGGGTATATGATCCTACTCATGGTTATCCAGAGGTTTCCATGCCCAATGTATCTTACTTTTTCTAATGAATGGGTATCATAGGTGGTAGTGTTTCAGTTGGTACCCTCATTAGGCAACTGGTGGTTACCAATGGGATGGATCCAATGACCACAATTGATAGGATCCCTCATCAGTGGCTTTAGACCTAAAGGGAGATATAGTTTATTATTTAGTAAAACTTCATCAGATATTTAAGGTGGTTATTATCACACTCTGGGTATAATATCCTGAAGTATTTTTCAATGGAAACAAGGGTCATTGACTTCACAGAAGATTTCCTTGGATGATGTGGAATTATTATTTTTAGTACTTGAAGTCCCTCATAGAAATATACAGGGGTTGATATTGTTCCACATTGATGGTATTCCAGTACCATTGTGTTTTCAACTAGTCATTGATGTTTTGGGTAGGTGAGGACATTTTGAGACCCACATGGGTTGTGGCCCTATCTGATTTTCTGGAACAGTCACTAGAGGAAGACATTATCTCATATCAGGGTGTTATTGATGAGATAAGTGTCTTCAATCATGAATAAAACTATGAACAAGTTCATAAATTAGTGTAATATCATAGGAATGATGTGTTCTCAATCATATATGCATGGTTAACACAATTTTTCTTTTATTCCTAATCTTATCATTCTTCTCATATGTACTTTCCAAAGTGAGGATAGAGTTATTTCTTGGTAACCCCAATTACAGATGATCATCTTTAAGATTTATGTCATAATTATTATATTGTTTCTGTAGTTTATTCAAACAAAGTTTCCTATCATATTGAAAATAAATCATCCTATTATTTGAGGGTTTTACGTCAGATTCAACATTTTTTTAGTATAATATGCATAGAAAAATGGACTAATGGATAATAACCCAATCATTATATTATTTGATAGATTCACATCAGTTTCACCATTTTTTGTTTTAACGGAAAAGGTATTGAATGTGGTGAATTTTGTGTGGCCCAATAGTTGATTGTGAGTGGTTCAATTTATTTCAAAATAATTGACATCGGGTCACCATTGTCTCTCTTAACAGAAACTCCCAATGGTTCCGACATCCATAACTGGTTAAATACCTTCTTTCCAAAGGCAGGTGGTCATTCAGAGTTTTAGACCTGATGACGGTTAGGAACTCCCATTGGTTGAGAGGATGGGAGTTCAAGATCATTACACCCTTTCGTGGGAATTGTAACCTACTATAGGAATCTGATATAGATTTAAGATTTGTTTGAGATTCTCTTCCTAATCTTGACACATGATTGATTACCCTAAAAAATGATCATAGGTTAAGTATCTTTATTTGAAGAGAAAGAGGAGTCTTTTTGGTGAATCCATCTGTATGTATCCATGGTTCTGCATCCATTTACAATAAATGAGTAGCTACTTATATGTTGAAGCTGCATAACTAGGATCTCTAAGATTCACTATCATGTTGGTAGTCTATTAATATTCTGAGGGGTAGATTGAGCCATTATAAGGAATCATACATATCATGTTTATAGCAGGAATCAAAACCCACACATTTCATTAAAGTATATACAGTTTAACTTCATGTATAAAGGACATATGTTTGGGATCTTAAGAACCATGTATTCAAGCTCAAGTCACGAGGATATGTCCTATGTATCCCGATTATTGTAGGAATCAGGGTTATCATAGTTCATTCACACCCTTTGGAATGAACCCTAGGTAAATTACCTTATATGGAGGTAGTAATATCATGCCACTCCTCGAGGATTACACATAGAGGTTTCCCTGGCTGGTTAATATTCATGATGTGAGTGATATGACTTTTGAAACACCCTAATCCCACTTGAACCATGCTCAGTGAAATAAATATGGGATAAAAATTAATCAGTCTTACCTAATATGGATGTGGTACTTGTGTACTTGGACATACATTGGGATTCTTAAAATAAAGTTTTGTCCTTAAGAATGCATCCTATGTATCCTGGTTGTGGTAGGAATCATAGTAATCATAGTTTTTTTGGTCAGTGATTACACAATGAGGTTTCTCTTTTAGGGAGGCTGGACAAGGTTATCAAGTCCTGAGATACTCGATTGACTTGGACAACTTTTCTACCATACATGTGCTGATTATCTACTCAACATTCCTTTATTGTCTACTTGACATGTTAGAGGACATCTTCCTGACATTTCTAAATACAATCACATGATCAGGTTGACTTATCTAATGGATGTCAAAAAATCTGTATGGCATGTGTGGAGTCTATTGCATGAACAAGGCTGACTTTTCTAGAGGAAATTGTAAGACCTAGTTAGCTGATCCTAGAAGCCATCACATGATATTAGCTGAAATGGTTGAATGGTGTCACATGATCTAGCTAACTTTCCCCGATTTCATCATAAAATCTAGCAGACACACTAGGAGGAAGTTGTGATAGTAAGTGTGAGATGTCTAGAGCGTACCATATACCCTTAATGAGTTATTTATGTGTCATTGCGAATGTTGGATGACATGTCTAGGGGACGTCACAAGATCCAACTAACATACCCAGAGGGTATCTTGAAATATGGATGGCTTGTATGGAGGATGTTGTGAGATCCAGTTGACGTGTCCTGTTGCCATCACGAGACTTAGCTGACACACACTAGTGTCAACTTATGAGTTAGGATACATGTTTTAAGGAATCTACAAGGTATGAATAGTGATCTTAGAGGGTTTCACAAGACTTGGGTGGCTTGATTGGGGGAATGTGACTTTATTTGACTTTTCTAGAGGACTTAATGTGATCTAAATAGTATACCAAAAAAGTATCATGATATCTGGGAGACATTTCCTTCTGATGTCTCATGATCTAGTTGGTTCATGTGAAGCACATGAGGATCAAATTATATGTTATTCACATAGGTCTCCCGTCTTTTTTATCTTTATTCCACCCTTTTATTGAAAATGAATTATATTTTTCAATGTTGTCTTTTTTTTAAGTCTTGACTGATATAGAAGATATGTGGGATGTTTTTCATGTGACTTTCTAGAAGTCTTTCACATGATCTATGAGTGATCACACAAACTTCATATGATTGTTTCATAACTGCTCTGGTTGTTCTCCATATCTTACCTGACAGAGAACTTTCCTGATCATGAGATCAGTCGCTCTGGGAAATCTTCTTGGATGACTGGGTGTGCCAATGTGAGGTTCCAATGATGCATTTTTTCTTATTAGGGTGAGGGATTTATAGGCCTCACTACCCGTATTATACACCACTTTTTATAGGGTGTATTTCACAAATCCTAGCTAGATTCTCTGGAGGTATTTTATGTCATGCATTTCATGAGATCCTATTGTAGGTCTTTTCAAGGGCATTTCATGATTCTTAGTGACTGTGAGACCATCCCATAAACACCTCAGTCATTGGTTTATGTTCAATTAATGGGTTCCTTCCTAATCATGTGTACATTACAAGGGGATTTTTTAAGGCCCATCCAATATGTCTAGTGGCCTTTACAGTATCAGGATGCCTGCTAAAAGTCTTTCGTGTGATCTCAGATGCCTTGTCCGAGACATTTGTCAAGACAAGGATTACTTTCCAGGGGCCCTTCATGAGATCATACCATCGTGCTAAAGGGATTTTACAAGATCTTATAGAGCTCAAGACCCCAATGCATAGAGTTTAAGACTTCAAGAGGCTACAACCTTTTCTAAATTTTTATTTCCATGTTTATTTCTAAGGGGTTGGGTATCACATGAATTTTACTGAGCATTTTCGAAGAAAGTTATTGTAACATCCCAAGTAAATAAGGAATATGAAATTTTCATATTTATTAATATTTGTGAATTAAATACTAATTTTACTTTAAATGGTATTCCATGTTCGATGGTGTACCCGATATGTAACAACGAGTTTCTTTGAAATCTTACATTGCACACAACGTTGAGTTATACTGAAAAATAATAATATATTATTATTATTTTAAATGGTAGTTAAAGCCAAGCCATTGTATTGGAGAGAATGAATAGAAATAACTAAAATATGATTATACATGTCAGTTAAATGTTTTTACATTTATCTAATAAATGTTCAAAGCTTAAAATGTAAATGAATCCAATTTTAAGCATAAAAACTCTAAAATTATTTAAATGGTCAATTTATCGCCTTTTGATGGAGAACCCTATTTAAATCTAGTTTTTGTCACTTTAATATGTTATATTTGAAAAAATAATATTCTTATTTAGAATTGGGACATTAAAATTTACTTTGGATGAAATTTTGGTATTTTTCTGATAATGCCCATTTTTTATGAATAGTGAAAAATACAGCATTTTAATTCAAAACTACCTTTTAATCTAATTTATTTATATAATAAGAATATTATTTTAATTGGTTTTAAGGTGTAATGGTATTATAAGTTTACCATTTAATCCAATTTTGGTCAATGTAATTAATTTCATTATTAAATTGGACACAAGAAAAGGTAAATCTTTTGATAGTTATTATTTCTTAAAAACAAGCTTTTTTTACAACAGTATCTAATTTTAAATTAATTTCTACCACTTCTCTGCTTTGAATTTGGAGAAAAATTATTCCATATTTGGTTTCAGGAGTTACAAATTGTGTAAATCGGTAACTTTTATTTTTAGACATTATGAATATTTACTTCAGTAAATATTTTATTTACCATGGTTAAAAGTTAAATATGGTAAATAAGGGTACAAAATAATATTATTATAATATTAAATTACCCTAACACTTGTCCTAATACTATTTTCTGATATATTTCTGACCATGGGAATCCTTGGGTCGATTTGGGGACCCCATGGAGCCACTTAGGAGTGATAATGACACTTTATATTAATTAATTTAAAGTAAAGACAAAAATTACATAAACATATAACTTTTAGAAAATCAATTTTTACATGGGGTTATATAAGTTATATATTCAACAATAAATATTCATTTGAAAGATAAAAACATTTCCAACATCATTGTATTTTATTTATAATTTTTAGACATCAAATAAATAAAATTATTTTTGGCACAATGATGATGCAGTGATTACCTTATTAATAAATGATATAAATAAATGAGATTATAAAATTTAAAAAACTATCCAAAACCAGTAAAATTATTATTGGATTATTTTATTTAGATCACTAGTTATCTTATCTTATAATTTAATTAGTTTATGACCTTTTTAAACTGAAAATTAGTTTATTATAAAATAATTTTTTCAAACATTCTTATAGAGCCTCTCCTCCCCCTTATAAAAAGAAATCACCTCTAACCCATTACTCACACCTCTAAAGCCCCTTGGTTCATCCAAAACGTGACTAAATAATATTCCAAAATCCCTCTCTTCCACCTATAATCCTTTCATTAAGAATAAAGCACTTCAAGAAATCCTTTTGGTACAAACCAAAGGGAATTGCCCAATTTAAAGGTAATGTCTTCCCTCAAGTTCTTTTCATTTATTTTACTTCTCCAAACCCCTAAAATATTTTTATTAATTTATTTTATAAAAAAACCAGTATCCTCAATATACTTGGTTTTTTTATGAGAAGTATTCTAACTACACTTACACACACCTCCACCAAATGGGTAAAGAACATACTGTTTCGGTGGATGGTGAACTACTGTCTCACGAAACGTTGATTGTTCAAATATCTTCAACCATCTCTATTTGTAGCCATTATGATTGAACTTTATTTATAAATGATATATGTTATTTTTATTCTTTCTCTATACTAAGGTATTTTTCATTTATATCATACCGTTATGGTTTCTATAATGGGTAAAGGAGATAATTTCATTTGAGGAAGTGCGGACTACCACCCCCTTAAAGTTATATGACTCGTTCATGCCATACGTGGAATGTATAAAAGATGGATTTAATTAAATTATTTATATTTTATTATAATGGAATTATAATATACCTATGTATCATTATATTTTCATTCCATTAAATATAAAATAGAAATGAAAGTAGTGCTCCTGCGTACGTATAGCCTACTGTCTCCATGAACGGTGCATTTCATTTATTATCTCCAAATGTTATGTACTATTATAAATACATATATATACTATATATGTATGATATATATGATATCTAAATAATGAATATCATCCTGTAGATAATGAAATTTTGACCATATGGAAAACTTAAATTATAAGAAGTTCATTTTTTACTCAATTAACAAATATTGAAAAAACGACTGTTATTAACTTAATTGATTATATAATGTCTATAACATGGTAATAAGTGGTATAAAAGGAATAATAAACCTGAAAAATGTTCTGAATCAAGTATAAATTAACATTAGTTTATTATTCATGATATTAAAGAACAAACGGGTCAAGTCAGGCATGCATTAAGGGACTTCATCTAAATCTCCTTTCATTGAGGCATATTTTGATTTATACACGAATTTATTTTACACTTTGTATAAACCCCATTGACATTTAATTTTATTCAAATGTAGTATTTCTTCTATGAAGTTTTTTACTAAATGAAAAAAGAATATACATTTTTAACGTACGCGGTTCCAACGACCTTTCTGCCGCCGCGAGCATTATTTGATATTTGGACTCCTTAACAATACATAATGTTTTTAAAAGGAAAATAAATACCATATACTCTTTTACGTAATTGGGAATTGAAAATGGTTTTCATAATGGATTTGTTATGTCAATATCTTTGAATGATATGTTGTGAAGCAATGTGGAAATTTTATCTTTCCCTTATGCTTGTTTTCTGTGTTATGAATATGTTATGGTTCATGGGAGTTGTTTACGTATACGGGTGGTTACATGATAAAACTAGGGTGGGTGAGCCCATGATAGCTCTCCAATGCATTGGGTAATGTGAATAAGGTAAACGTTAAGGTTTCTCCTAATAGATTTAGGGAAAATACTGTGATGGGTATTCCAAACGTAACTCCCTATATAGTTGTGATAGCTACAATGTAAGTATAATTTGGATGCCACAAGTTACATGATATATGATTTCTATGTTTTATTCATAAATATTATGCTTTCATGAGGTATGTTAAAGATCTTATGCTTGGTATGTATTGAATGACTAACATTTTCATTCTTTATTTTATAATCCTTACTGAGCTTTTTATGATCATCCCATGTTTTGGAAATGTTTTTCATAGGACTTAAAGATGAATAGATTAAAGGATGGGATCAGGGAAAAGTCATGTTGTCTAAAACATGGAACTAGACATGACACTTTTTTTCAAGAGTTTTTATTTTATGAAAAAAATGGATACTGAGTAGAAGTGTCAACATGTAATATTCAAGTTGTTATGTATATGTTATTAACTAATTCTTTAAATATCGAAACCTGAAAAGATCCTCAATGTGAATTATTAACTTAATTCAAGATTATGTAATGTTTAAGGTCGGGTCCTTATAGTTGGTATCAGAGATAAGTTTAGACAACATTAGGAGTTATAATATTGTTAAATTGATGTCCATAAATTAATTTATGGTCAAATTTAAATATATAGCATTTATTGATTACCATTTGCTTCGCCTAAGATATTTCTTTGTTCAAAATGGTCTTCCACAAAGAAAACAGGTCATCTATGATTGGATGACATTAGGAGGAAGACAACCTTCTAAATCTACAACCTGAGATGGTCTGAATCGTAACTGAATTGTTTTTTGCAGTGATGGAACAGTTGAATCAGGCTATAAATGGTGTTGGTATCCATACATGAGATTAGCCAGATCAACCACAAAGGAACATGTCATTTGTGGATCATTTCATGAGGTAGAATCCCCCATCATTTAGAGGATCATCTGACCCTGTTCTAGCTAAAGGGTGGATTAAAGCACTAGAAAAATATTTTTAATGTCAGGGGTGTTCAGAACATAAAATGGTTAGTCTTTTCATTTACTATTTTGAAGTTGAAGTCGATCAGTGGTGGTTGATAGTTAAAAATATCAGGGATAGTGAGGAGATTGATTCTCTTGATTGGGATGAATTCAAAGGTATGTTTATTAAGAAATATTTTCTTAAGGTGGTTTGTCTTAGAATCAAAAAAAATTCCACAAATTGTGTTAGGAGGAAGACTCAGTGGCTACTTATGAATTAGAATTCCCTCAACTGGAAAGATATTCTCTAAATTTCATATGAGATCTTGATAGTAAAATCAATCGTTTTTGCTTAGGATTAAATCCAAAGTATTGAAGGGTATTATCTTATCGTGAGTTCAAAAGTTATGAAAAACTTGTTCGATTTTCTGAGAAGGTAGAAATGGATTTTGTTGATGATTAGGTGTTCTTTGACAAACAACAAAATAAGAGGTCGAGGTGGTAGACTAAAGGGAAGAACTCTAAAAAAAATCTGAGGGTAAGAAACTTAAGTTTACAATTTGTGAAAATTGTGGTAAAAAGCATGCTAGGAATGTCTTTTGAATTCTGGTAAGTTCTACTGATGTGGTAAAATGAGACATATGGCTCTTAAGTGCACTGAAAAAGATCAGGGTAGTGGTTAGACAAAATCTGATTTATAGTCAGTAAAATGTTTCAAGTGCAGTGAAATGGGCCATTATGCAAATGAGTGTCAAACAAAGAACTGAACTGAGGGCAAGATGTCGGACTACAAGAAGAAAGGGGTGGTGAAATCTTTTTCAACTACTTCAGCAGATGTTGGGTCATCGAATGACATAGTATCAAGTACATTGTTTTTTTATTCAGAATATTCCAATGTGTTGTTTGATTCAGGGTCTACACACTCTTTCATTTCGGAGAGGTTTTCTAGTAAATTGGGAATTCCATCTCAAGATATGAATCCTGAACTTATGGTAAAAACGTCAGGAGGAAATGTTGAGATGAAAAGAAATTATAAGAACCTTTATGCCCTTGTTTGTGGAAAGAATCTACCTATAAACCTTATATTTTTTCCTCTAGTAGATTTTGATGTTATTTTGTGTATGTATTGGATTTCCATTTATCATAGAAAGATTGACTGCATAGCTAAAGAGGTTTCTTTTCACAAATAATTTCAGTATGTGTACAATAATGAACCCTTACTTTTTATAACATATTAAGAAGCTGAGAAACTGGTAAAAGATGGAAATGAATGTTACCTTGCACAAATTGTTGAAAACAAACGAACTATTCAGATTAATGACTTAATAGTGGTAAATGAGTATCTTTATGTTTTTTTTGATGAGTTGTCTGGTATTATGCCTGATCAAGAAGTTGAATTTACTTTTGAATTAGTTGCTGATGCTAAGAAAATTTCAAAACCCCTTATTAAATGGCTCAAATTGAACTTTTAGAGTTAAAGAAAAAATTGCAGGAGTTATTAGATAAATGTTTCATTCAACCTAGCACATCACCATGGGGTTCTCATGTCTTGTTTGTTAAAAATAAATATGGTTAAATGAGACTTTCCATTGATTATAGAGAATTGAATAACATCACTATTAAGAACAAGTATCATTTTCATCATATAAATGATTTGTTTGATCATCTCCAGTGAGCTCGGTATTTTTCAAAGATTTAATTGAGGTCGGGGTACCATCAGTTGAAAGTAAAGGAATCAGAAATTTTGAAGACCATGTTTTATACTAGATATGTCCATTGTGAATTTTTGGTTAGGCCTTTTTTATTAACCGATGCACCTACTGTATTCATGGATCTTATGAATAGAATTTTCTGTGAGTTCTTGGATAAGTTTGTGGTTGTGTTCATTGATGATATTTTGGTTTATTAAAAAGGTAAATAAGAACATGAAATTCATTTAAGGGATGTCTTTAAAACCTTAAAAGAAAAGAAACTGTATGGTAAATTCAGCAAGTGTGAGTTTTGGTTACAAAAAATTTCATTCCTTGGTCGCATTGTTTCAAAAAATGGCATAATAGTTGATCCTTCTAAAACATAATTTGTTGAATAATGGCCTGGACCCACAAATATTACCGATATCTATAGTTTTCTTGGTTTAGAAGGTTATTACCAGAGGTTTTTTTGAAATAATTTCATGGTTATCTAACACAATGACTAAGTTAACTTGAAATGGTGTTAAGTTCATTTGGACCAAATAATGTGATGATTGTTTTCAGGAATTAAAAAGAATATTTGTGAATGCTCCAATTTTGGAACTTCCTTCCAGAAATGGTGAGTTTGTTATCTATAGTGACGCTTCATTGAAAAGGCATGGTTGTGTCATAATGAAGAATGATCAAGTAATTGCTTATGCTTCACGTTAGTTGAAACCTCATGAGTTAAATTACCCTACACATGATTTGAAATTAGCTACTATTGTTTTTTGCTTTAAAATTTTGGATGCATCATCTTTGTGGAGTAAAATGTTAAATATATACTGACCACATAATTTTGAAGTATATATTTACTCAGAAAGAGTTTTACATGAGATAGAGGAGATGTCTAGAATTAATCAAGGATTATGATTACACGATCCATTACCTTACAGGAAAGGAAAATAAAGTGGTTGATGCTTTGAGTATAAAGATTAATGAAATATTTTACATTTAGAAAAAGATCCTTCGATTAAAGATTTTATGAACATTAGAATAGAAGTAATTGGTGCATGAAATTCTATTATTTTGTTTCAAGTGTCATTGAAATCATCTCTATCAGACAAAATTAATAAATTATAGAAAGATGACAGTGAGTTGAAGAAAAAATAAGAATTGGTTCAGAAGGGTAAGTTACCTGAGTTTGATATTCATAGAGACTGTGTTTTGAGGTTTTTAAAGAGATTATGTGTGCCTTGTGATTCACAGTTAATGAAGGAGTTGTTATGTGATGCTCATAGTTCTCTGTCTTTGGTTCATCCCAGTAGTACTATGATATACAGAGATCTTCGAGAGTATTAATGGTGGGACGGAATGAAAAGATATATTGCTAACATTACTATGAAGTGTTTGACTTGTCAGTAAGTTAAAGCAGAGCAGCAGTTACTGAAAGGGATGCTTCATCCTTTACTAGTGCCAGAGTAGAAATGGGAAAATATATTCATGCACTTCATTTTGGGGTTACCAAATACATCTCAAGGTAATAATGCAATCTAGGTTATTATTGATCGGTTGACTAAATCTACACATTTCATTCCTATTCGATATAATTTTTCTCTAGATCATCTTATTTTGTTGTATCTTAAAGAGAGAGTAAGGTTTCATGGAGTTCCCCTCTCCATTGTATCTGATCGTTATCTTAGGTTTACTTATAACTTTTGGAAAGGCCTTCAAAATTCATTGGGTGCTGAATTAAATTTTAGTACAGCTTTTCATCCTCAATCAGATGGGCAGTCAGAACGAACAATTTAGACTTTGGAATATATTTTATGTGCTTTATCAATGGATTACCTGGGAAGTTGGGACCAATATCTTCCTTTTTTTGAATTTTCTTAGAATAACATTTTTCATTCCAGTATACAGATGGCTCCATTTGAGGCATTATATGGAAAGCAGTGTCGAACTCTAGCTTTTGGTGATGAAGTGGGTGAAAAGAAACTGATGGGACCAGAATTTGTAGAAGATATGGAAGAAATAGTTCAGTTGATTCAAAATAAAATGAGAACAACTCAGAGCAGGAAGAAATGTTATGTAGATAACCGGATGAAGGATCTTTCTTTCAAGGTATGTGATCATGTCTTTCTTAATGTTTCTCTATGGAAAAGTGTAATGCATTTGGGTAAGATGGAAAGTTGAGTCCGAGGTTCATTGGACCCTAGGAAATCCTGTAGAAAGTTGGATTAGTTGCCTATAGAGTGGCTTTACCCCCCACTTTTATCTTAGGTACACAATGTTTTTCATGTTTCAATGTTGAGAAAGTATATTCTGGATTCATCTCATGTTTTGAGTCTAGAGGTAGTTTAGTTGGAAGAGAATCTTTCATATGAGGAACAACCAATCCAGATTCTTGATCGAAGAGATAAAGTGTGGCAGAATAAGGTAATCCATCAAGTAAAATTTTTGTGAAAACCATGTGGTTGAAGAGGCAATGTGGGAATCTAAAAATTCTATGAGAGATAAATACACCCACTTATTTGATAAGTGAATAAAATTGTGTGGACCCAATGTCCAAAAGGGGGGAAGGATGTAACATCCCAAGTAAATAAAGAATATGAAATTTTCATATTTATTAATATTTTTGAATTAAATATTAATTTTATATTAAATGGGATTCCTTGTTCGATGGTGTACTCAATACGCAACAACGTGTTTCTTGGATATCTTACTTTGCACACAACATTGAGTTATACTGCAAAATAATAATATAATATTATTATATTAAATGGTAATTAATGCCAAGACGTTGTATTTGTGGGAATGAATAGAACTAACAAAAATATTATTATACATGTTTGATAAATGTTTTTACATTTATCTAATAATATTTAGATGCTTAAAATATTAATGAATCCAATTTTATCTATAGACACTCTAATATTCTATAAAGGGTCGATTTAACGCCTTTTGATAGAGAACCCTTTTTAAATATATTTTTTGTCACTTTTATATTTTATATTTGAAAAAATAATCTTATTCTTTAGAATTGGGATATAAAAATTTACCTTGGACGAAATTTTGGTATTTTTCTGATAATGTTCATTTTTTATGAATAGTGAAAAATACAGCATTTTAATTCAAAACTGCCTTTCAATCTAATTTATTTATATAGTTAGAATATTATTTTAATTGGTTTTTAAGTGTAAATGGATTATATTTTTACAATTTAATCCAATTTTGGTCATTGGAAGTAATTTCACTATTAAATTGGACATAAACGAAGGTAAATATTTTGATAGTTATTATTTATTAAAAACATGCTTTTTATTTTTAAAATGGAAATTAATTTTAAATTAATTTATACCACTTCTGTGTTTTGATTTTGGAAAAACCAATTACATATTTTAAATCAGGAGATCCAAATTTTTTGAATAGGTAAGTTTTATTTTTAGACATTATGCATATTTACTTCTGTAAGTATTTGTTTACCATGGTTAAAAGATAAATCTCGTAGATAAGGGAAAAAATAATATTATAATAATATTAAATTACCATAACATGTGTCCTAATTCTATTGTTTGATACATTTCCTACCATGGGAATACTTGGGTAGATTTTTGGGTCCCATAGAGCCACTTAGTAGTGATAATGACACTTCATATTTATAAATTTAAAATAAAGACAAAGATTACATAAACATATATCTTTTCATAAATCAATTTTTACATGATGTTATATAAGGTATAGCTTCGACTATAAATATTCCTTTTAAAAAACTATCCAAAACCTGTAAAATTATTATTGTATGATTTTATTTATAACAAGATTCATATTATCTTTGAATTTAATGTGTTTTGGACCTTTTTAACCCAAAAATCAGTTTATAATAAAATATTGTTTTCAAACCTTCCTAAAGAGCCACTCCTCCCCCTTATAAAAACCCATCACCTCTAAACCATTACTCACACCTCTCAAGCCCCTTGGCTCATCCAAAATCTACCTAAATAAGGTCCCAATATCCTTATATTCCTCCTAGAAGCCTTACCTTGGGTATAAAGCACTTCAAGAAATCCTTTTGGTTGAAACCAAAGCAAGTTACCTGATGTATAGGTAATGTCTTCCCTCAAGTTGTTTTCTTTCATTTTTCTTCTACAACCCCCTAATATCTCTTTATTCCTTTATTTTATATCAAAAAATATATACTCAATGTACTAGGTTGTTTTTATTATAATTATTAGAACTACACTTACACACACCTCCATCTAATAGATAAAGAACTTACTGTTTCTATGGACGGCGAACTACTGCCACACGAAACAATGATTGTTCAAATATCTCCAACCGCCTCTCATGGTGGCTATTATGATGGAACTATAATTATATATGATATATATTTTGTTTATATTTTCTCTATACTTATGTATTTTTCATTTATTTCATACCATTATGGTTTCCATAATGGGTAAACGTGATAATTTCATTTGAGGACGTGCGAACTACCGCCCCCTCAAAGTGATGTGACTTGTTCATGCCATACGTAGAATATATAAAGGATCGAGTTAATGAAATTATATATATGATATTGTACTGTAATTATAATATACCTATGTATAATTAGGTTTTCATTCCATTAAATATGAAATAGAAATGAAAGTTGTGTTCATGCGTACGTACGACTTACCGTGTCCCTGAACGGTGCATTTCATTTATTATATCCAAATGTTATGTACTATTATAAATACATATATATACTGAATATATATTATATATATGATATATAAATCTTGAATATCATTCTGGAGATAATGGACTTTTGACAACATAGACAACTTAAATCATAAGAAGTTCATTTTTGTCTCAAGTACCAAATATCGACAAAATGACCGTTATTAAATTAAATGATTATATAATGTTTATAACATGGTAATAAGTTATATAAAAGGAATAATAAAACTGAAAAAGGTTTTGAATCAAGTATAAATTTGCATTAGATTATTATTCAGGAGATTAAATAACGAACGGGTGAAGTCGAACACGAGGTAAGGGACTTCGTCTCAATCTCCCTTCATTGAGGCATATTTTGATTTATACATGACATTATTTTATACGGTGTATAAACCCCTTTGAAATTTACTTTTATTTAAAATTAATATTTTCTCTACAAAGCGTTTTACTAAACAACAAAAATAATGTTTCTTTTTAATGTACGTGGTGATAATGACCATTCCTCAGCTGTGAGCATTATTTGATATTTGGATTCCTTAACAAGCTGTAATGTTTTAAAAGGAAAATAAATACCATATACACTTTTATATATTTTGGTATTGGAAATGTTTTTGATAATATATATGTTATGTCAATATATTTAAATGATATATTGTTATTGCAATGTGGAAATGTTATCTTTCCTTTATACTTGTTTTATGTGTTACGAATATGTTATGGTTCTTGGGTGTTGTTTACATATACGAGTGGTTCCATGATAAACCATGGGCTGGTGATCCCAAGATAGACCTCTAATTCATTAGGTAACATGACGGAGGTAAACGTTTTTTTCTCCTAAGATATTTAGGGAATATACTATGATGGGTATTCCAAACGTAACTCCTTATGTAGTTCTGATAGCTACAATGTAAGTACGATATGGATGCCACAAGTTACATTTATGATTTATGATATTTATGTGTTATTCATAAATATTATGATTTCATGAGGTATGTTAAAGATCTTATGATTGGTATGTATTGAATGAGTAATGTTTTCTTTCTTTATTTTATAATCCTTACTGAACTTTTTATGCTCATCCCACGTTTTTGAAATGTTTTTTACAGGACTTAAAGATGAATAGGGTCAAGGAAGGGATCAAGGAAAATTCATGATGTATAAAACATGGAACTAGACATGAAACCTTTTTTCAAGAGATTTTATTTTATGAAAAAAATAGATACTAAGTAGAAGTGTCTACATGTAATATTCAAGTTGTTATGTATATGTTATGAGCTAATTATCTAAATCTCTAAACCTGAAAATATCCTCAATGTGAATTATTAACTTAATTCAAGATTATTTAATGTTTAATATTAGGTCCTTATAGTTGGTATTAGAGGTCGTTTTAGACTACTTTAGGAGTTAGAATATTGTTAAATTAATGTCCATAAATTAATTTACGGTCAAATTTAAATGATATAACATTTACATATTACCATAGTGCCTCGCCTAAGAAATTTTTATGTTCAGAATGGTTTCCCACAGAGGAAATAAGGATGTTATGATGGACCGACATCAGGAGGAAGACAACCTTCTAAATCAGCATCCTGAGAAGGTCAGAATAAGAACTGAATAGTTTGTTGCAGTGCTGGAACGGTTGAATCCGGCTACAAATAGTGGTGGTATCCATGTACGAGATCAACCAGATCAACCAAAAAAGGAACATTTCAGTAGTTGAGGGTGGATTAAATCACTGGAAAATATTTTTTATGTTATGGGGTGTTCAGAACATCAAAAGGTCAGTCTTGCAGTTTATTGTTTTGAAGGTGAAGCCGATCAGTGGTGGTCGATGGTTAAAAATATCAGGGATAGTGAGGATATTGATGCTCTGGATTGGGATGAATTAAAAGTTATGATTCCTAATAAATATTTTCCTAAGGTTGTTCATATTAGGATGGAAAAACAATTCCTATAATTGAGGTTGGAGGATGACTCAATGGATACTTATGAATAAAAATTCACTCTACTGGAAAGGAATTCTCCAAATTTCATACAAGAACTTGATATTAAAATCAATCATTTTTTACTCATGATTAAATCCAAAGTGTTGAAGGGATATAGGTTTTTGTAAGTTCAAAAGTTATGAAAAACTTGTTCGATGTGCATAAAAGGTTTAAATGGATTTTGCTGATGATTAGGTGTTCTTTGACAAACAACAGAACAAGAGGTTGATGTGACAGAAGAAAGGGAAGATCTCTTCAAAAATGTCTGATGGTAAAAAACGTAAGTTTACTATTTCTGATAATTGTTGTAAAAAGCATGCTGGGGAATGTCTTTTGAATTTTGGTAAGTGCTACCAATGTGATAAAATGGGGCATAAGGTTCATAATTTCACTGAAAAAGATCTGGGTAATGGTAAGAAAAAATTTGATTTACAGTCAGTAAAATGTTTTAAGTGAAATGAAATGGGTCATTATGCAAATAAGTATCAAACAAAGAACTCAATTGAAGGAAAGCATCTGGAAAACAAGTAGAATGTGGTGGTGAAATACTTTGCAACTATTTCAGAAGATGTTGGGCCATGGAATGAAGTAGTAGTAGGTACATTGTTTGTTTATTCAGATTATGCCAATGTGTTGTTTGTTTCAGGGTCTATATACTCTTTCATTTCTGAGAAGTTTTCTAGTAAATTGGGAATCCCATATCAATATATGAATCCTAAACATATGGTAAAAACACCGGGAGGAAATTTTGAGACAAATAGAAATTATAAGAACCTTCATGTCCTTGTGTGCGGAAAGAATCTACCTGAAAATCTTATATTTTTCCTCTATTAGAGTTTGATGTTATTCTGGGTAAAGATTAGTTTTCCATTTATTATGCTAAGATTTAATGCATACCTAAAGAGGTTTCACTTCACAAAGAATTTAAATTTTTGTACAATAATGCGCCCTTAATTTTGATAACATATCTGGAAGGTGAAAAACTAGTAAAAGATTTAAATTAATTTTACCTAGAACATATTGTTGAAAACAAAGAAACTATTCAGATTAATGACATTCAAGTGGTAAATGAGTATCTTGATGTTTTTCTTCATGAGTTTCATGGTATTATATGTAATTTGGAAGTTGAATTTTCTGTTGACTTAGTTCATGATGCTGATCAAATTTCAAAACACCCTTATCGAATGGATCAAATGGAAATTTTATAGTCAAAGAATCAATTGTAGGAGTTATTAGATAAAGGATTCATTCATCCTAACACATCACCATGAGGTGCTCCTATCATGTTTGTTAAAAAGAAATATGGTTCAATGAGACTTTACATTGATTATAGAGAATTTAATAACATCACTATTAAGAAAAAGTATCATTTACCTCATATTGATGATTTGTTTGATAATCTCCAGGGAGATCATTATTTTTCAAAGATTTACTTGAGTTTGGGGTACCATCAATTGAATGTAAAGGAAGTAGACATTCTGAAAACCTCATTTCATACTAGATATGTCCAATATGAATTTGGGGTTATGCCTTTTGGATTAACCAATGCACCTGTTGTATTCATGGATCTTATGAATAGAATTTTCTGTGAGTTCTTGGATAAGTTTTTGGTTGTTTACATTGATAATATTTTGGTTTATTCCAAAATTAAAGAGAAAAATGAAAGTCATTTAAGGGTTCTCTTGAAAACCATAAAAGAAAAGAAAATGTATGGTAAATTCAGAAAGTGTGAGTTTTGGTTACAAAAAATTTCATTCCTTGGCCACAGTGTTTCAAAAAACGGAATAACAGTTCATCCTACTAAAACAAAAGTTATTGAATAATGGCCAAGAACCACAAATATTATGAATATCTGTAGTTTTCTTGGTTTATCAGGTTATTACCATAGTTTTGTTGAAAAGTTTTCATAGTTTTCTAACCTAATGAGTAAGTTAACTCGAAAAAGTGTTAAGTTCATTTGGACAAAAGATTGTGATGATTCTTTTTAGTAATTGAAAAGAAGATTATTGAATACTTCTTTTTAGGCACTGTATTCTAGAAATTGTGAGTTTGTTATCTATAGTGATGCTTTGTTGAAAGGACTTGGTTGTTTCCTAATGCAGAATGATCAGGTAATTGCTTGTTCTTATTTTCAGTTGAAACCTCATGAGTTACATTACCCTAAATTTGATTTGGAATTAACTATTGTTGTTTTTGCTTTGAAAATTTGGAGGCATCGTCTTTATGGAGTAAAATATGAAATATATACTGGCCAAAAAGTTTTGAAGTATATATTTACTCAAAAAGAATAGAACATGAGACAGAGGAGATGGATGGAATTAATCGAAGATTATGATTTCACAATCCATTACCATCTGGGAAAGGAAAATAAAGTGGCTAATGATTTGAGTTTAAATAGTAATTCTACATTAACCATGCTACGTTTGGAACAAGATCCTTTGATTAAATATTTGATTAAATTTTGCAGAGAAGTTATTGGTGCATGAAATTCCTCTATTTTTTAGGTGTAAGTGAAATCATATATATCAAACAGAATTAAGAAAGCACAGAAGGATGAAACCGAGTTTCAAAAAAAGGTATAATTGGTTCAGAAGTGTAAGTTACCTGAGTTTAATATTGATAGAGACAGTTTTTTGAGGTTTGGAAAGAGATTACATGTGCCTTGTGATTCACAGTTGAAGAAAGAGTTGTTATGTGAAACTCATAGTTCTCCATTTTTAGTTCATCCTCGTAGTACTAAGATGTACAGAGATCTTTGGGAGTATTTCTAGTGGGAGGATTAAAAAAAGATATTTTTGACTTTACTATGAAGTGTTTGACTTGTCAGTTGGTTAAAGTAGAGTGGTAGTTATCAAAAGGGATGCTTCAACCTTTACCAGTTTCAGAGTGTAAATGGGAAAATAAATCCATGGAATTCAATGTGGGATTACCAAAGACATCTCTAGGTAATAATTCAATCTGGTTTATTGTTGATCAGTTGACTAAATATGCCCATTTCCTTCCAATTAGAGATATTTTGTCTCTTGATCAAATTTCTCAGTTGTATGTTAAAGAGATAGTCAAGTTTCACGATGTTCCCCTATCCATTGTATCAGATCGTGATCCCAAGTATACTTCCTAATTTTGGAAAAGCCCTCAAAAGTTGTTGGGTACGGAATTAAATTTTAGAATATATTTTCATCCAAAATCAGATGGGCTTTCAGAACGAACAATTCGGACTTTCGCAGATATGCTACGTGATTTCACAATGGATTACCATGGATGTTGGGACCAACATCTTTATTTTGTTGAATTTTCTTATAATAAAATTTTTTATTCCAGTATACATTTGGCTCCATTTGTGGCATTATATGGAAAGCGGTGTCGAAATTCAGATTTAAGGGGTGTAGTAGGTGAAAGGAAACTGATGGGACCAGAATTGGTAGAAGATATGGCAGAAATAGTTCAGTTGATTCAGAATAACATGATAACAGCTCAGATGAGGCAGAAATGTTATGTAGATAACCAGAGGAAGGATCTTTCTTTTGAGGTAGGTGATCATGTCGTTTTCAAGGTTTCTCTATGGAAAAGTGTGATCTGTTTTGGTAATAAGGGAAAGTTGAGTCCAAGGTTCCTTGGACCTGATGAAATCCTAGAGAAAGTTGGATCAGTTGTCTACATAGTGTATTTACCCCATGTTTATTCCAAGTACACAATGTTTTTCTTGTTTCAATGTTGAGAAAGTATATTCCGGATTCATCTCATGTTTTTAGTCTAGAGGTAGTTCAGTTAGAATAGAATCTTTCATATGAGGAATAACCAGTTCATATTCTTGACCGAAGAGAGCAAGTGTTGTGAAATAGCGTAATCCATCAGGTAAAAATTTTGTGGAGAAACCATATGGTTGAAGAGGAAATGTGGGAATCTGAAAATTCCATGAGGAATAAATACCCCCATTTATTTGATAAGTGAATAAAATTACGAAGATGAAATTTCCAAATGGGGGGAACGATGTTACATCCCAGGTAAATAAAGAATATGACATTTTCATATTTATTAATATTTTTGAATTAAATATTAATTGTACTTTAAAGGAGATGACATGTTCGATGGCGTACCTGATACTCAACAACGGGTTTCTTTGAAATCGTACATTGCACACAATGTTGAGTTATACTAAATAATAATAATATAATATTATTATTTTAAATGGTAGTTAACACCTAGCCGTTGTATGAGAGAGAATGAACAAAACTAACTACGTTATGATTATACATGTTTGTTAAATGTTTTTACATTATCTAATAAAAGTTAGAAGCTAAAAATGTGTATGAATCCAATTTTAAGCATAAGCACTCTAATATTCTTTAAAGGGCTGATTTACCGCCTTTTAATGGATAACCATATTTAAATATAGTTTTTGTCACTTTTATATGCTATATTTGAAAAAATAATATTCTTCTTTTGAATTGGGACATCAAATTTTACTTTGGATGAAATTTTTGTACTTTTCTGATAATGTTCATTTTTTAATGAATAGTTAAAAATACAACATTTTAAATCAAAACTGCCATTTAATATAATTTATTTATATAGTTAGAATATTATTTTAATTGGTTTTAAATTTTAATTGGATTATATTTTTACCATTTAATCCAATATTGGTCATTGGAAGTAATTTTACTCTTAAATTGGACATAAATAAAGGTAAATCTTTTGATAGTTATTATTTCTTAAAAGCAGACTTTTTGTTTAGACAGCAAGAATTAATTTTAAATTAATTTATTCCACTTATATGTTTTGAATTTGGAAAAACAGATACCATATTAATAATAATGAGGTCCAAATTGAGTAAATAGGTAACTTTTATTTTTAGACATTATGAATATTTTCTATGGTAAATATTTTATTTACCATGGATAAAAGATAAATCTGGTAAATAAGGGTAAAAAATAATATTATAATAATATTACATTACCCTAACACATGTCCTAATTCTATTCGATGATACATTTCTGACCATCGCCATCCATGGTTCGATTTTGGGACCCCATGGTGCCACTTAGGAGTGATAATGACACTTCATATTAATTAATTAAACGTAAAGACAAAAATTACATAAACATTTATCTTTTAGTAAATAAATTTTTACATGATGTTATATAATTTATCTCTTAGACTATAAATATTAATTTAAAATAAAAATATATTCACTACATCATGGTGTTTTATTTATATTTTTTAGACATCAAATAAATAATAATATTTTATGAAACAATGATGATGCAGTGTTTACCTTATTGATAAATGATTTAAATAAATGATATTATAAAATTTAAAAAACTATCCCAAACCTATCCAATTATTATTCGATGATTTTATTTCAAAAAATAGTCTTTTTATATTCTAATTCAATGAGTTTTGGACCTTTTTAAACTGAAAATCAGTTTATAATAAAATAATGTTTTCAAACTTTCCAAAAGAGCCCCTCCTCCCCCTTATAAAAATCCATCATCTCTAACCCATTACTCACATCTCTCAAGCCCCTTGTATCTTCCAAAATCTGCCTAAATAAGCACTAAACATACCTATGTTCCACCTATAATACTTACCTTATTCATAAAGCACTTCCAGAAAGCATTTTGGTTCAAACTAAAGGGAGTTACCCGATTTAAAGGTAATGTCTTTCTTCAAGTTCATTTCTTTTATTTTACTTCTTCAACCCCCTAAACTCTCTATATTCGTTTATTTTACAACAAAAACAATATCCTAAATATACTAGGTTTTTGTTATGAGAATTATTCGAACTACAATTACACACACATCCATCTAATTGGTAAAGAATATATTGTTTCTGTGGATGGTGAACTACTGCATCACGAAACAATGATTGTTCAAATATCCCCAACCACCTCTCATGGTGGCCATTATTATAGAAATATATTTATATATGATATATATTATGTTTATTTTTTCTCCATACTTATGTATTTTTCATTTATATCATACCTTTATGGTTTCCATAATGGGAAATGTGATAATTTCATTTGAAGAAGTGCGGACTACCGCCCCCTCAAAGTGATATGAATCGTTCATGCCCTATGTGGAATGTATAAAAGATGGAGTTAATGAAATTATAAATGTGATATTATACTCTAATTATAATATACCTATGTATCATTAAGTTTTAATTCCATTAAATTCTAAATAGAAATGAAAGTAGTGTTCATGTGTACGTACGGCTTACCGTCTCCATGAACGGTGCATTTCGTTTCTTTTTTCCAAATGTTATGTACTATTATAAATACATATATATATATAATGAATATATATGATATATATGATATCTAAATCATGAATATCATTCTGGAGATAATGTAATTTTGAGCACATTGACAACTTAAATTATAAGAAGTTCATGTTTGACTCAGGTACCATATATCGACAAAATAACTGTTATTAACTTAAATGATTATATAATGTTTTTAATGTGGTAATAGTTGATATAAAAGGAAAAATAAACCTTAAAAAATATTATGAAGCAAGTAGAAATTAAAATTATTTTATTATTTAGGAGATTAAATAACGAACAGTTCAAGTCAGGCACGAGGTAAGGGACTTCGTCTCAATCTCCTTTCACTGAGGAATATTTTGATTTATACATGACTTTATTCTATATGGTGTATAAACCCCTTTGACTTTTAATTTTATTAAATTGGAATCTTTTCTCTATGAATAATTTTACTAAACTACAAAATAATGTTTCTTTTTAATGTATGTGGTGACAATGACCTTTTCGCCGCCACGAGCGTTATTTGATATTTGGCTTCCATAACAAGCCATAATGTTTTTAAAAGGAAACTAAATACTACATACTCTTTTACGTATTTCGGTATTGAAAATGGTATTGATAATTTATTTTTTATGTCAATATTTTTAAATTATATATTGTGATTTCAATGTGGAAATTTTATCTTCCCCTTATGCTTGTTTTATGTGTTATGAATATGATATGGTTCTTGGGCGTTGTTTATATATATGGGTGGTTCTATGATAAACCTAGGGTGTGTGAGCCCAATATAGCTCTCAAATTAATTAGGTAATGTGAATAAGGTAAATGTTAATGTTTCTCCTAAGAGACTTAGGGAATATACTGTGATGGGTATTCCAAATGTAACTCCCTATATAGCTATGATAGCTATAATGTAAGTATGATATGGATGCCACAGGTTACCTGATTTATGATTTCTATGTGTTATTCATAAATCTTATGATTTCATGAGGTATTTAAAAGATCTTATTCTTGGTATGTATTGAATGACTAATGTTTTCATTCTTTTTTTTATAATCCTTACTGATATTTTTATACTCATCCCAAGTTTTTGAGATTTGTTTCACATGACTTAAAGATGAATTGGGTCAAGAATGGGATCAAGGAAAAGGAATGTTTTCTAAAACATGTAACTAGACATGACTTTTTTTTCAAGAGTTTTTATTTTATGAAAAAAATGGATACTGAATAAAAGTTTCTACATGTAATATTCAAGTTGTTATGTATATGTTATGACCTAATTATCTAAATCTATAAACCTGAAAATATCCTCAATGTGAATTATTAACTTAATTCAATATTATGTAATGTTTAAGGCTGGGTCCTTATAATTACTCTCCTCTTTGGTGATGCATCATTTGACAAAAAAATGGTTGTTTGGTGATGTGTGATCTTTTCATGGATGAACCCTTATTTTTTTCTTTGGAGCTGAAGGGGGAGTTCAATACTGGTTAGACATGTCCAAGTCTATTTGTATAATTAGGGAGACATGTCTGTGGGATCTTTCATGGCATGGAAGACAAGTCGCCATGGGATCTAGGTGTCTCTAAAACTTCATAGGGTTCTTTACATCTTGTCTATCACCACAAGTGACTCCCACCATTTCCCCTTTTTTATTTCCTGATTTATTTTACCAGGTCCTAGGCTCTCTTGAGTTTGTTAAAGTGTTGTGGAAGAAAATTACTCTACCCATTATTGATGCATCGCATGACCAAAAATGGGTCTTATAGAGATGCATGGAAATTATAATTGAAAAACCCTTCTGAATTCCTTATTGTTTCTAATTGGGGGTACAGGACTGCTTGGACCTATCTGAAGCCCTTCGCGTGGTGAGGGTGACATGTCGGCGGGCTCTCACAAGATATGGTGGACTTGTCACTGGGGTCTTGTGATTTATCACTAACCTATTGAGGATGTCACATGAATTTTATGACTAAAATATAATCCTATCTTTTGTATATTTTTCTCCTTATCTTCAAAGTATTTTTTATATATTTTCAGGAACCCATCACTGGACAATTTGTGTGACTTGGGGGTGCCTGTCTAGAATCTACCGCATGATCAATGAGTATCTTTGGATGCCTTCACAATAAAAAAGAGGGATTTTCAAAGGAGTTTCATGGGATCTCCCATAGATTATTAAATATTCATGATCACTCTCATATCCTTCTTAAGGACATCTTATCGCATGTATTCTAGAGGGTCACATGATCTGTGTGATTTTGGCCACCTTATTCCTCCTCCATTTTTCCAAGTAAGTAATACCCATATTCAGGTATTTATTCCCTTATGGATTATAAAATTATAATTTGGAGGGTTTAAAAAAATATATAATTAACTTCCCTTAGTATTCAATAAAAAATTGTATTAAGGTATAAACATATGGAATGCCAATGTTTTTTTCCTATCAATAAATGAACATAATTCATCCAAAAAGGTGAATGGTTAATCAATACATATTAAACTTTCTTGAGTAATAAAAAAACTTCCATATCAGAATAACATATATGTATATTTTAAATATTTTCCCAATCAATTAGTAAATGGAATCAAGGATAACACCCTTCCATAAAAGGAAGTAAATATAGTGTGTTTACAGAGGAAAGGCATTGGAAGAAAATGTATGCATATAACAGAGGAGGATTTGGGAAGTCAAAGGCATTTATGGATTCCCCTTATTTTAATAACCCAAAAGAAAATATTATGAGAGTAATTAGAAGTTTTTAAATAACCAATATACGCACCATAAAATGGAAACAAGTGGTTTATATGAATCATTTATCAATGAAGAAATATTTAGATGCAAAAAACTTTACGGCAATAGTAATATAGAATAAAAATAACATGATAGAGAAACCATAAAATTAAAATATAATATATTATATTATATTAATTATAATTAAAGGAAATTGGGTATTTAATACACCATATAAAATAAAATATAGTTTACAATATCAAACATGTCTCATAGAATTGAAAATGAAGACAAATAACACTTACTCTAGAAACATTCGAATCAAAACCGCTTGAAGGATATGATTTCGGATGAAAAATTAAATATCATGAACAATGATATTATCAAGATAAAAAATATTAAAGTGGTATTACATACACCATTTCAAAGAAAAAAGGTTTATAATAAGAAATATGTCTCGAGGGATGGAATTTTGATATAAGAAACCCTTACCTAGTTCATGATTCATTCTTTAAATGCCCTTAACTTCTTAAATAATCATATAAATTTTATCATATACCTTATTATGAACCTTATTCTTATATATTAAATTTAATATGGACCATTTAGTATCATATTCTAATTATTATACCGTTTTTTCTTATGTTTGTATGAAAAATTAATCGGTGTAAGCTTAATTCAGTGATAATAGCGATAAAAGATGATATTTTATTAATAATTTAAATACATAATATAACCTTTATAAAACCATAAACCAATATCTATTTTCTTATTAACTAAAAAATATTATTATTTTATTTCTCATATCCACCAATGATATAATTTTATTGTATCCTTCAACTAAGTGGTCAAACCAAGCACAAACGTGAACATGTTATATCTTGAAGGGTGAGTATGTTTAAGGAAGTGTGTAATATCATTATAAAATAATAATAATGATATTATTTATATTGTTTATGTTTTTATTCATATTTTATGTTTTTTGGTTAAATAATGAAAATTAAGATGAAAAAAACATTACTTCGTGGAGGTGATAGCCCGCGCAATGCACAGTTAAAGTTATATTGTTTTTATAAGGGGGAGGAAATGAATAAATAGTGGATATTAAATTAATATAATTACACTTCTAGGAAGGTAAAATGGAAGAGTTTAAAGATGAAATTTGACATATTGGATGTGGTTTTAAGGGGTGGAAGTGTCCCCTTTTATAAGTGAATGAAAGGGGACATTTGTGAACACTCAATATTTTTCGATAATGGAATGACACTATTTAAGGGTCAATGGTTCCAAAAGTGATAATAAATAATTATTGGGGTGATATAGGGTCTATTAATCCTCTAAAAACATTTTCTCACACGTTTTAAACATGTTTTGGGCCTTTAAAACTTTATTTTACATTTTACCATTTTGGTGTTTACCTTAGTAACTAGTTTTTAACTAAGTAATATATGTTTGAATAAAAATATAGCATAACCCCTATTAAAAAATTTTGGTTTCATTAACAAATTTTTAACCACTATTTAATAAAATTAAATTTCTAAATAGTGAACTTTAACTTTTAAATTAAAACATTTTATATATAGAAAAACGTTTTTCTTGAAAAATGTTGTTTTCACTGTTTAGTGTTATTAATATTATTTTGTATTGATTAAAAATTAAATGAGTAATAATTAATTTAAATATAATATTAAAAATTATATTAAATTCAACTTTTATAATATATTTATTTATTTTATTTGATGAAAATTATCAATATTAATAAAATAATTCATTGAAAATAACAGTTGTACCACTATCATGGACATGGACTTTAATCATAGTAATCATACATTTACATCCAAAAATTAAATTTACCTTATTTTATAATATGATAATGTTAATATAAAATATGAAATACATTTTATTATTTAATTTTTATAAATGAAGATAACTTACTTTCTAATATAAGAGAATAAATCAAGTTTTATAGTAAAATATTAGTTATGTTTCTAAAATGATAAACATGGGTTTCATAAACCAAAAATTGTAATTTTATGTGATTTATATTACTTATATATATATTAAAAAAAATTATTTCAAAAAATTTATGAAATTATTTTATTATGATACTTTCATAAAATTAACAGTTGTAGTAATATTGAAAGTTTTTCACTATTCACCTAAAAATCGATTATTTTATAAAATTAATAAAAAACATCTTACGCTAATGTAAAAATTATGAATCTAAAAATGAAGTTTATTTTTAAAAATTAAAATTCTAAAATTTTAAATTTTAACTTTTAAGAAAACATAAATATATTATGAAAACTCTTTTCATATGAAAATAATATTTAAAAAATATCAAATATTACTATTCTCATTAACTATCAATTACAAATCAAATATTTGTTAATATATTATTAATATCAACAATATATTTTATCCATAAATTATTTATTTTCTTAAAAAACACATTTAAATTAATTTTTTATAAAGGTTATATTTTATAAATTGCTCTTATTATTTATTTAACTGCACTAATTTTAGTTATAAATGTCTTTGAATTAATAATGAACTTTAATTTTATTTATACATATTTTTCATAATTCAATAACATCTATTTTTACCCACCATTTCTATAAATGTATTTTAATGTTTATATAATTGTTTTCAATTTATTATGGTTTGTTGTGTTGTTTGGAGTAAGATATTGAAAACATTATGTTTTTAAAGGAAAATAAAATTTATGATCATGGGGTGTTAAAATGTCCCCCTTTAAATAAATTGCATCATATTATTTTTTAATTCTTTGTATATGAGGAAAAAAATTTATTGTATACCGAATATATAAAAGATCCAAGGTTTAATTTCTCATGAGATATCAATATTATTATCTAAGATTCTAAGAAACTCATGATTGGTTATCAGGACCTATAAGATAAAAGTAATTTCCATAGGAAGTTCATAATAAAAATTGATATATGATCATAAGATGAAATAATACCTGAAGTGATATTTCCTATTAAGAAAATTGATATAATAACTTTTCAAAGAGATATAATCTATTCCTAATATCACATCAAATTAAGGGTAAAACTATATTCGTAAGATTTAATTTCCCACAATCCTTGAAGAAATATTTTATAACGATCATACCACTAGTTAGAACACAACATCCAATGGTTGGTGAAAACATATATTTCATAATAAATTTAAAAATATATATTTTGAAATTACTATTTTCATCAATAGTAGTCATTGTGTGAGATTTTCCTTATTCCCTAAGTCTAGGCAGTTCTTGGTGACTATTTTTTCCATTGATAAATGGATTAGTGCATTGATTTTCTTAGTGCCCAATTTATTTTGAATTGAAGTTTTTATTTTTTGTTGAATCTATTTCCCACTTCCACCCATGTGATTCATGACCATTATTTTTACACTTATAGTGAAGTATTATTTCATTCAAGAAATCCTTAAGGTGTTTCTTATCAAATTCTTAACATATAGAAAATTGAATCTTATTTCCTTTATCAACTTTGTCACCAGAAATTATATAAGACTCCACAATTCTCTTTTTTGTTTATTTGGGGTTTCAACTATGTTTACATTTTGAATCATAATTATTGATATTCTGTTTTTCATAATCAAAATATTTCTCATTACATCTCATATCCCATTAGTCTTCTCATTGGAAAAATCACTACATTTTCCTTAGCATCCACTTTTTTTCTTTTGTATTTTTCCATTACTAAAACCAAAAGGAGTTAATTATGAGTGATTAACACCAAAAGAGAGTTAGTTTTTGATAATTACATGATAAAAGCTACTTCAAAATTTCTTACTCTTTGAAATTATTGCATTATATTTCTATTCAACCTAAATCATTCTCAGTTCATTCTAGGTTTCTTTAAGTTGGGTTCACTAATAATTATTATCCTAATTAATTAAAATAATAAATCCTTCATAATTTCTCATAAATAGAATTTTATTAACCAAATTATATCCCCTAAGAGTGTCAAACAAAGTGTGTAGTAATGCCTATTTTTCATGCACCAGGTAATGATTGAGTTAATACCCAATGATCCATTATTAGGGTTATAACTCTTAGGTATATCTAGGATAGATCATCCATCCACTTGTAGTATCCATACAAGGATATTGTTACTAGGAAAACTGCAAAATCTGTACTTTTCTAAAATTTCATGATGTTATTTAATACATGGAATTATCCCTTAGATTTATCCCTAGGGTTTTCACTAAATTTTTCTTATCTTATTCCAAAAAATGATCAATATTACTTCAATTAAAATAAAAAATTAACTTTACCTTTGAAATTATGATAAAACTTAACTTATCAACCCATAAATTATCCTCATATAACATCCTAGCCTCTAATGTTATCTAAACCATCCTTTGATACCAAATGTGGCTCCCTAGCCCTATACTCCTGAAATATGGTTCGAATAAGCACCTTATTTACATATCAGATTTGAAATGAACCATATAGTCCACATTTTTAAACATTAGTAATTACAATATCACTAAAAAATATTGAGTGACATGTATCTGAATGATATTTTAGATGTTGAGTTTTATAGAGTTAAGAAAAACTTTTAACTAAATACTCCCATGTATTTATCATAAAATATAAATTATTTCCATTACATTAGAAACTAATTATTATATAATACATATTCAATATATCCTATAAAATTCTCCACACATGATACCCTTCCATAAATATAATGTATAATATAATTTTTCAAAATATAAAAAAATATAAACATAATAAAGGGTGATATCAGACACTCAGTAAGGAAAAATTCATATTAGAAGATATCAAGGCTTGAAATAGGCATGAATAATATTGTCAAAAAAATGACAATCAAATAATTTCTTATAACTAAACACATGATCTTGAAAAAAAATCCTTGGTAAACAATATAAATAAACATGTAGACAATAATAATTTAATTCGTGATGATGGGGTGCAAAATGTTGTACATGTTGATCTTTACCATCAAAACCATTGCTAAGAAATAAGTCTTTTCATCTTGGTTTCATCCAACCCATCATTTTTTATTTAAATGTCACAATCAAGACATCATTATTATAATAGGTTAGTATATACCAAATACCCAAATCATCTATCTCAAGAGACCAACTGATGCATCCAGATACTATATAATATTTGACCACACCCATCACTTCTTTAAATATAATGTATTCACTATATAAATTATATGAATATAAAAACAATGAATAATAACATTTCTCTGGGATTTAACAAACATTTATATTGATATATAAACATATGAAATGTCAAAAAATTTCAGGTCAATAAATGGACATAATCCATCCAAAAAAAGAATATAGATGGTTAAATAGTACATTATCAACTTTCCTAGGTAATCAATAAAAATCCATATCGGGATAACATGTATACAGATTTTAAATATTTCTCTAATCAATAAATGTATGGAATCTAATTGAAAACCCTTCAATTAAATGAAATAAATATAATGTTTATATAGGAGAGGAATTGGAAGAAAAACTATGCCTATAATAGAGGATAATTTGGGAATAAAAAGGGAGTGATGGATTTCCATGAGCTTAATACTCTAAGAGGACTTAGAAGGTAATCCATGACAAATATATACATCACAAAAGGTAAAAAAGTTGTAAATAATAATCATTTCTTAATGAGGTAAAACTGATATGCAAAAACCCATATGAAAATGGAAATGTATGAATCAAAAGAATGTGATAGGGATTCCATGAAATAAAAATATAATGGAATGAAAGATATTATTTATACTTGGCAGAAATAGGGTATTAAAATACACCATATAAAATATTATAAGGTTTATAATATTAAATATGTCTCCTTTAATTAAAAAAATATACAAATAACACTTTTAGCTTTAGAAAACATTCGAATAAAAACCCCTTGAATGATATAATTTCAAATTAAAAATTAAATATCTTTAATAATGAGAGGATAATGATACAAAATATAAAATTCTAAATAGATGCACTATTCTAAATAAAACATGATGTATGATATGAAATATGTCTCAAGGGGTGAAAATTTGAGGTAAGAAACACTTACCTTGTTTCTAATTCATTCTGCATATGCACCTAACTTCCTGAATAAAAATATTAAGTTTGTTAGATACCTCCATTGGAACCTCGTTCTTGTATATTTATTTTAATATGGAAAATTTCTTATCATAATATATTTCTTATATAGTTTTTTGTTATGTTTTCATGAAAATTGAATCAATGTTAGCTTATTTTGGTAATTTTAGTGATGGAATATGATATTTTAATAATAAGTTGAATACTTAATATAACCTTTACAGAACCATAAATAATTATTTTATTATTAATTTATAATAATGTAGATATTTAAGTTCCCATAGTCATCCATGATAGAGTTTTATATCATTTCTCAAATATGTGGTTAAACCAACCCCAAACATGATCATATTATATATTAATGAGTTAGTATGGTTAAGGATGTGTATAATATCATTATAACATAATAATAATGAAATCATTTATATTTTTCTATGTTGGTGAATCATATTTGAATTAGTTTTTTTAAGAATGAAAATCAATATGAAAAATGAAAAATGATAGTTTGTGTAGGTAGTAGTACAGACAACACACGGTTAACATTCTTTTATTTTTATAATTGGATGGAGAGGAATAAATAATTGTTATTCCATTAATATAATTACACTTTAGTATACTAATGATATTTATGTCATTGTATTTGTAACACCTCAAACTAAACCACCAGGTCTGATTCGTAGGATCACATGACCTCATGTGCAACTCCCCTTATGCAAGAGGCTTCCGACTAGTAGTGAGGGTCAAAGTCTATCAGGAGACTATACCCTTGGTATATTTTCATGGAACTAATAATAAATATAGTAACAAATTATAGTAACATATAGAATATAAAATATTGAAAACATGTCATATAATAAATAAACAAATGGGATCCCAACTTGTTAATAAAACTCATAATACATGTGCAATAGATAAATAAATAAATAAACTGTGGAGTCCCCGATATTCCATCCAATTATTCCACAAACGTCATGATATATTGTTCATCCATCATCTATATCCCCATTTCCCTTACTCATATCCCTAAACATTAAGTCTTTGAATGCATTGAAATTACCATACATGGTGTGAGTAATAAACCAAGTAGGACGCCACCAATGAATCCTTAATAAGTGTTCTCAATTATAACATGTGTATTCCATTATAATAATAAATTTTTACCAAGAATAGCAATCATACCATACGTACTAAATGGCCATTCGCTAACCAAGATACCACACACCCCCGACTATACCATTTTTGGATCTATTCTAGTAGGATAATCATAGTATGTCAAAAGTGAGAAATAACAAGTCAATATGATCATAACACATCTCTTAGTGGTCTCAAGGAATCCAGTAAGATTAGTCCCCCAGACCATCGTATTAAGGATCCATCATGGTTTAGGCATGTAGATCATCATACCTCATTTATGCCTCGAGTTACGCTCGCTGGCTATCATGCCCCCTAACCCATCAATAGCCTTGCCTATTCTTAGGATCGTCTTCATTACTGTAGAAAGTTTTGTACACTCCCCCTCAAAGTTATGAACATCACATGATATTCCACCTATCTTAAGTTCCAATTAAAACCTCCAAAGAATAGTAACATAGATAATAAGCTAGAGTATACAAGGAAATCATAGCATATCATCATGAGAATATAGTAGAAACACATAAAAATATGCGATCATAATAAAATTTTGAAACAATATACTCTATCAATAATCATGGAATAAAATATCATAATGGGTCTTATGTACTACACACACCCACATGTGATTATAATCAAGCATAGTAAACAATGTATTCCAATGAAATAATTACACCAAGTAAACATGTGTAAACATAAGTCCCAAAAGGTAAGTAACTTCCTACCTCAAAATCATTGGGGAAGATCTTTAAGGTTCATCAAGGAATCATCACTTGAACCACATCCATGTGTTAATTCACTAAAATAACCCACCAATGTTTCATAAAACTGATTCTATTATTTTATTTCTAAAATAAATAAAACAAACCATATGCGATAATATATTCTCTCTCCAAGATAATTTTCAAAATATGAATTTAAGACAAATCACAGGCTAACCATTTAAAGAAAATCATAATTTTTATATGATGATGGTTTTAAATCTATAGGATAATTCTAGATAAACTTGAGATAATAATTCTTTATCATTATTTGATAATTTACATATTATTATCATTTAACAATTAGTTATCCTTAATTTTCTAAAGATTAGGAAGGACTAGATTTACAATCACTTATGACTAAATGGGAAAACAATAAAAAAAATTTACCTATAATTATTATTTTAAAATGTTACACCAAAAATAGGGGATAGAAGGTGAAGGTTCTTTCATTCCTAGGAACTAGATGAAGAACTCATTTTGGTCAAAGAAGTTTTCAATAAACTTGAACTAAGTAAATCCCGAGTTCCTAACTCAAGAGAATAACCAAAACCCAAAAGAAAAAACGGTTTTATGTATTTTAATAAAATACCCAGGCATTTTGGTTCACACTATTTGTAATCCCCAAAATTAAATTATCATCAAATTCATTCTTCACACGAATCTTGAAATCGGAGTGGTTAAAATAATTAAAATATGGGTTATGAGCCTTAAATGAATTAAGGGGATTAATTAAAATTTTTCCTTTTAAAATAATCAAAAAAATGTTATATGCCCATAATGTGGGAGAAGATGTTAAAAATGAGGTAAACAAATTTCTCTCAAAAGGTACATTGCTTAAGGTTAACATAGTTTTACCCTTATTTAGTGTATAGTTGTTTTGTAAGCATAGTTTACCCTTACTCAACCTTTTAAAATTAATGTTTCCCCTTAATAAACTCAACCTATGCTTAAAAAAAGATAGGTTAGCCTTATTAAACCTTTAGAATTTAAGAGTTACCCTTATACAACTTGGGATAACCCTTACATGATGCATATGTTACCCCTACATATCCTTTAGAAACTTAGTTATACCCTTATGAACTTGGGATTACCCTTACATAGAACATATTTTACCCTTACATATACTTTAGAAACATAGGCCTACCCATACACAGGGTCTGAGGTACCCTTTTGAAACTCATCTTACATTTACACAACTCTTGGGTTACCCTTATATAACCATTATAAACACATTCTTAAATTTTCAAAACACCTAAAGTACCCTTACTAAGTTCATATACATAAGTTATTACCCTTATACAACCCATATAAAATATAATTTTTCCTCAATAAATTCATATAAATCTAGTCTTAACTTTATGAAACTAAAGAAAACTTCTATGTACTCATATGCAGCCTTTGAAAAACACAAGTTTCTCTTATAAAAAGTATAGATCATCTATAAGCGTAAAAATTAAATTAATTTTTTTTAATTTTTCACACAATAGGATTATAAAATATAAAGAAATTTTATTTTTAAGAACCATTAAAAATTTAGAATGTTATAATAGTCCCCCTTCAATTACTTCTTTTCCTTGAGAAGTGTCTCTAGCAGTCTTTCTCAAATAAATTATTCCACTAAGCTCAGACATCAAAATCTGGATTTCATATATCCTTTTGGCTCTATCCATGCTACCATATGATCCAAAAAATTGGTTCCATATTCATCCACAAAACCTTCTTGATTTCATCTTTAATATGAACTTGACTCTTCATATAAGATGCATCTAGATCCAACTCAATGTACTCATATCCTATAATATGAGAAGGGTCGAGTACGCACCTCTAAATCCAAGAAATGTGGAGCACATTATGAATGCCTTGATAGCATGGAGGGAGGTCCATAGGGTACACCATTATCCCAACTCATTCAGTGATCTTGAAGGGTCCGAAAAACTATGCTTCCATCATCCCCTCCTTCTACAATCCAAAATTCCCCAACTGAAGTGACACTCGCAAGAAAACCCGGTCATGAATAGTGAAATCCAAAGGTCATATCCTTTAATATGAATATGATATTTTCCATCTATGAGAAAACAAAAAACAATTCATGATCTACTGAACTCTCTATGAGGTCCCCTACACCATACTAGGCCCTACAACTACTACCAAACCCACCTTATTCCAACACAATGTTGGGAAGAGTGGCTGTCTATAGAGAGATTTGGATGGTTCTAATTGTATATAAGCCTGGAAGTTATTATTGTAAGAAAACTCAAGAAATTCTAGATTCTCATCCTATTCTAAACCAAATTCTAGGATTCAACTCAAAGCATATCCTCAAGTATATTAATCATCTTCTTATACTATCCACCCATCAGAGGATGGTACACTGTGTTAAACCTCAGCTGAGTCCCTAGGTCCTTCGACAAGCCTAGTCAAAACAATGAAATAAAATATTTGTTATCTGTTAGATACTATGATCAAGTTAACTCCATTTATGTTTACAATCTCCTAGATATAAATTTTTCCAAGATCATCAACTAAGTGAGTCCCACGAATCGGTAAGAAGTGTGATTAGCCTATAGAAAATCGCTTAGACAGTGTAACAACTCCTTGGGGTACTAAGTAACCCTATAACAAAGTCAATCATGATTTTCTCCCACTTAAAAATTTGAATTGGAAGTGGATATAGAAAACCACCAGGATGTTAGAGCTTGGCATTTACCCTTTAAAAGGTAAGGCATCAAGAAACAAAACCAACAGTGTCCCTCTTAATCTCAGGACACCAGAACTATCTTTTAATGTCATGGTAAATCTTTTTCACACTAAGTTATATTGCCCATATAGATTTATAAAAATTAATCATCATATCCTCTCTAATGGAATCAGGTACTACTACTCTCCTATGCATAAGAATTACAACATCATCAGTGAATGAGAACCTAGGTATCAGGTCACCACCAACTAGTTATTCCTTCATCAAAGTGCACTATAAGTATACCTCTTAACTTACCTTTAAAAGTTATACCATATAATATGTGACTTCCATTGTATCAAAATTCATTTATCCCTGGTATTTATAAGTATCCATCATACACTCGACCAACAAGTTCATCGGGTGTTACTACTCCTCAAATGGCTGCTCACCAAGATCCTTCTCAACCTATATATTTTGGATAAGATAATCCAAAATGATATTACCTTTACCTGGTGAATAATCCTTATCAAATTCAAATGTCTATAGATACTCCACCTAGTGCCTATGCCTCAAGTTTTGGTCCCACTGTTTGAAGATGTAATGGAGGCTCTTATGGTCAGTATAGATAAAACAAATCTCATCAAAGATATAGTGTCACCAATACATCAGAGAATATACCAAGGTTTTCAGATCCAATTCATGATTTGGATAGTTCTTCTCATGGAGTCACAACTAACATGACCCATAATCTACAACCTCCTCCCTCTATATTAGTTTTCTCTGAAACAAATTCCTGATGAATCGAATTATAAGGAGTATCTGATCTTGTTCTCATAAAGTATTAATATTGGAGTTGTATTCAACCTCTTATTAATCTAAAGAAATGCCTATTTACATTTGTTAGACCACTTCTAACTTTAGTCCCTTATTCATTATTGTATTCATATGTTCTAATAAATGGGAAACTTCCTAGATAAAACATCAGCATTATTAAACTAAACTCAAGTATCTCTTGATCGAAAACATGTTCCGAGGACATGTCTAGGACATCACTACCTATACTTTCTCGTAGTCCATGTATATAATTGTCTTATATTCCACATTCCTCATGAACTTAACCACCTAAATAAAAAAATTATACATTGAAATATTTTCATAAAGTGTTGTCCTCAAAGAATACTTGGGACTATCTCAAGATGTCTAACATGTTTCTCTAGTGTTGGTGAGTGGATGAATATTTCTATAAAAAACACCATGATGAAAAATACTATATATTGGTGTACTAAAGTTTCTATGATAAACATGAACATTGTACACACATTTGTTAGTCCAAATGGGATCACTAAGTAATCATGTATCTCATACCTACTTCGAAACTCCATCTTTGGGATGACCTATTCTCTAAGCCACAGGTTGTGGTAGCCCGATTGAAGATCAATCTTATAGAAACATCAGTATCCGTGTAACTGATCAAAAATATCATCGATCATGGGGAAAGGATATTTGTTCTTCTCTTTCACATGGTTCACCTTTTAGTAATCTATGTAGAGTCCAATACTATCACTTTCCTTTATAGCGAAAAACATATGTATGACCCGTAGTGAATTACTCAGCCTGATAAATACTTGGTTCTATAATTCCATGATCTTCACCTTGAGCTCCTTCAACTTGATTGGTTCCATATAATATGTGTGTGTTGAAAGGGGATGTGCACCCAGCTTGAGATTTATCTCATCTTAACATTCCAATCCTTCAGAGCCTCTACTAGGTCAAAGATTCCCAAAATTATTTCAACCCATTCCAAAGCATCTTAAGGGCCTATGATTCCCTAGAAGGATGAATAATTATGGAGATGAAATTCAAGGAATATTCAACCATAGTTATGAACTCCTATTTATAGGACAATCAGCAATTGAAATACAACTAACTAAAGAAGAACTACTGCCTAAACCATGGAGTAAGTGCAGAAGCATTCTGAGATGCGTACTCCTACATGTTTTGTGGTAGAGGTGAAAAATCCTCCCTTGTATGGGTATTTCATTCTCACTCTATAAGTATTTATATAATGCTAATTTGATTCAAAATCTTCTACAATTCAAAGGAAACACTTCAGAAAAGAGGAATCCATTATGAAAAATCATAGTCAGTCTATGATATCACACAAAGGTTCTCCAAGGAGTCGACCCACATGCCAAGTTTTATCCCTCTTATCACAAACCAAAGTCTCTTCCCCTACATGTTAGTCACAATCACATAAATATACTAACATGTAATATCATTCTCAGTTCAAGTAATTAATTTCAATGGAGATATATCATAATTGAAAAGAAAAATAGATATATCACACAAAAAAAAATATATACATAAAAGATATAAAAAGTCAAGGAATTTAATTAATAAACTAATATACAGTACAAAACAGGTATATATATAGAATATGAATTTAAATTCCAATTCATGATGCATGAACTCACCCAAAATCTCATAAAATAGTAATTTTAATCCCATTAACAAAAAATCAGAGGTCCATTACATATCTACTAGACAAGAACAAAGAAACTCCCCTACCTGAGTGCCACAAAACTATCTCCTTTCAATTATGTCCTAGTTTAGTCCAAAAATAAAAATAAAAAACTATTCTCTAATACCATTTTATAATACCCTTGCCTAAACTATCAGGTATGAGCCAAAGGATGACCAGACATCATGCATGACTCCTCACTTGCAAGAGGTTGTCGACTAATAGTGAGGATCTAGTACCATCGGTGGGTAGACTATACAATAAATATCATTCCATGACACCAATAATAAATAAAAAATATAATAAATAATCTGATTAATATATGAAAACTAAAATATAGAATAAATTTCATATGATAAATAAACAAATGGTTGCCCAATGTGGTAAGCCAAACTAGAGCACATTCGGATAAAATAAATAAATAAATAAACTATGATGTTCCCTAGAGTCTATCATAATCCACCACTAGCTCCATTCTACACTACTTAGTTATCATTCATGGGCCTCTTTCCCTTACTCAGATCCCTAGACATTATGTCTTCATGCATATCAAAATTCTCATACGAATTATAAGTAATAAACCTAGAAGGACATCACCAATGCATCCTTAAGAAGTTTTATCAAGTATAACATGTGTATTCCCTGATAGTAATAAATTAATAATAAGTATAAAAATCACACGGAATGTACTAAGGGGTCGTGTCCTAAAGAATCTATGAAAATCCCTAGTCATACTTACTTCAGCTCTATGCTGGAAAGATGATCAAGGGATATCAAATGTGATCAAGAGTAAGACACTAGGATCATAACACATCTTTCATAGATATCAAGGAAACGAGGTGGGTTAGGCCCTCATACCATCATATCGAAGCTCCATCATGGGTCATGCTTCCACACCATTGTACACATTCTATGCCATGGGTCAAGACTCTATGCTATTATGCCCCTAACACTCTACCTTGGTTCAGGCCCCCGACCATCATGATCCTACCCAATACATAGTTCTATCTTCATTAATGTTGTATGTTTTTTGTACTCTCCCTCTAATGGATAAACATCACATTATATTCCACCTATCTCAAGTACCAACAACAACCTGCAATGCATGTTAACACACATAATAGGGTATAGAATGCAATGTAAGAATACAATAAGATCATGAGAATACTATAGAAACATATAACAACATTTTATTGTAATAAAACATGGAAATAATACACTCTAGCAATAATAATGGAATAAAATATCATAATGGGTCTCACGTGACACAGAAAACCCACATGTGATCAAATTCATGCATAGTAAACTAGGTATTCGAACATAATAATTAAACCAATAAAACATGTGTAAATGAGATCCCCAAAATATAAGGAGCTTCCTACCTCAAAGTCATTAATGAATAACTTCAAAGTTAATCCAAGAATACTCAAACCACATCCATGTGCTCATCAACTCAAACTTCTTACCAAGGATTCTTATAACTGCTTCCATTATTTTATTTCCAAAAGAAAGAAAACACACCACATATGATAAAAGATTCTCTCTCCTCGGTAATTTCCAAATTATCTATTTGATCCAAATCATGGATTTACCATTTAGAGAAAATCATAATTCATATATGATAATAATTTTATATCTCTAGGATAATCCTGTATAAAAATGTGATAATAATTCTCTATCATTATTTGATAATTTATTGATTATTATCTTTTAAAAATTATTTACCCTTAATTTCAAGAATCACTATAAGAACTAGATTTACAATAACTTTTGAAAATAAGGAAAAGCTAGATAAATTCCCACTGGGAATTGTTCTTTTAAAAAAATTACTCAAAATATGGGAGAGATGGTAAGGGTTCATAGTGAATTGGATGAAGAACTTAGTTTGTTCAAATACAGTTTCTCTAGACATAAATAAAGGAAATCTAGGCTGATTGAATCAATAAAATAACCAAAAATTGAAGGCAATAAGGGTTTGGGTATTTTAAGAAAATACTTAGGAATTATAGTTCACACAATTTGAAAACCCCAAAATTAAATTTCCATTAAATTAATTTTTCACATAGATCTTGAAAACAAAGTGGTTAGAATATTTAAAACAAGGGTTATGAAACTTACTAGATTTAAGTGATTTAATTGTCAGGATTTTGTCTTTTAAACTATAAAAAACATATTACAGGGTCAATTTGTGGAAGAAGAATCCAAAAAGGGGGTAAAAATCAATTTTTTACCAAAAAGGGCATTGTGTAAGGGTAACATGGTTTCACCCTTATACAGATCATAGTTGTAGAATAATAGTAGTAGATTACCCTTAAAAAACCATTTAAAAGTAAGACTTACCCCTACACAGCTCAGACTTTCTTTATGTAGTGGCTAGGTCACCCTTACGTAAACATTAGAATTTAGGAGATACACTTATGTATCATTTTCTTACCCTTTCATAGCTCATAGGTTACCCTTATGTATCCTTTAAAGACTTAGGTCTGCCTTTACAAAACTTAGTCTTGCCCTTTTATATTGTATAGTTTACCCTTACATGTCCTTTAGAGACATAGGGATACCCTTCTTCAGTGTTTGAGGTACCCCTATAAAACATGGGATAAATATACACAATGACCAAGTTACCCTTATGTAACCTTTATAAACATATGGTTACCTTCACATGGCGACTTGAGTACCCTTACATAGTGCATATACACAAGTTCTTAATATTATATGACATACATAATAATGGAGTTTCCATTATGAAATGTATAGAAATCTAGTCTTACATTTGTGAAACTAAGGGAAACTTCTCTCTACCTTTACACAGCCTTTGAAATACACAATTTACAATTACCTAAAGCATTGGTCCTATGTAAGGGTAAGAATTAAATTGATTTTTTTATTTTTTCACATTAGAGTATTGTAAAATATAAACAAAATATGGTTTTAAGAACCTTTAAAGATTCCTAATTCTACAATATTTATTTTGTTTATGGTAGGATTTTTAGGGAGAGAATAAGAATAAAAATATGTGTATTAAGTAATACTTTCTTTGGGACCTTGAACTTTCTTTTGGATGTTTCCTTGAAAATGAACAGTTTATGATAACTAATTGTAACTAGAGGTATATGAAAAAGAAATAGGTTTACATAAAGATCCAAATGGTAGATTTTTGGGAATAAATTTTATGGAATCTGTGTGGTATGAAGTGGTGGAATTGTATGCTTCTTAAGTGAAGAAAATGGAACTTGTTTGAACATCCATTATTTTTCAATAATGGAATGACACTATTCAAGGTTCAATGGTTACAAAATTGAGAAATAATGGATTGTGGAGTGAGATATGGTTGATAAATCCTCCACCACCTATTTTTCGACATGTTTTAAATATATTTCAATCCTTTTAATACTTTTATTTTATATTTTACCATTTTGGTTTTTACCTTGGTAACTAGTTTTTAACTAAGTAATATATGTTTGATTAAAAATATAAAAAACCCCATATTAAAAAAATTGGGTTTGTTAAACCTAAATTTAACCATTATATAATACAATTAAACATATAAATAACATAAAATTATCATTTAAATTAAATCATTTTATATATAGAAAAACTATTTTGCAGAAAAATTTTGTTTTCACCATTAAGTGTTATTTATATTATTTTTTATTTATTTCCTATTTAAATCGTGATAATTAATTTAAATTTTGGTTTAAAAATTAAATTAATTTCACTTTTTAGAATCAATTAATTTATTTCATAAGAGAAAAATTATACAATATTTATTAAATAATTCTTTGAAAATAAAAATTTACCTATTATCATGGTCATTAACTTTAACCTTTGTAATCATACTTTCATGCCCAAAAATTAAATTAAAATTTGTACATAATATCATCAGGTTGATATAATGAATATGGAATCTATTTTTTTTATTTAATTTCTTCTAGAGATGAAAACTAGTTTTTTTAATAAAATAAAATAAAGATGTTTTTAGAGTAAAATATTAGATATGTTTCCAAATTTTTAAATGAGTGTTTTATTAAAAAGAATAGTAATATTAAATTATTTATTTAAATTATTAAGATATATATTATTAAAAAAAATTCAAATTTTTTTATAATTCATGTATTATGATTGTGTCAAGTGATGGTTTTAGCAACAAGAGAGTTTTTCAATATTCACCTAAATAAAAATTATTTTAGAAAAATTCAAAAAATAATCTTAAAATAATTTGGACATGATAAATATAAAAATTAAGCTTATTTTTCAAATTAAAATTATAAAATTTGAGAATTTAAAATTTAAATAAAAAAATAAAAAATTAGTGAAAACTGTTTTCAAAAGAAAATAACTTTTAAAAAATATTTACTATTATTATTCTTATTTCCTATGAGTTACTAATAAAATATGTGTTAATATATAATATAATTCAATAATATATTTTGTCCATAAATTATTTAGTTTCTTAAAAAACACACATAAAAATTTAATTTTTAGAAACATAGCATTTTAAAGTATAAATCAATCATATTTCCTATTTAGCTATGATAATGTAATTTAGAAATACCTTAGAATTGATAATGAGATTTAATTTTATTTATACATATATTTCATAATTCAATTGCATATATTTCTACCTTCCATTCTTATGGCTGTATTTTAAGGGTAATATAATTTTTCATATTTCATTTTGGTTCGATATTATGTGTCAAGTAAGTTATTTAATAGATTGGGTTTCAAAAGGAAGGTAGAATTTATGATCTTGGGGTGTTTCAATGCGCACAACCCAATTAGCATAAAAAATGTCCTATGAAAAATGGGGTGTCCATAAGCTATTTTTTAGTCATCTCTTAATGCTCTCCATCCACGTAGAGTTTAGCTTCACCAAATTCCCTTCATATAACATCTAAATGATCTCTATATATTTATCTTTCCAAGCTTAAATCCCCATCCTAACCCTGAATAGTCTTTTCATTATCAATCCTTTTGTTGCAAATCACATACGATCTGTGTGATGATAAACTACATAGAATAAGGTCCATGCAACATGATGTTAAACTATGTATCAAATTTCCTCTGTATAATACATAGAACTGTAAGCACATCCAATTCCATGAGCATAGGACTCCTTATGTAATGAACACGATATGCCACATGTCATGAGTATGAGATGACTTTATACCATTGGTAAACATCAATTAATAATCCCCATTCACATTTTATTATTTACTTTCAATCAATGTTCTCAATATTCTATTATATATTGTTTCTTGCACTAATAAAGGCTCAAATAGGCTTATATATTAAAGTTTATCATGTCATTACCACAATGAAAATTCCTCCAAATGATCTTTTTTCTAGGAATAATTCCTAACATAATCTTACTACATGGTCCTTTTCCTAGGTATAATCCCCAAACATATCTTCACTTGACTCGACAACCATGTGAGTTATATATAGGAAACTTGTGCATAAGTCCTCCTCTGACTCCTATTTTCACCCCTTTATGACATAGGAATCCTACTAGGTTAAAACAAATGCATAATCACCATTAACAACATTATTATGCACTCTAATGTAATATGGTTGATCTTCTATATATTATTTCTCACACTAGGTGTGAGTCACATGGACATAGTGATTAATTGCTGATTCTACTATCATAATTCAGATACATTATTGGAATTACCTATTAGTCAGAGTTTCATGACTTTAAACTTCCTAGTTACACATCCTCACTTCATGAAATTAATATTCATGAATCATTCCATGTCACATGGCCTTAAAAGGTATTTCATGTCCTATTAAGTGGAACCAAACTACATGGGTTTTGATTCCTTTCATAATTAAACATAGTAATCCTTTTAATGGGTCTTATACCAACACCCTGAACACCTACCACTTGTCTGGATGGTGACAATAAAACAATATTGATAACCTCTTATACATATATATGGTTTCATTGATAGATAACCTCTGATACAAAAAATGTTCACATTTACGGAGAACCGTTAATATATATAAATGTTCACATTTATTTAGAACCACTCATACAAATAGATGTTCACATTGATACATGATAACGACCAACATCTATCATGAGGTAAAATATTATACACTATAATATGGGAAATATTCATTAAACATGTCTTAAATATTTAATATAGTTCAAGATTATGCAATAAAACCCTCAAAAATGTGTAATGGGCCTAACCTACTACCCTCTTGACCAACGAACATTCCAAAGTGTCATTGGAAGGAAAAAACATTATGACCAATTTTCATTAGATAGTAGGTCCACATGAAATATTTGTTCATAGATATGGGAGTTGGGGATTTTATGGTTCTAGGAATACAACCCAATGGACAATCACTAAAACAAAAATGGTGAAACTGATGTGAAACTTTCAATTGTTCTAGCCTTTCACAATCGAATATTAGACCAATCTCATGTGAAATAAAATGGCCCAATGTGAAACCACTAACTGTGAAAGTGATTGGTCAAAAATTTATTTTAAATATGATGCTGAATATATGGGTTTTCTTATCTATGTCTTTTCCTTCCTCTCAAAACTAAAATAACTCAATTCAATACAAATTAATGGAATCCTCGTAATGATAAACATATGTTTTAGCTATTGTAAGAGTCAGTGCCTCATCAAACCAAAAGACATTATTACCCACTCAATGACTTTAGAATAAAGGGAAAATGAACTTATTTTTGAGTATTGCATCAATGGTAAAATACTAACCCTGGATATATCATGATAATCTTTCCTCGACATGAAGCCTTAATAACTATATGCTTGGTGATGGATTGTGAAGAAACTCGAAACGCATTGCACCACATTCAACTATTTCAGGAGTATATCCCTAGAATAAACCAACTAATATTGAACTTAACTTAGAGAGTATGAGAAGGAGGTTGTGAAACACCCCGATATTCTATGAAATATTTTTTTTGAATTAATTTAATCTTTTCAGTATTTTACATTTCACGCAACATAGAATATAGCTTGGGTTATATAAAAGCACTAGGTTTCTCTTGCCTTATATATAACACCAAGTTAATATTTCACTACATGTAACACTTAGATTATATTTTTGTACATTAAACACTATTATTGGATTCTGTTAAGCATAATTAAGAGTTCCTTTGATAGCTTCTGTTAAACACAAGACCTAGTTTAACCAAACTACAATGTACTAATATTATTATTAAAATATTATTACTAAAATATTATTATAGATTCCACCTATTCATTGAAATGATGGTTATGAATATGATTAATTGAATTATAAAAATATGGTTTGCACATGTATATAAGAATTATTATTTGGTCACCAATTAACTAGAAATGAAAATAAAACCATTTTGAAAATGTAAGAATTCATTTACTAGAAAACTATATTTATGCAATCAAACACATTTTACATCAATAAATTAATTAAACAACTTTTTATAAATGATTTTAATGAAATATATAGGTATATATATGTATTCAAAAACATAGCCTTCATCTTATGTGATTTCAAGAAAAATTATAAGAATACATCCAATTTTATGCATAAAGATATATTTTTTTCCAAAAGGTAATTTTATCGCCTTTTAATGGAAAACCAATTTCAAAAATAATTTATAAAACTTTTATAAATTTTGTTTGAAAAAAAAATCATTTTCTAAATTTGTATATAAAATTATAATTTTCCTAATTTTTTTTATTTTTATGAGAAGTTTCATTTTTTATGAATAGTAAAAAATGCTGAATTTTAATTGAATACTTCATTTTCATATAATTTTTTTATATTGTTAAAAAAAATTAAAATTCATTTTAAAGTACATTTAAATAAATTATACATAAATTAATACAATATATATCATTAGAATCAATTTTATAATGAAATTGTATATAAAAACATTTCAATCTTTTGAACACTTTCACTTTAAAAACACGTTGTTTCATCCCATCTGCAAGATTAATTTTAAATTAATTTCTACCACTTCTATGTTTAGAATTTGAAAAGATGAATTAAATATTTGGAATAAGAATAATTTATAATTTATATTAATCTCAAATTATTTTTTGACAAAAAATATTAATGAAATTAATTAAAATAAATTACAATGATTAAGGTAAAAAATGGGCTTACTTAGTGGTTAAACTTTAACATAATGGTCCAAATAACCTAGAAACATGCAAAAAAACATTGTATGTCCATATTTAGAACATATTCTTTTTTTTAAGGAAAATAAACCATTATTGGAGGTTTGTGATGTAAGAGATACCTCTCAATAGTGTTTTCTTTATTATATTTACAAGAATACCACTCCTCCACTATAAAAGGGCACTCACCCCCCACTTATTTGCACCTCTAAAGCCATTTGGATGTAATGACCCAAGTTTTTATCAAATGAATTTATCCCTTCTTATAGTAATTTCACATAGTATAAATCACATAAAATTCCTTTGAGACCAAAATAAAAACATTATAACTGAAGAAATAATTAAATAAAATGTATTTCTAGAAGTTAAAGAACCAATACTGATGAAATACTAACTTGACCATAGGAATAGTAATATGACCATTATAAATAGTAAACCAGCCAAATAAATAGTAATCATGCCCATTAAAGTATAAATAAATTATATGCACCTTATAAATAAAAGTATGGTATAATTATATCATAGTATAAGAAAATAAATGTCTTAAAATTTATTAATTAAGTGTTGGTATTTTTACAAGTCATAAATATTTAATTAAAATTTTATGATTAATTTAAAAATTTAAAAGAAAATGTATTTTCATAAAATGTATTAATAAATTAATATTTTTGTTTATTATGATTTTATGATAATTTTATAATACCTTAATTAATTTTTCAACGTGTTATAAAATTAGTTATAATTTTAAAATCTATATTTTTCAAGTAAAAGATGATTTTAATTAATAATTGAATTAATAATATTTTTAAAATGGATTTCATTTTTTAATTATGCACATAAAACTGGTTAGGGTTAATTTTTGGGATTTTTTCTAAATTACATGAATTTTTTGTCAATAGTGAAATATGGTAATTTATGATTTATGTACAATATAAGTTAAATACACTATTCATTGAGTCATAGCTGATGTAAAAACCATTGGTTCGAAATAAAATGATATAATTACTGTATTTAGTCTCAATAATCAACACTATTTCTTGTCTTGATGAAAATAATAAACTAATGAATTAAATAATAAGAAAGAACCTCTCTGCTCCACTATAACTACCACCTCTCTCACCCTCTTCTCCTCAAACCTCTAAAGCATTGAGACTTGCCCAAATTCTGACTAAAACTCTTATATATCCTTTCCTCCACATCTAAGAGCTTCTATTCTCATTAAAATACCAAACCTATCTTCCTTGAGGAGGATCTCAAGAGGAGAATTAAAGAGGTAAATCCTCTTCTCTTTTTCTTTTAATTTCCTTTCAATTTCATTTATTTTCTTATTCTATCCTCCCCTACCTTCATAAAAATATAATTATAACTCCAATAACATACATATACTATAATTTTATCATTTTAAGGGAAGATCCGTCATTAAAATCCTCCCTCTAACTCTTTTATTATAAAAATGAAATTGTCGCATGTGATGTGTCAATTTACCGACATCATGGGAGTTGCACTTTCATTTTACTTAAACACCTCCAAGGATGTTAATAAAACCATTAAATGGTTTAAAATAGATTTTAATTTTTATTATAAATCCTTATTTATGTTATTTAACTAATATTTACACATAATACTAAATGATAAAACAAAATGACTTCATTGTGATAAAAAAATAGCCAAAATTAACCTAAAATGATCATCATTAAATTTTATCTAATGATTCATCCTCCTGGTATATAATGAAATTATTTATAATATCATCTAAAATTATGTAATATCATTAATAATATATAATAAAAATTATTTATATTTATCCTCATTTTACATGAACTTCCATTCATGAATACAAGTGAATTGATTGTGAAAACGAAGAAAACGAATGCTCCCAAACAATGAAATTAAACTCTATAACTCATTTAAATGAGAATAAATGAACTTAATAAAATCATAATGAATAATATTCATGTATAAAATGTTATTTAATTGTTAATTAAGGAATATAATGTGATTATATAGGAAATTAAAGTGAAGAAAGCGTTCAGACATATGGTAAACACAATTCTCAAACCCAACTCTCTTTCTTTGGGTTTTCCCTCTTTCACACCACTTTCAGTATGAATATTCATTAAATATAATTTCTTTATAGTTATCTTAAATTTTCTGTGATATACATGTTTTATACTTGAGTTTATGACAAACAAAATATTTTCCAAAAGAACTCATCTTTCAAAAACAAACTTTTTACTTCTTGAGATTGTTTCTTCTTCACTCAAGGTTGGTGAATCAAGGATGTTATTCCATATTTAATTTAGGAACCCAAATTTTATGAATTTATTATTATGATATTATACTCATTCATTTACATGGGTTATTTTATGTCTAAGATTTATATATGTTCAATGTGGAATGCATGATAATGTAAATGTTATGATGTGACGAGTGCACCCAGAATTATATAGCACAATGTAAATGTTATGTTGTGATGGGTGAACCTAGAATTATATAGTGATGCAATGAATTGGGTAATGTGATGTATCTCATGATAAAAGTGAAATATTAATGAACATAATGTTATCTTTGTTCACAACTATGTGTTGTTTTTTACCACTGAGACATGATGTTTCATTTTTATGCATTGCCACATTCCAAGCCTTATCTTAATGACTTCCTCTAATTATTTTGATCCCATGATTATGTTATGATGAAGATTTTATGTTAATAATCACCCTATTTTATATTGTTTCATGTTCTTATCCATCCTCTTTCTCAGATTTTAGCTCACCCATTTTTGATGTATATCCTCAGATGATTACATGTATTAAGGAGAATTCAAGGGACAATAAGAAGCTAGAGAAGAAGGAATTAAATAAATGTTTATGTTTTATTTTGAAAATGTTATGTATGGTCTTAATTATCCCAAGACACTAAACCTTTCGATCCTTTTTGTTTAATGATTTTATGTTGATTGTCTTTAAATTGATGTAATAGTAATGTAAGAAAAGCAGGGTCACTATAGTTGGTATCAGATGACAGTTTGGTTAATTTGGGAATTAGTATTACAGGACCTTAGTGAAAACCCTTAGTACGAGACTAAGTATAAGTAAGCACAAAAGAATATTTTTTTTCTAAAATTATAAACATATGGATCCCACAATGTATGCCTCTATACTTAAATGAATAAAGGAATATATTATTTATCCATGACTTGTGGACTTATGTTTTGTTCTAACCTTTTCTATATTAGAAAATTATGGGAATTAGGAGTAACTAGACCAAAAACCCACATGGGGGATAATGTAGCAATTTCCTGAATAAAATCACTAATGCCTTGGGAGGAGGATTTAAAACTTTCATAGTGATTTTTACCCATATGTACCAGGTTATGAACAATATCATGAATAATATGAAATGTTCTCCTTCACCTAAGTGGGGGAAATTTTGTCTCTGGTGTATTATGTGACAAAAACCACTGATGTTTAGTGGATCTTCTGATCCACTTCTCCCAGAAAAATGGGTCAACTCAATGGAGAATATCTTTTCTATACTTCACTGTTCTAAGATAGATATGGTGACTCTCATTGTTTATTGTATAGATGAAGAGACTAATCAATGATGGGATTTGATTAAGAACACCAATTCGAATAACAAAATTTTAGAAATGGAGTGGGAAGACTTTCAGATATAGTTTCTTAATAATTATTTACCTTGATCTCTTCATTAAAATATGAAGGGATAATTCATATATATAAAGAAAAAGGAAGGTGAATCTTTCATGGATTACGAAGTAAATTTCATAAGGATTTCAAGGTATGCTCCGGGTTTTGTTATCAACAATGATAAAAAAAATTGATATATTCTTTAGTGGTTTAAAACCACAACTTCGAAAGGCTATTTCAATTCAATACTTTGGGAGTTATGAAGAAGTTTTATGATGTGATCTCAAATTGGAGATGGATTTTGGAGAATGGTCACATGGATTCAGTGATAATAAATTAAAGATGGAGTTTACAGCCAGAGAACCTAATGAGAAATGTAGAAAGAAAACTCAACCGCCCATATGTCAAAAATGTGGGAAGAATGATCATGGGAAATTCCTCAAAGGGATAGGTAAATTCTTCAAGTGTGTGAGAGAAGGCCACCAATCTCATGAATGTAGAAAAAAATATAAAGAATAGGGATACTGTGGTAGAGGAAATGAGAGCGCCAACCATAGTCTAATGCTACAACTATAGGGAGAAAGGGAACTATGCAAGACAGTGCACTAAACCTTGAGTTCTTGACGGTAATTAGCATCATTAGCCACCAAATCCAAAGGATCAAGGGAAGTCGTATGTCATTATTACTACAGAAGTGAAGTAAGAAAATGAATTCATACAAGTAACAATCCTTGTTCAATTGAGAATGGAAAAAAGACTTAATTGATTATAGTTATACACATTCCTTTATATCTTGAATGTTTTCTAGAACTATTGAATTGAATCCCCAAAACCGTGAAGTAGAGATATTCATAAAAATACCTAGCGTTGTAATCATTTGAACCTAAGTGTTAGACTATTCTCTTATTGTCATATGTGGTAATCTTTTTCTAGTGATTCTTGTAATAATTCCCTTGGTGGAATTAGACACTATATTGGGGATGGATTAGCTCTCGTTATATAGAGAACACATAAAATGTCAGTAAAAGGAAATATCTTTTCATATTATGAACCATTCCATGATCTTCTACAAATGCAAGGAAGGACATATATCTCCTTTTGAAAATACTTCAACAGTGTGGGTATTGATTCCCTGTGAACAAGCATACCTCGCCCAAATGGTTGAGTCAAAGTAAGTAATCAACCTACGGTAAATTCCCATCGTGAGGGAATACAGTGATATATTTCCATAAGAGTTACCTGAACTTCCCCCAGATTGTGAGGTAGAGTTCTCAATAGAACTCATACATGAATCTAGTCTTATCTCATAGTGTCTATATAGGATGGATCCTATTGAACTAGAGGAGTTAAAGAAGCAGCTATAAGATAATTTGAACAAAGGGTTCATATGCCCTAGTGCATCACCTTGGGGTGCGCCGGTGCTCTTTGTCAAGAATAAGGAGGGATCAATGCGTCTGTGTATTGATTATCAGGAACTCAACAAGATCTCAATAAATAACAAGTTTCCTCTTACACGAATTTATTACTTGTTCGATCAGTTGTTAGGAGCTTAGTAATTCTCAAAGATGGATCTTCATTATAGATATCATCAGATAAAGGAGAAGAAGGAAGATATCTAGAAGAGTTCCATCTATACAAGGTATGTGCACAATGTGTTTCTAGTGATTCCCTTCATACTTACTAATTCCTCTGAAATCTTCATGAATTTTATTAATATAGTCTTTATACATTACCTCGAAAAATTTGTGATAGTGTTTATCGATGATATTCTCATCTACTTCAATAGAAATAAAGAACATTAAGAACATCTAAGTCTTTATTTGGAAATGTTAAGAAAGGAGAATTTTTATTCCAGGTTCATAATGTGTGAATTTTTTATGTAGGAAGTCACATTCTTAGTACATGGGATCACAAGTGAAGGAATCTATGTGGAAACTTCCAGAAAAGGAAAATGAGAAATGGCCTAGACCCTCTAGTGTTATGGAAATCTGCATTTTTCATGGATTAAAAGGGTGTTATCTATGTTTTGTGAGAAATTTATCATAGTCGTAATCTATGCTAACTAAGTTAACATGAAAAGGGGTAAATTATGTATGGATGGAAGAATGTGCAGAAAGCTTCATGGAGCTAAAGAAGATTCTCATCACTACACATGTACTCACATTATCAAAAAGTGGAGAATGTTTTGTGATATAAAATGATGCTTCCAATAAATTATTAGGTTTCGTACTCATGAAAATTGATAATTTGATAGCCAACTCCTCATGGTAGTTGAAGATCCTTGAGAAGAACTACCTGACGCATGATCAAGAGCAAGCAGCTATGATTTTTTCCTTGAAAATCTAGAGGCACTGCCTCTACGGTGAGAAGTATGAAATATATACCAATCAAGAGAGCCTAAATTATATATTCACACAAAAGGATATCAACCTGTTTCAAAGGAGATGGTTAGATCTAATCAAAGACTATGATTTCTCTATTCACTATCTTCTTGGCAAGGTAAACAAGGTAGCTGATGCTCTTAGCAGAAAAGAACCTACTACTCTATCCATGTTGTGGATTGAGAAAGAACCTTTCTTCATGGACATGAAAAGGATGGATTTGGAAATCATAATGGTATGGAATACATATTACCTTGCCCAAATTATTTCACAACCATCTATCCAAGAGAATGTTAAGGAGGCATAAAGTGATGTTCTAGAGTTACAAAAGAATGTGAATGTGGTAAAGGAAGGGAAGCTACAAGAGTTCCATATCGATGATGATGGTGTGATTTAGTTTGGAATGAGGCTCTGTCTGCCTTCATGTTCAAGAATAAAGAATGATCTATTGTATAATTCACATAGCTCAACTTTCACAATCCATCACGGGAGTACCAAGATGTATCGTGATCTCCAAGAACACTTCTGGTGGGACAAAATGAAGAAAGAGATTGTTGAGTATATCTCATGGTGCTTAATATGTCATAAAGTTAAAGGTGAGGGACATAAGTCTAAAGATATGATGTAACAATTTCCCATAACCTTATGGAAATGGGATAATGTAAATATGGAATTTGTCATAGGTCTCCCAAATATATCCAAAGGAGATATTGTGATATGGTTTGTGGTGGACCGACTGACCAAGACTGCCCACTTTGTCGCTATTTTGGAAGATCTCTTACTTGAAAAACTTTTAAAGATATATCTGAATGAATTTGTGAAACTATATGGAGTTCCACTCTTGATTATCTCTAATCTTGATCCTAGGTTCACGTCTAAATTCTAGAGGGATATTTAACATGCTTTGAGCATTAATTAAAATTTCTGCAAGACCTATCACCGCCAAACTAATGGCCAATCAGAAAGGAATATTCAAAATCTTGAATATATGCTAAGATCCGACTCTTTATAATTCAAAGGTGGTTTGGATCATCATCTCCCACTAGTTGTGTTCTCATAAAATAATAGATTCCACTCGAGTATTCAGATGGATCCATATAAAACTATGTATGGAAAACGATGTTGAACTCCACCCTGTTTGGATGAAGTTGGCGAAAGAAAGATAATTGGACCTAATATTTTGAAATAGATAATAGATATGGTTCATGCAATCCAGAAACATATCAAAGCTACTCAGATTCGGAAAAATATTTATGCTGAAAACCATTGAAGGTACTTGGAGTTCAATTTTGGAGATAAATCCTTCCTTTGAATATCACCATGGAAGAGGTTCATACGGTTTGGAAAGAAAGGGAAGCTAAGACCAAAGTACATTGGCCCCATTGAGATCCTTCATTTCATAGGATTTGTGGCCTATAGGCTTCTACTTCTACCAAATATGGCTCAATCTCATAATGTATTCCACATATCACTCCTGAGGAAGTACATACCAAATCCTTCGCTTGTACTAAACTCAGAGGTGGTACAATTTGAAGATGATATGTTTTATGAAAAGCATCCAATAAAAATTAAGGACCGGAGAGATAGGGTTATAAAAAAAAACAACCCACCTGGTCAAATTGTTGTGGTGGAACCATAAGTATGAAGAAGTAACTTGGGAACCAGAGTAATCGATGAAGGAGAAGTACCATCACCTGTTTATGTAAAATGAAATTTCAAGGGTGAAATTTCAAGAGTGGGAAAGAATGAAATGAACCAAACTTTTATAAAAGGAATGTATCCTTTATTATAGTAATGTCAGAGAGAATAAATCACATAAAATAAATTAGAGACCATAATAAAAACTTTATAAATTAAGAAATAATTAAATAAGAAGTATTTCTAGAAGTTAAGGAACCAATACCGATGAAATAGTAACTTGACCTTAGAAATTGTAATATGAACCTTATAAATAGTAAACTAGCCAAATGAATAATAACCACACCCATTAAAGTATAAATAAATTTTATTCATCTTATAAATAAAATTATGGTATAATTATATCATAGTCTAAGTAAATAAATGGGTTAAAAATTATTAATTAAGTGTTTTTATTTTTATAAGTCATAAATATTTAATTTAAATTTTATGATTAATTTAATAATTTAAAATAAAATTTATTTTCATAAAATGCATTAATAAATTAATATTTTTAGTTCTTATTATTTTATGATAAATTTATGAGACCATAAGTAAATTTTCAAAGTGTTATAAAATCAGTTATAATTTTAAAATCTGTATTTTCTAAGTAAATGATGAATTTAAATAAAAATTAAGTTACTCATATTTATGAAATTATTTTCATAAAATGGAGTTCATTTTATAATTCTACACATCAAAAATTGGTTAGGGTGAATTTTTGGGATTTTTCTGAATTGTATGATTTTTTTTGTGAATAGTGAAATACAGTAATTTACAATATATATACATTATAAGATAAATACACTATTAATTGATTAATCAATGATGTAAGAACCATTGGTTCAAACTCACATGATATAATTACTGTATTTAATCTCAATAATCAATATTATTTCTTGTATTGATCAAAATAATAAACTAATGAATTAAATAATAAGAAAACACCTTCTCCTCCACTATAAATACCACCCCTCACACCCTCTTATCCTCACACCTCTCAAGATTTGAGACATGACAAAATTATACCCAAAACACTTACCTATCCGATTCCCCACATCCATGACCTCTTGGTATCATAAAAAGACCATTCTTATGTGCCTTGAGGAGGATCTTAAGAAGAGAATTCAAGAGGAAAATCCTCTTCTCTTTTTATTTTAATTTCCTTTCAATTTCATTTCTTATCTTATTCTCTCATCACATATCTTCATCCAAATTTAATTATAACTCTAGTACCTTAAATATAATTTAATTATACAATTTTAATGGAGGACTCATCATTATACTCCTCCTAACTCTTTTATTATAAAAATGAAATCATCGCCTGTGATGTGTCAATTTACCAACATCGTGGTTAATGCACTTTAATTTTCATTAAACGCATTCAAAGATGTTAATAAAATTATTAAATCTTTTAAAATAGATTTTAATGTGTATAATAAAACCCTATTTGTGTTATGTAACTGACATTAGTACATAATACTAAATGATAAAACAAAACAAGTTCACTATGATTGAAAAACTGCCAAAATTAACCTAAAACGATCATCATTAAATTTTATCTAATGATTAGTCTATTGATTTGATCCTTGTCATTCTAATTTTGATTTAGTTTTGATGATTACTCTAACCCATCAATATTTATTTTCTAATAAATTTTTTAATTGTCTTATTTTTTTACGTCAATGTATTTATATTATATATGAAAAAATAGTGATCAGATTCTTGTGGTATTTATTCTTTTAGAAATAAAAGAATATTATATTCATTTCATCTATTTATGTAAAAATACAATTCAATTTTTTCAATGGGGCAAAGTTTCACCAAAACTATTACAAGATGTTCAGGCGATATTGTTGTTTTCATCTTAAATTCAATTCAGAATTATGAAGATATATCAAGATATATTGAACGGATTTGCAGGATCAATATAATGTTAGATAGATAAGAAGTTTATCTAAACATCATTAGTTTATGTGGAAGTCTGAAAAGGATGTTTTTATACTCTAAAAAATCAATGATGTTTCTAAATACTTTTTTCAACTGTACAGTGAACAGATTTGAAAACTTATAGTATTTATTTTTCTAAAAGATCAATAGATGTCATAATCGCTTGAAACCTAGGGTGGTGGAAAGCCAATATGTTTATATTGATTTCATCAATTTACATTGAAGGTTTAAAAGGTTTGATGTTTGATAAATTCACCAAACATTGGGAATTCAGTTTTCCAATTGTAGTTTTCCATAATGTTATTGCTTCAATTTTTCAAAGATATCGGGAGATATTAATGTCAGGTTGATTTGATTCATGAATCGTTAGAAAGATCATGATATTTACTAAAAATAAGTATTGTGGGACTATGTTTTAATCTGAATATAGAGGGCTCCAAAAATTCAGTGAAGTCTTAAGTTAAGTTGTTCACATTTTATGGAAACATTGTTCGTACCTTACATTGATAAACATAACATAAGGAATCAACCCTATGCTATGCTAAACAATTCACGTTTAGATTAGAAACCCCCCCATTGGAATTTTGAAATACTATTTTCAATCCTATATTTGGGAATCTGAACGTATGGTTAATCAATGTTATATTTGGGATTTTATGTTCACAAGGATGAACGTATGGATCATCATCCCTACGTTACTTTTTGATCCCTAAGTTACCTGCAGATTAACATATGGGAAAGGAACCATACATTAGAAGGAAATATATTCTACATAAAGGAACCATATGTTACTAGGTTTTACCCTATGTTTGGTATTTTTTCGTTAAATGAAGGAACCCTCTGTTTGAATTTTCAATGACTCTATTTTAAATTTGTGATATTTTATGCTATTTCTACAATGGTCTTCTTAGCATTAAAGTGCATTATAGATCTTTTTTATGACCAATTCAAAGGCTCTCATGGAATGGATTAAATAATTTATATTTATAAGGGACGTTATGAACTTATTTGAATGATTTGATTTCAAATATTAATGATTTATTACGCTACTATTTTTCAGGAACTGTTTTGACCATATTTAGAGAGGTTTGAATGGATTTAAATAGAAGTTTTAAATTTTTCAACGCTGCTATTATTATGGATATATTATTGCAAGAGTTATTCAAATTATTTTGGATTCATTTATTATATATTTATTCTACATGAATAAATAGGAAATGTTGCTATGATATACTTGGAGATATTTATGAAGGCTATTAATTCTATTTATTTTGGGTGTCCTAATAAAGAGAAATGTTGTTGAAACTACTGCATATTTATCCTATATATATATATATCACTCTCTAGTAGGAAAATAAAATGCACAACTAAGAAAAGAGGGGATGTGAATACTCTATTGAAAATAAGGCGCTGAAAATATTCATTCAACAACTCAACGCTTTTGAAGATAGAAATATTTCTTTGTACATTCATATTATCTCATGGTGTAAAGATGAAGGATTAATTCACAAACATTGTCTAATCTTTTTTTCTTTTTAAAGTTGAAGAAGTCTGCTCGACATTGAAGATTATTTTTCTACTGTTGTTGTGTTATATTGAAGATCATCAACATCTGTCAGTTGATGATGCAATTGTGAGATAAACCTATTTCACAACAAACATCATCTCATATATTTTCTTTTTAAGTATCGACAGCTCAAACTCATTCCTGGTAGAGTTTCAGCTTTTTGAACTAAGATGTGTATATTTCACTTCCCTCTAAAATAACCAAAAGGCCTTGTAAAATATTTGTAAGGTGTCAACTGCCTGTACTCAGTTGCGGACAGTCTTGTGATAAGAGGACCTACTAGTGAAAATCACCAAGCTCATGGAGTAGAGTGTTGTTGGAGTGGACTATAGGATTTTTGTGCCCCAAACCACTATACATCCTTATTTTCTTTTCCTTATTTTATTTTTTTTGCTCACTCTACTTTAAAAGAGAAGGAAAGGATCACTTCATTTCAAGAGGGACGTTTTAATATTGTCAAGTTTTTTTAAAAAGACATAATTCCCCCCCCCCCCTCTAGTGTCTTCTTCATAGACATCTTGAACTAACAATTGGTATCAGAGGTAGGACACTATTTATTTTTTTTGTCTCTAGAAATCCTGAGTTAAATATTTAGATGAAGAAAAATCTCAATGGAAAATTTGAGAGATGGTATGTCGATGATCTTTGCTACTTATTTTAATTCCAATAATTATGGATGTTGGAAATCTTTCATGACTTTCTATTTAAATAATTTCAGTTTGAACATTTATATGAATATTTTAAAACCTTATGAAATCCCTCGAGAACCAGAAAAGTGTGACGCTACTAAGGAATCTGAGTATGATATTAATTCAAAATCGATGAATGAAATTATATGTGGGCTTGGTCCTGATGAATTTAATAGTGTTTCTCAATGTTCTACTGCCTATGAAATGTGGCAGACTATTACAGTTGCATGTGAAGGATCTAGCAATGTTTTAAAACTAAGGTATAATACTGAAAAAATTAAATTTTACACATTCAGGATGTGGGAAAATAAGAGCATCAATGAGATGAATGGAATATTAATAGAATATGTTAAATATGTTACTACCTTAGGAACTCCAATTCCAAAACCAGATCATACATTAAAGGTAATTAGAGGTTTACCTTTTATGTGGAATGGAATTTCAACTGATATTTGACAATCCACACCAGCTAAAGAATTAAATATGAAAGCATTGAACAGAACCTTGATGATGTACAAAGAAGAGATAAAATAAAGATCTTAAAATCATATTTCTATCAAAAAGCAATCAGCTGCATTCAATGTTTCAATGGATGAATTTTATGATTTAGATTCTATTCATTCAAGTTCAAGTAATGAGATACCACATCTTTCTAAAAAATAGGGAAAGTTGTATAAAAGGAGAAAATTGAAATTGAAGATGAATAAAGAGAAAGAAGTCATATGCTATGAATGTAAAAAGAATGTTCATTTTATACATGACTATACTTTGCTTAAATCTCAAAGGAAAGAAGAATATAAATGAAAAGAAAAGAAAATCCTAAAGGATACTAGTAATGTATATGAAGATTCAAGTGTTGAATATACTACAAACTCATATTTTGAGTATCAAAAATAAAATGGTTAATTTATGTCTTATGGATCATGCTGATGAGGTACTATCTTCTTATTCCGAAAGTTATAATTCTGAAAGTTTTTCTTATGATAAACTTAATAATATTTGTTTTATTCATAAAGATAAATTTTATTCTTCAAATAAAGAACATAAAAATATTAGAATATATTATGATGCTATTTTAATTGATAATGAAAATCTTTCAAAACAAATTACGGATTTAAGATCTAATAATTCCAAAATCTCTTATGATCTGCATGAAACTAAAATTAAAGAATTGTTGGATGAAGTTAATAATTTAAAGAAAATTTATAGTATTCTTATTAAGGGAGAGAATTATTTAAATTAAATTCTTTGTAAAATAAAATTTACAAAGGAAAACTTGGTATTGGTAGTAACGGAAAAATCCAAAAGTATATAAAAATTATTTTGTTCCTGGTTTGAACAGCAAAAGTATGTCCACTGTAAAATGTTTTTATTGTGGTATTAATGGACATTATGCTAATGACTATTATTTTAGAATAACTCCATTTTTTGGGGTCAATCATGTCCATTATTCAAAATCATTATCTAGATTTAATTATAAAATGTTAAATCAAAATAAACATATTTGGTTACCAAAATCATTTATTGGTGAAACTACTGAACCCAAAAGTATATAGGTAATAAAAGCTACTTGTATTTGACATATTGAAGGTATGTTCCACTAAAGTCCATAGTTATATCATCAAGTAGATTCTTGAAAATTATTGAAATTTATTATATTCTAATTTCTTATTCTATTAAATGGAAACATTTTTAGAGATGGAATGTTTAATCAAGGAATTATTTTATTTTCAATTATCATATTTAAATTAAATGCACTAACTTTTTTATACAGGGGAAGATTTTTTTGGTTTTATATTTTATTCCTCTTCATTTAATTATGATATCAATGACCTTTAATCTTCTTATAAAGGTTTTATATATCTTTTATATAAGCATGTGTTTAATGTTTGACTATTTAAATTAATTGCATGTACTAAATTAATATCTCTCTATTTGTGATACATTATTATATTATTAGATTAAAATGTTTTGGTCATTTATGGAACATGTAATCTTTTAATTAAATTATTTGAAAGTAATTTAATTAAATTATTTGAAAATTATTTATTAGTTGTATTTATTTATTTATTTAAAATATTTTATTTACATTCCTTTAAAATCATTTATTTAAATTCGTTGAATATCATAAATATTTATTATCGGTCTTAGGGGGAGTTATTTTAAATATTTTCCTTGTGTTTAAATGTTTCATTATTATGGAATTAATTAAATGGTTTAATGCATTCATTGAAAACCCTTATTATCCATTTAACAATATTATATATGTTTTCAGGGAAACTTGATTATCTCTTTTAATATATTTGAAGGAAGCATGAATTTAGAGGGATTTTATATTGTTATATGTATTTTGAACATATTTTTAAATAACTCATCCTTTTAATATTAAAAAAAATATTATTTAGTTTTCTAAAATTTTCAAATTTCAAAACATTTGTTTCTAAAAAAATATTTTTCAAATTCTAAATACATAAAAATTTATTTTTCAAATTTTAAAAAAATCATATTTTAAATACATACGAAAATTATTTTTGAAATTTTAAATACTCTAAAAATAAATTTTCAAAATTAATATATTTAAAAATATATATATATTTGTCAAATTTTATATATGTTAAAAAAATTATTGGTATCAAGTTTTAAATATTTTTAAATGAGAGAAGAAAATTTAGTTTTCCAATTTTAATTTAATTTAATTTAATTATTATTTATTTATTTTTACTTAAATCTCAAATTCCAATTCTTTATAAAAAATCGCAAATATATTGTATTATTTAATTTACTCAAATATCATATCTTTTTTATACTTACCAAAAGAAGGAGAAAAGTTTGGTAGTGAGTTGGGATTTTGTAATTATCAAAAAGGGGGAGATTATTGAGTGCCTCCTTGAAATTGTCATTTTGATTTAGTTTTGATAATTATTTCGACCTTTCAATATTTGTTTTCTAATAAATTTGTTAAGTGTTTAAAAATTATTACGTAAAAATATCTATTTTATATATAAAGCAATAGTGATCAGATTCTTGTCATGTTTATTCTATTGGAAAGATAAGAATATTATCTTCATTTCATCTGTTTTTGTCGAAATCCAATTCAATTTTTTCTTTGGTGAAAAAATTCACCAAAGCTGTTACAAGATGTTCAAGTGATATTGCAGTTTTCAGCTTAAAGTAAATTTAGAATTATGATGATATCTCAAGCTATGTTGAATATATTTGATGGTGAATTATACCATTGGAAAGATAAAGAGCTTATATGAACATAATTAGTTTATCTGTAAGTTTTAAAAGGATTTTTTGATACTCTAAAAATCACTGAAGTTTCTAAATCGGTTTTTCAACTATACTGTGAATAGATTTGAAAACCTATAGTATTTATTTTACTACAAGTTCTAAAAATGTCAGAATAACTCAAAAACTGGGGAGATAGAAAGAATATAAGTTTATCTTGATTTTATAAGTTTACATTAAAGGATGAAAATGTGGTTTGGATGTTCAATAAATTCACCAAACATTGGGAATGCAGTTTTTGAAATGTTATTTCATCAATTGTTTGAAGATATCGGGAGATGTTGAAGTCAGATTGATTCAATTATGGAACCGTTGAAAATATCTTGATATTTACTAAAACTAAGTGTGATGATACTAAGTCTGAATCTGATGATAAAGGGATCAAAAAATTCAGTGAAGTCTAAATTTAAGTTGTTTACATTTTTCGGAAACACTGTTCATACCATACATTGATAAATGTAATGTAGGGAATCAACCCTACGCTACACTGAACAATTCGCGTATGGATTAGAAATACCACATTGGAATATGAAAATATTGTTTGCAACCTTATGTTCAGGAAGTTGAACGTATGGTTAATCAATGTTACATTTGGGATTTTATACTGACAAGGATGAACGTATGGATCATCATCCCTATGTTACTTTTTGATCCCTATGTTAAATGAAGATGAATAGATAGATAAAGAACCATAAGTTTTAAGGAACTCTACGCTACGTAAACAAACCTTATGTTATGTAGTTGTACCCTACATTTGGTATTTTGTCGTTATATGAAGGAACCCTCTATCTGACTTTTCAACAATGTTGTTTTAAATCTGTGATATTTTACGCTATTTCTGCAATGGTTTTCTTAGTATTAAAGATCTTTATAAAGATTTTTTGTGACCAATTCAAAGGATCATATGAAACGGATTAAATAATTTCTATTTCTAAGAGACTTTATGATTCTATTTGAATGGTTTTATTTCAAATATTCATGATTTATTATGCTACTATTTTTCAGAAACTGTTTTGACCATATTTAGAGAGGTTTGAAAGGATTTAAATGGATGTTTTAAATTTTTCAACACTTCTATTATTCTCAAGATATTATTGGAGGAGTTATTCAAATTATTTTGGATTTGTTTATTAGATATTTATTCTACGGGAATAAATAGGTGACATTTCTATGATATTATTCGGGATATTTATGAAGGCTATTGTCTCTATTTATTTTGGGTATCCTAATGAAGTGAAATTTTATTACAACTACTAGATATTTATTCTCTATATAAATCTATCTCTAGAAGGAAAAAAATGCACAATGAAGAAAATTAGATATGAGAATACTTTGTTAAAAAAAGGTGCTGAAAATATTTATTCAAAAGCTCGAAGCTTTTGAAGAGAGAAATATTTTTTTTACATTCATATTCTCTCATGGTGTAAAGATGAAGGAAGCCTACCCAAACATTGTCTGATCTTTTTTTCTATTTAAGGGTGAAGAATCCTGCTCGACAGTGAATATTATTTTGTTACTATGGTTGTTCTATATTAAATATCATCTACATCTGTCAATTTCTACTACAACTACAAGCTAAACCTATTCCACAACAAACTCCATCTCACCTATTTTATTTTTGAGTATCAGCTGCTCTAACTCAATCGTGATGGACTTTCATCTTCTCGGTCCAATCTGGGGATATTTTGATTCCCTGTAAAAGAACTATAAGTACCTATAAAATCATTATAAGGTGTCAACTGTCTATACTCCATTGTGGACGCTCTTGTGATAAGAGGATGTACTAGTGAAAATCACCAACCTTTTAGAGTAGAGCATTAGTAGAGTGGACTAGGACATTTTTTGTTCCCCGAACCACTATACATCATTTTTTTCTTTTCCTTTATTTATTTATGCTACTCAATTGACTTTAAGAGAGAAGGAAATGATCGCTTCATTTCAAGATGGATGTTTTAATATTGTAAAGTTTTTTTAAAAGGACATAATTCACCCCCTCTTGTGTCTTCATCATAGACATCCTGACCTAATAATTGGTATCAGATGACTAAATCTATTGATTTATTTTGGCTCTAACAAGCCCGAGTTAAAGATTCAGATAAATAAAAATCTCAATGGAAAATTTTAGAGAAGGAATGTCGATGATTTGTCCTCCTTATTTTAATGCTGATAATTATGGATGTTGGAAATCTAACATAGCTATCTATTTGAATAATCTTGATTTTAAGGTTTATTTGAAAATTGAAAAACCTTATGAAATCCCTAGAGAACCAGAAAAGCAGGATGCTTCTAAGGAAGTTGTAAGAACCAGGATCTTCATTTCAGTTATGGATCTTGATTTCGGGTTGTTTTGAGGAAAAAGGAATAAATGGGGTTTTTCTGAGTACACATTGTGTAATTTAATGTACATTTCGTGTACCACGTTGACGTGTATAGCTATGTATTGGCCATTTAATGGGTGATTACATGGTCGGGTGATGACTTGGCAGACAGTTTAACTCGGGGGCTGGTTAAGTCTACTACACAGCATGTACATTTAATGAACGCACTGTGTAGTTTTATTTTTATTTGATATATTGGAGAGCGGTCACATCTCATGTCCATAACCGAATTCATATTCTCGTGTTTTGTACATGAGAGTTCAGGAATGATGAATGAATATCAAACCCCCATTTCTCCATCGGAGATCCGATTTAGAGGATGTCAAGTGTGTTGGAATCCCACCGGTGAGTTCTAAAAAAAACTAGAGCCTTTATTCCAGATTATTCCTCTCTCATTAGTTATTCAAGTTTGGTATTTTTTCACCTTTTTGTAGATCTACACAAATATAGGCCGATTCAAGGGTCAAAGTTCAAGTATATCAATCGTGAGACTTTGAAGTAGGTGGTTTGTGCTTTTCATTGTTTGTCCCTGTATTATATATGCTAAAAATGCCTCATACCCATGTTTGGGTATTGCGTGGTTTGTAATTTGACCATTTTTATTACCTACTATGGTTTGATTTATTTATTAGGGGATTTTGATTATTCTTAAGGTTAAATACCTTATCATGGTACACCTCATGGGTGTGTTTCCCTTGTTTGGATATTTATGGTCGTTTGGTCTAGAATGCCTCTTTGGCGTACCTTGTTTTCCATGCCTTGGTTGATTAGAATAGAGTTGGATTAATTATATGAAATGCATTTGATATGATTTTTAATGGTTTAGTCATGTAATAGTTTAGATTACTTGAGCATCTTGATATGATATGTGAACTACTTTTCCTATTGACCATGAAAGACTTTGACTAGGGAGACTGATGGGGGGATTCCATATTATTTACATAGGACCGTGAGAGACTTAGTATAGATGTTGACCCAGGGGTATTGACCGTGATAGCAACCCAATAGGTCATTTATAATTACATTATGATAGGTTTACACAGGGGCATTGACCGTGAGAGCTACCCAAGTGGTCATTTATAATTTATAGATTCTATGTTGACCAAGGGGTATTGACCGGAAGAGTTTCCCTAGTGGTCTTTTTTGTAAATAATTAGTGCTATGTTAGAACAAAGGGGTTAGACCATGAGAGATTCCCATAAGGTCTTTATTTAATGAATTGGTGATGTGTTAAACCAAAGGGGTTAGACTATGAGAGCTTTCCCAGAGGGTTGTTTATGAATAATTGAATGATTGTGATGATTCTTCCAAGCCAAAGCACAAGCTTGGACTCGGTCTTACTTGATTATTTAAATGGTCTTCTAAGACATATGTTTTGTTACTATTACATAGGGGGGTATAGATCTTAGGCTAGAACCTGATATTTCATGATTCAAAAGATTAATAATAAATTTAAATGAATGTAATTGAAAACAATAGGATTGTTTACTTTTGAGTACTTCCTAGATTATTGCTTCATTTTTCCTATTACCTTCTATATATATTCACTAATAGTTAGGAACAGTTATTTTGGTGTTTGCCTACTGGGATTCATCTCACACCCTATTTGGGTCATGATTTTGGACCCAAACATATTATATGATTGTAGTTATATATAATGGAAAGCACCTTTCTTCATCAGGTACTTGATTGTTGTTGGAGGTAGAGAGAACCGGACCAAGCTGAGGCTTGCGATGCTGTTGGAGTTTACATTCTTGTCTATAATTTTTTTGTTTGTATTTTATTTAAATCATTGTGAATTTTTTATCTTCTTTCCTAGACACATGGTACATACATCATTTATATATATATTCTCAAGTTGTTCTATTACTATCAATCTTCCGCTATTTACTTTTGTTGTATGGTATTTATGTTTCTTCTATTGTTTAATATTTGTTTTCCAATGTGTATACTCTGCCCATGATGGTATATTTTCCCCATTATCACACCTTTTACCTTACTTATAGTTGGTATCCTCCGGTGTTTTTGGAAATTAGATTTAGGTTATGTGACCAACCGGGTTTGGGGCACCTTTGGGAGGCACCCGGAACTGTGATGTTACAAAGTGGTATCAGAGGGATTTCTTTTCTTCTTGGCCTTAATATTTAGAGCCTATAGACTGAGATAGGAAGGAATATGTAGTTGGTAATAAGTTGTCCATAGGATTAGGTACCTTGTGTATAGGTAAAATCCAAGTTACCTTGAATATTGTAATTTTTTGGTTTTGAAATTATTACAATTGATTTGATTTCACCATTGGGAGACTCACTTGTTTTTTGCTATTATGATTGTTATAAATGTAGTTCTATTTATTTTTAAATCCAATTAGATGAGCTTATACCATCTCATGCATTATATAGGCACTTTCTAGAGATCACATGTCATGCATTCTTGTCATGCCATGTAGGGTGCATTACTGATTGCATGTTGCAGTTATAGATTTTGTGCTAGATATGCATGCTACTGTGATAGATTTCTTGATAGAAAAACCTTTTATTTTGATAGGGTATTGGTATATATAAATTTTTATTAGGATGGACACCAATATTTGATCCCTGAGCTGTATGGTGCCTCATGGATCATAATTTGGTGGATCATGTTTGAACTTTAATTGAATTCTATTAAGGCATGATATTAATAAGGGTTCCAAAATTTGATTCACAGGGAGTATGGGCTCTCACAAATCATAAATTTTAATTACTATGATAAATTTTAAGATTTTGTGGGGGTCCGGAGAAGTTTCATAGGCTTATTGTCTGGAAACCCGGACAACACGACATGTGATGTTATGAAAACATGCCATGTGTTCTTCTATTCTAGGAGAAAAGACTTTTCCTAAGTATACATTGTATATTGTATGTACACGCCATGTAGTTTTTGATCGTGTGACTAATTGTGTGTGTAGATACATGGTGTTCATAAAAGTTTGGTAGAACATGCCATGCACTGGGAGTACATGTCGTGTTGTAAAAGACCATGTATCTGGCCGTGTGACTAATGACACGGGTGGATTAAATATATTTTGTACATGTCATATAGTAATCTATCTTGTATCTGACCATACAACTAACAACATGGGTGTATGGAACTTATGTGGTACTTGTCGTGTCTAGAGTGTGCACACTGTGTGGTGTTACAACAGTAGATAACCATGTAGTTCTATCTATGTATAAGTACTTAGATAGGAGGTAATATTAAAGTACACATCGTGTCTCAGGAGAAACACGTTGTGTGTATGGGGTGTTACACGACCTGGTTGGAAGAGGTACATTCCCAAGTTAAGGATTAATGGAACACTCTGTGTAGTGGTTATTCACATTGTGTAACCGTATTTTGAAAAACATGAATGATTTCTGTCTCTTGTTCCTTTCTTGCACTTCTAAGTTTCTATCCTTCATAACATTGAATGGAGGTGTGCACTTGACCTTGCAGAGTCATGACACTAAGACGTCATCTGGTTGTACGTCAGGTATAGGGTGATGATCAGACACCAAAAATGTTAGATCAGAGACTACCAACAGATCCTCCCTCCATGCCCATCTTGGCCCCAACTGTTATAACGAACACAGGTGTTGATGCACAATTCCTTGATTGCTTTATGAGGATGATTTAGACCTTTCAGGGAGAACCACATCATTCCCTGACTATGGAAGAGTTGACGTGGGTGTTCCAGCAGCAGCATCCTCCCACATTTTTTAGGGGATGGAGGACCACAGGCTATAGAGTCATGGTTAGAGGCCATTATTTCTATCTTTGAGCACTTGGAGATGCCTTCTAAGAGGAGGTTCAATCTTGTGATGTACATGCTACGTGATTCCACTAAGAGATGGTGGGATGTTAACTCATAGGTGGGTCATCATCGGGATATGTCTTGGGAAGAGTCTCATCGGAGCTTCTATGATTACTTCTACCATGAGATGTTTAGGGCCGACTAACCCTGGGAGTTCTTGCATTTACAACAGGGCTCTCATTCAGTGATGGATTACTCTTCTCACTTTATAGAGCTTCATTACTTCACACCTATACTAGGGGTGATGAGTTATCATTGGCTAAAATATTTGAGTATGGTATTAGTTATGACATCCAATCTCATGTAAATGTTTTCAGGTTGACTTTGATGACTACTATAGTAAACTAGGTGCTGATTACCAAGTGAAATCTAAGGGACTTAGAAGTTGTGAGCCAGGGCGGTTCAGCAACTAGAGTTGGTACTATTTTGACCGATAGCAGGAAGCACCGCATGGAGCTTACATGCGGTAGTACTTCCTGTAGAAGGTATGAATCTTTAGGTTTCTCAGTGGTGTGCTACTAGTGCAGAAGGAGTGGGAACATGAGACAGCAGTGCCTAAGAGACCCAGTTGAGTTTCGATCTTGCAGCAAGATGGGTCATCTTAAATATTTTTTTCGGATTTCCTCACCATTAGGTAGTGATAGGGTATCAGTTATGAATCCACGTTTAGGAGTAGGACTACCAATTTATAATCAGTTAGGGAACTGGAGTTCTTCAGGATGAGGAGGTGGTTGTGTCTATGGTAGCTAGACAACAGGTTTTTAGCAATAATAGGGCGGATCAGCTCAGGGTAGCCAGGTAGGGTCACAGGGTCATGCTATCGGTCAGGATTTTGCGATAGAATAGACCGATCAGGATTAGGGTCTCAGACCCTATATGTTTAGAGGTACAATTTTAGTTTCCTCAGTTTTAGCTTCTTATCTTTTTGATAAAGGGTCTTCCCATAGTTTTATATCGATTGTCATTGTGGAGAACCTTTGGCTATGTATCTTTACTTTGGATGATGTTATGACGTTAGACACTCTTTTGGGAATTAGAAAGGCTAGTATACATCAGTGCAAGGAGTTCCCTCTTGAGGTTGATGGGTGTCACTACTTATGGAACCTCTATGTCTTAGAGATGACAGGCTTTGATGTCAATCTTAGAATGGACTGGTTGGTCTCTTTTTTGAACTTTGTTGACTAATATCATCTCATGGTGAGTTTCACATCACCAGAGGGTGTGTCCTTTCTACACAAGGTTGAATGGGACGTCTAGGTGAGAATAGATGGACCCACACATCATGGGTTGGGAGTAATTACAAACCAGATTTCTAGTTTATATCTGGATAACCAAGGGACTTCACAAATGGACTTTCCTCCAGTGGGGGATTGTTTCAGAGATGTATATCTAGAAAACATTTTCGGTTTACCTCCAAAGCGATAGGTATATTTCTCCATTGATCTTGTGCCAAAAGAAGCACTAGTGTCCATTCCTCCTTATAGTAAACCTACACCATAATTATAGTAGCTCAAGAAGCAGTTAGAGGTGTTTCAGGATAAGGGTTTCATCTGACCCAGTACTTCTTCATGGAGTTTGCCTATCCTTTTTGCGAAGAAGGTGGCTAGTAACCTCAGACTTTGTGTGGATTATCAGAAGTCGAACCAGTTGATGGTCAAGAACCGATATCCCTTACCGAGGATTGATGATTTATTTGATCAGCTTCGAGGAGCCTGAGTTTTCTTGAAGATTGAATTGAGATCCAGATATCATCAATTGTGTGTTAGATCATCAGATATAACTCTTACAGCCTTTTGGAGAAGTTATAGTCTATACGAGTATTTAGTTATGTCATTCGGTCTCACGAATGCGCCGGAAGTTTTCATGGAACTGATGAACTAAGTGTTCCATCTTTACTTGGATTATTTTTTTGTAGTCTTCATGGATGATATCTTGGTGTACACTCACACTCGATAGGGACATTTCATCCATCTTGAGATCATATTGGGTACACTGATAGAGCACTAGTTATATGCTAAACTCTCAATGTTCCAATTTTGGATGGATCTGGTTCACTTCTTGGGTCATGTCATCCAAGAGAGAGAAGTATCAGTAGACCCAGAGGAAGTGAGAGCGATAGTTTCTTGGGAGTAGTTGAAGAACATGTTTTAGGTATGAAGTTTTCAGGGGATGGATGGTTACTACAGATTCTTTATACAGGACTTTCCAAGCTTACCAGCATCGTTGATGGGCCTAACTAATAAGGGTGATAAGTACTTTTAGATTGATACCTAGGATTCAGCCTTTCAAAATCTATAAGGGAGATTGACTTCCCCACTGATCATGAATTTGTTGTAGCTGAGAAAAATTTACACTGTTTACTACGATGCATCAAGTATCAGGTTGGGAGTAGTGCATTTGAAGGGGAAGGAGTATTTATGTATAGTTCTTAGTAGTTGAGGCCATATGAGAAAAATTACCTGACGAATGATATCGAGTTGGCTACAGTTCTGAATGTCTTACACTGTTGGAGACATTATCTTTTGGGAGAGAATTTTGTCATATACACTGAACAAAAAAGCCTAAATTATATCTTTACTCCACATGATCTCATTTTGAGACCGTGAAGTTGGGTTGAGTACCTTATTCTTTTGACTTTGAGCTTGCCTACACACCAGGGAAAGGCAACACAGTGGTTGATGCATTGAGCAGGAGGGCTCAGATACAAGCAGTTTAGGAGGCCAGTAGTGAGTGGAAGCTTATGGATCTGTTCTCTGAGATGCATTTGGAGGTTCATAATAGACAGGAAAATACTTTTCTTTCTTCTATTTTTGTTACCTATACTCTACTGGATCGGGTGAGAATGAGGTAGATATCATATTCTGGAGGCCTAATTATACGGAAGAGTGTGTCAGGCGAGGAACCTACTCCTAGGTAGACCATAGGCAAGGATGAAGTTTTCTATTTTCATGGGCATGTATGGGTGTCAGCAGACATATTAAAGGAGATTTTGTGAGATATTAATGCCACGGTATGGTTAATTCATCTTGGTGTCACCAAAATGTATTGAGATTTACATCGGTAGTATTGGTGGCTAGGTATGAAGAAGGATATAAATGGTTCTATTATGAGATGTTCCACCTATTAGCAAGTGAAGGTGGGCCATCAGTGATCGGTAGGGCTGTTACAAGAGTAACCCATTCCTGATGGGAAGTGGAATGATGTCTCAATGGATTTTGTGAAAATTTTACTTTGGTGGCCTTGAGGGAATGATGCGGTTAAGGTTGTTATCGACAGTCTCATGAAGGTTGCACATTTCTTGCTGATCAAGGAAACCATCAGTGTTGATGAGCTTGGAATGTTTTACATACAAGAGATAGTGCATTTTCACGGGGTTCCACACTCTATCATTTTAGATAGGGATGCTTTTTTTACATATCATGTAAAGAAGGGACTATATAAGGCTTTGGGTACACAGGTACTTCTAAGTACAAATTACCATCCCCAGACAGATGGTCAGTCCAAATGTACGATTTAGGTTTTAGATGACATGCTTCGATCATGTATCCTAGACTTCAGGGGATCTTGGGAGAGACACATACCCCTATTGGTGTTTTCTGAAAATAATATTTTTTAGTCAACGATTCAGATGTCACCTTATGAGGCTTTGTAAGGTAGGCCATGTCGATCACCCCTATGATGGATAGAGGCAGGAGAGGCAGCTATGTAGGGACCTCATCTTGTCTATGAGATTACTGAGTGGGTGGAGTTGATTCGAAAGAGGGTGACTACTATACGATCTCACCTGAAATATTATGTTGATCAACAAAGATGGCCTCTAGAGTTTGAGGTCAGATATTAGGTTTTACTGCATGTCATACTAAGGTTGGGACAAAAGAGGATTAGAAGATAGGTGAAGCTTTCATAGAGATACATCGGGCTAGTTGCCTATCGATTGCAGTTACCTTATAGGTACCAGGATATGCATGATTTCTTTCATGTTTCTCATCTACGATGATACTTTTCAGACCCATCTCAAAATTTTCAACCCGAGGAGGATGAGTAGGAGGTGGATGCATCCTTTAAGGAGCACCGTATTCAAATTGTGGATTGCATCCTGAAGTTCCTCCATGGTTGGTTTGTTCCTCTGGTATGGGTGTTATGGCAGCATGAGTGAGTCCATGACGAGACTTGGGAGAGGGAGGCCAACGTACGATCACAGTGTCCAGAGTTTTTCATATAATCGTCTTCACTACCCTTGTAAGGGAAATTTGGGGATGAATTTCTTTAAGGGGAGAGTTTGTAAGAACCCAGATCTTCAATTTTAGGTATCGAACTTGATTTCGGGTTGTTTTTTAGAAAAAAGGAAGAAATGGGGTTTTATGAGTACACGTTGTGTACTTTCATGTACATGTCAGGTACTTTTATGTACATTCCATGTACAATGTTTCTGCGTATAGCCACGTACTAGTCGTGTAACGATCGAGTACATGGCCATGTGATTACATGGCAGACCGCTTAAGTTAGGGGCCAATTAAGGCTACTACACAGCGTGTACATTTAATAAACATGCCATGTAGTTTTCTTTTTTATTTGATATTTGAGATTGGGGTTGAGTCTCAGGTCCAAAACCAACTTATTCTTATCGCGATACATACAGGAGCATTCGGGAATGATGAAAAAATATTGAACCCCCATTTCTCGATTCGAGCTCTGATTTAGACGTCGTCGAGTGCGTTGGAATACCACTAGTGAGTTATCAAAACCCCTAGAGTCTTTCTTCCTTATTCTTCCTCTCTCATGAGTTATTCAATGTTGGGAATTTTTCCCCTTTTGTAGATATATGCCGATCTAGGAGGATTCAAGGGCCAACGTTCAAGTATATCGATTGTGAGGCATCGAGGTAGGTGGTTCGTGCCTTTTGTTGTTTTTCCTTGGATGATATATGCTAAAAGTGTCATATAACCATGTTTGGGTTTTTGTGGTTTGGAATTTAACCCTGTTTATTACCTTCTACGGTTTAATTGATTTATAAGGGGTTTTTGATTATGTGTAAGGTTAGATACCTTGTTAGAGGACACCCCATGGGTGTGTATCCCTTGTTTGAATATTTATGGCCATTTGGTCTAGAATTACTATTAGGCGTACCTTGTTTTACATGCCTTGGTTGATTATTATGGAGTATTATTAACTATATAAAATGCATGTGATATGATTTATAATGTTTTAGTCATATAATAGTTTAGATTTTATGAGCTTCTTGATATGAAATGTGCACTTCTTTTCATGTTGGTCATGAGATCTTGGACCATGGAGACTGAGGGGGGCTTCTATATTATTTACACAGGATCGTTAGAGCCTTAGTGTAGACGTTGACCTAGGGGTATTGACTGTGAGAGCTACCCAGGAGTTCGTTTATAATTACCTTATGCTCGGTTGACCCAGGGGTATTAAGCATGAGAGCTTCCCAGGTGGTCATTTATAATTCATAGATGCTATGTTAACCAAAGGGTATGGACTGTGAGAGCTGTAAATTGATCATTTGTAAATGATTAGTTCTATGTAATACCAATGGGGTTAGACCACAAAAGATTCCCATTAGGTCATTATTTAATGAATTGGTGTTGTGTGAAACAAAATGGGTTAGACCATGTGAGCTTTCCCAAAGTGTTGTTTATGAATAATTGAAAGATTGTGACGAGTCTGCCAAGCCAAAGTACAAACTTGGACTCAGTATTACTTGATTTTTTAGATGGTCTTCTGAGACATATGTTTTGTTAATATTACATAGGGGGATATAGAGCTTAGGCAATATCCTGATATTTCATGATTCAAAGTATGAATAATAAATGTAAATGAATATAATTGAAAACTGTAGGATTGTTTACTTTTGATTAATTCCTAGTTTATTGCTTCATTTTTTATATTACCTAGTATATATATTCACTAACCCTTAGGCACATATATTTTGGTGGTTGACTATTGGGATTCATCTCACACCTTGTTTGATTCATGCTTTTGGACCCCAACATATTATATGATTTCAGGTATAGATAAGGGCATGCCCTCTTCTTCATTAGGTACTTGATTTTTGTTGGAGCTGGAGAGCACGGGACCAGGCTGAGGCTTGCAGTGCTGTTGGAGTTTACTTTCTATTCTGTACTTTGGTTTATATGGTATTTCAAGAATTGTGACTTTTTTGGATATTTTCCTAGACACATGTGACATGATTCATTTATATATATGCTCCAATTGTTTTATTACTATCATTCTTCCACTGTTTACTTCTATTGTATGGTATTTATGCTTCCACTATTGTTTACTATTTGTTTTCCACTGTGTATACTCTGCCAATGAAGGCATAGTTTCCCCATTATCACACCTCATCCCTCACTGCTAGTCAGCAGCCTCTGACATTTGGGGAAATACGCTTGAGGTTATGTGACCAACCGGGTTCAGGGAACATTTGGATGACACCCGGATTTGAGATGTTACAGAAGCTGAGTATGATATTAATTAGAAAGTTGAGAATAAAATTATATGTGTTCTTTGTCCTAATGAATTTAACTATGTTTCTCAATGTTCTACTGCCTATGAGATGTGGCAGACTATTTTAGTTTCATTTGAAGGAACTTATAATGTTATATAACTAAGGTACAATACTGTGAAACTTAAATTCGACACATTCAGGTTGTAGGAATATGAGAGCATCACTTAGATGAATAGAATATTAACAGAAGCTATTAAAGATGTTGTTGCTTTGGAAACTCCAATTCCAGAACCAGTTTAGGAATTAAAGGTACTTAGAGTTTTACCTTCTAAGTGGAATGGAATTTCCGGTGTTATTCGACAGTCCACGCCAGTTAAATAATTAAAGAAGAAATAATTGATTGGAACCTTGATTATTTATGAAGCAGAGATGAAAATAGAATATACAAAATCATATTTCTATCAAAAAGGAATCAGATGCACTCAATGTTTCATTGTATGAATTTTCTGATTGAGATTCAAGTCATTAAGGTTCAAGTGGAGAGATACCACATCTTGCTAAAAAAAATTCCAGGTTTTATAAAAGGAGAAAAGATAAATTGAATTTGAATAAAGAGAAAGAAGTCATATGCTATGAGTGTAAACATAAAGGGAATTTGACACCCGACTGTCCTTTGATTAAATATCAAAGGAAATCTGAATATAAATTAAAATGAAATAAAGTCATGAAGGATACAAGTAATTCATATTAATATTGAAGTGATGAATCTACTAAAAACTCAGAAGATGATCATGAAAATCAAATGGTTAATCTATGTCTTAGGTCTCATGCTGATGAGGTACAATATTTTTACACTAAAAGTTCAAATTATAAAAAATTTTATTATGATAAACTTATAATATTTTTTTATTATTCAAGATAACTTTTATTTTTTAAATAAAGAACATAAAAATCATATAAAATCTTATGATGATATTTTAATTAATAATGAAAAATTTTCAAAATAGATTGCAGATTTAATATCTATTACTTCCAAAATTTATTGTGATCTGCATGAAACTAAAATTAAAGATTTTTGGATGAAGTTAATAATTTAAATAAATCTTCTAGTATGATTATTAATGGAAAAAACTATTTAAATCAAATTCTTGGTAAAAATAAAATTTACAAAGGAAAAATCAGTATTGGTAGTAATGGAGAAAATCCAAAATTATATAAAAAATATTTTGTTCCTGGTTCAAACAGAAAAAGCATGTCCATTGTTAGATGTTTTTATTGTGGTGTTAATAGAAATTATGCTAATGACTGTTATTTTTTAGAGCCTCAATTTTGTGATGTCAAGCATGTTCATTATTCGAAATCATTATCTAAATTTAATTATAAAATGTTAGATCAAAATAAACATATTTGGATACCAAAATCATTAGCTAACACTTCTGAACCCAAAAGTTTATGGGTACCAAAAGGCACTTGTATTTGATATATTTTAGGGATGTTCCATAGAACGCCATCATTATATCATCAAGTGGTTCCTTGAAAATTATGGAAATTTATTATATTCTTATTTCTTATTCTATTAAATGGAAACGTTATTAGATTTGGAACATTTAATCCATGAAGTATTTTATTTTCAATTCTCATATTTAAATTAAATGCAATAATGGTTTCAAATAGGTGGTGATTTTTTTTAATTTTATCTTTTATTCCCCTACATTTAATTATAATATCAATGTACTTAAAAAGTTTTATTAAGATTTTATATATCTTTTGTGTAATCATGTGTTTAATGTTTGGCTATTTAAATTAATTTCATGTGCTAAATTAATCTCTTGGTATTTGCTATACATTATTCTATTATTAGATTAAAATGTTTTTATCATTTATGGAATACATAATATTTTAATTAAATTCTTAGAAATTACTTTAATTAAATTATTTGAAAATTGTTTATTATTATTTTTATTTATTTAAAATATTTTATTTACATTCCTTGAAAATCATTTATTTAAATTCGTTGAATATCATTTATATTTATTCTTGGTCTTAGGGGGAGTTATTTTAAATATTTAGCATGTATTTAAATGTTTCATTATTATGGAATGAATTAAATTGTTTAATACATTCATTGAAAACCCTTGTTATTCATTTAATAATATTATATATGTTTTCATGGCTCTTTGATTATCTTTTTTTATATTTTTGAACAAAGCATGAATTTGGGGGGAGTTTATATTGTTATATGTATTTATAACACATTTTGAAATAACTCATCTTGTTAATATATAAAAAAACATTATTATTCAATTTTTTTAAAATTTTCAAATTTTAAATATTTTGTTTTTTTAATATTTTTAAAATTTTAAATACATAAAAATATATTTTTCAGATTTAAAAAAATTAAATTTTAAATAATTAAAATTTTATTCTTCAAATTTAAAATACTTGAAAATTTATTTTTCAAATTTAAAATATTTTAAAATATATATATATTTGTCAAATTTTATATATGTTAAAAAAATTATTGGTATCATGTTTTAAATATTTTTAAAAGGGTAAGAAAATTTAGTTTTTCAAATTTAATTTAATTTAATTTATTTATTTTTTATTTTAATACTTAAATATCAAATTGCAATTATTTATAAAAAATAGCGTAAATATATTATATTATTTAATTTACTCAAATATCGTATCCTTTTTATCCTTACAAAAAGGGGGAGAAAACATTCGTAGTGAGTTGGGATTTTGTAATTATAAAAAAGGGTGAGATTTTTGAGTGGCTCTTTGTTATTCTCATTTTGATTTAGATTTGATAATTACTTCAACCCATCAATATTTGTTTTCTAATAAATTTGTTAAGTGTTTCAGATTTATTATGTCAAAGTATTTATTTTATATCTGAAGAAATTGTGATTGTATTATTATGGTGTTTATTCTGTTGTAAATATAAGAAGACTATTTTCATTTCATATGTTTATATCGAAAGCCAATTTAATTGTTTCAATGGTGAAAAAATTCATCGGAACTGTTACATGATGTTCAAGTGATATTGCAGTTTTCAGCTTAAAGTCAATTTAGAATTATGATAATATCTCAAGATACATTGAATGGATTTGTGTGATCATTATATAGTTAGATAGATAAAAAATTTATATAAACATAATTAGTTTATGCAGATATCCAAAAAGGAATTTTTGATACTCTGAAAAATCACTGAAGCTTTTAATGTAGATTTTCAACTATACAGCGAACAGATTTAAAAACCTATAGTATTTATTTTGTTGTAAGTTCTACAGATGTCAGAATCACTCAAAACCTAAGGATTTTAAAAAACAATATGTTTATCTTGATTTCATAAATTTATATTAATGGATGAAAAGGTGGTTTGTATGTACAATAAATTCACCAAACATTGGGAATACAGTTTTCCAGCTACAGTTTTCCAAAATGTTATTGCTTTAGTTTTTCGAAGATATCAAGAGATGTTGAATTCAAATTGATTCAATTATTAAATCATTAGAAATATCATGATATTTTTTAAAAATAAGTATGGAAGGACTAATTCTGAATCTAGTGATAAAGGGCACAAAAAATTCCTTGAAGTCTGAAGTTAAGTTGTTTACATGTTCTATAAACAATTTTCATACCATACGTTGATAAATGTAATGTATGGAATCAACCCTACGCTACGCTGAACAATTCATGTATAGACCAGAAAACCCACATTGGAATCTGGAAATACTTTTTTCAACCCTATGTTTGGGATGTTTAATGTATGGTTAATCAATGTTACGTTTGGGATTTTTTGCAGACAAGGATGAACGTATGGATCATCATCACTACGTTACTTTTTGATCCTTACATTACATGTAAACGAACTTATGGATAAGGAACCATACATTGGAAGTAACCCTACACTACTCAAAGGAGCCATAAATTATGCAGTTTTACCCTACGTTTGGTATTTTTTTCATTACATTAAGAAACCCTCTGTTTGACTTTTCAACAACGTTGTTTTAAATCTGTGATATTTTAAACTATTTTTGCAACAGTATTCTTAGTATTAATGATCGTTATAAATATTTTTTACAACTAATTACAAGGCTCGGATGGAACAGATTAAATCATTTCTATTTATAGTGGAATTTCTAAATCTCTTTGAATGATTTTATTTCCAATATTCATGATTTATTATGATATTATTTTTTCTGGAACTATTACGACCATATTTTAAGAGGATTGAATGGATTTAAATGGGAGTTTTAAATTTTTCAGAAATGAAATTATTATAGAGATATTATTGTAGGAGTTATTCACATTATTTTGGATTAATTTTTTATAGATTTATTCTACATGAATAAAGAGGAAACTTTTCTATGATATTTTAGGGATATTAATGATGGCTATTAACTCTATTTAGTTTGGGAATCCTAATGAGGAGGAATGTTGATAGAACTACTAGATATTTATTCTATATATATATATATCTATCAGGAAAAGAAAATACACAACGAAGAAAATTGGAGATGTGTTTACTTTGTTAAAAAGAAGGTGATGAAAATATTCATTCAAAATCTTGATGCTTTTGAAGAGAGAAATATTTATTTTTTACATTCATATTTTCTCACGGTGTAAAGACGAAAGAATCATTTGAAAACATTGTCTGATCTTTTTTATTTGTTTTTTAAATATGAATAATCATGCTCGACATTGAAGATTATTTTTATCCATTGTTGTGCTATGTTGAATATCATCTATATCTGTCAGTTACGGCTACAACTATGATCTAAACCTTTTTCATAACAAACTTCATCTCATATTTTTTCTTTTTCAGTATTGGCTGCTCGGACTTATTTATGGTGGAGTGTCAGCTTATCGGACTATGTTGTGAATAATTAGGTTCCTTTTAAAAATAACCAGAAGACCCTGTAAAAGTCTTTTAAGGTTTCAACTATCTGTACTTAGTTGAAGACGGTGTTGTGATAAGAGGGACTACTAGTGAAAATCACCATGCTCATGGAGTAGATCAATAGTGGAGTGGACTATGGGATTTATGTTCCCCATACCACTATACAACCTTGTCTTCTTTTCTTTTATTTATTTCAACTTCTCTCTCGATATTAAGAGAGATGGAAAGGATCACTTCATTTCAAGAGGGACGTTTTAATATTGCAAGTTTTTTTAAAAGGACAGAACTCACCCCCCCCCCCCCTCTGGTGTCTTCTTCATAGACATCCCGACCTAACATCATCCTCATGGTATATAATGAAATTATTTATAAGATCATTTAAAATTATGTAATATCATTAATAAAATATAATAAAAATTCTGGATATTTATCCTCATTTTACATGAACTTCCATTTGTTAATACAAGTGTAATGATCATGAAAATTAAGAAAATCAATGATCCCGAATGATGAAATTAAAATCAATAGCTCATCGAAAGAACCATAAATGAAATTAATAAATCCATAATAAATTATATTCATGTATAAAAGGTTCTTTAATTGTTAATTACTAAATCTAATGTTATTATACAGGACATTAAAGTGAAAAGGCATTCGGACACATGGTAAGAGGAATTCTTGAACCCAACTCTCTTTAATTGGGTTTTCCCTATTTCACCCCATTTTCAGTATGGGTATTACATAAATATCATTTCATCATCATTATCTTTCCTTTTTGGGATATAAATTTTTCTTTCTTGAGTTTATGACAAAAAAAAATTTCCAAAAGAACTCTTCTTTTAAAAAACACACATTTTACTTCTTTAGATTGTTTCTTCTTCACTCAAGGATGATGATTCATGGATGGTATTCCATATTTCTTTAGGGAACCCAAAGTTTATAAATGTATGATTATTATATGAAACTAAGTCCTTTAAATGGGTAATTTAATTTCCTGTATTAATATATATTATATGTAGCATCCATGATAATGTAAATTTTATGATGTGACTGGTGCTCCAAGAATTATATAGTGCTTTAATGAATTCAGTAATGCAATGTATCTCATGAGAAAAGTGAAATATGTATGAACATGATGCTATATTTGTTCAAAACTATGTGTGGTAGTTGACCACTGAGGCATGATGTTTCATTTTTAGGCATCACCACATTCCAAGCCTTATCTTAATGACTTCCTCTCATGATTATGATCCCATTATTATGTTATGATGATGATTTTAAGTTAATACTCACCCTATATTATATTGTTTTATGTTCTTATCCATCCTCTTTCTATGATTTTAGCTCACCCCTTTTTTATGTATACCCTCAAGTGATTACATGTACTAAGGAGAATTCAAGGGCCAATAAGAAGCTATAGAAGAAGGAATTAAATAAATATTTATGTTTAGTTTTTTAAATGTTATGTATTGTACTAATTTTCCCAAGACACAAAACCTTTGGATCCATGTTTTGTATTGATTTTATGTTAATTGTCTTTAAAATTATGTAATATTAATGTAAGAAAATAAGGGTCCCTATAGTTGGTATCAAAGGATGGTTTAGTTAATTTGGGAATTAGGATTATAGAACCTTAGTGAAAACCCTTAGTATGAGACTATGTATAAGTAAGTACCTGAGATGATTTGTTTTGGACAATTCTAAACATATTGATCCCACAAGATATTCCTTTAGACTTAAATTAACAATGGAATATATTATTTACTCATGACTTGTGGACTTGTGTTTTGTTTTAACCTTTTCTATATTAGAAAATGGTGGGAACCAGGAGTAATAAGGCCAAAAACTCATGTAAAGGACAATACAGCAATTTCCCAAACTACATCTCCATTACCTCGGGAGGTAAAGTTAAAAGTTTCATGGCAATGATTACCCATATTTCCCATGTAAGGAATAATAACATGAATAATGTGGATTTTCCGCCTTCACCTAAGAGGTAGAAACTGGCTATCTAGTGTTTTATGTGGAAACAACCACCAATGTTTAGTGGATCTTCTAATCCACTTGTCACAGAATAGTGGGTCAACTCAATGGAGAAGATCTTTTTTTTACTTCACTATTATGAGATGTACTAGGTGAATCTCACTGTTTATCGTCTAGATAGAGAGGCTGATCAATGGTTGGATTTGATTAAGAACACCAAGCCGACAGAACAAATTGAAGAGATAGAGTGGTAAGACTTTAAGATAATGTTTCATATGAATTATTTCCCTCAAACTCTTTATATAAAGATATAGAGAGAATTAATAGAGTTGAATAAAAAGGAAGATGAATCTTTCACATTTTATGAAGTAAATTTCCTAGGATTTCATGGTAATATTCAGGTTTTGTTATTAAAAATGATAGAAAAATTGATCGATTATTTAGTGGTTTATAGCCACACCTTTGAAAGGCTTATGAAATTAGAGACATTCGGAGTTATAAATAAGTTTTATGATGTTCTCTCAAAGTGGATATGGATTTTGGATAATGGTATCATGGCTATGGTGATAATAAATGAAAGATGGAGTTTCAATCCACATGATCTAATGAGAAATGTGAAAATAAAACTCAACAACCTGTATGTAAAAAATGTTGGAAGAATCATCATGGGAACTGGCTAAAAGGGATAGGAAAATTTTTCAAGTGTGGGAGAGAATACCACCAAGCTCATGAATGTCGAAAAGAAATGGGGAAGTATGATAATGTGGAGGAAAGGAGAGCCCCACCCATGGTCCAATGCTACAACTATAGGGACCAAGGTAACTATGCAAGCCAGTGCACTAAACCTTGAGTTCTTGAGGTTAATTATTGTCATCATCCACCAAATCCAAACTAGAAAGTTAAGACTTATGTCATCACTATTGTAGAAGTGGATCAATAAAATGAATTCATAGAAGGTACACTGACTATTCACTCTAGAATGAAAAAAGTCTTATTTTATTATGTTTCTACGCATTCCTTTATATCTTGCAAGTTTTATAGAACTATTAAGTAAAATCCCTGAAACCTTGAAGCTAAGATATTCGTAAAAACACCTATTGGTGAAATCATTGCAACCCAAGTGTTGGAATCTTCTCTTTTTGGTGTATGTGGGAAGATTCTTCCAGTGAATCTCATAATACTTAGCTTGGAGGAATTCGATACTATACCGGGGGTGGATTGGATATTATTATATAGAGAACATAAAAACTATTATTAAAAGGAAATATATTTTCATATTCTGAACCATTCCATTCTCCTCTACAAATTCAAGGAAGATCAATAATCTCCTTTTAAAAATACTTCAACGGTCTGGGTGTTGATTCTCTATGAAGAAGCATACCTCTCCCAAATTGCTGAATCAAAGTAATTTATCAACATAGGGGAAATTACCATCATGAGGGAATACAGTGATGTATTTATAAATAGTTACTTGGAATTCCCTCAGATCGTGAGGTAGTGTTCTCAATAGAACTCATACCTGAAGCTACTCCTATGTAAAAGTTTCCCTGTAGGATGGATCCTATCAAACTAGAGGAGTTAAAGAATCGTTTATAATAGAATCTGCACAAAAGGTTTCATATGCCCCAATATGTCAGCATGGGGTGTGTCGGTGCTCTTTGTCAAGAAGAAGGATGCATCAATGTGGTAGTGTATTGATTATCGGGAACTCAGCAAGATCACCATAAAGAACAAGTATCCACTTCCAAGGATTGATGACTTGTTCAACCAGTTTCAAAAAGATCAATACTTCTCAAATTTGGATCTTCATTCAGGATATCATCAGCTGAAGGTGAAGAAGGAAGATATCCAGAAGACTGCCTTCGGTAAAAGGTACGGGTGCTATGATTTTCTGGTGATTCCCTCTTGACTTAATGATGCCCTTGAAATCTTCATGAATTTTATGAATATATTCTATAGACATTACCTCAAAAAAATTGTGGTAGTGTTTATCAATGATATTCTCATCTACTCCAAGACAAATGAGGAATATTAAGAATAATTAAGGATTTTTTTGGAGACATTATGGAAGGAAAATTTTTATTTCAAGTTCATCAAGTGTGAATTTTGGATGTAGAAAGTCACATTCTTGGTACATGTGATCAGATGTGAAGGAAGTTTTGTGGACCCTTTAAAAAAAATACAATTAAGGAATATCCCAGACCCTCTAGTGTCATAGAAATTCATAGTTTTCTTGGATTATAAGGGTACTATCTTCATTTTGTGAGATATTTCTCATGTTTTTGAAGCCTATTAACTAAGTTGAAAAGGAAAGGGGTAAAGTATGTATGGATGGAAGAATGTGAGAAAAGCTTCAAGTATCTAAAGAAGATGATCATCACATCACATGTACTCATATTACCGAAAAGTGGAGAATGTTTTATGATATACATTGATGCTTATAATAAATGATTAGGTTGTGTACTCAGGAAAAAGGATAATTTGATAGCCAACACCTCACAAAAGTTGAAGATCCATTTGTAAAACTAAGTGACACATTATCTAGATCTAGCAGCTGTGATTTTTACCTTGAAAATCTGTCGGCACTACCTTTATGGTGAGAAGTGTGACATATATATCGATCAAAAGATCCTAAAGTATATATTGACACAAAAGGATCTCAACATGCATCAAAGGATATGGTTAGATCTAATCAAAGACTAAAATTTCTCTATTCACTATTATATTGGCAAGGTAAATAAGCTAGTTGATGCTCTTAGTAGGAAAGAACCTGCTACTCTATCCATGTTGTGGATTGAGAAAGACCATATCTTTTTGGATATGCCAAGGATGGATTTGAAAAGAAAAATGGAAGGGAATGAATCTTACCTTTCCCAAATGATTTCCCAACCATCTATCCAAGATAAGATTAAGAAGGCACCACAGTATGATCTGGAGTTACAAAAGAAGGTGAATGTAGTAAAGGAAGGGAAGTTGTAAGAGTTCTATATCAATGATGATGGTGTGATTTAGTTTGGAATGAGGATTTTTGTACCTTCATGACCTGATATAAAGAAGGATATATTGGACAATACACATAGATCAACATTCTTTATCCATCCTGGGAGTACCAAATGTACCGTGATCTCCTAGAATACTTCTAGTGTGATAACATGAAGAAGGGAATTGTTCAGTATATCTCAAGCTGCTTGATATGATAGAAAGTTAAAGCTAAGGGAAAGAAGTTCAAATGGATGATATAACCATTTCCTATAACAAGGTGGAAATGGGAGAGTGTCACTATGTAATTTTTCACAAGTCACACAAAGTTATCCAAAGAAAATAATGAAATATGGGTTGTAGTGGACCGACTCACCAAGATTGCCCACTTTATCACTATTAGGGACGCTTTATTGCTTGAACAACATGTGCAGATATATGTGAAGTGGTGAAACTACATGGAGTTCCAATCTCAATTTTCTATGGTTGTGATCCCAGTTTCACATCTAAATTCTGGAGGGGTATTCAACATTCTTTGAGTACTTAATTAAATTTTAGCACGGCCTATCACCCCCAAAATGATGGCCAATTGGAAAGGACTATTTAGATGCTTGAAGATATGCTAAGAACCTGCTCTTTAGAATTCCAAGGTGGATGGGATCATATTCTTCCACAAGTTGAGTTCTCATACAACAATAGCTTCCACTCGAGTATTTAGATGGATCTATATAAAGTTATGTATGGGAAGTAATGTGAAATTTCAACATATTGGGGATGAAATTGGTGAAAGAATGCTACTTGAACCTGGTCTTGTGAAAGAGATGATCGAGAAGGTTCAATCCATCCAGTAACATATCAAATATGCTTAGAGTCGGCAAAAGAGATATACTAACAACCATCGAATGGACTTGGAGTATGACATTGGAGATAAATTCTTCCTTCAAATATCACCATGGAAGAGGTTCATGCAGCTTTAAAAGAAAGGGAAACTAAGACCAAGGTATATTATCCCCTTTTAGATCTTTGATAGCATATAATTCATGTACTATAGGCTTGAACGTCCACCGAATATGTCTCAAGTTCATGATGTGTTCCATATATCACTCTTGAGTAAGTACATACCAAATCCCTCGCATGTACTAAACTCAGTGGGGGTACAGCTGCAAGATGATCTCTCTTATTAGGAGAATCTAGTAAATATTATAGACTAGAGAGATAAGGTTCTATGAAAAAAGACAACCACATTTTCAAAGTATTTTAGAGGAACGATAAGTATGAAAAAGTAACCTGAAAACTAAAGGAGGTGACAAAAGATAAGTACTCTCACCTATTTATGTAAAATGAAATTTCGAGGGTGAAATTTCAAGTGGGGGGAAGAATGTAATGACCCAAACTTTTATCAAAGGAATTTATCCCTTCTTATAGTAATTTCACCTATTATAAATGACATAAAATAACTTAGAGACCATAATAAAAACTTTATAAATGAATAAATAATAAAACGAGCTGTATTTCAAGATGTTAAGGAACCAATACTGATGAAATAGTAACTTGACCTTAGGAAGAGTAATATCACCTTTATGAATAGTAAACCAGAAATATGAATAGTAACCACACCCATGAAAGTATAAATAAAATTTAATCATCATATAAATAAAATTATGGTATAATTATATCATAGTTTACATAAATAGATGTGTTAAAAATTATTAATTAAGTGTTGGTATTTTTATAAGTCATAAATACTTAATTACAATTTTGTGATTAATTTAATAATTTAAAAGAAAATTTATTTTCATAAAATTTATTCATAAATATATATTTTTTTGTATTATGATTTTATTATAATTTTATGAGACATTAATTAATTTTTCAAAGTGCTATAAAATCAGTTATAATATTAAAATTTTTATTTTCCAAGTAAATAATGAATTAAATTAATAATTAAGTTACTCATATTTAGAAAATAATTTTCCTAAAATGGATTTCATTTTTTAATTCTACATGTCAAAAAATTGTTAGGGAGAATTTTTGGGATTTTTTTTGAATTAAGTGAATTTATTTTGTGAATAGTGAAATATGCAAATTTACTATATATATTCATTATATGCTAAATAAACTATTCATTAAGTCATTGCTAATGTAAAAACCATCAGTTTGAACTCACATGATCGAATTACTGTATTTAGTCTCAGTAATAAACATTATTTCTTATGTTGATTAAAAAAATAAACTAAGGACTTAAATAATAAGAAAACACCCCTATCCTCCACTATTAATACTACACCCCACACCCTCTTCTCCTAACACATCTCAAGCTTTGAGCCTTGCCCAAATTATGACCAAAACACTTCCCTAGACCCTCCCACACATCTAGGAGCTCATGGTCTCATTAGAAGACCAAACCTAGGTGCCTTGAAGAGGATCTCATTAGTCAGATGACCCATTATGGCATGTGGGTGGACCCTTGGGTGGGGACCACGTGTCTGCGAGGCAACTGGTGGTACCTGGTGGGCCAGGACCCGATGGCCAGGTTAAGGCGGGGTGTCTGTGCTATCATCAAGACCCATTTGTCACATAGTGAGAATAGAATAAGAAAATAAATGAAATTGAATGCAAACTAAGATAAAAAGAGAAGAGGATTTACCTCTTGAATTATCCTCTTGAGATCCTCTTCAAGGCACCTAGGTTTGGTATTCTGATGAGACCATGAGCTTCTAGATGTGTGGTAGGGTCTAGGGAAGAGTTTTGGGCATGATTTGGGCAAGGCTCAAAGCTTGAGATGTGTCAAGAGAAGAGGGTGTGGGGCGTGGTATTAATAGTGGAGGATAGGGGTGTTTTCTTATTATTTAAGTCCTTAGTTAATTATTTTAATCAACATAAGAAACAGTGTTTATTACTGAGACTAAATACATTAATTTGATTATGTGAGTTCAAACCGATGCTTTTTTATGAATAGTGAAATATGCAAATTTACTGTATATATAAATTATAAGCTAAATACACTATTTATTGAGTCATCGCTAACGTAAAAACCATCTGTTTGAACTCACATGATCGAATTACTATATTTAGTCTCAGTAATAAACACTATTTCTTATGTTGATTAAAATAATAAACTAAGGACTTAAATAATAAGAAAACACCCCTATCCTCCACTATTAATACCACGCCCTACACCCTCTTCTCCTAACACATATCAAGATTTGAGCCTTGCCCAAATTATGCCCAACACTCTTCTCTAGACCCTCCCACACATATAGAAGCTCATGGTCTCATTATAAGACCAAACCTAGGTGCCTTGAAGAGGATCTCAAGAGGATAATTCAAGAGATAAATCCTCTTCTCTTTTTATTTTAGTTTCCATTCAATTTCATTTATTTTATTATTCTCTTCTCATTATGTGACAACTGTGTCCCGGTGATAGCACAGACACCCGCCTTAACATGGTTGTTGGGTCCTGGCCCACCAGCTACCACTAGTTGCCCCACAGACATCTGGTCCCCACCCAAGGGTCCACCCACATGCCAGAACGGGTCATCTGACTAATGACAGTCCCCATAGGACAACAAATGTCCTTTATAGTGTGTTTTTTCCTCACTCACACACACCCTGGGAAACTTCCTAGAAGGTCACCCATCCTAATCACTACTTTAGGCCAAGCACGCTTAATTGTGTACTTCTAATCAAGTAGGCTCCCTAAAAGGAATGTGCACCTTGTTGACATGGGTCATATCATTTAGTTATTTAACCCTTTATCATTCTGGGGTGTTACATGCTACCCTTAATCCAAATGGAATGATAACTCCATTACCTTAAATATAATATAACTATATAATTTTAATTTAGTATCCATCATTAAAATCCTACCTCTTAATCTTTTATTATAAAAATGAAATTGTCGCCCGTGATGTGTCAATTTAACGACATCGTGGGCGATGCACTTCCATTTTCCTTAAAACCATTAAATGGTTTAAGACATATTTTCAGGTCTATTATACAACCCTTTTTATGTTCTAGAACTAAAATTTATATATAATACTAAATTATAAAACAAAACGAGTTCGTTGTGATTGAAAAACTGCCAAAATTAACCTAAAACGGTCATCATTAACTTTTATCTAATGATTCATCCTCATGGTATATATTTAAATTATTTATAAGATAATTTAAACTTATATAATATCATTATTAACATATAATAAAATATTTGGATATTTATCCTCATTTTACACAAACTTTCATTCATGAATACAAGTGAACCGATCATGAAAACTAAGAAAACAGATGCTCCCGAACGATGAAATTAAACTCTATAACTCATCTAAAAGACCATAAATGAATTTTATAAAACCATAATGAATCATATTAATGTATAAAAAGTTCTTTAATTTTTAATTAATGAATCATATGTGATTATACTAGAAATTAAAGTGAAGAAAGCATTCAGACACAAGGTAGGGGGAATTCTCGAACCCAACTCCCTTTCTTTTGGTTTTCCCTCCTTCACCACATTTTCAGTATGGATATTCCACAAATATAATTTATTAATCATGATATTACCTTTTCTAGGATATACATGTTTTCTTCTTGAGTTTATTACAAACACAATGTTTTCCAAAAGAACATTTCTTTCAAAAAACAAACCTTTTACTACTTGAGATTGTTTCTTCTTCGCTCAAGGTTGATGATTTAAGGATGTTATTACATATTTCATTTGGGAACCCAAATTTTATGAATTTTTTCTTGTGATATGAAACCCATTCCTTTCCATGGGTTATTGTATGTCTAATATTGATGTATGCTCTATGTTACATGCATGATAATGTAAATGTTCTGACATGATGGGTACACCCAGAATTATATAGCGCAATGTAAATGTTATGATGTGATAGGTGAACTTTGAATTATATAGAAATACAATGAATTGTTTAAGGTGATATATCTCATGAGAAAAGTGAAATATGCATGAACATGATGCTAGATTAGTTCACAACTATGTGTGGTAGTTGAGCACTAAGACATGACATTTTATTTTTATGTATTGACATGTTCCAAGCCATATCTTAATAACTTCCTCTCATGATTATGATCTCATGATTAGGTTATGATGAAGATTTTATGTTAAAACTCACCCTAGGATATATTGTTTCATGTTCTTATCCATCCTCTTTCTAGGATTTTAGATCACCTCATTTTGAAGTATATCCTCCGGTGATTACAAGTATTAAAGAGAATTCAAGGGCCAATAAGAAGCTAGAGAAGAATGAATTAAATAAATTTTTATTTTTTATTTTTTAAATGTTATGTATGGTCCTAATTTTTCCAAGGCACTAAACCCTTGGATCCTCATTGTGAAATGTTTTTATGTTGATTGTCTTTAAAATGATGTTATAATAATGTAAGAAAAGTAGGGTCCCAATATTGGATCTTCCAAAACCTGACCAAATATGCTCCCAAAATTTGCGAAGAAATTCAACCAAGGAATCCCTTCGGTGAAAACCAAACAGAGTAACCTGAAGAAGAGGTAATGTTCCTCAACGAGTAATTTTGTTTTATTTCTTTCTCAACCCCTTGAATTATTATTATATAAAGATTATATAATAGCCTCAATATTATAAATATACTGAGATATATTTACTCTAAGGGTTATACCTACACCTCCATATACTTCCATAAAATGGGATGCATAATCATCATTCGTGTGTACAATGGACTACCACCTCACAAAATGATGTCATCTGTTCTTCCATTACCACCTATCAAGGTTGAGAGTAATTATTTAATTACAATTTTTATATTATATTTATTATATTTATGATGTATATATTCTTATTTTATTTTTATATAACACATAGCTTCATGATGTCCATTTTTTTATACTATGATAACGTCGTTTGTGGATGTGTGGACTACTGCCTACCATCTCCCTGAATGATTTATTACTTTTTATATTTATATATTTTATAGATTATTATAAATATATATATATATTGAATATATATGATATTTAAATAATGTTTTATATTTTTTAAAAAAATAAATAATGATACAATTAAAAATATCTTGAATAACAAGCCAAAATGTATACAAAAAAACAAAGTGGTTATTACTCGAAACGTAATCTAACACAAAATTATTAATAAACATATAATATAAAGTCATAATCAAATAATATATGGTATTATAAATAATTATATTTTTATTTGGTATTTTATAATAAAAATATATTTAATATAAAGGTGGATTGAATTTTTATGGATAAATTCAATACTTATGTTAAAGGTTTTCTGGTCTCACTTTAATTTCTGGGAGATATATGCTATATTCACCACTTATTCTTGTTGTGTGGTGTATATACTTACCTATGAAATTATATATCATGAATTTATATTATTTAATGATAATAAAAGTTTCAATTGATGTTATTCTTTCACATATCTCATGATTAAAAAGTCACTCAAGTTGTAAGGAGATTTCAAGTCTCACTTTTATTTCTGTGAGACTTGTGCCTAATTCACCACTTATTTATTTTGTGTAGTATATATAATGTACATGAATATATTATATGATACTTATCCTTAAATTTATGGGTATTTAGATATCCATTTTATGATATCCATTTCATGGGTTTTAAAGTTTCCAAAGTTACCAAATCGGTATGGTAATTTTGTCTCAATTTTCCTTCTTTGATACATATGTTTTGTTATGCACCTATATTCTTTTACAAGGTATATATACTTCCATTTGACATGTTATATCATGAATACACTTTATTTAATGATATTTTATGTTTCATGTAATGTTATTATTTCCTGGGGATTAATATTCAATGTTTCCAAAGTGGTAAGAGTTTATTGCTACAATCTCATCGTTTATCAGGATTGTTTATGATTATGCTTCTATTGATGAAATATTGTGATCCATATCACAATAATTATCATTAATTTTATTCTCCTATGGTTATTCATGATATATTCAATTAATGTTACCTTTTTTTCACTCTTTGTAAATTAATATAATTAATAAAATATTTTTAAGAAAATCCGACTTTATTTCACTATTCGGTTGGAAAATTTTTTTATTCAAAATCAATGATTCCTAAAAAAATAAAAAATGGTTTTAAATTATCTTTCAAGATCATTTTTAAGGGAATTTATTTTAAAAGTTCGTTATGTTTTAAAAAGTTTTTTAAAAAATTATGTTCAAAAAGTGTTTTAAATTATTTTCAAAGCTTCGTTTATATGTTTTAAAAATGTTATTTTAAAAGAAAAGGATTTCAATTACTTGAAAATTTATTTTATATTTTTTCAAGGATATTTTCAAAGAAAAATGTTTTTAAAAATTTTTATGTTCAATGTGTTTTTAAAATTATTTTCATTGATCCCTTTATATGTTTTCAAAAGGTTATCTTCAAAGAAAAGTATGTTTAATGTGTTTTTCAAAGAAAATCTATTTTCTCAAGAAATATTTTTCAATGATATTTTAAAATTATTTTCCATATCATATTATATATATTTTTGTTGCTCAATCCTTACTAGGGATATTATCCAACAGTAATATTCATATTCTTTCTTTTAATGTTTTATTTTTTGATCGTATGAATTTTATGAAAACTATTTCTCTTTCATAGTTTATATTTTTATGAAACCTGTTTCTATTTCATCGGTTATATTCTTATGAAGACCATTTATATTATACATTTTATATTCTTATGAAACCCATTTATATTTCAATGGTTATATTCTTATGAATTCTACTTCTTTTCATGTGTTATTATTTGATAAAATGATTATTAAACCTATCTCTTTTAAATAGGTTATGATATGATGATATTTTTATGATACCCATTTCATTTAATGGGTTATGATAGATGAATTTCTATGATATTGGGGGACACGTATGTATGATTTCATTATGTGATGGTTGGGACCTATATATCTATCCTATACATTAGGTAAATATTTATATCTCATGAGAAAAAATGGCTAAAATTGAGAGTGAACCTGGTTCAGTAAGGGACTTTGTCTGCAAGATAGTCTTGGGAGTGAACCTAGACTACTAAGATGGTATTGGGAGTGATACTTGACTACTAATATGGTATTTGGAGTGAACCTTGGCTACTATGATTTTATTTTAAGTGAACCTTTACTACTACGATGGTCTTGAGAGTGACCCATGACTACTAAGATGGTCTTGGGAATGAACCTTGACTTCTAAGATGGTTTGGGGAGTGAAACCATTCCACTATAAAGAACATATTGTAACTTAGGATAGTGGGTTTTCCCACATAGTAGATTCATCCCCCATGAAGTTCCTTAATAATCTTTGGTAATGATCCTTGACTTCTTGGGGATGATTTTATTTGTTTATTTGTTGACCACGATTCCATGTATTATTCTTATGTTATACTCTCATGAATTATGATCTTTATTCCATTATCATTAATGTCTTATGATCTTATAATATTTGTTCCATGTATCATTTATATGATCTTTGATATTAAGGGTGTGATCTTAAATATTATTCTCATGTTCTAATACCCTTATTCTCATTTTATTCTTATATATCTCCATTATTTACCCTTATTGAGCATCTGACCTCGCCCTTTATTATGCTTCCTTTCCTCAAGTTATGAATAGAGTTTTTAAGTAGGAGTACTTAAGGGGTGTATCATTATGGGATGTATTTAATATCTTTCACTAATTTAGAATAATTTGTTCCATGTTTCCAAAGACACTAAACTATTACATCCCTTGAGCATGTACTTTTGTAATGTGATGAATATTCATCTAGAAGAATATAACATCAATATATGTTAAGCCTGGGTCACTATATTTGGTATAAAAGGAATTTTTTAGTTAAAATTTTTAAACTAGGATGATAAAACTTTAGTGATATACCTAATTATATTTTCAAGGATAAGTATAATGATGAGTCAAATTTTAGGAAAATGTCCTTGAATTTTAGTAAAGAACTGATAGAGCAGTTTCCAATCAATCACATCCATGTCTGGATACTACAAGTTGTTGTATCTCTGGAACAGATGTACATAGGGGTAACAACCTCAAAAATATGTATCGATCTATACTCAATCGAGGATTGGTGTAGGACCGTGAATGACATGTGAAAGGTATGGGATGTTTTAATAGTATTGTTTACATTAAATGTAAGAATTATTATTAAATTTAGGATGAGGAACCTTAATACATGATTCATATTTCATATTTTAGGAAAGGGGTATTAATAAATATTTTTATAAATACTATGTAATGGTTATGAATAAATTTGGATAGTTGGCCTGTATATGTATTGGATTTAATGAATTGTGAATCATTATGTATATATTTTCCATTAAGGATTTGAAAAAAATTATATTGAATGGTTTTTATTACATAGAAAAAGGATTTAATGGAAAGGTGATATTTTGATTAAGGTTAGGTAACCCTTAATATGTTTCTAATGTTCAGAAAATCATATTTAACATGGATAAAGTGGTGATTGATATGGATAACGTAAAATAAATAGTATTGATTACCATGGAACTGATTATTGATTTATTGAAAAAGTGATATATGTTATCATGGATTAAGTTTATAATTTTGTTTTTATTTAAGTAATATATCATATAATATTTGGAATAAGAAATCATACATGTTTAAAAAAAGGTTTTATGGTAATTCAGGTCATTACCATGTTTCAAGATAATACATGATAATGATATTCACATGTTTGGAATGTGACAACCAATAACTACCTTATGATATGTGGGGGGTCAATGTTAAGATGATTTAGTGACCTTATTTATAAATTTTTATATTTTCATCTTTTGGAAGGGATTCAAGGTTAACCATTTATGGAATTGTTTAAGTTAAAGTTCGGATGAATTTTTAGAGATTAAACTATTATCTCACCATTTGAGGATTTATACATATTGGATAACCTATGATATCCTTTTTTTTAATGAAAACTAAAGAGATATGTAATTTATTATCTTTCAATATATGGATCTTATGATCCATTACTACTTCAAGAATAAAAAAATCCTCCTTCATTTTTTGAGTAAGAGATGAAGTGGAAATTGGTTAAGTCATTACCAATGTGTGAGATTGTGTATATGAAATGGATTGAAATCAATTTATTGTTTCTACTTGTGAATATTCCTCAAATTTAGGGAAATTATCTTGGAACAAAAAATTTATCCTAGTACCTTCATTTTTGATGAATCAAAGGATCCCTTAGATCATCACGAATTTATGGTTTTGTGATCGTTAACATTATTTGGGTCACCCACTTATGTTAATCAATGTTCTATATCACTCTCCATAAAAACTTTATAGTTATATTTCACTTCCAAGTCCATGTTTTAACTTTCCACATATTTTTTCTAGTGTGTAAATGTAGTTATGAGTTTGGGTGACCATTATGTTTCCAAAATTCCCTTTTTTAAAGGATGTTTTTGTGTTCATTTTTACAATGTGGGTTTCTATGAAAGAAACATTCAAATGTAAAACCTTGGATAAACCGCATGAATTTCTAGGGACAAATCAATTTTAAGGGGGTATAATGTAACACTCCAAGATTTTGTGAAATATATTTTTTTGAATTAATTTAATCTTTTTCATATTTTTTTTTCACACAACACAGAATATAGCATGTGTTATATGAAAGCACTAGGTTTGGATTTCTTTACACATAACACCAAGTTCATATTTCACTGCATGAAATAATTACATTATCTTTCGGTGCAGGAAACAAAAAAATTTCATTGTGTTATACACAATGTCGAGTTCCTTTGATAGTTTTTGTTATATGAAAGACCTAGTTTTCCCAAACTATAATTTATTTTTATTATTGTTATTAAAAAAATTATTATAGTAGTAACAAATCCATTGAAATAATGGTTATGAATAAGATTAATTAAATTATAAAAATATAGTTTAAACATGTATATAAGAATAATTATTTGGTGAAAATTGAATAGAAATGAAAATAAAACCCTTTTGAAAAATATTGGAAATCTTCTGTTAGAAAACTATATTTATGAAATTAAATACCTTTTACCATAATAAATTAAAGAAACCACTTTTGATAAATTATTTTAATAAAAAAATTATATATTAATAATTAAACTACTTAGTGTTAATATTATGTGTTTTCTAGACAAGATATAAGAATAAATCCAATTTTATGCATAAAGATATATTTTTTTCTAAAAGGTGATTTTATCTCCTTTTACCAGTGCACCAATTTTAAATATATTTTTGGAAAATTTTAAAAACATTATTTGGAAAAATAATCTACATTTTTAAAATTTCAATATCAAAATTTACTTTGGGTGATTCTTTTTTATTTTTCAGAGAAGTTTCATTTTTTTTATAAATAGTGTGAAACACTGAATTTTAATTGAAATTTTCTTTTTATTATAATTTATTTATATAGTTAAATTATATATTAAATTGGTTTTAAAGTATATTTATATCAATTATACATCTATTAACAAGATTTTTATAATTTTAATCAATTACACATTGAAATTTGATATAAAATCATTTCAATATTTTAAACATTTTCACTTTAAAAACTCATTATTTCATCTCATCTGTGAGATTAATTTTAAATTTATTTATGCCACTTTAAATTTTATAATTTGAAAAAAAGGATTCATAATTTTTAATCAGAATAATTTATAATATATAGTAATTTCAAAATATATTTTAACCAAAAATACTAGTGAAATTAATTATAATTAATTACAACAATTATGTTAAAAAATGAGTTTACTTACTGGTTAAGAGGACAATAACCAAGAAACATGTAAGAAAGACATTGGATGTCCATATTTAGACCATATAATACTTTTTATATAAAATTTACCATTATTGAGGCACATTATTTAAGGGAATCATCTTAATAGTGTTTACCTTTTTATATTTACAAGAATGTCACTCCTCCTCCACAATAAAAGGGCACTCACCACCTCAGGTTTCCACACCTCTCAATACATTTGGTATCACACCCTGAGCACGCTCTTCTGGACTCGGTGCTTGAAAAAATCTCTATACTTTTTTTTAAAAGAAACTTAACAATTACACAACACTTTGTACAAATGAGGAACTTTTACCAGTCAAGGTTCTAGAGATATTAGATTACATTTCCCATTTTTTCAGAGTTGGAAGAAAAAAATTGTCCACTACACTTCCATGTGCAAACTCCGAAAGCAGACATCTCTAAATAAACTTCTAAGATATGTTTGAAAAATAATTTTTAAATAAAAGTTTGAGCATTCAATTACCCATTAAGGAGTTTCGAAATCCTTCGATAAATCCCATCAAAATATTTCCTTGATAATCCATTCGAAACAAATCAATTTGAAATAAATTTGTAAAACAACCTTTACAAAATACTATAATGTTTTGAAAATTAATTATATTTCAAAAACACTTTTAAAATAATCCAGTGATTCAGTTGAAAATATTCAGCAACCCCTTAAAAAATTACTAAGGCTGCTCGTAACTTTGAAGACTATCTTGGGCCTACCCACTTGAGGGATGGATTCACTGTCCAATACCCTATCGTATTTACAAGGTTTGAGTACCGGTCTTTTTAAACATTTTTGTATTGGATTTCCTTATATACATATAATTTTCACTAGTGTTTGAGTTTTGAAAATATATTTACAATCATTCTTGGAACAAATATATACTAATATTTATTAAAAATTGTATATTCGACTTGGTACGATCAATTCTCAATATCCTCGCACTTAAAATTTCATCCATATTACCATAAAAAACCATTTTTTGTAAAGTTTGTTTAATGATATAGTATATATGTATATACCTATATATATATATGCGTATGAATGTATGAAAACATATCGATACATGGCCATAATCGTGATATGAGTATGACATTCATGTAGATCCATCATTTAAATTCATAATATTCCATAAATAATCAATTTTCTATTTTTTTAAAATAAATAATTAATAAAAAAATAATAATTATTATAATTCATATGAAACATAATCTTCATCCATAAAAAATTAGTTTGAAACATGAAATCATAATTTTGGATTAAATAATATCTCACTAAATTTTGGAAATAAAACATTTAAATTAAAAAATGACATAATTTAACATGATCAATCAAATACATGTTGAAAATAAGGAAAAATAATTTCAATATAATTGACTGTTGAAAATCAGAAAAATAGATGGAATGAAACATAGAATTTCTTAATAATAGAATTAAATAAATATACATATAAATATATCTCTTTTAGAAAATAAATATCATAATTCTGAAATAAAGAAACAAACTATTCCTTAAAAAAATAAAATGGAATTGAGAGTGAAAATAAAACATTTGAAAATACATAATTCCTTAAAAAAAATAATATGTAATTTCATAGAAAGTATTTTAAAATACATAATTCCTTACAAAAACAATAATATGTAATTTCATAGAATGTTTTTGAAAATAAATAATTCCTTACAAAAACAATAATATGTAATTAGATAGAAAGTATTTGAAAATACATAATTCCTTACAAGTTTTTGCAGAGTCTTCTTCTACTTTGGTATACTCTTCGAATTCTAATTACTTACTCTCTCATAGAGGATTTTCTCTAAATAGAAAGTTTCAGAAAATAAAATAATATATCATACCTCTCCTCTAAAACAACCTTTCTAAACTCTTACTCACCGTGCAACCAAAAAAGTGGAGGCATGCTGCTTTATATAGCAGTAATCATACTTCAAATTTAATTCAAATTGTCTTGATATTAAATGGAAATATCATGGATCCAATCAAAAAATAATAATAATCCAAACTGTATTCATTGTAAATTGATAAGAGTAATAAATTGGATTTGTTTCTTTCCTCAAACTAAAATTTTCACAGCACATCAAACTGATTTGAAAATTACTTATAAAAAATTGCATAGACCAACATTAAACCAATATTGTTTTAAAAATTGATGTTTGAAGGAAAATCCAAAACAAAGAAGAAATATTTGATTAATTTGGCACAATTGACAAATAGTAGATAAGGTTTTGGGATATGATTCGTACAAGTTTTGTCAAAATGAAATAACATCAACAGAAACCATTGACAAAATATATACAAAAACACTAGAAAAGTAATTCATACATTATAAAAATCCAAAATCCCGACAAATCTAGTGGATAAAGATTTGAAGAAGATATTGAACATGCCACTGGATCGAAAATGACCAGAGAAGAAAATTGAAATCAATGTATTTAATATATTTAAAAATTAATCTAAAACCTACTTGCATATCTATTTAGTACGAAGCCGATCCCCAAATCCCCCTCAGATCCTCACTGATAATAGGTTCTCAGCCTCGATGAAACCGGCCTCTCTAATCTCAGTTCAGCATGAAGTTGATCCCTCACCTTGTACTCTTGGCCAGCGACTCACAAAGACGAAGACGAAGTCAAGCCCTCACAAAAGACTTGATTCGCGACCTCGCCTCCTCCCCCTCAGTTCGCGAAGAAGAAGAAAACGAACCTACTACTTGGCCTCGACCTGAACAGTCAATCGAGCTCAAAGAATATGAGACTCACGGCTCCGCTTTATTTGGCGTAGGGACTCCGCTGCATAACCCTATCCTGACCTCCCTAAAACTCAAAACGCGGTTATTCTTTTCATTTTTTTTATATTTCATTTCACCATTTTTTTTCTTTTATATCATAAATTATATCATTATATATGTGTGTATTAAAATACATATCATACATATATATCAAGATCGTAATATGTATTTAAAATTATCATAATTTGTTTTTATCTTATTATTAATATTATTATTATTACATATTTAATAAAATATCATAAATTTATATTCGTTAAACTATATTGCATTTATTATTATAAAAAGTTTATTTATATAGATATTATATTTAATGTTATGAAATATGATCATTAATATTTCATTTATATCAATATATATATATATATTCCCTAATAGATAAAATGTATTATATACATATTAAATCATTTATTATTTAAACAAATTTAATTTATAATCTTCTTGGTTAACATATCAATTAATTCAACATAATTATTAGTAAGACTATTAATGTCAATTAATCTTTGGTATTAATCAGTATAAATTCCATTTTAAAAAAATACTCATTTATTCATGTATAAATTAGTTTTAAAACTATAAATAAAAATACACGGTTTATATTTTAAAAACATTTATATGAAATTAATTGATAAAATCAAAATCTTCTTTAAAATTTCATTTTTTATGAGTTATGTCTTAATTATTTATTTACTTGTTTTCTGTAAATTATTACTCTTTGATAACTAAATTAATATCATTTCTAAGTATTTTAATTTAATTTAATCATATTTAATCATAACATTTAATTCAAAATTTCTAGGATTTTACAATCCCCCCCCCCCTTAAATGAATTATTCCCTCACAATTCTTTCATCGAACTTATGAAAATTCTTAATTTTCATCTTCAGAATTAAAGAATATCTAAGGGGACTTAACTATCCCAAGAATATTCTAATGCGTAGATCATTTTCCTCAAAATAAAACATCTAATCTCCAATGTTGTCTATACCATTCCTCTGACACCAATTATAATGCCTCGATCCCACTCTTCCGAACTCGGTTCTTGAAAAAATCTGGGTAATTTTTTTTAAAAGAATCTTAACAATTACACAACACTTTGTAAAAATGATGAAATTTTACCGGTCTAGGTTCTATGGATATTGAGTATGTTTTCCATTTTTTCAGAGTTGGAATAAAACAATTGTCCACTACCCTTCCATGCGCTAACTATGAAATCAATGACATCTATAAATAAACTTCTATGATTCCTGTGAAAAATAATTTTTAAAGAAATGGGTGAGCATTCAATTGCCCAGTAAAGAGTTTTGAAATCCTTTGATAAATCCCATCAAAATATTTCTTTGATAATACATTCAAAACAAATAAATTAGAAATACATTTTTAAAACAACCATTACAAAATACTATAATGTTTAGAAAATTAATTATATTTCAAAAAAACTTTTAAAATAATTGAGTGATTCAGTTGAAAATATTAAGCAACCCCTTAAAACAAAACAATTATGGCCACTCATAACATTGAAGGCTATCCTTGGACTACCCAATTAAGGGATGGATTCACTATCCAATACCCTATCATATTTACAATGTTTCAGTATAGCTTTTTTTATAAAAAAAATTTGTATTAGCTTGCCTTATATACATATAATTTTCACTAGTGTTTTAGTTTCAAAAATATATTTTTAATCATTCTTGGAACAAATAAATACTGATATTTAATGAAAATTATATATTCGACTTGGTACGATCAATTCACAATATCTACGCACTTAAAATTTCATCCATTTTTCCATAAAAATCCATTTTTGTAAAGTTTATTTAATGATATAGTATATATGTATATACATATATATATATATATCTATGTGTGTGTATTCATGTGTGAAAACAAATCGATATATGGCCATAATCATGATATGAGTATAAAATGCATGTAGATCCATTATTTAAATTCATAATATTCTATAAATAATCAATTCCTATTTTTTAAAAAATAAATAATTAATCAAACAGTAATTATTATTATAATTCATATGAAACATAATCTTGATCCATACAAAATAAGTTTTAAACATAAAATCATAATTTTGGATTAAATAATATCTCGCTAAATTTGGGAAATAAAACATTTAAATTATAAAATGACATAATTTAACATGATCAATCAAATACATGTTGAAAATAATGAATAATAATTTCAATATAATTGACTGTTGCAAATCAGAAAAATAGATGGAATGAAACATAGAATTCCCTAATAATAAGAGAATTAAATAAATATACATATAAATATATCTCTTTTATAAAATAAATATCATAATTCTCAAATAAAGAAACAAACTATTCCTTACCAAAATAAAATCGAATTGAAAGTGTAAATAAACCATTTGAAAATACATAATTCCTTACAAAAACAATAATATGTAATTGCAAGAAAGTATTTCAAAATACATAATTCCTTACAAAAACAATAATATGTAATTTCATAGAAATTATTTCAAAATACATAATTCCTGACAAAAATAAAAATATGTAATTAGATAGAAAGTATTTGAAAATACATAATTCCTTACAAGCTTTTTTAGAGTCTTCTTCTACTTTGGTATACTCTTCGAAATCTAATTACTCACTCTCTCATAGAATATTTTCTCTTAAAATAAAGTTTTATAAAATAAAGGAATATATCATACCTCTCCTCTAAAACATCCTCTCTAAACTCTTACACATCGTGCAACCAAAAAAGTGGAGGCATGATGCTTTATATAGCAGTAATCATACTTCAAATTTAATTCAAATTGTCTTGATATTAAATGGAAGTATCGTGGATCCAATCAAACATAAAAAATAAACCAAACTTTATTCATTGCAAATCGATAAGAGTAATAAATTGGGTTTGTTGTTTTCCTCAAAGTAAAATTTTCACAGCACATAAAACTGATTTAAAAATGACTTATAACAAAATTGAATGGACTAGAATTAAACAAATACTATTTTAAACATTTATGTTTGAATGAAAATCCAAAACAAAGAAGAAATATTCGATCAATTTGGCCCAATAGAAAAATAATAGATAAGGTTTTGGGATAGGATTCGTATGAGTTTTGTCAAAATGAAAAAATGTCAATAGAAACCATTGATAAAAGATATTCAAAAAATGATAGAAAATTATTTCATACTTTAAAAAAATCCAAAATCCCAACAAATCCAACAGATAACGATTTGAAGAAGAAATTGAACACACCACTAGATCGAAAATGACCGGAGAAGAAAAACTAAATCAATGTATTTAATATATTTAAAAATGAATCTACAACCTACTTGCATATTTATTCAGTACGAAGCAGATCCAAAAATCTCCCTTAGATCCTTGCCAACAATAGGTTTTCAGCCTCGATGAAACTGGTCTCTCTAATCTCGGTTCATCACGAAGTCCATCCCTCACCTTGTACTCTCGGCCTACAACTCACGAAGACGAAGACGAAGTCAAGTCCTCACAAAATCCTTGATTCGCGACCTCGCCTCCTCGCCCTCGGTTCACGAAGAAGAAGATGATGAACCTACAACTTGTCCCCAACCTGAACTATCGCTCGAGCTCAAAGAAAATGAGACTCGTGGCTCCGCTTCGTCTCGCGCGGGAACTCACCCGCATAACCCTATCCCGGCATCCCGAAAACTCAAAACATGGTTATTCTTTTTATTTGTTTTATATTTCATTTCACCATTTGTTTTTCTTTTATATCATAAATTATATCATTATATATATGTGTATTAAAATACATATCATATATATATATATATATCAATATCGTATCATGTATTTAAAATTATCATAATTTGTTTTTATCTTATTATTAATATTATTATTATTACTTATTTAATAAAATTTCATAAATTTATATTAGTTAAACTATATTTCATTTATTATTATAAAAATTTTATTTATAAGGATATTATATATAATGTTATGAAATATGATCATTCATATTTCATTTATACCAATATATATATATATGCCCTAATAGATGAAATGTATTCTATACATATTATTTCATTTCTTATTTAAATAAATTCAATTTATAATATTCTTGGATAACATATCAATTAATTCAATATAATTATTAGTAAGAATATTAATGTCAATTAATCTTTGGTATTAATCAGTATAAATTTTTTTTTACAAAACTAATCATTTATTCATGTAGAAATTAGTATTAAAACTATAAATAAAAACACACGATTTATATTTAATAACATTTATATCAAGTTAATTGATAAAATCAAAATCTTATTTAAAATTTCATTTTTTAAGATTTTTGTCTTAATTATTTATTTAATTTTTTTCTATAAATTCTTACTCTTTGATAACTAAAGTAATATCATTTCTAAGTATTATGATTTAATTTAATCATATTTAATCTTAACATTTAATTAAAAATTTCTAGGATGTTGCATTTTTATCTTAAAAACCCTGAAAAAATAAGCTTCAAACTTGCCTAACCTCAACCTAGAGTACTTTATTTTGGTATAAGTCCAACCAAGGAATCCCTTTGCTGCAAACCAAAATAAGATATCCGAAGAAGAGGTAACATTCCTCAATGAACAATTTTGTTTTATTTCACTCTCCATCCTTTAAATTATTCTTATATCAATATTATATCATAACATAAGTATCCTCAATATACTTATATGTTGTTATGTTATGGTTAAAACCTACACCTTCACACACTTCCATCAAATGAGATACACAATCATCGTTTGTGTGTATAGAGAACTACCACCTCACGAACCGAGGTTGTTTGTTCTTAAATTAAAACCTCTCAAGGTTGGTAATAATGATGTAAATACTATTTTTATATTATATATTTGGTATTTATAATTTATTTATGCTTATAAAATTATTATATAACACATACCTTTATGATTTCCATTTTGTGGGAATATGATAATGTCGTTTGGGGACATGTGGACTATCGGCTCATCAAAGAAATGTGATTCATTTAAACTGTACATGGAATTTATTAGGGGTGTGTTTATTAAATTTATATGATATATATGACATAACAGTTCAAATATAATTATAATATATATATACACATATATGTCATCTACTTTCTTTCAATATGACAAGAAAATTGAAACAGTGTTCATGCGTATGTACGGCCTACCATCTCCATAAACTGTGTATTCCATTTCATATTTATATCTTTTAAATAATATCATAAACACCAATATACTTAATATAAATTATATTTACATAATTTTTTATATTATTTATATATATAAATTATAATATAAGTAATAGGATCAATAATAAAAAGTCAAAACATATACAAAAATTAAAGCAGTTATTACCAGAAAGGTAACTTTAACATTAAATTCATAAACAAGTTATATAAATTCATAATAAAATCATATATGGTATGATATATAATAAAATATTTCTATTCTATAAGTACAACAAATTTATATTTATTATTCATTATTTTTTAATGTGTGTGAATAAATTCAAGACTTAAGGTAAGGGTTTTCTTGTCTTACTTTTATTTCTGATAGATATATGATATATTCACCAATTATTCCTATTGTTTAGGGTATATACTTCCCTATGGAATTATATATCATGAATTTAATTAATTTAATGATATTAAAAGTTTACATTCATGTTATTATTTCACAGATATCATGATTTAAAAGTTACTCAAGTAGTAAGGGGAATTCTAGTCTCATTTTTATTTCTATGATACTTATGCCTTACTCACCACTTGTTTATTTTATGTAGTGTATATAATTATCATTAATTTATTATATGATCAATATACTTAATTTTATTTGTTTTTAAATATCCATTTGATGATCTCTATTTAATGGGGTTTTATGTTTCAAATGTTACCAAATCGGTAAGGTAATTTTCTCTCAATTTTCCTTCTTTAAGCACAGGTTTTATTATGAACATAAATTATTTTATGAGGTTCATATACTACCATTTTACATATTATATCATAAATATACTTCCTTTTATGATATTTTAATGTTATTTTAATGTTATTTTTTCATTTGGATTATAATTCAAAGTTTCTAAGGTGGTGAGAGTTTATTTCTACAATCTCATCATTTATCGGGATTGTTTAATATTATGCTTCTATAGATGAAATATTATGATACATATCTCGAGATTTATCATTAATTTTATTCTAATATAGTTATTCATGATGTCTTAAAGTAATTTTACCATTTTTCAACTCTTTAGTACTTGATAATTAAAAAAAATTTGAACATTTGGCTTTGTTTCTCTCTTTGGTCGGAAATATGTTTTATTCAAAAACATGCTCCCTAAAAATGTTTTCAAAAATTTGTTAAAATTATAATTCAAGATAATTTTCAATTAAAATTATTTTAAAAGTGTGTTATTTCTTAAAAATATTTTCAAAACAGTTGTATTTCAAGAAGTGTTTCAATTTATTTTCAAAGCTTTATGTACATGTTTTCAAAAGGTTATTTTCAAAGAAAAGGATTTAATTGTATTAAAATATTATTTTATTTTATTTTTATTGAAATACTTATTTTAATGATCACCAAATACTTATTAATGTGATAATTAATGAGTTTCATGTTTTCTATTAGCATTTTATATTATGATATATATTGGAGGAATTTGCCTTAATATGAGACACAGCTAAGAAGACTAACCTCCAAGTAGAAGTCTCACCATCTGTAAAGAGTCACCACTGAGATGGAAATTGGAAAAAAAAGTATAAGACACTACCAGTGATTCCTTTCATCACCTTGAGACACTATCACAGAATTCATACAATCATTCAACAGTTGGTGTTTTTTCGATGGTTTCAACACCTAAATCATGAATTAATTCTCCAATATGATCCTCTACCTCATTATGAATATCATCATCAGCATTGGATGTTGAATTTTCAATTCTTTCACCATGCAAGATCCAACGTGTATAATTAAGGCTAAAACCATAACAAATGAGATTATCCTTGATTTCTCTGGAGTTTAACTTTCTCATATTTACACACTTCACACATGGACAGAAAATCAAATCAATATTTTAAAGATGTCGTTTAGCAAATTCCAAAAAAATTATCAACTCCTTTTACATATTCACTAGTGGTTCTTCGTAAATAAATTCAATTACGATCCATTAATACCTGATATCACAATATAATTGATGAATATATTAAAACATATAAACATTTAAATATCTATCAGATAAATTGTAAACAAAAACATATTTAATAAAAACTATTAATAATCAGATAAAAGACATCAGATATGAAACACGTTTACAAATAGAGTAAACAGTTTATTTTCATATTATATACATGTGTGTTATATTGATATTATAATTTAATTACAATATCATTCTTTTAAAATTTATTTGTTCATTTTACATAGTTGCAATATTTTGATGTTGCATGTGTCAAAAATATTGAAGAGTACATTAATTTAAAGGATGCAATAAGTTAAATGTGGGAGTACATGGAAATATGTATAAATTATTGACGATTTTGTGGTATGATATATACCTATGTACTAACAAATACATGTATCGAGATTAATATGACGGTGAATATAATATCAGTTCTAGATAGAATGATAATACAAACAAAAAATAATGATAATACAAACCAAAAATAAACTAATAAAATCTATACCAACAATGATAATACAAACAAACACTAATAATGAAAATCGCTCAAAAATAGGGAGATGAAATCTATACCAACAATGATAATACAAACCAACAATGATAATACAAACAAACACTATAGTGTTTTAAGAAACAATATAAAATCTATACCAACAATGATAATACAAAAAATAATGAAAATCACACAAAAATGATAATACAAACCAATGATAATACAAACAAATAATGATAATACAAACAAAAAATAATGATAAACTACAACTAAAATCGAACCAATAATAAAAATCACGCAAAATAGGGTTCTTCAAGAAGAAATAAACAATGGGAGATTAAACAAGAGATAAAGAGGAAGAACTAATACTCGAAATCGTGAAAACGGCACAAAACCTTCAACAAGGGTTGTCCAAAATCGCAAATCACATTCGAAGGTCGTCGGGAGTCCAAAGCGCCACAATGGAACTCGATTTCGACGATCGAACAAAATGAGGGTTTCGGTGCGCGAATAATTTTAAAAGACTTTTCGCGTCGGTTTTAGAGAAAACCAACGCCAAAACATAAAAAAAACATTTCGGCATCGGTTTTTAAAATAAACGATGCCGAAAATAAAACTTATGGCGTCAGTTTTCCAAAAAACCGACGCAAATTTTTGTATTTTTTCTATTTTCAGCGTGGGTTTTATAGAAAACCGATGCCGAAACTTGAGTCGACTGGATTTTCGGCATTGGTATTATAGAAAACTGATGCCGAAACTGGAGTCGACTGGATTTTCGGCGTTGGTTTTCTTGAAAACTGACGCCAAATTTTTTTCTATAATTATTTTTCCCGTCGGTTTTACTCAAAACCGACGCCAATTTTTTATTTTTTTATTTTCGGTGTCGGTTTTCCTGAAAACCGACACTGAAATGTTTTTTTAAAATTATTTTCCGCGTCGGTTTTACTCAAAACTGATGCCCAAAATTTGTTTTTAATTATTTTCGGCGTTGGTTTTCCTCAAAATCGACGCGGTAAATTGGTTTATTATTATTATCAGTGTCAGTTTTCTTCAAAACTGATGCCAAAACATTTTAAAAAAAAATTTCGGCGTCGGTTTCATGAAAACCGACATGAAATATCATCGGATAATTGTTTTGGGATCGGTTTTTTGAAAAATCGACACCAAAAATTTCCCGCACATACTATTCACGTCGGTTTTTAAAAAACCGACATTATTACGATGACGTTAAAACCCATATTTCCACTAGTGCACACACTTAAAGGAGATATTATTCTTCAATTCATCAGAATGCAAGAACAACTTACTGATATTTTTAAAAAACCATTATCTTCTGATAGATTTCAATACATTAAACAAGAATCTAGGAATGATCTTTATAAGTTAATCATTCATATCTACTTCTTATTTAAATAATTTTCTAACATTAAACTACTCCTTATTTTAGGGGGAGTACATATGCTTTCTTGTTTTTATTCCTTTCTTAAGATTTTCTTTAAAAAAATTATCTTTCTCTAAGTTTTTTTAATGAAATTTCAGTATTGGAAATTTCGGTATTAGAAATTTCAGTATTGGAAATTTTGGTATTGGAAATTTTGGTAATGTAAATTTCAGTATTGGAAATATCGGTATTGGAAATATCGGTATTGGAAATTTCTGTATTCGAAATTTTGGTATTGGAAATTTCGGTATTGGAAATTTTGATATTGAAATCCCAAATTTTAAAACTTTCAAGAGAATTATTATAATATCGATAAATTCCTTAGAGTATTTCAAAAGGTACACTTTTTAACTCTTTATTTTATTATCTTAAGTTTTAGTTTTTGGTTTTTCAAAATTTTAAATTATGGTTTACCCTACTTCAAAAGATCAGAATTCATATTTTTTTAAATCATCCTCAACCGTTAGATCAGATCCGGTTTTTTTTAACTGTTTGATTATCTTATGGAAGTTGAAAGGTTATAGCCCCGTCTATATAAGGGGTGCCTCGTTTATAAGCACTGCACCATCCTTACTGATATCTGTGTCGAAGCTCTGATTCCATCAATGTTTTTGTTCTGATTCTTTTGTTTATATCACCCTGAATTACTCCTGAATCCTCAATAGATAAGATGTTGATTACCAAGGAAATAAAGGATTGGTCAATATTTAGGGAAAGGTTGATTTTCCATAACTTCTTTGAAAAATATGACTCCCTTATCTATAAGGTGATAAGAACTAATGGATGGGAAAGTGTTTGTGTGGCTAAGGAGAAAAGTCGGGATCCGGTTTATCCTGACCTGATTATTTAGTTCTATGAATCTGTTACTTTCTTCCAAGACGATAGTAAGGATCTGTTTAAGTTGAAATGTTATGATAAGACATATATAGTCCCCTATAAGAAGGAAGCAAATGTTCTTAACATTCAGTATGAAGGGGATGATATTATTTTCTCTCAAAAACATCCTAATAAGGAAGGTTATTTTCAAAAATCCAAAGCTTTGGAGTATCTTGGTCTCAAGTATATTAAGAATCTGAAGATTATGAATCATTCAACAAACCACATGATGGTAGCTCTCTGGATGCAAGGATTTCTTATACCAAGAAAAGAGATAAGGTCTCTCTAAAGATATGTGATATCATTCTGTTAGACTTTCTCGTCAACTTAAGGAAGAACAAGTTTGTGAAGTACATCTTTCTCACCATCAAGGCAATAAAAGGTGTATCCATCAGATCTCAGATACTAATGTATCCAGCAACTATCTCCAGGAAAATTTTCTTGTTCCTTTAAGAGTTGAATGTTACATGCTGATGGGTCTCAAAGCATTTCAAGATTTTATTACTTAGTGATGACACTCTAAGAAGGATGAAGGTAGAGTTCTTACTGGAATCCAAGACTTTTGAAGAAATGGTTGTCCATAACAAGGGAGATGTTCTGGAATCTTCAAAATCGGTACCTAAGAAAAGGAAACAGGAAGAACCTAGCATGCCTATACTAGTTCCTGATGTCCCGGTATCAGCACCTCCTCCTGTAAAGAAATTGAAAGCTTATTCCGATGCAACAGTGGAAAAGTGGAGAGAAATGGCAGCTACCAGAAAGGAAGGAGATCATTCCTTTGGCTTAAACCCTGTAGAGGCTAAGTCCTTGAGAATCAAGAAAGCTGAAAATCTTGAGAAATAAAATAAGGAGAATATCCTGAAGAAGAAATCCTTTGAAGCTAAAGTGTTACAATTCCTTCTAAAAGCTATAGAAAAGAAGTCTCAATAAGTACAGAAATCTCAAGTTGTTCATAAGAAACTTGTTGCCACTCCGGAAATCCAGAAAGCCAATAAAGTTATATCTTTATCAGAACCTGTTCAAGAAATAGAAGATATTATAGTTCAAGAATAATATGATGATGGTTTAAGGTAAGTGGAATACTATATTGGAACTCCTTCGAGTTTAGTCTCTAAATATGTTTCAGAAGAACAAATTGAAGAAGAAGTTGAGGAAGAAGTTGAGGAAGAAGTTGAAGTTGAGGAAGAAGTACAAGTTGAAAAATAAGAAGTAGAAACTAAAGTGGAAGAAGAAGAGAAAGAGGAGTTTTATCATCAAGATGGTGAAGAATAAGAGTTTCAAGAGGAAGAAGATGAACAAGTAAGAGTGTTATGGTTTCCTCATATGAAAAGGAAACACCTCAAAAGTCATCTAAGATAATAGAAAAATCAGTTTCCTTAAATCCAAGAGGAGCTCACAAAGGGAAAGTTGCTTCATGTTGTGAATCCTCTTCATCTATTGAACATGACTTTGTCAAGATATCCTTAATAAAGTTGGTCACCACCATTTCGGTTCTTTCAAATATAGATGCCCAAAGTCAAATGATGCAAGAAACCCTGAATCAAAAGATGGAATTGACCAATATTCTTATGGACATGGTGGTCAAGCAAGAGGAATACTTTAGTAATATTTTGTTTGATTAAAAAGATCAGAAGGTGACTTGAAAGAAAGGCTTTAACCATACCAAAACTATCAATGAAAATATAAGATAGTTTGGTGACTTAATGGATTCAACAAATGGAGATTTTGATACTTGTGGAACTGAGTTCAACAAGGTCAAGGGATCAATCTTTGAGAAATCTAGTCAAATAAATTATGTTGCCCGATCTGTTAACATTGAGAAGGAAGTCAAAGTAGAATTAGAGAGAAATGTGGCTACTTAAGAAGAAAGTATCTTGTCATTAGAAAAGAATACTCACAATCAGGAGATCTTGTTGAAGAATTTCGAAGAAGGTCATAAGGAAGTGAAGAAACACAAAGACTTGATAAAGATGATGTTGTCTGAGAAAAAGAAGGATGGATGATTTTTCCTTACATTTCGATGTTTTGTTGTAATCTAAACCTTATTTCCAAAATTTCCTTAATAAGATTCTTTCATATCATTCTTTTGTTTTCGAATGTATGCTTTCTTAACCTTACAGGTACATCTTATACTTATCTATTCCTTTCCCTCTTTTTTAAAATCACAAAGGGGGATAATTTATTCAAAGGAAGAATTTAATGAAGATATCAAAAGAGGAGAATCTATTAAGGGAGAGTATGGTAAGAAAGGATAATTTCCAAGTAAGGGGGAGTTTTCTATTAATAAGATATGTAAATATAAGGGGGATATTTCTTCTTAAAAAGGAAAACCAGATACTAAAGATTACAAATACGATCCTTGGGAAACATAACCTAAGGGGGAGTTAGTCTTATTCATCAGAAATAACATTAAAAGGGGGAGATAAGTTTTTCTACTTGTTTATCTAAGTCAATATATTCTTCCTTAGAAAAGTTGTTTGTTCTTTCCAAAAAGGGGGAGACTGTTGAGTCAATAAGGTTATCTTATTACTTCTCCATTCCTTATGGTTTTATGTTTTGAAAATCACAAACACTTTTTCTTAAGTTCTGTATTTTTCTTAAGTTCTGTTTTTTCCTTATGATCTTGAATTTTCATTCCATTATACTTATAGATTTATCATTACAATTTGTCATTCCATTATACTTAAAAAATAGTAATTTTGTTTTATGATACCGACTTTATGATTCGTAAGCCGATGTATAAGTGATACCATCTTTATGATACTGAATTCGGTGTATAAGTGATACCGTCTTTATGATTCTGAATATGGTGTATAAGTGATATCTTCTTTGTGGTACCGATTCTGGTGTGTAAGTGATACTATCTTTATGATTCTGAATCCGTTATATAAGTGATGCCATCTTTATGATACCAAATCTGGTGTATAAGTGATTCCATCTTTGTGATACCGATTTCGGTGTATAAGTGATACCGTCTTTATGATTCTGAATCTGGTGTATAAGTGATACCATCTTTATGATTCTGATTCTGGGGTATAAGTGATTCTGATTTTATGATTCCGATTCCAGAACAAATGAGATATCGGTTTCTCAATCCGAATTACTTTTCCTTATGAATTCGTTTTCTTGATAATGTTTTTTCTTAAGAATCCATTTTTCTTAATAATGTTAGAGTTCTATAATGTATCATTAAAATATTATCAGATTCCATGTTTTCTTACAAAATGTTCATCTTTAATATATACATCGTTTCTGTTACTTGAAATGATGTCGTACAATCTGTTACAAACTAACCATTGTTTGTTTGATACGTGTCCAAGTGCATTCGAAATTTAAGGAAAATATGACCGTTGGAGAGGAGCCGATCATTGGGAAACTTTACCTATAAATAAAAGTTCATTTGAATGACAAATAATGCAGAGAGTGGATGAACTTGATGCATGTGAACAAGCTGTGAAGTAATTTCTAGAGAGAGAGGATCTTTCAACTCTCAGTGCTTCGTGTGGATGTCTTGAAAAACTTGTTTGGGTGTGAACAACTTGTTCACACATGCTTTGTGTAGACTCCGATCATGCTAATCATGGGTGCCCAGGTTTGGAAGACAGAGGTTCTGATTTCCTTCTAAATCGAGGGCTTGCGGGGATAGAAAGATAGATATTGATCATCGTATTGAGGGCTTACCTGGGTTTGGGTAAGACATACTTTCTTGAAAGTATAAATCATGGAACCTTTATCCAAGGTTGTTGGATACCCTTATCTTTGGGTTAAAAGAATCTTGTAGTTACTTGTTTTCTATTTCAAGTTGTTTTATTTCTGTTGTAATCTTATCTTGGTTAAATATAGAAAGTACACCTTTCTTATACTTTCTAATTCTGTTACTCTGATTATATTATAGATTCTATATGCTTTAAGGTAGAATATTTCATTTATGAAAAGGTTTCTTTTAGAGGTTTTGTGTATATTCTTCTAACTTTGTTAAACTAAACATTAAAGGTTCTATAAGAATTTTTAAAGAATACAATTCACCCCCCCCCCCCCTTGTATATTGAGCATCTACATTCATCATTTCAATCCTACAATTCTGACCTCAGGTCGATCTTCAAGAACACTCTAGCTCCTCATAGGTGGTTGAGGATATCATCTATTCGAGGTAATGGTTATCATTTCTTAACCATAATCTAGTTAAACCATTGGTAATTCATGCATATCATAAAGGTTCCATCCACTATCTTAGAAAAAAGGATTGGAAAACCCCAAGGAGAAGTATTGGGTCAAATAAAACCCTTATTTTTAAATCCTCCAACCGACTCTTGAGATCTTGGAGCTCATTACGTGCCATCCTATATGGAGGAATAGATTTTGTAGCTGATCCTAGAATGAGATCAATTTTAAACACTACCTCTATCTTAGGAGGTATTATATATATATATATATATATATTTTTAGGGAAAACCTTCCTAAAATGATCCACCACTAGAGAAAAATCTATCATACAAACTATCCGATAATCGAGGAAAAATAGTTAATCTAGGTTGTCACTCCACCCAGCATATGATGCACTAGTCCAGCTCGACTGTACTGGACATCTCATTCACCCTTATGTACATACCTACCACTATAAATTGAAAGGAAATTCAATATTTGGTGATAAAATATAATATATTCATGATAAAGAATTATCCCTCATCCCAAGTATAACATTAAACCCTATCATCTTAAGGTTAAAGAAATTCCACAGAAGGTAGTAACCACCAGTCTCAAGAGGACAGTCCTTACAATAGTGTATACCCTCTGATTGTACACCCAATGGTGTGTCTAGGGTCATAACCCCATAAAAGTACATAATTTCAATCCCAATACTTTCCAAGATCAATATAGAGATATAGGAGTGTGAGGTGCCTATATAGAACAAAATTATGCAATAGTAGAGGCTACTAGAATAGTACCACATACATTAGATGGTCATGCACTCTTCTCCTCATGTATCTTCTATAATACATGAAACTAGCTTGATCCACAACTGTGATATATAACTAGAATACCCTGAGAAGTCCCACTCTGTCAGTGCTAAAAATTAAAAGTCTGGCTACCACAACCATGACCTCCTCCTCATCCTTCTCGGGTGGTGCTACTCAAGCTTACTGCAAGACATAGAGTCAATGATCCTGATACTAAAGGTGGAACTAGTATGGGTCCTATTCCTTTAGAAATTGGAATAAAGTTCTAAAAAAATATTTGAAGACGAATCATATTTTCACAAGTATGACACTAGAGTAGGTATCTATCGTACTATGTCTTTACATGCCCTAACCATCCACATTAGTGGCATACAACAAATCTATGAGTGCGGGTACTCAATCCACCAATACTCTAACAAGAAATCTCAAGGCTACGCTTTCTGTTACTGGAATAACTACCTAACTATCTCATTATTGACCCTCTGTTCCTAGTACCATCATCTTGCCATGGGTTATTCGCAGTGATAAAAGATTGGTTCATGATCTTAAAGATGTTAGATAGGATAAAGACATTCAACTAAGAATGTATGGCATACCAAATCCCATCCTCAAATCATCTCACTACCGATAGCTCATCCCCAACAAGAAGTGGTGAAAAGTGGTGAAGTTCGGTGAAACAAGTTGAATAGTCCATGATGGATGTATTACCCATCTCTAAGTTATTGAATTCCCTGGCTCGGTAAGCTCTTATAATCTTAGGTAAAAACTAATCATAAAATATAGTTTGGAAGTCTTCCTAGACCAAGGCTAGATGACAACCAGTCTAGGTAATCACATCCCACCAACGGTTATAGAAATCACACGACATGTAGGTGTAAAGCTTTAACCTCCTCTCTAGAGGCATATCTAGATGTTGAAAGATAGATAAAATGGATTCTAGTCATGAATCAATAGCTTAAGGACTTACATCCCTAGAGAAGATGGTTGGATGTTGTTTTTTGAACTCATGAGGAAGATCAAACATCATAGGTGAAGGTTGTGGAGAACCCTATATAGACTACATCAACCATAGGAAACTCTCTCGAAGCTGAGTGTTAGTGCCCAGTTTGGGAGTAGAAGGTGGTTCTATAGGTGTCACTGCTGGAGGTAAAACTGGTGGATCAGGTCCCACCACCTCTGGAGTATCATTGTCACCACCCTCCTGGTGCACGACGTGAGGATGTCATGGTGGAATAGATATACAATTCCAAGAAGACACCTAAGAATGAGATTAAAAAATTGATAGAATATCTAACGGAATCAGAACAATAGAAAAGGGCTCATACACAACATACTACCCCAACTACCCACATAGAATCTCAGGGTATTGGTAAGTATTTAAGTTCATATTTATAGGGGTTTCAGTATATAGAGGGTCAATTTCAAGTTAAGGAGGGAAACACTCTTTATGTTTTTCTTTCCATATTTATTTACTGGAAACCATTTCATTTATAAATCAGAATTTATATTTTAATTTCATAAGTGCATATATACATAATAAAATGTTCAATTAAAAAAAAGAAATTCCTAGTTTATTAAGCCCCATACACTTTATAAATAGAATTTGACTCTCATTTAATTACAATTAGTTACCCTTACATTCAACATCAATATGTAATAGGTAAAATAAAATGGCTTAATTAGATAGACTACCCAATCCAATTCCTAAAGGAACATACACTTTATAAATTGAAATTTCAAGTTGTGTAATCGCAGCCAAGGCCAGGATCATGTAACTAGGGGTGTATGGATAAATTGGATCAAAAATGTCTATTTAAGATTCCATCATAAAGATATATGGAAAAATCATTTAGATAAAGGGTGACACTTTAAAAAACTGATTTCCCATCCCTATAGAAGACGTTAGTAGAATAAGAATTTATAATAACCATGGCTCACTCAATAGTCACAGGAAATTTAAGGAATGAAATGAACCTATATGATATGGAATATGCATGGAAAGTGATTCATTGGGTTACTATAATGATTCATGAAAAAATGATCCATTTAATACTAGGTCAAGGTTGAATCTACATAAATCATAAAAATACCACAATTCGTGTGTATCACCCAACAGTTAAAATATATCAACTGTAATAGGCGGAATATAGAACACTAATTTCCTATTCCCATGCAACTTGGTGTTTACACTAGATATGGTTTAGATACTCTAGGAACAACTTATGTCCAAGTTTCAACATGTTCTTAATATCATTTATAACATCCCAAAATAGTAATAAAAAGAATATAAAACCTCTTATACCACTTTGGGACATCCTAGAATCATTTCACTTCTGAGTAACTGAACTCGATTGGCCACATGGACTCAAGAACACCACCCTGTATGGCATGGGATGCTGACTAGAAGCAAGGTCCTAGGGTGTGTTTGTACGGAGACTATTCCCTCATGTTAGAGTGGAGCATAGTAGAGATAATAGATTAATAAACAAAGGAATCATAATAATAAAGAATAAGGAAATGAAAACATGTATAAACACCAAAGCAATGAATAATCATCAAAAGTTGTAAACTGAATCATATAAAAAATGATGATTTCATGTCTCTACAAAAAAGAAAACAAATATACATGGAAGTAGGAAGACAATGAAATAAATAATATGAAAAATAATAAAAGTGGTAAAAAAAACTATCCAAGCATCATGATATCTGGATTGGTCATATACTACCAAGCTCCTATACTAAAGAAAGAACTTAGGTGTCCAAAGAGGGACATTCCATTTGCCCACAATTGTAATCATATAATCTACCTGAGTACCAACAATGGCCTAGATAGGGTATGAGATAAACTTAGTAGGTCAGCGCTAATGGTTTTTATAGAAATCCGGTCTATGAATATAAACTTTAACAGTGTGCAGATATATAAAATTAATACTGTACTGATGTAAACAACCCAAACCATCTTCATCCTCAGTTGGAAATATCTCTAAACATGTGATCATTTAATTATTATCTGGGGGTTAAGATTTATAATATACTAGTAACCATGGAGTAATAATTATGATAATAATAAAGGAGGATACATGAAAAAACCAATGCATCCTTGACCTCAAGGGTCAAGCCAACTCAATGTGGTAACTCATGTAGTCTGGGAATAAGTATCTAAGTGTAATCCAAGGGGTACACCCTAAGAATTCCACGATAAAATAGTCTAACCAATTCCATGGATCTCATCTATAGTAATCCTAAGCTAAACATGATTGGGACCAATAGGTTGAATCCATGGTGTTGCGTGTCCAAAGACATCAACCCGAATCCAAGGAGTATATCCAAGGAATTATAATAGATAGAAAAGTGTTAGGTGAATCATCAGTAAATTTTCGATGCACTCATATAATAATACAAGGACTATATTCTATTGTGGGTATCTCCCATGAAAATAGGCTTGATTAATCGAAATGTCATCCTCTAGGTACTGAAGTCATTCCCTTGAGAATCCAAGGTGGGATCAAGTCTGACCATTCCTATAAAGTTGAAAAAGGTCCAAAAGTAATAGGAACTTATACTCATTTAATTTATATAAATATTTCATCATAGACCAAGTAATTTTATATGACAATTATATTTTCATTAGGTTCATTTCGTTACCTTTCATCAGACATGAGATTGTCAAATAAGGACATTCATCCAATTATCAATTCAAGTTTCAAAGGTAAGGTCCAAGTAATATATATACACATATACCTACCTTTTAATGATTTATAATAAATTTATTTAAATTAAATAACTCTTCTTATTTAAGTTCAAGTAGTTCTCACCTAAACTATGTATCAAATAATCTCAATATAGGTCACCAAAGGAATAATGAGGAACAAACCCTACTTGGGGTGGTCAACATAGAGGTTACAACCCCCAATGATATCAAGAGGTGTCATTGGGGTCTTAGAATACAATCTAGAAAATTTAAATTTGAGTATATGAATTTAAAGGGAAAATGCCCAATGAAACCGGCACGCACACAACAAAATAAATTTAAAAATGGTGATACTTTGAAGGAAAATTCATAGACCAACTGCCTTATGCCTAGAGTAAATTCCTCACATAGTATCATCCCTTAGTTTGGTCGGGATCAGAAAAAATAAAATAATCTACAGATGCCCTGAAAATAGGTCATAATATCTTACAACAAAATAACTCATTCGAAAAGATGATAAATGAAGAAAGGAGTAAGAGGAATTCATCACTTACCAAGAGTAATACAATAATATTATAAGATCTTGATTTTGGGGTTAGATGAAGAATTTATCAAGGAACCTAAGTGGATGTCATGGGAGGAGCTTCTAATAAAAGAGGGAGGGGGTGTTTTTATCAGCTGAAGAGAAAAAGAATATAGGGGTGATCCATGTTAAGGAATTAAGGTCAAAATAGTAAAAGCACCCAAATTTTAAGATTCTCATGTTTTGGCGGCATGGTTGGTCAAACCATGTTCCAACCATGTGCCCATCTCTGCCTCAAGACACCCCTCACATAGGATAGCCACACTATTTGAATAACTATGAAAAACTCATGTGAAACTCCTATGTCACATGTCTAAGACAAGTCACACAACCATTCATCATACATTTCAGGGTTAGGGGAAATAATGATTCCCTCATATGTGTACCAAAACCCCTCACATGGTATAATAAAACTATGTATCCTCAGTAGCACGGTTTCTTTTAATCGTGTTGCCCAGCTATTTTCTTCAAAATCCAGAGATCTAGGCTCCAAACAAGCCCCAAATTCTCTCTTACCCCTCCTTAGACCATAGGTAACATTTAAAACGATAAAATAAAGGATAAAAATTTAAATTAAAAGATTATGTACTTTGAATAAAAACTAGGTTCTTACATTTTATCCATGATATCATACTTGAGAATTATACATTATTAGAAGTGAATATGATATAGCTCATAAAGACAGGTGAGACCAATATATCTCTCCAATGTATTGGGTAATTATTTAGTATTCAAAGTTGAAAAATGAATAATATAACTAGGTAGGTTACTTCAATGGAATTATCTGGGATTCAGTTATTTTTATAGGAGTTAGAAATAAATAAAAATGGGTTATGAATATGATGCTCCGAGTAACCTATATTATTCTTGAAAAAAATATTTTTTATGGAAATATTTTATGTTCATGAGAAACAAATATTTTAAAGTGAAAGGTTTGTTTTATTAAAAGAATTATTTCATGATTTCCAACATGCCTCAAGATTCCTTCATGGTTTTTACTATTCTTTTTAATAGCTTTAAAAAAATTCTTGGAGAAGAGATTAATTTTCACTTATGGAAATGTTTTATTAATGTGATCAAAATTTTACTATGAAAAAGGTTAACAAAATCATGGGTTTTAATGTTTTAATTGGACTAATAATATTATTTTATTTTTATATCCCTTTTTAATATTTTGTTTCTTATACCATAATTTTCAAAAACAAATCATAGGATATAATGATGAGTATAAATTTTATTGAGGTCAAGAATTACTCTATGGTGACCCATATTAAATGAAGAAAATATGTCTTGAATTAAAAAGGTGTGTAAACTTAAAGATCTATTTTTTGTGGAAAATTAATACTATGTGAAAGTTTCCACTTTATTATGTAGTTTTTTTAATTAATTCTCTAAAACTATAAATCCAAAAGATCCTTGAAATATATGAAAGTGAAACCATTATAATAAATCATGTAAATATGGGTTGATTATGTTATGAGTCTATATAGTTAGTATCAAATGAAATGTTTGGATACCTTTAGAGGTTAGGATAATTTTAAGAGATATTTTTAAGAGAATATAATTTGTAGTTTTATTATCATGATATATATTTTGATGATTTCCATATTGTTTCATTTAATTCATGTATGTTCAGAATAATTTTATATCGAGGAAACAAGGAAGTTAAAGTAGGAAGGAATTAAAGGGAAAATAATTTTTAAAATTAGCAACCAGGAATGGTTAGAATAAATAATTTTTTATAATTATTAACTCATTCGACATGGTATATTAACTATGTCACCCATGAATTTGAGTGATCAAATTTTCAATAGAGTAACATGTATATAGTGGAGAATTTCATGAAACAACTCCCACTAACATTCATTAGATATTTGGACCCTATTAAATATGAAGGATAGATCAATCCTATAGAAAATACATTTTATGTTTTGGGATGTACAAAACATAAAAAAGTAACTCTAGTTATTTATCATCTTGAAGGTGGAGTTGATCAGTTTTAGTCTCTGGTTAAAAATACTAAGGAAAAATATGATATTGTTTTCATGGAGTAGAAAAACATTAAATTTCATTTTCTTGAGAACTATTTTCCTAAATTACTTCAAATAAGAATAGAAAGACAATTTATGGAGTATAATAAAAAGAAAGAATACTTGATGGTTTCTTATGAGATAAATTTAACTAGACTAGCTAGGTATACACCAATGTTTTTTCAAGATCATAAGAAAATTGATAGATTTTACATAGGCCCAAAAACCAAGTTTATGAAGAGAGTTGGCCTCTCAAGAATTTGAAATCTATGATGAAGTTTTTCTTTGTTCTATGAAACTTTAGAAAGAGTCTTGCAACACTTATATACTTTATGAAAATAAAAGTAGAAAATGGTTAAGGTGCCTATAAATGGAGAAGAATTCAACCAATAAATCTATACATAATCCCACCAAATGTTCTAAATGTGGTAAAAGTGTATTTTAAAGAATCTTTTTGTAGTATTAGGAAAGTATTACATATGCGGTAATCTCTTAAATTTAGCTCATTATTTAAAGGAAAGAAGTTCTAGTCAGACCGATAATGGGAAAATAGATATTCATCCAATAATGAGATGTTTCAGTTTCAACAAGTTATATCATTATGAAAATCAATGTTCAAATTTATTTAATCATATTTTGAATTATCAATATATAAAGAAGATAGGTTTGAAAAGTAGTTTACAAATACAATGAATGTTTTTATACCATTAAGTGAAGTGGTGTCAGCTCCAGGGAACTCATTAATTCTCAAATATTGATCTCAGGTCTAGCTATCACTAGCTGAAGGTGAAGGAGGAATAAATTCTAAGGACAATATTCCATACTATATAGGGTCATTATGAGTTTATGGTTATTTCATTTTGGTTAACAAATTCACTCTATATATTTATAGATCTTTTGAATATAGTTTTCTAGGAGTATTTGAATAAATTTATAGTAGTTTTCATTTATAACATCTTATTTTATTCCAAAAGTTATTAGGAACATGAGAAATATCTAACAATTGTCCTACAAGATTTAAAAGAAAAAAATTAGGGAAAATACCGTAAACGTGAATTTTTATTGAAAATTATTTTGTTCTTAGAAACATTATTTCTAAATATGGAATAATTATTTATCCTGATAAAACCAAAGTAGTTGAATAATATACAATACCCACAAATTCAAATGAGATTAAAAGGTTTCTTGGATTAATGGGTTACTACTGAGAGTTTTTTTGAGAAATTTTCCCAGTTATATAGGCCACTAACTATGTAAACGCAAAAAGGAGATAAATTCATATCTAAAAAGGAATGGGATAAATTATTTCAAGAATTTAATAGGTTATTGGTTAATTCTCTATTAGTATCCTTACCAATAATAAATAGTGAATTTATTATTTATAATGATACTTATTTGAAATGGAATGGTTGTGTCTTAATGTAGGATGATCAGTATATGCTTCACATCAATTTAAAATCCATGAGTAGAATTACCCTATGCATAATCTTGATCTTATGGTGGTGGTTTTTGCTTTAAAAATTTAGTGGTTTCTTTTATATGTGGTAAAATGTGAACTATATAATAACCATGAAATTTTAAAGTGTTGATTTACTCAAAAAGAGTTAAACATGAATCACAGAAGATGTTTGGAGTTGATAAAGGATTATGATTCCACTATCATCTAGGAAAATAAAACAAGGTAGATAATGACTTATTTGAAATGATAATGTATCATTAACCATGCTATATTTAAACATGATCCTTTTGATAATGATTTAATGAATGTTTCCCTTGAAATTGGGAATCTAATAAATACTTTTATTTTGGTTCAACTGTCAATATTTTAACACTTAGAGATTTTATGGAAAAAAAGTAATTGATTTAAACTTTTTTATACTTTTCATTTCTCACAACACTGAATATAGATTGTGATTATGAAAGTGTTAAGTTTTGTTTGTGTTTCACGCAACACCAAGTTAACCTTGCACTACACACAACACTTAGATTATATTTCGATACATGCAACACTATGTTTAGATTGTGTTACACATAATTTCCTGTTCATTTTATAGCTTCTGTTAAATGAAAGACATAGTTTTATCAAAATACAATATACTATTAATAATATTATTAAAATATTATTATAGTTTTCACTTAGTTTTTAGAATAGTGGTTATTTATAATATTAATTAAATTATAAAAATATGGTTTAAAAATGTATATATGAATAATTATTTGGTCACCAATTAACTAGAAGTGAAAATAAAACCCTTTTGAAAATATAGTAATTTTTTTACTGCAAAACTATACTTATGAATCAAACACAATTTAACTCAATAAATTAATTAAAACAATTTTTATAGATGATTTTAATTAAATATATATATATTATTTTCATTCAACTATTTAATGTTCATATTATGTTTTTTCTAGACAATAGAAAATAATAAATCCAATTTTACGCCTAAAGATATAAATTATTTCTAAAAGGTAATTTTACTACCTTTTAATGGTGAACCTATTTTAAATATAATTTTTTACACTTTTATAATTTTATTTGAAAAAATAAAATTCATTTTTTAAATAGTAATATCCAAATTTTGTTTAGGTAAAGTTTTGGTATTTTTATGGGAAGCTTTATTTTTTTGGGTGAATAGTGAAAGAACACTGAACTTTAATTGAAAACAGAGTTTTCATATAATTTATTTATGTAGTTAAATTATATTTTAATTTGTTTTTAAATAATAAATATATCAATTATATATAAATTAATTTATTTTAGGTCATTTGAACCAATTTCACATTGAAATTGAAATAAAAACATTTCAATCATTTGAACTTTTTCACTTTAAAAACCCATTGTCTCATCACATCCGTGAGATTAATTTTAAATTAATTTAAGCTGGTTATATGTTTATAATTTGAAAAAATGGATTTCATAATTGGAATTATCATAATTTATAATTTTTAGTAAGTTAAACTTTGTTTTTTTCCAAAAATATTTGTGAAAGTAATTAAAATTAATTTAGCGATTAAGATAAAAACAAGTTTACTTAGTGCTTGAACTTTAACTTAAGGGGTTAAATAACCAAGAAAAATTTACAAAATACAATTTATTAATATATTTATACCATATACTACCTTTTATAGGAAATTAGCCATTATTGGAGGCATTTTATGTAAGGGATATCTCTCAAGAGTGTTTAACTATTTATATTTACAATAATTTCACTCCTCTTCCAATATAAAATGGAACACACCCCCACTTACTTTTTCACACCTCTAAAGCACATTGGAACATAATTTTTTTTCCTAAATATCCTCCCAAATTCTCTTAATTTATTATAGAGGCCTCACTTTGGGCATAAATCCAACCAAGAAATCCCTTTGGTGTAAACTAAAAGAAGTTACCCAAAGAAGAGGTAACATCCTTCTATAAGAACTTTTGTATTATTTCTTTCTCCACTCACTCAATTATTATTATTCCATTCTTATGTAATAAAATAATTATTATAAATAAACTTATATGTTGTTTATTTAAGGTTTCTACCTACACTCACAAACACATCCATCCAATGGGATACATAATCATCGTTCGTGTATACAGAGGACTACCGCCTCACAAACTAATGTCGTCCGTTCTTCCATTACCACCTCTGAAGATTGAGAATAATGATTAAAATAATGTTATTATATGATATGTATTATATTTATAATGTATACATGCTTCAGTAATTATTATATAATACATACATTCATGATTTATATTTTTTGGGAATATGATAACTTTGTTTGTGGGTGTGTGGACTCCCGCCTCTTCAAAGTGATATGATTCATTCACAATTTACATAGAATTTATTAAGTATAGGGTTTAGTAAATTTATATGATATATATGAAATAAAAATTATACTTTAAGTCCAATTTTTATATATAAAAATATATATAATTTTCTTTCTTTCTTTCAACACGATACGAAAATAGAAACATCATTCATGCATATGTACGACCTATCGTCTCCATGAACAATGCCTTCCAATTAATATTTTTATCTTTAATAAATTATTATAAATAATTATATACTGAATATATATGATATTTATATAATGTTTTAAATTCTTTAAATAATTAAATCATTATCTAAGTAGTAGTATCAAGAATAACAACTCAAAGCATATACAAAAAACAAAGTAGTCATTACCTGAAACATAACATTATCATGGAATTATTAATAAACGAGAAACATAAAGTAATAATAAAATAATATATAGTATTATATATAATAATATGGTTCTTTGGTATATGTATAATAAACTTATATTTATTATAAAAGAGTTTTGAACATGTACAAATAAATTCAAGACTTAAGGTAAGGGTTTTCTCATCTCACTTTTTTTTATTTGAGATTAATGCTATATTCACCACTTATTCTTATTATGTGGTGTATATAATTCCCTATGAAATTTTATATAATGAATATAATTTATTTAATGATATTAAAAGTTTCAATTGACTTAACTATTTCATGAATCTCATGATTTAAAAGTTACTCAAGTAGTAAGGGGATTCCAAGTCTCACTTTTATTTCTACGAGACTTGTGTCATATTCACTACTCGTTTCTTTTTAGTGGTGTATATACTAACCATGAATGTATTATATTATTCTTATCCTTAAATTTATAGGTATTTAAAAATACATTTTATGATCTTTCCTTTATGGGTTTTATGGACAAAAAATTATCAAATCGGTAATGTAATTATGTATCAATTTTCTTTCTTTGAGACACATGTTCTGTTATGCACCTATATTCTTTTACTATGAATATATATAAACTTTGACATGTTATATCATGAATATAGTTATTTTGATGATATTTTATTCTTAATTTAATTCTATTATGTTATGGGGATTATGATTCAATGTTACCAAGCTCGTAATATTTTATTTCTACAATCACATCATTTATCAAGCTTGTTTATGATAATTCTTCCATTGATGAAATATTATGATAAATCTCTCAAGAACTCTCATGATTTTTATTATACCATATTTATTTATGATATATTCATGTAATTTTACTATTTTCCCACTATTTGGTACTTAATATAACTACTAAGGTGTTTTTATAAAATCCAACCTTATTTCTCTCTTCAGATGGAAATCTATTTTATCCAAAAACCATGTTTTCTAAAAATGTTTTCAAAAAATCTTTTATATTTTAAAAATTGTTTTAAATTGTTTTAAAATCTTCCATTATTATTTTTAATGGTTATTTACAATGAAAAGGTTTTTTAATTTTTTTATGTTTTAAAAAATTATTTTTAAGAAGAAAGGATATTTTCCTCAAGAAATATTTTAAATGATTTTTAAATATTATTTTATAAGTTTTTAAAGTGGGTTTCAAATAAAAGGATTTTGAAAAATTTTATAGTTTAAAATTTGGTTTTGAAAGAATGGTTATTTTCCTTTCAAAATTCTCCATGTTATCTTTCAAATCCTTCTCCATGTAAGATGAAATCATTTGATATAGATTATAATTTACTATGGATATTATCTAAGAACACCATTCTCACTATTTCTATGAATGTTTTCTGTTTAATATGTCAATTTTTTTAAGAAACCTGTTTCTCTTCCATGTGTTATACCATGATAAAATTCATATGAAACCCATTTCTTTTCTTGGGTTATTCTATGATGAAATGATTATGAATTCTTTATTTTTCCATAGTTTATAATATGATGAAATATTCTGAATACCCATTTCATTTCATGGGTTATGATATGATTTTTATGAAATTTATCTCTTTTTATGGGTCATGATATGATCAATGTTTTATCATCATGTGGCACATGTATATATGATTTCATTATGTGACAGGTGGGACCTATATCTCCATCCAATGCATTGGGTAAAGATGTATATATCATAAGATAGGTATGGATAAAATGGGGAGTGAATAGGGTTAATTAAGGGTTTTTTAACTAATATGGTCTTAGGAGTGATCCTTGACTACTAATATGGTCTTGGGAGTTAACCTTAACTACTAAAATGGTATTGGGATTGAACCTTTACTACTAAGATGGTCTTGGGAGTGAACCTTGACTATTAAGATAGGAAAAAAGTTGAGAGGATTGACCCACCAAGGGAAGAAGTTGTAACCAGATCCACTATAAGGAAAGGGCTGCGACTAGGGATAGTGGTGTGTCCCTCCCGGTGGGTGCATCCCACATGAAGTTCCTTGATAATTTTTGGAAATGAGCCTTGACATATATGGAACGATTTTATATTCTTATGTATATGCAGAAAGTCTGTATTTTTTCAATGATATGCTCTCAGGAATCGTTACCTTTGATTTCCTTATGATTTATGTCTTATGAATTTCCAACATTTATCTCTTGAATATGTATTATGATCTTTGATATGCAGGGTATGATATTCACATGTTATGACCATATTCTCATATAATTATGTCTATGTTATGATTACATATCACCTTTATTTTTTACCCTTACTAAGTATCTGATCTCACCCATTCTTATGTTTACTTTCCCCAGGTTATGAAGATAGGTTTCAATTATGATTACTAAAGGGGAATATCTTTATGGGAGATGTTTATGATATTTCACCAAATAAGAATAATTTTTTCCTAGTTTCCAAATATACTAAACTACTATGTTTCTCAGGCATATACTTTTGTAATGTGATAAATATTCAATTAGAATGATGGAATATCCAAGTATGTTAAGCGTGGTTCTCAATTTTTGGTATTAAAGGAAAGTTTTAGTCAACCATTGGAAACTAGGATGATAAAAACTTTAGTTAGATCCCTCAGGATAATTCTAAGGATATTTCTAGGGATGTATCTAAGAATAAGACTAAGGTTTTAGAGATTTAAAAGTATATCTCATGCAATAGGAATCCTATAAGTATTTTTTTCATGATTATGTGGTTTTTTTCTATTATAAGTGTTACTCACACGAGGCTTTTTAGTCATAGTCAATATAAGGAACTAGAAGGAACTTGGTTAACATTGGATATTTTATATGTGGAAAGTATGGGACTTATAAAAATTGATTTCCTATGTAGAAATAGCATAAATAGAATCATGAAAGTGGTATGATTATTTGTTATACTACTAAAGATAAATAGACCTAAAACATTAGGTGAAAGGTATAGGATGTTCTAACAGTATTTTTTACATTAAACATAAAAATAATGACTAAATTGAGGATGAAGAACCTTAATAAATGATTCATATTTCATATTCTATGAAAGGGGTATTAAGTAATAAGATGATGAATCCAATGTAATGGTTTAAGAATAATTTTGGATAATTGAAGAGTATGTGTATAGGAATTCAAGAATTATATTTAATGAATAATGAATTATATGTTTTCTATTAAGTATTTTTTATAAAAAATCAATGGTGATGGTGAACTAGAAAAGGGATTTAATGGAAAGGTGATATTTTGATTAAGGTAAGGTAACCCTTAATGTGTCCCTGATGTTAAAAAAAAATTGTGTTTATCTTGGATAAAGAGATGATTGATTTGGATAAAGTAAATTGGATAGTACTGATTACCCTGGAACTGGTTATTGATTTTTTGAAAAAGTGGTCTATATTATCATGGATAAAGTTTAAAACCTTTTTTTGGAATTAAGGAATATATCTAATAATATTTAAAATAGTATATCATGCATGTTTTCAATAAGGTTTTATGGTAATTCAAGTTATTACCATGATTCAAGAGAATACATGAAAATGATATTCACATGTTTGGAAAGTGACGACCAAGAGATACCTTATGACAGATAGGGGATCAATGTTATTTTTATTTAGTGAACTTATTTCTAAAGTTCTGAATTTTCATATTTTTTAAGGGTTACAAGGTTGACCATTTATAGAATGGTTTGAGTTAAACTTCGTATGAGGTTTTAGAGATTAAAGTATTATATCACCATATAAGGCTTTATGTATATTGAATAACCTATGCTAACATTTTTTCTTTGTTAATAACTAAGACAAATAGAATGAATTATCATTCTACATATGGATCTTAATATAACTTAGTGCTTTATTCACAAAAAATTCACCTTCATTTTTGGATTATGATATGAAGTGTAAATTGGTTAAAACACAACCAAAGGATGAGATTGTGTATATGAAAAAAATGAAATAAATTAATTACATCTCCTTGTGAAAATTATTCAACTCTAATAAAAGTGTCTCGGAAAAAATGTTACCCTAGTACCATAATTTCCAACGGATCAAATGGTCCCTTAGATCATCATACATTTATGGTTTTTCCATTAACTTTATCTGTATCACCCACTTATGATGATCAATGTTCTCTATCACTCTCCATCTAAAATTGATAGTTATATTTCCCTTACATGTCCATATTTTCACTTTCCACCTTTGTTCTCTAATTTGGAAACCTAGTTATGAGTTACTTTGGGTATCCGTTATGTTTCCAACTTACCCTTTTTAAATGAAATTTTAGTATTCATTTTTACGAGGTGGATTTATATAAAATGAAATTTAAAGTGTTAAACATTTGATATCCCACATGAAATTAGAGGGTTAAATCCATTTAAATGGAGGTAGAATGTAACACCCTGAGATTTTTTTAAATTGTTTTTCAAATTAATTTAAAGTTTTTGACATTTTTCATTTCTAAAAACACTGAATATATCTTGTTTTATATGAAAGAACTAAGTTTTTTTGGAATTTCACATAACAAAAAGTTAATATTGTCCTACACTTAACACATATATTAGATTTTAGTACATGCAACACTTTTTTTCATATGTTAAGCACAATTCCATGTTCTTTCAATATCTTGGGTTACATAGAAGACCTAATTTTACCAAACTACAATTTACTATTAATATTATTATTAAAATATTATTATAGTTTTCACCTAGCTATTGGAATGGCGGTTATGAATGCGATTAATTAAATTATGAACATATAGTATACACATGTGTATAACAATAATTTTTTATTGACTAATTAACTATAAATGAAAATAAAACCCTTTTGAAAATATAGGTAATATTTTGTTAGAAAACTATATTTATGACATCAAACACATTTACCTAAATAAATTAATTAAACCACTTTTGACCTATTATTTTAATTATATATATATATATTATTTATTCATAAATTTAATGTTCATATTATGTGTTTTCTATATAATAAATAAGAATAAATCCAATTTTACACATAAATATTTATATTATTTCTTAAAGGTAATTTTACTGCCTTTTAATGGAGAACCAATTTTAAATATGCTTTTTGAAAGTTTTGTTAATATTATTTCAAAAAATAAAATTCATTTTTTAAACTGGAATATAACATTTTACTTTGGGTAATTTTTTTGTATTTTTTTAAGAAATTTCATTTTTTTGATGAACAGTGAAAAACACTGAATTTTAATTGAAAACTATTTTTTCATATAATTTATTTATATAGTTAAATTGTATTTTAATTAGGTTTTAAATAATAAATAGATAAATTATACATTAATTAATCCAATTTATCCTTTTGAACCCATTTCATATTGAAATTGGATATAAAAACATTTCAATCTATTGAAGTTTTTCACTTTAAAAACTCGTTGTCTCATCCCATCTACGTGATTAATTTTAAATTAATTTATACCAATTATGTGATTATAATTAGTAAATTTGATTAATTAATTTAAATAAAGATAATTTATAATTTCTATTAAGGTAAACTTAGTTTTTGACCAAAAATATTAGTGGAAGTAATTAAAATTAATTACAGTTATTAAGGTACAAAACAAGTTTACTTAGTGGTTAAACTTTAACTTAAGGGTCCAAATAACCTATAAACATATACAAAACATATTTTATTTCCATATTTAGAAACTATATTTCCTTTTCTCAAATATTAACCATTATTTGTGGTAAATGATGTAATGGATACCTCTTAATAGGGTTTACCTTTTTATATTTACAAGAATGTCACCTCTCCTCCACTATAAAAGGGAACTTGTCCCCCTCACTTATTCACAACTCTCAAGAAATATGGAATGGAAAACCCCTATACTAATAACCTCCAAAATTCCATATATTAATCTTATAATCCTCACTTTTTTCATAAATCCAACCAAGGAATCCTCTTGGTTCAAACCAAAAGGAGTTACCCAAAAAAGATGTAACATCCTTCCATAAGCACTTTTTTTTTATTTCTTTTTCAACCGCTAAATTATTCTTATTAAATGATTAAATAATAAATGAATAATCATAAATATAATGATATGTTTTTATGTTAAGTTTTCTACCTACACACTCATAAAAATCAATCAAATGAGATATGTAATCATCGTTTGTGTGTACAGTGGACTACCGCCTCACGAACCAATGTCATTCATTCTTCACTTACCACCTCTATAGGTAGATAATAATGATGTAATTATTATTTTTATATTATATATATTATATTTATGGTTTATTTATGATTATTTAATTATTATATAACACAAACCTTCATAATTTCCATTTTTTGGGAACATGATGACTTCGTTTGTGGACGTGTGGACTACCACCTCCTCGAAGTGATGTGACTCGATCACACTTTACAAGTAATTTACTAAGGATGGGTTTAGTAAGAATATATGATATATATTTAATAATAATTATACTGTAATTATAATATATATATGTCATTTTATTTCTTTCTTTCAACACGATAAGAAAATGGAAACAGCATTCATCCGTACGTATGACATACCATCTCCATGAGTGATGTATTACATTTAATATTTATATATTTTATATATTATTTAAAATACTAATATAATGAATATATATGATATTTATATTATTTTTTAAACTCTATAAATAATTAAATAATGATCTAAGTAATAGGATCAGGAATGACAGGTCAAAATATATACGAAAAACAAAGTGGTTATTACTCGAAACAAAACATTAACATAGAATTGGTAATAAACGGGTAATATAAAGTCATAATAAAATCATATATGGTATGATATATAAGAATATTTTTCTTTGGTATATATATAATAAACTTATATTTATTCAAAAGGTTATTTTAATGTGTACGAATAAAGTCAATACTTAAGGTAAGGGTTTTCTCGTCTCGCTTTTATTTATGTGAGATATATGATATATTCGCCACTTGTTCTTATTGTGTGGTGTATATACTACCCTAAGTAATGTTATATAATGAATATCCTTTATTTTATGACATTAAAAGTTTCAATTGATGTTATTATATCATGTATCCCATGATTCATGGTTTACTCATGTAGTAAGTGGATTTCTAGTCTCACTTTTATTTCTGCGAGACATATTCCATATTCACTGCTCGTTTCTTTTGTGTGGTGTATATACTACCCATGAATTTATTATATGATTATTATCCTCCTATTTATGGGTATTTACATATCCATTTTATAATATATATTTCATGTGGTTTGTGGTCTAAAAGATACCAAATTTGTAAAGTAATTTTGTCTCAATTTTCCTTCATTGAGACACATGTTATGTTATGCACCTATATTCTTTTACAAGGTGTATATACTTCCCTTTGACATTTTATATAATTAATTAATTTATTTTCATGATATTTTATTCTTAATGTAATTTTATTCACTCATGATATTTTTGATTAACAGTTACTAAAGTGGTAAGATTTTATTTATACAATCTCATCGTTTATCGGGATTGATTTTGATCATGCTTTCATTAATGAAATATTATGATCCATATCTCAAGAACTCTCATTATTTTTATTATACCATATTTATTTATGATATATTTATGTAATATTAATATTTTCCACTCTTTGGTACTTATGATAACTAAGAAGGTGTTTTTAATAAAATTCGACCTCCTTTATCTTTTTGGTTGGAAATCTATTTTACTAAAAACCATGTTTTCTAAAAATGTTGTCAAAAAATGTTTTTAAATGAAATTTTAAGGTCATTTTCTTAGAAAATAATTTTTTTAAAAAGTTTTATGTTTAAAAAATTAAAATTTTAAGTGGAAATGATATTTTTTTCAAAAAAATGATTTTAAAGTTTATTTTATAAGTTTTCAAAGTGGTTTAGAAAGAAAAGGATTTTGAAAATTTTTATGCCTTAGAAATTGATTCTCAAAGAAAGGTTATTTTCCTTAATAAATGATCCATGTTATATTTATAAATCCTTCACCATATAATATGAAATCCTTTGATATATTTTATGATTTACTATGGATATGATCTAAATACACCATTCTAAATCTTTCTCAAAATGGTTTATGTTTAAGATATCATGTTTTTTATGAAACCTGTTTCTCCTAAATAGGTTATACCATGATAAAATTATTATAAAACCTATTTTTCATAGGTTATTATACGATTAAATGATTATGAAACCTGTCTATTTTCCATATCTTATAATATGATGAAATGTTTCTGATACTCAATTGATTTCATGGGTCATGATATAATGTTTATGAATCCCATCTCTTTTTATGGGTTGTGATATGATTAATATTTTATTATCTTATGGAACATGTATGTATGATTTAATTATGTGATAAGTAGGACCTATATATCCCTCCAATTAATTGGGTAAATATTTATATCTCATGAGATAAACAAGGATAAAATAGAAAGTAAACCCAGTTTAGTAAGGGACTTTGTCTGCTAAGATTATCTTGGGAGTGAACCTTAACTACTAAGATGGTCTCAGGAGTGAACCTTGACTACTAATATGGTCTTGGTATTTAACCTTGACAACTAATATGGTCATGGGAGAGAACCTTCACTACTAATATGGAAAAAACTTGATGGGATTTACCCATAATGGGAAGAAGGTGTAACCTAATCTACTATAAGGAAAGGGTTACGACTAGGGATGGTGGTGTGTTCCACCCAGTAGGTGAATCCCCCATTAAGTTCCTTGATAAGTTTTTTAAATTATCCTTGACTTATAGTGAATGATTTTATATGCTTATATTTATACCAAAAGTATATTTCTTATGTCAATAAAATGATCTCGTGAATTATGATCTTTGATTTTCTTATAAATCATGTCTTATGAACTACAATCATTTATTCAATGACTCATGATTATGATATTTGATATAAAGGTTATGATCTTAAAATTTTATTCCCACGTTATCATGCCCTTATGTTCATATTATTGTTACATATCTCATTTTTTACCCACAATGAGCATATGATATCACCATTTATTATGATTCTTTTCTTCAAGTTATGAATAAATGTTTTAAGTATGATTACTAAAGGGGAAGATCTTTACTAAAGATGTTGAGGATCTTTCATAAAATTAGAATAAAATGTTCGTAGTTTCTAGAGAAACTAAATTATTATGGTCCTCGGACATGTACTTTGATAATGTGCTTAATATTCATCTAAAATGATGTAATATCCATGTATGTTAAGCCTAGGTCACTATAGTTGGTATAAAGGTAAAGGCTTAGTCAACCTTAAGAAACTAGGATGAGAAAAACATTAGTGATATCCCTAGGTATATTTATAAGGATATTTTTAGGGATGTATCTAAGGATTATATTAAGGTTTCTTATATTTAAAAGTAGGTATCATGATTTAGGCATCCTATAAGTATTTTTTCTTGATTATGTGGTTTTATACTATGACAAGTGCTGCTCACACTATGATTTTTAGTCTTAGTCAATATAAGGAACTGTAAGGAACATGATTAATATTGAATGTTTTATATGTGGAAAGTATGGTAATTATACAAATTTATGTCCTAATTGGAAATCTCAGGAAGATAATCAGTAAAGTGGTACATGAATTGGTTATACTACAGAAGATAAAGAGATCGGAAATGGAATGTGAAAGGTATGGTATGTTCTAACCGTATTGTTTACATTAAACATAAGAAGCATGATTAAATTGAGGTTTATAAACCTTAAGAAATTATTCATATTTTATATTCTAGGAAAGGGGTATTAAGTAATAATATTATGAAGTATTAGTAGTGGTTTAATAATAAATTTGGATGATTTAAGTGTATATGTATATGAATTCAAGAATTATGCTATATAAATCATGAAGTATATTTTTTTCCATTAAGTATTTGAAAACATATATATTTAATGGCACTAATGAACTATAAAAGTGATTTAATGGAAATTTGATATTTTGATTAAGGTAAGGTAACGCTTAATGTGTCCCAGGTGTTGAGAAAATTGTGTTTAGCTTGGATAACTAGCTGATAGATATGGAAACAATAGATTGGATATTATTGATTACCCAAGAACTGATTATTGACTTATTGATAAAGTGGTCTATATTGTCATGGATGAATTTTAAAACCTTTTTTATTTAATTATTATATCCAATAACCTTTTGAATAAGAAATAATGCGTGTTTTCAATAAGGTTTTATGGTAATTCAAGTTATTATCATGTTTTAAGAGAATTCATGATAAAGGTATTCACATGTTTAGAATGTGACAACCAAGAGTTATCTTGCGATATATGGGAGATCATTGTTAAGCTTATTTAGTGAACTTATTTTCAATGTTTAGGATTTTTCATCTTTAAAAAGGGTTACAAGGTTGACCATTTATGGAATGGTTTTAGTCAAACTTCACATGAGGTTTTAGATATTAAAGTATTATCTCACCATATGAGGATTTATACGTATTGGATAACATGTGCTATCCTTTTTTTTCTTTTTTATAACTAAAGATAGATGGAATGACTTATCATTCTACATATGGATCTTATGATCCCTTAGTGCTTAAGGAATAACAAGTTCAACTACATTTTTTGAGTAAGATATGAAGTGGAAATTAGTCAAGACACGACCAAAGGGTTAGATTATGTATATGAAATGGAATGAACTCAAGTAACTATATACCCTTGTAAAAATTCATCAACTCTAAGAAAAGAATCTTAGAAAAAAAAATTATCCTAGTACCTTCATTTTTGATGAATCAAATGGTCCCTTATATTATCATAGATTTATGGTTTTTTTATCATTAACTTTCTCTGGATCACCCACTTATGTTGATTAATTTTCTCTATCACTCTCCATTAGAACATGACAGTTATATTTCTCTTTCATGTCTATGTTTTCACTTTCCACCTATGTTCTCCTATGTGGAAACCTAGTTAAGATTTACTTTGGGTAAACGTTATGTTTCCAACTCTCCCTTTTTAAAGTAAGTTTTAGAATTCGTTTTTATGATGTGGTTTTCTATTAAATGAAATTTAAAGTATTAAAACATTGATAAATCATATAAATTTCAAGGGATAAATTCATTTTAAGGGGGTAGAATCTAACAACCTAAGATTTTGTAATTTTTCTTAAAATTAATTTAAACTTTTTGATATTTTTCATTTGTCACAACATTGGATATAGCTTGTGTTATATGAAAACACTAAGTTTGGTTTGTGTTGTGTAGGTTCCAGGCGTAGCAGAAGCACGTTGGTGGGATTTCCCAACTTTAATTTTAGCGTTAACAATGATCAATCCGAGATCCATCACGATGTAAAACGCCGGATCTTCAGAATAGAACGAAGAACGAAAAAAAAGATGGAGTCCCGGAACCATAGATATAGGATCATCATATGTTGGTTATAATTAATTTAATTAATTGACAAGGATTACCATGATGGAATTCATTCTTTGTTGATGACTCCGGTCACGATCCAGTGTGATCCGTCTCTGCATTGTAGAATCCAAGTGTAGGATTCTTCTAGCAGTGATACACATGTGCTCCACGTATCTCTGGATGTCACCGAATGGATCTACAGGTTCTAGAGCGGAAGAACCTTTGCTTGTGATGTCCGCCTTCAATCACCTTGATCCAATGGTGGTGGATCTCTCTCGGTCTTGAGAGTGTTCTTGGAGGAAGGAGTTCTTTCGGCCTTGAGATAACTCTCTAGAATTTTTGTGCACAACGATTCATGGAAAAGTGTTGGGTTTGTGAGGATATTTATAATTAGGTTTGAGTTTATAGAGTTATGACAATAAATAAATGAATTACGCATTTTATTTATTTCATTAAATCTTATTGAAAACCCCCATGTCGAATGATTAATTCCTTGACATGATCCCACCCTGATTATAGTAAATATCATTTAATAAAATGATATTATTTCCTCAAAATCCCGACTAGAAAAACTACATGTCGTGTAATTATTAATACACGGTGAGTACTCGTTTTCCATAAAACTACACGGCATGTACTTTTATTTTCTATTTTTCTCCACCACATTTATTTGTCCTTGAGTAATGTCTATTTATTTCTTAAATAAATGTAACTTCATTACTCGCTAATAAATATATTATTTCTCCCACAATATATTCTATTTAATAACTAGTGTCGAAATAAATTCGATCAGGCATCCTTGAATAATTATTATACCACAGTCGGGAATAATATTTATTCAACTTGTTAAATTAATATTTAACTAGGATATATGAATACACTTAGTGTGTGACCCTCTAGGCCTCTTTCTTGTTGGAATTATACAAGCTTGCCTAAAGACCAAGATTACTGTCTAGTAATGGGTCAAGGCACCCAAGAGAAAGAATTTGACGTTGCATTGACGTGTCACCTCATACGAATGCTTACCGTGTAATATAATCCATTTATCACGATATCTCGAATCAAGCGGGTTGCATGCTAGTGCCCTCAGCCCATGTTCTTGATTATTCTTTCAATGACTTTCCAGAATTGAACTCGCCCATACCTTACCATGTCCATGGATTTATTTAGGCTATATCAATTCCATCAAAGGGCTTGAGATATCTACTTCCTTTATGGAACATAAGGGACAAATCCTTTCTCGCATTATCTATTAATTCAGTATTACTCGTGACACACCCAACGTATCCTACCTCACTGCGAACAGTGTGTCATCACAGTTTTCATCAATACATCTAAGTGTGTGAGTTGTAATACCCATTAATAATAATCTTAAAGTCTAAAGACCAAAACACACGTCCGTAGATAGGAACATCCAATGACATTATGAAATGTGGATTTCTTATTGGCGGGTCTCGTTCTCATAATATCCTCCAGGATATTACCAAGGGCGCACACCATGAGAAGGTGCCTCAAAGTTTTATTAGTACTCACCTCTAAGGGCCTGTATTATTTTTGTCCCTCGAATAACATCATCCGGCCATATAACATATATTCAAGAATAGTGTGATGGCACTTCCGGGTTCTCACCATAGCAGGGATCTGTTATGACCCTTTAATGCAACAGGTGTCCTTAGGACATTATCACATGAATTTTCATGCAGAAGAACAATCAAGATGTGATAAGATATTTATTATTGAATAAATATCAAAGTAGTTGGTTCTAGGACACCAACTCCAACAGACTCCTACTTGGACTAGATCCAACTACTAACAACCTTTAACCCGCTATCTCTCACATGATATTCATGCTTCTACTGAGATATGACTTTAGTCATGGGGTCTGCCATGTTCTCTTCTGTGGACACTCTGCTCACTACAACTTCACCCCTTTGATATAAATCCCTCAAGAGGTGATACTTTCAGAGTATGTGCTTTGTTTGTTTATGTGACCTTGGTTCTTTCACAAGAGCCACCGCTGTAGTATTATCACAATACAATGTGATAGGATCTGTAATGACAGCCACCACATCAAGCTCCTGGAAAAAGTTCTGAATCTCGACAGCTTCCATGGTTGCATTAGAAGCCTCTATATATTCGGACTTCACTGTAGAATCGGTGATAACTAGCTACTTTGAACTCTTCCAGCTCACAACTCCTCCATTGTGACAGAAAACATATTCAAATTGCGACTTTAGATCGTTCTGATCTGTCTGAAAACCAGCATCAACATACCCTCTGATGACAAGCACCTCGTCTCCTCTATACACCAGGAACATATCCTTAGTTCTTCTCAGATACTTAAGGATAGTCTTAACAATAGTCCAATGTTGTTCCCCTGGATCTGCTTGATATCTTCCTACCATGCTCAGTGCATAGACAACATCAATCCTATTACATAACATGGAATACATGATGGATCCTATAGATGAAGTGTATGGGATCTTACTCATTCTATCTTTCTCTAGTTGTGTCTGAGGACACATTTTCTTAGAAAGATGTAGTCCATATGACACTGGAACCAATCCCCTCTTGGATTGTTCCATACTAAATCTCTTTAGCATCCAGTCAATGTATGTACCCTGACTTAGTCTAAGCAGCCTCTTGGATCTATCACAAATGATCTTGATCGCTAGAATGTAGGATGATTCACCCAAGTCCTTCATGGAGAAACACTTTTTCAACCAGTCCTTAACTGACTGTAAGACTGGTACATCGTTTCCAATAAGCAATATGTCGTCAACATATACTACTAGGATAACGATCGCATTCCCATTAAACCGCTTATAAACACATGGCTCACATTCATTATTAATGAACCCAAATTCCTTTATGGCTTCATCAAATCAAATGTTCCATGACCTGGATGATTTATTTAATCCATAAATGGATTTCTGCAACTTGAAAACCCATTTGGATTCACCTGGTGTCACAAACCCTTCTGGTTGTGTCATATAGACATCTTCCTGAAGGTTCCCATTAAGGAATGATGTTTTGACGTCCATTTTCCAAATCTCGTAGTCATGGTAAGCTGTTATGGCAAGTATGATTCTTATGCATTTAAACATGGAAACTAGCGATAAGTTTTCATCATAGTCAATTCCTTGATGCTGTCTGAATCCTTTAGCCACTAGCCTTGCTTTATAAGTGCTAACTTGACCTTCCATGTCCAGTTTTCTCTTGAATACCCATTTGCATCCAATAGGATTTACATCAACTAGATCATCGACCAGAACCCAGACTTGGTTATGATACATAGAATTCATCTCAGAATTCATAGCCTCTAGACATCTTGCAGCTTCTGAGGTATCTACTTCTTCCTTGTAGGAGAGAGGTTCACCATTTCCCAACAATAATGATTCACCATCCTTGATGACTAGGAAACCAAATCTCTCTGGTTCCCTTACCTCTCTTGAGCTCCTACACAGTACTTTTGTTTCTGGAACCTCTTCCACGGGGACCTGTGGAACTTGTTCCTGTACCAACTCCTGTGTATTTTGAGCATCAACTTCGTTGAAGTCAATATTGCTCCTACTATCCTTTTTGAGGATGTGCTCCCTCTCAAGAAATACGGCTTGTCTAGTGACAACCACTTTCTTGTATGAAGGGTTATATAAGTAATATCCTTTTGTTTCCGTGAAATATCCTATAAAGATACACTTCGTGCCCTGGGGTGCTAGTTTGTTGTAGGAGAATGCCTTAACAAATTCTTCGCATCCCCATACACGTGTGTGCGACAAAATGGGTTTCTTTCCATTCCACAACTTGGATGGAATTCCATTTTTTTCCTTGGTTGGTACTCAGTTTAATGTGTGTTCTGTAGTTTGTAATGCATATCCCCAAAAGGATAATGTAAGATCTGCATGACTCATCATCGACCCCACCATATCCAACAAGGTGTGGTTCTTCCTTTCACTAACACCATTCCACTGTGGTGTATAAGGAGGAGTGATTTGAGATAGAATCCCAAACTCCCGTAGAAGATCGATGAACACTTGGTTCAGATATTCTCCACCTCGATCCGATCGAAGTTTCTTTATCTTCTTACCAAGCTAATTCTCCACTTCATTCTTGAATTCCTTAAATTTCTCTAAGGACTCTGAATTATACCTCATTAAGTAAAAATAGCCATATATTCTTAAATCATCAGTAAAAGTAATGAAGTAAGAATATCAACCTATAGCTTTTACTGTAAATGGTCCACATACATCCATGTGCACTAATCCGAGAAGCCCTATGGCCCTTTCACCCTATCCACAAAAAGGCGGCTTGGTCATTTTACCTTATAGACAAGTGTGAGATCTGTCAAGTGGATTTAGCTCAGTAGAGTCTAAATAGCCATCTTGGCAGAGCTTTGTCAAGCGCTTCTTGTTTACATGACCGAGATGGTAATGCCACGACTGGGTGATGTATGAGTCATGTGAGTTTGTTTCGTTATCGATTGCCAACACATGGTTTTCGTAATTTAATACATACAAATGATTATTTAAATGTTCTATACCATAACATATGTTGTTCTTATAAAAGAGACAAACCTTATTTCCAAACTTGAAAATGAATCCTTCCATATACAAACAAGATACAAAAATTATGTTCTTAGTAACACTAGGCACATAATAACAGTTACATAAAACCAAAATCATCCCAGACAGCAATGAGAGGTGGTAATCGCCAATGGACAACGCATCCATCCTCGCGCCATTGGTAGCTCGATGATCCATCTATCCTCTGGAAATCTTTCTAAATCTACTTGGTTCATGCATTTGAATACAGATATGAGCCCCACAAGCTGTATCTAATACCCAATGTGTAGAAATATAAATATTACACTCGATAACGATTGCACCTTTAGCGTCCCCACACTTCTGGGTTCAGTTCCTCTTCTAGTGGCCTTGCTTTCCACATTCAAAACACACCGCCTCCCTTTCCTTGACCTACCTCTGGATCTTCCCCTTCTTATAAGGATGATACTCGGGGGCTTCAGACCATTTATAAATCTTTGGCCCCTTTTCCTTATCCTACCTTTTCTTATTCACCATAAGGACTATGGGTTTGTCACGCCCCATGTCCTTATCTACTTGGCGAATCAAGGTCAGAAGTTTCAATAGACTCTTCTCATTATTTCTCATGTTGTATTTGATAATAAATCTTGAGAAGTTCTTGGGCAGTGATGATAGGATGAGATCTGTACGCCACTCATCTGGGAATTTAATCCCTAAGATGTACAGGCGTTCGATGTAGCAAATAAGCTTGACTACATGAGGCCCAGCTAGTGTACACTCTCCAATATTAGTTGTAAATAAATATTTAGAGATCTCATATCTCTCTTGTCTCGCCTTCTCTTGGTAGATATCCTTAAGGTGAGACATCATGCTATACACGTCCATGTTTTCATGTTGCTTCAAGAGCTCATTAGACATGGCTGATAGCATGAAACATTGGACATATGTGGCATCATCCATATGTTTCATATACAGTTATAGTTCCTCATCACTGGCCTCATTTCTAGGTGCAACTGGAATAGGATCTTCCAGCACATACAATTTCCTCTCGTGGAGAAGGATGATGCATAAACGCCTCTTCCACTCTTGGAAATTGGTGTTGGTGAGAAGTTTTTCCTTATTTAGTATGGTTTGCAATGATACATTTGAAGTCATTTTTCTTGCCATTTCTACAAATTAAGATGAGAAAAGTTTTAGTACTTTCTTATAAAAACTGAGACAAATAAATAAATTAATACTTATTAGTCTCCCACTATTTTATTGAAATCCAATAGCCCTCACCATTGACTTTGGAATATTCTGTTTCCTGAATATTCTAGTGGAAAGGATCCATATTTCCCTTCGCATTACCCCAACTAGGTTTGGTCAAGCAACTTGAAGGGTTTTAGGTAGGAATTCCAAATGCCAACTTCATTAACTAGCAGCTCCTTGATCCGCTGAGTGGAGTCCACAATCCTGAAATCCTTTTATTTTGGATTTCCTCAACCTTTTCCTCTTTGTCACACCAATTCATGTTGTGGCAGTCAACCCTTTATGTGAACCAAGTCAAGTCAACCCAAAACCTTGAATTATAATTCCCTGATAATTGAAAGCACCCCAACTAGGGTTGGTCAAGCACTTTGAACTATGGTTCAATTGTAATCAAGATTATAGAAGGCTATACCAACTTAACATTTCTTTGAGGGATTTTATCCTTATACATAAATGTCCATTTTATTATCTTTGATTACATGCTTATTAATATTAAGTAGGATATACTCAACTGATTAACCATGTCTAAGATAATATTTACGCATAAGCTGGTATTTATTTTAGTTCCATCTTGCATACTTGTTTAATTCATTAATTGTATGATCATGACAACACACCCACAATAAATAAACCATGCAACTGACAGAAATAAAATAAATGGTATGATCATGAGCTTGTTTTATTGGTTAGTTTATCTAGCGGTTGATAAACTAACCCAAGACCTAGGGGAGAAACACCTTGAAGCTTTCATGTTCGTGTTTACAACTTTCCACAAGTCCGCCTTTGTATCTCCTTGGATTGATTTCTCCTTGGATCCTTACTAGAGCCGCCTCCACTAGCTTGGGAGCTCCATCCATTACATATGTATTTATCTCACACACAGGTGAGGGGAAAAAGGGGGGTTTACAAAAAAGAATTATTGGGCGTACAGGCCATACATATTAATGAGGAAAGGATCACATGCCAACAGATTTAATTTAAATAAATCTTAAAATAAATCATTCACATAAAAAGTTCGTGGTCTAGCTCATGATCATCCATACATGCAATGATATTTACGCATAAATAAAACTAGCATTCAATTATTTAATCGTTCTTGTTTAAGATAAATCAGGCTTGAATCAATTAATTATCTTTAATTAATCAATACTTTTATCTTAAACCCTTTTTCTGAATTTCCTTGATATTCTCATCCATCATAATTTAAAAAAATAAATTCATTTAAAATTATCCTTGTATGCAACTTTTACCTTGGAGACAACTCGGGGAATTCCCATTCATTACGAATATGTTAAATTAAAAACATATATATAAAACACCTATCACATGTTGTGCCTCATCTTTATACCTGCACCATGGTACACATCTCAAGGGTTTGTATAATATATATAATAATAAATTTTAATAAATCTGCGTAATTTGGGTGAGTACATGGCGTGTAGTTCCGACTACACGGTGTGTACTTTTCTTCACCATCCATCTGAAGTACATGCCCGGGGACATGGCGTATTAATGTACTTCGAAAATTTTTAGGGTACATGGCGTGTTCAATTAGACACACTCCCTGTAGTATCCGTGTTACACGGTTTCCAGTCGGGCAAGCCGTATACGGTGTACACGGTCCAACCCTAACCCAAAGGGACTACACGCCGTGTTTAGTTGGACCACACGGCGTGTAATCCGGAAACCATGTGCCACCTGTTCCTGGTCAACACACAGTGTCATAAATTACTTAGATAGGATCCAATACAAGGCCTGATTTTGCGGATCAGTCAACGCATTGAACTTAGACTACAGGCCGTGTACTTCCGAATACACGCCATGTATTCTGGTATTGTACGGCCAGGAGCATTTGGCACCTCCGGATGAGTTACTCTATTTTATTTCCATAAAAATTATAAGAAAAATTCATTTCTATAAGGTGAACAAGAAACAAGAGGGGAGGAAAAGATCTTGAGATTCATATTTTTAAGAACGATTAACTTGAATTGAAACAACTAAATTATTAAATGTGTAAAAAACCAACGAAAAACTAAATAATTATAATCAACGATATGACCACTCTGATACCACTTATAGGTTCTGGGCACAGTGGAATCGCGTTGGTGGGATTTCCCAACTTTAATTTTAGAGTTAACAACGATCAATCCGAGATCAGTCACGATGTAAAATGCCGAATCATAGAACTAGAATGAAGAATGAAAAAAAGAGGGAGTCCCAGAACCATAGAGATAGGATCATCATATGTTGGTTATAATTAATTTAATTAATTGACAAGAATTACCGTGATGGAATTCTTTCTTTGTTGATGTCTCCGGTCACAATCTGGTGTGATCCGTTGTTGTGTCATAGAATCCAAGTGTATGATTCCTCTAGCAGTGATCCACACATGCTCCACGTATCTCTAGATGTCGCCGAGGGGATATCCGGGTGCTAGCGCAGAAGAAACTTCGCTTGTGATGTCCGCCATCGATCACCTTGATCCAGTGGTGGTGGATCTCTCTCGGTCTTGAGAGAGTTCTTGGAGGAATGAGTTATTTCAGCCTTGAGAGAACTCTCCAGAATTGTTGTGCACAATGATTAATGTAAAAGTGTTAGGGTTGTGAGGATATTTATAATCGGGTTTGAGGTTATAGAGTTATAAAAATAAATAAATGTGTTACGTGTTTTATTTATTTCATTAATTCTTATTGAAAACCCCCATTGATTAATTCCTTGACATGCGCCCATGCTGATTATAATAAATATCATTTAATAAAACAATATTATTTCCTCAAAATCCTGACTGGAAAAACTACACACCGTGTAATCATTAATACATGACGTGTACTCATTTTACATAAAACTACACGGCATGTACTTTTATTTTCCATTTTTATCCACCACATTTATTAGTAATTTAGTAATGGATATTTATTTATTAAATAAATGTAACTACATTACTCGCTAATAAATATATTATTTCACCCACAATATATTCTCTCAAATAACTAGTGTTGAAATAAATGCGATCAAGAATCCTTGAATAATTATTATACCAGAGTCGGGAATAATTTTTATTCAACTTGTTAAATTAATATTTAACTGAGATACATAGACACACTTAGTGTGTTACCCTCTAGGCCTCTTTCTCGTTGGCATTAGGCAGGCTTGTCTAAAGTCCAAGATTACTGTCTAGAAATGGGTCAAGGCACCCAAGAGAAAGAAGTTGACGTCTCATTGACGTGTCACCTCATACGAACACTTACCATGTAATATAATCCATTTGTCATGATATCTCGAATCAAGCGGGTTGCATGCTAGTGCTATTAACCCGTGTTCTCGATTATTCTTTCTTTGAATTTCCAGAATTGAACTCGCCCATACCTTACCATGGCCATGGATTTATTTAGGATATATCAATTCCATAAAAAGGTCTGAGATATCTACTTTCGTTATGGAACAAAAGGGACAAATACTTTCTCTCATTATCTATTAATGGAGTATTACTCATGACGCACCCAACGTATCCTACCTCGCTGCGAACAGTGTGTTGTCACAGTTTTCATCAATACATCTAAGTGCATGAGTTGTAATACTCATTAATAATAATCTTAAAGTATAAGGACCAAAACACACATCCTTAGATAGAAACATCCAATGACACTATGAAATGTGGATTTCCTACTAGCGGGACGCGTTATCATAATATCCTCCTGGATATTACCAAGGGAACACACCTTGAGAAGGTGCCTCAAAGTTTTATGAGTCCTCACCCCTAATGGCATGTATTATTTATGTCCCTCAAATAAAATCATTCGGCCATAGAACATATATTCAAGAACATTGTTATGGAACTTCCAGGTTCTCATCATAGTAGGGATCTGCTATGAACCTTTAATGCAACAGCTATCATTAGGACATTATCACATGCATTGTCACACAGAAGAACAATCAAAATGTGATAAGGTATTTACTAATGAATAAAGTACAAAGTAGTTGGTTCTAGGCCACCAACTCCAAAATGTTTCCCACATCACTAAGTTAATCTTGCGCTACACATAAAACTTATATTATCTTTCAGTACATGCAACATTATGTTTTCCTTTTGTTACACACAATGTTGAGTTCTTTCAATAGATTGTGTTTAACGCAAGACTTAGTTTTTCCAAACTATAATGTAATATTAATAATATTAATAAGATATTATTATAGTTTTCACCTAGACATTGGAATAGTGGTTATGAATAAGATTATTTAAATTATGAAAATGTGGTTTAAAATTTTATATAATAAGGATTATTTAGTGACCAACTTACTAAAAATTAAAATAAAACCCTTTTGAAAATATCGGAATTCTTTTCTTGGAAAACTATATTTATGTAATCAAACATGTTTTACATAAAAAATTTAATTAAACTAATTTTGAATGATTATTTTAAGGAAATATATATATATATAAATATATATATTATTCATTAAACTATTTAACATTCAACTTATATGTTTTCTAGATAAGAGAAAAAATAAATCCAATTTTACACCTAATGATATATATTATTCCTAAAAGATAATTTTACCACCTTTTAATGGAAAACCTATTTTAAATATAATTTTTTAAACATTAATAAATTTTATTTGAAAAAATAAAATTGGTTTTTGAAATTGGAATATTGAAATTTAATTTGGGTAATTTTTTTATTTCAATGATAAGTTTCATTTTTTGATGAATAGTGAAAAACACTGAGTTTTATTGGAAAATACATTTTTATATAGTTTATTTATATAGTTAAATTGTATTTTAATTTGGTTTTAAGGAATAAATACATCAATGCATTAATTAATCTAATTCAGGTCATTGAAACCAATTTCAAATTGAATATGGATATAACAACATTTCAATCTTTTAAACTTTTTCACTTTAAAAACTTATTGTCTTGTCCCATCTACAAGATTAATTTTAAATTAATTTATACCAGTTCTTTGTTTAGAATTTGGGAAAATGGATTCAATAATTAAAATCGTAATATTTATAATGTCTATTAAGTTCAACCTAGTTTTTGACCAAAAATATTAGTGAAATCAATTAAAATTAATTATAGTGATTAAGGTAAAAACGTGTTTACTTAGTGGTTCAACATTAACTTAAGGTGGAAAATAACCTAGAAACATGTCCAAAATCCATTTTATGGACATATTTGGACCATATGATCCATTTCATAAAAAAACCTATTATTGGAGGTGCATTATGTAAGGGATACCTCTCAATAGTGTTTACCTTTTTATATTTACATGAATTACACTCCTCTACTATAAAAGAGAACTCACCCCCCCCCCCAACTTCTTCACACCTCTCAATCCATTTGAATCAGAAAACCCTACCCAAATCTACTCCAAACTTCTTTAAATTCGTCCTAGAGGCCTTAATTTGGGCATAAATCCAACCAAGGAATCCCTTTGGTGCAAACCAAATGGAGTTATCCAAATATGAGGTAACATCCTTCCACAAGCACTTTTGTTTTATTTCTTTATCCACACCATAAAATATTATTAATCCATGATTATATAATAACCTTAGTGTACTGAATATACTAAGATGTTTTTATGTTATTTTCTATACATACACTTGAACACATATCCATCAAATGGGATATGCACTCATCATTCATGTGTACGGTGGACTACCACCTCGTGAACCGATGTTATTCGCTCTTCCATTACCACCACTCAAGGTATGGAATAATATTTAAATTACTATTTTTATATTATATATATGATGTTTATGATTTTTTATGCTTATTTAATTATTATTCAATACCTACCTTCATGATTTTCATTTTTTGGGAATACAATAACTTCGTTTGTCGATGTATGGACAACCGCCTCCGCAAAGTGATGTGATTCGTTCACACTTTACATGGAATGTATTACTTATGGATTTAGTAAATTATATGATATATATATAGTAATAATTATAATGTAATGATAAATTATATATATATAAATATATGTCATTTTATTTCTTTCTTTCAGTATGATAAGAAAACAGATACAGTGTTCATGCGTACGTATGGCCTACCATCGCCATGAACGGTGTATTCCATTTAATATTTATTTATTTTATATATTATTATAAATAATTATATACTGAATATATTTTATATTTATATAATTTTTTAAATTATTTAAATAATTAAATCAATATCAAAATTAGAGGATCAAGAATACAAAGTCAAAACTTAAATGCCAAACAAAGCAGTTATTACAAGAAATATAACATTAACATGGAAATGTTAATAAATAGATAATATAAAGTCATAATAAAATCATATATGGTATTATATATAATAATACTGTTTTTTGTTAGATTTATTATAAACTTATATTTATTATACAATATTCTTTAATGTGTATGAAAAAATTCAAGACTTAAGGTAAGGGTTTTCTCGTCTCACTTTTATTTCTATGAGATATGTGTTATATTCACCACTTATTCTTGTTGTGTGGTGTATATAATTCCCTATGTAATGTTATAGCATGAATATAATTTATTTGATTATATTAAAAGTTTTAATTGTTGTTATTATTTTATATATCTCATGATTCAATAGTTACTCAAGTTGTAAGGGGATTTCTAGTCTCACTTTTATTTCTATGAGACTTATATCATATTCACCACTAATTTATTTTTTGTAGTGTATATACTTACCATGAATGTATTATATGATTATTATACTTAAATTTATGGGTATTTACATATCTATTTTATGAGCTATTTTTCATGGGGTTTATGGTTCAAAAGTTACCAAATCTGTAAAGTAATTTTGTCTCAATTTTCCTTCTTTGAGACACATGTTATATTATGCACCTATCTTATTTTACAAGGTGTATATACTACCATTTTACAAGTTATAAAATTAATATACTTATTTTTATGATATTTTATGCTTAATTTAATGTTATTATCTCATGGGGATTATTATTCAATGATTCTAAAGTGTTAAGAGTTTATTACTACAATATCATCGATTATCGGGATAGTTTACTATCATGATTCCACTAATAAAATATTATGATCCATCACCCAATAACTATCTTGATTTTTATTCTTCTATAGTTATTCATGATATATTCAATTAATGTTACCATTTTTTCACTCTTTGGTACTAAAGATTACAAATAATGTGTTTTTATGAAAAACTAACCTTATTTATCCCTTCAGTTACAAATTTGTTTTATTAAAAAACCATATTTTTAAAAATGTTGTAAAAATGTTTTTAAATAAAATTTTAAACTCATTTTCAAGGAAAAGGATTTAAAAATATTATTTTTTAAAAAGTGTTTTAAATAGTTTTCAAAACATTTTTTATAAGTTTTCAATTTTATTTCCAAAGAAAAATGTTTTGAAAATGTTTTATATTTTAAAGAGTGTTTTTTAAGAAGAAAAGATACTTTCCTCATGAAAGTTTGTTAATTATTCTTAAATATTATTTTATAATTTTTCAAAGTGGTTTACAAAGAAAAGGAATATCAAAAAATTTATGCCTTGAAAATTGATTTTCAATGAAAGGTTATTTTTCTTAAGAAATGAACCATGTTATCTTGAAAAATAATTATCCATCTAAGATGAAATCCTTTGATATTTTTTATGATTTACTGGGGATATGGTCTAAGGACACCATTATAACTCTTTCTCAGAATGTTTTATGTTTAATATGTTATTTTTTTCTGAAACCATTTTCTCTAACATGGATTATACCATGAGAAAACACTTATGAATCCCATTTCTTTTTACAGGTTCTTCTATGATGAAATCATTATGAAACTTATCTCTTTTCCAAAGTTTATGATATGATGAAATGTTTATGATAAAAATTTCATTTCATGGGTTATAAAATGATGTTTATAAAAACCATATCTTTATATGGGTCATGATATGATCAATGTTTTATTATCTTGTGAAACACATATATATGATTTCATTATGTAATGATTAGGAGTCATATCTCCCTCCAATGAATTGGGTAAAGATTTATATCACATTATATAGACATGTATGAGATGGGGAGTGAATTTGGTTCAGTATGGGACTTTGTTTGCTAAGACGGTCTTGGGAGTGAACCATGACTACTAATATGGTCTTGGGAGTGAACCTTGACCACTAAGATGGTATTTTGATTGAACCCTAACTAATAAGATGGTATTGGGAGTGAACATTGACTAATAATATGTAAAACAATTATATGGACTTGACTCTCTATTGGAAGAGGGTGTAACATGATCCACAATAAGGAATGGTTTGCGACTGGGGAAGGTTTTGTGTCCCAACCATTAGGTTCCCCCCAACGAAGTTCCATGGTAAGTTTTTTAAATGACACTTGAATTATATGGAACAGTTTTATATTATTTTTTTTATTCTAAAATTTTATTTCTTATGCCAATGATATGATCTCTCAACTTAATATCTTTTATTTACTTATGATTCATGTCTTATGAACTACCAACCTTTATTCCATGACTCGTGATTATGATCTTTGATATTCATGGTATGATCTTAAAATGTTATACTCATGTGATCATACCTTTATGTCCATGTTATGATTACATATATCCTTTAATTTGACTCTTACAGAACATCTGGGATCACCCTTTCCAATGTTTCCTTTCCACGAGTTATGAATAAAGGTTTTATATAGGAGTACTAAAGGGGAAGATCTTTATAGGATATGTCGAAGATATTTCACTAAATTAGAAGAATGTGTTCCTAGTTTACAAAGATATTAAACTATTATGGCCCTCAAGAATTTACTTTTGTAAGGTGATGAATATTCATATAAAATGATGTAATATCCATGTATGTTTTTCCTGGGTCACTATATCCACATTCATTCATTGGAATAAAAAAATAAGTAGGCTCAAAAGGAAGATCATGGTTTGCAAGAAAGAGTAGAATCCATCAAGATGGGTAAATTTCCAAAATATAATGTTGAAAAAGAAGGACTTGTCAGGTTTAGAAAGCAGTTGTGTGTGCCATGTGATTATCATTTGAAGAGCAAATTTTTTAGTGAATATATTAGCACTCCATTTTCTAGTCATCTGGGAAATTATAAGATGTATAGAGACCTTTGGGGATATTATTAGTGGGATGGTATGAATAAATATATTTTTAATTTCACCATGAAATGTTTTTCTTATCAGTGGAGATGAGTGAAAACTACCAAAGGGGATGTTTTATCTATTTCTAATTCTGGAATAGAAGGGGGAGAATTTATCTCTGGTTTTTGTGGTGGAATTAACAAATAAATATTGAGTTAATAATGTGATTTGGGTAATTTTTTATCATTTGACTAAATCAATGCATTTTCTTCCAATTTGAGATATTATGTATTAGGATCAACTTGCTAGAATTTATCTTAAATATATAGTTAGATTACATGGGGTCCCTCTCTCTATTATATCTGATCATGATCCTAGAATTACCATAATGTTTTTGGAAGTAATTCAAAAAAAAATTAGGTGTTGAATTGAATTTTAGCACAACCTTTCATACAAAATCTAATCAAAAGTCACTAAAAATAATTCCAAATTTGGAGGATGTGCTTTGATATTTATATTTGAATTACCATGTAAGTTTGGATTATCATATTTCATTAGTATAATCTTCCTATAATAACAGTTTTCATTTCATTATAAAGGTGGAATATTTTGAGGAGTTATAAGGAAAGTGGTGTTAAACTTCATCATGTTGGGATAAAGTCAGTGAAAGCAAGTTGTTGGGACCATAATTGGTATAATAGATAGTCAAGAAGGTAATGATGATTTATCTCCATATGAGGGAAGATCGGATCAGGAAGAAAATTTTATCGATAACCAAAGGAAAGATCACTTATTTGAGGTAGGTGAACATGTTTTTCTTAAAGTATCTCATTAGAAAAGTGCTATGTGTTTTGGTAAAAAGGAAAATATAATTTCATGGTTCATTGGACCCTGTGAAGTTATATGGAATTTTGGAATGGTTTCTTATCAGGTAACCTTACCTATATATTTATCTCTGGTACTAGATGTATTTCCTGTTTTATTGCAAAGGAAATATGTACTTGATGTATCTCATGTTTTGAGCCTTTTAGTGGTATAGTTAAAAGAGAATATCTCTTATAAATAAAATTTGGTAAAAAAATTTGATCGAGGAGTAAAGGTACTATGAAATAATTTAATTCACCGGGTTAAGGTTTTATGGAAGAATCACATGATTGAGTATGCAACATGGGAATTGAAAAATGCTATAATGGAAAAATACCCTCACTTATTTAAGTAATGAATAAAATAGCAAGGACTCAATTTCTTAAAGGGGGTAATGTGAAAACTCAATTAATCATATAAATAAATATATATTAAAATTTATATGCCTTAATTTTATGGATTAATATTCATCATAGTTTTATAAATGGATTTATATAATTTTTTTAATAAAAAGGAAAAGTTTTATTTAACTAAATTGTTTTTCCAAGTATTACATAGTTTTATTTAAAAGTTATATTTATTTATCGAACAATTTTAATTTAATAAGAAAGATATAAATTTTTAAATCATCATATCAAATATATATTTGGGTGAATTTTTGAGATTTTATTTAAAATATTTATTTTTGAGTAAATAGTGAAAAATGTCAATTTTTGTAAACAAAATGTCATTTATTTTCTTTAAATATAGTATTTTAAAAGCCTTATTTTGTTTTCTAATTGGTTTTAAATTAAATTAAGATCTATTTTATTAAAAATTATATAAATTATTTCATACTATTCAATATTATATTTTATTTTGCTATAGGATCATTTTTAGGATTAAAAACACAATTTTTAAAAAACTGTTTTTAATTGCATTTTACGTACTTATATTAAAAGTAATTTATTACACTTATAAAAATTAAATATTAAAAAATTTATAAAATATTTTTAATAATTAGGCTAAAATTTAATAATTAGGACACTTTTATTTTATAGTCATTATGAATAGTAATCATTTTAAAAATGTGTCATCACGATAAAGGATCAATCGGGTTAATTAAGGTAAAAAATAAGTGATAAGACCAAAAAATATTATCTTAATTATTATTATATGGTATAAATCAACCATTATTAACTTATATTTTATTTTTATTTTTTTAATTCTACCTGATAATGATAGTGACTTAATATTATTTTAATGATTTGAATAATTGCAAGTGTTCCACTCCCCTCACTTAAAAAATTTAACCTTCTATCCTCCCTTTCCCACAAATTTTGAGAACTCTATTTTGTTAAATACATTAAAAAAATCTCTCCCCAAAATCCTTTCCCACATACTAGATTTCATGGTCTCACCAAAAGACCAAACCAAGAAGGCTTAAAGTGTAAACCAAAGAAGGTTTCCCAAAGAAGATGTATAACTCCTAATTGAGTGTTTTCATGTTTATTTATTTTTTAACCATCATTATATTACATATGCGGAAGTTTTACTATGATTATCGTAAAAAAAATTGTCTTCTCCGTTTCTATCTTATGGTAAATAAAAACATCGCTCATGTGTATGTGTGGAAGACCACCTCCATGAAGTGATGTGTTTCGTTTTTTATCACCAGATCATATGGATAGTTAAAATGATAGAGAAAATAAATATATAATAAATATATTAAATAATTTTAATTTTTTAAAGATAATATATTACATACCTTCTTACCCTACCATATGTTAGAAAATGATAACGTCACTGGTGCATACTTGTGGACTACCACTTCAACGAAGCGATGTGATTCGTTTTTCATATCCCCCTTTAGAGGATGGTCATAAGAATGGAAATAATAAATAAATAAAACATTTATAACATATTTATTATTCTACAAAACTAAAATATTATATTATTTATTTATTTTCTACCCATTAGAAAAATTAAATTTTCATTCATGCGTATGTATGGAGTACCATGTCCATCAAATGATGTGGTTCATTTTTCATGACTATCTTACATGGTTGGTTTTAAAAGTGTATATAATGAATAAATAAGATAATTATAAAATTTTTAAGATTATATATTTAATTAAACCATAACCTCTTTGACCCAAGATCAATGCATTAATTTTATTTTGATGTTATAAATTGAACATCCTCAAAACATCCAACATTAACTTAACCATTTTAGTAACAAAATAAAACATAGTAACAAATGAATTAAATGGAATAATAATAATTAAATTTAAATGAAAATGGTTTTTAAATAATTGTAAAATTAATATAATTTAATTATCAGGGATTTTTTTTCTGATGCTTTTCGTTGGGGCACACGCCGAACGCGATCTTGCTCACCTCGCATTCCCACATTCCAAAGGCAGGAAACCTCTACCACTATTGTTAGAGATGTTAGATCCTTAATCAAAATAAGATGATAGGATATCGGTTCATACTTTCATGGATTACTCCTTGGAGATAATCTTCTAGTCAGATTCTCCCTCTAATATTTGAGTCATGTTCTTGAAACTCATTCTCAACGCCACCTCGAGGTGGACGTTGGTTAATTGCACTGCTTCAGTCTTGATATTCTAGAAACCTGCAGTCAGAGTTAATATTATCATTGGGTATGTCTGAGTATTTTTGGATTTTGGGTGTGTTTTAAACCTATAAATTCTTCCACTTTTGAATTTAATGGAATCACATGTGTCCTGCATCTTAGGTGTGTAACCTAAGGCATCTAGTGTCGGCCATGGGGTAGTTAACAACAAAGGGGAATAAGAATTTTGAGTCCATTTACCCTAGGAATATCATGTTTATTTTATGGGTATAGATTATGGATTAGGTCACAGTTTTAAATACTTGTGGGTATAGTTAGGTCAAAGGTTTAACATCTTATGGGGATAGGTAGATCACAAGTTATTGCCTTATGTGGATAGGTAAGTTACAGGTCTAATTTCTTGTGGGGATAGGTGGTCATAATTTTAACATCATGTGGGGATAAGTAGTTCGTAGGTTTAACATCAAGTGGGGACAGGTAGGTCACAGGTTTAACATCTTGTCGAGATAGGTGTGTTGTAAGTTTAACATATTATGGGGATAGGTAGGTGGGGTTTATTTTGTCCCACTCAAAGGGGATATGATCACACTTTTAAGTTGTATCCTTCTTAGGGGAATAAATAAATATTTTATGGGAATATTGGGATTTCAAGATTCAACCTCTTGGAGGTTTCTTATGTACACTTTTGGGAGACATGGATCAAAACCCACATAACTCAATGTTGTATTTTAACGTCATGTGACTGAACTGGTCCATATAGTTTAACATCATGCAGTAAGGATGCTCATTTCATGGAAGGAGTGATAGTAAGGGATGGTGTGGGTAATAATATAGGAATTCCCTGGTATTTGGGGTTCTATCATAGGTGTGGGGGTTTCATCCTAGGTATGGGAGAATGGGGAGCATGTGAGTTGACGAACGTAGGAGGTTCATCCCATGGTTGGGAGGAAGGTAACAACCCATGATTATTTTACATGGGTAATAATGTTTTCATTTAATAGGGTAGAATGTGGGGGTAATCCTATAAAAATCAAACATAGGGAATCCAGTGTTCATCACACAGGGTAAGGATAAAATTTAAGGCCATGTGCTGAGGACATTTTCATGTAGTATAATGTTATACATCTAGGGTGTTGGGCTATGTAGTTTAACATGTTATATCTTGGATGTGGGATGAGAATACACACGAGGAGAACATATACAAGTAGAAGATGAGGATACAACACTATCCCTCATCAAAGGAAAATTAAATCTGTTTCCCTTGATGATTTCATCTTGGATTCTTACGTGTATATTTCTTAATCACCTTTGCGTTGTATGTAGTTTAAACACTACAAGTATGAAATGGAAAATGGGTGTCCCAACATTAGGGTGACTATTATTATGATAAATATACATTAGGGTGCCTATACTTTGGATTAATATGTGGTATATGTAACCCATAGATATTTTTATGAAATATTTTCTTTAAATAATTTTAATCCTTTAATAGATTGCATTACATGTGATAGTGAGTTTAAGAAAACCATGAGATGACCGTAGTATAAAATGGCCATTTAAACCTAACTGTTATGTTAGTGGTAATAAATATAACTAACTTATGAAAATCTATGGTGAAGTCATTCACTTCCAATTATTTATGAAAAAACTAAATCAATTATATATTTGTATTTTTATATTAATAAATTGAGTGAATTACTATTAGTAAATGAAATTAATAAAAAATATATTTTATATACTTCATAAAATATTTTTCATTTTCATCCAATATATATTTTTTTCATAGGGTATGAATAAACCCTATTTGATGTATAAAACCTATATTTTTCAAAAGGCTAATTTTTTTTCCTTTTAATGGAGAACCCCTTTTAAATTAATTTTTTTTCACATTAATAATTTTTAAATGAAAAAATAAACATTTTATTTGTAAGTTTAATATAAAAATTTACCTTGATTTAAATATTAATATTTTTCGGATGACTTTCAAATTTTGATGAATGGTAAAAATATACTAATTTTAATTAAAAACAATTTTTCATAGAAATAATTTATATGTTTAAATTATAATATTTAATGGTTTTAAATTATTATTATAATATATTTTTATCATTAAATATAATTTATTTCATTATAATTAATTTTACATTGAATTCATATGTAAGAACATTTCAATCTTTTGCAATGTTTTAACTTTTAAAACTCATTCTCTCTTTCTGAAAAAAAGATTAATTTTAAATTAATTAATACAACTTATGTGTTTTGAATTTGGAAAAATGGATTCCATATTTGGAATCAATAGGTCTAAATTATTTAAATAGATTTACTTTATTTTTTGGCATTATGAATAATAACACTGGTAATTTTTATTAATAATGTAAAAGGGTAAATTGCGTAATTAAGAGGAATAATTCTATTATAAAATAACCCTAAAACTTTTATTGATATCCTTAAATGAGTTTTTTCGACCTAAATTATATTTGGGTAAAAATGGTGTCCATTTGAATCCTCTTGGATGAGATTAGCAAATTTATTTTTATTTTTATTTAAATAAATGTTAAATAAGTCTCACTCAAATTTCAATAACTAAATCATTTTTTATATAAGTTTATACATAATATAAATTCAATTATAAATACTCATTTTAAATATAATTTTTTTCTTTATCATGGTAATTTATTTCTAATATTTAGGAAATAAATAATTACCTTAAAGACTTATACTTTGAAGGTGTAAAAATTAATTAATTGATGATAAATCAATAAAACAATTTTTATTAAAATTCTAATAACCATCAAAAGATACAAACACCTAAAAAATATATTTTTTATAATATATATCAACCATAAACATCCACGGTTCGAGTTAGTGACCATTTGGATCCTTATATAAGAGATTGTGACACTTATATTATTTTATTTAATATGATGTTAAAATTGTCACATTCATAATTTAATAATTATAACATTTTAAATAATGTATTTTCTAGAAGATAAATTCAACTAAAAATATTCTTATAAAATATAGTATATTTATATTCATCATATTATTTTATTTTTAATTTTTATTTAACAAATAATTATATTAAATAATTACACAATATTAATATAGTAATTATTTTATCAATAGATATAACAAATAGATGTTATTAAAAATATTAAAATTAATATAATTTGGTATAATTAATATTATAATGGATTTTATAGATTACCTTGACTTGTTAGTAATATAATAAAATAGTTGAATCTATGTTAAATTGTTATCTTAATATGTTTTAAAAATCAATGAATTAAATAGTGTCAAAGTTGATACTATTGATTGTTTATCAAAATAATGTTGTATTAAATTATTTACAAATCATAAAACATTTTTAAAAAATATATAATAATTATTATATAGTCTAATATATTCTAATTTATTTATTTATGGTCTAATTGACCATAAATAATTAAATAGTTTTCCCTTTTAATATTGAAATATTTGTTACCCTAGTTAAAAATAAAATAGAATATCTAAATGTTAATTAAAATGATAAGGTTTCAATTGATAGAAATACTTGTCTAAAATCTATTTTATGATGATATTAAAACCCTATATCATTTAATCTTATAAATTGGGACATTTAGGAGGTTTTTAATGGGATTTTATTTTATTATATATTAATATTTTTAAAGATTCCTAAAATGCCCCTCTCCTCAATTATAAAAGGTCGCCTCCTCCCTCACCTCTTAAGTTAACTTTTATCCTTAAATATCATTCATCCCATGAAATTTTCCTTTATCAACCTTTCTTGTTACATTCTAGAGTTTCTGGTACTCTTCAATGACCAACTCTAGTGCTCTAAGATGAGATTTAGAGCAATCACGTTGAAGAAGAGGTAATCTCATCTACCGATTCTTCCAAACTTATTTCTTCTTCTTCTAATTCAACATCATGATTTGTTTCACTATAAAGTAATTAATCAAGTATCACTTATATACTGAGATGTTATTATGATTACAGAAAAACAATATTCCACTTTCTATCCATCCTATGAAAAATAAAATCACTACGCGTGCGTGCGTACGGCTTACCGTCTCCACGTCGTGGTGTAATCTGTTTTTTACCACCTTACTTGTATGGGTATAATTATGGAAATAATAACTATATATGATTATTATAACATTATATTAATTCTGAAATATTATACACCATTCACTTCAATACCATTTAATAATTATGGGAATGATATCCTCACTCGTGCGTATATACGGCCTACTGTCTCCACGATGCGATTTGATTCGTTATACATGATATTCCTTAAAGAATGATTACATAATTTTATATAATAAATAAATATGATATATATTATTTTGATATCATTTTTTAATTACATAACTATAACCTATGAAGTAGAACTAGAACTTATTCGACAAAATATGCATAAGAAAATGAAGTAGTTAATACCTGAATAACAAGTAATAATGAAATGTTATTAACAAATGGATGATAATATAATCATATATGATATAATAAAAACTAATATGATTCTGAAATAATTCAATTACATTATTTAAATCATTATATAGGAGTTTTTGATACATAAAAAGTAAATCAGACCTAGAATATAAGGGATAATTTCACAATCTCATTATTATCTGAGATTGTTTATATGTAAGTATTTATTGGGATAAATTTATCATCAACATACATGTTTCCTAAACATGTAATATTATTAATATTCTTATACAATTTATTAAAGTCAATTTTACCCATTGGTGAATTTTTATTAAGTGGTATAAAAGGAATCTTTTGTCGTTATTCGATACGAGGTACATTTTGACTTTTCTGGAAAAAGTATGAGGAGAATGTTTTTTTAACTTATATGACATGAATAGATTTTTAAATTTTCATAATGTTTTATTTCAATGAATATTCCTCTGAACTATTTCACATTTTTTTAAAATAAATTCTTTTCTTTTAAAATTGTGTGACATTTCGAGAAAAGAAAATGTTTTTGAAGAAGAAATGATATTTTCCTCAAGAATTAATTTCAAGTGTTCAATCAAAATTATTTTCCATCTGATATTGAATTATTTAAAAGGGTTATGTTTTAAGTATATTAACTCTATTATTCTTATGGTTTTATTATGTTTTTTATGGAATTATATTTATGAAATCCATTAGTTTTACATTGATTATGTTATAATGGAATGATGTTAAAGAAACCCATTTTATTCTTTGGGTTATGCTATGATGAATGATTTATGTTTTTATGGAACATGTAAGAATGAATTAATTATGAGATGGGTGAGACTTATATCTCCATCTAATTCATTGGGTAAATATTTATATCACATGAGATAGACATGGATAGAATGGGAAATGATCTCGGTTTGGTAATACATGGCAGGAACGAGGAATGAACTCGGTTCTGTAATGGAATTTGTACACTATGATGGTCTTGGAAATGAGCCCTGATTAATATGAAATTATTTTCTATGTTTACATGTATGCCACAAATCTTCATGTTTTATGTAATGAATTTTTGTATTATGTTCATTGATTCTTGTAAACTTTCATGATTTATCTCATGGAATCATATCATGATCTTTCATATGTAGGATAATAATTTAAAATTTGATGTTATTATATCTTATGATTATGATGTGATTGATATCTCCCTTATTTAACCTTACTGAGCATTTGAGCTCAACATTTCATATGTTTCTTTTCCACAGGTCATGAAGAAGGGTATTAAGTAAGATATGTCAAAAAGGGGTCTAGTTATGAAGAAATAAGCGGGAGACAATGAAGACGTATCATGAATCAGTTGTTTTTGTTTCCTAGTTTCTAAATAAAATATAACTATACAGTCCTATCATGGATTTTTTATATTTTTCAGTGAATATTTTTCAACTTTGAAGTAATATCAATGTATGTAAAGTATGGGTTGTTACATTCGGTATCAGAGGAAATGTATAGTTAACCTTTGGAAACTAGGATGAGAAAACCTTAGTAAGAACCCAAAGGATATGTTGAAGTATATGATACAATCCTAGTGTTTTATAAATTATCATGAATAACCTAGGATAAAACATAAAGTGTCCTAGACTGAAATTTTATTCATTATTATGTGTTTTTACAATATGATTAATGTTTCTCACACTATGATTTTTGGTTTTAGTCAACGGATGGAACCCAAAGGAACCACATTAATGCTGAATGTGATATAAAATTCAATGATTGTTCTCTTAAGAAACCAAATGTTATGGGAGATGTAATGAAAAATCTTGTAGTTATGATCACACAACTTTCTCAGGCTATAAATCATGTAGGGCTTCTAAATGAGAAAATGAGGGAACAACATTCTTTTGATTCCTTCATAAGGAATTTTCCACCTTCTTTCAGTGGGTCTTCTAATACATTAGTGGATGAATAATGAACCAGTTCCACTGAAAATATATTTTCATTTCTCCAATGTTTAGAACAAGATAAATTCATCCTAGCAGTCTATCATTTGGAAGGTGATGTTGGTCCATGGTGGAACCTTATCAGTAATAAAAACAAAATAGATAAAATTGAATCCATGGAATGGGATGAGTTCAATAACTTATTTTTTTAATAAGTAATTTTTTTATATTATTTGAACAAATATAGAGAAGGAGTTCCTTGAACTTAAGGAAAAGGAAAATGAATTTGTTGGTACCTATGAAGAAAATTTTACAAGACTTACAAGGTATGATTCTGGGATTATTATCCAACCTGATAATAAAATTGATCGATTCTTTAGTGGCATAAAACCAAGTCTCTCAAGAAAACTATCCATGAGGGGCTTCAATAGCTATTAATAAATAGTTAAATCTTCTATTGAGGTTGATATGGATATTGTAGTAACCCATCAGTCCTATGGGTTTGATAAGAAGATAAAAATGGAATTCAAGGGAAAATATAAAGACCACACTAAAAAGAAGAAGAGTTTTCTCTTATTCTCAAAGTGTAGAAATAAAAATTGAGGAAATTGTTTTAAATGGACTAATAAATGTTTTATGTGTGAAAAATATGGTCATTGGGTAGTTTAATTTCTAAGGGATGGGAAAAATATTTATAATGATATGAATAGAGAAAAGGATAAAAAGAATATACCTCCTACACTTCAATGTTACAAGTGCAAGAAAATTGGGCATTATGCCAATAAATTCTCAAATACGAGGGTTATTGATGATGATCGACAACAGTAAACTCATAAGGTCAATGAAAAAGGAAAGTCACATGTGATCACTATTGGCGATGTGGAGTACGATAATGAATTATTGAAAGGTGTACATACTATCCACTCTAAAGTAAAAAATGTTTTATTTTATTCTAGATCTACCCACTATTTTATTTCTAAAGAATTTTCTAAGCGTATTGACGTATTACCTCAACAATTAGATATTGAGTTAGTTGTAACAACTCTTGATGGGACAATAGTCGCATCAAAAGTTTAGAATTATTCTCTGGTTGATGTTTGTGGGAAAGTGCTTCCTGCAAATCTTGTGATCCTTCCTACAGTGGAATTTGATGTGATTATTAGCATGGATTGGATTTCTATATATGAATATCATATCAATTTCCATGTAAGGGAAGTCACATTTCATATTCCAGATCAATCTATGATCATCTATCGATGCAAGGATGAATATAACCTTCCAGTAGAAATTTATTCCATCTTATGGGTCCCGATCCCTAAAAATTAAGGTTATCTATATCAAATGGTTGGGGAGAAACTCACGGTTAAGAATGCACCCATTGTAAAGGAGTTTTATAATGTATTTCTAGAAGAATTACCAGGTCTTCCACCAAATAATGAATTTTAGTTTTCAATAGAACTCATACTGGGTGTCATTCCTATTTCAAAGACACCATATATAATGGACCCAATTGAGTTGTAGGAATTGGAGAATAAACTCCAAGATAATATTGACAAAGGATTCATATGCCCTAGTGTGTCACCTTGGGGATCACCTGTTCTATTTTTTTAATAAGAAAGATGTATCAATGAGACTCTTCATTGATCATAAATAACTTAACAAGATCACTATCAAAAAAATATCCTCTTCCTCACATTGATGACTTATTCAACCAACTACATGGAGATCAATTCTTTTCTAAGATTAATCTTCATTTAGGACATCATTAATTAGGGTTTAACAAGGAGGATATACCAAATAAGACATTCCATAAAAGGTATGGATACTATTAATTTATAGTAATTCCTTTTTTCATACTAATTATCCCACTATCTTCACGGATATTATGAATGGGGTCTTTAGAGACTATCTTAATCAATTTGTGGTAGTCTTTATAGACGATATTCTTGTCTATTTGAAGAGAAAGGAAGAAAATGAAGATCACTTTATAATTTTAATGAATACCCTGAGAAAGGATAAGCTTTATGAAACATTTACCAAGTGTGAATTTTGTCTTCAGAAAGTTTCATATTTGGGTCACATTATCTCAAGATAGGAGAAATCTATGGATCCAGCAAAGACAGAAGTTATTGAAAGTTGGCTGAGACCAACAACGGTAACTGAGATCTGATGTTTCTTGGTTTGGATGGATATTATCGATTTTTTTTGAAAGATTTTTCATGATTATATAATCCACTCACCAAGTTGACTCGGAAAGGAGTTAAGTTTGTGTGAATGGAGGAATGTGAAGATAATTTCAAAGAGCTAAAAATAAGGTTAGCTAGTGCACATGTGCTCACACTGCCTTATAGTGTATAAAGGTTTGTGATCTATAGTGATTCATTCAACAAGGGGTTGTGTTTTCTTCTCATTCAAAATGATAAGGTGATAGCTTATGCCTCAGAAAAAATTAAAATCCATGAGCAAAATTACCCAAATCATTATTTGGAGTTAGTTGTAGTAATCTTTGCACTAAATATATGGATTCATTATCTATATGGTGAAAGGTTTTATATTTATACTGATCATAAAATTTTAAAGTATATTTTCACACAAAAGGAGTTGAATATGTTCCAAAGAATATGGTTGGAGTTGATTAAATATTATGACTTCTCAATACATTACCACCCTGGAAAAGTGTACAAGGTGGAATATGATTTGAATCGAAAGGACCATGTTATCCTATCTATGATGTTGATCTCAAAATATACAATATTTGTGGATTTGAAAAGTATTGATCTTAAAATTTTAAAGGAAAGGGAGAAGTTTTCTTGAATTCAACCTTTATTGTGATCGAATAATAAGGTTTAAGAACTGGGTTTGTATTCCTCCTATACCAGAATTAAAGAAGGGGCTATTGGATGAGGCTCATAGTTCTTTATTCTCTATTCATCATGGAATCACAAAGATGTACAGGGACCTAAAAGATTATTTCTTGTGGATGGAAAGAAAATATGTGTTTATGAATATGTCTCTCAGTTCTTAGTTTGTAAAGAAGTTAAGGATAAGAGACAGAAGTCTAAGGGGATGTTACAACTATTACACATACCAAAATGAAAATGGGAAAACATCATATGGACTTTGTCATTGGACTTCTAAAAAATCTTAATTCCATAATGTTATATGGGTTATAGTTGATCTCCTTATAAAGTTGGCACACTTCATTTCTATTATATAAGATTTATCTCTTTATCATCTTTGTATGATATATGTAAATGAATTGGTAAGATTTCATGGAGTACCACTTTCCATTATATCTGATCGTGATCCGAGGTTTACCTCGAAGTTTTGGAAAATTATTCAGTAGGCTCTGGATACAGAGTTAAGTTTTAACACTGCTTATCATCCTCAGATAGATAGTCAGTCTGAGTGGAAAATTCAAAACTCTAAAAGACATGTTGAGAGCTTGCTATATGGATTTCAAAGGTTGTTGGGATCAACATATACCTTTGGTGAAATTTTCTTACAACAATAACTTTCACTCTAGTATTTAGATGTCTCCTTGTGAAGCTCTCTATGGAAATAATTATAGAACTCCAACTTTCTGTGATTCTTTTTTTGAAAGAAATCTATTAGGACCTGATCTTGTTCATGAAATGGTAGAAAAGGTCAGATCTATTCAACAACACCTAAGAGTAGCTTAGAGTCGACCAAAAGTTATACTAAAAATTGAAGAAAAAAACAAGATTTTGAAGTGGGTGACAATATTTTTCAATGAAAATCACCCTAGAAGAGAGTAATGATATTTGGAAAGAAGGCCAATCTGAGCCCTAGGTATATCGGTCCATTTGAAATTTTGGATCATTTTGGGAAGGTAGATTATCGATTGGCGCTTCCTCCAAATATCTATCAAGTTAATGATGGTTTCCATGTATCTATCCTAAGAAAGTACATAACTGATCCTTCACATGTATTAAACTCAAAATTTGTACCACTAGAGAAAGATCTTTCTTATAAAGAACAACCGATAGAGATTCTAGATCATAGCGAAAAAGTTCTGCGAAATAGGACCGCTCACTTGGTTGAAGTTTTGTGGTAGAACCACCAATTTGAGTAATCTATGTGAGAACTTGAGGATATGATGAGGGAGATATATCCTTATCTTTTTGTATCAAACTGATGAATTTCTAGGGCAAAATTTAGTTTAAGGGGGGTAGAATGTAACACTCAGATGTTTTATGAACTATTTTCTTTAAATAATTTTAATTCTTCATTAGCTTGCATTGCACTCAATTTTGAGTTTAAGAGAACCATGAGACACCCTTAGTATAAAATGAACATTTTAACTTAGTTGTAAGGTTAGAAGTAATAAATATAACTAACTTATGAAAATGTATGGAGAAGTCCTTCGCTACCAATTATTTATGAAAAATCTAAATCAAATAAATATTTGAATTTTTGTATTAAAAAATTGAGCTAATTTTTATTAGTAAATAAAACTATTGAAATATATATTTTATATACTTAATAAAAAAATAATTTTAATCCAATAGATATTTTTTCATAGGGTATGAATAAACCCTATTTGATGTATAAAAACATATATTTTTTAAGAGGGTAACTTTCCGTCTTTTAATGGAGAACCACTTTTAAATTAAAATTTTGACATATTAATAATTTTTATATGAAAAAATAAACATTTTATTTGGAATCATGATATAAAAATTTAATTTGAATGAAATTTTAATATTTTTCTAATAACATTCAGATTTTTATGAATAATAAAAATACAATAAATTTTAATTAAAAACAACTTTTTCATAAAAATATTTTATATGGTTAAATTTTAATTTTTAAAGTTTTTTAAAGTATAAATAGAATATATTTTTATCATTCAATATAATTTATTCCATTATAATTAATTTTACATTGAATTCAGATGTAAAAAAATCAATCTTTTGTAATATTTTAACTTTTAAAACTTGTTCTCTTTTTCAGACAATGTGATTAATTTTAAATTAAATACTGCAACTTATGTATTTTGAATTTTGAAAAGTTTATTTCATATTTGGAATCATTAGTTCAAAATTATTTAAATAGATTTATTTTATTTTTGGGCATTATAAATTTTAACTTCTTTAATTTTTATTAGTATGATAAAAGGGTAAATCGATTAATTAAGGGTAATAATACTATTATAAAATAACCCTAACACTTGTCTTTGTTGTACCTCTCGTACCCCTCGTGGTTTAATTTTCATGATCACAATCACTCTCTTATTTATCTAATCTTGTTTTAAGTGTTTTTGGATGATAGGCATGATTTCAGGTTGCCAAGGAATTGGGCCAAGAAATCCAGAAGGCAAAAGTGGACTGATTTCAGTCCACCGGCCAACCGGTGGATGACCACCGGCCAGCCGGTGGAATCTTTACAGAAGGCATCCCCTCTGTCCAGACCACCGGCCAACCGGTGTCCCATCACCGGCCAGCCGGTGGAACCCAGACAGAAGGGACACCTACTGTCTCACCACCGGCCAACCGGTGGCCTCCTCACCGGCCAGCCGGTGATGCCTGGGCAGAAGGCCTCTCCATTTTCCAAAGCACCGGCCAACCGGGGGCCAAGCACCGGTCAGCCGGTGGAGCCAGTCAAACTAGCCGTTGGGCTTTGACCAGCCTGCTCCCAATGGCTCTGAAGACTTTTCCAACGGCTCCGAAGACCCCGAACGGCCATATGAGGGTTCCCCCTCTATAAATAAAGGACTAGGAAGCCCCGGAACAAGTTTGGAACTATAAACAAGCCAACGGAAGCCAACGGACACATTTTTCATCATTTGGAAAACCTCCGGCGAATTCCTTCAAGGAACCTCAATTCCTCCAACCCACTTCCACATCCAAGGAGCATCACCATAGAAGCATGGGAGCGCTCTTCATCAACTCCAATCAATCCATTGGCGCCCAAGACTTCTCCACATTACTGTTTTTCTTGTTTTATTATTTTGAGCATCAATTTGGGTTTGTGCCTACAAACCCCTCTTTCTCTCATCTTCCCTTTGTTTGGGTTTTCACACCACCTTCAAGGTGTGAAGAGGTTAGTCAAGCCTTCCCTTTAAAAGTCTTGATTCATAGGTGAGCTAGCCTTCACCTGTAAGAAGGCTACTGGGTTCTTGCTCAACCATTAAAAGCAAGCTGTAATAGGTTCTAGACTACCTTAAAGTCTAGTGGGTTTCTTGCTAAAACCATTAAAAAGAAAGCGGTAGTAAATCTCTCAACGGTTGAGTTGGGAGCAGAGACGTAGGCTTTGGTTTAAGCCGAACTCCATTATCAAGTTTTGTGTCTTGCCTCTTTTATTTCCGCTGCGCTTTAACTTTGTTTTAAATTGTTAAACTTTTTTAAAAAGGAAATTCACCCCCCCTCTTGCCATCACTCTCCTCCCCAACAATTGGTATCAGAGGAAGTGTTTGTGTAATACCTCAACCGGTTTCAAATTCAAGATCCATTGTGATGGCTTCATCTTATTTCGCCCCCGAAGGTTATTCATTGGGTCGTGCTCCATTCTTTCAGGGAACCGACTATACCTATTGGAAAACCCGCATGACTACTTTTCTTGGAAGTATAGGTTATCATATTTATAGAATTGTCATGCATGGTTACTCTCTCTCTTCTCCCGATGAATCCAAATTGACTCAAGAAGATATTAAAAATTTCGAGCTTGATGGCAAAGCCATGAACGCTCTTCATTGCGGCCTTGACCATAATGAATTCAATCGAGTTTCCACATGCACTTCATCTCATGAAATCTGGAAACTATTAGAGGTTACCCATGAGGGGACCAACAAAGTTAAGGATACTCGATTGGATATGTACCGTCAAGATTTTGAGTCTTTTACCATGCATCCATATGAAAATATAACTGAAATGTTTACACGTTTTACTAATGTTTTCAATGGGAGAAAGTCCCTTGGTGATGATGTGTCTGCAGAAACGATGGTCAAGAAGATCCTTTGGATCTTACCAAGCACATGGGCACCGAAAGTCACGGCAATCCAAGAAGCAAAAGACATCAAGAACATGCCGGTCGAAGAGGTCATCGGATCCCTCATGACCTACGAGATCACCATGAGGAGGCAAGCTGAAAAGGAAGGCAAACCGATCAAAGTTCCAAAGAACATCGCCTTCAAAGTTCAAAAAGAAGAAAGCTTCTCCTCCTCATCGTCTTCCTCTTCAAGCGGCGATTCAGAAATGGAGAATCTTGCCCGCAAAATGCACAAATTCATGAAGAAGCACAAGAAGAAGAAATCCCGCAAGGCTCAACCCAATGAAAAATCCGAGCCCGAGGTAACATGTTACGGGTGTGGCAAGAAAGGCCATTACAAGCCCGATTGTCCACTCAACAAGAAAAAGGCCAAGAAAAAAGAAAAGAAGAAGGCATTCAAGGCCACATGGAGTGATAGCTCTACATCCTCCTCCTCCTCCTCCTCAAGTGACAACGGTAAAAAATGCCTAATGGCATTTCATGAGGTATCCTCTTCCGACTCCTCATCCTCTAGTTCTTCAAATTCTTTCAATCATTTATCTTATGAGGATCTCCAACATGCTAGAGATCAATTGGAGGAAGGCTTTCACGAACTTTATTCCAAATTTATTGCTTTAAAAAAGAATTTCAAAAAACTTTCTTCCGAAAAGGAACAACTTCTCAAAGAAAAGGAGGAGTTGTCTCTCAAGATCCAAAACCTTCTCGATGTTGATTCTATGGAATTAACAATCAAGGATTTAAGGAAATCCCTAGCTAAGTTCGCCGAAGGTGAACATAACATTTCGAAGCTCCTTGGTTCCCAATGCGTATCTAGAACCACCCAAGGGCTTGGCTATTCCAAGCAAGCTTCCTCTTCCCATGCTCCTACTATTTTTGTAAGGGGGAGCTCCCAATATAAATTTTGCAACTATTGTAAAAAACCCGGGCACTTAATTTATGAGTGCGATTGCAAAAATGCCCGGTATGGAAGGCCCAAAACCATTTCCTTTAATGATGAATTTCATAGGAGAAGACCCGCCACTAGACAAGTTTGGATTGAAAAATCCCTTTTAGCGAGTCTCATCGGACCAAAATTTGTCTCGGTTCTAAAATCCTCTCCCCGGTGATTTGTTGTTTTTATTTAGGGGAAGTTAGGATCGTTTAAGCCTTTTTGCTTTATATTCAAAACTTTCAATTCAAAACCTTCAATTCAAAACTTTCAATTCAAAACATTCAATTCAAATCTCAAGAATTTCAATTGGTTTAAAAACTCTATCTTGTTTTTCAACCTTTCCCTCAATCAAGTTTTATGCCCCGTGCTATTTTGATAATCACAAAGGGGGAGAAATTCTTGGTTGATTGGGGGACAAATCTTTCTCTCATGCTTTGCTTTATCCTTTAAAGCATGCCTTTCATTTCAGTCTTTTACATTTCTTGTTTTGGTGATTATGATCATCAAAATAGGGGGAGATTGTTGTACCTCTCGTACCCCTCGTGGTTTAATTTTCATGATCACAATCACTCTCTTATTTATCTAATCTTGTTTTAAGTGTTTTTGGATGATAGGCATGATTTCAGGTTGCCAAGGAATTGGGCCAAGAAAGCCAGAAGGCAAAAGTGGACTGATTTCAGTCCACCGGCCAACCGTTGGATGACCACCGGCCAGCCGGTGGAATCTTGACAGAAGGCATCCCCTCTGTCCAGACCACCGGCCAACCGGTGTCCCATCACCGGCCAGCCGGTGGAACCCAGACAGAAGGGACACCTACTGTCTCACCACCGCCCAACCGGTGGCCTCCTCACCGGCCAGCCGGTGGTGCCTGGGCAGAAGGCCTCTCCATTTTCCAAAGCACCGGCCAACCAGTGGCCAAGCACCGGTCAGCCGGTGGAGCCAGTCAAACTAGTCGTTGGGCTTTGACCAGCCTGCTCCCAACGGCTCCGAAGACTTTTCCAACAGCTCTGAAGACCCCGAACGTCCATATGAGGGTTCCCCCTCTATAAATAAAGGACTAGGAAGCCCCGGAACAAGTGTGGAACTATAACCAAGCCAACGGAAGCCAACGGACACATTTTTCATCATTTGGCAAACCTCTGACGGATTCCTTCAAGGAACCTCAATTGCTCCAACCCACTTCCACATACAAGGAGCATCACCATAGAAGCTTGGGAGCGCTCTTCATCAACTCCAATCAATCCATTGGCTCCCAAGACTTCTCCACATTACGGTTTTTCTTGTTTTATTATTTTGAGCATCAATTTGGGTTTGTGCCTACAAACCCCTCTTTCTCTCATCTTCCCTTTGTTTGGGTTTTCACACCACCTTCAAGGTGTGAAGAGGTTAGTCAAGACTTCCCTTTAAAAGGCTTGAGTCATAGGTGAGCTAGCCTTCACGTGTAAGAAGGCTAGTGGGTTCTTGCTCAACCATTAAAAGCAAGCTGTAATAGGTTCTAGACTACCTTAAAGTCTAGTGGGTTTCTTGCTAAAACCATTAAAAAGCAAGCGGTAGTAAATCTCTCAACGGTTGAGTTGGGATCGGAGACGTAGGCTTTGGTTTAAGCCGAACTCCGTTATCAAGTTTTGTGTCTTGCCTCTTTTATTTCCGCTGCGCTTTAACTTTGTTTTAAATTGTTAAACTTTTTTAAAAAGGCAATTCACCCCCCCTCTTGCCATCACTCTCCTCCCCAACAGTCTTAATATCATTGGATTAGTTTTTTTGACCTAAATTATCCTTGGGTCAAAATGGTGTCCATTGGAAGCCACTTGGATGATATTAGGTTTTTTATTTTTATTTTTATTTAAAGAAAGTTAAATGTGTCTCACTCAAATTTTAATAACTAAATAATTTTTTATATATGGTTATACAGAAGATAAATTCTATTATAAATACTAATTTTAAATATAAAATGTTTTTATTTATCATGGTAATTTATTTGTAATTTTTATAAAATAAATAATTACCTTAAAGGCGTATACTTTAATGATGAAAAAATTAATTAATTTGTGAGAAATCAATAAAACATTTTTTATTAAAATGATGATAATAATAAAAAGACACAAACACTTGACCAAATATTATTTTAAGAATATATATCGACCATAACCATCGAAGGGTCGAGTTAGAGAGAATTTTGAGCCTTATAGAAGAGATTGTGACACTTGTATTATTTTATTTAAAGTGATGTTAAAGTTATCACATTCATAATTTAATAAGTATAACATTTTAAATGTTGGGTTTTTCAGAATAAAAATTTGAACAAAAATGTTCTTCTGAAATATAGTAGATTTATCTTCATCAAAGTATTTTATTTTTAATTTTTATTCAACAAATAATTATATTAAATAATTACACAATATTGATGTAGTAATTATTTTATTAATAGAGGTAACAAATAAATGTTATTAAAAAATATTATAATTAATATAGTTTTGGATATTTAATATGTATAAGGAATTTTATAGATGACCTTGACCTATTAGGAATATAATAAAATATTTTTTTCAAAGTTAACTTGTAATATTAATATTTTTTTAAAAATCAATTAATTCAATAGTGTCAAAATTGACACTATTGATTTTTTATCAAAATAATGTAGTATTAAATTATTTAAAAATCATAAATCATTTTTTAAAAATATATCATAATTATTATATGGTCTAAAATGTTATAAGGTTTTTATTAATGGTCTAATTGACATCAAATAAGTAAATATTTTTTCCTTTTAATATTGAAATATTTGTTACCCTAGTTAAAAATTAAATAGATTAACTAAGTGTTAATTAGAATGATAAGGTTTCAATTTATAGAAAATCTGTATAAAATCTATTTTTTGATGATATTACTACAATATATAATCACATATTCTAAATTGGGACATTTTGGAGATTTTTGGATGGGATTTTATTTTATTATAAATTAATATTTTTGGAGATCCCAAAAATGCCTCTCACCTTAATTATGAAATGGAAACTACTCCCTCGCCTATTAAATTAACTTTAAGCCTTAAAGATATTACATAAACTAAAATTTCCCCTTATAAACATTTCTAGTTTCATTATAAAGCTTCTTTTCTTCTTCAAAAACCAAATCTAGTGCTCTAAGAAGAGATTTAGAGGAAGCACGTCGAAGAAGAGGTAATATCCTCTAAAGATTCTTTCAAACTTCTTTCTTATTCTACATTATCTTCATGAGTTGTTTCATTATAAATAATAACTCCAGTATCAATTATATACTGAGATTTTATTATTATTATTGAACAATAATATCCCATTTTCTATCCATCCTATGAAAAATGAAATCACCATGTGTGCGTACGTGCGGCTTACCATCTCCACGCCATGGTGTAATCTGTTTTTCACCATGACCTTGCTTGTATGGGTATAATGATGGAAATAAGAACTATATATGATTACTATAACATTATATTCATTCTTAAATATTATACACCATTCACTACAATACCATTCAACAATTATGGGAATGATATCATCACTCGTGCGTACGTACGACCTACCATCCCCACGATGCGATGTGATTTATTCTACATGATCTTAATTAATGTATGATTATATAAATGTATATAATGAATAAATATGATATATATAATGTTAATACCATTTTTAATAACATAAATATGACCAATGAAATATAACCAGAACTTATTCGACAAAACATGCATAAGCAAATGAAGCAGTCAATACCTGAATAACAAGTAATAATGTACTGTTATTAATAAAAGGATTATAATATGATCATATATGATATAATATAAATGAATACGATTATGAAATAATTCAATTAAATTATTTAAATCATTATACAGGAGGTTTGGATACATACAAAGGAAATCAAACCTAAAAGGTAAGGGATAATTTTGTAATCTCATTATTATCCGAGATTTTTTATATGTAAGTATTTACAAGGGAATATTTATCATCCAAATCCATGTTTCCTAAATATGTAATATTATTTATATTATTCTTCAATTTATTAAATTTAATTTTACCCATTGGTTAATTTTTATTAAATGGTATGAAAGGAATATTTTTCGTTATTAGATACGAGGTACTTATGACTTTTCTGAAAAAATTATGTGGAGAATGTTTTTTAACTTATATAGAATGAATATATTTTTATGTTTTTATAACACCTAATTCCCATGAATATTTATCTAAACTATTTCAAGTTTATTTTAAAATAAATTCTTTTCTTTTAAAATTGCATGGAATTTTTAGAAAATAAAATGTTTTTGAAGAAGAAATGACATTTTCCTCAAGAATTAATTTCAAGTGTCCAGTCAAAATTATTTTCCATCTAGATGGAATTATTTAATAGGGTTATGTTTCAAGTATACTATCCATATTATTCTAATGGTTTTTTTATGTTTTTGATGAAATGTTATTTATAAAATCCATTTGTTTTACATGGACTATGTTATGATGTAATGATGTTTAAGAAACCCATTTTATTCCTTGGGTTATGCTATGATGATTGATTTATGTTTTTGTGGAACATGTAAGAAGAATTTCATTACGAGATGGGTGGGGCATATATATCCCTACAATGCATTGGAAAAATATTTATATCTCATGATATAGACATGGATGGAATGGGAAATGATCTCAGTTCAGTAATAAAGGGTTCGAAGGATAAGTGAACTCAGTTCAGTAATTGACTTTGTCCGCTATGATGGTCTTGGAAATGAGCATTGACTAATATGAAATGATTTTATATGATTATGTGTATTCAAAAAAACTTCATGTCTTATGTTATTAATTTTGGGATTATGTTCAGTTATTCTTATAAACTTTCATGATTTATCTCATGGCATCATATCATGATCTTTCATATGTAGGATAAGATTTTCAAAAGTTACGTTATTATGTATTATGATTATTATATGATTGATATCTCCCTTGTTTAACCTTACTGAGAATATGATATCACCCTTTCATGTGTTTCCTTTACCCAAGTTGTGAAGAAGGTTATTAAGTAATATATGTCAGAAGTCGGTCTAGTTATGATTAAATAAGTGTGAGACAATGAAGATGTCTTATGAATCAGTCATTTACATTTCTTAGTTTCTAAAGACACTATACCTAAATGGTCTTGTCCGGGATTTTTTATATTCTTTAATGAATATTATTAAACTTTTAATTAATATAAATGTATGTAAATTATGGTTCATTATAGTACAACTGTCTAAGATGTTCTTAAAGAAAAGATTTCAGGCATGATGGTTAATGATACCGGTCATTTAGAAGATTAAAGCATGGGTGATCTGGGTTTGAATGGGAATCGAGCACCTGGAAACTCAAATTTTGTGAAAGTGTGTTTTATTAAATGAGGAACAATATAGATTCCTAGTTAATAGGTTTCATGAAGGTCAGGGTATTAGTGAAGGCAAAGGGATTTATGAAGGGTAGATGGATCGAAAATGTGTGACCTTTAAGAAACAGGATGGTTCTACCTCAGGGTAAAGTCTTGGTTCCCATGGGGAAAGTTTTAAAAATGATAATTATCTTGTAAAACCTCATGTTTAATGAAGGTAATTATTTTTACATGAAGTTAATGGCCTTTATAAAAGGTATCTCTACCATGGTCCCAAGTTCTCTGAAACCCATGGGTGGTAGTTTTGAAAAAGAGGGACACCTATGGAAATCCATATTCTATTTTTATCATAGTGGTTGGAGTTTATAGAATTAAAAGACTTTGTTGGAAGTTAAAAGGTTATATCCTCCTAGAGGTTATATGGGGGGAGGTATTTATTGTCATTTTAGCATCAGGAAGGCCCTTTTTATGATATTCTTTTCCTAGGAGGTGTGGTTCACGAAAGTTTGGATGCAGTGGTGAATTTCCTGACTCTACATATGTTGTGTGAAGGTTAGCATAATTCAAATGATGTTTTATTCACATTGATCGGAGGACCTTCACATGGAACTTTTGTTTCGTATAGGTTATGAGCTTCATGAATCTAATCCCTTTGGTGGATTTTTAACGTGTTTTGGAATGGATTTGACCGAAACCACGAGTTAATTCCTTGATGTATCCTATAATTATTATTTTTTGGTGTCAAAAAATGCCCCGCCTCAGAATGGGAGCTGACATGGGAGAGGAGGGTCATATTATAAGGTTAAATCACCAAAAACCCATAATTTGGGTTCATTGTTCATTAAACTTGGCTTAACCCCTTGGCCTATAAATATGGGGATGGGTCCCAAAGGGGTGAAAGAGTTTTTTTTGAATGATATTACCTTTTAACTATTTTCATGAAACTCAATACATTTAGTGTTCTATGATTTTTATCATTAACACTCACAAAACATTGTGATTTGAGTGACCAAAACTTCCATGAATAGGATTTCATGAGTCAGTGAACTTTCACAAAAGTGATCTCTATGAACTGACTTTCACAAACCAGGATTTGAAAATTTTCAAAGTCTAGAATATAGTTGTTGAAAGTGATGAATCGGTTATTGATTTATGGAGGGATGTGGCTATAAATATCATTATTATGTAGAAATTAATAATGGTGTTACATTATAACAATATTCTCAAATTACAGATTGAGTCACATCAAGAATATCTGTTATGAATTAAATTTCCATTATATGGATATGGGCCGAGGGATGATGTGTTCATCCCTAGTGTCAATTGAGATGATCCATTTTACTAGTTATGAAGCTCATTTTGGGTGTACTATAGGAACATGTATTTCATGGGTCATTGTGTGAAAGACCAAATGTTTCTTATTGCTCATTCACAATGGAACCATGTGAACACCATCAATGGGGAAGATCTTGTTGTTAAGATATCCCCTATTTTCTAAAAAACATCTGAAACAACTTGACCCGCCATGGACTATCTGGTCGATGATATGTTGATCCATCATAACCCCAAGCCTACCTCCAATAGGCAAGGTGTGGAAACAATCACCAAGTAAACACAAATGAAAAGGGATTCCTTTTCCTAATGTACCTGTATGCACATGAACAACCATATCCATACAAAATTTTAGAAGAATAATAAAAGTATTTCAACAAATTGAGTAAAACCAAGAATTAAATAAACTTTAGGTAATATATTAGAGTATGAAAAAGTAATCCAAATCATAAAAGGGGTAAAATACATGCCCAACTAGAAATGAATTAACAACCTGAAAATAATTATAATAAATGATAATTGAGATATCATAGCTCTTGAGCTCCAATTCCAACCACCATAAGTGTTCAATGAACCTAGGTATCACTATGATCCACTGATGTCACCATTGTGCCATCTGTCATCTGCATAAGACATAACATGTACAGGAAAAGATCATATAGGGGTGATTATATACATACACAGTAAGACACTCTGAAAAACAAAATAGAGAAATATAAATATACATAATAGTTCATCACAACCTATAACAAGATGGAAATGAAACCCATCATAGATATATGATCAAATAGTAACCTAGATGAAAGATAAAGGGGATCTCCTTCTCCACAACCCATCCCAGAATGATGAGTCTACCTATAGCTCTAAAGGTCCATAACTGAATCCCAATATATCATGTGTATTCCCAAGAAATCTAGGTGGAGGACCCACGCCTCACCACAACTCTATAGCCCATGAGGCACAATCTCTAATAGAAGACCCACGCCTTAGTATGATAAGGGGGTACCACTCAATAGGTAGAGGACCCATGCCTTCGTACGATAAGGGGAACCAATCAGTGAATAGAGGGAATATTCCCTAGTATAATATGGGGTACCACTCAAAAATAGAGGCCACACTCCATAGAATTATGGGAGGTACCGCTCAACAGATAGAGTGTAACACCCCGAGTTTCCACGATACACTTCTCTTTCAATAATGCAATAGCTTGCATTGTACGCAAGTTCGAGATTCTAACACACCACGACTAATCAAAATAGCAGTTATGAATAGTAATAACCACCTTTTGAAATTATATATATTTTACATTTCAAAATGGACTTCATTTTTGGATTCGTGATATCGAAATTAGCCTATGTTGAATTTTTTGTATTATTCTGAGAACTTCCAATTTTTTATGAATAGTGAAAAATACTTAAAAACAACTTTTTTAATCAAAATAATTCATAGTGATAACTTGCACTATTGAGTGGTTTTAAATTATAATTAGAATATATTTTTACTATTTTACCCAATGGTGGTCATTAGAATTAATTTAACATTGAAATTGGACATAAACAATTGTCAATCTTTTGATATATATTGTTTCTTAAAAACACTCTATTTGTTGTGACAGCGGGAATTAATTATAAAATTAATTAATTCAACTTATATGTTTGGAATTTTTTAAAATAGACATCATTTTTGAATTTGGAATATCAATTATAGCTTAGGGTGAAATTTTGGCATTGTTCTGAAAAACATCAATTTTTGATGAATAGTGAAACCACTAAGTGGTAGTTAAATAACTGATTTTTTCATTTAAATGAAATATTACCACTTCTGTGATTTGATTTTCAAAAATCCGACATACATGGTTTTCATTAATAAGTAAAATGTGGTTTAATGGAATTAAAATAATTTTTGGTGAATAGTAATTTTTAAGTTTAATTAATCGCGATTAAAGGTAATTAGTGAAATTTAAGTTAAAAATGGTTTTATAAAAATATGAAATGACCTTTACACTTGTCCTAACTCTATTGGATGAGTCATGTCCGACCAAGAAAATCCATGGGTCAACTTGGGGACCCCATGGAGTCACTTTGGTAGGAAAATGACATTAAAAACTTTTTATTTAATGTTAAAATAAAAATGTCACAAACATAAGTTGTTTTACTAAAACAATTTTTAAATGGGGTTATACAAGTCATATTTTTGACTATAAATATTCATTAGAAATCTAAAAAGATTTCCTACATCATGATAGTTTTTTATAATTTTTAAACATTAAATAAATTTAATTTAATATGACACCATGATGATGCAGCGATTACCTCATTAATTAATGATTTAAATAAAATGAAAAGATAATGTAAAAGCCAAGGCTTACACTTGTAAAAAACTTATTGGATGAGTATATTTCGAACCATTATCACCTTAGCCTAGAATTATATAAGTTTGGGACCTTTAAAATCCGAAAGTCATTATATAATAAAGTAACATTTCATTACTTTCCAAAAGTGCCCCTCCTCTCCACTTATAAAAGGCCCCCACCACTACCACCTTACTCACACTTTCAAAGCCTTTTGGCTCGGCCAAAATCTTCCCAAATACTCTCTCAACTTCCCTTACTTACTCCTAGAAACCTCACTTTGGGAATAATTCTTCCCAAGGAAGCCTTTGGCTCAAATCAAAAGAGTTACCCGATTTTAAGGTAATGTCTTCTCTTATGTTATTTTGTTTTATTTTACTTATCCAACCCCATAAACTCTTTTTATTCATTTCTTTTGTAACAAAACCAGTATCCTAAATATACTAGGATGTTTTTATGAGAAGTATTCGAGCTAAACTTACACACACCTACATCTAATGGTTAAAGAACATACTGTTTCTGTGGATGGAGAATTTCTGCCTCACAAAACGATGATTGTTCAACACTCATATAACACCTTCAAAGGTGGCCATTAAGATGTCACTATATTTATATATGATATATAATATGTTTATGTTTTACTTAAGGTTCTGTATTTTTCATTTATGGCATACCTTTCTTTTTTCCATTATGGGTAAACACGATATTTTCATTTTAGGAAGTGCGGAGTACCGCCCCCTCAAAGTGATTTGAATCGTTAATGCCATATGTGGGATGTATAAAGGATGGAGTAAATGATTTTATATATGATATTATACTTGAATTATAATAAACCTTTATATCATTATGATTTCATTAAATACGAAATAGAAATGAAAGTAGCGTTCATACGTACGTACGGCTTACCGTCTCCATGAACGGTGCATTTCATTTCTTACCTCTAAACGTTATGGAATATTATAAATGCATGTATATACTGGATATATATGATATATATGATATCTACAACATTAATATAATTCTGGATATAATGTATATTTCACCACATGAACAACTTGTAATTATAAGAAGTTTATTTTTGACTCAAGTACCAAAGATCGACAAAACGACCGTTATTAACTTAAATAATTACATAATGTTCATAACAGGGTAATAAGTGATATAAAAGGAATAAAAAACTTGAAAAAGGTTCTTAAGAAATTATAAATTAACTCTAGTTTATTATTCAGGAGTTTAAAGAACGGTCGAGTCAAGACAGGACGCAAGGTAAGGGAACTTCTTAACCCAATTTCCATTCTTTGGGTTAATCTCCTACTTTCAAATTATGTCATGATATTATTATGTCCTATCTTGTATTTGTACTTTATTTATGTGTACTTATAGTGAATACACATAATAGATCTACATTATTGTTGACGCTCCTTTCATCACAGAATCTAATGATCGGAAAAGGGAATATCTGAGCTCAAAGTGATTCAACCTTTGAAGAAAACATCAAAAATCGACAAAGGGATGAACAAGGAGAACATTGCCTATAGGTCGCGCAAGTTCCCTCATGGTCGCGCAAGTACACTTGCGCGCCGCCTAGTGGTCGTGCAAGTACTTGCGCGACGCCTTATGGTCGTGCAAGTGACTTGCGCGACCTAAGTGATAACCGCCCGGTAACCGCCCGGTAATCGCCCAGGGTCTTCTTTTGCCTATAAATAAACCCTGTGGGCCCCCCATTCGAAAAGATCTTTTTCCAGAAACTCGGATTGAAGCTCCCAACGCCCAAGTCTCTTCTCAAAGCTTCCGGAACACTTCTAAGGTAATTTCTTACCTAGAACGGAAGATCTAAAGAGAAGAAGGAAGGCCTAAGTGTTGAAACTTATCAAACACTTGCGCGCCGACTTATTTCCTTCAATATAACTTGCGCGTCCCTTTTCTGGAAGAACCTCGAGAACATTCTAAAGGGTTTAAAAAAGAGTCGCTCAAGTATTTCAATGCTGGTTGAAAATCGCGCAAGTACACTATGTGTCGCGCAGGTATACATGTGTGACCAATACTTGCGTGCCCACGGAAGACTTGCGCGCCTTGAAAGACTTGCGCGCCCCTATCTTTTTGGGTGCCCATCTTGCCCATTTTTACCCCTCTTAAGCCATTTCACCTTTCCTTTTCAAGATTCAGTCTTCAAGACACTCTTCAAATCCATTTATGGCATGATTTCCTGATTTGACTTTCTTATCTGAAAGGAATTCTGTGGAATCTCTCTCAAAGTCTAGTGATTTAAATATCCTTATGTCACTAAAACACGGAGAGTTCATTCATTCAACCTCATCCTTTAAGATGAGAGAATCCTAACCTGGGTCTCCTTTTCAGGAATAATCCCCAGTGATAAAACCTTTAATCTGGGCATCTTCCTCAGGAGTAAGCCCCAAATTCTTAAAGTTCCTAATCTTGGGCATCCTCCTCAGGAGTAAGCCCCAATCAAGTCCTTTAATCTTGGGCATCTTTCTTAAGAATAAGTCCTAACCTCAAATATGGGCATCCTCCTCAGGAGTAAGCCCCAAACCATAATCCCTAACCTGGGTCTCCTTTTTCAGGAATAAGACTCAGTCATAATCTTGGGCTTCCTTTTCAGGAGTAAGCCCCAAGTCCCTTAACCTGGGTCTCCTTTTCAGGAATAAGATTCAGTAATAACCTTGGGTCTCCTTTTCAGGAATAAGCCCCAAGTCCCCTTAAATTTCTCTTAACCAGTCATAATTTACCTTTGATTTGGGTTTCCTTTTCAGGAGTAAAACCCAATCATAAGTCCCCTCCTAACTTGGGCATCCTCCTTAGGAGTAAGCCCCAAGATTAGAGTATTCAAATCTCCATGAAGCACATATAACTTTATGGACCCTGTTCATGGATTTTCTCCCTAAAAGTAAATCCTAAACCTTCATCTATCTGGGCAGTCATCCATACATAAGCCCCAAATAAATTCTTATGATTGCATCTTTCATGGCACAATTGTCTAAATTTTTACCAATACCTCTTGTTTCTCACACTGAGCATGACTCACGTGAGCTTAGAGTGTAAAAGTAATTATGACATTCATCTTTGAGCCATCAATCATAAACATCATACTCCATAACTCGAACTACGTGGGTTCTGATTCCTTTTCCAAAACAAAGGATACGTAGGTAGCCCATTTATGGGTTCGATCTCAACTTTGAAATAATCTCGGTCCTTCTGAATGACGATAAACTTCAAGTGCCCCACTGAGTGGCTTTAAAACCAGCCTGGTCATCATAATGACCAAGAGACTTTTATATAAATGTTTTGAAGGATACCATTGACCAAGAATCTCTAAACAGATATAGATGATTCTCTATTTATGAAGAACCTCGAATACATATAAAAGATTCTCTAAATTTCTTGCATATTTAATCATTGATTGTTAAAACTAAAGGAAAGCACATTTTATACTTGGTAATGTAATAAGGATTCACGAACATAACTTAAATCTATAAAGAGAGTCCCGGAGCAGACAATAATTCCCCTCAAAAAGGTGTGATGAGTCCGACCTCCCATCCTCTCGACCAATGCAAATTCCTAAGCCTCATTAGTCCACAAGCTAATGGGCGCCTGCCTTTGGAAAGTAGGTCCAAATGGATGTGGAATCATTGGATGTTTCCGGTTCTACGAACAAACCCGTTAGAAACCGATCAGAACGTTTGAATCTCCCGTCGAGGAGGTCATCCCCAGATTCCGTGCGAAACAAAAAATGGTGAACCCGACGTGAATCCTTAACCAAGTTAAAGTGATGTTCTTATTATTTGTTAGGCCCCTTGGGCCAACAAAGCAATCATTGACATGTGCTCATCCAAAAGATGCAGTGGCCAGATTCATCTTCATTATGTCTGTTACATGGAACAGGCACTCTTTTCTCAAGATCTTCTGCAAAATGGATTTCCTTAAATTCACCCCTGTGAATACTGCTGCTGTGAACACCTCTACTATGAGGTCTGCTGCTGTGAAAACCAATGCTGCTACTCCTGCTGGAACGTCATCCGCTCTGAGGATGACATCACCAACTCAGCGTCTTCAACGCTGTGTTTATAATGCACTGGTTAAGGAGTACCGTCGCAAGGGTACTATCCCAACTCTGGAGGCCGCTCGTCAAGCCCTCCAAGTTAACAACTCTGCCTGGTCGTCCGGACAACGGCGGCCAGCAATCAAGAAGCAGGCGGTGATGACTACCGTCTCCAACCGTTTCGGGTCGTTATCCCCGGAACGCAATTTCCATTCACTCCCTTACTCTGAGGAAGTGAATGAGAAGGTCCCGCAGGACCTTAATTCAAAAAGACAGGAGTCCTTCTCAAGGGCTCCCATCAACAATCGCCGCCAGACTCGTGCGGTAGTGCGCCCTCAACATGATGAGGGTACCGACTCCAGGCATTCAGCTCAGGTTCCTCGAACCCGAGCAGGCAAGATGAACCGCTAGAGACAGAATCCGGTTAATAATAAGCAGGTTGTCATCCCTGCCATCTCCGGAGAAGTCCACCAACCTAACTTGGTGGCAAACAACGAGCAGGCATACACACCTGTTCGTTTTAATTCCGCTGTCCAGCAGACTCTTCTGACAGCATCAAGCCTATCCCGCCAGGCAATTCCGGCGGAGTACCATAGGCAGGAACATACACCTGCTTATACATCACCAGTTAGTCAGCAGGCTCGTCTGACTACATATGATGGATCTCGTCAACCGCGTTTGGCGAAGTGTAATCAGCAGGCACATACACCTGCTAATACTAATCAGGCCTACCAACAGTCTCGCTTGGTAGTGCCCGGAGAAGTCAGTCGGAAAGTCCCGACGACAAACAGGAGGCAGACTCAACTCTCTGCCTCCACACTTGAGTACTGTCAGGATTCACTGACAGGAAAAGGAGGACAGGAGCAGGAACATACACCTACTCCAAGGCCGGAATGGACGTATATCCCCGTTCCGGCGGCTGAAGTCACCAAACATATTTTGTCAATGGTGAAAGAGCAGAAGCAAATTCCTGGTCATATTCTGGATGCTTTCCAGGATATCATAACAGCTTCAGCATCATCTCAGGGACAGACACATAAATCTATCCCTAGCAATGGAGTGACACATCAACGATTCACTCCGGAACAGACACACACATCTGTTCCAGTCCAAGAGGGTTATGGGGCATACTCCCCCATATCATACGGACAACCAAGTCAGGCACATACACCTGATTTGAGTGGAGATCGTCAGCCTAACCTGACCATCTTTCCTGATCAGGCACATAAACCTGCTCAGAGCAATCACTTTCGTCATCAAGTGGTTTCTAAAGCGAGTAAGAAGGCATCTAAGAAAAAGATCCGCCCAGAACAGTCAGGAGATCAAAGGCCAATCTGCAACAAGGCCTTGCTCGATGCTGGAGTTCTTGAATCCCTCAGACATTTATCTGTCGGAATTCAAGATTCTACTCCCTCAGTTCCCAATAACGAGAACATTAATTCTGAAGGTCTTCAACAGACACTTCCTCATGAAGACTTGCTTCATGAAAATTCGGTCAATCTGGAAGTTTCTTCTTCAGATGAGAGCCACAGGAACCCTCTGTGTGGTCAGAAGGCCAAGGAGCAAGAGATCTCATCTTTTGTTGTAACCCATCATGACGGTCCTCCTCATGGTGATGAACTTCGCTGCGAAAGTCCTCTCTGCAGTAGTGATTCACATTGTCTCGAAAATTCTTCAGAAGGAAATGTAGTGAAGAGAAAGCCCTCCTATCTCGAGGCACTTGCAAACGTAAAACCAGTCATGTCTGATGCTTTACTATCAGCAGGTTAAACTCTTTCTCCATCAGAAGATAGCCTGGGGTTCAGGTTATTCTCCGAACCATCCCTGGGTCATTCATCTTCCAGCATGAATAGTGATTTCTCTACCAATCTTGTTGAATCCGATGAAGCAACAAGGAAACACCAACTCTGGTCCAAACAGGTAGAAGAATCTTCATTTAATGATAAAGAGGAAATGCTGAACATGAGGAAAAAACTGGCAAAAGGTGAAGTACCAGTCATGTTTTGGCCTTTGGCTGACTCCCAGTACGATATTCCAAAGATGTTGACGGATTATGGAATCCATGATATTCGTCTCAACATATGGAAAACTCTTTTTCAATTAAAGAAGAAGGTATTATCTTACGATGAATATGAAAATCATCTTAAGATAATAGAAGGGTTACAATGCCAAATTGATTTGGCATCTCTATCAGTCTCTCGGTATCTGAAGGCTGAAAAGCAACAGAGAACCCTTCAACGTTCATGCCTTGGCGCACTAAGAAGATTGAGTCAGTTAATTTCCAATGCTCCATCTGATGTTCATATCAGAGGATGGGATGTTCACGGAGCACTACATTTCACAGTGCTTTCCAGTCAGCAAAGCCCGCCGAAAATGGTCTCATGTAATGTTATTGCCCATGGCCGGCCACAGTCAATGGGATTTGTTCATAATCAAAAGCTTGCTCAAGAACAAGCTTCAACTAGATCCTCTCAAAATCAACTATATAGAGAACAAGTTTTTGAATTTCTCCTACATCAAGCAGGCGAGAATATTGCACAAGCCTCTCTTCTGGAGCAAACACGTCATCAAATGACAGAAGTTTCAGAAATCATCCAACGGTCTGTTGAACCAGGTGATAAAAGTGGATACAGGTTAATGCATCCAGCTAATTTCCGAACTAAGATTCGCAAGATCAAGAGAGATTTTAAGAAGATCTCAGACATAGCATGTCAAGAGACACCCCAGCTTGCCAGACTGGGGACTTCTCTAACCCAACCCTCAGAGTCAACGAATGGGATTCGAGGAGTTGAGCGGAAGCAGCAGGAACATCCCCAGTCCACCGGACTGGGGACTTTTTCAAATCCTCAATCCCTCCCTCAGAGAAAGTCAGTATTCTCTCGATTAGGGAATAAGCCTCAAGAGGAACGAAGAGCCAAGCTGTCAGGAGATTCTCTCCAAGTGACGGTTCTCCAAGAAATTCCTGAGGGATCAAGTCAACGGAATGCCATGTCTCATCATGGACATGGAAGGAGACAATATCACAGAAATGCTGATAGAAAGGATTCCATGCAATATGCATCCATTAATGACATCAATGTCGTTGCTGCTGATTCACCAGATGAGGCTCAATCAGAGGGATCAGACGAAGAGGTTCCTGCTCAAGAAGTTGCACACACAGACCTAAATGAAGAAGGTGTGCGCACACGTAATCAAAGGCTTACCCAAAATCTGGGTATTCCTTCAATTAACCCACTTCCCCCTCTCCGAAAAGGATCCAATAAGGGGAAAGGAAAGAATCAGGTTACTTCTCACCCTTCCTCTGAAGGAGGTCAATCACTCTCATTAGAGAAAAGGTTTGCACAACAGGAGGAAGAAATGAAAGAATTAAGAAGGTGGAATGCAGAACTACTTCAGAGTAGTCTTCTGCTTAAGAATTATGAAGTCCGACAGCCGAAGGAATTTGTTGTAACTACTGAGATGGATCAAGAATATCCTCCTTTATCAGTACTCCCTTAGAGATCTAATCCTATGGGTCAAACGCAACAACGGTTGGCAGCACTACCATTAGTTGTAGCACCAACCACCACATCTGTCCAAGCTCCATTCATTGCACCTACCCAAAACCAAGTTCAACCTGACGTTTCTCAAAAGTTAATAACTACTATTGAGTCATTAACAGCTCGGTTAGAAACTATGGAAGGGAAACGGGCGCAAGTTCAACCTGAAAAGAAAGTTTACCTTGAATGGGTAGATTCAATTTCTCCTCCATCCAGTTTTGGAAACCCTATTTTTCCTACTTTCAATGGATCAGGCGACCCTGAACAACATTTGACGCATTACGTGTCTTGTTGTGATCCTATGATGGGAACTCCAGAGCAGCAAGAAGCAGTGAAACTCAGATGCTTCGTGCGAACCTTGCAAGGACCAGCTTTTGTCTGGTATACAAGCTTGCAATCCCGGTCAGTCATCGGATGGGAGGATCTTCATCAAAAATTCCTTCTTCAGTTTAGCTCAACTTTTCCAAAAAATGACAGTTTTCAATCTTACAAACCGCAAGCAAAGGGAGAATGAAAGAGTCTCTGATTTCATTGCTCGTTGGAAGGGATTAACGTATTCCTTGAGTTTAGCACTCCCTCGGGAGGAATTGTTGCCAATCTGTGTGGCAAATTTGTGTGACGAATTACGCACGCCATTGATCCCTGTGAAATACACAGAAGGGTTTCGAGACCTTACTTCAATCGCTCAACAGATTGAAGATTCCCTTATACAGGTTAAGGTTAAATCTCGTGTAATTCCATCAGCTCCAGGAAGAAGAATGGGTAAAGCAGAAACTGCTATAGTTATGCTTAAACAGGCACCTGTACCTATTTCTACTTCAAAACCTTCATCTTCTCGAAGGGCTCCACCTCCTGAACGCCAACAACAAAGGATGTTTCGTCCAAATGATCAAAAAGATCAACGACGAAAACAATTTGAGGATATGAAGAGTAAAACATACTCTTTCCGAAGTGAGAAAGTTCCTGGTTACTTCATTTCAGCTCTGGAAAATAATTTGGTTCAATTACCAGTGCCGAAGAGGCCAAACAGGGAAGGAGATGAAGACTGTCCCAATTATTGTCCCTTTCATCAAATGTTGGGGCATCCCATCTAGGAGTGTTTTGTCTTTAAAGACCTCCTGCAAAAGATGGTCGACTTGGGACAAGTCAAATTGAAGGGTTCTTCAGCTCATGTAGCGTGTATTACCGCTACAGATCCAGAGGAAGGAGGCGAGTGGCAGGAAGTAAAAAGCAAAACTGCGAAAAAATATGATGATTGGTTGGTCAGAAAGACAATCAATCGGACTCATTCCATTTTGCGAACACAATTGAAGAAGCTAATTGTGTCTCCTACAAAAGCTGCAGTAAAGCCTCCATCAAAAGACAAATCCTCAAAAGGGCAGCGCAATTCAAAGAAGAAAGAGGAATCAGGAGAAGATGAGTATGTATCAAAGCCTAAATTGTCTTTGACTCTGGCAGATTTCATGCCATCTACTTCAAAGCCACGGGCACCGTCCCACCAAACGGCACAGCCTAAACAGGCTAACCAGGCAGAGTCTTTATCAGACGAAGAGTTAATCTTTGGTTCTGTTAATATGATTCAATTAACAGATTCATATTCCAGTCTTGATGAGCCTGAATTCCCTGTATCAAATAAGGGAACCCGAGGAAGTTCTAGAGGTTCAGGATATAGGGGAAGACGTGGATCTTTCCGAAGCCACTACTCTAATTCTACCCCTGCTAGCACTGTATATGCAGCAGAAACTCGTGGTAGAGCCCTTCAGTGAGCTCAAAAAGAACAAGCAAGTTCTTCTGCCAATGGCCAACTCAGTTTCGGCACAGTTATTTTGGAAGACCGATTAAAAGTTCCATCTTCTTTATCTCAGCAAGTAAATGGATCTAATCAGTCTAATTTTCCAAAACCAAGGATGTTGCCAACTTCAATACAAGATGCATCAGCTTCCAAAGCATCTGCTTCCAAGGTACCTGCTAAACCGCATATTACTATTGGGAAACGCAGACCTCTAGATCAAAAGTATGATATATTGAAACACTTGGCCCAAGTACCATCCAAGTTATCAATTTTGGATGCTTTGAATCTGTCAAGAGATCTTCAGGAAGCACTCATCGAAGCTTTGTCAAGTCCTCAGGAGTTTGAAGCTGAAATTGCTGCATCTGAAATCTATCACATAGAGAATAATCCTGCGGAATGCCATGCAGTAAAATCTTTTACTGATAAAGATGAAGATGATGTTGTGCATGGGCACATAAAACCTTTGTACTTATCTGGAAAAGTCAATGGTATAGATGTTCGAAGAGCTTTCATTGACAATGGTTCAAGAGTCAACCTCATGCCCATTCGCACACTTCGTCGCTTGGGCCTCACGGAATCTGATTTATCTCCTTCTACCATGATGTTGCAAGGATATGATAAAAATGAACAAGAACCACTGGGAGAATTTACGCTCAGAACTCAGTTTGGAGATCTTGTTTCCAATTCGGATTTCATGATTGTTGATCAAGACTCAGCTTTCAATATCTTGCTTGGAAGACCCTGGCTACATCAGCATGCAGCTATTCCGTCATCATACCATCAATGTCTCAAATACTGTTTCGATGGTCAAGTTGGAACATTGTATGGTGATAAGGCCCCATTCAAGATATGTGAGTCTCAATACATTGAGGCGGAATTTTATCACATGAAGGGAAGAGAAAAATCTACAATGAAGGAAATTACCAAAGTTAATGCTCCATATGGTTTGGAAAAAATTCCAATAAATCCATTTTCACATGTGAGTACAGATGATGTGTTACCTATCAGTCAAATTGACAAAATAGGCCCAAATCAAAATACTCTTATGGAAAGATCCATAATGTCAATTACGGCAATTGAGCCAGACAACATGGGAGAAATTGGTAACTTACCAAACAGTGATGAAAGCATAAGTGGTGACGTTTTCATTTCGTCTGCTGAAATCCAACAAGTCTATACTTCGCTAATCAGGCCATAAGAAGTTATAGCAACACCAGAGGTGAATATTGATGGCGATTCTCAATCCATCATCTCCTCTTTATTTCCCAAAAAAGACCCTTTATCATCAATAGGGTCGGAAATGGAAGCTTCTTCTTCAAAATGTGAAAATTTTGACATCTCTTATGATCATGAGAATTTTGTTTTTTCATCTACTTTGCAAGTAGAAATGGAAGAAATAACACATGATGAAGAGGAAGAGGAAGATCTTAGAGATGCTCCTCCAGCATTTGAAGAGGGTATCTCTACCACTGTGGATGAACTCAGAGAAGTAAATCTGGGTACAGAGAAAGATCCACGCCCCACTTTAATTAGTGCGGCCATGACCCTTGAAGAACAAGAGATGTATATTTCTTTTCTAAAGAAAAATAAAGATATTTTTGCTTGGAATTATACAGAGATGCCTGGCCTTGATCCTGATGTTGCCACCCATCATTTGGGTTTGTCAAAAGAACATCGAGGATTCAAGCAAGCCGCGAGAAGAACACACCCAACCTATGCTTCCAAAATCGAGGCTGAAGTGGATAAGCTTATCAAAGCTAACTTCTTCAGAGAAGTTCAATATCCCAAGTGGTTGGCTAATATTGTCCCTGTAAAGAAGAAGAACGGACAAATTAGGGTTTGCATCGATTTCAGAGATCTTAATCGGTATTGTCCTAAAGATGATTTCCCAGTTCCGATTACAGAACTCTTAATTGATGCGACGGCTGGCTATGAAGTACTTTCTTTCATGGATGGATATTCTGGATATAATCAGATCCGAATGGCCCCAGAAGATGAGGAATATACAGCCTTTAGAGCTCCTCAAGGTGTGTTTTGTTACCAGGTGATGCCCTTTGGTTTAAAGAATGTAGGTGCAACATATCAACGCGCCATGCATCGTATCTTTAAACCTTTTCTAGGGAAATTTGTTGAATGCTATGTAGATGATTTGGTGGTTAAATCCAAACAACGTTTTGATCACTTGGCTTATTTGGAAGTCGTATTCCACAAGCTTCGACAACATAATTTGAAGATGAACCCCTTAAAATGTGCTTTTGGGGTAACCTCAGGAAAATTCCTCGGCTTTGTTGTACGCCATCGCGGTATTGAAGTTGATCCTGAGAAGACCAAATCAATCCTTGGTATGTCACCTCCTCAGAATTTGAAATAATTAAGAGAACTTCAAGGACACTTAGCCTATATTCGGTGTTTCATCGCCAATTTGGCAGGCAAAAGTTTACCCTTTACCAAATTATTGAAGAAAGGAGTCACATACCAGTGGACTGAAGAATGTCAAGAAGCATTTGATGTTCTCAAGAAATACCTCTTGAGTCCACCAGTACTCATGCCACCTGTTGAGGGTAGGCCTCTTATCCTCTATGTGACATCTTTAGAGCGATCATTGGGTGCCTTTCTCGCTCAAAAGAATGATGTTGGGAATGAAAATAGTCTCTACTATCTCAGTAGAACTATGCTTGAAGCAGAAACCCGGTATTCGAGTATTGAAAAGTGCTGCCTAGCATTAATCTTTGCAGTTCAGAAACTGAGACACTACCTGCAACATCACGAGGTCCAATTGGTATCTCGTAATAATCCACTCAAATTCATCCTTAGTCGTCCAATGCTTACAGGACGTCTGGCAAGGTGGGCGGTTATTCTACAGCAGTTCGACATCCAGTATGTGTCTCAAAAGGCAATTAAGGGCCAAGCTCTGGCTGATTTCCTGGCTGAACATCCTTCAGTGGAAGACACATATTCAGATATCGAACTCCCTGATGAGGAAGTTTTCTCTATTCAAGAGAGTCCTCAAACATGGGAAATGTATTTTGATGGTGCTTCTAGAAGTCCAACAGGGAAGAAAATGGAAAATCCTAAATTCAACAAAGTTGGTTTAGGAATTGTGCTCATTTCTCCAGATAAGGCAGTGTTACCTTATTCCTTTTTGTTGTGGGAAGGTGGTACCAATAATGAAGCTGAATACCAAGCTCTCATTACAGGCTTGGAGTTAGCGCTTCAAGCACAAGTGAATCACTTAAAGGTGAAAGGTGATTCAGACCTGGTAATAAAACAAGTCAATGGGGATTATGCCATCAGAAAAGAAGAATTAATCCCTTTGTATGATTACGTCAGAGAGTTAATGTTGGAATTCCCTTCAGAACCGACATTTTCTTATGTCCCAAGATCACAAAATGCTCAAGCTGATGCACTAGCTAATATAGCCACAGCTTTAGAAAATCCAAATTAGGACGAAACAACCATCTTGTTTGCCCACCGTCGTGCAATTTCACCTTATGTTCAAGTCAGAACAGAGGAAATTAATGAAATTAGTCCCATTCCTGAACCGTATAGTCATACTATAGGATGGATGTCACCTATCAAGGAATACCTTCAAAATGGAACACTTCCACCTGATAGAGCCGAGAAAGAACAAATTCGGCGACGTGTGGTCAATTTTACTCTTTATGATGGTCCAAACCACCTCGAGAAAATTCTCTACAAACGTGGTTTTGATGGAGTTCTCTTCAGATGTATTGATGGTGAAGAGACAATGGCTGTCATAAAAGAAGTGCATGCAGGAGTCTGTGGTGCCCACCAGTCTGGACATAGACTGTCTGATCAAATTCGAAGGCTTGGATACTTCTGGCCTTCAATGATACAAGATTGTGTTAATTTCACAAATAAGTGTCATTCATGCCAAGTATATGCCAACTTCATTCATCAACCTCTAGAGTTTCTTCATACAGCTAAATACTCATGGCCATTTTCCACATGGGGAATGGATGTGGTGGGACCTTACCCTTCAGCTACGGCCAAGCAGTTCAAGTACATTCTTACTGCTACTGATTTCTTTTCCAAATGGGCAGAGGCAGTACCTCTCAAAGAAGTCAGTTCTAAATGCATTGTTAGCTTCATCAAGTCAAACATCATTACTAGATTTGGTGTCCTTCATACCATATTGACGGACAACGGCACCAACTTCTGTTCTTCTGAGGTAAAGATATTGTATCAAGAATACAACATTAAGTCCAACCATTCATCTCGATATCATGCAGCGGCTAATGGCCAGATAGAGGCCTTCAACAAGAATCTTTCAAATATACTGCAAAAGATGGTGGATAAAGATAAGAGGTCATGGCCTGATAAACTCTTTCATGCTTTATGGGATTATCGGACTACCACTCGCAATGCAACGCGATCTACTCCATATTCATTGGTATATGGAACAGAAGCAGTCTTGCCAATTGAAGTTCAATTGCCCTCACTCAGAATAGCCATTTGTGATTAGTTATCAACAGATGAGCAATCCCAAAAGCGGTTGAATGAATTGGAACAGTTAGATGAGAAAAGATTGTGCACTTTTCACCACTTGGAAATCTATCAGAATCGGATAGCACGAGCTTTTAACAAAAAAGTTCGTCTTCGTTCATTCATTCAGGGAGAATTGGTATTGGTTCTCAGAGCACCAATGATACCAGGAAAGAAGCCTCCAAAGATTGAACCAAAATGGGAAGGACCTTATTCAATACATAAGGTCTACTCCAATGGAGCATATTCTCTGATCTCAATGGATGAAGAACACATCACGACTCCAACTAATGCCAGATTTCTAAAGAAGTATTTTGTATAAACACAAAATATTGTTCCCAGATCCAAAACAATCACATTAGATCATACTGCTGTCCAACATGACATTAAACTGTTATAATGTCCTACATGACATTAAAATGTTATTATGTCCTATCTACATGACATTAAACTGTACAGAAGATCATATATTTTGTCCGAGATGACATTAAACTATATTGTGTCCTAGCAACATGACATTAAACTGTGTGGCACTTTCACTGTCCAACATGACATTAAACTGTTATAATGTCCTACATGACATTAAACTATTATTATGTCCTATCTACATGACATTAAACTGTACAGAAGATCCTATATTTTGTCCGAGATGACATTAAACTATATTGTGTCCTAGCAACATGACATTAAACTATGTGGCACTTTCAACGTCCAGCATGACGATAAACTGTAAAAAGTCCCCAGAACTGATATCCTCATATTGGTTCACCTTAGTCCTAGCTACATGACTTTAAACTGTACAGAAATGGTCTGGTATGACATTAAACTGCAACTTGGTCCCACACGACATTAAACTGTGAAAAAGTTCCTTAAACCGTCCAGCATGACCTTAAACTGCATCATCCCTGGTCCATGTATATGACCATAAACTATTTGCAAATCCCTTATGTCCAGCAAGACGTTAAACTGTGACGTCCTAAACTACATGACGCTAAATTGTATAAAAGTCCCTCACATCCGAAAAGACGTTAAATTATATAATCATCAAAGGTCCAGAATGACATTAAACCGCACCATCCACGGTCCATGCATATGACCTTAAACTATTCGCACTTTCGTCCGACATAACGTTAAAATGATACACTCTTTTGTCCTTACGGCATGACATTAAACTGCACAGTCCCCCTTTCGTCCAATATGATGTTAAACTATTTTATCCCCATCGTCCTAACTACATGACGCTAAACTGTACAGAAAATCCTTGATAGGTCCTACATGACATTAAACTGTATTTTGTCCCTGCTACATGACACTAAATTGTGCAGCACCAATAGTCCTAACTGCAAGACTTTAAACTGCATAGTCCCTTTTTTATGTCCTACATGACATTAAACTATGCATCGTTAAGGTTGTTATTACCTCTTGTTTCTCACACCGAGTATGACTCACGTGAGCTTAGAGCGAACATCAACCATAACATTCCCTTTGGGCCACTAACCATGTGTAAGTCCCAACAATATTTTTTTTTATTAGATCATTGTCCACAAGAACAACTTGATCATTAATTCATTCTTTAATTGAACTACACGGACTTTGATCCTCGCCCTCCAGGCTGGGTATGTAGGCAACCTCCCAGGGTTCAAGCCCAAAAACAATCTCTTCACATCGGTTCACCACAACCTCATATGATGTTTATTTGTGAAAACGCCCCTGGAATCAATATCTTTACATTGATTCACTTTCGTCCTTGTTATATGACGTTAAACTATACAACACTTTTGTCTGGTACGACAATAAACTACAATATTCTTTGATTTCCTCATTTGAGAAGGAAATATTATTGACATTGATTTTTCAATCATGTTTTATTTCAAAAAGACTATGTGCATACATGGTAATGCCTAAATTTTTTATCTCAGGTTAAACCATCATTGCACTAAAGTCCCCTTTCGCCCTTCACATGTACGAACCAAATTTGTACAAAGGGTAGTTCTAGAACTACGTGGACTTGATTCCCATCCTTATGGGATACGTAGGAACATTCGAGTGTCCCTCGAATCCAGTCCCAAGTCTTTTGGTCCTAACCCCAAATTTCACTTTCAGTCCCTTGGATGAAAAGTCCTCATGAAAACACACACTGTGCATTCATTATTATGGTCCGAATTCTATGACCCTAAACTAAGATCACTCATACTTTCGTCCTGCACGACGTTAAACTGCATTTCAAGAATTACGTATGGCATGATTCTCATTCTTATGAGATACGTAGTGAAGTCCAAGTTTCAATTCGGGACCCAGCCACAACATGATTATGGTTTTCATTGACCTATGTATCTCTATATACATTGGAAAATACCCATCTTTATGTGTTATAATCCTAACCTTAAATATTTTCAGATCTTCATAACCCTTTTCATGACTTCTAGTCACAAAAATGTCAAACTTCTGAGAATTCTTTTGCCTGACTATGCAGCACGTGCCCATAGGTGGCCTTGCATAAACAGTCCACATAGCAGACTTGTCAGCCAAAAGATGCTATTAATTTGACCATGCAGCCAATGCCCATAGGTGGCCCTGCATATTTAAAACCCCTAACAGGTTTTGTTAAATAATAGTAACTTCATTCTTGGGAAGAATGCCTCTTTTGTCCTTATTTGTCTTAAACGACAATATGTAAGGATCCGAAAAAAATAGCCATCCTTAACATATTTGTCCCATATCCTTTTTCATGATCTGAAAGTATTCAAGTCTATGGTTTATTCTTCTTCCCTACGTTTGGGTCAGACCTTCGTAGGAGTGATATTCATCCAGTTCTTCGATATTCTTGTTTGGAAATATCTTCTCCATATTCAAGTACCTCTTTCCATACAACAAACTCTATACTTTAGAAAATTTGAATCTCCATAAACTTTCACTGGCTTTTAGCATTAGGAAAGTAAATTTCTGGGAGTTCTTTTTCCTGACTATGCAGCACGTGCCCATAGGTGGCCTTGCATAAACAGTCCACATAACAGACTTGTCAGCCAGAAGATGTTATTTATTTGACCATGCAGCCAATGCCCATAGGTGGCCCTGCTTATTTCAACCCCCTAACGGGTTTTGTTAAATAATAGTAACTTCATTCTTGGAAACTACTTCTTCTAATGCCTTTTAGCTCTTTTTTCATATCATTCCTCAGATTCAAATATTCTTAAGCCATAGTTTACATTTTTTCCCTCATACTTGAGTATGGTAATATGTTTTCAGATAAATTGTCAAGGAATTGAATCCATTTTTAATCCATTTTCGGTCAAAGCTATTTCAACCTTAAACATTAGCCCCTTTATGTCCGGCATGCATGACTTTAAACTGCCCACAAAAGACAAAGGAACTCTGAATAAAAGTCAAGTTCTAGCACACTTGTGCGCCGCCCTCTGTGCACTGAAGACTTGCGCGCCACCCTTTTCCTTTGAATGGATTTGATTTCCTCAGAGTCAAATCCTCATTTCTCTCCGGATCCAACTCTGAGGGGGGACTTTTGTTGACGCTCCTTTCATCATAGAATCTAATGATCAGAAAAGGGAATATCTGAGCTCAAAGTGATTCAACCTTTGAAGAAAACATCAAAAATCGACAAAGGGATGAACAAGGAGAACATTGCCTATAGGTCGCGCAAGTTCCCTCATGGTCGCGCAAGTACACTTGTGCGCCGCCTAGTGGTCGTGCAAGTACTTGCGCGACGCCTTATGGTCATGCAAGTGACTTGCGCGACCTAAGTGATAACCGCCCGGTAACCGCCCGGTAACCGCCCAGGGTCTTCTTTTGCCTATAAATAGACCCTGTGGGCCCCCCATTCGAAAAGATCTTTTTCCAGAAACTCAGATTGAAGCTCCCGACGCCCAAGTCTCTTCTCAAAGCTTCCGGAACACTTCTAAGGTAATTTCTTACCTAGAACGGAAGATATAAAGAGAAGAAGGAAGGCCTAAGTGTTGAAACTTATCAAACACTTGCGCGCCGACTTATTTCCTTCAATATAACTTGCGCGTCCCTTTTCTGGAAGAACCTCGAGAACATTCTAAAGGGTTTAAAAAAGAGTCGCTCAAGTATTTCAATGCTGGTTGAAAATCGCGCAAGTACACTATGTGTCGCGCAGGTATACCTGCGCGACCAATACTTGCGCGCCCACGGAAGACTTGCGCACCTTGCAAGACTTGCGCGCCCCTATCTTTTTGGGTGCCCATCTTGCCCATTTTTACCCCTCTTAAGCCATTTCACCTTTCCTTTTCAAGATTCAGTCTTCAAGACACTCTTCAAAGCCATTTATGGCATGATTTCCTGATTTGACTTTCTTATCTGAAAGGAATTCTGTGGAATCTCTCTCAAAGTCTAGTGATTTAAATATCCTTATGTCACTAAAACACGGAGAGTTCATTCATTCAACCTCATCCTTTAAGATGAGAGAATCCTAACCTGGGTCTCCTTCTCAGGAATAATCCCCAGTGATAAAACCTTTAATCTGGGCATCTTCCTCAGGAGTAAGCCCCAAATTCTTAAAGTTCCCAATCTTGGGCATCCTCCTCAGGAGTAAGCCCCAATCAAGTCCTTTAATCTTGGGCATCTTTCTTAAGAATAAGTCCTAACCTCAAATATGGGCATCCTCCTCAGGAGTAAGCCCCAAACCATAATCCCTAACCTGGGTCTCCTTTTTCTGGAATAAGACTCAGTCATAATCTTGGGCTTCCTTTTCAGGAGTAAGCCCCAAGTCCCTTAACCTGGGTCTCCTTTTCAAGAATAAGATTCAGTAATAACCTTGGGTCTCCTTTTCAGGAATAAGACCCAAGTCCCCTTAAATTTCTCTTAACCAGTCATAATTTACCTTTGATTTGGGTTTCCTTTTCAGGAGTAAAACCCAATCATAAGTCCCCTCCTAACTTGGGCATCCTCCTTAGGAGTAAGCCCCAAGATTAGAGTATTCAAATCTCCATGAAGCACATATAACTTTATGGACCCTGTTCATGGATTTTCTCCCTAAAAGTAAATCATAAACCTTCATCTATCTGGGTAGTCATCCATACATAAGCCCCAAATAAATTCTTATGATTGCATCTTTCATGGCACAATTGTCTAAATTTTTACCAATACCTCTTGTTTCTCACACCGAGCATGACTCACGTGAGCTTAGAGTGTAAAAGTAATTATGACATTCATCTTTGAGCCATCAATCATAAACATCATACTCCATAACTCGAACTACGTGGGTTCTAATTCCTTTTCCAAAACAAAGGATACGTAGGTAGCCCATTTATGGGTTCGATCTCAACTTTGAAATAATCTCTGTCCTTCTGAATGACGATAAACTTCAAGTGCCCCACTGAGTGGCTTTAAAACCAGCCTGGTCATCATAATGACCAAGAGACTTTTATATAAATGTTTTGAAGGATACCATTGACCAAGAATCTCTAAACAGATATAGATGATTCTCTATTGATGAAGAACCTCGAATACATATAAAAGATTCTCTAAATTTCTTGAATATTTAATCATTGATTGTTAAAACTAAAGGAAAGCACATTTTATACTTGGTAATGTAATAAGGATTCACGAACATAACTTAAATCTATAAAGAGAGTCCCGGAGCAGACAATAATTCCCCTCAAAAAGGTGTGATGAGTCTGACCTCCCATCCTATCGACCAATGCAAATTCCTAAGCCTCATTAGTCCACAAGCTAATGGGCGCCTGCCTTTGGAAAGTAGGTCCAAACGGATGTGGAATCATTGGATGTTTCCGGTTCTACGAACAAACCCGTTAGAAACCGATCAGAACGTTTGAATCTCCCGTCGAGGAGGTCATCCCCGGATTCCGTGCGAAACAATTATTTAAAAAAAATGATCTTTGTAAGGGTCTTCGTCCCAATCTCCTTTCATTGAGGCATATTTTGTTTTATACACAACTTTCTTTTATATGGTGTATAAACCCCTTTGACTTTGACATTTATTCAAAAAGGAATTTTTTTTACAAAGCGTTTTACTAAACGACAAAAGGAATGTTTTTGTCTTACGTATACGGCGACAACGACTTCTCCGCCGCCGTGACCATTATTTGTGTTTCGGCTTCCTCTACAAGCCATAACTTTTTTTAATGAAAAATAAATACAAAGTTTTAACTTTCTTTTATTTTTGTATTGAAAATGGTTTTGAAAGTGTTTTTATTATATCAATGTGTTCTATTGATATCTTGTGATTGTAATGTGAAAATTTTATGTTTCCTTTATACATGTTTTATGTGATACGATTATGTTATGGTTTATGATATGTTTAAACCTATTCATATGAGGAATACATTGGACTTAATAAGTGACGGGTGGAGCCCGCTACAGCTCCTCGATGCATCGGTAGGTTTCATGAGACAAACTAGTGTCTTGGCACGAGGCCTTGACAAAATCTTATTTGTGGTCTTGGCACGAGGCCTTGGCTATGTGGTTATAATAGTCTGGAATTATGCATTCCATAATTATAAAAGTGGTTATTGATATTTCATGTGATTATTCGACTAGTAGAATATCCATGTGAGTAAGTAAATGGCATTATTTCATTTTACTTTTGCCATATTATGCTAAAGTTCAAGTTTAAAAGGCTTTTGTTTTAGTTATACATTGCCTTAAATGTTAATGTTTATTTATGAAAGCTTCTGCTATATTGTTATCCTTACTGAGAATCTGAGCTCACCCCTTTCAATGTTTTAATATTTTCCAGGATGTGAAGAAGTATTTTATGAATGACCTGCAGGGATAGTCAGAAGAGGATATGAGTGTGGACTATGGAGACTTTGTTATTGTAGTTTTTCACTTTATGATGTAATGTAATGTTTATGAATGTATCTAGTGTTTCCAAAGCTACCAAACTAATCGGTCTTTCGAGACTTGATCTTTTGTGATCATGCCAATGTTACGAAATAATGCACCGACTCTCGGTAGCTGGGGTCGGGGCGTTACATAGAGGACCCTAAACATGGTGTGATAATGGGTACCACTTAGTGAATAGAGGATTTGTGCCCTAGTGAGATAGGGGGTAACACTCCATGAATAGAGGATCCGTTATTTGGTGAAATAAGGGGTACCACTCAGAGAATAGAGGACTCACATCCTGGTGCAACAAGATGGTACCACTCAATGAATAAAGGACTTGCAACCTAGTACGGAAAGGGGGTATAATTCAGTGAATAGATGACCTAAACCCTAGTGTGGAAAAGTGGTAACACTCAGTGAATATAGGACCCATTACTCGGTGCAATAGGGTGGTTCCACTTAGTATATAGAGAGGAATATGGGGGACCCATTCCCTGGTGTGATAGGGGGTTTCTAACCCTATTCTCTCCCAGATGATTCTTCCCTGATCACGGCCATCATTGAGCATTTCTTGATGAAGTGTAATGCTTAAAACACCTCATATAATATCTAAAAATCTATTATTATGTCTAACATCATGTTTTACATGAAAAAAACTCAATATAGGAAACTCATGGGCCAAAATCCAAGTCCTGAAGGAGATATGATAAAAAGATGTTTCTAGAGGGAATGTACAACATGTATGGGGGTCCACATGGTGTGTGACCCTACCTCATTTCCTTCTCATGTTATCTCTTAGACACATATTCGTAATTCATGTCAAACCACATGTATTTTATAGGTGATGCCCAACGTGTATTTCAACCTAGGGTCATGGGTGTGTAGACCTAGAACATATCTCGGTTGTCTATGTGTAACCACACAGTGTGTGCTCATGGTAAATGGTGTGTATAAGCACCTAGGGTCCTAGGCCTATGCGAATGGGATATGGATAGCTACCCAAGTAGGGTCACTTGGTTTTTAGGGCTATCCACATGGTGTTTTATCCTTAACTCAAATAAAAACCCTATATTTTGTGGAAAATGAATACATATCATGTGTTATTCCACACTATATGGTGTGTGGTCACTTTTTTCACAGAATCCCAAGATCCTTCATTATATTGTATGATCTACCTTCACTACCGCAAAATTTGATGTTTGAACACCCAAAATCAAAGGGAAATTACTTTATCAATCGATTCCCATCCTTTAGTGGATGAAAATCAAATTCTTTTCGACTAATGATGAATCGTCGAGCGTCCCACAGTGCTTCTCGTTGTCATTGTCATTTCCAGATCCCAGATCCAAAAATAATCTCCTAAAATCATATTGATCCATCTAAAAATTAATATCCTGATCATCATTCATAAATCCACCGGGAATCTGGGGGTTTGATCATGCTCAAACCAATTCGGAAATGTCGAACTATGATCTTGTGGGCCTACGGTGAATGACTCGAAGAACAATGGGGAGAAATTCACATCAAAATAATATAACCATAATTGTAAAATAATACCTAGCCAACAATCACATAATCAAGGAAACCATGGTTGTTATCAAAGAAAAGAAAATACAAATTGATTTAAAAATTCAATCTATCCATAATCCTCATGTGAAGGGTGTAAAATCACAAATCAATAAAAGTATATAATAATTCATGCTCAATATTTTAATCAAATTGATGTTAACCACAAATAATGATTCCTACCTAGATTTGGGATAAATATTTGGTGAAGAAATATTTTTCTAGTGATGAAGAAGACCCACTACTTTCACTACCTCTTGATCCACTTAGATCCTATCATTCATCATTCTCCAATCCAATACCCCAATGAAAAATGACTATTTTCATCCTCTCAAATACTCTTAGGGTTATGTGTACAACCCTATCGATTTTTTATAATGGGATATTATATAGATTTTTATTTAGGTCATTTAAAATAAATTAAATTGTTTATTTATTTATTTTAATTAAATTTACTTTCCAACGGCCTCTTTCATCATAACATCCAATACCGAACAACCTTAGGTCACACCTAGGGTAAATCCCATGTTATGAAATCAACCTTGGCCTTAGATTTCCCATCTGAGGTCTCAAAAAATTGAAAAACCAAAACATAGGAATGATTCATGTGCAAGAATTCAAATATATTAATATTTTTTATATATTAATTCTAGGTTCCTGAGACACCCAAACACCACGCCAACTTCGATGATAAATCTATATATATAAAAAATAAATATTCAAAAGACAAATCCAATAAAACCAGAGTTATTATATTCTCCCCTCCTTTAAGGATTTTTCCCTAAAAACACAAGAAAAATGAAAAGGTGGGTGTATTGATCCCACATATATATCTCACGCTCCTAAGAGATCTCCTACACACTCTTGTACTTCCAAAGCACACAAACCAAAGGAATGTTCTGTCCTCACAAGATCCTCTCCTACCAATCCTTAATTTCCACCAGGTACTCCTTGAAGGTGGATCCATCCTCAATGTCCATATCTCCCTGTATAATAATGTGTGTGGGTCATTCATGTATCTCCTCACCATTGACACATGGAAGATTTCATTAACTCAATTGAAATGTAGGGGTAGGTCTAATTAGTAAGAAACCTCACTAATCCTCTATAGGATCGACTATGAACCTCTGGGATATATTTTCTCCCCATCCAAACCTCTAAAATCCCCATCATGGGGATACTATTAGGAAAACATGGTCTCCTTACTCAAACACCAAGGGCCTATAATTTCAATCTGCATAAATTTTTTGTCTATTCTATGTTTTCCTCATATGCTTGTAAATCACCTGAACCTACTCTATCATCTCTTGAGCCATCTCTATCCCAACTAAAGATGCCTCACCAATATAAATCTCGTATAAAAGTGACTTGAAAGGTATTTTATATAGGGACTATAAAGGTTTTATTACAATAGTAGATTTATAGATATTATTATAAAAAAATATACTAATAGAAAGTGATCATCCTCACTTTGTTCAATGCCCAACACACACGCCCTCAATACATCCTCCAACACCTAGATAGTATGCTCAGTATGTCCATCTTTCTAGGGGTGGATTTCCATACTCATCCTAAGCTAGGTCCTGAATGCCTCCTATAGGCCTCTCCAAAATTTTTATATGAATATAGATTTATGGTTGGAGATAATATTCAAGGGTAGCCCATGAATCCATATGATATAATACATGTAAAGCTTTCCCAAAATCTCAACTGAACTCTACTCCCTGATAGTAAGATAGTGTACCAACTTCGTAAGTCAGTCAAAAATCACCCATATAGAATTGTGTCCTCTCGTTGTCTATGTAATCCCTATCATTAAGTCTAAGGATATGTCATCCCATTTACACTTAGGGGTCTCAAGAGGTCATGCCAACCCTATCGGAACCTGATACACAACCTTTACATGTTAACATGTGAGACATGGAGAGATGAAATTAGCTACGTTCCACCTCATGAAATACCACCAAAACTATCATTGAAGGTCCTTGTACATCTTTGACACACCAAGATATAAATACAAGTGGGGAGTGTGAAACTAACTCATCACCTCCTCATGCAGCATAACTAGAACCACTATCAATCCCAAGAAAATAATGACATTCTCCCCTACTTAAAAAAATAAATATGGTCCATCTCCTGAGGATAACTAGTCATATAGAACCTCACAGTCGATGTATCCCAACTAAGTATCTCTCACACTATGAAGAACATGAGGATTAAATTTCATAAAATGAATAAAAATTGCACCCATATCCTCCGCCAGGGTCATTTTTAATGAATACAACTGCTCATTATTCTCCACCACTAAGTGAGAATGGGAATTCTTATTAATAGAATAGTCCACCACATTTCCCTACCAAAGATTATAGACTATCTCAAAGCCATATTCCTACAAAATCTCTAACCAATGCCTCTATATTAGGTTCATTTCACTCTAAGTGAATATATGTTTGAGGATTTGTTGGTATGAGTATACAATAAAGCACTCGCCTAGAAAATATTGCCTCCACATATTTAGAGTGAAGACTACCACTGTCAAATCTAGGTCATGAGTAGCATAGTTATTCTTGCAGGGTATCAATTTACATGGACCATATGTGATGACTTCCTACCTCTACAACAACACACCACTGAGCCTATCTCTAGATGCATCACAAAACACTATATACTCCATGCCCTCCTCTGGTAGTCTCAACATAGGATCACTGATTAGCCTCAGCCTCAACTCCTATAAGTATCCCTATAACTACTTAGTCAAGGTAGGAATATTTACTTTCTATTTAAGGGTAGTAAAAGGGGATATAATTCTAGATAATTCCCCCAATAACCTCCTGTAGTACCCTTCTAAGAAAAGGAATCTCTGAAACTCCAACAGACTCTTGGGTGGATCCCAAGAAATAACTACATCAATATTTTTTAGGTCCATAGATAAAACATTCTTAGAAATGACATGGACCAAAAAATGAACCTCATGGATCCAAAACTAACACTTTGAGAGATTATAATAAAGTTAGTTCTCTCAGATTAATTCTAGAACCAATCTCAAATTCTCTACATGTTCCTCCTCTGATTCAGAGTAAATGAGTATGCCATAAATGAAGAAACCCACAAATAGGTCCAAGTATGGCTGAAATATTTGTTTCATAAATTCCAAAAACACTACAGTTTAATTATTCACACTTAAAGGAATCATTAGGAACTCATAGTGTACATAATGACATTGTAATTATATCTTCAGAATATCATCCTCACAAACCCTCAACTAGTGTTAGCTTGACCTAAGATTGATCTTCAAGAACAAACTATCACCTATCAACTGGTCAAAGTGGTCATCAATCCATGGTAAGGGGTACTTATTCTTTATTTTGACCTGATTTAAGTGATTATAATAAACACATAGCCTCAATATTTAATTTTAATGTTTTATGAACAACATCGGGGCTGCTTAGGGGGACACACTAGGTCTGATGAAACCCTTCTCTCAAAGTTCCTCCAAATGCACCTTCAACAACCAAAGCTCGGTAGGGTCTATCTGATATGATGTAGAAGATATAATTTTTGTCTTGGGGTGAAATTCAATGTAAACTTCCATCTCCAACCTCATAGGTAGTCCTGAAACATACTCAAGGTATACATCCATAAATTTCTCCACTACTAGAGGAGTCCATATGCATGATGATTCCATTGAATGAAGGTATAAGCTCACCAAATGATAGGTGATGGGTTGTAGCTTCCTAATCACAAGACCCACTCAGTCATCCATGATATCTCTCTTTCCCACGAAGGAGAATCTCACCATATCTTCCTAAAATAATCTAACTTGCCTACGATGACAGTCAATCTAGGCTCGAACTGTGAACAATCAATTCATACCCAATATGATTTTATAAGGACGCATCATTATGAACAAGAGGTCCCATGAGAAAATATCTCTACCGAGTACTATCACAGAATATCATTATATAATCGATATCAAAGAAGTTTTCCCTATAAGAACATATATCCAAATATGTTGGGATAAAAATTATAATGTAAGTTTCTGATCTCACATATGGTATTTAGAGATGAAGTAATGACTTTAACCTATTTCTATAAATATTGGAGAAAGAGTATAATAAACACATATCATACCTCAGGTCATCTCATGTGTAGCCCAATCATATACCTCCATAGATAACAACTTCCCATGGCCACATCTACCATCTCTTTAATCCAAGCATAGGCCACCTTGTGGTGGTGGTGGTAGTAGGTCATAGCATTATCCCCTAGAATTATCTCCTACCTCCAGAGCTACACCTACTCTTATAGTATCACCACATCCCTAGGGGATACCCTAGATGCACCTGGGAGATTTGTGATCATGACACTACCTTTATCATGGTAGTCCATCTCCTTCCTTTCTTCCCTCCTCATCTTGATAGGTCAGGCAATCACGAGTCATGTGACCTAATGTTTCGAAAACATATCATCTACCCTCTTAGGTCAAACTGAACTCCCTATGAAAAACCTACACCACACATCCATGTGACTGAGTCTGGCTATGATAAGGTATCCTAAGCTGAGACCCTACTGACTAGTGCCTTCTAGTTGTTGTAGACGACTCAGTACCATGATGTCCACTTCCATCCCCAGATTCCTGGAGTCCCTCTAATCAGAATCTCTCTATCACCATATCCTAATATAGAACTCAAACATAAGAGGTAATACACAAGGGTTCTACATTGGCATTTATTTTTAAAAAGATACCCATATCAAAGTTCTATTTCTAGAAATAATCATCCTACACCAGATCAAGGGAGTATCACGTAAGGTTAGTGAACCAAAGAGCATACTTAGAAACTATTATACTACCTAGATGAATCTCAAGAATTTCATGGATTCAAAATTATTTCAAGAATGTGTTATATTACTCATCATGAAATAGACTTTGGAATTCATAACATGAGAGTGTCATATAATCATGAGTATGTGTGACTAGACTTCACTAGTGCCCTGCTACGCCAGGGAAAATATTGGCTTCTAGTGCAACCATCTAATCAGTCGGGATCCATACAATCATGAAGACTTGGATCACTGTCTCAAGACAATATTCGACTTCCTAGAGATCTAGCTCTCCACATAACCTCAGAAGTCTCTAATGATGGAACTCACATAGCGTGCTAAGCATGCGTACATCCTCCACCAGCCCTACTAGTACTATCTGCTTATCAATGGGAGGGGTGTTTCTCCCTACCTATATTGACCTGATATTTTCATATATAAATATCACATATTTTTATATTTATATTCTATACACTTTACAAATTAACACCTGAGAACCATAATGGTTCAGTGTATTTGGATACTAGGTACACAATATTATTATATAATGAAAGATCTTCAACATCTCCCATAAATATCTTCCCCTTTTCTACTCTTCATAAAAATATCCTACTTAAAACATTTATTCAGAACTTGTGGAAAGAAAACATAAAAAATTTAGAGCATAGATGATCAATAAGGGTAAACAAGGGAGATATCATTTTATGATCATATGAAATCATAATATTAGCATAAGGGTATGTGATCATGAGCATAACTTATAAAGTTTATACACAACCTATCATAGATCATAAACAAGATTCATGGAATAAATAATTATCATTCCAAAATACATGATCCATAAGAGTGTAAAATCATAACAATTCATGAACTATAAGATCATGTCATAAAAGTGTGGCACCATTATAAGTATAGAAACCATTTCATATGTCAATGTTAACATCTGATACAATCAAATCATAATGGGTCAGGCATTAACAATTATTTCCCATTTGATAATGTAACAAGAATCATCACCTATTTCCCATAGAAGATCAGGTACATTGTCTTATTTTCCATAGCATATAAATCACATTGTCTTGTTTGTCATCATTATATCATGAGATATAAAACATTATCCAATTCATTTGATAGAGATATAGGTCTCACGCATCCTTGGATATAACATGACCACTATCATTGGTTATAATGTAACCACTGTCCTTGGTTATAACATAACCACCATCATATAATGAAAACCATCCATAAGTGTATCACATGATCCTAAATAATTATGTAAATAACCATAAATTTCAAGGAAATTGTTTTTCTTAATTTTCTTTGGAATTTTTCAAGGACGCAGTTTCTGACGGCACCTAATTCCGAGGCCCGGTGTGCCCGGAATCATTTTCCGAAGTTTGGCTTGGGTATGTTTAGTGAACGAACGAGCGGGTTTTTCTAACTTTTGAACTGGTGCTCGGAATCAAATTCCGAGGGCACCAATGGAATCGCAGCACCGGTATTTGCTTAGAAACCCCTCTTCCGGAGTTGCGTTTTCTCGGGTGTGGTTTTTAATTTTTGGGCTTAAAGTTAAGGAATAAAATAATTGGTACGACAAACTTTATTTTAGTTCACTTAAAGCCACTTAAAAGCCACTTTAAGCTGCTTAAGCTGAGTTGAAGCGGATAGGGTAGAACCCGGAATATCCTACCCTCCTGGTAGGATATTTTTGAGGTGGGCCCGCACGAGCCCCACCGTTTCTTTTCTGCTAAGTAACGCACCCACGAAAACCCGTCATTATGAAAGTCAACTGACGTGTTTTCTTAAATTCTTAACGCACCAATTAATTGGGCGGTTAACTTCGTTAAATTAATTCTATGAATTAATTTAATCGTTTCTTAACCTGTTTACAATCCGTTGGCGTAATAATTAATTAAGACCAACGCACGACTTCTGGAGAATTGCTTGTTGAGAGGTTTTGACAAATTTTGTGCCTTAATCCTCCTTCGCGAAGAACGCTGTCACCCTCGGAGATCGACGACACTTCTTCCGAGACATTCTTCCCCGCAATGATCTCCGATCACCAACTGCTTGAGGTAGGAGATTTTGGGTTTCTTCTTTTAAATCTCTTTGTGGGTTATAACAACATTATGGATTTAATTAATATAATTAAATATACATGTTCTTGAACCTCAGAGTTCGTCGACGCAACACCCTTCCGCGACGACGCGACGCCCTTCCGCGATGATGCGACGCCCTTCTGCGACACGACGATCGCCTCCTTCCGCGACGATCAATTCCGTGAAGAACGTGCATGCGACGACTTGACGAGGTAGGGATTTTTATTTGAGAACAATCTTTAATTCCCGTGATTGTTCCTTTTAAAAACAAAGAACCCGGATCAAGTTCAATTTTAATTCTATTAAAATTTTGCCTTGCTTGTTATTCATGTGTTGAATATATTATTCTCGATTGTTATCACCTAACACGGAGGGTGCAGGCCAAACAAACACGGCCCGACAACCCTCTGCAGTTCTTCGTTGATGTGCGGATTGGCGGGCGACGACAAAACATGTCGTAGAGGCGATTCGTTGTTTCCGCAGTGAAGTACGGGACCCGGGAGGAGCTATGGGGGATACGGAAACGAAATCGGACCACCGGAGCAACTCCGGTGGCCCGCGGAAACCACCGGCGGTGCCGGCGGCCGGAGGCGGCGGCGCCCCAGCGCGCCGCCAGACAGGGCCACCGCTGCTGAAGCCGCAGTGACAGCGGCCAGCGGACCCGCGGCCACGCGGGTCCGGCACACACGGGACGCGGCTTTTCCCCGTCCGCTGATCCAGTGCGGCCCCACACGGGGCCGCGGCACCTTCATCCCATGGGGGCAGCGCCCCGCGGCTCCCTCGCTCGGCCGCTCGGACGAGCCGAGCCGGGCCGACCCGACCGGCCGGGTCGCGCCCTGGCCGGTACGGGCCGCACCGAACCGGGTCAGACCTGGTTCGGGCCAACCCAGGGGGGATTGGGCCGGGTCGGTCCGGGCCCAGACCCCCCCGTCTTCGGACCGTTTTCGGTATTTTGCCCGTAACTTGAGCTTTGGGCCTCCGAACGACACGTCGTCAGCGGTGATGTGATCCTTGGATCGAGACGGTCTCTTCGGTATATCGCACTCAAGGTTTCGGATTACTTTGGGTTCGACCAGGTTGGTTCTTACACGAAACCAACCGGGCCCTCGGAGCAGAAATGCTCATATCTTGATCTTCGGACGTCCGATTGACGTGCCGTTGACTTTGTTGTTTTCCTCTAAGTGAGACGGATCTTTTGGCATACTCCGCCCGAGGTTTGGACGCAGGTGGAGTACGGTCGTGTTGGTTTTTCCTTAAAAACCAACCGGGCCCCTGGGACGAAAAGGCCAATAACTCTCAGACCGGGCGTCTGATTGACGCGCCGTCTACGATGTTGAGTTCCTGTTGACGATACGGAACTTTTGGATACATCAACTCTGTACTATGTGTCAGTTGATGTATCAGCCTCTCGGCTCGTGGAGTGGACCCTCCCAAATGAGCTTGCTGTGTGCGGGAACCCTAGAGCTGGTTGCGACTGCTAGTGTGACGACGACGACTGTGCAGAGATCCTCAGTGGATTCGACGACGACGACTACAACACTCAGCGATCTTGTGTGGATCAGTGCTACCGATCCTGTGTGGGTCCGATCCTGTGTGGGTCAGCGCTCAGTGGTTCTGTGTGAGCCAGCGCCTATAGGCCCTGTGTGGGCCCGATCCTCTGTGGGTCTTTGCGGGGGTTAGTACCTATCGATCCTTTGTGGGTCTGACGACTTAGATGGATCAGTGATCATCTCTATCGTCATTCGAATAAGTATACCTGTGTGAGCTGAAACTCTGTTTTACTTTCCTTTGTGGATTGTGTTGAGCTATCATGTGTGGATTTACGTTTTACTTTCCTTTGTGGATTGTGTTGAGCTATCCTGTGTGGATTTTACGTTTTTCTTTCCTGTGTGGATTGGGTTGTACTTGAGCTCGGATGTTGGACTTAGGTATATGTATGGGTATATATCTAAGTCATGTCGGATGTTACTTCGTGATTGTATCTTTCCTTTGTGGATTATCCTTTGTGGATTCTGGAGACCTTCGGGGATCTCGGGGTCCCTACTGAATAGCTTATACTCACCCCTGCACAGGCTATTCCCACACTACGTTGTGTTGGTTGCAGACGACGGACAACGCTGATTGTGGTGGAGGCTTGTGGAGCAAGACGGTACCTGGAGGTGGACCACTGGGCGGATGTACTCGGAGCGGTCAGGTAGACCCGTGGAGCAGTGGAGGCTATCTGTACCCACCCTTCAGGTGGGACTTCCAGTGGACGGCTCGACGTTGCGGCTTTACTTTTCTGTTTCTGTTTTTCCCCTTTCAGTTGTACTTTACAGTTGGGCTTGTATTTCCGGCCCCCTTTACTTTCAGCACAGCTTGTTCCAGTTTTTACTTAGTATTTACTTTTCTGCTTGCTTACTCTGTGGTTCTTGTTTACTTTACAAAGGCAATGCCTTCCCTTTTTACCGGGATTTACTCCTTGGTGCTAGTCGCCAGCCCCTGGCCTATGGAAGGTGGGCTTGGGGTAGTCACAGAACGGGCCCCGAGGACGGGTCGTGACAAATTGGTATCAGAGGTGGTCGGTTCTACCACAGACTCTGATCCTTCTTCTATGTGAAGTACTAGTGTTTAGCGTATTGGGTGTGGTTATCAGTCCAGGGAGTCCAGTGTTGGTGCGGCGGCCGACGTATCCGTACACCAGGACCCTGACTTCTGATTTCTGACTTAATGCACGAAAAAATTGGTTGCATGTGTGTTTTAAGTTTTCTTTGTGATTACTTGTATCAGCTCACCAGGTATACTGTTCTGACCGTGGGGCACCGGTTTCTTTTCAGGATGGCCCCACGACGACAGCCAGCTAGGGTTCCGAGAGTTGTACATGACGACAGCCCGCCGAGCGACGAGGCCTCGGTACATAGCCCTTTGACAGCAGAGGCACCGGCGATACCTCTACCCGCCGAGCCACCGATGCTTCCAGCCCTCGCCGCTGACGATGCACGTCGCCTTGAAGCTCTGCACGAGTTTCAGCTCCAGTGACTTCCTAGGTTCCATGGGGAGACGGACCCCCAGGTAGCCGAGGACTGGCTGGAGGCAGTGGTGCGAGTTTTCAGGCTAGTGAGGACACCAGCAGACCTCATGGTGATCCTCGCTGCGAACCTACTGCACGCAGCAGCAGGACAATGGTGGAGCTTGATTCTCCAGGTTCACGATGAGGCCTCTCTCATCTGGACAGACTTTGAGGGCCTCTTCCACTCAGAGTTCGTCCCGGACACCCTCCGTGCGGTGTACATCCAGGAGCTTCTTCAGCTGCGGCAGGGCAGCTTGACAGTCGCCCAGTATGCGGTGAGATTTACCGATCTCTCGCGCTACTCGACCGACATGGTACGGGACCCATTCTTCCGGGCCCAGACCTTTGAGCAGGGATTGAGACATGAGATCAGGGCATCGCTGATCTCCCTCGGCATTTCGACTCAGGCAGGAGTACTGGAGCGAACCCTTCTGATCGGGAGCTTTCTTGTTGAGTCCACAGCGAGACCTACTGTCGGGCGGCAAGTAGCGGAGTCTTCGGCAGCAGGTAGCCAACGGATGAATCATGGGTCTAGGCAAACCAGACCTTCCGGCAGAAGACCTCAGGACACTGGCTCAGCAGTGCGGGGCACACAGCGCGGATCCAGTCTTTCAAGAGGCAGGCAGTGCTACGCATGCGGAGGACAGGGTCACATGGCTCGTGACTGCCCGACCCATCATGTCGAGGAGCAGCAGACAGTTGAGGGGCCACCCAGGCAGAGGCAGAGGGTCGACCGTGGTGGTCCGCCGGGAGGAGGCGGACGAGGCAGAGGAGCTGGCCGAGTAGAAGGTGGTGGGCGACGATTTGAGGCTCTACCACCACCACCACCAGGAGGCCCGCCCCGACCACAGGGAGCTGGCGGGCAGAGACAGGCACAACTCCAGGCAGTGGAGGCCTACGACCACGGCGCGCCTGAGATGATTCGAGGTACGATCTGTGTCTATTCCAACCTTGCTGCAGTTCTTATAGACATACGAGCGAGTCACTCTTTGATAGCCGCTGCCCTTGTTCGGAGCTCGGAGATTCCGATAGAGCCGTTGGCTCGATCCTTACGGCTAGAGACTCCTACGAGAGCAGACTCGAAGATTACACACTAGTGTCGGCAGTTTGAGCTTACTCTAGGAGGCAAGATCTTCGGTTGGGATCTTCTTGTAGTGGTGTTGAGGCCTTACGACGTCATCTTGGGCATGGATTGGTTATCTACAGTCCATGCACAGATTGACTGTATTAGGCGCAAGGTGCGATGTGTATGCACCGACGGGAGCAGGTTCACCTTCACCGGTGAGAAGGGAGCCTTCGCAGCACAGGATGGACTTCCGCAGAGGAGAGGACAACCCATCACTCATCAGTTGGCTAGCCTCATCCTAGGAGCAGTTGACGTGCGGAGTCCTAGTTTTCCTGCAGTGGTGGATCAGTATGCGTACGTCTTTCCCGACAACGTTCCAGGGCTACCTCCTCGCAGAGAGGTAGACTTTCATATCGACCTGTACCCTGGGACAACCCCGATATCGACTCCAGCATATCGGATGGCCCCCGCTAAGCTTCGAGAGCTACGGGTACAGTTGGAGGACTTGCAGGGCAAGGGTTTCATCCGACCTAGTGTTTCACCCTGGGCTTCACCGATATTGTTCGCCAAGAAGGCGGACGGGAGCTTGCGACTGTGTGTCGACTATCATCGACTGAACCAGGTGACATTGAGGAACAAGTATCCGCTACCAAGGATTGATGACCTCTTCGATCAGCTCAAGGGATCACAGTGGTTCTCAAAGATGGACCTCAGGTCAGGCTATCATCAGCTCAGAGTTCGAGACGAGGACGTGCCGAAGACGGCCTTCAGATGTCGGTATGGCCACTATGAGTTCTTGGTTATGCCATTCGGCGTAACCAATGCTCCAGCAGTGTTCATGGGCCTCATGAACAGGATATTTCAGCCATACCTCGATCAATTTTTCATGGTCTTCATCGACGACATTTTGATATACTCGACAACTAAGGAGGAGCACGCCTACCATTTATGGGTTGTAATAGACTCACTCCGAGAGCACCAGCTTTATGGAAAGCTCTCTAAGTGTCAGTTCTGGTTATGTGAGGTCCACTTCTTAGGACACGTCATCTCTGAAGCGGGAGTTGCAGTGGATCCGGCGAAGATCGAGGCAGTGCTAGCTTGGGAGCCACCCAGGAGCGCGACGGAGGTGCGGAGTTTCTTGGGACTAGCTGGATACTACCGGAGATTCGTGCCAGACTTCTCCAGAGTTGCAGCACCACTCTCAACTTTGACGAAGAAGGGGAAACCCTTTGTGTGGTCAGACAGATGTCAGCAGAGCTTCCAGAAGCTGAGACAGAGTTTGACCAGCGCCCCTATCTTGAGGTTACCTGAGGAGGGAGTAGGGTACGTAGTCTATTGTGATGCATCAGGGACCGGACTCGGGTGTGTCCTGATGCAGGAGCGGGAAGTGATCACCTATGGATCACGTCAGTTGAGGCTGCATGAGTAGAACTACGCTACCCATGACCTAGAGTTAGCAGCAATGGTCTTCGCTCTGAATACATGGCGACACTACCTGATGGGCGAGGACGTGCCGAAGACGGCCTTCAGATGTCGGTATGGCCACTATGAGTTCTTGGTTATGCCATTCGGTGTAACCAATGCTCCAGCAGTGTTCATGGGCCTCATGAACAGGATATTTCAGCCATACCTCGATCGATTTTTCATGGTCTTCATCGACGACATTTTGATATACTCGACAACTAAGGAGGAGCACGCCTACCATTTATGGGTTGTAATAGACTCACTCCGAGAGCACCAGCTTTATGGAAAGCTCTCTAAGTGTCAGTTCTGGTTATGTGAGGTCCACTTCTTAGGACACGTCATCTCTGAGGCGGGATTTGCAGTGGATCCGGCGAAGATCGAGGCAGTGCTAGCTTGGGAGCCACCCAGGAGCGCGACGGAGGTGCGGAGTTTCTTGGGACTAGCTGGATACTACCGGAGATTCGTGCCAGACTTCTCCAGAGTTGCAGCACCACTCTCAACTTTGACGAAGAAGGGGAAACCCTTTGTGTGGTCAGACAGATGTCAGCAGAGCTTCCAGAAGCTGAGACAGAGTTTGACCAGCGCCCCTATCTTGAGGTTACCTGAGGAGGGAGTAGGGTACGTAGTCTATTGTGATGCATCAGGGACCGGACTCGGGTGTGTCCTGATGCAGGAGCGGGAAGTGATCACCTATGGATCACGTCAGTTGAGGCTGCATGAGTAGAACTACGCTACCCATGACCTAGAGTTAGAAGCAATGGTCTTCGCTCTGAATACATGGCGACACTACCTGATGGTGGAGGCTTGCGGAGCAAGACGGTACCTGGAGGTGGACCACTGGGCGAACGTACTCAGAGCGGTCAGGTGGACCCGTGGAGTAGTGGAGGCTATCTGTACCCACCCTTCAGGTGGGACTTCCAGAGGACGGCTCGACGTTGTGGATTTACTTTTTTGTTGCTGTTTTTTCCCTTTCAGTTGTACTTTACAGTTGGGCTTGTATTTTCGGCCCCCTTTACTTTCAGCACAGCTTGTTCCAGTTTTTACTTAGTGTTTACTTTTCCGCTTGCTTACTCTGTGGTTCTTGTTTACTTTACAAAGTCAATGTCTTCCCTTTTTACCGGGATTTACGCCTTGGTTCTAGTCGCCAGCCCCTGGCCTATGGAAGGCAGGCTTGGGGTAGTCACGGCACGGGCCCCGAGGACGGGTCGTGACAAATTCATCATATAATAATCCCTGAAATAAAAGGGTATTATTAACATTCCATCATAGCATAACCTGTAGAAATGAAATGGGTCTCATAATCATCTCATTAATTTATCATAGCATAACCCATGGAAAAGGAATGGGTTTCATAAAAATATATTAATAATAATCATAAACCATATAAATAAATAATAACGATGGTAAAATTGGATCATATCCCTAATAAATCATAATTAACATCAAAGGATTTCATCTTAAAAGGAAAATTATTTTGAAATATTACTTGGAACATTTCTTGAGAAAAATAGCCTTTCAACATTGAAAATCAATTTTTAAAACTAAAATTTCACCAAAAAATTAAAAATATTTTTTCTTAAATAAAAAATAAAACTTATAAAGGAATTTTTAAATCATTTATTGATCATTATGGTGTAAAATTCCATTCATTAAGTAAACATTAAAACAAATATTCCTTTTACATTTCGGTAACATCAAAATGGGTCTTGTTTAGAAAATGACATGGATATTCCTTTTAAACCATATTATAAAAATTTAAACATGGTCAAAAATTTCCTTAAAAAATTATTGCAAAATAGTAAAAACTATCTCCAAACACCTTTAGAAAACATGGATAAGGAAGAAAAAGGGTTTTCGATCAAAGAAATAAATAATGGCAGTTTTTCTTAAAAATATTTTTTGGTATTTTTAATCATTGCAGAGAGGAAAATGAAAGGAAAACATTTACTTTCCATAAATAACTATATAGGAAGAAAATAAATTATTTTGTTTTAAGTTATATCATAGGATCTAAACATTTCAATCCTATCATAAATAATCTCATTAAACAATGAGATTGTAACATTAAACCTTTACCACTTTAGTATCTTTTGGAATGTAACCCCCATGAAATAAATCATATTATATAGATATGTATATATCATAATTATAATTATAAGGATAATAAAAACCATGAATTGGAAGTATATAAAACACAAAAAAAATAAACAATTTGTGTATAAGGCATGTGTCCCACAGAAATAAAAGTGAGACGAAAATCTCTTACTTGCTTTGGTAACTTTTAAATCATAAGGCCCATAAAAGAATAAATTTAAGTGAAACTTTAAATATAACTAGAATAAATATATTCATGATATAAAATTTTATATGGTTTGTATTTACACCTCATAAAATGATATAGATGCATAACATAACATACGTCCCAAAGAAGACAATTTGAGATAAAAATCTCTTACCTTAAGTCTCAACTTATTTCTTACACCTTAAAACCACGTGTATAATATATATAAGTTTATTATAAATATATTAAAGAACCATAATCATATTTATCATACCATATATTATTTACTTATGACCTTTTATTACCCTTTTATTAACAATTTCTTGTTAAAATCATGTTTTGGGCAATAATTGCTTCATTTCTCATGAATGTTTTGGTTTAAAATTTTTTGTCTTATAATTTGATAATGGTTCCATAATATAAATAAATTTAACCATGATAAAAATATAATATATATTAATTATATATTTACTTATATTAATCCATTAGGGTTAGATATATAAAATCAATTACACCATACATGGTGACAGTAGGTCGAACGTACGCATGAATGCTATTAGCATTCTCTCAAAGGATGAAATGAAAGAAAGGTAAATTATATATCACATTTAAATATTCAATATGATTTCATATATCACATATATTGATTACATTTATTCTTATTACCTTTTATGTAAAGTGTAATTAAAAAATCACATCACTTCATGAGGTGGTAGTCTCTCGTACTCACTAGCGACGTTATCATATTTCCCAAAGAATAGAAAGTAATAAGGTATATGAGATATTATAATTCCATGAGTATAATTATTTAATAAATATATACATATTTTAAATCCATCATTATATCCATCTATGAGAGGTGGTTATGGAAAACAAACTACATCGATTCGTGAGGCGGTAGCCCGTAGTACACACGATCAACGTTTTCATTTCCCATTTGATAGAAAAGGATATGGATATAAGTTATTCCATTATCATAATAAAATTTCATTATATTTTAGATATTAGTGTTATTATATCATCATAGTTTAAGAATATTTTAAGGATGTGTAATAATAAATAAAACAAAGATACAAGTTTAAGAATTTTACCTCTTCTCTGGAGTACCTCTTTAGGTTTATACCTAAAGCCTTCCTAGGAGGCTCTCCAAATACAACTAAATACCCTATGTTGTGGGGATGGAATTAATTAATATATTTGGGTATTTATTTTCTTAAACAAATGTGTTTCTAAATGTGAATTGGAGATAATAGGGTAGGTCCTTTTATAAGTGTGAAAAGGAACCCACTTGGAAATTACTTGGAAAGTTCCCAAAAGAATCCAAAAGGATGAAGTCATTCCAAAGAAACATGCTTCCAAATGACATTATATTAGATCTTTATATAGGATAAGTATTAAATATTTATATATAATAGGATTTATAGAGGATTTATTTTCAAAATTACCCATATATTTTAATTCTAACACCCCGGTAAACTTGTTTTAACTTTAACCGTGGTAATTAAATTTTACTACTTTTATTATTCATTTTGAAAAAAAAATGACCATATTATATAATATTAATTATAAGTAATACAAACATGTAATATATTTTTATAAATTATTCTCATAGAATAGAAATTTGTTAATTTAAAATTAAATCTGCATATGCAATGAAAAAGTGGTTTTCCAAAAAGAAAATTTTCATAAGTTTAGAAAATTTTAATGCAAAAAATCAACATGAAATTGATTCCAATTAACTAAATTGGATTAATAAATATATAATTAAACTATTTTTACGTTTAAAATTATCTTAAAATAAAATGTAACTTGTAAATTCTTTAAAAGGAATGGTATTTTTTAATAAAAGTCAATATATTTTACTATTCATCAAAATTTTATTTTTTTTAGAAAATTATCAAAAATTCACTCAAAGATAATTTTGAAATTTAGATTTAAATAATTATTTTTATTTTTTAGAATAAATTTTCTCAAGGTGGAAAAATAATTTTAAAATAACTGTGAAAAATAAGGGAAAACTTCTTTTGTAGAAAATAAAGTTCTAAAGCATAAAATTAGATTTGATCTGGTATAATACCTATAAAAACATAAGATTATTGTTAAAACATTTAATGTAACATATAATATATAAAGTTTCTTAAAATATTTCACTATAAGTTATTTATTTAATTTCTTGAGATAAAATGTGTTTGTGCGCATAAAAAAGTTTTTCATAAAAATATTTTCTTTGTTTTCAAAAGGTTTTTATTTTAATTTATAATTAATTGATAACCAATGAATTTATTATATATATATGTGTGTGTGTGTAAACTATATGTTTTCATAATTTAGTTAATCCTATTAATACTATCCATTCCAACGGCTAGGTTATAACTATTATATTAAATAATAATATTTTAATAGTATATAATGTTTCATTTAAACTTGGTGTTGCATATAACATAAGATATCAAAGAAATTAAATTTATTTGAAAAAATATATATTTCATAAAATATCACGGTGTTACACAACCCACCTAGAGGAAACACCTCATTAGATAACCCTTGTACTAAGACCCAATCACTCAATGGATCATCCTCTCAATACTGTATCAGAAACCTAGCTGGTTGTCTTCATGGAGGCATCCCAAAAGTGGTCAAGACATACCATGGTTATATGAGCATATATACATACATATATATATATATATATGGAGATCTTACTCAAGAAGGGAAATCAAAGGACTAAATCCTATATTATGCAAGTTCCAATTTTCCTTACAACTGATGCCTCGGTATATTGAGTCGAAAAGTAGGTAGTCAAAGTTATGGTGGATGGATACATTAGCCGCCAAATCAAAAATAGTTTTTATGGACTAAACTCTACACTTGATACACTTCAACACTATTTCCCTATGTTCCAAACAATTACTCATAAGGGTAAAACTCTAAACATCATCCTAATAAATGAACTGCTATGATACCACTATGTAATGACGCGACCCACTGGGGCCCACCTATTTGGTGGCAAGCCAAGCCATCACAACCCCAATCTAACCTCTAATTGGATAGATATTGGATAAAATATCCAAGTAGGAATAAATGTAATGGGTGGACTTTACCTAATGTGCCTCTATGATTACACCCAACTATATCCATGAAAAAGTGTAGAGGAATAATATAAAGACCATAACATCTAGAGTAAAAACATGCATGAAATAAACTCTACAAAATACATCAAAATATGAAAAAGTAATCCAAAGAGTAAAAGGTGGAAAATATATGCCCAACTAGAAATTAAATCCCAACCTAATAATAACTAGAATAAAAGAAAACTAATACATCCCAATTCTGAATCTCCAAGTCTGATCACCGTATGTAGTCAATGCACCCAGGTATAACTTTGATCCACCAATTTCATTGTCAAACGATCCACTGTATTCATAAGAAATGACATGTGTGGACAAAATCCCAAGCAAGGGTGAGTATATGAATACATAGTAGGATGCCTCAAAAACCAAAAATGAGGCAATAGAAAGATACTAAAGAGGTAAAATCAATCCAAAACTAGAGGAAAATGAAACCAAGTATAGATATACGCTCAAAAAGAAGCTTAGATGAGAGACAAATTGGATTCCCATCTGCACATCCCATCCTGAGAAGATGAGTCTACCTACATATCCTAATTTCCATCACCAATTCCCAGCATCTCATGTGTATGCTTGATAAATTCATGTAGAGGACTTGCACCACACCGCTTCTCAATAGCCCTAGGGGGCACAATATTCAATAGAGGACTCACACCTTAGTATGATAATGGGATTTCACTCAATAGATAGAGGAATCGTGACCTGGTGTGACAAGGGGTACCACTCAGTGAATTGAGGACCCATTCCCTATAACAATAGGGGTACGACTCAAAGAATAGATGGCTCTTTCCCTAGAACAATAGGGGTACCACTCAGTAGATAGAGGACCATAACCATGGTGTGATAGGGGGTATCCCTCAGTGAATATAGGACCCATACCCTAGCTTGATAGGAGGGTAGAAATCAGTGAATAGGGGATCTACGCCCTAGTGTGTCAAGGGGATACTGCTTAGAGAATAGAGAACATGTGCCCTGGTGTAATAGGGGCACCACTTAGTGAATAGAGGACATATTCCCTAATGCATCATGGGTTACCACTAAGTGAATATAAGATTTATGCCCTAGTGCGATAGGGGGTACCACTTAGTGAATAGAGAATCTACGCCCTGCTGTGGTAGGGGGGTTTCCAACCCTGGAATCTCTCAAATAATCTTAACTTCATCACCACCATCATCGAGTATCGCCTGAAGAAGCATCATGTTTGAAACATCTCACATCATATCTAGAAATACACTAAAATTTATACCATTATAATCTACAAAAAAACACTCGAGATAGGTTACTCATGGGATAAAATCAAAGTCTTGGAGAAGGAGATATGAGAGGAAGAAGTTTCTAGTGGTAATACATGGTGTATGGGGTCCACATGGCTTCTGAACCCATATCATCTCTTGATTTTGTTCTCTCCTAGACATGTATTTAGAATCCATGTCATTCCACATGATTTTTATTTCCACCTAGGGTCTTTGGTGTGTACACCTACCACACGGCTCGGCTTCCCAAGTAAAGCCATATGATGTGTACTCAAAGTAATGGTATGTATAACCACTTGGGTTCTTGGGCATGTACAGATAGAACACTGCTAGCTACCTAGGTAGGGTTGCATAGAGTTTGGGCCCAAACACATGGTGTATGATCCTTAACTCTACTGAAAACCCTAACTTCCATGGAAAATTATGTACAAGTTGTGTGTTCTTATACACTACATGGCGTGTAGTCGTGTTTTTTACAGAATCCTCATGTCCTTAATGTGGTTTCCCAATCTTCCTTTTACACCTAAAAACCCTCCATTTTACCACCCAAAATAAAAGGGTAATTCCTACAATCATTGATTCTTTATCTATGGTGGAAAAAAGTTGAATTTTGTTTAACTACTGATGAACCACCACACGTTCTGTAGTTCCTCCTATCGTCGTTATCACTCTGAAACCAATATCCATGAAGCATCACTCACAATTCATCCAGATCTATTCACAAATCACAATCTCAATCATTTTTTCCAATCCTCCATGAATCTAGGGGTTTAATTATGCTCAAACCTGTCCAAGAATGTCAAAAAACGACCCCATGGGCCTTCAGCGAGTGAAGTGAATACCTACGGGGAGAAATTATCATAAAAATTGTATTACCATCCTTTTCCAAGTGTTCTCATCCAATGATCACATAATTAGTGAAACCATGGGTTTTATCAAGTACAAACAAATATAAAGTGATTTGAAAATTTAATATATCTTCAAAGATCATGAAAAAAGTGTGAAATCATTGATTAATAAAAGATAATAAAAATCCATTATCAATATTTTAATCAAAATGGTGTAAACCAAAAATGACGAGTCTTTCCTTTATTTTGGATTGATCGTTGGCGAAGAATGTGTGTTCCAATAATCAATAAGACCCTCTACATTCTCTACCTCTCAATCCACCTCAATTCGACCATTCATCATTCTCTGATCCAATCCACCAATTAAGAACACCCATTTCCTCCTCTAAAATCCTCTCAGGTTTATGCAGATAACCCTAGTGATTTTTTATAATGGGGTATTTATAGATATTTTTATTTATGTAATTTACAAGAAAATAATATATTTATTTGTTTATTTTAATTAAATAGACCCACTAATTGCCTCTTTCCTCAAAACATTAATTCCAACCAAACTTAGGTCATTCCTAGGGTAAACCCTATATTCTAAAATCAACCACGGTCTGAGATTTCCCAAATGAGGTTCTGAATAACGAGAAAACCAAAAACACTAGAACAATGTTTGTGCTTGCATTAAAATATATTAATATTTTTAATATATTAATTCAAAGTTCTTGATACACCCAAAATCATGTCAACTCTATTGATATATCGGGATATATAAATATAAATTTTTAAAGAAACAAATCCAATAAAACCAAAGTCATTATAGTATCTTCAAGGCGAGCTTGGTGGAAAATCTCTAAGTATGGATAGAGGAGTGGTATTTAAACCATTATGGAAATTTCACCAATGGGTGGGCTTAGGAATACTAGGTATGTTACTCCTATGATGAATTTGTGGTGAATATGAAGAGGGTGGTGGTATATGAAGTATCATTGACCTCACAATTCCATTTTTACTGTTATTTATACATTATGTTAGAGATTCTGAGTAGGTGGTCATCAGGAACCAACATGTTTCATCTTCACTATGGAGAGGTTAGCATCATCCTAGGGGAAATTCACCATATTGTGTGAATCCATTTGCAAGGTGAGATGTATGATGAGTTCCTCCTCACTAAAAATATTTTGGTTAACCCAGATAATATTTTGAAAAAATTCATGTCTTTACTATGTCTAGTGCAAGGGAAAGACGAGCACAAGCCAGGGATAAAGGATGTCCCTTTCAAGAATTGGTTTCTCTTTTTTCTGAAAAATCCTACTAAAAGTCTAACATGGATACCTTTCTAATTCCTGAATACATTACATCATAGAAAGGAGCACTCATATTATAGGATTATTGAGGTGATATAGTGGTGCGTGTAGGGGTATAGTGTGAAGCTTGATTCCCCTATGTTTAAATTAGTGGGGTTCATTGCAGCACTTATTAGTATGTGGATGCTCTTAGACCATGATGTGAACATGAGGGTATGGTCTAGAACATTCATTATGACAATAGTGATGTCCATGGGGTGGCACATCAGTCTGGCAGTGTCAGTGATGAACAAATTATGTAAATTATTATGGCACATCAACAAGAGAAAGACTACCCTATGTGTGTATTACCTATTTGAATTTTTGTATGGTTGGGTCATTATAAATGTAAGGGGATTTGAATACCTATATCTGATCTCCCCTCTTGGAACAAACTTTTAACCATCCACAATTAACATCTTTGGGATTCAACCTCTCCTACAGGATCTAGTCGGTATGCTTGTGAGGATCATTATAGTGGGAAAATTAATCTTTAACCTATTCCTCCTTCCAACGGGGATAGTTATAGATGATGAGGTAGAAATAGTGGTGTAGTATTTGTACCTTCTGGACTTCCGAGGCTAGGTATCATTGGCCAAGGTGGATTAAAAATTGGTCAACAAACCATATGCTCTGCACCAATTTTCCAAGAAATTATGATGTCTTCAGAGGCTCTCCATGAGGGTGTACATTGATTTTTATGTTAAGAAACACCCCTCAATTCTTTGATATATTCGGTGGATGTTTGCGTGAGAATATGGTAGGTAGATGAATGAGTTGCCTCCAACTAATGTTGTGTATATGATCTTCCATGACTTCATTCTTATCTGGGAAAGAGAGTATCCTAGGGAGATATTATAGAGATCGGAGACTCAAGTAGACTTCGAGGAGGGGGACCCATAGCCATAGTGTCAGGGGTGTGTAGTGGAAAGATGGGCACACCTTGGAGGAATATATGGACTATTAGGGAGTGCAGTGGTAGTATTTCCTTCAAATCCAACAGGAGGAGCAGAATAAGGTCCACAAATTCTGAGAAAATGGCCTCAAGAGGAAGGTGGACCCTTCCAAATGATTTATAGGGAATAAGAAAAGGCTCTGGGGAAGTGGTTGCAATGCCCAAATATTCTTGGTGACATCGTCTTTCTTGATTCCTAGGAAAGATGGGGAATATAAAGATAACTCAACTCCTCCTACATGTTGCATCTACATCTTCATGATAAGGGTATAAAACTTCTTGGAATGGGCCATGTAAGTGTAGGATTACAGGCTCCCTGGGTAGAGGCGGTGTAATATATTGTGGACTTAAAAGATATATTCCACTCTCACAACATTGCACAGACCTTAATAGACTAGTTGAGGATACTTTTGGATATTCCCTCTCATGTAGACCTTCTCAGGCGTCAATTAGCTACATGCATAGTTGTTCAGGGTGGTTTCTCATAGAGGAACCCTAGGGGAGCAACACCTACTTGGACTCCCCTATAAAAATAGATCCTACAGTTAATCAGGTAAATTTTTTGGTTTTTTTTCTTTACAACTTCTAATCATTTAAGATTATTTTCTAACTCATTTTTTACTTGTTTATAAATTTTTGGGTATATAGGAAGAGTAGGTTCATGATGAACCCCTATTAGAGTATGAGAAAGCCCCAACCCTTGAGGAGGCATACATGGGGGATTCTCCTTATGATGTTTTAATTATAGGAAACCAATTGTCTATTATTGAGGTGGCACTCCTAACTAATGTTATGGATTAACAGCCCAAGGTGATTCCTGGTAACTCCTCTTTTCTCTTCTTAGATTGAGGATTTACAAATTGAAATTATGATACTTTTTTTCAAATAGAGTTAGTGAATTTGGATAATGAGAATCCCTTAGTAGCTAAGGCGTCAAATCCTACAGAAATTTCCTCATTAGTAGATCTTCCAGTGGATATCACTGACTTGTTGGATGAACTTTAAAACACTTGAAATTTTATCCCTTTCTTCCCTGTATTTTTTTACATTTTACAAGTTTAGTCATGCTAACGTTGTGTATTCATAGTAGTGAAAATTGTTCTTGGAATCCAGCTGCCAGTGGTGATGCCTCATCCAGTGAGGCCTAAAGTCCAGGTGGTGATGGTTGATGTTATAGCCTCAATGGGTGTGACCAATGTTGTTCCCTTAGTAGTGGTGGTTGAGGTATTCAAGGAATTTTATTCTATTATAAAGGTTATAAAATAGAGTGTGGATGAAACTATGTCCTCAATGGAGTCGGTAGAGGGGGCTTCTATGGTTGAGCCTGCTATAGAGGTGCCTGCAAAGGTGTCAGATGAAGCAATAAGTGGAGAGTCATAAAAGGTCCATTTTCCTATATCCATGGAACCTATCCAGTATAAGAATAATTACATGGGTAAACCGATGAAAAAAATTTCATCCTTCCCTGAATATGAGAATTCACCACTCAAATAATTCAAGGACTTTGGCTCTGGCATGGATAAGTAGAACAGGATAGTCCATCATAGAGCATGGAGGAGTGTGCATAAATTTATCACCAACACTCCATGGCCCAATTTGAAAAGTTTAATGGGTCCCTCCACCATTGTATCATGATATTAGGGACTATAGGTGTAGTCTTCAACATTCTTCATGCTCTTTCCCAAGACTTACTCACTGAATGAGTCCAGGGAGAGTGGTAGGAACTTGATTCCACCGGGAATGAGGATAAGTATGATGTCACTAAGTTTCTTCAAGAAGTCAAGGAGGATCTCATATGTATATAGGGGAATAAATATAAATATGATGAAATCACCAATTCCATGGGAGAGATAATCAACCATATTAGGGTGTAGTTGGTGGCAAACGAGGTCTAGGTAACATATTTATCCTCCTTAGCAGCAAAGTGTAGGTATAAAAAATTTCAAATGAAGATTAAGTAAAATGAGGTTCACCCTATCACTAAGGGATAATTGGTGGAGTTGGATTAGTGGTAGTGGTCCCTAGAGGCTTCTTAGAAGAGGTTTTCTCATCTTTAATGCTCAATTTTCAAGGCTAAGACTTAGAGAGTTTTTCTTTTGTTAAAATAAAGGAGAGTCTCCATTGTGTGTATGAACCTCCACAAAAATTTAAAATTTTCTTCTTTAATACTTTGTATTCCTATGATAGTTCTAGAAAAGTGATGAACACTAAGTTATTTAACTATCCATTGACCATTGGGAGTTCCTTGACAAGGAAAACCTTGGTTGGAGAGTAGGAATCTACATAGATGACTTGCCTCTCTAGAGTGCCTGGGTGCACAAGTGGGGAAATTCTTGGGGCATTGGATTCTAACTGAAAAAATGTAAATATGAAGGACATGAATCAAGACATTTTTCATTTGGGAAACAATGGTGGGAAACAAGTGAATGAGGTTGACTATTGACCATGTTCAAAACAAAGGTTCCTCACACTTCCAAGGACGGAAACACATAATTGAATTTAGATCATGTTCAAAAAATGGGTACCTATCAAATTTCATCAAATATATTTTGAGGAATATTCCCAAGATTGTGAGGCCCTAAATGTTTTTGCATTTTTATGTCATTAAATAGTGACAGAGGGTGTATAGTTTAACATATTGTGGCTGGGACTTTGAACACGTAGTTTAACATCATACAATGAGGATATGATTTCTGCAATTTAAGGTTACATAGATTTAGCTATTATGATGCATATTTTAATTTCATATGGTCGATACATGTTTAGTATAGTTTAATATCCTGTGACTAGGACATGTAAACCAACATGAATGGAGGAAGGAGTCAATATTTGACCCTAAATTTTTTCTGGTGGGTTTAGCATGCATAGCCAGGATTCTTTCGAGGATCATGGTGGGTCCCACTATCTTTTTACCTCTTTATTTTTGCCCTGACAGTTTCCCAAGTTGAACAAGAAACATGGATGGTATAAAAAAGAATTTTTATCAGATTTATCCTATGAGGTTTCAACTTGACAGATGGTTGTGCCTATTATCTTGGGAATTTTAGGGTCACACTAATTAAACTAAGGTTGCAAGTTTAAGATCACGTAGAATGGACTATGGTAAAGGGTCTCAAATATTTTATGGTAAAAATGGATAGTAAATTGATGTGAATTGAGGACTAGATCATCCTTGTACAACATGTGTTACTTATAAGATAATCACTGGTATTGAGCCAAAGAGGCTTACTATTAATGAAGATGGCCTCATATAATGTGGAATTTACAATTGGTCTAGAGAAAAAGGTCTAGGTGTCACTTCATATCTCATTGGTTGGGAATCAATCCATATGAATTTCTAGAATGTGGAATGGTAGTAGACTAACACCAAAAGGGGGTGTTCCTCTCGGGTGATGATGCGGCCAAAAGAGGAGAGCGCCGATTTTTCAAAGCATGATAAGTGAGGGGAAAGTGTAAATTGGGGGATGCAATGGGGATTTTTTGCATGGTTTGAGTTCATAATTCTTGGAAATTGGCTATTTACAATTTAAGTTCATAGAGTTTGGAATTACCAGTTACAAATAGTTTAAGTTCATAATACTTAGACCAAAGGGGAAGGGTGTCTTAAAGCGGATTATGTGGAATGAAGGGGTAATAACCTGATGTGGAGAAGGGGAAAGGAGACTTGTTTTCATGAAAAATTATAATACAAGTATCACACAATTTAAATTCGTGATGCTTGGACTAAGACTCCTCGCTTAAGGTCATAGGGTTTGGACTGAAGTGGGTGGAATTCCCCTTGGTGACACCTATGCATTTCAACCATGCTTGGGAAAAATTCCACTATGACTCTTGAGACCATGTTATCCATGCTTTATGTGAGAAACAAGCAGTGGTAGGGAGGTACCCTGTTGTAAGGGATATCTCAATAGGGGGTCCAAATAAGATGATTTGATTAGACATTGTTCCCAAATTCATAAAGGGATGATGAAAAGGGTGTCAAAATTCCACCAGAACAAAGGGAGGTGGAAGGGAAGGAAAATTGAGAATTCTAAGACTCATACCATTAAAGGATGATTAATGGGAAAGGGATGATTGTTGAACATGTTCGAAACACAGGTCCCATAACTACACTACTCATGGATGGGGAAAACTGGTATGGGACTAACCATTAACCATATTCAAAACATTCGAGCCACCAATTATTATTGAAGATGTATCGAGGTGTGTACCTAGGAAAACAGGTGGTCCAGTGTGTCATGAGACATTTATATTAAGGGGGATGTTCATATTGGGAGGATGATGAGGATCCAAATCGAAGGAACCGCAAAGTGAAATTGGGAGTGGGGAATGTGCAATGGGAAGTTTAAACACTCTAGGATCTATTTTTCTATGTGATAGAACATTCTAGATGAGCGTATTAGTAAGAAAAGATTGATCCTAACTCTGAGGTGGAAGGCCTTGGAATGATTTGGTGGTGAGGTTGGGACCATGATATAAGATCTGGGTATTACTACACATCTTATGGGACTATAAATCAAGATACACATAGTTTTGGAACCCGGTGTGGTTGAGGACCAATTTCAGGTGGATGGTTCCCTCTCAGGTGAGGGACCAGGTTATTACACATCTTTGTGACATGCGATGGGGATATAGAACCTAAATTTTAGCATATTATGGTAAAGATTTTGAACACACCGTCTATAGTCATGTGGTGAGGACATACCTTTTTCACTCAATTGATAGGGTCACCATCCCATGCTTCTTCACATGGGGTATCATGTATCATCGTATGAGGAATCTGACATTTATTATATAGGTAATTTAATGTTTATTTTTTAGGTTATGTTTACGATTTAACATTGTGTTCCATGATGTTGTGTGTGTGTCTTACACATTAAGATACCCATTCTTTCTTCTTCATGTAGGGTCATGAGGGAATCTCAACCCACTGATAGACTAAGGGATGTGATAAGGGCTTATACATGAAAAGGATTCTTATATGATTATTCTTATACCTATAGTGAGAGACAACCAAAGTTAGTTACATAGGGTATACAATAGTTTAATTTTATGTGGTTAGGACCAACAACAAGGGATTCTCCATCATGTGTATGAACAAAAACAAAAAATTTAATTTTTTTTTCTTTAATACTTTGTATTCCTATGAGAGTTCTAGAAAAGGGATGAACTGTAATGTCCCCGACCCGGAATCCACTAAACCGGTGCTCCGAGACGGGTAGTTACATGACCTTAAGCGCACCTCCCTGTACACCAAAGGCTGCCGACTAGAAGTGGGGGTCTATTGAGTCAATTGGGGAGACTATACCCCCTTTTTATCAGAGTAAACCACAACAGAAATAAACCAAATAGCGGAAACAATAACCAATAAACAAGGAACATGTATAACAACCATTTCCAACAATAAACATGCCATGTCATACTACAAGTGCAAGAGTGAACAAAACCCAAAATAAAGACAATTTCCAAAATCCCCAAAATGGTCCCAACTCCAAGTCTGGATCCTCTACCAAGTGCTACCCATGTCCACTCACTATCTAGCAAGTACCCTTGACCTTCTCATGACCTGAAAACATGAAGTCTGCTCGGGTACCCAATGGCGGCCCGAGCAGGGTGTGAGTACAACTCAGTAGGTCACCACCAACGGTGTCTACAAAATATCCAGTATAACAAGTAGTGCATGCAAAAGGAATATGAATGATAATTACCAAGTAATTACTTACGGTGCCATTAACAAGTTCAGGTCCAAATACATTTCCACTTCCATTACCATTCATTACACACCAATTATCATCACTTACTAATTCATTACATTTCCATGGGTTAATCACATACATTATGTCACATGGGTCTAAGGCCAACAATCACGTGAAAAAGGGTAAACACATCATTATCCTATCTCACTAGGACTAACCCATTCATAGTAACCATATTCTCGCCTCGAAGCCTCAGTCCAGGTGGATGCAACCATATCCTCACCTCGAAGCCTCAGTCCGGGTGGATGCAACCGTTAGGAGAATAAATCATCAGTCCTCATTCCTAACTTGTGCATTTAGGGTGGAGTTTAGATCATAAATCTTCACTCGACCTGTGGGCATAGATTCTCAGGTCATACCCCACTCTACCAAGCCATGTGCACATGCTTATATATATAAGTAACCATCAACCATCCATACCATTGCCCCTTGGAAAAACCACTCACAACAAACCAAATGGGAATTCACATCATGCCTTAACCCATTAACACATTACCATTTCACATCATTTAACCATTCACCCAATTCCCATGTGTTATGCCTATATCACTAAGCATTCAACACTAGACCCATAATTCTTCCCATTATGGTCTTTAATCAGTTTACACATTAACTCATTTAACCCGTTCATCATTCCCATGAATCAACCACTCAACCCATTCCAATTAACCCTTAATTTATTTCCAAGTCTAGGTTCATCACCTAACTTCTATTCCAAGTTCAACCAAATATGATAACATATTCATCAAGGTCTCTACCCTTTATTACGACAAGGTCACTTGTTCAATCACATTCCCTAAGTCTGGGAAAAGCTGGCACATCCCATGGATGGCCCTAAATTAGGTCAAGTCAAACCCAACACATCCCACGGGGATCGTGAGGGTTTCCATTTGCCATTTCAAACACTGTTATTACCAAACATGCCAAGGATATTCAAAACATAACCAAGGGTAAACAAGAATACAACTAAACATGCACAAATACCCAAATAACAATGGGATATAACTTTTAGACCACCTACCTCAAAACCGCGGTTGAACGCACCCTCAATCGATTCCTTAGACCTCAATCCGACCAACCTTTGGAGTTTAAACCTAGAAATCACCCAAAATATAGGGTTTTAGAGCTTCAGAACAAGATGGAGAGAAGATACAAACCCTAAACCAAAAAGAGAAGCAATGATGGGATTAGCCTTACACGGAGCTTCAATTTGAATCCAATGGCACCAAAACGCCTTAGAAATGATGGAGAACAACCTCTTGGAGCTCTTGGGTGATTTGGTTTGCTCTAAGGGAGTAGAAGGAGGAATAGAGAGGAAATCCTGAGTGGGATCTTAAAATCCTGAAGTGGAAAACTTGTAATTTTTCCCAACGTTAAGAGGTCGCACGGTTTAGCTGCACGATTTGAAAAACCGTGCGCAAACTGTGCACATTCCACTGTCCAGAGGAAGAGGGTTGCACGGTTTACCTGGGAAGGCCACACGATTTTCCCTGGCCGTGCATTGGTCATGGGTTCTGGCCTGTCTTGCCCGGTTTTCCTTTCTCCCATGCCCTGAGCCCCTGAAACACCCCCAAGGCCTCTCATACTTTTAGAAGACATACCTTGAAACCCGAAACAAGGGATTAAACCAAAACATAACAAAAAATACCTTTCCAAAAACTGGTATCTTACAACCTCCCCCCTTATAACAACTCATCCTCGAGCCTAGGTCCCAAGCCTCATTGCTCCACCGAATAGAAGAGTTCGGGCCACTGAGCCCACATATCTGATTCCTGCTCCCAAGTTTCTTCCTAAACATTCCCATGCTACCATAGTACTCGCACTAATGGCACAACCTTGCCTCACAAGACCGTTTCACTATGATCCACCACACGAACTGGATGCTCCTCAAAGGACGCATCAGCCTCAAGATCTACATATTCCACCTCAGCCACGTGAGATGGGTCAGGGTGATACCGTTGAAGCTGAGACACATGAAACACATCATTCATCCCACCATACTGTTGTGGAAGAGCCAATCGATAAGCCACTGGTCTGATCCTTTCCACAATCTCAAAAGGCCCCACATACCTGGGTGCCAACTTACCCTGCTTTCGAACCTGACAGTGACCCAACCTTGGCGACACCCAAAGGAACACTTTATCACCCACCGCAAACTCAAGAGGTCTATGCCTCCGATCTTTATACGAATTCCACCTACTCTGAGCCGTATCCATTCACTTATTGATCAACTTAACTCTCTATGAAGTATCCTGCACAAGAATTTCCCCAATAACTCAGATTCACCGACCTCTAGCCAACACAATGGAGATCTACATGGCCTCCCATAGAGTGACTCAAACGGTGCCATATGAATCGTATAATGAAAAATGTTGTTGTAGGAAAAATCAACTAACGATAGGTGCCTCTCCCAAGAACCACCAAAGTCCAAGACACAAGCTCTTAATATGTCTTTCAACACTTGGATCGTACGCTCCGACTGCCCATCCGTCTGCGAGTGGAAAAAAGTACTCAAAAACACCTGCGTACCAAGATCCTTTTGCAACCCTTACTAGAAACGCGATGTGAAATGCGGATCTCGGTCTGAAACTATGGTTCAAAGAACACCATGCAACCGCACTATCTCCTGAACATACATCTCACCCAACTGGTCGACTGTAAAGGTCTCCTGAATCATTAAGAAATGAGTCACTTTCATTAACCAATCCACAGCCACCCAGATTGCATCATTCTTCCTTGGAGTCCTCAGAAGACCCATGACAAAATCCATTATTACATTATCCCACTTCCATTCCAGAATGGGCAATGGATGCAACAAACCACCTGGGCATTGATGCTCGGCCTTCACCTGCTGATAGGTAAGGCACTGTGCCACAAAGCCCGCAACTTCCTTCTTCATTCCAGGCCACCAAAACTGCCTTCGAAGATCATGGTACATATTTGTCAAACCAGGATGCACTTCCCACTTTGATGCATGGAACTCACGCATCAACTCTTCCCACGCAAACTTTAGCACAACCACACGATCATGAACATGAACAAAACCTTCTGCGTCGATGGACCAACTAGAAGGTATCTCCCCACCTTTAAGCTTTCCTTCATGATCAAACACTCAAGATCATCAAGCTGACCTTCCTTAACTCAACTCAAAAGCATCGACTCCATCGTTAAGAAAGAAAGAGTGACCTGACCATTCTCCTCCTGCACCTCCAGGTGTATCTCTACAACCAAATCCATCACCTTCCACTCAGTGCTGGACTCCTGAATCACCTGATTCTGAACCTTCCTGCTCAGAGCATCAGCAACACGATTTCCCTTTCCTGGTGTGTACACCAACTCAAAGTCAAAAGACTGGAGACATTCAACCCATCATCGCTACCGAAGATTCAGATCCCGTTGTGAGAAGATGTACTTTAAACTCTTATGATCGGTAAACACCGTAAACCGTTCTCCCAATAGATTGTGCCTCCAGCACTTCAAGGCGTACACCACTACAGCCAACTCAAGGTCATGAGTGGGATAGTTCTTCTCATGAGGTATCAACTGGCTCAACCCATAAGCCACAACCCGCTCATCCTGCATCAACACACCAACAAGTCCGACTTCAGACGCATCACAAAACATGATGTACTTATTACCCGGATCAGGTAAGATCGAGATTGGTGCGGTCGTAAACCGCTTATTCAACTCTTGGAAGGCATTCTAACAAGACTTAGACCACTTGAACATGATTCCTTTCATGGTCAAGCATGAGAGTGGTGATTCCAAGTGAGAGAAATCCTGAATGAACCTTTGGTAATACCCGACCAAACCCAGAAAACTCTGAACATCAGAAACACTCTTGGGATGCTCCCAAGATACAATTTCCTGCACTTTCTCCAGATTCACTATCACAGTTGCCTCCAAGATGATGTGACCCAGAAAATGCACCTCACCTATACAGAATTGACACTTTGATAGCTTGGCATATAGCTGATACTCTCTTAGTGTACCCAAGACGATTTCAAGATGTTGGGCATGATCTTCGTGAGTTTTCGAGTACACTAAGATATCATCAACAAAGACAACCACAAACTGATCTAGATAGGGATGAATGATTCGGTTCATCAAAGCCATAAACACCACCGGTGCATTGGTCAAGATGAAAGGCATTACCAAAAACTCAAAAAACCCGTACCGACTCCAAAAAGCTATCCGCAGTACATCAGCAGGCCTGACCCTCATCTGGTGATACCCTGACCTCAGATCAATCTAAAAAAACACTAATGCACCCCTCGACTAATCAAACAGGTCATCAATTCTAGGAAGAGGGTACCAATTTTTCACTATCATCTGATTCAAATTTCGATAGTGAACACACATCCTCAACAACCCATTGGCCTTCTTTGCAAAAAGCACGGGAGATCCCCAAGGTGACGTACTAGGATGGATAAACCCCTTACGCTCCAACTCCTCAAGCTGAACCTTCAGTTCCTTGTGTTTTTCCGGTGCTATTTGGTATGGCGGAATAGAAACTGGCTTCGCTCCCGACAGCAACTCGATCGTAAGCTCGACATCCCTCTCAGGTGGTAACCCCAATAAATCCTCAAAAAACACATCCTGAAACCGATCTACCACAGGAGGAAAATTATATTGTTCCCCTCCCTCATCATCATCAAGATTGAGACATGCCACTTGAGTTGTGATTCCACTCATATGTGGACAAAACGGCCTCGCACGCCCTGCTCGAACATCCCACTCTCCACGGTGGACATAAGCATCCCCCTCAAGCGACCTGAACGATAATCTGCGACGATAATAGTCTATGTGCGCCTGATACAACACCAACCAATCCATTCTCAAGATTAGTTCAAACCCTAACATCTTGGGAACGAACAAGTCCCACATAAAATGATACCCACCAACTTCCAAGGCACATCCCTTGCACTGCTTGATATCCTCAACCCACACCCCCAATGGAGTGTCAATTGACATAACTCCACACACCCCCTCCACAGGGAAACCCAGCACTACCACAAGTTGAGAAGAAACAAAAGAGTGTGTGGAACCTGTTTCAAACAATGCACTAACAAACATAGAAGCTACAAGGATCGTACCTTGAACAGTCGACAGTCCGGCCTCACCATCACCAGGCAAAAACTGAACTGCCTGAAGCTGACCTACCCCTTTACCCTGGGCCCCAGCCTGAACGCCCTACGATGCACTGCCCTACTGGCGTGAGAGATCTTGCCCTGGAGTTCCACATCCACTGCCCCTACCATTACGGCCCGTGGAGCTCCAACTGCCTGCCTGATACGGGGAAACTAATCCCCTTCCCGTACCTGAAACCTTCTTTCCATCATGCTCACCCGTCTACCGAGGGTTCCTACAGAACCTCTGCACATGATCCATCCTGCCGCACGAATGGCACTCAACTGGAGGTCGAGGAAAATAACCACGCATATGCCCTGTCCTACTACACTGATAACAAAACACCTAGCTCCCACTCTGAGAGGTTGTCCCTCTCTTCTGACCACCTTGCTGGAAACTTTCCAAATGGAGCTTCCGACCTTCGGAAGATGCACCACTTGTCTGCCCAGCTGGCACGACAAGCCCACCACTCGAAGATCCCTTCAGTTTACCTTCAGAGATGAGTGCTTGATCCATCGCCTCTATAAACTTCTTCAAGCAGAATATATTTACTTGAGACCTGATCTCATGTCTCAACCCATCCTGGAAATGCTTTTCTATTGCTGCCTTATCCCCTTCCAACATTGGGACAAAGCATCGTAAATCAGTGAAGAGACTAGCAGATTCCATCACTGGTAGTGATCGCTGATTCAGGCTCATAAACTCTAAAACCCGCTCCTGCCTCAAAGTCGCTGGGTAAAAATGCTCCAGAAACTTCTCCTGGAAAACCTTCCACGACATCCCCTCAGCCTGCTCGGTCTAAGCCTGAATGTCCCACCAACGCCTTGCCTGGCCCCGCAACATATAAACGGCCAGCCTCACCCGATTTTCAACAGGGGTCTCCATATGATCTTGTATCGTCTGGACAGACTCTAACCAGAACTCCGCTACCTCTGGCCCACCCTCTCCTATGAAAGTCAGAGGTTGCTGCAGCTGGAACTCCCTGGTCAGCTCAAACATACTCGGTGCAACCCGCCCTGGGTCCCAATCCATCATCTGCATAAGGTGAGCCATGTTCCCCTAGAACTGGTCTTTTCTACCTTCATTGATCACTACATTTTCGTGCTCTTCTACCAGAGGAGTTTTCTCGGAAACATCCTCTCATTGCCCAACTGGAAATCGATGTTGTGGTGGCATCTCTCTACATGGCCAAGCACGAGATTTAACACGCATACAATAAAACTTTCACGACTTCATCAAAAATCTATTTACTAGCTACAACAACCCATTTTCATATGCTAATTTAACAACATTAGCACCTCAAATTCACCGCCCTGACTATCCCTACCACGGGCCATGGTCCACATGGGGTAAACAACCATGCACTACCACCAAACTCACACAACGTTTTACAAAACATTTTCCACTTCGTTTCAAACCCTTATGTTTCATTAAACATCCTTTACCCACTTGTTTTATTTCATTCTTCTCATTATATCTTGGTTTCATGAAATGCATGATGCACCCTACCTCCCTGCCTCACACACCCATCCCGTGCGTGTGCCTAAAACGATGCATGCCACCTACCTCCCTAGGTGCCTACAATGATGCATGAATGCAAATCCTTGTGTTGTTAAGGCCACGAGCCGAATATCATAAAATAGTCAAATCAAACCACATGTGTATCACCCGATAGTGAAATATCCTCAACTATAACAACACACAACCAAGAACAACATTTCCCACCCAGGGTGACTAGGGTTTTCCCTCGTACTTGGGTTAGCTACTCCCAAGCACGAGCTCATTACCAAGGATCGAAACATCTTAAACCTTGGCAACCGATCCAAAATAACAAGACCTCAGAGAAGGAGAGGAAATACCTCCTTTGATACCACTTTGTAACATCCCTGACCTGGAAGCCACTAAACTGGTGCTCCAATCCGGGTAGTTACATGACCTTAAGCGCGCCTCCTCGTATGCCAAAGGCTGCCGACTAGCAGCGGGGGTCTATGGAGTCGAGTGGTGAGACTATACCCGCTTTTTATCAGGGTAAGATGCAACAAAAATAAACCAAATTGCAGAAACAATAACCAATAAACAAGGAACATTTATAACAACAATTTCAAAAAATAAACATTCCATGTCATACTACAAGTGCAAGAGTGAACAAAACCCAAAATAAAGACAACGGCCAAAATCCCCAAAATGGTCCCGACTCCAAATCCGGATCCTCCACCAAGTGATACCCATTTCCACTCACTATCTAGCAAGGACCCTTTCCATTCTTCTGACCTGCAAACATGAAGTCTTCTTGGGTACCCAATGGCGGCCCGAGCTGGGTGTGAGTACAACTCAGTAGGCCACCACCAACGGTGTCTACAAAATATCCAGTATAACAGGTAGTGCATGCAAAAGGAATATGAATGATAATTCCCAAGTAATTACTTACGGTTCCATTAACAAGTTCAGGGCCAAATCCATTGCCGCTTCCATTACCATTCATTACACACCAATTATCATCAAATTTAAATGGGTTAATCACATACATTATGTCACATGGGTCTAAGGCCAACAATCACATGCAAGAGGGTAAACACATCATTATCCTATCTCACTAGGACTAACCCCCTCATAGAAACCATATTCTCACCTCAAAGCCTTAGTCTGGGTGCATGCAACCATATCCTCACCTCGAAGCCTTAGTCCAGGTGGATGCAACCTTTAGGAGAATAGATCATCAGTCCTCATTCCTAACCCATGCATTTAGGGTGGAGTTTAGAGCATCAGTCTTCGCTCGACTTGTGGGTGTAGATCCTCAAGTCATACCCCACTCTACCAAGCCATGTGCACATGCTTATATATATAAGTAACCATCAACCATCCATACCATTTCCCCTTGGACAAACCATTCACAACAAACCACATGGGAATTCACATCATGCCTTAACCCATTAACACATTACCATTTCACATCATTTAACCATTCACCCAATTCCCATGTGTTATGCCTATCTCACTAAGCATTCAACACTAGACCCATAATTCATCCCATTATATTCTTTAATCAGTTTACACATTAACCCATTTAACCCGTTCATCATTCCCATGAATCAACCACTCAACCCATTCCAATTAACCCTTAGGTTATTGCCAAGTCTAGGTGCATCACCTAACTTCTATTCCAATTTCAACCAAACATGACAACATATTCATCAAGGTCTCTACCCTCTATTTCGACAAGGTCACTTGTTCAATCACATTCCCTAATTCCGGGAAAAGGCGGAACATCCCATTGATGGCCTTAAATTAGGTCAATTCAAACCCAACACATCCCACGGGGATCGTGAGGGTTCCCATTTTCCATTTCAAACATCGTTATTACCAAACATGCCAAGGCTATTCAAAACATAAACAAGGGGAAACAAGAATACAACTAAACATGCACAAATACCCAAATAACCATGGGATATAACTTGTAGACCACCTACCTCGAAACTGTGGTTGAACGCACCTTCAATTGAGTCCTTAGACCTCGATCCGACCAACCTTTGGAGCTTCAACCTAGAAATCACCCAAAAGATAGGGTTTTAGAGCTTCGGAACAAGAGGGAGAGAAGATACAAACCCTAAACCAAAAAGAGAATCCATGATGGGATTAGCCTTACCCGGAGCTTCGATTTTCATCCAACAGCACCAAAAACACCTTAGAAATGAGAGAGATCGGCCTCTTGGAGATCTTGGGAGATTTGGTTCACTCCAAGGGAGAAGAAGGAGGAATGGAGAGGAAATCCAGAGTGGGATCTTAAAATCCCGGAGAGGTAAACTTGTAATTTTTACCAACTTTAAGAGGCCACACGGTTTAGCCGCACGGTTTGAAAAACCATGCAAAAACCGTGCACATTATACTGTCCGGAGGAAGAGGGTTGCATGGTTTACCTAGGCAGGCCGCACGGTTTTCCCTGGCCATGCGCAGGTTGTGCGCCCTGGCCTGTCTTGCCCAGTTTTCCTTTCTTCCGAGCCCCGAGCCCCTGAAACACCCCCAAGGCCTCTCATAATTTCAGAATACATCCCTTGAAACCTAAAACAAGGGATTCAACCAAGAAATAACAAAACATACCTTTCCAAAAATTGGGATCTTACATGAACACTTAGGGATTTAACTATCCATTGACCATTGGGAGTTCCTTGATAAGGAAACCCTTGGTTGGAGAGTAGGACTCTACATAGCTAACTTGCCTCTCTAGAGTGCGTGGGTGCATGAGTGGGGAAATTCATGGGTCATTGGATTCTAACTGAAAAAATGTAAATATGAAGGACATGAAGCAATACATTTGACATTTGGGACACAATGGTGGGAAAGTGAAGAGGTTGACTATTGACCATGTTCAAAACATAGGTTCCTCACACTTCCAAGGACAGAAACACATAAGTGAGGTTAGATCATGTTCAAAACATGGGGACTTATCAAATTTCATCAAATATATTTTGAGGAATATTCCCAAGATGGTTAGGGCCTAAATTGTTTTGCATTTTTATGTCATGAAATGGGGACAGAGGGCATGCGGTTTAATGTCTTGTGGCTGGGACGTTGAACATGTAGTTTAACATCATACAATGAGGATATAATTTCGGTAATTTAAGGTTACATATATTTAACTATTATGATTCATGTTTTAATGTCATATGGTTGATACATGTTTAGTATAGTTTAATATCTTGTTACTAGGACATGTAAACCAACTTGAATGGAGGAAGGAGTCAATATTTGACCCTAAATTTTTTCCAGTGGGATTAGCACGCATAACCAGGATTCTTTCGAGAGTAATGGTGGGTCCCACTATCTTTTTACCTCTTTATTTGTGCCCTAAAATTTTCCCAAGTTGAACAAGAAACATAGAAGGTAGAAAAATGACTTTTTATCAGATTTACACCATGAGGTTTCAACTCGACATATGGTTATGCATATTATCTTGGGAAGTTGAGGATCACACTAATCAAACTAAGGTTTCTAGTTTAAGATCACGTAGATTGGACTATGGTAAAGGGTCTCAAATTTTTTATGGTAAAAATGGATAGTAAACTGATGTGAATGGAGGACTAGATCATCCTTGTTCTGCATGTGTTACTTATAAGATAATCACTAGCATTGGACCAAAGAGGCTTACTATTAATGAATATGGCCTCATATACTGGGGAATTTACAGTTGGTCTAGATAAAAAGGTCTAGGTGTCACTACATATCTCATTGGTTGGGAATCAATCCATATGAATTTCTGGAATGTGGAATGGTAGTAGACTAACACCAAAATGGGGTGTTCCTCTCAGGTGATGATGCGGCCAAAAGAGGAGAGCATTGATTTGTCAAAGCATGATAAGTGAGGGAAAAAATTTAAAGTGGGGGATGCAATGGGTTGTTTTTTCATGGTTTGAGTTCATAACTCTTGGACCATGGGGGCCTAATGATAGTGAAGATAAACTCACACCAGGGGGAAATATTTGTGGTTGGGACCAAAGACAATAGGTTTGGTTGTCACTATGTATCCAAATAAATTGGGAATCAAACCACATGTAGCTTAGGAACATGACATGGTAGGGGACCAACTCCAGGTGGGTGGTATCCTCTCTAATGAGGACTAATGCATCATGAATGTTTACATCATATAATGGACGACATAAACCATACAATTTAACATTTTGTGGTGAGGAATTTGAATCGTCTCATATTTAAAACATTTTTCATCCCATGTTAACTACATAGGGTAAGGCTGGAGTTTAATGTCATGTGCTGAGGATGTTGGTTTTATTCATCTCACATTTATCATATGAGGCATCCCATTTTTTTCATAGAGAGTAATAAAACATTTTAACATCATTACTGATGATTTTGGTCATATATTTTACAACCATATGATTGGGATGTTGGGATTTATAGTTTAAAATCATACAACTTAGGCTATAGGTGTCATGAAAAGTATCGCTTGAGGAACCTAGAATTGGTTGTTGGTTTGATGCAATCTTCATCAGTGGTGATCAATGAGTATTCAACATTAGAGTAGACCTTATGAATGGCATAAGATCCTTCCTATTTGGGTTCCAGATTCAGTGGATTTTTTTCATTTATCATCATCATTCTGAGGGATTTTATTGTATCAACTTGAAGGAAGTAGTGGATGTGGAATTTTGTATGGAATTCTCATGATACAGAGTTCTGGTTCCTCTCCAAGTTATGCAGCACCTGGAGTCTATTTTCTATGAGGGACTCCAACTAATCTAGACAAACTTATTCTACCTTGTATGGAATTTTTTATTATAAATAGTCATCTGGAGAGATGGTAGCTGATCCTCTATATGTAAAACTACCTCTATTACATACACTAGGGAGTATGAGGTCATCTAGGTAAAATTTTGAGTTATCATCAGATATATGAATATAAAATAAGGGACTTTATTAGGCCAACTCCTCTTATTATAGCCTAACTTATTATAAATGATGTTAGATAGGGTCTTGTTAAAGTTATCATTATACCTATTTTCCTATGCATGATAGTGAGATGTATGGTTGGACTGGATTTTGTGCTTGGTGTACACCTTCTTTATCTCAGCATCTCAAAAGTTAGTGTTCTTATCTATGAGAATGGTATGAGAAATACCAAATCAGTAAATAATGTGAGACTTCAAAAACATGATCGCTGACTAGGTCTTGACTTTATTAAGGAGAATGAACTCCACCCACTTTGAAAATAATTATATCTTAGTTATAACTAACCTATAATATTAGGTTTTTATTGGCTAGTAAGATCCCATAATGTAAAGTCACCATACTATGAAGGGCCAAGAGTACCTAGTGGCATGTAGAAGCTTGGAAATTGATGCATAAATTTGGAATGGAAGTGGAATTATTGACACCACTTATTGAACTCAATGCAGTCATAGACCATGTTGGTCCATAAGTAACCCAAAATTTGGATCTGGTGGTAGAGTTTTAACCCTAATTGATAGGCTCCACAAGACCCTACATGAACCTCCTATGTGACTTGGGGTATCTATTTACCTTGGATATAATAGAAGAGTATTATTTAAAATCCACATCTATAGATATCTTACCTGATATCGGGGCCTCCCTAGAGGGTGAACTATGTTTCACGCTGACAGATTCACTCATGATCGGTTTATCCTAGTGGGAGAGTTCCATGTTGGATATACTTGATGAATAGAGTAATCCAATCATGTTCTTATTTGATTTTTATAGAATTTGGGTTTCCTGATTCTGATGTTTCAAAAGAAAACCAGTTTACCTATCATCCATCATCATCAAAGGTGGTAGGGGAGATTAATCTCTAATTTTCCACACAAATGACCAAGTCATTCTGGTCAGGCTCTGCAAGGGACACATCCAGGCTTGTCAAAACATCACCTTGGCCATTCTATGATTGAGGAGAATGTGTCACCATTAGATGGTAAGGGAACTGATCCATTATCTGACAATTTCTCTCCATCATGGGGATAATCTCTTGATTTATAATGATATATTCACTATTAATCTTCTTGATAAATAGTTTTAAGTCTCCCTTTACAAGAAAATGGGGGAGATCAATCTTGAGGAACAACTTGAGACTGATAATAAGAGCCTGATACTCAGCCTTGTTTTTAGTGAAGCCTTATGATAATAGAAACAAGTATGGAAAGATGGTTTGTGTTGGTGTGATGAAGATGATCCCCAAGCCTACCCTATTGAGTTTGGGGTCATTAAGCCTTCTAACGATCAGGATCTAGGAAGCACCATCAAAGTGAATCTTCCAATAAGGTTTAGTTTGATATATGGAGAGTACAAATCTATATAGTAAATCAACATCCAGGTTTATCTTCTCAGGGTTCAGGTGTGCAGCCAAGAAATCCTCTAGTTCTTGGTCCTTAATAACTTTACGGCAAACAAATATTATGTCAAACGGCTGCAAGAATACTACACAATTCACTAGTAACCCAATTAAAATGGGGTGGTTGATAATGTATTTCAGTGGTTAAACAAACGATACCATCTATATCTCATGGTGATACAATTAATCCCCTAACTTCTATACTGTAAATACTGGCATGAGAAAACACTTCTTGATGGGGGAGTGTGTGCCCTCCATGTTGAGGAGCATGCATATAAGATAATATGAATCATTCTCCCTATCCTCATTTTTCTTCTAAGATAGAATGTCACTAAGGGACTATTCCAGGTATGTCACATAAAGGACCAAAGGATTTCATAGGGTAGGAAGCATCAGAAAAGTAGGTCTTATAAAATACTACTTAATGTCCTTGAAGGTGGGATGTAAGTCCTTATCCCAATGTCAGGAGACACCTTTCCTCAGGATCCATGAAAATTTACTACACTTTCTGGATAGATTTTAAGTAAATCAATGAATATAGGCTATGTGGCCTTTCTGGCCTCTCAACTCCCAGAGGTTGTGTGTAAGAGTCGTTTTATTTATAGCCTTGATTTTCCCAGGATCTATCTCGATGCTTCTGTATCTAACAATAAAGTTGAAAACCTTTTTAAAGGTAACCCCAAATGCATACTTCAAGGGGTTCATATTCAATTCATGGGTGAATAGAGAGTAAAACACATTCTCAAGGTCTTTGATATGGTCCTATAATTATTGGTACTTGAATACCAAATCTTCCACATAAAACATTACCAACATTCGGTAGAGTGTCTTGAAGATATGGTGCATAGCCCGCTTGTAAGTGGATTTAGCATTTTTCAAGTCTAAAGGCATCACTCGGTAGTAGAAAGTTCCCTAGAGTTCCCTAAAGGTAGTGGATTCCTTATAATAATGATGAATATAGATCTAATTATACCCTAACTATCCATCCATAAAGGAGAGGGCTAGAAAACTAGCTGTAAAATCAATTAATATCTCTATCAATAAAAGGTGAAAGTCATCCTTTAGATAGTGGTGGTTGATATCCTAGAAGTTAATGCAGTCTCTGATCTACCCATTCTTATTCTTTATTAGGAAAATGTTGTATATCCACTTGGGGTACTAGACCTCTTTGATGAATTTTTCCTTAATAAGATTTTCAACTTCGGCCTCATCCATAGTGCCATGGGAAGGGTGCATCTTTCCATGAGGTTATTTAAATCCATGGTGACCCACTTAGAGTAAAAGTAAATGAACAGAAACCTACGTATTTAGCCCTAAAATATCATTATATATACAGGTGAACTTCTCATAGTTCTATTTTATGAAATTCAAATATTTATTTTTTCCTCCAACGACATAGTTGTCCTAATTTGTGTCGGCCTTAGATCTTCCCCAGTGTCAATGTTTACCTAGTTTAGCTCATAGACTATGGAGAAGACACCCCTTCGAAGAAATGAGGGGAATCTTCTATATTATCTTATTCATTCGAGGCATGTGTTTTAGAAGAAGGAAGTGACTCTTATAAAACTGTGGATCCAAGAATGGTGTTAAATTCTACCATAGTAGGGATAGATTCCTCGATAAGGGGGACCAACTCCATGGAGACCGCAGTAACAAAAGATAATGAACTAATCCCACATAGTTAGTGACTATGAGATCCACCTTTGATGTCTAATTAGTGATGGAGGGTCGAATTATCTTGATTCATCCCTACCTTGTGAAATATAAGAGAATACCAAGGGTTGAAGTCCATGGGGAAAACCTCTTGGTACTTTATAGGTGTATGGTTTTTTTATATTGGTTTGGTCTATCCAATATATTATTATGAGGTCATATTTGATTACTCCTTCTTCCTAGAGACTATAAAACATCTACCCATGTCTGGGGTTATGGTTTCCTTTACCCTATCAATCTGGAGTTGTTTTCCCTCTCTTTTATAATACTGACCATCTAGGTAGAAAACCTCACAAGAGTTGAAGGGGGAACCATCATCTTATGATACCCTTACTCAACCATCGATGGGTAGTTAAGGTAATATTTTTATGAATATAGGACCAAAACATGAAAATAGATTCAGTTCCATCCCAACAAGGAATTGTAGGTCGTATACTTTGATACCACCATGAATTCATTACATTCTACCAGGCCACAAAATTGGGTCTTTAGATGTATCTTTCCATGTGTATTTTGGTCATTCTTATTATACCCCTGAATCATCAGTTTGGAGAAAGTTAGATCAATTTTCATGAGCCTCATCTTTTGGAGTGTTTGGGTCAGAATGAGATTGATCACAGAACCAATATTCACTAAGTAGCAGTGGATTTCTACACCATTTAAATGATCGGTGGTATACAGTGAGTGTATATTCATTTGAATGGTATCACCCTAATATTATTCAAAAAAGGAAATGATGGATTAACATTCCTCCTTACCGAATTCCTCTCTATGATAGGCCTCTATGGAAGCTACCTCAGTCTCAAACTGAAGGGTTCTCTTTAAGGATTTGATAGGGGCCTCAAGTGTCTCCTTTGACAAGATGAGTGCATCAAAGATCAAAAGCCTCACTAATATACTATAATTTGTTTTCATAATGTCATGTTTTCATATGAGTGGCATATTTATTCTTTTCAATGGTAGCTATTATGTAGAGGGTGTTATCGATTGAGGTGATGGGGCCCATCTAGTGTTGGATTCACTTTGCTATCGATTAGCTATTCTAGGATGAAAACCTAATGGATTAGCATTAAATGGATAAGATCAGGCCTTTTATATCCATGGTTGATCACAAAATGGTCATGGTTGAGTCACTCGGTCAATTAACATGATCACCTATGGAGGTGTACCCAGTGGATCAGCTTAGGAGGGTTGCACTTGTTGATCCCTATACGAGGCTTGCTATCTGTTTTGAGTGTCTTGAACTACCTTGTTTGAAAAACTATCCAGAATATTATGTATTCCATTACTTCCCATGACACTCCTTCTATGGTGGTTTCCTGGGGATCCTGACAGGGGTCACATGGCATTCCTCGTCATTGGGTGTTCTAAATGGATCTACTAGCTACACATTGTTGATGGAAGACTATTACTTTCCTTCATCGGTGGAATATTCTAATTCTGGAAAAGCATTGAGTGTATTTCCTAATTTGGGAGTCATGAATTAATCAAGGTTTCATGTTTGTTTTGGCATCTATGGGGGACTTTAGTTGCCTTTGCGCTGTTAGCGCCTATTCTTCTTAGGCTTGAGAGGCTGTGACATAGATGCGGATGCAACGATTAGAGGAGACATGGAATTCATAGGAGGTTCTGGTTTTCTAAACCAGGAATAGATAATACCATGGTCAAAAGTGAATATAATATGATCAAATCAGTCATTTTAATTTTTTATACCATGACCGAATACCTATTTCCATTCACCGTAATCTCCATCATCACTTTCGGGGTTAGGAGAGACATAGGATACCTATGTTTGTATGTCACCCAACTTGACCTGGCCACATATAAATTAGTCCTAGATCTAATATTTGGAGACAAATAATTCTTTGATGGTATGTCCCAAGATTTTATGGTATGGATTGTTATTGGCATGATTGATAAGTTAGGCCTCTTGAAGTCTCCTACATTCTGATAGCTTCAAGATTATATTTTCTAAGATGTAGATGAAGCACCTTAGGACCTATACATACCTTGAAGGATTATATCTTGTTATTAATTTATTATAAAGAAACACTAGTTTCCTAGCCTAGATGAGGGGTCTAGGAAACATTCTTATAGTGAGGTTTTTCCTGACGAGTCTGTGATTTGAGAGGATTCACTTAACGAGGTTAATCTGGTAAAGGGTATTGTAGTTGAACCTACTCAGGAGCATCCGTGTGCTGGAATTAGATGTTTCTTCTCTCACCAAAATTTTCATGAGAACTGGAATGGGTAATGGGTTCCATTATTGTTCCTCTATAAGCATTTTCTGAACATTGTTCTTTTTCAGAGAATTCTCAAAATCCACCTAGGTAATTCAAGGAGATGGGGGTAGGGACCAGCTCATTATTAAAATTTTCCACACACATTATTAATAGATACTCATGGGAAATATTTATATCAATAGAGTACATGATCCCCTTCCATCAGGCGATGAAGTTAGTAACTCGCTCATCATCCCTCTTCTTTTACTTAGAGAGGTCCACAATACTGTTCTTGTGCATGGTGGAGCTAAACTACTAAATGAATTGCCTATGGAGATCCTCCCAACTGTAAAAATATCATATGGATAGCTATTTATACCAACCAAATTCAAGTCCTTATAGGATATGGATGAAAATTTGGTGCTTGGTAGCCTCTTGTTTCTCTAGATCCCCTAACATCAGGTCTCACCATGAGGTGAAGTGATCCAGATGTTTTAGTGAACCACCAACCCAATTAAATGGGTTAAATATAAGATTTCTGAATTTTGGGCGTGTAAATATGTGATCCACCTAATACGGATACTGCTTCCCCTCAGGTGGGATTTAAACTTATCACATCCCCAAATCCTTAAAGAAGGTGATGAGAGTGGTGATCACATCATCTTAGAGAGGGTTAGTGGTCACCAATGATTCGATTGGATTGTCAGCATGGGAGGTAGTGTAGCATAAATATTGAAGAAGATAGTCATGTTGATCAGGTGGAGTTGGTTTCTCACATCTTATCCATTTACTATAGCCACCCTCTTCTACCTGGATCGGATGCACAGGTCCCCTGGGCCCAAACTTGGATACTTGGCCAAGGTAGACCGGGTGCCCAACTAGAGAATAGATGAGGTCCCTTTTGACATTTCCACAACCTAGACATTCCTTAGAGATAAGATCAATAGTAGGCCTCTTGTATCATTCAATATCCTCGAAAAAAGAAGCCAAACTAGCATTTGAATTAGTTTTTATCATGATGTTGGATGGAACGATGGGTTTAGCGGGCCCCTTGTCTTTGTTGAGGTGTTAGCAGGTGGGTGGTAATATTTTATTGGGGGGATCCAAAGGTCCAGCACCTTTCTTTTCTGACAAGTTTGGGAACCTAGTAGAGGATCCCCCTATTATTATTCTTCCATTTGGGGTATATTCTCCCCATCTTTCCACATAGTGGAATTTTGGTTCCTCAAATCATCCAAAGGGTTGATAGTGATAATGTTCATGGTGAAAGTGGTCAGATAAGAACTTTATTTTTTAGTTGGAGAACTGAATTGATGATCCAGTGGTTTTATGGGACAGGGATGAAGTATAGAGTGGCATACATACCCTATCCTCTAATCTACACATGTTGGGATACCTCTTCCGTGACTTTCCAAAGAACAATGAGGATCATGACACAGATCTGTTAAAAATTATGGAATTACCCATACATGTTCGGGCACCAATCTATCTGAAGTGTTGTGATGTCAACCCTCTTTAACTATTGGTGGATGGAATTTAGATTCTCATGGATTTGTGGGTAATTTTAATGGTGTCACTAAAGGTTTTTTATCATCACCTAGATATTCTAGAAGAATCATTCCAACTGGTCCTTAGATAGGGACTTTGGGATAATTGAAGTTCAGGGTTGCAGGTATCCAGAACATTATGGGTAGATGGTTGGAAGAAAGGATACCCCAAAAGTCCTCTTGTTTATTAACAAGAGGGTTTTACTACACCTACTTGTCCTAATCCCCAGTTAGTGTTGGTTGGGAAGCTGGAAGTTATAGAGACATAGACCATTTTTTTATTGTTTTTTCAACAAGTGGGGTGTCACACTGGTCAACCATCTTTGAAATTTTGGAATTTCTTCAAAAGGAGAGGATAGTTTCAATACCATGACCATGTAGGATGGGGTGTTCATAAACTCCTAATAATAAATAATTGAAACATTTTTTTGGGGGATCATTAGAGTGTTCACCTACATATTAGGGCATCAATCTGGACCCTAGTGCCTCTCCAACTTCCAGTGTGGAGGTTGAGTGGAGAGAAGCTGATGGTGGTAGATATGGTTGCATTGTTGGTCCCTGAAATGAGTATAAATCATCCTACACTTATAGGTACCTATAAAATAATTTGGGGATATTATGTACCTCATCTTCAGGTATCATTAGCCTCAATTGACAGGCTTCTGCCCCCATCTCTAAAAGCATATTTGAACGTGCCTTTATAGAGTCATATTTCATTTAAGAGACTGGGAGATTGATGGTGAAACAGAATTTCTTGTGTTCCTATCTATGATTGTGAATAATCCCACTGAGTGTGAGCTAATGGTAATAACTTAGATTTATTATTTTTTTCTACGATCAACATCATGGACATGTTCACTATGGTGGTTTTTTTCCTCTTTCCCTAGGATGGATATTCAGAGAAAAGAATTCCTTCATCGTTAGGAGGGACTATTTGGTGAAATTACTTATAAAAATATATCATGTGATGTCTTCAAGTGGATAAAATGATTGGGAAATTCAACAAGACCATTCTGATGGGTGGTTGGGGTCTCTATCCCAAGAGAACAAAGATGGTTCCCCATGTGGTGGTTGTGGGTACAAGATAAGATGTTCTGGTGGTATATGGGGCCACTAAAGTTGAGGAAGAGGCCTCCATCGGTTAGGGTTTATAGCCTTCCCTTAGTATCATCATCGTTTATTATATACCAAGATTGGTATATTAGAATTTTAATAGAAATTCCTGTCAAATTATAGAGCTAATTGGCACCATCAGCGTGGCTGGGTGGGATACCTCTTGGGAGACTCCTGAGTGGTTGTCATTGTGGGTGCAACCTATATATATTCCACTTCCTTGATGTGATGGAGTATGATTTTGGAGCATTATAGATATAGTCTCCTAAAATAATAATCATTGTGATGTGAAGGGTTTTGTAAAACCCCAAGAATTTACAAATATATTTATTATAGAATTCATAAATCACTAAGTCTCTATCAACACCACATTGTTACAACCTACCCATGTAAACATAATTTTGTAACTTCAATGATGAGAATTTCGAAAATCTGACATACACGGTTGTGATCAGTGAGTTATTTGGATTTCGATAAGAAAAACATAATTTTCGGTGAATAGTAACCTACCCTTATGGATAGTAATATGACCCTTATGAATAGTAAATCATAATATTATTTTATTTTCTTAAGGCAGTATGATAATGGGATCTTAACTAATTTTTCAATGCCACGTAAAACTAACTGCACTTCAAAATTTTTATTTTTCGAATTAACTATGGGCTTATTTAAAAATTAAATTAGTAATATTTAGAAAATTATTTTTGAAAAAAGGATTTCAATTTTGAATTCTACACGTCAAAAAATGGTAGGGGTGAATTTTTGGGAATTTTCAGAAATTCAAGAATTTTTTGTGAATAGTGAAATACGATAAAATATCGTATAATCAAATTATTAGTAAAATTCACTATTTATGACATCATAAGTGATTCAAGGCCACTTAGTTTGAACTAACATGATATTTTTACTATTTAGGGTCACTTTCATTGATATTATTCATATTCTTGATAAAAATATTATAATAATGATTAAAATAATCTAAAATACCTCCCCTCCTCCACTATAAATACCACCCCCACTCCCATCTTCCTCCCACACCTCTCAAGCCTTGATCATTATCTAAATTCTAACAAATTCCCTCCCCAATATTCTTCCCCACTACCTAGAGCTGTTGGTATCACCAAAAGACCAAAACCAAAGCCCTTAAGAAGGATCTCAAGGAGAAGAGATCAAGAGGTAAACAACCTCTTTTATTTTCATCCTTTTATTTCATTTTATGTTATTCTCTTCCTTTCCCTTTGGATTATGTTGGGATATTTCATTAAATATTCCCCCTTACTGTTCATATTATGTATGAATGATGAGATATTCCATTCCTCTCATCAAACTATTTTTATGAAATTTTAAGAGACGTCGTTAAGCTGCCGAATTTTCGTGAGAAATTTATCAAGTTTTCATTCATTTTAAGATTCCTTTATCTTCTTCTTCTTTCCTCACCTCATCTTAACAAAGAAGAAAGTATGATCCAGAATCTTGTATTTTCTGGATTTTCTAATGTTTATGAAAAATTCTTCATCATTATTCTTCTCCTCTCCCACTTATTTAAAGAATAAAAACATTGTCCGTGATGTGTCAAATTACCGACATCGTCGACGACGTAATTTCAATTTCAATTAATTCTTTCAAGTATGGTCATGAAACCAAATATATGGTTGAAACAGGTCATAATAAATGTTTTTTATCTTGATTAATGTTCTGGAATCTTTACAAATTCCTAATATGGAATAAAAATACAAAAAAATTATTTAGCACAAAAACTACCAAGCCAAATTCAAGTGTTTATCTCTAAACTCATCGAATGAGTCATCATCATAGTATATAACCAGAATAATTATAAGATAATTTATGTCTCTTTAATTTCACTAATAATGTATATTAACAATTCTGGATGTTTAACCATATTTCAAACCAACTTCCATTCATGAATATAAGTAAACAAAGCATGAGGCCAAGTAAGAAAATGCTTCCAAAACAATAAAATTGAATCTCTTAAATCCATCAACAAGGAAATTAAAAAACTAAATAAGGTTATACCATATCAATTAAATATAAAAGAGGTTCTGGACTTATGAATTAATAATCCTAATTTTTTTATTCAGGTCTTTAAAAACAAGACAAGAACACCTTCAAGCATAAGGTAAGGGATTGCTTAACTCAATTCTCATTCTTTGAGTTAAACATCTATTTCATTGGATACATTGTTCCAAGAATATGTGTGAATGACCTATGAATGTTTTATAATGTATATACACTTATATTTTGTGGATTTTTATTTTTCACACATAAATACTTCATTGATTTATCGTCACTCTAATGACACAATCTTTGTAAGGGGTTTCTCATCTCACTTTCATTTCTGGGAGATTTTCATTATTCTCCACTTATTCCTTGTATGTGGTATATGTGTACTAAAATTTGATATATAATAACATGATTATCTTTATATTCATGTTATTAAATGTTTAATTTGATTTTCATTAAGTGTTGGTCATATGATTCGACGGATTACATTGTGGTAAGGGATACTCTCTCTCACTTTTGTTCAAGAATATCCCCTTTGTTGTGACTAACATTGTATTGTGCACCTAATAATCCTTATGTGGTGTACCTACTGCCCATTTGAGATCACTTTCCATTTGAAATTATACTTCTATTAAATATCCATAATCTCATGTCATTGATATGTTTATTGTCTAAACCATATACCATTTCACATACGGTGTATATTTGGGATGTTATTGATGAATATGTATTCTATACTCTATACGGATATTGAAAAGGCATATTTCTCTTGTATTGAATCATTTTATAAAGAATGCTTTGGATGTAGAGGTGGGTGGGGCCCACTACAGCCCCACGATGCATCAGTAGGTCTCATGAGACAAAATGGTTTGGCGAGAGACCCTTCAAGTTTGTTTCCAAAAAATCAGACGGATTTCTACCCACAACAGTAAACCATTTTTACGATATTATGGTTCATGTGCTAGATACATGACATCCAATTAATAAGAATTCTCTTTATTCATTATCAGTTATTATTATTATCCATGAGGTTTTCACTATGACAAAATCTATTGATGCAGTTTCATTCTCATTTTATTAATGGAATTAGTTGTTCATTTATTCACTATGTCATTTTGATTATGTCAAATTGACTATGAATCACTTATTATTGTATTAATTCTTACGCTATTTATAACCCTTACAGAGCATTTGAGCTCACCCCTTTCATTGTCTACCTTCGATAGGTGATGAAGAGAAGGCCTTTTATTGAGTTCATGTGGACGCAGTTTTTAGTTTTTGTTTTGTATTGTATTTTGTAACCTTTCCCAATGTAATTGGAGTTACATTTATGTATCTAGTTTCTTCAAGACTACTAATCTAATCTTTACTTTGGGATTTTAATTCCTTCTAACCATTCCAATATCACAATTAATGCTCAGGATCCTGTCTATAGGGGTCGGGGTGTTACAGGTTTCTCCTAACACGACCCTTGTGGGTGGTGTCACTAGCATAGTTCCATGGCCTCAAAATATTTTTGGTCCAAATCAATGGTTGGGATAACCCCTTCATGATCATATCGATGAACAAGTGCATCGATGAATCTTCCATGGATTAAATCAAAGTATGATATGTGGTGATGGAACATGATAGTCATGGAATAGGTAATTGTCATAGTGAAAACATAGTGGTGTGATATTCTTGTATCATTAGTCTCATTAACCCCATGCCTGCTGGCGGAGGATCCTCCCGCATACCCTTTGGCCAGAGTCCTATGAGTCACATGAATCCCACCATTAGTACATTCCAAATAAAATAGGTTTTTAATGTGCCTAATTTCTTTCACCCTTCTTCAAGGTGGAGGGGATCTATGTCAGTGATGTCTTGGACCAGGAATTCCCAACATGATTCATTCATCCGTAGATACAGAAGAAGATTTTCACACAAATCCCACCAACTATTTTCTAGGGTCCTGGTACCATATATTTATATCTACTCATTCTCAAATTTCATGGTTCCGAGAATTACTAATCTACTTAATGTTGAAGTATAATAACTTCATGTCAGGTTAACCATTTCATTCTAACTCTTTTCACTGAGGTTTATGCTAAATGGGATCCTATTTACCCAGTATTTCTGCTTTCCAAAGGTAGGAATCCTTTACCACTATGGTTGGGGATGTTGGATCCTTATCCAAAATAGGATGAAGTTATGTTTATTACTCCTTCCATGGATTCCTCCTTGGAGCTCGTCTCCTAGTTCATGTCTCCATCAAAGATTTGAGTCATGTTCATGAAACTCATTCTTAATGCCATCTCAAGGTGGATTCTAGTTAATTACACTACTTTTGTATCGATAGGGTTGTAAATTGTGTTCAGATTAGATGGTAACATTATGAATGTATAATAATTTTTTTATCATTGGGTGTGTTGGGTGCCTATAAATTATTCCCCTTTTGAATTTGGGGGAATATCATTTGTGAGGAATCTTAGGAACAGAACCTAAGGCATCTCGTGTTATCCATAGGGTATTTTATGTTAGGGGGCATAAAAATTCTTAGGCATTTTACCTTGAGAACCCCATGTTTATTATATTGGGTAGATATTCTAAATCAGGTCATAAGTTTAATTTCTTGTGGGTATAGGTAGGTCACAAGTTTAACATCTTGTGTGGATAGGTAGGTCACAAGTTTAATGTCATATAAGGATGGTTATGTCATAGTTTTAACATCTTTTGGGGATAATTGGTCATGGGTTTAACATATTTTAGGGACAATTAATTCACAAGTTTAACATATTGTTGGGATAGGTAGGTCATAGGTTTAACATCTTGTGGGGAAAAGTAGGTCATGGGTTTAATGACTTGTGGGAATATATAGGTGGGGTTGAGTGTGTCCCACCCATGGGGTAGATGATCACACTTTGAAGTTACAACCTTCTAAGGGGAAGACATGCATATTTTACAAGAATGTTAGGATTTCAAGATTGAACCTCTTGGAGGTGTCCTGTATACCCTATTAGGAGATATGAATCAAAACACTTGTAGTTCGTTGTCGCAGTTTAAGGTTATGTGACTAGACTGGTCCATGCAGTTTAACGTCATGTGTTAGGTACGCTCGTATTACAAAAGTAGCGGAAGTAATGGGTGGTGTGGGGCTTATGTAGAGGATTTACCTGGTGTTTGGGTATTCCATCCCAGGTATGGGGGTTTCATCCTAGGTATTTGAGGATGGTGTGGGGACTTATGCATGTGATTTTCTCAGCATAGGAGGATCATCCCATGGTGGGGAGGAAGGTTTCATCCCATAATGGTTGTACATAGGGAATCATATGTTCATTTAATAGGGTAAGAGGTGGGAAGGGTCATACCATTCCAGTTATATAGGGGGAATCCTGGTTCATCACATAGGGCAAGTCTATAACTTAACATCATGTGTTGAGGATGTTTTCATATAGTTTATCATCATATGGCTAGGACATTGGGCTATGTAGTTTAACATGTTAAAACTTGAACGTGGGATGGGGATACATTTGGGGAGACCATATCAAAGTAGGATTGGAGGATACAACACTATCCCTTATAAAAGGAAAAGTCAAATTGCTTCCTTTGATGATTCCATATTTAGGGATTACATGTATACTGCTTAGGTGCCTTTGGGTGGTGTGTGGAATAAACACTGCCATTGTGAGGTGGAAATGGGAGTCCTGATATTAGGGTTTCTATTCTTAAGATCAAGTTGAATTTAAATGCCTATTCTTAGGAGAAATAGGTGATACAAAAATATAGGTTGTGATTGAAGAAATGATGTCAGGCATGAGGGTTCACTAGCACAAAACTGGGAAAGGCCAGCGCCAGCCTATATCAGTGCTAACGAAAAAGCGCTGATAAAGGAGGGTACTTTTATTAGAGCTAAAAAAAGTGATGATAAAGGGTACCTTTATCAGCGCTAAAAAACGCTGATAAACGTACCCCTTTATCAACGTTTGTTTTAGTGCTCATAAAGGTACCCCCTTTAACATCCCTTTTTTTAGCGTTGTTAAATGGTACCCCTTTATCAGCGTTTTTTTAGTAGCGCTGATAAAGGGTCTACTTCCAAAAAAATTCATTAACAAAAATATATTAATATTTAAATATATAGATATAGTTATATTGATATAAATATAACATATAATTTTTAAATATATTTTAGATAAGTATAAATATACATTTACAATTAATATACTTAATATATAAGATATTTAGTAAACATGGCTTATAACAAAATTTAAAAAATATTTTTAATTAATAATTTACTAATTATTAAGGAGTAATAGTCATTTAATAACAATTTGAAGACTAAAAAATAAAAAAATTAAAAAAAAGATCCAAAATCTGTTGAAAACACAACTCGAACTTTAAACGACAATAAATTTTGATCCGTGTGTTTTTTTGAGCTCTACAACATATCAAATCGAAGCCTGCGATGAGATCTACGTGCTTATAATCTAGGAAAATCCTATGTCACATTTTTCAAGGCCTCCAAAACTGATTTTTTAGTCGGGATACCCCGATTTTTTAACATTTTGTGGATTTTCAGCCTTGTTTAGGGGGTATTATTAGATTTTTTTGGTGGGGACTGAATTTATTCTAAGGTATTACATTCATATTGATATTATGACTTTGAAATTTTTTCATTTTTTATAATGCACTACTTTTTATAATAAAATATATAACAATATATACATATTTTTTATATATTCACACATAAAAATTTAATTATAAATATAAATAATAAAATATATTTACATATAAAATATATTAGCTTTATCTAAATAATAACTAATTTCCATTTTATTTAAAATAAAAATATAGGAATATTTATATACCTATATATTAATCTAACTATATATATATATTAATATAACTACATATATATATTCATATAACTATAAATATATATATTAATATCACTATAAATATATATATTAATATAACTATATATATATATATATATATATATTAATATAACTATATATATATATTAATATAAATATATATTACTATACGAATAAATATAACTATATATATATAAATAGAGATATCATGAAATGGAAAACAAATCACAATAGAGGAGTGGTAAGGGCTTAGGCGCGCTAGGGGGGGTCTCGAGTTCAAAACCTGGTGGAGGCAGGGGCACGCGCATGGGGCTAGATTTGGGGGGGGGGCTAGCGCTAATAAAGGGTGTAGGGGGTGCGTGTAGGCACTGGATGGGATGTAAACTTCTGTAAAAAAGGGGGATAAAGTGCTATAAAATCCCCCTTGATTGGCAGAATTGTTTTTAATTTTTTTAATTTTTTTTAATTTTTTAAATTTTTTTTTACTTTTATCCGCGCTAACAAAAAGAACTGATAAAAGGGGTCTTTATCAGTGGTTTTTGGAGCACTGATAAAGGGGACCCCCCCCCCCCCTTATCTTCATCGGCTTTAACAGCACTTTTCTAGCGCTGTTAAAGGCCATTTTTAGTGCTGATAAAAGCGGTATTTGTAGTAGTGGTTAATGATACCAGTCTTGCAGAATATTGGAGAATGGGTGAGCTGGTTTTGAATGGGTATTGGGAATATGGGCACTTAACTTTCATGAAAGTATGTTTGCTGAAAGGAGGTAGCATAGAGAGGCGTGGTGGATATGTTTCATGAAGTTTGGGGGCTTTGTGAAGGTCAAGGGATTTATAAAGGAAACAGGGATCATGAAGGTTTAACCATAGTGAAACAAGATGGATCTACCTTGGGGTAAAGTCTTGGTTCCCAAGGTAAAGGTTTCATGAAGGATAATTATCTAGAGAAACCTCAAGCACCATGAAGGGTATTCTTCTAATGAAAAGGGCATCGCCTTCATGAAAGTAATCTCTACCATGGTCCCAATTTATTTAGAACCCATGTGATGTGGTTTAATGAAATATTGATACCAATGGAAATCTATATCCCCTTTTTCTATTAAAGGTTGGAGTTTTGTGAATTCATACCATTTTTTGGAATATTAAAGGTTGTTTCCTCCTTCAGGTCGGATGTAGGGAGATATTTATAGGGGTTGCAATGTTGTGAAGACCCATTTTGTAAAATTTATGGCTTATGAGGTGTGGTTAAAGAACTTTTGGATGGGTTGGGGGATTTCATGACTCTATATACAATGCATGAATGTTATATTCATTCATGTGAAGTTCTCTTTGCACCGCCTAGGGGACCTTTGGTGGAACTGTTTTTTTGTAAAGGTTATGAACTTTATAAATCCATACCCTTTAGTAGATTTTGAACTAGTTTTGTCCTATATTTTACCTAAAATGTTGTTTCATTCCATGAAGTCTCTCTTAATGAGTTTTTTTCGACATCAATATAAGTTAGAGAAAGTATCAAGATGGATGGGAATTAAGTTAAGATATTTTTCCTTAAAAAATTATTTTAAAGGTATTAAATTCTTTCTCTCCTATATTAAAGTTCTTAAAAATGTTACTAAAATTTTATTATTTAGACATTAAAGATTATTAAAATTCATTTTCAACTAATTTTTGAATTTCTTTTTAGTTTTTTAAACTACAACTTTTTGAAATTTATCATATTGTTCATTTTAAATTTTTTTTACCAAAGTACAAAAGAATTTCATTTACATATACAGATTGACCAATTTTTCCTATTGTTATAATCATAATTTGTTATCAATATTCCTATATAGGTGAACATGGTTTTTCAAAGTATTATTCCCACTCTTTTGGGAATTTTTCATTTTTATGAGTTTTTAAAGAAAAATTATATTTCTTCTTATGGTTATGAGAAAATTTGTTTATGGGTTCAAATGAGTTTCTAAAGGGTTTTATGATGATAAATGAAAGATTAAAAATGTTGTATTCATGATATTGTAATTTATAATTACATATAATGATGGTTGAACCTGATATAGGTCGTGATGATAAGAGATCCCAATATATCTCTTCAATTAATTGCTTAATGATTTGGTCTTCGAAGGAAAAAAATGAGTGAGATAACTGGTTATGTTACTCCTATGGAATTATCTAGGATTTAGTTATTATAACATGAGTTACAAATGAGTGAATAGAAGTTATGAATATTATACTCCAAGTTAGGTATATTATGATTTCAAAAAATAGTATTATGGAAATATTTTGATTTTATGTGGTAAGAAAATATTAAAATTGAAAGGTTTGTTTTCTAAAAAAAAGTATTTTCATGAGTTCTAGCATTCCTTGGGATTACTTAATGGTTTTTTCAATGCTTTTAAATGGGGTTCAAGAGTTTTATTTGAGAAAAAATTGACTTTTCCTTATGTAAATGTTTTATTTATGTCATCAAAGTTTTATTTTAGAAAATGTAAACATTCTCATGGGTTTTAATATTTTCACATGACTAGAAATATTCCTTTATTTTTATATACCTTTATAATATATTTTTTCTTATTCCACATTTTCAAAATAAAATTCATATGATATAAGGATGAGTATAAATTTTAGTAGGGTCAAGATCTATACTATGGTGACTCATCTTAAATGAAGAAAAGGTATCCGGAATGAAATTAGGGTATAAACATAAAGATCTGATTTTATGGAAAAATATATTTTGTATGAAATTTTACCCCTTCTTATGTAATATTTCACCTAATTATCTAAAACTATAAATAAAAAATATTATTGAAATGTAATAATGTGAAACCATTGTTATAAATCATTTAAATATGGGTTGATTATGTTACAAGTCATTATACTTGTTATTATGCAGGAATTCCACACAGGCTTCTATAGTGATCATCAATCTAGAACCATGATCTCCAATCAGATTAGGAGTCTTGGATACTTGTATCCATTAATGACATATAATTGTATGGAATTCAATTAGAAATGTCATGTCTTCAAAATACATTCCAATTTTATCCATCAACCCATATATTTTTTTCACACCATTAAATATTCTTGGTCATTCACCATTTGGGGAATTGATATCATAGGTCCATATCCCATAGCTATAGTCATGTAGTTTAAGTACATACTTACTACCACTGATTTACTATCTAATTGGATTGAGCCAATATACCTCAATGAATTTAGGAAAAAGGTTATCATCAGCTTCATGAATAAAAATATCATTTCCAGATTTGGTGTCCCTCATATGATATTAATGGAAAATGTCACCAATTTCTTCTCTTTCAAATTTAAAAAGTTGTATTAGTAATATGGAAATTAGTCTAACCACTCATCCCGCTATCATATAGTTGAAAATGGAAAGATTATGGCTTTCAAAAATACTCTATATAATATACTCTAGAATATGGTGGATACAGACAAGAGGTCCTAGCCTAAAAAAACTTCTACATACTTTATTGTCATACTACACCACAATCCATACTTCAATGCATGAAACCCAAAATTCACCTATATATAGGATAGAGGCATTCATTCCCATTTATGTCCAACTTCACTTACTTTACACTACTATATATACTAATTTGTTTTAAGATGAACAGTCTGAGAATTGGTTGGATGAGTCAAAATGACTTTATGAGAAGAGGTTGTGCACTTACCCAACTTGGAAGTTCATCAGAACTAAGTTTCATGAGCTTTCAATAAGAAATTTCACCTTCATTCATTCTACCAAGAAGATATTGTATTGTTTCTAATAACCCTAATGATACTAGTAAATAATACTCTCAAGATTGAATAAAAGTGGGAGGGACCTTATGGAATAGACAACGTCTACTCTAATAGAGATTACTCCCTTGTCACAATGTATAGAGAACATATTACACCAGCCACAAATGTAAGATTTCTCAAGAAATAATTTGTATAATTTTCACATAAATTTACTATCATCACTACCACATAACATTTAATTGTGTTCCAAAATTACTAGTTGTATGAATTTAAACTAAATTTCATATCTTTCTCACCACATGATGTTAAACTATATAGAATTCATCCTAGTCACGTGATGTAAAACTACACAACAGTGTTTTCACCATGTAATGTTAAACTACATGGCTAGAATCCACACTATAATAAATTAAACTACAAAATAAAAATCCTTATCACATGAAATTAAAATATATGAAAACCTTTGTATCATGGATTTTAAATCTTTTGAAACATATAAAAAATAACCTCATCATGTACCCTAGTATGATGCATGTCATTTTATAATTTCCTATTATTTCTCACACTAAGCATGGAACATGTTATCTTAGAGGTATTTAGTTATAAATCCATTAGAGTAGCTGGGATAATTATAGAAAAATACAAGAGGAAAAATGGTCTACCATGCATGACCTTAAATTACTTAGTTCAGCCCATTCTATACAGCTTAATTTCTCAACATAAGAGTCAGATCTATGTAGGAATACTTGATGCACAATATTCTTGGTACTAAAGGATATAAATGACCTTTTCCCTACATATGATCTTGATCTATGCAATGATATTCCTTTTAAGAACTATGTGTGAATTTTTCTCAGTCCAAACCGTGAATCAAAAATAAAAATACCCACTTTTCCTATATATGAGCTAGATCTATGCAAGGGATTTATTTTCAAGAACTAAATATGAATTAATTCATACATTGGTAGGATATATAATAATTATTAGATCTAGACTAGGTTTTGGTTCCTAATAAGTAAAATTTCCCTTTTCACTTTAATGGTTTTTTATCTTGATAATACACCATTTCACTCATGAAACAACACTAATGAAAAACTCAATTTTATTCCCTTTCACATGAGTCTAATCTATGAAAGAGGGGCCTCACAATAACTACGAATGGATTTATAAAATTTTATGTCTGATATAAAATATGATCTATATAGATACCCCTGGTATAATTCCCATTATCCTACGTATAATCCAGATCTACATAGGATCCTTCATTGTAGAATTATTCGCTTATGAACCTAAATTGAAACTATTTTCCCTTATACATGAACTTCATCTACATAAAGAGCACAATACAACAACTATATATAGATTGATTCCTATCCTGTAAGGATATGTAGTAATTCATAGATCCTATATCTATGTCCCAACCATAAATTCTATTACCCAAAATTCCTTCCTCTCTTATACACAGGGGATTCTAGTAAAGACACATTTCCAAACTTGCACTGAGAAATGAGTAAAAAATAAATTCCTTCATCCTAGCATTGGTGGTATATCTATAATCCAATTTTATAGTAAAATATACCCATTTTTTAAGTAGTGAAATATAAGGCCATTTCATGACATTAAGTTGCACAACATATGGTTCATCTTACACGACCATAACCTACTTGAAGTGGGTCATACTATGTGAAACATTACCTATGTGTTAGCTAGATCCATGTAAAGGTGCTTTTCATATGACCCCTATACATAAATATATTATAGGTTCTACATGAAATTAAACTTCTAATAAAAATCCCCTATATATGGGCCATTTTCACTACATGAGAGTGATGAGAGCTCAAAATTTTAAAAAAATTAGCAGAATTTCATTGATAATTACCACCAATATTAATTTAAAACTCTCGTAATTAATACATTTCTTGGTTACCTTGAGAATTATGGACTTCACAGAAAAATTGTGTTAAAACATGAGTTTTAGTGATTTTTAATATTTGTGGATTTAACTAATCAGTCCATACATGAATTTTAAAATTTGAAAATTAATTTTTTTTATTCAATTATGAATTTAATTTTGAATTTAATTTTGAAAATAAATTGTTAATTTGATTGAATCTAGATTTTTTGACTATTTTTTGTTTTGAATTAATTGAAATCAATAAATTTATTTTTTTAGAAATTTGGAATGTCATCACTGATTTTGAACTTTAATTTTTAAAATAAAATTTGAAAAGAAATTTTTAAATGGATTTAATTTTGAAATTTAATTTTTTTTATACATTTTAAAATTAAATTTAATCCAACATTAATTTAATAATTGATTTTAATGTGTTTCAGGCTAATTTTAACATTATTTTTATTGTTTTTAATATTTTTGAGAAATCATGTTCTTTAAAAAAAATTGATTTGTACAATTGAGGTTGAAATGTGGAAAATGCATGTGATTGTGTGAAGAAAGTGGTTATGTGGTCGATGGATTGACTATAATTTTAAAATTACAACATATTGCATGAATAAAATACTACACTATAAATGTATCAAATGAAAATTAAGACATGTGAACATTTCAATTGACCACACTCCATCACCATTGTTGATTGAAACTATATTCCCCATGTGGTAAAGGAAATCGATTGTACGACCAAACTCTATTGACTGTGTACCATATTCAATAAACCACACCACTAGTGGTCTTCTCTATTGAGGTTTAGTCTGATTATAAAGTAGAAAGATTTTGGGTTTGAATTTTTCAAACTCTCCCTCCAGCACCACGTGACTTTTAAATGAGGGGATATTTTTCATACCCTTGGATTTTTATTTTGAATGAATCATAAATTTTTTAAGGGAATCATTTTCTTATAAAAAGGGATTTTTAGGGGTGTGGAATATGTAATAAATAAAGGAGAAGATGTGTGGTATGCAACATTGTAATGAAATAGATACATGGGTGATGGTTATTGGTAATGGGAGGTAGTGAGCAACGGAAAATCAATTTGTGTAACAAGGTGTTTCAATAAAACTGCTTCTTTGGTTTTGATCTCAGAATAGTGGTGTCTTATCACAAAAAAAAATTATTAGAGAGAGGATGGAGTTGTATCATGGTGTTTATTTTCATAAAAATTTTCTATACTATATTTTCAATTTGAGTATTTAGATTTAATTGAATTTTATACTCTAATATTCATAGTGAATATTTCAGAGTGGCTCCATGGTTTTTCAATCCTCCACATTGGTGTGTTTTTATATGATAAATTTTTGTGTCCCCATTTATTTTCTACTTTTATTTATGAAAAAATTCATAAGATATTCTCACAATTTTTTTTTCATAACTGAATTTTTATTCTAAAAACAATCTTCTTCCTCCCTAACAACTAGTATCAGAAGGATTTATTAGTGTTTCTTATTAAGTGTATATGAGTGATTCACACTATAGGATTTATGACCACATCAAACTATTCAATGGGAAAATTATTTTACTCTATAGAAGCAATGAGTTAAAAATATTTTGGTCTTTGGGAAGATAGTGAAGGCATTGAAGAAAAAAATCAGATAATATGGAGATGATGAGTGATGGTGACTGGTAGGATTTGAGAGAGTTGGTGATAAGCATGATTCAGATGTATTTGGCTAATAATACTCCATGATAAGTGGTGAATCTAATTGATCTGAAGGAGATCTTGGTGAAGCGTAAAAATAGGTATAAATCAAAATCCCTAAAACTTATATCTGAAAAATGATTGTATCATTTGAAAATTCCATCTAATGGAGTTTTAGGCAACCATATGGATGAGTTCACCAAACTTATGATGAATATGTCTTTGGTGGTGGTCAAGGTTGATGATAAAGGTAACATGGTACCTGTTTAAATGAAATAATAAGACAAATATTTTCTTCTTTGTGGTTTATTAATGGATTCATATGATAATATCATCACCACATTGTTGTTTGGGAAAGACACACTAATGTAAGATGATGTGATTTCATCGTTTTTGATGAACAAGACTCGGTGAAAGACCAATGATGGTGAATCTTTAAGTAATAATGGTATTTTGGTTGTGGAAGATGGAAGTTGTAATCATAGAGGTCAGTAAAAGAAAAGAAGAAAGGTCAAGTGCTTCTTTTGTGATAATTAGGTTCTTGTGCATACAAACTGTTATGCATTAAAAAATATTAAGGAAAAAAAGAATGTGTATGACACTAATTATGAGGATACCGATGTAAGTCTTATTTAGGGTGAGGGTGATTTGATTTTAGTTGGCATTGATTGTTGCGGTTCAAATCTATACACTGAGTGGGTGGTTGATTCAGTAGCATCATACCATATTTCACCAAAGATGGAAATATCCATTTCAAATGAAGAAGGTGACTCTAATAGATTGAATATGGGAAATTAATATTCTGCTGATGACATTGGTGTTTCTGATATTTGTATCACTATGAATGTAAGTTGTACACTGAAATTCAGGGATGTGCAACATATTCATACTATATACCATAATTTTTTATCAACTTTTTATCTTGATAATGATGAATTCAAGAGTTAATTTGGAAATGGAATATAGAAATTTTCCAGAGGATCGATGGTTTATGCATGAAGAAGAATGGATGACATGCTTTATAGGTGGATATAAAGGCATGTAGTGATGTGACAAATGTTGTTGTGAAGAGGACTTCATCATATTTGTGGCACAAGAAATCGTTATGCATGAGTCTAAGACCATTAACTAATATAAAGAATGTTTTGTAGCCTAAGTAGGTCAAGTAAAGTGTTTCGGTTCTTAAACTTAATTTTTTTTCTTCAAAGAGTGTCACAAGTGAATAAATAATTAGAATTAATGATTGAGGTGATGAAATTAGAGTTTCATACTTCTTGGATGATGTTGAGAAGAGGGAGAAATTAATTCTTGTAGGTGATCCATATTATGTGGTAATCATAAATATGGGGGAGCCATATATTATTGATTCTACTATTGGAAATGAAGACACAGGTATGATGAAGACTTTGGCATTTGGATTTCTTTTGTAGGGAGAGCTATCAATTTTCTGTTAGAGCTGTAAATGGGTGTTGTCATATTTTCTACAGAGGATGATGGTTGGTGAGATGTCAATCAGGTTTTGATCCAACTAATTTTTTTTGCATGAGATATCCTTCTTTGATGGGATTAAGGGGGATATTATTGAGGTTCATCCATATTTTAGAGGAGAAAGATTTGGAATTTTATTTTTTTTAAATCTCCCTCCGACACCACGTGACTTTTAAATGAGCATATATTTTTCTTATCTCATGGATTTGTATTTTGAAGGAAGTTGACACTATTTTAGGGAATTATTCACTTATAAAAAGGGAGTTTTATGGGTTCTGTGGATGTGAGTAAAAAAGGATAAGATACACGGTGTGCATAATTATAGTGCAGCTTATACATGGGTGATAGTTTTTGGGCACGGCAGCAGCAAGAAAAGACAAATTGAGTTGTGTGATGAGGTGATACAATGACACTACATGTTTGGTTTTGATATCCAAAGAGTGAAATTTTGTAATGGGAAATTATCATAAAAAGTATGGAGGAATATTAGGTTGATTATTTTCACACATATTTTCTATGCTTTATTTTTTATTCAAGTTTCGATATTCGATTGAAGTTTGTAATCTAGTGAATATTCCTCATGATTTTTTTAACATTAAATCCCATAGAACCTGAAGTGTAATAATATAAATCGAACTCAAGGAATAATTAATCAGAAATATAAATATGTGATCGATCAATTGACCTAAAGAAACTTCTAAATTCCCTTGAAGGAGGTAAAATTGAGTCTCCCAATTGAGGTTGAAGCTTTTCATAAACTCTATATTGAAGATGATGTCGATCAAGATTGGGATTCAAGGGGTAAGTGGATAGACCATGCAAATGGATGAACCCAAAACATCATTTAGTTGGGGAAGAGAAAACAAATCATAGAAACTCGAGTATGAATTTGACAGACAACAAAATTATGATAACCCAAAGAGTCGATACTGACCTTGACTTATTAAATAAGACAAGTTGGTCACTGAAGGGAGCCTGGTCTTTCTAGAGAATTAGGACGGTCCAAATCTGGCCAAAGTTTCATGACTTGAAAAGAGATGACTCTAACTTGAATCTTAGATAATTTTATAATGTTTTTCTTAATTTCAATCCTAGAGAAGTATCAAAAAGATCAATTTAGCTGGAAGGTTTTCTTATTCTCTCTTGAAGGAGCAGCCAAGTATTGGCTCTATAACCTCTAACATAGAGAATTCACTACATGGGATGGGTTTCAAATGGTGTTTATATAGAAGTAATTACCTTTCTTAAGGAGAAATCAGATAAGGAAATAAATATATATAATCAAACAATAAATTGGATAAACTCACTATGATTTCTAGGAGAGATTAAAGTGGATGAAAACTTTATATCCTCATCAGCCTTTCGATGATCACCATTTCTTAGTATTATTTTACCAAGGATTAATGGAAAATGACTGAAATTTTATATATTTTTTCTATGGATGAGAATTAATAGAAAAATATCTCATTGAATCCAGATATCCTCTTGATAGGATCTCCCAAAATTCTGAAAAATTCAATACAATAAGCCAAAAGGTATATAAGGTAAAAAGTTTGTTTGAACCAAAGAGATCTTTTCTAGAGATTTATGGTGTGTTGAATTTATTTTCAATCATTTATAGGTTATGTGAGGATTTTTAAGGCCAAGGAAGGTTTGTTTATAAGAAAATGGAAACCTGGATGCCTATATGTTAATGGGGACATTTTAAAGTGTTTTCCAAATTTTTAGGTACAAAAATATAGTGTTTTCCAATGTTGTTGCATAAAGGAGTAGGGAAAAATGGATATTTTATGAATATAATTAATTTTAAACCATGTAGATTTTTTTAAGGAAGGTTATTCACATAGAGATGAAGACAATTTGTAGTGGAAGTGTGTCACAGTGTAGCTTGTATGTGAATCCTTATAGTAAGTTTCCGATATAGGAAATTTGACAAATTAAATATGTTCTCATAGCAAGAATGTGTGACCATATAGAGAATAAGTCATTTCATGATGGAATCAGTTCCATTTATGGTTAGAGGTGGTGTTTTTGGGAGGACCGCATAGAGTCTACCACATAGGATCAACCGCATAGCACTAGAGTCATTTTATATTAGAGGCATCGTTTTTTGGTGGATCGTATAGGACCTCCACATAGCATTCATACTAGTTTGAAAAAGGTATTAGGTTGAATCTCAATAATTAGTGATTTTTCTGGATATTTTTTCCCTATAAATTCCCCCACTAATCCCTTCATTAGGATTGTGAGATAAGTTTAAAAAGATCCATAGAGATTGATCATATTTTTTGATAAGTTTGGGAGTTCTCATAGAAAGGTCATTCCACATGGAAATTTGAGTTTGTGAAGTATGGTCAATCACTCAGTGAAAAAAGTTTTCAAATCATCACATTCACATATAATTTCGTAAAGTAAGATAAGTAGTTTGTGAAGCAAAATACAGCATAACAAGGGTCATCCAAATATCAGAGTTCCACCGCATAGAAAGGATAATCAATTTCATTGGTGTTTCTTATAGAGAGGATTGACTATTTATAAATGATACTATAACACCCCAATACTTTAAAATATATTTCTTTTATAATAAATTTAATTTTTCAGATATCTTTCGATGCATGCCACACCAGGTTTAAACATAACACAGTTTAGTCTCACTTTTCACAAATAATTTGAAATTAATTTGTAAACAAATTAGGAAAATTATTTTAAAAAATTAACTTAAATTTTTAAATCATCATATAAAAATTATTTTAGGGTAAATTGTTTTTATTTTTCTAAAAAATTTCATTTTCTAATGAATAGTAAAAATAGTGAATTTTAATTGGAAACTTCCTTTTCATTTAAATAATTTATAATGTTACATTATATTTTCAATTGGTTTTAAATTAAAATTAGTTCAATTGAATATCAATTAATCCAATTTAGTTTATTGTAAAAAAAATCATGTTAAATCTTTATATAAAAACATTGAAATCATTTGAAAATTTTCTCTTTAAAAACAACTTTTTCATTGCATTTGTAGGATTAATTTTAAAGTAAAATTTTTCACATATATGAATTGAATTTGGAAAAATGGATTTAATTTTTCTAATCATAATAATATATAATTTATAATAATTTCATATTTATTTTTTACCAAAATTAATAGTAAAAATAGTAAAAATTAATTAGTGTGGTTAAGATAAAAATGGATTTACTAGGGGTTAAACAAAGAAGATAAGGGTTAAAATGAACGACCAACTTGTCCAAAACACATTTTATGGAAATATGTAGACCTTATACCTTTAATTATTGAGAATGGTCCATTATTGGTGCATTTTTACATGAAAAGAACTTGGGTAGAATTCATTCTTTTCAAAAATTTACAAATATGCCACTCACCTCACCAATAAAAGACCACCCCTCTCCTCTATTATTCACACCGTAAAACCTTGTTTGTTCAACTAATACCTGACCAAATAACTTCCCAAATTCCATTTCATAATCTTATAATATTTATTTTGGGAATAAATAAAACCTAGGAAGGTTTTAGTGTAAACCTAATAAGGATACTTGAAGAATAGGTAACGTTCATAAATGAGTGTTTTTATTTTATTTGTTCCTACACCACCTTAAATTATTATTAAACCATAATGATATAATAATATTATTATCTTACATATACTAAGATGATTTTGTGTTAATTTAATTATATAAAACCTTATAAACTTCCATAAAATGAGTTATGAAATCAGCATTCGTGTGTACAGCGAACTACCAGATCGCGAACCGATGTCATTCATATTTCCAATACCACCTCAAAAGGTTAGGTATAATTATGTATATAAAAAATATATATGATATTTATAACATAATTATACCTATTTAGTTTTTATATCATATATACCTTGTTACTTTCCATTCCGTAGGTGATATGATAATGCCACTCAAGCGTATGGCAGACTACCGCCTCACGAAGCGATGTGATTCATCTTTCACTAATGCTTTATATATAAGGTGATAAGGATAAAGTTAATAATTATATGTGATATACATGAAATATTTATTATATTAATTACATATTTATCATTCTGAGAAGATAATATATATCATTTTCTCTCTTACCTTTTCACTCAATGAAAGATGATAATGTCATTTGTGTATGTGTGGACTACCACCTTCACAAATAGAGGTGACTCTTTTCATCACCACACCACATTGATGATATATAAAATTATATTTAAATAAATAATATGGTATATATATGATATTATGATCATTATAGAAAGAAAAAATATTACTTACCATCTTTCCATAATGATCATTGGGAAATGGCAATGTTACTCGTACATACGCACGGTCTACCGTCTCCATGATCGTAACGTACTTCATTTCTCCAGACCATATTTCATTATTGGTATTAAAAGTATAATTGATGTAAAAATATGATAATTGTTTCATGATTATTATTTTTTAGATGATTAAACTATGTAATATGTTCAATAACCAAATATTTAATAAGAAACACTCCTGAGAAAACAAGGTAATTAACACTCAAAGCAATGAATATAATGGATGATTATTAATGAATGAGTGATAAGATGTTATGAAAGGATAATATATGATATTATGAATATTAATATGCTTTTATTTTAAGTTAATAACATGATTAAAACTACTATATATGTGGCCTACGCTTGTCATTGGTTGAAGTTTTATGCGTCCCAAATTAATTACCTGTTCTTAGAACTTTTAGTATAGCATAAGTTTGGGGTCGATCCACAGGGAACCGTGGCATGCATGAATTTAATTGAATTAATACTTAATTAGGTGAAGTACGCAAAGTTTAGAAATGATTGGGTTGATTCTTGGGTTTTGATTTAAACTAAACTGATTTATTTTGAAGAATGGCTACAGTTTAAAGGAAAACAACGGGTAAATTTAAGAATTCTTAGAAATGGAAAGAAAAGACGTTTCGGGGCTGTGGTGAATAAGAAGTTATTATGAAGATTTTTTAAATGGTTGTGCTTCTCATAGTAATTTAATCATTCAGGATTCCATTTTGTTACAAGATTTCCTTGGTCTGGTTCCTCTTGTTTGGAATTAGAGCGATTGACTCCTTGGTCTGCTAGTCAATTTCCTTAATTCTTTATTACGTCCAGTCCATTACTTGAATCGGTGAAAACCTTCCAATGGTCATGGATGTTTGCACCGTTACTTTTCTTTTTTATCGCTGAGAATCCTTCCCTTGGTCCGGCTATGAATTCTCAGTTATATTAGACAGTGGCTTAAGAAAAGTAAGATGAATTAAAACGATTCAAACACAACTATATAAAACAATATACAAATTATAATCCCATCATCCATAGCCCCAACACGAGGAATTTAGTTACACATAGATTTTAGTAGAGAAATAACACACGTGATACCTGACTGATTCATTGTGTAGGCATTGAGGTAGAGTATCGGAGGGTGGAATGGTGGAATAGCGGAATGACGGTACCTTGGTGGATTTGGGAATAGTGGTAGCATAGCTTCTCCCTTCTCCAATGGTTCTCCCCCCTTTGCATCCGTAGGCCAAGGCCTCATTTTATAGAAAAATAAAGTACACGGCGTGTATATAAAGTACACGCCGTGTACTTTTCGTCAACGTGTTTTGGCGCCATTTTCTCCGCTGGCAGGTGGCCGAGCACGCCGTTCTTGACTTTTTCACATGGCGTCGCCTACAAGTTGAGTGAACATGGCGTGTAGCGCCTCCATACACGGCGTGTAGCGCCGCCATCCCCTTCTAGAATGGAAGACACGGCGTGTATAAGTTCAAACACGTTGTGTCCTCATCAATGGCCACATGGGCGTGTGGACTTTTCGCTGCAACCACCGCTTCTATAAGGTGGTACATAACGTGCATCTCTTCCTGGTGACATGGGCATGTACTCCCTTCTTTGGTCCGTGTCCTAGTCTGGATGTACACGGCGTGTAAAGAAAGTACACACCGTGTAGTTTCAAAAATTTCACAAACTTCCCTTGATCTGTGTATTAAGCCAGAAAGCTCCTGCAAGTAAACAGATTCACCAAAATCAAAGAATATGTTCATGAAACCACATATATTTTCTGAAAACATGCTTTTATCTTCAATTATATATGAGGAAATGTATACATAAATTGGGTGCATCAAATTCCCCCACACTTAGTCATTTTCTTACCCTCAAGAAAAATCTCAACATCTAATTAAGAGAGCCTATACTTTTAAAAGGAAGGTATTTAGTTAATTAAACGTATAACTGAAAAAGTTATTGAGGAAAAATTCTAAAAGGCACAAAAAAATTCAATTCATAAGATATTAAAATCATGCCTCATATATAATGTAATTAACTACTCTCATACTCTTTCAACACATTGTTCAACCTTTCAAAAATAAGCATGCCACTTGATGATTTACTTTACCAGTTAAAATCACACTCCACACTCAAGATGTTTTTAATCGAAGTTATGCTCAATCCAAGGCATATACATTCTATCCATAGGTTTTCAAGATATCTTGTTCTCCATTTTAGAAAAATTGAATTACAAAAATCATGAGGGCTTTGTCTATAAGGTTTATATGTTTCTGTGGCTTAGGGTTGGTAGGTTCAGATGTGAAAATAAATTCTGAGGCTTGAAAAAGGATGGCTAATTCCTTTAAACAACATTTCATGATATTCAAATTAAATCTCATTGAAAATACATCCTTCAAAAGCCTAGTCAAATGCTTTTTTAATCGTTACTAACTCCCTTAGGTAAGTAGGGGTTATGGGAAAATAAGTAACCAATAAGTATAAGGTCCCCTCGTTGTTTGTTTATTGTTGTGTTTTTTTTAAACAACAAAACACAAGGGCATCCCTTATGAATACAATGAGTACATGTTTGGAACCCATTCTGCCCCAAATAATCAAGAAGCACTCCCCCACACTTTATTTCATGGCTGTACAAAAATATTCCATTTTTTCCAACTCCCTCTTTAAAGCTTAAATGAATAATCATGCAAAGTTTAAAAAGAAATAGTGTAGGAAGGGAAATAGGCTTGTAATGTGGCTTCCTATAAAGGTTGTTCATGGCTTCAATGGGCTTAAAGAAGATTAAATGTAGGGTAGGTCTCAAGATAAAGGGGTTGAAACAATCTAATGCCTCAATCATGTTAAAGTAATTCAAAAATTTCTTCATATTTCGAAAAGAAAAACTTGAAAATTCTGGTAGTGATGCATATCCTAAGAATCTATCAAGAAAGAGGGTATTATAAAAGAAATACGAAAAAGGGTTTAGAATACCTCTCAGGAGTGGAAAAATAATAAAGGGACAATCAGGTCATGACATGCATATAAATGATTAGCCTAATTAATGTAATTTAATCAAGGATGAAAGGTTGTAATTGAAACTATATCAGCAATCATTTTAAAATACTTAAAAACTAAAAAGCATGTAACCTTTTCAAAAGTTCCTACTGATAACTCTAGAATTTATAAGAATGATTAACAAAAATGGCTTTACATTTACAAATATAGAGTCTAATAATGATGTCTCCTAGGTTAGTTTAAGGGCAAAGACTAAGGTGAAAGATATAGATGCTCCCCCACACTGAACACTACACATGGTCCACCAAGTGCAACACCAAGGTAAAGGGTAGGAAGTAGGGAGAAATGGGGGATAAAATGAGGGAAAGTGGTGGAAGAAGGAAATCCAAAAAGAAATAAAATAGAGATGGAAAAAAATACTCCCCTCGTGAAAAGTGATGCCCAAAGCGCACCATGCCCGTACCTGTGACTGTCAAGAAAAAGAAAGAAGACTACAGACATGTATAACATCACAGCACAGAAATGGAAAGAAGAGATAAATAAGAGAAAGGAAAATGGCACTATCATGGGGTTGCCTTAGGGGAGGCATCATCCAATACAGAAGCGGCCGGGAGAGATGGCGCAGGAGTCGTGGAAGGGTGAGGCTCTGACTCGGCATCGGGAAGGGTAGCTGAAGAAGTAGGAGCCATAGGTGATACACTCGGGATCGAAAGCTCAGCAACAGGCCCTGGCCCGACAGAAGTGGCAGCAACAGAGCTCACCGTAGCCATCAGAACAGAAGTTGTGGCCGGCGTAGGAGACAGCGGTGGAGCAGCATCAGAAGGGCCAGGAACGGAGGCAGGGGCTGGTGGCTGAGGCAGTGGAACACCAAGATGCTGAGCAATATGTACCAGTAGATGCTCCATCCGGTCCTAGCAGCCGTCTAGACGAATCAAATGGCGTGAAATGGTGTCCTGGCGGCCGATGATACGGGCCAACTGCTACTCCAGCGTGGCTAGGTGGAGGGAAATGGCCGGATCGACCGAGGGTGCGGGGGTAGGTAGTATGGGAGATGCGACAGAAGAAGGAAGGTCAGAAGAAGTGGGGTCAGTAGGAGGTGGGTGAGGGGGAGAAGCTGGAGTAGGTGGGGAAGGAGGAGCAGGGTCAGCAGGTGGGGCAGGGTCAGCAGGTGGTGGGGCTCGAGCCTGAGCAAGGACGTAGGCACCACCCTGCTTCCGGACCAATCCCATGCGAATGAGCATGAGGAAGTCCATCTACTAGGGTGAACCTAACAAGTCATGAGGTAATGAGGGCTCGAATACCCCCAAGTGGTGGGCAAGACGGGTGGTGTAAAACCCGCCGTTCAGGTTGCCCTGAAGGCCGGTAAACATGGAGTGAAAATAGGAGGTGGCAAGAAAGGGGAGGTCCGGGTAGGCGTGCTGGATGACACAGGTAAGAAGCTCCATGTCTCTGCCAGTCACGACCCCCATATCCTCATGGCGGGGGAAGAGTATGGTGCTGAAGCACCGGTGGGTGAAGCGAAGGACGGGGTCGGCTATCAGAGTGCTCTTCTGAGAAGTGGGGGAGTACCGGTGGTCAGGCCCAGTGATCTCCCGCCACATGGCAATGAGGTCAGAGCGCTCGGGCCGGGTCAAGTCAGAAACGGGGGGTGGGGTGAAAGGATGGGGGTAGAAGCCGCACCCTCGGCCGAACTCTGTCATTGTCAGAGAAAAACGTCGTCCGCCTAGCTGGAATCGAACTACTGGCACCGCATCGCCAGGGGTCTCTCGGTACTCCGCTCCATCGAACTCAAAGGAGGCTGCAAACTCCAAAAATAAATCTCGGAACACAGGAGTGCTAACCTGAAAAATCGTGAGGAGTGCGGTGTGCCCGAGAAGTACCTCTAACTCCTCCCAAATACCAAGCCGCTGCGGAATGCTGCTGTCAAGGTACTGGCCGCTCAATGGTATCGGTCGACGAGAAAAACGTCGAAGCCTGTCGGATGCGAGGTCGGTGACCGGGAATACCATGCAGGGATAGAGAGAACCTGCAAGTCCCGGCCCAGGTGCCGGTGCAGCAGCAGAATCTGGCTCTGGAGGTGGATACGCTGAAGAAGAAGGTGGCTCAGTGGAAGGGGTGCTCAAAGAGGGACCAGCTGCTGAGGATGATGGTACAGCGGAAGTGGCAGCTTGTGCAGTAGAAGGAGGCCCCGCCTCATCTGAGGGAGTGAGTGACAGCAGAATGGCCAACGGAGGGAGCTCAAAAACTGGAGCATCGGGGTCCGGCTGAGTAGGTGGTCAGAGTCGGATCTGACAAAAACTGGACTCCTCGCCCTCAGTGGCGGAGGCTGGCCGCTTCCCGCGCGAATGATCATGATCTGCCATATCCTGAAATAGAAAGAAAAAGAAAAAGAAAACAAAATAAAAGAAGAAAATAAAACAAAGAAAATTTGAGAAAATTGGAAAATAAAAGTACACGGCGTGTACTCCAGAATACACGGCATGTAGTCAGAAATGGAGAGTATCCCGTGTGCCCTGGAAAGACACGCTGAGGGCGAAAAGACACAATGTAATTGGGCACGGCGTGTACCGAACATACACGTCGTGTTCACATAAAAGTGCAGGTGGTCGTGTAACAAATGACACGGCCATGTTTTTATCAGTTTTGAGAAAACAATACACGCCGTGTAGGATATGGACACGGCGTGTACTGCACACGAAGAACATGGCCGTGCAGAGGGGGAGACACGGGCCGACCACAGATATAGAGGACACGGCGTGTACCGAACATACACGCTGTGTTTGGGAACATGGGGTGACAGGCTGTGTTATGTGCCACACATGGAGGGCCAACACAAACAATGGACACGGCGTGTACCAAACACACACACCGTGGAAATGAAAATGGTGTGTGAGACCGTGTGCCAAAGTGTACGCGGGCACGATGAAACGGACACAGTGTGTACCGAACATACACACTGTGTAAATTCAAATTTCTGAAAATTCATTCTGAGGCCGTGTTCAGAAGTACACGGTGTGTGTTCTTCATTTCATGGCTGTGTACTTCCGGAAGCCGAACGGTCGGACGATCCAAAAAACACCCTAAACGAGTCTAAAATTTTGAAACAGAGGGTGTAGAACGGTGTACCTGGATCGAGGATCACAATGTGAGAGGAATTAGAACTTGAAACGCCCCAAATCGACGGATTTGGAAAAAGGGGGTTCGGACGGCGTTTGGGAGAAAAAATGGGAAGAAGGGGAAGAATGGGACGGTCGTGCAACATGGCCTCAAGCCGGATGCCCCGCGGCTTATATAGTCGAGGTACACGGTGTGTATGTAAAGTACACACCGTGTATATATATATATATATATTTATATTTTTTTCTAAGAAAAGTAAAATTTAATTATTATAGTAAACTATATAGTAATTATTAAAAATATAAATATTGATAAATTCTATTATACATAATCCTATACACGACGTATATTGGGAAATACACGCCGTGTATTTTAAAATAAGAAAAAGAGTAGTACAACCTTTGGTCTGGTGCTTGGGGCGGAATTCAAACAGGCGATCGGCTGATTTGAACCGACGCCTTCAACCACTGGAGAAAAGGTTGTTCTTATGTTCATATTTATTTTGTATATATATTTATTCTATACGGATTATACACACGGAAAGAAAGAAAAATACGGTGTGTGGTTTTTATTTAGGAAAGGATGGGGGTGAAGCGGGGAGATTAGCACGATTCGAAACCGGGTCTTGTGAACCTGGTGTCGAGTCTTTGCCAATCCTCCAACTTCACCTGCATGTAATTTCTTATTTTTAAAATCTTTTTATTTATATTTGAAAAATCATGGCGCACATGGCATATATCGGAGTACATGTTGTGTGGTTTTATTAAAAGAACAAATGATGGAAATGGGACGGTTGTCTGGATTCGAACCCGGGTCTTTTGAAACCAGATCACGATTCTAGCCAACCAGCTCATCCCCACCATGGGTTTTATTAAACACATGTATGTATATATATAGATTAAAATTATTACACACGTTGTGTAATTAAAAAGGAGGAACCCCGTGCCGAAGGTAGGGCAGGAGGATTCAAACCGAGGACGGCTCGAATAAACTTCAGTGACTTTCCCATCGGCACCGGCATCATCCCTGGTTAGTTATTTGTTATTCTATAGATTTATACTATTAAGTTTATAAATGAAAAATACTTATTACATGCCGTGTAATAAGTGGGGCATGGCGTGTAACCTCTGGGTTGCCTCCCAGGAAGCACCTTTGTTTTAGGTCGTTGGCTCGACCTACTTACCTTGCTTACTGGAGGAGTATGGTGGACAATGTTCCCACCATGTTATCTGTAGGATGGTAAGATTTTAACCACTTCTCTTTTACCTTGAATGGTTGACCATCTTCTCCTGAAATTTCTACCGCTCCGTGATGGACTACGCGGATAACATGGAATGGTCCCGACCATCATGACTTTAACTTCCTTGGAAATAAGCGTAGACGAGAATTAAAGAGAAGTACCTGATCACCGGGTTGGAAAGATTTTTGTGATATCATCCGGTCATGAATGGCTCTTGTCTTCTCCTTGTACAGCTTGGAATTCTCGTATTCCTCTAATCGGATCTCATCTAGTTCCGACAGTTGGAACTTCCGTTTCTCGACAGCTTCCTTCAGATCAAAATTGAGGGCTTTGACGGCCCAGTAGGCTTTGTGTTCCAATTATACTAGAAAATGGCAGGTCTTGCCATAGACGAGGCGGAACGGGGACATTCCCAGTGGTGTTTTGAAAGCAGCCTGATATGCCCATAAGGCATCATCTAACTTCTTGGACCATTCCTTTCGTGAAGTGTTCACTGTTTTTTCCAGGATCTGCTTGAGCTCTCGATTGAAGAGCTCTACCTGTCCACTGGACTGGGGATGATATGGTGTCCCCATATGATGCTTTACTCCATACTTCGACAGTATTCCTCTCATCAGTGTGTTGTCTAAGTGGGTCCCTCTATCGTTGATCAGTACTCGAGGAACTCCAAACCTGCTAAAAATATTTTTCTTTAAGAAATTTATGACTACCTTGGCTGTGTCGTGAGCTGTAGCAATAGCTTCCACCCATTTGGAGACGCAGTCGACGCAGACTAGGATGTAAGTGTTCCCAAAAGATGGGGGAAAAGGACCCATGAAATCTATGCCCCAGACGTCGAAAATATCAACCTCCAGGATGGGGTGCTGAGGCATCTCGGCTCTACGTCCCACATTACCTGTCCTCTGGCACCGATCGCAACAAGAAACAAAGGCTCGGGCATATCTATGCATAGTGGGCCAGAAAAATCCAGACTGCAGGATCTTAGCTATGGTACGGTCTGGACCATGATGTCCTCCTACTAGTGAGGCATGACAGAACTCCAGGACACCGTGAACTTCATTCTCCGGGATGCAACAACGGATCACTCCATCTGCACAGGATCGGAATAGTAGAGGATCCTCCCAGAAGTACCTTTTCACATCAGAGAAAAATCTTTTCCTTTGCTGGAAGGAGAGGTCGGGATGAACGACACATGTAACCAGAAAATTAGTGATATCAGCATACCATGGTCGAGGTGTTTCACTGATCGAAAAGAGGTGCTCATCAGGAAAATCCTCCTTGATCTCCCGATCTTCTTCCTTCTCTAAGTGTGGCAGATCTAGGTGGGAGAGATGGTCAGCAATGAAGTTCTCACTCCCTTTCTTGTCCCGGATCTCAAGATCAAATTCTTGTAGGAGGAGTACCCATTGGATCAATCGGGGCTTCGCATCTTTCTTGTTGAGTAGGTACTTTAGTGCTGCATGTTCAGTATAAACAATAACTTTAGACAACACTAAGTAAGAACAAAACCTGTCAAATGTGAAAACCACTGCGAGCATCTCCTTTTCTATGGTGGTGTAGTTAATCTGTGCCTCGTTGAGCGTCCTGCTGGCATCAAAGATAGGTCGGAAAATCCGGTCAAGGCGCTGGCCCAAGACTGCTCCCACTGCATAGTCGCTCGCATCGCACGTCACCTCAAATTGTTCCTCCCGGTTGGGAGAAATCATAACTGGAGATTTCACAAGGCGCTGCTTCAGATGCTCAAAAGATCGGACACAATGGTCATCGAACTCAAATATGGAATCCTTGGTTAGAAGATTGGTGAGGGGTTGGGCTATTTTGGAGAAGTCGCGGACAAATCGCCTGTAAAATCCTGCATGCCCCAGGAAGCTGAGGATGGTGCGGACGGAAGTCGGTATTGGTAGTCGTGAAATGACTTCAATCTTCACCAGGTCAACCTCTATCCCTTTCGATGAAATTTTTTGGCCAAGGACTATGCCACTTTGCACCATGAAATGACACTTTTCCCAGTTTAAGACTATGTTAGTGTTCTCACATCTTTCTAAAACAAGCTCTAGGTGTCGTAAACAAATGGTAAATTATTTTCCATAAACGGAAAAATCATCCATGAATACCTCCAGGATTCGTTCCGCCATGTCATGGAAGATGGCCAGCATACAGCGCTGAAAGGTGGCGGGGGCATTGCACATGCCAAAATACATCCTTCGATAAGCAAATGTGCCATAGGGGCAAGTGAAAGTTCTCTCTTCCTAATCCTCCGGAGCAATGGAGATTTGGTTGTAACCGGAAAAACCATCGAAGAAGCAATAGAAGTTGTGCCCTGCTAGCCTCTCTAGCATTTGATCCATTAATGGAAAGGGGAATTGATCTTTTATTGTTGCATCGTTCAACTTCCGGTAATCCACACAGACTCGTCAGCCAGTGATAGTGCGTGTAGGGATGAGTTCATTCTTGTCATTTGAAATCACAGTGATACCCCCTTTTTTGGGTACCACTTGGAGAGGACTCACCCATGGACTATCCGAGATGGGATAGAAGATGCCTGCATCCAATAATTTGATCACCTCCTTCTTTACAACTTCCTTCATGGGAGGATTCAAGCGTCGTTGTGGTTGCCGAGATTGCTTGGAACCCTCTTCAAGTAGCACCTTGTGAGTGTAAATGGTAGGGTTGATGCCCTTTAGATCAGCGACTGTCCACCCAATAGCATGCTTCTATTGTTTGAGAACCTTCATAAGTGCATCTTCCTGCTCCTATGATAGTTCTGCATTAAGTATAACAGGCAAAGTTTGATTGGGTCCTAGATACCCATATTTGAGAGAAGATGGAAGAGGCTTCAGTTCGAGTTCAGGAGCCTTCAAAATCGAAGGCACAAGTGGCTGCACCTCGTCCCGTTCCAAAATATCAGGAACAACTGCACACTGCCAATAGTGGCCACCCTGGACTTCTATGAATTACAAATCTTCTAGAACTTCCTCTAATAGAATATATGGATCAGTTAAATTATTCGAAATAAAAGAACATACCAATTCATCACCTTTGTTGCTAAAATGATTATCCATGGTGGAAACTGCATAACAGTCCTCATTCTCTGATAAGGAAGCATGTTTGACGGCTTTGAGGACGTTATAGGAAACTCTTTCATCACCTACCTGAAAAATAATCTCCCCTTGGTGCACATCGATCAGGACCTTCCCAGTTGCCAAGAAAGGCCTTCCAAGTATAAGAGGTGCTTTCTGGTCATCCCCCATGTCGAGGATGATGAAATCAGCAGGGAGAATCAGCCTACCCACCTTGACCAGTACGTCCTCAAGTAGTCCCTTCGGGTGCTTGATGGATCGATCAGCAAGTTGAAGGGTGACGCAGGTAGGCTTGAGCTCGTGGAGTCCCAGCTTCTTGAAAACTTTTAGGGGCATGAGGTTCACGCTGGCCCCTAAGTCGTAGAGGGCCTTCCCAAATTCGTAGGATCCAATAGTACAAGGAATGGTGAAACTACCTGGATCTTGGAGTTTGAGAGGAATGGAATGTTGAACCACCGCGGAGCACTCCTTCGTTAGTGCAATAACGCCCAAATCCTCCATCTTCCTTTTATTTGAGAGGATTTCCTTCATGAATTTGGTGTATGTTGTCATTTTTATCAGGGCCTCTACAAATGGTATATTTATGTGGAGCTTCCTGAACACATCCATGAATTTGCTGAATTGGTGGTCCAGCTTCCTCTGCTTCAATCTTTCCAGAAAGGGTAAGGCAGGCTTGAATGGTTGGATTACTTCCTTTTCTTTATTTTGTAAAGCCTCCTTCTGTGGGATATTGGATGAGGAGGGGTCAGTATGGGTACCTTTTTCTTCAATAGTGGGTGTGGATGCACCTTGCTGTGCTGATTGGTGGTCCTAGTGGAGATTTTTTCCACTCCGGAGCATGATAGCATTGGCCTCCTCCCTTGGATTCTTTTCGGTGTTTCCTGGTAGTGTATCGGGCTGCCTCCCTGAGAGTTGATTTTCTAGCTGGCCAATCTGATTCTCCAAGCCTCGAATCGAGGCTTCCTGATTCTGGAACTGAGTCTCAACAGTAGATATGAATTTAGTCATCAAATCCTCTAACCTTGAAGTGTTCTCCTGCGGAGGTGGTTGTTGAGCCGGTGGAGGAGGTGGCTATCGTGGCTACTGTGGACGAGGGTTTTGATACCCTTGTTGCTGATAAGGACCCTTCTGGGGTTGTTGTGGCCTTTAGAATTGGTTCTGATATGGAGGTTGGTTGTAGTTGGGCGGTCGCTGGGGCGGAGGATTCTGTTGTTGTTGGTCCCAGCCTGTGTTCTGTTGATCTCGCCATGCCGGGTTCTGGTACTGCTGGTACTGGTTGGGCCCTCGATTTTGGGCAACATAACTCACCTCGCTCGTCGAGGTGCCTCCAGTTGAACCTGGGCATTCTCCCATGATGTGGTTATCACCACAATCGCCACATGATGGATGGTGCGCCGCATGAACTTGAGTTTCTCCTTTGTGGTTCAATGCGTCGATTTTCTTGGACACAGCGTCCAACTGAGCAGCCAACATTGTGGTAGCATCAATATTGTGCATACCTCGATTTTGAGTCCCCCGCTTGGAATGCCACTGGATGTTTTTGGCTGACATATCTTCCAGTAGTTCTAATAGTTCTTCGGGGGACTTCCGCATCACCGTACCTCCAGCAGCAGCGTCCACCACGGACTTGGTATTCATGGTAAGTCCTCCATAGAAGGTCTGGACTTGCATCCAGAGTGGGAGTCAGTGATGGGGGAATTTTCGTAACATCTCCTTGAAGCGTTCCCAGGACTCGTACAACGACTCGGAGTCGTGCTGCTGGAAGTTATGAATCTCATTCCGGAGTGTCACCGTCTTGGATGGCGGGAAGTACTTGGAAAGGAACGCCTGGGCTAGCTCCTCCCAGGTGAGGATAGATCGTTGTGGCAGCCCCTTGATCCAGTCCTTCGCCTTATCCCGTAGAGAAAAGGGAAATAGGCAAAGATGGATGGCTTCCTCGGACACGCCATGGTACCGAAAGGTGTCGCAGATCTCCAGAAAGTTGGAGAGATGGGCGTTCAGATCCTCGCTGTCCAGGCCTCCAAATTGGACTGTGTTATGGATTAGCAGCATGATAGCAGGCTTGATCTCGAAGTGTTGGGCCTAGACCGAAGGATGAACGATGCCCGTATCAGCTCCATGTATCGAAGGAAGTCTGTACTCCATAAGGGTGCGTCTTAGAGGTTGTTGTTGATGGGGTGGAGCTTGCATAAACTGCTCCTAAGGGGCATAGTATGGTCGTGGAAAGAGTTGTTGCGACGGCCATTGGTAATCCCTTGGGAGTAATTCCATGAAGGCTCTAGGAGGTTACGCCGGTAGACCAGCAGCAGGAGGCTGCTGGTCTTGGTTCTGATGCTCAGTCGCAGCATCTACGGCTGGTGCTCCCTCTTCCTTGTTCACCATAGGTCTTTGTAGATGGTTGTGAGTTTCTGTCTATGTACACCGATGATGAAGCAAGCTCCGTTAGATTTCCGGGTCAAGCGGAACTAATTCCTAAGACTCGGCACTTCTGGATCGTGTAAAGCGTCGAAACATACACTTGAAACACTACACAACACAAGAACGAACACCAGGCGTAAAAGGGAAAAAATAGTAAAAGAGAAAAATTGAAATGAGATTTAGAAAAGAGATTTTTGATAATTTTTTATTTTTATGTTCACTTAAATCAATTATTAACACAATTTAAATCTTAGCACTAAACGGGTTCCCCGGAAACAGCGCCAAAATTTAGCCTACGCTTGTCATTGTTTGAAGTTTTATGCATCCCAAATTAATTACCCGTTCTTAGAACTTTTAGTATAGAATAAGTTCGGGGTAGATCCACAGGGAACCATGGTGTGCATGAATTTAATTTAATTAATACATAATTAGGTGAAGTACGCAAAGTTTAGAAACAATTGGGTTGATTCTTGGGTTTTGATTTAAACTAAACTAATTTATTTTGAAGAATGGATACAGTTTGAAGGAAAACAACAGGTAAATTTAAGAATTCATAGAAATGGAAAGAAAAGAGGTGTCGGGGATGTGGTGAATAAGAAGTTATTATGCAGATTGTTTAAATGGTTGTGCAGCTCATAGTAATTCAATCATTCAGGATTCCATTTTGTTACAAGATTTCCTTGGTTCGGTTCCTCTTGTTTGGAATTAGAGCGATTGACTCCTTGGTCTGGTAGTCAATGTCCTTAATTCTTTATTATGTCCAGTCCATTACTTGAATCGGTGAAAACCTTCCAATGGTCATGTTTGTTTGCACCGTTACTTTTCTTTTGTATCGCTGAGAATCCTTCCCTTGGTCTGGCTAAGAATTCTCAGTTATATTAGACAGTGGCTTAAGAAAAGTAAGATGAATTACAACGATTCAAACACAACTATATAAAACAATATACAAATTATAATCCCATCATCCACAGCCCCAACATGAGGTATTTAGTTACACATAGAATTTAGGTGAGAAATAACACATGTGATACCTGACGAATTCATTGTGTAGGCGTCGAGGTAGAGTATCGGAGGGTGGAATGGTGGAATAGCGGAATGACGGAACCTTGGTGGCTTCGGGAATGGTGGTAGCAGAGCTTCTCCCTTCTCAAATGGTTCTCCCCCCTTTGCATCCGTAGGCCAAGGCCTCATTTTATAGAAAAATAAAGTACACGGCGTGTATAGAAAGTACACGCCATGTACTTTTCGTCAATGCGTTTTGGCACCTTTTTCTCCACTGGAAGGTGGCCAAGCACGCCATTCTTGACTTTTGCACATGGCGCTGCCTGCAAGTTGAGTGAACACGGCATGTAGCACTGCCATACACAGCATGTAGCACTGCCATCCCCTTCTAGAATGGCAGACACGACATGTAGAAGTTCAAACATGCCACGTCCTCATCAATGGCCACATGGGCGTGTGGACTTTTCGCTGCAACCACTGCTTCTAGAAGGTGGTACACGGTGTGTAGCACTGCCCCACACGGCGTGCATCTCTGCCTGGCGACATGGGTGTGTACTCCCTGCTTTGGTCCGTGTCCTAGTCTGGATGTACACGGCGTGTATAGAAAGTACACGCCATGTAGTTTCAAAAATTTCACAAACTTCCCTTTATCCGTGTATTAAGCCAGAAAGCTCCTGCAAGTAAACAGATTTTCCAAAATCAAAGAATATGTTCATGAAACCACATATATTTGCTGAAAGCATGCTTTTATCTTCAATTATATATGAGGAAATGTATACATAAATTGGGTGCATCAATATGGGTTTAAATAACATTCAATCAAAAGGAATCATGGGGTAAGGTATTTCATCTCAATTTACATTTCATTGAGACTTATTTTTTATTATGAACCAATTCAATTTTATGTAGTGTATATACTACCAATTTGACATGTAATAACATGAATTAATCATAATTTATGGTATTTTAACTTTCACTTTGAATCATTTCATCCAAGTGTATTTTAATTAAAAATTATTTAGTGGTAAAATATATTGTACAATCTCACTTTATTTTGTGGTTGCTAACTTTATTTTGAAACAATTAATTTTTTATAATAATTTTTCACTAGAAATTAAATTTGTCTTAAATATCCATATTCTATCATGATGTATATGATTATTCTCTAAACTGTATACCATTTTTACATATGATTTTTTACTTTGAAAGTTATTTGATTAATAGTGGAAATATTGATAAATCTATATCCTTTACTCAATATGGATATTTAATGATAAGGAATATTGTTCATAAATTAAATTGATTATTTGATATATGCTTAATGATTTGGACATGAAAAAAAGGGTGGGGTCCAGTTATATATATCCCCTTATGCATCAACGGGTCTCATGAGATAATTTAGTTGGCCAAACCCTATGAGTTTATACCCATTAGTTTTAAACTATTGTGTCAAAGGTCTTGACAGTATAAGAATAGTTTTCAAAAATATATTAGTTTGTACACAACAATTTTAAACTACCTTTTGAAAGGTCTTGATGATATAGTTATCATGTTCCTAATACATTATGTACAATAATTAATCATTTCCTTAATTAAGAATCTAGTTATTATTATCCATGAGATTTTTACAATGATATTATCTCTAGATGAATTTCATAATCAGTTTATTGGTTAAATGTAGTGTGTTTTCATCTTTTTTATCTTTCCATATTAATAATTCCTTATCCAGTTATGATGATCAAGTTATTTATAAGGAATGAGTTTTCATTTATTTCCTTCTTTATATGGATTAGGATTATTTATTCAAGATAGCTTCCGTTGTACTTAACCCTTACTGATCATTTGATCTCACCCTTATTTTGTTTCCTTTATCCATGATATGAAGAAAAAATCTTTGAATGAGTTTTCAATGATGTGGTTTATTTTCTTTTGTTATGTATTATGTTTTATTTTCTATTGAAAGTATAAAATGGGTATCATGTTTGTATCTGATTCTAAAAAAACAGATAAACTGATCGGTCTTTTTAGATTTGATTCCTTCTATCTATGCCAATGTAATAAAGTAAGGTATTGGCTCCACACTATTGGGGTCGGGGTCTTTATAGTTGGTATCAAAAGAATTTTAGTAGAAACATTGGGAACTATATTAAGGAAAACATATATTATGGAACATAACCCTATGATATAATTTGAGGATAAGTATAGAAGAACATCCTAAATTTTTGGTGTGGAAGATATTATATAGTTTTTCCTTGTAATAGATCCCTACCAAGATACTAAAAGTGGATTTGGTTTTGGAAATATTGTAATTAGAGGTAATAACTCTGAAAAGGGTACATTGGAATTGACCTAATCATCACCTAGTGCATGAAAATGGCCTTTACTATTCACCTAGTTTTACACTCCTGGGATATATGTTTAGGATAATTCACATTTTCTTTACGAACCACTATGAAGGTTGGAAATAAAGATATCCCCAAAGAAACCATTGTTTATGGTTCTGAGATTAACAATGAATAGTTTTTTAAAAAAAATTATGTTATCCATTACACCTTATATAGAACTATATATTATGATTTAAAATTCATAATTTTATGAGCTAATCTAGTATATTTCATTGTTTAGAAATAGTACCTGGAAGGAAGAAGGTTATCAATACTCATAGACAATGTATAGATTTCTCTACTGAGGAAACTAATATAACTACTATTATAATGGATCAAATAATGGATATATTAGGTCATATTGATTAGGTTATGAAAAATAACCTTGCCTGGATGGAAAAACATATTCCACAAAAAGTTTCTCTAATATTGGATCGCTTTATGCAATAGAATCCCCCATCAGTTAGTGTGACTACTAATCCAATGAGAGTTTACCAATAGATTAAGTCTCTAGATAAGATCTTTATGGCCTTGGGATGTAGTGAAAAGGAAAAGGTTACACTTGTAGTGTATTTTCTCAAAGGCGATGTTGATCAATGGTGGTCGTTGATATGAAATACTTGGGAGGAGGAGGAAATAAAACTCATGGAATGGAATGATTTTAAGGAGACATTATTCAATAAATATTTCCCTCATGAGAAACAAACTGAGATGAATATAAAGTTCCATAGATTAAATAAAAATGAAGAAAAAAGTTTTGTGGATTATGAATCTACCTTTACAAGTTTATCAAGGTATGTTACAGATTATATATGCTACACAGAGTTTAAGATTGACCATTTATTTGAAGGGATTTATCCAAGTCTCTAAAGGGCACTGGTCTCTCAAGATTTTTCACCATATGATGAAATAGTATTATGTTCCATATAAAAAGAGAAGGAATTATCTAGATATTACATATTCAAGGGAAATAAAGAGAATAAGAAGTCATCCAAACACCATGAAAAAGGGAATGTATCAAATAAAAGTATGAGAATGAAGAAATTTACACCTTTTGAGAACTATGGAAAGAATCACCCTCGGATACTTGAAGGGATTATGATTTTTTTATAATTTTAATGATAAGGTTCACGAGTAAAAATAATTCAATGGGAATAAACAAATCAATGATTTACAATGCTTGAGTTATACATATATGGGTCACTATGTAAATTAATTCCCCAAGTGTCAATGGAATCCCCCATAGAAGAGTCCAAATGGAGAATACCAAGATTATGAAATCACTATAGCTAAGGTGGAATTACCCAATGATGTAGTGGTAGGTACTTTAATCCTATATTAAAATTTAGCTAATTCTTTACTTGATTCTAGATCCTCATAATCTTTTTAATCAGACTAATTTTCTAATAAAATTAGACATTTACCTTTTAATTTAAGAAGGTAGCTATCATTCAAAAATCTTAGGGAAATTATCACTACAAAAAGGATGTGTTGGGAAGTCCCCATTATGACACATAAATGGTATTAATTTACTAAACTTATTATCATACCTATGGTTGACTTTGATATAATCCTTGGTATGGACTGGATTTCAAAATATGATACGAAGATTTATTTAAAGAAGAAGAAAATTATTATTTGTGAGGAAAATGTATAATTTCCTATCCTTAGAATAGATACATCATTATTTGATTCATATCTAGATCCACTCCAGTAGCACTACTGAATGAGATTCTTGGGAAATAAGAGAAGATATAATCTAGGGATGAAGAAGGTAAACTTCAAATTGAGGATTTACCTATTCTGCATGAATACATTGATTTATTTCCAGAGGAATTTCCTGGATATCCCCCTGAGAGTTAAGTTGAGTTTTCCATTGATTTAATCCCTGAGGCAAGAATAATATAAAATACTACCTATATAATATCCATTGTAGAATTAGTGGATTTGAAGTAACAATTAGAGAAGTTTTATGATAAGGTATCTATTCACCCTTTTATTTACCCACGGGAATCACATATTCTCTTCCTTAAGAAGAAATATGGATCCATGATGGTGAGCAATGATTATATATAAATGAATGTTATTATAATAAAGAACAAGTATACCCCACCTCACATTGATGACATATTCATTCAAATTCATGAAGCCCAATATTTTTCAAAGATTGGCCATCATTCTAGGTATCATCAATTGATATTAATGAATGAATACATTCCAAAGAAAACTTTACAAATGAGGTATGGACATTATGAGTTTATAGTAATACCATTTGGATTATATAATGCTCCCTCTATTTGTATGAATCTAATGAACAGTGTATTCAAGGAATTTATTGATGACTTTCTATGGTATTAATTAAAGACATCTTGGTGTAATATAAATTATATTAGGACCATGATAATCACTTGCGTATTATTATTTAGACTCTTAAAAGTAAAGAGTCATATGGGAAATTTAGTAAGTTTGATTTAGGGCCCCAAAAATTTTCTTTTCTTGGATATATTATCTCCAATGGTGGGGTCTTAGTTGATCCTATGAAGATAAAGGAAGTAAAATAATTTCTCATACCAACAAACATAATTTAGGTATATATTTTCATTAGTTTGGAAGGTTACTATCAATTATTTTTCAAAAAAATTCTTGATTAGATTTCTCTTTAATCAAACTTGCATGTAAAGGGGTTAAGTTTGTTTGGAAAATGGAATGTGAAGAATGTTTTGATGAACTAAATAATAGATTTTTCAATGATATGATTTTAAATCTATCATCTAAAAGTGATGGGTTTTTTATATATATTGATTCATAGAATAAGGGACTTGGTTGTGTCTTAATGAAAAATGATAAAGTTATTGTGTATGAATCAAGGCAATTGAAGACTTGTGAACAAAACTATCCAACCCATGATCTTGACCAGATAACTATAATCGTTTATTTAATGATATGGTTAAATTATCACTATGTTGAAATATATGAGATATGCATGGATCATAAAAGCCTAAAATACATATTTTCATAGAAATATCTCAATATGAGACAAAGGTGATGGCTCAAGCTACTCAGGGATTATGATTTCTCAATACACTATTATAATAGTGGGTTCCCCATAACCAACTATGCATTAATTGTTGATAACCATATCATGTATACATTTATATATACATGAAACTTACTATTATAGTGCGGATATTTTTTCCATCCACTATTTAATGGTAATTTCCATTGATTTTTTATCGTATCAAAAGATTATAGAAGATCCCAGACTATAATAAGAATCTTGAGATACTATGACATTAATCTTAAAAAAATGTCTTATGGTCTAGATACATATTACTAACTAGACATGGTAGATATTTGACTATTAGGTATTGGGGACTCATAAGCATTGATACTTCTTCTCAGGAAGTTCTGACTTGGAGATCTCTAGTAGTGAGATCATGAGGAAAGACCCACCAATAGGAACACTACATGTTTCGGGTGTCATGGGTTGTTCCTATCTACGGACATGTGTAATGGTCTCCTGACTTGAGATCATTACTAATGTGTTCCATTTGATCACATACTTTGATTCAAAGAAAAAACCATTATAATGAAATCATGGTGAGTCTGCTTGTGTTGGGTGCATCATTTGTGGTATGTCATTTTTTGAGTGGTCAATAAAGGATTTGTTGCTTCCAGATTAAGGAAGTAATATATCTTGGGAAATGTTGATCAATATGGTAGTAACTTTATAAGACTATGGCCATGGAATTCGAGGTTAAATCCATCCATTTCTATCAAAAAATAATAAACCATGAAAATACGATGACATGGGTGTGCGTCCTACTTTATGAGATATTTAACAACCAAGAGATTGTATTACACAGTGCATGTCCGTAGGTTGTTTGTCATTACTTTGACTATACTTATCTGTTTAGGGGCCATGATGGGTTGTTATATCCCACTCTTAGTCTATGAATGATATTAACTGCTATCGAGATAATGTCCTAGAGGTTCACACACAAAAATGTATTAAAAAATATTCTATATTCAGTTGAATAGATATATTGGAAAAGGTGGGATCCGGGACAGGGGTCTGGGATTTTTCAAAGTAGATAGGATCACCAAAGTAATAAATAAATTCATATTATTCAAGTTCGTAATAATTAACATTGAATTTATTAATTAAATATATTTAAACGTTTTAAATTAAATACATTAAAATATTATTTTAATGAATATTAATTTAAAATATTTAAGGCTCATTTAATATTTGTAGGAATGAAGAGTTGAGTTAATGGCTCAGTTATTTTCATGTAATATATTTATTTATATTAAAATAATGTGATAATAATAGAAATGGTTTTTATGACTCAATATAGTAGTCATAATATACTATTTATTTAGTGAGAAATATATATTCGGGTATCGGGAGTTTATTATGGATATTTTATTGTCTCCCTATATATATAAGAAGAGAGGCTCTCACCTATAACTATTCATTTCCTCTCTCTATATTATACTCTCTCCCATATTATAGAAAGAGAGGCTCTGGATATATGAGTTAGTATTGATATCCTTCTCGCGCATTTCAAGAAAGGCAATGAGGTGATCGTCGGAGTGTCAAAGGTGTCATTAGATCTCTGCACAATCACCTATAATTCAATGATCAGTGCTCACACGGTTTCTTGAAGCATTTGTGGATGATCTAGAGGAATTTGGCTTTGGATTATCTGAGTAGTGATTTCCAATGATGAGTAGATGTCGACCATGGATTCAGATCAAACCATGTATTAGTGGTTTTAATTTTTGTGCTTAGAATCTTCATGTGGGATCCTTAGCATATACTGATCAACGCTTCATCGATGTCGACGAGTTCATGTGATCATCAGTGGAAATTTTTTTAGAAACCCACTATTTGGAGCTTCTGTTGCATGATTGGTACCTTCAATTGGTATCATAGTGATGTGTAATGATTTTAAGCCAATAAAAAAATTAAATTTTCATAAAATTTAACAAAGGTCGTCATTCTGGTCCCGACTCTGTAGATGGTGAGTAAATTCGACATCAGATGTCCAAGTTATGGTCATCCTATGTTTTAAATATGAATTAAAAAAAATTAAATTTTATAGGTATTAGAATTCAAATCCCATATATATTAATTTTATACCAAAAAATAGCAGCGTGTTTTTCATCATTAAATCTGATCACCGATGGGATTCTGGTCGCCAAAAAAATGATTTTTGGCCACCAGATAATTTTCCACTACTGAGTCTTATATTGTATGAGTTTTATTATAATAAAACTTTTATTATTATAATATTATTATTATTTTAAGTGGGTTTTTTTTTTGGATAATTCCACATTTGAGATAAAATATGTAAAAGGGCTAGCGGGTCTGGTTTTGAAAAAAAATGAAAAGAAAAAAAATGAAGACCCAAAAGTAGGTCTTCTCTTACAAGATGTTCGGCGACCCAACCTCGACTGCCCTCTTATTCTCTATTGGACGCTCCCTAGGGCCATATGGATCTACCCAATACCAGGTGCATCCTCCCCTTTGATGGTCTTCTCCCTGTAACGGTTATCGGTCCAAAGTCTTATGACACTGGTGCTCCACCCTGCGGTCCTCGCCTCTGCCTACACCTCCCCATGTAGTAGCCTACATGCCTATGTCCAACCCAGATATGGCCTTGTCGACTGCCTCTTTCACTATCCAACTAGTGAGCTCCACCAGCCTCCCACCTCATGTGACCCCGATTCGCTAGTCCCAACCTCTGCTTCAACCAGCTATCCTGGATCAGGCCAACTACGACCGTCCTGAATCTAGCCTCCTACTACCTCTCATGAATAGCATCCTTTACTCCGATGAAACACCCCCACCTAGTCCGCACCTCCTCAGATCTAGTGGGCCTCCTTTATCCTCTTGTGCTTCTGGCGACCACCCCAAGTGGACCCCACTATCGTCAGATCCCAAATCGGAGTCGCCCCAATGCCCTACTCCACCTCTGAGTTGCCATCGCAACCGCCCACTGGACACCTTATGTTCACCAGCACTTCTGGAAACCACTAACCACCTCAGAACAACCTTACCCATGGAAAATTGACCCTCTCATTGATGGGGGATGTCGTAGTTGAGTTGACAACATGGTGGACAAATGAGGAAGCACCGCAATCGGATAGGTAACCCCTGCCTTGGTCCAATCCACCCTGAAATAGGTTAGGATGGGTTAGCCTAACCTAGAACGAGTTTGGGTGAGCCCGCCCAACCTATAACACTATTGTGCATGGGTATGCACCACCCAAATGGGCCTACGTGGGTTCAGCCCAACCTGCAAAGGCCTTGCTCGGGGTTTTCGGGGCTTAGTAGTTTTAAATAATCAAAAACTGATTTAATTAATTGATTTAATTTTAGTTTTAAATTAAATTTATTAAATATTATTTTTTTGTTTAAGATTAATTTTATTAATTTTAGGACAAATTAATTTAATTTTGGTGTTAAATTAAATTAATTATTTAATTTAATTTTTGTTTTTAAAATTAAATTAATTAATAGGACTGAATGAAAAAATATTATTGAATTATAAATAAGAGTGAAATTATTATTTCAATCAAAGGCCCTTTGAAAAATAATTTAATGTAATTATAATTTAATTTATACATTTATTTTTATATTCAAGTTTAAAGCGTATTAGACTGATTACGAGCCATTGAATGACCAATGTATGTCTGGTGCCTATTTGTTTAATTCATTTATTTAATTTATTATTTAAATGGTTATTTGTAATAAGTAGTTTAATTAAATGGTGATTTTTTATCATCTAAGAAACATTAGATATATAAGGTCATGTGTGTCCAATTTTTCAGAGTTGTATTTTATACTCTTGAGACCCCCTCACCAGCATGTGAGTACTATTGTATGATGACAAAGACAAGTAGTGATGCACTTTGTACCATGTTATGGAGACACACCAGATAGGAGTATGATGCATTGGATATGAAAGTGTTGCAACTCGAGTCGCAAGTGAAGCAACTCGATGTATTATCCCTAGGGTCTAGGTTGATACCTTATTCACTCAATGGATCAACCTTTAGTATTATCTCATGATCAAGTCTTCATTTTTTTTCATGGTTCATTATTATGTGTATTTTTAGTTTATGCATGATCACATAGAATAACAAACGGGCATGCAAGATAAAATGAGCATGTGATGTGATGAATGTTTTTTATTTATTACATGGTCATTTGTGAGTGTGATCGCATAGTATGTTATTATCAGATAGAAAATGGTTTATTTATTCACTAAATAATAATAAAACCCTCAAATAAATATAATTCATAAATGCCTTTCATTATTCTAATTGGGACAAAATCAGGTGTTCATGGTGCTCATCATCCAAAGTTGAGGGTGTCTCTTACTAACGGGGAGTTCTTATGAGGGTGGTGGGTTGACTTAACTAATTTGGTAGTAAGGATTATCTAAATTTATCTTTCTATCATTTTATAGGAGAGTGTTGAGAAAATCAAGTTATGATTTTAGAAGCTGGGACTTCACTCAATAGATCAGGGAACCTCAAGTTAATGTGGTTGGCCAGTCAAATCTCTACCTTGAAACCTCTAAGTAGTGGTGTAAACAAAGATTGTAGACTATGAGGGGAGTTTCTGGGATCCTTTCCACTATAATACTCAAATTTTTAGAGTATTCATATTCTATCACAGAGGGTTCCAAGAATTTGATAAAATAGTGGTATATATTTAATAATTTAATTAATTAATCAAAATATCTAAATCGGTAATCAAGATAAAATTACTAATCTATTATAATTTTATTTTTGTAGAAAATGGAAAGTTATACTATAATAAATACTGTAATAAATAAGAGAAAAATTAAATTTCCACAATGTCACGAGTTTTCAAGTGTAGTACAGGTGATTATGCACAATACTATAGTACGTGAAATTCATGGTGCTAGTGTCCCCAATAGTTGTTAAGATACCTCTGGAAGCAAGGATCTAAAATTATTACAAGATACTCATGTATATAGAATATTATGGTTATTTTATAATGTTATCATCAACGTATGATGCTAGTTGTGGTCACTATATCAGGACTTTGGAGATATAAATTGTAGTGTCATCTCTAAGAAGTTCACAAGGAGAAAGTTAAGCAAGATATGAATAGGTATTGATTACACTGGATCTATGTAAATGTAAAGGTAGATAATTATCTTTCAAAAAATCCTATTCTATTATCATTTTCACTCATTTAGTCCAGTCTCATTTTAGGTTATAAAATGGAATTATTTGAGTAAACGCTTAATTACCTATTCAGGTAAGGTTCTCCAAGTAAATAAGAAAAACAAAGAAATATTCATATTTAATTATTTGGGTGTACAAATTTAAATACAAGGTAAAAATTATAATGGATAGAAATGATAACAAATAATTTGAAACATCCTTCAATGAAATTGGTATTAACAGAGGTTATTTTCTTTATATATCATGAAATAAAATAATGTAATTTTAATTGTAATAATTTGAATTAAAGAAACAAGTTATCACTTATTATTTAGTAATATTCATCAATATAAAAGTAATGTTTCAATATTTCTTATTGGGTTTTAAATAAAATATGAAAATCACATATGTTTATATAAATAAAGAAACCAAGTGAGTATAGAAATGTTACTAGAAGTTTGGTGTATTCTCTAAGCAGTCGGGAAAGGGTGATTCCTAATTCGGCAGTGAGAAGTACGTGACTTCTATATTTCCAAGTGAATGATTATTTTCAAACTATTATTGATTATAACTGAAACATTTATCTCAAATATTATTGAACAAAAGAATAAATTATTCTAGGTTAAGGAATGAATTCTATTTGTGGTGTTTAATAATCAACATATAGTTCAGCGATACATGAATCATAGGAAATATCTGATGAATGTAAAATGTAAGACTTATTTTCCCAGTGGAGGAAAGATAAATTATTTTCAAGAAAAACTAAACTGGATGTCGAGGATATACCAAGTACGGTATTTAAACTTAGTTGGGCTAAACACCTTAGGTATTATAGATGTATATAATTGGTTTTGGACAAAGGAATCTTTAGAAATAAAGGTAATCCAAAAGGATTATGGAATTAGTTCAAAAAGTGAGGGAGAACTATTCCAAGGGTAAGCTAATGGTAGATATATTTCATTAGATTCCATTAATTCATTAAGGAATGGTAAAATAAAGTATGATATATGCATGTTCATAAGATATGAGTTACTTCATTCCAGTATGCAAAGAATATCTTGACCAAACAATCATCAATAAATATAATGTATCATGGAGTAATTCCTAAAGGTAAATTACTTTATCCACATCACGACATTGATGTTAATAAAGTGGATCGATAATGAAGTATTACATGTTAACATTGATAAAAAAATGTAGAATAGAGTAATTCTTAAATGCATATTACCTTATCCACATCACAGAATTGATGTTAATAAAGAGGATCGATGATGAATTCTTACATTTTAACATTGATCAACAAAATTTAGTTTGGATTAATTCCTAAATGTATATTTTATACATTAGAGTTATTATGAAAGGATTTTCAATATTGCAACTTGTAGAAACTTCCATTATATTTCAATACGTACTTAGAAAATAATGGTGATATCCCATAACCATATGCAAACTATAATGAAAAATGGATATCATATGGGTCACAGTATGATAGAAATCCATTATGTTATAAGACATGTGTTTAAATGCAAAGTTTTTTTTAGGATATAAAAAAAACTTACATAAAAAAAACACAAAGTGAATCTAATGTAATTTTCCTAATAGTTTCTTAGGATAATACATAAATACCTAAGATAGAAAAGTTGTAGTAAAGTGATAGACTTCATTTCTATATAAGGATTCACATCACTATTAGAGATAGTGGGAGCTAGATTGACTTGGGTTTAGTCGATCCCATAGATGGACATGTAGTTGTCATAGGAACTACTTCCACAAGTGCAGGTGGAATAGGTATATTCCAAAGACACATACTATGTAGGAAGGTTAAAAACCATATTGATGGTTTTAATATTCACCATAGTCTGTGATACATTATTCATTAAGAATAATAATACCTACAAGTAAAAAATTTATGTAAATAAGCTAATATTGAAAAGACCAACTAAAATTCAATAATGGATTCCAGGTATCAATGTGAAAATAGAATTATTATTTTGAATATTTTGGTGGGTATGAAAATGATATTATACATGGATGGTACAATTGTAGTGCCAATAAGGCTTGATTGGTTATACCAAATCATTATGTCTAAATCCATTAGAATTTTACTTGTCATAGATTATATCTATGATCAGTTTATTGAGTATTGGATGTCATGACTACCAATTATGGAAGGTATCTATATGTCGCAACTAGAAAGGGATGGTCACATCACAAAATACTTATAAAGGTTCAAAGTTACTGAAATATAGTTTAGGATTAAAGTAAGAAACAGGATAATAGAGTATTCATTTGGAATGAATGTTTGAAATGTGTCTACCAAATGTTAGTGGGAGATCCCATGTTTTCTAAGTAAAATATGTTTGGAAACATATGTAAAATGGATATTAGTATTACAATTAATTAAGACCAAAATAAAATATATTATCTAGTGATTGAATTAATGCAGCAGCCTAAGTTCTAGGGAAAAGGATATACTGATATAGAACTAAATGTTTCTAAGACCTATTCAATCATACATATAGTGACATGCTATTGAAAAATACAAAATAGAACAAGTCAAGATAATAATTGTTTCCAATTTCACATGGCATATATCTCTATAGTTTGATATGTTTGAGACATAGGAATAGATTAACATGGTATGTTCAAATCCATTATCTTAAGCAATGGATCAATCATGTATTCCATGATATTTAAAATAATTGATATTGTCAAGACATACTTTATTATAGGTAAATATCAATTATATCCATGAGAACTACAAGTAAAGATGTCAGAACTATATTATTTTACTTTTGAAAGTACAAAAGATAGGTACCTGGTAGGTGGAGAAGAAATGATATTAGTTTTTAGGGGGAACAAACTAGTCTTCTTAGATCCATGTGATCTAATATCATAGTTAGGATAAGGTTTTTAGTGATACAAGCTCATAAAATTCAGTGGTATCCATACCTACAAACTCTGAGTATTTCTCAACTTCTGGGGAAGATAAGAAGAAGTTATATGCAATGATTTTATCCAGTTCTTGGAATCGCACCAAGTATGTAAAGTGTTATCATAATATAAATTATGATATTCTTAATATCCAATATGTCAAGTTATGATGGTAGAAAAAAGTGATATACTCAGGGATACCATCTCTTGAGAAGTTTTACTCAAGGATGTGAGGTTGCATTAGAATATTTTCTATGTGGATAAATCATGTCAGTCCCATCAACTAAAGTTGTGACTCAGCAAAAATAGGATCTTAATCATGTGAGAGCTAACAAGGCTGGTTAGCATATTGGATCTAGTGCAAGTGGGAGTGTTGTGATAGTGGGTTCCTTAAAACAAACTATTCAGTACTTTATGATTACCATATCATGTATACAATTAGATATAAATAATGTAAAATTACCATTATATTCTAGATATTTCTATGTCCACTATTTAATGGTATTGTCAACAGATTATTTGTTGTATCAAAAGGTTATAGCAGACCCCAGGCTATAATGATAACCTTGAGATACTATGACATTAATATTTAAGAAAAACATATGGTCTAGAAACATCTTACTAACTGGATAGAGTATATGTTTGAATATCAAGTGATGGAGGCTCATAAGCATTGAGACTTCTTCTCATGAAGATCGCACTTGATGATCTCTAGTAGTGGGATAATGAAAAAAGACCTTTCAATAGGAACACCACATGTTTTGGGTGTCATTGTTTGTTCCTATATATGGACATGTGTAATAGTATCCTAACTTTTTATTATTACCAATGTATTAAATTTGATCATGTACTTTTATTAAAGGAAATACCATGATAATGAAATTTTGGTGAGTTATCTTGTGTTGGGTGCGTCATTGGTGGTATGACATTGGTTGAATGCTCAATATAGGATTTGTCACTTCTAGGTTAAAGAAGTAATATATCTTAGGTCATACTAATCAGGATGGTAGTACCTTTATAAGACCATGTTCATGGCAGTCAAGGGTAAATCCATCTAGTTAGATCAATAAATAATAAATCAAGAAAAGATGATGACATGGGTTTGTGTCCTTATTTATGTAATATTTAAAAACAAAGATATTATATTAGAAAGTGCATGATCGTAGGTTGTTTGACATTTCTTTGACTATTATTATCACTTTAGGGTCCATGATGGGTTGATAGATCCCGATCTTGGTCTATTAATGGTATTAACTGCTATCAAGATAAGGTCCTAGAGGGTCACACACAAAGAGTATTCAAGAATCCTCCATGTTCAATTGAATATGTATATTGGAAAAGGTGGTACCCTCCACTAGAGTTCAGTATTTGTCCAAGTGAATATGATCACCAAAGTAATAAATAAATTCATACTATTCAAGTTAATAATAATCAGCATTTAATTTATTTATTAAATGTATTTACAATTTTTAAATAAAATAAATGAAAATGTTATTTTAATGAATATTAGTTTAAAATATTCAAGTTTCAATAAATATTTTTGGGAACGATGAGTCAAGTTAATGGATCAATTATTATCATGTAATATATTTATTTATATGAAAATTATGTGATAATAATATAAATGGTTTTTATGACTCAGTATAGTAGTCATAATATACCTTTTATTTAGTGAGAAATATATATATTCGGGTATTGAGAGTTTGTTCCAAATATTTTATTTTTTTCACTATATATATATTAAGAGAGGTTATCACTTATAACTATTAATTTCTTCACTAACTCTATCTATTCTTATCCCTTCCGTATTTTATATAAAGAGACTCTAGATCTAGGATTTCGGATTGAGCTCCCTCTCATGCATCGCAAGCAGGGCAATGCGGTGATCATCGGAGCGTTGAAGGCATCGTCAGATCACCACATTAGCACCTGGAATTCAACGATCGACGCTCATGTAGTTTCTTGAAGTGCATGTGGATGATCTAGAGTAATTATACTTCATATTATTAGGTTAGATATCTCCAATGACAAGAAGACATTGAGCATGGCTTTAGATCGAACCAGGTATTTATGGTTTTAATTTTTGTGCTTAAAATATTCATGTGGGATCCTAAACTTATACCAAGCAATGCTTTGCCGACGTGAATTATTTTATGTTGATAGTTGGTTGAAAAATTCTAAAAATACCACCATTTGGAGATTTTGATATGGGCCTGATACCTTTATACAATACCACCCTAGGAAAACAAATAATATAGTGGATGCACTAAGTGGGAAAGATCATGGAGTTATAACCCAAATGAGTATTGAGAGATATCCTATATTTATGGTTCTAGTAAATATATATATGTTAATTATTAAGTAATAAGACACATCACTCATTTTTCAAATTTATTTTAAATCATATTTATTATAAAAGATAAATAAGTTCTCAATTTGATGATGAGAACTTTGAGAAGGAAATAAAAGCTGTGAATGATGGTAAATTAGCATACTTCGTTTGTGAATATGGTATTCTCTAATTTGGAAATAGATTATGTGTTCCATATATACCTAAGATAAAAAGGGAATTATTGGTTGAATCTCATAACTCAAATTTCTTTATACACTCTAGTCTCATGAAGATATTTAGGGATTTGAGGGAATATTTTTAGTGGGATAACATGATGTGTGAAATTGATAATTATGTGTCTAGATGTTTGGTTTGTCAACAATTTAATGCAATGAGATAGCATCCTAGAGGAGTTATGAAACCTATACTTATTACTATATGGAAAAGGGATGAAATTACTATGGACTTTGTTACATGACTACCAAAGATTCCTAAAAATAATGATGCAATATGGTTTATCATTGATCACCTAAACAAGTCGAAACATTTTGTAACGAACCAATGTTTTATCAATGAAATTGCCTTCTTCTAATTATTCCTCATATTATAGTCACATTAGGAAACACAATGTCATATCATGATAATAAATACTATGTGACCATTAAACATAATTTGTCCACTTCTGTGTCTTGAATTTCAAAAATCCGACATACACGGTTGCGTTCAGGGTGATTTTTGGGGTTTGATGGAACAAACTTAATTTTTGGTGAATAGTAACCTACTCTTATGAATGGTAACCTACCCTTATGAATATTAATATTAACCTTATTAATATTAAATCATCTAAAAGAATATTAACCTCACCCTTGATTTTATAAATAAAATTTAGGCATATTATAAGTGATAATATGACTATAGTAAAAGTATTGGTATTTTTGTAATTCATAAATAATTAATTATAAATAATTAATTAATTTAAAATAAAAATATTTTTCCTAAAATATGTTCATAAATTAACAATTTTATTTCTTTTAGTTTTAAGATAATTTTATAAGACCTTATGTAATTTTTTAAAACATTATAAAATCAGTTATAGTTTTAAAATCGGTATTTTTCAAGTAAATTATGATTTTAATTAAAAATTAAATTAATCATATTTATAAAATTATTTATAAAAAATTGATTTCATTTTTTTATTCTACACATCAAAAAAAATTAGGGTGAATTTTTGGGATTTTTCTAAAATACATGAATTTTTTATGAATAGTAAAATATGGTAATTTACCGTATATATACATTATAAGTTAAATGAACTATTCTTAGAATCATAGTTGAGTTAATAAGCCTTGGTTAGAACTAAAATTCACATGTTACTATTTTTTTCATGGAATAATCACTATTTATTTTCTTATGGAAAAATAATAAACTAATGAATAAAATATCAAGAAAACCCCCCTCCCCTCCACTATAAAAAATACCCACACTCCCCTCTTCTCTTCACTCCTCTCAGGCCTTGTACGTTGCCTAAATTCAACTAAAATATATCCCCAATATCCACCCCCACGTCCATAATCCCTCCGTATCTTCAAAATACCAAATCCTCTCCCCTTAAGAGGCTCTCAAAGAAGATTAATTCAAGAGGTAAATTCCTCTTTTCAATTCTTTTACTTTCCTTTCAAGTTCCTTTGTTTTATTTTCTATCCCTACCTCTCTTAATCCAAATTTTATGAAAACTCTAGTACCTTATATGTAAAATAATTTGGTTATGATAATATAATAAGTTATTATCATCTCTCTTTTACCCTTCGTTTATATTAGAAACGAAAACAAAATCTGAGATGTGTTAATTCATCACATTCAAAGACAATGGGTTTTCAATTTCTTTTACCATCTTCAATTCTGGTCATGAAATTATTTTTATAGTTGAACCTGAATATAATATATGTATTATGTCAAATATATCATTCAATAGTTATTTTATACACATTATTTTGATTTATAAATCAAAATGTGTTTCTTGTGATAAAAAACTGCCCATTAACCCAAAAGGTTATCACTAAAGTTTTATATAATGATTCAAATTCACTCAAAGTAACCAAATTAAATTTACAACCATATAAATTTATGGATGTTAAATAATAAAATATAACTCCAATTCTGGAAAACCATCCTCATTTTACATGATTATCCATTCATTTATATAAGTAAACCAATCATGAAACAAACGAACCCGAACAATGAAATTGAACCTCATAACCAATCAAAAATGTTACGAATAAACTAAAAAAGGCTATAATAAATCAATTAAATGTAAAAAAATATTCTATAAATATTTATTAATGAACTTAATTTTATTATTCAGTTCATTAATATCAAGTGTAGAACACCATCAGACTTAAGGTAATGGATTCTACCCGAACCTCCATTATTCCTTCAGGTTATTCTTACTCTCTTTTTACCCAAAGGAAATCCTATATTATGTTTATGTACATATTCTAATTTTTTTATATGTCTAAAATCATATATAAATATCCATTAATCATTATCTTTTAGGTATATACATTCTTATAAGTGATTCCCTCCTCAATACTTCCCGATAAGCAAACCTGTTTTGAGGGAACTTCCTGATTTTTTCCCAATTTCAAGTGTACTACATGATCATCTTTAAGCCACCATTGTTTTTATAAAATAGGTATTTGTTTTATTAGAACCTTATTGTTTCAATTATGGTTTTATATAAAATATTATTCCCTTTTCGATTTAAAATTCCCTTTATTCTTTTCCTTAAAACCGCACTAAAGTGTTTTAATGCTAAAATTTCTTAAATGCTCTTTTTACATGTTATCACTTCTATTTTACATCACTTAACATGATATATTCCTATGTATGTTATAATTCCTTTCCTTCATGGATACTTGTATGATACGCCCATTAAATTATGATTTATGACATGATTATGATACCAATTTCTTTCCATGGGTTCCCTTATGTTTATATATGATTGATTATGTATGATTCATTATGTGGAAAGCATATTCATGAACATGTTAATATGGGTGTGCCTAGATAGTGCTCCAGTGCACTAGGTAAAGTTGAGTCTCATGATACATTATGTGAAAAGGTCTTGGTGGTTAGCCTTAACTTTTGCTACCATGTGCAACGGTCTTAGCAGTTAGCCTTGACTTGTGCTACCATGTGCAACGGTCTTGGTGGTTAACCTTGAAGTGTGATCCTCTAAGTGAAATGAGCCTTGAATCATGCTAAATTTATGTTTTATGTTTCCAAAAAATTACTATGATTCCATGTTTATATGATCCCACGTTATATGTGTTATGGTTCTATATGTTCAATTACGTTATATTCCTTTTTATATCATTATGTCACGCTTCCTAACCAATGTTCTAAAGATTTATTATTATACATATTCCCTTACTGGGTTTTATAGGCCACCAATTTTTTAATTTTATCCCCAGGTTATCCTATTTCGATGTATGAGCACAATGGAAGTTAGGATCTCAATATGAATATGAAATAAAGAAATGTTTTATGTTTTCAGTTTTGTGTACCTAGTATTCAAAGACACCATAATTCATGATCCTTGGCTTTTATTCTGATGTATAATTATGCATAAAATTATTTAATGTTATGTGTAAAAGACTAGGTTCTCTATAGTTGGTATCAGAGGATGTTCTAGTTATTTTTTGAGATTAGGAATAGAGAAATTTAGTATGAACCTAAGTATGAGACTAAGTGTAAGAAAACATCCCTAAATTTTGGTAAGTATAGAGTAAGTGGTTTATCAAGAAAATACATCCTCGTCTAGATACAAATAGGTAGAGGTGGCTCTGGAATGATGTATCTAGGGGTAAAACCCGAAAACACCTCTTTGAGATAGACTTAAACGAGAACCGGTGCACGACAACAGGCCTTGCTACACTCTTGGTTTGAAACTCCCGGGGGATATGCTTTGGTAAATTCATGAGCTTAGTAGAAAACATTATTAAGGGAATAAAAAAGGTCCCATAAGAATATAATTTAAGAAATAGATTGAGGATAACCTAGATTTAATCCTAGGGAATCACAAGTTATGATATACTTCTCCTTTACAAGTTTATCCTTTTATGTTCAAACTTTCATTTATGCTTATTAGCTAAGTAATAAATCCCTCTAATTTTAAACTCTTTTTCATAGTTATGGTGAGAAATATAAGAAAATGTGCCAAAAATCAATGTGATAGGGATTGTGAAGATTTCCCTAATGATATGCCTGATATGATGGGAAAAGGTGATCAAAACTTCATTACAGTACTTGCTCAGTTAGATCAAGTTATGAATAATAACTTGAATCCAGTAGAACGCCCTCATCCTCTAAGGAAAGAGCAAGTTGTCATATAATCCTTAATGTGGAAAAGGCCTGCCATGTTTAGTGGATCTTATGATCCCCTCCTCATGGAAAAGTGGATTAACTCCATTGAAATGATATTCTCTGTCCTCCAGTGCTCATAAGAAGAGAAAGTTGTACTGGCAGTCTATTGTTTTAATGGGGAAGTTGATCAGTGGTGGACACTGATAAAAAATATAAAGTCCAATGAGGAAATTGATTACATGGATTCAAGAGAATATTTTTCAATGAATATTTTCCCCAAAACCTCCATCTCAATATTTAAAGGGAGTTTCTCAGACTCAATCAGATGGAAGATGAGTCCATCAGGGCATATGAAGAAAACTTCACAAGGCTTTCAAGATATGCCTATAGATTTTTTATGAACACCAAAAACAAGTTAGATCGCTTATTTAATGGACTAAATCTGAGTCTAAAAAAATCATTGGTGATTTAAGACTTTGACAGTTATGATGATATTTTTTGTTTTGCCCTTAAGGTTGAAATGGAGATTAGAGACTCGCAATGGTATCATGGGCCCGGTGACAAGAAGCCGAAAATGAATTCTAATATGGGTGGTTAAGAAAATATATCTCATGATGGAAAGAAAATATAACATCCCTCATTTTAAAATTGTGGGAAGAAGCAACCTAAGAACTATCTAAAGGGAACCTAAAATTGATTCAAATATGGAAGAATGGGACATCTGGCTAAAAATTGCCAAAGGGATATGAAGAATCCCTCTAATGTGGAAGAAGAGAGTAATATTTAGATAAATTCTCATCCAGTGGTGTAGTTTTACAACTGTAAGGAACATGGGAATTATGCAAACAATTTCCCTAAGTCATGGGTTGTCTAAGGCAATCAACAATAATCTCCAAGGCAACAAGGAAGGTCTTATGATATTACTACTAATGAGGTGGATCCAGACAATTACGTGGTGACAGGTATACTAGTTATTCATTCAAGAATAGTGAACATACTTTTTTATTCTGGTTCTATGCATTCTTTCATATTTTCTAAGTTTAGCATAACTATTCAAACACCGCCTGAAAATTTGGAGGATAAGTTATCTGTGAGGATAGAGAATGGGAAAAATATTGCATCCAAATTATATAACTCCTCCCTGGTTAACATTTGTGGACTGAACCTCCCATAAAATCTTGTCATACTTCTTTTAGTAGAGTTTTATGTTATCTTGGTCATGGATTGGCTATATTTATACAAATACAACATCAATTGTTGGGAAAGGGAGATCACTATTCACATCTTGAAGCATCCTTGAATTCTTTAAAAGTGTAAGGAGGTAGATGAATCTCATTTAGAATCATTATATTAAGTGTGTATATTACTTCCTTATGAGAAAGCATGTCTATCTCAAATGATTGAGATGAAGGAGAAGATACTTCTCAAAGAAATTACCATTATTAGGGATTATGCTGATGTATTCCCTAAAGAGTTTCCTAAACGTCCTCTTGGTTGATAGGTTGAGTTCTCGATTGAACTTATTCCTGGATCCCTACCTATATGAAATACACCTTATAGAATGGCCACTGTAGAGCTGGAAGAGCTAAAGAAGATATTATTGGAGAATCTGGAGAAGGGTTTTATACGCCCAAGTGCTTCACCATGGGGTGTGCCAGTCCTTTTCTTTGCATTGATTATTGTGAACTCAATAAAATTATGATAAAGAACAATTATCCCCTAACTTAGATATATGACTTGTTTGATCAGATTCATGGGGCCATTTATTTCTCAAAGATGGAACTTCAGTCGGGATATCGCCAGTTAAAGGTGAGGAAGGAAGATATTCCCAAGACTTCCTTTTGAATGAGGTATAGAAACTATGAATTCATAGTGATGCCCTTCGGACTCACTAATTCTCCATCAATTTTCATGGTTTTAATGAATAGATTCTTTAGAGATTACCTCAAAAAAATTGAGGTAGTCTTTATCAGTGATATTATGATATACTCAAGAGCAAGGAGTAACACAAGAAGAATTTGAATATTGTGCCAAATACTTTGTAAAGGGAGAATATGTATAAAAACTATAGTAAATGTGAGTTCTGGATGGAGGAAGTATCATTCTTAGGGCATGTTATCACTAGAAAAGGAATATCTATGGATTTTTCTAATACAAATGCAATTGAAGAGTGGCCTAGGACAACATATGTAATGGATATCCATAGCTTCCTTGGTCTATCTAGGTATTACCAATAATTTTTAGAGAACTTTTCATGATTTTCAAAACCAATGATCAAGATGAAATGGAAGGGGGTGAATTTTTTCGAAACTCAAGAATGTGAGAAAATATTTAAGGATCTCAAAAAGAGGATTATCACTATGCCATTACTCACACTTCCAACAAGTGGAAAACTATTTGTGGTGTATAGTGACACTTAAAAGAAGGTATTAGGATGCATGCTAATTCAAAAATTATAAAGTGATAGCCTACACCTCAAGGTGACTAAAAATCCATGAGCAAAATTATCCTACGCATGATTTGGAGTTGGCAGTTGTGATCTTTGCATTGAAAATATGGTGGCATTATCTCTATGGGTAGAATTGTGAGATATATACCGATCACAAGAGTCTCAAATATATATTCACACAAAAATAGATTAATATGCACTGGTGAATATGGTTAGAGATCATCAAGGATTATGACTGCTCAATCCACTATCATACTGGTAAGGCAAATAAGGTGGTGGATGCTCTAAGTAGAAAGGATCCTACATCTTTGTCAATGATGAGAATTGAAAAGGATCAAATATTCTTAGATTTGTAGAGGATAGACATGAGAATCATTAAGGGAGTAACTTCATCAATCCTTTCTCAAATGATTGCTCAACCATCCCTTGTGGAGAAAATAAATGATGCTCAAAGAAAAGATGTGTAAATTCAGAAAAGGGTAGAAGCTATTATAAATGGGAAATCCTATGAGTTCAAGATTTATGAGGAAGAAATTTTAAGATTTGGGTCATGATTATATGTACCATCTGATCTAGAGATAAAGAAGGATCTTTAGAATGAATCACATAGCTCAACCTTCTCTATTCACCCAGGGAGAACAAAGATGTAGCGAGATCCCCAAGATAACTTTTGGTGGGATAATATGAAGAAGTATATTTTTGAATATACATCAAAGTGTCTGGTATGTCAATAAGTGAAGTTTTAAATATAGAATTATAAGGGGATGACGCAACCGCTACCCATACCAACATGGAAGTGGGATAACATCACCATGGACATTTTCACTGGACTTCCAAGGACATCTAAAGGAAACAATTCTATATGGGTCATTGTAGATTGTCCTACAAAGACGACTCACTTTATCACAATTTGAGAATAATTCTAATTGGATAAAATTTCATGGATATATATCAAAGAGGTGGTAAGGATTAATAGAGTACCACTATCTATTGTATCTGATAGAGATCTGAGATTCACCTCGAAGTTCTGTAAAAGTATCAAACATGCTCTAAGAACTGAACTGAACTTCAGTACAGCCTATCGTCCTTAAACTGATATCCAATCTGAGTGAACTATTCAGACACTATAAGACATATTTAGAGTGTGTTCTATGGACTTTAAAGGAGGATGTGACCAACATCTTCCACTGGTCGAATTCTCAAACAACAATAGTTCTCACTCCAGTATCTGAATGGAACCATATAAAGCCCATTATGGGAAAAGGTGAATAACACTAGAATGTTGGGACAAAGTTAGTGAGGGTAAGCTATTAGGACCTGAAATGGTCAAAGAAATGATGGAGAAGGTGAAAACCATTCGGCAGCACATCAAGAAATCCCAAAGTTGAAAAAAGCGTTATGCAGACAATCGTTGACAAGACCTTGAGTTCAAAGTTGTAGACATGGTATTTCTCTGCAGATCTCCATGTAAGAAGGTTATGAGATTTGGGAAGAAAGTAAAGTTAAGTCCCAGGTACATCGGCCCCTTTGATATTCTTGATCATGTTTGATATGTGGCCTATCAACTAGCACTTCCACCTATCATGTCTAAAGTAAACAATGTCTTTGATGTATCCCACATAAGGAATTACATACTAGATCCTTCACATTTACTCTCTTCAGAGGTGCTGCAGTTGGAGGATGATCTTTCTTATGAGGAGCATCTAGTGAAGATCTTGGATCAGAGAGATAAAGTTCTACACAACAAGACTACTCATCTAGTCAAGGTACTATAGCGGAAGTATAAGTACGAAGATTCAACATGGGAATTAGAGGAATAAATAAATAAAAATTATCCACACCTATTTATGGCTTAGAATGTAAAGCGAGATTTTTTAGGTCGAAATTTCATAAGGGGGGAAGAATGTAATGACCTAATGTTTTATCAATGAAATTCCCTTATTATAATTATGACTTATATTATAGTCACATTAGGAAATACAATTTCATATCATGATAATAAATATTATGTGATTATTAAACATAATTTTTTCATTTATTTGTCTTGAATTTTGAAAATCTAACATACACAATAGTGTTTAGGGTGATTTTTGGGGTCTGATGGAACAAACTTAATTTTTGGTGAAGAGTAACCTACCCTTATGAATATTAATATGACCCTTATTAATATTAAATCATCTAAAATAATAATAACCTAGCCCTTGATTGTATAAATAAAATTTAGGCATCTTATAAGTGATAATATAACCATTGTAAAATTATTTGTATTTTTGTAAGTCATAAATAATTAATTAAAAATAATTAATTAATTTAAAATAATATTAATTTACCTAAAAGGTTTTCATACATTATTAATTTTATTTATTTTGGTTTTAAGATAATTTAATTAGACCTTATGTAATTTTTTAAAACATTATAAAATTAGTTATAGTTTCAAAATCTGTATTTTTCAAGTAAATTATGATTTTAATTAAAAATTAAATTAATCATATTTGTAAAATTATTTTTTAAAATGGATTCCATTTTTGTATTTTACACATCAAAAAAATGTAGGGTGAATTATTGGGATTTTTCTAAAATACATGAATTTTTATGAATAGTAAAATACGGTAATTTACCATATATATACATTATTAGTTAAATGCACTATTACTAGAATCATCGCAAAGGTAAGCACCATTGGTTCAAAATTACATGCACATATTACTATTTTTGGTCATCTAATCATCACTATTTCTGGTGTTATGTAAAAATAATAAACTAATGATTAAAATATTGAGAACCCCCCCCCTCCACTATAAAAACCACCCACACTCCCCTCTTATATTCACTTATATATATCCTTTTTAATTGGCCTAATTATGATCAAATATCTCCCCAATATCCTTCCCCACGTACATAATCCCTTGGTATCCTCAAAATACCAAATCCTCTCCCCTTAAGAGGCTCTCAAGGAAGATTGATTCAAGAGGTAGATTCCTCTTTTCAATTCTTTTACTTTCCTTTCAAGTTCCTTTGTTTTATCCCAACCTCTTCTCATCAAAATGTTATGAAAACTCAATTACCTTATAAGTAATTTTTTTTTATGATAATGGAATAATTTTTTATCATGTCTCATTTACCCTTCTCTTATACTATAAATGAAAACACCACCTGAGATGTGTTAATTCATCACATTCAAGGACGAAGGGTTTTCAATTTATTTTCCCATCTTTAATTATGGTCATGAAACCATTTTTATTTTTGAACTAGACTAAAATATATGTATTATGTCTCATATATGGTTATATAATCTTCTTTTACACACATTTTGGATTTATAAATCAAAATGTGTTCATTGTGATCAGAAATCGCTAATTAACCCAAAAGTTTATGGTTAAGTTTTATATAGTGATTAAACTTCACTCCAATTTTCCAAAATAAATTTACAATAATGTAACCTAATAGATGTTAAATAATAAAATATTACTACAATTCTGTACAACCATCCTCATTTTACATGATTATCCATTCATGTATATAAGTAAACTGATCATGAAACAAACGGACCTGAACAATGAAATTAAACCTCATAACCAATCAAAAGGTTATGAATGAACTCAAAAAGGTTATAATAAATCAATTAATTGTAAAATAGGTTATTGAATTATTAATTAATGAACCTAATTTTATTATTCAGGTCATTAATATCAGGTGGAGAACACCATCAGACTTAAGGTAAGGGATTCTACCTGAATCTTCATTATTCCTTCAGGTTATTCTTACACTCTTTTTACCCAAATGAAATCTCATATTATATTTATGTACATCTTCTAATTTATGTTTATATGTCCAAAATAATATATTAAGATCCATTAATCATTCTATTTTGGGTATATACATGCTTTTAAGTGATTCCCTCCTCAATACTTCCCAATAAGAAAACTCGCTTTAAGGGAACTTCCAGATTGTTTACCCAATTTCAAGTTCACTCTACCATATGTTTTAAGCCACCATTGTTTTTATAAAATCAGTATTTATTTTATGAAAACATTATTGTTTCACTTATGATTTTATATAAAATATTATTCCCTTTTTCGATTTTAAATTCTCTTTAGTATTTTCCTTAAAACCACACTAAAATGTTTTAATGCTAAAATTTCTTAAATACACTTTTTACATATTATCACTTCTTTTTTACATCACTTACCATGATATATGACTATGTATGTTATAATTCCTTTCCTTCATGAATACTTTTATGATATTCCCATTAAATTATTATTTATGACATGATTATGATACCCATTTCTTTCCATGGGCTCCCTTATGTTTATATATGATTGATTATGTATGATTCATTATGTGGAAAGAATATTCATGAACATATTAAGATGAGTGTGCCTAGATATAATTCCAATTCATTGGGTAAATTTTATTCTCATGAGACATTATGTTAAAAAAGTCTTGGAAGTTATCCTTGACTTGTGCTACTATGTGCAACGGTCTTGTCGGTTAGCCTTGACTTGTGCTACCATGTGAAACGGTCTTTGTGGTTAACATTGGGTTGTGCTCCTCTAAGTGTAATGATCCTTTATTCGTGATAAATTCATGTTTTATGTTTCTTCAAAATTACTACGATTCCATGTTTATATGATCCCAAGTTATACGTGTTATGTTTCCATGTGTTCAATTTCGTTATATGCCTTTTTACATCATTATGCCATGCTTTCTAACCAATGTGATAAAGCTTTATTCTTATGCTTATTCCCATATTTGGATTTTTAGCTCACCCCTTTTTTCATGTTATATCTAGTTTATCCTATGCTGATTTCTGAGAAAAATTTAAGTTAGGATCTTAATATGAAGATTAAATAAATAAATGTTTTATGTTTTCAGTTTTATGTACCTATTCCTCAAAGATAGTAGACTTTACGATCCTTGGCTTGTATTTCAATGTATAATTATGCATAAAATCATGTAATGTTATGTATTAAAGGATAGGATCACTAAACATCTCTTTGTTATAAGAGAACATTTGTCTCTTGAGAACATTGAAAGAATCTATATTAATGGAGTTGTAAGACCTTATGGAACACCTATTTTAATTATGTCTGGTCGAGATCCCCATTTTACATCAAAATTCTGGAATAGTCTTCATAAGGCTCTGGATACTGAGATTCATTTGAGCACTTCCTATCATCCTAAAACTAATGTATAGTTTGAAAGTACTATTCAAAAAATGTAAGACATGTTTATTTCATGATCACTTGACTTTAAAGGTATTTAGGATCAATATCTATCTTCAGTGGAGTTTTCCTATAATAATTGTTTCAATTTAAGTATTCAAATAGAGTCATATAAAGCATTATATGGAAAGAAATTTCGTACTCCAACTTGTTGGGATTAAGTTATTGAAAGGAACCTTTGAGGCCCAGAACCAATTTAAGACACAACAAAAAAGCTAAAGGCTATTCAAGCTCACATTATTGAATCACAAATTAGGAAAACTACTTATGCCAATAATTGGAGGAAGGATTTGGAATTCCATGTGAGAGATCATTTTCCTTAAAAGTATCTTCATGGAAGGGTGTTATACAGTTTGGTAAGAAAATGAAACCAATCCAATGGTACATCAAACCCTTTTAAATTCTTTAAATAATTGGAGTTAGTGATTATTGTTAGTAAATGTTGCTAAATCTCACAAAAGGACATGATGTATTCCACATATCATTTTTAAGGAAGTACATTCCAGACCAAATGCATGTACTCACCAATAATGAAATAGAATTGTAACATGATATATCTTAGTGTGAATAAATAAACTATATTATTTATATGGATTTCAAGTATTGAGGAATTGGACAACTCAACTGGAAAAGGTACTTTTGAGAAATCACAAAATAGAGGAAGCAGTTTGGGAACCAAAGGATATTATAAAGAAGAACTTCCTGCATCTGTTTAGAAGGTAATATCCATGAAATTTAAAGTAAAAAATTTTTATAGGATGAAATAATGTAACACCCCAAGATATAACAATATATTTATTTTAGAATAAATTTAATTTCATCGATAACTTACGATGCATGCAACCCGTGGTTTAAAGAAAATAATGTTTAGTCAAGATTTGTGCACATAATTTAAAATTAATTTTAATCACTTTTATAAAATTTATTTGAAAAAATAAAATTATTGTTTTAAATCATCATATAAATATTTTCTTAGGGTGAATTTTTGGGATTTTTTTAAAAAGTTTCATTTTTTGATGAATAGTAAAAAATACTGAATTTTAATTAGAAACTACATTTTCATTTAAATAATTTATAACGTTAAATTATATTTTTAATTGGTTTTCAATTAAAATTAGTTCAATTTTATGTCATATAATCCTATTTGATTTATTATAATAATTTTAAAATTAAATTTTGATATAAAAACTTTGTAATATTTTGAACATTTTCTCTTTAAAAACTCATTTTCTCGTCGCATCTGTGGGATTAATTTTATATTAATTTTTTCCACTTATGTTAATTTAATTTCTAAAAATGTATTAAATATTTTGAATCATCATAATTTATAATTTCTAATAAGTTTAATTTTATTTTTTACTAAATTTAATAGTGAAATATTAAAAATTAATTATCGCGATCAAGATAAAAATGGATTTACCAAAAGGTTAATCTAAGAAGATAAGGGTTAAAATGACCTACAAACATTTACAACACCAATTATATGGACATATTTCAACATTATACCTTCTATTATCAATAATGGTTCATTATTGGATCCTTGTGACATGAAAAAGACATGGGTATAATTCATACTTTTCAAAACATTACATGTGTTCCACTCACCTTTCCTATAAAAGGCCACCCACTATCCTCTTTTCTTTACACCATAAAAACCTTTTTTCCAATACCTACCCAAATAACTTCCAAAATTTTATTCTATCATAATTTAATCCTTATTTTGGGCATAAATCCAACTTAGGAATAATGTAGTACAAACCTAAGAAGGATACCTGAAGAAGATGTAACATTCTTCAACGAGCATTTTTATTTTATTTCTTCATCCACCAGATTGAATTATTATTAAAACGTGATGATATAATAGCCTCAGCATCTTCTATATACTAATATTTTTTTATTTTAATTCCATGACCTAAAACTATACCCACTTCCATTAAATGGGTTACAAAATCATCATTTTTCATTATGGCAGAATATTGTCTCATGAACCGATGTCATTCATCTTTCCATTGCCACCTATCAATATTGGGTGTGATTATGCATATAAATTATATATAATATATTTATAACATAATTTTAATTTTTTAGTTTTTATATCATATATACCTTGTCACTTTCCATTTTTGTATGAGATACAATAATTTCGCTCGTGTGTACGGCGGACTACCACCTCTCAAAGCGATGTGATTCATCTTTCACTAATGCTTTAAATAGAAGGTGATAAAGAAAAATTTAATCACAATATGTGATATTGTAACATCCCAGGTAAATAAAGAAATAATAAATTTTTATTTTAATTAATATTTTGTGAATTAAATATTAATTTAACTTTAAAGGGGTTGTTATGTTCGATGTCGTACTCGATACGCAACAACAGATTTCTTTGAAATCTTACATTGCACAATAATAATATAATATTATTATTTTAAATGGTAGTTAATGCCTAGCCATTGTATTGGTGGGAATGAAAAAAACTAACAAAAATATTATTATACATTTTTGTTAAATGTTTTTACATTTATCCAATAAAAGTTAGAGGCTTAAAATGTGAATGAATCTAATTTTAAGCATAATTTACTTTAAAAGGTTGATTTACCACCTTTTGATAGAGAATCCTCTATAAATATAGTTTTGGTCACTTTTATATGTTCTATTTGACCAAATAAAATTCTTCTTTAGAATTGGTACATCAAAATTCACTTTGGGTAAAATTTTGGTATTTTTCTGATAAAATTCAATTTTGGATGAATAGTGGAAAACACTTTATTTTAATTCAAAAATACATTTTAATATAATCTATTTATATGGTTATATTATCTTTTTAATTGGTTTTAAAGTGTAATTAGATTATATTTTTATCATTTAATCCAATTTTGGTCATTGGAATTAATTTCACTTTGAAATTGGACATAAATAAGTGTCAATCTTTTGATAGTTAATATTTCTTGAAAACACGCTTTCTGTTTTGACAACTGGAATTAATTTTAAATTAATTAATCCAACTTCTATGTTTTTAATTTAGTAAAATAGAAATAATTTTTTAATTCAGAATATCAAATATAGCTTAGGCTGAATTTTTGGTATTTTTTTGAAAAACTTCAATTTTTGATGAATAGTGAACCCACAAAGTAGTAGTTAAAAACTGACTTTTTCATTTAAATGAAATTTTACCGCTTCTATGAATTGAATTTCGAAAATAAGATATACATGTTTGTCATTAGTAAGTAAAATTTGGTTCAATAATATGAAAATAATTTTTTTTGAATAGTATCTTTTGACTTTTATTTACCGCGGTTAAAGGTAAATAGGGTAATTCATGGTAAAAAGAATATCATAATAATACAAAATTACCTTAACACTTTTCCTAAACTTAATGGATGAGTCATGGATGACCATGGTCATATTTGGGTCTATTTTGGGACCTCATGGAGCCACCTAAGAGTTATAATGACACTTTATTTAAATTAACTTAAAGTAAAGGCAAAAATGACATAAAAATATCTTTTAGTAAATTAATTTTTAAGTAGAGTTATATAAATTATCTATTTTACTATAAATATTATTTTTAAAGATAAAAAATATTTCCTACATCATGGTATTTTCTTTATAATTTTTAGACATCAATTAAATAAAATTATTTATTACACAATAATGATTTAGTGTTTACCTCATTAATAAATGATTTGAATAAATAATATTATAAAGATTAAAAAAATATCCATAACCTGTATAATTATTACTGGATGATTTTATTTCGACCATGAGTCATCTTATCTTCAACCTTAATTAGTTTTGGTCCTTTAGAAACCGAAAATCATTATATAATAAAATAATACTTTCACACTTTCCTAAAGAGCCACTCCTCCCCCTTATAAAATCCCTCACATCTAACCCATTCCTAACACTTCTCAAGCCCCATGGATAGTCTAAAACCTACCCAAATAAGCTCTCAAGATCTCTCTCTTCCTCCTAGAATACTTACCTTAGGCAAAAGACACTTCAAGAAATCTGTTTGGTTCAAACCAAAGGGAGTTACCTGAATTAAAGGTAATAGTTTCTCTTAAATTATTTTCTTTTATTTTACTTCTCTAACCCTTAAACTCTTTTTATTCTTTTTTTATAAAAACACCAATATTATTAATATAATACGATGTTTTTATGAGAATAATTTGAAGTACACTTACACACAGCTCCATCTAATGGGTAAATAACATACTGTTTTTGTGGATGGCAAACTAACGCTTTATGAAAGGATGAATGTTCAATTATCTCCTACCACCTCTCATGGTGTCCATTAAGATGTAACTGTGTTTATATATGATAAATATTATGTTTATGTTTTTTTATGCTTCTGTATTTTTCATTTATAGCATACCATTATGGTTTCCATTATGGGTAAACGTGATAATTTCATTTTAGGAAGTGCGGACTACGGCCCCCTCAAAGTGATATAACTTGTTAATTCCATATGTGGGACGTATAAAGGATGAATTTAATAATATTATATATTATATTATACTAGAATTATAATATACCTATGTATCATTATGTTTTAATTCCATTAAAATAAGAAATAGAAATGAAAGTAGCGTTCATGTGTGTGTACGACTTACCGTCTCAATGAATGGTGCATTTCATTTCTTACCTATAGATTTTATGTACTATTATAAATACATATATATATATATACTGTATATATAAGATATATATGATATCTAAATCATTAATATCATTCCAGAGATAATGTAATTTTTACCACATAGACAACTTGTAAATATAAGAAGTTCATTTTTGACTCAAGTACCAAATATTGACAAAACAACCGTTATTAACTTAAATGATTACATAATGTTTATAACATGTTAATATGTGATATAAAAGTAATAATAAACTTGAAAAAGGTTCTTAATCAAGTATAAATTAACTTTATTTTATTATTCAGGAGATTAAATAACAAACGAGTCAATTCGGACGCGAGGTAAGGGATTTCGTCTCAATCTCCTTTCATTGAGGCGTATTTTGTTTTATACACAAATTTCTTTTATATGGTGTATAAAAACCTTTGAATTTTTATTTCATTCAAAAGGAATCTTTTTCTATGAGTCGTTTTACTAAACGAAAAAATAATAATTTTTCTTCTAATGTATGCAGTGACAAAGACCTTTTCTGCTGCCGCGAGTATTATTTGATCTTTTGGATTCCTTAACAATCTGTAATGTTTTTAAAAGGAAAATAAATACCATATACTATGTTATGTATTTTTGTTATTGAAAATGGTTTTGATAATGGGTTTTTTATGTCAAAATATTTAAATGATATATTGTGATTGAAATTTGGAAATTTTATCTTTCCTTTATATTTGTTTTATGTGTTAAGAATATGTTATGGTTCTTAGGAATTGTTATATATACTGGTGGTTCCGTGATAAACCTAGGGTGAGTAAGCCCAAGATAGCTCTCCAATGCATTGGGTAATGTGACGGAGGTAAACATGAATGTTTATCCTAAGAGATTTAGGTAATATATTGTGATGGGTATTCCAAATATAACTCCCTATGTTGCTGTGAAAGCTACAATGTAAGTATGTTATGGATTCCATGAGTTACCTTTATGATTTGTGTTTACTATGTAAATATTATGATTTCATGAGGTATGTTAAATATCTTATGTTATGTATGTATTTATGAACTAATGTTTTCTTTCTTTGTTTTATAACCCTTACTGAGCTTTTTAAGATCATCCCAAGTTTTGAAATGTTTTTCACAGGACTTAAAGATGAATAGGGTCAAGGATGGGATCAAGGAAAAGTCATGTCGTCTAAAACATGGGACTAGACATGACCCTTTTTTCAAGAGTTTTTATTTTATGAAAAAAATGAAAACTCAGTAGAAGTGTCTATCATGTAATTTTTTGAGATGTAATGTAATAATTATGGCCTAATTCTCTAAAACTCTAAACATGAAAAGATCCTTAATGTGAATTATTCATATATTTCAAGATTATGTAATGTTTAAGGATGGGTCCTTATAATTGGTATCAGAGGTTGATTAAGATAATTTTAGAAGTTAGGATATTTTTAAATTAATTCCCATAAATTAATTTATGTTAAGATTGAAGTGATTTAGAATTTACAGATTACCATGTTTCTTCACCTAAGATATCTCTGTGTTCAAAATGGTTTTCCACAGAGGAAATAGGGAAGCTATGTTGGGACAACATCAGGAGGAAGAAAAACTTCCAAATCAGAAACCTGAGATGGTCAGAATCAGAACTGAATAGTTTTTTGTAGTGATGGCTCAGTTGACTCAGGCTATAAATAGTGGTGGTATCCATGCACGATATCATCCAGAACAACCACAAAGGAACATGTCAGTAGAGGAACATTTCATGAGGCAACGTCCCCCATCTTTCAAAGGATCATCTGACTATGTGCTAGCTGAAGGGTGGATTAAAGCACTAGAAAAAAATTTGGATGTTATGGGGAGTTCAAAACATCAAAAGGTTAGTCTCGTTGTTTACCATTTTGAAATTGAAGTTGATCAGTGGTGGTAGATGGTGAAAAATATTAGGGATAGTGAGGAGATCGATGATCTTGATTGGGATGAATTCAAAGGTATGTTTCTTGATAAATATTTTCCTAAGGTGGTTTTTCTTAGTATGGAAAAACAATTCTTGGAATTGAGGCAAGAGGATGACTCAGTGGCTGCTTATGAAGCAAAATTCACTCGACTGGAAAGGTATGATCCAAATTCCATAGGAGATCTTGATAGTAAAATCAATCATTTTTACTTAGGATTGAAGCCAAAGTATTGAAGGAATTTAGCTTCTCATGAGTCCAAAAGTTATGAAAAACTTGTTTGATGTGCGGAGAAGGTGGAAATGGAGTTTGACAATGATCATGTCTTCTTTGACAAACAATAGAATAAAAGGTCGAGGTGGTAGATGAAAGGGAAGAACTCTTCAAAAAAGGCTGATGGTAAGAAACTTAAGTTTATAGTTTGTGAAAATTGTGGTAAAAAGCATGGTGGGGAAATTATTTTGAATTCCAATAAGTGCTACCAATGTGGTAAAATGATACATAAAGCTCATAATTTCACTGAAAAAGATTAGGTTAATGGTAAGACAAAATCTGATTTACAGTCAGTAAAATGTTATAAGTGCAATGAAATGGGTCATTATGCAAATGAGTGTCCAACGAAGAACTCAACTGAGGGAAAGCAACCATAATACAAGCATAAAGGGGTGGTAAAATCCTTGGAAACTACTTCAGCAGATGTTGAGCCATCAAATGAAGTACTATCAGGTACACTGTTTGTTTGTTCATATTATGACAATGTGTTGTTTGATTTAGGGTCTATACATTTGTTCATTTCTGAGAATTTTACTAGTAAATTTGGAATTCCATATCAAGATATGAATCCTAAACTTATGGTAAAAACACCAGGGGAAAATTTTGAGACAAAAATAAATTATAACAACCTTCATATCCTTGTGTGTAGAAAGAATCTACCTACAAACCTTATTGCTTTGCCTCTAGTAGAGTTTGATATTATGTTGGGTATGGATTGGATTTCTGTTTATCATGCTATGATTTACTATAGAGCTAAAGAGGTTTATTTTCGGAAAGATTTTCAATTTTGTACAAGAATGAACCCTTACTTTTGATAACATATCAGGAAGCTGAAAAACTAGTAAAAGATATAAATTAATGTTACCTTGCACATATTTTTGAAAACAAAGGAACTATTCAAATTAATGATGTGCCGGTGGTAAATGAGTACCTTGATGTTTTTTCTGATGAGTTTCCTGGTATTATACCTGATCAGTACGTTGAATTTACTATTGACTTAGTTCCTGATGTTAAGCCAATTTCAAAACCCCCTTATCAAATGGCTCAAATTGAACTTTTAGAGTTAAAGAATAAATTGTAGGAGTTATTAGATAAATGTTTCATTCAACCTAGCACATCACCATGGGGTGATTCTATCTAATTTTTTAGAAAGAAAGATGGTTCAACAAGACTTTTCATTTATTATAGAGAATTGAATAACATCACTATTAAGAACAAGTATCCTTTGCCTCATATCGATGATTTATTTGGTCATCTTCGGGGAGCTCAGTATTTTTCGATGATTGAATTGAGGTCGGGGTACCATCAGTTGAAAGTAAAGGAAGTATACATTATGAAGACCACATTTCGTACTAGATATGTCCATTATGAATTTGTAGTTATGCCTTTTGGGTTAACCAATGCACCTACGGTATTCATGGATCTTATGAATAGAATTTTCTGTGAGTTCTTGGATAAGTTTGTGGTTGTGTTCATTGATGATATTTTGGTTTATTCTAAAAGTAAATAGGAGCATTAAAGCTATTTAAAGGTTGTCTTGAAAACATTAAAAGAAAAGAAACTATTTGTAAAATTCAGCAAGTGCGAGTTTTGGTTACATAAAATTTCTTTCCTTAGTCACATTGTTTCAAAAAATGGCATAACTGTTGATCATGTTAAAACAAAAGTTGTTGAAGAATGGCCAAGTCTACAAATATAACTAAGATCCATAGTTTTCTTGGTTTGGAAGGTTATTACCAAAGGTTTGTTGAAACTTTTGCAGGGTTATCTATTCCAATGACTAAGTCAACTTGAAAAAGGTGCTAAGTTCATCTGGACAAAAGAATGTGGTGATTGTTTTCAGGAATTGAAAACAAGATTGTTAAATGCTTTAGTTTTGGAACTACCTTCCAAAAATGGTGAGTTTGTTATTTATAGTGATGCTTTGTTGAAAGGACATGGTTGTGTCCTTATGCAGAATGATTAGTTAATTGCTTATACTTCATATTAGTAGAGACCTCATGAGTTAAATTACCCTAGACATGATTTGGAATTATCTGTTGTTGTTTTTTCTATAAAAATTTGAAGGCATCATTTGTATGGAGTAAAATGTGAAATATATATTGAACAAAAAAGTTTGAAGTATATATTCACTCAGAAAGAATTGAACATGAGATAGAGGAGATAATTGGAATTAACCAAGGATTATGATTGCACGGTCCTCTACCATCCAAGAAAGGAAAATAAAGTGGTTGATGATTTGAGTCGAAAAAGTAATGCTTCATTAACCATGCTACATTTGGAATGAGATCCTTTATTTTTTATTTGATAAACTTTGGCATAGAATTTTTTGGTGCAGGAAATTATTCTGTTTTTTTTAGGTGTCAGTGAAATCATCTCTATCAGACAGAATAAAGAAAGTGCAGAAGGAATACAGTGAGTTGCAAAAAAAGGTAGAGTTGGTTCAAAAGGGTAAGTTGCCTGAATTTAACATTGATAATGATTGTGTTTTGAGATTTGGAAAGAGATTATGTGTGCCTTGTGATTCATAGTTGAAGAATGAGTTGTTATGTGAAGCTCATAGTTCCTCATTTTCAGTTCATCCTGGTAGTACTAAGATGTACAGAGATCTTAGGGAGTATTACTGGTGGGATGGAATGAAAAGAGATATTGCTGATTTTACTGTGAAGTGTTTGACTTGTCAGAAGGTTTAAGTAGAGTGGTAGTTACTGAAAGGGATGCTTCAGTATTTACCGGTGCCAGAGCAGAAATGGGAAAATATATCCTTGGACTTCGTTGTGGGATTATCGAAGACATCTCAAGGTAATAATGCAATCTGGGTTATTTTTGATTGATTGACTAAATCTTCTCATTTCTTTCCTATTCGATATACTTTGTCTCTAGATCAAATTTTTCAGTTGTATGTTAAATAGATAGTCAGGTTGAATGGTATTCCCCTCTCCATTGTATCTAATCGTGATCTCAGTTTTACTTCTAACATTTGGAAAGGCCTTCAGAATTCTTTGGGCACTGAATTAAATTTTAGTACATGTTTTCATCCTCAATCAGATGGGAATTCCGAACGAACAATTTAGACCTTTGAGGATATGCTACGTGATTGTTCACTTGATTAATAGGGAAGTTGGGACCAACATATTTCTTTGGTTGAATTTTCTTATAATAATAGTTGTCATCCCAATATACAGATGGCTCCATTTAAGGCATTATATGGGAAGCGATGTAGAACTCCAGCTTTTTTGGATGAAGTGGGTGAAAGGAAACTTATAGAACCAGAATTGGTAGAAGATATGGTAGAAAAAGTTTAGTCGATTCAGAAGAACATGAGAACAGCTCAGAGCATGCAGAAATGTTATGTGTATAATCGGAGGAAGGATCTTTCTTTTGAGGTAGGTGATCATGTCTTTCTCAAAGTTTCTCCATGGAAAACTGTGATGCGTTTTGGTAATAAGGAAAAGTTGAGTTCGAGATTCATTGAACCTTATGAAATCCTGGAGAAAGTTTGATTAGTTGTGTATAGAGTGACTTTACCTCCATGTTTTTCCTAGGTACACAATTTTTTTCTTATTTCAATATTGAGAAAGTATATTCCAGATCCATCTCATGTTTTAAGTCCATAGGTAGTTCAGTTGGAAGAGAATCTTTCTTATGAGGAACAACCAGTCCAGATTCTTGACCATAGAGAGCAAGTGTTGTAGAATAAGGTAATTCACTAGGTAAAGGTTTTGTGGTAAAACCATATAGTTGAAGAGGAAATGTGGGAATCTAAAAGTTCTATGAGGGATAAAGACCCCCATTTATTTGATAAGTGAATAAAATTTCAAGGATGCAATTTCCAAAAGGGGGGAAGGATGTAACATCCCAGGTCAATAAATAAATAATATATTTTTATTTTAATTAATATTTTGTGTATTAAATATTAATTTTACTTTAAAGGGGTTTCTATGTTTTATGGCGTACCAATACGCAACAACGGGTTTCTTTGAAATCTTACGTTGCATAATAATAATATAATATTATTAATTTAAATGGTAGTTAACACTTAGCCGTTGTATTGGTGGGAATGAACAGAACTAACAACAATATGATTATACATTTTTGATAAATGTTTTTACATTTATTCAATAAAATTTAGAGGCTTAAAATGTGAATGAATCTAATTTTAATCATAATTTACTTTAAAAGGTTGATTTACCACCTTTTGATGGAGAACCATATTTAAATATTGTTTTGGTCACTTTTATATGTTCTATTTGACCAAATAAAATTCTTCTTTATAATTGGGACATCAAAATTCACTTTGGGTAGAATTTTGGTATTTTTCTGATAAAATTCAATTTTTGATGAATAGTTGAAAATACTTTATTTTAATTCAAAACTACATTTTAATATTATTTATTTATATGGTTAGATTATCTTTTTAACTGGTTTTAAAGTTTAATTAGATTATATTTTTACCATTTAATCCAATGTTGTTCATTGCAATTAATTTCACTTTAATAAGTGTCAATCTTTTGATAGTTAATATTTCTTGAAAACATGCTTTCTGTTTTGACAACGGTAATTTATTTTAAATTAATTAATCCAAATTCTATGTTTTTAATTTGGTAAAATAGATATCATTTTTGAATTCATAATATCAAATATATCTTAGGCTTAATTTTTGGTATTTTTCTGAAAAACTTCAATTTTTGAGGAATAGTGAAACCAGTAAATAGTAGTTAAAAACTGACTTTTTCATTTAAATGAAATTTTAGCACTTCTATGAATTGAATTTTGAAAATCAGATATACATGGTTATCATTATTAAGTAAAATTTGGTTCAATAATATGAAAATAATTTTTGCTGAATAGTAACTTTTGACTTTTATTTACCACAGTTAAAGGTAAATAGGGTAATTCAAGGTAAAAAGAATATCATAATAATAAAAAATTACTTTAACACTAGTCCTAAATTTATTTGAGGAGTCATGGCTGACCATGGTCATCTTTCGGTCTATTTTGTGACCCCATGGAGCCACTTTAGAGTAATAATAACACTTTATTTTAATTAACTTAAAATAATGGAAAAAATGACATAAAAAATATATTTTAGTAAATTAATTTTTTCATAGGTTTATATAAGTTATCTATTCAACTATAAATATTATTTTGAAATATAAAAGTATTTCCTACATCATGGTATTTTTTTATAATTTTTAGACATCAAATAAATAAAATTATTTATGACACAATAATTATGTAGTGTTTACCTCATTAATAAATGATTTAAATAAATAATATTATAAAGATTAAAACATTTTTTAAAATCTTTCCAATTATTATTGGAAGATTTTATTTTGACCATGATTCATCTTATCTTTGACCATAATTAGTTTTGGACCTTTAGAAACCGAAAATCATTATATAATAAAATAATATTTTCACACTTTCCTAAAGAGCCCCTCCTCCCCCTTATAAAATCCCTCACATATAACCCATTACTCACACTTCTCAATCCCCTTGTCTTGTCCAAAACCTACGCAAATAATCTCTCAATATCCCTATCTTCCTACTAGAATCCTTAACTTGGGAATAAGGCACTTCAATAAATCCTTTTGGTTCAAACCAAAGGGAGTTACCTGAATTAAAGGTAACAGTTTCTCTTAAATTATTTTATTTTATTTAACTTCTCCAACCCCTAAACTATTTTTATTCCATTTTTTTATAACAACACCAGTATTTTTAATATACTATGATGTTGTTATGAGAAGTATTCTAACTACACTTACACACACCTACATCTAATGGGTAAAGAACATACTGTTTCTGTGGATGGAAAACTAACGCTTCACAAAATGATTAGTGTTCAATTATCTCCTACCGCCTCTCATGGTGTCCATTAAGATGGAACTGTATTTCTATATGATACATATTATGTTTATATTTTCTTTATTCTTCTGTATTTTTCATTTATATCATATCTTTATGGTTTCCATTATGGGTAAACGCGATAATTTCATTTTAGGAAGTGCGGACTACCGCCCCCTCAAAGTGACATGACTCGTTAATGCCATATGTGGGAAGTATAAAGGATGGAGTTAATGATATTATATATTATATTATACTGGAATTATAATATACCTATGTATCATTATGTTTTAATTCCATTAAAATAATAAATAGAAATGAAATTAGCGTTCATGCGTACGTACGGCTTACCGTCTCCATGAACGGTGCATTTCATTTCTTACCTCAAAAATGTTATGTATTGTTATAAATACATATATATACTAGATATATAATATATATATGATATCTAAATCATTAATATCATTCTGAAGATAATGGACTTTTTACCACATAGACAACTTGTAAATATAAGAAGTTCATTTTTGACTCAAGTACCAAATATCGACAAAACGACCGTTATAAACTTAAATGATTACATAATGTTTATAACATGGTAATATGTGATATAAAAGGAATAATAAACTTTAAAAAGGTTCTTTTTTTTGAAGAAAGAAGGATAATATTAATGACGAAGATCAGCATCTGTACATAAGCAGAGCCATGAAGGGAAATTGTCCAGCCATAACTAGTTGACATCGAAGGGGCCTGAGCCCGCCAGCTGATGGGATGCATTGTTTCCTTCCCTTTTGGTAAAAGAGAAGGTGAAACAAGAGAATCATTGGCGCAGTGAGTGAATTTTCCTAATGATGAAGCCAAAGGGCTGGAGCCTGATGTCCGTGTGGTCAATGACATTGATGACAGAGAGGCAGTCAGACTCAATGATGACATCTTCCCATCCATGTTCCGCAGTGAGAATCATGCCTGCAAGGACGGCAGAGGCCTTATCAACTGCAGGTTCCCAGAAATCATGATGGGATTCATATTTTCCTACAATAATCTGCCCCAAATGATTTTGCACCAGGAGGCCAAGAGCAACGGGCCCATCTTTGGGGAGATAAGCGTCCACGTTAATCTTAAGACTCCCTTCTGGTGGGGAGGTCCAATGAGGGGGGCAAGAGGGGGTAACACCTGGCATAATGTGTCCTTTACGGTCCTTCCAGCCCTCAATCCATGAAGTAGATCATTCGATCCAGAACTCGGGAGGTTGATGAGCGTGGTGGAAGACCGAGACATTACGACGAACCCACTGGTTGGCCTGGGAGAAACTCTGCAAACCCAAGTCGGAGGGGGGGATGGGATTCCGGAACCTTCTTCTGTTCAATGACGCACTACTGGCCAAGCAAGGCTGGCGCCTATTGAATCGCCCATCATCTTTGTGTGTGTGGGTACTCCGTTCAAAGTACTTTCCCCACACGGACTTCCTTGGTTCCTCTCTTGGCCCCCGTCCTATCTTCCTCTGGAGAAGTATTTGGGGAGCTCGAAATCTCCTAGAGAAAGGGATGGGATGGAGGATTGGAAATGGATCATCTTCCAACATCTGGACCGATCCATGGCTTGTCGATAAGGATGGTGCACGGGTCACATCCCCCGTCCAACCAGGTCTCGAAGACGCCACTGTCAACTTCCTCTTTTCAGACCAGGGGTCAGGGTGGTGTGTGGAAAAGATCCAGGATTGGTTTAATGAAATAGACCAAAGAATTATTCTGAGCATCCCATGTTTCTCTGATGCGGTCCCCAACCATCTTTTTTGGACCAATGATGTTTCAGGCGATTACACGGTGAGATCTGGGTACATACTGGATCTTGGCAGTCACTCTCTTGACCGTGATGGGGGTCCATTGAAAGCGCTTTGGAAGCTCAATGCCCCCCCAAAAATACACCATTTTTGGTGGCAGGTGTGCACGGGCACCCTCCCTACCATGAGCCTCCTGGTTTTTCAACACATGGCTAGTGCTGCATCCTTCCCTTTCTGCCCGAATATTCTGAAAACTCCTTGGCACGCCATCATCCACAACCCGGGAGAAAAAAAAGTTCTTAATAAAGTAAAAATTAACTTTAGTTTATTATTCAGGATATTAAATAACGAACGAGTCAAGTCGGACATGAGGTAAGGGACTTCGTCTCAATCTCCTTTCATTTAGGTATATTTTGTTTTATACACGAATTTCTTTTATACGGTGTATAAACACCTTTGAATTTTCATTTCATTCAAAAGGAATGTTTTTCTATGAGGCATTTTACTAAACGACAAAAAATGTTCTTTTAACGTAAGCAGTGACAACGACCTTTTCCACTACCACGAGTATTATTTGATCTTTTGGATTCCTTAACAAGCCATAATTTTTTTAAAAGGAAAATAAATACCATATACTCTGTTACGTATTTTGGTATTGAAAATGGTTTTGATAATGTATTTTTTATTTCAATATACTTAAATGATATATTTTGATTGAAATTTGGAAATTTTATCTTTCCTTTATATTTGTTTTATGTGTTATGAATATGTTATGGTTCTTGGGCATTGTTACGTATACAGATGGTTCTGTGATAAACCTAAGGTAGGTGAGCCCGAGATAACTCTCCAATGCATTGGGTAACATGATGGAGGTAAACGTGAATGTTTTTCCTAAGTTATCTAGGGAATATACTGTGATGGGTATTCCAAATGTAACTCCCTACGTAGCTGTGAAAGCTACAACATAAGTATGTTATGGATGCCACAAGTTTCCTTTAAGATTTGTGTTTACTATGTAAATCTTATGATTTCATGAGGTATTTTAAAGATATTATGTTATGTATGTATTGATGAACTAATGTTTTCTTTCTTTTTTTATAACCCTTACTGATCTTTTTATGCTCATCCCATGTTTTGAAGTGTTTTTCACAGGACTTAATGATGAATAGGGTCAAGGATGGGATCAAGGAAAATTCATGGTGTTTAAAACATGGGACTAGACATGACTTTTTTTTCAAGAGTTTTTATTTTATTAAAAAAATGGAAACTCAATAGAAGTGTCTACCTTGTAATTTTTGAGATGTAATGTAATAGTTATGGCCTAATTCTCTAAAACTCTAAACCTAAAAAGATACTCAATGTGAATTATTCATATAATTCAAGATTATGTGATGTTTAAGTCCGGTTCCTTATATATATTCATTGAAAACATTATTATATTAATTACATATTTATCATTCTCATAAGATAATATATATAATTTTCCTACTTACCATTTCACTCAATGAAAGATGACAACGTCGTTCATGTATGTGTGGACTATCGCCTTCATGAAATGACGTGACTCTCTTTTCATCACCACATCACATGGATTGTATATAAAAGTATATTTAAAGAAATAATATGGTATATATATATATATATAATATTATGATCATTTTGGAAATATAATATATTACTTACCTTCTTTCCATGAAGATCATTAGAAAACAGAGATGTTACTCATGCGTATGTATGACCTACCGTATCCATGATCGTAACATACTTCATTTCTAAAAAACATATTTCATGATTGGTATTAAAAGTGTAATTGAAATATACATATGATAATTATGTTATGATTATTATTCTGGATATGATGAAACTATGTAATATTTAAAAGACATGAATCTTTAAAGACAAACATGCATGAGAAAACAAGGAAATTAACACATGAAACGATGCAAATAATGAAGGATTATTAATGAATGGGTGATAAAATGTATAAAAGGATCATATATGATATTTTAAATATCAATTAGTTTTATTTGTAAGTTAATAACATGTTTAAAACCACTATATTGGAGTTTAAATAATGTTCAATCAAAATTAAGCATGAGGTAAGGGATTTCATCCCAATTTACATTCTGTTGAGACTTATTTGTTATTATGCACCAATTCACCTTTATGTGGTGTATATACCACCCCTTTGATATTTAATATCATTATTCATTCATACTTAATGGTATTTTAAGTTTCACTTTGAATCATTTCAAACAAGGTTATTTTATGTGAAAATTATCAAGCAATAAAAGTTATTGTATAATCTCACTTTATTTTTCATTGTTAAATTTATCTTAAAAAATCACTTTATTTTAATCTTTTTTAATTGAAAATTACATTTTTCTTAAATATATATATTATTTCTTGATGGGTATTATTATTTCCTAAATCATATACCATTTTTATATATGGATTTTACTTTGAAAGTTATTTGATTAACTGGGGAAATATTGATAAATCCATGTATTTTACTCAATACAGATATTTGATGATAAAGAATATTAAATAGATTATTTAATATATGAGTAATTATTTGGATATGAAGATATGGATGGGTCTTAATTATAGATATCCCCTCGATGCATCGATGTGTCTCATGAGATGAATTAGTGGGCCAAACCCTATGAGTTTGTACCTAGTAATTTTAAAATATCTTGTGAAAGGTTTTGATGGTAGAAGTATAGTTGGAAAAATATGATCAGTTTGTAATCAGTAGTTTTAAACTATATTGTGAATGTTATTAATGGTAGAGGGATCATGTGCTTGAGACATGATGTCCAATAATTAAGAATTATCTTCATTAATAATTTAGTTATTATCATAGATATTTTCACAATGATATTATCTCTGGATGCATTTCATTATCAGTTTATTGACTAAGTGGAATGTGTTTTAATTTTTTTTTACCTTTCCATATTAATTATACCTTATCCAGTTATGATAGTAAATTTATTTAAATGGAATTTATATTTAGTTATTTACTTTTCCATATTGATTATGCTTATTTATTTGCGATAGCTTCTATTGTACTTGTGCCTTACTGAGCATTTGAGATCACCCTTATTTTGTTTGCTTTCCCCAGGATATGAAGAAGAAATATTTGAATGAGTTTTCAAGGATACATTTCATTTTGTTTTTTTTATTATTATTTTTTATTTTTTATTCCCAATGTAAAATGGGTATCATGTATGTATCTAGTTCTCCAGAATTGCTAAATTGATTGGTTATTTGGGACTTGATTACTTATATCTATATAAATGTAATAAATTAAGGAATCAGCTCTAGGATAGTGGGTTTGAGGTTTTTATAGTTGGTATTAGAGGAATTTTAGTAGAAAATTTGGTAACTAGATTAAGGAAAACATAGATTAGGGAACATAACCCTATGATATACTTTGATGATAAGTATATAAGAACATAATAATGTTTTAATAAGGATGATATTATGTGGTTTTTCCTTGATATACATCCATTTCTAGATACCACGAGTGAATGTGGTTTTGGAACAAATGTACCTAGGGGTAATAACTCTGAAAAGGGATCATTGGGCTTGACCCGATCATCACCCAGTGTATGAAAACAGGCCTTAATATGCACCTATTTTCAAACTCTTGGGGGATATACTAAGAATAATTTACATTTTCCATATAAAACATTATGAAGGATTTGAAAATAAATATATCCCCAATGAAACCAAAGTTTATGATTTTGAGATTAATAATGCATATTTTTAAAAAAAAAAATTGTTATATTTTACACCATATATAGAATTATACATTATTATTTAAAATTCATAATTTTATTAGATAATCCAGTATATGATATAATTTAGAAATGGTTCCCAAAAGGAAGAAGGGTATCAGTACTCATAGACAGTGTAGAGATTTCACTTATGAGGAAACCAACATAGATGGTATTGGAATGTAGAATATTATGGCTATATTAGGTAAGCTTAATTAGGTTATGAAAAAATAAATTTCCCAAATGGAGAAACATGTTCCAGAGTGATATTCTCCTATATCGGATCTCTTTATGTGATATAATCCCCCATTATTTAGTGGGACTACTAATCTAATTGTAGTTGATAAATAGATTAAGTCTCTAGAGAATATCTTTAGGGCCTTGGGATGTGGTGAAAAGGAAAAAGGTTACACTTGTAGTTTATTTTCTCAAAGTATATTATAATAAATGGTGGTCATTGATCCAAAAAACTAGGGTGGAAGAATAAATAGACCTCATGGAATGGAAATCTTTTAAGGATAATTTTTTTGACAAATATTTCCCTCATGAGCAACAAACTGAGATGAAGAGAAATTTTCATAGCTTAAATAAAAATAAATAAGAAAGTTTTGCAGAGTATGAAGCTCCCTTACAAGGTTAGATAGGTATGTTATGGATTACATAAGCAACATAGAGTGAAAGATTGACCATTTATTTAAATAGATTAAGACAAGTCACTGAAGTTAATTGGTCTCTAAAACTTTTTCATCATATGATGAAATATTTTTATATGTCATTAAAATAGATAAGGAATTCTCTAGATCATACATATTCAATGGAAATCAAGAGAAGAATAGGTCATCTAAACACTATGAAAAAGGGAATGCATCAAAGAAGAATATGAGAATGAATAAATTTCAACCTTATGATAATTGTGGAAAGAATCACCCTGGGAAATAAATCATAAATATTAAGATCATGGGAGAAGAATCGCATGCTACTCACAATGAAGTAATTTCTAAGAGATCGAAGAACCTCTACTCATTTTATAAATATTTAACTATTCAATGGAAGTAGGGTCACTTTCATGATCTCCAAATCTATATATTATGTTTCATATTATTCTTTTCTTAGTTCATTTTGATTTTATTTTCTTTAATAACTCTATTGATTACACACTAAGCTATTAGTTGTTGAGCTAAGGAGATTTTCCTTACTTCCTTGTTAATGAATTCAATGTTTTAATTGAATATATCTTCTACTAATATTAGTATTTATTTGAATTATTTAGATGATAATAGATTTAAATAATTTTATATATATTGAATTTTTTCTCCCTCTTCCTTTGGTTTTCACACATAGGCCACCCAGAACTACTTAACTACTGCGATAGTAAGCAGTGTAATGAACCAGGAGTGATAAGAGTTTTCTAATCAATGGTCAAGGTAATATAAAGGTATATAATTAATATTTTTTTATCTAATTCAAGATGAAACAACCATATGAGGTTTATAAAGAGAGGTTTCAATTGATTAGAGAGAAAATAAGAGGAAAAAATTGAACTAATGATTTAACATGAAAGTTAAAAAGATATCTGAGGTTGGGACACTTTATTTAAATATATTTTAGAACAAATTTAATTAAAATCAACCAAATATAATCAACCATTTTTTACTCACACCCAGAACCCATAAAAAATGAAAAACACTTTCATGATAATGTCCTCTATGAGATAAAACCCAAATATACTACTACTATATTTTTTTGGGTTCAAAATATTTTTTGGCAGACTTGTGATAGGCTATGTATCAAACTGTCACCATTTTTAGGGAGGCCAATGTTTGTGTTTTAATTTTTTTTAACTGATTTCAATAAATGACATTATCTGGTTCATCTCAACTAATTGTTTTTGATCTATAGATTGAAAATTTTGTTCTAGGTATATTGAGAACTTTAAAAATAAATAAAAAAGAGGAGAGGGAATTTTTCATGGTTCCATTGACAAGTTCCCCATTCTTAGATTCTTCTTCCACTAGAAATACTTTAGGGAGTAAAAACATGGAAAATAACTTAGAACAATTGAGTGGGTATTTGAGAGAACTCTATTCACAAAATTTCACCAATGATAAATGTTATTAACCACCTAATAATCAACAAGATTTTGAAATAAGAACAGGGATGGTCCAACTCCTTCCAAAGTATCATGGATTATAAATAGAGGACTCTAACTAGAATATATGATAATTTTATAATTTTTGAAGAAATTTCAATCCCATAAAATTATTAAAAGATTAATTTAGCTTGAAGGTTTTCTTATTCTCTATTGATGGAGAAACCAAGGAATGGCTCTATAACCTCCAACTTGGGGAAGTTAGTACATGGGATGGGTTGCAGAAGGTGTTTCTTTAGAAGTAATTCCCTACCTCAAGGAGCACTTAGAAAAGGAAAGAAATATATAGGATCAAAAAAGAAATTGGAAAACTCTCTACAAGTTCCAGGAGAGATTCAAGTGGTTGAAAACTTTATAACCACATCATCCTTTTGATAATCACCATTTCTTGGTATTATTTTACCAAGTATTAAAGGAAAATGACCAAAATTTTCTAGATTCTTCTTCTGGGGGAGCATTAATAGAAAAATATCTCATTGCATTTAGATATCAAGTTGATAAGATCTCCCAAAATTCTCAAAAATCAATATAATAATCCAAAAGGTACATGAGGTAAAAACACTTTTTGAACCAAAGTAACATTTACGGGATATTTATGGTGTATTGAATTTATTTCCAATACTTTTAGGTTTTACGAGGAGTTTTAAGGCCAAAGAAGCATTATTTATAAGAAAATGGATGCCTGGATGCAGTCTGTTAATGGAGACATTTTCTAGTGTTTAGAAAATTTTTAGGTACAAAAATCTAGAGTTTTCTAATGTTGTTCCATGAAAGAGTAGAGAAAAATAGATATTTTATTCATAAAATTTATGTGAAACCATGTGTATTTTTGTTAAAATAAAGGCTCTCCACATAGAGATAAATACATTTTATAGTGGAAGTGTGTCACTACATAGAAAGTATGTGAAACCGTATACAAATTTTTTTATAGAATAAATTTGACAAAGTGAATATGTTCACAAATAAATAATATGTAACTTCATAGTGAAGATGGTAGTTCATGATGTAATAAGTGTAATTTATGGTTAGAAGTGATGTTTTGGGGAATACCACATTGGATCGACTTCATAGCACTGGAGTCTTTTTTTATTAGAGTTGGTGTTTTGAAGTAGATCGTATAGGACATGCGCATAGAATTTATACTAGTTTGAAAAAGGTATTAGGTTGAATCTCAGTTATTAGTGATTTTTTGGATATTTTTTCCTATAAATGACCAAATAATCCCCTCATTAGGAGTGGGAGATAATTTTAAGAAGATACAGATAGATTGTCATATTTTTGGAGAATTCTGGCAGTTTTCTTAGAATGGTCATTCGAGATGGAAATTTGAGTTTGTGAAGTAGGGTTAATCAATTAGAACAAATATTTTTTGAAGTATCACATTCACATAGTAGTTTTTGAAGGAAGAGAAGCAGATTGTGAAGCAAGATACCATATAACAAGGGTCACCCAAATATCAGAGGTCCACTGTATGGAAAGGATACTCGCATATCATTGGTGATTCTCTTAGGGGGGATTGAATTCATATAAAATCTACTATAATACCCCAAAAATTTACAATATATTTCTTTTATAATAAATTTAATTTCTTTGATATCCAGCGATGCACGCAACGCTGAGTTTAGAAAAAACACGGTTTAGTCATGCTTTGCACACATAATTTAAAATTAATTTTTAACACTTTAAATAAATTTAATAGAAAAAATAAACTTACTTTTTGAAATTTTTATATCAAAATTTTTTTATGGTATATTTTTTTTACTTTTCTAAAAATTTTCATTTTTTGATGAATAGTAAAAATATTGAATTTTAATTGAGAGTTGCCTTTTCGTTTAAATAATTTATAAAAATAAATTATATTTTTAATTGGTTTAAAAGTAAAATTAGTTCAATTTTATATCAATTAATCCAATTTAGGTCATTGGAATAATTTTTATGTGGAATTTTTATTTAAAAAATTAGTAATCATTTGAACATTTTCGCTTTAAATGTAAGAACCTGGGTTTTGAGCCTGTAATACTTTGAAAAAAAAAATCTTGATGTTATTCCAGAGTAGGGCGTTCAGACGGCGTGTGATTCCGAGCCCCGGTGTGGCCAAAATTAAATTTTAAATGCGTTCACACTAGGCATGCCAAATAAATGGAATAACTCTTAAACAGTAAATCAGACTGGAAAATTGAGGTCATCGTTGAGTTCGTAGCATGCCGTTTACCCTAGGAGGGGTGAAACATTCGCAGGCACGGCCCTTATGTGGAAAATGCCACCAGGGGCGTTTTCGTAATTTAGCGGCCTCGGGCGTGAACTTTATAACTTCTGAATGGAGGCTCGGATTAAAATTCTGAGACTACCGTTGTGCTCAGAAGTTGAATTTTACCCTATAAGCGGCTTAACCTCGACCCTGTCGAGAGTTCGGGTGTGGACCTACTGGTGGGTGTTTAAAATTAATTAATTAAGTTTCCCTACTTAAACACATCCACTCCCCCTCCTTCTTCCCCCTTATAATCTCCCTGGATGAAGCTCTCCCAACAAAGGATCCACCTCCTTCAAGATCCTCTCCCCACCTCTCCAAGGTGGTTGCGGCTCCGGTGGATCGTTTGTGAAGCGACGGGCTACACCCTGCGAGGTAGGGTCATGCGTTTTCGTTTTAAATTCTTGCTTCCTCTTTGAACTCAACTTATAGAATCAAAATATTTTTTAATAGTTAAGATAATGGAATATATGTGTAGGTTTTTATCTGAGCCTTCCAATGCTCTTTTCGGATCGAAAATCCGAGTCCCGGGGCGTCTGAGGTGGCGCTGGGAAGTTTTACGGCCAAAACCCCTGTTTTTCAGTGGTTCCAGGACGGTCTGAAGGCTCCACGCGGCGATCCGGCGAGTTCCGGTGGTAGCGGCTCCTCAGGTGGTCTAGGATAGTGGTGGTGCGGCGGGTCTTAGGTGGTGTCAAGGCCGGCTGTGGGCGAGCATCTTCGGGCGTCGGCTGTGAACGCGGGAGGCCAGGAGCGCGTGCTTGCCGGCTTCGCCGGTCGGCGTGCGGCGCGAGATCGGGGTCGTCACGACCCCGGGAGCAGACCGAGACCCTCGTAGCGCGGGCCTCGTAGAAAAGAGCCGGACCAGCTTATGCTGGTCTTTGTGAAGCGGTACGGCCCGCGCGGTGAACCGCGGGCTGCGGTGGACTGGGCAGTCTGGGCGGCCGAGCCACGGACCACCGGTCTAAAAGTGGTGGACCGACCGAACCGGTCCGGCCCACCCCGTCTCTATCCGTTGGCATTAAAATGCCTCTAACTTGCAAACCGAGTGTCGAATTCACATGCCGTATTCAGCAACGCGGTCCTAGGATCAAAATGGAGCTTTTTAGATGGTCTTAGTGATTTTTAATTCTCGAGATGGGGGGCTTGGTGGTGCGACATGATCGTTATGTGTTACTTAGCGCCTCACTGGGATTCTTGTTTCGGATGGCGTGAGCACATCCGGAGTCCGTTTTAGGCGTCGTCAGCGGTTTTCTGACCCTGACGTCATGAAGAAGTAGTCTAGGGAGGTTTCAGGTATTGAAGTCGGAGTTGAGGTGTGGGTCCCATAGGTTGTCTTTTAAGTTGTGTGCAGCGTACTACGACTTTTTCATCAGACGTCCCTTCAGGGTGAATGAATAGTTGATTTGGTGTTTTTTTCCGAGAGCATCATGATGTCGCAGTTCGCCCAAAAAAATTTGGGACTGAGGTGTGGTCCCCATGAGACGTCGTATGGGCATAAAGCGGTGTTGAACAACTTTTTTGTCGGGAGTCCATTTCAAGCGAGTAAATAGTCTATCTTGCGTGTTTTTCCGCGAGGTTTGCCACGGTGTAATCTATTTGGGCGTACAGAGCCTCATTCAAGATCTCATTAAATGTGGAAACATGAAATGGCATTGGTCGGAGGTTCATGTTACGTACTCCGAACCAACGCACGGTAACGATGTTAGTGACACCCAGTGATGGTACTGGCAGTGCAGAGTTATCGGACCAGTTTCGGGTTTACCCTCCAGTGGGCTGGCTAGTGGGTTACCCACCGGCATATCTGGGTTTACCCTCCAGTGGGGCTGGGCAGTGGGTTACCTGTTGACCTTAGGGTTTACCCTCCAGCGGGATTGGGCAGTGGGTTACCCGTTGACCTTAGGGTTTACCCTCCAGTGGGGCTGGGCAGTGGGTTACCCGACGACCTCTTAGGGTTTACCCTTCAGCTGGGTTGGGCAGTGGGTTACTCAAAGACTCCTTTCAGACTCATCCCTTTCTATGAGTCTATTCAGTGAATTTTCTCCATGATTACTAGAGTGGGACCCTTAGTTGTACAGTTCAACGATGAGACATCCTTGACATGTGGGACATTTGGGCATCAGTGATGGATATCCTTAGAACTATTATCGACTTTTCTTGGGCTGAGCTTAGAGATGGAGATCCCCTTATACACTCGTTCGGGTTTCTTGTTGAGAATATATATATATATACACCCTAATTTTCTTTCCACTCCTTGGGTTCAGTTAATCTCCTTCTAGGATGGGTGAAGGCGCGCGGGGTATGCCACGTGCTCTCTGTGTCTAGCTCCTCTTGTTTGGGCGAGTCTGCTTCCTTTCTCTTATTGGGTTGAGCTGCACTCTATTTTACTGTACTCTTTCGCTATTCTTGGTTATGTCTACTGCTCACCTCTCTAGTACCACCTTTTTTTCTCCCTCAAGATTTCAGGGAATCCTACTGAGTATCTTTATACTCACCCCTGCTTGGGCTTTTCCCGCACCTGGTGTGCCCATGCAGACGACAGACAGGTCAATCGTGACTACGGGGGAGCGTAGAGGGAACAGGATCTTGGGCCGCGTACTGGGGTCGCAATAGATTTTTTAGGTGTGGGACTCTCCAGTTGTTTACTTTTGTTTACCTGTTGCCAGGTTGGGTGCATGTTTTTCCCTTTTTCTGTTCAGTTTCCTTGTCAGTACTTTTCAGCACTTTACTTGTTCTATTTTAAAGTTGATGCATGACTGTGGTTGGGTTATAGTTGTTTATCCTTTGGTTTTATTTTTTACTCTTCACTTCTACATCGAGTGGGATGTGTGTGTGTGTTTACAGGTACTTAGGCAAAGTCCTCCCTGAGATCGTTATGCCTTCAGCGCTTGTCGCCAGCCCCTGACCTATGGAGGCGGGCTTCAGGTAGTTGCGGCTCGAGACCGGTAGGGTCGGGTCATGACAAAGTGGTATCAGAGGATGGTTCGTTCCTTGGGGAATTTTTCGGACATCCCTAAAAAGGAATTGGTTTGGATTTAGGGAAATAGTGTCGATGTGTCTCGAGAGCGGCTCTCAGGCCAGGGAGTCTAGTGATGGTACGGGCGGTCGACGTATCCATTCACCAGGATCCTGATAACCCGCTTGTCAACTCAGCATGCTGAGACACTTGTTGCAGGGAACTTTGGAACATGAATCTTGTAGGATTGAGTCTTCGACTACCATTTTTGAGTCATCTCCCCTTTATTATTACTGATATATATATTTATATATGCTCATCTGGTCATGGTAATCCTTGATAATTTTCAGGATGCCCCCACGACAGCAGCCAGCCAGGTTACCCTCTCCAGTTCGTGACGATGACCTGGTGAGCAATGAGGCATCAGTTCAGGGACCCTCATGTGATCCCCTTCCACCCAGTGGTTCAATAGTATCCCCTGCATGTGGAGAGTGGCGGTTAGTACCAGCAGCACAGGCCGAGGTTGAGCACAGGCTGAGTGCGCTCTGAGACTTCTTGCGTCAGCGGCCGCAAAAGTTTAGTAGGGACTCAGATCCCCAGGCAGTGGAAGACTGGCTAGAGTCTGTGGACTGACTTTTCAGGATGGTACGAACACCAGTGGACTAGATGGTATCCCTAGCTTCCAGCCTTTTCCTCAGGACGGCCGGGCGTTGGTGGGGGTTGGTTATGCAGACCCACGACAAGTCGTCTCTCACGTGGGATAGCTTACAGAAGCTCTTTTGAGAGGAGTAATCCCCCTCTTGTTTACACTCCGTTCGGATTCAATAACTTCTAGAGATGAAGCAAGGGGGGATGACCATAGTGCAGTACTCAGCCCGGTTTACCGATCTGACATGCTACTCGCAGGATATAAATCGCGATAGTTACTTTTGGGCGTGGAAGTTTGAGTAGGTTCTTCATAGGGAGATCTGTGCTAGTGTAGTTCCCTTGTGCATCCCTACCTATGTCGTGGTTCTAGATCGGGCGCTCGTGAAAGATAGCTTCTTGGATGAGGGATGCCAGTTGGAAGGGCCTGGAAGTGGCCGCTTCAGAGAAGAGTCTTCGGTAGCAGGCAGGCAGTAGTGGGAAGAGCCTTAGTCGAGGAGACCCTTCCGTGAGTAGACTCAGGGTTAGGGTCGTACACCGTAGTGGCACCGTAGAGAACCGGGTAAGTTAGGAGAGATTCGGTGCTATGCTTGTGATGTACAGGGTCACCTAGCCCGGGACTGCCCGACCAGGAGTACCGAGCAGCCGTGGCAGGTAGTGGGCGCACCGTAGCGTCAGAGGCAGCGTCGTGACCAGGGATCTCGCAGGTGAGGACAGGGTGGTCCTCAGGGAGGCGGCGCAGGAAGAACAGCAGGACATGGAGGTGGGGATGGCGTTTCAAGGTCCTTCCACCGCAACCACCGGGCGTCCCACGCCAGGCTTAGGGAGCTGGCGGTAGGGGTCGTGGGAAGCTTCAGGCTATGGGTGTTCATGACCCCCCCAGTACATGAGATGGTCTGAGGTATGCATTGTGTTTACTCTACGCTTGCTTTGGTACTAGTAGACATAGGTTCCATCCACTCTTTTATATCGCTTCTTTTGGTACGGGAGTTGGAGCTCCCAGTAGAGGAACTGACACCTATGCTTAGCCTCGTGGTTCCTACAGGAAGTGCCTTGTTAGTGACCTTTTTTTGACAATAGTTTGAACTGTCATTCGGAGGAGAGAGTTTCACGTGGGACCTACTGGTCATCACGACAGAACCATACGACATCATCTTGGGCATCTATTGGCTTTCTATGGTACACACCCAGATCGACTGTCGTCGCACACGAGTCAGATGCGTGCATTTTGATAGGACGAGGTTCACCATCCTCGGTGAGTGAGACCTCGTGACAGAGCATACGGGTACTCTGAGTAGGATACCGTGGCCTTTTTCTCACTAGTTAGTGAGCATGTCTCTTGGAGCAGCAGACTCTATAGGCACCTGGATCCCTACCGTAGTAGAAGTCTATATGGACGTTTTTCCCGAGGATGTCCCAGGTTTACCTCTGAGGCGATAGATGGAGTTCTGCATTGACTTGCAGCTGAGGACTACCTTGATATCATGTGTGGCTTATCGGATGGTACCCAAAGAGCTTCAGGAGCTACAACTTCAGTTGGATGACCTTCATGAGAAGGGATTCATTTGGCTCAATGTGTCCCCCTGGGAAGCTCCGTTTTTGTTTGTGAAGAAGGCATATGGGATCCTATGGCTTTGTGTGGATTATTGTCGCCTGAATTAGGCCACGATAAAGAGAAAGTACCCTTTTTCGAGGATTGAGGACCTCTTCGACCAGTTGAGAGTTGCGAAGTGGTTCTCCAAGATTTATCTTTGATTCGGCTACCACCAGTTGCAGGTTCGTGAGGCTGACATCCCAAAGTTGGATTTCAATTATCATTATGGGCATTACGAGTTTCTGGTGATGCCCTTTGGTGTGATGAATTCCCCTGCCGTTTTCATGGCTTTGATGAACCAGATCTTCTAGCCATACTTGGACCGGTTTGTGGTTGTCTTTATTAACGACATACTCATCTACTCTGCGACAGAGGAGGAGCACACTGAGCATTTGAGGATGGTCATAGACTTACTTCGGGAGCACCAGCTGTATGGGAAGCTCTCAAAGTGTCATTTTTGGATTCATGAGGTTCACTTTCTGGGGCATGTCATTTCATAACAGGTTTTAGCCGTAGATCCCGCAAAGATAGAGGCAGTTCTTGCTTGGGATCCACCAAAGAATGTGTCTAATGTGTGGATCTTCCTTGGCTTGGCAGGGTAATACAGGAAGTTTGTGGAAGACTTCTCCAGGTTTGATGCCCCTTTGACCACATTGACACAGAAGGGACGATCATTAACCTGGACTAATTAGTGCCAGAAGGCCTTTGAGGAGTTGAGTTAGAGGCTGACTAGTGCTCCAGTGTTGAGGCTTCCAGAGGAGGGCGTTGAGTTCGTGGTATACTGTGATGCTTCAGGAGCTGTGCTCGGGTGCGTGCTGATGCAGCAGCGGGCAGTGATTGCATATGGGTCAAGGCAGTTGAGGTCCCATGAGCAGAATTATGCGAATCACGATTTGGAGCGAGCAGCGGTGGTCTTCGCCTTGAGGTTATAGAGACAATACCTTCTGGGTGAGTGTTTTGTGGTCTACTCAGACCACTAGAGCCTCAAGTATATTTTCACTCATAGGGATATGAATCTAAGATAGAGGTGCTGGCTGGAGTTTCTGCAGGAATATGATTTCGAGATAGTCTATACTCTAGGGAAGGGCAACGTAGTAGCATATGCCCTTAGTAGGAAGTCTCAGGCTCGTTTAGTGCAAGAAGCTTCAGATTAGTTGGCTTCCCTACAGCTGACCTTGGTGGAGTAGGAGGGTACATCTTTTCTGAAGTCGATGATGTTGACTCCTTCGCTCCTTAAGCATGTGAGAGAGTCGCAGCTGGGGGATGTCGACAGCGACGTACTGTGTGATCAGATATCCATGGGTGACGCACCTGATGGGTATTCTGAAGGAGGGAATTATGAGATCTTATTCTAGGGGCGAGATGTAGTACCAGTGGATATGAGGGAGGAGTTGATGTGGGAATTCCACACTTCTCCCTTGGCTATACATCTCGGTGTTGGGAAGATGTACAGAGTCCTTCAGTGACGGTTTTGGTGGCCTGGCATGAAGTGGAGCGTAGCTGAGTTTGTTTCTCGGTGTCTTACCTATCAGCAGTTGAAGGCAGAGCATCAGGTTCCAGCAGGGTTGTTTCATCCCCTTGATATCCCGGAGTGGAAGTGGGATGACGTATATATGGACTTCATCATAGGGCTTCTGCACACAGTAAAGGGCCATGATTCCATTTGGGTGATAGTGGAACGACTCACGAAGTCGGCGCACTTCCTTGCCATCAGAGAGCAGAGCACGGTGGAGAGTCTAGGGCAGCTGTACATTTGGGGAATTGTCCTCCTTCATAGAGTACCCTCGACGATCGTCTTCGACCGTGATATTTGGTTTACATCGCGATTATGGTGATGCCTATAGGAGGCATTCGGGACTCAGCTACGGATGAGTACAGCTTTTCAACCCCAGATGGACGGGCAAACCGAACACACTATCCAGGTGTTGGAAAATATGCTCAGGGTGTGCGTGTTAGACTTTGGCCTAAGCTGGGAGGATCACCTGCCCTTGGTGGAGTTCGCCTATAACAATAGTTACCACTCTACTATCATCATGGCACCTTTTGAGGCCCTATACGGGAGACCTTGTAGGTCACCGTTGTGCTGTACAGAGGTTGGGGAGACCTCCCTCATGGGAACAGAGTTGTTGCGGGTGATGACGGAGAAGGTGCAGGTCATTCATGAGTGGATGAAGATGGCTCAGAGCAGACAGAATTCCTACGCATACCGTCATCGTAGGCCTTTAGAGTTCGAGCAGGGGGGCCGTGTATTTTTGAGAGTCTCCCCACAGGATGGAACACGGAGGTTCGGCCAGGGAGGCAAGCTATCCTAGAGGTTCATCGGGCCTTTTGAGATCGCGCGCAGGGTTGGCGAGGTTACCTACCATCTTTCTCTACCCCCACAGCTGGAGAGAGTGCATGATGTCTTCCACGTGTCATGGCTAAGTAAATACGTGCACGACCCCACGCACATCATTGAATGGAGAGAGCTGTACATTGAGGGTGGAGCCACCTTTGCGGAGCACCCGGTGGTGATTGAGGACCGGCAGGATCGGACTCTGTGTGGATGGACCATTCCTTTGGTTCGAGTGTTGTGGCAGCACGGGAGGGTGCAGGAGAGCACCTGGGAACGGGAGAGCCAGATGCGGGCTCAGTATCCCGAGTTGTTTTTTGTAGTTTTGTTTTTTGGGGATGAAAAACTTGAAGGAGGGAATGATGTAAGAACCCAGGTTTTGAGCCTGTAAGAATGTTATTTTTTTTCTTGATTTTCTTCCAGAGCAGGGCGTTCAGACGGCGTGTGATTCCGAGCCCCAGTATGGCCGGAATTAAATTTTAAATGCATTCACACTAGGCACGCCAAGTAAATGGAATAACTCTTAAACGGTAGCTCATACTGGAAAACCAAGGTCACTGTTGAGTCTGGAGCATTTCGTTTACCCTAGGAGGGGTGTAACTTTCACAGGCACGACTCTTCTATCGAAAACGCCGCCAGGGGAATTTTTGTAATTTAGTAGCCTCGGGCGTGAACTTTATAACTTCTGAACGGAGGATCGGATTAAAATTCATAGACCACCATTGTTCTCAGAACGTGTATTTTACCCAAGGAGCGGATTAACCTTGACCTCATCGAGAGTTCGGGTATGGGCCTACTGGTGGGTGTTTAAAATTAATTAATTAAGTTTCCCTACTTAAACACATCAACCACCCCTCCTTCTTCCCCCTTACAATATCCCTGGTGGAAGCTCTCCCAAAAAAGGATCCACCACCTTCAAGCTCATCTCCCCAACTCTCCAAGGTGGTTTCGGCTTCGGCGGATCGTTTGTGAAGCGATGGGTATGCCATGCGAGGTAGGGTCATGCGTTTTCATTTTAAATTCACGCATCCTCTTTGAACTCAAATTATAGCATCAAAATGTTGTTTAATTGTCAAGCTAAGGCCATAGATGCTTAGGGTTCTATCCTAGATTTCCAACGCTCTTTTCGGATCAAAACTCTGAGTCCCGGTGCGTCTGGGGTGGCCCCGAGAAGTTTTCCGGCCAAAACCCCTGTTTTCCGGTGGTTCCAGGGTGGTATAGTGGCTTCGCGCGGCGGTCCGGCAAGTTCCGGCGGTGGCCGATCCTCAAGTAGACTGGGATGATGGCGGCATGGCGGGTCTCAGGAGATGGCACGGCTGGATGCGGGGGAGCGGATGCAGGTGTCCGCGGTGCACGCGGGAGGCCAGGGGCGCGCGCTGGCCGGTTTTGTCGGTCGGCATGCGGCGCAAGACAGGGGTCGTTGCGACCCTGGGAGCAGACCGAGACCCGCGAAGCACGGGTCTCATGGAAAAGAGTTGGACCGGCTTAAGCTGGTCCGGGTGAATCGGTGCGGCCCGCGCGGTGAACTACGGGCCGTGGTGGACCGGGTGGTCCGGGCAGGCGATCCGCAGACCACCGGTCAAAAATTGGTGGACCGGCCGAACCGGTCCAGCCCACCCCGTCTCTGTCTGTTGGCGTTAAAACGCCTCTTACTTGCAACCTGAGTGTTGCATTCGCGTTCCGTCTGCGGCGACGCGATCCTCAGATAAAGAAGGAGGTTTTGAGATTGTATTGGGTGTTTTTAATTCCTGATACGAGGGGTTCGGTGGTGTGACATGCTCGTTAAGTGTTACTTAGCGCCTCGTTGGGATTCTTGTTTCTGATGGCGCGAGCACATCTAGAGTCTGTTTTAGGCACTGTCAAAAGCGTTGTGACCCTGGCGTCATGACGAAGTAGTCCAGGGAGGTTTCATTTGTTGAATCCAGAGTTGAGGCATGGGCCTCATGGGCCATCTTTTAAGCTGTGTCTAACGTACTGCAACGTTTTCATCAGACGTCCGTTTGGGGTGAATGAATAGTCGATTTGGCGTATTTTTCTGAGATCATCGCGATGGCACATTTCTCCTGACCTTTTTCCGAACTGAGGTGTGGGCCCCATGAGATTCCGTATGGGCATAAAGTGGTGTTGAAAAACTTTTTCTTTGGGAGTATATTTCAAGGGGGTAAATAGTATATCTCGCGTGTTTTTCCGAGAGGTTTTCCAGGGTCTAATCTGTTTGGGTGTGTGGAGCCTCATTAGAGATCTCATTAAATGTGGAAACATGAAAGTGTGTTAGTCGGAGGTTCCTTTGACGCACTCCGAACCATTGCACGGTAGTGATGTTAGTGACACCCAGTGATGGCACGGGCAGTGCGGAGTTATCGGACCAGTTCCGGGTTTACCCTCCAGCGGGGCTGGGTAGTGGGTTAACCACTGGCGTATCAGGGTTTACCATCTAGCAAGGTTGGGCAGTGGGTTACTCATTGACCTTAGGGTTTACCCTCCAACAGGGCTGGGCAGTGGGTTACCCGTTGACCTTAGGGTTTACCCTCCAGCTGGGCTGGGCAGTGGGTTACCCAATAGCCTCTTAGGGTTTACCCTCCAGCTGGGCTGGGAAATGGGTTACCCGATGACTCCTTTCAGACTCATCCCTTTCTATGAGGCTAGTCCGTGAATTTTCTACGTGATTACCAGAGCGGGACCCTTGGTTTTACGGTTCAGCGATGAGACAGGCTTGACGTGTGGGACATTTGGGCATTAGTGATGGATATCCTTAGAACTGTTGGCGACTTTTCTTAGGCTGATCTTAGAGATGGAGATCCCCTTACACACTCATTCAGGTTTCTTGTTGAGCATATATATATATACCCTACTTTTTTTCCACTCCTTGGGTTCAGTTACTCTACTTCTAGGAGGGGAAAAGGAGCATGGGGTATGCCACATGCTTTCCGTGTCTAGCTTCTCTTGTTTGGGTGAGTCTGCTTCCTTTATCTTATGGGGTTGAGCTACACTCTATTTTACTGTACTCTTTCACTATTATTTGTTATTTCTACTACTCACCTCTCTAGTACCTCCTTTTTTGCTCCCTCGAGCTTTCAAGGCATCCTACTGAGTATCTTTATACTCACCCCTACTTCGGATTTTCCCGCACCAGGTGTGCCCTTAAAGACAATGGACAGGTCGATCATGACTACGGAGGAGCGTAGAGGGAACAGGAGCTTGGGATACGTACCAGGGTCGTAGTAGATTTTTCAGGTGTGGGAATCTCCAGTTGTTTACTTTTATTTACCTGTTGCTGGGTTGTGGCACCTTTCAGGTTGGGCGCGTGTTTTACCATTTTTCTATTCAGTTTCCTTGTCAGTACTTTTTAGCACTTTACTTGTTCTATTTAGAAGTTGATGCATGATTGTGGTTGGGTTATAGTTGTTTGTCCTTTGGTTTTATTTTTACTCTGCACTTCTACATCGAGTGGGTTGTGTGTGTGTGTACAGGTACTTAGGCGAAGGCCTCCCCAAGATCGTTAAGCCTTCGGCGCTTATCGCCAGCCCCTGGCCTATGGAGGCAGGCTTGGGGTAGTTGCAGCTCGAGACTGGTAGGGTCGGGTCATGACATTGAAAATCTGCTTTCTCATCGTGTCTACAGGATTAATTTTAAAGTAAATTTTTCCACTTTTGTGAATTGAATTTGAAAAAAAGGCTATGATATTTAGAATCATAGTAATATATAATTTCTAATAATGTCAACATTATTTTTGACCAAAATGAATTGTGAAAACAGTAAAAATCCATTATCATGGTTAAGGTAAAATTAGATTTACTGGGTGTTAAACTGAGAAGATAAGTGTTAAAAATGACATAAAACTTTTACAAGACCCATTTTCTAGAAATATTTCACCCTTTTCCATTCTATTATTGATAATGGTCCATTAGTGTATCCTTTTGACATGAAAAAACTTGGGTAGAATTCATTCTTTTCAAAAAATTACAAGTGTACCACTCACCTCACCAATAAAAGGCCACCCCCTATCTTCTATTATTAACACCTTAAAACCCTTTTGGTTCAAAAAATACCTAAAAAATAACTTCTCAAATTCCCTAACCTCATACTAGAAGTATTATTTTTGTAATAAAGAAAACCTAGTAAGGATTTAGTGTAAACCTGAGGAGGATATTCGAAAAAGAGGTAATGTTCATCAATGAGTGTTTTTATTTTATTTCTTCCTCCACCATGTTGAATTATTATTAAACCATTATTATATAATAATATTAGTATATTAAAAAAACTTAGATAATTTTATGTTAATTTCAATACATAAAACCTTATCCACTTCTATAAAATGGGTTATGAAATCATCATTCATGTGTACGGCGGACTACCACATCGCGAACCGATGTCAGTCATATTTTCATTACCACCTCTCATGATTGGGTATGATGATGTATATAAAGTATATATATGATATTTATAAAATAATTATGCCTCTGGATTCATTATATCATTTATACCTTGTTACATTCCTTTCTGTAGGAGATACGATAATGTCGCTAATGTGTACAGCTGACTACCACCTCGTGAAGCGATGCAATTTGTCTTTCACTAGCGCATTATATGTAAGGTGATAAGGATAATGTTAGTAATTATATATTATATAAATAAATTATTATTATATTAATTACATATTTATCATTATGAGAATATAATATATGTAATTTTCTTTCTTACCTTTTCATTCATTGAAATATGATAATATCGTTTGTGTATGTGTGGACTACTACCTTCACGAAATGAGGTGACTCTCTTTTCAACACCACATCACATGAATGATATATAAAATTATATTTAAATAAATAATATTGTATATATATGATATTACGATCATTATAAAAATATAATATATTACTTTCCTTATTTCCATATTTTTCATTGGTAAATGGAAACGTTGCTCATGCGTGCATACGGTCTATCGTCTTAGTGATCATAACATACTTTATTTCTCAAAGTAATATGTAATGATTGATATTAAAAGTATAATTTATATATAAATATGATAATTATTTCATTATTATTATTCTATATATTATTAAACTATGTAATATGTGCAAGAACTAAATCCTTAATGACAAACACACATGAGAAAACAAGACAATTAACAACCGAAATAATGAAAATAATGAATGATTATAATGAACGAGTGATAATATGTTATGAAAGGATCATATATGATATTATAAATATTAATAAGGTTATTTTTTAACTTAATACCATGTTTAAAACCATTATACATGATGTTAAAGAACATTCAATCAAAATGAGGCATGGGGTAAGGGATTTCATCTCAATTTACATTTCATTAAGACTTATTTGTTATTATGCCCCAATTAACTTTTATGTAGTGTAAATAATACCCCTTTAACATGTAATATAATGATTCATTCATAATTTATGGTATTTTAAGTTTCACTTTGAATCATTTCATCCAATGGTATTTTACTTGAAAATTATCAAGCAGTAAAATTTATTATACAATCTCACTTTATTTTTTTATGGTTAACTTTCTTTTGAAACAATCACTTTCTTAAAATCATTTTTCACTGGAAATTAAATTTCTCTTAAATATCCATATTCTTTCATGATTTATATAATTATTACCAAATCCATATACCATTTTTACAGATGATTTTTATTTTGAAAGTTATTTGACTAAATGGGGATATATTTATAAATTTGTATCCTTTACTCAATATAGATATTTGATGATAATGAATATTGCTCATAAATTAAATTGATTATTTGCTATGTGAGGAATTATTTAGACATGAAAACATGGGTGGTAATAGTTATATATATATCCCCTCGATGCATCGACATGTCTCATGAGACAAATTAGTTGGACAAAACCTATGAGTTTATACCCAGTAGTTTTAAATTTTCTTTTGAAAGTTCTTGATAGTAGAAGTATAATTAGGCAAACTAGATCGATTTGTACCCATTAGTTATAGACTATCTTGTAAAAGTTATTGATGGTATAGGTATCATGTGCCTGAGACATTATGTACAATAATTAATCATTTCCTTAATTAAGAATTAAAATATTATTATCCCTGAGATTTTCAAAATGATATTATCTTTGGATGCATTTCATTCTTAGTTTATTAATTAAATGGAATATGTTTTCAGTTTTTTTACCTTTATATATTAATTATTCCTTATCTAGTTATGATAGTGAAGTTATTTAAATGAAATGTGTTTTAAGTTATTTTCCTTTTCATGTTGATTATGATTATTGATTCATGATAGATTATTTTATAATTAACCCTTATAGATCATTTGAACTCACCCTTATTTTTTTTACTTTCCCCAGGATATGAAGAAGAAATATTTGAATAAGTTTTAAAATATGTGGTTCATTTTCTATTGTTATGTTTTATGTTTTATTTTCAATTACCAATGTAAAATGGGTATCATGTATGCATCTGATTCTCCAAAACTAAAAAACCGACCCATCCTTCAGGATTTGATTCCTTCTATCTATGCCAATGTAATAAAGTAAGGCATCAGCTCCAGGATATTGGGGTTGGGGTCATTATAATTGGTATTAGAGAAACTTTAGTAGAAACATTGGGAACTGAATTAATGAAAACATATATTCGGGAACATAAACCTATGATATACTTTGAGGATAAGTCTAGAAGAAGATCCTAATGTTTTGGTAAGGAAGAGATTATGTGGGTTTTCCTTTTAATACAACCATATCTGGATACTAAAAGTGGGTGTGGTTTTGGCACAGATGTACTTAGGGGTAACAACTCTAAAAATAATACATTATCCTTGACTTGATCATCACCTGGTACATGATAGTGGGCCTTACTACGAACTGGTTTAACAATCGCGGTGGATATGTGTTGAGAAAGTGTTTTTTTTCAACAATATATAATATTTTTATTAAAAAAGGGGAGATTATTGAGAACAATACTCTATCTCTTTATGATGATTTTGATGCTCACAAATACTCTTAATTGTTTTCTAATTATTTTATTTTTTAAGTATATTTCAGGATTTTATTTTTTATTTTTTATTTCTGGAAGAAATATTTATGTTCTTGAACAACGAGATTTAATTTCTAAAGTATTCACATTAGCATGTTCTGGAAACACTGTTCATGCTCTATATATTCGGGAATTGCTTAAGCATGTTCTAGAATCACTGTTTATGCCCTACATGGAGAAATTTAGCATAAGGATGGAATGCGGTGTATACATTATGATTTATCAGAAAATTATGGTTAATCAACCATACGTTATAGGAAAAGTTTGAAGAGGAACCCTACGTTAGGAAGGAACCCTACATTTGGGATATTAGAAAAGTATAGAAGGAGAACCATACGTAAGTGTTAAATGTTATATTTGTTTCTCAAAAGTATGGTTCATCAACCTTACTTTTGTAAACAACCTTAAGTTTCTTAGAAAATGATGGATCATGTACCTTTCGTTTGGAAGCTTATAAACATATGGATCATTTATCATACGTTTGAAAGTTGAAGAGAAAAGTATGGATGTCCAACCCTAAATTTGTGATAAACCTTATATTTATGATCTACTTTATGTTCATAGGATGCATACTATACAACTCAACCTTACGTTTGGTGTCAGAGAGTTTAAAGTTGATATTATTATTCAACGATCTGCGAGCGAATTATCAGGCTGGTTTTAAGATGGATTAAAAGCTGATTTTAAAGCGCATCTTTGACGAGTTCAGAGCCGTTTAAGGATCGAATTAAAATGATATTTTCATGGAAAATTACAAAGAGAGTTATGACTACTCTGTAAATTCAAATGTTTGAATTACACGAGTAAAAAGGAGAAGATTGTGGATCTGATTTTTGAAGAGGAAGTATTCGTTATATCTGTTTTATTTTTAAGGTGTGTGAGAGTACGAAATGCATATAGTGATCAAGAACACAAGAGAAGATACACCTATCAAAATACGAGATCTGTTGTACGTCATTTAGAAGAGACAAAAAAGAACAGATTCAATCACGATCTACATTTTTGCGGATTACGAAGAACGATAAAAGCTCTGTTTATTAAAGAAGAAGATACACGACAGAAGATTAAATTATTCGACATTGAAGATCAATTGTGAATCTGTTGCGGCTGAAGTTGTGATTTATATTTCTATATCTACTACAATAGGATTGACTCAGAACGACTCTTTCTTGAAGATCATTCTTTCTGAAGATGACAATCCATTTACTGTCAATTGCATTCTGTTGCAATTGTGAAGAACAATTGGGAGAGTATTTTCAAAGAACAAATACTTTTTATCTTGAGTGATCAGCTTCTCGTTCTAAGTTATGTAGGTTTTGTGATTGAACCAGAAGGTTGTGTTTTGCCTTAGATTATAACAGTGTCAACTGTCTACACTCAGTTGTTGAAAGGTCTGTTGAGATGAGGACCAGATAGTGAAAATATCCAAGCTCGTGGAGTAGAGCGTTGGTGGAGTGGACTAGGGGCATTCTGTTCCCCGAACCACTATATATCGTGTGTCCCTGCATTTCATATTTCCACTGCATTAATCTATCTGATTAAAAATAAAGTACAGAACACGATCTCACGAAGATTTTTTGAAAAGACACAATTCACCCCCCCTCTTGTGTGTATTTTGTATAATCGGATCCAATAATTGGTATCATAGGTTGAGTTTTCTGATAAATCCTTAACAAGATAAAAGTGATTATAAACAGGGCAAGATGACTGAAACAAGAGAGGGAATGTCTATGGTCAGAGCACAATACTTCATTGGAGAAAACTATGGATTTTGGAAGTCGTGAATGATTATATATCTGAAAATACTTGTATACAGAGTATATTCTAAAATTCTGACTCCATATGAAATACCAGAAAAACCTGAAACATGGAGTGCAGCTACTGAAGCAAAATATGATATGAACTTGAAAGAAATTAATGAAATTATATGTGGTCTAGGACCTGATGAATTTACCATAGTATCTCAATGACCGACAGCATATGAGATGTGGAAAACTATTGTTGTTGCTTATGAAGGAACTAAAAATATCATGTAAATGGTATACGCTACTACTAAGCTTAAATTTGATACATTCAGAATGGTTGAAGGTGAAAGTATTACTAAAATGAATGGAATATTGACAAATATTTTCAATAACATAACCTCCTTGGGAGATCCCATTAAACAAGTTGATCAAGCTTTAAAAGTACTAAGAGTACTGACAACAAGATGGAATGGAATCTCTGCTGCAATCAGACAGTCGACACCTGTCAAAGAATTAACCATGAGAGAACTGATTGGAACACTAATGATGTATGAAGTTGAGATGCAAGATGAATCAAATGAGCATAAAGTTTTTATCAAGAGATATGACATTGTCTTGAAAGTGTCATCACAGAGCAAAAACAGAAAGATGAAGAAAAGTGTAAAAGTGAAATCAAAAAGTTCTGATTTATCAAATTCTGATGTGGAACTGGATCATCTTGCCAAAAAAATCACTAAATTCTATAGAAAGAAGAATGGATTCAGAAAATCCTTCAAAAAGGATGACAAATAATCAGATGTTATGAGTGCAAGAAAATAGGGCACATCAGACCTGACCTTCAACAGTTAAAAGAAGACAATAAGAAGAAGTTCTTCAAAAGGAATGATTATTAGAAAAAAGACAAGAAAGAAATGAAAGATACATGGAGTGTATCTGAAGACTCTAGTAGCACTTATTAATTAGACTCAGAAAAGGAATAAGTAAATTTGAAATCCAATATGTGTTTTATGGAAGAAACAGATGAGGTACAATCTTACTACTCTTTTGACTCTAGTTCTGAATCTAGTTACTCTAATGAAAAACTTGCAGTATACTGTAATATGCTTGAAGAAAAATATGATTCTATATTTAAGAAGCATAATTCTTTAAATAACATTCATAAGGTTGTTTCTAATGAAATAGATACAATGCTGAAACAACATAAGGAGTTAACTGAAAATTTTAACTCAATTAACACTAACAATACAGATTATGAATCAAAGATAAAAACACTGAAAACTGAAGTGGAAAATTATAAAAATGCATCCCTTATTTTTACAAAAGGATAAAATACTTTAAATGAAATTCTTGGGAAAAATTTCATTAGAAAGGAAAGATTTGGAATTGGCAGTAAAGGTGAAAAACCTAAGCTGTACAAGAATTATTTTATTCCAAGTACAAAAATATTAAATTGTAATTACTGTGGAACAAGGGTACATATTTCCAAAAAACTTTTTCTTAAGACAACCCCAAATAAATGGTATTAAAAAAGATTTTGTAACAAATAATTTATTTGACTCTTCTGAAATTAGAAAATCAAAGCAAGTTTGGATTCCCATATCTTTGCTAGCTAACACTACTGGACCCAACAGAATATGGGTACCAAAGAAAATTTTGTAAATGCATTTGTAGGGATCATGTTACAAAAGCAAAAAGGACATATGGTATATGGATAGTGTCTTCTCAAGGAATATGAGTGGAAGCTCATCATAATTATCTACACTCACTCAAAAAGATGGTGGACTTATCACTTTTGGTGATAATGCCAAAGGTAGATCATTGGTATTGGAACAATTGGATATCTAGAAGTTGTCTCAATCAACAAAGTAATTTATGTACAAGGATTGAAACACAATCTGATAACTATCTCTCAACTATGTGATTATGGTTATGCAGTTGATTTTTCTAGCAATTGTTGTTCTATTTTCAAAAATAAACTGCTTAAATTTAGAGCACCTAGAACTGACAATGTGTATACCCTGGATTTGAATTCTTTGTGTAAACAACAAGTAAATAGATTAACTGCTAAGATAAATGAATCCTGGATCTGGCATAGAATACTTGGAAATTTCAATGTATATGTTTTACATAATTTATATAAGAAACAATTAGTTTCTGATTTTCCTAGTCCCAGATTTAAAAGTGAAAGATTCTGTGATGCATGTCAACTTGGCAAGCAACACAAATCATCCTTCAAATATGTTAACAAAATTGCTACATCTAAACCTCTATAACTTATCCATGTGGATTTTTTTGTACCATAAAGAGTAGAAATCTTGGGTATTAAATTATATGTATATGTTTTGCTTGATGACTATTCTATATTTACATGGATTTTCTTTTTAAAATTTAAAAATGAAGCTTTTACTTGATTTGAAAGTTTTTGTAAAGATGTTCAAAATGAAAGAGGTTTTAGAATAATTTCATTAAGAAGTGATCATGGTGGAGAATTTGAGAATCTAGAATTAAATTCCTTTTGCTCAAATATTGGTATTAAACACACCTTCTCTACACCAAGAACGCATCAAAAAAATAGAATTTTTTAAAGAAGAAATAGGACTATTTAGGAAATGGCTAGGACTATGCTAAATGAATACAGTCTTCCTACCTAATTTTGGGTATAAGCTATAAGCACAACCTGCTATATAATTAATAGAGTTTTAATTAGACCAATTTTAAAAAAAGAGACCCTATGAACTTTAAAATAACAGAAAACCTAAAGTAAATTACTTTAAAGTTTTTGGATGCAAGGTTTACACCTTGAACACCAAGGACAGTCTTGGTAAGTTCGATCCAAAATCTGATGAAGGCATTTTCTTAGGATAATCAGCTATCTCCAAAGCTTATAGAATTTTTAATAAGAATTCAAGGATTTTTAAAGAATCAGTTCATGTGAAATTTGATGAATCTGATTCCTTTGAGAAAAGAACATATCAAATGGATGAATCTGACTCTAATGATAACATAAGACTTGAGAACTTGAAAAATTACTTTGAAAAGAATATAAATGAAATTCATTCCAGTCCGGAAGAACTTGACACTGAAGAACCTATAAGTGTACTACCTAGAAAATCAAGGACCCTAAAGAATCACCCTTTAGAAACTATAATAGGTGACTTAGACATAGGAATAAAAACTAGAAGAAATATAGGAAATCTTGTAGGATTATCTTCCTTTCTATCTCAGCTAGAACCTAAGATAATAGAAGAATCTCTAGATGATAAATTTTGGATGATAGCAATGCAAGAAGAATTAAACCAGTTCAAGAGAAATGAAGTCTGGGAATTAGTTGAAAGACCATAGAATTATCCAGTGATAGGAAAAAAATGGGTATTTAGGAATAAACAAGATGATCAAGGAATAATAACTAGAAATAAATAAAGACTTGTAGCAAAAGGATATAATCAGGAAGAATGTATAGAATATGATGAGACCTTTTCACCTGTAGCTAGGTTAGAAGCCATTAGAATCTATTTAGACTATGCATCTCATATGAATTTTAAATTATTCCAGATGGATGTTAAGTCTGCCTTTTTAAATGGCTATTTAATGGAGGAAGTTTATGTTGAGAAACCTCCTGGTTTTGAAAATTCACAAAAACCAAATTTTATTTTTAAACTTACTAAAGCTATTTATGGCCTTAAACAAGCACCTAGAGCTTGGTATGAAAGATTAAAATTTTTTCTTTTGAAAAATGATTTTACTATTGTAATGGAAGATCCAACACTATTTAAGAAACCTGTAAATTCTAATATTTTATTTTTCAAATTTATGTTGATGATATAATTTTTGGATCAACTAATAAATCCCTTTGTCGTGAGTTTTCAAATCTAATACAAAATAGAATTTGAAATGAGTATGATGGGAGAATTACATTTCTTTTTAGGACTTCAAAATTATCAAAAATATTTTGGAACTGTTTTGAATCAAAGAAAATACATTACTGATTTACTAAAGAAATTTGGAATTGAAAACAGTAAGACACATACAACTCCTATGTATACTAATATAAAACTTAATTTGGATGAAACTGTAAAATCAGTTGACAACAAGTTATATAGAGGTATGATTGGTATTTTATTATATCTTACTGCTAGCAGGCTAGATATAATGTATTTAGTATGTCTTTGTGCAAGATTTCAATCAAATCCTAAAGATTCCCATTTAAATTCCGTTAAAATAATTTTTAGATATTTAAAAGGAACTATTTTTCAATCTCTTCTTTATCCCAAAACTTCTGATTTTAATTTAATTTCATATTCAGATGCTAACTTTGGGAGTTGTAGATTAGATAGGAAAATCACTTCAGATACTTGTTACTTTTTAGGAAAATCCTTAGTGTAATGGTCAAGTAAGAAACAACATTCAGTTTCCCTGTCAACAGCTGAGGCAGAATATGTTTCTGCTGGCAGTTGTTGTGCACAAGTGTTGTGGATGAAAAACACTCTTATGGATTTTGGACTAAATTTTAATAGTATGCCTATTTTATGTGATAATACTAGTGCTATAAATATTTAAAAAAAATCTATTAATCATTCTAGGACTAAGCATATTGATATCAGACATCATTTTCTAAGAGATCTTGTTCTGAAAAAGGATATATATTTCGAATTTGTAAGTACTGAAATTCAATTAGCAGATATTTTTAATAAACCACTTCCCACTGCAAGGTTTTATTTTATTAAGGGGGATCTAGGTTTATTTAATTTTAAATAAAGTTTTATTTTGTTTTTTCTTTATTTTAATACTATTTAAAATAAATTAGTTATTTATTTTTTCAAATAGAATAAACTTTTTTTATTAAGATTTATTTTTATTTACGTCGTGGATCATTTTTATTTGTTTTTAAAATCTATTTAATTATTATTGATAACACGGAAATCAAGGCTGTCATAACCTTTCGAATTCTGAACCGTTTCATTTCCACCAAAACCCTTTCGAACCCGCGAAACTGCACCACTACTTGTCAACACTAATCTTCGAACCTCTGAAACCATAACTTTCAAACCTTCAGAGATTTTCACAAAAATGGAAAAGACTAAGAGAGGTGATGAGGATGAGACCATAAATTCCAATAAATAGTGCTCAGCAGGAAGGAAAATCCTACAGGGAAAGGTAATTGATTTATAATGGCTATTTCAAACGAACTTGTTGTTAAAACAAGCCCTGTCGTTTCAGAATCTCGAACAGACCTTCAATAGTGAGAATATGGAATTCCTTTATGAAGTAGATATTTGATATTTCTTAAAATCTATTCAATTTAGTTTGGGAGATGATTATGACACCATGATGGCTAAGATAGAAGATAGAGGATAGATACTTTTCAATCTCTTCAGTTGAAATTATTCAAATACTGAACTGCCCTCATGAGGGAGTGTATCATTTTGATTTGAAAAGTATAGGAGATTCTGTGCATAAATCAAAATACATTATATCCTTTCTGTTTGGATCTACTAACATAAGGAAAATTTAAGTTAAAGATTTGGAACTAGATCAGAAGATCTTTGTGAAATTTGTACAAACAGTTATAGCACCCAGAATGTCATATCTAGAGAAGATATTGTATCCCAACATGTACATAATGTATCTTATGCTCAGTGATGTAGAATTAAATTTTATTATGTACATGGTGAGGTACCTGAGTTACTGCTGTCAAAGTGAAGCTAGAATGAATTTCTACCCTTTTGGTAGATTCATTTCAAAACTCTTGTTCAAGAAAGACATGGTGAGACTGGTTGATGCTAGAACTCACTGTCACCACAGTAATGTTTTTAATGCTGGTACTTTAAGAAAAATTGGTTATTTATGGAGTACAGTGAAAGGAAAAATCTTTCCAGTATGATCTGATGAAGAAGTAGAAGAAGAAAGAGCTCAGGATCAGCCTAAAAAAGTCAAAGGAAAATCAAGTTACACTCAGAGTTAGCTCTGTTTTTAGAAGAATAAGTTTTGAAGTTGAGATTGTGCCAAAGGATGAAAGTCAAGAATAAATTCAAGTAAAAATACAAAGATATGATGATGCTCATAAACAGCAAGTTTCAAATGTTTTAACCACTCAAGATTTATTTAGTTATAGTTTTTTAGGAGAAGCTGCTGTTGAAAAATCAATGGAAGTTGTTATTAAGAGGTCAGAACCAGTGGAAGAACCTCATATTCAATCTGGAATTCAAGTAGAAGATGAAGGAGATACTCAGGAACAATATGTGGTTGTTACATAAGTTGAACCTGAAAGAATTGAAGTTTAAAGAATAGAACCAGAACCTGCAGTTGAAATTGAAAAAGAGGCAGTGTTTGGAGTAGATGTGGCCAATCCTCAATTAGCTGAAGATAAAATTATTCAAGATAATCAAATAGAAGAAGTGATTTATGATGTACATGATGAAAACCCTTCAGATGTACCAACATAAGTTCTTTAAGAGTATTTTTCTGTGGAAGAGTCTAGAAAAGACTCAAAGGAAAAATCTGTGGACCAAACAGTTAGAGAAGATAAGGAGAAAGAAGATGTTGAATCCTTACCCCTAGTGTTAGTACAACACTTTCATGCTAAAAAAGTGAATCAAGCACAAAGTACCTCCGAATCAGAAAATGAGGAAGTTGAAGAAATATATAGGTATTTGCAGAGAGTTAAAAAATAGAATGTTTCTCAGAGGAGAGCATTGGAAAAAGAAAAATTACAATTACAGAGGCTAAAGAATAGTACAGTTTCAAAGTAAGAAGTTGAAATTTTTAAGAAGGATATGATGAATGAGGTTGAAAAAATAAATTCTAAAATGGTTATGAAATCAGATTTTTCAGTTTTCAAATCATTTATGGAGACAAATTTGGCATTTGTCAGGATCGATGAGGCCAGTGGTTCAGGTACTTCACCTGATTTGATCATAAGATTTAAGGCAATAACCACTGTCTTAGTTGATATGAATGACAGTTTTCATGATTTGCAATGCAATAGTGCTCCTCTTTCAGTGCTGCTGGACAATCAAAATTTTTTAGTTGAACAGTTGACCTCAAATGAACCAGGAATCACATCTATCTTGGATAAGTTAACAGAGAAGTTGTCTTTGTTTTTGGAGAAGTAAGAAACACTACATGATTTTTACAGAGTCAACTTAATTGAACACATTCATATGACTCAAGATAATAGGGATATTATTGTTATTCTTGGTGATGTAATGATGCGGAGACTAAGGGAGAATCTATCAGAAATCAAGTCAGTAGTTCAGAGAAGATAGACCCTATCTAAACCCTGACCAACCCTTGATTCTTGTATTTTTCAATTTTTTACTATTAAATATTTTCAATGAAAATCTATTTCATTATATATTTGTTTGTTTTACTGTCTTTGATTAGATATGCCAGTAATCCATTTTCACTAATTGATAAATAGTTAGATATAGCATTTACTTAAGATCAGTGCTATATTAAATGTGTTATATTCCATACTTTAAATTCATTTTGATATCACAAAAGGGGGAGAAATTGGATAAACACAACATTTTATATTTTAACCTTTTCAAATATTAAGTGTTATCTTAATCCTTTAAAGGGGGAGAAATTGAGTTAATTCTAATATGGTATTTATCTTTTCAAAATTCAAAACTAGATGTAATTAATTTTGTAAGTTAATTTCATTGGTTATTTTATGGGTTTTGTGATCATCAAAAAGAGGGATATTTTTGAGCAAGTTTTGTTTTCAACAATACATAATATTTTTATTAAAAAGGGGGAGATTGTTGAGAACAATACTCTATCTCTTTATGATGATTTTGATGCTCAAAAATACCCTTAGTTGTTTTCTAATGATTTTATTTTTTAAGTATATTTCAGGAATTTTTTATTTATTTTTTATTTCTGGAAGAAATATTTAAGTTCTAGAACAATGAGATTTAATTGATAAAGTATTCACATTAGCATGTTCTAGAAACATTGTTCGCGCTCTACATATTTGGGAACTGCTTAAGCGTGTTCTGGAATCACTGTTCATACCCTATGTAGAGAAATGTAGCGTAAGGATGGAATGTGGTGTATACTTTATGAGTTATCAGAAAAGTATGGTTAATCAACCATACGCTATCAAAAAAGTTTGAATAAGAACCCTATGTTAGGAAGGAACCCTGTGTTTGGGATATTAGAAAAGTATGGAAGGAGAACCGTACATAAGTGTTAAATGTTACGTTTGTTTCTCAAAAGTATGGTTCATCAACCTTACTTTTGTAAATAACCTTACATTTCTTAGAAAAGTATGGATCATGTACCTTTCATTTGGAAGCTTATAAAAGTATGGATCATTTATCATACATTTAAAGGTTTAAGAGAAAAGTATGGATGGCCAACCCTATGTTTGTGATCAACCTTACATTTATGATCTACATTACATTCATAGGATGCATATTGTACAACTCAACATTATGTTTGGCGTCGGAGAGTTTAAAGTTGATATTATTATTCAACGATCTACAAGAAAATTATTAGAATGATTTTAATCTGAAATAAAATATGATTTTAAAGCACGTCTTTGACGAGTTCAGAGTCGTTTAAGGATCAAATTAAAAGGTGCTTTTCATAGAGAATTACAAGGAGAGTTACGACTACTATGTAAATTCAAATGCTTGAATTATGTGAGTAAAAAGGCAAAGATTGTGGATCTGATTTTTGTAGAGGAATTATTAGTTATATTTGTTTTATTTTTAAGGTGTGTGAGAGTACAAACTGCATATAGTGATCAATAACACAAGAGAAGATACATCTATCAAAATACAAGATCTGTTGTACGACATTTAGAAGAGACAAAAAAAACAGAGTCAATCATGATCTATATTGTTTTTTGATTACAAAGAGTGATAAAATCTCTGTTTATTAAAGAAGAAGATACACGACAAAAGATTTAATTATTTGACATTGAAGTTCAATTTTGAATCTGCTACTACTAAATTTGCGATTTATATTTCTATATCTACTGCAACGGGATTGAATCAGAATAAATCTTTCTTGAAGATCATTATTTCTGAAGACGACGATCCATTTACTATCAATTGCATTCTGTTGTAATTGTGAATAACAATCGGGAGAGTATTTTCAAAGAACAAATACTTTTTACCTTGAGTGACCAGCTTCTCGTTCTAAGCTATGTATGTTCTGTGATTGAACCAGAAGGCTGTGTTTTGCCTTAGATTGTAAAAGTGTCAACTGCCTGCAATTAGTTGTTGAAAGTTCTGTTGAGATGAGGACCATATGGTGAAAATTTCCAAGCTCATGGAGTAGAGCGTTGGTGGAGTGGACTAGGGGCCTTCTATTCTCTGAACCACTATATATCGTGTGTCCCTGCATTTCATATTTCCGCTGCATTAATCTATCTGATTAAAGATAAAGGACAGAACATGATCTCAAGAAATTTTTTTGAAAAGACACAATTCCCCCCCCCCTCTTGTGTATATTTAGTATAATCTGATCCAACAATATGCTCAGTATAATTTATATATTATTTACAAACCATAATGAAGGATTTGAAAATAAATATATCCCCGAAGAAACCAAGGTTTATTATTCTGATATTAACAGTGCATTGCTTTTTTTAATTTATGATATTTGTTACACCATATATAGAATTATATTTTATGATTTAAAATTCATAATTTTGTGAGATAATCTAGTATATGTCATTATTTATAAATATTTCCAAGAAGGAAGCAGGGTATCAATACCCATGGACAGTGTAAAGATTTATCTACTAAGTAAAATAATACATATAGTATTTTAATGTAGAAAATTTTTGCTATATTAGGGGATCTTAATCAAGTTATGAAAAATAACCTTATCTGGATAGAGAAACTTGTTCTATAAAAAGATTCTCCAATGTTGGATCGATTTATGCGATAGAATCCCCCATTATTTAGTAGGACTACTAATCTAATAGTAGATGAGTAATGGATTAAGTCTCTAGAGAAGATATTTAAGGACTTTGGATGTGGTGAAAAGGAAAAGGTTACACCTGTAGTATATTTTATCAAAGGTGATGTTGATCAATGGTGGTCCCTAACCTAGAATACTAGGGGGAAGAGAAAATAGAAATCATAGAACAGAAATATTTTGAGGAGACATTATTTGATAAATATTTCCCTCGTGAGAAACAAACAAAGATAGAGAGAAATTTCCTCAGCTTAAATAAAAATGAAGAAGAATGTGTTGCAGAGTATGAAGTTACCTTTACAAGCTTATTTAGGTTTTTTAAAAATTACATTTTATACATAGAGTACAAGATTGGCTATTTCTTTGAATGGATTAAGACAAGTCTCTGAAGGGAACTGGTCTCTAAAAAAATTTCAGCATATAATGAAATAGTTTTATGTGCCATGAAAATAGAGAATGAATTCTCTAGATCATACATATTCAAGGGAAATCAAGAGAATAATAGGTCATCCAAACACCATGAAAAAGGTAATGCATCAAATAAAAGGATGATAATAAAGAAATTTATACCTTGTGAGAATTGTGGAAAGAATTACTATGGGAAATTTCTGAAGATATTAGGAGTTTTTTATAAGTGTGAAGATAAGAGTCACTAGGAAAAATAATGCAAGGGGTAGAAAAAATCAATCATCTATAATTATTAATTTGTATATAGATTGTGATATATGAAAATTAATTCCCCAAGCATCAAGGGAATCCACTAAAGAAGATTCCAAGGGGATAAGGCCAAGTTTATTCAATCACTACAGCTGAGGTGGAAGTACCCACTAATTTTCTGTAAGTTTCTTTAATCTTATCTTTAAATTTAGATAATGCTTTATTTGATTCTGGATCCTAAAACACTTTTATATTTATTTAATTTTCTAATAAAATAAGACATTTACCTTTTTATTTAAGAAGTAATTTGTCGTTCAATACTCCTAGGGGAATTCTTGATGCAACAAAGATATGTTAGGCAGTCCCCATTATGAAACATAAACCTGATTTATTTACTGAACTTATTATCATACCTATGGTTGAATTTAATATAATCCTTGGTTTGGACTGGATTTCAAAATATGATGTAAAAATTTATTACAATAAGAATGAAATTATGATTCTTAAGAAAGATGTAGAATTTACTATCTTTATAACAAATACTTCATCATTTGATTCATATCTAGAACCACCCCAGTAATTCTACTGAATGAGATTCTTGGGGAAGAAGATAATACATAATCTAGGTATGAAGAAGATAAACTTAAAATTGAGGATATAACTATTATACAGGAATATATTAATGTATTTCCTGAGTAATTTCTTAGATATCTCCCAGAGAGTGAAGTTGATTTTTCTATTTATTTAATCCCTAATGTAAGAAAAATATCAAAGACCCCCTATAGAATATCCATTGTGTAATTAGTGGAGTTGAAGAAACAACTAGAGGATTTGGGTGATAATGGGTTTATTTCCCCTAGTGTTTCTCTATGGGGAGATAATGTTCTCTTTGTTAAGAAGAAATATGGATCCATGAGGCTATGTAATGATTATAGGGAAAAGAATGCTATTATGATAAATAACAAGTATCATATGCCTCTCATTTATGAATTATTCAATCAAATTCATGAATCCCGATGTTTTTTAAAGATTGATCATCATTCTAGGTATCATAAATTTAGATTAAAGAATAAATACATTCTGAAGACAACTTTCCGAATAAGGTATATACATTACGATTTTACAATAATTACATTTGGGTTAACTAATGTACCCTTTGTTTTTATGAATCTAATGAATAGTGTATTCATGGAATATATTGATGACTTTTTGTGGTATTCATTGATGACATCTTGGTGTATTCTAAAATATATTAGGACCATAGGAATCACTTGTGTATTATTCTTGAGTCTCTTAGAAGTAAAGAGTTATATGGGAAATTTATTAAATGTGATTTATGGCTCTAAGAAGTTTCTTTTCTTGGATATATTTTCTACAAGGATGGGATCTCAGTTTATCTTATGAAGGCAAAAAAATTCAGATAATGTTCTACACCAACAAAGATAACTGAGGTGCATAGTTTCATTAGTTTGGAAGGTTACTATCGGTTATTCATTCGAAAAATTTCCCGATTGGATAACCCTTTAACCAAGATTACATGTAAAGAGATTAAGTTTTTTTGGAAAGAAGAATGTGAATACTGTTTTGATGAACTAAAGAGGAGATTATTCAATGCTCTGATTTTGAATCTTCCATATTAATGTGATAGTCTTGTGATACATATTGATTCATTGAATAAGGGACTCGTTTATGTCCTAATGAAAAATGATAAAGTTATTGTGTGTGAATCAATGAAATTGAAGACTCGCAAACAAAACTATCCATCCCATGATCTTAAGCTAGAAATTGTAATATTTTCTTTGAGGATATAGAGACATTATCTCTATGGTGAAAGATGTAAGATATATATGGATCATAAAAGCCTAAAATTAATCTTTTCATTAAATATTTCAATATGATACAAATGCAATGGTTCGAGCTACTCAAGGATTGTGATTTGTCAATACACTACTACCTAGGGAAAGAAAATATGGTAGAGGATGCATTGAGTGGAAAATATCATGGAGTTCTATCCCAAATGAGTATTGAGATAGATCTGATAACTACGGATATAGTAAATATAGATATGTTAATTATTAAGGAAGAATATACATCACTTATTTTTCAAATTATTGTGAAACTATATTTATTATAAAAGATAAAAATTTCTCAATTTGATGATGAGAACTTTCAGAAGAAAATTAAATATGTGACTGATGGTAAATTAGCATAATTTATTTTTTGATATGGTGTTTAGAAATTTGGAAATATATTATGTGTTCCATATATACCTAAGCTAAAAAAATAAATTATTGGATGACTCTTATAACACAAATTTCTTTATACGACCTGGTAGCCTGAAGATGTGTAGGGATTTGAGGGAACATTTTTGGTGGGATAACATGAAGTGGAAAATTTATGATTATGTGTCCATATATTTGGTTTTTCAATAAGTTAAATCTATGATACATAATCCCAGAGGATTCAAGAAATCTCTACCTATTACTATATGAAAATTGGATGACATTGCTATGGAATTTGTTACATGACTACCAAATACCCCTAGAAATAATGGTGAAATATGGTTTCTCATTGATCACCTAACCAAATCTACACATTTCCTCACTATAAGAGAAGATTTATCACTTGATAACATTGAAAGGATCTATATTAATGAAGTTTTAAGACTTGATGGTGCACCTCTTTTAATTGTGTCTGATCGAGATCCCTATTTTACATCAAAATTCTGTAAAATTATTCATAAGGATCTTAATACTCAGATTCATTTGAGCACTACCTACCATCCTCAAAATTATGTATGGTACAAAAGTAATTTTCAAATAATGTAATACATGTTTAGGTCATTCTCACTTTACTTTCAAGGTATGTGGGATCAGTATCTACCATCGGGGGAGTTTTCCTTTAACAATCATTTCCATTCAACTATTCAAATGGTGTTGTATAAAGCATTATATGGAAAGAGATACCATACTCAAAATTGTTGGAATGAAGTTGTTGAAAGGAAACTTTTAGTCCCAGAACTTGTTGAAGAGACAACAAAAAAGGTAAATCCTATTCAATCTCATGTTAAAGAAACTCAAATATTGAAAAGGAGTTATATTAATAATTGTAGGAAGGATCTGGATTTCCAGGTGAGAGATCGTGTTTTCTTATCCTTGCAAGGGTGTTATAAGGTTTGGTAAGAAATGGAAAATGATACCATGGTACATTAGACACCTTGAAATTATTGAAATAGTTGGATTTTTTCCTTATTATTAGTAAATGTTTCTAAATCTCTCAAAAATTAAATTATGTGTTCCGCATATCATTATTAATGAAGTACATGCCAGGCCTAATGCATGTTCCCACCTATGATGAAATATAATTGCAACGTGATCTATTTTACTATAAATAACCCATCTATTTTATTGATACTAGAGAGAAAGTATTGAGGAATCAGATGACTGAACTCGTAAAGGTACTTTGGAGAAATCACAAAATGGAGGAAGCAATGTGGGAACTAGAGCATATTATGAAGAAGAAATACCCTCATCTATTTATAAGGTAACATCAATGAAATTTCAAGGAAAAAAATTATAGTATGAAATAATGTAACACCCCAAGACATTACAATATATTTCTTTTAGAATAAATTTAATTTCATCAATAGTTTGCAATGCACGTAACCCCAGGTTTAAAAAAACATTATTTGGTCTTGATTTGTGCACATAATTTAAAATTAATTTTTAATACTATTATAAAATTTATTTGAAAAAATAAAATTCAATTTTCAAATTATCATATAAAAAAATTTAGGGTGAATTTTTTGGATTTTTCTAAATAGTTTCATTTTTTAATGAAAAGTGTAAATGAATTTTAATTAGAAAATACCTTTTCGTTTAAATAATTTATAATGTTAAATTATATTTTGAATTTGTTTTAAAGTAAAATTAGTTCAATTTTATAATAATTAATACAATTTAATTCGTTCGAATAATTTTCATATTGAATTTTTATATACAAACTTTATAATCTTTTGAACATTTTCTCTTTAAAAACCTGCTTTCACATCACGTCTACGAGATTAATTTTAAATTAAATTTTTCCAATTATGTGAATTGAATTTGGAAAAATGGATTCCATATTTAGAATCAGAATAATTTTTAATTTCTAATTAGGTCAGATTTATTTTTTTACCAAAATGAATAGTGAAAATAGTAAATATTAATTATCACAGTCAAGGTAAAAATATATTTACTAGGGGGTTAAACTAAGAAGATAAGGGTTAAAATGACCTATAAATTTTAGAAAACCCAGTGGATTGAAATATTTCTACATTATCCCTTCTAATATTGAGTATAGTCCATTATTGTAGCCTTATGACAAGAAAAAAACATGGGTAGAATTCATTCTTTTCAAAAAAAATTACAAGTGTGCCACTCACCTTACCTATAAAAGGCCACCCACTCTACTCTCTTATTCACACCTTAAAAACATTTTATTTTGGCCAATACCTACGTAAATAACTTCCCAAATTCTTTAATTTTAGACTATAATCCATATTTTTGGAAGAAATCCAACATAGGAAGGATTTAGTACAAACCTAAGGAGGATACCTAAATAAGAGGTAACTTTCTTCAATAAGCATTTTTATTTTATTTATTCCTCCACCCCCATAAATTATTATTAAAAATTATGATATAATAAAATTAGTCTATTCCATATAATAATATTTTTTATGTTAATTTCATGACCGATAACCTTCTCCACTTCTATTAAATGGGTTACAAAATCATTATTTGTTAGTATGGCAGACTACTGTCTTGCAAAATAATGTCATCCATATTTCTATTAACACCTCCAAGGTTGGGTATGATGATGTATCTAATATATATATATGCTATTTATAACATAATTTTACTTCTAGAGTTTTTATATCATATATACCTTGTTACTTTCCATTTTGTAGGAGATACAATAATGTCGCTCGAGTGTACGGCAGACTACCACCTCATGAAGCGAAGTGTTTCGTCTTTCACTAATGCTTTACAAGGAAGGTGATAAGGATAAAGTTAATGATTATATGTGATATGAATTAAAAAAATTTATATTCATGATATATTTATCATTATTATAATACAATACATATCATTTTCTTACTTACCTTTTCACCCAATGAAATATGATAACGTCATTCGTTTATGTGTGGACTACCACCTTCATAAAACGACGTGACTCTCTTTTCATCACCACACCACATGGATGATATAAAAAAGTTTATTTAAATATATAATATGGTATATATATGATATTATTATCATTATGGAAAGATAATATATTACTTACCTTATTTCCATAATGAACATTGGAAAATGGAAATGTTACTCATGCATACGTATGGCCTACTATCTCTGTGATCATGACATAATTCATTTCTCAAAATAATATTTCATGATTGGTATTAAAGGTATAATTGATATATAAATATGATAAATATTCTATGATTATTATTATTATATAAGATGAAACTATGTAATATTTTTAAGACCCATATCTTTAATGACAAACTTACATGAGAAAACAAAGCAATTAACACCCAAAACAATGAACATAATGAAAGATTATTATTGAATGGGTGATAAGTTAATATAAAAAGATAATATATGATATTATAAATATTATTATGGTTTATTTATAATTTAATAATATGTTTAAAACCAATATACAAGAGGTTAAGTAATTTTTATTTAAAAGGAAGTGTGATGTAATGGATTTCATCTCAATTTACATTCCATTGAGACTTATTTGTTATTAATAACCAATTAAATTTATGTTGTGTATATACCACCCCATTGATATGTAAAATCATTTTTCATTCATACATAATGGTATTTTAAGTTTCACTTTAAATTATTTCATCCAAGGGTATTTTAATTGAAAATTATCAAGCAGTAAAAGTTATTGTACAATCTCACTTTATTTTTTCATTGTTAACTTTCTCTTGAAACAATCACTTTCTTGTAATCATTTTTCATTGGAAATTACATTTATCTTAAATATCAATATTCTTTCATGGTGGATATTATTATTTTCTAAACCATATACTATTTTTATATATGGTGTTTACTTTGAAAGTTATTTGATTAACTGAGGAAATATTGATAAATCCATGTACTTTAATCAATATAGATATTTGATGATAAAGAATATTGTTCATAAATTAAATAAATTATTTGATATATGAGTAATGATTTAGATATTCAGACACATATGGATCTCAATTATAGATATCCTCTCGGCGCATCGATGGGTCTCATGAGACAAATCGGTTGACCAAACCCTATGATTTTGTACCCAGTGGTTTTAAACTATCTTGTGAAAGGTTTTGATTGTAGAAGTATTGTTGTAAAAATCAGATCAGTTCAAAACTAGTAGTATTAAACTATATTTTGAAAGATCTTGATGGTAGAGGTATCATGTGTGTGATACATGATGTCCGATAATTAAGCATTACCTTCATTAAGAATTTAGTTATTATAATCCAAGATATTTTCACAATGATATTATATCTAGATGAATTTCATTCTTAGTTTATTGATTAAATGGATTGTTTTTTTTAGGTTTCTTTAGGTTTTTTTACCTTTCCATATTAATTATACCATATCCATTTATGATAGTCAAGTTATTTAAATAGAATGTATCTTCAGTTATTTACCTTACCATATTGATTGTTCTTATTGATTACATTTTATTTTGTTATGTATTATGTTTTATTTTCTATTAACAATGTAAAATGGGTATCATGTATGTATCTGGTTCTCCAAAACTACTAAACTAATCGGTCATTTAGGATTTTATTCCTTGTATCTATGTCAATTTAATAAAGTAAGTCATTGGATCTGGGCTACTAGGTTTGGGGTTGTTATAGTTAGTATTAGGGGAGGTTTAGTAGAAAAATTGGTAAATAGATTAAGGAAAACGTGGATTAGGGAACATAACTCTATTATAGACTTTGAGGATAAGTATATAATAACATACTAAAGTTTTTATAAGGAATAGATTATGTGTTTTTCCCTTATAATACATCCCTATATAGATACCACAAGTAGATGTGGTTATATAACAGATGTACCTAGGTGTAATGACTCTAAAAATGGTGTATTGGTATTAACTTGATCGTCACCTGGTGCATGAAAATGGGACTTACTATGAACCTATTTTGACACTCCTGGGTGATATTCTAAGGATAGTTTACATTTTCCTTATAAACCATTATGAAGGATTTCAAAATAAAGATATCCCCAAATAAAGTAAATTTTATGATTCTAAGATTAATAATGTATAATTTTTTTAATTTTTGTTATGTTTTACATCATATATAGAAATATACATTATGATTTAAAATTAATAATTTTATAATCTAATCCAATATATGCCATTGTTTTGAAATGGTGTCTGGAGGGAAGAAGGGTGTTAATACTCATGGAGAGTATAGATATTTCCCTACTGAGGAAACCAATGCAGCTGGTGTTGGAACAGAGAATATTATGGATATATTAGAGAAACTTAATCATGTTATAAAAAAATACCTTGCCCAGATGGAGAAACATGTTTCACTGTGAGATTCTCCTATGTGGGATCACTTTATGGGACCGAAGCCCCCACTATTTAGCAGGACTAATAATCCAATGGAATATGAGCATTGGATTAAGTCTCTAGATAATATATTTAGGGCATTGGTATGTATTTAAAAGAAAAATTTTACACTTGTAGTGTATTTTGTCAAAGGTGATATTGATCAATGGTGGTCATTGATCCAAAATACTAGGGCGAAAGAGGAAATAGAACTCATGGAATGGAAAGATTTTAAGTAGACATTCTTTGACAAATATTTCTCTCATGAAAAATAGATTAAGATGAATATAAATTTCTTTATCTTAAAGAAAAGTGAAGCATAAATTTTTTCATATTATGAAGATTCCTTTACAAGGTTATCTAGGTATTCTATGGATTACATACGCAACACAAAGTGTAAGATCAGCCATTTATTTTAAGAGGTTAAGCTCAGTATATATGGGGAATATTCTCTAAAACTTTTCAATAATATGATTAAATAGTTTTATATTCCATGAAAATAGATAAGTAATTCTGTAGATCTTACATATTCAATGTAAATCAAGAAAATAAGAGGTCATTTGAACACCATGAAAAATAGAATGTGTCGAAGAAGATAATGAGAATGATGTAATTTTCACCTTGTGAGAACTATAGAAGAAATCACCCTGGGGAATGCTTTAAGGAATTGGGATTTTATTATAAGTTAATATATAAGGTTCACCAGGAAAAATAATGAAATGAAAAGAAAAAAAGTAATGATTTCTAGTGCTTTAGTTGTAAAGATATGGGGAACTACACAAAAAAAATCCCTAAGCATCAAGAAAATCCACCATAGAATAGGTCACGGGGAGACGTCTAAGCTAATGTGATCACTATAGTCGATCTAGAAGTAACCAATGATGTGGTGATGGGTAATTTAATCCTATTTTCACATTTATCTAATGCTTTACTTCATTATTTATTTTCACACTCTTTTATATCTATCCAATTTTCCAAGAAAATTAGAAATTTTACTTTTAATTTAAGAAGAGGTTGTCGGTCCAAACTCCATGGTAAAGTCTCACTAAAATAAGGATATGTCAAGAAGTCCCCATTATAACACATAAATGTGATTTATTTTCTAACATTACTATCATACCTATTGTTGACTTCGATAAAATCCTTGGTATTGGTTTCCTTTCAAAATATAATGCAAAAATTTATTGTAAGAAGAAGGAAATTATGATTTGTGAGGGAGATGTAGAATTACCTTTATTTATTAAAGATACTTCACAATCTGATTCATATCTAGATATACACCAATTAACTCTACTGAATTAGATTCTTTGGGAAGAATAGAAAACAGAATCTAGGGATGAAGAAGGTAAACTTTAAATTGAGGGTGTACCTATTATACAAGAATAAATTGATGTATTTCCTTAGGAATTTATTATACATAATCCAAAGTGTGAAGTTGATTTTTCCATTGATTTAATCCCTTATGCAATACCAATATCAAATAATACCTATATAATAGACACTTTGGAATTAGTGGAGTAAAATAAACAACTAGAGGAGTTTGGTGATAAGATACGTATTCACCCTAGTGTTTCTCTATGAGGATCCCCTATTAACTTCATTAATAAAAAATATGGATCCATGGGGATATGAATTGATTAGAGGGAAATAAATGTTATTATGATAAATAAAAAGTATCATCTACCTCACATTGATGACTTATTCGATCAACTTAATAGATCCAAATATTTTTTAAAGATTTACCTTTGTTCTGAATATCATCAATTGAGAATAAAGAAGGAATAAATTTTGAATATAGATTTTTGAATGAGGTATGGACATTAAGTGTTTATAATAATTCCATTTGGATTGACCAATACACCCTTTTTAATGTATATAATGAATAGAATATTCAAGGAATATCTTGATGAATTCTTTTTCATATCCATTGATCATATCTTGGTTTATTCAAAAATTTATGAGTACCATGAGAATCACTTGTGGGTTATTCTTGTGATTCTTATAAGGAAAATTTTATATAGTAAATTTAGTGAGTGTGATTTCTGGCACCAAGAAGTTTATTTTCTTGGACATATTGTCTCTGAAATGGGATCTCAGTTGATCCTACAAAAACAGAGGCAGTTAGAGAAAGACCTACACCAAAAAACATAACTTAGGTATGTAGTTTCATTTTTTTGGAAGGTTACAATCAGTGATTCATTCAAAATTTTGTCTAACTTGCTAACATATTAACCAACCTTACACATAAAGGGTTTAATATTGTTTAGACAATGGAATGTAAAGAATGTTTTGATGAACTAAAGAGGATATTTGATAATGCTCTGATTTTGACTCTAACATCTAAAAGTGATGGGTGGGTGATATATAATAATGCATCAAAGAAGGGACATAGTTGTCTCCTAATTAAAAATGATAAGTTATTTTATATTCATCAAGTTAATTGAAGACTCATGAATAGAACTATTCATCCCATGATCATCAGCTGGCAGCTATAATATTTTCTTTGATGATATGGATACATTATCTCTATGGTGAAATATGTGAAATATACATAGATAATAAAAGCCTAAAATATATTTTTCATAGATATAACTCAATATGAGACAAAGTAAATGGTTCTATCTACTCAAATATTATGATTTCTCAATGCACTACCACCTAGGGAAAGAAAATAAGGTATCATATGCATTTATTGTGAAAGATCATGTAGTTATGACCCAAATGAGGATTGAGAGAGATCCTATGTTCATGGATGTATTAAATATGGATATGTGAATTATTAAGGAAGAAGAGACATCACTCATTTTTCAAATGATTTAAAAACCATATTTATTAGAAAATATAAAAAATTCTCAATCTGGTGATGAGAACTTTTAGAAGAAAATTAAATTTGTGAATGATGGTAAATTAGAATACTTTACTTGTGAATATGGTATTATAAAATTTGTAAAGATAGTATGTGTTCCATACATAACTAATATAAAAATGAAATTATTTGTTGATTCTCATAGTTCTCTATACACCATGGTTGCATGAAGATGTATAGGTATTTGAGAGAATATTTTTGGAGGGATAACATGAAGAGGGAAATTATTGATTATGGGTCTAGATGTTTAGTTTTTCAAAAAGTTAAAGTTGTGAGACAGCATCTTAGAGGATTATTGAAACCTATTCCTATTCCTATGTGTAAATGGGGGGACATTACTATGGACTTTGTTACAAGATTACCAAATACTCCTAGAAAGAATGATGCAATGTGGGTTATCACTGATCTCCTAGCCAAATATACACATTTCATCACTATAAGAGAAGATTTAACTATTTATCACCTTGAAAGGCTCTATATTTGTAAAGACCCATAAATTTCAAGGAAAGTTTTTTCTTAAATTCTTTGGGATTTTACGAGTATGCAGTTTCTGATGGCACCTGATTCCGAGGCCCGATGTGCCCGGAATCAATTTCCTAAGTTTAGCTTGGGTACGTTTAGTGAACGAACGAGAGGGTTTTTTCTATCTTTTGAACTGGTACTCAGAATTGAAATCCAAGGGCATCGATGAAATCACAGTGCTGGTAATTTCTTAGGAGGACCTTTACCGAAGATGCGTTTGCTTCGGAGGAGTTTTTAAAAAAATGGTGGATTAAATAAAAAAAGTGAATAAAATTGTGGTACAATTTTATTTCTAACTAAGGTGGTTTTATCCTACATGGGGAAGTTAGGGTGGGACCCACTAGTATCCTAACTACCCATGTGAGGATAAATGTGATGTGGGCCCCGCATGAGCCTCAACCCTTCACATTCCCTAAAACCACCCATTTAACTCCTTGTGTTTAATGTTGGAAAACCCCTTGAACTTAATTAAGTAACTCCTCCTCTCCCACTTTAATTCATGCCAACAGACACTAAATTAATTGATTAAACTTCTTCAATTAATTTAACTAAGAGTTTTAATTTTAAGTTTTTGAAATGCATGGAAAAGTAAAATAAAATAAGGAGGAGTTTATTTTATTTTTGGTTAGAATTGTTGTGTGAGGAGGATTTGGAGAGAGAGCTCTAAAGCTTTGAAGAACTCATTCCTCCGACAAAGAATGACCATCCTTGTTGACGAAGAACGCTTCCCGGTTCTCTATCAAGGGAGGAGATACCTCCGTGGAAAATTCGCAAACGACGATGTCACCTTTCCGACGTCAACGAACGATGCTACCTCTCTGTAGATCCATCGAGTGATCACATCACGAGGTAGGGGTTAATTCTTTTGTTCAAGTTTAATCATCGTCCTTCATTTTTCTAGAATTGGCCAAATGTTATCGTCGTAACAGGAGGAGATCGGACCGCACAAACACGGTCGATTCTCCTCCCATTCTTCTTGTTGTTCTTCTTTGATGGTTGAGTCGAAGGTGGCACGGTGCCGTTGCACCATGAGGGGACAAAGAGGACCGCGGCAGTGGTGCGTGGCGCCGTCGCGCCGCGCCGGTGTGGCCAAAGGAGGCCGTAGTAAGGAGCGGGTTGTGGCAGTGGGGCGCGGCGCCGTCACGCCATTCCGGTGAGACAAGCCGTGGCCTTAGGCCGCGACGGACCAGGCAGGGGTGGTCGGACGACTGTCCGCTGGCGTCTCCAGGAGGCGGGACCCTGAAGGGTCCCGCGGCGGCTCAATCGGCCAGCTATAAAGGTCGGTCGTTACCTGGAAACCGGAGTGGTGTACCCCCCCTCCCCGACCAGCATCAAGGGAGGACCCCACAAGGTCCGTTGTTTCCAGAAAAGAGGGGCGCGCCCCGCTCGGCCGGCACCGAGCCGCGGCCAGCTTTCGAGCCGGGCCACAGGCCACACGGGTTGGGCTGGCTGCGCCAGCCGGGCCAGGTCGCGCCGAGCTGCGGGCCGCGCCAGCCGAGTCGGGTCGCGCCCCGCCACAGGTCGGCCTGCGCTGCGCCAAGCCGTGAGTCAGGCTGCACCATCCGGGCCGGGCCGGACCCAGACCCAGTTCGGGTCGACCCGGGGGGTATTGGGCTGGGTCGGACCGGGCCCAGACCCCCTATTTTCGAACCAGGTTCATTCAAACGCCCATATCTTGGGCTACGGACCTCTGATCAATGCACTGTCAGTTGCGTAGGTATCCTTGGATCGAGATGATTGTTTCGGTATATTACACTTGAGGCTTTGGTAAAGTTTGGGTACGTCCGGGTTGGTTCGAACCTGAAACCAACCGGGCCCTTGGAGCGGAAACGCTTATAACTTAAGGACCAGACGTTCGAATGACGTGCCATCAAATATGATGAATTCCTCTCAATGAGATGGTTCTTTTGGCTTACTCCACTTTAGGTTTGGACGCAGTTGGAGAATAGTCGGGTTGGTTTTATCTTAAAAACCAACCGGGCCCCTGGGACGGAAAAGCCATAATCTCTCAGACCAGGTGTCCGATTGACGCGTCGTCTATCGTGTTGAGTTCCTATTGACAAGACAGAACTTTGTGATACATCAACTCTAAACTTTGTGACAGTTGATGTATCGTCCCTCTTGGATCATGGAGCAGACCCTCCCGGAATCGAGCGTGTTGTGCGCAGTAACCCTAGAGTTGGTTGCGACTGTGACGACGATGGTGATTGTACTTGGATCCTATGTGGGTTTGGCAGTGAGGAAGACTGTACTTGGATCCTTTGGGGGTTCGGCAGCAATGACGACTGTACTTGGATCCTACGTGGGTTTAGCAGTGATGGTTACTGTACTTGGATCCTACGTGGGTTCGGCAATGACGAATTCTGTACTTGGATCCTATGTGGGTTCGGCAGAGGAGATGATTCAGAGGCTACATTTAATCATCTCCACCCCTCTTCGTGAGTAGTATACTTGTGTGAGTTGAGTCTTTACTTTCAATCATTATCTTCGATATGATTGTTTTGCTTTCCTGTGTGGACTGAGTTATGCTAACCTGTGTGGACTGGGTTGTAATTGGGCTCGTGAGTTGGAGCAGAACTGGAATTGTTGACTTAGGTATATGTATGGGCATATACCTAAGTAGAGTTGGTTGATACTTCATATTTGTATCTTTCCTTTTTGGTTTATCCTTTGAGGATTTTGGGAGACCTTCGGGGGTCTTGGGGTCCCTAATGAGTATCGTATACTCACCCCTGCACGGGTTATGTCTGCACTAAATTGTGTTGGATGCAGACGACGAACAACGCTGATCGTGGTTGAGACTTGTGGAGCAGGACGGTGTCCGGAGGTGGATTAACAGGCAGGACTTACATGGATCGGACGGACAGATTCGAGGAGCTGTGGAGACCATTTGTACCCACCCTTCAGGTGGGATTTCCAGAGGACGTCTCGGTGGATGTTGTTTTACTTTTCAGCTGTTGTACTTTACTTTTCTCTGTTGTACTGTACTTTCAGTTGGGTTTGTATACTGGCCCATTTACTTTCCAGCACTTACTTTTGTACTCAGTTTACTTAGTGTTTACTACAGCTTGCATACTCTGTTGTATTTTTTTTCTTATATAAAGGCAATTCCTTCCCTTTTATTGGGATTTTTTCCTTTGGTTCTAGTATCCAACCTCTGGCCTATGGAAGGCGGGCTTGGGGTAGTCACGGCATGGGCCCCGAGGACGGGTTGTGACAAATTGGTATCAGAGGAGTCGGTTCTACCGTAGAACTCAGGACTCTGATAGTTACTTCTATGTGAAGCAATAGTGTTAAGGGTATTGAGTGTGGTTATCAGTTCAGGGAGTTCAGTATTGGTGAGGCGGTCGACGTATCCATACACTAGGACTCTAACTTCTGATTTCTGACTCAGTGCCCGAAAACATTGATTACATGTGTGTTTTAGAAGTTTTCTTTGGGATTACTTTGTGTCAGCTCACCAGGTATACTTTATTAACCGTGGTGCACCTGTTACTTTTCAGGATGTCCCCACGACGGCAGCCAACTAGGGTTCTGAGCTTTGTGCGAGATGGCAGCCCACCGAGCGACGAGGCCTCGGTGCAGGGACCCATTACAGCGGAGGCACCGACGGTACCTCTACCCGCCGAGCCACCGATTCTACCAGTCCCAGCAGCTAAGAGTGCACATCGCCTAAGAGCGTTGCACGAGTTTTAGCATCAGAGGCCACCCAGGTTCCGCGGAGAGACAGACCCTTAGGCAGTCAAGGATTTGTTGGAGGTTATCGTACGAGTCTTCAGATTAGTAGGGACATCAGCTGACCTTATGGTGATCCTTACAGCGATTCTTCTGCAGGAAGCAGTAGGTAGATGGTGGAGCCTAATGCTCTAGGTGCACGACGAGTCATCTCTACTTTGGAGGGACTTCAAGAGCCTCTTTCTCTCGGAGTTCGTTCCATCCACCCTCCGAACAGTGCGCATCCAGGAGTTACTACAGCTGCGGCAGGGCAGCATGTCAGTAGCCCAGTACTCGACGAGATTTATTGATCTCTCACACTACTCCACGGAAATGGTACGGGACCCATTCTTCTGGGCCCTGACTTTCGATAAGGGACTGAGGCATGAGATCAGGGCTTCGATGATCTCCCTCAGCATTCCGACAGAGGCAGGAGTACTGGAGCGAGCCCTTCTTGTGGAGAGATTTCTTGCTGAGCGTACACCAACAGTGAGGCCTACTGCAGGGTGACACGTAGCGGAGTCTTCTGCATCCGGAAGTAGACGGATGCCGCAGAGGTCTAAGCGGACCATACCATCAGGTGGGCGACCTCAAGATACTAGTTCGGATGTGCGGGGCACACACAGCAGAGCCAGTCATACGAGAGGCAGACAGTGCCATGCATGTGGCGGGCAGGGCCACGTGGCTTGTGACTGCCTGACCCACCATGCAGAAGAGCAGTATACGGTTGAAGGACCACCCAGGCAGAGTCAGATGTTTGACCGTGGCGGTCTGCATGGAGTAGGCGGACGAGGCAGAGGAGTTGGTCGAGCAGCGGGCGGTGGGAGACACTTTGAGGCTCTACCACCACCACCACCAGGAGGTCCATCCCGACCACAGGGAGCTGGCGGACAGAGGCAGGCTCAGCTTCAGGCAGTGGAGGCTTACGACCATGGTGCACCTGAGATGATTCGAGGTACTATCTGTGTCTACTCCACCCTTGCTGCAGTTCTTATAGACACAGGAGTGTGTCATCCTTTTATTCCTACTACCCTTGTTCGGATCTTGGAGATTCTGACGGAGTTGTTGGCTCGATCCTTACGGCTAGAGACCCCTAAGGGATCAGACACAACGATTACATACTGGTGCCGGCAGTGTGAGCTTACTCTAGGAGGCGAGAGCTTTGGATGGGATCTTCTTGTAGCGGCATTGAGGCCTTATGACATCATCTTGGGCATGGATTGGTTATCTGCAGTCCATGCTCAGATCTATTGTATTAGGCGCAAGGTGCGGTGTGTCTGCACAGATGGGAGTAGGTTCACCTTCACCAGTGAGAAGGGAGCCTTTGTAGTGTAGGATGGACTCACACAGAGGAGAGGGCAGCCGATCACCCATTAGTTGGAGAGTCTCATCCTCATAGCGGTTGACATGCGGAGTCCGAGTTTTCCTGTTGTGGTGGATCAGTATGCGGATGTTTTTACTGACGATGTACCTGGACTACCTCCTCACCGAGAGGTAGACTTCTACATTGACCTGTACCCCAGGACATCCCCGATATCTACACCAGCATATCAGATGGCTCCTGCTGAGCTTCATGAGCTTTGGGTACAGCTGGAGGACTTGTAGGGAAAGGGATTCATCCGACCCAGTGTTTCACCCTGGGCTTCTCCAATTTTATTCTCCAAGAAGGCGGATGGGAGCTTACGACTATGTGTCGACTACCGTCTCCTGAACCAGGTGACCATGAAGAACAAGTATCCACTTCCGAGAATTGACGACCTATTCGATCAGCTCAAGGGAGCACGATGGTTCTTGAAGATAGACCTCAATTCAGGCTATCATCAGCTCAGAGTTCGAGACGAGGATGTGTAGAAGATGACCTTCAGGTGTCGGTATGACCACTATGATTTCTTTGTTATGCCTTTCGGCGTAACCAATGCTCTAGAAGTGTTTTTGAGTCTCATGAACAGGATCTTCCATCCTTATTTCGATCGATTTTTCGTAGTCTTCATCGATGACATTTTGATTTACTCGACTACTGAGGAGGAGCACGCCTACCACTTGCGGGTTGTACTGGATACACTCAGAGAGAACCAACTTTATGGTAAGCTCTCGAAGTTCCAGTTATGGATTCGGGAGGTCCACTTCTTAGGGCATGTCATCTCTGAGGTGGGAGTTGCGGTGGATCCTGTGAAGATCGAGGCAGTACTAGCTTGGGAGCCAACCAGGAGCATGACGGAGGTGAGAAGTTTCCTAGGTCTGGCTGGGTACTATCGGAGATTCGTTCCAGACTTCTCCAGAGTTGCAGCACCACTTTCAGCTTTGATGAAGAAGGGGAAACCCTTCGTGTGGTCAGATAGATGCCAGCAACTCTTCTAGGAGCTGAGATAGAGATTGACCAGTGCACCCATCTTGAGGCTACCGAAGGAGGAAGTAGGGTATGTAGTTTACTGTGATGCATCAAGGACCAGACTCGGGTGTTTCCTGATGTAGGAGAGGGCAGTGATCACTTACGTTTCACGAAAGTTGAGGTAGCACGAGCAGAACTACGCTACCCATGACCTGGAGTTATCAGCAGTGGTCTTCTCCTTGAAGATGTAGCGGCACTATCTGATGGGTGAGGGCTTTATAGTCTACTCTGACCACCAGAGTCTCAGGTACATCTTCTCGCAGAAGTACCTGAACCTGAGACAGCAGCGATGGCTTGAGTTCCTCCAGGACTATGACTTTGAGATAGTCTATACTCCTGGGAAAGAGAACGTAGTAGTTGATGCTCTCAGCAGGAGATCGGGCATCCAGCTACTTGGAGAGGTGATGGAGCAGCTAGTCGCATTTCATATATCCTTTGTGGATAGAGATGGGGCAGCCTTTCTATAGTCTCTCACAGTCACTCCTCCACTACTTCAGCGATTCAGAGAGGCACAGTGTGGGGAAATTGACTATGAGACGCGACGTGCTGAGATTTCCATAGGGCAGGCACCTGATGGTTTTTCTATAGGAGGAGAGCACATCATTCTCTTCAGGGGATGTACCATGGTACCAGTTGCATTACAGGAGGAGGTGCTGAGGGAGTTTCACACTTCCCCACTAACGGTGCACCCTGGAGTAGTGAAGATATACCAGGATTTTAGACAACAGCACCGGTGGCCGGGTATGAAGAAGTTTGTGGCAGAGTTCGTTTCACGATGCCTCACCTGCCAGCAGGTTAAGGTGGAACACCAGGTACCAGCAGGCTTGGTATAGCCCTTAGAGTTCCCGGAGTGGAAGTGGGATGGGATATCTATGGATTTCGTGACGGGGCTTCCACGTACATCCATAGGACACAACTCCATCTAGGTGATCGTCGACCGACTCACCAAGTCAGCCCACTTCCTACCTATCAGAGAGCAGAGCTCAGTGGAGATCTTGGGACGCCTCTACGTTCAGGAGATCATATGGATTCATGGTGTGCCATCTAATATCGTCTCTAATCAAGATGCTCACTTTACTTCTCACCTTTGGAAAGGGTTGCAGGAGGCGTTTGGGACGCAGCTACGCTTGAGCACCGCCTTTCATCCTCAGAAGGATGGCCAGATGGAGAGGACCATTCAGACACCTGAGGACATGCTACGTGCTTGTGTCCTTGACTTTGGTCGCAGCTGGGAGGATCACCTACCCTTGGTAGAGTTTGAGTACAACAACATCTACCACTCTACCATTGGGATGGCACCATATGAGGCACGGTATGGCCGACCTTGCAGATCACCTCTATGTTGGACTGACCCTGGGCAGTCAGCACTTGTAGGACCAGAGATGGTTCAGGCTACGACATAGAAGGTGCAGATCATCCAGGAGCAGATGATGACTGCACAGAGCCGACAGAAGTCCTATGCTGATAGGAGGCGGAGACCACTAGAGTTTGAGGATGGCGACCATGTTTTCTTATGGGTCTCACCTCGACATGGATTACGGAGATTTGGTCGGGGTGGAAAGTTATCTTCGCGCTTCATTGAACTATTTCAGGTTCTCAGCAGGATAGGCGAGGTGGCTTATCGCCTGGCTCTTCCACCTCAATTGCACCGGGTACACGACATCTTCCACATATCTCAGCTGAGGAGATACATACATGACCTGATGCATATCATTGTTCACGGAGAGCTGGACATCAATGACGGGGAAACTTTTGTGGAGGTCCCGGTGGAGATTGAGGATCGACAGGAGTGGGTCCTACGTGGTCGGTTGATTCCTCTTGAGCGCATCAGGTGGCAGCACGGTAACCTCTAGGTGAGCACATGGGAGTAGGAGGCTCAGATGCGTGCACATTACCCTCATTTGTTTCCCTAGTTTATGATGTATCTTTATAGGGACGTAAAGCCCTGAGGTGGGAGTAATGTAAAGAATAGTAAATTTCAAGGAAAATTTTTTCTTAAATTCTTTGGTATTTTAAGAGTACGCAGTTTATGAGGGCACTTGATTCCGAGGCCCGGTGTGCCCAGAATCAATTTCTGAAGTTTAGCTCGGGTATGTTCAGTGAACGAATGAGCGGGTTTTTCTATCTTTTGAACCGATACTCGAAATTGAAATATGAGGGCACCGATGAAACCGCAGCGCCGGTAATTGCTTAGGAGGCCCTTCACCAAAGATGCGTTTTCTTGGGAGGAGTTGTTAAAAAAGGTGGATTAAATAAAAAAGTGAATAAAATTGTGGTACAATTTTATTTCTAACTAAGGTGGTTTTATCCTAGATGGGGAAGTTATGGTGGGACCCACTAGTATCCTAACTACCCATGTGAGGATAAATGTGAGGTGGAGCCTGCACGATCCCCAACCCTTCACATTCCCTAAAACCCCCCATTTAACTCCTTGTGTTTAATGTTGGCAAACCCCTTGAACTTAATTAAGTAACTCCTCCTCTCCCACTTTAATTCATGTCAACACACACTAAATTAATTGATTAAACTTCTTCAATTAATTTAACTAAGAGTTTGAATTTTAAGTTTTTGAAATACATGGCAAAGTAAAATAAAATAAGGAGGAAGTTATTTTATTTTTGGTTAGAATTGTTGTGTGGGGAGGATTTGGAGAGAGAGCTCTAAAGCTTTGAAGAACTCCTTCCTCCGACAAAGAACGACCATCCTTATCGATGAAGAACGCTTCCCAGTTCTCCATCAAGGGAGGAGAAACCGCTGTGGAAAATTTGCAAACGAAGATGTCACCTTTCCGACGTCAACAAAAGACGCTACCTCTCTCTAGATCCGTCGAGTGATCAAGTCACGAGGTAGGGGTTAATTCTTTTGTTCAAGTTTAATCATCGTCTTTCATTGTTCTAGAATTGGATGAATGTTATCATCGTAACAGGAGGAGATCGGACCGCACAAACACGGCTGATTCTCCTCCCCTTCTTCTTGTGGTTCTTCGTTGATGGTTGAGACGAAGGCGGCGTGGTGTCCTTGCACTGCGTGGGGATGAAGAGGACCACGACCGGAGTGGGTCGCGGTGGTGGTGGGCGGCGCCATCGCGCCGCGCTGGTGTCGCCAAAGGAGGTTGCGAACAGGAGCGGGCTGCGGCGGTGGGGCGCAGCGTCGTCGCGCCGCGCCGGTGAGACAAGCCGCGGCCTTAGGCCACGGCGGACCAGGCAGGGGCGGCCGAACGACCGGCTGCCAGCGTCTCCAGGAGGCGGGACCCTGAAGGGTCCCGCGGCGGCTCAACCGTCCGGCCATAAAGGTTTCCCGTTACCTGGAAACTGGGGGGTGTAACCCCCCCCCCCCCCCCACCCCCGACCAGCATCAAGGTCAGACCCCACAGGGTCTGCCATTTCCAGAAACGAGGGGCATGCCCCTCACGCCCCGCTCGGCCAGCGCCGAGCCGCGGCCGGCTTCCGAGCCGGGCCGCAGGCAGCACGGGCTGGGCCGGCCGCGCTGCGCCCAACCGTGGGCTGGGCCGCACCCAATCGGGATGGACCCGGACTCGGGTCAGGTCAACCCGGTTCAGGCCGACCCAAGGGGTATTGGGCCGGGTCGGACCGGGCCCAGACCCCAAATTTTCGGACCAGGTTCGTTCAAATGCCCATATCTTGGGCTACGAACCTCCGATCAATGCACCGTTAGTTTCGTAGGGATCCTTGGATCGAGAAGGTTGTTTAGATATATTACACTTGAGGATTCGGCAAAGTTTGGGTATAGTCAGGTTGGTTTGAACCCGAAACCAATCGGACCCTTGGAACGGAAACGCTTATAACTTAAGGACCGGACGTCTGAATGACATGCCATCAAATACAATGAATTCCTCTTAGTGAGACAGTTCTTTTGGATTACTCCACTTGAGGTTTGGACGCATCTAGAGTACGGTCTGGTTGGTTTTAGCTTAAAAATCAACTGGGCCCCTGGGACGGAAAAGCCATTATCTCTCAGACTGGGCGTCCGATTGACGCGATGTCTGTCGCGTTGAGTTCCTATTGACGAGACGAAACTTTGTGATACATCAACTCTGGACTTTGTGACAGTTGATGTATCGACCCTCTTGGCTCATGGAGCGGACCCTCCCGGAATCGAGCATGTTGTGTGCAGGAACCCTAGAGCTGGCTGCGACTGTGACGACGATGGCGATTATACTTGGATCCTACGTGGGTTCGGCAGCGAGGAAGATTGTACTTGGATCCTCCGTGGTTTTGGCAGTGATGAAGACTGTACTTGGATCCTATATGGGTTCGACAGCGATGGTTACTGTACTTGGATCCTACGTGGGTTCAGTAGCGAAGACTTCTGTACTTGGATCCTATGTGGGTTCGGCAGAGGAGATGATTCAGAGGCTACATCTAATCATCTTCACCCCTCTTTGTGAGTAGTATACCTGTGTGAGCTGAGTCTTGACTTTCAATCATTATCTTCGATCTGATTGTTTTGCTTTCCTGTGTGGATTTAGTTATGCTTTCGTGTGTGGACTGGGTTGTACTTGGGCTCGTGAGTTGGAGCAGAACTGGAATTGTTGACTTAAGTATATGTATGGTCATATACCTAAGTAGAGTTGGTTGATACTTTGTATTTGTATATTTCCTTTGTGGTTTATCCTTTGAGGATTTTGGGATAACTTCAGGGGTCTCGGAGTCCTTACTGAGTATCGTATACTCACCCCTGCACGGGCTATGCCCGCACTACATTGTGTTCGATGCAGATGACGGACAGCACTGATCATGGTTTAGACTTGTGGAGCGGGACGGTGTCCGAAGGTGGACTAACAGGCGGGACTTACATGGATCAGACGGACGAATTTGAGGAGTTGTGGAGACCATCTGTACCCACCCTTCAGGTGGGATTTTCGGAGGACGTCTCGGTGGATGGTGTTTTACTTTTCAGTTGTTGTACTTTACTTTTCTCAGTTGTACTATACTTCCAGTTGGGTTTTTATACTGGCCCATTTACTTTCCAGCACTTACTTTTGTAATCAGTTTACTTAGTGTTTACTACAGCTTGTGTACTCTGTTGTGTTTGTTTTATTATATAAAGGCAATGACTTCCCTTTTATTGGGATTTTCACCTTTGGTTCCAGTCTCCATCCCCTGGCCTATGGAAGGTGGTCTTGGGGTAGTCACAGCACGGGCCCCGAGGACCGGTCATGACAATATTAATGAAGTTTTAAGACTTTATGGTGAACCTCTTTCAATTATTTCTAGTTGAGATCCCATTTTACATAAAAAAAATTGAAAACTATTTTGAAGGTTCTTGATACTGATATTAATTTGAGAAATACACACCATCCTCAAACTGATGGAAAGTATAAAAATAATATTAAAATAATGGAAAATATGTTGAGTTCATGCTCACTTTAATTTCAAGGTATGTGAGATCAGTATCTACCTTTGGTGGAGTTTTCCTATAGCAATATTTTTCATTCAAGTATTTAAATGGCATCGTATGAAGCATTATATGGAAAGAGATATAATAATCCTACTTTTTGGTTTGAATTTGGTGAAAGAAAACTTTTAGGCCCCGAAATATTTAAAGATACAACAATAAATTTAAAGGATATTCAAGCTCACATTAAAGTATCTCAAAGTAGAAAAAAGTGTTATGTCGATAATCGGAGGAAGGATTTGGACTTCTAAGTGGGAGATCATGTTTTCTTGAAAGTATATTCATGGAAGGGTGTTATAAGATTCAGTAGTAAAGATAAATTAATACCTAGGTACATTTTACCCATTTAAATTCTTGAAAGAATTGGAGTTGTTTCTTATCATTTTTAAATTCCACCAAATCTCTCAAAATTACATGGTGTGTTCCACATATCATTGTTAAGGATGTACATGCCAGACCCAACGCATGTGCTCACCTATGATGAAATAGAATTTGAACCTAATCTATATTACTTTGAATAACTCATCCATATTATTTATACTAGAGAGAAAGTATTGAGGAATCATATGACTCAACTAATAAAGGTACTTTGGAAAAATCAAAAACCGGAGGAAGCAGTGTGGGAACGAGATGATATTATAAAGAAGAACTACACTAATCTATTTATAAGGTAATATTAATGAAATTAAAAGGATTAAATTTTTTATTAGGTAAGAATTTAATTACCCAAGACTTTAAAATATATTTCTTTTAGAATAAATTTAATTTTGTCAATAGCTTGTGATGCATGCAACTCTAGGTCTAAACAAAACACAGTTTACTCGCACTTTACACACATAATTTAAAATTAATTTTTAACAATTTTAGAAAAATTATATGATAAAATAATATTTATTTTTGAATTCATCATATCAAAATTATCTTAGGGTGAATTTTTGTGATTTTTTTAAAAGTTTCATTTTTTATGAATAGTGAAAAATAAAAAATTTTATTTGAAAAATGTCTTTTCATTTAAATAATTTATAATGTTAAATTGTATTTTTAATTGGTTTTAAAGTAAAATTATTTAAATTTTATATCAATTAATACAATTTATATATTTTTAATAATTTTCATATTGAATTTTTATACAAAAACTTTGTAATCTTTTGAACATTTTCTCTTTAAAAACTTTCTTTCTCGTCACATATATGGGATTAATTTTAAATTAAATTTTGAAACTTATATAAATAGAATTTTTAAAAATATATTCCATATTTTTTATATTTATAATTTATAATTTATAATAAGTTAAACTTTATTTTTTACCAAAATTAATAGTGAAAATAATAAAAATTAATTACAACTGTTAAGGTAAAAATGGATTTACCATAGGTTAAACTAAGAAGATAAGGGTTAAAAATGAACTACCAACTTGTCAAGAACCAATTATATGGAAATATTTAGATCTAATAACTTCTATTCTAGATAATTTTATATTATTTGAGCCTTGTTAAGGTAAAAAATTGTGGTTAGAATTCGTTCTTTTTAAAAAAAAAATTACAAGTGGGCCACTTACCTCACCTATAAAAGGCTACCCCGTCTCCTCTCCTATTAAAACCTATAAACCCTTTTTTTCCAATAACTTCCAAAATAACTACCCAAATTCCCTACCCTAATATTATAAGAATTATTTTTTGAATAAATCCTACCTAGGAAGGCCTTAGTTCAAACCTAAGGAGGATACCCGAAGAATAGGTAATATTATTCAATAAGCATTTTTATTTTATTTCTTCCTCAATCGCTTAAATTATTATAAAACTAATATGATATAATAAAAATATGTATCTTAAATGTACTTATATGTTTTATGTTAATTTAATGACCTAAAAACTTATCCACTTCCATCAAATGTGTTATTAAATCATCATTTGTGTGTACGACGGACTATCGCCTTATGAACTGATGTCATTCGTCTTTCCATTACCACCTATCATTGTTGGGTATGATGATGTTTTTAAACCAAATATATGATATTTATAAAATAATTATACATATGGTGTCATTATATAATATATACCTTATTAATTTCTATTTCTTAGGAGATATGATAACGTCGCTCATGGGTACGACAGACTACTGCCTCGCAAAGCATTGTGATTCATCTTTTAGTAACGATTTATATGGAATGTGATAAGGATAGAGTTAATAATTATATGTTATATAAATGAAATTATAATGATATTAATTTCGTATTTTTCATTCTGAAAATATAATATATATCATTTTCTTTCTTACCTTTTCACTCAATGAAATATGATAATGTTGTTCGTGTACATGTCAACTACCACCTTCATGAAATGATGTGACTATATTTTCATCAACACACCACATGGATGATATATAAAAGTATATTTAAAGAAATAATATGGTATATATGATATTAGGATCATTATTTAAAAATAATATATTACTTACCTTTTTTTCATAAGGATCATTGGAAAATAGAAATGTTACTCAGGCGTATGTACGACCTACCTTCTCCATGATCGTAATGTACTTCATTTCTAAAAACCATATTTTATGATTAGTATTAAAAGTATAATTTATGTATAGATATTATAATTATGTTATGATTATTATTTTTCATTTGATGAGACTATGTAATATGTGCAAGAACCAAATTATTAATGACAAACATTCAAGAGAAAATAAGGCAATTAACACCTGAAAGAATGAAAATAATGAAAGATTATTAATGAACGGGTGATAAGATATTATAAAATGATCATGTGTGATATTATAAATATTAATATGGTTATTTTTTAAATTAATAACATGTTTAAAACCACTATATAGGAATGTAAATAATTTTCAATCAAAAAGAAGCATGAGGCAAGGGATTTTGTCTCAATTTACATTTTATTGAGACATATTTGTTATTATGCACCAATTCACTTTAATGTGATGTATATAATACCCATTTGAAATATAATATCATGATTAATTCATACTTCCTGGTATTTTAAATTTGAATTTTAATCATTTAATCTAAGGTTATTTGACTTGAGAATTATCAAATGGTAAAAGTTATTATATAATCTCACTTTATTTTGTAATTTTTAACTTTATCTTAAAGTAATCACTTTATTATAATAATTTTTCATTGAACATTACATTTATCTTAAATATCCATATTATTTCATGATAGATATTATTATTTCCTAAACCATATACCATTTTTACATATGGTGTTTACTTTAACTTTTATTTGATTAACTAGGGAAATATTGATAAATTTGTATCCTTTACACAATACGAATATTTTATGAAAAGGCATATTTTTCATAAATTAAATTAATTATTCAGTATATGAGCAAGGATTTCGACATTCATACATGGTTGGGGCTCGGTTATAGATATCCTTTCTATGCATTGATGGGTCTCATGAGACAAATCAGCTGGCCAAACCCTATGAGTTTGTACCTAGTATTTTTAAAATGTCTTGTGAAAAGTCTTGACAGTAGATTTATAGTTTTCCAAACTAGATTGATTTGTACCCAGTAGTTTTAAACCATCTTGTGAAATTTATTGATGGTAGAGGTATCATGCACCTTAAATGTGAATTCAAATAATTAAGAATTATCTTCATCAAGGATTAAATTATTATTATCCATTATATTTTCAAAATGATATTATCTTTGGATGAATTTCATTCTCATTTTATTGATTAAATGAAAATTGTTTTCAATTTTTTTAACTTTATATATTAATTATGCCTTTTCCAGTTATGAAAGTCAATTTATTTAAATGGAACTTGTTTCTATTGTACTTAATCCTTACGGAACATTTTATTTCACCCTTATTTTTTTTCTTTTTCCCATGATATGAATAATAAGTCTTTGAATAAGTTTTCAAGGATTTATTTCATTTTATTTTGTTATGTATTATGTTTTATTTTCTATTATTAATGAAAAATGGGTATCATGCATGTATATGGTTCTCCAAAACTGCTACACTGATTGGTCCTTTGAGATTTTATTTCTTATATCTATGCTTATGTAATAAAGTAATGAATCAACTCTAGGCTACTCGTTTTGGGGTTCTTACAGCTACTTCCCAAGGTGTTGTACTATGAACTATAGGTATGACTGTATAACATAGAGGGTGAACTGTGAAGCATGTTATATAGTGAATTGAGTTCTTTGGAGAATCATATTCTGTAAATCATAATGAAACACATTCGAAAAAATTCTGATGATGAGGGAATGACATTCAAGTTGTTATATAAAATAATTATTTATCTAGAGTAGTGTAAAGGTAGGAGTTAGTGGAGGTGATCCAAGGTAGGTAGTGTGTTATCCCAAAATACATTTTAAAGGTAGTGCATCTATAATATAGTGTCTATGACCGAACAATTATAATCCATAAATACTAATGAAGCGTAGTGGATTTAAGTTCGACCAACACATCTTCAACATATTCTCCTTGGATGTTTCCCTTTGTGGTGAAACAAGTAAAATTCATTTTATTTTCCTTTAATCTACTATTATTTTGTGATTAGTGTTTGTGTGATACAATATAATAGCTTTAAAAATTTGAAAAAAGCATGGCAAGAAGATCCTTAAATAAAAAAAATGTTTACACCCTAATTCACACATATCCTCTCAGGGTGTCTTAGGGTCTCACAAGTGGTATCAAAATAAAGTTCTCAAGGATGAACCTAGTTTCTAGATTCTGACCTCATGGGGAACATTTTCATTTTCAGAATAATCCCTCTCTTTTATGGTTTCAAGTATCAGATATGGAAAAATATGATACAGTTACATTTTTTCTCTTGATATAGAAGTGCTCTTTATTAATTTAAATGGGGTTCAGTTTAGTGATACAAAAAGACTCTCTATGACTGAAATTGATATAGAAATTATTAATGTGAATTATAAGGCTTTAAGTGATTTAAATATATATATATATTAGATCAAATCTATATCAAATTAATGAGCTACACTGGGGATAAATCCATGTGTTATAAATTTAAAATATATATAAAGGAGATAGCAAGGTAAAGGAAGAAAATCTCCAAGTATTTCAAAACATATTTGATTATATTAAAATGTGGCTAGATGAAAATATAGATAGTTTATTTAATCAAATCACATAGTTATTTGGAGATGTATGGGGACTTAGAAAATAAATAAAAGATATATAAATCATTAAAAATATTTGTCAATGCCTTCATCCTTAGAAAAATCCTAAATTTTCAACTCTTGAATAATGGGAATTGACCCAACTATCTATGGATGAGATTCTATTCAGTCATATAAAATATAAAATGTGAATTAAATCAGAGGCCACTATAACTCATACCATTAAGAAAATTTCACTCAAGTTCATATAAAATATTAATTTCAAAAATAAAGAAGATATAGAATATGGGATTTTATCAATGGTGGCTAGAAAATTAAAAAGAGGAAAAGTAGTATTAGAAGGAAATATACCACTTACATGTTTTCTATGTAGAAAAGTTGATCACATTGTTGTAAGGTTTCTAAGGATATTTGATGATGAATAAAGTGAAGTAGATGTATTAAATAATACATGAAGAAACTTCTCATCTAAATCTAGGAGTTTATGTGGAATGAAATTATAGAGGAAGATCCTTGTGAGAAAATAAGAAACAAATAATAAAGACTATCTAGTGGAGTTTAAAATATATTTTAAATTTGATATTGAATATTTTATAATGGATACTATTGAAAAGAAAGAGACTGAATCAAAAAAGTTCAGTTAGACAAAAGTAGAAATTGATCTTAGTGTAGAACTTAAAGGTTCCCTCGAAGAGATTGATATTCAAAGAAAGAAAAATTGAAAGTTTAATGGGTTGATGAAGTAATCCTTTGAATATATATACCATATAAAAGTATATACTGACTAACTGTAAAAATAGTTTGATAATCAATTTGATAGTCAAAAAAGTTTAAAATAAGTTTTGAAATAAAATATAAATAAATAAAAACTGACTAATATGATTTAATATCTTAATTCACGTATACAAGAGTGAACAAAGAAGGTTGAATCACTATAATAAGAGACTATTTCTCTAAGAAACAAATTAAAGAGGAAATAAAATCAATTTTTCCACATAAGAAACTTTATTTTGGGAGGTTTACATATGGTGAAATGGTAGAAAGAGTTATGATAGGATTAGAAGGTTTCAGAAAAAAAAAATTATGAATAAAGACCTAGAATATCAGGTAAAGGGGGAATTGGATATGAGGATGAGACATTGAAAGTTGCAACTATTGTGGAATATAACAACGGAAAGTAGATTATTGGAAATTTTACTACCAACACTAAAATAGTAGTTTCCTAGAAAAAATTTACCCCTATTAAAGGAAATAATAGGATTTGAAACACCTCTAAATCTGTAAGGGTTCACCAGTAATATAAGATCTTTAAATTTCCTATAGATATGTGGAGGAATTGAGGAGAGATGATATTTCCTCTTATGAAATTTTAAATTTTTGGAAACCTCAGTCACACCTTGTCATATTATGATGAAGAAAGAATTTATTTGAATTGATAAAAACTCAGAAGTAATCAAAGGATAATGGGACCATATCTACCATATCAGATAATTAATTAATTTTATGTATATTTCTTTCATTTCTCTAAATTTTGGTATGAAGCTATTGATTGTAGAGAAAAGAGAAAAGGTGATTACTAAAATATAATTCAATGAAAAAGAAGAGTAATTAAACCTAATAATATTGATTTTAAAAATATATACTTCCCATTGAAGTATTAATATGTGTATTATTACACATCCTATACTAAAGAGTGGAAGGAAAAGTCATTTTTTGTTCTAACTAAACCATAAATATCATGGAGAGAAAAGAGGAAGATTGAGAAGGGTAATTGTGCAGAAATTTCTCTCAAAGAAACACAGAACAATACCACCTAGATCCTCAATGGTGGGTGATCATCCCATATGACTAGTAATAAGAATATTTTGAAGAATATTAAGGGAAGATTTGATGAAATGGTGTGTTTCAGGAATGATGGGGCCTTGAAAATCAAAGGCAATAGAAATACATGTTTGGATAGATATGAACTAAATAAAATAGAAGTTATCTATATAGATGGATTTTGACATGATCTCTTGACTATGATTCAACTATGTGACTCGGTAATTGAATTATTATTTAGTCCAAAAGGATTAATTATCAAATTAAAATCTAGGAATTCTCTCATAAAGGGATAGAGGGCCAATTGTAATGTGTACCAAGTGGACAGTAAGAAGAATAACTATCTTCTGATGATTGAAGAGAAAACAAATATGGTATTTAAGGATTATACAAATTCACCAATAGGTCATGGAGAAATTTTCCAAGTTAAAATCTATAGTGGATATTCAAAATCTAAAACATAATAGTGAAAGAACATATAATGCATGAATGTGGGGGTAAATGGTCTAAAAACCATATCGACCAAAGAACAAAAAAAAATCAAATCTTATTGATCTAATTCACACTTATGTGTGTTGTCTAATGAATATATATAATACATACGGTGAAAGATACTTCATTCTCTTTGTTGATTACTATAGATGATTGGTGTTTTTCATGTTCATGAAAATAAATAAAGAGGTCATAGGATTCATAAAGAGATATCTAAGAAGAGTTGAAAATGATATTGTGATTACTATTAAAATTGTATACTTTGATTAAGATAAGTGGTTTGCATCGCTACTAGAAATAGGTTGTTCATGTTTCTATTACACTCAAAATCGGGCAGTATTGAGTCTGAGAAAAGAGAAAACACCTTATGAAATGTTTCATGTGAGGAATCCTTCACTAAAACACTTTAATGTGTTTTGAAACCTATGTTATATCCAAAACAAATAATTAAATAAAAGAAATTATATAGATGAATTATGTGAAGGAGTATTTATTAGATACTCTATGAAAATTAAGGATTAAAAATGTTATAATAATGGTCTTGCAAAAATTATGGAGAGAAATTATATTAAGATCATTGAAGATAAATATATGAAATACATTATGATTAAAAAAATTGATGTGTTTGGTGAATAATAATATGAATAAGGAATTGATATTAATAAAAATAATTATATAGAAGAAGATAAACCAAATTTTCATGAGTTCCCAAATGATAAAAATTCATAGGATAAGTCAAAATAGGAAACTATTGTTAAAGAAAGTCATTTTTTACCATTAATATTAAATATAAGTGTAGAGATTAATCCATCTAATATTATTGGTGATGAATATTATCTAATTGAGACAAGGAGAATGAATAGTATAGAATATTATTCTCTACTATCCATGGTGAAGCTAGCCACATTTAAAGAAGTAGAAAAATATGGGTCATGGATTAAATCCATGAATGAAGAACTGGATCAGATTGAAAAAAAACATACCTAAGAACTTTTGAATAATTCAGAACATCATAATGTGATTGGGATAAAATGGATCTTTAAGAATAAGTATAATGATAATGGAAATGTTATTAAAAACAATGCATGTCTTGTGTGACAAGGCTAAGCACAAATAAAAAAATTTGATGTTTATGAAACATTTTCACTAGTTTTTTGACTTGATTATATTCAAATATTCTTATAAATGGTTGTTTAGAAAGGATTCAATGTATATCAAATGGATATAAAAATTACATTATTGAGTTGTATACTTAAATAGAATGATTATATTGAACAAATAGTAGGTTTTATAATTGTAAAATATGAAACCAAAGTGTGAATATTAAATAATTCCATGTATGATCTAAATCAGGCACCACTGTAATGGTATGCTTGACTTGACTCATATTTAAGAAAGATAGATTTCAAAAGAGGTAGATTATATCAAAAATTTATGTAAAAATATCCCGAGAAGAATAGTTCATGGTGATTTTCTATGTTGAAGTTATCATATTTAGTGTAAGTACACAAAATTAAGTGGAAGAAAATTCAAGAATTATGAGCACTGAATTTGAGATGTCTATTATTGGTGAACTGGCATGTTTTATCAAGATACAAGTGATTCAGAATGAGAGATATAATTTTGTACCTCAGGAAAAGTATGCAAGAGAGATTCTTAAAAAGTTCAATATGCATGAATCGAAACCAATTTTTACTTCAATCTTCATTGGGACAAAACTTTGGAAGTATGAGGATGGGAAATTTATGGATCCTTCCTTTTATAGGTAGACAATTTGAATCTTTTTATACTTGAATAAACCATGACTAGATATTGTCTTTGAAACATGTTTAGAATCTCATTTTCAGATAAATCCAGAGGAAGAGAATCTCCTAGTAGTTAAATGAATTATTATATACATATAAAGTAATATTAATTTTGGATTTCTCTTTTACATCAGAAATTATCATGAATTATCTGTGTTTTCTGATGTAGATTTGGCTAGAGATATGGTAGAACATTAATCTAAAAGTAGTGGTGCCTTCTTTATCGGTAATAAAAGTGTGGTATAGTTGAGTAAGAAGTAGTAATGCACTAAACTAAGTATAAAAAAGAATAATATATATTAGTAACCAAGTCCTATACTTATCTTATATGTATGAAGCAATGGTTAGAAGATATCAATGAAGCGGTCAAACATCCTATTATGATCTTCTATGATAACAAGAGTGTTATTAATCTCATGAAGAATCTATCACAACACTTTCATAACAAACATATTGAAATCTGGTACCATTTTTTAAATAAATCATGGAATAAGGAATTTTCACAATTGAGAATATTGGAACAAATGGATAGGTAGTTGATATCATGAAAAAAACCCTTGGCCACTCAATTGTTCAAGAAGTATCGGTTGAACTACAGTGTTCATCCACCTCTATAACAACCCCAACTCTAGTAACTCAAAGTCAGTGTTTAATTTATTATATTTTCAAACATACAAGGATTTTGATCCCAAATGATTGATCAGTTTAGTAGTCATGGAGAACTAGATACATACATGATACTCATTTTATATTGAAAATAAAATATATACATAACAAAAGTAAATTTTCTACATCCTTGAAACTTGTTCAAATATTTATTCTTCATAACCTAAGGAAAGGAAATAAAATAAGTTTGAGATAAAATAATCATTAAGGGTTATGTATAATGGAATATATCATGATTAATTAAGGCATAATCAATATATAAAGGTAAATTATTGAAAAAACATTTCATTTAATCAATAATAGGAGAACAAAAAAAATCATGGATTATATCAATGCAGAAATCTCATGGATAATAAAAAAAGAATTATCAATGAAGGAAATTAATACTATTGGATTTCATGATCTCATACATCATTGTATCTCTACTTTCATGACCTTTTGTCAAGACAGTTTAAAACTATGAGTAAAGAACCATTTAATTTGGCCAATTAATTTGTCTCATGAGACTTGTCAATGCATATAGGAGCTATATAATTTTAGGCCCCACCCATCACTAAATTTATAATTCATTCCTTATATATCAAATTATTGATTTAATTCAAGAACAATATTCCTTATCAACAAATATCTATATTGAGTAAAGAATATAGAATATTAATATTTCCTCAGTCAATCAAATAACTTTCGAAGTAAAATAACATATATATAAATATTGTAAGATTTAGGAAAAAATCATATACACGATGCATATTTAAGGGAAATTTAATGCTCAATTATCACAAGAAAGTGAATATTTCAAGATAGATTTAATAACCAAAAAATTAATAAGAGATATAATATAACCTTTAATTCATCAGAAATGTGAGTTTTGAAATAAATTCATGTCTTTTGGAGAATAAAATAAAATTTATGGGAAAAAATTCTAAAAATAGTTTTATTTGTAAATTTTTTGAAATATTTTAGGATAATATAAAGAGTGTAAAATGGTTATGGTATCGGGAAGGTCTATTAAGGTCATATAAGTTTAAAAACATACCTTTTGACTTTTTGAAAAGAAAATTGAAAATGAATACTTTCAAGAAAAAATTAAAAATATTCCTTTAATACTAGTTAAAAATTTTAGAATAACTTAAAATATAATTTATAAATAATTTAAATAAATAAAAATTATTTTCATAAAAAAAAATTTAAAAATAGGGATATGGAAGGAAAAATATACCTTGTTAAGAAGAGAAATAAGATTAGATTTTATTTTAAACATTATTCTTGAGAGAATAACTTTAATTGAATAATTAATAATCATGAATAAATATATATTCATGTTAAATAACTAAAATTGTAATTATATATACCACATAAAAGTTAATGGGTGCATATTACCAAATATGTCTCAATGGAGTGAAAATTGAGATGAAATCCCTTACCTCACATTTACTTTTGGTTGAATGTGCTTTAAACACCTATATATTAAATTTATAGTTATTATAATTACATACCAAAACCATATACATATCTATAATATCATATATTATCCATTTATAACATTTTATCACCTTTTTGTTAATAATATTTTATTATTATCAATATTTCAGGTGTTAACTTCTTCGTTTTTCATGTATGTTTTGATTCGGTAGTTTCAGTAATTTTAATTTTATTATGATTATATATTATCCATAATATTATTCATGGTATAAATATCATATATATTAGTTATATATATATTTTTATAGTCATTCATAAAATATAGATATAGAAAAATTAACTACACTAGTCATGGAGACGGTAGGCCCTATGTATACATGAACGTTGTTTTCACTTTTCAACAGATGGAATGAAAGAAAGATAAAAAATAATCAATCTTTAAAGAATAATTATTATATAATATTTATAATATATATTCATTAAATCCATTCTTAATACCATCTATATAAAGCGTAAACAAAAAACAGATCACATCGCTTTGTGGAGGTGGTAGTCCACACATATGCACGAGCAACGTTATCATTTTCCAACGAATTATAAAGTAAAAAGGTATATATGATATTATATTTCTAGAATCATATTTATGTAATAAATATCATATATACTCATTATTTTTATATTTATAACCATCCAAGTAAAGTGGTGATGAAAAATTAATTACACTGCTACGTGGAGATGGTAAGTCGTATGTATGCATGAGTGATGTTTTCGTTTTTTGTAGGATATAAAATAGATGGATATAGTTTAACATAATAATAATAAAAAAATATTAGTATATTTTTTATACTGGATTTATTATTTTATTATGTTTAGAACACATTACGAGGAAGTTAGAGAAGAAATAAATTTTAGAGAGTTGGTAAAGACAATTTACCTCTTCTTCGAAAGAGCTCTTTTAGATCTTCTCTTAAGGGACATAGGCTTGGTCTTCTAGGAATATAAGAACCTAAAAAACTTATATAATGATTTTAAGAATATATGTGGTTTGTATTTGGTCAAGATATATGACTCAAAGTTTTATGAATAATTGAGAGAAGGGATGTCCTTTTATAAGGGAGGGGAGGGACATTCTTGGAATTTATTAAGTATTAAAGTAATATAAATTATTTTTCAAGTCAAAATAATTAAAAATTTATATAATTAGAATATAAAATGAGTATGAGTATAAATAATATCATAAAATAAAAATTTTACAAGTTTTAGTTTTATTTTTCCATTATCTTTTAGTTTTAACCCCCCCCCCCCTGTTAAAACTTTTGACGATTACCATACCAGTAAAGTTTTTTATCCTTTAAGGGTCAATCATGTAACCATAAAATAAAAAAAGACCCATAAATGGACCATGGGTGATGTTTTAAACCATATAACATTCATTTGGATTATATAATAGTTTTTTTAATTTTTTATCTTTTAATAAAATATTATTTATTATAAAATATCATTAATTTTATTTTCATACTATTCTTTTAATTTGAATTTAAATACATCGAGACAAAAATAGAATTCGAATATAATCCTTTAAAAAATCACTATAAAGTTATATTTATCTAAACAATTCATGTAACACTATAATTATTTAAAATTATATTATTTTTAGTATTTTTAAAGTCGTTTATTTTATTTTATTTTTTGTTAATTTAATAAATGTTGCGTCAACATTGAGCAAGCATTCAAGGTAATTATTTCATCACTAAAAATTAGAAATAAATTATAATGATAAAACTAAAGGAAATTATGTTCAAAATAACATTTTATATTCTTTCATAACAAATTTGTAGCCTTATGTAAATATATAAAATAAATTAAAATCAAGAGAGGGATATTTTGGAATTTTTATTACTTAAAATAATATAAAGGTTACTATAAAGGTCAAATGGATCCAAAATGCCATATATTTGAACTTTGTATGGATATTTATAAATTACTCTCATAAAATTAAATATATTAAAGTGTTTGGTTTATTTTTAATTCCTTTTCACATTATATTTAACCTTAATTAACTGATTTACCCTTTACCAATGTGATAAATTTTACCATAGTTATTGTTCATAATGCCTAAAAATAAAAGGGGATGTTTAAAAAAAAATTATACTTACTGATTAAAAATATGGTATAAATTTTTCATTATTAAATTTCTATAAGTGGTATAAATTAATTTAGTATTAAAACACAAAAATGAAACAAAAAATAGTTTTTTAGAAAAATTCCTTTTTAAGTATAAAAATATATTTATACAAAATTCAACTATAAAACTAATTATAAATACCATAATTGAATTATTAATAATATAATTGAACAAATTTCTCTTTGAAACTATTTTAAAACAAACTGTATTTTTTAAAATTCTTGAAACAAAAATACATTTTTTAATAAAACACATTATTTTTCACTATTCATTAAAAAATCAAACATTTTAGAAAAATTCCAAAAATTCATCCTAAGATAATTTTCATATACTGCTTTAAAAAATGAATTTCGTTTCATCTAATAAATTTTATTAAAGTGAAAAAAATATTAATTACATTATTTTCTCATATAAATCAATAAAAAATATTTTGAAGAAAACATATTTTTGAAAAATAAAATAATTTTACTAAAAAAATGAGTATTTATTTCCAAATAATTAATTAATGAATTTAACTTGAGTAGTACCTTTATATATATATCATAATTTGGTTAATCCTATTAATACCCGGCAATTCAATTTCTAGGTTATAACAGTCATATTTAAATAATAATATTTTATGGTTCTTTTATGCTTGATGTTGTGTGTTATATAAGATATTGAACATAGTGTTCTTAAAAACTCTGGATATTACATTCTTCCTTCCAAAAAAATTTAATAGTTGAAATTTTCATGAATATTACCTTCAAAACATATAAGGGTGTTTCTTCTTCATATCATTCTCATGTTCCCATGTCGCTTCCTATATTTTATGGTTTCTCCAAAGTACCATTACCAATCGAGTCGTCTAATTCCTCAAAATTTTCTCTCTAATGTTAAGAATATAGATAGGATCATCATGGTAATATATATCATGTTATAGTTCTATTTATTAATAAGTGATAACATGTGTTGTTTTTTGGAATATACTTCCTTATCAAAGAGATATGGAACACATCATGTACTTTAGAGAGGCTTGGTGGAATTTCAAATCAGTAAGCCACAGTTCTAATTATTTCTATAATTTAAAAAGGTCTAATGTAATGGTGGATTAGTTTTCCCTTCTTACAATATATTATAACACCCTTAAATGGAGATAATTTTACGAATGCGAAATCTTCCACTTGGAATTCCAAATCTTTCCTTCAATTATTGGTATAACTTGTTTGTCTACTTTGAGATTCATTAATATGAGTCTGGAAAGCCTTTAACATTTTCATTGTATCCTCAACAATATATAGAACCACAAGTTTTATTTCACCAATTTCTTCCCAATAAGTTTGAGTATGACATCTCTTGTTATATAATGCTTCATACGGTTCCATTTGAATACTTTAATGGAAACTATTATTATGGGAAAATTCCAAAAAAGTTAAATATTGATCCCACATACCTTGAAATTTAAATGAGTATGAATTCAATATGTATTCTAAAGTTCGAATAGTCTTTTCATACTATCCATCAGTTTAGGGGTGATAGGCAGTGCTCAAATAAAGCTTAGTATCTAGATCCTTTTGAATACTTTTCCAGAATTTTGATTTAAATCATGGATCATGATCAGACACAATCAGAAGAGGTGAATCATTAAGTCTTATAACTTCATTAATATAGATCATTTAAGGGAACTGAAGATGAAAATATTCTCTTGTAATGAGGAAATGTATAGATTTGGTAATGCGGTCAACAATAACCCATATTGTACCATTCCTTCTTGAAGTATTTTGTAATCCAGTGACAAAGTCCCCAGTAATGTCATCCCATTTTCACATAGTAATGGGTATAGGTTGCATGCCTCATTTAGTATTATATCTCTTAGCCTTCACTTATTAAAAAAATGAATGATCTTGATACAAAATCAGTAATTTCTTACTTCATATTATCCCCACAAAAATATTCCTTCAAATTTCTACACATCTTAGTGTTAATAGGGTGTATGGAGATATCTGAGCTATGAAATTCATCTAATAATTCTCTTTTTAGTCTAGGTATATATGGGACACATAACCTATTTCCAAATATCATAATTCCATCTTCATATGTGAAGTCTTTAAATTTTCCATTATTCATGGATTTAATTTTCTTTTGAAGATTCTCATCACTAGGTTGAGAACAGTTTATATTTTATAATAAATATAGTTTTGAAATTTTCTAAAAAAGGGTGATGTTTCTCTTACTTAATAATTACCATATCCATATTTACTAAATCCATGAACATAGGATCCCTCTCAATCCTTATTTTTGTTAGGTCTCCATGATCTTTCATGCTTAATGCATCTTATACCATATTTTCCTTCCTTATGTGGTAGTGTATTGAGAAATCGTAATTCTTTAGTAGCTTGATCCATCATATTTGCCTCATGTTGATCTCATTCTATGAAAATATGTATTTTAGACTCTTATGATTTTTTTATATCTCACATATTTCACCATAAAGATAATGTATTCAACTCTTCAAACCAAAGATTACAACTAAAAACTCAAGATCATGAGTTGGATAGTTTTGTTCATGAGTCTTTAACTGCCTTGATGTGTATACAATAACTTTATAATTTTTCATAAGAATGCAACAAAATCCCTTCTTTAATTCATCACTATATACCACAGTTATGGTTTTTGGTGTAGGCAATTCCTTGACTAATTTTTTAATTTTAGGATCAACTGATATCCCATCCTTAGATACAATATATCCAAGAAAAGAAACTTTATGAAGTTGGAATTCACACTTTCTAAATTTTCTATATAACTATTTTCTCCCAAGTATCTCAAGAATAATCTAAAAATTATTCTCATGATCCTCATAGATTTTATATTAGACCAATATATCATGAATAAACACAACTTAAAATTATCCATATATTCTTTGAATACTATATTCATTAGATCTATAAAAATAGAGGGTTTATTATTTAATTCAAATTACATTACCATAAATTCATGATGTCCATACCTTGTATGAAATATCATCTTTTGAATATCTTAATTCTTTACTCATGATTGATGATACCCAGAATGAAGTTCAATCATTGAAAAATATTGATCTCCATGAAATTGATTGAATAAGTCAACCATGTGAGGTATATTATACTTTTTATTTATTATAATATCATTGATTTCCCTATAATTAATTCACATCCACATAGATCCATATTATTTCTTAATAAAAAGAATAGGGTCTCTCTAAGGTGAAACACTAGGGAATATAAATCCCTTTTCACACAATTATTGTAGTTATTTCTTAAACTCCAATAATTCCACAATGTTCATTCTATAGGGATTATTTGATATAGGTCTTTCATCAGTGATTAAATCAATAGAAAACTCAACTTTATATTTTAGTGGATGTTAAGGTAATTCCTTAGAAAATTCATCAATGTATTCTTGTAAAATAGGTATATCCTCAATTAAAATATCACCCTTTTCATTCCTATATTATGTCTTCTCTTACTCCCCAAGAATCTCATTCAGAAGATCTCTTGGATGTGGACCCAGACATGACTCAAATGATGAATTCTACCCTATAAAGATAATGGATTCTATATCTTTATCACGAATCTTAATTTCCTTATATTTACAATAAATTTTTAAATCTAATCCATGCCAAGTATTATATCAAAATCAACCATATGTATAATAATCAAGTCTGAAAATAGGGTATGTTTATGGGTTATAATGGGAACTGACTAACACATCCTTATTCTGGTGAGATTTTCACTAAGATTTTTGACTAACAACTCCCTTATAAAGGTACTAGGGAAATATATAATTTTATTATAACACATGAAAGATATAAAAGAGTGAAAATATACATAATCAAATAAATAATTTTCTAAATTTTAATCTAGGATTAAATTACCTTCCACCACATCATTGAGAACTTCAACCTTAGCTGTAGTGATTGCATAAGTTTTTCCTTCTCCCCTTGACCTCTTCTGTGGTAGGTTCCCTTAATTCTTAGAGAATTTGTGTGAATAATGCCCAATTTTTCTACAGTTGAATCATTGAACATCATTGATTTTTTTCTTACCTGTGTATTCATTATCCAGATAACCCTTATCTCTACACTTGTAACATACTCCCATGCCCTTAAATCATTTTCCTAGATGTTTCCTTCCACAATTTTCATTTTATGGGAATTTTTTATTCCATTATTATTATTTTTATGTTTTACCTTTTTCATGGTTCTCATATAACCTCTTATTCTTCTTATTTAACTTAAATATATAAGATCTAGAAAACTACTTCTTTATTTTAATGGCACATAATACTATTTCATTATATGATAAGAAAGTTCGATAAACCAATTCCCTTCGGAGGTTTGGCTTAATTCCTTAAAAGAAATGGTCAATATTACTCTCTAGATTATGTATGTGTTCCTTAGCATACCTGGATAGTCTTGTACATATTTCCTCATACTCTGCAACACTTTCTTCCACCTTTTTCTTTAAGATGAGGAAATTTCTCTTCATTTTAGTTCATTGATCATGAGATAAATATTTATCAAAGAATATTACTTTAAAAACTCTACACTCCACATTTTTTATTTCTTATTACTATCTAGTTTTATGGATAAATGATCACCATTGATCATCATCACCTCTAAGATAATACACTGCCAGTATAACCTTTTCCCTTTCATTGCATCCTAAGGTGAGAAATATATTTTCAAGAGACTTGATCCATTGCTCAGCTACCACTTCATTATTAGTTACACTAAAATATGAAGTATTTTGTCACGTGAAATTATCCAATATAGATGTATCATACTATGGAACATAATGTTCCTCCATATGTTCAAGGTTATTATAAATAACCTAGGTCAGTTTCCCTAATATAGTCATGATCTGCTCATATCCAACACTAACTGTATTGGCTTTCTTAATGGGTAAATTCCTACATTAACCATGGTTATATATTCTCTTTCTTCTATTAGGTGTCATCACTAAATAATGGCACACACTGAGTTATCTCATATCATCATCATTGGGAATATTGATCCAAAATAAAAATCCCTCTAATAGAAAAAATTTTCAAATACTATAAGGGATTACCATAATTCTCATGTTATCTATATTTATTTAAAATATATTTCCAAAGGTTTCTAATAAACTTGATTTAATACCAACTGTATAAACCCTAAATATAGTAACCTATTTCTGATGTATACTTTATTAAATTGTTATATATATAAGGATTTTATTCCCAATGGATTGATCAATTTAGTAGTCTTAGAGAACCATATACATACATGATACCCATTTTCCATTGGAAATAAAAATATAGAAATAAAAAAAGTAAAAATTTTGCATCATTAAAACTCATTCAAAGATTTATTCTGTATAGCCTAGGGAGAGGAAAAAAATAAAGGTGATCTCGAATACTTATTAAGGGTTATATACAATAGAATCTATTGTGAGTAAATAAGGCATAATCAATATGGAAAGGTAAATAACTAAAAACACATTCCATTTAATCAATAACTTGATCACAAAATGAATCCATGAATAATATCAAGGAAATAATATTATGGATAATAATAAATAAATTACCAATGAAGTAAATGAATACTATTATATTTCATGATCTCATACATCATTATTTCTCAACCATCAAGACCTTTCACCAAGATAGTTTAAAACTATGGGTTTTCCAACTCATTTGTCTCATAATACCTGTCAATGCATCAAGGAACTATATAATTTAGGACCCACCCATCACTACATTTCCAATTCATTCCTCATATATTGAATTATATATTTAATTCATGAATAATATTTCTTATAAAAAAATATCAATATTGAGTAAATAATATGAAATAAATATTTCCCAATTAATAAAATAACTTTATAAGTAAAACACTATATGTAGGAATGGTATATGATTTAGTAAATAATAATATCCATGATAGATATTTAAGGTAAATTTAATGTTCAATGATCATAAGAAATATAATATTTCAAGATAAAGTTAACAGCCACAAAATTAATAAGAGATGGAAAATGTCCTTTAATTCATCATAAATATGGGTTTTGAAATAAATTCCATAATTTTAGAGAATAAAATAAAATATATGATAAAAAAATATCAAAATATTTCTATTTATAAATTTTTTTTAAATATTTTAGGATAAACTAAGGAGTTTATAATGATTATGGTGGTGGGAAGATCCATTAACGTTGTATATGTTAAAAAACATTCCTTTTTACTTTTTATAAAGAAAGTTAAAAATGAATCCTTTTAGGAAAATATTAGAAATATTTTATTTATACAATGGAAAAAATCAATTATAACTTAAAATTCATTTATAAATCATTTTTTTAAATAAAAATAATTTTTTAAAATAATTTTGAAAAATATGGATATAAAAGAAAAATATACACAATCAAGAAGAGAAATAAGATCATCTTTTCTTTTAAACATTAATCTTGAGGGATTAACATAAATAGAATAATTAATCATAATGAATAAATATATATTCATATTAAATAACTTGAAGGGGTATTATATACACCACATAAAATTAAATAGGTGCATATTACCAAATATGTCTTAATGGAGTGGAAATTGAGATGAAATCATTTACCCCACATTTCCATTTAGTTGAACATGATTTAACCTCCTATATAATAAATTAATATTTATTATAATTAAATATAATAACCATATACATATATATAGTATCATATATTATCAATTTATAACATTTTATTACATGTTTGTTAACAATATTTTATTATTATCATTATTTTTTGTGTTAACTGTTTCATTTTTCATGTATGTTTTTATTTGGTAATTCTAGTACTTGTACTTTTATTATGGTTCCATAATATACAAAATTTAATTCATGGTATAAATATAATTTTTATTCAATATATATTTATTTATATTCATCCATAAAATATGGATATAAATAAATGAATTACACCATTCATGGAGATGATAGGTCGTACGTATGCATTAACGTTGTTTTTAATTTTTGAAAGATGGAAAAAAGAGAAGGTGAAAAATAATTAATCTTTAAAGAATAATTATTATATCATATATATCCATTAAATCTATCCTTATTACCATCCATGTAAATCATAAATGAAAAACGGATCACATCACTTTGTGGAGGTGGTAGTCCACACGTACGTACGAGTGACATTATCATTTTCCAATAGATTGAAAGTTTAGAATTTATATATAATATTATATTTAAAAAATCATATTTATGTCATAAATATCATATATATTCATTATTTCCATATTTATAATTATCAAAGTAAAGTGGTGATGAAAAATGAATTACAACGCTATGTGGAGATAGTATGTTGTACATAAACATGAGCGATGTTTTCGCTTTTCATAGGATGGAAAAGAGGTGGAATATGGTTTTATTATAATCATAATAACATATAATTATATTAATGATAGTTAATTTATTATTTTAGGATTGTTATAGTACATTAAGAGAAATTTTAAGAAGAAAGAAACTTGAAAGATTCAATAAACACGATTACCTTTTCTTTAAAAGAGATCCATTAGATATTCTCTTAAAGGACCTAGGGTTGGTCTTTTATGAATAAAAACACCTCAATAAATTATCTAAGGATTTTAAAAGATAATTTGGTAGATTTTTTTGATCTATATGGCTCAAATTATTATGAATAATTGAGATAAGGTATTTCCTTCTATTAGTGAGGGGAGGGGAATTCTTATAATTTTTTAAATTATTAAATTAATATAAATTATTTTTATATCCAGATGGATAAAAAATTATGTAATTATAATATAATATTATTATCAGTCTGAATACCCTCATCCAATAAAATTTGAACAATTTATAGTTGTGTTTTCACCCTTATCTTTTAGTTTTAACCCCCGTTAACCCTTTTTACAATTACCGTACCATTAAAGTTTTTCACACTTTAAAGGTTAAGAATGTTACCGTAAAATAAAAAAAATACCCATAAATGTAACATGGTTGATTTTTTCAATTATAATAAATTTATTTAGATGAATATAATATTTTTATCAATTTTAAATCATTTAATAAAATATTATTTATTATAAAATACGATTAATGTCATTTTTGAAACTATTCATTTAATTTAACTTTAAATACATCAATAAAAAAGAATTAATTTGAATATAATCATTTAAAACATCACTATAATGTTTTATTTATCTTATAAATTCATGAAATAAAACAATTATTTAAAATTATATTAGTTTAAGTATTTTTAAAATCATTTATTTAATGTTTCTATTAATTAAATAAATGATGTGTCAGCGTTGCACAAGCATTTCAGGTAATTATTTCATCTCTAAAAATTATAAATAAATTATCATGATAAAATTAAAGTAATTATGTTTAAAATAATATTTTATATTCATTCATAACACATTCTTGTCCTTATGTTAATATATAAAAGTAAATAAAATCAAGAGAGGGACATTTTGGAATTTTCTTTACTTAAAATAATATTAATGTCAATACCAAGGTAAAATGGAACACGAATTCAATATATTAGAATTTTGTATGGATATTTCTGAATTAATATCATAAAATGAAATAAATTTAGTTTTTCGGTTGATTTTTAATGCCTTATTAGATTATTTTTAACCTTAATTAACAGATTTACAATTTACCAATATGATAAAATCCTTAATTAACAGATTTACAATTTACCAATATGATAAAATTTTCCACGATTATTATTCATAATGCCTAAAAATAAAAGGGGAATATTTACCAAATTTGGACCTCTTGATTCAAAATATTTTATCCATTTTTCATTATTAAATTTCTATAAGTGGTATAAATTCATTTATGATTAAAACACAAAACACAATCAAAAACAATTTTTCATAAAATGTCTTTTTAAGTATAAAAATGTTTTTATACCAAATTCAAGTATAAAACTGCTTTCAAAGACCATAATTTAATTATTAATAATATAATTTTACTAATTTTTATTTGAATATATTTTAAAACAAAATTTAAATTTTTAAGTTCTTGAAACAAAAATACAGTTTTCAATAAAATGTAGTATTTTTTACTATTCATTGAAAAATAAAAAAAAATAAAAAATCAAAATATTTACCCTAAAATAATTTTCATATGATGATTTAAAAAATGAATTTAATTTAATAAAACAAAATTTTCTAAAAGTGTTAAAAAATAATTATATTATTTTCTCACATAAAGCATTAAAAATAATTTTTGAAGAAAACATATTTTGGAAGAATAAAATGATTTTACTAAAAAATAAGTGCTAATTTATTAAGAATTAATCAATAAATCTTAATTAAGTAGGTAATTTATATATATATATTCTAATTTGTTTAATCCTATTCATACTCTCCAATTCAACGACTAGTTTATAATGGTCATATTTAGATAATAATATTTTATGGTTCATTTAGGAATAGTGTTGTGTGTTGTCTATGTTATCTAACATAGTGTTCTAAAAAAATCAGGATATTAAAACTGCCCTCAGCTTAAGGAGGTTCATATGGCCCCTTATCCTCATTTTATATATTGTATTAATTATTTTTTCATGATTTTAAGGCTCTTAAGCTTTGGGTTTATTGTCAAAGGGGGAGAATGACTTTGTGAAATTCAATGCCTTGTATGTTCTACCAATTGGTGGTTTCTAAGATTAAAATAATTCTCTTATTCATGGGGATTTTATGGTGTTAATGTTAGGTGAAGATATGATCTATGTGGATATGATGTGTGTATTCATAGAGATAGGGGGAATGTATGGTGTTGAAGTTAGGGGGAGATATGATCCATGGGGATATGATGCATGAGAAAGGTGAGTTGTTCAATGCATGGAGATAAAGGGAGTTTCTAGATTGTATAGAGGCATGGATTTATGTCTTGAACTCTTTTTTTCTATACCTATCACTACTAATGTAGACTTAGGGTGTTGAAATAGATATTCTATGGTCATTTGAAGGGTGTGTAGAAGTAAATTTCACTTTAGATTGTCAATAAACCCAAAGGGGGAGAATGTTGGAACCAAAATGATATTTTCTAGAGATTAATCCTGTGTTATGTTTATTATTAATCCTTTTTATGTTGTTTAAGGATTTTGGAGGCCAAAGAAGTTTTTTTATAGGAAAATGGAATCCTGAATGTAGTATGTTAATGATGGCATTTCCCAATATTTGCTAAATTTTTTGGTATGAAAATATTGAGTTTTATAGTATTATTGTGTGAAGGAGTATAAAAATAGAGATTTTACACATAGCATTTATGTGAAACCATGTATATTTTTTAGAAAATTAAGGATATCAGTATAACAATGATGAAAATTTACAATGGAATGGTGTCACTATGTAGCAAGTATGTGAATCCAAATAGGAAGTTTACAGTGGGGGGAATTGAAAATGGTAAATGTGTTCGCATAGTAAAAATGTTTAACCTCATAGCAGAGAAGGTGGTTTCTGATTGATACAGAGTTTTTAGTGCTTATAGGTGGTATTTTTGGGAGGACTACATAGTATCATTCACATAGCACTGGTGTCATTTTCTATTTGAGGCAGTGTTTTTAGGTGGACCGCATAGGACCATCTTTATATCATTTATGCTGGTTCTTGAAAGGGATTAGGTGGAATCTCAGTGATTAGTGAGTTTTATGATATTTTTTCCTATAAATACCCCACTAATACCATCATTATAAGTGGTAGAGAATTTTTAGAATATCCATATAGATTGATCTTATTTTTTGAGAAGACTGGGAGTTCTCATAGCAATGTCATGCCGCATAGAAATATGAGTTCGCAAATAAGTTCCAATCACTTATCAAAAATAGTTTGTAGAGGATCACATTTTCATAGAAGTTAAAAAAGTAAGATACCACATATCAAGGTTCATCCATATATCAGTGGTATACCACATGGAAAGGATGCTTGCATAGCATTAGTTCTTCGCATAGCGAGTCTTGACCACATAGAAAATCCAGTTCTTGGGGCATTATACTATGAACTGTAGGGATGGCCACATGGAATATAGAGTGGAAAAAAAGACACAGTATATATTGAATTGATTATTTTGGAGTATCATATTCTTGAATTCATAATGCAACACATTCTACAAATTTATTATGATGATGGAACGACATTCATGTCGTTAAACTAAGGAATACTTTATCCAAAGTAGTGTGTAGGGAGGATTCAAAAGAGGTGATCTAAGGGATTAAATGTGTCATCCCTAAAAACATTGTAAATTCAGTGTTCCTAGTATGGAGTGTCTATGACTGAACAATTGTAATCCATAAATAATAGTGAATCATAGTGTATTTAGGTTTGACCAACACATCATTGTTGTATTCTCCTTAGATATATCTCTTTGTTGTGAACCAAGTAAAATTAATTGTATTCTACTTTACTTTAATATTATTATATGATTAGTGTTTGTGCAATACAATCTAACATGTTCAAAAAGTTCCTACCAACTTGGAGAAAAGATCCTTAAATAAAAAAGAAAAAAAATTGACACCTTGATTCACCCATCCCCACTCAGGGTGTCCTAGGGCCTCATAATGTTCTAACTCCCCTTTACTTGAAAATAATATTGAATAACTAACCTCTATTTTGAGAAATTCAGGTTTTAACAAGGCATAGGAAACATCAACTACCGCACCCCCTAAGGTCTTATATATTCTTTACTCTCAATATCACTACACTGATGGATACCCTCAAGTCCAAGGGACTGAAATTTTTTATATGATGTTCTATAGAGAGAACCAATAGTAACCAGTAAATAAACAAGGATATAGGGAGTATTATGATGCTCAATTTGGAGCTGTGAATCAATAACAGCAAAGAGAACCTTTCCATTAAGGTTTTCATCCATACTTAAAATCTCTACCCTTTCAAAGAGGAAGATCTCATCACTCTAAAATCTACCAATATGAGAAAAATAAAGAACCTACCATGAAGGAATTTAAAAAAAACTTATGGAATCTTGCACCACTAAAAAAACTATCCTCATCATTCATAGATCAACATTGAGGGAGCTTCAAGGACAGTACCTTCAGATTATGACTACCATCAATGATGTAAATAATCAAGGATCAGGTAAGCTTTCTACTCATTCAATTCATAACCCTTAGGGAAATTATAGTTATGTCACTTTAATTAGTGGTAAATAGATGGTAATCAGTGAGGAATCACTTTCTAGGGAAAGATATTTAAGTAAATATCCTGATGTACCAGATGAATCTACTTAGGAAAAACAAGCTTAAGAACTTATGGAAACATCTCCTGTGAATAAGGATAAAGGTAAGTCTAATTTGTAAGACTTGCATCAGCTACAACCTCCCTTCCCATATAGATAAAAAATCAACCAAGAGACCCAGTGAAGAGACATTGCAACATAAGATCCTGGAGATATTCAAGAAGGTGGAGATTATCATAACTTTACTAGAATTCATCTTCCAAATTCATATGTATGTAAAATTCACCAAATATTGTTGTACCAAGAGGAGAATACTATGAAGTAAATAAAATTTAAGTTTAGGTAAAAATGTTTCCACACTTGTAACCCCACAAATACCCCATAAATTCCAAGATCCAGGTACCTTCACTGTCCCTTGCACTATTGGTAAGCTTATTTTTTACAATGCATTATGTGATTTAGGATAATAAATTAATGTAATGCCTTATTCATTGTATTAATATCTATAGATTTGAGAACTCAAAACCACCTGAGTGGTTATAAAACTATCCAATCGAGCCACTGCCTACCGGGTAGGTGTTCAAGAAGATGTTCTTATGAGTATAAAAGGATTTTCGTTCCCTAATAACTTCTACATTTTGAACATGGAGGAAGTAAAAGGTAAATATCACTCCCCTATCATATTAGGTATTCCATTTCTCAATATTAACAAAAAAAATATCAATGTTAATAAATGGACACTTTCCATGACATTTGGAGAAAAAAAATTGAATTTTAATATACTTGATTCAATAAAATACCCCCATGAAGAGAAATATGTTATAATTTGAACCATTTTGAATTTCCTTATTGATAAAAGAAAGAAATTATAATGTTTTATAGAATAATAAAATTAGGGGGAGCTCTGGAGACACCTAATTTTACTGATGAATCTATTTTATAAAATGAGTTAAATTTAGAAATTTTTATGTGTATTGATGAAAGAAATTTTGACGATAATAATTCTGATAATTTGCTCAAAAACACCACTGACACTTTTGTTTTACATGTACAAGCTTCTACAATAGTGAAAAGTAAGTGGGAAACATCACTAGAAAACCCCATGAGCTTAAATTGAAACCACTTCTATCAAATTTAAAATATAGTTATTTAAGATAAGATGAGAAGCTTTCAGTAATTATTTAAAATAATTTAAAACCCAAAAAAGTGTATAAAATTTGGGAAATTTTTAAACAAAATATCAGGTAAATTAGATGGAAACTATAATACATTCCATGAATTATCCCTACCACCTTTATGCATATTATTTTTCTTAAAAATGAGTCCAAACTAGTGACAAAACTCCAAAGAAGGCACAAACTATCCCTTGTGAAAAATAAAATATAAAGACTATTAAAAGGTAGAATATTTTAACCCATCTCAGAATCCCAATGGGTTATTCCCATTCAAATTATCCCAAAGAAAAATAGATACATAATTGCACAAAATGAAAATGATTGATAGGTTTCTACGAGAATTCAAAATAGCTAGAGAGTTTTCATTGACTATCGAAAGTTGAATCATGTGACCTAAAAAGACCACTTCATCACTCCCCTTGTAGACCAAATGATATAAATAATATCTTTTAAGGGTCACTATTGTTTCCTTGATGTATTTTCTAGTTACTTTTAGGTTTCAATTTCTCTGGAGGACCAATAAAATACCACCTACACATTTCCCTTCAGTACATTTTTCTATCGAAGGATGCCTTTTGATCTTTGCAATTTCCTAGGTACCTTTCAATGTTACATGGTAAGTATCTTCTTACACTAGATTAAGAGATTATTATAGGTATTTATTGATGAATTTACTATGTACGGAACATGTTTTCAAAGTTATCCAGAAATTTGGAAGAAAATTTAAAAGGGATGTATTGAGAATAACTTGGAGTAAAATTTTGGAGAGTTTCATTTCATGGTAGAAAGAGGAAATATTTTAGGAAGCATAATTTGTAAATTATGGATTGAAGTTGATAAGTCCAAAATTAATTTTATATCTACACCACCTTACCTCACCACTGTGAAACACATTAGGTCATTTTTAGGACATGTGGGATTTTACAGAAGGTTTATTTGGGATTTTATTGTAATTACTTTACACATGATTAAACTATTCGTGAAATAAAGTGAGTTTCTATTTGATGATTCTTTTAGGATACAATTTTATAAGCTAAAATAAAGATTTCTCAATACCCACATAATCTTCCCACTAAATTGGGATCATCCTTTTAAGATGTTGTATGATGCTTCGAACAGATCTGTAGGAGTTTTACCTTTCTAAAAAAATGATGGACACTCAAAAGTGATAGCCTGCTGTAAAGACCCGGAAATTTCAAGGAAAATTTTTTTCTTAATTCTTTGGAATTTTATGAGTCTGTGGCTAATAACGGAACCTGATTCTGAGGCCCGATGTTCCCGGAATCAATTTCCGAATTTTAGCTTGGGTACATTCAGTGAACGAACGAGCGGGTTTTTCTATCTTTTGAACCGGTGCTCGGAATTGAAATCTGAGGGCACTGATGAATCCGAAGCCCTAGTAATTGCTTAAGGGGACCTTTACCGCAGTTGCGTTTCCACGGGAGGAGAAGTTAAAATTTTTGGATTAAATGAGAAGTGAATAAAATTGTGGAACAAATTTATTTTTATATCTAAAGTGGTTATATCCTGCATGGGGGAGTTGGGGTGGGACCCACAAGCTTCTAACTACCCATGTAAGGATATTTTTGAGGTGGGGCTCACACGAGCCCCAACCTTTCACATTCCCATAACTCTCATTTAACTCTCATAAACTCCCCCTTTAAACTTGACAACTCCTCTAAATTAATGAGGACTCTTCCTCTCCCTCTCTCACTCCATTAAAACATGCCAACCTATTACTTAATTAATTAAACAACTCTTGATTTAATTAATTAAGTGAAATGGATTTTGAATTTTGAAATGCATGGAAAGTTAAATTAAAATAACGGGTGGCCTTATTTTAATTGTTTTTGGATTTTTGTGTGGGGGGAATTTTTGGGAGAGAACTCTTATGAAGAAGAGGAGGATTTCTCCTTTGTTGAAGAAAACCAACTCTCTGATGAAGAACATTAACTCAGCAACCACGGTTCTTCATCCTCTTCTTCCTCTACGGCAAGGGAGGAGACACCGACGCGGGAACTCGCTAGTGATGGTGTGTCTTCTATTCTTCTCTCCGTGAAAAAATAGGAGACGTCTCTTCCTCGGGTGCACACCGACGACGACGGAAACGGCACCGTCATCCATGATGCTTGTCAAACGCAAACCTTAATCGAGGTAGGGGTTTAATTTGAGAATGTTAATATTCCCATGATTGTTCCCTTCTAAAAAAAAGAACGCGGATCAACTCATTATCAAGTTGATCCGCGAATGTTTTTATTTACGGGTTGGGAATAATTATTTGCGGGGGAATTGTTGGGAATTAAGTTTTTTTTTTAATTGATTAAAATTGTTCCTCATTTGTCGTTGAACATCATTGTTGTTCGATCTTTTTATATTGACTAATGCAGAGGGTGCGGGCCAAACAAACACGGCCCGATAACCCTACACAGATTGTTTTTCTGTACGCGGATTGACGGGCGACGATGAAACGGGGCGCAGTGGCGATTTAAAGCCTTCGTAGTGAAGAGTAGGTCCCGGGAGAGCCACTGGCGCAGATGGTGGGAAAAACGGACCACCGGAGCACGTCTGGTGGTCTGCAGAAGGGGGCAGCGGCACCCCAGCATGCCGCCGGAGAAGATCTATCCCAGCTATGCCACAGCGGCGACGCGGTAGATCCCATGCAGCCGTGGGATCTAGGACGACCCGGGGCAGTACTTTGCGCCATCGGTACCAATTAGCGCCCCCCGCACCGCGTACCCGCTCGGCCGGGCTGGCCGAGCCGCGGCCGTGCTGGTCGGGCCGGACCACACCGGTTGGGCCAGGCCGCGCCCTACCGGGCCGGACCCGGACCCAGTTCGGGCCAACCCAGGGGGTGATGGGTCGGGTCGGACCGGGCCCATACCCCCCTATTTTCAGACCATCTTCAGTTAAACACCAATAACTTGAGTTGTGGACCTTAGATAGATGCACCATCAGTTGCGTAGGATTCCTTGGATCGAGACGGTCGTTTCGGTATATTACACTCAAGGTTTTGGCGATGTTTGGGTATGTCTGAGTTGGTTCGAACCAGAAACCAGTCGGGCCCTCGAAGCGGAAACGCTTATAACTTGAGCTCTGGACGTCCGATTGATGTGTCGTCAATTTTTTTGGATTCCTCTTTATGAGAAGGTTATTTTGGAATACTTCACCTGAGGTTTGGACTTGTTGGAGTAAGGCCAGGTTGGATTCTACCCGAAATCCAACCGGGCCCCTAGAACGGAAATACTAATAACTCTCAGACCGGACGTCTGTTTGACGAACCGTCAGTGGCATTGGTAATCTCATTGAGAAATGGTTCCTTTTTGTATACCCCAGGGGAATTCGGGGTATAGTTGAGATATGGCCGGTTTGGTTCGTACACGAAACCAACCGGGCCCCCGGGACTAAAAGGCTAATAACTCACAGACCGGGTGTCCGATTAACGCGTCGTCTGTTGCGTTGAGACCCCTTTGACAAGGCGGTCCTTTGAGATACTTCCACGTGAGATTAAATGACACTTGGAAGTATTGACCAGTAGCTTGTGGAGTGGATCCTTTCGGAGACGAGCGTACGGAGTATGGAGACCTTGTAGCTGGCTGAGACCTGATGATTGCTTGTCCGATTCGAGTCGAAGTGACTTGACTAGCCCAGTGGGGAGCACTACTATGTTTGGGTGGAAAACCCACGATGGGGAGCACTACTATTTTTGGGTGGCAGACCCGCGGTACTCGATAGAAGGAGTACCTCTGTAGGCTATTAGGGGGAGCACTACTGTGTTGGGGTGGCAGACCCATTGCGGGGAGCACTACTGTGTTTGGGTGGCAGACTCGCGGTACTCGACAGGAGGAGTACCTCAGTAGTCTATGGTTAGTGAGTAGTGCCTCGGAGTCCAGACAGGATCACCATACTCGACAGAGGAAGATCTCTTCAGCAGTTTTGGTTTCAATGTCATTAATGAAAATCCTGGTTTGAGCTGAGTCAATAACCTTTGTGTTTACCTCATGATTGAGATGGGTCACTTGATAACTTCGGTATATGTATGGGAATATACCTAAGTAGTGGTTATCCATTGATTTCATAACCTTTTTGTTTCCTCATGATTGAGATGGGTTACTAGATAACTTAGGTATAAGTATGGGCTTATACCTAAGTAAGGGTTATCTGTTGAGATCCTTCTTTGTGGTTATCCTTGTTGGTTTTAGTGAGACCTTGAGGGTATCGGGGTCCCTACTAAGTATCGTTATACTCACCCCTACATGGGCTATGCCCTCACCTCGTTGTGTTGGATGCAGATGACGGACAGTGCTGAAAGAGACTGAGTGTACGAGGACTGGACGGTACCCGGAGGTGGACCTCACAACGAGTCAGTACCCAGAGGTGGACGTCACGATGAGTCATTACCCGGAGGTGGACTTCACGACGAGACAATACTCGGAGGAGGATGGCGGGCGAGAGCGTTTAGGAGGCTATCTGTACCTACCCTTTAGGCAGGATCCGAGGTGGACGACCCAGGAGCTGCTTCTATCTTCCAACTGTTTATCTTTTCTATTGTACTTTCGTTTAGTTGTAGCTGTACTTTTCAGTTGGGTTTGTATTCTGGCCCATATACCTTTCAGCACTTTCTTTTATACTTAGTGTATTACTTCCGCTTGTACTCTGGTTGGATGTGTTTATGTTTTATAAAGGAAATTCCTTCCCAGTTATCGGTATTTATGCCTTTGGTGCTAGTCGCCAACCCCTGGCCTATGGAAGTCGGGCTTGGGGTAGTCATGGCACGGGCCCCGAGGACGGGTCGTGAAAAATTGGTATCAGAGGATGTCGGTTCTACCACAGAAATTATGACTCTGATATTTTTCTTTCTGTGAAGCAATAGTGTTAAGTGTACTGAGTGTGGTTTTCAGTTCAGGGAGTCTAGTGTTGGTACGGCGGCTGACGTATCCATACACCAGGACCCTGACTACTGATTTCCGACCCAGTGCACGAAAACACTGATTGCGTGTGTGTTTCCAAAAGTCCTCTTTAAGTCAGCTCGAACCAGGTCAGCTCACCAGGTTTAAATTTTTTGACTGTGTCGCATCTGTTCAGGATGTCTTCACACAGACAGTCATTTGGAGTTCCGAGAGAGTACTCGATGATGCCCCACCGAGCGTTGAGACTCTGGCGCAGGGCCCTCTTTCTATGTTGGCACCTTCGGGTGGTGTACCAGCACCACCGCCACCTCTTAGGTAGCAGATGCCACCAGCCATACTAGTGGATGGTGCACGTTGACAGAGTGTGTTGCACGAGTTCCAGCAGTAGAGGCCTCTGAGGTTACAAGGCGAGACAGATTCCCAGGCAGCAGTGGACTGGCTGGAGGCAATTTCTAGAGTTCTACGCCCAATTTAGACACTAGTAGAACATATAGAGATCTTAGATACTGGTGTTTCCCAGTGAGTGACCATGAGGTTGGTCCACATAGTGATGAGGCTTCGGTACATGGATCGATGCCTGAGATAGTACCTTCGAGAAGTGTGCCAGCTATATCACTACCAGTTGGTTAGTATTTCCAACCAGAAGTACTGGTAGATGACACATGTAGGCTTAGTGCCTTACACATGTTTCAGCACCAGATACCCCTCAGGTTCCGAGGCGAGCACGACTCACAGGCGGCTGAGGACTGGCTTGAGAAGGTGGCTGAGAGTTTTCTAGAGCTTATACAGCTATAGCAGGACGACATGTCGGAAGCTGAGTATTCATCGAGGCGTACCGATCATTCCGGGTACTCGATGAATACGATACGATCAGTGCTTTAGAGCTCGGACTTCTGAGAAAGGTGTGCTTTAAGGACATCTGAGCCGGCACTTTTCCTCTACGCATTCCTACCTATGTTAGGGTGCTATATAGAAAATTTGTGGTTGAGAATTATTTGGCTGAGTGGATACATCCAATGAAGGTTAGCAGTGGGAAATCAGGAAACTAGCACCAATCTCGGAGACTTGGGCATGTAAAATGTTTCAAGAAGAGGAAGTGTTAAGTATAGATGAATCTACAGATCAATAGACGTGGAAGTAGAGCTGGGAGAGCAGCATGAGGTGGTGTATATTTTGACATGTTACAACTACCCACCTTTGTAGTCCCCGCCAGGCTCAGGGAGCAAGAGGGTAGGGGAAGAGAGTAGCTGCATGCGGTCAAGGAGTGTGACCCAAGGGCTCTATGAATGATTAGAGTTACGGTCTGTGTCTACTACTAGCTTCTATAAAAACAGAAATTGATACGAATCTTCCCTTCCTTCCATGAATCGTGTCCCAGACCTAGAGTTTTTGGTTAAGACGTTGACTTGACCCTCACATCTAGAGATACCTTTGGGAGGATACTCAATAATCACGCTTACGCCGACGGTGTGATCTGACCCTTGAGGCGAGAGTTTCGGTTGGAACCTCTTGGTGGCAACGTAGAGGCCTTACGACGATAGTTTGGGTATGGACTGGGCAACCACAGTTCATACACAAATTGACTGTATTAGGAAAAAAGGTTGTGGTTTACCTACAATGTTGGGATGGGTTTTCCTTGGTCGGTGAAAAGGAAACCCCAGGCAGCACAGGATGGAATCATGCATAAGTGGGTGCAGTCGATCACTCATGAGTCGACCAGACTTAGATTTGATCCAGACTTCTCCAGAGTTGTTGCACCGCTTTTAGCATTGATGAAGAAGGGGAAAACCCTTTATGAGGTCAGGGATATGCCAGTAGATCTTTTCAAAAGTTGAGGCAGAGGTTGATTAGTGCGCCCATTTTGAGGCTACCGGAGAAGGTGCAAATCATTCAGGAGCGGATGAAGACTGCACAGAGCAGGCCGAAATCCTATGTTTATAGGAGACAGGACCACTGGAGTTCAAGGATGGAGACCATGTTTTCGTACATGTCTCACCTCGATGAGGTCTACGGAGATGTGGCCGAGGCGGCAAGTTATCTTCGAGGTTCATCGGACCCTTTTAGGTCCTTAGTAGGGTACGCGAGGTGGCTTACCGCTTGACCTTTCCACCTTAGTTGCACCGGGTGCACGATGTCATCCACGTATCTTAGCTGAGGAGATATGTGTATGAACCTTCACACATCATCGACCACAGGGAGCTGGACATCGATAAATGGGCGACATTCACGGAGGTTCAAGTAGAGGTTGAGGATCGACAGGAGTGGGTCATATGAGGACGGTCGATTCCTCTTGTGTGATTTCGCTAGAAGCACGGGAACCTCTAGGAGAGCACATGGGAGCAGGAGGCTCAGATGTGTGCTCGGTATCTCCTATAGTTTCCCTAGTTTATCTTGTAGCTTTATGGGGACATAAATCCCTGAGGTGGGAGTAAAGTAAAGACACGGAAATTTCAAGGATATTTTTTTTCTTAATTATTTGGAATTTTACGAGTCTGTGGCTTCTAACGGCACCTGATTCCGAGGCCTGGTGTGCCCGGAATCAATTTCCAAAGTTTAGCTCGAGTACGTTTAGTGAACGAACGAGCAGGTTTTTCTATCTTTTGAACCGGTGCTCGGAATTGAAATATGAGGGCACCGATGAATCCATATCCCCGGTAATTGCTTAAGGGGACCTTTATTGTGGTTGCATTTGCACAGGAGGAGAAGTTAAAATTTGTGGATTAAATGAGAAGTGAATAAAATTGTGGAACAATTTTATTTTTATATCTAAAGTTGTTATATCCATCATGGGGGAGTTGGGGTGGTACCCACAAACTTCTAACTACCCATGTAAGGATATTTGTGAGGTGGGTCCCACACAAGCCCCAACCTTTCACATTCCCATAACTCTCATTTAACTCTCAAAAAATCCCCCTTTAAACTTGAAAACTCCTCTAAATTAATGAGGACTCTTCCCCTCCCTCTCTCACTCCATTAAAACTTTCCAACCTATCACTTAATTAATTAAACAACTCATGATTTAATTAATTAAGTGAAATGAATTTTGAATTTTGAAATGCATGGAAAGTTAAATTAAAATAAGGGGTGGCCTTATTTTAATTATTTTTGGCTTGTTGAGTGGGGGGAATTTTTGGGAGAGAACTCTTGTGAAGAAGAGGAGGATTTCTCCTTTTTTGAAGAACACCAACTCTCCGAAAAAGAACATCAACTCGGCAACCACGGTTATTCATCCTCTTCTTCCTCCGCGGAAAGGGAGGATACACCGATGTAGGAACTCTCTAGCAAGATCATGTCTTCTATTCTTCTCTTCGTGACAAAATAGGAGACATCTCTTCCTCAGGTGCACGCCGATGACGATGGAAACGGCACCGTCATCCACGATGCTTGTCAAACGCGAACCTTAATCGAGGTAGGGGTTTAATTTGATAATGTTAATATTCCCATGATTGTTCCCTTATAAAACAAAGAACGCGGATCAACTCATTATCAAGTTGATCTGAGAATGTTTTTATTTACGGGTTGGGAATAATTATTTTCGGGGGAATTTTTGGGAATTAAGTTTTTTTTAATTGATTAAAATTGTGCCTCGTTTGTCGTTGAACATCATTGTTGTTTGATCTTTTGCTATTGACTAACGCGGAGGGCACGGGGTGAACAAACATGGCCCGACGACCCTCCAAGGATTGTTTTTCTGTGTGTGGATTGACGGGAGACAATGAAACGGGCCGTAGTGGCGATTTAAAGTCATCGCAGTGAAGAGAAGGTCCCAGGAGAGCCGCTGGCGTAGACGGTGGAAAAAATGGACCACCGGAGCACGTTCGGTGGTCCGTAGAAGGTGGCGGTGGCGTGCCACGCCGGCGCGGAGGCGGCGCCCCAGCGCGCCACAGGAGAAGATCCGTCGTGGCAGCGACGCGGTAGATCCCGCGTGGCCGCGGGATCTGGGATGACCCGGGGCGGCGCTTTGCGCCGCCGGTACCAATTAGCGCCCCCTCCCCTCCCCCCCCCCCCCCCCCCCCCCCCGCTCTGTGTAGTCACGGCCATGTCGGTCGGGTCAGACCGCGCCGGCCGGGGCTGGACTCGGACTCGGGTCGGGTCGACCCGGTTTGGGCCGACCCAAGGGGTGATGGGTCTGGTCCAACCGGGCCCATACCCCCTATTTTCGGACCATCTTCAGTTAAACACCCATAACTTGAGTTGTGGAGCTCTGATCGACACACCGTCAGTTGCGTATGATTTCTTGGATCGAGACAGTCTTTTCGGTATATAACACTCAATGTTTTGGTGAATTTTGGGTGCATCCAAGTTGGTTCGAACCCGAAACCAACCGGGCCCTTGGAGCGAAAATGCTTATAACTTGAGCTCCGGACTTCCGATTGACGTGTTGTTGACTTTGTTGGATTCCTCTTGATTAGAAGGTTCTTTTGGAATACTTCACCTAAGGTTTGGACACAGTTGGAGTAAGGCCAGGTTGGATTGTACCCGAAATCCAATCGGGCCCCTGGAACAGAAATACTAATAACTCTCAGACCGGACATCCGTTTGACGAACCGTCAGCGGCGTTGGTAATCTCATTGAGAAATGGTTCCTTTTTGTATACCACATGGGAATTCGGGGTACAGTTGAGATATTTCCAGGTCGGTTCGTACACGAAACCAACCGGGGCCCCGGGACTAAAAGGCTAATAACTCACAAACAAGACGTCTGATTGACGCGTCGTCTGTTGCGTTGAGACCCCTTTGATGAGGTCGTCCTTTGAGATACTTCCACATGAGATTACATGGCACTTGGAAGTATCTACCAGTAGCTCGTGGAATGGATCCTCCTGGAGACGAGCGTATGGAGTACGGAAACTTTGTAGCTGGCTGAGACCTGATGATTGTTTGTCTGATTCGAGTCGGAGTGACTTGACTAGCCCAGTGGGGAGCACTACTGTGTTTGGGTGGCAGAACCACGGTGGGGAGCACTACTGTGTTTGGGTGTCAGACCCGCAGTACTCGACAGAAGGAGTACCTCTGTAGGCTATTAGGGGGAGCACTACTGTGTTGGGGTGGTAGACCCATGGTGGGGAGCACTACTGTGTTTGGGTGGAAGACCCGCGGTACTCGACAGGAGGAGTACCGCAGCAGTCTAAGGTTAGTGAGCAGCACCTCGGAGTCATGACAGGATCACCGTACTCGACAGAGGAGGAGCTCTTCAGCAGTTTTGGTTTCGATATCATTAATGAAAATCTTGGTTTGAGCTGATTCAATGACCTTTGTGTTTACCTCATGATTGAGATGGGTCACTTGATAACTTAGGTATATGTATGGGCATATACCTAAGTAGTGGTTATCCGTTGATTTCATAACCTTCGTGTTTCCTCATGATTGATATGGGTTACTAGATAACTTAGGTATAAGTATGGGCTTATACCTAAGTAAGGGTTATCTATTGAGATCTTTCTTTGTGGTTATCCTTGTTGGGTTTAGTGAGACCTTGAGGGTCTCGGGGTCCCTACTGAGTATCGTTATACTCACCCCTGCATGGGCTATTCCTGCACCTCGTTGTGTTGGATGCAGACGATGGGCAGCACTGACAGAGACCGAGTGTACGAGGACTGGACGGTACTTGGAGGTGGACCTCATGACAAGTCAGTACCAGGAGGTGGACCTCATGATGAGTCAGTACCCGGAGGTGGACTTCACGACAAGACGGTACTCGGAGTAGGTTGGTGGGAGAGAGCATTGAGGAGGCTATTTGTACCTACCCTTTAGGTAGGATCCGAGGTGGATGACCTAGTAGGTGCTTCTATATTCTAGTTGTTTATCTTTTTTGTTGTACTTTCGTTAAGTTGTAGCTGTACTTTTTAGTTGGGTTTGTATTCTGGCCTATATACTTTTCATCAATTTCTTTTTTACTTAGTGTATTACTTCCGCTTGTACTCTGGTTGGATGTTTTTATGTTTTATAAAGGCAATTCCTTCCCAGTTATCAGGATTTACACCTTTGGTGCTAGTCGCCAGCCCCTAGCCTGTGGAAGGCGGGCTTGGGGTAGTCCCAACACGGGCCCCGAGGACGGGTCGTGACACCTTCACTTCACAGGCCCTAGATATATCCAAAATAAATTATACGACAATAAAGTAGTAGTTTTTGTTTATTCTTGTCTCTTTAAAAAATTGGTCATATATATTAGGAAGTAAAGTAACTATTTTCTATGATCATACATCACTTAGGTAATTGATCAAGAAAATGGATGAAAATTCAAGGCTAGTGAGATGGATGTTTCTACTATAATAATTCAATTTATAAATCAAGGAAAATAAAGGATATGAGAATCAGGTTTCATACCACATGAGTAGACTTGCCACACTACTGAGGTAGAACCACCATCTGAAACCAATGTAGTTGAATTTTTTCCTATTGAGAATCCATATGAATTCACTCAGGCACCCTGGTATGATGACATAGTGACTTTTCTATTCACATAAAAGGTACCCTCCTTCTTTTCTAAAAATCAAACTTCTAAATTGAAATCTAAATCAAAATATTATTTATGGGAATATATATACTTACAGATGATCTGTAATGATTAAGTAATTAGGAGATGTATCCCCAAAGAGGAAATTAGATATATTCTTTTATTTTTCCATACACTTTCATGTGGATTCCATTTTAGACCTAAAAGTATATCTGGGAAAATTTTAGAAGCTGGATTATTTTATCCCTCAATTTTAAAGATTCATATGAAACTTTCAAAAAAATCCAAGATGGTAGTGCACTAGTGTAATTTCCAAAAGACATGATATTCCCCAAAAAAATAATTTATAGGAAATATTTGATGTATAGGGATTGTATTTCATGATACCATTTCCTATATCATTTTATTTTTCCTATATTTTGATTCCAAAAACTATGATTGAGTTTATAAAATCGTACATTTTTTTGTAGTTTTGGAGTTCCTCAAGTAATAATAAGTGACCAAGGTAGATACTTCTTAAATAAGAAAATGGAATACCTGATGAAGAAGTATGTATTACATAATAAAAATTCAAATAACTATCACCCAAAAACCAATTGGATGGTTGAATATTTAAATAGAGAGATAAAAATGATTATGGAGAAGATAGTGCAACCCATCCATTAGGATTGGAGTAAGAAGTTTGAGGATTAACTATGGTCATAGAGGACTACTTGAAAAAACCCATTGGGTATACTCCCTTACTAAATAGTCTATGGAAAACATTATCACTGACCTTTTGAGTTGTAGTACAAATATGACTGGGTTGTTAAGTGAGTAAACTTAGATTTTGTAAAATATGGAGAGTAGAGGAATATATAGATGATGGATCTTGAGGAAGTGAGAAGAGAATATTATGAGAATTACATGATTCATAAGGATAAATCCAAATATTTCCATGATTGACTCATCTAGAAAATATATTTTAAAATTAGATATAAAGTGTTTCTATTCTTCTCAAGAATGAAACTCATTTCAGGTAAACTTCATTCCAAATGGACTGGGATATACATAGTGATTAACACTTTTCCATTTATAATAGTTGAGATCAAGGGATCTAAATCACAGAACCCATTCAAAGTGAATGGAAAATAAGTAAAACATTACCATGAGGAATTTTGGAAAGTTCCAATGGAGGAGTCCAAACTCCTCCATGTTTCTATTGAATAAGGAACTACCATGTTGTCTCTTTCCTTCCCACTAGTTTAAATGATTTTATTTTTAATATCTGTTCCTTGCTAAATACATGATTAAATTGAAGTATTTATGAACTAAGTATGGGGGGAGGAAAAATTATCTTAGGATTTACATACTTTTTTCATTTCCCTTCTACTTTTAAGTGTTTTATGCTTAAATATAAAACAAACTTTCATGTTTTTAATTATTGTGCAGAGCTATTTTGTAAAGTTTTTCGAACTTTGTTTTAGATGAATTTTTCCCTATAAAATTTAAATAACATTTTAGAGTATAGTAATTTATTTGGAAATAAAATTTTTAGATTTAGATGATTATTGAGTGAACTCACCACTAAATTCATGGAAGTATCATCTTACTAACTAGGAAAAGTGTTTATAATGAAAAAGAACTCAGTGGACCAAAATCATATCTTGATGGAATTATACTGATGAAATCAAACCTAAGTAACCAGTCCTTAGTGGTTGAGTATAACCTTAGGGATCCTCCCTAAAATACAACCGGATAGATCATATAAAATGTTTTAAAAAAATAATATGGGATCTGATCTAGAAATATTCATAATTAAACATAATAAAATGTGTTTGTTCATGTGTGTTAACCATCAAATGAGAGTTAGAGTGACATGAGATTCATCTTCTCAAACAATTATTCTATTCCTTGAATATTACAACTAGTATCAAGGGATATCTAATATCTTGGGATGGTTTAGTTCTAGGTTAAGTTATACTCATTCAATAAGTTCTTTTCACAATTATTTATGGGAAAAATAAATAATTGTTAATTAAAAAAGGGGTGGATATGTTTGGGGAATTTTGAACTTGAATGAAGAAGGGTTAAATGATATATCTAAATTTCATTTAGAAAGTATCAAGGAATTTCAAAAATTAACCTTAGAAAGGTATATTTGGGGAGAAAGACATAAAAATTTCTCACTTGTTAAATCCTGACTCCATTAAGATCCATTACATTTCCAACCTAAAACTGGAACTTGGGTAATAATTGAAATGATCCATTCAATTTAAATCATAAAATAGGCATGATAATTTAAAAAATAAAGGGATTTGTGATTTTATTTCTCTCTAATTTGGATATTAATATTATACAGGACAATTTTTTTTGAATAATGAAATTCATGGTATTGTTCAGGAGTGAAATAGTTCAAGTGTGGGGGAGTGGTCAGAGCTCAAATTTTTTTAAAAAAAATCTAAATTTCATTGATAATTACCCCCAATATAAATTCAAAACCCAAGTAATTAATACATTTATTGGTTACCATATGAATTATATACTTCATTGAAAAATTTCCTTAAACCTTTAATTTTAATGGTTCTTAATATTTTTGGATTTAATTAATCAATCCATACATGAATTTTGTATTTTGAAACTTAATTTTTTTATTCAATTTTTCATTTTGAATTTATTTAAATCTATAAATTTATTTTTTTATATATTTATAATTTCATTGTTGATTTTGAATTTTAATTGTCCAAATCAAATTTGGAATGAAATTGTAAAATGGATTAGATTTTGAATTTAATTTTTTTATACATTTTTAAACCAAATTGGATCCATCATTAATTTTGGAATTGATTTAAATTTATTATGGTAAAATTTTAACATTCTTTTTAATTTTTGTTATTATTTTTCAGAAATATCACACTTTAAAAAAATATTTTGGGGTTTTTACAGTGGAGGCAGAAATGAATCAAAGGAAAGAGACCGTGAAAAGATAGTGGTGGTACAATTAATGGATCTAACGCACATTCAAAATTCTAACCTCCCACATAAAGAAAATACCACACTGCAATTGTAGCAAAAGAAAATAACTGCATGTGAAAATTTTAACTGACCACACTCCATCTCCACAGTTGACCACAACTATCTTCCTCATGAGTCAAAGTAAATTGATTGTATAGACAACCTCAATCAACCATGTTCTCTATTTAATCGACTACACCACAAATAGTCTTCTCTCCCCCCTATTGTGAGAAAGCCCACTAAACTTGATTTTTAATGATCCAAATTGAATTAATGGAATCATAAATCAACAATATGAAATTTTGATTGATGAATTGATTTGAAGAATCAGTTGAATTCACTCAAAGGAGATGAAGTCAGGTCCCCCAATTTAAGATGAATATTTTCTCAAACATTCCATTGAAAATTATGTCAATCAAGATTAGGATTCAAGGGGCACTGAAGTGAATCAGCTATGCATATGGGTAAATCCCAACATTCATTTAGTTGGGGAAAATGACCAAAACTCAGCAACCTAAGATCGACTTTGACAGACAACTAAATTATGAAAAAACCAAATATCCAATACCAACCATAACTCATTGATGAATACAATTTGATCTATGAAGGGATAATGTCCTTGATAGAGAATATGTGGTAGTCTAAGAGCGAGTCTGGTTGGACTATGTCTATTAATCTAAGATTGGTGATTCATTCACTATGTATGCATAAGACTATATAATGGACTCATACACTCCCATGGATAAAATAGTATTAAAATGAGAGGAATCACACCTCATGCTTGATGAAATACTACAAAGACAAGAAACCATGATCTCCCACTTGAATTGACCATGTGACCAACCTCCATCAATCAAGCCTCCCTTTCCAATTGATCGTGATTATTCCATGAACTAACTATAAGAACCACCCAAAATTAACCATGGAAATCAACCAAAATGGGAATCTGACTATGATTTTTTAAGCTTAACTCATTGGTTGATGATCATACTGAGTAAGAACTATGATGGAAACATGACCAGAAAATTGTGATGAGGAAGACACCACCCATGATCTTTGTTCTAAGACTGAAGTTAAAATATGTTTAATCATCTAAGATTGAACAATAAATAATTGAGACTAGATATTAATATCAGGAGTCACCATTTAAATACCATGCTCTATTTGAACATCAAAATCCTGCTGGTTGAAGTAAATCTAAAGCTAAGCTAGTTCAAAGAATCCTCAAGTGAGGCTTGTTTAAACTGAGGAAGATGATCTAAGAAATTTTGTTTTCTAGATTTCAGCATGTGTTCCATATTTCTGCTCTATTAATAAGGAGGAGGAGGGCCTCAATATATATAATTATCTAGTTGTATATCCATTGAATGTTTCACTCCACATGTTTGAAGGAATTTCATAATGAGTTGTGGAGATCAAACTCAAGTCTGAATCAGGGGGTTTCATAGGCTCAACTAAGCCATGGATTTTTTAATTAAGTCTAATGTTGTGTTATAATTACTGATCTAGAATGAGGGTCTCAACCATGAGTATGATGTAAACTGGAGTATGTTGTCTTGGATATGAAATCTAAGTATAATATTAGGGTTTTATCCAACCCAAATCAATTAAATTCATTAGACACATCAGGATAAGAACTTAGATTTGGATGAATGTCAAACCAAGGTCAAGTTTAAAGGATGATCAAAGGAAACCAAAAGAACTTATAAACAAGCTTGATATGTGGGATGGTCAGAGTTGTTTAATGATTCCACCATAATTTTATGAGTTAAAAGGTTAAGTTTTTGTGAAATCTAATGAAAGAGGTTGGTTTGTTTTTTGATCTAGGTGTTTAGATTTAAAGTTGATACAGATGAATTCATATAGAATGGCCAAAATTTAATCCCTAATACATTGATTTTTGGGTCCAAGTACTAGTGCAATCTTATTCCATACTATATCTTAGAATCCAAGACCAATTTTTGAGGCCCAAATGCAGGGATGTTCTGGACTAGAATTATTTAAATATGCCCATACTTTTTCAAAAGGATTAAATCCTAGAATGTAAATCTTATTCTTCATTAAATAATACTTCGATGTCTATTAAATTCATAGAGCATAAAATCATATTTTCTTTGATCCTTCATGAAGTATAATAGAACATGATCATGGAAGGATAATGTTTTAATGAAAAATATTTGAGTATATTGATTTAGATAAATCTAAATCGTCGAGCTGTGCACATGGTGAAAATATGAAGAGAAGGAATTGGTCTCATAATATGATGAATAAATCATCAATTCTAGGATCATGGGAGAAGAATATCATGCTACTCACATGGAAGGAATTATGAACCACTTAAAGAACCCTATTCATTTTATAAATATGAAACTATTCTATATAAGTAGGGATGCTTCCATGATCACTGAATTCAGTGCTAATTCTATATCTTGTTTCTTAAAAGTTTCCTTTCTATTTAATTTGTTATAATAAATATGGTTATGGCACACTAAGACATTAGTGTCTAAGATTAGGATATTCTCCTCATTTCCCTATTAGTGAATTCAATGTTTTAATTGGATATATCTTCTGTTAATCTAGGGATTTATTTGAATTGTTTAGATGATGGGATATTTCTATAATTTTATGCATCTTGAATTCATTCTCCCTCTTCCTCTTATTTGCACACACATGCAACCCAGTACTTCTTTACAGCTGTGATAGTCAGTGGTGTGATGAATAAGGAGTGATAAGATAAATTTGATCACTATACTGGGTATGATAAAGGGATATAGTGATTATTTTACTATCTTATTCAAGACTAAACAACTATATGGGGTAATTAATATAGTTTTTACATGATTAGAGAGAGAAAAAGATGGAAAAAATGAAATAATGATTTAACAGGAAATGTAAGGAGATATCTAAGGCTAGGAAACTTTCTTTAAATAGATTCTAAAACCAATTTAATTAAAAACAAAAAAATCCAATTAACCATTATTTTTACTCACACACATAACCCAAAAAAATAATAGAAATACACTACCATAATATTTTCCTCTCTAAGAGACAACCTGATTCCATTAATACAACATTTTTCTTGGGTTCAAAATTCATTATCTAGTGGACCCATGATAGGTCATTCATCAAAGATCCAAATCCATGTGAGGATACCCAAATTAGGTTAGCTTTATAAACAAAAAATAGTATAAAATGACCCTTTCTCAATGTTTTATCTTAATTTATGGATCACTACTACAAAATAAGGACTATGTGTGACTTGATTCTTGATACATGTCTAAGCCCCATGTTTAGAACCACACCATATGTCTTTATTCATTTTCACCTTCTGAGGGAACCATTTCATCCCAGATACGACTGTTTTAAGCCTAAAATATCTTTATTATCCTTTTGAATGTCCTTTTTCATAAATCACACTTTGATATTAGAGTTTATTAGATTACCAAAAACCTTTATTTTTCTATTAGAAATGATTTCATTAAACTCCAAAGGAAAATTCTTCTTTAATATTCATACTATGCCACTGATATGGATCTTCACAAGTGAACCTAATATGGCCTATAACATTGATGCATCATCATCCTAAAATGTAAGATCATTTAATTTTTATATAAATTTATAGCATCATAGCATAACCCATTTTTCAAATATGTTCCATGGTTATCCCCTACGTACATGATCTACCTCACTACTCCTAATCCAAGAATCGTAAGTTGTGATTTACAATGTCAATACTTCCTATTTAGAAGGTATTGGGACATTCTTAGACTTTGGTCCCCATTTGGTTGTTTTTACTCATTCATCAGGTCCACGCATCATGACCACAGATTGTGTGCCCCCTAGAGATAGTCTATAGTGGCATTAGGCCCTCTATTCATGTCAAGTCAACTTTTCCCTTTTACTGCTAAATGGATTGTCTTGACCCATTTTGGTCTAAGCACTATGACCATAAACTGTGTGAACCTCCTCTATGATATAGTTTATACTATCATTAGGATATCCATTAACATCATATTTTCACCTCTCCCTTTCCATATAGGTTTCCCCACTTCACATGAGGATCAAGATGCATGACCTTAAACTCAACCTCTGTTATTCAAAGTTGTACAACCTTAAAATCTATCCCACAAATAGTCTAGATTATAAGACCTTAAACTATAGATTAAAAACACAAAAAACTTTTTAGTATGAAACCCCATAAAAGGAATCCTAAATTAAATTCAAGTCTTTTCTCACTAATCCTCCCATTTTCAAGGCTTAGGAAAAATTACAGCGTTAATTAAAAAATCACAAATCTTGTAGGGCCCATATTGTAGCCTCAAAAAATTCATTCCATGTTCACTGGACCCACTAGTTGAGGAAAATGTTATAACATTGACACATCATATATATTCACCCTAATTATGTGGTTTGTGCACTGTAGCATATCTTTTAGGGTTCCAAAATACATCTTGAATATCCCTTCCTTCAATGAACCTAGTTTATTTCACATGTTTTTGAATATTTGAAAACATTTATTTATCTAAAGGTAATGAGATCATCCAACTCCAAAACACACCTCCGATTGACTATGAAAATTATACCCCCAATATGGATCTATATAATCACCCCTAATATGGCATGTCAACCATATGAATCTTCATCCTGAAGAAGATAATCCTCTAACCCTCATTTGACTTGACCCCATTGCAGCAGAAATCATATTTCGAATATGATATGTCATTATCCCTTGAATATATGTCTCATATCATCACTCGTAATTAAAACTCCTTGGGTTATACCTTACACAGTCTATAATCTAATTATTCAAGTGGATTTGATACCCTTAATGTAATGACCCAAACTATTATAAATAAAATTCCCATTTTTGATTTATTCAAATGTCTCATAATGAAATATGGTTATAGAAAACACTTGCACATATTTTGTTTTATTATATCCTATTGGATTTAAAATACCATTAAGAATCATTACCATTGATAATATAGTCATCGAATAGTGATTGCATGATTAGTATAAATATAGGGTTTTAACAAATCCAATTGAAACAGACAAAGGATGTGATGGCCTCAACCAGTGGGATCGTACCCTATAAATCCCATTTATCAGATCTTCTGAGGGAGATAGAATTTCTAGGATTTTCCCTTGACCAAGGCCAAGATTAGATCCAACAACTTAAGCATGAGTGAAACCATTTATGGGAGAAGTTCAAGCTCATCGAGATCACAACCCAAACCATGTTTACTGAACCACCCCATGAAAGTTCCACCATCACACACCTTACTCTTAGGGAATTTTTGGGTGTATTGAAGGAATATGCATCAATAACCTATCAATATGAATATGTACTTATTTTATATTATAATTAATATATTTTCATCATATTATTGATACTTTGTAAATGATTTTTATTTTGATATAATAAATCACAAATTGTATTTTTGGTTAATAGTCAAATTCAATTAATGAATTTATGAATTAATGGATTTTTTTAATAAGTAATATTTTAATATTATTAAATAATTTTTATCATATATAAATTATCTTATAATTTTTATGAAGTCTAATTTAATTTTTATAAGGGTTCAAAAACTATTATTGTCAAAAAAACCCAGTATTTATTAATAAATGTAGATTTTATTTTAAAATTGAAAATTAAAATGTTTATAAAATTATATAAATAAAATGAATATTATTTTTTTAATTATAATGTAAAATTTATCAAACAGTGAATTTTTCATAATTTTCTAAGACTGCCGATTTTTTTGGTAAAAATTAAATATCATATAAATATACTTTGTGTTTTATGACATCATAATGACTCAAAGGTGTTGTAATAATTACTATAAATTGGATAAAAGTCAAGATATATGTTTTACCTTTAAAATAATTTTATTTTAATTTTATTTTATTTATTTTTTAAATCCATTATGAATCCTCCAAAACCTATAATATATTCTAAGGTTTTAAAATCCTTTATTTAAGAGTGTGACTCACCTCCACATAATCAAGGGAATTATTTTAATAATTTTGGACCTTGTAATTATAAAATAATTATAACCAATACCTATTTGTAGAAATCATGATTAAAAACCATGGGATGGTTTCTGGTTTTGGATATTTTATTATGTAGAGACTAAAACCTAAATAATAAAGAAATACCCCTATTTTCCTATATAAAACCACCCAATATCTCATTTACCTTCACTAAAAATCCTTGTATCATGACCATACTCTTCCCTACACTCTCTAGATTCCTCCCAAGTTTCCTCCAATCTCTCAAGAATCTCCTCCCAAGCTTTTGAAGTCATACACTCAAGTAAGGGATCCTCGCCTTCCTCTCCTTCTTTTAATTCAAGAACCTTATTTGGAATTTTCCATCTTAATTGAAATTTTGTAGGATTTAATTTATTTATAAACATACCCTAATGTAAAATTTATGTTATTTTAATGATTTTTATTTTATCATCTCTTATTTTGACCTTCTTTAAGTTGTTACTATGTCGAAATTTCGTAAGGGATTTATCTCTTCTCATTTACATTCAAGAACTCCTTTTATGTTATGTCTATTAAATTCAATTTGATTTTGTTGGGATATTTTATACCATATAAACCTTAATTTCCATTTAAATTATAAATTTTTATATCCCCCTTTTCACTATCATTATGCCTCTCATGATCCTTTATGTACATTTGTTACCATGCCGAAATTTCTTAAGGGATCATTTCTTTTCTCCTCTTTATCCAAGTATCTTCTTTACCTTATTTCTTTCATATTAATTTAATTATGATGAGATATGTTATTCCATATCCCCTTTCTATATAATTTATGTAAAAATGATGAGATACCCCTTTCTCTCTCATCAATACCTTTTATGAATTTTTAAGTAACATTGTTATGCTGCTGAAATTTCACCATGATTTTCCATGCCAAAACTATTATGAAGTGAATATCATACCCATTTTTCTATAAAAGGTATTCACATTTATGCACATATACTTATTTATTGGGTAATTACATGTATTTATTCTAAATTCCTTGATATTTTAATAAATTATGATGATGAATGAATCCATGTTTTATGATCTATGTGGAACACTTAAGCATGAGAATGAAATGAATATAATGGGTGCACCCAGATAGCGGTCCAATGCATTGGTTAGTGTTTAGTATCATGATAAATCATTTTGGGATAGGGAGTGAACTTGATTTATTTATGGGACTTTTTCTACCAGGATGTCTTAGCGGTTTTAGACTTGAACTGTGTTTATGATTCAGCGTTTTAAGTTGTTACCACATTTTTCATGTTATGATTATCATGTTATATCATGTCTTATTATTCATGTTCCTTTTATTACTCATTGATATGTCTATTTTATAAAATTTATCACTTGTTCCATGTTTATTCCCTTACTGGTATTTATTTCTCACCCCTTTCTTATGTATATCAGTAGGTTATCCCATACAGTTTTAAGTTCGATGGAATATTTTGAGTATGTTAAAGAAGTTTTCAATAAATATTTTGTATTACCTATTTTATGTTATTATGTAATGTATCTAATTCCCAAAGAAACTAGACTTATTGATAATCCAGGTTGTGTTAATTGTAGTCTTATGTAATAAATCAAGTATTAATTTGAAATAAAGGGAAGGGTTTTTATTGTTGGTATCAGAGGAAAAGTTTAGTTATTTTTTGGATTAGGATTCGAAAACTCTAGGGAAAGCCTTAGGGATAAGACTAAGTATAAGAAAACATCCCTAAATTTTGGTAAGTATATATTAAGTGGTTTATTAAGAAAATATATCCCTATCAGGATACTATAAGTGGATGTGATTATGGAACAGAAGTACCTAGGGGTAATAACTCTGACAAGGTGTCTCGGGCCTAACTTAGGGTAACCTAGTACACGACAATGGGCCTTACTATGAACATGGTTTGACACCCCTGGGGGTTTAATTTGGTAAATTCATAAGCTCATTATGAACCATCATTAAGGGAACAAAAAATTACTATAAGAGTATATATTAGGAAATAGATCATGGATAACATAGATTAAATCCTAGAAATTCATTAGTTAAGAAAATACATGTAATTTATAAGTTATCTGTTTAATGTATTTGGATTCCCGTTTATTTGTTTAATATTTTAAAATAATATCTTCCCTAAGTATATTTTGGATGATGTAAATTAGTAGAACCAAAATAAAATAGTGAAATATAGGGTTATTTTTCATAGTTCTATGAATTCCTTCATATCATGAAAGTTTAGTAGAACTATTCAAACACCACCACAAATCATGGAAGTAGATCTGTCTGTGAAAATGGAAAATGGAAAAATTATTTCATCCCAAGTATATAACTCCTCCCCTTTCAAAGTTTTTGCGTAGAAATTACTATCAAACCTTGTCATACTACCTTTGGTGTAATTTGATGTAATTCTTGGCATGGATTGGCTTTACCTATATAGAGCCAACATACATTTCTGTGGGAATTAAATCATTCTCTATATTGAAAATCAACCCCTAATTCTATACAAGTGAAAGGATGAGGATGAATATTATTTAGCACCATCATATCAAGAATAGATATTATTAACCTATGATAAAGCGTGTCTAGATCAAATGATTATGTCTAAATAAATAACCATCCTCTAAGACATTGCTATTGTGAGGGAATATGATGACGTGTTTTTTGAGAAATTTCATAGTCTTCTTCCTACTCAAGAGGTTGAATTTTCAATCAATCTTATACCTGGGGTTTTTCCATTATCCAAGACTCTATATAGAATGCATGTTGTGGAACTTGAGGAGTTTAAGAAACAACTGTAGGAGAGTATGGATAAAGGGTTCATATTCTCAATTACTTCACCATGGGGTGAATAAATCCTCCTCTTCAAGAAGAAGAATGGGTCAATGGACCTTTGCATTGATTATCGTGAGCTCAAAAAGATCATGATAAAGAAAAAGTACACTATACCTCAGATTGATGACTTTTTTTATCAGCTATGTCGAGCACAATACTTCTCCAAGGTGGATCTTCAGTTAAGATAGTATCAAGTAAGGGTGAAGAAGGAAGATATCCCCAAGACCGATTTTCGTACAAGGTACAAGCACTATGAGTTCATACTGATGTCGTTCGGACTCACTAATGCTCCATAAATCTTCATGGACTTGATGAATAGAGTATTTATATATTACCTCAACAAATTTTTGGTCATATTTATAGATGATATTCTAATATACTACAAAACCAAGGAGGATCATGAGTATTATATGATCATTGAGCAAAAGAACTTGCAAAAGGAGAATCTTTATTCCAAGTACAGGAAATGTGAGTTCTGGTTGAAGTAAGTATCATTCTTGGGTCATATCATCACAAGAAATGGGATATCTATGGATCCTTCAAAGATATAAGCAATTTAGGGATGGACAAGGAAAATATCCATGATATATATCTATAGTTTCCTTGGATTATCTAGGTATTATTGTCTATTTATAAGAAATTTGTCACGATTGTAAAACCCTCTAACTGAGATAACTCGAAAGGGATTCAAGTTTACTTGAAATTATGAATGTGAAGAGATATTAAATTAATTTAAAAGGAATATTATCACTACACCTATGATCATACTACCCACAATTAGAGAGCCTTTTTTGGTATTCAATGATTCTTCAAAGAAGGCATTTTGTTGTGTGTTAATGCAGAATGAAAAATTAATAGCCTATGATTCAAGGTAGTTGAAAGTTAACAAAAAGAACTACCCAATGCATGATATAGAGTTGGAAGTAGTGATCTTATCCTTAAAAATATGGTGGATTTATCTCTTTGGGATAAGTGTGAAATATATACAGGTAACGGAAGCCTCAAGTATATATTCACATAGAAAGAGATAAATATGTTAACCTAATGAAGATGGTTAGAGCTAATCAAGGACTACGACTGCTCAATCCACTATAATCCTAGTAAATAAAATAAAGTGGAAGATTATCTAAGTATAAAAAATCCAGAAATTCTATCACTACTGATAATTGGGAGGGATGCAATCTTCCAAGATTTATAAAGGATGTACATGGGAATCATAAAGGTATGAACATCATCAATTGTTTCAAAAATGATTGCTCAATAATCCCTTCTAGAGAGGTTAAAAGATGCTCAAAGGGATGATGTGGGAATTCAGAAGAAAGTGAAAACTATAAGAAAAGGGAAATCCTTGGAATTCAATTTTAATGAAGAAGAAGTTTTGAGATTTAGGTTATTACTATATGTACCATCAAATCATTAGTTAAAGGAGTTGTGGGATAATGCACATAGATAAACCTTCTCCATCCACCCAGGAAGCACAAAGATGTATCGAGATCTCCAAGAATGCTATTGGTGGGAAAATATAAAGAATTATATCATTAAATTTACATCAAAGTGTCTAGTATGCCAGTAAGTGAAGTATGAAAGACAGAAGTCTAAGGATATGATGCAGCCATTACCTATACCGACAAGGAAATGGGAGAACATCACCATGGACTTTGTCACTATAGTTATAAATATATCTAGGGGAAACGATCTTATATGGTTTGTTATGGATCATCTTACAAATACATCTCTATATTTAATTTTAATAGGACTTCTCATTGGATCAATATGAATGGGTATACATTAGAGAAGTGGTAAGGATACATGGAGTACCACTATCGATTGTATATGATTGATATCTAAGATTCACCTCCAAGTTCTAGAAAAGTATCCAATATGATCTAAACACTATGATGAACTTCAGTACAACCTATCATCCTCAAACTGATGGCTAATATGAGAGGACTATTCAAACATTTTCAAACATGTTGAGAGTATGTTCTATTGACTTCAAAGGAGGTTGGGACCAATATCTTCCTCTAGTTGAGTTATCATACAACAAAAGTTTCCAATCAAGAATCCAAATGGCTCCCTATGAAACCCTTTATGGGAAGAGGTGTAGAACACTTCCATGATGGGATAAAGTTTGGGTACACAAACTTCTAGGCCCTGAAATGGTTGAGGAAATGGTGGAAAAGGTTAATACCATTCAGTAGAACATCAAGGATGATCATAGTAGGAAAATGAGATGTATTGAAATTCATCAATGACACCTAGAGTTTGATTTTAAAAACATGGTATTCCTCCACATATCTCTTTGGAATAAATTGATTATATTTGGGAAGAAGGTAAAGATTAGTCCAAGGTACATCAGCCCTTTTGAGATCCCTGATCGCATCGGAGTGGTGTCCTATCGACTAGCACTCCCACCAAACTTATATCAAGTACATGATGTATTTCATGTGTCCCTATTGAGGAAGTACATAACATACCCATCACATGTACTCAATCCATAGGTGATACCATTGGATAATGATCTCTCCTATGAAGAGAAGTCGGTGAAGATCTCACTCCGCCAACGTTTCTCTTTGTGAACCTTCTCATTCACCAAAAGGGAAGGAAACAACGCGGCCCATCAGCTGGCATCCTCAGGCCCATTTGGCACTAACCAGCTCTTGCTGGACAATTTCCCTTCATGGATTCATGCATGTACTTCTGCTGATCTTTTTCATTAATGTTATATGCTTTTATCAAAAAAAAGTGCTATGGAGAAACCAAAAGTTTGAAGAATAAATGTGGTAACCAGATGAGGTGATAAATCAGAGTTTCCATCATCTATTTTAGTTTGGGAAATGAAAATTTTGAAGGTGAAATTTCTTAAGGGGGGAGATTGTAATGACCTGAACTGTTATAAATAAAATTCCCCTTTTTGATTTATTTAAATGTATCGTCATGAAATATGATTATAGAAAACACATTAACTTATTTTTCTTTATTATATACTATTGTATTTAAAATACTATTAAGAATATTACTATTGATAATATATCCATTGAATAGTGATTACGTGATTAGATAAATATAGGGTTTAAACAAATCCAATTGACACAAACAATGGAAGTAATGGCCTCAACCAGTAGGATCATAACCTATGAAGAACATTTATCAGATATTCTGAGGGAGATATCATTTTTGGAATTTTACCTTGACCAAGCCCAAGAAGATATCCAATAACTTAACCATGAGCTAAACCATTTACAAAATAAGTTCAAGCTCATCGAGATCATTCCCCAAACCATGTTCACTGAAGCACGCCATGAAAGTCCCACCATAGTGCACCTTACTCTTAGGGTGTTTGCTGGTGTATTGAAGTGATATGTATCAACACCCTAGAAATATGAATATGTACTTTTTTATATAATAATTAATATATTTCCATCCTATTATTGTTACTTTGTAAATGATTTTTATTTTGATTCAATAAAGAAAAAATTATATTTTTGGTTAATATTAAAATTTAATTAATGAATTTATGAGTTAATTTATTTTTTAAATAAATAATCTTTTAATATTATTAATTAATATTTATCATATATAAATGATCGTATAATTTTTATGAATTCAAATGTAATTTTTATAAGGCTTTGAAAACTGTTATTGTTAAAAAAACCCAGCATTTATTAATAAATATCGATTTTATTTTAAAAGTGAAAATTCATGTATTTATAAAATTATTTAGATAAAATGAATATTATTTTTTCAATCAGAATTTCGAAATTATCCAATGGTGAATTTTTCATAATTTTCTAAGACAATCAAATTTTCAGGTAAAAATTAAATATTGTATAAATGTACTTTGTGTTTTATGACATCATAATAACCCAAAGGGGATGTAATAATTACTATAAATTGAATAAAATACCAAATATATGTTTTAAATTTAAAATAATTTTATTTTAAGTTTATTTTATTTATTTTTTAAATCCATTATGAATCCTCTCAAACTTATAATATGTTTTAAGGTTTTAAAATCCTTTCTTTAAGAGTGTGACTCACCTCCACATAATAAAGGGAATTATTTTTAATAAGTTTGGTCATTTTTCATATAAAATAATGATAACCAATCCCTTTTTTAAGAAACCATGGGAAAAACCATGGTATGGTTTGTGGTTTTGGATATTTTATTATGTAGAGTCTAAAACATAAATAATAAAGAAATACTCCTATTTTCCTATATAAACTCACCCAATATCTCATTTATATTCACTAAAACTCCTTGTAGCATGACCATAATCTTAAATATACTCTATATATTCCTACCAAGTCACCCCCAAGCTCTCAAGAAGCCCCTCCCAAGATTTTGAAGTCACGCACTCAAGTAAGGGATCCTCACCTTCCTCTCCATATTTCAATTCAAGCACCTTCTTTGGAATTTGTATTCTTAATTTTAATTTTTTATGATGTAATTTATTTATAAACATACCCTAATATCTAATGGATTTTATTTTAATTAGTTATCATTTATTTTCTCTCATTTTTACCTTCACCTTAGTTGTTACTATGTCGGAATTCCGTAAGGGGTTTCTCTCTTATTATTTCCATTCAAGAACTCCCTTTATGTTATGTCTATTAAATTCCATTTGATTTTGTTGGGATATGTTATTATATATTATCCTTAATATCCATTTAATTTATAAATTATTTGATCCACCTTTTCACTCTCATTAAGCCTCTAATGATCCTTTATTTACACCCATTGCCATGCCTAAATTTCATAAGGGTTCTTTTCCTTTTCCTCTTTATTCAAGTATATTATTTACCTTGTGTATTTTATATTCATTTCCTTATGATGGGATATTTTATTCCATATCCTCCTTACTGTACAATTTATTTCCAAATTATGATATACCCCTTTCTCTCATTAATCCCTTTTATAGATTTTTTAAGTAACATTGTTATGCTGTCGAAATTTCACCACGATTTTACATGCCAAAACCATTATGTAGTAAATACCATACCCATTTTTTATCAAAGGTATTAACCTTTATGAATATATACTTATTTATTATGTACTTACATTTATGTATTCCACGTTCCTTTATCATGGGATAAATTATGATGATTAATGAATTCATGTTTTATGATCTATGTGGAACACTTAAACATGAAAATGAAATGAATATGATGGGTGCAACCAGATAGAACTCTAATGCATTAGGTAATGCTTAGTATCATGATACATCACATTGGGATATGAAGTTAATCTAATTCCTTTATGGTACTTTTTCCAAAATGATGTCTTGGCGGGTTTATCCTTGACTAATATTTATGATTCAGTGTTTTAAGTTGTTGCCACATTTCCCATGTTATGATTATTATTATATATCATTCCTCATTATTCATGTTCCTTTTAGTCCTCATTGATATGTCTATTTTCTAACATGTATCACTTATGACATGTTTATTCCCTTACTGGGATTTATATCTCACCCCTTTCTTATGTATGTCCCTGGGCTATCCCATGCAGTTTTAAGTTCGAAGGAGTATTTTGAGGATGTCAAAGAAGTTTTCAATAATGATGTTGTATTCCATGTTTTATGTTGTCATATAATGTACCTAATTCCTAAAGACACTAGACTTATCGATCATCTAAGTTGTATTAAATGTAGTCTTATGTAATAAATCAAGTATTATTGTGAAATAAAGAGAAGGGTTGTTATACTTAATGTTTTACACTTTTTCATTGAACTCGTTTTATGAGGTGAAAGTCTTATTTCTCTCCCTTTAACTTTTAATTGGTCCTAATCAAACAACTTTAAACCATACGACACAATGGTCCGAGCTTCATGACCATAAACTGAATACCCTTTTTTCTAGTTTAGTCCATTTTAGAAAAATAATCTCTATTCACATTGGTCCTTTCTATTTATAGGGGGACTATCCCACATATATGGTCAACATTATACACCCTTAAACTATAGAAATATGTGGTCCATGCACCATAACCTTAAACTATGTAAACTTTGGTCAAAGCTATTAGACCTTAATATCAGCTACATCAGTCCAACTTTCATGACCTAAATCTGGATAAGGAAAGAGACATAGAACTCACCATATTGAAAACCCTTAAAGGTAAACCTGGTTAAAATTCAACTTTTTTCTATTCAGATTCACCCCTCGCGTCATCTAGGAAAAATTGAGAATTTGAAATTGAAAAGAGACACAAAGCTTGTTAGGTTGAAAACCTGTAAATGTAAGACTAGGAAAAATTTAGGGTGATAAAATAAAATTCTCTAAACTTGTGGGTTCCATAATATGAATCCAAAAAAAGTATTTTTTTTTCTCTATATTCCCCATATCCAGATAAAAAATTAGATCGTCTAATCATTCTGCCATCTTAGTTTTATCAGTCCAAAGGATCTGTGTGAAATGTGTGAAGACATAACTTCAGGGTGCTCAAACACTTTTTAACATTGAAATCCTCATTCCAAATCTCCCCCTTCATGATCCTCATCACATTGAGTCAAATAAATCATTAAAATGGGCCAACTCTAGTGTTATAATGATGGAAGTTGTGCCTATACCCATCTGGGAGCCATGCCTATGAGGAAATAATTCATCCAAATGGACCAAATATAGTTTTATAGTGATGGTAGTCATGCCTAAACTCATATTTGAACCTCACCTTGGAGGACATAATTCATCCAAATGGAAAAACTCTAGTGTTATAGTGATGCTAATTACGCATATACTCATCCATGATCAATGTCCAGGAGAAAATTTTTCTTACTTGATCATTTTGAGAACCATGTATAACTTTTTCTATTCATAATTAAATGTTCAAATGGTTTTAGGTTATCTTGATGATATTTTTTCATAGAGTTTTATATATTATTATAAATTTATAATTAATATAAAATAGAACACATGGAATGAAAAACAATTAAGAAGAATAAAAAAAGAGTCTTCATTAATTAACCAATATAAACAGGAGTAGAATCCACAATATATAGTATATCCCATATAGATGAAGGTGTTTTCATTAAAAATCATTATCAATAGACTCTTGAAGTTGAATTATTATTCTCTCATATTTATCCATAACTTCGAGTGTTCCAGACACCAATGCAACCGCTTCCTCTACATCAGTTTTTAGTGCATATTCTCTTATAACGAGGTCAAGACTTTATTTATTTGCTTCCTTGACTAATCATTATTCCTATTCAATTAATTTTTCAGTATCCACCAGTTCTTGATGGATATGATCTGAATCCTGATGAATTTGACCCAACTCTTCACTAAGCCACTCCACAAAGACTCCATTTTCCATTACTCAACCTTTCCATTCTGCTAACACCACAACATGCTCGGAGACTTCATCAAGTATGATATTACTGGATGTAACAAAATGGGCCATATATTATACATCATTGACCTTTTATTGGAGTATGATCTTTTTTTCTCAAGCAGAAATCACCTCTTTCACTTTTTAATGAACATCACAATAATCATACTTGTCAAATCCTAAGGAGATGAACATTTACTGTAGGTTATGTTTTTGGATTCCAAATTCATTAAGGGGAGTCTCTAGGATCATTTTTTATATCCTCTTCCACACCCACCACTTCACCTTCTATTATAATGTGATCTCCTTAGGGTTTGTATCAAAGTCAATTGAAAGTATTGTCACATAATCTTGAACCACATCTCTTAAAGAGGGTATAACCTCAACACAACCCATATGCTCTAGTATCATACCAATCTATGTCCCTATGGTTCCTTATGGTTTAGTAATGGAGATAATAATGATTTTAGTATCAATGACCGATGGTAGGTTCACTATAATTCATACCCAGAACATATTAAGAAAATAATGTAGGAAGGGTGTATATATCTTTGATAATAGGTGAGAACATTCACCTTAACCAATTGAAGACTCATTCCTCTTGACTAAAGTTACCATTTCAATAATTGAATTAGATAAATCCCCTTATAAAAATTCATCCACTAAACCCTAGGATTTTACATTTGTCACAATAGGTACTGTATTTACTTCCATCATAAAGGGAACTATATCATTTGTGGAAAAAATAGACCCAATAGGAACCTCTGACATTGGATGTTTTGAGTCACCACTATCACAATTTGTACATAATTTTTTTTGAAGATCAGTATGGTTATAGATAAAAATAGGTAGGGATCTAAAAGTCCCAATAGTAACTAAACTTCTTGCATGGATTCTAGGACTACATTAAGATCATTGGTTGAACAGACAACTAGGTCCACAGTCCTAATTATATTATTCACCAATCATTTATAAGCAATAGTGTTGACCAAGGTATATAGATCATATGTTGAATATGATCCTATCTAGACTATGAGAATTGTTTCCTCATCGATTACCACCATATCCATGTGCGCCTCCTCTAAAAGGATAGGATTTGTTTGTTCTTGGATGGTGGGAATCACTGAATCTAGAACTCTAGAGAGATCGTTCATTAGAATCTATTCAATGGGAGTATGTGTTGTCACAATTGGATCTAATCCCTCTTGATCCTTACCTATCATAACCCCCTCAGAAACCGCTTTTAGAATTTTGGAGTTTAGTTGATCTTGGGAGATCGATATTCTCATATCTAGATTCCCTAGGATATTATCTACCAATGTTTACTTAGTATAAATAATGATCGACATGGTTGAGTTTTTTGTTTCTTGAGGTTGACCCTTCATCATTCTCATAGAAGTTCCTTTAGGAAGGTAATGAGATGTGGTTCCATGGAAGGTTGATGCTCCGGGATCCATCACTCCCATGAAATCACCCACCATTCTTGGGTTTATAGAAGAAACTATCGATATATTTAGATCCTCATCCATTTTCAACCTCCCTGGAATCTATTATATCATTGAATCTATATTTAACATTTTTAAAGGATTATAATTTTCACGCTCTTGAATAATTGGTACTCTTAGGTGTACAAAAATTACCTCAGTATCTACAAGATATAGATCATAAGTAAGAAATCAATGGTACAATTCAAGAGTTGGGTGAGAAGGTTTAATGCTCACATGTTATCCCTGAGTGAAGGCATATTGTCAAACTTTTTTCCCACCTCTACCTAGAAATCTCCCATGAATATAATCTCACATGAGGATCAGTTGACGGTGGTGGAGGTGGAAATACTATTACAGGTTTAGCATTTACCACTTGCATATATTCTGCTACACCAAGAGATCCCTCCTCCATAACTCTTTCATTAGAATGTCTGTCCATTATAATCATCATCCCTCCTTCAATATATTGTCTGGAATGAATGAGTAAGTCATCATCACTAGCTTCCTATAAGAGATTGAAAAGTTTAGAATCACATTAATAGTAATAAGAATAAAAAAGGTGGGAATCCATTCTATCTCTTCCTCGGAGTTAATTACTTATTCTCTTGATGTTAGCATTTCCCTCACCCATTATAAGGAATATATCCTACCCTATAAGGAGTGGATTGAAGTGTCTATCTCTACAAAATAAGAATTTACCTATTCAAGTTGTTATTTAAAATATACATGGAATGGATCAGGGACATTCCCAAAACTAGACAAATCAATCTTCTATGATTGAAGTACCTTCCAATATTATTCATCTGATACACACTTTCTCCAGGAATTCCATTCCTTCTAGATATCTAAAAATGACTCCATAATAGGAATGGTTAATGATGAAGGATCCACTTCTATTGAGGGGGTGGAATCTAGAAACCTCACTTGTTTCTTCAGCATCTACAATATCAAAGTTTTCCTTAGAGAATATTTTTTATGAGTTCTTAGTAGAAGAGGAAGAAGTTGTCCTATGGGGTTATTTATGATAGGTGAGTTCACTTCATTGGACTTTTATTTTAAAAAATAATTTAATTACATCCAATGACATTATAGAGGTGTAAAATGGGAATTTATATTACCTCTCCTTAGATAGAATCATCATTCACCTCACCTTCCTCTCTCTTACCAGTATATGACTTCAAAATTTTGAGCACTCATTCTGAGAAAAATATTTTAACTTTAAGCAAATGGATTAATGTCTCAAGGTCTTAAAGATGGGATTCCACTATATTGGCTTATTACACATGGGGAATACTCGTAGGTGTAGATATATACCCATATCATATTAAGATGATGTCCTTCCCTTGAAGAAAAATCCATATTCCCTTAGTGGGAACTGAGTTCTTCAAGGGATCTCATTCTCTCCAAGCTATAGTGAATGTAGCCTCAGTAAGTAGAATTGTCAAAGAAGATACTTCAGTGGTCTGGGAAGAGGGGCCTTGAAAAATCAACCATCTCTTTGACATATCAAAAAGCAAAGGCTTCCTCGGTCCACCGCTTTACTAGGCATAACAACCTCTATGGATTTATCTCTTTCTTCCTATTCTTCGACCACTGTAAGACCATCAAAAAAGGGCACTAGTTGAAATAGTTTCTAATTTGGGTATGAGTGGATCTAAGACTCAAAATAATTATTTACAATCCCAGGAATAGAACCATTGGGAGGAAGTTCCACTTGAATTCATGTATCCTCCTATGTGAACATGAGCCAGAGTTGGTTGGAAATCATCAAGTGCTTTTAATTTTTAAAATTATTCAGATAACGAGGACATATTTTTTGGATTCAAAGTAATTTCCTCCCAAACCTATAGGTATAGTATCCCTCAAAAATTATATCTCTATAGATCCTAGCAACCAAAACATCTTCCCTCAAGGAAATGAGATTCCATCATATTTCAGGGGTTCTGAATTCGTTATTCACCAAAACACTAGTTAGATAAGTGTAGGGAGTATAGATGAAATGATCATGATGATTCAATATACTCTTTACATACTTTGGTTCCAATAAAAGTGGGTTGACCCCACTCACACACTGAAGATGTGACCTAAATTGGGCCCATGGAATTGGCTGATCATTAATGAACTCATAGCCACCCAAGTGAGCTGTCATAAAACCCTAGACGACCAAAAATGGATCGAAAAGTATGAAAAGTTATTTCCCTTTTTGATATATCCCAGTAAATGGTAAAAAATTTCTAGAACTGGGACTTCTAGATTAATAAAATTTCTGGTTATCAACTAGGTTTTCATGGAAAATTCACAACCCTAGCATCAGTATGAGATTAACACACTAGCATTAAATAGCCACTTAAGTGCACATCCAAAAAGGCTTCTAAACACACTAGTCAAATGACCATTGGAGAAAATTTCCCACCACACTATGTAAAATTACCCTCTTTTAGTGTTTTCCAATATGCACATATAATTCTATGAGTCTTGAGGGTTGGGAAATTCCTTAGTCTCCTCTCATGCAGCTCATGTCCATTTGGTGTGACAAATACTTGAGCACAATCATAGAAGGGAATATCTATCTTAGGATAGAGTTCTTCCTCCATAAGGTTCTTCTATATGGTTAAAAATTATCTTATAAGTGAAGGTTTCTAGTCTGCATCACCCTACATAAGATCAATGGGATAAATTCATCATTCATTTCCCCTATGATCAATACCCCTATAATCATATGAATATCCCAAATATGGATTATAACTTCTCCTTGAACCAGATGGAATGTATTTATTTCTAGACTCCATCTGCTAATTAATTCTAGAAGAAGTATCCTGTTGTGGTGAGAAAAATTTTGTGACATTCAAGTGGCTTCATAAATTCTCATGGCTCTTATCTCTTGTTCAAACTCAATGGATATTTAATGAACCCAAAAGGGTTACCCCAAATCCATTCCAAATGAACCCCCTAAGTGAAGGTCCCACTTTGTTATCCACCCTAGTTTTTTATTATTCATATCCCTATTCAGGATGGATTTATAGCAATTAATGTCAAATTATAGTGGTCGTAGCTCTGCCCCTAATTAAAAAATAACATAGTATAAAACAAAACTGGTATAAAAATACTCCTTGATATATATTCCCTTCACTAAAATATTTTCCCAAGGTACATAATGATAGTTGTTTATCTAGGTGATTGACTAATTCCCACAGAATGGTGTGGGAATAAGGACATCAATCAGTAACCCTAATATGTATATCAACTACCTTTCTGAGACAATATAGTCTTGAAAGATTAAACCCTAGAGTTTTGATAGGAACTGATGCTTCATATGTTCATGACGCCTTGCATCAGCCTCAACACTCTCAATCATGGTGTTACTCTTCTCATAGATAGCTTGAATAACTTTTAAAAGATTCATTTTCTACAATAAACTATAGTTAGGTAGATTTCAAGAAGTTATAACAGAAAAAAAAACAAATTCAAAAAATCTACATAGCATAATAGGTGTTATACGAACCGCATAGAACCTATATTGATATGAAGACCACATAAATATCAAGGGAGATGAGTGTATTGGATAGATAAGTTCTTCTAAAAATAATAAAAAGTAATATTTATCATACCAATAGGTGAACTCATATAAGTATGTAAAAGTGGTCAACTGTAAAAGTGAATCACTATGTGAGAAAAATAATCAGGTCATGAAATCTCAACTGATCATGGAGGACTTCAAGAACTATATGCCAAATAAAGTGTCTTGAAACCCTTTATATAGGGGAAGACCCTCCTCCCAGTACACTGGTATATCATAAATAACCTCATAGGGATAAATTTATTCCTCATAATCAACTCCTCTTTATATCGATCAGACATTATTGCAAGGGTGGGATTTTTTGAGGCCTGCAAGGTTCCAAAGGTTTGAAAAATGTATCTGAAATAAGGTTATTTCCATAAATTTGGATAAGTGGGATGAAAATAAAGTTATAATTTGTACGAGGTAATAATTTATCATATCACATACCATGCTTTGTGAAACACATGCTCCTTTGTGATCCCTCATCCTTAAAGTATCAATATCGGTCCACAAATCACCTTCTCCTGTATGGCATTGTCATCTGTGATTGGAAGGAATCTTTTTTATGGCCCCCTCATATGGGTATTGGAAAAGGTTGGGTGTCTATATAGTGCTTTAATCTCTTCAAGAACCCTATATCCTACATGGCATTGTCTCTTGTAGTTTGAAGGTGTCTTTTTATGGCCTACTACACACAAGTTTTGATTCCCAAAATTTAGAAAATGTAGGGTGGTTGTATAGTGATTTGATCCCTTCATGGATCCCTTCTCCTACATTTCATCATTGTTTACAGAGAAGGCATGAATTTTAGGCCTCCCAAAAACCATTTTTTTCTTGCATCATAGAGGAGGGGATTTTGATAATATCACATAGTTCTATAAGGAAAACCTGTTTCCACCACAATGCCCCTCGCAAGGTATTAAATCCTATACAGTCCTTTTAGCTTACAAAATTCCATGTGGCCCTCTATTTTGGGAGATTGGAAAACTGATAAATTCTTATAAATATAGAATAGAGAAGAGGATAAAAAAGGAGGGATAAAAACAATCCAAATAGTTTCTAATTTCAAAAACTTATGACTTTGATCAACCTATATGTATCACCCTTAGGTAATTAGGATACCATAAAAAAAAGAAAACAACAAGGAATTACTCTGTAAAAGAAAACCCTCAGAAAAGGAGTCCCTTCTCGAGCCCTTTGAGAAAGAATTCCCTAAAAATATCTTCAAGAAGGAATCTCCTCAAAAAACCTTCATTAATGTGACACTTCAACAATGGACACCCTTTTCACAGCACCCCATTTTTCATAGTAAATATCCTATAAAAAATGGGGTGTCCTTAGGATATTTATTACTCCCCTATTAATTATATCATCCCACATAATGATTTAATTAACCATATCCCCTTCACATAACATCTAAATGATCCTTATAGATTTCTCTTTCCAAAGTAGAAACCCCATATTGACCCTCAGTAGGCCTTTCATTGTCACTCCTTTCACGTCATATTATGCATGATTTGTATGATAATAAATTTTATAGCATAACATCCCCACATCATGATGTTAAACTATGTATCCATCCTTTGCATATGATGTAAACTACAAGATTATCCAATACAATGATCATATGATTCATCATGTAATTAAAATTAGATGCCTTGTATCATGAGAATATGATGAATTTTAACTCACAAGAATCCTTAATGTAGAATCCCCATTCAAATTTAATTATTTACTTTCATACAATGTTCTCAATATTATATTATCACTTCTTTCTCACACTGATCATGGATTGCGTGGTATTAGAGATTTAATTTGAACGTGTCATTAGCACAATTAAAATGCCTCCAATTGAATCTCATACTAGTAATAAGTCCCAACTTTATCTTACTACATGGGCCTCCTCCTAAGTATAATACCTAACAAAATATTCACTTGACTCGTCTACCAGGTTAGGTATCTAAGAGAAACTCATGCATAAGTCATGCTTGTAGTCTTATTGTCACATATGTTACAACATAGGAATCCTACTAGGGAAACACCAATGTGTAAGCCCCATTCAATCCCTTTTTATACACTCTAATGCAATATGACTGATCTTCTATCTCTTGTTTCTCACACTGAGCATGACTCACATTCTCTTAGAGGTTAGTTGATATTTCTATTATCATAATTGAGATGCATTGTAGAAATTACCTAGTAGTTTTAGTTGTGTGAAATTAAAATGCCTAGTAACATGTCCTTACCACATGACATTAAACTTCATGGATTAGTCCTTATCATATGATCTTAAAAGGTATGACATTTCCAATTAAGTGGAACTAAACTACATGGCCTATGATTCCTTTAACAAGGATGCATAGGAATCACATTTCATGGACTTCATCCCAACACCATGAACACTTACCACTTACCTATATGGCGATAAACACAAGAGTTCTTAGCTATGTGGCTTTAAACCATAGCTCCCTAAAACCAAGAATCACCAAGTAATAATGAAACAAGATGGATAACCTATAATGTATATAGATGGTTTCATTTATAGAGAACATCTGATACATATATATGTTAACATTAAAGGAGAACCTATAATACATATATGTGTTCAAGTTGATAGAGAACCTCTGATACATACATATATTCACATAGATACATGTTAACAACCAACTTCTAGCATGGGGTTAACCTATTCTACACTGGGATATGGTAAAGATTCATGAAACATGCCTTAAATCTATAATATAGTCCAAGAGTAGGAAATAATACCCTAAAAAGGTTTGATGGGCCCAACCTCCCACCATCTCAACCAACATACATTCCAAAGAATAACTAGTATGAAAACCCCCTATGACCACCTGCCTTTGGATAAGAGGTGCACATGAAATCTCATGTCATGAATAAGGGAGTAGTTTGGTGTTTCAAATTTTTCAAATACACCTCATTGGACACTAAAAAAATGCACAAACAACTTCATAAAGACACTGGAATGAATTATTGGAAGACATTAATTAAAATAATGAAAAAAAATGAACACAATTTATGTGATTTGGATGTGAGTTCTATTCCATGGGAAGAATGCTGCTATACTTTTTATTCAAAAAATAAGAAGATGGTTAAAATATCTTAAGTACTGATCAAACGATCTATCCCATTAAATATATTAGGACCATCTTGTGCAACCAGTCACCATATCTTCTGATCCCCACAATTAAATCTTCCATGTAGATCCCATCTTTACATTTATCTCTTGGTTTGGTCAAAGGCTCCCACCAATTCAACTCATTAACCTGATACACTTTGTGCATTTCGAAACTCTAATGACCCGTGCAATTCCTTAAGCTTCCCATGTAATTACCATCAGTCTAAGTTTATGGGTAATTTATTATCATCACCTTCTGGACACACCTTTTGGTCTCATAACTTATACTTTTCTAGACATTGTAGTTGTCACTCCATTACTACTATTTGAACCATCAGAAGTTATTCATTTGTGGTTCCTTCTTCCATTTGACTTTCCCCTTGGTTGGAAAATGGTTTTCACATGCACATTTGAAACCTAAAAATCCCTTTCCATTTTTTACTCAATAAAAAATCCATTAGGGTTATCCCCACTAGGTATCCACCAGGTAGCTGGTGGGTTCCACTGGGTACCCGGTGGATTTTTCCTTATTTTTTTAAAGAATGGGGTGGAATGATCTTTTACTCCTACTTTGTTTTAACCTAATTAAGATTATCCTTTGAATACCATTTCCTCAAGTTGTATAAAGTATCAAGAGATCCATATCTTTGGTTTTCTTCCTCTTATCCTTCTCACCCCTTGATTCAAGCTCGTTGTGTGGAGTTTTGGATTTTTGAAGAAGGTAAACCTTTCCAGATATTCTCATTTTTCTTATTCTCTATTTTTATTATATTTTATAGAAAATGTGATATGGATTTTGATTTTTATTTCACCAATTCATAGTGAAATTGCTTTTTGTATTATGGTTTCTACATATTTTCTTAATTAAAGGAATCTTTTATGGGTTGTTTTCTTTCTATTCATAGGTATTTTTATGTAATCTAAAAAAAGGTTTGAATTTTTATAGGGATTTAAAGAATTTGGGATGAAATTAAAGGGTATTTAGGAGTAATTAATTAGGTATTTTGGTGGTTACAGTAACATACTCATTTTAGGAGTTATCTGCCTAGGTTTTCCTTAGGTTTAATTGTGAAACCTCAAACCCACACTCCAGGATTTGATGTTCATAAACACATACTTTACATATTCACTTTAATAACAACTATAAAAATCTGGATATAACCATCCTAAATTACAAAATCAAAATGATTATTTAATATATTACATACTAAGGATTTTTTTTAGGTTTAAAGATTTTGAGAATTAAGATAAAATAATAAGTAACAAATCCCAAGTTCTTTGTATGAAACAGAAAATATTTTTCATTATATATTAATCTAATTAATCCATATCTCCTATAAATTATTTCATGCATGTTATACTTCAAAGCATGTCACATGTACTACTTTTCTTCATAACCTAGGGAAATTAAAATATAATAAGGGGTGATATCAAATGCTCAGTAAGGGAAACATATAACTGAAGTTGTCAAAAATATAATTTTGATATACATAATATGGAAAGAATAAATAATCTGAATAATTTCATATTCAAATAAAATTGGGAGAATTCTATATCCATGATAATAAATTAAAACATGGATATCAATAATAAGTAACTCATATTGATGGAATGAATAATTTCAAACATCAAAAACATTTTGACAAGGCCTTGTGCTAAGACATTTACTTTTCATCATGACCATAGTCAATACATCTTGATAAATTGGTTAGGAATACACCAAATACCCAAACATGTTTTTCTCATGATACTTATCAATGAATTGAGGAGATGTATAATTTTAGGCCCCACCTGTCACTAGATTAAGTCCAATTCATTGACTATAAGAGTCAACATGACCCTTCATACCATTTCCTAAGGAACCTTTGGCTGAATTAAAACAAAGTTATACATATAATGAATAATATGGAATATCAATACATGATAAACCTATGTTAGCATCCAATGATATGGAATATCAATACATGATAACCCATCTAGATAAAGAATTTGGAAGTTTAAAAAATATATAGTCAACTTGAAAATAATCATCCATATTGGAATAATAATATACTGAATTCCAATAATTTTCTCCCTATTAATAGAATATAATACTTTCTAGGTGAACACTGTCTGATCTGAATTATATAAAATGTTTTTTTCCCACTATATATAACAATGGGTATATAAATAAGTTTATACTAGAATAACATGATCATAAGTCATCTATGGAAATATAGGGGATGGTTTCAAAAGAAAATATCTTAAGAAGTGAAAAAGTTTTATCAAAGGGTTTATGTGGTAGGAATTTATATCCCCGTAAAATAATGAGATAATAATACATAACACAATCAAAGGGAAGGATGTATTCAACTTATATAAAATAAGTTCAAGAATATTATCATAACTCAATGAACGAAAGTCAAGTTACGAAAAATCTTTACTATTGGGGAAACAACTAAATCGGTATTTTCTTAAATAAGGAACATTATTTAGCTAGTAAATACCATAAAAATAAGGAAATAAAATATATAAAATTCATGGGATAGTAAATCAATAGAACACCAAACAAATGGAACATGGTGCATAATATGTAAAATATCTTAAAGAGTCAGAATTGAAACCAAGAAAACTCTTGCAACTTGAGAAACACTTTAATCAAAATCCCTTGAAAGTGAGAGATTTAAATTGAAATTAAAATACCATGATTAAAATATAATTCATGATATTATATCTCAAATAATAATTATATAGATCACATAAATTAAACTAGGTGTATAATACCAAACATATCTCAAAGAGAGAAATTTGAGACAAAAAACTCTTACCTCTTGTCCTGGATTCCATGAACATACTTTAACCAAATGTATCAAAATATAGCTATTATAATAACTTAATCCATAACCTAACTCATATATATTAACATTCATACTCTTCATAAATAGTCATTCTCTACATGAATTCTTTTGATTTTCCACATCGGGTGTTTATAGTCTTGATCGTTTGTACTAGTTTCATAATAGTGGTGTATATATTCATTTTTATTGAAAATTTCATCATTAATATTTCATTAAGTTTACTTATAGGGATTTTTTATAATTATTTAAGATGTTTCAAATTCTTCATGAGTGTTTTAGTCTTCATCCTTGAATATTAAATTGATAACAAGCATGTTTCGGTGATTCTTAACAATCAAAGGGTGTTTTCTTAATTGATGGTATAAATATTAATATAAAATATTTATAATAAAAATAATAATTATTTAAATATTAATATTATATTATACAATTAATTATTTCCCCATGTTTATTCATGATATAAATTCATAGTATTTTTTAAGCAGGTGGTTAAATCCCCCTGAACATGAACATACCCTTATTTAATGAATGATTATGAAGTGGTTTTGTTGAAATATAATTATACCAAAAGAATAATGATATTATTTAGTGTTTATTAGTGTCAAATGTAATAATTAAAAATTATTTAGAATAATATGTAATGGATATTAAAATATTACATCATTTTAATAAAAGGTTTTTCTTCTTAGTGAGCTTACTTTAACCGATTGAATTAACGATGATCATTTATTGATCATACCATTAATAGGTTCTCCAAGTTGTCATAAAAAACCTTAATGATATAATAAAAATCATATTTACTCATTAAATAATTCTATAAATCATCAATTATGGGTGGTGATGAAAAATAAATTTTGTTGCTCATGGTGGCGGTAGTACGCACACGTGAACGAATGATGATTTTTTTCTTAATGGATGGGATATATGAATATACAATGAAAATTCCCTTAATATAGTAACATTAAATTATATAAATTATATTAATATCATTATATTTATGTGGATATAAGTGAATACAATTAATAAGAAAATTTAAGTTGTTGATAATACTCACATCGGGGACTTGAATTTTCCTTGGAATAAAGGCCTTATGCTAACTAATGGTGATCAGAAGCTTTTGAAAATGGGAAAGGGTTCTAGGAGTATAAATTTTTCTGAGACTCAAGATGAAATTAAAAGGATATGTGATTCTTTAAGTGGTGTACATGTTACCCTTTTATAAGTGAGGAGAAGAGTAGTATTTGGAGTAACCCTTACATTTTCAATAATGTAGGGTTACTATTCAAGGGTTAATGGACACAAAATTGAAAAATAGGTTGGTATAGTGAGTTTGGGTCAAAAATAGCCTCAAACACTCCTTTATTAAACAACTTTTAGTGTTTTAGGGCTTCTTGATTTAACTTTTAACTTTTACTCTAATTTACTTTTACCTTGGTAATTAATTTCTAACCTTAGTAATTAATTTCGATGAAAAAGATTAAGATTGATCCTTTTACCTAATTTTATAATTATGATTTCAAATTTAAAAATAATTCTATTAAATAAAATTTCTAAAGGTGTGAAAATTTAATTTTAAAATAAACAATCTTAATCATGTAAAACTGTTTTTAAAAAAAATAATGTTTTTAAGATTTAAATTTACATATAAGATAAAATAATCTTGGATACTAATTTTAAGAACATAAATTGATTTATTATAAAAAAATAAAGTTTATTAGCCCTTAAAGGCAATACAAAACTAAATTTCCCTTGAAAATACTTGATTCAAAGAAAATACTGAAAATATTTTTTTTATTGAAGTAACATGTTAATTAGTTTTAAAAATGTATGACATAGGATTTATAATCTCAAAAGATATTTTAAATTCATTATTTAATTTCATAGATTCATATTTTATCATGTAAAAAGGTTTTTTAATCTTATAGATCATTCTTATATAATGATAAAGTCATAAAAATTATATGTTTTTGTGAAAAACATATTTTTCGACTAAAAACAATATTTTCAGAAAAAAAAATCATAGTAATTCAATTTTTATATGAGGAATTCAAAAATTAAGTTAAATTTTATTAATTTTAATTTCCAAAATTTATGAATTCATTTTTTGAATAAAATCATAAAATATAATGAAAAATCATTTTTATTGGAAAATGGGATTTTTAAATTTTAACTATTATTATTCTTATTTTATATAATTTACCAACTAAATTAGTATTAACCAATTATTAATATAAAACATTATTTATTATTAATCATATGTTTCTTGAAATGTAAATGTGTATCGTATAAAAGTAGATGTTTAGAAAAATACTTTTATAAACAATAAATGTTCTTATTAGTTAGTTTAGGTAAACTAATTGAATTTCATTCATATTAAAAGTAGAATTTATTTTCAATATACATATAATTCATAAAGAGGTTACTCCTATTCATTATCGCTAATTCAATGATTAGGTTTTTAATGGTTTAAACATATTTTAGTTTCATTTTAGTTTAGTGTTGTGTGTGGAGTAAGTTATATAACACATTAAACTATTTAATGGTAATAATATATTAGAATTTCAGGGAGATACATTATCCCCCCCCAAAATAAATTGCATCCTTGCAATTTGAATCATAAGATCATGGTATTTTTTAGAGAACTCATAATTAACCATACACCTCTAGATGATCATGGGTTTATTTAGGATGTAGAATGAGATTTATCTATATGAAAAATAATTATAAAAACTTTATAAAGAGAGATAACTCTTTCCTAATTTCACATAGAATTCTACCAATGGATGTAGATCTAGATCTATAAGGAATAACTTTCCACAAACACTAAAAATTATTTATATGATAATCATACCACTAAGGGTTTTTATCTTTAACTTAATACCCGATAGTTGGTGAAAACTTACATTACATAGAATACTAGAAAATTTAGAGTAAAAACTCACTATATGATTCGATAGTAGTCATTGTATAAGATCTTCCTTGTTTTCATGGTTGTTGGTGACTATCTCCCTCATTGACCCTTAGATTGGAACATTGAGTCACATAATGCCCAACTATCTTGCAATTGAAGAAAATAATTTTTGTAACTTCTCTCTTTCCCTTACACTTATGAGTCTGATAACCTTCATCTCCACACTTATATCATTTACTTGTCCCTTTATGAAAATTTCCCCCATGCTTCTTCCCACATTTTTTGACATATAGTAAATTGAATATTCCTTCCTTCATCATCTCCATCACATGATATTTCATGAGACTCTAACTTTCTCTTCCTTGGTTTGTTTGGGACTTTGAATATGTTCACATTGTTAATCATATTGCATGATAGCTAGTTTGGAATAATCACATGGTTTCTCACTCCAGCTCCCATCCGGATGGGTTTTTCATCAAGGTAATCTCTACATTATCCCTCTCACCCATGGTTCCTCCTAGTTCCAACAATTATTAAAACCAAAAGAGTGAACATGAGTGAATATAATTATAAGATAATTACAATAAATAACCATAGGAAAATTTAACCTCATGGTGACTATCTTTATAACACTATCATGTTAGTATATATTTCTTACAAATCAACTTGTATCTAACAAATTTAAACATATATCACTCTCATTTTATCATATATTATTATTGGTTCAACCTAGGTTACTTTGAGTTGATTTATCTCATACTTATTAACCTGATCATTAAAATAGTGATCCCAAATTACCATAAACTTTATTAAAATATTCTAAACCCAATAATCATTGAAATATATTCTCTTGAAATCCAACTTATCCTTCATCAAACAACATTAGTATTTACTATAATTATATACCTAAGTATGTATATACCCTAATCATATACTCTCAATAACATAAATTTCCCAAAACCTATTTGAATATCCATGACCTTAAAGCATGATGAGATTATATATTCCTCCACAAATTAACTCTATCTTTAACCCTCAAATGGTATTAACCCTTCACAAGGTCACACACTAGTCACTATATATCATAATCCCAAGAATGATATAAACTTATCCAAAAATATCATGAATCAATTATCAATCCCAAGGTTACCAATTACTATCTAACTTACTTCTTCAAAATCAACCCACCCTTTATTATCTCAACATCATGTGTATATTAAACTTAAGAGTTATCCATACCTCAATCATGTGTTCTCCAATACTTATCTTGACATAAAATCACTTTTCAATGTTATTAATACTGTTTAATCTATGTTTTCATACCTTTAAAGTAAAAATATTGAAGAATAATTCTTATATGTTTCACAAAATCCTTATAACTTTTAGAATTACCATAATATCATCGATAAATATCACTCACTAATGAGAATATCTAAGAGTTTCAATATTATTAAAATATTGATCTCACTACCTTGGGTAAGATTAGGAGAGTAACTTTTCCCATCATAACAGTAAAATAATAAGGTTCTCAACCATTTAAGTATATTCCCTTATTCAATTATAAGAAAAAGTGGTTTCTAAGAACATACCTTTCTCGGCTTCATTTTCATGATCCCATTTCAATCAAATACTAAAACCAAAATGGTTTTGATAATATCCAAAATATGAATATGAAAACATAAATATGACTATGTCTTTCCTTATGATACCTTTTTTAAAATATATGATATTTCAGATCAACCTATGACTCTCCTTGTTCAATCCTTGCTTATTTATGGTCATTTTCCTACTAGGTTTTCTAACTCAAACATATGAAATTCATCATAATGGTTCGTAATGAGAATGTGATTAACCAAAACATATCCCCCAGGAGTGTCTAGACAGGTGTAGAGTAATTCATCTTTGTTGTTCACCAAGTCGTAGTTGAGTTAATACCCAACACACTATCTTCGAGGTTATTACCCCTAATTACCTCTATGCCAAAACCACATCCACTTGTCAGTATCCAGACAAGGATATAATTGCTCATAAAACCACATACTCAATACTTTACCAAAACTTCATGATTTCATCCTATACTTATAATTATTCTTAGGATTTATACTAAAGTTCTCTCATCCTAATCCCCAAATAAAAAGTGAAATAATACCTTAACATTAAATCATATATTTTCCCAAAGGTTTATATATACCTTTGAAATTATTATCAAACCTAACTTTTCAACCATTAAATTATACTCAACTAACATCATTACCACTAAAGTGGTCTAAATCATTTATTTGATTCCAATTGTGATTCCCCATACCCACACTCTTGGATTCGGTTCTCATAGACATGTACTTAACATACTCAATTTGATATTAGCTATAAAATCATTGATGTTGGACTCATCATGTTTTAATCATGTTTTAATGATCACAAATCTTATCTAAATCATATATTAATGATTCTCTATCTTATTCAATCTAGATCATGTGTATTTATATCTAAAGTTTTCTCATACTTTAATTAGAGCCATGAAAGATCTAAATTGCTCTATATTCAGTTTACTTACTTTATACTATCTTTAAACTACTCTCAGAATACCTTATTTAACAAATGCTCAAGTCTAATATTTTCTATTATTATCTTTATTTAAGTCTGCACATAGTTACTTTGGAAAGTCTCAGACACCGTGAGTCTGCCACTGGCTATGTACTTCTGACACCGTGAAGCCAGACACCATGAAGCCAGACACCGTGAAGCCAGACACCGTGAAGCCAGACACCGTGAAGCCAGACACCGTGAATCCAGACACCGTGAAGCCAGACACCATGAAGCCAGACACCATGAATCCAGACACCGTGAATCCAGACACCGTGAAGCCAGACACCGTGAATCCAGACACCGTGAACAAGACATCGTGACCCTGAGACACTATGAACAAGACACTGTGACCGCGAGACACCGTGACACTCAGACACTGTGATCAACCTAGACACCGTGTGAAGGATACACTGTTTCCATGACTTACTGTGACACTGTTTCCTAATCTAATTTTTCATTTTCAATTTAATTTATAACGGTCATATTTGATGACTTTAATGAACTCACATAATTAATGTTTCATTGTAGACATATCATCAGACAGTATGAGGTACGAGGTGCAGAACACATGCAACCTGTCGGCTCCAACACGTGCATTCTAAGTTAAAAGAGAAGTGTGACCAAGAATCAAATAGCATGATACAGAAACAAAACGAAAAGAATTGAGGTAAAGAACGAAGAACATACTTGGAGGAAGTTTTAGAAAATAGAGGACACTGTATGCAACTCGATACGGCTGAGCACATACAAAGCATATTTGAAGCCTAAAGAACATCTTCACTCGACTGAACCTCACATAGAACACAAGCATAATCGCGACACTCTGTTTTCCACACGACTTCCAGAAAAGGACTCAAAGCTTCATCTGCTTCAATCCAAAGGAGTCCAGAACTACATTTACATCACACAAGATAATTCTAAACTCATCTCTATATTTTTGCTCGACTGTGACCATCCTTTTCTTTACATTATGAGCAGTGTGTTCTTCTCTATTTTTGAACACTCATTGACTCCTAAACTAAACTAAAGGATTTCTAAATCCTCGCTCAATATTTCCATTACACTCTTATATCCTACTGTGGATAGTGGTAGAGGTCTGAGGACCTAGACAGCCTGTGAGCTGTTGTTATTATTACTTTCCCACGTATAATTGTGGTAGAGGTCTGAGGACCTGGACAGTCTGAGTACTGTTGTAAACTCCGATCCATGGTGTGAATCAGAGTTTTATATAAACTGTTTGAGAGGACTAAGTCTCAGCTTGAGACTGAACCTCTTGGTTAAAATTGTTATGCATGCTTGTTTTAGTTAGAACTATTTTGAATATTCCACTGATAATTACTTTAAATATAAATCTATTTTAAGTTAATCTGATAGTTAAATTAGAAAGTGTTTGTATTTATTGTAAACCAGTAAGTTAGTTTCAAAATCTAATCTAATAGTCAGATTAGATTAACTAAGAACTATTCAATCTCTTGAGAACCTAACTGAACCTTTACTGTATTACAAATTCACTACAGTTTAGCTAGTTATTTAATTAGTGGATTTTTAATATAAATATTTTAAACAGAAATTTTTAATTGGAACCCAATTCACCCCCCTCTTGAGTATTCACTCCGACCAACATTTGGTATCAAAGGATTGTTAAAAAGTTTTCAAAACTATCTTTTTGTGAAAAGTTTTCAACTGTGATTTTAGTTGTATCTTAAAGATCTTAAATTTATGTTATTTATAAATTTTATCTCTTTAAATATATTTTCTAAAATCTTATTATGGATAATAGATTAGAAGGTGTAGCTACCAACAGGCCACCCTTCTTTAATGGTGTTAATTATTCCCAATGGAAACTAAAAATGAAAATTCATTTAGAAAGTATGGGATTTGACATTTGTAATGCTATAGAGACTCAGTATAAGATTCCAGAAACTATTAGAACTACTTGGGATGAACCTACTAAAGCTTCTTACAATAATAATTGTAAAGAAATGAATGCCATGTATTGTGCTTTAGGAGATGAAGAATTTAACTGAATATCTCCTTGTAAAACTGCTTTTGAATTTTGGGATACTTTAGCTATTTCCCATGAGGGAACGACCAATGTTAAAGAAATGAGACTAAATACATACACTATTAAGTATGATAATTTTAAAATGAAGCTTGATGAAACTATTTCTAAAATGTATCTCAGGTTCAAAGAAATTTTAAATACAATGAGATCACTTGGAAAAGATTTTCCTGCAAAAGAGAAAATTGTGAGGATACTAAGATGTATGCCAAACAGATGGAGAGGCACATCAGTTTCAATTAGAGAATCTTGTGAAATTGGTGCTCTTCCTGTCAAGGAACTCATTGGTAAGTTAATGATGTATGAGGAAGAATTGAAAGTAAACAAAGAAGATGATGATGAATCAAGAAAGAAGTTTGTAGCTTTCAAGACTTCTACTTCAAAAAATAAGGACAAAGGGAAAATTCAAAGTGAAAGTAACAGTTCATTCAGTGAAAAGAGTGCATATGATAGTGATACTGAAATGGCTCAGATATCCAGATGATTTAAAAAGTTTTATAGGAAAAATAAATTTTTCAGAAAATCAAATTACAAGGGAAAGTATGACAATAAAGGTCATTGGAAGAAGGATTGGAAGAGAACTGATAAAAGTGATGATATAGTCTGCTATGAATGCAAGAGGAAAGGACATGTGAAAGGTGACTGTCTGAAGTTAAAATACAAAAATAAATATGAGTACAAGGGAAAAAAATATAAAAAAGCTATGAAATCAACCTGGAGTGCTTCAGAAGATAGTTCAAGTGATTCTGATTCCACTCAGAATGAAAAATCTCAAAAAGATAATATGTGTTTCATGACAAACACATCTGAGGTAACATTGGATAATCCTACTTTAAACTCTTATTATTCTGAAGATAATTTTGATTCTGATGCTGAAAACATGTCTAGTGAATAATTATTTGAATATTGTAACATGCTAGAAGATACCTGCAATGAGCTAAAAGACAAGTATAAAACCTTAAAGAAACAACATGCTTTAACTAGCACTATCAAATTTGTACTAGAAGTAGAAAAGGAAAAGAATTATCAACTACTCAAAGAGAATATTGAACTGAAATTTTCTAATGAGCAACTCAAGAAAGATTTGGAAAAATTTACAAATGGAAAGGAAATACTTACAAAAATGATAAGAAAACAAGTGGCACCAAAGTATACTACAGGTTTAGGTTATCAACCTGGATAAAGACAGATTGCAAAGAATAGATTTATTCCTAAATCTGGACAGTATGTTTCTAGTTCCAGTTCTAAAAATTCTTATGTCTCAACTGGATACTCACATAGTTATAGATCAAACAAAGTTTATCTTTCAAAATCTTTTAAAACTACTGATTATATGAAACCCATCAGACAACTCTGGGTACCAAAAGTTCTTCTTGCTAACCTGTCTGGACCCAAGAAAATCTGGGTACCAAAATCATTTTCTATCTAAAATTGTGGTGTAGGAAACCTGCTTAAAAAGTTATTGTAGGAAGACATGGTACTTAGACAGTGGATGTTCAAGGCATATGACTGGATATTACTCATGCTTCAAAAGCTTAATCAAGGTTGATGGAGGATATGTCACCTTTGGTGATAACTCAAAAGGAAAGATCGTCATCTTAGGCTAGATTGGTAACACTAATTCAATTTTAATTTCCAAAGTTTTATTTTTTGATGGAATAAAGTATAATCTATTAAGAATTTATCAATTGTGTGATGATGGTTTCAATGTTAAATTTGAAAATGATGCTTGAAATGTATTTGATTCTAAAAATTCTCTGGTATTTACTACACTGAGAAATGAAAATGTTTATGCTGTGAATTTGAATTCTTTAGCTAAACAAAATATTACCTGTTTAAATGCATTTCATAAAGAATATTGGATTTGGAATAGAATATTAGGACACTGCAATATACACTCACTTAGAAAACTGACTAGGAAGAACTTAGTTAGAGACCTACCTAAACTTGAATTCTCAGCTGACAAAGTTTTTAATCCCTGTCAAAAGGGAAAGCAACATAAAGTTTCTTTTAAATCAAAGAAAGAAGTTTTAACTTCTCAACCTCTCAATTTGGTTCACATGGATTTATTTGGACCTTCTAGAGTTTCTAGTTTAAATGGGAATCACTATGTCTATGTTCTTGTAGATGACTTTTCTAGATATACTTGGGTATATTTTCTAGCTCACAAAAGTGAAGCCAGATCTTACTTTATTAAATATTCCAAGTCTTTAGAAAACCTTAGTGGACTTAGGATCAAGACCTTGAGAAGTGATCATGGTCGTGAGTTTGAGAATCAAGAGTTTGAATCTTATTTCTCACATAATGTCTATAGTCACAACTTCTCTACTCCTAGAACACCTCAAAAGAATGCTGTAGTAGAAAGAAGAAATATGACTCTTCAAGATATTGCTAGGAAAATGCTCAATGAATATGATTTACCAATTTACTTTTGGGTTGAAACTGTTAATACAGCTTGTTACATTATCAATAGAGTCTTGATTAGAACAATTCTTAAAAAGACCTCATATGAAATTTGGAACAATAAAAAGCCTAAGGTTAACTACTTTATAGTTTTTGGTTGTAAAGTCTTTATCCTTAATACTAAAGACAATCTTGACAAATTTTCTTCCAAAAGTGATGAAGAAATTTTCCTAGGTTACTCAATATCAAGTAAAGCCTATAGAGTATTCAATAAGAGAACCAAATGTGTGGAAGAATCTATACACATAAAATTTAATGAAACTGATCCACATGAACCTAAGACTCATCTTGAAAATCTTGAAGAAGATATGCCCATTCTAGACCTTAATGACAAGAACAGTGAACCTGTTGTTAAGACAACCAGCTCTAGAAATGTTTCAGAATCTGCTTCTATTGAACCCAAACTTTTAAATGAACCTGAAATCTCTAGACCTATCTTTTCTAGACCAAATAGGACCCTTAAAAACCATCCTTTAGATGTTGTAGTAGGATATTTAGATATAGGAACACAAACTAGAGCTTCTCTAAGAAATCAGGTTGAACATCAATCTTTCCTTTCATAGCTTAAACCTAAAAATATCAATGATGCAATCAATGATGAATTTTGGGTGATGGCTATGCAGGAATAGTTAAATCAATTTGAAAGAAATAAAGTCTGGGAATTAGTAGACAAACATAAGGACACTTTAACCATAGGCACTAAATGGGTCTTTAAGAATAAAGTTGATGAAGTTGGTAACATAGTTAGAAACAAGGCTAGACTTGTTGCACAAGGCTATAGTCAAGAAGAAGGAAATGACTATGAAGATACCTTTGCACCAGTAGCCAGACTTGAAGCTATCAGGATCCTGCTTGCCTATGTTGCACGTCTGAATTTCAAACTATATCAAATGGATGTTAAGAGTGAATTCTTAAATGGGTATATAGATGAGGATGTTTTTGTTGAACAACCCCCTGGATTTACAAACCCTCATTTTCCAAATCATATTTTTAAACTATGAAAAGCTTTATATGGTCTAAAGCAAGCTCCAAGAGCTTGGTATGACAGATTAAGTACTTTTCTTATTTCTAAAGGATTTACAAAAGGGATAGCTGATCCTACTCTTTTTATAAAACAAATTTCTAATGATGTTCTAGTTGTTCAAATTTATATAGATGATATTATTTTTGGATCTTCGAAAAATTATTTATGTGTTGATTTTTCTAAAATGATGCAAAACGAATTTGAAATTAGTATAATGGGAGAACTCAAATATTTTCTTGGATTTCAAGTTTTTCAAAATGAAAATGGTATTATTTTAAATCAAAATAAATATACAAAGGATCTTTTAAAACATTTTTGATTGGATAGCACTAAAAGTAGTTACACTCCCATGAGCACCACTTGTAAGTTGGATCTTGATGAAGATGGAAAATCTGTTGATCAAACCACTTATAGAGGGATGATTGGAAGTTTACTTTACTTAACTGCTAGTTGTACATACATTATGTTTAGTGTGTGTACGTGTTATCATTTTCAAGAAAACCCTAAGGAATCTCATTTAAATGTTGTAAAGAGAATTTTCAAATACCTCAGGCATACACCCAATCTAGGACTGTTTTATCCTAAAGGGAAAACATTTGAGTTAGTTAGTTATTCTGATGCTGACTTTGGTGGCTATAAGTTAGATAGAAAAATCACCTCTGGAACATGTCACCTTTTAGGAAAGTCACTAGTATCAGGGTGTATTAAGAAACAAAATTCTGTTGCATTATCTACTGTAGAAGCTGAATACATAGCTGCTGGCAGTTGTTGTGCAAAAATTTTGTGGATGAAACACACATTACTAGATTATGGATATCAATTCAGACATGTACCTATAAATTGTGACAACACAAGTGTTATTAACATCTCAAGTAATCCTGTTTCACATTCTAGGATAAAGCATATTGATGTAAGACGTCACTTTTTGAGAGATCATTATCAAAAAGGTGATATCACTTTAGAATTCATTGGTACTAAATATCAACTTTCTGATATATTCACTAAACTATTAAATTCTGAGAGAATAGACTACATCATACATGAACTAGGCATGATAAATATCAAATAGGGACCTTACTTGTTACAATTTCAGGTCTTATTGTGCGATATCTTACTGTGTTATACTTTATTGTTTCATGATTACAGTTTCTCAATTACTATTTCTCATGTTTACTATCTCACCGTAAAGTTTTATGTTTACAGTCTCACCATTAGAATTTTGTACTTATGGACTGACGTTTACTATCTCACTGTAACGCGCACTGAAAAGCTCACTCACGGTCTCACCATGAAACTCACTCACTATCTCACCATAATGACCACTCACGGTCTCACTGTAAAAAATTCTTTATGTTTTTCTTTAAACTCTTATCAAGGTAATTATTATTTCACCTCTTTTATTTTCTCATGTTTTTATTTTAGCGACGTTTGGTATTCCTAAATGATAAAACAAAGCAATTATCACTCGATTCTTCATTCGATATTTCTTCTACCTACTTTTTTCGAACCCTTCTTCATCCTTTCAACCTTTATCTCGCTCAAACCGTCAGTGAATGCCAAGGATGAAGCGTCTGTCATCATCGACACCTGAGAAGCGTAGCTCGAAGAAGAAGAATATTGCACCTAAGATGACACCTGAAGGGACTTTAAATCTGAATCTGGTAAACCGCAGTGTTGTACCTGAGAAATAAATTTACCCCAAGTGGATTCTGTCTAGTAAGTCACTGGTACTGAAAGTGTTAGAACAACAAGGTTGGTTGGAATGGTTCTCTAAGGAGGATAGACCCATCTATCCTAGGTTAGTGGCTCAATTTTACTAGTACGTATAGTTCTCATTTGATTCTGGTGAAAGTTTTGTTGTAAGGAGCTAGGTAAATGGCCAGAGACGTTATTTCTATTCAAGGTTAGGGGATTCATGCCTTAGGATACCTCATGAGGGTATTTGTGATGATTATCAAAGAGTAACTCCACCATCAACCGATTTCTTTGATTTAGAAGATGATCTAAAAACCCTAACTGGAAATGGCACCCAGAGAAGAGCCATCGCTGCTGAATTAGATGGAGAAACAAGGCTTCTGTTTAAGTTCATATAGAATTTGGTAATTCCAAGAAAAGGTGATTTTTCTGTGTTAAAGTATCAAGATATGTTTTTGATTCACCTCATGAAAAATGGACATAAGATCAACCTATGCAAGTATATCATACACCACATGTGTGAGTTGATCAAAGTCACATCCAAGTCCACCTCTTTGTTCTACTCTCGGCTTATATCAGCCATGCTTCTTGAAAAAGGTATGGTTGGACCTAATGAGGAAGTGATTATGGAATATGAGTACTGTATCTCAAAATCTACCATCAAGAGAATGAAGATAAACCGGAATCCTTGGAAAAGGGAATGGGTGTAAGACAATGATAAGATTTATGAAACATTCAATCCTCTGGATTATCCCTAAATTCCGAAGGACATTTTTTATCCTGGTTTGGAACCAGATGAGCTTGTTGAGTATTATGAAGAAGAGGAATAAGAGGTTGTAGTGCCACCTAAGGAGGCTGTTGTTTTTGAGAAAGATAGAACTATTATTTCTCATGAAGTTCTTGAAGACGAGGTTCCTGCTTCGGAAGAAGCTGTTAGTTTGGAAACTCAACCTGAGGCTGTAACAGAATCAGTTTCCAAAGACTCAGAAAATCCTACAATGGAATAGCCTACAATAGAAGAGCATATAGTGGAAGAGTTACCTATTTTGAAAGAGTCCAATCTTGAGGAACTCCCTATAGAAAAATCTGTTCTTGAAATCATACCCTTTGCTGAAGAACGGATGGAGCTAGATTTTCAGCTAGCTAGACAGGAAATGAGTGAGGAACTTAGAGCTGAGTCTATGGATTTAGAACAAGCTCCTATGTCTCTCAGTCCTGAGAAGGAGGCACCTGTTGAGGGGGAGAAAACCCCAAATCTTGAGTCTGTTGAAGCCTCACATCCAACTGAGTCAAGTCCTGTAGACTTTCAATTTAAATTTCCTAGTTTCTATGATGTGAGTGAGTCTCGGCAGGTTATTGCAACCATTCTTGATATTACCTCCCTATTTCAATTGAAATCAATAAAAAACTTTGCACCTGAGAAGGAACCTAAACCTGAACCTGTACACGTTCTTACTCCTGAACCCTTATCTGAACAGCCATCCTTTGTGAGTAAGAATGATCTGAAGGAATTTGGAGATACTCTCTTATCTGGAGTTGAGAAACTCATGAATACCCAACCTCTTCCTGTGAAAAATTTAAGTGAGAGAGATGCCTCACTATTATTGGAAATGATTATTTTTCAAATACAACCTAAGGTTCTCCATGAGATTAAAGAGGTAAGAGTTGAAAATGGACTGCTCGTTAATGAAGTTAAGTCCCTAAGAAGTATAGTTTAAGACATGTAGAGAGAGCTGCATTCGAAATCTGAATCTGTTGCTCCTCCTGTAGAATCTGTTGCTCCTAAAATCCCACAAGTTAGTGTGTCTCATATTCAACCTTATCTTGTATCCTTAGATGAAAAGATTGTTGAAAGGAACAAGAAAATTATGAAGGAAATGAAATCTCTTGTTGCTAACCTCAATAAACTCACTGATCAGTACACAAGATGTCTTCAAAAGGTGCTGAATCAACTAAAATCCCTGACCACAGCTGTAAAAGCATCTATTCAATCCTCTAAACCTTCATTGGACAGTGATCTACTCAGATATGTAGTTAAAGAAGAGCTTTATAATGTCTTTAGTAGCTTTAATGTGGCTTCTTTATCTGAAGTAGTCAAAAATAGTGATAGAGTTCTTGACTTAGTACAAATCCAATCCAAAATTGAAAATGATGCTCAGCAAGAGATTTCCAAGAAAGTGGATTTCTACTTCAATAGAATTTTATCCAAGGCTGATATGACAAACCATTTCAAGTACCTTGTGGAAAATCTGCAGATTCCTCCTGTGACTCAAGCCTTCAAGAACCAAGTCCATAAACTCACAGAGTTTACTCGTTTGTTGGAAAAGTTTATAGAGAATAAGGAAGATTTTGAGAAGGCCATGCAGTATGATGGAGAGATCATTACAGATTTCATTAAACTCCTCCGACCCTATCTTCATGTTCAGAGTATAGCCATTGTTGCTCCAGTGGCTGCACCTCTCAGACCAGGGCTGCCTACCTTCACCTCTGCCCTAGCCTCAACCACCATGCCTGTCGGCCAAGCACTCAATCAGATCCGGCCCGTGATTCTTAATCAGCAACTGCCTAGATCTTCTATTGCTCCTACCTTGGCTACCTCGGTATTTGAAGGCATTCATTTACCCTATTTATCAACCACATCACTGACTTCTTCTATCTCAACCACTGCACCTATGTCTTTTTCGTCTGCTACTGCAAAAGGCAAAGAGAAGGCCAGCCCTTTAAGAAGAACAGTGTTTACTCTTTTTAATATGGATGCTGTTTTTTTGTATTAATCTTGTTGTGTACTATCCCTTATTTTCTAATAATGGACTGTGAACCTTTTTTCCCTTTCTTAGTTCATATTTTTGATAATCCCAAAAGGGGGAGAAGTTTCTATATATTATGTTAGCAATTTATCTCTATGGTTGCATCTAATATGCACATTAAAAGTATATGATTTGTGATCATCAAAAAGGGGGAGATTGTTGGACTCCTCATGTTTTAATCATGTTTTAATGATCACAAATCTTATCTAAATCATATATTAATGATTCTACATCATATTCAATCTAGATCATGTGTATTTATATCTAAAGTTTTCTCATACTTTAAGTAGAGCCATGCAAGATCTAAATTGCTCTATATTCAGTTTACTTACTTTATACTATCTTTAAACTACTCTCAGAATACCTTATTTAACAAATGCTCAAGTCTAATCCTTTCTATTATTATCTTTATTTAATTTTGCACATAGTTACTTTGGAAAGTCTAAGACACCGTGAGTCTGCCACTGGCTATGTACTTCTGACACCGTGAAGCCAGACACTGTGAAGCCAGACACCGTGAAGTCAGACACTGTGAAGCTAGACACCATGAAGACAGACACCGTGAAGCCAGACACTGTGAAGCTAGACACCGTGAAGCCAGACACCGTGAAGCCAGACACCGTGAAGCTAGACACCGTGAAGCCAGACACCGTGAAGCTAGACACTGTGAATCCATACACCGTGAAGCTAGACACTGTGAAGCCAGACACCGTGAACAAGACACCATGACCCTGAGACACCGTGAACAAGACACCATGACCACGAGACACCGTGAAACTCAGACACCATGATCAACCTAGACATCGTGTGAAGGAGGCACCATTTCCATGACTTACTGTGACACCGTTTCCTAAACTAATTTGTTGTTTTCAATTTAATTTCTAACTGTCATATTTTATGACTTTAATGAACTTACACAATTAATGTTTCATTTTTGACATATCATCAGACAGTACGAGGTACGAGATGCAGAACACATGAAACTTATCGGCTCCAACACGTGCATTACAAGTTAAAAGCGAAGTGTGACCAAGAATCAAATAGTGTGATACAGAAAAAAAGAAAATAATTGAGGTCAAGAACGGGGAACATACTTGGAGGAAGTTTCATAAAAGAGGAGAAACTACATGAAACTCGATACGGATGAGCACATACGAAGCATATTTGAAGCCTAAAGAACATCTTCACTCGACTGAACCTCACGGAGAACACAAGCAGAATCGCAACACTTTGTTTTCCACACGACTTCCAGAAAAGGAATCAAAGCTTCATCTACTTCAATCCAAAGGAGTCTAAAACTGAATTGACATCACACAAGATCATTCTAAACTCATCTCTTTATTTTTTCTCGATTGTGACCATCCTTTTCTTTACATTACGATAAGTGTGTGCTTCTCTCTGTTTCAACACTCACTGACTCCTAAGCTGAACTGGAGGGTTTCTAAATCCTCACTCAATATTTCCCTTACACTCTTGTATCCCACTGTGGATAGTGGTAGAGGTCTGAGGACCTGGACAGCCTGTGAGCTATTTTTATTATTGCTTTCCCACGTAGAACTATTGTAGAGGTCTGAGGACCTACATCTGACAGTCTGAGTACTTTAAAAACAGCTCACAGGCTGAACCTCTTGGTTAAAACTATTGTGCATGCTTATTTTAGTTAGAACTATTTTGAATATTCCACTACTAAGTACTTTAAATATAAATCTATTTTAAGTTACTCTGATAGTTAAATTAGCAAGTGTTTGTATTTATTGTAAACCAGTAGGTTAGTTTCAAAAGATAATCTAATCTTCAGATTAGATTAACTAAGAACTAATCAATATCTTGAGAACCTAACTAAACCTTTACTGTATTACAAATTCACTACAGTTTAGCTTGTTATTTAATTGGGGGATTTTTAATATAAATCTTTTAAACAGAAATTTTTAATTGGAACTCAATTCACCCCCCTCTTGAGTATCCACTCCGACCAAAAATTGATATAACCATCCTTAATTGAAAAAAAAATATTATTGAAACTCTTATGTTATGATGATATTTTTAGGTTTAGAGCTTTAGATAATTAAGAAAAATCAATAACTAACAAATCTCATGTTCTTTGTATCAAACGGATTATTTTTTTCATTATATACAAAACTAGTTAATCCATAATGAATCTTCTATATCTCCTATAAATTCTTTCACATGTTATATCCTTCTAAACATGTCACATATACTACTTTTATTCATAACTTGGGGAAATAGAAACATAAAAAGGGGTGAGATCAAATGCTCAATAGGGTAAACATATAACTGAAGCTGTCAAAAATAAAATCACGGTATACATGTAGAAAGGATAAATAATCTAAATAGTGTCATATTCAACTAAAATTGAGAGCATGTTATTTCTATGAAAATAAATTAAAACATGAATATCAATAATATTGATCTCATACTAATAGAATTCATAATGTTGGACATCAAAAACATGTTTTCAAGGCCTTGTTCCAAGACATTTACTTGTCGTCGGGACCGTGGTCAAGACATCTTTCAAACTTGGGTAGGCATAAAATAATCACCCAAATATGTTTGTCTCTTGAGAACTGTCGATGCATCGAGGGGATGTATAATTTTGGGTCCCACTCAACACCTGATCAAGTCCAATACATTCTCCATAAGATTATACAATACCTTTCATAACATTCCCTAAGGAACCTTTGGATGAATTAAAACATGGTTATCAATATAATAAAGAATATGAAATATCAATAAATGATCAACCTATATTAGTAGAAAATAGTCATCAGGAATAAAAATACTTTTTCTTATGTCAATAAAGGGATAACATGGTCATAACCCATCCAAAGAAAGAATGTGGATGGTCAAACAATACATATTCAACTTATCAATAATCATCTGTATTGGAATAATAATCTACGAAACACCAATACTTTTCCCACTATCAATAGAATATCATACTTTTTAGGTGAACATAATCCAATATAAATTATTTAAAATGTGAATTTTACACCATATAGAACAATGGGTATATGATTATTTCAATACTATAATAACATGATCATAAGTCATAGAGAGAAAAAAGGTAGATAGTTTCTAAAGAACATATCCTAAGAAGTGAGAAGTATTTATCGAAGGGTTTATGTGGTAATAATTTATATCCCTAAAAAATAATGATAGAATACCGCATAATATAATCAACTGGCATTATGTACCCAACTTCTATGAAATAAGTTCAAGAGAATGATCATAACTCAATGAATGAAAGTTGTGTTTCCAAAAAACTTTACTATTGGGGAAACAACTAAATCAATATCCACTTGAATAAGGGTAAATTATTTGGCTATTAAATCCCATGAAATACAATGAAATAAAGGGTAAAGCATTCATGGTATATTAAATCAATATAACTCCATACAAAAGGAACATGGTGTATAACATGTAATATGACTTAAAGAATCAGAATTGAGACCAAGAAAAATATTATGGGTTGAGTAACACTTAAATCAAAACCCCTTAAAATAGAGGGATTGTTATTTAAATTAAAATAAAATGATTAAAATATAATTCATGATATGATATCTCAGATAGGAAGTATATGCACCGCATAAATGAAATTAGGTGCATAATACCAAATATGTCTCAAAGAGAGTAATTTAAGATGAAAAACTCTTAATTATTGTCCCAACTTCAATAAAAATAATTTAACCTATTGTATCACAAAAATATATATCTTAATAACTTAATTTATAACCTTAATCATATCTATTTTCTTTCATACTCTTCATAAATAGTCATTCTCTACATGAATTCTTCTGATTTTCCACATCGGGTGTTTGTAGTCTTGATTATTTGTACTTGTTTCATAATAGTGGTGTATGTATTAATTATTCTTCCAAATATCATCATTACTAGTTAATTAAGGTTACTGATAGGTATTTTTTATAATTATTTAAGATTATTCAAATTCCTTTCATGATTTTTTTAGTCTTTATCCTTGAAGATGAAATTGATAACAAGCATGTTTTGATGATTCTTAACAATCAAAGGGTGTTTTCTTAATTGATGGTTTAAATATTAATATAACATCTTCATAATAAAAAAATCATTATTTACATGTTTATATTATATTATACCAATAATTATGTTCCCATGGTCATTCATGATATAAATTCATAGTATTGTAGGTGGTTAAATTGACTGAAACATGAACATATGAAGTGGCTTTGTTATAATATCATTATACTGGAAGCATAATAATATTACTTAGTGTTTATTAGTGTGATATAGAAGAATTAAAAATGAAATATAAGAATATTAATGGATATGAAAATATTACATAATTTGAATAAAATGTTTGTCTCTTAGCACGCTTACTTTAGACGATTAAATTAATGATGATCATTTATTCATCATATCATTAATAGGTTCTCCAATTTGTCATACCCGGACCTTAATAATATTATAAAAATCATATTTTATCATTAAACTATTCTAGGAACCATAAATTATGGGTGGTGATGAAAGTGTTTTAGGGTTTTTTTTTAACTTTTAACTTTTACCCTAATTAACTTTTACTTTGTAATTAATTTATAAACTTGGTAATTAATTTTAATGAAAAAGATTAAGATTGGTTCTTTTACTTAATTTGATACTTTTTCTTTCAAAATTTAAAATAATTTTATCAAAAAAATCTAAAGGTGTGAAATTTTAATTTTAAAACAAACACACACTACCACAGAACAGGGCAAGGCAAGCGCTGCCCTTTATTAGCGCTAAATAGAAAGCGCTGATAAAGGGGTATGCCTTTATTAGCGCTAGTTAAAAGCACTGATAAATCTACCCTTTATCAGCGATAAAATAAGAACTGATAAAGGTTTCACCTTTATCAGCACTTTTTTTAGCGTCGATAAAGATTTTTATTCTTAATTTATATAAAATTATAATATTTATAATCGAAAATAATGTTTTTTGTATAGATTAACAATTATATACCAATATTTATAAATATATACTTTTTATTGTTATAATTATTAATAAATAGATATATATTTATCTTATATTCCATTTTAAATAAATATGTAAGAATATAAATAAATTATTAAATAAAAACTGTTGGAACCTTTATAAGCGCTCATTAAAAGAGCTGATAAAGGTATTTTTTATCAGCACTAAAATTAAAGCACTGATAAAACATACCTTTATCAGTGCTTTTAACGAGCGCTGATAAAGGTTCCAGCAGTTTTTATTTAATAACCCTAACAGGCCCTCCTCTCACGCACACAGTCAAGCTTTCACGAAAGCTGAACCAGGCCCCTCTTCTATCGCGACCTCTCCTCCTCCTCCTCCTCCTCATCCTTATCCTCCTCTTCCTCTGCTGCCGCCGCTGGGTTTTCCTCCTCCGCCACGACCTTCATCCTCCTCTGCCGTTGCTGCCTCCACCGCCGCTGCCTCCACCATTGCTGCCTCCGTCGTCGCTGCCTCCGCCGCCACTGCCTCCTCTGCAGCTGCCTTCGCTGTAGCTTCTTAATATCCAAGGTCCATCTTGATTTGATTGTACCCCAAGTACCTGTCAGTGATAGAAAGGTCTTGGAAACTATTAGTTGCATCAGTCAATATTTCATTGATCGGTAATGGGAAATCATCCTTTGGAAATGTTAATTAAGGTCTCTAAAGTTAATGTGGACCCTATTCTACCTGTTATTTTTCTTAATGGGGAAAATTTTGGTGATCCATCTTGGGTATTTCACTTCTAGGACAAAGTTAATTTTGGTGATCCATCTTTTTGCTGCCTTCAGTGTATGAAACCTTGGACAGGGTCCTGGTTTTAGCAATAGTAATGAAATATCTAAAGTTTATTTGTTTCAACCTTGTTTCCATTGTATGTTCATCTTTTATATTTTAAAATTCCGTTGAACTCATTCTATCGAAGGTGGGTTCTATAATTTATTGTTATCTTAAGGTGTGTTTAATCATGGTGTGGGTTGATTTCGGTTTTAGTGGGTTCTTGGGGTTTGTGGGATGTGGTAAATGGTGTACTCAGTTTTAGATTATTTTATTCTAATGGGTTTCTTCTATTTTTTGTTTTCTTTTCAGTTGTAAATCTCCTTATGTTGTGCGCCTCTCCTCTGCCACGAACGCACCTTTGTCGTGTTCTAAACGACACCTTCACGGTGCGTTTTCTCCTATTACTCATTGGTTTCCTCTTGTTCGCATGTTATTACTGTTTGATATTGATGGTTATAATATGAAATTTACGGGCTAAATGCCCTGCTGAAAATCGTGGTCGTTGGTGGTCCTTGTTTGTGCACTAAATAAATTGCATGTTGATTGGTTCCTGTTGAACATTTGAATATAAAAATTGGTAATTTACGTATACTTGACTTATGAATGAACACCCCAGGATGATAAAACTTTTGTGATAACCCCTGAATTAACAAACAAAATTGAATAAGGGATGCTTTGTAAAATCTGAAATTGTGATTGTTTGGTTTGTATGGTGTTGCGATTGTGAGCACGATTGTGTTTTTTTATGGTGTTGCGATTGTTGGAATGATTGATATTCCATTTGTTTTCCATGTTTTAGTTCTTCCACCATTGAATATCAATCCAAAATTTACCCATTTCAATGGCACCGCCACTTTTTTACTGGTGCAATTCTACTGAATCCTAGAAAACCACTTCTAGAGGACTATATGAGACACTTTATGGTGTGAAGATGATGTTTTTTAGATTATATATATTTTTAAAATACATGTTATGTATTCTTGTTAAATGGAACATGCTTCACTATACATGGATTTCATATATATTTTAATGCCACGCAACATTTATCTCCAAAATTTACACCACATGAATCATCTTCTGACTCAAACTTGAAATAAGTTTCATTTTAAATGTTACATGTCATGTGAACCTAGGTCACACACAATGTATCTCCAAGACATATACTTCAGCATGAAAGCATGTAAATGCCATGAAATAATGGTAGAACCACATGATATGTGTTTTACTTCACTCACACCATGTATAGAAACCATAGAAACTTTATGTGTATAGCCTATACACCCCTAGTGGTCATTTAAGGACTACACACCGTGTATTCCACAAAAATGTGATGCATAGCCAGTGAGGTGACTCGGTATGTATCTAAAGTGAACGCCTTTATCTCAAGTTGTTCTATATGTAATGTATTTTTAAAGGCATCATGCAGTCTTTGTAAGACTAACTTGGAATTAATTTGATATATGTCAGATTAAATCAGGTATCTTATCCATACATGATGTTCACCCTATTGGACACACCATGTATATGGATTTCACATGAGTTTAGAAATGGTAGTATACAACCAACCTTGACTGAGAACCCTACACATTGTGTATCCATTGAACAAATTGTGTGCTATGTTATTTTCATTATTATTATTTATTTTTCACTTAGATGATAGTATTTCATGTATGAGTGCATTATAAATATATTATCATGTAGATCACTATAGTATGATTCCCTCAATAATTGAAAATTTCACACGATGTGGTTTGGATATTTTAATTATCTTAACTCTTCTTGAGAGTTGACAAGTGAAAAGTGAGATGTTTAGAGAAAATATGGAGTATGGTACTCCCCCATGTTTTGGTGAAGAGTCCTCCATGTATAGGTTTTAGGTACTCCATGGAGATATACAAAAGACAGGGCACAGTCCCCTGTATATAGATAGAGTTCAATTACTTTCACATGTTTTGGGGTAGGTTTCTCTATTTCATGTATGAGTAGCCCATTATATCCTTACATTGTTTTTTTAGGGCATCCTACTGGTTATGTTTACAATCACACCTGTATGGCCTTTATAACCACATGTGATGTGTTTATTTTTATATTTTATAGTTTGGAGATGAAATTTGTGGACATAGAGTTAGTGAGGTTAGAGTAACAGTTAAATTGTATCCAATGACGGTTCATTGTAGAGGCATTTGTACCATGATTTTTTTTATAAAACCCAAACTATGCTACTTGATTAATTAAAACATAATATTAGGAAAGTTCGAGATCGAACCCATAAAGACGATGAATATGAATAAAGAATGGATGAATGCCAATCGGTTGACAAAAGAGTATGAAGATGTCATGAAAGAGTTTATCAAGTTTGCAGAAGATCATGCATGTGACCCTTCTCAAATCCTTTGTCCGTGTTTACGCTGTTGTTATTCAAGAAAAATTAGTCCAGAGGAGTTGGAAGAACACCTGATCTGTCACAAAATAGATCTAAGTTATACATGTTGAAATAAACACAGGGAAAAACGAATGTAGGTAGTGGCTCGGATAACACGGCATTTTATAGATCATCTGATATGATTACAATCATGAACAGTGAAGACAATCATATGGAGGATGTGATTATAGATGTGAATGATGATGGAGATCGTATTGATGAAATGACAAGGACAGTTGAAGATGAACTTCGTGATTGCCCAAAATTGTTTGATAAGTTAAAGAGTTGTGCAAAAATGCCATTGTATGTTGGTTTCACTAAATATACAGCATTTTCAGCTGTACTGAAGCTGTATAATTTGAAATCAGGCAATGGGTGGAGTGATGCCAGTTTTACGGAACTACTTGTTCTCCTGAATTACATGCTCCCAGAAGATAATGAACTCCCAAGCCGAACATACGATACCAAACGAATTCTACGATCAATGGGTATGATCTCTGAAATAATACAAACCTGCCCAAATGGTTGTATATTGTTTCACAAGGACCACAAATCACTTAAAGAATGACCAAAGTGTGGTGCTTCTCGATACAATAAAGATGATTCTAGTACTACGAAAGTTGTATGGTACTTTCCAATCATTTCAAGGTTTAGGCGCCTATATGGAAGTGAGGAGACTACATGACAATTCACATAGCATGCAGATACAAGAATTAAAGATGGGAAACTACGTCACCTGGAAGACTCTCCTCAGTGGAAGAGAATTGATCATGAGTATCCTGAATTTGGAAACGAGATGAGAAACCTTCGTCTGGCGTTATCTACAGATGGGGTGAATCCTTTTGGTTTTCAAAGTAGCAGTCACAGTACATGGCCAGTTATGTTGGTAAATTATAACTTACCACTGTGGTTATGCATGAAATGAACATACATCATGTTATCTATGCTTATATCAGGACCAAAACAACCGGGTAATGATATTTATGTTTATTTGGCTCCATTGATCAAGGATTTGAAAATATTGTGGGATTCAGGTGTTATGTTGTATGATGCTTACGAAAATGAAGATTTCACTTTGAAAGCCATGTTGCACGGGAAGATAAATGACTTTCTTGCTTATGGAAATTTTTCAGGATATAGCATTAAAGGAACTCAAGGGTATCCCATTTCCAAACAAGGTACACAATCAATTAGGCTGAAACATTCATCAAAAATTGTGTTTCTATGACATCGCAGATTTCTACCCCGACGGAATAAGTACTGATCTTGGACGACATCATTCAACGGAAGTTCAGAAGAACATGCAGCACCATCTCCACTAACAGGTGATCAATTGTTTGAGAAACTAAAAGATTTGGACACTACTTTTGGTAAACTGTTTTTGAAAAACCTTATGAAAATTGGTTGGAAAAAGAGATTAGTTTTTTTTGAATTACTATATTGGAATTTTCTGTATCTCAGACATTTTCTTGATGTTATGCATGTTGAAAAAAATGTATGTGATAGTGTCATCGGCACGTTTCTAAATGCACCCGACAAAACAAAGGATGGAATTAAGGCTAGATTAGACGTGGTTGATATGGAAATACAAGAAGAGTTGGCACCAACGAAGGGTGAAAAATGAACATTTATTCCTCCTGCTGCTTACACTCTTTCCAGGCAGGAGATATATCAGTTTTTCAACTTATTGAATGACGTAATGGTTCCAGAGGGGTATTCATCAAATATCAAGAACATCGTGTCAATGAGCAATTTAAAATTAAAGGGTCTGAAATCACATGACTTCCATGTTTTTATGAAAGATCTAATTCCTATAGATTTATGTTTCATTTTTTCCAAGAATGTTCACCATACATTAACGAAGATCTATTTCTTCTTCAAAGCTGTATGCAGCAAAGTTATAGACTCAGCAAAATTTCCAACTATGGAAAGAGAAATTGTCGTCATATTGCGTGAATTGGAAATGTTCTTCCCGCTGACATTTTTCGATATGATGGTTCATTTGATGGTTCATTTGGTGAGAGAGATTAGACTATGTGGTCATGTACATTATAGATGGATGTTCCCCATTGAACGGTATATGAAGATTTTGAAAGGGTATGTCAAAAATCAAAGGCGGCCAGAGGGTTGTATTGCGAAGAAATATATTGTTGAAGAAGCCATTGAATTTTGTACTGAATACATTTCTGGTGTGGAAAACATTGGCTTACCAAAATCTCATCACACTGAGCGGCTTGAGGGTGAATGAATTTTTGGAAGAGAGGTTGTCACAATCAATATTAAAGATCAGGAGCAGGCTCACCTTTACGTTTTTCATAACAGTTTTGACGTTGACCCATATGTTCAAACCCACAAAGAAATTATTAGGCGTTTGAATCCTTCTAGGTCTGAAAAATGGATATCAGATACACATAATTGATAGTTTATAGGATGGTTTTGGGACCATATTTTTAAGCAGTTAGATAAAAATACAGACTCAATTTCAGAATAACTTTGATGGCTAGCCGGAGGAGCAAGTGTGTATGTATTATCTTACAATTATTATACAGTTAATGGTTATACATTCTATACTAATGAACATGATGAAGACAGTACCATGCAGAATAGTGGGGTTACACTTGTGGCTGAGGCGATGCATGTTTCCGGTGCTAAGGACAAAAATCCAATTTATGCAAATATGTCATACTTTGGCATCATCAAACGAATATGGGAGTTGGATTATACAAAATTCAAAGTGCCGATTTTTCAATGCAAGTGGGTTGATAATAGGAGTGCTGTTAAAATAGATGAATTAGGATTCTTGAAAGTTGATTTCAGTAAGGAAGGGGAGAAAGACGAACCATTTATAATGGAATCACAGGCAGTACAAGTATTTTATGTTCCAGACCCCGCAAACCGAAATTGGTCAATTGTTCTGTTATCGACCAAAACAACTGAAGGGTCAGATGAAAGTTCAACGGAGGATGGACCTTTTATAGGGAATTCATAATCATTTCGCAACGGTCCCAATGTAGACAGTTTTTTGTATGTCGGAGGAGACCACAATGAAGGGATTTACATAGTCGATAGAGGAGTCAAATCTCTTCAGCCTTTAAAAAAGAGTACAATAATCATGTTATTTGTTTATTGTAATATACATTGTGTTACGTTATGTTATTATCTATTCGCTACTGCTTTTATGTGATCTAAATTAAATGTTAAACCACTTCTGTAGATAATGACTTCTGCACCTGCTGATGCACCCAATCCCAAGGCACAAACGGTCTCTCAACCAGCTGTTGGTGGTCCCAGTGTAGAGCAACAACAGGTTTCTCAACCAGCTGTTGGTGATACCAATGCAGAGAAACAACGGGTTTCTCAACTTATTTTTGCTGGTCTCAGTGCTGAGGTACAACGGGTTTATCAACCTATTGCTGCTGGTCCCAATGCTGAGGTACAACAGGTTTATCAACCTATTGATGCTGGTCCCAGTGCTGATGCTATCACTCCAGAGGAACATATTGATGATACTTCTAAGGAAATGGTAGGAAATGAAACCCTGAAAGCGCAAAAAAAACAAGAGCGTCGTAGTTTGACAGTGTTATCCAAAATCCTTCAGGCAAAAGAAAAAGGCATAAAATTTGATGTGGGATTGAATAAGCAAGGCCAACATGTTAACACCAACAGAGCCATATTTAGTAGTTACATTGGAATCGTCACTCGGCAACGCGTGTCGATTGATGTACAGTCGTGGCATCATGTTGTCACTGGGCTTAAGACACTAATGTGGGAAGAGATTATGGTAACATTATGATATCATTTTTTTAATTTATTAAAATAAAATAAATACCAAAAAATTAACTTACTCTTCATCATCCATTGCAGAGTGCATTTATAGTAGATTCCTCGTACAAGGAATATGTATTAAGAGTTGCAGGATGGATTCATAGAGTTTTCCGCACAATTTTAACAAAATATCATCTTAAAGATGTTGAAGGGAAAATCAAGCCACACCCACCTCCTCTTTATGCACACTTGATATCTCAAGGAGTGTGGGATGCATTTAGCAACTGTCGTGGGGAGCAGAATTTTCAGCTACATTGTGTGGGGTAATACATTGTTTGACGTTGCTTGTATTCATCACTTTGATTGATAGTTTTTTATTTATGAAATAGCAACTGAGTGCTAAAAATAAAAAACGCGCAACAGAACCAGCGTACCCTTACTGTAAAGCAAGGATGGGGTACGCTTCACCTGAGAAAAAATTGGTACATCTTTTAAATCTATCGTACTACTTGTATGTGACATAAAACAACACCATAACCATGTTTCTCTATTTATATACAGATTGATGAATTGAAATCGAAATCCATATCCATCCCACGCCATGTACTATAGAAGGAGGCTCATGTAAATAAAGAGAGGATACTGGTAGATGAAAACACACAAAAAGTGTGGGAAACATGTGTAAGTATGACATAATATAAATTTGATTTGCTTTAAATCACTATTACATTACAATGACTACTTATTTTTCTATATTTTATATCTGACATAATCACAAGAATCAACAACACCCGCACCAAATGAAGACATACTTTCAGCAGCCAGAACAGTATGGCCGCGTCAGAGGTGCGGGTTTTGGGGTGACACCCCAAACATATTTTCAAAAACAAAAACAAGCGGAGGATCAAAATGAAAAAATGGAAAAGCTACAAGAAAAATTAGCTATTTTCAAGAATAATTACAATACCAGAGAGAGATGATAGAAAGTTTGATGGGGGAGAGGCAAAGAGAAGAAACAACTCAACAACAACCTGTGCATGACGATCCCGCCCCACCCCCCATTAGCTTTGAGGCGAGCCATTCCCCTAAAAAAACAGACTTAGCTGAGGTAATCAATGTTTTAATAATTTTTTATGTGAAATGTGATTCACATATACACTGATACCTTTCCTGTACTAATATTCTACAGGGTGAAAATGACTGTGATTTATATCTATCAACTCCCACCTCACCTTGTAGCGAGGGATACGGTGTTCAATACGCAGAACGACATGCTACACAACAGACAACTTCCAACAGATCATTTTAGAGTGTCAATTAACATAGCTAATGAGCCGAGTGCCGAGATACCTGTTCCAAATGATGATAAAGACATTTATACGACTGAACAAGTTATTGGAACATCCATCGCATGGCCGGCAATTCTTGTAAAAAAACATGTCGACAAGGAGGTATCCATTTCCAATTTATTTTTCAATATGGACCTTTAACATTTAATAAAAAATGTATGAACTCATGAATGTTATTACAGAACGACAAAGATAAGGGGGTGAAATGAAATATTAGCTCAAAACTATCTCAAGGATCAACCAACCAATTGAAACGGTCTACTGAGAGCACCTTCACCTCGCCCGTTCTATATCCACAGTTAATATCATTTCAAGCTCATGTGGATACAAAGTTGATAGACGGCAATTCTCACACAGTTGATTTTGAAAAAAAAATATGTATGGAGAGGAAGCGTTATATTTTATTAGTTCTGAAAATGTAAATGAAATCCTCAAGTATGAATGGCTAGGTGCCTCAGTTATAAATGTATACATGAGGTATGTTTTCATGATTTGATTTTACAAAAGATGGTATACTCTGAAAATTATGACTAAATACATTTTATATTTTTCGCAGGCGTATATATGAAAAACAATTGAAGGGATTTCCCCATGAACAAAAATTTGGACTCGTTAGTCCTAACACCACCTCTTCAAAAAACGAAATATATTCTGATAAAGAGGCTATAATAATGTCATCCCTGCTCAAATCGCTTGAAAAAAAAATTACGGATGACAGACACTTTTTAATACCAACGATGCAGGGGTAAAACTCTATAATTTAATCATATCAACTATATTTTCATTTCTTTATTTACTTATTCCTTTTTTTATTTTTAGGCAACATTGGATGCTGATTGCAGTCAATTTGGATACTCCAAAGATTTATTTTCTGGATTCAATGCATGGATATCTAAAAAACCGACCACGCATGATGGCCTTTTGTTAATTTGTAATACACTAGATCCAACATTTTAAAACTAAAAATCTAGTTATATAATTTATGTTATCTTTTAATGAGGATTATGTTATGATAGGGTGGTGCATCAATATCATCTATAGCATGGAATGAATCCAGGGCCTAAGGATAAGAATGCCTACAAGATCTACAACTAGAAAAGTATCCTGTTATATATAATAACATTCCACTATCCAAACACATATCAAAACAAATTACTTATTTTTTTCAATTTTTTTCCATTGTCCAAAACAAACAAACGGAAAGGACTGTGGTTATTGTGTTTGTAAATTTATGAAATAGATTGTATTTCACCAACAAACTAGCATCCCTGGTGAAGTATTTTCGAAAATAATTACGAGTTAATTTAAAATATTTATTAATCCTTTGTGTATTTATATTTTTTTAGTACTACCATGACTGTCACAAAAACTCATATTCACAAGATGATATAGATGTGTTTAGAAATGAATAGGTAGCATACCTAATGGAAGATTGTACACAAATAGGATCAAGGTGAATTCCTACTAATGTTATCCATATATGATCATTGATATCTCCCTTGTTTACACTTATTGAGCATATATGATCACCCTTTATTATGTTTTATATCCTTAGGTTATGAAGAATGGTTTTAGAAATGATTTGTCTTTCTAGTAAAGCATAACTCATTGGACTACACTGGTCGATAGTGTGGAATTCGACCAATTCATAGTCATTCAGTCCACTCACAAGCATCTTAAAATCTTGATGGGAACCAATATCTTGGATTTTCAATTTTCTAATTTTAGTTTCCCTTAGATGTGAGTGGGGGATATTCAGGAGGGAGGGGGTCTCCAGGAGTGGTGGGGTGTCCAGGAGGGGGTGTGTCTAGGAGGGAGGGGGTGTCCAGGTGTGAGGGTGGGTGGGGGTATCCAGGAGGGGAGGGGGCTGTCCAGGGGGTGTCTAGGAGTGGGGGGTGTCCAAAAGAGAGGGGGGTGTCCAGGGGGTGTCCATGAGTTGGGTGTCTAGGAGGGGAGGGAGGGGTGTTTCCAGAAGGGAGGGGGTGTCCAGACAAAGATCTATTAAATTACATTAAATAATGATAATATACAATGGGTAGATCACTTATAGAGTAGCCTAAAGTGGGTCCGTAGTGAGGCGTCAAAAGTTCCAACCAACCAAACCAATTCCAAGCCCATGTAACGGCCCATGAATTATATTCCAGTTCAATTTGAGGCCCAATATATCTTATTTAATGTCATAAATGCCCAACATATGCATCATTTACCTTTCTCACATTATATTTATGTGAAATTTTGTTCATATTCTTCCAATATATTTTATGTTTGGTGTTTTTCCTTGATTTGTTGAACTGTATCTCTTTAAAATATATATGATTTTATAATTAATATTATTGAATGATGGTATATGAATAATATTTATTCCATTATCAAATAGATGATGAAAATATAGTTGGATAAAGAAGGTTATTAATGGGTATACACTAAAGAACTAGGAGGGAGGGGGTGTCCAGGAGGGAGGGGTGTCCAGGTGGGAGGGTGGGTGAGGGTGTCCAGGAGGGGAGGAGGGGCTGTCCAGGAGGGGAGGGGTTGTCCAGGGGTGGGAAGGGGGCTATCCAGGGAAAGGGAGGGGGCTGCAAGGGGAGGGAGGGGGGTTGTCTAGGAGGAGGGAGGGGGGTTGCAGGTGGAGTGGTGGGAGGGAGGGGCTACAAGGGGGGTTGTCCAGGGGTAGAGAGGGGGCTGTCTGGGGGGGATGTCTCAGAGAGGGGAGGGAGGGGGTTGTTCAGGAAGGAGGGGGTGTCCGGGAGGGGAGGGGGTTGTCCAGGAGAGGAGGGGGGTTGTCCCGGAGGTGGGAAGGGGGTTGTCTAGGGAAAGGGAGGGGGATGCAAGGGGAGGGAGTGGGTGCTATCCAGGGGTAGGGAGGGGGGCATTGATGTCAACCGGAGCATCGAGGTAGATCAGAAAACATGATAAAAGACTATTTTGATCCTTTAACAAGATCACCATATTGACTTTAAATAGAATTTAATATCTGCATTTAGTCCATCAAAGACATGACTAAAATCCCAAAAGATAAGACTGAAATTCACTCAAATGTAGGTTGTAGAATCCATGCATTATGTGCCAGGTTTTTTCCAAAAGTTTCACCTAGGTGCTTAAAATAAGAAGCTGTTACAGTTCACTATCTCAAGAGTGATGGTGTGGTTCCATCAGTGGGTTTTTTTCCTCCGAACAAGAACGTCAAACGGTACCACTGGATTAAATAGCACTGATTCATAATCAGCCACGGTCTGAATGGTAGTGCAAACATCTTTTATGGATAAGTTCTCACATTTTTTCACTCATTTGTCCCATCTCCGCAGTTCCCTTCCATCGAACAAAGGTTTTTCAGTTCCTCAGGCAACTTGGTTCCCATCGCATGCAACTGTGATCACGTTCTCCATGTTGTTATCACCTCTGTGCTATATCCTCCATGATCATTGTTGACCGAGCATTGTCTTCTACAGTTTCTTCGAGTCCAGACGCATGATTTTTCCAATTTCACCATACTTTCCGACTATCGCACGTGGTCCCATGGTAAACAAAGTGTAGACAGCTCCTCTTGCTCAATTTCAACCGCATTTTCTGCCAAAGATGTGACCGCCATCCTGATTGCATCTCTCCCATTCATCTCCCTATTTCCGCCTCCGTCAGAACGTTTCAGTCTCCTCCATAGCCAACATCAACCGATCGTCTTCCTTTATCTGTGTCTCAATCATTCTCATCACCAATGTAAGTCGTTCCCCCTCTTATTGCGGCACTTTCTCCATGTTGTTCAGCATGTTAGTGGTGTGTTTTCAGTATTCAGCTTGCTTCGTCAACTCATGTTCCCACCTGCGCTGCTCTTGATCCCACTGCTGTTGGTACAACTGAGAGCTTCCATTTTCGATACAATGGCTTAATTCTAAAAATTTCAAGGGTTTCTTCCTCTTTTTGTAATAGAATATTTTTTTATGACAATATTTTCATTTGGTCATACCCACTAAAATTTATTATTATTATTGTTACTATTGTCATTGATAGATTTGTAGTTGATTTTTTTTCATTGTCCAAAGATATCATTTGGTTTTTTCTGGTTCAAGTTCACTATATATTTGCAGAAGAATATATTTTTGTTCTGTCAGGGGGGTTGTCTCGGGGAGGGGAGGGAGGGGGTTTTCCAGGAAGGAGGGGGTGTCCGGGAGTGGAGGGGGTGTCCAGGAGGGGAGGGGGCTGTCCAGGAGGGGAGAGGGATGTCCAGGGGGTGGGAAGGGGGCTGTCCAGAGAAAGGGAGGTGGCTGCAAGGGGGGGGAGGGGGTTTTCTAGGAAGAGGGAGGGGTTTGCAGGTGGAGTGGTGGGAGGGAGGGGGCTGTAAGGGGAGGGGGGCTATCCAAGGGTAGAGAGGGGGTTGTCTAGGGGGGGCTATCTCGGGGAGGGGAGGGAGGGGGGTTTCCAGGAAGGAGGGGGTGTCCGGGAGGGGAGGGGGTTTGTCTAGGAGAGGAGGGGGTTGTCCATGAGGTGGGAAGGGGGGTGTCTAGGGAAATGGAGGGGGATGCAAGGGGAGGGAGGGGGTTGTCCAGGGGGAGGGAGGGGGTTGCAGGTGGAGTGGTGGGAGGGAGGGGGTTGCAAGGGGAGGGGGGTTGTCTAGGGGTAGAGGGGGATGTCTAGGGGAGGGGAGGGAGGGGTGTCCAAGAGGAGAGGGGGTGTCCAAGAGAGAGGGGGGACTGTCTAGGAGGTGGGAAGGGGGTTGTCCAGGGAAAGGGATTGGCTGCAAGGGGAGGGAGGGGGGTTGTCCAGGAGGAGGGAGGGGGGCTGCAAGTGGAGTGGTGGGAGGGGGGATGTCCAGGGGTAGAGAGGGGGCTGCAAGGGGGGTTGTCCAGGAGGAGGGACGGGGGTTGTAGGTGGAGTGGTGGAAGGGGGGTTGTCCAGTGGTAGGGAGGGGGATGTACGGGGGGATTTCTGAGAGAGGGGAGGGAGGGGGGGTTTGGCTAATCACACTAAATAACTAGGAGATCAAAATAAAAGTGAACTGGTATGATCATGGCATATCTAATTATTTAGTTTCTCATCAAGACCTCTTTAAAACTGAGAAATACAAAACAATATTTATAAGTCAATGAATCATGTTGAGCCTCTTCTAAAATATTAATTCAATCCAAGGAAATATGGACATGTAAAGGTTGTAACAGGTAACAATTGACATTTTATTAATGTATTCTTTCGTATTAATGTTTAATTTATTTCATTATTGTATTACTAATATAATATTTCTTTTCTTAAATAGGTGAAATCTTTTTTCTGAGTTCGAATGCTTTGTTCGGCAACTAATACCATGGACGACAATTTTTTAGAGCAAATCATGGATGCAAAAAGGATGAAACGTAAATGTTTTTTAACTTTTTGTTGGATAATTGTAATTGTAACCAAATTAAACATTGTTTGAAATGTATATAGCAGTGTGTTGTTTTTTATTCATGATTTCAAGTAAATGTATATAGCATTTTTGTTCTTTTGTGCTTTGTGTGTAGGTGTTGTTTGTGCTGTGTGTGCAGGTGTTGTCTCATGTGTGCAGGTGTTGTGCAGGTTCTAGGTTTGCATAGGAAATTTGGCCTTTATCAGCGCTAATTAAGCGCTGATAAATGGATAATATATCAGTGCTCAAAATAGCACTAATAAAGGTAGTATTTAGCAGTGCTATTTTTAGCACTGATATATTATCCATTTATCAGCGCTATTTTTAGCACTAATAAATACTACCTTTATCAACGTTATGTTTAGCACTGATAAAGGGGACCCCCCCCCCCTTATCTTTGCCGAGATTAACAGCACTTTTTTAGCATTGTTAAAGGTGGTTTTTAGCACTATTAGAATCCCTATTTGTAGTAGTGACACTTAATCATGTAAAATAGTGTTTAGAAAAATAACGTTTTGTACTTTAAATTTACATATAATATAAATTTATCTTGGATATTGATTTTAATGACATGGATTGATTTATTATAAAACAAGTAAAGGGTATGATTATTTAAAGGAAATCCAAAATAGAATATCCCTTAAAAATATTTGATTCAAAGACATGATCAAAAATAGTTTTTTTATTAAAGTAACATTTTAATTAGTTCTAAAAATATTGAACATAGGATTTCTATGCTCGAAGAATATTTTAAAATTCATAATTTTATTTCATAGATTCATATTTGATAACCTAAAATTTATTTTAATCTTATAGATCATTCTTATATAATGATAAAGTCATAAAAATTACAAGTTTCATGAATACCGTATTTTTCAACTAAAAACCAACCTTTTCATATAAAACTAAAAAAATCATAATAAATAAATTTTGATATGAGAAATTCAAAAATGAATTTAATTTTTATTAATTTAAATTTTCAAAAATTATAAATTCATTTTTTGAATAAAATCATAAAATATAATGAAAACTCATTTTTATTAGAAATTAACATTTTCAAATATTAACGGTTATTATTCTTATTTCATGTCATTTACCAACTAAATTGGTGTTAACCAATTATTAATATCAAACATAATTTACCATTAATCATATGTTTCTTGAAATAGAAATACATATCACATAAAAGGTAACTTTTAGAAAAATACTTTTCTAAATAATAAATGATCTTATTAGTCATTTTAGATAAACTAATTTAATTTCATTCAAATTAAAAGTAGCATTTATTTTCTATATACATATAATTCATAAAGAAGTTACTCATATTCATTTCTTCTAATTCAACATCTAGGTTTTTAATGGTCTAAACTTATCACGGTTTTGTTTTAGTTCAATGTTGTGTGTGGAGCAAGCTATCAAACACATTGGCTTATTTAAAGGTAATCATATATTAGAATTTTGGGGTGTTATATTGGTTTCTCTTTAATTATGGTGATCGATTTGTTGGATTCTTTGGTTATGGTCTTTATTTAATGATTGTTAAGTTTTGTTTAGTGATCGTTGGAATATAAGGAGCTCCCCAATGAATGGTTTATGTAGGTGGTCTCAACCCTCTGTGTAGTTTTTATGTTATGCATGTGACATATCTACCACCTATTTTAAAAACTAATAATAAAGCTTAAACATTAATTTTTAAATTATGAATGTGAGGTTTTTCAATGGTATTTTAATGTCAAATAAAATATTTTCAATAAAATTTTACATAAAACTGGTTTCAACTCATTCCTGATTATTTAAAAACCTTGATTTAAAACTTACTGTAAAGTTGTTTTATAGAAAAGTATTTGTCATTCATATAAATATTAAATTTGAACATGTAGTTAAGAATCTTTAATGGTTTGTATGTACCATTTTCTCTCTACATCCTTATATGTGTCATACTTAGATAAGTTATATTCAATGTACTTATCTACTTTGGTGAGGGGCATGTGATGTTCTCATCCACGTAGATGAATGATATGTGATGTATTCATTGACTCGGTCAGTCTATACTCAAAGAATTGAGAGTGTATAAGTAGTTATGTGAGATTTGGAATACTTTATGTCTCATGGTCACTCAATGTCTTAGACAAATGGATTATATGATTATGCCTTCTTGTATATGATACATTTGGTGAACACGGGTATGAAGATACATGTGTTTGATAAAGATCATGCTAGATCCCTTTATAGCTTGAGTATCATTGAAACTTTGTTAAAGACTGCTCTTTGCTTACATTTATGGATTCAAAAATTCATAATTAGTTTTAATGCTACAAAGGCTTGTGAGGCCTCATTTTGTGATTGTTTGAGCAAGGATCAAGTTTATAAAATTTTGAGAGCTACCCCAAAAGTGTTTTGGAGGATATCTAAAAGTTTTGGGTGGATTTTTACATGTCGTTACAACATGTGGTAAAAATGTATGATGTCTAATCCAAAAAGAGTTTTGGATATAGTTTCACAAATTCTTACATATGATGTGATATAAAATGAATGTGTGCTAAGTCTATGAGGATTCTAGTGTAAGTGAGATATTAATGGATACTTTCACTAAAAGGATGACCACGACATGGTGGTTTAGACCACATCATGGTCTATCCTTATGTGCATCATGGCATAGTGCGAGACACTATGTCATGGTGGTTGTATATGGGATTACTGTTTCAAACAATAATTCTTGGTTTGGCCTCATAATTCCACTCCAGCTATCATTATCATTTAGATCATCATATGGTGATGATTAGAGGAGTCTGAAAGACCCAAATTAATAGTTTAAATATTAAACTAGTAATCATAAATGAAGATCCAAGTGTTAAAATAGTCACAACTCGTGAAGCATTTATGAAACACTCTATTTAATGCTACTGGATTCGATGTAGCTCGATCCCCTATGGATGTTGTTGGGACGAATGATTTCGGCACATACTATGCACCTGGTCGTCAACTCTGCAAGGGTCGAGCTCCATGGTGAACTTGTTGGGAGTTGCAGTGGGCAATACGGCCCTAATTGGGGGTCTAGGGGCCAAAGTCCCCCGACCCAATTTTTTTGGGGAACTTTTCTAATGATCCAAGCTTAACATACATGAATATTATATTAATTTTTTAGAATACTTAATACATTACACAAACAGACACCCAAAGACTGTATTAGTTTAGTGCCTTTGGAAACTTGGAACACATTCTTCTAATTTAGTGAAAGATCTTCAACATATCCCATAAATATCTTCCCCCTTATTTTTCCTACATAAAACCTTTCTTTATATCCAAGGGAAAAGAAAACATATGAAAATGGTGAGCTCAGATGCTTAGTAAGTGTAAATAAGGAAAATATCAAACAAAACATGAACATAAGAATGTAAAAACATGAACATGACTTTGAAAATCATACCATGTATAAAATATATCAAAATATTGAGTCATGAAATAAATCTTCGAAATTTATAAGGCATAAATCATAAAGGAACAAGAGCCATGAGAAAATAGCACTGGCATAAAACATGTAATTGTGGAAAACACATAAGCATAGAAAACCAATCCCATATTATCAAAGGATTATTTCCAATACCATCATAGTGGACAAAGTTCTTTACTGAACTGAGTTCACTCCTCGTTTCAGCCTTGTATTACCGAACCAAGTTTACTTACCATTTCATCCTTGTATTACTGAACCGAGATCATTTCTCATTCTGGCCCTGTATGTAACATCCCAGGTAAATAAAGAATAAAGCATTTTCATATTTATTAATATTTATGAATTAAATATTAATTTTACTTTAAAGGGGTTGCTATGTTCGATAGTGTACCCGATACGCAACAATGAGTTTCATTGAAATCTTACGTTGCACACAAGTAATATAAAAATGTTATTTTAAATGGTAGTTAACACATAGTCATTGTATTGGCGGGAATGGATAGAAATAACTAAAATATGATTATATTTTTTTTAAAATGTTTTTACATTTATCCAATAAAAGATAAAGGCTTAAAATATGGAAAGAATTCAATTTTAGGCATATATACCCTAATTTTCACTAAAGGTTCACTTATCGCCTTTTGATGGCGAACCGTCATTAAATATAGTTTTGGTCACTTTTATATATTCTATTGGACCAAATAAAACTCTTCTTTAGAATCGGGACATCAAAATTTACTTTGTGTAAATTTTTGGTATTTTTCTGATAAAGTTCATTTTTAATGAATAGTGAAAAATGTTGTATTTTAATTCAAACCCTCTTTTTAATATAATTTATTTATATGATTAGATTATCTTTTGATTTGGTTTTAGAGTTGAATTAGAATATATTTTTACCATTTAATCCAATAGTGGTCGTTGGAATTAATTTCAATTTGAAATTGGACTTAAACTAGGGTCAATCTTTTGATACTTATTGTTTCATAAAAACACGTTATTTGCTCTGACAGCGGGAATTAATTATTAAATTAATTAATACAACTTATATGTTTCGAATTTTGTAAAATAGACATCATTTTTGAATTCAGAATATCAAATATAGCTTAGGGTGAAGTTTTGGTATTTTTCTGAAAAACTTCAGTTTTTGATGAATAATAAAACCACTAAGTGGTACTTAAAAAAACTGATTTTTCATTTAAATGAAATTTTACCACCTCTGTGTTTTGAATTTCAAAAATCCAACATACATGGTTGTCATTAAGAAGTAAAATGTGGTTCAATGGGATTAAAATAATTTTTTGGTGAATAGTAACTTTTAAGTTTTAATCGCGGTTAGAGGTAATTAGTGTAATTTAAGGTAAGAATAATATTTAAATAATATTAAATAAACTTGACACATGTCCTACCCTTATTGGATATGTCATGTACGACCAAGAAAATCCATGGGTCAACTTGGGGACTCCATGGAGCCACTTTGGAAGGAAAATGACATTAATATCTTTTTATTTAATGTTAAAGTAAAAATGTCACAAACATGAGTTGATTTACTAAAACAATTTTTAAATGGGGTTATACAAGTCATATTTTTTACTATAAATATTAATTATAAAGCTAAAAATATTTTCTACATCATGATATTTTTTTTATAATTTTTAGACATTAAATAAATTAAATTATTTATGACACCATGATGATGCAGCGATTACCTCATTATTTAACGATTTAAATAAAATGAAAACATAATGTAAAATATAAGACCTACACTTGTCAAAAACCTATTGTATGGGTATATTTCTAACTCTTATCACCTTATCCTCTGATTATATCAATGTGGGACCTTTTAAATCCGAAACTCATTTTAAAATAATGTAACATTTCTTTACTTTCCAAGAGTGTCCCTCCTCTCCTCTTATAAAAGGCCCTCACCTCTACCACCTTACCCACACTTCCAAAGCCTTTGGATCAGCCAAAACCTTCCCATTTTGTCTCTCCACATCCCTCTATTACTCTTAGAAGCCTCACTTTGGACATAAGTCTTCCCAAGGAAGCCTTTGAGCTCAAATCAAAAAGAGTTACCCGATTTTAAGGTAATGTCTTCACTTGTGTTCTTTTATTTTATTTTGCTTCTCCAACCCCATAAACACTTTTTATTAATTTCTTTTGTAACAACTCCAGTATCTTCAATATACTAGGATGTTTTTATAAGAATCATTCGAGCTACACTTACACACACCTACATCTAATGGTTAAAGAACATACTGTTTCTGTGGATGGCGAATTTCTGCCTCACGAAATGATGATTGTTCAATATTTTTCTAACACCTTCAAAGGTGGCCATTAATATGTCACTATATTTATATATGATATTTAATATGTTTATTTTTTCCTTAAGCTTCTGTATTTTTCATTTATGTCATACCTTTATGGCTTCCATTATGGGTATACGCAATATCTTTATTTTAGGAAGTGCGGACTACCGCCCCCTCAAAGTGATTTGATTCGTCAATGCCATATGTGGGACGTATAAAGGATGGATTTAAAGTTATTATATATGATGTTATACTGGAATTATAATATACATTTATATAATTATTATTTCTTTCCATTAAATTATGAGATATAAATGAAAGTAGCGTTCATGCGTACGTACGGCTTACCGTCTCTATGAACGGTGCATTTCATTTCTTATCCCAAAATGTAATGTACTATTATAAGTACATGTATATAATGGATATATATGATGTATGATACATCTAAAAGATGAATATAATTCTGGAATTAAAATATACATACCTCTCATTTAGTTTTAATTCCATTAATATGACATAGAAATGAAAGTAGTGTTCATGCGTACGTACGGCTTACAGTCTCCATGAACGGTGCGTTTCATTTCTTACCTCTAAATGATTATGTAATATTATAAATACATGTATATGCTGGTTATATATGATATATATGATATCCAAATCATGAATATCATTCTGGATATAATGAACCTTTGACCACACGAATAACATGTAATTGTAAGAAGTCCACTTTCGACTTAAGAACCAAATATCGACAAAACAAACATTATTAACTTAAATGATTACATAATGTTTATAACATTGTAATAAGTGATATAAAAGTAATAATGAACTTGAAGAAGGTTCTTAAGCAAGTAGAAATTAACTCAAGTTTATCATTCAGGACGTTAAATAACGATCGAGTCAAGTCGGACCCGAGGTAAGGGACTTCATCTCAATCTCGATTCATTGAGGCATATTTTGTTTTATACACAACTTTATTTTATACGGTGTATAAACCCCTTTGAATTTTACTTTTATACAAAAGTAATCTTTTTCTACGAAGCGTTTTACTAAACGACAAAAAGGAATGTTTCTTTTAACGTACGCGGTGACAAGGACCTTTTCCGCCGCCGCGAGTATTATTTGGTCTTTGGCTTCCTCAACAAGCCGTAATGTTTTTTCTAAAATTAAATAAATTCCATATACTGTTTTATGTATTTTGGTATTGAAAAAGAGTTTTTTTATAATGGATTTTTTTATGTCAATATATTTAAGTGATATATTATGATTGAAATGTGGAAATGTTTTATTTCCTTTATAATTGTTATGATTTTATAATGGTACTTGGACATTTGACGGGTGGTTACGTGATAAACCATATGACAGGTGGTGCCGTGAATACCAGGATGGGTGGTTACGTTATAACCTCCAATGCATTGGGTATGGAAGTCAGCTGTATGGCTATTCCATTAAGTGATATGTGTGGAAGTCGACCGTATGGTTATTCCATTTAAGTATGTTTATGTCCCAAGTTACCTTTATATGTTATGTGATATTTATATGGGTTTTATGGTAATATTTTGGTTACAAAAGGGTAAGTAATGATCTTTTACTCAGTGAAGATTTTTTACTACTTCATAAAGGTGAAAAGTATTACTTTGATAAAGTATACATGGTTTACTTGTTGTTTTGATAAACTAACAGTTTTCATTCTTTGTGTATCCCTTACTGAGATTTTTATGCTCACCCCAAGTTTTTTTGAAATGTTTTTCACAGGACTTACTATGGAATAGGGTCAAGAATGGGATCAAGGGAAAGTCATGCTATATAAAACATGGAACTAGACATGTTTCTTTTTAAGAGTTTTTATTCTATGGAAACTTAGTAGAAGTGTCTACTTTGTAATCTTTTGAGATGTAATAGTTATGTCCTAATTCTCTAAAACTCTAAACCTGAAAAGATCCTCAATGTGAATTATTCATTTAATTAAATATTAAGTAAGGTTTAACACCGGGGCCTTATAGTTGGTATCAAAGGTCGGTTTAGATAACTTTTGGAGTTAGAATTCTATTAAATGATTATCCAAAAATATTTTTTTTATGGTCAAATTGAAATAATATAGCATTTGAGGATTACCATGTTGCTTCATCTAAGACATGTTTGTTCAGAATGGTTTTCCGCAGAGGAAACAGGGAAGTAGTGCTAGGAAGGCATACAAAAAGAAATAACCTTCCGAATCAGCATCCTGAGATGGTCGGAATTGGAACTGAACAGTTTGTTGCAGTGATGGCACAGTTGACTTAGGCTATAAATGGTGGTGGTATCCATGCACGAGATCAGCCAGATCAACCGCAGAGGAACATGTCAGTGGTGGAACATTTCATGAGGCAACATCCCCCATCATTTAGAGGATCATCTGACCTCGTGCAAGCTAAAGGGTGGATTAAAGCACTGGAGAAGATTTTTGATGTCATGGGGTGTTTAGAACATCAAAAGGTTAGTCTTGTTGTTTACCGTTTTGAAGGTGAAGCTGATCAGTGGTGATCGATGGTGAAAAATATCAGGGATAGTGAAGAGATTGATGATCTTCACTGGGACGAATTCAAAGGTATGTTTCTTGAGAAATATTTTCCTAAGGTGGTTCGTCTTAGGATGGAAAAACAGTTCCTAGAATTGAGGCAGGAGGATGACTCAGTGGCTGTTTATGAAGTAAAGTTCACTCGATTGGCAAGGTATGCTCCAAACTTCATATGAGATCTTGATAGTAAAATAAACCATTTTTACTCAGGGTTAAATCCAAAGTATCGAAGGGCTTTAGCTTCTCGTGAGTTCAAAAGTTATGAAAAACTTGTTCGATGTGCGGAGAAGGTGGAAATGGAGTTTGTCGATGATCAAGTGTTCGTTGACAAACAACAGAATAAGAGGTCTAGTTGGCAGGCAAAGGGGAAGAATTCATCAAAGAAGCAAGGAGGTAAGAAAACCAAATATCCATCCTGTGAGAAGTGTGGTAAAATGAATCCTGGAGAATGTTTATCCAAGTCTGGAAAGTGATTTCGGTGTGGTAAGTTTGGTCATATTGCTCGTAACTGTAAGGAAGATGATCAAGCAGGCAATGAAAAGTCAGCGGTAAGATGTTTTAAGTGTAATGAAATGGGTCATTATTCAAATGAGTGCCTAACGAAGAACTCAACTAGGGGAAAGCAGCCAGACTACAAGCAGAAAGGGGTGTTGAAATCTTTTGCAACTACTTCAGTAGATGTTGGGACATCGAATGAAGTAGTATCAGGTATACTGTTTGTTTGTTCAGATTATGCCAATGTGTTGTTTGATTCAGGGTCTACACATTCTTTCATTTCTGATAAGTTTTCTAGTAAATTGGAAATTCCATCTCAAGATATGAATCCTGAACTTATGGTAAAAACACCCGGAGGGAACGTTGAGACAAAAAGGAATTATAAGAAACTTCCTATCCTTGTGTGCGGAAAAAATCTACCAGAAAACCTTATTGTTTTGCCTCTAGTAGAGTTTGATGTTATTTTAGGCATGGATTGGCTTTCTGTTTATCATGTTAAGATTGACTGCAGAGCTAAAATGGTTTCTTTTTAGAAAGATTTTCAGTTTGTGTATAAGAATGAACCCTTGATTTTGATAACATATCAGGAAGTTGAGAAACTAGTAAAAGATGGAAATGAATGTTACCTTGCACATATTGTTGAAAATAAAGGAACTGTTCAGATTAATGATGTGTCAGTGGTAAATGAGTATCTTGATGTTTTTCCTGATGAGTTGCTTGGTATTATTCATGATCAGGAAGTTGAATTTACTGTTGACTTAGTTCCTAATTCTAATCTAATTTCAAAACCCCCTTATCGAATGGATCAAGTTGAACTTTTAGAGTTAAAGAAGCAATTGCAGGAGTTATTAGATAAAGGTTTCATTCGACCTAGCACATCACCATGGGGTGCTCCTATCTTGTTTGTTAAAAAGAAAGATGGATCAATGAGACTTTTCATTGATTATAGAGCCTTGAATAATATTACTGTTAAGAACAAGTATCCTTTGCCTCATATCGATGATTTGTTTGATCAGCTCCAGGGAGCTCAGTATTTTTCGAAGATTGACTTGAGGTCGGGGTACCATCAGTTGAAATTAAAAGAAGAAGACGTTACAAAGACTGTGTTCCGTACTAGATATGGCCATTATGAATTTGTAGTTATGCCTTTTGGGTTAACCAATTCACCTGCTGTATTCATGGACCTTATAAATAGAATTTTCCATGAGTTCTTGGATAAGTTTGTGGTTGTTTTCATTGATGATATTTTAGTGTTTTCTAATAAGTAAAGAGGATCATGAAAGTCATTTAAGGGTTATCTTTCAAACCTTAAAATAAAAGAAACTATATGGAAAATTCATCAAGTGTTAGTTTTGGTTACAACAAATTTCTTTCCTTGGTCACATTGTTTCAAAAAATGGCATAATTGTTGATCCTGCTAAAACAAAAGTTGTTGAAGAATGGCCAAGACCCACAAATGTAACCTATATCCGTAGTTTTCTTGGTTTAGCAGGTTACTACCAAAGGTTTGTTGAAAAATTTTCATGATTATCTAGTCCAATGACTAAGCTAACTCGGAAGGGTGTTAAGTTTATCTGGACAAAAGAATGTGATGATTGTTTTCAGGAGTTGAAAAGAAGATTGGTGAATGCTTCAGTTTTGGCACTTCCTTCTAGGAATGGTGAGTTTGTTATCTACAGTGATGCTTCATTGAAAGGACTTGGTTGTGTCCTTATGCGGAATGATTATGTAATTGCATATGCTTCACATCAGTTGAAAACTTATGAGGTAAATTACCCTACACATGACTTGGAATTAGCTGCTGTTGTTTTTGCTCTAAAAATTTGGAGGCATCATTTGTATGGAGTAAAGTGTGAAATATATACTGATCACAAAAGTTTAAAGTATATATTCACTCAGAAAGAATTGAACATGAGACAGAGGATATGGCTAGAATTAATCAAGAATTATGATTGTACAATTCATTACCATCCAGGAAAAGCAAATAAAGTGGTTGATGCTTTGAGTCGAAAAAGTAATGCTTCATTAACCATGTTGCGTTTGGAACGTGATCCTTTGGTTAAGGATTTGATGAGCTTTAGCATGGAAGTTGTTTGTGCAGGATGTCCTTCTGTTTTGTTTCAGGTATCAGTGAAATCTTCTCTATCAGACAGAATTAAGCAAGCACAGAAGCAAGACAGCGAATTGCAGGAAAAGGTAGAGCTGGTTCAGAAGGGTAAGTTGCCTGAATTTAACATTGATAATGATTGTGTTTTGAGGTTTGGGAAGAGATTATGTGTGCCTGGTGATTCACAATTGAAGAATGAGTTGTTATGTGAGGCTCATAGTTCCCCGTTTTCAGTTCATCCTGGCAGTACTAAGATGTACAGAGATCTGCGGGAGTATTACTGGTGGGATGGAATGAAAAGAGATATTGCTGATTTTACTATGAAGTGTTTGACTTGTCAGCAGGTTAAAGCAGAGCGGCAGTTACCGAAAGGGATGCTTCAGCCTTTACCAGTGCCAGAGTGGAAATGGGAAAACATATCCATGGACTTTGTTGTGATATTACTGAAGACATCTCGAGGTAATAATGCAATCTGGGTTATTGTTGATCACTTGACTAAATCTGCTCATTTCCTTCCTATTCGAGATATTTTCTCTCTAGATCAACTTTCTCGATTGTATCTTAAATAGATAGTCAGGTTATATGGAGTTCCCCTCTCCATTGTGTCTGATCGTGATCTCAGGTTTACTTTTAACTTTTGGAAAGGCCTTCAGAAGTCGTTGGGTACTGAATTAAATTTTAGTACAGTTTTTCATCTGCAATCAGATGGGCAGTCAGAACGAACAATTCAGACCTTGGAGGATATGCTACGAGCTTGCTCTATGGATTATCAGGGAAGTTGGGACCAACATCTTTATTTGGTTGAGTTTTCTTATAATAACAGTTTTCATTCCAGTATACAGATGGCAGCATTTGAGGAATTATATGGGAAGCAGTGTCGAACTCCAGCTTTTTGGGATGAAGTGGGTGAAAGAAAGCTGATGGGACCAGAATTGGTAGAAGAGATGGCAGAAAAAGTTCAGTTGATTCAGAAACACATGAGAACAGCTCAAAGCAGGCAGAAGAGTTATGCGGATAACCGGAGGAAGGATCTATCTTTCGAGGTAGGTGATCATGTTTTCTCAAGGTTTCTCCATGGAAAAGTGTGATGCGATTTGGTAAGAAAGGAAAGATGAGTCCAAGGTTCATTGGACCATATGAAATTCTGGAGAGAGTTGGATCAGTTGCATACAGAGTGGCGTTACCTCCGAGTTTATCTCAGGTACACAATGTTTTTCATGTTTTGATGTTGAGAAAGTATATGCCAGATCCATCTCATGTTTTGAGCCCGGAGGTAGTTCAGTTGGAAGAGAATCTCTCTTATGAAGAACAACCAGTCCAGATTCTTGACCGAAGAGAGCAGGTGTTGCGAAATAAGGTAATTCACCAGGTAAAGGTTTTATGGAAAAACCATATGGTTGAAGAGGCAACGTGGGAATCTGAAAATGCTATGAGGTATAAATACCCCCACTTATTTTGATAAGTGAATAAAATTGCGAGGACACAATTCCCAAAAGGGGGGAAGGATGTAACATTCCAGGTAAATAAAGAATAAAGCATTTTCATATTTATTAATATTTACGAATTAAATATTAATTTTACTTTAAAGGGGTTGCTATGTTCGATAGCGTACCCGATACGCAACAATGAGTTTTATTGAAATCTTACGTTGCACACAAGTAATATAATAATATTATTTTAAATGGTAGTTAACACATAGTCGTTGTATTGGCGGGAATGGATAGAAATAACTAAAATATGATTATATTTTTTTAAATGTTTTTAAATTTATCCAATAAAAGATAAAGGCTTAAAATACGGAAAGAATTCAATTTTAGGCATATATATCCTAATTTTCACTAAAGGTCCACTTATCGCCTTTTGATAGCGAGCCGTTATTAAATATAGTTTTGGTCACTTTTATACATTCTATTGGACCAAATAAAACTCTTCTTTATAATCGGGACATCAAAATTTACTTTGTGTAAATTTTTGGTATTTTTCCGATAAAGTTCATTTTTTAATGAATAGTGAAAAATGTTGTATTTTAATTCAAAACCACTTTTTAATATAATTTATTTATATGATTATATTATCTTTTGATTTGGTTTTAGAGTTGAATTAGAATATATTTTTACCATTTAATCCAATAGTGGTCGTTGAAATTAATTTCACTTTGAAATTGGACTTAAACTAGTGTCAATCTTTTGATACTTATTGTTTCATAAAAACACGCTATTTACTCTGACAGCGGGAATTAATTATTAAATTAATTAATACAACTTATATGTTTCGAATTTTGTAAAATAGACATCATTTTTGAATTTGGAATATCAAATATAGCTTAGGGTGAAGTTTTGGTATTTTTCTGAAAAACTTCAATTTTTGATGAATAGTGAAACCACTAAGTGGTACTTAAAAAAACTGATTTTTTGTTTAAATGAAATTTTACCACCTCTGTGTTTTGAATTTTAAAAAACCTACATACATGGTTGTCATTAAGAAGTAAAATGTGGTTCAATGGGATTAAAATAATTTTTTGGTGAATAGTAACTTTTAAGTTTTAATCGCGATTAGAGGTAATTAGTGTAATTCAAGGTAAGAATAATGTTTTAATAATATTAAATAAACTTGACACATGTCCTACCCTTATTGGATGTGTCATGGCCGACCAAGACAATCCATGGGTCAACTTGGGGACCCCATGGAGCCACTTTGGAAGGAAAATGACATTAATATCTTTTTATTTAATGTTAAAGTAAAAATGTCACAAACATGAGTTGATTTACTAAAACAATTTTTAAATGGGGTTATACAAGTCATATTTTTTACTATAAATATTCATTAGAAATCTAAAAATATTTCCTACATCATGATATTTTTTTTATAATTTTTAGACATTAAATAAATTAAATTATTTATGACACCATGATGATGCAGCGATTACCTCATTATTTAACGATTTAAATAAAATGAAAAGATAATGTAAAATCTAAGACCTACACTTGTCAAAAACCTATTGTATGGGTATATTTCGAACCCTTATCACCTTATCCTCGAATTATATCAATGTGGGACCTTTTAAATCTGAAACTCATTTTAAAATAATGTAACATTTTTTTACTTTCCAAGAGTGCCCCTCCTCTCCTCTTATAAAAGGCCTCCACCTCTACCACCTTACCCACACTTCCAAAGCCTTTGGCTCGGCCAACCCCTGCCCATTTTGTCTCTACACATCCCTCTCTTACTCCTAGAAGCCTCACTTTGGGCAGAAGTCTTTCCAAGGAAGCCTTTGAGCTCAAATCAAAAAGAGTTACCCGATTTTAAGGTAATGTCTTCATTTGTGTTCTTTTGTTTTATTTTGCTTCTCCAACCCCATAAACACTTTTTATTAATTTATTTTGTAACAACTCAAGTATCTTCAATATACTAGGATGTTTTTATAAGAATCATTCAAGATACACTTACACACACCTACATCTAATGGTTAAAGAACATACTGTTTTTGTGGATGGCGAATTTCTGCCTCACGAAACGATGATTGTTCAATATTATTATAACACCTTCAAAGGTGGCCATTAAGATGTCACTATATTTATATATGATATATAATATTTTTATGTTTTCCTTAAGCTTCTGTATTTTTCATTTATGTCATACCTTTATGGCTTCCATTATGGGTATACGCGATATCTTCATTTTAGGAAGTGCGGACTACCGCCCCCTCAAAGTGATTTGATTCGTCAATGCCATATGTGGGACGTATAAAGGATGGATTTAAAGTTATTATATATGATGTTATACTAGAATTATAATATACATTTATATAATTATTATTTCTTTCCATTAAAGTATGAGATATAAATGAAAGTAGCGTTCATGCGTACGTACGGCTTACCGTCTCCATGAACGGTGCATTTCATTTCTTATCCCAAAATGTAATGTACTATTATAAGTACATGTATATAATGGATATATATGATGTATGATACATCTAAAAGATGAATATAATTCTGGAATTAAAATATACATACCTCTCGTTTAGTTTTAATTCCATTAATATGACATAGAAATGAAAGTAGCGTTCATGCGTACGTACGGCTTACTGTCTCCATGAACGGTGCGTTTCATTTCTTACCTCTAAATGATTATGTAATATTATAAATACATGTATATGATGGTTATATATGATATATATGATATCCAAATCATGAATATCATTCTGGATATAATGAACCTTTGACCACACAAACAACATGTAATTGTAAGAAGTCCACTTTCGACTTAAGAACCAAATATCGACAAAACAAACATTATTAACTTAAATGATTACATAATGTTTATAACATGGTAATAAGTGATATAAAAGTAATAATGAACTTGAAGAAGGTTCTTAAGCAAGTATAAATTAACTCAAGTTTATCATTCAGGACGTTAAAGAACGATCGAGTCAAGTCGGACCCGAGGTAAGGGACTTCGTCTCAATCTCGATTAATTGAGGCATATTTCGTTTTATACACAACTTTCTTTTATACGGTGTATAAACCCCTTTGACTTTTACTTTTATACAAAAGGAATCTTTTTCTACGAAGCATTTTACTAAATGACAAAAAAGAATGTTTCTTTTAACGTACGCGGTGACAAGGACTTTTTCCGCCGCTGCGAGTATTATTTGGTCTTTGGCTTCCTCAACAAGCCGTAATGTTTTTTCTAAAATTAAATAAATACCACATACTGTTTAATGTATTTTGGTATTGAAAAAGGGTTTTTTTATAATGGATTTTTTTTATGTCAATATATTTAAGTGATATATTGTGATTGAAATGTGGAAATGTTATATTTCCTTTATAATTGTTATGATTTTATAATGGTACTTGGACATTTGACGGGTGGTTACGTGATAAACCATATGACAGGTGGTGCCGTAAATACCAGGACGGGTGGTTACATTATAACCTCTAATGCATTGGGTATGAAAGTCGGCTGTATGGCTATTCCATTAAGTGATATGTGTGGAAGTAGACCGTATGGTTATTCCATTTAAGTATGTTTATGTCCCAAGTTACCTTTATATGTTATGTGATCTTTATATGGGTTTTATGGTAATCTTTTGGTTACAAAAGGGTAAGTAATGATCTTTTACTCATAGCCAAACCTCAATGGCAAAGGAATGAGAAGCTCTCAAACCTATTCCATGACCAGTGAAGGCGTGCTCCATCGGCTGCTGATTTTGACTAAAAATAGTACTTCACCCCCCCCCCCCTCGAGGAGGCTCCCTAGAAGACAAAGCGACACTCTCACTCATGAAACTCACCTCTTCTACGATGGCGTGCAACACTAAAAACAATGAACCCTCAAAGGTAGATAACTTGCATGGCAAACCTCCTATGGGCCCAAAACCTAAATTAGTTTATGATTGAGTGATCCTCCCAAAACACATCCCAAGGCTGATCATGTTCACACAAGAGAAAATTCCTTGTCACAAATATGATCTGCATGCAACTCTAAATCTTGTGTGCATGTATGCCTTCATGATCCATGTGTTGTCCTTGTGCTAGAGCCCCTTTCTTGCACAACTCCATTTGCACACAATATAATAAAGTTGCATGAAACAACTTTCTTGCACAACTCCATTTTCACACAATATAATTAGGAGGCCTAACACTAGGAAACCTATTCTTAGAAGACTTATGCTTATGGTGTCAACTATCTCATGATCGACACGGGATGTCTTAGGTTCTGCACCTAAGATGCCTCGCATATATATGAGATGCCCTCCAAAAGAGGAAGACTTTATAGGTTCCCAATATACCCAATATCCAGACATTCATGGATGTGCCTAACACAACTACTCACCCTGACTGAAGGTTGTTACCCTATCGATATAGAAGTAGTGTAATTAACTGACATCCACCTTGAGACGGTGCCAAGAACAATTTATACGAACATGACTTAAATCTATGAGGGAGACCCAGACTAGGTGATGAACTCCAAAGAGGAGTCCGTGAAAGGAGGAACCGACATTCCATCATCCTATTTTGATCAAGGATCATACATCACTGATGAAGGTGATAGAGTCATCCGCCTTTGGAAAGCAAGAATGTGGGGAAACACAAGAAAGTAACATGTCTTCGCCTGGCAGAATGACAACGTTACGGCCCCGGTGAAAGAGTCAGAAATAGTTATCAACCTTTATTATGATGAGTACTTAATTTTATACCTTTATTGAAAGTTTTGTTGTCTCAATATTGTTAGAAAAAAACCATTGAATGTTTTGTGGTTGATGAGGTTCACTGTCAAAAAGTACCAATTGACTTTCATCACCCATATCATACAAGTCTCTCTATTTTAAGTGTACAACAATATTCCAACCTTCATGTATTTCATCATCAACATAATAAACCATATTCGCTTGTGAAGCCAATATAAATGGATCTTGCTCTACATGCTCACTAGTATGGATCAAGCGAGAGAAGTTAACAGAAGTAAAATGTAATGAATCTTTCATTATACCCCTATCAATGTTGAACCACTTTTATTTCAATAAGATAACTGAAAATTGACCATGATAGTTTAATTTGATTATACCAATCATCTTTCTATAGCATCCCACCTCTGAAAGTGTAAATACACAACTATTTTGAGTTTTCAATCCTTTTTCATGATAAATTGTATGAAACTTTAAGCCACGAATATTGTAATCATCAAATCTCTTAACCTACCTTAGAGGATCTCAAGCTAGAAACATCAAATAATTTGATATTTATGCTCGATTATTTGCATTCATTGTCTAGACAAGAAGATATAATGTGTTACTTTTAACATAAGAAAAATAACTACACATCGATAATATGAATATGAGTATATACTTACATGATAGGCGAACCATTCAATAGTTTCATTATTAACAAATTTTTTTAATTCTAGCTCGTTTCGAGCTCAACCCCTTAGTCGTCTTTTTTTTCAATCAAAATTCTTCAATAAATGGATCTACAATAAGACTATTGAGTAGCACATATCTATGTTATTTTAGTCACTCTAATTCAGTAAGTGTAAAATTTGACCCCTTTCCTTTTGGTCATCCAATAGTTGGAAATACTGAAGACTGGTTTTCAGAATAAGAATTATTATTGATGTCATCAACACATCCAACACGATTTAATCTAGTCTTTATCACATCCAAATACCTAGAATAGAAGGTCATGAACTCTTCATCTATTTAACCTTCAACAATTGATCCTTTTGGTTGATTTTTATTCCTTACATATGATTTCAAATGTTCTATGTACCTGATGAAAAAAAATAAGAAACAAATTAAAATTTTTTACACAATGATTTTTTAAAATTGAATTCATCAATGACAATAATAAAATATTATTAACATACCTCTCAATTGGATACATTCATTGATAGTGTATTGGTCCACCAAGTTTAGCTTCTTCAACCAAATGAATAGTCAAATGAATCATAATTGTGAAAAATGAAGGGGGAAATAAAATCTATAAATAAAAGTGTCAAAACAATTATTTCTTGAAGTTTATTAAGCTCAATTGGATTTAGAGTTTTTTCACAAAGCTCTCTGAAGAAGGTACACTGCTCAACTAGAAGTACAGTTACTTTTTTTCAGGTAATGTATTACGCAACACCAACAATAACAATCTCTTCATTAGAATATGTGAGTCGTGACTTTTCAATCCATGTAACTTTCAATGTTTTAAGTCAATACACCATGAATTGTTACTTGAATATCCATCTGGCACTTTTTCAGTCTTTAAAGTTTGAAGGAATATGTATTTCTCATGATTTTTCATTATAAAAATAGCCAAAGTATAATTTCCATTATCATTTCCCCACAAACCAACTTTATATTCATTGATTTTAAATCCTTACAATCATTAAGGTGATTCTTCGATTTACCCTACTCATTGAGCAATATAAAAATTACATTATCACGGGCATTCTTCTCAATATGCATTATGTCAAGATTATGACGTATCAAATTAAACTCTCAATATGGAAGTTTGAAAAATATACTCATTTTCTTCAACTATTGTGTTTCAGATTCTTCTGATATTGTACCTCATACCCTTTCCCCCCATTCTTTAAACTAATTACATTTTCTAAATTCTACAGTGACATTTATTAATTGTCCCAATATTTATGAACTAGATAACACCTTCGGTGAATTTTCCAATTTAATAGCTACATTGAATTGTGTCTTGGTAAACCTGAATTGATGAGAAGCATTAAGAAATCGATGATGACACATAAAACACCATTTTCTACTATGAGGTAATCGTTGAGGTTCAAAATCAAAATTAAAAACTCGACAAGTCAAACCAGTATGAGTGTTCCAACTAGATAAGTTTCCTAGTCTAGAAAAGTCACTAATTTTTCACATTAAAGCATCATGCATTTTGAATAGTTTTCTCATTGAAGTATTATATGTTTCCACACCATCATCCCATAATTCTCGAAATTTATTGATTAGAGGTTAAGGGTATACATCAATGTCATTTACAGACATTTTCTTCTCAAGAATAATCATCGAAATAATGAAAGAATACTTCTTCATACACATCCATGGAGGTATATTATAGGGGATGAAAACAATTGGCCATATGCTATAATTAATACTTAAAGTACCAAAATGGTTAAAACCATCAGAAGACAATCTCAAACGTACATCCCTGGGATCCAAAGAAAAAATTGGATATAATCAAACACCTTCCATGATGTTGAATCATTTGGATGTCTCATCAAACCATCATTGTTACAATCTCGAGCATGTCATTTCATGTCATATTTTGTATTAGATGACATGAATAATCTTTGTAAGCGTGGTTTCAAAGGAAAGTAACGCGATACCTTTGCGGTAGTTTTCTTCTTCTGCTTCTTCTTGATGTTGCATTGATTTTTACTCTCATTGTTTCTTATTGACTTTCATCTACTTGTATGACATCTTATGCACTCTTCATTATTAGACTCTTCTTCTCAATAAAGCATGCAGTCATTTGGTCATGTATGTATCTTTGTATATTCAAGTTCAAGTTTTCTGATGATTTTCTTTATCACATAGAATGATGCAGGGATCTTAGCTTTACTAAATGCATCATGAAGCAACTATAAAATTATGGACACTACTATGTTGGTAATTTCATAGAGACTTGATATGATACAATTTAAGTAGGAAAGCCAACTTCAAATACTTGGCACACCCTTCATGTAATTCTTATTTTCCATCTTCAATTAGTTAACAAGACTCATTTTTTGATCACTGATGTTCTAAGCAAGATTAACCTGCTCAGGATCAACTGAAAGTTCTGTTGATCTATTAAAATCTTAGATATAGTATCCTATAAAGCCAAATGCATCATTTATCAAGTTTCGAACTGAATTTTTCTCTGGCGAGTCACTTTGTGTTTTGTTGACAGGATAGTCATTGTTTTGAATTTCCATAACATTCAATTCACCATGCCAAATCCAACATACATATCGAGCAGGAAACTGTTTCAATATCAAGTACTTATATACTTCATTTATATCCAATCATCCCTTGAATTTACAATCAGGAAACATATATTTTATTCTATCATCCACTGATCGGTTTTCAATTGCATAATCTAAAAATTCTTTCAAACCATTGACATACTAATGTGTGTTTCGAGGTAAATTATTCGAACTGTTATCTGTAGGTATTAGATTACCACACTTCTCCATATACATTCAAAAATAAAGATATAAATATTTAATCCATGAAGCACAGTCAATTTTTAACATCATTGTGTAAAAAACATTTCTTCAACAAAATTATACTGATAAGAAAACTCAGTTTAAACTAAAAGATGAAAAATTAATTAAAAAGATCAGTAACAAACTTTTTTTGTATAGAAACCCTAACCGAAATATACAATTAATGCTCTTCCTAGTGTAGCATGTTCCCCTGCGGGTGTACTAGGCCTCGAGGCTCGAATGTTAACTGCACCCCGACTAAGTAAAATTGGCCTCCCCACGCTGCCTTGTACTGTCGAGGTGTTAAATCGCACGACGTGAAATTATCTCGGCCGAAACCTGCAAATAATGGGAATCGAACACTGGACCTGACGCCCATAGCCCTCAACCCTAACCACTGGGCCACCACATGGGGGCACTATAAAATGATTAGAATATTGATAACCATTTAAATTAATTTCATGTAATAATATTAAATAATAAAATTATTCATGAATATTTAAGAAACTTAATTAAGTTTTAAAAATAATGAAAATCTATATCGTCACATAATTAATATTAAAAATGGAATATGAATACATAAAAGTGTAAATATCATTGTAAGAGATACAAAACAAAATTAAATTAATAAAGATATAGAAATATTATATAATTAATAGTAATTAATCATGATAATGAAAATTGATTAAAGATTTAATCACAATGTAATGTAAGATTATGAATTTATATTAATTTCTAATATAGTTTCAGGACATTATCATAGGATAATACTTTCCATAAGTGTGTTTTGTTGGAAAAGTTCTTAGGGTAGGGCTCACCTAACTTCGTCATTAACCAGAGTATGACCTTGATTCGACAAAACACAAATCCAACAGGAACAAATGTTGATCCAATCCAACATTAAAACATACAACATGAACAACATAAACATAAATGAAAAAATACTACCGCCCGATCAAGGGGGTTGGATGTCATGGAATAAGGTCTACGATGCGATCACGATGAGGAGAGGGTAACAAATGACGTGGAGGTCGGGGAGGTGATGCCGGCGACATCTAACCCACGAATAGTTGGGGGATCGTCAAATCTAAGTCTAGACAGAGGGGAAAGGAGGATGGGGGATTCGGGTCATGTGGAGAAGGGGTTAGGGCAATGCTGGAGTCAAGGGTTGGGGTCACCGGGAGAGCCATTTTATCGGGGGTCATGGTTACAGGTCACCACCATTAGGGGGTTGGGGTTGGGGTCGACGTTGAGGGGAGAGGGCGCACGAGGGGTTGAGAGGGGTCAACAACATGGAGGTTGGGGAGAAGAGCCGTCGTTGAGGTCGGTGACGTCGGGGGTTGGGGTGGGGGTCGACGTCGAGGGGAGAGGGTGCACGTGGGTCAAGAGGGATCGTTAGAGGTGAAGTGATTTTTTTTTAAGATTTAGTTGTGGTTTTAATTAAATCGCCGCTAAATCAAATTGTTTTTATTATTATTTAAAAAATAGCGGCGGTTATAGAAAATCACCATTATATTTTTATAAGTTTCGAGTTTGCAACGGTTACAATAACCATGACTGATAAATTGTCACTAAGCCTTTTTTTTGGGTAGTGAAATCTTAGAGAAAATAAGAGATAGATGGCTCTAGGATGAAATGGACATGTGGGGGGGTGCTGTGCAGGGTGTGGGTTAATGTGTGGTTACGTGTGCATGTGCACGTGCGTTTGTAAAATCGAGAGAGAAAATGGAAAAAATATCAAACTATTATAAAATTAAATGGACTAAACGATGTGTAAGAGGGGAGAGAAAAAAACTTTCAAAACTATGATAATGTTAAATTGACTAAACAATGTTTACAACTTCAAATTTGAATTCATCTATTCATAGATAAACTATTTGGACCCCATATAAACTCTCCTATATCAAACCAAATCTGTATGCATTAATGATGAATTTATGGTTAATTTTGTTCATGTAATATGAACAATTTTGAATAACCATTTTTTTAGACCAAGAGTTGACAATTAACAAGGAGAATAAATTACTTTCCTTGCATAACAAGTTATAATAAGATAATTGGAATTATAATATTCAACAAAATATAAGAATTTATAATAATAATAACAACGTATTCTACGTCACAATTTTGACATATTTGGACATAATGTTGGGATTGACAATTATATTTGATATTGTTAAATAATAGAAAAGACCTTGGAATATGGTGGGCTCCCCAATCCCACTTGGTTTAGATTTTTTCAACTCTCATATTTTAATGGCCTCGCCCCACCATCACGCAAAAGGCAACCCAACCACCACCCACAAACCAATTCTCAAAATCATACGAGATGAATTTAATAATATAAAATAAAATTCAATAAATTATTAATTTATATAAGTCAATAACCATTTAAAATTTTATGATTATAATTATTTGAAGAGATAAAAATAATAATACAACGGTCCTAATTTCTTCAGTAATTTCTAACGTTGGTGTTTTTCTTTTCATAAAGCTGGTGAGTTCGGTAAACTCTCAGAAATTCAATGATGGGTAAATGGAGATAAGGCGAAATCAATGAGGAACACCTCACCAAGCTCATTGATTGATCCAGTGTTTCATCATTAGCCATTGGAGACGACGACGACGAAAGCATTGAGTGGCCTCTCATGAAAAATAATCCCCAATTTTGAACTTCTTATTGTCCCAGATTTTGAATTTCTTCTTTTGAATAATTCAACGTTGTATAAAACGGGGGAAAGTAGAAAGAAACCGTCTTTCCAACCCAGCCCACGTCCAACCTTCTCTGGTGTTATCGCCGCCCACTCCGAAAGAGGAGTGGGCGCTGCCCTTTCCCTCCTCTTTAAATATCTGAAAAGAAAAATCTTTTCGCGTACTGCTGCGTTTATACAGAGAGCCTGAGCCCCTCTTCTTTTTTTTGTATACGGGGGAAAACGGGGAGGCGGGCAGGGAGGAGATGGAGATGTATTACCAGACGATCAAGTCTTCTTATCCAGACACTCTGAAGCTTCTCGAAGCTGATATACAACATGGGAACGCTCTGTTAGTTTTCTTCCTCCGATCATTTTCTACTGTCGTGCTGTATGATTTTGGATTCTCATCATGCAGAGCTTACCTAATTCGAGGGTTGTTGCTGTAGTGTAATTACGCTTTCTGATTCTTAGACCTTCGATTATCACCTCTTCTTCTTCTTCTTCTACTTCTTCTTCTCACAGCGGCACTCTTTTAATTGGCTAGCAGGGTTCTCCGAATTTGGAGATCAATATTGTTCCCCCGAATTTGATTTTTCAGTCTTTTTTTTTTCTTTTTTCCATGAAACAATCCACAACCTCCAGACCATACCTAAATCATTCGCCGAGATCTTCAACATGTCTGGTTGAGCAATAGAGATGGGTTTTGAAAAAAATTCATCGTGGGTGATGCTAAAGACTGCATGTGCTGAAATTGGATTTTCGAGAAGCTGACCCTTCTTTAATCTTCTCATTTTCCCGCTTTATGACTGCATCGTAAGTCAAGGTTATTCTGATGTTGATGATGCACACGATTCGATTTTCAGTTCTTCATGCATCAAACGATTCAGATGCTTTCTCTTAAGATTTTGGTTCTTATATGCATTGCCAATTCTTCAGCCATGAGCTGATTACTGCCTGCTGCATTTTAAAGTACTAGTTGTAGTAGAAAAGGAGTGTAACTTGAGTTTTTTTAAAAAAAATCGTATATTCATGAAGTCTTATATAATTTGATTTTATGGAATTGTGATTTCCATTCACTGAAGCTGTTGTACCTAGTTTCATCTTCACAAACGGGGCCTTAGTCTTGGGGAAGCCCCTTAATCTCAGTCTCAGTGGGTTTATAGTCAAAGTTCAGAGGGGGGTGTTGGTTTTATGAGACAACTTCCTTGCTGCTACCAGCGGATTTTCTTTTACCTTCTGTATTATATATCTGTCTTGTAATTACAATCAAGAAAAGTGAAGCTAAATGCATATTCAAGGTTGCCTTTGTCAACACTTATTGAGAAGTGATTATAGCATTTATCACTTGGGGAATTTGAAAAAATAAGTGGTGTTTGTTTACACTTAAATTCCAGAAAAAAACCAATCAAATAAGTGACATAAAATCACTTTTTAGATAAGTAATATGGCACTTACACAAAATCACTTATTGTAAGTGATCAGTGCTATAAGCACATTTCTATATGGGTTGTCAAACTCATCCTTAATCATCCAATCAATCATAACTCTGAAATGGGTTTCTGGTTTTTCAGAATGGCTGCGATTCCAAGTGCCAAGGGTGGTGCTCGTCTCCAAATGAAGCTGGTATATAATCCCATGGCACCCCTCTTCCTTTTTTTGCTCCAATGGCTTGACTGCTCCTGCACCTGTTTGCTGCCCAGATATCTTGACCTCTTCCACATACTCATATACAAGGTTGGTTTTTGGGCATAATGTTTTTATTTATTTATACTTGATTAGAGGTGGCAATTCGGGTTCATGAGTCAGGATGTTTTCGGTCCTACGAACCCATTGAAGCTAAACCCTAGCATGATCTATTTAATTTAATGGCTTGACCCGACTTGTCCCATTTATAAAGGGGTCAACCCTAACCCTACCCATCAACACGTTTAATTTTAAATATGCAACATACATTGTATCATGGCATGCCCAACTATTTAACATCACACAAACTCAATGTGCTATCAAAATTATGTTATCCCATTTAGATTAAAAATAACCTAATTAATATGAAACATATGTTATCCATCTTGCAACCCGACCCTCTTAAACCATTTAAATTAAATAATGTGTTATAAACATGTTGCATTATTTAAAATTAAGTTGATTATAAGAATAAAATATGTTGTAGAACTAATTATTATTTTTTTAAATACTTTATATTATCATTGTATTTTTAATTAGGTTACATGGGTTACCTGGATTACAACTTGAGCCAATTTATGTTTGACTTTAACCCGTTTAATTCGTGTCATGTCATGTCGGGTTATCACGTGAGGTTCAAAATTGCCACCTCTACTCATCATTAATGTTTGCTCATGCTATCATTTTCCACTTTTTATATATAGATATGATAATCAGAATGGTTGGATAGTGTTTGGATGTGTTAGTTGGCTTACATCATGACGAATCCTGTTTTGTTGCAGGTGTATAATGATGGGAGGCCAACCCTGTCCTCGCATGGAAGGAAGGCCACCATTCGGAATTTTTATGGTCTGTAAATCATCTCATTAAAGTGAAAAAGTTTTTTAACTCTCTCTATTGATTCATGTTTGTTTCGACAAATTGAAAATGTAGCTGTTATACTGCCATCTCTTCGGCAGCTGCATGGAGATTTGATGTGGCTGGGTACCAGTTCTGAGGATAAATGCATGTGTAGCATGAAGAAAGTGGAAGAAGAGGATGGCAAGTCTCTAAGTGTTGATCTGGAAAGAGAAGCCGAGTGTGGGATTTGCTTGGAGCCAGGCTCAAAAGTTGTTTCGCCTAATTGCTGCCATGAAATGTGCATCAATTGCTACCGCGATTGGTAATTACATGTTTCTCACCTGATGATCTTATGCCTTGTTTGGTATGTTAGATGTTTTTTTGTAGGACAGAATAACGAAAATGGAACAATGAGGTGGAGGATGAAAATTAATTTAAAAAATATGGTTGTTATAAGAGAATTTTAAGATGGAAAAGGGAAAAATGTTCCCGACGAGGGAGGGTGACAGAAAGGGGATGTTTTTGGGTGGGAGAAGATAGCTGGGCTGCGGAAATTATCCTCTCCTGCAACTGGAGGGTCTAGTTACCATTTTTAATACAACTTCCATGGGAATTTCTGGTGGTAATTCCACTGGAAGTTGAACTAAAAATGGGATAATTGATCCTCCCATTCCCCAATGGAACTGGATAGGATTTTGGTCTGTTGGGGGCTGCGTTTAGTTTCAGGGAGTTTGCTCTTTTTTTTTTTTGCATTTCGATTTTCCAAAAAATACGAAAATATGTTTTTTTCCAAAAAAAAATCTTTCATTTCCTTTTTCGCTTTCTAAGAAATATTTTTCATTTACACAATCTTTTTGGAAAATGAAAATGGTAAGCATTTTCCAAAATCAAATGCAGTCTTAGTTTCTCCATTTTGATAAAAGTGGATTCAATGGAGAATCTACTTCTATGTTATTGGCCAGATTGCCACTTCTCCCATTTTAGGTTCTGTTTGACAGCACTGGTTGAAAATTGATTTGAGACGTATCATTTATGATAAGTGAGTGCTTTCAGATTATTTATTGAAAAGTATTTTTCTAGTATTTAACTGATTTTATTTTAGAATCCAAGGCCTTGTTTGGCGACAATTATTGAAAACTGCTTATAGTAAAGTTTGAAAAAATATTTGATGTTTGTTCTGCTTATAAAAATACACTTACCCTTAAATTCCAGAAGAAAACCACTTAAATAAGTGGTAGAAAAACACTCTTTCAATAATCAATCTGGAAACATTTTTACAGAAGTACTTATCTTACATGGACAGTTTTCAATCAGCTTTGTCACTCAAATTGCTTATAGTGCTTATCATTTATGATGCGCAGTTTGAAAAATTAAGTGTTGTTTTGTTTCTAGAAAAATACATAAAATATAATTTCAGAAGAAATTTACTTAAATAGTTGGCAGAAAATCACTTTTTCAGTAACATTTATGGTTATTAAATCATGGCTTTGATTTAAATGAAACATGATGGATTGGATAGTTTATTTAGTCAATTATGGAAAAGTCTATTTAAACAGTGTATCTATTAAGTGGTTTATTGGGCGTGCGACCAAATTCTTGGACGGCTTACGGGAAAGAGAGTAGAATGCCTTCATTTTCCTTTCTTTTTGAGTAAATCAAATAATATTTGTAGAAACAAGCGTTTGAATGGTAACAGGTATACAAAAGATTGTTATTATTGTTTGTGCCATAGTTTTTAGATCTGGTTCAATTAGTGTTTAATCCCTAATATTTTTCTATGAATTTTCAGGAAGCAATCTGGAAAAACTACACACCATCACTTATGACTTATGATAAGTGGTATAAGCAATATTTAAGAAGTGTTGTCAAACAGTTTAAGCTCACGTCCATGTTATTAGATTGCCAGTTTTTATTTTAAACTTTCATTTTCACTTCTGCTTCCTTAACTTTAATTTTATCATACCAACATTGGTTTTTGATATGGAGAAGTTGGTGGCTGAGGTTTCTTTTTTCCTTTATAAATCGCAGGAACATGAGGTCGGAATCTTGCCCCTTCTGCCGTGGCACCTTAAAACGGGTGAGGTCAGAGGATTTATGGGTTCTAACGTGTGGAGGGGATGTCGTTGATGCCGAGACTGCTTCCATGGAAGACCTGTCACGTTTCTATGTGTACATCAACAGCCTGCCCAAGGATTCCCCTGAGGTGCTCTTCTTTTTGTACTATGAGTTCCTGATGTGATCTGTGGTGATTAAAAGACTCTGCGCAATGTACAGCAAGAAATGGCCACATGAGATTGATTTTTCTCAGATCATTGCACAGAATAACCCTTTTCTGTGATGCCTTGTTGTCCTGAGTGTTGAGGATTTTATCCCCAAAAGGCACTTCAAGGCTGGTGCAAGTCTCTCTGGCCAAACAATGGATTGGTGGGGGTGTTTGGATTTGCATTCTGAGTTGGAAAATTGACTTTGTGTCGCGCCCAATGTTGGGGGTGTAGCATGGTTTTGTGGTTCCAGAATGAAAATCCAAACACACTTCTTTGAGATCTTATTTTATATCATGCTTGTAAATACAAATATTTAAAATTTGAATAAATCGTCCATGATGGGATTAATGTATTTTAAATTTGTTGTCATTGATTAGCCTATCAATTATTTACTCATAACAATGAAATAAGTAGGTGGTATTATATTTTTTGTACCCTAAATTCTTATCATTGGAGGTATATGAATCAAAGAAAAACATGACATGTACTCCTTGGAGTTCAATAAAGATATCACATATACTACCTAGTAGTCTAGGTAAAACCAAAGCAGTAATGGATGTGAAAAATTCATGAGATCTGTTTTACCATTTAAACCTTTTATTATCAATCTCAATCAGTAATCCCCACAAGGGATGTCTCAGGGGGGCTAATCAATATATGGTAGTCTTAACCCCAATAATTGAATAATACTGGTAACACCTTAACATAGGTAATAAACATATTAGGGGTTCACCTCAATCACTGGTCTTGAAAAAACCTCCCTATGTTCTCATTTGATTTCTAGGCAAAGCTGACTAGAAATCATTGTCTACATAGGTCAAACCTTCATAAAATTTTTAGGGTTGGAGATGTAGGGAAAACATTTATAGGCCAAAATGAACATTTTCCACCGGTTAACTAGTGTTGTTTAACTATTGTTTAACTGTCCTATGTGAGTTGGAACCCTAAGCTTGTTATCAATCAGTCAATACACAAGTTTAGATGAATAGAAGTATTTGATGCGACAATGCATGCTCATGCAATGCATAACATGTTAGGGTAATATCAAGTTATCGATAATATGTAGTCCCCTCACAGTGTGCAAGCTAGGGCAATCAATTGATCGTCAAAAATGAATTGTCCCCTAATACAACACCTATAATGACTCCATGACTAGCATACTACACCATAGTCACCTTAACACTCATAACCATGATCATGGTCACCATAACAATCGTAGTTACAATTGCATCTATGGTGCATCAATGTCGCACCCTTGTGCAAGTCTTGTTAATGGTTTTCAATTGTAATCTACGACACATCCTATATTACACATCGACTCAGCCGGTCACAATCATCAACTTCAATGTAAGGCGCATACCTTACCACATCAAGGCTAACAATCACATCATCAATCAATCATTTAGATCTACATGGGAAATAAACCATGTGATCAACCATATCACACCACTCATTTATTATCAATTCTTTACACATAAAGTGTAATGACCTTGACCTAGGTACTCAAATGGTACCCAAATTAGACCACCACAACCCAAGGATCATTCCTTGATCCCTAGGGGTTGGGGACTAGCCTCACAGGTCTAAAGTTCATTGTTGGTGAATGAAGTACCTGTTTGAAATTCTAAAATGTTCATGGTTTGATCCCACTAAAAACCGAGCATGACACATCTGTATATCAAACATTCTAAAAAATAAAGCATACAACATATTTTCCTTTTGGAATAACCTGTGCACCGACATTCTCTGGAATAATAATACCAAAAATACAACAAACTTTTATGTAAATGCAATCGGTATGAAACATGATACAAATTAAATACTCAAAACGGGCCATAAATGTCTATGTGGTCAAACAGAGCCTAAAAAAAGTAAAACAAAAAGAAATCAACGATATGCCAAACACATCCTCCAACTTACATGCCCTTCGCTCCAACACCGTAGTGGAGACTTAATCTACTCCCATGGCATGTGCATCCAACAAATACATGAAAGGTATAGGCAGCCAACAACGTACTAGAATGTATTTGAAATACAAATATAACAAGTGAAGTTGCATGTCCACCAAAGTGCACATGCATGGTGTGAGCACATGGACTCAGTATGCACCTTCAAAGATCTCTGCTCACACTATGGATAAACATGTGTATGCATGAACATGTATACTCATTTACATGTCCACAACAAAACTGCTTTAACGGACAATCATCAAAACATGGCAGCAATGTGACAGATGAATACTAACTAAAAAAAATTACTCATAATATCGGGAGGGTCCATACCTATACATTTCTGCTTCGGGCCTTGTCTAGAATCCGAGACAAACGAATATACTAGAGTCAGAGTGCAATACTCGTTCTAGGGGGAATGGTGTACATTAGTCAAGACAATCTTGCACCCCCCTCCTTGGGGAAAGAGAAAAGTTTAAACTAGAATCAGGGCAATCTTGTAACCCGTTCCAAGGGAAAGGTGGAAAGTAAAGGGTTTCAAAGGGATACCGTTTATCCTAAATGCACCAGAAGGCAACATCAAAACCCAAAAACATCCAAAATCTAGAACCTTGAGTTTAAAGGCAGGAGAGAATCAAGTGCTAGAGAGTAACTCAACCAAGGAGTTTCACAACATTTTGATGCCTTGGAATGCCCACACGAATCACAAACTAAGAGCTAACATATATAGACATCAATGGAGACCTTGTAGATACCAAATGTTGGGTTGCATTTGACGCAGAAACGATGGGAGTCACAACGACAAAAATGGTTTGCAGATGAAGAAAAGGTAGAAGAAAGAAACACATGAGACACAAAGATTAACGTGGTTCAGGAAATGATCCTCGCGTCCACAGAGAGACAAAATAACTTCACTACAAAAAATCTAGGAGCACAATTTACAGGGAGTATCTCAAAGTTTCTCACAAAGAAACCTTAACCCGAAATGGGCTATAAAAGGTGGAAGACGATCCACTATTCCACCAACCGCACAAGAAGTCTGCATTGCTACAGTGAAATGTGGAAGGAAGTCTGTGTCGTTATAGTGCCACGACCACCCAAGTCAAAACTACTATAGTAGCCAATAACTGGAAGTCCAAAGATCTACAGTACTGTTGACTCTAAAGTCTGGCCTGCTACAGTAGTCGTGCTAAAGTCCGCACTGCTGCAGTACCCTATCGGTGTCAGTCGGTCAGACCTGTTACAGTGGTCATATTTTCTATAGTTGTAACACCCCGAGATTTTTATGAGATAGATTTTTTTTTAATTTTTTTGATGTCTTGTGTTGTACGCTACACCAATATAATCTTGCGCTACACGCAACACCGACTTAACTTACGGTATACACAACACTATGTTTGACTTATGTTATACACAAGTTCGAGTTATTTTGATAGATTTCATTTCATGCAATACCGAGTTTAAACGAACTAAATATTATTATGTTACCTTATAACCTAGCCATTATAATGATAGGTATGAACAATATTAATTGAATCATGAAAATATGTTTTACACAAGTATATATAATTAATTATTTGATGAGTAATTAATTATAAATGAAAATAAAACTCTTTTTAAATAAAAGGAAATGTTTTTTTGAAAAACCATTTAAATGCAAATAAGTGAGTTTATAAAATAATAAAATCAATCTTGATGGATTTTATTAATGATATATATATTTAATATATTCAATCTAATGTTTAAAATTCATCTTATATGTTTTCTAGACATGATATAAGAACAGATTCAATTTTCCAGATAAAAGAAGTATTTAAAAAAAAATACAGTTTTACCGCATTTTGATGGCGCATCCATTTTAAATCTAGTTTTGACACTTTTTTAATATTCTATTTGACATAATAAACTTCTTCTTTGAAAGCGGAGTATCCAAATTTACTTTAATTGATTTTTTGGTATTTTTTTGTTAAGATTCACATTTTGATGAATAGTAAAAAAAGAATGCATTTTAATTGAAAACTAATTCTTCGTCAAATTTATTTAGTGTTAAATTATGTTTTTGAATGGTTTTAAAGTATAAATAGATTATATTTTTATCATTTAATATAATGTAGGTCATTGACATTAATTTTATATTGAATTTTGATGTAAAAACATTTCAATCTTTTGTAATGTTTTAACTTTTAAAATCTATTTTCTCATTCAAATAACGAGATTAATTTTAAATTAATTACTGCAACTTCTGTGTTTTGAATTTTGAAAAATGGATTTCATATTTGGAATCAGTGAGTCCAAATTATGTAAATAACTTTCTTTTATTTTTAGACATTATGAATAGTAACTTCAGTATTTTTTTATTAATACGGTAAAAACGTAAATCAGATAATTAAAAGTGAAAATAATATTATAAAATTATCATAACACTTGTCCTAATATCATTGGATGAGTGTGTTTCGACCTAAATCATCCTTGGGCCGAAATGATATCATTTGGAAGCCACTAGAACATTTAATATATTTTATTTAAAGGAAAGTTAAACATGACTTACTCAAATTTTAATAATTATATCATTTTTAATATAAGGTTACACAGAAGTTAAGTTCGACTATAAATACTCATTTGAAAGTTAAAATGTTTTTATTTATCATGGTAATTTATTTGTAATTTTTAGGATATAAATAATTACCTTAAAGGCTTATACAATGATGATGCATAAATTATTTAATTGATGAAAAATCAATAAAATAATTTTAATTAAAATGATAATAACCATTAAAAGACAAAAACATTTGACCAAATCTTATTGGTCAAGTATATCTCGACCATAATCATCCAAGGGTTGAATTATTGACCATTTGGAGCCACATGGAAAAGATTATGATACTTATACTATTTTATTTAAAGTGATGTCAAAATTGTCACATTCATGTTTTAATAAATATAACATTTTTAATATAGTCTTTTCCAGAAGATATATTCCACTAAATATTCCACTGAAAGCTAGAAGAGTTATCTTCGTCATGATATTTTATTTTTAATTTTTATCCAACAAATAAATATATTAAATAATTACTCAAAACTGATGTAGTAATTATTTTATTAATGAAAATATCTAATTAATGTTATTAAAAATATTAAATTAAATATAATTTGGGAAAATTAATATATCCAATGAATTTTCTAGATGACCTTGACCCCTTAGGGATATAATAAAATATTCGGTTTGAGGTTAGCATCTTATCTTGATATTTTTAAAAATCCAAGAAATAAATAGTGTCAAAATTGACACTATTGATATTTTGTCAAAATAATGTTTTATTAAATTATTTAAAAATCACAGTAAATTTTTAAAAATATAAAATAATTATGATATGGTCTAAAATGTTCTAAATTGTTCATTTATGGTCTAATTGACATCAAATAATTAAAAATTATTCTATTTTAATATTGAATAATTTGTTACCTTAGTTAAAATTAAAATAGAATAACTAAGGGTTAATTATAATGATAAGGTTTAAATTGTTTGAAAAACTGGTATAAAATTTATTGGTTCATGAGATTACAACCTTACCTCATCTCATATTAAAAAATATGACATTTTGGAGGTTTTTGGATATGGTTTATTTTTATTATAAATTAATATTTTTGTAGATTCCAAAAGTGCCCCTCACCTTAATTATAAAAGGGCACCTCCTCCATCATTTTTTCATAATTCATTGAGCCTTCAAGTTTGGCCACCCCCTACCCATTTCTCTTCTCAACATCCCTAGCCACATTCTAGAGATACTGGTCTTCTCAAAAGACCAACTCTAGTGTCCCTAAGAGGAGATCTAGAGGGAGCTCGTCGAAGAAGAGGTAATCTCCTTTACCGACTCTCTCAAGATCATTTCTTCTTCTACTTCCTCTTTCTTTGTTGTTTCCATTATAAAGTAATAACTCTAATATCACTTATATGCTGAGATGTTATTATGGTTATGGAACAACCATATTCCACCTTTTATCCATCCTACGAAAAATGAAATCACCACGCGTGCGTACGTATGACCTACCATTTCCACGCCATGGTGTAATCTGTTTTTCATCACCACTTTACTTGGATGGGTATAATGATGGAAAGAATAAATATATGTGATTATTATAATAAGATATTGATTCTATAAAAATATATACACCATCCACTTCCATACCATTTCAAAATTAAGGGAATGATATCGTCGCTCGTGCATACGTATGAAAATATTATTTAAAATATTATTAAAAGGGTGATAATATGATCATATATGATATCATATATAAAAATATGGTTATGAAATAAGTTAATGACATTATTTAAACCATTATACAGGAGTTTCAGATACGTACAAAGGAAATCAGACCTAAGGTAAGAGATTATTTTTGTCTCAACTTTATTTCTATGAGACACATGCCTTATACATTACTTGTTTCTTCTAAGTGGTGTATATACTACTCATGAGTATCTTTTATGAGTATTATCCAAAAGAGTTTGTTATTTTCATAATTTTCTTTCTTCCATAGGGCATAAGATTCTATTGATTATAAAGTGAAGAATATTTATTTCACAATCTCTTCAATATTTAGAATTGTTTCGTTTTAAGTATCCATTGGTGAATATTTATCATCCATGTCCATGTTTAAAAAAAAAGTTTTCATAATTTTTTTAATATTCTCTTATGGATATTTAAAGTTATTTTTACCCATTTTTGACTTTTTACTACACGGTTTGAAAGGAATCTTTCTTTCATTTTCCAAATGAGTTACTTTTTTGACTTTTCTGACAAAAGTACAAGAAAAATGTTTTCTTTTAACTTATACGACATGAAATTTTTTTTATGTTTTCATAATGATTTATTTCCTTGAAGTTTCCCTTACAAGATTACAAGGTTATTTTCAAAGAAATTCTTTTCTTTTAAAATTGCACGACCTTTTAAGAAAAGAAAACATTTTCAAAGAAAAAATGATATTTTCCTCAAAAATTATTTTAAAGTGTTCTATCAAAATTATCTTCCATCTAATATTACATTCTTTGATGTTATATATTCTTTAATGGGGGAATTGCTTTTCAAGGATATCATCCCTATTATTCCTATGATTTGATTATGTTTATGATGGAATGATATTTATGAAATCCATTTCTTTTCATGGATTAAGTTATGATGGAATGATGTTTATGAAACCCATTTGATTCCATGGGCTATGATGAATGATTTATATTTTTGTGGCACACATATGTATGGTTTTCATAATGAGATGGGTGAGACCTATGTCTCCCTCCAATGCATTGAGTAAAGATTTATATCTCATGAGATAGACATGACTGGAACAGAAAATAATCTTGGTTCAGTAATACAGAGCTGGAATGGGAAGTGATCTCGGTTCAGTAATATAGGGCTGAAATGATAAGTAAACCCGGTTTAGTAATACAGTATAAGGCCCCAGCCTTAAACCTTACTTAATATTGAATTAAATGAATAATTCACATTGAGGATCTTTTCAGGTTTAGAGTTTTAGAGAATTAGGACATAACTATTACATCTCAAAAGATTACAAAGTAGACACTTCTACTAAGTTTCCATAGAATAAAAACTCTTAAAAAGAAACATGTCTAGTTCCATGTTTTATATAGCATGACTTTCCCTTGATCCCATCCTTGACCCTATTCCACGGTAAGTCCTGTGAAAAACATTTCAAAAAAACTTGGGGTGAGCATAAAAAAGCTTAGTAAGTGTAACATCCCAGGTAAATAAAGAATATGACATTTTTATATTTATCCATATTTGTGAATAAAATATTAATATTACTTTAAAGGGGATGCTATGCTCGATGGCGTACCCAATATACAACAACGAGTTTCTAAGGAATCTTACGTTGCACTCTAATAATAAAATAATATTATTTTAAATGGTAGTTAACGCCTAGCTGTTGTGATGGTGGGAATGAATAGAACTATCTACAAAATGATTATATATGTTTGTCAAATATTTTTACTTTTTACAATAAATGTTAGAGGATTAAAAATGCGAATGAATCCAATTTTAAGCGTAAACATTCTAATATTCTTTAAAAGGTCGATTAACCGCCTTTTGATGACGGACCTCTTTTAAATCCACTTTTTGACAATTTTATGTGTTATATTTGACAAAATAAAATTCTTCTTTAGAATAGAGACATCAAAATTTACTTTGTGTAAATTTTTGGTATTTTTCCGAAAAAGTTCAATTTTTAATGAATAGTAAAAAATGTTGTATTTTAATTCAAAACCTCTTTTTAATCTAATTTATTTATATGATTAGATTATCTTTTGAATTGGTTTTAAAGTGAAATTAGAATATATTTTTACCATTTAATCAAATAGTGTTCATTGGAATTAATTTCACTTTGAAATTTGACTTAAACTAGTGTCAATCTTTTGATACATTTTGTTTCATAAAAACACGCTATTTGTTTTGACAATGGGAATTAATTATTAAATTAATTAATGCAACTTATATGTTTTGAATTTTGTAAAATAGACATCATTTCTGAATTCAGAATATCAAATATAGCTTAGGGTGAATTTTTAGTAATTTTCTGAAAAACTTCAATTTTTGATGAATAGTGAAACCACTAAGTGGTACTTATAAAAACTGATTTTTCCGTTTAAATGAAATTTTGCCACCTTTGTGTTTTGAATTTCAAAAATCCGACATACATGGTTGTCATTAAGAAGTAAAATGTGGTTCAATGGGATTAAAATAATTTTTTGGTGAATAGTAACTTATTAAGTTTTTAATCGCGATTAGAGGTAATTAGTGTAGTTTAAGGTAAAAATAATGTTTTAATAATATGAAATGACCTAGACACATGTCCTACCCTCATTGGATGAGTCATGGCCGACCAAGACAATCCATGGGTCAACTTGGGGACCCCATGGAGCCACTTTGGTTGGAAAATGACATAAATACCTTTTTATTTAATGTTAAAATTAAAATGACACAAACATGAGTTGTTTAACTAAAACAATTTTTACATGGGGTTATACAAGTCATATTTTTGACTATAAATATTAATTGGAAATATAAAAATATTTCCTACATCATCGTAGTTTTTTATAATTTTTAGACATTAAATAAATTAAATTATTTATGACATCATGATGATGCAGCGATGACCTCATTATTTAACGATTTAAATAAAATGGAAAGATAATGTAAAATCTAAGACCTACACATGTCCAAAACCTATTGGATGGGTGGATTTCGAACCCTTATCACCTTATCCTCGAAAAAAATCAATGTGGGACCATTAAAATCCGAAACGCATTCTAAAATAAAGTAACATTTCTTTACTTTCCAAGAGTGCCCCTCCTCTCCTCTTATAAAAGGCCCCCACATCTACCTCCTTACCCACACTTCCAAAGCCTTTGGCTCGGCCAAACCCTGCCCATTTTGTCTCTCCAAATCCCTCTCTAACTCCTTGAAGCCTCACTTTGGGCAGAAGTCTTCCCAAGGAAGCCTTTGAGCTCAAATCAAAAAGAGTTACCCGATTTTAAGGTAATGTCTTCACTTGTGTTTTTTTGTTTTATTTTGCTTCTCCAACCCCCTAAACTCTTTTTATTCATTTATTTTGTAACAACTCCAGTATCTTCAATATACTAGGATGTTGTTATAAGAAGCATTCGAGCTACACTTACACACACCTACATCAAATGGTTAAAGAACATACTGTTTCTGTGGATGACGAATTTCTGCCTCACAAAACGATGATTATTCAACACTCATATAACACCTTAAAAGGTGGCCATTAAGATGTCACTATATTTATATATGATGTATAATATGTTTATGTTTTACTTAAGCTTATGTATTTTTATTTTGTGGCATACATTTATGGTTTCCATTGTGGGTAAACACGATAATTTCATTTTAGGAAGTGCGGACTACCGCCCACTCAAAGTGATTTGATTCGTTAATGCCATATGTGGGATGTATAAAGGATATATTTAAAGTTATTATATATGATGTATGTTACATATAAATGATGAATATAATTCTGGAATTAAAATATACATACCTCTCATTTAGTTTTAATTCCATTAATATGACATGGAAATGAAAGTAGCATTCATGCGTACGTACGACTTACCGTCTCCATGAACGGTGCATTTCATTTCTTACCTCTAAATGATTATGTAATATTATAAATACATGTATATTCTGGATATATATGATATATATGATATCCAAATCATGAATATCATTCTGGATATAATGAACCTTTGACCACACGAACAACATGTAATTGTAAGAAGTCCACTTTCGACTTAAGAACCAAATATCGACAAAACAAACATTATTAACATAAATGATTACATAATATTTATAACATGGAAATAAGTGATATAAAAGGAATAATGAACTTGAAAAAGGTTCTTAAACAAGTAGAAATTAACTCAAGTTTATTATTCAGGACGTTAAAGAACGATCGAGTCAAGTCGGACCCGAGGTAAGAGATCCTACTCCTCTCTTTCTTTTTAAGTACACTCTTTTATGTCATTCCTTTTAAAGCTCATCTTTCTTGTTATTGGGATGTTCTTTTATATTACTCTTACTGTAATTTTTATGTTAATATGATGAGAGACCCTATTCTCTCTCATCAATCCATTTTGGAAGTTTTGAGTGACGCCGTTAGGCTGCCGAATTTTCGTAAGAGATCTAACCTCTCTCTTTCTTTTCAAGTACTCTCCTTTATGTCACTTCTTTTAAGCTCCTCTTTGTTATGTTGGGGGATGTTCTTTTATATTCCTCTTTCTGTAAACTTTGTGATGAGAGACCCTATTTTCTCTCATCAATCCATTTTGGAAGTTTTAAGTGGCGCCGTTAGGCTGCCGAGTTTTCGTAAGGGATTTTTCATCTCACTTTTATTCCCGTTGGATTTATGCTATATTTGACACAATTTCCTTTGAGTGGTTTATGTAATGCCCATTATTTTACTCATTGTGTAATATACTTTCATTTATGAGTATTTACATCAATGTTGTATTGTCTTTCTTTCACGGGGTGTATGTTTCGAAAGTTACCCAAGTCGGTAAGGGAACCTTTCACCCTCCTCTTTTTAAAAGACTTCTTTTGTTATGTCTTTTAATTCACATACTATTGTGTTGGGATATGTTCTTCTATATCCTTATTGATGTAAATTTTATGTCCAAGTGATGAGATACCCTTTTTATCTCTCATCAACTCTTTTTCTGAATTTTGAAGTGACGCCGTTAGGCTGTCGAATTTTTGCAAGGGAACTTCTTAACCCAATTTTGATTCTTTGGGATAAACTTGTACTCCTTGAATATGTCATTCTATGAATATGTGTGAATGTCCTCTGATTGTTTTATACTTAATATCCACTTATATTTGGTTTATTCGTTTGTCACACATAATTATGTAATTGATTTATCCTTAATCCAAGGATACCGTCTTTGTATGGGACTTCGTCTCAATCTCCATTCATTGAGGCATATTTTTGTTTTATACACAACCTTCTTTTATACGGTGTATAAACCCCTTTGACTTTTACGTTTATCCAAAATGAATCTTCTTTATACGAAGCATTTCACTAAACGACAAAAGGGAATGTTTTTGTCGTACGTATGCGGCGACAATGACTTCCCCGCCGCTGTGACCATTATTTGAGTTTCGGCTTCCTCTACAAGCCATACCTTTTTTTTAAAGAAAAATAAATACCATGTTTTACTTTTCTTTTATTTTGGTATTGAAAATGGTTTTCATAATGTTTTTATATCAATGTGTTGTATTGATATCTTGTGATTGAAAAGTGGAAATGTTATGTTTCCTTTATGAATGTTATATGTGATATGATTATGTTATGGTTCTTGGGCATTATTATAAAGACGGGTGGTTCCGTGAAAAACTAAGGGCGGGTGAGCCCGATATAGCTCTCCAATGCATTGGGTAACGCGAAGGAGTGAAACGTTAAGGTTTCTCCGAAGAGATTTAGGGAATATACTGTGGTGGGTATTCCAAACGTAACCAAGAGGGTTACTCCCTACGTAAGAATGTTATGAATGCCTCAAGTTACCTTTATGTCTTATGATTTCTATGATTTATTCATGATTTACGTCAAAATGCGGATTTAGCGGTGGTTTTTTTTCCGTTTCGCGGCGGTTTAAACCGCCGCTAAATCGATTGGCGGCGGTTTTGAAAAACCGCCACTAAATTGTGCGTCGGGAAACTATTCGCAGCGGTTTTCAAAACCGTCGTAGAACGTTTCACGGCAGTTTTTTGAATTTTTTTTATTGGTTTATTGGTTTATTGGTTTATTGGTTTATTGGTTTATTGGTTTATTGGTTTATTGGTTTATTGGTTTATTGGTTTATTGGTTTATTGGTTTATTGGTTTATTGGTTTATTGGTTTATTGTTTTATTGGTTTATTGGTTTATTGTTTTATTGGTTTATTGGTTTATTGATTTATTGGTTTATTGTTTTATTGTTTTATTTATTTTATTTATTTCGTATTTATTTCGAATTTATTTGATTTATTTTATTTATTTCGTATTTATTTTATTTATTTTATTTATTTTATTTATTTCATATTTATTTCGTATTTATTTTATTTATTTATTTATTTATTTATTTATTTTGTATTTTATTTATTTATTTCGTATTTTATTTATTTATTTTGTATTACTTTATTTATTTTATCCATGCATGCATGCCCATGCCCATGCACATGCAATATAAAGAAATACTGCGTTTGGTGAGATTTGAACCCCCAACCTCTTGCATATTTTCCAAAGACTTTACCACTCCAGCAAGCTCGTCATGTGGTTAATAAACAGAATTTAATATACTTATATATACTCATTGAAAAAACAAATAATACATAACTAATAGATATAAACTCAATAATAATTAAACAATAAGCAATAATCAATAATTAATAACCAATAATTAATAATTAATAATTAATAATTATTGATTTATTAGATATTTATTGAGTTATTTATTATTATTTACTGTTTATTATAATAAATAACAAATAAATTATAATAATATTTACATAAATTATAAAATTATGAAAATAAAATAATAAAATAATAAAATTACGAAATTAAAATAATAAATAATAAATAATAAATAATAAATAATAAATAATAAATAATAAATAATAAATAAAAAAAATAAATAACAAACAATAAACGATAAACAATAAATAATAAATAATAATAAATAATAATAAACAACTAATAAATAATAAATAATAAATAATAAATAATAAATAATAAATAATAAATAATAAATAATAAATAATAAATAATAATAAATAATAAAAAAATAATAAATAATAAACAATAAACAATAATAAATAATAAATAACACATAAAAAATAATAAATGATAAATAATAAATAATAAATGATAAATAATAAATAATAATAAAAATAATAAATAACACATAATAAATAATTATAAATAAATAATAAATAATAAATAATAAATAATAAATAATAAATAATAAATAATAAATAATAAATAAAAAATAAAAAATAAAAAATAAAAAACAATAAACAATAAACAATAAATAATAAATAATAAATAATAAATAAAAAAACAATAAAAAATAAAAAATAAAAAATAAATAATAATCAATAAACAATGAACAATAAACAATAAACAATAAACAATAAACAATAAATAATAATAAATAATAATAAATAAATAATAAATAATAAATAATAAATAATAAATAATAAATAATAATAAATAATAAATAATAAACAATAAATAATAACAAATAATAAATAACAAATAATAAATAACAAATAATAAATAAAAAATAATAAAGAACAATAAATAAAAAATAATAATAAACAAATAATGTAACACCCCAAGTTTCTACGGTACGATTCTCTTTGAATAATGTGATAGCGTGTGTTGTACGCAACACCGAGTTCTAACACACCATAACCAATCAAACTAGCCGTTATGAATAGTAATACCTACTTTTTGAAATTATATATATTTTATTTTTTAAAATGGACTTCATTTTTGGATTCGTAATATCGAATTTAGCCTCAGGTGAAATTTTGGTACTTTTCGGATAACTTTAATATTTTGATGAATAGTGAAAATTACTAAATTTTAATTAAAAACAACTTTTTTAATCAAAATAATTAATAGTGATAAATTATGAATTTGAGTGGTTTTAAAGTATACTTAGAATATATTTTTACCATTTAATATAATGTTGGTCATTGGACATAATTTTACAATTAAACCGGACATAAACAAGTGTCAATCTTTTGATAGTTATTATCTCTTAAAAACACGCTTTTTGTTTTAACAACATGAATTAATTTTAAATTAATTTCTACCACTTCTGTGTTTTGAATTTGGAAAAATGGATTCCATATTTGGAATCAGGATGTTCAAATTGTGTAAATAGGTAACTTTTATTTTTAGACATTTTGAATAATTACTGCGGTAAATACTTTATTTACCATGGTTAAGGGTAAATCCGGTAAATAAGGGTTAAAAAATAATATTATAATAATACTAAATTACCCTAAAACGTTTCCTAGCCTTATTTGTTGATACATGTTCGGCCATAGGCATCTTTGGGTCGATTTTGGGACCCCATGGAGCCACTTGTAGGTGATAGGGACACTTTATTTTAATTAAGTTAAAATAAGTACAAAAATGACATAAGTATATATCGTTTAGAAAAACAATTTTTACATAGGGTTATATATGTTGGATTTTCGACTATAAATATTCATTATAAAGATAAAAAGATTTCCTACATGATGATATTTTATTTTCAATTTTTAGAGATTAAATAATTTAATTTATTTATGACACAATGATGATGCAATAATTACCATAATAGTGAAAAATTAAAATAATTGATATTATAAATACCCAAATAAATATAATTTGAGACTTTTAATGAATTACACTAATTTTCTAGGATAATATGACATATTAGGATTGATTTAATTAACTTTTTTCGAAGTAATCATTCTGTTATGAGTTTCAAAAAAATCAACTATTGAATAGTGTCAAAATTGACATAAAAGAGTTTTTAAAAAAAATATTATATTATTAATTGATATTAAATTCATAAAAATCTAAGGTTCGGCCAAGAGACTTATATAATGATAGGTGTATCATTAATGGACCACTTGGGGGCCTCTTGGATGTATATGGTAAGTTTATTAACCATATAATATAAAAATACAAAGTGACATGATAAATGTCAAACTAATTAACTTAGAGTTAATACTTAAAGATAAGGTTAATATAAGTACCCAAACCTGTCTAAATTCTATTGGTTGAGTTGTTTTCGACCTATCCCCACCTTAACCTTTGAATAATCAACTTTGGAGCCATTGGAAACCAAATATGAATTTATTATAAATTAATATTTCTAGCTTTTCCAAAGGTTTCCCTCACCCCTCTTAAAAAAGGGCACTCCTTCTCATTTCTTCACACCTTCAAAGCCTTTTGGTTCGGCCAAACTCTTCCCAAATACTCTCCCAACTTCCCTCACTACAACCTAGAGGGCTTAGTTTGATCAGAAAGCCAACCTAAGGAGCCCTTTTGATCAAATCAAAAAAAAGAACCCGAAGAAGAGGTAATGATTTCACCACCCTTTTCCAAGTTCCTTTCTTCTTCCACTTCTTCTTCCGTTGTTTTTACCATTATAAAATAATAACTCCAGTATCATATATATACTGTGATGTTATTATAAATATGGTACAACCATATTCAGTATTCTATCCACCCTTTTGAATAACATGTCACCATACGTGCGTACGTACGGCTTACCGTCTCCACGTCATGGTGTAATTGTTATTCAATATATTATTATTTGGATGGGTATAATAATGATGTGTAACTCATGTAAATAATAAATATAACATGTTAATTATTCTGTATATATGATATACCATCCATTTATATATTATTTTAATATCAAAAGAATGATATTGTCGCTCGTACGTACGTACGGACTACCGTCTCCACGAACGCGATGAGATTCATTCTCCATCGTATCCATTCAAGTATAATTATCATTTGATGATTTAAAAATGATGTTTAAGGACTTGATATCATTCTGGATATGAATAATATACAACCTATCCATTACAAACATGGCTTACGTAAAAAAACATATAAAAGAAAACAAGTAAGTTAACACCCGAAACAACGATAATGCTAAGATATTATTATCAAATCAATATTAAAAGATCATATATGATATCATATTAATGTATATGATTCTTGTATAATTTAATAAAAATTATTTCACCATTATACAGGAGGTTAACCTACCCCAACCAAGGAAAATTACAAGGTAAGGGTTATTTCACAATCTCTTCATTATCCGAGGTTGTTTATACGTAATAATCTACTGGGATCTCTTTATCATCCACATCCATGTTTCTTAAAAATGTATTTCAAAACATTTTTACTATTTACAAGAATATGGGTTAAAGTCATTTATACCCTTGTTTGACTTTTTATAAGAGGTTTATAAAGGAATCTTTCCGTCATTTTCCAAACAAGGTGCTTTTTAACCTTTTCGACAAAATTAAGGTAAGAATGTTTTTTTAACTTATACGGCGGGTGCGGCTATTTTCCGCCGTTATAAAATCGTCAAAGCTTCCCTTAAAAGCTTATAAGAATATTTTCAAAGAAAATGTTTTATTTTATAAATATATGACTCTTAAATGATTTCAAAAATAGAAAGAGATATTTCTCTAAAAAGAGTTTTGATTTCATCTATGTCAACATCCTTTGATGGATTTTATGCTTATTTGTAGTTGATTTATTAAGATACAAAACTTCTATATTGTATTGAAGGTTTTGTGATATGTTTGACTGTGGATGTGCTATTTTTATACCATTCATAGTTTATGATGAAAGTATTAACATTTCATATGCTAGTTTTAATACGAATGTTTATGTTATGTTTAAACCTTTTCATATGGGAATGCATTGGACTTAATATGTGACGGGTGGAGCCCACTATAGCTCCTCGATGCATCGGTAGGTCTCATGAGACAAACTAGTGTCTTGGCATAAGGCCTTGACAAAATCTTATTTTTAGTCTTGGCACGAGGCCTTGGCTATGTGGTTATGATAGTCTGGCATTATGCATTCCATCATTATGAAAGTGGTTATTGATATTGCATGTGATTATTCGATTAGTAGAATATCCATGTGAATAAGTAAATGACATTATTTCATTTTTCTTTTGCCATACTATGTTTAAGTTCAAGTTTAAAAGGCTTTTGTTTTAGTTATACATTGCCTTAAAAGTTTATGCTTATTTTTGAAAGTTTCCGCTATATTGTTATCCTTACTGGGCATTTGAGCTCACCCCTTTTCTATGTTTTATTTTTCCCAGGATGTGAAGAAGTAAGTTATGAATGACCTGCAGGGATAGTATGTGGGGACATGAGTGTGGAATATGGAGACTATGTTGTTGTAGTAGTTTTTCACTTTGTGATGTAATGTAAAACTTTATGAATATATCCAGTGTTTCCAAGGCTACTAAACCAATCGGTCTTTCGAGATTTGATCTTTCTTGTGATCATGCCAATGTAATGTAATAATGCACCGACTCTGGGTAACTAGGGTCAGGGCGTTACAAATAATAAATAATAAATAATAAATAATAAATAATAAATAATAAATAATAAATAATAAATAATAAATAATAAATAATAATAAATAATAATAAATAATAAATAATAAATAATAAATAATAATAATAATAAATAACACATAATTAATAATTATAATTAAATAATAATAAATAGTAATAATAATAATAAATAATAATAATAATAATAAATAATAAATAATAATAATAAATAATAATAATAAATAATAAATAATAAATAATAAATAATAATAATAATAAATAAAAAATAATTAATAATTATAAATAAATAAATAAATAAATAATAAATAATAAATAATAAATAATAAATAATAAATAATAAACCATAAATAATAATAAATAAATAATAATATATAATATATAATATATAATATATAATTTATAATAAATAAAATATTATTATTAATAATAGTAAATAATAAATAATATACAATATATAATAAATAATAAATAACCAGTAACAAATAATAATAATAATAATAATAATAAATAATAAATAATAAATAATAAATAATAAATAATAAATAATAAATAATAAATAATAAATAATAAATAATAAATAATAAATAATAAATAATAAATAAATATAAATAATAAATAAATATAAATAATAAATAATAAATAACCAATAACAAATAATAGACAATAAATAAATTAAAGTATATTATAAATAATAAATAATAAATAATAAATGAAACACATGAAAAAGTATGAAAATGCATGATAAATGATGAAAAATCATGAAAACGCATGAAAACGGATGGAGAAGCATGAAGAAGGAAGCATTAGAAAGCATGAGAATGCATGAAAACTCATGAAAACTCTGGAAAACTCCTTAAGAATTCAACATAATCATCATAATAACCCACAAAAAACCATTGATAAAGATAACAAGTCATGGAAATCCAAATAAACAGTAATAAATGGAGTAACCGTTAAAACCCTTCAAAACGGTCATAAAGTGACAAAAACATTGGACTCACATTAACGGAGATAACTTATGATCTGAGAGTCTGTTCCAGATCCGCAACCAGTCAAATCAAAGATCCTGAAACGATCTTCGAGCTGATAGGTGAAAGAGACCGAATGGACCGATGGATCGGAAGTTACGACCATTTAAAAAAAAATGACGGGGAACGAGTGCTAGAAATGAGGCATCGAAAAACATAACAAACCCGATACCCACTAAAAAGGCCATAACTTATGATCCAGAAGTCCATGTGGGCGCCGCAAGTAGTCAAACTGAATCTCATGGAATGAACTATGATCTGACAGGCGGAGGAGTCCAAACTGACACGCGGATCAAAAGTTAGGTCCGTTTAAAGACAAGTTCGACGGGACATGGGTGAAAAAAATGGGGTTTTGTAGGCCTTCAGAGGGGTTTTTGGGGTCTAAAAACACGACAAAACCTTTCTAATGTCAAACCAATTCATAGCTCTCTTCGCTGGCTTCGATTTGATATGTTGTAGAGCCCAAACGGACACCCGGAGCGAAAGTTATGGTTGTTTGAAGTTGGAGAACTTTTTTCAACTTTCTTATAACTCTCATATCTTCCTCACCTTAGACTGTCTCATGGTTTTGATTATACGTGCCTCTATATCTCTTCATGGGCTTCGATTTGACTGGTCGTGGCACTCCAACGGATGCCCGGATCAAAAGTTATCGTCATTTTAGTGATTTTGGAGTTTCTCATGTTTTTTTTATTTTTTTCCTTTCATTTCGCGGCGGTTTTACCCAAACCGCTGCTATTTCGCGGCGTTTTTTTAAAAAACTGCCGCAAATCCTTGAAAAAATTTAAAAAAAAAAAAAAAAAAAAATTAACACATTTTGCGGCGGTTTAAAAACTGCCGCGAAATAACGGCCTGAAAAACATTTAGCGGCGGTTTTTAAAACCGCCGCGAAACACCCGTTTTCCTGTAGTGAATAAATCCCCCCCCCCCCCTCAAAATTAGAGCTGAGAAGGGACTGGAAGGTCATGTTCCAAGGGAAAAGATGAAGAGTGTGGCTGGTTTTCGTGCTTTTGTGCAACTTTATCATTGGGTCATGCAACTATGTTGTGCACTTCACGTGAGTCAGTGGGCCTGAGCCTATAAATAGTATAGGGGCCCATTATATAGTACTTAGACTTCTATACACAATAATCCATATCTCATGTGTGAAACTCAACCCTTTGCATGAAATCCTAATCCTCAATTGTAAATTTCATACAACTTCTACTTTCGTAAAACAACTTATGCGCTCCAAGAACCCTTTTGCGTGGATGCATAAAAAGTTGTGCGATACTAAAAACTTTACACGATCAAAACCAAGACTTGTGCACTTCATCCTTAGAGCTCACAAACCTTCATGAAATGACAAACCCAATTAATCAATCAGAAATTGATGCTGCTGCTGCTACACAGAGGGCCAAGAGAATAGGGAACCTGAAAGTTTATTGGGCCCAAAGGATCGTTTCTGAAAACCAGGAACTCATGGGATTGCTGAACAAATCCCATAGAGGTTATCTAATGAGAAACCTCCTACCACTATACAACTTTGGGATAACAGATGAGGTGGATATCACAACCATCAAAGTGAACACACTGTGCTTCTGATTTTCTCGTCATGAAGAGATTTCCCACTAGAACATTACTACTCTGGGTCATCCTACTTGGGATCATGAGGAAACCACTGTATACATGTTGAGCGGATGGACGAGAACAATCACAGGGGAGATTCCTAAGAATGAGGAGTTCCTGGCTCATTACATGAGATTCTTCCAGACCAACGTCTAGGACAACAACAAGGGATGGTATAAGGAATGAGATCTGTGGGATGGGGGAAACTTCACCGATGAGTGGGCCTAGAAACGCTAAGAATGCTTCACCTGTTAGGAATACATGGCTAAGATATGCCGCATCAAAATGTATGAGGTAGTGTGGATGTCCCAATTTCATGTATATTTCCAATAAAAGAAACTACTAGAGCTCCTTAGTTAGTGGTCCCCAGACACTGATACCATCCATCTCCATCATGGGGAGGTGGGAATCAGTCTGTGGAACTTGCACTGCACTGATGACATTCCACTGAACGAGTTTCAGTATGATAAGTTTCTCGCGATGCTGAATGCTTGGGGTGATAGGGAGTATACCCCTCTTATGGAATTTCATCCCTAGATGCACTAAAAAAATGAAATGAGGCATCACCCCCCTTTCCACCAGGACATTTCTTTAAAAACCTATATGGGGATGTTCCTAAAGAAAAATCCATCAGTGAAGATGCCAGGGTGACTAAAGCAGTATTCAATGGTGTAATAGAGGAGAAAGTCGGGATCATACTAGATGATCTTGGATAAGGGGTATTATGAGTGATGGGGCTATAGAAAGCAAGAGGGATGGAAACCGGTGGTCCATTACACCGTATGGTCTCATGTACCAGAGATCACCAAGTGAAGATTTTATGAGAAGAAGTCTCAATGCTTATGAGCCCCCATCACCTAATATTCTGACATCAACTGTGTCCAGTCAGTATTAGTATAAACCCACATATAGGAACACCACATGTTTTGGGTGTCATTGGTTGTTCTTATCTATGGACATGTGTTATGGTCTTCTAGATTGATATCATTATCAATGTGTTCCATTTGATTGCATACTTCGATGCATGGTGAAAACCACGACAATGAATTCATGGTGAGGTAGTTTGTGTTGGGTGCTTCATTGGTGGTATGACATTGGTTGAGTGATTAAGATAAGATTTTTCACTTCCAAATTGAGGAAGTTTTATCTTTGGCCTGGTTGATCAGGATGGTAGTACATTTATTAAATCCATGGTCATGGTAGTCGAATGTAAGTCCTTCCAGTTAGATCAAAAAATAATAAATCAAGCAAAGGATGATGAAACAAGTGTGTATCATGCTTTATGAGATATCGTATGACAAAGTGATTATATTACACAGTGCATATACATTCGTTTCTATGATTACTCCTTGTCACTTTAGGGGCCATGATAGGTTTCTAAATTCCTCTCTTCGTTTGTGAATATTATTTTCTACTATTGAGATAACAACCTAGAGGGTCACACACAATAACACTTTCAATATTCTTCCATATTCTGATGAATAGGTATATAGGACATAGTGGGTCCTACCATGGGGTCCGAGAGTTGTCCATGATTTATCAATCACTAATAAATAAATAAATTCATTATTATTCAAGTAGAGAATAATTGAGTTGAATTTATTTAATAAAAGTATTTATAAGTGTTTAAGTAAATAAATGGAATAATATTATATGAACAAATATTATATTTAATATTCAAGGTTTATTTAATATAAGCGTTAATTACGAGTCAAGTTAATGACTCGGGTTTATCATGTAATATATTTTTAATATATGTTATAAGTATGTGATAAAATATAAATAATATTTATGATGTATTTATTTTTTCATAATTATTTATTTATTACTTATTTAGTGGACATCAGAAATATGGGGCTGGGAACCCTAATTGGGTATTTCTGTACATCCATTATATAAGTACATGAGGAGCTCATTTCTAATTAAAAGGGAATTCATTTTCCAATAGATTGAGAACTTCTCTCTCCTCCTCCTACATCCTTGAGAGAGAAAGACACAATTTAAGCAATCGATCCAAGGGAGTCTTCATAGATCATAAGAACGGAGTCGAGGTGATTTTTATAATGTCAAAGGATTCATCGGATCTCTGTGCTAGCACTCAGAATTTGATGATCAACGTTCGCATGGATTCTTGAATCATGTGTGGAAGATCTAGAGGGTCTCGACTTCAGATCCTTTAAGAAACGATCGCCAATGACAAGTTGCAGTTGAACATGCTGTGAATCAAAAAAGGTACATGTTTGTATATTTATTTTATGTTTATTAAATTAACATGAGATCCTCTAACCTCTACTAGGGCTCAGATCATTGGAGACAATGAAGTTTCATCATTTTGGTGATGTAGATTTTAAAATATCTGGCCCACCGGCTTTCGTTGCGTGACCCGGTACCCTCAATTGGTATTAGAGAAATCATGTTAATTTTACGAGTCAAAAAAAAAATTTACATTAAATTAAGTAGAGGGCTTTAAATCAATCCGAATAGAATAGACAGCTCATAGATCCGATTCTAGATGACCAAGTTATGGATTGAAAAGTGGATGTTGCGGTTCAAATTAAAGAAAAATATATTTATATATTTGTTTGTTTTATGATTTTGACGTTAATAACAGTGAACATTTAATTTCCAGTCAAGTTTCGACCAAAATATAATGACATATACCACATTGGCATGATCAATTTTTCTCTAGTGAGGGATGATTCCATAGGAATCTTTGATTAAAATATTTAAAAAAAGTGGACAACAATGTTTGCATCCTATGGAAGCATAACATTTTAAATAATATTAATATTTTAATTTAAAGGGTTCTATTATTGTTTTTGACTTTGGTGGGAGGGACTTGGATTACAATGAAATCCATGGTTTATAAAAATTAAAAAAAGGGATGCTTCCTATGAAAGCATCCAAGGCAGTATCACCCTATTAAGACGATGACCGACTCCTCTCGTAAAAATCACCCTGTGGCCGAGACTCCTTTCTGGCGGACCTCCCTTACTACAATATCTCATCCTGGCCATTGTATTTGGTGTTCCCCAACCACCTCCCTTCTCCACTATGAGAGATCCCTGCGCGCACCACCTCCTTTCCAGCATGAGATCACGGTCGCCTTACCACCTTCTTTGGCAGCCCTCAGTCGTCTCACCCTACATCACAAGAGTTCCGACACCGCTCTCCAAATCCTGCCTGACACCACCCCGTAGGGTGTTCGTAGCTACCAAAATTAGACCCAACCGTCGTCGCCTTCCCATGGGTCGACCACCCTCGACAACTGAGGTTGCTGCTGTGAGAGCTCCGACCGCTGCACTAATCCCTCGACCCTGCCTCATGCCAGGTCTAGCTGAGACCGCTTTCTCTCGAGCTCGCTGATGCATGCACCTTTTGGGATCCAAACTTGACCATCACTGAGGCTACCTCCTGTTGTCCTCCCCTTGTTTTCCACAAACCTCATCATCCCGATCCATGTAGTTGGACCGGTGCTGCACTTGTGCAGGTCACAACAGTTGTGATCAGACACTTGCACATGAGGTAATTTTTTTAATGTAGCCAGATTAGATCTAAGGATATTATCATTTATGATTTGTTTATTATTTTATTCATGTGAATTATATTGTGAAAAATACATAGAATAATAAAAAAGAAAAATCATAAAGATACAATGAATTTTTTTTTGTTAATGTTCAGTTGTGAAAGTGACAACATAGTATAAACAGATTAATAGAAATGGATTAAATTCATCGAAAAATATAAAACCCTCACAAAAATATTAAGTCTTTAATGCCTTCCATTATTTGAATTTGAACAAAACCGGGTGTATGGGGGATCATTAGATAATGTTGAGGGTACCTCATACTACAGAGGAGTTCTTATGAAAGTGATGGGTTGACTTAGCTAAAGTTGGTAGAAAAGAAGTATCCAAAGCTTGCTTGATAAAAATTTAGAGGAATGAGTTGATTAAATCATATTTATGATTTTAGAAGTTATGAATTCACTCAATAGATCAAGGAGCCGTGAGTTAATATAGTTGTCCAATCAAACACCTACCTTGAACTTTTTGAGTAGCGTCATAGCCAAATCTTGTAGACTATAAGGGGAGGTTCAAGGATCCTTGCCACTAGAATGCTCAAGAGATGAAGTATTATGATTCTAGCACAAAGGGTTGCTAGAGTTTGATAAAATAGTGGGATAAATTTAATAATTTAATTAATCAATAATGTTTAAAAGGTAATCAAGATAAAGTACCAGCTGCTAAAAATTTATTTGTTGTAAACTAAACATGAAAATCACCAATACCACCAAAAAGTTTTCACTATGATAAATATTGGATAAAGAAAATATCTTGACCATCCATAACTTTTAGGAGTGGTATAGGCACTTGTGCATAGTACTACGCTAGGAAAGTAATCTTTGTGTGATGGAATCCTCATTTCATACCAAGCCTTATTAGGGATCTAGCAAGGTGGATAAATAAAAGTACAAAAAGCATATAGATGATGCACTAGACATACAATGTATCATGTTTTCATCTATGTACAGTAAACTACAGAAAATGAATGAGGATGAATATGTCTATAAGACGCTAACCCATCTCCAAGAACTATATCAGGAGAAATTAAGGCAAGAAAGATATGAGATATCTAGTGCACTGTATAAGTGAAAGTTAGTAGAAGGGAATCAAACATCACCTCATGCACTCAAGGTGATAGGGTACATTGAGACACTTGAAGCCCTTAGGTTCAAAATAAATCAATAAATAGTTATTGATATCATTCTAGCCTATTTATCACAAAACTTATCGACTTTTATTATTAATTATAATACGAATAACATGAAGAAGTCACTTACAGATCTTTTATTTTCAGTTCTCTAAGCTGATAAGGATATGAAGAAAACTAATTCTTCCATATTTATGGTGAACAAGAGGAGGAAGGGAAAGGATAAGACATATAAGACTAAATCTAAGCCAAAGAAATCTAACCACCATCCTTCCAAAAAGCCAAAGATATAGAGGGAAATCAATGAGAAGGAGGATTTATACTTTTCATGTGGCAAGAAAGGCCATTGGAAGAAGAATTGAAGAGCTGGGAAGAAGAATCAAGGTAAATATTCTTCTTCAGGTATTTTTGTCGTTGAATGAAATCTATATTCATCTATAAGTTGGTTATTGGATACAGTGCATGACTCACATATTTGTATTAAAATACAGAAACCAAGTAGTTTCAAGAAGATTTAAAAAGGTAAGATGGATCTTCGGGATACAAATGGTGCGAGTCTAGAAGCCTTGGAAGTGGGATATTATCACTTATCTTTACCTAGTAGTTTGGTTCTTGTATTGAATAATTGTTACTATGTACCTTTAGTAACCATAAACTTAATCTCAGTATCAAGTTTGGATACTATAGGATTTTATTTCAAGTTTTGAAATAATTTTTGTTACTTTTATAAGGATAAAATATGTTATGGTAAGACATATCTTAACAATGAATTATATATACCTGAACTTGAAAACCCAATAATGGAAATCAATGACAACAATAGTGAATATGGATCATATAACACTTACCTATGGCACTTCAATATTGAACATATAAATGAGAAACGATTATAGAAATTACATGAAGTAAGGTATTTAGACTCAGCTGAGTTGAAACCTTTGGATATATGTCATGCTTGTTTACAAGGGAAAATGACCAAAGCACCCTTATCTGGTAAGGGAGGAAGATCTATATAATTACTGGAATTGATTCATACCAACATATGTGGTCCATTTCCAATAGAGGAAAGGGGTGGGTTTTTTTACTTCATTACTTTTACTGATGAATATAGTAGATATGAATATATCTACTTAATACAGTATAAGTCATATTCCTTTCAAATGTTTAAGGAATACCAACATGAAGTAGAAAACCAGATTGGTAAGAAGATTAAGTCATTTTTCTCAGACCAAGGTATAGAATATCTTAACCAAGATTTCATTGACCACTTAAAGGATTGTGGGATTGTATCCCAAATCATTCCACCTTATACACCATAGTGTAATGGTGTTAGCGAAAGGAGTAATAGAACCTTTCTCTACATGTTCAGATCAACGATGAATTAGAAAACACTTCTATTATCCTTTTGGGGACACACATTACAGACAATGTCATATAACCTTAACCGAGTACCAACTAAAGCTATATATGGGATTCCATATGAGTTGTAGTGTGTAAAGAAACAAAATCTGTCACATTTACATGCATGGGGATGTAAAGTTTTTTTTTCAATACTATACCTAGTGACAAATTAGTATCCAGAAGCACGAAGTGTATCTAAATAGGATATCCTAAAGAAACCAAAGTATTTTACCTATATAAACATTCTGATAGAAAAGTGATTGTTGAAAGAAAATACATATTTCTAGAAAGGGAATACATTTCTAATGGAAGTAGTGGGATTAAGTTTGACTTCGATGAAGTTGATACCTCAGATGCACATGAGTTGGTACGGGGACAATCTTCTCAAGAAATAGAGGGAGTTGAAGTTCCCGAGACACAAGTACTGCATAGGTCAACTCAAGAGGTTAGATAACCAGAGCATTATATTTTTCTTATCATCGAGTTAGGTGACACATTATTCCTCAAGTATGATGAACCTTTGAACTATAAGGAAATAGTAAAAGTAAAGGATACTGCTAAATGGAAAGATTCCATGCATTCTGAGATGGAGTACATGTACCAAAATCAAGTTTGGATTTTGGTAGGCCCTCTTGCTGATGTAAAACCCATTAGGTGAAAATGGATATTCAAGAAAAATATGGACATGGATGGTAAGATAAATACCTATAAAAAAAGACGGGTAGAAAAGTGTTTCAAACAAAATTAAGGTATATACTATGATGAAACCTTCTCACCTGTAGTAATGATAAAATTCATCAGAATATTTCTTGCAATAACAACCTTCCATGACTATGAGATTTGAAAAATGGATATCAAAACTAATTTTCTAAATGTAAAGTTAGTTAAATATGTCTATATGAATCAACCTTAAGGGTTTGTTAAGTCAAAGAATTCCAACAAAGTATGCAAGTTGCAAAGATCCATTTATGGGTTAAAGAAAGCATCACGATCAAGGAATGTTCATTTTGATAAAACCATAAGATAATTTGGTTTTGTTAAAAATTAAAGTGAGCCTTGTATATATAAGAAGGTTAATGGTAATTGCATAATTTTCCTAGTATTATATGTTGATAACATATTAATTATGGGAAATGAAGTGAAAGTCTTATAGTCAGTTAAGACTTGGTTAAATGAATCCTTCTCCATAGAAGAATTCGGTGAAGCAGCCTAAATTATAGGGATCAAAATATATCAAGATAGATATCATAGGATTCTTGGGCTAAGTCAAAGTATATATATTAATAATGTGATTAAAAGGTACAATATAGAATAATCCAAGAGAGGACCGTTTCCAATGTCACATGGTATCAATCTCTCTAAGAAAATGCACCCAAAAACATAGGAAGAGATTGAAAGAATGAGTGGAATACCTTATGCCTCAATAGTGGTATCAATAATATATTCCATTCTATATACTATGTTTTATTTTTCCTTTTATTTAATCATAGTGGAAAGATATCAAGCTAATCTAGGATAACTGCATTGGGCGGCTGTCAAAACTATCCTAAAGTACTTGAGGCATACAAAGGATATGTTCCTGGTGTATGGAGTATAAGAGGAAATGATAGTGAGAGGATACACTAATGCTAGTTTCCAAACGTATCATGATGATTTGAAATCATAGTTAGGTTATATCTTTTTCCTGAATGGTGTTGAAGTGAGTTAGATAAGCTTGAAGCAACTTGTGGTCGCCGATTATACAAAAGAATCTGAGTATATAGTGGATTTCAATGCAGCAAAGAAAATAGTTTAGATACACAACTTTGCCTCAGATATTGGTGTTGTTCCTAGCAGTGTAGAACCTATTCTAGTTTATTGTGATAATACCGAGGCAGATTCTTTCTAAGGAACCTAGGTCACACCGGAGGACAAAGAATATACTTTGAAGTTTCATCTCTTGAGGGATTTTACCCAAGGAGATGAAGTCACAATTAGAATAGTAAACATAGATGACAACATGGAAAGCCCCCTGACCAAATCCATATCTCATCAGAAGCATGATTCTCATGTGATAGCTAGCTGATTGAGACTTAATAGAAATTGGCTCTAGTGAAAGTGAGAGTGTTGAAAGTGGGTTCCCTAGACCCAACTTGTGATGTAATTTGATTACCACTACATGTAGACAATTATATATATATATATATATCTGTGTGTGCGTGTGTGTGTTTGTTTATCTTACCATAATAGTGTTGATACTTTTAGACCCATTATATTTATGGTAACATCCTTAGATTATGTGTCATATCAAAAGGTTATAGAAAATACCAGGCTATAATGAGAACCTTGAGATACTGATGTTATTAATATTTTCATGAATTATTATATACTTCCTTTACTTATTTTATATGAAATGTGCATAATTTGTGTGAAATATTAATGCTTTAATACTAAGTATAATTTTTGAGCATTTTTAGAAGTAGTCCAATTGATTCAGTTTACTATTTTATTTATAAATATCACAATACTAATCCCAATTGTGTGGTTCTTGTTTTTTAGGATTCCTAATTCAACATACAACATTTCATTAGAATGGATCATGGGCCAATTTTGCCATTTGAAGGCTCATATGGACCACACAAGAAGGACCACAAAATCTGTGAAGAAACTAGACCATCCATAAAGTTTGAATTACTGGGATCAATACAGAAGTTAAAATTCATTAACTCTCCTAAAAAATTCGGATAACAATTCAAGGAGTCATGGATAAAAATTTCAGGGCCCAAATCCAAAAACAAGGGGCCCAAATGATGTTTTTAAGTCCAGCCCATCATTTTGTCTGGGAATTAAAATCCGAACACTATTCATGACATAACTCATGATGTAATCATCAAATCAATCTGAGGTTTTTCAGTGGGAAATAGGAGATATAGTTGGCCGACTTTTTTGAAAAAATCATTCATATTTTAAGGTATATTCCTATTCAAAAACCTATTCACATTTTGGGATTCAAAAAGTTTGGATTGAAATGGACAGATTAACTTTGTATAATCAGCTGGGAATAACTTTGGATCCTTAAGTCCAATGGTCTCAAAATTTTTAGAGTAGAAATAGGAGATACTTATCTACAACTTTTAAGAAGATCATATCTCTATATTCGGCTATCTAATTTATTAAATTGGTGATGAAAGTGGAGGGGCAGTTTTGGAATTCAAACAGCCCACAACATTGGGCTATAAATACCCCCCCTCCTCTCCTTGAAAAGGGTTGGCATTTCAGAAGAGAGGATAACACATTGGCATGAACAAAGATTTTCAAAAGTCTTGGGAGGATCTTATATACTCAAGTTTTCACTTGAGAGACCCTTCCTCCTCTCTTTGATTTCATTTACTTTTGTGCTTTTCTTCATTTGTAATTTCGTAAGTGTTGTTTTTGTAATTCTATTTTAGTGAAAGTTTCTTCTTCATATTCTATTTTAATCATCCTACCTATGGTATTAAATATTAATTCTCTTAAAATAGTTTTAATACAGTTGAATCTCCTTACCTTATTTTGTTTTCTCATTCAATCTAAAGTCAGTATTTAATTCCCTTCATCGTTTGTGTGTGTGTTCGACGCACCACTCTTTTCTTATCCCTTTATTTTTCTTATCTTCCTAATTTATCATCATAATAATTATAACCAGATTAATAATAATTTAAATGGCTGAGTAAATCTACCATTGGGGTGAGTTATAATTTGGGTATATTAAGTGATTGAGAGCCTTTGCTCGATGAGTATTCTTTGAGTTAATATTGTGTATGTTGAACTTTATATGTCATGGATTAATGACATGTTTTGTTTAATATGTGGATTCTATGGATTATTGGAACCACAAATAAACTACCATAAACAAGTAATGGTAATTATTAGAACCCTAAGTTAAGTTACATCTTGGATTAAAGCTTTAACACTTTGGAATTCTGATCAAAATCATCTTGTGAAGTGGGTATTAATTTAATGCATTAAAAAGCAAATCTCAAGGATATCATAAGCTTAAATCACCAATAATAAACTCACCCCAATATTTATAAATTTTTTAAATCAAACATAATCCATAAATTATTTCATAAGCTTTGCAAACAAACCCCCCAATCAGAATACAATTAACTAAAAACAACCGACTATTAAAAAGTATCATCGCCGAGGATTCGACCCGAGTGCTACTATACACATTAACAGAGCACCGGAACCTTGACCGGTCGATAGGAGACAATTGAACATGCATTTCAAATGGATCTATTTCCGGGGATGATGCAATTAAGTAGTAGTTAGTTTCTAGTTATTGTAAAAAAAAACAAAAAAAAAATGAAAAAAAAAACACAAAAAGAAAAACCCACCTTCATTTTTCTTTCAAAATCTCTATGAATGCCCCATAGCCTGCCAAACAACCCCTAAGATTTGTTTGAACCTAAAATTGAGTGAAAACTTTGCCAAATTAGGAGGAACATAAGAGATAATAAACTCATTCAAGAACCTGTCCTAGTCCAACCAATTGAATTAGAAATGGCTAATCCTAGGGAACAAACACTAAAAGAACTTGCTTCCCCTGATATGAATTACCAACCTCTTGGTATTCAATATCCAAACATAGAAGCTGACTTCAAACTCAAATCGGGTTTGATTAATCTTTTCCCTAATTTCCATGGGCTAGCTAGTGAGGATCCACATCATCATCTTAAAGATTTCCAAGTGGTGTGCTCTACCATGAAGCCTCAAGGGGTTTCTAAGGAACAAATCAAACTCCGAGCATTCCCTTTCTCCCTAGCTGACACCGCTAAGTCATGGATCTACTAACTCCCTCCTGGTTTCATAACCACATGGAATGATATGAAGTGACTCTTATTAGATAAATTCTTTCCTGCTTCTCGTACTGCTTCTATCTGAAAGGAAATAAGTGGTATTCATCAATTCCCAAGTGAATCACTCCATGAGTACTAAGAGAGGTTCAAAAAGCTTTTTCCAACCTGCCCACACCACAAAATCCCTGATCAACTCTTAATCCAATACTTCTATTAAGGGTTATTGGCTATGGAAAGAACCCTCATTGATGACACAAGTGGCGGTAATCTTATTGATAAATTTCCTATAGCTGCAAGAGATCTCATAAGAAACATGGCTGTGAACACAAAACAATTCCATACTCGAGAACATGCTCAAGTCAAACAAGCCCAAGATAGTTAGTCGATAGAGCCAAACAAGATGATAGAATGGATGAGTGAACTTACAGGTCTTGTGCGACAACTAGCTGTGGCTACCAAATCCCCAACTTCATCTTCTCCATAATCAATGTTTCCTGGACCTGTCAAAAACTATGGAATCTGCAACTCTCCATCTCATCCAACTGAAACATGTCCACAACTTCAAGAGGATTAATCCGATTCATCTGGACCAATGGAGATCAATGCAGCATATGCTCATAGGAACACCAACCCTCAACAATCAGGTCAGTTCATTAGAAAATTCAACCAACCTCACTATGAGCCCTTCTTTTCTTCATATAACCAAGGCCTGAGGTATGGTAATTATATCTCTCATCCCCCTCAATTCCCTCAATAAAAACCAAACTAGTTCCAATATGGTTAAGGTGTTTTTAACTTCCAACAACCTTATCCTTTTGTTCCTCAACCTCAAAGGATCAATCCTCCTCTTCCTCCTCCAGGCTTCCACTATCCTAGTGAGCCTTCCCAATTCCCAAACTAATACAATATCTTTCCCAAGAACCAAAATCAAGGTAATCCCAATCTGGGATAAGCCTCTTCATCCAAGAAATCATGGGAAAATGCAGTATAAGATCTTGCCTCCTTCACCCATTCCAGCCTAAAAAACATTGAAACCCAAATTGGTCAACTTGCATCCCACCTAAGTCAGCAGCAATAATCAAATTCTTCCCAAATTCTAGCTCAACCATTAACCAACCCCAAGGGTAATGTAAGTGCAATTGCACTTAGATTGGGGAAGAAAATTTATATTCCTCAAGATAAGTCCTCCAACCCCCATTTGAATGTTGACCTAGAAAATAAAAATAAAAAGAAATATGAAAAGTTTCACAACCCACCTTCACCAGAAGAAGGGAAGGGCCAACAGATTTCCAAGCCCTTCCTTCTTTAAGTTGAAGGAGAGATAATGACCCCTGAGACCCGCCTTCTATATGTCTCGAAGTGGAGACTAGCACCAAGGGTATGGAAATTACACACAAATGGAAGGCATTACCCTTTTTGTTTTATAGGATCAGGAGATAAGATGATGGAACCCAACAACATCAAAACTAAAATAAAAGTAAATCCAAAAGTAAACCATTCCCATATGCATGTTCCAAAAGTAAATACCACGAAGTACAAAGTGACTACAAAGGTAAGGTACCAAAGAAGGAAAAACAGAAACTGCAACTGCCCCAAAGGTCCGAGCTAGTATGGTCCCGCGCGATCCCCAAAGTCCTGCTGGAAACCTGAAAGCAGTTTTATATACGTAGGGTGAGCATAAAAGTACACTCAGTAGGGAAAAACCTAAGACTCTTGTGCACAAGTGGGGAAACATACTAAAGTTCCGTGAGAAGTAGACAACCAACACTATCAAGGAGTTCATTCGTCCCACTCACCAGCCACACTCATCAAATAACGTAAGTCAAGTAATATATATAATAAGAGTACATCGATGTTTGGGTACCCCACGCTACTTTCCCACTGGTTATTGAAGACATCCTACGCATCGAACCAATCCCGCCATTTTCACCGAAGTCCCACTGCCACACCCCGCCCGCACACACCTGGACCACAACCTCACACAGTCCCACTGCCAAACCCCGCCCGCACACACCTGGGACACAACTGTCACACATAACCACACCTGCAAACACCTAAGCCAGAACAACCACCGCCACACCCAAAGACACCTGGGCCTCATCCCTAAGACACTTAGAAAACCACCTGCCCGCACACACTTGGGCCAACCACCACACTACCCCTCCCGAAGGTTCTTGGGCTAATAATGGACTTCAGGCCATCACAGCCTGCCTGAAGATACTTGGGCTATCTGCGAAAGGGAGCAGAAAGGAGCTAATAACCAGCCACTAATAGAAGTGTTGGGAAAAACACCCTCCCCCATGAAATGAGGGTGTTTGGCACTAAGTGCTCAACTTGGGTGGGGCGCAAATAATAAACACAAAAATTAAAAGTATATATATAGGTAACAAGCACTCTCCCAAGTTTAGGTTTTTCTTCAGCCAGCCTAAAGAACACAAACATCACTCAAGTTTGATTCACAACTCTTGCCAACAAAATCCATGTGTCCCATTTGTTTTCATGTTCACTAATGATGTTTAACTAAGTTCCGCACCTACTTGGGCAACTAGAAAGCATAAACACAAGCCAAGGAAAGAAAACAGTCAATCATTAACTACAACATCCACACCTGGTTCTCTCGTAAAACCACAAAAACCAAATAAAACCCCAAGATACAGCCCCATTTCCAACATCCAGGAGCCAAAAGGGTTTCTCAACAACAGAGGATCCCACCCCAATTCGTGATATAAACAGGGTAACCACCCAGTCTTAAAATTCACAACCACTGAATCCATAACAACAGGGGATCCCATCCCCACCCACATCACCCAGCAATCGGCCCGTGAAAGGATATAACCAAACCACTACCACTAACACAAAGCAGGGCCATGCCAGTATTTTCATATTTATAAGATTTAACACACTCCATGATTTTCAAATTCGCTGTACTTTAACCGGGGTTATCACAGAAAGGATTGATCCTGGTGCTTCAAATTTATTTAGCTGAATATACGTAATTAACCAAATTACTTTACACAATAAGGGTTATCCACCACAATACAATCCATTTAAACGTAACCAGAAGCTAGGGTTCGTTAGTGCCCAGAGAAAGACCACCAACGACCATGTTTTTCAGAAGGCGTAAGCCCGCACAATTCAGGAATCATAAATCATGAAAGATCATAAATCAAAGCATCATCGATCACACCCCTCCCCCTTCATTCTTTAGAATTGGTTTATTATCTCATTAAGGTTCGGTCCATCCAATCCTACAGAATCAAAAGCACACCCACCCTGCAAGATGCATAGAATGGAGAGTCGAAGGTAAAACCCTACCTGTTGATCAATGATCGACGCTGAGCCTGGGTGAAAAATTCCACAGATAGCGATGTGGCTCGCCTGAACGAAAAGCAGTTCATCTGAACAAAGGGCACTACTAGCATAGGGTGATCGAGAAAATAAGAAACCCACGGAGAACCCTTTAGTTTATAAGGGCTGAGGATGGTTGAGATAACAACGTGGAACTGCGTAAGGAGCGGGGGTCGTGGGTTGACCACGCGATTGAGACACCCCACACGTCATTAAAGGGTCGTGCGATTTAAACTGATGCAAACACCAGGTTATTTCATTTAAATATTTAATTAAACAATATTTATGGGCATTACTGGGCTTTAAAACAAGCTTAAACGGGTCAAAATAGGGTTTAAAACCCAACTTGTGCAAAAATGAGTGCTATTGGAAAGACCCGTGGGGGTAGGCGAGAGCCACCGGTAGCTGAGAGATACCAGTGGCTGACAGCTACCGGTAGCTGAGAGCTACCAGTGGCTGACATTAACCAGTAGCCGAGCTAACGGTAGGCTGCAGCTACCGGTAGACCGAACTACCGGTAGGCTGCAGCTACCGGTAGGCTGCGACTACCGGTAGAACGAGCTACTGGTAGGCCTGCTACCGGTAGGCTAAGGCTATCGGTAGGCCTACCATTAGGCTAAACTTCACCGAGATTCCCAAACCAAAAAAACCCAACTTGAGATTTTCACAAAGTAATGGACCCCAAAAACCCGGGCTGTTACATCAGATACCTCTTAAACGATTCTCGTCCTCGAGAATCAAAACAACCCAGAAGGAAAGAGAGGGTCCGAACAACCACCTCGAAAGATACCTCTCATGAGTGAACACCATTGTCAACTAAGAACACCTCCTTGTCAAGAACCAGGAAATATAATATGCCAACTGCCCAGCCATGTGGGTTGGGGAGTCTCCAAGATATTATTCGCTTTGGGCGGCACTGACTCGCCCGCACGGGTTTAATCGCATCCACCTTAATGCGTCTTGATTAGGGGTCGGGTCATCCCCTCTCCGTAGCCAGGACTTTTCACACACATTCAGAGGAAAGAAAACCGCATACTTCATAGCCAGCAAGATAAAATGTTCTACTACAACAGGTATAACAGAACATCACAAAACTCAAAACAACTCTGGGTACTGGGCACGCATCTGTGCTTCCCTCTCCCACGTACTCTCCTCAATCCCACCATGTATCCATAACACACGAACCAAGGGAATGGTTTTCCCACAAAGCACCTTCTCCTTCCGGTCCTCAATTATCACTGGTCTCTCCACAAAAGTCACGTCGTCCTCGATGTCCAGCTCTCCCCAGCTGAGGACATGTGAATCGTCATGCAGGTAACGACGAAGCTGGGACACATGGAATACATCATGTATCCTCAGTAGTGACGGTGGTAGTGCTAGCTGATAAGCCACTTCACCGACCCGCCACAACACTTCGAAGGGTCCGATGAACCTTGGAGAAAGATTACTCCCTTTGCCAAACATATGTTGTCCACGCTGAGGGGAGACCTTCAAGAACACATGGTCTCCAACCTCAAACTCCAAGGGCCTCCTCCTATTATCAGCATATGACTTATGTCGGTCCTGGGCCGCCTTCATCCTTTCCCATATGAGCTGAACCTTCTCTGTCGTGCTCTGCACCACCTCCGGACCAAGGATGCCTGCCTCTCCTACTTCGGTCCAACACACAGGTGAAAGGAATGGCCTCCCGTACAAGGCTTCAAACGGGGCCATACCAATGGTAGATTGATGGCTATTATTGTAGGCAAACTCTACCAGAGGCAAGTGTCACACCCATGATCCTCCTGAGTCCAGAACACATGCCCGCAGCATATCCTCCAAGGTCTGGATGGTGCATTCTGTCTGTCCATCTATCTGGGGATGGAAAGCAGTGATAAGGCGTAGCTGGGTGCCAAAAGAATGCTACAATCCTCTCCAGACTCGCAAGGTAAACCATGCATCCCTATCTGATACTATAGACCTCGAAACTCCATGCAACCGCACCACCTCATCCACGTACTTTCGTGCCAAAGAATCCACTGCACTCGACTCCTTGATCGCGAGAAAGTGAACCGATTTGGTCAACCAGTCCACTACTACCCAGATGGCATCACATCCCCCTTGAACCCTGGGTAGTCCCGTGACAAAATCCATCGAGATGTTATCCCACTTCCACTCAGGGACATCTAGAGACTACAGTAGGCCTCCTGGAACTCGGTGTTCAACCTTCACTTGCTGAAACACTAAGCACTTGGCCACAAACTCTTCCACTGCTCACTTCACTCAGGGCCACCAAAACTATAAGGCCCCAACTTTAAACCTTACTTAATCTTGAGTTATTACAAGATTACACGTTGAGGATCTTTTCAGGTTTAGAGTTTTAGAGAATTAGATCATAAAACTTGCATTACATTCCACATATAAACAAAGTGGTTACATAAAGATAGTATTCTTCATTCCCATCAATGGAAACACATTTACAATAAAACATGGATTATTTCTTGACACATCCTTGACTCTATCATCTTATCATGTACCTTTCCCTTGACCTGTGAAAAACATTTCAAAAACTTGGGATTAGCATAAAAACTCAGTATGGGTTATAAAAAAAACATGGAAAGGAAACATGAGTTCATATATACATAAGAATGAAATCATACTTTACCCATAAAAAATAGGCACTTTAACATACCTCATAAAATCATGAATAAATCATAGAAATCATAAGACATAAAGGTAACTTGAGGCATTCATAACATTCTTACGTAGGGAGTAACCCTCTTGGTTACGTTTGGAATACCCATCACAGTATATTCCCTAAAATCTCTTCGGAGAAACCTTAACGTTTCACTCCTTCACGTTACCCAATGCATTGGAGAGCTATAACGGGCTCACCCGCCCTTAGTTTATCACGGAACCACCCGTCTTCATAATAATGCCCAAGAACCATAACATAATCATATCACATAAAACATGCATAAAGGAAATATAAAATTTCCACATTTCAATCACGAGATATCAATACAACACATTGATATAAAAACATTATGAAAAACCATTTTCAACACCAAAATAAAATAAAAGTAAAACATGGTATTTATTTTTCTTTTAAAAAGAAGGTATGGCTTGTAGAGGAAGCCGAAACTCAAATAACGGTCACGACGGCGGAGAAGTCGTTGTCGCCGCATACGTACGACAAAAACATTCCCTTTTGTCATTTAGTAAATGCTTCGTATAAAAAAGATTCCTTTTGAATAAACGTAAAAGTCAAAGGGGTTTATACACCGTATAAAAGAAAGTTGTGTATAAAATAAAATATGCCTCAATGAAAGGAGATTGAGACGAAGTCCCATACCTCGTATCCGACTTGACCCGACCGTTCTTTAATCCCCTGAATAATAAACTTGAGTTAATCTATACTTGCTTATGAATCTTTTTCAAGTTCATTATTCCTTTTATACCGTGTTATGAACATCATGTAATCAGTTAAGTTAATAATGTTCATTTTGTCGGTATTAGGTTCTTAAGTCAAAAATAGACTTCTTACACTTACATGTTGTTAATTTGGTCAAAGGTTCATTATATCCAGAATGGTATTAATGATGTAGATATCATATATGTCATATATATCCAGTACATACATGCATTTATAATATTACATAATCATTTAGAGGTAAGAAATGAAATGCACCGTTCATGGAGACGGTAAGCCGTACGTACGCATGAACGCTACTTTCATTTCTATTTCGTATTTTATAGAATGGAATCATAATGATATAAAGGTATATTATAATTCCAGTATAATATCATATATAATATCATAGTTTCATCCTTTATATGTCCCACATATGGTATTTAACGAATCAAATCACTTTGAGGGGGCGGTAGTCCGAACTTCCTAAAATGAAGATATCGTGTTTACCCATAATGGAAACCATAAAGGTATGCCCAAAATGAAAAAAACAGAAGCTTAAGGAAAACATAAACATATTATATATCATATATAAAATAGTGACATCATAATGGCCACCTTTGAAGGTGTTAAATGAGTATTGAACAATCATCGTTTCGGGAGGCAGAATTTCGCCATCCACAGAAACCGTATGTTATTTAACCATTTGATGCAGTTGTGTGAGAGTGTAGCTCAAATAAATCTTATAACAACATCCTAGTATATTTAAGATACTGGTGTTGTTACAAAAGAAGTAAATAAAAAGAGTTTAGGGGGTTGGAGAAGCAAAATAAAACAAATGAACATGAGAGAATGAATTACCTTTAAAAGTGTAAATCCTTTTGATTTGAGCCTAAAGGCTTCCTTTGAAAGTATTATGCCCAAAGGGAATCCTCTAGGATGAGGAGAGGGATGTGGAGAGAGTAAATGGGCAGGGGTTGGCCGAGCCAAAGGCTTGAGAAGTGTGTGAAATGAGGTAGAGGTGGGGGCCTTTTATAAGAGGAGAGGAGGGGCACTTTTGGAAAGTAAAGAAATATTAATTTATTTGAAAATGTGTTTCGGTTTCAAAAGGTCCCACATTGATATAATTCGTGGATAAGGTGATAAGGGTTCTAAATCCACTCATCCAATTGGTTTTGGCCACGTGTAGTTCATAGATTTTACATTATCTTTCCATTTTATTTAAATCGTCAAATAATGATGTCATCGCTGCATCATTATTATGTCATAAATAATTTAATTTATTTAATGTCTAAAAATAATAAAAAAATACTATGATGTAGGAAATATTTTTAGCTTTCCAATGACTATTTATAATCAAATATATGATCTTTATAACCCCATGTAAAAATTGTTTTCGTAAAACATATTAGGTTTGTGTCATTTTTACTTTTACATTAAATAAAAAGTTATTTATGTCATTTCCCAACCAAAATGTCCCCATGGGGTCCCCAAGTTGACCCATGGCTTGTCTTGGTCGGCCATGACACAAACAATAAGGTTGGGACATGTGTCTAGGTCATTTCATATTATTAAAGCATTATTTATACCTTAAACTACACTAATTACCACTAATCGCGATTAAAAACTTAATAAGTTACTATTCACCAAAAAAATTATTTTAATCTCATTGAACCACATTTTAATTCTTAATGAAAACAATGTATGTCGGATTTTCAAAATTAAATACACATTAGTGGTAAACTTTCATTTAACTGAAAAATCAGTTTGCTTGATTACCACTTAGTGGTTTCACTATTCATCAAAAATTGAAGTTTTTCAGAAAATTACCAAAAATTCACCCTAAGCTATATTTGATATTAAGAATTCAAAAATTAAGTCTATTTTACAAAATTCAAATCATATAAGTCACATTAATTAATTTAATAATTAATTCCCGCTGCCAGAGCAAATAGCGTGTTTTTACAAAACAATAAGTATCAAAATATTGACACCAGTTTAAGTCTAATTTCAAAGTGAAATTGATTCCAATGACCACCATTGGATAAAATGGTAAAAATATATTCTAATTTCACTTCAAAACCAATTCAAAACATAATCTAATCATATAAATAAATTAGATTAAAAAGCAGTTTTATGTAAAATGCAGTATTTTTCACTATTCATTAAAAAATGAACATTGTCAGAAAAATACCAAAAATTCACACAAGGTAAATTTTGATGTCCCAATCATAAAGGATAAGTTTATTTTGACAAACATAGTTTATAAAATTGTCAAAATATAGATTCAAAAATGGTTTGCCATCAAAAGGCACTAAAACAATCTTTTAAGAATATTAGTGTATTCCATGCATAAGATTGTATTTATTTTCATTTTAAGACTCTATAACTCTATCTTAATCATTAATAGACATAGATAAAAATATCTATTATTCATTACTTACTTGGGATGTTACATCCTTCCCCCTTTAGAAAATTGCGTCCCCGCAATTTATTTACTTATCGAATAAATGGGGGTACTTATCCCTCATTGCATTTTCAGATTCCCATGTTGCCTCTTCAATCATGTGGTTTTTCCACAAAACCTTTACCTGATGAATCACCTTATTGTGTAACACTTTCTCCCTGTGGTCAAGAATCTGGACCGGTTGTTCCTCATAAGATAGGTTCTTTTCCAGCTGAACTACCTCTGGACTCAAAACATGAGATGGATCTGGCATATACTTTCTCAACATCGAAACGTGAAAAACATTGTGTACCTGAGATATACTCGGAGGTAAATCCACTCGGTATGCAACTGATCCAACTCTCTCCAGAATTTCGTATGGTCCAACAAACCTTAGACTCAACTTTCCTTTCTTACCAAATCTCATCACGCTTTTCCAAGGAGAAACCTTGAGAAAAACATGATCACCTACCTCGAAAGATAGATCCTTCCTCTGGTTATCCGCATAACTCTTCTGCCTGCTCTGAGCTGTTCTCATGTGTTTCTGAATCAGCTGAACTTTTTCTGCCATCTCTTCTACCAATTCTGGTCCCATCAACTTCCTTTCACCCACTTCATCCTAGAAAGCTGGAGTTCGACACCGCTTCCCATATAATGCCTGAAATGGTGCCATCTGTATACTGGAATGAAAACTGTTATTATATGAAAACTCAACCAAAGAAAGATGTTGGTCCCAACTTCCCTGATAATCCATAGAACAAGCTCGTAGCATATCCTCCAATGTATGAATTGTTCGTTCTGACTGCCCATCTGATTGAGGATGAAAAGCTGTACTAAAATTTAATTCAGTACCCAACGACTTCTGAAGGCCTTTCCAAAAGTTAGAAGTAAACCCGGGATCACGATCCGATACAATGGAGAGAGGAACTCCATGTAACCTGACTATCTCTTTAAGATACAAACGGTAAAGGTGATCAAGAGAGAAAGTATCTCGTATAGCAAGGAAATGAGCAGATTTGGTCAAGCGATCAACAATAACCCAGATTGCATTATTACCTCGAGATGTCTTCGGTAATCCAACAACAAAGTCCATGGATATATTCTCCCATTTCCACTCTGGCACTGGTAAAGGCTGAAGCATCCCTTTCGGTAACTGCCGCTCTGCTTTAACCTGCTGACAAGTCAAACACTTCACAGTAAAATTAGCAATATCTCTTTTCATTCCATCCCACCAGTAATACTCCCGCAGATCTCTATACATCTTAGTACTGCCCGGATGAACTGAAAACGGAGAACTATGAGCTTCACATAACAACTCTCTCTTCAACTGTGAATCACAAGGCACACACAATCTCTTCCCAAATCTCAAAACACAATCATTATCAATGTTGAATTCAGGCAACTTACCTTTCTGAACCAGCTCTACCTTTTTCTGCAACTCACTGTCTTGCTTCTGTGCTTGCTTGATTCTATCTGATAGATAAGATCTCACTGATACCTGAAACAAAACAGAAGGACTTCCTGCACCAACAACTTCTATGCCAAAGTTCATCAAATCGTTAACCAAAGGATCACGTTCCAACCGCAACATTGTTAATGAAGCATTACTTTTTCGACTCAAAGCATCAGCCACTTTATTTGCTTTTCCCGGATGGTAATGAATTGTACAATCATAATCCTTGATTAATTCCAGCCATCTCCTTTGTCTCATGTTTAACTCTTTCTGAGTTAATATATACTTTAAACTTTTGTGATCGGTATATATTTCACACTTTACTCCATACAAATGATGCCTCCAAATTTTTAAAGCAAAAACAACAGCAGCTAATTCCAAATCATGTGTAGGGTAATTTACCTCATGAGTTTTCAACTGTCGTGAAGCATAAGAAATTACCTGATCATTCTGCATTAGGACGCAACCAAGTCCTTTCAATGAAGCATCACTGTATATAACAAACTCACCATTCCTGGAAGGTAGTTCCAAAACTGGAGCATTCACCAATCTTCTTTTCAATTCCTGAAAACAATCATCACATTCTTTTGTCCAGATAAACTTAACAACCTTCCGAGTTAGCTTAGTCATTGGACTAGATAACCGTGAAAAATTTCTAACAAACCTTCAGTAATAGCCCGCCAAACCAAGGAAGCTACGAATCTCGGTTAAATTTGTGGGTCTTGGCCATTATTCTACAACTTTTGTTTTTGCAGGATCAACAGTTATTCCATCTTTAGAAACAATGTGACCAAGGAAAGAAATTTGTTGCAACCAAAACTCACACTTGCTGAATTTCCCATACAGTTTCTTTTCTTTTAAGGTTTGAAAGATAACCCTTAAATGTATTTCATGCTCCTCTTTACTTTTAGAAAACACCAAAATATCATCAATGAAAACCACCACAAACTTATCCAAGAACTCATGGAAAATTCTATTCATTAAGTCCATGAATACAGCAGGTGCATTGGTTAGCCCAAAAGGCATTACTACAAATTCATAATGGCCATATCTCGTACAGAACGCGGTCTTCGGAATATCTACCTCCTTTACCTTCAGCTGATGGTACCCCGATCTCAGGTCAATCTTTGAAAAAAACTGAGCTCCCTGGAGCTGATCAAACAAATCATCGATATGAGGCAAAGGATATTTGTTCTTAACAGTGATATTATTCAAGGCTCTATAATCAATGCAAAGTCTCATAGAACCATCTTTCTTTTTAACAAATAAAACAGGAGCACCCCATGGTGATGTGCTAGGTATAATGAAACCTTTCTCTAATAAATCTTGCAATTGCTCCTTCAACTCTAAAAGTTCAATTTGTGCCATTCGATAAGGGGGTTTTGAAATTGGCTTAGCATCAGGAACTAAGTCAACAGTAAACTCAACTTCCCGATCTGGTATTATTCCAAGCAACTCATCAGGAAAAACATAAGGATACTCATTTACCACTGGCACATCATTAATCTGAATAGTTCCTTTATTTTCAATGACGTGTGCAAGGTAACATTCATTTCCATCTTTTACAAGTTTCTCGGCCTCTTGATATGTTATCAAAAGTAAGGGTTCATTCTTGTAAACAAACTGAAAGTCTTTCTGAAAAGAAACTTCTTTAGCTCTACAGTCAATCTTAGCATGGTAAATAGAGAGCCAATCCATACCCAGGATAACATCAAACTCTACTAGAGGTAGAATAATAAGGTTTGCAAGTAGGTTCTTTCCACAGATAAGGATAGGAAGATTCTTATAAATTCTTTTTGCCTCGACACTTCCCCCATGTGTTTTTACCAAAAGTTCAGGAGTCATTTCTTGAGATGGTATTCCCATTTTACTAGAAAAGGTTTCAGAGATGAAAGAATGTGTAGACCCCGAATCAAACAACACACTGGCATAATCTGAAAAAACAAACAAAGTACCTGATACAACTTCATTTGATGGCCCGACATCCGCTGAAGTAGTTGCAAAGGATTTCACCACCCCTTTCTGCTTGTAGTCTAACTGCTTCCCATCACTCAAGCTCCTTGTCAGACACTCGTTTGCATAGTGACCCATCTCATTACACTTAAAACATTTCACTAACTGTAAATCAAATTTGTTCTTACCTTCACCTTGATCCTTTTCAGTGCAATCACAAGCCTTATGTCCCATCTTACCACATCGGTAGCACTTTCCAGAATTCAGAAGACATTCCCCAGCATGCCTTTTGCCACATTTATCACAAACTAGAAACTTAGTTCTCTTACCATCAGACTTTTTTGAAGAATTCTTACTTTTCTCCTGCCACCTCGGTCTCTTCTTCTGCTGGTTGTTATAGAAAACTTGGTCATCGGCAAACTCCATTTCCACCTTCTCAGCACATCGAACAAGCTTTTCATAACTTTTAAACTCACGAGAAGCTAATGCCCTTCGATATTTTGGCTTTAATCCTGAGTAAAAACGATTGATTTTACTATCAAGGTCCCGGATAAAATTTGGAGCATACCTTGCCAATCGAGTGAACCTTTCTTCATAGGCAGCCACTGAGTCTTCCTCTTGCCTCAATTCCAAGAATTTCTTTTCCATCCTAAGTCAAACAGCCTTAGGAAAATACTTCTCAAGAAACATACCTTTGAATTCATCCCAGTCAAGAGCATCAATCTCATCGGCGTCCCTGATATTTTTAACCATAGACCACCACTGATCTGCTTCACCCTCAAAACGGTAAATAACAAGACTAACCTTTTGATTTTCTGAACACCCCATGACATCAAAAATATTCTCCAGTGCTTTAATCCACCCTTCAGCTAGCACAGGGTCAGATGATCCTCTGAATGATGGTGGATGTTGCCTCATGAAATGTTCCACCACTGACATGTTCCTCTGCGGTTGATCTGGCTGATCTCGTGCATGGATACCACCGCCATTTATCGCTTGAGTCAACTGCGCCATTACTGCAACAAACTGTTCAGTTCCAATTCTGACCATTTCTGGATGCTGATTCGGAAGGTTATTTCCTTCTGTATGCCTTCCTAGCACTGCTTCCCTGTTTCCTCTGCGGAAAACCATTCTGAACAAACATGTCTTAGATGAAGCAACATGGTAATCTTTAAATGCTATATCATTTCGAAAAAAAAAATATTTTTGGATAATCATTTAATAGAATTCTAACTCCTAAAGTTATCTAAACCGACCTATGATACCAACCATAAGGCCCCAACCTTAAACCTTACTTAATCTTGAGTTATTACAAGATTACACGTTAAGGATCTTTTCAGGTTTAGAGTTTTAGAGAATTAGATCATAAAACTTGCATTACATTCCACATATAAACAAAGTGGTTACATAAAGATAGTATTCTTCATTCCCATCAATGGAAACACATTTACAATAAAACATGGATTATTTCTTGACACATCCTTGACTCTATCATCTTATCATGTACCTTTCCCTTGACCTGTGAAAAACATTTCAAAAACTTGGGATGAGCATAAAAACTCAGTATGGGTTATAAAAAAAAACATGGAAAGGAAACATGAGTTCATATATACATAAGAATGAAATCATACTTTACCCATAAAACATAGGCACTTTAACATACCTCATAAAATCATGAATAAATCATAGAAATCATAAGACATAAAGGTAACTTGAGGCATTCATAACATTCTTACGTAGGGAGTAACCCTCTTGGTTACGTTTGGAATACCCATCACAGTATATTCCCTAAAATCTCTTCGGAGAAACCTTAACGTTTCACTCCTTCGCGTTACCCAATGCATTGGAGAGCTATAACGGGCTCACCCGCCCTTAGTTTATCACGGAACCACCCATCTTCATAATAATGCCCAAGAACCATAACATAATCATATCACATAAAACATGCATAAAGGAAATATAAAATTTCCACATTTCAATCACGAGATATCAATACAACACATTGATATAAAAACATTATGAAAAACCATTTTCAATACCAAAATAAAATAAAAGTAAAACATGGTATTTATTTTTCTTTTAAAAAGAAGGTATGGCTTGTAGAGGAAGCCGAAACTCAAATAACGGTCACGACGGCGGAGAAGTCGTTGTCGCCGCATACGTACGACAAAAACATTCCCTTTTGTCGTTTAGTAAATGCTTCGTATAAAAAATATTCCTTTTGAATAAATGTAAAAGTCAAAGGGGTTTATACACCGTATAAAATAAAGTTGTGTATAAAATAAAATATGCCTCAATGAAAGGAGATTGAGACGAAGTCCCATACCTCGTATCCGACTTGACCCGACCGTTCTTTAATCCCCTGAATAATAAACATGAGTTAATCTATACTTTCTTATGAATCTTTTTCAAGTTCATTATTCCTTTTATACCGTGTTATGAACATCATGTAATCAGTTAAGTTAATAATGTTCATTTTGTCGGTATTTGGTTCTTAAGTCAAAAATAGACTTCTTACACTTACATGTTGTTAATTTGGTCAAAGGTTCATTATATCCAGAATGGTATTCATGATGTAGATATCATATATGTCATATATATCCAGTACATACATGCATTTATAATATTACATAATCATTTAGAGGTAAGAAATGAAATGCACTGTTCATGGAGACGGTAAGCCGTACGTACGCATGAACGCTACTTTCATTTCTATTTCGTATTTTATAGAATGGAATCATAATGATATAAAGGTATATTATAATTCCAGTATAATATAATATATAATATCATAGTTCCATCCTTTATATGTCCCACATATGGTATTTAACGAATCAAATCACTTTGAGGGGGCGGTAGTCCGCACTTCCTAAAATGAAGATATTGTGTTTACCCATAATGGAAACCATAAAGGTATGCCCAAAATGAAAAAAACAGAAGCTTAAGGAAAACATAAACATATTATATATCATATATAAAATAGTGACATCATAATGGCCACTTTTGAAGGTGTTAAATGAGTATTGAACAATCATCGTTTCGGGAGGCAGAATTTCGCCATCCACAGAAACCGTATGTTCTTTAACCATTTGATGCAGTTGTGTGAGAGTGTAGCTCAAATAAATATTATAACAACATCCTAGTATATTGAAGATAATGGTGTTGTTACAAAAGAAGTAAATAAAAATAGTTTAGGGGGTTGGAGAAGCAAAATAAAACAAATGAACATGAGAGAATGAATTACCTTTAAAAGTGTAAATCCTTTTGATTTGAGCCTAAAGGCTTCCTTTGAAAGGATTCTGCCCAAAGGGAATCCTCTAGGATGAGGAGAGGGATGTGGAGAGAGTAAATGGGTAGGGGTTGGCCGAGCCAAAGGCTTGAGAAGTGTGTGAAATAAGGTAGAGGTGGGGGCCTTTTATAAGAGGAGAGGAGGGGCACTTTTGGAAAGTAAAGAAATATTACTTTATTTGAAAATGTGTTTCGGTTTCAAAAGGTCCCACATTGATATAATTCGTGGATAAGGTGATAAGGGTTCGAAATCCACTCATCCAATTGGTTTTGGCCATGTGTAGTTCATAGATTTTACATTATCTTTTCATTTTATTTAAATCGTCAAATAATGATGTCATCACTGCATCATTATTATGTCATAAATAATTTAATTTATTTAATGTCTAAAAATAATAAAAAAAATACTATGATGTAGGAAATCGTTTTATCTTTCCAATGACTATTTATATTCAAATATATGATCTTTATAACCCCATGTAAAAATTGTTTTCGTAAAACATATTATGTTTGTGTCATTTTTACTTTTACATTAAATAAAAAGTTATTTATGTCATTTCCCAACCAAAATGTCCCCATGGGGTCCCCAAGTTGACCCATGGCTTGTATGGGTCGTCCATGACACAACCAATAAGGTTGGGACATGTGTCTAGGTCATTTCATATTATTAAAGCTTTATTTATACCTTAAACTACACTAATTACCACTAATCGCGATTAAAAACTTAATAAGTTACTATTCACCAAAAAAATTATTTTAATCTCATTGAACCACATTTTACTTCTTAATGACAACCATGTATGTTGGATTTTCAAAATTAAATACACATTAGTGGTAAACTTTCATTTAACTGAAAAATCAGTTTGCTTGATTACCACTTAGTGGTTTCACTATTCATCAAAAATTGAAGTTTTTCAGAAAATTACCAAAAATTCACCCTAAGATATATATGATATTACGAATTCAAAAATGAAGTCTATTTTACAAAATTCAAATCATATAAGTCACATTAATTAATTTAATAATTAATTCCCGCTGCCAGAGCAAATAGCGTGTTTTTACAAAACAATAAGTATCAAAAGATTGACACCAGTTTAAGTCTAATTTCAAAGTGAAATTGATTCCAATGACCACCATTGGATAAAATGGTAAAAATATATTCTAATTTCACTTCAAAACCAATTCAAAACATAATCTAATCATATAAATAAATTAGATTAAAAAGCAGTTTTGATGTAAAATGCAGTATTTTTCACTATTCATTAAAAAATGAACATTGTCAGAAAAATACCAAAAATTCACACAAGGTAAATTTTGATGTCCCAATCATAAAGGATAAGTTTATTTTTAAAAACATAGTTTATAAAATTGTCAAAATATAGATTCAAAAATGGTTTGCCATCAAAAGGCACTAAAACAATCTTTTAAGAATATTAGTGTATTCCATGCATAAGATTGTATTTATTTTCATTTTAAGCCTCTATAACTCTATCTTAATCATTAATAGACATAGATAAAAATATCTATTATTCATTACTTACTTGGGATGTTACAAAAACTATCTCCTTAGACCCTGGTACATCTTGGAAACTCCCGGGTGCACTGAAAGGGGTGAGTTGTGGAACTCACTAAGAACCTTGCCGCGCATCGCTTCTGAAACAAACAACTTTCCCTGGAAAAGAATCCGATTCTGAACATCCTCTGTCCATACTTCCAGAGCACTGCGTTGGTCAACTCGGTTGCACATCACTTCACACTCTGGGTCTCCCCACTGAGATTCCTCCACTTACTAAAATAGAGACGACTGTACTGCCATCTGATACAGGAAACCTCTACCGCTATCCATCCTTGCATCCAGGTGTAAGCCATCCAACTCCTACATTACCTTCCAGGTGTCTACCGACTCTCAGACCACATCCTTCCATGATCTCCTGCTCAAGGCATCAGCCACTAAATTCCCCTTCCCTAAAGTGTAGGAGATCTTGAAGTCGTAATCCTGGAGGAACTCCATCCACCTCTGCTTTCGCAAGTTTAGGTCCCACTGGGAGAATATATACCTCAAGCTCTTGTGATCTGTGAAGACCACAAAGCATTCTCCGATGAGGTAGTGCTGCCATATCTTTAGTGCAAAAACGACCGCTGCAAGCTCCAGGTCATGGGTGGCATAATTACGCTCATGAGGGCGTAACTTCCTAGACCCGTAAGAGATCACCCCTTATCGCTGCATCAACACACATCCCATGCCTTGTCCTGAAGCATCACAGAACACCTCATATGCCGCCCCTTCTTCTGGTAATCTCAACACTGGGGCACTAACCAACTTCTCCTTCAGATAGCTAAAGGATGCCTCGCACTGCTCACTCCACACGAAAACCTGATCCTTCTTTGTCAAGGCTATCAAAGGGGATACAACTCGGGAGAAGTTGGGCATGAACCTCCGATAGTAACCTGCCATCCTGAGGAAACTACGGACCTCTGCCACTTTCTTGGGTGCTTCCCAAGAAACAACTGGCTCAACCTTTGATGGGTCCACCGCTACCCCCTGCTCGGACACCACGTGCCTGAGGAAGTGCACTTCTCATGTCCAGAACTAGCATTTTGACAACTTCCCGTAGAGATGATGCTATCGGAGTACCTCAAAAACTTTCCTCAGGTGCTCCGTGTGGTCCTCCTATGACCTTGAATAGATCAGGATATCGTCGATGAACACAACTACGAACCGGTCCAGGTACTCCCGGAAGATGGAGTTCATAAGCCCCATGAACACATCCGGGGCGTTTGTAACACCAAAAGGCACGACTACGAACTTGAAGTGCCCATATCTGCACTTGAAGGCCGTCTTCGGGATTTCACCCTCCTTCACTCTTAGCTGGTGGTGCCCAGACCGCAGGTCGATCTTTGAGAACCATCCTGCCCCTTTCAGCTGGTCGAAAAGATCGTCTATCCTCGGAAGAGGGTATATATTCTTAATCGTCACCTAATTCAGACTCCTGTAGTCTATGTACAACCTGATACCACCATCTTATTTCTTTACGAACAAGACTGGAGCACCCCATGGTGACATGCTTAGTTGAAAATAACCCCTCTTCATCAGATCGTCAATCTGAATCCACAACTCCCGTAGCTCCGAAGGTGCCATCCGGTAAGGAGCCATCGAGATCGGACGAGCACCAGGATGCAAGTATATCCCAAACTCGATATCCCATTGAGGGGGTAGAGTCGTCACCTCCTCAGGGAATACATCCATAAACTCAAGAACGATCTCCGACACCTCCACCATCTCAGGATCTACTGACTCCACTGACAGCTCGGCTAACAAGGAGAGGAGGGGTTCCTCTCACCTGTTGCCCTTCTAATTGCTCCGCTTGCCGGTGAAAGTAACACGCCGGCCACCCAAGTCTAAGAACACAACCCTTCCTCGGAAGCAGTTGATGATGACACACACAGAGAATAGCCAGTCGATGCCTAGGATGACATCGTATGGCTGTATCTGTAGCAGAAGAATATCCCTAACCGACTGATGTGGCCCTATCATCAGTCTGCATCCTCGACAAACAAATAACAAGTCGGTCTGACCTCCGGCTGGTGTACTCATCACCAGGGGCACTGGAAGTCTCTCAGCATCTAGACCCAAGGCACGGGCTAGACTAGGTGCAACAAAGGAGTGCGAAGCTCCGATATCGAACAAGGCATAAGCAAGGGTACTGAACAAACTGATCGTACCTCGAACAACCTTCAGCCCTGCTGGAACTGCTGCCTCTGTGGCGTGTAACTATCCACACCCAGCTCCTCTACCCCTCGGATATCGGCCACCTCCCCGACCATGCCCCAGTCGAGGTCCCTGAGGAGTTCCCTGAGGTCGGCCTCCTCCTCCTACGTCTGCCCTCGGAGGAGCAGGAGATCGCTGTCCCTGCTACTGCTGTTGGAAAGGTCTGGCTGGAAGCTGCTGCTGGGGCAGGTGCTATGGCTGTCCGCCACCGCCGTACTGTACCCAGTCCGGGCACTAACTCCAGAGATGTCCATGGCTCCCACAGATGAAGCACCATGGTCCCAGGCCCGAAGGAAAAGGGCGAGGACCAGGGGACCGGAACTGGAACTACTGCGGCCTGCTCCCTGCTGGTCGGAACCTGGAGGGTCCTAACGCTGGAGGCCTGGTGCTAACAGCCTTCCCCTTTGATGGTCCCAGCTAGATCCCATCCTGTGACACAAATCCTAGAGAGTGCATCCTCTCCACCACTTCGGCCTTATTCTGGACCTCCAAGTACGTCAGCAGGGTAAAGGGGGTAACATCATACTTGAGGGAGGGTCGGAGCGCCTCCTCTAAACGTATTTCCTGAGACTCCTCATTGGGAAAGAGGTCCGGAGAAAAACGTAGGAGGTCCTTGAACTTGATTCCTAGCTCCCTCACTGATATACTCCCCTGCTGGAGGGAGAGTAGCTCCTGTCTCTTTTCCGCCTTCATCATCGAAGAGAGGAATTCCGCCCGGAACTCCCTCTCAAAATCAGCCCATGCCACCTCAGCCTCTCTCCTCTCCCCCAGGTAAAGCGTTCACCACTGACGCTCTGCTCCCCGCATCTGGATGACGACCAGAGGAACCCAGTACTTGGTCGGGGCCCGAATCAGGCCGAAAGCTATCACTAGCTCCTCTAGCCAGCCTTCCGTCTTCACGTCAGAGGTGCTACCCTCATACTTCTCGAGGGTCTGTCGCTGGAAGGCCCAAAGTGTCTTCTACCACCGGTCGTCCTCCTCCTCTTGATCAGCTCTCTTCCAATCGGCCAAAGTATTCTCCAGGGCCTCGATCACCCACACCAAACGTGGTCACCTTCCAGGTGCCATAGCTGTAAGGTAAACAAGGAATTTCTAAGACCAAGTAGTGCAGAATATTGTTATTAAAACTTCTTAAACTTTTTATTTATTCTTAATTCCCAAGACACCCCAGAAGCACGAGAACACAAGTCATTATGATGCATGTACCTTTCCTAGGGTCTCTACCCTGCAATCAGCGTGGCCTCACTTGGTCGTTCGGTAGGTCTAGATTCCTTGCATCGGATCACGGGGGGCCCTAAAATTCCGTTTCCTAGCCGGTCTTCCCTGGCCTAATTCACGCACCAAGGTTACCCAACACTATTGTCCTACCATCTCATGAAATCCTCACTGTGCCAAACTCCAGACTCCATCCTATCTCTCGACCTCCTCTGATACCATTCTGTCACAGACCACCTTCACCAGAAGGAGGGAAGGGCTAGAAGATTGCCAAGCCCTTCCTTCTTTAAGTTTACGGAGAGTTAATGACCCCCAAGACCCGCCTTCTATAGGTCCTGGAGTGGCGACTAGCACCAAGGGTATGGAAATTACACACAAATGGAAGGCATTACCCTTTTTGTTTTATAGGATCGGGATATAAGATGATGAAACCCAACAACACCAAAACTAAAAGAAAAGTAAAGCAAAAAGTAAACCATTCCCATATGCAAGTTCCAAAAGTAAATACCACGAAGTACAAAGTGACTACAAAGGTAAGGTACCAAAGAAGGAAAAACAGCAACTGCAACTGCCCCAAAGGTCCGAGCTAGTATGGTCCCACGTGATCCTCGAAGTCCTCTTGGAAACCTGAAAGCAGTTTATATACGTAGGGTGAGCATACAAGTACACTCAGTAGGGAAAAACCTAAGACTCTCGTGCACAAGTGGGGGAACGTACTAAAGTTCCATGAGAAGCAGACAACCAACACTATCAAGGAGTTCATCCATCCCACTCACTAACCACACTCACCAAATAACAAAAGTCAAGTAATATATATAATAAGAGCACATCGATGTTTGGGTACCCCGCGCCACTTTCCCACTGGTTATCGAAGACATCCAACACATCGAACCAATCCCGCCATTTTCACCGCAGTCCCACTACCACACCCTGCCCGCACACACCTGGGCCAAAAACTCACGCAGTCCCACTGCCAAACCCCGACCGCACACACCTGGGCCACAACTGTCACACTTAACCACACCTGCAAACACCTAGGATAGAACAACCATCGCCACGCCCGAAGACACCTGGGCCTCATCCCAAAGACACTTGGGAAACCACCTGCCCACACACACCTAGGCCAACCACCACACTATCCCGCCCGAAGGTTCTTGGGATAATAATGGACTTCAGGCCATCGCAGCCTGCCCGAAGATACTTGGGCTATCCGGGAAAGGGAACAGAAAGGAGCTAATAACCAGCCACTAATAGAAGTGTTGGAAAAAACACCCTCCCCCATGAGATGGGTGTGTTCGGCACTAAGTGCTCAACTTGGGTGGGGCGCGAATAAGAAACACAAAAACTAAAAGTATATATATAGGTAACAAGCACTCTCCAAAGTTTAGGTTTTTATTCAGCCAGCCTAAAGAACACAAACAACACTCAAGTCCGAGTCACAACTCTCGCCAACAAAATCCATGTGTCCCTTTTGTTTTCATGTTCAGTAATGATGTTTAACTAAGTTCTGCACCTACTTGGGCAACTAGAAAGCATAAGAACAAGCCAAGAAAATAAAATAGTCAATCATTAACTACAACATCCACACCTGGTTCTCTCATAAAACCACAACAACCAAAGAAAACCCCAAGATATAGCCCCATGTCCAACATCCAGGAGCCAAAAGGGTTTCTCAACAACAGAGGATCTCACCCAAATTCGTGATATAAACAAGGTAACCACCTGGTCTTAAAATTCACAACCACTAAATCCATAACAACAGGGGATCCCATCCCCACCCACATCACCCAACAATCATCCCGTGAAAGGATATAACCAAACCACTACCACCAACACAAAGCAGGGCCATGCCAGTATTTTCATATTTATAAGATTTAACACACTCCATGATTTTCAAATTCACTGTACTTTAACCGGGGTTATCATAGAAAGGATTGATCCTGGTGCTTCCAATTTATTTAGCTGAATATACGTAATTAACCAAATTCCTTTACACAGTAAGGGTTATCCACCGTAATACAATCCATTTAAACATCACCAGAATCAAGGGTTCATTAGTGTACAGAGAAATACCACCAACAACCATGATTTTCAGAAGGCGTAAGCCCGCACAATTCAGGAATCATAAATCACGGAAGATCATAAATCAAAGCATCATCGATCACACCTCTCCCCCTTCATTCTTTATAATCAGTTTATTATCTCATTAAGGTTCGTTCCATCCAATTCTATAGAATCAAAAGCACGCCCACCCCACAAGATGAACAGAATGGAGAGTCGAAGGTAAAACCCTACCTGTTGATCAACGATCGACTCTGAGCCTGGGTGCGGAATTCCACGGATAGCGATGCGGCTTGCCTGAATGAAAAGTGGTTCGTCTGAATGAAGGGCACTACTAGCACATGGTGATCGAGAAAAAAAGAAACCCATGGCGAACCATTTACTTTATAAGGCCCGAGGATGGTTGAGATAACAATGTGGAACCGCGTAAGGAGCGAAGTCATGGGTTGACCACACAGTTGAGACACCCCACACATCATTAAAGGGTCGTGCAGTTTAAACCGATGCACACACCAGGTTAATTCATTTAAATATTTAATTAAACGACATTTATGGGCGTTACTGGGCTTTAAAACAAGCTTAAACGGGTCAAAATAGGGTTTAAAACCCAACTTGCGAAAAAAGGAGCACTACTGGAAAGACCCGTGGGGGTAGGCGAGAGCCACCGGTAGCCGAGCTACCGGTAGGCTGCAGCAACCGGTAGACCAAGCTACCGATAGGCCGCAGCCACTGGTAGACCAAGCTACCAGTAGACAGAGCTACCGGTAGCTGCAGCTACCAGTAGACCGAGCTACCAGTAGATAGAGCTACCGGTAGGCTGCGGCTACCGGTAGACCGAGCTACTGGTAGGCCTACTACCGGTAGGCTAAGGCTACCAGTAGGCCTACCGTTAGGCTAAACTTCACCGAGATTCCCAGACCAGAAAACCTAACTTGAGATTTTCACAAAGTAATGGACCCCAAAAACCCGGGCCATTACAAAAAGGAACCTGAAGCCATTCCCTCACCTCCTTCTATTCCACTTAGGAACCCAATTCCTTTTCCTCAAGCCGTTTCTAAGCCAAAGAAGTCCTTTTAACTCGATCCTGAAATGATCGACATGTTTAGACGTATTGAAGTCAACATTCCCCTCTTAGATTCCATAAAACAAATTCCTAAGTATGCCAAGTTTCTTAAGGAATTGCGCACCCATAAGAGGAAACTTAGGAACTTTGAAAATGTTTCCACCCAGTAGTCTATTCCCATAAAGTGCAAAGATCCAGGGACCTTTACGGTTCCATGCCAAATTGGAAGTTCTAACTTTGATGATGCACTCATAGACCTAGGAGCCTCAATTATTGTCATGCCCAAATCCATCTTCTCCAACCTTGGTCTAGGTCCCTTACATCCAACAGGTGTTTTCATTTAGTTAGCCAATTTAAGCACAGCCAGTCCCGAGGGAATAATCGAGTATGTCCTTGTTCGTGTGAATGATCTTATCTTCCATGCTAATTTCTAAGTTCTTGACATGGAAGGTGAGACGAAATCTTCTTGATCTCCCCTAATTCTAGGAAGACCATTCCTAATGACAGTGAGAACCAATATTGATGTCCATTCATGCATCTTATCCATGGAATTTGGTGACCAACTGGTCAAATTCAACATTTTCCAAGCCATGCGATACCCATATAAGGATCACTCTGTATTCTCAATCAATGATTCCAAGGACACTTCTAAGTGTCAATTGAACCCCATTCCATCATGTTCATCCTGTTTTGATGATAAAGGATCTTGTGAAATCTGCACCATGATTAACCAAGTCATAAATGGTGAAGTTGACATGGACCTCTCATTCATAGACTCCATCAATCTAGAGGAACTTGAAAACTCTCTTGAATCCCACATCAACTCTGATCTCTACTGCTCCACCTTAGACAATATCAAGGAAAATGAATTTGAAGCAACTGAAGTCCCTTCCTCATTCCTGAGTTGTCTAACCCAAAAATGAAAGATGATACTGATCTAAAACCTCTTCCTACACACCTGAAATATGAATTCCTTTTCCATGATCACTCATATACTGTCATTATCTCTGCTTCACTTACTAAAACTGAGGAGTCCAAACTTGTTCAGGTGTTAGAGGAAAACAAAAAGGCCCTAGGTTGGACCCTAGATGACATACCAGGAATCAACCCTACTCTTTGAATGCATCACATCCATCTTGAGGAATCATCCAAAACAATTATACAACCACAAAGAAGACTCAATCCACTCATACTTGAGGTAGTTAGGTAAGAGATCACCAAGATTCTTCAAGCTGGTATTATCTATCCAATTTCTGATAGTGAATGGGTTAGTCTAATTCAAGTTGTACCTAAGAAGGGTGGGATAACTGTTGTCACAAATGATCATGGAGAGGTAGTCACAACTCGATTGAAGAAAAAATGGCATGTGTGCATCGACTATAAAAAATTGAATATTGAAACAAGAAAAGATCACTAACCTCTTCCATTCCTTGATCAAATGCTAGAACAATTAGCTGGAAAGTCACACTATTGCTTTCTTGATGGATACACTGGCTACTTCAAAATCCCAATCGCACCTCAGGACTAAGAAAAGACTACTTTTACTTTCCCATTTAGAACATATGCATATAGGAGAATGCCTTTTGGCCTTTTTAATGCTTCTGCAACATTCTAGGGGTGTATGATGAGTATATTTTCTGAATTCATTGAACACTGCATGGAAGTCTTCATGGATGACTTTACCATTTATGGCGAGTCATTTGAATCTTGCTTGAATTCACTCTCTACAGTCCTTCAAAAGTGTGTCAAGTGTAACCTTGTGTTAAATTTTGAAAAATTTCACTTCATGGTTGCAAATGGGATTATTTTAGGGCACATAGTTTCAAAAGAGGGTATAGAAGTTGATCCTGCCAATATTGAAGTGATCCAATCTCTTCCTGAACCCAATTCTGTTCGAGAAATCCGTTCATTCCTTGGTCATGCCAGTTTCTATCGGAAATTCATCCATAAATTCAGTAGGATTTCCCTCCCTCCCACTCAGTTGCTCCAAAATGATGTCACTTTCCATTTCGATGAGGTTTGTAAGAGATCCTTCATTGAACTCAAAACTGCTCTTATTTATGCCCCAATAATTCAAACCCCAGATTGGTCCTTACCCTTTGAGTTGATGTGTGATGCTTCTGATAGATCCGTTGGGGCCAATCTTGGTCAAAGAAGAGAAAAAATTACTCATGTCATCTATTATGCCTCAAAAACATTAGATGAAGCTCAATATCACTACACTATGACTAAAAAAGAACTTTTAGCAGTGGTTTTTGCCTAAAAAACATTGGATGAAACTCAATACCATGGTATGCCCCAATTGTAAATTACTTGGTTTCTGGTGTTTTTCCTGAATTTTTTTCAAAAGAACAAAAGATGAAGTTGAAAAGTGATTCAAAATACTATTTTTTGGAAGAAAATAAACTTTGGAAAATTGGGGATGACATGGTAATTAGGAGACGTGTTGATGAAGATGAACATTCCTCCATCTTAGAATTTTGTCACTCACTTCCTGAAGGTGGCCACTTTGGACCACAAAGGACCTCCAGAAAGGTCCTAGACTCTGGATTCTTTTGGCCTTCACTCTTAAATGACTCATTGAGTTCTGTCAATCATGTACCATTTTCCAAAAGTTTGGAACAATTTCAAAGATAACTGAAATGCCCCAAAAGCCTTTAATTTTCTATGAAATCTTCGATGTTTGGGGCATCGATTTCATGGGACCATTCCCCCCTTCCAATGGATTCTCATACATTATTCTTGAAATTGATTATGTTTCTAGGTAGGTCGAGGCCAAACCCACTTGAAAGGATGATTCAAATACTGTTAGTGAGTTCCTAAAGACACACATCTTCCACCGATTTGGAACACCTCGTGCCTTGATAAGTGACTTAGGAACCCATTTTTGTAATAAAACCATGAAATATATTTTGAAAAATAATGGTATTGTACATAAAAATTCAACTGCATATCACCCCCAAACAAATGGCATGGATCAACTTTCTAATATAGAAGTTAAAAGTGTTCTTGAGAGAATTGTAAAACCCATTAGAAAAGACTGGCCTAAAAGACTCAGTGAAACACTTTGGTCTTATCGAACTGCATATAAAACATCCATTGGGATGTCTCCATTTAGGATAGTATTTGGTAAAGCATGTCATTTACCCATTGAAATCCAACATAAGTCATTTTGGGATGTGAAAACTTGTAATTTTGATTTTGAAAAATCTGGTGAAGAAAGATTGTTGCAATTGGCTGAACTGGAGGAGCTTCGACTTGATTCTTATGAGAATTCCAATCAGTACAAAGAAAAGGCTAAGACACTCCATGACAAACACATCCTGAGAAAGGTATTTCATGAAGGTGAAAAGGTAATGATTTTCAACTCTCGATTTCAGCTTCACCCAGGTAAGCTTAATTATCATTGGGAAGGTCCTTTTGTTATTACTAATGTTTACCCATTTGGTGTAGTGCAAGTCCAAGACCCCTATTTAAAACGAACATTCACAATTAATGGACATCGGTTAAATAATAACCATGAGAGGACACACAATCCTGGAATAACATTTACTTCTATCAGATCCCCAACTTCTACAGTTGACCCACCACTGGATGGAGACGGCAACCCACCAAATCCAAACCAGGGGGCAGCTATTTCCCTTTAAATCTCTCCCTCTCTCTTCCTCTCTCAACCTCTTTCTTCTTCTTCCTCTATATTTCATTTTTTACCACTTTCTTCATCAAACCCTTTATTTTTCTATTTCTATTTTGTGTGGGTGTGTCTTTATAAAAAAATAAAAAAAACCTAAAAAAAAATCATAAAAAAATGAAAAATAAAGATTCATGATTACTCACCTTCTAATTTTCAAATTTTTTCCAACAATTTTAGGGAGTCAAAATACATGTTTTCATCTCAAAAATTTTGTATTTTCATCATGACCTTGGATAAAGAATATTGTGTCAAAACCAACAAATTTTGAATGCTCAATTTTTTGGATTTGGAAAATGATTTTCCCCACCCATGAGAAAAAACATTTGCTTTTATGCCAAGGATACCTATGTAAATCTTTTAAAAATGCGTGTTTTTAATCCCCATTTGTGAGTCTTGAGTTTGTGGACCTTCGAGCTGAATTTTATACTTTAGTGTGCATTAATATGATAGAGATATTTTCTGAACCAAATGAGAATTATAATAACCAAATAGCCTCCCATTAACCATATATTAATCCCCATTTTGAAAGCCCCTTAGAGCCTATGAAAACCTTTTCTTTAATAGCCACATTATAATCCCAATACCTTATCCCACCCAATATCAACATGGATTTTCATTGCAAATTTTTTTTTGAAATTTAAGTGTGGGGGGAATGGATTTCATTTTTTTGGTGCCCTTCTATTGATTTTGTAGCGACTCAAGTTTTTGGCCCTGTCAGACTTTGGAATATTTCTACGAATAATTCCAGAGCTAGGCGCGAAGACGGCGTGCGATTCCGAGGCCCGGTGTGCCCGAAATTAATTTTATAAAAATATAAGTTTTTTTATACTATGCACATGGCAGGGGTGTGATATCTCCTAAACGGTAGCTCAGAACGGGAATCTGAGGGCACGGTTGCGTCCGGAACGTGCCGTTTACCCTAGGCGGGGTGTAATCTTTGCGGGCGCGGGCCTGCGGTGAGAAACGCCACCAGGGGCGTTTCCGTAAATAAGTGGCAAGTTGGTGTGCGAGCGTCGGCTCGAATAACTTATGAACGGAGTCTCGGATGAAAAATCTGAGACCGCCGTTGCGTTCAGAACGGCGCGTTTACCCTAGGGGTGACCTTACTTTTGTTCGCATCGGGCGACGGGTCCGAGGCTGGTTTGGCGCCGGCGGGCGGCTGATATAAATATCAGCGCCCCCCCCCCCCCCTTTTATCGTTCTTCGCCGTTCTTCGTCGTTCTTCGCCGCCACTCTGCCGAATCGAGCAAACGGAGCGCCCACGAGCTCAGAATTCGACGGCGGACGTTCCAGGAGCATGCAGCGGAAGCTCGGGAGCGCGGATCTGAGGCAGAACGTCGGCGTTTCGCCCGCGAGGTAGGCGGTTTGAGTTTTATAATCCCGGATCCCGTTTTTGTGTTGTTTTCCTTCAATTTTTCATAAGATTTGTATAGTTTGGGTCCTGAGGTTTCCGAAACATGTTTCGGATCTGAATTTGGAGCACCGGGGTGCTCCCGGTGGCTCCCGGAAGTTTTCCGGCGAAAAAACCGGTTTTCCGGCGAGACCCGCGGCGGCCATGGCGGAATCCGGCGAGGCAGGGCGGCGGTGCGGCGGCGGCGCGGCGGTTTCCGGTGACGGCGGCGGCGGCGCGGCGGAATCCGGCGGCGGCGCGGTTGTTTCCGGCGAGGCTGGCGGTGGTCCGGCCAGGATTTTCCGGGGGTTCTTTAAACCCCCGTAACTCGCAAACCGTAACTCCGATTTGCGAGCCGTTTGCGGCGACGCGCTCCTTGCGTCGAGACGGACCTTTTGAACTTACTTTGAGGGTTTAAAGGTTCGGGATCGTGGCCCGGGAGCTAGAAACGTCGTATAAAATAATATTATTTTATTATTTTACGACTTCGGGCCGTTGTAACTTCTACCCAGAGCGTCCGATTGACGTGCCATCAGTGGCGTTGAGACCCTAATGGTACGACGGACTTTTTGAGATGGTTTCCGGGTGTTGGGACTTAGAACGGGGCGCGGGCCCCATGAGGCCGGGTTTTGGCGTTTGCGGAGAAACGCAGCTTTTGCACCAGGAGTCCGATTTTGGCGGATGAATAGTCGATCCTGTGTGTTTTTCCGAGAGGATCGCAATGGTGCGATCCGTTCGATGAGTTTCGGAATCCAGGCGTGGGCCCCACCCGAGCCGACCTTCGGTGAATAGTACCTTTTTCACCGGGTGTCCGTTTTGGGCGAGCGAGTAATCGATTCCTCTTGTTTTTCCGAGGGGATCGTCGTGGTGTGATCCACCCGATGAGTTTCGGGATCGTTGTGTGGGCCCCGCACGAGCTAGCTACGGTGAATAGTGTCGTTTTCACCGGTGCTCCGTTTCGGGCGAGTAAACAGCCTATCCTGCGTGTTTTTCCGCGTGGAACGTGATGGTGGCTTCGGTTTTGGCCTAGGAGGTGCGCAGTGTGGCGTTGTGGCGGGTCGCTCGGGTTAGCGATGTTTGGACCAGCAGTGGTTGAGGGTTCTCCCTTGGTTCGTTCCCACGAGGGTTCGTGGGGCATCACAACCTTCGTGTGGGTTTGTGATCCTCTCGTTGGGATGTTTAAACTGTTAGAGTTGTGGTATCCCTCCGGTGGGCCCGAAGTGGATCCTCTAGCATCTTTACCTAGATCGGGTTCTTGGTATCGCTGTGACCGCTTATTTACGGGCGGCGATCCCCTATCTAGCAGGTTAACCCCGTAGGGTTTGTTGCATCTTCGGACTTATGATCCCCTACGCGGTGGGTCGTGCACAGTAGGGTTGTGGCATCGTCGGGTTTACGATCCCCTACTCAGCATGACGTTTATGGTAGGGTTGCGGTATCGTTGGTTATACGATCCCCTACTCAGCGCGTGGTTTCGGTAGGGTTGCGGCATCGTCGGTTCGATCCCCTACATCGCGAGTTATACCAGATAGGGTTCCGGTATCGTCGTGACCATCTTTATATGGACGATGATCCTCTATCTGAGTGTGGAGCTTCTGTCGAGCGTCAGATCGGGTTGTGGCATCCCCCAGCGGATCCTGGGTGTGATCCCCTATCTGTGAAAACTACGTATGCCAGATCGGGTCGTGGTATCCCCCAGCGGACCCTGGGAGTGATCCCCTATCTGTGAGTTACGTATACCGGATTGGGTCTTGGTATCCCCTACCAGACCCTAGCGGCGATCCCCTATCCGAGGAGTTTGGTGGTTATGGTGTTTCAACGATGTTTCCTCAGTGATGCTATCCGATGAGCATGGTCTCTCGGGTGAGCGTCTGTGATGTTTGCGAGTATCCCGATGGAGTGTATCTCTCGGATGAGTGTCATCTGGTATGACAGTGTTCGTGGTGTACTCTCCTGGTTGTGGACAGTTGCTGGTGATGAGGTCGGTACCTCTTGTGGCTTTGTGGCGTGGGCTGTGTATATCTGGATTGTTCAAGGTGTATGTATGGGCATACACCTGAGCTGTGCTGAGCTGACTTGTTGTGTTTAGCCGAGGATGGTCACGAGATGGAGTTTCTCTCTCGTCTGGGTTCCCTCTGGCTGGGTTGAGCGGACTGTTGCCTTTCAGTTGCTCCCTTGGGTTTTGGGTTTTTGGGGTGCCTACTGAGTATGTTTATACTCACCCCTGCACGGGCTTTTCCCGCACATGTTTGTGTCTTGTGCAGACCACAGGCCTTTTGACGGAGTCCCAGGAGGACCCGGAGCAGGCGGAGCTTAGTGAGCGGGTTGACCGGGGTGTTTACCGGTGCTGTGCCGCGGGAGCTTTTCGGCGGGTGTTTGTGGCAGCGTTCCCCTTCTTCGGAGCAGGTTGGACGCGCTTTGTAGTTTTCTTTTGGTGGGCCCTGTTTTGCCCTAGTACTTTTGCTGTTGCACTCTGGTTTGAGATAGATTGTATGCATGCATTTACTTTTCAGTTTCTTTATCTCTGCACTGTTGCATGGAGGTGTTTGTGGGTGCGTGTGTACAGGTACCTTAGGCTAATGCCTCCCATGTGTGTGATAGCCTACTCGGCGCTGGTCGCCAGCCCCTGGCCTATTGGAGGCGGGCTTGGGGAGTCGCGGCTCGATCCTCGTTGGGTCGGGTCGTGATAGAGTGGTATCAGAGGAGGTTCCACCTTTGGGATCTCAGAGCGTAGCTGGTCTAGCTGTGAGTTTGGTTTGGGTTGCATAGCGGCAGTGTTAGGGTGTTTCGAGTTCGGATTTCAGGCCAGGGACTCCAGTGTTGGTGCGGCGGCCGACGTATCCATACACCAGGACTCTGATAACCTGCCTTTCGACTCGGGACATTCGTACACTGGTCGCGGGGACATCATGGTACATGCATCATATAGGACTGGGTTTTTGGTTTTTTTTTACCTTGTCCTTCTTGAGTCAGCTCTCCAGATATACTCTTTGATTGTGGTGTGTCTTGAATGTATTTCAGGATGCCTCCACGACGACAGCCAGCGAGGGTTCCGCAGCAGGATTGTGCTGATGACCCGCCCCGTGTAGTGGCCGTGGAGCAGGGCGCTGGTTCTGAGGTTGCACCTCCAGGTGGTCTGCCAGTTGAGCCACCACCTGTCGAGCAGCTGGTTGTGCCGGCGGTGCAGTACGAGGTTGCACGCAGGCTGAGTGCGTTGCACGAGTTCCAGAGGCAGCGACCTCTGAGGTTTTGGGGTGATCCAGACCCCCAGGCAGCTGATGACTGGCTCGAGGCAGTTACTCGAGTTTTCCGCCTAGTGAGGAAACCTCCTGATCAGATGGTGGTCCTAGCGGCGAGCCTTCTGCATGGTTCGGCCGGGCGATGGTGGAGTTTGGTGACACAGTCCCATGACAAGGAGACGCTCACGTGGGCAGAGTTTGAGCGGCTCTTCAGGGAGGAGTTCAATCCGGTGACGCTGAGGTCAGTGCGGATCCAGGAGCTTCTGCATCTTCGTCAGGAGAGCATGACTGTGTCGGAGTACTCAGCGAGGTTTACAGACCTATCGCGCTACTCCCTGGATATGGTCCGAGACCCGTTCTTTAGGGCTCGGACCTTCGAGCAGGGCTTACGCAGGGACATCCGAGCAGGTGTGGTTTCCTTGTGCCTGCCCACCTATGTTGGAGTGCTGGAGCGAGCGTTGGTGGTGGAGAGTTTTCTGGCTGAGCAGTTTCCCCCTGTTAGTGCTGGGAACTCGAGAGCTGAGACTTCGTCGGTCGGATCAGCATCTGGTAGCCGACGTCAGACTCAGGGGTCTGGACGTGACCGACGTTTCAGGAGGCGACCCCAGGATGGAGGGTCTGAGCCTCGGAGCTCACAGGGCTCGCAGGCCAGTTTTGGTCAGCCGCAGGAGAGGCGGTGTTACGCTTGCGATGGTCGGGGACATCTTGCTAGAGATTGTCCGACCCGACGTGCTGCTGAGAGGGAGCCGGTCGATGGGCCGCCTTGGCAGAGGCAGCGTCTCGAGCAAGGAGGTCCGCATGGTGGCGGACGTGGCGTCGGAGCTGGTGCAGCGGGAGGCGGTGGTAAACAGTACCAGTTGCCACCACCCCCACCCCCAGGTGGTCCACGCCTAGCTCAGGGAGCTGGTGGTTGAGGGCGAGGACAGTTGCATGCCCTGGAGGCTGTTGACCTAGAGGCACCACAGATGGATAGAGGTACGCCTTGTGTCCTTTCTACTTACTGCAGTAGTTTGTCAGACACTGTTTAGCGGTACTCTTTCCTTTCGTTACTTGCTCGAGTTTTGTTCAGGGCATTGGTAAGACCCTGAGTGGTTGTTGCTGGTGAGCTTGCTGGTGTGTGAGACCCAGTTGAGAGTTCAGTCGCTTTCCTTGTGCTTGGGGCTTTTCGGGGACGAAAAGTTCTAAGGGGGGGAGGATGTAGCGACTCAAGTTTTTGGCCCTGTCAGACTTTGGAATATTTCTACGAATAATTCCAGAGCTAGGCGCGAAGACGGCGTGCGATTCCGAGGCCCGGTGTGCCCGGAATTAATTTTATAAAAATATAAGTTTTTTTATACTATGCACATGGCAGGGGTGTGATATCTCCTAAACGGTAGCTCAGAACGGGAATCTGAGGGCACGGTTGCGTCCGGAACGTGCCGTTTACCCTAGGCGGGGTGTAATCTTTGCGGGCGCGGGCCTGCGGTGAGAAACGCCACCAGGGGCGTTTCCGTAAATAAGTGGCAAGTTGGTGTGCGAGCGTCGGCTCGAATAACTTATGAACGGAGTCTCGGATGAAAAATCTGAGACCGCCGTTGCGTTCAGAACGGCGCGTTTACCCTAGGGGTGACCTTACTTTTGTTCGCATCGGGCGACGGGTCCGAGGCTGGTTTGGCGCCGGCGGGCGGCTGATATAAATATCAGCGCCCCCCCCTTTTATCGTTCTTCGCCGTTCTTCGTCGTTCTTCGCCGCCACTCTGCCGAATCGAGCAAACGGAGCGCCCACGAGCTCAGAATTCGACGGCGGACGTTCCAGGAGCATGCAGCGGAAGCTCGGGAGCGCGGATCTGAGGCAGAACGTCGGCGTTTCGCCCGCGAGGTAGGCGGTTTGAGTTTTATAATCCCGGATCCCGTTTTTGTGTTGTTTTCCTTCAATTTTTCATAAGATTTGTATAGTTTGGGTCCTGAGGTTTCCGAAACATGTTTCGGATCTGAATTTGGAGCACCGGGGTGCTCCCGGTGGCTCCCGGAAGTTTTCCGGCGAAAAAACCGGTTTTCCGGCGAGACCCGCGGCGGCCATGGCGGAATCCGGCGAGGCAGGGCGGCGGTGCGGCGGCGGCGCGGCGGTTTCCGGTGACGGCGGCGGCGGCGCGGCGGAATCCGGCGGCGGCGCGGTTGTTTCCGGCGAGGCTGGCGGTGGTCCGGCCAGGATTTTCCGGGGGTTCTTTAAACCCCCGTAACTCGCAAACCGTAACTCCGATTTGCGAGCCGTTTGCGGCGACGCGCTCCTTGCGTCGAGACGGACCTTTTGAACTTACTTTGAGGGTTTAAAGGTTCGGGATCGTGGCCCGGGAGCTAGAAACGTCGTATAAAATAATATTATTTTATTATTTTACGACTTCGGGCCGTTGTAACTTCTACCCAGAGCGTCCGATTGACGTGCCATCAGTGGCGTTGAGACCCTAATGGTACGACGGACTTTTTGAGATGGTTTCCGGGTGTTGGGACTTAGAACGGGGCGCGGGCCCCATGAGGCCGGGTTTTGGCGTTTGCGGAGAAACGCAGCTTTTGCACCAGGAGTCCGATTTTGGCGGATGAATAGTCGATCCTGTGTGTTTTTCCGAGAGGATCGCAATGGTGCGATCCGTTCGATGAGTTTCGGAATCCAGGCGTGGGCCCCACCCGAGCCGACCTTCGGTGAATAGTACCTTTTTCACCGGGTGTCCGTTTTGGGCGAGCGAGTAATCGATTCCTCTTGTTTTTCTGAGGGGATCGTCGTGGTGTGATCCACCCGATGAGTTTCGGGATCGTTGTGTGGGCCCCGCACGAGCTAGCTACGGTGAATAGTGTCGTTTTCACCGGTGCTCCGTTTCGGGCGAGTAAACAGCCTATCCTGCGTGTTTTTCCGCGTGGAACGTGATGGTGGCTTCGGTTTTGGCCTAGGAGGTGCGCAGTGTGGCGTTGTGGCGGGTCGCTCGGGTTAGCGATGTTTGGACCAGCAGTGGTTGAGGGTTCTCCCTTGGTTCGTTCCCACGAGGGTTCGTGGGGCATCACAACCTTCGTGTGGGTTTGTGATCCTCTCGTTGGGATGTTTAAACTGTTAGAGTTGTGGTATCCCTCCGGTGGGCCCGAAGTGGATCCTCTAGCATCTTTACCTAGATCGGGTTCTTGGTATCGCTGTGACCGCTTATTTACGGGCGGCGATCCCCTATCTAGCAGGTTAACCCCGTAGGGTTTGTTGCATCTTCGGACTTATGATCCCCTACGCGGTGGGTCGTGCATAGTAGGGTTGTGGCATCGTCGGGTTTACGATCCCCTACTCAGCATGACGTTTATGGTAGGGTTGCAGTATCGTTGGTTATACGATCCCCTACTCAGCGCGTGGTTTCGGTAGGGTTGCGGCATCGTCGGTTCGATCCCCTACATCGCGAGTTATACCAGATAGGGTTCCGGTATCGTCGTGACCATCTTTATATGGACGATGATCCTCTATCTGAGTGTGGAGCTTCTGTCGAGCGTCAGATCGGGTTGTGGCATCCCCCAGCGGATCCTGGGTGTGATCCCCTATCTGTGAAAACTACGTATGCCAGATCGGGTCGTGGTATCCCCCAGCAGACCCTGGGAGTGATCCCCTATCTGTGAGTTACGTATACCGGATTGGGTCTTGGTATCCCCTACCAGACCCTAGCGGCGATCCCCTATCCGAGGAGTTTGGTGGTTATGGTGTTTCAACGATGTTTCCTCAGTGATGCTATCCGATGAGCATGGTCTCTCGGGTGAGCGTCTGTGATGTTTGCGAGTATCCCGATGGAGTGTATCTCTCGGATGAGTGTCATCTGGTATGACAGTGTTCGTGGTGTACTCTCCTGGTTGTGGACAGTTGCTGGTGATGAGGTCGGTACCTCTTGTGGCTTTGTGGCGTGGGCTGTGTATATCTGGATTGTTCAAGGTGTATGTATGGGCATACACCTGAGCTGTGCTGAGCTGACTTGTTGTGTTTAGCCGAGGATGGTCACGAGATGGAGTTTCTCTCTCGTCTGGGTTCCCTCTGGCTGGGTTGAGCGGACTGTTGCCTTTCAGTTGCTCCCTTGGGTTTTGGGTTTTTGGGGTGCCTACTGAGTATGTTTATACTCACCCCTGCACGGGCTTTTCCCGCACATGTTTGTGTCTTGTGCAGACCACAGGCCTTTTGACGGAGTCCCAGGAGGACCCAGAGCAGGCGGAGCTTAGTGAGCGGGTTGACCGGGGTGTTTACCGGTGCTGTGCCGCGGGAGCTTTTCGGCGGGTGTTTGTGGCAGCGTTCCCCTTCTTCGGAGCAGGTTGGACGCGCTTTGTAGTTTTCTTTTGGTGGGACCTGTTTTGCCCTAGTACTTTTGCTGTTGCACTCTGGTTTGGGATAGATTGTATGCATGCATTTACTTTTCAGTTTCTTTATCTCTGCACTGTTGCATGGAGGTGTTTGTGGGTGCGTGTGTACAGGTACCTTAGGCTAATGCCTCCCATGTGTGTGATAGCCTACTCGGCGCTGGTCGCCAGCCCCTGGCCTATTGGAGGCGGGCTTGGGGAGTCGCGGCTCGATCCTCGTTGGGTCGGGTCGTGACAGATTTTCAATGAGTTATCATATGATTGAGGGAAAGCATCCATTTTAGTGTGAGGGAGAGGTTATCCTTCAGTGGGGTTTGGGAATGTATATATTCTTATGACATATTGTTCAAATTTTATTGACAAGTGTTCAAGAGAAAAAAGGGTTGTGTCTTGGGTAGGTCAAAAATCACTATTTCTCAGCCTTTGATCTTGTTATAACTATTACAATTAGTATCATGAGGAGATCAATCATGGGTTGGGATATGAGTGTGTGATATGTTTCAAGGTCAAATTTCAAAAAAAGAAAAAAAAAAGAAAAAGAAAAAAAAGAACACTTGCATTATATTCTTATGTCATTGGGAGAAGTTTTGTGTTTTGTAAATATTCCATCTTATCATTACCTTCATATTTCCTTCCACTTTTGTGTCTTATTTCACATTTTCATTCCCTCATAAATATGTGTTTCCATTTCCTTTCATGTCTCATTTAAAAAAAAGTGCATTGCTTTTTCCATGTTGGTGTTTTACCCCTCTTCTTCTATCTCTTGGACATTATATTCCTACCATCCCATAGCCACAAAAAAACCCTTTAAAAGACCTCTTGATTCCTGTGTACTTTGTATAGGTATTGGAAGCTGAGATCTCTTTCAAACTCTAATATTTTCACTTTTGGTTGGTGAAAGAGTGAACCTCCACAAATGAATTTTATCATCTTGAGAGGTGTGAGTTTTGAGTGTCCACATTTTCCATTTCTAAATTTGAGCATGAAAAAAAGATTTGTTTTTGGAACATTGTTTCTGTAAAAATTTGAGGTGTCATTCAATATGGATGAGTGAAATAGTCTAAACCTCCCCTTATTAGAGAAAACAAAATTTTAATATTTGTGGGTGAGTGAAAATGATTTTGTCACATTTTTATATTTGTTGCACATGAGGAAATTCACAAGACTAAGTGTGGGGGATTTAATGTTATTAATATTTTAATGACTTATTATATACTCCCTTTACTTATTTTATATGAAATGTGCATAATTTGTGTGAAATATTAATGTTTTAATACTAAGTATAATTTTTGAGCATTTTTAGAAGTAGTCCAATTGAGTTAGTTTACTATTTTATTTATAAATATCACCCTACTGATCAAAATTGTGTGGTTATTGTTTTTTAGGATTCCTAATTCAATATCCAACATTTAATTAGAAGGGATCATGGGCCAATTCTTCCATTTAAAGGATCATATTAACCACACAAGAAGGCCCACATAATCTGTGAAGAAACTAGACCATCCATGAAGATTGAATTACTGGGCTTAATCAAAAAGTTAAAATTCATTAATTATCCTCAAAAATTCGGAAAAAAATTCAAGGAGTCATGGATAAAAATTTCAGGGCCCAAATCCAAAAAAAGGGGCCCAAATGATGTTTTTAAGTCCAACCCATCATTCTATCCTGGAATTAAAATCCGAAAAATATTCATCACATAGCTCATGATGTAATCATCAAATAAATATGAGATTTTGAAATGTGAAATATAAGATATAGGTATCCTACTTTGTGTAATAAATAATTCGGATTTTAAGGCATATTCCTATTCAAAAACCCATTCACATTTTGGACTTCAAAAAGTTTGGATTGAAATGGACAGATTAACTTTGTATAATTAGACGGTCATAACTTTGGCTCCTTAAATCCAATGGCCTCCAAATTTTCAGATTAGACATAAGAGATATTTATATACAACTTTTAAGAAGATCATATCTCAATATTCAGCTTTCTAATTTATCAAATTGGCGATGCAAGTGGAGGGGAAGTTTTGGAATTCAAACAACCCACAACATTGGGCTATAAATACATCCCCCTCCTCTACTTGTAAAGGGTTGGAATTTCAGAAGAGAGAAGAACACATTGGCATGACCAAAGATTTTCCAAAGGCTTTTTAGGACCTTCCATACTCAATTTTTCACTTGAAAGACCCTTCCTCTTCTCTTTGATTTCATTTACTTTTGTGCTTTTCTTCATTTTTAATTTCGTAAGTGTTGTTTTTGTAATTCTGTTTTAGTGAAAGTTTCTTCTTCATATTATGTTTTAATCATCCTCCCTATATTCTTAAATATTAATTATCTTAAAATATTTTAAATACTGTTGAATCCCCTTCCCTTCTTTTGTTTTTTCATTCAATCTAAAGTCAATATTTAATTCCCTTCATCGTTTGTGTGTGTGTTCGATGCACCACTCTTTTTTTATACCTTTATTTTTCTTATATTATTAATTTATCATCATAATAATTATAACCAGATTAATAATAATTTAAATGGATGAGTAAATCTACCATTTTGGTGAGTTATAATTTGGGTATATTAAGTGATTGAGAGCCTTTTCTCGATGAGTATTCTTTGAGTTAATATTATGTATGTTGAACTTTATATGTCATGGATTAATGACATGTTTTGTTTAATATGTGGATTCCATGGATTATTGGAACCAAAAGTACACTACCATAAAAAATTAATGGTAATGATTAGAACCCTAAGTTAAGTTACAACTTGTATTAAAGCTTTAACACTTGGGAATTCCGATAAAAATCATATGTGAAGTGGGTATTAATTTAATGCAATATAAAGTAAAGCTCAAAGATATCATAAGATTAAATCCCCAATAATGAACTCACCCCAATATTTATCAATTTTTTAAATCAAACATCATCCATAAATTATGTCATAATCTCTACAAACAAACCCCCCAATCAGAATACAATTAACTAAAAACAACCGACTATTAAAAAGTATTATCACCGAGGATTTGACCACAGTGCTGCTATACACATTAGCAGAGCACCAGAACCTTGATCAGTCGATAGGTGAAAATCGGACATGCATTTCAGATACTATGACAATAATCTTAAATATATGTCCTATGGTCTAGATACATCATATTGAATGGACATAGTTGATGTCAGACTATCAGGTGCTAGGGGATCATAAGCATTGTGACTTATTCTCACGAAGTTCACACTTGGTGATATCAGGTACATGAAATCATAAGGATATACCTGCCTATAGGAACACCACATGTTTTTGGTGTCATTGGTTATTTCTATCTATAGATATATATTTTGGTCTCCTGACTTGAGATCATTAGCAATGTCTACCATTTGATTGCGAACTTTGATGCAAGGCGAAAAATATGATAATAAAGTTGCGGCGAGGTAGTTTGTGTTGAGTGTGTCATTAGTGGTATGAAATTTTTTGAATGATCAAGATAGGGTTTGTCGTTTCTGAGTTGAGGAAGTGATATATCTGGTTTGCTTGATCATGATGGTAGTAACTTCATTAAATCCATGGCCATGGTAGTCAAAGGTAAGTCCATCCAGTTAGATCAACAAATTATAAATAAAGTAAAGGATTAGGACACAAGTGTGCATCCTGCATTATGAGATATCATATGACAACAATATTATATTACACAGTGCGTGTATGTAGGTTGGTTGTCATTGCTATGACTACTCCTTGTCTCTTTAAGGTCCATGATGGGTTGCTAAATTATACTCTTGGTTTGTGAATATTATTCACTACCTTTGAGATAAGGGTGTAGAGGGTCACACATAATAGTGCTTTCAAGATTCTGCCATATTCTGATGAATAGGTATATAGGACATCGTGGGACCCACCACGGGGTCCGAGAGTTGTCCATGATTTATCAATCACCAATAAATAAATAAATTCATTATTATTTGAGTATAGAATAATTGAGTTGAGTTTATTTAATAAAAGTATTCACAAGTGTTTAAGTAAATACATAGAATAATATTATATGAATAAATATTATATTTAACATTCAAGGTTCATTTAATATAATCGGGAATTACGAGTCGAGTTAATGACTCAGGTTTATCACGTAATATATTTTTTAATATATCTTATAAGTATGTGATAAAATATTAATAATATTTATGATGAATTCAGTACGTCATAATTATTTGCTTATTACTTATTTAGTGGATATCAGAAATATGGGGTTGGGACCCCTAACTGGGTATTTTTGTACATCCACTATATAAGTACATGAGGATATCATTTCTAATTACAAGGGAATTCATTTTATAATGGATTGAGAACTTATCTCTCCTCCTCCTGCATCATTGAGAGAGAAAGACACCATTCAAGCAATAGATCCAAAGATATCTTCGCGGATCATAAGAACAAAGTCGAGGTGATCATTGAAACATCAAAGGAATCATCGAATCTTCATGATAAAACTTAGAATTCAAGGATTGATGTTCAAATAGATTCTTGAAGAATGTGTGGATGATCTATAGGGGTTCGAATTTGGATCCTCCAAGAAAATATCACCAATGACAAGTTGCAATCGAACATGCTGTGAATCAAACAAGGTATGCATTTTTATATTTATTTTGTGCTTATTAAATTCAAACGAAATTATAGGACCTCTACTGGGGCTTAGATCATTAGAGATGATGAAGTTACATCATTTTGGTGCTGAAAATTTTAAAATACCCAATCCACCATCTTCTACTATGCGACTCAGTACCTTTAAGTGGCTATCACGACATTTGAAAATCAGGTCAACATTGGGGAACTGGTGATAGCCCGACTCTATATATAGTTGGGACATGTGGTGAGGGGGAGAATGCCCAGGAGAATCTATAGTCCATTCCAATTCTTTCATGGGAAGATCATAGTGCACTTAGGAGGCTATAAATTTCCAAATTCTATCACTCCTCTAAATTTTGGTCCATGAACTTCACTAATAAACATTTATGGGGTTCATCTGGTGGAACTCAGTGAAGTTGGGGTCATAGTTGACATCAATAAATTTTTAAACTTTAAATTCCACCCATTTTCAACCCCATTTGGAAAGATGGTGGAAAATCTGGAGGGGACACTGGAGTAGTGGGAATACCTATAGACCTTCCTAGGTAGAGTAATGGTGTACCAGATAGATGGAAACACTTATTTCAAACCGTATACTCCATCTTAGTTTTCTTGGTAGTTCATATGCATCCAACAACTAATGAAGAGAGTTTGCATGGGGATCCATGAAGAGAGGAATACATGTATTCTTCATCATCTATAGTGGATGTTTACAGGAGAAGGAAAAAAGGGAGGTCATTATGATAACATCAAAAAATGTCAATGCCAACATCTCTCACACATATGCCATAAATTGGGTAGTGACATACTAAGGTGCAATTTTGCATCAACATGTGAGGGTAATTGCACTGGAAAGTGAGGTGAAAGATCAGTAGAGTGATAGGTGGGATGATCTTTTATGGGCTATCCAAATGTTAGGGGATCTGATTGAGGCTGTAGCGGGGGTGGAGCAAGGTGCTGTTTCACCCCCGCCTCCTAGAGGAGAGGGATTCCCTCAGAAGCAGTCACAGTAGAAGGTATAGGGATATTATGATTGTATGAGCAGAGCTAGGGAGGTACCTGGAAAGAATATATGGTACCCACAACATTCAACTACTGATTCTTCTTTCCCCATTATCTGGGTGACTTGGGGGATGTTGAGGAGGACCATGATGATAGAGAAACTATGAAAGAGGTCGAACCAGGAAAATATCAATATGGCGGAGATGGGGCTTGCTAGGATCACTACCAGGGTGTGCTTCCACAAGTGGTTTTCATACTTGGTGGCTATGGAAACCATTTTTCACCAATGTAAGGAACTTGATCTTCCATCTGACCCAGTTCACATGATTTTTGGTGGTGAGCCTGATCCTGAGGAGACAACATCCAATAAATAATTAGCATAGGAGGATTTATCTAGTGGTAGTGATACACTGGGTTTCATTGATGAATAATAATGGGGGTTGGCCACTGTTCAAGTGACTCCTTAGGAGATTGGTGAGGTCACCCATATGGATGATAACTTAAATGAGCTATTTTTAGAGAGGTAATCCTATCTTGTTAACTCACCCATATCTTTTAGTGCCTCCCTTTTTCTTTTGTTCAAAGGCTCTAAGCAGGTTTTTCCTCATAAAGGAGCAAGCTGAGGGTGAAAAAGGGGTCCTAGTCAGAGGGGATGAGGGTTACCAATAGATATTGGTAGGAATTCCTTAGAATATATACCCAAGGGTACTGCAACTAGAGGTCCCAACAAGGATCTCATAGGGGTGGCTTTAGAGCCCCTGGTGCTCCCATTCATTTATAGAGGACTACATCCTAACATCTCAATGGAAGTATCTACCATCAGTGAGGAAGATCACCTAATGTGGCTCATTATTGATATCCCTATGCCTTATGGTAAGATATAATCTTAATCAATCTATCCCTTTTAAAACTTTCACAGGACTTTTGAATCATTTCATCAACGTGTTTGTTTTTCTTCATGTAACTTCCACCCAACCAGTGTTGGGGGGCCTCAGTTCCAACCACTGAAGTACCAACTGATGTTTAGGGGTATCCTATGGTGGAATCCCTTATTGAATATCCGGATCTGGTATTGCCCAATTTATTTCTCTTTATAAGTATTTATCCCTTACACGAGCTATGTTTACAGAACTCATTGTTACTAGTCGAACCACCTAACATGATCTTGTTTTATGCAATGCTTGAGAGGGTTCACTCTCAGCAAGTGGACATGGTTAGGGAACCCGAGTCACCTCTCTCAATGACCTACCAACTCTTAGGGACTTGTCCATACAAGAGGATCCAAACTTGATCCTAAGAGGGAAGCCTGTCGTGGAAGTGGGTGATGCCTCTAAAGGGGTGGAGCTCAAGGCTGATGGAAGCAGTTTTTCCAATAAAGGGTAAGATGAATACGAACCCCTCTCAACATGGATCCTGACCTATCTGAGAGAATACTATAGGATGAACCTACCACTTCTATCCTCAAGGACTTCCCAAATTATGATCCTACACTACCCAAGGAACTAGAAGACTCCAGGTCTAATGTCACTGAAGAGAACCACATCATCTAATGAAGGGCATGGAGAAGCACATGAAAATTCACCACCCACACACTAGAGCCATACCTGGTGAGTAATATGGGTTCTATCTGCCACTGTATGTATAAATTTGTCACTAGAGGAGTGGATTATCACACTCTCCATATGCTAGTTCATGATTTACTTTCTAAGTGGGTGCGTGCAGAGAGTCAACAATTTGATGTCACCTAGAATAAGGAGAAATCTAATGGCACTAGGAACATCCAGGAGGCCGATCAAGAACTTCAATGTCTGGAGGAGTATGTGAATGAGTGAGTGGCCTTCATCAATACCCAAGAATAGATTCATAGTTAGTTAAAGTATTATATAGCGATGGGTGAGGCTCAAACAGAGGATGCAGTATCTCAGATAGCTGAGTACCAGGCTGAGCAAGACCAGGTGAAGATAAGGGATTAAGAGATTCACCCCATGGATGAGGAGGAGGAGGAAGAGCTTGTTTGGGTGTAATAAGTCCTCGTGGTCATGCTCCATAGGATGGTGGGGCTAGAGAGATAGATCAATGAGGTGGAGCCTTAGGGGGTATTTTTTTGGGATATAAGATAGGTTCCACTGTGTGGATGACCCTTGCAAACTGTTGATGTTTATTTTTTTTAATTTATCATATGCATGGAAATGTTTCTTTTTTTGTATTTTTACTTCCACAATACAATCAAATTAATGATAAAATCAACGATCAATCCATAATCCCATGTGATTCATGATCGATGTGAGAAACAAGGGGCAACCATGTGATCACTCATTTATATGAGAGTATCAGGAAAAGGTTGAACAATCAAGGTCTTAATTTTTTGATTTACCACTAGGAGTGTCCTAACTGATAAGGGATATGGATAGAGGATTAGGTTATTTTAACTACTAACTTACTTTCTCAATGTGCGCTAGTTCATGAATGGGTTAACACCAAAGGCATTGAATTCTACCTGAACAAAGGTGAATGAAGAGCACGAATCAATATTCCCAAGATTTCGAACACAAAGGGGGTGATATGATGATGGAGGATAAATTCTAACCATGTTCAAAACACAACATCTATTATCATTTTGCTGATGATGGGGACAAACAAATGAGGTTCGACTACTGACCATATTTGAAACACAAGACCTATCTCAAAATTCCATCCAAAATCTTTCAGGGCATCTTCCCAGGATGGTAGGTGATCTAGTGTGGCATGGGACTATGCCATCAAGTGGTTCCATTCATATATGTAGGAGTATGGGGATCCAAATAAAGGGATACACAAAGAGTAAAGATAAAGTGATGGAATGTTCAAATGGATTCAAACACTCTCAAAATTACACCATTATGGCCTCAAACAAATTTAGTAGGTGTATCAGTATGGGAAAAGGTTAGAACCATCTTCCAAGGGGAGAAACGTCTTGGATGTTGAGACAGTCGAAGAACATGAACGATACAGTAGGTGACCAACACCAAAGAGGGAAGAAGGGGATTCTCAGGTGAGGGCCTCAAATGCCCTGTGGTTTAATGTCATGTAATAGGGATGATAAACACACTGTTCAACATTATATACTGAGGATGATGGATGCACAGTTTAACATCATACGATGAGAATGATGCATTTCATAGTTTAACATCATGTGATTAGGATATTTAATTTTATAGTTTAATGTATTATGACTAGGACATCAGGATTTTAGTTTAAGGTCATAGAGTTTGGATGCATTTTAAATAGTTTAAGGTTATAATTATTGGACCAATGGGGGTTTGATCCTAGAAAAGTTATTATGATGATGTAGGATTCAAGACCTATGGAAATGGTGGGCCTAAGAGGCCATGATCCACACAAAAGAATCCAGGGTAATTCACACATAGTTTAAGTTCGTGATGCTTGGACCATAGAGTGATAATCCTAAAAGGATATGTGTAGCGCAATATAGAAACAAGCCAACATGAATTGAGGTGCAAGAAGGCTTGAATCCACACAAAATATTACAAAGTAGACTTGCACAAAGTTTAAAGTCATGATTCTTGGACCTGTGATCTTAGTTTATGGTTGTAGAGTTCAAACCAAAAAGGGGGAAATAGTTTAAAGGTCATAATGCTTAGACTATGGGGGAACGTGCCTTAAAGGACTATTCATGGAACATAAGAGAGGTGACTCGACATGAATTGGGTACCAAAGAGGCTCGACATCACATGACACATTACTAGGTCGACTTGCATGCGATTTAAAGTCATGATGCTTGGAATTAACCCTTATTTTATAGTCCTAGAGTTTGGATAGATTGAAAATATTTTAAGGTCATAATTCTTGGATTGATGAATGTGGATCTCGATGCAACCTACATGACATTGAAGACATGTTACCTGACATGAAAGGAGGGGCCTATGAGGCCACCAGATACTGTATAAAACACATCTTAGACTACTTGCACAATTTTTAAGGTCATGGTTCTTGGACCATGGGATCTTAGTTTATGGTCATAGAGTTTATACTAGGGGGAAATCATACGCCTCAACCTTTATTGAAGAGAAATTCCTTCCAAATCCTAAGCCCACATGGACCATGCTTGATGTGAGAAACAATAAGCAGTATGGAGTTCATGTTGCTTACAGGGGAGAACATAATGATGGGTGAAAGTGACTAACAAATCCTGTGAAGTAAATTGTGACTTTCAAGATATGGATAGTAAAAAGGGGATGAATAATGAGCATGGAACAACTATTGAATGTGTCCAAAACATAGGTTCTATACCTGTGTCAGTTTAGGATGGGGTGAAAAAATATAAGAACGACCGTTGACCGAGTTCAAAACACAAGAGACACTATTCATTACCAAATATACATTGAGGTGTGAGCCTAGGAAGGTAGGTGAGCCAGTGTGGAATGGGACCATTACTATTAGGTATCCTGTTCAGATCAGTAGGATAATGATTATCCAAATTAGATAAATTATAAAGCATGTAAGTGGAAATGGGGGATGTCCTTGAGGGAATATTGGGTGCCCTGGGAGCTATTCTACCATAGACTCAATTGCACTGAATGAACGTATAGGTAGGTGAGAATAAAGCCTAGATCAGAGGGGGAAGACCTTGAAATTATTTAATGGATGGGATAGGCCCAAGATTAAATATCCGAGTGTCACTATGTATCCCATTAGAATGAGAATCAATCCACATGTAGTTCTGGAGTGCGGCGTAGTAGGAGACCGACATCGAAGGGGTGGTAGTATCTATAGTGAGAATATCAAACCATCCCATATCATGAGGCATTCCAATTTTTTATGGGGAAATTCTTTTTTCAATAATCCCATTTTACCACATGAGGCATCCCAATTTTGTACGGGGTAGGGAATTTTTTGGTCATGCCTTACTAGTTATATAAGGAATCCTGGTTTTGTACGGGCTTGGGATATAGTTTAACATAACGTGTCGAGGACTTTGTTTTTTATTCATCCCATACTTTTCATATGGTGTATCCTATCTTCATTGAACACAAGGTAAGGCTGTAGTTTAACTTTGTGTTTTGAGGATTTTGGGATTTTCAGTTTAAATTCGTACAACTCAAACTATGGATACTACTAGTTTAAGGTCATAATGCTTGGAACACATGGGTAGCTACTAGTTTGAGGTCATAGAGCTTAGACCAAAGGTAAATGAGTGTCTTAAAGGGGATTTCATAGAATAAAAGAGTGATAACTCAAAATGAAATGAGGGATAAAGAGACCCTCTTCCACATAAAACTTGACAAACTGTACCCTGGGTTGATCTAATAATGTTGGGGGAGGAAAGAGCCCATAATGAGTCAATGAAGGGGTTGAGACCAAGATGAGATATCTGGGAATCACTATGTATCCTATGAGGATGGAAATTAACCCAAACGTAGTTCTAGAAGGTGGAGTGGTAGGATATCGACATCAGTAGGTATTTCCTCTCAAACGAGGACACCGAATCATCTTATATTATGACATGAGGCATCCCGGATTTATATGGGTTAAGGACACTATTTAATGTCATGTACTGAGAATGTTGGTGTTTGTTCATCCCATAAATTTTATATAGGGAATCTTGATTTTTTATGGGGTAAGGATACAATTTAACACCATGTGTTGAGGACATTGGCGAGGCTTACTCATTGAGTTTTCCATTCTTCACTTCCTCATGTCAGGTCATGAGGGAATCTCGACCTACTAAGGGGTCAAGGAATATGAATGGGGCTTATAACTATAGAGGAGGGCCATGAGAGAATTTTGGGGCAATAATGCCATGAATAATAGGTGGTTTTGAGGTGATTTCATGGTTGGGCCTAGACACAAGAGGTCTAGGCATCACTATATATCCCATGGAAATGGGAATCAATCCACACATAGTTTTGAAAAGAAATGAGGATATAGGCTTGATAAAACATAGGGATGAAAAAAACCATATGAATGAGGGTTAAAGAGGCTAGATGTATATATTTTAATGTCATAATTCTTGGACCAATGCTCATAGTTTAAGGTCATAGAGTTTGGACCATGAGATCTTAGTTTATGGTTATAGAGTTCAGACCATAGACAAGTGCTTCAAGGATTTTTGAGTGGCATCAAAAATTTAAACCTGATGGGAAAGAATCCAAGAAGGATCTATGCCACATAAAGTGATCTTGAAGCTAGTTTCCATAGTTTAAGGTCATAAGTCTTGGACTGGGGGAATGCGAAAAATAGTTTAAAGTTACAATGATTAGACTAAGGGGGTGTTTGTTTTGAGGGTATTTTTATGGAATGAAATAGGTAGAACCCGAAGTGAAAGGAAGTCATGTGATCCCACGTATCACATAAATACCTTAAAAAAATTTCACATAGTTTAAGGTCATAATGATTGGACTAAAAGTGGGGCCAAAGGGACATATATTGGTGAATTTTTAGTTGGTCCTGAAGAAAATATGTATAGGAGTCACTACACATCCCATGTAAATGGTAATCAATCCACATATAGTTTTAGAAAGTAGTGAGATAGAAGAATGAAAAAAAAGTAGGGAAAATCCTCTCTGACGAGGGAATTAAGGCATCCCATGCTTATGAAATGGGGATAAGGCTATAGTTTAATAATGTGTTCTAAGGAAATTTTCCTATTTTTTCATCTCACACTTTTCATATAAGGCATCCTACATTTTTTTTGCATAGGGTAAGGCTACAGTTTAATATCATGTGATGAGAAAATTAGAATTTTTAGTTTAAAGTCATACAAATTGGGCTATGGTTACTATCGGTTTAGGGTCATGAAGCTCATACTGAAGGGGATGAAAATAGTTTAAGGTCATAATTCTTGGACCATGATTCATAGTTTAAGGTCATATAGTTTAAACCAATTGTAAATAGTTTAAGTTCATACCACCTGGACCATGTGACTGCTATTAGTTTAAGGCCACAAAGCTCAAACTAAAGGGGATTAAAATAGTTCAAGGTCACATTGCTTGGACCATGACTCATAGTTTAAGGTTGTAGAGTTTAGACCAATTGTAAATAGTTTAAGGTTATACTTATTGTACCATGTGGCTACTATCAGTTTAAGGTCATAGTGCTTAAACCCTAAGGGCTTCATGTGAAGTAATTCTTGTGAAACTTTGCATTGGTGGGTGGTGTGATATGCTCTCTTCCCATGGTGATCAAAGAGTATGATCCATTGGAACAGACCTTATGGATGATGTAAGGTACTTCACAATTGGGCTCTAACTTCGGTGTATTTCTTTTGGGTATCATCAACATTATGAGAGACTAACATGGTCACCCTAGAGGAAAGAGAAAAGGCTAACCTTCTTGTTGAATGCTCTTACTATTCTGTTATGGTGCCTATCTAGGTTGTTCAAGGATTTAATCCTATTATCCTTGAGGGATTACAACCCAACTAAATGAAATTATTCCATTTCATCTAGTGTCTTTTAGTCATAAACATCCATTAAGAGTGACAGAAACTGAACCTCAATGGGTAATACTACCTATGTTCCATATACCAGGGAGTATGGGGTCATCGAGGTGGAATTATGATTTGTTGTCTAATAGGCCTAGAGGGAATTGGGGAGATTTTTGGGCTAACTATTTTTATTATGTCCCACCATATTCTAAAAAATGTTAGAGTGGGTCTTTTTGAACTCCTCAATCTTCTCATCTTCCTACTCATGGTAGTGAAAAGTATGGTTAGACCGAATGTTGTACTTAACTTACAATTTCTTTAGATCGGTATCCCAAAAGTTGGTGTCATTGTATGTGAGAATAGTGCGAGGAAATACAAACCAATGGATGATATGGAAGCTTATGAACTCAATAAAGAACTGAGTTTTTACTTCTTTCAAGGGTACCACTTCTTTCTATTTGGAGAAGAAGTCAATTGCGGTCAATATGAACCTGCACTATCGAGCTGTCACTAGTGAGTATGGACCAAAAACATCAAGTACCCACACTACAAAGGGATAAGAATATTTGGTGGTGTGGAGAGGCTACAATTTTCAATGCATAAAGTCAGCATGTATCTGACACACGCGACACCTCTTGGTAAACTCAATGCAGTCATGGACCATGGTGGGCCAGAAGTATCCCAACCTCCGAATTTGCTGGGAGAGATTCAATCCCACCTGATGGGTGCCACCGGATCCAACATGGACCTCTTTTATAACCTGAGGTATCCCATCTACTTGAATTAAATAGATGATAATTACATCAAACCCATGTCTATAGAGGGTTTACTCCAATTTAGGCCCAATCTAGAGGGTAAACTGGGCTACATGCCGATGGATTCGCTCACACCCAACTCGATCCAGTGGGATAATTCCACACTGGTGATACTCAACAAAGTGAGTGGTATAATAGGGTGTTTCTTAGACTATAGGGAGACCTGGGGGCCCTAGATTAGAAGTACTGGCAACCAGTTGGTTTACCTACTGGTTTCCATCATCTAAAGTTGCGAGGGAAAGGAAATCCAATGTTCCACATGAATGATTAGGTCATCCTAGTTGGGTTATGAGAGAGATGTAACCAGGCTTTCCAATGCATCAACTTGACCATTCTATGACCATGGAACATGAGTCACCTTCAGATGAGAAGGGATCTGGGATATTAGCTAATGGGTGCGTTCCATCTGGGTCACTAGATCTTTCTTTTTGATGATGTAGTCATCCTTGATCTACTTCATGACTAGTTCTAAGTATCACTTCATGTGTAAACTGGGGAAAATAATCTCAAGGTCCAGCTCAAGACTAGTAATGAGGGTCTGATACTCTACCTTGTTATTAGTGTAGCCTTCTGACAATAGGAAAGAGTATAGCAAGATAGCATGTGTTGGGGTGATGAAGATAATTCCCAAGCCTACCCTATTAAGCTTGGGGCTGTTGATCTTTCTACCAGTTAGGCTCTAGGAGGAACCATAGAAATTCATCTTCTAACATAGTAGAACCTGATCTACTAAGAAAACATAGTCATATGGGAAATCAACATCCAGATTTAGTTTTTTAGGGGATGGATGTATGACCAAGAATTCTGCCAATGCCTGTCCTTTGATGGCCTTCTATGGGAAAAACCTAATATCAAACTGTTGGAGGATCACCAACTAGCCTACCAATCACCCTAAAAATATAGTATGATTAAGGATATACTTCAATAGGGTTACTCGAGACACCAACTATATCTCACGATGCTTTAGATAATGTCTCAACTTCCGCACTACAAAAACTGGCGTGAGGAAATTCTTCTCGATGTGGAGTATTTGGTATCCATATCGAAGAGCATGCGACTGAGATAGTATAGGATATATCCATACTCTCATTATTTTTCTAGGCTAGGGGGGTTCCAAGGGACCATTCTAGGGTGTCCACATAGAGTACAAAAGGCTTTCCTAAGATGGGTGGCATCAACATCAGATGTTATAGTAGATAATGATTTATGTCCTCAATGGTGGTCTAGAACTCCTCATCCCACTGGTAAATGGTATTATTTTTTCATGAGACTCTAAAAGGGATTACACTTGCTAGCTATATTTTCAATAAATCAGCATATGTAGGCTAAGTGGGCTTGGAGGCCTTGCAACTCATGAAGATTTCTTAGGAGATACATTTGATTGATGGCCTTGATTTTATCTGGGTCAATCTTTATGCCTCTGTAACTTATGATGAATCCTAGAAATTTCCTATAGGTAACCTTGAATGCTCAATTTTGGGGGTTCATATTCAAGTGTTAGAAGAAAAGGAAGTCAAAAACTTTATCAAGGTCCTTGAGATGGTCCTAAACCTGAAAATATTTGACCACAAAATCATCCACATAGTATTCTACCAATGTCCCAAGAATTGTCTTAAATACGTGGTGTATAACCCACTCATAAGTGGATCCTACATTCTTCAAGTCTAAGGGAATCACCTAATAGTATAAATTCACCTAGGGAGCCCTGAAGGCAATTTACTCCTCATCCTCAAGGTCTATCTAGATCTGATTTTACCTGGAGTATCCGTTCATGAAGGAGAGGGATTGGAACACTACTGTAGCATCAATCAACAACTCTATCATAGGAAGGGGAAAATAATCCTTTGAAAAATGGTGGTTAAGGTCCTGAAAATTGATACATACTCTAATCTTCAAATTATTTTTCATGACTAGGATACTATTGGATAGACATATAGGGTATTGGACTTCTGTGATGAAGTTGTATTTGATAAGATTTTCAACCTCAGCTTTGACCATAGTACTGTAAGAGGGGTGCATATTTTTGGGAGGTTGTTTGAACTCATGATGACCCACTGGGAAACCAAGACAATGAACGATTACATGATGTTCTATACCTAGAATCACATCATAGCTCAAGGAGAATATATCGCAATTCTACTTCAAGAAGGCCACATGCTGTTGTTTCTCCTTTGGAGGCATGGATGTGATGAAAAATATTGGCCTCAAATCCTCCTATGTAATAAGGTTAACCTGGGTTAACTCATTAATAGTGGTGGAGAAACCCTCTTCAAATGTAGGAGGGGCATATTCCAAATCCTCCTCTTCATTTAAGATAGTATAATTAGAGTGTAGAGGTGACACTTTTAGGTCAGCCGATTCAGGGGAAGCATGGTACCTGCTCTGATGGATAAATAATCCTCAATGAGGGGTTCCCATTCTATAGAGACTATGGAAACAAAATATTTTGAAGCAATCCTGTCCTTCTTCTATCCATGAGGTCATATTTTGATGATGAAGCAATGGTGATGAGTTGACCTTTTCCTACCCATCCCTACTTTGTGGAACATATGGGAATGCTGAGAATTGGTGGACATGGGGTGAACCTCTCAGAATTTCATAGGGTTGGGGAATTATAGTATCATTAGAGCCTATCCAATGTAGGAGTATGAGGTAATATGTAGATTCTTCTTTTTCTTAGAGACATAATAACCCTTTTTCTCAAAAAAAAAAACAAAACAAGCCCCCAAATCTGACATCATGGGCTCTAATCAATGAATCAGGAGTACAAATCCATCTTTAAAGTATTCTCATGGACTAGCTATGGTGGATTCTAGATCATTAGGGGAATTTATGTGCTTAACATTGTTATTATTAACCTACTTTCCTTCCCTTTTATAGCACCCTACATCTAGATAACGACCCTCATGAGATTCAAAGGGGGATAATCACCTTGGAGTATCCCTACTCAACAATTGAGGGAGTATTTGAGGCACTGGTGGTATAAATAGGAGAATGTTGCATGAAAATAAAGCCAGGGTCTTCCTAGAATTACATTATAGGTGGTATCTTATGATACTATCATAAAATCAATGCTTGATATCAGACCACCGAATTGGGTCTTCATCCAGATTTTCCATGCGGTTTTTGCTCACTCTTATCATAACATTGAATTGTCAGGTTGGTGGGATTCAGATATGATTACTTCATTCCCATCTTATTGAGAATTTGGGCCAAGATAAGGTTGATCTTGGAGCCAATATCCACTAGGTAATAGAGGATCTCCTCACCATTGAATTGGTCTATGATATATAGTGGGTGTATGTTCCCCTGAATGGTGACACCCTTATCTTCCTCAGAAAATGATATAAAGAATTGATAATCTTATTTCTCGACCTCTTCTACATAGTAATACCTAGCATAAGATACCTTAACTTCAAACTATATAGTGATTTTTAAGGCCTCAACAATGGCCTCACACATCTCTTTTGATAAGAGGAGATCCATAAGGATCGAAATCCTTATGGGTATTCTGGAAAGGTGATTTTGCACATCATATTTCCATGAGGGTGGCATGTTTCTATCCATAGAGGATCACTCCTTAGAAGGGGATGCAATGGGTACTGTTGGATCAACCCTTTTTTACTTTGATAATGGTGGTAATATTCTACTAATATCTATTTATCCTTCTCTAGGAAACTATTGGATGACTATCGGTCGGCTGAGGTAGGGCCCTGACTAGACACGACTAATCACAGAGAAATCGTGGCTGGGAGTCATGGTTAACTAATATAGTTAGCTATGGAGGCATACCTAATGGAGTGGACCGAGAGGAAAATACCTATTGATCTATGTGAAAAACCTACTACTTGGTCTCAATAGCATAAACAACCTGGTTGATGGATCACATGTCATCTTCCTATCCTTCAACGATGTTGGCCAGAGGCACCTAAGGGTTTTGTATGACATTCCTCTCTATCATGCATTGTGAGTCGGTCTACTAGTTCAAATACATTCATGGAGGTGTACCCCTACTCATCATTAGTGGAATTGTCTAGGGTTGGGTGGACCCTAGGTACATATCCTAACTTGGGAGGCATAAAGTCACCAAGAGTGTGATATGGCTTTGGCACCAGTGGGGGACTCTGATTTCCCTTACTTTGTCAGTGCCTGTTCTTCCGAGACTTGAAAGGACACAATGAAGATGTGTAGGTAGTAGTTAGAGGAGGTGTGACAACCATAAGAGTTTTTTGATTGCTTAAGAGGGAATGGATAATACCATGGGAACTAGTGACTTCCTTATAATCCATCCAGCCATCATACTTCTGTATTCTGTGGCTAAAATCCTATTGCCACTCATCCAAACCTTCATTTTCACTATCGAGGTTAGTGGAGACATGCGTCACCAGCACTGGCACATTACCCAACTTGACCAAACCGTGATCTACCTAGTCCATGATACAATACTTAAACATTAATCATTCCTTGATAGTGTGTTTGAGGATTCTATGATATGGGAAATGATCCACATGACTAGTGAGTCCAGCCTCCCGAGGTCTCACAAACTCTGGAAATTTCAAAATTCCATTCTTTAAGGAACAAATTAAATAACCTAGTACTTGATAATCCCTAAAAGAGTACATATTATTTATTTTTTACAGTAAATAAACCTTGGGATCCTGAACTTGACTGGGGGTTAAAGACACATTATCTCATTGAGGTGGATACGCTTATCGAGGATGTTCTAGGAAAGGCTATGCAGGGTGAGACTACACTCGATGAGGCTCATCCAGTAAAGGATCTGGTAGGTTTATCAGCTCAGAGATATCCATATTCACATCAATGGATTTATCTTCTTTCACTATCCTTCTCGTGGGAGCAGGAAGGGAAAATGGGAGTGACTATTTTCTAGTCTATTTCAAGGATTCTTCTATGCATTGATCCTTTTTAGAGAGCTCCCAAAATGCACCAATGTAGTTCAAGGAGACAAGGGTAGGGACAAAATAATTCCTAAAATTTTCCATGCACATTGTAAGTAGCTATTTCTGGGACAAAACATGTCAATTTAGTATGTGAGTCCCTTCCACTGGGTGACAAAGTTGTCAACTCTCTCATTTAGAATCTTCTTTCATTTAAAGAGTTCAGAGATTCTCATCTTCTGTTTGGTGGAGATAAACTGATAAAGGAACTATTTTCAAAGATCCTTCCAACTAGAAATGGACCCTATATGTAGCTGGTTGTACCAAAAAAATGTATGACCTTCTAGAGTCTGAACAAAACATCAGAGCTTGACAACCTTCTACTATTCTGAAGTCCTCAACATAGAGACACACCTTGAGGTGAAGTGTTCCAGATGATTTAATAGGTCACCCATCCCATTAAATAAGGTACAATTAGGATTACCAAACTTTGGGGTGATCTAAAAGATTCAACCCATGTGGGGTACAACTTTCTATCACACGGGATTGTCACCTTTCATGTTTCTAGGGCCTCAGGGAGAGTAGTGAGAGTAGATATCACATCATCTTTGCGAGGTTATATGTCCACAAATACATTTATAGGTTCATAAACTTTAGGATAAACACAAACTTGATCCTGAGGTGGATAATCATGCTGATCGGGTGGGGTTGAAAACTAATATCTTGGTCACTTGTCATATCCTCCGGCTTCTACCCTGACCGGGTGCATGGGGTCACCAAGTTTGAATTGGGGAATATAACTAAGGAGTATTGGGTTCCCAATTGGAGGAGATATGGGGTACCTTAAGGAATTATTATATTTTGGATGCTAATCAACAATGAGATCAGTGGTGAGCCTTTTATATTCCTTGAGGTACTGGAGCAAGGCAGCTACCATGAGTTTTGATTATGCTTTTAGTGGAACCTTAGATGGGTCTTAGGGTTCAACACGTCCCTAACCTTTTTCACTGATGGGTAGGCAGTAACATCTCATTGGGAGGAATTCTAAGACCCAGTGCCTATCTTTATTGGTGAGCGAGGACACCTGTTAGGGGGTCTACCTGGTACTACATCGCTCCTTGAGTTAGGTATTCCCTTCCATGAATTGCTTAGGTGGACTTGATCCTATCATCCTCTGGCAGGTCGGTGGTGACTATATTTACCGTGGAAGTAGTCAGAAGAGAATATTCATCATCATAGGATAGGATAGACTATCTATCCATATCAATTTTTAAGGATAAGACTAAAATAGAGGGTTGTATACTGCCCCCAGTCTCTGATCTGCATGTATAGAGATTCTTACTCCATGACCCGGTGGAGAATAGTAAGGATCCTAATGTAGGACTGCTGGAAATTCTAGATCCCTGGGCATGTCATTTACCAATCACAAAGGAATTGAAACATATCACATATGATCCGGTGGAAACATACTACTTGGTCCTTGGTGAGGGACTCCAAGATGACAAAGTCTAGAGCTATGGGTGGCCAAAACACAACTGATAGCTGGTCGGTGGCTAGAACCTTCCACATGCCCTCTTTCTCAGAAGAAGGTTCATAGTCTATTCTCCCCAAGCATCGATTGGTGTAGGCTTAGGTAAGGGTGGAATTATTATATAGAACTTCTTTTTATATGATCTATTGGAATAGGAGGCACCACACAGTTCAAATATCTACTACACATTGGGATGTCTCTTGGAGGCGGATCCAACATCAAAATAATGTCCATGTAGAATGAAGTGTTGAACACTATATAATGCACAAGGGTAGAAATTTATATTTATGGATCAATATAGTTCTCACCATCATCTAAAGGAATCAACTCAAACCCTAAAATATCTCCAATTTCTTGTGTGGAGGTAGATAGGAGGGAAACTGGTGGTGATAGATATAGATGCACTATGAGTCCTTGGAAAGAGGCAAACACATCCTCCACTTGTAGGTACCTACACAAAGGGATATGAGGATCTTTTGGACCTTGGATTATGGGATTGTGAGCCTCAAATTACAGGATTATACCCTAGACTTTGTATGTGGGGTTGAGGGCTCCCTCATTGATTCATTAGTTTACTTGGAATTTGAGAGGTCGATGAATACATGATGCTTCCTAGGGTTCTGCCTTTGATGGAAGGTGTTTTCCCTCCTGCCCCAAGATGGTTCTTTAGAGTAGGAAATATATTTGGAACAGGGAGGGCCTCCATACTAGTTTATGGGAGATCAGAGAGGAACTCCACCCTGGTTTATGAGAGTGTGGGGAGGAACTTTACATTTATTGGTTCAAGTATAGTGAGGACCTCCATACTGGTTGGTGATGAAATAGGGAGGAAATTAGTGTTGATTTATCTCATCATGGGATGGCCCATAATGGATTCTGGTAGTACCTATGGCTCATAGAGTCAACTCAGCCTTCCTGTGAGGTAGTTGGGGTCTCAATCCCAAGAGAAGAAAGATAGATCCCCATTCACCCACTGTAGGGATTTGGTGGGATACATTGATGGTGGTAGAGGGCATAGGAGATGTAGAAGATTCCCCTTATCAAGAAATGTCATGGGTTTTCCCTTGGAATCGGCACCAGGTGTTATGTACTAGGGTCATAGATGCATGTAAGGAGTCAACCCATTCATCAGCCTATGGAACCAGTCAGTACTAGATATAGTGTGGCCTGATGGGAGCCATCTAGGTTGCCCTCAAGCGGTGGCCACTAAAGGCACTACTTGAACACCCCCTAACTCCTTAGTGTAAGAGAGTAAGTTATCATATCACTTTGGGGAGAGACTCCCCAGGTGGTTCTCCACTAAGAACTGAGGTAGTTTTCTCCTATGTGGCCCTCATGGGTGGCAGTGTCATTGTGGCACTGATACATCAAGGTCCTGGTGGGCCATATCTCAGGTGGAAATGACCCCTTCCTTCTCATAATGATAGAACAGGGTGTCGATCACCATCCTATAGATGATCTTGGAGGGTTGTTGACACCCCATTCCGTCAAAGAGTCTAAAAATATGACAAAGGGAATCCATTAGAAAGAAAAAGGGGGAAAATACATGAACAAAAATCAAGATTTTCAAAGGCATGAGTTTTTGGTCGCCTTAGTCTAGCCAAAACTCTATCGGTGCACAACCTACTAGAACTCCCCCAATATGTCATGCAACCCACTTGCGCACCCCCATATGTCATGAAGACAACTTGTGCACCCATTTCCTTTTCTCCCATGGTCCAATATTTGCCTATAAATAGACCCTTGGGGGCCTCATTTGTACGAAAGAATTTCCTTGAAGCCCAATTGTTGCTCTGGTCACCCTAATAATTCACCCTAGTCTTATGAAACTTTCACGGTAGTTCTTCAACACCTTGAGAAGAGGATTTAAGGGAGGATCATTGGACTTAAATCCATTTAGGGTTTGAAAACCATAACACTTGCGCGCTGAAAACGCCCAACCTACCCAAATTAGAAATACTTGCGTGCCGCCCATTCCTTCCATAGGAACTTGAGCACCCCAATTCTAGGATCACCTATGAATACTCTTGAAGGCTCGAACAAGGTCTCACCCAAGTATTAATATACAAGTTGTTCGTCGCTTAAGTGAACATCAGGTCGCCCAAGTGTACTTGCACACCCATACTTGTGCGCCCTTACCTACTTGGGTGAACCTCTTTTATTCACTTAATATCTTTAGTTTACAAGCCATCAATCCTTCCTCAAAACCATTCATGGCAAGGCTTCTTCTTCCTCGGCTCCCTTGTCTGAAAGAGATTCAGTTGAGACCTCCACCAAAACCTCATGACTTATAAAACCTTAGGGAAAGACACATAAACATGTCTTCTATTTGGGTTTGTATTTCCACAGTCAGAGGTTTCCCACATTTGTTTCATAATGGGGTTAAGATTCATGAAGTGTCTATGGGTTTGTATATCCACAGTCACATGGACCTTTATCCCACAAACAGTGTTGGGAAGTTCCCGGTTTGGAGGAGGGTTGGGTCTTGGCCTCTCCCTTCTTGAAGAGATTTCCCAGAACCTCAGGTATCTAGTAGGGGGATATATGGTTCATACCTACTTTTACTTTGAAAATAAAGGAGAAGTCTCCCTCCCCTACCAGGATCAATTTTAGGAAAACCATACCGGCATAAGCCCCTATCTTTTCTTGTAGGAGGTAGCATCAATGCTATTCCTTTCTTCTTCGGTGCCAAAGACCAGAGGGGAGATGGGCACAAGGAATTTTTTTACCCTTTCCTTATCCCATTGTGATTTGTTTCCATGGGAAACCATCTTGGTTTAAGACCCTAACCTTCATTCCTTTCTCCTTACATTGGACCCTTGTCTAATGTAAATAGAATAGAGGGAATGCTCATCGCCTTGCCCTCTTCCACGGTCAACACACCCTCTTCCACTAGTGGAGGAGGAAAAATTTGAAAGTGTGAATGCCTTTATTGAATCTTTGAAATCCTCTTGTTTCTCACATAAAGAATGAATCACGTGGGCTTATAGATTTGTCACGGTTACAACATTTTTACAATCTAAGGAACTATGAGAACTCTGATTCCTGTTCAAACCAGGATACGTAGGAAGCCCTTTCAAGGCCCGAGCTCACTGGATATCCTCCTATAATGTCCAACCCTATTTCCCTTAATCCGAGAATCCTTTTTAGGAATAATCCCCAAATTAAACCCTCAAGTCACCAAGGCATACTTTCTAGGAAGTAATCCAAAACTGATTTCTCTCAAAGAACCATATTCTCCTATGAGACTAATCAAACTACGTGGGCTTTGATTCTCATCCACACGGGATATGTAGGAAGCCTCCTTGAGGTTCAAACCCAACACTTCAAATAAACCCTATTCTCCTTGGGACTTATTCCCAATAGGGTCTAATCTTACCTGGAAACCCATATCCTTTCCAAGTTCCTTAGGATTCTTCAACATAATTCCCACACCAAACACTGACTAAGAATATTCCGCTTAGATGTCCATACCACATGACATTAAACTGTACGGCTAGGTCCTTATCACATGACCTTAAAAGTTATGATGTGTCCCATTCAATGGAACCAAACTACGAGGGTTTTGATTCCTTTTACAAGGATACATAGGTAGCCCATTTTATGGGCACGATCCCAAGATCAAACCAGACTTTTGTCTCCCTAGATGACAATAAATTCCAGAGTGCCCCGTTGAGTGGATTAAAAACTAGTATCATCATAATGATGATTAAAAGAATCTTGAAATAGTATATTAGAGGATACCATTGATGGAGAACCTTGAATACATACAAATATCTCCATTGATGAAGAACCTTGAATACATACTGATGATTCTAAATTTTACACATGTTAATAAGTGATTGAAAATTACAAGGGAAACTTATGCCATACTTGGTGAATTAATAAGGATTCATGAAAATATATTAAATTTATAAAGAGAGTCCCTAAGTAGACAATAATTCCCCTCAAAAGGTTATGATGAGTCTGACCTCCCATCCTCTCGACCAATGTACGTTCTTAAGTATCATAAAGTTTGAACTTAACAAACACCTGCCTTTGGAAAGCAGGTACTTTTTAGATAAAGAACTGTTGGAAGTTTCTGGTTCTATAAATAAATACAATGGAAAACACATGAAAACATTGATTCTTAAAACTAGAATACATGTTTCAAGGAACTATGAAACAAAAATGGTGAACCCGACATGAATCCTTAACCAAGTTAATAATGTTACCCACCTGTTAGGCCCCTATCAATTGATAAAGGAAGGCCAAAAAAAGGAATCAATCACGCATGTATCCATCTAAAAAAAAATGTTTCTTTAATGTAGTTTATTGTTGTTTCAAGTGTTTCTTAGAATTCCATTCACTCCAAAATGGATTTCTTAAAAACAACATCTGTGAACTTCCCGACCACTGCTAAAGATGGATCCCCATCCACAGGAAGTATGTCATCACCGAATCTGCATCTTCAACACTGGGTCTCTAACGTGATGGTAAAGGAGTACCATATGCATGGTATAATTCTGATTTTGAAGGCTGCCCATCAGGCCCTCCAGGTCAATAACAATCCTCGATCATTTGGCCAATGACGACTGATGATCAAGAAGAAGATAGTGCCAACTACCATCTTCAACCATTTCGGGTCCTTATACTCAGAATGCAATAATCAATCCCTCCCATACTACCAGGAAGAAGATCAAGAGGTCACTCAAGGCCTCAATTCAAAAATAAAAAATTCCTTCCTAAGGACTCCCAATAACAATCACTACCATAATCATGCGGTAGTGAACCCCAAACATGATGGGGTGTTGCCTTTGGACGTTCGGCCCAGGTCTCTCAGACCCAGGCATGCAAGAAAAACTGTTGAGGTCAACGTTTGGTCAACATGGAGCAGGTTCTTATCTCTACCCCTTCTAGAGAAGCCCATCAACCTAACTTGATGGAAAACAATGAACGAGAACATACACCCGTCCGTCTTAATTTTTCTACCTAGCAGACTCATATGAAAGAAACCCACCAATCCCACCAGATAAAACTGGTGGAGTACTGTGAACAGGCATATACACCTACTTACAAGTTATCAGCCAGTCAATAGGCTCATCTGACTACATTTAAAGAAGCTCTTCAATCCAATATGGTGGCAACTGGTAAACAAGAAAATACACCTGTTTACAATCACCAATTCTCTCAGTAGTCTCATATGCCAGTATTGAAAGAAGTTTGTAAACCATACTTGATGGTAAATAGCCAGCAAGAACATACACCTGCTAATTTTCATTAAATCTTCCAACAATCTCATTTGGTAGCACCCGGAGAAGTCAGTCGGAAAGCTCCGACGAAAAATCTGGGGCAGACTCAACTCTTTGCCCCCATGAATGAGTACTATAAATACCCATTGATAGGAAAAGGAGGACAGGATCAGGCACATACACCTACTCTAGATATGAAATGGATGTATATTTCCATTCCAGTTTCTGAAGTCACCAAACACATCTTATCAACGGTGAAAGGGCAGACGCAAATCTCTGCTCATATTCTAGAAGCATTCTAGGATATTATAACAACCACTTCAGCAGTACTGGGGAAACAAACACATAAATCTTTCCCCACACATGGTATGAAACATCAGCATTCCATCCTAGAGAAGATACATAACTTTTTTCTAGTCTAGGAGGGTCATGGGGTATACTCCCCCATATAATACAGACAACAAGATTGGGAACATACACCCTTTCTAATTGGAGATAATTGGTCCGTTCCAGTAACCACTCTAAGGAAGGAACATACACCTGCCCATGATAACCACTTTTCCCAAAAAGTGGACCCAACTAAGTATAATAGAACATCTAAGAAGAAGTCTTGTCAATCACTGTTGGAAAATCAAGAGTCAAGCCACGATTTGGATCCTCTTAATGCTGGAGTTCTTGAAGCCCTTATACATTTATCTGTTGCAGCTCAAGATCCTACCATCTCATTACCAAATTATGAGATTAGTAATAGTAATTCAGAATTTCCTCATCGGACACTTCATCATAAAGACTTGCTTCATGAAAATTCGGTCAATTTAGAGTGCCTATATCTAGATGAGAGCCACAACAACCCTCATTGTGGCCAGAAGACCAAGGAGCAAGAATATTTATCCTTTTCTATAATTCATCATGGTGATCCTCCCCATGATGTCATTCTCTATGAAATTACTCTTTGTAGTAGTATTTCGCATCATCAAAACAATTCTATAATTTACAATGTAGTGTCGAGAAATCCCTCCTATCTTGAGGAACTTGCAAACACAAGGCTAGTCATGTCTGATTCCTTGTCATTGAAAAGTGAAACACATTCTCAACCATAAGAAATATTAAGGGAACAATCATTCTTAGAACCTCCCTTGGGTCATTTGTCTTCTAATACAGAGCATCCACTTTGGTCAGACCAAGTGGAGAAACCTCTAGTGATAGATGATGAAGATGTGCTAAACATGAGGAAACAATTAGCTAAGGGAGAAGTACCAGTCATGTTCTGGCCTTTGGAAAATTCTCAGTATAACATTCCAGAATTGATGATAGAATGTTGAATTCATGATATTCATCTCAATTTATGGAAGACTCTTCATCATTTGAAAACCAAAGTATTACCATATGATGAATATCAAAATCATGTAAAGGTAATAGAAGGGTTGCAATGCCAAATTGACTTGGTGCCTCTCTCAGTTCCCAACATCCAAAAGTTGAAAAATAGTAGAGAATCCTTCAACGTGCATGCCTCAATGATCTAAAGAAGTTACGCTAGTTAATTTATGATTCCCCATCTAGTGTTTGTATTAGAGGATGGGGTGCACATGAAGCATTGCATTTAACTACACTCTAAAATCATAAATGTCCGCCGAAAGTGGTATCATGAAATGTTATTTCCCACAGTTGGCCAAAATCAATAGATTTTTTATGTAATTGAATGCATGCTCAAGAACAGGCCTCAAACAAATCTCATCAGAGTCAGGCCCAAAGAAAATAAGTTGTTGAGTTACTTTTACATCAAGCATATGAGAATCTTGAGAAGGCGTCCTGCTTAGAGGATGTCAGGAATCAAAGAATGAAAATGTCTGAAATAACAAAGTGATCTTCTAAAACAGGGGATTTGAGTGGTTGTCGGATAATGCACCCAGCTAATTTCCAAACCAAAATTCGCAAAATCAGAAGAGCAGTTTCATGAATTTCATCCATATCAGTTCAAGAATAACTCCATCTTTCAAGGCTATGGGATCATTTAATTTAACCTTCAAATTCATTAAATAATGTTCAGAGATTTGAAGAAGAAGAATAGAAACATACCTAGCCTGCAGGACTGGGGGCTTTTTCACATCTGCAATCCCCTCTTCAACGGAAGATAGTTTTCTCCCGATTTGGGAAGAATCCACAAGGAAAGCATACAACTGAATTATCCAAGGATTCCCTTCGAGTTACTATCTGCCAAAAAGTTCTCGGTAATTCATCATATAGGAGAACATAGTATCATGGAAGATACAACGAGATACAATCTTACAAAAATGATGATAGAATTCCATCGATGCATTATGCGTCGGTGAATGTCATTAACACCACTGCAGAAGATCTTCCAGAAAATGAATCTAGTTCAGGGGAATCAGAAGATGAAGTTATTATCCATAATACGATACACACTAAGGAAAATGAAGAAGGTGTGAATACCCTAAATCAGAGTCTTACCCAAAATCTAGGTATGCCTTCAAATAACCAACTCCCACCCCTCTAAAAGGAATCTAACAAGGGGAAATGAAAAAGTCAGATTGTATCTCACTTTTCCACTGAAGAAGGTCAATCTATTTTGATTGAAGAGTGATTTTAACAGCAATAAGAGGGAATGAAGGAGTTGAAAAGACTCAATACAGAGTTACTTCAAATCATCATTTCTGTTAGACGTACTCCCCAGGAAGGTCTTCAACTTGCACATCCTTTAGGAGCTCCTCAGTAAAGAGAATTTGTAGTAACTACAGATCCAGATAATGAATTCCCTCCAATGGGTACACAATCAAGGCAGGACCATATACATCCTGACAGGCCTATTACTGTGGGTTATCCAAGGAAAATATTAGCACCACCATCAGTGGTTTTGTCAGTCATTATGCCAACTCAAGATACAATTGCTATTCCTGCATAAGTTCCAGCTCATCCAGATGTTTCCCAAATGCTTATAAACACAATTGAGGCATTAACGACTCGATTGAAAGATATGGAGGAATAACGTGCACCAGTTTGGCTAGAAAAGAGATCTTACCCTAAATGAGTGGATTCAATTCCCCCCCCCACCAAATTTTTTGAATACCACATTCCCAATCTTCAATGGTTCAGGAGATCCAGAATAACACTTAACACATTTTATTTCTCGTTGTGATCCCATGATGGGAACTTCTCAACAACAAGAATCAGTTAATCTTAGGTGTTTTGTGAAGTCATTACAGGGACCGAATTTTGTCTGGTATACAAGTTTATAGTCTCGATCAATTACTGGGTGGAAAGATCTCTGTCAGAAATTCCTTCTTCAATTTAGCTCAATGCTACCAAAGAAGAAAGTTGTTGATCTTACTAATTGTAAACAAAGGGATAATGAAAGAGTTTCAGATTTCATTGCATGATGGAAAGGATTAACATATTCCTTAAGTCTATCACTTCCTCAAGAAGAGTTACTGCCAATTTGTTTATAAAATTTACGTGATGAGTTACACACACCATTGATCCCTGTGAAATACACAGGAGGGTTTCGAGACCTTACTTCAATCTCTCAATAGATATAAGACTCTATTATAGAAACTAAGGCTAAAACTCATGTAATTCCATTAGCTCCGGGGAGGAGTATAGGAAAGGCAGAAGCTGCTACAGTTACACTCAAGTAGGCATCTGTACCTGCTTCTACTTCAAGACCTTCATCATACCAAAGGGATTTGCCTCCTGAGCACCAGCAGTAATGACCACCTCATCAAGATGATAAAAGAGATCAAAGGAAGAAAAAGTTTTAGGAATTAAAGAACAAAGCTTTTTGTTTATGGAATGAACAAGTTCCTAGTTACTTCATCTCAGCTCTGGAAAACAATTTGGTTCAGTTTACAAGGCCGAAGAAACCAAATAAAGAAGGAGATGAATATCTTCTGAATTATTGTCCCTTTAACCAGATGTTGGGACATCCCATTCAGGAGTGTTTTGTTTTCAAATAACTCTTGTAAAATATGGTATATTATGGAAAAGTGAAATTGAAAAGTTCATCAGCTCAAGTAGCATGTGTTACTGCTACCAATCCAGAGGAAGATGGCGAATGATAGGAAGTAAAAAGTAAAAATGTGCAAAAATATGATGATTGGATGATCAGGAAAATGATCAACCAGACTCATGCCATTTTACGAACATAGTTGAAACAACCAATTGTGTCTTCTTACACTTATTCCATAGTAAAACCATCTTCATCATAAAATTGTTCCTCAAAGAAGCGAAGTGATCATAAGGAAAAAGAGCAGTTAGAAGAAGATGAGCTCACATTAAGGCCAAAGTTTTCCTTGACCCTTGAAGATTTCATCCCATCAATTTCAAAAACACGGGAACCGCCCCGCCAAACAACACAACCAGAATTAACCTATAAAGAAGAATCTTCATCAGATGAATAATTGATCTTTGGTTCTGTTAATGTTATCCATTTAACGGATCCTTATGCCAATGGTGATTCTGATTATAATGAGCCATAATTTCTTGTACCTAATTGGGGAACTAGAGGAAGAGTCCAAGGTCGAGGATACCAGGGAAGACGTGGGAATTCTATAAATCACCATTTTAACTATACCCCTGCTCGAACCATATATGTGGTAGAAACTCGTGGAAGAGCCCTTTTGTGGGCTCAACAAGAACAAGGAGTTTCTTCCAGGAAAGAAAAGTTCTGTTCTGACATAATTATTTTGGAAGACCAATTAGAAGATACGCTATCTTCTTCTCAGCAAGTGAATAGACCTAGTCGGTCTAATCTACCAAATCTAGGAGTATTTATAGCTTTTTCTCCGACACAGAATACGTCTACATTAGAAGCATCAATTTCCAAAGAACCTACAAAACTACATCTCCATACTGGAAAAAACATACCTTTGTACCAAAAGTATGATGTCTTGAAACAATTGTCCCAAGTACCAGCCAAGTTATCAATTCTGGATACTTTGAATCTGTCAAAAGATCTTCAAGAGGCACTCATTGAGGCTTTTTCAAGTCCTCAAAGTTTGAAACCGAAGTTGATGCTGCTGAGGTTTACCGTATATAGAATGATCCTGCAGAATGTCATGAAGTCATATCTTTTACAAATGAAGATGAAGATGATGTTGTACATGTACATATTAGACCCTTGTATTTGTCTGGAAAGATCAATGACATAGACATCCGACGAGCCTTCATTGATAATGGCTCCAAAGTCAACCTCATTCCTGTTCGTACACTTCGTTGATTGTGCCTAACTGGATCTGATTTATCTCCTTCCACTTTAATGTTGCAAGGATATGAAAAGAATGAGAAAGAACCTATGGGAGATATTACACTAAGAACTTAGTTTGAAAATCTTGTGTCTAATTCAGATTTCATGGTTGTTCATCAAGACACAGCCTTAAACATTCTTCTTAGAAGACCTTGGCTGCATAAACATATAACCATACCTTCTTCATACCACCAATGTCTTAAGTACTATTTCAATGTTCAAATAGGGACATTGTATGGTGACAAGGCTCCATTAAAAACATGTGAATCTCAATACATTGAGGCAGAGTTTGATCACACAAAAGGAACGAAGTCCATGAAAAAGGAAATAACCAGAGTTAATGCTTCGAATGGATCAGAAAAGGTCTCATCAAATCCATTCGTACATTTGAGTATAGATTATGTGCTACCCATCAATCAAATTGAAAGGGTAAAACCAAATCCAAACATTTTTCCAATAACTTCCATAATGTCAATTGTGAAAACTGAGCCTGATAGCATGGGATAAACTGTTGATCCACCAAGCAGTGATGGAAGCTTAAATGAAGATGTCTTCATTTCATCCACTGAACTACAACAAGCCTCTACTTCTTCAATCAAAGTATAAGAAATTGTGGCAATGCTAGAGAAAGACAAAGATGTTGATTCTCAATCCACCATCTCCACTTTATTACCCCAGGAAGACCAGCTTCATCATTAGTAGGGTCAGATTTGGTGGCCTCTTCTTCAGGATGTTCAAATACTGACTCCTCCTATAACTCTGGGAGTTTTCTTTATCATCTACTATTCAAGTGGAAAAAACAGGTAACATGTAATGAATAAGAAGAGTAAGATCTTATCAATGCTCCTCCAAAATTCGAGAAAGGTGTCTCTACTATTGTGGATGAACTCAGAGAAATAAATCTGGGTACATAAGAAGATCCACACCCCACTCTATTTAGTGCGTCCATGACCTATAAAGAGAAAGAGGTGTATACTTTATTTCTAAATAAACATAGAGATATATTTTCTTGGAATTATACAGAAATCCCAGGTCTTAATCCTGATATAGCCACCCATCATTTGGGTTTTCCAGAAGAACATCATGGATTCAAGCAAGCAGCAAGAAGAACACACCCAACTCATGCCTCTAAAATTGAAGCTGAAGTTGATAAGCTTATAAAGGCTAACTTTGTCAGAGAAGTTCAATATCCAAAATGGATGGCAAAAATTGTCCTGGTGAAAAATAAGAAAGGTAAAATTAGAGTTTGCATTAATTTAAGAGATCTTAACCAGTATTGTCCTAATGATGATTTTCCAGTTCCGATTACAGAGCTTTTAATTGATGCAATGACTGGATATGAATATCTTTACTTCATGGATAGATACTCTGGGTATAATCAAATCCGTATGGCCCCATAGGATGAAGAATCTACAGCCTTTAGAGCTCCTCAAGGTGTGTTTTGATATCGGGTAATGCCCTTTGGCTCAAAGAATGCAGGTGAAACATATCAACATTCCATGCATCACATCTTCAAACCTTTCTTAGAAAAGTTTGTTTAATGTTATGTGGATGATTTGGTGGTCAAATCTAGACAACATTCCAATAACTTGGCTGATTTGGAGACTATATTCCATAAACTTCATCAACACAGTTTGAAGATGAACCCCTTGAAATGTGCTTTCGGGGTAACCTTAGGAAAATTCCTTGGCTTCTTTGTACGCCATCATGGTATTGAAGTTGATCCTGAGAAAAAAAATCAATCCTTAGTATGTTACCTCCTCTAAATTTGAAAGAATTAAGAGGACTCCAAGGACAATTGGCCTATATTCGGCGCTTTATCACCAATTTGGAAGGAAAATGTTTACCCTTCACCAAATTAATGAATAAGGGAGTCACTTACCAATGGACCAAAGACTATCAAGAAAAATTTGATACCCTCAAGAAATATCTCTTGAGTCCACCAGTATTAATGCCGCCTGTTGAAGGAAGACCACTTATTCTCTATGTGATATATTTAGAGCGATCACTAGGTGCCTTCCTCACCCAAAAGAATGATGCTTGAAATGAAAAAAACCTCTATTATCTCAGTCAAACTATTATTGATGCATAAAATCAATATTCATGTATAGAAAAGTGCTTCCTAGAATTAATATTTGTAGTTCAAAAATTGAGGCACTTCCTATAACATATTGAGGTCTAATTGGTATCTCACAATAACCCGCTCAAATTTATCCTCAGTCATCCTATGCTTACAGGGCATCTGGCACGGTGGGTGGTTATTTTTCAACAGTTTGATATCCAGTTTGTGGCTCAAAAGGCAATAAAAGGCCAAGATCTGGCCGATTTCCTTGTTGAGCATCCATCTATAGAAGATACATCATTAAATACTAAACATCCTGATGAAGAAGTCTTCTCTATTCAGGATAATTACCAAACATGGGAAATTTATTTTGATGGTGCCTCCAGAATTCCAATAGGGAAGAGGATGGAAAACCCTAAACTCAACAAATTTGGGTTAGGAATTATCCTTATTTCCCCAGAAAAGGCAGTATTGCATTATTCCTTCTTATTATCAGAAGGCAGTACCAACAATAAGGCAGAATATCAGGCTCTCATTATAGGTTTGGAATTGTCCCTTCAGGTTAAAATGAATCATTTAAAGGTAAAATGTGATTCAGAACTAGTAATCAAGAAAATCAATGGGTAATATTCTATCAAAAAAGAAGAGTTAATCCCTTTGTGTGATTACTTCAGAGGGTTAATGGATGAATTTCCCCCAGAGCCTACATTGTCTTATGCTCTGCGATCACAAAATTCCCAAGAAGATGCATTGGCTAATGCAGCTACAACCTTGGAAGATTCAAATCGGGATGAGACAGTCATTAGCATAGCCCATCGCCATGTGGTCTCACATTTTTTTCAAACCAGAATGGAAAAAATTAATGAAATTAACCCTATTTCTGAACCATATGGTCATAACATGGGATGGAGAACATCCATAATAGAATATATTCAAAATGGGATACTTCCACCGAATAGGGATGAAAAAGAATAGATTTGGCAAAGAGAGACCAATTTTACTCTTTATGATAGTCCAGAATGCCAAAATATCCTCTACAAGAGAGGCTTTGATGGAATCCTCTTCATATGTATTGATGGTGAAGATACTAAATCTTTCATGAAATTACATTCAGGAGCTTGTGGTACTCACCAGTCCGAGCACAGAATCTCTAACCAGATCCGAAGGCTTGGATACTTTTGGTCTTCAATGACGTAGGATTGTACAGATTTCACTAAAAAATGTAATCCCTACCAAGTGCATGCCAACTTCATTCATCAACCCCTAGAGTTGCTACATACAGCTAAATACTCCTGACCATTTTCCATATGGGGAATAGATGTAGTAGGACCTTATATTCCAGCCATGGCTAAGCAATTCAAATATATCCTTACTAATACTGACTTCTTCTCTAAATGGGTTGAGGCAATACCTCTCAAAGAAGTTATATCCAAAAGCATTGTTAGTTTTGTCAAAACTAATATCATCACCAGATTTGGTGTCCCTCATACTATTTTGAAAGACAATGGCACCAATTTTTGTTCTTCTGTGGTAAAAAAGTTGCATTAGGAACATAATATTAAATCCAACAATTCATCTCGCTATCATGCAGAAACCAATGGAAAGATATAGGCCTTCAACAAGACCATATCAAATATACTTCATAAGATGGTGGATAAAGATAAGAAATCATGGCCTGATAAAATTTTTAATGCTTTATGGGTTTATCGGACCACTACTCATACTACCACCCAAACAACTCCTTATTCATTGGTATGTGGAACTGAAGCAGTTTTGCCAATTGAAATGCAATTGCTTTCACTCAGAGTTTCAATCTGTGATCAGTTGCCTATAGATGAGAGGTCTCAGAAATGGTTCAATGACTGGAACGATTAGACGAGAAAATATTTCATACTTTTCATCATTTAGAAGTCTATCAAAACAGAATAACGTGAGCTTTTAACAAGAAATTTCACCTCCATTCATTTCTTCAAGGAGAATTGGTGTTTCTCCTTAGGACTCCAATGATACGAGGGAAGAAACCTCCAAAGTTTGAGGCAAAGTGGGAAGGAACTTATTCTATACATAAGGTCTATTAAAATGAATCTTATGCCTTAATCTCAATGGCTATAGATCTTATTACAGCTCCAAACAATGTAGGATTTTTAAATAAATACTTTGTGTAATTAAACAATGTCCTCAATGCAAGACTTAAAACCGCACAGTACAACATCCTCACTGCAAGACATAAAACTGCACAATACAACATCCTCACTGCAAGACTTAAAACTGCACAGTACAATGTCCTCACTGAAAGACTTAAAACTGCACAGTACAATGTCCTTACTGCAAGACTTAAAACTGCACAGTACAACGTCCTCACTACAAGACTTAAAACTGCACAGTACAATGTCCTTGCTGAAATACTAAAAACTGCACAACCCCTATGTCCTAGTTGCAAGACAACAAATAGCATAACAACCATAAGCGTCCATGTTTCATGATGTTAAAATGCATAGCATCTTCGTCCTTGTTACATGACATTAAACTGCATGACATCATTTGTACAACTAACATTTTATTTATTTGACATTAGAAGCTTCCATAAGAAAACATCATTGACATCATTACTACTCCTTAGTGGCACATGCGTCCCTCTATTTATTATTTATAAGTCATATCTTTATAGAGACCTTATTTCAATAACTACATATGGATTGATTATCATTTTCAATGAGATACGTAGAGATGCCTAAATATCCAATTTTGGGCCTAGCCACAATCACAAAATCTTCTTATTTTCTTTTCTCCTCCTATATATGAATCATATCTATAAAGAGTTTTTCCTTAAGATAAATGATTTGTTCCTTATACCATTTTATGTCTTAATATTTACTGTTCTCTTAGAACGTGTCAAAATCCCCCATTATTAATTTCAAACTTGATTGAAATGAGAAATTATTGTTTCAATAACTACGTATGGCTTGATTCTCATTTTCAATGAGGTACGTAGAGACACCTAGATCTCCAATATTGGGCCCAAATGTGATAAATAAACCCCTTATTCATCGTATAAGAATCAAGCTGACATAGGGAATGTTTTAAGAACTATGTATGACTTGACTTTTGCCTCAGTAAGACATATAGTGATATTTGAGATTTATCCCTTAATCCAGTTACAATATGTATTTCTGTTAACATTAGTTCATCCTCATCCTTATCACATGAAGTTAAACTGCATGGAAATCTAACACCCTTATTCTTCATTTACGTCACCTTTTCAATGTAAAAGAAACCCTTACTGCTCCTTGTTTCTCATACTGAGCATAGTTCACGTGGGCTTAGGAATTGGGTACAAGGATTATTTTTATAAATAAGGTGTTTCAATTTCTTATGGGGTTATTAATGTCCTCACTTCATGACTTAAAACTGCATAGTATAATGTCCTCATTGCATGACTTAAAACTGCACATCACAATATTAATTCAGAGGAAACAAAGAAAGTCTCCATTTTACATATGAGTTAGATCTATGTAAAGGATGTTAAACTCATGGATGATATTGATTCAAATATTTCTCATGTGCATTGAGAAAAATCCCCTTCTATATTTCACACTCTTAATATTGAATATTTCAAGATCCTCATAATATTTCTTACGGTTTTTGGTGATAGAGTTTCTAATATTTAAGAACTCTTTTGCTTGACTATTCAGTACGTGCCATTAGGTGGCCTTGAATAAGTTTCCTATATAATAGGACTGTCAGCCAAAAGATGTCACTATTTGACTATGCAGCATATGCCCCAATTGGACCCACATAATACAACCCCCATAACGGGTTTGTCAAATAATGGTAACTTAGTTCCCAATTATAGTATCTTTGTTCCCTTCAAACTTTGATGACAATATGCAATAATCTGTATTTTAAAACAGTCATTTTGGTATACTTGTCCCATTATCTTTCTCTTGATCCGAAAGTCTCAAGACCACGGTTTACACATTTCCCTCACCATGTGTTCAATACAATATGAAATAACCTTGGAATCACTTGGCCACATATCACATATTGTTTCCATTTCTGGTCCTAGTTGTATGACCTAAAACTACAGACATCATAACTTTTATGTTTGGGTCAGACCTTCATAAAAGTCATATTCCTCCAATTCTTTAGAAATCTAGGTTGGAAATGTCCTTTCCATACTTAGTTACCTTTCTCTATAAACCAAACTCTATGCTTCAGAAAATCTGAATCCCCATAAAATTTCTTCGGCTTTTAGCAATAGAATATCAGATTTTTGAGATCTCTTTTTCTTGATTATGCAGCACACGACCTTAGTTGGCCTTGCATAAGTTACCTACATAACAGGTCTATCAGTAAAAAGATTCCACTATTCATCTATGTAGTAGATGCCCCAGTTGGACCTGCATAATACAGCCCCCATAATGGGTTTTTCAAGTAATGGTAACTTCATTCTTGGAAAAAAGACCTCCTCTAATGCCTTTAGCTCATTTTCCATATCATTCTTTAGATTTAGAAATTCCCATATCACATTTTACCATTTTCCCTTCCATACCTGAATATGATAGTATGTTTCTAAACAAATTATCATGAAATTGGGAGAGTCTTATACCTTTGTTCAAGGCTAAAGACCTTAAATTAAAGCCACAAAATATCCTCACTGCATGACTTAAAACTGCATAGTAACAATTTCCTCACTACATGACTTTAAACTGCACAGTACCAATGTCCTCACTGCAAGACTTAAAACTGCACAGTACCAATGTCCTCACTACATGACTTAAAACTGCATAGTACCAATGTCCTCACTACATGACTTAAAACTGCACAATATGATATCAGAAATTCCCCTTTCTAATAAATCTTAACCATTCCTCATATACAAAATTTGTATAGAAATGGTTTTCCTATGCATGACATATGTCGGTGTAAAATATATCTTTCATTCTTAAAATTCCTTTCCTTGGAAAAACCACCCACTATGGTCTTGAGTCACCCAATTCTTATTTTCCCCTGTCTATCAATAGTAAAATGTTAAATTCCTAATAACTATTTTACTTGATTATGTAGTACGTGACCTTAGGTGGCCTTTCATAAGTTTCCTACATAATGGGCCTATCAGCCAAAAGATTCCACTATTTGGATATGCAGCATATGCCCCAGTTGAACCTGCATAATACAACCCCCAAATAATAGTAGCTTCGTTCTTAGAGGGGACTACCCTTATGTTGATACAAGTTTTAGATTTGGTGACCATAAAAATCATGACTCAATATTCTCCTTGGAAATATTTAAAGAATAATTAAAGCAATTCTTAGCCACAAAGTCTTGTTTTGGATCTAATTTCAAAATTTATGGTCAAAGATATTCAAACCTAAATACTAGCCCTTTATAGTCCAACATGCATGACTCTAAACTGCTAAGAGACATGGTACTCACTAGATTGAGAACCCATGAAGGGAACTCTAAAAAAAATTCAAGTCCCAGATCACTAAACGTACTTTTTTTATGGTTTAGGTAATATTGAGCAATAAAAAGTCAATAGATACAAAGTTTGTGGGGTTTTCCATATAACCCTAGAAAAAAGTCAAATTATTCTTACTGGTCACAATGACCTAGGTAAAACAAAAATAGTTAGCAAAAGTAAAAAAACACACATATGATTGAAGACAAAATACTTTTCATTCATGAAAATTTTCACAGATGAACATCCAAAAAATTGGAGTCTCTCTCTTATAAAAAAATCAGAAATTATAAAAGGCTTTATACATAAATCTTAATTTGTTTGACAGCCTCTTGAGCCCCGTCATCTACCTATTGAAGCTTTTTTATTTGACAAACCTCTCTCTCTTCAGCATGATGAAGTGATTCTCTAGCATCTAAAATAGCTTTTTCACCATCCTTTTTGACTTCTCCTAATGAGCTATGAAGATGGTCAAGCTCCCCTTTAATGGTATCCAACTTCTATTGGAGTCACAGTTTCTGAACAATCTTTTCTTTAATTTTTTACTTCAATTCCTTCAACTTTACAGTATTATTAGCTTCAGCCGGGGACAATGCTGCTTGGGAATCTTTAATATTTATTGACCGTTTGGATTTTATCAAGTCTTGTCGAAGATTTTTATATTTCTCCCTCCTTCGAATAATCTCTTTCACTATAGTATGAATTTCATGGTATTCAAAACCACCAAATCCTATCGTGATAAACAGAGATGAAAGTCGTTGAATTATTGAAGGAAGTTCCTCAAGGGGCATCTCATATATTATCTTTCAGATGTTTTTCCATGCTTTGAGATGAGCAAGACAAAGATCCTTCTACAGTTCTGGTTCTGATTCAGAATCACTGTCATAAAGAGGGATATATTCTGGGAATAATGCACTTAAGGAAGTTCCATGTTCTGTTCTTTTATGAACAATGGTTGCTTCAACTTCCAATATTGTTTGGGCTGATGTAGAGGCTTCACCTCTAGACCTAGCCATTGAAGTTGATAGACCTATATAGTAAATCAAGAATTATGGTTATGATTAGATTCAAGAGATAACAAAAGTGAATGCAATCACAATATCAGTATCTCTTACCTAACAGTAGGTCAGAATATTGAGAAGAATCCTCCCCAATATTCTCAGTTTCAGAAATTTTGTTTGATTTCTATGGATGAGGAGTGCTATCTTTAATATGCTCAGAATTTTCAAAGTGAATCTCAGGAAGACTTGATATCTCAAGATCCACTTAAGACAATGTATCCTCAATGGTGGGCTTGGCATTAATATCAACACTTCCTTCAAGTACCATTGCTGAATTAGTTTCTTTATATGGAACTACATATTTCAATAAACCATGGTTAGTAGGTTAATCATAAGAAGATTAACATGACGAATAATGAGAACTCACATCCATTTGATTCTATACAAGGAACTCCAAAATCTTCTAAAGCATTTGATATATTAATATGTTCTAATAGTTCTTCAAAAGACATGTCAAGGTTCATAATTTCATCCAGTGATATCTCAGATACCATGTTAGTCTCACCTATGGGAGCACTTGGCATGTTTGCTTCACAACCTTCCTCCGACAACCTTTGACCCCGAGTAGCTTCTTCAGCAACAATTGTGGGGCCAACGTCAGTTGTTTCCAGATGTTCTGGTGCATGTGATGAACCTAAAAGTATCACAGAATGAAAGTTATCTATTGTTTCATTTGATTACTTATGAAGTATTATTGATTTACTAGAAGATTCCTCTCCTCTAATAGTAGGAATCAGAGTAGTGTTGGGAACAAATGTTAGTTCCTTTGGCTTCAATGCCTCTTCAGGAACCACTGGATTTGAAGGAATTTGTGTCTGCTCAATAGCACCTTCTACGGTTCCTTGAATCTTATCAGTAGTTTCTTTAAAAGAAGAAACATAATAAGCCCCTATAATCTTAAAAAGTTTAAACACCTTTTCATGAATAAAGACTAAAATTCATGATTATCAGGAAGACTTACCACTGTTAAGAAAGCTCTTAACCATGGCCTTCTTTCTTCGGTGTTTTTTCTTCTTCACCTTTTAGGAGGGCTTTTATCATCATATATAAAGACAAGTATCAGATATTCCAATACTCTCCCTATTTACTCCTCCATGGCCTATTGGCCTGGAGATATTTCTCCCGATTCACGGGGTGATCTAGTAGCTCCAAGAGCAGTGCCTCTAGGGATATAATGTGGTGAAGGAACTTCAGTTGTTTTTCCTTTACCCAACTGTAAGTTAAGATAGTATTTATTCTAAGTAACAATTCTTTGACTAAATTTCAAGTTTCAAAATGGAAGAGAATGAAAGAGAAAGGAAACTTACATCCTCAGGATCTACAAATTCACTCCACTCTTTGTCTAATGAAGGACTAATATCTTAGGTGGTACCAAAATCTATCATTTCCTTTACCCGATTTGTGTTAGGAATTGATTCATCAGTGGCATATATGATCATTTCCAGATCTCGAATGTAGTCCCTCACCTCATTGGGATTATCCTTAAAAATAATGTTAGAAGAAGCTCGCAAATCCCTTACTCCTAGAATATGTATTCCTTTGCACAGGTCCATCCACATGGTTTCATCATCACAGTATAGATTCTGCCATGTTCGAATAGCCTCTAGTTGTATATATTCATAATGTATGTCCGAGGGTTGTGAGGAGGATCCTGTAAGGGTTGGTGTCCTGAGAACCAACTGTTTTGTACTTTGATTACATGAATGTTCACTTATTATATATTGTTCATTGTTATACATGACTATAATATAATAATGTCCTGGAATATTTGTTTCATTAATAAGGTCATGGAAGATCCCTGCTATGATGAGAAACTTTAAATGCTATAACAATATTTTTAATAAAGTTATGCGGTTGGATGACATAATATTATAGGACACATAGTATACAGACCGTTATGTGCGAGTACTCATAAGAAGACGAGACTCTCTCTCATGGAGTTCGCACTTGGTAATCTTTAAGATGGGAGATTATGAGAACATGCCCGCCCGTAGCAATTTCGCATGTCTTGGTGTCATCAGACATTTCTATCTACAAGCGTGTGTAATGGTCCTTATACTAGAATATTATCATTAACTCATGTCATGACTCGCACACTTAGATTTACTGACGAAAACCGTCAAGTAGACAGTTGGCGAGAAGTAGGGTACGTTGGGTGCATCAAGAGTGACATGTTGTTAATGGATAAGTCGAGGAAGGATTTTTCCCTTCCATTTATGGAAGTTGATATCTCAGCCCTTTGATTGAAATAGAACTATCGCATGAAATTCCATGGCCATGGTGTAAATGACGAGTTTATTTCAGGTAGTCAAAGAACGACGGATCAAACATATAGGTTTATGACAATTCCATGAAACCTTCTTGATGAGATATTGAGACAAAGGGATTAAATTACACAGTAAGCGTTCGTATGAGGTGATATGTAAATGCAGCGTCAACTTCTTTCTCTTGGGTTCCTTGACCTGTTGCTAGACAGTAATCTTGGACTTTAGGCAAGACCGCCTAATTCCAATGAGAAATGGGCCTAGAGGGTCACACACTAAGTGTATTCAAGTATCTCAAGTAGAATAAAGATTATTCCCATACATGGTTTAATAATTATTCAAGGAATCCTAAATCATTTTAATGATGGATGAAGAATAAAATAAAACAAGTACACACTGTGTATCAATGATTACACATCGTGTAGTTTTATTTTGAAAACAAGTACACGCCGTGTATTATTAAATGTACATGCCGTGTAGTTTTCATTTTGGAAAGGAAATGAATAAATGAAAACAAGATATACACGCTGTGTATATTGAATGTACACACTGTGTAGTTTTCAATGAAAAGCAAGTACACGCCATGTAATTATAATTACACGCCGTGTAGTTTTTCTATTCGGGATTTTGAGGAAATATTGTTTTATTAAATGATATTTATTATAATAAGTGTGGACGCATGTCAAGGAATTAATGACTTGACATGGAGTTTTCAAAAGAGTTAATGAAATAAATAAAACACGTAATGCGTTTATTTATTGTCATAACTCTACAACCTCAAACTCGATTATAAATATCTTCACAACCCCAACTATTTTCCTAAGACAAGAGAATCGTTGTGCACAAAAATTCTGGAGAATTATTTTAAGGCCGAAAGAACCTCTTCCTCCAAGAATTCTCTCAAGACCGAGAGAGATCCTCTTTTATAGGATCAAGGCCATCTAAGGCGGACAACGCAAACAAAGGTTTCTCCACTCTAGCACCCGGAGACTCCTTTGGCAACATCCAGAGATACGTGGTGCACGTGTGGATCACTGCTAGAGGAAGTCTACACTTGTCTTATATGATGCAATGACAAATCACATCAGAACGTGATCAATAATATCAACAAAGAAAGAACACCAAAAGATACTTCTTTTCAATTAATTAAATTAATTATAATCAACCTGTAAAGATCCTACTTTGTGGTTCTGGGACTTTAATTTTCTTTGTCTATTTCTGTGATTCGATCCGTGGAGACTGGCGTTTATCATCATATTAATCCTGGATTGATCATTATTAATGACAAAAAGCCAAGTGGGCACATCCACCCATGTGCTTCCGCTGTTCCCAGAACCTTCAGATCCTACAACCTTAGACATGAGTTTCTTCCCAGCACCCACAGTCATAGATGGAGAATTAGAAAATGGAACTCACCACTCTTTAAAATTATGGAGACTAGATCACCTTGATATAACTTCAGTAGGGATTGACGGAGTGGCACTCTTAATTCTGGTAGGAGGGTTATATCTGGCATAAGGTCTCTTTGGTGAATTTAGAGCATCGTCACCTCCATCCTCTTATTCATCCAAGTTGGCCCTTGATGATATAGAATTATCTTCCAAATGACAGGGTTCCTTCCTACTACTTCTATTTATCCCCACTCGAGGGACGAAATGATTTAATACCCCTTCAGGGTAATATGAAACCTAGTTTTGGGCATACCAGATAGTCAATCTGCTTACTACATCAGTGACAGGTAAGTTAAATACTACCCCAGTCTTCTCTGAAGATGTCAACAACCATAGTTGTCGGGAAACCATTGGGTTTTGGTCTAACCTGACATGCACAGGAGGGGATACAATATTTTGCTATAGATATTTGAATTGAAGTGAAAATCTATAAGAAGTATAAGCCTCACATATGATTTATCCATCGATTCCAGTGGCCAATATTCTATCTCTGAAATCTAGCATATATGCCCTCAATTCCAAACTGGCTATACCATCATCAATGAATCACCATGTAGGAGGATTCCCATAAAGAAAGAAATGGAACTTTTTTTGCATGCTCAATCTAGCCTTGATGTCATAAGAATTCAAAGACGAGGGTGAAATACCAGAAAAGGCCTGAATAGATGGTCAAAAAGAACTTATAAATACCTATACTTCACTTTATACAACATATGTTCTAAAGTGAGTAGCAATCCATCCCCACAACACTTGGAATGTCCCCGCTATTCTAAAGGGAGACTTCCCTTTGTAAATATACAGAAAAATCCTATGAATCTTGGAAAAAATAGGAGTAGCCAACCCTACCATCCTTTTATCCGCTAGCTTAGCTGCAATAACAAAGGTTCCTGGCCTCACGCCTCCTTTGGAGTCTTGGACTGGTAATAAATACATGCTGAGCCACATGGACAAGAAACCTGCTAGATGTGTATTTTTAATAATTTTTGGATTGATTTCATATCCCCATTTATCAAATTCTCCTTTCTCTAATGTTTTCCAACATGTGTTAGGAGTGCCTCTCTTCTCTTCCCTTGGAAAGCTAGTCAAACAGGTGTAAGTGGGACCCTTTTTCTTATTCTTTATTAAAAATATTTCCATCCATTCCTCCAGATGAATATCCCTCTTGGTGTGAGTTTTTGTGGTGATTGAATTCTTGAGTTTGTTAAATATTTTCATCAACTCACGAACTAAATATGGTGTCTTCTCCGAGTCATTCCATGTCACCTTGGGAGGAATAAACTCATCATACATGTCTCCAAAGATTGGAGCTCTAGAAATCTTGTAAACGTCCCACAAGCTGATACCTACCTCTCCATGTGTTAAATGGAAGGAATTAGTCTCTAGGCTCCATCGACTTAATAATTCCGGCATGAAATCATCATTCATATACACATAGGGTTGCCCAACCCAAACAACCTCATAAATCCTGACGACTCTCAAATCATCTACAAATTCTGCACATGTCTTTCGCACCCAGTACACCCACATCTATGTGGGTTTTAAACCTCCTTTTGGGTGGAAGTTCCAACTTTTCTTCCAACCTTTGGACTGATCTGTCTGAGAATCTCAAAAGATGGATGAATAGCAGTGTGGTTGCAACTCGGGTGTATGTGCCTTCAAATCTAGAGCACACAGGCTATGATGCATAATATGAGCTTTCTCTACTGTCCCAACATTAACAAATGATCCCCCAATAGAAACATTGGTCGATGAGAAGTTGGTATAATATTGAAACCAATAACGTGGGACATAGTTCTTTGGATCTGGAATATTAGCATCCTGCAAATGGCCATAGATATAAAAAGGCAGATAGGTGCTTCAGGGGAAATTAAAATGATACTTCTTCAAATATTTTGCTAAGTATGGAAGGGTGGTTTCACAAACTTCAAAGTAATCATGAACAATGACATTCATCATGTAATCAATCCTCTTTCTAGTGATCTCATCAACAGTTCCAATTCTTTTGGGATCTATTGAACCTACAAAAAAGATAAAAATCATCTTTTTAAGGTAAGTTCATTTTTTTGGTGTTTTAAAAAAAATGTCAAAGGCATTAAGGAGTGAAAGTTTAAACTTGGTGCGAAAGTATATGTCGGAACACAAGTATATGTCGGCGCGCAAGTATGGTGCCCCACTTATAGCGTGAAACTAAAAAACATACAGAAGAAGCACGGTGAAACAGAAGCACCTGAATAGAATAAGACTTGCGCGCTGAGAGCTAAAAATTCAGAATTTGTGAGAATTTTCACAGAAGTGAAGCTGTTATATATAAGCGACACATGTCACCCTACATGCTAGAAGTCTTATTCATAGAAAACTTACATTCCCAAGTCTACTTGAGCGCCAAACCTTGCGTGCCCCAGTGCTATTTTCTTTCTCCTTCATTACTTTACCTCAGTATAGGATCCTCTTTTCATTTTGGATCCAATTCTGAGGGGGGGGGGGGGGGGTTGAAACCCCATTCCATCAAAGAGTCTAAAAATATGACAAAGGGAATCTATTAGAAATAAAAAGGGGCAAAATACATGAACAAAAATCAATATTTTCAAAGGAATGAGTTTTTGGCCACCCTAGTCTAGCCAAAACTCTGTCGGCACGCAGCCTAATTACACGCCCCCAATATGTCATGCAGCCCACTTGCGTGCCCCCATATGTTGCACAGCCACCTTGTGTGCCCATTTCCTTTTTGCCCAGGGTCTAATATTTTACTATAAATAGACCCTTGGGGGCCTCATTTGTATGGGAGAAGTTCCTTGAAGCCCAATAGCTGCTCTGGTCTCCCTAGTACTTCGCCCCAGTCTTCCGAAACTATCAAGGTAGTTCTTCAACACCTTGAGTGGAGGATTTAAGGGAGGATCATTGGTCTTAAGTCCTTTTAGTGTTTTAAAACCACAACACTTGTGCGCTTAAAGCGCCAAACCTCACCAAATCAGAAATACTTGTGCGCCGCCCATTTCTCCCACATGAAATTGAGCGCCCCACTTCTGGGATCACTTTTGAATACTCTTGAAGGCTCGATCAAGGTCTCACCCAAGTATTAACGTATAGGTTGTTCATCGCTTAAGTGAAAATTAGGTCACCCAAGTGTACTTGCATGCCCATACTTGCATGCCCTTACCCACTTGGGTACCCCTATTTGATTCACTTACTCTCTTAAATTTACTAGCCATCAAGCCTTCCTCAAATCCATTCATGGAAAGGCTTCTTCTTCCTTGGCTCCCTTGCCTGAAAGGGATTCTGTTGATACCTCCACCAAAACCTCATGAATTATAAAACCTTTGGGAAAGGCACATCAACATGTCTCCTATTTGGGTTTGTATTTCCATATTCATAGGTTTCCCACATTTGTTTCACAATGGGGTTAGGATTCATAGAGTGTTTGTGGGTTTGTATATCCACAGTCACAAGGACCTTTCTCCCAGAAATAGTGTTGGGAAGTTCCTGGTTTGGAGGAGGGTTGGGTCCTGACCTCTACCTTCTCGAAGAGATGGCCTGGAACCTCAGGTCTCTGGTAGGGGAAGATACGGTTCATACTTACTATTAATTTTGAAAATAAAGGAGAATTCTCCCTCCCCTACCAGGATCAATTTTAGGGCAACCATCCTGGCATAAGCCCCTAGCTTTTATTGCAGGAGGTAGCATCAACACTCCTCGTTTCTTCTTCAGTGCCAAAGACCAGAGGGGAGATGGGCACATGGAATTTTGTTACCCTTTCCCACTACCATTTAACTTTTTTTACATGGGAATCCATCTTGGTTTAATCCCATAACCTTCATTCCTTAATCCTTACATTGGAACCTTGTCCAATGTAAATAGAATAGAGGGAATGCTCGTCGCCTCACCCTCTTCCACGGCCGACACACCCTCTTCCACTAGCAGAGGAGGAAAATTTGAAAGTGTGAATACCATTTTTGAATCTTTTACATCCTATTGTTTCTCACACTGATCATGACTCACGTGGGATTAGAGATTTTTCATGGTCACAAAATTTGCACAATCGAAGGAACTAAGAGAACTCTGATTCCTATTCAAACCAGGATACGTAGGAATCCCTTTCAGGGACCAAGCTCACTGGATGTCCTCTTCAGGAGTCCAAACCTAATTCCCTTAATCTGGGCATCCTCCTTAGGAATAATCCCCAAATTAAACCCTCAAGTCACCAAGGAATCCTTTCTAGGTAGTAATCCCAAACTGATTTTTCTCAAAGAACCATATTCTTCTATGAGACTAATCAAACTACGTGGGCTTTTATTCTCATCCACATAGGATACGTAGGAAGGATCCTTGAGGTTCAAACCCAAAACTTCCAATAAACCCTATTCTCCTTGGTCCTTATTCCCAACAAGGTATAATATTACTTGGAAACCCATATCCTTTCCAAGTTCCTTGGGTTGCTTCAACATAATCCCCACACCAAACATTAACTAAGCATCTTCTGCTTAGAAGTCCATACCACATGAAATTAAACTACATAGATAGGTCCTTATCACATGAACTTAAAATATATGATGCGTACCCATTTAGTGGCACTGAACTACAAGGGTTTTGATTCCTTTTACAAGGATACATAGGTAACCCATTTTATGGGCACGATCCCAAGATCAAACCAAATATTCATCTCCCTAGATGTCAATAAATTCCAGAGTGCCCCTATGAGTGGATTAAAAACTAGTATCATCATAATTATGATTAAACGAATCTTGAAATAGTATATTAGAGGATACCATTGATGGGGAACCTCGAATACATACAAATATCTCTATTGATGAAGAAACTTGAATACATACTGACGATTCTAAATTTTAAACATGTTAATAAGTGATTGAAAATTTCAAGGGAAACTTATTCCATACTTGGTGAATTAATATGTATTCATGAAAATATGTTAAATTTATAAAGAGAGTCCTGAAGTAAAAAATAATTCCCCTAAAAAGGGTGTGATGAGTCCGACCTCCCATCCTCTCGACCAATGTACGTTCTTAAGTATCGTAAAGTTTAAACTTAACAAATTCCTGCCTTTGGAAAGCAGGTACTTTTTAGATAAAGAACTGTTAGAAGTTTTTGATTCCATAAATAAATCCAATGGAAACCTCCAAGAAGTAGTGATTCTTAGTACTAGAATATAGATTTCAAGGAACTACAAAACAAGGGTGATAGGGGGTGTGGGTGACCAGTAGTTGAAGACATGGTGGATTTCATGGTAGGATTATAGTTATGTGAGATTACCACATCAACTTTTCTTCTCGCTCGACACCTATTGGCGCCAGGTATCTGATTTCTAGTGGCTTGAGTCTCTTAATGTATATGGGTTCATCCATCAATACAGGTATAGTAAAAGTTATTCCTAATTCCCCAACATCATATATTCTTCCTAAATAATAGAAGGATCCATGCTAACAATGTCCTTGATCAAGGATTCCCAACAATGTCTTCCCCAAGTCATAAATGAGTTTCATATTGGGCCCACTATTTTCTTGGTGGGTATTGGTGCTTAATATATGGATCCAGTGACCTAAAAATATATTGGTTCCCTGAACACTAATAATCCCCATAGTTGAGGAGAATAGTTCATGTCGGGTTCACTATTTCTATTTGCGATGCGTTTTCTGGGACCGTAATGCCATCATTACGCTAGTCGGTGATGTATTTGTTTCTTATGTTTCCTCATATTCCCACTTTCCAAAGGCAAGATACTTCCATCACTTTCATCAGAAATTTATACTCCTTGATCAAAATGGTATGATGGGATATCGATTCCTCCTTCCATGGATTCCTCCTTGGAGTTCACCATCTAGTCCAGGTATCCCTCATAGATTTATGTCATGTTCATAGAGCTCATTACCAGTGCTATCTTGAGGTGGATAATGGTTAATTACACTACTTTTGTCTCGACATGGAAGCAACCTTTGATCAGAGAGATTAGTCATGTTGGGAACATCCAGACATTTTTGGACATTGAGTATATTGGACACCTGTAAAGTCTTTCTATTTTGGAGGGAATCTCATATGTGAGGAATCTTAGGTGTGGAAACTAAGGTATCCCATGTCAATAAATAGGTAACTGATGCTAGGGGAATAATTCTTCCAAGTATTTTTAACTCAGGAATCCCATGTTTATTGCATGAGTTAGGGATTCAATATTAGGGTATGAGTTTGGCATCTTGTGGATATGGTTGCAGGGTTAATGTCTTGCGGGGATAGGATAAGCGTAGGTTTAATGTCTTGCAGGGATAGTATGGACACAAGTTTAACATATTATAAGGATAGGCTGGGAATATATTTAACATCTTGTAGGGACAAGTTTTTTGTAGGTTTAGTGTCTTGTAGGGATTGGTTGGGCACAAGCTTAATGTCTTGTGGGGACAAGTTGGGTGTATATTTAACATCTTATAGGGATAGGTTGGGCACAAACTTAACATCTTATAGGGATAGTTTTTTAAATATTTTAAAATCTTACAGGGACAGGTTTGTCACAGGTTTAAAAACTCGTGACGATAGGTTAGACATAGATTTAATGTCTTACGAGGACAGGGTTTGGCATATGTTTAACATCTTGCGGGGATAGGTTGAGTTTTGGCTTAATGTATTATAGGTATAGGTTTGGTGATTTAGTGTGTCTCTATGAGTTAATATTTCACAATAAAATTATGTTAGGATTGAACCTCAAGGAGGTATCTTATGTACCCTATATAATATACAAGGATCAAAACCCACGTAGTTTAGTGTCATAGTTTAAGTTCACGTGATAGGAGAAACCCATGTAGTTTAATTTCATATGGTAAGGACACTTTTGATGTGTAAGGATCATATATGAGAGATTTTGTGGGTATTACATGTAGAAGCTACCTGAGATATGGAGTTTCATCCAATGTGTAAGGACCCGTGTTTTTCTGGACTGCAATTTTGAGCATAAATTTGAATTTTTTCTTTCAAATGTTTATAAAGGGGTAAAATGGTCTTTTCCCATAGAAGATGATCTCAGATAATTTTTCTAACCACTCTGTTGGCCCCTAAATAGGATTTTTACCCTAAGACAGAAGTTTGTTGGAATTTCGATCCGTTCGAATTTTAGCAGAATAATTAATAATTAATATTTAATAAATTAAATATTAAATTATTCACGTAGGTTTATTCAGTGATATATTTTTAACGGAGCATTGGATTGAGATTCCATCTCCTCCATTAAGTCTGTAATGTAGAGTTTATCCTAGATGGGGCATAAACTTGAGTTGGGCACTAGGGCCGGCCCATGCCCCTTTTTCTTTTTCTTCTTTTTCTTCTTTTCTTTTTGTTTATTTCTTTTCCTTCATTCCTTATTGTGTATTCCTATGGATCCTCATCCTACGCTACTCAACCAAGGTATAAACATGATAGGGTGAAATAGAGAGAGATAGTTAAGTGAAGAGGGGTGCCGCCACAAAGCTCTCGATGCGATGGATCATTGTGCATCAGCCGTGAATCACATATTTGAATGAAGCTTCGCTGGGTTCCACCCAAAGGTAGGCTATTTTTAATATTTACCTAAAAATCCCTTTTTTATTCATTATTTTTAAGTTTTATATCCCCTATATTCTTTATTTTTCCCTTTTTAGGTTGGATTTGTTGATTTTGGGGTTTAAATGGGGGTTTTGGGCGATCCAGAGGGTTTTTTGTTCTGGAAAACCCGATAACAAGGTGTGTGGTTCAGGGAAACATGATGCGTATTCTTCCCATCTAGAGAATATTATGTTTTAAGGAGTACACATTGTTTATGGGGTATACATTCCATGTACTGATGCTCAGTCGTGTCTCCAAGTATCCGGATAGGGTAACCCATGTAGACTATACGACCAGACCCCGTGTGGTGAATACACCGTGTACGAGTACACGACCTGACCAAGTACATGATCAGGCTAGTTGAGGGAAATCAGCAGACACCCTGTGTTGGGAACATGTCATGTACCCACCTTAAAATCCATGTACCTAGGGTATTTACACGCCCAGGTCGATGGGATTACATGCCCATGTGGGCTTTTGGGAGTACACACTGTGTACCGAGGGTGACACACCGTGTACTAGCCCTTTTCAACCCCTTGAGATTTTTTTATGTTTTCTTTCCCTAGAGTCATAATTAAAATTGAGAGTAGTCCATTTTCAGTGGGTTTCTATGTATATCATGATGGTGAAACCCGTGGAGCATTCTGAGGACTCCTAATGGGTGTTTTGGGACTTCTATATAAACGAAGAGGTTCTTCCTCCGACTTTTGAGTTCAGTAATATCCTGAGGGAGAGAATTGACATGAATGATTGGTTGGATTTTCATACCATCCTATTTTGAGATCTTGATCTGATATGGGCTATGAGATATCTATCCATGCTATTTCCTAGTAGCTTTTCCTTAAAGACGTCACTCTTGTGAGATGTGACCTTCTAACCTTAGAGGCCATGAGAATATTTTTTAACAAGGATTCCATATAGGATGCTTGTATCTTCTATCTGGTTACTAAGGATCCCATGAGGCATGCCTTTGATTACATACTAATCCAATGAGTCCCTTTTTGGATCCCTTACCTATGTATTGTATTGATAATCCTAAGTAGGATTCCTCTTCCTTTATTTTCCATTTTAGGATCCCATATAGGATTCCTCCTTTACTTTAAGGATGAGGATCCCAAGTAGGATGAATTATCTTATGATTTTACCTTCAAGGATCCCGTGTAGTATGCCTCTTAATGTTTGACTTGAGGGATCCAACATGTGCCTCATTGTTTGATCGACCCTGATCTAGTTTGTCAGGTTTGGGTAGAGATGGTAGTGGGTGTCACCTTAGAATCCGTTCCAAACTTGTAAGCCCATGGGGATATCGAATTAGTGTTGGGTTGGGAGTTCATTCCACCATCACTCTTTATTATGATTCACGTGTTTATTAATGATGAAACTATTTTACCAGAGATACTTCCTAGTTGGTGGATGTTGATCTTGACACGAGGCGTATTTCTTTCTTTTAGGATGCTTGTACATTCTTCATAAGATCTGTATTGCTTATTGGGATGCTCATGTATGTTTTCATGGGATCCAAATTCCGAGCCATGATATTTATGATGTTTACTAGTTTACCCATATGTACTACCTGGGTCTTGTATGTTGAGCCAGGATGTATATATATTGTGATTATATTTTTTTGGGATGTCTAGAGTTGTTTCCTAGAATATGGTTATTAAGCCTTATTTGATGTATATAGGATTCTTTGGATGAGTTCCTTAGATCCTGATGACTTTTATTCCCTGAGTGATACTTGGTTTTCTATTTTAGGAATGCCTTGGAAGGACTCAGAGGGCTAATGACTTGTATTCCTTGAGTGATACTTGGATTCCCCATTGTAGGAATTCCTTGGATAGACTCATAGGTTGGTTGATTCTATAGATTCCTTGGATGTTTCTACTTGTATCTTGACATGGTAGTGGATGCCTTAGATTGAACATGATCCTTGGGTCTTGATTCTGTGGGATAACTTGGACCTTTCTAACCCTTGGATTCAGATTTCTTGGACTCATGTAGGACATATTTTTTCGATATGATCCTAGGAATCTAACCAGTTCTGTTATCAAGTTTCCAGTAAGATTCTCTCAGGACTCGATGTGGATTCCTTGGACAAGTTCCTTGGATACGACCCTTCATGGCCTGACAGTTGACTATATGGCATGATCATAATGGATGTTACTTGTGATTAAATGGTGTAGGCTAATGTGGATTCCTTGATCATTATAACTTGGATACGACCCTTGGGGCCTGACATGTGATTACTTAGTGGAGGTCGTAGTTGATTATAGTGATCTTTACAGTATTGATTGTCGGTATACAATATCATTATTTCAGTGATTGGAGGATAGTATAGGTGAAACCAATTTTTGGACAAGTATCCCCATGTGGTGATGTATCTTTCTCAGATAATTTTCTAGTGTTAGTCAAAGAAGGTATATGTTGATTTGGATTACATACCTAGAGATTGACTTGATGTTACACAACTTGAGTGGAATTATGTACAGCTTAATGACCTAGAATAGGATGTCTAGGCAATTAGGATTACAAACCCAAATATCGACTGCTGATGTGGTTTCATGTTGTTTGATTCACATACTCATGAATATTAATATTTATGTATATATGTACAGGTATGAGAATATATATGTATATGTATATAGATATGGACATCCATGGTGGTGATTTCTCAGCTGAATAGGATTATAGACCCAGGGTTCGAATGTGGTTTCACTTTTAGTTTTACTTATCTTTTTAGTTGTGTCTCAGCGAGGTTGAGCATTTTATTTTGTATACACTTATAGCAGCACATTTATAGGTTGCTTGTCTGGGCGAGCAACTGATATTATTTCTCACCATTGCATGTGCACCTTAGTGTATGTGTAAACCTTATGTATACTTTTAAAGTTGATAAGGAGTTGCATGGTTGATAGGGCTGAGGCCTAGAGTTGCATGATTGAGCAGAGTTTCTCATGTGGTTATTCTGATCAGGCTACTACAGTTCAGAAGTTTCTGGAGACCGGGTACATGGTCTAGCTCAGAGTTATTATTAGTGACCTGTACTTTTACTTTTAGTTTTTTTGTACTGTTGTATCTGTATGGTCAGCTCAGTAGGTGAACAATGTTTTATTGTATTGTATAGATGTTTGGACGTTTACAACATTTCATTTATTATTACATCATGTTCTATTTTAGTTTATTCACTGCTTCTGCACTCTATTTACTTTATCACTATGTATGATACTTAGTTATTTCTATTGTTTTATTAATTTGATATGAGGGTATAGTCTCCCCACTATCACACCCTAGGCCCTCTTTTCTAGTCAGTAGCCTCTAGCATACAAGGAGGTGCGTTTGAGGCCTAGTAACCCATAGGCTCGAGGCAACGTTTCAATGGAATCTCGGTCAGGACGTTACAAAGTGGAATTATAGGTGTTATTTTCCTACTATTTACTATTTGGGATATAGTAAACAGGAGTATTAGGAATGTGTTGGAACCTATGATGGATATCAAACTGGTACATTAAGAATACTTGTTCTGGTAAGAATTCATGGTTTCCAAGGGTTGGGATTGTTTTTATGATAAGTGATGTTATAGTTTTATATGTTTTTTTCCTTGAGCGACACACATGTTGTGTGGATGTCATGATTTACTATGGATATATGGATCTTGGACATTAGAAAGAGGCCAGGGATGGATTTTGACTCTTGTATGGCAAGGGAAAGAGGCATCTCATGCATCATATTTGGCATGTAGGATTCACATCATATAGGCCTGCTAGTGTGCAATTTTACTGACGAATGATGCCATTTGGGCCTACTTACACACATATATTTCCTTTTGATGGAAGGTTATGTGGATCTACATTGAGGCATTTTGTTGTGATGCTGATGACTCAGTCCTTATGTACAAGAGGTGCAATGACCTAATAGGTCAATATGGCACGCGATGCCTTTCTGTTGGACCCCTTGTAGGGTGGTGCATCTTAGGTCATGGATATCTAGTTGGATCACGAAGTACAATGCTGATAGATATTAAGACTTTTCTTGTAAACTAGACCTCTAAGGGGTATTGTTGTATACAAATTCCCGATGAGTGTCATTTTAGTTTTTATTCTATGTTGGTATTATGACCTCTAGGGAGTAGTCCCCTTTGAGGATGCTCGATGAGGATTAGGTCCTTATAGGCCATGTTTTTAGTTTTGACTCTCGTAGGTCATTGTGATCTTTACCTTCTTTCGAGAGGCTTGATATTTTGGGATAGGTGGTTAGACCTTGAGATACAGTTGTGAGGATTGTTCTATAGGGCTAGGTGGGAGACCTAGAGGCCATTTTTTTACTTAGAACCTTATAGATTGATGTCTGTTTTATTCGAAGGTGACCTATGTGTGAGAGGTTATCCCTTATTTTCCAGATTCCTTTTTGGGCAGTGATCCTTGTTGTATAATCATTTGGGATCAAGGCATGATAGGTTATTGAGTTTTAAATTTGTAGACACCATGAAATGTGTTCCATGCACTTTTCCATAGAGTGAAGATATGATTCTCACATAGACAACAAATGTCAAGTATGAGTAAAGACGTTTTCACCATGAAGAAAGAAGATGTGGGCTGTATTTCTATGTGCCAAAATACCACCCCATACCTGATGAATAAGTGGAATGATTCCCCCTTCTAGGTGTATGTAGTGAATATTTAGGATCTATGATGAAAAGGTGTCGAAAAATTAAATTAAATTTATGAGGTTTTTCCAAGAAAACATGGTGTATTTACGATCTCAAGAAGTGTAGATATCTTCAAGACCTTCGATTTTACTGGTCACGAAACCCAAACTGACAAACGAATCAAAAGTTAAGGCATTTGGAAGATAGATAAATTTCATAAAGGGACCTACGCGGAGGACCTACACGGAAGATATACATGGCAGACCTATGTGGAAAATGAATTTTCACACCCATACGCAGAAGACCTATGGGGAAAACTTTCCTTCACCCAGGTTCCCCTACTTGCCTATAAATAGAACCCTTGGGATCCCCATTTCGCGACTGAAAAAGATTAAAAGACTCTCTGAAGCTACCATTGCGTAGCTCTTTCACCTAGATCCCTCAAATTCTCTCAGGTAGCTCTCTAAACTATGAGAGAAGATATAATTAAATGGGATAAAGCATATTTGGAAAGTATTCACATACTTCAGTCATCATTTATACCTACACAGTATACCTGCGTGCCATAACTGTGTGCCGTACCTACGCGGTATACCTGCATGCCATAACTGTGTGCCGTACCTACGCGGTATACCTGCATGCCGTACCTACGCGACATACCTACCTGCTATACCTGTGTGCTGTACCTACGCTGTATACTTGCACGAGGGACCTACACGACCAACTCAAGTACCTTTATTAAAATCCATTCATGACAGGGTATCTTCTTCCTTGGTTCCATTATCTAAAAGGGACTAAGTTGAAGCCTCCACCAAAACCTCCTGACTTATCAAACCTTTGGGAAAGGCACATCAGTGTGTCTCCTATTTGGGTTTGTATTTCCACAGGCAGAGGCTTCCCACATTTGTTTCATAATGGAGTTAGGATTCATGAAGTGTCTGTGGGTTTGTATATCCGTAGTCACATGGAAATTTCTCCTAGAAACAGTGTTGGGAAGTTCTCGGTTTGGAGGAGGGTTGGATACCGGCCTCACCCTTCTCAAAGAGGTGACCCAGAACCTTAGGTATCTGGTAGAGAAGGTACACTTCACACTTGATATTCCACGCAAGCATAGGAGAATTCTCCCTCCCCAGCAGAACCAATTTCAGGGCATCCATCCTGGTATAAGCCCCTCACCTTCACCCCTTCCTCCTTCCATTTTGGACCCTTGTCCAATGTGAAGAGAACAGAGGGAAAGCTCCTTGCCTCGCCCTCTTCCACTGTCGATGCACCCTCTTCCATTAGTGGAAGAGGAAAATTGTGAAGTGTCATTGTTGAATCTTTCACATCCTCTTGTTTCTCACACCAAGCATGACTCATGTGGGCTTAGAGATACATGATGGTTACAACATGTTCACAAAAACTCATTGAAGGAACTACGAGAACTCTGATTCCTATTCAAACCAGAATATGTAGGAAGCTCTTTCAGGTCCTGAGCTCATTGGATATCCTTTTAAAGAATCTTACCCTAATTCCCCCCATTTGGGCATCCTCTTTAGGAAATAATCCCCAAATTCAATCCTCAAATCATCAAGGAATCCTTTTCAGGAAGTAAGGCCAAACTCATCTTTCTCAGAGGACCATACTCTCCTATGATATTTATCGAACTATGTGGGATTTTATTCCTATTAATATGGGATACGTAGGAATTCTCTTTGAGGTTCAAACCCAAAAATTCAAATCAAACCTGTTCTCCTTGGGCCATATTCCCAATAGGGTCTGATACTACTTGGAAACCTATATCCTTTCCAAAGTTCCTTGGGCTGCTTCAGCATAAGTACCAGACTAAGTTTTGACTAAACACCTTTCGCTTAGAGGTCCTTATCACATGACCTTAAAAGGTATGATGTGTCCTATTAAGTGACACCAAACTGCAAGGATTTTGATTCCTTTCACAAGGATACCTAGGTAGCCCATTTTACGGGTATGATCCCAAGATCAAAATAAACCTTCGTCACCCGGGATGACAATAAATTTCAGAGTGCCCCACTGAGTGGCTTAAAAACCAGTATCATCATAATGATGATTAAAATAATCTCTAATCGGTAGAGGATACCATTGATGGAAAACCTAGAATACATACAAATGTTTCCATTGATGAAGAACCTTGAATGCATACTGATGATTATAAATTTTGCACATGTTAACAAGTGATTGTAAATTCCAAGGGATACTTATGATATACTTGGTGAATTAATAAGGATTCATGAAAATATCTTAAATTTTCAAAGAGAGTCCCAGAGTAGGTAATAATTCCCCCCAAAAGGGTGTGATGATTCCGACCTCCCATCCTCTCGACCAATGCACGTTCTTAAGTATCGTAAATTTAAAACTTAACGAATGCCTGCCTTTGGAAACCAGGTCCCCTTTGGATAAAAAATTGTTGGGAGTTTCCAGTTCCATAAATAAATCCAATAGAAACTGCCTGTAAATAGTGATTCTTAAAACTAGATCACATGTTTCAAGTAACTACAAAACAAAAATGGTGAACCCGACATGAATCCTTAACCAAGTTAATAATGTTACCCACCTGTCAGGCCCCTATCAATTGATAAAGGAAGGCCAGACAAAGGAATAAATCATGCATGTATCCATCTAAAAATATGTTGCTTTCATGGAGTTTGTTTTGTCTCAGTTTTATTTCACAGAACTCTCTTTAATCTAAAGAATGGATTTCTCCAAGGCAACATCTGTGAACTTCCCGACCGCTGCTCAAGCTGGATCTTCATCCACGAGAAGGAAGTCATCACCAAACCAACGTCTTCAATGCTAGGTATCTAATGTGCTGGTGAAGGAATATTACCATCACAGTACAATCCCAACTTTGGAGGCTACTCGACAGGCCCTCCAAGTCAACAATAATCCTTGATCATCTAGCCAACAATGACCAATGATCAAGAAGCAAATAGTTACAACCACCGTCTCCAACCATTTCGGGTCCTTATCCCCAGAACGCAACAACCAGTCCCTACCATAATACAAGGAGGTGGATCAAGAGGTCAATAAAGACATCAACTCAAGAATGCAGGAGTCCTTCTTGAGGACTCCCATCCACAATCGCTGCCAGAATCACATGGTAGTGCACCCCCAACATGATGGGAGTGTTGCCTCTATAAGTTTGGCCCAGGTCTCTCAGACCCAGGTACTCAAGACGAATCACTAGGGACAACGTCCGGTCAATATGGAGAAGGTTCTTAACTATGCCTCTTTCGGAGAAGTCCATCGACCAAACTTGATGGAAAACAATGAGCGGGAACATACTCCCATCTGTCCTAATTTTGTTGCTCAGTAGTCTCGTTTGAAAGTAACCCACCAATCCCACCCGATAAACCCAGTGGAGTACTGTGAACAGGCACATACACCTTCTCACAAGTTATTATCCAGTCAGTAGGCTCGTCTGACTTCATTTAAAGAGGCCCTCCAATCTAATATGGTGGAAATTGGTAAACAGGAACATACACCTATTTACAATCACCAATTCTGTCAGTAGTCTCGTCTGCTAGTATTGAAGGAATTATGTTAAACATACTTAACAGAAAAAAGCTAGCAGGCACATACACCTGCCAATGTTCATAAAACCTTCCAACAGTCTCATTTGGTAGCACCCATAGAAGCCAGTTAGAAAGCTCCGATGACAAATTTGGGGCATACCCAACTCTCTACCCCCATGCGTGAGTACTGTAAATATCCATTGACATGAAAAGGAGGACAAGAGCAGGCACATACACCTAATACAGATATGGAATGGACATATATTCCCATTTCTGCCGCTAAAGTCACCAAACACATCTTATTAATGGTGAAAGGGCAAACACATATCCCTGCCCATATTCTGGAATCATGCCAAGATATTTTAACAACTACTTCAGCATTATCAGGGGAACATACATATAAATCTATCCCCAAACATGGGATGATACATAGAAATTCCATCCCAGAGCAGATACACACCTATGTTTCATTCCACGAGGGTCATGGGGAATATTCCCCCATATCATACGGACAACAGGATTGGGAACATACACCCTTTCCAATTGGAGTTAATCGGTCTGTTCCAATAACTACTCTAAGGCAGACACATACAACTGCCCATTATAACCACTTCTCCCAGCAGGTGGCCCCAACTAAGTATAAGAGAACATCAAAAAAGAAGTCTCACCAAACACTATTGGAAAATCAAGAGTCAAGATGTGATTTAGATCCTCTTAATGCTGGAGTTCTTGAAGCCCTCAGACATTTATCTATTGTAGCTCAAGATCCTACCCTCTCATTATTAAATTTTGTGAGTGGTAGTTGTAATTCTGAAGTTTCTCATCGGACACTTAATCATGAAGGCTTGATTCATGAAAATTCGGTCAATCCAGAGTTTCTATATTCAGATCAGAGCCACGAAAACCCTCTCTGTGGCCAGAAGACCAAGGAGCAAGAAGATTTATCCCTTTCTATAATCCACCATGGTGATCCTCCCCATGATGGAATTCACTACGAAAGTCATATATGTAGTAGTATTTCACATTGTCAAAATGATTCCATAATTGACAATGTAGTGATGAGAAATCCCTCCTATCTCGAGGCACTTGAAAACACAAGGACAGTCATGTCTGATGCCTTGTCATTGATGGGTGAAAAACTTTCTCAACCATAAGACATCTTAAGGGAACAATCATTCTCCAAACCTCCTTTAGGTCATTTATCTTCTAATACAGAGCATCCACTCTGGTCAGATCAAGTGGAGAAACCTCTTGTGAAAGATTATGAAGATGTGTTAAACATGAGGAAACAATTAGCTAAAGGATAAATCCCAATCATGTTCCAACCTTTGGCAAATTCTCATTTTGATATTTTAGAATTGATGAAAGAAGGTTGAATTCATGACATTCGTCTCAACTTATGGAAAAATCTTCATGATTTGAAAACTAAAGTCTTACCATATAATGAATATCAAAATCATGTAAAGGTAATAGAAGGGTTACAACTTCAAATTGACTTGTCATATATTTCAGTTTCCCAACATCCAAGGCTTGAAAAACAACAGAGAACCCTTCAGCATGCATGTCTCAATGATCTAAAGAGGCTACACCAATTAAATTCTAATTCCCCATATAGTGTTCTCATTAGAGGATGGGGTGCATATGGAGAATTTCATTTCATTGCACTCCAAAATTAGAAAATTCAACCAAAAGTGGTTTCATGCAATGTTATTTCCCATGACCGAACACAATCAATAGGTTTTGTATGTAATCAAATGTACACTCAGGAATAGGCCTCAACCAATTCTCATCAGAATCAGGCCCAAAGAAAAGAAGTTTTTGAGCTACTTTTACATCAAGCCTTTGAGAGTCTTGAACATGCACCTCGTTTAGAGGATGTCAGGCATCAGAGGATGCAAATGTCTGAAATAGCACAGTGATCTTCTGAAACAGATGATTTGAGTGATTGTCAGATGATGCACCGAGCTAATGTCCAAACCAAAATCCACAAAATCAGAAGAGCAGTTGCACGAATTTCAGCTGTATCAGTTCAAGAGTCACCCCAAATTTCCAGGATGGGGGATCATTTAATTCAACCTTCAAATTCATTAAAAAATGTTCAAATATTTTAAGAAGAAGAACATGATCAACCTCAACCTGCAAGGCTGGGGGATTTTTCACATCTACAATCTTCTCCTCAATAGAAGTTAGTTTTCTCCCGATTAGGGAAGAAGCCACAAGGAAAGCATACAAACAAACTATCCAATGATTCCCTTCATGTTACTGTCTGCCAAACAGTTCCAAGGAATTCTTCATATAGGAGAACAAAGTCTCGTGAAAGATAAAAAGGGAGATGATCTAGCAGAAACGCTGACAGAATGCCATCAATGCATTATGTGTCAGTGAATGTTATTAACACCATTGTAGAAGATCCTCCAGAAAATAAGTCCAGTTCAGGGGAATCAAAAGATGAAGTTCTTGTCCATAATATAGTATACACCGAGGCAAATGAAGAAAGTGTGCATACCCAAAATTAGAGGCTTACCCAGAATTTAGGTATGCCTTCAAATAACCAACTCCCCCCTCTCCGAAAGGCATCTAACAAGGGGAAAGGAAAAAGTCAGATTACATATCACTTTTCCACTAGATAAGGTCAATCTCTTTCACTTGAAGATATATTTTCATAGTAAGAAGAGGAAATAAAGGAGTTTAAAAGACTCAACACAGAGTTACTTAGAAACAACATTTTTTCCAGACAGTATCCCCAGAAAATTCCTCAACTTGAAAATTCTATAGGAGCTCCTCAGCAAATAGGATTTGTAGTGACTACAGATGTGGATAATGAATTCTCTATATTGGGTATACAACCAAGGAAGGTATCAGTACCACCATCAGTGGTTTTACCAGTCACTGCACCAGATCAAGCTCCAGTTGCTATACCTGCATAGAATCTAACTCATCCAGATATTCCCAAAATGATTATAAACACAATTGAGGCATTAAAGACTCGATTGGAAGATATGGAGGAACCAAGTGCACCAGTTCAACCGAAAAAGAGAGCTTACCCTTAATGTGTGGATACAATTCCTCCCCCAACAATTTTTTTGAATACCGCATTCCCAATATTTAATGGTTCAGGAGATCCAAAACAACACTTAACACATTTTTTTTCTCGTTGTGATCCTATGATGAGAACTTCTCAACAACAAGAAGTAGTTAAGCTTAGGTGTTTTGTGTGGTCATTACAGGGACTGACTTTTTTCTGGTATACAAGTTTATAGTCTCGATCAATTACTGGGTGGAAAGATCTCCATTAAAAATTCCTTCTTCAATTTAGCTCAATGCTACCAAAGACGACAATTTTTGATCTTACCAATTGTAAACAAAGGGAGAATGAAAGAGTTTCATATTTCATTGCTCGATGTAAGAGATTAACATATTCCTTAAGTTTAGCACTCCCTCAAGAAGAGTTGCTGCCAATTTGTGTGGAAAATCTGCGTGATGAATTACGCACACCATTGATCCCTGTGAAATAAATAGGAGGGTTTCGAGACCTTACTTCAATATCTTAGCAGATAGAAGACTTTATTATAGAAACTAAGGCTAAAACTTGTGTAATTACATCATTTCTAGGAAGGAGAATAGGAAAATCAGAAGCTGCTACAGTCACACTCAAACAGGCACCTATACCTACTTCTACTTTAAGACCTTCATCATACGGAAGGGCTCCGCCTCCTAAGTATCAAAAAAAAAACGACTGCCTCATCAAGATGATCAAATAGATCAAAGGTAGAAACAGTTTGAGGAATTAAAGAATAATGTTTATTCTTTCAGGAATGAGAAAGTTCCTGGCTACTTCATCTCAGCCTTAGAAAACAATTTGGTTCAGTTTCCAAGGCCGAAGAAGCCAAATAAATATGGAGATGAAGATCGTCTGAATTATTTTTCCTTTCATTAGATGTTGGGACACCCCATTAAGAAGTTCTTTGTTTGCAAAGACATTATGTAAAAGATGGTAGACTATGGACAAGTGAAATTGAAAAGTTCATCAGCTCAAGTAGCATGTGTTACTGCTACCGATCCAGAGGAAGATGGAGAATAACAAGAGGATAAAAGTAAAAGTGTGAAAAAATATGATGATTGGATAATCAGGAAAATGATCAACCTGACTCATGAAATTTTACGAACATAGTTAAAAAATCAATTGTGTATTCTACCACTCCTGCCATAGCAAAACCATCTTCATAAAAATGTCGTTCCTCAAAGAAACAAAGTGGTCATAAAGACAAAGAGTAGTCAGAAGAAGACGAGCTCGTGTTAAGGCCAAAGTTTTCCTTAAACCTAGCAGATTTTATGGCATCTGTTTCAAAATCACGGGCCTCGCCCCGCCAAATGGTACAACTAGAACTAACCTATCAAGAAGAATCTTCGTCAGATGAAGAATTAATCTTTGGTTCTATTAATGTTATCCATTTAATGGATCCTTATGCCAATGGTGATTCTAATTATACTGAGCCAGAATTCCTTATGCCTAATTGGGAAATGAGAGGAAGGGTCCAAGGTTGAGGATACAGGGGAAGACGTGGGAATTCCAGAAACCACGATTTTAATTCTACATCCGCTCGAACTATATATGTGGCAGAAACTCGTGGAAAATCCCTTCAACGGGCTCAACAGGAACAAGGAGTTTCTTCTATGAAAGACAGGCTTGGTTCTGACACAATTATTTTGGAATACCGATTAGAAGTAATTCCATCTTTCTCTCAGCAAGTGAGTAGACCTATTCAGTCTAATATTCCAAAGTCAGGAATATCCCTCGCTTCTATTTCAACACAGAATATGACTACATCATACGCATCAACTTCTAAAGCACCTGCAAAACCGCATCTCCATGCTGGGAAACACTAACCTTTGGACCAAAAGTATGACATCTTGAAACAATTGGCCCAATTAATGGCCAAGTTTTCAATTCTAGATTCTTTGAATCTATCAAAAGATCTTAGAGGGGTGCTCATTGAGGCTTTTTCAAGTTCTCAAGAGTTTGAAACCAAAGTTACTGATGCTGAGGTTTATCGTATAGAGAATGATCCTGTAGAATGTCATGCAGTCATATCTTTTACAGATGAAGATGAAGAACATGTGGTACATGGGCATATCAGACCTTTGTATCTATTTGTAAAGGTCAATGACATTGATATCCAACAAGCCTTCATTGATAATGGATCTAGGTTCAACCTCATTCCCGTTCGTACACTTCATGAATTGAGCCTGACTGAATCTGATTTATCTCCTTTGAATTTAATATTACCAGGATATGACAAGAATGAATAAGAACCTCTGGGATAAATTACACTCAGAACTCAGTTTGAAGATCTTGTGTCTAATTCATATTTCATGGTTGTTCTTCAAGACACAACCTTCAATATTCTTCTTGGAAGGCCTTGGTTGCATCACCATACAACCATACCTTCATCATACCACCAATGTATGAAATACTGTTTCAATGGTCAAATCAGAACATTTTATGGTGACAAGGCTTCATTAAAAACATGTGAGTCTCAATACATTGAGGCATAGTTTTATCACACAAAAGGAACAAAACCCATGATAAAGGAAATAACCAGAGTTAATGCTCCAAATGGACTGAAAAAGATTCCAGCAAATCCATTCATGCATTTGAGTACATATTATGTGCTACCCATTAATAAAATTGAAAGGGTAAAACCAAATCCATGCACTTATCCAGTAATTTCCATAATGTCAATTTTGGAAATTGAGCCTGAAAACATGGGAGGAATTATTGATACACCAAGCAATGATGGAAGCCTGAATTGAGATGTTTTCATTTCATCTGCTAAACTACAACAAGACTCCACTTCTTCAATCAGAGTAGAAGAAATTTTAGAAATTATAGGGGAAGAAAAAGATGTTTATTATCAATCCATCAATCCCTCTTTATTACCACAGAAACACCCTTTGTCATCAGTAGGGTCAGATATGGTGGCCTCTTCTTCGAAATGTTCAAATAATAACTCCTACCCTAACTCTGGGAGTTTTTACTTGTCATATACCATGAAAATGGAAATAGAAGAGGTAATACATAATGAAGAAGAAGAGGAAGATATCAGGGATACTCCTACAACATTTGAAGAAGGTGTCTCTACCACTATGGATAAACTCAGAGAAATAAATCTGGGTACAGAAGAAGATCCACACCCCACTCTAATTAGTGTAGCCATGACCTCTGAAGAACAATAGGTGTATACTTAATTTCTAAAGAAACATCGAGATATATTTTCATAGAATTATACAGAAATTCTAGGTCTTAATCCTGATATATCCACCCATCATTTGGGTTTTCTAGATGAACATCATGGATTTAAGCAAGCAGCAAAGAGAACACACCCAACTCATGCATCTAAAATTGAAGCTGCAGTTGGTAAGATTATAAAGGCTAACCTTGTTGGGGAAGTTCAATATCTCAAATGGATAGCCAATATTGTCCCAGTGAAAAAGAATAATGGGAAAATTAGGGTCTGCATTGATTTTAGGGATCTTAACCGACATTGTCCTAAAGATGATTTTCCATTCTCGATTACAGAACTTCTAATTGATGAAATGGCTGGATATGAAGCTCTTTCCTTTATGGATGATTACTATGGGTATAATCAAATCTGAATGGCCCCAGAGGATGAAGAATCTATAGCCTTTAGAGACCCTCAAGTTTTGTTTTTCTATCGGGTAATTCCCTTTGTCTTAAAGAATACAGGCGCAACATACCAATGTTCTATGCACCATATCTTCAAACCCTTCTTAGGGAAATTTGTTGAATGTTATATGGATGATTTGGTATTCAAATCCAGACAATGTTCCAATCATTTGTCTAATTTGGAAACCATATTAAATAAACTTCAGCAACACAGTTTGAAGATGAACCCCTTGAAATGTGATTTCGGGGTAACCTCAGGAAAATTCCTTGGCTTCATTGTATGCCATCGTGGTATTGAAGTTGATTATGAGAAAAAAAATCAATCCTTGGTATTTCACCTCCTTGAAATTTAAAATAATTGAGAGGAATACAAGGACACTTGGCCTATATTCGGTGCTTTATCACCAATTTGGCAGGAAAGTGTTTACCCATCACTAGATTAATGAAGAAGGGAGTCACTTACCAATGGACTGAAGATTTCCAAGAAACATTTAATACCCTCAAGAAATATCTCTTGAGTCCACCAGTATTGATGCCACCTGTTGAAGGAAGAACACTTATTCTCTATGTGACAGCCTTAGAGCGATCACTAGGTGCCTTCCTCTCCCAAAATAATGATGCTAGGAATGAAAACAACCTTTACTATCTTAGTCAAACTATGCTTGATGCGGAAACTCGGTATTAAAATATTGAGAAGTACTACCTGACATTAATATTTGAAGTTCAGAAATTAAGGTACTACCTGCAACATCATGAGGTCCAATTGGTGTCTCGTAATAACCCGCTCAAATTTATCCTTAGTCATCCTATTCTTACAGGGCATCTGGAATGGTGGGTGTTTATTTTTCAATAGTTTGATATCCAGTTTGTGCCTCAAAAGGAAATAAAAGGCCAAGCTCTGGCTGATTTCCTTTCTAAGAATCCATCTGTGGAAGATGCATCGTTTAATACCGAACTTCCTGATGAATAGGTATTCCCTATTCAAGATAATTCCCAAACATGGGAAATGTATTTTTGTGGTGCTTCCAGAAGTACAATAAGGAAGAGACTGGAAAACCCTAAACTCAACAAGGTTGGATTAGAAATTTTCCTTATTTCCCCAGAAAAGGAAGTATTTCCCTATTCTTTCCTATTATCAGAAGGTGGTACCAACAATGAAGCAAAGTATCAAGCTCTAATTTAAGGTTTGGAATTGGTAATTCAGGTGAAAATGAATCATTTAAAGGTAAAAGGTGATTCAGAATTGGTAATCAAAAAAATAAATGGGGAATAATCTATCAGAAAATAAGAGTTAATCCCTTTGTGTGATTATGTCAAAGAGTTAATGGCTGAATTTACCATAGATCCGACATTGTCCTATGTCCTGCAATCACAAAATGACCAGTAAGATGCACTAGTTAATGCAACTACAGTCTTGGCAGATCCAAATCGGGATGAAATAGTTATCATCATAACCCATCACTATGTGGTTTCACCTTTTGTTCAAACCATAGGAGAGGAAATTAATGAAATTAGCCCTATTTCTGAACCGTATGGTCATACCACGGGATGGAGAACATCCATAATGTAATATCTTCAAAATGGGATACTTCCACCAAATAGGGCTGAGAAGGAGAAGATCTAGCAAGGAGCAGCCAATTTTACTCTTTATGATAGTCCATACCACCAAAATATTATTTACAAGCGAGGCTTTGATGGAATTATCTTCAGATGTATTGATGGAGAAGAGACTACAACTGTCATGAAAGAAGTACATTCAGGAGCTTGTGGTGCCCATCAATCTAGGCATAGACTCTCCGATCAGATCTGAAGGCTTGGATACTTTTGGACTTCAATGAAACAGGATTGTATATATTTCACTAAAAAATGTCATCCATGTCAAGTTCATGTGAACTTCATTCATCAACTGCCAGAGTTTCTACATACTGCTAAATAATCTTGACCATTTTCCACATGGGGAATGGATATAGTAGGGCCTTATCCTCTAGCCACGACTAAGCAGTTCATGTATATTCTCACTGCTACTAACTTCTTCTCTAAATAGGCTAAGGAAATACCTCTCAAGGAATTTGGAGCCAAAATCATTGATAGTTTTTTCAAAACTAATATCATCACCAGATTTTGTGTCCCTCATACTATTTTGACAGACAATGGCACCAATTTTTGTTCTGTTGAGGTAAAAAAATTATATGAGGAATATAATATCAAATCCAACCATTCATCTTGCTATCATGCGGCGGCCAATGGACAGATATAGGATTTCAAAAAAACCCTATCAAATATACTCTAGAAGATGGTGGATAAAGATAAGAAGTCATGACCTGATAAAATTTTGAATGCTTTATGGGATTATTAGACAACTACCCGTACTGCTACCCAAGCAACTCCTTATTCATTGGTATATGGAACTGAAGCAGTTTTTCCAATTGAAATACAATTACCTTCACTTAGAGTTGAAATCTGTGATCAATTTTCTACAGATGAGAGGTCTCATAAACAGTTTAATTAGATGGAAAGATTATACAAGAGAATATTGCATACTTTACATAATTTATAAGTCTATCAGAATAGAATAACGTGAACTTTTAATAAGAAAGTTCGCCTTCATTCATTACTTTAAGGATAATTGTTATTGGTCCTTAGGACTCCAATGATACCAGGGAAGAAACCTCCAAAACTTGAACCAAAGTGGGAAGGACCTTATTCCATACATAAGGTCTATTCAAATGGAGCCTATGCTTTAATCTCAATGGATGGAGAGCTCATTACAACTCCAACCAATGTGATATTCTTGAAGAAGTACTTTGTGTAATTATACATATTAGTCCTCACTACAAGACTTTAAACTGCACAGTACCATGTCCTTACTGCAAGACTTAAAACTACACAACCCCCATGTCCTAGTTGCAAGACATTAAAATGCATAACAACCATAAACGTCCATGATGCATGACATTAAAGTGCATAACATCTTCATCCTTGTCGTATGATGTTAAACTTCATGAAATCATTTGTACAACTAAATTTTTCTCTATAAGACGTTAGAAGTTTCCATAAGCAAACGTCATTGACGTCATCACTACTCCTTAGTAGTACATGAGTCCCTCTCTTTCCTATGTCAGAGTTAGATCTTCACAGAGACCATGTTTCAAGAACTATGTATGGCTTGATTCTCATTTTCCATGAGATACGTAAAGATGCCTAAATCTCCAATTTTGGGCCCAACCACAATCACAAAATCTTCTTATTTTCTTTTGTCCTCATGTGTATGAATCGGATCTATATAGAGTGTTTCCTTAAGATATATTATTTGGTCCTTCTAAAATTTTATGTCATAAAGATTTACTACTCTCTCAAAATGTGTTAAAAGCCCCCATTCTTCGTGTCAAAATTAGAGTGAGGAACGATTGTTTAAAGAACTACGTATGGCTTGATTATCATTTATTTTGAGATATGTAGAGATTCCTAGATCTCCAATCTTGGGCCCAACCGCGATAAAAAAATCCCCCTTTATTTCTTGTATAATAATTAAATCTGCATAGAAAATGTTTTAAGAATTATGTATGACTTGATCCTTTCTCTAGAAAGACATATAGTGGCACTTGGGTGTTATCCCTTAACCTAGTTACAATATGTCTTTTCCTTTAATATCGGTTCATATTAGTCCTTACCGCATGATGTTAAACTGCATGGAAATATAATACCCCTATTCTTCATTTTCATCACCTTTACAATATAAAAGAAACCCTTACTCCTTGTTTCTCACACCGAGCATAGCTCACGTGATCTAGGGAATTGGGTAAATGGATTCTTTATATAAGGTGTTTTAATTTCTTATGGGGTTAATAATGTCCTCACTGCATGACTTAAAACTGCATAGTATAATGTCCTCACTACATGACTTAAAACTACATAGTATAATTTCCTTACTGCATGAATTAAAACTGCATAGTATAATGTTCTCATTGCATGACTTAAAACTTCACATCACCATATTCATTCAAAGGAAACAAAGAAAGTCTCCATTTTACATATGAGTCAGATCTATGTAAAGGACATCAAACTCATGGTAAATGTTGATTCAAATATTTCTCATAGCCATTGAACATAAACCCTCATCCATATTTCACACTCTTAATCTTGAATATTTCTAGATCCTCATAATCTTTCTTACAGTTCTTGGTGAAAAGATTTCTAATACCTAAGAGCTCTTTTGCCTGACTATGAAGCATGTTCCCTTAGGTGGCCTTGCATAAGTTGCCTACATAACAGGCCTATCAGCCAAAAGATTCCATTGTTTGGCTATGAAACATATGCCCCAGTTTTCCCTACATAATACAACCCCCATAACAGGTTTTTCAAGTAATGGTAACTTCATTCTTAGTTATATTATCTTTTTCCCCTTTAATCTTTGATGACAATATACAAGAATCTGTATTTTAAAAAAGTCATTCAAGTATATTTGTCCCATTATCTTTCTCACAATATGAAAATCTTAAAGACCATGGTTTATACATTTCCTTCACCATGAGTTCGATGCACTAGGGAATAACCTTGAAAACACTTAGCCACATGTTATATATTGTTTCTATTTATGGTCCCAGTTGTATGACCTAAAACTACATACACCATATCTCTTACTTTTGGGTCAGACCTTCGTAAAAGTACTATTTCTCTGATTCTTTGGATATCTTGATTATAAATTCCCTTTCCATATTTAGGTACCTTTCTCCATAAATCAAACTCTATGCTTCGGAAAATCTGAATCTCTATAAACTTTCTTCAACTTTTAGCAATAGAACGTCAAACTTCTGAGAGCTCTTTTGCCTGACTATGCAGCACGTGCCCTTAGGCAGCCTTGCATAAGTTTCCAACATAATAGGCTTCTCAGTCAAAATATGACACTATTTGGCTATGCAACATATTCCCCAGTTGGTCATGCATAATACATCCCCCATAACGGGTTTTTCAAGTAATGGTAACTTTGTTCTTAGGAAAGACTTCCTATAATTATTGTAGCCCTTTTCCCATATCATTCCTCGGTTCTAGAAATTCCTAAATCATAGTTTACAATTTTTCCTTCCATAACTGAATATGATAGTATGTTTTCAAACAAATTATCAAGAAATTGGGAGAGTTTTCTCATGCCTTTGGTAAGAGCTAAAGACCTTAAATTAAATCCACACAATATCCTCACAGAATGACTTAAAACTGTATAGTACCAATTTCCTTACTGCATGACTTAAAACTGCGCAGTATGATATAAAAAATCTCCCCTTTTCTGATACATTTTTATCCATTACTCATACACCAAATTTGTATAGAAATGTTTTTCCTATTCATGACATATGTCAGTATAAAATATCCCCTTTTAATTCTTTAAATTCCTTTCATGGTCTGGATTCACCTGAATCTTATCTTATTTTCCCTATCTATCAACAACAAAACATTAAATTTCGAAGATATCTTTTTCCTGACTATGAAGCATGTGCCCTTAGGCGGCCTTGCATAAGTTTCCTACATAACAGGCCTATCAGTCAAATGATGCCACTATTTGGCTATGCAACATATGCCCCAGTTGGCCCTACATAATACAACCACCATAAAGGGGTTTTCAAGTAATGGTAACTTCATTTCTGGAAAATAAACCCCTTATGTTGATATGAGTTTAAAATTTAGTGACCATAAAAACCTTGGCTCATGATTCCCCTTGGAAATATTTAAAGAATATTGAAGCATTCTTAGCCACAAAGTTTTGTTTAGTATTTAATTCAAAATTTATGGTCAAAGCTATTCATCCCTAAATATTATCCCTTTATATTCCAAAATGCATGACTCCAAACTACCAGTAACAAAAGACTTGGTACTCATTAGATTGAGAACCCACATAGGGAAATCTGTACAAAAGTCGAGTCCCATCTCACTAAACATACATTTTTGTATGGTTTAGGTAATAATGTAGGGTTTTCCATATGACCTTATCAATATTCAAACTATGCTCACTAGGCCCCATGCCTTAGGAAAAAATTTGAGCATCCTTACAAACTTGACGTAGCTCCAAATCTAACCAAATGATGTTGGAATGCGTCAAAGTTCCCCAAATTGTACCTTAAAACAAGATTATTTTCAATCTGAAAGAATCAAATTCTAAGGGGGGGATTCTGTAGACACCATGAAATGTGTTCCATTCACCTTTCCATAGAGTGAAGATATGATTCTCACATAGACAACAAATGTAAAATATGAGTAAAGAAGTTTTCACCATGAATAAAGAAGATGCGGGCTGGATTTCTATGTGCCAAAATACTACCCCATACCTGATGAATAAGTGGAATGATTCCCCATTCTAGGAGTATGCAGTGAATCTCTAGGATCAATGATGAAAAGGTGTCGAAACATTAAATTCAATTTCCTAGATTCTTTGGAGATGACACGGTGTATTTACAATCTCAATAAGTGTAGATCTCTTCAAGACCTTCGATTTAACTGGTCGCAGAACCCAAATGGACATACAGATCAAAAGTTATGGCACTTGGAAGATGGATAAATTTCACAAAGGGACCTATGCAGAGGACTTACGTGGAAGACTTACGCAGAGGACCTACGCGGAAAATTAATTTTCACACCCCTACGTGGAGAACCTACATGGACAACTTTCCTTTTCCCAGGTTCCCCTTCTTGCCTATAAATATAACCCTTGGGCTCCCCATTTCACAAATGAAAAAATTGAAAGACTCTCTGAAGCTCCCATTGCATAGCTCTTTCACCTAGATCCCTAAAATTGTCTCAGGTAGCTCTCTAAACCATGAGAGAAGAGATAATTAAATGGTATAAGCATGTTTTTAAAGACTTCACATTCTTCAGTCATCATTTATACCTACGTGGTATACCTTCGTGCCATAACTGTGCGGTATACCTGTGCGCCGTACCTATGCGCCGTACCTGCGTGGCATACCTGCACATCGTACCTACGCGGCATACCTGTGCGGCATACCTACGCACCATACCTACGCAAGGCACCTACGTGACCAACTCAAGTACCCTTCTTAAAATACATTCATGGTAGGGTATCTTCTTCCTTGGTTCCCTTATCTGAAAGGGACTAAGTTAAATCCTCCACAAAAAACTCCTGACTTATTAAAACTTTGGGAAAGGCACATCAGTGTGTCACCTATTTGGGTTTGTATTTCCGCAGTCAGAGGTTTCCCACATTTGTTTCACAATAGGGTTAGGATTCATGAAGTGTCTATGGGTTTGTATATCTGTAGTCACATGGACCTTTCTCCTAGAAACAATGTTGGGAAGTTCCCAGTTTGGAGGAGGGTTGGATACCGGCCTCGCCCTTCTCAAAGAGGCGACCCAGAACCTCAGGTCTCTAGTAGAGAAAGTACAATTCACACTTGCTATTCCACGCAAGCATAGGAGAAGTCTCCCTCCCTTACCAGAACCAATTTCAGGGTAGCCATCCTGGTATAATCCCCTCACCTTCTCCCCTTCCTCCTTCCATTTTGGACCCTTGTCCAATGTGAAGAGAATAGAGGGAAAGCTCATCACCTCTCCTTCTTCCACGGTCGATGCACCCTCTTCCATTAGTGGAAGAGGAAAAGTGTGAAGTGTCATTGTTGAATCTTTAAAATCCTCTTGTTTCATACACCGAGCATGACTCACGTGGTCTTAGAGATTCGTGATGGTTACAACATGTGCACAAACACTCATTGAAGGAACTATGAGAACTCTGATTCCTGTTCAAACCAGGATACGTAGAAAGATATTTTAGGGCCCGATCTCACTGGATATACTCCTTATGAATCCAACCCTAATTCCTCCCATTTGGGAATCCTCCTTAGGAAATAATCCCCAAATTCAATCCTCAAATCATCAAGGAATAATTTTCATGAAGTAATCCCAAAATCATCTTTATCAGAGTACCATACTCTCCTATGAGATTTATCGAACTACATGGTCTTTGATTCCCATTAATATGTGATATGTATGAAGACTCCTTAAGGTTCAAACCTAACACTTCAAATCAACCCTGTTCTCCTTGGGCCATATTCCCAATAGGGTCTAATCCTACTTGTAAACCTATATACTTTCCAAAGTTCCGTGGGCTGCTTCCGCATAAGTCCCACACTAAGTTTTGACTAAGCACCTTTTGCTTAGAGGTCCTTATCACACGACCTTAAAAGGTATGATGTGTCTTATTAAGCGACACTGAACTACGAGGATTTTGATTCCTTTCACAAGGATACGTAGGTAGCCCATTTTACGGGCATGATCCCAAGATCAAAACAAACCTTCGTATCCCTAGATGAAAATAAATATCAGAGTGCCCCACTGAGTGGATTAAATACCAGTATCATCATAATGATGATTAAAAAAATTTCTAATTATTATATTAGAGGATACCATTGATGGAAAACCTTGAATACATATAGATGTTTCCATTGATGAAGAACCTTGAATGCATAATGATGATTCTAAATTTTACACATGTTAATAAGTGATTTTAAATTCCAAGGGATACTTATGATATACTTGGTGAATTAATAAGGATTCATGAAAATATATTAAATTCTCAAAGAGACTCCCAGAGTAGACAATAATTCCCCCCCAAAAGGGTGTGATGAGTTCGACCTCCCATCCTCTCAACTAATTCACGTTCTTAAGCATCATAAAGTTCAAACTTAATGAACGACTACCTTGGAAAGAAAGTCCCATTTGGATAAAGAATAGTTGGGAGTTTCCGGTTCCATAAATAAATCTATTGGAAACCACTTGGAAATAGCGATTCTTAAAACTAGAACACATGTTTCAAGGAACTACGATACAAAATTGTAGGAATATTGAAGCCTTCAGCTTTTGATAAAGCACCTAGGGTGCTTTGGTATCAAAACTGGCTTTGACAGGTAGGATTATTCAGCTGCCTAGCCAGTTGAATAGTGTTTTCACTGTTGATAATGTAGTTAGAGCGCATGTAGATGATCATGAATGGAACGACACTGGGTGAAAGCAGTCACAGAAAATATCATGGCACATGTGAGGTGCCAGATCTTGAAGAGGAATTCCAAGGGAGATTTTGGATTAATGAAAATGACATTCTGTGTAGCATGGTCAACTTTACCTTGTAATGAAAGAATATCTAGAGTACGAGTCGGGTGATAAAGATACATGCTGGTTGTGTGTGGTATCGTTTGAATCTAAATCGGTGAGTGGCTGAGTGCGAGTTGAGGACCGATATTTCAAGACATTCCATGGGATTGGTTCCAAGAGGTTGTGAAGAATGTCCCTTCGTGGTAGAGGTGACATTGGAAATATATGGGGTACCATAAGACAGTTGACCCATGGCTAAATCCTGGTCAAGTTTTTACAGGATGGTGAGTATGGCTCGATGGGATATGTACACGCCCTTTTGTAGAATCTTAGTGCACTCCTGTTAGAGATGATAATTATCTATCTTAATTCTTCTTGAGTATGCTAAGAGGGTGTTGAACCTACACCAAGTTCCTTTTTTTCTTTCTAAATGTTCTTCCTTGGTTTGGGAAGGGAACCTATTGAGGTTTCACTTAAGGAGTGGTGTAAGGTAAGACATATGGTGGGGAGTGAACCATTGGCTGTATGAGGCTAGAGACCCTCATTTCCAGTTTGAATTTAACATTTTTTCATGGTATATTGATCTCAGAGTTAGTCCAGAGATGACGATAAGGATATTTCTATATTGGGGAGTACCATTTCAGTCATAATTAAATGTCTTCCTTATAGGAGATGGTTGTTGATGCTGTGAGGACGGTCGTTGGATAGTCCAGATGGATTTATTTTATTGATCATTAGGTTGAGAGCATGGTTTATGATATTTTCACCAGGATTTTCAGGTACAAGAAGGTTTATGGTGTAGATTTTGTTAGGAGGTGTGTTTTTTCGTACTACAATTTTGTGTATAAATTTGAATTTTTTCTTTCAGATGTTTGTAAGGGGGTAAAATAGTCTTTTCCCCCTAGCATAAGAACTTGGATAATTTTCAGACCACTCTGTTTGTCCCAAAATAGGGTGTTTACCCTAGGACACAAGTTTGGTGAAATTCTAAGCCATTCAAATTTTAGTGAAATAATTAATAATTAATAATTAATAAATTAAATATTAAATTGTTCACGCAGGTTCATTTGGTGATATCTTTTGAATGGAGAATCAGATTGAGATTTTGTCTCTGCCACTAAGTCCATAACGGGGAGTTTATCCTAGGTGGGGAATAAAATCGAGTTGGGCATCGGGGTTGGCCCGAGACCCCTTTTCTTTCCTTTTCCTTTTCTACTTTTCTTTCTTTTTTCCTTCCTTCCTTCTCACAAACTCTTACGGATCCTCCTACTATGCTGCTCGACTGAGGGATAAATGAGATAGGTAGAAAGAGAGAGATATAGAAGGGAATAAGGGTGTCTCTGTGAAGCTCTTGACGCACTGGCTCACCATGTGACAGCCATGAACTACAAATTTGAATGAAGCTTCAGCGAGTTCCACCCAAAGGTAGGGTGTTTTTAAGATTTAACACAAACAACTTTTTATTCTTTGTTTTTAAGTTTTAAGGCCCCTATATTATTTCTTATGGCCTTTTAGGCTAGATCTATTGATTTAGGGGTTTAAATGGGTGTTTCGAGTGATTTAAAGAATTTTCTTTTCGGGAAAACCCGATAAAACGATGTATAGTTCAGGGAAACACTCAGTGTGTTCTTCCCATTTAGGGAAGATGATGTTTTAAGGAGTACATGTTGTGTATGGGGTATACATTCTATGTATTGATGCTTGGCTATGTAGGTGATTATCCAACCAGGGTAACCTGTGTAGGGGCACATGGCTGTGTAGACTACATGACCATACCCTGTGTGGTGAATACGTCGTGTACGAGTACACGAACTAACCAAGTACACGACCAGACTGGTTGAGGGACATAGGAAAGTTCTCCATATTGGGTACACACCATATAACCACCTTACATTCTATTTACCTAGGGTGTTTATATGCCCATGATGTTGGGATTACATGCCCATGTGGGCCATTGGGAGTACATGTTGTTTACCAAGGGTGACATACCATGCACTTATCCTTTTCAACCCTTTGAGGGTTTTTTGTGTTTTCTTACCTCAGAGTTGTAATTGGTCTTAAGAGTAGTTCATTATGAGTGGTCTTCCATGTAGATCATGATGTTGAAACCCATGGAGCATTCTAAGGACTCATAATGGGTGTTTTGGAGATTATATCTAAACGAAGAGGTTCTTCCTTCGACTTTTTAGTTCAATCATATCCCAAGGGAGAGACTTGATGTGAATGATTGGTTGGGTATTTGGACTAACATAGTTTGATATCCCAATATGATTTGGGCTACAAGATATCTCTCTTGGTGGTTTCCTAGAAAATTTTCCTTGAGGATGTCTCTCTTGCGAGATGTTCCCTTCTGGCCTGAGAGGTCATGAGAATAGTTCTTAATGAGTATCCCATGTAGGATGCCTCTATCTTCTATATGGTTACTAAGGATCCCCTAAGGGATGCATTTTCTTATTTTCTAATCGGGGGAGTCTCGTGTAGGATCCATTACCTATGTGCTGTTCTGAGGATCCCAAGTAGGACACCTCTGACTTGATTTTCCATTTGAGGATCCCATGCAGGATTCCTCCTTTATCTTATAGTTCAGGATCCCGAGTATGATACATTTTCTTATGAGTTTAACTTTTATGATCCCGAGTAGGATTCCTCTTAGTGTTTTAATTGAGGGAACTAGTAGGTTCCCCATTGTTTGACTGACCCTGAGCTAGTACGCCGTGTTTGGATAGAGATGGTAGCGGGTGTCACCTTATAACATGTGCCGAACTTGTAAGCCCATGTGATTGTGATAGTAGTGTTGGGTTGGGAATTTAGGCCACCCTCACTATTGTTTATGATTAAATTGTTTATTGATGATTTAGTGATGTTACCAGAGGTACTTCCTAGTTGGTGGCTGTTGACCCTGATGCGATGCATCTTTATTTCTTTTGGGATGCCCAAACATTCTTCTTAGGATCCTTATTTCTTATTGGGATGCCCAGAAATGTTTTCCTGGGATCTAACTTTTGAACCATGCTATTTTTTATGTTTACTAGTATACCCAGAGGTACTACCTAGGACTTGGATATTGATCCTAGATTTATATATATTATGATTATATTTTGTTGGTATGTCTAGATGTGTTTCCTAAAATTTGACTATTGATCCTTATTTGATGTATATAGGATTCCTTGGATGAGCTCCTTAGATCCTGATGACTTGTATACCTTGAGTGATACTTGGATTTCCCTTATAAGATTTCCTTGGATGGACTTAAAGGGTTGATTAATTGTATTATTTGAGTTATACTTGGATTTCCCATTGTAGGGATTCCTTAGATGGACTCATAGGTTGGTTGATTCTATAGATGCCTTGGATGTTTCTCCTTGGATCTTGACATGGTAGTGTATTACTTGGACTGAGTATTATCCTTGGTTATTGATTCCATGGGATGAATTGGACCTTTCAACCCCTTGGATCTAACTTTCTTGGACTCACGTAGGACATGTTCTATTGACATGCTCATAGAACTCCAACCAGTGCCTTTACCATGTTTCTAGTGAGACACTCCTGGGACTCGATGAGGATTCCTTAGATAAGTTACTAAGATCCATACCTTTGTGGTTTGACACTTGATTATATGACACATTCACGATGGATGTTACTTGTGATTACATGGCATAGGCCGATGTGGATGCCTTGGTCATTATACCTTGGATCCGGCCCTTGGGTTATAACATGTGATTACTCGGTAAAGGACAGAGTTGGTTGCAGTGATATTTATAGGATTTAATGTAGGTATATAGCATCCTTGTTTTAGTGATTTGAGGTGAATATGGGTGAACCCAGGTGTAGGATGAGTATCCACCTTTGGTGATGTAGCTTACTCAGAGACTTTTCCGGGATTAGAGGAAGCAGGTATATGTCAATTGGGATTACAGACACAGAGATCAACTTGATGTGACATGGCTTGAGTGGCATGAAATCCGGCTCAATTCCCTAGAATATGATTTCTAGGCGATTGGGATTAGGACCCAAAGATTGATTGCTAATGTGGTTTCATGTTGTTTTATTCACATATTCATGAATATATATATATATATGTATAGGTATGAGGATATACATGTATATGTATATATATATAGACATTCATGGTGTAACTTTCCCAATTTACTGGGATTAAGGACCCAGGGTTCGACTGTAGTTTCATATTTGGTTTTACTTACCTTTTTAGTTGTGTCTCAGCGAGGTTGTGCAGTTGATTTTTCATACACTTATAGCCACTCATTTATTTATTGCTTATCGGGGTGGCCTATTGAGATTATTTATCATCCCTTAATGTGCACCTCGATGTACGTGTAGACCTTATGTCTTATTTTAAGGATGATCACGAGTTTCATGGTGGATAGGGCTAAGTCCCAAAGTTTCATGATCGAGTAGAGCTGATAATGTGGTTCTTTTAAATGGGATGCTGTAGTTTGATAGTGTCTGGAGACCAGGTATGTGGTCTGGGTTGGATTTAGCAATAGATCCCTGTACTTTTACTTTCAATTTTTTTACTTTTTTATCTGTATGGTCCTCCCAGTGGGTGACCAGTGTTGTATTGTATTACATAACTATTTGGGATTTTACAGTATTTCATTTATTATTACAACATATTCTATTTTAGTTTATCTACAACTTCCACCCTCTATTTACGTTACTATTTTGTATGATACTTAGTTATTTTTTCTATTTCTTACTCTAATATGAGAGCATAATCTCCCCACTATCACATCCTATGCCCTAGTTGCTAGTCGACAACCTACAACCTACATGGAGGTGCATCTGAGGCCTAGTAATTCACCAGCTCGAGGAACCATTTTAGTGGCATCCAGGTTAGGACGTTACACCATGCGTTTCAAACACAATGCATCCCATGTTCACCACAAAGGGTAGAAGGTGGGGTGTAATCCCATGTTAGTCATACATGGGGCATCCCATGTTCATCGTACAAGGTAAGGCTACAATTTTACATCATGTGTTGAGTATGTTGTTGTGATATTTAACTTCATGTGATTAAGACATGGATCCAAATTGTTTTATGTCATGAAGTTTGGATCTGGATGGGTGTTACACCTTTAGGGGGACCATGTCAAGGTAGGAGGAAGATTTTCCATAAATAATCTCAATTGATACAGATATTCATTTTCACTTGAAGATGCCACCTCTAGGGATTATGTGACCACTTCTCATGCGCTTCTAAGAAGGGTATGTCATTTAAACCACTATAGAGGAGTGGAAATCAGGAGGCCTAACATTAGGATACCTATTCTTAGGAGCTATAGGAATTAGGGCACCTATGCTTAGGAGAAATAGGTAGGGTAATGGATACACTAGAATCATATAGAATGTCAGGTCATGAACCATAATGTTGTTGTGCACAAATTTATTGTATTACACACGAATGGAGTTTTACGATTAAGGGGAACTAGCATAAGGACAAAACATGGATTATAAAGTCATACATGAATGTGAGATTTGAAGTTAGATGAAAATTGGGGTTGCGTGGAGGCATCTTCTATTGTGTGAACCCAATTATACTTGGGATTTGTTCCATGGAGATCACTCAACCATGGGCCAAGTCAAGTTTTGGACCTAAAGAAGGTCTATCACACAAGTTATATTCCTTTGAGGGTCCATTTTTTCTGGTGTTGCATGCTATCGCGGAATAGGTAAGTTGCGTGAGTGAGAGTGTCCCATAAACTTCTAGATAACCTAGGGGGGGGGGGGGTGAAGTTATATTTATAGAAGAAATCCTAATCTGATGGTGAACAAATTCACTGGGTGTGTAACAAGGTTGTGTACTTCTCAGTCCTTTTCCATTAGGGCTTGTATGTTCAATATTCATGGTTTAACATCATCTTTCTCACAAAAATGGATGGTTTTGTGTTGGGCTTACTACAAAGTTTTTATTTTGCATGAACATGCCTTGGGTGCTGGGGGATTGACCATGAAACCTATAGGAGTTTGTGTCACCTTTCACATGAAACTAACTGGTCACACAAATGGTGATATTACAAACAATCCTCATCCTTTTTTCATGTATGTGTCTTGGGTATTATTTCATCCTTGATGGTATCTGAGGAACTTAGTGTCTCCTTTGTCACACAATTCTGTTGAACGTGAAACTGCATCTTTGCACATAGTATTTGAAATTTGCACATAACATGATCCTCAATCCTATAATGTTCCTTTAGAGTGGGTCACATGTTCTTCTCATTTAAAACTAGACTTTTTGGGTGAGAAACATGTTTTCAGCATCAACAATAACAACAAAGATAATAAAGATGAATATGATTGAATTTATAAATTAGTAATGAAACTATATTGAAATTTACCCTTTATAAGTGTTTCGTACATATATAAATTATTCTATTTTTTAATTTTTTGTAAAAATATATTACTTATGTTTTTTAATAAATTGAATACATTCTAAACCATTTTAATCATAGGAATGTCGAGAAATAAATTATTTTGAGATCTCATCTGTTCAACATCTCGAAGCACACCACCACCACCGTCAGTTTCAATGGATCTGAGTGATTATAGTATAACAGATACTTATATTGAGCCAATATCTTCCCTATATATTATTGGTATACCACTATAAAATGCACCTATGGTGGTGGATAAGTTGGTCAACCATCCATCTAGGGGATATTGGTGAGTTACCATTACTGGTATGCATGTCATTGTACAAAACACAATATATTTTATTAATTATTTAATGAATTTATTTAACTAAAGAGATATAAATATGAAAAAAATAGATGTTTGGGATATGAAATAATTGAAAATTATCATTCTGTTTAATTAGTTTTAGGTTCCTACCAATGATGTTACCAGAATCTATGGATAGATTATTGGGAAACTTTCTTGCTAGAGAATGAGATTTCCCATTAATTATAAATATTGGAGACATATTCCCATTACAGCGGCCCAACCTTTCTTACATTAATATTATATCATTTTAAAGATATAAAAAATAATATTATTACACATAGAGGATCCAAAGGTTTAGTTTCTTGGTCCAAATAGGACCATACATAATAAATTACAACATTGAGCAAAAACACATTTTTTTAATTTCTTCTTCTCTAGCTTCTTATTGGCACTTGACCTCTCCTTAGTACATGTAGTCACCTGGGGATATACATCAAAATGGGTGAGATAAAATCCCAATAAGATGATACATAATAATAATATAACAATGTGTGAGCATAACCATAACATAAGAAAAGGATCATGAACATGAGAGAATCATTAATAACAGACTTGAAATGTGGCAATGCATAAAAATGAAACATCGTGTCTTAGTGGTTAACTACCACACATAACTGTGAAAAAATATAGAATATTTTTTCACACATAATTTCAAATTTAATAATGAGATTCATCATTTTACCCAATGCATTGGAGTGCTGTATAATTCCGGGCACACCCATCACATTGAAACATTCATATTGCGCCATATAATTCTGGGCTCACCCATCACATCATAGCATTATCATTTATCATGCATGACACAATGAAAATATAACAAAAATAAAAATAACTAACCCATGAAAAGGAATGGGTTTCATCTCATAATAACACATTCATAAACATTGGGTTCCCAAAAGAAAGAGGGAATAACAAACATGTTACAAGAACCATCAATCTTGAATGAGAAGTAAAAGGTGTGTTCTTAAAAGAAGAGTTCTTTTGGAAAAAATTTGGTTTGACATAAATACCAGTGAAAAACATTTATATACCAGAAAATTAAAGGCAATGATGAAAAAAATATTTTTAAGGAGTAACCATATCAAAAAGGAGTAAAAGAGGCAAAACCCGAAGGATGAAAGTTGGGTTCGAGAATTTTCCCCTTACCTTGCATCCAAATGATTCTTTCTCTTTAATGTCCTATATAATCACATTAGATTAATTAATTAACTATTAAAGAATATTGTGTTCATGAATATGGTTCATTATTGTTTCATTAATTTATTTTATGTGCCTTTGGATGAGTTATATAGTTTAAAAACATTGTTCAGGAATGTTCGTTTTTATGGTTTTCTTGAGTGGTTCACTTGTATTCTTAAATGAAAGTTCATGTAGGACATGGGTAAACATCCAGAACTGATATTACATGTTATTAATGATATTACAGGAGTTTTAATGATCTTATAATGAATTATGTTATATACCATGTGGGTGAATCATTAGAAAGGAATTTAATGATGATCGTTTAGGTTAATTTGGGCGGTTTTTCAACCACAACGAACTTGTTTTGTTTACTCATTTAGTAATATGTACATAAGTTAGTTACAGAACTTAAAATAGGAAATAATAAATATATAATATTCTGTTTCAACCATAAAAATGGTTTTATGACCAGATCTTAAGGTATAAATGGAAAAAGAAAACGTGTCATTCTCGAAGGTGATAGATTAACACCTCACGAACAACATTTTCTTTTATAAAATAAAAGGAAGAGGAGAAGGGGGTTAGATGGTATAATATCCCATTATTATCATAAAATTCCAGTATATGTATGATACTAGAGTTACCATACAATTTTGACAAAGATAGGTGGGGAGAGAATAAGAAAAGAACTTGAAATTGAAAGGATTTTAAAGGAAAAGAAAGAGAGAAATTACCCATTGAATCATCCTTTTGAGATCCTACTTAAGGGGCCTAATATTGGTCTTTTGATGAGACCAAAAGATTTTGGAAGTGGGGGAGGGGATAGGTAAGATTATTGGGAAGATTTTAGACAAGGATTGAAGCTTGATAGGTGTGGGGAAATGAGGGTGTGAATGGTGGTTTTTATAGTGGAGGGGAGAGGGGTTTTCTTAATATAAAATTAATTAATTTATTATTTCTCCACAAGAAAAGTAATAGTGAGTATTTCATGAACAAGAATAGTAATTTTATAATGTAATCCATAACCAAGTGGGCTTACATCGGCAGAACATCATACATGAATCTATAATTAACTTATTTATCTTATTTTGTGAATTATGGTATTTCACTATTCATCAAAAAATCAAGTATTTCAGAAAAATCCCAAAAATTTCACCCCAACCATTTTTCAACATGTAGAATCCAAAAATGAAGTCCATTTTTCAAAAATAATTTTCTAAATATGATTAATTTAATATTTAATTAAAATCATAATTTACTTGAAAAATACAGTTTTTAAAATTAAAACTAATTTTATAATGCTTTCAAAAATTACGTAGGATATTATAAAATTATATAAAAACTATAAGAAATAGATTTGTTAATTTATGAACACATTTTAAGAAAATAATTTTTTTTAAATTAATTAATTAATTATAATTAATTATTTATGACTTACAAAAATACCAAAACGTTTACTATAGTTAAATTGTCACTTTCTAAGATGCCTAAATTTTATTTAATTATTCATGGGTAAAGTTAATCCTATTTTGAAAAATTTAATATTAATAAGGTTCATACTACTATTCATAAGGGTAGGTTACTATTCATAAGGGTAGGTTACTATTCACCAAAAATTAAGTTTTTCTTATTGGACCCCAAAAATCATCTTGAACATAACCGTGGATGCCAGATTTTCGAAATTCCAAATAGAAAAGTGACAAACTTATGTTTAAAGGTCACTTAGCACTTATTAGTTCATTATTTTTGTGTTTTCATGTGATTTTATGACATATTTATAAGAAGGTAATTTCCATTGAAAAACTCTGGGTCGTTACATTCTTCCCCCCTTATGAAATTTCACCCCCGAAATTTCACTTTACATAAATAGGTGAGGGTACTTCTCCTTTATCGCCTCCTATGGTTACCAAGTATCTTCTTCAAACTTATGGTTCCTCCACAACACTTTGACAAGGTGGGTTGTCTTGTTGCGTAGAACCTTATCTCTCCGGTCCAGAATCTCTACTAGCTGCTCCTCATAAGAGAGATCATATTCCAACTGTACCACCTCTGAGTTTAGTACATGTGAGGGATCAGGTATGTACTTCATCAGAAGTGATATGTAAAAAACATCATGAACCTGATCCATATTCAGTGGAAGTTCAAGCCGATAAGCCACAAATCCTCTACGGTCAAGGACTTCAAAGGGGCCAATGTACCTTGGGATTAGCTTCATTTTCTTTCCAAATCACATGAATCTCTTCCATGATGATATTCGAAGGAAGAATTTATCTCCAATGTCGAACTCAAAGTCTCTTCGACAATTGTCAGCATAGCTCTTTTGCCGACTCTAAGCAGCTTTGATGTGTTTCTGGATGACTTGTACCTTCTCTATCATCTATTTCACAAGATCAGGTCTAAGTAACTTTCTTTCTCCAACTTCATCCCAATAGGTTGGAGTTCTACATCGCTTTCTATATAGTGCTTCATATGGAGCCATTTGAATACTCGAGTGGAAGCTATTGTTGTATGAGAACTCAACCAATGGGATCTGCTGATCCCATCCACCTTTGAATTCTAGAGAGCATGCTCTTAGCATATCTTCAAGCATCTGAATAGTCCTTTCAGATTGGCCATCAGTTTAGGGGTGATAGGTCGTGCTAAAATTTAATTTAGTACTCAAAGCATGTTGAAGGATCCTCCAGAATTTAGATACGAACCTTGGATCATGGTCATAGAAAATTAAGAGTGGAACACCATACAGTCTCACCACTTCCTTCACATATATCTTTGCAAGTTGTTCAAGTTATAGATCTTCTCGAATAATGATAAAATGGGCAGTCTTGGTGAGTCTATCAACCACAAACCATATTGAATTATTTTCCTTCGATATATTCGGGAGATCCGTGAAAAATCCATAGTAACATTTTCCCATTTTCCCATGGGTATAGGCAATGGATGTATCATCCCTTTGGACTTTTGTTACTCTGCTTTAACTTTCTAACATACCCAGCACCTTGATATATATTCTGCAATCTGCTTCTTTATGTTATCCCACCAGAAGTGTTCTCGGAGATCATGGTACATCTTAGTGCTACCAGGATGGATAGAGAATGTTGAGCTATGTGCATTGTCCAATAGCTCCTACTTTATCATGGGTGATGAAGGCACAAAAAGCCATGTTCCAAACCAAATCACACCATCATCATCGATATGGAACTCATGCAGATTCCCTTCCTTTACTGCATTCACCCTCTTTTGTATCTCCACATCATCCCTTTGTGATTCCTTAATCTTCTATTGGATGGATGGTTGCACAATCATTTGGGCAAGGTAAGATGTATCCCCCACCCTTATGATTTATAAATTCATCCTTTGCATATCCAAGAAGATAAGGTCTTTATCAATCTATAACATGGATAGAGTGTAAGTACTTTTCTTCTTAGAGCATCATCTACCTTGTTCACCTTTCCAAGATGGTAGTGAATAGACCAATTATAATCCTTGATTAGCTCTAACCATCTCCTTTGACGCATTTTGAGATCCTTTTGTGTGAATATATACTTTAGGCTCTTGTGATCGGTGTATATGTCACACTCCTCACTATAAAGGTATTTACACCAGATTTTCAAGGCAAAAATCACGGCTACCAGTTCTAGATCATGTGTTAGGTAGTTCTGCTCATAGATCATCAACTTCCATGAGGATTAGACTATCACATTATCATTTTGCATGAGTACGCAACCCGAGACTTTCTTTGAAGCATCACTGTATATCACAAAAATTTCTCCACTTTTCAGTAGTGTGAGTACAAGTGCAGTAATCGACCTTATATTTATCTCCTTGAAGCTTCCCTCACATTCTTCCATTCAGACATACTTTACCCCTTTCCTTGTTAACTTAGTTATCAGTCTTGACAATCATGAGAATTTTCTCACAAAACGTCGGTAGTACCCAGCTAATCCAAGAAAACTACAAATTTCGGTGACACTAGAGGGCCTGGGCCATTCCTCAATTACCTTTGTTTTTGAAGGATCCATATAAATTCCCTCACTTATGATCACATGTCCCAAGAATGTGACTTTCTTTATCCAAAAGTCACAGTTGCTGAACTAGGCATAAAACTTCTCCTTTCTCAATGTTTCCAACACAAGTCTTAGATGTTCTTCATGTTCCTCCTTGATCTTAGAGTAGATGAGAATATCATCAATAAACACTACCAAAAATTTGTCAAGGTAATGTATAAAGACTCTATTCATAAAATCCATGAATATTTTAGGGGAATTAGTAAGTCCGAAGGGCATCACCAGAAACTCATAGTGCCCGTACCTTGTACAGAAGACAGTCTTCTGAATATCTTCCTTCTTCACCTTTAACTGATGATATCCATAATGAAGATACACATTTGAGAAGTATTGATATCCTCTTAACTGATTGAAGAATTCATCAATCCTTGGAATAGGACACTTGTTCTTTATGGTGATCTTGTTGAGTTCCCGGTAATCGATACAAAACCGCATTGTTCCATCCTTCTTCTTCACAAAGAGCACTGGCGCACCCCAAGGTGATGCACTAGGGCATATGAACCCTTTGTCCAGATGCTCTTGCAGCTGCTTCTTTAACTCCTCTAGTTCTATAGGAGCCATCCTATATGGACACTTTGAAATAGGAGTAGTTCTGGGTATGATTTCTATTGAGAACTCTACCTCATGATCTAGAAAAATTTTGGGTAACTCTTTGGGAAATACATCATTGTATTCCCTCACGATGGGAATTTCCTCAAGGTTGGAATTTTCCTTTGACTCAACCATTTGGGAGAGGTATGCTTCTTCATAGGGAATCAACACCCATATAGATGAAGGATTTTTCAAAGGAGATTCATGATCTTATTTGCATTTGTAGAGGAGAATGGGATGGTTAAGAATAAGAAAAGATATTTACTTTTCCCGACAGTTGATATGTTCTCAATATAATGAGAGCCAATCCATTCCCATTATACTGTTTAATTCTACCAAGGGAAGTATTACGAGATTCGCTGGAAGAATATTCCCACATACGCCAACATGAGAAGAGTCAAACACTTGGGTTTAAATGATTACACCACTTGGTGTTTTTACAGATATATATACTTCAAGGTTTCGAGGCTTTGATTCTATAGTTCTATAAAACTTGCAAGATATAAAGGAATGCGTAGAACCAGAATCAAATAATAATTTTTCCATTCTTGAGTGAATAAGAACTTTACCTTGTATGACTTCATTATCTTTCTCCACTTACGTAGTAGTGATGGCATAAGCCTTCACTTGTTCCTTTGGCTTTGGTGGCTGCTGAAGCGGATTACCCTCGAGAACTCGAGGTTTAGTGCACTGGCTTGCATAGTGACCTATCTCCCTACAATTGTAGTATTGAACCATGAGTGGTTCTATCCTTTATTCTACCACATTATCCTTCCTTTTTATTTCTTTTCGACACTCATGAGCATTGTTTCCTTCTTTCCCACACTTGAAGAATTTCCCCATCCCTTTGAGGCAGTTCCCACGGTGCAACTTCCCATATTTTTGGCATGTGGTTCGTTGAGTTTTCTTCCCACCTTTTTCATTAGATCCTCCATCTTCAAAATCCATATTTAATTTCTTATCAACATATCCGTGGGACCATTATCCAAACTCCATCTCCACTTTGAGAGCACACCGAAAAACTTCTTCATAACTCCCAAAGTCTCGGATTGAAAGAGCCTTTCGAAGGTATGGTTTTATCCACTAAAGAATCTATCAATTTTTCTATCATTGTTGATAACAAAACCCGAAGTGTACCTTTCAAGCCTTGTGAAATTCTATTCATAGGTTGTGACAGATTTTCCTTCTTTTTTCTTGAGCTCTATGAATTCTCTCTCCATCTTTGTGCGAAGAGTTCTTGGGAAATACTTGTTAAGAAAAATTATCTTAAAGTCTTCCCATTCCGTATCTTCAATTTCCTCCCATGTCTTGGTGTTCTTAATCAAATCCCACCATTGATCATCCTCTCCATATAGACGATAAATGGATAGAGTCACATTCTCTGTATCAGAACAGTGAATAACATAAAATATCTTCTCCATGGAGTTGACCCACTTTTCTGTAACTAGTGGATCAGAAGATCCACTAAACGTCGATGGTCGTTGCCTCATAAAACATTCGATAGCCAGTTTCTCCCTCTTTAGTGAAGGAGGAAGTTCCCCATTATTATGGCTATTGTTCATAACCTGAGATAGTTGGGTAAGAATCGCTATTAAGTTCTTAACTCCACCTCCCAAATCATTGGGGATGTCATTTGGGAAATCGTTGCATTGGCCCTCGCACGAGTTGTTGGCCTGGTTTCTCCTTGTTCCCACCATTTTCTAAAATATAGAAGGTTAGAACAAAACATAAGTCAACAAGTCATAAATAAATTATTCATTTGAACAATTTGCACTAAACTAATAACTTATGGGATCCATATTTAAAGATTATTGTGTGAATATTTGTACCAAGTCTCATTTTTGAGGTTTTCTATAGGGTTCACTAATCCTAATTCCCAAATTAACTAAATCTTTCCTATGATACCAACTATAGAGACCCAACCTTTCTTAAATCACAATTACATAATTTTAAATTTAGAAAAAATAATAGTATTACACATATAGGATCCAAAGGTTTAGTGTATTTGGAAAACTAGGACCATACATAACAAATTACAACATCGAACAAAAACACAGTTTTTAATTTCTTCTTCTATAGATTCTTATTAGCACTTGACCTCTCTTTAGTACATGTAGTCACTTGATAATATACATCAAAAGGGGTGACATAAAAGCCCAGTAAGAGGATATATAAGAAAAATATAACATTGAGTGAGCATAACCATAACATAGGAAAATGATCATGAACATGAGAGAATCATTAATAAAAGACTTGAAATATGGCAATGCATAAAAATGAAACATCATGTCTTAGTGGTTAACTACCACACATACTTGTGAAAAATGACACATCATTTCACATTTAATAATGTTATTCATGACTTTACCCAATTCATTGGAGCACTGTATAATTCCGGGCGCACCTGTCACATTGAAACATTCATATTGCACTACATAATTCCGGGCGCACCCGTCACATTATAACATTAACATTTATCATGAATGACACAATGAACATATAACAAAAATGAACATAACTTACCCATTAAAAGGAATGGGTTTCATCTCATAAGAACACATTCATAAAAATTGGGTTCCCAAAAGAAAGAGGGAATAACATACATGTTACAAGAACCGTCAATCTTGAATGAGAAGTAAAAGGTGTGTTCTTAAAAGAAGAGTTCTTTTAGAAAACGTTTGGTTTGACATAAATACCAGTGAAAAACATGTATATCCCAGAAAAGGAAATAAAATGATGATCAAAATATTTTTAAAGAGTAACCATATAAAAAATGAGTGAAAGAGGGAGAACCTGAAGGATGAAAGTTGGGTTCGAAAATTTTCCCCTTACCTTGTATATGAATGCTTCTTTCTCTTTAATGTCCTGTATAACCACATTATATTAATTAGTTAACAATTACAGAACATTTTTTTCATGAATATGGTTCATTATGGTTTCATTAAGTTATTTTATGTGCCTTTTTATGAGTTATAGAGTTTAAAAACATTGTTCGGGAATGTTCCTTTTTATAGTTTTCTTGAGTGGTTCACTTGTATTCTTAAATGAAAGTTCATGTAGAACATGGGTAAAAATTCAGAACTGATATTACATGTTATTAATGATATTAAAGGAGTTTTAATTATCTTATAATGAATTATTTTATATACCATGTGTATGAATCATTAGATAGGAATTTAATGATGACCATTTGGGTTAATTTGGACGGTTTTTCGACCACAACGAACTTGTTTTGTTTACTCATTTAGTAATATGTACATAAGTTAGTTACAGAACTTAAAATAGAACATAATACATATATAATATTCTATTTCAACCATAAAAATGGTTTCATGACCAGATCTGAAGGTAGAAATGGAAAAATAAAATGTGTCGTTCTCGAAGGAGATAGATTAACACCTCACGAACAACGTTTTCTTTTATAAAATAAAAGGAAGTGGAGAAGGGGGTTGGATGGTATAATATATCATTAGTAAAATTAAATTCCAGTATATTAATGATACTAGAGTTAACATACCATTTTTAAAAATATAGGCGGGGAGAGAATAATAAAAGAACTTGAAACTGAAAAGAATTTAAAGGAAAAGAAGGAGAGAAATTACCTCTTGAATCCTCCTCTTGAGATCCTCCTTAAGGGGCCTAAGCTTGGTCTTTTGATGAGACCAGAAGCTTTTATATGTGGGGGAGGGGATAGGAAAGATGATTGGGTAGAGTTTAGACAATGATTGAAGCTTGAGAGGTGTGAGGAAATGAGGGTGTGAAGGGTGGTTTTTATAGTGGAGGGTAAGGGGTTTTCTTAATATAAAATTCATTAATTTATTATTTCTACAAAAGACAAGGAATAGTGAGTCTTACATGACCAAGAATATTAACTTCATAATTTAATCCCAAACCAAGTGGGATTAAATAATCAGAACATCATACATGACTCTATAATTAACTTATTTAGCTTATTTTGTAAATTATGGTATTTCACTATTCATCAAAAATTCAAGTATTTCAGAAAAATACCAAAATTTCACCCCAACCATTTTTTGATGTGTAGAATCCAAAAATTTAGTCCATTTTTAATAACTAATTTTCTTAATATTATTAATTTAATATTGAATTAAAATCATAATTTATTTGAAAAATGCAATTTTTAAAATTAAAACTGATTTTATAATGCAATAAAAAATTATGTAGGGTCTTATAAAATTATCTAAAAACTAGAAGACATATATTTGTTAATTTATGAACACATTTGAAGAAAATTAATTTTATTTTAAATTAATTAATTAATTATAATTAATTATTTATGACTTACAAAAATACCAAAACATTTACTATGGTTAAATTGTCACTTTCTAAGATGCCTAAATTTTATTTAATTATTCATGGGTAAGGTTACTCTTATTTTGGATGATTTACTATTCATAAGGTTCGTACTGCTATTCATAAGGGTAGGTTACTATTCATAAGTGTAGGTTACTATTCACAAAAAATTAAGTTTTTCTTATTGGACCCCAAAAATCATCTTGAACACAACTGTGTATGTCGGATTTTCGAAATTCCAAACACAGAAGCGACAAACTTATGTTTAAAGGTCACTTAGCACTTAGTAGTTCATTATGTTGTGTTTTCATGTGATTTTATGACATATTTATCAAAAGGGAATTTTCATTGAAAAAATTTGGGTCGTTACACCCATATATTAGAAAAATGAGTTTTTTATAACCAAGTAAAGGTAATATTAATTTAATATTCATTGATAACTAATTTAAAAGTCCTGAGTAAAATAATTAATATACTTATAATGTGTTATGTTTTTTATTTCTAGACATTTTTTTATTTTGATGTTCTTGACTCCGTTTCACGCCAATGGACCCTGAAAAATTTGTTCAAAAAATGGAGACTTTAACTGGAGATTGTGGAATGAGTTAAATTACAAGTCTTTGAGCTCTCAAAAAATATATGACAAAGTTCCTGAAGTCCTGTCTCATAAGCAGTGGAATATTTTTTTCAATATTAATAGAGATTCATTTCATGAGGTAATTGAATAATTTATAGTATTTTAATACCATAAACATGATAAAATTATATTTTTTACCAATGTTTCTATTTTTTGTAGTAATAATCTAAAAAAATACAGTCAATCATGAAAAAAAGTCATTCCTTATATCATTGATTCGTAGAGTTTTTCCAGAAAAATAAAAATCTTTGTTGAATTATATCTAATTATTATTTATATTATTCTATTATAACTAAAGGTTTTTTTCAAACTTGTATATATTTTTTTATATAGGAAAATGAATTAGGTCACTCGATTTCTTAGAAAAAAGATGTGGATTAAAGTTCATAGGAAACCTGAAAAGAGTATTGTAAATAAACATACTAGAGACATTAGAGTAAGTAATTTTCATTACTATTTAATGTTATTTCATTACTATAAAAAAATAATAATGAAAAATAAATTAAAACAACAAATAATCCTTAAACCCAATTAAATAGGGAAAACTAGATAGATCAAATGATTTCAATTGGCTCTATTGGCCCCATTTGATCCACATAGCTATCAACAATTAGTTAGATTTAAGTCTTTTTTGTTGTTATAATTCATTTATAATTAAATAAAATTAAATAGTAATGATTTTTTTAATTAGATAATATTATGAAGTTTAGATAATTTAAAAAATTATTGTTCATATTGCTGTATTAATAGGTTAAAATTCCAGAATCTTAGGATGTGAACCCTTCACAATCATCATCATTTTCTCATAATGGTGCAGTTGCAATCGTCTTAGGTAATGAGAATCTCAGGCATGTATGGGAGATGTGTTTTGGACCTACTCTATTAGTTTTATTTGGTAGGGAATCATCATCATTTACTTCTACACCTAATGAGGGTTTGAGCAGTGTTTTTAATCTAAAAGCACAAAGAGAAATATCAATTTTGAAAGAAAAAATGAAAGAATATAACTATTATAGGAAAAAAAAGATCAGTGGAGGTTGAAAATGGAAAATGAATTAGTTTATTTATTTAAGAGGATGATAGGTACAATCATAGATGAATTTTCCATTCTTATAACTCATCCCATCGAGGTAAATTATAAACTCAATCCATGAATCAATAAAATATTTTAATATATATCAGTTTTTTAAAAAATGTGTGTTAGGGGGTTAAAACCAATAAAATGATGTAAAATTTCCCTTAAATAATAGTAAAATTATCATAAATTTATTTATGAAATGTATTAATTGACACAACATAAACCCAAGTTACGGTTTGTCTGGGATTCCCATAAATTCATTTTTAGTGTTGTAAAACACTAAAATGTGAATGTAATGATCAAAACCACATAAAAAAACATCATATTGATGTAGAATCATGGGAAAACCACCATTTAATTATTTTTGACATGTATAAGAATAAAGCATGTCAATATAATGTGAGGTGTGCTTGGAATGACTCAATAAACAATTTTAAAAAATATCAATATTTTTAAAAACACATGTCAGGTATTCAAAACCAAGAAAATGGCATAGGATGGACATGAAATCATAGGAAAAAAACTATATATTAATTTTTGAAATGTAGAAATCAAAACGACATCAATACAAGCTACAATTTTCCCGAGATACCCATAAATGTGTTTTTAGAGTCTTAAAAAACTAAAACATGCATGTAATGATAAAAAACATAGAAAATGACCTCATATTGACATAGAATCATAATAAAACCACATTTGAATTATTTTCTATGTGTAAAAGAACACAACACATCCATCTGACTTGCAGTGTATATGAAATGAATCAATAATAAGTTTTAAAATATATCAAAGTCTTTAAAAACATACGCTAGGAGGGAAAAACCATGAAAATGACATTGTATGGATATAAAATCATAGGAAAATGGATTTAGATTTATTTTTTAAATTTAATAACTAAAACAACATCAATCCGAGTTACAATTTTCATGGGATTCCCCTAAATGTGTTTTTACTGTTTAAAAACACTAAAACATGTGTGTAACCATCAAAACCATAGAAAACAACCTCATATTAACATGGAACCATGGGAAAACCACTGTTGAATTATTTTTTACATATATTAGTAGACAATATTTCCATATGATGTGAAGTTTACTTGGAATGACTCAATAAAAAGTTATACAAGATATCAAATTCTTTAAAAACATGCGTTAGGGGGTAAAAACCAAGTAAACAATGTCAGATGGATATGAAATAATAGGAAAATGACTGTAGATTCATTTTTGAAATGTAATAACTAACTCCACATCAATTTGAGTTAAAATTTTCCTAATATGTCCGTAAATGTGTTTTTTGTGTTTTAAAACACTAAAACGTGTGTGTAATGGTCAAAACCATAGAAAATGACCTTATATTGACATGGAATCATGGAATAACCATCATTAAATTATTTTTGACACGTGAAAGTAGAAAAAAAATCAACATAACATATGGTGTGCTTAGAATGACTTAATAAGCAGTTTTAAAATATACCAAAGTCTTTAAAAATGTGCATCAGGGGGTCAAAACAAAGAAAACGACATCAAATGGCTATGAAATCCTATAAAAATGACCATATATTGATTAGTGAAATTTAGTAACTAATTCCACATAAATACAAGTTATGATTTTTATGGGATGATTTTAAACACATTTTTAGTGTTTTAAAACACTAAAACATGCGTGTAATGGTAAAAACCATAGAATGAAACCTCAGATTGATGTGAAATAATGGGAAAACAATTGTTGAATTATTTTTGACATGTATGAGTAGGAAACACATCCATATAACTTTTAGTTTGATCAGAATGACATAATAAACATTTTAAAAGAAATTAAAGTCTTTAAAAAAATGCATCAAGGGGTAAAAACAAAGAAAACGACATTAGATGGACATTAAATCATTGGATAATAACCACAGACTTATTTTTGAAATATAAGAATATACTTCATATTAATCTAAGTTATGGTTTTACCAAGATGTTTGTAAATGTGTTTTTAGTGTTTTAAAATAGTAAAACTTGTGTGTAATGGTTAAAACCATAAAAAAAGACCTTTTATTGAAATATAGTCATGGGAAAACCACCATTGAATTATTTGTGATGTGTTCAAGAAGAAAAAAATCCATTATATGTACGACATGCTCGAAATAACATAATAAACAATTTTAAAAGACATAAAAGTCTTTAAAAACATGTGGTAGGGGGTCAAAACCAATAAAATGGTGTTATATGGTCATGAAATTATAGAAAAATGATTTTAGATTGATTTTAAAAATACAAGAACTGATGCCACATCAATCCACATCACTATTATCCTAGGATGCCTGTAAACATGTTTTTAGTGTTTTAAAACACTAAAACATTCATATAATGGTCAAAACCATAGAAAAAGACCTCATATTAACTTGAAATAATGAGAAAACCACTATTAAGTTATTTTTTATGTGTTTTATTAGACAACACATTCATTTGACATGCAATTTGACCAGAATGACTCAATAAGTAGTTTTAAAAGATATTAAAGTCCTTGAAAACATGCGTCAGGGGGTCAAAACTAAGAAAACAATGTCATATGGTCATGAAATCACATAAAAATTATTATATATATATATATATTGAAATATAAGAACCAATTCTATATCAATCTGAGTTGTGATTTTCCCCAGATGCCCATAAACATTTTTCAGTGTTTTAAAACACTAAAACATGAATGTAATAGTAAAACCCATAGAAAATGATCTTATATTGACATAAAATCATGGTAAAACCCCTATTGAATTATTTTTTGAAGTGAATTAGTGGAAAACAAGACTATAAAATTCACTATGTGCTCAGAATGACTCAATAATAATGTTTAAAAGACATCAATGTCTTTAAAAACATGCATCATGGGGTCAAAACCAAGAAAACAACATTAAATTCCTATTAAATAATAGAAAAATGTCCTTAGATTTATTTTTGAAATGTAGGAACTTATTCCACATCAATCCGAGTTATGGTTTTTCTGGGATGACTGTAAACACATTTTTTAGTGTTTTGAAACACTAAAATGTGTGTGTAATGGTAAAAAATATATAAAAAGGTATCTTATTTATGTAAAATCATTATAAAACCAACATTTAATTATTTTTTATATTTATGTGTATAAAACACATCCTTACGATGTGTGGTGTGCTCAGAATGACTCAATAAGTAGTTTTAAAAGATATCAAAGTCTTAAAAACATGCATCAAGGGCTGAAAACCAAGAAAATAGTTTCATATGACCATGAAATCATAGGTTAATGACCATAGATTTATTATTGAAATGTAGGAATTGTTTCGACCTCAATCTGTGTTATGATTTTCTTAGGATCTCTGTAAATGCATTTTTAGTGTTTTAAAACACTAAAACATTCATGTAACGGTAAAAACTATAGAAAATGGACTTAGATTATTGTGAAATAATGGTAAAACCACCGTTGAATTATTTTTTGACTTGTATGAGAATAAAACACATCCATATGATGTATGTTATGATCATATTGGATCAATAAGAAGTTTTAAAAATATCAAAGTTTTTAAAAACATGCACCATGTGGTCAAAACTAAGAAAATGATACTAGATGGACGTAAAATCATAGGATAATGACCGTATGTTTTTTTAATATATAGGAACCAAATCCACATCAACCCGAGTTATTATTTTTCTAGGATTCTTGTAAATGTGTTTTTAGTGTTTTAAAACACTAAAACATGCATGTAACAATCAAAACCATAGAAAACATCCTTATATTGACATGAAATCATGGGAAAACTACTATTAAATTATTTTTAACATGTATTAGAAAATAACATGAATATCTGATGTGTAGTGTTCTATAAATTACTCAATAAGATGTTTTAAAATATATCAAAGTGTTTAAAAATGTGTGTCATGGGGTCAAAACCAATAAAATAGTTTCTGATGACTTTGAAATCATAGGACAATGATCCTAGATTGATTTGTAAATTTAGTAACTGAATCCACATTAATATGAGTTACAGTTTTCCCAGGATTCCCATAAACACATTTTTAGTGTTTTAAAACACTAAAACATGTGTGTAATGGTCAGAACCATAGTAAACAACCAAATATTTATGTGAAATCATTAGACAACCACTGTTGAATTATTTTTGAAATATATGAAATGTTATCATATCAAAGTCTTTAAATTTTTTTATTGATTAATTTCAAGTACACTGCAAGTCGGTTTAAAAATTTATTATATTGTTTCATACTTATCCCTTTTGAGTTCCAAGTGTCGAAAAATATCTTAAATAGTTAATTTTATGTTTTCAAGGTGTTTTTCATAATAGATTATTTTTTTTATGTTAAAATTTCATTTTTTTGATTGAAAAAATAAAAAATATTATGTGAAAAATGAATATATTCTATTCATATTTGGTTTTGTATTTATTTTCTTAAATGTTTTGGTTGTATTGTAGGTGAAAGATACCTGAAGTAGGCAGGAAGTTGACTGTTTTAACCATGAAACTCTTCAAAAGGAAGGTATGATGGCTCATAGTTTTTGTGGTATGGTTAAAAATTATCAATGATTATATTGCAATTATTATTTATTATATCCATTTCTTATTTCAATCTTTGTTTGTTCTAGTTGATGACATGATGTGGTTGATTTCATGTATGATGACTCTAGTTATAGAAGTAGTTGTATGTATTAGAGGTGGTGGGATGAACATATTGGCCATGGGTTTATAGTGCATGTTGTATATATTTTATCTATACATATATGATTATTGAGATTATATGGTTGACTAATGGTTCTTTATTTATGACTATGGACGTATGATTGTGGATGTATGATGGCTCTGTATTTATGGTTTAATTTATTGTATGACTAATTTATTTTTATGCATATTATTTTTTATTAAATGATTTTTTAAAAATAATTTTATTTAATATGTTTAGTGTAAATTTTAAGAAACCACCACTAAACATAACTGCTGATAATTTTTTAGTGTTGGTTTATGTCATTTCAGTTATTTTTTACCTATATAAAAGTAAACCACTACTAAATAATTTAGCAGAGGTTATGTTAATTTCCACCATTTAAAATTTTTTTCTACCAATTGAATATAAAATAAATGCTAAATACCTAAAAGTGACACATATTAAAACCACCTATAAACTATATTTTTTTTGCAAAATGACTGGTGACTATGAAATACATGGAAGTTTAGAGAACTGCTGCAAAAAATTTAGCGACAGTTTAAACCTCCACCAGTTGTAAAAATAACTGCCTCTAAGGCCACATTTTTCTGTATCATTGATCACTTCCTTATCACAAATATTACTCTATATCCAGCCTTAAAATTTGGTTGAATACCCCCCACAATTTGTTTCTTTTCTAACCCAAGACACCTTGAGAGGGGGGGGGGTGAATCAGGGTGTCAGCTAAATAAAAACATTTTCCCTTCACCAGTTTATCATTATTCATGATCTTGTCCCCACTTTGGTAGGGAATCTCTTCAACCTATCACTTATTTCCTTTTTCACTCCACATCAAATTTCAAACATAAATAGAAATTATACACAGGACACAAAGATTTTACTCGGTTAACTACAAAGGACTAATCCAAGGAGCATATACCGAAAGTCTTTCAAAGCTCATCACAACTCCGCTTAAATTCTTATAGTACCTTAGTCCAAGTATTGAGATAGTTTCCTTTATGTGAAAACTATTTTTTGGTTATGAAACTTTTAATATCCTCAATAAAAACCAGTTGATACCACATTATTAGTATATAAAAAAATATAAATCAAATTCATACATGTTGATACCTCTTCCTTTTCAACCACCATATTTTTCGTGGTGGTCTGATACCACTAAATATATAGTAGGCTATTGTACTTATTGATCAATAGATTTGACTTGAAACCATTGGGTATATCTGATAGGGGTTCAATATCACCTTTAATTATAGATCATTCTATTTAACTCTTTAACTTGTTAATCATTGTATGTAACTCCATATATGGATTTGAAACCCAAATTGATTGTATGATATGAATTATCGAGACAAATCAGAGCCTTGAAATTAGATCCACAAATTGATCAGGCTTGATATCAATTTATAACCTCAAAAGTAGAACTCTTATTACTGTATAAAACTTATTTTAATTGAAACACAACATTCAACTCATATGCCACTTATTTCATCCCCTACACACATTTTACTTCAACACAACTACCCTTTGGATCAGGTATCCCACTAAGACTCCACATATTCCATCATAAATTAGAAACATTAAAGTATATAGGAAGAGGGGTGACTCCAAACATCATAAGGTATAAGAATATGGTTGGTCATGATTAACCAACCTATAAAAACCTAGATTTTAGTAGCCTAGATTTAGGGGTAGTATTACTACATTTTTATAGAATACAAGCGATCACACTACAGAGGATCAAATATTTTAGTAGTCTTTAAAGACTAGATACATACATGTCTTACATATTATATTTTAAACATAAAATAAAACTTAAGTACTTAGTGAGAACTATATATCTTCTAGAAAATATATTAAATTATTTTGAATTCACTTCTGGGTTTCCTGGGGAAAAGAAAACAATATAAATGCGTGATCTTAGATGCTCAATAAGGAGTGACTTATAGAAAAATCAATCACATAATTCGTTAGTTATGGAATGAATAATATCGAACATCATAATATTACTATTGAGGCCTCATGCTTAGACATCATACATAAAAGGTAAGGAACATACTAAATTCCAAAACTAGTTTGTCTTATAATACCTATCGATGAATCGATGGTATATATACTTCTAGTCCCAGTCATCACTAAATAAGTTCAATGAATTCATCATATGAAAGGAATAAATATACATCACATAAAAAAATACCTTACTAATCAATAATTTTTCCTAATCAAATAAAAAGTATATAGATTATCAATAATTCCCCAGATAGTAATTGAAATAACTTTCTAGGTAAACTCCCTTCAATTTGTAAAGTGTTTACACTATATAGAGTAATGTATATACAGTTAAGACAACATATAGCATAAATACATGATATTAAAGGAAATGGATATAAAAATCAATATATTTAAATCTATTGTTTTAGTTTATAAAGACACATTTGAAATATCCAAAGCATATCCCACGAGAGTGTCAAACCAAGTGTGTAGTTCGGCCCACTAGTTTTGCACCGAGTAAAGATTGATTTTATACCCAACCAACCTTTTTAGGGTTATTACCCCTAGGTGAATCTATGCCAAATCCTATATCTACTTGTTTCTATCCAAATGGGGATGTCTTTTCTAGGAAACCACCACTCTTTACTTCACCAAACTTTTAGGATGATCTCTTATATTCAAGATTATTCCTTGGGTTTTCTCTATTTTTGCATATTTTTAGTACTTGTGAAGGTAGTATAATGAGAGGGAATAAGTAATATCTCAATAAAAATATATCATGTAACGGCCCGACCCTAGTTACCCAGAGTCGGTGCATTATTACATTACATTGGCATGATCACAAGAAAGATCAAATATCGAAAGACAGATTGGTTTAATAGCCATGGAAACACTAGATATATTCATAAAGTTTTACATTACATTACAAAGTGAAAAACTACTACAACAACATAGTCTCCATATTCCACACTCATATCCCCACATACTATCCCTGCAGGTCATTCATAACTTACTTCTTCACATCTTGGGAAAAATAAAACATAGAAAAGGGGTGAGCTCAAATGCCCAGTAAGGATAACAATATAGCGGAAACTTTCAAAAATAAGCATAAACATTTAAGGCAATGTATAACTAAAACAAAAGCCTTTTAAACTTGAACTTCAACATAGTATGGCAAAAGAAAAATGAAATAATTCCATTTACTTATTCACATGGATATTCTACTAATCGAATAATCACATGCAATATCAATAACCACTTTCATAATGATGGAATGCATAATGCCAGACTATCATAACCACATAGCCAAGGCCTCGTGCCAAGACTACAAATAAGATTCTGTCAAGGCCTTGTGCCAAGACACTAGTTTGTCTCATGAGACCTACCGATTCAATTTTTTTTAGAATATACTTACGTTTAAAATTGCAAAAATACACTCCAGTGTTTTTCTGAAAACATTATGCAAGCTTCTGAAAAAAAAAACTAATTCTGAGACTGCTCGACTAATTACAGGCCATGATGGGTCCACTCCCAATCCCTTCCTATCTACCAAACTCGAGAGTTAGGTTTTCTGAAAACATTTTTAAGCTTGCGTTAAATACGTATACATTTGCACTGGATTTTCATATATTTGAGAGAAATGTCTCCTTTTTGAAATCATTAAAAAATCACATAACTATAAAAGAAAAACTTTATTTTGAAAATATCCTTACAAGCGTGTAAGGGAAGCTTCAAAGGTGTAATAATGGTAGAGTAAAACCGCACCTTCCGTATAAGTTAAAAAAAACATTCTTACCTTAATTTTATCGAAAAGGTTAAAAAGCACCTTGTTTGGAAAACGACGGAAAGATTCGTTTATAAACCTCTTATAAAAAGTCAAAAAAGGGTATAAATGACTTTAACCCATATTCTTGTAAATAGTAAAAATGTTTTGAAATACATTTTTAAGAAACATGGATGTGGATGATAAAGAGATCCCAGTAGATTATTACGTATAAACAACCTCGGATAATGAAGAGATTGTGAAATAACCCTTACCTTGTACTTTTCCTAGGTTGGGGTAGGTTAACCTCCTGTATAATGGTGAAATAATTGTTATTAAATTATACAAGAATTATATATATTAATATGATATCATATATGATCTTTTAACATTGATTTGTTAATAATATCTTTGAATTATCGTCGTTTCGGGTGTTAACTTACTCGTTTTCTTTTATATGTTTTGTTACATAATCCATGTTTGTCATGGATAGGTTATATATTATTCATATACAGAATGATATCAAGTCCTTAAAAATCATTTTTAAATCATCAAATGATAATTATACTTTAATGGATACGATGGAGAATGAATCTCATCGCGTTCGTGGAGACGGTAGTCCGTACGTACGCACGAGTGACAATATCATTCTTTTGATTAAAATAATATATAAATGGATGGTATATCATATATAAAGAATCATTAACATGTTATATTTATTATTTACATGAGTTACACATCATTATTATACCCATCTAAATAATAATATATTGAATAACAATTACACCACGACGTGGAGACGGTAAGCCGTACGTACGCACGTATGGTGACATGTTATTCAAAGGGTGGATAGAATACTGAATATGGTTTTACCATATTTATAATAACATCATAGTATATATATGATACTGGAGTTATTATTTTAGAATGGTAACAGCAAAGGAAGAAGACGTGGAAGAAGAAAGGAACTTGGAAAAGGGTGGTGAAATCATTACCTCTTCTTCGGGTTCTTCCTTTTGATTTGATCAAAAGGGGTCCTTAGGTTGGCTTTCTGATCAAACTAAGGCCTCTACGTTGTAGTGAGGGATGTTGGGAGAGTATGTTGGCAGAGTTTGGCCGAACCAAAAGGCTTTGAAGGTGTGAAGAAATGAGAAGGAGGAGTTCCCTTTTATAAGAGGGGTGAGGGGCACCTTTGGAAAAGCTAGAAATATTAATTTATAATAAATTCATATTCAGTTTCTAATGGCTCCAAAGTTGATTATTCAAAGGTTAAGGTGGGGATAGGTCTAAAAACACTCAACCAGTAGAATTTAGACAGGTTTGGGTACTTATATTAACCTTATCTTTAAGTATTAACTCTAAGTTAATTAGTTTCACTTTTACAATGTCTCTTTGTATTTTTATATTATATGGTTAATAAACTAACTATATACATCCAAGCGACCCACAAGTGGTCCATTAATAATACACCTATTATGAGTTAAGTCTCTTGTCCGAACCTTAGATTTTTAGGAATTTAATATCAATTAATAATATAATATTTGTTTTAAAAACTCTTTTATGTCAATTTTGACACTATTCAATAGTTGATTTTTGTGAAACTCTTAACAGAATTATTACTTCCAAAAAAGTTAATTAAATCAATCCTAATATTTCATATTATCCTAGAAAATTATTTTAATTCATTAAAAGTATCAAATTATATTTATTTGGGTATTTATAATATCAATTATTTTAAATTTTCACTATTATGGTAATTACTACATCATCATTGTGTCATAAATAAGTTAAATTATTTAATCTCTAAAAATTATAAATAAAATATCATTATCTAGGAAATCTTTTTAGATTTATAATTAATATTTATAGTCGAACATCCAACATATATAACCCTATGTAAATATTGTTTTTCTAAAAGATATTTGCTTGTGTCATTTTTGTATTCATTTTAACTTAATTAAAATAAAGTGTCCCTATCACCTACAAGTGGCTCCATGGGGTCCCAAAATCGAACCAAAGATACCTATGGTCCAACATGTATCAAAAAATAAGTATAGGACAGTTTTTAGGGTAATTTAGTATTATTATAATATTATTTTTTAACCCTTATTTACCGGATTTACCCTTAACCATGGTAAATAAAATATTTACCGCAGTAATTATTCAAAATGTCTAAAAATAAAAGTTACCTATTTACACAATTTGAACATCCTGATTCCAAATATGGAATCTATTTTTCCAAATTCAAAACACAGAAGTGGCATAAATTAATTTAAAATTAATTCCCGTTGTAAAAAAAAAGCGTGTTTTTAAGAGATAATAACTATCAAAAGATTGACACTTGTTTATGTTCGGTTTAATTGTAAAATTATGTCCAATGACCAACATTATATTAAATGGTAAAAATATATTCTAAGTATACTTTAAAACCAATCAAATTCATAATTTATCACTATTAATTATTTTGATTAAAAAAGTTGTTTTTAATTAAAATTTAGTAATTTTCACTATTCATCAAAATATTAAAGTTATCCGAAAAGTACCAAAATTTCACCTTAGGCTAAATTCGATATTACAAATCCAAAAATGAAGTCCATTTAAAAAAATAAAATATATATAATTTCAAAAAGTAGGTATTACTATTAAAAATGGCTAGTTTGATTGGTTATGGTGTGTTAGAACTCGGTGTTGCGTACAACACACGCTATCACATTATTCAAAGAGAAGCGTACCATAGAAGCTTGGGGTGTTACATTCTCCCCTCCTTAAAATAATTTCGTCCTCAAAATTTCTAGAATACTTATCACATGAAAATACTCAGGTGGTTCTTCATCATAAGTTCCTCGTGTTCCCACGTTGCCTCTTCCATCTTTTGGTTTCTCCACAAAACTTTTACCAGATGCGTCGTCCGGTTTCTCAGTACTTGTTCTCTTGTATCAAGAATCTTGACGGGCTCTTCGCAATACGACAGATCGGGTTCTAGTTCTAATTCCTCGTAAGTGAGTACATGCGTTGGGTCAGGCATGTATTTCCTCAACAGAGATACGTGGAACACATCGTGAACTTTGGAGAGACTTGGCGGCATTGCCAATCGGTAAGCTATAGCCCCAATTCGTTATAGAATTTCGAAGGGTCCGATGTACCTGAGACTCAATTTACCTTTCTTACCAAAAATTATGACTCCCTTCCATGGAGATACCTTCAGGAAAACATGATCACCGACTTGAAATTCCAAATCCTTCCTTCGATTATCGGCATAGCTCTTCTGTCTACTTTGAGCTGCTTTGATGTGATTTTGGATTACCTTCACCTTTTCCACCGTTTCCTCCACCAGTTCTGGGCCTACAAGTTTTCTTTCACCAACGTCATCCCAACAGGTTGGTGTACGACATCTCTTTCCATATAATGCTTCATATGGTTCCATCTGAATACTCAAATGGAAGCTATTGTTATAGGAAAATTCTACCAGAGGTAAATATTGATCCCACATACCCTGAAAGTCAAGTGAGCAAGATATCAACATGTCTTCTAAGGTTTGAATAGTCCGTTCTGATTGTCCGTCTGTCTGAGGGTGGTAAGCAGTGCTCAAATGAAGTTCAGTATCCAGGGATTTCTGAAGACTTTTCTAGAATCTTGAAGTAAAACGGGGATCACGATCAGAAACAATCGATAGGGGTACTCTATGAAGTCTCAGAAATTCATTAATATATAGTCTTGCTAGACGTTCCAGGGGTAGATCTTCTCTTATATCAAGAAAATGTGCTGACTTGGTAAAATGATCAACAATAACCCATATTGCATCGTTCCTTCTAGGAGTCTTTGGTAGCCCCATGACAAAGTCCATCGTAATATTGTCCCATTTCCACTCCGGTATGGGAAGAGGTTGCATGAATCCTCCAGGCTGTTGCCTCCCAGCTTTCACTTGTTGACAAACCATACATCTTGACAAAAAATCAGAAATCTCCCTCTTCATTTTGTCCCACCAAAAATGTTCCTTCAAATCTCTATACATTTTGGTGCTCCTAGGGTGTATAGAGAAATTGGAACTACGAGCATCATCCAGAAATTCTCTTTTTAGACCAGGTATATCGAGAACACAAAGTCTCTTCCCGAATTTCAAAATTCCATCTTCATATACAAAGTCTCTCAATCTCCCATCATTCACAGCTTTAATCTTATTTTTAAATTCTTCATCATCGGTTTGAGAACTCTTAATCCTTTCTAGTAAAGATGGTTTGGCAACCATTTGAAAAAGAATTGATGTTTCACCTTCCCTGGTTATTCTCATGTCCATCTTCACTAGATCCATGAAAATTGGATCCCTTTAAATTCTCATATTGTTCAAAACTCGATGGTCTTTTCTGCTCAAAGCATCTTCTACCCTGTTTACCTTCCCCGGGTGGTAGTGTATCGTACAATCATAATCCTTGAGTAATTCAAGCCATCTCCTTTGCCTCATGTTGAGTTCTTTTTGTGAGAAAACATACTTCAAACGCTTGTGATCAGTATAAATATCACATTTTTCACCATAGAGGTAGTGCCTCCATATCCTCAAAGCAAAGATCACACCTGCTAACTCGATATCATGAGTAGGATAGTTTTGTTCATGAATTTTCAACTTTCGTGATGCATAGGCAATAACCCTATCATTCTGCATAAGGACACAACCAAGTCCTTTCTTCGATGCATCACTATAAATAACAAACCCAGCATTCCCCAATGGTAGAGTCAATATAAGAGAATTGACTAATCTTATATTCAGTTCTTCGAAACATTCTTCAAACTCTTTTTTCCAAACAAATTTAACCCCTTTAAGTGTGAGCTTCATTAATGGGTTAGCCAATCGGGCAAAATTCTGGACGAAACGTCGATAATAACCTGCCAAACCAATAAAACTACGTACCTTAGTTATACTCGTAGGTGCTGGACATTCTTGGATTGCCTTGGTCTTAGAGGGATCAACAGAGATTCCATCTTTAGAGACAATATGGCCCTGAAAAGAAATCTCCTGAAGCCAGAATTCACACTTGCTAAACTTCCCATATAATTCATGTCTTCTCAAAGTCTCCAGGATAATGCGCAAGTGATTTTAATGATCTTCGTAGCTTTTGGATTATACCAAGATATCATCAATAAATACCACCACAAATTCATCAAGATACTCCTTGAAAACTCTATTCATCAGATCCATGAATACAGAGGGTGCATTAGTCAATCCAAAAGGCATTAAAGTAAACTCCTAATGCCCGTACCTGGTTCAAAATGCTATCTTAGGAATGTCTTCCTTCTTTACACAAAACTGATGGTATTCAGATCAAAGGTCAATCTTTGAAAAGTATTGATCTCCATGTAGTTGGTCAAATAAATCATCAATTCGAGGTAGGGGATACTTGTTCTTTATTGTTAAGGCATTGATCTCCCTGTAGTCGATACATAACCTCATAGATCCATCTTTCTTTTTAACAAAAAGAACAGGGGCTCCCCATGGAGAAACACTAGGGAGAATAAATACCTTATTAATCAATTCCTCTAGTTGTTTCTTTAGTTCAACTAATTCTACAGTGGCCATTCTATAAGGGGTCTTTGATATAGGCCTTGATCCAGGAATTAAATCAATGGAAAACTCAACTTCTCGTTCTGGAGGATGTCCAGGTAAATCTTCCGGAAATACATCTACAAATTCTTTCACAACAGGTACATCCTCTATTTGAACATTCCTTTCCTCACCCACAGTTATTTCATTCTCTTCCTCCCCAATAATTGAATTTAGTTGAGCTACTGGGGGTGGATCTAAATAAGAATTAGGTGGTGACGATTCTTCTCTAAAGATAAGGTGTTCCTTATCATTATCATCAAGAATCGTTACCTCTTTCTTCTTACAATAAATCTTTGCATCATAGTTCGAAAGCCAGTTCATACCGAGGATTATATCAAACTCAATCATAGGTATGGCGATGAGATCAGCAGATAAAGAACATTTATGTGCTCTAATGGGGACTGATTCACAAAACTTTGTTGCAATGATACTTCCCTTAGGATTTTTAACTGACAACTCCCTTGTTAAATAAAATTGGAAATATCTAATTTTCTTAGCAAACTGGGAAGATATGAAATAATGCGATGATCCAGAATCAAATAATGCATTTGCTAAACTTGAGGAAACCATTAAATTACCTGCCACTATGTCTTTCGGAGCTTCTACCTCAGCAGTATTGATAGCATAAGCTTGGCCTTGATCCCTTGGCCTTTTCTGAGGTAAGTTCTCTTGACACTTAGGACATTCATTTGCATAATTCCCCATCTCCCTGCAATTGTAGCACTGAACGTTGGTGGCTTCCCTCTTCCCCTTGCAATCACGAGCTTGGTGGCCTTTTTCACCACACTTGTAACAGACTCCCGTTCCCTTCAAGCAAGTACCGTGGTGTTTCTTCCCACATTTACCACAGGATGGATATTCAACCTTTCCCTTCTTCCCCTTATTTCCATTCCCAGATTGATCAGCATGCCTCTTCTTCTCTTGCTTTGCTTTAAAGTCATAAGACTTAGAGAATTCCTTTTCGGTCTTGATAGCACATGAGACAATGTCTTCGTATGACGAGAAGGATTGTGAGACTAATGCTCGACGGAGAAATGGTTTTAACCCATCAAAGAAACGGTCAATATTACTTCTTGGGTTAAGTATATAATCACAAGTATACCTTGCTAACCTTGTAAAGTTAGCCTCATACTTTGTGACATTCTCATCCTCCTTCTATCTTAGACTTAGAAATTGCCTTTCCATATCTGCTCGATGGTCGCGAGGAAAGTATTTTTCTAAAAACAGATCTTTGAACTCCCTCCATTCCGTATTTGATACTTCATCATCTTCCTTCGTATTTTGAATCAATGACCACCATTGATTAGCATCTCCAGTGAGGCGGTAAACTGCCATGATAACGTTTTCCCTTTCATTACTCCCCAAAGCCTGAAATATTTTCTCTAGGGAAAATATACATTGATCAGCTACTAAGGGATTTGTACTCCCATTGAACGTTGGTGGTTGTTGCCTCATGAATCGATCTAACATTGATCCTCCATGATGCGGATTAGGGTGCTCCATATGGGTAAGTTTATTATTCATAACCTGAGTGAGTTGTCCCAGTATGGTGATTAGCTGATCAGCACCAGTTGCATCACCAGCTCCACTATAATTATCTTGAGCAGGAGGGAAATCCCTACATGGAGTGCGTGCATTGATTTGGTTTCCATTTCTTCCACTAGGCGCCATTTCTAAACAATGGCATAAACTAGATCAGTTTATGAATCAAAATACATAATCTCATACTTACAAAACACTTAACATAAATTGAACTATTAATGGATATGATCCATAATCATAAAAATGTTTTCTTTGAGGAAGTATATACTCATAAACCCTTTATAATTATTTGTAAAGGAAATGAGAGTTATCCTAAGCATATCCCCCGAGAGTGTCGTAACCAAGAGTGCAGCAAGGCCCGTTGTCGTGCACCAGTTCCCGTTCGAGTCTAGCTCAAAGCGGTGTTTTCGGGTTTTACCCCTAGGTACATATGTGCCAGAGCCACCTCTACCTGCTCATATCCAGATAGGGATGTATTGCTCAGAAAACTCACAAAATCTCTACAATACCAAAATTATAGGAAGTTCTTATATACTAATCCTCAAAGTTCATCTTAGGTCTACGTGCTCTAATCAGAGTTTACCTAAATCTAGCTTCCAAGGTTTGTACTAAACTTCCTCTGATATCAACTGTAACGCCCCGACCCTAGTTACCCAGAGTCGGTGCATTATTACATTACATTGGCATGATCACAAGAAAGATCAAATCTCGAAAGACCAATTGGTTTAGTAGCCTTGGAAACACTAGATATATTCATAAAGTTTTACATTACATTACAAAGTGAAAAACTACTACAAAAACATAGTCTCCATATTCCACACTCATATCCGCACATACTATCCCTGCAGGTCATTCATAACTTACTTCTTCACATCCTGGGAAAAATAAAACATAGAAAAGGGGTGAGCTCAAATGCCCAGTAAGGATAACAATATAGAGGAAACTTTCAAAAATAAGCATAAACATTTAAGGCAATGTATAACTAAAACAAAAGCCTTTTAAACTTGAACTTCAATATAGTATGGCAAAAGAAAAATGAAATAATGCCATTTACTTATTCACATGGATATTCTACTAATCGAATAATCACATGCAATATCAATAACCACTTTCATAATGATGGAATGCATAAGGCCAGACTATCATAACCACATAGACAAGGCCTCGTTCCAAGACTAAAAATAAGATTTTGTCAAGGCCTTGTGCCAAGACACTAGTTTGTCTCATGAGACCTACCGATTCAATTTTTTTTAGAATATACTTACGTTTAAAATTGAAAAAATACACTCCAGTGTTTTTCTGAAAACATTATGCAAGCTTCTGAAAACAAAATAACTAATTCTGAGACTGCTCGACTAATTACAGGCCATGATGGGTCCACTCCCAATCCCTTCCTGTCTACCAAACTCGAGAGTCAAGTTTTCTAAAAACATTTTTAAGCTTGCGTTAAATACGTATACATTTGCACTGGATTTTCATATATTTGAGAGAAATGTCTCCTTTTTGAAATCATTTAAAAATCACATAACTATAAAAGAAAAACTTTATTTTGAAAATATCCTTACAAGCATGTAAGGGAAGCTTCAAAGGTGTAATAATGGTAGAGAATAACCACACCTGCCGTATAAGTTAAAAAAAACATTCTTACCTTAATTTTGTCGAAAAGGTTAAAAAGCACCTTGTTTGGAAAACGACGGAAAGGTTCCTTTATAAACCTCTTATAAAAAGTCAAACAAGGGTATAAATGAATTTAACCCATATTCTTGTAAATATTAAGAATGTTTTGAAATACATTTTTAAGAAACATGGATGTGGATGATAAAGAGATCCCAGTAGATTATTATGTATAAACAACCTCAGATAATGAAGAGATTGTGAAATAACCCTTACCTTGTACTTTTCCTTGGTTGGGGTAGGTTAACCTCCTGTATAATGGTGAAATAATTGTTATTAAATTATACAAGAATTATATATATTAATATGATATCATATATGATCTTTTAACATTGATTTGTTAATAATATCTTTGAATTATCATCGTTTCGGGTGTTAACTTACTCATTTTATTTTATATGTTTTGTTACATAAGCCATGTTTGTCATGGATAGGTTGTATATTATTAATATACAGAATGATATCAAGTCCTTAAACATCATTTTTAAATCATCAAATGATAATTATACTTTAATGGATACGATGGAGAATGAATCTCATCGCGTTCGTGGAGACGGTAGTCCGTACGTACGCACGAGTGACAATATCATTCTTTTGATTAAAATAATATATAAATGGATGGTATATCATATATAAAGAATCATTAACATGTTATATTTATTATTTACATGAGTTACACATCATTATTATACCCATCCAAATAATAATATATTGAATAACAATTACACCACGACGTGGAGACGGTAAGCCGTACGTACGCACGTATGGTGACATGTTATTCAAAGGGTGGATAGAATAATGAATATGGTTGTACCATATTTATAATAACATCATAGTATATATATGATACTAGAGTTATTATTTTATAATGGTAACAACAAAGGAAGAAGAAGTGGAAGAAGAAAGGAACTTGGAAAAGGGTGGTGAAATCATTACCTCTTCTTCGGGTTCTTCCTTTTGATTTGATCAAAAGTGCTCCTTAAGTTGACTTTATGATCAAACTAAGGCCTCTAGGTTGTAGTGAGGGATGTTGGGAGAGTATTTGGGCAGAGTTTGGCTGAACCAAAAGGCTTTTAAGGTTTGAAGAAATGAGAAGGAGGAGTTCCCTTTTATAAGAGGGGTGAGGGGCGCCTTTGGAAAAGCTAGAAATATTAATTTATAATAAATTCATATTCGGTTTCTAATAGCTCCAAAGTTGATTATTAAAAGGTTAAGGTGGGGATAGGTCGACAACCACTTAACCAATAGAATTTATACAGGTTTGGGTACTTATATTAACCTTATCTTTAAGTATTAACTCTAAGTTAATTAGTTTCAGTTTTACAATGTCTCTTTGTATTTTTATATTATATGGTTAATAAACTTACTATATACATCCAAGCGACCCCCAAGTGGTCCATTAATAATACACCTATTATGAGGTAAGTCTCTTGGACTAACCTTATATTTTTAGGAATTTAATATCAATTAATAATATAATATTTGTTTTAAAAACTCTTTTATGTCAATTTTGACACTATTCAATAGTTGATTTTTGTGAAACTACTAACAGAATTATTACTTAGAAAAAAGTTAATTAAATCAATCATAATATGTCATATTATCCTAGAAAATTATTGTAATTCATTAAAAGTCTCAAATTATATTTATTTGGGTATTTATAATATCAATTATTTTAAATTTTCACTATTATGGTAATTACTCCATCATCATTGTGTCATAAATAAGTTAAATTATTTAATCTCTAAAAATTATAAATAAAATATCATTATCTAGGAAATATTTTTAGATTTATAATGAATATTTATAGTCGAACAGCCAACATATATAACCCTATGTAAAAATTGTTTTTCTAAAAGATATATGCTTGTGTCATTTTTGTATTCATTTTAACTTAATTAAAATAAAGTGTCCCTATCACCTACAAGTGGCTCCATGGGGTCCCAAAATCGACCCAAAGATTCCTATGGTCAAACATGTATCAACCAATAAGGCTAGGACACGTTTTAGGGTAATTTAGTATTATTATAATATTATTTTTTAACCCTTATTTACCGGATTTACCCTTAACCATGGTAAATAAAATATTTATCGCAGTAATTATTCAAAATGTCTAAAAATAAAAGTTACCTATTTACACAGTTTGAACATCCTGATTCCAAATATGGAATCCATTTTTCCAAATTCAAAACACAGAAGTGGCAGAAATTAATTTAAAATTAATTCCCGTTGTTAAAACAAAAAGCGTGTTTTTAAGAGATAATAACTATCAAAAGATTGACACTTGTTTATGTCCGGTTTAATTGTAAAATTATGTCCAATGACCAAAATTATATTAAATGGTTAAAATATATTCTAAGTATACTTTGAAACCACTCAAATTCATAATTTATCACTATTAATTATTTTTATTAAAAAAGTTGTTTTTAATTAAAATTTAGTAATTTTCACTATTCATCAAAATATTAAAGTTATCCGAAAAGTACCAAAATTTCACCTTAGGATAAATTCGATATTACGAATCCAAAAATGAAGTCCATTTTAAAAAATAAAATATATATAATTTCAAAAAGTAGGTATTACTATTCAAAATGGCTAGTTTGATTGGTTATGGTGTGTTAGAACTCGGTGTTGCGTACAACACACGCTATCACATTATTCAAAGAGAAGCGTACCGTAGAAGCTTGGGGTGTTACATTCTACCCTCCTTCAAATAATTTCGTCCTCGAAATTTCTAGAATACTTATCACATGAAAAGACTCGGGTGGTTCTTCATCATAAGTTCCTCGGTTTCCCACGTTGTCTCTTCCATCTTATGGTTTCTCCACAAAACTTTTACCAGACGCGTCGTCCGGTTTCTCAGTACTTGTTCTCTTGTATCAAGAATCCTGACGGGCTCTTCGCAATAAGACAGATCGGGTTCCAGTTCTAATTCCTCATAAGTGAGTACATGCGTTGGGTCAGGCATGTATTTCCTCAACAGAGATACGTGGAACACATCGTGAACTTTGGAGAGACTTGGCGGCATTGCCAATCGGTAAGCTACAGCCCCAATTCGTTTTAGAATTTCAAAGGGTCCGATGTACCTGGGACTCAATTTACCTTTATTACCAAAACGTATGACTCCCTTCCATGGAGATACCTTCAGGAAAACATGATCACCGACTTGAAATTCAAAATCCTTCCTTCGATTATCGGCATAGCTCTTCTGCCTACTTTGAGCTGCTTTGATGTGATTTTGGATTACCTTCACCTTTTCCACCGTTTCCTCCACCAGTTCTAGGCCTACAAGTTTTCTTTCACCAACGTCATCCCAACAGGTTGGTGTACGACATCTCTTTCCGTATAACGCTTCATATGGTGCCATCTGAATACTCGAATGGAAGCTATTGTTATAGGAAAATTCTACTGAGAGGTAAATGTTGATCCCACATACCCTGAAATTCAAGTGAGCAAGATATCAACATGTCTTCTAAGGTTTGAATAGTCCGTTCTGATTGTCCGTCTGTCTGAGGGTGGTAAACAGTGCTCAAATGAAGTTTAGTATCCAGGGATTTCTGAAGACTTTTCCAGAATCTTGAAGTAAAACGGGGATCACAATCAGAAACAATCGATAGGGGTACTCCATGAAGTCTCACTAATTCTTTAATATATAGTCTTGCTAGAAGTTCCAGGGGTAGATCTTCTCTTATAGCAAGAAAATGTGCTGACTTGGAAAGACGATCAACAATAACCCATATTTCATCGTTCCTTCTAGGAGTGTTTGGTAGCCCCATGACAAAGTCCATCGTAATATTGTCCCATTTCCACTCCGGTATGGGAAGAGGTTGCATGACTCCTCCAGGCTGTTGCCTCCCAGCTTTCACTTGTTGACAAATCATACATCTTGACACAAAATCAGCAATCTCCCTCTTCATGTTGTCCCACCAAAAATGTTCCTTCAAATCTCTATACATTTTGGTGCTCCCAGGGTGTATAGAGAAATTGGAACTATGAGCATCATCCAGAAATTCCCTTTTTAGATCAGGTATATCGGGAACACAAAGTCTCTTCCTGAATTTCAAAATTCCATCTTCATATACAAAGTCTCTCAATCTCCCATCATTCACAGCTTTAATCTTCTTTTTAAATTCTTCATCATCGGTCTGAGAACTCTTAATCCTTTCTAGTAAAGATGGTTTGGCAACTATTTGAAAAAGAATTGATGTTTCACCTTCCCTGGTTATTCCCATGTCCATCTTCACTAGATCCATGAAAATTGGATCCCTTTCAATTCTCATATTGTTCAAAACTCCATTTTCTTTTCTGCTCAAAGCATCTTCTACCCTGTTTGCCTTCCCCGGGTGGTAGTGTATCGTACAATCATAATCCTTGAGTAATTCAAGCCATCTCCTTTGCCTCATGTTGAGTTCTTTTTGTGAGAAAATATACTTCAAACTCTTGTGATCAGTATAAATCTCACATTTTTCACCATAGAGGTAGTGCCTCCATATCTTCAAATCAAAGATCACAGCTGCTAACTCGAGATCATGAGTAGGATAGTTTTGTTCATGAATTTTCAACTGTCGTGATGCATAGGCAATAATCCTATCATTCTGCATAAGGACACAACCAAGTCCTTTATTCGATGCATCACTATAAATAACAAACCCATCATTCCCCGATGGTAGAGTGAATATAGGAGCATTGACTAATCTTCTCTTCAGTTCTTCGAAACATTCTTCACACTCTTTTGTCCAAACAAATTTAACCCCTTTACGTGTGAGCTTCGTTAATGGGTTAGCCAATCGGGAAAAATTCTGGACGAAACGTTGATAATAACCTGCCAAACCAATAAAACTATGTACCTCCGTTATAATCGTAGGTGCTGGCCATTAATGGATTGCCTTGGTCTTAGAGGGATCAATAGAGATTCCATCTTTAGAGAAAATATGGCCAAGAAAAGAAATCTCCTGAAGCCAGAATTCACACTTGCTAAACTTCCCATATAATTCATGTCTTCTCAGAGTCTTCAGGATAATGCGCAAGTGATTTTCATGATCTTCATAGCTTTTGGAGTATACCAAGATATCATCAATAAATACCACCACAAATTCATTGAGATACTCCTTGAAAACTCTATTCATCAGATCCATGAATACAGAGGGTGCATTAGTCAATCCAAAAGGCATTAAAGTAAACTCGTAATGCCCGTACCTGGTTCGAAATGCTGTCTTAGGAATGTCTTCCTGCTTTACACACAACTGATGGTATCCAAATCGAAGGTCAATCTTTGAAAAGTATTGAGCTCCATGCAGTTGGTCAAATAAATCATCAATTCAAGGTAGGGGATACTTGTTCTTTATTGTTATAGCATTGATCTCCCTGTAGTCGATACATAACCTCATAGATCCATCTTTCTTTTTAACAAAAAGAACAGGGGCTCCCCATGGAGAAAGACTAGGGAGAACAAATCCCTTATTACTCAATTCCTCTAGTTGTTTATTTAGTTCAACTAATTATACTGTGGCCATTCTATAAGGGGTCTTTGATATAGGCCTTGATCCAGGAATTAAATCAATGGAAAACTCAACTTCTCGTTCTGGAGGATGTCCAGGTAAATCTTCTGGAAATACATCTACAAATTATTTCACAACAGGTACATCCTCTATTTGAACATTCCTTTCCTCACCCACAGTTATTTCATTCTCTTCCTCCCCAATAATTGAATTTAGTTGAGCTACTGGGGGTGGATCTAAATAAGAATTAGGTGGTGACTATTCTGCTCTAAAGATAAGGTGTTCCTTATCATTATCATCAAGAATCATAACCTATTTCTTCTTATAATAAATCATCGCATTATAGTCCGAAATCCAGTTCATACCGAGGATTATATCAAACTCAATCATAGGTATGATGATGAGATCAGCAGATAAAGAACATTTATGTGCTCTAATGGGGACTGATTCACAAAACTTTGTTGCAATGATACTTCCCTTAGGATTTTTAACTGACAACTCCCTTGCTAAATCAAATTGGAAATATCTAATTTTCTTGGCAAACTGGGAAGATATGAAACAATGCGATGATCCAGAATCAAATAATGCATTTGCTAAACTTGAGGAAACCATTAAATTACCGGCCACCACGTCTTTCGGAGCTTCTAACTCAGCAGTAGTGATAGCATAAGCTCGGCCTTGATCCCTTGTCCTTTTCTGAGGTAAGTTCTCCTGACGCTTAGGACATTCATTTTCATAATGCCCCATCTCCCTGCAATTGTAGCACTGAATGTTGGTGGCTTCCTTCTTCCCCTTACAATCACGATCTTGGTGGCCTTTTTAACCACACTTGTAACAGACTCCCGTTCCCTTCAAGAAAGTACCAGGGTGTTTCTTCCCACATTTACCACAGGATGGATATTCAACCTTTCCCTTCTTCCCCTTATTTCCATTCCCAGATTGATCAGCAGGCCTATTCTTCTCTTGATTTGCTTTAAAGTCATAAGACTTAGAGAATTTCTTTTCAGTCTTGATAGCACATGAGACAATGTCTTCGTATGACGAGAAGGATTGTGAGACTAATGATCGAAGGAGAAATGGTTTTAACCCATCAAAGAAACGATCAATATTACTTCTTGGGTTATGTATATAATCACCAGCATACCTTGCTAACCTTGTAAAGTTAGCCTCATACTTTGTGACATTCTCATCCTCCTTCTGTCTCAGACTTAGAAATTGCCTTTCCATATCTGTTCAATGGTCGCGAGGAAAGTATTTTTCTAAAAACAGATCTTTGAACTCCCTCCATTCCATATTTGATACTTCATCATCTTCCTTCATATTTTGAATCAATTACCACCATTGATCAGCATCTCCAGTGAGGCGGTAAACTGCCATGATAACTTTTTCCCTTTCATTACTCCCCAAAGCCTGAAATATTTTCTCTAGGGAAAATATCCATTGCTCAGCTACTAAGGGATTTGTACTCCCATTGAACATTGGTGGTTATTGACTCATGAATCAATCTAACATTGATCCTCCACGCTGCGGATCAGGGTGCTCCATACGGGTAAGGTTATTATTCATAACCTGAGTGAGTTGTTCCAGTATGGTGATTAGCTGATCAGCACCAGTTGCATCACCAGCTCCACTATAATTATCTTGAGCAGGAGGGCAATCCCTACATGGAGTGCGTGCATTGATTCGGTTTCCATTTCTTCCACTAGGTGCCATTTCTAAACAATGGAATAAACTAGATCAGTTTATGAATCAAAATACATAATCCCATACTTACAAAACACTTAACATAAATTGAACTATTAATGGATATAATCCATAATCATAAAAATGTTTTCTTTGAGGAAGTATATACTCATAAACCCTTTATAATGATTTGTAAAGAAAATGAGAGTTATCCTAAGCATATCCCCCGGGAGTGTCGTAACCAAGAGTGCAGCAAGGCCTGTTGTCGTGCACCAGTTCCCGTTCGATTCTAGCTCAAAGCGGTGTTTTTGGGTTTTACCCCTAGGTACATCTGTGCCAGAGCCGCCTCTACCTGCTCGTATCCATACAGGGATGTATTGCTCGGAAAACTCACAAAATATCTACAATACCAAAATTCTAGGAAGTTCTTCTATACTAATCCTCAAAGTTCATCTTAGGTCTACGTGCTCTAATTAGAGTTTATCTAAATCTAGCTTCCAAGGTTTTTACTAAACTTCCTCTAATACCAACTGTAACGCCCCGACCCTAGTTACCCAGAGTCGGTGCATTATTACATTACATTGGCATGATCACAAGAAAGATCAAATCTCGAAAGACCAATTGGTTTAGTAGCCTTGGAAACACTAGATATATTCATAAAGTTTTAAATTACATTACAAAGTAAAAAACTACTACAACAACATAGTCTCCATATTCCACACTCATATCCCCACATACTATCCCTGCAGGTCATTCATAACTTACTTCTTCACATCCTGGGAAAAATAAAACATAGAAAAGGGGTGAGCTCAAATGCCCAGTAAGGATAACAATATAGCGGAAACTTTCAAAAATAAGCATAAACATTTAAGGGAATGTATAAATAAAACAAAAGCCTTTTAAACTTGAACTTCAACATAGTATGGAAAAAGAAAAATGAAATAATTCCATTTACTTATTCACATGGATATTCTACTAATCGAATAATCACATGCAATATCAATAACCACTTTCATAATCATGGAATGCATAATGACAGACTATCATAACCACATAGCCAAGATCTCATTCCAAGACTACAAATAAGATGTTGTCAAGGCCTTGTGCCAAGACACTAGTTTGTCTCATGATACCTACCGATTCAATTTTTTTTAGAATATACTTATGTTTAAAATTTCAAAAATACACTCCAGTGTTTTTCTGAAAACATTATGCAAGATTATGAAAACAAAATAACTAATTCTGAGACTGCTCGACTAATTACAGGCCATGATGGGTCCACTCCCAATCCCTTCCTGTCTACCAAACTCGAGAGTCAGGTTTTCTGAAAACATTTTCAATCTTGCGTTAAATACGTATACATTTGCACTGGATTTTCATATATTTGAGAGAAATGTCTCATTTTTGAAATCATTTAAAAATCACATAACTATAAAAGAAAAACATTATTTTGAAAATATCCTTAAAAGCATGTAAGGGAAGCTTCAAAGGTGTAAGAATGGTAGAGAATAACCACACCTTCCGTATAAGTTTAAAAAAACATTCTTACCTTAATTTTGTTGAAAAGGTTAAAAAGAAACTTGTTTGGAAAACGACGGAAAGATTCCTTTATAAACCTCTTATAAAAATTCAAACAAGGGTATAAATGACTTTAACCCATATTCTTGTAAATAGTAAAAATGTTTTGAAATACATTTTTAAGAAACATGGATGTGGATGATAAAGAGATCCCAATAGATTATTACGTATAAACAACCTCGGGTAATGAAGAGATTGTGAAATAACCCTTACCTTGTACTTTTCCTTGGATGGGGTAGGTTAAGCTCCTGTATAATGGTGAAATAATTGTTATTAAATTATAAAAGAATTATATATATTAATATGATATCATATATGACCTGTTAACATTGATTTGTTAATAATATCTTTGAATTATCGTCGTTTCAGGTGTTAATTTACTCGTTTTGTTTTATATGTTTTGTTACATAAGCCATGTTTGTCATGGATAGTTTGTAAATTATTCATATACAAAATGATATCAAGTCCTTAAACATCATTTTTAAATCATCAATTGATAATTATACTTTAATGGATACGATGGAGAATGAATCTCATCGCGTTCGTGGAGACGGTAGTCCGTACGTACGCACGAGCGACAATATCATTATTTTGATTAAAATAATATATAAATGGATGGTATATCATATATAAAGAATCATTAACATGTTATATTTATTATTTACATGACTTACACATCATTATTATACCCATCCAAATAATAATATATTGAATAACAATTACACCACGACGTGGAGACGGTAAGCCGTACGTACGCACGTATGGTGACATGTTATTCAAAGGGTGGATAGAATACTGAATATGGTTGTACCATATTTATAATAACATCAAAGTATATATATGATACTGGAGTTATTATTTTATAATGGTAACAACAAAGGAAGAATAAGTTGAAGAAGAAAGGAACTTGGAAAAGGGTGGTGAAATCATTACCTCTTCTTCGGGTTCTTCCTTTTGATTTGATCAAAAAGGCTCCTTAGGTTAGATTTATGATCAAACTAAGGCCTCTAGGTTTTAGTGAGGGATTTTGGGAGAGTATTGGGGCAGATTTTGGCCGAACCAAAAGGCTTTGAAGGTGTGAAGAAATGATAAGGAGGAGTGCCCTTTTATAAGAGGGCTGAGGGGCACCTTTGGAAAAGCTAGAAATATTAATTTATAATAAATTCATATTCGGTTTCTAATGGCTCCAAAGTTTATTATTCAAAGGTTAAGGTGGGGATAGGTCTAAAACCACTCAACCAATATAATTTAGACAGGTTTGGGTACTTAAATTAACCTTATCATTAAGTATTAACTCTACGTTAATTAGTTTCACTTTTACAATATCTCTTTGTATTTTTATATTATATGGTTAATAAACTTACTATATACATCCAATAGACCCCCAAGTGGTCCATTAATAATACACCTATTATTAGGTAAGTATATTTGCCGAACCATATATTTTTAGGAATTTAATATCAATTAATAATATAATATTTTTTTTAAAAATTCTTTTATGTCAATTTTGACACTATTCAATAGTTGATTTTTGTGAAACTCCTAACAGAATTATTACTTCAAATAAAGTTAATTAAATCAATCCTAATATGTCATATTATCCTAGAAAATTATTTTAATTCATTAAAAGTCTCAAATTATATTTATTTGGGTATTTATAATATCAATTATTTTAAATTTTCACTATTATGGTAATTACTGCATCATCATTGTGTCATAAATAATTTAAATTATTTAATCTCTAAAAATTATAAATAAAATATCATTATCTAGGAAATAATTTTATATTTCTAATGAATATTTATAGTCAAACATCAAACATATATAACCCTATGTAAAAATTGTTTTTCTAAAAGATATATGCTTGTGTCATTTTTGTATTCATTTTAACTTAATTAAAATAAAGTGTTCCTATCACCTACAAGTGGCTCCATGGGGTCCCAAAATCGACCCAAAGATGCCTATGGTCGAACATGTATCAACCAATAAGGCTAGGACACGTTTTAGGGTAATTTAGTATTATTATAATATTATTTTTTAACCCTTATTTACCGGATTTACTCTTAACCATGGTAAATAAAATATTTACCGCAGTAATTATTCAAAATGTCTAAAAATAAAAGTTACCTATTTACACAATTTGAACATCCTGATTCCAAATATGGAATCCATTTTTCCAAATTCAAAACACAGAATTGGCGGAAATTAATTTAAAATTAATTCCCGTTGTTAAAACGAAAAGCGTGTTTTTAAGAGATAATAACTATCAAAAGATTGACACTTGTTTATGTCCGGTTTAATTATAAAATTATGTCCAATGACCAACATTATATTAAATGGTAAAAATATATTCTAAGTATACTTTAAAACCACTCAAATTCATAATTTATCACTATTAATTATTTTGATTAAAAAAGTTGTTTTTAATTAAAATTTAGTAATTTTCACTATTCATCAAAATATTAAAGTTATCCGAAAAGTACCAAAATTTCACCTTAGGCTAAATTCGATATTACGAATCCAAAAATGAAGTCCAGTTTAAAAAATAAAATATATATAATTTCAAAAATTAGGTATTACTATTCAAAACGGCTAGTTTGATTGGTTATGGTGTGTTAGAACTCGGTGTTGCGTACAACACACGCTATCACATTATTCAAAGAGAAGCGTACCGTAGAAGCTTGGGGTGTTACATATCAAATTTATGATAATACCATGAATTTACAATCATGGAAATATTATAAATAATTTCAAATGATATTATAGTAAAATAATTATAATTGAAAAGAAAAGTGGAGTATTGTAAATCCTTATTATATATTATTTTTTTAAACAAAAAAATACAAAAAAATGGGAAACTATTTGAATAGGAATCTTGATAACAAAATTTGAACCTAATAATTGGAAAAGTCTTAAAATCATAGAACATTAAATATGATCATAACTCAATAAAAGGTAATTGAGTTAATAATTACCTTACCTAAAGTATCGATTTGATTGGTATACACATATAACTAACATGAATGGCCAAGTTAAGTTTATTAAATATTTTATTCAAAAACTTTTTCATTTTTTTTTTCATTTTTCAAGGCCCATTTATTACCATATGTTATCCATTTATCATATAGTTTTTACTCTCAACAGCTACTTGGCCTTGTTTTATCAATTTATATAAAACTAATTTGGTATGTTTACTATGGCTGAAAGAGTGATAAAATAGTTTATAATCTCCAAAATTTTATAATTTTGTTTATCATTATAGTTATACAATAGTTATATAGTTATATAGATTATCTAAATAGATTGAAATTATGAAATATGTCTCAATATACTCAATTTTAGGTGGTTAAAATTACTATGATAAATTTATGTCAATATCATTAATATAATTCCCAATTTATCATTCAAGAATCAGAATTATGTCATAAATATTGTATTTATTCATTAAATCCATTTATAAAACCATCCATGTATCCCCTTACCTAAAAATATCCATATCTAACTTTACTAATCCCATGAATATAGGATCCTTTTCTATCCTCATCATGTTTAGAACTACATGGTCATTTCTACTCAATGCATTAACTATATTGTTTTTCTTTCTAGGATGGTAGTGTATCAAATAGTAATAGTACTAGATTAATTTCAACCATCTACTCTATATCATTTTAACTCTTTATGAGATCATATACTTCACACTTTTGTGATCTTTAAAAAATTCACATCTTTCACCATAAAGATAGTTCCTTTATATCATCAAGGAAAAGATTACAACTACCAACCCAAGATCATGAGTCTGATAGTTTTGTTCATCGATTTTTAATTTCCTTGATTCCTAATAAACAACTTTATCATTTTGTATAAGTAAACATTCTGATCATTTCTTCAATGCATCATTATAAATAACAAATCCTTCCTTTCTTGAGGGAAAAGTCAATACCTAGGAATTAACTAATCTGTTCTAAAAATCTTAAAAAAAATTCTCACATTACTCTGTCTATGTGAATTTAAAACCTTTACAAGTTAACTTGGTCAAAAATTTGGAAAATCTAATAAAATTTGGAACAAATCACCGATAATAACTGACTAATCCAAGGAAACTATGTATCTCAGTTACGTTCGGCAATGTAGGCCATTCTTAGACTTCCTTAGTCTTTAAAGGGTCAACAAATATTAAATACTTGGAGATATTATGGATAAAAAAATAAACTTTCTAGATCCAAAATTCAAACTTACTTAATTTACTATATAACTCCTTTCCTCTAAGAGACTCTAAAATTATTCAAAAAATGATTCTTATACTCTTTATATATTTTATATTATATAAAGATATCATCAATAAATACCACAATGAAATAATATATATAATCTTTCAATACCATATTCTTAATATTCATAAACACAGAGGTGGAATTAGTTAATATAAGGGAATTAATATAAAATCATAACGTACATACCCCAAACAAAATGTCGTCTTTGGTATTTCATCATTCTTCACTATTAATCTATAGAAACCAGAACAAAGTCTAATCTTAAAAAAGTATTGATATCCTCAAATTTTACTAAATAATTCATCAATACATAGAAAAATACACTTATTATTTATATTGATAACATTTATTTCCCTACAATCGATGAAAAACCTCATTAAAAGATTCCCCCTTTTAATAGATAGATAGGGGCTACCCAAGGTGAAAGACTAGGGCGTATGAATCCCTTTTAACATAACCTATTTATTTTATTCTTTTAATATACCAGTTATACTAGGTCCATTATATATAGATTCTTAGATATATATTTTTCATCAGGGATAAGTTAAATGGAAAACTTGACTTCATGCTCAGGCGTATGCCCAGACAATTCTTCTAAAAATACATCAATGTATTCTTAATCATTAGGAATATCTTCCATTATAAAGACATATTTACCATATATAGATTGTGTTCTCTCTTCCTCTTCTCATATTATTTTTTTAAAGTAATATACTAGAGGTGGATCCAGAAAAGAATTAGATAATTAAGTCTTTATCCTAAAAAAGGGATTTTATAACTCTCTCACAAATAGTAATATCATTCTACTGAAAATAAATTATTTCATTGTAATTTAAGAGTCAATCCATACTAATTATTATGTAAAAATTAACCATAAGTATAATAATTAAGTTTTTATCTAGAGAATATCTATAAATCTTAATAGAGACAACCCAATATATCCTTATTGCAATAATATTACCACTAGATGTTTTGATTGATAACCCATTTCTCAATGTGTTAGGGGATGATTTAATGTTCTTATAAAACATACATGATATAAAAGAATGTGTAGATCTGGAATAAAATAGACAATTATCCAACTTTGATTTTATAATCAATGTATATTCTATTACATAATTATTAAAATCAATCCCACTTGTAGTGATGAATTAATATTAACCTTTCACCTTTGTATTTGTTTGGGGTAAATTACCTTGTCACATAGGGAATTGATTTAAATAGTTCCATATCTCCTTAGAGTTTAAGAATTGAAAATTTGAATTTCTCTTTTTTCATTCTTGATCTTGGTGACCTTTATCATCACACTTGAAGCAAACTCCCATTCCCTTAAAACATTCCCCATGGTGCTTCTTTCCACAATTATTACATATAAAAAATCCTACTCTTCCCTCTTTCTCCTTCACCACATTCTTTATATCATCATGCTTCATCTTCCTCTTATTCTCATACTTTTCTTTGAACACATAATACTTGGAGAATTATTTCTCTATATTGATGGAACTTGATACTATATACTCATATGAAGAATTTTTTTTCAATAATAAAGTGCTTTTAAGAATCAGCTTCAAACCATCATATAAGTTATTATCTTTAATTTATAGATTAATATCACAGTCTTCAAAATGTATTGATAACCTCGTAAAGTAAGCCTCATAGTTAGCAACACTTTCTTACTCCTTTTACATTTTATGAATGAATTTCTTCTCCATATCAATTCATTTCTCAAGAGGAAAGTATTTTTCTAAAATATCACTATAAATGTTCTCCATTCCATACACTCCATATCTTCCTCCTCCTTAGTTTTTTGAATCAATTACCATAATTGATCTACAAACCCCTTTAGACAATTAACCATCATAATAAACTTTTCCATTTCACTACTTCCCAAGGAAACAAATATTTTCTCAAGGGAATTGATCTGTTTCTTAGTTACCAATGGATTGATTCTTCCATTGAATGATGGTGGTTGTTGTTTTATGAAGTGTTCAAACATAGATAATCCATGTTGTGAATTGATAGGTTTACCCATATGGGAAAGGTTATTAGTCATAACCTGATTTAGCTACCCTAATATAGTTATAATTCTCTCAAATCTAAATTCATCTTCATTTAATTTCTCAGGAAGAAAATCCTATATGTATTATGAGTGTTGATATAGTTCTCATTCCTTATACTTAGAACTATTTATAAAAAATGTAATATACTTAATTTGCTCATAATATTATGAATATTGAATCATAATATACTACCCTCATGAAAATTAAATATTCATTAGATACTTCATTAATATCTTTAGGGTATTTCATAATGTTTGTATTATCTAACTATGTTCCTCTATATCTAGTTCCTAAGGATTCTACTAAAAGTTCTCTGATACCAATTGTAACAACTTCAATTCTAGTAGCTCGGAGCCATATGTTATATTACTAAATTAGTACAGAATATAAGTTATTACATTATAGAAGATATAATACTTTAGTAGTATTGGAATACTAGATACATACATGGATTCTATATTACATTTGAAACATAAAATTATGACCTCAGTGATAACTATATTATTCCTTCTAGAATATACATGAAATTATTCGGAGTTCTATTTTGGGTTTCTTGGGGGAAGGAAAACAATACAAAGGGGTGATCTCAAATGCTCAGTAAGGGGTAACATACAGTGGAAGCTATCACAAAATTTCAAGGCATGATAAATATGTTAGTAATGAACAATGATCAAATATACCATAAAACCATTAACATGAGCATGTTATATAACCAAATAAATACAAATAATCACATAGAGAATAATAACTAATTTTATAGTGGTGGAATTCATAATGCCAGTCATCATAATCTTACCATTTAGGCCTCATACAAGGACATTATACATAAAAGGTAAGACATATTCCAAATACCCAAACTAGTTTATCTAATGATACCCACTAATGCATTGAGGGGATATATAATTATGGGACCCACCTATCACTAGATAATTTCAATGTATTCATCATATGAAATAAAAATTACGTAATAAACATACATTACTAATCATTAATTACCCATAATCAAATAATAAAGATATCAATTTTAAATAATTCCTCAGTCAATAATTGAAATAACTTCTTGGTAAACACCCTTCAATTTTTAAAGTGTTCACACCATATAGTGTAATGGATATATAATTAAGAAAATATATAATATACACCCATGAGATTAAAGTACATGGATAAGAAAATCAATATATTTAAATCCTTTATTTTAGTTTATAATGAAGCATATGAAATATGCAAAGCATATACCCCAGGAGTGTCAAACTAGGTGTGTAGTTAATCCCATTAGTTTTCACCAATTGAAGATTGAGTTAATACCCAAAACAATTTTTTTATGATTATTAACTCTAGTTGAATCTATTAAAAATCCAACATATACTTGTTTGTATCTAGATATAAATATATTTTCTAGGAAACCACCACTCTTTAATTTACCAAAACTTTTGGATGATGTCCTATATTTAGATTTATTCCTTAGGGTTTCTCTAATTTTTGAGTATTTAAATAGCTTATAAAGGTAGTATAATGATAGCGAATAAATAATATCTCATTAAATATATATCTAATGGATGATAATACCATGGATTTATAATCATGTAAATATTTTAAAGAATTTAAAATGATATTAAAACAAAATAAATGTATTTAAAAAGAAAATAAGAGGATTGGAAATCCTTATTATTTATTTTAAAATTGAAAAATACAAAAAAACAATGGGAAAAGATTTTAATTTAGAAAAATATGAAAATATGAAGTGGAATATTTATAATGAATAATGAACATAATAGTTGGAAAATTCTTATAATCATAGAACATTAAATATGATCATAACTCAATGAAAGGTAATCGAGTTAAGAATTCCCTTACCTAAATTCCCGAGTCATTTGTTATACACATCTAACCAACATGAATGAACAAGTTAAGTTTATTAAATATTATTCAAAATATTTTTCACATATATATTTCATTTATTAATATCACCATATGTTAATCATTTATCGCGTAGTTTTTACTCCAATCGACAACTTGGCATTGTTCGATCAATTTATCGAAAACAAATTTGGTATTTTTACCATGGTAAAAGGAGTTATAAAATATTTTTATAATCACTATAATTGTATAATTATTATGAATTTTTAAATCTATTGATAAATTATTTATACTGGTATATAGATTATCAAAATAGATTCAAATTAGGAAAGATTTCACAATATGATCAATTTTAGGTGGTTAAAATTACTATGATCAACTAATGTTAATATTGTTAATATGATTCCAAATTTATATTAATATAATATTAATTATTTCATAAATATTTCATTTATTAATTAAATCCATTTATAAAACAATCCATGTAATTTGATGATAGAAATAAAGTACGTCCTCTATGGGGTGGTAGTTCACATGTAACACAGGCGGCATTTCCTTTATTTTAGAAAAGGTAAGCGAAAGGTAGATAATGAGTATCCCATTAACATATTAAAATTTTCGTATATTAATGATAATTATGTTATTATATTGACATGATTAGGATGAATTTTGAGGATGTATAATAATAAAATAGAAATGAAAAATAATAATTAAAAGTTCACACTTTACTTATTGAGAAGGACACATTACTAAGTATTTTATAACTTCAAAGAGTAGTCCTTTGATGAGAACAAAAAATCTATGACATGTATAAGGATTTTTGAGAGGGATTTTGGTATATTTTTTTGATCTAGGATGCTCAAGGTTTGTGGAGAAGTTAGGTGGTGAAGGGAACCATTTATAAATGAGAGGGGTGATGGTTTTATAAATACTCTTAACTTTTAAAAAATATAAATGTATTTCTTATAGTCAAATGGATCTAATGAAACCAAAATTTGAAGACATGATATGATATTTCTGAATCCAATCAATAAATAAAATTAAAAGTTAAGGTTTTGTTATAATCGAGACCTTATTCGTTAGTCAAACCCCATATTTAACCCTCTTAACCCTTACTGTGGTGACAAAATTTTACCTTAAGTAACTTATTTTTATAAAAAGAATGAGATTTAAAATATTGGATAATTTGAACATTATTATTCCAAATATAAAATCTATTTTTTAGATTAAATTTTTAAGTGATAAAATTTAACTTCAATACAAGTAATAAAACAATATTTTCACTTAAAAATCATTTTTTATAAAAATTACAATTAATTGAACTTAATATAATTTTGATATTATGAATCTAAAAATTATGCCTATTTTATCAAATTTAGCTTATAAATTATATAAATATTAATTTTAAATATATTTATGAATACAATTTCTTTGCATTGTATTATAATTATAAGGTAATAGAATGTTCATGAGTAATAGTTTTAGGGATGTTGTGTTTACCTACTATAGAAAAATATCAGGTGTTACACAACCTTTTGTTTATAAATTTCATATAGTCCTTGCCAGTGGTTCTCTTTTTGGTGATACCACTCATAAAAATTTCATTCTAGATGATTTATTTAGGATTTTTTAATTTTCTTTATCTTAGGATTCTTTTCTATTATGAGACTAAACCCACGTAAGAAATTTTTTCTTAATGATGCATTTTTCTTTGCATCCCTCAATGTAATTACTCTTCCAAAGGTGGGATCTTCCAATAACCTTCACCTATTTTCTTTTGGTATGATATCTACAACCACTAAGGATTACCTCATGCCTGTCTTCTTTTATCTATATTAGACTCACTTCAAACTTTTTTGTTCTTGGTGAGTCTTTCTTGATATGTCCACCCTGTTTCCTAACAACGAGATAAAATTCCTTCTTCCTCATCTAGTTTTTTTCTTTATATCCATGAGGGTTTCTATGAGTGAACTACTTATGGGGTTTGGTGAACATTTCTTTGAGCTACAATTGTCTCCTCCTAAGCAGTAAATCTATTTTCTATATTTATTAATTATATTTCTATGAAAAAATTCTTCTAGTTAGTCATAGTAATAGAGTAATTTCTTATAACCCTTGTTTCTTCCTTTCTATTTAAATTCATTATTATATAGACATGATTATCATTTATAAAAAATCTCATGTTAAAAAACATGCCTCATGTAATAATTTATTGGATGAGATATTATTACAGTATATTTCCTTCTATCATTCATCCCTTGGGACTCTAGACACACACATATTATGTGCCTTGATTTTCCCAAAAAGTAACACTTTGTTTCCACCTTTATTTGAGAGACACTTTTTTCCAAAATTTTAATGAATCTTCTTTTCAACTACTAAATTCAGATTTAAATTGTATTTCCCTTCACTTGTTGAGGTTTCCACATTAGGAGTTCATATAGTCTTCTTTCCTAGTGATTTGGATAACTTTTTTTTTTATCACTTTTCATTCATAATTTGAGATCAATCTAATAGAATCTTCATAGAAACTAAATATATGACCTAAAATATATCAATAAAAACACATGTGGTCATGTTCTTATCTTTATATCCACTTGTTTGAATGAAAATAATTCATATCTTTATAACATTATCTCATCAATATCTATTTGATACTTACTCTTCTTTTCTTGGGAGAGGATGTGTCGACCTTCAAACCCTCTTTCCCATATCAGTTGATATTGTACTTCAATACTCACCACTATTTTTATTAATGACTTGGAAAATTCAAACTAAATTATTTTATAAATTGAAACCATTTCTTTAAAACTTATCAACTTAACCTCCTTATAGAAAAACTTCAATTTGTGCTGTTATCTTTCATCCAACATATATTTCTCTATATTAGAAAATTCCCTTTTTAATAGATTTACTTGATTTTCATTCCCATTTTATAAAGATACTATAGATATTTTGTGCTCTTTTACACCTTTAGTCTAAAAATTTAGCTGATCATTTTTCATGACCAAACTTGGTTTAAATTCTTCTTTAACTATATTCAATTTATATTCATGAGTATTGATCATGAATTTTTCTCCATCCCCATTTTTTACAACCACCTACTAGTCAAGGAGATATATTCCTTGAACTTATTTATCATTGAGATATTTTTAGAGAATTATTATAAAATATTGATATTATATCCTTAGATTATCTAGATATAAAATCTTTTTATAAAGCTCTTCATCATTACTATTTAAAGATCTCATCTTTGATTCAAGAAACTTGATCTTCTCATATTTATATTTCAATAGGGTTTCCATTTCTTTTATTCTCAAGTTGGAATCCTTTTAAGATTTTCCATACTATACAAGTTGTTTATTGAGAGGGATAATTCTAGATATTAGTTATTTCTTTATGGACATATGATATTCCATTTAATGTGTAATTTGTTTAAGTAGGTCACTTTCCTCATTCATATTTTCACCCATTTTTATTATGTCCACATTTAAGGAAACCTCCACTCTCTTCAGCCTTATTTTATCATTGTATAAATATTCTATGAAAGTATATTTAACTTCATGTATAATCTTCTATTGATCCACATTTTCACAGAAGGATTGTATCATTTCTTTATAACAACATGAACATTCACCAAATTGATGACTAGACATTATTTCTATTTATCTTATAGAATCATCACTTCTATCCTTCCTTGAAGATGACTATGATATACAAGTATCATTGAAGGTAATTTTAGCAACAATTTTAACATTGATTTAAATACCACTTACCTCAGTGGGTGTGTTCATATTCTCAAGAGACTTCTTCTTATGTCCCCCTTTTTTCTTACCTTATTTCATAAGGTAGTCTGTAATGGATTTTTAAGATGATATATCCATATACCTTTATTTCCAAAATTTCATATAAATAGTCTCAAAATTATACCACATACTAAAATCAGTAGCACAATGATATATGTTCTTTAAAATTAAATTGGATAGTGATATTTCCAAGATCTTTTCTATCTTTTCATTTCTAATTATTTCTCTATTATTAAAAAAATAATTATCTTAAAAAAAATTCTATAACATCCTCACTATAATTCTATAGGAATATGAGCATCAATTTATATCAACCATCATAGTTAGTTCCTCTAAAAAATGGATTATTTATCATATATTCCATGTGTATAGAAAATCTAAAATAGATAAATAGATTGATATACAAGACATAAACCTTTCACTGTGATACCACTTGTTGTAACTCGAGACACCATGATAGGGGAGGGGGTGAATTAGGGTATTGGCCAAATTTAATTTTCCCCTCCCCAGTTTATCTTCCTTCAAGTTGTTTTCCCAAAATTGATAGTAACTATGTTCAACCTATTACTTAATTCCTTCGGTATTCCTCCTTATAAAATTTAAAGAATATAAATAGAAATATAATTTATACACTGGAAAAATGAATTTTATTTGGTTCACCACAAAGGGTTAATCCAAAGAGTATACACTAGTAGTGTGTTGATATATTATATTGGAGTACTACTCACTTTAATTATTATAATTGTTTTTGAAAGTCACACTAATGATCTTAGGGACACTCCATCTTCTTCCCTATGCTCATAACTTCAATTAAGGTAAAATTTTTTTTAATGAATTTAATTTCACTTCAATAATTTATAGACATGATGGTCTTTTTAAGACCCATAGAGAATACTGATACACCTTGCATCATTTTCTCTTGATTGATAATCTGATATACTCCATGATTACTACAATCCTCTTTTAACACTATATGGGTTCAACTCTATAAATTGAGAGTTGAGTCATTGTCTAAAAAAATATTGACATAGTAATTTGAACTAAACCAGATAATTCAATGGATTTATCTATAGCTCTCCCATTTTCCTAATGAACTAGATATATGAATCTCAAACCCAAAAGGTCTTCCTTTTCATCCTTCCAAGCACCTTAAATCAATTATAGTTCACCCAAGTACCTTCACACAAAATTATTTTCTTTAGTGTGATCTCTTAAGTACTATTTTCATAACTTTCATGGATAAGGTGAGTTCTTCCAAGTATATCGCATGTCTTATTTCTTGAAATAATGTTCCCATAAATTTCTTAATACAACCCCCTTTCCTTAGGTAGGTTTGATCAACTTACTTCACTCTATTCTATTTTGTGGAACTATATTCTCACAATTTCATTCAAAAAATTACCTTTACTTAGGTGATTTATCTTAAGTCTCACCTACATAACTATCCTCACGCAGATGAATTTACCCAGATATTTCACAAAAGTCCAGTTTCACAAGTATCACTTATGAAAAAAGAGATCAATTAATCCTCCTATAAATATTTATCATCTTTAATGAAGAGGGTACACTTATATTTATAGAGAAAACCCTATCTTCTCCCAACACAACACTCTAAATTATGCAGCATGAAATCCATACTAATTCCACTTCCAAGATTACTGAATTCTAAGAAACGACTTCCTTACACATAACTTATGAGCATTCAAACACCTAACTTTCATAGTGCCTAACACAAAACTTGAATTACCTGGCATTCCTTGACTTTCACAATACTTACCCCACTAATATGAATGCACTTTGACTATCATAGACCAATTTAAACTAGCATAAAATTGCTTAGACTTATATAAATCTCTAATATTTACACCTGAATCAACTTTTCACTTCCTTTAATGTTCTCACATAAAAATTTGGAAAACATCTGGAAATATTTCTATCTTTGAAACATATTAAAATACCATTTCATTCATCCAAACCACTTCTAATCCATTCCCTTCACTTATAAACATCAATTCATTACCTTTTTGAAATAAAAAATTGGTATTTTACTTTGGATGGACTGAAATTATTCCGAAATAACTTTTAGATAACTAACCATCTCATCTTACTATAAAACTTCTAGATCTTCTAATTCTTACTTGAAAATAAAAAAATATCCTACCATAGTGTCTATATGAAATTAAAAAAAACTTAATTCCATGTAATTCCTTTAAATGTACCCTTAACAAATCTAAAAACTAACCAATACATTCAACTGCTATTTTCAAAAAATCCAACTCACAAACTCTTGGTTGTAACAATTTATTTTTATCTGTAATGAATAATTATTTTCCTATAATATATGTGTCTTGGATTTTCAATAAAAGTACCATATAAAAGTTGATCATCAAGTTGATAATTCATTGATGGGACCATTCTTGGGGAAATGAAAAGACTGAGAGTGCCTCTCCAAAAATCATCTCCAATAGGTTAGGTGTTGGAAGAAAATGTCAAGAGTATAATTTCAAAAAATGAGTGATCTTTCCCTCTAATGAAAAACAAGTAATATCTACATGAAAACCCAAAATTACATGTCAAATGATCATAATATTCAAATAATCATAAAAATATCAAGTGAGAATATATAAATGTTAAACATGAAAAAAAATACAATAACAAAATATTAATAACTCAAATGAAATACCCCATAAAACACACATGGGTGAGGGAAAAGGGAGAATTCATGATAACCCACATTTCATCCTACTATAGTCTGGTCCTGGAATAACTCTCAAATACCAACCAAGAAAAAACATAAGGATGTTTATCAAATTAAACTATAATAAAAACACATTAATGACATACAAGTTTTCCTATAGGAGAGTGAGTATAAAGTAATTAATAGGATCATCCCAATTCAACACCATCACCAAATCTACAAGAATATGTAATTTTAATTCAACCATGATAATTAGAATCAACTAGCATGATAGTCTAACCAAATAATAAATTAGTCCAACAACTAATAGTTTATAATAATCTACCCTATACGGTGGTGAGTACAACTACCCAAAATTATCCCAAGTACCATACTATTATTCAAAAAATACGATGATATTATACATTCAATGAATCATGTGAGAGGATAACATATTCAAGGTCCTCGCATCATATCATAATAAATTGTTAAATTTTACCTAGTCTTGAATCATAAATCACCATAAATAACTCTCACATTTTTTTTATAACACACATGTTGAAATAAGGATTAATAAATTACAACCTTATCTATGAGGAGATATACTCATCAGGTAAAAAATTGATCATTCCTGGATAAAGGAATACATAAACTTAGAAATCACACATACCCCTAAATTTATCATTCCTAGTGAGATATCACATATGAGGGATTGCCCCATTTAGTAGTATTGTTGATCAGGATACTCAAATCCATTTATTCAGCATCATTATCATCATCTAAATATGATATAAAAATATATGACTCAACAATATAAACTCATGCTATACCCACTATTTATTCACTTCTTAGTGTTGATATCACATTGAGAATAATATAAATGCAGTGTTCATATGAAATGATCTTATTAAAATACACACGCACACACATATACATCAATTATTACTCTCGAAACCCCATCAATAAGTGATTATTCCATCCCTAGAGCTATAATTAAATGTTCTAGGGCACAACGGAAGTGGTTGGTCCCATTACCAATAATAATTTTTCATCAACTCCTTCATATTTATCCTTAGAACTGAACAAATACAAATCTAGAAAAGATCTTTAACATATAATTTACAATTAATTTATAAATAATAATTACCTATTACATTTTAATTCTTTGTTTTTTTTCAATTTAGTTGACCACTCTTGTTATACCTTCATTGAGACAAAGGATCAATGGATTGAATATCTCTAGAGGAAATCCACATATACTCTGTGAACCTCAAAATGTTTTCATAGAATCACTGAGTTCTAGTGTGAATGATTCTCAACAATTAGAGCATTCTTTTTTAATTGTAACAAGAATTATTTCTAATCTTTAAGGATTATTCTAGTTTTATTTAGAACATGAGAGGGAGGAGTATGATCATTGCTTTAAATTCTTGAGAGTGTTCCAGAGAAAGTTCTCTCTAGGATTGAGAGAATTATCTATAGAGGATTTGTTGTGCAAAATAATGTCTCCAATGTATCCAACACATTCAACATTTTACCCAAGAAATGATATAATCAAGTTTATATAGTTAGGTCAGATAATTGAGAATTACACACAATCCTTTATCCAATATCTTAATCCTTAGTGAACTCCAAATCAGATAATAATAACAATAATATTATTTTTTATTTACTTGAAACTTCAAAAATTCATGAATATTTAAACATTATTTATTTAAATAAATTAATATATTAAATATATCATTTCTATAAAAAACTTTAACTCAGTTCACCATCCCTCCTAAAAAATTATTTAAACTTTAATAATAACTATTTATTTAAATAATAAAATATCATTTTATTATTTTTTCAATAAATAATAATACAATCAATAAAACTAAAATAATTATTGTACCTTAGAACATGAAAATAATATTTATTATAATATTAAATTCAAATAGAATTTAATTTCAATTCTATATAAACTCAGTGTGTTCCTTCCAGGCCTCTTTATTAGTGGAATTAAGATAACTCACCTAAAGTATAAGATTTTAAAACCCCCCCTACAAACATTCACTATTTAATATAATCCATTTGTCTCAATATCTCATCAATCATGTTTCATTCTTATTTCATTAAAAATATGATTGATATATCTTTATTTGACTTTCCTAAAATGAAATAATCGATAAAACCACCATGGATATGGAATTAATCATACAATTCCATTATAATTAAAGGGACATAAATATTTAATTCCATTAACTTTGAAGGAAAAAATACTTTATTAAATTATTCATTAAAGTCATATCACTTGTGATGCACCCAATATATCCTACCTCACCATGAGCATATGTCATCATGGTTTTCATCAATACATATAAGTGTGCGATTCATGATATATATTATTAATAATCTCAATTATAAGGGCTAATACAAAATTTTCATATAGTAATACCCAATAACACATATAACAAGTGGAATTTATATGGGAGGCAATGTTCTCATAACCCCATCTCTTGGAGATTACTAAGTGATAACTTCATGATAAGAAGTCTCAATATCTTATGATCCCCCTACACTTGATAAATTACATCATATGTGTCTTCCAGATAGATTTCATCCTACCATAGAACATATATTTAAGAATATCATCATAACACTTTAAGGTTATCATCATAGCAGGGAACTTCAATGATCTTTCAATGTGACTAATATTACAACTACATTATTACATTAATTTTAAACAGAAGAACACTAATAATATGATAAAATATTTATTAATATTCAAGACTATGAATATACAGATAATCAAAAGTATAAATTAGTTGGTTCTAGAGAACCAATTCCAATATACTCCCATATATACTAGATCCTACTGCTAACGACTTTTAGTTCACTACCTATCACATGCTATTCATGCTTCTATTGAGATAAGACTTTATTTTATGGATCTATCACATTCTCCTATATAAAAATATTATTATTATGGCCTCACCCATTTGAGAGGAACCACTCAAGATATGACACTTCTAAAGTATGTTCATTATCCTTTTATGTGACCTTGAATCTTTAGAAAGGGACACCACTATAGTATTATCACAATACAATATGATAGGGTATTTAATACTAGGCACCAAATTTATATCTGAGATACATTTTTATATCCACACTACTTTTTTTTTGCATTAGAAGCCACAATATACTTAAACTCTACAATATAATTTTCAACTATCTGCCTCTTTGAGATCTTCCACCTCATAACTCCTCCATTGAGTGTGAATAAATATCATGAATGTGATCTCAAATCATACCTATATTTCTAGAAACTAGCATCTATATATCCCATGATAACTATATCCTTATCTCCTCTATAAACTAGGAAAATATCCTACTATTCCTCAAATACTTTATTATAGTCTTGATTTCCATCCAATATAGGCCTTATATATCTTCTTGATGTCTTCCTAACACATTCAATCTATATGGAACATCAAACCCGATACATAGAATAACATACATGAATGGTCCTATAGATGATGCATAAGGAATCTTGTCCATACTTTGTCTCTCCTTTCTTGTCTAAGGACACATTTTCTTAGAGAGATGTATACCTTGTGACACTAGAAACAACCCACTCTTAGATTGTTCCATACTTAATCTCATAATTATCTTGTCAATGTGTGCACCCTGACTTAGTCCAAGCATCTTCTTGGACCAATCATGAATGATATTAATCCCTAGAATGTAGGCAATTTCACCAAAGTATTTCATGGAGAAGCATGTGTTCAATCATGTATTAATTGACTGTAATACTAGTATCTCATTTCCAATAAGTAACATGCCATAAATATACAATACTAGGAAAATAAACACACTCAAACTAAACTTATTATAGATATAAGTATCACATTCTTTTTTTATGTAACTAAATCCTTTTATGGCCTCATCAAATAGAATTTTCCATGATTTGGATGCTTAATCCATTCCATAAATGGACCTCAATAACTTTCATATCTTATTTAAATCTATTTTATTCCAAAACCCCTCTAGTTGTGTCATGTAGACATATTATATAAGGTTTCAATTAAGGAAAGTGATTTTGAAATCCATATGTAAAATCTCATAATCATGTATAGATTCTATGATGAGAATAATTATGATGGATTTAAACATGGAAACTAGTAAAAATATTTTTTATAGTCAATTCCTTTATGTTTATTAAACCCTTTAGCTACTATCCATGCCTTATAGGTACTAACTTTACCTTACATGACTAGTTTCTTATTGAATACCCATTTACATCAAACATTTTTTTACATCAGTAGGAGGAACAAACATAACCCAAAATTAGTTTTGGTACCTGGAATCCATCTCAGAATTCATGGCTTCTTTATATCTTTTAACATATGAGATGCTCACTTCCTCCTCATAGGAAAAAGGATTGTTATTATCTACTAATAATGATTCACCATCGATGGTGACTAGAAAACTATATCTCTTTAGTTCTCTAACCTCTTTGGTGCTCATACACAGTACTTATGTCTCTAGAATAATATCTTCCATTAGGTCCTGTGGAAGTTTTTTCTGTGCCAACTCTTGTGTATCTTGATCATAAATTTGATTGAAGTAAATCTTTATCCCACTCTCAATTTTAGATATGTGATCTATCTCAAGAAATATGGAATGTCATGACACTATAAACTTCTTATATGAGGATTTATATAGATAATATCCCCCTTTTCCCTTGGGATTTCCTATAAGGATACAGTTTATTCCCTAGGGTGCTAGTTTTTTTTCCAATAGTAGCTTTAACAAATTCCACACAATCCCATACACGAGTATGTGTAAAAATGGGTTTATTTCCACTCCAAAACTCAAAAAGAATCCAATTTTCTATATATAGTCTATAATGTATATCCAAAAAGTATAATATAATATCTTCATGTCTCATCATTAAACTCACCATGTCCAACATGGAGCGATTCCTCATTTCACTAACACTATTCTACTATGGTGTATATGGAGGAGTGAATTGCAATATAATATAAAAATCTCATGGATAATTGATGAACACTTGGTTAAGATATTCACCACCACAATATGATTGAAGTTTCTTTATCTTCTTACTAAGAAGATTCTCTACTTTATTCTTTAACTCCTTAAATATATCAAAGGATTATAAATTATACATTTTTAGGCTGAAATTTCTACATACACTAAAATAGTCTATAAAAGGAATGATGTATGAGTATCCCCCTCAAGCTTCGAATAGAAAAGTATCACACACATATGTGTGAACTAATCTAAGAAGCTCTGTGGACCTTTCACCCTTCCCAAAAAATGGTGCTTTTCTCATTTTACCTTGAAAACAAGAATGAAATCTTTCAAGTGGTTTTTTTTAAAAATAATCTAAATATCCATCTTGATAAAACTTTTTCACACACTTCTCATTTACATAACCATGTTGTTGACACCACAATTGACTACGAAAAAATTCATGTGAACTTGATTTGTTATCGATTTTCAATACTTTATTTTCATATTCCAGTATATAAAGAACATTTCTAATATGTTTCATGACATAATAGATGTTATATTTATAGAATTACCAGTTTTTAATCCCAAATTTGAATACAAATCCATTCATGTCTAAATTTTACATGAATATAAGTTTTTTGGAAACACTAGACACATGATAATAGTTATTTAAAAATATAATCAATCTCATTGGTAATTTAAGGTGGTAGTCTCTTATAGACAAGGCATATAGTCTTGCTTTGTTGGCATCTTAGAGATCTACCTCACATTTCAAAAAATATGAATGAACTTGGTTCTTGTATTTGGATATAAACTTGAGCACTATAATATGTATCTAATACTCGACTGGTAGATATGTAGATATTTAAGTCAATAACAAACACACTGGAAGATTCACCATACTTCTTTACTGATGTGTATTTCTTTTTCTATTGTCCCTTCCTGCCACATGAAAAACATTCCACATTAGACTGCCTTTAGATCATTATATTTTTTTGGGAGGGTGGTTCACATAATAATTAGACTTGGAATGTGTCTTAGGGATCATGGAATTGTTATTCCTCTTATTCACCATAAGTACCCCGTGTTTTTCATGCCTCATGTATTTTTTTCCTTGAGAATCAAAGTAAGAATAATTTGGAGAAACTTATCAACATTGTTCATGTTATAATTAACCATAAAATTAGAGAAGATTAGAGGGAGTGAAGCAACTATGATGTTAGTGTTCAACTCATTGGTTAGGTTAAAACCTAATATATCCAAATGATCAATACATCCAATCATTTTAATTACATGATGCCAGAATATAAAATATACTCTAAGTATTCATGTGAAAAGTTCCTTAGAGATATCATACCTTTTTTTCATATTTCTCTCTCGATAAATATCACAAAGGTGAGGAAACATCATATAAGTATCCATGCTTTATGTAGATTCTAGATATCACTAGACAAAAATGATAACATAAAACACTATAATTATAGGGTAATATCTAGGTTTCTCAAGTAGATTGTGATATCCTCATCACTCAACTCCTTATAGAGATCATTAAGAATAGGGGACTCCAATATATAATATTCCCTATCCTGGTATAATATAATGCATAAGAACCTATACTAGTTAGGATATTTTCTTTCCCTAATATAGATCATAGTGATAATGCTGAGGTCACATGACTTTTCATTTTCTACAACAAAAATAAAATTAGGTTTTAATACTTTATCTTGATTAACAAAATATGTGATTTAATACATTTTATTCCTTAGTCTCCTAATATTTTATTACATCCAAATTGGAATCAGAATATCCCATCACATGGATATTCTAATGGAAAGGATACATATATCCCTTATCTTAATCCATATTTGGGCATAAAAAATTATTCTAAGGCATTTAGGTAGGGAGGAATTTCCAACTGTATTAAATTTTAGTTCCTTGATCCATTGAGTGGACTCCCTAATCTTATAACGTTGAACTCATATTTCCTCAACACCTTCCTTCTATTTACACCAAGTCCTGATTAGGTAGTCAATCCTTGATGTGAATTTGGTTATGTCAATCCAAGACTTTAATTAATACTCCTTGATGATTTAAATCACCCCAACTTGGGCCAAGAAATAACTTTGAACTATGGATATATTTTAACTTAAGTAATATAAGAAATTACTAATTTAATATTTTCTTTGAGGGATTTTAATCTTTATGCATAATTTTTTTATCCTTTAACAAAATTATTAATATTATGTGTATTTTAATAAAAGAGGTTCAGGATCCAAGCAATCCAATTCCTAGAAAATTTTATTAAAAAGTAAAGGTTGTAGTATTATAAGGGGGCCTACATAAATGAGAATGAAAAAAACTGCATTCATCCAACTCAAAAAGATGTGAGAAAAAACCAGGAATAACAAAAGACCATCTTGAACTTGTCTCCTCAATTTCGTTTTTTATAGAGCATTAAAAACTTGATTTTCTTCTCAAAAACAAGAGTAACATTCAGATTGATTTGTTCAGTAACTGAAGAAAATAAATACATAATGGGAGTATTCTCCATGGAACATTATTGGAATAGTTATTTAAAAAATTCACAGCAGTAGTAGAGTCAGATTCAACCCAGAGATATATACAGACATTTTTGACTGCATACTTAATATCCTTAATCATTATCCATAGTTCAACCTCAATGGTAGATCCATTTCCAATAAAGTGGTATAAGCAGCCTTTAATGAAGCCCTGATGGGTTTTAGAAACACCACTATAACCCAAGGGTCTTGGTTCACCTAGAGTAACCCCATAAATATTCACTTTCAACCATAAATAGATAAGAGAAATCCATCTGATGGATTTTAACACCAGTGGATTCTTGAACCTTCTAGTGACACCAAACGTTTTCAAGATAACAAGGTCAAAAACATCATTATTCATATAAAAATTTTGATCCTTGGAGGAATCCATGACCACCGTATATATGGTAGTGATCCCATCTTTAAATGAGGGAGTTTTATTTTCAAAGGAAAGTCCATTTCTTTCTCTCTAGATGAAAGCAATGGTAGTAGCCACCACTATAACCAGGATTCCTTGGATTTTCTCACTACTCCCAAATTTAGTGTTGGATATCTGCATTTCATCAACATTGTTCATCCTCAATGAAACACCAAACAATGCCTTAATATTCTCCCACAACCTACCTAAGAAAATGTAGTAAATGAAAATATGGTTGATGGACTCCTTGAAATTCATAAAAAGGCGACATTCAGATCCATATGTGACCCAGTTCTATCTATGAGGATGTGAACATGCATTTAATCTCTCCAAATCCTTCACAGAAGTAGTAGGTTTGTTAGATAGATGGATATTTTTCTAAAAATATGTAGCCACAAGGGATATAGGTGCTTCCATCACACTTATACCCATAATATTCCTTGGTAGTAAGATTTCTAATGGAATTGGGAGTCAATATGAGAGTATCTCTATCCACATAAGCGTATATCTGAAAATGCAGCCTGACCTAGGGAGGAAGAAGACCCTACAAGTTAGAATTAAATTGTAAATCAAAAATGGAAACATAATTCATAGAGGGAATGACACTCATGTCCTCATTAATTAGCTTATACAGGCATGGTGTACTCCATAGATTAAGGGTGGGTTGTTTGAAAACTATCGACTTAGAGAAATTTATAATCTCATGATATGAGTGTTTAATAGAAGGACAGACCGATGATGGAATATACATGGAGTATCTATTCTGCAATCTTCTTATTAATCTATTGAAAATGAATTATAACGATCTATCACTAGATTTTAATAGATTCTAGGTGAATTTTCTAAGAATATCATCATTTAAAACATTCATATATTTAATACCCAATCCTCCTAATTCAATGGGATCACCAAATTCCTTACAATACACCATGATGATCTTACTTTCATGCATGTAACTAGTCCAAAAAAAATTCCTAATCAAATCTTAATGCTCTTTGATGACATTTTTAGTCCATCTGTAAATAGAGAAAGAATAAAAAAACATGGATGTTATCACTAAATTCAATAGAAAAATTCTCCCCACTTGAGACATTGTCTCCCCCTTCTAGGTTTCCATATGTTCAATTATCCTAGAAAAAATTCTCTCAAGATAACATCTTTTGACTTTCCCCCCAAAAAGGGGCACCCCAAGGTAGGTAAAAGGGAGGCTTCCCTTCTTCTCTACAAGTGTTCTTGAATTTTATTTGGATATAAGCACACCACCCCAAACACCACATAAGATTTGTTCTATATTATAACCTATCTAGAGACTTCTTAGTAATGATAATTTTTTTGGATATAAGATATTGTTTTCTTGTCAGATTTCCCAAAGAGTAGAATATCATTAGTATAAAACATATGAAAAGGGGTGAAAAAATATCTTTCAACCCTGATAGTTATGTAAAGAATATCCTACACAAGATCATTGATGAAAACACTCAAATAATCTTCATCCATGGAAAAACGAATTCCAGAAATAGGATCACCCTACCTAACACCCATGGAGCACTGAACAAACCGCTAGGAGATCCATTAATAAGAATGAAAAGCCTAACACTTTTGAGAATAATGCAGACTAAATTGATTAAATAAAAAAAGAGTACATTCTTTCTGATCATTTCAAAAATAAATCTCCATTTGATAGTGTGAAAGGCCTTTCAAATGTCATGATTAGAGGAAAAATTCCCATATTTAAGATTTTTATTTATACTGTCAACACATTATATGGTCACAAAGAGACAATTCTGATCACTCCTTCCAGGAAGAAAACCAAATTGATTATATGTGATGAAACTTGTGATAATAATTCCTGGCCTTAAAGAAACAAATTTTCTAATAACTTTTTGAACAATGTTTCTAATAGAAACATCCCTAAAATCCTTAATGTACACCACATTATCTTTTGTTTTGAAATTAGAGAAATAAAATTGTCATTAACACCATATTGAATAGACGGACGACTAAAAAACTCTCTCACATTATTGAGGACCTCATCATTAAAAATTTTCTAATAGAACAAAAATAATTTATTTGTAAACCCATCAAGTCCTGGCACACTATTGATGTTCAAGCAAAAAACTATGGCCTTGATTTCTTTATCATTTGAAGATTTGAGTTAACATTCTATTTTGATGATCCTCAATAGTGGATGTAATATTATAAATCTTATTTTTGGTGGATTCTTCGCCTGTATTTGAGTAAAAACTTTCAAAGTAAGTGACCACAAAATTTGAAATTTCATTTTTTGAGATCTATATGGACCCATAAATTTTAAGGTTAGTGATCCCTCTTATTACCTTCTCATCTTGTGTAGAAATTTAAAGAACCTGGTGTTTCTATCCCCCTCTTACAACCATCTTATATTGTATTGGTTCCGTGATGGCCTTCCTCGAAGATTCATCTTCTACATATTATTTACTCACACATAGGTTATGGGAACCAAGAATAAAAGGTTACATAAAAGGAACCATGTTCATTTATCCCTACACATAATTAAGAGGAGGGGATGATTCAAAAATCATTATTTTAATTTAACAATAATTATTAAAAAATCCATGCAATAATAATTAAATTAAAATAAATCCAACACATACATAGGTCAGTCAAACCCATGCTCATCCATGCATGTAGAAAATACACATTTAAATAAACTAGCTATCATTTATTTCAATCCATTATTTATTAAAATAATTCACTCAAATTAATAAATTAATAAATTAATTTATCTTAATTATACGACCAAATAGTCCTGGATATTCCCATCATCTGTATTTTTAAATAAATTAAATAAATTAATTTAATTTAAAATTAACTAAGTACATGGCATGTACTAGAGGTAACATTATGTGTACCCCTCAGAACTACCCGAAGTCATGTATGGTCCTTATCATGTACTATATAGTTACATAACATATAACATACATGGTATTTTTTGATATTATATGGTGTGAAGTTCCATGAATCAATATAAGTTGTCAGATTGATGTCTATTATACATGTCACAATAATATACATGATATTTACCACTTTTAATGTTTTTTTGAAGTACATGACGTTTATGATGACCATATATGGAATATAATTCAGAAATTAATGCAAACATTAATTAGGAATTTAATACTCTATAAAACTCTATAACATGATGTGTATATAGGCTATAAATCATGTAGTTTGGTTCAATGTCACAATTAATCTTTATTTCATGACATTAATTTACACAGTGTATATCCTGGCTCAACATGTACTCTATGTAAATGGGTATAAGTAACACAATGTGTACAACCTTTTACACATTGTGTATCCATTTATGTGTCCATCCAAAAAAAATTCCTAGGGGCTCAACATGTAATTCATATGAACATTTATTAGTTACATAACATGTACACTAGCTACATACTGTGTAGTATCATCTATTCTTGTTTTCTTAGTTAGTGGTCAATAAATGATGTGTAATTAATACATGTCACATTTGTTGACTACATGACTTCCATGTTTCCTTTGGGGTAAAAGAATGTTCCTTACATGTCATGTATGATAGTTATATATCATGTAACCCATCAAACCTCATGCCTTTTGGCCAATACAATACACAATGTATTAAGAATCTGTATACTATTCCCCACATGACATGACATGATTTAGAAAACATAACCAAGTGTGGAGAACCAAGATACACAACATGTACTTTCTCAGTTACACACTGTGTAGTCCATGTTATCTAGATAGAATATTTGACGCATCTATATGAAATATCTGAGCATTCTTCATCTTCTCTTAACCTAATTTGGTCATATGAAATTTAATGGTCACATTATCTCAACTTTTGGATTAAATAATGAATAATCTAGAAATGAACAAATTAAAAAAATCTGTAATTTGATCAAATATTAATAATTAATTATAAATTAATATGTGAACAATTTGATATCACTTAAAGGTTTCATGTCATAGAGAATGTTTTGAGTCTGTTTCCAATAACGAGTTTTCATCAACTTTTTTGGATTTATCCTTATAACTTGACAAATAACAACCCTAGAATCCATGAGGCATGATATTTTACATTTTATTTATAACTAATTTATAAATAATAATTACTTATTATCTTGGAATTATTTCTTCTTTGTTGATTCGATTGACCAATATTATCGTACCATTATTTCAATAAAGTATCCAAGGATAAAATACCTCAAGACATAATCCACACATGCTCTACGAACCTTAGAAAATTACTATAGAATAACTGGGTGTTAGTGATAATGATCATCACTACTTTCATTTTTCATCATTGATCCCAAATATAATGACTTCCAGGCTTGAATAATTCTTTTAATTCTCTAAATGACTTGAGTGAGAGGAAGAGGATCATTTATCTTGGTTATTGAGAGAGTTTTAGAGAATGTTCTCTCTAGTGTTGAGAGAATTATCTTGAGAGTATTCGTTGTTCACATTAATGTATCCAAAGTATTAAATGTCTTACCTTTGAAATTATATAATCAATTTTATATAGCCAAAACAGAGAATTGGAAATTGAACATAAGACTTTAGCCAATATCTCAATCCATAGAAAACCACACATCAAATAATAATAATAATAATAATAATAATAATATTTTATTAATGTGTTAAAAAAACAAATATATTTGAATATCATTCATTTAAATAAATAAATATTAAATATATAATTTTTATTAGGCCCTTTAACTCGGATCATCATTCTCTTCAGAAATTATTGAACTTTGAATAATAACTATTTATTTGAATAAATAAATATAATTGTATTATTCATTAAATAAATAATAATTTGATCAACACAACCTGAATTATTATTTTTCATTATAACTTAGGAGTAATATTTATTTTAATATTAAACTCAAATAGTATTTAATTGAGGTTATAGATATATTTAGTGCACAAACCTCCAAGCCACTTTCTCAATGGTATTAAGAAAACTAACATAAATTCCAAGATCAATATCTAGCAACACATCAAGTAACCCATTGATAAAAAAGTTAATATCAAAACAATAATAAAATCCTATGAGAATTCAATGTGTAATATAATCCCTTTATCTTAATATCTCATCAAACATGTTACATTCTTTTTCTATCAACCTATATGCTTAATATATTGTTATTTGAAATTCTTGAAATGAGCTCATCGATGAAAATTCTATGACCATGGAATTAATTAGACAATTCCATTCTAATGAAAATGCATGAGATATTTAATTCCATTAACTCTGAAGTGATAAATCTTTTATTGACTTATTTATTAATGTCACGTCCTTTATGACACACCCAATACATCCCATCTCACCTTAAGAATATTTCATCATAGTTTTTATTAATACATATAACATCACAAAATGTGATATAAATAAGAAATAATATTATGTTTAAGGAACAACACACACATCCACATATTAGATTATCCAATGACACATATAACATGTGGAATTACTACAAGAAGGTATGTTCTCATAACCTCATCTCTTTGAGATTACTAAGTGAAAACTTAATGGGAATAAATCTCTATGTCTTATGACCCCCCTACATTTAATAACATACATCATATATGTCCATAATATATATATAATACAACTATAGAATACATATTTAAGAATATCATCATAACACTTAAAGGTTCTCATCATAGCAGGGAACTAACATGACATTTCGATGCGAAAAGTACTCCATGGACATTATAACATTAATGTTACATAGAATAAAACTCATCCTATGATAATATATTTAAAAAATTTCAAGACTATAGATACATAGGTAATTAAAAATATAAATTAGTTGGTTTTAGGGAATCAACTTCAACACTGCTATCAAATATACACAAAAAATATCAAAAATCATCTCAAGAAATCCATATAACAGGAAAACACCTCCCCCATCATTGTAATTACACATCAAATCAATCCTAATAATTTATGATCAAATATAAAAGGGAAACACTCATTAAGTCAAATATTGATCCTCAACCCAATCGATAATTGAGAGAAACAACATTAATTGTGTTGACTAAATTCTATAAGGGAATCCCAATGTTTGATAAAGTATAACATGGATATTGAGATGTTATTAGTAGGAGAGGCATAAAATAAATGTTTTTGGAGGAATATAATGTGCTTAGGTGCAATGAAAAAAATAAAAAACACATACACCATGATAATCTAGTATAGATTTCGAAAAATAACAATAAAAAACATAAAAAATGTGCACCTATTCATTATTGATCCATGACGCATCCTCTATTTACTTGATAGTGATCAGAAATTAATAACCAAAAAATTCTTATGGTCAATTAAATATTTTTATTATTTGATAATCCTTCTTTTTAAATGGGTTGAGAGGGATCCAATACATTACTCAAAGGAATTGTGAAAAAAACCTTATAATTACATAACCCATAGGCCAAGAGGCACAAATCCCTTACAATTTTATTATACACAACTACACTAAAACAACCCATCCCTATAAAATTATTCAATTATATATCCAAATATCAAAATGAAAATTCTATCAGATTAAAGTTCCCTATGAAGAGCTTCATGGGTCGATGTCATGATCTCTATATCTCTACTTCAATCTTATGTTTGATTAGATCTATATGAAAACTGATACTGTAACACCCCGAGATTTTATGAAAAATATTCTTTTTAATTTCATTAATGTCTTGTGTTGTACGCTACACCAAAAGGAGCTTGCAAAACACGCATCCTTGACTTGCCTTTCATTACTCGCAATCACGACCTTCCTTGATAGCGTGTGTAGTACGCAATACCGAGTTTTACTAAACAACGATATGCTATTAAAATATTATTAAAACTAGCCGTTATGAATAGTAATAACCACTTTTTGAAATTTTGTAAATTCAATTTTTCAAAATGTACTTCATTTTTGGATTCAGAATATTGAAATTAGCTTAGGGTGATATTTTGGTACTTTTCGGATAACTTTCATATTCTGATGAATAGTGAAAATTACTAAATTTTAATTAAAAACAACTTTTTTTAATAGAAATAATTAATAGTGATAAATTATTAATTTGAGTGGTTTTAAAGTATATTTAGAATATATTTTTACAATTTAATACAATGTTGGTCATTGGATGTAATTTCACATTTAAACCAGTTATAAACTAGTGTCAATCTTTTGATAGTTATTATCTCTTAAAAACACGCTATTTGTTTTGACGACGAGAATTAATTTTTAAATTAGTTAATGCAACTGATATGTTTTGAATTTGGTAAAATAGACATCATTTTTGAGTTCATAATATCAAATATAGCTTAGGCCTAATTTTTTGTATTTTTCTGAAAACTTTCAATTTTCGATGAATAGTGAAACCACTAAGTGGTAGTTAAAAAAACTGAATTATTCATAAAACTTAATTTTACCGCTTCTGTGAGTGGAATTTCGAAAATCCGAGAGACACGGTTAATATCAAGGAATAAAATGTGGTTCAATGAGATGAAAATAATTTTTTGTGAATAGTAACTTTTTTAGTTTTATTTACCACGGTTAAAAGTAAATAGGGTAATTAAGGGTAGAAATGATATTATTATTACCCTAACACATGTCCTAATTCTATTGGACAAGTGTAATTCGACCAAAAACAAACTTAGGAATAAAATATGACCATTTAGGTCCACTTGGATTAGATTAGGACATTTATTATTAATTTATTTAAAGAAGGGTTAAAAGAGTTAAAATCAAAGTTTATTTACTAAAACATTTTTAATATGGGGTTATACATAAGATAAATTCGACTATAAATATTCATTAGAAATAGAAAAAGATTTCCTACATAATGTTATTTTATTTTTAATTTTTAGACATTAAATAATTTAATTTATTTATGACACAATGATGATGCAGTAATTATCTTATTAATGAAATATTGACATAATTGATGTTATAAACACCAAAATAAATGTAATTTGAGACTTTTTATGAATTCAAATAATTTTCTAGGTTACTATGATATATTAGTGTTGATTTAATCAACTTGTTTTGAACATATAATTCTGTTATGACTTTCAAAAAAATGATATATCAAATAGTGTCAAAATTGACACAAAATAGTTTTTAAATCAAATATTATATTATTAATTGTTATTTTATTCCTAAAAATCTAAGTTTCGGCCAAATTACTTAGATAAGGATATATATATTAATAATAAACAATTTGGGGTTCGTTTGGCATGTTATAGTAAGTGTATTAACCATATAGTGTAAGAAAACAAAAAGACACGGTAAAAGTTAAATTATTTAACTTAGAGTTAAATCTAATTGATAAGGTTACAATAATAACCTAAACTTGTATAAATCCTATTGGTTGATAGGATTTAGACCCATCCCCACTTTATCTTCGAAATAATACCCTTTGGAACCATTATAAACCGATTTTTACTTTAATATAAAATAATATTTTGAGATATTCCTAAGGTGCCCCTCTCCTCCCTTATAAAAGGACACCTCATCCCCCTCCTCCTCACACCAATTTGAGCACTCAAGCTCATCCAACCCCTGCCAAAATCCCTTCTCCACTTCCCTATAATAATCCTAGAGGTCCTGGTCTTCTTCAAAGACCAATCTTAGTTCCCTAAGTGGAGGATTCAAATATTCGTATCAAAGAAGAGGTAATATCCATTACCGATCTTTTCAATTTCTTTCTTCTTCAACTTCTTCTTCTTTAGTTATTTCATGAAAAAGTAATAACATCAGTATTACTTACATACTGATATGTTATTATAAATATGAAACAAACCTAATTCACCTTCTATCCATCCTACGGAAAAATGAAATCACCGCGCGTGCGTACGTACGGAATACCGTCTCCACGCCGTGGTGTAATCTATTTTCCACCACCACCTTATAGGATGGGTATAATGGTGTAATGAGTAACTATATATGATTATTATAAAGTGACATTGATACTGAAATAGTCTACATACACTTCAACACAATTCCACGACCATGGGAACAATATCATCGCTCGTGCGTACGTACGGACTACCGTCTCCACGACGCGATGAGATTCATTCTCAATGATTAACCATTCATGAATGATTATAAAGTATATATAATAAGTACTAATGAAATATATGACATAATAATGATACTGGATTTATGTAAATTTATATGTATGTCATCTACTTAATTCCATTCACTTCAATAAGGAAACGAAAACAACGTTCATGCGTACGTACGGACTACCGTCTCCATGAACGGTGTATTTCATTCCATTTATCGATATATTATATATATATATATATATATATTCTGAATATATATATTATATATAAATCATGTTTTACATTCTGGATATAAGTAATCATGATCCAAGTAATCATATTAATAATTACAAGTTAAAAACACGAACGACAAATGAGACGATTTTACCCAAAATGCTACTTTAACATGAATTTACAAAAGAACGGGTAATATAAAGTCATAAGTGGACCATATATGATATAATAACAATGAATATGATTCTGGAATAAGTCAATAACATGATTTAAATCATTATACAGGAGGTTCGGACACTTACAAAGCAAGTCGGACCTAAGGTAAGGGAAATGTCACAATCTCATTTTTATCCGAGATTGTTTATACTTTGGTATTTACTGGGGTGTATTTTATCATCCACATCCATGTTTCCTCGATATGTAATATTATTTCCATCCTACTACAATTGTTTAAATCCAATTTTACCCTTCGGTGAGTTTTTAGTAAAAGATATGAAAGGAATCTTTTGTCGTTTTTCGTACGAGGTACTGTTTGAGTTTTCCGAAAAAAGTACGAGAAGAATATTTTTTTAACTTATACGACATGAATGGATTTTTAAAACATTATTTCCAAGAATCTTCCTTTACAAGTTTTCAAGTTTATTTTTAATCAACTTCTTTTAGTTTAAAGTTTTATGACATGTTAAGAAAGGAAAAATGTTTTTAAAGAAGAAATGATATTTTCCTCAAGAATTCATTTCAAGTGTTTTATCAAAATTATCTTCCATCTAAGATAATAAAGGGTTCTGTTTTTATCCCTATTATTAAATTTATTTGATTATGTTGTGATGGAATTATTTTTATGAATTCCTTTATCTTATATGAATTGTTTTATGATGTCACGATGTTTAAGATTCCCATTTTTATTACATGGGTTATGAAATGATGTATGATTTATGATTTTGTGGCACACATAAGAATGGTATCATTATGAGATGGGTGGGACCTATATCTCCCTCCAATGCATTGGGTAAAGATTTTATATCTCATGAGATAGACATGTCTGGAACGGTAGGTTATACCGGTTCAGTGAAACAGGACTGAAACGAGGGTGACTCGGTTCAGAAAGGGACTTTGTCCACTAAGATAGTCTTGGAAATGAGTCTTGACTAACAAGAAATGATTCTCTATGATTATGTGGGTATGCCACAAAGTTTCATGTTTTATGTTATGATTATTGTGATTACATTTCACTGCCATGATTTATCCCATGTTATGAAATTATGCTCTCTTTTGCAGGTTAAGATTTCCAAAATGTTATGTTCTTATGAATATGATGTGATTGATATTTCTTTTGTTTACCCTTACTGAGCATTTGAGCTCACCCTTTTATGTTTTTTTTCCCCAGGATATAAAGAAAGGTTTTAGGTAAAAAAAGGAAGATCTTTATGGGAGATGTTGAAGATCTTTTACCCTTATTGAGCATTTGAGATCACCCTTTTTTGTATGTTTTCTTTTCCCCAGGTCAGGAAGATGGATATTAAGTAGAATATGCTAAAAGGGACCCTAGATATGATGAAATAAATGGGAGACACTGTATAAGATTTATGAACCAGTTGTTTATGTTTCCCAGTTTCTAAAGACACTATACCTATACGGTCCTTTCATGGTTTTTGTTATATGTTGTAATACGTATGCTTCAATTTTGAAGTATTAACAATGTATGTAAAGTATGGGTCATTATAGTTGGTATCAGCGGCAAAGGAGGTAGGAATGTATCCGATCCTTGGGAACTCTCACATGTGAGCGTTGGACGAAGCATGGCTCTCCGCCCAAGGGCTTCATGAGGAAATGAATGCCACTGGGGATGGTGGTGTGTCCCGCCCAGGGGGTGTAGCTGCCCATGGAGTGCCCTGATAGGTATCAATTATAGTCCACTAGAAGTAATTCCAGACCGCTACAGTTGGTATCAGAGGAAAGGTTTAGTCAACCATTGGAAACTAGGATGCGGAAACGTTAGTGAGATCCCTAGATACATTTCTAAGGTATGTCTAGGGATGTCCCTAAGGATAAGTATACGTATAGGTTATAGTCCTAGAATTGCGCTAACGATCTTATAATTTAACCTAAGAAGTTAGATATTGAGGATACTCACCCTTTATAATGTTGTTTTCCCTAGCATGATTTTTTCCTCTCACACTATTCTTTTTGGGTTTTAGAAGATGGTTGGAAACAAGATGATTCACGATAATGGAGGATATGATGGACAATGGAATGATATTCTTCATGAGCAACCAAATGAAATGGGATTTGGAAGTCCAAACATCATTATTATGCCAAATCAGAAATCTCATAATATGATCAATAAAGTAAAATTTGGTAATTTTCCTGACTCGGCTAATAAGAGAAAGATGGAGTTTCATGATGATCATAGAGGAAAGAAAGTTCAATTTCCCCTATGTAAATCATGTGGGAAGAGGCATCAAGGAGAATGTTTCAAAGGAACTGGAAGATGCTTTGGGTGTGGAAAAGAAGGACACAAAGCCAGTAAGTGCAAAGGAAAATGATCAGTTAACACCAGGGATGAGGACAATGGTATTGCTACGACATCAACAATGGTTAAATGTTTTAAATGTGGAATTTACGGGCATTATGCAAACCAATTCCCTAAGGGAAAGTCTGATGAAGAGAATCAGTATGGTCGTATGGGTAGTATTTATGTTGATGATGATGATGAGACTACAAATGATATGTGAGATGAAAGAATTGTTGAAGCTCGGTCAATGGTTTAAGAATTTAGTGGAATGATGACATGTTTATCATGTGTAATGTTGTATAAGTAATCTCATGGTACTATGGAATAAAGAGACATATAAGGATTGTTACACTGTTGTCTTTCCTTGAGTTTTGAAAGTGTATGATTAATGGTTCCGGTATGCATGAAAGGTTATTCAGATATTTTTGGAATGTAGATGATATGCGCATAATGAAGGGATAAGACAATAATGAGATGTTTGATTGTATTCATGATCTCATGATTGATATAAAGACTAAGTGATATAATGGTTTGAGTATAAATAATTTTGAGGATTTTGGTATGTGGAAGGTGTTAAATTTTAACTGCATTCATGTTTTCACTAAGGTTCAATGGGTATTCAAGAGAATACATGATTAAGGACTTTGAATGTTTGGAATTTGACCAAAAAGATATATCTTATGATATATGGGGGATAAATGATGGAATTCACGTGATTGTTCTGTGACATTTCAAGTAATCATTTTCTTTATACTATGAGCTTGGACCGAAGTGTTTTAGATAAGCCTAAAGATTAGAATGGATTATGTTGGACATAAGTTAGGATAATACGTTTTTTGATATTATTGATGGGATGTTATAGTAATATAGCTTTAGAAAAAGGACAACCTGCAGGATGGGCGGCAACCCATCGCGTCGGACAAGGCTGTGGGAATCGAACCCACAACCGAAGTGCGACTGGCCTTTATCGCCTACCACTGGCCTACAGGAAGTCCCTGTTTAGTAGAAACTAGTTTTATTATATTAAGCAGTATGATATATGAAGTATAAGTCAATTTTAGGAACCATATATGATTAATCTCACTATAGAATGACTTATGTATATTTAATAACTTTTTCTAACCTTTTGTTTGAGACAGATGGAATGACCCGTCATTCTATCACATGATCTGCTAACACTTCACGAATAACAAATTCAACTTCATTTATTTAAGAGATGAAGTGGAAATTGTTCAAGGCACGAACAACAGTGAGATTGTACCAAAATAAAGTAAGTATTTATTCTAATTCAAATTCTTCAACTTTAGGGAAACGATCTTGAAAACCAAAAATGTTGTCCCAGTGCTCTTATATCTGATTAATCAGATGATACCTTAGATCATCACAAATTTATGGATTTGTGATTGTTGGATTTTCCATAGCCATGTTCTCTACCACTCTCCATCAGAACATGATGGTTAGATTTTTATTCCATATCCATATTTTCACCTATGTGGAAACCCAGTGATTAGTTTATTTGGGTAATCGTTACATTTCATGCTTTAGTTTTTAAAGCCATGTTTTGGTATTCCTTTTTACGATGTGGGTTTATCAAAGAAAATTTCTAATAGTAAACCATTTATAACCCCGACGAATTTCGAGGGCGAAATTCATTTTAAGGGGGGTAGAATGTAACACCCCGAGATTTTATGAAAAATATTCTTTTAAATTTCATTAATGTCTTGTGTTGTACAATACACCAAAAGGAGCTTTCACAACACGCATCCTTGACTTGCCTTTCATTACATGCAATCACGACCTTCCTTGATAGCGTGTGTAGTACGCAATACCGAGTTTTTCTAAACAACGATATGCTATTAAAATATTATTAAAACTAGCCGTTGTGAATAGTAATAAATACTTTTTGAAATTTTGTAAATTCTATTTTTCAAAATGGACTTAATTTTTGGATTCGGAATATCAAAATTAGCTTAGGGTGAAATTTTGGTACTTTTCGGATAACTTTCATATTCTGATGAATAGTGAAAATTACTAAATTTTAATTAAAAACAACTTTTTTTAATAGAAATAATTAATAGTGATAAATGATTAATTTGAGTGGTTTTAAAGTATATTTAGAATATATTTTTACAATTTAATACAATGTTGGTCATTGGATGTAATTTCAAATTTAAACTAGTTATAAACTAGTGTCAATCTTTTGATAGTTATTATCTCTTAAAAACACGCTATTTGTTTTGACGACGAGAATTAATTTTTAAATTAGTTAATGCAACTGATATGTATTGAATTTGGTAAAATAGATATCATTTTTTAGTTCATAATATCAAATATAGCTTAGGCCTAATTTTTTGTATTTTTCTGAAAACTTTCAATTTTCGATGAATAGTGAAACCACTAAGTGGTAGTTAAAAAAAACTGAATTGTTCATAAAACTTAATTTTACCGCTTCTGTGAGTGGAATTTCGAAAATCCAAGAGACACGGTTAATATCAAGGACTAAAATGTGGTTCAATGAGATGAAAATAATTTTTGGTGAATAGTAACTTTTTAGTTTTATTTACCACGGTTAAAAGTAAATAGGGTAATTAAGGGTAGAAATGATATTATTATTACCCTAACACATGTACTAATTCTATTGGACAAGTTTAATTCGACCAAAAACAAACTTAGGAATAAAATATGACCATTTAGGCCCACTTGGATTAGATTAGGACATTTATTATTAATTTATTTAAAGAAGGGTTAAAAGAGTTAAAATCAAAGTTTATTTACTAAAACATTTTTAATATGGGGTTATACATAAGATAAATTCAACTATAAATATTAATTAGAAAGATAAAACGATTTCCTACATAATGGTATTTTATTTGTAATTTGTAGACATTAAATAATTTAATTTATTTATGACAGAATGATGATGCAGTAATTATCTTATTAATGAAATATTGACATAATTGATGTTATAAACACAAAAATAAATGTAATTTGAGACTTTTTATGAATTCCAATAATTTTCTAGGTTACTATGATATATTAGTGTTGATTTAATCAACTTGGTTCGAACATATAATTCTGTTATGACTTTCACAAAAATCATATATCAAATAGTGTCAAAATTGACACAAAATAGTTTTTAAATCAAATATTATATTATTAATTGTTATTTTATTCCTAAAAATCTAAGGTTCGGCCAAATGACTTAGATGAGTATATATATATTAATAATAAACAAGTTTGGGTTCGTTTGGCATGTTATAGTAAGTGTATTAACCATATAGTGTAAGAAAACAAAAAGACACGGTAAAAGTTAAATTATTTAACTTAGAGTTAAATCTAATTGATAAGGTTAAAATAATAACCTAAACTTGTCTAAATCCTATTGTTTGATAGTATTTAGACCCATCCCCACTTTAGCTTCGAAATAAGACCCTTTGGAACCATTATAAACCGATTTTGACTTTAATATAAAATAATATTTTGAGATATTCCTAAGGTGCCCCTCTCCTCCCTTATAAAAGGACACCTCCTCCCCTCCTCCTCACACCAATTTGAGCACTCAAGCTCGGCCAACCCCTGCCAAAATACCTTCTCCACTTACCTAGAATAATCCTATAGGTCCTGGTATTCTTCAAAGACCAATCTTAGTTCCCTAAGTGGAGGATTCAAAGATTCGTTTCAAAGAAGAGGTAATATCCATTACCGATCTTTTCAATTTCTTTCTTCTTCAACTTCTTCTTCTTTAGTTGTTTCATGACAAAGTAATAACATCAGTATTACTTACATACTGATATGTTATTATAAATATGAAACAACCCTAATTCACCTTCTATCCATCCTACGGAAAAATGAAATCACCGAGCGTGCGTACGTACGGAATACCGTCTCCACGCCGTGGTGTAATCTATTTTCCACCACCACCTTATAGGATGGGTATAATGGTGTAATGAGTAAATATATATGATTATTATAAAGTGACATTGATACTGAAATAGTCTACATACACTTCAACACAATTCCACGACCATGGGAATGATATCATCGCTCGTGCGTACGTACGGACTACCGTCTCCACGACGCGATGAGATTCATTCTCAATGATTAACCATTCATGAATGATTATAAAGTATATATAATAAGTACTAATGAAATATATGACATAATAATGATACTGTATTTATGTAAATTTATATGTATGTCATCTACTTAATTCCATTCACTTCAATAAGGAAACGAAAACAACGTTCATGCGTACGTACGGACTACCGTCTCCATGAACGGTGTATTTCATTCCATTTATCGATATATTATATATATATATATATATATTCTGAATATATATTTTATATATAAATCATGTTTTACATTCTGGATATAAGTAATCATGATCCAAGTAATCATATTAATAATTACAAGTTAAAAACACGAATGACAAATGAGACGATTTTACCCAAAATGCTACTTTAACATGAATTTACAAAAGAACGGGTAATATAAAGTCATAAGTGGACCATATATGATATATTAAAAATGAATATGATTCTGGAATAAGTCAATAACATGATTTAAATCATTATACAGGAGGTTCGGACACTTACAAAGCAAGTCGGACCTAAGGTAAGGGAAATGTCACAATCTCATTTTTATCTGAGATTGTTTATACTTTGGTATTTACTGGGGTGTATTTTATCATCCACATCCATGTTTCCTCGATATGTAATATTATTTCCATCCTCCTACAATTGTTTAAATCAAATTTTACCCTTCGGTGAGTTTTTAGTAAAAGATATGAAAGGAATCTTTTGTCGTTTTTCGTACGAGGTACTTTTTGACTTTTCCGACAAAAGTACGAGAAGAATGTTTTTTTAACTTATACGGCATGAATGGATTTTTAAAACATTATTTCCAAGAATCTTCCTTTACAAGTTTTCAAGTTTATTTTTAATCAACTTCTTTTAGTTTAAAGTTTTATGACATGTTAAGAAAGGAAAAATGTTTTTAAAGAAGAAAGGATATTTTCCTCAAGAATTCATTTCAAGTGTTTTATCAAAATTATCTTCCATCTAAGATAATAAAGGGTTCTGTTTTTATCCCTATTATTACATTGATTTGATTATGTTGTGATGGAATTATTTTTATGAATTCCTTTATCTTATATGAATTGTTTTATGATGTCACGATGTTTAAGATTCCCATTTTTATTACATGGGTTATGAAATGATGTATGATTTATGATTTTGTGGCACACATAAGAATGGTATCATTATGAGATGGGTGAGACCTATATCTCCCTCCAATGCATTGGGTAAAGATTTTATATCTCATGAGATAGACATGGCTGGAACGGTAGGTTATACCGGTTCAGTGAAACAGGACTGAAACGAGGGTGACTCGGTTCAGAAAGGGACTTTGTCCACTAAGATAGTCTTGGAAACGAGTCTTGACTAACAAGAAATGATTCTCTATGATTATGTGTGTATGCCACAAAGTTTCATGTTTTATGTTATGATTATTGTGATTACATTTCACTGCCATGATTTATCCCATGTTATGAAATTATGCTCTATTTTGCAGGTTAAGATTTCCAAAATGTTTTGTTCTTATGAATATGATGTGATTGATATTTCTTTTGTTTAACCTTACTGAGCATTTGAGCTCACCCTTTTATGTTTTATTTTCCCCAGGATATAAAGAAAGGTTTTAGGTAAAAAAAGGAAGATCTTTATGGGAGATGTTGAAGATCTTTCACCACGTTTAGAAGATTATATTCCGAGTTTCCAAAGACACTAAACTATTACGGTCCTTGTGTGTATGTTTTTGTTATGTATTAAGTATTCCGCAAAAGTAATGTAATGTCCATGTACGTCTAGCTTCGGGTCTCTAAAGATACGATTTTGGTTCATCATCCTAAGGCCATTATAGATAGTGAAACTAGATGTACTCTATGGACCAGAGCCCCTATGGCCCAAATCCCTATGGCAGAACAATTGACTTGTGTGCTGAATGCCTATTTTTGTGGCCTAAAATCCTATTTAGGATGAATATTACTACTACTATGTTATAACAAGGAAACAATATAAGTATATCACTTGTCATGTTATGCTGCATTATTGGATTCTTTATTGTTCCCATCATAATGAGTGTTATATGAATATCATTTCCATGACATTCTTGTGATATATGATATATTTTAGAGAATTTGAGTACCTAAAAAGGACGAAAAGATTCTAGAAAATAAGAGAAAATAGAATATAGAAAAAAAGAGAAATAGAATACATAAATTTGCATTCTTTAGGAAGAATCCTCATGTCTACATAGATAAAAAAGTGATTTTAATATTCTTAGGAACATAACTACATGTAAAATAAGTCACACAGAACACTTTCTCCAAAATAAGATCATAAATAAATGCAGTACTGTAGTACCCCACATTATAATGGTACCAGGGTCCACACAATGGTCTATTATGCTACAATACCCCATGTTGATTTGGTCCACACTACTATAGTAATTCATGTTGAGCATTTAGTTAACTATACTATATTTTTTATACTTGATAAAACACCTTTAAAATTTTGGTTCAAGGATCATTACCATCTAAACCCCTAACGTGGGGGATTCTAACCCTAGAACCCCAACCAATCACACCATGGAAGTAAAACTGTTAAAGGAATTGAATTTATGTTTAGTAAAAACATCTAGAAATTGTACCAACTTCATTTGATTAATTCAGCCCCACCATTCCAATAATATCACATACTGATTTCCCAATTATTTCACATTGAGCTATAAAATAACCTATTTAAAATCAATTGATGATATTTAATGTATTGCTAACACATAACTGTGAATGTTTAAATGCTAAACATTTTTTTTCATGTATTCAATGGGTATTATAAGAAGTTGTTATATTTGAAAATTTATTGAGAACATGAATATTATCTTAACCCCTTGGAGAATCCAAGAGGAATTCAATATAATGTGCCTAACCTATGGTTATGGTGATCATTCAATATTAGGTATTCATTGGTCAAGATCCTCTACCTCACTTTCTATTTTAATCCTAAGAAACTAGTATATGGGGGGGGGGTTGTGAGAAATCCTAATGAAGAAGTTTGGTGATTCACATTTCTTTTCGACACCCATGGAGGTAGTAGTCCTTTGGTAGTTTCTTAGTGTTCTTCATAAAATAAATTATTGAGTGAGAAGTATTGACTTGTAAAAAGGTATGTTCTTCACTTTTGTTTAAGTTATTCTTATAAATCTATCTTGGCAGATCATGTGGAATGGGTTTTTTTCTTATTGAATTTTGGGCATGGATATGTCTTAAAAACACTTCGTGGCATTGGATCCAATGTTAGGTTGTTTGGAAGAGTTTTAAATTTTTTGAATAATAGACTAATGTATAAAATATTATAAGAATATCACTAGCCAGGTTAAGCATTTGGAATACATGCTAGAACCACAACCATTAATTATGGTATCAAATCTGGTGATATGCGATATTATTATATGAGTCAGGTGATAATCTATTGGTAATTAAAAATAGAGGAGTGTGTAGATATTTAATTATAGAGATATCATTTATCACATTAATATTTTGGCTGGAATCACTAAGTAAAATGGTTAGATTAGAAGGGTTTATTTTTTTTTATATTAGAGGCAGTTATAACCTCTTCTAACTATATTAGTGGTGATCACTAAAACCATCACTAATATGGACGCTTACTTTTCATTAGTTATAGTTTATGATAAGCCCTAATAAATTAATATTAGCGGTGGTTAAAATTATATCTAAATTCATGAACATTTATTTTAAGGGGTTAAAACTACTCCTAATATAAATTATTATTTAAAACAATTTCTAGGGTTTAAAACCACTCCCAATATGAATAAATATTTTTAAAAACATTAGATGGGGTTTAAAATCATCGTCAATAGAAATATATATTTTTTGAAAAATTTTAAGGGTTAAAAACTGTCATTAATATAAATATTTTTTTTAAATTTAAATAGGGTAAAAAATGTTAATATAAATATATAATTTCCTTATGAAATATTACAGTGGTTTAAAATAATGTTAAAATAAATATATTAAAAAAAATAAAATAATAATAAAAAATATTAAAATTTTAAATTATATTTATAATTAACACATATATATATATTTCATGAAAATAAAAAAAATTATTTATAAAACTCAATTATTTTGAGTGAGGGAAGCTTTCATATATCAATGAAAGATGTAAATATTTTATTAAAAAAATAAATACATCCTTGTAAAAAAAATTCCAAACACAACCCACCAAAGCATAGTCTATTAAACTAAAACAACATTAGGTAATATCACCAAAATATATCCTTGTCATAAAAAATAGTAAAGAATTCCCCAAAAAAATAGCATCAAGGTGTTCACTGAATAGAGAAATAATATCCTTGCCACTAAAAACTAGCAACAACAACCTCTTCACCAAAAAACTAGTAGAAAAAACCTTGTCTTAAGTATACAATATCATCAAATAAAAAATATAGCACCTAAAAACTAAATAATTTGAATAGGAAAACAAGAAGAAAATAAATTAAAAAAATAAAACATGGATTTTTTAAGCAACCAAATAAATAATTTATTAAAATACACTTATATAAGTAACATGAAGGAAGAAAAGTGAAAATATAGTAGTAATGTATTCCCCCCATTGTTTCTTCAATTGTTTCCAATGACATGGAATTTTTTGATGTCATGCACCATTACCTATACCATACAATATAATATTACATTAATCATTTCTTGATTTATGATTATTTTATATCACCACATTTGATTATCCTTAAAATACTGCAAGTAGAAAAATATAAAATATCACAATATATGATGTCAAAATATCAAGATGCACAATTGAATACAGGACTTATGAAATAGTAGTATCACTAAAGTAATGATGATCCATATGAAATTTCTTTGTTAAAAAACATAATATGATATACAAGAAAATTACTATTATCAACCAAATTAACATATTAATCAAATGTAATCTTATTATTTATACTCGTGGGGCACATGAGCCTCAACCCAGTTGGTGAGGACTCCTTAAGTGCATCCACGGGACCTGAGATCTAATCCAGGCAGAGACTAATTTCTGGGTACTGTAGCAGTGCTGTAGTAGTACTTTAGCAGGCACTATAGCATGAACTGTGCAGAACTGTAGTAGGGACTATAGCGGGAACTGTAGCAGGCACTGTTTGACACTATAACAGCCGGGAATATTCCTCCGTTTGGGCCTTCAGGCCACCGATTTGGTCCCCGAGTCCTTTTAGGCCTTCGGGCCACCCAGGCCTTTGGGTCAGTAAGGCTTTCGGGCCACCTCAAGGCCTTTAGGACACCTTAAGTGCAGATGCAAACCAGACAACTGCAAGGAACAAACTTCAAAAGGTGGAGGAGCAAGGAGCTTTCACTATAGTAGAATCTAAAAAGATTTCCAGAATGAGAGGGTATGACACCTGCCATCAGGGAAAGACTGTGCATGCATGGGAAAGCCTATCTGAACAACCATACGAAGGTGGAGAGCTGATTTCCTGATGAAGATGCTGGGGAGGAGCAGTTCCAAGTAGTTTGTCTGGGTTGTATGTAATGTTTGAAGCCTACGAGCATTGAATTCCTCTAAGGCCTACAATCCATGTAATACTTACGCCTACGGGCCTTGTAAGGGTTCCACCTCACCCCTTGAAAGGTGGATTATCAAAAATCAATAAAAAATGAAGGCCTTAGGGCCATTGGAGGAGGATAATCATGGGAGTAATAATTTTCTTAGCATGATCTATACTGAATAGTTTTAAGTTCTCATCAATGTATTTTTCTTTTTTTATAAAAACTACATCATTTTTTTTGAGCAATTTGAAAACTGAGAAAAAAATTGTGTTCAACCATAAATCCCATTTCAATTTCCTTTTTCATTAAATTAGAAAATTCAAAACAAATAGATTCATTGATTGTTTAGAAAATAAAATCATCAATCTAAATTCATTCAAGTAACAAATCATTTGAGATGTATTTTAGAAAAAGTGTTGAATCAAAATTTCCTATTTTAAAACTATTTGATAAATTAGAATTAGATAAATTTACATACCAATCTACAGGGGCTTGTTTTAAACCATGAAGAGATTTAGTTTGAAAACATGATTTGAAAAAATAGGATTTTTGAAACCAGGTGGTTGTTCGATGATTTTTTTTCATAAAAAACCATTTTAAAAGGTTCTTTTAATTTCAATTTGAAAGAGTTTTAAATTAAAGTGATAAGTGAATGCCTATATGGTTCTAACCAAATAACAGGTGTAAAGGTTTCACCATAGTTGATTCCTTTTTCTCAGTTATAAACTTTAGCTACTAGACAAGCTCTATTTCTAGTGATATTACCATGATCATCTAATTTATTCCTAAAAAATCATTTAGATCCTATGATAGGATGATAATTAGGTATTTCCACGAGAGTCTATAAATCATTTCAAGAGAATATATTTAATTCCTATTTAATGGAAAGAACCCAATTTTAATCATTAGGGTCATCATTGAGATTTTGGGATTCTAAGTGAGAGACAAAGGTATGGTGTTCAACCTCATTTAAGGCCACTCTTCTAGTATGAGTTACACTTGTAAATATCCAATGAAATTTTCAAGGGGATAATATTTAGATTTTTTAAAAGCATAAGGAAAAGTATTTTAAGGATATTCTTGTTCTTCTTTAACTTATTTAGATTGATAAGGTTTATTTAAAACACTTTTTTCAAAAAACTTTTGAGGAAGGGATTTTTGGAAAATTTTCATAAAAAACAACATAGACCGATTCTTCTAATGTTTTAGTACGTTTGTTAAAGAATCAGTATGACTTGCTTGAGTTGGTGTACCTATGAAAATTACCTTCATTGGATTTTGAATTAAATTTTACAGATTTTCTTTAGCGTTAAGAATAACACATTTACAACATTCTTTTTAAAAGATGACTTTAGGTTTTTTATTTTTCCAAAATTTATAAGGGTTTTTTTGAGAAAAGGTCTTATAAGTACGTGATTACTGATAAAACACACAGTATTCATGGCCTCATCCCAAAAATATTTAGGTACATTAAATACATTTAAAATAGTTCTAGTGTTTTCTTTGATAGTTTGATTTCACCAATCTATTATGCCATTTTATTGATGCGTTCAAGGATTGGATTAAGAATGAATATAGACTTATGAAGAACATAAATCATCAATTTCCTTTTTGTCAAATTATTTTCTAGGATCACTTTGAATAAAAATAATTTTAAAAACTCTTCCATTTGAAACTTTTTTATAAATCTCATTTAAGGATTTTGAATATTCAATTTTATAGGATAAGAAGTAATCCCATGCGAATCTTTTAAATTCATCAACAATTAAAAAAGTATAGATTTTACCTCATAGAATTTCAATTTGGGAAGTTATTAATAAATCATGATGAGTTAATTTTATATCATTAGAAGAATAAACCCCATTTTTAGATTTAAAATAAGATCTTTTTGCTTACCATATTGACATGCTTCATAAACCATGTTATCTTAGAAATGAAGTTTAGGTAAATTTCATTCTAGACGATAATGGTTGAGTTTTAGATGTCTAGATATGCTACATTGACCATGGAATCTATGACAAAGCCAAGAATCACTAACTTTTTCACTTAAGAATTTGACTTTTTTCCTAGTGAGGGATTTTAAATTGATTGTATAAGCATTATGAGATCGAGACACTATAAATAAATGTTTTACTCTTGAGCCAAAAAATATTCAAAAATCATTTTTGAAAGAAATTTTAAAACTTCTATCACATAGTTGACTAATTATTAGAAAATTTAGTTTTAATCCATTGATAAATAAAACATTTTTTATTAGAGATGAGTTAGAAAAACTGATGATACCTGAACTGATTATCATACCCTTAGAGTTTTCATCAAAGGTTATGTGATCTCCTTTTAATTTATTGATTTGATTGAATTCAGAGAAGTCTTCAGACATGAATATTCAGAAACCACAATATAGGTACCATAGTGCTTCATGGATTTTTCTTAAAAGAAAATTTTTCTATAAAACCAAATGACTAAAGGTTTGGTACCCAAACAAACTTGGGTCTGCTAATGTTATCCTATAATGATTTTAGTATCTGGATTTATTTAGTATGAGATTTTTTTTTGGAAATATTGGATGAAATATAAATTGATTTTGGTCTAAGATATCATTCATTATAGCAATCATATTTATAAATTAAATTTCCAATTATTTTACCATAACAAAAAAAATTACTTACAAATAACCTTTACTGACTAACTAAAAGTTATTTTTTTATTGATAAGAGAAGAAAAAGAACACCACACTAACCCTTTAAGGAGGGCGAAAGTGATGTAGACCCAAGGCATCCCCTTGGACTACACTCTTGAACTCAATGAGAATAGAGTCTATACTATCATAAATCAGAAGCACCTTATCCTACCTACCCAACCTGGCCAATGAGTCTATTGTGAAATTGGCTTCCCTCCAACTGTAATGGACCATGCACCCCTGATTGGTCTCCCTTTGGTATCGACAAATAAGATATGTCAACTCCCAAGGGATCGCATAGCATCCCTACAAGACCGACCCATTCTTTTATATTTCTTTGAGAGCCTGAAAATTTATTTAGATTATTTTCAACTTGAGTGAATTTTGAAAGAGATATTTTGAGATCTTTGATAGTAGATTTGAGTTTAACTATATCCACATGATTCTCAACTTTCATAGAAAAATATTCTTTTTTTTTCTTTGAAGAGAAGATCTTTTTCTTTTTGAAGTTTTTATTTTTCCTCAAGCGATTTCTTGTATTTCTTATCAAGTTCTTTGTATAAATAGGCATATTAATTAAAACCATTTTCAAATTGATCATGAGTGTATTTTAGTCATTTTAATTAAGGTGACTTGAGGAGTAAAAGGAAGAAGAATAGGAGGAAAAATTAAGACACTATGCCAAAATTGGAATTTAACATTGGTTTTTCTTCGTTTAATAGTAGTTTAAAGCGCCACTAAATCGTTCTGTGATAGTTTTGGAAAACTGCCGCTAAATTGCGTGTCTACAATAAATTAACGGTGATTTTTCAAAAGTATCGAAGAATGGTTTAGCGGCAGTTTAAACTATTGCTAAATGATTTAGTGGTGGCATTTGATTTTTTTAATTTTTTTTATTTTATTATTTTATTATATACTAATTTTATTGTTTTAATAATTTATTATTCTCATAATTTATATATTTATTGTACTTATTATTTATTTATTTATTTTATTATTTATTTTATTATTTATTTATTTTAGTATTTTAGTATTTTAGTATTTTACTATTTATTAATATTATTTATTATTTATTATTTATTTATTTATTTACTATATATTACCATGCACATGCACATGCCATATATAGAAATTCTGTGTTGCGTGAGATTTGAACCTCTTACCCCTTGCTTATTCTCCAAAGACTTTACCACTCTTCATGTCATGAATAGATAAAATTTAATATATTTATATATATATATTTATTGAAAAAACAAAGAATACATAACAAATAGATACAAACTAAATAATTAGTAATCAATAATTATTAATCTATAATGATTAATCAATAATGATTAATAAATAACGATTAATAGATAATGATTAATCGATAATGATTAATCAATAATCAATAATCAATAATCAATAATCAATAATCAATAATTAATAAGTAATTATTAATATTGAATAATTACTAAGTACAAATTACTAATAAATAAATAAAATATAAATCAATAATAAATAAATAAGTAAATGTATAATATGGAAATAAATGGTGAATAATAAATAATAAATAGTAAATAAATAATAATAATAATAAATAATAATAAATAATAAATAGTAAATAATAAATAGTAAATAGTAAATAATGATTAATAAATAATAAATAATAAATAATAAATAATAAATAATAAATAATAAATAATAAATAATAAATAATAAATAATAAATAATAAATAATAAATAATAAATAATAAATAATAAATAATAAATAATAAATAATAAATAATAAATAATAAATAATAAAAAATATATCATAAAAATATAAAATATAAAATATAAAATATAATATAGAATATACAATAAAAAATAAAAAATATATAAGTAAATTATAAATAATAAATTAATTAAAAAATAAATTATTATATGATAAATAAATAATAAATTAATAAATAATATATATTATATAATAAATAATAAATTATGAATTATGAATTATGAATAAATAAATAATAAAAAATAAATATATAATGAATATATATTAAATAAGTAATTAATAATATGTTAATAAAAAATTAATAATATCCTAATAAAATTATAAAAAATTAAAAATAAATTAATAATTACTATATAAACAATAAAAAAATAACGAATGCATAAATAATAAAAAAATAAATTAGAACTAAATAATAAAATAAAAAATAAAAATAAAAAATAAAAAATAAAAAATAAAAAATAAAAAATAAATCATAATTAAAAAATCACAAATAATACATCAATAATAAATTTATAATAAAATAATAGTAAATTAATAATAAAATAATAAAAAATAAAAAATGAATTAATAAATAATCTATACACAATAACTAAATAATAAATAAATAATAAATAATAAATAATGAATAATATATAATGAATAATAAAAAATAAATAATAAATAAATGAATAATAACGAAATTAATAATATTTAAATAAAAAAAATAAAAAAATAAAAAAATAAATAAAAAATAAATAAAAAAATAAAAAAATAGAAAAATTTAAAAAATAATGAAAAAAATAATAAATAATAAATAATAAATACTAAACAATAAATAATAAATAATAAAAATAAACAAATAAATAATAAATAATAAATGATAAATAAAAAATAAAAAAATATAAAATAAAAAAATAATAAATTTTAAAATAATAAAATAATAAATGGATAATGATATATGTGTATATATATAAATTAACATTATTTATATATATGTATTTATATATATTCATATAGTTTTACTTTAAATTCATTTATATACTATATTTAATGATAATGATTCATTTATATAAAAATACATTTATATATTACTTATATAGACAAATATTTACACACACACATAGTTATATATATATATACATATATATATATATATATTTACATATATTATTATATACATATAAATCTAAATTTTTTTATTGACACACACATGTTTATATATAAAGATTACTTACATTGGTAAATATATACATATTAATTCATTTTATAAAGTAAATAAAGTCGACAATTGTTTATTTTAAATAAAATTAATAATAAATATTTTTTTCTATATGGTTTATATGTTTCTATGTAAATATTTATTTATAAAAGTGATTTATTATAAGTAAATATATGAAAATATGCATATATTTAATTATAAATAAAACTACATTATGAAAAATGATAAAAATTAAAAATAATATTATTAATATGAATGTAATCCGTGAGAATAAATTCAGTACCCACAAAAAAAAGACAACAATACCCCCTTAAACGATGCTGAAATTCCATCGAATGTTAAAAACTTGTGGTGCCCCAACTAATAACTCATATTTGGAGGCCTTTGGAGCCTCTTTTGACCTCGAAAAAATAGTGACGGGGCCCCCTGTTCATCACAAAGTAGTGGTCATCACATGTTTTGATTTGATATGTGGTATAGCCCAAACACACACCCGAATCAAAAGTTATGACCATTTCAAGTTCAAGTTTGATTTAAGACTTTTCTCGAAACCATAATAAATTTTATTCTTTTAATTATTATTAAATTTAAATCTAATTCGGTTTTAGTTCATTTCATAGCCTTCGATTTGACTGGTTGTTGAGCTAAAATAGAACCCGAGATCCATAGTTATGGCCATTTGATGCCGAACTCTGATTTTCAACTTATTAAATATTTCTTTTATGTTTCAAATTATTATTAACTTATAATTATAAATATTTATTAATTAACACATTATAATTAATTAAAATTATAAATAATAAGCTATATATTATAATAAATAATAAATAATAAATAATAAGTTAATATTTTATTTTTTTTTCTTTTAATTTAGAAGATAATTTTTAAAATCACAACTATTTCATGGTGGATTTTAAAAAACCCCCACTAAAAATAAAAACAACTTTTTTTCTCGAAAAAAAAATTAGCGGCGGTTTTATAAACCGCTGCTAAAAACCGCCGCTAAATTGGTTTTTACTTGTATTAAGAGAAGAAGAGGAAAATGAGGAAATGGGAAGAGGGGTACTAACCTCAATGTCTTCATCAACATGTTCTATAAGGCGCATAACACTTGAGCTGCTTGAAGAGGTTGAGGAAGTTGGGTCCATGGAGTTATCATTTACACTCCATGTTGAAACGTTAAGAGCCTTCTTACCTTGTTTATTTTCTTCTACCCTCTTTTTTTAGATGGTAAATTCTAGCTTGCTGTGATTTTTTTTCTTAAATTTGTATCATGTAACTTATGGTTCAGCTTTTATATTTACCTTTTTGGATCAATTCTTTTTCTAAAAGCATTTGTTCGTTCTATTGAAGATTTGAGAAAAATTTTGAACTTCACCTCCAGATGAATCGTCATTGGTAATTTTGAAGGTGATTCTTTTCTTTATATCTTTGACTTCATTGGCCTCCTTCTCAGTTTTTCAATTCATTATAATTTCATACATCATTAAGGATATGATAAGTTATTCAATGCCCATTTTCTTCACATCCTTTTCTTCTTGTATAGATGTGACTTTGGTTGCCCAATTTCTTGACAGGACTAAGAATATCATTTTCACTAAGGTTTCTATAAACAAACCTTCATAAAGGGACTTTATACCATTATAGATATCAGTACACCATGTAAAAATACTAGTGAGAGAGTCATTAGGATTCATCAAAATGCTTTCAAAATATTTCTTATACATGTCTAATATAGTATCTTTAATTTTGTTGGATTCTTCATGGATGATTTCTAGAAATCTTCATATTTCATGAACCATTTTACATATAGAAACATAATTAAATTCATTTCAATCATGAAAACAATGTAAAGTGTTCATCTATTTTCCATTAAGCTCCCAATTTTTAATATCAATGAGATTACAATTATATTTAGGTTCTTTATTTGGAATATATCCATGCATAACCATTTTATAAATAATTTAATGAACACTACTAAGAAAAGTTAACATATGATATTTCCAATAGGAATAATCCATTCCATCAAAAATAAGAGAATGTAAATAAGAATTAGACACCATTATAAAAATATCGTACATTGAAATAAATTAATTTTAAAACAAAATTTAAAACAAAATTTTGAAAATATAAAGAATCCTATGATTCCAATTGTTGGTCAATGTATATGTTAAGAGGGGGGGGGGGGTGAATTGCTATTTTAAAAATTAAAACAAATAGAAAGGTAGAAACAAAATTAAATGACATTGATACGATAAATAAAGAAAGAAATAATCTCTATATTGTGATGAATTGATAAATTCAATCCATATTAATAAATTAATTGAAATAATAATTAATAAAGTAATTATAATTGAAAACAGATGAATCCAATTTATGCAATTATGTATATAGAAGTTTTAATGGTTCCATGTGTAAATTAACTAAGATAGTAAGAAGGGTTTGATAAAGGAGTTCAAAAAATAGCTTGGTGTGAGCCCCTACATATCCTCCCCTAGAGTTGAGAGATTTTTCTTATTACCTTGATTTTAATAGAGATAAAAAACCACATCCATCGTAATTATTATTTAGAGCACCCTCTTGAGCTCTGCTGGTAGCCAAGGAACCCATCCCTCACTTTTTTGGTAGTGAGAACCCATTGAATAAGGTGATGAGAAGAGAGAGGTTTTCTTTAGGAAAATTTTTACAGTTATTCTCCCTAATATATTGAAAGGATCAGTACAATTGAGAAGAGATATTGAGTATATGATGTTGGAGAAGAGCCTTTGAGAATGGAGTAGAATTGGAGTTGTCTCTTTGAGTGGATCTTCTAGGCCTTCACTTTTTAATCAAGGACCGGAGAGGTATTGTTCGTAACTACTGGATCTTCCAAGACTTTTTAGGATGCTATTTATAGGCTCTAAAATTATAGGGATCTTTTATAATTCGTTGGGGGTATCAAAGTTCATGACTACTGAAATATATATGTTTTTATCAACATTAAATTCATCCCCATACCTATTGTTTGGATTCCACCAGCTACCTAGTTTACCTCACTAGCTAGCTGGTGGGTCACCTAGAACTCACTAGGCTTATGGAACTAAGATCGGAAAGCTGGTGCTCCACCATCAGCCAACCAATGGACTCTTAGAGGTTGATGAAGCATTTTCCTTGAACAATGTTGGGCTGGTGTCACTCCATTGGATTTCCGATGGGTCTTTGAACAACCGTGGTTCTATCTACATGGCATCGGCTGGCTGGTTCCCTATAATAGCTAACCAGTACAACCTACACTACTCCATCTTCAAGAATTACCTCTTGAGCTTCCTTTTATTGCCTTTGAATGATCTTCTAACTTCATTTTATGTTCCCAAGTCACGATAAATGAAAGGTCTATGCCTTTAATAAGATCAACATGTCACCTTTGAATTGACTTTAATATCTCCATTAAATCCATTAATGACATGATTTTAAGTTACATTAAGGAGTATGAAATTCACTCAAAATGAAAACTTTGGAAACAAAAGAGAGTGTCTGTAATCATGAAAACACCATGAGAGAGAGAGGTACAACAACTACTAATATATATCTTCACAATTTTGTTCCCTACAATGTATATCAATTTTAAAGAATTTATAAACATTCATACGAAAGCATTTATTGCAAGTTATTAGTGCTCACAACATTGAAATAAAAATTCTAGAGAGACCCATCAAGAATAGGATACGAAATTTATAAAACAAAATGTATTCACAAAATATACTTCGAGTGTAACATCCCTGAACCGGGAGCCACTAAACCAATTCCCTGAGTTGGGTTGCCACATGACCTCAAGCATGCCTCCCCATATTATGGAGGTTTCCGACTAGCAGTGAGGGTCTAAAAGTCACATGGGGAGACTATACCCTCTTTACTAGAGTAATACATAGAAAAAAATAAATAGAATAGCGGAAAAACATATAATAACCAATGAACATGCATAAATAACCGTTTTTCAAAACTGGGTACAAACCACAACCAATAGTAAATATGTCATGTCATGCTACAGTACCAAGTGAAGAAAACCCATAATAAATACAACAATGGAACCCCCAAAATGGTCGTGACTCCATGTCTGGAACCTCATCCATTCATGTCCCATTACCAACTTAACTCCCTAGTATAAGTCCCTTTCCCTTGTCCTGACACACAAGAATGAAATCTGATCGGGTACCCAATGGTGGCCTGAGTAGGGTGTGAGTACAACTTAATAGGCCACCACCAATAGTGTCTACAAAATATCCAATCTAACAGATAGTGCATGCATGTATGAAATAAATGAAATAAATGAAAATAATATAAAATATAATTTGGGGGCCACTAGTTAACAATATTTACTTAACTATCACCAACCATAATTCCAAATTCTTTATGTGAATATTCTTCATTACTTATTTCATCATAAACATGTAATCCATTGGTTAGGCATTCACATCATTCACACATGGTTAATAGCATTTATCATTCTGTATAAGGGAATAATTAAAGTCCCTATCTCACTAGGGAAAATACACCAAAACATCACAATATCCTCATCTCGAAGTCTTAGACTGTGAGGAATGAAATTATTAGGGGAATCGAGCTTCGTATCCTTCCCTAAACCATGCATTGTGGGTGGAGTCAGAGCATCAGTCCAACTCGACCCGTGTGAGGAGCCTCAGTACTTTGTACCACACCTCAAGCCATGTGCACATGATTATTCATACATTCACCACACATAAACCATATCACAACAAAAAAACCCATACATGCAACAATTATAATCCATAACAATCAACATGGAAATTAATTTTATTTCATATCCCATTAACAAAATTACCATTTACATTACTTATCCCATTTAACCCAATTCCCATTATCATGGCTATCTCACTAAGCACCTTCAATAACTCCCTTTTATCATCCCATTTTACATATTCATGCATTTCCTTATGAAATACCATTTAACACATTTTAATTTTACATACCATTACTAATCAACATATTCACCAATTCATATTCCATACTCTCTTAATACTTTCTAATATAATTCATAAGCCACAATCCTAATTAACCAAATAACCCATTTTCGTGTCATTCCAAACAACCCTTAAGCCATTCCTAGATCTAGAAACATTAACTATAATCCATTTTCACTTCCATTAATCACATCGACATACTCAACAAGGGATCTACATTATCACACAACGACCTTGTGCTTACTTAACTAATTTATAGGTCCAGGGATGTTAGCGCACCCCATGGATGACCCTAAATAGAAAAAATCATCCTCAATTTATCCCATGGGGACCATGAGGTTTTCTATTCATCATTTAGACACCCATTTTAATAAACCTCACCAAATTAATCATGATCACAACAAGAGATAACCAAGAACAAAACTAAACATGCACAAATATACAATGAAACTATGGGATAAAACTTATAGACCACCTACCTCAAATCCATTAGTATTCACACCCTTAATCATAGAATTAGATCTAGATTCAACCACCCCTTGAATCCTCAACCTAGATCTCACTAGAAAAATGGTATTTTAGAGCTTCATATAGAGATAAGAGAAAGATGGAATCCCTAAACCCAAAAGAGAAGCAAGAGAGGGATTAGATTTACCCAGATCTTCGATCCGCAACTAATGGAACTCCAAATGGATTAGGATCCAAGGATAATATCCTATTGGAATATTGGGTCACTAGGGTTCATCCCTAGGGTTTCATGAGGTGAAATTGAGGAGAATCTTGAGTTAGAACATAAAAAATTGAGGGAACAATTTTGTAAATTTTCCCAACTTTACTAGGCTGCATGGTTTACCCACATGGTTTTCCAAACCGTGCACAAACCACGTGCAAGAAACTGTATAAGGGAATTTAGTTTGCATGGTTACTTGGGTAGGTCACATAGTTTAACAAACCATACTCCAACTGTGCGTTAAGCCACTGTCTAAGGCTGCACGATTTTCATGGGAAGGCCGCACGATTTACTTAACTATGCGCCAACTATCCATTTTGCATAGTTTGGCTTAGTTTTCCTTCATTTTAGGTTCCGAACCCCCAAAACACCCTCGAGTCCCCTCATACACCCAAGAAAAATTTCATTAACCCAAAAAACAAGAGATTGAAACCGAAATTTAAAAAAATACATAACTCCACAAAGTCTAGGATCTTACAACCTCCCCAACTTATGACGACTCATCCTCGAGACACTCTTCCAAGCATTATTGAGTTTGCATTGAAAAGAGATTGGGCCATTGGGCCCGCACATCCGAATCTTTCTCCCAGTTTTCTTCTTGAACTTTTCAATGCTTCCACAAAACTCGCACCAGGGGCACAACCATTCCCCGCAAGACTTTCTCACTATGGTCCACAATACAAACCAAATGCTCCTCAAAGGACGCATCAGCCTCAATCCCCACATCTTCAACATTTATCACATGAGATAGACCAGAGTGATACCAATGGAGTTATGAGACATGAAAAAAATCGTGCATACCACTATACCATTATGGAAGATCCAATCGGAAAACCACCAATCTGATCCTCTCCACGATTTCAAAGGGTCCCACATACCTGGGTGCCAAATTGCCCTATTTCTAAATTCAATAGTGACCCAACCTTAGATAAACCCAAAGAAACACACTATCACCCACCATAAACTCAAGAAGCCTAAAATACTGATCTTTATATGACTTATGTCTACTTTGATCCATTTCCATATGATTCTAAATTAATCAAACCTTTTTTGATGTCTCCTATATGAGATTTGTTCCTAATAGATCAGAATCCCTAGCTTCAAACCAATACAACAAAGATCTACATGGTCTCCATAGAGTTCCTAAAATGGTTCCATTTTAATCATAGCTTGAAAACTATTGTTGTTGGAAAAATAAATAAGAGACAAGTGATTTTACCATGAACTACTAAAATCCAAAAAATAATATCTCAACATATATTCTAATACATGAATTGTACATTCAGACTGCCCATTCTTCTGTGGGTGATAGGGCATACTAAAAAATTACCTGGTTACCTAGTAACTTATGTAAACCCTACCAAAATAATGATGTGAATTGCAGATCTCAATATGAAACTATAGTTCTTGGTATACCATGTAACTACACTATCTCTAGAATATATAACTCACCCAACTGATCAACCGTGTAAGTCTCTTGGATTGGAAAGAAATGGCCCCCCTTAGTCAATTGATCCACAACTACCCAAATTACGTCATTATTTTGAGGTGTCCTCAGAAGAACCACTACAAAATACATCATTAAATCATTCAATTTACACTCCAGAATGGGGAAAGTCTATAATAAACCACCAGAGTGCTAGTACTTGGCCTTTAACTGCTAATAAGTGAGGCATCATTCCTTGAAACCCATAACCTCTTTCTTCATTATTATCAACCAAAACTACCTATGAAGATCATGAGACATCTTAGTCAAACCATGATGCACTTCCCACTTCAATGCATGGAACTCACACATCAACTCTTCCCACATACACACCGACACAACCACCTAGTCACAAACACTGATAATCCCATCATCAATAATACTACAACTAGAAGGTGACTCCCTAGCTTTAAGACATTCCTTCATGGACAAACACTATGGATCCTCAAGATGAATCTCCTTGACCTAACTCAAAATCACAGACTCAACTTCTACATATGCGAGAGTCATCTGACCATACCCATCCTGCACCTCCAGGTGAATCCCAGCAAATAAGGCCATCATTATCCACTTAGAGTTGGATACTTGAACCACCTGATTTCATGTCTTCTAGCTTAGAGCATCCAAAATACTATTTCCTTTTCTTGATGTGTAAACCAACTCGAAGTCAAAGGACTCTAGGTACTCAACCCACCTTCACTTCCAAAGTTTCAAATCCCACTAAGAGAATATGTACTTAAGAATTTTCTAATCGGTAAACACCATGAAACTCTCTCCCAAAAAGTAATGCCTCCACAAATTTTAGGCATAAACCACAATAGATTGATCAATATCACGAGTAGGGTAATTTCTTTCATGAGGACACAATTGTCTTGACCCATATGCTATAAAATGATAATCCTACATCAACAATGCTCCAAGTCCAACACTGGACACATCAAAAAACAAGGTGTACCTCTTACCTAGTTCGGGTAAGATCAGAATCGGTGTGCTAGTCAACCACTTCTTTAACTCTTGAAAAAAATTCTAACATGCCTCAAACCACTCAAACTTGACTCCCTTCTTAGTTAAGCTTAAGAGTTTATCTTTTAAATTGGATAAATACCTAATGAACCATTGTAATAACTAGAAAAAACTAAGAAACTCTGCACATTAGAAGCATTCATGGGCTACTCCCAAGACACAAAATCTTGCCCTTTATCTGGATCCACCGACACACCTACTTCAGAGATGATGTGACCCAATAAATTCACTTTATCAATCTAGAATTTATATTTTGATAACTTGGTGTAAATCATATTCTCTATTAGTGTACCTAGGAAGATGTCAATATGTTTGGCATGATCACCAAGAGTTCTTGAGTACACCAAGATTTCATTAATAAAGACAACCACAAATTGATCTAGGTATTGGTAAAATATCCAGTTCATTAAATCCATGAACATGACTGGTGCATTGGTCAACCTGAATGACAACACCACAAACTCATAAAACCTGTACCTACTATGGAAAGCTATCTACGGTATGTCAGATGGTCTCACCATCAAATAATGGTATCCTGATATCAAATCAATCTTGGATAACACCGAAAAACCCCTCATTTGGTCAAATAGGTCATTAATTATTGGAAGCGGATATCAGTTCTTAATCTTCATATGATTCAACTTTCTATAGTCAACACATTACCTCAATGATCTCTCTGTCTTCTTGGAAAATAGCATGGGAGATCCCCAAGGCGACTTACTAGGATGAATGAACCCCCTTTTCTCCAACTCTTCCAGCTAAACCTTAAGTTCCTAGAGTTATATTAGTGCCATTTCATATGGAGTAATGGAAATTGGTTCTACCCCATGCAGTAAATAAATCATAAACTCAACATCTCTCTCTGGTGGTACCCCAAGAAGTCCTTAGGAAACACATCATAGAATTGATCCACAATAGGAGGGAAAATTGGCTGCTTGCTTCCTCCTTCATCTATCACAATGCAAGCCACTTGGGATGTGAATTATCCTAACTACTGACAATTTGGTTCTGTCCGGCCTGTTCGAACATCCCACTAACCACGAAGTACATAAGTGTCTCTATCGAGAGTCATGAGAATTACCAGACATCGGTAACAGTCAATATGGGATTGATATAAGACCAACTACTCCATACCAAAAATCAGGTCAAAACCTAACATCTAAAGAACAAAAATATTCCATAGGAAATGATATCCACCAAACTCCAAAGAAAATCCCTTACACTGTCTGATATCCTCATCTCGCACCGCTAATAGAGTATCAATTAACATAACCCCACACACACCTTCAACAGTTATGCCAAAAAAAAACTATGAACTTTACAGAAATAAAAGAATGTATAGAACCTGTGTTAAATAAAGAATTATCAAGCATGGAAGCTATAAGATTCATACCTCGAATGGTAGATAGTATAGCCTTTCCACCTATAGGTGTAGACTAAACTACATGAAGATGAACTGCCCCTCTACCCTAAGTTCTAGCATGAGTACCCTCCACAACACTACCCTGATGGTACAGGCGGTCTTTCCCCAAAGTTCCACATCCACCACCCCTACTGGTAAAACCTGTAGAGCTCCAACTACCTGCATGATATGGAGTGATTGACCCCCTAACCACACTCAGAATATGCCTATGACCTCCATATATACCTGACTACCGATGGTTCTTAAAAAACCTATGTATATGTCCCAACCTTCCACATGATTGACACTCAACTGGTGGTTGGGGACACCGACTCTGCATGTTCCCTACCTTACACACTGGTAACAAAATACCTAATCACCACCCTACATATTTGGAACTCTCTTCTAAATACTCTGCACATTTTCTCCATGTTAAAAATTCCCAAAACTATGCTTCCTTCCCTCAGAAGATATATCACCTATCCTCCTAGATAGAACCAAAAGTACACCACCTGAATCTCCCTTCAGGTTACCTTTTGAGAAAAGAGTCTGGTCCACTGCCTCTGAAAACCTCTTTAGATGTAAGATATTCACATGATACCTGATCTTGTACTTAAGCCCATCCTAGAATCATTTCTCCATAGTCGCCTCATCTCCATCCAACATTGGAAAGAAATGGCACAAGTTAGTGAAATGACTAGAATAATCCATCACTGATGAAACCCCATGATTCAAACTCATAAACTCTACAACCTTCTCCTGCCTCAAGGTTTCTGGGTAGTAATGTTCAAGAAACTTTCCCTAAAAATTCTTCCACACCATTCCTTTATCCTGCACTATCTGAACCATAATGTACCACTAATGCTTTACTTGGCTCTGCAACATATATGCCTCTAACTGGAATTGCTTATCGGAAGGAGTCTCTAGGTGATCAATAATTGTCTGGATAAAATCTATCCATAACTCAACTACCATTGGCCTACCCTATTTGGTAAAAGTCAGAAGGTGATACAACTAAAAATATCAAGTTAGCTCAAACATACTTGGTGCAACCCATCTTGGGTCCCATTCCATCATTTTCATAAAATGAGTGAAGTTCACATGGAACTGTTCTTCCTTATCGTCTTGAACCATTGAATCTCCTTGCTCCACTACTGAGGGGGTATTCTCGGCAATGTCCACTTGTCACCTAACCAACATGCATATTCATGGTGGCATTTTTATACAATTACAAACATGATATTTAGAACACAAACCATAAAGCTTTCACAAAACAGAAAGGAAGGTTCAGCACTAGCCATAAACAAACCATTTCTCATAAAAAAATTTGAAACGACCTTATCTTACCCAGAAAACTACCCTCAGCCATCCCTATATAAGATCACGATTAACATAGGGTGACTAACTCACACAGTCACAAGCCTTACCTTCTACACCATTTCAAAACTATTCTCACATCACAACTTACTTCAAAAACTATTTAATTCACTTACCTCCCCTTATCAAGCACAATTATTTAATTATTATCTAACATTTTACTTCCCTTTTTAACCATTTTTATATCTTCATTAAACACAATTTTCACCATTTTCAAGAAAATAAAATGCATCCTCCCCATTTATGTCCCATACACCCATACCGTGTGTGTGCCTACTGTGATGCATGTCACTTATATACTTAGGTGCCTAGAATGATGCATGAATGTACAACCTTGTGTCATTCCTACCATAAGAAAAATAATATGAAATTGTCACATAACACAAAAAGTGCATCATGTGATGGTAAAATATCATCAAATGTAATAACACACAATAAGAAAAATAGTTCCCACCCTATGTAACTTGGGTTTTCCCTCATACATGGGTTAGCTACTCCCATGCACATACTCATTACCAAGGTCTTCCACCTTCCTAACCTCCTGTCTACCATACCTAAATAATAATTCATAGAAAAGAACTCCTTTTATAACACTTTGTAACATCCCAACTTAGGATCCACTAAACCAGTGCCTCGGTCTAGGTCTCCACATGACCTCAAGCACACCTCCCCGTACACCAGAGGTTTCCAACTAACAGTGATGGTCTAAAAGTCTTATGGGGAGACTATACCCTCTTTACCAAAGTAAGGCACAATAGAAAACAAATATAATATCAGAAAAAACATAGAATAAACAATGAACATTCATAAATAACCATTTCCCAAAACTAGGTACAATCCACAACCGACAGTAAATATATCATGTCATGATACAATACCAAGTGAACAAAACCCAAAATAAAGACAACAACAAAGTCCCAAAAATGGTCCTCACTCCATGTTCAGAACCTCATCCATGCATTTCCTATACCCAACTCAACTCCCTATCACATGTCCATTTCCCTTATCTTGACTTGCAAACATGAATTCTACTTGGGTACCCAATGAAGGCCCGAGTTGGATGTGATTACAACTCATCAGGACACCACCAATAATGTCTACAAAATATTCAGTCAAATAGATAGTGAATGAATGTATGAAATAAATGACAAGAAAATAAAATAAAATTCGGAGGACAATAGTTAATAATCTTTACTTAACTATCACTAACCATAGTTCCAAATTCTTTATGTTCATCTTTTTAATTACATAGTTCTTCATCAACATGTAATCCATGGGTTAGATATTCACATCATTCACAAAAGGTTAATAGAATTTATCATTATACATAAGGGAATAAGTCAAGTCTCTATATCAATAGGGATAACACACCACAACACCACAACATCACAATATCCTCACCTCAAATCCTCAGTCTAGGTGGAATGCAACCGTTAGTGGAATAGAGCTCCATACCCTTCCGTAACTCGTTCATTGTGGATGGAATCAGAGCATCAATCCAACTCGACCCATGGGAGGAGCCTCAGTCCTTTGTCCCACACCTCAAGCAATGTGGACATTATTATTTATCCATTCACCATACATAAGCCATATCACAAACAAACACAACCAATACATGAGACAATCACAATCCATAACAATCAATGTGGGAATTAAAATTATTCTATAACCCATTAACAAAATTTCCATTTACATTACTTACCCCATTTTGACCAATCCCATTCTCATGCCTATCTCACTAAAAACATTCAATAACTCCCTTTTATCATCCCATTTCACATATTCATGCATTCCCTTATGGAATACCATTTAACACATTTTCATTTCACATACCATTACCAATAAACATATTCACCAATTCATATGCCCTACTCCCTTAGGCATTTCTAATATAATTCATAAGCCACATGGCACAATCCCAATTAACCCAATAACCCATTTATGTGTCTTTATAAACAACCCTTAATCCATTTATAGATCTATAAAAATTACCAATATTCTATTTTCACTTCCATTAATCACATCGACATACTCAACAAGGGATCTAAATTATCACATAATGACCTTGCACTTAATTAACTAATTTCTAGGTCTGAGGAAATTGGTGCACCCCATGGATGGATCTAAATATGTCAAATCATCCTTGATTCATCCCATAGGGACCATGAGGGTTTCTATTCATTATTTAGACACCCATTTTACCAAACCACATCAAATTAATCACGATAACAATAAGAGATAACCAAGAACAAAACCGAACATGCACAAATCTACAACAGAACTATGGGATATAACTTGTATATCACGTACCTTGAATCTATTTGTTTTCACACCCTTAATTTTATCCTTTGATTCCGATTCAACCATCCTTTGAATCCTCAACCTAGATCTCACAAAAAATGTGGTTTTAGATCTTCATATAGAGATAAGAGAAAGATGCAAACTCTAAATCCAACAGATAAGAAAGAGAGGGACTAGACTTACCTGAAGCTTCAATCCACAACTGACGATGCTCCAAATGACTTAAGATCAAAGAATAATACAATATTGGAAGATTTGGTTGATAGGTTTTGTACCTAGGGTTGTAGGAGGTGAAATTAAGGGGAATATTGAGTTATAACATAAAAACCCGAGGTGTTAATTTTATAAATTTTTCCAACTTTATTGGGCCACATGGTTTACCCGGACGGTTTGAAAAACTATGTGAAAACCGTGTGCAAGCCACTATCCAAGAGAAGTTGGGTTTCATAGTTACCTAGGCAGGATGCATGGTTTTAAAAACTATACTCCAACCATGCATACTATCCAAGGCTGCATGGTTTTCCTCGTAAGGCTATACGATTTACTTAACTATGTGCCAATCGTGCGCCTTGCACAGTTTGGCCTAGTTTTGCTTTCTTTCATGTCCCGAACCACCAAAATACCCATGATTCCCCTCATACACCTGATAAACATTTCATTAACCTAAAATCAATATATTGAAACCAAAATTTAAACAAATACATACCTCCTCAAATTTCGGGACCTCACATAAGGTAAAGTAATTGTATCATAATTGAGTATTAGGTAAAATATCTAAACTGAACAAGTATGATCATGTGTAACTTTCTCACTAACATTAACATCAATTCCTCTAAATGATATTATATGATTTGGTGAATTTTGATATCTAATATATCCTCCATTTAATTGATTAATGTCACTATAAATAAGATTTAAAATCATAAAGTTTTAACATGTAAAAACAATAAAAGTCATAATATATATATTTAAAATACAAGTTTGTAGTTAATAATCAAAATTATAAAACTATATAAATAAAAATAAAGTGTAATAATTAATAAAAGTTAAAAATAAACTAAAAAATATAATGAAAAGAATTACATGTCCAATGTTATTGGTTATGTTGACATAAATTGAAGGAATATTGCTCCCATACCTTTAATAACATCAATGATTGTATGCATATTCTATTTTTTTTGGCGAAATCATCTTTATTCCTTTGAAATTTATAATTAATTTTATTCAACTTTTATTTCATCTCATAAAACTTTTTTTTGAGATTTTGTATGAATATTAGATATTGTGAAATTGATACCACCAAATCATTAATAGGTAGAGTTGAATACACTTACCAAATAAGGTCCCAAACCTAAAAAATGTACATGATCCAAATTTTATTTTCCAAGAAATTTTATGATAGAATTTTATAGAGAATGTATTTAATGTTGTGATATATCCTCTTGACTTAAAGTCACACTCATTTTTTATACATGAATATTGCATCAATTTGTTATGTCAAAAATTACTACAAGTTGAGTATGAATTTTTACTCCTATTGTTTTTGCTTCACCATTTACATATAACCCATCACTTTTTTGATGTACCACATCTCATAGTTTATCCTCACTAACAGAATGCCCATTTATCTTCTCCTATAATTAAAATTGTCTTTAAAATAAATAGTATGTATTGAATTTATAAAAATGTTAATGATATAATACCATATCTTCTTTTTTGTGGGTAAATGTTTTAGTTATAGATGTATGTGTAATGGTTTTCTTTATAGTATTTAGTGTGTTTTTCTTACACATGTCCCACATGAATAATGATGGAAATTTTAGAAAAAATTAATGAATAAAAAAATTAAATGTTTAAATATGATGAAAATAAAAAAATATTAAATTATCTTATGTTTTTTATTATCACGAATGAGGATATAATATTTCTATTTATCCTTTGTTATACCTTTTGGATAATTATACTCAACATGTTGTTATTTAATCAAGATAAAAACATAATTTTTGATGAGAAACCTCCCATATAACCTCCATATATTTTTCCATAGTAAGAAAAGAAAATAACTTTTCAATATTATCACGTAGAAAGTGAAAGTATGGTTTTGATAACAAAATAGAAACATTAGCTATGCCATTCTAAAATAAAACTTAAAAACTTAACTATAAAATTTGTCAAAAAATACATACCATAACCAATCTATAGAACAAATAATCTTTTATAGAATTTGGTATGCTTTTCCAAGATTCATAATCCATAGGAAATTTATTCCTAGTTATATGTCCCATTGCACATAAAAATAAACCTTATTCTCCAATTGCATGTCCTTGAGAATCAAAGTTCACTATAACCTTTTCATTTATGAACGACCAAATTTTCACCATTCACAAATTTTTAACCTTTTTAAAACCCTCAAAATATAATTAAATAATTAAATAAAATTAATAATGAATTAATTGAAATAAATAAAATTTAAATAAAATTTAATGTACCTATAAAATTGTATATACAACCACTTCATTGTTTTAACTCCTTATGCCAATTGATATATGAACACCATTCACATCCATTTGATCTTAAATGTTGAAAAAATTTCAAAACTAAATGGAAAAATATTTCCATCTTCATTCGAATCTAATAGTTTGAATTATGTTGAATGACTACAATTTGAATAACTTTATTTGGAAAAAACATCTCACGTGGTTTTCACTTGTGTTTTGTAGGATATGAAATCTTAAGTTGAAGAGGGATGGACATCTACATTGGTCTCTGGTCATGTTGTATTTTTTTCATCTATATTCCAAACTCTAGGATGTTTTGATTTAGGTATATATATAATTATTACAAGTATAAATTTATTTTAAGAAACCATTACACTATTGTTAAAAATATAAAAAACAAAATCAGGTGATATTATTTTTTGATTCATAAAAGCTAAAAGATTATGGATACATATATATGTTGGAAAAATAAAATAAATAGTAGATTCATACATGAACATAGATTCATAGTAAATTAAAATGTGTAATGAGATTCATGATATGTTTATTAGTTTGGAAATAATGTATTTTGTCATGTTATGCAGAATAGAACATAATAATATATATTAGAAAATAGAATAAAAGGTGCCATATACAATAAAAAATAGAATATAAGATACATTATATGAAAAAATAGAATAAAAGAAATAATATACAAGAAAAAAGAATAAAAAACAATATATAGTAGAAAAATAAAATAAATACCAAAATAAATTAGTGAACAAATTATACAAAACTTAAATACATAGTGAAATTTTTCAAAAAAAATGTTCTGTAATAAAAATAAAACATTTTCCCTTTACTGTTTTAAACAAAAAAAGAACTCAATAGCTTCAGAGGGCATATAAAAAAAATTTAACACCCATAAAATAATTTTTTGGTCAACTAAAATGAATAATAAATATATATATTTTCTGTAATAAAAGTGATAAAAAATACAACAATAAAAAAAAATATAAACATATTCAAAATTGGGTCCATATTCCTCTAAATTCATTGGTAAAACATAATCATATTCATATTACCTTAATATTTGAGCATTTTTTCTTTTTTATTATTGAAATATTTTCTCAATTCTTGGTCTTAAAAAGGAGCATGGTCATGTATATCCCCATTATCTTCACCCAATTCATAAAAATATCAAGGATTAAGATGCACAACAACATTTTATTTAGGAGGAACCTCAATATAATTCCATTTGAGATTGAGATACATATATGAAAGGTTTATTCTCCTCATATTCCTTAGCATGAATAAATTTACTAAAATTTAAAACATTAAAATCCAATAATCCTTTCAAAATCCTCTATCAGTTGTTGTGCTAGTCCATATACATTTAAAAAGAGTTATTGATTTTTTATTTTCATCATGATAAATTGAAACACAAATAGTTCAAGAAGTTATGAACACTCTATAATTTTGTGTTTTTAATTAGTTTTCATGATCCATTGTACAAAACTTGTATCCTTTGATAATGAATGTATAAAAACTTTTAGCAACTGGAAGAGGGACTTGTGTTATATGTTTCAAATCATCTAACTTTGTTGCAATACCATCTTCCAAAAATACCTAAAAAATATCAATATTTAAGAAGATAATTATCAATTAATGATTGAAGTAATAATTATCCCATTCACTTACCCATCCATAAAACCAACCAACAAAGTCTTTACTTACAATATTCGACACTACATAATAGGTGCATGCCTCAGTCCTCATTTTTTCTTTTCACTTGTAATTTGAATTCCCTATAATTAATGATTTTTGGCATAATAAATCATATATTTATATTATTTAATATGGAAAAAATATTGACATACACCACTCAATAATAGAACCATCCGGTTGAGCCTTATTATGAATGTTCGTAAATGCGTACATACATACATACATATATACATATATTCGTACACACACACCCTGACATAATATATATAAATATATATAAATACATATAAATATCTATAAATATATATAATTATAGATAAATATACATTAATACATACACACATATATAATTAAATATAATTAAATATATTTATAACGCATATAAATACACATAAATATATATATACATATATATATTTGTATATATATATATATGTATATATACAAACACCCACATAATATATAAACATATATAAATATAAATACATATAAAAATTTATAAATATATATAAATATACATAAATACATATAAATATCTATTAATATATATAATTATAAACAAATATAAATTAATATATATAAATATATACATATATATATATATAATTAAATATAATTATTTATATAGCCACATACAAATACACACATATGCACACACATATATATGCACATAATATATATATATATATATAAATATAAATAAATATTAGGGATGGTAATGAGAACCTTATTATCATGTATCCAAACCTACCCAACTCGATTAAATAGGGATCAGGTACCCCTTAATTGGGTCTATGTAGGGTTCGGGTTCTAGGTAGCCTATCCAATAATTAATCAGGTAGGGTTTTGGTTCAGGGTAGCGTACTTGTTAATAAAAAAATCCATTTTATAATTAATTTATATTTTATTAAAAATTTAAATTTAATAATTCATTTAAATACATTTGCGTTGTACAAGCATCAAGAGTTTCTAGGCACTAGGGTGGGGATCATGAGACTATCGTGGTTACATTTGGTGGCTATGAAATGCATAAGCCATATGGGGGTAATAAACCCCCATGACACATTATCTATATTTTCAATGTGATATTGAATCTTTCTCCCAACTAGGGCCCATCGAGCCTGATTGTTTCATCTGTAATGAACTTGAATGTTTAAATGATTTCAAATCACTGTGTCTATGTTCATTCAATTGATGGGATTTATTCATAATAAAAATATAATTTTTACCTTATAAATCCAATGGGCTATATTATATATGGATATTGGTGGAATCGATCATTATGGGAGTGACCAACATGACCATGGCATGGTAGGTGCATGATCTTGATATCCTTATGTAATGACCAGATATTTTAGTGTATATTTTTCTTAAATAAAAAACATGTTTGATAACTTTCTCCACATACAATACCAAACTAAAACGAAACCATGATAGGTTTATACTGTTAAAATATATCCATTGAATTAATGAGAATGAGTAGGAGTAACCAATTTAGGAAATATTTTTAGAAATAAAATATAGACTATTTTTAATTTCATTGAAATTCAAATGGTATAATAAAATGGCTAATATGATAATTTTAATCTCAGAAATGTAATTTTATAAATATTTTTTTTATAAAATATGAATTTTTATTTTAAGAAACTTATGATCAATTATGATAAAAAATAATTTATATTAATAATGGGTCAATACTAATTTAATTATTAAATGATAGTAAATGTAAATTAGAATGGTTAATATTCTAAATAAAGTCGCTTTCTTATAAAAACCATTTTTCATTCTATCTAATATTTTTATTTAAAAGATAAATTTAGAAATTTTATAATTTGAATTGGTAAAAATGAAAATTATTATTGGATTAATCATTGTAATATTTTCTTAAGAATAATTTGTGATAATTTTTCATAAAGATATATTTTTATATTAATAAATTAAAATTTTATTTTTACAAATAAGATGACTTTTATTACATTATTAGTATATAATTATGAATTAATAATTTATTAATTCTTTTTATAAGAAAAAATATTTACTTTTAAGGTTAATTTATACTTTTAAAAATGTTGGTTTTAATTTAAAAACCCCTATTTCACATTTTCAAACATAATTTATATATTTATTTTTTAAAAAATCAATACATTATATATTTAGTATTTTAAAAATAATTATTATTGCTTTAAAAAATTGAAGAAAATAAAATGGTTTTAAAATTCGGAATAATTATGTAATTTTTTTAGTACGTTCCATTATATTTTTAGTCATAAAAGATAAATTATTATGGTAAAAACAAGTTACCGCGATAAAAGTTAAAATGGAAAAAGTGGAAAATATAATGGTAAATAGTTGAAAACATGTTCAAAACATGCATTGGATTGTGTGTTTGAGGTATATATCTACCTTATATCTTCCCATATCAATTATTTCTAAATTTCTTATCTAATTATTTTGAAAGAGACTTCCTATTATTAAACATTTTTGGTTGTTTACAAAAATGTCACACATTTCACTTATAAGAGGGGCTCTACTCTTCTCACTCCCCTCACAAACCCCCCCATAATTCAGTGAAAAATATAAAAAAAATCTCTAACAAATTCCCTCACACCTTCAATAGGTTCTTTTATTCTCAAAATTCCACCCCTTAAAGGATTAACCCCCCTTTGCAAAGGTGAAAATCCAAGAAGTGAGGTATGAATTCTAACTCCTCAAATATGATTTCAATTTATTCATGTGAAATTATTATTACTAAAATTAAATTTCAGCATATTAAAATTATAACATCAATATAATTTTTATATTGGTATGTTATTATAATGATGGTACAAACATTAAACACCCTTCTATTTTTTATTAAGAAAAATGAAACCGTCTTTCGTATGTTGTGCGGACTGCCACCTCCATGACAAAACGTGTTTTGTTTTCCTTTATAGACTTAAAATGTATGTCATAATAGATAATTAAATATAAAAGTATGATATTTATGAAATATTTTTTATTCTTAAAATATAAATAATGATAATCATTTTCTCTTTTCTATGGAAAATGAAATCATCATCTATAAGTACGTGTGGACTACCGTCTCCATGGAATGATAAATTTCTATTTTTATTTCAATCACTTCATTGAATTGATGGGTATGAGAATGGGTTTAATGTATAAATATGATTTTTATGAAATTATTAATGTCATGTAAAGATAAATTGGATAACCTCTTAATAATACGAGCAATAAACAACCGTGGTAAATTCGACCATCCAAAAGAGTGTTCTATGAGAAAAAAATGATTTATTTGTACCTTGAAATAACTTAATATAGGTTATATTATTCATATAATAATTTAAAATTAATATATAAAACTCTAATAAAATTTAAATGAGTTTTATTCTTCTTTTATAATGTTATTATAACTAAACTGCCACATAATCATCCATTAATCATGGTATGTTCACGTATGGGTCAGTTTAACCATCTACTTGAACAATGATATGAATTTATATCATGAATGAATATGGTAAATTAATTAATGGTATAATATTTTATAATTATTTAAATAATGATTAATTTTTTTCTATAATTTTTATAACAATATTTAATTCATTAAATATAAAATCACCCTCTACTGTTTAATAAATCACTAAAATGTGCTTGTTGTCAATCTCATATTCAAGGATAACAAATGAAATAGTCATTAAAGGAAATTGAAACTTAATAAATCAATATAATTCACCCCTTAATGTAAATTTAATCACCTAGTAATGATTAACTTTGAAGAATAATGAATACCGATACTGCAATTATGAAACTTGTTCAAAAAAATCAAGATTACTCGCACTCGATATTGAATATAGGTAAAAAATAACTAATATACATGTAGTGAATAAATATAAATAAATAGTATAAATGGTTAGAGTTATTAATAATGTTCTTAAAAAATTTATTAAAATAGTAATGTTTTTTATATAAGAGGTTAGAGGATGTTCAAGGAAATCAAGATAAAATGTAAGGGTTTCTCTCTCAATCACCCTTTATTGAGGTATGTTTTGATATCATGAAAAAAATATTATTTTGTGTGGTGTAACTTATAACACTTTAATTATAATATATTAATTTTTTTTGATCTCAAAAACTTAACTTTCATTCATTATCTTCCTTTCTTTGTATTACAATTAATATCTTCCCTAAAATATAAGGCGTTTTTCATAACTCAATTTTCTTTCTTGAGTTATAATGTTTTTCTTTGAGATTTTTCTTTAATTTCATATTGGTAAATCATTTTTGATTCAAATCATCCTTATTTATGAATTATATTCTTTCATAAAAATGAAACTACGTTTAGAATAATTCCCATCCTCTTAAATAATGATTTATCATCCATGTCCATGTTTTCCTCTTACCAGCAATGTTTTCCCTTAATATTTAGAATATAAAGTATCTTTTACTTCTTATGTAATCCACACTTCTACTTCACCCATTTCAAAAATGACATTTTGATTGGTTTTTATGTTATAGGTTTTTAATAATGGTATTTTCTATAATATTAAAAATGGTTTCATCATTTTTTATAATCGAGGTTTTTGTCTTCCACTCCATACTCCTTGAAGATAAAAATTTATTTCATTTTCAAGGATCTATTATTGATATTTATTTTTAAAAAATTAAAAGTTTTCAAAATCTCTCAATTTACCTTTTCAAAAATTACTTATGAAAGAAACCTGTAAGTTTATCTCTTACCAAATCATTAAAAGTGATTTCTAAAAAGTCTTATATGTTTTTTCTTTCTTTTTACTTTTCATATTCACAAATTATTTACCCTAAATGGATTTATGTTTCATAATTGAAATTCTAATCAAAATTTGACCTATTTTTCTTTTGTGGAGTTAATCTCATGATATCACATGACTCAAATTCTTGATATCTTCATTTGCGGGATCATTAAATTTATATAATAATAAGGGTGTTTTCATATATATCAACATCCAATAGTCTTTCATATGATATATTTTGATGATAGTATCCATATTCTTACTGGTAGGTGATGAAATAGTAAGGGTGAATTACCTTTAGTGTTTTTAAATGATGCGATAAAATAAAGTAGATTAAAATTAAAGAATTAGAATTAAGAATAAAATAATCAAATTAAAGTGAATGTAGTGTAAAATAAGACTTTAATAATATAAAAAAATAAAATTTTGAAATTAAAGTGATAAATTTTTATAAATGATTTTTTCAATAGCTAAAAAATGATCCCCTACATCTCCTCCCCTTAATAAGGCTTGAGAGGGATATATTTTTACCTTGTTTTTAATGTAATACCAAAAACTAAATAATAATAAATAATCCCTTTGTTTTAATGGAATCCAATAAAAAAAATAAAACCCTTGGTTTTAAGAGAAACCATGAACTGAGATCCCTCACTTTAATAGCAGCGATCACCTTAAGAATAAGAAGATAATGGTTGAGTTTTGTTTTTAAAAACCCTTTATAAAGATATCAATGGGATCAAAGAGAAAGTGGAAATGATAAAAATGATTGAAGTCATTAAATCCCATATTGTCTTTGAATTTTGATAATTAGAAGAATCTTGGAGATCTCTTGCAAAAGAACTTCTAGGGTGGTAATGTATTGAGTAGTCATAATATTTAATCATCTCTAACCATATTCACTATCACATTTTTAACTCATTCTATGTGAATATATACTTTAAAATTTTATGATTTTTATATATATCACACTTTTCTCCATAAATATAATGCATCCATATCTTTAATGAAAAAATTAATGCAACTAACTCTAAATAAATATTTGGGAAATTTTTCTCATGAATATTTAATTATAATGAGGAATAATCTACAAACATGTTATTAAACATAATAAAACATCCCAATCCCTTCTTGGATTCATCACTATAGATTATAAATCCATCTTTACTCTGAGGAAATGTAAGCACATGTGTGCTAACTAATCTTCTCTTAAATTCCTTGAAATTTTCCTTACACTCATATATTCAGAGGAACTTGTCTCCCTTCTAAGTTAACATAGTGATTGGATTATATAGTAATGAGAAATCATCCACAAACTATCAATAATATATATCTAAACCAAGAAAATTAAAGATCTTGATCACCATGGTTAGTCTGGGACAACATTAAATATCCCTCAACTTTAATGGATCTACTTATATACCCTATCTTGAGATTATATGACCCCAAAATGAATCATTTTTAGACAAAAATCACAGTTTTTAAAATTTTCATATATTTTCTTCTTCATTAGGGTATTTAGTACAGTTCTCAAGTGGTCTTCATGCTCTTCCTTTCCATTTTAATATACAAGAATATCATCTATAAACACTACCATAAACTGATCTAGTAAATCTATAAAGACTCTATTTATTAAATCCATGAAGATAAATGGGAATTAGTAAGATGGAAGGAAATTACTATATACTCATAGTGTCTATAACTTGTATAGAATTCCATCTTGGGTATATCCTCCTTCTCGATCCTTAATTGATGATATCCAGAGTAAAGGTAAATATTAAAAAAGTATTGAGCTCCACAAAGTTGATTGAACATAGAGACCCTATCCTTTTACATATAACATTACATGATTTTAAGCATAATTATACATCAAAGTACAAGACAAGGATTGTTAAATCTAGTGTCTTGGAAGACTAGGTACATAATACATAAACATGGGGTTAAAAAAAGTTCTTTATTTAATATTCATAAAGAGATCCTAAATTCCATTAAGGCCTTATATATGTATAGGATAACCTTGGTATAACATGAATAAAGGGATGAGATAAAAATCCCAGTAAGGGAATGAACATAGGAAAAAATATTAAGCACATGAGTTAGGAGGCATGACATAGAGATACCAAAAGCATGGAACATATGAAATCATAACATATAAACATGGGGTCATAAAAAAATGGAATCATGTAAATGTGGAAGAAACATAAAACATGCCTTTATTATGAGTCAAGTCTAACCTCCAATCTCGTTTCCCATAGTGGTACGGGTCAAGGCTAACCCCCAGTCCCGTTTCCCATAGTAGCACAAGCCAAGGCTAACCGCCAAGACCGTTTCACATAGAATCTCATGAGACTTAACTTTACCCAATGCTTTGTAGTGCTATATAGATTCACCTATATTCCTTTTCATGAACATTTTTTCCACATAAATAATCATACATAGTCAATCTTATATAAACAAAGGGGTTACCCATGGAAAGAATTGGGTACCATAACCATGACATAAAACATAACCAATGGATGTATCATGAAAGTGTTCATGAAAGAAAGGAATTAGAAAATACATGGATTTTCATAAGGTAAAATAGGAATATATCATGTTAAGTTATGTAAAATAGAAGTTACAACATGTAAGAAATGAATTTGAGAAATTTTAGCATTAACATATTTTTGTGCGGTTTTAAGGAAAATACCATAGAGCTTTTAAAATAGACAAGGGAATAATCTTTTATATAAAAACAGAAGTGAAACAAGGATGTTTTCATGATAAAAATAATTATTTTATATAGATAATTTTATCTTAAAATAGAGGATATATTTCACTTGAATTTGAGTAAAAATTTGGGAAGTTCCCTTAAATCGAGTTTGCTTATTGGGAAGTATCGAGGAGGGATTCACTTAAAAGCATGTATATACCTAAAAGAGAATGAGAGATGGATATTGGAACATGTTTTTTGAGCATATAAACAAAATTTCTAAGTTTTAAATAAAAATAAAATACAACTTCATTTGGGTAAAAAGAAAGATAGAGCAACCCGAAGGAATAAAGGAGGTTCAGGTAGAATTCATTATAGATTATCAACATAGTATCAGGTGTACCTAAAAGGGCATGATAAGAGAGAAAAGGGGTTTCTCATCACTCATAACTCAAGAGGAAAGTATGGGGGAGGTTAGAAATTATACCCAATCATTTGGGATTACACATAAAAAGGCATATCATAAAGGACAATCTGGATTAAGAGTGAAATGGGGAGAATCCCTTACCTTAATTTCCGCTTAATTTCATCTCTTATATGCCTCTTGAAAAATAAATTTATGTTTATTAAAAAAATGATATAAAAGTTAATTATTTTTATCTTATAAAAATATTTATCAATTATATTCATTGTATTTTATTTCATAATTTTCATTGATGAAAATTAAGCGTTTTGTTATCATATTTTACTTAAAAATTTCCCATCTTGCAAAGATTTAACTTTTTATTAAATGTAATTTATAAATTAGTATAATTAGTTCTAGAAGCATAGAATTAATTTAATTTTATATTAATATATTTTATATAATTTATATTTTCCATACAAGAAGTTGTTTATAATAATTATATTGGCAACGTCTCCGTAGATGGTTAATCGACCTTTAACAGGACGTTGTCGATAGTGTGGGAAAGGGAAGTGTGACATTTATATTTTTACTTAATATGATAATTACAATAGGTTAAAATAATTAATATAATGTTAACTTACTTCATTATCAATTTTTTAGCATATGTTTTTGAAAGGGATAGGGTAAAAGGAAAAAGGGAATAAAAGAGAGAAGATTTAATAGAGTCTTACTCTCTCCTCGGTGCAGCTTATCTTGCACAAAACTATAAATCCTTTGGTGATTAGAGTTGGAGGGCTCCAGAACATCCCTAAGTATTCTAAGAGGCTTGAGAGGGAGAATTTGGGCAGATATTAGGCTTAGTAAAGGATGATAGGAGTGGTTTCGAAAGATGAGGGAGAGAGGTTATTTATACTTGAGGAGGGGGTGTTTTTAGAATAAAATATTAAATAAAATAAAATATCAAATGTTAGACTTGTAATATTAGTTTTTTGACATCATTTATAATATATTAATATAATATAATTTTTTTATACTTTAAATCATCTTTATAATTTGAATTCATTAATTTATTAAATGGAAAGTGAAAGAAAGAGAAAAAGATACTTTAAGAAATCACCTTTTGACTTTAGGCTTTGGAAAGTTATTTTTAGGTTTGGAAATTGAATTTAATGTATTTTAAGAAACCATTTATTAAATTACATATAAAATGTCTGAATCTAATGGTCTATAAAGTTTATGTCATCATTACATCATGAATGATGCAATTTAGGATATACATGTTATGTGAAAAACTGTATTTTTACTATTCACACGAAAATTAAAGTATTTTAGAAAAATATCAAAAAATAACCTTTACCATTTTAAATGTCTAGAATCCAAAAATGAATTCCATTTTTCGAAAATAATTTTCTAAATATTATTAATTTATTTTTTATTTAAAATCACAATTTACTTGAAAAATACAGTCTTTAAAATTAAAACTCACTTTATAATGATTTAAAAAATTACATAAGGTCTTATAAAATTATCTTAAAACTAGAAGACATATAATTATTAATTTATGAAAAAATTTTATTAAAATAAATTTTTTTATGAAATAATTAATTATAATTAATTATTTATGACTTTCAAAAATACTAATACCATTTACTACGGTCAAATTGCAACTTATAAGATTCCTAAATTTTATTTAATCATTCATGGGTAAGGTTATTATTATTTTGGATGATTTACTATTCATAAGGGTTATATTACTATTCGTAAGGGTAGGTTATTATTCATAAGGGTAGGTTACTATTCACCAAAAAATTAAGTTTCTCCTATCAGACTGCAAATAACTTACTTATCGCGACCGTGTATGTCAGATTTTCGAAATTCCAAACATAGATGTGAAAAAATTATGTTTAATGGTCACATAGTATTTAGTATCACGATACATCATTATGCTTCATAATACTATAAGGCATAATTATAAGAAAGGAATTCCATTGATAAAACTTTGGGTCATTACATTCTTCCCCCCTTATGAAATTTCGGCCTCGAAATTTCATTTTACAAAAACAGGTGAGGGTACTTCTCTTTCACTGCCTCCTCCGGTTCTCAAATTGCTTCTTCAAACTTAGGTTTCCTTCAAAAAACTTTGAAAAGGTGGGTTGTCTTGTTGTGTAGAACCTTATCTCTTTGGTCCAGAATCTTTACTGGCTGCTCCTCATAGGAGAGATCATCTTCCAACTATACCACCTCCGAGTTTAGTACATGTGATGGATCTGGTATGTATTTCCTCAGGAGTGATATGTGAAACACATCATGAACTTGAGCCAAATTTGGTGGAAGTGCAAGCCGATAGGCCATGGATCCTCTACTGTCAAGGTTCTCAAAGGGGCCAATTTACCATGGGATTAGCTTCCCTTTCTTTCCAAATTGCATTACTATCTTCTATGGTGACATTAAAAGGAAGACTTTATCTCCAACGTCGAACTCCAAGTCCCTTCGACGATTGTCAGCATAGCTCTTTTGCTGACTCTGAGCAGCTTTGATGTGTTTCTGGATGACTTGAACTTTATCTGTCATCTCTTGCACAAGGTTAGGTCCAAGTTGATTTATTTCTCCAACTTCATCCCAACAGGTTGGAGTTCTACATCGCTTTCCATACAGAGCTTCATATGGGGCCATCTGAATACTCGAGTAGAAGCTATTGTTTTATGAGAACTCAACCAATGGGAGATGCTGATCCCCTCCAACTTTTAATTCTAAAGAGCAGGCTCTTAGCATATCTTAAAGCATCTGAATAGTTATTTCAGATTGGCCATCAGTTTGGGGGTGATAATCTATGAAGAAATTTAATTAAATACTCAAAGAATGTTAAAGAATGCTCTAGAATTTAGATGTGAACCTTGGATCACTTTCAGAGACAATCGAGAGTGGAACACCATGAAGTCTCACCACTTCCTCAACATATATATTTGAAAGTTGTTCAAGTAAGAGGTATTCTCAAATAGTGATAAAATGGGTAGTCTTGGTGAATCATTCAACCAAAAACCATATCACATTATTTCCCTTCGACGTCTTCAAGAGACCTGTGACAAAGTCCATAGTGACATTCTCCCATTTCTATATGGGTATAGGCAATGGATGCATCAACCCTTTGGATTTTTGTTGCTCTGCTTTAACTTAATGACAAACCAAGAACCTTGAGATATATTCTATGATCTCCTTCTTCATGTTATCCCACGAGAATTGTTCTTAGATATCTTGGTACATCTTGGTGCTTCCAGGATAGATAGATAATGTTGAGCTATGTTCATTTTCCAATAAATTCTTCTTTATCCTGGGTGATGAAGGCACACACAGTCACATTCCAAACCGAATCACACCATTATCATCGATCTAGATCTCATGTAGCTACTATTACTTTACTGCATCCACCTTCTTTTGTAACTCTAGATCATCCCTTTATGCTTCCTTAATCTTCTCTTAGATAGATGGTTTCACAATAATTTGGGAAAGGTAGGATGTATCCACTACCCTTATGATTTCCAAATACATCCTTTGCATATCCAAGAAGATATGGTCTTTCACAATCTGTAACATGGATAGAGTAGCAGGTTCTTTTCTACTTAGAACATGAGCTACATTGTTTGCCTTTCCAAGATGATAGTGAATAGAGAAATCATAATCCTTGATTAGATATAACCATCTCCTTTGATGTATGTTGAGATCCATTTGTGTGAATATATACTTGAAACTATTTTGGTCAGTGTATATGTCACACTTCTCACTATAAAGGTAGTGCCGCTATATTTTCAAGGAAAAAATCACGACTTCCAGCTCTAGATCACGCGTCGGGTAGTTCTACTCATGGATCTTCAACTGTCGTGAGGAATAGGCTATCACATTATCATTTTGTATGAGTACGCAACCCGATCCTTTATTTGAAGCATCGTTGTATATCACAAAACTTTATCCACTTTTCGGTAGTGCAAATACAAGTGTAATGATCAACCTTTTATTTATCTCCTTGAAGCTTCCCTCACATTCTTTCGTCCAGACATACTTTACCCCTTTACTTGTTAACTTAGTTAGTGGGCTTGAAAATCATGAGAAATTTATCACAAAACATCAGTAGTACCCAGATAATCCAAAAAACTACAGATTTCTATGACACTAGAGGGCCTCATCCATTCCCCAATCACCTTTTTTTGAAGGGTCCATAGAAATTCCCTCACTTGTGATCACATGTCCCAAGAACACGACTAGCTTCATCCAAAAGTCACACTTGCTGAACTTGGAGTACAACTTCTGCTTTATTAAAGTCACCATCACAAGTATTGGATATTCTAAATGTTTCTACTTTCTCTTAAAGTATATGAGAATATCATCAATAAACACTACCACAAATTTTTCTAGGTAATGTCTAAAGACTCTATTCAACAAATCTATGAAGATTTCAGGGGAATTAGTAAGTTTGAAGGGCATCACTAGAAAATCATAGTGCCCATACCTTGTATGGAAGGAAGTCTTCTGAATATCTTCATTATTCACCTTTATCTAATGATATCTTGAATGAAGATCCACCTTTGAGAAGTATTGAGCTCCTCTTAACTGATCAAACAAGTCATCAATCCTTGAAAGAGGATACATTTTCTTTATGGTGATGTTGTTAAGTTCCCAATAATAGATACACAACCACATTGTTCCATCCTTCTTCTTCACAAAGAGCACTGACACACCCCAAGGTGATGCACTAGATCGTATGAGCCCTTTGCCCAAATTCTCTTGTAGTTGCTTCTTTAACTCATCTAGTTCGATATGAGCCATCCTATAGGGACACTTTGAGATAGGAGTAGCTCCAGGTATGAGTTCTATTTAGAACTCTACCTCACAATCCGGGGGGAGTCTGATTAACTATTCAGGAAATACATTACCGTATTCCCTTACTATGGTCATTTCTTCTATGTTGACACTTTCCTTTGAATTAACCATTTGAGCAAGGTATTCCTCTTCATAGGGAATAAATACCCACACCACTGAAGGATTTTTCAAAAGCTATTCATGATCTTCTTTTCATTTGTAGAGGAGTATGGTATGGTTCAGAATGTGAAAAGATATTTCCTTTTCCAAAAAGTTTATATTGGATTTGTATAAAGATAGATAATACATGCCCAATATAATGTTGAAATACACTAAATGGGGGAGGAGTTATAAACCATGGACATAATAATTTTCCCATTCGCTATTATCACAGATAACTTGTACTCCAAATTTTGAGGAGGTGTTTGAATAGTTCTACTAAACTTCCAAGATATGAAATAATGAATAGAAACAAAATGAAATAGTACGTTCACTATTATTGAATGAATAACTAGCATACCTATCACCACATCATTTTCTGGATCCACCTCAACAGTAGTGATAACATAATCCCTTCCTTGTTTCCCTGGAGGTTGTTGTTGATTTAATCCACCAACCCTTGGCTTAGGGTAGTTGTTGGCATAATTACCATGCTCCTTTAGTTATAACACTACACCATTAGATGAGTGTTGAACTGAGCCTTACTTTTTTCTTCAACATTAGTGGGATTTTTTATATCCCGTTGGTAGTTCTTGGCTAGATGAACAAACTTTCCATATTTGATGAAATTCTTGGTTCCTTTTAAAAAATTCCCTGGATGCTTCTTCCAACAAATTTTAAAAGTGGGATATTCAGGCTTCTTTTCATCATAGGATTTGTTTTATGAACCACCCATGTTGTTCTCCATTTTCCACCTTTTTTACCAGGCCCACGAGACCATTGAGAGTCTCCAATCTCCATTTCAACCTTGGGGGCACAATAGAAAATATCCTCATAACTGTCAAAGTCTCGAATCACCAATGTTTTTTGTAGACTCAGCTTCAGTCTGCTGAAGAAGTGATCCAACTTTCTTTCGGTGTTTATGAAAAGGCCAGAGGTGTACCTTGTAAGCCTTGTAAATTTTTCTTCACACGCCCCGATGGAATCATCTTCCTTTTTCTTGAGTCTGAGGAACTCTCTTTCCATTTTGAGATGGAGGGTTTGAGGAAAATATTTACTGAAAAACATCCTCTTGAATTCTTCCCAATAAATGGAATCAATTTCCTCTTGGGGATTCATATTCTTGATCAGTGTCCACCACTGATCAATTTCCCCAACAAAATGATAGACTGCCAGTATAATTTTATCTTCTTCCGAGCACTGGAGGATGGATAATATCTTTTCAATGGAGTTAACCCACTGTTCCGCAAGGAGGGGATCAGAAGATCTCTAAACATGGGAGTCATTTTCCACATTAAAGATTCTACATCAACTTTATCTTTATTTGGAGGATGAGGGTGTTCTACATTGTTCAAGTTATTATTCAAAACATGAGCCAGCTGAGCAAGTACTGTCATGAAGTTTCGAGCCCCTGTTCCTGTCATATCAGGCATATAATTAGAGAAATATTCACATTTCCTATAATGTTGGTTATGGGAATGTGTTCTTATATTTACCACTATTTTCTAAGAAAAATAACGTACAATTATAGGGATTGAATACTTATCTATTGAGCATAAAAAAATAAAACTTTAAACGTAAGAGGATAAACTCATAAAGGAGAAATATATCCTAACTTGTGATTCCCTATGTTTAAATCTAGGTTATAATTGATCTATTTCTTAACTTATATTCTTATGGTATTTTTTCCATTAATAATGGTTTGTACTAATCTCATGAATTCACCATACCATATCCCCTAGGAGTGTCATAACCAAGAGTGCAACAAGGCCTGTTGTTGTGAACCCATTCCCGTTCGAGTCTAGATCAAAGTGGTGTTTTCGGGTTTTACCCCTAGATACATTTGTGTCAGAGCCACCTCTACCTACTCATATCCAAATAGGGATGTATTTTCTTGATAAACCACTTACTCAATACTCACATAAATTTAGGGATGTTTTCTTATACTTAGTCTCATTCTTAAGGTTCTCACTAAGGTTCTCTATTCCTAATCTACAAAAATAACTTGACCATCCTTTGATAACAACTACAGTGACCCTAGAATTTTAAATATAACATTACATGATTTTAAGCATAATTATACATCATAGTACAAGCCAAGGATTGTTAATTCTAGTGTCTTGGAAGACTAGGTACATAATACATAAACATGGGGTAAAAAAAATTCTTTATTTAATCTCCATAAAGAGCTCCTAACTTCCTTTGAGACCTTACATATGCATAAGATAACCTGAGGATAACATGAAGAATGGGATGAGCTAAAAATCCTAGTAAGGGAATGAACATAAGAAAGAATCTTAAGAACATGAGTTAGGAGGCCTGACATAGAGATACCAAAAGCATAGAACATATGAAATCATAAAATATAAACATGGGATAATATAAACATGGAATCATATATATATGTGCTTGAAACATAAAACATGTCTTTAGTACAAGTCCAGTCTAAACTCCAATCTCGTTTCCCATAGTGGTACGAGTCAAGGATAACTACCAATCCTGTTTCCCATACCAGTACAAGCCAAGGCTAACAGCCAAGGCCGTTGCACATAACATCTCATGAGACATAAATTTTTCCATTGAATTTGGAAACTTTCTGGGCATAACCATATTACTTTTCATGAACATGTTTTCTACATAAATAATTATACGTAATCAATCTTACATAAACAAAGGGGTTACCCATGGAAAGAATTGGGTTCCACAATCATGAAAAAAAGCATAACCAATGGGCGTATCACGAAAGTGTTCATGAAAGAAAGGAAATAGAAAATACATGGACGTTCATAAGGTAAAATATACATATATCATGGTAAGTTATTTAAAACATAAGTGAACAAATTTAAGAAATATATATGAGAAATTTTAGCATTAAAACATTTTTGTGTGGTTTCAAGGAAAATACCATAGTGATTTTAAAATAGACAAGGGAAAAATATTTTATATAAATCCATAAGTGAAACAAGAATGTTTTCATGATAAAAATAATGATTTTATATAGAAAATGGGGTCTTAAAACAGAGGAAAGAGTGCACTTGAGGTTGGGTAAAAATTTGGGAAGTTCCCTTAAAACGAGTTTTTTTATTGAGAAGTATTGAGGATGGATTCACTTAAAAGAATGTATATCCACAAAATATAATGAGAGATGGATATTAGAAAATGAGTTTTGATCATATAAAAAACATTTATAAGTTTTACATAAAAAGAAAATACAACTTTATTTGGGTAAAAAGAAAGATAGAGCAACCTGAAGGAATAAAGATGGTTCGGGTAGAATTCCTTATGGATTATCGGCATGGTATCAGGTGTACCTAAAAGGGAATGATGAGAGAGAAAAGGGGTTTCTAATCACTTATAAATCAAGAGTTAAATATGGGGGAGGTGTGAAATTATACCCCATCATTTTGGATTGCACATAAAAAGGCATATCATTAAGGACAATCTTGATTAAGAGTGACATGAGGAGGACCCCTTACCTTAATTTCCACTTAATTTCATCTCTTCTACACCTCCTGAATAATAAACTTATGTTTATTAAAACAATGATCTAAAAGTGAATTATATTAATTTTTTAAAAATATTTATCAATTATATTCATTGGATTTTATTTCATAATTTTTGTTGATGAAAATGAAGTGTTTTGAAATCATATTTTACTTAAAAATTTCCCATCTTGAGATGATTTAACTTTTTATTAAATGTAATTTATAAATTAATATAATTAGTTATATAAGCATATAATACATGTAATTTTGATATTAATATATTTTATATAATTTATATTGTCCATATAAGAAGGCGTTTATAATAATTATCTTGGAAACATCTCCGTAGATGGTTAATCGACGTTTAACGGGATGTTGTCGATAGTGTGGGAAAGGGAAGTATGACATTTATATTTTTACTTAATATGATAATTACAGCAAGTTAAAATAATTAATATAATGTTAACTTAATTCATTATTAATTTGGTAGCATATGTTTTTGAATGGGATTGGGTAAAAGGAAAAAAAGAATAAAAGAGAGAAGATTTAATAGAGTTTTACTCTCTCCTTGTTGTAGCTCATCTTGCACGAAACTATAAATCCTTTGCTGATTGGAGTTGGAGGGCTCCAGAACATCCCTAAGTATTCTAAGAGGCTTGAGAGAGAGAATTGGTTCATATACTAGGCTTAGTGAAGGATTAGAGGAGTGGTTTCCAAAGGGGAGGGAAAGAGGTTATTTATACTTGAGGAGGAGGTATTTTTAGAATAAATTATTAAATAAAATAATATATCAAATGCTAGACTTGTAATAGTGGTTTTTTGAAATCATAAATAATATATTAATAAAATATAATTCTTTTTATATTTTAAATCGTATTTATAATTCAAATTCATTAATTTATTAAAAGGAAAGTGAAATAAATTGAAAAAGATACTTTAAGGAACCACCTTTTGACTTTAGGATTTGGAAAGTTCTTTTTTAGGTTTGGAAATTGAGTTTATTGTATTTTAAAGAACCATTTATGAAATTAAATATAAAATATCCAAATATAATGTTCTATAAAGTTTATGTCATCATTACATCATAAATGATGCAATCTAGGATATACCGGTTATGTGAAAAACTGTATTTTTACTATTCAACTGAAAATTAAAGTATTTAAGAAAAATCCCTAAAATTCACCCTAACCATTTTTCTACATGTATAATCCAAAAATGAATTAAATTTTTCAAAAATAATTTTATAAATACAATTAATTTAATTTTTAATTAAAATCACAATTTATTTAATAAATACAGTTTTTAAAATTGAAACTGACTTTATAATGCTGTCAAAATTTACATAAGGTATTATAAAATTATATTCAAACCGGAAGACTTAAAATTGTTAATTTATGATTTTTTTAGGAAAATACATTTTCTTATGAAATAATTAATTATAATTAATTATTTATGACTTTCAAAAATACCAATAGCTTTTACTACAGTCAAATTTCCACTTATAAGATTCCTAAATTTTATTTAATCATTCATGGGTGATGTTATTATTATTTTTGATGATTTACTATTCATAAGGGTCATTTTACTATTCATAAGGGTAGGTTACTATTCATAAGGGTATGTTACTATTCACAAAAAAATTAAGTGTTTCTTATTAAACTCCAAATAACCTATTGATCATGACCGTGTATGTTAGATTTTTGAAATTCAAAACATAGAAGTGGTAAAATTACGTTTAATAGTCACGTAGTATTTAGTATCATGATATGCCATTGTGATTCCTAATACTATAAGGCATAATTATAAGAAGGTAATTCCATTTATAAAACTTTGGGTCGTTATATCGAATAGGTCATAAATATAGGGTATATGATACTTGTTTTTAATTATGATATTTTCTAGCTCTTGATAATCAATATGGAGTCTCATTGATCCATCTTTCTTTAAAAAAAAGATCAGGTGCACCCAAGGTGACACACTTGGATGAATGAATCCCTTATCAAGGTTTTCTTGGAGTTGCTTCTTCAATTCATACAACTGAATTGAGGACATTATATAGGGAGTATTTGAAATTTTTGTAGCCCCAGGTATATGTTCTATTGAGAAATCAACTTCACGTTTTGGTGGAAGACTAGGAAGCTCCTCTAGAAAGCCATAAAAAATTCCCAAACAATAGGCATATCAACGATATCGAGTTTCTCCCAAACTATTTGAGATAAACACCCTTATAAATGGAAATTAAGACCTATAAAATGGTTATAATCTCCATTGGAAATTTATACTTATCATCAAATTGATAAATGATCATTGGTTGGTTTGGAATATCAAACATGACTTCCCTTCCTGGATAATTGATGTGGGATTTATGCATAGAAAGTGAATCCCTTTCTATGATGACATAAAATTCCTCTAGAGGAAGAATAACAAAATTTTGAGGAAGCACATTCCCACAAAATTACACCAGGGAAAAATCATATAATTGAGATCCAATCATCCAACCATTATGGGTTTTCAATACTAATTATACATCTAATATTTTGGGTGGAATCTTTATACCCTTGTAAAATTATTCATATTTAAATAATGGGTAGATCTTGAGTTAAATAAGACATTAACAATTCTAGAGTGGATGGTAAGTGTACCTTTCACCATATAGTTATCACACCCTCATAAAAAATAATGATCACATGATATTTTCTATTGTCCCTTGGATTAAGTGGTTGCTGACATAGATTATCATCACTAAACTTTGGATTTGGGAACTAGTTATAATAGTTCCCATACTCCTTTAATTTGAAACACTAGAGCGTGGGCAGTTAATTCTGTGTAGCATTCTCTCTATTCATATTGTTAGATAACTTTTTCCCATCACTTAAACAGTCAATTTACCTATAACCTTCCCTTACACACTTAAAACATTTACTATTTCCCCTAAAACAATTTCCTCCACGTTTCTTCCCACTAATTGATTATAAAGGAAAAATCATCTTCTTCTCTCTATGGTTTTTAGTTTTTCCTTTGAAATATATCTTCCTTTTATTGTAAAAAACTTGAGATTGAAATTTAACTCCAACATCCCTATCCACCTTGATAGAACATTGAACAATTTCTTCATACATAATAAATTATAATATATCTAACATACTTTGGGGACTTTTTTTAATCCACTAAATAATATGTCAACCTTACTTTAAGGTTGTATGATAATACCATAAGGGTACCTCGTAAGTCTTGTAAAATTTTCCTCACAGGTAATGACAGATTCATAATCCTTTTTTCTTTAGATGAAGGAAATACTCCATATTTGTATATAGAATAAAAGGAAAATACTTATTTAAAAAATAATATCTTGATCTCATCCCAATCCTTGGATTTAGTTTTATGTTGTTGCCTCATTTTCTTGATAAGATTCCACCATTGATCTTCTTAACCTTCCAAATGGTAGAAAACCAAATGAATTTTTCATGTTCTGAACACTAGAGAATGGAAAATATATTTTCAGTGGTATTAATCCATTTCTTATCAACAAGAGGATCAGTGGATCCACTGAAGGAAGGTGGATGTTACCTCATAAAGGACTCAATATAATGTTTTTCCCTCTATTGCTCATTTGGAAGTGCAACATGGGTTATAGTTTGAGAAATTTGTGTGACCACTAAAATGAGATTTTTCATTCCAACTCCCATAAAATTTGGATTCTCAATATGATAATCATTTCATTTTACATCACACTCATCATTAACACAGTTCCTTAATGTTCCAATCAATGACTAAGACCAAAAAAGCATAGTGTAAGAAATAATAATCATAGTGGGGAACCACATAATCATGAGAATTCACATGTAGAATTTATAAATCAAGAGAAATTATTATTTAATATATGAAACCTTAAGTTTATCCTAGGATATTCATGATCATTTTATATTTAAATCCTTCATGATGGTTTATAAAGATTTTTGGATTTTCCAAATCAAATACTTCGAGAGTGTCAAACCCAGTGTTGAGAAAGGCTCGTTGTCATGAACCATGTGATGATCGATTCCATCTCAATATACCCTTTATATAATTATTACCCCTAGGTAAATTTGTTTCATATCCACATCCACTTATAGTATCCAGACAGAGATGTAATTTATTATAAACCACTCGCTCTTTCTTTTACCAAAATTCCAGGATAATTTCCTGTACTTTCAATCATTCTTAGACTTATCCTTAGACATGTCCTTAGGGATCTCACTAAGGTTTTATTATCCTCATTTATAAATTTTAACTAAAATTGTCGTATGATACCAACTATAGAGACCCATTTTTATCATATATAGATATTACATAATTTTTTATGAATATTCATTATATTACACAAACACACACCATAATACCGTAATAGTTTAGTGTCTTTTGAAACTTGGGAACACAAAAAACTGGTACATAAGTAGAATACATAATCTACCACTATGTTCTTCATAAATAGAACCATTATTAGTCATATCATATGAAATACATTTCTTCGTAACCTAGGTAAAGAAAACATAAGAAAGGGTGGGCTTAGATACTCAGTAAGGGTAAACAAGGGAGATACACAAGCATAGAATGAACATAAGGGTATGATAACTTGATCATAACATTTTAAAACCATAAACTATATATAAAATATCATAATATTGATTCATGGAATAAATATTGTCTATTCATAATACATGAATCATAAGGAAATAAAAGAACATGAGCTGTGATATCGTAACATTGGCATAAGAAATAGATTTGTGGCATACACATAAGAATAGAAAATCATTTCCATAGTAGTCAATGATCATTTTTAAACCTATAATAGTGGAATGTTTTAACTCTCCGAACATCAGAGTGGTCAATGTTCACTCCCAAGACCATCATAGCAGACAAAGTCCTCTACTAAACTGGGTTCACTTCCTGTTCTCGTCATGTCTATCTCATGATATATAAATATTTAACCAATTAATTGGAGGGAGTATAGGTCCTACCTGTATCATAATAAAAATCAAACATATATGTTCAATAATATTATAAAATATCATATCATAACTCATTAAATGAAATGGGTTTCATAAACATTTCATCATATCATAACTAGCGTAAATGAAATAGGTTTCAAAATCATTTCATCATTTCATCACAACATTACCCATGAAAAGAAGTGCGTTTCATAAGCGTCATGATATCATAAAAATGAAACATTTAGAGAAAGAATAAGAATTTTATCCTTAGATAATATCCTAGTATAGAATAGGTAACATCAAAAGATTTCATCTTGGATTGAAAATAACTTTGAAAGATAATTTAAAACATTTCTTGAGGAAATTATCCTTTCCACCTTCAAAAATTATTAAATTTTTTTAAAATACTTTAATTTAAAAGTACCATGGAATATTATAAAAAAATATTCAAATAAATGTTTTTTTATATTTTTGGATAATTTTATTCATGTTGTACGTGTTAAAGCAAAGACTCCTCTCACATTTTCAGTAAAAGATAAATGAACATTGTTTTGAAAAAAATATAAGAAGATTACTTTCAAAAAAAATTGTAAAAAAAGTAGAAAATGGGTAAATTTTTTTTATAAATCATAAGAGTATAGTAAAACAATTTTTTAAAATATTTATAGAAAACATGGTTTTAGAAGATAACATATTTCTGACCTAAGATAGAAATAATTTCGGATTTTCTTAAAAAAATTTATCAATTATTTTAAGTACCAAAGAGGGGTAAAATGGTACTATTACTTGAAAATATTATCAATAACCATAGAATAATAAAATTAATGAGTTTATTGAGATATTAATGATAATATTTTATCATTGGAAACATATTCATAAACAATCCTGATATTGATGGTCGTATAACATAAAATATTTACCACTTTGGAAACATTGAATCATAAGCCCCATTAAGGAATACAATAAAGTTAAAATTGAAATATTAATAGGATAAATAAATTCATAATATTAAAAGTGAAAGGGGATTTATATACATCTCATAAAATAATATAGGTGCATAACATAACATATATATCAAAGAAGGTGTATTGGGACAAAAATCCCTTACCTTAAGTCTTTAATTCCATCATACTCGTTCAAACCTCCTAGATAATGAATATAATTTTATTATACATATATTATAGAACCATATTCACACACACACACACACAAATATATATATTATCATATATGATTTACTTATGACCTTTTATTACCCGTTAATTAACACTTCCATTATAAAGTTGTGTTTCAGGGAATAACTGCTTTGTTTTTCGTGTATATTTTAAATTGTTATTTTTTTTGGTCCTATTAATTTAATTATGGTTTGATAATATATATAATTTTAACCATGATATAAATATCATATATATTCAGTATATATTTAGTTATAGTAATTCATAAAATTTAGTGATAGAAAATAAAATACATCATTCATGGGCTCGATAAGCGTTATGTACGCACGAACAATATTTTCATTTTATTATTATATTGAAAGAAAGAAAAGTAAATGATATATATTATTATTACAAAATAATTTTTATTTCATATATTTCACATTTTTTATTAAACTGATCGTTAATACATTCCATGTAAAATGTTAACGAATCACATCACATTTCATGGAAGTAGTCCACTATACACACATGCGACATTATAAATAATAAATAAATTATTACTTATAATCTTGAGAGGTGGTAATGAAAAAACAAATGACATCAGCTTATGAGGTAATAGTCCATCATATTAAAAAACAACGATTTCATAACACATTTTATGGAAGTGGAGATGGTTTTAGGTCATGAAATTAACATAAAAAAATATAAGTATATATAATATTATTATTTTATTCTGAAATCATGGTATAATTGAAATTTAAGGAGGTGGAGAAAGAAATAAAATAAAAATTCTCGTTGATGAACGTTACTTATTTTTTGGGTATCCTCATTAGGTTTGCACCAAAATACTTTATAGGTTGGTTTTATGAAAAAAATAAGGATTATAGGATGGGAGTATGTAATTTGGGAAGTTATTTGATTAGTAATTTTATAAAACCAAAGGGTTTGAATGTGTAAAGAGGATATGTGAAGGGGTCATCTTTTAAAAGTGAGGTGGGTGGAACACTTGTAATGTTTTGTAAGAAAACGTGTACCCACGTTTTTCACATTAAAAAAGGGTCTAAAATGGATAAAAATAGAACCTTATAAATTATAAATTCTAAATATGTCTATAAAATGGATTTTATACAAGTTTATAGATCATTTTAAACCATATCTTTTTAGTTTAACCCCTAGTAAACCCAATTTTACCTTAACCACCGTAAATAATTTTTACTATCCATTTTGATCAAAAATTAAGTTAAAATTATTATATAATATAAATTATTATAATTATAAATATTTAATCCATTTTTAGAAATTACATTTATATAATTATCAATATTTAATTTAAATTAATCCCACATATGCGACGAGAAAGAAGGTTTTTAAAGAGAAAATGTTCAAAAGATTACAAAGTTTTTATATAAAAATTCAATATGAAATTGGTTAAAATGACCTAAATTGGATTAATTGATTTATAATTTAACTAATTTTAATTTAAAACCAATTTAAAATATAATATATCTTTATAAATAAATTAAATAAAAAGGAAGTTTTCAAATAAAATTCAGCATTTTTCTATATTCATAAAAAACAAAACTTTTCTGAAAAATACCAAAAATTCACCCTTATATAATTTAGACATGATTGTTTAAAAGTGAAGTTTTTTTATCAAATTAATTTTATAAAAATGTGAAAAATAATTTTATTAATGTTCACAAAAACGAATAAAAGACATTTTTTTGTGAAAATAATATTTTCAAAACATATAAAGACTTTACTGAATATTAAGTAATATTTAATCAATATTATTCCTTTATATAGAAAAATTATAATTAATATTTGAAAACTAGTTATTACTATTCATATTTATAATTTTAACGGTTAGGTTATAATTGTCATGTTTAGATAATTTTGTTAATGTATCGTGATTTTATTAAAACTCAGTGCTGTGTGTAACACAAGATTACCTTGTGTTACATGTAAAACAAGCTTGACTCATTGTTTTGTATAATGAAATATTATATTGGTATTGTATGTAACATAAGTTATCAAATAAATTTAATTTATTCAAAAAAAACAATTAATACATAAAAACATTGGGTGCTATATCATGAGCTGTTTTACATGTAGAAACATGATTAAATTCATTTCAACGATGAACACAATGTAAAGTGTTCATTTATTTCCCATTAAGATAATTTTTTTAATATCAATGTAATTACACTTATCTTTAGTTTCTTTAGTTGGGATATATTCATGAATAACCATTTTCTAAACTAGTTAACTAATGCTACTAAGAAAGATTGACATAAATATTTTCCAATAGGAATAGTCCATGCTAATAAAAAGGAGCATGTGAATAAGAATTGGATTCCATTACGAAAATATCATACATTTAAATATATTAATATTAATTCCAAAATTAAAAAAATTATTTTTAAAAGATTAAGAATCCTTTTATACCAATTTTTGGTCAGCATAGATGGCAAGAGAGGGGGGGGGGACTATTGTTTTAAAAATTAAAACTAATGGAAAAGATAGAAACAAAATTAAAAAATATTGATATGATAAATAAATAAATCAATAATATCAATATTATGTTGAATTAATAAATTCAATCAATATAAAAAAATTAATTATAATAATGATTAAGAAAGTAAGCACAATGGATAACAGATGAATCAAATTTATGAAATTATGTGCATCGAAGTTTAAATGATGCAATGCGTGAAATAAATAAGAGATTAAGTAGGGTTTGATAAAGGAGTTTAGAAATAGATTAGTGTGAGAACCTATATATTATCCCCTTAGATTGAGATGTTTGTCTTGTTTTCTTGATTTCAATGAAGATTAAGAAACCACAAACCTCACAATTATGGTTGCGTGCTGTAAGAAACTAGATTTTTTATGAGGTATGAATCCATTTTATCTTAGTTTAAACATTTAATTACGGCCTAGTGTGAGTACCCAATTTCATCATGAGTGTTTACGGGGGTGTTCAAGGCATTTTTGGAGACCAGAACCTAGATTTTGGTTTGAAAATGGCATGGCACATGTTTTGTTCAAACTATGTAGGGTAGGCTACATGGTCTGACAAACTGTACGAGGCCTGGGAAGAGAGCTGGAGGAGCCTGCACGGTTTTGAAAAAACATGAGACATGGGGTGCACAACCATGTGGGTTGGTCTTCAATTTTAAAAGTGGAGTTTTTCATGGTTTCCATATGGTTAGTCAAACCATACAAGGAAACTATGCTGGTGCCCATTCCCTGCAGATCAGCATGCACAGTTGGCGCACTGTTTGGCCAAACCATGCATCTAAACCGCACAAAACTATATTTTTGGGTAAAATTACATTTTACCCTTAAAATATAATTTAACCTAAAATATATTTCACTTTCCTACTCTTTATAACAGTGGACTCTTTAGAGCTCTTATTGAAGGAAAAAGGTAGCCTTTGATCCCAACCCTCCATTCGATCTTCTATTTAAGAACTGCTCATATCATTAGATCTATGTTTGTGAGTACTTGATTCATTTTTATCCATTATTCATTTAGTTTGGTATCATCTATTCTATTTAGGTACAAGCTAATATGCCCTAATTTTAGGTTCTTCATTTGTTCTTCATTTTTATCCTGATCTAAGTCGGTTCAGGAGTTGATACTAGATAAGCAATCTACTAACGATCTATAATAGGTGGTCTATACTTTTCCTGTTGGTTTTGGTGCTTTATATACCTATCTTCCATTCTTACTATCACCAAAATTTCTTTTGTAAACATGAAATTAAATCAAACAATTAAATTAAATGAATTGGGAAATTTTAGGGAATCCCTTAGGTACCCTTGAGAAGAGTTAGTGGTTGTTTCTCCAACCAAGGAAACTCATGGGGTGTTCCCTTTACCTATGTCTCATGTTGAACCACCCATGTGGTGTGATTTTGTCTTTCCTACTTAAATAAAGGTTGGTTATATTTAAATAAGATTTAAATGGATTGTTTGGATATGTTTCCTACCCTTGCATGTGGTTTTTGATTAAATGGTTATATTGAACTTGAATTTCTTAAATGGTTTACTTGGAAAATATATAAATGACTGGGTAAACTCATGTGATATGTTTAAATGTGAGTTGTGAACAATGAGTGGGTATACTCATTGGATGTCTTTTAATTTTAATTGTAAACAATGTGTGGGTATACTCATTGTATGACTTTGAATTTAAATTGTGATATATGAGTGGGTATACTCATGAGATGGATTTGAATTTGAATGATTATATGAGTGGGTAGGCTCATATGGTATGAAATAATAAATGGTATGAAATGGTGAATAAATGATTAGATTAATTGGATGATGCTCCTTGGATCTTGAACACGGTAGTGTATTCCTTAGATTTAGTATGCTCCTTGGGTATTGATTCAATGAGATGCCTTGGGCCTTGATAACCCTTGGATTTGGCTTGCTTAGACTCACGTAGGACATGTTTGGTATGACATGTTCCTAGGAATCCAACCAGTTCCTAACTGAGTTTCCATCAAGTTTCTCCTGGGACTCGATGAGGATGCCTTGGTCTCCTACACCTTAGATCCTGCCCTTCATTGTCTCACACTTCATTATACGACATGGTCACGGTTATTGTGACATTTTTATTATACATCATGAAAGTGAGAGTTCTGCTATGCTTGGTGAAATGGCTCAAATGTGGTTGTTTGACACTTCAGGTTGTATATCAAGGCGATGGTGGTATGGCATGTTTGGATGAACGATAAGGTCATGTTAGTTATTTATGCATTGGTTGTAGTTTACTTGTTGGAAGAGCTTGACCATCTTTTATAGGGATACTTGAGAGGATATTTTAGATTTACTTGTTTAGTAGTAGATATTCCATGGGAACTGTACATTTATTCCCTACTTACCTACTTTACATTTATTTACTACTTAGCTTGTTATATCACAAAGCCTTGAAATGTATATATTTTTGGGTGGTTACCTAATGGGAAATTTTCTCAAATCCTATTTGGTCCACTGATGGGTACCTGAATAGACTATTTGGATGTAGGTAGGGATAGGGGAAAGTTCCCACAGTTATATGGTTGATTTTGTGCCATGCTTAAAAGCAGGGGAGCATGGGACCGAGTTGAGTTTCACGATTCTATTTATAGATAAAATGTTTTTTTTTTCTCTTTTTGGTATTTTTTATACATGTGTTGTATTTTATTATTATAAACCTATTTTGGATGCTTTCTTAGAAACATTATATGTATCATCATTTTATATATATGAGATTCCTCTGAGCATTTTTATACATTCCTGTCTTGTTTATTTATTAGTTGTCTGCTTATTATATATGCTTCCGCTATTGACTATTATTGCTATTTTTCTATGTTACACTCTGGTAATGAGGGAATATTATGCCCACTGACTCACCATAGGCCCTTGATTCTATTCAATAGCCTTTTTCATTCGGGGAGATGCGCTTGAGTCCATGCGACCAACTAGGAATGGGGTACTGTTGAGTGGCGTCTGGGTCCAAGACATTACAAAGTGGTATCAGAGGGTTTCTTTTCTAGTTTTTTTTAATATTTCTTAATAATAGATAGGGATATGAAGTTAATGAAGTTTGTTAATGAACTGTTCATAGAATTATCTACCCCGTGTATAGGAAAAATCTAAATTTCCTCAAATGAAATTGATATTTTCTGAATTTTGGCTATTAAAGTTGATTTGATTCCACCGTTGGGTTATGCACTTGATTTTTGTTGTTATTATTGATATGATTATAGGTTCTATTGAGTTTCAACATGATTATATGAGGTTATTCCATCTCTTGAATTATATTAGGAACTTTATTGGAATCAGATTCCATGAATTATTCTATTCCATTTAGGATGAATTACTTGTTGCTTGCAGTTGTGATAAGTGATGTGAAATATTTTGTGCATTAGATAGATAAGTGATTCCATATTTCAATTCATATAGAGTATGGACCATAATAGAATGTAAAGTGACACACATTTTGATTCAATCATTTAATGTTAATGTGATATGATGTGTATAATATGGTAACCATATCTTTATTCATAAGTTGTATGGGCCCTTATGGATTAGAATTTTGTGGACCATTAGTTTAACCTTTAAAAATTAATTGTGATATATAATGAAATGAATATGAATTGGAATGGAAAAGTGAACTTGGAAACAAACACTTGACATAGAACTATATTTTGAGTTGGAAAGAGGTTGTGAATATAGTGGTTCTTGGTGACTGCTTCCTTTTACAGTCCTGAATTTAGAAGCAGATTGTGTGGTATAACCTGGTCATAAGAGTGTTTTGACCTATCATGTGATTTTGAGCTTTGAATATTTATATAATTCTTTTATGAGGCAAGTTTTTAGAATTATGGAGTCATTCCATGTTTAACTCCAATAATATTCTAGGAGGGTGGTGACGATCATGCTCTAGAGGTAGTGGGCCATTGGTTACTAGTGGATCCTCTTTTAGTGCCATCTACAACACCGAATGTTGTTCTAGACACAGGTGCCGAGGCATAGTTCCATGAGGGGTTTTAACACTTCACACAAACTTTTCAGGGAGAACTTCAACCTACCTTGTATTTGGATGAGATTACATAGGTGTTCCAACAGTAGAATCCTCCCATGTTTTTAGGGGACAGTGGTCTATAGTCCACTGATATTTGGCTAGAGATTACACTGGAAATATTTGAGCATATGGAAACACATCCTAAGAGGAGAGTGAATCTTACAACGTATATTCTATGTGGAGAAACAAGGAACCAATGGGATGTTTTTACTTGGATTATTGGATAAAATACATGGTTTAGGGTGAATTCCAAACCAGGTTTTATGATAATGTTTCCTAAGACTCTGAGAACTGGAAGGGCCAACGAGTTTATGCATCCAGATTAGGGTGTGATGACTATTATGGGTTTCTTTTTAGTGAACCCAGTTGATTTAACATGTATTTTTTCATTCATAATTCATTTTTATAGGATTTAGAGCTCAAACCCATGAGGGTGTTTACAAGATAAATGGGATGGTACAATTTTCCTTATAACTGGTACTTGATATTTTCCATTTTAGCTTCAGCGCATGTTATGATAAGTGATCCTTATTCTGTGCTCGTAAATTGAACCTATAGAGGCGTTATTACTTGAACCGTCCAACTAATGGTTAGCTTATTTTGGGTTTTAATAAATATTTGAGAGGTAATGTGAGTGTTTCCATGCTCTTTAGTTAGTTTATCTTCCTATGTTGGGTCAGACCTAGTGGATGGGTGATAAGGCTTGGTGACTTTTAAAAGGGGTATCCCAAGGGAGGTAGAACCCTTATAACTTAAAGTTTTGATAAATTAACATGATTTAGTTTATTCCAGGATGTAACATTCGAGTACTGGTTGTCCCTAGTAAGACCTCTTATCTTGACATGACTCAAAGTGAACAACTGGCTGTCTGATTCTTGGACCTTAGGGGGTATTTTATATAAGTGGATACTCGATGAGTTCTAACTCTCTTATTTTGTGTTAGTTTGATAATCCTTTAGAGATCACTCTTCTTTCTAGATTCTAAGAGTGATAAGGTATTTATAGCCAATATTGGCAGGTGATACCATTATGCCATAAATGATCGAATTTTACCCTGGTAGGTCGAGGTTTCTTATTCATTTAGGTTTAGCCTTCTTTCAAAGAGTGTTTCACGTAGGCTGGATTCCGTGTAATATAATATCTTATGTGCGTTGTGGTTCTCATGTGAGAAACCATATAACTAGGTTCTCAAACCTAGTGGCCCTTGCCTTATACCTTTTTCCTTGGGCTAGGAGGTAGACCTGAATGTACCACTCTTGACTTAGACCCTATGAGGTCTGTGAGGATTAGTTCAGTAAGGAATACCTATGTGTGAGGTTGGATCAAGGTTTATGATTTACTTAAGGTAAGTTAGATTAGATTAAAATCATTATTGTCCAATACATGGTAGATTCTCTGGTCCTTAATTTCAAGCATGGTGATGCCTTTTCTTTCTTGAAGCACCATGGGTGATATTTTATAGAAACTAGAGCAATGGGAAGGATCATTCAGGTTACTAACATATTTGATTAGTGGTGGTCATGTTGTCGACCCTTCTAAAATGATGTCATGAGTCAGGTGGTCATTCTATGGTTAGAGGCGCTTGTGGATTCCTATTTTTGAATGAGTTCCAAGGGAGATCTTTCATTGATGAGACTCATGTTCCAAGTAGCACGACCAGCTTGGTCTTGATGTTGAACTACCCAAAGGAGTGTGAGTTGGGTCTGGAACCTAGTGGTATATGAGTGTACACCTGATGCTTATGGGAAAATTTAGACCCACCCGTTTTTAGGGTACCATTTCGATGACCAGTCGATGAGTGGATGAGTTTAATCCAAGGACTGACAGTTTCTTATTAAAGCTTATGGGGATGGTGATGTAGAGCTTGGGTGATTTAAAGATGGCATCATGATGAGGGACACTCTGAAATTGAATCGGGTACCATGAGATGGTTGACCCATATTTTAGGCCTAGGAACTCATGATAGGGAGATGTGTTTTTAGGCATTGGTTAAGGCTATTGTAGAATATTTTTTTGTGAGTGGGTATTAGGAGGAGCGCAACATGTCTAGTGATAAAAATATTGGTGTAATCCTTGTTTAGTGATGGGAATGACCCTTATATTGAAAACATCCTGAGTACATTGATAGGGAATCAGTTATAAACTGAGATAAAGTAATTAAATGAACTTCATGGATTGTTGAATGAACTCTCTAGAGGTATGATCTAGGAGCAGTTTAATGGGATCCTTGTGGTGTGGATACCACCCTCTCTTGTTGGTTGACCCTCATGAGAGAAGGGTTGGGGATAGTTGAGAATAGTTTTTGGGAAGTCATCTTGGAACTTTTATACCATTTGATAAAAGTAACCATGAGTGTTTTGATAAGGAGATGTCCTGGAGTTTAGGTATGAGCCTCAGTAGACATGCTTTAGTTTTACCCAGGGTGCTGTAGGGGCAGGTGCTGGGTATCTATTTGAGGTGCGTTGACTGTCTAAGCCAAGAGATTTTGAGAATGGTCATTCATAGGATGTTTTAATATTTTATTTTCAAAATGAGGTATGAAATAGTTATAATACCATTTAATGTTTGTCGTGGGTTGAAATAGGTTCCATGTAAGGGTTGTCTGGGCCTTTCAAATGAAGCCAATGTAACATATTCTATCCGGTCAATCATAATTGGTTGTTAAAACATATGGTGGGAAGCACCTTAGGATTCGTGGAAAAAGAGATGATGATGTGATTGTGTATCTAGTTAGATAGGCTCTAGATGGTAGTTCATTTCCTTGATCAAGGAAACATTCAGTGTGGATGAGCTTGGGAGTTTTCATATCTGTGAGATAGTACGACTCCACAGGGTTTCACACACTATTGTTTTAGATAGGGATGAACAGTTTACATATCTCTTATGCCATAGTTTATAGAGGGTACTTGGTACATCGCTTCATCTGAGCAAAACATACCACCCTCAGATTGATGTCCAGTTAGAGCATACAATTTAGGTGATTGAGGACATGCTGTGGGCATGCTTCCTGGTTTTCAGGGTCTCTTAGGAGAGGTATATACCCCCGGTTGAATTTTCTTATAATAATATATATTAGGATATTATATAGATGGTTCCTTATGAGTATTTGTATGATAGGCAATGCCGATCTCCCCTGTGCTAGTTAGAGGAAGTTGAGACAACTTTAATTGGACAACATCTCTTAAAGTAGACTTTTGGGTAGCTTTAGTTGATTCAGAAGTGGATGGATACTGTAAAGTCTCATCATAAATCTTCATTGATCTATGTATATGACCTCTAGAGTTCGTGGTTGGGGACTGTTCTTTTTTACATGTATCACCAAGGTTGGGACACAAGAGGATAAAAAATCACGGTAATCTTTCATTGTGATATGTCAGTCTATTCAAGATTCTGGAGAGAGTTGGGTTGGTAGCCTATCAGTTGTAGTTACCTTAGAGGTATTAAGCCATGAATGATGTCTTACATGTATCTCTACTATGACATTATCATTTTTACCCTTCTCATGAATTTCAACTCATTGAGGTTGAGTTTCAAGTAGATACATCCTTTATGGATCATCCGAATTGTATCATTGACAGGAGCATAAAGATTCTTCGAGACTGGTCAGTTCCTCTAGTATGGGTGCTATAGAAACATGGCCATTTTTTGAAAGAGACTTGGGAGAGGGAGGCTAACATATGTGCTTATTGGGTAGAGTTTTTCTTAGATAAATATTGACCACCCTTGAGGGAAATTTTGGGATGATTTCTTTAAGGGGGGGGGGGGAGATTGTAAGAACTCATATTTTCATTTGAGTTAGATATACATTTTATCTTGGTTTAAATGTTTAATTATGGCCTAGTGTGAGTACCTAATTTTATCATGGTTGATTTGAGGGTGTCCTTGGATTGTTCAAATCCTAAAACCCAATTTTTGGGTTGAAAATTACATGGCGCATGGTTAGTTCAAACCATGTGGGGCATTCCACATGGTATGACTAACCGTGAGAAGCCTAGGAAGAGATTAGGTGGTGTCCAAATAGTTTAGGAAAACTCTTTGAATTAAGGTGCATGATCATATGGGTTAGTCTACAATTTTAACAAAGGAGTTTTTCATGGTTTCTACGTGGTTAGTCAAACTATAGGAGGAAACCATGCAGGTTCCCCTTTCCTACATCTAAGCGCACATAGTTGGTGCATGGTTTTGCTAAATATTGCGACCAAACTGCGCAACCCTATATTTTTGAGTAAAATTACATTTTTTTCTTTAAAATACAATTTAAACTAAAATATATTTCACATTCATCCTCTACACAACAATGGACTCGTTAGAGGTCCTCTTGAAGTCAAATGGCAGCCTTTGATCCCAAAACTCCATTCAATCTCTGATTCAAGTTCCATTCATCTTAGTAGATCTACATCGGTTATTACTCTATTTGTTTTTAGTTTTTCTTCATTTATTTTGGTATCAGTTACACTATTTATTTGAAAGATAATATGTCCTAATTTCAGGTTCTTTGTCCGTTCATCATTTTTCTCCCGATATGACTCAAATCAGGAGTTAATTCTAGACAAGAAATATATTACTGAGCTACGGTAGGTGGTATATACTTTTCCCATTTTTTTGGTGCTTTATAGACTTAACTTCCATTGTTCCACCCACAAAAGTTTTTGGTGTGACCCTGAAATTAAATTGAACAATTGAATTAAATGAATTGGGACATGTTAGAGAAGTCCTTAGGTACCACTGAGATGAGTTGGTGGTTAATGCTCTAACCAAGGCCACCCATGGGGTGTTCCCTTTATCTATGTCACATTTTGAAACACCCATGGGGTGTGATTTTGGATTTCTTACTTAAAGTAAGCTTGTTTATTTTTAAATGATATTCAAATTGCTTGTTAAGATATGTTTCCTCCCCTTGAATGTATTGATTAAATGGTTATATTGAATATGAATTTATTAAAGGGTTTACTTGGAAAATGTGGAAATGAGTGGGTAAATTCATGTGATATATTTTAATGTGAGTTGTAAACAATGAGTGGGTATACTCATTAGATGTCTTTGAATTTTAATTGTAAACAATGTATGGGTATACTCATTAGATGCCTTTGAATTTTAATTTTGATATATGAGTTGGTATACTCATGATATGGATTTGAATGTGAATGGTTATATGAGTGGGTAGACTTATATGGTATAAAATATTAAATTGTATGAAATAGTGAATGAATGAGTATATTCCTTGGACGATGATCCTTGGATATTGAACATAGTATTGGATGTCTTTGATTGAGTATTCTCATTGGGTCTTGATTCTGTGGGATTCCTTGGGCATTGATAGCCCTTGGATCTGGATTTATTGGACTCACATAGGACATGTTCAATATGACATGCTCCAAGGACTCCAACCGGATTCTAATTGAGTTTCCATCAATATGATCCTAGGACTCGATGATGATTCCTTGGTCTCCTACACCTTGGATCTAGCCTTTTGTGGTCTTACACTTTATTATACAACATGATTGTGGTTATTGTGACATTTTGATTATATGGGATAAACTTGAGAATTATGATATTATTGGTTGAATGGATTAGATGTGGTTTTTTTTTTGAAATTTCATGTTGTACGATAAGGCCATGGTGGTGTGAAACATTTGGATGAATTGTAAGGCCATGTTGGTTATTTGTGCATTGCTTGTATCCACCTTGTTAGAGGATCTTGACCATATTTTTTAGGGAACCTTTAGATTCAATATCAGAGTTACATATTTGGTAGTAGATATTCCATGGGAACTACACATTTATTCATTTCTTACCCGCTTTAAATTTATTTAATGCTTATCTTGTTATATTGAACAACCTAGAAATGTTTAGATATTTGGGTGGTTACCTACTGAGAATGTTTCTCATAACCTATTCGGGTCGCTGATGGGTACCCAAACAAACTATTTGGATTTAGGTAGAGATAGGGTAAAGCGCCCACATTTTTATGGTTGATTTTATGCCATGCTTACGAGAATGGGATCACATGACCGAGTTGAGGCTCACAATGCTATTTAGAGATAATAATTTTTTCAATTTTTGGTATTTTGGATATATGTGTTTCATTGTATTATTTTGGACCTATTTTTTATGTTTTATTAAACACATAATATGTATCATCATTTTATATATATGAGATTACTCTATGAATTGTTATATATTCCTATCTTGTTTATTTATTAGTTGTCTTATTATTATATCTACTTCTACTATTAAATATTATTGGTATTACACTATGTTACACTCTGATAATGAGGGCATAGTCTCCCTATGAACACACCCTAGTCCCTCGCTACTAGTCAGAAGCCTCTGGAGTTCGAGGAGATGAGCTTGAGGCAATGTGACCAACTGGGATCAGGGAACTGTTGAGTGGTGTCTGTGTCCAGGACGTTACACAAGAACCCTCTTGAGCTTCATTGGTATTCAAGGAACCCATCCCTCAATTTTAAGGTTATGATAACCCATTGACGAAATTGACGAGAAGAGAGAGATTTTATTTGACAAAACCATTACAATTATACTCCCTAATCTCTCAAATGAATGTGTATAATTGAGAAGAGACATTGGGGAGATGATGTTGTGAGGATAATTTGAGAATGGTGGAGAATTGTTGTTAGAACTTTGAGAGGATATGCTATATATTCAATTTTGAATCAAGTATTGGAGAGGTGTTGTTGGTAACTGATGTATCTTCCAATCCTCCTTATAACTCTATTTATAAGTTCAAAAGTCTAAGAATCTTCTAGAATTTGACAGTGGTCTTTGAAACTGAAGAATAGTATAATAATTGTGTTTTTGACCAATATTAAATGTATCCCCAGACCTTCTTTACTGATTCCCTTGGCTACTCGGTTGACTACCCCTTCTGGATGGTGGGTCGCTTGGAACTGATTAGGCTTCTGGAACTTTAACTATCCAATCAATCATCCTCCAATGGTTAGAAAATGGGTAGATGAAGGTTGGTGAATATTATTCCTTCACCAACAACTGGCTGGTGGCACTGCACTGATTGGATGGCGGGTCTTCTATACAATAGATGTTCTGTCTACATGGAACTGACTGGTCCATGCATCCTGCACCGCTCAATCATCAAGCATGGACTCTCGAGCTACCTTTTATGACCTTTGAAATATCTCACTACATTATTTCATGTTCTTAAGACATGATAAATGAAAGTTACAAGACTTAAATAAGATCAATATTTCACCTTCAAAGTGACTTTAATATATTCATTAGTACCATTAATGATATTATTTAAATTCAAATTAATGAGTCTGAAATTCACTCAAAAAGAAAATTTTAGCAATACAAGAGTTTTTATGATCATGTAAACACCATGAGGGAGATAAGTGAAATAATATAAACCTTTTGATTATCATAAATACTTAATATAAAAATATATATCTTTTTAAATCAAGAGTGAAAAATATATCAATGTAATTCAATATTTTAGATATTAATACATTCAACATGATCAAGAGATAAATAAAATAAACATTCCATTAGTAGGAGTAACATATTTAACAAAAAAATTAATAATTACCCTTTAAAAAAATTATTCAATTATAAAAAGAAACAAACTTATAATAACTTTACTCAATTTTAAGTTAAAAAATAAAATAAAAATACAATGAAAAAAATAGTTCAACACCATTTCTTCTTTCAAAAATATCTACCTCATTGTTTAAAACTATTTTTTTAATAAATTTCAAGAAACATTATCCCCTTTTGTGATAATATAAAATAAAAATAAGTATAGGAATGAGAAAAATAAAATAGAATATTTGAAAAACTCAAGAGATACTTGAAATAAAAATTAAAGAAAGTTATTTTTAAAAACAAAAGTAAAAAATAGTAAAAAGGTTTTAAAAACACATTGTAAATTCAAAACCCACCTTTAATAGGTTCATTAGAGAGAGAATGAGAGATAGGAAATTTAGAAGATATTTTAGAAAATATATTTAGAAAATAGAAGAATAAAATAAAAATAAAAAATAAAAAACAAGCGATATAGAAGAAGAAGATAAAATAAAAAGAAAATAGAAAATATGAAAATAAAAATTGTTACATACCCTTTACAAGACTCCCATTTCTTTAAATAGTGTATTTACCTCCATTTAATGATTAATTAATTTAAATAACTTTAATAAGTTCTATTTAATGATAAAAAATATCTCAAAAAATCCCCTATTATGGATTTTTTCAAATACAACTAAAAAAATTTGGTAGAGACACAAGTATATATAGAATTTTCTACTCATCAAAAATATTCCTTTAAGAGTGATGAAAACTTTTAAGACAACATATAAATAAATTTTTATATATGTTTCAAAAAAATTAATTTTAAAAACAAGTTTTAATATTATAAAAATTACTTACTTTATAAAATAGAAATTTTAAATTTGAAAATAAGAAAAAATATTTTTTTTGAAAAAAATAAAATAAAAATTAATTTGAAAAAAAATCAATTAAGGAAAATTTCAGAATTAAGAGATAATGATCCACATAAAATTAATATACACTTGGGATATAGGGATCATAACCATGATACAAAACAAATATAAATCAATATTTTCATGTTTTTAGAAGAAAAAGAATGATTAAGATAAATATATTTTCGAAAGATATATCAAGTTAGATAAGATCAATTGAAGAGAATCCCAAGTATACCATTCCTAATTCACCTTTACTGAAAAAATGATCAAGAGTAATGGTTTGAGTTCAATATCAATGAGTTGATATCCCATCCTAAAAAATTCTAAAACGATATCTCCCTTTTAGAAGTGATATCTTAATAAATTATGCCTAAGGTCAATGTCTTTAGTGAGAGAGTATTGGATAGTATTTTTCAAGATATTAATGGAACTTTTATTATTTATATTAATAGGGATATGGTCATATACAAGCCTGAAGTATAAGATAGTGTGTTTCAACCATATTATTTAGGAGCAAAAAATACCAATTATTATATATTCCTCTCCAACTATATAAAGAGAAATATAGTTTTTCTTTTTACTAATCCATGAGATAAGGTATTTTCCAATTATCTAATAAGGATCAATTATACTTTTCCTATCTAGTTTTCATACTCCAAAATCAGATTTTAAAAAATAGGCTAATTCAAAACATTCTTTTAGATAAAACAAACCATTATTTTTAGTTCTTTTTAATTAATGAAAAATAATTTTAACATATTTAAGATAATATTACTTTCAATTTGGTTGGAATTGAGAACATGAACAAACACTAAATATGATGTCAGTATAGGTAACAATAAGGTAAAGTAGACTACCAATCATAATTCTATAAAGATTATTGTTGACCTACTTACCAACTTCATCCAACATAAGCGTATAAGATGTACCCATGGGAGTAATAATTTCTTTATCATGATCTATGGAAAACCATTTTAAGATTTCATTGGTGAATTTTACTTGGTTTATAAAAATTACATAATTTATTTGAGAAATTTTAAAACTGGGAAATAATTTGAGTACACCCATAAATATCATTTCAAATTATTTTTTAATTAAATTAGAAAATTAAAATAAAAAGAGAATCATTGGTTGAGCTTAAAATAACATCATGAATGTAAATTTATAAATGTAAAAAATAATTTGAGATATGTTTTTAAAAAATTTTGAATATAATTTTCCCATTTTAAAACCATTTGATAAAATAAAATTAGATAAACATTCATACCAAGCTCATGGGGGATTATTTTAAACTATAAATAGATTTAGTTAATTTGAAAACATGATTTAGAAAAACAGGATTTTCAAAACCATGTGGGTGTTCTATAAAATAATATTTTTTTAATAAAACCATTTGAAATGAAACATTTAATATCCATTTTATTAGGTTTGAAATTATGGTGATAAGTGAATCCCAATAAGACTCTAATGTATTATAACCGAGAAATGGGTGCAAAGAATTCACAATAGTTTATTCCTTCTTCTTGCTTATAATATTTAGCTACTAAAAAAGATTTATTTTTAGTGATATTACCAAGATCACCTAATCTATTTATAAAAAAACTATTTAGAGCCTATAATGGGATAATAATTAGGTCTTTCCATGAGAGTCCATACATCATTTCGAGATAATGGATTTAACTCATTTTTCATGGTAAGAACTCAATTTTCATCGTTGAGGGTATTATTTGTATTTTAGGGTTCAAAGTGGGAGATAAAAAAAGGTGTTCAAGCTCATTTAAGATCGATCTTCTTGTATGAGTACCTGCTTGAAAATATCTAATGAAATTTACAAGGGGATGGTATTTAGATTTTTTTAATATCTTTAGGAAAATATTTTTAAGAAGATTATTATTCTTATTAAACTTCTTTAGATTGATAAGGTTTATTTAAAACTCCATTTTATAAAATCTTTTGAGAAATAGATATTGGAAAATTTTGATAAAAATAACATGAATTAATTTATTAAATGTTTTAGACCCTAATTTTCAAGAATCGGTATTACTTTATTGATTTTAAGTACCTAATAAATATAAATTCATCATATTTTCAATAAAATTTTCTAGGATTGTTTTTGGCGTTGAGAATAAATCATAAACAACCAAAAACTTTAAAAAATATGACTTTAGGTTTTTTATTTTTCCAAAGTTCCTAAACGTTTTATTTTAGAAAAGGTATTATAAGTACATGATTAATGATAAAATATGCATTATCCATGGCCCCATCCCAAAAATATTGAGTTAAATTAAATTAATTTAAACGAGTTTTAGGGATTTTTGGATAGTTTGTTTTTTCCTCAATACTATGCTATTTCATTGAGTGGTTTGAGTAGAATAAAAAGAATGATTATAGCCTTGATAAGAATATAAATAAATAAATTTCTTATCATCAAATTCTCCTAAAATATCATTTCGAATAGAAATAATTTTAATTTTTTTTTAATTTTTAATTTTTTTAGAAACAATTATCAAGTATTTGTAAGTTTTAATTTTATGGGATAAGATTAATCCCAAGTAGATCTTGTAAAGTCATTAAAAATTATAAAATTATAGTATTTAACTCATAGAATATTAATTTGAGAAGGATAGAATAAATCAATATGAATTAATTCTCGAGACTTAAAAAAATAAATCCACTTTTTATACTTAAAATAATAATTTTTTTCTTAACATATTGGTATGCTTTACTGACCATTTCATATTTGAAATTTAGTTTGGGTAAATCACATAATAGTTGATAATAGTAGAGTTTGAAAAGTGAGTGTATGCTATAGTGACCAAGGAATCAATGCCAAAACTATGACTCACTAAACTATGCACTCAATAATTTTATGTTTTTACAATTGATATATTTTAAATTGAGTGTATAAATATTTTTAAATCTATAAATGCTAAATAAAAGCTTTCCTTTTGAGTCAAAAAGTTTGTAAAAATAATTTTTGAAATAAATTTTAAAACCATCATCACGTAGTAGACTAATGATTATAAAATTGTGTTTCAAACCACTGATTTTTTTAATAAGATATGAGTTATAAAAACCAATGGTACCTTCACAAATTTTCATACCCTTAGAGTTATCATGGAAGGTGATGTGACATCATTCTAATTTATTTATTTCATTTAATTCATAGAGGTTTCCACACATGTTTCTTGAAAAACCACTATCTTGGTACCATATTGAATCTTGGGTTTTTATGGGATGATGTTTATCCCATAAAATAAAATAACTAAAGGTTTTGGTACCCAAAAAATATTAGGTATGCTAATATTAGCCAATAAATATTTAGGTATCCATATTTGTTCAGTATGATATTTTCTTTTGTAAATCTTGGATAAAAGATATATTGATTTTGGTATCCCATTTCATGAATTATTGCAATCATATTCAAAAATTAAATATCTAATTCTTTGAAAATAATTAAAAAATTTATCTTGTGATAAATCTTTAATAAAAGTGGTTTTTTGATGAATTTTTCTAAGTGCTTACATGATTTGAGAAATCAAGTCAAAACCATTATATTCCATGACTTTGAGAACCCAAAATTTTATTTAGATTATTTTCACCTTGGGTGAATTTTGAAAGAGATATTTTGAGATTTATTATAGTAGAATCAATTTTAAAAACATCTAATTGATTCTAAAGTTTTATGTATAATTATTTTTTTACTTGAAGAGAATATCCCTTCCTTTTTTATATTATTCATTTTAATTAAAATATTACTTGTATTTTTTATCTAGTTTTTTTATAAAGAAGAAAGTTCATGAAAAACATTTTTAAGTAGATCAAGAATGTATTTTAGGTCTTCATAATTAAGGTGACTTGAGGAGAAAGAGGAATAAGACAATGAGGATGACTTAGGATAAGAAGAGGAAGATGAGGAAATGGTAAGAGGGGTACTAACCTCCATGTCTTCATCAATATGTTCCATAAGGAACTAATAATTTTAGCCACTTAAAGTAGTTGAGAAGTTTGAATCTATAGAGTCATCACTTACACTCTATGTTCAAAACTTGAGAGGATTCTTACCTTATTTTTTTTCAACTTATTTTTGAAGATGGGGCATTCCGTCTTGATTTAATATTTTTTCTTACATTCATAGCATGTCACTTTCGGTTCCCCTTTTAGATTTATCTTCTTGGATAAGTTCTTTTTATTGAATAATTTATTTATGTTCTTAGAGATTTTAGAAAATTTTGAACTTCACCTCTAGATGAATCATCATTAGAAGATTTAAAGGTGATTATTTTCTTTATATATTTTTTTCCATAGACCTTCTTCTTATCTTATCACTTCATTATAATTTCATAAATCATTAGGGATCTGATAAGTTCTATGATGACCATTTTCTTTACATCATTCACTTATTTTAGGGATGTGACTTGGCTACCCAATTATTGGAAATACCTAAAGTATATTTTTTCATTAAGGTTTCTATAGACAAATCATAACCAAGGGACTTTATACCATTTCAAATTTTAGTAAATTTCATAAACATACTAGTGATGCATTCATTAGGATGCATATAAATTATTTAAAAATATTTCCTATACATCTCCAATAAAATATCTTTGACTTTGTTGGTTACTTTATGGGTGAATTATATAATACCATATTTAATTTGTAGTTTTACATATAGAAACATTAATAAATTCATTTTTATCAAGAAAAAAAATATAAAGAATTCATGGATTTTCCATTAATCTCAAATATTTAAATATCATTAGGGTTCCACTTATTTTTAGGTCTTTTAGTTCCAATATATTCACAGATAACCATTTTCAAAATGGGGTAAATAATGCAACTAATAAAAGTTAACATATGATTTTTTAAATAGAAATAATCCATGAAATCAAAAATAGTAGCATGAAAATAAGAATTAGATAGAATTATGAAAATATTATACTTTTAAATTAATTAATATTAAAAATAAAATTAAAAACACAATTTAAAAAATGTAAATAAACCTTTGATTCCAATTCTTAGTTGAAGTAGATGACAAGGGGGAGGTGAATTTCTCATTTAAAATGTAAAAGAAATGAAAAAGGTATAAACAAATTAAATTATATTGACAGTATAAAGAAATAAAGTGATAATCATGATAACACGATGAATTAATAAATTCAATATATATTATAAAATTAATTAAAATATTTATTAAGAGAGTATTCATAATGAAAAATAGATGAATGAAATTTATGAAATTATGAATATGGAAGTTTTAGTGATGCTTTATTTAAAATAAATGATAGATAATCACAGTTTGATAAAGGAGTTTGAAAATAGATCGATGTGAGACCCTATATATGATCCGCTCGGGTTGAGAGGTTCTTCTTAATCCCTTGATTTTAATAGAGATCAAAATACCATGTCCCATACAACTATTTTTGAGATCACTCTCTTGATATTTACTGGTATCCAAGGAACCCATCCCTCACCTTTGTAATAGTGAGAACCCATTGATGAAGATGATGGGAAGAGAGAGGTTTTCTTTTCCAAACCCATTACAATTCCACTCGGTATTTTCTCAAAATTATGAGTATAATTTAGAATATAAATTGAGGATATGATGTTGGATAATTAAATTTGATAATGATATAGATTTGGATTTGGAACTTTTAGAGGATCCACTAGAGATTATATTTTTAATAAAGCATTATATATGTGGTTTTGGTAACTAGAAGATCTTCCAAGCCTCCTTATAAATCTATTTATATGACCCCAAAGTCTAGGAATATTTTGGAATTAGTCGAGGTTCATTGAAGTTGAAGAGGACTAGAATAAATTTATCTTTACCAATATTAAATTCATCCTCAAACCTATTGTACCAACACCATTGGAAACTCAGTTCTCCTTATTGGACAATTAGTGGGTTTCCTAGAACTCACAAGGCTTCTGAAATTAGTACCAGCTAACCAGTTCTCCTCCAATGATTGGATGGTGGAATCCTTGAGGTTGAGTAAGTTTCTACCTTCACCATTGGTGGACCAATAACACTCCACTAGTAGACATCGTGTCTTCTATAGAATATAATTTTTTTACCTGGATCCATGTGGATAGTGCATCTTAGACTGCTCTATCATTAACCACTTCCTTCTATGAACATTGAAAGATCTTCCAACTTGATTTCATGTTCTTAATTCATGATAAATAAAAGGTCTAAGCCTTAAATGAGATCAGAATGTCACCTTCAAATTGACTTTAAGATCTCCATTAGGACCATTAATGACATGATTTAAAGTCTAATCAATGATTATGAGATTTACTTAAAATAAAAATGTTAGAAATACATGAGTATTTCAAATCGTAAAAGTACTATAGGAGAGATATTTACAATAATATCACTATTTTGGATGATCCCAAACACTTAACATAAAAATATATTTCAAGTTTAAATCAAGAGTTAAAGATATTATAATGTAATTAATCATTTTAGAGATCAAGATATTTAATATTTTTAAGTGATAAATAAAAAAACATGACATAAGAAAGAGTAACATATTTAAGAAAAAATTTATAACTCTAACTTTGTAAAATGATGAATAAATAACAAAAAGAAACAATAATTTAATAAATTATCCCCATTTTAAGTTAAAAAATATGATAATAAAGAAATAACATAAATTGTTCAAAACATTTCCCCCTTTTAAAACATCTCCCTCATTGTTTAAAACTATTTTTTTTCAATTTCAATAAATGTTATCCCTATTTGTGATTATAAAAAAGAAAAATAAGGATAAAGAGGAGATATTTAAAAGTAAATATCTGAATAATTCAAGATATATTTGAAATTAAAGTTAAATAAATAAATAAATGTTAAAAAATAGAAGTAAAAAACATTAAAAATGTTTTAGAAACACCTATTGACTTCCAAACACCCCTTTAATAAAAGCATTAGATAGAGTTATATAGGAAATATAAAAGAATTTTTAGAAGATATATTTATAAAATAGAATAATAAAATTTAAATAAAAAAGAAAAATTAAGAGTGAATGGGCAAGAAGAGAAGGGAAAAGTAAAAAGAGAAAATAATAAAAGGAAACTTTCTGCATACCTTTTCTAAGGCACTGATTCCTTTAAAGAATTTTTTTATCTCTATTAGGAAATTCATTCATTGAAATATCTTGATGAATTTTTATTTAATGAGAAAATACACCTTAATTCTTCCTCTAATATGGATTTTTTCAAATAGAACTAAAAATAATTGTTTGATATAATTATATATAGAATTTTTTACTCATCATTAATATTTCATTAAGAGAGATAAAACTTTTAAGAGATCATATAAATAAATTATTAAATATTTTTTAAAAAATATTAATTTAAAAATAATATTAATATTATAAAAAGTTCTTATTTTTTTAAAATATACTTTGAAAATTTAAAATGATATAATATTTTTCTGAAAAAAATAAGTAAAAGGTAATTTGAAAACAAAAGATCTATCTTAAGTAAACTTTCATAATTAATAGATAAGGATACCCCTAAAAGGAATGTACGCATGAGATATATGAACCATATATATGATAGAAACAAATATAAATCAATATTTTTGATATTTTAAAATAAAAAGAAGGATCAAGTTAAATAAATTTTCAAAAGATAAATGAAGTTAAACAAGATCAAAAGAAGAGAATAAAAAAATTTCCATTCCTAATTTACCTTTAATGAAATAAAAGAGATCAAGAGAAATATGTTTAGTGAAAATATAATAAAGTTGATATTTTACTCGAAAAAATATAATAATATATCTCCTAATTGGAAATTATCTCTAAATAAATTGTGCCTAAGTTCAATATATTTAATGAGAGAGTACTAAATAGTTTTTTATAGATATTATTGATAATAGCATTATTGTACTTAATATGGATATAGTCATATGTAATACTAGAATATAAGAGAGTGTGTTTCATACATATTATTTGGGAACAACAAATCCTAGTGGATATATATTCTTCTTCAGTTGTAGAAATATAAATAAATTTATGCTTATTACTTCTTCATGAGTTGAGGTGTTTTCAAAGTAGGTGGAAATCCCCACTTGTAATTTTCCTATATAGTTTGCATCATCCAAATTTAGTATTTGAAAAAAATGGTTAATTAAAAATAAGTTCCTTCTTGGTTAAAAAACCAGATTTTTAGTTCTTTTTAAATAATGAAAAATAATTTTAATGAATTTAAGATGAGATTCCTTTAGATTTTATTAGAAATGAACACATATAAAAATAATGAACATGATGTCAGACTGGGTCATAATAAGGTAAAGTAGACTACTAACCATAATTCTATAAAGCTTATTATAAACAAAATTTTCAACTTCATCGGATATAAAATAACACATTATAATCATGGGAGTACTAATTTTCTTAGAATGATCCATGATGAAAAGTATTAAGTGTTCATTAGTGTATTTAACTTAGTTTATAAAAATTAAATATTTTATTTGAGAAATTCGAAAACCGAGAAAGAATTTGAGTTCACCCATAAAGATAATTTCAAATTAATTTTTTTATTAAATTATAAAATAAAAAACAAATAGATTCCTTAGTTTTTTTGATAATTAAATCATCAATTCCAATTCATTCAAGTAAAAAATAATTTGAGATATGTTTTAGGAAAATATTTAAATCTACTTTTCCCATTTTAAAACCATTTAATAAAATAAAATAAGATAAATTTCCATACCAAGACAAAGGTTCTTATTTTAAATCATAAATATATTTAGTTTGAAAACATTATTTGGAAAAATAGTGTTTTCAAAACCTAGTGGTTGTTCCATGAAAATATTTTCATTAACAAAACCATTTTAAAAATATCTTTTAATATAATTTTGAAATATTTTTAAATTAAGGTGAGAGGTGAATGAAAATAAGATTCTAACTGAGAAATGGGTGAAAAGGTTTCACCATACACGATTCCTTCTTCTAGGTTATAACTTGTGGCTACTAGACAAGCTCTATTTCTAGTGATATTACCATGATAATCTATTTTTTTCTTAAAAAATAATTTAGAGCTTATGAAATTATGATCATTAGGTTTTTACATGAGAGTCTACACATCATTTAAAGAGAATATATTTAGTTCCTATTTCATGGAAGGAACCCTATTTTCATCATTTAGGGAATCATTGAGATTTTGGGGTTCTAAGTGGGTGACAAAGTAAATATGTTCAACCTCATTTAAGACCAATCTTATATTATTAGTTCCCACTTATAAATTTACAATGAAATTTTCAAGGGGATGGTCTTTATAATTTTTAAATGATTTAGGAAAATACTTTTAAGTAGATTCTTGTTATTCCTAAACTTATTTAGATTGATAAGGTTTATTTTTTTACTTTTTTTCAAAACCATTTTGAGGATGATATTTTGGAAAAGTTTCATAAAAAAACATGGATTGATTCTTATAATGTCTTAGTGATTTTGTTAAAGACTCGGATTTCCTTTCTTGAGTTGGTGTACCTAAGAAAATTACCATCATTGAATTTTGAATCAAATTTTCCATATTGTCTTTTATGTTGAGAATAAAACATTTACAACATTTTTTTTTTGAAAAATATGAATTTAGGTTTTTTATTTTTCCAAATATTATAACGTTTTTTTGAGAAAAGGTCTTATAAGTACATGATTAATGATAAAACATATAATATTAACTTCCTCAGCCCAAACATATTTGGGTAAATTAAATTCATTTATAATAGTTTGAGGTATTTATTGGATTTTTTTATTTCACCTCACAACCATGACATTTTCTTAAGGTTTTCAAGGAGATAAAAGATATTGAATATATACTTGTGAAGAACATAAATCATTAATTCCCATTTTTTTCAAATTATTTTCCACGATCACTTTGAATAAAAATTATTTAATAACCTTCTTTATTTTAAACTTTTTTATTAAATTTGATGAAGGATTTTCATTATTCACTTTTATAGGATAAGAAATAATCCTAAGTGAATCTTGTAAAGTCATAAATAATTGCAAATGTATAGGATTTACCTCATAGAAATTCAATTTGATAAGGTATGAATAAATCAAAATGAGTTAATTTGAGATCCTTATAAGAGTAAATCCATTTGTTCATATTTAAAATAATATTTTTGTTACTTACCATATTGGAATGCTTCACAAACCATGTCATCTTTGAAATGTATTTTGGGAAAATCTAATACTAGTTGATAATGAATGAGTTTTAAAATTTAATATATGCTACGTTGACCAAGGAATCTATACCAAAGACATGAATCACTAACTTGTGTACACAATCATTTGACTTTTTGGATAGTGATGAATTTTAAATTGATTGTATAAATATTATGAAATCGAGACACTATAAATAAAAGTCTTCATTTCGAGTCAAAAACTTTTTAAAAATAATTTTGGAAAGAAAATTTAAAACTTTATCACAAATTTGTCTAATTATTATAAAATTTTGTTCCAATCCATTGATAAATAAATTTTTTTAGTAATATTTGAGTTATAAAAACTGATGATACCATGAACAATTAACTTACCCTTACAGTTATCCCTAAAGGTTACTATCCTCCATTTAATTTATCAATTTTATTGAATTTGGATAAGTCGCCACTCATTTATCCTAAGAAACCACTATCTAGGTACTATATTTGTCCTTTAATTTTTCTAAAAAGAAAATTTTCCTAAAAAATCAAATAACTAAAGGTTTGGTACCCGAACAAACTTAGGTTCACTAATTTTATCCAATAAAGATTTAGGTATGAAAAATTATTTAGTATGCGATTGTTTTTGAAATATTAGATGAAATATAAATGGATTTCAGTCTCTAATATAATGTATTCTAGAAATAATATTTAGAAATTAAATTTCCAATTATTTTATAATAACTAAAAAAATTATCTTGCAAACAACCTTTAATAAAATTGGGTTTTGATAGATTTTTCAAGGTCCGTACATGATTTGAGAAATCAAGACTGAGCCATTATTTTATATTTCTTTGAGTTCCTAAAATTATAGTTATATTATTTTCAGCTTGATTGAATTTGTAAAAATATATTTTGATATCTTTGATATTATATTTGAGTTAAATAATTTCTAGTTGATTCTTAAATTTCCTAGAAAATTCTTCTTTTTTTCCTGTAAGTGAAGATATTTTTCTTTTTTAATTAAGTTCTTTCTTGTATTTATTATCAAGTTATATGTATAAAGAGTAATATTCATGAAAACCATTTTTGAGTTGATCAAGAGTGTATTTTAGGTCTTCTTCATTAAGGTGAATTGGGGACACAGAGGAAGAAAAAAAGGATGGATTAGGAAACAAAGAGGAAAATAAGGAAATGTTAAGAGGGGTTATAACCTCAATGTATTACTCAATAAGTGACATATGGTAGTTTGAACTTGGTCCACTTGAATATTTTAAGGAAGTTTATTCTATTAAGTCATCACTTACACCCCATGTTGAAACCTTAATATCCTTATTTCCTTGTTTCTTTCCTTTTATCTTCCTTTTATAGATGGGGAATCATAGTTTAATGTGAAATTTTTTCTTAAATTTAAATGATGCCACTTCTGATTTAACTTTATGAATTATATTATTAAATTAGTTATTTTCTTTAAATAATATTTTCATTTTCTTGGAGTGTTGGGAAAACATTTTAACTTCAATTCTAGATGAATCATAATTGGTAGCTTTGAATGTGATTATTTTCTTTACATCTTTTACTTCCTTATCCTCCTTCTCATCTTTCAAATTCATTATAATTTCATAAATCATTATGGATATGATAATTTCTTTTATTTATATTTTATCCATATCCTATACTTCTTTTATGGTTGTGAATTTGGGTGCCAAATTGCTTGGAAGGACTCAAAGTATCCTTTTCACTAAGGTTTCAGTAGACAAAACTTCACTGAGGGACTTTCTACCATTTTAGATGTTAGAAAAATGTATAAAAATACAAGTTATGGAATCATTAGGATGTATAAAAATCCATTAAAATATTTACTATACATGTTTAATCTAGTATCTTTAAATGTTTTGGTTCCTTCATGGGGGACTTCTAGAAATTTTTATATTTCATGTGCTGTTTAACTTGTAAAAACAGGATTAAATTCATTAAAATCATGAAAAAAATGTAAAGTGTTCATGGATTTTACATTAAGATAAAACTTTTTAATATCAATTGGAGTCTACTAATATTTAGGTTCTTTATTTGTAATATATTCATGAATAACCATTTTATAAATTGGGTAACTAATTCTACTAATAAAAGTTAACATATCATTTTTCCAATAAGAATTAGATTCCATTATGTAATGAACCAAACTATTTAAATGATATTGGTTTCCTGAATAAATGTGTGTTATATATTATATAATATTATAAAAATAAAAAATATATTGTAACCGACAAAACCTTACCTGATTAATAAAGATCAATACATTAGTCAACTATAAAACCAATTAAACTACCAAAAAATACAATTAGACAAAAAATATAAAATAGAAAAGATTAAACATGAAAATATAGATCACCACAATATTATAGAATCATCACTCCAATTTTAAATTATATAGAAATAAAACAAATTATTAGTAAACTAATCAAAAACTTAAGAAATGAAAATATAACCTTAGGGGGAATTATATTGATTTTTGAGTGAAATAATAGTGGTATTTATAGGATATAAATGAAAATGTGACCATTGATATTTAAGCATTATATGAACATTGGTCAAATATGAATATTGGTCAATATAACCATTAGTAAATTTTACTATTGGGAACTATACCCATTAGTAATAATTTTACCATTATAATTAGTTTTTATAACTAGTAATATCAATGGATAATTGGTGCAAAAAGGATAAACGATATCCTCAACTAGTAGATTCATGCTGTTTGAAGCCCAATTTTCAGAACTTGGGAGGGTGGTAGAATAATTAGGGTTATCCATTGACCAATCCCAATACAAACTTAAAAAATTAAAGTTGTAATGAAATTTCCATCAGGAAAAGTTAAAGTTAGTGGAGATTACCACTCGGTTGATGTTAGCCGGGCCACCCCATGAAACTACCACCATCACACACCTTAACCTTAGGCTATATGTGGGCGTAATAAGGGATCATGTATCCAGGACTTAGTTAATTAAATTTTAATTTCATTTTTATAAATAAAATTTTTATTCCATCAATTCATTTTAAGAATAATTTTTTCTTAATAAAATATATGTTTAATTGAGTTGAAATTTGACAAATTAATTTTTAGACACAAATAAAAAAAAACTATATTTTTTAGAAAAAATATATATATTTATAATAAACCAAGTTTTTCTGAATAATATTGGTTTTAATGAAATATTATTTTTAAACAATATTATTTAAATATTAATGTTAAAATAATTCAATAATATCCTAGGAAATTTTTATAAGTGTCAAAAATTTGACTATATCTTAAAAACTATTATTTTTCAATAAATAAGTATTTTTAAATTTAAAAGTTAAAATTCTTATATTTATTGAATTATTATGGAAAAATAAACATTATTTTTTAAATTATAACATTTAAATTAGGTTAGTGTGAATTTATTAGAATTTTCTAAAATACTTATTTTTTCTTGAATAGTAAAAAATACAATTTTGGGTTTTCAATATATTTTATGAATTCATACTTATGTCATACTAATTTAGTAATTAATTAAAGAAAATACATGACCTAAAATATTATATTTTAGTAATATTAATTATTTCAATATATTTTAATCAATTTTCAAACCTATAAAGGACTTTCTAAATTCTAAAATAGAAAATTTGATTTTAAGAGCATTATTTTGAGGAAAATTTAACCTTCCATGTCTAAAGGGGTATTAAAAAATGATAGTTGGTTCTATTTTATTATAATATCATAAATTATTACTCAAATTTATAAAACCGTGAGAGAAAATCATGGTTAAACTAATGGTTTTTCATTTTCCACAACCTAGACTTATAAGACCTATATTTTCAAATCGTTAAACAAGTCCTACACTTTTTCTATGAATACCCACCCACTTTATAATTTCCATACACTCTCAATCTATCCACCGCAAAGTTCTAGTTATTTTTCTACCCAAGTGGTCCCTACTAGGTTTCATTAATCCCTAAAGGTTCTAATCATCAAGACTTAGGAGTAACTCTTCAAATTAAGAGAAATATCCACTTCTCTTTCCCATTTAAGAGTCCTTTTTGTGTTATATCTTCCAATTGCCAAGAAAATTGATTTTTTTCACTTTATATTATCCCATTAATATAAGAATAGTATTTTATCAATGGTATACCCTTTTCCCCTCTCATTTTCCCTTTTATAAAACCATGTTTTATACCCATCATGCTGCCGGATTTATTTCTCAAATTTATCTCTTTTACTTGAGAAATTATCTTATCCTTTTTATTTGAATACCAAATCCAATTTTCTCATAAATGGGTATTTAAATAAATGTAAAAATGACTGATTTATTTGGGTATTTACATGCATGAAACCCGTATTCCCTTTCCGCGGGTTAGAAATCAGGTAATGGTCAAGTCTTTAAGAACTTTTTATAAAATGATTTTCATATGAAACCCATTATTTATTTTACACAAGTTAAAAAAGAAATGATTATGATAAATTTGGATCACATGAAATTAATAGATATGAATATTTCACCCTGATATCACTCCAATTCCTTAGGTAAAGAATTTAATCTCTGGATATGACATGTTTTACGATGCCTTGGTGGATAATATTGGTAAATTTCATCTACGACACCTTACAGAAAAACCTTGGTGATGTGATTATAAATGTCTCATTTAAATGTTGTAGCCACATTTCCATGTTATGATTCATGTTCTTATTGTTATGTTATACGTTATTTTTCATTCCTTATTATTATACCTCATTTTTTTATTGATATGTATCATGATCACATGTTCTTTTTCTATCTCCCTTATTTATTCCCATATTGGGATTTATGTTCACCCATTTCCTTTGATGTATATCCAAAGGATATGATATGTAGTAAAATTAATATAGAGATAACCCATGAATATTTCATTCAATTGTATTAGAATAATGTTTTATGTTTTCATGTATTATGTACCTATTTTATAAGAAACTAAACTTTAAAAGATCCTCTATTTTATCCTATGAAATGAAAAGTTATGTAATAAAAGTTGGGATTCCATAATTGATATCAAGGGACAGTTTGTTTATCTGTAGAAATTAGGACTTTAAAACTGTATTATTAATGCTAGGGATAAGTTTAAATATAGGAAAACATTATTCTATTTTGGTAAATATTATGTAAGAGATTTCTAAGAAAATACATCCCTATTTTGATACTACTAGTGGAGGTGGATATGAAACATTTTTACCTAGGGGTAGCACTCAAAAACACCACATTGAGATAGACTCGATTGTGGCTTGGTGCATGAAAATAGGCATTGCTGTAAACCTAGTTTGACACTCCTGGTGAATTTGTTTAGTTAATCACAAGATTTTTGTGAATAATTATTAAGGATATATGGAAAATGTAATTATTATTAAAGAGTAAAAAATTTAAGAATGGTGTTTTAAGATATAAAACCCCTTTATAATTATAATATTTCCAAATGTAACATGTTTCTCACTAAGGTTTTCTTATTTTAGAAAAATGTTGGGAAATAGGAGGAACCATGTAAGTGATGAGTGTAATGGATAATTCACTGACATCGTTCTTTTGGAAGCGAGAATTGAAAACATCGTGAGGATGATGAATGAACTAACTTGAGTTATTCATAATAACTTGAATCAAGTCGAGAGACTAGATTCACCTTGAAAAAAACAATTTCCACTTATTTTTTTATGATTCAATGACCACAATATTTTAGTGGATCTACTGACCCATTGATTGCCGAAAAATTTATATGATCTATAGAAAAGATCTTTTCTATAATCCATTTCTCGAAGCAATAGAAAGTAAGCTTAGAAGTATACCACTTAGAAGGAGAATTTGATAAGTGGAATAAACTTATTAAAAACATGAATCCAAGAAGGGATATTGATGCTATGGAGTGAGAAGAGTTCAGGAGAATCTTTTCTAATAAATATTTTCCCCATTCAATGGGAGAAAAAATAGAGGAGTTCCCGAATCTAAATCATAAGAAAAATAAATTAGCGGGAATCTATGAAATGAAATTTAAAATACTTTATCAATACACCAATAGATTTGTTATGGATCCTAAAGGAAAGGATGATATATTCTTTGGTGGGTTTATAGCCCACCTATGGAGGAATCTAGAAAATTTAGACTATGAAATCTTTGATGATATAGTGTGTAGTGCTATGAAAGTTGAATTGGAGTTTGGTGAGATGTAATGGTCATATAGGTCTAATGAGAAGAAGAGAGGAATGGAGCTAAACTTAGGAAGGAACTTTGATCATGGAAGATGAGGAAAGAAAGTGAAACTTCTGACATGCAATAAATAAGAAGCATTCATGGAACTATCTTCTTGGGATTAGAAAGTGATACAATCGTGGAAGAGATGAGAATACAGTTTAGAACTCTCATGGTGAGGTGGAGCCTCAAATTCTCAATATTAATGACTAAGGGGAGGTGGTAGAGGCCCAGCCGGAAGTTCAATTATTCAAGAGTGGACAAATTGATAACTTTTCCAATCAATGTCCAAATCCAAAGATAATAGAGATAAACTACCATCAACCTCATCATAGGTCAAGGGAGATAGGTCATGCATTTTTTATCACAATGAATCAATTGGTGGCTCTAAATGATGTGGTGAAAGGCAAATTTTTTGTGATCTCAAAGTTAGAAATTACTTTTTTTATTCTAGTTCTATGCATTCCTTTATTTCATTCAAGTTTGCAAAGAATATAGAATCAATCCTAGAACTACTAGAAGTAGAGTTATCTTTAAAGACTCACGAAGGGTTTATCTAAAATCAAAAGAATATAGAAATTAAATTATTAAATTTGGTGAGTAAAATATCATCAAAAATCTAGTGGCTATTCCCATGTTAGAATTTGAAACTATACTAGGGATGGATTAACTCTCAAATTATAATTCTCAGATCAACTATAGAAGTAAGAAAATTTCAGTAGTATTGAATTAAACACATAAAATTATTTTCAAAGGATATATATCATGGTCAAATATTTGTATATAAGTACCTTCTGTAGAATTACTTATAGTGAAGATCAATGAATAAGTAGAAGAAAATGGAAGTATAAAGATATATAATGTCCTCCTAATTCATGAATACATTGATGTATTTTTTTAAGAGTTACCTTGACCTCCCCAAGAAATAGAGGCAGAGTTCTCTATTGAACTCATACCTAGATCCAAACTGATTTCTAAGAGCCCATATAAGATTTAAAATATAGAGTTAAATGAATTAAAGAAACAACTTAAAGATCTTCTAGATAAGGGATTTATCCGACCAAGTGTTTATCTTTAGGAATAACCTATTCTCTTTGTGATGAAAAAGGATGGATCAATACGACTATGCAATGATTATAGAGAACTTAATGGGATAAAAATGAAGAACAAGTTCCCTCTCCCAAGGATTGATCATTTATTTTACCAACTTCATGGGGATAAATTCTTCTCAATGATTTATATCTACTCTAGGTATCATCAATTGAGGGTGAAGAAATAAGATATTCCAAAGACTTCCTTACAAACAATTTATGGGCATTATGATTTTTTTGTTATTCTATTCAACCTGACTAATTATCCTTCTGTATTTATGTATTTTATTAATAGAGTCTTTAAGGACTATCTTGATAAATTTGTGGTAGTTTTTATTAATGATATTATGATATATTCTAAAAAATTTGATGATCATGAGGATCATCTAAGGGTTATATTGAAAAATTTGAAGAATTAAAAGCTATTTGGAAAATTTATTAAATGTAATTTTTGGTTAAAAAAAGTTTCATTCTTAGAGAACATTGTAACCTATAAAGGATTCTTAGTTGACCCTTATAATATAAAGTATGTAGAGGAGTGGCCTCATCCTACAATAGTTACTGAGATTCATAGTTTCCTTGGTTTAGCAAGATATTATAGAAGGTTTGTGAATTTTGAATCATGAATTTATAGTCCACTAAAAAAGTTAACTTAAAAAGGATCCTAGTTTCTCTAGATAAAGGTTAGTGATGAAATTTTACAAGAATCAAAGAAGATATTGGTTACTTTACTTGTGTTAATTATACCCTCTATCAGAGAAGGATTCATTGTTTATAGTGATGCATCTCTAAAAGGGATAGGGTGCACCCTCATTCAAAATAAAAAGGGGAATTCTTATGAATATCAATAGTTAAATCCTCATGAGAATAATTATCTTACACATGACCTGGTGTTAGCTGTAGTTATTTTTGCTCTGAAAATATAGTGGCATTATCTTTATAGGGAGAAATGTGATATATAAACAGACCACTAAAGTTTGAATTATATACTCACAAAAAATTAATTTAACATGAGACAAAGGAGGTGGTTGTAAATTCTTAAATATTATGACTATTCAATTAATTATCACCCCAGAAGAGGAAACAATTCACCAATTCATTAAGTAGGAAATTTCCTGTTGTACTGAAGATGATTAGGATTCAAGGAGATCCATTGATCAAGGACCTAATAAGGTTATACATGGGATTCATGAGGGTAGGGACATCATAAACCCTATCCCAAATGATTTATCAAGCATAATTACTAGAGAATATTAAGATAACCAAAATATAAGATCCTTTTATATAAAATAATATTGAGGATGTGAAGAATGGTAAGTTTCCTAAGTTCAATATTGATCAAGAAGGTGTACTGAAATTTCATAAAAGGCTATGTGTCCCATACATCCTGGAGATAAATAAGGAGTTGATGGATAAATCTCATAGATATACATTCTCTACATCATATAAGAACTAAAATTTATAGGGACTTTCATGATCATTATTGGTGGGATAATATGAAAAGGGATATTTCTTACTATACTAAAAGGTGCTTGGTATGTCAAAAAGTGAAAGCATAGTGAAAAATTCTTAAAGGGGTATCGAAACCACAACCCATACCAACATGGAAGTGGGATAATATCACTATGTACTTCATCACTTGTCTCCCAATAATATACAAAGGAAACAATGTGATATGGGTTATAATAGATCGAATCAATAAGACTTCCCATTTCATTGCTATTTGGGAATATTTCCCTATTGACCAATCTTTCAATATATATGTAAAGCAAGTGGTGAGGCTTCATGGGGTGACAATTTCTTTCATTTTTGATCAAAATCCAAGGTTTACATTAAAATTATGGATAAGTCTTCTACATTCTATGAATACTAAATTGAAATTCAATACAACCTATCTCCCCAAATTGATATACAATATGGAAAGACTATTCTGACACTTGAGGAAATGATGAGAATATGCTTAATAGAATTTAAAAGTGGATGGGATCAACACCTCTCATTATTCGAGTTATCATACAAAAATAGCTTCCACTAAAGTATTCAAATGGAACCATATGAAGATCTATATGGGAAGCAATGTATAACTACTACATGTTGGGATGAAGTTAGCGAGGGAAGGCTTTGTGGGCCGGATCTTGTGCAAGAGAAAACAAAAAAGGTTCATGCTATCCAAAAACATATAAAGTATTCTTAGATTTATAAGAAGTGATATACTAGAAACCTTTGAAGGGACTTGTAGCTTGATGTTAGAGACAAAGTTTTCCTTTATATATCACAATGGAGGATATTCATGCTATTTGGAATGGAAGAGAAACTTATCCCTTGGTACACTATCCCCTTTGAGATCCTTTATTGTATTGGAACAGTGGCCTATCGACCAGTAATTTCAAAAAATATGGAACTATTTAATAATGTTTTCCACATATCTCTCTTGATGAAGTACATACCCGAACCCACACTAGTACTAAATCTGTATGTGGTACAACTAGAACATGACCTATCTTAAGAGGATCATCCAATGGTGATCTTGAATCGTAGAGATAAAGTTATATACAATAATATAAAAAACATGGTCAAAGAGTTGTGGAGGAACCGTAAATATAAAGAATTTATGGGGGAACCATAGGAGACAATGGGATAGAAGTACCCTCACATTTTCTTAACTGAGATAATGAGATTTAATTTCAAGGACAAAATTTATTAATGGGGGGAAGAATGTAATAACTCAAACTATTTAAATGATATTTTTTTCATAAATAAATGTATGCAATATATTATATAATAATATAAATGTAAAAAATAATGTGGAACCAAAAAAACCCTATCCCATTAATAAAGATCATTACATTAGTCATCTATAAAACCAATTAAAATTCCAAACATTACAACTGGGGAAAAAAAGCTAAAGCATGAAAATATGGATCACCCTAATCTACTAGAATAATCACCCCCATATTAGATGCTATATAAATAAAATAAAATACTTGTAAACCAATCAAAATATTCAGAAATAAAAATATAACCTAAGTGGTAATTTTAAATATTTTTGAGTGAAATAATAAAGTGGTATTTATATGATCTAAAGGGAAATGTGACCGTTGGTATTTTAACTTTATATAACCATTAGTCAATATAACCATTGGTAAATTCATGTTTTTAGAACTATAACCATTAATATTAATTTTACCATTATAGTTAGTGTTTATAATTAGTAATTATAGAGGATAGTTGATGAATAAAGGGGAAACGATGGCCTCAACCAATAGAGTCATGCCGTTTGAAGCCCATTTGTCCAAGAATGGGAGGGAGGTAGAGTTATTGGGGTCCTCCCTCAACCTATACCAAGCTAAAATTCAATCATTAAAGCTTGAATGAAATCAACTATGAGATAAGTTTAAGTTATTGGGGATTACCACTCGGTCCATATTAGTTGAGCCACCCCATGAAACTATCACCATCGCACACCTTACCCTTAAGGAATATGTAGTTGTAATAAGGGGTTATGTTTCCAGGAATTAGTTACTTAAATTGTAATTTGTTTTATATAAATAAAATTTTAATTCCATAAATTCCTTTTAAGAATAGGTTTGATTAAAAAAATATGTTTAATTGAGTTGAAATTTGATAAATTGATTTCTAGACACAAATAAAACATAATTGTATTTTTTATAGAAGATATATATTATTATAATAAACCAAGGTATTTTGAATAATATTGGTTTTAATGAAATTTTTTAATCACTCTTATTTAAATAAAAATGATAAAATAATTCAATAATTTCCTAGGAAATTTTTACAAGCGTAAAAAATTTGACTGTCTTAAAAACATCTATTTTTCAACAAATAAGAATTTTTTATATTTAAAATGTTAAATTATCAAATTAGGAGATTTATTGTAGGGAAATAAACATTATTTTTTAAATCATCATGTTAAAATTTGGTTTGGGGGGATTTATGAGAATATTCTAAAATACTTTTTTTTTCATGAATTATAAAAAATACAGTTTTAGGGTTTTGGTATATTTTATGACTTCATAATTATTTCATAATGTTTTAATAATTATTTATACAGAATACAAAACCTAAAATATTTTATTTTTTTAATATTAAATATTTTAATAGTTTTTAATCAATTTCTAAAGCTATAAAGGACTTTCCAAAGTCCAAAATGGAAAATTTTATTATAAAAGAATTATTTTGTGTAAAATTTAACTTTATATGTATAAAAATGTCATAAAAAATGATGTTAGGTTTTGTGGATTAAAATATCATAAATTTTGACTCATTTGTCGAAAACCATGAGCAAAAACCATGGGTAAGCCAATGGTTTTTCATTTTCCACGACCTAGATTTTCAAGACTTATATTTTCAAATCATTAAAAAATTCCTCCACTTTTGATATAAATACCCACCCATTTCACCATTTCCCTCAATTCCAAATGAATAATACACTAAATTTTGGTGATTTTTCCTCCCAAAGAGCCCCCCATAGTTTCTTTAAGCCCCCAAGGTTCCAATCCTTAAGACTTAGGAGTGACTCTTTAAGGTAAGATAAATCTCCACTTCTCTTTTCCATTCAATAGTACTTTTTTGTGGTATATCTTCCAATTTATAAGAAAATTAATTTTTTACACTTATTATTATCCCATTACTATAATAATATTCTTTTATCAATGATATACCCTTTTCCCATATCATTTCCCTTTTTCTAAAACCATGTTTTATACCCGTCATGCTGCCGAATTTATTTCTCGATTTCTCTCTTTTACACGAGGAATTATATTTTACTTTTTATTTTAATACCCAAACCTATTTTCTTATAAGTGGTTATAAAAATAGATCTTTAAATGGATAATTGATTGAGGTATTTAAAATAATGAAACTAGTATTCCATTTCTGTGGGTTAGAAATGATGTAATGGTTAAATCTTTAAGCACTTTTTACTCAATGATTTTGATATGAAACCAATTCTTTATTTTCCATAGGTAAAAATAAAACTATTACAATTAACGCGGATAAAATAAAATTAATACATATGAATTGAACACCATAATATTACTCTAATTCATTGGGTAAAGAATTTAATCTCTAGAGATAACATGTTTTACGATGCCTTGGTGAATAAACTTAGTAATTTTCATTTACGGCACCATGGTGATAAACCTTGGGGATATTCCTATGAATGTATCATTTAAATGTTGTAGCCACATTTTTATGTTATGATTCATGTTCTTTTTATTATTATATTCTTATTTTTCATTTATCATTATTAATACTTATGATCTTATTGATGTGTCCCATGATCACATGTTCTTTCCCCCCCTTGTTTATTCCCTTATTGGGCTTCATGCCCACCCCTTTCCTTTTATGTATATCCTCAGGATATGAGATGCAGTAAAAGAAACCTATAGTGAACCCATGAAGATTTTTTTCAAGTGTATTAGAATAATGTTTTATGTTTTTATGTATTATTTACCTATTTTCTAATAAACTAAACTTTAAAAGATCCTACGTTTTGTCCTATGAAATGAAAAGTTATGTAAAAATACGGGATGTCATACATTATGAAAATAAAATACATTGAAATCAATTAATATAAAAAACAAAATAAAAAAATATTTTTTAAAATATAAATAAACCTTTGATATCAATTGTTGGTCAATGTAGATAGAAAGAGGGGGGAGGGGTGGATTATTGTTTAAAAAATTAAAACAATCACAAAAGGTTGAAAAAATTAAATTATATTGATATGAAAAATAAATAAATCAATAATCTCAATATTTTGATAAATTGATAAATTCTATCCATAATAAAAAATTTATTTCAATAATTATTAAGAAAGTAAGCACTATGTAAAATAGATGAATCCAATCTATCCAATTATACATATGAAAATTTTAATGATTCCATGCATAAAATAACTAAGAGAGTAAGTAGGGTTTGGTAAAGGAGTTTATAAATAGCTTGGTGTAATCCCCTAAATCTCCTCCCCTCAGGTTGAAGGATTTTTATTATTCCCTTAATTTTAGTAAATATCAAGAAAACATATCCCTCAAAATTATGGTTGTGTGAACCATCTTAAGCTTCAACGATAACTATGGAACACATCCCTAATTTTTGCGGTAGTGAGAACCCTTTGAAGAAGTTGATGATAACACTAAGGTTTTATTTAGAAAACCCATTACAATTCTTCTCCCTAATCTCTCAAAAGGATGAGTAAAACTGAAAAGAGATATTTATGAGATGATTTTGGAGAAGAGACTTTGATAATGATGGTGAATTAGAGTTGGATATTTGAGAGGATCTTCTAGAGTTTTTCTTTTGAATCAAGAACTAGGGAGGTGTTTTTTGTAATTGGTGGTTATTACAAGCCTATTTAGGACTCTATTTATAGTCTCCAAAAGGATAGGGATATTATGGAATTTTTTTAGTATTAAATCTGAATAATACCAAACTAAATATGTTTTTAGAAACTTTAAATTCATCCCTTGACTTACTGTTTGGATTCCAATGGCTACCCAGTGCACCACACTAGCTAACCTGTGGGTCACATGGAACTCACTAGACTTCTGGAACTAGAATCAGTGAGACGATGACACTCCACTAGCATTATAGTGGACTCCTAGAGGTTGGGGAATCTTTTTTCCTTCACCACTAGTGGTTGGTGGCACTCCACTAGTTAGGAAATTGTTCTTTGCATAATTGAGGTTCTGTCCACATGGCATCAGCTGGCTAGTGACCAACACTAGGTAACCAGTGCAGCCTGGACTACTCTATATTAAATAATGACCTCTCAAGCTTCCTTCTAAAGCCTTTTAATGATATTCCAACTTGATTTTGTGTTCTTAATTCATGATAAATGAAAGGAAAAATCCTTTAATAAGATCAACACATCATATTTTAATTGACTTTAAGATCTCCCTTAAAACTGTTAATGACATGATTTATTGTTAAATTAAGAAGTATGAGATTCACTGAAAATGAAAACTTTTGAAACACAAGAGAGTGTTTGTGATCACGACAACACCATGATATATAGAGAGGTACAACAACTAATACCATGTATCTTCTTAGTTTTATTCCCCATAATGTATATCTATTTTAAGGAGTTTATAAACAGTCATACAGAAAAATTTGTTACAGGTGATTAGTGACCGTAATATTGAAATGAAAAATATATAGAGAACCATTAAGAATAGGATACAAAATTTAAAAAATATAATGTATTCATAGAACATACATCAGTTAAAGATATAGTATCATAATTGAATATTGGATAAAACACCTTAAACAGAACAGGTGATATCATTTGTAGCTTTCTCATTAAAATTAACATTACTTCCTCCCAATGATATTATATGATTTGGTTAATGTTCATCTCCAATATCTCCTCCATGAAATTTATTAATGTCACCCTAAATAAGATTTCAAATCATAATGTTTTAACATGTAAAAACAATAAACATCGTCAAACATATATTTGAAATATAAGTTTGTAGTTGACGATCAAAATTATAACACCATATAAATAGACATAAAGTGTAAAAATTAATCAAAGTTAAACATAAAATTCAAAAATATAATGAAAACAATTACATGACCAATATTAGAGGTTATGTTGACATAAATTTAAGGAATATTTACCCACATAACTTTAATAACATCAAGGATTTTATGCACATTCTCTTTTGTTTGGGCTAAATCATCTTAGATCCTTTGAATTTTCCAAATCAGTTTGATGAAAATTTGATTTCATCTCATAAACCATTTTTGATATATTGTATGAATATTATATAAGGTTAAATTGATACCACAAAATCATTGAGATTTAGAATCGAATACACTTAACAAATGAGGTCCCAACCCAAGACAATGTACATGATCCAAATTCTATTTCCCGAAAACATTTTTGAGAGAATTTTATAGAGAAAGTATTTAATGTTTGGATGTATGATATTGACTTAAAGTCACACTAAATTTTTTCCACATGAATATTTCAATAATTAGTTATATAAACAATTAATAGAACTTGCGTATGAATTTTTACTTCTATTTTTTTGCTTCACCATTTACATATAACCCATCAATTTTTAGATGTATCATGTCTCATAGTTTATCCCCACTAATAAAATTAGCATTTCTCTTCTCCTATAATTAAAATTTCTCATAAAAATAAATATTATGTATTGAATTTCTTAAAATCTAAATGATATACTATCATCTCATCCTTTTTGTGGGAAAATATTTTAGTTGTATATGTATATGGAATGATTTTATTTCTTGGATTTAGTGTGTTTTTATTACACATGTATTGCATTAATAATGGTGGGGAGTTTAATAAAATTTTATGAATAAAAAAATTAATTGTTTAAATATGATAAAAATAAAAAATAAATAAATTATATTATGTTTTTCCATTACATATGAGGATATTACATTACTATTTATCCTTTATTATACCTTTTGGATAATTTTTTCCAACATTTGTTTCTTTAGTCAAGCTAGAATCATAATATTTGTGGAAAAAAACTCCCATATTACCTTTACATATTTTTAAATATCAAGAAAAGGAATCCAGTTTTCCATCTTATCATTCCAAAAAGTGAAAGTATGTATTTTATAATAAAATAGATACATTAGTCGTTCCATTCTAAAATAAAAATTAAAAACTTAAACATAAAATTAGTTAAAAAATAAAATAACTAATCCATATAACACATATTATTTTAGAGAATTTGGTATAATTATATAAGATTCATAATCTTTAGGAAATTTATTCCAAGTTATATATCTCAATGAACATAAAAATAAAACTCATTCTCCAATTGCATGGACTTGGACAACAAAATTCACCATGACTTTTTCATTTACGAATGACCAAATTTGTATCATTCAAAACTATTTAACTTTTATCAAACCCCTAAAATCTAATTAAATAATGAAATAGAATTAATAATTAATTAATTAAAATAAATAATATGGGAATAAAATTGAATGTGCCTATAACATTGCATAACTAACCACTTAACTATTTTTACTTCATTATTCCAATTTATATAGGAACACAATTCACATATATCTCACCATCAATGTCAAAAAAAATTCAGAACTAGATGGTCAAATATTACCATCTTCATTGGACTCTAATAGTGTGAATTATATTGAATGACTATAATTTGTATGAGTTTTTTGGGGGAAAACATATCATGTGGTTTTCACTTTTTTGAGTTGGATAAGATATATTAATTTGAAGAGTGACACACATCTACATTGGTCTCTGGTAATGTTGTATGTTGTTCATCTATATTAAAAACTCTAAGATGTTTTGATTTAGGCATATATATAATGTTATTACAAGTATAATTTTTTTAATAAAAAATTATAATGTATTTAAAAATATAAAATAAAAAAATCAAGTGAAAACATTTTATGATTCATAAAAAATAAAATATTGTGGATAAATATATGTATGAAAAATCAAATAAATAACAGATTAATACAAGTACATAGATTCGTAGTAAATTCAAATGTGTAATAAGACTCATGATATGTTAATTAGTCTGAAAATAGTGGATTCTTTCATGTTATTCAAAATAAAACATAATAATATATAGTAGAAAATAAAATAAGTGTCCATATAAAATAGAAAAAAAATACAAGTTACATTATATGAAAAAATAGAATACAAGATACAATACACAATAAAAAATAATAAAACAGAAATATATAGTAGAAAACAAAATAAATACCAAAATAAATTATAAAACATATTATACAAAACTTAAATACACAATTAAATTTTTAAAAACAAATGATACATAATAAAAATAAAATGTTTTCCCTTTACTTAAAAAACACTATAGTTTTACAGGACAAATAAAAAAATTAATACCCATAAAATAAATTTTTGTTCAACTAAAATGTACATGAAATATATATATTTTTTCTACTAAAAGTGATAAAAAATACAACAATTTATACAAATCAAATTCAAGAATATTCAAAATCAGTTTCATCTACCTCTAAATTCATAGGTAAAACATAATCATATTCATCTTCCATTTCTAGTTGAATATTTTTACTTTTATTCTTGAAATATTTTCTCAACTCTTAGTCTTAAAAAGGTGCATGGTCACATCTACTCCCATCATCTTCACTTATTCCATAAAAATATTAAGGATCAATAAGTATAACAACACTTTATTCATTCAAATCCTAAATATAATTCCATTTTATATTGAGATAAATAGATAAAAGATTCATGATCCTCATATTCCTTAGTGTTAATCTTTTTACTAAAATTTACAACATCAAAAAATCATAATCATACTTTCTAAATCCTATATCAGTTATTGTACCAGTCCATATACATTTAAAAAGAGTTATGTATTTTAATTTTTCACCACGATGAGTTGAAATACAGATGGTTTTAGATGTCACGAACACTCTGTAATTTTGTGTTTTTAATCTATTTTCATGATCCATTTAAAAAACATTCATCCTTTGATTTTGAATATATAAAACCTTTTAGAATCCTAAATAGGGACTTAGGTTAGATGTTTCAAATCATATAATTATGTAGCAATTAAATCTTCCAAAATTACCTAAAAAACAACGATATATAAGAAAATAATTATGCATGCATGATTAAATTAACAGTTATCTTATTGAGTTACTCATCTATAAAACCAACCAATAATATATTTTATTACAATATTTAGAACTATATAATATGATCATGCTGAAATCCTCATTTTTCATTACAGTTGTAATTTTAATTCCCCATAAGTAATGATTGTTGAAATAATAAATCATATATTTATATTATTGAATACAAAAACTGATATTGACACTCTATCAATGGATCCACCTCTTCACTATCGAATAACACATATTGATGCACTTGTTTCACCTCAATGAAAGTAAGAAAAATATTCGTACCTCTACCAACTAATCTTGTGGTCTTTGAAATGATAGTTTAGACTTAATCATTTTCAATATACTTTTCTTCATCATTAACACAACTTGAATGATTGAATTTGGTCTTAATTTCCTCTAAATATGTTGAATAAAGTTTCAAATATTATTTTGATATATACCACTAAACAATAGAACCATCCAGTTGAACCTTATTATGAATGTCTGTAAATACATTGTAATGGCCCGGACCTCTCCGGCCCATTCCTTTGTCAAAAAGAAGGTCACAAAGTGTTCTGGAGGGTAAAATGGACTTTTCCCACACTTTCCAGAATTTTGAAACTACACGACGTGTAGTTTGAGTACACACTGTGTACCCCCTTTCCGAGTATACCCCGTGTTGAAGGTCGTGTCCTTGCCGTGTGAAATAAATGGCTACATGCTGTGTACCCCAAACCACACGCCGTGTAGTCTCTCCCTGCGTACGCGTAACCATGTGTTGAATAGTCAACGACCATGTGCCGTGTTGGAGCCGTGTCCTTGACATGTGAAATAAATGGGTAAACTCCATGTATCCAATACTACACGCCGTGTAGTCCCTCCCTGCGTATGCGTTACCTTCAAGCCGTGTGTTGACCAGTCAATGACCGCGTTCCGTGTTGAAGGCAGTGTTGGAAGCCGCATGGTGACCCTGTGAAACGGCCAAGTACACGCCATGTACCATAAAGCACACACCATGTACTTGTTCTTTTCTCGCCTATAAAAGGAGGGGTCCCCTCCTCCTTTTCAACTCACCCCTCTCCTCCCCATTCCTTTGAGCAGAGCTCTCCCAAGAGACTCGAAGGCTCATTTTCTTCCATAACTTCTTCATCCGAGCTCTAATTTACAATCTGTCAGTGGCCACGGGATCGTAAAGACAAGGAGGAACTTCTGAGCTTGGATCCGTTGTCTTTCCTTTGTCCTTTCCTTTCAAACTTCCACCCGAGGAGGTTTTTTCGGGACTCTACAGAGGTGACGGATGCCGACGGACGTCTTCTAAGGTTGATACGGGGGAGCGCTCTGATCAGAACTTGTTGAGGTAGGGATCTTACCTTCGTCTCTCTAAATTGTGCATCATGCGGGGTGGGTGTCCTCTTGTTTACGTGAAACACATTTGAACCGGTTTAATAAAGATAATAACTGGTTTATATAACGGGGATGAGAAGTTTGTGAATGCAATTACTTTTTTTATATCCTATGATATTATGATGTGAATTGAATGGGCTTCTGCCTACTGAAAATCATGGTCGTTGGGGGCCTTTTCTTAAACAATTATATTTCTTCCTCTCCTTCTGGATTTTCTTATGGATAGAAATTTTATTGAATGTGGAAATTTGTTAATCACGTAAAGTTGGCTGATAAAATACCTGGAACCCTTGTGTGATCACCCCGGTTGAACAAAATGAAATAATAAACATGTGGGTGCTGGTTAGGGTTTTTTTATGTGAAGGGGGTGTTTTGTGGGTTTTTGTGGATCGGGTGAGCAGTGGGGCTGCAGTTGTCTTGGTTGTGGGTTGGTGTGAATGCTATGTTAGTGATGGGTAGCGGGGCTGCGATAAATGGTATTAAGGGGTGATGATGTATGAGTTTCGGTGTGTTTGTGGTTATGGTGGTTGGCAGCGGGGCTGCAGGGATGGGTTTGAATGTGAATGAACTATGGGTTGTGAATAATAAATAAAAGTGGAAGAGTTAATGAATGGCGGGTCATGGTAATGGAACGGGAATAATAATCAATGGGGTTGGTTGGTTAATAAGAAAGACTTGGTTGTATTGCTTGTGTTTTCTGAACATGATTTGTGGATGGCAGGGATATGCTTTACGAACGATTTATATGGTTGGTTGTGGATAGTTTCCCAGTAATTAAGGAAATAATAAACTAATTCTAATGAAATGTGAAAACCTAAATGGGGTTGGGGTTGTTGTTGTATGCATGCTTCGTGGTAGCAGTGCCAAGGCATATGCTCAGTTTATCTATTTAGAATCCATAGGTTGGGCTGAGTGTTTGGTATATATATATATATATCTGTATCTTTTTGTTTTGATTCACCCCACCCATTTTGAGAACTTAGTGCCGAACACTCCCATTTCATGGGAGTGGGTGTTTTCCCATAGTTAATATCTCCTTCCTGCTCCTTCTTCCATAGGCTGTGATGACTCGAGGTGACCTTACACCCAAGACTCTTCGGGTAGGTTTATATTTGGGTGGTTTTATCCCAAGACTCGTTGGGCAGGTTTTACTATTTCCCAAGAACCTTCGGTATGAGGCCCAGGTGTGTGTGGGCAGGATACGTGGTTTTGAGGCCCAGGTGTGTGCGGGCAGGATACGTGGTTGTGAGGCCCAGGTGTGTGCGGGCGGGATACGTGGTTGTGAGGCCCAGGTGTGTGCGGGCGGGATACGTGGTTGTGAGGCCCAGGTGTGTGCGGGCGGGATACATGGTTGTGAGGCCTAGGTGTGTGCGAGCGGGATATGTGGTTCTTGAGGCCCAGGTGTGTGTGTGCGGGATATGTGGTTCTTGAGGCCCAGGTGTGTGCGGGCGGGAAGATTGTGGTAGCGTCAGGACATTCTCCATTAGGAAGAGCAGCTAACTAGTGGGAAATGGTGCAGGTTACCCAATACTCTTGTTCTTATATACTACTACTACCTATCATGATTATGTTTTTGGTGAGTGTGGCTGGTGAGGTTGGGTGGATAGAATTCCTTTCTAGGTTTCTTCTGTTGTTCTCACGGGACATTAGGATGTCTTCCCACTTGTGCACGAGAGCTTTAGGTTTCCCTACTGAGTATACTTGTATGCTCACCCTAAGTTTACTTTCAGGTTTCCAGGAGGACTACCAGGGCCGTGCGGGACCCTACTAGTCGGACATTTCGAGTTGTTGCAGTTGTTGTACTCTTGTTTTCTTTTGGTATTGTACTTTGAGATTTCTTGTACTTGCACCTTGTTATAAAATTGTTTAAACATGCATGTGGGCTTGGTTTGGGTTTATTTTTATACACTTGTTCTTTTCTTTTTTTTTGGTGGTTTACTTGTCCTATTTCCCGATAAAAAAAGGGTAATGCCTCCCATATTTGTGAAAACTCATACCCTTGGTGCTAGTCACCACCCCGGGGCCTACTGGAGGCGGGACTTGGGGGTCATTATCTCCCTTTCGCCATTGCCAGTTCAGGAGGGGCATCTTTGGTGGGAGGGGGTCGTGACAGAATGGTATCAGAGGTGATGGTTTTGAGATAGGATGGAGTCTGGAGTTAGACACAGTGAGGATTGCATGGGATGGTAGGGCAACAATGTTAGTTAATCTTGGTGCGTGACATAGGCTAGGGAAGACCGGCTAGGACACGGGATTTTAGGGCCCCTTGTGATCCAATGCAAGGACTCTGAGCCTACCGAACGACCAAGGGATACTAAATTGATTACAGGGTAGATACCCTAGGGAAGGTACATGCATCATCATGATTGTGTTTTACTTGATTTGGGTGTTCTGGGAAAGAAATTGAATAAAATGATAAAATGAAACCTTGAGAAATTACTTGCTACTTGGGATTAGGATATCCTTGTTTACCGTACAACTATGGAACCTAGACGTCATCCCTAGGTGGCTCAAACAGCCGAGGCCCAGCATATTCAGGCGGTCGATCAGTTGAGGATTGACCGAGAGGAGGAAGATAGCCAGTGGCAGTAGACTCTCCGTTCTTTCCAGCAGCAGACCCTCAAGAATTACGAGGGTATTACTTCGGATACGGATACGGAGGGGTGTATTGAGGATCTAGGGATCGCTTTTACCTTGATTTGTGCTCCAAGGAAGTATTGGGTTCCCCTAGAAGTCATTCAGCTGAGAGGTGCGTCGCGACAGTGGTGGATGCTCTACCTCAGAGAGAGGATAGAGGCAGAGGTTTCGTGGGCTGACTTTGAGAAGGAATTCCGAGAGGAATTCCTTTCTTCCATGATCAAGGCGGAGAAGCGACATGAGTTACTCTTTATTCAGAAAGGTAGTATGTTAGTACGAGAGTTGGGTATCAAGTTCAAGGATCTCCTGTGCTTTGCTCCAGATCTCTTTCCGGATGAGGAGTCTCAGAAGAGACGTTTGGAGGACGTGCTTCGTCCTTCGCTCCAGTATGCTGTCACCCCCTTCACCCTTCCGTCGTACTTGGCAGTACAGAAGAAGGCATAGGTTGTAGAGAGGATTCACTCGTAGGGAGGTGCACCACGTGAGGGGATCCATCCAGGTTCGTCGAAGGGGAATGCAGTCAGCAGCAGGTCTCCTACGACAGGACCTTCCAGGTTCAGGCCAGTGGGGAGCAAGCCCCAGAAGTTCCAGCTCAGATCTTCAGGTACTCGTCCCTTTTTCACGAGCCCAGGACCGAAATGTTTTTCTTGTGGATGTTTTGGGCACATTCAGAGTCGGTGCCTGACCCGAGCTCAGTACGGTGGAGGTGGGCAGGTTCAGCTCCCACCTCAGCAGCACCAGTTGCTAGCGAGGCCCTTCCAGCAGCAGTAGGACCATGCTCCTCTGAGGGAAGACTTTGCAGGAGGAGGCTGACCTCAGGGTGATCCTCAGGGACCTCGACCAGGGCATGGTCGAGGAGGTGGACGACATCAGAGAGGCATAGGAGATGAGCATGGATAGTTTCATGCAGCGGAGTTGGTAGCTTCAGCAGGACCAGAGGTGGTGCGAGGTACGATTTGTTTGTTCAGCACTCTTGTTTCTGCTTTGTTCGATTCAGGAGCTTCGCACTCCTTTTTTTTCACCTGGTCTAGCCCATTCTTTGGGACTAGACACATAGATACTTTCCATACCACTGGTGCTGAGTACACTAGTTGGAGGCCAGACCAGCGTATCTTGAGTTTTTCGGGGATGTGGGCTGACGTTGGGACCACATCGATCTAGTGGGGACCTTCTTTTGTTACAGATGCAGCCATACAATGTCATCCTAGGTATCGACTGGTTGTTTTCTGTTAGTGCCATTATCGACTGCTTCCGGAGAAGAGTCGTGTTCTCTAACGTGGAGGGGCATCGCGTATATTTTGTTGGCGAGAGGAGCTATCAGGTGGGAAGCCGGCGTGTGGAGCCTCTCCTTTCCTTGTTAGGTGGGCTATCAGTGGTTCCAGCTGATACAAAGACGATGGATGTCCCAGAGGTTGTTGGGGAATTCCTCGATGTTTTCCTAAGGAGGTTGTGACTCTACCCCCCCCCCCCGATGTGATGTTGAGTTCGGGATAGACTTACATCCCGATGCCCGTTCGATTTCGATGGCCACTTATCAGATGGCACCTTCAGAGTTGCGGGAGTTGCGGATTCAGATTGATGATCTGATGGAGAAGGGTTTTGTTCGACCCAGCGTATCACCATGGGGTGCTCTAGTTTTGTTTGTGAAGAAGGAAGATGGTGGTCTCAGGCTATGCATAGACTACCGAAGGTTGAACCAGGTAATAGTCAAGAACCATTACCCCCTTCCAAGGATAGATGATCTCTTCGACCAACTGAGGGGAGCAGGTTGGTTTTCTAAGATTGATCTAAGATTTGGATATCATCAACTGAGGGTAAAGGACAATGACATCTCGAAGATGGCTTTCAGGTGCAGGTATGGGAACTTCGAGTTTGTAGTGATGTCGTTTGGAGTTATGAATGCACCGGCCGTGTTCATGGGACTTATGAAATTTGTCTTCCAAGAGTTTCTAGACCGGTTCGTCGTTGTGTTTATCGATGACATCCTGATCTACTTAAGATCAGAGGAGGATCACGTTGAGCATCTCAGGGCAGTCTTAGAAGTCCTTCAACACCACCAGCTTTATAGGAAATTGTCGAAGTGTAAGTTCTTGACACAATAAGTACACTTACTTGGGAACGTAGTGTCTCGGCATGGAGTGTCAGTGGACCCATCGAAGGTGGAGGTAGTTGTTTCTTAGGCAGCACCCAAGAGAGTGGTAAAAGTTCATAGTTTCCTGAGGTTAGCAGGTTACTATCGGAGGTTCGTTTCGGACTTCTCTTGAGTGCTGCTCCATTGACAGCTTTGACTAGGAAGAACCAGGTCTTCCTATGGAGAGATCACTGCCATAAGGCTTTCAACTACCTGAAGGAGAAGGTGGTTAGTGCTCCCATACTCAGGTTTCCAGAGGAAGGGTTGTTGTATGAGTTGTTTTGTGATTCTTCTGGCCTTGGTCTGGGGTGCGCACTGATGCAGAAGAAGGGAGTGATCTATTATGGGTCTAGGCAGTTATGCCCTCACAAGCATAACTATGCCACCTATAACCTAGAGCTTGCAGCAGTAGTGTTTGCACTGAATTTGTGGCGACATTACCTATTTGGGGAGCGCTTTGTGGTCTTCTCAGATCACAAGAACTGCACTATATCTTCTCTTAGCGTGACCTAAACTTGCGGTAGTGGAGGTGGGTCAAGTTCCTCCAAGAATATGACTTATAGATCTCTTACACTGAAGGTAAGTTCAACATTGTGGTTGATGCCCTGAGCAGGAAGTCGCATAAGGAAGTGGTTCAGGAATCCGCTGATGCTTGGAAATCGATGGGATAGTTGGCTGCCTTGCACTTGGATGCAAGGGTAGAAGGTGTTAGAGGCTGTTTATTTCAGATGATGGTGCAATCCTCCTTGTTGTAGCAGGTGGAAGAGTCTCAGTGGGGGGAATCCGAAGTAGAAGTGATGTGGGATCATGTCGATCAGGGAAACGATCTAGAAGGATGGTCAGAGGACAACCGACATCGGATGCTTTTCCATGGAAGGTTTTTTGTTCCGGAGGTGATGCATGAGGGAGTTCTCCGTGAGTTCCATAGCTCAGCCTTGGCGGCACATCCAAGAGTTTTAAAAATGTACTGAGGCCTGAGGGAACAGTTTTGGTGGCCCGGGGTGAAACGGGCAGTGGCGGAGTTTGTGGCTAAATGCCTAGTGTGTCAACAAGTGAAGGCTGAACACCGCGTTCCCAGTGGTTTGTTTCATCCTTTAGATTTCCCTAAGTGGAAGTGGGATGAAATCTCAATGGAATTCTTCATAGGACTACCCAGAGCTCAGGGTGGTTATGATGCTATCTGGGTAGTGGTGGATCGAATGACGAAATCAGATCACTTCTTAGCAATTAAGGAGTCAGGCCTGGTGAGTACCTTAGCACAGAGGTACGTAGACGAGGTTGTACGGTTACATGGAGTCCCGAATACTATCATCTCAGATCGGGATACTCGGTTTACCTCACAAGTCTAGAGGGGGTTATAGCATGATTTTGGCACCCAGCTATGCCTTAGCACTACTTTTCACCCCCAGACCGATGGGCAGACAGAGCGGACTATCCAGATGTTGGAGGACATGCTGCAAGCATGCGTTCTGGATTTCAGAGGATCATGGGTACGACACTTAACTTTAGTAGAGTTTGCCTACAACAACAGATTCCACTCTACTATTGGCATGACACCGTTTGAGGCTTTGTATGGGAGACCATGTCGTTCACCCATTTGCTGGGCAGAGGTTGGTGAGATAGGTGCTTTTGGGCCAGAGGTAGTGCAGAGCACCACGAAGAAAGTCCAGCTTTTACGTGAGAGGATGAAAGCGGCTCAGGACTGACAGAAGTCTTATGCTGATCGTCGGAGGAGGCCCTTAGAGTTCGAGGTGGGGGATCATGTGTTCTTGAAGGTTTCCCCTCGATGGGGGAAAAAAAGTTTTGGGAAAGGGGGAAAGCTCTCACCTAGGTTCATCGGACCTTTTGAGGTGCTGAGGCGAGTCAGTGAGGTGGCATATCAGCTAGCCCTGCCACCTCAGTTGGAGAAGGTTCATGATGTCTTCCACGTCTCCCAGCTACGTCAATAATTACATGATGACTCTCACGTTATCGATTGGGGATAGCTAGATATGGGAGACGACGTGACCTTCAAGGAACGACTAGTCAGAATCAAGGATCGTAAAGAGAAGGTGCTCTATGGATGAACCATTGCCTTGGTTCGTGTGTTGTGGAGGCATGGCAGCCTCGAGGAGAGCACCTGGGAGCGGGAGGCCCAAATGCACGCTCAGTACCTGGAGTTGTTTTGACTAGTGTTTTTTCCCTTTTTCTCTTCTGATCTTTGTGTTGATGTTATACTCTATACCTTTGATATATGGAATCCTTGGCTTGTCGGTTGTGAGATCTTTTGTTTACTTGTTCTCTGGAAGTGTGTAGCATGTCCAGATGTGTGGGAAAAAGGGAAAAACCTGATCCTTAATCGAGACGCATTAATGTGGATGTGATTAAACCCATGTGGGCAAGTCAGTGTAGCCTAAAGCGGATAATATCTCAACATAGGAGATGGAATTTCCCCAAACCACATGTTCGGGTAGTGTGTTGGTTGTGTGGTGTTGGGGGTAGTGAAAGTTGAAAAATCCTAATGTATGTAGGTGGGAAGACCCAATTCTTAATCGAGACACATTAATGAGGATGCGATTAAACCCGTGCAGGTGAGTCAGTGCCACCTAAAGCGGATAATATCTCGACATAGGAGAAGGAATTCCTAACACATATGATTAGGGTTGTTGGTTGGGTTCTTATTATAACGAGAACACTAAGAGGTATCTTGTTGGGTTCCTCTGGGTTGGTTTTTGAATTCTCAGGGACGATAATGTTTTAAGAGGTATCTGATGTAATGGCCCGGACCTCTCTGGCCCATTCCTTTGTCAAAAAGAAGGTCACGAAGTGTTTTGGAGGGTAATATGGACTTTTCCCACACACTCCAGAATTTTGAAACTACACGCCGTGTAGTTTGAGTACATGCTGTGTACCCCCTTGCCAGGTATACCCCGTATTGAAGGCCGTGTCCTTGCCATGTGAAATAAATGGGTGCACGCCTTGTACCCCAAACTATATGCCGTGTAGTCTCTCCCCGCGTACACATAACCGTGTGTTGACCAGTCAACAGACGTGTGCCATGTTGGAGCCGTGTCCTTGCCTTGTGAAATAAATGGGTACACACCATGTATCCAATACTACACGCCGTGTAGTCCCTCCCCGCGTATGCATTACCTTTAAGCCATGTGTTGACCAGTCAACGGCTGCGTTCCGCGTTGAAGGCCATGTTGGAAGCCGCATGGTGACCATGTGAAATGGCCAAGGACCCACCGTGTACCATAAAGTACACGCTGTGTACTTTTTCTTTTCTTGCCTATAAAAGGAGGGGTCCCCTCCTCCTTTTCAACTCACCCCTCTCCTCCCCAATCCTTTGAGCATAGCTCTCCTAAGAGACGCGGAGCCTCATTTTCTTCCATAACATCTTCGTTCGAGCTCCGATTTACGATCCGTCAGCGGCCACGAGATCGTAACGACGAGGCGGAACTTCTGAGCTTGGATCCGTTGTCTTTCCTTCAGCCTTTCCTTTCCAACTTCCACCCAAGGAGGCTTTTCCGGGACTCGACAGAGGTGACAGACGCTGACGGACGTCTTCTAAGGTTGATCCGGGGGAGCGTTGTGATCAGAACCCGTTGAGGTAGGGATCTTACCTTAGTCTCTCTAAATTGTGCATCATGCGGGGTGGGTGTCCTCTTGTTTACATGAAAAAAATTTGAAACGATTTAATAAAGATAATAACTGGTTTATATAACGGGGATGAGAAGTTTGTGAATGCAGTTGCTTTTTTTTATATCCTATGATATTATGTTGTGAATTGAATGGGCTTCTGCCTACTGAAAATCATGGTTGTTGGGGGCCTTTTCGTACACAATTAAATGTTTCCCTATCCTTCTGGATTTACTTATGGATAGAAATTTTATTAAATGTGGAAATTGGTTAATCACATAAAGTTGGCTGATAAAATATCTGGAACCCTTGTGTGATCACCTCGGTTGAAAAAACTGAAATAATAAACATGTGGGTGCTGGTTAGGGTTTATTTATGTGAAGGGGGTGTTTTGTGGGTTGTTGTGGATCAGGTGAGAAGTGGGGCTGCGGTTGGCTTGGTTGTGGGTTGGTGTGGATGCTATGTTAGTGATGGGCTGCGGGGCTGTGATAAATGGTATCAAGGGGTGATTATGTACGAGTTTCGGTGTGTTTGTGGTTATGGTGGTTGGAAGCGGGGCTGTAGGGATGGGTTTGAATGTGAATTAACTATGGGTTATGAATAATAAATAAAAGTGGAAGAGTTAATGAATGGTGGGGCATGGTAATGGAACAGGAATAATAATCAATGGGGTTGGTTGGTTAATAAGAGTGACTTGGTTATGTTGCTTCTGTTTTCCTAACTTGATTTGTGGATGGAATGGATATGCTTTACGAACGATTTATATGGTTGGTTATGGATAGTTGCCCAGTAATTAAGGAACCAATAAACTAATTCTACTGAAACGTGAAAACCTAAATGGGGCTGGGGTTGTTGTTGTATGCATGATTCGTGGTAGCAGTGCTGAGGCACGTGCTCAGTTTCTCTGTTTAGAAGCCATAGGTTGGGCTGAGTTTTTGGTATATATATATATATCTGTATCTTTGTGTTTTGATGCACCCCACCCATGTTGAGCACTTAGTGCGGAACACTCCCATTTCATGGGAGAGGGTGTTTTCCCATAGTTACTAGCTCCTTCCTACTCCTTATTCCATAGGCTGTGATGGATTGAGGGGACCTTACACCCAAGAATCTTCGGGTAGGTTTCGATTGGGGTGGTTTTAGCCCAAGACTCTTCAGGCTTGTTTTACTATTTCCCAAGAACCTTCAGGATGAGGCCCAGGTGTGTGCGGGCGGGATACGTGGTTGTGAGGCCCAGGTGTGTGCGAGAGGGATATGTGGTTGTGAGGCCCAGGTGTGTGCGGGTGGGATACGTGGTTGTGAGGCCCAGGTGTGTGCGGGCGGGATACGTGGTTGTGGGGCCCAGGTGTGTGCGGGTGGGATATGTGGTTGTGAGGCCCAGGTGTGTGCGGGTGGGATATGTGGTTCTTGAGTCCCAGGTGTGTGCGGGCAGGAAGAGTGTGGTAGCGTCAGGATGTTCACCGTTAGGAAGAGCAGCTAACTAGTGTGAAATGGTGCAGGGTACCCAATAGTCTTGTTCTTATATACTACTACTACCTGTCATGATTGTGTTTTTGGTGAGTGTGGCTGGTGAGGTTGGGTGGATAGAATTCCTTTCTAGGTTTCTTCTGTTGTTCTCACAGGAAATTAGGATGTCTCCCCACTTGTGCATGAGAGATTTAGGTTTCCCTACTGAGTATACTTGTATGCTCACCCTACGTTTACTTTCAGGTTTCCAGGAGGACTACCAGGGCCGTGCGGGACCCTACTAGTCGGACATTTGGAGTTTTTGCAGTTGTTGTACTCTTTTTTTCTTTTGGTATTGTACTTTGAGCTTTATTGTACTTGCACCTTGTTAAAAAATTGTTTAAACATGCATGTGGGCTTGGTTTGGGTTTATTTCTATACAATTGTTCTTTTCTTTTTTCGGTGGTTGACTTGTCCTATTTCTTGATAAAAAAAGGGTAATGCCTCCCATATTTGTGAAAACTCATACCCTTGGTGCTAGTCGCCACCTTGGGGCCTACTGGAGGCGGGACTCGGGGGTCATTATCTCCATTTCACCATTGCCAGCTCAGGAGGGGCATCTTTGGTGGGAGGGGGTCATGACATACATACTTACGTACATACAAATAAACATATATGTGTACACACACACACACCAACATAATATATATATATATAAATATAAATATTTAGAAATACAAATAAATACACATAAATACATATAAATACATATAATTATAGATAAATATACATGAATACATATGCATATATATAATTATATATAATTAAATATGATTAAAAAAATAAAAAAATAATATATATATATATATATATATTTAACACATATAAATACACACACACACACATATATATATATATATGTGTGTGTGTGTATATATATATTTATATATGCATATATATACACACACCCACATAATATATATAAATATACATGAATATATATAAATATATATAAATATATATAAATATATATAAATATAAATACATATAAAAATTTATAAATATACATAAATATACATAAATATACATAAATATACATAAATAAATATAAATATTTATCAATATATATAATTATAAACAAATATACATAAATATATGTAAATACACACACACATATATATAATTAAATAAAATTATATATATATAAACACATATAAACACACACACAAACATATTCCACTAATATATATATAAATATAAATAAATATACATAAATACTAGGGATGGTAATGGGAACTAGATTATTAGGTATTCGACCCCACCCGAACTGATTAAATAGGGTTTAGGTACCCCTTAATTGGGCTTGGGTAGGGTTCGACTTATAGGGAGCCTATCCGATAATTAATCAGGTAGGGTTTGGGTTCTTGGTAGCCTACCTATTAATATAAAAATCCATTTTGTATTTAATTTATATTTTCACTACACAAGTATCAGTAATGTATAGTAATGATAATGGGGAGTGGGGGACCACTGTGGTTGCGTTCAGTGGCTTTGAAATCCATAAGGAATATGAGGGTTAATAAACCCTCACAACACATTGTCTATTTTCAATGTGAGATTGCATCTACCTCCTAATAAGTCCCCTTTGGGTTAGATTGTTTTATCTTTAATGAACTTTCATATTTAAATGATTTTGAATCACTATGTCTGTGATTGTTCAATCAATGATATTGATTCATAATAAAAATATATTTTTCTCCTTATAAATCCAATGGACTATAGTGACTATAGAGATGGGTGTCATTGATAATTATAAGAGCCGCCACCATGCCCATGGCATAGTAGGTTCATGCTCTCAAGATCCTTTTTTAATGACCCTATATTTCACTAAACATCTTACTTAAATAAACAAACTGTTTGATAGTTGGTTCCACACACAAAACCAAACTAAAGCAAATCTGTGATATATTTAGACCGTTAAAATATATATTTTAAATCAGTAAGAATGAATAGGGTTAACCACTTAATGAAATATTTTTATAAGTAAAACAAATGCTACATTTAATTTGAATTGAAATTCAATTAGTATATCTAAAATGACTAATATGATCATTTTATGATTATAAATGTAATTTTATAAACATTTCATTTTTATGTGATATAAATTTTTATTTCAAGAAACTTGTGATTAATTATGATAAGATATATTTTATATTAATAATTTTTTAATACTAATTTTATTAGTAAATGACAGGAAATATGAATGAGAATGGTTAATATTCAAAACAAAGTTATTTTCCTATAAAAATAGTTTTTCATTATATCTAATATTTTTATTTAAAAGTTGAATTTATAAATTTTATAATTTTAATCGGAATGAATTAAAAATATTTTTTGATTCATAATAGTAATATTTTATTAAGATGAAATTTTGAGATTTTTCAAAAAAGATTGATTTTAAGTGAATAATAAAAAATACCGTTTTTACAAATTACAAGACTTTTTATGACATTATTAGTATATAAGTATGAATTGATAATTTATTAAACCTTTTTATAAGAAAAAATATTCATTTTAAATGTTAAATTATAAATTTAAAAATGTTGGTTTTAATTTTAAAACCCCTATTTGACATTTTGGAACTTAAGTTATATTTTTTTATTTTTTTAATACATTATACAGTTATATTTTAAAATTATTTTTTTATCACTTTTAAAAATTTAATCAAATGAAATGGATTTAAAGTTTAGAATAATTAGGTATAATTTATTTAATAATTTTCATTTTATTTTTATTCATAAAAGATAAATTACTAAGGTAAAAACTAGTTACCATAGTAAAAGTTAAAATGGGAAAGGTAAAAAATATAATGGTAAAGAGTTAAAAAAATATTCAAAAAATGTGTGGGAATGCGTTTTTGAGGTATATATAAAACTTATATATTTCCATATATATTATTTCTCAATTTTTGATTTAATTTCCTTTATTGTGAATTCTTATTATTAAATACTTTTGGGTATTTACAAAAATGTTGTCCCTTTTCAGTTATAAAAGGGTATCTCCTATCCTCACTTCCCATCACACCAAAACCCCTTAGTTTAGCTCAAAATATGAAAACAAACTCCTCTCAAAGTTACTATCCACATTCAATAGTTTATTGTCTTCTCAAAATTCCATCCCTCAGTGGATTAACCCTTATTAAAAAGGTGATAATCCAAGAAGTGAGCTATAAATTTCTAATTGATCCAATCTAATTTGAATTTCTTTATGTGAACTTATTCATCCAAAAATTAAATTTTACAATATTAAATTTATAACATTAGTATAATTATTATATTAGTATGTTATTTTAATGATGGTGAAATAATTAACCACATTTCCCTTTTCTATTAAGAAAAATGAAACCATTACTCATTTGTTGTGGAGACTACCACCTCCACGACACAAACATGTTTCATTTTCCTTCACATCCTCAAAAATGATGGTCATAATAGAGAATTTAATATATAATTATGATATTTATTAAATATTTTATATTATTAAATGATAAACCATGTTACTCATTTTCTCTGTTCTTTAAAAAATGAAATCATCATCCATGCATACATGTAGACTACCGCCTCCATGGAACGATCAAAATTTATTTTTATTTTCATCACTTCCTTACATGGATGGTAATTATAATGGGTTTAATGTATAAATATGACATTTATGAAATTATTAATGTTCTGTAAAGATAAATTGGTAAACCACTTAAAAATACCAGCAATAAACAACTGTGGTAAATTTGCCCATCCAAAAGAGTGTTCTAAGAGAAAAAATGATTTCTCCATACTATGTAATAACTTTATATAGGCTATATTCTTCATATAATTATTTAAAATTAGGATATAAAACTCTAATAGACATTAAATAAGATAGTTTTTTATTTTTTTATAATGATATTACATCTAAACTACCACATAATCATCCATTAATCATGTTATTTTCATGTTTGAGTCAGTTTGACCATCTACTTAAGTAATTCTATGAATTTATATCATGAATGAATATGTGAAATTAACTACTAGTATAATATTATATAATTTTTTAAATAAATATTCATTATTTTTTTATAATTTTTATATTAATATTTAAATAATTAACTAAGAAATCACCCTTCGTTGGTTACGAAATCCCCGAAATATGCTTCTTCTCAATCTTATCTTTATGTATGATGAATGAAAAACTCATGAAATTAAATTGAAAATTACTAAATAATTATAATTCACCCATTCATGTTACTTTAATGACCTATAAATGATTAAATTTGTAAGAATAATGAATATTGATGCCATAATTACAAAACTAGTTCAGAATGGTCAAGATTACTCACACCCTATATAAAAAATAGGTGAAAACTAACTAATATACATGTAGGGAATAAATATAAATGAAGAGTATAAATGGTTATAGTTAGTAATAATGTTCTGAAACAAGTGATTAAAATATTAATGTTTTTTATATAGGAGGTTAGATCATGTTCAAGGAAATCAAGATAAAAGGTAAGGGTTTATATCTCAATCACCCTTAATTGAGGAATGTTTTAATATGATGCATAGATATTATTTTGTATGGTGTAACTAACACAACTTTAATTATAATATATTATTTTTTTGATCTTGGAAACTTAACTTTCATTCATGCACATACTTTATTTTTACTATGATTGATATCTTCCCTAAAATATAAAGAGGTGTTTATGACACAATCATCCTTCTTGAGTTATAATGTTTTTCTTTGATATTCATCTTTAATTTCATATTAGGAAATAATTTTTGATTCAAATCATCCTTATTTAAGAATTATCTTCTTTCCTGAAAGTGAAACTATGTTAAGAATAATTACCATCCTTTTAAATGATGGTTTATCATCAATGTCCAGGTTTTAATCTTCCCTCCAATGTATTCCATTAATATTTAGAATATAATGCATGTTTTATTTCTTATGTAATTCATAATTCTACTTAACCCATTTCATAAATAATTTTTTTATTTATTATTATGTTGTGGGTTTTCAATAAAGGTATTTTTTATAATATTAAAAAAGTTTTCTAGATTTTATATAATCAATGGTTTTGTATTCTATTCCCTACTTCTTCAAGATAAAACTTTATGAAATTTTCAAGGATTTATTATTGATGTTTCTTTTCAAAAAATTAAATGTTTTCAAAATATTTCACTTTACCTTTTCAAAAATTACTTTTAAAATAAACTGATAAGTTTATATCTTATGAAAACATTAAAAGTAATTTCTAAAAATTGTTCCTTGTTTTAGATTACATTTTAATTTTATTATTCAAAAAGGATTTACCCTTAATAGATTTATGTTCCATAATTGAAATTCATTTCAAAATTTTACTAATTTACTTTTGTGGAATTAATATCATGATATCACATGACTCTAATTCTTGATCTCTTAATTTGTGGAATCATTCAAGTTATCTAATAATAAGGGTGCCTTCATCTATATCAAAATACTATAATCAATAATATGATATATTTTAAAGATACCATTAAAATTCCTATAGGTTAGTGACAAAATAGCAGTAGTGAATTGCATTTTTTTTAAATTAATACTTTAAAATAATAGATATTAACATGAAATAATTCAAATTATTAATAGAATAATAAAAGTAAAGTGAATATAATGTAAAATATAACTTTAAGTGTATAGTAAAATAAATTATAGAAATTAAAATGGAACACTTTAATAAAGAAGTTCATCAATAGCCAAAAAATGAGCCCCTACATTTCTTCCCATTAAGAATGGCTGAGAGGGTTATATTGTTATCCTTTCTAAATATTATTATTATTATAAGATGGTTTAGGGAAAAACAATTTCTCCCGTCTGCGGCTCCAAATCCATCGGGGATTTCTTCCTCCGTGCTGGGCTCTCTGGCGGACAGTGGCGGTCCTATTCGTCCCCAGTTTCCATCGTTCAAGGAGGTTCTTCTGAGTCCTTACCCGACCTTTGAGAGGGATAAGGTTTGTGCGTTAGGCATCCCAGCGACTTCGTCTTCTTTCTCAGAGAATGGGTCTATGGTTTTTCAAGTTTCGATGGTGTATTTCGCAGCGACATCTGAGGATCTATAGTGGACTTTGGTGGCATGTTTTAGTGTTGATAAACCTCCCATGGCAGTTTTTCAAGATTGTGTGGCACGGTGGGGTTTAGATCTGCCTGCGAAAGTGTCTATTTTGGACCGGAAAGCCTTCTGTGTTGTCCTGGATTTTGGGGAAGATTTCATGAAGGCCTGGTGTAGGGGTGTGCGGTCCGTGGGGCGATGATGTTTCTCTCTTTCTCAGTGGTCCATGGATGCTCACTATGGCTGTGAATGTTCAAGGGCGGCGGTGTGGATTTCTCTCCCAGGGTTACCTTTGCCGCTGATGAATGAGGATTTCCTTAAAGCTACCGGGGATTCGTTGGGGGTCTTCCTCTGTGCCGATTCTCATTCTTCTAGGCTGGAGGAGACCTCGGAGGCTAGGATTTGTGTGGAATTAGATGTTGCTCAACTGATTTCAGATCATCTCGTGCTCATAATTGAAGGATTGAAGGATCGTCGGCAGGCTCTGGTTTATCCTTTTTTCCCATATTCTGTACACATTGCCTTATTTTGGGTCATACGTTGTAGGTTTTTCAAATTTCTCATCGGGAAGATATTTCTATAGATGGAGTTTCAAGGCCCTCCTTTCAGCAGGCTCGTCCGCATGTGCCTTCAAGATCGGAGGCACGTGATAGGGGTAAATGTATAGCTTCGGTCCCCTATTTTAAAAAATTGGAGGCTTCTTCCTCCAGGCATGGTGATATTGGTGATGGGTGGTCTTCTGCTTCTCACAAGATGATTTCTGTCAAGAATGGAAGGGCCGAGGGCTCTGGGGTCCTGCTACCATTCAAGGGTCTCTCTGGGGGCATGGTTCCCAGCTGTTCCTCTGCATTGTGTTCAGTTTTAGGGGATTGGATCCCTTTTTGAAGCTACATTTCAGAGATCACTATGTTGGAGTCTGATTCGTCTGATCTTGATGCTGAGTCCTCTCCTGGGATTAGGAAGCAGCCTCGTCTGTTAGTGGTTTCTCCTTCAGTGGCGCCATCTTCTCCACCTATGGAATCATTGGCTTCTCCCACTGCCTCTCTGAGGTCAACTTATTCACCCTATGTGGTGGTTTATGTTTCGATGGATGGGAAGAGTTTTGTGTCCCCAGAGCCCTGTATATAGAGGTATGCCAGTGGTGGATTTTCTGCAGGGGGATTGGTCTCAAAGGTGAATTCTGGTGTTAAAACAAGATCAAAATCACAAGAGGATGCGATGGGTTTTTTAAAATTGTCTCAGAGTACAAAGGGACAGGAGTCTGGGGCCAAATCTATATGAGTTCACTTTAATGTATAGGTTTTTAATCTGGAATGCCCATGGTCTTGGGGCTAGAGCAAAGGCAGATTTCATAAATAATGAGCTCATCAATAATCAGGTTTTAGTAGTTGCTATAATGGAACCAAAACAAGCTTCTAATAAGATTAATGAATATGCAAGAAAAATCAAGGTTCGTGGATTTCTTCACGGAGATCCTCCAAACACTCATATATGGATGTTTTGGAAGGATCATGTGTTGATTTATTTGTTTCATGCTTCGGATCAATCTCTAACTACCAAGATTTCAGTTAGGAATAAGAGCTTTGTTTTTTCCTTCATTTGTTCCAAGTGCGATGCGCAGGTCAGAGAGTCATTGTGGTGTGAACTTGATGATGTTAATCCTGAGGATTCTCCTTGGATTGTTGGAGGCGACATCAATATTATTACAGTTCCAGAGGATAAGAGAGGGGGAGGTGATTTCCCTAGGAATTCCAGTCATGCTTTTGTGTCTTTCATGGCTAGAAATAGTCTTCTGGATGCTAGATTTGAGGGTAGCACTTTCACTTGGTGCAACAATCAATGTGGAGGGAGAGGAACTTATTGTCATTTTGATAGATGTTTGTTGAATTCTATTTCCATTACAATGTTTCAGGATTCCAAAGTTGTTTATATAGTCTAGTCTTTATCTAATCATTCACATATCAGTATTTCTTTAGGTGCAGGGGCTGGCAGGGAGGATTGTGGTGTTTTTTTTCAAAACTATGGATGAAGGAACCAGGCTTTTCAAATGTTTTTAGGGAAGCTTGGGATCTTCAATTTTTGGGGAACCCGAGGAGCACTCTCCATGGAAAGCTGAGGTGCCTTAAAAATCATCTATCTACCTGGAAGAAAATGATTCCTGGCATGGATTAGGGGATGGTTTAAATTAGTAAGGAGGTGAATTTCTAGAGACTTTTTTAGAACAGGTTTAGGACGAGTCTTTATTTATTGAAGTAAGAATTAAAAAATACCAGCTTATTGATAGACTGTTGAGACAGGAGCTGTTAGCCAGAGAAGGGTCCATAGTCAGATGGCTTCGGGAGGGAGATATAAATTCTGGATATTTTCATGCTTATATTAGAGAACGTCGTCGTGTTCAGAGGCCCAATATTTGTAGAGAAGATGGATCTTTTACCAGTGATCGTGATGAGATTTGGGGGATGGTGAATGAGGCTCTTAAATCCCTATTGGCTGCACCCATCCCAGGTATGGGAGGAGGGTATATGAGAGGTGATGCTGAAATATTTGAGGGCATTCCAAGATGTGTCTCGGCAGATGTTGATGAGGGCCTTATGAGGTATCCGGATGAGGAGGAAGTTTGTGAGGAAGTTTGGTCTTTGAATCCGGATAGTGCTTCGGGGCCGAATGGTTTCCCTGGATCCTTTTATAGAGGGATGTGGGAAGTGGTTAAAGGGGAGGTGGTGAGAGTTGTCTAGTATTTTTTCCGGGCTGGGAACTTGCCTCATATTGCTTTTGCAACCAAGGTGGTTCTTATTCCTAAGGTGATTACTCCCCAGTATATTGATATGTACTGGCCTATTAGTATGTTAAATGCACCTTATAAGATCTTAGCCATCATTCTTAATAAAACACTGGCTACTCACTTGGACTCTTGGATGGCTCCAGAGCAGCATGGGTTCATTAAAGGGAGATCAATTTAGGGCGCAATTGGAGTGGTCCAAGAAATGGTTAGTGGCATTAATAACAGGTCTTTTGGGGGGAATATGGTGGTTAAGATTGACATGAGTAAGGCTTATGACAGGGTGGAATGGATTTTTTTTCTCAGAGTCCTGAATTGTATTGGATTTTTGAGGTGGTCTAGTGAACTGCTTTTCCGTTGTTTCATCTCTTCTTGGATTTCTACTTCTTTTATGGGTAAGCAATTTGATTTTTTCAAGTCTTTTCGTGGCCTTAGACAAGGTGATCCCCTGTCCCTCACTATTTTCATTCTCTCTCAAAATGTTTTCAGCTATTTTATTAATCAAAGCATCAATTTGGGTAAAGTACATCCATACCATAATAGGAATGCTACAAGGGGTATATCTCACTTAATGTTTGATGATGAAACCATTGTTTTTATCAATGGTAGTAAATTATTTGTCCAGGGGTTGGTCTGCCTCATTGGGGATTATTGCAAATGGAGTGGTCAGGTGGTGAACAAAGAGAAACGTTCCTTTTACATAACCAAGAAGTTGTCTAATTCAAGGGTTAGGGATGTGGGGGCTATATTGAGTATGGAGAGGGGCTCCTTTTGCATGGAGTATCTTGGGGCCCCAGTGTGTCCCTCATCTCTTAGGGTACATCACTTTGATAAACTCATAGGCAAGATTTCTGGGCGAATTCTGAACTGGAAAAATTGGTTTCTATCCTTCGGTGGTCACATCACTTTAGTGAATAGTGTATTGTTCTCCCTTACCATGCACATCGTTTTTACTCTGAAGATTCCTAAAAGTGTGATTGTCAAATTGGACAAGATTATGGTGTCCTTAATTTGGGATGGGAAGATGGAAGGCAGGCATCATTGGGCTTCAGGGAAACGGCTGGAAAGACCTCTCTCTGAAGGGGGTATTAACCTGAGAAGTGTTTCTACAACAATGCAGGGGCTACATGCAAAGTTGGCATGGGAAGCTTTGGAAGGTTGGTCTCTTTGGATAAGTACTATGAAAGAGATATATGGTAAATATCTGTGTGATCATAGGTCTATCTTTTCCAAGATTTGGAATCTGATTCAACCTCGGATGGAGATTTTAAATCAGCATTCTCAGTGGTTAGTGGGAAAAGGGAATATTAATTTCTGGCAGCATGATTGGGGGGTTGGTAGGCTGTATTTCCCAGGATGTCCTACTCCGGGAATGTCTTTCAGTGAATCTAGTGGATATCCCTGTTTTCTTCAGGCTGTTCTAGATGAGACTCACCTTTCTATTTTCTGCAATATTGTCACTAGTGATGATCCCGATAAACTTTTTTTTACAGGCGTATCTTCGGGAATTTTTTCTTTTAAGGAGTTCATTCATGTGACGAGGGTCACAACAGACAATGATCTCTGGGGAGTTACTCTGTGGTTCTAAGAGATTACTTCCAAATTTAATTTTCTTTTGTGGCGTGTAAGAAAAAAAGCACTACCTACTGATGAAAACTTGCAACATATGGGTGTTAATATTATGTCCAGATGTTGGTGTTGCAGGTCACCTCATTCTGAATCAGCGGGTCACTTGTTTTTTGGGAGTGAATGGGCTAGAGGAATCTGAAAGTCTTTTGGAATCTTCTTTGGTTGGGATGAGTCAGTAGAGGTGCATGATGATTTCTTAAATTCCTAGTTTAGAGGCACAAACAATCATAGAAAAGAGAGGAAGGCTAGGACACTTTTTATGGTGGCTGGTTTCTGGATTTTATGGTAGGCTAGGAATGTGATGCGCCATAATCAAAGCAGGGTTTCCCAGGTTAGTATTTTACTCAGATTGAAGAACTCTGTCTTGGATTTTCTCCAGCTGTGTCCAGATGCCAAAGCAGCACCATCTACGAACCTGCTGTTTCCACAACTTGCATGTGGCCATCTAGAGGGGGTACTAATGGAGGGGTCTTGGGTTCGGTGGTAGGCGCCAAGGCAGGGCTTAAAACTGAATTCTGATGGCTCTCTTCTCATGGGGGCGATGCGAGGGGGTGGGGACGTGCGGGATATGTTTGGCTCGGTGGTTGCTGGGTTTTCCGTGGCATATGGAGATGGTGATGCTCTGCAAGAGGAGGCTAGTGCAATGGCTTATGGTTTGGAGATATGCAATCAGCACAATATTAAACTAAGAATAGTGGAATCTGACTCTTTGGTTTTGGGCAATGATTTGACAGGAAAAGGAAATATTCCTTGGAATATTTCTTATATTATCAGAAGATGCAGAACAATTATGGGCAGACATATGGATATTTCTCATACTTGGAGGGAGGGGAATATAGTAGCAGATTTTCTGGCTTCTATGGCTCCATCGAATCAAGATATGTCTTCTTTCTTTTCCTTTGGGTCTTTTATGAAGGAGGGGATGAGGTTTGTAGTTAATGATGCTCTTGGTTTACATTATTTTCACCCTCCATGAGGTTTATTTCTTGGTGTTTTTTGTAAGGACCCTTTTGAAAATCAATAAAAATGCAACCTTTCAGTCAGGGTTATATTGTTCTCTTAGTTTTAATGGAATTCCATGAACTAAATAAGAAGAAACAACACATTAGTTTTAAGGTAAACCAATAAAAAAATAAAACCCATGGTTTAAATAGAAACCATGAATTGATATCCCTCACTTTATTGGTAGTGATCACCTAAAGAAGAAGAATACAATGATAGAGGTTTGTTTTTATAAATCCTGCTCAAATCACTCAATTCACTCTCTAGAATATTTATATGCATATAAAATTTAGAGATATAAATAGAGAAGGCAGAATAGGAAGAGACTTCAATAAATTACAAAAAGTGATTAATTGGATTAAATAGATATAAAAAAATAGAAAAATGATTGAAATAATTGAAGGTCAGATTGTCTTTGAAGATTGAGAATTGGTATAAGCTGAAGATCTCTTGTAAAAGAACTTATAGGATCAATTTGGAAAAAGTATCAATCGTAAAGGTTAACTGTAATTCATTGTTTTCTCAATATTATTTTTTATTTAGATCCAATAATCCTTAGGTATCTATTAATTTCCCTTATAGGAGTCAGGATTCTCTCGTGTCAAGCCAATAATTTAAATATCCAAGTAAATAATTTAAAGACAAGTGATTAAATCTTGTTGAATTCACTAGATCAAAGCTTATTAAAGTGTAGTAGAATTATCTATACAATGGAAGATATATATATATATATATATTTGTGTAGGTATTTTATCTATAGTGTGGATTCTATCATGATATTTAGAAGGTTCTTTTAATTTTTAGGTAGCTATGACATGGTACTTGAGTTTAACCATGGAGGACTCCTGTATAAAAAGTTTTTGTCATAGAAATTCACCTTAAAGTGTGGCCTTATGAACGTGTTGTCATGAAATGTAAAATTGATAGTTATTTAAAGAAGATTTTTTAGTCTAGGGAAGACCCTAGTTCATTTCCCAAGGAGCGTTGGTAGCTTATAGTGTGTATTTTTAATAAAGATTACTAAAAGAGGTGGGTGATTTTGAAAACAATTTTAAGAAAATAACTTAACTTAAAGAGTTTAATAGTTGATAGAATAAGGTGGTGATTTAAGAATTATTAGATAATGATATCACTTCAAGTTCACTACACAAATTGGATAGTTCATTGTTCTGAAAAGTTCACATGGTTTTGTTTAATTCTTTTTTTGAGGGTTGTCAAGATCTTGATTCCCCTCTTGCCTCTTAAAACATTGAACAAAGTACTAATCCTTGACGCAAAAATCGTGTTGTCAAGGTTTGTACTTCAAGAAAAGATTAAAGGATAACAAATCATACTAATATCTTTTTTATGTGTGAGAGAAAGAGGATCCTTGTGTTTCCCAATTGGAAAAACCCAAGTTTCCCACTTGAAATTTCAATCCAATCTGTGTTGAAATGAAAATCAGTTCACTTAATTAAACCTAATAAATTAATCCAGAGGAGAAACATGTTTAGATAAAATATAAGTGAATTAATCCACACACAAATAACACAAAACCAATAGAGTATCAAGTGTCAGAACTCCCTCACAAGTATGTGTATCTCCCTCTAAATGATCGTCCACCGTTTAGCTCACCATTGAGAGGAGGAGAAGGATTGGGTGGAAATTCGCCTTCATCCTTGACCCCCCTATGAAGATAGGGTACTCCAAGAATTATTTGATGAGTATGGGAATCTATTGGGTCTCTAAAATACCATAGATTTTCTCCTTGGTCGAACTTACAAATGGGGATCCCAAGGTGCAATTTTATAGGAAAGTCAGAAGGTGGTTTTGAGCATCGTGATTTCGAGAAACCACTTGGATCATGGTTTTCAATGGAAAAACATTATTATATCACTTTTTAAAAAACTAAAAAGTTTTATCCCCACTTCCTGAATATCTTACCTAAAGTTTTGCTTCATTTGGACACATATAGCTCGAGATATGTACAGAAAACAACACACAACTTTTGAATCAGTGTAGATTTGGTGTTCGGCGATGAATGGGGCTTGTGTGTCTTCCTAATAGTTGTATAAAATTGTATTTTGGACCAGTCCACAAAATCTCAGCCCATTTGGATGCACATAGATTTCATAATCCACCCAACAATGGACAGGTGTTTGTAGAACCCATGCAGTTTTGGCCCATTTTAATTCTAGATCATCTTCAGGGCCTCCAAATCACCTCCTATGGTAATGGAATCATCAAAACAAGTAACATTTACCTTTTGAACAATGATAAAAAAATAAATGATTCAAACATTGGATGAATTTTTTTATTATTTTTATAATTTTCAATATAAAACAGGTTTAGAATAGTGGTATAAGGGTGAAAATTAAACAATGAATTGTGGTGCGATCACAACCCCACACCTAAACATTTTCACTCCTGGGAAAAGTCATATTTTCAGAAATTATGCATGTATATATTACCAACATCATGAATATTTAACATTTGAGGAAATTTTTATTCATTAATGTTATGTGATCAACGCATAAACCACACCAAGGTGTTCTTCCTAGTGAAAAAATAAAAAGATGTCTCATAAATCCTATCATAGTGAAATTCAAAAAGATTCATGATACCAAATTGAGCAAGGAATTCAGAATAAAAAAATTCCATTAACTCTCCATGTGTGTGTGTGAAAACTATTCCATGCTATTCTTTCCACTTTCTATCCAATAAATATAGTTTATTTTAACATTTTTCAGCTTAAATGATTTTGTCCACCAAACCTATCCTATATCAATTCCAATCATATTTCAAGACCCACACACTTAAGCATTCCCATAAGTCAAACCATAAGCTCCCAACCTAGATATCCCCATATTTTGTAAATTTCATCACTCCCCTCATTTATTATTTTTGTTTTTTTAAGAAGTTTCATTTGGAACAAATCTCACACTCACCTTCAACCCTTGTTTGATCTCATCATGACACTAATTGTAATAGTTATAAAAGGATAACAGGTTGAAGAGGAGTGGTTTTTGACCTTCCCAAGACACAACACAATTTTTTTCTGATTTTTTCAAGGGCATACAACAATCGGATATCAGGTACACACATATAGGTCAATCTGGTACAATACTAAAACAGATCAAATAAGGAACGAATGTATGGAAATATCATTTTAAGTTAAAAAATATTTACCTAACATATATTTAACTTCTATTAAGTAAGAAATATTCACACTTTGTGGTTTTTTGAAAAAATGTGTGGAGATATTAGTGACACAGTTTTCCAAAAAAATACTCACACAATGGGAATCAATCATCTCATAGGTTTCATAGAGATACAACCATTTATATCATTGACATAAAACCAATTCACTAAAAATCACTCCCTGATGTTAAATTCATACAAGAATTCATTCCATAATAGAGTCTATTTTTCATCAAATGTTTAATCAACATGGAATCAAAAAATTCAACATGAATTTTCAGTAAGTTCCATGATTTGGTGACCATAAGGGGGGGGGGGGGGTAAAAATACCATAAAGAAGGGAAAAAGAGAATAAATAAGAAATAAGATGAAAATCCTAATAAATTGAACAAGATGGGGAAAAATGAAAATACCATAAAGATAGCGAAAGATAGAATAAAGAAAAAAGACAATGAAAATACAAATGAACTGAACAAGATGTGGAAAAGTGAAAATACCATAACAAGGTGAAAATGAGAAGAAATAGAAAAAAATGATGAAAATTCATAACTAACCTAAGAATGTACCCACCCACCCCCACACACCTAGAGTGTGCAATGTCCTCACTATAATAAAATAGAATGTGGGAAGGAAGGATAAAACTTAGTGGGTGTTATTGGTATGTTTCTTATTTAACACGGAGTTCCTCCATCGATAACTTCAGAAGGGCTTCATGGAACTGCTTTAATCACTTCCTATTGATAGTGAAGCTTTGATTAGTTTCTTCATTTTGAACCTGTACAACACCAAATGGAGATACATTAGTAACAGTGTATTGTCCAAACTAATGGGAATGAAGCTTACCTGGATACAACTTCAGCCTTGGATTATAGAGGAGGACCTTATGCCCAATGTGGAATTGACAATGAAGAAGGAGATGGTCATGAGAATCCTTGGTTTTCTCCTTATAAATCCTAGAGTTATCATATGCATCTCTTCTCATTTCCTCCATCTTCTAAATCTGCAACTTCCTTTGAGAACCTACAAAAGAAAGATTAGAATTGCATTGTTTAATGACTAAGTAGGCCTGACGCTCAATCTCAATAGGGAGGTGACAACTATTTCCAAACACTAGTCGATATGGTGACATGTCAATGGGGGTTTTGAAAGAATTATGGTAATAACATAATGAATAATCAATTCTAAGACTCCAATATTTTCTATTGGGTTGAACCGTTTTTTCAAAATTCTTTTTACTTATCTATTTGACACCTCATTTTGACTATTGGTCTGTGGGTGATAAGCAGCAGACACTCGATGCCTGACCCCATACCAATGCAAAAGAGATTTCATTGTTCGCTTGCAGAATTGAGAACCCTGGTCACTGATGATGAACCTAGGTAAGCCAAACTTATAGAAAAATTGGGTTCTAAAAAATTCCACAACTACCTTAGAATCATTAGTCCTTGTATCTCGTGCCTCTACCCATTTTGAAACATAATCCATTTCCAATAGAATGTATAGTTTATCAAATGAATTGGGGAATTGTCCCATAAATTCAATTAACCAAACATTGAAAATGTCATGGAAGTGAAAGGGTTTCTGTGGCATCTCATTTCTTTTATATACCTTCCCCATTATTTGATAGCGAGGAAAAGATTTATAGAATTCATGGGCCTCCCGAAACAATGTGGGACAAAAGAGACCAGAATCAAGGACCTTGCAAGCAGTCTGTTTGGGACCAAAGTGGCCCCCACAAGCAAGAGTGTGGCAGAACCTAAGGACAGAATGAAACTCACTATCTGGAACACAACACAGGAGTATTTGATCACTATAGATGCACCAAAGGTAGGGGTCATACAAAATATTCCAACAAAACTCATGTTTTAGACAATTTCCTGGTTTTTGTTTAAATCAGTAGGAATGAAATATTCTACAAAATAATTTAAAATTTCCGCATAACAAATAATAGAATCTTGCACTCGGTACAATTGCTCATCAGGAAACATATCATTTATAGGAAGACAGGGGGATGAGTCAATGTCTGAGGATGGGTGGATCCTAATGATATGGCCAGCCACCACATTCTATGATCCTTTTTTATCTGTAATTTCTAAATTGAATTCCTAAAGGAGGAGCATCCAATGAATGAGACATGGTTTGGCTTTTGGTTTATTAAAGAGTTACTGGAGGGATTCATAGTCTTAGAACACAATGACTTTGGACCCCAAAAGGCATGACCTGAATTTGTCGAAGGAAAACACAATGGAAAGGAATTATTTTTTAGTTATGGTGTATTTTTCTTTGGATGGGTCCAAAGTATGTAAGGAATATGTAATGACATGTGGATCTCGATCGACCCTTTGTGATAAGACTGCCCCAACTACAAAGTTAGAGACATCACACATGATTTGAAATGGTAAATCCCACCAAGGTGGTTGGATTAACGAGGGTGATGTGAGACTCCATTTTAACTTATTAAAAATATTCCTCCAATTATTTATCAAAAAAAATTGTTTTTCTTTTTGGAGTTATTGGGAGAGGGGGAGTGCAATTTTACTAAAGTCACGAATGAAATGATGGTAAAATCCAGCATGACCTAGGAAAGACTGCACATCCCATACATTTTTTGGGAATGGTAGGGAAGAAATGACATCAAATTTTGATTTATCTACTTGTATACCATCCCCATAAATGACATGTCCCAAAAATATACCTTGTTTCCCCATAAAATGACATTTCTTATAATTTAATACGAGATTATTTTCAATAAAACGACATAATACTGAAGCGATGCTACTCAAACATTCATCAAAAGAGAATCCATAAATAGTAAAATCATCTACGAATACTTTCATGAAATTATACAGGTAATCTAAAAAAATAATAACCATGCATTGATGGAAAGTACCCAGAGAATTGCACAGACCAAATGGAATCCTTCTATATACAAATGTACCAAAGGGGAAAGTGAAGGTTGTATTTTATTGGTCCTTGGGTGTAATAAGAATATGAAATTATCTACAAAACTCATCAAGGAAATAGTACTGGGACTTAACCTCTAGCCTCTCTAGCATTTGGTCAATGAATGGAAAAGAGAAATGGTCCTTCCTAGTGTGTTGTTTTTGTCGGCGATAGTCTATGCAGACACACCAACTATTCTTCAGATGAGTTGGAACCAATTCATTATTTTTATTTTTGATTATTGTAAGGCCAGTTGTTTTAGGAAATACATGAACAAGACTGACCCATTGGATATCAGAGATGGGGTAAATGATTTGGTCAACTAATACTTTTGTTACCTCCTTTTTCACAACATTTAGGAGGTTTGGGTTCATTCGATGTTGTGCCTGCCTCACTGTTTTAGCCTCATCATTTAATAAAATATGATGTGTGAAAATTGATGGGATAATACCAAGAATTTCAAAAAGTTTCCATCCTAAATCTTGTTTATACTCCCTCAAAAGTTCAAGCAGTTTCAATTCATACTCAGTATGGAGTGAACTATCAATGATGGCGGGCAACTTGTTTCCATTCTCAAGATATGAATATTTTGAATCTTGATTCAGTTGTTTCAGTTCCAATTCAGGTGAATTTTTTGTTGATGGAAGTGTGTGTGGTAGTGAGAGGTCACTAATCTCATCTAACTGCTCAATGGTATCATCCTCATATGAGGAATGAGCTTTTACAAGCATAGCAATATCATCGATGGTTATGTGATCCTCAATGTTCAAGAAATCATCAATTAATAAACATGCATGGAATTTTTCTGGATTGGTACAACATTAAATGCATGATTAAATACCCAAAATCTCAATAAAAGATGAAAATCAGAAAGGGGATTAGGGGAATGAAAATATTTTTTTTGAGAGGATGGCTGTACATCAATTTAATTAATAGAGAGAGGAATGTTCTTCTGAGTAGTGCTTCATGGCATCAATGATACTAAAGTGGAAAATGTCACCAACAAACTCCATAGATAATGTTCCATTATGGATATTAATTATGGTTTTGGCTGTTTTCAAGAAATTTATCCACAATATAATTAGATCATGTCCATTAATCCTATCATCTTATATTTTAAGCACATAAAAATCAGTAGGAAAAACTAAATTTTGAACCCTCACAAGAACATCCTCTAACACAGCAGAAGGATGTGCTATACTGTGATTTTCTAGCTAAAGGACTATCCTAGTTGGATTCAATTCTCCAACCTAAAATTAAGAGTAAATAAGTGAGGTATGGCATTTATGGAAGTACCTAAATCAATCATATAATTGGAAAATGAATACTCCCCTATGGTGCACGGAATCAAGAATGTTCCAGGATTATTGTTTGCAGTGAAAATTCTATCAATGATGAGACATTTCTCCCTAAACTTACCTTCTCATCACCACAAAGTCTCCTTAAATGTGTACACAACTCCTTTAAAAATGTTGCATATATTATAATTTGATTCACAACATCAATCAAAGTAATGTTAACCTGGACGTTTTTGAGAGTTTCCAATATTTTCTTATCAAGTTCAGTTTCCTTTGGTTTTCTTGGTTGGGTGGCCCATTGGGGAAATGGAAGAGGAATGGTTGGGATATGAGACTCATTGACATACACACATTTTCCTTTGGAAGTGATTCTCTCAGGATAATGATTTTCTTTTCTTGGACCATTTTCAGGAGTTGTAATGATGGTTTCTTCAGGAGTAAATGAATCTAATGGAGGGTTAATTTGGTTTTTATGTTGTTTCCCACTCCTAAGGGTGATTTCACTAACAGTTCCCTTATCCCTAGGGTTAACTATTGGTTGAGAAGGTAGTTTATCCAACTCATGTCTCTGGATTTCCCCCACCGAGTTAGAAAGTTTTCCTAATTGGGGTTTTAGGACTTGTATGGCTGCTTGGGTGGTTTTTTGGAATTGAAGATTGTTGGAATCCATTTTTTTCATCATTTATTCTAATCCAGGCTTGGGTTTTGGAGGGGTTTATTGGAAAGACCTTTGGTGTGGATAATGATTTTTCGGTGGTGGTGATGGATGACTACTCTTACCTGGTTGGTTCCATTTTTGTTGAGGTTGGTTTGAATACCCCCTTGCCTATATTATTGGTTTGATTTCCACCTAGGGTTGGATGGATAGTAAGGGTTATTCCTAAATGGTTGGTTATAGGGGAAGCCTGAAAATATTTCCTCACAACTCTCAGAAGTTTATCTCAATTAGGGGAATTGGTCAGAGTAGTGGGTATCAGAAGGAAATACACCATGATGGATTGGAGGAGGAGATTGAGATTTCCCTTGGGAAAGAGAAATTTGTCTAAGAAGGGTACTTACCTCTTCAAACTTCATGTCCACCTTCTTCTCGAATTCAGAACTCTGCACCTCATGGACACCAAAAATGGGTATACTAGACCTTGAAACGAATTGTTGAGTGTTCTTTGCCATGTTTTAAATTATGTTTCAAGTATAAATTGGGGTCTTATCAGTTATCACACCACCTACAACAACATCAATCATATTTCGATCAATAGGAATTAAAAATTCATAAAAATATTGTATTAAAAGTTGATCACTTATTTAGTGGTGTGGACAACTTGAACATAATATTTTAAATCTTTCCCAATATTCATGAATTTTTCCCCTTGAGATTGTATTATACCACATATTTCTTTCCTTATTGTTGCAGTTAGAGAGGCTGAGAAATATTTTTCAGGAAAAAGGCGTTTCATATCCACCCAACCTCTTATTAGGGAATTAACATAATATAACCAATCTTTTGCTATATCTTCTAAAGAAAATGGTAATTCTATAAGATTTACTTGTTCTTCATCCATATTAGCAAGTTTTAATGCTGAAAAAACAATATGAAATTATTTTAAATGATTGTGTGGATATTCTCCAGTGAGTCCATGGAATCTTGGTAATAAATTAATTTGACTGGATTTTAGTTAAAAATTGGGTGCCTCTCCTTGAATTTGAATGTAAGTGGGTTGTATATCAACATCAGGTGAGGTTATTTATCTTAATGTCCAGTTATTTTAATCCATGTTAGGAAAGTTTATTTCAATTTTTATGTTGTTTTTAGGAGAAGAAGATGAAGGATCAAGAAGAGTGTTGTTGTCTTGTGTGTCCTCCTTTGAAGTGTTGTCTTGTGTGTCTCGGGGTCGCTGACGTAAGATTCTCTCTAGTTTAGGTTCAAAAGGCGGTAAATCTCCCAAAGTAGTACACGTCATGTACAAAACCTACACAATAAGTGAATCACAACAAAAAAATATAGGTAAACGTATAATATAAAACAAATAAATATTCACATAATTTACAAAAATATTATCAAAAACACGCTCTAAAAACCGAAGCAATCCCCGACAATGATGCCAAAATTTGAATTCATTATCATGAAAAGTAAAATTAATAGTTATTTAAAGAATATTTTGTAGTCTATGGAAGACCCTAGTTCGTCTCTCAAGGATCATTGGTAGCTTATAGTGTGTATTTTTAATCAAGATTACAAAAATAAGAGGGTTATTTTGAAAACACTTTTATGAAAATAACTTAAATTAAAAAGTTTAATAGTTGATAGAATAAGGAGGTGATTTAAGAATCATGAGAGAATAATGTCACTTCAATTTTACTACAAATCTTGTATAGTTCATTATTTTGAAAATTTCACATGATTTTTTTTTACTCTTTGGTTGAGGGTTGTCGAGATCTTGATTCCCCTCTTACCTCTTAAAACATTACACAAAGTACCAACCTTGACATGACAATCGTGTTGTCAAGGTTTGGAATTAAAGAACAGATTAAGGGCTTCCAAAGCATACTAATATATTTTTTATGTGTGAGAGAAAGAGGATCCTTGTGTTTCCCTATCAGAACAACAAAAATTTCCCACTTGAAATTTCAACCAAATCGGTGTTGAAATGAAAAGCAGTTCACTTAATTAAACCCAAGAAATTAATTCAGAGGAGAGAAATGTTTAGATAAAACATAAGTGAAATAATACACACAAAAATTACACAAAACCAGTAGAGTATGAATTGTTGGAACTCCCTCCCAAGTATGTGTAGCTCCCTCAAAATGATCGTTCACCATTTAGATCGCCATCAAGAGGAGGAGAAGGCTTGGGTGGAACTTCACCTTCCTACTTGATCCCCCTATGAAGATAGTGGTATCCATAACTTCTTGAATGAGGAGAGGACTCATTTGGGTCTCCAAAACACCATATATTTTCCTCCTGGTCGAACTTACAAATTAGGATCCCAATGTTCCATTTTATAGGAAAATTGGAAGGTAGTTTTGAGAATCCTGATTTTGAGAAACCACTTAGTTCACGGTTTTCGATGGTTAGCCAGTCTTATATCACTTTTGAAAAAACTAAAAACTTGTATCCCCACTTCCTGAATATATCTACCAAAATTTTGGATACATTTGGACACCTACAGCTCGATATATGGATAGAACAGAACACACAACTTTTGACTCAGTTCAGATTCGGTGTCCGGGACAGATTACTTTGTTTGGGACCCTTAGTGGCCGAATTGGGATTGTGTGTCTTCATAAGAGTTTTATAAAATTGAATTTTGGACTAGCACACAAAATCTCAGCACATTTTTATGCACTGCAATTTCATAATCTACCCAACAATGGGAAAGTTTTCAAGGAAGCCATGCAGTTTTGGCCCATTTTTCTTCTCGATCATCTCCGAGGTCTCCAAATCCCCTCCTCTGCAATGGAATCATAAAAAAAAGTAACATTTCCAATTTTAAAAATGATAAACACAAAATAAATGATTAAAACATGGAATGAAATTTGTTATTATTTTTATAATTTTCAATATAAAAAAAGTTTAGCACAATGGCGTAAGGGTGAAAATGAAATAGTGAATCGTGGTGCGATCACCTTACCTAAGTTTATAGGATTTGAGGTTTTACTACGGTGTGGATTCTGGGATTTTTGACATGATATTTTTAGAGTAATGTGGAATGATATGTACTTAAACATTGTCTTTACCCTTTCACTATCATTTATATTCCACATATTTATGTGGCATGGAGTGGATGGTTACTACATGGTCATATTATTTTTAGACATGGTATCAAAACCACATCCACTTCAAACAAAATCCTTCTTCAATATATTCACTTTAAAAAGGTTATAAATACCTTCAGTGATTATGATCATAAAAAAATCAAAGGTTCAATAAACTCCCCTTTTTCATAATAAAAAAATCATTTAATATTTAAATAAAAGGTAATAAGGAGGTGTAGAAGAAAGATAAAGAGAAAAGATAAAGGATAGATATTTATAAATACCCATTTCCATGAAAAAAACACCCACTTGGAAAAATATCCTTCTCTTAGAGATATTACTTATTTTTTAAAACATTTAAACTTTTCTCCACCAAATTGAAAATTTTTTCATTCTACATTATACTTTTCTCAACTAAGAATAATGAACACTTCTCCCTCATTGTGATTAGAAAATATACTTAAAAATTAAATGGTTTTGATAAATAAGAGATAAAAAATTTACAATATTATCAAAGTCATCATAAAAAATATGATTTTGGAAATTTAAATAATATGTTTAAAAAAATTCAAAAAAAAATATTTGTGAAAAAGAAATCATAGAAAAGATAATATAAATAATTATAAGCATATAATTGAAATATCCCCTTTAATTAAATTAAAAAAATTCTAAAATTAGGGATTTTATGAAGATACCGTATAATTGAATATTTATGCTAATATATTCAAACAATATATCTCCCTTTTGAAAGTGGTATCTCAAAATTTTATGAAGAATATCAATGTGATTAGTTTATTAATGATGAATAGTATTTCTAGAGATTATTATGACACTAAAACTATCACATTTAATAGGATCAAGATAAAAGTTTACCCTAAAATCTAACAGTGTTTGTTTAATCCATATAATTTGGGTGTAAAAAATCCATACAACTATATATTCTTATTTGGTGGTAGAAATAGAAATTGAGATGTACTTTTTACTATTAAAAGAGATTGGAGAATGTCCAAAAGGCTAAAAGCTCCCACTTGTACCTTTTCTATCCAATTGAAATCCACCAAAATCAACATAAAAAAACTAGAATGATTAAAATAGGTTCTTTTAGGATAGAATAAACCATTATTTTTAGAACCTTAAAAAATTCCTTTTTAGTGATCATAAATGTGATTATTTAGGATGGTATTTAAAATGAGCACAAAGAAAAACACTATACATAATGTCTAGATAGGTTATAGTAAGGTAACAATCATAAATTTATGAAGCTTTTTTTTTCAATTTTTTTACTATATTAATCCAATTTTAGATTATAAGACATAGTAAAAAGTGTTCTAAATTCCTTATCATGGTCTTTATAAAAATTATTCAGAAGTTCATTAGAGTATTTTATTTAGATAAAAAAATTTTCATCCTCATTTTGAGAGAGTTGAAAATCAAGAATTTTTTTAACTCACATATAAATCTCATTTCATATTATTTTCTCACAAGATTTTAAAATAAATTTCATATAGATTCATTTTTTGATCCAAAAGATTGATCATTGACATATATTTGAATGATTAAAAGATTAATTGTAACATTTTTTTAGAATAATACTAGATCCACTTTTACAATTTTGAAATAATTTTATAAAAGGAAACTGGTTAACCTTTCATAACAAGCCTAAGGGAATTGTTTTAAACTATATAAATATTTAGTTAACTTGATTTTTTTTAGGAATTTTTGATTTTAAAAACTAAGTAGTTTTTTAAATAAATAATTCTATAGATAAAATCATTTAGAAAATAAATTTTAACTTTAATATGAAAAACCTTGAAATTAATATGGGTCAAGAATTCTCACAAGATTATTATTTATTCTATATGAGAAATGGGGGAAAAGGATTCACCATAACCAATTCCTTATTGATTATATCCTTTGGCTACAAGTTTATCTTTTTTACATGTGATGTTTCCTTTATCATCTAATTTATTTTTAAAAATAATTTTGTACCAATAACAGGGCGATCGTTAGGTCTTTAAATAATATTCCAAGAATCATTACATTGGAATTAGATTATATATTCTTATATAAAAAACCAATTTTTCATTGTAAATATTATCATCAAGGTTTTTAGGTTCTAGAAAAGAAATAAAATAATGATGACCAACATTATTTAATATTGATCTTCTAGTATGAGTGATAGTTTTAAAATATTCGATAATATTTTCCAATGGATGGTATTTGGATTTTTTCAAAGATTTAGTTAAATGACTAGAATAAGTTTCAATGATAGGATCTTTAAATTATGGTTTATTATATAAAGTGAAAGGTTCAAGGTTATCCATGTGTTTTAATTGGAATTAAGGTTTAATAATATTTTCATTAAATTTCATACGAATAGATTCTTAAATGTATTTGGTTCTTTTATTGAAGACTAGGTAGGTTTTAATTGAGTTTGAGTACCCAAAACTGATTAACTTGTTAGATTTTGGATCAAATTTACCTAGTTTTTCTTTAGAGTTATTAATATAACATTTACATGCAGACACTTTAAAAAATACTACTTTTAGAATATTATTTCTCCACAATTCATAAGGGTTATTTTTAAGGAAGGGTATTTTGAGGCCATGAATTATGATAAAACAAGAAGTATTGACTGGATCGACCTAAAATTATTATGGTAAATTGAAATAATTAAAGATGGATATTGATATTTCCTGAAGTGTTTGATTGATTTTTTGGACTACCCCATTTTGTTGAAGAGTTCTAGGAGTGTAAAAATTATGATCATAAACTTACAAATCACAAAGTTCATCAAACTATTTATTATCAAAATATATTCCATGATATATTCAAATAAAAATTATTTTTATACCTTTTTCATTTTTTACCATCTTGGTGAATCTTATAAATATTTTACTAGATTCATATTTATGTTCCAAAAAATGACCAAAGTGAATCTTGTATAATAATCAACAATCACAAAAGAGTATGAGTTTCCTAAATAACAACCCTTCTCTTTAATACACATTAATACATGATTTATTACATAATATTACACTTAATAAAACTTGGAATATAAATAATTATAGTGTCTTTGGAAATTATGTATATCACATAACAATTTAAAATAGGAAACCAACATATTTATTGAAATCTTCCTTAACATACTTTCACTTAAACTACTTGGGATAACCTAGGGGAATACATAAGAAAGGGGTAATATATAAATCCTAGTAAGGGAATAAACATGGAATAAATGAATAATTTATTACACGTTATAAAATAGGCAAAAAGGAGTGATAATAATAAACATGAATAACGAGACATGGTATAGTATAATAATCATAAAGGAAACATGGGAAATTTGGAAACAACATAAAATATTACATCATAAACATAGATCAAGGATAAATTCCAAGAAATCATGATGGAAAAATTCCCAAAAGGAATCAGGTTTAATCCCTATATCAACATGACATATCATGAGACTAAACATTACCCAATGCATTGGTGCACTATATAATTCTGCGTGCACTCGTTACTTTCATTTCATTCTCATGCTTAATTGTTCCACATAGATCATATGACATGGATTAATTCATCATCATATATTATTACATGATAAATTAGTGTGTAATAAATACATTTAAGTCTCAATTAAAATAGATATAAGTGTATAAAGGAGAACACCCTTAACAGGAAATGGGTATGGTATTCACTACACAATTGTTTTGGAATGGAAAATTGTGGTGAAATTTCGACAGCATAACAACATCACTTAAAAATTCATAAAATGTGTTGATGATATTTAAAGGGGTATATAATAATTTGAAAATAAAATTTTAAGTAATAGGGACATGCAAAGAAATATACCAACATTATTAATTGGAAATATAAGACATAAGATAATAAAGAAATTTGAATAAAGAAGAGAATGTGATGATCCCTTACTTGAGTGTGTGACTCCATGTCCAAATTCTAGCGAGGAGATTATTAAGAGTTTGTGGGAGACTTTTGAGTACTCTAGAGAAGTGAGGTAATATTAAGGATATTATCAAAGGATTTTTAGTGAATTTAATTGAGATATTGGGTGGGTTTATATAGGAAATGAGTGGATATTTATTCAATATTTATCAAATATAACTTTCGGACTCTATATAATAAAATAAAAAAACCACAAACAATCCCAAGGTTTCTTCAAAATGGGAGTGGTTTAAATTATTTCATAATTCCATGGGATTAACTTAAAAAAAATAATTCCCTTTCTTATGTGAAAGTGAGTCATACTCTTAAGGAAATGATTTTAAAACCTTAAAATATATTAATTATTTTGGAGGATTCATAAGGGCTTCATAAAGTTTATCAAATAAAAATAGAATAATATTATTTTAAATTTGAAACATATATTTGGTCGTGTATAACCATTATATTATTTATTACATCAGTTTTTGGTCATTATGATGTCATAATACACAAAGTATATTTATACGGTATTTAATTTTTAACCAAAAATTTGGTTGTCTCAGAAAATTATAAAAAATTTAAAATTGGATATTTTCAAAGATATGATTCCAAAAATAATATTAATTTTTTTCAAATAATTTTCTAAATATGTGTATTTTCACTTTTTAAATAAGAATTGACATTTATTGATAAATGTTGGGTATTTTTGACAATATCAATTTTCCATCCCCTATAAAAATTACATTTGACTTCATAAAAATTATATGATCGATTATATTTGATAAAAATGATTTGATAATAATATTTTATTAAAAAGTTATGTATTTAAAAAATTCATTAATTCATCAAAATAAATCCCTTAATTGAATTTGAATATTTTCTAAAAATACTCTTTGTGTTTTATTGTATCAGGATAAAAATCATTTGTAAAGTAACAATAATATGATTAAAATATAATAATTATTTTATAAAAATAATGTACATAATCATATTTCTATGGTATTGATACATACCCCTTTAATACACCAGAAAACGCTTTAAGGCTAAGGTGCTTGATTGTGAGGCTTTCATGATGTGGTTCAACAAACATGGTTTGGGCCGTGATCTTGACGAGATTTAAATTCTCCTATAAATGGTTTTTCTCATGATTAAGTTGTTGGATCTAAGCTTGTTATTGGTCAAGGGAAAATCCCAGTGATTATATCTCCCTCAGAAGCTCTGATAAATGAGCTTCATAGGGTATGATCTTACTGGTTGAGGACATCACTTCCTTTGTCTGCGTCGACTGGATTTTTTAAAACCCTATATTTATAATAATCATGCGATCACTGTTCAATGGATATATTTTCAACGATAATGATACTTAATGGTATTTTAAATCCAATTGGATATAATAAAACAAAATTAATGCATCTGTTTTCTATAATCATATTACTTAATAATACACCTAATTAAAACAAAAGGGGAATTGTATTTATAATAGTTCGGGTCATTAAAATATTCCCCCTTAAGAAATTTCAACATCAATTTTTTTTACCACATTAAAATAGATAATGGTAACTCTGTTTCATCACCTCCTCAAGTTCCCACATAACTTTTTCAAACTTATGGTTTCTGCACAACACTTTTAGAAGATGCATTGTCTTATTTCAAAGAATTTTGTCTCTATGGTCTATGATTTTCATAGGATACTATTCATAGGAGAGATCATTATATAATGGTACCAATTATGGATTGAGTACATGTGAGTGGTATAGTATATAATTTATCAATAGGGATACATAGAATACATAATTTATATGGCATCCCTCCTTTTTATTACGTAATTTGTCATTACATTTTACATACAGAGGATCTTTAAAATCTAGTGTCTTGGAAATCATGAACATAATACATGAAAACAACATAAAACATCCTTCTAATAAAATTGTACGGATTAATCATAGTTTCATCCTAAGTAAAATTAGTTCATATCATAACCTGGAGACATACATCAAAGGAAAGGGTGAGCAGAAGGCTTAGTAAGGAAAACAAGTGAAACAGTTGACATGTGATCTTGAGCAAAATTAAAAAGAACATGACATAAATCATAAAGGCATGAGCAATGGAAGAATAGGAATATAATAATAAAAATAACATGAATCATAACTTGAATATGTGGATACAACATTTAATTTATACATTCATGAACATATCACCAAATTTTATCCCCGAGGTGTCATAAAAATTACGAAGGTTATTCACCAAGGTGTCGTGAAACTTGTCATCTCTAGAGATTAATTTATTTACCCAATGAAATGGAGAGATATCAGGATTCAACCTTAATATGTATTTATTTACATGTGATCCACATAGATCACAATAAATAATTTCATAAATAACCCATAGAGAACAAAAGAAATGGGTTTCATTTCAAAATTGTGATGTTTTAAAAATTAAAAAAAGATCATTATGTCATTTATAACCCATAGAAAGGGAGTGAGGGTTATATGTATTTAAATTACAGAATAAAATATATATATTTTTTGGTATATTTATGAACACCCATAGAAACAAAATAGGTCTGGGTATTAACATAAATAAAACAAGAGAGAAAGAGAGAGAAATTTTGAGGTGAAATTTCTGCAGCATAACGGCTATATATCATGGTTTTAAAAAATAATAAAAAGAGTGGGGAGAAGGGTCTCCCATAAATAAATTAAACATTTAAAAGTATAGGGACATAAAAAAAATAAGATCATGGTGTGGAAATTTTAATGACACACCACATGAAAAGTAAACTTGAAAGGAAAGAGAAAGTGCAGTTTCTTTTACGAAAATTCGGCAGCCTAACGGCGTCACGGAAAAATTCAGAAAATCAATTGATGAGAGAAGAAAGGGTATCTCATAATTTGGAAATGAAATGGAAAGTAGTAAATATATATAATAACAATACCCCTTATAATAAAATGGAACTATAAGACATAACATAAAGGAAGTCATGACTCAAAAGAGGAGGGTGAAAGGTTCCCTTACCTTGAAGAGTAACTTTGAAAGCATGAAGTTCGGGACCTTAGGAGGCTTGAGAGAACCCGGGGAGGACTCCTTGAGAGGTAAGGAGACCTTAAATTCATGGAGGAGGATTTTGGAATCAAATTAATGAGGGAAATGGATTGGTATTTATAGGAAGAATAAATTATTAATTTCCAAAGGACACCTCATCGGTGGTATTTGCAAAATCATGGGCTTTCCCATGGTATTTGCCCATGATATTGGCCACTTGGGACACCTCATAGCATATATCACTATTCATAAGTCTACTAGAAATCTTACATCATTATTACATCGTTAATGATGTCATTAATCACCCGAAACTCAAAACTGTATTTTTACTATTCACCGAAAATTCATCTGTTTCATAAAAATCCCAAAAATTCACCCTAACCTAATATATATTCTCTAAATTAAAAAATGAACTCCATTTTATAAAAATAATTTTCTAAATAATTTTAATTTAATTTTTAAATAAAATAATTATTTATTCCAAAAATACAACATTAAAACTATAACTCATTTTGTAACACCCTAAAAAAGTAATCAAGGTCCCATAAAATTATCGTATAACCATAATACAGTAAAGTAAAAATTTATGATTATATTTTATGAAAATATATTTCTATTTTAAATTATTAAATTAATTATAAAATTGTAAATAAAATATTTATGACATACAAAAATACCAAAACATATACTATGATCGTTTTTCACTTTTAAGATGTTTAAATTGTATTTATACATTGATGGGTGAAGTTTCTATTTTTTTGGCCAATTTATTATTCATTACTATTCATACAGGTGTGTTACTATTCATACTTTACTATTCAATAAAAATAAAGTTGATCTTATTAGACTCTAAATTTTTCACTGATCACAACTGTAGAAGACTATTTTTTGAAAATCATTTCACATTATTAATTATTTAAAGTTTACATAAATATTTTAAAATACCTTTTTCCCAAAATTCATCAATAATACACATCCTATATTTTTCTAGATATTTGAAATTTACAAACATTTCCATAATAATAAATAACAATTTTATTTATATAAAAGGATTACACAAAGTAGCTAAGGTCTCGTTACATATCCCCTTATAACACCAGCAACAGACCTAAGTGTAAGGTGTGCTATGGTGATAGAATTCTGGGGTAGCTCAGACAAAATTTCTCGTGTGGTGATTTCTATCAGCTTGAACTTATCCCATAGGCGATTCTGTTCAAGCTTCCCATGTTGAAGTTCATCTTGGGCTTGGTCCAGAGAAAAGCCCAGTGTTGTTAATTCCTTCCCAAGCTCTGATAGATGGGCATCATATGGCCCGAGTCTACTGGATGAGGCCATTAAATCTTATTTCTGTATTAATTAACCAAGATAACTGTATTTATAAAAACACAACGTTGAGATTATAGTTTCTAATGGTCATATTGACCAACGATCATATAACAATCGAAACCCAACGGTCTCATTTTAATTATACCCACTTCATTAATTAATGGATACAGTTTTGTTGAGTATAAAAGAAAATAACCCACAAATTTAGGAAACAAATATAATTAAAAATTTCGGGTTGTTACATTCTTCCCCCCTTAAGAAATTTCATCCCCAAAATTTTATCTCATACCCTCTGATTATAAAAGGTGTGGGTACTTCTGTCTTATAGACTCCTCTAGTTCCCACATGGCTTCTTCACATTTTTCGTTCCTCCACAACACCTTAACAAGGTGGGTAGTCTTGTTGGGTAGAACCTTGTCTCTACGATCCAAGATCTCCACTGGCTGCTCCTCATAAGAGAGGTCATGTTCCAGTTGTACTACCTCTGGATTTAGTACATGTGAAGGTTCAGGTATGTACTTCCTCAAGAGGGATATGTGGAAGAAATCATGAACTTGTGCTAGATTTGGAGGAAGTGCAAGCCGATAGGCCACTGATCCCACACGATTAATGATTTCATAGGGGCCAATGTACCTAGGGATGAGCATCCCTTTTTTTCCAAACCTCATGACTATCTTCTAAGGTGAAATCCGAAGAAAGACTTTATCACCAACATCAAACTCCATGTCCCTTTAACGGTTGTCAGTATAGATCATTTGCCAACTCTGAGCAGCCTTAACGTGTTACTGGATGGCATGGACCTTTTCTGTCATCTCTTGCACAAGATCAGGCCCAATAAGCTTTCTCTCACTAGATTCATCCCAACAAGTAGGAGTTCTACATTGCTTCCCATATAGAGCTTCATAGGGTGCCATTTGAATGCTCGAGTAGAAGTTATTGTTGTAAGAGAACTCAACTAAATGGAGATGTTGATCCCATCCACCTTTAAATTCCATTGAACTTGTTCTCAACATGTCCTAGAGTGTTTTAATAGTCCTTTCAGATTGGCCACTAGTTTGGGGGTGATAGGACATACTGAAATTCAATTCAGTTCCCAGATCTTGTTGAAGACTTCTCAGGAATTTTGATGTGAACCTTGGATCACGATCAGATATGATAGAAAGTAGAACTCCATGCAGCCTTACTACTTCCTTCATGTAAATCCTGGAAAGTTGATCAAGAGATAAATCTTCCCAAATGGAGATAAAATGGGTAGCCTTGGTGAGACGGTCCATAATAACCCATATCACATTGTTTCCTTTGAAGGTTCTCGGGAGAATAGTGACAAAGTCCATAGTGATATTGTCCCACTTCCAGTCTGGTATGGGTAGTGGTTGCAATACCCCTTTTGGAAGTTTTCACTCTGCCTTCACTTGCTGACATACCAGGCACCTTGAAGTGTAGTCAGTAATCTCCCTTTTCATATTATCCCACCAATATTGATCACGAAGGTCCCTATACATTTTCATGATACTAGGATGTATAGATAAAGTAGAGCTATGAGCTCCATCCATCAACTCCTTCTTTATTTCCAGAATATATGGAACACATAGTCTTGTACAAAATTTTAGTACATCTTCTTGATCTATATTGAACTCAGGAAACTTTCCATCCTTCACAACCTCAAACTTCTTCTGTAACAAATGATCTTATTTACGAGCTTTTTTGATCTTCTCTAGTAATGATGGTTGAGAAATCATTTGGGTTAGGGTTGATTATTTCCCTTCCTTTATAATTCCCATGTCCAGTTTTACTAGGTCATTGATCAAAGGATCTCTTTGAATCCTCATAATGGAAAAAACAATTGGGTATTTCCTGCTTAATGCATCATCGAATTTATTTTCTCTTCTGGGATGATAATGAATTTAATAATCATAGTATTTAAGAAGTTCCAACCATCTCCTTTGTCTCATGTTCAATTCCTTTTTTGTGAAAATATACTTCAAACTTTAATGGTCCGTGTATATATCACATTTCTCCCCATAAAGATAGTTCCTCCATATATTCAGAGAAAAAATGACCATAGCCAGAGCCAGATCATGTGCAGGATAGTTCTTATCACGAGTATTCAACTTTCAATATGTATAAGCAATGACCTTTTCCTTTTTCATGAGGATTCACCCAAGCCCTTTTAGAGATGCATCACTAAAAATAACGAATCCCTCTCCACTTGAGGGCATAGTTAACATGGGTGTGGTAACCAATATCTTCTTCAACTCTTGGAAACATTACTCAAACTCCTTTGTCTAGATGAACTTGAACCCTTTTCGAGTTAACTTGGTTAATGGATTAGAAAGACATGAATTTTTTTTCACAAACCTCCTATAATATCCTGCTAATCCAAAGAAACTATGAATCTCAGTTATTGTTGTAGGCTGAGGCCAATCCTCTACAACTATTGTCTTTATAGGGTCAACTGTGATTCCTTCATTGGTAACAATGTGCCCCAAGAAAGAAACTTGTTGTAACCAGAATTCACTTTTACTAAACTTTACAAAAAGCCTATCCTTATGTATAGTTTGAAAAATAACCCTTAGATGATCCTCATGCTCCTTACGAATTTTGGAATATATCTGAATATCATCAATTAAAACTACCAAAAAGTTATCAAGGTAGTCCTTAATGACTCTATTCATAAAATCCATAAAAATAGTAGGTGCATTAGTCAGTCCAAAAGGAATAACAACAAACTCATAATACCCATATCATGATCAGAAGGAAACTTTTGGAATATCTTCTTTCTTCCCCCTCAACTGATGATAACCATATTGAAGATCAATCTTAGAGAAGAATTGATCCCCATGAAGTTGGTCAAATAAGTCATCAATTATTGGAAGAGGGTATTTGTTTTTTACTATGATCCCATTCAGTTCTCTATAATCAATGCATAGCCACATCGATCTATCCTTATTCTTCACAAAGAGAACAAGTGTTCCCCAAGGAGGCACACTCGGTCAGATAAAACCCTTCTCCAAAAGATCTTGGAGTTTATTCTTTAATTACTCTAGCTTCACATTTTCCATCCTATATGGGGTCTTTGATATCAGATGAGATCCAGGTATGAGTTAAATGGAGAACTCTACCTCTCTTTTTGGGGGAGGTCTGGGTAACTCCTCAGGAAATACTTCAACGCATTCTTGGATGATGGAGACATTTTTTATCCTTAAACTCTCATATACTTCTTATTCTTCATCGATTAACTCCATAAAGAGGGATATATGGGGGTTTTCTAGACAAAGATCAGGTTGAGATATCTCTCCTTGGAGAATAACTGAAGGTTTTCCATTCAAGAATACTAAGATTTATTTACTTCTGCATTTGATCTTACATTATACTTTGAGAGCCAGTCCATCCCTAGTATAATGTCAAATTCCATCATGAGAATGACTACTATATTTTTGATAAGATTGTTCTAACCAAAGTAAACACTAGAGTTTCAAAACACTGACGATGCTCGGATAATCCCACTAGGAGTATTGACTGATAACTCTACTTTTAGCAAGTCAGGGGTTGATTCTAAATTCTTTACAAACTTAGAGGAAATAAAAAATGCGTAGAACCAGAATCAAACAAAGTACTTTCTAGCTTTGAGAGAACAACAAGAGTACCTGCTACCACATCATTTGGAGCTTCATCTTCAATTGTCATGATATAAAAACCATGAACTTGATAACTTGGTCTTTTCTAAAGATCATGGTGGTTCCCCTCCATTGCCATCGGATTTGGACAATGATTTGTAAAGTTCCCAAGTTGTCCACACTTAAATCACTAAACATCAGGTAGGGCCTGCACCATCTTACCCTTGTCGTTAGTGTTTGGAAGTTGATGTTTCACCTCACTATGAATATTCCTCACAATATGGCCAATCATCCACACTTTTAGAATTTCCTGATCCAGATCAGGCAATTCCCCAAATGCTTCTTCCCACATTTATTACACGTGGGACGTTTCACTTACTTTCCTCCTCTTCCCTAATCAAAGGTCCTCCCTATGCTGGGATCCATTGATCTCTTTTTGTCGTTTGATTTATGAGACCACTGTGTCTCACCGAACTCCAGTTTGACTTTCATTTCACTCTGTATGATCTCCTCATAGCTGTCATAGTCTTGGTTGGCTAGATTCTTCCACAGATAAGGTCTCAGTCCACTAAAGAATCTATCAACCTTAACATTAGGATCCTTGACAGAGCATGAGGTATAATAGGAAAGTCTTGTAAAGATCGTCTCGTAGCTTCCCAAATATTCATTCTCCTTCTGCTTCAGCTCGAGAAACTCCTTCTCCATTCTTGTTCTCATGGAACGAGGGAAATACTTACTAAAGAAGATCCCTCTGAAATCTTACCACTCTATATCCTCATCCTCCACTCTTTGCCTCGTGTTTTTAATCAGTTCCCACCACTGATTAGCTTCTCCCTCTAAGCGATAGACAGCCAGGGTGACCTTCTCTTGCTCTGAACAGCGGAGCACAAAAAATATATTCTCTATAGAGCTGATACACTATTTAGAAATAAATGGTTCGGTCTATCCACTGAAGGTAGGTGGTCGTTGGTGCATAAAGGACTCAACCGAATTTTGTTCCCTTCACAGTGAGATTGGTCACTCAGCTTGATTCAAGTCATTTCCCATAACTTGAGTTAGTTGGTTCATCATTCATATGAATGTTTCCATTCCGGCTTCCATCAGAGGGCTGCCAGCACATGGTCCATTGCAGTCACCATTTGCAGGATTCCTCTTATTTCCTTCCATTTATAAAAGAATAAAACCTTAGTGAGAAACTTATTTCATTTACGAATCTTTTAACAATAAATTATTCTATGTCTTAAAACATCTTTAAACAATTACATTTCTCTATAAATCCTTCATAATGATTCATAAAAAGCTTATGATTAACCAAATATATCCCCTTGGAGTGTCGTAACCAAGAGTGCAACAAGGCTCATTATTGTGTACAAGGATACCCCGGGTCAAGCCCAAAACTCCTTGTCAGAGTTTTCACTCCTAGGTACCTCTGTACCAGAGCCGCCTCTACTTGATCGTATCAAGACAGGGATGTATTTGCTTAATAAACCACTTACTCAACACTCACCAAAATACCAGAAATTTTTTCTATATTTAAACTTTTATATAGGATTATTTCTAAAGTTTTCAAAGACTAATTTTCATAAATTACTAAACTATACTTTGATACCAACTATGGCATCCTGCCTTTTTATTACGTAACTTTTCATTACATTTTACATACAGAGGATCTTTAAATTCTAGTGTCTTGGTAATCAGGAACATAATACATGAAAAAAACATAAAAATCATTCTAATACACTTTTAAGGCTTAATAATAGGTTCATCCGAAGTACAATTACTATATCTCATAACCTGGAAACATACATCAGTGGAAAGGGTGAGCAGAAGGCTCAGTAAGGAAAACAAGTGAAACAGTTGACATGTGATCTTGAGAAATATTAATAAGAACATGATATAAATCATAAAGGCATGAGAAATGGAATAATAATAATATCATAATAAAAATAACTTGAATATGTGGCTACAACATATTATTTAGACATTCATGAACATATCACCAAGGTTTATCTCGAGGTGACATAAAAATTACTAAGTTTATTCATCAAGGTATCGTGAAACTTGTCATCTATAGAGATTAATTTCTTTACTCAATGAATTAGAGAGATATCAGGGTGCAACCTTAATATGTCTTTTTTTACATTTGATCCACATAGATCATAATAAAACATTTCATAAATAACCCATAGATAACAAAAGAAATGAGTTTCATTTCAAAATTGTGACGTTTTAAAAGTTAAAAAAAGATCATTATGTCATTTATAACCCATGGAAAGGGAGTGAGGGTTATATGTATGTCAATTCCAGAATCCAATATATATTTTTTGGTATATTTATGAACACCCATAGAAACAAAATAGGTCTGTGTATTCACATAAACAAAACAAGAGAGAAAGAGAGAGAAATTTTGAGGTGAAATTTCTGCAGCATAACGGCTATATATCATGATTTTAGAAAATAATAAAAAGAGAGGGGAAAAGAGTATCCCATACACAAATGAACCATTTTGAAGAAGAGAGAAATAATAAAAAGAAATAAGATCATGGTGTGGACATTTGAATGACACACCACATGAAAAGGAAACTTGAAAGGAAAGAGAAAGCATGATTTCTTTTACGAAAATTCGGCAGCCTAACGACGTCACATAAAAATTAAGAAAATCAATTGATGAGAGAGAAAAGGGACTCTCGTCATTTGGAAATGAAATGTACAGTAGTAAATATATATAAGAACAAGACCCCTCATAATAAAATGGAACTATAAGACATAACATAAAGGAAGTCATGACTTAAAAGAGGAGGGTGAAAGGTTCTCTTACCTTGAAGAGTAACTTTGAAAGCTTGAAGGTAGGGACCTTGGGAGGATTGAGGGAACCTTGGGAGGACTCTTTGGGAGGTAAGGATACCATAAATTTATTGAGGCGGTTTTTTGAATCAAATTAATGAGGTAAATGACTTGGTATTTATAGGAAAAGTGAGGGAATAAATTATTAATTTCCAAGGGACACCTCATCGGTGGTATTTTCAAAACCGTGGGCTTGACCATGGTATTGGACACTTGGGAAACCTCATAGAATATCTCACTATTCATAAGTCGAACAGAAAGCTTACATCATTATTACATCATTAATGATGTCATTAAACATCTGAAACTCAAAACTGTATTTTTACTATTCACAAAAATTCTACTATTTTAGAAAAATCCCAAAAATTTACCCTAACCTAATATTGATGCTCTAAATTCAAAAATGAACTCCATTTTATGAAAATAATTCTCTAAATATTTTTAATTTAATTTTTAAATAAAATCAATATTTATTCCAAAAATACAACTTTTAAACTATAACTCATTTTGTAACACCGTAAAAAAGCAATCAAGGTCCCATAAAATTATCATATAACCATAATACAATAAAGTAACAATTTATGATTACATTTAATGAAAATATATTTCCATTTTAAATTATTAAATTAATTATAAAATTTTAAATAAAATATTTATGACATACAAAAATACCAAAACTTATACTATGATCGCTTTTTCACATATAAGATGTTTAAATTGTATTTATACATTCATGGGTGAAGTTTCTATTTTTTTGTCCAATTTACTATTCATTACTACTCATACGGGTATGTTACTATTCATACTTTACTATTCACTAAAAAACAAGTTGATCTTATTAGACTCTAAATTTCTCTCTGATCACAACTACAGAAGACCATTTTTTGAAAATCAGTTCACATTATTAATTATTTAAAGTTTACAAAAATATTTTATAATACCATTTTTTCCCAAAATTCATCAATAATACACATCCTATATTTATCTGAATATTTGAAATTCACAAACTTTTCCATAATAAGAAATGAAAATTTTATTTATATAAAAGGATTACACAAAGTAGCTGAGGTCTCGTTACATGTCCCCTTATAACACCAACATATGACCTAAGTGTAAGGTGTGCTATCGTGATAGAATCTTGGGGCGACTCAGACAACAATTCCTGAGTGGCAATTTCTATCAGCTTGAACTTCTCCTGTAGGCGATTCCATTCGAGCTTCACATGTTGATGTTTGGCTTGGGCTTGGTCCAGAGCAAAGCCCAATGATTCTACATCCTTCCCATGCTCCGATAGATGGGATTCATATGGCCCGAGTCTACTGGATAAGGCCATTCAATCTTTTTTTCTGGATTAATTAACCAAGATAACTGTATTTATAAAAACACAACGTTAAGATTATAGTTTCCAATGGTCATATTGACCGATGGTCATATATCAGTCAAAACCCAACGATCTCATTTTAATTATACCCACATCATTAATTAAAGGATATAATTTTTTTGAGTATAAAATAAAATAACACACAAATTTAGGAAACAAATATAATTAAAATGTTCGGGTCGTTACAATGTACATAAGATAGGTTTGGTGGGAGTATAAGTCGGTAGGCAACCACTCTAATGCAATCAAGGACCTTAAAGGGGATGACCTGTCTTGGAATAAGTTTTCCCTTCTTCCAAAATATCATCACTATTTTCTATATAGATATGCGGAGGAATACCAGGTATCTCATATCAAACTCTAGGTCTCATCAATGATTGTCTGCATAGCTATTTTTTCGACTCTGAGTAGCCTTGATGTGATACTAAATGGTCTTAAACTTTTCCACCAGTTCCTCGACCATTTCATGAACTAGCATTTTTCCTTCCCCAACTTTATCCCAACATGCAGGTGTTCTCCACATCTTCCCATAAAGGGCTTCATAGGGAGCCATTTGGATGCTAGATTGGGAACTATTATTGTATGAGAAATTGACTAAAGGAAGATGTTGATCCCATCCTCCTTTAAAGTCCATAGAACATGCTCTCAACATGTATTTGAGTGTCTAAATAGTCTGCACAGATTGGCCATTAGTTTGAGGTTGATAAGATATACTTAAGTTCAACTCAGTATTTAAAGTATGTTGGTGACTTTTTCGAAACTTAGAGGTGAATCTCAGATCTTTATTGGATAAAATCAATAATGGTAATCCATACAACCTTACCGTTTTTCTGATGTATATCCTTGAAAGTTTACATAGTGAGAAGTCCTCTTGAATCACAATTAAGTGTGCAGTCTTTATATAGAAATCCACCACAACAAAGATATTAGTGTTTCCTCTGGATGCCTTCGAAAGTATGGTGACAAAGCCCATTTTGATGTTTTCTCATTTCCATGTAGGTATTGGTAATGGTTGAATCATACCCTTATATTTTCACCTTTCTACCTTCACTTGCTGACATACAAGAAATATTGATGTATATTATGTGATCTCTTTATTCATATTGTCCCATAAATAGTGTTATTAGAGATCTTGATACGCTTACAGGATGGATAGAGAAGGTCAAACTATGTACATCATTTGAAAAATCCTTCTTTAGATTAGGATTTGATGGTACACATAGTCGTGACCTAAATCTTACAACTCCTTCGTCATTAAAATTTAACTTTGAGGATTTACCTTTTCTTATAGTTTCCACTTTCTTTTTAATTCCAACATTATATATTTATTAATCCTTTATCCTCTCTATAAGGGATAATTGAAAAATAATTTCTGAAAGGATTGATAATGTTCCTTCCTTTATGACTCCCTTTCCCATCCTTTCAAAACCTAAGAAGATTGGATCCCACACAATTATCATCAATAAAAAAATTATTGGATCCATTTTTACTTAGATTATCTTCCGATTTTTTCTATTTCCTAGGATAGTAGTGAATTGAGTAGTCATTGTCCTTGATCAGCTCTAACCATCTTCATTGTCGCATATTCAGCTCTTTTTATGCGAATATATACTTTAGGATTTTGTGATCTGTATGTATTTCACACTTCTCACGAAAGAGATAATGCCTCCATGTTTTCAAAGTGAGGATCACTATTTCTAAATCTATATTGTACATTGTGTAGTTCTATTCATGAATATTCAACAGCCTTTAAGTCTAAGATATTCCTTTTTTATTCTACATCAACACATAACCCAATCCCTTCTTCGAGGCATCATTAAATACCATGTAAAGTTATCCACTTGTGAGTATTATGAGTACATGGGTAGTGAAAAGAATCATTTTCAACTCCTTGAATATCTCTTCACATTCATCAGTCCAAGTAAACTTGAATTCCTTTCGATTCAGCTTTGTTAGAGGGTTTGAAAATGATGAGAAGTTTCTCACAAATCAACAATAATACCCAATTAATCCATGTAAAATATGGATATCTATCCCAGATGTTGGCCTCGACCATCCTTCAATTGATTATGTCTTTAAAGATAATTATTTTGATGATTTCCTCCAAGATTGAAACTTCCTTTAATGAGAACTCACATTTTCTGTACTTGGCATAAAGATTCTCATTCCATAAGGTCTTTATCAGAGTGCTCAAATTATACTCATGCTTCTCCTTTATTTTAAAGTATATTATAACATAATCTATAAATACTACCACAAATTTGTTGAGTTAATCTCTAAATAATATATTCATCAAGTCCATGAATATTTATTGGGCATTAGTGATTCATAATAGAATTACTATGAGCTCGTAGTTCCTGTACCTTATATGTAAAAAAATCTTGGGGATATCCTCCTTCTTCACCCTAAATTGGTAATATCACGCTAACAGATCCACATTGAAGAGGTATTTTTATCCATTTAACTGATCAAACAAGTCATCAATCTCTAGTAGAGGATACTCATTCTTTATCGTGATCTTGTTGAGCTTACAATAATCAATGCAAAGGCACATTGACCCATCCTTCTTCTTGAAAAATAGGATTGGTGCACCTCATGGTGAAGTGACACATGCCTGTCGTGGGGTGAGACAAAAACAAATATTACCTAAGTTAAAATGTAGTAGAGTGGTTATCCTAGGTTGTCTCTTGAGAGGAGTGCACAACAATTAAGCTGTCACCTTTAAATAAGAGAAATAAGTGAGGATGTTTTTAGAAATTGATTGATTTTGAAAAGACAAGAGTGAATGAAAGAGGTTTAAGAAAAGGATTGAGAACAAATTGATAAAACAATTAATTGAAACTATTATATGAGAAGGGTGATTAGGTTAGAGTTGGTTCTCCATTTGTAATTCTATCATAGTTCCAATTTATCCAATTCTCTTCTGCTAAATCGTTAAGAGTGGGAATCCATGATCATTTCTTCTCACTCCCTTGGTCAATTAAAAATATGAGAATAAACCTTACTAAAATATTAGGTTGGTATACTCTCCTTACAATGTGTAGTATAATTGTAGAAAATACCCCCAATTATCTTAGGCATTTCGCAATCGGGTCTTGTTTATCCCAAGTAATCAAGAACATTCACTACTCCTCACACACGTACCGGTGATCACCGAGTACTTCACCACTAAGTCCTGGTCTATTCCATCATTTATAAACCAGAACCTAGTGGAGGGAGATATTGATCATTGACCAAATATAAATTAACAACAGAATCTAAAATCAGATACAATCGTACATGATAATAAAAACTGTTATAGGAAATTGAAACTGATTCACAGAAGAGAAGAGGATTTTAAAACATTAATAGAAGGAACTCAGGAAATTCAACATGGTAAACCTCTCCTTACCCAATCACACATATTTTTACCCCACCATGGTAAGGGTTATTTTTACTAAGGGGAAATAATAATTCATTACAAAACTAAGAAGAACAAAAGAGAGAAAACAAAGAACAGAAAATTTGATGCTCCAGATTCTGTCCTCCAGAAGTTTGCCTATGTTCTGCACAACAGATGGCCAAAACCCACTGAGTTCCCTTATTATAGAATGTTGGAAATAAAGTTTTATATTGACTCTAAAAATTTGAGTCATTAGACAGGTGTAAAGAAAGATATGGCCGAATCAATGAACATTACTTTTCTGGATGCCAAAAACTGTTTCACCCACTCCACTTGGACCCGCCCAAACGATGCCTTAATGAGATTCATATTTTATGAAATTTAATGTGAACCGTCCCTTGAAAGTCCTCTGTCGACACCATCTTGAATAACCTCATTTGAAGGTCGGTTTAATGAGATATTGTAGATTTAATGCGTTGGGGTCCATTCTGCCAGAAAAAATGATTTCTCTATTTGATTGATTTTTCTGTACCATTGGGTTTCGAATTGGGTCTTGGTCTAGAAGAAATATTTGAAACCCACGAGCATAGGAAGCTTAAAAAAAATCACTTCAATTGGACCAATATTTTAAAATTTATGCCCGAAAAACAAAAGCTATATAAAACTGTCAATTTTACAGAATTACCCCATTTTCACATTTAAGCACAGAATATACCAAAAACACATAATTGATGAAAATACACTCAAATTGAATAATTGAGATGGATTAATTCATTGAAAACATATTAATAATATTGAAAATATTAACTCTATAATGAAGCACAGGAAATTATGAACTCTTTATCCAAATTATCATGTATTTGTTTCTTTATCTACTGAAGTTCTACAAAATCTATTTTATAGAAAGTCTTGGATAATAGAAATGCACTACGTTTAAATATCGATTGAAAATTCAACCTCTTGGATAGGAGGAAGAATGGGATTTTTGTTGGGAAACACATCAGTGTATTTCCTCATAGTGGGAACATATTCAAGGATGATACTTTCCTTAGAATAAATTATTTGATAAATATATTCTTTCTCACAATGAAAAAAAATCCATTCTTGCGATTTTTGTGATAAATAAGATTCATCCTCTTCTTTACACGTATAAAGAATCAAAGGATGATTCTTAATAAATAGATTGATTTCTTTATCATGAAATTTATGTCAGCTCTATATAGGGAAATCTAATCCATGCTTGTAATAACATAAAATTACACCAAAGGGAGTATGAAAATATTCACTAGGAAGTTCATCCAAAAAAATTTGATAGGGGAAGAGTTATATACTTGGGATGCCATAATTTCCCCATTTTCTATTTTCATAGAAAACTCTACTTTCATGATTTATGGTGGTGTTTTTCATTCTAATAAACTTTTTTGATATGAGGGAATGATTAGAACTAGAATAAAAAAGTATATCCACTATTCTTTAATGAATAACAAGTTTACCTGTCACCACTTCATTTTTGGGATCCACCTTAGCGGCTGTGGTGAAAAAAGATTTCCCTTGTTGGCTTAGTGGTTGTTGGTTGTCTTAAAAAACCCTTGGATTAGTTAATTAGTTTGAAAAGTTCCTTGGTTAGTTATAGTTTATGCAATGAATAATGAACTGAGGGTTGAATTAAGCATTCATTTCCTTCATCACATTAGTGGTTTTCCCCTATCATAAATTGCTGGCTAGGTGTCTTTCCTTCCCACACTTAAACCCTTTCTTTGCCCCCCTTAAGAAATTTCTAGGGTTCTTCTTTCTACACCTTTTAAAAGTTTGATGTTTAAATTTATTGGAACCATTAGATTTCCCCATCAGAGCTTTAAAATTAAACTCCACCTTCCACTTCTTGTCCCCATGATACCCTTGAGATTTTTCAATCTCCATTTAGACTTTGAGGGCACATCATATAGTTTCCTCATATCCATTAAAATCTCAAATCACCAGATCTTTTTATAGACTAGGTTTTAGACCACTAAAAAAATAGTCAACCTTGAATTTAGGGGTAACGACAAATTCAAAGGCATATTGTGAAATTATTGTGAAGTTTTACTCATATTCCTTAATAGATTAATTGTCTTTTTTGTTTGATGGAAAGGAAATAACTTTCCATTTTAAGTTGGTGAGTGCGAGGAATTTTTTTATCAAAAAACATTTTCCAAAATTCCTTCTACCCTATAACTTTGATCCCTACCTCAAGGTTCATATTATTGATCAATGTACACCATTGACCAGATTCTCCATCCATATGATAAACATCTAGTAGAACCTTCTCTTGTTCAGAAAATTGAAGGATAAAGAATATCTTCTTAATGGAGTTCATCCATTGTTCCATGATTATGGTATCAGAAGATCCATTTAAATTTAGGGGCATTTGTTTCATAAACAAATAAATTGAAATTTTTTCTTTCATAGGGGGATTTGGGTGTGCCTATTGATCTAGGTTTCTATTCACAACCTTACTCAATTTAGAGAGTATCATCACAAAGTTTGTAATTCCTTCTCCCATTGGGTTGGGCATCTCATTGGGGAAGTCATCACATTTCCCATCACATTTGTTTTTTACTTGATTCCACCTATTTCTAGACATTGTATAGAATAAAAGGAAAATTAGAGATGAGTATTTTTAAACTATTAAACACATAAACAGTAATTTAGTGACATTAACAGGATAAATTATAATTTAAATTTATTTCCTTAACTTATGAATTTATATGTTTCAATACATGTTATCAATGATATGTTTCTTAACATAAATTATTTTGGTAATTTTTCTTGATCCCTTAATGATGGTTCATAATGAGATTGTGATTTTACCAAATCATATCTCCTAGGAGTGTCTAACTAGGTGCATAGTAAGACATGTTGTTCTATACCGAGTTACACCGAGTCAGGCCCGATCCACCTTGTCAAAGTTGTTACCCAAAGATACATCTATGCCGAAAATATATCCACTTATAGCATCTAGACAAGAATTGTTTTTCTTGATAAACCACTTACTCTATAAGAACCAAAATTTAGGGATGTTTTTTATACTTAGTCTTATCCCTAAGGTTTTTACTATAGTTTTCTAATCCATATCCCAAAAATAACTAAACTTTTTCTCTAATACCGTTTATAATAACCCTTAACTTTAATACACATTAATACATGATTTATTACATAAGATTAAACTCCATAAAATCTATAAGACTGAGAAGTATAGTTTCTTTGGGAATTAGGAACATGACATAACAATTTAAAATAATAAAACAATATATTTATCGAAAACTCCCTTAACATGATTGTAATTAAAACTGCATGAGATAACCTAGGGACATACATAAGAAATGGATGAGATATAAAGACTAGTAATGGAATAAACATGAAATTACATGAAGAATGTATTACATGTTATAAAACAAGAATAAAGGAGTGAGAATAATAAACATGAAAAATGAGGCATGATATAACATGATAATCATAAAAGTAACATGGGAAATGTGGAAACAACTTTAAACAATGCTTCATAAACATTAGTCAAGTATAAATTCCAAGAAATAATGATGGAATAAGTCCCATAAATTAATTAGGTTCACTAATTGTACCAAAATGACATCTCATTAGACTAATCATTACATAATTCATTGGAGAACTATATAATTCCGGACGCACCCGTCACTTTCATTTCATTCTCATGCTTAAGAGTACCATATAGATCATAAAACATGGATTCATTCATCATCATATTTCATTCCATGATATAGGAGAATGTAATAAATACATGTAATTAAAAATTAAAAGGGACATAAGTGTATAAATTTAAAAACCATTGTTAGTAAATTGGTATGGTATTCACTACACAATTATTTTGGCATGGAAAATCAAGGTGAAATTCCGGCAGCATAACGACGTCAATTCAAATATCATAAAATGGTTTGATGAGAGAGAAATGGGTATATCATAATTTTTTTATAGAATGGTAAGTAAAAGGGACACGTAAATACATATCCAAAAATTAATAATTGTAAATAGAAGGAATAAGATAATAAAGAAACTTTAATATAGAAGAGAAGGTGATGATCCATTACTTGAGTGTGTGACTCCAAATGATAGGGTGGAGCTTATTAAGAGATTAGGGCCACATTTATAGGATTATATATATGGAAGGGTAGAGTAAGGATGTGATCCAAGGATTTTTAGTGGGGATAAATGGGATCTGGTGTGGGTTTATATAGGAAATTAGTGAGGATTTTTTAAATATTTCTTAAACTTTGGTTTTGGAATCTATATATAAAATAACCAAAACCACAAACATTACTATGGTATTTTTCCCATGGTTCCTACCAAATGGGAGTGATTTAAATTTTTCTATAGTGAAAATGGACGAAACTAATAAAATAATTCCCTTTCTTATGTGGAAGTAAGTCATACTCTTAAAGAAATGATTTTAAAACCTTAAAATATATTAATGGTTTTAGAGGATTCATAAGGGATTTATAAAATTAACCAAATAAACATAAAATAAAATTATTTCAAATTTAAAACATATATTTGGTCATGTATTAATATTATAGTATTTATTATAACACTTTTGGGTCATTATAATGTCATAATACACAAAGTATATTTGTACGGTATTTATTTTTTACATAAAAATTCGATTATCTTAGAATTTTTTAAAAAATTAACCATTGGATAATTTTGATGCTATGATTCCAAAAATAATATTCATTTTATGTAAATAGTTTTATAAATATGTGTATTTTCACTTTTAAAATAAGAACCAACATTTATTGAGAAATGTTGGGTTTTTTGACAATAACAGTTTTCCAACATTTATAAAAATTACATTTGACTTCATAAAAATTTTATGATAAATTATATTTGATAAAAATTATTTAATAATAATATTTTATTAAAATATTATTTATTTCAAAAAATTCTTTAATTCTTCAAAATAAATTTCTTAATTGAATTTGAATATTATCTAAAAATACTATTTGTGTTTTATTGTATCAAGATAATTTTTTTAAAGTAACAATAATAGGATGAAAATATATTCATTATTATATAAGAATAATGTATATACCCACATTTCTAAGGTCTTGATACATATCCATTTAATACACCAGCAAACACCCTAAGGGTAAAGTGCGTGACTGTGAGACTTTCATGGGGTGGTTCAACGAACATGGTTTGGACCGTGATCTTGATGAGCTTGAAATTCTTCTCTAAACTGTTTCTCTCACGCTTAAGTTGTTGGATTTTAGATTGGGATTTTTCAAGGTAAAATACGAGTGATGGTATCTCCCATATAATCTCCGATAAATAGGCTTCATAGAGTACGATCCTACTAGTTGAGGGCATCACTTTGTCTATGTAGATTGGATTTGTTAAAACCTTATATCTATAATAATAATGTGATCACTATTCAACAACAATATTATTAATGATAATGATAATTAATGGTCTTTTATATCCAATTGGATATAATAAAACAAAATAAGTGAATGTTTTTTTATATCTATATTACTTAATAAGACATCTAATCAAAATAGAAGGGGAATTTTATATCATTAAATAAAACCTTGAAAAATCTATTAAAACCATATGTAAAGAACTTTTGGATATCAAAATACCTTTTTCTTATAAAAATCACTTATAATAGTTTGGGTCATTACAACCTCTAATAATTTCTAATTACATTTGTCCAAAAATATCAAGGTAAATAAGATCAAGGTATTTATAGGTAAATACTTATTTTTTAGGTTTAAAATAGGTTTTTTGTTTCTTACCATGTTGTCAATGTTCACAATCAATATTATCTTTGAAATGAAATTCTGGAAAATCTTGTACTAGTTTATGTAAGTTGAGATTAATGATTGTGTGTATGATACAATGACCAAGTTCTCTATTCCAAATCTATGAATAACTATCTATAACACTAAATTTTTTAACATTTCGTGAAAAAAAATATTTTAAATAAATAATATAATCATTTTGAAAATGAAAAGTGGAAAATAAAATCTTTCCTTTGAGATTAAAAACTGCATGAAAATAAATTTTGAAATAGATTTTAAATCCATTATATCACAATTGGATAAAGAAAATAAAATTATATTCTAAACCATCAATGATAAAAAATATTTTTAAGTGTCGAATTGAGAAAACTGATTGTACCAATACTAATAATTTTACTTCCTGAATCTTCATCGAAATCCACATATCCTTCATCGAGTTTTTAAAATTGATTAAATTCTTAGGGTTCACAAAATATGTGTTGGGAGAATACATTATACATATAATATTTTTATTTTCGGGGATTTACTCTTTAGACACTATTCCTAAAAAATAATAAATTATTCTTTTTGGTACCCAAATTTTGGGTCCACATATTTAGCAAATAGGGATCTTGGAATCTAAGTTTGTTTTGAAAATTCTTTTTTATATGAAACATGGTACGAAATATGGATATATTTTAGTCTAATATATCTAGAATTTTTGAAATTACATTCATGAATTAATTTACCTATTTTAATATAATAATTACCAAACTTTTTTTTGTGAAATTCCTTTTATAAAAGTTTTCATTTTTGGATAACTAATATTATTTGGGAAACCAAATCTAATTTTCTTTTATGGGTCATTGAGAAAAAAAATTATTTAATTTTTCTTTGTATTTTTTTAATTTCATTAGAAATTTCTTAAGATTATTTATAGTTTATTGAAAATTTTTACATTTAATTGATATTCTTAATTTTGATGAAAATTTATCTTTTTGATAGCGAGTTGATATTTTTATTTAAGTGCTTAATTATACTTATTTTTAAATTCTTAGTACATTGAAATTAGTTTGTAAGAACTTTTATCCCATTGATCATGAACATATTTTAGATCTTAATAGCTTAGGTATCTTGAAGAAGAATAATTTGTGGAAGAGGAATAATAGTTTGAGGAGGAATAAGAGTTTGAGATTAGTTCATTACTAACCTCAAATTGAGCCATAATACACTTGAAAATTTCATTTCTTGATTTTATTAAGGAGAGAGTCTCAACGCTTTCAATCCATATTGAGACCTTGAAGGATTTATTGTTTTTATTCTTATAATCCTTATTTTTCTTTTTGATCAATGGTCAATCTCGCCTTATATATACCTTATTCTTGCATTCAAAGAACATAAATTATTATTAACTTTTATAATCCTCCTTTTTGGTGTGTTGATAAAACTTATTTATTTAGAATAATCCATTCATCTTATTGTCTAGATGATCTATTTCATCATCATTTTAAGAGTCAACATTAATTTATTTAATTGTAATCATCATTTTCTCCTTGAATTATTTGGCCTCATTGTTGACTTGTCACTGCATCATTATCTCATAGATCACGATATATCTATTTATTTCTTTAACTACTATTTTATTTATATCCTTTTCCTCTTGTATTGATGTCACCTTGGGTTCCTAATTTCATGGTAAGACCCAAAGTAGAGTTTATATAGATAAATCAAGACCAAGATATTTACTTATATTTAATATATCAGTAAATCTTATAAACATCTCAATAATAGATTCATTTTGATGCATACTAAATCTTTCTAAATCTTGTCTATTGATTGCGTGGTTTTTGCTGCAAGGTACATTCAAAAAGAAATTTACATTTCATTAAAACTGGGAATACAATCTAGTGGCTGATGGGGATCATTTCTAAAGAAGTGTATATGGGTTAGATTACCAATACTCTAATAAATTATTTGTTTTATTAATTTCTAAAACATCTAGAGTTTAATTTTTTTGTTTGATACTAGATTTAAAAATTTTAAACAAATGAAAACAAATAAAGAAAAGTAGAGGTGAAATGGGTTTAGATTCAGGATCGAACAAACAGATTCTTCGCCAATCTCTAGTTATCATCCATCCTAATTTATGACTCTGAATATACACAAGATATATCTACCCTAGCACATCCAATTCCACCTCCTCCATAATGAATATGGAATGAACACACTTGATCAAGGAATTCACTATCTTAACACCCAGCTCCATCATATGCTATTAATCCATCAATCCATAATGTTCCACTAGAATACACTGTAAATCAATAGAGGGAGTGATGATTTGAAAATAGTGAAGAATGAAATAATTCATCAGAAAGAGAATATTAATATCATTGATATACCTTTGTCCATTGCACTGCCACATCAAGTATGGAATTTAGAAAATTAAAAATAATGAGGGTTCCTATGTGATCCCCCTAGGTACCTATCCCTTGGATTAGTTATCCATATCAATATAGTTAATAATATCACAATAAAACATGTATATTGATGAAAAACATAGATAATTTGGGAAGAATAGAACAACACAGACTATTGAATGAAGAATAAAATAGATTTAAATTTGAATTAAAATTACAGAAATAAAAATTATAGAAGAGATATAAATTATGATTGGAAGATGGAGAATGTTTCTCCAGGGGGAGGGTAAAATTATTTATTAGTTAAAACCTTCTTCATCCTCATATTCAATGTCAAGTTGAGGTCCTACTTTGTCTAGATGGATGCCACATGCATAACTTGGATCAATTCAGTTGAGCACCTTATCTTCCCATGATGATGTTCATATGTCTTCATTATGTGTTTAGTGATGTTTTACAATGCTTGTGGGTGAAGTGAAAAATGGTTTTTAAATGTTCACATATTGACACTTCCATGTTACTACTATTGGTCGGAGTAGGACACTCAAGAGGGGGGGGGGTGAATTGAGTTCCTATAAAAATAACTATTAAAAACCTTATTTCAAAAAATCCCCCACTTTAAAATCAAAACAATCCTATTAATCAAATTAATAAATTTATAATTCTTTGATTTTTCAATTAATTTCTCAGAAGATTGATTAATTCATCTTTATAGAAATTTTAAATATTGATATAACTTTTGAAACTAATTTAACAAACCAAAACAGTTATAAATACTATCCAAGATCAATTATCAAATCAAATTAATGTTTTTTGTTTTGAATAAACAAAGACTAATAAGAAAATATAACTTGAACATAGTGGAGAAAAACAAGAGGTTCAATCTCTATCAGAGATCTAGTCCTCTCCAATTGGTGATTTCCTGCCACTAACCATTTTATATTAATAAAATTGATCCACACCCTAGATCAGGGTTCACAATAGCATACAATGATGTCTAGGTCAAGATAGATATACACCATATTTTTACGTGGAAAAAATACAACCAGGTCACATAGATACCTCTTCAATAGATATATGTGGGTGAAAAATGGTGTATAAAGATGATTGAGTGAGGATTTCTTGTATCCTCCAGCTTAGCTCTAGAGACAGTGTGTGGTTATTGTTAGGTCCACTAGGCTAGATACCCTGAGAGGGGGGGGGGGGGGGGTGAATCAGGGTATGAAAGATTAAAACAATGGCCCCTATTGATCTTGTCTCGCTATTAAGCAAGACTCTCTTCTCTCTCTTTCCTACAACAAAGTATAAACAGAAACTAAAGCATGCATAGGACACAACGATTTTTACTTGGTTCACCCTCACTAGGCTACATCCAAGGAGCATACACCAGCGATGTGCCGATGTACCAAATCCACTAAAAGTGCATTGCTGTTTACAAGGTTTGCGATAGATCACTTCTATTCCCAGGATCACTGACTTTACAATGATTAGGGTCAGCTCACTACTTTCCCAAGGTTCACTCACTATCTCTCTCTCTGGCTCACTACCGGTGGAGAGGACCACCTTCTTCCTCTTCCTTTGCTCACTACTCTGGAAAGGATCCACTCATAGTTTATAGACCTATAGATCTCTTCATTATCACTAATGAATACATCCTCTATTGTATGTGGATGCTATGTTGAAGTCCAACTTTCTCCTGTAGATGAATCTCACTTGGCACTGAAGGTATCGGGAAATCTTCCAACTTCCACGCAGCCCTAAATCATTGTCGTACATCAACCATACCTGGAGCCCTTCTTTAAGCTGGCACGCAAGTCTCGGTGCGCAAGTTAAAACTGGCATGCAAGTCCACCTCAACCACTTGCACGACACAAGATTCTGCAACTCCAAGCTTGCGCGACTCACACCCTTTTACGCCCAAACCAATATTGGCGCACAACCACCAACTATCATGCTTATTCAAAACTTGGCACGCAAGTGTCACCAAACCACTTGCGCGACACCTCCTTCTTCAGATCAAAACTTGGGCGACTGCCTTCCTTTCTCGCCCAAACCTTATTGGATGCGCAACAAACAACTGGCGCACAACTTCTACTTGCGCGACCACACCACCACTTGCACGACCATCACACCTGCACGACGGGAGATCTGATTTTTTCTAGGTGTTGAACTCATGAAGAATGTGGAGGGGAAGACCTCTATTTATAGGCATTTGGACACCCAGCGCGACGGCGCGCAAGTCTCCCCTCGGTGCGCAAGTTTTGGCGTGCAAGTCTCTGTCGCGCAATTCACTTGCGCGACCAACCCTAAAACTTGGGCGCCCCTTTTCCCTTTGCCATATTTTGATGTTCTGATCTTGAAAAACATATGGTGCGCAAGTTTCCAAGACTCCAAGACCTCGATGCGCAAGTCCCTTTGACAAAAATCAATTTTCTCCATTTGTCTATTTCCAGGCCCAAAAATTTGGAAAACACTGGAAAGCAACACCACCTTATATCTTCTCTTTTTGTACTACCTCCAGATCATCCATTCATTTGTCGGCATTCTTGAATCAAACATGGATCATTAACCACAACCCTTGAACTCGGCATGCCACAAAGAAATCCACTTTGTCAACAAATTTGTATGTCATGGTTTTCTTTTTCAAAAATCACAACACAGATGTCCACTTTGTCAACAAACACAATTACCTCAAAAATGCTTCAATGATACCTTGAGGGATTTTTTCCCAACAATCTCCCCCTTTGGGTTTGTTGACAACTCTTCTATAAAAAGATAAATCGTTAATTCTTCATCCAACATTCGCCTATTGCGATTCTAATAGTGATCAAGGATTTACTCAACACATACTCTAATCACACATGAGCAATTCTCGGCGTGAGAAACAAGAGTAAATGAAAAGTTTATCAATGAATCACTTCAACTCTGACACCCACTGTTGACACCAAACTAATACCAATTGTTGGAAATATTCTTACCACATTCCAACCCCACTCTTCTGCTTGTATCACGATCCTCAGCTATCATGATATCAATTCTTTGATCACTCTTTTGCTTTAATCATGATCCTCAGCTATCTTTATTTCTATTCTTTGATCGATCACTTCTAGAATCATCAGATTTAATGTTCTCCCCCTTTCTCATTGCTCCCCCTATCACGCTGCTCCACCTGTCAGCTTCTCCCCACATCTTTCATGATTTCTCAAATAGCCACACTGTCTCCCCCTTGAAAAATCACTATTTCATCCCCCTTTGTCAATGAACCCAAAGGACACTCCTTTGCTGTCTCTAACAGAGTAGAGAACACATATCAACACATTAGGGAAAAACACCTCATACCTCGGGGAGGGGGGGGGGTCCACATCCACACTCTTTCAAGTGCGGGGAGTCAACTGAACTCCTAGAGCCAGTCGATGCCTTTCAAATGCTTCCTTGGGTAAGGCCTTTGTCAGAATATTTGCAACCTGTAGCTCTGTAGGCACATACTCTAATCTCACAAGCCCTTGATCCACCTTCCCCTTGATGAAATGATATTTTATCTCAATGTGCTTTGTCCTTTAGTGATGAATGAGATTTTTATAAGATTTATATCGCTTGAGTGATCGCACTGGATTCTGATTGGAGACTTCACTTCAACCTCCATATCTTCAAGCTGCTACTTCATCCACAATAATTGTGTGCATGCTTGAGTGGCCACAATATACTCATCTTCTGTGGTGCTTAATGAAATAAAATCATGCTTCTTTCTTAACCAAGCAATACATATTCCACCATGATAGAATGCACCTCTAGATGTTGATTTCCTGTCATCTGCTGAACCGGACCAATCTGCATCAATATATCCCAATAACTATGTCTGAGATTTTTCATTATATGTCAATATGAAGTCTACCATGCCCTTGATATACCAAAGTATTCTTTTTTACTGCAAGCATGTGAATTTCCTTGGGATTACTCTGATATCTCGCTTCTTGGAATGTGGCGAAAACAATATCAGGCCTTGTTGCAGTCAAGTACAACAAACTTCCAATAATTTGCCTGTATTCTGTGATATTAACTGCCCTGTCATCCTCATCTTTGGATAGTTTTGTCTGTGTAGCAACAGGAGTCTTCATCTCCTTGTAATTTTCCATTCCAAATCTTTTCAAAACCTCCTTGGAATATTTGGATTGAGAAATTAATGTTCTATTCCTTCCTTGTGTCACCTGTAGACTAAGGAAAAATGTTAGTTCACCAATCATTAAAATTTCAAACTCAGTTTTTTTATGAAATCGGAAAACTGTCTGCACTGAGCTTCATCTGATACACCAAATATTATGTCATCGACATAAAACTACACCATAATCATTTTATTACTATTTTTGTTTATGTAGAGATTGTAATCAACTCCCCCACACTGGAAACCATGCTTCTTCAAGTTCTGATCAAGCCTTGAGTACCATGCTCTTGGTGCTTGTTTCAGCCCATACAATGGATTCTTCAGTCTGCAAACCTTGTTTTCATCCTCATGAATGAGAAAACCATCTGGCTGCTCAATATAAACCTCCTCCTCTGGAATCCCATTCAAGAATGCAGATTTGACATCCATCTGAAACACTTTGAACTTTCATTGGACTACAATGGCTAGGAATAATCTAATTGTCTCCAGCCTTGCAACCGGTACAAATGTATCATCAACATCTATTCCCTCTATCTGGGAGTATCCTTTTCACACTAGTCGTGCTTTGTTTTGAACAACTATTCCATCTTCATTCATATTGTTGCAATAGACCCATTTAGTCCCGATTACGTTATTATCTACTGGCCTCGAAACAATCTCCCATGTATGATTCTTCTCAATCTGGTCTAATTCTTCATTCATAGCCTAAACCCAGTACTCATCTTCAGCTGCATCGGAAAAACATTTCGGCTCCACCTGAGATAAAAACGATGTTTGCTGTGATGATTTCATTCTTTGAGTCTGAACTGGAGAAGTCTTATCACCAATGATATTTTTTCTATCAATTTCAGCTCGACTCTTTGGCTTCTTAGCAGATTTAGATCTTGTTTCCCCTTGCTCATCATCAGTATCTTCTTCTGAGTCAGCCTCTTCCACTTCTACTTCCCCTATGTTGCTTACCTCCTCATCACTTTCATCCAGAAACTGTTCACTGGGTCGTTGAGTATTCTGTTCATTTTCAACTATAGTGACATCATTGCTCTCAACAATTATTCCCGGCGTTTTGTTGAAGCATTTATATGCTTTGGTTTTCCCTGAGCAGCCAAAGAATATCCCCTCATCTCCTCGTGACTCAAACTTCTTGTGATTTTCTTTATTAAGAATGAAACACTTACTTCCAAAGATTCAAAATTATTTCAACATTGGCCTCCTTCCTTACCACATTTCATACAGATTCTTCCCTTCCTTCGGATACAACAGAGACCTGTTCGAAATATAGACCGATGTCAAATCTTCTTCCTTCCAAAATTTCTATGGTAGTTCCACTTCAATAATAATCATTCTAGCCATGTTGTTGATGATCTGATTTCTCCTCTCAACCACTTAATTCTGTTGGGGAGTTCTCACTGATAAAACTTGATGCCTTATCTCATGTTTTTCAAGATAGTCTTCAACTTGACTGTTTGTGAATTTTGTACCATTATCAGTACGAAACTTCAGAATTTTCTGCCCAAGCATCTTTTCTGATTCCCTCCAATACTGCTTTATGAAACTGAACACCTCTTTCTTATGGGTAACGACAAATACCCAGGCCATTCTGCTATAATCATCAATGAAAGGGACATATTACCTTTTCCCATTTATAGCTCGTGATGAGATAGGTCTACATACATCAGCATGCACCAATTCGAGCACTCTGGTTGATTTATGTTCCTTTGGCCTGTATTTCTTTCTTATGATCTTCCCTTGTTGGCAAGCATCACATGTATGAGTACGATCACGTGATAGTTTGGGAAGGTCTCTAGCAGCATCACACTTTACTAGATCTTCCATGGATGGTTGGCATAGATGACCAAGTCACTTATGCCACAGCTGGTTTTCCTTCTCTCTGGATAAAAGGCATGTATCTTCTTCCCCACTAATAAGGTAAATATTTTCCTTTGTCCTTTTTCTCTGTAGAACAACTGCTCCATATTTTCTTTTCACAACACACATCTTCTTGGTAAATCGGATAGAGTGCCCAGAGTCACATAGTTGACTGACACTGAGCAAGTTATGACTAAGACCCTCTACTACCAAGACATAAGCACGTCTCATTTCTTTCCCCCCAAATTTATCCTTTCCGTAACCAACAATCTTCAGCCCTTCATTGTTCCCAAACTTGAGAACTCCTGCTTTGTCATATTTTATGCCTGTAATGAGATCCTTGTTCCCTGTCATATGGGATGTGCAACCACTATCCAGGATCCATACTCCTGAATGATCTGAAGCTTTAAGGGAAATTTCCACAACTACTACCTTCTCATCCTTTTTCTTTTTGATCTATGTCTTCGACTTCACACTCGGTGTGGTTTGGAGAACTTGATCTTCCTTAGAGTGTGATGGACCAGATTCATCCTGCAGTACTGCAAACCGATTTTGTGTTTTCAGCTCACTTGTAGATTCCTTAATTTGTTGCTTACGACCGCTCGAGTTTTGTTTTGGCACACTCCTCTGTATTATTTATGTGAAATATCTAGCCATGTGCCCAAATCCTCCACACTAAAAACAGTGACCTTCAATGGATGTTCTGGATAACCATTCTCTATTTGGATTCCACCTTTATTCTTTTTCCCTTTGATATCTCTTGGTTATGGAACACAAATACTATGAATGTCCAATCTTTCCACAAAAATAACACCTCATATAAGGTGAATTTATTCATGTTACTCTAACACTAAGAGTTTCCCTTTGGGATCTCTGAATATTCTGATTTTGCTTTGTTCCCTAATTAACCTTCAATCTCGGGATGGGTGCTTGCGATCTGACTTCAATTGTCACAGGTTTTTTTCTTCTGATCAAGCCCTAAATCAGCCTTAACGTATGAGCTTAATTACTACTTCTTTCCTGCTGAACTACTAGCCTCCTCTTTCATCTTTTTTGTCTTTTGAATGACCTTATTTTCTGATATCATACAGGAGGTCAAGAGTTTTTCTTGATCCTTCATTTTTTATCGCAGACTAACCACTTCTTCTTCAAGTTCTTCAATACACTTGACTTGATCTTTTACTTTTCTACTCAATCTATCTATCTAACTTTTCTTTTCTTCAATCTTGAGCTTATAATCACTAACTGATTCTGAGTTCTCTGGTGTTGATAACTTGAGTTTCTCAATTTCTTCCATTAACATAGACTTCTCTTATTCTTGCTGCTACATGTAGATTTTGGCATCGTGAACAACTTTGTTAGATTTCTTTGTTTTGGCTCTCCAAACATCTATCTCCTCAAGAGAAGCCTCTAACTCAGCTTGCATATCAATTCTTCCTTCAACTTTTTCTTCTTCATCATCACCTTCAGTTTCGTTCTTCTACTGAGAACTTCAGACGACTGCCACCATAGCATTTTCTCCACAATCTTTGCAATTTTCAATCTCCTCAACCTCTTCAACCTCAGACTCATGTGAACTATATATTTATTATGAAAGAAGATTCTTCTTCTTGAAGAAATTTCTCTTGAACTGCTTCTTCCCTTTTCACATAGGCTGAAGATTTCTTCTTTGGAATTTCAACTTCATCTTCATCATTTTCTTCTTTAAATTTTTGGGGCACCTTGCGGCAAGATGACTAACTTTTCCACATCTAAAGAAAGCAAGTGGAAGTATCCATTTGAACTTTCCTTTTCCTCTTTGAATATTTGAGGAGAGGAGTGACATTACCTCATCTGTCTCTTCTTTATGAGAATCTTCAATGCTGAGCTTCTTCATGGACTTAAATGCCACCTATTTGGATTTCTCCTTTTCCACAGCCTCTTTATCATCGTTCCTCATTTAATATGCAACCAAGGCACTGTTCAAGTTGTTGAGTTTCAGCTCTTTTGAATCTTTATCTTCTAGTACTGAAATTTTCGGATTGAACCAAGGTGGAAGTTTCCTCAAGATGTTCTTTACGATCTTTATGTCTTCAATGACTTCTCAAAGACCTTGCATATCTTCCACAACAATATTTACCCTGTGAAAGAAGCCATCAATAGACTCATTCGGGTTTATTTTTAGATCTTCATACTTATTTCATAGAACTTGTATCTTTGACTCTCTGACCTTTGTATCTCCTTCATGTATATTAAAAAGCTTTTCCCACATGGAATGCGATGTTTTACTTGACATCACATTCGTATAGATAGCATTGTATAGGGCTCCCCCTAAAGCAATTATGCCCTTGGCGTCGGAATCCAATTCACTTCTCTTGGATTCGGATAATGCCCCACTGTTGATGTCAGCTGTTATATCATGCATTGCTGCTGTGAACACATCAATTCCCAAATATCGGAAGTAGTGTTGCAGTCGATTCTTTCATATCTGAAAATTGTTTTCGTCGAATATCGGAATACCTTTATGATTAGTGACCTCCATTTGAGAGAGAATTACAGATATAAACCTTTCCCTATAATACCAATTGTTAGGTCCTCTAGGCTAGATACCCTGAGAGGGGGGGTGAATCAGGGCATGATAGATTTAAACAACTACCCCTATTGATCTTGTCTTGCTGTTAAGCAATAATCTCTTCTCTCTCTTTCCTGTAGCAAAGTATAAATAGAAACTAAAGCATGCACAGGACACAATGATTTTTACTTGGTTCTCCCTCACTGGGCTATGTCCAAGGAGAATACACCAGCGATGTGACGATGTACCAAATCCATTAAAATCACACTACTATTTATAAGGTTCGGTATAGATCACTTCTATTCCTAGGATCACTACCTTTACAATGTTTAGGGTCATCTCACTGCTTTCCCAAGGGTCACTCCCTGTCTCTCTCTCTCTGTCTCACTACTGGTGGAGAGGATAACCTTCTTCCCCTTCCTTTTCTCACTGCTCTAGAAAGGATCCACTCATAGTTTATAGACATGTAGGTCTCTTCATTATCACTAATGAATACATACTCTGCTGTATGTGGATGCTCTATTTAAGTCCAACTTTCTCCCGTAGATTAATCTCACTTTGCACCGAAGGTATCAGGAAATATTCCAGCTTCCACACAGCCCTAAATCACTGTCATGCATCAACCATACCTAGAGCTCTTCTCTAAACTGGCGCACCAGTCTCGGCATGCAAGTTAAAACTGGCGCGCAAGTCCATCTCAACCACTTGCGCGACACAAGATTCTGCAACTCCAAACTTGCGCGACTCACACCCTTTTACGCCCAAACCAATATTGGCGTGCAACCACCAACTATCGCACTTCTTCAAAACTTGGAGCACAAGTTTCACCAAACCACTTGTGTGACACCTCCTTCTTTAGCTCAAAACTTGGGATACTCCCTTCCTTTCTCATCCAAACCTCATTAGACGCGCAAAAAACAACTGGCGCCCAACTTCTACTTGCGCGACCACACCACCACTTGAACGAACACCTCACCTGCATGACGGGAGATTTGATTTTTTCTAAGTGTTGAACTCGTGCAGAATGAGTAGTGGTTGACCTATATTTATAGGAATTTGGACACCCTGTGCGATAGTGCACAAGTCTCCCCTCAGCGTGCAAGGTTCGGCGTGCAAGTCTCTGTCGCACAAGTCACTTGCGTGAACAACCCTTAAACTTGGGCACCCCTTTTACCTTTGACATATTTTGATGTTATGATATTGAGAAACATATGGCGTGCATGTTTCCAAGCCTCCAAGACCCCATCACGCAAGTCCCTTTTCCAAAACCCACTTTTATCTATTTGTCATTTTCAGGCCAAAAAATTTGGCAAACATTGGAAAACAGCGCCACCTTGTATCTTATCTTTTTGTAATGCCTCATCCATTCCTTTGTCAACATTCTTAAATCAATCATGGATCGTTAACCACAACCCTTCAACTCGACATGCCACAAATAAATCCCCTTTATCAACAAATTTGTATGTCATGGTTTTCTTTGTTAACAATCACAACAGAGATGCCCACTTTGTCAATAGACACAATCACCTCAAAAATGATTCAATGATACCTTGAGGGATTTTTTCTCAACAATCTCCCCCTTTGGGTTTGTTGAAAAATCTTCCATAAAAAGATACATCGTTAATTCTTCATCCATCATTCGCCTATTGAGATTCTGATAGTGATAAAGGATTTACTCAACACATACTCTAATCCCACATGAGTAGTGCTCGGCGTGAGAAACAAGAGTAAATGAAAAGTTAATCAATGAATCACTTCAACTATGACACCCATTGTTGACACCAAAATGATACCAATTGTTGGAAATATTCTTACCACATTACAACCCCACTCTTCTGCTTGTATCACGATCCTCAGCTATCATGATATCTATTCTTTGATCACTCTTCTGCTTTTATCACGATCCTCATCTATCATGATATATATTCTTTGATCGATCACTTCTAGTATCGTCATATTTAATGTTATCCCCTTCCTCATTGATCCCCCTATCACGCTACTCTACCTGCCCGCTTCTCCCTGTATCTTTCAGGATTTCTCAAATAGCCACACTGCCTCCCCTTGAACAATCACTATTTTCTCCCCCTTTTTCAACGAACCCAAAGGACACTCCTTTGTAGTCTGTAACATAGTAGAGAACACATATCAACACATTATGAAAAAACACATCATACCTCGAGGAGAGGGGGGGGGGGGGTTCCACATCCACACTCTTTCAAGTGAGGGGAGTCGACTGAACTCCCAGATCCTATCGATGCCTTTCAAATGCTTCCTTGGGTAAGTCCTTTTTCATAATATCTGCAACCTGTAGCTCTGTAGGCACATACTCTAATCTCACAAGCCCTTGATCCACCTTCTCCTTGATGAAATGATATTTGATCTCAATGTGCTTTGTCCTTGAGTGATGAATGAGTTTTTTTGATAAGATTTATATCACTTGAGTTATCGCACAGGATTCTGATCGGAGACTTCACTTCAACCCCTATATCTTAAAGTTGATGCTTCATCCACAATAACTGCGTGCATGCTTGAGTGGCCACAATATACACAACTTCTGTGGTGCTTAATGAAATGAAATCATGCTTCTTGCTTAACCAAGAAATATATATTCCACCAAGATATAATGAACCTCCAAATGTTTATTTCCTTTCATCCGCTGAACCGGACCAATCGACATCAGTATATTCCAATAACTCTATCTGATATTTGTCATTATATGTCAAGCCTAAGTCCACCGTGCCCTTGATATAACGAAGTATTCTTTTTTACTTCAAGTATGTGACTTTAATTGGGATTACTCTGATATCTTGCTACTTGGCATGTGGTGAAAAAAATATCAGGCCTTGTTGCGGTCAAGTACAACAAACTTCCAATAATTCGCCTGTATTCTGTGATATTAACTGCCTTACCATCCTCATCATTGGACAGTTTTGTTCGGGTAGCAACTGGAGTCTTCATCTCCTTGGAATTTTCCATTCCAAATCTTTTTAAAACCTCCTTGGAATATTTGTATTGAGAAATGAAAGTTCCATTCCTTCCTTGTGTCACCTGTAGACCAAGGAAAAACTTTAGCTCTCAAATCATTGACATTTCAAACTCAGTTTTTAATGAAATCAGAAAACTATCTACACTGAGCTTCATCTGATCCGCCAAATATTATGTCATCGACATAAATTAGCACCATCATCCTTTGATTACTATTGTTGTTGAAGTGGAGATTGTAATCAACCCCCCCCCCCCACGCTAGAAACCAAGCTTCTTCAAGTACTAATCAAGCCTTGAGTACCATTCTCTTGGTGCTTGTTTCAGCCCATACAATGCCTTCTTCAGTCTTCAAACCTTGTTTTCATCCTCATGAATGAGAAAACCTTCTGGCTGCTCAATATACACCTCCTCCTCCAAGATCCCATTCAAGAATGCAGATTTGACATCCATCTAGAACACTTTGAACTTTCGTTGCACTGCAATGGCTAGGAATAATCTGATTTTCTCTAGCCTTGCAACCGGTGAACATGTCTCATAAACATCTATTATATCTATTTGGGAGTATCTTTTTTACACTAGTCATGCTTTGTTTCGAACCAATGTGCCATATTCATTCATCTTATTGTGATAGAACCATTTAGTCTCGATGACGTTCTTATCTGCTGGCCTCAAAACAATATCCCACGTATGATTCTTCTCAATATGATCTAATTATTCATTCATACCCTAAACCCTGTACTCATCTTCAGCTGCATCAGAAAAACATTCGGCTCCACCTGAGATAAAAATGATGTTTTCTGTGATTATTTCATTCTTTGAGTCTATACTAGAGCAGTCTGATCACCAATGATATTTTTCCAATCAATTTTAGCTCGACACTTTGGCTTCTTAGCAGATTCAGATTTTGTTTCCTCTTGCTCATCATCAGTATCTTCTTCTGAGTCATCCTCTGCAACTTATACTCCCCCTGTGTTTCTTACCTCCTCATCAATTTCATCCAGAAATTATTCACTAGGTCTTTGAGTATTCTGTTCATTTTCAACTATAGTGACATCATTTCTCTCAACATTTTTTTCCTAGCATTTTGTTGAAGCATTTATATGCTTTTATTTTCCCTGAATATCCATGGAATATCCCCTCATCTCCTTATGACTCAAACTTCATGTGATTTTCTTTATTGATAATGAAACACTTACTTCCAAATATTTGAAAGTATTTCAATGTTGGCTTCTTTCCTTACCACATTTCATATGAAGTCTTCCCTTCCTTAGGACATAATAAAGACCTGTTCGAAATATAGACCAATGTCAAAACTGCTTCCTTCCAAAATTTATATGGTAGGTCCTTTTCAATAAGCATCATTCTGGCCATGTTGTTGATGATCCGATTTGTCCTCTCAACCACTCCATTATGTTGGAGAGTTCTCACCGATGAAACTTGATTCCTTATCCTGTGTTTCTTGAGAGAGTCTTCAACTTGACTGTTTGTGAATTCTGTACCGTTATCAGTACGAAACTTCAGAATTTTCTGCCCAAGCATCCTTTCTGATTCCCTCATATACTGCTTTATGCAACTGAACACCTCTATCTTATGGGTAATGACAAATACCCAGGACATTCGACTATAATCATCAATGAAAAGGACATAGTACCTTTTCCAATGTATAGCTCTTTATAATATAGGTCTACATACATCAGCATGCACCAATTCGAGCACTCTGGTTGATTTCTGTTCCTTTCGCCTATATTTCTTTCTTATGATCTTACATTGTTGGCAAGAATTACATGTATGAGTATGATCACATAATAGTTTAGGAAGGTCTCTAGCAGCATCACACTTTACCAGATCTTCCATGGATGGTTGGAATAGATGACCAAGTCGCTTATGCCACAGCTGGTTTTCGTTCTCTCTGGATAAAAGGCATGTATCTTCTTCCCCACTAATAAGGTAATGATTTCCCTTTGTCCTTTTTCCCTATAGAACAACTGATCCATATTTTCCTTTAACAACACACATCTTCTTGGTAAAGCAGATAGAGTTCCCAGAGTCACATAGTTGACTAACACTGAGCAAGTTATGACTAAGACCCTCTACTACCAAGACATCAGTACGTCTCATTTCTTTCCCCCCAAATTTATCCTTTCCGGAACAAAAAATCTCTAGCCCTTCATCATTCCCAAACTTGAAAACTCCTTCATTGTCATATTATATACCTGTAATGATATCCTTCTTCCCTGTCATATGGGATGTGAAACTACTATCAAGGATCCATACTCCGGAAAGATCTGATGCTTTAAGGGAAATTTCCACAACTACTACTTTCTCATCCTTTTTCTTTTTGATCTATGTCTTTGACTTCACACTCGGTGTCGTTTGGAGAGAGTGATCTTCCTTAGAGTGTGATGGACCAACTTCATCCTGTAGTGCTGCAAAATGATTTTGTGTTTTCAACTCACTTGTCGATTCCTTAATTTGTTGCTTATAACCACTCGAGTTTTTCTTTGGCACACTCCTCTATATGATTGATGTGAAATATCTAGCCATGTTCCCAAATCCTCCACACCAAAAACAGTGACCTTCAAAGGATTTTCTGGAGAACCGTACTCTATTTGGATTCCTCTTTTGTTCTTGTTCCCTTTGATATCTCTTGGAAATGGAACACACATACTGTGAATGTCCCATCTTTCCACAACAATAACACTTGATATAAGGTGCATTTCTTCGTTTTACTCCAGCACTATGAGTTTCCCCTTGAGATCTCTGAATATTCTGATTCTGCTTTGTGCCCAAATTAACCTTCAATCTCAGGACGGGTGCTTGCGGTCTGACTTAAATTTTCACATATTTTTGCTTCTAATCAAGCCCTGAATCAGCCTTAACATCTGAGATTAATTGCTGCTTCTTTCCTGTTGAACTACTAGCCTCCTCTTTCATCTTTTCTATCTTCTGAATGACCTAATTTTCTTATATCATACTGAAGGTCAAGAGTTTTTCTTGATCCTTCATTTTTCATTGCAGACTGACCACTTATTCTTCAAGTTCTTAGATACACTTGACTAAATATTTTACTTTTCTATTCAATCCATTGATCTCCCTTTTCTGTTCTTCAATCTTGAGATTATACTTGCTAACTGATTTTGAGTTCTCTGGTGTTGATAACTTGAGTTTCTCAATTTCTTCCATCAACTTAGACTTATCTTATTCCTGATGTTGCATATAGAGTTTGGCATCACGAACAACTTTGTTATCTTTTTTTTTGTTTTGGCTCTCCAAACATCTATCTCCCCAAGAGAAGCCTCTAACTCATCTTGCATATCAATTCTTCCTTCAACTTCTTCTTCTTCATAATCACCTTTGGTTTCGTTCTTCTCCTGAGAACTACCGACGACTGCCACCATAGCATTTTTTCCACGATCTTTGCAATTTTCAATCTCCTCAACCTCTTCAACCTCAGACTCATCTGAACTATCTATTTCTTGTGAAAGAAGATTCTTATTCTTGAAGAAATTTCTCTTGAACTGCTTATTCCCTTTTCACATAGGATGAAGATTTATTCTTGGTAATTTCGACTTCATCTTCATCATTTTCTTATTTAAAATTTTAGGGGCAACTTGCGGAATGATGAACAACTTTTCCACATCTAAAGCAAGAAAGTGGAAGTTTCCCTTTAAACTTTCCTTTTCCTCTTTCAAGATTTGAGGAGAGGAATGACATTACCTCATCTGTCCATTCTTCTTCTTCTTGAGAATCTTTAACGGTGAGCCTCTTCATGGCCTTAAATGCCACATCTTTGGATTTCCCCTTTTCCACAGCCTTGTTATCATCGTTCCTCATTTCATATGTAACCAAGGCACTATTCAAGTTGTCGAGTGTCAGCTCTTTTGGATCTTTATATTCTAGTACTGAAACTTTCGGATTGAACTGAGGTGGAAGTTTTCTCAAGATGCACTTTTTGATCTTTATGTGTTCAATGACTTCTCCAAGACCTCGCATATCTTCCACCACAATATTTACCCTGTAAAAGAATCCATCAATAGACTCATTCGAGTTCATTTTTAGATCTTCATACTTATTCCATATAACTTGTAGCTTTGCCTCTCTGACCTTTGTATCTCTTTCATATATATTCAAAAGATATTCCCACATGGCATGTGATGTTTTACAAGACATCACCTTCATATAGATAGAATTGGATAGGGATCCCCCTAAAGCATTTATGCCCTTGGCGTCAGAATCCAATTCTTTTCGTTCAGCTTTCGATAATGCCTGACTGTTGATGCCAGCTGTTATACCATGCATTGCTGCTGGGAACACATCCATTCCCAAAGATCGGAAGTAGTGTTGCATTTGATTCTTCCATAGCTGAAAATTGTTTCCATCGAATATTGGAATACCATTATGATTAGCGACCTTCATTTGAGAGATAATTACAGATATAAACCTTTCCCTCTAATACCAATTGTTATGTCCACTAGGCTAGATACCCTGGGGGGGGGGGGGGTGAATCAGGGTATGACAGATTAAAACAACTTCCCCTATTGATCTTGTCTCGCTGTTAAGCAAGACTCTCTTCTCTCTCTTTCCTGCAACAAAGTATAAACAGAAACTAAAGCATGCAGAGGACACAATGATTTTTACTTGGTTCACCTTCACTGGGCTACATTCAAGGAGCATACACCAGTGATGTGCCGATGTACAAAATCCACTAAAAGTGCAATGATGTTTACAAGGTTAGGGATAGATCACTTCTATTCCAAGGATCACTTCCTTTACAATGTTTAGGGTCAGATCACTACTTTCCCAAGGGTCACTCCCTATCTTTCTCTCTCTGGCTCACTACCGGTGGAGAGGATCACCTTCTTCCTCTTCCTTTTCTCACTACTCTAGAAAGGATCCATTCACAGTTTATAGACCTGTAGGTATCTTCATTATCACTAATGAATACATCCTCTGTTGTATATGGATGCTCTGTTGAAGTCCAACTTTCACCCATAGATGAATCTCACTTTTCACCGAAGGTATCATGCAATCTTCCAGCATCCACGCAGACCTGAATCACTGTCATGCATCAACCATACCTGGTTCCCTTATCTAAGCTAGCACACAAGTCTCGACACAAAAGTTAAAATTGGCACACAAGTCCACCTCAACAACTTGCATGACACAAGCTTCTGCAACTCCAAACCTGCACGACTCACACCCTTTTACGCCCAAACCAATATTGGTGTGCAACCACCAACTATCGCACTTATTCAAAACAGCACGTGCAAGTGTCACCAAACCACTTGTGCGACACCTCATTCTTCATCTCAAAACTTGGGCGACTACCTTCCTTTCTTTCACAAACCTCCTTGGACGCGCAACAAACAACTGGCGCACAACTTCTACTTTCCCGACCACACCACCAATTGAGCGACCACCACAGCTGCGTGATGGAAGCTCTGATTTTTTCTAAGTGTTGAGCTCAGGGATAATGAGGAGGTATTGACCTCTATTTATAGGAATTTGAACACCCTGCGCAATGGTGTGCAAGTCTCCCCTCGGTGCACAAGTTTCGGCGTGCAAGTCTCTGCCGCGCAAGTCACTTGCGCGACCAACACTAAAACTTGGGCGCCCCTTTTCCTTTTGCCATATTTTTATGTTATGATCTTGAAAAAAATATGGTGCACAAGTTTCCAAGCCTCCAAGACCTCGGAGCGCAAGTCCCTTTGCCAAAAAAAACTTTTCTCCATTTTCAATTTTCAGGCCCAAAAATTTGGCAAACACTGGAAAACAGCGCCACCTTGTATCTGATATTTTTGTACCACCTCTAGACCATCCATTACTTTTTCGACTTTCTTGAATCAAACATGGATTGTTAACCACAACCCTTGAACTCGACATGCCACAAATAAATCTCATTTTTCAACAAATTTGTATGTCATGGTTTGCTTTGTCAACAATCACAACACAGATGTCCACTTTGTCAACAAACACAATCACCTTAAAAATTATTCAATGATACCTTGAGGGATTTTTTCCCAATAGTTATACTACAAACACACACTACTCTAACAATAGTAAAATTATACACAATAGAGTAGAAATAATAAGAGAGAGTTTAGAATACTCTGAGTGATGTGCATGATGCTTCTAGACTTCTTGAGTAAGCATATGTGAAGATCAAGTCCACTTCTAGATAATAGACACCAAAAATAGAGTGTTGTTGATGTTCTATGTTCTAGTTTCTAGTGAGATAATTCTTGTGGATTCTCAGATTTGATGTGTTTGATGTAAGGACGTTTTCACTCTTTGGTTCATAGAAAATTATTTCTTATTCATAGCTAAAAGGATTGGCATGTATCTATTCTCTTTTCTTAGTCTTGTGTGTCACACCTAATCTATCAATCTACTTGCACACCACCTTTTAATTTAATATCGAGTGTTTTTCTTTTGGCTGAAAGGAAGAATGATCTCCATCATGTGCAGGTACCTCGTACCTAGTACTGCCTACTAACAAGGGTACACAATATCATTAATAATATCAATATCATTAAATAAGTCAAATATGACTGTTAGTAATAATTTTGAATTTAAATGAAAAATAAAGAAATTAATAAGTCTAGAATGGTGTCACAGGAGTGGTGACACAAGAGCGATGACTTAGCCTTTGTCTCTAAACAATGTATTAAGAATGGTGTCTCTAACATTGTAAAAATCCTAGACTGGTGTCATGAGAGTAGTATCTTAGACATTTCAGTGGTGTCTGGTAATTTTCAAGAATTATGAGATTGTAGGAGCGGTGTATTGTCCTTTACAATGATGTCTGGTCCTTTTTGAAAATTATAAAATTCCAGAATGATGTCTTAAGACCGGTGTCTTAGACTTTGTAGAAATCCAGCAATGGTGACTGGTCCTTTGTGAAAATTCTGGACTGGTAGATCAAAACAATAGTGTCTCATAATTTACCTAATTTTAGACTGAGTGGTGTCACTACAATAGAAACTCATACTTTTTTCAGTTTTCCAACTGAATAGTGAGACTGGTGACTGTGAGTCCACTGACCGATGACTTATACTTAGTTAAACAATTTGCGACCTATCATCTGAAATAATTCTTGATAGAATAGATTAAGATTATACGTAAACATAATTAATAATAATGACACAATATTAAACATGATTATACATTATTTGAGAGCATTAAAACTATATGAGTCCAATAATATCCCCCTTTCTGAAATATCAGTGCTTATACTTATATGTTAGGCGAGTTAAATTCCATCTCTGAGTACTCCCTCTTTGGAGATTATCAAAAATAAAATAGGGAAAGGTGAAAATTAATAATAATCACAAAAGGCCATCAAGAAGTGAATAATAGAGAGAGCACATTTCATTGAATACATCAATTCAGTGCAATGAAAAAAAGTACATTATAGCCCTATCAAAAATCATCCAATCACTTTGGCTTTGAATCCACCACCTCTTTTCCATTTTGAGAGACATCAAGTGTGTAAGTAGTAGATGTATAAGTGGTAGTGGTTGGAGGGTCAGAGTGGATATAAAGAGGAGGTAGAGGCACTCCTTCAATAATATAAGGTGAAAGGCTTGGTTTGGAGGAAAACCAAGGTAAAGTATACTCAGTAATTATTGGTCTAATATGGATCATAGCTTGACAAGGGGTCATATTAATAGGTTTCAAAGGAAGTAGAGGTAGAAGGAATCAAGCCAGGTCGCAAAGGGGAAACAGATGGAGTAACGATTTCTGTGCTATGATGATGCATATAAGGCTTCAACAGATTAATTAAATCCTTGATGAATTCACCACTATAATCCATAGATTTCTCAAAATCATCCATGTTTTCCATGAACATCTCAAGGGCAGGGGTAATGTCCTTTAAATTCTTGACTTGGTCCTTGAAAGCTTTAGTCACTAGAGGTACTGTCAAATTCTTTAATAAATAATTGAAATGATTTTTCAGCTGGTGCTTGGTATATATCCTCTTAAAATAGTAATCTCCTTTCTGAGATATTTTTTCTTAAGCATGAATGGTAGTTTTTGTGTAAGATATAACCATGTCAAGGACATGCTCACTGTTCTTTTGATTCTTACCAAAGATTTTCTGATCAGAACAACCAATCAAAGTTTGAATCTATTATCTAATCACTAATATAATGAAATCACTATCCAAAGGATAAGAGTCCTATAAATAATATGATTGAGTTGGAGCAGCTGAGGTGAAGGCATTAAGACTTTTAAGAACTATCTCCAATGAGCTTTATATTCATCTGTCAATCAGTTGATTGTATCCACAAGCCCACACATTTAATAGGATAATTTGGTGTTGTGATTGACAAATTATTCAACCAATGAAACCAAATTAGGTTGAATCTGAGATACAACCTTTCCTAAGATAATGTCAGCATCATCCTCATTTAGACTAGAAACTGAAGCAGGAGAAAGAGCAGCTTGCAAGTCCTTCATCATCTCCTCAACCAATGATTTTAAGGTCTTAAAATCATCATTTTGCTGTTTGTTTTTAAGACTTACCACTTGTATCTCATGAATATTCTTGGATTGAGTTTTCCATATTAACTTATATAGAATAATTCTGTCATCCCTTTAACTAATGTTGGTCCCAAGAGTTGGCTATGACTTCAAAAGATTTCAAAAACCAGATAACAAATTTTCACTAAAAGCTTTTAAATCTTCATGAATCACATAGTTTGGGGTTGTTTGAGATGGTACCAGAATATGTAATGGCTCTTGAATATAAATCACTTCCTTAGATGTGATGGGTTTGAGTTGAAACACTTTTGAAAGACCTATTTCCTTAACTAAAGATCTCTGAGAGACATCAACATCAAAATAGCTTGGAAACTTGTACTAGACATCTACTGAACTTGGATTAATTAGATTTTGAACTTCAATCATTTCTAGACTGGGGTTTTTATCCCCCTTAAAAGATGCTTCCCTGAGATAAATAAGTGATTCCATCATCTAAACTCTTTACATATCTTCCACTATTTTTTGATAAATTTCAGTCTCAACTACATTTTATTCTAATTGAACAACCTATTCAACACTCTTTCTAGATGGTAAAGATTCTTCTCTTTTAGTGCCATTATCAAGATTAGATATATTACCCTCAATAGGATATTTTTACTCATCCTTTTATCTTCTATTATATTCTTCAACTTCACCTATAGTGGATTACCCTTCTATAATTTCTTCTTCCAACACTTTATCCTTATCAACAACTTCTTCCATAGAAGCTTCTTCCTCATCCGCAAATTCTCCCTTAGCTGAATTTTCTCCACTTTCATCATGAGTACTTTCATTTCCTTCTTTATAAAAAACATTCACTTCTTCAACACCAACTTCCATTTCTTAATATGAGTATTCTACTACCACATCTGGTTCCAAAATGGGGTTAGTTATATACTTGGGTCTCGAGGGATGTTCAATAGGATTGAAATCCTCATAAATATTTTCACTGCCTTCAACCCTAGTCCTTTTCCATGGATTCCAACTGATCTTCATCCATAATCATATTTCCTTAGACAAAAAAACTCATAATCCTCAATAGATTATTTATTTCCCCTTACCAATCCTTTTTCTTGTAGCATTGCAGAGATAAACATTGAATAGAATAGAGAAGTTGATTTGGAGGAGGGTTTTTATCATATCACACATATCAAGGACAAGATATTTGCACAAGTTTATCTTAAGTCCATTTTCAAGAGATGTAACAAGAATAAATCTTGATATTTTAATGTATAAAAATCACCTTTCCTTGGACAGATAATATTTTGAGTGAACTTGAATAACAATACGGTTTATCCATCTAACTCATCTTCAATAGGTTTTCTCCTCTTTCCACATCCTATTAAATAACCCAAAGCCTCTTCTAGGATAAAAATTATCACTTGGAGGTGGAGTTACTCCTTGATTATCCTTAAAGATACCTTCATGATGTAATTTTAAACAAGAAGCCCATATCCTCGATGAAAAATAAAATCTTTGTCCATTTACCCAACTTCTGACTAAGAAATCATCTTTGGAATTGAATTAAAACTCAACATATTGATAAAACTCAAAAACAAGCTTTGGGTACAATGGTCCTTTTCCATTGTTAAACCATTATAGCCATAAATACTCTTCAAAAAACCTAAGAATAAGAGACTTTCTCAAAAGAATCCATTTTACACAAAATTACTTATCTATAACTACTACCCTCTTGGTGAGACTAGGGTCCAACAGTTCCTCAGACATTTTGATCATAGCCTTTTTCAATTTCTTCAACGATACACATTTCTCTGGGGTCGAAGAAGATGTACTCTTTAATCTCACCTTTACCAACATATAGAGAGATTTTAAAGGAGAAAAAAGGGTTCAAAATAGAGAGAATAGTTTTGGTTTTGGGAGTTCGAGAGAAAGAGTGAAGTGGAAGTGATATGGAGTGATCAATTTTTATCATTTAGGTATTATTCTTAAATCAAAAAATGCGGTATAAAATAAAATGAGATCAACTAATTAAAAACAGCGATGTAGGAAAAATTACTAAGTATAAAATGGTGAGTCCCTACAACGTGTTTTCAACGGTGTTATCACAACGGTGTCACATCGAACGGTGATACATCAACTGGTGAGGCCGAAAATGGTGATACAAAAAATAGTTACTCAAAATCGATGATTACTAATTCATATATGAAGTAAATCATTATTTCAAAATTTAAAGTCTTAGAAAATATTTCAGCAAGATGATGTTCTGTGCCAATGAATTCTAAATTAATATCACCTTTTTGATAATGATATCTCAAAAAGTGATGTCTTACATCAATATGTTTTGTTCTTGAATGATAAAATTGATTCATATAGATGTTAATATCACTAGTGTTATTACAGTTTATAGGGGCATGGCTAAATTGATATCCCTAATCAAGAAAAGTGTGTTTTATCCAAAAAATCTGATCACAACAATTAGCAGCAGCTATGTATTTAGCTTCAGCAGTAGATAATGCAACAAAATTTTTCTTTTTACAACACCTTGATACTAGTGAATTTCCCAAACAGTGAAATGTTCCATAGGAGATTTTTCTATCTAACTTGATACCACCAAAATCAATACCAGAATAGCTAACTAAATCAAATGATTGTTCTGTAGGATAGAATAGTCATAAGTTGGTAGTATATTTAAGGTTTTTGAAAAATATTTTAACAACAAGTAGATGTGGCTCTTTTATATTTTCATGAAAAAGATCACACATACATACACTAAACATAATATCATTCCAGCTAGTATTCAAGTATAGTAAACTTCCAATCATTCCTCTATAAGTGGTTTGATCAATAGATTTACCATTTTCATCAAGGTCCAACTTACTGGTGGTACTCATTGGAGTATCACTAATTTTTTTTACTATCAAATCCAAACCTTTTAAAAAGATCCTTACTATATTTACTTTGATTTCAAATAATACCTTTTTTATTTTGAAATATTTTTAAACCCAAGTAAAAAATTTAAGTTCACCCATTAAACTCATTTAAAACTCATTTCACATCATTTTTGAAAAATTAACTCATAAAGAACATTATTAAGATCCAAAAATAATATCATCAACATAGATTTGAAAAAATAAAACATCTTAAGAAATTATTTTTATAAAGAGAGTAGGATCAGCTATACCTTTTGTAAAACCTTTAGAAATAAGAAAAGTACTTAGCCAATCATACCTGCCTCTTGGAGATTATTTTAAACCATAAAATCTTTTTTTAAATTTAAATATATGATTTGGAAAATGAGGGTTTGTAAAAACAGGGGGTTTTTCAACAAAAATATCCTCAATTATATACCCATTAAGAATATAGAATTTTCAACAAATACTTTAAATTAGCTAAATTTGGGTTTCCTATTGTTCCACAGCTCATAACGAGTTTTATTAAGGATTGGTCTGATTAAGACTCTGTTAATTATGTAAAAAGTTGTATTCATTTCTTTGACCCAAAAGTAAACAGGTAAGTCGTATTAATTAAGCATAGTATGGTATATCTCTCGCAATGTTCTATTTCTTCTTTCTATAAATCCATTCCTTTAGGGTGTCCTGGGAGCAAAGAAGTTGTTATTAAAGTCATTTTTTGAGCAAAAAGATCAAAACTCTTGATTCTCAAACTCACAGCCAAGGTCAATTTTTAAGGATTTAATCCTACAACCACTTAGGTTCCCTATAGATCTAGCGTACTTGGTTAAGTAAGAACAAGATTCACTCTTGTGAGCTAAAAATAAGGTCCAAGTATACCTAGAGAAGTCATCTACAAGAACATAGATATAATGATTCCTATTAAGACTTGAAACTCTAGATGGTCCAAACAAGTCTTGGTGAACCAAATCAAGTGGTTGAGAAGTTGAAACTTGTTTCTTTGGTTTGGAAGATATTTTGTGTAGTTTTCCCTTTTGACATGGATTGCAAACTTTATTTTTTGGAAATTCTAGTTCGGGTAGATCCTTGACTAACCCTTTTCTAGTGAGCTTTATAAGGGAGTGTATGTTACAATAGACTAATCTCTTATGCCAGATCCAAGACTCCTTATGAATGAAAATTATTAAAGAAACATTTTGAGAGAATAAGAAATCTAAATTAACAACATAAACATTTTTATTTCTAAAAGCAGTAAAAAATAAATCATTTTTAGAATTAAAAACTTTACAAGCATCATTTTCAAATTTGACATGAAATCCGTCATCACATATCTAAGAGATGCTAAGAAAATTGTATTTTAAATCATCAACAAAAAGAACTTTAGAAATTAAAACTGAATTAGAGTTACTAATTTGGCCAAGGACAATAATTTTTCCTTTTTCATTATTACCAAAGGTGACATGCCCACCATAAAATTTAACAAGATTCTTGAAGCTTGAGTAGTCCCCTGTCATGCATCTTGAACATCCAATTTCCATGTACCATAAGCTTTTACATGATGTCTTTAAGAATGAATCCTATAAAGAAAAATCAAATAAGAAAAGATTTTGGCACCCAATATTTCTTGGGTCCAATAACATTAGTGATAAAATATTTGGTAACCCACATTTGTTTCATGGGTTTCCTATAAACAATTTGTAAGGATTTTGAAAAATAAACTTTTTTTGGTCTAGAAATACTACAAGTAGTGAAAGATTGTCAGTTGCTAGAATTAGTAGAAAATTTATCAATTTTAGGCACAAAAAATGATTTTTCAAATTGTGTTTCAAAATTTCTCTATCTAGGTTGATATCCAATACTAGTATTATATTTTTGTGAAACTTGTTTACCAAGAATTTGTGTGAGAGTATTCTTTTAATTTTAAAAAAAATTTAAGTCCTTTTTCAATAGTTCCTTAGATAATCTTAGTTCATTGTTTTCTTTAAGAAATTGAGCATTGTTTTCTTTCTCTATAGTAAGATAGGATCTAACAGTAGAGGTAAGAGCATATTGTTTCTTTAAAACTTTATATTTATCTTTTAACTCATTACATGTGTCCTCAAGCATTTTTCAGTACTCAAACATTTCCTCATTTTTCATATCTTCTGAATTAGATTCGTCCCCAAAATAATAATAATTTTTTATAGGTGATTCCAGTGCTACCTCAGATGTATTTTTCATAAAACACATATTGGATTTATTTTCCTTTTCATCATGTGGAGATTTTTACTCACTCGAGCTATCTTCAGAAGCACTCCATGTTGCCTTCATTTCCTTTTTGTATCTTCTATCCTTATCCTCATATTTATTTTTTTATTTTAATTTTGGACAATAATCCTTTACATTTCCTCTTCTATTACACTCATAAAAAACTATTTAATTTGAGTTATCACCTCTCATCCAGTCCTTTTTCCAATTTCCATTATTGTCATACTTTCCTTTGTAGTTGGAATTTTTTAAAAACATATTCTTCCTATATAATTTTATGAATGTTATGGATATCTGAGTCATTTATTCATCACTATAATATGATGGTTCTTCATTTCTTGAATTGCCATATTGAGTTTGTGTGTTTTCCTTTTCATTATGTTTAGTAGAAGTGGTTTTAAAAGACACTGACTTTCTCTTTGGTTCATCATCCTATTCTTTATTGACCTTCGATTCTTTCTCATACATCATCATCTTACTTATCAACTCCTTTACTAGAAACTTACTAATATCATAGGGTTCTCTTATTGACACTAAGGTTCCTCACCATATGTTTGGTAGACATCTGAGAATTTTCTTGATTTGTTCTTTGGCAGCAACTTCCTTTCCCAAAGAGATCATAGTATTTAAAATTTCATTGAACCTATGATACATGTTAGAGATAGGTTAATCCGTCTTCATTTTGAGGTTATCATACTTAATAGTATATGTGTTAAGTCTCACTTCCTTAACATTAATGGTTACTTCATGTGAAACAGCTAAAGTGTCCCAAATTTCATAGGCTGTTTTATATGAAGAAATCCTATTGAATTCTTCACCTCCTAAAGAACAATATAAGGCATTTATAGCTTTTTGTTATTATTATAATATGCCTTGGTTAGATCATCTCAATTATTTCTGGAAGTTGTAGTTATCTTATATTCATCTACAATGGAAGAAATATTTTCAAAACCCATACTTTCTAAATGTATTTTCATCTTAATTTTTCAATGGGAATAATTAGTTCCATTGAAAAATGGAGGTATGTTGGTAGCATCACCTTTGAATATATTATCCATAATGAAGAATAAAGAATAGGTTTTTAAAGAGAAACTATTTAGAAATAACATAAATTTAGAGATATTTAAAACATAACTAAAATCACAGTCGAACAGATTTGAAAAAGATTTGAAAACATTGAAGATAGAAGATTAAAAACAACTTATGATACAAAACTTTGGTCAGAGTAGGACAATCAAGAGGGGGTGAATTGAGTTCCTATAAAAATTTCTGTAAAAAACCTTATTTCAAAAAATCCACCAATTTAAATTCAAAACAAGCCAGTTAATCAAATTAGTAAATTTATAATAGTTTAATTGTTCAATTAATTTCTCAAAAGATTGATTAATTCTCAGTTATATAAATTTGAAAGATTGATATAAATTTTGAAAATAATTTACCAAACCAAAATAGTTATAAATACTATCTAATATCAATTATCAAAGAGAAGTATAGTTTTCTAGTTTGAATAAACAAAGATAGACAAGAAAACAGAACTTGAACACAACAGATAAAAACAATTGGTTTAGTCTCTAGCGGAGACATCGTCCTCTCCACTAGGTGATCACCTACTAGCAAGAAGATTATATTAATAAACTTCATGCACAACCTAGATCGGGGTTCATAATAGCATATAGTGCTATCCAGGTCAAGCTAGACCTCCACCACAGTTTTTTTTGTGGGAAACAAAATACAATCAGGTTATACAGAGACCCCACTACGGGAAAAAGGACGTTTTACGGTGGGAATAAATCCCTTCGCAAAAAGTCTGTCCAAGAGGTTATTTGCGACGGGGGTAACGACCTGTCGCAAATAACTGATTATTTACTGTGGGATTTCGTGTCCCGTCGCAAAAGGTTTGGCGCTGGTAGCGCACCAAACCACGCGAAGGTTATTTGTGACGGTGGGATCCCACCGTTGCAAATAGTGAAGTATTTACGACGGGGCCCGTCGCAAATACCCGACAGTAGTTAATAGCTTTTTGCGACGGGATGTCGTCCCGTCACAAAAGGTGTGTCGGTAGGGACTATTTGCGACGGGTCCCATCAAAAGTAACTTTTTAACCGCCGACATTAATTAATGCGGGCGTAGGTATTTATGACGGGACCCGTCGTAAAAGATACTATTTGCGACGGGATACCCGTTGTAAATAGTCCCGTCGCAAATAATCTAACCTATATATACCCCCATCCATTTTCCCTCTCATTCATCTCAATTCTTAGATCTTGTTTTTCTCGGAACTCTGATTTTAGAGAGAAAATTTTTCTAAGTTAATTTTTTTGTTCACGAATCAGTTGTGAAGCCGTCTACATCAATAGAAAATCATGTTTAGAGCTATTTATGTTTTATTTAATTTATTATTTATTTCAATTTTTATGTTAAATTTTATTATTGTTGATTAGTTGTAATTAAATTAAATTTAAATTGTTTTGTCATGAATATTTATTTGTACTAATAAATAGAAATTTTTAGTACGATTTTTTAATAATTAGTAGTAATAAATAATTATTAACGATAATTAGTCATGTATATAATTAATTTGTAGTAATTAATAATAATTTGTAAAAAATAATAATAAATTCCAATAATTAGTAATAAATTTTAATAATTATTAATAATTAGTAATAAATATTAATAATTAGTAATAAATAGTAATAATGAGTAATAAAGAGTAATAAATTGTAATAAATAGTAATAATAGTAATAAATAGAAATAATTAGTAATAAATTGTAATAATTAGTAATACATTGTAATAATTAGTAATAAATTGTAATAATTAGTAATAAATTGTTATAATTAGTAATAAATTGTAATAATTAGTAATAAATTGTAATAATTAGTAATAAATTGTAATAATGAGTAGCAAATAGTAATAATGAGTTGTAAATAGTAATAAATTGTTTTAATTAGTAATAAATTGTAATAATTAGTAATAAATTGTAATAATTAGTAATAAATTATAATAATTAATAATAAATTGTAATAAATTGTAATAAATTGTAATATTTAGAAATAAATCGTAATAATTAGTAATAAATTGTAATAATTACTAATAAATTGTAATAATTACTAACAATTAGTAATAAATTGTAATAATTAGTAATAAATTTAACAATTAGTAATAAATGGTAATAATTAATAATAAACTGTAATAATTAGTAATAAACTGTAATAATTTCTAATAAATTGTAATATTTAGTAATAATTAGTAATATTTATTAATAAATACTAATAATTAGTAATAATTTGTAATAATTAGTAATAAATACAGATAGTTTGTAATAAATACAGATAATTAGTAATAAATACAGATAATTAGTAATAATTAATATTAATTAGTAATAATTAGTAATAATTAGTAACAATTAGTACAAATAAGTAATAATTATTAATAATTAGTAATAATTAGTAATAAATTGTAATAATTATTAATAAATTGTAATAATTAGTAATAAATTCTAATAAATAGGAATAATTAGTAATAATTTGGAATAATTTGTAATAATAAAGAATAATTAGTAATAATTAGGATTAATTAGTAATAATTAGCAATAAATAGGAATAATTATCAATAAATAGGAATAATTAGCAATAAATAGGAATAATTAGAAATAAATAGAAATAATTAGTAATAATTAGCAATAATTAGGAATAAATAGCAATAATTAGCAATAATTAGGAATAAATAGCAATAATTAGTAATAAATAGAAATAATTAGTAATAAATAGCAATAAATAGTAATAAATAGGAATAATTAGCAATAATTACGAATAAATACTAAAAATTAGTAATAAATACTAATAATTATCAATAATTACTAATAATTAGAAATAATTACTAATAATTAGCAATAGTTACTAATAATTAGGAATAATTAGCAATAATTAGCAATAATTAGCAATAATTAGTAATAAATAGCTCTAATTAGTAATAAATAGAAATAATTAGTAATAAATAGCAATAATTAGTAATAAAGAGCAATAATTAGTAATAAACAGAAATAATTAGTAATAATTAGTAATAATTAGGAATAATTATGAAAAATTTGTAATAAATAGGAATAATTCATAATAATTAGTAATAATTGATAATAATTAGTAATAAATTATAATAATTAGTAATACATACTAATAATTATTAATAATTATAAATAAATACCAATAATTAACAATAATTAGAAATAATTAGGAATAATTACCAATAATTAGAAATAAATAGAAATAATTAGCAATAATTAGCAATAATTAGTAATAATTAGCAATAATTAGCAATAATTAGCAATAATTAGCAATAATTAGAAATAATTAGCAATAATTAGTCATAAATAGCAATAATTAGTAATAAATAACAATAAATAGTAATAAATAGGAACAATTAGTAATAATTAAGAATAATTAGGAATAATTAGTAATAATTAAGAATAATTAGTAATAATTAGTAAAAAATTGGAATAATTAGTAATAATTAGCAATAATTAGGAATAAATAGAAATAATTAGCAATAATTAGTAATAATTAGGAGTAAATAGCAATAATTAGTAATAAATAGCAATAATTAGTAATAAATACCAATAAATAGTAATAAATAGGAATAATTAGTAATAATTAGGAATAATTAAAAATAATTAGTAATAATTAGGAATAATTATCAATAATTAGGAATAATTAGTAATAATTAGGAATAATTAGGAATAATTAGTAGTAAATAGGAATAATTAGTAATAATTAGTAATAATTAGTAATAATTAGTAATAATTAGTAATAATAATAATAAATAGGAATAAATAGGAATAAATAGAAATAAATAGGAATAAATGGGAATAGTTAGAAATAAATAGGAATCGTTACTAATAAATAGGAATAGTTAGAAATAAATAGTAATAATTAGTAATAAATAAGAATAGTTAGTAATAAATATGAATAATTAGTAATAAATATGAATAATTAATAATAAATAGGAATAATTAGCAATAAATAGTAATAATTAGTAATAAATAGTAATAATTAGTAATAAATAGTAATAAATAGGAATAGTTAGTAATAAATAGGAATAGTTAGTAATAAATATGAATAATTAGTGATAAATAGGAATAATTAGTAATAAATAGGAATAATTAGTAATAAATAGTAATAATTAGTTAGTAACAGTTAGGAATAGTTAAAAAGAAATTTTAATAAATTTTAAGAACTTGACACAATTTCCAGTGGATTGACGACACTCCTTTTGCTCGATGAATTTTCTCCTTTCAACTCTCACCGACTCAAAACATTATAAAAAATGTGCTGCTACATAGGCATATTCAATCTCGTATGCATGAGATTGGATATGCATTCATAGGATCATATTTTTAATAATGTTTTCAGGCGGTGACAGTTGGAAGAAGACGATTCATCGATGAAAATGGGGCTCTTTTGTCCGACTTCTCATTTACTTGCATCTTTCTCACACTAAAATCACAATGAAAAATCTGGTCGGAGGTACGCATATTCATTCTCGTGCATACAAGAATGAATATGCCTACCTCTAACCAGATTTTTCATTGTGATTTGAGTGTGGGAAAGATGCAAGTAAATGAGTTGTCGGATAAAAGATTAGTCGTCAATCCACTGGAAATTGTGTCACCCTTAATTAATGGTAATTATTAAGAAGTAGTAGTAATTAGTTATCTTTTTTTTTTCAGATAGTGTTTTCATAATTTCAAATTATTCAAAAAATAGTGATGATTTTATATTTTGTAGAAAAATATGGAACAAGGAAGAAAGAATCAGTCATTATTAGATGATCGTGCATAGATAAATCAGCATAGAAATACAAATGGTTCTGGTTTAAATCCTTTATATATTGAGGGTGTTGAAGCTTTCTTAGCATTTGCATCATCAAAACCAGAATATGTTTCAGAAGGCATAATTAAGTGTCCTTGTAAAAAATGTGCTCTGAGAACGTTTGACACATTTGACAAGTTTGGGGGACATATGTTGCGGTTTGTTTTTCAACCAGATTATGTTTTTTGGTATTAACACGGTGAACACAGTTCTAGAGAAGATACTAATAACTTGATTCCAGATCCATCACGGTTCCAAAATTTAGTACATGATGTTGCAGGTTTATCTCTTCAACAAACTGAAACTCACGATGATATTGATTTAACTCTTGAGTTGTAAACATCCAAATTTTATGAGTTTTTAAGGTCTTCTGAGGATGCATTATATCCTGGTTGCAAGATAAGCAAATTAGAAGCGGTTGAAAAATTTATGGCTATTAAATCAGATATTGCAATGTCAAAAAACTATTTTGATCAGGTATTTTCCTTGGTTAAAACACTATTACCTGAAGGAAATGTGTTGCCTACAAATTACTATGAGAGAAAGAGGTTGGTTCGTAATCCAAACCTTAGTTATCGGAATATTCATGCATGTGAAAATGATTTCATCTTATATTATGGTGAAAATGATTCGTTGGATAGTTGTCCCACATGTAGACGATTGAGGTATAAAGAAGCTCAACCAAGGATGTTTGGATCGATTCGTATAAAACGGTTGAGATATTTCCCCCTTACACCTAGGCTGAAACATTTATTTATGTCTCATAACATAGCATCAATGATTTCATGGCACAAAACCAATATTTCAACCAGTAAAATCTTGAATCATCCTTCTGATGGTGATTCATGGAAACATTTTGATCGTCTGCATTCGTATTTTTCTTTAGAAGACCAAAACGTGTGATTAAGTCTTTCTACTGACGGTTTCTGTCCATTTGGTTGTTATGGTAGTCAGTATTCATGTTGGCCTATCTTTATAACTCCGTACAATCTAACTCCATGGATGTTGATGAAGGATCCCTATATCTTTTTGACTTTATTAATCCCAGGACATCTGAAAAATAATATTGATGTTTATTTGAAACCATTTATTGATGAGTTAAATGTATTATGGAGTAATGTTGTTAGTACATATGTTGTTGCTGTGAAAAAAAATTTCACATTAAAAGCTGCATTGATGTGGACGATTAGTGACTTTCCGGTATATGGCATGTTATCTGGCTGGAGTACACATGGTCCAAAATCAAGTCCTTACTGTATGAAAGACAACACAACTTTTATTCTAATCAATGGAAGAAAACCTTTCTATTTTGACTGTCATCACATATTTCTTCCAAATGATCATCCATTTCGAAGAAACAAATCTCATTTCAGAAAAGGCACAATTGAAAGGGATGAACCTCAAAAAATAATCTCAGGTACAGTTAAAATCAGTTGTATTTTCATTACCTCCCATCACATTTGGGCCAACAGTGAACCAACAGAAAATTCATGGCTTTGGGAAAGAACATAATTGGATATAAAGAAGCATTTTTTGGGATATCCCATATTGGTCTGATTTGTTGGTTCACCACATGTTGGATGTCATGCATATTGAGAATAATTGTTTTGATAATTTATTTCATACAGTTTTGGATACACCAGGTAAGACCCAAGATACTATAAAACCACGATTAGATCTTTCCCAAATTTGCAGGCAACCAGAACTTGAACTATTTGAAAATGTCAGATCACAGAGGTTAATGAAGCCAAAAAGAGCTTATACACTATCCAAATAGGGTCACTTATTATTTTTTCAGTGGATTGAAGATTTGAGGCTTCCAGATGAATATGCTTCCAATTTGGGAAGATGTGTTAAGAATGGTCATATTACCGGATTAAAAATTCATGATTTTCATGTTACAATGGAAAGACTTATAATGATTGGATTTAGAGTTTTTTTTGAATTATATGATTTGGGATTAAATAACAGACATATCGTATTTTTTTCAAGACATTTGTGCAGCGACAACAGACTATGATGCGCTAAGCATACTGGAAGAAGATGTTGCTGTAATTATATGTAAACTAGAAAAAATATTTCTGCCTACTTTATTTGAATCAATGGAACATCTGATATTACATTTTCCACATGAAGCTAAATGTGTAGGTCTAGTATAGTTTCGATTGATGTACCCATTTGAGAGATGCATGCATAAATTGAAGAAAGAACTATGTAACAAAGCATCAGTTGAAGGCTCAATTGGTGAAGCTTATTTGCAAGTGGAAATTTCTTTCTTCTACTCTCACTATTTTGAATCTGAATATCCCTCAAAACAAAACCACGTGGGGCGGAATTAGGGAAATGTTAATGATGAAATGGACAATCAATTATCAGTTTTTAATAAGCCAAATCTTGGCTTCGATGGAGTTCAAGAATGATGGCTTTCAGACGATGAACATCACAGATCTCATACATATGTTCTACTCAACTGTGAAGAAATGACAAAATTTTTACTGTGAGTGCTTCTATCACTTATTCTATAATTTCTGTTATAGTATGTAAACTTATTTTATTTGTAGGTTATATGATAATCATATCAAGAAAAAACTTCCACAAATTACAGAAGCTGCTCTTGAAGAATGCAGAATTTTTTTTCTCAATGGATTCAAAAACCGGTAACATAAATTATTGATGGTTTAATATCAATTCAGTTTACTATTTATTATATTGATAATTGATTTATAAAATTTCAAGTGTCTCAACATGCAGATAAAATTGATAAGCGACTGTGTATATTGAGTAACACACCATCCAAAATGGTTAAATCTTATAATGCATATGTGGTGAATGGTTTTCGATTTCATACACGTGTATATGGGGAATAAAAAAAACAATGAAAAATGGAGTTTTTTTGAGAGGATCGCATCATAGAGAAATTGAAGTTGACTTTTACAGCATTCTGGATGAAATTATTGAGCTATGTTGTCTTGGACATAATTACATAATGATGTTTAAATGTCTTTGGTTAGATACTGAGAGAGGATTGCGTGTTCATCAGACTCATGGAATCGTCCATATTAAATATAAAAGTCTTCTTGTAGTAAATGAACCATTTTTACTGGATCAACATGCACATAAAATTTATTACCCAAAGTACTATGCTACTTCAAGAGACCTGAGTGATTGGTGGAGCATAATAAAAATGAAATCTCGGGAAAATCAATTTTCTCAAACTGAATGTGGTTCTACTGAAGTGGAAGAAATTGAAATTTTTCAAGAGACTACTCAAAATCCATTTTTTCACAAAGAAACCTGAATATCGATGATGACACCCCACAATTAGGGGTCGATGGTGACGAAGATGTTAATGATGTTACGAATGAATTTGAAATGACAAGGGATGGTGAAAGTGAAACTCATATGGATATTGATGATGCCGAGGAGGAATATGAAGACATTGACATCGTCAGATATGAAAATGATGATGAAGGTGAACATTGACAGAGTTAAATGCTGGTTATGATCATAACTAATATATATCTATATATAATAGTTATTTTCAACTATCTACTAACATTAATCATTTTGTGTTTTAGATGGACTGTAATCTATTTTGTGAGTTAGAGTAGGCTGATCTACCTTTGTATGAGGGGGATTTGGGATTATCTGACCCTTAGCCTACTGGTGGTTCAGGAGGTACGTGGAGGGGGCACGGTCTTCCGTGACTAATGATTCTTGAACCTATCCCCAAGCGATGTCCACATCTTGGCTTCGATCCATGCACACATAGGTATGGTAACCTGTATATTTTAGTTAGATTTTTCATTAATTTATTTATATATATACTAATTGTTTGATTATTTATTATTTTTTCATAGATTTTCGCATGTAGCTGTCGGACAGGGGAGCGCTATCTTGCACAATTATTTTTCGCAGCCATGGATCACATGGGGATAGATTCCTGTTGATGTGCAGCTCGACATGTACAATCATTGGATGGTACGTAAATAAATAATATTTATTTGGAAATTTATTTTATTAATAACTTGATATTATAAATTATTTGTAGGGTTTATAGTATCCCATAAATGATAGAATGCGTGATTCTATCCATGCAGCATGAGAGGTGGCTATGCATGAGCGTTTGTGTCAGTTTTTGCACAATTTGAGAAAGACGACCATTAAGAAAGCATGAGCGACAATATTTGATGAGTTATGTAGAGCCCACCGAATAGAGTACATTTAATCTTAGGTTTGGGATGTATTATGTGCACACTGGTTGGGTGGTGGATTTTAGAGGAGGTCTTCATTGGGTCAATAGAACCAGGGGAGACAGGAGGTGAAACATCGAGCTGGTAGTCGTACATTCAGTACGCATAGAGAGAATCTGGCAAGTATTTTTTTAAATATTTTGTATAACTTTAAATATAAATAGTTTATTTTATATTCATATAGGTAGTTGAGCATCCTGATATTACAGAGTATGATGTTTATTAGAGGATATACATTGATCCAGCCACCAGAGAGATTAGAGGTGATCTCCAGCGTCAGATTGTGGTTAGTCTTATTTTTTTTCAGTTTGACAATTAACTGCATATAATATTTTCAATATTTTAATTTCAAATTTGAATTGAAGGAGTCATATGAGGCTGAGACCTCTCAGACACAGACTGAGGGTCAGGACGAGGCGACTAATCAGACTAGTGGCCACCATTTCGATGAGGCGACATGGATGCAGGCAACTCAGTATGTCTATGAGAAGGGTCGAGTAGTTGGTATCAGATCTCATGTGACTCCTGGTACTTATTATGGTACTGATGCTATGTCGGTGTCCATCTCATGGAGAGGCATTATCTTCTTCCTCACAGTATCAGAAGCAGTTACGAGATCAGAATGACTTTATAAAGAGTTTGCAGAAGCACCAAGAAGAGATGTGTCAACAACATCAGTAGTAGAAGTAGTAGCACGAGGAGGAGATGTGTCGATGGTAGCAACAACATCATGAGTAGATGGAGTAGATGCGCCATCTGACTCATAGTTTAGGGATGGAGTTTCCTCCACCATCTCTTTCAGCTCCTCCACCTCCTCCAGAAGACGACCCCAGTGATTTTTTATGTTAAAAACCTTTGAATTTAACATTTGTTATAATATGAACAATTTACAGTTTCGGTATTTTATATTGGTGCGAATATCACATAATTTAATTTTCAATATATTTTGATTTTTTTGTGAATATTGAGAATTTTAATAATTTTTATTTTTTTTTATTTTAATAATTTTAATATTATTGTGTCATTAATCTTAATTTTGTTAAATATATTTTTTCAGTATTGTATTTTTAATGTTTTTTATTTTAATGATAATAATAATAATAATAATAATTTATGATTTTTTATATATATTTTTTGTGAATATTGTGAATTTTAATATATTTTTATTATTATTTTAATAATATTAAAATTAATTTTTCAATAATCATAGTTTTATTAAATGTTTTTTTTAAAATTTAATTATTATTTTCGACGAGATCTGTTGCGATGGGTTCCCGTCACAAATAGCCTAAATAATTTTTTTTAAAAAGTATTTGCAATGGGATTAGAGGCACGTCGAAAAAAGTATTTTCAACAAGGCCGTCACAAATATTCTAAATAAATATTTTCAAAAAAGTATTTGCGATGGGATTACGGGCCCGTCAAAAATAATTTTTACGATGGGCACGTTGCAAATACTTTTTGCGATGGGCCTGTCGCAAAAAGTTTTTATATATATAAAGTATATAATCTAAGACTTATTGAGACAGTGAAGTTTCCCATCGCAAAAAATATTTTTTGCGATGCCATTTTCTGTAATGGGCTATTTGCGACAGGACCCCATCGCTAAAGCTTATTTGCGATGGGATCCTGTCGCAAATAACCCGTCATAAATTCCTAGAATTATAGTAGTGTCCCTTCCACAGTTATACGTGGGTGAAAAATGGCCATGAAATATGAGTGAGGTAGGATATCTTGTATCATCTAGCTTAGCTCAGGAGACAAAGTGTGGTTATACTACAGACACATGCATTTCTTGAACAATATTAAAATTATACAAAACAAAGAAGTAATAATAAGAGAGGGTTTAGAATGCACTTAGTGATGTTCATGATGCTTCTAGACTTCTTGAGTAAGAAGATGTGAAGCTCTATTCCACTTCTAGAAAATTAAAACCAAAAATAGAGTTTCATTGATGTTATGTGTTAGGGTTTCCAGTGAGATGCTTCTTATGGATTCTCATATTTTTTGTGTTTACTACAAGGATGTTCACACTCTTTGGTTTACATCAAATTATTTATTATTCACAGCTTTGAGGATTGGAATTTATCTATTATCTCTTCTTTGTCTTGTGTGTCACACCTCATCTATCAATCTTCGTGCGTGCCACCTTTTAATTTTATCTCCGGATTTTTTCTTTTGGCCGATATAGAGCATGATCTCTATCATGTGAAGGTACCTCGTACCTAGTACTGCTTTCTAACGAGGGTAAAAAAGATCATTAATAATATCAAAATCATTAAATAACTCAAATATGACCGTTATTAATAATTTTAAATTTAAATGATAAATAAAAAATGACTATGTCTGGAATGGTGCCAGAGGAGTAGTGAAACATGAGTGGTGACTCATCCTTTGTCTCTAAATGGTGTCTCTGACTTTGTGAAAATTCTGGACCAGTGTCATGAGAATGGTGTCTTGTCCTTTGTTAAAATTCTGGACCGGTGTCCTGAGAATGGTGTCGTAGACATATCAGTGGTGTCTAGTACTTTGTGAGAATTTTGAGCTGGTATGAAAAATGTCATGTCCAATTCAACGATGTATGGTCCTTGGTGTCTTAAAACCGGTGTCTTATCCTTTGCGGAAATCAATTTATGATGTCTAGTCCTTTGTGAAAATTCTGGAGTGGTGGATCGAAACAATGGTGTCTCATACTTTACTGAATTTTATATTGATCAGTGTCACTGCTACAGTTACTCATACTTTACTAGTTTTCCAAATGAACAATGTGACCGATGACTGTGATTCTGCTGACCGGTGACTCATACTTAGTCAAAAAATTTACAACTATATAATAATTATTGAGAAAATAGATTAATATTATAAATAAACATATTTAATCATAACGACACAAGATTAAACATGATTTGTGAGCATTAAAATAAGAGGAGTCCAACAACTACAATTGGGCCTTTCGAACTGGGCAGTGTTTTTCAATGTGAACCTCCAAACATGGAAAAAATGAAACAATGAATTTATCAAGAAATTATATATATATATATATTTATACAATTTTCTTTTTTTTCTTTTTATTATTAAATTGTATCATTATATATATATATTTATTGTATTATTATCAAAGAAAATTTCTTTTCCCTTTTATTATTTTTCTCATTTTCTTTTAATTTTATTCTTCTCATGCGACACATCTTGATCTCCCCCAATTCTTTAGTTGATGTGAAATATTACTTGGGTTCTTCTTCCTCATCCTCGATGGTAGAGGTTTCAATTAATGAACTTTGGTTTTAGGAAAGTGGTTTCAGGGGCATGACTAGGGTTCATCTCCGTGGCAGAGATCAATTTGAATGGGGACACGGAGATTTGTTAGTGGTGGCACAGTGGCTAGATCCCAGTTTAGCACATTGGAAATTTTCATTACTCTTCCATATTTAGGCTTTGTGGTGGTTCAACAGTGTGTGGAATTGGTTTATTCAGAGCGAGGAAGCTTCAAATCGGTAGGGGAGGATCATCTTCAATAGTGGCTAGTGTGGATGTGGGTATTCAAGTGGTGCATGAAGGCTTAGATTCAAATAGAAGTTTAAGTTTTGGATTCATTGGTCATGATTCTTGATGGTTCAGATATGGATTAGTGATTCAACATTGGATTAGATACCGATGGAGAGTTCAATAGTGGTGGTGCTCAGTTGATACTGGTGGAACAACTTCTTAGGTTTAGATTTAAATTTTCAGAGGTGGCAGGTGAGGTTGAGTGTGGGTGGATTTCTTCACTGGTTAGCACGATCGGTTTTGGGTGGTCGCCATAGTGATTATAGTGACCATGGGGAAGAGATGCGAGGGAGTGTCCATGGAGGCAGTTCAAACAGTATGTTGAATGGAATAGGATGTGATTCTTGATAGGTACTAGATGACCGTATAGGGAATAACGAGCTCTCAACTTACCATTAGTTCGCTTTAGTTTTTTACTACCTATACATAATTAGTGCAGTGATTGTGTAAAGGAAGTTTATTCACTTGGACACTTCAACATGCTTTTTTCAGTGCACACGGTCACTTCAAAATCCTTACACACAATCGCTTAATTAAATATTCATAGTTAGTATAGTAACCATGCGAGGCATGGTTACTTCGACATTTTAATCATTTTTCTACCTATAAAAAAAATCAATGAAAATTTTGTTCCAATAAATATAAATAATGATAAATCAATTAAAATTAAGAACCTAGCTTCTGAAAAAATGTTTTCAAATTTATTTTAAATTTATTAGTTAATCAATTATTATTTTTCATTATAATAAAAAAATATGACCGAATCAATTGAAAGTAAAAAATATCAAATCTATTAGAGAATTAATTATAGAATTAATTTTAACAATTTCAATTCATAGTTTGAAAATAAATTACATTTTCAATTTCAAATTCAATTTATAGATTTCTTTTAATTAATTTTTTTTATAATAATTAATTATCAAAAAATTAATTCTTTTAAAAATTTAATTCTAAATTGTATATTTATATTATAAAATTAATAGTTAAAAATAAATTACAATTTTCAATTGTATGACTACTTCACTTACCTAAAAATGAAAAAAATAATTAAAAAAACATTTAAATCCATTTAACATTTAAGTCTAAATTTCATGATGTTTATAAAAATCACTACTTTACCCAATATTTGATTTAATTAGAAGAAATTTTAAATGAATAACATACAAAAAATTTCAAAAATTTCAGCTCACATCACCCCCCATACTTGAACTATTTCACTCCCAAGAAATTTATCAATGAATTCAATTTATTCAAAAAGGAAAAAAGAAAGAAATCATGAATCTATTTAAACTGAGTATCCAAAATTGAATGTAATCACAGATTCCTCCAATTTTATAACAATCATTACTCATATGTTAATCAAATCATTATTTCACTTCAATAAAATAAAAGTACTAATTTAGTAGTGAATCAAATGAGATTTAAGTGGAATCAAAATTTTAACGAGAATCATTTCTTTTTTATTCGTATACCTTATGTACCTTAAACCAAATTTCTATTTTCCACTAAATTGATACAACTAAAATGGATCTGTTATAAGTCAGTTGTACCCTTCATGGGTTTAATATTCACCTCACCTAAATGAAATCGTTTTTGAATTAGGGACTTATTATTATTATTATTATTTTAATTTTTCTAAACCATGTATGTGTGAGGCACTATAAAAAGGCACTTTATAAAATTTTCATAGGGCTAATCACACACACAATGTCATTTTCTCATAGAACCATTATGGGTTATCGATTTTCCATTTTAATCGAAAGTCAAAGGACTTATATCATTTTTATTTGAGATGGATCCCTAAAGATTTCTTTCTCATAGAGGTCAAGTATCCTCAGATTATGTTCAATATTCCTCATGACCTAAAGTTATAATTGTTGTTCCAAAAAAATAATTTCACCCACACTCCATTTTCTAGTTATAAGACCGAACTTCCATGGATTCGATGATCAATTTCACTCATTAATCATATAAGTCTTACAATTTTAGAACCATCGAGTTCCTCTAGTTCTAGTGTGGCATCTTCAAACTTGGTAGGGCTGAAATGAAGTTCAATAATGTTTTGAAAAAAAAATAAAAACTATACAAAGGCATATTTATAATATTTACAAATAGTTTAAAAACACTTTTTGTTTTGTTTTATTATTATTTAATTTAATTTATTAATTTATTTACATTCTAGGTTCTATATAATATAAAACAAAATCTTATAAAACTATGTACAGGTTCCCAATATATAATTTAAGTTTTTTTCTATTTTTTTTTCAATTTTTTTTAATTTTTTTGAATTAAATAAAGAAACTAAATTTAAAACAGAAAAAGGTTATTTATAATATTTAAAAACATAATATATATTTTTTTATAGATCCTAATAAATTAAATAAAAATAATTTAAAATTTTTTCTAAATAGGTTTTAAATTATCTCCCCCAATTGTTTATAACTCTTCCCATTAAAATTTTAGCAGAAAATCATCAAAATTACAATGTATGAATAATTAAAAAGGATAGATACAACCTGATGTTTATTTTTCTAGTATCATCATAGTAAGCCCTCTTGGTTATTTTTAGATAATATTGAGCTAATTTCATTGATTACTATCAACTTAGGGAGAACCAGTAGAAAAACAGAATTAATCATTCAAAATATCTTATTTAAAAGAAAGGTAAAGAATATGAAAAGGAAAGAGAGGGGGTAAAGGATCTTGGGATTTTCCCTCTAAAGAGGGGAAGTAGTTAGAAAATCCATAGTTGGATAGTCCAATGGTCATCCCTAATATGAAAGAGTCTTAGTTTTTTTGTGACCCGCCACATATTTTTCTATCCAGAACTTCTTAGCTTCACTTCTTAGAGGTCCCATTGAAAAATTAACTATTGTGAGTCTAGCATCTTAGTAGTGAAAAATGGCCTGAAATATTGGGAATAAAATATCAGGTATGTGGGCTGATCAGTCTCTATCACCACTATGTCAGTTGATTATTCCTCTTTTAGTCAAAGAAAAATTAATTTTTTTCATAGTATTCACCAAAGGGAGATTTAGTTAATATTCAAAATTGAATAAAATAAAAGTATGTGGAGTTAAAATAAAAATTATCTCTTTAAAATGTTGCTTGTAATTTTATTTCTTAATGAGATTACACTAGGAATACTTCTGGTTTCACCCATCCATTTTATGTTCATGATATGTGGGTAGAAGGTATCTTATAGTAATGAGAAAAATAAGTAATGCAGTTCCATCTAAAAGATTAACACACATTATCCCATAAGAAAATTCAGCTTGTTTGAGATTGAAATAAAAAGTGTCGAATATAATCCATTTCTGGTCCGATAATACTTCACTTGTGATGTGTCTGGATCATTAAATAAGGGTGTTAGATTCTAGTTGTGTTTGAAAAGAATTAAAAATATATAGTTAAGATTTTGAGTATCTCCTTCTAGTGGTTCAACTATATTTTCTTGTTTCTCTTGGAGTGCCATAGGTATCATATTAGGAATATGTGGGAGAGTAAGATCCTTCACTTATTCCACCTCTAGGATGCACTCTCTAAGCTTTTTTAGTTATGGTACATAATCCTTGGGTACCATCATTTTAGTATTTTCTATATAAAAACTCAATAAGGTTTTTTTTTAATTCATTCATTATTTCATCAAATTGTTTAATTTTAATACTCTTATATTATTATTTGAGTAATGAAAGGAGTGACTCTATTTTTATGAAACTTAGTGATGATACATTATTATTATTATTAATTATTTTTTTTTTCTTTTAAAATTTTAAAAGTAGAAAAAATATTTACACAGTGAAAAATGAAAAGTGATTCTATGACATTTCTCATCCAATAACAATGACAAGTTTATTGTGTGAATGTCAGAGACCACATTCTAAAGAAAATATATTTTATTAAAAATAGGAATAAATCCTAGTGGTTGACTATGATCATTTATCAAGGAGTGTATGTGGGTTAGATTATCACTATTATAATCACTTATTATTATTTATTTTGTTTTCTAAATTTTGAAAACAACTTGAGTTTGATGTTTTTTGTTTGATTTTGTATTTATGAATTTTAATAAAAATAATAGAAACACAATAAAGATTTAGTTTCAAGAAGATCAGATCAAGGACCAAACACATATACTCTTCATCATTATCTAGTTCTCATATGATAATAATATCAATACCATTATTTTATTTCTTCACATTATCTAATTTTCAGTTCAAAATATATAAAAGAGGAATCTCACATAATACATCCAGTTCCACGTCCTACTGTGTGAAGATGAAATGAGCACACTTGATCGAGGAATTCATTATCTTAACACCCAGATTTATCATATGGTGTTCATCCCTCAATCCACAGTGATCTACTGATATGAATTTTGAACTGATAGATTGATAGATAGATGATTTGATAATAGTGAATAATGGAATAGTTCATTGGAAAGAGAATATGAATATCATGAATCCATTTCTTTCGAATTCACTTCTACATCAATAATAGAATTTATAAAATTAAAAATAATGAGTTTTCCTGTGTAATATCCCCTAGGTACCTTGCCCTCAAGTTTCTTCTCCATATCTATGGATGTAACAACCTGAAATTTATCAAAATTATAGATTATTGTTTTTTGGTTTAAATTACATAGTTCAGACTCTGTAATGTTACCTAATAGATTCATGGATGCCATGAGAGTGTCTAGGTCTTGTTTATAACTTGTAACCCCATATTTTAGAGAAATAGAGTGGGTCACATGGTTAGTAAAAGCCATGATTCCCAACCCGCATGATTTTTCCTAATTGTGTGGGGAGTTACAGAGGGGATAAGGGAGCCATAAAGTTTTCTACAACTATGTGATCCAAAGAACATTCCCATGTAGAAATTTTAGACTTTTGGGATAGTGGGTTTTGCATGTATTATGCATGGTTGGGAAAACCGTGCACTAACCTATGTGGGGTCCCTCCTTAGGTAGTGACTGGTGCATAGATGGCACATGGTTTAACCAATCGTGTGGCCAAACCATGTGATCTAGAGATTTTTATGGAAGGACCAATTTTTCCATAATGAATTTAAAACCACCCCTATTTTTATCTCTTCGTTTTCAATAGATGGATCCTCCTCTATTTCAATTTGATCTATCATTTTTCTAATGTAGGTGTTTTGATAAATCATCCATTCAGACTTCAGAAGAATCACCATTAGAAGTGTTGGATAGCTAGTGGTATGCTATCAAATCCTCTTACTTTCATTCTTAGTCTCTCTTCTTGTCTCTTATGCTATTATGATGTGATCTCATTCACCTTATTTTTGGGGAGTTATACCATTATTATTTTTTAAATCTAATTTAAATTTGAATCTAATATTAGATGAGGAGTCATATTCAGCCATAAGGTAGGTGGTCTAGTTTTTTCGTTCAAATTCATTTTGTTTTCACAGCTCTTCCGTTATGTTGCATGCTGACCTTTACCGCATATTTCCATAAAATGAGTTATTAATTTCTAAATAAATTATAGCATGTTATTATACTCATGTGGACCCATTCTAAGCGATTATTGGATTTAAAACTCTTGTTTTCTACAACTTTGGGTGTGATAAGTTATTTTACCTCTTTAAAGTAATTTTTTAAAGACCAAACACCTTATAAGTGTTCATCTTGAATTGTAAATGGAATTTCACTTCGTGTGTAATTGAACAGTTGATTAAATCACCTTCTAATTATTTGGGTTTCCTTGATTATTAAAATACATGAATTGATTAATTAAATGTATTTTTTAAATGAAAGTGAAATGGTTTTCAAGTCCACTCCAGGTGATGCATTCTTTTATACATTGTTTATATGAATTACAATGACCTTCGTTGTATTGGGGATTTATGATTAAAATGGTAGAGGTGATTACTCATGTTATTATTATTATTATTCGATTGATATTTTATTTGGAACGATTATTAAGGAACTTGTTGGGAATGACGTTTCACTCTCCCTTACATCAAGTGTCGAGCATGACGTATGTCACCATTATACTTCTATTTGGGTGATGGGCATGATGTTCCACATTCCCTTACATCAAGTGTTGGACATGAAATCTCACCCCAAATATCTTGAGTGATGATAAGGATGTCTTATATTCATAATGAGACTCAGGGTGTGTACCCTTTTCTAGAGCCAATAGGCTTGTTAGACTAGTTATAGACGCCAAAGTTATACCTCAGGTCTAGCTAACACCTTATATCCATGTATATGCCTACTTATGTCCACATGTACATAGTTAATATAGCTGAATAAAATATGTATATATATATAATATTACTATATATTTATGGTTACTAATTAGACTCTTATATCAGCCTATGCTAAAGCAATTAATGGAATCTAGGTGTATAACAGGAACCTGAGCCGAATGATATTTATTTATTCATTTTTTTTATCATTATCATACCTGAACACTTCTATTTCTATGTAAACTGGCTAGATTATTTCTAGACATCATTGGTGGTGGCCTATTGGAATTTTATTTTACACGCTACTCAGGCCACCATTGGTACCCAAGTAGATTACTTGTCTGCAAGTAAGGACAGGGGAAAGTTCCTTGCTAGAGATGTTTGATTTATTACTCATATAGCATGGAGAATGAGAGTAGAGGACCATGCTTATTCTTGTGATTCTAGTGGATCAGTATTTTGTTTTTTTTGTATTTTTATATAGCATGTTGTATATGCCTGCCCCATGTTTCTCCTTTTTGTATATCTACATTCCATGACAATATTGTATATGAATTAGCCTATGGGATTTTGATTATTATTATAGTTTCTTGGTTACTATGCTTACACAGTTTATTTTAATATATATTTCTATTGTTTCATCTGTTTATATATGATTTTGATGTTGTCTATTTATTTATTATACCCATTGTGCCACTATAAAACGAGGGTATAGTATCCCCACTATACCACCTAATACCATTTCTGCTAGTTATAAACCTCTCATGTATGGGGAGGCATGCTCAAGGCTATGTGACCCACTAGTTTAGGGAACTAGTTAAGTGGATCGTGGGTCGGTACATTACAAATTGGTATTAGGGAACTCTTTTTCCTTTTGTCATACTTTTTTGGGTATGAGACAGGGGACTAGGAAATAATGGAATTTGGTAATGAGCTTGCGCCTAGGAATTGATAACAAACATATAAGGAAAACCAAAATTACCTAGGATGGGATGTTGTAGCTATTGATTATGCCTATTATAGTTGATACGAATTCACTTTTGGGTGATGCATAGGTATTTTGATGTTATAATTATTAGTGTTATTATAGTGAGATTTATTTTACATATTATTGATGAAATGAGGGCATTCCATTTCATGCATCACTATAGGTATAATAATACAAATATTCCATGAATTGTTCCATGCCACATCTACTTTCGGTGTGAATTTTCCTATTTTATATGGTTAGTGCCTAATTATTATATATTGAAATGTGCTGACATTTCTTGTAGGAAGAATATAATTTTATTAATTAATGTGAAAACATGAATATAAATAGTGTTTTCATGGATATATTGGTGATTACATTTTATTTATCCAATTATACCATATCATGGGTTTTGGACCAATTGTTTCAAGATCGTGACATATATGTATTATATACAATATTACGAATGAAGAAGAATTTGAATCCTTAAAATCAAATGGATATTGGTAAAAGGGATTCCAATTGTAAAGTAAAGTGTGTTTTCCTCTATACCTTGATGTTGACACTCCATATACTAGAAACTCTATTCTATGATATGAGACCTAGACCCAAACCTAGCCTTAGTAGCAGGTAGATGGGATATATCTTTTGGTTCTTATGGATTATGATGGTCTTTCCTACACACCTAGACCTTACTTTTGGAGCAGGAAGAGAGGTGTGATATTTTCTATTGGAAGGTTGTGTGTCAGTCCTAGTTATCTATCAATGATCCTTTCAACTACTGGTTTCTCTTCTAAGCCATGCGTTTGGAATTTTTGAATCACGCCACCACAACAACCTCGAGTCATACTCCCGAAAGGTGGTGACAACTATGCATTAGAGGTGCAGGGTACTGATCCACCAAATATCCCTCCTGTAGTTCCACACATGGATCTAAATTTTATTCATGATACAGGAACTGATGATTAGTTTCAAGAAGGATTACTTAATATGTTAAAGTCTATGAAAGGGTTTGCTCGACCTTCCCTAACTGTGATAGAGTTTCCTTGAGAATTCTAGCATCAATGTCCTTCCACATTTTTGGGGGATGGAGGACCACATACTGCTGAGTCATGGATGGAGGCCATGCTTCTTATCTTTGAGCATCTGAAGACGCATCCAAAGTGGAGGGTCAAGATCACTGGTTATATTCTATGTGATTCTTCCTAGGGATGGTTGGGTGTTATTACCATGGCAGACCGAAATTGTGATATGATTCGTTCACACTTCCAGGCAGTCTTTTATGACTACTTCAATACAAAGCCTCTAAAGGATGGCCGGGCTAAAGAGTTTCTGAACCTATAGTAGGGAGCCATGTCATTCATGGTGTATTATGATCACTTTACTAAGATGTAGTGGTTCACACCTACTCTATCAGGTGATGATCTTATTATTACCAGGAGATTCGAGGATGGACTAGTATACACCATCCAATAATAGGTCAATGTTTTCAAGATGATTACCATTTATAAGATATTTAATCAGGACCTCATTAATGAGAGAAATCTAAGGGAAATTGATGGAGTGATCTCGGGAGGTTTGACACATAGACTAACTAGTTAATCTTCTAGTGAAAAAAACGATGTTTTGAGTTTTCTCATAGGGGTAGCAGCAGTCAGACTCCTCATTATGAAAGTTTCCATGAATTCAAGTAGTATAGAAAACTGAGACATACAAAACCCCAATGTTTATAGGATCAAGTGGAATGCAGAGGCTATGGAAGGATTGGTCATATCCATCACTTCTACAAGACATTTCCATCAGTGCATAGTGAGAAAGGATCTACACTTACCCCATGTTCCGGAGTAGGTCTAGTAGTGTATTCTTAGAAAGGATGCTGGAACACTACAAAATGATCAGGATAAGGTGGTGGTCAAGTAATAGGTAGTTAGAATCATGATTATCAGTGCCAATAGAGCAGTCTCTCTCAAGGTAGTCTGGCTGTGACTCAGGGGCATAGTACTTGCTAGTTACATGTAGTACAACCTATTCTAGAGGAGAAAAGCACTAGAACTTCTATTGTTTGATGAATTATACTAGTATCCTATACTTTATTGTATATTTTTTGACATAGGAGGGTCCCACTATTTTATATATAAGGAAATCATGGATATTCTTGACCTCGAGATCAAACAATTTTTGTGGTGTGATGATGCTTAACACCCCTTTGGGTATCCGATCATAGATATTTTTATGATGTAATGATTGTCCCTTTGAGATAGGTAAATTTATCTTAATATAGAATCTTTTTATTGTTGACATGATAAGATTTTTTGTAATTATTAGGATGGACTGGTTAGTTCCCTATCATGACCATATTGATTTCTATCATCACAAGGTGATGTTTACATCACCATAGGATGGTAGTCATGTGAATAATAAAGAATGGGATATCCAAGATATGTAATCAGGACCTGAGAATCAGGGTTTGGGTAGAGTAAAAAACTATATTTCAATTCATTTCTTGGATGATTAGGGGTTACAAAATGTAGTTTTCCCTCATGTGGTGGATCATTTTAGGGACGTCTTCTCTGAAAAATTTTAAATCCCACCTCCAGTGAGAGAGGTAGAATTTACTATTGAAATAGTATTAGCAGTGTCATTAGTGTACATTCCTCCTTATAGGGTGGAACCTACAGAGCTTCTAGAACTCAATAAACAATTATAGGATCTAGAGGCTAAAGGCTTTATACGCCCCAACACTTTTCCATGGGGTTCAAAAATATTTTTTCCCAAGAAGGAAGATGGTACCCTCATGCTTTTTGTGGATTACCAGTGGTTGAAAAATATTATGACTAAGAATCAGTATCCACTACCTCAAATAGATGAACTTTTTTATTATCTCTGAGGAGTAAGAGTGTCATCAAGGATTGATTTTAGGTCGGGATATGATTAGGTAATTTTAATATCTTTAGACATACATCACATAGATTTTTGGAGTAGCTATGGTCTCTATGAGTACTTGGTAATGTCATTCGGCTCATGAATAAATTTGATGTCTTTATGGGTATGATGAATCATGTTTTCCACACATATCTGGATTCATTTATGGTAGTCTTTGTGGAAGAAATCTTAGTGTATTCACGTTCTCTACACGACCATACTAACTATATTGACACAACTAGAAAAATGGGCTATAGCCACAGTTCAAAATTGTGGCAACATGGCCCAAAATCGTGGCCAAATGTTATGGCCACGGTTTTACCCAATCGTGAGCGCTATCGCCATGGCAGTAGGGTCTGACCTATGGCCACAGTTTTAATAGTGACAATTGGTGGCCTAATTCCACGGTTTTAAAAACCGTAGCCAATGGTGTCTCTGTTGTCAACTGTGGCAGTTAACCTTTGTCCATAGTTTTAACTGTGGAAATAGGTGCCCCATTTCCATGGTTTTAACCATGGCTATAGGCCTAGAATACCGTGGAAATAGCCTAAAAATAATGTGCGTCTAGCCAGATTTGATCCCAGCACATTCCTTTCACGTTCCAGTGACCTAACCACTACACCACCAAGGTTTTTGTGTATATACATATATAATATGTTATACATATTATTGAAAACCATGGAAGTATCCTAAAAACTGTGGAAATAGTTCTTCCTGCCATTTTTTTTGGCAGGAAATGTTTTCTCTCGTGCATGTCTAGGAGACCTATAGCCACAGTTTTCAAAACCGTGGATATAACCCTTCGAAAAAAGGCATACAGCCACAGTTTTGAAAACCGTGGCTCTAGGACATGAAAAAAAGACCTATAGCCACAATTTTAAAACTGTGGATATAGGCCACATAACCGTGGCTGTAGCCACCTATAGCCACAGTTTTAAAACCGTCGATATAGGTCTATGGCCATAGTCTGTTTTTCTAGTAGTGTGAGATCACACTGAATACATAGAGATAACATCGAATTTATAATAATCTCAAAAAATAAAACTTTTGTATTGAAAAAAATCCATTTTATGGGTTATATAATCTCGGAGTTGGGAGTATCAGTAGACCTAGAGAAAATGAGAGATATAGTTTCCAAGGATATTCCCAAGAATGTATTTGATATTAAAAGTTTATTGGGGATATAATTGTATTATATATGATTCATCTAGGATTAACATGCCTAAAAAAACCTATTATGGTATTGACTAAGAAGGGTGTGAAATTCATATGGTCAAAAGCTTATGATGCATCCTTTTATGAGATAAAGGGTAGATTGTATTCAGCGTTGATCTGGATTCTGTCAGAGCCTGAAATAAGCTACATTGTTTACTGTGATGCATCATGAATTTGGTTGGGAGTAGTTCTATTGTAGGATGATTGAGGCATAGTGTAGAGACCCGAAGCTTGACATACATGGACATTACATTACTTTTACCGAATACTTAGTACATAAAAAAACACACACACAAGGATTGTAATAGTTTAGTGTCTTTGGAAACTCGGAACGTAATCTTCTAATCGTGGTGAAAGATCCTCAATATCTCCCATAAAGATATCCCTTTTTTTTTACCTAAAACCTTTCTTTATATCTTGGGGAAAATAAAACATAAAAGGGTGAGCTCAAATGCTTAGTAAGGGTAAACAAAAGAAATATCAATCACATCATAAACATAAGAACATAGCTTTTGTAAATCTTAACCTGCAAAAGAGCTCATAATATCATAACATGGGATAAATCATAGAAGTGAAATGTAATCCCAATAATCATAACTTAAAACATGAAACTTTGTGGCATACACACATAATCATAGAGAATCATTTCTTGTTAGTCAAGACTCATTGCCAAGACTATCTTAGTGGACAAAGTCCCTTTCTGAATCGAGTATCCCTCGTTTCAGTCCTATTTCACTGAACCGGTATAACCTACCATTTCAGCCATGTCTATCTCATGAGATATAAAATCTTTACCCAATGCATTGGAGGGAGATATAGGTCCCACCCATCTTATAATGAATCCTTTCTTATGTGTGCCACATAACCATAAATCATACATCATCGCATAACACATGTAACAAAAATGGGATTCTTGAAACATCATGACATCATAAAACAAACCATATAAGATAAAGGAATTCATAAAAATATTTCCATCACAACATAATCAAACCAATGTAATAATAGGGATAAAAACAGAACCCTTTTATTATCTTAGATGGAAAATAATTTTGATAAAATACTTGAAATCCATTCTTGAGGAAAATATCCTTTCTACTTCAAAAACATTTTCCTTTCTTAATATGTCTTACAATTTAAAACTAAAAGAAGTTGATTAAAAATAAACTTGAAAACTTGTAAAGGAAGCTTCTTGGAAATAATGTTTTAAAAATCCATTCATTCCGTATAAGTTAAAAAAAACATTCTTCGTACTTTTGTCGGAAAAGTCAAAAAGTACCTCGTACGAAAAATGATAAAAGATTCCTTTCATTCATATTACTAAAAACTCACCGAAGGGTAAAAATGGATTTAAAAAATTGTATGTGGATGGAAATAATATTACATATTGATGAAACATGGATGTGGATGATAAAATACACCCCAGTAAATACTTACGAATAAACAATCTCAGATAAAAATGAGATTGTGATATTTCCCTTACCTTAGGTCCGATTTGCTTCGTATGTGTCTGAACCTCCTGTATAATGATTTAAATAATGTCATTTACTTATTACAGAATCATATTCACTGTTATTATATCATATATGGTTCACTTATGACTTTATATTACCCGTTCTTTTGTAAATTCTATGTTAAAGAAGCGTTTTGGGAAAAATCGTCTCATTTGTCGTTCGTGTTTTTAACTTGTAATTATTCATATGATTACTTAGATCATGATTACTTAATTCCAGAATATAAAAATGATTTATATATATATATTCAGAATATACATATATAATAAATCAGTAAATGGAAAGAAATACACCGTTTATGGAGACGGTAGTCCGTACGTACGCATGAACGCTGTTTTCGTTTCCTTATTGAATTGAATGGAATTAAGTAGATGACATACATATAAATATAAATAATTCCAGTATCATTATTAGGTCATATATTTCATTAGTACTTATTATATATACTTTATAATCATTCATGAATGGTTAATCATTGAGAATGAATCTCATCGCGTCGTGGAGACGGTATTTCGTACGTACGCACGAGCGATGATATCGTTCCCATGGTCGTGTGAATTGTGTTGAAGTGTATGTATACTATTTCAGTATCAATATCACTTTATAATAATCATATATAGTTACTCATTACACCTTTATACCCATCCAATTAAGGTGGTGGTGGAAAATAGATTACACCACGGCGTGGAGACGGTATTCCGTACGTACGCACGCGCGATAATTTCATTTTTCCGTAGGATGGATAGAAGGTTAATTAGAGTTGTTTCATATTTATAATAAAATATAAGTATATAAGAAATACTTATGTTATTACTTTATCATTAAACAACTAAATAATAAGAAGTTGAAGAAGAAAGAAATTGAAAAAGATCGGTAATGGATATTACCTCCTTTTGACGCGCCTTCACTTATCCTCCACTTAAAGAACTAAGGATGGTCTTTTAAGAAGACCAGGACCTCTAGGATGATACTAGGGAAGTGGAGAAGAGATTTTGGCAGGGTTTGGCCGAGCTTGAATGCTCAAATTGGTGTGAGGAGGAGAGGGAGGAGGTTCCCTTTTATAAGGGAGGAGAGGGGCACCTTAGGAATATCTCAAAATATTATTTTATATTAAAGTCAAAATCGGTTTATAATGGTTCCAAAGGGTCTTATTTAGAAGCTAAAGTGGGGATGGGTCTAAATCCTATCAAACAATAGGATTTAGACAAGTATAGGTTATTATTTTAACCTTATCAATTAGATTTAACTCTAAGTTAAATAATTTAACTTTTACCGTGTCTTTTTGTTTTCTTACACTATATGGTTAATAAACTTACTATAACATGCAAAAAGAACCCCAAATTGTTTATTATTAATATATATATCCTTACCTAAGTCATTTGGACGAACCTTATATTTTTAGGAATAAAATAACAATTAATTATATAATATTTTATTTAAAAACTATTTTGTGTCAATTTTGACACTATTTGATATATGATTTTTGTGAAAGTCATAACAGAATTATATGTTAGAAACAAGTTGATTAAATCAACACTAATATTTCATAGTAACCTAAAAAATTAGTGTATTTCATAAAAAGTCTTAAATTACATTTATTTTGGTATTTATAATATCAATTATGTCAATATTTCATTAATAAGATAATTACTACATCATATTTGTGTCATAACTAAATTAACTTATTTGATGTCTAAAAATTACAACTAAAATACCATTATGTAGTAAATCTTTTTAGCTTTATAATGAATATTTACAATCGAATTTATCTTATGTATAATCCTATATTAAAATTTTTGTAGTAAACAAACTTTGATTTTAACTCTTTTAACTCTTCTTTGAATTAAATAATAATAAATGTCTTAATCTAATCCAAGTGGGACTAAATGATAATATTTTACACTTAAGGTTGTTTTTGGTCGAGATAAACTTGTCCAATAGAATTAGGACATGTGTTAGGGTAATAGTAATACCATATTTACCCTTAGTTACCCTATTTACTATTAACCGCGGTAAATAAAAGTAAAAAGTTACTATTCACCAAAATTATTTTCATCTCATTGAACCACATTTTACTTACTGACATCAACCATGTCTCTCGGATTTTTGAAATTCCATTCACAGAAGCGGTAAAATTAAGTTTTATGAAAAATTCAGTTTTTTAACTACCACTTAGTAGTTTCACTATTCATCAAAAATTGATGTTTTTCAGAAAAATGCCAAAATTTCATCCTAAGCTATATTTCATATTCCGAATTCAAAAATGAAGTCTATTTTACCAAATTCATAAAATAGAAGTTGCATTAATTAATTTTATAATTAAATCCCGCTGTTAAAACAAATAGAGTGTTTTTAAGAAACAATATCTATCAAAAGATTGACACTTGTTTATGTCGGGTTTAAATGTGAAATTACATCCAATGACCAACATTGTATTAAATTGTAAAAATATATTCTAAATATACTTTAAAACCACTCAAATTAATAATTCATCACTATTAATTATTTCGATTAAAAAAAGTTGTTTTTAATTATAATTTAGTAATTTTCACTATTCATCAGAATATGAAAGTTATCCGAAAAGTACCAAAATTTCACCTTAGGCTAAATTCGATACTCCGAATCCAAAAATTAAGTCCATTTTGAGATCTAAAATTTCTAAAATTTAAAAAGTGGTTATTACTATTCATAACGGCTAGTTTTAATAATATTTTAATAGCATATCATTGTTTCGTGAAACTCAATATTGCGTACTACACACGCTATCGAGGAAGGTTGCGATTGCGTGTAATGCAAGGTAAGTCAAAGATGCGTGTTGTGCAAGCTCCTTTTTGTGTATCGTACAACACAAGACATTAATAAAATTATAAAGATTTTTTTTTTATTAAATCTCGGGCTGTTACATTCTACCCCCCTTAAAATGAATTTAGCCCTCGAAATTCGTCGGGGTTATAAATGGTTTACTAATCGAAAGTTTCTTTAATAGAAACCCACATCATAAAAAGGAATATCAAAACCAATCTTTAAAAACAAAAGTATGAAACGTAATGGTTAGCCAAATAAACTAATCACTGGGTTTCCACATAGGTGAAAATATGGATATGGAAGAGAAATCTAACCATCATGTTCTGATGGAGAGTGGTAGAGAACATGGCTATGGAAAAGCCAGTAATCACAAAGCCATAAATTTGTGACGATCTAAGGTACCATCTGATTCATCAGATATAAGATCACTAGGACAACATTTTTGGTTTTCAAGATCGTTTCCCTAAAGTTAAAGAATTTCAATTAGAATAAATACTTACTTTATGTTGGTACAACCTCACTGTTGTTCGTGCCTTTAACAATTTCCACTTCATCTCTTAAATAAATGAAGTTGAATTTGTTATTTGTGAAGTGTTAGCAGATCATGTGATAAAATGACGGGTCATTCCATCTGTCTCAAAAGGTTAGCAAAATTTATATACATAAGTCGATCTATAGTGAGATTAATCATATATGGTTCCTAAAATGGACTTATACTTTATATATCATACTGCTTAATATAATAAAACTAGTTTCTACTAAATAGGGACTTCCTGTAGGCCAGTGGTAGGCGATAAAGGCCAGTCGCACTTCGGTTGTGGGTTCGATTCCCACAGCCTTGTCCGAAGCGATGGGCTGTCGCTCGTCCTGCAGGTTGTCCTTTTTCTAAAACTACATTACTATAACATCCCATCAATAATATCGAAAAAAAAACTTCTATCTTTAAACAATACTAACTTATGTCTAACATAATCCATTCCAATCTTTAGGCTTATCCATAATACTGCAGTCCACTCTCATAACATAGTGAAAATGATTACCATAGATTTAACACCATCGTCGATCCCCATATATCATAAGATATGTTTTGTTGGTCACATTCCAAACATTCAAAGTCGTTAATCATGTATTCTCTTGAAGAATGAATACCCATTGAACCTTAGATAAATCATGAATACTGTTAAAATTTAACACTTTCCACATACCAAAATCCAAAAACTCTATATACTCAAACCATAATATAACCTTCTCCTTATATCAGTCATGAGATCATGAATATTATCAAACATTTAATTTTCTCCTTATTCCTACATTATGCGCATATCATCTACATTCCAAAAATATCTGAATAACCTTCCATGGATACTGGTAACATTAATCATACACTTTCAAAACTCAAGGAAAGACAATAGTGTAACAATCCTTAGATGTCTCGTTATTCCAACATTACACATGATAAACATGTAATCATTCCACTACATTCTTAAACCATTGTCCAAGATTCAACAATTCTTTCATCTCACATATCATTTGTAGTATCTTCATCATCATCAACATAAATACTTCCCATACGACCATACTGATTCTCTTCATGAGACTTTCCCTTAGGGAATTGGTTTGCATAATGCCCGTACATTCCACATTTAAAACATTTAACCATTGTTGATGTCGTAGGAATACCATTATCCTCATCCCTGGTGTTAACTGAACCTTTTCCTTTGCACTTACTGGCTTTGTGACCTTCTTTTCCACACCCAAAGCATCTTCCAGTTCCTTTGAAACATTCTCCTTGATTCCTCTTCCCACATGAATTACATAGGGGAAATTGAACTTTCTTTCCTCTATGATCATCATGAAACTCCATCTTTCTCTTATTAGCCGAGTCAGGAAACTTACCAAATTTTACTTTATTGATCATATTATGAGATTGCTGATTCGGCATAATAATTATGTTTGGACTTCCAAATCCCATTTCATTATGAAGAATATCATTCCATTGTCCATCATATCCTCCATTATCGTGAATCATCTTGTTTCCAGCCATTTTCTAAAACAAAAAAAGAATAGTGTTAGAGGAAAAAATCATAATAAAGGGGGAGTAACTTCAATATCTAACATCTTAGGTTTAATGTAATATTGTTACCATAGTTCTAGGACTATATCCTATACGTATACTTATCCTTAGGGACATCCCTAGACATACCTTAGAAATTTCTCTAGGGATCTCACTAACGTTCTCACATCCTAGTTTCCAAAGGTTGACTAAACCTTTCCTCTGATACCAACTGTAGAGACCCGAAGCTTGACGTACATGGACATTACATTACTTTTGCGGAATACTTAGTACATAAAAAAAAAACACACACACGAGGATCGTAATAGTTTATTGTCTTTGGAAACTCGGAACGTAATCTTCTAATCGTGGTGAAAGATCCTCAATATCTCCCATAAAGATCTCCCTTTTTTTACCTAAAAACTTTCTTTATATCCTGGGGAAAAGAAAACATAAAAGGGTGAGCTCAAATGCTCAGTAAGGGTAAACAAAAGAAATATCAATCACATCATATACATAAGAACATAGCTTTTGGAAATCTTAACCTGCAAAAGAGCTCATAATATCATAACATGGGATAAATCATAGAAGTGAAATGTAATCCCAATAATCATAACTTAAAACATGAAACTTTGTGGCATACACACATAATCATAGAGAATCATTTCTTGTTAGTCAAGACTCATTTCCAATACTATCTTAGTGGACAAAGTCCCTTTCTGAATCGAGTATCCCTCGTTTCAGTCCTGTTTCACTGAACCGGTATAACCTACCATTTCAGCCATGTCTATCTCATGAGATATAAAATCTTTAACCAATGCATTGGAGGGAGATATAGGTCTCACCCATCTTATAATGAATCCTTTCTTATGTGTGCCACATAATCATAAATCATACATCATCGCATAACACATGTAACAAAAATGGGATTCTTGAAACATCATGACATCATAAAACAAACCATATAAGATAAAAGAATTCATAAAAATATTTCCATCACAACATAATCAAACCAATGTAATAATAGGGATAAAAACAGAACCCTTTTATTATCTTATATGGAAAATAATTTTGATAAAATACTTGAAATCCATTCTTGAGGAAAATATCCTTTCTACTTCAAAAACATTTTCCTTTCTTAATATGTCTTAAAATTTAAAACTAAAAGAATTTGATTAAAAATAAACTTGAAAACTTGTAAAGGAAGCTTCTTGGAAATAATTTTTTAAAAATCCATTCATGCCGTATAAGCTAAAAAAACATTCTTCGTACTTTTGTCGGAAAAGTCAAAAAGTACCTCGTACGAAAAACGACAAAAGATTCCTTTCATACATATTACTAAAAACTCACCGAAGGGTAAAAATGGATTTAAACAATTGTAGGTGGATGTAAATAATATTACATATTGATGAAACATGGATGTGGATGATAAAATACACCCCAGTAACTACTTACGAATAAACAATCTCAGATAAAAATGAGATTGTGATATTTCCCTTACCTTAGGTCCGATTTGCTTCGTATGTGTCCGAACCTCCTGTATAATGATTTAAATAATGTCATTGACTTATTAAAGAATCATATTCACTGTTATGATATCATATATGGTTCACTTATGACTTTATATTACCCGTTCTTTTTTAAATTCTATGTTAAAGAAGCGTTTTGGGTAAAATCGTCTCATTTGTCGTTCGTGTTTTTAACTTGTAATTATTCATATGATTACTTAGATCATGATTACTTAATTCCATAATTTAAAACATGATTTATATATATATATTCAGAATATACATATATAATAAATCAGTAAATGGAAAGAAATACACCGTTCATGGAGACGGTAGTCCGTACGTACGCATGAACGCTGTTTTCGTTTCCTTATTGAATTGAATGGAATTAAGTAGATGACATACATATAAATATAAATAATTCCAGTATCATTATTATGTAATATATTTCATTAGTACTTATTATATATACTTTATAATCATTCATGAATGGTTAATCATTGAGAATGAATCTCATCGCGTCGTGGAGACGGTATTCCGTACGTACGCACGAGCGATGATATCGTTCCCATGGTCGTGTGAATTATGTTGAAGTGTATGTATACTATTTCAGTATCAATATCACTTTATAATACTCATATATAGTTACTCATTACACCTTTATACCCATCCAATTAAGGTGGTGGCGGAAAATAGATTACACCACGGCGTGGAGACGGTATTCCGTACGTACGCACGCGCGGTGATTTCATTTTTCCGTAGGATGGATATAAGGTTAATTAGAGTTGTTTCATATTTATAATAACATATCAGTATATAAGAAATACTGATGTTATTACTTTATCATGAAACAACTAAAGAATAAGAAGTTGAAGAAGAAAGAAATTGAAAAAGATCGGTAATGGATATTACCTCTTTTTGACGCGCCTTCACTTATCCCCCACTTAAAGAACTAAGGATGGTCTTTGAAGAAGACCAGGACCTCTAGGATGATACTAGGGAAGTGGAGAAGATATTTTGGCAGGGTTTGGCCGAGCTTGAATGCTCAAATTGGTGTGAGGAGGAGAGGGAGGAGGTGCCCTTTTATAAGGGAGGAGAGGGGCACCTTAGCAATATCTCAAAATATTATTTTATATTAAAGTCAAAATCGGTTTATAATGGTTCCAAAGGGTCTTATTTCGAAGCTAAAGTGGGGATGGGTCGAAATCCTATCAATCAATAGGATTTAGACAAGTTTAGGTTATTATTTTAACCTTATCAATTAGATTTAACTCTAAGTTAAATAATTTAACTTTTACCGTGTCTTTTTGTTTTCTTACACTATATGGTTAATAAACTTACTATAACATGCCAAACGAACCCCAAATTGTTTATTATTAATATATATATCCTTATCTAAGTCATTTGGCCGAACCTTAGATTTTTAGGAATAAAATAACAATTAATTATATAATATTTGATTTAAAAACTATTTTGTGTCAATTTTGACACTATTTGATATATGATATTTGTGAAAGTCATAACAGAATTATATGTTCGAAAAAAGTTGATTACATCAACACTAATATATCATAGTAACCTATAAAATTAGTGTAATTCATAAAAAGTCTTAAATTACATTTATTTTGGTATTTATAATATCAATTATGTCAATATTTCATTAATAAGATAATTACTACATCATCTTTGTTTCATAAATAAATTAACTTATTTGATGTCTAAAAATTACAGATAAAATACCATTATGTAGGAAATCGTCTTAGCTTTGTAATTAATATTTACAATAGAATTTATCTTATGTATAACCCTATATTAAAAATGTTTTAGTAAATAAACTTTGATTTTAACTCTTTTAACTCTTCTTTGAATTAAATAATAATAAATGTCTTAATCTAATCCAAGTGGGCCTAAATGATAATATTTTACACTTAAGGTTGTTTTTGGTCGAGATACACTTGTCCAATAGAATTAGGACATGTGTTAGGGTAATAGTCATATCATATTTACCCTTAGTTACCCTATTTACTATTAACCGCGGTAAATAAAAGTAAAAAGTTACTATTCACCAAAAATTATTTTCATCTCATTGAACCACATTCTACTTACTGACATCAACCGTGTCTCTCGGATTTTTGAAATTCCATTCACAGAAGCGGTAAAATTAAGTTTTATGAAAAATTCAGTTTTTTAACTACCACTTAGTAGTTTCACTATTCATCAAAAATTGATGTTTTTCAGAAAAATGCCAAAATTTCATCCTAAGCTATATTTAAAATTCCGAATTCAAAAATGAAGTCTATTTTACCAAATTCATAACATAGAAGTTGCATTAATTAATTTTATAATTAAATCCCGCTGTTAAAACAAATAGAGTGTTTTTAAGAAACAATATCTATCAAAAGATTGACACTTGTTTATGTCGGGTTTAAATGTGAAATTACATCCAATTACCAACATTGTATTAAATTGTAAAAATATATTCTAAATATACTTTAAAACAACTCAAATTAATAATTTATCACTATTAATTATTTCGATTAATAAAAGTTGTTTTTAATTATAATTTAGTAATTTTCACTATTCATCAGAATATGAAAGTTATCCGAAAAGTACCAAAATTTCACCTTAGGCTAAATTCGATACTCCGAATCCAAAAATGAAGTCCATTTTGAGAGCTAAAATTTATAAAATTTAAAAAGTGGTTATTACTATTCATAACAGCTAGTTTTAATAATATTTTAATAGCATATCATTGTTTCGTGAAACTCAATATTGCGTACTACACACGCTATCGAGGAAGGTTGCGATTGCGTGTAATGCAAGGTAAGTCAAAGATGCGTGTTGTGCAAGATCATTTTTGTGTAGCGTACAACACAAGACATTAATAAAATTATAAAGAATATTTTTTTATTAAATCTCGGGCTGTTACACATAGCATACATGTCTCGTCACTTGAGGCCTCATGAGTGGAAATACCCAATGCACAACATTGAGCAAGCATCTGTTGTCCATTCCTTATTTCATTGGGGACACTATTATCTTGGAGAGATTTTTATGGTATTCAAAGACCACAAAAGCCTCAAGTACATATTTACACATCATGATTTGAATCTCAGGTGGCACATATGTGTTGAGTACCTACAATCCTTTGATTTTGAGCTTTCCTATACACCTAGGAAAGACAATGCTATAACTGATGCTCTAAGTTGGAAGACCCAGACATAGGCAGTTTAGGAGGCCAGTGGTGAGTAGCAACTCATGGATTTGTTTTAAAAAATTCTGTTTGAGGTTCAGGAGGATCATGATCAGACTTTTCTATTAGCTTTAGTAGTGACCTCTACCCTACTGAAACAAGTGATAATGAGGAAACTAACAGATCCTAAAGGATTGGCCTTAAGGGAAAGTATCACAAATGAAGATTCATCTTCTTATTGGACTGTGGATGAGGATGAGACTTTAGTCTTTAATGAGAGTGTTTGCGTCCCAATAGACACTAGAGAGAATTTAATATGGGAATTTCATGCCTCATTTTGGGAAGTATATCACAATATTACCATGATGTATTGGTACTTACATTTCCATTATTTGTCGCCAACTATGAAATATAAGATTTCTTGTTTAATCACTCGATGTTCCACCTGTCAGTAGGTGAAGGTAGAACATCAGCATCCAGTAGGACTTTTACCACCTTTCTTCATTCCTAAGAGGAAATTGGATGATGTTTCAATGGATTTAATGACTATTGTACCTAGATAATCTCATGAAAATGATACTATTTGGGTAGTTTTTGATCATTTGGCGAAGGTTTCACACTTATTACCTATATGAGAGACCTGATTGGTAGACAATCTATGGAGTCTATATGTTAGGGAGGTCATACGTATTCATGGATATCCACGTTATATAATATCTAATAGGGATTCTCACTTCACATCCCAGTTCTAGCAGGGGTTGTAAAAGGAATTGTGTACACAAGTGCTCCTAGGCATGGCCTATAACCCTTAGATCGACAGACAAAAAGTGTACAATTTAGGTGTAAGAGGACATACTCTATGCTTATGTCCTTGAATTTGGGGGTTCTTGGGAGAAACACACACACCTTGTTAATTTCTCTTTAAATAACAAATTTCGGGCTACCATTGAGATTGATCCTTATAAATACTTGCATGGTAGGTCTTACAGTTCACCTATATACTGGTTTGAGGTAGAAGAGGTAGCTTTTCTTGGACCACATCTCATCTTGGAGACAATAGAGTAGGTCAAGTTGATCATAAAGCACATGTTTATGGCTTAGTTTAGATATAAATCATATTCTAATCGATTCCAATGACCACTTAAGTTTGAGGTTGAAGATTGGGGTTTCTTGTAAAGTTTTACTAGGTTTTTACATCAACATATTTAGAGGTAGGGTATGATTCCACCTCAATTCGTTGGACCCTTTTAGGTTATGAAGTGAATCAAACTAATGGACAACCAAATAACACTTCTTCAGAGATACCCATCTATGCATTATGTCTTTCATATATCTCAACTTTTCTAATATTATCGAGAACCATTGCATGTTTTCCAACTTGATGTGGTTGATTTTGAGATGGATTCTTCTTTTGAGGAGTATCCAACGCATATTATGGATTAGATCATTAAGAAACTTCGAGGAAATTCAATCACTTTATAATAAGTTCTATGGAAGCATGGTTGAGTACATGAGGAGGCATATGAGTGAGAAGCCGATATACAAGCTAAGTGGCTAGATCTATTCTCTGACGATCACTCTTTATCCTTAGAAGGCCATATCAGGGACATTTTTCTTTAATTAGGGGAGGTTCCAAAGACACAACTTTTTTTAAAGGTGGGGATCATTGTGTTTTGTGTTAAATTACTTAGTCTGGACCTTGTAATATTACCTAATGGAGTAATGGAGGTAAAAATGGTGTTCGATGATTTTTTGGAGCCTAGAACTCCAGATTTTTGAGATAAAAACTAGGAAGAAGGTTCAGTAGAAACCATGAAAACAAACTGACATGGTTTCCTCTAAATGTGTGGGGAATTTTAGAGGGAATAAAGGAGTTGAAATGTTATTTTCAACTATGATATTCGAGGTGAATTCTTGTGCATAAATTTCAAAATTTTGGGAAAGTGGGTTTTATACGGCTTGCGCATGGTTTGGAAAACCATACGCCTAGACCGTGTGGGGTCCCTCCATAGGTAGTGCCTATTCCCTGATTGGAACATGGTTTGGAAAACCGTGTGGCCAAACCTTGTGACCCGAGTTTTTTTGGAAAAAATACTATTTTTATTTTAATGATATTAAAAACTCACCCTCTCTTTTCTAGCTTTATTTACAGGGGATGGATCCTCCCCCATCTCACGTTGAGCTCTCCTTTTCCTAACCTAGGTGTTTTGATAACTCCTCTATCTGAACTCTAAATGGATCACTATAAGAAGAATTGGATAACTTGAGGTATGATCCCAAATACACTTACAGCCATTCTTAGTTTCTATTCCTATCTCTTATGCTGTTTTGGTGTGACCTCATTCACCCTATTTTTAGGGTGTTATATCATTCATTTTTTTCTTTCAATATACTTAAAATATGAAGCTGATATTGGAAGAGGAGTCATATACAACCATACAGTAGGTGGTATAGTTTTTTAACTTCAAATTCAATTTTTTTAGCTCTTCCATTTTTCTTCATTTCATACATTACTGTGCGTTGCCTTAATAAGAGTTATTCCTTTATAAATAAATTGTAACATTTTGTTATGTTCTCATGGACCCTTTATAAGTTATTGGAGGATATAGACCTCTTTATTTACACCCTTTGGGTGTGTTATATTAATTTAGAGCATCAATGTAATTGTTTAAATATATAAAAAACCTTCTAAGTGTTCATATTGGGATGTAAATGGAATTTCCCTTTAGGTGTGATTTCCCAGTTGATTTAAGCACCTTCTAAGTGATTGGTTTTCCTTGATTATGAATTTCCATTACTTTATTGATTAAATATATTGTTTAAATGAAATATAAATGGTTGGAAACACCACCCCAAGTGATGAATGATTTTATACTTTGGTTATATTGAAAATTCTAGATTTTAGCTGAAATCTTCAAACCACCTTAGATGTTATATGAACTATGGTAGAACCAATAAAATCTATTAAAAAATTTATACCTGGACTCTATTAATTTAAAAAAACATACATCCATGGACTTTAGTCAAATTACCCTAGAAGAAGGTTCTCCATCCTTGAGATGCCCGAAAATGCATCCAAACAAGGATGATAAACAATGTATGAACAAGGGAATGCCTAAAAAACATTACAGGATATTATAATATCCCTACCATATAAAAATATCTATCCTAAAAAATTTCTCAAGATCATAGATCAATAAAAAGTGAAGGCCAATATTGCCTCTTCAATAATTCACTCTCCCATATATCATGGATACCCTATCCATAGTTTCATAATACCCAGACTATAAGAATCATTTACTACACAATACCTTATATCAGTGATCAATAATTTAAACTTTATTCTTAACCATTATGGTGTCGTTCTCAAGATAAACATCCTCCCATCCAATCACATGGGTTTTATTTGGTACATAACTCCTCAATTGGGAAACATGAAACACATCAGGGATGGACTTAAAACATGATGGTAAGTCCAAATAATAGGCCACCTTCCCTTTTCATCCAATGATATCAAAGGTACCCAAAAACCTTGGTGCCAACATACCTTGCGTACCCAACCAATGATGTACCAAGTGAGGGGAAACTATCAAAAGACCTAATCACCAAACTAAAGCCCAACAGCTAATGACAGTGGTACACATAATATTTTTAATGGATCTTTTATATGATCAATCTCATTTGTATTAACTGTACCCTCTCAGTTTTCTCTTGAGAAAGACTCATACCAACTACGGACAAATCTCTCAACTCTACCAAACATAAGGGAGAACTACATGTATGCCCATACAAATATTCAAAGGGAACCACTTTTATCTAATCATGATACTATTTTTATAGGATAATTTGACCATAAGAAACTTATTTTCCAAAGATCCACCAAAATCAAGAACACAAGCCTAAATAATATCCTTAAGAACTAAGATATCCCTCTCCATCTATCCATATATTTGAAGATGATAAGTTGTGCTTAATTTTATCTAGGAACCCATAACCTCCGACAAACCTTTCTAGAACCTGGATTTGAACCTCAGGTTCCTATTATAAATAACTATTTAGAGAACCCCATTAATTCTCAGAATATCTCAGGTATACAAGTCCACAAGTTGTTCCACTTTATTTGTGTCCTTGATAGGTAGGAAATGAACTGATTTTGTGAGTCGATGAATGATCACCAAAATAATATCCTTCCTACTAAGAGTCCTTGAGAAACCAACAATGAAATATATGGAAATATCATCCCATTTCAACACTGTAATGCTTAAGGGATACAAAAAAATAATTGGTCTCTGGTGTTCCACCTGTATTCTCTGAGAAGTAGGACACCATGATATAAAATCTACAATCAACCACCTCATCCTCAACCAAAATACTAACTCCTCATATCATGATACATCTTGGTAGTTTCTATGTGTATATAATAACAAGAATTCATTCCACAGTCTATAAACTCCTACCTTAGGGAGAAAGGGATAACCAACCTATCATTGAAGCACAAAGATCCATTGAGATATTGAGACCACTCACCCGAGGTCTCCCCACCATGAATACTTTTACTAAAAATATGGAACTTAGGGTTATATGTATACTCAAGATGAACCTACTCATCAAAAAATGATTCAAACCTAATCAAATACATATATACCTTCCCACCTAATTATTTAATTCCTAAACTCATCTTAGAAAATAAACTCATCAGAGACCAATCTTCTACTGATTTTTTCTTAGATTGCGTTAGTAATTTTTTCCTCAATTCCTTATCAACCACATTTCCTTTTCAAGGGGTGCATGAAATATCAATATCAAATGTATGAAGATACTCCACCCAACGTCTCTATCATAATTTTAAACCCATCTATGAAAAAATATATTTTGGGCTCTTAAGATATGAATACACTATAAATCACTCCCCAAAGAGATAGTGATGACACATTTTAAGTGCATGAACAACTTATTCTAACTCAAGATCATGGGTAGGGTAGTTCTTCTCATGGGGGTGTAACTAGAAATACCTGCAGACTAATACCTATTTCTCCTACATCAAGAAACATCCCAAACCCATACCAAAATCATTTCATTAAACATCATAATAAAAACTGGGGTCTAGAAGAATAAAAACTAGATTTGAAGTCTATCACACTTTCAGTTCCTCAAAATATCTCTGACAGTTGTCATTCCACTCAAACTTTACACCCTTATGGGTTAAAGATATCATTAGAGATGCAATATTAGAGAAGTCCTGAACAAATCACTTATAATAACCAGTCAAACCCAAGAAACTTTAGATCTCAAACAGGTTTTTGGGATTCTCCCAGGACATAACTACCTATACATATTTATAATCCACTAATATTATCCTCTTAGATATCACATAAACTAGAAAGTTTACATCTTGAATCCACAAAACACATTTGGAAATCTTTCCATATATGTGATGTTCCCTCATTTTTCAAAGAATGTATCCAAATGGTCCATGTTCTCCTCCTATGACTTGTTTCATACCATTATATCATCCATTAACACCATAAAAAAGATTCAAAGAACTGATGAAAGATTTGGTTTATAAATTCCATAAACACCATAAGAGCATTAATCAGTATGAAAGGAATAACCAGAAACTCAAAATGTCCAAATAGAATATTAAGCACTGTCTTGGGTAAATACATTCATAGATATGATTTAAGTGATAAGATTTACCACAAAATTACAAGTCTTAGGATCCTCCATAAAATTAGGTTTTTAATGAGCACAACTTCCACACTAGTAGTAGAAAACATGATACTTTCCTGATGAAGCCTCTAAAACTAGTCCTAAAGAAAACTAACCACCCCTGTATTTCCTTTTATGGCTAGAAGAGACACATTGGTTAACTACTACAGCAAGGAAATCTTAAACCAAAGTAGTATTTCCAACTAGGTTTTCCTCAACCAAATCTACCTTTTGAACTACCTCTATAATGGTTGGAAGGCACATGAGGATCCGTATTGACTGAATATCTGACCTCAATCCCAAATCAATCCTCTAAGGATTTGGCCATTCTTTGGTAAAAATATCTAGTACCCGGTGCAGTAGCTTTGAAAAATGGGTAGAATAATCTAGAATGGTATACTCCTCATACTATAAGGTAGAAATTCGTCAGTCATTACCTCATGTAACATCTCAAGAAAAAGTTTCAGATAAAATATATTATTGAAGGAAGCCCAGGTGAGATCCTTTTGAAAATTAGCTTACCCAATAGAGTCCCAAAATATCTTTTCTAGATCCTCAATAAAATACATAGAAAACCCACCTTAGAGTATTTAGGATCCTTTAATATGTTGAGTATCCTCTCATTCTTTTCAATCCACTCCTTAGAATCTTAGGGTCCCTTATCACCATGGAGGACAGGTGGATGCTTCTTAGTGAATTTAGAGACACGATCCACTATACATCTTGGGTTTCTAAAACCCACATGAACTAGTGTTTTAATAAGGAGGATTATAGATTTCACCAAAGAAGGGACCACTGGAGTATTCTCCTACAGATCCTATCTTACAACTTACTCTCTTGGAATTGTAAGATCTCTTCTAGAAATAATTGTCTAATAATCACATGAAAAAAACCATATCAGTATTGAGAAAATTTAAAAATCATAGGAAACAATTCAGGTATCAATGAATTTTTTTTAAATAGTTAGAATTTAAATATATTATAAATTATACTAATCAAAATACATCACTTTAATAAGTAACATCTAAATTTATATAAAATTAACAAACAGTTAATTCAAACGAACTCAAACACCAAGACCCAAAACTGGTAAATATTTTCCAACCAAACATGGTAACTTGAATTTAGTTATAGGAGTGAGCTGGTTAGACCCCTTTCCCTCACATACTATCCGAATTTTTAAGGTCCTAACTCTCGTATACCCAAGACACAAAACCCAAAAAAGGAAGTGTTAACACACTTCGGGATGAGCATTCCCACTAATAACAAATTGAAATGAACTAACCCAAGTCTACTATAAAATCCACCCACACCTCCCTACCACATGGAGAGTTAACCAAGACAGAGAAAAAAGTCTCGAAGATAACCAAAAACAGGACATGTAAGAAGAGTACAAAGAAGAAGAAGAGATATAGAAAAGATCCATAAATCCCAAGTGAAACTAGGTAAAATAGAAAAGTATAAATAAGGAAGGCCCACAAATCTCTATGTAAATAACTGTAACCTCAAATCTATCCCACTATGAAGGAAATATATGGAAAAGATAAATTGGCATGCTACAAGATTCACTTTCCCCAAGACCTTCAAAACAATCTCTACAACCACCCAAAGGTAAAGTTAGGTGGTGATTTTAGATCCTAGTAGGATACCACCATAGAGTCTATACAAGTTCAAATAAAAAGAATGTAATGGTTTTAGCTTTTAAAACAATAAAATATTTCCAAACCAATTTCATAAATCCAAAATCATTTTTAAATTATTTTCCTTTGGTTTTCATAAATGAATTTCATATTCTTGAAGAAATATGGAAAGTATAAGTGATAAATAAAAACACATATCCATCATGTGATAATTAAGGCATAAATAACAAAGCACACCATATAGGTTCCTATCCTATGGTAATAAATACTAGACATAGAAGAAAGACTAAAATAGGAATACATTGGTACCAACCAATATCTAGTTCTATCACATTCCACCAACATCCCAAAAGTAACACCTAGTGGTACTACACACTATACGGTTACCCATGACCTTTTATATATGCACCCATGGTTCCCAATGTTCCATGTTTTATCAAAAAAAATTTCAAAACCATAAATATCTTAAATTAAATAAACAAACCAAATTAATTTCACTATAATTATAATAAATTCATAGAATTAATCCTTTGTATAGAAACATTGTAACACCCCAAGATTTCATAGTGTGTTATTTCTTTAAAATAATATAATAACTTGCACTACACGCAACACCGAGTTCAAGAACACCATGACTTACCAAACAAGACGTTAAAAAGAAGTTATGAATAGTATTAACTAAATTTTAAACTTTATATAATCCTTATAATTTTAGAATCCATATTATGAGTTTCTTAGACATAATGTAAGAACAAATTCATTTTCAGTATTGCACTTTTACCAACTTTTAATAGTGAACCCATTTTAAATACAATATTTTAAACATTTTGAGTAAAGGGGGACATCAAAAAAATTTAAAATGAAACATCCCAAGCTTCCACGGTACGCTTTCCTTTGAATAATACAGTAGTGTGTGTTATACGCAACTTCGAGTTCTAACACACACCACAACCAATCAAACTAGCCGTTATGAATAGTAATACCTACTTTTTGAAATTATATATATTTTCTATTTCAAAATGGACTTCATTTTTGGATTCGGAATATCGAAATTAGCCTAAGGTGAAATTTTGGTACATTTCGGATAACTTTCATATTTTGATGAATAGTGAAAATTACTAAATTTTAAATAAAAACAACTTTTTTAATCAAAATAATTAATAGTGATAAATTATGAATTTGAGTGGTTTTAAAGTATATTTAGAATATAGTTTTACCATTTAATACAATTTTGGTCATTGGACATAATTTTAAAATTAAACCGAACATAAACAAGTGTCAATCTTTTGATAGTTATTATCTCTTAAAAACACGCTTTTTGTTTTGACAGCGGGAATTAATTTTAAATTAATTTCTGCCACTTCTGTGTTTTGAATTTAGAAAAATGGATTCCATATTTGGAATCAGGATGTTCAAATTGTGTAAATAGGTAACTTTTATTTTTAGACATTTTGAATAATTACTGCGGTAAATATTTTATTTACCATGGTTAAGGGTAAATCCGGTAAATAAGGGTTAAAAAATAATATTATAATAATACTAAATTACCCTAAAACGTATCCTAGCCTTATTGGTTGATACATGTTCGACCATAGGCATCTTTGGGTCGATTTTGGGACCCCATGGTGCCACTTGTAGGTGATAAGGACACTTTATTTTAATTAAGTTAAAATGAATACAAAAATGACACAAGCATATATCTTTTAGAAAAACAGTATTTACATAAGGTTATATATGTTGGATTTTAGATTATAAATATTCATTAGAAATATAAAACGATTTCCTACATAATGATATTTTATTTATAATTTTTAGACATTAAATAATTTAATTTATTTATGACACAATGATGATGAATTAATTACTATAATAGTGAAAAAATAAAATAATTGATATTATAAATACCCAAATAAATATAATATAAAACTTTTAATGAATTAAAATAATTTTATAGGATAATATGATATAGTAGGATTGATTTAATTGACTTTGTTTGAAGTAATAAATATGTTATGAGTTTCAAAAAAATCAACTATTGAATAGTGTCAAAATTGACATAAAAGAGTTCTTAAAACAAATATTATATTATTAATTGATATTAAATTCATAAAAATCTAAGGTTCGGCAAAGAGACTTATATCATGATATTTTCATCATTAATGGACCACTTGGGGGTTGCTTGGATGTATATAGTAAGTTTATTAACCATATTATATAAAAATACAAAGAGACATTGTAAAAGTGAAACTAATTAACTTAGAGTTAATACTTAAAGATAAGGTTAATATAAGTACCCAAACCTGTCTAAATTATATTGGTTGAGTTGTTTTAGACCCATCCCCACCTTAAAATTTAAATAATAAACTTTTGATCCATTAGAAACCGAATAAGAATTTATTATAAACTAATATTTCTAGCTTTTCCAAAGGTGCCCCTCACCCCTCTTATAAAAGGGCACTCCTCCTTCTCTTTTCTTCACACCTTAAAATCCTTTTGGTTCGGCAAAACTCTACCCAAATACTCTCCCAACTTCCCTCACTACAACATAGAGGCCTTAGTTTGATCAGAAATCCAACCTAAGGAGCCCTTTTGATCAAATCAAAAGGAAGAAACCGAAGAAGAGGTAATGATTTCACCACCCTTTTCCAAGTTCCTTCTTCTTCCACTTCTTATTACTTTGTTGTTACCATTCTAAAATAATAACTCCAGTATCATATATATACTATGATGTTATTATAAATATGGTACAACCATATTCAGTATTCTATCCACCCTTTGAATAACATGTCACCATACGTGCGTACGTACGGCTTACCGTCTCCACGCCGTGGTGTAATTGTTATTCAATATATTATTATTTGGATGGGTATAATAATGATGTGTAACTAATGTAAATAATAAATATTACATGTTAATTATTCTGTATATATGATATACCATCCATTTATATATTATTTTAATATCAAAAGAATGATATTGTCGCTCGTGCGTACGTACGAACTACCGTCTCCACGAACACGATGAGATTCATTCTCCATCATATCCATTAAAGTGTAATTATCATTTTCTGATTTAAAAATGATGTTTAAGGACTTGATATCATTCTGGATATGAATAATATACAACCTATCTATTATAAACATGTCTTACATAATAAAACATATAAAAGAAAACGAGTAAGTTAACACCCGAAACAACGATAATACTAAGACATTATTAACAAAGCAAAGTTAAAAGATCATATATGATATCATATTAATATATATGATTCTTGTATAATTTAATAACAATTATTTCACTATTATACAGGAGGTTAACCTACCCCAACCAAGTAAAAGTACAAGGTAAGGGGTTTTCATCTCACTCCTTATTCCCGTGAGATTCATGTCATATTGCCACCATTACCTTTTGTGTGGTGTATATACTACCCATAATTATATTCTTTGTGTAATACACTCTAATTTATGTGTATTTACATATTCATTGTATGATACCTCTTTCATGGGTTGTATGTTTCATAAGTTACCAAATTGGTAAGGGTTATTTCACAATCTCTTCATTATCCGAGGCTGTTTATACGTAATAATCTACTGGGATCTCTTTATCATCCACATCCATGTTTCTTAAAAATGTATTTCAATTTTTTTGACTATTTACAAGAATATGGGTTAAATTCATTTATACCCTTGTTTGACTTTTTATAAGAGGTTTATAAAGGAATCTTTCCATCATTTTCCAAACAAGGTGCTTTTTAACCTTTTTGACAAAATTAAGGTAAGAATGTTTTTTTAAACTTATACGGCGGGTGCGACTATTTTCCGCCATTATAAAATCATCGAAGCTTCCCTTACAAGCTTATAAGAATATTTTCAAATTGAATGTATTATTTTATAATTATGTTACTTTTAAATTGATTTAAAAAAAAGAGATATTTCTCTAAAATAGTTTTGATTTCATCTATGTCAACATCCTTTGATGGATTTTAAGCTTATTTGGAGTTGATTTATTATGATACAAAACATCACTATTTTATTGAAGGTTTTGTGATAGTTTTGACTATGGATAAGTTATTCTTATGTCACTCATGGTTTTTGTTTAAAGTATTGACATTTTATAAGTTATTTTTAATCCAAATGTTTATGTTATATTTCAATCTTTCATTCAGATGAATGTGTTAGACAAGTATGTTCCGGGTTGGGGACCGGTAAAAGTAAGCCCTCTAGTTTGGTCTCCGGTTATTAGAGGAACTCCGGTTTGGTCTCCGGTTATTAGAGGAACTCCGGGTTGGTGTCCAGTTATTAGAGGCACTCCGGGTTGGTTTCCGATTATTAGAGACACTCCGGGTTGGGTTCCGGTTACAGTTAGCCCCAAGGTCTTGGGATGAGGCCTTGACAAAGAAATTAAAGTTTAGCATTATGAATTCCATCATTATGAAAGTGGTTATTGATTTTGCATGTGATTATTCGATTAGTAGAATATCCATGTGAATAAGTAAATGGCATTATTTCATTTTACTTTTTCCATACTATGTTGAAGTTCAAGTTTAAAAGGATTTTGTTTTAGTAATGCATTGCCTTAAATGTTTATGCTTATTTTGAATGTTCCGCTATATTGTTATCCTTACTGGGCATTTGAGGTCACCCATTTTCTATGTTTTATTTTCCCCAGGATGTGAAGAAGTAAGTTATGAATGACCTGCATGGATATTATGAGGGGATAATAGTGTGGACTGTGGAGAAATTATGTTGTTGTAGTAGTTTTTCATTTTATGATGTAACGTAAAACTTATGAATATATCTAGTGTTTCCAAGGATACTTAATCAATCGGTATTTCGAGATTTGATCTTTCTTGTGATCATGCCAATGTTATGTAATAATGCACCGACTCTAGGTAACTGGGGTCGGGGAGTTACAGTTGGTATCAGAGGAAGTTTAGTAAAAACCTTGGAAGCTAGTTTTAGATAAACTCTGATTAGAGCACATAGATTTAAGATGGACTTTGAGGATTAGTATAGAAGAACTTCCTAGAATTTTGGTATTGTAGAGATTTTTTGAGTTTTCTGAGCAATACATCCCTGTCTGGATACGAGCAGGTAGAGGCGGCTCTGGCACAGATGTACCTAGGAGTAAAACCCGAAAACACCGCTTTGAGCTAGACTCGAACGGGAACTGGTGCACGACAACGGGCCTTGCTGCACTCTTGGTTACGACACTCCCGGGGGATATGCTTAGGATAATTCTCATTTTATTTACAAACCATTATGAAGGGTTTATATGGATTTACTTCCTCAAAGGAGAAATTTATATGATTATGGATTATATCCATAAACTATTTAATTTATGTAATGTGTCTTACAAGTTTGGGATTAGGTATTGTTATTCATAAACTAATCTAGTGTATGCCATTGTTTAGAAATGGTGCCCAGTAGAAGGAATGATAACTCCAGCAATGCACATGATCCAAAGAGAAAGAAGGATCATATCTTTCATGGCCTTAAGCCAGAATTTATAAGAGAAATAGTCTCCCATTTATTATCATCATACGAAGAAATAATATCATGTGTTGATAAGATAAGTAACGATTTTACTGATTCCTATGGCTTTGAAGGGAAGCAAGAGAAGAAAAGGATCGAAGAGAGAAAGATGGATAAAGGGAAGAGGGAAAAGAAGAATTTTCTCATATGTGATAACTGTGGGAAGAAACACCCTGGAACTTGTCTGAAAGGAATGAGAGTTTGTTATAAGTGTGGTGGAAAAGGGCACAAAGTACATGACTGCAAGGGTAAGAAAATGGTTTCAAATGTACAATGATTCATTTGCAAGGAGTTTGGACACTATGTGAACCTATGTCCCAGTCATCAGAATATGCCTCAAATGATGTTATTGGATAATAATCAAGTTATGATACTACCACAGATGAAGAGGAATGATTAGAGTTCTTATGTTGATTATGTCAATTGAGTGTTGTATCAAAAATGTACTTGTTATAATAATTATGGAGTATATAAGTATTGTACTGCATTACTATTTCATTAAGGACTTGAGATTGTGTGGAACAAAGAAAAGTGACTCAATAGCAGGTTAAATTTTTGGAAAATATATGGTTGAGAGAATGATAAACCATAATATGGTTCTGATACCGAGGTAGTGATTTTAGAATAATATATGATTGATTTGGATAAATTATATTGGATATTCTTGACTACCTTGAAACTAATTAATGATTTTTATATTCCATCATTGTTGGGGTTTAAAACATTTTTGGATTGATGAAGTATATCCAGCATTCTATATGGAATAAGGGAGCATGAATGTAATCAATATGGATTATGGTAATTCAGGATGTTTCAGTGTTGTAAAAGAATACATGATGAAGGTATTCATATGCTATTATGTGGTAAAAAGGATCTACATTATGTTTAACTTCCTTATAAATGTTGGACTGTGAGTTTGGTCAGAAGTATTTTGGATAAATTCTAGTTTGAGATTAATTTTGGATTGCCATAAAAGGACAACTCGGAGGTCGGGCGGCAACCCGTCGCGTCCGGCAAGGCCGCGAGACTTGAACCCGCAACCGAAGGGCGACAAGGGTGTATCACCTACCACTGGCCCCAGAGATGTCCTGGATTAAATAATGTAGTTTTTTTAAAAGATCTGGTAGATGAATTATAAATTCGTTTATTTTGGAACCCTGTACGAATAGTATAAATAGAATTTTTTTTATGAGTGAAAGATGAGTTTGTGGTAGAAATTTATTAATGAACAAAACTCTAATTATAAAGTAAGTATATCTCCTTATGATCTTATCCAATCTCATAAATAAATTTCTCAAAATTAAGAAAAGGAACTTAGAACAAAAATGTTGTCCTAGATGGTACCTTAAATCATCACTAATATATGGCTTTGGGATTGTTGGCCTTTTCATAGCCATGTTCTCTACCACTCTCCATCAGATAATTGATGGTTAGATTTCTCTTCCATATCCATATTTTCCTACATGGAACCCTAGTATGTGTTATTTTCGGTAATCTTCATACTTTCCACTCTTTATTTTAAAAAGAGGCCTCATTAATTCATTTTTCGATGTGGGATTTCAACTAAGATATTTTGAAACGTCAAAAATGTGTTATCCTAATACCCTATGTTTTGTTGAACCGATGGTATTTCAAATCATCATATATTGATGAGTTTAAGGACCTCAATTTTATACTTGTTTGTGATTGATGACCTCAATCACTACCTATAAATATTTACGTTTTTCCTCCAATTATATGTCTCTAATTGCCACCAATGTTCTCCTAATCGAGATCATAATTTAGTGGCGACCCTTTCATTTCTCTTTTCCTCATATTAAGACTAAATTTTAGTATCCCAATTTCCGATGTGGGTTTTCCCACAAAGATATTTTTTATTTTCAACCTTTTATTTTCGAAGAACAATTTCAAATTGCGAGGACGCAATTTATTGAAGGAGGGGAGAATGTAACACCCCAAGATTTCATAGTGTGTTATTTCTTTAAAATAATAAAATAACTTGCACTACACGCAACACCGAGTTCAAGCACACCATGACTTACCAAACAAGCCGTTCAAAAGAGGTTATGAATAGTATTAACTAAATTTTAAACTTTATATAATCCTTATAATTTTAGAATCCATATTATGAGTTTCTAAGACATAATGTAAGAACAAATTCATTTTCAGTATTGCACTTTTAATAACTTTTAATAGTGAACCCATTTTAAATACAATATTTTAAACTTTTTGAGTAAAGGGGGACATCAAAAAAATTTAAAATGAAACATCCCAAGCTTCCATGGTATGCTTTCCTTTGAATAATACAGTAGTGTGTGTTGTACGCAACTTCGAGTTCTAACACACACCACAACCAATAAAACTAGCTGTTATGAATAGTAATACCTACTTTTTGAAATTATATATATTTTATATTTCAAAATGGACTTCATTTTTGGATTCGTAATATCGAAATTAGCCTAAGGTGAAATTTTGGTACATTTCGGATAACTTTCATATTTTGATGAATAGTGAAAATTACTAAATTTTAATTAAAAACAACTTTTTTAATCAAAATAATTAATAGTGATAAATTATGAATTTGAGTGGTTTTAAAGTATATTTAGAATATATTTTTACCATTTAATATAATTTTGGTCATTGGACATAATTTTAAAATTAAACCGAACATAAACAAGTGTCAATCTTTTGATAGTTATTATCTCTTAAAAACACGCTTTTTGTTTTGACAACGGGAATTAATTTTAAATTAATTTCTGCCACTTCTGTGTTTTGAATTTAGAAAAATGGATTCCATATTTGGAATCAGGATGTTCAAATTGTGTAAATAGGTAACTTTTATTTTTAGACATTTTGAATAATTACTGCGGTAAATATTTTATTTACCATGGTTAAGGGTAAATCCGGTAAATAAGGGTTAAAAAATAATATTATAATAATACTAAATTACCCTAAAACGTGTCCTAGAATTATTGGTTGATACATGTTCGACCATAGGCATCTTTGGGTCGATTTTGGGACCCCATGGTTCCACTTGTAGGTGATAAGGACACTTTATTTTAATTAAGTTAAAATGAATACAAAAATGACACAAGCATATATCTTTTAGAAAAACAATATTTACATAAGGTTATATATGTTGGATTTTAGATTATAAATATTAATTATAAAGATAAAAATATTTCCAACATAATGATATTTTATTTATAATTTTTAGACATTAAATAATTGAATTTATTTATGACACAATGATGATGAATTAATTACTATAATAGTGACAAATTAAAATAATTGATATTATAAATACCCAAATAAATATAATATGAAACTTTTAATGAATTAAACTAATTTTATAGGATAATATGATATATTAGGATTGATTTAATTGACTTTGGTCGAAGTAATAAATCTGTTATGAGTTTCAAAAAAATCAACTATTGAATAGTGTCAAAATTGACATAAAAGAGTTCTTAAAACAAATATTATATTATTAATTGATATTAAATTCCTAAAAATCTAAGGTTCGGCCAAGAGACTTATATCATTATAGTTTCATCATTAATGGACCACTTGGGGGTCGCTTGAATGTATATAGTATGTTTATTAACCATATTATATAAAAATACAAAGAGACATTGTAAAAGTGAAACTAATTAACTTAGAGTTAATACTTAAAGATAAGGTCAATATAAGTACCAAAACCTGTCTAAATTCTATTGGTTGAGTTGTTTTCGACCCATACCCACCTTAACATTTAAATAATAAACTTTTGAGCCATTATAAACTGAATAAGAATTTATTATAAACTAATATTTCTAGCTTTTCCAAAGGTGCCCCTCACCCCTCTTATAAAAGGGCACTCCTCCTTCTCTTTTCTTCACACCTTAAAATCCTTTTGGTTCGGCCAAACTCTGCCCAAATACTCTCCCAACTTCCCTCAATACAACCTAGAGGCCTTATTTTGATCATAAAGCTAACCTAAGGATCCCTTTTGATCAAATCAAAAGGAAGAAACCGAAGAAGAGGTAATGATTTCACCACCCTTTTCCAAGTTCCTTCTTCTTCCACTTCTTATTACTTTGTTGTTACCATTCTAAAATAATAACTCCAGTATCATATATATACTGTGATGTTATTATAAATATGTTACAACCATATTCAGTATTCTATCCACCCTTTGAATAACATGTCACCATACGTGCGTACGTACGGCTTACCGTCTCCACGTCGTGGTGTAATTATTATTCAATATATTATTATTTTGATGGGTATAATAATGATGTGTAACTCATGTAAATAATAAATATAACATGTTAATGATTCTGTATATATTATATACCATCCATTTATATATTATTTTAATATCAAAAGAATGATATTGTCGCTCGTGCGTACGTACGGACTACCGTCTCCACGAACGCGATGAGATTCATTCTCCATCATATCCATTCAAGTGTAATTATCATTTGATGATTTAAAAATGATGTTTAAGGACTTGATACCATTCTGGATATGAATAATATACAACCTATCCATTACAAACATGGCTTATGTAATAAAACATATAAAATAAAACGAGTAAGTTAACACCCGAAACAACGATAATACTAAGACATTATTAACAAAGCAAAGTTAAAAGATCATATATGATATCATATTAATGTATATGATTCTTGTATAATTTAATAACAATTATTTCACTATTATACAGGAGGTTAACCTACCCCAACCAAGTAAAATTACAAGGTAAGGGGTTTTCATCTCACTCCTAATTCCCGTGAGATTCATGCCATATTGCCACCATTACCTTTTGTGTGGTGTATGTACTACCCATAATTATATTCTTTGTGTAATACACTCTAATTTATGTGTATTTACATATTCATTGTATGATACCTCTTTAATGGGTTGTATGTTTCATAAGTTACCAAATTGGTAAGGGTTATTTCACAATCTCTTCATTATCCGAGGCTGTTTATACGTAATAATCTACTGGGATCTCTTTATCATCCACATCCATGTTTCTTAAAAATGTATTTCAAAACATTTTTGACTATTTACAAGAATATGGGTTAAAGTCATTTATACCCTTGTTTGACTTTTTATAAGAGGTTTATAAAGGAATCTTTCCGTCATTTTCCAAACAAGGTGCTTTTTAACCTTTTCGACAAAATTAAGGTAAGAATGTTTTTTTAAAACTTATACGGCGGATGCGGCTATTTTCCGCCGTTATAAAATCGTCAAAGCTTCCGTTACAAGATTATAAGAATATTTTCAAATTGAATGTATTATTTTATAATTATGTTACTTTTAAAATTATTTAAAAAAAAGAGATATTTCTCTAAAATAGTTTTGATTTCATCTATGTCAACATCCTTTGATGGATTTTAAGCTTATTTGAAGTTGATTTGTTATGATACAAAATATCCCTATGTTATCGAAGGTTTTGTGATATTTTTGACTATGGATAAGTTATTCTTATGTCACTCATGGTTTTTGTTTAAAGTATTGACATTTTATAAGTTATTTTTAATCCAAATGTTTATATTATATTTCAATCTTTCATTCAGATGAATGTGTTAGACAAGTATGTTCCGGGTTGGGGACTGGTAAAAGTAAGCCCTCCGGTTTGGTCTCCGGTTATTAGAGGAACTCCAATTTGGTCTCCGGTTATTAGAGGAACTCCGGGTTGGTGTCCGGTTATTAGAGGCACTCCGGGTTGGTGTCCGGTTATTAGAGACACTCCGGGTTGGGTTCCGGTTACAGTTAGCCCCAAGGTCTTGGGACGAGGCCTTGACAAAGAAATTAAAGTTTAGCATTATGCATTCCATCATTATTAAAGTGGTTATTGATTTTTCATGTGATTATTTGATTAGTATAATATCCATGTGAATAAGTAAATGGCATTATTTCATTTTACTTTTGCCATACTATGTTGAAGTTCAAGTTTAAAAGGCTTTTGTTTTAGTAATGCATTGCCTTAAATGTTTATGCTTATTTTGAATGTTCTGCTATATTGTTATCCTTACTGGGCATTTGAGCTCACCCCTTTTCTATGTTTTATTTTCCCCAGGATGTGAAGAAGTAGGTTATGAATGACCTGCATGGATATTATAAGGGGATAATAGTGTGGACTGTGGAGAAATTATGTTGTTGTTGTAGTTTTTCATTTTATGATGTAATGTAAAACTTATGAATATATCTAGTGTTTCCAAGGCTACTAAACCAATCGGTCTTTCGAGATTTGATCTTTCTTGTGATCATTCCAATGTTATGTAATAATTCACAGACTCTAGGTAACTGGGGTCGGGGTGTTACAAACATCTACCTCAATATCATTATAACCCTTTATGCCTTCGAAAACAAAAAATAAAAAACCATAGATCATCCTTTGAAAGAAATTCCATGATGAGAGAACGAAAATTATTGACATAAAAAATTAATTGTACGCTAATTCGAACCATAAAAGAAGTTGATGCATTAGACAGAACCAAAGGAATGAAGAAAAAGAAGGAATAATTACCTGAAGAGGCCCACCACAACCACAATGATGATTAATCTACATATGAAATTAGAAAGAGAGAAGATATTCAAAATCACATGGGGAGGGATATGGATTAAGAGAGGGAGGATTCATGGTCAAATGAAATTAAAGTTACTCATACAACCCCATAAAAACCACAACTAACTAAATTTACATGGTATGTAATCACATTAAATGTCATGTAATTTATGAAACCCAAAAATTATGAAAAACACCATATTTTTATTAAAATACAATTTCCTACTATTACAATAGGTGTAAACATTACAAAGTGTGTAATAATTTCTCACTATGAACCAAATTCATGGATTATTCTTGGTTTATACTACACTATGTGTAATCCCATTACAAAATGTGTAAACATCAAAAATACATGGAAAATTCTAGATTTCAGTAGAAAACTACAAACCACCTCGGATGTTATCGAAACTCAAGTAGAACCCCAAAAATCCATTAACAGTTTTATACCAAGAATCCATTAATTCCTAAAAAATTCATCCTTGAACTTTAGTTCATTTCCCCAAAAAAGGCTCTTCATCCCCATGAAGTCCATAAACGCATCCAAGAAAGGAATATAAAGAATGCATGAACAAGGTAGTACATGAAAATCATAGTATAATGTTACATTGATAACATGTATAAGTTTATTTAAAGAAATTATATATTATTTTTGATATAATCATCATTCTATAAATATAAATCAAAACTTACTTTTTTCCACTATGATCATTGAAAAAGGAAACGTTACTCATGTGTATGTATGAGCCACCGTTTCCATGATTGTAACACAACTCATTTTTCATAACCATATTTCATAATTTGTTTTAAAATTATAATTTATGTATAAGAATTATAATTATTCCAGGATAATTATTCTATAGATGTTGGAATAATGAACTCATTTATCACATTCAACATATCAAAGCCATTTGGGACATATTGGTTGAATATCGTAAAAACATCTCATATGAAATTAAATTACTAAGTAATTGAACAAAAAATGGAAATAGATAAAACAAAAAGAATAATAAACTTTAAATATGCTATTAAGTAAGAAAATATTTATCATATGTATATTATTCCGGATGGAAAAGAATATACCTGATGATTTGAACTCAAAGTATGAGACACTTTTTTTAAAAACCACATTTTAAATGATTTCAATATTAATATTCAAAATATTTTATTCGAAGTCCATATTTTTAAAATTATTTTTTAATTTTTTATTTATATACACAAATTAATTATAAAGGATATCTTATGTCACTTTTTAATTTCTTTCAATGGTTTTCAAAAAGAAAATTTTTACATATTTTATACAAAACGTTTTTACATTATTTATAAAAAAATATTGTTCTATATTAACATATAAGAAATCCATAGTTTTTTCTACCTTTGTAAATATTATTTTATGTTTTTATTCCTTTATAAGAATCAATGTTTTCTTTAATTAAAAAACCTTCTTTAACCTTTTTATGAGTATTTTCAAAAAGGGTTTTAAACAAATAGATGTTTTGATATCTAGAAATGTATTTATTTTGTATGTTAGGGATCTATATTAAACATTAATTTTCTTCTGGTTATGAACATTATATCTATAACTATCTATATATCTTTAATGTTATAGAATTATAATAAATTAGGTATATATTTATCTCACTATATAACTAGCTCATTCCCCATTTTTTGATAGGGTATTACATGCCTTATGTTCATTTATCAAATGTATTCTTTAACAAATAAATTTTGATTATCATATGTGGAAATATTATGAAACCACTTCCTTTATATGTGTAATTATTATGTTTATGACTTATGATTGATTTACTTTTTCAGAAAACATAATCATGTACATGTTATGATGGGTGCTCCAATATTGTGCTCTAATGAATTAGGTAGAGTTTTTATCTCATGAGAAATTATATATGGGATTAGGGAGTAAACCTAATCCATGATGGGACTTTATCCACCATGCGATGTTGTCTTGGAAGTTATCATTGACTTATTATTATGTAATATTTTGTGTTTCTGCCAAATTTCCTATATTTCCATGATCTTATGATACCATGTTCTTTATGTTATGATCTCATGTGATTGATCAAGAGTTTAAGTTTAAAGTAAAGTATATGGTACGATGACCATTATGTATTGAGCCAAGGAGTGAAAACAGATGGTGAACCAGGGAGGTATTTGTGATAGCCCTAATCTCGATGTCCCTGATGGTATAGAGAAGGTGATTCCAGCTGAACCTCCAAAGGATCCTCTGTAGGAAGATCACGTTGGACATAAAGAGCTCTTTCACCTTGCCTCTAAGAAACCTCTTATGGAGGATCAGGTCTTTCTCAATGCTGCTGGTATGAAGAAGGATTTTGCAGAGGTGGTCAAATCGGTCACAAATCCCCCTTATCCTTTGATCTACCACCTCCTTGAAGGATCATCTACAAGGGAAGGGTTTCCCATGTCTTATCCAAATAGGAGGCTATAGAGGAAAGGGTCAATCAGCGCATACAATCCATCATTGCGAGGGTGATGGTCCCAAAAGGTGATCACCCTTGGAAATTCATTGACATTATGTGGAGAATTGTTAAAATGTGAGGTTTTGGTGACTAGAATATTATCGCAATGGGACATAGTTTTTTCCATGTCGTCTTCACCTATGATGATCTCAAACGAAGAGCTTGGAGTCTTGGTCCGCTATCCCTACAACCTAGATTTTTAAGAATTCAATAATGGGATATGAACTTTGATCTGAACATGGTAAGGAATACTCATATGTAGGCCTGGATTCAAATTTTCAAGTTGAATTGGCTTTACTGGCACCCATGCATACTATGGGACATTACCTCTTCCATAGGTAATATTATTCATATGGATCAATAGACTGACAACCCCACCTTTGAGAACTATTCTCTAATTCTTGTTGAAGTCGATATTGAAAGAACACCAGTGGATGAATTTATTCTGAACACAAGAGATGAAAGTTACAAGATGCTGATTAAATACAAGAGGAAACCAAAGTTCTTCACGAACTACATGTTCTTCGGTCATCTTCTCCCTAACTACAACAGAGATAAAGAGTGCTCCTTCTGCATTATGAGAGGGCATGATTTGTCAAATATTTAGAAAAGGAAGGATAAGGAGAAAGTTTCATCAACTGATCTAAAGAGCCAGACCATTTCTGGTCCCTCCAACATGCGTATGACATATGATATCCTCATGGATGTCAAGAAAGGAGATGATTCCCTTGATGGAGTCCAGGTACTGGATTCACAGCTCAATCAGCTTAATGACACTGGTGCTGCTCTTGCTCCTCTGGCTCATAATACAATGAGTCGCATACCCTGGACGATCATTAGGTTATACTTATGATTCCAAAGGAAAGGGTTTCATAGGATATCATTGCATGGGACCCCTACCAGAGGACCCTAGGGTCTTGATTTTGATTCCTAGTGTTATCACCGAAACTGATAAGAAACCGACTGCTTCTCCCTATGAAGGGGATCCTATGAAAACTGGTACTGCTAAGTTAACCAGTGAGCAGGGAACCTATGGTTCGATACCTATTGGGGATCTCAACAATGGATTACCAAGCATTGACCAGAGTGAGGATGTGGATGGTCAGCAGGCTAGACCCACTCTCCCAACAATGAGCCTTCTCGTTTATTGACATATGGCTAGCACCGCCTTTTTCCCTTTCTGCCTGAACACTCCAAAAACCCCTCTACACGCTATCATTCTCTACCCAGGAGCTATGGAAATATGGAATCAATGGGGCTCGGCTTCTAATAATTCGCTGGAATTAGCCTCTAACCTTCTCGACCTTCTGACGCGTTGGTGCTCCTCTCTCTCCCCGGCTGATGTTGGTTCACTCTGCACTCTGGCCTGGATTATTTGGGTCTGGCGCAACGACGCTGTTTTTCATCATGCCCACAGACCCCCCAAATTCTGTATTAATCGAGCTTCCTCTTGGATTGAAGGTTGGGAAGGCCACAATGGATGTTATATGCTGGTTTTCTCCCCCTCTCCTCCTATTCCCTAGAATCCCCCAATGGAAGGGATTCTCAAGATCAATGCGAACGCGTCGCTTCCAAAAGATGGGCTTGTTGCCCTCGGCCTCCCTACCCGAAATCATCTTGGGAAAATCCTTGCTGCTAAGTATGAACCACATCAGACATTCTGGGAACCGGAAGTCACTGAAGCCAAGGCCATCCTTGTTGGTATGATGCTCGCTATTGAATGTGGATGGGGTGACATCAACATTGAGTCTGACTGTCTTTCCGTTATCGACGCTATCAATCACAATGACGGAGGACTCCAGTCATTTGGTACCATTTTTAGGAGAATTATCTCACTCTGCCAACATTTCTCATTGTGCACCTTCTCATTCACCAGAAGGGAAGGAAACAACGCGGCCCATCAGCTGGCGTCCTCAGGCCCATTCGACACTAACCAGCTCTGGCTGGACAACTTCCCTTCATGGATTCGTGCATGTACTTCTGCTGATCTTCGTCATTAATGTTATATGCTTTTATAAAAAAAAGGATCCAAGTGGAAAAAATTCCAAGAAATTGGAACTTGTTATGCAAGCTGAATCTATGTGCTCTTAGAACATGTTCACCCCTTTAAGTGTAAAATTTTGGGCTGAAGAGGTCAGGAGGATGAGGCCCCAAAATCTCCTAAGATCATGGGATGCATAGGGGGGGTTTGGATTGATGCCTCAAAAGTAGATACTAATCCTCTTGACGAGAATAGGATAGGTAGTGAGAAAAAAGAAAAATTCCATGGCATGATGGCGCAAAATGAGGGACCTGTGACGAGGGACAAGGACTCTAAACAATGAAGATTTTTTACTAGAATTACCGAGGGCTTGGGAACTATCCAATGGCCAGAGCCTTGAGGCATTTTTTTATGGCCAAGAAACCAATTCTCATTGGTATTTCTGAGCCAAAATTTATTTTTGATGGCTGGAAACACTTTAGGTTGTCTTCCTTGGGTTATCAATTCATTTCCTAGAATCTTCATAATGGTGGAATGGATCATCTATGGGTTCTCAAGCATGAGAGCATTCTAATTTCTTCTAGTGTTTAGGGAAAGAAGAGTTTCACTGTATATACTTCTTTGGAAGGGTATTGTGTGAAGGTCAACTTTATGTATGCTTCAAACTCTTACATTTTAAGGAAAGCCCTGTGGAGGGATCATAGAGATATCTCTGGGTATGTGTCTCACAAATGGGTGGTGATGAACGATTTTAGCACCGTTATCTTATCTAATGAAAAAACTAGGGATAATTTCAATAGGACAATAACCAGTGAATTATTACAGTGCATTTATCAGTGCAATATCTCTGAGGTCCCACTTTATAGATAAGACTTTACATAGAGCAGGTTCACATGTAAAGGATGGCAAGTGAGAAATCTTGATAGATGATTTTTTCAATTGGGCGATAGAAGCAACAAAAATGATCTCTTCGGGTACACACTCCCCAAGGACCATTCAGATCAGAACCCTATTGTGGTTGAGCCCTCCATCATGGAAAGGACAACCCCCATCTCTTTTCATTCAATAATTACTAGATCACCATTCTTGGTTGTAGGGAAACAGTGCTAGAGGCCTGTAAACTCATGCCATCAGGTATCCCTCTCTATAGACTCTTGGAGAAACATAAGCACACAAAGAGGATCTTAAGGGAGTAGAGTAAAATCTCATTTTCCAAGATTGATCTTGAAATTAAGAATGCTAAAAAACAGCTAGAAAGCATTCAAAATAGGGTTCAACATCATGGAACTTATGAAAGGGAAGAAATTATTGCTCACACGATACTTGATGATTTGTTGATGATCAAACAGAGGCCAGATAGAGGCCGAATGAATGTGAAGTGGATGAAGTATGGTGAGAAAAATTATAAATTCCTTCACATACTTCATCGATAGAAATAATCTAGGGTCAGAAAACATGTTATTAGTATCAATGGCATCTTGTACACCTCATAAAATGATGGCCCATAGGCAGTTGTCGAATACATAATTTTTTTTTAAAATGATGATGGTTTGGATAACACATAGAAGATTGGGAATATTAACCCTTGAATTGATGATCAACAGAATTAGGAACTTGTTAGGGTCCCTAATAAAGAAAAAGTCAGAAAAATCCTGTTTTTCTAAAAATGGAGAGCACTAATAGACCCCATGGTTTCACCAATAGTTTCTTTATGGATTACTGGGATATTCTTCTAGAGTATTTGGTTAATGTAGTGAGAGATTCATTTTTTCATGTTTTTTTTACCATATTGAGTTAATTTCAACTTAATTTCATTTATTCCCAAGAAGGAGAATGCTTTAGACTTCAAAGAATTCTGTCTTGTGGCTATTGGAAACACAGTTCCTGACGTCATCAGCATGATTATTTTATCTAGATTGGGATAAATTGTTAGTGATCATATTAGTATGAATAAGTACGGAATTTTTCCTAGGATATGTAATCAAAATTATCTTTTCACGGCCTCAGAGGGTGTTAATCTCTTTTGGAAGTATACAAAAAATGGTAATTTTCCCTTAAGATTGACATTTCTAAAGCTTTTGATACCCCGAATTGGAACTTCCTACACTCCATCCTTACTATGCTTGGTTTTTTCAGCACCTTTGTGGGTTTAATAAAATGTATTATTTTGTTTTCAAGGCTATCTATCCTCATCAATGGAACTCTAAGAGGATTCTTTCTAGGCACTAGGGGTGTTATACAAGGCAATCCTCAGTCCAAGATTCTCTTTGACATCGCCGAGGACTACTAGAGTAGATGTTTTAATAACCTTGCTCAAGTGGGTCTCTTTAAATAGGTTAAAGCAGGGAAGACTCTTTTTCCCCTCTAACTTTCTCTAAGCAGATGAAATACTTCTATTTGTAAGAGAATCCAAAGGAACCATTTCCACTATCCAATCTCTTTTCCAACATTATGAGGAGGTGTCGGGGTAGTCCATCAGTTGGGGAAAATATTTTATTGATTTTGGAGATGGTCCTACTATGGGGAAGAAAAATAGAGTGGAAAGGAAACTTGGTGTCAGGAGGGGATATCTCCCATTCACTTATATTGGAGTGCCATTATTTTGGGGCAGGGTTAAGAGATATTTTCTTAGAGGAATCAACACAAGAATAATCAATCAATTGACCACCTATAAGGGTAAGTCCATGTCACAGGTTGGAAGAGTGTTCCTTGTGAACTCTGTCATTACATCTAAGTTTGGGTACTCCTTTTCTCTTTATAGTTGGCCTCGAGGGATGCAAAATTGTCTTGTGGGTTTCATGGGATCTTATGTCTTGATCACATACTCCCTTGACTATTATGAAGTGCATGTGTAATGTCTTGGTTCCGGGTGCCTTCCAAAGGTGCCCCGTACCTGGTTGGTCACACGACCTCAAGTGTATTTCCCGGAATGCCATAGGTTGCTGACTAGAAGTGAGGGCCTTTGGTGTGATAGTGGAGAAACAATTCCCTCATTGGTAGATTAACACAGTTGAAACAAACATATAACAATAGTGGAAATAGTAATTCCATACAATAAGTAAATAGTGGAAGATTGAAAGTAAATAAACAACTACAGAAAATATATGTAAATAATAATGTATGTCACAAGTATCATGGAAATAATCCAAACAAGTCAAAATGTTAGAATATAGTAATAAATAAATGTATAAGTAAAACAAGTAAAATCCAACAACATCTTAATCCTCAGCTTGGTCTCATGCTCCCGAGGTCCATAGCAGTCAAGTACCTGAAGTATAAGGGTGCTTTCCCTTATCTATACCTGTAGCAATATAATCTGTTTGGGCCCAAAAGCATGGCCCAAATAGGACGTGAGATGAATCCTAGTAGGAAACCACCCAAATAACTATTCCTAACTATTAGTGAATATAGATAACATGAAAATATGAAAAATAAAGTAATTAACAATGAGGTACTCAAAAGTAAACAATCCTACAGTTCAACTAGATTCATTTGCATTATCAAATATTCTGCCAAAAAAACAAGAAAACCTCTGGGAAAGCTCACATATCCTAACCCCTCCACTTCAACTTATATGAAAGATATAACGACCCTCTGGGTAAGATCACACAGTCTAAACACTTTGGTCTCGTGCAAACAAAGATTCTCTGGGGAAGCACTCACCATCAATTCCCCTATAGTATTTTAATGATAAACTACAGAATCTATGAGGAAGCACTCAATGTAAATTCCTCATGTGGTCTCATAGAAATAACTATAAACACTCTAAGGTAGAACTCAACATCAATCCCCTCTATTGTATTGTAGTGTGAAAAGTACAACAGACACTCTAGGGAATCCCTCAACATCAATTCCCCCCTGATCTCAGTACACTAGGTTCCCACAACCCTATGTAAAGCAATCATGCACAAAAAATATTCATCAGCCAAAGTAAATCACAAATACTACTTGGCCAAACAGCTACAAAGCATAACACAAGCATGTTATAGAATATCACTCCATCCTAAAAGCACTTAGTATGGAAAATAGAGTATCCAAACAGGAAATTCTAGATCCAATGGAAGATATCAAATCAAACATGGAAAAACACATCCATAACAAGTTAAATAAACCTATTTACAATAAAAAAACCCATACTCGGGCAAATAAGGAATAACAGACATTTACAAGTTTGAATTCCCTAAACACGCAATACCCTAAACTAGGGTATTGGGAACGTTTTGCATGTATAACTCAAATAAAAATGATGAAAAGGCACAAACCACCTACCTTGACATTGTATGACTAATATAGTTGAATCTAAACCTTTGATTCGACCTATGAAGTCATATATCTATAAAAATGTAAAAACATTAAACTTTGAATAACTCACATAAGAGGAGGAATAAAGAGATGAGGTTATAGAAGAAGGAATAACTCATCAATGTGATTCCAACACAATCGATATAGTTTGATTTAGAGCATGAATGATGGTTCAGGGGCTCGGAGAATAATCGGCGATCTTCAGTCGCACCTAGAAAAGACTAAAACAAAAGTAGATGTTTCTGTAAATGGAACACGACCCCGTTCCGATAAAAAAATTGAAACTAAAAATACATGGTGTGTTCCCTAAGTATACACGGTGTGTATAGGCCTTTATTGGGCCCCGCTTTAAGTGGTCTCTAGGTCACCTCCCATGGCCATGTATTCGGCCATTACACGACCAGTACACTGCTACCTGTGACAACTGAGTACACAACGTGTACTCCTAAGCACACGACGTGTACTTATGAAAATTCCCAAGATTCTCCCCTTTTTCTCAAAACACCAAAAATCAAGATCCATACATGAAATGAAAATCCTGGTTCTTACAAACTTCCCCTTAAAAAATTCATCCCCAAATTTCTCTATGGAGGTGAAGAAGAATCCTCGAACATATCTGGACACTACAATCTCACATCAGCCTCCCTCTCCCATGTCTCTTCTTGGTACTTGCTCGTGCTACCATTGAACCCATACAAGTGGAAGAGACTAGCCACATAGAACCTTCACACTGTGATCAATAATCCGGATAGGATGCTCATCGAACAATGCGTCCAACTCTAACAAAACCTCCTCAGGTTGAAGGACATGAGACAAATATGAGAAGTAACATTATAGCTGGGAAATGTGGAAGACTTCATGCATAGACTAATACCTCTAAGGTAACTCCAATCGATAGGTGTCCAGACTGATTCTTTACAAAACCTCAAATGGACCGACGTATCTCAGTGAAACCTTTCCTTGTCTCCTAATCCTCATGTATTCCAACCTTAGTGTGACACGTAAGAAAACCTGATATATAACTTCTAACTCTAGAGGTCGTCTCCATCGATCAGCATAAGACTTCTGTCGTTAATTTGCACTAGCCATCCTTTTCTAAATCAACTCTATCTGCTCTGTGGTATCCTGGACAAGACGAGGTCCCAGCATAGCCACCTCTCCTACCTCCAGCCAACATAGGCGTGATCGGCATGTCCTACCGTACAAATCCTCATATGGATCTATCTGAATAGTTTCTTGAAAACTATTATAATATTCAAACTCCACCATAGGTATGTGATTCTCCCAAGAACCTCCAAAAACTAGGACACATGCTCAAAGAATTTCCTCCAACACCTGTATCGTACGCTCAAACAATCCGTCTGTCTGGGGATGGTAAGCTGTACTTAGAAGTACCTATGTACCCAAATCCCTCTATAGTCCTTTCCAGTCCCCAGAAGTAAAACGGGCAACCTCGTCTGAAATGATAGAGTGAATAACCCCATGAAATGGCACAATCTCACATATGTATAACCTTCCTAGCTCATCAACATTGAAGGTATCCTAGATCGGTCAGAAATATGAAACATTCGTGAGTGTATCAACGACCACCCAAACCGCATCATTCCCTCGAGGAGACCTCAAAAACCCTATCAAAAATTCCTTCGTGACATCATTCCACTTCCACTCAGGACTGGGTAACTACTACAAAAGCCCTGCTAGTCGCTGATGCTCCACCTTCACCTGCTAACAGGTGGAACACCTCATGAAAAAACTAGTGACATCTCTCTTCATGGATAGCCACCAATACTAACAGTGTAGATCTCTATACATCTTGGTGACACCAGGATGAACTGCCCAAACTGAAGAATGGAAATCCTGTATCAGCTTCTTGCATATGTCTTCTGACACCAATATGTGTCCATGGAAGTGTCAGTTCTGATCCTCACCCACGGTCCATCCAAGAATAGTTTCCTCTCCTGAAACACTCTCCCACCAGAATTTTCCTTTAGCATCTGATAGCTGCCTCATTCATACTCACTGAAGCAGAGTATAGGTAATAGCTATAGAATATGGAAACATCTTCCCCTGTCTATCATGCACATCCAAATGCATCTCAGAGAACATATCAATATGTTTCCACTCACTGTTGGCCTCCTGAACTACCTATATACGAGTCCTCCTACTCAATGCATCAGCCACTATGTAGCCTTTCCCAGACATGTAGGCATGCTCACGGTCAAAGGACTAAATTTACTCAACTCACCTTCGTTGTCTCAAATTCAGGTCATGCTGGGTAACGATGTACTTGAGACTTTTGTGGTCAGTGTACACCACAAAATTCTCTCCCAAAAGGTAATGTATCCAACAACATAAATCATGAACAACTGAATCCAAATCAAGATCATGCGTTAGGTAATTCCTCTCATGTGGTCTCAACTGCCGATACCCATATGCAATGACTCCTTCCCCATGCATAAGAACTACTCCCATCCCGATACCTGATGCATCACAAGAAAATTTATAACTCTTTATCATCTTTGAAAAAACTAGTATCGGTACTAAATTCAACCTCCCATTCAACTCCTAAAAGGATGACTCACAAGAATTTGTCCACAAGTACTTCACACCCTTCTTAGTCAAACCCGCGAGTGGCGCTGCTACTCATGAAAAGTCTTGTATAAAATTTATATAGTAGCTATACATCCCTAGAAAACTCCGTACCTCAAAGAATTTCTTCGGATTCTCATTGGAAACTACTCCTCTCACATTCTATGGGTCTAATAACACTCATTTCTCTGAGATAACATGTCCCAAGAAGTGAATCTGGTCCATCTAAAAGTGGAATTTTGAGACCTTAACATATAATTGATGCTCTCTCAGTGTACTCAAAATGATATCAAGATGGGTAACACAGTCATGTCTATTGTGAGAGTAAACCATTATACCGTTCATGAAAACCACCATGAAGGAATCCAAGTATGGATGGAACACTCGGTTCATCAGTGCCATAAAAACTACAGGCGTGTTCGTGAGATCGAACGACATAACTACATACATGTATAGACCATAACTACTATAAAATGCTGTAATAGGTATATATAATGGTATAACATGAAAATAATGATAACTATATCTCAAGTAAATTTTTGCGAACACCTGAGCTCCTTGAAGTTGATCAAAGAGGTCATCAATCCTCGACAAGGGATATCTGTTCTTGCCCTTCAACTAGTTCATCTTCTGATAATCCACAAAAAGTCGGAGGGTATGGTCCACCTTCTTCACAAACAAGATAGGAGAACCCCAAGGAGAACTACTAGGTTGGATGAAACCCTTTTCCTATAACTCTTTTAACTGCTTCTTGAGATTTTGTAACTCTGGTGTAGCCATCCTATAAGGAGGAATGAACACTGGTGCTACTCCTGGCACAAGCTTAATAGAAAAGTCTACCTCTCGCTACGGAGGCAAACCTGAAAATTCCTCTAGAAAGGAATCCCTAAAACGATCCACCACTAGAATAAAGTCTATCTATGAAGTTCCCTGGTCATCTAGATACATACTAGAAATATGAACTGTAACTCCTGCCAACCCATGATGCTCGGGTACCGCTCTTCTTTCCTTGACATCCCATTCGCCATTATGTCGAAATAAACCACCCTATTGTGATGTGAAACTCACCCAATGGCGATAGCAGTAGAAAATATCCTGGCAGGGAACCAACCGGTCCATTCTAACAATGACATTATATCCTATCATCTCTATGACATAGAGGTCCCATAAAAAGTGACACCTGCCGACCTCAAGAGGGAACCCCTTGCACTGATGTACACTAACCGTTCTCGTCCCAAAAGGAGTGTCTAACATCAAGATATTTGCATGAAGTAAAGATACAATGCCCAAGGATCTACACAATAGAAAAAAAATATGAAACTAAGGGAAGCCCCTATATCGAAAAGAGCAGAAGCTAAAAATAAGGCAACCAAAATCGTACCTCTAACTGTATAGGGTGTGAAACCCTACTCCTTCTGGGCCTACTCCACTAAAAAATTATAACATGTATTGTAGCCCTGTGACCCTACCTGACCACCCTAATATGATCCCACCTATTGTCGCTGAAAGTCTATTGACTGGCTACCACGACCATGACCTCCACCTCATCCTGAAAGTCCGAACAAACTCCAGTTCCAAGATTGATGAGAAACTGGTGGTCCTGCTCCAGAAAAAATAGTCATATAAGAACCTCTTTCACTAGCTACTGATGAGAAACACTGATATAAACTCTGAATATGACCCATCCTACTGCAATATCGGCACTCTACTGGGTATCTCGGGAAATGTGTCCTCGTATGCCTGCCCTTCCCACATTGGTAGCATACCCCATGGCTACCTGAAGGTGTATCCCGACTTCTCAAATCTCCACGTGTAGACTCCCTGTGATGCTTCCTACTATTAGCCAGAGAAGCACCAATTCTAGATGCTGAACTACCCTGGCCCACAACTCTAGAATCCCTCAGGTGGTTCTCTGTGATCAGCGCCTAGTTTACTATGGAAGGTATGGTCGTCAACCTGAAGATGTTCACCTGAGATCAGATGTCATGCCTAAGACCATCCTCAAACTTCCTCGCTAAGAATAACTCATCACCCCCCATAATGGGTGTGTATCCCTGCAACTTTGTGAAGCGATAAGAATACTTAATGGCTGAGAGAGTACCATGCTCCAAACTCATGAACTCTCAGGCTCAGTCGACCCTCAAAGTCTCTAGGTTGAAGTATTCATAGAAGATACACAAGAAATCATCTGAAGCCATAAACTGCTGGCATTCCGTCTATGATATCACATCCCACCATCTCTTGATGGAATCCCAAAGCATGTATGTAGACAGTTTCACCCTCCTTTTTGGAGGCATCTTGAGATGATCGAAGATAGATTAAATGAATTCTAACCATGAATCTGCTGCTTGAGGTCCTCCATCCCCTGAAAAAGTGGGAGGATTTTGTTGCTGAGAAAACCATGTCAATTCTACCGCAACCAGGGCAGAAGGAGGTGTGCATCAGTACCTGTATCTGGAATGATGGTTGGGGCCAAGATAGGAAAGACATGCGGATCTTCTGGTAGTTCCTGATCTACCATGTCTAGTGTTTTATTTTTTTTCATGTATCTGGAATACAACCAGAGGACGTCTTAGTGGCATGACTCTGAAAGGTCAAGCACACACCTCAGTTAATGATTATCAAGGACTAAAACATAGAAGTGAAAGAAATGAATAGGATAAAGAAAGAATTCAGGTTTTTCAAAACAAAGATACACGACATGTATGACCCCAACATAGCATGTTCCCTTTAAGCTTTCACATGGGCGTTTACTTCTTCCAAACCTGGTCGTGTAACACCCTTGCACACGACATGTTCTCCTTGAGACAATACATGTAATTGAATCATTTCCCCCTGCCTGAGTTCCTCTACATGACTATACACACGACTCCTACATGGGTAACTCTACATGGCGTGTTCACCCTAGACACGGCGTGTACCCCCTTAAATTATAATCACCAGTGTTTTTAGTCACACAGTCGGTGACACGGTCGAATCTAAATGAAGTACAAGAATGGAACATGATGTGTACATCCTAGGTTTCATCCATCTGTGTCATTGGTCACATGACTGGATATACAACTCTTACAACATGGTATGTTTCACCAAACAATTCCCAACCCCGTGTATCTTCCCACACAACTAGTCACACAGTTAAGGACTACACAACATGTACATACAATACATGGTGTGTACTTAAGAAAAGGAATTCCTTCCCAAACATAAGGATACATGGTATGTATTCATCATTACACATCATGTATTCTGAGTTTTTATAGACAGTAAGCCTCATAAACTACTTTAGAACCCCATAAAAACACTGAAACAAACAGTAATGTGCAAAATTTCAATCCTTGGGGGCCCATACTCCCCGTGAATCATGGTTTGGCATCATCTTCATGTATATCCCAAGGTATAAAAGTTCAATCGATCACATGATCCACCAAATTCGGATCCAATAGGGACCATAACACCTCAGGGACCATGGTTTGGCACCCATTAAAACACTATGTAAAAAAACGATTATTGCGATGGGGTATTTGCGACGGGTCTTATTCCCATCGCAACAACTCCGATGAAAAGGGTTTTTGCGACGGGAATATATTCCCGTCGCAAATGGTCAGTTATTTACGACGGAAATACAGGGCCCGTCGTAATTGCAATGGCACGGTTTGCACGCCAAAACATGGGAAGGATATTTGCGATGGGTAGAAAGCTACCTGTCGCAAGTACCCGGTGGTGGTAAATAGTATTTGGGATGGGGAAATTTCCCCGTCACAAACAAATATTCACCTGGTATTATTTGTGATGGGCCCCGTCACCAATACTGGCCGCTGTAAAGACTATTTGCGACGGTCACCTATAACCCATCACAAATACCCCGCAGTTGTAAATACGGTTTTGTGACGGGACTATATACCCGTCGCAACAGATAATCCAATGGGAGGTATTTGCGACGGGACCCGTCGCAAATACCGGTGGCAGTAAATATGAATTTGAGATGGGGATATCCTCCCATTGCAAATACCGGCGGTGGTAAATAGTAATTTGCGACGGGGATATCTGCATGTCGCTAATGGTGTGGCATTAGCGACGGGCCCGTCACAACAACCCTTTTACCCGCCACCCGTAATTAATGCGGGTGAAGGTATTTGCGACGGGCCCCGTCACGAATAACGGCAGCGGTAAATAGAAATTTGCGATGGGGATATCCCCCTGTCGCTAATGGTGGCTATTTGCGACGGGCCCGTCGCAAAAGGCCTTTTACCCGCCGCATGTATTTAATGCGTGCGAAGGCATTTGCGACGGTCACCCGTCGCAAATACGACCGTCGCAAATAATCTAACCTATATATACACCCCATCCGTTTTTTCCCATAACAATCAGATCTCTATTCTTCTCTCTCTCTAATTTTCAATTCTGAGTAGAATTTTTTTTTATTTTAATTTTTTCTTTCGAAGAGGAAGGAAGGAGTTAGAAGGCACAGATTACTAAAGGTATTTAAATTTTTTTTAATTGTTAAATTATTTTTAATTGTTAATTGTTAATTTTATTTTTAATTGTTAATTTTATTTCTTTAATAGAATGTTTAGCTATATAGTATAATTAGTTTATGTGCTTGTACCAAATAATCCTTGTCTGGGTACGAACAAGTAGAGGCGGCTCTGGAACAGATGTACCTAGGAGTGAAAACTCTGACAAGGTGTTTCGAGCTTTACTCGGGGTAACCTGGTACACGACAACGGGCCTTGTTGCACTCTTGGTTTGACACTCCCGGGGGATGTTTTGGTAATAATTAGAAATAAATATATAATTATCAAATAATTAAGAAATAATTAAATTTAATTAAAATAATTATCAAATAATTAGGAAATAATTAGATTTAATTGATTAGAAATAATTGGGAAACAATTAAAATAATTAGGAAAAATTAGATTTAATTAGGAAACAATTATATTTAATTAGGAAAAAATTAGTATAATTAGGAAACAATTAGATTTAATGAAATAATTAGATTTAATTAATATAATTATCAAATAATTAGGAAATAATTAGATTTAATTGATTATAAATAATTAGGAAACAATTAAAATAATTAGGAAACAATTATATTTAATTAGGAAACAATTAGATTTAATTAAGAAACAATTAGATTTAATTAGGAAACAATTAGTATAATTAGAAAAAAATTATATTTAATTAGGAAACAATTAGATTTAATTAGGAAATAATTAGATTTAATTAGGAAACAATTAGTATAATTAGGAAACGTGATTGACCACTCATCTACCTCAATTTTCTTTTCATTTGTGTGTTGAGGCTTGACAGGAAACTTCTACCTCCACATGTAACATCTACTTTTACTATCAAAATTATCAACCTCCTTGCCAATATAGAGGTGAGGAGGTTTATAATTTTTACAGTAAAAGGACATATTATATGTGGAGGCAGAAGTTTCTTGTCAAACTCAACACACAAATGAAAAGAAAATTGAGGTAGATGAGCGGTCAATTACGTTTGTTTTTCTATTCATTGATTGATTAACCACCCGACGTATATGCATATCTTCGCATTTCTAATTAATAACATAATTAGTAACATAATTAGTAACATAATTAGTAACATAATTAGTAATATAATTTGTAACATAAATAGTAAAATAATATAAAATATTATATTACTCTAATATTAATAGTTAAATAATACTTATAATATAATTATTTTATTATTATATGTTTAATATTTATAAAAAAATATTAATATTATTAAAATTATAAAAAATTTATAAAATATTACAATTATCAATATTTTCAACAAGTTTTGCTTTATTCTTAACAGTTCAAATCTTAAAGGGTCACCAATTTTCAGGTCATTCACAATAAAAAGTTTGCGTCTACTGTGTCCAATGTAAACTCTATAATTGTTCTTTCTTGGTTGATCACCTCGCATGTAGTGTTGCAATAGGACAACCCAAGTCATGTCTTTCTCATTACTTATGTCGTCTTATTGCAACCCTACTTGTGAGATGATCAACCATGTAAGGACAATTATAGAGTTTAAATTGGACAAGGTTGACACAAACTTTTTATTGGGAATGACCTGAAAATTGATGACTCTTTAAGATTTGAACATGTTAAGAATAGAGCAAAATCTGTTGGAAATATTGAGATTTGTAATAATTAGTAATAATTACTAATAAAATTAATCAAAAATAAAATAAATTCAAGTACATGGTTATAAATTGGCACAATTTCCAGCGGATTGACAGCTACCTTTTGTTCAACGTCTCATATCTTTGCTACTTTCTCCCACTGAAATCAGTATGAAAAATGTGCTCTAACGTATGTCAGAGAAATTTTTTCATACTGATTTCAGTCGGGATAAAGTTAAAAAGATATGAGCCATCGGACAAATCATAATAATTAGTAATATAATCTTCACAACGATGATTAAAAAATTTAATTTCATTATTCAAGCATATTTCATTTTGCCAAGTATTGCTAAGTATTGCTAAATTAATAATAATTAGTGGGGATGATTACAAACTAACTGTGTCACCTATAATTATTGGTAATTATTAATAAATAACTGTAATTATGTATCTTCTTTTTTTAGGATATTGTTTCTTATATCAAATTATTTAACAATATTAATGGTTTTAAATTTTGTAGAAACATATATATGAATATGGAACAAAGAAATCGACATCAATCATTATTAGATGATCGTGCTTGTATAAATCAGTGCAGAAATCCAAACGGTTATAGTTTAAATCCTGTATATGTTGATGGTGTTGAAGCTTTCTTATCATTTGCATCATCAAACCCGGAATTTGTTTCAGAAGGGACAATTAGGTGTCCTTGTAAAAAATGTGCTTTGAGAACGTTTGAGATATTTGACATCGTTGGGCAACATCTCTTGCGTTATGGTTTTCAATCAGATTATATTTTTTGGTATCAACACGGTGAACGTAGTTCCAAAGAAGATATTAATAATTTGATTTCAGATCCATCACGGTTTCAGAATTTAGTACATGATGTTGTAGGGTTATCCGTTAAACAAACAGAAATTGAGGATGATGTTGATTTACCTCCCGAGTTGGCACCATCCGAATTTGCTGATTTGTTCAGGTCTGCTGAGGATGCATTATATCCTGGTTGCAAGATAAGAAAATTAGAAGCAGTTGCAAAATTTATGGCTGTTAAATCAGATAATGGAATGTCAAATAACTGTTTTGATCAGATATTTTCTTTGGTTAAAGCATTGTTACCTGAAGGAAATCTGTTGCCTGCTAATTATTATGAGATCAAAAGACTCGTTCGTAATCTAGGCCTTAGTTATCAAAAGTTCCATGCATGTTCAAAATATTGCATCTTATATTCTAGTGAAAATGAGTCGTTGGATAGTTATCCCACATGTGGATAATCGAGGTATAAAGAAGCTCAATCAGGGAAGTCTGGATTGATTCCTGTAAAACAGTTGAGATATTTCCCGCTTACACCCAGGTTGCAGCGTTTATTTATGTCTCAGAACACAGCGACAATGATGTCATGGCACAAAACCAATATTTCAAATGGTAAAAGATTGATTCATCCATCTGATGGCAATTCATGGAAACATTTTGATCAAGTGCATCCGTATGTTGCTTTAGAATCCTGGAACGTGTGATTGGGTCTTTCTACTGACCATTTTTGTCCATCTGGATCTTTTGGTAGTCAGTATTCATGTTGGCCTATCTTTATAACTCCGTACAATTTGCCTCCATGGATGTTGATGAAAGATCCTTATATCTTTTTGACATTATTAATCCTAGGACATCCAAAAAAGAATATTGATGTTTATTTGAAACCACTGATTGATGAGTTAAATTTATTGTGGAGTCATGGTGTTTATACATATGATGCTACTGTGAAACCGAATTTTGTAATGAAAGCTGCTTTGATGTGGACAATTAGTGACTTCCCGGCATATGGTATGTTATCTGCCTGGAGTACACATGGTCCAAAATCACGTCCTTACTGTATGGGAGACAACAAAGCATTTATGCTCGTGAATGGAAAAAAACCTTTCTATTTTGACTGTCATCGCAGATTTCTTCCAATCGATCATCCTTTTCAGAGGAATAAATATCATTTCAGAAAAGGCAGAATTGAAAGAGATGAACCTCCAAAAATGATCTCAGGTACAGAGTTACAATCAGTTGTATTTTCATTACCTTCCATCACTTTTGGACCGACAATAAACCAATAGAAAATTTATGGTTTTGGGAAAGAACACAATTGGACAAAACGGATCATTTTTTGGAATCTACCATATTGGTCTGATTTTTTGGTCCGACACATGTTGGATGTCATGAATATTGAGAAGAACTATTTTGATAATTTATTTCATACAGTTTTGGATACACCGGGTAAAACCAAAGATAATGTAAAGGCACGATTAGATCTTGCCCAAATTAGCAGGCGACCAGAACTTGAATTGTTTGAAAATGTCAGATCACAAAGATTAATGAAGCCAAAAGCAGCTTATACACTGACCAAAGAGAGTAGCTTATTATCTTGTCAGTGGATTGTAGATTTGAGACTTCCAAATGGCTATGCTTCCAACTTGGGCAGATGTGTTAAAAATGGTCATATTACTGGATTAAAAAGTCATGACTGTCATGTTATAATGGAAAGAATTATGCCTATTGGATTAAGAGGTTTGTTGAACTCTAATATTTGGGATTCGATAACAGATATATCATATTTTTTCCAAGGCATGTGTACGGCGACAACAGACTACGATACACTAAGAAAACTGGAAGAAGTTGTTGTTGTAATTATATGAAAATTGGAAAAAATCTTTCCGCCGGATTTCTTTGACTCGATGGAACATTTGATATTACATTTGACACATGAAGAAAAATGTGGAGGTCCGGTTCAGTTTCGATGGATGTACCCATTTGAGAGATGCATGCAGAAATTGAAGAAAAAAGTCTCTAACAAAGCATCAATTGAAGGCTCAATTTCTGAAGATTATTTGCAAGAAGAAATTTATTTATTTTGCTCTCATTATTTTGAATCTGAATATCCCTCAAAATTTAACCGCATGGGCCGGAATGAGGGGAATGTTGATGATGATATGAACCATCAATTATCAGTTTTCAATTAGCCCGAACATGGCTTTGGTGGAGTTCATGATAGATGGATTTCAGATGATGAACATCATAGAGCTCATACATATGTTCTACTAAACTGTGAAGAAATGTCACCAATTTTATAGTGAGTGCTCTTATCCCTTATTCTTTAGACTCTGTTACAGTAAATTAATCATACTATATTTTTAGGTTATATGATGATCATATCAAGAAACAATTTCCACAAATTACAGCAGCTGTATTAGAAGAACGTCGGCAAAAACATTTTGCCTACTGGTTTCAAAAACTGGTAACATACATTCTTTTTTGGTTTTACATATAAAATCAATTTATTACTTGTAATAGTGATAAATGTTTTACAAATTTTCAGGTATCTGTACATGATGATAAGATTGATATTCGATTGCGTATTTTGAGTATCCCACCATCCAAAATGGTTAAATCTTATAATGCATATGTGGGGAATGGTTATCGCTTTCATACACGTGCATATGGGGAATCAAAGAAAACAATGAATAGTGGTGTTTTTTTGAAGGGATCACATCATAGAGATATTGAAGTTGACTTTTACGGCATGCTTGAAGAAATTATTGAACTGTGTTACTTGGGACAGAATTATGTAACAATGTTTAAATGTCGATGACTAGATACTGAGAGAGGCCTGCTTATTCATCCGAATCATGGAATTGTTGATATTAAACATAAAAGTCTTCTTGCAGTAAATGAACCATTTTTATTGGATCATCAGGAATATCAAATTTATTATGCAAAATACTGTACTACTGCAAAAGAGTTGGATGATTGGTGGAGTATAATAAAATTTAAATCTTGAGAAAATCAGTTTACTCAAACTGAATGTGGTTCCACTGAAGTGAAAGGAAATGAAATTTTTCAGGAAACTCCTCAAAACACATCTTTTTCAAAAAGAGACATGAATATTGAGTATGACACCCCACAGTTAAGGGTCGATGGTGACGATGTTTTCAATGATGTTACAACTGAATTTGAAATGACAAGAGATGATGACAGTGAAACTAATATGGAAATTAATGATATTGATGAGGAATATGAAGACATTGACATTGAAAACTATGAAGATGATGATGAAGATGAACATTGACACAGTAAAATGCTGGTTTGAATCATAACAAATATATATCTATATATAATAGTTATTTTCAACTATTTGCTAATAACAATCATTTCATGTTTCAGATGGACTCGGAAACGTTTCGTCAGTTGCTAGAGGCTGATCTACTTATGGATGATGAGGTTCTTGAGTCATCTGACCCTCAGGCTGTTGGCACTACAGGGAGAACTCGGAGGGGGTGTGGTCTTGCCAAACTGATGATTCCAGATCCTATCTCGGAGCGACGTCCACCTCTTGGATTCGATGCGCACACGCGGTGGTATGGTAACCTGTGTATTTTAGTTATATTTAATTATAATTTATTAATATTCTAATTGTTTGATTATTTGTTCTTTTTCCACATTTTTATGCATATAGATATTGGAAAGGGGAGCGCTATCTTGCACAATTATTTTTCTCAGCCCTGGCTCACATGGGATCAGATTCCCGCTGATGTGCAGGCCTCCATGTTCGATCATTGGCTGGTACGTAATTAAATATTATTTATTTTGAAATTTAATTCATTAATAACTTTATATTAGGGTTTATGGTATCCCATCGACGAGAGCATGCGTGCCACTATCCACACGACATGAGTGGTGTCTATGCGTGACCGTTTCCGTCAGTTTTTTCATAATTTGAGAAAGACGGCTGTGAAGAAAGTCGGAGTGACAGAATTTGATGAGTCCTGTAGAGCCCACTGACCAGAGTAAATTTCATCTCACGTTTGGGATGGATTATGTACACACTGGTTGGGTGGTGTGTTTCAGAGGAGATCTGCATTGGGTCGACAGAATCGAGGGAGACAAGAGGTGACGCATCGAGCCGGTAGTCGTACTTTCAGTGCGCATAGAGAGCGTCTGGTAAGTACTTTTTTTTTAATATTTTATACAACTTTAAATATAAAAAGTTTATTTTATATTCATATAGGAAGCCGAGCAGCCCGGTATTTCGGCGTATGACGTTTATCGGAGGATGTACACTGACCCGGCTACTGGAGAGATTAGAGGTGGCTGCCAATGTCAGATTGTGGTCAGTATTATTTTCTTTTCAGTTTTCAAATTAAATGCATATAATCTTTTAATTATTTTAATTTATAATTGAAACTTAAGGAGTCATATGAGGCCGCGACCTCTCAGACACAGGCTGAGAGTCAAGACGAGACGGGTGATCAGACTAGTACCAACCATTTTGATGAGATGGCATGGATGCAGGCAACCCAATATGGCTTCGAAAAGGGCCGAGTAGTTGGTATCGGTTCTCATTTGACTCCTACAACATATTATGGTACTGCTGTGATGTCGGCGTCCAGCTCAAGAGGAGCTCGTGGATAGACATCATCTTCTGCCTCATATTATCAGGAGCAACTGCGTGCTCAGAGTCAGCTTATAGAGGATTTGCGTCAGGGGCAGGAGCAAATGCATCAGCAACACGATGAGGAGAGGCGTCGATGGCAGGAGAAGATGCGTCAGCAGCAGGATGAGGAGAGACGTCGATATGAGGAGCAACATCAGGAGTATATGGAGTATATGCGTCGTATGAATCATAGTTTAGGGATGAAGTTTCCTCCACCACCTCCTCCAGGTCCTCCAGATTATCCACCCCCCGTGATTTTTTTAGATTTAATAAACATTTTAGTTTGTAGTTTATTGTCATATTAACTATTTACAATTCCTCTTTCATATTGGTACGAATATTACGTGATTTAATTTGTTTTTATTTTTTTTAATATATTATTACTTATTAGTATTATTTTTAATGTCTGCTTATTTTAGTAATATTACTTTTAATATTTTATATTTATTGTTAATATTGAGAAGTTTATAATTTTATAATTTTATTAATATTAATAATATTAATATTACTTTTTCATAAATATGTATGTTTATTTTAATAATAATATTATTATATTAATTTTTTATATTAATAATATTTGTATTATTATTATTATTTTTTGATATTAATATTTCATAATATATAATATTATATTATTTATATTCATATTATTATTATTTTTTGATATTAATATTTTATAATTATATTATATATATATTTTATTATTAATATTATAATAAATTTATTTATATTATTATTATTATTATTATTATTATATAGATAGTTTAATAATAATATTATTATATTACTTTTTTATATTATTAATATTAGTATTATTATATTATATTATATTATTTATATTCATATTATTTTTATTTTATATTAATATTTCATAATTATATTTTATATATTTTTTTATTTATATTATAATAATATAATTTTTTTATATTATTAATATTATTATTATTTTATATAATATTATACGATTTATATTAATTATTTTATTTTTTTTATTTTTTTTAATATTTGTGACGGGTACATTTGCGACGGGAATTCCCATTGTAAATGTCTTTTACAGTACCATTTGCGACGGGACGAATACCCGTTGGGAAAACCTTTCTGTGATGGCCCGTCGCAAATACTTTCGTCGCAAGTATTTTTTTTAAATTTCGCATTTGCGAAGGGATTCTGACCCGTCACAACTAATATATTTGCGACGGCCCGTCGCAAATAACTTTTTTATATATAAACAAAAACTTATTTGCGACGGGGGACAAATACCGTCTCAAATAATTTTTTTGCGACGAGACCGCCGCAAAAACACCTATTTGCGACGCCGTTTTCAGCAATGGGCGATTTGGGACGGAGCCCCGTCGCAAAAGACCTTTTGCGACGGGATCCCGTCGCAAATATTCAGTTTTCCTGTAGTGAAATGAAGCTTTACATATTAGAAATACTCTATCAAATAGCTGGTATTCTATCAAAGAATATATCACAACAAAATTATTATCTTGCACAACATATATTACAACAATATGAAATCAGTAATTCACCCTAAATGGCATGACAATAATGCCTGACATGTGATCTATTTCAAGTGCCTATATGACGCATAAGATGGAATACCCTCATCTCATCAGGTTTTAGCAGAAATAGAACCTTAATAACATCAATGATAATAACGAAAAACAAGTGAATCACCTAACGGTGAAATCAAATCAACTGTAACAATTGAAAAACAAAAAAATTACAATAATCAAGGTATATTGGCTTTTCCCTGTACATGGGTTAGCTACTCCTGGGCACAACTTATTACCAACTACCTATTCCTTTTTATCCCTATCTATAGGCTCCAAATAGTAAGTCAAGAAGAAAATAATTCCTCTAATACCACTTTGTAACGTCCGGCTTCCGGGTGCCGCCCAAAGGTGCCCTATACCCGGTTGGCCACATGGTCTCAAGCACATTTCCCCGAACCCCAGAGGCTTCCAAATAGTAGTGAGGGCCTTGGGTGTGATAGTGTAGAAACTATACCCTCGTTGGAAGAGTAATAGAGTGGAAAAAACATATAACAGAAGTAGAAACAATAATGACATACAATAAGTAAACAACAGAAGATTGAAATTAAATAAACAACTGCAACATATATATGCAAATAATGATGCATGTCACAAGTATCTTGGAAAGGATCCAAACAAGCCACAATGATGGAATACTGTACTGAACCAAAGTAAAAGGAAAACAAGTAAAATCCAATAGCATCGTAAGCCTCATCTTGGTCCCACGCTCCTCAACTCTATAGCATTCAAGTACCTAAAGTAAAATGGTGATTCCCCTTTTCTATACCTGCAATAATATAATATTTTTGGGCCCAAAAGCATGTCCCAAATAGGGTGTAAGACTAATACTAGTAGAAAACCACCCAAATATTTGTGCCTAACTTTCAGTAAATATAGATAACATGAAAATATGAAAAATGAAGTAATTAACAAGGAAGTGCTCAAAAGTAAATAGTCCTACAGTTTCAACTACATTTATTTTCATTATCAATTATTCATACAAACAAAAACATGCAACCCTCTGGGAAATTTCACATAGCCTAACCCCTATAGTTCGACTTATAGAAATGATATAACGACCATTTGGGTAAGCTCACATATTCTAACCCCTTTGGTCTCGTGTAAACAAAGATTCTCTAAGGAACCACTCACATTCAATTCCCCCCTATAGTCTTTTAACAATAAACTACAGAATCTTTTAGGAAGCACTCGACTTCAATTCCTCATGTGGTCTCGTAAAGACAACTAAAGAAACTCTAAGGTAGTACTCAACGTCAATCCCTACTATGTTCTCGCATTGTGAAAAGTACAACCAACACTCTAGGGAAGACCTCAACGTCAATTCTCCCTATGGTCTCATTACACCTGGTTCCCACAGCCCTATGTAAAGCAATCATCAAAAAACAATATTCAGTAGCCAAAGTAAATCACAAATAAAATTTTTATAAATGGATACAAAGCATAACACAAGAATTTCAGATAATATCACTCCATCCTAACAACACTAGTCATGGAAAACAGAGCAACCTAACAAGAAATTCTAGATCCAACGGCTGATATTAGATCAAACATGAGAAAACACATCCATATTAAGGTAAATAACCCAATTTTCAATCACAAACCCATACTCAGGCAAACAAGGAATACCATGGATTAACAGGGTTAAATTTCCTAAACACACAATACCCTAAACAAGGGTATTGGTAACTTTTTGCACATATAACTCAAAGAAAAACTACAGAAAGGCACAACACACCAACCTTGACATTGTACGATTGATTTATTTGAATCTCGGCCTTTGATTTGACCTATAATGTTGTAGATATACAAAAATATAAAAAATGTTCAACCTTGAATAAATCATGTAAGAGGAAGAATCAAGAGATTAGGTTCTAGAAGAAGGAAGAACTCACTAATGTGATTCCAATGTAACTGAGAGAGTTGGATTCAGAGCATAAACATTAGTTTGGGGGATCATAGAAGAATTGACAATCTTTGGTCACTCCTGGGCGAGATGAAGTCAAAATAAGATGATTATGTAAATGAGACACGACCCGGTCAGATATAATAATTTAAAATAAAAATACATGGTGTGTTCTCTAAGGATGCATGGCGTGTATAGGACTTTACTGGGCCACACTTTTGGTGGTCTCCAGGTCACCTCAAACGACCATATACTTGGCCGTTACACGGCCAGTACAGGCTACCCGCAACAACTGAGTACATGGAGTGTACCCCTAAGTACACGATGTGTACTTTTGAAAATTTCCAAAAATTATCCCCTTTTTCTCAAAAACACCCAAAATAAAGATCCATACTTGGAATGAAGATACGGGTTCTTACAACATGTGACCATGTAAAGGTCACACGATCGAGAGTCTTATGACGAGTTAAGGAGTTTCACGAAACCTTATGGGTTTATTCAATCCACAAAATCTTTAGGATCTAGGAGATTCAAGAGTCCTTTATGGGTTTCATAAATCCCCTTTGATTCAAATGATGCACGTAAAGCTACTTGAAATTTTTATGTATTTCCTTTGAAAAGATTTTATTTTTATCTACCTAACATACACCACATAATTTTGTTTATATGGATTTAGGATATAGTCATTGTTATTCTATTATAGATAATCAAGGGGCCATGATTTCTAGGAACAACTATGAAGACCCACAATATCAGGTGAATTTTGACAATGATGTTCTGTAATGACTTTTTCCATATGAGCTCCAGAATTATCATTTATCACACAAGATTCCTCTATATGGGGTTGGCTTGATGGAAGAAAATTTAATTACTTATTCGGACTACAATCTACTTTCTTTCTAGGTGTCAAGTTCTATTAACTTTATTCAAACAACAATTGTCGAGATTGATAACTAGTAGCAGCCTGATCCCAAGGGTTTTCTTATATGTTGGAAGAATATCCCTTGGCCTCGAACGATTGTGAATTTTCTCAAAATCCCATCCCTCAAGTCTATTCAAGTATATTCATCTATTCTCTGAATAACAAGTGTAGCATCTAGAGTTGGAAGTGAGATCTACTCCCTGGTGGTAACTTTTCTAATGAATGTGCGTAACCATTCTAGGTCAGGCAAAGCTGTATAGAGTTTTCTAACTAGTTATATGATGTCCATATTTAGGAAGTAGTATGGATTTATTAATTTATCATTTACCACTAGTCTAAAATTCGCCAATAATTGGTCAACTGTTGTTGTCCTAGAACCAACTCATTCCATTTTTTCCAACGACAAGGAAGGAATCAGCCTCCGGGATATCTTCCAACTGGGTGGGGTTCCCCCTCTCAGAGAGATGTATGATGAGGTAATTCCTACCACATATGTCTGGTATGACCCTTGGAAGACTCCAATCTTGGAGAGGGACATTCTCATCATTGTGAATGAAAATTTTCAAAAGGAGATAACTATGAGATCACTCATATCATTCAAATATTAGTGATGTGGCTTTATTTTTACCCAGTTTTCCACATCTTTTTATTACATTTTATACAATTTATTTAATTATTTTAACACTTTTTAATAAATAAATGCACTTTTGTATTTTTATAAATAAATTTGTCAATTATTCACTTTTTATAACATTTTATATAATTTTGGACCTTAAAATAATTGAATTATTCTTGATGTGTTTTTAATATAACAAATTTTCAATTTTTTTAGTTAAATCTTTATTTGTTTATTTATTTAATTTATCATTATTATTAATCATTGAGTTTGCTAATTAATTTACTTTTAATTTTTAAAGTTATATACAACTTAGCTCAGCTTTCCAGACTACTGGTAGCTTAGCTACCGATAACAGGTTACCGTACACTCTATCAGTGACTCTGCCTCTATCGGTGACTTTTCCTCTATCGGTGACCCTTGTCACCGATACTCATTTCTAAAGGTAAACACTTTAATTTTATAAACAACGGTGATTATTTAGTTAGGTTAATTTAATTCTGCTCGACTACTTAATAAGTTAATTTCTAATTAAATAATTATTTAATCAACATAATTCTAATTAATTAATTTAGACTTTATTTTATTAATTATTCTTTCAATTAAGTTACGTTAAAATAGGTTAATTTTATTATTTTATGTGTTTAATCACCTGCTAGTCATTTAAGTAAATAATATGTGTGTTTAATTTAATTAAGGGGGTTGCTTTTAATTTATTAGTTCAATTAGTTAATTAATTAATTAATTAAGAGATTTTAAACATTAAATTTATTATTTTATGTATGCAGATTGATTTTTTATTTCATTTTATAATTGTTTTAGTCTACAGCTGAGGTAACTAAGAACATGCAGTGATTTATTTGGGTCACCGATGTCTTTATTTTTATTTTCCGCAATTCTTTAATTAACTTGTTTAGTTTTCTTTTAAATTTAAGTCTCTTATTAATTTAGTTCAACAGTTTTCAAGTTTATTAATTCAATTGTTATCAAATAGTGCTTTTTAAATAATAATTTTAATGATTTAAAGGTTAATAAATATCTTGTTTTTAATTAATGTTATTTAGAATTATTTTAATTAATTATTTTAAGTCTTTCTATTTAATTTATTTAAGTTTTAATTCTATGTTTAATTTGTGTGTTTATTTTTAAAAGATCACTCTTGCGTAACGGTGAGATTCCCCTTGGTCCTACCGGTAGCAATCCTTACCGGTAACCCTTGCAATTTCCCACGTCTAATAGTGACCTCACCTTTTCATTTTAGCGTACCGGTGACCCTTTTGGTACCAGTAGCTTCTTCTTTTTTTTATGTAATGGTGACCCCGCGCCCACTTTCACTCTACCAGTGACTCTCCCTCCAAACTCTCACCGCTACTGTTATAGTTTTGCCTACTGGTGACCCTTATTTCTAATCTTCACCGATACGCTCCACTTTTTCTCACCGTTACACTATCTCATACCCTATTATTCACACCTCACTGTTACACTTCATTTCCTCACTGTTACTCATCCATGCCTCACCGTTACCCTACGCCACTGATTTTACTCACTTTTGTTTATATTTATTTTTAGTCTATCGGTAGCTCAGCTACCGATACGTCATCCTTACTGATAGGCTATTCTTTTCTCTCACCGGTAGCTAACAATTCCTCACCGTTATAGCTTTGTTTCCCTACCTCACCGTTACTGCTCATACCCAAACCTCACCATTGTTTCATCTGCATCTGCACTGATACCCTTTTTCCTCACTGATAGCCATCCTTTAGCTACCTCACCGCTTTACTACTATTTTCATTATTTTTATTTCTACCGGTGACTCCTCTGTTTTTTTCACGCACTCACTGATACCCCAAGTTCCCATTGGTTTAACACGCCCCTGTTTATATTTCTTTATCGCGACCTGCCCTGGTCTACTATCTCACCGAAAGCCGCCTGGACTCAATCCAGTGCCATTTTTTCTTCTTCTTCTGACCACAAAATTTGCAGAGCTGCTGTTGATAGAGGAGGAGTTCCATCATAGTTGATGACTGCTGGTCGCCACTTTCCGCTGGAGTTGAGCCGAGGCAGGGGATGAGGCGTTTTCTGAAGCCGCGCTGAGGGCTGGAGGTGCCATTGTTGTCTGCCGCTTGAAGCCTGAAGCTGCTCCCTTCCGCCGCTGAAGGAAACCACATGTTTCTGGAGCCGCAAGCTGCTGGAGTGCCGCGCCACCCCATGCTGTTACGTGAAGGGGAGGTGCAGGGTGAGTCCGCCGCTGGGAGGGTCGTACCACCTGCTGGACGCCGCTGGACCGAAGGGCTGGAGCAGTGGTTGTCCTGTGGAGTCAATGTGTTTGAGGGAGGTGGAGCCGCTGCTAAGTGTAGGAGAAGATGCCAATTGCTTTTGCGGGAATCTGAGGAGCAGGTTGAAGTCCGTTATAGCCACTGCAAGGAGGAGTCTGTTTTGCGCCATCATCGTCTCTCAAGTTGAGGCTTAGGTTGGAGTTGCAGCGTGTTTAGAGGAGTCAATAAGGGAGTCACGAGCCTCGCCATTGCTGCTTGATGCGCTGGAACTGAGGAGGCTTCCTGTTCAAAGGAGGAAGAAACTCTCCCTGCTGTGCGCCGTGGAGAATTGGGGGTTGTAGTGAAAATAAAATAAAAATCATAATAAAATTTAAAAAGAACACAATAATAAAGTTAAAGTAAAATTAAAGTAAAAGTAAGGCAAAAGTAGATAATAAAAGTAAAGTTAAAGTAAGTTAACTTTATATAAAAGTTACATTAACTTAGTCAATTAAATATTAAAATTTATTAAGGTGATAAATTTAAAACATTTATAATTTTATTAAATGGATAAATTGAAAATTAAACTAAATTAATAATAAATGTAAATAATAAATTAACTTACTATTTATTGTATAAATTATATAATTAATAATAATTCTAAATAAACTATTAAATATAATACTTAAAACTTAAGTAGTAAATTTAATTAGCAATTTAAAATTAACTAATTAATTTATTAATCCAACAATTTAATCCTTTTAATAGTAATAACTAAATTATCAATATAATCTAAAACATAATTTTAATGATTTATTTACTTTTAATAACTTAGTTTAAAGATAATAAAATTAATAACTTAGTAATATTATTTATAAACTTAGTTAAATTAATAACTTTTTAATAAATTATGTTTTACCATAGTATATTTTAATGGATAATTTTATAAATAATTTAAAAGTAAAAAATAATTAACAATTAACTTATGACTAACTTTGAAAGAGTAATATAACACTCGACTTTAAAAATAACCACATTTTCTTTCTTTGCGTCCTTATTTATTTACCTTTCTTTTATAATTATTTGTGTAGGTTCATACCAAAGTTGTAGACACGTCCAGGTACTTACAACTAACTTTACCGAAGTTAGTTACGTGAGAAAAGATTGCACGACGTGTCTGTCACGAAAAAACGCACATTTTGCAGTGCGTGGGTAAATAACTTTTGAAGTCGGTGGAAGATGTGTCGGTGACATGCAGTAGATGACAGTAGAGTAGTTAAAGCAGAGCAGCAGCAGAATTTTGAGGGAGACTCTCATTCGACATTCCACGCCAGACAATACGAGAGAAGAACTCCCAGGAGATGATAGAGTCAAACTGGAGACTAAGGAGCCCGAAGGCAGAGCGATATTTAGGGAGTCTTTCTTCCTCTTTTCTTAAAGTCTTGTACTCTGTTTTCAGTTTTTTATCAATGATAGATTTCATTATGAACATGAGTTGATTTTCCATCTCGGGAGCTTTAATATTTTTTGGTTTATCTGTTAAATTGTTCACTAACTCATTGATTGACATCAGAATTAATCGGTGAGATCAACTCTGATGTTAAGTAAATTTTTTCACACCTTACTGTAAAAAATGTCATAGTTTCAAGTTCAATTGGCGAGGTTGAACTTGATCTTCAATTTGTTCAAGCGTTAATGTCATTACAGTTGGAGTTTTACGGCGAGTTTAACTTCGACTGTATTCTTTTTCAAAATTTTAACAGACGATGATCTTTAGAGTGGTGAACTCTAAAAGTCATACTTCTGTTTTAATGTTTCTTCTAGCGAGGAAGATATATCAAACAATTTCTAGGGTGTGATTCAATTAAGATTAGTGGATAGTTATCCTTTTATTCATAAAGTTTGCAATTCCCGCGAAAATTGTTGTTCTTAGCTCCTTTGTCTTTGCTGCTTAAAGTAGTTTTCTTAATTTCTTAGTTTAAAAGTACCTAGTGAAATTTTATCCCATTTGTAGAAAATTTAGTTTCTTTGTAAAGAATCTCGTTTCCTCCTACTGTTTTTAGCTCATATTTTAAAAATAAAAAAAATATATAAAAGGTAAAAATATTTTCACTCTCTCCACTGCTGACAACAGTGGAGTATATTTTGCTTAGAACCTTAGACAACTCATCTGCCTTCTCTGTGGATCGACCCTGCACTGTTATACTAGTGTAGGAGTATAAATGTAATTTTGAGGGCCGTGACGACCTCCGGCCGCATCAAAATTTGGCGCCGTTGCCGGGGAAGGCACGCACCGAGAGTCTAGGGTTTAAAAAAACACAAAAAAAAAAACATAAAAAATCATTTACAAAAACTGTTTAAAAAAAACTGTTTAAAAAAAAAACTGTTTTCAATTGTATCTGCTGCTTTTGTTGTTTTGAAAAGAAAAGAAAATCTGCTTCACAGAGAACTGTTGTGTGTTTAAGCTCATTTAATTTTGAATTAAAAATGGATTTTAATCAGAATTGGAATCAACCAGGACCTCACTGGGTTTGTTGTGGTGATTATGGACATACTGCTTGGCAGTGTGTCTATAACCAGCCACAACAAGATGTTTACACTGATGAAAATGAACAATTTGAGTTTAGTCCTGTCACCCTAGATAAAATTGAATTAATTGATTCTAAACTAGATGCTAGGGCAGAACAAATTAATAATTGGTTAACTCAAACCCATGAAATTCAACTTAAAGATTCTCAAGAGCGAGATCAGAGAATGAAAAGATTGGAAACCATGCTCTTGGAATTACAACAAAGGGTTAAAGAAAAAGAAGAATTTGAAGAAAATGAAAATGAAAATGTGTATAAAAGATTTGAAAATCAAACTGAAGAGGATATTGACAGTGAAACTGGGCAGAAAAACATTCACTTTGAAAAATATGACACTATTGAACCTAATATGGAAATAACCAGCTCACTAAATCAAGAGAATAATATTGAAAACCACAAAAAGAGCTTTAATGGTGTTGAGTTGGACGATTTTGAAACTGAATTAAAACAAATTGAAAAAGATAGCCCAGTTCTTTTCATAATTCCTACATTATAGAAAAGTCATTGTTTTAGGAGTTTTGAGAATGAGGTCACTCGGGTGGAAGATATACTTGAAACAAAAAACATGAATGTTAAAAACTCTTCACCCAATCTTTCTGAAATTCTGAACAATGAGTCTGAAATTGAAATTGGGAACACTTTGGAATAGAACCTTAAGCTGGATAACATATAATCTAATTTTTTTAAACCTCAAATGAAAACTTCTCTTCCATGTTTTGAAACTGTAAACCTAATTAATTCTGAAATGATGTTGGATTATGAGGAAGAGGAAATGACATTTGAAGAAAAATTAACTGATGAGTTTTCATTTCCCTATTCTCATAGTGATCATTTTTCTGAGACTTTGTGTACTAAAATGGAAAGTAGTGTTTTCATTCCTAGGGAAAACTATTTGAATTTGATCAATCTTGAACATGACTTCATTGAAGCTGAATTGAATATTTCTTCTCCTAAACTGAACTTTCTAGAAAACACTATAGACATTGTTTTTCAAAGTGAGCCTTTTGAACTTAAACATAAAGTATAGATTGAACACACATTAGATGATGGTTGCAGAATTGATTTTTTTGAAGCAGTAGATATTGAGTGTTCATTCACTGATGAGGAACTTTTAGAAGTGATTTATAACATTGTTAGACCGGAATCTATATGTGATAAAATAAATTCTCTTCACTGTCTGTCACTTACATCCTCAACTGTGAAGGGTGCTGAGGCTTTTCATGATACTGATAGTAGTCCATAGGGGGAATCACACTTGTGTTTCATTGTTCATGATTCATTTCATCACTTAATTGAATTTCCTTTTGAGCCTTCTAATCAGAACCTACCCACAAGCACCCTTGAATTTGAATCTGTTAGTGTTGAAGTTGAGAGAGAAATCCATGAAAATAATGCCACACCCTTTGAAGCACCTAGTACTATGTTGTCCCTTCATGTGAACTCAAATCTTGATAACTCTGAAACAATTATGGAAGTGGATAGCACTATACCCATTACTATTAAAGGGTGCTACTTAGGGATTATTTTAGGCTATGATAATTTAGTTGTTGTTGTATTGAGTCTTGTTGCCCATAAATTTCATCTTTCTATTAAAAATAAATGGGCCAAACACATGTGGTGGTTCTTGTTAAGAAAACCATATCCACCTAGTGACTACGGTTAGTTTCTAGGTGAGTCCGGATGGGGACTATAAAACTAGCGCTGCATGGGAGGCAACCCATGGTTTTTGTTTTGTTAATAAATAAAAATTTGTGATTAAATAAAGTCTAACTGAAGACTTTAAATTCAGTGCTTCATGGGAGTCAACTCATGCTCTTTCTTGTGTTTACTTTTGTTATGTTCTTATTTTACTTTGAATAAAGTGCAGCTTTGCATTCTTATATATGCTCAGTTTTTGCTGGATACTTGTCCCTGGTTTATATACTTTGTGTTTCTAGGAATGCTACTACTGTCATCTAAAGAGTGGAATTTACATGCTGGAGTTTTAATGAAGACACTTCATTTCAGGGAAGTTTTCACTTTCTGCATTTATTTTCTGCTTCTGTGTGATTTAATAAATTCTGTTTGTTTTAAAAATCTAGCTGCATGTCACTGTTTTAGGAAGAAAAATTCTGCATGTACATTATTGTTAGAAACTGAAACTCTGATAAAATCATACCATTACTTGAAACTAAGTGTGGGGGGGAGTACATGCTACTGATCATTTGAGTCTTCTTGTTTCATTGAGGTGTATAGCATGAACTTTTTCTACTGTATTGAACATATTATTGAACTCAATTTGTTAAAATTCTTACACCCAATTAATTGTGTACCCACACATTGTATACTTTTTTTGAGCTTTAATGGAAATCTTTGTCACTTTAATGTGTACTTGGATATGAACATGTTGTTAATTTAACTATTGTGTCAAATAAAATTTTTGAACTTCATTGAGACCTTTATACATGTCATATATCTACTTAATTGAAAATCTGTTTTGAACCAAAATTGATTAATTGTTCTTCTCCATATTTAGAAGTTAAATTTGGGGACAAAGTTGGGTTTTAAGTGTGGGGGGAGGGGGTCAATTCTTGAATGTTCTAAACTGTGTTTAATTGTAATGCTCATCAATTCCCACTACTTTTAAACTTTTTGTAACTTTTTTTCAAAAAAATGGTCAAAAGTTTTCAAAAATTCTTTCACAATTTTAGGCTTTACACTGCACTCAAATGAGTCTTGCCTTAGGATGGTGCTTGATTGGAGGTTGAGTCTTTCTTTGAGTCTGAAATGAGTGTTGGTGGATGATTGTTGAGTGGAACTGTTTAGTGGTTTAATGAATTTTGGTTAGGAACTTCTTTTGAGAGTGATATGGGAAACCTTTTAGTGGATTTAAGATCATAATTTTAGGTACTGGAAGTTTGACTTTTATCCGAGGAGCCTTTTCATTCTTTTAATTTATAAAAATGATCATTTTTATTGAGTCAATGTAAATGGTTTTTATATAAATCCTTTGTAACTGGAGTAATACTGGGCATCTGGGATCCCACGGTGAATCTATGAGACCTTAGATACTGGGTGCGTTTTTGTTTACAATAAGTCCTCTGTAAACCTTTAATAAGTGCATTGCACAGTGCTTGGCACAAATTACATGGCTTGGGAAAAATAAATAAAGTGTCTAGGGTCAAAAATGAATTCATTAAGGTGAGGGAAATGATGAACTCCAGATGAAGAAGGGGGCAACTGGTTTATATGGGAGTCATTTGGGTTGTATCAATAAAGTGATTTCAAAAAAAAATTATCTATGTTTTAATTTTGGAACCAAGGGGATTAGTCAGAGTACAAAGTTCCTTTTTTTAAGGTTTTGATTCCACTTTTATTTTACCTTTTATCACTCTTGAATTAAGAAATTGAGCTTGAATTGAAGTGATTCACTAGGAGTCATATATGAAGTAGGACACCTTCATTTTTGGATGATTCGTGGTTTACTTGAGTTCCCTTTGAGTAGTGGTTCTAGGCGAGACATTATTTGAGGCTATGTTTTTAATAGCCTAAGCATACTTTTTGAGTCCTCTGTTGAAACTTCTCTGAACATAGATAATTTGTATAATTCACTTTTTTTTCAAAGATGATAAAATAAGAGATTGTTTGAGGACAAACAATGTTTAAGTGTGGGGGAATTTGATGTGGCCTTATTTTTACCCAGTTTGCCACATCTTTTTATTAGATTTTATACAATTTATTTAATTATTTTAACACTTTTTAATAAATAAATGCACTTTTGTATTTTAATAAATAAATTTGTCAATTATTCACTTTTTATAACATTTTATGTAATTTTGGACCTTAAAATAATTGAATTATTCTTGATGTGTTTTTAATATAACAAATTTCAATTTGTTTAGTTAAATATTTTTTGTTTATTTTATTTAATTTATCATTATTATTAATCATTGAGTTTTCTAATTAATTTACTTTTAATTTTTAAAGTTATATACAACTTAGCTTGGCTTTCCAGACTACCGGTAGCTTAGCTACTGATAGCAGGTTACCGGTACACTCTATCAGTGACTCTGCCTCTATCGTCGACTTTGCCTCTATCGGTGACCCTTGTCACCGATACTCATTTCTAACGGTAAACACTTTAATTTTATAAACAACGGTGAGTATTTAGTTAGGTTAATTTAATTCTGCTTGACTACTTAATAAGTTAATTTCTAATTAAACAATTATTTAATCAACATAATTCTAATTAATTAATTTAGACTTTATTTTATTAATTATTCTTTCAATTAAGTTACATTAAAATAGGTTAATTTTATTATTTTATGTGTTTAATCACCTGCTAGTCATTTAAGTAAATAATATGTGTTTTTAATTTAATTAAGGGGTTTACTTTTAATTTATTAGTTCAATTAGTTAATTAATTAATTAATTAAGAGATTTTAAACATTAACATTATTATTTTATGTATGCAGATTGATTTTTTATTTCATTTTATAATTGTTTTATTCTACAATTGAGGTAACTAAGAACTTGCAGTGATTTATTTGGGTCACCGATGTCTTTATTTTTATTTTCCGCAATTCGTTAATTAACTTGTTTAGTTTTCTTTTAAATTTAAGTTGCTTATTAATTTAGTTCAACAGTTTTCGAGTTTGTTAATTCAATTGTTATCAAATAGTGCTTTTTAAATAATAATTTTAATGATTTAAAGGTTAATAAATATCTTGTTTTTAATTAATGTTATTTAGAATTATTTTAATTAATTATTTTAAGTATTTCTATTTAATTTATTTAAGTTTTAATTCTATGTTTAATTTGTGTGTATTTTTAAAAGATCAATGTTGCGTAACGGTGAGATTCCCCTTTGTCATACCGGTAGAAATCCTTACCGGTAACCCTTGCAATTTCTCACGTCTAACAGTGACCTCGCCTTTTCATTTTAGCGTATCGGAGACCCTTTTGGTACCGGTAGATTCTTCTTTTTTTATGTAACGGTGACCCCGCGCCCACTTTCACTCTACCAATGACTCTCCCTCCAAACTCTCACCGCTACTGTTATAGTTTTTCCTACCGGTGACCCTTATTTCTAATCCTCACCGATACGCTCCACTTTATCTCACCGTTACACTATCTCATGCCCTGTTATTCGCACCTCACTGTTACACTTCATTTCCTCACCATTACTCATCCATGCCTCACCGTTACCCTACGCCACTGATTTTACTCACTGTTTGTTTATATTTATTTTTTTGTCTATCGGTAGATCAGCTACCGATACGTCATCCTTACCGATAGGCTATTCTTTTCTCTCACCGGCAGCTGACAATTCCTCACCGTTATAGCTTTGTTTCCCAACCTCACCGTTAGTACTCATACCCAAATCTCACCATTGTTTCATCCGCATCCGCACTAATACCCTTTTTCCTTACAGATAACCATCCCTTAACTACCTCACCGCTTCACTACTCTTTTCATTATTTTTATTTCTACCGGTGACTCCTCTGTTTTTTTCACGCACTCACTGATACCCCAAGTTCCCATCGGTTTAACACACCCCTGTTTATATTTCTTTATCGCGACCTACCCTGCTCTGCTATCTCACCAAAAGCTGTCTGGACTCAATCCAACACCATTTTTTCTTCTTCTTCTGACCACAAAATTTGCAGACCTGCTGTTGATAGAGGAGGAGTTCCATCACAGTTGAAGACTGCTGGTCGCCACTTTCCGCTGGAGTTGAGCCGAGGCAGGGGATGAGGCGTTTTCCGAAGCTGCGCTGAGGGCTGGAGGTGCCATTGTTGTCTGCCTCTTGAAGCCTGAAGCTTCTCCCTTCCGCCACTGAAGAAAACCGCATGTTGCCAGAGCCGCAAGCTGCTGGAGTACCGCGCCACCCAATGTTGTTGCGTGAAGGGGAGGTGCAGGGTGAGTCCGCCGCTGGGAGGGTCGTACCACCTGCTGGACGCCGCTGGACCGAAGGGCTGGAGTAGTGGGTGTCTTGTGGATTCAATGTGGTTGAGGGAGGTGGAGCCGCTGCTAAGTGTAGGAGAAGCTGCCAATTGCTTGTGCGGGAATCTGAGGAGCAGGTTGAAGTCCGTTATAGCCACTGCAAGGAGGAGTCTGTTTTGCGCCATCGTCGTCTCTCAAGTTGAGGCTTAGGTTGGAGTTGTAGCATGTTTATAGGAGTCGATAAGGGAGTCACGATCCTCGCCGTTGCTACTTGATGCGCTGAAACTGAGGAGGCTTCCTGTTCAAAGGAGGAAGAAACTCTCCCTGCTGTGCGCCGTGGAGAATTGGGGGTTGTAGTGAAAATAAAATAAAAATCATAATAAAATTTAAAAAGAACACAATAATAAAGTTAAAGTAAAATTAAAGTAAAAGTAAGGCAAAAGTAGATAATAAAAGTAAAGTTAAAGTAAGTTAACTTTATATAAAAGTTACTTTAACTTAGTCAATTAAATATTAAAATTTATTAAGGTGATAAATTTAAAACATTTATAATTTTATTAAATGAATAAATTGAAAACTAAACTAAATTAATAATAAATGTAAATAATAAATTAACTTACTAATTATTATATAAATTATATAATTAATAATAATTCTAAATAAACTATAAAATATAATACTTAAAACTTAAGTAGTAAATTTAATTACCAATTTAAAATTAACTAATTAATTTATTAATCCAACAATTTAATCCTTTTAATAGTAATAACTAAATTATCAATATAATCTAAAATATAATTTTAATGATTTATTTACTTTTAATAACTTAGTTTAAAGATAATAAAATTAATAACTTAGTAATCTTATTTATAAACTTAGTTAAATTAATAACTTTTTAATAAATTATGTTTTACCATAGTATTATTTAATAGATAATTTTATAAATAATTTAAAAGTAAATAATAATTAACAATTAACTTATGACTAACTTTCAAAGAGTAATATAACACTCGACTTTAAAAATAACCACGTTTTCTTTCTTTGCGTCCTTATTTATTTACCTTTCTTTTCTATTTATTTGTGTAGGTTCATACCAAAGTTGTAGACACGTCCAGGTACTTACAACTAACTTTATCGAAGTTAGTTACGTGAGAAAGGATTGCGCGACGTGCCGGTCGCAAAAAAACGCACATTTTGCAGTGCGTGGGTAAAGAACTTTTGAAGTCGGTGGAAGACGTGGCGGTGACATGCAGTAGATGACAGTAGGGTAGTTAAAGCAGAGCATCAACAGAATTTTGAGGGAGACTCTCATTCGACATTCCACGCTAGACAATACGAGAGCAGAACTCCCGGGAGATGATAGAGTCAAACGGGAGACTAAGGAGCCCGAAGGCAGAGCGATATTTAGGGAGTCTTTCTTCCTCTTTTCTTAAAGTCTTGTACTCTGTTTTCGGATTTTTTTCAATGATAGATTTCATTATGAACATGAGTTGATTTTCCATCTCGGGAGCTTTAAGCTTTGTTGGTTTATCTGTTAAATTGTTCACTAACTCATTGATTGACATCATAATTAATCGGTGAGATCAACTCTGATGTTAAGTAAATTTTTTGACACCTTACTGTAAAAAATGTCATAGTTTCAAGTTCAATTGGCGAGGTTGAACTTGATATTCAATTTGTTCAAGCGTTAATGTCATTACAGTTGGAGTTTTACGGCGAGTTTAAATTCGACTATATTCTTTTTCAAAATTTTAACAGAGGATGATCTTTAGAGTGGCGAACTCTAAAAGTCATACTTTTGTTTGATGTTTCTTCTGGCGAGGAAGATATATAAAACAATTTCTAGGGTGTGATTCAATTAAGTTTAGTGTATAGTTATTCTTTTAATCATCAAGTTTGGAATTCCCAAGAAAATTGTTGTTCTTAGCTCCTTTGTCTTTGCTGCTTAAAGTATTTTGCTTAATTTCTTAGTTTAACAGTGCCTAGTGAAATTTCATCCCCTTTTTAGAAAATTTAGTTTCTTTGTATAGAATATCATTTCCTCCTACTGTTTCTAGCTCATCTTTTAAAAATAAAAAAAAATATAAAAGGTAAAAATATTTTCACTCTCTCCACTGTTGACAACAGTGGAGTATATTTTGCTTAGAACCTTAGACAACTCATCTGCCTTCTCTGTGGATCGACCCTGCACTACTGTACTAGTGTAGGAGTATAAATGTAATTTTGAGGGCCGTGAAGGCCTCCGACCGCTTCAATTAGATCAATATTTTTCTGAGTCGTAGTGGAGCTTGGACAACTGCTATATAACCCCATCTGGGTCATTCCAGGAAGGTTCATGATAGTGCCAGTTTGTATTGTTCCATTTTGGTAGCTGAGGATCTTACTTCTTGGGGGTAATGAGTGAATTAAAATATCTATCCAAGCCTTAGGCTAGAGGGATTCGTGGCCATGTTCTGGAAGGGCTGGATTTTACTAGTTAGGGTCATGCATTTAGGAATCTGGGAAAATACGTTTGTGACAGAAGCAAAACTAGAGGAGGGACAATTCCTTAATCCGGTGATGTAAAACCTTACATGTATTTACAAACATTTGTGACACATTAAACAAGGTAACATTACCAATAGGATTAGTTGTCCTTTCTAGTTTTTATTTGGCTAGATAAGGGACCATTTTCATTTCTAAAAATACTATAATGTCACCATGATCCCTAGTGCCTTTCTATTCCTACATTTCATAACATATCCAGGGTTGGGCCATGTCACCAGGCTCTGATGAGGTTACTGATGTGTTGAATTGATCTAATATCTTTGATTTCACCCTTTATCTTGCATTGATTGGGTCAAACATTGATAATGGTAGCATCTCTCTCAAAAAGGTCATACAAGATCTCCCTTTGGGACGAGGTTCTTACATCCATGATGCACTTTCAGATCATGTACGAGCCATACACACCTTATCTATTTTCTATTCAGCTCGACACCACTCAAAGGGTATACCCTCTTCCTTTGTTCGGTGTGAAAGGAGTGTGACACCCCAGGAGAATCCTTCAATATTGGGTGATGTTGGCCCATGAAGACACTGATACTGAGATCATTCTTTAGTTTTTCAACACTCACGCCTTTCTTTCATAGGATTATGATTAGACATGGGTAGTAATTTATCAAGATGGAGTTTTAAGATGAATGGTTCATCATGTGGATAACCCATTTTCTTGACCAAATCCATTTTTCATAGCAAAAATGGAGTTAATTAAGGAATTGGGAAAGACTATGAGGAAACACCCTCATCCTAGAAATGAGCATCCTGATAGTGATATAGAATCTATCAAGGAAATAATCCCTCTGAAAAAATAAAAAATGATGCATCTATTGAGAGGAGGATATATGAAGCCTCCTCTCCAGTTTCTTTTCTAGTTCATCCATTTGTTCCTCCTTTTGGCATTCACATCATTTTGGTTAAAAAATATAAGACATGACATAGGATGATATAGTAGAAAATTCAAACCTTGATTACTAAGACTCCTTCAGAAACATTTCATAACAAAGTGGAATTCCTTCATCAGTTATTTAATGACATGGGGGTGGATGACTTTGATCCCTGGCCACTATATGAAATATTGAGACAAATTATCCTGACTCGATAAGATTTGTCCACTAATTATAGGGGGTTTCATGATCTTCAAGGAGAGTCTCCCCTTTCTTAACAGATGAAGGGGACCTTAGAGGAATTGGAGCATAGTTTCCAGTTTTTGTCAAATTTTTTGGCCTAGATGGATTCTGGGACTATGCATATATGGAGATATGATGAAATCATAGCTCACCTAGGGTATGATTTTTTAGTGACATTATTATCATTGTAAACCACCAAAAAGGGTTGATGAGCTAACTACTTTATTCGAGACTCTCCTTCTTAGGGAAGAATCAGAAGTGGTGGGGAGAGCGACACTTCGATATTCAATTGATTCTTCTCATGAGACTCTTGAAAACTTGTCTAGCTCATCCAATCAAATATTATTATAGTTTGATCATTGACCTTCATTCTACTTTTCATGATATTCTTAGAGATACTCCAAAGTGTGGAGATTACTCATATTTTATGGTATTAATGAATGAATTTTCTTAACCTTCCATGTTGTTCTCTAGTTTTTTTAATTCATTATGTGAATGAATTATCACTCATCTGATGTTATATGAATCATCATTGATACATGTCCTTTTCATGATAACAAGTGCACCTGAATATCTGGATCTAAATATTTAAATCTTAACAGATTCTTCTCAAGAAGTGCTCATGAATTCTCACCAATCATGAGTTTCCACGTTGATATATGTTTTCTATGTATCTTGATATTACATATTTCTCAAGAGTATAATTATGTATAATATATGTCCCAAAGAGAGAGTGCTCTATATATTTCCGAATCCAACAGTCTTGGAGTGAATAGATGGATTTTTGAATAAGGCCATATAGTGGTCCTAACATCTTTTATATCTCTTCTATTCTTGAAGACTAAATTTCTATTGTGTTGTAGTTTAGGGCCATTTAGCTTGGACCTTATATCACAGTAGTTTATGGGCTTTTAGCTCAAAACTTCATCGCTATAGTTTAGGGTCTCTTAACTTAGAAATTATATCACTACAGTTTAGGGTCTTTTAGCTCATAACTTCTATTTTTTAGTTTATGGTCTTTTAGAGCTGACCTTATATTGTTTTAGTTTATGGTATTTTAGCTCGTACCTTCTATAATTTTAGTTTATGGTGTCTTAGATCAAACCTTTTATTTATGTAGTTTAGGGTCTCTTAGCTCAGACCTGAGGATTCCATGTAGTTTAAAATCTTACTACTGGGACAATATTAATGATCATGAAATATAGTAGACTTGCTAAGAATAACTCAGAAACACCCTTGGGTGTTGATTTTTACCATGGTGTTGTCAATGATCATGAGGATTCGAGCTCCTTTCATACAAGGAGGAGATGACTCTAGTTGGTAGGTCAAATCCCTTTTAAAATGGTAACATTTTAAAAAATAAGTGTATCTACTCTTTTCAAGGTTTAATGGAAGATTTATGGGGGTAATATCGGTTGAGGTAGAAATACTTGGGATTATCAGTCCACCTAGATAGTTGGAATATGAGTGATATAAGTTATAACCCAAAAATTTGAGTTGATGAATATGGGATGGGGAAGACATGCTAGGGATAACCCATAACACCTTGAGGTGCCAGGTTCCTCTATGGTGTTTTCGAATATCATAAGGATTGAAGCTCATCTCTTGAGAAAAGGACATTCTTCAGGTTTGTAGGTGAAATACCTTATGCATTAATAGAATGCTCAAGAAAAGATGATGTCTATTCCTTTCCAAGAGCCATGAATGATCATTGAAGACACAAAAATCTATATGATGAGGTTGGGTATGGTAGGAAAGCTATACAGGAAGGGTTATGGAACCCTAGGGATGTTCATCTCTTAATTATGAAGCTCTATCCTTACACCCTGTGGTTTCAGATCATGAGGTGTGGCCCATAAAATGTTAGATAACAGAGTGTCACATTACTGCTTTGAGAAAGGGTAAAAAACACAGTGACATAACATCGAGGAAGTTGAATCCGATTTAATAGTTTGGTTACATGCTTTTTAAATCATGGTTAAAAGTGCTCAGGTAATGAGGATTGTCTTGGAAAATCATACTAGGAATGGCCCAAAACACACTAAGGTGTTGAGGTGTTCCATGGTGAAGTTAGGGTTCACAAGGATCTGAAGTTACTTTTTGAAGAGTGATGTATATGGTTGATGACCATAGGTGCATATGTAGAAACCATAAACATAAATGAATATCCAAAAAAGTGTCCCTTAAAGCTTGGTATCCTTTTAAAAGGTCCATGGAAGGTTGTGGTGATCTGAGGATCTCAAATCAAGAAGTGTGATTTGTGTAAATTGTAATATACAAGAAGGTATCAAGAACCCTTAATGTTGTTTAACCAGCTAATGAATATATTCTCATAGAGAGGATATGTAACAAATATTTAATATAACTTTTTCCTAAACTAGGGGGTCCAGCGATCATAGATTGGATTTTACTAGGGATAAAAAGTAGACCCTAAGAATTTTATGTATTATTTATTTATGCCATAATTTTTTCCAAAACTCTAGAGGTGAATAGTTTAGAAAGCTAAGACTTGAATTCTTCTTAGGCCACCCTTTGTGGGTTTTCAAGATGAAAAGTTCCGTGTCTCTTTTGAAAAAGGTTTAAGTACCTACAATTTGTTCCATTATAGGATATAGTTTAAGGCCATACATCTTTAACAAAAGTGCATATAGTTTAACCATAGGATACACATGAAACTAATATGAGGGGAATGTTACACAATATTTCAATTAAGATACCCAAGGTTAAGATCACTCCAAAATCCTTCTGAGAGAGAGATTAAAATGTTGTAAATCTTGGCTCGTGGTTCTCTGGCCATGATTAATGATATAGGATAATCATACTGGGGATGAATTAAAACACATTAATGTGATGAGTTATTCCACTTTGATTTCAGAGATCAAAAGGATCAGAAATACTTTTTTTTCATAGTGATGCATTTGTTGGACGACCATAGGCGCATATGCAGAAGCCATAGGAAAACATAAATAGTCAAAAAAAGGGTCCCTTGAATCTAGGTATCCTTTTCCAAGGTACATGGATGGTTTTTGGAAACCCAACGCACTCAAAACATGAAGTGTGATTTATGGATTGTGGTTATTAAAAGCTGACAGAAGAAACCCATACTCTAGTTGATTAGGGTCAGGCGCTTGCAGTCCCTTGATAAGGGATGATGATTGGTGATGGTCTATATAGTTTAACATCATGTTGTGGAGATGTATTTATCATGCAGTTTTATGATTTTTGATAAGGAAATTTGAATTGTCGTAAATTGTCATGTGGTAAAGACATATTAGTTTTCATGTAGTATAATGTCATGTGGTAGGGACATGGGAACCGACATGAAAAATTGTACAAGAAATATTACACACGCAAGAAGGATACACGTAGATCTGACTCATATGTAGGAAAAATGGTATTGAATGGGTCACCCCTATGTAGTTGGGGTGAATTTTATCAATTATTGTAGCTGGGCCCAAGATTTGTGATATGTGAATCACTATGTATCATGTGATATTAGGAATCAAACCACATGTAGTTCTTAAATGGGAAACTCTATATTCTAGTTTTACCCATACATAGAGGTGGAAAATATTTCTATTTATTGTTATATATGGGTCTAGGATTAGAGATCTAGGTGTCGCTATATATCATGTGATGATAGAAATAAATCCACACATAGTTCTTGAGGAACCATGCTGTTTAATGTTATGCGGAAAGGAAATAGGATTCCTGACATGAAAATGGGTATTTCAGTTTGACCCAAGGATGAAAATACGGGCATCACTTCCTATATCATAGTAATAGGAGTCAATCCACACATAGTTCATGAGGAAGAATATTCCTATACAAGTCTAACCTATACACAGGGAGGGGGAATGTTTATGCTTATTTTTTTTTGAGATGGGACCTAGGGTTGGAGATTTAGGAATCACTACATATCCTATGATGTAAGGAATTAAGTCACGTGTAGTTCTTGAATGGATTAGTGGTTGGAGACTAATCACAAAAAATAGTGGTCCTTTTAGGTGAGGTCTATATGAATGTGCATTTTTATGTCGTTCAAGGGACATCAACCATGTATTTTAATGTCATATGGTGAGGAATCATGGTTTCACTTTTAAGCTATTGCATTTTAGACCATGATAAACCTATTATGAGCTGTTATTCTTTGTTTATATAGGGAATACTTTCATGAAATTCCAATGTTCACGTGAGATATGCTCAGTGTGAGAAACAAGGAATGTCAAGGGTTCCTCACACCATGTAAATGAGATTAAGGATAAGATAGAGGAATTTTGTATCATGTGGTGGATGGAAGAAGATAAATTATTGAATCATCCCTAAGTATCTCATTGAAAATGTGAATCAATCCATATGTAGTTCAAGAAACCCGTGAAGTTTAATGTCGTGTAGAAAGGACATGAACCATGTAGTTTAATATCTTGTGGTGAGGAAAAGGGTTATTCAACGTGAAAGGGAATTAACACTATGGATAGGACCAAAAATAGAAGTTTGGGTGTCACTACATATCCTATGATAGAAGGAATCAGAACACATGTAGTTCCTAGAAGGAGAGACTCCTTATGTGGAGATGACTATCACATGGCGACAAGGTCATTTCATCATTCCTTCGCATATACCTTGCTCATGTGTGTGAATTCATTAGTGATATGGTGCTTCCCATGAATTTTAACATCATGTGGTAATGACATGATCCATAAAGTTTAGCTTCATGTGATCAGAATGTTCTTGGGAAGTTTAATGTCTTAAAACTAGGACAAATTTATACAGTTTAATGTCCTATGGTCAGAACATGAGAAATTGTGCAGTTTGAAGTATTTCTTCAAGGAATTGAGGTGTTGTGCAGTTTAATGTCCTAATTATAGTACTTGATATGCTGTGTGGTTTAACATATTGATTCCATGGAAATAATTGTTTTGTATTTTAATGTATTACTGCCATGATTATGAGTGCTTGATGATATACAAAGTATTTCATGATAATCCTCTCCTTGGTGGTTGGTGTTCCTTGTTCCACATCCATTTTATCTTTTGAGTAAGCTTCATTGTGATAGACCTTATGTAGGATGTAATACCCTTCCAATTTGGGTTCCACATTTAGAGTATTTTTTCCTAGGTATCATTGGGGTCCTGAGATCCAACACCAGTTCTCCTTAGAGGAATGAATCGAGGTGAAACTTTTTATTGAAGATAATGTTATCCAATTATGATGAACTTCATGGTTGTGCAATGTATGAAACCTATTCTCAACGATTTGCTTCAATTCATCCACTCCCTTTTTTGATTTCTCTTCATCCAAGAGTTTCCCACAAATTTTTATTCAGATAGAAGCCAACTGGAATTCTATGGGTAACAATACCTTGATACAATACACCAATTATTATGGCGTTGCTTGTGCAGTAGTATGTGTGGTGGTATGATAGGATCATAAATCATAGAAGAGATTTTCTATCTTGGACTTCTTATCCTTGTTCACCATCTTCTAGAGTATATTTGGATGTCTCATTGATGGAATCTATCTATCCATTTTCCACTGTATGATTGTGAGATGAGTGATTGAACTCGATATTGTACTCTTGGAACTGCTTCTTCAAGCCTGTAGAACAGAAGTTGGTGTCATTGTCCATCAATATTGTATGAGGGACTCTGCACCTGGTGATAATATGGGACATTATGAAGTTGATTATATAATTTATCCATACATCCTTGAGGGGAATTGCCTCATCCTATTTGAAAAAGAATTCGGTAGAAATAAGGATGTACATGAACTGCTTAGCTATGGATGAGGGATATGGTCCCACAACATCTATTCCCGAAATGGAAAATGGCCGAGAATATTTATCAACCTATATCAATTATTGAGGTTTATGGACGATTTTTTAATGGATATAGAATTCCTAACATTTCTTGGTGACTTCTATGAAGTCCTATATCATGGTTTTTTAGTAGTTACCAAGACTTATGATTTGGTGGGAGAGCCTGGTCCTAGACTAATGAGCACTATAGGATCTTACATGGAATTCTTCCAAGAAAAAGTGAATCTCTCTCTTTGATATGCATATGAGGGGTAATCCTTAATCTCCATGCTTTTATAGGTATTGTTGCAATCAGCCTTTTCTAGTTTCAATGCCCAAAAATCATGCATAATTAAGTCACATTGTGTTTAATTATGTATAATTATCTTTCCCTATCATCTTAATCTATTCTGTTAGTGTTTCACATCATAAGATAGGTTTGAAATATTTGACTAAGTATGAGTCACTGTTAAGGTGGACTCACAGTCACCATTCAGATTGAGACACTGTTAGGATGGACTTACTGATGATAGAAAATTGGTTAAGCATAAGCTACCATTGGTATAGACCTACAAATAAGATTTCACCAAAAACTATATCACCATCACTAAAGCAAACATACCCTCAAGATGACCTACCATCAGAATGACCTACCATTTCCAAGTCACTGATACTCGACCCCCCATTCTAGATTATAGAATTATCTAAGTCTAAGACACCGGTTCTCAGACACTTATACCTGACCTAACAATTATAAGACACCTTCATTCCCTCATTTAAATTAAAATATATCCTAATGGTCATATTTTTAAAACTTTTTGGTTTTATTTGTTTTAATAAACTTTTATTAATTTTATAGAAAACATTAATACCGATGTTAGAGACCAGTATAAGGTAAAAGGTACCAAAGAACATGATTCTTGTTAGCTGAACAATATAAAGAGAATATCTATTTGAAAAGATGACGGTGATGAATTTAGAAAGATAAAACTCATACACATAATAAAAAACTAATAAATACTAAGTGGTGAAAATCCAAAGATATTGATGAGATCTAAAACTGAAAAATATCTCACAACAATAAACTAAATAGGAGAGACGCGCTACTTGATCAATCTACAACCTCACTGGAAATAGTAGAAAGAAGATATCACAACACTCTGTTTGCTGTATATTTCCATAAGTCAACTCATGTTGCATTGCATGACATTCTCAAAGAGTCTCAAGTTGTATTGCCAATCACAAAGAGACTTCTAAACCCTTTTATTAATATTTTTCTCTACATGTGTATTGTTTGTACTTTATGATAAGTGTGTGTATATATATTTTATAAACACACCCGAATCCTATTAAAAACTAGAAGATAAATAGATACCTTCACAAACCATCTATTTTACTTGTTACACTCCAATGAATAATAGTGGAAGAGGTCCCTGCGTGGAATGGTTGTTTTTTCACTCCCACGAAAATGTGGAAGAGGTCTTGTTGACCTAGATAGTGTGTATACCATTGTTTACCTTGATCCAGAGTGTAGATACTTATTTATTTATATAAAATTCTTGGTGGTAGGTGATTACCAAGTGGAAAGGATTATGTATCTTCTTGATACTGAACCTCTTTTTTTAATTCCACTATGTTCTTTTAAGTTTATTTTTCTCACCTTTAATTTATATAAATAAAAATACATTACTTAAATTTGATAGTAAATATTATATAGTGTTTATATTAGAATTTGGTTTAGTTGATAGATTTCAAAAGTTAAAATAATAATCCATATCGCTTTTACTGAAAACTAATCACTCTTTGAGAAATCTTTTAAAAGATCAAAACTTTTATAAATATGCTACTTTGGTTAACATGGCCGTTTTATATATCAAAATTGGGGAACCTTTTAATAAGTGTTTTAGATTTTTTTTATAAGAACTCAATTCACACCCCTCTTGTGTGTCCTACTTGGACCAACATTTTGTTTGAGAGGTTTTCTTACGTTTTGAGTTTCAAATTTTTCAAATATTTTCAACTGTGATTTTTTTTAAAGATCTCAATTTTTTTCACTTCAAAATATATAGTTCATTAAAAATTGTTTTTATTCTTTAACATGGATAATATATAGGAAGGTGTTTATACCAAAATAACTACCATTTTTAATGGAATAAATTATCCTAAGTGGAAACTCAAGAAAAAAATGCATTTAGAAAGCATATGATTTGAAATCTGCTCTTCAATTATAGATGAATATAAGATTCCTACTACTCCTAGAAACACTTGGGTTAAAGAAACTAAGGAAGACTAAAATAATAATTTCAAAGGTATGAATTCCTTATACTGTGCTCTAGGTGTTGAATAATTCAATAGGATATCTGTATGTAAAACAACCTTTGAAATTTGGGATACATTAGTTATTTGACATGAAGGAATGAATAATTATATGAAATGAGGCTTAACACATATACAATTAAATATGATAATTTTAAAAATGAAGCATGATGAGACTATCTTTAACATGTATCTCAGATTCAATGATATTATAAATAAAATTATCTCATGGGGAAATATAGTCACCGCTAAAGAACAGATCATGATGATCTTGAGATGTATTGTAGAAAGGTGGAGAGGGACCTTAGTATCAATTAGATAATATTGTGACATCAATTCACTATATGTTAATGAGTTGATTAGAAAACTGATGATGCAAGAGGAAGAAAATAAAGATGATAGATAAGAAGATTATGAACCTAAAATAAATTCAATGGCTTTCAAAACCACTAAATCCAAACAAAAGGAGAAAATCTATGTTTCTGATGAAAGTTAAAGAAATGAAGATTCACCGACTGATAGTGATGAGTAAATGGTTCAATTAGCCAAGAAATTTAAGAAAGTTTATATAAAGAATATGATCTTTAGGAAGCCTAGATATATAGGGTAATATGACAATAAAGATTACTGGAAAAGGACTAGAAACTAAATGATAATACGAATGATATAGTCTGCTATAAATGAAAAAGAAAAGGACATGTGAAGGCTGACTGTCCAATGATAAAGTATAAAAAGAAATATGAGTATAAGGATATAAAGTAAAAGAAAGATATGAAGTCTAACTTGAGTAGTTTTGAGGTCGTATCCAGTGAATATTAATCATCTCATGATGAAAAGGATAACAAAAAAACATGTGTTTTATGAAAAACACATCTGAGGCATCCTTATCATCTCTTGCACAAAACTCTTATTATTATAGAGATGAATATGAATCAGATATTTCTAAAAAAATAAAAATTAAATAAATGTCTGAATAATGTATAATTCTTGAGGATATCTACAATGAGTTGAAATATAAATATAAATCTCTAAAAAAATTATCATGTTATTACTGCTAATATTAAATATGAACTCACTGTAGAAAAAGAGAAGAATGCTTAGCTTCTCAATGAAAACACTGAACTTAAACAATCTAATGATAAATTAAATAAGTATTTTGGAAGATTTAAAAATTGTAAAGATACCTTAGTGAAAATTCTGGTTAAATAGGTTTATCCTAAATATACTACATGTATTTGTTATAAACCTGGGAAAAGAAATTTTTTTAAAACTAACTTTGTATCCAAATATAGAAAATTCAATTTTATGGCGAGTTCTGGAAAATTTTCTTCATATTATAGTATTGGAAAATCCTTTAATGCTACTAGTTCTTCTAGAACTAATAGAGTTTATTTTTCTAAAACATTAAAAACATCTTATAGGAAACCCATAAAGAATATGTGGGTTCCTAAATCTTTAATTACTAATATTACTTCACCCAATAAAATCTAGGCCACAAAGCCTTTTCTTGATTAAACTATTTTGTAGGAAAGCTATTTGAAGAGCTCCTATAAAAGTTTATGGTACATGGACAATGGGTGTTCAAGACACATGACAAGTAACTACTATAGATTCATCAATCTCATAATTATTGATGGTGGACATGTCACCGTTGGTGATAATGAAAAAGGAAAATTTATTGGCCTTAGTTAAATCGATAACACTAACTCATTATAAATTTCTAAATTTATTTATGTTGATGGTATAATGTACAATCTTATTAGAATTTCACAGTTTTTTGATGTTGGATTTCATGTAAAATTTGAAAAAGATACTTTTAATGTTTTCAATTATAATAATGATTTAGTCTTTACCACTTTTAGAAATTAATATGTTCATGCTAGAAATCTAGATTCTTAAGTCTCACAAAATTTTTCTTTCTTATGTTCCTTTCATAAAGAGTCTTGGCTCTAGCATAGAATACTAGGACACTTTAACATTCACTCTCTTAGAAATATGACTAGAAAAGTATTAGTCAAGGATCTAGCTAAACTAGATTTTCCAAATGGTAAAGTCTATAACCCTTTTCAAGAAGGAAAATTGCACAAAATATCATTCAAACCAAATAAAGTAGTTTCAAATTATCAACCTCTTGAGTTGGTTCACAAGGAGTTTTTGGGGGTTCTAGAGTTTCAAGTTTAAATTGGAAGCACTATGTCTATGTTTTAGTAGACGAATTTTCTACGTATAATTGGATCTTGTTTTAGCTCAAAAAAGTGAGGCTTGCTATTATTTCACAAAGTATTCTAGATCAGTATAAAAATTAAGTAGACTTAGGATCAAAACCTTAATAAGTGGCCATGGATGCACGTTTGAAAATCAAGAATTTTAATATTTTTTCTCAAAAAATTTCTTTATTCATAACTTCTATTCTCCTAGGACACCCCAACATAATGGAGTTTTTGAAAGGAGAAATAGAACCTTATAAGAAATATCCCAAAATATGTTTAATGAATATGATCTACCTATTTATTTTTGGGCAGAATATGTGAATATATCTTGCTATATAATCAATAGAGTTTTAATTAGACATATCCTAAAGATGAAACCTTATTATTTATAGAATAATAGGAAACCCAATGTTAAGTACATCAATTTTTTTAGAAAATTATTTACCGTTAATACAAAATATAATGTTGAAAAATTTTCCTCCAAGAGTGATAATGGGTTTTCTAGGTTATTAAATCTATAGTAAAGCCTATAGAGTCTTTTATAAAAGTACCAAGTGTGTGGAAGAACCTATGCATTCTAGGTTTAATGAATCATATTTACATGATTCCAAAACCTATTCAGAAAATATTAAGGATAACCTATACAGTCTATACATAAATCCTAAATATTCTGATTCTACTATTAAAGAAGTAGAAAAATCCTTCTCTAGAAAATCTTCAGATTCAAAGAAAATGGAACCTAAACCTATAGATGACCCTGAAGTAATCATCCCTTATTTCTATAGTTCAGTAAAACTTTTAAATATAATCCTTTAGATACTATAGTTGTAGACTTAGACAAACAAACACAAATAGATCTTCTCTAAGAAATCAGGTGGAACATCATGTCTTTTTGTCACCACCCGAACCAAAGAACAACAATGGTTTAATCAATTATAGAGTCTAGATAATGGATATGTAAGAATAATTAAACCTGTTTGAAAGAAAAAAAGTATGTAAACTTTTTGATAGACCCAAATACACCTCGACAATAGGCACTAAGTGGGTATTTAGAAACAAAGTGGATGAAGATAGAAAAATAGTAAGAAATAAAGCCAGACTAGTTTCACAAGGTTACAGTCAAGAGTAAGGAATAGACTATGAATAAACCATTTCACTAGTAGCCCGAGTTGAATACATTATAATACTACAATCTTATGAGTCACATCTTAATTTTAAACTTTATCAAATAGATGTAAAAATTTCATTCCTGAATGGTTATATAGTTGAGGATGTTATTATTGAAAAAAACCCAAGTTTTATAAATCCTCATTTCCCAAATCATGTTTCCAAATTACCAAATGATTTGTATGGTTTAAAATATGCTCCAAGAGCTTGGTATGATAAGATCAACACTTTTCTTATTTACAAAGGTTTTACCAAAGTAATTGTTGATCCTACTATTTTTATAAAAATTATTTATAAAGATGTTTCAGTTATCCATATATATGTTGATGATATAATTTTTGGATCTTCAAAAATTACTTACGTATTGATTTTTCAAAAATTATGCAAAATGAGTTTGAAATTAATTTAATGGGTAACTCAAATTATTTCTTGGTTTTCAAATTTTTTAAATCAAGGAAGGAATTATTTTAAATAAAATTAAATATAACAAATATCTTTTAAAGTGTTTTAATCGGGATAGAACTAAAACTAGTGATACTCCAATGAGTACCACCTATAAATTAGATCTTGATAAAGATGGAAAATCAGTGGATCAAAAAAATTACATAGGTATGATTTGAAGCCTTCTTTACTTAACTTATAGTCGACTTGATAAAGTTTTTAGTATGTGTATATGTTCTCATTTTCAAGAAAATATTAATGAGTCACATATACTCATTGTTAATAGAATTTTTAAGTACCTAAAATATACTACCAACTTAGGACTATTATATACTAGAGAAAAAACATTTGACTTAGTTAGTTATTATTATACTGAATTTTGTGGTTTCAAGTTAGATTGAAAAATCACCTATGGAACTTTTCAGTTTTTAGAAAATTATATATTTTCATGGTGTAGTAATAAATAAAATCTATTTCGTTATCTACTTCCAAATATGAATACATAGTTTCTGGTAGTTGTTATGCTCAAATTTTGTGGAAGAAACACACTTTACTAGACTATGGATATTAATTTAGGTATGTCCCTATAAATTATGACAACATAAGTGCTATTAATATTTCTAATAATACAGTTTCTCATTCAAGTACAATGCATATTGATGTAAGACATCAGTTTTTGAGAGATCATTATCAAAAAGGTGATATAACTCTCGAGTTTATAAGAACTGAACATCAGCTTCCTGATATCTTCACTAAGACATTAAATTATGAGAGAATGAGTTACATTCGACATGGGTTAAGGATGATCTATTTTGAGTGACCGACTATGGAGTGTCTCACCATTAGTGACTAGCTTTTGGTGAATCACCTTTGTTGCCTCACCATTTATGAATCACCATTGATGAATCACCGTTATGTCTCACCATTATGACTCACCATTGTCGACTCACTGATGAAAACTCACCGTTATAACTCACCATTGTGACTTACTATTGATATATACTTTTTATTTTCCTGGATCGAACTTAAACTCATTGTTTTAATTATTTCAGTTTATATTATTCCTCATTTTCAATTTAAAATTTTGAAATCATTAAATGATAAATATTGAAAAAATACAAAATAATTTCTTACTCACTAATTGTCCCAAAACCAAACCTTTCTCTTTCGAACCTCTACTGACTTCCTCCCAAAACCAAACATTTTGATCCCTTAATAATGGATCGAGTGAAGCTTCCATCTGAGAAGTCCACTAATGAGAATCATCCATTAAAGAATAAAAATGGTGAATCAAATGATTCAAAGCCCGATCCTATTAACCCAGATCGTTTTAATAGAATTGTGTTACCAGGGAAAAAATGCATATAAATTGGATGTTATCAAGTGAGTTCCTTGTTTGGAGAGTGTTAGAAGAACAAGGTTCATTGGAGTGGTTCTCTAAAATACACGAATTCTCTATCCGAGAATGGTACATGAGTTTATATGCATGCAGAGTTTATTCTTGAGGGTACTGAATTATTTTGGATTAAGTCTAAAATAGATTGAAACAGGATTGTATTATCTTCCTAAGAAGTGGGTTGAATGTATGAAGGTACCCCATGAGGGTATTTTTGATGATTTCAAAGGCAGTTCTCCTCTTAATTGTGACATTTTCAGTTATTTATATTGCCATAACCTATTTGAACAGTGATGTAATCTCAATAAGACCTATAGAAACAGAGATGGATTGTGAATGCAGGTTGTTATTTATGTTTATTTATCATAAAATTTTTCCAAGAAAGGGGATTTTTCCTCATTGAAATACCAGGATGTCTATTTTTATCTCTGATGAAAGAGGGTTAGAATCTTAATTTGTGAATATATATCATGGTCTACATGAGGGACATGATAAAGACTAATTCTTAGTCAACTTCTTCATTTTATTCAAAGATTATTTTTACAATGTTCAAAGATAAAGGAGTTATAAATAAAGAAGAAGAAATTGTCACTGACTGTCATAGTTTTTGTATTACCAAATCCATATGAAAAAGGATGAAGATTAGTTGGAATCCGTAGGAGAGGTAGTGGGTTTAGGATAATGATAAAATTAATGAAAATTTTGATCATGTTGAACATCCTTCTAGGAAGAATATGTGGTTTAACTTGGTCTAGGACTAGATGAGTTGGGATGAATACTCAGATGAGGAATAATAATTAGACGTGACAGAGAAAAAATAAGATCACCTTTTAATTATAGGAGTTTTCAAATATTGCTGAAAGACCTAAAGGAATTTCATTTGGATATCTTAGCCCTAAAAAAAGTATTCCTGTCAAATAACCTCTCCTAGATGAAAATTATTATAAGAAAAAAAAAATAGAGATAATGAGTATGCTAGTAGAAGTGAAAGTGAAGATGATGATGAGTCTAGTGATGAAGAAGAAGAGAACAAGGATGAAGAAAATGATAATGAGGATGTTGAAGAAGAATAGGAAGAAGGAGAACTGATTGAAGAGGAAGAGGAAGAGTATGAGGATGAAAGTGGTAATGAAAGTGATGCAAATCGAGTATAGGAAAAAGAAGAAAGTGAAAAAATTGATGGTGAAACTGGTCCTATTGTTAAGGATTAAGGAACTATTATAGAACATTATAATCATTATGTCATTGATCTAAATTCTGCTGAACCTGAAAATTTATATGAAACTGGTTCAGTGGAACAAGAACTAGTCTTAGAACCTAAGGTGTATCCAAACTCGGTTACTATTGAGAAAAATGATTTAGAGCCTAAAAGGGCTCCTAAGTAAATTTTTTCTAAAGAAGAATATCTATTTTCTCTAGTGCAAGAAATATTTTATACTACAATGAAACAACCTGTTGATAGGGAAGAATCTATTGAGGGGAGAAAAAATATAAGATATTGAAAGTTTATAATCCCATTCCTTATGATGTGACAACCGGGGAATGGGAAATATACCCTAGGTATGTCACTTTAGTATTGGAATATCCTGATTCAGATGATGAGGAATTTGAACCTAAGGGGTCATTGGTAGAAAAAGTGGATCATTCTCAAAGAGTTCTAGTTGGGACGACTTTTGAAATAGAACCTACTCTAGTAGTAGATCCTGCTCCTATTTTTTCTCCTCTTGCTATATTTTTTCCTGAAGACTATGTGACCCATCATGATTTTAGAAACCTTAAAGGGGATTTGAGTTTAGTAGTTAGTGGTATTTTCCAACCATAATATACACTGATGGAAAGTCATAGTGAAACTGATGTTACTATGCTTACATAGAGAGTTCTCTCCCAGATTCAACTGCAGATATTTTATGAAAATTATAAAGAGAGTATGGAAAATAAAATATTAAGTGATGAGTTGGCTTTACTTAATCCTATTGTGAAAGGGATTTCATCTGAGTATGCAGATTCCTTCGAGAAAATTTCAAATAGTCTTGAGGATACATCTTATAAGGATGATACTACTCCTCCTCCTCTAAATATTCATCAATATATTTTGAGATCATTTGTGAAAGATGTAGTAAATAAAGATTCAACCTTATCTAGTCCTTCTATTCAGACTCCTGATGTTGAGATATTCATAACAATTCTAAGAGAAAAGCTTCGAACCATGATGGGTAGCTTTGATCATGAAATTCCAAGAAAACTTAGATAGAATAGTGATCATATATATGACATGGTAAGGCTTTACAAGAAATGGGATAATAATTCTCAAGAGGAGATCACAAAGAAGGTATATTACTAATTTAAGAGAATTTATACCAAACATCAACTGGACAATCATTTTAAGTATCTGGTTGAGAATTTGAGGATACATCCTGTTACACTGGCCTTTAAGGAACATGTGAAACGGCTCAAGGACCTTACTCCTACTCTTCAAATGTTTATAAAAAATAAGGATAATTTCACTAATGATATGGAGATGTGGGAAGATTATAATTAATTTTATAATTATTTTTAATCCTTACCTACATCATCAGAGTGCAACTTTTGTAGCACTAGAGGCATTCCCTATTCGACTAGTGACTGAGAATTTGCCTTCAGGCTCAATCTACCGATCAATTGATCCTTGATTCAGAGATATTGTGACTCAATACTTTTTATCCTATTATTGAAACTCCTCAACCATTTACCTTGTCTATATCATAGGATATTAGTCATCTAAGACCTATGATCTATAAGAAATTTACAACTCCAATATCTTTTACTCTGCATCTTACACCTTCAGTACCTTCTGGCATTACCATTCATCAGTTGTATACTTCTGCTCCATCTGAACCTTATGTACCTCTATGTGATCTTACGGATATGGTAAATGCACCCATGGAACCTTCATTGGATAATTATTTATTTTGGATTTATTTTTGATAGGGATGTATTTTTGTACTTTTTCACATTCAATGTACTCTATTTTTATCATGAAATGAGTTCTCTCTTTTCCTCTATTATATGTTATCTATCTTTTCTTATTGGATTCTCTATTTTATAATCCCAAAAGGAGGAGATTTATGAGATGATATTTAATTCGTATTTAATTTTACTTGAGTATGAATCTATTATGATCTACTTTCACATGAACTATAGGAAATGATTAAGCATAACTGTTCTTTTGATCATTATGAATGGATTATTAATGCCATATTTTTTGTTCTTCAAAAAGGGTGATATTGTTTTCCTCCTATAGTTTTAATGAAAAAAAATTATGCATAATTATGTTACATCATGTTTCACAATGTTTAATTATGTTTCCTTATCATCTTAATCTATTTCGTTAGTGTTTCATATCATAAGATAGGTTGCCAATATTTGACTAAGTACGAGTCACCATTAAGGTGGACTCCCTATCACCGCTCATATTGAGATGGCATTAGGCTGGACTTATTTATCATAGAAAATTGGTTGAGTATAAGCTAATATTGGTATATAACTACTGATAAGATGTCACCAACAACTGCCTCACCATCACTCAAGCTACCGATGCACTGAGTTACCGTTGTTCAACCTACCGACGGATCAGATCATATTTTTTTTCAAAGGACAAGATACCATATCCCTGAGATACTGATAGTTGAGTCACCATTTCATCAACCTACTGACAGAGTAAATTACTGATGTCATCATAATTCTCGCTATGTATGAGTTACCGATATGAGCTACCGACGACACGAGTCCCCAAAAAGCAGACCTACCATCAAGATGACCTACCGTTAGAACGGCCTACTATTCCCGAGTCACCGATAATCAACTCACCATTATATATTAAAAAATGATCTATATCCGAGACACCAGTTCTAAGACACCACTACAAGACCTACCAATTCTAAGACATCGTCGTTAATTACTTTTTCATTTAAATTAATATTTATCCTAACGGTCATATTTGTGAAACTTCTTGCTATTATTTGTTTTAATAAACTTGTATGTATTTTTTAAAGGAAATTAATGATGATGTCAGAGACCAGTATGAGGTACAAGGTATCCTAGAACATGCTTCTTGTTGGATGGACAATATAAAGGGAATATCCGATCAAAAAGATGAATGGTGATGCAGTTAGAAATCTAGAACTAGTGCACCTGAGAAAAACCATAGAATTGCTGAGTGTTGAAAATATGAAGATACATTTGAGAGATAAAACTAACAAAAATCTTGTAGAAAAAACCAAAACAGAAGAGAATTACTACTCAATCAATCTACAACCTCACTAGAAATAGTTGGCAGAAGATATCACGACACTCTTTTTTACTGTTGATTTCCAGAAGTCTACTCAAGATGCATTTCAAGACATGTTCCAAGTGTCTCAAGTTACATTTCCAATCACACAGATCCTTCTAAACTCTAATATATATATATATATATATATTTATCTAAATATGTATTATTTCTACTTCACAAGTAGTGTGTGTATCTCTGTTTTATAAACACACCCTGAATCCTTTGAAAAACTATAAGATATATAGATATATTTAAAAACAATATGTTTTAATTCTTACACTCCCATGGATAAGAGTGGACGAGGTCCCTATATGTAATGGTTGTTTTTTACTCCCATGAAAACTGTGGAAGAGGTATTGTAGACCTGGATAGTTTGTATACAATTTTTTACCTTGATATAGGGTGTGGATCCTTGTTTATTTATATAAACAATTTGGTGGTAGGTGATCACCAAGTGGAGAGGATTAAGTCTCTTCTTGAGACTGAACCTCTTATTTTAAATTCTCTATGTTTTTTTAAGTTTAGTTTTATCTACTTTAATTTATTTAAATTAGAAAACATTACTTCAGTTTGATAGTTATTTGTAGAGAGTTTTTATATTAGATTTTAGTTTAGTAGATTGTTATCAAAAGTTAAAATAATAATCCACATTCCTTTAACTGTGAACTAATAATTCTTTGATAAATCTTTTAAAAGATCAATTTTTTCTATTAATTTTATAATATGGTTAATTGGACTGTTATGTATTTCAAAATTTTGGAACCTTTTAATAAGTGTTTTAGATATAAATTTTTATAGGATCTCAATTCACCCCCCACTTGAGTGTCCTACTCCGACCAATAGTTTTCATTTGGATTATGCTGCAGGTTAAAGTTTGCTGCATGATGTTGAATTTGTTCCCTTATGGATATGTATATCAAGAGATATCCATTTTAGAGATAAAAAATTAGGGGATATATCCATCCATAAGTGGATATCAATTCATCATGATCTCAGGTGGTGTTGGCCTGATTGATTTCTTCCACATCGCAGATGACGTTCGACGAGACCATCCTTCAGTGCATGATATAGAAGATAGATTACTCCTGATCAGGGTCAGCCAGGACAATGGCTATTTTAGCCAATGAATCAGTCCAAGCATTCTATGACTGGGGTTTAAGATGTAATGTTTGATAAAAATGGAACAATTCAATCCTTCCCCTAATGCAGCTGGTGAGAGGGTCTAGTTCTGCCTTTTTGATGGAATATTTTCCATTAATCTGCATTATCACTAGTTATGAATCCCATTTTATTTTTAGGTAAGATATATGCAGTTGTAGGGATAGTTACAATCCAGTAATGAGGGCTTGGTATTTGACCTCATTATTCATACAACTTTCAAATAACAAAAAAAGAGTATGGAAACACTAATTTTTCTAGAGAGACAAATACAATCCCTAAGACAACCCAATCGACCTATGGGGTTTCCATGATTTTTATAGGATTTTGATAGGAACCATAAAAATACATATCCCATGTCTAGGTAGTTTCATGGGCATAGTATACCCCATTATTTGGGATCTCTTTGTTTACCATTACATTCTTCGGGGAAGGATGTTCCATGAAGAAATCATCCAGTGCTTTCCCATTCACCACCTTCTGTGATAGGAACTAGTTGTCTTATTATAACAGAATGACTGCTCATTGGGCCAAAAACCTAGTTATAATGGGTCATCAGATTATATACTTGAAAAGATCAATATGAGAGGCCATATAAAATTTATGGTGCCACAAGTAATGCCTCCGATTTTTAATTGTGAAAATGAGTGCATGGCAGTTCTTCTCAACATTCGAGTATCTGGTCTCAATACACAAATTTTTTTGGACGAGGTTATAGAAACTATTTGTACTCCTTGAAATCTTTTTCTATACGAGGATGGTTCCCATTGAACGTTCTATGGAATCCACATACTAGTTGAGTGGCCTCCATTCCATCAGAGGCATTAGAACTGGTGGTGTAGAATGTATTGCTTGAGACATTTGAAGGCTTCTTGATAGTCATCATACCATTGATATGAGACTCCCTTCTTCATTAGATTGGTGAAGAGGAGAGATTTTATGACCAATTTAACTATGAAATTCTGAATGTAGGTGGGGTTACCTTGGACCCCCCTTATTTCTTTTAGATTTTTTGTGGGTTACATTGACAAAATAGAACAAGTATTTGATGGGTCAACCTCAATGCTGTAGTGTCATACCAAAAAGCCAAGGAACTTTTTTGATGTTATTATGAAAGAAAATTTCAACAGATTTATATTCAGAGTGTGATATCATAGCTTGTCAAAGACTGTTAGAAGATCTGTGATGTGATCACACCATTGATAGAATTTTGACACAAATTTCATCAAAATCATATTTATCTATTATTCCCAAGTATTTATTAAAGATATTATGTATGGTGCATTGATATGTAGAACCAACATTATTTAATCCAAAATTCATGACCAGATAAAAAAGATCCTATGGAGTGCTCCAAAGGTAGTTTCTTCTTCATCTGTAGGATCCATATTTATTTGATTACACCTATAATATCCATCCATAAAAGAAATGGATTGGAAGCCAATAGTTTCATAAATCAAGAGTTCTATGATCAGTAATGGGAAATAGTTATTTGGGAAGTGCCTATTAAGGTCTCTAAAATCAATTAAGACATAATTTTACCAATATTGTTCATAGTAGGGATGATGTTCGAAAGCTATATTGGTAATGAATTTCTTTGACAAAGTTGGATTTGATAAATGTTTCAACTTTCACCTCTACATTGGTGGTATGAGAGGGGTGCATCCTCCTGAATTTCAGTTTGAAGATTTTATTGTCATCAGTTAAGTTGAGATGGTGTGTAGACACAACTAGATTCATTCTAGGAATTTATGTATAGTTCCAAGTGAACACACACACACACACACATATATGTTTCTTTAGAAGTGTGATATAAATATCATTCTCTTTGAGGGGCATGAAATAACTAATCAGTGTAGGTTGTGATTCTTCTTCTATTCCAAAATTTACCTCCCTGATCTCATCGAGGGTGATTGAGACAGCTTCATTGAATATGGGAGGGGAATTCCTAAGTTCATCCTCATCTTCTTCTACCACTGAGTCTACAGAGGCATTTTTAGATAGAGATGATGATCTGGGGGCATCTCTGTCACTCTCAAGGTGAGAGAGGTTGTGATAAAATACATTATCATCCTCTAAATCATGATTCATTTTAGAGAGATTATGAAGTTGATTGTATTTTGCACTTCCACTAGGGATAAGAGGGGATTGGGCCTCTGTGATGAAGTCTATCATCTTAACAAGATTTATGGTGAGCACAAAGTCTCTTTATATCACACTACAAGGATATAAAGGGGATTTCCCCAAGCTATTAGCAGCTTCAACCTATATAACACAATCCCCCATGGGATATTTTCCTTCACTTTTATAGAAACATGTTTTAGAATATGTTGCTCCATAAGTCTAAAAGGGGGAACTATCACCATGTAGTGTTCAGATCTGTCCATCGATGGAGTATTTCATACACTAATGAAATGTGGAAGGTACTTCCATGTAGATAGGGAACCAATGCCTTCTAAGTAGGAAATTGTAATTGGTTTAATTCTAGATAACCATAAAATCAACCTCATATATGAGATACCCAAACTAAGGTTTGAGTTTGATCTTCCCAAGAGGTTTTTTCTCACGCTTATCATACCCTTGAATGGTCATCTATAAAGGATAAGGGTACCCTTCACTACGTCCCACACATCGAAGAGTTTGAACTGAGATAAGGTTTATCCTAGAACCATTGTTAATTATATCCCCTGGTAAATTGAAATTATTGTGTCTTCCAAAAACATATAGGGGTCTGAAGTGCCCTTGGATGGCTATTACCTAATCCAGATTAGTGAATGAGATGGAAACATGGAATTTTGGTTTCATGATCACTACTCGATAAACCTCGACTACAATGAATTCTTTCTCAAAATCCTATAGGATTTAAATGGATTCAAAAAGTTACTCTCTAATTAATTTTTAAATATGAATCACATCTAGGATTTAGAGCTTGGCTAGGAGAAACAGAATATATTTCAAAATGTTATAATTTTTTTTTTCAAGAGTTCAGTGATTTCTGAGGTTGGGATTCTACTTACAATATGGTTGATGTGTTGAGTAATTAAAGTTGGATAGTCCTAGAACTTTTTAATAGGTCTAGGGGTAATCTTCTACTAGTGGAAAAACTCATGTTGGCCTTCCCCATTTGTTAGTCTAGTCAGATAATCACACCCCTGATAGGCATTCATGCAAGACAATAGGGTGCGGAAGAACACTAGAGGGTTCAAATACAATTTCATATCTTTTTTGGTCTTGATGTAGTTATTTCCCATGGTTCTCACCTAAATATATATCCTCTTTGGGTACATGAAACAAATATTGTGTTTGAACACACCTGTGTTGTCCCTTGTATCCTCGGTTCTTAAATATGTGGCCTCTTATACCCTAGTTTGGTTTGGTGAACTCATAATCAGAGGCATATTCACCATCAAAGAAGGGGTATTCCAAGTGTACCACTTTGAAAGAGAAAAATATGATCTCTTCATCTAATGATATTTCCATGTGGTGTGAGATTTACCGTGCTTTATATGTTTTAGGGAAGAAATATGTAGAAGTTAGGTCTTGCTTTGGAGTTGAATATGACTCATCCTCTTCTATTTCCTCCTACTTCGAATCATCACATCCACATTTGGGAGGCATATATGATGTTACCTCCTTGGGTGGAGGAACTATTTTGGGTTTGTGTTATTGTGTTCTCTAAGTGGAATGAGCTTGGTCAAATATTTTTCAAGTCATCCAGTTTTCAAAATTCCACCCACGTCTTTCTAGAACCTCCTACCAATCACAAACTTATTTTTACTGGGTGACTCTAAAGATTTATCTAACATCAACTATCCAAAATCAACCATTCCTTAAAGGAATACTTTGAAGATAAATTAGTCCCGGATATTATGACCTATCCTCTGATGGAAATAAAAGTAGTCAGGATGATTGGTGAGGTTGATCTCATTGGGATTGTTGTGTTATAGAAGTTTGATTAGTTTATTATTGGTGGATATAGGGAAATAACTAGTTACTTGATCATTTTAGAAGGAGTATGATTTATTCATCTGTTATTGAAATCCAAGTCTACCCTAATTTCTTTATGATTCTGGACGAGGGATATTTATCGGTTGATTATACTCGATAGGAGGTGATGGTATGTTTGAGACTTTACCAGGTGCTTGTATGGGCACTACTAATGTTTTGAGAGTGACAAATATAGCTTATTCTTTGCCTTTCCTTTTCCCCTATGAAAGGGAATGAGTCGATATTTGGATCGGGTTCACTGAATGGAATCTTATAATCATTTTTTTCTATTAACTCACGGAACCCTCCTAGATACTTCATTGGGGTTATATTCATCTACAACACATCTAATATATTTTTAAGAAAGAGTTATAGAAATTTGTCCTACGAGAGAGGGATGTTGAGTGAAAAGTATAAACACTTCTATTGGACTACGAAGTTAGTTACCCTCTCATTTTTTCATTGTTTGTAGTTATTTAGTTCGATGATTTTCATTTTCCTCAGTGTGGGGATAAACTATTAAAGGAATTGATGAAGAAGGTCTTACCATCCTGCAATGGATCCTACTGGTAGACTACTATACCAAAAAAAGGATGGCCTTGTCATACTCTATAAAAAACATCATCTTGGTCACCTCCTATTGATCTCATTGGCCCATCATCAGACCACATGAGGATAAAAAGTGAGTGCAATACAGTTCTGGGTCATCCACACTGTCAAAGGTGAATAATGTTGGATTTATGAACTTGGTGAGAGTAAAAGTGTCATGCACCCATTGAGGATATGGCTTCTTCTCAGGCTTCATAGGTGAGAATCTCCCTTCCATGGAATCAATTCAAGTATCTAGGTATCAATAAAATTAAGAAGCTCTATGGGTACTACTGTTTGAGCCACCTCTGATCTGTAGGGAGTGAGTGATGCTTGGAGTCATGTCCTTGTCTTTTTCTTTTATAGATTCTCGATGAGTGCATAGTCTGATTGATTAACCTAGAGAGAGAAAGGATCTCACCGTAATAGAGGTAAGTCATGACCATTTTTGACTTACACATATAAGTAGACTAGATTTCTAGATCTAGATCTGATCTAATGCTCCAATGCTACTTCTATAGGCATATTTTCTATGGGAGGAGAATATTCAACTCATCCTGAAGATGATACCCAATGAGAATAGTTTCCCTGATTATAACCTCATTGAGTTGTCTGAGAGTCTATATCTCATCCTCATGTTGTGAAAATTATCCCCAATTGAAGGAACCTCTATTAATCAGGGAAATGATTGGGATATAGAGGCACCTTTCCCCTATCATTGGAAGGGTTCTTCCATAGAAGTGTAAACTCGATATTTGGAGATGTCATACTTTTAGAGTGTTCTTTGGTTTTGGTTGCGTGTAGCCATAATTGGTGTATCCCTATCACCCTCCTATTTGGGTAGGTTATCCATGTTGTGGCCCTATACATTTTTTCATTGATCCAAAATATCTATCACGTTGACAGTGATGACATTTATAGATGTGTATCTGGAAATGGTGGTTGTTCCATTACTTTCAACAGAACATGATAACTCTACACTACCTGCATTAGGTTTGTTTATCAAACCCTTGGCCATATTGGGACATTTTGGCTTATGAACCCAGCGGGGTCTGATTTCCTTTTTCGTATGGTCCTCTTATCTCGGCTTGTGAGTAATGGCCTTGAGGGAGTTTTTGGATATGATTGTTGAATGGTACTCAAATAGAATAGGTTTGTCTTGTGGTGGGAAGAAAGGATTTGATGTTGACTATAAATTTATTCCTCCCGACATAGATAGTAATTATTCACATTGTGGTGATGATGATGATGAAAATGACCCTAGACCTACTAGATGGGGGTTATTCAGTTCAACAATTGACATCGAATGATATTTTTGTTGACGATCTAATGCTTCAGGTTGAGAATTTGATGACTCCTGGGATTGTAATTGAGATATAAATGCCCCTAGCCTAGCGAGTTGGGGTTGGTTTGGAATCACCAATTATTTACCTAGGACCCTCTTAAGAGATGGTGAAACTGGTGATGGTGATTGAGATATAAATTTCCCTAGTTCAGCGCGATGGGATTTGTTTATAGCTTCCAATGATATGTTATGAATCCCATTGGGAATTGAGGATCTGAGAGGTGGAGGTTGTGATAGATATTCCACCAACCCAGTGAGTTGGTTTCACATCTAGATGCCTGTTATGGCAGTTTCTACTATGTCCTATTTTATGTGGCGTAGTTTTTCTCATGTAGGAGTTAGGTGAAATGGAATCCCATGATTGGAGTCAGTTTCTATAGGATGTCATTAGGTTTATTGCAACCTTGATTTTTTTTTGTAAGAAATGCATTCCCGTTGCTTCAAGGGGTCAAGTTCATGGAATTTTTGGATATCATCTTCCTATGTTCATGATGTATAGGCATCTTTGAAGTGGAGTAATTTGGTTTTAGTGACCAACTGGCTTATGCGTTACCCATCCCCCTGATTTCATTAGAGGATATAATGATATAAGACACTATTATTTATGGGATCTGTAGTTATAGGGAAATAATGAAGTGAAGTGTTCCCTATTTCATCCATTCTCATATAGTAATGTCAATAGATACTCTGAAAATCTATCGGCAGAGATTTTTCATGATATAGATACAAACATTGAATAGGTGTTTGTCACGATCTTCCTTTCCTAGGTTCAGAGCTATGGAAAATCTAGCCATATCCTGCTGTAAAGTGAGTGTATTTATGTGATGAAGGTGATACTTGTATCCTGGATAGGGGAGATGTCTATCATTCAGTTTCTGATGAGTATCCCATATATTGTTTTGTATATAAGGAATGTACTCCTTTTCTTACTAATATAGGACCTCATAGTCTGAAGTGGAAAGGGGATGAAACATGGTGGGGAGGTTGTTTCCGGATAACTCACTTTATATATAAATTTCATCCTCCTCTTCATCAGACTTACATTCCTCCATTCGGTAACACCATAATAGATTCTTCTTAGGGTAGCCTGATCACCAGAGTGGAGTGCTCTTGGAAGTTGATGGGGGAAAAAATATACTATTGACCTTGATGTTTCGTGAACCTATTTATAAGAAGAAATCTAATTTTTGAACACAACTCTATACATAGGTGTCTGGGAAAGGGGAGTATTTCCTTGTATATGGGAGATATCATAGTGGGGAGGTTGACCATAGAGGATGATAGAAGTAGAGTCCCTGGGATCCATCTCTAGACTACCACGAGGAGGACTATCAGTATAAAGATCTTATTCCAATTCGGTTTTAGATTCTAAGGAACCTTAGGGTGTTGATAATGTGTCTCTACCAACCTCAAGAACACAAGATTGTTTTCATATTGACCTCATTCTGTATCATGTAAGGAATATGCCCACCCACATTTTGGAATTGTACAGAGATATAAGCCCGCTATATGAGGGTTTCCAAAACTTGTTTAAAACTATATAGTACTGAAATAATATGATACCACTACTAAGAAGTTTCTAGAATATGGCAATGAGATTCCCCATTATTTAAATAAATATTATCCTGCGCCGAGGAATGTTCCATTATCACTTGGTGAGCCTCAATCAAAACAAAAGTATATGCCCAATCCTAAGCCTTTGGAATATATCATTGGTCTTTTATGGAAAGGATATAAACATGACTAAAGGCATGTTCCACTCTCACTTGGTAAGCCCCAGTTGGAAGATGAATATGATCCCTGTCTGAATATGCATTCCATGTTGGAATATGCTGAAAAACATATATAATGGGAGAAGGGATATGATCATCCTCCCATGTTTCCTCAAAAGGATGATGGTGTAGTCATTCATTGGTAGAAGTAGGAATATGAGATTGGATTCTATGATATACTGTAATATTCCAGGAAGATTCACTAATAGGAATATGAGCCTTTCTCAAGGCATGTTCCATTATCACATAGTGATCGTTTCCTAGAATGGGGATATGATAAAAATCCTAGGCCTTTTAAGTATTCTTATGGTCGTCTTAGACAAGAATGTGAGACTATACCGATGCATGTTCCCCTCTCACTTGGTGATCCCCAACTAGAATGGGGATATGAGGTCAATCTTGGGAATTTGAAATATGTTGTCAGAATTTTTTGATAGGCATGTTCCCATATCATGATTACTATACCACTCTAACCTAGTGATCTATGATTGGAATGGGAATATGAGTCTGGTATGATGCCTCAAACTTTACCTAAATATGCCTATAATTGTCCTGGATAGAATCAATAATGCACGCTTTCTTCAGATAAACCACTTGTTCATAATGATCAGAGTGTTGAAATGCCCTGGCTATAGGAATAGGAATGTGAAACTATCCCTATATCCATACCAGTACCAGAATATACTAGTGGATTTATTTAGGTATTTCTAATATTTAATTGAATTTTAGAAAAGTTTAAACAAGGAAATAAGACTTCAAATATTATGTCTTCACTATATACTAGAAAATATTTTTCATTGAAGTGGGTATATGAGATCACTTCTGTCCTCCGTGTGAAATTAGAATATGTTGATGGGATTCATGCACAAGGGTAGGGTTATGTACCCCCATGCCTGCTGTAGAAATATGCTTGCAGAATTGTTTCGATTGAGAAGGGATATAATCCTGCTCACTGGTTATATCTAGAATATACCAGGAGACATCGCTAGAAGGAATGGGGATATGCTCCCCCTCATGGTTATACAAAACATTCCTCACCCAATGTGTCTTCCTTGTATCCCATATATGAGTATCAGAGGAGGAAGTTTGTAGGGTGGTACCCTCAGCAGGCAACTGATGGGTAGTAGTGGGATGGTGCTGGAGACAATGGTTGACCTAAAACCTCCTCAACGACCCTTGAACTGGAAGGGAGTTGTATTTGACTCCTTGTTCTACTTTCATTGGATACTAAAAGTGGTTATTTCTATGCTATGTGGATAATATCTCTAAGTTTTTGGCTTTGGTGATGAGGTCCACTGGTTTAGCTGTGATTTCCCTTGGATGATGAAGACGTTTCATTTTTAGTACTTTAAGACCCTCATGGGCAGCTTCAAGGTTCAGTATTATACCACATTGATGGTATTCTCATACCATTATGTTCTTCACTAAAAATTGATGTTTTTGGGAATGTTAGATCTTTTTTTAACCGATAGGGTTTGCAGCCACAATTTATTTTCTAGAATGTTCATTAGATGAAGTCATTACCGTTGATTAAGATTCTATTGATGACTGCAGTATCTTCATCCATACATACAATAAGGAATAAATTCACTATATTTTACAATATCGTAGGCATGATGTGTGCTCAATCAGATATTCATGGTAAACATAATTTTCCTTTTATTCCCAATCTAGAAATTCTTCTCATGTGTTATTTTCAAAGAGAGGATATAATTATTTAATGAGAACCCCAATTATGGAGGATCATTCATAATATTTCTATATAATATCCCAAAAAATTGTTTTGACACATGGAAAACTGACCATCCTACAATTTTAGGGTTTTAATTTGGGCCCATCATTTTTTATTTGCTTAGAATATGAAAAACAAATTATCCTGACACATGATTAATTGATCATTCTATTATTTTAGATATTCATGTAGGGTTCACCATTTTTTTCAACGGAAATGAGAAAACTGGCACCCTCATTGGGTGAACAAAATGGTTTGATGAGAATTGAGAAATATATCCATTTTATGTTGTGAAGAAGATGCTATGATTAAATAAGTTAACATCAAGTTCAATATTTTTTTTCAACATAAAAGGTGACAACTGAGGTGAATTTGGTTTAGACCATTGGTTGATTTTTAGGGGTTCAATTTCATTCACAATCATTGACATCAGTTCATCATTTTTTAAATGAAAACCTCCAAATGTTCCCACATCCATAACTGGGTACAGACCTACTTTCAAAAGGAAGGTGGCCAATTTGGGTTTCATACACAATGATGCTTACGAAACACACATTGGTTGAGAGGATGGGAGGTCAGGCTCATCACACCCATTTGGGGGGAATTGTCTCATACTCTAGGACTCTCTTATATATTTTAGATATGTCCATGAATCTCTTTGTAATCACGTCATGGGACCGGTTACCCTAACTGAATGATCATAGGTTAACTACTTCTTTGTATAGAAAAATGAGATCTTATTAGTGAATCCATCTCTATATATCTAATATTTTAAATCTATTTACCCATAATGAGTAGCTACTTATATGCTGAATCCTCATAACCAGGAACTTAAAAATTTTCTTCCATGAAGGGAGGTGATTGATATTTTGAGGTGGGTATTGAGCTATTAAAAGGAATCCAATGTATCCTATTCATTGTAGGAATCAACACCTAAGAAGTTTGTTAAATCCAATGCAGTTTAATATCATGGAGAGAGGACATATGTATGTCCACTTAGGCACTGAATATTAAAACTTGATTCTCGAGGATACGTCCTAAGTATCTCGATTGTGGTACGAATCAGAGTTATCATAGTTCATTTACACCGTTAGGATTGGATATACGATATATTCTTATATATGGAGGTAACATATCATGCCACTCATCAGGTCTTACACACCAACGTTTCCATGGCTGCTGGGGATTCACATTGTGAATGATATGACCATTTCCACTCCCTAAGCTCATGTGATCATGATTGGTGTGAGAAAAAAGGGATAATAAGTAATCAATCATATGGATGTAAAAATTATGTATATGTACATCCCTTGGTATATTTAATGTGGATCTTGTTAGAACAACTTTGTATATAAGTTGTATTTGTTGTCAAGTGGTGTCAATAATGGTCCAAATGACAAAGGAACTCCAAGGTGAATGAAGATTGGTTGAAGTGAAGATGCCTGGATAATTGTTAATGATTCATAGTATTGGATGCCATGCATGAGAAATTCTCCCTGTTGATCAACTCAGACGATTGATGCACTGATCTTGAATGTTCAAAGAATATGTATCATGTGTGATACAACATTTACAACCTTTGAAGTAGCATCCTTTTAAGGATGATTTAATTACTTTGGATTTCATAATCCAAAATGGAAAGGAGGAAGAAGAAGGTTGAAGAAAGGGTTTTGACCAGGATGAGACTGTGAACATATTTTTAATATGGCCATGTATTTCACTTAGAATGTTTATTTTTTGGCGTATAAAAAATTTGGGCCAACAATTGAGTGAGCTAAGGACCTCAAACCTCAAGCGTATGTGGGACCCGAGGGTCAACTGCGCCCAAAGGGAAACACCCAATTCCATCACACAAGAGGTTCATGGGGGCTGTGTATAAGACCCTAGGGTATGCATAGTGGGCACTAGGTGTGCGCCCAAGGAGGAAGAGTCGGAGCTAGAGAACCGGTGTGGGGCGACACCAAAGGGGGGGAGAGGAGAATTCTAGATGAATGATGGAGTGGATTGATATTTAAGCTATGAATCTCCACATTTCCAATTCGATGTGGGACGTGTTTTAAAACCCGCAGGTATAATCTCTGCTGTCTATAACATCATGCATCTCGTTCTACCGTCTAATTAGCCACATCATTTGATCATCCAAATCTCCACCGCTCATCTGATCTCACACCCTACACATTTGAGTTAGAGCTATTAGATCCTCCTGCTGTATTTGAAAAACCTCACTGTCATATTCAAACTCCTGCAATCTCCGATGCCACTACATCTCTTCAGAGCGAATGGATGATCACGTCCAAACCACCAAGCCTCATTATATTTACACCATGAGGATCGTCAGATCGAACTGAGACCATGCGTGAAATATTCTTCTTGCATGCATGCAATATCTCAATGAAGATGATTTTCCAGAGGAAATGTAGTTTCCAAGGCCACCTGGGTTTGAGTGAGGATTTGAAAAACAAGATACATTCACACGTCATTGATTCAATGTATGAATAAAGAAGCTGACGTTTGAAAAGAAAACACCCAAGACTTACAGCTCATCCTAGACCCATGGATTCAAAATCCTGAATCCAAAGATCTCAGGCATTCAAAGCCTCAATATAAATGTTAGATACGTGGATGTTTAATGAAGAAGAGGAAGTATCCCTCGTCTATAAAAAGAGAAGTCCCCAAGCTGATGAATGTTTTTGCTCCCCCATTCCTGAGAGCTCATGTTTTCAGAAAAATAGAGTATATCTCTATGAATCACTTTGTGAAGAGAAAGTGAGCACCACGAGTCTTCAAGGCTCCATGTAGAAGAGATCCCAAAATCCATTGACTGGTGATATGCACCCTTGAATAGCTTCACGAAGAAATGGTTACCGTGAACATGTGATTGGTTCCTCAAACCTTCACTATGCTTTGCGAAGGCCAAATAACCATGATCTAGTGGTTGATCCTTAGCATCCCACTGTGCTTGGCGAAGTACATCACACTCTGTGCATATATGGAACTCGCATTTTCTACATGAAGGAGAAGATCTGTGGACATCCTGGTTTTAGAAAGAAATGTGAGAACACCATCCTGTTTTCAAGCTTATATACTACTTTGGGAAGGTGTTTGTGTTTTTGTGAAGATGAAGATTTCACAAATAAGTGGCATCACTTACATGTATACACGCATGTGGATTTCTTGAGGAAGGCCGGGGCCTTTGTGAGGTTCTGAGAAGAAGAATTTAGCACCCATTCGGGTGTGAATAAACACACACATATACAACTAAAAAAACACCTTAACCTAGTGTAAGAGGAAGAAGAAAAATAATTAAGAGGAAGAGTAGAAGAGGTCGTGTGTGTGTTTGATTAAAGAACTACACCTTTTAGGGTTTCACACAAAAGGAAGAAGAAGTAAGTCTATGAACTAAATCATGTACACTCACACATAAAAAAATTAAGGAAAGAACCAAAATTTTTGTGCACATGTGAAAAGAAGTTAGAAGAGAAGATTTCAGGCTAAATTCCATATGTATGATCACATGCATAAATGATCAAGAAGAAAAGAATTAAATCTGATGATGCCAAGTGATCTGATCCTCAGTTTTTGAATACTCACATTGGTGTATGTGACTATATCTAAAGAAATGAGAAGATTACTCTAGTCATTTGTTTCACTAAGAATAAGAAAGAAGAATAACTAGTGTAATTGGTCTTGCACTAGAGAATAAGATAAATAAAGGGGAGAATTTCCTTCATACTGATTTGTAAGTAATCAAGTGAAGAACACTAAAGAAGACCAAGAGAAGAACCTACCTTTTGAAGATGGAATAATACTGTCCTAGATGGAATTATAAATAACCAAAAAGTGTAAGGACATATACTAGTTGTTGGAAGTTGGAAGAGGATTATCTCCCTTCCCCCTCCATGTGTAGGGAGTCACACAGACTAGAGTATTATTTTCCTAGTCTATCCACTATAATAACATATCACATTATAGCGGATAATCCATGTACTGGTCATTCCCATGCATGACGAGAATGTAGCTTCTCTTATTGAGTAGTGAACCTTGTAAAAATATCGTGTGCATATTTTTACTAATTTCTATTATTACATGCGACAGGGAAAAGAGAGCAAGAGAATCAATATCCTAACAGGTCAAGTGGTACAAGGATAGAAATTTGGAATTGGTTTCAAAAGTCCCCAACACCGATTCACCCACCTCTCAGTGTTAGGTATATCCAAAACCGTTCCTCTAAATTGGTATCAGATGGTGGTGTTAACCTTTGTTAGATTCTACATAGTGAATTTATTGTCTTTTAAAGATTTGAGTTTATTTCCTGTGTTAACAATGATGTGCACTTTCTGTAAAGATTCAACAATCTATGAGAAAAGGTATATATCTACCAAGACCATGATGAACAGAAAAAATAAGGAGAAGAGAAAGTTGAAGAAGAATCCATCTTATCTAAAGAAGAGGAAGCATCTAGTTCTCCATATATCCCTAACATTAAAGGCACACAAAACTTGGAAAGTAATGAGAAGGTGGCTCAATTCACCACCAAGAAGATGAACAACATTCCTACCTCAACAGATCAAGAGGTATGTGTTATTACATTTGGAAATTTTTATCATGATGAAAATTCTATCAGAAGTGGTGATGATCAACCTACAATATCTAAAGAAATGTCATTTGATAGATTAAGAATGATTCTGCATAGTATTCATGAATAAATTAAATTCCTAGTTTGTGGAGTATTTAAATGCATACAGGAAAATATCCCTCAGCTAGAACAAGTAATTGATGTTTTGGAGAAATTCTTACAAGAAAAAATTGTTGAATGCTTAAAGCTATCCAGACTGATTGGAGCCTTTGAAGCAATAATGATGGGGTTTTGTGTAAGTTCTTAAAAGTGGATAAAAGATGTTGAAGAAAAGTATGGAGTCAACAAGAATCTATAATAGAATATCCATGAACTTGAAGATGATATGAAAAACAGAAATGATGTCAAGGAGGTATATTTTGAAGAAGACTCCAAGAAGATCAAATATCTTGAATCTTTGTAACAAAACAAGGTAAAGATGCATGAAGATGAAGTTGAAATATTAAATAAGGATTGTGAAGAGAATATTACTATGATTGAAGACCAAGAAGACATCCTCAATATGATATGTCTATAATTGGAATCTGTGTTGACCAATCTTGAGATGAAACATATTGAGTCTCCACAAAAGAAGGAAATAGTTGTTGTGAATACTCAATGCTCACTAGAGGATTATACTGTCAAAATAACTTCAACATGTGACAAGAAGATCATGGCTTCACTCATTGATCTATCACAAGAAGCTGAGAAAGTGAAGGTACCATCCATACCAACTTTTACTAATGTTTCTAAAATTTTTTCTACAAAAAGTTTAGGTTGGAAGAAAAATTATAAACAATATAGATAAATAAAAGTGAGGAGATACCTACCACCATGAGTAGGGTAGATAAGAAGAAGAATTTGGAAGATGATTCCCCATAGAGAGAACAAAAAATCATGAAGAAGGATCAATAACCTTATATATATAATATTAAGAAAACATGGTTTGTTGGTCAATGCTGGTGCTGCAACAGATTTGGGCATTGTGCACTGGATTTTTGGTACAATCCCTTAAATGTAAAAGCACAGAGAAATCACATCTCAAGGGGGAGAAAGACAAAGAAAAAGAAGCAATAGTTACGGATCTAGAAGCATCTGTATACTACAAATAGATTTGGAATGGAAGACAACATCTGTGATGTATGTAATAGCAGTAGTGACACGAATGGTGCATGTTCATCTCAACAGGCACCCAAAGCTGATAAGAAAAAAACATAGAAGAAGCCGAATAAAAAAGAAAAATAATCCTTGGGAATTAGTCAGAAGAATGATGGAATAGAAAACACTCCCAAGAAGACTCTAAGGGGGAAAGTAGAGAATACCTTGGATTGTAAATCCAAGAAGTTAAAAGGTAATGCATAAAAAATAACTACTAATAAGGATGACATGAAGAAGATTCTATGTAGAAGATCCAATATTAATGCCTCAAACCCTAATTATATATTGGTGGTTTGTCTAGAATATTTGGAATTAATGAGAAATATGGAAGATTCACATTCTAAGGCTAGTGATAAAAGAAAAAAGAAGATTCTATATGAATACAAATAAGTTCTTTGTGAAAGGTGAAACAAGGCTGGTCACACTGTTAAAATATTCTTTGAATTTACTCCATCCCAATAAGAATTCCTCAAGAAGATAAAAATTTCACTAGAAGATTCTAGTGCTTTGAAAGCTCTTGATGAAAGAAGACTCACACACAAAGAAATGGTAGATGTACTGAGATCCACAAAATCACAGTCAGCATTGAAGATCAGTTCTGAAATTTTAAAGAATAGAGCATCTGGGTGGAGAAAATCATCTCAACCTTGCTGTTCACATTGATGAAGCAAGGAGGCTCCAACTTATTTCCTTAAATATTTGTGTATTTTATTTGCTTTTATCTTATAGGGAATTAAATGTTAAGAAATATCTCAGGGGGAGAACCTAAGATTCAGTGGTGAGACGTGTTCTCTTGAGGGGGATACACAAGAAGAAGCTTCGAGAGTCATTATCTCAATCATTATCAACATTAGTTGGTATAAAATTCAATTACTTTGAAGATTTTCTGAAGATAATGTCATTGGAAAAGGTATTTCATCTCTCAATATCTCATACTTGGTTACTTAAAATAAAAATTATTTTACAAAGGGGGAGTAACAAAGTTAATCAATGACATAAGAAGAATGAAAGTGTCCCAAGGTCACTTATCTTGCCAATTTCACTTGAATGTTTTTGATCCATTTGTTGAAGTGAGTACAGGAGTCTCAGGTTGATTTTTTCATATCACACTTATTATCCTATACCAGGAATGAAAGTAGAAATCTCTTTAAGACAAGTACATGAGTTCTCATCTCATGAGGTGTCATGTTCAATGGTTAATGGAAATTTTTTTTTCTAAATAAAATCCTCTTATGTTTTACACTAAGAATTGCTCAAGTATACTTAGAGTGAAATTATTGACGGCTCATTGCTTAAGTATGGAATGATACCCTCCCTACCATGAACTTTGTATTTCTTGTCAATAAGGGGGAGATAAGTGAAATGAATGTAAGGGGAGAGAGAATATTCTCATTTTGACATTAACACATTAATTTCAGGATAATTCTTAAGGTATTAACAACAAAATACAAAGGGGGAGATTGTTGGGACCACTTTGTGTATAAGTTATATTTGTTGTCAAATAGTGTCAATAATGGTCACAATGATGAAGGAACACCAAAGTCAATTGATATTGGTTTAAGTGAAGATGTCTAGATAATTGTTATGGATTCATAGAATTATATTCCATGATTTGGAAATTCTCCATGTTGATCAACTCAGAAAATTGTTGCACTAATCTTGAATGTTCCAAGAAATTTTATCATGTGTGACACAACATTTAAAATATTTGAAGTAGCATGCTTTAAAATATGATTGATGTACTTTGGATTTGATAATAAAAAATGTAATGGAGAAAGAAGAATGTTGAAGAAGGGGTTTTTGACCTTAAAGAGACCATCCACTTATTTTTTTAATATGTCCATGAATTTCATTTAAAAGGTTTATTTTTTGGATTAAAAAATTTTTGGACCAACTCTTGAGCTTGCCCAGGACCCAAACCTCAGGCGTATGCAGGACCTGAGGGTCAAACGTGCCCAAAGTGAATACCTCAAGGCCAGCATGCAAGAGGTGCATGGGGGCTATGTATAAGTCCCCCAGGGTAAGCATAGTGGGCACTAGGTACATGCCCGAGGAGACAAAGTGGGAGCTAAGAGCGTGCCCACAGAGAACTGGTACGGGACGACACCAGAGGGGGGAGTGGAGAATTCTGGACAAATGATGGAGTAGATTGATATTTAAGTCATGAATCTTATCATTTCCAATTCAATGTGGGATGTGTTTTAAAAACCTCAGGCATAATCTCATCCATCTATAAAATCCCGCTATTTCCGACACTTTATCTGGGGGGGGCGCACATCCATCACAATAGGGAGGATGTGCGGCTTGTGGCCCCACATTCCCGCTTTCCAAAGGCGGGAAACATCCATACCTTGTTCAGGGATGTCTGCTCCTTGATTGAAACCGAGATGATGGGATGTCGGTTCTTCCTTCCGTGGATTCCTCCTCGGAGCCCGTTACCTAGTCTGGGTCTCCCTCATAGATTTAAGACGTATTCGTGAATCTCATTCCCGGTGCCATGTCTTCATGGCCACCAGTTAATTATGATACTTCCATCGAGACGCTCCAAGGGTTCTGGTCAGGGCAGCAACCTTCGGTGAGGAGAATGGTCACGCTGAGGCATCGTTGGCGTGTGTTGACGCAGGGGGATTGGCATGTTGGTCTTCTGTCCCTTATTATAGGGATTCTCGAGGGTGTGGAAGCCCAAGGCATCCCACATAAAACGCGGGGAATTGCATGCCATGGGCATGTATCTGAGGTTTTCCTTATCTTCCCATGTTTAACACGAGGTATGCCATAGGTTTAACGTTCAGCGGAGATGGATCAGACTGATCAGAACACTGAGAGTGGATCAGATTGAAGAACCCCCATGGGGTAACACCGATGTAGGGGCCATCACATGGGTGGCTTCCCGGTTATTGTGGAGTGGAATGAGGTGGCATGATCCCACTGGGATGTGGCGACCCGGGTAGGAATCGGGATGGGTGATGAAGTAAATGGATTGAGCATCGTGGGGATTCCTACGTATCCCCGTGGTAGGGAAACAAAAGTCCATGTAGTTCAAAGATACGATGGGGAACCTGAAAAGGTTATCCGTGAGAATGAACGCATGGATGGGACCCAGAGGGAGTAAGGCCTCTGGACCGGGGCATGAGCCTCTTGAGGCACGTGGGCTCGAGGGAGAGGTCAGGATGAGACATGGATGTTGGATGCAGGGATTACACTTAGAGGAATCCCATAATGATGGATATGGGGCTTACGCTCTGAGGTGGCCCATGGTGGTGGATATGGGGCTTACGCTCTGAGGTGTCCCACAATGGTGGTTGGTGAACCGAAACTAAGGGGTCCGAACAACTGAGTGATGGGATTGAACCTCGTGGAGGCTACCTACGTACCATTCCTTGGCACGGATCAAAGTCCACGTAGTTCGAGAATACAATTTAACGTCATGCGGGACGACATACATTTTAACGTCATGCGGGACGAGGGCATACAATTTAACATCATGCGGTATGGGGGCATACATTTTAACATCATGCGGGATAGGGAAGACATTTTAACGTCGTGCTGGATGACATACAGTTTAACATCATGTGGGATGAGGGAATACAGTTTAACATCATACAGGACGACATACAGTTTAACATCATGAGGGATGAGGGCATACAGTTTAACGTCCTGCGAGACTGGGCAGACAGTTTAACGTTGTGTTGGATGACATTTGGGTCTTACGCTCGGAGGTGGACCAAGGAGTTGGCGAACCAACGCGAAGAGGTCGGAACGACTGGGTGGTGGGCTTGAACCTCGTGGAGGATTCCTATGTACCATGTCTTAGCATGGATCAAAGTCCTCGTAGTTCACCGGGATGGGGCTTATGCTCTGAGGCAGCCCATGGTGGATGTCATGGTCGATGCTCACTCTAAGCCCACGTGAGTCATGCTCGGTGTGAGAAACAAGAGGCAGCAGGGACCAGACTATCATGTCGCAAAGGGTGCATCCGTGAGAAGCGAAGAGGGGATTACGCATTGAGAGGCCCATAGTGCCGGGACTTACTCTAGGATGGAGGCCCGAGATGTGACAAAGCGTAGAGGGAGAGGGATTTGGGATCGAACAAAGGATTTGCCTCGTTCCCTATCACGCCCTCCCCTATTCTTGGCGGTGGGGAAGTACGGAGGTGCATGTGTGATACCTTCCGCAAGAGAGGCTAGGGGCTTACGCTCTGAGGAAGCCCTTCCCCCATGGACAAATGCCACTCCAAGAGGGAGTATATCATCCCATGTGAGGGTGATTCCATTTTCGTGGAGACGAGCGGCGTAAAGAATGTCCAAGCCGGGGGGACCCTGCGTGCGAGGCATGGGGTCAGATCATAGTTTAACGTCATATGTTGAGGATGAGGTGCTTGGCAGTTTAACGTCCTGCATCTCGGATTAGGTGGGTTCTCTCCACTCCCCTAGGACTTACATAACCGACACCCTCTACCCCCTGTGGGAGGGAAGGCATCGGCAAGGCCGTAATGAAGGGGGGCCACAGGGCGAACCATCAAGGGGTCCACGTTAGCGTGGATATGCGAAGAAGCAATATCTGTTAGCGTGCCTATGAGAAGGAGCATGAGGCAAAGCAATGCAACGAGAAACACCGCCCAAGGGACCTTGAGGTTACTTTGTACGAGCCTGGAAGGCCGTACGGGAAAACAGCGCATGGCGTGCATGCCTGGTATGGAGGACATCGGGTGCCTACGCAGGGAGGCGCCCGAGGGGCATCAAGGTGAGGGGTCCTGGGGATTTTGCGCAAAGGGAAGGTTTGTGTGAAAAACACCGGGATGGTGCGGAATTGGGGCAGGGTAATTGTGCGTGACTACGAGGATCGCGCGCAAAGGAGGTAAATTGCGCGTGAGTGGCAACGGCCGAATCCTAAGCAAAGGCCGCACCCCGCGAATGGATTGCGCGGAATTGGAACATTTTGCACGCAATGGAAGAAATTGCGTGCAATGGAGGAATATGAGGGGTTTTGAATTTTATTTAAGCCAGTGGGATTAGGTGTAAAGGCGGATCCCGGGGTGAGGTTGTGCGAAAAGGGTCAATACCTGAAGGCTATCTTGCGCTCGCGGAAGTCCTATTTTGCGCACGAGAGCTGGTGGAAATTCCGCAACCCAGAAATGGAAGGTGTCTTCTTCTATTTATAGGCCTCCGACGTCATGGAATCGAGGTGGCGTGCGAAAGTTTGCACTCATGAGATGGCGGCGCAAAAACAGGAACCACACGGGTGCAGACGCGCAAAATTGCGCGCCGGCACTGGGGCCCTTTCGCGAATCCCGGACTCCTTCCGCGCGGCCAACCTTTTTTTCGCGCAAATCCTCCTTTATCTCGCGCAACACTTCCAGGCCCTCCGGACCAGGTCTCCGGGTCTGTATATGACTTCTCTTGGTCATTTCGAAACTCCCCTTAGGAATTACAGACTTTTTCGGCGTCTACAAATGCCCCCCCTCGGAATTGGATCAGCAAGAGGTCACAATGATCAGATTCTGAGGAAAACGCTGAAACACCTAAGGATTGGATTTCGTGGGTCCTTTGCGCGTGAAAGGCAACGAGGCGCGCAAAACTCCCGTTCGGCACAGAATTCGCTTTCCGCATGGCGCGGAACCCTAACCTCACCTATAAAAAGGGGCCCTGGGTCCCATGCTCTGTACTCAAGCTTTCTCATGCGATAGGCTCCGAGATCTCATGTGCGAAATTGCCTTTTTCGATGGAGTGGAAAACATGTGGTGTTAGCGTGTAATTCCTTCTGAATTTCGGCTGTATTTACACGCAAACTCGGCATATTTCGCATCCACAGTTCTGATTTCACGCCCTACTATGGAATTGCATGCCAAAGATCCAGATTTCACGCGACTCTTCCAAATTTTGCGCATCCTTTCCGGATTTCGCGCATCCTTTATGGATTTCGCGCATCGTTTCTGGGTTTCGCGCAACACTCAAAGAACTCAAGATGGCCGAAAACCAAGTCGATGAGGGGGAAGCTGCCGCTCGTAGAGCTGAAATGGAGGCAAATGAAGAGGTTTATGGTGGCAAGGTGGTTGTTTCCGACAACCTTACCTTGTTAAACCTACTTACCCCCTCCCAGAAAGAGTATCTTCTGTCCAACAACCTCCCACTCTGGAACTTCAGCATCCTGGAGGAGGTTCCACTGTCGGGCATCGAGGTAGACACACCGCAGTCATGGGTGACCTGGGAGGAAAACCTTCCCCACCATAATATCACCAACAATGACCATCCTTTCAGGGAGACCAGACACATGGATGTGTATGTCCAGAACCCAAGGACCAGAACCATTACCAGGGGTGATCCTGTCGCTGAGAGCTCTCCGGCCCTCTATGAAAGCACGTTTCGTCAGAGCATCACGGATGACACTAAGGGTTGGATTCAAGATTGGTACTTACGGTCTGGAGGTAACTTCACCATTGAGTGGTCCTGGGCATACTAGGTTCACCATACGTGCGACCAATTCGGGGCCGAGCTACGACACATTGGTCTGTTCGAGGCGGTGTGGACGTCGCAGTTCCACTTCTACCGTCAACCTGAAATCGGGCAGGAGTTGTTCACCCGGTGATCCCCTGACACCAAAACATTCCATATTCACTATGGGGAAGTTGGTATGAGTCTTTGGTACATCCATTGCATCGGTGGTATCCCACTGGAGGGTTTCCAGTATGAAGAGTTCCTCCCCCCAATGAACACCTGGGAGGACAGATCACAGACCCCCATGCTAACATGGAACCTACTGGAGCTGGCCAAAGAGAGGCTGAAGGTGAAGGATTTCCTAAACGACATCACCTACAAGGACTAGTTCAGCCAGTTCCTGGAGAAGGACCCGGCGGTCAAGATGCAGGGACAGGGAAAACGGTACCCAACCGTAGCTCAGAGGAGAAAGAATGGATCATACTAGAGGATCCTAGAGATGGGTTAATACCAATCATGGGTATACCGCGTCATTGAGGCCCGGGACCCAAACATCCGATATGCCAGGTTCCTCGCCACCTTCTTGAGTGGGTGGCTCTCGCCAGTGTGGGACATGAGGATGGGAGTTCTTCCAACAACTCTAGTGATGGCGGGCGCCATGGCCGCCAACAAATGGTTCAATCTGGGGGTCCCTGTGCTGGCTATGTTGTATGCCATTCTGGGATGCATCTCCAGAGGGGGGTCGCCTCGGAGGGTGTGTGGCCCCTTCCAGATCTTTCATGGATGGGTGGCGGCTCATTGTTCCCCTCTAGAATTGGGGATGACCTCATTGATTTAAGGTTCAAACATTCCAAGCGGTTTCTAATAGGTTTGTTCATAGAACCAGAAACATCCAATGATTCCATATCCATTTGAACCTACTTTCCAAAGGTAGGTGCTCATTAATTGTGGACTGATGAGGCTTAAGAATTTTCATTGGTCAAGAGGATGAGAGGTCAGACTCATCACACCTTTTGAGGGGAATTATTGTCTACTCCGGGACTCTATTTATAGTTTTAAGTTATGTTCATGAATCCTTATTACATTACCAAGTATAAAATGAGCTTTCCTTTAGATCTGACAATCAATGATTGATATATAGGAAATTTAGAGAATCTTTTATATGTATTCGAGGTTCTTCATCGATAGAGAATCATCTGTATTTTCTAGAGAATCTTAGTCAATGGTATACTTTGATACATAAAAGTCTCTTGGTCATTATGATGACCATACTAGTTTTAATGCCACTCATTGGGGCAATTAAAGTTTATTGTCATTCATAAGGACATTGATTGTTTCAGAGTTAGGATCGTACCTGCAGATGGGCTACCTACGTATCCTTGGTTTTGGAAAAGGAATCAGAACCCACATAGTTCGATTAAGGGAATATATTGTTTATGATTGATGGCTCAAAGAAAGATTTCATAATTACTTTTACACTCTAAGCTCATGTGAGTCATGCTCGGTGTGAGAAACAAGAGGTATTGGTAAAACCAGACAGTTGTGCCATGAAAGATGCAATCATAAGAAATGATGTGGGGCTTATGTATGTATGATTGCCCAAAATAGATGAAGATTAGGATTTACTTCAGGGAAGAAATCCAAGAATAGGGTCCATAAAGGTATTTGTACTTTATAGAGATTTGGATACTCTAATTTGGGGATTACTCCTGAAAAGGAGGCCCAAATTAGGTGAGGACTTGTGATTGGGTTTTACTCTTGAGAAGAAGATCCAGATCAATAGTAAATTAGGACTGGTTAATAGAAAATTAAGGAACATGGGGCTTACTCCTAAGGAGGTTGCACATATTTGAGACTGGGGCTTACTCCTGAAAAGGAGGCCCAGGTTAATGAGGACTTGGGGCTTACTCCAAAGGAGGATGCCCAGATTTGGGAATTTTAAGATTGGGGCTTACTCTTTAAATGGATGCCCAGATTAGGGGACTTGGGGCTTACTCCTAAGGAGGATGCCAATAATTGGGACTTAAGACTGGGGCTTATTCCTGAAAAGGAGGCTCAGTTTAATGGGTTCTCTCATATTTAAAGGATGAGGTTGAATGAATGAAATCTCAATCTTTAGTGACAAAAAGATATGAAAATCACTAGGTTTTGAGAAATTTTCCACGGAGTTCCTTTTAGATAAGGATTCCAAATCAAGAAATCATGCAATAAATGGATTTGAAGAGTGTCTTGAAGACTGAATCTTGAATAGGAGAGGTGGAACGACATAAGAGGGGTTAAATGGGAAAGAAAGGCACCCAAAAAGGAAGGGGCACGCAAGTCCTGGCAGGAACGCAAGTATTGCGTGGGCGCACAAGTTTTGGTCACGAAGGTATACCTGCACGACACATAGGTACTTGCGCATTAGTAAACCAGCATGGTAATACTTGGGGGATCCTTGACCAATGCCTTTAGAATTATCCTGAGGTACTTGCAGAAGAGAGGTACACAAGTTTTGGTGAGGAAGTAGGGTGTCGCTCAATTATGTTCATTTCTGTTAAGGGTAAAACACCTTAGGAGCGCAAGTTTTAGTGAATTCTAACTCTTAGACCTTACTCCTCTTGTTTAGACCATCCATTCTAGGTAAAGAATTACCTTAGAAGTGTTCGGAATACCTGAAGAAGAGACTTGGGCGTTTAGAGCTCTAAATATGAATTCGGGAAAAACTTACTCCACAAAATGGGGTGTAAGAATCCTGTTTTTTCTGAGAAAGACTTTGTAATATTTTTGATAATATTCCATAGCATCACCTTTAGACGGCGTGCGATTCTGAGCCCCGGAGTGGCCAGAATTAAATATTCAGTGCGTTCACACTAGAAGCACAAAATAAATGGTATAACTCCTAAACGGTGCACCGGATCAGAGATCTGAGTGTACGGATGGGTCTGGAATGGGGTTTTTACCCTAGGAACGACATAAAGTATGTCAACACGGGATGTTTGGACCCCTCGCTCGCTTTCGAAACGTTAAACGGATAAATTAATTAATTAATTTATTCGTTTAATGATGAAACTCAAGTATCTCTTAAAGGTTTTCTCGGATTGGAAAACTGAGGGTACCGTTGAGTTCGGTGCATGCCGTTTACCCTAGGAGGGGTGTAAGTTTCACGGGCGCGGCCTGTTTGTGAAAAATGGCCCCAGGGGCGTTTTCGTAATTTGGAAGCCTCGAACGTTCATTTTTATAACTTTTCAACGGGGTCTCGGATTAAAATTCTGAGTCCACCGTTATGGTCGGGAGGTGGTGTTTACCCTAGGGGAGGCTTAACCTCGACTCCATCAAGCGTTTCAGATGCAGTTTAAATGGGGAGTTTTAGTTAAATAAAGTTTTTTTAATTAATTTTTTTCCTACTTAAACCAAACCCCCTTCCCCTTCCTCCCTTGTTCTCCCCTAGAGAAACCCCCTCAAGGAATCTCCCTCCCTCTCCTCCTCCACTCCGGTGAGATAGCTCCGGTGAGACGCGGCTCCGGCGGATCCTCCGTGAAGCGTCGGGCAACGCCCTCACAGGTAGGATTGTGCGTTCTACGTTTTTAATTTCCGCACCTTCTTTGAAACCTTTTAAATGTGTCAAATTGCAATTTAATTTCCGAGAAAAGCCCATGTTTGCGTATTACTCATCCCGATATCCCCAACGAAATTCTAGGATTTAAAATCCGAGTCCCGATGTGTTTGCAAACTTCCGGCGAAGTACGCGGGTTTTTGGTTTTTCCGGCAGTCGAACGCGACGGTAAGGCGAGATGGGTGGCTGCGGTTCCTTCAGAGGGTTCAGCGGAGCGGCGGTCGTCGGCGGTTGCAGCGGGGCGGTCAGTCGTGGGCTCCTGGCACGACGGTGGGGCTCTCGGAAGGCGGTGAGGCAAGGCACCGGGTGGCGGCTTCAGTGCGGGTGAACGAGGGCAGCCGGTGCGGCCTGCGGCTCTGGCGGTGTCGCGGGGATGTCAGCCACAGGCACTGGGGCACGGAGCAGGAGCACCGGCCAGTTGACGCGTAAAATAGGGTCATGGCACGCGACCTTGATCGGGAGACAGAGACCCACCAGTGGCAGGTCTCCGCGGGGAAAGCGGCCGACCAGCGCTGGCCGGTCGGTGGTTCTTTAAAAAAAGGTTTAAAATAATAATAATAATATTGTTATTACTATTATTATTATTGAGATGATTTATAAATCATATACCGGGAGTCGGATTTGGGCGCCGTCTATGATGACGTGTCCCTTAGGTAGAGACGAACTTTTTGAGATGGTTTCAGGGAATTTTAATTCCCGAAACAAGGGGTTCGGGGGCGCGACATGACCGTTAAGTGGACAGATGTTTTTCCGTGGATTTTTGTTTTGGACGGCGCAGACATGTTCGACGTCCGTTTTGAGCACCGTCAGTGGAGTTGGGACCTTGGCACTGGGACGAAGCTTTCCAGGGTGGTTCCGGGAGCTGAGGCCGAAGTTGAGGCGCGGGCCCCACATCCCTTCTTTTGAGCTGCATGCAACGTTTCGTGAATTTTCATCGGACGTCCGTTTGGGGCATGCGAGTAGTCGATTCTGGATGATTTTCCGTGGGGATTACAATGGTGCAATCTGACCGATTTAATTCAGCTCGTTGGTGTGGGCCCCGCGAGGGCCGTTTCGGCAGCTGGCGATGATTTCCAGCTTTATCACCAGGTGACCGTTTCGGACAAGTGATTAGTCCATTTATTGTACTTTTTCGAGAGGATCACAATGGTGCGATCCGTTCATTGAGTTTAGGGACCGGGTTGTGGGTCCCACGAAGCACCTCCACGAAGCACTGCTCGTGTGCAGTGCACCGGAATGCACCTTTTCTCTGGATATCCGTTGCACTCAAGTGAGTAGTGATTTTGACGTGTTTTCCTGAGGGGATCACAATGGTGTGATGCGCCCAACTATTTTCAGGGCCGAGGCTCGAGATCATGGGATGCTGTTTTGGCGTGAGGTGGTGTTGGTGACTTTTCCATCAGATATCCGTTTGGGGTGAGTATGTAGTCGATATCGCGTGTTTTCTCGCGAGGATTACAACGGTGCGATCTGTTTGGTTGTGCGGAGCCTTGTACACGATCTTATGAAATGTGAAAATATGAAGGTGCCCTGGGGGTGGTTCTTCTATTGTGGTTGTAGCGGACCCTTGGCGTGTGATCGCGTGCACTCCTGTGTGAGTGAAGTAATTATTGATTGGATGTGGTTGTCTATGCCTCATTCATTGAGGCAGCAAGTTGGAAATTTTACGTCACGCCTTCACGTTGATGTTGGGTGCCGTGTGCACGATAGCCCTTGGGCTGGAGACGTGGTATACTCTGGGAGTATACGAGAACGCTTGTAGGTATGTGTGGTTTGTACCTGAGACGTTCGTGCGCTTGGTTGGGGTTGACTTGGGGCCACACATCATGTGGGCCCCATGTGTGTGTCGTGTTCTGCTTTGTGTACTTTGACCTCTCGCGACATAGAGGGTCCCTCTGTGCTCGTTTGTTTGACCAGCAGAGTTGAGTGGTCTTCCCCTGGTTTCGTTCTCGATGGATCGGCCGATAGCGGTGTTAGTGACACCTAGTGATGGAACAGGCGCTGAACCCCTTCGGGTGAGTTGTGCTGGAGTTGGGTGGTTGCGCGATACCCACTCCGTGTTCGGTTGCCCAGTGTTGTACCCTCCAGTGGAGATGGCTAGGGAAGTTCTGAGTTTTACCCCCCAGCGAGGCTGGGCAGTGGGTTACTCATCGGCTTCTAGGGTTTACCCTCCAATAGAGACTGGGCAGTGGGTCACCCGACGCACTTAGGGTCTACCCTCCAGTAGACACTGGGCAGTGGGTCGCCCGATGCACTTAGGGTCTACCCTCCAGCAGAGACTGGGCAGTGGGTCTCCCGACGCACTTAGGGTCTACCCTCCAGCATAGACTGGGCAGTGGGTCACCCGACGACCTCTGAGGGCCTACCCTCCAGCAGGGCTGGGCAGTGGGTCTCCCGTCGTCTAGTTCCAGGTCTACCCTCCAGCAAGGCTGGGCAGTGGGTCGCCTGTCGACTTATTCCAGGTCTACCCTCCAGCGGGGCTGGGCAGTGGGTCGCTTGATGATGTATTAAGGTCTACCATCCAACGGGGCTGGGCATTGGGTCGCCTGATGATGTATTATGGTTTACCCTCCAGTAGGGCTGGGCAGTGGGTCACCCAATATCTTATTATGGTTTACCCTCTAGCGGGGCTGGGCAGTGGGTCGCTTGACGATGTATTAGGGTTTACCCTCCAGCATGGTTGGGAAGTGGGTCACCTGATATCTGGTTATGAATTACCCTCCAGCAGGGCTGGGTAGTGGGACACAAGTTGGCATTCCAGGCTTAGTCCTTTCTACTAGGCTAGCCTGTGTCTTTCCTCCGTGATTACCGGAGTAGGACCCTTGGTTGTATGGGTCGGTGATGGAACAACTTTGACTTTGAGGAGACCTATCGACTGTAGGGAAGTGACGAGGTGTGGTTTGACTTTCCCTAGAACTATCATGTACGAGGGGAACTTTCCCCACCGAGACGCATTCTTGTGACGCGGTCTAAAACCGTGCGGGCGAGTCAGTTCCGCCCGAAGTGGATAGTGTCAAGGTGCGGTGATTGAGCCCCTTGTCTTACAGTTCAAGGCAGACGTGTGGGATGCTGGGCATCGATTGTGTTACTTATGGGACTGTTGGCTACTCTTTTCTTGGGCTGAGATATGGGACGGAGATCCCCTTACGACCTTGTTTGGGCTTCTTGTTGAGCATATGGATTTGTATATACCATGTTCTGGTACCCCCTACTTGGGTTTGGTTACTCTCCTTCCAGGAGAGGCGAAGACGCGCGGGGTATGCCACGTGCTTTCCGTGTCTAGCTTCTCGTGGTTGGACGAGTCTACTATCCTGCTATAGGTAGCGAAGACTCGACGATAAGTTCATATTCTCACCTTTTCTAGCTCCTTGTGTTTGTACGAGTCTTCTACCTTTCTCTTGTTGGGTTGAGCTGGACTCTTTACTTCACTTTCAGTTGTACTTCTCTACTTTTCCTGTTTGCTCTACTGCTCACCCTTTGGTACCTTCTTTGTTTCTCCCTCGAGCCTTCGGGGTATCCTACTGAGTATTTTTATACTCACCCCTGCTTGGGCTTTTCCCGCACTTGGTGTGCCCTTGCAGATGACGGACAGGTGGAGCGTGACCTCAGTGGAGCGTAGGAGCTTGGGAGCTTGGACCGCGTGTGGTGGTCGTGGCCGGGTTCCAGGTGTGAGACCCATCAACTGTTTCTTTTTGTTTACCTGTAGTCGAGTTGTGGCACTTTTGGTTGGGCGTGTGCTTTTCCCCTTTTCTTTTCATCTTGTACTTTGTACTGTTTAGAGGTCGATGCACATATGTGGTTTATATATATATATCCGTTGTTCTTTTGAATCTGCTTGTTCTTTCTTTTACTCTGCACTTTTTCATTGAGTGTGCTGCGTGTGTGTGTACAGGTACTTAGGCAAAGGCCTCCCTGAGTTGTTGTGCCTTCGGCACTGGTCTCCATCCCCTGGCCTATGGAGGCGGGCTTGGGGTAGTTGCGGCTCGAGCCCGGGTAGGGTCGGGTTGTGACAAAGTGGTATCAGATGTGGTTCATTCCTTGGGACGCTATTCGGACGTCCCTAAAAGAGGAATTGGTTGGGATTTCGGGCAACAGTGTTAACGTGTCTCGAGAGTGGCTCTCAGGCCAGGGAGTTTAGTGATGGTGCAGTGGCCGACGTATCCATTCACCAGGACCCTGATAACCTGCTTGTCGACTCGGCATGCTGAGACACTTGTTGCAGGGAAAATTTGTTTGTGCATCACATAGGACCGAGTCTTGACTGTCCTTCTTGAGTCAGCTCCCCATCGTTGCTGTTGGTATATACATATATGCTCATCTGACCGCGAAACTCCTTGATAATATTCAGGATGTCTCCGCAAAGACAGTGAGCCAGGATACCAGCTTTGGTTCGTGACAACGACCTTGTGAGCTACGAGGCCACAGTCCAGGACCCATCATGCGATCCCCTTTCTCCAGGTGGGCCGATAGCAGCACCCCCACCTGTTGAGCAGCAGACAGTTTCAACAGAGCATACTGAGCTTTAGCGCAGGTTGAGTGCGCTCCGTGAGTTCCAGCGGTAGAGACCGCTGAGGTTCAGTGGTGAGCCAGACCCTCAGGAAGCATAGGTTTGGCTAGTGGTAGTGGTTCTCCTTTTCAGGCTTGTGCAGGCACCGACGGATCAGAGAGTGGCTTTGGCAGCCATCCTTTTCCATGGATCAGCTTGGCGTTGGTGGAGTTTGGTGGCTCAGATTCTTGACGAGTCTTCGCTTTCATGGGGTGATTTTCAGTTGTTCCGTGAGGAGTTTTTCCCCCCCTGCTTGCGCTCCATTCGGATTCAGGAGATCCTGCAGTTTCAGCATGGAGGGATGACGGTGGTCGAGTACGCGACTAGTTTTGCAGACCGTGCACGCTTTTACCCGGACTTGGTCCGTGATGACAACATCCGAGTGCGGAAGAATGAGCAGGGTCTCCACAGAGAGATTCATGTTTTCATAGTACCCTTGATCATTTCCACATATGCCAGGGTTCTAGATCAGGCGCTGGTAACAGAGAGCTTCCTGTCACGTTCTGGAGAAGGTGGTGGCAGTAGGCACGTTGGACCCGAGATGCCTGCTGCAGCTAGTGGGCATCGGCAAGCAGAACCTCGACGTAGGTGGCTCTCTGACAACCGGACTCAGGGGTGTGGTCGTACACCACAGTGGCGCCGGAGGGCACCAGTGTATCCAGTGAGGGTTGGTGCTATTCTTGCGATGGGTGAGGTCGCCTGGAACAGGACTACCTGACTAGGCATGCGGAGAGCTTCGGGCAGGTAGCAGGTGCACCACCACGACAAAGGCAGCGCCGTGATCAGAGTAGTACCCAGAGAGGTGGTGCTAGGAGAGGAGCAGGAGGAGCTGGAAGTGGAGGAAGACCTTACGAGGTCTTCCCATCACCACTAGGTGGTCCACGTCGGGCTCCGGAAGCCGACAGTTGGGACCACAGACAGCCGCGAGCTTTGGATGTCTATGATCCTGCAGAGCATGGGATGGTGAGAGGTACCCCTTGTGACTCTTCTACTTTTTGCAGTAGAATTGTTAGGCTCTGCGTGTGGAAGGCTTTTCTCCCTGCTCCTTGTTTGAGGTGTTACCAGGGTGGCGTGGGGCGTCGGTGTAACCCTGTGTTGGTAAGGTAAAAGGGCGTGAGACCTTTTTCTCTAGTCTATGGTGTTGACTCCTTCACTCCCCGAATGTGTAAGAGAGTCCTGGTCATGGGACATCGACTGTGGAACCTTGCATGATCAGATATCCTTGGGAGTTTCACCATATGGATATTCTGAAGGAGGGAATCACTGGGCCTTATTCCAGGTGTGGGCAGTGATTCCAGTCGTGGTGTGCGATGTAAGGTTTCGGTCGGGGAGGTGAGCTACCCCCGAGGTCCTTCAGACCTTTTAAGACCGTGCAGAGGGATGGCGAGGTTCCCTACCACCTTGCCCTAATCACAAAGGTTGGTTTGGGTGTGTGACGTCTCCCATGTGACTCACCTGAGGAGATGTGTTCTTTCTCATATTCATGTCATCGACAAAGTCCGACCTCACGTGAACGGATCAAGTCCTTTGGTCTGTGTGTGGTGACGCAGAGCTGTGCGTGGGTTCTTCTGGGTATGGGAAAGCCAGGTGTGGGCTTAGTACCCTGTGTTGCTCCCTAGTTTTTCTTTTCGGGGAAGAAAATCTTGAAGGAGGGAATGTGGTAAGAACCCGTTTTTTTCTGAGAAATACTTTGAAATATTCATGATAATATTCCAGAACAGCGCCTTCAGACGACATGCGATTCCGAGCCCCAGAGTGGCCGGAATTAAATTTTAAGTGTGTTCACACTGGAAGCACCAAATAAATTGTATAACTCCTAAAAGGTGCACCGGATAAGAGATCCGAGTGTAAGGATGGGTCTGGAATGGGGTGTTTACCCTAGGAACGACAAAAAGTATGTCAGCGCGGGATGTATGGACCCCTCGCTCGCTTTCGGAACGTTAAACAGATAAATTAATTAATTAATTTATTCGTTTAATGATGAAACTCAAGTATCTCTTAGACGGTGGCTCGGATTGGAAAACCGAGGGCACCATTGAGTTTGAAGCGTGCTGTTTACCCTAGGAGGGGTGTAAGTTTCACGGGCGTGGCCCATTTGTGAAAAATGGCCCCAGGGGCGTTTTCATAATTTGGAAACCTCGAACGTTCAGTTTTATAACTTTTGAACAGGGTCTCAGATTAAAATTCCGAGACCACCATTGTGGTCGGGTGGTGGTGTTTACCCTAGGGGAGGCTTAACCTTTACTCCGTCAAGCGTTTCAGATGCAGGTTAAATGGGGATTTTTAGTTAATTAAAGTTTTTTTAATTAATTTTTTTTCCTACTTAAACCAAACCCCCTTCCCCTTCCTCCCTTGTTCTCCCTTGGCGAAACCCCCTCAAGGAAGCCCCCTCCCTCTCCTCCTCCACTCCGGCGAGATAGCTCCGGTGAGGCGCGGCTCCGGCGGATCCTCTGTGAAGCGTCGGGCAACGCCCTCGCAGGTAGGATTGTGCGTTCTGCGTTTTTAATTTCCGCACCTTCTTTGAACCCTTTTAAATGTGTCAAATTGAAATTTAATTTCCGAGCAAAGCCCACGTTTGTGTAGTAATCATCCCGATCTCCCCAACGAAATTCTAGGATTTAAAATCCGAGTCCCAACGTGTTCGCAAACTTCTGGCGAAGTACGCGGGTTTTTGGTTTTTCCGGCAGTCGAACGCGGCGGTCCGGTGAGCTGGGCGGCAGCGGTTCCTTCAGAGGGTTCGGCGGAGCGGCGGTCGTCGGCGGTTGCAGTGGGGCAGTCAGTCGTGGGCTCCTGGCATGGCGGTGGGGCTTTCGGACGGCGGCGCGGCAAGGCATAGGGCGGCGGATTCAACGCGGGTGAACGAGGGCAGCCGGTGGGGCCTGCGGCTATGGCGGTGTCGCGGGGACGTCGGCCGCAGGCGTTGGGGCGCGGAGCAGGAGCACCGGCCGGCTGTGCCGGCTGGTTGACGCGGCAAACAGGGTCACGGCACGCGACCCTGATCAGGAGACAAAGACCCGCCAGCGGCGGGTCTCCGCGGGGAAAGCGGCCGACCGACGCCGGCCGGTTGGTGGTTCTTTAAAAAAAGGTTTAAAAAAAAAATAATAATAATAATAATATTATTATTATTATTATTGAAATTATTTATAAATCATATACCGGACGTCGGATTTGGGCGCTGTCTGCAACGACGCGTCCCTTAAGTAGAGACGAACTTTTTGAGATGGTTTTGGGGAATTTTAATTCCCGAAACGAGGGGCTCGGGGGCGCGGCATGACCGTTAAGTGGATGGACGTTTTTCCATGGATTTTTGTTTTTGACAACGCAGACGCGTTCAACGTCCGTTTTGAGCGCTGTCAGTGGTGTTGGGACCCTGGCGCCGGGGTGAAGCTTTCCAGGGTGGTTCCAGGCGTTGAGGCCAAAGTTGAGGCATGGGCCCCACAACCCTTCTTTTGAGTTGCGTGCAACGTTTCATGACTTTTCATCAGACGTCCATTCGGGGCATGTGAGTAGTCGATTCTGGATGTTTTTCCATCGGGATTGCAATTGTGCAATCTTCCCACTTTAATTCTACATGCTGGTGCGGGCCCCGTGAGGTCCGTTTCGGGAGTTGGCGGTGATTTCTAGCTTTATCACTGGGTGACCGTTTTGGACAAGTGATTAGTCCATTTCATGTACTTTTTTCGAGAGGATCGCAACGGTGTGATCCATTCGTTGAGTTTCGGGACCGGGTTGCGGGTCCCACGAAGCACCGCCACGAAGCACCGCTCGTGTGCAGTGCGCCGGAATGCACCTTTTCTCTGGATAACCATTTCACTCAAGTGAGTAGTGCTTTTGACGTGTTTTCCCGAGGGGATCGTAATGGTGCGATGTGCCTGACTGTTTTCGGGGCCGAGGCTTGGGATCACGAGACGTCGTTCGGGTGTGAGGCGGTGTTGGTGACTTTTCCGTCGGATATCCGTTTGGGGCGAGTAAGTAGTCGATCTCGCGTGTTTTTCCGCGAGGATTACAATGGTGTGATCCGTTTGGTTGTGCGGAGACTTTTACGCGATCTTATGAAATGTGGAAATGTGAAGGTGCCCTAGGGGCGGTTCTTCTACTGTGGTTTTAGCGGACCCTTGGTGTGTGATCGTGTGCACTCCTGTGTGAGTGAAGTAATTCTTGATTGGATGTGGCTGTCCGTGCCTCAGTCATTGAGGCATCAAGTTAAAAATGTTACGTCACACCTTCGGGTTGATGTTGGGTGTTGTGTCCACGATAGCCCTTGGGTTTGAGACGTGGTATACTCTGGGAGTATACAAGAACGCTTGGAGGTACATGTGGTTTGTACCTGAGACGTTCGTGTGCTTGGTTGGGGTTGACTTGGGGCCACACATGGTGTGGGCCCCATGTGCGTGTCGTGTTCTACTTTGCGTACTTTGACCTCTCGCGACATAGAGGGTCCCTCTGTGCTCGTTTGTTTGACCAGCATGGTTGAGTGGTCTTCCCCTGGTTTCGTTCTCGATGGATCGGCCGGTAGCGGTGTTAGTGACACTTAGTGATGGAACAAGCGGTGAACCCCTTTGGGTGAGTTGTGCTGGAGTTGGCTAGGTGCGTGATACCCACTCCGTGTTCAGTTGGCCAGTGTTGTACCCTCCAGTGGAGATGGCCAGTGCAGTTCTAAGTTTTACCCTCCAGTAGGGCTGGGTAGTGGGTTACTCATCGGCTTCTAGGGTTTACCCTCCAGCAGTGACTGGGCAGTGGGTCACCCGACGCACTTAGGGTATACCCTCCAGCAGATACTGGGCAGTGGGTCGCCTGACGCACTTAGGGTCTACCCTCCAGCAGAGACTGGGCAGTGGGTCGCCCGACGCACTTAGGGTATACCCTCTAGCATAGACTGGGCAGTGGGTCACCCGACGACCTCTTAGGGCCTACCCTTCAGCAGGGCTGGGCAGTGGGTCGCCCGTCATCTAGTTCCATGTCTACCCTCCAGCAAGGATGGGCAGTGGGTCGCCTGTCGACTTATTCCAGGTCTACCCTCCAGCGGGGCTGGGCAGTGGGTCGCCGGATGATGTATTAAGGTCTACCCTCCAGCGGGGCTGGGTAGTGGGTCGCCTGATGATGTATTATGGTTTACCCTCTAGCAGGGTTGGGCAGTGGGTCACCCAATTTCTTATTATGGTTTACCCTCCAGTGGGGCTGGGTAGTGGGTTGCCTGACGATATATTAGGGTTTACCCTCCAGCAGGGCTGGGCAGTGGGTCACCCAAAATCTGGTTATGAATTACCCTCCAGCAGGGCTGGGGAGTGGGACACATGTTGGAATTCCAAGCTCAGTCCTTTCTACAAGGCTAGCCTATGGATTTCCTCCGTGATTACTAGAGTAGGACCCTTGGTTGTACGTGTCGATGATGGAACAACTTTGACTTTGAGGAGACCTCTCGACTGCAGGGCAGTGACGATGTGTGGTTTGAATTTCCCTAGAACTATCAAGTACGAGGGGCACTTTCCCCACCGAGACACATTCTTGTGACGCGATCTAAAACCGTGCGGGCGAGTCAGTGCCGCCCAAAGCGGATAGTGTCAAGGTGCGGTGATTGAGCCCCTTGGATTACAGTTCAGGGTAGACGTGTGGGATGTTGGGCATCAATGGTGTTACTTTTGGGAATGTTGTCTACTCTTTTCTTGGGCTGAGCTATGGGACGTAGATCCCCTTACGACCTTGTTCGGGCTTCTTGTTGAGTATATGGATTTGTATAGACCATGTTCCGGTACCCCCTACTTGGGTTTGGTTACTTCCCTTCCAGGATAGGCAAAGACGTGCGGGGTATGCCACGTTCTTTCCGTGTCTAGCTTCTTGTGGATGGATGAGTCTACTCTCCTACTATAGGTAGCGAAGACTCAAAAAGAAGTTCATATTCTCACCGTTTCTAGCTCCTTGTGTTTGGATGAGTCTTCTACCTTTCTCTTGTTGGGTTGAGCTAGACTCTTTAATTCACTTTCAGTTGTACTTCTCTACTTTTCATGGTCGCTCTACTGCTCACCCTTCGGTACCTCCTTTGTTTCTCCCTCGAGCCTTTGGGGTATCCTACTGAGTATTTTTATACTCACCCCTGCTTGGACTTTTCCCGAACTTGGTGTGCCCTTGCAGACGACGGATAGGTGGAGCGTGACCTCCGTGGAGCGTAGGAGCTTGGGAGCTTGGACCGCGTGCGGTGGTAATGGTTGGGTTCCAGGTGGGAGACCCGTCAGCTGTTTCTTTTTGTTTACCTGTTGCCAGGTTCTGGCACTTTTGGTTGGGCGCATGTTTTTCCCCTTTTCTTTTCAGCTTGTACATTGTACTGTTTAGAGGTCGATGCACATCTTTGGTTTATATATATATAGCAGTTGTTCTTTTTTACTCTGCTTGTTCATTCTTTTACTCTGCACTTTTTCATTGAGTGTGCTGCGTGTGTGTGTACAGGTACTTAGGCAAAGGCCTCCCCAAGTTGTTGTGCCTTCGGCACTAGTCTCCAGCCCCTGGCCTATGGAGGCGGGCTTGGAGTAGTTGCGGCTCGAGCCCGGGTAGGGTCGGGTCGTGACATGGGGGGCCCACATGGTCTATTTATAGGCTGGAGAAGACCTCAGGTGGTTATCCTTTTGGGCGCACAAGTCACTTGCGCAACCATTAGGTGGAGAGCAAGTATACTTGCGTGACAGTGATGAAACTTTCGCGACCCTTGTGCTTTTGAAGCTTTGTTCACGCCTTTGTCGATTTTGGATGTTTTCTTCAAAGGATGAATCAATTTGTGCTAAGACATTTCCCTTTCAATTCTTTTAGACAATGTGATGAAAAGAAGCGTAAAAAAAAGTCCCCCCTTAGAGTTGGATCCGAAAGAAATGAGGATGTGACTCTGAGGAAAAGAAGAAAACTCAAGGAAAGTTGGCGCACAAGTGTTCAGTGTGCCACACTTGGCGCGTAGGTTCGAGTCGTACAGGGCTGGAGCACGCTGGTTGGAGCGCGCTGGGTGTAGGCGCGCAGGTGGGCCGCCTGACCTATAAATATGAGGTCATTTGTCACGTATAGCATCTGATTCCGGATTTTTGAGCTCTCGCCGCGCAAGTTTCTCATTTTCCATTGTTTCTTTGTTTTCACACTGTTGTCAAGGTAATAGGACTTGCGTGATGATACTTTCACGCCAAAAACTTGCGTGGCACATTAACACTTGTGCAAGACATCCATACTTGCACGCCAAAATTAGACTTGTGCGCCTTAATGTCTTAGCCATTTTTTTCAAATTTCTTCACAATGTTTATGAAAAATAAATCCATTTAAGAGTTAATTTATTCAACTCTTGTGCAGATTTAATGGCTCCCAAGAGAATTGGAATAGCTGATGAACTGGAAAGAAAGCGGATTGATGACATGATGAACATTGTTGGTCATTATTACTATGATATCTGTGACTTCACTCTCCCAGATTTGGATAAGTACTTGAAGAAATATCATCTTCATTTTTCACAGAGCATATATCTTCCTCTGTGTGGTCATGGTCATCTACAAGGAGTCAATATTCCAGAAGCAAAGAACAATACGCCTGAGATGCAGCTACACTGCTACTCCTCTATTTTGTTTATGATATGGGCTGAATTTTTTTCCACTGCCGGTTGGTGGAGAGAAGACAAACATGGCATTAGAGCAATATCTGAAAAGAGTATTCTCTCCAAATGGCTCTTTACTTCAAATGCTTCATTATCAAATCCATGTATCCATCTTCCAAGTCTCTTGGATAGAAACAAAGTCACTGTTTGATCAGCAGAAAATTTTCACAAACCACACTCAAGAACATTCTTTTATAATTGTTATAAGAAGAGTTGGTATCACTGCATCTCTTATGGTATTCAGTTGAATGAATGAATTCCAGGTGGCTGCTGATGAAGCTTGGGATACCGTAAATCAAATGAAGAGTTATGTTGAAAGTATTTTGTAATTCCTGAAAAAGAGAAGAGACTCTAGTATGTGGATGTCCTTCTAACTCTTGTGCATCAATTAAAAACACATTCACCTTCAATCATTTGTACCCGCATTCTCTTTTTCTATCTGTTTTAAATTTACTTAAGCCAATGGGCCTAGTGAGCATAGTTTGATTTTTACTAGGATTATTATAAATAACCCTACAAACGTTGAATCTTTTAATTGCTCAATATTACCTAAATCATACAAAATTTATGTTTAGTGAGATGGACCTTGACTTTTATTCAAAGTTCCATTGTCTTTTGTGGGCAGTTTAAAGTCATGCACATCAGACATAAATAGGCTAATGTTTAAGGTCGAAATATCTTTGACTGAATGAATTATAATTGACTCAATTGCTTGAAAATTAATCTGAAAACATAGTACCATACTCAAGTATGAGGGAAAATATGTAAACTATGACTTAAGAATATTTGAATCTGAGGAATGATATGAAAAAGACCTAAAAAGCATTAGAATAATTAGTTCCCAAGAATGAAGTTACCATTATTTAACAAACCCGTTAGGGGGTTGAATTATGCCAGGCCACCTAAGGGCATTGTCTACATAGTCAAATAAATAGCATCTTTTGGCTGACAGGTCCATTATGTAGACTACTTATGCAAGGACACCTAAGGGAACGTGCTGCATAGTCAGGCAAAAGAACTCTCAGAAATTTACTTTCCTAGTGCTAAAAGCCAGTGAAAGTTTATGGAGATTAAAATTTTCTAAAGTATAGAGTTTGCTGTATGGAAAGAGGTACTTGAATATGGAGAATATATTTCCAAACAAGATTATCAAAGAACTGGATGGATATCACTTGTACGAAGGTCTATCCTAAATGTAGGGAAGGAGAATATAAACCATAGACTTGAATACTTTCAGATCATGAAAAAGGATATGAGACGAATATGTTAAGGATTGCTACTTTTGCGGATCCCTGCATACTGTCATTTAAGACCAACAAGGAAAAAATAGGATTTCTTCTCAAGAATGAAGTTACTAGTATCCGAAAAACCCGTTAGGGGGTTTAATTATGTAGGGACACCTAAGGGCATTGGCTGCATAGTCAAATAATAGCATCTTTTGGCTGACAAAGCTGTTATGGAGACTTTTTATGCAAGGCCGCCTAAGGGCACGTACTGCATAGTCAAGAAAAAGAATTCTCAGAATTTTGACAATTTTGTGACTAGAAGTCAAGAAAAGGGTTATGAAGATATGAAAATATTTAAGGTTAGGATTATGACACATAAAGAAGGGTATTGTCCAATGTATGCAGAGATACAAAAATCAATACTAACCATAATCATGTTGTGGCTGGGTCTTGAATGGAAATGTTGGACTTCACTATGTATCCCATAAGGATGGGAATCAAGCCATACGTAGTTCTTAAACTACAGTTTAACGTCATGTGGGACAAAAGGATTGGAGATCTTAGTTTAGGGTCATAGAGCTTGGACCATTATAAGAAATACACAGTGTGTGTTTTCATGGGGACTTTTCAGTCAAGGGACTGAAAGCGGAATTTGGGGTTAGTCCCAAAATACTTGGGGTTGGATTCGAGGGACACTCGAACATTCCTACGTATCCCATAAGGATGGGAATCAATCCCACATAGTTCTAGAACTACCCTCTATACAAATTTGGTTTGTACATGTGAAGGGTGAAAGGGGACTTTTAGTGCAATGATGATTTAACCCAAGATAAAAGGTTCAGGTATTTCCATGTATACATGTAGTGTTTTAAATGAAACATGATTTAAAATCAATGTAAATAATGATTCCCTCTCAGGTGAGGGTATCAAGGAATATTGTAGTTTATTTTCATATTGGACAAAAGTGTTATATAGTTTAACGTCGTATAGCAAGGACGAAAGTGAACCAATGTAAAGGTATTGATTCTATGGGTGGTTTCAAAAATCAACATCGTATGAGATGGAGGTAAACCGATGTGAAGAGATTGGTTTTGGGCTTGAAACTTGGGAGGTTGCCTACGTACCCAGCCTGGAAGGCAAGGATCAAAGTCCACATAGTTCAATTAAATAATGAATTAGTGATCAAGTTGTTTTTGGGGACAAAGACCTAAAAAATGATGGTGTTGGGACTTACACATGGTTAGTAGCCAAAGAGGGTGTTATGGTTGAAGTTTTCTCTAAGATCACGTGAGTCATACTCAGTGTGAGAAACAAGAGGTAACAACAACCTTAACGATGCACAATTTAATGTCATGTAGGACATATGAAGGGACTGTGTTGTTTAAAGTCTTGCAGTTAGGACTATAAGTGCTGCACAGTTTAGTGTCATGTATCAGGGACAAAGTACACTTTAATGTCATGTAGGACATATTAGGGACTTTCTGTACAGTTTAGCATCATGTAATTATCATGATAGGGACAATACAGTTTAATGTCATGTTGGATGAAAGAGGGACTGTGCAGTTTAATGTCATCCAGTGAGGACAAAAGAGTACACCATTTAACATCATGTTGGACGTATTAGAGACTTTTTCAAAAAGAGACGATACAGTTCAGCGTCATGTTAGACAAAATTAAAAATAGTTTAAGGTCATATGTATGAACTGTGGATTGTGCAGTTTAACGTCTTGCTAGACATAAGGTACTTGCAAATAGTTTAGGTTCATATGTTGGATCGTTGATGATGCAGTTTAATGTCTAGCTGGACGGTGGTGCAGTTTAAGGTCATAACGGACCATGGTGTAGTTTAAGTTCATATTGGACCATGTTGATGTATTTTGTGTTTATACAAAATACTTCTTCAAAAATATGGCATTGGTTGGAGTAGTGATGAGTTCTCCATCCATCAAGATTAATGAATAAGCTCCATTAGAGTAGACCCTATGTATTGAGTAAGGTCCTTCCCATTTTGGCTCAAGCTTGGGAGGTTTCTTTCCTAGTATCATTGGAGTTCTGAGAACTAATACCAATTCTCCCTGAGTGAATGAATGAAGATGAACTTTTTGTTGAAAGCCTGTGCTATTTGATTCTGATAGACTTCCAAGTGGTGCAAAGTGCACAATCTTTTCTCATCTAACCGTTCAAATTCATTCAATCACTTTTGAGATTTTTCATCTATAGATGACTAATCAAAAATGGCTACTCTGAGTGAGGGTAGTTGAACTTCAATGGGCAAGACTGCTTTCGTTCCATATACCAATGAATATGGAGATGACCGCGTTACAGTGCGGGTGGTAGTCCGATAAGCCCATAAAGCATGAAAGAGTTTATCATGACATGAATTCTTATCTTTATCCACCATCTTTTGCAGTATATTGGAAAGAGTCTTGTTGAAGGCTTCTATATGGCCATTTTCCGCTGCATGATACTGAGATGAATGATTGGATTTGATGATGTATTCTTGATACAACTTCTTCACCTCGGATGAACAGAAGTTGGTGCCATTGTCCGTCAATATGGTATGAGGGACACCAAATCTGGTAATGATGTTAGACTTGATAAAGCTAACAATGCATTTAGAACTGACTTCATTGAGAGGTATTTCCTCTACCCATTTGGAAAAGAAATCAGTAGCAGTAAGAATATACTTAAACTACTTGGCCGTAGCTGAAGGGTAAGGTCCCACCACATCCATTCCCCATGTGGAAAATGTCCATGAGTATTTTGCTGTATGAAGCAACTCTGGATGTTGATGAATGAATTTGGAATGTACTTGGCATGAATGACACTTCTTTGTGAAATGAACATAATCTTTTATCATTGAAGGCCAATAGTATCCAAACCTTCGAATCTGATCAGACAGTCTATGTCCAGACTGGTGGGCACCATAGATTCCTGCATGCAATTCTTTCATGACAGCCATTGTCTCTTCCCCATCAATGCATCTGAAGAGAACTCCATCAAAACCACTTTTGTAGAGAATTTTATCTAAGTGATCTGGGCTATCATAAAGAGTAAAATTGACCACACGTCGCCGAATTTGTTCTTTCTCAGCTCTATCAGGTGGAAGTGTTCCATTTTAAAGGTATTCCCTGTTAGGTGACATACATCCTGTAGTATGACCATACGGTTCAGGAATGTGACTGAATTCATTAATTTCCTCTGTTCGGATTTGAACATAAGGTGAAATTTCATGACGGTGGGCAATACTTATGGTTGTCTCGTCTCGATTTGGATCTTCCAGAGCTGTGGCTATATTAGCCAGTGCATCAGCTTGAGCATTTTGTGATCTCAGGATATAAGAAAATGTCGGTTCTGAAGGGAATTCATCCATTAACTCTCTGACGTAATCATGCAAAGGGATTCATTCTTATTTTCTGATGGAATAATCCCCATTGACTTGTTTGATTACCAGGTCTGAATCACCTTTCACCTTTAAGTGATTCACTTGTGCTTGAAGCGCCAATTCCAAGCCTGCGATGAGAGCTTGGTATTCTGCTACATTATTGGTACCACCTTCCCATAATAAGAAGGAATAAGGTAACACTTCCTTTTCTGGATAAATGAGCACAATTCCTAAGCCAACTTTTTTGAATTTAAGATTTTCCATTTTCCTCCCTGTTGGACTTTTGGAAGCACCATCAAAGTACATTTCCCATGTCTGAGGACTATCCTGAATAGAGAAGACTTCCTCATCAGGGAGTTCAATATCTGAAGATGTGTCTTCCACTGAAGGTTGTTCAGCTAAGAAATCAGCCAGATCTTGGCCCTTTATTTCCTTTTGAGACACATATTGAATGTCGAATTGCTGCAAAATTACTTTCCACCTTTACAGACGTCCTATAAGCATTGGAGGACTAAGGATGAATTTTATTGGGTTATTGCGAGATACCAATTGGACCTCGTGATGTTGCAGGTAGTGTCTCAATTTCTGAACTTCAAAGATTAATGCCAGGGAGCACTTCTCAATACTTGAATACCGGGTTTCTGCTTCAAGCATAGTCCGACTGAGGTAGTAGAGGTTGTTTTCATTCCCAACATCATTCTTCTGAGCAAGAAAGGCACCCAATGATCTCTTTAAGGCTGTCACGTAAAGGATAAGTGGCCTTCCTTCAAAAGGTGGAATAAGTACCGGTGGAATCAAGAGATACTTTTTGAGTATATTGAATGCTTCTTGACATTCTTCAGTCCACTGGTAAGTGAGTCCCTTCTTCACCAATTTGGTGAAGGGTAAACTTTTTCCTGCTAAATTGGCGATGAAACGCCGAATATAGGCTGAGGGTCCTTGAAGTCCTCTTAATTCTTTCAAATTTCGAGGAGGTTACATACCAAGGATTGACTTTTTCTTCTCAGGATCTACTTCAATACCACTATGGTGTACAACAAAGCCGAGAAATTTTCCTGAGGTTACCCCAAAAGAAAATTTTAAGGGGTTCATCTTCAAATTATGTTGTCGAAGATTGCGGAATATGAAATCCAAATCAGCCAAGTGATTAGAACGTTGTTATTATTTGACCACCAAATCGTCCACACAGCATTCAACAAACTTCCCTAAAAAGGGTTTGAAGATACGATGCATGGAACGCTGATATGTTGCACTTGTATTCTTTAAGCCAAAGGGCATTACCCGGTAGCAAAACAGACCCTGAGGGGATCTGAAGGCTGTGGATTCCTCGTCTTCTGGGGCCATTCAGATTTGATTATATTCGGAATATCCATCCATTAAGGAAAGTGCTTCATAGCCAGCTGTTTCATCAATTAAAAGTTCTGTAATCGGAACTGGGAAATCATCCTTAGGAAAATGCCGATTAAGATCTCTGAAATCGATGAAAACTCTAATTTTTCTATTCTTCTTCTTCACAGGGACAATATTATCCAACCACTTGGGATATTGAACTTCTCTGACAAAGTTAGCTTTGATAAGATTATCCACTTCAGCTTCAATTTTGGAAGCATAAGTTGGTTGTGTTCTTCTCGCGGCTTGCTTAAATCCTCGATGTTCTTCTGGTAAACCCAAATGATGAGTAGCCACATCAGGATCAATCCCGGGCATTTCTGTATAGTTACAAGCAAATATATCTCTATTTTTCTTTAGAAAATAAATATAAATCTCTTGTTCTTCAAGAGTCATGGCCGCACTGATTAAAGTGGGGCGTGGATCTTCTTTTGTACCCAGATTTATTTCTATGAGTTCATCCACGGTGGTAGAGATACCCTCTTCAAATTCTGGAGGAGATTCTATGAGATCTTCCTCTTCTTCTTCATCATGTGTTATTTCTTCCATTTATACTTGCATAGCAGATAATGAAGCAAAATTTCCATGATCAGAAGAGATGTTAAAATTTGAACATCTTGAAGAAGAGGCTTCCATTTCTGACCCAATTGATGATGAAGGGTCTTCCTTGGGAAATAAATAGGAGATGATGGATTGAGAATCTACATCATTGTTCACCTCTGATGTTTCTATAACTTCTTCTCGCCTGGTTGGAGAAGTATAGACTTGATGGATTTCAGCAGATGAAACGGAGACATCTCCATTTGAGCTTTCATCATTGCCTGGTGGGTTACCAGTTTCTCCCATGTTGTCCAGTTCGATTGCCGTAATTGACATTATGGATCTTTCCATAAGAGTATTTTGATTTGGGTCAACCCTGTGAATTTGACTAATAGGCAACACATAATCTATACTCACATGCGCAAATGGATTTACTGGAATCTTTTCCAAACCATATGGAGCATTAACTTTGGTAATCTCCCTAGTTGTGGATTTATCCTTTCCCTTCATGTGATAGAATTACGCCTCAATGTATTGAGACTCACATGTCTTTAATGGGGCCTTATCACTATACAATGTCCCAACCTGACCATCAAAAAAATATTTGAGACATTTATGGTATGATGAAGGGATAGCCGCATGTTGATGTAACCAGGGTATTCCAAGCAAGATGTTGAAAGCTGAGTCTTGATCAACAACCATGAAATATGAATTGGATACAAGATCTCAAAAATGAGTTTTGAGTGTAACTTCTCCCAGTGGTTCTTGTTCATTTTTATCATATCCTTGTAACATCATGATAAAAGAAGATAAATCAGATTCCGTGAGGCCCAATTGACGAAGTGTACGAATGGGCATGAGGATGACTCCTGAACCATTATCAATGAAAGCTCTTCAGACGTCTATGCCATTGACCTTTCTAGATAAGTACAAAGGTCTAATATGTCCATGCACGACATCATCTTCATCTTCATCAGTGAAAGAAATCACTGCATGGCATTCCACAGGATTATTCTCTACGTGATAGACTTCAGCTGTAGAAATTTCAGTTTCAAACTCACGAGGACTTGACAAAGCCTCGATGAGTGCCTTCCAAAGATCCTTTGAAAGATTCAAAGCATCCAGAATTGATAACTTGTCCGGTACTTGGGCCAGGTGTTTCAATACATCATACTTTTGATCCAGAGGTCTGCATTTCCCAATAGGAACATGTGGTTTAGGAGGTGACTTGGAAGCAGATGCTTTGGAAGTTGATGCATCTTGTATCGGGATAGGAATTGGCAATATTCCTAGTTTTGGAATATTAGAATGATTAGATCCATTTACTTGCTGAGAGGAAGAAGATGGAACCTTCAACCAGTCTTCCAGAATAACTGTGCAAGGACTGAATTTACTATTGGTGGAAGAACTTTCTTGTTCTTGTTGAGCTCGCTGAAGGGCTCTTCCACGAGTTTCTACTGCGTACACAGTTCTAGCAGGGGTAGAATTGGAATAGTGGCTTCTGAAAGATCCACGTCTTCCCCTGTATCCTGACCTCTAGAACTTCTTCTGATTCCTCTATTTGATATAGGGAATTCGGGCTCATCATAATCGAAACTGCAACTGGCATACAGATCTGTTAATTGAATCATATTAACAGAACCGAAAATCAATTCTTCATTCGATGAAGACTCTGCCTGACTAGCCAATTTAGGTTGTGTCATTTTATGGGGTGGTGACCATTGCTTCGAAGTAGATGGAATGAAATATTCTAGGGTCAAAGACAACTTAGGCTTTGACACACACTCATCTTCTTCTGATTCTTTCCCTTTCTTTGAATCATGCCATTTCTTTGAGGATTTTCCCTCTGATGAAGAGGGTTTTGCTGCGGCATTCATGATAAAAGGAACAATTGGTTTCTTCAATTGCATTCACAAAATAGTATGAGTTCGGTTGATCATCTTTCTAACCATCCACTCATCATATTTTTGTGCATTTTTGTTCTTAACTTCTTGCTATTCGCCTTCCTCCTCTGGAACTGTAGTAGTTACACATGCTACCTGAGCTGAAGAACCTTTCAGTTTGACCTGTCCCAAGTCAACCATCTTTTGCAGGAGGTCTTTGAAGACAAAACACTCTTGGATGGGATGTCCCAGCATCTGATGAAATGGGAAATAATTGGTACGGTCTTCATCTCCTTCCTTGTTTGGCCTCTTGGGCATTTGAAATTGAACCAAATTATTTTCCAGAGCCGAAATTAAATAACTAAGAACTTGTTCATTTAGGAAAGAGTATGTTTTTCTCTTTGGATCCTAAAATTGTTTTCATCTTTGATCTCTTTGATCGTCTTGATGAAACGGCCTCTACTGTTGGCGCTCATGAGGTGGAGCCCTTCGAGAAGATGAAGGTTTTGAAGTAGAAGCAGGTACAGGTGCTTGCTTAAGCACAACTATAGCAGTCTCTGCTTTACCCATTCTACTTCCTGGAGCTGATGGAATTACACGAGATTTAGCCTTAGTCTGTATAAGAGAATCTTCAATCTGTTGAGCGATTGAAGTAAGGTCTCGAAACCCTCCTGTGTATTTCACAGGGATCAATGACGTGCATAATTTTTCACGCAGATTTACCACACAAATTGGCAACAGTTCTTCTTGAGGGAGTGCTAAGCTCAGGGAATATGTTAACCCCTTACAGTGAGCAATGAAATCAGATACTCTTTCATTCTCCCTTTTCTTATAGTTTGTAAGATCGAAAATTGTTGTCTTTGGAAAAGTTGAGCTGAATTAAAGAAGAAATCATTGATAGAGATCTTCCCATCCATTAATTGATTGGGATTTCAAGCTTGTATACTAGACAAAAGCTGGTCCTTGCAAGGTTTGCACGAAGCACCTGAGTTTCACCGCTTATTGCTGCTCCGGAGTTCCCATCATAGTATCGCAACAAGACATTTAATGCATCAAATGTTGTTCAGGATCTCCTGATCCATTGAAAATAGGGAATATAGGGTTCCAAAAATTAGATGGGGGAGAGATTGAATCTACCCATTCAGGGTAACCTTTCTTTTCCAGTTTAACCTGCACACGCTTTCCCTCCATAGCTTCCAACCGAGCTATTAATGACTCAATAGTAGTTATTAACTTTTTAGAAACATCCGGTTGAGCTTGAATCTAAACAGGTTCACTGACTGGAGCTTGGACAGGTATGTCAGCTGGTACTAGAACTGATGGCAGCACTGCTAATTGTTGTTACACTTGACCCATAAGATTAAACATGTGAGGGTGTACTGATAAAGGAGGATATTATTGATCCATCTCAGTAGCTGCAAAAAAATTCCTTGGCTGACTAACTGCAGCACGCTTAGGAGGAATACTACCCTGAAGTAGTTCTGCATTCATCTTCCTCAATTCCTTCATTTCTTCCTCCTGTTGTGAAAATCTTTTCTATAGTGAGAGTGATTGTCCTTCTCCATAGGGAGAATATATAACCTGATTCTTCCCCTTTCCCTTGTTTGATCCCCTTCAGAGAGGGGGAAGTGGGTTATTTGAAGAAACACCCAGATTTTGGGTAAACCTTTGATTTCGTGTACGCGCACCTTCTTCATTTGTGTCTGTGCATACAACTTCCTGAACAGGAACCTCTTCGTCTGATCCCTCTAAGTGAGCCTCATCTGGTGGATCAGCAACAACGACATTGATGACATTGATTGATGCATAATGCATTTCATCCCTTCTATTAGAATTTCTATGATATTGTCTCCTTCCATGTCTTTGATGAGACATTTCCTTTTGTAGATTTTATCCCTCAAGATCTTCTTGACGAACCGTAATTTGGAGGGAATCTCCTGATAATTTGGCTCTTCGTTCCTCTTGTGGCTTCTTCCCCAATCGAGAGAAGGCTGACTTTCTTTGAGGAGGGGATTGATGATTTGAAAAAGTCACCAGTCCGGTGGACTGGGGCTGTTCCTGCTGTCTTTTATCAACTCCTCGAATCATATTTGTTAATTCCGAGGGTTGGTTTAAAAGAGTCCCTAGTATAGTGAGCTGGGGTGGCTCTTGACATGCTATGTCTGAGACTTTCTTAAAATATCTCCTGATCTGGCGGACCTTGGTCCGAAAATTAGCAGGATGCATCAACCGACATCCACTTTTATCACCCGGTTCAAAAGACCGTTGGATGATTTCCGACACTTCTGTCACTTGGTGATGTGCTTGCTCCAAACGAGAGGCCTGTTCAATATTCTCGTTTTCTTGATGCAGGAGTAATTCAACAACTTGTTCTCTGTATTCTTGATTTTGAGAGGAACTAGTTGAAGCCTGTTCTTGGGAAATATTTTGATTAGAAACAAAGCCAGGTATCTGTGGCCGGCCATGGGAAATAACATTGCATGAGACCATTTTCGACGGGCTTTGCTGACTGGAGAGCACCGTGAAATATAGTGCTCCATGAACACCCCATCCTCTGACATGAATACCAGATGGGGCATTGGAAATTAACTGGCACAACTTTCTTAGTGCGCCAAGGCATGGATGCTGAAGGGCTCTCTGCTGCTTTTTATCCTTCGGATATCGAGAGACTGATAGAGAAGCCAAGTCAATTTGGCGTTGTGATCCTTATATTATCTTAACATGATTTTCATATTTATCATAAGATAATACTTTCTTTGTCAACTGAAAAATAGTTTTCCATATGTTGAGACGAATATCATGAATTCCATCTTCTATCAACATTTCTGGAATGTCGTACTGAGAGTCGGCCAGAGGCCAAAACATGACTGGCACTTCACCTTTCGCCAGTTGTTTTCTGATGTTCAGCATTTCCTCTTTATCATTTGATGAAGATTATTCTACCTGTTTTGACCAGACCTAGTGCTTCCTTGTTGGTTCATTGGATTCAATATGATTGGTAGAGAAATCACTGATTAAACTAGAAGATTCATGACTTAGGGGTGGTTAAGAGAATGACCTACACCCTCGTCTATCTTCCGATTGAGAAAGTATTTAACCTGCCAACGATGAAACATCAGACATGAATGGTTTCACATTTACAAGTGCCTCAAGATAAGAAGGATTTCTCGGCACTACATTGTCCACTGGAGAATTTTACGGGCAATGTGCATCACTACTGTGGAGAGGACTTTCACAGCGAAATTCATCATCATGGGGAGGACCACCATGGTGGGTTACAACAAAAGATGAGATATCTTGCTCCTTGGTCTTCTGGCCACACAGAGGGTTCCTGTGGCTCGCATCTAAAGATGAAACTTCGAGATCGAACGAATTGTCATGAAGCAAGCCTTCATGAGGAAGTGTCTATTGAAGACCTTTGGAATTAATGTTCCCACTATTGGGAAATGAGGGAGTATAATCTTGAATTCCAACAGATAACTGTCTAAGGGCTTCAAGAACTCCAACATCGAGCAAGGCCTTGTTACAGATTGGCTCTTGATCTCTTGATTGTGCTGGGCAGGTCTTTTTATTAGACGCCTTCTTACTCATCTTGGAAACCACTTGTTGACGAAAGTGGCAGCTCTAAGCAGGTGTATGTGCCTGATCATGAGAGATGCCCAGGTTAGGCTGACGATCTCCACTCAAATCATGTGTATGTGCCTGACTTGGTTGTCCGTATGATATGGGGGAGTATGCCCCACAACCCTCTTGGACTGGAACAGATGTGTGTGTCTGTTCTGAAGTGAACTGTTGATGTGTCACTCTACTGGTAGGGATAGATTTATGTGTCTTTCACTGAGATGCCACTGAAGTTGTTATAATATCCTGACAGGCATCCAGGATATGAGCAGGAATTTTCTTCTACTCTTTCACCATTGATAGAATATGCTTGGTGACTTTAGCTGCCGGAACAGGGATATACGTCCATTTTGGGCTTGGAGTAGGTGTATATGCCTGATCCTGTCCTCCTTTTCCAGTCAGTGAATCCTGATTGTAATCAAGTGTAGGGCCAGAGAGTTGAGTCTGCGTCCTGTTTGTCGCCAGAGTTTTCCGACTGACTTCTCCGAATGCTACCAAGCGAGACTGTTGGTAGTCTTGATCAATACTAGAAGGTGTATGTGCTTGCTGATTTCACTTCACCGAACGTGGATGAAGATATCCATCATATGTAGTCAAACGATCCTGCTGACTTGCTGGTGATGTATAAACAGGTGTATGTTCCTTCTTATAGTACTCCGTCGGAATTGCCAGGCGGGATTGGTGTGATGCTTCCAGATGAGTCTACTGGACAACAGAATTAAAACGGGCAGGTGTGTGTGCCTGCTCGTTACTTGCCACCAAGTTAGGTTGGTGGACTTCTCCGGAGATGGGAGAGATGATAACCTACTCACTGTTAACCGGACATCGCCTCTGGTGATTCGTCTTGCCAGCTCAGGTTCGAGGAACCTGAGCCGAACGCCTGGAGTCGGTACCCTCATCATGTTGAGGGTGCACTGCCGCATGAGTCTTGTGGCGATTATTGGTGGGATCCCTCGGGAAGGACCCCTGTCTGCTTAAATTAAGGCCCTAAGGGACCTGCTCATTCACCTCCACAGAATAAGGGAGCGAATGGTGATTGCGTTCTGTGGATAACGACCCGAAACGGTTGGAGATGGTGGTTAGCACCGCCTACTTCTCGATCACTGGTCGTCGCTGTCCGGATAACCAGGGTGAGTTATTCACTTGGAGGGCTTGTCGGGCAGCCTCCAGAGTTGGAATGGTACCGTATTGATGGTACTCCTTAACCAGCACATTTGATACCCAGCGTTGAAGACACTGAGTAGGTGATATCGTCCTCAGAGCGGACGATGATCCAATAGGAGTAGCAGCAGTGGCATTCGTAGCAACGATATTCACAGGTGTGAACTTGAGAGCAGCCATTTCTTAGAATGCAGAAAATCTTAGAAAAGAGTGCATGTTTGGTATAACAGACATAATCAAGATAAATTCCACCACTACATCTTTTGGATTAGCACATAGGTCAATGATTGTTTTTGTTGGCCTTCTCATTGAGTTTTAAATAGGGGCCTAACAAATAATCAAAACATCATTTTGACTTGGTTAAGGATTCACGTCGGGTTCACCATCTTTTGTTCCCCTCTGTAATTGGGGATGAGCTCATTGATTTAAGGTTCAAACATTCCATGCGGTTTCTAACGGGTTTGTTCGTAGAACTGGAAACATCCAATGATTCCATATCCATTTGAACCTACTTTCCAAAGGTATTCACTCATTAGTTGTGGACTGATGAGGCTTAGGAATTTTCATTGGTTGAGAGGATGAGAGGTCGGACTCATCACACCTTTTTGAGGGGAATTATTATATACTCTGGGACTCTCTTTATAGATTTATGTTATGTTCGTGAATCCTTATTACATTACCAAGTATAAAATGAGCTTTACTTTAGATCTGACAATCAATGATTGATATGTAGAAAATTTAGAGAATCTTTTATATGTATTCGAGGTTATTCATCGATAGAGAATCATCTGTATTTATTATAGATTCTTACTTAATGGTATCCTTTGATACATAAAATTCTCTTGGTCATTATGATGACCATACTAGTTTTAAAGCAACTCAGTGGGGCACTTGAAGTTTATTGTCTTTCAGAAGGACATTGATTATTTTTGAGTTGGGATCATACCCGCAGATGGGATACCTACATATCCTTTGTTTTGGAAAAGGAATCAGAACCCACATAGTTCGAGTAAGGGAATATGATGTTTATGATTGATGGCTCAATGAAAGATGTAATAATTACTTTTACACTCTAATCTCACATGAGCCAAGCTCAGTGTGAGAAACAAGAGGTATTGGTAAAACCAGACAGTTGTTCCATGAAAGATACAATCATAAGAAATGATGTGGGGAATATGTATGTATGACTGCCCAAAATAGATGAAGATTAGGATTTACTTTAGGGAATAAATCCAGGAACCTGATCCATAAAGGTATATGTACTTTATGGAGATTTGGATACTCTAATTTGGGGCTTACTCCTGAAAAGGAGGCCCAAATTAGGAGGGGGATTATGATTGGGTTTTACTCCTGAGAAGGAGATCTAGATGAAAAGTAAATTAGGACTGCTTAAGAGAAAATTAAGGGACTTGGGGATTAATCCTAAAGAGTATGCCCATATTTGAGACCGGGGATTACTCCTGAAAAGGAGGCCCACGTTAATGAGGACTTGGGGATTACTCTTAAGGAGGATGCCAAGATTTGGGAATTTTAAGATTGGGGCTTACACCTAAAAAGGATTCCCAGATTAGGGGACTTGGGGCTTACTCATAAGGAGGATGCCCAGAATTTAGAATTAAGACTGGGGCTTATTCCTGAAAAGGAGGCTCAGTTTAAGGGGTTCTCTCATCTTTAAAGGATGATGTCGAATGAATGAAATCTCAATCTTTAGTGACAAAAAGATATGAAAATCACTAGGTTTTGAGAAATGTTCAATGGAGTTCCTTTCAGATAAGGAAGGAAAATCAAGAAATCATGCCATAAATGGATTTAAAGAGTGTCTTGAAGACTAAATCTTGAATAGGAGAGGTGGAACAGAATAAGAGGGGTTAAATGAGAAATAAAGGCACCCAAAAAGGTAGGGGTGCACAGGTCCTGGAAGGCGCGCAAGTATTGCATGGGAGCAGAAAGTTTTGGTCGTGCAGGTATACCTACACGACACATAGGTACTTGCATGTTTGTAAACCAGCACGGTAATACTTGGGCGATCCTTGACCAATGCCTTTAGAATTATCCTGATTTACTTACAGAAGAGAGGCACACAAGTTTTGGTGAGGAAGTTGGGTAGTGCTCAAGTATGTTCATTTCCATTAAGGGTAAAACACCTTAGGTGCGCAAGTGTTAGTGAATTCTAACACTTAGAGCTTACTCCTCTTGTTCAGACCTTCCATTCTAGGTAAAGAATTACCTTAGAAGTGTTCGGAAGACCTAAAGAAGAGACTTGGGCGTTCAGAGCTCTAAATCTGAATTCTGGAAAAAATTCCTCCTCGAAATGGGGGGCCCACAGGGTCTATTTATAGGCTGGAGAAGACCCTGGTTGGTTATCCTTTAGGGAGCGCAAGTCACTTGCGCGAACATTATGTGTCACGCATGTATACTTGTGCGACAGTGATGAAACTTACACGACCCTTGTGCTTTTGAAGCTTTGTTCATGCCTTTGTCGATTTTTGATGTTTTCTTCAAAGGATGAATCAATTTGTGCTAAGTCATTTCCCTTTCCATTCTTTTAGAAAATGTGACGAAAAGGAGCGTCAACACTCATCTTGGAGGGTACACCTTCCTAAATGCCGTTCCTCCTCTGGGCAACGGCCTGCGACCATCTCTCCTGAACATTGCCGGGGTTTCACCGATGACACTCAATGAGGAGGGCATAAGGATCAGAATTGGTAACAACGCCAACATTAACTTTAGCCCATTCCCCGCCCCGGTCGGCCAGATGATAGACAATGGGAAAGGCTCGCTGGAGCAGCAAGAATACTTCCAGAGCATCTGAGGCGGGGTGCTTGTGGCTCGGATTGATGGGAATATCATCTATGAGCCTTACGTTCCATCCCGATTCACCAGGCAGTTCAGGTGCCTCCAGCGAATGCTGAAGAAGGTATTCACGGATGTCCAAGAGGATAAGAATCCTTGTGTCCTTCCCCAGATGTGGTTAATGTTCACCACTTGTGGCTCTGGTGACGTCATTACCCTTCCTCCCACTAAGGTCGATGCTGGCCTATCAACCGAGTTTGCCGAGCATTGGGCTATCGCATACTCTGAGGGGATTTTACGCAAGCGAGTCTGGAAACTCGAGACTACCCGTGTGGAACCCATGCGATGAGAGAGCATGAAAGGTGCCTCTAAAAGGGGAGACCAGGGGTGCATCAGCCAGAAAGTCCTGTGCAAGCTGGGACCTCAGCAGCGAGGACATAACATGGTGTCGCTGCAACCTCGTTGCCCGGAGGGGGGCCACACGACGTGGCCAGAGAGATGCCCGGGAAGCAAATAAGATACCTACTCGAACTTTCCCATGATGCAATCTTTCCGGCATTGTGGTCGGCCTCGATGACCCTCCAACAATCAATGAGCATTGAAGCCCTCTGGCAGAAGACAATTTAGGATGGGATCCAGCTGCAAGAGGTCAGGCTCATCCGGGTCACCGACCAGGTAAAATTACATCGGCGGCATGCATATCTAACGACCATGGACACATACGCATGCCAAAGGGGTCGGCTTGCGGATCCACCTTTCCGGGCGAAAGTGATACTCGGCCAAGAGCATGATCCAGAAATGATGATGCCGAGAGAGGGAGATAGTGATGATGAGCCAGAGGGAGAGGAGGAAACTGGAGAAGATGAAGGTGAAGGAGAAGATAAAGGAGAAGGTGAAGATGAAGGAGAAGGCGAGGGGTCACAGGGGGAGGCCTACCAAGGGAACCTCCGGGAGAGCGGCGAGATTGCCAGCTCAGATCTTGACATAACCAAGATACTTGAGGTCTATCTCTATCCTTATTCATCCTCCATTATCCATTCTCTTCTATACTTTCAAATCCATTTTCCTATCTCACTCAGGAGCACATAGGCACTGATCAGGCATCCCTAATAGAGGAAGGAGGAGAGGCGCTGGTGGGACTGGATGGGGCTTCGACACCCATCATCGAACTGACAAGCACTGAGGGGTCTCCTTCCACGATAGCTCCCGTAGTGACTAGAACACTGGAGGCTGACGCTCTGGGTTCTTGTAAGTCCCCTTATTCGCTACTGGTGATTACTTTTAGAGAACCCAACTAATTAGGATGCTCCTTGTATAGTGATCTCAGCGTTGGAGGCTCGTCGGGCTGCTGAACCCGGGCCGTCCGTGAGTGGGCTAGTGGAAAACGTACTACCTCCTCCAGAACATACCTCCCAAACTAAGTCATCCCTGAAAATTGGTGAGAAGGGGATGATGGACATCATCGGTGTTGTCATTGGAACGAGGCCGGAATCTAACGAAGGAACTACACCGGTCAGGGTGGGAGAAGAAGGTTTCCTGGACGTCAAGGATCCTATTCCTCATGAAGGCATCCCTAAGGCAGATCATGCTACTGACCTGCTGGCTGCCTTTCCTGCATACCAGCCCACTGATCCCGAGGAGATAGATGATTCAGACTCGGATGCGGCCGAGGAGAGCCGAATGACACGACAAAAAGGGTGGAAGTGTATCTAGTGCTTTCTTGGGCACCCTTAGACAGATTGGATGAGGCAGATGGGATCACTCTAGACCTGGCTACGTTTCCTATGTGCCGGAGGGGATGACGCTCAATGCCTTCATCTGACAGTCCGTGATTACATGTCTGAGAAGATACATGAGAGACGGCCGACGCACCGACTTTTCCCAGTGTCGGGAAAGACCGGTGAGCACCCGAGCATTCCTGTGGGAGGATCAGGAAGTCTAGCGCCTCAAAGGGTAGGCGGCAGAGAAAAGGCCTTCATTGCAACATGCTCTCAGATCATGGAACAAATAATGGCCCAACTGGCTGATGCCCAAGAACAACTGATAGAGGCGAGTCACCAAATTACCATACTTCAAACGGAATGGACGCAGGCACAAGCTAGGATTGGTGAACCGCGATCTGTGTCTGCTGATGAAGAGAGAGTCTTCAGGGAGCGAGAAGTAGTCTTGGAGGCTACCAGCCAAAGGGTAGTGGCGTTGGAAAGATCAATCTAGCATGCTGATCCTTAAGGGCTCTGTTTTGGCCATCTCATGAACTTTTTTCTTTCACTGCTCAATATTTCGATCCAATGTGTGGACAAATATATTTATCTCTACCTTTGGTCTGATATGCTCAACCATAATCCTGAAATGAATAAAAATTCACCCCTAAGCTCATGTGGGTTGTACCCACTGCGGGAAACAAAGGATGCTCGTGTAATCATTTCGTTCGACTGTGGGGCATTAACAAAACTTTAGGCATCCGAAATTAGTCCCGGATTTCTGAGGAGGAGAGGGAGGTCCAGCCGAAGGGATGGTACCTCAGACCGATCAATATATCGTCTCCTCAATGTGTTCTAACACACAAGTGGGGCAATTCCGGGGGCATTGAAACCCATCCGAACATAGGGATATGAAAAAGGTGAATTTCTTTACCCAAATTCGGAACACTATCGGGGGCGCGATGATGGACGATAACTGTTAGTCATGGAAGAAACGCAGCATCCATATCGCATTGGCCTGAAATGGAGACAACAAATTAGGGTTGACCGTTGACCATGTTCGCAACACGGGGCCTAACTCAAACATCATCGATCAGTCTTCCGAAACGTTGGCCTAGGATAACAGGCGGAATGTAGGCCAATCATCTACACTGTTACAATTGGCAGAACAAAGGTCTATCATCCATATTGTTACTACAGGTGGACCACAGGTTGAGCATCCATACTGTTAGGGGGTCCCATCAAACATGACCCGTCTTCCGGAATGTTGGCCCAGGACCGCAGGCGGACCGTAGGTCAATCATCCATATTGTTACAATAGGAGGACCAAAGGTCTATCATCCATATTGTTACAGAAGGAGGACCACAGGTCGAGCATCCATACTGTTAGGGGTCCCATCAAACATGAAAGAGGATGAATATCCGAATAAAGGGGCACGCAAAGCGTGGAAAGTGGAGTGGTGGTTTGTTCGAACGGAATCCAACACTCCCAAAATTGCACCACTGTGGTGAAGGCGCATTAGATAGATGTATTAATCTGGTCACGATCATCCCAATTTTTAGACAGGACTTCTCTGGTGAGAGAACTGTGGGGCATTCCGAACTTATTCGGGGAAAATGATGCAGTTACACAACTCCCCAAGTAGTCAGGCCAAGGGGTCGACAGTGATGAGGGATGGGATTGGTGATCCCTGGGACTGGACCCAAGATGAAATGTTCAGGCATTACTACATATCTCATAAGGATGAGAATCAAACCACACATAGTTCTAGAAAGGGTCTTAGTTTAAAGTCTTAGAGCTCGGACCAAAGAGTAAGGAGGGTGGGAGACACATGGTAAAGCGGGTTCGAAACCCGATGTGGATGAGGACAAGGTCCTACTTACCATGTGCTCCTTGGAGAAGTGTTTAGGCTGAGGAACCGAACACGAAAGTTAGGCTGGGCCTATGGGGAAGTTCCTAGGTGCTCCTACGTATCTCATAAGGATGAGAATCAAGCCATACATAGTTCTTGGAGGTTCCTTTTAACGTCGTGTAGGACAGGAAACAGGAGGGCTAATTATCATAACATGGTCTACGTGGGGTGGCTATTGCAAACCCAATGTGAATGAGGACATAATCCTATACCACGCCATGCGATCCTGTAGTCAAGGTCCCAAAGGCAAGACAGACACGATGAATCAGCAGACATCAAGCTTGACCCAAAAAAAATAGGCATGGGCGTTCCTATGTACCCCATAAGGATGGGGATCAAGATTCACGTAGTTCTTGAAGGGTGGCACGACACAACATGGTACCTGTGAAAAGGACGAAAGAGGCATGCGAGTCTATCCCTCGCACCAAAAGAAGCGGAATTTGATGTATCTTGTTTGTCCTTGAAGGAGAATGGTTTTTCTTTTTTGGAATGACCGGCCTAGGGTAGAAATTCCTGGCATCACCACAATAATCAAGACGTAACAGGCATTGATGAATTTTATGGTAATTGACCAATACCCAACGCGATGTCCCCTATGGAGAGGTCATCACAATGCAGTTCTGTTTTTCGTCGAGCGGCCGAGACGATATCATCACAGTTTATGGTCGTATGGATCGGACCTGGGGGAACATGCATGATGCGATAAGGCATACCCGATGTAGATGAGGACATAATCTCATACCATCACCATGCACGATTCTGGGATAGGATCCTCGGGATAAGGATCTGACGAGGGTCCAACAATTAGGGGGTAGGAGACACTAGCTTCCAGCTGAGCTAGGCCCGAAACGCAATGTCTGGGCGACTCCTCGTTTCCCATGGGGATGAGGGTCAAGCTGTGCATGGTCCTTAGAGAAAACCCAAGCATATAATCTTAGCGCTCAGATCGCGGGAGCCCCAAAAGACGCCATCATGCAGATTTTCCCACCTGACGTGTGGAGGTGCACTGAGGGTTAGTGCAAGGAGTGTCGAGATTCCACCTTGACACGATGGGATGGAACATAATGTGAATCATGCAACCAACATTCAGGGCCTGAAGAAGTTGGAATGACGACGGGTGATTACTGCTGACCATGTTCAAAAAACAGCAACCTGTCGTGTTAGCCTAAAATGGGGAAAAAAATGAGCATCGACTGTAGACTATGTTCGCAACGTGGAATTTGTATCAATTTGTTGTTTGAAACCCTCGGGGAGTTGGCCCGTGATGGTAGGAGAGTCCTTAGGCATTGTATCCAGGCCATTCTTAGGGGTCCATATGGGTGTGAAAGGTAATGAGGGGGAGGGGGGAATGAATCAGAGAACAAATCTTGACAACTGAACGGAACTTTCCTAAGTTGAATTTGACACTCCAGGTCCTAGAACAGAGTACTCTGAATACATTAGCAGACCACTGGAAAGGGTCGAAGGGCTCAATTTGAGAGCAGACAAAAGACGTCGGATTCTCAGGGGAAGGGGGCATGGTGCCAAAATCCCTGTACCACACCTATATATCCCCCTCATGGAGAGGGATAGACCAAGAGGCCGAGGTGACCGTGAGATCGTGGGATCCCTCAAGAGACGGGGCTGGACCTGAAATCTAGGTGTTCAGGTGGACCTACATATCCCGTAAGGATGGGAATCAAGCCACACATAGTTCTAAAAGCACAGTTTAACGTCATGTAAGTAAATGAGAGGAATTTCATACGAGAATCTGTACAGCACAATGAGTAATCATCACACCATACAATCCCACAGGAGAAAGCCTGGGTCGGGGCCCGAGGCTGGGCCTCGGTCAGGGAGGCCTGACCGGCTTGCAGTTTAACGTCTTGCGGGATGAGAAGAGGAGGAAACCTCTAATAAATGCGGTATACGGTGTGGAGACTAATCTGACATGAATGAGGACATAATCCTAGACCACACCATGCAATCCCGTAGGTGAAATCCTAGGCCGGGGCCCGAGGCTGGGCCTCAGTCAGGGAGGCCTGACCGACTTGCAGTTTAACATCTTGTGGGACGAGCGTGTAGTTTAAGGTCATGCGGGACCGGTAGGCTCAGGTAAAGTACTACTTGAGAAACTTGGTGTTGGTGGGAGGAGTGTCACGCTCACCATCCATGGTCATGAGGGAGTACACACCATTGGGATAGACCTTATGGACGATGAAAGGGCCCTCCCATTTGGGCTCCAACTCTGGGGGTTTCCTACCGGGAATCATTGGCGCCCTGAGGGCCAGTATCGGGTCACCTTGCAGGAAAGAGCGAAGGCGAACCTTATTGTTGAAAGCTCGATCCATCCTACTCTGATGCCTTTCTAGGTTGTGTAACGCACGAAGCCTATTCTCGTCCAGCGCTTCCAATTCAGATAGATGGATTTCGACAACTCTATCTGGCGCTTGCTGGTGATACACCGCCATGCGCAATGAGGGAAACTGAATCTCGATGGGCAGGACGACCTCCGCTCCATACACCAGAGAATATAGGGTCACCTGTGTGGAATTAAGAGTCGTCGTCCGATAAGCTCAGAGGGCGTTGGGGAGTTTTTTCGGCCAACTTTTCTTGTTCTGACCAACCATTTTTTGCATAATGTTAGAGAGAGTTTTTTTAAATGCCTCGATCTGTCCATTCGCCTGCACATGATAGCGGGAGGTATGGTTAGAGTGAATGTTGTACTTGGCATAGAATTTCTTCCGATCGACTGCTCAGAAGTTGGTGTCGTTATCCATGAGGATAGCGTGAGGCACTCCAAATCGATAGACGATGTTGGAACTCACGAAGTCAGCGATAGAACGGGCTTTGACTTCCTTGAGCGAAATTGCCTCCACCCACTTGGAAAAGAAATCCGTAGCAGTCATAATGAACCAAAATCGGAGAACCGTCGCCGATAGGTAAGGTCCTACGATATCCAACCCCCAGACAGCAAAGGGCCAAGAATACTTGGTAGTGTGGAGAGGCTCCGGTGGTCGATGGACAAAGTTAGCATGAACTTGGCATGCATGGAACCTCTTGGAAAACTCGATGCAGTCATAGATCATAGAGGGCAGGAAGTACCCCAGCCTACGAATCTGGTGAGATAACTTCAACCCGGCCTGATGGGCACCACAGTAACCAGCATGAACCTCTTGCATGACCTGTGGAATCTCGACTCCTTGAAGGCAACGGAGGATAACACCATCCAATCCGTGTTTTTAAAGGATCTGCTCATGGCTGGGACTGCTATGAAGGGTAAACTGCAGCGCGCGACATTAGATTTGCTCGCACTTAGCCCAGTCTGACGGAAGATTACTGCGTTGGAGGTATTCAACCAAGGGTGTCCTCTATTCAGGAACTATTTTAATCGCTGCATCTAAAGTACCGGGGGATCCTGACGTAGGGGAACCAGCGGTAAGATGGTTCACTCGCGGGATGTGATCATCCTCCGGGGTAACAGAAGCAATGACTCTCTGGTGCGCTATGTGGATAATCAGGTCGTTCTGTTCGGGCTCTGAAAGCGATGCGGCCAGGCTGGCCAAAGCATCTGCTCGACCGTTCTGTGACCGAGGAATATGAACAACCTCTAGCCAAGAAGGGAACTGGGCCATTATATGGAGGGTGCACTCCAACAATGGCACGAGTTCTGGCTTTCTGACAACATAGTCAACATTGAACTACTTGATGACCATCTCAGAGTCCCCTTTCACATGCAGATGGGGTACATCAACCTCGAGAGCCAGCTTGAGGTCAGTGATGAGGGCATGATACTCTGCCTCATTGTTGGTGCAGCCCTCTGACAACAGGAATGAATATGGCAGAATGACTTGCTCCAGGGTTATGAAGATGATACCCAGGCCCACTCTGTTGAGCCTAAGATCGTTGATTCTCCTACCGGTGGGGCTCTAAGAGGCACTGTCAAAGTGCATCTGCCAACATGGGGTGCCATGATCGACTGAGAGGATTGCCTCATCAGGAAAACCTAAGTCCAGCACCTGATCCACAGAGGTTGGGTGGGCAGATAAAAATTTTGCCAATGCTTGTCCTTTGATAGCCTTCTGAGGTACGAACCTAATGTCTAACTGCGGGAGGATCACCGCCCACTACGCTAGTCATCTAGTCAACATAGGTCAGTTCAAGATGTACATCAACAGGTATACCCGAGAGACCAGCTGTACCTCATAGTGCAGCAAGTAGTGCCGTAATTTCTGTACGTCCAATATGAGAACCAGGAAGCTCTTCTCGCTGGGAGAATATCTAATTTCTGTATCGAGGAGAATGCAGCTAAGGTAGTAGAGGTTGTTCTTTGTTCCCTCGTTGTTCTTCTGGGTGAGGAGTGCGCCGAGGGACCGTTGCAGGGCAGTCACGTAAAGGACTAGTGGCTTCTCGGAGACAGGTGACATCAAGACCAGAGGTTGGAGTAGATACTGCTTTATTTCCTCAAAGGTGGTCTGACACTCTTCATCTCATTCCTAGGTGGTGCCTTTCTTCATGAGCCAGGAGAAGGGCTTACACTTTCCAGCCAGATTCGCAATGAATCGACCTATGTAGGCTAAGTGGACTTGGATCCTCAAAGCTCCCGAATATTGCTCGGGGGAGGCATCTGGCTGATGGCCTTGATCTTTTCTTGGTCGATCTCGATGCTTCGGTGCCTGAAAACAAAGCCAAGGAATTTACCAGAGGTGACCCCCAAAGTACACTTCAACTGTTTCATCTTCAGGTGGCGGGAACGAAGGAAACCGAACACTTTCTGAAGATCTTTGAGATGGTCTTGGCGCTGGAGAGATTTGACTACCAGGTCATCCACGTATCACTACACCAATGTCCCGAAGTTCGGATTGAATATAGGATGCATGGACCATTGATAGGTGGAACCCACATTCTTCAGGACGAAGGGTATAACCTGGTAACAAAAATTACCTTGGGGTTCCCTAAAGGCAGTGGAATCCTTGTCCTTGGGAGCCATCCATATCTAGTTATATCCAGAATATCCATCCATGAAGAAGAGGGCTTGGAACCCGGCCGTGGAATCAATCAACAACTCTGTCACTGGAAGGGGAAAAGCATCCTTCGGACATTGGCGATTGAGATCACGAAAGTCGATACAGACCATGATCTGTCCGTTTTTCTTTTTGACCGGCACAATGTTAGCTAGCCACATAGGGTACTGAACTTCCTTGAAGAAGTTAGATTTGATAATCTTTTCAACTTCAGCCTAAACCATGGCACCGTGAGAAGGGTGCATCTTTCTGGGAGGCTTCTTGAACCCACGATGGTTTGCCGGGAGACCAAGGCGGTGGACGGCTACCTGAGGATCTTGTCCTGGCATCTCGTCGTAACTCCAAGCGAACACATCACAGTGATATCTGAGGAATTCCACATACCACTGTCGCTCCTCTAAGGGCATAGAGGTTCTGACCAATGTGGGTCTCGAGTCCGCCTCGCTAACAAGGTTCACCTGTACCAACTCGTCGACCGTGGTGGAGACGCCCTCCTCAAAGGCGGGGGGAGCATCTTCCATGTCCTCCTCTCCACTTGTGGAGGGATCATCCGCAGGGGGAGCTGATTCTGAGTTATAAAACCCTGATGGGTGGCTGGTACCAGCTTGGGTAGCAGTGGTCATCATATCAGGAGACTCATGCGCCACTGAGACCATAGCGATGAAGACAGTCGATCCAATCCCATCTGGTCTTCGGCCCAAGGGGCCACGTTTGATGACATCAAAGAATTAGTGGCGCGTCGGCTTGAGCCGGTCAATTCTAGCATGGCGAAAGAGACATGTATGATGTACTGCTGTTGCCATGAGCCTGATGCCCCAATTCCGTACAGGGGTGGGAGATTCCAAGATCACCCGGGCCTAGTTGGTGTAGGAGTACGAGGTGATTTCCCACTGTCTCTTGGACCTGGGAACATGCCTTCATCTTGTACCCAAAACAACAAAGCATTTCCCCATGTTGGGGGTCATGGCCTCCAACTGATGGATTGGGAAGACATAAGTGTCATCCAAACCTACCCAGGGATCACTTATGATAGTGGCGGGCTCAACCTCACCTTCCAGAATAGACTTATCCTTGCTCATGTAATAGTTGGCATCCAGATAACGGGAATCATAAGAGGAAAAAGGAGACGCATCTCTTTGGAGCATGCCCTCTCGACCATTAAGAGAGTATTTTAGGCATTGGTGATATGATGAGGGGACCACCGCGTGAAGGTGGAGCCATGGCCTGCCCATCAACGCGTTGTAGGTGGTGTCCTGAGAGACAACCATTAATTCGGTGCTGGAAATTAGGCCACCGAAATAGGTCTTCAAGTGAATCTTGTCGACTGGAGTTTTCTCGGTCCTATCATACCTATGGATCCTGAGGTTGGAGGGAGTTAAATCATCCTTATACAGACCCAACTTCCGCAATGTCCGAGTTGGGATTAGGTTAATCCCAGAACCCGTGTCAACAAGACAATGACAGACTTCCACGCCATTGAACTGGCCAGTGATGTACAATGGGAAAATGTGCCCCTGTAAGGGGGGGGGGGGTCTTCATCTTCACCGGAGATTGAGATAACTTACTGGCATTCAGCGTTCTCAATTGCCTCAGCGTGGAAGGCTTTTGAAGCTGCTACCTCCGTCTCAAACTGGAGGGGGCTCCTTAGGGCCTCGACGAGCGCCTCACACATTTCAGACGACATGAGAAGAGCCTCAAGGAGAGAAAGCCTTGCTGGAATGCTGACCAGGTGCTTCAGAACATCATACGTTCAGGCCAAATGTGAGCCTCTGCTTACAGGAGGCCACTCTGCGATTGGAGGTATGACAGGCCCTGTAGGCTGGACCGGTGGATGACTGGTACTAGGCACGTCTCGCTGTTCACTAGTCGAAGCTCGGATAGTGGCTGCCATATTAGGATCGGAAGGTTGGGGTCGGCTGGTGGCAGGGTGGAGAGGGTCGCGGTACAGCCGAGGTTGCAAGAACCCAGATCTTCGTTCAGGTATGTTTTCCCTTTTTCTAGAGTTTTTAAGGAAAATAAACTTTCTGGAAATTTCATAAGTACACGTCGTGTACTTTTTGAGTACACGTCGTGTACTCTGTTCCGGCTTGAAGCCGTGTGCTGGCCGTGTCTGGGCCACACACACGGTGTGTAAGTCTGAGGTGGAGGCAGCTTAATTCGGAGTATGGAAAAATTGAAGTACACACCATGTACTCAAGAAGTACACACCATGTAATTTCTTTTTTTTTTTCATTAAACGGACCAGGGTCGCGCCTAACCCCTATTTCCATCTTCTTCTCCAGTTTGTGACCGTCTGAGAGCGACCATATGGCCGGATCTTCGACGGAGTCCTGCCTCGCCATCCGTTCTCCGATTTGAGCACGGTCATTTGCGTTGGAATCGCAACAGTTAGTTATTCCTTTTTCTTTATCCTTGTTTCTTGATTCCTCCTCGTTTCTATGTTATCATGGAATGAACGTTTTGTGTGTTTTCTCAGATCTACATTGTTCTAAGAGGAATCTGTCGTTGAGGTTCACGTATATCGATCTCCTCGGATTGAGGTAGGTGGTTTGTTCCTTTCCGTAGGAAGTTGATGAATATTTTGTGCAATTTACACCAATACCCTTGAACAGGGTATTGCGTGTTTCCTATTTTGCCCTTATTACTTGCCTGCTTTGCTTGATTTCTTTAGTAGAGGTTATTGATTGTGATTAGAGTAATTTGTTTGTGCTCAGATTGCTTTTCCATTCTTGTTCTTCTTGTTTGGCATTTTTCCAGTTGCCATGTCTAGTCGTAGGATAGTGGAACTGTTGTTTATTTATTGTTGTTGAGCCTTAGTTGATAGCCAAGTAGTTCTTGAGGTTTACTTGGATGATGTACATGCGCGCTGAGCATTTTTTACCTTTCACATAGTACTGTGAGAACCTAGAGTAGTAGACCAAAGGGAGAATTGATGGAAGGGCTTCTCCAGAGTGTCTTTTAATCACGATTTGAGACCAAGGGGAGAATTGATGGAAGGGCTTCTCCAGAGTGTCTTTTAATTTTGACGTAGGACACATGGGGAATTGACATTGAGTGCTTCCCCAAAGAGCCTTTAGCAGGATACGAGACTGTAGGGGGAATTGAAGATGAGTGCTTCCCCAGAGATTCTTCTTACTTACGTAGCTGAACCAGAGGGGTGAGACTATGTGTGCCTCCCAGAGGGTTGCTAGTACATAGAGGTTGAACCATAGGGGTTAGACTGTGAGAGCTACCCAGAGGGTTACCTATTTTCTTCTTGTTGCTGACTGCTTACTTGTGTGATTTACTTGTTAGAACTGTGGTTTGTAGCTACTTGTACTTTTCTGTTTACTGCTTCTTTTTTTATTACTGCCATGTATTCATTGACTGTTAGGTACAAATATTTGGGTGATTGCCTACTGGGATTTTATCTCACACCCTGTTTGGGCCATGCTTTTGGGCCCAAGCAGACTATATTGCTGTAGGTATATACAAGGGAAATCACCCTTCTACTTCAGGATCTTGACTGCATCAGGAGCAGGGGAGCATGGGACCGAGCCGTGGCTCGCGATTCTAAGAAGATTATTTTTTTTCTTTTTCACTTGGTCTCAGTTGTATTTTAGCACGTTGTTGTGTTTGATATTTTCCTTAGATACTTGTACCTGCTGCATCATTTTCATCATAGTAATATATCTACATTGCTTCCGTTGTTTGGTTTCTGTTGTTATGCATGTCGTTTACTGCTTCCACTGTTTATTGTTGTTTTCTCACCTTGTATACCTTACCAGATGAGGGCATAGTTTCCCCACTGACTCACCAAGGCCCTCGCTGCTAGTCGGCAGCCTATGGCGTTCGGGGAAACGTGCTTGAGGTTATGTGGCAAACCGGGTACGGGGTACCAGTGGAGGGGCTCCGGACTCGAGACGTTACAAAGTGGTATCAGAGGAGTTATTTTCTCTTGTCTTACTGTTTGGAGACCTTATCTAGGGATAGGACAAATTCAGTACTTGGAATTAAGCTATGCTCGGGAGTAGCTAACCCGTGTACAGGGAAAATCCATACTACCTCGTTAATTACAGTTTTGTGGTATTGAGATTTTATGGTTGGTATGTTTTCACCTAGAGTGATTCGTATGACTTGTGCGGTTATTGTTTTGATATTTCGGTTCTATTTCTGTCGCAACCCGATGATATGTGGGTATTCCATCTCATGCATCATATAGACACTTTTAGGAATCACATGCCATGCATTCTTGCCATGCCATTTAGGGTGCATTAGCGATTGCATGCTGTTGTGACAGACTATGTGTAGATTATGCATGCTGTTGTGATGGTTTCTTGATAGATTCTCTGCTGTTATGTTATAAAACTGTTTGTTTTGTTCTTTGCTTAAAGTGAACGCCAAATTTTGGTTCTTGAGGTGTTATGGGACCTCGCGGATCAGAATTTGGAACTTTTCGCCTCGTTTTTGTGTTCTGTAATTCTATTCAGCTTCTGAGATACTGCCCAGAAAAACCCAGAATACATGGCGTGTACTTTTTAGATACACGCCGTGTAGTTTTCAGGCCGTGTCACTGACCGTGTGTGCAGAACATAGTGTCGTGGGAGTAACTTCGGGAACACGCCGTGTACCATTGGTACATGCCGTGTGAGTTCAGAGCCATGTACCCGCCCGTGTCACTAACAACACGGGTCGGGGAAGCTCAGGTTGAACACAGCGTGTCCATATGGAACACACCGTGTAGTCTTGTCCAGGAACCCAGCCGTGTCACAAACAACATAGGCTGGTGTTACCTTCCTTTCCACACGCCGTGTTTGTTCAGAACACGCCATGTAGTCTTAACCAGGTACCCAGCCATGTCACGAACAACATGGGACGGTGTTGCCTTCACCTATGCATGCCATGCTTGTTTGGAGCATGCCGTGTAAGACCCAGCTGTTTAGACGGTCATGTACACAACAACACTGACCGCCGAAGCCACGTCTAGTGCACGTCATGTTTGATTCAAACACGCCGTGTAGTCTCGGGTTGAGTCGGACCGTGTGGGTTAGACGTGTAAGGATACTCGGGAAGGGGAATATTTTTCAAGTACATGCCGTGTGTGGGGGTCAACACGCCGTGTATTTTGAAGTGTACACGACTTGTAGGGCAGGGGTACACACCCATGTCAGTGGTTTAAGAAGACACGATGTGTAGTTTTATACACGCTGTGTAGTCATGTTTTGCAATCTTGTGTGTTTTGCTTCCCCTGTTCCAATTTTGCACTCTTTTGTTTCTTGTCCTTGTTTTCCTGATCTAAGTTGTGCTTTTGATATTTCAGAGCTATGCCTCCGAGACGTCCTCCGGTCGTACGTCTGTCGCCAGGCAGTGATCAGATGCCAGACAGGGCTGATCAGGGACTTCCTGTCGATCCCCCAGGTGAGTCAGCCTTGGCACCGGTTATTGTACCAGTCGCGGGCGCTGATGCACAGTTTAGGGAAAATTTCATGAGGATGATGCAGGCCTTCCAGGGAGCACCGCCTCCTACCTCGTTTATGACAGACTTGATGCGGGTCTTTTAGCAGCAGCATCCTCCCACCTTCTCGGGGGAGGGAGGACCTCAGGCTACAGATTCATGGCTGGAATCCATGCTGACTATCTTCAAGCATTTGGAGACGCCTCCAGAGAGGCGGGTCAATATCACCACCTACATGCTCCGAGACTCCGCCAAGAGGTGGTGGGACGTGATCTCACAAGCGGGTCAGTAGCAGGCTATGGATTGGGAGGAGTTCTAGCGCGTGTTCTACGACTACTTCTACCCGGAGACCCTGAGGGCCGATCGAGCCCGGGAGTTCATGAGCTTAGAGCAGGGTACTCTATCTGTCATGGAGTATTCCTCCCGTTTCACTAAGCTGCAGCGTTTTTCACCCCTTCAGGATGGGAGTGGGGTGTTCTTGGCAAGGAAGTTTGAGGATGGACTCAGGCGGGAGATCCGCTCACAGGTGAACATCTTCCAGCTGACTTCCATTACTTCCATCGTCAACCAGGCACTGATTGCAAAGCGCAATATGAGAGACTCCGGAGCTGCGAGCCAAGGCAGTTCTACTTCCAGAGTCAGCTTTCCTCCAGATGACAGCAAGAAGCGTCATAGGGAGCCTACACGCAGTGATGCGAGGAAGCGAGACGCATCATTAGCCAGCAAGGTGACATGCTACCAGTGTGGCCGGACAGGGCACACGAGGCCACAGTGCCAGAGAGACCCCATGGAGTGCCGATCATGCGGCAAGATGGGTCACATTCAGCGTTTATGCAAGGTTTTCTCACCAGCAGCAGGTGATCGGGGTTCTTCCATGGCTCATCGTTCAGGAGCATCCCCAACAGTCTCTCACCAGTCAGGGAACTCGAGTTCTTCTGGCTGTTCGGACTGAGGTGGAGGTTGAGGCCGTGACGGTCAGCCACCAGTCCCTCAACACCAACAGGGAGGTTCAGCTCAGAGTGTTCAGTCAGGGGCACAGGGTCGCGGTGCGGGCCAATCTTTCACCGAGGATCAAACTTATCATGAATCTTAGCCCTTCTACTATTCAAGGTGCGGTTTTAGTAGCCTCAGTTTTATCTTCATCCCTTTTCGATACTGGTGCTATGCATAGTTTTATCTCTATTTCCATTATGGAGAGCCTTGGACTCTGCATCTTTTCTTATACCGACTCGTTGACACTAGACACACCTTTGGGAATGAGGACATCTAGTGTATGTCAGTGTAGAGAGTGGCCTCTCAAGATTGCAGGGTATCACTTCTTATGGGATCTCTATGTCCTAGAGATGACATGCTATGATTTAATCCTTGGCATGGACTGGTTGATTCGCTTCCGGGCAGTCATCGACTGCTATCGCCGCAGAGTCCGTTTCATTTCACTAGAAGGTGAATCTTTCCTTCATAGAGGCGAATGGGACGTTCGGGCGAGTCGGGCAGGACACAAGCATCTTGGGCTAGGAGGAGTGATTGGCCAGATTGCTAGTCTTTATCTGGATGATCAGGGGACTCCACAGTTGGACTTTCCTCCAGAGGTGGATCGCTTCAGGGATGTTTTTCTAGAGGACTTTTCGGGTTTTCCTCTGGAGTGTGAGGTAGACTTCTCTATTGAGCTCATGCCAGGAGCGGCACCGGTGTCCATTCCTCCCTATAGGATGGCCACACCTGAGTTTCAGGAGCTCAAGAAGCAGTTAGAGGAGTTACAGGATAAGGGTTTCATCTAACCCAGTACTTCTCCTTGGGGTTCACCTGTTCTGTTTGCGAAGAAGGCAGACGGTACCCTTCGGCTTTGTGTGGATTATCGGAAGTTGAACTAGTTGACGGTCAAGAACCGATATCCCTTGTCGCGGATTGATGAATTTTTCGACCAGCTTCGAGGAGCCTGGGTGTTCTAGAAGATCGACATGAGGTCCGGTTATCATTAGTTGCACGTTAGACCATCAGATATACCTCTGACAGCCTTCAGGAGTAGGTACGGTCTTTACAAGTATACAGTCATGCCGTTTGGTCTCAAGAACGCCCCTGTAGTTTTCATGGCACTGATGAACCGAGTGTTCCATCATTACTTGGATTCCTTCGTCGTGGTCTTCATGGATGATATCTTGGTGTACTCTCACACTCGACATGACCATTCCACACATCTTGATATCATTCTGAGTACACTGAGAGAGCATCGTCAATATGCTAAACTCTTGAAGTGACACTTCTGGATAGATTAGATTCACTTCTTGGGTCACGTCATCTCAGAGGCAGGAGTATCTATGGAGCTAGAGAAAGTGAGAGCTGTAGTCTCCTAGGAGCAGTCGAAGAAAATTTTTGAGGTACGGAGATTCCTAGGGATGTTTGGATACAACAGACGCTTCATTCGGGACTTTTCCCATTTAGCAGCACCCTTGACAGGTCTGACCAAGAAAGGGGCTAAGTTCTTATGGTTATATTCTTGTGAGTCAGCCTTTTAGGAGCTGAAAGGGAGGTTGACGTCAGCACTGATACTAGTCTTGCCAGAGCCAGGAAAGATCTACACTGTTTACTGTGATGCTTCGGGCATAGGGCTGGGAGCTGTGCTTATGCAAGGAGATGGAGTCGTTGCATACGGGTCTCGGCAATTGAGGCCACATGAGAGGAACTAACCTACACACAATCTAGAGTTGGCAGCTTTTGTTCATGCCTTACGCTGTTGGAGACACTATCTTCTCGGAGAGCACTTTGTGGTCTTCACTGACAACAAGAGTCTCAAGTATATCTTCACTCAGCGTGATCTGAATCTGAGGCAGCGCAGGTGGGTTGAGTATCTACAGTCTTTTGACTTCGAGCTTGCCTATACACCGGGAAAGGGAAACGCCGTGGCATATGCATTAAGCAGTAGAACTCAGATTCAGACAGTTTTTGAGGCTAGTAGTGAGTGGAAGATTATGGCTTTGTTCTCTAAGATGCATCTGGAGGTGCACGACAGACGGGGATAGACCTTTCTATCTTCGGTAGCTGTTACCTCCACGCTACTTGATCGGGTATGGATGAGGCAACTATCAGACTCAGAAGGCTTAGTCCTGGAGGAGAGTGTGTCAGAAGGGGACCCTCTTCCTAGATGGACAGTGGGCGAGGATGAGATCTTACATTTCCAAGGACGCGTGTGGCTGCCAGCAGAAATACACGAGGAGCTGATGCGGGATTTCCATTCCTCACTTTGGGAAGTTCATCCTAGCGTCACCAAGATATATCGAGATCTTCATCACCAGTACTGGTGTCTAGATATAAATAAGTATGTTGTTGTTTTGTCATGAGATGTTCTACTTGTCACCAGGTGAAAGCAGAGCATCAGCGACCAGCAGGAATTTTACAGCAGTTACCCATTCCGGAGTGGAAGTGGAATGATGTTGCGATGGACTTCGTGACCAGGTTTCCCAGATCACCTCGAGGGAACGATGCTGTTTGGGTTGTCACCGGCAGGCTTATGAAGGTTGCTCACTTCTTGTCGATCAAGGAGACCTTCAGTGTCGATGATTTGGGATGACTTTACATCAGAGAGATCGTTCATCTGCATGGAGTTCCACGCTCTATTGTTTCAGGCAGAGATGCACACTTTACCTCTCAGTTCTGGCAGGGACTTCAGAAGGCCTTGGGTACACAGGTACTTTTGAGTACATCATACCATCCCCAGACTGATGGCCAGTCCGAGCGCACGATCTAGGTGCTTGAGGATATGCTCCGAGCTTGTATCCTTGACTTTTGTGGTTCTTGGGAGAAGCATATTCCTCTGGTGGAGTTCGCGTACAACAATAGTTTCCAGGAGACCATTCATATGGAACCATAAGAGGCTTTGTATGGTAGGCCATGCCGATCACCCTTATGCTGGCTGGAGGCCGGAGAGGCAGCTTTGCTGGGACCTCGTCTTGTACAGGAGACTTCATAGCAGATAGAGCTAATTCAGAAGAGGATAGCTACAACACAGTCTCGACAGAAGTCTTATGCTGATCAGCGGAGATGACCACTGGAGTTCGAGGTCAGTGATCAGGTTTTCCTACGTGTCGCACCTAGGTTGGGAGACAAAAGGATTCATAGACAGGGTAATCTTTCGCCACGGTACGTCGGGCTGTTTGAGGTTTTGGAGAGAGTGGGGCTAGTCACCTATCAGTTGCAGCTACCTTAGAGTTATCGGGCCATGCATGACGTCTTCCACATCTCTCAGCTCTGACGTTACTTTTCAGACCCGTCTCACGACTTTCAGCCTAAGGAAGTTGAGCTTTAAGCAGATGCATCGTTCGAGGATCATCCTATCCGGATTTCCGATTGTAGTACGGAGGTTCTCCGTGGGCGGTATGTTCCTCTGGTACGAGTGCAATGGCAGCACGGGCGAGTACAGGACGAGACTTGGGAGAGGGAGGCCGATGTACGATCGCAGTGGCTGGAGCTGTTAGAGGATTCTTCTTCTCCACCTCATTAGGGAAATTCGGGGATGAATTTATTTAAAGGGGGAAGTTTGTAAGAACCTGGATCTTCGTTTAGGTATGTTTTCCATTTTTCTGGAGTTTTTAAGGAAAATAAACTTTCTAGAAATTTCATAAGTACATGCCATGTACTTTTTGAGTACACGCCGCGTACTCTATTCCGGCTCGAAGCCGTGTGTTGTCCATGTCCGGGCCACAGACATGGTGTGTAAGGCTGAGGTGGAGGCCGGTTAATTCAGAGTATGGAAAAATTGAAGTACACGTCGTGTACTCAATAAGTACACGCCGTGTACGTTCTTTTTTTTTCATTAAACAGACCGGGGTCACGCCTAACCCCTATTTCCATCTTCTTCAACAGTTCTCGACCCTCCGAGAGAGACCGTACAACCGGATCTTCAATAGAGTCCTTCCTCGCCGTCTGTTCTCCAATTCGAGCATGGTCTGTTGCATTGGAATCACAATGGTGAGTTCTTCCTTCTGCTTTATCCTTGTTTCTTGATTCCTCCTTGTTTCCAAGTTATCTTGGAATGAACGTTTTGTGCGTTTTCTCATATCTACGTTTTTCTAAGAGGAATCTATCGTCGGGGTTCACGTATATCGATCTCCTCAGATCGAGGTAGGTGGTTTGTGCATTTCCATAGGATGTTGATGAATATTTTATGCAATTTCCACCAATACCATTGAACGAGGTATTGTGTATTTCCTGTTTTTCCCTTATTACTTTCCTTCTTTGCTTGATTTCTTTAGTAGAGGTTATTGCTTGTGATTAGAGTAATTTTTTTTGTGCTTAGATTGATTTTCCATGCTTGTTCTGCCTGTTTGGCATTTTTCCAGTTGCCATGTCTAGTCGTAGGATAGTGGAACTTTTGTTTATTTATTTTTGTTGAGCCTTATTTGATATCCAAGTAGTTCTTGAGGTTTACTTGGACGATGTACACACGCGCTGAGCATATTTTACCTTTCAATCAGGACTGTGAGAACCTAGAGTAGTAGACCAAAGGAAGAATTGACGGAAGGGCTTCTCCAGAGTGTCTTTTAATCATGATGCGATACCAAGGGGAGAATTGACAGAAGGGATTCTCCAGAGTGTCTTTTAATTACGACGTGGGCCACCGGGGGAATTGATGTTGAGTTCTTCCCCAGAGATCCTTTAAAACGATATGGGACTATAGGGGGAATTGACAGTGAGTGCTTCCCCAGAGAGTCTGCTTACTTACATAGCTGAACCAGAGGGGTGAGACTGTGTGTGCCTCCCAGGGGGTTGCTAGTACTTAGAGGTTAAACCATAGGGGTTAGACTTTGAGAGCTACCCAAAGGGTTAACTGTTTTATTCTTTTTGCTGACTGCTTACTTGTGTGCTTCACTTGTTAGAAATGTGGTTTGTAGCTACTTGTACTTTTCTGTTTACTGCTTCTTATTTTATTACTGCCATGTATTCATTGACTGTTAGGCACAAATCTTTGGGTGATTTCCTACTGGGATTGTATCTCACACCCTGTTTGGGCCATGCCTTTGGGCTTAACCAGACTATGTTGCTACAGGTATAGACAAGGGAAAGTTCCCTTCTACTTCAGGATCTTGACTACATCAGGAGCGGGGGAGCATGGGACCGAGTCGTGGCTTGCGATACTGAGGAGATTATTTTGTTTTTCTTTTTCACTTGGTCTCAGTTGTATTTCATCACCTTGTTGTGTTTGCTATTTTCCTTAGATACTTGTACATGCTGCATCATTTTCATCATAGTAATATATCTACACTACTTCCGTTGTTTGGCTTCTATTGTTATGCATGTCATTTACTACTTCCTCTGTTTATTGTTGTTTTCTCACCTTGTATACCTTACCGAATGAGGGCATAGTTTCCCCACCGAATCACCAAGGTCATCGCTGCTAGTCGGCAGCCTCTGGCGTTTGGGGAAACACACTTGAGGTCATGTGGCGAACCAGCTACAGGGCACTAGTGGAGGGGCTCCGGACTTGGGACGTTACAGAGGTGGTTCCTCCTGATCCAGTAACACAAACGGTGGTGGATGCGAACCTGTCGACAACAGATAAAGGGGCCGCATGTGCTGAGCTCTGTACTGGGCTTGCTTTCTGGTCTCAGTGGCGTGCACGATCTGGCTGGGGGTGCCAACTATCGTGCCCTGGTGATTCATGTAACCACGGCTCCGTCGACGTTGGCGATGACTGGGGACATCAGGAAGGTCCACCGACATTCCTCACCGTTGGGAGTCAAATAGGGATTTACCAACTCTACAGTGTTAACCGAAGCGTACCCTTGACTGTCACTTGAGGCGTCATCCATTACCGGGTGGAGTCTCGGAGGGATCCCCATTTCTGGGGGCATGAAGTCGCCAAGAGTGCGGGATGGCGACAGCATTGGCAGGGCACGTTCTTTCTTCTTGCGCCGCCACCGCTTGCTCTTCCGGGAAGAGGCTCGCTGGGATGACAATGCCGAGGTAGCGGCCATAGCTTCTAAAGGCTCTGGCTAATTCAGGAATGCGCTGTAACAGCCCGAGATTTTATGAAAAATATTATTTTTAATTTTATTAATGTCTTGTGTTGTACGCTACACCAAAAAGAGCTTGCACAACACACATCTTTGACTTGCCTTGCATTACACGCAATCGCAACCTTCCTCGATAGCGTGTGTAGTACGCAATACTGAGTTTCACGAAACAACGATATGCTATTAAAATATTATTAAAACTAGCCATTATGAATAGTAATAACCACTTTTTAAATTTTAGAAATTTTATCTCTCAAAATGGACTTCATTTTTGGATTCGGAGTATCGAATTTAGCCTAAGGTGAAATTTTGGTACTTTTCGGATAACTTTCATATTCTGATGAATAGTGAAAATTACTAAATTATAATTAAAAACAACTTTTTTAATCAAAATAATTAATAGTGATAAATTATTAATTTGAGTGGTTTTAAAGTATATTTAGAATATATTTTTACAATTTAATACAATGTTGGTCATTGGATGTAATTTCACATTTAAACCCGACATAAACAAGTGTCAATCTTTTGAAAGATATTGTCTCTTAAAAACACTCTATTTGTTTTAACAGCGCGATTTAATTATAAAATTAATTAATTCAACTTCTATGTTATGAATTTGGTAAAATAGACTTCATTTTTGAATTCGGAATATGAAATATAGCTTAGGATGAAATTTTGGCATTGTTCTGAAAAACATCAATTTTTGATGAATAGTGAAACTACTAAGTGGTAGGTTAAAAACTGAATTTTGCATAAAACTTAATTTTACCTCTTCTGTGAATGGAATTTAGAAAATACAACAGACACAGTTGATATCAGTAAGTAAAATGTGGTTCAATGAGATAAAAATAATTTTTTGGTGAATAGTAACTTTTTACTTTTTTTACCGCGGTTAATAGTAAATAGGGTAACTAAGGGTAAATATGATATTACTATTACCCTAACACATGTCCTAATTCTATTGGACAAGTGTATCTTGACCAAAAACAACCTTAAGTGTAAAATATTATCATTTAGGCCCACTTGGATTAGATTAAGACATTTATTATTATTTAATTCAAAGAAGAGTTAAAAGAGTTAAAATCAAAGTTTATTTACTAAAACATTTTTAATATAGGGTTATACATAAGATACATTCGATTTTAAATATTCATTAGAAAGATAAAAAGATTTCCTACATAATAGTATTTTATTTGTAATTTTTAGACATCAAATATGTTAATTTATTTATGACACAAATATGATGTAGTAATTATCTTATTAATGAAATATTGACATAATTGATATTATAAATACCAAAATAAATGTAATTTAAGACTTTTTATGAATTACACTAATTTTATAGGTTACTATGATATATTAGTGTTGATTTAATAAACTTGGTTCGAACATATAATTCTGTTATGACTTTCAAAAAAATCATATATCAAATAGTGTCAAAATTGACACAAAATAGTTTTTAAATCAAATATTATATTATTAATTGTTATTTTATTCCTAAAAATATAAGGTTCAGCCAAATGACTTAGATAAGGATATATATATTAATAATAAACAATTTGGGGTTCTTTTGGCATGTTATAGTAAGTGTATTAACCATATAGTGAAAGAAAACAAAAAGACATGGTAAAAGTTAAATTATTTAACTTAGAGTTAAATCTAATTGATAAGGTTAAAATAATACCCTAAACATGTCTAAATCCTATTGGTTGATAGTATTTCTACCCATCCCCACTTTAGATTCGAAATAAGACCCTTTGGAACCATTATAAACCGATTTTGACTTTAATATAAAATAATATTTTGAGATATTCCTAAGGTGCCCCTCTCCTCCCTTATAAAAGGGCACCTCCTCCCTCTCCTCCTCACACCAATTTGAGCATTCAAGCTCGGCCAACCCCTGACAAAATCTCTTCTCCACTTCCCTAGTATCATCCTAGAGGTCCTGGTATTCTTAAAAGACCAATTTTAGTTCCCTAAAAGGAGGTCTCAAAGAAGCACTTCAAAGAAGAGGTAATATCCATTACCGATCTTTTTCAATTTCTTTCTTCTTCAACTTATTCTTATTTAGTTGTTTCATGATAAAGTAATAACATCAGTATTTATTATATACTGATATGTTATTATAAATATGAAACAACTCTAATTAACCTTCTATCCGTCCTACGGAAAAAGGAAATCACCGCGCGTGCGTACGTACGGAATACAGTCTCCACGCCGTGGTGTAATCTATTTTCCTCCACCACCTTAATTGGATGGGTATAAAGGTGTAATGAGTAACTATATATGATTATTATAAAGTGATATTGATACTGAAATAGTATACATAAACTTCAACACAATTCCACGACCATGGGAACGATATCATCGCTCGTGCGTACGTACGGAATACCGTCTCCACGACGCGATGAGATTCATTCTCAATGATTAACCATTCATGAATGATTATAAAGTATATATAATAAGTACTAATGAAATATATGACCTAATAATGATACTGGAATTATTTATATTTATATGTATGTCATCTACTTAATTCCATTCAGTTCAATAAGGAAACGAAAACAGCGTTCATGCGTACGTACGGACTACCGTCTCCATGAACGGTGTATTTCTTTCCATTTAATGATTTATTATATATGTATATTCTGAATATATATATATAAATCATGTTTTATATTCTGGAATTAAGTAATCATGATCTAAGTAATCATATGAATAATTACAAGTTAAAAACACGAACGACAAATGAGACGATTTTACCCAAAACACTTCTTTAACATAGAATTTACAAAAGAACGGGTAATATAAAGTCATAAGTGAACCATATATGATATCATAACAGTGAATATGATTCTGTAATAAGTCAATGACATTATTTAAATCATTATATAGGAGGTTCGGACACATACGAAGCAAATCGGACCTAAGGTAAGGGAAATATCACAATCTCATTTTTATCCGAGATTGTTTATACTTTGGTATTTACTGGGGTGTATTTTATCATCCACATCCATGTTCCCTCAATATGTAATATTGTTTCCATCCACTTACAATAGTTTAAATCCAATTTTACCCTTCGGTGAGTTTTTAGTAAAGAATATGAAAGGAATCTTTTGTCGTTTTTTTGTACGAGGTACTTTTTGACTTTTCCGACAAAAGTACGAAGAATGTTTTTTTAACTTATACGGCATGAATGGATTTTTAAAACATTATTTCCAAGAAGCTTCCTTTACAGGTTTTCAAGTTTATTTTTAATCAACTTATTTTAGTTTATAATTGTATGACATGTTAAGAAAAGAAAAGTGTTTTTGAAGAAGAAAGGATATTTTCCTCAAGAATGGAGTTCAAGTGTTTTATCAAAATTATTTTCCATATAAGATAATAAAGGGTTCTGTTTTTATCCCTTTAATTACATTGATTTGATTATGTTGTGAGGGAATTATTTTTATGAAGTCATTTTCCTTATAAGATTTGTTTTATGATGTCATGATGTTTCAAGAATCCCATTTTTGTTACATGTGTTATGCGATGATGTATGATTTATGATTATGTGGCACACATAAGAAAGGATTCATTATAATATGGGTGGGACCTATATCTCCCTCCAATGCATTGGGTAAAGATTTCATATCTCATGAGATAGACATGGAGGAAATGGTAGGTTATACCGGTTCAGTGAAACAGGACTGAAACGAGGGTTACTCGATTCAGAAAGGAAATTTGTCCACTAAGATAGTCTTGGCAATGAGTCTTGACTAACAAGAAATGATTCTCTATGATTATGTGTGTATGCCACAAAGTTTCATGATTTATGTTATGATTATTGGGATTTCATTTCACTACTATGATTTATCCCATGTTATGAAATTATGCTCTCTTTTGCAGGTTAAGATTTCCAAAAGTTATGTTCTTATGAATATGATGTGATTCATTTCTCTTTTGTTTATCCTTACTGAGCATTTGAGCTCACCGTTTTATGTTTTCTTATCCCCAGGATATAAAGAAAGGTTTTAGGTAACAAAAAAGGAAAGATCTTTATGGGAGATATTGAAGATCTTTCACCACGATTAGAAGATTACGTTCCGAGTTTCCAAAGACACTAAACTATTACGATCCTTGTGTGTGTGTTTTTGTTATGTACTAAGTATTCCGCAAAAGTAATGTAATGTCCATGTACGTCAAGCTTCGGGTCTCTACAGTTGGTATCAGAGGAAAGGTTTAGTCATCCTTTGAAAACTAGGATGCGAAAACGTTAGTGAGGTCCCTAGAGATATTTCTAAGGTATGTATAGGGATGTCTCTAAGGTTAAGTATACGTATAGGTTATAGTCCTAGAATTGCGCTAACGGTCTTAGAATTTAACCTAAGATGTTAGATATTGAGGGTACTCCCCCTTTATTATGTTGTTTTCCCTAGCATGATTTTTGCCTCTCACACTATTCTTTTTGGGTTTTAGACGATGGCTGGAACCCGAAGGAATCGTGTTGATCAATGCAATGGACAATGCAATGATTGTCCTCCTGAACAAAAAATGTTATGGGAGATGGAGTGCAAAATCTTATTGCTATCCTTACACAAGATATGAATCATTCTGGACTTCTAAATGAGCAGAGAAAGGAACAGTATTCTATTGAGTCCTTCATGAGGCAACGTCCACCTTCTTTCAGTGGGACTTCCGATCCACTTGTTGCTGAACAATGGATCAGTACCACTGAAAAGATATTTTCAGTTCTTCAATGTTCTGAACATGATAAATTCATCTTAGTAGTATATCGTTTGGAAGGTGAAGCTGATCAATGGTGGAATCTTATCAAGAATACGAGGCCAAGAGATGAAATTGAGTCCATGGAATGGGACGAGTTCAAGAACTTGTTTTTCAGTAAGTACTTCCCTTGTATTCTTCGAACAAAGATGGAGAAAGAGTTTCTTGAACTAAAGCAAAAGGATGATGAATCTGTTGGTATATACGAAGCGAATTTTACAAGACTTGCAAGGTATGCATCTGGCATTATCATCCAACCTGAAAGTAAAGTTGATCAATTTTTCAGTGGCTTAAAACCAAGTCTTCGAAGGGCATTAGCTATAAGAGACTTCAGTAGCTATGAAGAAATTGTGCATTGTGCTATCAAGGTAGAAATGGAAGTTGGTGTTAAATATCCATCTTATGGTTTTGACAAGAAACAAAAGATGGAGTTCAAGGAGAAATCTCAGAATAATGGTGAAAAGAAGATGAATGTTTCCTTATGCACAAAGTGTGGAAAGAAGCATGGTTGAGATTGTCTTAAAGGGACTAGAAAATGTTTTAAGTGTGGAAAAGAAGGTCATCGAGTGGCTGAGTGTCGAAGTAATGGAAAAAGGGATTCTAATGTTGTGAATAAAGCAAACACTGCAGAGAACGCACCACCAACACTTCAATGCTTCAAGTGCAAGGAAATGGGGCATTATGCTAATAAATGCCCTAATCCAAGGGTTAGTGATGATCGACATGAGCAACCACTTAAGGCAAAGGACAAAGGGAAGTCGCATGCGATCACCATTGGCGATGTTGAATATGATAACGATGTGGTGGAATGATTTAGTGTTTATGTAATGGGATTCCAAAATAATGCTGTATCATGGAATATTGGAATATTTATGTGTTGGTCTAATGTGGTATTCAAATTGATTAAAATATTTTTGGAAATAAGATGATATGCACATAATAAAGGGAAAACGAGAAAATGAAATGTTTAACAGTATTCATGAGCTCATGATTGATATAAGGACTAAGTGATATCATGGTTTGAGTATATAGAATTTTGAGGATTTTGGTATGTGGAAAGTGTTAACTTTTAACTGCATTCATGTTTTCACTTAGGTATTCAAGAGAATACATGATTAAGGACTTTGAATGTTTGGAATGTGACCAACAGAACATATCTTATGATATATGGGGATTGACGATGGTGTTAAATCTCTGGTAATCGTTTTCACTATGTTGTGAGAGTGGATTTCAGTATTATGGATAAGCCTAAAGATTGGAATGGATTATGTTGGGCATAGGTTAGTATTGTTTAAGGATAGAAGTTTTCTCGATATTATTGATGGGATGTTATAGTAATGTAGTTTTAGAAAAAGGACAACCTGCAGGACGGGCGACAGCCCCTCGCTTCGGACAAGGTTGTGGGAATCAAACCTACAACCGAAGTGCGACTGGCCTTTATCACCTACCACTGGCCTACAGGAAGTCCCTGTTTAGTAGAAACTAGTTTTATTATATTACACAGTATGATATATAAAGTATAAGTCCATTTTAGGAACCATATATGATTAATCTCACTATAGATCGACTTATGTATATAAATTTTGCTAACCTTTTGAGACAGATGGAATGACCCGTCATTTTATCACATGATCTGCTAACACTTCACGAATAACAAATTCAACTTCATTTATTTAAGAGATGAAGTGGAAATTGTTAAAGGCACGAACAACAGTGAGGTTGTACCAACATAAAGTAAGTATTTATTCTAATTCAAATTCTTTAACTTTAGGGAAATGATCTTGAAAACCAAAAATGTTGTCCTAGTGATCTTATATCTGATGAATCAGATGGTACCTTAGATCGTCACAAATTTATGGCTTTGTGATTACTGGATTTTCCATAGCCATGTTCTTTACCACTCTCCATCAGAACATGACGGCTAGATTTCTCTTCCATATCCATATTTTCACCTATGTGGAAACCCAGTGATTAGTTTATTTGGGTAACCGTTACGTTTCATACTTTTGTTTTTAAAGATTTGTTTTGATATTCCTTTTTACAATGTGGGTTTCTATTAAATAAACTTTCAAACAGTAAACCATTTAGAACCCCGACGAATTTCGAGGGCGAAATTCATTTTAAGGGGGGTAGAATGTAACATCCTGAGATTTTATGAAAAATATTCTTTTTAATTTTATTAATGTCTTGGGTTGTACGCTACACCAAAAGGAGCTTGCACAACACACATCTTTGACTTTCCTTGCATTACACGCAATCACAACCTTCCTCGATAGCATGTGTAGTACGCAATACTGAGTTTCAAGAAACAACGATATGCTATTAAAATATTATTAAAACTAGCCGTTATGAATAGTAATAACCACTTTTTAAATTTTAGAAATTTTATCTCTCAAAATGGACTTCATTTTTGGATTCGGAGTATTGAATTTAGCCTAAGGTGAAATTTTGGTACTTTTCAGATAACTTTCATATTCTGAGGAATAGTGAAAATTACTAAATTATAATTAAAAACAACTTTTTTTAATCAAAATAATTAATAGTGATAAATTATTAATTTGAGTGGTTTTAAAGTATATTTAGAATATATTTTTACAATTTAATACAATGTTGGTCATTGGATGTAATTTCACATTTAAACCCGACATAAACAAGTGTCAATCTTTTGATAGATATTGTTTCTTAAAAACACTCTATTTGTTTTAACAGCGGGATTTAATTATAAAATTAATTAATGCAACTTCTATGTTATGAATTTGGTAAAATAGACTTCATTTTTGAATTCGGAATATGAAATATAGCTTAGGATGAAATTTTGGCATTGTTCTGAAAAACAACAATTTTTTATGAATAATGAAACTACTAAGTGGTAGGTTAAAAACTGAATTTTGCATAAAACTTAATTTTACCGCTTCTGTGAATGGAATTTAGAAAATCCGACATACACGGTTGATATCAGTAAGTAAAATGTGGTTCAATGAGATAAAAATAATTTTTTGGTGAATAGTAACTTTTTACTTTTTTTACCGCGGTTAATTGTAAATAGGGTAACTAAGGGTAAATATGATATTACTATTACCCTAACACATGTCCTAATTCTATTGGACAAGTGTATCTCGACCAAAAACAACCTTAAGTGTAAAATATTATCATTTAGGCCCACTTGGATTAGATTAAGACATTTATTATTATTTAATTCAAAGAAGAGTTAAAAGAGTTAAAATCAAAGTTTATTTACTAAAACATTTGTAATATAGGGTTATACATAAGATAAATTCGATTTTAAATATTAATTAGAAATCTAAAAAGAGTTCCTACATAATGGTATTTTATTTGTAATTTTTAGACATCAAATAAGTTAATTTATTTATGACACAAAGATGATGTAGTAATTATCTTATTAATGAAATATTGACATAATTGATATTATAAATACCAAATTAAATGTAATTTAAGACTTTTTATGAATTAAACTAATTTTCTAGGTTACTATGATATATTAGTGTTGATTTAATAAACTTGGTTAGAACATATAATTCTGTTATGACTTTCACAAAAATCATATATCAAATAGTGTCAAAATTGACACAAAATAGTTTTTAAATCAAATATTATATTATTAATTGTTATTTTATTCCTAAAAATCTAAGGTTCGGAAAACTGACTTAGATAAGGATATATATATTAATAATAAACAATTTGGGGTTCGTTTGGCATGTTATAGTAAGTTTATTAACCATATAGTGAAAGAAAACAAAAAGACATGGTAAAAGTTAAATTATTTAACTTAGAGTTAAATCTAATTGATAAGGTTAAAAGAATACCCTAAAATTGTCTAAATCCTATTGGTTGATAGGATTTCGACCCATCCCCACTTTATCTTCGAAATAAGACCCTTTGGAACCATTATAAACCGATTTTTACTTTAATATAAAATAATATTTTGAGATATTCCTAAGGTTCCCCTCTCCTCCCTTATAAAAGGGCACCTCCTCCCTCTCCTCCTCACACCAATTTGAGCATTCAAGCTCGGCCGACCCCTGACAAAATCTCTTCTCCACTTACCTAGTATCATCCTAGAGGTCCTGGTCTTCTTAAAAGACCAATTTTAGTTCCCTAAAAGGAGGTCTCAAAGAAGCACTTCAAAGAAGAGGTAATATCCATTACCGATCTTTTTCAATTTCTTTCTTCTTCAACTTATTCTTCTTTAGTTGTTTCATGATAAAGTAATAACATAAGTATTTCTTATATACTGATATGTTATTATAAATATGAAACAACTCTAATTAACCTTCTATCCATCCTACGGAAAAAGGAAATCACCGCGCGTGCGTACGTACGGAATACCGTCTCCACGCCGTGGTGTAATCTATTTCCTCCACCACCTTAATTGGATGGGTATAAAGGTGTAATGAGTAACTATATATGATTATTATAAAGTGATATTGATAATGAAATAGTATACATACACTTCAACACAATTCCACGACCATGGGAACGATATCATCGCTCGTGCGTACGTACGGAATACCGTCTCCACGACGGGATGAGATTCATTCTCAATCATTAACCATTCATGAATGATTATAAAGTATATATAATAAGTACTAATGAAATATATGACCTAATAATGATACTGGAATTTTTTATATTTATATGTATGTCATCTACTTAATTCCATTCAGTTCAATAAGGAAACGAAAACAGCGTTCATGCGTACGTACGGACTACCATCTCCATGAACGGTGTATTTCTTTCCATTTACTGATTTATTATATATGTATATTCTGAATATATATATATAAATCATGTTTTATATTCTGGAATTAATTAATCATGATCCAAGTAATCATATGAATAATTACAAGTTAAAAACACGAACGACAAATGAGAAACGCTTCTTTAACATAGAATTTACAAAAGAACGGGTAATATAAAGTCATAAGTGAACCATATATGATATCATAACAGTGAATATGATTCTGTAATAAGTCAATAACATTATTTAAATCATTATACAGGATGTTCGGACACATACGAAGCAAATCAGACCTAAGGTAAGGGAAATATCACAATCTCATTTTTATCCGAGATTGTTTATACTTTGGTATTTACTGGGGTGTATTTTATCATCCACATCCATGTTCCCTCAATATTTAATATTGTTTCCATCCACTTACAATAGTTTAAATCCAATTTTACCCTTCGGTGAGTTTTTAGTAAAGAATATGAAAGGAATCTTTTGTCGTTTTTTTGGTACGAGGTACTTTTTGACTTTTCCGACAAAAGTACGAAGAATGTTTTTTTAACTTATACGGCATGAATGGATTTTTAAAACATTATTTCCAAGAAGCTTCCTTTACAATTTTTAAAGTTTATTTTTAATCAACTTCTTTTAGTTTATAATTGTATGACATGTTAAGAAAAGAAAAGTGTTTTTGAAGAAGAAAGGATATTTTCCTCAAGAATGGAGTTCAAGTGTTTTATCAAAATTATTTTCCATCTAAGATAATAAAGGGTTCTGTTTTTATCCCTTTGATTACATTGATTTGATTATGTTGTGAGGGAATTATTTTTATGAAGTCATTTTCCTTATAAGATTTGTTTTATGATGTCATGATGTTTCAAGAATCCCATTTTTGTTACATGTGTTATGCGATGATGTATGATTTATGATTATGTGGCACACATAAGAAAGGATTCATTATAAGATGGGTGGGACCTATATCTCCCTCCAATTCATTGGGTAAAGATTTCATATCTCATGAGATAGACATGGCTGAAATGGTAGGTTATACCGGTTCAGTGAAACAGGACTGAAACAAGGGTTACTCGATTCAGAAAGGGACTTTGTCCACTAAGATAATCTTGGCAATGAGTCTTGACTAACAAGAAATGATTCTCTATGATTATGTGTGTGTGACACAATGTTTAATGCTTTAAGTTATGATTATTGGGATTTCATTTCACTACTATGATTTATCCCATGTTATGAAATTATGCTCTCTTTTGCAGGTTAAGATTTCCAAAATTTATGTTCTTATGAATATGATGTGATTGATTTCTCTTTTGTTTACCCTTACTGAGCATTTGAGCTCACCCTTTTATGTTTTCTTATCCACAGGATATAAAGAAAGGTTTTAGGTAACAAAAAAGGAAAGATCTTTATGGGAGATATTGAAGATCTTTCACCACGATTAGAAGATTACGTTCCGAGTTTCCAAAGACACTAAACTATTACGATCCTTGTGTGTGTGTGTTTGTTATGTACTAAGTATTCCGCAAAAGTAATGTAATGTCCATGTACGTCAAGCTTCGGGTCTCTACATGCGTGGATGATTCCATGGGCATGGGTGACCATCTTGAGGGCAATCCAGTCATTATACTTCTGGGACCCACGGTCGGAAACCTGCTGCCATGCATCCTCGTTGCCGCTACTGCCCTCTAATCTCACAAAGACACCTGCCACTTGTGCCAGGGACGGGCCCAACCTAACTATATTGTTGTCAATATGGTCTTGGAGCCAGTCCTTGAACACGTAGAATCACTGTATGGTGTGCCCCAGGGTCCGGTGATAAGGGCAGTAGTTTGGGTGATCAGTGATATGTGCCTCTTCTGGCTTCCGACACTCAGGCAGCCGCACAATCCTCTGCTCCAAGGCACTACGGAAGTAACAAGGGAGCTGAGCCTCATCAAACGAGTAGGCCTGATTCCTTCTGTTTGAAAAGGGGGATCAAGGAGACTGGCCCTGACGAGGGGCTAGAGGAGCATGCCGAGGAGGTGGAACCTGATTATCTCACGTAGGCGGTGGTGGTGTGTTACGCAGAGGTGCCTACCGATTTTGAGGCAGTTGCCGCTGGGCTGGAAGCTGTGCCCGTGGAGGCGGGCCCCTATGGGGCTATAGAGTTGGCCTCACTGGTAGCAACTATAGCTACCTGGGGGCCTTTATCTGGGCCACAACAGCGGTCTCGACTCTGGAAGCTCTCCTTGTAGGGATTACTGGAGGCAGCGGGCGTGCCTGACTGGCCTGTTGCAGGGCTTCTTCGAGGCGCTGAGCCTTGTTTGAGAAGTCCCGGAACCCTCCGGGGTAATTCTGAGTGATTAGAGAAGGAACCAGCTCTTCCTTGACATTCCCTACTCAAATTGTCAGTAATTTATTCTGAGTCAGTGGTATGTCAAGGGAGTATGTGAGTCCCTTCCACCGGGCAGTGAAGTCCGTGACTCGCTTGTCGGGCCTTTGTTTGCATCTGAAGAGGTCTGCGATGTTCGTCTTCTGGGTTGTGGAAATGAACTGGTAGAGGAATTTCCTGCGAAGGTCCTCCCAGATAGTCACAAATCTGACACGGAGCTGGTTGTACCAGACGAATGTTGGCCCCTCTTATGTCTGGACAAAGCAACGGAGCTTGGCAGCCTCCTGTTGCGCCGAAGTTCCAAATATGGGCCCACACCTCGACTTGAAGTGGGCCAGGTGCTGTGGCGGGTCTTCTGTTTCATTAAAGGGGGAGAATTGGGGTTCCCATTCCTGGAGGTGATGACATATCATCCACCCATGCCGAGTATGGCTTGCCATCTGGTGGGATCACCACCTGTCAAGTTTTCAAGGCCTCTAAGCGGGTGATGAGTGCGGCCATCAGATCGTCTGGACACGATTTCCTATCCTGACGGTGGTCCCTAACCACAAGCTCATTTCCCGGCTCTTCAATCCAGTATTCAAGCTCAGAAGCTCATGGGGCGGCTGGTGGAGTGACTCTTGGGGGAGTGGGAGGAACCCGAGCGGGGTCTCTTGGGTGGTCACGCTGCTCAGGAGGGTTTGGAGAGACATATCGCACCCTATTTCCATGAGCTCTAGCCTCTCCCCTATCAGTGAACATGGCATGATCGCGGTTGCCTAGGAGAATCTCATCGAGGGGTACTTGTTCCTAACCCTGCTATCCCGGCCTAGGATCACCGTAGTCAGGCCACCGCTTTGCAATGCGTTCATCCCGGAGCTCATCGACCAACCTCTTCTTCTCAGCAAGCTGTTGGCGTAGCGTGGCTTTCTCGTGATCTTCCTCTGCCTTCTACACTAAGGTAGATGGGTCAGAGAGATTGATAGCCCCAACATGTTCTTTACCCTTGCCGATATTTCGGCTCAGTGTTAACACCTCACTGGGTGTGGGGAGAACTATGAGGTTCCTCTACTGGCGAGTAATCCTCCCAGATGGGTCCAGTAGCGGCCTTTCCTCAAGGGGTGAGTCACCATCGAGAAGTTCCAAACTGTTCCCCTCTCCTGACAGGTTATCCATGTTGACCGTCGCTTCCCTCGGGGACTTTCCATCAAAGCCGCTCGGTGAGTTAGGCTGCCGGTGAATCACACTGAAGAGAAGGGAAACATACTGCCCCCATCCACGGACATGCGCGTGGGGTGGCAGTGGGGGGGGGGGGGGGGGCTCCTCGATAACTTTTTGGAGTACTTGAAAACTTTGAACTCATTGTTGTTGGAGGGTCCTGTGGTGGCCAAGTGACTCGGGATGCCGAACCACCGGGAGCGTGGCCAGGTCGACCCGATGTCATTGCTCACTGATACCCTCGAGGTGTGCATGACTCCCGGGATAAGGCACTTTCTGATAGTGAAGACAAGAGTGAGTCGCCTGGAGAGTCTGGCTGAAATATTCAAACTCTCCCTGGGTGAGTGATTCTGGTATATCAAAATCTGACCCTACGACTGGCCAAAACTTCTCGGGGAAGTGTCCTGCTGCGAGGATGGTCCAGAAGCTCCAAGACTCAGGTTCAGGATCGGGCCTTTGCTGGCCCCACTCATCAACCAAAAGTGGATGGGGAACCGACAATGGTGTCGAGGCATGCTGCTGGGCTGGTGGGATGGCCAGTAGAGAATACGGTGAGCATGCCAACTAGACACCGAATCCTAATTCATCCTCCAAGGGTTGCAGTGTCCTGGCTTCCACGTCACGATAGGACGGGCCGGTGAACGGTTCTCCTGTAATGGTGTCAGTGTTTACTAAGGGCGTTCTATGTCACGTCTCTTCCACCATCAAATTCCAAAAAAGGTCTCTGTCATCCCTAACCGAGGTGGAAGGTGCCTCCAGAGAGGCCAATGGTGACTGCAAGTTTGATCCCTGGGGGTACGCCATGTCGTCGTCCTCCTGGATATACCTTCGGATGGAGGCGGGGATCATATAGATCTCACATTCAGGGAGTAAAAGGCTGATGTGTCGTGTCCCTATCCCTACCCTTGACTCATAGGACCGGGGGGAGGGATCCATAACCGAGTCGTGTTCTGCCTCAGAGTCTGAGAAACAGACTGGTCTGATTTCTGTCCGGCCTTCCCTAGCATTTCTCTTGTGGTGACGATGTCCCGCCTTCCTGCCCCTGGGTGGCTCCTCAAGGTAAGGATGATTTTCGTCATGGAGTCCTCTGGCCACAATGGTGCTGGGGCGGAGAGGATCGAAGGCCGGGGTGCAATGAGCACCGGGGTAGATGTCGAAAGGAACATGGGGAGGACCTCCATGTGGGTGAGTGACCGGACATGCAACGACTCCATACTCATGGTCTGCGGTAAGGGATGTGACCCCGTACCCAGTGTAGTGAGGGCGGGAAAGAGCCCCAACCAGGGCGTTTCATTCATGGGGAAGCCCTTTACCTGTGGCAAGGGTGGCACCAGGCAGGCCTCTGGGCCGAGGTTGGAAGGAGGGAGGACCCATACCTTCCTAAACGGTGGCACAGAATTGGGCTTCACGCTGGATGGAACTGCAGTGAATTGGTCCGAGATGGCCATTTCTTGTGCTGTCGACTGGGAGAGTCGGCCTAACCTACCTGTGGGGTGGTCGGGGCCTCGATCCGGGTCGGGAATGTAACTGTCCCTGGTCAACGTGTGCGGGGGTTTGATGATAGGAGTTAGCAGTGGATCGTTCCATAGTGGTTGCCGACGTTGATTCCCCAGGGCGAGCATCCTCTTCCAATCATGCCTGAAGCTGGTGTCAGGTCAGATGGGTTGAAGCCGGTGTTGCAGGCACATGGACTGCCGGCTCCCCGGCCCGAGGAGTCGGGCGGCGGCGTTGACGCGGCCTGGTGAGGGCCCTGACCGTGAACCGTTGAAGTGGATCTATGGTCGAGCCAAACCGGACATTCCCTACCTCATCGGCGTAGGGAAGGGATGTGTCGAGGCGTTCCGAGGATAAGCTCCCGAAATGGTTGAACGTCAGGGTGGGAATCAGTGGGTCCCTGCACGACCCTTGGGGGCAGTGATGGCGATGAGGCGCAGCTACCTCGTGATGCAAACAAGCCATGTCCCTAGTCGGGATGACCCCTTCCTCCTCGTACCTATGCACAAGGTCGTTGATCACCCTTCGTTGGATGATCTATGATGGGGAAAGGGGGCCTGAGTGCCCGACAGTCGCAACGGTCAGAGTAGCTTTGGAAAAGGCGGAACTGCGCAGGTTGGCCACGTTGGTACTACCTCTGTCCCTACGCCGATGGGCAGGTGGCGATCGAGCTCTGGATGCAGCGGTCTGATTCCTGAAAGCAGGGAGATGAACCCATTAAAATTAATAGGAAAATTAATCGACAACCAATAGCACAATGCCATTCTATCTTCTGTGATCAGTAAGAGGGATCCACACTGACAATGTCGCAGAACGGAGTGTTCAACGTCCTGGCTTCCCCAACCCCCGGCAGGTTTCACGTCCTTGTGCTGGGTGCCCGAACCTGGTGACATGATAATCTTCCGACACCCCAAACGCTACCAGTCTCCATATTGAGGAGAAGGGATTCACGTCGGGTTCACCATTTTTTGTTTCCGACACTTTCGCTGGGGCGCGCGCGCACATCCATCATGAAGGGGAGGACGCGCGGCTTGTGGCCTCGCATTCCTTCTTTCCAAAGGTGGGCGACATCCGTTCCTTATTCAGGGATTTCTGCTCCTTGATCAAAAATGGGATGATGGGATGTCGGTTCTTCCTTCCGTGGATTCCTCCTAGGAGCTCGTTACCTAGTCCGGGTCTCCCTCATAGATTTAATAAGTATTCGAGAATCTCATTCCCGATGCCATGTTCTCATGGAAACCAGTTAATTACGCTGCTTCCATCGAGACGCTCTAATAGGTCTGGTTAGGGCAGCAACCTTAGGTGACGAGAATGGTCACGCCGAGGCATCATTGGCATGTCTTGAAGCTGGGGGATTGGAATGTCGGTCTTCTGTCCCTTGTTATAGGGCTTCTTGAGGGTGCGTAATCCCAAGGAATCCCACATGAAATGTGGGGAATTTCATTCCATGGGTATGTATCTGAGGTTTTCCTCACCTTTCCATGTTTAACACGAGGTATGCCGCAGGTTTAACATCTAGAGGAGACGAATCGTACTGATCGGAACAATGAGAGCGGATCAGATTGAAGAACCCCCTGGGGGGAACACCGATGTCGGGGCCAGCACGTGGGTGGCTTCCCGGATATTGTGGAGTGGAATGAGGTGGCATGATCCCACCAGGATGTGGCGACCCGGGTAGGAATCAAGATAGGTGATGAAGTGAAAGTCTTGATCCTCATGGGGCTTCCTCTATATCCCCGTGGTAGGGAATCAAAGTCCGCGTAGTTCAAAGATATGGTGGGGCACCTGAAAAGGAAATCCGTGAGAATGAACGCATGGATGGGACCCAAAGGGAGTAATGCCTCTCGACCGGGGCATGAGCCTCCTGAGGCACGTGGGATTGAGGGAGAGGTAAGTATGGGACATGGATGTTGGATGTGGGGCTTACGCTCAAAGGTGGCCCATAATGATGGATATGGGGCTTACGCTCTGAGGCGGCCCATGGTGGTGGATATGGGGCTTACGCTCTAAGGCGTCCCACAATGGTGGTTGGTGAACCGAAACTATGGGGTCGAAACAACTGAGTGATGGGATTGAACCTCATGGAGGCTACCTATGTACCATGCCTTAGCATGGATCAAAGTCCACATAGTTTGAGCAAAGGTTAACATCATGCAGGATGACATACAATTTAACATCATGCGGGATGAAGGCATACAATTTAACATCATGCGGGATGGGGGCATACAGTTTAACGTCATGAGGGGTGGGGAAGATAATTTAACTTCATTCTGGATGACAAACAGTTTAATGTCATGTGGGATAAGGGCATACAGTTTAACGTCATGCAGGACGACATACAGTTTAACTTCATGCGGGACGAGGGTATACAGTTTAACGTCACGCGGGACGACATACAGCTTAACTTCATGCGGGACGAGGGCATATAGTTTAACGTCATGTAGGATGGGGCAGACAGTTTAACATTGTGCTGGATGGAATTTGGGGCTTATGCTCGGAGGCGGCCCACGGAGTTGGGGAACCGACGTGAAGAGGTCAGAACGACTGGGTGGTGGGCTTGAACCTCGTGGAGGCTTCCTACGTACCATGCCTTATCACGGATCAATGTCCTCGTAGTTCACCGGGATGGGGCTTATGCTCTGAGGCGGCCCATGGTGGACGTCATGGTCGATGCTCACTCTAATCCCACATGAGTCATGCTCGGTGTGAGAAACAAGAGGCAGCAGGGACCAGACGATCACGTTGCAAAGGGTGCGTCCGTGAGAAGCGAAGAGATGATTACGCGTTGAGCAGCCCATGGTGCCAGGACTTACTCCAGGATGGAGGTACGAGATGCGAAAAAGTGTAGAGGGAGAGGGATTTGGGACCGAACAATGGAGATTCCTCGTTCCCTATCACGCCCTCCCCTATCCTTGGCGATGGGGAAGAACGGTGGTGTATGGGTGCTACCTTCCGCAAGAGAGGCTAGGGGCTTACGCACTGAGGAAGACCTTCCCTAGTGGATAAACGCCACTCTGATAGGGAGGATTTCATCCCATGTGAGGGTGATTACATTCTCATGGAGATGAGCAGTGTAAAGAATGTCCGAGCCTGGGGGACCCTGCGTGCGAGGCACGAGGTCAGATCACAGTTTAATTTCATGTGTTGAGGACGAGGTGTTTGGAAGTTTAACATCCTGCAACTCGAACGATGTGGATTTTATCCACACCCCTAGGACTTACATAACCGACATCCTCTACCCCTTGTGGGAGGGAAGGCATCGACAAGGCCGTAATGAAGGGGGGCCGCAGGGCGAACCATTGAGGGGTCCACGTTAGAGTGGCTATACGAAGAAGCAATAGCCGTTAGCGTGCCTATGCGAAGGAGCATGAGGCAAAGAAATGCAATAAAAAACCCCAGCCAAGGGACCATGAGGTTACTTCATACGAGCCTAGAAGTCCGTATGGGAAAACAGCGCATGGCGCGCATGCCCGGTATGGAGGACATCAGGTGCCTACGTAGGGAGGCGCCTAGGGGGCGTGCAGGTGAGGGGTCTTGGGGATTACATACAAAGGGAAGGTTTGTGTGCAAAAAAAAAACATAATGGCATGGAATTGGGGCAGGGGAATTGCGCACGGCTAGGAGGATCATGTGCAAAGGAGGTAAATTGCACGCGAGTGGCAATGGCCGAATCCTAAGAAAAGGCCGCACCCCGTGAATGGATTGCACGCAATTGGAACATTTTGCACACAATGGAAGAAATTTCATGCAATGGAGGAACCCTGAGGAGTTTGGAAATTTATTTAAGCTAGTGGGATTACACGCAAAGGTGGATCCCGGGGTGAGGTTGCATGAAAAGGGTCAACACCTGAAGGCCATCTTGCATCCACAGAAGTCCTATTTCGCGCACGAGAGCCGGTGGAAATTCAGCAACCCAGAAATAGAAGGGGTCTCATTCTATTTATAGGCCTCCGGCGTCGCGGAATCGAGGCGGCGCGTGAAAGTTTTCACGCCAGAGACGGCAGCGTGAAATTGGGAACTGTGTGGGTGCGGGCGCGCAAAATTGCACGCCGGCGCTTGGCCCCTTTCGCGAATCCCAAACTCTTTCCGTGCGGCCAACCTTTTTTTCGCGCACATCCTCCTTTATTTCGTGCAACACTTCCGAGCCCTCCGGACCAGGTCTCTGGGTCCATATATGACTTCACGTAGTCATTTTGAAACTCCACTTAAGAATTACAGACATTTTCGGCATCTGCACCCGCATCTCTGTTGACCATCCGATCAACCGCGACATTCGATCATCCAAATCTCTGCTGCTCATCTAATATCGCACCCTGTGCAACTGAGTTAGAGTTTTCTAATCCTACCGCCATATTTGAAGAACCACGCCATCATCTTCGACCTCCTACAATCTCTAGCACCACTGTATCTCATCGTAGCTAATGGATAATAACGTCTGAACCACCGTGCCATATTATTTTGACACCATAAGGATCATCGGATCGAACCGCGACCATGCATGTAATCATTGTCTTGAATGCATGCGATATCTCAACGAAGAAGCTTTGGCCGAGGAAAATAGTGTTTTTGAGGTCACATGGGTTCGTTCAAGGATTTTAAATACAAGATACATTCATGTGTCCTTGATTCAATGTATGAAGAAAGAAGCCCACGTTTGAAAAGGAAACACCAAATACTTGCAGCTTATCCTTGACATGTGGTTTCGAAATCATGAAGTGAAAGATTTTAGGCATTCAAAGACTCGATAATAATGTCAGATATGTGGATGTTGAACTCAGAGGAGGATGTATCACTCACCTATAAAAATATAAGACCTCGAGCCGAAGAATGTTGCTGCTCCCGCATTCCTGAGAGCTTCTGTTTTCGAAAAAATAGAGCATCACTCTATGCATCACTTTGTGAAGAGCAAGCAGAGCACCATGAGTATTCAAGGATCCATGAAGAAGAGATCCCACAAGCCTTCAACTGGTGCTATGTACCCTCGAATAACTTCATGTAGAACCGGCTCTCGTGAAAACGTGATTGGTACCTCAAACAATCGATGTGCTTTGAGAAGGCTAAAGAACCATGATCCATTGGTTGAGCCTTATCCTCCCACTGTTATTCACGATGTCCAACACACTCTATGCATAGAAAAACAACACATCCTCTTCATGAAGGAGAAGACCCATGGACATCCTGGTTTAACAATGAAAGGTGAGAACACCCTCATGTTTTAATGCTCATATCTTACTATTTGTAGGGGTTTGTGTTTTGGTGAAGAATAACCTTGCATAATAAAATGGAAGCGCATACATGGATGTATGCATGTGTATTTCTCGAAGAAGCCTGAGGCCTTTGTGAGGTTGTGGGAAGAAGAAGTTCTCAACCATTCGGGTTTTATGAAACACATAGATATAAACTAACACAAACACCCTAACCTAGTGTAGTAGGAAGAAGGAAAAGAAGGAAGAGGAAGAGTAGAAGAGGCCGAGTGTGTTTGTGCTTAAAGAACTACACCTATTAGGGTTCCACACAGAAGGAAGAATAAGTAAGTGATTCATTCCTTCATGCACATGCACATGTAAAAATAATAAAAGAAAGAACAGAAATTGTTGTGCACATGTGAAAAGAAGAAAAATATGTTTAGAAGAAAAGAGTTCAAACTAAATTCCATATGCATGATTCCATGCATACATGAACAAAAAAAAGTATTAACTTTGATGATGCCAAGTGATTTTATCCTCAGTGTTTGATTAATCGCATTGGTGTATGTGATTCTAATTATAGAAAGGATAAGATTAGTGCAGTCAGTTATAACATTAAGAAGAAGAAAGAATAAGAACTAGTACGATTGTTCTTGCGCTAGATAAGAAGTGAAACAAATGGGAGAATTTCTTTCCTACTTTTGTTTCAAGTAATCAAGTCAATAGCATTGAAGAAGATCAAGAGAATAACCCACCTTTTTAATAAGTTATAATACTGTTATGGATAGTAGTATAAAAAACTAGAAAGTGTAAGGGCATATCATACTTGTTGCAAGTTGGAAGAAGATTATCTCCCTTCCCCCTAAAAGTGTGGGGAGTCACAAAAACTAGAGGATTTTATTCCTAGTTGATCCACTATAACATCATATCACATTACAGTGGAGAATTTATTCACTAGTCATTCCCTTTCATGGAAAGGATGTAGCTTCTCTTATTGAGTGGTGAACCTTGTAAAATTATCATGTGCATATTTTTACTACTTTTTATTGTTTCATGAGATAGAGAAAAGAGAAAAGGAGAATCAAGATCCTAACAGGTCAAGAAGTACAAGGATAGAAAGTTGTAATTGGTTTCAAAAGTCCCCAACATTGATTCACCCCCCTCAGTGTTAGGTATATCCCAAACTGGTCCTCATAGATCGTAGGCATTAAGAAGGTGGCCTACATATCCTATTTATAGAATAAATCATAGTCATTACATTTAAAATGATTTCTCAATCCATTAGTGTATGAGGAAAGATGATCAACCCATGGGAGAGATTATGTCAAGATGTTTAGAATGTTAGAGACATGGCGGGGCTTACACTGAAGTGGATGTACACTCGAGTTAGGGATCAGGACCTAAGAAGGCATCCTACATATCTTAGTTATGGAAGGAATTAGGGTCCCCGTAGTTCAATAAGTTGATAATTGAATATTTAACCTTCCCTTATATGCGGGACATATCATATTATACCGCTGATTGAGGCTTACACACTGAGGATTTCATTATATACGGAACATATCATATTATGTCGTGGATCGAGTATTACACACTGAGGCATCCCTTGTCCAAATAGAGGATTGTGGTGTGAAATATATGATCATTGTTACTCCTTAAGCCCATGTGATCTATGCTTAGTGTGAGAAACAAGGGATTGCAAATAATATATCTCATGGATTATGGATGTGGGACTTATGTGATGGAAATTACCTACTAATGTTTTGATGTGGAGTTAGAGACTTAGGAAGGTGTCCTATATATCCTTGTTATAGAAGGAACCAGAGTTACCATAGTTTAATTTGATAGGAATTACATACTAATATTTCCATTTATGGAGGTTGGACAAGGGTATCTATTCCTAGGATGCCTGCTTGGCCTGGTCAGCTTGTATGCTTGTCATGCATTGATTTTATACCTATAAAGCCTTGATTTTCTACTTGAAATACTGGAGGATATCTGCACGACGTGTCCAAATACAATCATATGACTCAGTTTTCCCTTCAAATGGATTTTTCATGATCTAGATGGAATTTATGGAGGTCATCACATGACCAAGGATGACTTGTCCGAAGTACATTGTAATACTTAGTTGGATGATCATAGAATACATTGCATGATCTCGAATTACATGCTGGGAGGGAGTTACATAATCCCAATAACATTCTACAATGTCATCACGAAAGCAGGATAACACAGTTGGAGGGTATGTCTGATGTATTATTGACATGTTTGGAGGGTTCCACATATCCTGGATGACTTTTCTAAATGTTATCACAAAAGCAGGACGACATGTATGAGGGACTCCCTAAGAGCTAAGTGACATACTCGAAGGGAATTGAGAGATCTATTTAGATTGTTTGGAGGCCACCGTGAGATCCAATTGACATACCTTGGTGCTATCATGAGACTTAGTTGACATGTTATGGTGTCTCCATATGATCTGGGTGACATGTCTAGAGGATATCCTGTGGTATATATAAAGAGCCTGGAGGGTTTTACAAGACTTGGGTGGTGTGACCGAAGGGAACCATATGAATTTCTATGACACATACAAGGGACTTCATATGATCCAAATAGTATACCAAAGTAGCGTCATGTAATTTGGGTGACATGTCCTTGTGCTGCCACATGACCTGTGTGGTTCATGCAATGCGCATAAGGACCTTCATATATGTTCCTCGCATAATTCTCCCATATTTTTAGTCTTGGATCCAACATTTTATTGAATATGCCTTATATTTTTTTTCAGTGTTAGCCTATTTCAAGTCTCATGTGATCTAGTAGGTATGTGGGATGTTCTTCACATGAGCCTCCACAAGTCCTTTGTGTAATATATGGGTGATCACAAGAAGTGTCCATGCATATTGCATGATCATTCCTGTTGTTCTCATAATCTTACATGATGTAAAAAAATTTCGATCATGAGATCAAACCCTTTGATAAATCCACTCTAATTCCTGGGTGTAGTGTTGTGAGCTTCTAAGTAAAAGTTCAAACATTTTTAATGATGGGGTGGGGGATTTATAGGCCTTTCCACCCTGGTTATTCGTCGCTTTACACGGAGCATATCACACAAATTGAGGATGGTGTTGGTGGAGGTATTTGATATCATGTATTTTCACAAGGTCATATTATATGTCATTCTAGGGGAATCACAATATTTTCGGAGACTATGAGACCATCCCATCGACACCTCATTTATTGGATTATTTCCAATTTAAGGGGACTTTCCAAATCCTAAAGACATGTCGAGGGTCTTTCATATTGGTAGTACAATATATCCAAGGGCCTTTTTGAGATTAGGGAGCCTATCAAAATCCTTCATCTGATATTAGGTTACTTATTTAGGACCTTTTTCGAGACAGGGATGGCCTATCATGGGGCCTTTTCTAGACCAGGCCTTCATGCCAAAGGGATTTTTCATCGCATTTTTTTGCCTATAAGAGGGTCTTGTAAGACTATACTGGTGTGTTGCCTGAGTTTTATGACTACAAGAGGATCTCACATTTTTAATTCTTTATATTTGTTTTTTTTATTTCATAAGGGCCTAGGGTCTCAAGATTTTGTTTGTGTGTTTTCAAGGACAAGCAGTCTCCCCATCAGTGATGCGTCACATAGCAAAAAATGGTCTTATAATGATGTGTTGGAATTATCATGAAAAAACCCTTCTTCTTGTTTTTAGAGTCAATTGGGGATCACGATGTTACCTGGACTTGTCTGAGGCCATTCATTAGTGAGTATTACACAACATTAGGATTTCACATAGAAAAATAGATATGTCTCCAAGGGATTGTGGTGTCTTGCGAACCCAATTAAGTCACATCACATTATTTTTTACGACTCCAAGAGGCTCCTTTATTTTACATTTTTATTTACTTTGTTTATTTTTGAAAGGTTTTGGATCTCATTAGGTTGTATAAGTGTTGTCAAATACAATCACTCTAACTATCAATGATGTTCCACGTGATATTTATGACCAAAATAGGTTCCCAACTTTATGAAATTTTCCTCATATTTTCTAGGGATTTTTGGATGGTTTGTCAGGAATCCACTAGTTGAAAAAGCGTGTGGACTAAGGGATCTTATCTGGTTGCTGCTGTATGATCACTGATTGACTGGGGAGCCTTCTTAAGAGCATGTGAACTTGTCAATGGGGCTTTACGGGGTCTTCTATAGGTTATGCACTATGCATGAATTTCCACAAGACCTTTTACAGGTCATGTGATCACCTGTCTCCTGGAGGTTCACACGATCTACAAGATCATGACCACCTTAATATTCATTTTTTTGGGGGAAAATAATACCCATATAAAGGTATTTCTTCCTTTGTGGATTTTTTGATGCTCATTTGTAGGGTGTTAAAAAATCTAAATAAAATGATATTGAGAAAAATAAAACCCTTGCAATGATTATAACTTTTTATGTGACAATTAATCCATGAAGTGATTATGTGAATATATGTAAATCCACATAAAAAAAGTTAAAATAAACCCTAAAACAATTTATAGATAAATTCACACATAATCATGGCATTAAAACCCAATGAATAATATTTTTCACCTATTGAAAGGAAACTGAGTGAAGGAACTCTTTACCACTTGGTAACATTCAAGTCAAATCTTCCTATATCAAATAATTCTAATTTCATCTCAAAATACCATTAAGTATTAATTATTCCTGATATAACATATAAAAATAGTTTTATATTCACTATATGAAAGAAATTAGATGTATAACAATAAAGTATGCCTCAATGAAAAGAAATTGAGATTAAATCCCTCACTTTGAGTCTAGACATATCATGCATGTCCTTTAGGTCATGTATAATAAACATTTATGAATTATTTATTTTCTTAAAAATCATTAATAGGTTTAATCATTAATCATTAAAACATGTATTCCATTTATTTTAATTAAATATTTAATTTCTTAATTGGTTATGTCCATATTGGGAATTTTGAGGATTTTTGATTGATAACTTCATAATGAATTTGGTATGTTGACCATGGTCAAAGAGTTACTTATTCCATCATGTAAAGAATAATAATAATGAAATATTTATAATTTTTATATATTAATTATACTTTTAAAACCAACCATTAAATATGTTTATAAAAAATTAATTACATTACAATCATTGAGATGGTAGGTCATACACACACATGAGTATCATTTCAATTTTTCAACAATCATGATTGAAAGATGTGTTATGACACAACCTAGTGGCCCCCACCTAGATGGCGATGAGATGAGCGTGACTACCCCAATTCCACCTCCAATAGTTCAGGGGATGGTAGCTACCACTGAGTAGCCATACCACATACATGGGAGGCATTATCCTAAAGTACCTATACAAACACACACACACATCTCCAAGCCCCATACAATGCTTAAATATAGAATAAAAAAGTTAACAAATGATTAAATATATCTAAATCCCACAGTCAGAGTACATTAATAATGTACTCAAAGTGACAAAGAGTCCAAATACATGCCTAACCAAAAAAATTAAGTGTCCAACCTAAATAGAGGGAGGGGACTATCATCAAATGCAACACCAATACACACCTCTGTCTATCTATACCAAACTATGTAATACTAGATCCTAGTCCTCTAAGGACTTTGTAAAATGTTCAATCGATTGCATAAGAGATGATATTTGTGGGAAGATCTTGTGTAGGGGTGAGTAGAACAATACCCAATAAGACACGCTTAAAATAACCAAGCATAAAAAATCTAGAGTAGTCAGCTCATCAAATACAAGTATCTCAAAAAAGATATGAGACATAATGGTAAACAAAGATAAACCTAGATATACTCATAAAGACACCAAATCCCATGTGGTCACAACCATAACACTAGCCATTGGATTCTTCTCATGGTCTAAAGGTAATTCTCATTCGGGATAAAACCACTCCATGAGCCACTATGCCACTAATGAAACTATAATGGGAGGTAATTATCAATAGGCCTCACTCCACTTATGGAACTCATCTAATAGGTCAATCATGTAGTGTATAGCCAAGAATAATCATAAAGGAAACTGAGAGGGTTCAAATGAGATAAACAATCAGACTAATACCCCATCAGAAGGATCAAATATCTATATAAAGATAAGGATCAACACCCATGGTTCATTAGGGGGACACACGACTTTACTATATTTATCCTAGTAGATATGGGATCAATGTTAGTGTAAGTTTAGGTCACACTAATTCCATTAACCCTACCTAGTGAGAATGAAGTAAATGAGGATTGGTCTAGGCCTCTTAGAGTTATTCAAGATCTAATCCATCAAGGGGTGAGAAGTTTGATTATCGGGACTAGATTCCATATTAAACCATCATGAAAGAGGATTGAGACTAACTCACTTTATAAAAATGGAACTATGTAAAATTATACAATTCTGAGGAACCAGTAGAGGGGTCATAATCCTATGATGGAGATGTAATGCCACATTGAACCCTCATAAGAATGGATCAAGGGAACACAATCAACCAATACTGGTCCAAGAAAGCTAATAGAAGCTCAAAATGGAGCTAAAATGAGTATAAAGAAAAATCTAACCGATCCTTGAAGGAGTACCCGACATGTCCCATGGGGTACACAATGTGTCTCACTAATCATGGTATATCCCATGTATCATGCTCATAGGGAATGTACTTTTAAACAATACACATCATGTCCTTAAGGGTACACAACCTTTAGATGATGAGATGACACTAGGTGTAACACCTTCCCATGACCATGTCCATGCCTTTGTACACTTGGCCATGCCAGTGTACTAGGTTATGCCTATGCACCATTCCATGTCTGAGTACATGGCTAAGCCCATGTACTCTGGACATTTTGTGTACCTAGCTGTGTCGATTCTCATATGAAACCCTGGGTACTCGGTGAACCTATAGGTCAAGTTCACACAATGTGTGACACGTGTCACATGACATGTGATATTTAATTTCATATCGAAACCCAGTATTGCAGCCCAGTCCACACAAATGGTTTGATTTCTTCTGTTACACACTATTTAGTGTTGGAATTGTTTGAATCCATATATCTTCTTGATGGTTCCTCCTCTGTTACTTCAATCCGTGATTCCCACCACCAATCTTTCTAGTGACCATGGATCTCATTTAGTTGAGTCTCACCATTATCCGAGATCCAATTTTGTCCATTTGAATAAATTGGGAAACACCACCGATGCTCTTTTCCTCACCACAAAGGCCAACCACATATGAATATGTCTGATCTGGTCTCAATCCTTCATCATTGTCATCAATACCTAACCTGGATTTATAGTATCAATCCTTTGTTCAAATGAATGTGTTTGCAATGATTTATTTCCTGGTATTTTTCGAGTCACATGTCAAATGAAACATCGATGATGAATAAATGAAGAATGGTGGGAAAAGAACCTAGAAACTCAAGATATTAATTAAAATTTTATATTATTGGGTTGGTCTCATATTCTCACCCCGTCTTATCTCCTCACTCTAGAAATATTCCAAGAAATATTAAAAAGACTTACATATAAAAAAATACATTACAACCTCCCCAAATTTATGGATTTTTGTATTTAAAAGTGAAAAACCTACTCATAAGATAGGGTATTGAGCTTCAAACTCTATATCCAACTCCCACGAGCTCTTGTGATGGTTTCTCATTATTCCAACAAACATAAAACTAAGGAAACTATATCTCACAAAGGGTCTTATCCTACTAGTTCTCAACACCACCATCTCCTTGAAGGGGTATCTACACCCTCAATTTCTAGATTACCTTGTTCAACATAGTATGAAAATTCATGCACATACCTCCCCAACTATGACATGTGAAGAACACCAAGCAACCATAACTACTCTGGTCACAAGGTTAAGTGGTACACCACCTCTCTATCCCAAAAAATTAACATGAAAAATTAAGTGCATAAGGACCACCTAGATAGCGTAATTTTCCAGCTAAAACTCCAAAAATGTAAAACTTCTAATTCCTCCATCATCGGTCTATAAAGGACTCTTGAAATTATGGGAATTTCTCATCCACCTTTAGATGGACTGGACTCTTAGAATCACTGCTAGAAACCACTTCAGGATCACACACATTGTATCTCTCTGGATCCGACTAGTACAATGATGACCGTCATGGTCTCCCACTCATGGCCTCAAATAGTGCTACACGAATGGTGTAGAGGTAACAATTATTATACACAAAATTAATGGATGGTAGAAGGTTCTCCCAACTATGGCCCCATGATAACATACAATCCCAGATCATGTTCACAAGAACATGAATGGTTCCCCTTACAAAGCCACATGACTGGGGAATATCACTGCTCTCAACTACAACTGAGTCCCCAATAGATTCTCGCATCCTCTCCCTTACCATGATGTGAAACAAGCAACATAGTCTGCAATAGTCTTCAGGGGAATTCCATAAATAAAAACTACATCATTCACAAAGAAGCAACCAAAATTACTCACAAAGATCTCTTGGTTATCACATATAGGTAGGCATGACACTATAATTTTAACTTGGAAATCTGTTTCAACTCCCCCTGATGCCTAATTGATTCCTAGAGATCCTTTTACATCCTCACCTCCAACAGATGTACTGCTAAGGGAAAAAAACTTCCCCATTACCTCCTTTCATAGCATGACTATTGTCATCATCCATCCATGAAAAAGGATGGAATATTCTACCACCTTTATAAAATCCAATGGAACATATCTAACAGATATTTAGTCACACAAAATCTCCCAATAAATTTCCTTAAGTTGCACCTCCTTGTGTTACTAAATAAGCAGAGGGGTAATAACTATTGAGTAGAGGTTAACTACATCCTCCTTTGGTGTATGACCTCCTCCTCATTGGACTCCCAGAACACATGGATTCAATCAAATAAGACTACCATGAACTGATCCAAGAAGAGTAAATGATCTAGTATGCAAGTCATACAATTATACTAACGTGTAAAATACACTAAAGGGTATCTTCGTGAACTCAAAACATCCATATTGTCTTCGTAATGTCACCTTTGTTATATCCTCCTCTAAATCTAGAGTTGGTGTTAACCTATCATAAGGTCAAATCTGAAAACCACTTCACCCCAAACCACTGGGGGAATAATCCATTGATTATAGGGAGGGGATACTCTTTTCTGTGTCACCTGGTTTATGTGGTTCCATTCCACACCCAACCTTAATCACCCATCCACCTCTTAGGAGAATAAAATTGGGCTACCTAGGTGAAAAGATTTGGTCTTAAAATGTTCCTTCTCTATAATATTTTTATCTCTAGATCACCCAAATCACAAATTTCAGTAAGTTTCATTCGATATATTGGTAAAAAAGTGGTCCACCCATGAGTGGAGGAATATATAGGATTATTTTTTGATGTGGTGTTAAACATGGCACACCCTCCGGGAAGGCATCTTCACACTCGACCACTGTTTCCAAAAATTGGAATCTCATAGTGTCAACCACTCCGAGGGACATACTAACCACTAATAAGTAGTCTGTAATATTTTCTTTCACATGACCTCATCTTTCACTTCATGTAACCTCTATTTATAAAAGGAATAAAACTTTTTTCCATAAGATGAAAACTCCACCACACCCACTAGTGGAAACCAACTGAACATAGACAGTAAGAAACCAATCCATACTGAGGGAAATATATCAGGGTATCACTACTTCTAAAAAAATATTATATATGAGGATATATATCTCTATATCACTCCTCTTAAATTTAGGACACACCATAAGTAGAAGTGTGTGATCACCGATCTTCTCTACAGGAGCATAAAATACAAGGGTTGATCAAAAAGGCACCATTGGAATTCTTAGGTATAGAACATGGGTTACAATTAGGCATATGTGGCTCAAGACTCTAAATGAAAACAAAAACTATGGTATTGGAAACACAAAACATACCTCAAATCGTTCTTGTAGCCTATGCGAGTTCCTACTACTTGGAAATCATATTTTTTTCCTTCCTACATATTCAACACAATCAACGTTTTCTTTGACACCTTAGTAAAATAACCTACCCCAAACAAAAAACTAAAAGGAACTCATCTTCCATAACTCAATGGTATATGATTTTTGTGGAGCTGAATCACCCACAAAGTTCAATATCGCATCATAAGAACAAGTCTCGGTGGGGGAAGCATATCCTTTTCTTGTGAATTTGAAGATGTGTCAAATGTTACCAACATAGGGATCTACCAACCCCCTACATCACCTTGAAAAGACTAAAAAAAGAAGAAAAATGGTGTATCTAACATGTGTCTAATAGTAATATAATAAAAGTAGAAAAAACACAGACCATACCTCGAAATACTCCCAAATACTCTTGATAAAAATCCTTTAATTAATTTAGCTATCCAAGTTACAAAAACATAGCTACCCAATATTAGGGTGGAGCACCAGGGGTGGTGGTGGTAGTATAAAACCAAAGTTTTCATCCACCTATAGACTCTCCCCTAGCTCCTCCATCACATCTTCCACCCTACAGAAATCCCTACTTTAGCAGTTGTCTCTAACTAAGTGGTTCGTTGACCACCTCACTGTCTTCAACATGTTGGGTATGAAATTCTCACATGAAATTGCCTATTCCATCACAATAATTGCAATTTATCTGCCCTATAGAATTTATCTATGCCTTAAATATCCGAAAAAACATCTTTTTTTTTGTGAATTTCATCACATGACTATTATCGATAGTTCCTACTGACCATTGATCCTAGGAAATACCTGCCTTTGAAGCTCATGATATGCACTCGAACCCTGTATATCATCGCCCATCACCAATAGAGCCATCCAAAGATTAGTATGAAATGATGAATCCACCTGAACCACTGGAGTTGGGTCTATGAGATGATCAATAAGAGAAATCACCACCTGTTAAGAATATTGAATAAATAACACCTCATGACTAATTTTATTCATGGAGGCCTCATGACTCATTGGGTCATACTCTCAAATATATTATGGAAACCTCACAGTATTCCATTATGGAAACATCCTGTAAGGAAACAATATGTACCATAGTCAATGGGTATATTCGATGAGATGAATCAATAAAGAAATGGAAACCAAAAACTATTCCTATATGATGCATGTACCAAATTTTTGTAGGACCCCGGGACACCCTGAGAGGGGAAGGGTGATTAGGGTGTCAAATGTTTTTTTAAAACAAGGATCCTATTCCCACATTGGTAAAAACCTGTTAAACATGTAAGACCGATGAGAACAGAAATCAAACAATAATATTCATAGAGACCACACAACACTTTTACTTGGTCCACCACTAAGGAATACGTCCAAGAAGCATACACCGACAGTCTGTCGGTCGTTCCAAAATCCACTAAACTTCACTAGATGTGGAATACAAAGGTTCAGTCACAATAACTCGGTGCTAGACACACTGCCATTACAAGAATTTAGGGATCTCCTACTACATCCCAAATATCACTTCAATTGACTCCCCTTGCTCACTACTCTTAGAAAAGTCCATCTTAGTTTATCAACTTGAAGGTCGCTTCAATAATTCAACATTGAAGACTTTGTCCCTGACTTAGCATGAGAATATTTTTGCACTATAGACCAGAGTTTATGCTCTTTGAAATCCATATACAATAAAATTAGATGTTCAAAAATAGTCCCTCATGTAGTCTCTTTGCGAGACACAGTCCTTTTCAAAGCACCCCTACCTTCATAAAATAAACAGCCTTTGCGAAGCACCCCTGCCTTCACGGAACATACTGCCTTCGCATAGCTTCCTTACCTTCATGGAACTAATTTCACAAAACTCAATGATTCAATGCGTAATAACTCATTATTTTGAAGTACCCTTTTTTACAAAAGCATGAATATTAGTTAAGACTTATAGTCTCTTCGAGATGCACCAGCTCATTTAGAAGGACCTGTTCGTGAAGCTCTTTGTTAACTCAATGAGTCTCTAGATGTTCTCTCAAAAGTTTGATGAAAATGTAGAGGGTTATCCTCATATTTATAGGCTTGTAAATTTGTGAAGACCCACCACCTCTTTTCAGTTTTTCTATATCATCAAACACATATTCACAGTGTTCCTCCCTTCGTAAAGAACCATATAAATTATCTATTCTCAAAGCTCAACGTCATCACAAAGTCTTACATCATTTACCTTCGCGATGACCATAAGTTTATAAAAGAAATCTGTCAGCGATAAAAAATCTCTAAAAATCATAGTTGATGAGAACTCCGTCTCCGATCGTGAAGACCATTGTAATCTCGAAGCACACTATCAGAAAACTTTATGTCTTTGAAAAAAGAAACTCTCAAATCCAATATTCTCAAAACTTATACCTTTTCAATATTTTCATAAGTCCTTCAAGAAAAACCAAATAGTATGTTGAAAGAAAACTTCGAAATTTTGGACCCCAAAAATTTGGCATGCACTAGGAAACGATGCCACCTTCAATACTACTTTCGTATTGAACAATATGATACCTTTCCTTGAAATCCCTCTGATTATCTATGTATGGATTTAAAACAAAAACAAACCAAACTCTACTTCCATCAAAGAACAACCCATGTTCTAACAATTTTTCCCTAAAACCATTGCATACATATATAAAATCAACAAGCAGGTTATCAGATTCCTGGTGAATGGATACATTGGATGCTACACCAACACTAAAGTATCTGGCTTGAATTCCAAACTAAAAACACTTAATATCATTTCCAAAAATCCCAAACCAATATTACTACTTGATAATCTCCAAAATTTGGTCCTAACATGGAAACCATCCTTAAATACAACTCTATCATGACTTGACCCAACAAGAACCACCTAGATAGTGATGAGATGAGTGTGACTACCCCAATCCCACCTCCATTAGTCCAGGGGTTGGAGACTAGTGTTGAGTAAGAATACCACAAACACGGTAGGAATTAGGCTAAAGTACATGTATGCACTCACACATCTCCATGCCCCAAACAATGATAAAATGTAAAATACAACTGATACCAAATTCATATATACATCTAAATCCCACAATGAGAGTATATCAATAAAGTACTACAAGTAAAAAAGGGGATTAATAAAATCCCAAAAAAACTACAAGAGTACAAACTACTCAATGTGAGAGAGATGATGTCAAATGAAACACCAAGAAACAGCTTAGTATATTTATAAAAAACTATGATCAACCAATTCTTAGGCCTCCAATAACTCCATAAAAGGTTTTTTGAATGTAGAAGACATGATACATGTAGGAAGATCCCAAGGAGGGGTGAGTAAGAAAATACCCAATATGACACCTTGAAATCATCAAGCATAAAGCATCAAGAGTAGTCAAATCATCAAACATAGGTATGTACAAAAAGATATGATACATAACAATAAACAATGATAAAACCATATTTATTTAGAAGGCCACTATATTCCACATGGTCACAACACTAATGCCAGACATAAGATTTTTCTTTAGGTTGAAAGGTAACACTTGTTCAGGAAAAAACCAAACCACAAGATACTGTTCCACTAATGAAACTCTATTGAGAGGTCATGCTCGATGAACCTCTCTCCCATTATGGAAATAATATGAGAGGTCACACTTACATGGTGTAGCCAAGAAGAAGAATTAAGGAATCTGAGAGGGTTCATTCAAGCTAAAAATGCAATCATATTAATACCCTATAAAAAGGATCAAATATCAATACACAAATAGGGGGTCAATTAATATGTATCCCTAGGGGGGGACACCTAACCCTATTGGATTTATCCTATAATATAGGGGATCGATGATCATGTAAATTTTGGTCATGATGATTCCATCATCCCTACCTAGGGAGCATGGATGAAATGCGGATTGATCCAAATATCTTGGAGTGATTCATGCTCTAATACACTAAAAAGTATTAAGTAAGATTATAAGGACCAGATTAGAAACTAAACCATCAGAGAAGTGGAATCAAACTAACTCACTCCATAAAAAGGAAAATGAATCACACAATGAATGTTTGAGTAAGATATAGAGTGGTCATGATCCTATGATGAGGATGTGATACCACACCGAACCTTCATAGGAATGTACCAATTGAAAAAAATCAACCATTTATTGTCCAAGAAAGATCACAAAATCTCACAATGAATTTTAAATGAAGATAAATAAGACTCAAAACTACTATTCCAGGAGTACATGGAGTGTACCTTTGGGTACAAGGTGTATCTCACTAATCCTGGTATAGAAAGTGTCTCGCACTCAGAAGGCATGCACAATTCCACAATACAAAATGTATTTATAAGGGTACAAAAAGTATAGATTATGAGATAGAATTGGGTGTTCCACCTACCCATGCTTATGTCCGTGATCTTGTACACATGTCCATGCCTATGTACTAGGTCGTTCCCATGTAACAGGTTGTGTTTGAGTACATAGATCAGCCTGTATACTATGGATGTGTTGTATACCTAGCCGTTTCCATTCTTGTGTACCAAAGAGAGCATACACATAGTCTTTAGGTAGTGGTAAAATGGAATTTGACTCATGTCACATGGTGTGTGATATTAAATTTTATAAGGAACCCTAGTACCGTATCCAGGGCTCCACACATGACGCGTGTTATTCTGTTACACACCATGTAGTGAAGACATTTCTAGAATCCATGGATCATCACATGGGTTCCTACTCCACCAATTCCATTAAAAATTCTCAAATTCAATATCACCAGGGTTCATAGATCTCATCTTGATGAGTCTCTCCATCATAGGAGATCTGATTCTGGATACCTGAATCAATTGAGAAACACCACCAATGCATGTTTAGTTACCGTAATGCCCAACCATGAATGAACGTATTCGATCCGTTATTGATCCGTCATCATTGTCTTAAAATCACGATCTTACATTTTTATTAAACATGGATCCTTCGTATCAATCCATTTCTCAAAATAAGGGTTTCATAATAATTTTTTTGGGTATTTTTTGAACCACCAGTAAAAAACACCCATGATGAACTAGCGAAGAACAGTGGGAGAAAACCAAGAAACAAAATAGCATAATACACCTAGTACATGATTGGGTTAGTCTTGATCCATTTCCATTATAATGAAGAAAAAATATCCCAATAAAGAATAAAAAATTATCCTAAATCCCATAAATAAAACCATACCCACAAAATTATCAACATGCAAATCAATCTGTTAGAGGATTCAATTTTCATTCAACATGGGATTAATAAACAGGTTAAATACACATAAAAAACATTCCTACCACAAGTTTCGATTGATAAATGATGAATAATGTTTATTCATTTCTTTCATTGGATAGATCCTATAACTTCATTGGCACAATTATCCTTGATCTTGATCCATTGTTGTTCTCCAAGAATGCTCTCCTCCAATGGTTCTTTAGATCTCCAGGGTTATATGAATAACCCTAAGATCTCATCATAACTATATATTTATATAGGAAAATAGGTAATTGTTTCAAAATAATAAAATAGATAAATAAATTTACTTTATTTATTTTAATTGTTTTTCGGTTACTGATTTTTCAAAAACAATCAAGCTTGAAAAAGATTATGGCGCACCTAGGGTGAAGTCCTCTTTCTGGAATCAACAATGGTATCATATTTACTATACAAGTATTCATGTAATAGTTATTTAATTTTATCATTAAACTATTAATTCATGATATTAATATATTTAATATCTTTATAATATAAATTTTGAGAACTCTAAGACTTTAATTCTCACAGCGTCTCCATGCCTAGCTCTATAAATACCCCTAAAAATATTCTAAATTCTTAAATGAAAAAAAACCATGACATTACAAGAAGGTATGTTTTATTTTATATTTCCATAATTATGATTATATTATAAATATAATATTATATTTATAAATAATCATATATATATATATATATATATGATGGAGGTGTTAGTCCACACGTACGCAAGAATGAAATTATCATTTTTTTAATGGATGAAATGGTAAGAATGTTGATAATATATTATCTTTAAAAAATGATAAAAATGTCATTAATATCATGCATATACATTAAATTTATTATTATAATCATCTTTGATAGACGTTGATGGAAAACAGATTACATTAGTTTGCAAGGCGGTAGGCCACCATTCACATGAATGATAGTTTAATTTCCTATTTAATGGAACAAGGATATGGATATAGGTTGTTAAATTAACATAATTAATTATAAATATATGAAAGATACTTATTTAATTATATAATCATGTATTACTAAGACATGAAGGAGGTATACGAAGAAAACAAACTAAAACATTCAATTAAATGCTATACCTATTCTTTAGACAACCTCTAGTTCATTTTCACATTAAGCCCCTTAAGGTTGGTATTATGTTAAAAACGAAATCTAGGACATGGGTAGTTAAGTTTAAGATATATTTGGTTAGTTATTGGTATAAATAAAGTTCTAAAAATGTTTGATAAAGGTAAGAGAGGATTTTCCCTTTTATAAGTGATGGGAGGGTCACTTTTAGAATTACTTAAAGTATTAAAATAATATAAATCAATTTTCTTGGAAACATGGATCCAAATTGACATAATTAAAATTTAATATGATTATGAGTCTAAATAATATCATAAATTAATATTTTGGAAATTTTAGGTAATGTTTTCACCCTTAACTCTTGGTTTTAATCATCTGTTAACCCTTTTGACAAATACTACCACATTATAGTTTTCTACACTTTAAGGGTTAAGAAAGTTACTATAAAAGGGAAAGTGATCCATAAATGGACCATGGATTTTATTATAAACCATATCCCATTAATTTTTCCAATAATTATATATTTTTTTAAAATTTAATTATTTAATAAAATATTGTCTATTCTTAAATATCATTAATATCGTTTTTGGAAATACACGTAATATTATTATATACTATGTGTCTAAATCATGTCAAATGTTTCCAAAATTACTTGTATTTAAATATAATGAAAACAAGATCTTAATATAACCACCCAATCATATTTTTATAGGCTTTGATATCATTTTTAACCTTATATTTTTTTTGACCCCTAGGTTAACCAAATTTATCCTTATCCACGGTAATGATTTTTCATTATTGTAATGTAACAATTTTATTATAAATGGAACAAAATGATGTATTAGATAATTTATCATCCTAGTTATCCTATTTGAATATTTTTATGTTTTTTAAATTATTTAATAAAAACCATTTAACATAAAATTATATTAAAGTTTTCTTAAGAACAAGTCACAAAATTTGACATTGAAAACAACCTGGAAAAATAAAATTTAAATAAAAACCTTTAATAAATCTATAATATATTATTTTTTCATATAATATTCATGATAAACTAAAAATATAACAAAATATATTACTTTTATAGTTTTTAAAAGTATTTTCCTAATTTTTCTAATTCTTATACATGAATATTTTCAGTGTTACGTAAGCATTTAAGGTAAATATTTTATCAAAAAAATTTAAAAACAAATCTAGGATAATAAAATAATTTATCTTTAAAATAAATAATTATAATAAAAAAATATGTTGTTTTTATCCCAATCGCAAAATATTATATATAAAAAAAGATAGATAGTGATATTTTTGACCATATATTTACATAAAATAATATATAAGTCCTTTGCAAAGCAAAATTCCACAATGTTGATATAAATTTTAATCTAGGATTATTATGGTATAAAAAAACTCATAAAATAGGTTAAAGTATAGTTTTAGGGTTATATTTAGTCCTTATCATATTATTTTTTAACTTCATTACCCGATTAACTCTTACCGAGGTAACAAATATTTATTATGGTTACTATTCACAGTGACAAAAAATAAAAGGTAAATATTTATCAAATTTTAATTTTTTTACAAATATGGAATCAATTTTTAATGATTCAATTTCTATAAGTGTGAGAAATAAATTTTAATAAAAATGCGTAAAATGCAATGAAAAATAGGTTTTTTAAAATGTATTTTAAGCCTAAAATTGTACTTATTCCAAAATCAATTATAATAATGATTAAAATGTAATTAATTAGATTATATATAATTAAAAAATTCATATATTAATTTGAGATAAAATTTAAAGCATAATAATATTTTTTAATGAAAATAAATGAGAGTTTTACAAAAAATCAACATTTTCACAATTCATTGGAAAATTAGTCTTAAAAAAATCCAAAAATTTTACCCTAATATAATTTTCATATGAAGATTTAAAAAATTATATCCTTTAAAAAAAATAAAATTTCATAATGTTTCATAAATTATTGATAATATTCACTCAATAAAATAAATAAAAATCATTTTTGAAGAAAAAAATTTTGTAATAATAAAATGACTTTAATAAAATTAGAGTTCTTATTTACTAATAATTAATAAATTATTTTTTATTATGTAGGTAATTTATAAATATTTCATAATGCAGTTAATTATATTTATACCCATCAATTCAATTACTTATTTATAATGGTCATATTTAAATAATAATATTTTGTGGTTCGTTTAAGCTTGATGTTGCGTATGTTGTATGCTATCGAACATTGCATTTTTTTAAACATTAGGATATCAAATTACTCACTTAAATAAATTTTATCCTTAGAATCATAAAATGAGCTCAATAATTAATGTTTTAAAATTTTGAAAACTAGTACCTCGCCCGTGCATACGCACAATGCTATAATTAAGATCTAATTTTCAAAAATGTTTTAATAGTTCGAGTAATTAATAATGAAAATAACGTAAAATATGATAAACTTACTACTTTAGTGGTAGATAATAATGAAAATAAATGAAAAATAAGAACATGAATTCAAAAATATATGTGAAAATTAATGAAAAGGAAATAACATGATGTAAAAATATACAGAAAAACATGACGTATCATTAAGAATTCGATGTGGTGTCTTTGAAAGGAATTGTAGTAGGAAGTTCATTTTTTTAATCTGTCATCATCATATGTAATGGTCACATTATGATTGGAGAGGAGGATGAAATTGGAAGGAAAAAAAAGAAAAACAAATAACTGCAAGTCGTAAATGAAGTGATGAATAGTGTACTTAGAACTATGTTGGAGGAGTGGTGGAGGAAAAGGCAGAGGAAGTGGTGTAAGAGGAGGAAAAGGTATAGGTAGAGGAAAAGTTAAAAGAAAATGCAGAGGAGGAGGTGGGGGCTCCTGAGGAGGATACACACGGGGAGGGGGGTTATCGGTATAACATTCAATTCTTAAAGAGGTTACTGACCACTTAGCAAACAATTAGTTTTGTACAGAAGACATCTAAAGATAGAAATAAGATTTCATAAAGTAAAGATAATCATCTAAAAAAATGAAAATAAAGTAATCTACCTCTATTTCAAAGGAAAAAAACTTTCGAACTACTTATTCTGAATCAACATTATATGGACTAAACCAAAACTAGACTAAACTACAACACTAACACAAACAATTACTACAGTAAAGACTCCATTACACCAACACTATTCAACTTTTTACCTTTTAATAAGATAAATTCGTTGTAATGCATTTTTCAAATCCACTATAATGAATACTTCAAGACTCAACTATTGAGTTTTTTCCCTCACACAATCCATCAAAAGAATCAATACAATTGTAATACAAAGCATTAAATTAGAGAAGAAAGTGCACATTTCATCACATTAGTATACAACATCCTAAAATACCATTGATCACAATCACCATTTTTCATAGTTAAGTTCCTTTGATTCATCAACATGACTGCTCCACAAGTCAGCTATGTAAATGACTCCATGGCATCACATTCCAACATAGTATTTGGAATCAAATTTCTCTGTGGATTTAACTATTTGCTCATAAACCAGCACCCCATCAAACTTCAGTGCTGAAAGTAGATTTTTATGTACTGTTTCATGCAACTGATTATTAAAATTTCTTCCTCCACTTCTTCATCTTCCTTTATAGTGTCACGGATCTACCAAATAAATGAGAAATCAGATAAAAACCCAACTTTAACCTTGAAACCAAAGCTTACCTATAAGATGGGAAATGATAACAAACACACCCATACAACTAATCCGCAATAAAAAAACACAATGTTTTAACAGCCAGTTTACCTATATTTGGAATTCATTGGCTTTTCTAATATTGGGGTCTGTTTGTTTGCATAAGGTTCTGTTTGCATGCACCATTTTTTCACAGAAGTACCTATAGAGAGTAAAAAAATTAAGTGAAATAGTGTTTGGAAATCTGTCTATATGCTGGAAACTGATAAAAAAACACCCATGCAGGTAATCTACAAAAAAAAACACTATATTTAAATGGCCATTTTACCTATATTTTTCATTGATTGGATTTTATAACATTGGGGTGATTTTTTAAACATAAGGTTCTATTTGGTTGCATGTGATAAGTTTGCATAGAAGTACCTAAAAATAATAATAAACAATTAGTGAAATGATGATGGAAAATCTTCCTATATGCTGAAAACTGATAAATTACTGGCTGAGAAGGAAAATCCTAAGTATTTTGAGGTGGTGGATGGATTTCACCAGGGCTAGACCTCTCATTCACTCTCTGTGACATCTGATAAGAATCTTAACTCAAAAAATGTATAGGTTGTCTAGGTGGATTTTTTACCAGATAAAAGGGAACTCTAATAAGACCTTGTATACAGATCATGTCATCCATGATTTTGGTATAACTAGTGGTACTGATAATGAAGTTTTGAAGGAATCTGACCCTAAGAATATTGGGAATGGATCAACATTCCTAAGGACTTCAGAGAATGAAATCCTAAATTAATATTTGTCACATTGAATATAATGAAATTATAAAATACTGGTAAATAATATAACTCTAAAAGTGTACTCCATATATGTAGACAATGAATTTTTGTATATTGAACCTTATAAAAAGTAGGATATGAAATACATATACCAAACTAAAAAACTATAAAACAAAAAATATGGAATAAAATATGGGTATACTCGAATGTATGTTACTGTATGTAACCAAAACTCATTGTTATTTATTATTATCCAAAAAAATGTATCCTTGGTAAAAAAAGAAATTCAAATTTTCGGCACATACCTTAAAACAACTGAAACACATAACTTGATGATTTTGCATCATTAGAAATAAAGCAGTCAGTGAATGATTCACCTTTGTAGGTCCCTGTGCACAACCCTTGAGTCTCTACTTGAGGTCATATCAGATTCTCTCTCAGATCTCTAATCTTCTCAGTTGATTTATTATGATATTCTAAGCCTTCAACGAGACTAAAATGCATAACCCCTCCAAATTTAGTGTACCTAAAAAATAGTGAGATGGATGGGATAATGTGGTGACATATGAAGGAAAAAACTAATGAAAACAACTTCTATGAAAATTTACTCATTTCATGAACATGAAATATTATTAATGTACCAACCACTCTAGGTTTTAGTCCATAGAAAAGGGTTGGAACCATTTTTTGGAGAAACTTTATCATTGTAGATAGTTTGAGATGAAATAATAATTTATTTATTTTTTCCAACTGAAATGAAAGTGAAAAATTACAAGTTAAGAACAATATAATTGACATTTCTCATCTTGAAATCTGCTGCCATTGTACCAAACGACAGTGATGATGTTTACATTTATCTACAGTAAGATGGTTAGAAAACTGAATAAGAATTAACGGTTAATTCAAGCTGCATAATTCTTTCCAGTTTCCTTGTTTGGATCATAAACATAGGGTGTAACCATTGTTTGAGGAAAATTTATCATAATAGAATCCCTTAAAGGTGTTAATCTTTAGTCACATAAAATAAAATAAAAACATGGATTCTGCTTCCATTACACAATAATATAGTCATGATTTTGACATTTATCTACAATCAAATGGGTAGAAAAACTGAATAAGAATGAATGATCAATTCAAGCTACATAATTCGTGGCATTTTCTTTGTGTGTATAAAAAACATATAGTTGTATCAATTGTTTGTGAAAAATTTATCACAGTACAATCCATTACAGGTTTAAATCCGTAGTCATATAAATGAAAAATCATTTGGAAATATCCCAATTGGAAACACATTTCTAAAAAAAATATAAATTCCTGAAACACTAACAAAGATATCAGGGGATTCATCTTTCAGGAACATGACCCAAATAACTCCATTTTTTAGTGGACAGTGATTCCACTTATTTTTATCCATTCATCTCAGGGATGAAAAAATGATGTTCTTGGGTCTTAACATGAAACTAATGGAGTTCAAAAATCAGTTTTAGGAAATGATGCTCCCATCTCTGGAGCACTTGTTGGAGTCACGGTTATTTGAATCCAATTATTTAAAAATGACCCACAACTCAATAAAAATTCATTATACACTACTCAAATAAAATAAATGATCTAGTTCACTTTAAAAAAATCCAACGCTCAAATTAAATACATGATACACAACTCATGTAAAAGAATAAGTAATAATGAATATAAAAATTTGAAAATTCAAACAGTGAATGTCAATGTAAAAGAAAAATATTCTAACCGAGAAAACATAATAATATGTTTACAATGAAATAGTTCTATCAGAAAAAAGAATATGAGTGTTGTAATAGTAGTTTCTGGTTATTCATAATGTCTCATGTGTTCTTGGGAGAGAGACTATCAACATAAGGCCATGTTAGTAAATCCCTCAAGTTAGTGGTCTGAGTTTATATTGTACTGGATCCCCTATCATGGATTTTGGGTTAATTTTGTTGTAGAACATTACATTAGAAAACATAGGTAAGAAAAAATACTACTGAAATTAGTTCTCGATTTTTTGAAAAAATATGTGTGAATCCTAAAAAGCTTCAAGGGGAATACATACTTCTCGTATAAATGAAAGAGATGCCCTATTTAGAGATCCATTTATGGAGTTTGTTTCATTTCAGAATACCTAAATGAGAAGAAAGATCACATGAGGAAAATAAATGCAACACAATATTCATTTAATAATGAAAAACAAAAAATTTAGCTGAATTTTCAGTTAGAAACAACAAAATAAAAACAGAACCCATGTTTGGTGTATCATCCATACAAACTGAAATAGAACAAATTTAACACCTATACAAAGTATCAACCATAAATAGAAGATAATTGAAGAATGTAGGGGTGGGTGATAGGGGAAATGGTCCTGGAAAAACATGTAGGGACTGCGGAGAGGGAAGCCAAAAAAAATGGAGAAGTTGTGGAAACCCTAGATTAGGCAAACTGAAGAAGTTGAAGGTGGTAGACTGAAAGGAAGAAATAATGGAGCAGCAGCAGAAAATAGAGAGTTGGGAGATGAAAATCAATTCAGTGTTATACAACATTATGTGTATTTTTAAGTATTTTGTAAAATCAATTCATATGGACGGGACGTTTGAATGCAGTGAATAGAGATATAAATCCTCTAAAAGGCGATTTATTTATATGAGCTTAGAAAGGCCTGAAGATTTTTATATTGAATGCTCAAAAAAATGTTGGAAATAATAGGTTAAAGTAATATGCATGTAGTGGTGATGTAACAAATATGCTAAAATTAAAATCTGTTTGAAACATGATGAAATAATAAAAATATACTCATAATCAGTGCTGCGACTGATTAGTAAAGATATGCATCTCCAAAAGGAGTAACTACTCCCCTTTCCATGATGGCGTATTTCTATAAATTGTACTGTGACTCCACCCTTTATCCCTATATGTTAGATCAAGAACATCCCAACACAGTCAATGTTTACTAATGATTCATCACCCATTCTCATTTTAAAGCATTTATAATGCTCTAATCATATGTGAAAATTTTAAATTTTCATCAAAACAAATAACATATAAATAAACAGTCTATTCAAATATACTAATAGTATTAGAAGTATCTAAGACATCATCATAATATTAGTAAACATTAATTTTATATGAAAAGGAATAAAAATTTATTTGTACCATTGAGAAATCAAATATATGATGCAACGAACTATTCGAATAATAACTAATAGTAATGAACATTGAAACCAAAACACTGTAATTGTAAATCTCAACATAATAGTGATAGTTTGGATACCAATTAAATATAAAAAAATCTATACATAAAAGGATTTAATTATGAAAATAAGGGTGTGCGAGGTCACAAAAGCTGCAGTTTATTAAATGGTAATCACATTGTACCTTCCACAATGGTGTATTTCTCCAAAATCTAGTGTTAATACACTATTCCCCTTGTATTATGGATCAAAACATTTCATTAATATTGATTATATTGAGTATATTGAATTCATAAATTAGTGTTACAAAATATTTCAATTAAAGTGGATTAAATATGGAGATAGAAAAAATAGTAAAAAACGTAAAGGACAATCACATTGTACCTTTGTACTGATCTCCATCTGACACATTGAACAATATCGATACACAACAATTGAAAAATGAGAAATATAATGTATAAAATTAGAATACATAACAAATCAAATAAGCAGTGTCATATTCAATAAGTCAAAACAACTAAACCATAACCAAGGAATACATGACAATAAAGAAGAAAATAAATTGAAACCAATAAATCATACCAAATTCAAATGCGAGGAGGATAACAATCTGTAATAAAAAAACCCTCACAATGGTATAAATAAACAGTGTCATATTCAATAAGTCAAAACAACTAAACCATAACCAAGGAATATTGTATAATAATGAAGACAATAAATTGAAAACAATAAATCATACAAATTCAAATGTGTGGAGGATAACGATCTGTAATTAAAAAACCCTCACAATGGTATAATTAAGATAGCTTTTGAGGAAGTGGAACCGACCTAGATTAGATGTTATGGGATTTCATCTTCATATGTGTCTTTGAATCGGAGGAAATCAGAGATAATTTAAATAATGGTCATATGGAAGTAGATATTACAGGAAATATAAACCCCAACATAAGAAATATAGGGGAGATAAAGAAACAATATCATTTTCATTTATGAAAACCATTCCGCATACCAATATAAAGAGGTGAGTCATGGAGGATAGATCAGTATAATAAAATGATGACAGTTATATTTGTGTGTGTAGTATATGGCAGTCTGAGATTCATTTACAGTTTTTTTAAATGCATTTAAAATCAAACCAACCAAACCGGATGGAAAATATAAGGGGATAATACAAGGAAACTCTGGTGTTTTTCTAGTGCGAGGACCCATGCCTCATCTTTCAAGGCTGTCCACCAAACATCGTGCAACAAAGACCCTCCCTCCAGTCACAACACACCATTTATAGGTTCCAGTCATTTTGCATCAAACCCTGTCATCCAGACTGGATGTCACTGCATCAACATGTGAAATAGACAATGAGAATGCACAAAAACAATTTTTTTTATTAAAAACAGTTTCATTGAAATCATTATCATAAATTGATCAGCATGATTACCATTTGGCACTGTTATGGGGCTAAATTGCATGTTTTAGAATGCATTAGTGAAAAAAAACTTGTTATGAAGTAAAATAGAATTCAGTAAAACCCTATCATTCACAAAGGTGGATATGCTGACAGCAATATGGAGGGAATGTAGTAGCAGGTTGGACGAAAGTCTAATTACCATAAAGAGACAGCTACAACACATGTCGTAGGAGGGGATGGTGTGGCGGTAAAAATGTAGCGGGTGTCGTAGAAACACCCGACTAAAATCGCGAGTCGAAGATGCCAACTTATATCATGGAGGATAAAGCAGTAAAATGTAGTTGGTACCCTAGAAACAGTTGATGGAAATCAAAAACCAGAGGAGCTGAAGATGGAGGAGCTGAAGACGGAGGAGCCGATGATGGAGGAGCCAAAGACGGAGTGGAGCCGAAGACGGAGGAGCCGAAGGTGGATCACGCGGAGGCAGAGTCGCTGCTGGAGAGGGAAATCAATTAGGGGAGTGAGAGAGAGGATTCTAGGAGGGGGGATTCGGGGAGGGGTGCAGGAACCCTAGAATGTGTGGAGGGGAGTCGGGGAGGGGTGGGAGAATCCATGTATATCCTGCTCGGGGGTAGGAGGTATTTTCGCATTTGGTGGAGTGATATAGAATATGGGGTGACATGGCCTTGTAGGAAGAGGACACGTGTTGGAAAAAATCTTGCTTTAGTATATATATAGATACCTTTTTTGAAAACCCACATCATAAAAATTGTTAACAAAATATCCTTTTGAAAAGATAAAAAGGGAAATAAGGTCATCTGGAATAAAACATACTACTTTTCAAATAAGAGAACATGAGTAGGGAGTGAAAATATAGGAATGAGGGAAATGTAATTTAAAAATAATGATGCAGAGTGATAGATATCATTGATCATAATAAATTGATTGATCATGAGAAAGTTAATGATAAAAAATCCATAAATCTATGAGGTGTGAAAAATTCCATCGATTTATAACAAATAAATGTAATAGGATAAAAATTTTGTTTCCAGATTGATACATATTTTTCATGAATATATTTTTTGGTATTTTGGTACATTTATTTTAATAATTTAATTTATATTCTTACTAGTATTTGAATTTTTTAACTTTTTTTTGTGATTTATGACAGGATGTAATAAATATTTGTAAAATTAATAAAAAAAATATGGTTTTAGAAGGATGAAAAAACATCACGCTATAGAACTTCCTACCACATCATGAAGTTTTCTGTTGAAGGAGGAGCAGAAATGTAGAATCTAGATAGAGTTATATTTACAACGTTAAAGAAATTGACATAGTGAATTGGTTTGGAGTAGGGATATGAATGAATCAAGTCTCTCCTATATGTTGTAAAAGTAGTATTCATAGCTGATTCTAGGCCATAAAAATTGAAATCATGTCATAAATTGTCTATTTATGACTTATGTTTTGGGAGACAATAGATTATCCATGCATTTTACTTCATAAATCTTTAATTTTCATCATGAACCTATAGTCAATAGTTAATTTAATACAAAAAATATGAAGGATTTAGAATAGAGAACTTTATATTCAGGTACTACCACAAATACCAGGGATGAGATATCAGTAGATGATGGATGAGGTGATACTAGACCAAAGAGTGACTGAATCCCTGCTATTGTTAGGATTTTAATTTTTCTACTATTCAAGGATAATATATATGTGTATTCCTTGTGTCGTTTGACTGAAATGAAGGGGTAATGACTGTGTCATGGTATTTATTTTTGAATTAAATATATTTAGTAATTTTCCTATATAACTAAATTCTTAAATATATTATTTTCTTTAATTAATCATTATCATTTTTTATTGGTGAGGGATTAGAGATTTTAAGACGTTTAGTAGTGGAAAACTCTCACCATGCCCATTTTGTGGGTTGTTTTCTCTATTTAAACATGGTTTCAGGTCACCCATTCATCAAATCAACTAGTGTACCATGGCCATTGAGAATAATGGATTTTAATTATTTGGAAGTTTTTTACCAGGACCATTGGATTCACTTAGAATTAGTTATGACAACATATGTTTTCTAATTCACTATATGTTTTTTAATTCACTATCTTATTACATAATTAATCAGAAACCTATATTTATTATTTTTGAGTAGGTTTTTCAATTTATTGAATATAAAACTACCACAATTCTCGTTAAAATTAAATTATCTTAGATTCACTTCGATAAATATTTTAAGTATTTGTTTATTAATTTTTTATTTTCTCTAACCCTATCTCTTTGTGTTCGACCTTGTACATCAGTTTCCATGACTAACTTATAGTTTAGTGATTTTTTAACTCATGTTTTTAAATTTCTAAATTCTATAACATTTTATGAATTTATGATTCCCATGGGGCTACCAAATATCCATTTCCTAAAGATGGGGAATTTCTTAATCATCATGGCATAAAACATAAATAAATATAATTACATGAAAATTATTATTCTATCCTCTAATAAAATTCTATCACAATACCATATTTTCACAAAACGATGTGTATTTAAGAAGATTGTTTCATGCATAAGAACAAAAACCATCTTCTATTAGATCAAATAATCCACAAAAGGGTAAAAATTTATCCCTCCTTCATTTATACATTAACCAAAACTAAAATGCTTATCAAAAGGTAAGATAATATTCAAAAAATTTAAACCTTCATATGAATAAATAATACATTTAACACCAAAATTTATATAATAACACCAAAGGTTCAACTTATATCATTTTATAAATAAATCAGCATACATACCGAGTTACCCCAATAACCTCAAAATTAAGTAAATTTTTAACCAAAAGGGTTATATCATACATATTATCATATATCCTAAAAACTATAATAGAATTTTTCTGAAATAATACTTTACATTAAATATAATGGTAACATATACCTCAACCTAATAAAACGTCTCCCAAAATACCGTTAATCACCTTAAAATCCCATCACTTAAAAAATAAAAAGGGATATATAATTCCTTAAACATATAAACCCCTGATGGTATCCATAAATCTTAAATTTAACTCAAAATAAAACATCATAACATCAAAAGCTGTCTAAAACTTTTCTATGATACTAAATATAATAGCCTTGAACCCACACTCCTAGATCTGGTGCTAAAAATATAATTTTATATTTTTTTCTTGATACCAATAAATTGGACCAAATTTTATCTATCCAGAAATTAAAAAATTAAAATGAAATATTTTACTACTTACATACCCAATGGCACTTTAGTTTTTTAGTTATAAAGAATTAGGAAAAACTATTACACAACAACATTCATACATAAGAAACTGGTTCATAAAAAATATATGTCATCTCCCACAAAGTTTTTCTCATATTTTTATTAGACATAACATACTTAAAAAATTTCTTCACAACATAGGGAGAAGGAAATATAAGAAGAGTGAGCTCCAATACTTCATAAGGGTAAACAAAAGCATTAAAAATTAAATGCCATCAGTTAACATAAGATGAGAATAAGGGTATGATGACATAAATAAAGTGCATGATCATAACATAAGAGAATTCATACCCATCAAAACTTAGATCATAAAACACGATACATGGAATAAATAGTTATAAAATGAAAGAGTCATAGGAATACATAATCATGATCCATGTGATATCAATATCGATCAAAGGAAGCATTAAAATGCATAGAAAGAAAAAAAACAAAATATGTTTGTATCTTGGTACATTATCTTTATAGAACTCTTACAAGAACCATTACATATGGTATGAACATACCTAGTCAGTACCCATGATCTATTAGGAGTAACCTATTTACTGGATAAATTCATCATCTATTGGGAGTTATTATATTCAGTTATCTTTGTTGTCATTACCCAATGTATTAGAGAGCAATATTTGGCTCACCCATTGTATAATCTGTATTGGACTCACCTATTGTACAAAATGTTTTGGGACCACCCATCATATAAGATATATTGGTATCACCCATAGTGTAATCTATATCAGGATCACATGTTATCATCAGTAATCTCCCAGTACCATTCATGAATAATATATTTTAAAGCTTTCATTTTCATCATCAACTTTTAATAACTTCTTGTGTTCCTTTATAACTTGATATACATACAGAAAAGTATTTTGTTTCATACCAATATTCTATAAAAAATAATAATCAATCCATTAAAAGAATAAGGGTGTTTCATTTACAAAAAAATACCTAGTGGATCATATTTAAATAAATATGTTTCATCATTGATGAATATAAATACAATTAAAATATCATTAAAAACATTCTTGAGGAAAATACCCTTTCCAATTTGAAAATCACTTTTAAAAACTAAAAAATAGAAAAATATCATAAAAATGATTTTATTTTAAAATAACCTAGTAAATTGATAATGTAATCTTGAAATTAAATAATTATCATGAAAGTAGTAAAATCTTTTCATGTTTTAACCATTTAACATATACATATTTTTCAAAATTTTTTATTGATATTCAAAAGTGACCAATGTAAAAAATGATAAGAAATTTACTTTTAAAAACTATTAAAAGAATGTCAAATATCAACTAACATAAATTTAACAAATATTTTATGTTTAAAAAAGAATATTCACGAAAATATTTTTAGGAACATGTATATGGAAACAAAATATTCTTGATATAAAAGAAGATACAATATCAGTATCACTTACAAACAACTTTCAAGATGTTTCGTTAATCAATAAGAGAGGAAATCGTAACTAAATATGTAATAAAATCTTAATTAGTTGATAAGAAAACATATGTGCTTCATGAAAATAAAATCATATGATTTACCAAAAGCATCCTTGAATATAAAAAATCACAAAAAGAAGGGAGATTGTAACATAAAGTCATTACAAATTGAAACTTTTTATTAAAAAGTAATTTTAATAAACGGTATGAATTATGATAGGGATATACCAATCCCATAAATTATTTGAATTAAAATTTAAAAATTAATCTGTAGAATAGTAATTACATTATTCAAAGAAATCATGGCACACAACATGAAACATGCCTCAAGAAAATGAGATTGAGACAAAGAAAACCCCAGTAAAAATTATAAATTTTGAATTTATAATTAATCCATGAAGTGATTATGTGAATATTCATAAATCCACATAAAACAAGTTTAGTTACATCAAAAAAATAAATTAGTGATCAATTTTCACATAATCATGGCATAATGCAGTCAACAAAGAAGAGTTATAACACAATGAAAGAAAATTGAGTTAAGAAACTCCTTACCACTTGTTATCATTCAATTAATGTACCCTTTGACGAAATAATTTCAATTCCAACTTAAAATAACATAAAATATGATTTATTCATAATAAAACATATAAAAATGGTATTATATGCACCATACAAAATAAATTAGGTGCATAACATAATAAAGTGCCTCGATGAAGGGAAATTGAAATTAAATCCCATACCTCATGTCCATACTTGACATGCATGTCCTTTAGATCCAAAGTGATAAAAGTTTATAAATTATTTAATTTATTATGAAACTATTCTAGGATTAATAATTCATAACTAAACTATTTATTCTATTTATTTTAAAGACATATTTAATTACTTAATCGAATAATTCCACATTTGGTATTTTGAGAATGTTTGATCCATAAATTCGAAATAAATTTGGTATGTTGACCATGAAAAAATAGGTAATTGTCACATCCATCCAAAATAATTTTCTATTCAATAAAAAGGTACAAGGTACCAAATGGCCTCACTGCTTATGGAGGTATAAAATAGTAAATTCCGAGGGCATCCCCTCTAATAAAATTTATAGCCTATGGTTTCAAGAAATTAGAAGAAAGAAGACTAGTGTGGATAGATACCAACTCTGTTAAGGAATCCATATAGTCTGATACCTTATTGCCCTCGCTCCATGTGTGGGACACTTTGACGGTGTCCCGAATTAAGGATCTACAATTCCTGACGAGGTAGGATATGGACCACGGAGTAATGCCTTTACCCATCAAAGAATAATGCAATATTAAGGAATCTTTCTCTACCTGAGTTAATAACACATGTTCCTGAATGCATACAGTGAGATCAGTGGGAATTTCCTTGGACTTAGCCAAAAGGGGAGTGCCCATTCCAAAGAATGATGTAAAATCCAAAATGATGTTCCCCCTAGAGTCACAAACCACTCCCCCATCTTTCATGATTCCTAAGGAGAAAGACCCATCCGTGTTAAGCTTGAACCCGAAAATAGGGTGTTTCTAGCTCACCCAATGTTCCTACATCATAACTAAGTGAGGAATGGACATAGGGTTACTGACCTAGAGATATCTGAACGAAGGAGCATATCACCAGTCCTGGGAGAGTGAAATAAATTCCATCAATAGGAAGAACGTCCTCACTATGATGACTCTCTCCGTAGAAATAAAACCTTCAAATTTCTCTTAGTTTCTGGCTTGCCACAGGCTCTAGCAACCAACACTCAATATCCTTGATCGAGAAAATCGATCCTTCTCTGAACCAGAAAAGCCTTGAAACTAACTTCCCCGAAAAGAAGAAAGGTCCCACTAATGATTGGAGAAAAAAAAAGATCCTCCAAAAAAGGACCACACTGTCGAAGCCCACTCCTATAGAAAAATAAGTGATACATGCTCTCCTCCCTCCTAATGTCACAATAGTGGCACGATGAGGCCATGTTAATTCCCAAACTTTTGATATTCTCATCCGTAGCTACAATAGAATTCCTGATGATCCATATAAGGAAGTTGAACTTCGCTAGGATCTTGTGGCACCAAACCACTCCACTACACCCATCATGTAGGTCTTCTCTGAAATCAGCTTTCAATACTCTCTGGTGGAAAATATGCCCGAAGAAGAAAGAGTAAACACACTGGAGTCCTTTCCAGTAGTGATTTCAATGGACTCAAGAATATCCTCCTGGTCTAAGTTCAACACTGCCATGGTGAACCTGGGATGGAGACTTTCCTCCTTCACCGATATAATAGAGGCAGGGCATCTTGGGAAGGCGAGAATAGAAGAAGCCCAATTTTTGTGACAAAAGAGTAAGTACCCAGAGCCAACAATCCATTGAGAGCTCAGTTGAAGAAACTAGACCAGCGGATAAATCTTCATCCATAGGGGAGAAAAGTAGCCATGAACATCATCTGCACTTCTCTTGAATTGTTTTTGACATGGATCTTCCCTATAACATATACTCATCCAGAATTTCCCAAGAAAGTTTGACATGCATGTATTGAATCATACTCTGGAAGCTTCTTACACTGATCCCACTATCTAGAACCGGCCTAACCATCTTTCTCCATGAAACCCAATTCCTTTTAACTTCTGACTTAGCATCCCAGAAAAAGGAACATAATAACTTGTCTACATTGTTGATCACTTCTTTAGGGACATTTTAGGAATCCATCGCATGAATGGGGATGGCCGATAGAACACTATTAACTATGAAATGTGACCCCCAAACAAAAGGAAGTGATTTTTCCAGTTTAGCACTCGAATTGTAATCCTACTCACAACAAGATAAAAATCACGTACCTGGAGTCTACAAGAGGATGTTGGTATTCCCAAGTAATCCATTGGAAGAACACCTCACTACATGTCCAATCGACTTCATAGGAAGGATACTCGACTGGGGGTGCTCTTATAATATATAAAAATATACTTTTAGTTTTACTGATAACTTTACCACTCTAGTGACAATATTACTCTATAATTCTGTTGATCCCTCCAACCAAATCCTTACCACCATTCAAAAATATGATGGTATCATCAGAAAACATCAGATGAGAATTGGGAGGATGTTCATCATCCTCTTCAGTGGTTTGATAACACCTTGAGATAGGCCTTGATTTATAAGTATACAAAGTGTATCTTGACAATTCATTTCATCACATGGATAAAAAATTGACAAAGGGAACTTCCTTAGAAAAAGGATAAGAAGATAAATGAATAATTCCAAGATTTTAGAAGCCTTAAAAAGTGGTTCACCCAAGGTAGCCCTAATCACCATCAACGCACACAAAATTTCTTTCCACCCCACTTTTGCAACCAGTCACCTTCACCCAAGGTCTCTTATTTTCTTATAAATAGACCCTTAGGGTCTTCATTTGTATGGATGAATTTCCCTGAATGTCGATTGGTGCTCTGATCTCCCTAGTACATCGCTCATGTTCTTTAAAACCTCCAAGGAAGTTTCATAGTGCCTAAAGAGAGGTAATCAAAGGAAGATAGTGATACTTATGTCCATTCAGTGTCAAAAATAAGTAAAACTTGTGTGGTTCATTTTCCCAACCCCCTAATTTAAAAGGAATAGTGGAAACTCCCTTCCTCAAAGATGAACTTTCACTACCACTTCTAGGAATACCTGTGAAGATACTTGACATATTGAGCCAAGTCTCACCCAAGTGTATTATTCAAATTTTTTTATCACCTAATGTGAAACAAATTCTCCCAATCCCACTAGTGCAGAGACCCCTTATGCGATGCACCCCTTGTGCTATCCTTCTGGGTTTGCCTCCCATTATAGCTCATACAAGATATCCATTAGGCCTTCCAAAAAGAGACTCATGATATGGAAACTTATTCTTTTGCATCCTTTTTTGAAAGGGACCATGTTGAGACCTCCAACAAGACCTACTTATTTATAAAACCTTTTGGAAAGAAATATCATCTTATCTCCTAGTTGGATTTGGATTTCTACGGTTCGAGGTTTCCAAAAATTTTCCTACCTGAGGGTAAGGATCCTCGAGGCCTCTGTATATTTGGATATCTACAGTCACACATACCCTTACCCTAGGGAAAGTGTTGCAGAGTTCCGGGTATTGAATTCCTAGGATATGACTTTTCCCACCCCTTATCATCTCTAAGACCCTGAGCCTCCGGTTCCTATTAGGGAAGTTAAGGATCACACATTATTTTCCCTTACACATGTAATGAGATCCTCCTTCCATTACATGACCAATTTTAGGGTACTCCTTCTGAGGTATGTCTGTATAATTTCTTATAGAAAGGTTCATTCTTGATTCTCTCTACACCCATACCTCTATTCCTTCCTCACAATGGACCCACGTTGAATGTAAATTTATGAGAGGGAAGCACCGTAGCCCTGAACTCTTCTCCCATAGCCCTATCATCTTACAAAATTTCCTCGACCTCTTCCACTATAAAAGGAAGGGAAGTGTGTGGTTTGTTTAATCTTTAACATCACCTTATTTCTCACACTAATTGTGAATCATGTGGAATTAGAGGTTTCTAATGATCACAACATCCACACAATACCCACCATTATGAAATATAAAAACTATGATTCCCATCATAAATAGGATACATAGGAATCCCACTTAGGACCTGAGCTCATTGTACATCCTCCTTTGGAATAAGCCCCAATTATAATTCTCCTAATCTGGGTAACTTCCTCAAGATTAAACACTGCGTTAATCCCCCAAATCACCATGAGTGAAAACATTCCTTTTGTCCCCTTCACATGAGATATCCTTATCAGGAGTAATCCCCAACCTATCATCTCAATGGGACATACTATCATGTGATAAATACCATTGAGGGCCTCCATAGGCATGGGTCCTCACTAATAAACTACAATGTATTCGATTCCAATCCAAATAGGATATGTAGGAAGCCTCATTAAGGTTGAAATCCAACATCCTGAACCATCCTTATTCTTATGGGCTATATCCTCAACATGGTCTATTTTATCTTGGAAGCTTGTATCCATTCCATGCTCCTTGGGCTATTTCGATATAAGTCCCACACTAAAATTTTACTAGGAACTTTCCTCCCAGAAATCCTTAACACATGGCATTAAACTATATGGTTGGGTCATTATCACACAACCTTAAATGGTAAGATGTTTACCATTAAGCGACACTGAACTATGTGGGTTCTGATTCCTTTTACATTGATATATAGGTAGCCCATAAATAGGTTCAATCCCAACATCAAAACAACTTCCATGTACCTAGATGATGATAAATTCTATAGTGACATTATTGTACCTGGATGACCATAAATTCTAGAGTGCCCCAGTACATGGCTAAAAAACCATCATCATTGTAATAATGACCAAAGAATCTCTATATAGTATATGATTAGATACCATTTATAGAGAACCTATGATACATATAGATATATCCATCAATTATGATCCTTGAATACATATAGATGATTCTAAATTCAACACATTCTAATAATTGATTACAAATATTGGGGTAACTCACAACATTATTGTGACTTATTAAAGTGTTCATGAACATATATTAAATCTATAAGAGAGTACCTGAGTAGGTAACAATTATCCCCCAAATGGCGTGATGATCCCAACCTCCCATCCTCTTGACCAATGTGAGTTCTTAAGCATCATGGGTCAAAATCCTTAATGGGAAACTACCTTCGGAAAGAATTTCCTTGTGGATACGAAACTATTGGGTATTTTCTGATGCCATGAATTAACCCATTTTAAATTTTTCGAAAATAGAAAACTATCATGGGGCATGAAATCTTTGGGAAAAAATGTTGAATCTAATATGAATCCTTAACCAAGATGTCAGTGTCACCTACTTGATAGGCCCCTTCTATTATCCAAGGAAATGATGGCTATATGGGGAAATCAATCATGCATGTATTCATCCAAAAGATGCTGCTTTTTCAAAGTTCATTATTTGTATTTTTCATGTATATAGGAACTTACTTACAAGAACTCCCTTCAATCAAATTAATTCCTCCATGTTTAAACCCACGAACACCCCAACTACAGCTCAGACTGGATCCTCATCCGTTTGAGGAATGACATCACTGACTTAGAATATTCAATGTTGGGTCTCCAATCTATGGTTAGAAAGTATTATTAGCACGATACCACCCCGATCCTGGAGGCTTCCCAGTTGGCCCTCCATATGAAAAATCACCCCCATCATCTGGTCAAATATTACCAGTGGACTTGAAGTAAACGGTTCTGATCTACATCTTTAAACTTTTCATGAGCTTATCCCTAAAACAAAACGACTAGTTCCTACCATAATTCAGGGAGGTGTATCAAAAGGCCACTTATGTCCTTACTATGAACACACATGGGTACTTCTAAAGGGATCCTACCAACAATCTCTATCACAAACGTCATGCTGAAGTAAACCCTAAACATGATAAGGGTGTCGCCTTCGACAGTCTGGCCCAGGTCCATGAGACCTGGGAACACAAGATGGTTCTATAGGGATGATAACCAGACAATAGGGATAAGGTCCACACTTATTCCACCTTCAGAGAATCCCACAAACCCATTTTGGTGTAAAATAGTGAGTAGGCACATACACCCAACCACCTTTACAAAACCTTCCTGTAGACTCACCTAGCGGCATTCAAAGAAGCCCTCCAACCAAATACGGCGACAACCAATAAGAAGGAACATACACCTCCCTTAACCCAACAAGAATACCATCCGGATCATCTCTAATAACTTAAAGAAGTCTATAAACCATGTTTAGAGACAAAAAATGAGTAGACACATACACCTGATAACATTTATCATGCTTTCCAGAAGCCTCATCTAGCAGTATATGGAGAATCGAGTCAGAAAGTCCCAATGACAAAAAGAGGGAACACTCAACTCTTTAGTCATGAGTACTTTCAATATCCATTGATAGGAAAGGGTGGATATTACTAGGTAAATATACCTACTTCAGATGTGTAATGGCTGTATATCCCCATTTCAGTCATTGAAGTTAGCAAGAATATCTTGGAAATGGTAAAAGGGTAGAAAAATATTCCTACCCACATTCTACAGAGTTGCTAGGATATCATCATGTTGATGATAATAGTACTTTATTGAAAGACATATAACTCTATCCCCAGCAGATGGGGTGGCTAAAAGTATAACACCCCAAATCAGACACATACATCTGCTCTCATCTAGGAGGGTCATGGGGAAAACTCCCCCATATCATATGGACAACCGGATTAGGAACATATACCCGCTCAGAATATCCTAATGAACACTCCAATGTATGTACGTACACCTATCCATGACAACCACTTCTCCCAGCATGTGGCCCCAAATATTTGCTAGAATACATCTCGGAAAAAGTCTCATCAAGCATGGTTTGAGAACCAAGAGCCGATCTACGATTAGGATTTGATTGATACTAGAGTTCTTGAAGCCCTTAGACATTTATTTTTTGTAGCTCAGGATCCTCCCCTCCCATAACCATATTACTAGAGAAGTAGTATAAATTCTGAAGGTCCTCATCAGAAACTTCACCATGAAGGCTTTCTTTATGGAAACAATTCTATCGATCTCGAGAGCCTATATCTTGATAAGACCCACAACCACCCTCAGTGTGTCTAGGAGACCAAGGAGCAAGGGTGTACTCTCATTGCTATTATCCACCATGATGGTCCTCCCCATGATGGCATTTTCTATGATATTTCACAATATAGTAGTGACTTTTATTTTCAAAAGAGTTCACTAATTGACAATGTAGTGATGAGAAAACCCTCTTATCTTGAGGTGCTTGAAAACAATAGGTGAGTCATGTCTGATGCCTTATCACTAGTAGGTGAAATTATTTCTAAAATAGAACACATCCCAAGGTGACGACCAGTCTTCAAAACTCCCTTGGAGGGTTTCAAATTTAGAATAAGAAAAACCCCAACCATTAGAGCTAGGGTTTGTTTCTCCCCAACAATCCCCTCCTCAACAAAAATCAGTTTTCTACCAATTAGGAAAGAAGCTATGAAATGAATCGTCTCATTTTATGCCATTATTTGATTCAGTACCTTCACTTGGAACTCATATAAATGAATATATAAGGTGTTCTTACCCTCCATAACATAAGACTAATTCAGAGGATTCTGAAGAAGAATTTCCTATTCCTGAGATGGTCCACATAGAAATAAATACAGAAGGTGTCCTTGCCCAAAACTAGAGGCTCACCCACAATTTGGGAATCCCCTAAAATAATCCACCTCTACCTCCTCAAAAGGCACCCAATAGGGGAAAAGGTAAGAGTCATACCATGTATCTCCTTCCCAAAGGAGAAGTAAAATCTATTTTTCTAGAGGAATGATTTTCTCAATTAGAGGAGGAAATGAAAGATTTTATTAGAATCAATGTAGAGTTCCTTTTAAGAAATTTTGATGCAAAATATTCTCTACAAGAAGTCCCTCAACCCTCAATTCTAGTCAATTCACCTCAGCAATGAGGGTTTTTTGCAACAACAAAAGTAGACAGGGAACATCCCCTCAATGTGGGATATTGAACACCAATATATTTGAATACCACAATAGAAGATCAAGATTTCCCTCAATTTGTTACAAAATTAGAACATGGTCAGGAACATCCTTATAGGTTTGTTCTTATTGGTTACCCATGATGGATATGAGCAGTTCCACTACCAGTGGTCCTACCCATCATTTCCTTTGTCTAGGGTCCAACCACCAAACCAATTCAGGTACCATATTTTCTATATATTCCTTGAATTATTATGAACACCATTGAGTCATTAAGAACTCGATTTGAAGCTATGAAAGGAAGAAGTGCACCAGTACAACAAGAAAAGTTGGAGTATCCTAAATGGGAAATATACTATTACTCCTCCTTCAAGATTTTGGAATCCTACATTTATAATTTTCAATAGCATAGGAGATCTATATAAGAACATGACACATTTATTCTATCACTACAATCCCATTATGGGAACCCCTGAGCATCAAGATGTAGTGAGACTCATATTCTTTGTGCAATCATTGTAGGGGCGAGCCTTTGTATGGTATATGATTTTGGAGACTCGATTGATCACTGAATGAGAAGATCTCTATAATAAGTTACTATTAATGTTTAGCTTAATGCTACAAAAAGGCTACAGTCTTTGATCTTACGAACTAAATAAAAATGGAGAATGAAAGAGTATCAGATTTCATTGGTCAATGGAAAGGATTGAGATACTTCTTGAACCTAACACTCCACCAAGAAGAGATGTTACCTATCTACATAAAAAATATTTGTTTTGAGATGAACACAAAATTAATTCCTATGAAATTAATAGGATGGTTTTAGGATATGACCACAGTTCATCAATAGTTGGAAAACTCCATTGTAGAGACCAAACCCAATTCTCATGTAATCCCATGAGCTTAGGGAAGGAGAATAGGAAAGGAAGAGGCCGATATAATTACACTTAATTAGCCCCCTATACCTTTTCCTACTTAAAATACTACATCATACCATAGGAACCCTCATCCATAGCATCTAAATCAATGATCGCTGCATCAATATGATCAATGATATCAGAGGCGGTGACCGTTTGATGATTTAAAAAACAAGGTCCATTCTCTTTGGAATGACCAAGTCCCAGGAAACTTCATCTTATCTTTGGAAAAAAACTTAGTCCAATTAACAATGCCCAAGAATCCTAAAAAAGAGTGGCATGAGGATCTCCCAAACTATTTCCCCTTCCAAATAATGTTGGGGCATCCCATCCAAGAGATTTTTGTTTTCAAGGACCTCCTAGAAAATATGGTGGATTCTAGGCAAGTGAAACTGAAAAAGTCACCAGCCCAGATGGATTATGTTTATGTTATTGATTTGGGGGAGGAAGAGGAGTGTAAAGACGTTAAAAGAAAGAATGTGTAAAGTTCAATGATTGGATGGTGATAAAAATAACCAATCATACTAATTCAATTTTATGAATAGAGTTTAATCAACCAACTGTTCCTCCTTCCACTTTCGCTACAACAAATTTGGATTTATCAAAATCCCAGTCCTCTAAAGTACCATCCTCAAAGAAGTGACATGGTTGGAATGATAAGGAACAAACAGAATAATATGAGCTCATGTGAAGTCGAAAAGTTTCCTTGAACTTAGCATATTACATGCCAAAAATCTTAATAGCACGTGCACCACCCCACCAAATGGCACAATAAGAGTCAATCCATTAGGAATAATCTTCATCAAATAAAGAATTGATCTTTGGTTCCATTAATGTTATTCACTTAAAGGATTTATACTGAAATAATGATTTTGATTATGAACCTGATTTCTCTACACTTTATTGGGGGACTGGGGGATGATTTCATCAATGTTGAGGGTACAGGGGAAGATGTGGTCTTTCTAGAAGCCACTACTTCAATGAAACCCCTGCTCGAACCGTCTATACAGAAGAAACCTGTGGGAATAATATCCAACGATATCAATAGGAAAAGGGAGTTCTTTATCCACACATGACATGGTCTTCCTTGACATGATTATCTTTGAAGACAAGTTATAGGTTATTCCACCTCTTCCTCAATAGGTAGACAGACCTAAATGACCTAATAAACCAAGGAAAAGAACACTTCTAGATCCAATCCTAAGGAATGGACCATCCACATTAGGAACATCAACTCCTAAGGTGTCTGCAAAAGAGAATCTCAATGTGGGGAAATGCAAACCACTGGATCAAAAGTATGATGTTCTGTAGCAATTGTACCAAGCTATAGATAAGTTATCAATCATGGATGCTCTGAGTCAGTCAAAAGACCTATGTGAATCACTCATTGTGGGATTGTCAAGCCCCCAAGAATTTGATGTTGAGGTTGCTGCTAATGAGGAATATCGTGTAGAGAATGATCCTGAAGAATGAAATAAATCCATTTCCTTCACCTACCAAGAGGTGGATTCTATCATACAAAGAAATTTCAGACCCTTGTATATATTTGGGAGACTAAATGACATTGATATCTTGATGATCCTTTATTATTAATGGCTCATGAGTCAACATAATCCATGTTCAGACACTTTTTCAATGGGGTCTCAAAATGTTTCACATGTCTCCCTCCACTATGATGTTACAAGGTTATGACAAGAATGAGAAGGAGCCTCTCAGTGAGATCACACTCAAAACATAGTTTGGAGATCTTGTATCCTACTCAGGGTTCATGGTGGTCTGACATGACATAGATTTCAATGTTATATGAGGAAGACCTTGTCTGAATCAACATGTTTCCATTCCTTCATCATACCACCAATGTCTCAAATATTCTATCAATGGTAAAATTGTGACATTATATAGTGACAAGGATTCATTAAAATCCTACGACACAAAATACATTGATGCAATGTTCTGTCACAATGTAGGGAAGAGATCAATGGATAATGATGTTAACTCAATCAATACCCCAAATGGATTGGATAAGGTCCCAACTAACCCTTCATGCAGATTGATGTAGATTACATGCTTCCTATTAATAAAATTGTCGGGATGGGAAAGAATTATCATTTTAATTCTGCGGATTCCATAATGTTAGTCAGTACCGTTGGGACCAATGGAGTTGAATAAGTTATCAACTCTTTGAGTGATAATGAAATTATCAATGAAAATGTCTTCATTCCATCCCTGTAGCTTCAACATAGCCCAGTTCTATTATATTAATTGGAAGAAGCTATCATGACTGCAAGAGAAGGTGAAGAGACTCACTCTCAGTCCCTTGTTTCCCCTTCCAGACTCCAAGAAGGCTTCATGACAACATCTGATCCAAAAATTATTGCATAATACTCTGAATGTCCAAATGGAGACTCCCCTCTTTCTTCTAAGGAAATTGTTTTATCATCTCCTACCTTGGATGAAGAAAAAAAACTGAAACAGGAGGAAGAGGAAATTTAAGTGAAGAAGAAGAAGATCTCAGGGATGCCCCTCCAGCATTTGAGTAAGGTGTCTCTACCACTGCGGTTGAACTCATAGAAATAAATCTAGGTACAAAAGAAGATCCATTCCCCATTGTAATTAGTGTGGCCTTGAATCTCTAAGAACATGAGGAATACAACTCCTTCATAAAGAATCACCAGGATGTGTTTTTTTTCTGAAATTTTATAGATTTTTCAGGCCTTGTACCTAAGGTGTCTAACAATAATTTAGGCTTTCTAGAAGATCATGGGGATACAAGCAAGAAGCTAGGAGGACACACCCAACTCTTGCATCCAAGATTGAGACTGAAGTGAAAAAAGTCATCAAGGATGACTTCATATGAGATCTAAAATACCCGGCATGGCTAAACAAAATTTTCCCTATGAAAAATGAGAACAGGAAAATCAGAGTTTACATTGATTTTATAAATCTCAACTGACATTATCATAAATTTGAATACATAGTTCCAATCACAAAACTCTTAATTGATGAAATAACTAGATACCAATCCCTATCCTTCATGTATGGATATTCTGGTTACAATAAAATCTGAATGGCCTCATAAGATGAAAAAGCCACATCTTTCTGAGAACGTCATGGTGTATTATGTTATTGGGTAATGGCCATTGGCTTGAAGAATAGTGGTTGTGTTGGAGTTGGTGGCCTAGAACCAATAAATTTGCACTTTATTCATTAATAAAAACCTTATCACATCTTTATTTCTATTCTTCATTAAAATGCATGTGATAATTTCATAAGTATAGCTATTGCATTAAAGGGTCATAGTAGATCCCTGCTATGATGAGAACCCAAAAGTGTCGTAACACTATTCTTGAATATATATTCTATGGCTAGATGATATTATTTTAGGGCACAAATAATACAGGAAATTAGGGGTGAGGACTAATAAAAATTTGAGGCACCTTCTCATGGTGGGCGCCCTTGGTAATATCCAGGAGGATATTATAATAATGAGACCTTCCAGAAATAAATCCACATTTCATAGTGTCATTGAATGTTCCTATTTGTGGATGTCTGTATTGGTCCTTGGAAATTAAGATTATTATTAATAGCTATTACAACTCACACACTAAGATGTATTGACGAAAACTGTGACAACACATTGTTCATAGTGAGGTAGGATATGATGTGTGTGTCACGAGTAATACTGCATTAATAGATGATGTAAGATAGTATTTTTTCCATCTGTTCCACAATGGAAGTAGATATCTCATCCCCTTTGATGGAAATTATATAGCCTAAATAAATCCATGGCCATGGTAATGAATGTGCAAGTTCAATTACAGAAAGTCAAAGAAAGAATAATCGAGCACTTGGGTTGATGGAACTCTCATGAAATCTGATTGATTCGAGATATTGAGACAAATGGATTACATTATACAGTAAGAATTCATAGAAAGTGACACATTATTTCATTGTTAACTTTTTTCTCTATGGGTGCCTTGGTGTGTCTTTAGATGCTAACATTAGAATTTTGGAAGGATCTGCCTAATTCCACTAGAAAAGAGGCCTAGATGGACACACACTAAGTGTGTCCAAGTATCTCAGTAAAATATTAATTTAACAAGTTGAATAAAGATTTTTCCAGATTATTGTTTAATAATTATTCAAGGATGCATGATCGCATTTATTTTAACACTAGTTATCCAAGAGAATATATTGCGGGAAAAATAATATATTTATTAGCGAGTAATGAAGTGATATTTATTTGAGAAATAAATATACATTACTCAAGGACTAATTAATATAGTGGAGTAAATAACGAAAATGGAAAAAACAAAAATACACACCGTGTATATTAATATACACACAATGTAGTTTTTCTGGGGACATGTGAGAAATAATATTATTTATTTAATTAAATAATATTAGGTGTAATACACGGGGCACATGTCAAGTAATAATAATAGTCAAATATTATTTTTAGACATGGGGTATTACTAAGAATTTAATGAAATGAATAAATTCTTTTGTGTAATTAATTAATTTTATTATTCTATGTAATCAAAATCCCTATTATATAATTGTCATTTGCCTATCCATTTTTTTTGGTGTGCACAAAGGATCTGGAGAAATATCTCAAGACAAGAGAGAATTATTTTCTTCCAAGAACACTCTCAAGCCACGAGAATCCTTCTCCATCGGATCAAGGCGATCAAAGATAGACATCACAAGCCAAGGCTCTTTCATGCTAGAACCTAGAGATCCCTTCAACAATGTCCAGAGATATATGGAGCATTTGTGGATCAATGAAAGAGGAATCCAACAATTGGATTCTATGAATCAATGATGGATCACATTGTATCGTGACCAGAAACATCAATGGAGAGAGAATTCCATCAAGGAAATTCTTTTCTTTTAATTAATTTAATTATAACCAACATATGATGATCCTATCTATGGTTCCAAGACTCCCTTATTTTCTTTAGTTCTTCGTTCTATTCTGAAGATCCGACATTTTATTATCAAGACAGATCTCAGATTAAACATCATTAATGATAAAAATTAAAGTTGGGTATAACCCCCAATTCGCTTCCGCAGTGCCCGTAACCAAAAAGTGGTATCAAAGGTGTCATATTGTTGATTATAATTATTTAGTTTTTCCATTGGTTGTTTATGCATTTTATATTTTTTTGTTTCAATTCAAGTTAATAATTCTATAAATCTGTATCTCGAGATCTATTCCTACTTTTCTTTTTCTCGTTCACCTAACATAATTTTTTTTCTTTTAATTTTGATTAAAATGAAACAGAGGATCTCATCCAGATGTTCTAAAGTTTCATGGCCATAAAACACCAGAATACATGGTGTGTATTCTGCAGTACACGCTGTGTAGTATAGGTTCCAAGAATCAAGACGGTCCTCCAAACCATGCCATGTCATTAGATCTTATATAAGTCTTTAACACTCTATGTGTTGACTAGGAATAGGTGGCACATGGTTTCTGTATTACACGCCGTGTGGCCCACTGAAAACGGCATGTAGTCCCTTTGGGTTTTTGTAGGACTATGTACCCCGTACACGGCTTGCCCGACTAGAAACCGTGTAACACAGATACTACATGGTGTGTGTCCCAATGAACACACCATGTATTCTGTAGATTTATAAATTACATCTACACACCATATCCATGGCCGTGTACTTTGGATAGACAGTGAACAAAAGTACACACCGTGTAGTCAGAACTACACACCGTGTACTCATCTAAATTTTACAGATTTATTAAAAATTATTATTATATTATACAAACCCTTGAGACATGTACCATAATGCAGGCGTAAAGCTAAGGCACAACACATGATAGGTGTTATATATATATGTGTTTAATTTAACATCTACGTAATGTACATTTCTACTCTTTGGGTAGTTATGAATGGGAATTCACCGAGTTTCCTCCTAGGTACATGTTACATACAAAGATAATTTTAAATGAATTTATTTTTTTAAAACTAGGATATATGATAATCTCAAGGAAATTCACAAAAGGTTTTAAGATAAAAAAGGATTGATTAATTAAAGACAATTAATTGATTCGAGTGTGATTTATCTTAAAGAATAATGATTAAATAATTGAATTCTAGTTTTATTTATGCGTAAATATCGCTGCATGTATGGATGATCATGAGATAGGCCAAGAACTTTGAATGTGAATTATTTTTTAAATTTATTTATTGAAATTAAATTTGTTATCCAACGAGCCTTATCCTTATTAATATGTGGGGCCAGCATGTCCAAGGTTTCTTTTATGTAAAACCACATTTTACCCCTCACCTCCGAGTGAGATAAAAGAATATGTAATGGATGGAGCTCCCAAGCCAGTGGAGGCAACTCAAGTTAGGAGCCAAGGTGAACCTAATCCATGGAGATAAAAAGGTGGACAAGTTGAAAGCTATAAACACGAACCCAAATGGTTCAAGGTGTTTCTACCCTTGGTCTTAGGTTATGTAGAGACCCGTATCTTGACGTACATTGACATTACATTACATTTGCGGAATACTTAGTACATAACAAAAACACACACACAAGGACCGTAATAGTTTAGTGTCTTTGAAAACTCGGAATATAATCTTCTAATCGTGGTAAAATATCTTCAATATCTCCCATAAAGATCTTCCTTTTTTTACCTAAAAACTTTCTTTATATCCTGGGTAAAAGAAAACATAAAAGGGTGAGCTCAAATGCTCAGTAAGGGTAAACAAAAGAAATATCAATCACATCATATTAATAAGAACATAACATTTTGGAAATCTTAACCTACAAAAGAGATCATAATTTCATAACCTAGAAGAAATCATGGCATTGAAATGTAATCCCAATAATCATAACTTAAAACATGAAACTTTGTGGCATACACACATAATCATAGAGAATCATTTCTTGTTAGTCAAGACTCATTTCCAAGACTATCTTAGTGGACAAAGTCCCTTTCTGAACCGAGTCACCCTCGTTTCAGTCCTGTTTCACTGAACCGGTATAACCTACCATTCCAGCCATGTCTATCTCATGAGATATAAAATCTTTACCCAATACATTGGAGGGAGATATATGTCCCACCCATCTCATAATGATACCATTCTTATGTGTGCCACAAAATCATAAATCATACATCATTGCATAACCCATGTAATAAAAATGGGATTCTTAAACAACATGAAATCATAAAACCATTCATATAAGATAAAGGAATCCATAAAAATAATTCCATCACAACATAGTCCAGTCAATGTAATAATAGGGATATAAACAGAACCCTTTATTATCTTAGATGGAAAATAATTTTGATAAAACACTTGAACTCCATTCTTGAGGAAAATATCCTTTCTACTTCAAAAACACTTTTCCTTTCTTAACATGTAATACAATTTTAAACTAAAAGAAGTTGATTAAAAATAAACTTGAAAACTTGTAAAGTAAGATTCTTGGAAATAATGTTTTAAAAATCCATTCATTCCATATAAGTTAAAAAAAACATTCTTCGTACTTTTGTCGGAAAAGTCAAAAAGTACCTCGTACGAAAAACGACAAAAGATTCCTTTCATATCTTTTACAAAAAACTCACTGAAGGGTAAAATTGGATTTAAACAATTATAGGTGGATGGAAATAATATTACATATTGAGGAAACATGGATGTTGATGATAAAATACACCCCAATAAATACCAAAGTATAAACAATCTCGGATAAAAATGAGATTGTGATATTTCCCTTACCTTAGGTCCGATTTTCTTCGTAAGTGTATGAAGCTCCTGTATAATGGTTTAAATAATGTTATTGACTTATTCCATAATTATACATATTGATATGATATCATATATGGTCATATTAGTATCTTCTTATTAGTAATATTTCATTGTTACTTGTTACTCGGGTCTTTATTGCCTTTTGTTCTTATGCGTATTTTGCCGAATAAATTCTTATTCTTATTTTAAGGTTATAGATACCTTATATCCAGAATGGTATTAGTGTAACATATATCATATTTATTCATTCAATTAATTTATATAATTACTATGTAATGATGATCATGTAGAACGAGTCACATCACATCGTGGAGACGGTATTCCGTACGTACGCACGAGCGATGATATTGTTCCCATGATCGTGGAATTGTATTTAAGTGTATTTATACTATTTCAGTATCAATATCACTTTATAATAATCATATATAGTTAGTCATTACACCATTATACCCATCCTTGTAAGGTTATGGTGGAAAATAGATTACACCACGGCGTGGAGACGGTATTCCGTACGTACGCACGCGCGGTGATTTCATTTTTCCATAGGATGGATAGAATGTGAATTAGGGTTGTTTCATATTTATAATAACATATCAGTATGTAAGTAATACTGATGTTATTACTTTATCATGAAACAAATAAAGAAGAAGAAGTTGAAGAAGAAAGAAATTGAAAAGATCGGTAATGGATATTACCTCTTCTTTGAAACGCCTCTTTGAATCCTCCACTTAGAGAACTAAGATTGGTCTTTGAAGAAGACCAGGAACTCTAGGATTATTATAGGGAAGTGGAGAAGGGATTGTGGCAGGGGTTGGCCGAGCTTGAGTGCTCAAATTGGTGTAAGGAGGAGGGGGAGGAGGTGCCCTTTTATAAGGGAGGAGAGGGGCACCTTAGGAATATCTCAAAATATTATTTTATATTAAAGTCAAAATCGGTTTATAATGGTTCAAAAGGGTCTTATTTCGAAGTTAAAGTGGGTATGGGTCGAAATACTCTCATACAATAGGATTTAGACAAGTTTAGGTTATTATTTTAACCTTATCAATTAGATTTATCCCTAAGTTAAATAATTTAACTTTTACCGTGTCTTTTTGTTTTCTTACACTATATGGTTAATAAACTTACTATATGAAGCCAAACGAACCCCAAGTTGTTTATTATTAATATATCTATCCTTATATAAGTCATTTTGACGAACCTTAGCTTTTTAGGAATTAAATAACAATTAATAATATAATATTTGTTTTAAAAACTAACTTATGTCAATTTTGACACTATTTGGTACATGATTTTTATGAAATTTTCTAACAGAATGATAAGTTCGAACCAAGTTACTTAAATCAACAATAACGTGTCATATTATCCTAAAAAATTAGTGTAAGTCATAAAAAGTCTCAAATTACATTTATTTGGGCATTTATAACATCAATTATGTTAATATTTTCTTAAAAAGGTAATTACTGCATCATTGTTGTGTCATAAATAAATTAAATTATTTAAAGTATAAAAACTACAAATAAAATACCATTATGTAGGAACTCTTTTTAGATTTCTAATGAATATTTATAGTCGAAATTATATTATGTATAACCCTATATTAAAAATGTTTTAGTAAATAAACTTTGATTTTAACTCTTTTAACTCTTCTTTGAATTAAATAATCTTAAATGTCCTAATCTAATCCAAGTGGGTCTAAATGATAATATTTTACACTTAAGGTTGTTTTTGATTGAGATACACTTGTCCAATAGGATTAGGACATGTGTTAGGGTAATATTAATATCATTTTTACCCTTAATTACCCTATTTAGTTTTAACCGTGGTAAATAAAAGTAAAAAGTTACTATTCACCAAAAATTATTTTCATCTCATTGAACCACATTTTACTTACTGACATCAACCGTGTCTCTTGGATTTTTGAAATTCCATTCACAGAAGCAGTAAAATTAAGATTTATGAAAAAAAATAATTTTTTTAACTACCACTTAGTAGTTTCACTATTCATCAAAAATTGAAGTTTTTCAGAAAAATGCCAAAATTTCACCCTAAGATATAATTGATATTCAGAATTCAAAAATGATTTCTATTTTACAAAATTCCCAACATATAAGTTTCATTAATTAATTTTATAATTAATTTCCGCTGTCATAACAAATAGCGTGTTTTTAAGAGATAATAACTATCAAAAGATTAACACTTGTTTATGTCTGGTGTAAATGTGAAATTACATCCAATGACCAACATTATATTTAATTGTAAAAATATATTCTAAATATACTTTAAAACCACTCAAATTAATAATTTATCACTATTAATTATTTCGATTAAAAAATTTGTTTTTAATTATAATTTAGTAATTTTCACTATTCATCAAAATATGAAAGTTATCCGAAAAGTACCAAAATTTCACCTTAGGCTAAATTCGATACTCCGAATCCAAAAATGAAGTCCATTTTGAGAGATAAAATTTCTAAAATTTTAAAAGGTGGTTATTACTATTCATAACGGCTAGTTTTAATAATATTTTAATAGCATGTCGTTGTTTAGTGAAACTCGGTATTGCGTACTACACACACTATCGAGGAAGGTCGTGATTGTGTGTAATACAAGGAAAGTCAAGGATGTATGTTGTGCAAGCTCCTTTTGGTGTAGCGTACAACAGAAGACATTAGTGAAATTAAAAAGAATATTTTTCATAAAATTTCGGGGTGTTACAGGTTAACTTATCAACCACTAGATAAACTAACCAATAAAACAAGCTCATGATCATATTATTTATTTTATTTATGTTAGTTTCAAGGTTTATTTATTGTGGTTGTGTTGTCATGACCACACAATTAATGAATTAAACAAGCATGGAATATGGAAGTAAAATAAGACAGGATTATGCATAAATATTATCTTAGATATGGTTAATCACTTAAGTATATCCCACTTAATATTAATAATAATGTATCAAGGATAATAAAATAGAAATTTACATATACAGATAAAATCCCCCAAAAGAAATATTAAGTCGGTATAGCCTTCCATAATATTGGTTAGAATCGAACCATAGTTTAAACTACTAGATCAACCCTAGATGGGGCGCTTTCAATTATTAGGGAATTATAATTCAAGGTTTTGGGTTGAATTAACTTGGTTCACATCAAGGGTTGACTACCACATTAGGACTTGGTGTTACTAAGATGAACAGGTTGAGGAAATCCTAAAAGGGTTTTAGGATTGGGGAGTCCAGTCAAAAAAGCAAGGAGCTGCAAGTTAATGCAATTAGCATTTGGAATGCCTACCTAAAACCATTTAAGTTGTTTGACCAACCCTAGTTGGGGTAATTATGAAGGAAATATGGATCCTTTCCAGTAGAATATCTAGGCAACAAGTATATTCCAAAGTCAATTCTGAGGGCTATCAGATTTATACAAAATAGTGGGAGACTAATAAGTATTAATTTATTTATTTGTGTCAGTTTTTTATCATAATAAATTACTAAACCTTTTCTCATCTTAATTTTTAGAAACATAAAGAAAAATGACTTCAAAAATATCATTGCAAACCATAATTGAGAAGCAAAGAATTCTCACCGACACTAATTTCCAAGAATGGTAGAGGCGTTTACGCGTCATCCTTCACCATGAGAGGAAATTGTATGTGATGGAAGATCCTCTTCCAGTTGCACCTGGAAAAGAGGCCAGTGATGAGGAACTATCTCTATATATGAAAAAAATGGAGGATTCCACATATGTCCAATGTTTCATGCTATCACCCATGTCTAATGAGATATTGAAGCAACATGAAAACTTGGACGCGTATGACATGATGTCTAACCTTAAGGATCTCAATCAAGAGAAAGAGTGACATGAGAGATATGAGATCTCCAATGATTTTTAACAACTAATCTTGGAGTGTTTGTTCCAAGTGGGCCTCATGTGGTCAATATTATTGGCTACATTGAACGCCTGGACATCTTATGGATTAAGTTCCTGGATGATTTGCATATAGATCTCATCTTATCATCACTGCCCGAGACCTTCTCTAGATTTCTTGTCATCTACAACATGATAAACAATGAGAAGAGTCTATCAGACCTTTGGACCTTAATTCTCTAGGCAGATAAGGACATGAGACGTGAAAAATCTGATGTCCTTATGGTGAATAAGAAAAGGACATCGCAAAGGGGCCAAGGATTCATAAACGATCTGATGCCCATGAGGACCATCCCTCCAAGAAGGGGAAGATCCAGAGGTAGTGCAAGGAATGTGAGGTGGTATGTTTTTCATGTGGCAATAAAGGACAATGGAAGAGAAACTACACCTAGAAGTGTGGGGATGCTAAAGGTGCATTTTTTATCGAGTGTGATAATTCCACTTCTACACATTGGGTATTAGATACAGCTTTTGGGGATCACATCTGTATTCAAATGAAGGAACTAAGTAGATTTAGAAAGATTTCAAGAGGAGAGGTGGTTCTTTGAGTTTCCAATGGCATGAGGATGCCTATGTTTTCCATTTGTGATTACCATCTCTCATTGCCAACTGGGATGATTTTGGTTTTACATAATTGTTATGATGTGCCTAGTGTTTCCAAAAACATAATTTTTGTATCATGTTTGGATATAGATGGATTTATTTTCAAGTTTGGAAATAAGGGTTGCATCTTTTATAAGAACAACGTATGTTATGGTATGGATCATTTAAATAATGATTTGTATGTATTAAATTACGATAAACAAGTATTGGAAATCGATAAAGAATCAAACTCACAAGACTCATACATCACCCAGTTGTGGCATCACCATCTCAGTCATGTAAATGAGAAGAGCTTGAAAAAGCTATGCCAAGATGGATATTTAGACTCTACTGAGCTAAAACACTTGATATATTTCACCCTTTTTTAAAAGGTAAAATGAACAAGACACCTTTTGGTGGATAGGGTGAAAGGGATATAGAGAATCAACTTGGTAAGAAGATAAAGAAGCTTCGATCGGATCGAGGTTCAGAATATCTGAACCAAGAGTTCATCGATCTCCTACGGGAGTCTAGGATTCAATCTCAGCTCACTCCTACTTATACACCATAGTGGAATGGTGTTAGTGAGAGGAGGAACCAAAACTTGATAGACATGGTGAGGTTGATGACGAGTCATGCAGATCTTCCATTATCATTTTGGGGATATGCATTACAAACTACAACATACACATTAAACTGAGTACCAACTAATACGACAATTGGAATTCCCTATGAGTTATGGAATGGAAATAAACCCATTTTGTTTCACACACATGTATGGGGATGTGAGTCATTTTTTAAGGCCATATTAAGAAACAAACTAGCACCCCGAGGCACAAGGTGTATCTTTATATGATATCCCAAGGAAACGAAAGGATATTACCTATATAACCCTTCATACAAGAAAGTGACTATTGCCAAACAATCCATATTTCTTGAGAGGGAGCACATCATCAAAAAGGGTTGTGGGAGAAAGATTGAATTTGATGAATTTGATGCTCAAGATACACAAGATTTAATATAGGAAAAAGTTCCACATGTCCTTATGGAAGAGTTTCCAGAAACACAAGTACTGCGTATGATCTCAAGAGAGGTAAGGGAACCAGAGAGATTTGGTTTCCTAGTCACTGAGGATGGAGAATCATTATTGTTGGAAAATTATGAACCTATCTACAAAAAGGAAGCAGTAGAAAGATCAGAAGCTGCAAGATGGCTAGAAGCAATGAATTATGAGATGGATTCCATGTATCAGAACCAATTCTAAGTTCTGGTTAATGAACCAATTGATGTAAAGACTGTTGGATGTAAATGGGTATTCAAGAGAAATATGGACATGGAAGGTAAAGTTAGCACCTATAAATAAAGGCTAGTGGATAAAGGATTCAGACAATGTCAAGGAATTGGTTATGATGAAAACATCTCACTGGTTTCCATGTTTAAATCCATAAGAATCATACTTTCCATAACACCTTACCATGACTATGATATTTGGTAGATGGATGTCAAAATAACATTCCTTAACAGGAACCTTCAAGAAAATGTCTATATGACACAATGATAAGGGTTTATGACACCAGGTAAATCCAAATGGGTTTTCAAGTTGCAGAAATCCATTTATTGATTAAAGTAAGCGTCCAGGTCATGGAAAATTCGATTTGATGAATATGTAAAGGAATTTGGTTTCATTAAGAATGAATGTGATCCATATATTTTTAATCAGTTTAATGGGAATTAAGTTTTTATTATATTATTATATGTTGATGACATATTACTTATTGGAAATGATGTACCGGTCTTATAGTTAGTTAAAGACTGGTTGAACAAGTGTTTCTTTATGAATGAATTAGGTGAATAAGACTACATTCTAGGGTTCAAGATCATTCATGATAGATCCTAGAGGATTCATGGACTAATATAGGGTACATACATTGATCAGATACTAAAGAGATTTAGTATGGAACAATCCAACATGGGATTAGTTCTAGTGTCACGTAGCCTACATCTTTCTAAGAAAATGTGTCCTCAAACACAACCGGAGAAAGATAGAATGAGTAAGATCCCATACACTTCGGCTATAAGATCCATTATATATGCCATTTTATATACTAGGCTTGATGTTTCCTATGCCCTAATCATGGTAGCAAGATATGAAGCAGACCGAAGAGAACATCATCAGACTGCTATTAAGACTATCATTAAGTATCTAAGAAGAACTAAGGATATGCTCATAGTGTATGGAGGAGACGAGGAGCTTGTCATCAAAGGGAATGCTGATGATAGTTTTCAGATAGATCAGAACAATTTGAAGTCACAATCTAGATATATATTTTTTTGTCTCAATAGAGGTGCTATAAGCTTGAAGAGTTAAAAGCAACCAGTTGTCGCCGATTCTACAGTGGAGTCTGAATATATAGCGGCTACTAATGCATCCATGGAAGCCATATGGATTCAGAACTTTGTCTAGGAGCTTGATGTGGTTCCTAGAAGTAAAGATCCTATCACATTGTATTGTGATAATACTGTAGTGGTGGCTCTTGGAAAACAACTGAGGCCACATCAATGGACAAAAAAAAAACATACTCAGAAAGTATCACATCTTGGCTGATTTCTATCAAAGGGGTGAAGTTGCAGTGATCAACATGTCCATGGAAGAGAACATGGAAGAACTTATAAATAAATTCCTATCTCAGCAGAAGAATGAATATCATGTGAGAGATTACGGGTTAACGGTTGTTAGCAGTTGAATCTAGTCCAAGTGGGATTCTGTTGGCGTTGGTGTCCTTGAACCAACTACTTTGTACATTATTCCTTAATAAAAACCATAACACAACTTGATTGATCTTCTACATGACAATGCATGTGATAATGTAGCAACGATAGCTGTTCCATTAAAGGGTCATAGCGGATCCCTACTATGATGATAACCTAGAAGTGCCATAACACTATTTTTGAATATATGTTCTATAGATGGATGATGTTATTTTAGGGACACAAATAATACAGGACATTAGGGGTGGTGACTCTAATACTTTCAGGCACCCTCTCATGGTGTGCACCCTTGGTAATATCCATGAGGATATTATGAGAACAAGACCTTCCAGTAGGAAATCCACATTTCATAGTGTCATTGGCTGTTCCTATATGTGTACGTGTGTATTGGTCCTTAGACATTAAAATTATTATTAATGGGAATTACAACTCTCACACTTATATGTATTGATGAAAACTATGATGACACACTTTTCACAGAAAGGTAGGATATGTTGGGTGCGTCACGAGTAATACTGCATTAATAGATGACGCGATAAAGGATTTGTCCATTTTGTTCCATAATAAAAGTGGATTTATTAGTCCCTTTAATGGAATTGATATAGCCTAAATAAATCCATGGCCATAGTAAGGAATGGAAAAGTTCAATTCTAAAAAGTCAAAGAAAGAATAATCGAGCACATGGGTTGATGGCAATAGCATGCAACCTGTTTGATTCGAGATATTGAGAAATAGGGATTACATTACAAGGTAAGAGTTCGTAGTAGGTGACACATCATTATAGTGTTTACTTATTTCTCTATGGGTGCCTTGGAATATTGCAAGATTCTAACCTTGGACTTTTGGAAGGCTCCGCCTAATTCCATTAAGAAAGAGGCCTAGAGGGTCACACACTAATTGTTTCAAAGTATCTCATTTAAATATTAATTTAACAAGTTGAATAAATATTATTCACGATTGTGGTTTAATAATTATTCAAGGATGCCTGAACACATTTATTTAGACACTAGTTATTTAAGAGAATATATTGTGGGAGGAATAATATCTTTATTAGGGAGTAATGGAGTGATATTTATTTGATAAATAAATAGCCATTATTCAAGGACTAATAAATATGGTGGAGGAAAAAATAAAATGGAAAAAACAAAAGTACACACCATGTATATTAATATGCACACCATGTAGTTTTTTAGGGACATATGAGAAATAATATTATTTATTTAATTACATAATATTAGGTGTAATATGCTGGGCACATGTCAAGTGATAAAAATAGTCAACTGTTATTTTTAGAATGGGGTCTTACTAAGAATTAAATGAAATGAATAAATTCATTTGAATAATTAATTCAATTTATTATTCTAAGTAATTAAAATATCTATTATATAATTCTCATTAGACAAGACATTTTTTGGGGTGTTCACAATGGATCTAGAGAAATCTCTCAAGACAACAGAGAATTATTTTCCTCCAAGAATGCTCTCAGGCGACGAGAGAGAGATCCTTCTCCACAAGATCAAGGCGATAGAAGGCAGACATCGCATGTGAAGGCTCTTCCATGCTAGCACTTGGAGATACCTTTGGTGATGTCCAGAGATACATGGAGTATGTGTGGATCACTGATAGAGGAATCCTACACTTGGATTCTATGACGCAATGACAGATCACATTGGATCATGACTGGAAACATCAACAGATAGAGAATTTCATTAAGGCAATTCTTGTCTTTTAATTAAATTAATTATAACCAACATATGATTGTCCTCTATATGGTTCTAGGACTCCATTATTTTATTTCATTATTCATTGTATTCTGATGATCTGGCATTTTGTTATCGTGATGGATCTCAGATTAAACATCGTTAATAGAAAAAAATAAAGTTGGGTACACCTACCAACGCGCTTCTGCTATGCCAAGAACCTATAAGTTCCACATATCAATGTGACAGGCTTCACATATTCAAACCCTTCTAGGGACATTAAATGAAATTCTATGTTTACGTTCTAGTTTTCAAATACCAACAATGCTCTAATCACATAACTAACATAGAAACAATCTTCAAAAATCTTTTATAGCATAATCTGAAGTTGAACCCCAGGAAATGTTCCTTTAGGTAAAACATTGGAAAATATATTAGCTTCATTGTACACCATCATGGAATTGATTTTGATCCTAGTAAGAATAAATATATCCTTGTAATATCACCTCCTTGAAACCTAAAATAGTTAAGAGGACTTCAAGGACACTTGGAATACATTTGGCACTTTATAGACAACCTCATAGGAATGTATTTTCCCTTCCCCAAATTGATGAACATGGGAGTCACTTATCAGTAGACCAATGACTTCTAAGATGAATTATATTCCCTCAAGAAATACATCTTGATCCCATTGGTATTGATGCCACCTATTGAATGAATTATAATAATTTTATACATAATAGCCTTAGAGAAATCCCTAGGTTATTTCATTTCATATAATAATGATGGTTGAAATTAATACAACCCTTAATATCTCATTCAAACCAAGATCGATGTAGAGAATCGATATTCAAATATTAAGAAAAGGTTCATGGAATTGATCTTTACAGTTCAAAAGATGAGGAACTACCTATAACACCATGATATCCATTTGGTCTCTCGAGATAACCCACTCAAATTTATCCTTAGTCATCCTATGGTCATAGGATTCTTGGCATGGTGGGAAATTATCCTACAACAGTTTGATTTAATGTTTGTTCCTTAAAAAGTAGTGAAAGGCCAAGCCCTAACAGACTTCCTCAATGAGAATCCATCTACAGAAGATAAATCATTAAATAATGAATTACCTGATGAAGAAATATTCTCTATTTTGGACAACCCTAAATCAGGGGAGATATATTTTGATAATGCTTCCATAAGTCCAATGGGGAATAGAATGGAAGACCATAATCTTGAAAAAGTCAGGTTGGGAATTGTTCTTATCACCCTAGAGAAGGAAATGTTTCAATATTCCTTCATATTATCAGAAGGTGGTACTAACAATGAATAAAAATATCTTGCTCCCAATGAAGTCCTAGAATTGGCACTCCAAGTACCAGTGAGTCACCTAGAAGTGAAGGGTGATTCAGAATTGACAATAAAATAGATTAATGAAGATTATTCAATCATAAAGGAGGATATAATTCCCCAGTGTGATTATGTTCTATGGTTAATAACATAATTTCCCCTAAATCCTATATTGAATCACATCTCATGATCAGAAAATGCTTAGGTAGATGTGTTGGAAGATGCAGTTAGTGCTTTGGAACATCTAAATCGGGACGAAATAGTCATCATTATTGCCCATCGTTGAATGGTTTCACCTTTTTTTTTCTAATTGGAGAATAAGATATCAATGAAATAATTCCCATACATAATCCATATAGACACACCATGGTATAGATGACACCCATCACTGAGTATCTCCAAGATGCTGTACTTCCACCAGATATGGTTGGAAGAGAGTACATCTAGCAGTGAACTGCTAATTTCCTACTTTATGATGGTCCAAATCAATATAAAGTACTCTAAAAGAGAGGCATTGAGGGAGTACTTCTCAGATGTGTATATGGAGAAGAGATTTCAATTATTATGAAATAATTACATGATGGATCTAGTGGTTCCCACTAATACGGGTATAATCTTTCTGATCAAATATGAAGGCTTGGTGACTTTTGGCCATCAATTATGTTGGATTTCACAAAATTCACTAAGAAATATCATCCCTTCCAAGTTCATTAAAATTTTATTCATCAACCCTCGGAGTTTCTACATGCAACTAAATACTCCTGGCCATTTTACACATGGGGAATGGATGTTGTTGGACCATATCCTTCAGCTACGGCTATGCAGTTCATGTATATCCTTACTGCCACCGATTGCTTCTCCAAATGGTATGAGGCAATACCCTTAAGTGAAGTTTGATCCAAAATAATAGTTAGTTTTGTTTAATCTAATGTCATTAATATATTTTGTGTCCTTCATACCATTTTGATAGCAAACGACACCAATTTGTGTTCTGTTGAGGTGGAGAAGCTATATCTGGAATACAATATTCAATCCAACCATTCATCCCTCTATCATGAAGGGGCCAATGGAAAGAAAGAGGATTTTAATAGGACCTCATAGAACATACTTTAGAATATGGTGGATAAAGACAAGAAACATATCCTAATAAGATTTTTCATGCTTTATGGGATTACCAGACTACTACTCATACTGCTATACGAGCAACCCCATAATAATTGGTGTATAGAATAGAAGCAGTCTTGCCTATTGAGGTTCAGTTTCCATCAATCCATATTGCCATTTTTTACAAGATATCCACAAATGATCAATCCAAGGAATGATTAAATGAGCTGGAGGGACTGGATGAAAAGTTATTTCACACCTTGCACCACCTGTAGGTCTATCAGAACCAGATAACATGTACCATTAATAAGAATGTCCATATTCATTCATTCCTCCAAGGAGAACTGGTATTGGTTCTTAGGACTCTGATGATACTAGGAAAGAAGCCTCCAAATCTTTATCCAAAGTGGGAGATACCTTACTGCATACATAATATCCACTTTAGTAGAGCTTATTCCTTAATCTCAATGGATGGATAACTCACTAAAAATCCAACCAATGCAAGGTTCTTGAATAATTACATTGTGTAATCACACATAGTTGATCTTAGTTGAAGTAAATTAAACTGTATAGCACCATTTTAATCCAAGATAAATGATTTTAAACTACATAATATCGGTTTTCCTCACCATATGACATTAAACTAGATAGTTAATGTATCCCTTATTTGAAGTTAAGAAATACCCAAGATACCACGAGTGGAAACTCCTTGTGGTCCCTCAAAGGATTAGTAGCTTCTATGCATAATCCTCACTCACATAATTTCCACTACGTAGTGGAACTTATGCCCCATTTACCCCCCTATTTGGATCAGAACTACATATGGAATAAATTTCAAGAACTACATGTGGTTTGTTTCATTCCCCAACAAGATACGTAGTGACACCCAGATCTTGTATCTCGGGTCCAACCACATTGTTTATTTTATGTTAGGTGACCTCACATCCTCAGTGCATGATGATAAATAGAATAATTAACCAAGAACTATGTGTTTCTTGATTATCATTTCAATGGGATACTTAGTGACACCCAGATCTCAAATCCTGGGTCCAGCCATGACTATAAAAAAAAATTCCCCCTTTCCTTTTGTGTGATCATAATCTATACTTTGAACCCTTCCAAAACATATGAATTTATTCTCATAATACTATGTGTCTTAAGACAAACAATTATTCTAGAAAATATCTGTAAAGTATTAAAGCCCCATCCCTCACATCCAACCTTAGTTAGCGTGGGAAGCATTATGAAGAACTATGTGTGGATTTATTCTTTCCCCCGTAAGATACGTAGTGACACCCATATCTCATATCTCAGGTCCACCCGAAATGTTAAAAAAAAGTCCCTTCACCACCTGTGTGCATGAATCAAACCTAGAGAGGGAGAATTTTTAAGATCTATGTGTGGATTGATTCTCATTATTTTAAGATACGTTGTGATGCCTATATCTTCAATCCTGGGCCCATTTGAGTTTTTGATGAAGAATATTCTCCATCCAATTCCTCGTTCACGAACTCGATATACACAGAGAACCTTTTCAAGAACTATGTGTGGCTTGATTCTCATCCGATTGAGATACGTTGTGATGTTTAGATCTCTAATCTTGGGTTCAACCATGATTAATCATAAATCCCTTTTACTTCATATACATGAATCAGATCTACACATGGAGTCTATCAAGGACCACGTGAGGCTTGATTATTACCCCTATGAGATATGTTGTGACACCTATAATTTCACTCATTGTCCCAACTGCAATATTTACATCACATCACATTTGTCCACCGTCATCCTTACCGCATGAAATTATACAACATAGAATTCCATAAAGTACGTGTCGCTTGATTCTCATCCCATTGATATACATAGAGGCGTCCAGATCTTCAATCCTTGACCAAACCACATCACAACATAAAAAAGCCCCTATTTTTGCATGTACTAGTCAAATATATAGAGGATATGATATGAGTTTCCACATATACATGTGGATTGATTCTTGCTTTGACAAGATATATAGTGATGCTTGGGATCTACACACTGGCCTATCCATGATATTCATTTTCATGTAGGAATCACCCACATATATTCCATAAGACATTAAACTGCACGACCAATGTCCTCGTCGCATGACTTCAAGCTTCAAAATATCTCTAGAACTATGTGTGGCTTGATTATCATCGATATACATAGTGAATCCTAGGCCTTAAGCCCTATCCCCTATTGGATCTTGAATATACAGATTATACACGAGATGGGGTGAATTGTGTCTTTCATATTTTTTGTTAATTCTTCGATTGATCGAGTTCTGTCCTCTATTATTTTTTCGATTTGATCATGCAGTGGAATAAGTAAAAGCAGGGACACAAAGATGTATAGTGGTTCGGGGAATAGAATTCCCCTAGTCTACTCCACAAACGCTCTACTCCACGAGCTTAGTGATTTTCACTATTTGGTCCTCTTTTCTATAGACCGTCCAACAACTGAAAATAGATAGTTGATACCTTTACAATTTTCAGGAAAACAAAGCCTTCTAGTTTAAACACGTACCTACTCATCTTAGTACAAGAAGCTGGTCACTCAAGATAAAAGTGTTTTCATTTAGAAATAACTATTCCAGTTGATCTTCAGAACTGCAATAGAATGCAATTGACAACAGATGGATCGTCATCTTCAGAAATATTGATCTTCAAGTCAAAGCAGTTCTGAGTCGATCCGGTTGCAGTAGATATAGAAAATTTAATCGCAATTTAAGCAGTAGTAGATTCACAAAATATTGTCGTTGACAAATATATTAATCTTCTGTTGTGTTCCTTCTTCATCAACAAAACAGAGCGTAGTCACTCTTCGTAATCAGTAGATCTTTGTATCTTGATTTGTATCTATTTTCTCTCTTCAGAAATAGTGTAGTCTATGCAGTATATCTTTCTTTCGAATACAATGATTGTGTCTGCACTTGCGTTCTTGATCGCTATGTATTCTTCTTCAAAATCTTTTCTTTATCGATATCTGTACACTTTTTCATTTATTAAACTTGTTTTTTTTATGATGTGTAATATATTTTGAAATTCAAAATGAAAACAGATATATCGAGCGCTTCCTATGAAAAATAAGATCCACAAAAATTGCCCTTTGACTCGCAATATTCCAACTTCTGAATTAATCTGAGTAGTCATAATACTCCATCATATTCTCCAAGAAAAGCTCCGGTTAAATCAATCCTTCAAATGGATCTGAAATTGTCAAGGACACACTTCAAAATCAGCATTTAGTCCAGCTTAAAATTATCATGATCAATCGTTTGTAGATCGTTGAACAAAAATATCAACTTCAAATTCCCGATGCCAAACATAAGGATGAGTTGCACTTCCTGCATTCTCTGAAACGTAACATAGGTCAAACGTAGGGTTGTTGTCGCATTCATCAAACGTAAGGTTGATGATGAACAAAAGGTTGACCACAAACATAGAGTTGACCATCCATAATTTTCTCTTCCATATCCAAACATATATCATACTTTTCTAAGCTTCCAAACATAAGGTTTACGATCTGTACTTTTTTAGGTAATGTAATGTTGTTTAAAAAAGTAAGGTTGATTAAACATACTTTTTAGAAACAAACAAAACATTAAAGATTTACGTAATGTTTCTTCTTCCATACTTTCTCAATAACCCAAACGCAGGGTTCCTTCCTAACGTAGGGGTCTTCTTCACGTAGGGTTTTTCTTTACATAGGATTTTTCTTTCATACTTTACTGATTACATATGGTTTTTTAACCATACTTTTCTGATAATATGTAAAGAGTAAACAATGAGTTCCTTTATTTCTTTATGTTAAGCTTTCATTTCTTTCTTTACGCTATGCTTTCCTAACGTAAGGTATGAATAGTATTTCCAGAACACTTTAAATTGATTCCTGCATGGTTTAGAAATTGTTCCACACTATGTAAACACTTGAATATTCTTAAAAAAAATGAAAATATATATAATATATAATTCCTGAAAAATACTTGAAATAAAATCATTAGAAAACAATTAAATGGTATTTGTGAACATCAAAATCATCATAAAGAGATAGAGTATTATTCTCAACAATCTCCCCATTAAATATGTATTGTTGAAAACAAAACATGCTCAACAATATTCCCCCTTTTTATGATCACAAAACCCATAAAATAATAAGAATAATTAAGTGAAATTAACTTTCAAAATTACTTAATTATAATTTAGAATTTTGAAAAGATAAGAAAATATTTAATTTTAACAAAATAATTTCAATAAATAAACATTGTATTATTAAAAAATAGATTTCTCCCCATTTATTTACAAAAATAAAAAAAATTAATTTTCTTTAAAAATAAAAGTAAATAATAAAATAAAAGTTTTTAGTTTTATCCAAATTTCTCCCTCTGAATAAAATACATTTATTCAAATTTCTCCCAAATGAAAAGTAAAAGAAAATTTCCCTTTATAATAAATGACTGTTAATAACTTAAAATAGTTTGCTGTATAAGTATAAATCTATACAAATCCAAAACATTTTAAATATACAACAAATCATTTAAATAAGGTTTTAAAATCTTAAAATAAAATGTTGTGTTTATCAAATTTTCTCCCCCTTTTTGTGATATAAAAAAGAATGATAAATCATGGATTTTAACACATTTAATGTTGTACTGAACTATAGGTAAATGCTATAATTAAATATCTATTAGTAAGGTAATCTGGTATACTGGCATATTTAAACTTAAAACAGTAAAATTAGATAATCAAACAGACAAATAAACAAATAGATAATGAATCAAATTTTCATTCAAAAACAACAGTATGTTCATGATAATGATATACACAGGAATCAAGGGATATTAGGATTAAGATGGGTTCTATCTTCTCTGAACAACATCCTTTATCTCTGTAAGCCTTTCCCTTAGTCTCTTCATCATCCCATCTCCAAGTTTGATAATGAGCTCTCTGTTCTCCTGAGTCATATGAATATCCTCGATTAAATTGACTCTAAAAAACTCATGCATTCTCTCTTATTTTTCTATAAACCCTGATAGCTTCTATGACATTTGAGTTAATATTGTTCTGATTCCTGTATCACTGGATGTCAGCTGGTCCACTAAAAATTTCGGATTTTCTAGCAACACTGATAATAGAGCACTGTTACATTGAAGATCAATCAACCGCTCATTCATATTTCCCATTACAGTTGTAATAGCCTGGAATTTCCTTATGAGGTTACGTGAGGTACCTGAATTACTGGCACCACTGGACCTTATAGATTCAAACTGAGTTTCGATATAATCTTTAAAACCAGACATATCTGATTTCAAAACCATTTTTGATTTCATTTTCACCACTTCTGTCAACATTTCCTTTTTGAAATTCTCAACTTCATTTCTTGAAACTGTGCTGGATTTTAGTCTCTAAAATTTCTACTTCTCTAATTCCAAAGCTTTCCTTAGAGAAGAATTACCAGTTTCTAGTCTTTGTAACTTCTTCTAAACTTCTTCAACTGCTTCATTCCGTGAAGTAGAAGTATTCTGTGCTTTATTTTCATCTTCATTTCTTTGATGTATCAACACTAGGGGAAAAGATTCTGCAACTGTTTCTTCATCTCCCTTTTCATCTTGGTCTATAGATATTTCCTCAGAGTCTTTCTTAGACACTTCCATAGAAAAATCTTCTTACAAATGTGATGCCCCAACCCCTATTACCCAGAGTCGGTGCATTATTGCGTAACATTGGCATGATCACAAAAGATCAAGTCTCAAAAGACTGATTAGTTTAGTAGCTTTGGAAACACCAAATACATTCATAAGTCTTACATTACATCATAAAGTAAAACAAAACTACAACAACATCTTGTCTTCATATCCCCTCATACTATCCCAGCAGGTCATTCATAATATACATCTTCACATCCTGGAAAAATTAAAACGTTGGAAGGGGTGAGCTCAGATGCTCAGTAAGGATAACAATATAGCGGAAGCTTTCATAAATAAACATTAACATTTAAGGCAATGTATAACTAAAAAAAAGCCTTTTAAACTTGAACTTCAGCATAATATGGAAAAAATAAAATGAAATAATGCCATTTACTTATTCACATGGATATTCTACTAGTCGAATAATCACATGCAATATCAATAACCACTTTCATAATGATGGAATGCATAATTCCAGACTATTATAACCACGTAGCCAAGGACTCATGCCAAGACTACAAATAAGATTTTTTCAAGGCCTCATGCCAATACACTAGTTTGTCTCATGAGACCTGTCGATGCATCGTGGAGCTATATCGGGCTCCACCCGTCACTTATTAAGTCTAATTCATTCCTCATATGAACAGGTTTAAACATATCATAAACCATAACATAATCGTATCACATAAAACATGCATAAAGGAAACATAACATTTCCACATTTAAATCACAATATATCAATTCAACACATTGATATAATAAAAACAATGTCAAAAACATTTTCAATACCCAAAATAAAAGAAAATTAAAACTTGGTATTTACTTTTCATTTAAAAAAAGTTATGGCTTGTAGAGGAAGCCGAAACTCATGTAATGGTTACGGTGGTGGAGAAGTCGTTGTCGCCACATACGTATGACAAAAAAACATTCCCTTTTGTCGTTTAGTAAAAGGCTTCGTATAAAAGTGATTCCTTTTGAATAAACATAAAATTCAAAGGGGTTTATACACTGTATAAAATAAAGTTGTGTATAAAACAAAATATGCCTCAATTAAATGAGATTGAGACGAAGTCCCTTACAAAGATCATTTTTAAATAAAATAGATCTATTATGTGTATTCACTATAATTACACATAAATAAAGTACAAATACAATATAGGACATAATAATATCATGACAAAATTTGAAAGTAGGAGATTAACCCAAAGAACGAAAATTGTGTTAAGAAGTTCCCTTACCTTATGTCCGACTTGACTCGATCGTTCTTTAACCTCCTGAATAATAAACTAGAGTTAATTTATACTTTCTTAATAGCTTTTTTCAAGTTCTTTATTCCTTTTATATCACTTATTACCATGTTATGAACATTATGTAATTATTAAAGTTAATAACGGTCGTTTTGTCGATCTTTGGTACTTGAGTCAAAAATAAACTTCTTATAATTACAAGTTGTTTATGTGGTAGAATATCCATTATATCCAGAATTATATTCATGATGTAGATATCATATATATCATATATATCCATTATATACATTCATTCATAATATTATTTAACATTTAGAGGTAAGAAATGAAATGCACCGTTCATGGAGACGGTAAGCCGTACGTACGCATGAACACTACTTTCATTTATATTTCATATTTAATGGAATGAAATCATAATGATATAATGGTATATTATAATTCCAGTATAATATCATATATAATATCATTTACTCCATCCTTTATACATCCCACATATGGAATTAACGATTCAAATCACTTTGAGGGGTGGTAGTCCGCACTTCCTAAAATGAAATTATTGCGTTTACCCATAATGGAAATCATAAAGGTATGCCATAAATGAGAAATAACAAAGAATAAGGAACAAATGAACATAATATATATCATATATAAATATAGTTACATCTTAATTTCCACCATGAGAGGTGTTAAAGAAGATTGAACAATCATCGTTTCGTGAGGCAGAAATTCACCAACCACAGAAACAATATGTTCTTTAACCATTAGACGAAGGTGTGTGTAAGTGTAAATCAAATAATTATCATAACAACATCCTATTCTATTGAAGATACTGGTGTTTTTAAAAAATAAAGGAATAAAAAGAGTTTAATGGGTTGGAGAAGAAAAATAAAACAAAATAACATAAGAGAAGACATTACCTTAAAATGGGGTAACTCTTTTTGATTTGAGCCAAAGGCTTACTTGGGAAGAATTCTTCCCAAATATAGGCTTCTAAGAGTAATATAGGGAAGTTGAGAGAGTATTTGGGAAGCGTTTTGCCGAGCCAAATGTCTTTTATGGTGTGAATAAGGTGGTAGAGGTGGGGGCCTTTTATAAGAGGAGAGGAGGGGCACTCTTGGAAAGTCATGAAATGTTACATTATTATGAAATGCTTTTCGGATTTTAAAGGTCCCAAAATTATATATTTCAAGGATAAGGTGATAAAGGTTCTAAATCTACCCATCCAATAGGTTTTTGAAAAGTTTATGTCTTATATTTTACATTATCTTTTCATTTTATTTAAATCGTTAATTAATGAGGTAATCACTGCATCATCATGGTGTCATAAAAATTTTAATTTATTTAATGTCTAAAATTTATATAAAAACTATAATGATGTAGGAAATCTTTTTATCTTTCCAATTAATATTTATAGTCAAAAAGTTAACTTATATAACCCCATGTAATAATTGTTTTAGTAAAACAACAAATGTTTGTGACAATTTTATTTTTACTTTAAATAAAAAGTTATTAATGTCATTTTCTTACCCAAGTGGATCCATGGGGTCCCCAAGTTGACCCATGGATTTTCTTGGTTGGACAGGACTCATCCAATAAGGGTAGGATAATTTTCAAGATATTTTCATATTTTTATAATATCATTTTTACCTTAAAATTCACTAATTACCTTTAATCGCGATTAATAGAACTTAAAAGTTACTATTCACCAAAAATTATTATAATCCCATTGAACCACATTTTAATTCCTAATGACAACCATGTATGTCATATTTTTGAAAATAAAATCATAGAAGTGGTAATGTTTCATTTAAACGAAAAATCAGTTTTTTAACTATCACTTAGTGGTTTCACTATTCATCAAAAATTGAAGTTTTTCAGAACAATGCCAAAATTTCACCATAAGCTATAATTGATATTACGAATTCAAAAATGATGTCTATTTTACAAAATTCCAAAAATATAATTTTCATTAATTAATTTTATAATTAATTCCCGCTGTCACAACAAATAGCGTGTTTTTAAGAAACAATATATATCAAAAGATTGACAATTGTTTTTGTCCAATTTCAAAGTGAAATTAATTCTAATGACCACTATTGGATAAAATGGTAAAAATATATTATAATTATACTTTAAAACCACTCAATAGTATAATTTATCACTATAAATTATTTTGAATAAATAAGTTGTTTTTAAGTATTTTCACTATTCATAAAAAATCAGAAGTTCTCACAAAAATACAAAATATTCAACATAGGCTAATTTCGATATTAACAATCCAAAAATGAAGTCTATTTTGAAATATAAAATATATATAATTTCAAAAAGATGATATTACTATTCGTAATGGCTATTTTGATTGGTAGCGGTGTGTTAGAATCTCGAACTTGCGTACAATGCAAACTATTTCATTATTGAAAGAGAAGCGTATCGTGGAAGCTTGGGGTGTTACATTCTCCCCTCCTTCAATAAATTCCGTCCTCGCTATTTGAAATTCTTTTTTGAAAATAAAAGGTTGAAAATAGAAAATACCTTTGTGGAAATCCCACATCGGGAAAAAGGTTAATAAAATTTAGCCTTAATAAGAGGGAAAGGGAAATAAAAAAGTCACCAACAAATTATGATCTCGATAAGGAGAACGTTGGTGGAAATTAGAGACATATAATTAGAGGAGAAACATAAATATTTGTAGGGAGTGATTGAGGTCATCAATCATAAATAAGTGTAAAATTTAGGGCCTCAAAGCCTTCAATCTATGTTGATTTAAAATATTATCAGTTCAACAAGACATAAGGTATTAGGATAACACATTTTTTGTTTTAATATCCCTTTACTAAAGTTTAAAGATTTATTTATTCATATAATAATAAATAGTTATATATATATTTATGCTTGACAATTAGAGTTTCAACCTTCAACTAATTTCTACCACATTCTCATCTTTCACTCAAAAAGATAATAGAACTCAAAAATATTATATTTATCATAATCATACAAGGTTCAAAATATTAAAACATACCATTTAGATTAGAAAAACTTTTTTGTAATAACCAGGGACTTCCTGTAGGCTAGTGGTAGGTAATAAAGGCCTATCTCACTATGGTTGTGGGTTCGATTCTTACAGCTTTGTCCGACGCGACGGGTTATCCCCCAACCTGCAGGTTGTCCTTTTCCTAAAACTATAGTATTATAATATTCCAAAAATAATCTTCATAAATGTTTTAAACTTAAACAATACTATCCAAAGTTCAACTTAATCCATTCCAACCTTTATAGTTATCCAAAATACCTCCGTCCACAATTTCTCTAAAAGGTCTCTAAATTCCAAAATCAATTGTATCATTAGATTCCTCAAACAAAGTAAAGTTTCTCTTATTGTCACATATAAAAATATGATTACCTTCATCATATTAAAACCACAATGAAAACAACAAGTACTACAGTACAATACTTAAATATATCACATTAATCTTGTAACCAGAATATAATACTTGAGTCCAAAAGCACCAATACATTTATTATTCCACTTCAACTGTAGTAACAACATAAGATTGTCCGTGATCCCTTGAACTTTTCTGAGGTAATTTTCCCTGAAAATTAGGACATTCATTTTCATAATTCCCCATTTCACTACAATTGTAGCATTCAACATTGATAGCCTCTTTCTTTCCCTTATAATCACGAGCCTGGTGACCTTTTTCTCCACATTTATAACAAACTCTCATTCCTTTTAGGCAAGTACCGGGGTGATTCTTCCCACAATTATCGCATAATGGAAAGTCATTCTTTCCCTTTTTCCCTTTATCTGTCTCTTTCTCCACCGTTCTCTTCTTCTCTCGCTTTACTTTATTGTCATAAGATTTAGAGAATTCTTTTACTGTCTTGATAGCACATGAGACAATATCTTCGTACGATGAGAAAGATTGTGAGACTAAGTCTCGATGGAAAATGGTTTTAACCCATCAAAGAAACGATCAATCTTACTTCTTGGGTTACGTATATAATCTGCAGCATGTCCTGCTAACCTTGTAAAGTTGTCCTCATACTTTTCGACATTCTCATCGTCCTTTTGTCTCAGACTCAGAAATTGACTTTCCATATCTGCTCGATGGTCATGAGGAAAGTATTTTTCTAAGAAAGGCTCTTTGAACTCCCTCCATTCCATATTCGATACTTCATCATCTTCCTTTGTATTTTGAATCAATGACCACTATTGATCAGCATCTCTAGTGAGGCGGTAAGCTTCCATGACTACTTTTTCCCTTTCACGACTCCCTAAATCCTGAAATATTTTCTCTAGGGAATTTATCCATTGATCTGCTAATAAGGGATTAGTACTCCCATTGAATGTTGGTGGTTGTTTCCTCATTAAGTGGTGTAACATTGATTCTCCACGTTGTGGATCAGGGTGCTCCATACAAGTAAGGTTATTATTCATAACCTGAGTGAGTTGTCCCAGTATGGTGATAAGTTGATCAGCACCAGTTGTATCTCCATCTCCATTATAATTATCTTGAGCAGGAGGACAATCCCTACATGGAGTGCGTGCATTCATATAATTTCCATTCCTCCCACTAGGCGCCATTTCTAAACAATGGCATAAACTAGATTAGTTTATGAATCAAAATACATAATTACAAACTTTCAAAACACTTAACATAAATTGAACTATTTATGGATATAATCTATAATCATAAAAATGTTTTCTTTGATGAAGTATATACTCATAACCCTTCATAGTGGTTTGTAAAGAAAATGAGAATTATCCTAAGCATATCCCCCGGGAGTGTCGTAACCAAGAGTGCATCAAGGCCCGTTGTCGTGCACGAGTTCTCGTTCGAGTCTAACTCAGAGTGGTGTTTTCTAGTTTTACCCCTAGGTACATCTGTGCGAGATCTGCCTCTACCTGCTCATATCCAGACAGGGATGTATTGCTCGGAAAACTCACAAAATATCTATAATACCAAAATTCTAGGAAGTTCTTCTATACTAATCCTCAAAGTCTATCTTAGGGCTATGTGCTCTAATCAAAGTTTATATAAATCTAGCTTCCAAGGTTAGTAATAAAATGCCTATGATACCAACTATAACGCCCTGACCCCAGTTACCTAGAGTCGGTGCAATATTGCGTAACATTGGCATGATCACAAAAGATCAAGTCTCGAAAGACCGATTAGTTTAGTAGCCTTGTAAACACCAAATACACTCATAAGTACTACATTACATCATAAAGTAAAACAAAAATAAAACAACATCTTTTATTTATATCCCCTCATACTATCCCTGCAGGTCATTCATTATATACTTCTTCACATCCTGGAAAAATTAAAACATTGGAAGGGGTGAGCTCAGATTCTCAGTAAGGATAACAATATAGCAGAAGCTTTCATAAATAAACATTAACATTTAAGGAAATGTATAACTAAAACAAAAGCCTTTTAAACTTGAACTTCAGCATAATATGGAAAAAATAAAATGAAATAATGCCATTTACTTATTCACATGGATATTCTACTAGTCGAATAATCACATTCAATATCAATAACCACTTTCATAATGATGGAATGCATAATGCCAGACTATCCTAAACACGTATCCAAGGCCTCGTGCCAAGACTACAAATAAGATTTTGTCAAGGAATCGTTCCAAGACACTAGTTTGTCTCATGAGACCTGCCAATGCATCTAGGAGCTAAAGCGGGCTCCACCCGTCACTTATTAAGTCTAATGTATTCCTCATATGAACAGGTTTAAACATATCATAAACCATAACATAATAGTATCACATAAAACATGCATAAAGGAAACATAACATTTCCACATTTCAATCACAATATATCAATTCAACACATTGATATAATAAAAACACTATCAAAACCATTTTCAATACCCAAAATAAAAGAAAATTAAAAGTTGGTATTTATTTTTCATTTTAAAAAAGTTATGGCTTGTAGAGGAAGCCAAAACTCGAGTAATGGTTACGGCGGCGGAGAAGTCGTTGTTGCCACATACGTACGACAAAAAAAACATTCCCTTTTGTCGTTTAGTAATGTTCTTTTTATAAAAGAGATTCATTTTTAATAAACATAAAAGTCAAAGGGGTTTATACACCGTGTAAAAGAAAGTTGTGTATGAAACAAAATATGCCTCAATGAAATGAGATTGAGACGAAGTCCCTTACAAAGATCATTTTTAAATAAAATAGATCTATTATGTGTATTCACTATAAGTACACATAAATAGAGTACAATTACAAGATATGACATAATAATATCATGACATAATTTGAAAGTAGGAAATTAACCCAAAGAACGAAAATTGGGTTAAGAAGTTCCCTTACCTTTTGTCCAACTTGACTCGATCATTCTTTAACCTCCTGAATAATAAACTAGAGTTAATTTCTACTTTCTTAATAACTTTTTTCAAGTTCATTATTACTTTTATATCACTTATTACCATGTTATGAATATTATGTAATTATTTAAGTTAATAACCGTTGTTTTGTCGATCTTTGGTACTTGAGTAAAAAATAAACTTTTTATAATTACTAGTTGTTTATGTGGTAGAATATCCATTATATCCAGAATTATATTAATGATTTAGATATCATATATATCATATATATCTATTATATACATTCATTCATAATATTACGTAACATTTACAGGTAGGAAATGAAATGCACCGTTCATGTAGACGGTAAGCCGTACGTACGCATGAACGCTACTTTCATTTGTATTTCATATTTAATGGAATGAAATCATAATTATATAAAGGTATATTATAATTACAGTATAATATCATATATAATATCATTTACTCCATCCTTTATACATCCTACATATGGCATTAATGATTCAAATCACTTTGAGGGGGCGGTAGTCCGCACTTCCAAAAATGAAATTATCGTGTTTACCCATAATGGAAATCATAAAGGTATAAAATAAATGAGAAATAAAGAAGCATAAGGAAAACATAAACTTAATATATATCATATATAAATATAGTGACATCTTAATTTCCACCATGATAGGTGTTAAAAGAATATTGAACAATCATCGTTTTGTGAGGAAAAACTTCGCCAACCACAGAAACAATATGTTCTTTAACCATTAGAAAAAGGTGTGTGTAAGTGTAAATCAAATAATTCTCATAAAAACATCTTAGTATATTGAAGATACTGGTGTTGTTACAAAATAATGGAATAAAAAGAGTTTAAGGGGTTGGAGAAGCAAAATAAAACAAAATAACATAAGAGAAGACATTACCTTAAAATAGGGTAACACTTTTTGATTTGAGCGAAAGGCTTCCTTGGGAAGAATTCTTCCCAAAGAGAGGATTCTAGGAGTAAGAGAGGTAAGTTGAGAGATTATTTGGGCAGATTTTTGCCGAGCCAAATGGATTTTATGGTGTGAATAAGGTGGTAGAGGTGGGGGCCTTTTATAAGAGGAGGGGAGGGGCACTCTTGGAAAGTCATGAAATGTTACATTATTATGAAATGATTTTCGGATTTTAAAGGTCCCAAAATTATATATTTCGAGGATAAGGTGATAAGGGTTCGAAATATACCCATCCAATAGGTTTTTGAAAAGTGTAAGGCTTATATTTTACATTATGTTTTCATTTTATTTAAATCATTAATTAACGAGGTAATCGCTGCATCATCATGGTGTCATAAAATTTTTAATTTATTTAATGTCTAAAAATTATATAAAAACTATCATGATGTAGGAAATATTTTTATCTTTCCAATTAATATTTATAGTCTAAATGTTAACTTATATAACCCCATGTAATAATTGTTTTAGTAAAACAACACTTGTTTGTGACAATTTTATTTTTACTTTAAATAAAAAGTTATTAATGTCATTTTCTTACCCAAGTGGCTCCATGGGGTCCCCAAGTTGACCCATGGATTGTCTTGGTAAGACATGAATCATCCAATAAGGGTAGGAAAGTTTCAAGATATTTTAATATTTTTATAATATCATTTTTACCATAAATTTCACTAATTACCTTTAATCGCGATTAATAGAACTTAAAAGTTACTATTCACCAAAAATTATTTTAATCCCATTGAACCAAATTTTACTTTATAATGACAACCATTTATGTCAGATTTTTGAAAATAAAATCACAGAAGTGGTAATGTTTCATTTAAACGAAAAATCGGTTTTTTAACTACCACTTAGTGGTTTCACTATTCATCAAAAATTGAAGTTTTTCAGAACAATGCCAAAATTTCACCCTAAGCTATAATTGATATTCCAAATTCAAAAATGATGTCTATTTTACAAAATTCCAAACATATAAGTTGCATTAATTAATTTTATAATTAATTCCCGCTGTCACAACAAATAGCGTGTTTTTAAGTAACAATATATATCAAAAAATTGACAATTGTTTATGTGTAATTTCAAAGTGAAATTAATTATAATGACCACCATTGGATAAAATGGTAAAAATATATTCTAATTATAATTTAAAACCACTCAATATTATTATTTATCACTATAAATTATTTTGAATAAAAAAGTTGTTTTTAAGTATTTTCACTATTCATAAAAAAATTGAAGTTCTGACAAAAATACCAAAAATTCAACATAGGCTAATTTCGATATTCCGAATCCAAAAATGAAGTCCATTTTGAAATATAAAATATATATAATTTCAAAAAGTTGGTATTACTATTCATAATGGCTATTTTTATTGGTCGCGGTGTGTTAGAATCTCGAACTTGCGAACAATGCAGGCTATTTCATTATTGAAAGAGAAGCGTATCATGGAAGCTCGAGGTGTTACAACAACACTTCAGTGTGAACATATGATGAATCATCAACATGTTCATCAATAATTATATCATCTTGAACAATATTTTCAGCAACATTGTCTTCCTGAACAGCTAGAGGACTAGCCACTTCTCCTCCAGGCACTCCCTCTTTCACAACTTCAACTGGAGTTTCATTTTGAAGTTCAGCCACTGATTAAACTCTTTCAGGTTCAAAAATATCAGGTCCATTTCTCTCTGTTTCAACATCCATTGTAACTTGAGTTACCTTTTCTTGAGGTTCAACAATATTAGGTTTATCCCTTACAAAACTATATCCCAAAATATCATTAACAGATAGTCTTTGAGAAACCACCGTTTCCTCTTTAACTGTTTCAGCTCTTTTCCTTGTTACTTGAAGTCCATGTTGACTTCCTTCATCTTCAACCTCTGCAATTTCAAAACAAAGTCTCCTTGTAGTTGTAGTTACTCTGGTTTCAGGTTGTTTTTCATTAGATTTGTCAGGCTGAGCCAAAGCTATCTCCTCTTCTTCCTCTTCTTCCTCTTCTGCCCCCACTGGCAAGATTTTTCCTTTTATGGTGCTCCAGAAATAACCAATTTTCCTTAGTGTCCCAACACTAAAGGTATTACCATGATGACACCTTGTTCTCCCATATAAAAGTCTCACCAATCCTTTCTCGAGAAACAACTTTGAAATGAACCTTCCAAAAGGATAGAAGTTCATTCTTGCCTCGCTCTGGCAGTAGTAATTGAGGTACCTTACCATGTACCTTGGGAAGTTTAATTTTATGTTACTTAACAGAAGATACATTATGTACATATCAGGGTACAAAATATTTTCCATTTCGGACATCCTGGGAGCTATTCCAGCCTGAAAAAATTTAACCAAGATCTTCTGATCCGGTTCGAAATCCTTTACCATCATTTTATTAACAGTAGTTGTTCCAAACAAAAAAGGAAACAATGTCCTCAGACTTATGCACAACATCTCCAATTTTTTTCAAATCAAAATGATATACTCCTTCATGCGGGAAATTCAGGATTTGTCCTATTTCAACCGAAGAGGCTGAGAAATATTTGTCCTCAATCTTTGCAATAATAGTGTCTTCGTCCTCACTTAGACAGAACTGAACTATTCTGAAGAAATAACGAAGTTTTACCTCATACCTAAACTTAGACCATTCACTATTTTAAGTCTGCTCAAGGTTTTGAAAAGAGAAAGGATGTTTCAACAACTGATTAGTCTGAAATATCCATTACAGATCTATAACTTTACCTTGCAATATTTTTTCCCAACTGACTTTTTCTTCTTCGCTTAACTGCTCTCGGCCTCATATGCTCGATTGGTCTTTTCCATTATTGAGTATATTTCTGAAGGTTCAAAGATTTTAGGGTTTGAAGATTCAAAGATTAGGGGTGTGCAATAGTAAGCGGTTTTCGGGTTCAAAAGGGTTTTTGTTATGAGGAAATGAAACAGTTTAGAATTCGAAAGGGCTCTGACATCCTTGATTCTCGTGTACTCACTAATCATTACATTTATTTAAAAAAAATTGTATGCGGCGAATTTAACATAAATTAAAAAAAAACAACAAGTTAATCCTTTTTCTAAAAACAAATAATTAATTTATTTTAAACAGTATTTAAAAACAAAATAAAATTTACACAATTATGAAAATAAAGTTAAAATAAATAAAATTAAATAAATAATATTTAAAATTAAATAAACCTAGCTCCACCTTAATAAAATCAATCCTTGCAGTGGGAAGTGGTTTAGAAAAAATATCTGCTAATTGAATTTCTCTGTTTATAAATTCGAAAAATATATCCTTTTTAATAACATGATATCTTAAAAGGTGATGCCTTATATCAATGTTCTTACTTCTAGAATGACTAATATGATTTTTTGAAATATTAATTGCACTTGTATTATCACATAAAGTAGGTTTATTATTAAAATTCAATCTATAGTCCGCAAGAGTGTTTTTCATCCACAACACTTGTGCACTGCAACTACCAGCAGATACATATTCTGCCTCCGCTGTTGACAGAGCAACTGAATGTTGTTTCTTACTAGACCATGACACTAAAGAGTTTCCTAAAAAGTGACATGTTCCTGATGTGATTTTTCTATCTAATCTACAACTTCCAAAGTCAGCATCTGAATATGAAATCAAATTAAAATCAAAAGTTTTAGGATATACTAGAGATTGAAAAGTAGTTCCTTTTGAATATCTAATTTTTTTAACAGCTGTTAAATGAGATTTTTTGGGATTTGATTGAAATCTAGCACAAAGACATACTGAATACATTTTATCTGGCCTGCTAGCAGTAAGATATAACAAACTACCAATCATACCTCTATATAACTTGTTGTCAACTAATTTCCCAGTTTCATCCAAATCAAGTTTTATGTTAGTCCACATAGGAGTTGTAAATGTCTTGCTATTTTCAAGTCCAAATTTCTTAAGTAAATCAGCAATGTATTTTCTTTTATTTAAAACATTTCCAAAATATTTTTGGAATATTTGAAGTCCCAAAAAGAAATTTAATTCTCCCATCATACTCATTTCAAATGCTTCTTGAATTAATTTTGAAAATTCATGACAAAGTGTTTTATTAGTTGAACCAAAAATTACATCATCAACATAAATTAGAACTAATAAAACATTATTTTTCACAGTTTTCTTAAAGAGTGTTGGATCTGCCAATCCAACAGTAAAATCATTTTTCAAAAGAAAAGAACTTAATCTTTCATACCAAGCTCTAGGTTCTAGTTTAAGGCCATAAAGAGCTTTAGTATGTTTAAAAATAGAATCAGGTTTTTGAGAGTTTTCAAAACCAGAAGGTTTCTCAACATAAACTTCCTCTATTAAATAACCATTTTAAAAAGGCAGATTTAACATCCTTCAGAAATAATTTAAAATTCATATGAGATGCATAGGATAAAAGGATTATAATGGCTTCTAACCTAGCTACAGGCGAAAAAGTCTCATCATAATCTATTCCTTCTTCTTGATTATATCCTTTACCTACTAATCTTGCTTTATTTCTAGTTATTATACCTTGGTCATCCTGTTTATTTCTAAAGACCCAGTTGGTCCCTATTACTTGATAATTCTGAGGTCTTTCCACTAATTTCCAAACATCATTTCTTTTGAACTGGTTTAATTCATCGTGCATTTATATTACCCACCTTTCATCATCTAAAGCTTCTTATATAGTCTTGGGTTCTAGTTGAGATAGGAAGGTAGAGAATTCCACTAGATTTCTTAAGTTTCTTCTGGTTTGAAAACCAATTTCTAAGTCACCTATCACAGTTTCTAAAGGGTGATTATTTAGGGTTCTAGACTGTCTAGGAAATACAGTTAAAGGTTTTTCAGTATCATGTTCCTATGAACTAGACTTAATTTCTTTTATATCATTTTCAAAATCATTCTTTAAGTTCTCAAGTCTCATGTTATTGTTAGTGTTAGGTTCATCTATTTGATCTATTCTTTTCTCAAAGGGATCTGATTCATCAAATGTCACATGAACTAATTCTTCAACAATCCTTGACTTTTTATTAAAAAATTTATAAGATTTGGAAATAGAAAAATATCCCAAGAAAATTCTTTCATCATATTTTGGATCAAACTTACCAAGATTGTCCCTGGTGTTTGAGGTGTAAACCTTACATCCAAAAATATTAAAGTAATTTACTTTAGGTTTTCTGTTATTCCATAGTTCATTGGGTGTCTTTTTCAAAATAGGTATTATTAAAACTCTATTAATTATATAGCAAGCTATATTTACAGCTTCTTCCCAAAAATATATAGGTAGGATATATTCATTTAACATAGTTCTAGCCATTTCTTGAATTGTTCTATTTCTTCTTTCTATAATCCCATTCTATTGAGGTGCTCTTTGTGCAGAGAAAGTATATTTAATACCCATGTTTGAGGAAAAGGAATTAAATCCATGATTCTCAAATTCTCCATCGTGATCACTTCTCAATGAGATTATATTAAAACCCTTTTCATTTTGAACAGATTTACAGAAAATTTCAAATAAAGTTAAAGCTTCAATTTTAAATTTCAAAAAGAAAATCCAAGTAAATATAGAATAATCATCAACTAATACATAAACATATAATTTACCATCCAGACTTTCTACTCTTGAAGGTCCAAACAAACCCATATGGATATGTTCTAGAGGTTTAGTTGTAGAAACTTTGTTAGCAGATTTGAATGATGATTTGTGTTGCTTGCCAAGTTGGCATGCATCACACAATCTGTTTCTTTCAAATATGAGACTAGGAAAATCAGAAACTAAGTGTTTATTAGATAAGTTATGTAAAACATATATATTACAATGTCCAAGTCTCCTATGCCAGATCCAAGATTCACTTACTTTAGCAGTCAAGCAATTTACTTGTTGTTTAAACAAGGAATTTAAATCCAAAGTATAGACATTGTCAGTTCTTGGTGCCTTAAATTTAAACAGTTTATCTTTAAAAACAGTACATTAATTGTTTGTAAAATCAATAGTATATCCAACATCACAAAGTTGAGAGATACTTATCATGTTGTGTTTCAATCCTTGTACATAAAGTACTTTGTTGATTGACACTGATTTTGGATATCCAATAGTTCCAATGCCAATGATTTTTCCTTTGGCATTGTCACCAAATGTGACAAGTCATCCTTCCTTTTGAGTGAGAATTATAAAATTTGTTGAGTTCCCACTCATATGCCTTGAGAAGCCACTATCCATGTACCATATATCTTTTATTCTTTGGTGGCCAGCTACCTGCAAATACATTTAAATAGATTTCTTTGGTACCCATATTCTGTTGGGTCTAGGGGTGTTAGCTAGCAATGATCTGGGTATCCATATTTTCTTTGTTCTTTTAAAATCAGCTGAATCATATAAGTCTTTTGAAACATAGCCTTTCTTAATACCAAAAATTTGAGGTTGTCTTAAAAAACAGTGTTTATCTATATGTCCCTTTATCCCACAAAAGTTACAATTAACCCTTTTAGTGCTCAGAACAAAATAATTTTTGTATAGCTTAGGGTTTTCTCCTTTACTGCCAATTCCAAATATTTCCTTTTTAATAACGTTTTTTCCAAGAATTTCATTTAATGAATTCTCTCTTTTTGTAAAAACCAATGCAGCCTGTTTGTAAGATTCTACTTCATCCTGCAGTGTTTTTATTCTTGATTCAAAATTAATATAGTTAGTGTTAATAGAATTATATTTATCAGTTAATTCCTTATGTTGTTTCAGCATTGTATCTCTTTCAACTGAAACATCCTTATGTATGTTTTTTAGTGACTTATGTTTCTTAAAAAGTGATTCATATATTTCTTTAGGCATATTTCAGTAGGATGCAAGTTTTTCATTTGTGTATCTTGATTTAAAATTTGATTAATTATTTGAGTCAGAGGAGTAATATTATTGTACCTTATCTGTTTCTACCTTGGAACACATGTTTGCTTTTAGATTGGCTTCTTCTTTCTCTGAGCTTGATTCTGGAGAGCTACATGAGTCTTCAGATACACTCCAAGTGGATTTAATAGCTTTTTTGTCTTTCTTATCATAGTAATTTATTTTAAAGAATTTCTTCTTCCTTGTATCTTTCAATTGTGGTAAATCTGGTTTGATGTATCTCATATTCTTGCATTCATAGCATCTTACTTCCTTATCATCTTTCCTAAAGGATTTTTGAATCCTATTTTCTTGCTGTAGAATCTTCCAAATTTTATGGCTAGCTGAGCCAGTTATTCTTCTGAGTTTGATGAGTCAGAGCTCCCTAATTTATCTTTGACTTCTCTCTTCTTCATCTTTCTATTCTTTTGTTTTGAAGTTGCCTTCAAGGAAATATCATCCTTTTTGATGTAGACTTTTTATTCATTTGACTCAACTTGCATTTTAGCTTCATACATCATTAGTGTACCAATCATCTCTCACATGGTTAGATATTTAACATGTGTTGATTGTCTGATTGTAGCAGAGATACCATTCCATCGAGTAGGAAGTACCCTTAGTACTTTTAATGCTTGATCTTCCTGCTTGATAAGATCTCCTAGAGCTATTATATTATTGACAATTTCTATCAATATCTCATTCATTTGGGAAATGATTTCACCTTCAAACATTTTTAAAGTATCAAATTTCAATTTGGCAGTAGCCTATATCATTTCTATCACATTGTCTGTTCCTTCATATGCCACATCTATTGTTTTACACATCTCATATGCTGTCGGGCACTGAGATACTCTATTAAATTCATCTGGTCGTAGACCACAGATAATTGCATTAATAGCCTTTGAATTCATATCATATTCTGCCTCTGTAGCAACACTCCATGTCTCAGGATTTTCAAGAATTTCATAAGGAGTCAGAATCATTGAATAGACTTTATATCTGTGGTTTTTCAGATATATTATCATGCATGATTTCTTACAGCCATAGTTGTCTCCATTAAAATATGGTGCTCTGACCGTTGACATCCCTTCTCTGGTATCAATCATGATGCTCTATTTTATAATCTTTAAATGCTTCTCTCTTTCCAAGGCTCTATCAGATGCTCCACCTTTGATACCAATTGTTGGATCTTGAATATACAGATTATACACAAGAGGGGGTGAATTGTGTCTTTCAGATTTTTCATTAACTATTCGATTGATCGAGTTATAACCTCTATTCTTTATTAGATTTGATCATGCAGAGGAATAAGTAAAAGCAGGGACACATGGATGTATAGTGGTTCGTGGAACAGAAGGCCCCTAGTCCACTCCACCAACTCTCTACTCCACGGTCTTGGTGATTTTCACTATCTGGTCCTCTTTTCCACAGACCGTCCAACAACTGAAAATAGGAAGTTGATACCTTTACAATCTTCAGGCAAACAAAGTCTTCTGGTTCAAACACGAACCTACTCAGCATAGTACATGAAGCTGGTCACTCAAGATAAAAGTGTTTTCATTTAGAAAGAACTTTTCCAGTTGATCTTCACAATTGCAACAGAATGCAATTGACATCAAGTGGATTGTCATCTTCAGAAATATTGATCTTCAAGTCAAATCAGTTCTGAGTCAATCCGTAGATATATAAAATATAATCGTAATTTAAGCAGTAGTAGATTCACAAAATATTGTCGTTGAAAAATAGATGAATCTTCTGTTGTGTTCCTTCTTCTTCAACAAAACAGAGTGTAGTCACTCTTCATAATCAGTAGATCTTTGTATCTTGATTTGTCTCTATTTTCTCTCTTTAGAAATAATTTAGTCTATGCAGCAGATCTTTCTTTCGAATACAATGATTGTATCTGCACTTGCATTCAGGATCTCTATGTATTCTTCTTTTAAATATTTTCTATATCTATCTTTGTACACTTTTTTGTATATCACACTTGTTTTTTGTTATGATGTGTAATATATTTTGAAATTCAAAATGAAAATAGATACATTGAGTGCTTCCTCTGAAGAATTATATCCACAAAAATCGCCCTTTGACTCGCAATATTCAAACTTGTGAATTAATCTGAGCAGTTGTAATACTCCATAATATACGCCACAGAAAGCTCTGGTTAAATCAATCCTTCAAACGGATCTGAAATTGTCAAGTAAACACTTCAAAATCAGTGTTTAGTCCGGCTTAAAATTAGCATGATCAATCGTTTTTAGACCGTTGAACAAAAATATCAACTTCAAATTCCCGACGCCAAACGTAAGGTTGAGTTTCACTTCATGCATCCTATGAAATGTAACATAGGTCAAACGTAGGGTTGATGTCACATTCATCAAATGTGAAGTTGATGACGAACGTAAGGTTGACCACAAACATAGAGTTGACCATCCATATTTTTCTCTTCCATATCCAAACATATATCATACTTTTATAAGCTTTCAAATGTAAGGTTTATGATCCATACTTTTTTAAGTAACATAAGGTTGTTTACAAAAGTAAGGTTGATTAACCATAATTTTTAAAAAAAACAAAACATTAAAGATTTACGTAATGCTTCTTCTTCCATACTTTCTCAATATCCCAAATGTAGGGTTCCTTCCAAACGTAGGGGTCTTCTTCACGTAGGGTTTTTCTTTACGTAGGGTTTTTCTTTCATAATTTGATGATAACGTATGGTTGTTTAACCATACTTTTCTGATAATATTTAAAGAGTAAACATCAGGTTCCTTTCTTTATTTACGCTACGCTTTCCTTTATTTCATTACGCTATGCTTTCCTTTCTTTCTTTATGCTACGCTTTCCTTTATTTCTTTATGCTACGCTTTCCAAACGTAAGGTATGAATATTGTTTCCAAAACCCTTTAAATTGATTCCCGAATGGTATAGAAATTGTTCCACGCTATATAAACACTTGAATATTCTCCCAAAAATGAAAATATATAAAATATATAATTCCTGAAAAATACTTAAAACAAAATCACTAGAAAACAATTAAAGGGTATTTGTGATCATCAAAATAATCATAAAGAGATAGAGTATTGTTCTCAACAATCTCCCCATTAAATTTGTATTGTTGAAAAAAACACATGCTCAACATTTCCAAACATAGGGTAAAAGATAATTCCCCTTCTCTTGCATAAAATGAAAAATCTATGCAAGATATTTTATTTGGGGTCCTCTCTATAAAGATCCCACCAAGGAAATAAGAGATGTCCCAATTCTACATATGAGTTATATCTATGTAAGGGACTCAAAATTCATCACTAATATCGATCCAAATACTTCCCTTTTCTATTAAAAATTTCCCATTTTTTGGGTTATACTCCAATTACTAAATACTTTCAGATCATCATAATCTTTTCTTGACTTCTAGTGGTAGAGTGTATGATACATGAGATCGCCTTTACCTGACTATATAGTACATTCCCAAATTGGACTTGCATAATCAAACCACATAACATGAATTCTATTATATGGATGCCACTATTTCACTATGCATTATGCGCCCTAGACGGACTTGCATAAAACAACCCCAAACAAATGTTTTTAAACCAGTGGTAACTTCATTATTTGTGGAAGCCTATTTTATTTCTATATGTTTTGATGATAGTATACTGGAACCCGCAAATCAGTAGTAATAATTTGTATATTTGTCCCATATCTTTTCTCCTGACCTAAAAATCTCGAAACTCCTAGTTTATACTTTCCCCTTTCACTTGTTCAAAGAAGACTGAAATAACCTTGGACCATTTTACCATATATCATCCATTGTTTCCATAATATTAGGTTCCTAGTTGTATAAACTGAAACTGAAGTCACCATGCTTTCGATGCTTGGGTCATACCTATGTAGAGTATCCATTTCCCTGATTCTTTAGAAATTTTGACTTGAAATACCCTAACCGTATTCAGGTAATTTCTCTACAAACAAAACTCAGTTCTTTGGAAATATAAATCTCCATAAAATTTCATTGACTTTTAACTATAGAATTACAATATTATTGAGATATTTTTTTCCTAACCATTTAGTATGTTTCCTATTTGGACTTGTATTTTCCCCTATAACAGGTTTTTCAGCAAATGGATTACACTGTTTGGCTATGCAGTGCATTCCCCAGTTGGTCTTGTATAAAACAAACCTGATGAAGAATTTTTCAACTAGGGGTAACTTCATTCTCAGGAAATACATCCTCTAACGTCATAATTTCTTTTTCCCATACCACCCTTCGGATTTGGAAATCTCCATATCATAGCTGACAAGTTTCTCCTTCCATACATGAGTATAGTAGCACACTTTCAGACAGATTATCAAGAATTAGAGAATCATAAAATCATTTGTCAAAGCTAAATACCATAAATTATATCCCCCAAATATTCTTGTTGCATGACTTTAAACTTCATAGAATAATGTACTTACAACATAACTTTACACTACATATAATAATATCCGTGCTATATGACTTTAAATGGAACAACCCTGTAATATCCTTGCTGCATAAAATTAAACTGCACAACCCTATAATTTTCTTACTGGACGACTTTAAACTGCACAACCCCTTAATTTACTTGATGCATAAAATTAAACTACACAACATAATATGATAAATCCCATTTTTGAAAAAATGTACCCCTGTTCACACATCAAATTCAGGAAGGAGTGGTTTCCCATTAATTCCATATGTCGGTAAAATGATTACTTTTTTATAAGGAATATTTACATGGAAAATCCACACACTGTGGTCTTGAGACATCCAAATATTAAGCATTATTTGTTCATTTGTAAAAGTAAAAGTGAATTCTTGATAACTCCTTTACCTGACAATGCAGTACATGCCCCTATAGGACTTGCATAAGTCTCCTTCATAATGGGCCTTCCAGCCTAAATATTACACTACTTGACTATGTAGGATGTTCCACAATAGGCCTTGCATAAAACATCCCTTATAACAGTTTATTCAACCAGTGGTAATTTTTTTCTCAAGGGAAACCATCTCTATTCTTGAATACTATGTTTCTAATCTGGAGATAACAAAAAATGTCTCAAGATCCCCCTCAAAAGTTTCTAAACAATATCAGTACATTCCTAGACATCAAGAATTGTTTGTGTTATAATTTCAAAATTCATGGTCAAAGAGGTTTGACCTAAAACACTAGACCTTTTAGTTTGACATGCATGACTTTAATCTTCCCACAAGAAGAGACACATCACTCGCCGAATTGAAAACCCACAAAGAGAACTCTAGAAAATAGTGGAGTCCAAGCTTGTTAGACCTACACTCTATGTGGTTTAGGAAACATTGATCAATGAAAAGTTAAAAGGTACGAAACTTGTTATCATGAAAACCCCAAAAAAGATGCCTAAGAAAAATCCAAGTCTCACCCACTATGTCTCCTCTATATTAATCTTAAGAAAAGCTGAGGATGGTGACACAAAAGATACAAAGCTAGTAGGTATTTCCTTATGGCATTTGAAAATGTCAAATGATGCTAACTACTACCATTGGATTTGGTAAAAATTAGATCTCACCCATACCTATCATTTTAATTATGATTAGATTACATGAAGATATAATGCAATTAAAATAAACTTTGAAAATATTATTTTAGGAAGAAAGCAGGGATGAAGACATATATGTTCATAGAAAAAAATACTTTCATTTATGTATCAAAATCAAAGGAACATCCACAAAATGGTGTCTCTATGTCATATATTAGAAAAGTACTTTGACACAACTCTTAATTTGTTTAATAGTATCCTAAGCACTATCATCCACTAGTTGATGTTTAGTTAGTCAAGTATCCTCGGTCTCCTCGGCCTGATAAAGTACTTCCCTGGTAGTAGGAATAGAATTATACCCTACTAGTTGAGATGATTCTAATGATTGATAGATGTATTCAGGTCCCTTTGGAGCAGTGTGTAACTATTGTTTAAGGAATGTAACTTCAATTGATTTCCCCTATATTTTCTGTCTGAACGTTGATAATTTTTCATTACAGTTGGTCTCTACTTGAGACACTATAGCTCGAAAACCATCAACATTTATGAGAATTTTGGAATTTATAAGGTCTTATTGAAGCTTATTCTCTTACTACCACATACGAATTATCTCCATCACCACATCCTAAATTAGACGGTAATCGAATCCAATGAATCCCAACATGCTAAACAGAGTTTAAATCCATGGGATTCATGATGAAAATTCCTCAAGGGGAACCACATAGATTAGTTTCTATATATCTCACCAAGCCTTGATACATGAAATATGGATTGTTATATTAAACTTGATATCCAAATCAGATTCACTATCACAAGGGGGATGTACTTTGGAAACAGTTCACTTAAAAAAGTGCCTTGTTCTTTTCCCTCTTGAATAGTGGCGGACTTTCCTCCTGATACTAGTTGAGTTGATGCTGAATTTTATATCCCATGCCTTGCCACAAAAGCTGATAATCCTAAATGATGATGTAAAATCAAAATTAGCTTCAAGATAGTGGCAAGAATTAGGAAATGTGGGAGTGTAATTTCATGTAAATGAAGGTATTCCACAACCCATATTTTACCTAAACTCTTGTCATCCACATCCATGTAATACCATTTTCTGGATAAAAAAGTATATAATAATGATGTAATGTGGGAAAATGTTTTGTTTATTCTTTTATAATTTTCATAAACCCCCATTTTCATGTCCATAAATGATAACTTTATCTTTAGAACCGTTTTAATAATATATGGGTCATGAAACATATGTGTAATCCCTGCACATTGCCTTTCTCCATCCAAGTAGGTCATGAATAATCCCCACACATCCTCATGTTCACTCCCCTTTTATAACACAATAATATTTACTACACGGCGATAAATATAATATACCATTCTAGTCACATGACTTTAAACAATGAAACTCAAACTTCATGACTTTTGATTCTTATTCACCAAAAGTACTTGTAGTACAACACTTTAAGGTTAAATCCAAAACTTGATCACGAGAACTCCATCCTTCTTGGGAAATACCAAATACTAGACTGACCACCTATGGGGTTTCATCATAAACTATAAACTATGAGTGTCCCCACTAGACTATAAATTCTGAGTGTATATAATATACTCTAAACTATGAGTGTCCCCACTAGAATATAAACCACTAGTTCCCCACTAGAGTGTAAACCATGAGTAGCCCCGCTGGACTATAAAACATTTGCATCCCCACTAGAATCGAATCCATGAGTATCCCCAATAGTCTTTAAACCCTGAGTGTCCGTACTATACTCTAAATCTTGAATATCCCCAATGTAATTTAAACTGTGAGTGTCCCCATAAGACTTAAAAGTATGATCATCTTCCTGTATGGGTTTAAATTATAGTGTTCCATCCTACCAGGATTTAAGAAACACACTCAAAACCCTTTGAGTAATATGAATAGGATTTATTTTTTTCCAGGCTGAGAAATAAATGACAACATCCAATGTGTGCAGCTCACTTAGCCCTCCAATTGAATGTCTTCACATTAACAAGGAAGTAAATGATATAATTAGTTAATATCCACTTGTATGGATTCAAAAATGGATTCATGAATATGTTTTAAAACAATGAGTGAGTCATGGAATAGGAAACCAGATCCTCAGTGTGATGATCCAACCTCCCTTCCAACCATTGTATGAAATATTCCATCACCATAACCTCAATAATGAGTGGCCACTCACCTTTAGAATTTATAAATGTGATTAGATCATAATAGGATCCCCCACAAAGGAATATTATCAGAAACAATATCAGTAAACCCTATATGAAACCTTATCCTTCTCTAGTGAGAAGATGAGTGATGTTTTTCACCTCCACCATTCCATATACTATTCATGTTTGGATTTAATTTACTAATTCTTATAGATTCTCATTCATTAGATGTTATTGGTAAAGTTCCACTACCACTCCCAATAGTCAAGGGGGTAGAATATGAATTGATAGGTGAAAGATTCCCTTAATGAGTGGGAGGTCATCATCCTATACCAAAAGGTGTTTTAGGGAATCTTTAATGACATGATTCCACATAGGTAAATCAAATATCCTAGATCCTATATGGAGGAAATGGATCCTATTAAAAAAATAAAACTATTGTGAAAGATATTTCTCAGAACATAGTGATATAACATTTCTCTATTATGAAGAGGTGGAAGAATTCTAAGATGATCCATTCCCCAAAGTTGCTTGGAAGTCATCAAGGAAATCTCCCACTATCCAATACTTCCATAATTATAGGAACATTCACTGAATAGTTCAATAGGTTGAGGCCAATCATATTCAAATTACTTTATCTAGACCTCACAGTGCCCATGATTAAGGAAATATAATGTATTTCCTCAAGGTGTATGAACCCTCATGGATAATTTCAATCCCTTCCTTCCCAATCGTTGGGTGGGGGATGGTTTCTATAACATTGAGATCAAATCCACAACCACCCTTAAAGCGAGTTGAGTTAGATCTATCAAATAGTGATAATTCTAGTATCCCTGACCAAGGTACTACCAATGAAATAAGGGTTACACCCGCATAGGTACTCTCAGGAGTGAAGTGCTTATTAGAAAATTTTAATGTCCTCCCAACAACACCACTCATTATAGTTGTGTAAATCCTCCCTATAAAATAGAAAATATTTCTCTTGTAGAGCACCTATTATGGTGAGGGAAAGATGATAGGGGGTATCAATGGTAGATAATTCTTGTTATTTAAGGATACTAGGAAATTAAGGATCAATAGGAAATTATAAAAACCACTCTACTAACTCCCCTAGATCCAAACAAATAATGTATAGAGATTTCCATTCTAGAAGATGAAGTAAACATGGTCCCAAGGAACCTTCACAAATACCTTTGTGTAGAAGATGTGTTTTAATTATTTCAAGTGCTTTCCATGAAGTCATAAATAAATCCATCGACACAATTCCTCTCTAAATTTACATTGAATGTAGGGCAACAATTGGGTTTTGAATCAATACCACGAAGAGAAATATTATAGATATGGTTCACACATGTCCACTATGTTACCCCAATAAAGGGATGTATTCTCATAATCTTTTAAATAGGAACTATTTTCTCCAAAGACAACTTAGAAAAATGCCTCTCCAACCCAAGAGGGGATTCCCAATGGGATAACTTCTCTACTCAATAATATAACACAATAGTTGGTCCTCATTATTCACTCCCATGGTATAAATTTGGTTGGGCATCCACCCACAACTTTATAACAAGTTCATCCTTATGAACTAGAAGTAGAGCGTGGTGAATTCTTATAGATGATTCTGTCTAGAGATAACATTTTAGTCATATTTTTTCCAATGTTTCCCTATAATATCTTGTTCCAATGATTATAGATGAATGTTACACAACATACCTATCATATAATCTATGGATGAAATTCAAAAATCTGAAAAGATGGAATCTAATGTATCCTTTTTTCTTTTGTACTCCAAAATAACTTTGATTGATAGTTCTAAATGGTAAAATTTATTGTTATCTTATTCTTGTAATATTGGAAATCATGAAAATTCCTTCATAATTTCTATATGTAATGTGCCTAAAGTGTGGGTTTACTGCATAATATCATCAAGGAATAATCACCCCATTTGTTCATCAATGGGTAAGGACAATACATTTACTTGTATTTCACCCCTTTCAGGAATCAGTAATAGGGATCTGATGTATCACCATAAGCTCTTACATTATAAGGAGAACCCAAAGAATATTTTATTATAATTGTTATTGGAAATAGTACATCCCCTGATCATGGTTATCATGCTTTATTTCTCCAGGATTACAAATGCATCTATAAAAATAGAAGGAGATGCAAATGTTATAGGAATACAACTATCATGTGACTCCAATAACCCACTTAGATAATAATGGACATACAATCTATACAGTCGCAGATTGTTTATATCTCCAAAAAATGTCAAGTGGTCATTGTGACCCAGACCCTGTCTATTGGGTTTGGGGAATTTCTAATGATTTATTCCCCTCCTTTAACTACCATATCTATTTGTATAACCCAACCACTGATATGATCTATTATTAATCATTTGGGAGGGGTTCTACACACAACTATTGATAAATTTTTCACTTTCAAGAAATATTGGGTGGTTTCTATAAGTGACTTACTCATAGTTTCACTTCATATACTATCATTCCACATGCCTATACATGTCCAAATATGAAATAAGGTTAAATACTGAGGATACTACCAGGATTCCTATCCAAATGATATGGTTGTAACCTTGAAAGTTTGAGGTGGTGTCACATTGGAAAGAAATGGAATCCTTTGTCTCTTTATTAATGTTGATTATTTTAAACCATTAACCACCACTATAGTGAATATTTACACAATAATACACTTTAAAAACCAATAACATGATGTTGGTGATGAAACATGAAGAGGCAACTTACCCCAGACAATCAACTACCATAGGGAAGTATGAAAGGAGTTGTGTATACATGAAACCAAAGGAAAGATATATTCTTTGAGTATCCACCTATCATGCCACTCCCTACCACCCATTAGAAACATGAAAAAGGAAAAAAATCACCACTCAATCAGGTGTGATTGAATTCATTAAAACAATTTTTGGGGATGAAAAGATAAATTCCATGCTAAATGATGTTGAGTGTTATCAGTATCTTAATTTCAATCCCTTTAGAGGTTTCTAACCTGACCGAGATAATGATTAAGCACCAATGGAAACTCCTCTTGAGGATTTACTTCAAGAAATGACTATTAGTAATCCATTTAGGCCTAAATTAGGTTACTAAACCAACCTAAGGTATGAATCCATTGTCCCTATGATATATCCTCCAATGGATCAACATGATTTTCTACACATGGATCATGGTTTTATCACATCATAGATAAGCCTCATAGTGAGGGTTCATATGCATGGAATGGTTTTTTAGAATAATTCGATTAATAACCATATACATCATCTAAATTCCCCTGATACATAATGTACACTCATATAACACAAAAATAATCCTTATACAGAATGAGTTGATCATGTTCCCCAATGATAGAAATTGTAAATCTAAGCTTCATATACTTCAATAACATAAGAGATATTTTGAAACACCACATACACTTTTATTTTTAGTGTGTCCCATTTTTTTGGACCCATATGAATTAAGTGGCATCCAAGATTCATTGATTTGTTCAAACAATGAAGAAAGATACCATTATTAGGTATAAAAATTTAGATCTAGGTTCTATATCTGAATGGGAGGACCTCTATCAACCATTTCATTATCAATTTATATATACTTTGTGAAGGATGAGATTAATTGAGAACTCTAATTGAAATAAGTATTAGAATTAATGTATCATTAAATTCATCACATAATGGAAAGTTTTTATATATTCACTTAACATCCAACTCTAAGGGCAGAAACTATTAGAGATGTGTGTTAGAAACATTTGAGATGAGTTAGACCTAAGTTTTATCTTTCTAAAGTATCAATATAGGTTTCTAGAGTTTATTGAGAAAATAAGATTCCTATAGGGGGACAAGAAATTTCTCAAATAGAAATCTTATTCACAACATCCCCCCCACACACACAATTTAGGGAAACTAGAGGCTAATGCTATGGCACAATCACCGACACCTCAATCAATCTTGATTCAGGTGGTGCCACAAAAAAACCTCATCAGTCATGCGACCATTTCTAGATTTATTCAAAAGGAACTCTTTGGGGTTGGAAGGTACAATCCTTTGCAGATATTTTGAACAACTTTTATCCCTAAATGATTGAACAAGTTCCTGTATACATCATCCATGTAATGGGAAAAAACTTTTTCAAGATTCAAAAAACACATAATTTCTAAGAGGGTGAAATGAGGAACCATCCCAACTATTTATCCAATCACATGTTCCTTGGAAACATAATCAAAGACTACTTTATCTTAAAACATTGGCTTTTAAAGATGATAGATGATGGTGAGGTGGAAATTGTCAAATTATTAGAACATGTCCCGTGTGTTTCATCTAGCTCTGATGATGAGGAATATATGAAAAAACATAGATGTTATTTGAGTAATAAAATAATATATTTCAATTTTTGGGTAATATAAAATCCAACTTCTTGAGCCCATGGGATAATTCATGTGTAGCCGAATCAAGCTGCACTATCACAATCCAACACCACTCTTTCAATGGTTCCATTGGTTCCATACTTAGATGGAGGTAGATGAAGTCATTGTTGATACCGAAGGAGTAGTGAATAGTTTACACCAATTACCAATATACAATGTACTATTATTAATCTCATTATCCCCACATTATATATAGATTTTAGGCCCTATCATAAATTAGAATATTGCTTTGATGAGAAGAGACAGTTTTCCTCTATTACCATTATTAAGATGGAATATAGTTGTGTTGAGTGAGGAAATGATGAGTGTTTATCAACCCAACTCAATTACATCAATGAAACTATCAAACAAGGGGAATACATCCTTCAGGTACCTGTGTTACTCAAGGTTCCAAACAGGAACACATCATACATTTTATTGAAATGAGAAGGATAACATTGCTCCAAGACCATTAGAAGAAACAATCTGATCCAGATACATATTTTGATTCATAGTCACCCATTTATCAAGTTTACCATTTCATTTATCCATATAAATTCCTAAAATATGATGAATGTTTTCCATGTTCTGATTCCTCAACCACTAATTACCTTTACACTTTAGGTCTGAGAATGATCTCCTAATAATAGAATCATGACCATGACATGAATTTATGATGTGATTAAGTACCTTATTGAAATCATAATTAATCTTCCAATATTTTATTAACATTACTTATTTAAATCAGTTCTTAATATCTCATAAAGAAAATGGATAACCATTTAGAGTTGTAGGTAGAGGTAGATGAAACTAAATAATATTATGTGGAAGTAAGAGAACATAATGAATGTCAAGCCATTATCAATTTTTAGGGAAAGATGTGGTAATAGTCATAAAATTACATACCCCAAATTTATGTCATATAAAATATCAATGAATTTGATGAGCATCAATTCTTAGTGAAAAAATGGATCTGGGAGCAATCTTATCCCAACCTTAGCACTCCATTGTTTTGGGTACACAGAGATTGATTTAGCACCATCCGACCTAATTTTTTTTGGTGATTTGGTATCTAACACTTAGTTCATGGTAGTCTCTTAGAAAACCACTATTAATTTATTTCTAGGAAGGGATTGGTTATAATTTATAGTGGTCATCCTCTCTTCACATACAAAAATCCTAACATACCCCCTCAATGGTCTATCAGGGGTGCTCCCTGGTGATGTCTCCCACATGTATTTATGTGATACCTGTACAATGATTCCAATTATTATAAAATAAGTTTAAATAAAACAAAAACTTGGGAATACAAACTTTTAAATGTTATTAATGACAGGGAATATTTCATATAAATTCCTTGGGAATATCTAAAGATTATTTTCCAACTACTTATTCATTAACTCCAAGAAACTACCCCTAATCCATGAACCCACTTATTACACAAGTGAAAAAGGAGTTCTCAAAAATTACCCACTTCTCATTTGAGATGAATATGAGTTTAAGGATAAAGAAGCAATAACCCAAGGACATCAATGGGTTCTCCCTAAATCCCTCAATTATTACTATTCTAGTGTATACTAGAGAATACAATTGATTAATTGGAAAATGGTTGAGTTGTGAAATTTTGACACACTGGGTGGATGATGCAGCCAAAGAATGAAAGGAATAAGGATGTTGGCATTGATCAACATTTTTTTTGTTGAGCTAGAGTTTTAAGTAACTGTCTATGAGGATTATTACAATGTTAATGAAGATAATTCCACTCTGTAACCATCCATGTCTACATAGTTGAGTTCTCCCACTAGTCCACATGTTTCCAACAAGGAAGAGCTGGGTAAATCCTCTCTTAACATCTAATAAAGAGTTTCCACCACTATTAGTGAATTGAAACAGGTGAACCCTGATACATAGCAAGACATGGTATCAACATTAATTAGTTCATTCATTTCTCTTTATGAGAAGGAAAAATGAAAAAAAATTATTAAAGAGACTCTATAACATGTTTTCATGTAATTAAAAGAAAATTATAAGGATCAACCATTTGTTCACTATACATATTCTAAGAATTCCTCTCCACTAATATAAATAGAATTAATAAACTACAAGGATAAAAACCTTTCATAGTACCATGGTTGAGGCTGAATTTGAAAATTTGATCAAATGAAACTTTGTAATAAAAACTTAGTTTCCTAGGTTATTGGAAACAATTGTCAATGTTTGGATGAATAATGGGAATATCGTGGTGTGTATTGAATTATAATACCTCAAACATCACTTCCTAAATGATGACTTCCCATTCTTGATCATAGAGTCATTGATACATGAAATTAAAAACATTTATGGTATCTTCTTCGTGGATTAATATTATAGATATAATCAAATATTAATGGACCCTAGGTATAAAGATACTACTATGTTAAGTGAACCATAGAACTTATACCACTACCACGTGATGAGTCTCAGTTTGAAGAACATTAGAGGGACTTACCAATTGTCCATGCATCACATATTTAAGAAACTTAAAATAAAGGTTGTGTAATTATATATAGAAAACATGGTTGTAAAATATTTTCAACACCATGATCATATTAGAAATATCTATATGGTGTTATTCTTGTTATGTACCAATAACCTTAAGATGATCCACTTAAAGTATGAATTATGGGTCACTTGTGGGAATTTTCATAGAGTTATTAGAAAATAAAAATACATCAATATTGGTAGTGATAAAATCATGGCCATCAAAAAAATTCCTCCACCAAGAAATTGTTTGGATGAGGGGGTTTTAAATATATTTGGCCAAAATATGACAGTTTATATCGAATATGGAAAGTAAGTATAAATCCTTCACATGGTTGATGAATAAATACACTACTTAACACTAGGATGAATAATACCAAATTGATTTTGATGACATCAATTAATATTTACTACACCCTCCAAAATTGATGACACCATTTTAGGTAAAACCATTAATTCTCTATGCATTAGATTTAGAGTGATCTCTTAATGGATCCTTATCCTATAAAAATAGTAATGTTAAAGAAAAAATTGTAATACTTTGGTTAGATGTTGAATGATACTAAGATTACATATTTTCCTGTTAAAAATAATAGCCTTTCCATGGTACTCATTCATATTAGTGGAATCATTATTGACAAAATCATGAGTTCAACCAATATCTAGTGCCAATCACTAAATTATATACGTAATCATATATTATTGAATAATGATTGGAATGATGGGAAGTGGTACATTATTAGGTTTACATAAATTTTACCCCTCAAAAGTTAGTCAAGGGATTAGTGTTGGTAGATTATATTGTTGTACATTTGACGTTGGAGGAACTAGTCATGGACACCGAATTCCTGGATGATACAATTTAATTATTCAAAGAAGTGTTAACATTATAGGACAATAATTATGATGGCACATCACATATCCGAAAAAAATGAGAATGGATAAACCTAATATTAATAGGTTCACCCTGAGATATTTTCTCATTTCCCCTTAAAAGGTCAATATTCCATATTCTATCCTCCTTTCAGAGGGATTCACTAACAATGAGGTAGAATATGAATCCCAAATTATCAATTTGATATTGAATCTTGAATTTTATGTCACTTAACTAAAGTTGAAAGGTGATTATGATTTCATCATAAAACAAATCATGTGTGACAAAAATATTAAAAAGGATTATCTAATTCCCTTTGTCGAATGTTGTTGAAACCATATGGTTCTATTGGATTTGTTGATAAATCATTAATGAATGTATTTAATGGAGTGTTTCATTGAATTTTCGAGTTAGCATAGGATGACACAATTCATAAGCTAGTTTTTCAATAAAGTAGTTATTATTGGAGGATTTTTGTGGATTTATTCACTGGATTTCATGCTTGATAAAGAATCAATTTATGAAATTGGTGATTCTTGGATAATTTTTATAGATTCATACATTTAATGTCATTATTGATAAGGAAGATATTAAAGAAAAGTTATTTTATTTATTTAATAATAGATGGTATGGTTTATAGAAAAAATATAACCATATATAATGGATTGCGTTCAACATAATTTTTATAAATACTTAACTTTGTATAAGACATTAGTATCCTTATAAACAAATTTGAATTTGGTAGTCTTTTTTTTCATATGGGTATATGGTGAGATGTGTATGAGTAGTAGAAGAATCTATTTTTGGAAGTGTTTTAAAATGGTCTTATATTAAAATAGGGAACATCTAACTTTGGGAAAATTCCCAAACAAGGAAACAGTTGGGGCTCTAGCATATTCCCACTTTCATAGCATGCTGGCCGGTCCTGGTAATACCAGGACAAGTGGTTTTATAAGGGGAGACTTGGGCCTCCTCGACTACATACACCCTTCCTTCTCATCAGGTGACAATGAGTCTTTGAGGGCTATTCCTCAAGAGGGGGAAATTCGTGATGCCATGATGGCCCTGAACCCAGATAGTGCGGCTGGTCCCAATGGTTTCCTGGGAGGTTTCTATAGAGTAGCGTGAGACATTGTGAAAGGAGATGTTATTGGTGCCATACAAGATTTCTTCAGGGGCGGTCCTCTTCCTAGAGTGGCATGTGCTACTATAGTGGTCCTCATCCCGAAATCCAAGTCTCCCTCCTCCTTGGAGGAGTATCGCCCGATCAGCATGTGAAATGTGTCGTACAAAATTCTTGCAGGTATTATAAATAATCGGTTGCCCATCTTCCTTCCCAAGTGCATCTCCATGGAACAACATGGCTTCATCAAAGTAAGATCTATCCAGGGGGTGATCGGCTTGGCACAGGAAATGATAAGGGATCTCAACGTCAAAGCACGCAGTTCCAATATGGCGGTGAAGGTGGACATGAGCAAGGCCTACGACAGGGTGGAGTGGAGTTTCTTGATCAAATTTCTAAAAGGTATGGGTCTCTCGCACTGGAATATTGATTTAATCTTTCGTTGATGTAGTTCAGCATGGATGTCGATTTCCTTCATGGGGAAAAAGTTTGGTTTCTTTAAGGCGGTCCGTGGGCTTCGCCAAGGTGATCCCATCTCGCCAAGCCTATTCATCATCACCCCGGACATACTCAGCCGCCTCATGCATAGGAACCTTGAAAGGAATATTATCATGCCCTTTAGATGAAGGATGCGCTTCCCTCCAATGTCCCATCTCATGTTCGCAGACGACTCCATTTTCTTCATCAATGCATCCAATAGGTCAGTGCGAGGCCTAAACAGAGCATTAGAGGAGTATTGTCGTATGAGCGGATAGAACATTAACAGAAGTAATAGTTGCTTTTATATCTCACATACCTATCCTGAAAGGCGTATCATCAAGGTGGGGAGCATCCTGGGCATGCAGAAAAGCATCCTTCCCTTGCTATATCTTGGAGCCCCAATCTCGTCTAAGCAACTGCGTATTCGGGACTTTGATTCCATCATCTACAAAATCACGGAGAAAGTTCTCAACTGGAAGAACCATTTCCTGTCCTTCGGAGGAAGAATATCCCTGGTTAACAGTGTCCTCATGGCCACCCCAATTCATGCCCTTTCCGCCATTAAGGTTCCCAAGGGTGTTATTCGTTCCATGGACATGATCTTTGCCGGATTCATTTGGGATCCTAAGAATGAGGGGCGACAGCACTGGGTTTCTTGGAGGAGCATGGCGCGGCCGGTCAAGGAGGGTGGCATCAGCGTCCGTAACGTCTGGGATGCCCTCTCTTGCATGCATGCTAAAATGGCATGGGAAGTCCTGAAAAAACGCACGTTGTGGGGCTCGAACATGCATGAATGCTATCTCAGTAATGGGGAGGGAGGAGCTGTGCAGGCATCCCCTTTATGGAATGTGCCTCATCCCCTAGTGAACGTTCTCAGACCTCATTCCCGCTGGATCATCGGTACTGGTGACATATCCTTTTGGCATGACAACTGGTGTGGGGAGTCCCTTGGTTTTCCAGGATGCCCTGTTACCAATATTTCCTTCCAGGAGGCCAGAAACTTCCCTCCTTTCATTGGTGTTGTCCTTAACAAGTACCAGGAGGATATGTTTAACCTCATTGTTCTGTCCTCGGCCCCAGATCAGTGTGTGTTCACCCCTTCACCATCTGGTAACTTCACCTCCAATGATTATCGTTGGGTTTCTTCCATCCAGACAGCGGAGGTCCCTTGGAGTGACACACTATGGGATAACACCATTCCCACTAAATTTAATTTCCTTTATTGGAGAATCCGACACAGAGGACTTCCTACAAATGAGAATATCAGAAGATGTAGGGTGAGTATGGCTTCCAAGTGTGTTTGTTGTAAGCGACAAAAGGAGGAGACCTCGGAGCACTTTCTTTTTGATAGCGACTGGGCGTGCGAGGTTTGGTCCTTCTTTGGTGCTTTCACGGGTTTTCATATTCCAGCCATGGCAGATCAACCCTTCCTTAATCGCTGGTTTCATGGTTCGGGTGATGCGGGCTCGGAGAGAAGAGCACGTACTCTAGTGTTTAACGCTGGTTGTTGGAGTTTGTGGCATGCTTGTAACGCGTTTTTGCCTGAAGGCGTATCCTCCTCAGCTCGCTCCATCATCTTCCGAGTCAAGAACCTGCTTATGGATATGGTTGTTGTGCTCAGTTCCTGGAGGGAGGCACCCACTCTGCAGTGCCTTCTTCCCTTGGTTCATCATCCTCCTCCGGCCTCTGCTCCGAGTACTGGTCACTGGGTCCGCTGGCATCCCCCGAATCACGGCTTCAAGCTTAACACTGATGGATCCTGTCTTGCGGGTGACATCAGAGGAGGGGGACTCATTCGTGATCATAATGGTTCAGTATTGTTTGCTTTCTCCATTCGGTTGGGCCCGAGCACTCCGCTCCTTGCAGAGGCGAAGAGTATGATGGTTGGCCTCTAGGAATGCATCAAAAGGGGAGTGGTTCTAACGGAAGTGGAAACGGATTCCCTGATACTCTCAAATGCCATTTAGGGAATTGGGAGCATTCCTTGGTCTATCGAGTACAATACCCGGAGGTGCCGGGGTCTCTTGGGTACTATAACTAGAGTTTCTCATACCTGGAAGGAGGGAAATAAATCTGCGGACTACCTGGCTTCTATAGTCTCACCAGGCCTAGAGGACATTTTCTTTCATACCTCTCTCAGTCTGAATGCAACAGGGATTAACATCATCAGAGGGTATTCTCTCGGCCTCCATTACATTAGGCCCCCGTAGCCTCTGTTTTTCTTTCTTTTATCCTTTATCTTTTTTCCTTTTATCTTGTCTGGTTCTTTTCTTTTTTCCTTTTTTTTCTCTCTCTTTGTGAGAATGCTTTGGTCCTCGCCTTTTTGACAATTTTTTTTAAAAATAGAATGGAATGGATGGATTACAAGTGAAGTTCAACATTTTCTGGTGTGGAGACAAGAAGTTGAGCACAATGATAGGTTGCATAGTTAACCACCCTTAATGTTTGCAATTAAATAATTTTTTAAATTAGAATAGGTATGAATTTTATGATAATGAAATACTTTATAAAAATCTAAAAACAATGTGTGAAGAGGTTCCATATAGACACTCATCATCAATTAAAACTATGAATGGAAATAAGCTGAACAACATTATCTCGAATCATCATCTACCTCCATCCTGGGCTTTCTGAATAGGTGTATATTTTTTCATGTTTTTTATACTTTCAATACAAATCCAATGATCCATGATGTGTGGGTGGAGTCTCTAACAAACTCACTATATTTATAATGAATACCTTATAATGTGAAGAAATTTTCAAATTGAGAAACATGAAAAAGAAGCATCATAACATTGGGTGTTTCACTAAAAAGGTAATTTTTGAAATTAAAAGTTATTATAGAGGACTAGTGATGTTGAAACTGTATAGAATAATCTATATTACAAGTAGTTTTTTACTAAAGGTAACCATTCCACAAGTCACATGTTGTTTGGAAAATATTTTTTAGTGAATTTTGGATGTTTTGAAAATTTAAAGGCTATTATAATGTAAGATAATGTTGTGTCACAATTTATAAAATGAGAATGTGATTTTCAGGATCATATATTTTTCCACGCTACATCTATTATAGTTGTTGAGATCAGTTTCACTCAAACTATCTTGGTACACCAGCAAGCATAGTACCTCACCAAAACATAATATTTTTGGTCAATTTGAATGGGTTTGATTACTTTTATATGTGAAGAAAGGTTTGGATGTTTTTGAACATTTATTAATTTCTATTTTAAACTCCAATGGTTGAGATCTATTCAAGATTGGTTAGAAAATAAAAAAAGGGTTGTTGTTGAATAAAAGTTGTTTGTAGATTTTATTGATTGGAATGATGAGTTTTGAATTATTGTGGTTCTATAGACATATGTTAAATGGATATGTATATTTGAAAGATACATAAAGTTATATAAATAAGAAGAATATAGGAGAGAAAAATAGTGTGTTCCAATGAGGAAGGTGAAATTAACATGGACTTAAATTAAAATTTATATTATAAGAGATTTTCTAGATGGATTATATTGAATTAAAAATATATTTTATGTGGAATAAGTGTTGTAAGAATTATTGAAAATCACACTTTTATTTTCTTATATTTTAATTCAGAAATTGGATAGAAAAATAATTTGAGGAATTCAGCTAGTTTATTGAAGTGGCATGCATTTTTTGGAATACTATAGATACATATGGCCTATTGAAGTGAGGAATATATAATGAATTGAAGAATAATTCATATGTTGTGATTATTATATCTAGATATTATTGGTTAATATCATGTAATGTGTATTTTAAGAGAAAATGAACAACTCTTATATATTGGAGTCTAATATATCTAGTTTAATAATTCAAGGGAAGCACATTGGATAACACTGGGGTATCAAGATTTGGAATTTATGGTGAAATACACATCATAATTACATTTTGAATATGAAATGACCTTCATGTCATTAAATTTATAAGGAGAAATACATGTTTATGAACTAATATTTGTAACCTTATTGAAAGTAGTGTGTGTAATAAATGAAGTTTCTATGGACCTTTGTAGAGTAGCGAGATATTACTAATGTTTTAACATCAAACAAGTGATGTAGTGGTTAATCAATCATATATACATACTATTGGTATGTGCTCCTAAAAGAATCCTTTAATAGGAAAACCAAGACAAATCCTGGTGTTATTTCATTCTTCACTTTTATCACTCATATTTTATTTGTGATGTGGATTCACTTAAGGAAAATAAAATTTTAATAGTTTACCTTTTAATAAGGGGACAAGATCCTAATAAAGAGAGAAAAAAATAGAAGTGGTTAATTTTGTATACACCCTGATTCACCCCATTTAGGGTGTCCTAGGGTCTTAAAAGTGGCATAAGATTCAATAGGTTATGTTTTAAATTAACTTCAAAACATCTAGTTTGAGACAATTGTTCATGTTATATAATATTTTTTAAAGGTCCCAATATTTGGTGGAATTTATTTCATCAATTGGAAGGCATAATTTATTTCATATTTTGAAATACATGTTGGGATCCCGTGTAATATATTGTTATATGGGATCATATTTATAATTCAGCATGAGATTATATACGATGTGGATCAAAGAAGTATGAAGATTTATTCTTCTTCTAATATGTATCTAAATAATTATTTTAAATAATATGTATTCATAGAGATAGATCACTGTAAGACATTAAAATAGATGTAGTTAATCATGGAAGAATTTTATGGTGATGAATATGAATTGAGAAAATAGAATCATATTATATCTACCATTATAGAATATGAATCAATTCATGTCTTAGGAATTAATTCGGTTGTAGAAGTATGTTATATATTAAGATGTTGGAAGAATAAGAATAAGAATAAGGAAACCAAGAATTTTTTTATTTCCATGTTAGAGATTAATGTAGATGCCTTAAATGTATTTAAATCTAAATATAAATTATATATTTATTATAAATATACATACACATGTTACATATCACCTAAATTCTTATAATATGATGTTAGAGAAGATGAAACTACACCATGCGGTTCAACTAGAAATATTTTTATAGAAAACAAGATGAGTTTCAAGATTTGAGAAATGATGAAAAATTAATGAAAGTTTAATGTGAGAATAAATATTATTTTTTAATATATTAGGAATAAGTAAACATAAATTTTAAGGATCAAGATATGTATTAAAATGATTTTATTGCAATATTGGAAAAGAAAATGAATAAAAAAAGTGATGTTATTGAAGAACATGGTCATGAGTTGGAGATAAGAAAGGACAAATAGAAATTAAATAATTCATTAATGTATTAATTTAGATAGAACAATTAAAGATTTTATATAAATAACATAATTCTCACATAGTGAATTTTAAAGGTATAATGGATAAGAATGATTTAAATATTGAGAATCTTGAGTGGTAACTTTAACCTACATAGAAGAAATAAATCACAAATGATACTTATAAGAAGAATACATTCAGTGGAAAAAAGAGAAAAAATATATATTTAGTGTAAATGAATAATTTTAATACAATGGGAGGTAGAATTAGCCCAATTGAATCTTTGAGGCTCGGGTTATGGCCCAAATATAGAAGGGGGTCCAATCTGGCCTGCCCGAATTTATTCACACTACAAATAGAAGAATTGGGCTTCATGATCTTGTATAGAAATGTATCCCACATTGTTTTTTCACTCATACACCCATTTGTTTCCCAATTGGATGCATGTATTATCCACATGATAAATAATTATCCACATGCATTCTTGGTCTTTCGCACAGTTTGGCCCATTTTTCTTTAATTCCATCAAAGGATCTCCAAATTACCTCCACCTACAATGTAATCACCAAAACAAGTAAATTTTCCCAATTAAACAGCAATAAACATTAATTCATTGATTCATAAATAATGTGAAATTTATTATTATATTTGAAATATTTGTTATAAAACCAGTTTAAAACATTGGTATAAGGGTGAAATAAAATAGTGAATCGTGGTACGATCATCGAACTCAAAGGAAACATCTGAAGGGGTGCTGGTGTGAAGGAGAGTACTAGTGTAGGTTGGTATCGTCTCCTTTGAAATAAAGAAGTTGGGAAATGTGTAGTTTTTAAAAGTGACCAACCGGTCAGGGTAGGGCATATTATATTTGTTCGAAGAGGTCATGGAACAAATTTTATAATAAGGAAATGGTCAATCAAATAGAAAACTCTTACGGGATTAGGTTACACGACACTAATTCTCATATATTATATCCATGTTTAAACAAAATATATAAAATGTATTATCAACTCATCATCCACCTCATACTCAATAGTTATACATGGGGGGAATTTTTTACCTTTTATAATTTCATTTCACCATAACTACCATGATAAATGAATCTCAAGTGAAGTCTCTAGCATAATCACCACATCATAAACATATAATGTGGTGTGTAAATAATTTTTTGAAGTGTCAAACATGAATAATACACACCACAAAGTTATGTGTTTAACTACAAAGGAAATTTAGGCAATAAAAAGTGATTATCAAATATTAGCGATCTCTATGTCATTAAGATGAATCCATACAGCAAATAGTTTCTACTTATGGTAACCCCACAAAAATTCATATTCTCCACCTTAAATATATTTTAAGTGAATCTTATTGGTTCTGGAAGCTAATGGATTTCTGAAATTTAAAATATAATTGTGTTTAAATACATAAAAGTAGAATGTAGTTTTCACTATGATATATTATTCCACATTATATCAGTAATAATAGTTGATATTAGTTGTGTTAAAACTGTCATGAAATGCCAAAAATCATAAAATCAGACCAAAAAATATGATTTCAGGTCAATTTGAATAGGTTTTTATGAAATATAAATATTAAGAAATGTTTGGTATTTATGAATCATTTATTAACTGCTATTTTAAATTACCATGGTAGAGATCTATTTTATGTTGATTAAAAGATCAATGGATGGTTAATTTTAAATAAAATAGATACTATTTACTTATAGATTTGAAGTTTAAATTTGAAATTAATGTTTTTCTTCAGATATATGAGAACCATTTATGTATATTTGAAAGATAGAAAAAATAGTAGAAAGAAGAAGAAAAAAAGAGAGAGGAACTATATATTTTAAAAGGAAGGTGACAACAAGTAGGAATTCATTGAAGATATATATTAGAAGAGAAAAATGTTTCTTTTGGAATATATAAATTTTTTTTTTTTTAAATTGAAGTAGTTTTATATATATTAATAAGGATCAAAATTTATTTTTCTTATATTTGAATATAGAAAGTTTATATAAGAATACCTTGAATAATTCATATGGTTTTCTAAAGAAACAAGAGTTTATATGAATACTATATATATGCCATGTTATAGTGAGGAAGATAAAATACACTGAAGAATAATTAAGGTGTTGTAATTCTTATATATTGAAATTATTGGTTGATTTTGTGTAAATTTTATTTAAATAGAAAAGAAAAAACTCTTCTATCAAATTTTTTATCAAATCTAGTTGATTAATCCAAGGGTGGAATACTGGATTATATTATATCATCAAAAATTGGAATTTTTGGAGTAGTTTACTTTATAAATACATATTGATTTTGAAATAAAAATCATGTCATTAAACTGTGAAGGGGAAATACATGTCTATAAACTGATATTTCAACCCTCTTAGAAGTAGTTTGTAAAAATGAAGAAGAGGTCATGAACCTTAGTATATCAGTGACATCTTACTAAATTTATGACCTTATACTGCTGAAGTAATGGTTAATTAGGCATATAAATTAATTGTTGATATGTTCTCCTTGGTGTATCCTTTTTCTGGAAACCAAGTAAAATCATAGTGTTATTTAACTATTTACTTTTAGCACTTGTGTTTTATGTGTGATACGGATTCACTTAAGGAAAAGTCAATTTGAATAGTATTATTTTCAATAAGGGAACAATATCCAGTAGAATATAGTAGAATTGAGAAACGTTTAATTCTATCTACACCTTGATTCACCCCACTCTTAGGGTATCCCTAGATCCTATAAATTCATTTGTGAGTTGATGTAAAAGTTACCCGTTAAACCAAAGGTGTATTAAGTTTTTTAGTCCAATAAAAATTATATAGACACTCTAACCTTGGAAATAATTCTCACTAACCCATATCTGGATGACATGATGATCCATGTGTCACATCAAAGGGTGATTTCCCCCATTTTCAAAAATGGGGAAGATTAAGTGGTTAATAAAATTGACACCATCACTTCACTGGTATGACCCTAAAATTACCCCATTATGGAGAAAACGTATGATAAAATGCTATTTTGGGTAAGGATTTTCTATCCTTATATAAGTCCAACATCAACTGCTAGGAGAGTGAGATCACTCTTCATAGGCTGAGTTATCATCTGATTGGGTACACGTGTAAAGAAGATGCTGAATATCCTTTTAAATATTCTTCTCAATCATAGATATTATTTCCTTATGAGAAATCATATCTAGATAAAATGATTGAGACCAAGGAGGGAATAATACTCAAATCCATGCCAATTGTGAGTGATTATACTAATGTATTCCTTGAAGAGTTTTCTAGTATTCCTTCTAATTGAGAGGTTGAGTTATAAATTAAACTTATACTTGGATGTCTACCCATATACAATAATACATAAAAAATTCCACCATTGAGATTAAATAACTAAAGAAGAAGTTACAATTGAATATGAAAAATGGGTTTATATTCATAAGTTTTTCCCTACAGTGTGAACTGGTCTAATTCATTAAGAATAAGGTTGGTTTATTATGCCTCTACATTGATTACCATGAGCTAAAAAATTCATGATAAAGAAAAAGTATCCCCTACCATAGCTAAATGACTTGTTCGATCAACTAAATGGGCCCTAGTATTTCTCTAAGATGGACCTTTAGTTAGGATATCCCCAAATAAATTTAAATAATGTAGATAATCCAAATAATACATTTTTAAACAAGGTAAGAAAACTATGAGATCATAATGATGTTCTCTAGACTCAGTAATTCTCCCTCAATTATTATGTACTTAAGGAATAAATTATTTAGATATTACCTTGAATTTTTTGTGTTAGTATTTATAGATGATATTCTGATTTACTCAAAAATAAAGGAGGATCACGAAGAGCATTTGATTACTATGATAAAGACCTTGTTAAAGGATAAACTATATGAAGTCATAATACATGTGAGTTCTAGAGAGAGTAAGAATCATTATTGAATCATGTTATCCTCATAAAAGGGATCATTTTCAACCCTTATAAGACAAAGGATATTGAGGAGTGTCCAAGACCATCATTTTTCATAGATATCCACAGTTTCTCAGAATGGAGATAAGTTTCTCTAGAATAATGGGTGAAATGATAGATTCAAAGAGTTAAAAAATAATCATATCATTGCACCAATCCACCTATGGCCCTCATATGGGGAACGTTTTGTGGTATATAGAGATTCTTCAAAGAGGGGATCCGGTTGTTTAATAATGGAAAATGACAAAGTGATAGCCTACATCTTGATGAATTTGAAATTTCATTTGTATAAATATACAATGCATGATTTGGAGTTTACTTTAGTGATATTCACATTGAGAATTTGGTGGCATTATCCATATGGGGAGATGTTTTAAATATATATGAATCATAAGATCCTTAAGTATATATTCACATAGAAGGATCTTAATATGTGACAATGAATATGGTTAGAGACTATCAAGGACTACGCCTACTCAATCCACTTACATCTTAGGAAATAAAATAAAGTTGACTATGTTATAAGTATAAAGGATATTGTGACCTTATAAATAATGATAATTTGATTGAACTAATCCATTTAGACTTGAAATGGATGGACATGGGATTCATAGAGGAACGGAAATCATCATTCATTTCTTAAATTATTTCTCAACCATCAATTATGAATAAGATAAAGTATTTTCAAAGATATGATGTTGAAATACAGAATAAGGTTGAAGATATAATAAAAAGGAAAAAAATAAGAGTTTAAAAATTGTTTAATAAGGTTTTTTATGATTTAGGTCAATACTATGTATACCATCAAATACCGAGACAAAGTAGGATCTATTGAATAGAGTTCATAAATCAAACATCTCTATCTACCGAGGGAGGAAAATGATTTATCAATATCTATAAGGGGACTATAAATGAGACTTTATGAAGAAGTATATCATGAAATATACATCAAGGTTCCAGGTATTTCATCAGGTTAAGTATTAAAAAGAAAAGTATATGGGAATGATTGAACCAATAGCCATTCCTACATATAAATGGGAAAACATCACCATGGATTTTGTTACTGCTCCTGCAATGACATATGGTATGTTGTATATAGTATTAAAAATATTTCTCAATTAAATTTAGTTTGAGAGGACATATGACTAGACCAACTTACAAATATATACATCATAGAAGTGGAAAGGCTATATAGAACACCACTATCTATTGTATCTGACTGATATCTGAGATTTACCTCTATGCTCTTGAAGTCTACTCGACATTCTATAAACACTATGGTGAACTTAAAAATGACTTATAACCTCCAAAATTTTAGACAATTATATCATACCATATAAACACTGGAAGATTTATTTATAGCATTATTGATGGACTTCAAAGGAGGATTTGATAAGCATCTTCATTTGGTTAAGTTCTCATCTAATAATAATTTATACTTATGCATCCAAATGGATAAATTTGAATAACTTTATGGGAAGGGATATAGAACACCTCTATGCGGGGATGAAGTTGGTCAACATAAGATTCTAGGTCCTAAAATGGTCAAGAGTATTATAGAAAAGTTCAAGACCATTCAACAATATATCAGGGCAACTTAAAGGTTGAAAATGAGCTATGATTGAAATCATTGATTATACCTTGAGTTTGATGATAGATATAAATTATTCCTCCAAAAATATCCACGGATTAGATTCATGAGATTTGGGAAGAATGGAAATAAAAGTCATAGGCACATCAGCCCCTTTGAGATTCTTGACCACATCAGAGCTGTGGACTACTGACTAGAACTCCAAAAAACCATTTCTCAAGCACATTACATATTCCATATATCCCTCTTGATAAATTACATACTAGATCCAACACATTTAATAAATTTAGAGGTGGTATAACTGAAAAAATGATCCTTCTTAAGAGGAGCTATCAGTGTTGATCTTAGGCTATAGAGATAAATTTCTACACAACAATACAACTCACCTAGTCAAGTTATTGTAGAGAAACCATAATTTTATAGAGGCAACATGGGGACCTTAGGAAACAATTAAGTATAAGTTCCCCACCTATTTTAACCTTGGTATGTAAAATAAATTTTATGGAAAAATTTATTATGGGGTATAATGTAACGATCCATGATTTAATAATGAAATTTCCCTTCTAAATATATAATTGTATCATATTTAGTAGTATAATATCATATAATTTTCAAGAAGCACATAATGAAATAAATTTTTATTTATTATAATAATTTAAAGTAAATTTAGAGAATAAAAATCAATATAAGAATTAAAGTATTACAATTGAGAAAAAATATAAAATAAGATAATAATAAAAAGAAAATTTTGATATGCTCGGTCCCCCAGAATAATAACACTCATGAAAAACACTATAGAAATTAAGTTGAATATTAGTAATTTAATAATAATTTTTAAAATTAATTTTTATATAGTGTGGAGATAAAATATAATTTAATGAATAATAAATTAAATAAGTGGTACATATGGAAATTAGGGGACATATATGACTATTATAAATCTGACCATTGAAATAGTAATCTGATAATTAGAATAGTAATCTAACTTTTAGGAGTACCAACCTGACTATTATAATAGAAACATAACATATGTAAGTATAAAATAATATTTATATATCTTATAAATTGAATATATGATACATTTATACCATGGTACAAGTAATAAATTTATTAAAAATGATAAATTAAGTGTTTTTATTTTTCTAAAAAATATTTTTTTTTTAATTTCACTTTTATAATGAATATAATTATTTTGAAAAGTATTATTTTCATAAAATAGGTTTATAAATTAATATTATGTTTTATTATGATTATAATATTATCTTATTATAATTAAATAAATTTTCAAAGGGTCCAAAAATTAATCATGATATTAATATTGGTATTTTTCAAATAAATAAGGATTTTATTTTAAAATTAAAATTTTAGTATTAATAAAATTATTTTCAATAAATGGAGTTTATGTTTGGGTTCCACAATTTAAAAAATGGTTAGGGTTATTTTTTTGGTATTTTTCTAAAATAGTTAAATTTTTGGCTAATAGTGAAATTTGACAAATACAATATTAAACATTATATGATAAAAACAAGGTTTTTTGAGTCATGGAGGATGTAATAACCCATTAGTTTGAACTAAAATGCACCATTTACAAAATATATTCACAAGAATCAATAATATTGGAATTCTTGATCCAAAATAAAAAAAATAATGAATTTAATATTCAAAGACACCCCTCTCTTCTCCTTATAAATACCTCCCCTCACAAAACCCCCATCCTCACCATTTAAGCCTTGTATCTCACTAAATATCTACCAAATTACCTTCCTAATGCTCTCCCCCATGTCCTAGTTATTTTGATCTTATCAAAAGACTAATCCAAGGAGCCTTAAGTGGAAACCAAGGAGGATATATCCAACGGAAAAATAAATACCTGCAACTGAGTCTTTTATTTTTCGCTTCCTACTCATCCTACAAAAACATATTTTTAACATGGAAAAATAAATCAAATATCATAAAAATTTTGTAATTATATTGTGTTAATGGAATATCTATCATCAATAATCTTATATTCTCCTCTTATTAGAAAAGTGAAAACATTGTTTGTATTATATTGGTTCACCACCTTTGTGGATGACGAGGTTTTGTTTCCCATTAACTAGTTTATTCAAGGTTTCAATTCAATTATATCTATGAAAGATGACCAAAATATGTATATTATATTTTATTCACATTATGGAATAAAAATATATCCCTCATATTAAATAAAACATAACTAGTTTGTGGTGGTCCGTAAAACCGCCAAAAATAACTAACCATATAACAAAAACGTTTTTGTAAATGAATCATCAATATTTTGGAAAACAGATTGATACGTGGGAAAATTTGAATTTCTATAAATAATATAATACTATTTCATTTCACTTATGTATTTATACTATAATTTGGAATGAAATTTATTAATTATCCATGAGTGATCCGACCTTGGAACCGTGAAACAAACTCCATCAGAATAGTAAAATTTAACCTTATATCTCATAAAATGTTTAAAAATAAACACAATAAAATTATAGTAAATAAAATATTGACAGACAAGGTTATTAGTTATGTAATTAATTAGACTATTTTTATTATACAAGACACTATGTACAAGTGAATAATGAATTTTGGAACATAATATAAGGGATCTCTCTGAACTTCCCTTTTTTCTTTGGGTTATGAAATTTCTCTCTCTCATCCACTTTCCCACTAACTTTAATGTTCTGGAATGCTTCAAAATTCTATATAAATGTCTCTAACATATAAGCCTATCTTATTACCCCTTCCTTTGATGGGGTAACACTTGAATTATGTTCATTTCTAGAATTCCTTCATTATGAAATTTCCTTTGATTATTATATGAGGCAAGATTATACAACCCATTTTTTATATCGATAATTCTTATGTTTATTCATTATGATTTATTTTCTTTTTTGGTACAAATAAGAATGTACCTGTTATGATGGGTTATCCCATATAGTTCTCCAATTATCCTAGTAATATTTTTGTCTCATGAATGGTTTGTATGAGATTAGGGAGTTAACCCAATCCATGATGTGACTCTATCTACCATGAAATGTTGTGTTGGGAGTTATCCTTGACTTATTATTCTTAATTTTTTTTATTATATGAAATGTACTATATTTCCATGATCTTATGATACCATATTTTTATGTTGTGATCCCTTATTATTATTCATGAGCCTTTTCTTTTATGATATCATGTTATGCAACTTTACTCACATGTTATGCTGCATTACCATGTTTATTCTCTTACCGGACATTATAGATCACACCTTTATTATATTTATTCCATAGATTATCATATTCATTTTTCGGAGCTGAAAGAAATTTAGGATCTCATTAAGGAAAATAAAATAATGATGTCATGTTTTAGTTACTTTATTATGTATTATGAACCATGTATTCTAAAGGAAGTATACCTCAGGATCTTTTGGTTTTATTTATTGGATATTTATGTTAAAAATCATGTAATATTTTTTTTAAAAGTCTTGGGTCACTATAGTTGGAATAATAGAAAGTTATAGTTTCTATTTTATGTGATTAGTACTAGAGTAACTTATTTAGTTCTTGATAGTACACCTATCATGGGGTGTGGAAAAGGAAATTACTTTCCTAATACAGCACATAGGCGTACCATGATTGTCTCACTTGAGGTGCTTCTTAATTGCATACATACCTATTCTAATTTAGATAAATCAAACTGTTTTTTTATTTTGAATTGTTTATAAAAGAAATTATTTTTTGGTTTTTTATATTACATTATATAATATTGAAATTATAGGCTGAATTTAAATAACATGAAATGCTAAGAGAATGTAATTTAGAAATAAAGAACATTGTTTAAGGTTCATTTTTGGGTTTGATTATTATTCACCTTTATTTGTTTTGGTTTATTTTGATAATCCAATCAAGAAATCTCATTATTAATCACCATCCTTTTATTTAGTATTGTGAAATATAGAATACCTTAAGAAATATAAATTCAGCCTCCTATTGTAATCAAGGTTGATGGCACACCTTAGTTAACAATGTGAAATCTTTTAGGACCCGACTCCATCGAATTCCATTTCATCCATTGATTGGATCAAAATAATTGCATGAATAAATAATTAATATAATATAAGGAAAATAAATAAAAAAATAAATATAAATAGATTTGAGTTGCATGTCACGGGGGACAACCATCAGACCTGTGCATGCTAGTCACATCTATTACATCCATAAAATCAACTTTAAGAAGGAATTCAAGAACACCTTAACCTATCTCGGACCAAGCCTATAGTGACCCCCTCATTTTAATGGTTAAGAGATCACAATAGTAATTATAAATAGTGAATAATAATATAGAATACAAATAAAAATAATTTGAGAGATAGAGAAAGACAGGGAGATAAAAATAAAATAATATTAATGAAAAATAAAAACACAAGAAATTAAAAAAATAAAAATAGAAGAAGTTGAAGGAGATAGAATAGGGATTAGAATAATAAAAAGGGTAAAATAATATAAATGAAATATAAAATATATTTCATTATAATAAGGCGAATAAGAAGAGTAATAAGATTAAGAAGAAGAAGAAGAAGATTGAAATGGGTTGAGGAAACACTTAATTTAAAAATCATTCATGATATCGATTTATATAAGAAAATGATTTAAAATAATTAAAATTATCAAAGAATAAAATTAAAATAAACTATATCAATAAAATAAATAATAGGAAAAGAAAAAAATAAGTTGAAACCAAAATCAGGCTTCCCTTCTCCAGGATCTCCTCCGGGTAGTAAAAATACCTTCAAGAACTGGCGATCCTTAAATATTTCAGGTGAGGAAAGATCCTCGACTTATTTCTTTAGCGGTATCTCCTACAGGATATGAAAGAATATATTTTTTAAAATTTATTATTTCTGAGACTCTGGTTGATGAATCGAAAACTCCCGTAGATCACATGGATTAGAAAAGTGATGCACAGACCTAGGCTTCAGTGTGGCATCCTCCTTACATGCATGGTGTTCATGGCTCATACAAAGAGTGCCCCAGACATGTGGAATGTTGTGAATTCAAATGAAATAGAGAAATGAAGAGTGATCTCATAAACCCCTTAAAACTTCACATTGATTAGAGGGGTCTCATTTATTGATTAGGGTGATGGTTTCCTTCGAACAGGGCCCCACGTTGGACGGAACAGACCTCCGAGGTCTTTCATTGTGATCTTGGGAATGGAAAGTAGTTGAGAAGATCAAACATGATCTCTCAGTGGTCAGATATGGTGGTCCCGGGGTGATGTATTGGAAATTAGTGGCTGATAATGATGGCAGTTATTGGAAAAAGTGACAGAGCGGTGTTTCCATGTAAGCAGCGACACGAACGTGGTGCAATGACGACATTTCATTAAATAATGGATAGTATACATTAGACTGTATCCCCCATTAAAACAGATAAGTTGTACAATTATGGTTTGTAATTAAATCCATGGGTTATTAGACTCAAGGCATGTAGAAAGGTGGGATCCTAGAAACAAACAAACAAAGACACACACATGGTCTAGGCCGCACCACCTGGACATCATAGACAAAGACCCACCCTTAGAAGCTATGAGATTTTCTTATAAACCACACAATTCTATAATAGGAGTCATCCCCTAAGGTATGGTATGGATGACAAGCTCTTTGTGACTTTTATATGGTATTCCTCACTTGAGTTGAGGCTGCCTAGTTTACCAACACATATTTCTTTTAAAAATACAACATTCTTTGACCATTTTAAAGTAAAATTAAACATTTGTTTTTCATTTTAAACCATTTTAATTCCTAAATTTCAATTTCCTAATTTTTAATAAAACATTGAAATTCAATGGAATATTTAAAAAAATCTAGTTAAAATACTTAAAAATGTTTAAAAATATACAAGGTAAATGAGTGTCAAATTCCACAACACTTAAACTATACTTGTACTCAAGCATAAAATCTCAAAATTTAAAATTAGTGGGAACCAATGTTGTCATTATTAAAATTTCAAAACATTAAACTAAAATTATTATCGATTTTAAATCAAAATTTAAAGATTATACATAAAATATCAATCTAATTTCTCAAATTTTAAGGAAATAATCATTTCAAGAATTTTACCTTTTCCCATTTGAGAATGATGGTACTCATCTTCTAATTCGTTAAAGAACCATAACTAATAATTACTAAACATTACAAACAATGATGTATATCTGTTGAATCTTTTCACTCATCTGTAATGATATAAATCAAGTGGATTTATGCTCATATCATGGGAACATTCTCCTAATCCATAGGATTATAAAGGAACTCTTTTTTCATATCTGTAAATACAAAAGTCACATAAAACCAGGAGGACATTTCAATAAATGTTCTAATGATCCTGAAGCATAAGGTAAGTAGGAATTTATGTTTAATAATTAATGATCAAGGAGGACGTTTATCTCTAAAAGTATAAATCATGATATCAAAATTAAAATATCAATGAAATTATCCTCTTTAAATTATCAACTCTCACTTCCCCCAAATCTCAAAGTGAGTTTTATGATCAAAATAAATCTTAATTATTTATTTGTGTACTATCTTGAATTTTTTTCTCTAATTTTATGTTTTTAAACATTTTTTCAAATTATTATTTTCGCATTTTACTATTTTACAGAATTTATGCTTAAAATTTACCTCCATCCACCACCAAACCACATATGTTAAAACTAAATGATATAGTAATGACACTTTTTGATTCTTCTATGTCACAACCCATCATTAATTTAATATTTATTTTTTTTCAATATGGTAAAATGATGAAAGTACAATGTATGAATCAATAATATTTCCCAATAATTATATTAAGCACCCCAAAAAAGTTTATTTACAATGTGTTCGTCTCTTTTACTAGGAATTTTACAACCCCACACTACAACTTTAAAATATAATGAAAATTCCAAGAGGAGGGTAGAAATGGATAAAACTGGAATGAAACGTGGATCATTCCTTACAAGGTAGTCCATGGTCTCTATTGGACAAAAAAGGATTTATGTAAAGTTATTATTTAAAGAAATGGGATTCTAAAAAGATACCACAATCATTTTAAATGTATTTTTTCACAATCATAGATTTGAGAAGTTCAAATGAAAGTTTTGGTAGGCTACATGTCCCATGAGAACATAAAACAAATGATAAATATTAAATAGGATGTACATGGTATTGAAATCCTATCAAGAATTGAAAATTTGATTTGGGACAATAAGTCTAGACATGAATAATAATAGAAAATAAATTCACATAAATTTCATAAATTCAAAGAGTGTATTTTTTGGGAAATTTCATTGACCTGAATTGTAATATCCTAACCTGACTGACTAACCATAAAGACATTATCCGGACCAGTGGGTCACATGGACTCAAGAATGCCTCCCCCTATGCCAGAGGATACCTACTATCAGTGAGGGTGTAAGGAGGTGATAGTGGCGAGACCATATCCTACTTATCATAGCAACACAATGGTATATCAGATAATGAATAACAAGTAATAATAGAAGTAGAAAGAAATGAAAAACAGAGCTGAAGAAGAAGAATACTCATAAGAATGTAAAAGAAGGCCACATATAATATACAACTAAAGCATGCATTTCTTGATGATGACACATAAAATTAAACAATGTATATAAAAAATTCATAATGATACAGTATAATAAAAAAATTAAGAAAAGAAAGGAAATACCAACGTGAAATATCCACGAGAATACCAGGATCCAACTCTGTCTGATTCTCCTAACTCCCAGGTACACGAAGACATCTACAAGAAAGAATCCATGGACTTGCGAACATAATATCTAATATAGTAACCTAGTGAAATGGAGGCCCAAATAGGGCATGAGATATAAATACTTGTAGGTTGTCATCCATGGTTTCTACAGATGAATCTAGACCATGGATATAAATAAAGAAGTTGAAGGTAGAATGAATTAATTGATAGTACTGAAATAATTAAGTAACAACTAGCCCACTCATGTTCCTAAAGGACACTTGACAGATCTACCTGTTTTGGTTCATGTCCATAATAAGTTTCTGAATTGTAACGACCCAAAATTTTTAAATAAATTTTGTTTCCTAATTTTATGTGTTATTGTTATACTCAACAAAAATGTTTTATTTGATAAACATGATTATAATTAAAATGAGATCAGTGGGTTTTGACTATTATATATCCATCGGTCAACATGACCGCTGTGAACAAAATGTTTTGATTATTGTCTCTAAATATAAGTAATCTTGGTTAATTATTATACAAAGAAGATTCGATGGCCTCACCTAGTAGTAATGGATCGATCGAAGCCCATATAACAGAGCTTGGGAAGGAGGTAGCACCATTGGCCTTTGCTCTGGACCAAACCCAAGCCGAACTTCATCATGTGAAGCTAGAACGGAATCGCCTTCGCGAGAAGTTCAAACTGATAGAAATTACTACTCGTGCAATGTTGACCGAGCCGCCCCAAGATTCTATCACCCTAGCACACCTTACTCTTAGGTCCTATGCTGGTATTATAAGGGGCTATGTAACGAGACCGTAATTGCCTTGTGTAATCCTTGTTTTAAATAAAAATTGGGATTTCTTCTTATGATGAAGTTTATGAATTTTCAAATGACTGGATAAAAATAGTATGCATATTTTTGATTAATTTTCAAAAGGATATTTTAAAAAAAAAATGTTTTTGTAAACCTTAAATAATTTAAAATGTGTAATGATTCTAAAAAAATGGTCTTCTACAATTATGTTCAGTATGAAATTTAGAGTCTAATAAGATCAACATGATTTTTGATGAATAGTAAATTATGAATAGTGATTTTATGATTAGGATTAGTAATATGACCAAATGGATTAGTAATCTTACTTAAATAAAGTTTTAAAATAATCTAGGCACCTTGATTAAGTAATGTGATTCAATAAAATGGTTAAATAACGGTTTCATAAATTATTATTCAAGTATTAGTTTTTTCGGATGAATAGTGTTTTTTAATTAAAAATTTAATTAAAAATAATTAGAAAATTATTTTTATAAAAATGAATTTATTTTTGAACTCAGAGCATCGATATTATGTTATGGTAATTTTTGGGGATTTTTCTGAAAAAAATGAATTTTCGATGAATAGTGTATTTATTTAAAAATAAAATTAAAAATATTTAGAAAATTATTTTTATAAAATGGAGTTCATTTTTGAAATCATAGCATTGATATTTGGTTAAGGTGAAATTTTGGGATTATTCTGAGAAAGTTGAATTTTCGGTGAATAGTGAAAGTATAGTTTTTAAGTTACGGGTTTTTAATGACATCATTAAATGATGTATTAAGTATATATTCAATATGGTCGAATTATGAATAGTAAGATAAGGTGTGAGGTGTCCCAAGTGGCCAATACCATGGGCAAATACCATGGTCAAGCCCATGGTTTTTCCAAAACCACTAGTGAGGTGTCCCTTGGCCATTAATGCCTTGTCCCCTCACTTTCCCTATAAATACCAAGCCCTCCTCTCATCCATTCGACTCCCCACTCATTACCAACGAATTTCTGGTCTCATTACCTCCCAAGGAGTCCTCCCAAGGTTCCCCCAAGCCCTCAAGGTCCCAACCTTTGAGGTTTAAGAGTTACATTTTAAGGTAAGGGATCCGAACCCTCTCTTTCTTTTCAAGTGATCTCTTTTATGTCAATCCTTTTATGCTCCATGTTCTTAGGTTGGAGGATGTTCTTTTATACTCCTCTTACTGCAATTTTTATGTTCATATGATGATATACCCCCTCTTACTCTCATCATTTCGTTTTAAGAATGTTTAAGTGGCGCCGTTAGGCTGCCGAATTTTCAAGGGATTCATTCACCTTTCTCTTTTTCAAAGTTCAACTTTCATGTCAAGTATTTCAAGTTCTTTTTAATTATGTTGGGGTATGATCTCTATATTTATCATACTGATCTTTTATGATCATATGATGAGAGACCCCATTTGATCTTTTCAATTCAGTATTTTGAAGTTTTAAGTGGCGCCGTTAGGCTGCCGAATTTTTTAGTGGTTCTTCACCCTTCTCGTTTTGAAGTTCTACTTTCATGTCAATTCTTTCAAGTTACTTTCTATTATGTTGGGGTATGATCTCTATATCTATCATACTGGACTCTTATGTTCATATGATGAGAGACCCTATTTGACCTTGTCAATTCAATTTTGTTGAAGTTTAAGTGACGCCGTTAGGCTGCCGAATTTTCACAAGAGAAATCTTGTTTTTTTTCCTTCCTTTCATGTTCTTCATTTCATATGGTATATTTTCAAATTTCATTACCATGTTCTTAAATCCCTTATATTTTTCCCTCTACTGTTTGATGGGTCATTTATGAATGTTTGACCCATGTCCCCTCTCTTCTCAATGTTTTTAAAATCTTGTAACATAGCCGTTATGCTGCAGAATTTTCGTCTCAAAGTGCCTCTCTCTCTTTTCTAAAAATTATTTTATGTTATAAAGTGAATACTCAAAGCTCTTATTTCTACAGGGTTATTCACACAAATATCAAAATGTTCTATTTTAAATTCTGGGATTTACATACATGAGACCCGCTCTCCCCTTCCGTGGGTTTAAAGTGGCGTAAAGATCATGTCTTTAAAGCAGTTTTTAAAACGTTATGATTATGAAATGAAACCCATTTATTTTATGCTATATGGGTTATTTATGAAATGTTTGATGATGATATATGTGGCTGACATGATAATAAAGGCAAATTTAAGGGTGCGCCCTGATAGCGCTCCAATGCATTGGGTAAAGACTTAATCTCTAGAGATGACCATTTTAACGACGCCTTGGTGAATAACCTTGGTAATTTTTAACGACACCTTGGGGATGGACCTTGGTGAAACGAAACGATTGTCAATATTAAATGTTGCAGCCACATCTTCAAGTTATGAAAAATGTTGTTTTTATTATGAAATGCCTCATGATTTATTTCTCATGCCTTAAAGTTCTTTTCATGTCCTTATTGAAGTATATCAAGTTCACATGTAAAATGTTCCTCTTGTTTCCCTTACTGGGCTTTCTGCTCACCCTTTCTTTTGATGTATGTCCCCAGGTTATGAGATGCAGTAATGAACCTAGGATGAACTTAAGGAGAAGCCTTTCAAGTGTTTAAGAAGAATGCTTTATGTTGTTTTCATGTATTATTTTCCTGGTTTCCAAGACACTAAACCTTAAAGATCCTCAGTTGTGTGTAATATAATGAAAGTTTATGTTATAAAATGGCGGGATGCTATAGTTGGTATCAAAGGATGGTTTAGTTATTTGTGGAAATTAGGATATAAAAACTTTAGGAAAAACCCTATAGAAGAGTTTAAATATAGGAAGTCTTCCTGGTATTTTGGTGAGTATTGAGTAAGGGGTTTCCAAGCAAATACATCCCTGTCTGGATACGAGCAGGTAGAGGTGGCTCTGGCACAGATGTACATAGGGGTAAAACCCGAAAACACCGCTTTGAGCTAGACTCTAACGGGAACTGGTACACGACAACGGGGCTTGCTGCACTCTTGGTTACGACACTCCCGGGGGATATGCTTTGGTAAATTCATAAGCTTAGTATGAACCATTGTTAAAGGAATAAAGATAAAATAAAATAACGGTTCACATAAGAATATATGATCATGGATAACCTAGAAGGGAACCTAGGGGATCACAAGTTAGGGTATACTTTACTCTTACATGTTATCCTTAGATGCTTTAAGTTTCTTTTCATGATTATTGGCTAAGTATTTAAGTCCCTAACTATAGCTTCTTTTCTTAGTTAATGGCTGGAAATGGAAGAACATGTCCCAACAACCAATGTGATAGTAAATGCTATGATTGCCGTATTAATACGACAGAGATGATTAGGGGATTAAAAGATGATTATTATTTTGGAAGACGTTCACTATTTTGAGGACCATGTATGATAGATTACTACGGAATTTTCATTGAGGAGTAAGGTTGACTTATATTTTGAAGAATCAATGAATTTAAGGTGGACTTAGAGTAATTTAGGTTACTTAAGGGAATGATTAACCTATCTTGGGTAAAATATGTTTAGGTTAGCTACTTTTGTTATAAGATGTTAGGAGTGGTTGATGTTGTTTGGAGATGAACAATGAAAGTTATTTTGGAAGACTATGTTATCAAGTCCTTCTTGTATTTGGGTTTCAATCTTAGTTTGGTTTACTTTGAGGAATTTTAAGGACCGTTATTTATGGAATGGTCTATGATGAACTTTGGGTAGTACCATGGAACTTTGATGATTTAAAAGTAGTTTCCATTCCTATGGGATTCTTATTTTTGAAGAGTTGTTTTACCTTAACCTTTCTGTTTTTGGGATAATGTTTAAAGATAGAAGAAATAGATAGTTAATCTTTTGTAGATTATGTGATTCTATAGAAGATGATTCTTGTGCTTTTATGAGACCAAGTGTTTTTGAATTCTCATCATTTGGAGAAAAGATTAGTGTTGGTAGGGACTTGTTAAAGGATGAAACTCTACTTGAAGGTAGGTATATTTTCTTATGTTTTTGTTCTATGTAGTAAATGAAATCCTCAAAATTATGAAAAGAAACGTAAAACAAAAATGTTGTTGGTTTACGTTTCCTACTAGGTAATCAAAGACCGTTTACACACATCATAAGTTTGGGATTTTCTCATGGTTAACTTTCTCCTAATCATGTTCTCTATCACTCTCCCTCAGAACTTGACCCTTTGTTTTTTCCTCCATGTCCATGTTTTCCTACATGGAACCCTAGTGTGGGTTAACTCGGGTGACCATTGTACTTCCCTTTCTTTATTATAAAGTAATAGTTTTACTGACTCCTTTTCTGATGTGGGACTTTCAAGGAAATTTCAAAACCCAATTTTAAAATTGCGAGGACGCAATTTCTTAAGGGGGGAAGATTGTAACGACCCGAAATTTTTAAATAAATTTTGTTTCCTAATTTTATGTGTTATTGTTATACTCAACAAAAATGTTTTATTTGATAAACATGATTATAATTAAAATGAGATCAGTGGGTTTTGAATATTATATAACCATCGGTCAACATGACCGCTGTGAACAAAATGTTTTGATTATTGTCTCTAAATATAAGTAATTTTGGTTAATTATTATAGAAAGAAGATTCGATGGCCTCACCTAGTAGTCATGGACCGATCGAAGCCCATATAACAGAGCTTGGGAAGGAGGTAGCACCATTGGCCTTTGCTCTGGACCAAACCCAAGCCGAACTTCATCATGTGAAGCTAGAACGGAATCGCCTTCGCAAGAAGTTCAAACTGATAGAAATTACTACTCGGGCAATGTTGACCGAGCCGCCCCAAGATTCTATCACCCTAGCACACCTTACTCTTAGGTCCTATGCTGGTATTATAAGGGGCTATGTAACGAGACCGTAATTGCCTTGTGTAATCCTTGTTTTAAATAAAAATTGGGATTTCTTCTTATGATGAAGTTTATGAATTTTCAAATGACTGGATAAAAATAGTATGCATATTTTTCATGAATTTTCAAAAGGATATTAAAAAAAAATGTTTGTGTAAACCTTAAATAATTTAAAATGTGTAATGATTCTAAAAAAATGGTCTTCTACAATTATGTTCAGTATGAAATTTAGAGTCTAATAAGATCAACATCATTTTTGACGAATAGTAAATTATGAATAGTGATTTTATGATTAGGATTAGTAATATGACCAAATGGATTAGTAATCTTACTTAAATAAAGTTTTAAAATAATCTAGGCACCTTGATTAAGTAATGTGATTCAATAAAATGGTTAAATAACGGTTTCATAAATTATTATTCTAGTATTAGTTTTTTCGGATGAATAGTGTTTTTTAATTAAAAATCTAATTAAAAATAATTAGAAAATTATTTTTATAAAAATGACTTTATTTTTGAACTCAGAGCATCGATATTATGTTATGGTAATTTTTGGGGGTTTTTCTGAAAAAAATGAATTTTCGATGAATAGTGTATTTATTTAAAAATAAAATTAAAAATATTTAGAAAATTATTTTTATAAAATGGAGTTCATTTTTGAAATCATAGCATTGATATTTGGTTAAGGTGAAATTTCGGGATTATTCTGAGAAAGTTGAATTTTCGGTGAATAGTGAAAGTATAGTTTTTAAGTTACGGGTTTTTAATGACATCATTAAATGATGTATTAAGTATATATTCAATATGGTCGAATTATGAATAGTAAGATAAGGTGTGAGGTGTCCCAAGTGGCCAATACCATGGGCAAATACCATGGGCAAGCCCATGGTTTTGCCAAAACCACTAGTGAGGTGTCCCTTGGCCATTAATGCCTTGTCCCCTCACTTTCCCTATAAATACCAAGCCCTCCTCTCATCCATTCGACTCCCCACTCATTCCCAACAAATCTGTGGTCTCATTACCTCCCAAGGAGTCCTCCCAAGGTGCCCCCAAGCCCTCAAGGTCCCAACCTTTGAGGTTTAAGAGTTACATTTTAAGGTAAGGGATCCGAACCCTCTCTTTCTTTTCAAGTGATCTCTTTTATGTCAATCCTTTTATGCTCCATGTTCTTAGGTTGGAGGATGTTCTTTTATACTCCTATTACTTCCATTTTTATGTTCATATGATGAGATACCCCCTCTTACTCTCATCATTTCGTTTTAAGAATGTTTAAGTGGCGCCGTTAGGCTGCCGAATTTTCAAGGGATTCATTCACCTTTCTCTTTTTCAAAGTTCTACTTTCATGTCAAGTCTTTCAAGTTCTTTTTAATTATGTTGGGGTATGATCTCTATATTTATCATACTGATCTTTTATGATCATATGATGAGAGACCCCATTTGATCTTTTCAATTCAGTATTTTGAAGTTTTAAGTGGCGCCGTTAGGCTGCCGAATTTTTAAGTGGTTCTTCACCCTTCTCGTTTTGAAGTTCTACTTTCATGTCAATTCTTTCAAGTTCCTTTCTATTATGTTGGGGTATGATCTCTATATCTATCATACTGGACTCTTATGTTCATATGATGAGAGACCCTATTTGACCTTGTCAATTCAATTTTGTTGAAGTTTAAGTGACGCCGTTAGGCTGCCGAATTTTCACAAGAGAAATCTTGTTTTTTTCCTTCCTTTCATGTTCTTCATTTCATATGGTATATTTTCAAATTTCATTACCATGTTCTTAAATCCCTTATATTTGTCCCTCTACTGTTTGATGGGTCATTTATGAATGTTTGACCCATGTCCCCTCTCTTCTCAATGTTTTTAAAATCTTGTAACATAGCCGTTATGCTGCAGAATTTTCGTCTTAAAGTGCCTCTCTCTCTTTTCTAAAAATTATTTTATGTTATAAAGTGAATACTCAAAGCTCTTATTTCTACAGGGGTATTCACAAAAATATAAAAATGTTCTATTTTAAATTCTGGGATTTACATACATGAGACCCGCTCTCCCCTTCCGTGGGTTTAAAGTGACGTAAAGATCATGTCTATAAAGCAGTTTTTAAAACGTTATGATTATGAAATGAAACCCATTTATTTTATGCTATATGGGTTATTTATGAAATGTTTGATGATGATATATGTGGCTGACATGATAATAAAGGAAAATTTAAGGGTGCGCCCTGATAGCGCTCCAATGCATTGGGTAAAGACTTAATCTCTAGAGATGACCATTTTAACGACGCCTTGGTGAATAACCTTGGTAATTTTTAATGACACCTTGGGGATGGACCTTGGTGAAACGAAACTATTGTCAATATTAAATGTTGCAGCCACATCTTCAAGTTATGAAAAATGTTGTTTTTATTATGAAATGCCTCATGATTTATTTCTCATGCCTTAAAGTTCTTTTCATGTCTTTATTGAAGTATATCAAGTTCACATGTAAAATGTTCCTCTTGTTTCCCTTACTGGGATTTCTGCTCACCCTTTCTTTTGATGTATGTCCCCAGGTTATGAGATGCAGTAATGAACCTAGGATGAACTTAAGGAGATGCCTTTCAAGTGTTTAAGAAGAATGCTTTATGTTGTTTTCATGTATTATTTTCCTGGTTTCCAAGACACTAAACCTTAAAGATCCTCAGTTGTGTGTAATATAATGAAAGTTTATGTTATAAAATGGCGGGATGCTATATGAATAGTAACCATATGTATATAGTAATAATATATATATCATATAGTTCTATATTTCATACACCTATATGAACTAAGTATGTGTGGACTTAAGTGAAAATATACCTGGAATACTAAGTGCAAGTTGAACCGGGCATTACTCAGTCATCCATACCCAGTATAAACAATACAATAAAATGATGAAATATTATACATTACCTATATCCTAATTGAGTTTGAGATATCATGGATGACACTCGGGATGGTGAGTGAGCCATCATGTCAAAACTCTAAAGAGGGTGCATGGAACCTCAACCCAATATCCTACATAGTATCCATGATGCGAGACGCCATGACTCAACACCCGATGTAAAGGAGTTTTATTTTACACCATGATCAATAAATAGATTACCATTATCCCACATCCCATTTTAGGTATAATTAATAATAATAATAGCAGGATCCATGTGATATTACCTCTAATTCTCTATATTTACCAATCCCATTATAAACAAGGGCGTTCCATTTATTACAATTTGAATTAATCATGTAAGTAAGAAAGTAATAAATGCAATTTCCTTTACAACCTTTACATTTAATTTCAATTAACCTATATAATTCATTCCATGCATGAAATCCATCTTGAAGCATTCCATTCAATATAGACAATACATATCATTTAAAATATTTAAAATAATCACGAAATGGAATCCATCATATCAATCAATTAAATTTATAACAAAAACCCCATTTTAAGAAAAAACAGTAATCAATAAGCTAATTTAAACGAAATAATTCCATTTAATCTAACAAGTCATGAAAATTTATTTAAGATGGCTCAATGTGGTACTTAGATGGTCCCATGGTCTAATTCGAAAATTACCTATGTGGGAAATCCCATTCATTAATAAATCCAGTCTATTAGAAGGATCTTGGTCTATTAATCATGTATATAGAACATGGTCAAATTCACCTAAGATCATAATTAAGGGAAATTTCCTAAAAATGCAAATAAATAGGCATAATAAAATAATTATGGCATCCTAGGTTTTTATTACATAACTTTTCATTACAATTTACAACCAGAGGATCTTTAAAGTTTAGTGTCTTGGAAATCAGGAATATAATACATGAAAACAACATAAAAATACTTCTAATACACTTTCAATGCATCGTGATTGGTTCATACTAATTAAAATTACTACTTCTCATAACCTGGAGACATACATCGAAGGAAAGGGTGACTAGAAGGCCGAGTAAGGAAAACAAGGGAATCAGTTTACTTGTGAAATCAATAAGAACGTGATAAAAACCTAAAGACATGAGAAATGGAAGTAGATGAATTTAATAATGAAAAGAACATGAACCATAACATGAATATTTGGCTACAAAATTTAATTTAGACATTCATGAACATATCACCAAGGTTCATTCCCAAGGTGTCATAAAAATTACCATGGTTATTCACCAAGGTATCGTGAAACTTTTCATCTCTAAAGTTTAAATTCTTTACCCAATGCATTGGATTGATATCAAGGAGAACCATTAATATGTCATTATTTTCATGTGATCCACATAGATAATAATCAATCATTTCATAAATAACCCATGGAGAATAAAATAAATGGGTTTCCTTTCAAGATCGTGACGTTTTAAAAGTTCATAAAAATAAGATCATTAGGTCATTTATAACCCCTGTAAAGGGAGTGAGGGTTATATGTATTTCAATTCCTGAATCAAATATATCATTTTTTTATTTATGAACATCCATAGAAACGAAATAGGTCTGGGTATTCACATAAATAAACAAGAGAATTTCATGAGAGAAAGAGAGAGAAATTTTGAGATAAAAATTCTGTATCATAAATGCTACATGACATCCTTTTAGAAAACATTAAAAAGAGAGGGTACAAGGGTAAACAACTCATAAATAATTTATAATACAGTATAAAGGAATAATAACATGGAGATAATAACATGGTATGAATATTTGAATGACATACCACATGGAAATGAATCATTAAAGAAAAGAGAAAAATGAGATTACTTTTACGAAAATTCGGCAGCCTAACGACGCCACTTAAAATTTCTGAATATCAATTGGTGAGAGAGGAAAGGGTATATCATCATTTGGATATGAAATATACAGTAGTAAAGATATATAATAACAAACCCCCACATAATAAAATGGAAACTAGAAGACATAACATAAAGGAAGTCATGACCTAAAAGAGGAGGGTGAAAGACTCCCTTACCATGAAGAGTAACTTCGAAAGCTTGAACGTCGGGACCTTAGAAGGCTGTAAGGAACCTTGGGATGACTCCTTGGGAGGTAAAGAGACCTAAAATTCGTTGAGGAAGATTTTGGAATGAAATGAATGAGGGAATGGAATGGTATTTATAGGAAAATGGAGGGAATAAATTATTAATTTCCACGGGACACCTCATCGGTTGTATTTGCAAAAACATGGGATTGGACATGATATTTGACCGTGGTATTGGAAAATTAGAACACATCATTGAATATATCACTACTAATATGTCTACCAGAAATCTAACATCATTATTACATCATTAATGATGCCATTAAACACCCGAAACTCAAAACTGTATTTTTACTATTAAACAAAAATTCAACTGTTTCAGAGAAATCCCAAAAATTCACCCTAACCTAATATTGATACTCTGAATTAAAAGATGAACTCCAATTTATGAAAATAAATTTTTAAATATTTTTAATTTAATTTTTAAATAAAATCAATATTTATTCCAAAAATACAACTTTAAAACTATAAATCATTTTGTAACACCATAAAAATGTAATCAAGGTCCCATAAAATTATAATATAACAATAATACAATGAAGTAACAATTTATGTTTACATTTTATGAAAATATATTTCCATTTTAAATTATTTAATTAATTATAAAATTGTAAATAAAATATTTATGACATACAAAAATACCAAAACATATACTATGATCATTTTTTCACTTTTAAGATGGTTAAATTGTATTTATACATTTATGGGTGAAGTTTCTATTTTTTGGGCCAATTTACTATTCATTACTATTCAATACTATTCATACGTGTATGTTACTATTCATACTTTACTATTCACTAAAAATCAAGTTGATCTTATTAGACTCTAAATTTCTCACTGATCACAACTGTAGAAGACCATTTTCTGAAAATAATTTCACATTATTAATTATTTAAATAGTACAAAAATAATTTAAAATACCCATTTTCCCCTAAATTCATCAATAATACACATCCTATATTTATCCAGATATTTGAAATTCACAGACATTCACATAATAAGAAATAAAAGTTTTATTTATATAAAAGGATTACACAAAGAAACTAATGTCTCGTTACATAGCCCCTTATAACACCAGCATAGGACCTAAGTGTGAGGTGTACTATGGGGATATAATCTTGGGGTGAATCAGACAACTTTTCCCAAGTGGTGATTTCTATCAACTTGAACTTCTCCCTTAGAAGATTCTTTTCAAGCTTCATATTTTGAATTTCAGCTTGGGCTTGGTCTAGAGAAAAGCCCGATGATGCTACCTCCTTCCCAAGCTCCGACAGATGGGATTCATATGGCTCGAGTATACTGGATGAGGCCATTCAATATTCTTTCAATATTAATTAACCAAGATAACTGTATTTATAAAAACACAATGTTATTATTATAGTTTTCACTACGGGAAAAAGGGCTTTTTGTGATGGGAATAAATCCCGTCGCAAATAGTCCTGTTAAAAACTTATTTGCGACGGGAGGATTTTCCCGTCGCAAATAACTACTTATTTGCGACGGGGAAATCCCACCCGTCGCAAAAAGGTTGGCGCGCATTGCACGCCAAAACGCGGGAAAATTATTTGCGACGGGTGGTTACCACCCATCGCAAATAACCGACGGTGGTAAAAAGTATTTGCGACGGGAATATACCCCCGTCGCAAATAACCTGCGGCGGTAGAAACTATTTGCGACGGGAATATACCCCCGTCGCAAATAGTATGTCGGCAGGTTATTATTTGCGACGGGTCCCATCGCAAATAACTATTTAACCGTTGACCGTAATAAATGCGGGCTAAAGTATTTGCGACGGGTCCCGTTGAAAATAGTATTATTTGCGATGGGAAACCCGTCGCAAATAGTCCCGTCGCAAATAATCTAACTGATAAATACACCCAGCCGTTTTTTTTCCATTCACTCTCAACTTCTCTAATTTTAGAGTTCACAGTTTCTTAAGTTTAATTTTTTTTGCAGATTTGATATTGAAGTCTTCAACAATTATCTGAGATCAACCTCAGATCAATTTTGAAGGTATTTATGTTATTTTTAATTTAATATTTATTTTTAATTTTTTATTAGTTTTAATTTTTTTTAATTAGTTGTAATTTAATTATGTTTAGATTGTTTTGTTATTTAATAAATTTAAATTATTAGTATTCATTGTTTATAGTTAATGGTAATTAGGAGTAATTAATAATAATTAGAAATAATTAATAATAAATAGGAATAATTAATAATAATTAGTCATAATTAGGAATAATTATAGTTATATATATATAGTTATATTTAGCCATATATTAATATAGATTTATATTAATATAAATATATTTGGTTATATGAATGAATAAATATATATATATATATTTATTCATATATTAATATATATATTTATTCATATATTAATATATATTTATTCGTATATTAATATATATTTATTCGTATATTAATATATATTTATTTGTATATTAATATATATTTATTCGTATATTAATATATATTTATTCTATTTGTATATATATATACATATAGATATATATATATGTAGTTATAAGTTTTTATTCGTATATTTATTTGTATATTAATTATTATATATTTATAAGCTTAGTTTTAAATAAATTTATAAAATATGTGTTTTTATGTGTATTTATAAATAAATACATAAATTCATATATACAATACACACACACACACACACACACACACACACACACACATATATATATATATGTATAGTTATGAATGAATACATAGAAATGAGGGGGTGAAAATCCTCTGAGAATGTTAAAATGACGATAACTTTTAATCCGTAAGTCCGTTTCAACTCCACAACCAGTCAAATCGAAGAACATGAAACGATCTTCGATATGATATGCGGTACAGGCCAAACGGACATCTGGATCGGAAGTTTTAGCCATTTGATTGTTAAAAGGACCATAACTTCTAATCCAGGAGTCGGTTTCAGCTCTACAATCAGTCAAATCGAAGAACATTAAAAGATCTTAGACATGATATATGGTATAGGTTTATCGGACATCGGGATCAGAAGTTATAGCTGTTTGAACGGTGAAAAACCGGGGTGCCACAACTAAAAACTCAGTTTTGGAGCCCTTCGGGGCCTTTTTGGGCCTCGAAAAAACCTTGGACGGGTTTCAACTGTCTATAAGGCTGTAGAGCTCGTCGCAAGCTTCGATTTGATATGTTGTAGAGCTCAAACGGAGTCCCGGATCAAAAGTTATGGCCGTTTGAAGTTTGGGTTTCATTTTCTTCTTATTTTCCATCTTTCATTAATTTTTTTATTTTTTTTATATTCAAAGAGTTATTAAATGACTATTAATTGATAAAAATTATGTAATTATTAATTAAAAATATTTTGTAAAATATTTTATAACCCACATTTACTGAACATCTTATACATTCATATTTGATTTTTATTCATCCTTTCTAAAACATATTTTAAAAATAAATATTATATTTATATCAATATAAATAGGTTTATTGATTTATATATTAATAAATAATTTTTATTTTTTTTTAAATTTTTTATTATTATTTGCGACGGGCCCGTCGCAAATAGTTTCTTCGAAGGAACTATTTGTGACGGGAAAAGGCCCGTCGCAAAAACTTATTTGCGACGGGCCCGTCGCAAATAAGTGTTTTTGCGACGGGCCCATCGCAAAAAAAATTTGTTGCGACGGCGTTTTCCGCAACGGGCGATTTGCGACGGATCCCCGTCGCAAAAAGGCATTTGCGACGGGATCCCGTCGCAAATGACCCGTCACAAATGCCTATATTTCCTGTAGTGTTTCAACAGTTATATTGACTAATGGTCATATAATAGTCAAAACCCAATGGTTTTATTTTAATTATACCAACTTAATTAATTAAAGGATATAGTTTTGTTCAGTATAAAAAAAATAACACTCAAATTTAGGAAACAAAAATAATTAAAAAGTTCGGGTCGTTACATTCTTCCCCCCTTATGAAATTTCATCCCCGAAATTTTATCTCGTACCCTCTGATGAGAAAAGGTGTGGGTACTTATGTCTCATAGACTCCTCCAGTTCCCACATGGATTCTTCACATTTTTGGTTCCTCCACAACACCATAACAAGGTGGGTAGTCTTGTTGCGTAGAACCCTGTCTCTACAATTCAAGATCTCCACCGGCTGCTCCTCATAAGAGAGGTCATGTTCCAGTTGTAGCACCTATGGATGTAGTACATGTGAAGGGTCAGGTATGTACTTCTTCAAGAGGGATACATGGAAGAAATCATGAAATAGTGCTAGATTTAGAGGAAGTGCAAGTCGATAGGCCACTATTCCCACACGATCAATGATTTCAGAGGGGCCAATGTACCTAGGGCTAAGCTTCCCTTTTTTCCCAAACCTCATGACTCTCTTCCAAGGATAAATCCGAAGAAAGAATTTGCCACCACCATCAAACTCCAAGTCCCTTCGACTTTTGTCGGCATAGATCTTTTGCTGACTCTAAGCAGCATTAATGTGTTGTTGGTTGGCATGGACCTTTTCTGTCATCTCTTGCACAAGATCAGGCCCAAGAACCTTTCTCTCACTAGCTTCATCACAACAAGTAGGAGTTCCAAATCGTTTCCCATATAGAGCTTTATAGGGTGACATTTGAATGATCTAGTGGAATCTGTTGTTGTAATAGTACTCAACTAAAGGGAGATGTTGATCCCATCCACCTTTAAATTCCATTGAGAATGTTCTCAACATGTCCTTGAGTGTTTGAATAGTCATTTCATATTGGCCATCAGTTTTGGGGTGATAGGTCATACTACAATTCAATTCAGTGCTCAGAGCTTATTGAAGAATTCTCCAGAATTTTGATGTGAACCTTGGATCATGATCAGATACGATAGAAAGTGGAACTCCATGCAGCCTTAAAACTTCATTCATGTAAATCCTGGCAAGTTGATCAAGAGATAAATCTTCCCAAATGAAGATAAAATGTGCAGTCTTGGTGAGACGGTCCACAATAACCCATATCACATTGTTTCCTTTGTAAGTTTTTGGGAGACCAGTGACAAAGTCCATAGTGATACTGTCCCATTTCTGTTCTAGTATGGGTAGTGGTTGCAATACCCCTTTAGAAAGTTGTTTCTCTGCCTTAACTTGCTGACTTACTAGGCACCTTGACATGTAGTCAGCAATCACCCTTTTCATATTATCCCAATAATATTGATCACGAAGGTCCATATACATTTTCATGCTACTAGGATGTAAAGGGAAAGTAGAGCTATGAGATTCATCCATCAGCTCCTTCTTTATTTTTGGAATATATGGAACACATATTTTTGTACGATGTGATGACCCAGACCCCCCTTGGTCCCTTCCTTTGCCAAAATCCGGATCCTTAAGGGGTACGGATCGGTGCGACCGATCGGTGAGACCGATCGGTGAGACCGATCGGTGAGACCGATCGGTGTGACCGATCGGCGGAACCGGCCGACGTCACCCGGCCTTGCCAAGTTGTTCCAGTAACATGCACAAAAGTTTAATTAAATACTGAATCGGATCATGAGTCGGTTTAAACCACTCAACACCTTTAATGATGAGTCAAGCCACGTGGTCAACCCACGACTTCCACGTCTTACGCGGTTCGACGTTTTTATCTCAACCGTTCCCGGCTCTTATAAATTAAGGGTTAGGCCGTGGTTTTCCCCCTTCTTCGATCGTGGCTCTTCTGGTGCATCGGGACCGCCGCGTCGTTATCCGTAAAGTTCCGCACCCCCGGCCTAAACGTCGATCATCTATCAACAGGTAGGGAATTTCTTTCGTCTCTCACTTCTATGCATCATGCGGGGTGGGCGTTATCTTTTGTTCTCATGAGAAATGGTTGAGCCTTTAAATGAAGATAATAACTGGTTAAAGAAGGGGAAGGGGTTGTGATCATTGTTTATTCCTTATCTTGTGATCATCCTTTTTAGTTGTGCTGGTTTATGTTTTCTGAGAATTGAGGCCGTCGGTGGTCGTTGTATGGGCACTGATAAATCCCCTCGTGATGTTTTAAATGAATTGCTGGAAATGTGGGAGGGGATGGGATCCCCTGTTCTGTTTATACTCTCGGTGGCTGTGTGAATTTGGGGATGGGATCTCCTGTTGGTATGGATTCGGTGGTTGTCAGTTTTAAATCCGGGTGGTTACTTAAAATATCACAAATTGGGGAGAGATCCTCTGTTAACAGAACCGGGTGTGAGTGTTTTAGTTGATCCTTGCTTTTGACGCTTTACTTGGTTATGCTTATGGTAGTTGCCCAGTAGTGCTTAAAATTATTTGAACATTTTGACTGAACGTGGGACAAGAATGGGACAAATGGTTTTGTGGGCAAGGGTCGTGAAGTGTGACTTGGGTGCAGTGGTGTGTTCTGTAGGTTGGCTAGGAAAACCTAAGCTTTGGGTGAGTGTTTGTTACCTATATCTATACCTGTAGATTTGTGTTTCTTATTCGCGCCCCACCCAAGTTGAGCACTCAGTGCCGAACACCCCCATTTATGGGGGAAGGGTGTTTTTCCCAACACTATCCTTAGTGGCTGGTTATTAGCTCCTTTTCGGCTCCCTTTCCCGGATATCCCAAGTATCTTCGGGAAGGCTGTGATGGCCTGAAGTCCATTATTAGCCCAAGAACCTCCGGGCGGGGTGTTGTGGTGGTTGGCCAGGTGTGTGCGGCAGGTGGTTTCCCAAGTGTCTTCGGGATGAGGCCCAGGTGTCTTCGGGCGTGGCGGTGGTTGCTCTGGCCTAGGTGTTTTCAGGCATGGTTACATATGATAGTTGAGGCCCAGGTGTGTGCGGGCGGGATTCGGCAGTGGGACTGCGTGTGGTTGTGGCCCAGGTGTGTGCGGGCGGGTGTGGCAGTGGGACTGCGGTAAGAATGGCGGGATTGGTCCGATGCGTAGGATGTCTCAATAACCAGTGGGAAAGTGGCACGGGGTACCCAAACATCGATGTGCTCTTATATATATATTACTTGACTTGCGTTATTTGGGGAGCGAGCCTTGGTGAGGCATGGGATGGATAGTTGCCTTGTTAGTTTCTGGTTCTTCTCTTTTCTCACCGGACTTTAGTACGTTCCCCTACTTGTGCATGAGAGTCTTGGTTTTCCCTACTGAGTGCACTTGTATGCTCACCCTACGTACATAAAACTACTTTCAGGTTTCCAGGAGGACTTCGGGAATCACGCAGGACCTTACTAGCTCGCACTTTTGCAGCCGTTGCAGTTGTTCTCCTTTTCTTTTGGTACTTACCTTGTAGTCACCTTTTTGCACTTTGTGGCTTTCACTTTTGAAACATGCATGTGGGAATGGTTTACTTTTGGCTTTACTTTTCTTTCTACCTTGGTGTTGTTGGGTTTCCTCCTCCTTATCTTTCAATCCTATAAAATAAAAAGGGTAATTCCTTCCATTCGCGAGAATTTCCTATACCCTTGGTGCTAGTCGCCACTCCGGGACCTATTGAAGGCGGGTTTCGGGGGTCATTATCTCTCCTTCAACTTAAAGATGGAAGGGCTTGGCAACCTGCTGACCCTTCCCTCCTTTTGGTGAAGGCGGGTCGTGACAGAATGGTATCAGAGGCGGAGGTTGAGAGATAGGACGGAGTCTGGAGTTAGGCACAGTGAGGATTGCATGGGATGGTAAGGCAACGGTGTTGGGTGACCTTGGAGCGTGAATTAGGCTAGGGAAGACCGGCTAGGACACGGGATTTTAGGGCCCCCCGTGATCCGATGCAAGGACTCTGGGCCTACCGAACGACCAAGTGAGGCCACACTGATTGCGGGGTAGAGACCCTAGGAAAGGTACATGCATCATAATGACTTGTGTTCTTGTGTTTCTGGGATGTTTTGGGAATTAAGAATAAATTAAATATTAAGAAGTTTTAAGAACGATATTCTGCACTACTTGGGCTTAGGTATTCCTTGTTTATCGCGCAGCTATGGCACCTGGAAGGCGACCACGTGTGGTACAGGTGATCGAGACTCCTGAGATTACTTTGGCCAATCGGCAGAGAGCTGATCGAGAGGAAGAGGACGATCAGTGGAAGAAGACTCTTCGAGCCTTCCAGCGACAGGCCCTCGAGAAGTATGAGGGCAGCACCTCCGATATAAAGACGGAAGGCTGGCTAGAGGAGCTAGTCATAGCCTTCGGCCTGATTTGGGCCCCGACCGAGTACTGGGTTCCTCTGGCTGTTAGCCAGATGCGAGGGGCGGCACGTCAGTGGTGGATGCTTCACCAGGGGAGTAGGAAAGAGTCTGAGGTTTCCTGGGCGGATTTCGAGAAGGAGTTCCGGGCGGAGTTTCTCTCCTCGACAATGAAGGCGGAGAAGAGGCAGGAGCTACTCTCCCTCCATGAGGGGAGCATGTCCGTGAGGGAACTTGGAATCAAGTTCAAGGACCTCCTGCGTTTTGCTCCGGACCTCTTTCCCGATGAGGAGTCTCGGGCAAGACGCTTGGAGGAGGCGCTCTGACCCTCCCTCCAGTATGCTGTTACCCCCTTTACCCTTCCAACGTACTTAGAGGTTCAGAAGAAGGCCGAAGTGGTGGAAAGGATGCACGCTCTGGGCGGAGTGTCACGAGAAGGGATCCAGCTGGGACCATCGAAGGGGAAAGCCGTCAGCGCCAGGCCTCCAGCATCGGGACCCTCCAGGTTCCGACCCGCAGGGAGCTGGCCGCAGCAATTACAGTTTCGATCCCCTGGCCCACATTCTTTTCCTTCAGGCTCGGGACCACGGTGCTTCATCTGCGGGAGCCCTGGACATCTCCGGAGTCAGTGCCCCGATCGGGTGCAGTACAGCAGTGGCAGTCATCCCCAGCATCCGCCGCAGCAGCAGTTTCCAGCCAGACCCTTCCGGCAGCAGCAGCAGGGACAGCAAGCTCCCGCTCCTCCGCAGGCAGACATAGGAGGGGGAGGCCGACCTCAAGGCGCTCCCCAGGGACCCCGACCAGGGCGTGGTCGGGGAGGTGGCCGACAACCGAGGGGAAGGGGAGCTGGGCGTGGACAGTTACACGCCGCAGAAGCAACAGTTCCAGCAGGGCCAGAGGTTGTTCGAGGTACGATCAGTGTGTTTAGCACTCTTGCTTATGCTTTGTTCGATACTGGAGCTTCGCACTCCTTTGTTGCACCCAGTCTAGCCCGCGCCTTAGGTCTAGATGCCGAGAGACTTCCAGTGCCCCTGGTGTTGAGCACACCAGTTGGAGGTCAGACCGACTTGCTGTTCGTTTTTCGGGGATGTAGACTGATGTTAGGGCCACATCAGTCGGTTAGGGATCTCCTTCTGCTACAGATTCAGCCGTACGATGTCATCCTAGGCATCGACTGGCTATATTCTGTGTGCGCCGTCATCGACTGTTTCCAAAGAAGGGTGGTGTTCTCCAGTTTGGACGGCCAGCGTGTTACTTTCACCGGCGAGCGGAGCTGTCCGAAGGGAAACAGGAGGGAGGAACCTCTCCTCTCCTTGTTGACCAAACTGACGATAGAATCAGTAGATTCGGAAATGGTGGAAGTACCAGAGATCGTTCGTGAATTTATGGACGTCTTTCCTGAGGAGGTGACGACTCTACCCCCTCGGCGTGATATCGAGTTCGGGATAGACCTGCAGCCCGGCTCTCGACCCGTCTCGATGGATCCTTACCGGATGGCACCTTCGGAGCTACGAGAGTTGCGGATACAGATTGACGATCTGATGAAGAGGGGTTATGTTCGTCCAAGTGCGTCACCGTGGGGTGCTCCGGTCTTGTTCGCAAAGAAGTCAGATGGTGGCCTCAGGTTGTGCATCGATTACAGGAGGCTGAATCAGGTAACGATCAAGAATCGCTACCCTCTTCCGAGGATAGATGATCTTTTTGACCAGCTGAAGGGGGCAAGATGGTTCTCAAAGATCGACCTGCGATCTGGATACCACCAGCTGAGGGTAAAGGATAGAGACGTACCAAAGACGGCGTTCAGGTGTAGGTATGGGCACTTCGAGTTCGTGGTCATGCCCTTTGGTGTTACGAACGCCCCGGCCGTGTTCATGGGGCTTATGAACTCCATATTTCGGGAGTATCTGGATCGGTTTGTGGTGGTATTCATCGACGATATCCTGATCTATTCAAGGTCAGAAAAGGACCATGCAGAGCACCTGAGGACAGTTTTGGAAGTCCTCCGACAGCACCAGCTCTACGGGAAGTTGTCAAAGTGCAAGTTCTGGAGACGAGAAGTGCGCTTCCTCGGGCACGTAGTGTCTGAGCAGGGGGTAGCAGTCGACCCATCAAAGGTTGAGGCAGTTGTTTCTTGGGCAGCACCCAAGAATGTGGCGGAAGTTCGGAGTTTCCTCGGACTGGCAGGTTACTACCGGAGATTTGTACCCAACATCTCCCGAGTAGCAGCCCCTTTAACGGCTTTGACCAAGAAGGACCAGGTTTTCGTGTGGAGCGAGCAATGAGAGTCATCCTTCAGCTACCTAAAAGAAAAGCTGGTTAGTGCCCCAGTGTTGAGATTACCAGAAGAAGGGATGTCCTATGAGGTATTTTGTGATGCTTCAGGATAGGGCCTGGGATGCGTGTTGATGCAGCAACAAGGGGTGATCTCTTACGGGTCCAGGCAGTTACGCCCCCATGAGCATAACTATGCCACCCATGACCTGGAGCTTGCAGCGGTCGTTTTTGCGCTAAAGTTATGGCGGCACTACCTCGTCGGGGAATGCTTTGTGGTCTTCACAGATCACAAAAGCTTAAAGTACATCTTCTCCCAGCGGGACTTGAACTTGCGACAACGGAGATGGGTGGAGTTCCTCCAGGACTACGACTTTGAAATCTCTTATACTGAGGGCAAGGGCAATGTGGTGGCCGATGCCTTGAGCAGGAGGACGCAGAAGGATGCGGTCCGAGAGTCGGAAAATGCCTGGGAGGCAATGGAGGAGTTGGCTTCCTTACACCTGGATGCAAAGATGGATAGTGGCAGAGGCTGCCTATATCAGATGATAGTGCAGTCGTCATTGTTTCGACAAGTGGAGGAGTCTCAGTGGGGAGACCCCGAGTGCGAAGTGATGCGTGATCGGGTTGACCAGGGTGATGCTCCAAGAGAATGGATAGAGGATGGTCAGCACCAGATGCTTTTCCAGAAAAGTTTGTTTGTTCCAATAGTGATGCGTGGCAAGGTTCTCAGTGAGTTCCACAACTCACCCCTGGCAGTGCACCCAGGAGTTACCAATATGTACCAGGGGCTGAAAAGGCAGTTCTGGTGGCCCGGAGTTAAGCGAGCGGTGGCAGAATTCGTGGCCAAATGCTTAGTATGTTAGCAAGTGAAGGCTGAACACCGGGTTCCAGGCGGCCTACTGCAGCCTTTAGCTATTCCCGAGTGGAAGTGGGATGACATCTCAATGGATTTCGTCACGGGACTACCCAAGGTCCAAGGAGGGTGCGACGCCATTTGGGTGGTAGTGGACAGGTTGACGAAATCAGCTCACTTTCTGGCAATCAGGGAGTCAAGTACTGTGGATGCTTTGGCACGGAAGTACGTGAATGAGGTGGTGCGGTTGCATGGAGTTCCGAGGTCTATAGTCTCGGATAGGGATGCACAGTTTACCTCACGAATCTGGAGAGGATTGCAGCATGCGTTTGGCACCCAGTTACGCCTTAGCACTGCTTTCCATCCCCAGACAGATGGACAAACGGAGATAACCATCCAGACCTTGGAGGATATGCTACGGGCATGTGTTCTGGACTCAGGAGAGTCGTGGGTGCGATACTTGCCTCTAGTAGATTTTTCCTACAATAATAGCTACCACTCTACCATCGGTATGGCCCCGTTTGAGGCTCTGTACGGGAGGCCATGCCGTTCACCTGTGTGTTGGACCGAAGTAGGAGAGGCAGGCATCCTTGGCCCGGAGGTAGTTCAGAACACGACAGAGAAGATTCAGCTCATACGGGAAAGGATGAAGGCGGCCCAGGATCGACAGAAGTCGTATGCTGATACCAGGAGAAGGCCCTTGGAGTTTGAGGTTGGAGACCACGTGTTCTTGAAGGTCTCCCCGCGGTGTGGACAACGGAGGTTCGGCAAGGGGGGTAAGCTTTCCCCCAGATTCGTCAGACCCTTCGAAGTGTTACGGCGGGTCGGCGAAGTGGCTTATCAGCTTGCGTTACCTCCTCCGCTGCTAAGGATACATGATGTCTTTCATGTATCCCAGCTCCGTCGTTATCTGCACGATGTTTCACACGTCCTTGATTGGGGTGAACTGGACATCGAGGACGACGCAACCTTTGTGAAAAAACCAGTGATGATCGAGGATCGCAAGGAGAAGGAGCTTCGTGGGCGAGCTATTCCCTTGGTTCGTGTGTTGTGGAGACATGGCGGGCTCGAGGAGAGTACATGGGAAAGGGAAGCACAGATGCGTGCCCAATACCCTGAGTTGTTTTGAGCTTTGTTCCTTTTGTACCTGCTGTGGTAGAATGTTTGACCTTTTTGGCTATGAAATGTACTAGTTCCTTTCCTCTGTTGTGTGTGAAAAGCCCCGGCTAAAGGGAAGAGGGAACCCGACCCCTAATCAAGACGCATTAAGGTGGATGCGATTGAACTCGTGCGGGCAAGTCAGTGCCGCCCAAAGCGGATAATATCTTGACATGGGGGAGGGGAACTCCCCAAACCCGCATGACCGGGCTGTTTGGCGTGGTATGTTGCTTAGTTCTTGTCAGGAGAGTGTTTTTAGTTAGCAGAGGTTCACTCCTAAGAGGTATCTTTCGAAGATTGTTGTTCGGACCCTCTCCTTCCTTCTGGTTTGTTGTGATTCTCGAGGATGAGAATCGTTTAAGAGGTATCTGATGTGATGACCCAGACCCCCCTTGGTCCCTTCCTTTTCCAAAATCCGGATCCTTAAGGGGTACGGATCGGTGCGACCGATCGGTGAGACCGATCGGTGAGACCGATCGGTGAGACCGATCGGTGTGACTGATCGGCGGAACCGGCCGACGTCACCCGGCCTTGCCAAGTTGTTCCAGTAACGCGCACAAAAGTTTAATTAAATACTGAATCGGCTCATGAGTCGTTTTAAACCACTCAGCACCTTTAATGATGAGTCAAGCCACGTGGTCAACCCACGACTTCCACGTCTTACGCGGTTCGGCGTTTTTATCTCAACCGTTCCCGGCTCTTATAAATTAAGTGTTAGGCCGTGGTTTTCCCCCTTCTTCGATCGTGGCTCTTCTGGTGCATCGGGACCGCCGCGTCGTTATCCGTAAAGTTCCGCGCCCCTGGCCTAAACGTCGATCATCTATCAACAGGTAGAGAATTTCTTTCGTCTCTCACTTCTGTGCATCATGCGGGGTGGGCGTTATCTTTTTTTCTCATGAGAAATGGTTGAGACTTTAAATGAAGATAATAACTGGTTAAAGAAGGGGAAGGGGTTGTGATCGTTGTTTATGCCTTATCTTGTGATCATCCTTTTTAGTTGTGCTGGTTTATGTTTTCTGAGAATTGAGGCCGTTGGTGGTCGTTGTATGTGCACTGATAAATCCCCTCGTGATGTTTTAAATGAATTGCTGGAAATGTGGGAGGGGATGGGATCCCCTGTTCTGTTTATACTCTCGGTGGCTGTGTGAATTTGGGGATGGGATCTCCTGTTGTCATGGATTCGGTGGTTGTGAGTTTTAAATCCGGGTGGTTACTTAAAATATCACAAATTGGGGAGAGATCCTCTGTTAACAGAACCGGGTGTGAGTGTTTTGGTTGATCCTTGCTTTTGACGCTTTCCTTGGTTATGCTTATGGTAGTCGCCCAGTAGTGCTTAAAATTATTTGAACATTTTGACTGAACGTGGGACAAGAATGGGACAAATGGTTTTGTGGGCAAGGGTCGTGAACTGTGACTTGGGTGCAGTGGTGTGTTCTGTAGGTTGGCTAGGAAAAACTAAGCTTTGGGTGAGTGTTTGTTACCTATATCTATACTTGTAGCTTTGTGTTTCTTATTTGCGCCCCACCCAAGTTGAGCACTCAGTTCCGAACACCCCCATTTATGGGGGAAGGGTGTTTTTCCCAACACTATCCTTAGTGGCTGGTTATTAGCTCCTTTTCTGCTCCCTTTCCCGGATAGCCCAAGTATCTTCGGGCAGGCTGTGATGGCCTGAAGTCCATTATTAGCCCAAGAACCTCCGGGCGGGGTGTTGTGGTGGTTGGCCAGGTGTGTGCGGCAGGTGGTTTCCCAAGTGTCTTCGGGATGAGGCCCGTGTGTCTTCGGGCGTGGCGGTGGTTGCTCTGGCCTAGGTGTTTGCAGGCATGGTTACATATGATAGTTGAGGCCCAGGTGTGTGCGGGCGGGATTCAGCAGTGGGACTGCGTGTGGTTGTGGCCCAGGTGTGTGCGGGCGGGTGTGGCAGTGGGACTGCGGTAAGAATGGCGGGATTGGTCCGATGCGTAGGATGTCTCAATAACCTGTGGGAAATTGGCGCGGGGTACCCAAACATCGATGTGCTCTTATATATATATTACTTGAATTGCGTTATTTGGGGAGCGAGCCTTAGTGAGGCCTGGGATGGGTAGTTGCCTTGTTAGTTTCTGGTTCTTCTCTTTTCTCACAGGACTTTAGTACGTTCCCCCACTTGTGCACGAGAGTCTTGGTTTTCCCTACTGAGTGTACTTGTATGCTCACCCTACGTACATAAAACTGCTTTCAGGTTTCCAGGAGGACTTCGGGAATCACGCAGGACCTTACTAGCTCGGACTTTTGCAGCCGTTGCAGTTGTTCTCCTTTTCTTTTGGTACTTACCTTGTAGTCACCTTTTTGCACTTTGTGGCTTTCACTTTTGAAACATGCATGTGGGAATGGTTTACTTTTGGCTTTACTTTTCTTTCTACCTTGGTGTTGTTGGGTTTCCTCCTTCTTATCTTTCGATCCTATAAAATAAAAAGGGTAATGCCTTCCATTCGCGAGAATTTCCTATACCCTTGGTGCTAGTCGCCACTCCGGGACCTATTGAAGGCGGGTTTCAGGGGTCATTATCTCTCCTTCAACTTAAAGAAAGAAGGGCCTGAAAACCTGCTGACCCTTCCCTCCTTTTGGTGAAGGCGGGTCGTGACATACGAAATATCAGTACACCTTCTTGATCTGTATTGATCCCATGAAACTTACCATCCTTCACAGCCTCAAATTTCTTTTGTAACAAAGGATCTTCTTTTTGATCTTTCTTGATCATCTCCAGTAATTGCTGTTGAGAAATCATTTTGGTTAGGGTTGATGATGTCCCTTACTTTATAATTCCCATGTCCAGTTTTACTAGGTCATTGATCAAAGGATATCTTTGAATCCTCATAATGGACAGAACAACTGGGTCTTTTCTGCTTAATGCCTCAACGACTTTGTTTTCTCTTCTAGGATGATAATGAACTAGAAAATCATAGTCTTTATGAAGATCCAACCATCTCCTTTGTCTCATATTCAATTCCATTTGTGTGAAAATTACTTCAAACATTGATGGTCTGTGTATATACCACATTTCTCCCCATAAAGATAGTGCCTCTATATCTTCAGAGCAAAAACGACCACAACCAGCTCTTGATCATGTTTAGGATAGTTCTGCTCATGAGTCTTCAACTATCGAGAGGCATAAGCAATGACCTTGTCAATTTTTATGAGTATTCACCCAATACCTTTCATAGATGCATCGCTAAAAATAATGAATCCTTATCCACTTGAGGGCAGAGCTAACATGGGTGCAGTAACCAATCTCTTCTTCAGATCTTGGAAGCTTTCCTCACACTCCTTTGTCAAGATGAACTTGACCCCTTTTGAGTTAACTAGGTTAATGGATTAGAATGTCATGAAAAGTCTTTCACAAACAACTTATAATATCTCACTAAGCCAAGGAAACTACGAATCTTAGTTATTGTTGTAGGATGATGCCAATCCTCTACAAATTTTGTCTTTGCAGGGTCAACTGTGATTCCTTCATTGGTAATAATGTGCCCCAAGAAAGAATCTTGTTGTAACCATAATTCACATTTACTGAACTTTCCAAAAAGCCTCTCCTACCATAGAGTTTGAAAAATAACCCTTAGATGATCTTCATGCTCCTCCTAACTTTTAGAATATATCAAAATATCATCAATAAAAAATACCACAAAGTTTTCAAGGTAGTTATTGAAGAATCTATTCATAAAATCCATAAAAATGGTAGGTGCATTATTCATTGAAAAAGGAATAACAACAAACTCATAATGCCCATATATTGATCGGAAGGAAGTTTTTGGAATATATTCTTTAATCACCCTCAATTGATGATAAGCAGATCGAAGATCAATCTTAGAGAATAATTGATCCCCATGAAGTTTTTCAAATAAGCCATCAATTCATGGAAGAGGGTATGATCCCGTTCAGTTCTCTATAATCTATGCATAGACGCATTGGTCCATCCTTCTTCTTCACAAAGAGAACAAGTTCTCCCCAAGGAGACACATTCAGTTGGATAAACCCCTTATCTAAAAGATCTTGGAGTTGTTTCTTTAATTCCTCCAGCTCCACATTTTCCATCCCATACGGGGTCTTCGATATTGGATGATATCGAGGTATGATATCAATAGAGAACTCTACCTCTCTTTCGGGGGGAGGTCCAGGTAACTCAGGAAATACGTCAACGTATTCCAAGGTGATGGGGACATTTTCTATCCTCAAACTCTTATTTAATTTACTTTTCACTGATCAATTCTATAAAGAATAATATAGGAGGTTCTTCTAGACAAATATCATGTTGACATATCTCTCCTAGGAAGAAACTGTAGGTTTTCCATTCAATACTATTGAGATTTACTTACTTCTGCATTTGATCTTAGCATTATACTTTGAGATCCATTCCATCCCTAGTATAATGTCGAATTCCAGCATGGGAATGACTACTAGATTTCTGATAATATTGTGCACACCAAATTAAATACTAGAGTTTCTAAACGCTGACGATGCTTGGATAATCCCACCAGAAGTCTTGGATGATAACTCTACTTTTAGAAAGTTGGGGGTTGATTTTAAATTATTTGCAAACTTGGAGGAAATAAAGGAATGTGTATACCCATTGTCAAACAATGTACTTTCTAGCTTTGAGAGAACAACAAGAGTACCTACTACCATTACTTTTGGAGCTTCAACTTCAGATATGGGGATTTCAAAAGCATGACCTTGCTCCCTTGGCCTTTGCTGAGGATGGTGGTGGTTCCCCTCCACTGCCCTCAGATCTAGACAGTGATTGGAAAAGTGCCTAAGTTGTCTACACTTAAAGAACTAGACATCAGGTAGGGTCTACACCATATTCTCCTTGTCATTAGTGTTTGTATGTTGAGGTTTCACCTCACTATGAAAATTTCTCGTAATATGGCCATCTCTTCCACACTAGTAGCATTTCCCACTCCCGAGCAGGTAGTTCCCTAAATGCTTCTTCCCACATTTATTACTCATGGGACGTTGTACTTTCTTGCCTCCTCTTCCCTGAACAAAATTCCTCCCTATGTTGGGCTCCATCGATCTCTTTTTTTCGTTTGATTTATGAGACCACTGCGTCTCACCGAACTCCAGTTCGAATTTCATTGCACTCTGTACGATATCCTCATTGCTGTCATAGTATCGGTTGGCTATATTCTTCCATAGATGAGGTATCAGTACACCGAAGAATCTATGAATCTTACCTTAAGGATCTATTAAAAAACTGGAGGTATAATGGTAAATTCTTGTAATGTTCATCTCGTAGATTCCCACAGATTCATTCTACTTCTGTTCTAGCTTGATAAACTCCTTCTCCATTCTTGTTCTCATGGAATGAGGGAAATTATTACTGATGAAGATCCCTCTGAACACTTCCCACCCCATAGAATCAACATCCACTCTTTGAATTGTGTTTTTAATCAGTTCCCACCACTGATTAGATTCTCCCTCTAAGCGATAGACATCTAGGGTGAACTTCTCTTGGTCTGAACAGCAGTGCATAGAAAAGATCTTCTCTATAGAGCTGATCCACTATTCTTCAATCAATGGGTTGGTAAATCCACTGAAGGTTGGTGGTTGTTGATGCATAAAGGACTCAACAGAATGTTTTTCCCTTCACGGTGACATAGGTCTCTCAGCTTTATTCAAGTTATTTTCCATAACTTGAGTCAGTTGGTTCATCATTCACATGAATGTTTCTATTATAGCTTCCATCGGAGGGCTGTCAGCGCATGGTCCATTGCGGTCACTATTTACACGGTTCCACCTATTTCCCCCTATTTCTAAAAGAATAAAACCTTAGTGAGAAACTTATTTCATTTACTATTCTTTTAACAATAAATGATTTTATGTCTTAAAACATCTTTAAACAATTACATTTCTCTATAAATCCTTCATAATGATTCATAAAAAGCTTATTATTAACCAAACATATCCAGTGGTAGTGTTGTAACTAAGAGTGCAGTAAGGCCCATTGTTTTGTACCAGGATACCCTCGGTCAACCCTGAAAACTCATTGTCCGTGTTTTCACTCCTTGGTACCTCTACGCCATAGCCACGTCTACCTTCTCGTATCAAGACATGGATGTATTTTCTTGATAAACCACTTACTCAATACTCACCAAAATACCAAGAAGTTTTCCTATATTTAATCTTTTCTATATGATTCGTCCTAAATTTTTCATAGCCTAATTTCTAAAAATAACTAAACTATCCTTGGATAACATCTATGGGATCCCACCTTTTTATTACATAACTTTTCATTACATTTAACAACCATAGGATCATTAAATACCAGTGTCTTGGAAATCAGGAACATAATACATGAAAACAACATAAAAAATCCTTATAATACACTTATAAGGCTTAATCATAGGTTCATCCTATGTACAATAACTGCATCTCATAACCCGGAGACACACATCAAAGGGAAGGGTGAGCAGAAGGCCCAATATATAAAACAAAAGAATCATTTTACTTGTGAAATCAATAAGAACTTGATAAAAACATAAATACTAGAGCAATGGAAGTAGAGGAATTTCATAATGAAAATAACATGAACAATAACATGAATATTTGGCTACAACACTTAATTTAGATATTCATGAACATATCACCAAGGTTCATCCCCATGGTGTTATAAAAAATACCAAGGTTATTCACCATGGTATCGTGAAACTTGTCATCTATATAGATTAAATTCTGTACCCAATGCATTGGAGCGCTATCAGGGAGCCCCCTTAATATGTCTTTATTTTCATATGTTCCACATATATCATAATCAAACATTTCATAAATAACCCATGGAGAATAAAATAAATGGATTTCATTTGAAGACCGCAACGTTTTAAATGTTCTTAAAAAAAGATCATTAGGTCATTTATAACCCATGGAAAGGGAGTGAGGGTTATATGAATGTCAATTATAGAATCAAATATATCATTGTTTTTATTTATGAACACCCATAGAAACAAAATAGTTCTGGGTATTCACATATATAAACAAGAGAATTTCATGAGAGAAAGGGATAGAATGTTTGAGATGAAAATTCTGCAGCACAACGGCTACATAACATCCTTTTAGAAAACATTAAAAAGAGAGGGTACAAGGGTAAAAAACTCATAAATAATTCATAATAATGTATAAAGGAATAATAAAATGGAGATAAGAACATGGTATGGATATTTGAATGACATTCCACATGAATAGGAAACATGAATGAAAAGAGAAAATTGTAATTTCTTTTATGAAAATTCGACAGCCTAACGATGTCACTTAAAATATACGAATATCAATTGATGGGAGAGAAAAGGGTATCTCATCATTTGGAAATGAAATATACAGTAGTGAAGATATAGAATAACAAACCCCCACATAATTAAATGGAAACTAGAAGACATACCATAAAGGAAGTAATGACTTAAAAGAGGAGGGTGAAAGGTTCCCTTACCATGAAGAGTAACTTCGAATGCTTGAAGGTTGGGACCTTGGGAGTCTTGAGGGAACCTTGGGAGGACTCATTGGGAGGTAAAGAGACCACAACTTCTTTGAGGATGATTTTGGAATGAAATTAATTTGGGAATGTCTTGGTATTTATAGGAAAAGTGAGGGAATAAATTATTAATTTCCATGGGACACCTCATCAGTTGTATTGGAAAAACCATGGGCTTGCCCATGGTATTTTCCCATGGTATTGGCCACTTGTGAGAACTCATAGTATATATCACTATTCATAAGTCGACCAGAAGCTTACAACATTATTACATCATTAATGATGTCATTAAACACCCGAAACTCAAAACATCATTTTTACTATTCACTGAAAATTCAATTGTTTCAGAAAAATACCAAAAATTCACCCTAACGTAAAATTGATGCTCTGAATTCAAAAATGAACTCCAGTTTATGAAAATATTTTTCAGTATTTTTTAATTTAATTCTTAAATAAAATCATTATTTCAAAAATAAATCTTGAAAACTATAACTCATTTTGTAACACCTTAAAAAAGTAATCAAGGTCCCATAAAATTATAGTATAACAATAATACAATAAATTAACAATTTATGAATACATACTATGAAAATATATTTCCATTTCAGATTATTAAATTAATTATAATATTTTGAATAAAATATTTATGACATACAAAAATACCAAAACTTATACTATGATCATTTTTTAACATTCAAGATGTTTAAATTGTATTTATACATTCATGGGTGAAGTTTATATTTTTTTGGCCAATTTACTATTCATTACTATTCAATACTATTCATATGGTTATGTTGCTATTCATACTTTACTATTCAACAAAAATCAAGTTGATCTTATTGGACTCTAAATTTCTCACTGATAATAACTGTAGAAGAACATTTTTTGAAAGTCATTTCACATTATTAATTAATTAAAGAATACAAAAATATTTTAAAATACCCCTTTTTCCCTAAATTCATCAATAATAAAAATCCTATATTTATCTGGATATTTTAAATTCACAAAATTTTCCATAATAAGAAATAAAAATTTTATTGATATAAAAGGATTACACAAAGAATCTAAGGTCTCATTACATAGCCCCTTATTACACCAGCATAGGACCTAAGTGTAAGGTGTGCTATGGTGATAGAATCTTGGGGTGGCTCAGACAACATTGCCTAAGTGGTGATTTATATCAGCTTGAAATTCTCCCTTAGGCGATTCTATTCAAGCTTTATATGTTGAAGTTCATATTGGACTTGGTCCAGAGAAAAACCCAGTGATGCTTCCTCCTTCCCAAGCTCCGATAGATGGACTTCATATGGCCCGAGTCTACTGGATGAGGCCATTCAATCTTATTTTTATATTAATTAACCAAGTTAACTATATTTATAAAAACAAAACATTAATATTATATTTTCCAATAGTCATATTGACCAACGATCATATAACAGTCGAAACCCAATAGTCTCATTTTAATTATACCAACTTCATTAATTAAAGGATATAGTTTTGTTGAGTATAAAATAAATTAACACAATAATTTGGGAAACAAAAATCATTAAAATTTTATGGTCTTTACAATCATATAGAAATCAAAAATAAAAATATTCCAAGAATGATGCAATTCACTAATTAGCACTTTTCAATTTTGAAGACACCGTACCTCCTCTGAGGGATTTTATTATTAAATTATGAAATTTTTTATTAGAAAATTCATTAATCCCAAATAAACATCACATTCAAGATTTTTAATTCATATAATAAGAAGAAATAATTTTAGAATGATACCATACAAGGAAATTCAATTATATACAATTCAACATGGCACTAAGAATGTTCTATTACCATTTGGACAAATGCATATTAAGAGAAATTCCATTCTCAATACAATTAGAATGCTTATAAATTATTCTAGGCATTTAATCAAGCAAATAAAAATTAGAAATATAAGAGGGAACTTCCATGGGGTATCTAGGATAAAAGTCACACCCTCAATTTATTAAAAAGGGTTAATGGGTGTAATAAATGTTGTGTAAACCAATTTAGATTGAAGAAAACATTTTATGGAAACACACAAAAAAGGTCGGTGTGTAGCGCAACTGTGAAAAGTATTTATCAATAGAAATTTAATGAAAAATCCATATACCACCTACCACATGCTTTGGTGGTTTTTCTCATCCAATATCGAGTTCTTATTCTGTACTATTTGGAAGAAATTTATGGAACATTCATCCACCCTGAAAATAGGGAAAATGTGCTCATAACTTTGTAACTTTGGTTACAGAAGATTAAATAAATAATTATAAAAAAGAATTTAGATCTTACTGATGCAGATCCATAGAGACTGATGATGCTTGAATCATACTTCAGATGATGTAGATATAGAAAATCATATTGGTGGAAATGGGAGGAACCCCATACACATTGAGGATCCACATGATCTTTTATAAGGAAAAGAAACAATAAAAGAAACCAAAATCTTCATTAAGGAAAAATAGTCATTTTACCCCTAAAAACTGGGTCGCAGGGTTGTCCCATGCAGTTTACATAACTGTGTGTTGAATAGAGAACATGTAAATCTATGTGGCACTAACCATGTGGTCTAAGAACATGGTCTATAAAAACAATGCATAGCCTATTCGACACATGATGCTCATATAAAATTGGAAGCACCATTTGCTTCTGCGGGACACATGTTTTTAGACAAACTATACGCATAGTGCAGACCTTCAAAACATTTGATTCAGGGTCCTAATACTCCTAAAAATCAATGAGACCTTTTTCGAACTTCTCAATCCTTTACCCAAGTTAAAAAACAAAACATATAGGTGTTCAAAATCTCATAATTTCTTCTTGAATCTCGGTTCAAAGAATGGCCCATCCAGTAAATGAAAAATTCAAATTCCCATGGAATGTCACCTTGGATAAAAAACACAAGTTGTTACAACCTACCTTCCATAGAAATTATCATCCATGAGTAGACTTCAGAAACAACTAAAACATCATCCACCCTTTAAGGGTGCTGGATTCATATTCAAACAGTCGGGTTTCATTTCCAAACACCAAACTCACCTTCAAGAACTTCATAAGCATACTACACATAAGACGTCACAACCTGAGAAAATGATCCTTTTTCCATTGAAACAACCAAACAATTACTACGTGTTATCATTAGTCTAGAGACATGATGACACCATTGTATCTATGAACACCTGGTCAATGGTGCTCCCCACCATAGGTTTTAACACAAAAAAGGCTAATTCTGAGTCATGGTACCTCAACCGTTAGAATTTCCTTTCAAATCACGCCTATAAGCATTCTAAAAAATCTATAGAATGATTTCATTAACGGGTAAATAACAATTACATCGAAGGTCATAAGGACTTAATTTTAATGAAATGGTTTAATTCTAGATGACCTAACCAAAATTTGCCATGAAAGCTTTACCAAAATACATTGCAGTCTCTTACACTATGCTCGCTTTAACTTGAGAGGTGTTTTAAAATGGGTACCTTCAACCAAAAACATTGAACAAGAAGTATAACCAGTCAAGAAACCTCCAATTTACCATTTCATAAAACAATCAACATAGGAAGTTGATATATTACAACCTGAATCACAACATCATCTACCAAAACATCTTGCGCTTTCGACGAGCATGTTTAACGAAGTGCATACCTGAATTCAGGTGATGTTTCTTGATCAAATCACCACATGATCATTTAAACTATCAAGACTTAGCATTAAAAATGGGGTAACCATGATATATCCCACTATAATCATTACCATTTTAAAAATCACCTCTAATCATAACAACATGTTTGGGATAACCTTTGATTCAAGGAACTAGAGTCCACCGAACTAACCCAAGGTAGTCCATACGCTATTTTTACAAGTGATAAGTTGGTACAAGGCCAAAATGACCATAGTAGATCATTGAATGACACCAATGAAGAATACTCCTATCTGTCAAGTCAAAGGAGAATGGTTGGGGTCAAAGATTCCATCCAAGGTGTTCCTATACCGGAACCCACTTATCACTTATAATTAACCATGCCTCAATAAAAACCATGCACCCAACATGAAACTATGACATAGATTACTTACCTATCCCATAAGAATTTTAAAAATTAGAGTGGTATAAGATCAATTCCCCCTTAGTGTATTAGGGATGATTTCACAATAGGGGAAATGATCTTTAGTAGGAATGATCTCACTAAGATGTTTAGAAGATTTTAGGAACTTCCATCAAAACGAAAAATAAGTGCTCTGTACAGTTTCCAACGAACCATAACAAACCACCAAAATTAAAAATAGTAGAACCACGATTCCATTACCACCTGATACATTCCGTGATCACTCATAATTTAACACTGAAGTCTATCCATGAATAATGGTGTTTCTCAAGGGTTGCATGCATAAAAAACCATATCAACGCCTTGATGTCGAGCATGCACTCACACTTAAAACATTCAATAGACCCAAAGACATTCAAGTAGGATTGAACATTTATAAATGATCCTATTTGGTTTTGTTACTTATATTTATAAGGACACACAACCCCTCGAACTAACATGAAACTCCCCGCATTAGGAGTGTCTTATCCATCAAAAGATGTGACAGACTGTCTGCTCAAAAGTGTGTTAGGTATGATCTACTTAAAATGGAAACATTAAAGAATATTGCATGAAAAACAAAACCAAATTTAAAGGAATGTAAAAATACCCAATCATCTTGGAAATTCATCCCAAGAATTTGGACGAACTGTATTCCTTTAAAAATAAGGCCATGCTACTCTGGAGAAGACCCATGAACGCACTCAATAGAAAAAATTTCAACAATTCCACTAAACTCAACCAGTTTACTACACCATTAAAAACTCGACGGTACCACATATATAAATGCATATGACCTAAGGATTACAAAACTCTCGAAGAAAACCTTTGATACTATCCATAGGTTGTCTTACCTATGCATTCAAGTATCTGGTGTCTCGTTCAGAAAATGGGCTCAATGTTGTTTTATCTCATACAAATATAAAACAGATTGATGACCACACAAGTCACCCAAAGAAAAAAAAATATGGTTGCAAGACCAATGAAGAGGAAGAACATTACATAGTCATGTCTGGCCTTCTCGAACCAATCATTACATGATGATAAATCCTATAATAAGGCCTTGAAAAAAATGACCACCCATCCAAAAAAGGGTTTCATTTAACAAACAAGATTCTTACTAGGGACAACAACACCCAAATGACACAAAATGTTAGAAAATCACGACTCTAGAAAGGCATTTAATCTCTATGGGTAAAACCAACCAAGGGATATCCCATTACAAAATAATAAGTGTCTCACACCAACTAAAAAGTCACTAGGCTCAAGATCCCATCATTTAAGCCCATGCTAAAAAGGAAAGAGGAATACAAGACATGCTCACATTTCCATTCTAAGGATAAGTTAATTAGAGGTTAAAACTATCCTTACATGAAAGTTTAAACAAAGGAAATCATATCATGTTAAATTTTAAAGTCACTTTATTGATTCAAATAAATATTTATACATTTAAAACATTTAAAATAGAACATCAATGCATGACATGCAAGTTATATCTACTTCGTTATTTAATCATTAATTATTTATTGACATCTCATCATAAATTATGAAATTTCTTCATATAAATTCCTTTTTAAAAGATCAGGTGACTTATGAGGTCCCATTTAAACCTACCTATGTTCATCAAAATGCAACCTAATAATATTTGATTAATTTTCAATGTTTTAAACCACACTTTGTGGGTTATCTCTTAAGAAACATGCCCTAACTTACCAACTTTGCTCTAGCCATGCATTTCAGAATTTGGTGATATGGTTCATTAATACCATGAAATATAGGTACCAACTTTGATAAGGAATCCAATTCATTTAAGATAAAATTAAACCACATTTAAACGGAATCCTTTCCCCAATTATAAGGTTACCATACACATTACAACTGAAGACTGACTCTTTTTTAATCATAACCAATTAACTTATGAAATTCAAATTCATGCATCCTTTTAATTTTAACAATGGTTTCTAAACAATTATAAAGACCACTGATGGTTTGAGTATATTGGTTACCCTTTCCCAATTATAAGTTTCCCATACACCTTACAATTTAAAACGGATTACCACTTAATCAAGACCAATAAATATAGAACATGAAACCATATATATATATATATATATATATATATATATCAAAATAGAACTAACATGATATTACAAGGAATAAACAATGATATTCATGCGATTAATACAGATGTAATGATACATAGGATAGAAATGGTTGTAAATAGGTATGATGGAATATAATCACCTAATAATGGAAATAGATCAACATGTTAAGTACATCACTGAAGCATGTTATATAAATATGTATTCTAAGGACAATAAAGGTATGGAATAACATTCAAAGAAGAAAATACAAACAATAAGAAACCTACAAATACAACTACGTGGCATGAAATATGCATGGAATGCGAATCTCTATGTACCTATAATGATATATGTAATTCTTATTACTTTCCATACTTTGCGAAAGAAAAAATACCATAATAAAATAAATCAATATGCATAGAAAATTACACCATTCAATCAATGTGAAATCAAAATCAACTGTAACAAAGAACAACATAAACAACTGTCCCATCCTTGGAAACTTGGACTTTCCCCCATGGGTGGGGTGATTAGTCAAAAAAACAAATATTTAACAAGGGCCAAAACAATCCCAATATCATGTTTACCAATTCTAGAAAATATTAATAAGAAGGGTAAAACATTTGATACCACTTTGTAACTTGTCAACTAGACTGACAACTAAGACTGTAGCCGGACCGGTGGGTCACATGGCCTCAAGTGCACCTCCCCATATTCTAGAGGCTACAAGCTAACAAGGAGGGTGTAAGGAGTTGATAGTGGGGAGACTATACCCTCATGATCAGAGAATCACATGAGTATATCATATAATTAATAACAAACAATAGTGGAAGTAATATGAAAGGAAATATATAGAAGCATAAGAATAATAATCATTTGAATATAAATAATGGCCAACTCCACTATAAAAATGATAAATTCATGTCCTGATGATGATAAATAAACTAAAACAATGGAAATATAGCATCCATCTCTATATAGTACAGTGCATAAATAAATAAAAGAAATAAAATCCCCAAGGTCTATCTCAACAAGCATCATGAGCTCTAGCATGGTCTTGTGCTCCTAACTCCCTAGTGTAAGAAAACATCCAAAAGTAAGAATCCATGTTCCTATGTACATAAGGTATACTCTGGTACCCCAGTTCAATAGAGGATTGAGAAGGGTGTGAGATATAAATCCCAGTAGGTTACCACCCACTAAAAAACCACACTTTTCAATAAAATCTTAAAGATTCACCATAATTTTATTATTACATGAATATTTCAAAATTGATATTAATTTTTTGCAAATAATTTTTTTCAAATTTGAGGAAAATAATTTTATCTTTTATCACACAAACAAATAAAAGAATTTTTGAAGAAAATATATATTTTTGAAGCATGTAATGGTTTTACTAAAAAATGGGTCCTTATATACCAATATATTTTATTCATATAAAATATTTATAAATAATATGAAAAAATAGATATTCCTATTTATACATTCAATTTTAACATTCATGTCATAAATTTCATGTTTAAATAGTATTTTTTGGTTTGTTTAGGATTGGTGTTACATGTCTTATATGCTATCAAACACATTCTTAGTTTCAAGAACTCAGGGTGTTACAGTTTACAATTTTTATTATTTTTTATGGAATTCCTTGCGGTGTGTATTCATGGTTCTAGATAATAAGTATTGTATTTTTTATTGGATCCCTTTAGAGAATAAATAAGTCATGGTTTACTTCTCTACAACATGAATTATGTAAATGACCAATTTTAATGTTTTCGTTTAGAAGTATACTTATGAGAGTTTTTTTAAGACATGGTAGTTTTTTAATTGATTTTAATAGGACTAATCTATGATATAGTTTAGTGTATTCTCTACTAAATATAAATTGGGTATCCATATCACCTCTTATTCCGTTTTCTATCTTTGGTGGTTTTGTTGGATCCTATATAGATTCTTGGGTTCTTTTCTCTCATGGTATCAAATAGATTAAAGTAAAGGTATTCATTACTCAACCACTTATCCTTTATTATATTCCTTTATCTACTTGCAGATGAAAATAATGGTTAAGGAATTGATATGGTTGTGGATTGACATGAGATTAGTTGGTTATAGGTTGGTTGTAGAATATTTTTTAGAACATGGGTGTTGAACCTTATCTTGGATGATACGATAAATAAAGCCTCAAATGAAGTAAGGGATTTTAAATTCTATTTTTTCTACATTTTTATTGAATTATTGTTGTTTTTTAGTGTGGTGAGGTGAAATTTTTGTGAATCAGATGAAATAATATAAAAAATAAGTGAAATAACGAAAAATTATGAACAAGTGAGAATTTAATTGGTACAGACAAACTGTGAATTGATAATTTTATTAAAATATAATAAATGGGATACTATAGTATGATGAGTTGGGAGGAATAAATAATGATGTATTTTATTTGAGAAAAAATTAAAGATAGCTTAATTTCATTTCTTATGATATAAATTCATTTGATGGTATAAGTGATGTCATCAGTGATTTGGAAGTGAATAAATAAGTAGTTACTATACAAATGAGAATTAGTGAATGGGAATATATATATTTGAGAGGGTGGATGGAATGTAATTGGGAAGGTGATGTAGTTCTAGTTGTGGTATGAGAATAGAATGGGTAGAATTATCTACATGTTGTATAAGCCCATAAGGTGTGGTTATGGGATTGTGAATCCTGTGTGTTTTCAAGAATTTATGTTTTAATGTTGTGATGATGTGTTTGATACAATTAATTAAGAATAAAATTGTCATGTTTTGAGGTGTTTTATTATAGTGGTGAATGACTGGTTGAATAAGGAATGCTGGGAAGCCTTCCCAAGGTTGTGTGGATGATAGTATTGATACTAGAAAGTGTGATACATAGATAAAAAAGTATCTTTCTATGATTTAATATTATTATCATTCTATTATTGATTATGTTTGTGAATTTAATTATTACATTGACTTGATATTTTTCTATCTTTCATGGTGTTCGAACTGTATTGTGTAATTTTTCTAACCATGTTTAAAAGGACTGTGTTGTGGTTATAAGAGGGATGTGGTATTACAATTATTTATAAAATGAGGTTCAGGGATATTTTATTCCATATGATGTGGTATTCCTAATTATTTTTACAGAGGAGGCATGTTATATTATCAAAATAGATACAATTTTTATTATTATAGTTGTATCTCTACACAATTATATTTATAATAGTAATTTGTCCCTTGTTATAGTGATATGTAGTAGTTTTTATGGAGATATTGTTTTTAGATATGTGGATAGTTTGGGGTTTTGATTACCATACTGGCTATGACATCATGGTTGTGTTGATGTAGACAAGGTGGAAAATGACATACGATGGAGTTTTACTGGAATCATTGTTTCTTTGAATATTTTGAATAAATGATTTACATTTTCATATGTTATTCACTCAGGAATTATTATTAATATTAAATTTACACAAAATTTGTTTGAGGTGGAACCTACAAAGAATATGTATACGCTCATCCTATCAATCCATATTTTTTTTAAAATACTCAGGATTGTGTTGAGGGTTTCCCTAAGAAATGTTAGTTTTATCATGATTTAATATAGCTAAGTGTAGATAGAGTATTATATTTGTTTCTTCTATGAAAATGGTAGATATTTTCCTAGATTTTATTTCTTATGGACATACCCATACATGTATTTATTAATTTATATGGAGGTTGTTAGTTTTACCTATAGTTATAGTTATCATTTGGGTTGCTGATTTATATTCAAAAGGATAGTGCATCCAATAATTTTTGTGTTATACACTTGTCCATAGTATTTACCACATAACGTATTAGTTTCATGATTTAGGGGTCACTCTCGATCATGTTTTTATCTCCTGAGGAGTTCTGGTGGAGTCTATTCATGATATGAACTATTATATGTCAGGAATATTTTTGAGAAATTTTTGTTAAATTTTTTTTGAAAATATTTAAGAGACATAATACTACTATAAAATATTAATTAACTATCATATCATGTTTATTTATGTTGTTTTTATGGTATATTTATAAATACTTTGTATATTTCCACGGATTTGGGAAATGGGGATTGAATTTTTTATGAACAACATAAAAAAGAAGGCACATATTTGTTTCCATAAACATGTTATGGTTTACATTAAAATCTCATGGTTTTATTGTGTTTTTTTAGAAATAAATTATATTATAATAAAAATAAGCTTTAATAAAATACATCATGATTTTTCTAAAACACGATGTGATGATTATATAGAGTTTATGTAAAACTATCTATTCAACTTGGAAATATTAATAATTAGTAATTAAAAATCATGGTTTTTATGGAATACAATGGAAACCTAATTTTTTTATGAACTACCCCATAATTTATTAGATTGTTATTGATTTTTCAATAAAAAATCATTCAAAAGTTTAGGAAAATATAAAAGATAAATTTTATTTTTTTTCAAGTATGAGTTCTACCAAAGAACATGTCATGGTTCCTGATGACAAGCCATTTTTTTATAAATTTTTACAGATTATATTATATAAAGTGAATAATAACCACCCATATTTAACATAGTGATTTGATGAGTATAAAGGGTTCAATTTTTGTGTGAATAAAAGGTGCATATTTATATGATATATCAAATTAATACTTGAAGTATGAAAGAAATTCATAGATCATTGATTGATTTTACAATTGGTCATTATTATCATTTTTATACAAATAATTCTATGTAAAATACAATAGGAATTATAATTTCTTTGATACATCTTGTAAATGGTTCGAGGTTTTCGAATTTCCCTTAAAATTCTATATCGATATTAAGATAACAACAACTAGACATTACATAACACCCATATGTCACCAATAACTAACTACTCATCAAGATCCAATTAAACTACTAAATTCATAGTGTTCATGTATTGATTTATATTTATTCATTATTCATCACATTTAAATAGGTTGAATGGAGGATCATACCCACTAACCAGTATTGGGAGAAACATTTCTTTGGGAGAAATGTTTTTAGGAGGTATAATTTACCCCTACAGGGATCCTTATTTTCACAAGGGAACATCAATATCATAATAAATACTTAATGATCATATTTAATGAATAATATAATGATGATACTACATAATTATAGGGATTATAAACTTACCATTAAGGTCTTATGACAAGGAATCAAACATGATGGGTCAGGATAACCCCATTACTATATCATCATTATCCCATGAAACCTATCTGTGAACTTGTGGGATAAATATTTTTTGTACCCATTTGTCCCATATATCATTCAATTCATTCCATAATTGATAAAAATTTCATACATAATAATTTTCAAAATATTTATGTGTCTTTCAAAATCATGCATAAAAGTTCATGAATTTATCATTCCTTGCTCTTGAATATTTGTTAGTATCATGAGATTTCAGAGTTGATCCATAGATAATGGTTTTGTAAAGATAATTTAATCATGAAATTAATTTCCAAATGATGAAGATTATACTGTTTTTTAAGTAATATAAAAATTAGAAAATTTTAAACTTAAGAAATACCGGGATATGAGAAATATCAAGGAGTAAAATTCCACATAATGTCTTAATTTTTTAGGTATTAGAATATTGTTTAAATTATCATTAAAAAAATACAAATTATATGTACATAATGAGATAATAGAGGATGATTCTTACTTCACTGAATATTCAAGAAATCATAGACCTTTTTTTCACTACATATCATAGAAATCAACATTCATAATGATCAATAATAGAACTGATCAATAACACATACCGAAAAATCTTTATATGAAAATTAATTATAGTATATCCTCAATTCTGTTTGGGAAATTTTTTTAACAATAAAAATAAATTATTCGTCAACCATTATATATATGATAATTTAGTTCCATTATATCCATAACATAAAATTGATTATTCATCCATCAATGTAGCTGGATGTGAGGGTATACAATAGGAATCACAAAACAAAAAAATTCTTCATTTCAGGTCATTATTTAGATACTGAAATACTCTTTCCATGCCATTATATTTCATCCTAAGGATGAATTATCAGATGAAACTGAGTGTACATCACCATTATTTATGTGTGCCTCTCACATAATGATAGAATAATTGAATCCTAATGATTTTGGAATATCGATGTACTAATGTGTCCTAAACCCATGCAAACATCCATAACATAGCTAAAAAACCTCTCTATATTAAACTAGGATCATTGTCCAACTGGTATAATTGGTATGGCCATTCACATGTATCTTGTGTACCTTACAGACCCCAAATATAATTTTAGGATTTTGGAATGTCCATATTCCATTTGATATATCCCCAATGCCAATTTATTTGGTCTACTATGCCACATTCTATAATTTACCATACCTTATAGGGAAATTTAAAGAATGACAACATGACCCTATAAGTTGTTGTATTGTATTATTTTTATCAACTTTTCCATTTAAATTTTCTTGAAGAAAAAATATAAAAAATAAATTAAAATTCACAAATTTGTTCTAAAATTAAAGTTAAATAAACTGTAAAACTACAAAAAATTTGAAACAAATATGTTTATATCAAATTCCCACACACTAATACATTTTCACACTTTGAAAAATACAATGAAAAAGGAAAAAAACCTTAGTAAGATACAAAACTAAATGTTATATAATTGTTGATATATTCACCTAAAATTATCATTCCTCTAAAAATATTGTCATAAAAATAAAATCCATTACATTTTCATTCCTTCCAAAAAACAACCATCATCTATGAATCAATGTTTTTAAATCACTTACAATTTCATGTATCAAGATTTATTTATTTTTATAGATTTATTCTTTTAAGATACAAGGATGTTTACTTTAATATTGAAATGGATTTGTAATCTAAAATATTATATGAAATGATGAATACTAGACAAGAAGTACAATAATTTTTGAGGTTGTGGGGGAATTTTATGTTCATGGGGGGGGGGTGAGATTGTTTTTAAAATTTAAATGGTCAAATATTCAAACATATCATTAAAAATAAATATATACCTAATGTGTCACTATCACTAGATATTGTTTTTATCTCCCTAAAAAACAATGTATCATTTTAAAGGCCCCAAAATAAGAATTAATGCACAATTTAATTTTTTACGATTCATATAAAATCAAACAACTCAGTATTCTTTTTGAATTTACTAGTAGTGGATAGAGATATTTCCTTTTTGGAAAATTATGCCTCTTCTCTACCACCAAAACTCACTAGTTCAATAACCCTACACTCTATGTCCTCCTAACACTAGTTTCTAAGACCCATATCTCTACCCCAATGTTTCCCCCTTGATCAAAATCATGGAGTCACATGTTATTTATTTTCTATGAATATCTCATGGATATGACATATTTTAATTATCATAATCTTCTTGTTAAATTTGGTAATAAATTGACTTCATTTTCAACCTTTTCATGAGAGGCCAATGATTCCTAGTGTATATCAGCTCTGTCTTGTTTGGTGAAAACCCACGTCCCACATTATATTCCACAAATAATGATGGATAAAATATACGAATATATGGGAAAATTAATTTATCACCTAGTGGATTTTAGGATGAAGCCCTTCAAAGGATTATGTGTTGGGTTAAGAAGACCTGATTTTGGAGCAATTGGATCCTAACATGTGGTATCAGAGCCATAATGCAACCTGATTGTGATGTAGGGAGAAGTATTACTAAAACTAGTTTTAAAATGATTAAAATGGATCACTTGAATCATTTGTATCCATGATTAATTATTTTAAATTTCAACTTAATAGTAGTGGTTATAAGGAAAGTCTCTTTGATGATAAAATATTTTGGTATGATGGTTGGATGTGGTGGATTATCATTTAAGGGGAGGACCAATTTTATGATATTTGGTTTGAGGTATGATTTTTGGGTGAAGATTGAAGTAACAAGTAATATAATGAAATGTATGGTGGATATCTTATAACTTTATATGAGAAGCTACTCCTATTAGCCAATATGTTATAGGATACAACCCTAGAAAGGTTTATGTGTTAGTCTTGGATCCTTACACAACTTCTATTAGTGATACCAATAGCCAATATTTTTGCATTATCCTCTAATGTGATGATGGTATTTACAGAGTTGGGTATAGGGAGTCATATTAGATCTTTGTAATATGATTTACATATGTATCAACATCAAGATAAATTTCACCATGCCTCTAAAATCTGGTTTGTAGCGGAAAATTAGAGATGAGATTTTTTGATAGAAAATGATCCACCTTGATGCTAAGCTCTGCCACTGCTCTCACTGCTTTCTTTAAGGCCCCAACTTGGATATATGTATGATATTGGATTTCTCTATAAAGGATAATGCTTTGATTAGTTTGTATGATATGGATTCTTTTCCCCCAGATGCTTGATGAAGGCTTCAAGGCATAATCCCTTGCCACTTGTCCTCAATGGGAAGCCCTATATTGTATCCTTAAATGCTTAAAACCCAATATTAAGGAATTTGACCTTGAGTCTGAACCCATCGATGTATCCCATGAAGATCTAAAACATGATATCAAAGTTCTTAATGATACATGCTCAATGGGGTGACCAAACCTCTAATATATTCTCATATGAACAGAAAATCATGGATGATTTACTGACCAATTATGAAATTAGGGCTTGTAAAAGATTTGAGTCTTATGGTTGTGAGATGGAAATTGATATAATGTGTATTTTCATAAATAAATCACAGAGAAAAATATATTTGGAAATCTCAGTCTCAAATATGAGAATGTTACTTATCTATAAATATTTTTTAGAATATCTCTATTGCTTTGGATTACTTTATAGAACTTCTTGAAACTAAAAGGGACACACTCTATCTTTATGAAACCTCTACCCCAGTGATGGAAAACAAGGTTTTTACTTCCATTTCATTCCTTGTTTTAGCCTAGAGTAATTATAAGATTTACAAATTTCCAAATAAAGAGAATATATTTAAAGCATCTAAGAACCTTTGTCTAAAAAGTTCCCTTGGACCAAATGGTTTCTTGAGATCATTTTTTCTCCATTACTTGACCATTATCAAAAAATAAATCATCACAGTGATTTAATAATAATTTATTAGAGGAACCCTACACTTAGCAGTGACAACTACCTCCATTTTTTAGGGGTCTACCCCAAGGTAGAGGTAGAATTCATGTTATATCGGAGATATTTGTGGGTATGTTGGTTCATGAAATCTAAAATAAAATGACTGAAATATTTTTTAATTGACAATATAGATAAAAATAAATATAAAATAGAAGTGAAAATGTAATTCCAAACAATAAGGAAACTTAAAAAGATTTCATGTAGCGAACAACAACAACAGAAGTGGAAAATTACAATACAATACATGCAAGATTATCATAAAATTGAAAAAATTAGCTTTATAATGATTGTTGATATACATAATAAAATAATTAGAATTAAATTTCTAGATATGCATACATACATTTATATAACTTTTAAACAACAAGAAAAAAACCATATGTATTGAAAACCAAGCACAATAGGGGTTCAAATGACATCTATAAAAAATCAATTTCAAAATTAGAATCGAATTTTTATTCAAGATGTTGTAATAAATAATAAATTTATATGAAAAAAATTAGTAATGAATGAATTGAAATGGAAAAAGCACTAATGTTCTTCTACCGACTCGCCAACATACACTATGAAGGATCATCCCATGTTTTCCAATATAAAAAAGTAGAGATTGAATAGATATAAAAGAATGAAAACATACAAGAATAAATATATGAGACAAAAAGAGGGTGAGATAAGAGATGTTGGTGCATGAATTCTGAAAAATAGAGAAATAATACCAAATAGGACTGAGAATCCCTTGTCAGGGATCACTATCAACTTCATCGAGGAAGTAGCTTTCCGTAGAGGGTGGGATCATAAATTTCACATATACTGTGCGTAACATATTTATTATTGAGTATGTATAGGTTTGTAGTAGCTATCCAAGTTTTGTTCCCATCCAAGGTTTCATGACACGAGCCTCCAATGGGTCACAAAACCTCTGGGATCAAAATATGAGGTCTACAAACTAGATAAAACATGACATTTTCTATGGAGATCCATGAACCAGGGCCACTATATCCCTTCCTTAAAAACCACTCTATCTCTCCCCCACTTACTCTCCCCCTCTCCCTCCCTCCCAGACCACTCGCTATCTTGTAATATCTAATAGGCTATCCATGAGAAATCCAATTCTTTGGTTCTACTTCGAACTAAAATAATAAGGGAATAAATAACATTAAAATTTTTGAAGGGTCGCTTTAATAAAAAAACTGAGATAAATGAACTACAGAGAAAAATCAAGCACTAATAGCCTGATAAATCATAATAAATGAAACCATGAATAATGGTAATAAATTCCAATGAATAGAGGAAAACTTAAAATGATTTATAAGGGAACCACTTATGGGTACCAACTGATATGTAAAGGTCGACTAGGTTATAAATGGGTAGACCCCCCCCCCCTAACACAAGCGTAACACATAAGGGTATCCCACTGTGACATAAGTGTCAAACCACTACCTATGGTTCATATACTACTCACATGAGGGTTGATCCTAAGATGGGTAAGGATGCACATCAATTATGTACGGGTAATTCAGATGTCATATAAGGGTAAGATAACATCTCTTAAGATTAAGAAAGTTGAACCAAAGGCCATATAATGTTACAGACCCTCTCACATATGGGAAGTCACCCATTATGTAAGGGTCAACCAAGCTGTGTGAGGCTACCTAGATTAATACAGGAGCTATATTAGGGTAGACCCTGATTTTCATAAGGTTAATATGATCAAAACACAGGATACTTAAGTGTCATTAGGGACTAATGTAATGGTAACCTAGAACTACCAAAACCCACATGAGGGTACACCATGACTTACTTAATGGTAAAGAGAGAAAAAAGGTATATATAATGGTGCATAAAACCCTATGTAAGGGTAATGGAAAGGAAAATGGACTTATGTAAGGGTTATAGGAAACCCACATATGGCTAAAACCACTAAACCATAACTATGTATGGGTCACATAAAGGACAAGGAGATAAGGGAAAAAAGAAAACAAGCTTATTAAAACCCACATTTAATTAACAACATAAAAATGGGAAACCCAAAAAAAATAATTCATTTTGTTTTAAATAAAATTCAAAGGGGATTTAATATGTAACATCATCAAACTATCCACCTTTAAAAGAAATACCCCAAACCAGATGATGATTTTGAACCACCATAAACATCAATTTTTCCTTCAAAATCTATGTAACAAACAAAAAAAGGAAACAATTATATGACCTTAGTCACACTATTGGTCCAAATTACACTAACATGAATCAAGAATGAAACTTGATAGAAAAAATTGAATGATATTCTAAAGATTCTAAACATACCTAGAATTTAAACAATTCTAAATAATTGAATGAGAAAAGGAAAAACGAGTACTTACCTTATTTGCTTTCTAAGATAATGAAATTACGGAAATCAGAAACCATCAAATCAAAATATAATAGAGGTTATATGAATATCTCACCAACTCATATAGAACACCAAAAAATAGTGAAATATCAATCCTCATACAAAACATGACAAAAAATCTTAGAGAATTCACAATGAATGTAACTAGTTAGAAACTTGTGGAATCATATAAAATAGAAAAAAGGGAATCAACATAGAGAGAATGTATAGTAAGGAAAAGAACTGAAAGAGTATCCACTTAAACCAAAGGACTAAAAATACAATGTGTGATCTAGAATCTCCACCCAAGGAGAGGACATCCTAAAACAAACTATAAAAGTATGGGTCTTAGAACCAAGGAAAATAGAATAGACACATTCTAGTAGTTTCAACATCTTAGGATAGCTCTAAAAAATGAGAAAAAAGGAGTGGTTGTTGATTATAATTCAAGGGTAAATAAGAAACTAAAAGGGAAGAACAAAGTATAGTCTTACTAATAAAAAATCATTCCTAACATAATGAAATCAAAAAATAGAAGCTTCTAAAATTTTAAAATAGGAAAACCAAGAATATTAGTGATTATACAAGAATAAGAAAGGGAAACACACCAACAATCTACCAAATCCCAAATACTGAACATACAACTGGTCTATACCTAGAGCCAAAAGAACTAAAGGATACGATGGAACAAACCATATATAACATATGACCAACTACTAGGAAAATGATTAATACTAGAGACACAAGATCCTACCAACACACATTAATACTAACTAACTATAAGATATAGTTTATCCTCACAAAAAACCACTACTAGCATCAAAATAGAGACACACAGAGGAAAAACTTACCAAAGTAATATACAAGTCCTAGGAAGGAAAATAAAACAAGTAAATAATAAGGAAATAACTATCATTAAGAGATTTAGATAACATTTAGGGATAGAAAATTACATAGTTGAAAAAAAGAAATAAAAATATGTTGCAATGTGAAATCCACTAAAAAATCATTTAAACAAATGATTTTTTTTTTAAATTTTAAAAAATAATAATTAATCCCAATTTAGATCTGAGAAAAATTTGTTGTAAGTGGATACCCCAAGGCTGGGGAAGTCCACACATGATAACTATGACCATCTTGTCTATATTGGTTTATAAAGCCCAAAATTGAATAATAGATTTATTTTCATGATTATAATATATAAACCATAAATTTAAAGTTTATTTTTGAAGGCAATTCTAAGCAATAAGGAAAAATAAAATGATTAAATTAGTGTAAAAAAATAATAGAGTAGAAAATTACAATATAAGACTTGCAGGATTCTCATAAAATAGGAAAAAAGTCTTCTTATTGATATTCTTGATAAAAATATTTAAATAAATGAGATTTTAATTTCCACATATATATGTAAATATATTTCAAGAAATTTTAGTGAACTATAAATAAAGTAGAATCATTGAAAAATAACTACAACAGGGGTTAAAATAGTTTTTATGAAAACAATTAATTTCATAATCATAATTTTTTATTCACAAAGATGGAATCAAACAGTTATTTATAAGTTAAAAAAACTATAAATGAAATTAGTAAAATGGAAATAAGGATTAATTAACTTTATCCAATTAGGTTATGTGCACGGGGCACAATTATCATGAGTTTTCCAATATACAAAAGGCATGGAGAGTATAAGGAGATAAAATACAATAACACATAAATACGAAGATAAGACCAATAGATGATGATATAAAAGATATAAGTACCATACTTCCCCAAAATTGATAATGAAAACAAAAAAGGAAAAATAAATGCTTATCAAGGTTTGATATCGCCTTTTCGAAGGAAGGATATCCTCGTAGGGGTAGGATTTCCATTTTCACATCCACCATATGTGACATTAGCAAGATTTAGTAAGTCTAGGTTTTTATTAGATGTACAAGGTTTTTCTCTATCCAAGATATCATTGTAAAATAATCAAATGGGTCTCATCATCTCTGAGATCAGACAACAAACTCCACAAACCAACTGACACATGCCTTCTTCTCCGACAAGCAAATAACTAGGGCCATCAGAACTAATCCTTCAAAACAATTGCCTCTCTCTTTTATAATGGATGAGAGGGTCTCACTGATAAAGATAATCATTTTATTTTCCTTCCACCTATTATAATAAGGTAAGATATATAATCCAAATAGTCAAATGGTTTTTCAAGAACATAGAAAACTAAGAGGAATGAATGTTTGAGAATAATTGACCCCTAATAGCATGATAAATTAGGAGAAAAAAACAATGCGTAAAGGTAATAAAAACCAATGTGTTATGGTACATTTAAATGATGTGTAAGGGTACCACATAAGGGTACCAAGTTCTTTGATAAGGTTTCCTAGCTCGCGTAAGGGTATCCCCACCATTCATTTTAGGGTACCACACATAAGGGTATCACACTCTAGTGTTGGGGTCAGACCAATACATATGGGCCATCTCACATTCACATAAGTATTGATCCCAAATTATGTAAGGATACATAGAATTTATGTAAGGGAAAGGTATAATTTCTGTAGGGGTTTGAAAACATTTTTTAAGGGTATGATAGTTGAACCAAAGTTCATGTAAGGGTACAAAACCACTTGCGTAAGGGTAGTAATCAATTGGGTAAGGGTCAAAACTAAACATGTAAGGGTATAAAATTTAGCAGAAGAGTTGCGTAAGGATAAACCCCAACATTCATAAGGGTAAGCCGATCAGAAAACAAGATAAATATGGGTGGTTTTTTAATTACATATGAAAATCCATGTGGGCTTATATTAGGTCTTATGTAAGGGTAAATAAATAAATAATAGAGATACATAATGGTATATAAAACCTTACAAAAGGGAAAATTCAGGGATAAGGGAATTATAAAAGGGTTTGGGGAAATCTATATAATTGTAAAACAACTAAACCATAACTATGTAAGGGTCATAAAAAACAAATTAGATTACGAAAATAAAGAAAACAATAATATTAATATTTTCAACTTATCATAAAAAATTACTTCTACAATCCATGATAGTCAATTAGTGTCTCTTCTTCCCTAGATAATACCAATAGAGTAATATGGTTTTGTCTTTGATAAAATAATTCATCTTGTAAAAAATTTTGTAAAAAAAATTATCATAAAATTGATAATTAAATTAGTAGGGGGGGGGGGGTAATGTGATGATGAATGTGTACATGAATAAAGAGTATGTATTGAAGAAATTTGTTTGTTTTAGTTATGTAATTTTATAACTAGGATTTTTAATGCAATCTGTGATCTTATCTTCAAGTGTTTCTCATCTCATGGTTCTCCATCTCACCTATGGGGTTTCACTCCTGTTTTTTGAAATATGTTTGTGGTATTTATCAAGGGGATCCCATATCACTGATTATTTTCCTCATTACCTAGGATGATTTCAATTTGAGACTCAACCAGATTTCAAAAGATTGGGAGATTAGGAGTTTCAAAGGTAGTCCTGGCTGATTAGGAGTCTCTAAACTTCTTTTCATTGATGACATGATTATTTTCATGAATTAGAAAAAACCCTATATCATGGATTTTAGTAAACAACATTAAATTTATAGAGGGTGTAATAGGAAATCATATAATATGGATTTAATCAAAGTATTTTCCTCTAAAATATAGCTAAAAGGTTTTTTCTTCATGATGGATATATAAGATATATTAGAAAATATTTCCACATGGTCTACTATTGGGACCCTATCATCTGTGGGCACATCCTGGGTTCCCATCTTAATCCTCTTATGAAGAAAAATCCAGCTATATATACAAAAAGAATATCTATTTCTTAATTTTTGTTGGAAAAATATGTCCTACCCAACGTGTCCTTACTTATATTCCTATAAACATTCCTTATGTGTTAGAGGTCCGTAAAGGCATGTTTAATTCCATCAAGAAAATGTTTTATGAATTTATCATAGGATTCCACCACTAATAAGATCTATCATTGGATGAGTTTTAAGATGATCTATGTACCCATCAAGGATGGAGGGTTCAACATATTTAATTTGAAGAACACTATATAAGCATTTAATAGGAAGCTTGCATGGGAGCTCATTAAGGGGAAAACTATTTGGGTGGTTTTTATATACAATATTTATGGTCACCATATAGAATTTATTCACTAATATCTCCCCTCTTAAATGATATATGATTTGGAAAATAATATTATTAATCTTCCACATATTCTTAATGATACTAGATGGGTCATTGGGGAAGAAAGACATAATTTATATAAGGAGAATGAGGAGGTCACCCTACTCTTATTCTTATGGTTTTTAGGCCTTGATCTGAACCTTATATCATCTTAGCAACAACTGTGCCTCCATAGAGTGGTACTCAATGACTGAGGTCAATGGGTCGTGAGAGAGATGATCTCTACCAACAAGGATGATCAACGTGTATTCACCATGAATCTTTATATATAATTTAATAAATATTCATATCATATATTCCTACCCTCCAATAATTCTCTATATAAATATCATTTATAATCATTTAATATAGTAGAAAATGTGTTTCCACATTTAGAGAATTTGGAAAAATGATCCTCCGATTGACCATATCCATCAGCGGTATGGGATATCCATGGAATTAAGGTGTATATGATACTATATTCTGAATTTTGATTTAACCAATCACCTTTTTATTGAAATCCCCATGAATTTCTATCTACAGTCAAATTGGACCACCTTTTTGACATCAAGATTTATCGCCATTCATTCAATCTGTGTCACGCCCTGACCTAACACTACTCTATTATTTTGTTTATTAGATATATATATATATAAATATATGTTTTATTATCCTTATAGGGTATTGATCCTAAAAATTGCAGTGTTTCAAGAGAACAGTGAAATGAACACAATTTTGGCGCACAGTTTTTTTAACCATGTGATAGGTTTGAACTTTTTGACAGTGCCAAATCATTCCATTTCTATATGATTTGTCAAAATATTCATACTTTTAAAATAAATCATGTTTCTTGGTGCTGTGAAAGGGGATTCAAATTCATGGTTTGGGCATGGTTTGGCTAACTATTCGAAACAACAGTGTGACCCATCCATTTTATTAAAAAGTTTACATTACTATTATTCCCTTGCTCAATTTTAAACCAATATGCACCCATTATCCTCCATTTCTTCTCATGAATTCTATGGGATCCTGCATTTATCTCTCACTCTTAACCTTGGAAAATTTAGGTGGATGCTTCAAATATTGAGGCCAAATATCTTAGGTAATCTCCTTCTATCCTCATCCTCTAATTTTGTTCTTCATTTTATACTATTTTCTTAGCGTAACTCGATCTTGAGGACCTAGGGTTTGGGTTCCCATTATCTTCATTTGTAGTATCTTATGTTTTAGGGTCTATATATCCTATATTCACATCATGCGATCATAATATGGTGGATTGAAGACACTATTTGTGAGGGAGATGAGTGTTTGTCTAGTTTTAGGTATGTTACCCTATACCCAATTTTTTAAAATTGAGAACTATGATTTCTTGACTATTTTAATATGTTTTTTCATTATATTTTTAAATTAATTCTATTACATAAAATGGTTATTACATATATAATCTTCTTCTTTCATGTTTCATTTTACATGTTTTTAGCATGAGTTTTTATAAAATAACAAGGTTTTAAAATATGTTTTGAGTGGTCAAGCACACAAAGTGCTTGACTAATCATCAAAATGGTTTTATCATTAATTATTAAAATACAGAAGGATATTTTGGTTTTTTGTGTTTTTTTCAACTGCGGAATAATGGTGCCACAACCCGCCTTCACCAAGATGAGGGAAGGGGAAACAAACTGTCAAACCCTTCCTTCTTCAAGTTGAGGTGAGATAATGACCCTCGAGTCCCAAATTCAACAGTCTATAGAGTAGAGGCTAGCACTAAGGGTATAGAATCTAATGTAATATGAAAGACAATAACCTTTTTATAGAACAAGATTGGGAGATAATATGGTAAATCCCAAACAACTCAAAAAACTAAAAGTAAAAGTAATGAAAAAAAATCATTTCCTATATTAATTTTCAATATAAGCTGATACAAATTACAAGAAAAACAATGATGAAAAGTAAGAAAAGAAAGAAAAGAAACAACGATAACTCCTAAAACCTGAGTGAGAAATGTCTGGCATGGTCCTCAATGTCCTCTGGGAAACTTGAAAGAAGTTTTATATACATAGGGTCAGTATATGAGAATACTTAGTAGGGAAAACCAAAATCAATCATTTAGAAGTGGGGAGGCATTATAATGCCTCATGAGAAAAGAGGTATCCAAAACACCTAGCAAGGAATCTATCCACCAAACTTTAACAAGGTAGACTCCAAAAATAATGCATGTCAAGTAATGTAATAGTAATAACACATCGATGTTTGGGTGCCACATACCACTTTCCCACTGGTAATTTAGGACATCCTATGCATCCGACTTCCCCCACAGGTTCCACTTCAGCCCCAAAGCCACCCCAACAACAACTTTATGGGCCACCACAACCATAAATCCTACCCGTAGACACCTGGGACACCACAACCACACATAACCATGCCCACAGACACCTGGGACACAACAACCACCACCACACTCGAAGACACCGAGACCAAAAAAACTAGTGCCACTCCTAGGGACACCTAACCCAGAACAACCAATACCATGCCTAAAGACACCTGGGCCTCATCCCAATGACACTTGGGAAACAAACCTGCCCGCACACACCTAGTTCCACAACCACAAAACACCCTAACTAAAGTGTCTTGGGCCATAATTAACCTTAGGCTTTCACAACCTACCCGAAGATTCATTGGATACCTGGGAGAGGGAGCATAAAAGGAGATAAAAACTATCCACTCATATAAATGTTGGGAAAACACCCTCCCCAATGAATTAGGGGCATTCAACATGATGTTCTCATTATGAGAGGGGTGCGTATGAGAAAAACAATAACTAAATTTTATACATATTGGTAATCAAGCACTCATACCAACCTAAGCGTTATGAAACCAAAAAACATCCATACACAACCACTATTTCTATTATCTCTACATTCACAAGTACACAACATCCACAACCAAAGAACAACCCATTTCTAGAAAATAGTTCCCCATTGTACCAGTTCTCATTTTAATGTTCAAGATAATCTATTTAAACATTCCTTCAATGTAGAGCAACTAACATGCATGTCCACAGGCAAAAACATAAACTAGAAGAAAACAACTAAGAAAACATTTAAGCTTTCACACTCGATTGTCTTGTAATGTAACAACATCCAAAGTAATCTGTGAGATCCCTTGAAGTACTAGAACCAAATCAAACCCCAAATTACTAGATCCACAACATTTTCCATAAGCTTCACACAACCTCAGATTCACAAACCAACAAATTACCAATTGGGGATTCTATTCTTATCCAGGTCACCCCACAAACATTCAACAAAACAACCATGCATATCACCATAACAGAGAAAGAAAGTTTTCAGATTTAGCCAACCACATTTATTAAGTTCATTCTTTATGTTGGTTTAGCAGGGGTGATCACATTGGGGGTTCTTATTCATCAGGAATCCATTTCATCAAACAATTTTATGTGATTAAACATTTCCCATGTTATATTCATTCAATCACATGATTAGCCAAAAAATCCGAGCTTCATTAGTGTGCTATAAAGGACCACCAACAAACATTATTTTCAGTGGACAAGAGACCATACAATTTACAACATAACAAAAAAGGTACAACACAACAACATCATCAACTTTCCAACCCCTTCATTCTTTAATAGTCTATTTATTATCTCTATTAAATTTGGTTTCATCTACTTCTCAAAGGATTATCATCATACCCACTCTGCCTGATGCACAATAAAGAGAGACAAAAGAAAAATCCCCTACATATATGTTCAATGATCAAAGTTTTATCCTTGCGCCAAGAACATGGGAAGCATGAATTGCAAGAAGAACTCCAAGAAGAACCGAACATGAGGGCTCTCATGTAGGCATGGATTTTCTCAGGAAGAGGGGATCCAAGCACACCAAGGGGAAAGAAAGAGACTAAGGAAGAAGAAGATCTCAGCGTGATAAAAAGCTCAATCGTAGAGTTATGGGATGTGCAATATCAATGTGCATAAAAATCAGATTGTGGTTTGACCAAGTTGCTGGGCAGTTGCAGACGTTAGAATTTATTTATATTTAATAAATCCCTTGGAGATAGTGAGACATATCATCTCATGGTGGAGAGTTAGATATGTTACATTTAAACCATGAAAATTCATATCAAGGGTGTAACTGGAAATAATGAATAGGGTGTGAAACTGATTAAAAGGTAACACATTTTGTTAACTCAATGGTCGCCCCACTCTAAGGGGATTTAAGATATCATTTATGGGCTTTAAAATGGACTTAAATTAAAAGTTAAAGGAGAATTTTTAAAAAAATGTGGAAAGAAACCCAAACACCCCTATGGGGAACTGTTTTGGTGTAGTACCAAATGATGAGATACCGATTGATCTTAATTGGTGTCATCAATCAGTCAGAAACCAATTAGGACCAATCTGTGGCACCGATCGGTGGCATAGACAGGTGACACTGTGATGACACCCCACTACAGAGAACGAATCCCCCTGACTCACAGGTGGTGTTCAGGACACCTCATACACCAGAATTTGACAAAGTAATAGACTAATAAGGTCCATAACAATAAATCAAACACCTCTCAAACTATTCTCGTCCCTTAGAATTAATACTAAACCTGAAAAAAGAGCGGGTTCCGAACAACCACCTCATAAGATACCTCTCAAGTAAAAACAATCCTAGAGTTTTTCGAATGCCAAAATAAAACCTAGACATCCAAGGAAATATCTCCCACATCTATCTCCCTAACAACCTTGGAAACACTACCGCTCCTATCTCCCAGGTAAACATACAGACATAGAAAGGTCTCACCATCCATACACATGGGTTAGGGAGTTCCTTCCTCCTTGTCGAGAGACAATCTGGTTTGGGCGACACTTAATCGACCGCACATGTTTAATCACATCCAATTTAATTCATCTTGATTAAGGATTAGTTCCTACCCTCAAAAAAGCTAGGAATTCCCACACACATTCATAAAACATGGGAAACAACCCATCTTATAGTAAATATGTTCAAGCATCACATCACAGTAAAGCACAAAGAAAACACAAGATCAAAACTCAAAAAAGCTCTTGGTACTGAGCCCACATCTATACCTCCCATTCCCAGGTACTCTTTTTGAGGCCACCATTCCTCCAAAACCCACTAACCAAGGGAATGGTCCATCCACGAAGCACCTTGCCCATACAATCCTCGATTCTCACATATCACTCCATGAACATCGCATCGTCCTCAATATCCAACTCTCACTAGTCGAGGATGTGGGAGTCATTGTGTAGATACCGAAAAATCTGAGATATATGAAAGACATTGTGGATCCTCTCTAGCTATGGTGGAATTTACAGTTGATATTCCACCTCACCGACTCGTCCCAACACCCTGAGGGGTCTGATGAACCTGGGATAAATATTACTCCCCCAACCAAACCTCTGTTGTCCACACTGAGGGGAGACCTTTAAGAACATGTTGTCCCAAAAATCGATCTCCAAGGGTCTCCTCCTATGATCAGAATATGAATTCCTCAGGCCAGGAGCCCTCTTCATCCTCTCACACACAAGATGAACCTTCTTCATCATGCTCTTCACCACCTCTGGGCCAAGAACACCTGCCTCCCCAACCTTTTTCCAGCACACAAGTGAATGGAACGATCTTCCATACAAGGTATAAAATGGTTCTATACCAATGGGAGAGTGATAGCTATTATTGTAGGAAAACTCTACCAGAGGCAAGTGTCGCACCCATGATCCTATGAAGTCCATAACACATGCTCGCTGTATATAATCCAATGTCTAGATGGTCTTCCCGGTCTGACCATCCCTCTGAAGGTGGAAAGTAGTACTAAGGAAAAGATGGGTTCCAAAATCTCACTGTAATCCCATCAATAATCATGAAGTAAAGCGTGTATACCGATCTGAAATGATGATTTTGGGCATTCTGTGCAGTCACACAACTTTTCCTACATACTTATGTTCCAAGGAATCCACGATTCTTGACTCCTTAATCAATAATAAGTGAGCCTATTTTTTCAAATGGTCCACCACTACCCAGATGGCATCAAAACCCCACTCATCTCTAGGTATTCCTATGAAAACATCCATTAAGAAGTCATCCCACCTCAAGTCGGGAACGTCTAAGGGCTGCAATAGACAGCTGGGAACACGGTATCCAACCTTTACCTGTAGAAACACACGAAACTTTTCCACAAAGGAATAATTCACTCTCATCTAAAAAAGATAGCCTCTATAATCCTCCACTCTCATGATCATATTTATAGCATCCAAATCCTCCATTTGTTTCTAAGAATCTACTGAATCCCAAACCACATCCTTTTGTGAATTCATGCTCAAGGAATTGGCCACCACATTCCCCTTTCCTGAGGTGAAGGAGATCATAAATTCATAGTCCTGAAGAAACTCCATCCACCTCTGCTACAACAAGTTCCGGTCTCACTGGGAGAAGACATACCTCAAGCTATTGTGATATGTGAAGACCATGAAGCATTCCCTGATAACGTAATGCCGCCAAAGCTTCATCGAAAACACAACCTCTGTAAGCTACAAGTCATGTGTGGAATTGTTACATTCATGAGGATGTAACTCCCTAAACCCATAAGAGATCACTCCCCACTACTGCATTAGCACCCCAATCCTAGACTGGAAGCATTACATAACACTTCAAATGTTACCCCTTCCTCTGGATATCTCAAAACTAGGGAACTGACCAACCTTACATTCAGATAACTGTAAGCCTCTTGGAACTGCACACTCTATATGAAATACTAGTATTTTCTGATCAAGGCTGTAAAAGGTTCCACAACTCGAGATAAGTCAGGCACAAACCTTCAGTAGTAACCTTCCAATCATAGGAAACTAAGAACCTCTACCACATTTTTGGGTGCTTCCCAAGAAACAACCTCTTTGACTATCGACGGGTCCACTATGATTCCCTAATGGGACACTATGTGTCCAAGGATGTTCATGTCTCGTTTGAAGAACTTGCAAATGAAAAACTTCTCATAGAGCTAGTGGTGTAGGAGGACCTCCAAGACTATCTTGAGATGCTCAGCATGATCCTCCTCTGATAATGAGTAGATCAGGATGTATTTGATGATCACAATCACGAACCGGTCTAGATACTCATGGAAAATGGAGTTCATAGTCCCAATGAACTTAGATAGTGCATTCGTAATGCCGAACGACATGACTACAAACTCAAAATTCTCATATCTTCACCTGAGATAAGTCTTTGATATGTCTCCCTCCTTAACCCTAAGCCGATGATATCCATACCACATGTCAATATTAGAGAACTAACCTTCCCCCTTAAATTGGATAAAAATTTCATCCATAATTGGGAAGGGGTAACAGTTCTTAACTATCACATAATTTATTCTTTGATAGTATATGCTCATCCTGAGACCACCGTCTTCCTTCTTTATGATCAAAACTGGAGCACCCAATGGCAATGAACTTGGTCGGATAAAAACTTTCTTTATCAGTTCATCAACCTGAATCCCCAACTCCCACAACTCAGATGGTGCCATCCGATAGGGAGTAATCGATATCGGGTGGACAATGTGTTCTAGATCATTCCCGAACTCAACATCATATCAAGGGGGTAGATTCACAACCACTTCGGGGTAGATGTCATGGAACTCACTGAAAATCCCTGGAACTTCCACCGTCTATGAGCCTTCTGACTTCATAGATAGATCAGCTAACAAGTTACGAATGGGTTCCACTCACCAGCTGCCCTCCTAGAAACCTTGCTCACAAATAAAAGTAACACGCTGGCCACACATATATGAGAACATGACCCTTCTCCGAAAGAATTTGTTTCCTAGTATGACATTGTGGGACTGCATTTGTAGCATAAAGAGATCCCCACTGGACTGATGTGGCCCCAATATCAGTCTGTATCCCCGAAAAACATTAAAATGGATGGTCTGACCTCAAACTAGCATGCTCAACACCAGGGTCATAGAAGGTCTCCCTACATCTAGACCCAAGTCATGGACTAGACTAGGTGTAAAAAATGAGTGTGAAGTTTCCATGTCAAACAATTCATAGGAAAGAGTTCTAAACAAACTGATCATATGTCGAATGACCACTCGAAATGCTGGAACTGCTACCTCTATTGGCCTCCTACCTAACCACTCCCTGGTTGAGGTCCCTAAGGAGCGCCATGAGGTTGGGATCCTCCTCTCGATTAGCCCTCATATGATCAGTAAAATCGAACTACTGGGCCTTTACTACCTACACTACTCATGGTCGTATTCCATGTTCCATTGTGTAAAGAAAAACAAAGAATTCCTAAGATGAAGTAGTATAGAAGATGCCATTTTAATATTGTTTAAAATTTTTCTTTAATTTAAATTCCCAAAACAATAAAGACACACAAGAACACAATTCATTATGATGCTTGAACCTTTCCTAGGGTATCTACCCAAAAATTAGTGCAACCTCACTTAATCATTCGATAGGTCTAGAGTCCATGCATCGGATCACGAGGGGCCCTAAAATCCCATGTCCTATCTGGTCTTCCTTGGACTATTTCCCGAACCAAGATTACCCAACAATATTTCCCTAACATCCTATGCAATCCTCAATATGACTAACCCCATACTCCATCATATATCTCAACCATCAGACTCTAATACCACTCTTTCATGACCCACCTTCACCAAGATGATAGAAGGGACAAAAAACTGCCAGATCCTTCCTTATTCAAGTTGAAGCATTGATAAGGACCCCCTGAGTCCTGCCTTCAATAGGCCCCTAAGTGGAGACTAGAACCAAGGGTATATAATATCATGTAATATGGAAGGAATTACCATTTTTATAGAACAAGATTGGGAGATAAGATGGTAAATACAAAAGAACTAAAAAAATAAAAGTAAAAGTAACAAAAAAAAATCAATTCCCATATGCATGTTCAATATAATACAAAGTAAAAGAAAAAATCTCATGAAAGGTAAGAAAAGAAAGAAAAGAAGCAATGAGAACTCCCGAATCCCAAGCGAGTAAGGTTGGGCATGATTATCAATGTCCTCCTGGAAACTTGAAAGCATATTTATATACATAGGGTGAGTATACGGGTATACTCAGTTAGGAAAACCAAAACCTCTCGTGCACAAGTGGGGAGGCATTATAATGCCCCGTGAGACAAGAGATAACAAAAACACCCAACAAGGAAACTATCCACCTAGCCTCAACAATGAATACTCCCCAAATAACTCAAGTAAAGTTATGTAATAGTAATAACACATCAATATTTGGGTTCCCCAAACCGCTTTACCACTGGTTGTTTAGGACATACTATGCGTCAGAATTCCCCCACAGGTTCCACTATAGTCCCACAGCTTCCCCAACAACAACTTTATGGGCCACCATAACCACGCATCCTGTCTACAGACACCCGATTCACACCAACCATAAAAAACCACACCTGCAGACAACTGGGCCACAACAAAAACCACCAAACCTAAAGATATCAGGACCAAAAAACTCACTCCCATGCATGAAGACACCTAGCCCAGAACAACCACTACCACGCCCGTAGACACCTGGGCCTCATCCCGAAGACACTTGGGAAACAATCCTTCCCGTACACACCTGGTCCAACCACCACAACAGGAAAAACTATTGGTTGTGATGGGTTATTTGCGTCGGGTCAATCAACCCGTCGCAAATAACCAATTATTTGCTACGGGAATAGGCACCCCATCGCAAAAACATACACTTTGATTGGTGAAAAAGCGGCACCAAACCATATGAAAGGGTATTTGTGACAGGTAGGCACCGCCCGTCGCAAATTCCGGGAGGCGGTAAGACCTAGTTGTGACGGGGGACCCCCCATTGCAACTAGTTCGAATGTCGAAGGGCATTTGCCACAGACCCCATCGCAAATAACCCACGGAGGTAAAAACATATTTGCGAGGGGATGTTGTCCCGTCGTAAATAGTGTGTTGGTAGGTTACTTTTTACGACGGGCCCCATCACAAATAACCTTTTAACCGCCGACCATAATTAATGCGGCTGAAGGTATTTGCGACGGGACCCGTCACTATAAGTACTATTAGCAATGAGAATCCCGTCGCAACTAATCTAACCTATATATACCCTAATCTATTTTTTCTTCCCTCTTCCCAAATTTTTTCTTCCTCTCCCTCTTTAAACTCTAATTTTAGAGTGAAAATTTTTGAGATAATTTTTTTACGAAGAATTTGTGAAGCCCTCTACAATTATAAGAGATAAAGTTTAAAGGTATTTATGTTTTATTTAATTTAGTATTTATTTAATTTTTTTAAATTTATTTTAATTATTGTTGATTCGTTGTAATTAAGTTAGATTTAAATTGTTTTGTCATCCACAATAATTAGTAATTATAAAATTAAATTATTATTACTAATTTTTAGTAATTAGTAATAATTAATAATTATTAAAGATAATTATTAATGTATATAAATAATTAACCGTAATTAATAATTAGTAGCTGTATTTTGCAGTAATTAACAGTAATTAACAGTAATTAATAGTAATTAGTAATAATTAAAATTAAATAGTAATAATTAGAAAACAATAGTAATAAATATTTACAATTAGTAATAAATAGTAATAAATAGTAATAAATACTAATAATTAGGAATAATTAGTAATAAATACTAATAAACAGTAATAATTAGTAATAAATACTAATAAATACTAATAAATAGTAATAAATACTAATAAATAGTAATAAATAGTAACAAATAGTATTAAATAGTAATAAATGGTAATAAATGGTAATAAATAGTAATAAATAGTAATAAATAGTAATAAGTAGTAATAAATAGTAATAATTACTAACAAATAGTAATAAATAGTAATAAATAGTGATAAATACTAATAAATTGTAATAAATAGTAAAAAATGGAAAAATAGTAATAATGAGTAATAAATAGTAATAAATAGTAATAATTAGTAATAATTAGTAATAATTATTAATAATTAGTTATAATTAGTAATAAATAGTAATAAATAGTAATAAATAGTAATAAATAGTAATAAATAGTAATAAATAGTAACAATGAGTAATAAATAGTTATAATGAGTAATAATGAGTAATAATGAGTAATAAAATCTAATAAGGAGTTATAATGAGTAATAATGTCTAATGATGAGTAATAATGAGTAATAAATACTAATCAATACTAATAAATACTAATAAATACTAATAATACTAATAAATACAAATAAATAGTAATAAATACTAATAAATAGTAATAAATTGTAATAAATAGAAATAATTACTAATAAATAGTAATAACTTGTTATAATTAGAAATAATTAATAAAAATTAGTAATAAAATAGTAATAAAATAGTAATAAAATTCTAATAAAATAGTAATAAAATAGTAATAAAATAGTAATAAAATAGTAATAAAATAGTAAGAAAATAGTAAGAAAATAGTAATAAATAGTAAAATTTTAATAAAATAGTAATAAATAGTAATTATATTATTATGTCTTATTTTATTAAGTATTTGTGACGAGGACTTTTGCGACGGGACCCCATCATAAATAGAGTGTTTATAAATTTTGTAAAACCTTTTGCGACGGGTGACTTTACCGCCACAACATGTTTATAAAATAAAGTTATTTACGACTAGCCCATCGCAACAGGTTCTTGTATATATAATTTATTTAATTAGAGGTCTATTTGCGAGGAGACAACTTCCCATTCGAAATACTATTTTTTGAGACAGGTCTATCGTAAAAAATACTAGTTGCGACGTCATTTTCTGCAACGGGCTATTTGAAACAGGCCCCTGTCTCAAAAGGTTTTTTTACGGGATCCCATCGCAAATATCCCGTTTTAAATAGTCGAAATTCTAGTAGTGCACCACAAAAAACCCTAAATGATGTTTCTTGGTCCATAATAAACCTTTGGCAATCATAGCCTTCTCGAAGAGTCTTGGGATATGTGGGAGAGGAAGCATAAAATGAGATTAAAACTAGACACTCATACGAATGTTAGAAAAAAAACCCTCTCCTATGAAATTGGGGTGTTTGGAATGATACTATCATCATGGGTGGGGTGCGTATAATAAAAACAGGAATTTGTTTTATACAGTTAGGTAATAAGGCACTCATCCAAATCTAAGCATTTTAAAACCAACAAACAACCATACACAACCACTCTTTCTACTATCCCAACATTCACAAGTACACAACAACCACAACCAGAGCGCAAACCATTTCTAGAAAATAGTTCCCCATTGTACCTGTTCTTATTTTCATCATTAATTTATTCCATTTAAACATTCCTTCACTACCAAGAAACTAACTGGCATGGCCAAAAGAAGAAAACAACCATGAAAACATTTAAGCATTCACACCCGGTTGTCTTGTAAAGTAACAATAACCAAAGAAATATGTAAGATCCTTAGAAGTTATGGAAACAAAACAAGCACCAACATACTTTCTCCACAACATTTGAAATAGGGTTCACACAACCTCAGATTCCCAAACCAACAAATTATCAACTGGAGATTCCATTCTTATCCACATCACCCACAAACATTCAACAGAACAACCATGGATATCACCAGAATAGAGAAAATAAGTTTTCCGATTTATCCTTCCCCATTAATTAAGTTCCGTCTTTACATTGGGTTAACTGGGGTGATCACATAGGGGTTCTTATTCATCAGGAATCCATTTAATCAAACAATTTTATGCGATTAACCAGTTCCCATGTTACTGTCATTCAAGCACAATAATTTCCAAAAAAAAATAGAGCTTCTATAGTTAGCAAAAAAGGACCACCAACAACCATGATTTTTAGTGGACAAGTTCCCATATAATTTAAAACATAACAACAAAGATACAATATAACAACATCCTCAACATTCCCACCCTTCAATCTTTAACAGTCTGTTTATTATCCTCGTTAAATTTGGTTTTATCTACTTCTCAAAGGATCGTCATCATACCCCCTCCACATGATGAAAAGTAAATAGAGACGAAGGAAGAACCACTACTTAGATGATCAATGATCAATGTTTTGTCCTTGTACTAAGAATTGGGGAAGCAAGACTCATAGGAAGAACTCCAAGAAGAACTGAATAGAAGGGCTCTCTTGCAGGCATGAATTGCATTAGGAAGAGGGTCTTCGAGCACACCAAGTGAATATATGGATACTAAGGAAGAAGAAGATCTTGGTGTGAAAAATCCCCTATCCTAGAGTTAAAGGATGCACAATCTCAAAGTACTTGAAATGTGGATCGTGGTTTGACCACGTGGTTGGGTGGTTGCAGACATTAGAATTAATTTATATTTAATAATTCCTTAGGAGATAGTTGTATAGATCATCGCACGATGGAAGGATAGATATGTTACATTTAAACTGAGAAAATAAATATCTGGGGTGTAACTAGAAACTTGGATGATTGTGTGAAACTAATCAAAATGCCAAATATTTTGGTATGTCAAGGGTCTCCCCACACTTTGGCTATTTAAGAAAACATTTATGGGAATTAAAATAGCCATAAAATAAATGTTAAAGGAGTAGTTATGAAAAAACTGGGGAAAGAAACCCCAAAACCCCTATGGGAAAACTTTTGGGTATGGAACCGATTAGTGAGACACCTATAGAGCCTGATTTGTGGCATCAATTGGTCAGAAAAAGATCAAGACCTATCAGTGGCACCAATAGGTGACACTACGATGACACCCCACTACTAACACTGACACCCTCTTGACTCATCAGAGGTGTCTAGGAAACCCCATACACAAGAATTTAACAAAGTAATGGACCAGGAAGGTTCATCTCATCAAATCAGATACCTCTCAAACTATTCTATTCCTCAATAATGAAGACTAAACCCAAAAAAAGAGAGGGTTCCAAACAACCACCTCGTAAGATAACCCTCAAGGAAAAACCATCATAGAGTTATTGGAAGGCCAAAATAAAACCTCGAATTCTGGGGAAATATATATCACATAAATATAATTAAAAAAAATAGAAACACTACCAATACTCTCCCCCAAGTAACCACACAAACATATAAAGGTATCATTGTCTAGAAACATGGGTTAGGGAGTTTCTTCCTCCATGTCAAGATATTATCTGCTTTGGGAGGCATTGAATTGACAACACTGGTTTAATCGAATCCACTTTAACGCGTCTTGATTAGGGAATAGGTCCTCCCCTCCCCATAGTTGGGACTTCTCATACACATTCAAAGAATAAGGGAAACAACCCATATTATAGTAAATAAGGTCAAGAATTACGTCACCGCAAAACACAAAGCAAACACACAATCAAAACTCAAAACCGCTCTGGGTACTCGGCACACAACTGTGCCTCCCATTCCCAGGTACTCTCCTAGAGGACACCATTCTTCCACAATACACGAACCAAGGGAATGGTCCATCCATGAAGAAAATTCTCCTTACGATCCCCGATTCTCACCTGTCGCTCCACGAACGACGCATCATCCTCGATATCCAACTCTCCCCAGTCTAGGACGTAAGAGTCATCATGTAGATACCGATGGATATGAGATAAATGAAATAAATTGTGGATGCTCTCTAATGGTGGTAGTAGTTCCAATTGATATGACACCTCGCTGAGTCATCCCAGCACCTCGATGGGTCTAATGAACCTGGGAGAAAGCATACTCCCCCTACCAAAACACTGCTGTCCACGCCGAGGGGAGACCATCAAGAACACATGGTTCCCAACCTCGAACTCCAAGGGTCTCATCCTATGATCGGCACAAGACTTCATCCAGTCTTGATCCTCCTTATTCCTTTCACACACAAGATGATCCTTCTTCTTCGTGCTATGCACCACCTATGGGACAAGAACACCTACCTCCCCAACCTCTGTCCAACACATGGGTGACTGACACAGTCTTCTATACAAGGAATCAAATGGTTACATACCAATCGTAGTGTGATAACTATTATTGTAGGAAAACTCTACCATGGGAAAGCGTCAGACCCATGATCCTCTGAAGTATAGAACACACGCTCGCATCATATCCTGCAATGTCATGATGATCTTCTCAGTCTTCCCATCCCTCTAAGGGTGGAATGTAGTTCTATAGAAAATTGGGTGCCAAAATCACATTGTAATACCATCTAGAATTATGAAGTAAAGTAGGTATCCTGATATGAAATGATGGTTTTGGGAACTCTGTGTAGTCGCACAACTTCACCCATGTAGTTATGTGCCCAGAAATCCACTTTGATTAACTCCTTAATCGCTAAGAAGTGAGCCGATTATTTCAAACAATCCACCACTACCAAGATGGAATCACAAACTCCCTCAACCCTAGGTAGTTCTATAATGAAATCCATTGAGATTTCATCCCACCTCCTGTCGAGAATGTCTAAGGGATGCAATAGACTGTTGGGAACACAGTGTTCATCCTTTACCTTCTGAAATACGAGGCACTTTGCCACAAACTATGCCACTTCCTGCTTCACCCCGAGCCACCAAAACAATTCTCTCAATCCCCGATAGAACTTGAAGACTCCTATTTCTACCTCTAGATATGATCTATGGAACTCACAGAGAACTCTATCATGCACAATCCCTAAAAAAACAACTTACCAAAGAAAGGCATCAGATTCTGACCAACCTATGACCATCCTTCCTGAGCATTTCCTTAGCTAACATGGTCACACATCACTTTAGCCTCTATTTCTCCCTGTTGAGACTCCTCCACCCGTTGTACCAAGTAATTACTCACTCTCTTCTAAAACATATATCCTTTATAATCCTCCACTCTCATACTCAGATTTAAATCATCCAACTCCTCCATTTCTTTCCAATAATCTACTGAATCCCAAAACACAACATTTTGAGACTTCCTTCTCAAGGAAGCATCCACCACATTCATCTTTCCTCAGGTGTAGAAGATCTTGAAGTCGTAGTCTAGAAGAAACTCCATCCACCTATGTTATCGCAATTTCAGGTCTCGCTGGGAGAAGACATATCTAAAGCTCTTGTGATATGTAAAGACCACAAAGCGTTCCCCAATGAGGTAATGCTGCTAAAGCTTCAGTACGAACACAAAATCTACAAGATCCAAGTCATGGATGGCATAGTTATGTTCAGAAGTGTGTAACTTCATACACCAATAAGATATCACTCCCCACTACTGCATCAACACACACACCCAAACCTAGACCAGAAGCACTACATAACTCTTCAAACATTCCCCCTTGTTCTAGAAACCTCAGCACTAGGGTACTGACCAACATTACCTTCAGATAACTAAAAGCGTCCTAACACTGGTCACTCCATACAAAATCCTAGTCTTTTCTACTCAAGGCCGTCAAATTTTCCACAACTTTAGAAAAGTCAGGAATGAACCTTCTATAGTAACCTACCACTCCCAGGAAACAACGAAATTCTACCACGTTCATGGATGCTTCCCAAGAAACAACCTATTAGACTGTCGACAAGTCCACTGGGATTCCCTACTGGGAAACTATGTGTCCAACGATGTTCACTTCTCGTTTCCAGAACTTTCACTTTGATAACTTATTATAGAGCTAGTGGTGTCGGAGGACCTCCAAGACTGTACTAAGATGGTCATCATGATCCACCTATGGTGATGAGTAGATTAGGATTTCTTCGATGATAATGATAATGAACCAGTCTAGATACTCACAGAAAATGGAGTTAATGAGCCCCACGAACACAACTAGTGCATTCGTAACACTGAATGACATGACCAAAAACTCAACGTTCCTATATATGCACCTGAGAGATGTCTTCGAGATGTTAACCTCTTTCACCCTCAACTGGTGACATCCAGATCATAGGTCGATCATAGATAACCAAAAGTATCCATTCAATTGGTCGAAAAGGTCATCGATACTTGGTAGGGGGTAACAGTTCTTAACCATCACCTGATTTAGTCTTCGGTAGTCTATGCACATCCTGGGACCACCGTCTTCCTTCTTGAAGAACAAAACTGGAGAACCCCATGGTGACACAATTGGATAGATAAAACCCTTCTTCATCAGGTCAACAACCTGAATCTGAAACTCCCAAACTGAGAAGGCTCCATCCGATAGAGATCTATCGAAATCATATGGGAAGCAGGTTGTAGGTCTATCCTAAACTCAACATTATATCAAGGGGCTAGAGTCACAAACTCTTCAGGGAATACGTCTAGGAAATCAATGAAATTCCGTCAAACTTCCACCATCTATGATTCTTTTTAATCCACAAATAGCTCGACTAATAGGTAAATAAGGGGTTTCACTCACTAGCTTCCTTCCTAGCAACCCCACTCATCAAAAAAAGCTAAATGCTGACCGCCCATATCTGAGAACATGAACCTTCTCCAAAAGCATTCGATTCCTAGGATGACATCATACATCTACATTTTCACCAGAAAAAGATCCCCACAAGACTGATGTGGCCCCAACATCAATCTATATCCTCGAAAAACATCAAACTGGCTGGTTTGACCTCAAACTAGCACACTCAACACCATGGGCATGGAAAGTCTCTCTGTGTCTAGACCCAAGGCATGGGCTAGACTTGGTGAAACAATGAGTGTGAATCTCCCAAATCCAACAATGCACATGAAAAATTACTAAATAAACTGATCGTTCCTCAAACGACCACTGGCCCTACTAAAACTTCTACCACTAAGGTATGCAACTACCCAAGCCCATCTCCTCTACCCCTTAGTTATCGACATCCTCCTCGACCACACCCTAGTCGATGCCCTCAAAGAGCTCCTTGAGGTCGGGATCCCCCTCTCGATCAGCCCTCTACGGATTAGCCAAATCTACCTACTAGGCCTCGACTGCCCGCACTACACATGGTCATCGTTTGGGTGCCATAGTTGAAAGAGAAACAATGAATTCCTAATCCAGAGTACTATAGAAGATTCCTTTTTAATATTGTTTAATCTTTTTTTTAATTTATATTACTAAAACACCCATGAAACACAAGAACACAAGTCATTATGATTCATGTACCTTTCTTAGGTTCTTTACCATGTAATCAGTGCAGCCTCACATGGTCATTAGGTAGGTGCAAAGTCCATGCATCAGATCATGGGGGCCCTAAAACCCCATGTCTTGGGCGGTCTTTCAGGAACTATTTCACTCTCCAAGATTTCCTAACACCATTTATATACCATGCCATTCAATACTCACTGTTCCTAACCCTGAACTCCATCCTATCTTTCAACCATCAGCATATGACACCATTCTTTCATGACCCACCATCACTATGATGTGGGAAGGGACAACAAACTATCAGACCATTACTTATTCAAGTTGAAGGAGAGATAAGGAACCCTATGTCCAACCTCCAATAGGCCCTAGATCAGAGACAACAACTTAGGGTATAGAATCTCATGTAATATGGATGACATTACCCTTTTTATAGAACAATATCAGAAGATAATATGGTAAATCTCAAACAACTCAAAAAACTAAAAGTAAAAGTAAAAAAAAATCCATTCCCATATTCTTGTTCAAAATAAACTGATAAAAATTAAAAGAAAAAATCCTATGAAAAGTAACAAAAGGAAGAAAAGCAGTAATGACAACACCTAAAGCCTGAGCTAGTAAGGTCCGACACGTTCTTCAAAGTCCTCATAGAAAACTAAAAGTAGTTTTATATATGTAGGGTGAGTATATAGGTATAGTCATTAGAGAAAAACAAATTCACTCGTGCACAAGTGGAAAGGCATTATATAGCCTAGTAAGAAAAGAGGTAACCAAAACACCTAGCATGGAAACTATCCACCCAGCCTCATCAAGGAACACTCCCCAAATAAGGCAAGTCAAGTAAATTAATATAAATAACACATTGATATTTGGGTATCCCGAACCACTTTCCCACTAGTTATTTAGTACATATTATGCATTAGAACTCCCCCCACAGGTTCCACTTTATTCCCACAGCTGCCCCAACAATAACTTTATGGTCCACCACAACCACGCTTCCTGGCTGCATACACCTGGGCACCATAACCACACATAACCAATCCCACAGAAACCTGGGCCACAATAACAACCACCATGCCCAAAGATACCTAGGAAAAAACAACCACTGCCTTTCCCTAAGACACCTGGTCCAGAACAACCACTTCCACGCCTGAAACACTTAGGCCACATCCCGATGACACTTGGGAAACAAACCTTCCCACGCAAACCTGGGCCAACTACAACAACACACCATGCCTTAATATTATTGGGCCATAATGAACCATAGGCCATCACAAGATGCCAAAATATTCTTGGGATACCTAGGAGAGGGAGCAGAAACGGATCTAAAAACCAGCCACTAATAAGAATTTTGGGGAAAACACCCTCTCACGTGAAATGGGGGTGTTCAACATGAAGTGCTCAACATGGTTGGGGTGAGTATAAGAAACAAAAGAAACAATTTTTTTTGCATAAAGGCAATAAAGAACTCATCCCAACCTAAGGGTTCTGAAACCAAAAACTAGTTTTACACAACCACTCTTGTTTCTATTCCTACATGCACAAGTATACAACAACCACAACTAGTGAACAACCCATTTTGGGCAAACAATTCCCCATTGTACCAGTTCTCGTTTTCATGTTCAATTAATTCCATTTAAACATTCCTTCACTACTAGGAATCTAAAATGCCGAAACACAAGCTAGAAACAACAACTGGAAGAAAACAACCAAGAAAAAATTTAAGCATTCACACCAAGTTCTCTTGTAAAGTAACAAGATCCAAAGGAATTTGTTAGATTCCTCAAAGTACTAGAACCAAACTAAGCCCCAACTTACTGGCTACAAAACATTTTCTATAGCTTTCACACAACCTCATATTCAAAAACCAACAAATTCTCAACACGAGATTACATTACTATACACGTCACCCCACAAACATTCAACAAAACAACCATTAATTTCACAAGAACATAGAAAATATGTTTTCAAATTTAACCAACACCATTAATTATGTTCCTTATTTCCGTCTGGTTAACCAAGGTGATCACACATGGGTTATTATTCATCGAGAATCCATTTTATCAACAATGTTTATGTGATTAACTAGTTTCCATGCCACAATCATTTAATGACAAGATTTTCCAGAAAAACAAAGCTTCATTAGTGCATAAGAAAGGATGACCAAAAACCATGAATTTTAGTGGACAAGAGCCCATACAATTGAAAACATAACAAAAAAGGTATAACAGAAAAACATCCTCAACTTTTCCACCCTTTCATCCTTTAACAGTCTTATTATTGTCTTTGTTAAAGTTGGTTTCATCTATATCCTGAAGAATCATCATCATACCGAACCCACATTATGCACAGTAAAGAGAGACGAAGGAAGAACCCTTACATGGATGATCAAGGATCTATGTTTTATTCTTGTGATAAAAGAAAGGTAAGCACAGATCTTAGGAAGAACTCCAAGAATAACCAAACAAGAGGGCTCTCATGTTGGCATGAATCATCTTAGGAAGAGTGAACCCAAGTGCACCAAGGGAAATGAAGGAGACCAAGGAAGAAGAAGATCTCGACATGATAAAAGGCCCGATCCTAGAGTAATGGGATGTACAATCTCAAAGTTCTTAAAAAGTGGATTGTGGTTTGAACACGTGGATGGGTGGTTGCACACCTTAGAATTAATCTATATTTAATAATTCTATTGTAGGAAATGGGATAGATCATCACACGGTGCAGAGTTACATTGGTTACATTTAATCCAAGAAAACAAATATCAGGGGAATAACTGGATATGTGCAAAAGGCTTTGAAACTGATTAAAAGGCCACACGTTTTGGTAAGTCAAGGGTCTACCTACTCTAAGGGGATTTAAGATACATTTATAGGCTTTAAAACAGACATAAATTAAAATTTAAAGGAGAATTTATAGAAAAACTAGGGAAATAATCACCACCACACATTTGGGGCACCGTTCCGGTGCGACACTGATTAGTCAGACACCAATTAGGGACGATCAGTGGAACCATCAGGTGACACCATGGTGATACTATCCACTGACATCGAGGCCCTCTTGACTCATTGTTGGTGCCCAAGACAACCCAAACACCATAATTTGACAATGTAATAAACCAGGATGGTCTAGGACATTATAGGTGTGTATGGTTTTCTTATGATCTTTATGTTTTTTTTCATATTTTTTATAAATTATGAATTTATCTATCACACACACATATCCACATTTGTAAATATTCTCAGATGGTTGTGTAAATATTTACATTGATCAAGAGGTATTTATATATATATAAATTAAGGTGTGTATTTGTGTAAGTGTAACGAATGGTTTTGGAATGTGAAATCTATAGTTCAAATGTTCATTTTAAATGATAAATATTTCTTTCCAACTATTTAGGCCCCATTAGTAGTTTCAAATGTTTTCATTGAAAATGAAAACCCATGTCAAGGTGAAACCTTAGTTGATAAAACCTGGATGTGTGTTAAATGTCTGATATGTGGTGTGTGTACAACGAGGGGCATTTTCATTATTGATGTATTGTGGAAAGAGAAAACAGAGAACACTTAAAATGGAGTTCAAAAGTGAGAAAGTGAAATACAGATTTATGAATGAAATGTATGATATGTATATATAAGATAGATTGACAAAATCATGTCCATTTATATTTCATGGGATGTATTGGGTATCTAGGAGTGGATTCTGGGTATTCATGCTGCACTATATTAGCATTACACTCTAGATAGTGGCCCCATATTGACTAGATTCAACTTAAGGGATTTTACCCTTGACTAGAATTGGTTGGGAAACACTGAGTGATAAGGTGAATGGTTTTGGTATCTGGTGCTAGTAATTTTTCAGAGTGGCATGGTTTAAATCTATCCAATAATGTTCCAAATAGAACCCATGTTTTAATCATAAATATTTTAAATATATATTATATTTTTTGATTTTTAGTGACGCAATTGTATTATAGTTTCAATAGGTATGCTTTTCTACTAGGAATTTTATGATTTGAAACATTTTTCTCATAAATTATTTCACTTAAAACCTTTTATTATTTAGTGATGGTTTTTTGAAATTTAAAAAGGGAATTTATTTCAAGACCACCAACCTGATACATGTTTTTTAGAGATTAAAAACATGAATTTATCACTCTTTTTTCAAACTAGAAAGAAATCATTCTCTGTTTCAAGTTAATATATATGGCATGGTTTCTATTTGGAATACATACTAGGGATCGCGGTGCTCATTATTACATCTATCATTTCATTTTTTGTCTTGGTTTTGGATTTAGCTCACTCTTTGATAGAGAATGTTTTGAGGATAGGGGGATTAAGTTTATGTGGAGGTACATTTAATTTATTTTAATTTCATTTATTTTGTTTATATTTTTATTTTATTTTTATGTTTACCAGTTTGTCATATTGTCTAAATAATTCCCATTATAGTTATGTAGGTTACAAATAATGGGTTCTATCCCATGAGGATAGGGAACACCCCTATGGTCATTTGATGGGTTGGTTTGGGGGTCTGTGGGAGGGAGGAGCCGATTTGGTTCATGAAAAAATTGCATCATAGATATCCATTGTTATTTCAGATGTCTAATATTTTGGAGCTAGTATTTTAAAAACTCAAGGTTGAACTATGAGAGGGTACCTAATCAGCACCCTCACATGATGAGACAAGAGTTACTAGAGTATTTTAGGAATGGTATGTATCAAATTTGAGGATTGATTGCCAACTGTTTTGTGACATTGAGTCTTTATTAGAGTATTTTGAGTTACCTTTTTGACTTTTAATGTGTTATTCATTGGAAGCATCATGTATTGAGTGAAAATTAGTGGGAAATCAAAGGGAACATGGTTACTGTGCATAGTCCATAACACCATGAAAAGATTGTGACCACTTATTTTTAAAATTATAGTAGGAATCACATTCTTATAACATGGATTGAAAATATGTGAATCTAAATTGTGCTCAATTATACAGTTTACATATTTTTTAATTTCTATCTTCTAAAAGTATTTCAATTTATTAATTTTTTTTTATTGATTTAGGACATTTTAGAATATTTTTGTTATTATATTTTGGGAGTTTTTAGGCAATGTTGGTTTGGAACATTTTTATTAAGTCTTTATAATTTTTTTTAAATATGTAAGGGTACTATAAAATATTAGGGTATTTATATGTAATTATGGATTTAGTAAATGAAAAAATAGGTTCGGGGAAATTTTAATTTTTATTAGAAGGGAAGTGATTATTTAGTATGGACTTAGGGAATGCAGAAATTTGGTTCTTTTGAGTGGGTTGGATTGGAAACATTTTTAGAATACATATTTGGTAAATATCAAAATTTAGGGAATTGTTTAATTAAAAATAATAGCATATGTTTGAATTATGTACTAGATAAAAAATATTTCATTGAACAAAATTTTTTATAAGATATTCTAAATTGAACGGTTTATTTCTTTAGATCATTTGGGGAAGGATTTTTGAGTATAATTTTAACAGTATTATGATAATTTTTTTTTTCATATTATAGTCTTTGGTATTTCAATTTGTATCATTTTCCTATTGTGTTTCATGTTTCTTGATTTTAGAGTATGCCGCCATCAAGTACTATTTATTATTATAATAGATCTATGAGTGACACCCCACAGTAAGCTATTTTGTTGACCATGTATCATCCATTTCAATTGATTTATCCACTCTAGATACAAATCCTAATTCTCATGCTCTCATTTAATATTAGGATCTCATCTAGAAGTTTTGGTAATTGAACCCTTTTCATTTCATTAGAAAAAAAGAACTTAGAAAATTTCAGGAGTGGATATGAAGTTTTAAAGAGATATATATTAATCTCAAACTTTTTGATCCTACTAACATCAATTAAATGACTTTTATATTACAGGTATCGATTAAGAAGTGATTTAACACAACTTTTTAGGTCAAACCACAAAAGGAACTCTCTTGGTAAGGATTCATGGGATTTGTTATCCCTTAGTGCTTCCCTGAAGTGGTGAGGATAAAAATGAATATGTAATTTTGTGGTCTTTATATGGGTAATTTAATGTTGTTGTAATAGAAAAAATGTGATGCTAAGTTAATACCTTATCTTTTAGATCTAGTTAGAGATAAATCCCTGAAGTCTCTATAGTTTGGAAAGTTTATCCGAACTAATATTATTTTGGTAAAGAATTCTCTCACTATGAAACTATTGAATATGTGGTATTGTAGGGTTTTCAACCAAAGCCAGAATGGTTGGATACTTGGAGGTAGTTGATGTCTCACATAAGCCTCATAATGGTGGTAGTAGTTCCCATAAATGGAAATGGTAGAGGGATGGATTTGGACTATTAAGAAGTTCTATAAAAATAATGTTATACTTATTATCACTAGAATCATCTAGGAGAAAATAATTTTTTAAAAATATTTGTAGAAATATAGGTAATAAGAACACTACATGCTAAGAAGCACTAAAGGCCAGTCATTTTGATGGTTATCTGAGGCACTTGAAAATATTTTTCATTGTTGTTTATGGATAGAGATGTGCATCCTGATCCACTCCCTCAATGGATCTCTATGTTCGATTATGTGAAAATAGTGATGATTTAAATTTTATTTAATGTTAATGTTATTATAACTATTTTCTATTTTGGATTATGTCTTCAATGGTGTTGTATTTGGTTTGGGATTTGAGGATGAAATTGTGGATCTTTATTGTTATGGTTTTCATTTTTTGGACATCAGTTTCAGGTTTTTTAGAATTTTTTCATTTTCCTTATTTTGGGTTCTCAACCACGGAGTGGGCCTTATATCTATGGTTCCCTATGCAATTTAATATAAGTTCAATTTTAAAATAGTGATGAGACCACCCAAGTTTATCACTTTTATCTTAAATGTGTGGTTTAATGAGTTTTTTGTAGAGTTAAGTCCAGTTTTTAGGCATGCCTCTTTGTCTATTGAAATAATTATCTTGATTAATGGTTGATTCTTGACCCATCCCAACTCGTGAGATGAGTTTTGTTATTTTATTTTTAGAAGTTTTCAATTATGGGAGTTGTGATATTTTTGGTTCCATCCCATGGGTAAAGATCATTGAGTCTGGGTGTTTCTTGGTTTTGGGATTATTATTTTTAGAGTTTTTCTCACTTGATTTGGCTCCATGATTTTTTATATTAGAAAAAATGTTAAATTTCATATGTCTATTTTAGGTGCCTCTATAGTTTCCTCTATTATTGAGTATTTGGATGATTGTATAATAATCAAGATTCCAATTTCATACCTAATGACCTTTCTTACAGATTATTTTTTGTTTTCATAGTTTTTTGGTTTTTTAGTTTAATTCTTTGGTCAACCTATCTATCTTGTATTTTTTTGGAAAAAAGTGTCATGGTTGGGATACTTTTCACACCTTAACCCAATAAAACTCTATAATTTTATTTATTTTTGAGTTATATTAATTTTCGCCTCTTTCTCAGGTATTTCTTCCATTTTTTTATTTCATGTTTTTTTATTTCATCTCACACGATTTATGTAATCCATTATCTTAACCATGATATGATCATGTGATATGTATTCAATTTTTTATAGTGCCTAATCATAAAAATAATACAAAATTTTCCTAGAAAATACATGACTTAGTGCTTTTTAATTGGGTACCTTTTTATTTTTGGTGCAGGGTTTGGCCAACCGTATAGCCAAATCAAGTGACCCACCCAATTTATTAAAAATTTTAAATTACCATTATGATTTTGATCGATTTCCACCCCAAAACACACCCCTTATTCTTCATCCAACCTCACACATGCTTAAATATCTTCCTTTATCTCCTACTCTTACACTTAGTGACTTCATGTGGATTATTCGAGGATTGAGGATGAATGTATTTGGTAATATTAATTTAGGCTCTTCCTATATTTATTCTTCATTTTCCCCTATTATAATTACACTAACCAGGTCTTGTGATTTAGGGTTTGGGTTATTTTAATTTTTATTCGGTGTTTTTAATGTTTTAGGGTCCTTATACTTCATCTTCAGTTCTCGGGATGTCAATAAGTTATATTGAAGACAACATTTGTGAGATCAATAAGTTTTTTTTATTTTGAGGTAGGCTACCCTATGTTCAACCATTAAAAATTTGAACTATGATTTCTTGATTATTTTAATGTGTTATTTAATTATATTATGATATTAAGGAATTATAGATGTCACGACCCACCCTCGGGGTCCGTGCTGTGACTTCCCCAAGCCCGCCTTCCATAGGCCAGGGGCTGGCGACTAGAACCAAGGCGTAAATCCCGGTAAAAAGGGAAGGCATTGCCTTTGTAAAGTAAACAAACACCACAGAGTAAGCAAGCAGAAAGTAAACACTAAGTAAAAACAGAGTACAACTGAAAGTGCAGAAAAGTAAAAGGGCCAGTATACAAACCCAAACTGAAAGTAAAGTACAACTCGAAAGGGAAAACATCAACTGTAAAGTAAAAGCTGCAACACCGAGCTGTCCACTGGAAATCCCACCTGAAGGGTGGGTACAGATAGCTCCACTGCTCCACGGGTCCCGCCGTCCGCTCCGAGCACGTCCCGCCAAGTGGTCCACCTCCAGGTACCATCCTGCTTGGCAAGCCTCAGCTAAGATCAACGTTGTCCGTCGTCTGCAACCAACACAACGTAGTGCGGGCAAAGCCCGTGCAGGGGTGAGTATAAGCTACTCAGTAGGGACCCTGAGACCCCTGATGGTCTCTCAAATCCACAAAGGATAAACCACGAAGAAAGGTACAATCACGAAGTAACAACCGACACTGCTTAGGTATATGCCCATACATATACCTAAGTCATCAATTTCAAATACGCTCCAACCTCCGAGCCCAAGTACAACTCAGTCCACACAGGAAAGTAAACGTATTCCACACAGGAAAGAAAAACGTAATCCACACAGGATAACACAACACAATCCACACAGGAAAGCAACAGGATTCAGCTCACACAGGTATACTTCTTCAAAAGACGATAAAGATGATCTCTGATCCATCTAAGTCGTCGGACCCACGAAGGATCGATAGGTAACAATCCCCCGCAAAAGACCCACACAGGATCGGGCCCACGTAGGACCTGTAGGCGCTGGTTCACACAGGACCGCTGAGCGCAAAGACCCACACAGGATCGGACCCACACAGGATCGGGCCCACACAGGACCTGTAGCACTGATCCACGTAGGATCGTTGAGTGCTATAGTCATCGTCGTCGAATCCACACAGGATCTCTGTACTGTCGTCGTCGCAGTCACAATAGCAGTAGCAGTAGTAGCAGTCACAGTAGCAGACGCAGCTAGCTCTAGGGTTCCCGCACACAGCAAGCTCGTACAGGAGGGTCCGCTCCACGAGCCGAGAGGCTGATACATCAACTGTCACAAAGTCCAGAGTTGATGTATCCAAAAGTTCCGTATCGTCAACAGGAACTCAACGCAACAGACGGCGCGTCAATCGGACGCCCGATCTGAGAGTTATTGGCATTTTCGTCCCCGGGGCCCGGTTGGATTTTAAGGCAAAACCAACCTGACCGTACTCCACCTGCGTCCAAACCTCGGGCAAAGTATGCCAAAAGATCCGTCTCACTAAGATTAACACAACAAAGCTGACGGCACGTCAATCGGACGTCCGTAGCTCAAGATATGAGTGTTTCAGCTCCGATGGCCCGGTTGGTTTCGTGAACGAACCAACCCGGCCGAACTCAAAGTATTTCGAAACTTTGAGTGCGATATACCGAAATGACCGGCTCGATCCAAGGATCGCGTTGCCACAGACGGTTCATCAATCGGAGGTCCGTGGCTCATGTTATGGCCAAAAGACCGAATCCGTCTCGAAAACGGGGGGTCCGGGTCCGGGCCGACCTGGCCCGACCCCCCCTGGGTCGGCCCGAACCGGGTCGACCCGACCCGGGTCCGACACGGCCCGGCCGGCGGCGGACCGGCGCGGCGGCGCGGACCGGCGTGGCGGCGCGGCGGCGCGGCCCGGCTGGCGGCGGCGCGGCCTGGCGCCGCTAGGGTCACGCGCGCGAGGCTAAGCCCCCGCTTCCAGCAAGAGGCGGCGCGGCTTTTAGCCGCGCCTTTTGGAGAACCAGCCCCCCTCGTGGGGGCCTGCTTGAGGAGAACCGGGGGGCCTCCTGCCCCCCCTCAATTAAACCCCCCCCCCCAATAAATGGGGGGGCTTTTGAGAGTTTACCGGGGGAATTTATTCCCCTGGTCTTTGACCTTCCGGCCGGCCACCTGGCCGGCCGGTCTTTCTCCAACGGGACCGGCAAGCCGGTCCCCTTCCGGTTTCCGACGCCGGCGGCCCGGCGTGCCGCCGGTCTTCACGTCTCGCCGCGACCCGGAACCGGCCGCGGTGTTCGTCGTCCGGCGCGGTGCGATGACACCGCGCCCCTCCGCCGCGCCTTCGATTCCCTTCGATGCGGCGCGACGACGTCGCGTTCTTGATGATCCTTCCACGGCACGGCGCGATGGCGCCGCACAATTTAATCGTGTGATTAACCGCGTGGTGCGACGGCACCACGCCATCTTGTTTCATCCTCAAGATAAATCAACAAGAACAAAGGAGGGGGTTCGGCCGTGTTCATGCGGTCCGGACCCCTCACGTTAAATGATAACACATATTTAAATATTAAATATCCTCATGTTAGTCATTCTAGAACCATGAAAAAGAATAAATAAATAAACAAATAACAACAACCCCTACCTTGGGTTAAAGTTCGAAGATTGTCAAAGACCCGCGGAAGACAACGTCGCGGAGGTCGGGCGTCGTGGTAATCGTTCGTCAAATCCGATGACGAGGAGGTACATCCGAAGAGGTACGTCGTTGGCGAATCTTCGTATGCCGACGAAGGAAGTCTGAGGAGGAAGCAGCGTTCCCTTTCGTTGACACGGAAGACGAAGAAGAGAGGATCAGCGTTCTTCGTCGGAGCTTGAGCGTTCTTCGTCAAAGTTTGAAGAAGAAAATCTCTCAAATCCTCTCAAAATGGCTAAACAATTCTAACCAAATAAAATAAGCTAAGAGCTTATTTTATTAACTCAACCAAACCCACTTGAATTTCAAATGTTTGAACAAGTTTAAACAACTCAATCTCATTAATAAGCTAAGTTGTCAAAACAATTAAAGAGGGGTTTAAGGGAGTTTTGAGAGAAGTTGAAAAGTTGGGTTTCGTGTGGGCCCCACGACACTTAATCCTCCCAAGGGAGGTTAAGTGGATGTGGGTCCCACCTTTAACTCCCTTTGGGAGAAGTTAACTAACATAAAAAATAAAATAAAAAGTGTTCCACATTTTTATTCAACTTTTTATAATTCTCCCAAAAAATTAACTTTCGTCCTGCAATAAACGAAACTTCGGAAAAGGTCTCCTTAAGAGAATATCGGCGCTGCAAGTTCATCGGTGCCCTCGGATTTCAATTCCGAGCACCGGATCAAAAGTTAGGAATTCCCGCTCGTTCGTTCACTGAACGTACCCGAGCCAAACTTCGGAAATTGATTCCGGGCACACCGGGCCTCGGAATCAGGTGCCGTCAGAAACCGCGCTCTTGTAAAATTCCAATGAAAATTAAGAAAAAATTTCCCTTGAATTTTACGGGTCTTTACATTACTCCCACCTCAGGGATTTACGTCCCCGTAAAGATACATCAAAAACTAGGGAAACAAATGAGGGTACTGAGCACGCATCTGAGCCTCCCGCTCCCATGTTCTCTCCTGGAGATTCTCGTGCTTCCATCTGATGCACACAAGAGGAATCGATCGCCCACGCAGGACCCGCTCCTTTAGATCCTCTATCTCCACCGGGACCTCCGTAAAAGTCTCCCCATCGTCAACGTCAAGCTCACCATGGTCAATGATGTGCGTCGGGTCATGCACGTATCTCCTCAGCTGAGACACGTGGAAGACGTCGTGCACCCGGTGCAACTGAGGTGGTAGAGCCAGGCGATAAGCCACCTCACCAATCCTGCTGAGGACCTGGAAGGGTCCGATGAAGCGTGGAGATAACTTGCCGCCTCGGCCAAAATCTCCGTATACCACGTCGAGGTGAGACCTGCAAGAAGACGTGGTCACCATCCTCGAACTCTAGTGGCCTCCGCCTCCTGTCAGCGTATGACTTCTGCCGGCTCTGAGCTGTCCTCATCCGCTCCTGGATGACCTGGACCTTCTCTGTCGTGGCCTGGACCATCTCCGGTCCCACAAGTGCTGACTCCCCAGGGTCTGTCCAGCACAAAGGAGATCTACAAGGTCGGCCGTACAATGCCTCATAAGGTGCCATCCCGATGGTGGAGTGGTAGCTGTTGTTGTACGCAAACTCCACCAAGGGTAGGTGGTCCTCCCAGCTACGGCCAAAGTCGAGGACACATGCACGGAGCATGTCCTCGAGAGTCTGAATGGTCCTCTCCGTCTGACCATCCGTCTGAGGGTGAAAGGCTGTGCTCAGACGTAGCTGTGTCCCGAACGCCTCCTGTAACCCCTTCCAAAGCCGGGAAGTAAAGCGAGCATCTCGATCGGAGATGATAGATGATGGCACACCGTGGAGCCGCACGATCTCCTGAACGTAGAGACATCCCAAGCTCTCCACTGAGCCCTGCTCTCTGATGGGTAAGAAGTGTGCCGACTTGGTGAGTCGGTCAACAATCACTCAGATGGAGTCGTGACCTCTGGAAGTGCGTAGAAGTCCAGTCACGAAGTCCATAGATATGCTGTCCCACTTCCACTCCGGAACCTCCAAGGGCTGTACCAAGCCCGCTGGTACCTGATGCTCTGCCTTCACCTGCTGGCAGGTGAGGCATCGAGAAACGAACTCTGCTACTGCCTTCTTCATGCCCGGCCACCAGTGCTGTCTTCTGAGGTCTTGGTACATCTTTGCCACTCCAGGATGTACCGCCAAAGGAGAAGTGTGAAACTCTCTCAGCACTTCCTCTCGCAAAGCGACTGGTACCATGGTACGTCCTCTGAAAAGGATGTCGTGCTCTGCTCCAAGGGAGAAACCATCAGGTGCCTGTCCCAAGGATATCTTTGCACGCCATGTCTCACAGTCAGCGTCCCCACGCTGTGCCTCCCTGACTCGCTTCAGTAGTGGAGGAGTGACTGTGAGAGACTGAAGGAAGGCTGCTCCATCTCTATCCACGAAGGATATCTGTAAAGAGGCTAGCTGCTCCGTCGCCTCCTCAAGTAGCTGAATGCCCGTCCTCCTGCTGAGGGCATCGACTACTACGTTCCCCTTCCCAGGAGTATAGACTATCTCAAAGTCATAGTCCTGGAGGAACTCAAGCCATCGCCGCTGTCTCAAGTTCAGTTCCTTCTGCGAGAAGATATACCTGAGACTCTGATGATCAGAAAAGACTGTAAAGCGCTCGCCCATCAGATAGTGTCGCCATGTCTTCAGAGCGAAGACCACTACTGCTAACTCCAGGTCCTGGGTAGCGTAGTTCTGCTCATGCGGCCTCAACTGACGTGATCCATAGGCGATCACTGCCCGATCCTGCATCAGAACACATCCGGGTCCGGTCCCTGATGCATCGCAGTAGACTACGTACCCTACTCCCTCCTCAGGAAACCTCAAGATAGGTGCGCTAGTCAATCTCTGTCTCATCTCCTGGAAGCTCTGCTGACATCTGTCTGACCACACGAAGGGTTTCCCATTCTTCTTCAAAGCTGTTAGTGGTGACGCAACTCTAGAGAAGTCTGGAACGAATCTCTGATAGTATCCAGCTAGTCCCAAGAAACTCCGAACCTCAGTCACGCTCCTGGGTGGCTCCCATGCTAACACAGCCTCGATCTTCGCAGGATCCACTGCAACTCCCGCCTCAGAGATAACGTGTCCCAAGAAGTGGACCTCACGTATCCATAACTGGCACTTCGAGAGCTTACCATAAAGCTGGTGCTCTCGCAGTGTGTCTAGTATAACTCGCAAGTGATAGGCGTGCTCCTCCTCAGTCGTAGAGTAAATCAGAATGTCATCGATGAAGACCACGACAAACCGATCGAGGTATGGCTGAAAGATCCTGTTCATGAGAGCCATGAACACTACTGGAGCATTGGTTACACCAAAAGGCATAACCAAGAACTCATAGTGGCCATACCGACATTTGAAGGACGTCTTCTGCACATCCTCGTCTCTGACTCTGAGCTAATGATAGCCTGACCTGAGGTCTATCTTCGAGAACCACCGTGCTCCCTTGAGCTGATCAAAGAGGTCATCAATCCTCGGTAGCGGATACTTGTTCCTCACTGTCACCTGGTTCAGGCGACGATAGTCAACACAAAGCTGCAGGATCTCGTCCGCCTTCTTGGCGAACAAAATCGGGGAAACCCAGGGTGAAACACTGGGTCGGATGAACCCCTTGCCCTGCAAGTCCTCCAACTGTACCCGTAGCTCTCGAAGCTCAGCGGGGGCCATCCGATATGCTGGAGTGGATATCGGGGCTGTCTCGGGGTACAAGTCAATATAAAAGTCTACCTCTCTGCGAGGAGGTCGCCCTGGAACGTCGTTGGAAAAAACGTCCGCAAACTGATCCACCACTGCAGGAAAACCAGGACTCCGCACGTCAACTGCTCCAAGGATGAGGCTAGCCAACTGATGAGTGATGGGCTGTCCTCTCCTCCGTGGAAGTCCATCCTGTGCTGCAAAGGCTCCCTTCTCGCCGGTGAAGGTGAACCTGCTCCCATCGGTGCATACACATCGCACCTTGCGCCTAAAACAGTCAATCTGTGCATGGACCGTAGATAGCCAATCCATGCCCAAGATGACGTCTTAAGGCCTCGACGCTGCTACAAGAAGATCCCAGCCGAAGCTCTCGCCTCCTAGAGTGAGCTCACACTGCCGGCACCAGTGCGTAATCGTCGAGTCTGCTCCCGTAGCAGTCTCTAGCCGTAAGGATCGAGCCAACGGCTCTGTCGGAATCTCCGAGCTCCGAACAAGGGCAGCAGCTATGAAAGAGTGGCTCGCTCCTATGTCTATAAGTACTGCAGCAAGGGTGGAATAGACACAAATAGTACCTCGAATCATCTCGGGTGTGCCGTGGTCGTAGGCCTCTGCTGCCTGGAGCTGTGCCTGTCTCTGCCCGCCAGCTCCCTGTGGTCGGGGTGGACCTCCTGGTGGTGGTGGTGGCAGAGCCTCAAAGCGTCGCCCACCACCGGCTGCTCGTCCAGCTCCTCTACCTCGTCCGCCTCCTCCCTGCGGACCGCCACGGTCGACCCTCTGCCTCTGTCTCAGTGGTCCCTAAACCGACTGCTGCTCCTCGGCACGACGGGTCGGGCAGTCACGAGCCATGTGGCCCTACCCGCCGCACGAGTAGCACTGTCTGCCTCTCGAAAGACTGGCTCCTCACTGTGTGCCCCGCACTGCTGAGCCAATGCCCTGAGGTCGTCTGCCCGAAGGTCTGGTCTGTCTGGACCCCTGAGTCATTCGTCGACTGCCTGCTACAGATGACTCTGCCACGTGCCGCCCTGCGGTGGGTCGCTGCGCTGGTGTAGACTTAGCAAGGAAGCTCTCGATCAGAAGGGCCCGCTCCAGTACTCCTGTCTGAGTCGGTATTCTGAGGGAGATCAGCGATGCCCTGATCTCGTGTCTCAATCCCTGCTCGAAGGTCCGGGCCCGGAAGAATGGGTCCCGTACCATGTCGGTCGAGTAGCGCGAGAGATCAGTAAATCTCGCCGAGTACTGAGCGACCGTCATGCTGGCCCGCCGCAGCTGAAGAAGCTCCTGGATACGCACCGCACGAAGGGTGGCTGGGACGAACTCCGAGCAGAAGAGGCTCTCAAAGTCCGTCCAAAGTAGAGATGCCTCATCGTGCACCTGGAGCATCAAGCTCCACCATCGTCCTGCTGCTACGTGTAGTAGGCTCGCAGCGAGGATCACCATGAGGTCTGCTGGTGTCCTCACTAGCCTAAACACCCATACCACTGCCTCCAGCTAGTCCTCGGCTGCCTGGGGATCCGTCTCCCCGCGAAACCTGGGTGGTCGCTAGTGCTGAAACTCATGCAGTGCGCTGAGGCGACGTGCATCGTCAGCGGCTGGTGCTGGAAGCATCGGGGGCTCGGCGGGTAGAGCTACCGTCGGTGCCATTGCTGACAAAGGGCCCTGCACCGAGGCCTCGTCGCTCGGTGGGCTGTCGTCACACTCGACTATCGGAACCCTAGCTGGCTGCCGTCGTGGGGCCATCCTGAAAAGGAAACAGGTGCGCCACGGTCAGAACAGTATACCTGGTGAGCTGATATAAGTAATCACAAAGAAAACTTTGAAACACACACGCAATCAATGTTTTCATGCATTAAGTCGGGAATCAGAAGTCAGGGTCCTGGTGTACGGATACGTCGGCCGCCGCACCAACTCTGGACTCCCTGGACTGATAACCACACTCAATACGCTAAACATTATTGCTTCACATAGAAAAGTTCAGAGTTCGCGGTAGAACCGAACTCCTCTGATACCAATTTGTCACGACCCGCCCTCGGGGTCCATGCCGTGACTACCCCAAGCCCGCCTTCCATAGGCCAGGGGCTGGCGACTAGCACCAAGGCGTAAATCCCGGTAAAAAGGGAAGGAATTGCCTTTGTAAAGTAAACAAACACCACAGAGTAAGCAAGCGGAAAGTAAACACTAAGTAAAAACAGAGTACAACTGAAAGTGCGGAAAAGTAAAAGGGCCAGTATACAAACCCAAACTGAAAGTAAAGTACAACTCGAAAGGGAAAACAACAACTGTAAAGTAAAAGCTGCAACACCGAGCTGTCCACTGGAAATCCCAGCTGAAGGGTGGGTACAGATAGCTCCACTGCTCCATGGGTCCCGCCGTCCGCTCCGAGCACGTCCCGCCCAGTGGTCCACCTCCAGGTACCGTCCTGCTCTGCAAGCCTCAGCTAAGATCAACGCTGTCCGTCGTCTGAAACCAACACAACGTAGTGCGGGAAAAGCCCGTGCAGGGGTGAGTATAAGCTACTCAGTAGGGACCCCGAGACCCCTGAAGGTCTCTCAAATCCACAAAGGATAAACCACGAAGAAAGGTACAATCACGAAGTAACAACCGACACTGCTTAGGTATATGCCCATACATATACCTAAGTCATCAATTTCAAATACGCTCCAACCTCCGAGCCCAAGTACAACTCAGTCCACACAGGAAAGTAAATGTATTCCACACAGGAAAGCAAAACGTAATCCACACAGGATAGCACAATACAATCCACACAGGAAAGCAACAGGATTCAGCTCACACAGGTATACTTCTTCAAAAGACGATAAAGATAATCTCTGATCCATCTAAGTCGTCGGACCCACGAAGGATCGATAGGTAACTAACCCCCGCAAAAGACCCACACAGGATCGGGCCCACGTAGGACCTGTAGGCACTGGTTCACACAAGACCGCTGAGCGCAAAGACCCACACAGGATCGGACCCACACAAGATCGGGCCAACACAGGACCTGTAGCACTGATCCACGTAGGATCGCTGAGTGCTGTAGTCGTCGTCGTCGAATCCACACAGGATCTCTGTACTTTCGTCGTCGCAGTCACAGTAGCAGTAGCAGTAGTAGCAGTCACAGTAGCAGACGCAGCCAGCTCTAGGGTTCCCGCACACAGCAAACTCGTACAGGAGGGTCCGCTCCACGAGCCGAGAGGCTGATACATCAACTGTCACAAATTCCAGAGTTGATGTATCCAAAAGTTTCGTATCGTCAACAGGAACTCAACGCAACAGACGACGCGTCGATCGGACGCCCGGTCTGAGAGTTATTGACATTTTCGTCCCCGGGGCCCGGTTCGTTTTTAAGGAAAAACCAACCCGACCGTACTCCACCTGCGTCCAAACCTTGGGAGGAGTATGCCAAAAGATCCGTCTCACTAAGAGGAACACAACAAAGCTGACGGCACGTCAATCGGACGTCCGTAGCTCAATATATGAGCGTTTCCGCTCCGAAGGCCCGGTTGGTTTCGTGAACGAACCAACCCGGCCGAACTCAAAGTATTCCGAAACTTTGAGTGAGATATACCGAAATGACCGTCTCAATCCAAGGATCGCGTTGCCACAGACGGTTCGTCAATCGGAGGTCCGTGGCTCATGTTATGGCCAAACGACCGAATCCGTCTCGAAAACGGGGGGTCCGGGTCCGGGCCGACCCGGCCCGACCCCCCCTGGGTCGGCCCGAACCGGGTCGACCCAACCCGGGTCCGACCCGGCCCGGCCGGCGGCGGACGGGCGCGGCGGCGCGGACCGGCGCGGCGACGAGGCGCGGCCGGCGGCGTCGCGGCCTGGCGCCGCCAGGGTCACGCGCGGGGGGCTAAGCCCCCGCTTCCAGCAAGAGGCGGCGCGACTTTTAGCCGCGCCTTTTGGAGAACCGGCCCCCCTCATGGGGGCCTGATTGAGGAGAACCGGGGGGCCGCCTGCCCCCCTCAATTAAACCGCCCCCCCCAATAAATGGGGGGGCTTTTGAGAGTTGACCGGGGGAATTTATTCCCCCGGTCTTTGACCTTCCGGCCGGCCACCTGGCCGGCCGGTCATTCTCCAACGGGACCACCAAGCCGGTCCCCTTCCGGTTTCCGACGCCGGCGGCCCGGCGTACCGCCGGTCTTCCCGTCTCGCCGCGGCCCGGAACCGGCCGCAGTGTTCGTCGTCCGGCGCGGTGCGACGGCACCACACCCCTCCGCCGCGCCTTCGATTCCCTTCGACGCGGCGCGACGACGTCACGTTCTTGATGATCCTCCACGGCGCGGCGCGACGGCACCGCGCAATTTAATCGTGCGATTAACCACGTTGTGCAATGACACCACGCCATCTTGTTTCATCCGCAAGATAAATCAACAAGAACAAAGGAGGGGGTTCGGCCGTGTTCATGCGGTCCGGCCCCCTCACGTTAAATGATAACAAATATTTAAATATTCAATATCCTCACGTTAGTCATGCTAGAACCACGAACAAGAATAAATAAATAAACAAATAACAACAACCCCTACCTTGGGTTCAAGTTCGAAGATTGTCAACGACCCGCGGAAGACAACGTCGCAGAGGTCGGGCGTCGCGGTAATCGTTCGTCAAATCCGATGATGAGGAGGTACGTCCGAAGAGGTATGTCGTTGGAGAATCTTCGTTTGCCGACGAAGGAAGTTCGAGGAGGAAGCGGCGTTCCCTTTCATTGACACGGAAGACGAAGAAGAGAGGAGCGGCGTTCTTCGTCGGAGCTTGAGCGTTCTTCGTCAAAGCTTGAGCGTTCTTTGTCAAAGTTTGAAGAAGAAGAAAAGCTCTCAAATCCTCTCAAAATGGCTAAACAATTCTAACCAAATAAAATAAGCTAAGAGCTTATTTTATTAACTCAACCAAACCCTTTTTAATTTCAAAGGTTTGAAAAAGTTTAAACAACTCAATCTCATTAATAAGCTAAGTTGTCAAAACAATTAAAGAGGGGTTTAAGGGAGTTTTGAGAGAAGTTGAAAAGTTGGGTTTCATGTGGACCCCACCACACTTAATCCTCCCAAGGGAGGTTAAGTGGATGTGGGTCCCACCTTTAACTCCCTTTGGGAGAAGTTAACTAACATAAAAAAATAAAATAAAAAGTGTTCCACATTTTTATTAAACTTTTTATAATTCTCCCAAAAAATTAACTTTCGTCCCGCAATAAACGCAACTTCGGAAAAGGTCTCCTTAAGCGAATATCGACGCTGCGAGTTAATCGGTGCCCTCGGATTTCAATTCCGAGCACCGGATCAAAAGTTAGGAATTCCCGCTCGTTCGTTCACTGAACGTACCCGAGCCAAACTTCAGAAATTGATTCCAGGCACACCGGGCCTCGGAATCAGGTGTCGTCAGAAACCGCGCTCTTCTAAAATTCCAATGAAAATTAAGAAAACATTTCCCTTGAATTTTACGGGTCTTTACAATAGAAAATGGTTTTGATGAATTTAATTTGTCTATTTCATGTTCCCTATACATTTTCCATGTTTTCCCCACAAGTTTTCTCTAATAAACTATATTTTAAAATCATTTTCGAGTTGTTAAGTACACCAAGAATATAATTAATCATCCCAATAATTTTGATCATATAATTGTGAAATTCTATAGGATGTTTTAGTTTTCTAACTAGTTTTCCAAATATTACCTAGTAATATGTGTAATGACCTAGAACCCTATAGATCAGTGACAGTGCATTACATTATTAAATTAGTACTCGGAAAATGTGTTCTCATCACATAATACTAAATAATTTATTATATTTTTAAATTTAGATACAAACATAAGTTTTAAATTACTACTTGAAATGAAATTCAAAGTAGTATCTTCATTGAAAATAATCTTATTATCTTAGCTTATCATTTAATGTCTATAATAATATACATCTTGGCATCATGGGAAAAAATAAAACCTATTAAAGGGTGAGCTAATTTGATCAGTAAGGGTAAACAATACAGTTTAATCTTTAAACATTTAAAATAAGGCAAGGTGAATATATAACAACACATTTCTTTAAAACAAAAACATGAACATAATATGGAAGCAATGAAATCTGAATAAACAATTCTATATAATTAATAACAAGAGAGTGAAACTTAACCACAAATATTATAACAGTATTATAACCACATGGATTATAAAATACTATTATCATAATGAGGTAATGAATAAATCTGAACATCATAAACATAACATCAATAATTTGGCCAAGACAACATACATAAATGGTTAAAACAAGGTCATGTTTGTCGCATTAGATCTATTGATGCATCGAGGGGCTATAACGGGCCCCAACTATCAATTAATAATTCCAATGAAGTCCTTATATGAAATTTTTGGATCATAATCAACATATACATTCATATTAAAACTATCATATGAAATATTAATAACATTTCCCAAACAATATACATAATCATAAATTATCCTGAATTATATGACCAATGGTATGCAAATAGTACATCCCCCAAAATAATAATATACCATTAAATAAAATATGGAAGATAGAAAAATAATATATTTATTTAAATGAAGAAAATTATTCAATAGAGTGTGTTGAAATATACAAAAATACTTGAATAAAATCATTGGGTAATTCTTGAAATACCATTTTTACTTATAAAGATGATTACTTTTGGAAAATTATTAGTATTTGACAAATAAAATCATATTTTAAAAATGTATATAAAAAAGTAATTAAATTATATTTTAGTAATATCAAAAGAATATTTATACAGAAATTTTTCAATTGATGTTACAACATGTACAAAAAGTGTTTAAGAAACTTTAGAATTGAGCCACTTCAGTATGGTTTAAGGGAAAATATAAAAGATTATTTAATGAAAAAAAGGAGTAATTAATTGGGTAAACAAAAATTGAACTAATATATTTTTTCATTATAAAAATAGTGATTTTGTAAAAATATTGTGTGCTTAAAATTGATTATGCAGTTTACTTGAAAATGTGTATGAAATTTGGAAGTTCCCTTTAATCGGGTTTGCTTATTAGAGGGAATTGAAATATGAACCTTATAAAATAGTAATTCCCCCTTAAATAAATCATATATATATAAATACATTTTGAAAATAAACATTTAATTTAGGAGGAGTATATAATAATAATTAGGAATTAAATTATGGTAAAGAGGGAGAAAGAATAACCTGAAGAAAAATGGAGGTTCGAGAAGAATCCCTTGCCCTATGTCAGACAGTTTTCTCTACTTGCACTTAATGTCATGGGAAAAAAATTAGATTATTTAAAATTTTAATTAAAAACATATTCAAAAAGTCATTTATTTATTATAATTTCATTAGGATTATTTACGACTATTTGATGAGTTACAAGATATAATTTCTTCATTCAGGAGTGTCTGTTTGTTTGGTTTTCATGATTGATTCACTTGTATACATGTATGGAACATCATGTAAGATGGAAATAGTTATCCTGAATTCAAATTATATGTCATTAATGAAATTTTAAATGATTAAATGGTCTTATATTTAATTTTATTTATTTATATGATGACGATTCATTAAATAAAATATTAATGATTATCATTTAGATTATTTAAATTTTTTTTGATCATCCCAAACAAGTTTTGTTTTATTAATTAATAATGCATATATAAAGTTGTTCTAGAACATTATATATGTTTAAATATATATATAATAGTATTTTTTAACCATAAAAAATGTTTTTAATACCATACATAAAGGATTAATTGGAAAACAATAACTCATCAGTCACGAAGGTGGTAAATTGGAACCTTAGAGATGATGTTTTAATTTTTAGAATAAAAGGGGAAGAGAAGTGATTTTATGATGGATATATCATTAATATAAAAAAATTCCATTATATATAATCTAATAAAGTTATCATGACCCCTATATAAGTGTATGTGAGGAAATGATAATAAAATAATGAAATTAAAAGAAAATTAATAGAATGAAATGAGATTTTACTTCATTAATTATTCTCCTTGGGAACCTCCAAAAGGTACTTGTAAGTTGATTATTTGTGAGGCCATAAATACTATAATGTGGATAGGGATGAGGAGAGGGGATTTTTTATAGGATATTTGTGTAAGAAGGTTCATGGTTACGAAATTGTGTGAGGTAAAGAGTCTCACTTTATAATTGAGGTGAGGGGGAATTTTGGAATTTCAAAAATATTGATATATTTTTTTGCAAGGAAAAATATTAAACTATAATCATTATAAAAAGGGTTTAAAGAATTAAAAATTTATAAAAGGATAAAAATGATTATATTTTATACATAGTATTATTAAATTTTTCTTTATTCAATATTTTTGTGAATTTTAAATTATTTAATAAAATATTTTTGTCATTAAATATCTTTTTTTTTCAAATTTAACACTATTCATTAATATATCTTTAAAAAAATAAAAAAGTGTAAAATTGTAAAAAAAATATTTAATTATATCCTAGATATATCATAATAATATTTATAAATTTTTTATTAACATAAAAGAATATTTATTTTTGTATTATTAAAATAATTTATTTGATTTGTTCATTAATTAAACAATTACTGGGTCATCATTGTGCATTCCATTTAAGTAATTATTTATTAACTAAAAATTAAAAATAAATTTCCTTAAAGAATATAAATATATTATATTTAAAATTACTATTTATGATATATTATTTCTTTGAGAAAACCATATATTGAAATATTGTTGTATTTAAAAACTATATTGTGAACAACATGACTTTATTTTAAAAAAAATACCATAAGGGTCCTAATCATTTCTTTGTGGATCCAAATGGTCATTAATTTGATACTAGGAAAAAATGGTTGATCAATAATAAAACAATAATATTTATCTATGTTTTTGGGTCATTAATGGTTCTTATAATTTAAATTTAAATAATTTAAATAAGTTTTTTTCTTACACAAGCAATACAAAAACATTTCACAACCATTCAAGACAATTATTTCACATATAAAAACTAAAAAAAATAAAAAAATAAAAAATTAATTAATTATCATCAATATAATATCTTATATACGTTCAATATGTATACTAACTAATGTCAGTGTTAAGAAAAAATATTAATTTGTTAATTTTTCATTTCATTCCATGTGTAAGCGTTGCACAAGAATTTCGATAAGATTCCTCTTATATAACTCTAAAAGTAGAATATAACAGATAATAATATAATTAATCATAATAATTAATAATGGAGTCATTAATATAGTTTTTAGCACTCAATTATTAACTATAAGGAACCAAATTTGACTTCGCCAATGCTACGTAGGCACTACGTCAACACTTAAAATGATTTTTATACTTATCAAGAAATAGATTTTAATATACATGTTATGAATTATTTATTTGGAAATATTTATATTATAATTTCATAATTTAGTCATTCCATAATTTTGGTATGTTTTACATCATAATTTTTGCATTGACGATGTTACAAAAATACTATTTTTTTGAATAAAAATGTATTTTTTTACTATTCACGAAAAAATTTATCTTTTTAAGAAAATTATCAAAATTTAAATGTAACCATTTTTTATGTTTGGATTTAAAAAATAAACTCCATTTTATGAAAATAATTTTCTAAATATGATAAAATTAATTTTTTTAAAAAAATCATCACTTATTAATAAAATAAAAATTTTAAGGTTATAACCGATTTTACGACACATTGAAAATTTAATTATGGGATCATAAAATTTTATTATAATTATAATAAAAAATATTAATTACTCAAACTTTTTTTTTGAAATTATACATCCTATTAAATCATTAAATTAATGATAAAATTGTAAATAAGCATTTACATATCACAGATATACCAACAATTAATTTATCATTTTGAGAACATTTATTTACTTATTCCATGATATAAACTTATAATAATTTTATTTATGAGATACATAAATTTTATTTGTATACTCATTGGAGATGTTATTATTTCAATGGCCACATTACTATTCCTAATGGTCAAATTACTATTCGAAACGTTATGTTAGTAGTAAATTGTATATCACAGTTAGTTTAAGATATAAGATATCGAATAAATAGATTTTATTTAAGAAGATACATACAATAAAAGATTGGGGTGTTACATTCTGTCCTCCTTCAATAAACTGATTCCTCACAATTTTGAAATTTCACTTAGAAAATCAAAGGTTGATACATGAAAATTCATTTGTGGGAAACCCAAAACGTAAATTGGGCTAATAATAAATCATATTAATAAATGGGAAAGAAAATTTTAAGATCACTACAAAAATAGGAATTTGAATAGGGTAACATTAGTGAAATGATAAAATAACAACACGGAAGAAAATTTAATCATCATGTTTTTATGGGGAGTGATAGATAATATGGTAATTAGAACATTAACCATCACAAAAAATGTCAATATGTAATAAGTTAAAAATGAATTGATTTTCTATAGTAAAAAGTTAACAGATGATGTTTTTGTTCCAAATAACTTTTTATAGAGTAGAGAGATTATTTTACTACTGAGAGAAGCACTTCAAAAAATTATATTACTTGATTACTTGTCAAAATCTAATCCTTTGGTTATTCTTCATTGTATCCCCACTTCCTCTTTTAAATATGGATATAGATATTCAAGAAAAAATATTTATTCCTAAATAACATTTATGAAACATAAGATTCACATGGGATTCCTTTATCTATAAAATGATTATAGAAACCAAAATGGTTAGTAAAGGTTATCTAATATGATAAATAATATTTTAATATTTACCAATAAATTCCTTAATCCATTTCATAAGTAGTTAACCTTAAGAATCATTAAAAGTATGTCTTTCCAAATTCAAAGACCAAAAATTTAGAAGGAAAGTCACTAAATTTCTAAAATCTACTTAATATAAGATTTCACCAAATAATGTTTCTATTTTTTTCAAATACCAAATAGGTGAATACATTAATCTCTTTTAAACATTTATGAAACATAGATACTTCCAAATGTAAAATTTGTAGTTGTTCTTAAATCCAAACATCTAATAATTCTAGCATAACATAAACCACCAGATATCTAACAACCTTCATGGTCAAAAATAATATCCCATAAACATATATTTATTATCTCAATCCTTATGAACATATTTTGGGTTTAATTTCCCATTTCATTTTTTTCCAAAAGATCACCCTATAATAGACTCACTTCTCTCAATTACTAGTGATATTCATCTTATGCGTCCAATTCCTTACGAAGGATGTATTGTGGTAAAATCCTTATATATCTCATGAATTTTACAAATATATCATTTTGGTAAAATAATCTAACAAAATAATTATTTAATCCAAACACAGGCATATTAATCATTCCTCTTTATCTGAGGTTGTATCATAAGCTGTAATATGGTCCCTTTGCTTCTTCTAAGTTATTTTCCCTTGATGCTTGGGACATTAATTTACGTAGTGCCGTATAACAAAACTACTATTTATTATACATTAATACATGATTTATTACATAGTATTATACTTAATATAAAATATATGATCGAGAAATATAGTTTATTTGTGAATAATGTACATTGAATAAAAATTTAAAACATGGAATGCATAAACTTTATTAAAATCTTCTTTAACATGATCATAATACTCCATGGATTTTAAAACTGCATAGGATAACCGAAGGACAGAAATTAGAAAGCGGTGAGATATAAATCACAGTATGGTAATAAAAATTGAATGACATGAAGTAGATAATATATATTTGAAAATAGGTATGTCATTAGAGAATAAAATTAATGATAATCATAATCATGAACAAAGTGGACAAACAAAGCATGATAATCATTACATGAGAAATGTGGTGATAAATTAAAACATTAAATAATAAGCACAGGTCATGGTTAACCGCTAAGAAATCATGATTGAAAAAGTCCCAAAAATTAATCAAGTTCACTTCCTATCCCAAAATAACATCACATGAGACTAAGAATTACTCAATGAATTGGAGTGGTTTATAATTCAGAGCACACCCATCACATTCATTTCATTCTCATGCTTCAGTGTTCCACATAGATCATACACCATGAATTCATTAATTGTCATATTATATTCCATGATAAATGAATTTATAAATAATACATGTAATTACCTATTCAAATAAGTGTATGTTTATAAAGGTAGACACCATAGATAGTAAATGAGTACGATATTCACTATACAATGGTTTTTTCATGAAAAATCACGGTGAAATTTTTGTAGCATAACATCATCACTTAAAAAATTCAAAAAATGATTCGATGAAACAGAAATAGGTATCCCATCGTTTGGAAAATAGGGACATTTAAAAATATATCTAATAAAAAGTAATTATAAATTGATGTCATAGGATAACGATGAAACATAAATAAAGTGGAGAATGAAAAGAACCCTTACTTGAGTGTGTGACTCTGAATGCTTGGGAGGAGCTTCTTGGGAGATTGAAAGTGCCTTGGAAGGACTATAAAAAGGATAGGTAAGAGTAATGATATGATCCAAGGGTTTTTAGTGAATATAAATTGGATAATTGGTGGGTTTAAATAGGAAATGAGTGGAGATTTCTTTATTGGTTCCCAAACATAGGTTTTGGACTATATATAATAAAATAACCAAACACACAAACCATAACATTATTTTTCACCATATTTTCTACAGAATGATAGTGGGTTTCATTATAGTATAATTAAAAGGGATTAATATAATAAAATTACGCCCTTGTTGATGTGGAGGTGAGTCACACTAGTTAAGAAATGATTTTTAATCCATAAAATATATTAATGGTTTTGAAGGATACATTAAGGATTAGTAAAATTAATAAAATAAACAAAAAATTACATTATTTTAAATGAAAAAAATATAATTGTTCATGTAAAACTATTATAATATTTATTTCGTCACTATTGGGTCATCATGATGTCATAAAACACACCGTATATTAATGTGGAATTTAATTTTTACATAAAAATCAGATTGTCTCAGAATATTATGATAAAATCACAATTGGATAATTTACATGCCCTAATTCCAAAAATATTATTCATTTTTAATAATATTCTTCCATATATTTTTATTTTTACTTTTAAAATATGAATTGATATTTATTATTAAACGAGGGTTTTTTTAAAATAATAGTTTTTGAACCCTTATTAAAATCACATTTAACTTCATAAAAATTATATGGTCTTTTATATTTATAAAGAATTATTTAAATTCATTAAAAATTATTTCTTTATAAAATAAATTATTTCACCATAATAAGTTCATCGATTGAATATTACACAAAATTACAATTTTTCATATTTATATATCAAAATATAAATAATTTATAAAGTAGAAATAAGATAAAAATATATAAATTATTCTATATAAATAATCATGTCATTAGGGTCTTAATAAATATCCCTTTAATACCCGAAAAAAATCCCAAAGATTAAGGTTTGTGATGGTGAGACTATAATGGGGTGGTTCTGCAAACATGGTATGGGTCGTAATCTCAAAGAGCTTGAAATTTTCTGATAAAATATTTCTCTTATTCTTAAGTTGATGGATATCAACTTATTCTTGGTGAAAGAAAAATTTCCATTGAAGCTATATAACTCGGAAGGTCTGATAAATGGGTTTCATAGGGTATGATCCTACTGGTTAGGGCCATCACTTCCTTTATACATGACGATTTGATTTGTGAAACCCTATATTTATACTAATCATGTGATCACTGTTCAATTGTTATATTATCATTAGTAAAGAGCATAATAGTTTTTTAAATCTAAAAGGATATAATATAACCCAATAAGTTCATGTGTTTTCTATAACTATAGACATTTACTTTAAATAAAAATGTGAATTTTATTTATAATGGTTTTGGTTGTTACAATCTTCCCCCTTTTAGAAACATAAACCTCAAAATTTCATTTCCCACAGTAAAAAGGATGAGGTTAACTATGTTTCATCACCTCCTTCACTTACCACATCGATTCTCCAAACATATGGTTTCTCTATAGCACATTCACCAGGTGTGTTATCTTATTTCAAAAAACATTGTCTTAATGATATAATATATTCACTATTTTCTCCTAATATGGGAGGTCATTACCCAAGGATACCATCTTCGGACTGAATAGATATGAGGGGTCTGGTTTGTAATTCTGCGAGAGTGATACATGGAATACATCATGTATATGTGGTAGTTTCAGTTGGAGTTCTAGTCGATATACCACCGCTCTAATGTGATCAAGGATCTCAAAGGGGAGGATGTATCTTGGACTAAGATTTCCCTTACTCAAAAATCTCATCACTTTCTTCCAAGTAGATCTATAGCGGAATATCATGTATCTAACCATAAATTCTAAGTATCGTCAATGATTTTTAGAATAGAACTTTTGTCGACTTTGAGAAGCCTTGATGTTCTACTGATTGTTCTTGACCATTTCCACTATTTTCTCAACCATTTTAGAACCTAACAATTTTCATTCCCCAATTTCACCCCAGCATGTCAGTGATCTTTACCTCATTCCACAAATGGAATCATTGAGAGCCATTTGGATGCATTAGTGATTTCTTTTATTACATGAGAACTTGACCATAAAGTTATGATGATCCCATCCTCTATAAACGTCAATTGAGTATGCACCCAACATGTCCTCGAGTGTATTGATAGTCTAATTAGATTGGAAATCATTTTGAGGGTGATAATTTGTGCCGAAATTGAACACAAAATTTACAACATTTTAGACACTCTTCTATAATCTGGAGTTAAATCTTGGGTCTCGATCAAATACAATTGATTGTACGTTTCCATATAGCATCACCACATCTATAATGTATATCCTTGTATGTTTGTTGAGAAATAATTACTCTCAAATCATAATGATGTGTATAGTATTTGTAAGATGATCCACCATAAACCCAAAAACATTATTATATATATATGTCTTTTGTAAGCCTATGAAAAATTCCATTGTGATGTCTTCCAATTTCTATGCAGGTATGGTTATTGGTTGTATCATAACCTTAGATTTTTTCCTTTCTGTCGTCACTTGATGAAATATGAAACATATTTATGTATTCTCCACGATATCCATCTTAATATTGCCCACCAATAGTTATCTCTGAGATCTCAATACATCTTTGTGCTTCTAGTATGGATAAATAAGGTCGATCTATGTGCATCATCTAACAAATCCTTATTTGTCTGGGGATTTGATGGTACACATAGTCATGGCCCAAATCATAAAACACCTTCTTCAATAAAATTGATCTCAATGTATTTTCCTTTTCTTATTGTTTGAACCTTTTTCAAAATTCCCATATCTTTTCTTTTGGAATCCTTTATCCTTTCCATAAGAGATGGTTGAGAAATAATTTGGGAAACAATTAATGGTGTTACTTCTTTTATGATTCCCATGTCCGCCCTCTTAAAGTATGAGAAGATCAGATGCTTCTCAATTATCATCAATGTTAGTATTTTTGGCTCCCTTCAACTTATAACATATTATAGATTATTCACCTTTCCATAATAGTAGTGAATTGATAAGTCATAGTCCTTTATTATCTCAAACCATAATTGGTGAATATTCAGTACTTTCGATGTTAATATATTCATATGGATTTTGTGATCGGTATATATTTATCATTTCTCCCCAATGAGAAAATTCCATCATATTTTCAATGAAAAGATCACTGCAGCTAACTCTAGATCCTGTGTTGGGTTGTTTTATTCATGAAATTTAAACTACTTTGAGGAATAAGATACCCATTATTCATTCTAAATTAACAAATAACCCAATCCCTTGTTTTAAGAATCAATTAATACTGAGAAAGGTTCTCCAAGTATGGGTAGTGCGAGTATAGGTGCATTGAAAAGCCTCCTTTTCAAATCATTGAATCTCTCATTTTATTCATCATTCCAAGAAAACATGACTCTCTTTCGAGTTAGCTTGGATAGAGGGTTTAAAAATTGTAATAAATTTATCACAAATGAAATATAGTACTGAGCTAATCAAAGAAAAATATGTATATTTTTTAATATATTTTCCTAATACATCCTTAAACTACTTTTGTTCTTGATGGGTCAGTAGATATCCAATTACTTCTAATGATATTCCCCACGAATGAGACATCCTTTATTCATAACATATATTTTTTGTAATTTTCATAAATATTATCCTTTTGTAATGTCTTTATCATAGTTTTCAGGTGTTCCTCATGATCCTTCATGGTTTAAGAAAATATTATAATATCATCTATAAAGACTGAAAAACATTGTTGAGGTTATAACTAAGGACTCTATTCATCAATTCCATGATGATTTCTAGATCATTAGTGAGTCTGAATGGAATTATTATGAAATCATATTACCCATACATTGTATAAAAATTAGTCTTGGGGATATCCTCCTTTTCCACCCACACATGGTAATATCGTGACCACAGATCCACCATAGAAAATTATTGTGCTCTATATAGAAAATCGAACAATTCATCAATCCATAGAATATGATACTTGTTTTATCCTAATTTTTAGCTTATGATAATCTATGTAAATGTGCATTGACCTATCCTTCTTCATGATGAAGAAGATTGGTGCAACCCATAGTGAATTACATGGGTGTATTACCCATTAACCATATTATCATATAGTTGTTTCTTTATATCATCATGTTCCAAAACCACTGTTATATATGTTGTGTTGGATTATGGTAATGCACCAGGTTTATTCTTGATGGATAAGTAAACCCTATATATTTGAGTAAGACTAGAAAACTCTTCAAGAAATACATCAGATTATTCCATCACAATGGGCATGTATTCAAGGATGGTCATTTACATAGACTCAATCAATTGAGATGGATATTTTTTCTCATAAGGAAATAATATCCATGATTGAGATGTTGGTTCTAAAGAAGATTCATCCTCATTCATGCGCTTGTATTGAATCAGGAGAGGAATCATGATATGAAGAGTGATTTCCATCTCATGGCAATTTATGTTGGCCCTATATTGGGAAATCCTTACTTGCACATAATTGCATAAAATTTTACTAAAGGGACTATGAAAAGGTTTTATGGGAATTTTATCCCAAAAATTTTAGTATGGGAGGAGTTATATACATGGGATGAAATAATTTCCCCATTATCCTCTTTCACCAACAATCTAATTCAATGATTTTTGGTGGGTTTTGAATAGTTCTATTAAGATTACCTGATATTAATGAACACATAGAACTATAATAAAAAATTTATTTCACCATTATTGATTGAATTAATAGCATACCTATCAACACTTCTTTGTCTGGATCCACCTCAATTTTTTTTGATGGAAAAAGATCACCCTTTCTGCCTTGGAGGTTGTGGGATTTCCCTAAAAATACATGGATTACATCATTAGTTTGAAAAGTTCATGGGTTCTTTATAGTTTAAGAAATTAAAATGTACTCTGGGTTAAATTTAGAATTCACTTCCTTATTCAGATTAGTGGTTTTCTCTCCTTTGAATTTCTAACTAGGTTCCCTTCCTTCCCACAACTAAAGATCTTCTTTATTCCCCTAGTACATTTCTAGGGTGCTTCATTCTACTCATTTGGCATGTGGGATGTTTAAATTTCTTGGCACTATTATATTTCTCAATTGGACCTCCATAATTAAACTCCACTTTCCATTTCTTATCCCCCTTATATCCTCAAGACTTTCGAATCTCCATTTTTACTTTGAGAGAACATCAGACAATCTCCTCATAGCTATAAAGTCACAGATCACCATGGCTTTTTGAAGACTAGGTTTTATCCCACCAAAGAAGCATTAAACCATATATTTGGGGGAAATGAGAATACCTGAGGTGTGTCGTGAAAGTATCGTGATGTTTTCCTCATATGCCCCGACAGATTAATCGTCTTTTTTCAGGATTGGTGGTAAATAAATTTCAATTTTTAGATGGAGAGTATGAGGAAAATACTTATCGGAAAATATTTTTTGGAATTCCTTCCACCCCATTACATCGATATCTTCATCAGGATTCATATTCTTGATCAATTTCCATTACTGATCAACTATTCCCTCCATAAAATAAATAGCTAGTATAAAATTCTATTATTTAGACCATTGTCGAACGTAGAAGATTATCTCCATGGAGTTGATCCATTGTTTCATGATTAAGGGCTTATATGATCCGTTGAAACTTAGAGGCCTTTTCTTGCATAAAGATCTCAATAATATCCAGTTCCCCCATAAGGGGGTTTAGATTCTCCTCTTTATCTAGTTTTTTATTCATAACTTGATTCAACTAAGATATTATCATCCTAATGTTCTCGATTACTACTCCAATCGTGTTGGGAATCTAGTTGAGGAAATCATCATATTTATAATCACATTAGTTGTTCACCTGATTCCTTTTATTTTCAGCCATTCTCTATAAGAAAAGGAAAAATAGGGAAGATTTTTTTAAACTATTAAACACATAAAGGAGGAATCCAATAAAAATAAAGGGATAACTTATAAATTAAATTTATATATTAACTTATGAATTTATAGGCTTCAATCTATGTTATCAAAGCTATGTTTCCTGACATATAATCTTATGTTAACTTATTCCATTAACAATGATCCATAACGATCTTATGAATTTATCAAAGAATATCCATTAGAATTGTGTAACTTGGTTCATATTAAATCCCATTTTCTTGTACCAGGACACACTGAGTCAGGCCCAAGGCACTTTGTCGAAGTTGTTACCTCTAGGTACATCTATTCAAGAACCAAATCCACTTATTGTATCCATACATGATTTTTTTTTTGATAAACCACTAACTATATAATTACCAAAATCTAGGGTTGGTTTATTATACTTTGACTTATTTTTTTGTCTTTATCTATAGTTTTCTAATCCTAATCACAAAAAATAACTAAACCCTTTCTCTGAAACTAACTATAACAACCCTAATATTTATGATAAATTAATACATGATTTATTACATAATATTACAATTATTATAACTAGTAGTACTTGTAATTATAGTGTCTATGGGAATAAGGTACATTACATAACAACTTAAAAAATCATAAATACATAAGTTTTTTTGAAAATTCCTTAACATGATCATAATATTCCATGGCTTCTAAAACTGCACATGATATCCTAGGGACATGAATTAGAAAAGGCTGAGACATAAATCCCAATAAGGGAATAAATATATATTGACATGAAAAATATAATTTATGTTAGACAATAAGAATATCAATGGATAATAAAGGTGTGAGAATAAAAAACATCAACATGAATGCATGATATAACATGATAATCATAACATGAGAAATGTAGAAACAACATAAAAACTACGTCATAAATATATGTGAAATATAATTGCCAAGAAATAATTATTGAAAAGGTAAAATAATGTAATAAGGTTCAATACCTACCCCAAAATTAGTTTTCATTCTACTAAACATTACCCAATGCATTGGATCACTATATAATTTCTGGCTTAACCATTACATTAATTTCATTCACATGCTTAAGTGTATTACATAGATCATTAAACATTGATTCATTCATTATCATCTATTATTCCATGATAAATTAGTGTGATATAAATACATGTAAATAAAAATTACAATAATTTTATGTGTATATAGTTTAACACCCTTGATTGTAAATGAGTATGGTATTCAAAACATAATTGTTTTGGCATGGAAAATCGCAGTAACATTTTGGCAGCATAACAGTGTCACTTAAAAATTCATAAACTTAGTTGATGAGAGAGAAATGGGCATATCATAATTTTCATATATAATGAGTAAAAATTGGTACATGTAAAAACATATCCCATAAAAAGGAATTGGAAATAGAAGGCACATGATAATTAAATAATTTGAATAAAGAGGAGAAAGAAAAGAACCCTTACATGAGCGTGTGACTCCAAATGCTTGGGAGAAGCTTCTTGAGTGCTTGGGGTGCGTTGGTAGGAATTTAGAGATGGGTGGTCAGAGTAATTATGTGATACAAGTATTCTTAGTGGAGATAGATTGGATATTGGGTGGTTTTATATAGGAAGTTATTAGGTATTTCTTTATTATTAATCTAACTTGTTTTGGACCCTATATAATAAAATTACAAAAACCACAACCATTAAATTGGGTTTTTACAATGTTTTCTTCCAAATGGGAGTGGATTTAATTATTTTTTAAAGAAAAGGTCTGAAGATAAAATAATAATTCCCTGATGTTTTGGAGGGGAGTCACAATGTTAAATAAACGATTTTAAAAACATAAAATATATTAATGGTTTAGGAGGATTCATTAAGGATTTGTAAAATTAATAAAATATAAACATAATTAAATTATTTTCAAGGTAATATATATATTATTTTATTAGGTAACTATTATATTATTTATTACATCACTATTGGGTCATTCTGATGTCATAAAACACATTGTACATTTATATGGTATTTAATTTTGACCCAAAAATCCAGTCGCCTAAAAAAATTATAAAAAATTAAACAAATTATAATTTTGAAATTTTAATTTCAAAAATAATATTTATTTTATAAAAATAATTATATATATATAAATATATATATATATATTTTTAAATTTAAAATAATAATTGACAATTATTAATAACTGCAGGTTTTTTACAGTAAATGTTTTTGAACCATTATAAAAATTCCATTTGAATTCATAAAAATTATATGATCAATTATATTTATAAAAAAAGTTTTAATTATAATAAAATATTATTTAATTAAAAAATCCCTTAATTTATCGTACTAAATTATTAATTGAATATTACCCAAATTACATTTTTATATTATTATACCAAAATAAAAAACATTTATAATGTAACAATAAGATGAAAATATATTCATTGTTATGTATATAGAGTCATTTCATTCAGGTGTTGATAAATATCCCTTTAATACCCCTGAAAAATCCCAATGATTTAGTTGTGCGATGGTGAGTCTATCATGGGGTGGTTCGGTGAACATGGTTCGAGCCGTGATATAGAAAATCTTGATCTTATCCTATAAATGGTTTCTCTCATGCTTAAGTTGTTGGATCTCATATTGGGCATGGTTTAAGGGAAATACTAGATACTATATCTCCCTTGGAAGCTATGATAAATGGGATTTATACAGTACAATAGTACTAGGTGAGGTCATCACATCATTTTGCTGTGTCAATTAGAGTTTCTAGAACCTTATATGTATACTAATCATGTGATCAACGTCCAATGACTATATTATCAATGATAAAGATTCTTAACTGTAATTTAAATATGATAGGATATAATAAAACTAAATAAGTTCGTGTTATTTCAATAACCAAATATATTTAATTTAAATCAAAAGGGGAATTTGATTTATCGATGTTTGGTCGTTATGTGCCCCAAATTATTATAGTCAAAGCATTGGATAAATTAATTATTTCATTTGAAATCTTGAGATTTGTGTCCTTTCTCTTTACACTTTTAACAAAGTCCCATTCCCTTAAAGAAAGTATTGGGGTGTTTCTATCCAAAATTATCACATATTGGAAAACCCTTCTTTCCCTTCTTCCCTTAATCAATATTTTTCTATACCAACCTCTTTTTCTCTTTTCGCCTTCAAACTTATAAGACATGGAAAAATATTTATCTATATTTATATAAAATTATAGTATATAATCATATGATGAGAATTTTTGGGAGACTTTTTTCCATCAAAATATTGGCATAAGAAGATAAAAGATTTGATCATTATTAATCATTGGTTCATGGGAATTGGTGAAGTTATTATTCCTTCTACGAGGTTTCATTTCTAAGTGACAACATTTTCTAGAGTAGATCATCTCATTATGATAAATTATTTATAATACCAAAACTAGTGAAATATATTTTATAAATTGAAAAATTTATTCCTAGAAAAACTGATTACCATTGTTTTTTTGGGTTATTATTATATAGTTATCCTCAAATTATTTCGTAGGTTTATGTTTCATAACATTGGATTTTATTAATATAGCTTCAAATGATTCTTCTATAAATTCTCTTATACCAACTGTAAAGACCCTGAACCAGTAGCCTAGAGCCAGTGCCTTACCTTATTAAATTGGAATTAAGTATAATGTGTTCATATCCCAAAGTACCGAATAGATTAGTATACTTGAAAAGATAAGTAAAAACATAAGTTTTACATTACAATAAGAAATAAAATAAAACATAGCAAATTTTTCAAAACACTACTATTTTCTTATCCTATCCCTGTATGTCAGTCATAATATACGTCTTGGAATGCTGGGGAAAATAAAACATAGGAAGGGGTTAGATAAAACACTAAGTAAGGGTAAAGAATATAGAAAAATCATTAAAAATAAATAGTAAGGAAAGGTTAATATCTCACAACACCTTTAATTAAAAAACTTCAACATAATATGGAAGGAATAAAAGCTGAATAAATAATTCCATATAAATAATCAAATGAGAATGAAACTAAAACATAGTTTTTATACTAGTCCTATAATCATATTAATTATCAATTATGAATATCCTAATTAAGTAATGCATAATTTATTACATCATAAACATACCATCAAGGCTTCATCCATGAAACCATACACAATTCGGTAAAACAATGGCATAATTTGTCCCCTGAAACATACCGTTGCATCGAGGGGTGATAGCGAGACCTTCCCATCACTTATTGATTCCAAGTCATTCCTCATATGAATGGTGTGGAACATAATCAAACTATACATTAATATTCAATATATCATATTAAATATTAATAACTTCCCCTAAACAATAAACATAATTCCAAACCATCCAGAGTAATATGACGAATGATATCCAAATAGAACATCCCCAAAAATAATCATAAAACCTTCAAAAAAATATTTAATATGTTAACATAAGATATCAATATAATATAAGATTAATATTCAATATAGGGTGTTTAAATCAATGAAAATTCTTTAATAAAATCATTAACGAGTTCTATAAATACACTTTTTTACTTAGATTGAAGAGTAATTTTGTAAAATCGTTTGTATTTGTCATGAAAAATCAGGTTGTAAAAATGAATATCCCAATAAATAGAATGAAATTATATTTTAGTACTATCAGAAGAATATTTATACTGAATTTTTTAAATTTAATCTAAGTCATGTAAAAAAGGGTGTTTAAGAAAACTTAGAAATGATCCACTTTAGTGCGGTTTAAGGGAAAATATAAAAGAGTCTTTAGAGAGGAAAATATATAATTGGATGAATAAAACCAATAATAAACTAAGATGTGCTTTAATGGTTAAATGAGTGAATTTATAAAAACATTGGGTTATGAAAACAAATTATGGGGTGTACTTGAAAATGGGTAACAAATTGGGAAGATTCCTTTAATCAGGCTTACTTATTGGGATGAATTGAAAAAGGAACCTTATAAAATGTGTGATTCTACATGAAATAAAGAATAATTGAGATATATACATATATTTGTAACATAAACTTATAATTTAGGATGATTACACAATAATAATTTAGAATTACATTGATGTAAATAGGGGGAAGGTGTATACTGAAGGAAAATGGAAGTTCCGGAAGAAAACTATACCTTATGTCCAAAAGTATTCTACCATTGAAATTTATTTCAGGGATAATGAAATTAGATTAATTAAAAATTTAATTCAAACCCTCTTAAAAATTTATTTTATATATTATAATTTTACCTTTTAATGAGTTATAATATCCAATTTCTTCATTCGAGAGTGTTTGTTTCTTTGGTTTTCATGATTTATTCACTTGTATACATATAAAAAAGATCATGTAGGATAAGAAAAGTTATCTAGAAGTGAAATTATATGCTATTAATGAAATTAAAGAGTATTAAGTCATCTTATATAACATTTTGTTTCTATATATGATTATGATTCATTAGATAAAACATTAATGACAATAATTTTTATTATTTTGAAGTATTTTCGATCATCACCCACTAGTTTGGTTGTATTAATTCACAATTTGTATATATAACTATTATAGAACATTAAATAATTTGAAATAAATATATTAAATTTTATTTTAAACATAAAAATTGTTTTATGAACATCCCTGAAGGAGGAATTAAAAAAAACTTGTCGGTCAAGGGGGTGGTAGATTGGCACCTCACTGATGATGTTTTCATTTTCAGACTAAAAGGAAAAAAAAATAGATTTGATGATAGATATTACATTAATATAGTATCATTCTAGTATATATAATATAATGAATTAATCACTGCACTTGGATATGTTTAGGTGAGGAAATAATAAGAAAACAATGAAATAAAAATAAAATTAAAAGAACTAAAGGAGATTTTACCTCTTGAATTATTCTCCATGATAACCATCTTAGTGAACATAGAAGTAGTGTTTTTGTGAGAAAAAAATACTATAATGTTACTAGGTATGAGGATAGGGTAATATTTTAGAGGATAGTCGATAAGGGATGTTCAAGTTGATGTAACTGTGTGAAGGAAAGAGTGCCTTTTTGTAATTGAAGTGAGGGGAAATTTAGGAATAAAAAATTAATAAAATAAAATATGGATGAAATTGGGTCAAATACTTCAAGAGGAATGAAATGATCAAGAGGATTACATTTTTTACATAATATTATAATATTTTTTATTACTCGATAGTTTTTTGATTTTAAAATAATTTAACAAAATATTTTTTCATTAAATATCATTTTAGTAAAATTTTACACTATTAATTAATATTACACTAAAAAATTTGAAAATTTGTAAAATTGGAGACCAATATTTTATTATATTCTAGATATATAATAATCATCTTGTTATTTCTTAGATTACCTTAAATTCTCAAATTATATTTATTTTAATATTATTAATATCATTTACTTGATTTGTTCATTAATTAAGTAATTACTACCTCAACATTGTGAAAAAAATTCAATTAATTAATTATTCCCTAAATATTAAAAATAAATTTCCATGAAGATTATAAAGTTCAAAAATTTTAAATGATTATTTATGGTAAAACATCTCTTCTAGGAAACAATATATTAAAATATTATTCTAATTAAAAACTGTAGTGTGAAGAGCTTGACTTTGTTTTAAATAAAATATTACAAGGGTCCTAATCATATAAATGTGGCTCCAAATGGTCATTAATTGAAGTATTAGAAAAAAAAATGGCTGACATATAATCACAGAATAAACTTATCCATGCTTTTGGTTCATTTGATACATTTCATAATTTTAATTAAAACCAACTTATTAATTATTCTTCGGCTTGCAGAAGCATTTCATCCATGAAACACAACCAATAAAGATAATTATTTGATATATAAAAATTAAAAATATAATAATACCATAAAAATAAATAAATTAGGCTCATTATCACCTTTTATAGTAGTTAATTATGTATATTTACTGATATCCATGTTAAGAAAACTTCTTTAATTTATTAATTTTTTGTTTATTATCTTGCACAAGCATTACACACGAAATTAGATAACATTCATGTTAAACATATCTAAAATTCAAAAATATCTGCTGAAAAAATTGATTATACATAATAAATAATAAAAAAATCATTAAAGTAATTTTTATCACTCAATTATTATCTATAAGGAATCAAACTTGACTTCACCCATGCTGCGTAGGAAATGCTTCAACAATGACAATGATTTTTATACTTATCATGATATAAATTATAATTTACATGTTATATATTATTTATTGTAAAATATTTATATTATAATTTCATAATTTATTCAACCCATTAGTTTAGTAAATTTTACTTATTAATTTTCCCTTAATGATGTTACAAAAATACAGTATTTGTTTACTATTCACAAAAAAATTTAACTATCCTAAAAAATTTCAAAATATTTATCCCTAACCATTTTTATCCCAGTAGAATTAAAAATTAAACTCGATTTTATGAAATTAAATTTCTAAATATTATAAATTTAATTTTTAAATAAAATCATCATTTATTCAAAAAATAACTATTTTAATGTCATAACCAATTTTTCAACACATTTAAAATTAAATTGTGGTCTCATAAAAATATATTATAATTATATTATAACAAAATTATAATTCACCAACCTATTTGAATAAAATAAATATCTTTTTAAATCATTATATTTAATTTAAAATTTTAAATTATAATTTACATTTTATAAAAATATCAACACTTAAAGTATCATTTTCAAACATTTATATACTTATTCCATGATATAAATATATAATATTTTCATATATGAATTACCTAAATTTTATTTGTGCCTTCATAGGAGATTTTATTATTCCAATGGCCACATTACTGTTCTTAATGGTCACATTACTATTCCAAAGTTTATGTTAACATTTAAAAATATATCACAGTTTGTTTAAGTTGTAAGCTATTTAATAAATTGAATTGATTTTAGGAGATACATACTATAAAATATTGGAGTTTTGAAATATTTATTATTCTTTATGGATCTTCAAAGTGGTTTTAATTTTTTTATAACATATTAATATCAATTATATAAATTTACATATAATATATAAATAAATATATATGTATATATCTAGATACACTTCTGTACATATTCATGTAGGGTTGTGTGGATATGAGTATTGGTTAAAGAGGTATTTATATATATATATATATATCAATACATTTTTTTGTAAGTGTAATAATGGTTTTTGAACTTGAATGATATATATTATAAATAATATTTCAATGATCAGAATTTCATTGGAAATTTTGATGCCCACTTGGAACTTTATTATAATTTCTTCGAAAAAGAAAACCCCTCATATTATATGCCCCTTGATTTATAAAACTTGGATATGTGTTAAATGTGTAATATATTGGGTATAGCGAAAGAGGGTCTTGTTTATTATTTTTATTTTATGTCAATTAAAAAGGGTTTAAAATTTTAATGGAGTTTATAGGAGATAATGTGATTTTTTTGAATAATGAAATGTATTATTTGTATGTATACGATTTATTGATAAAATTACCTCCACTTATATTTCATTTGATGATTTGGGTAGCTGTGAGAGAATTCTAAGTACACATTCCATACTAAATTTTATTATGCTTTGGATAATTACTCTGGTTGTATAGGCTTGGATTATAGTAATTTTCCCTCAGTTAGGCCATATGGAACCTCACGTTACCAACCTTTTCTTTACCATGGATTATGATTTTACGTCCTTCCAATTTAAATGAAAGGCCTTTTCAGGTCAGGTTTCCCATGCAATCTTCTCTTATTTTTATTCATCCTAGTCACCTCTCTCTCTTTTATCACTATTTTCCACCATAGAAAAACCCCATATGGGGTTTCAGGTTCAGATTATTTATGGTGTTGATTCATAGGGTGTACCATTAATCTCTCATATCTTACTCATCCTATATTCAATTTTTCAGGCCTTCCACCTTAAATTTTTTGTTGGTTTCCCATAAAACTTCAATTTAAATATAAGAACCTACATTTTTTGTCTTAAAATAACATTTTGGATATCTAATAATTATATCAAATATATATACATCGAATTTGAAATGAAAATCATGTTTGATTTGTTTTTTTCCATAGAAATGCTTTATTCATTTAGAAATATGTTTTAATTTGGTTTTAATCAATTGGGGTACACCAACTATTTATTAAAATGTAATAATGGCCTTTATAAATAAATTATGAGATTTTCAAAAGGATTTTTTTATATAATTTGAATTCAAAAATGAATATTATGTTTTACATGGTACTTTTTGTAACACATGAAAATAAATGAACGGATCAATTTTCTAAAGGTTTTTTTGGATAAAAATGTGGGGTTCCGAAATGAGTTTTAATTTATTTTTTAGTTATACACATATACAAATAAACACACACACACATACATGTAAAAATTCACATGAGAACATATGCATATTTGAAATAAGAAACACACACACACACAGATATATATATATATATATATGTGTGTGTGTGTGTGTGTGTGTCTTTCTAAATGTCCATGAGCATAATGATAGATGGAAAATTTAGGAACCAAAATTTTACAATCAAACATGGGTATTCAAACAAGTTTTAGTGGATTTATAATGTAAATTATAAGTTTCTATTGTTACCTTTAAAATCTGTGTTTAAACATCAAATTGGAATTAAATGGAAGTTTCATGACTTTTGTTTGGAAATTTTGTCTTAAAGCATATGGATATAATTTTTCAAAATTCAATTATAATTTTATTGAATTTTTATTATCTTGTTATTGCAGAATCACATATTAATGATTCATTTTATTAATAAGTGATTTTTTACATTATTCAAACCTCATGGGATGTTTTTATACTTGGGGAGGTGAACATAGATAAGACGAGTTCCCCCACAAATAGCTATGATAGTGAAGTAAATATGATTCCTCCACATTCTAATTAAATGATATATGTTATACTAATTGAGGGAATGAACCTTGTTCGTTATTTAGTTCTCTAGGTGACATTTCCTAGGTGACACTAGGATTTTTCCCATATTTTATCATTTTAAATTATTTTTATAAGGGTTTTTATGTGCCTAATTTACATTGACACTACCATAATTTCTTTTCCCTATTTTACATCACTATTTAATAATGTTTATTTGAAATAAAATTTGGAAAGTGATTCAATTTCAGTTTTCAAATTTGTGTTAATAAAAGGGATTTGCCTAATAAATCCATTCAATGGGATTATTTTCATTTAAAAAAATAAAATAAAATTTTCAAAAAATGATCTGGGGAATTATATTGTTTTTATGTTCTTATACATCACAAACCGATTGTAATAATTTCTTTCAAACTAGCATGAATAGATATTTTATTTAAATACTATTCATATGGTATGATTTCATTATCATCGGTACAAGGACTAAATTATAATTTATATTAACATTATTGTTTTATATTTTCATTACTCATGGAGAAATTTTGGGTTGAGGATTGATGTTGACAAGTGTAGTCACATAGAGGTATTTTGGTTATTTTATTTCTTTATTTTACCTTTTCAAATTGACCAAATCATCCATTAACTCATTCATTTTATTTGAATTTATAGAGCATTATATATATGTGGAGATGAGGGAATGGATATCAGGGGTTATTTTTGGTTGTTAGTTGTGGGTTAGCTAATGTATTTACATTTTTTAAATTTTATAATTTTTTTAATTACTAATTTTATGATTGTGTAAGGAACTCTAATGTAGGGAGTAGTCATGCCCATTTTTTACACTAGATTAATTTAATTTATGGGTGAAATCATCCCATATGATTGATTTTTTTTCTAATGACGCTTGTCACTAGAGGTTCGAGGATTCCTATTTGGCATGTCATGAGATGGTTTTAGAATCCGATTGATGGAAATAATGGGTTAGTTCATGGAAAAATTTCATTAGATCCATCCTTTGTAATTTAGGTGTGTCAGGTATATGGATATTGGTCCTTAAAAACAGGAAAGGTATGGTACAAACATGTTTTGTGAGCTCTTACTCATTATGAACCTAAGGTTTCCAAGGGATGTTGGTTATTGAATCATAAATCGTGATTTTCATTCTTCATTTAAAGGAAATTTGGATTTGTGTTGAAAGTGTTTTTTGGTTTATTTAGAATTATAAGAGTTTTTTAGGTGGTTCCTAGATTACAAAACATTATTTCTAGTTTCTTGGTTATTTTAAACTAAATTTATTATGTTATAGGTTAGAATAACATTGAATTAGTTATTTATAAAACATTCTATTTTTAAGGTGGAAATCGGAGTTCAACCAGTGGTGCATGAAAAACATAAAATATATAAAAGTACATGTGGAGCCCATGTATACAGTGTTGAATAACCCTCTATGATAATGATATAATTAGAGCCTGTATCCCCAACCATATTTCCAATTTAGTTACGATCACTGATTCCCCTTAATTTTTTTGTTCAAATTTACTTATTTCCTAAAATTATTGATTATATAATGTTTATGTTATTTAGGTGAAACCTGATTTTAAATAATTGAAATTTTTGTTTAAAATGTGAAGTATTTTGTTTTTAAAATTGTGATTTATTTCTCTAAGGAAGCTAGAAAATGATTTTTTTGTTTGAATTTCATATAAAATTATTAATGGGAAATTGTTTTGTTAAAAGGTGATCCAAAATAATGAGTAACATGATTTTAAATATTAAAATTAAAATTTAAAGCTAATGAAAAAGGTTACATGATTTATTAATTTTTTTGTGTTTTAATAATTTAAATATAGATTTAGGGATAAATTATCAATTTAGAATGTTAATAAAGGTGATTTAAGTTTATAGTTGGAAGGGTGTGGAATTTTGATTTATTTTTTTAATAAATTTGTAGAGTATTAAAATATTTAATAAAAAGGGTGATATTGTGATTTTAAGCTAGTGTGTGCTAATTGATAACAATATAGTTATTTATTGTTGTTTGTGATTTTTTCTTTTATGTTTTTTATTTGAGTTGGGATTTACATGTGGTCATATGAAACTAGAGTTATAGATATTTTTAAGAGTCATGTGATTCTTTTGTTTTTGATTTATGCACCCCATAATAGTCTCATGGGATTAAAGTGATCACATTTTTAGGGATTTACCAACATCCATATCTCTTAGGAATCGAGTGTGGACTTTTTAATTATTGATCTTACTCTGAATAATAGTGAAGAAGTAGATCAAACCATTTTGTTTGGAGTTCCTTATTAACCTCCCCTTTCCTTCCCTACTTTTTAGACTTTGGTTTTGAGATATTATATTCTATGTGATTTTTTTGGTATAAGAACATATTTCTCTATGAGTAAATGGATGTAACATCATTTATAAATTATATTCTAGTATTTCCAGCTTGAGATTTTGGTTATACCTCAAAGAGACTATTTTAGTATTTCATTTTTCTTATAGTCACTGTTTATATTAAATTAATTTTCTTATTAATATTGAGTAGTCACATCCTTGGGGTAATTTGTACTAGCTTTATCTCTTTGAGTTCTCTTGTGACCTTTATTTGAGGAATGGTAATCATTTTGTCCCCACTATTATTTTAGTCATTAGTTTTTCCCTTTGGATTTTATCCTTATGATGAGGCATTTTTTCAGGGGGTTATGTGTGGGAAGTCATGAGTGTTAGATTAGGTGAATATGATGGGTACTTTTTTCTACGTGTTCAAACTCTCCATGATATTCTTCTATGGGAGTGAGGCCCCCATTACTCATCCTTTCACTTTTGACCTAAGGCTAGATCTATGTTGTTTTGTTGATCCATGTTTTTTAAAATCCCTTTTCCTTTTTGATTCTTCTCAAAGGTTCTTGAAAACTCCCTTTCAAATTGTGGGTTACTTATAGGGTTTGATCTAGTGTCATTAAGATTTGTTATTCCATTGGGTGTTTATGGAGACATTTTGTCTACAGTGATGATTTTCTCACATATTTCTCTACTAGTTGGATTACTATCTTAGTGGGATTATAAAATGGCGGGGAGACTGCCTTTTTGATATTCCACATAAGCTGCGCCATGTTTTTCTTGTATGGTATGGTGTTAAATATTTCCTCAGCCTCACCTTTCATTAATCCAATTTTTGAATTTGTTAACCCTTGTTCATTTTATAAATCTATTATTAAATCAGTCATGACATTACCTTGTATGATGAATTTGATCTCTTTGAGATATCTCAACATTTGTGATTATTTTAGTGGTGAGTGTATCTTATATTAGTTAGCTTAATTAGATTATTTTTGGTGAAAGTCATGGTGTTCCTTGGGTTTTCTTTAAGTGAATTTATCTTTATGATTAATTGAACTCCATTTTATTCTTACTTAACTTGTCTAGATTGGACATTATGAGGAAAAAAATAATTATTATGGAGGGAATCTTCACTCATAGATTATTACTTTTTTATTTTTTATTTGTTAAGGTATTTTTAGATATTTTCTTTGAATTTAATGTCATACATGTTTTAATTTAAAAAATTTATCTTTTCATCCCATGGATATAGTAATCACGTGGTTAGGGGAAACCATGTGGAAATAATTAATTTGAACCTAAAGTTTTATATTTACATTTTTTGTGGATGGTGAATGGTTTCCCAAACTGTGTAATCAAAATATGTGATATTCATAGTGAGTCCAATAATCCCTACATGATTAGTGAGAAATTTGAAAAATGCTATGACATGCCCAGAAAATTAAATATGATAAACTTACAAAAATTTACTCCATTAATTTTACCCTAAATTATGCCTCATCACCTTCTCTCTCTCTCCCAATCTCTGGTCACATCCTAGGGAACCCATCCAACAACCCTCAGTTCCTCCATGGATTCTGGCCTGTTTACCTTGTGATTATTAAGTGAGGTCTTTTAAGGTTTAGGTTTTGGTTCCTCTCCTATTCTCTCTGCCTTTTCTTCCTCTCATTTACCCTTCTCTTTTTCCCTCACCATATTTTTCCCTAATCAAACCCTAAAATGTGTTTTCAATTCTAATTCTTTCTATTCCTGATTTATAGTGTGTGTGATTCATCTATCAGGCCTTACTCATCCCATATTCAACACTTTGGACATTCCACCATCAATTCAAGATATATTTCCCCTAAAATTTATACTTAAATTAAAGAAACAAAATATATTATGTTTTATATTAATGTTTTGGATTCATAATAATTGAATAATACATATCAAGGAGTATTTGAATGAAAAAAAATCAAGTTTCAATTGATTTATTTTAAATAAAAATGATTTATTTAATTATAAAAATGGTTTAAACTTTTTGTAATAAATGGTGAACTCCAGCTATTTGGTAAATTATTGAATATCCTTTGTAAATAAATTATGATATTTTAAAAGGTGTTTTGGTCATCAAAGTGAATTAACAAATTGAAAGATATTAATCCTTAAAAAATATTGAATTCACAAGGTAAATTCCTGAATATCCTTTGTACACACACACACAAACACACACACACACACATAAATATATATATACATTTCCTTTGTAAATTTTTCTTGGAAATCCATGTAACACATGAGATGAAAAATATTTATAAAACATTTCAAGGATTGTTTTGAATAAATTTTTCAGGTTCCCAAATGTTTTTTAATGTATTTTTTGTGTATACACATATAAATTTATATACAAACAAACAAACAAACACACACATATATATGTATGTACATGTATAAATCAAAATGATAATATGTGATTTTTTGTAATAAGAGGCATATATATATATATCTGTGTGTGTGTGTTTTTAAATATATATGAGCATACTGATAGAGGAAAAGTTTAGAAACAAAAATATTATACTGAAACATAGGTTTTCAAACAAATTTTTAAGTGGATTTATAAATTAAATTATAAGGCCTTATTGGAGCCTTTAAAAAAATTGATTAAACATTAAATAAATATTCATTATACATTTTGAAGGCTTTTTTGAAATTCATTCTTAAAGGGTCTAGATGTGGTGTTCAAATATGCTGCTAACAAATTTTTTATTTTTTATGATTGTGGTGTTTGAGGAATCTATTAGTGATATTGTATGTTATTGATTTGTGATTTGTTTACCACATGGATAATGGAGAGGATATTATTTAATGTTTCCATGTTTTCCTCCAAGATCTACAAAATTTTAAGAACAATAGATTTAAGATGTTATGGTGGTTTTTAAGAAAGAAAACCCATCCACCTTCAGATTGGGGTTAAACTACTGCAACTGCCTGACTAGGGGAAGTAAAAACCTAGTACCTTCCTGGGGTACAAACCAATAATTATCCATTTTCTTTCCCCACCTTATTCATATTTCATTATTTTTATCTTGTTTTGTCATTTCCTTATTCTCGGTTTAATGTGGTATCAAGTAAGAGACCAACTCAGGTAATCCAAATCAAAAATAAATCAGGTTGTGTCTTTCCTTTTATTTATTTATTTTCTTCCCAATTATAATTTTATATAAAAATATTTATATAAAGTGGACTATAAGTGGGTAGAAAATTGAATAAGTGTGGGGTGATTTCAATCTATTTTTTGAATTTTTACTGTAATTCCATTTTATTTTTTCATGTTTTTTTATTTCCGTCTGTTTTTATGATTCTTAGGATGAATCCAATACTGGGAAAAATTAAAACCATCTAGGTACTTTTGAAACATAGATTTATTTGAATGTTTAGGGATTTAAATTATTTCTAAATATGTTTTCTTCCTAATTTTTGGTCTTCTTCCATTTATGAAGTTTGATTGATTGTGAAACTCATGTGCACTAGTATTGTCCAAATTTAAAATCATTCCCAACCTGAGAGGTTTGAAAACATGTTTGATATTTCATTAAGTTTATATGTTTCTTGAGAGTCATGAGACATTTTCTTTGAATTAGAACTTGATGTTTTTCTTGTTTTAAAAAATTTTAGAGTTCATGGAATGTGTTGAGTATGATTGAGGTACCATGTTGAAAGTCCCATTTGTATTTAACTCTCATTTTAGAATACCTTTACAAATAACCGTTATTAAGACCATATAATCCATGAAATAACTTTTTAATAAGCCACATTAAAATCATTTTATCCCTTTCCTACCTACTCTATATGTAAAATTCAGGATTGTTGTTTAACTCATGTGTGGTGGGAGAAGATGAGCTATATTTATCATTCTAAAAAAATCTATTTAAGATGATATGAAAAAAGCATTTCTATATATATTTATACTCTTGTGGAAGAGATTTCATGATAAAAAGAATAATGGATATCTGAAATATCATTAACATTTTGGGAGTGGGTTTCACCAATTCTTAAAGATCAAAATCTTCCTCTCCTTTTTGTCAAAAATTTTATTCTAAAGTTTAAATCCTGATCTAAATTCAGGTTGAAACAATGATACAAATAGGAAAAGAGGGAATACATTTATCACATATGATTAAATTATTATTATGAACCTATCAAGTAATTAAATATGTTTCTGGAGTAGAGTTATTTTTTAGATGATTGAGGATCACACAATTTTAGAGAAAATTGTTTTCATGAATTTACTTCGCTTGAGAGCCTAACCCTCATTATTCCTGAGATTTTTTTATATTTTAAATCTACCAACCCTTATCCTCAGAACAACCAATGGAAAATCCAAAATGATTAAAGTATTTCTGACTCTTTGAAGTGGATATATTATGAGGACATCAAGACTATAGAAATCACACATGTTTTTGGGGTTGAGAAAAACACCATAAAAAAATACCTGAGTAAAGAGAGAAATATGTTTTTGAGGAGGTAGGTATGACATGAACATGATGATTAGCAAGAAAATTGAATGTATTCTTTTGTCATTTAGGGGTTATCTAATTTTGATCAATCTAGGAGGCTTGATATTTTAATTTTATTTTTTTCGTTTACGCTTTTAGAAGTTTATTTTGACCATGGTATTAGATGATTTCCTGAGAGTGCAATGGTTTTATGTGGGTGAGTGATGAAGATAATAATTTAATACATTTTATAATACTATTCTATGTTATTAATCCCACAATAGTGTTATTTAATATAATATTTTAACATTAGAATTTTTTTGTTGTATTTTGATATCGAATAAAGAAATGTTCAATTATGGAATTTTAAATATTTTCAGTCATTTCTTTGTTTCCAGCATATATTTTTCTATATTAATCCAAATCTTGCCATTTTTTGTAGGCGTACTATATTAGTTTTATAGTTATAATCAATATAGTAATCCTACAAAAAAACAAAAACACTATATTTTTATCAATATAGAAAAATATATTCTTGATATACAATAGTGGTTGAAAATAGTTAAAATTCATGAATTGACCATTTTGTTTTATTTTATCTCAAAATACCACAAAAAACTAAAAATGTGATAATTGACCATTAAATAACACTATGGTGGGCTTAATAACATTTAATTTTAGTATAAAATGTATGAAAATATTAGCTTCATAATAACCCCTAGATTAACCTATGATAAAACAACTTCCACAATGAGTATCCAAACATGGATTCATTTATATGAAAACCACACAATAAATTCCTCACCAAAAAATTAGGATGTTATCATATACATAGAATTATCCCCTGGGGTTTTAAATTTTTCCCAACCCTAATATCTAAATATTGAAAAAAACGTTTTTTTAAACCAACTATATCAAACCATTATTTTCATAGAAAAAGTTTACATATTTTTAGATGAGTATTCAATACATTTATCAAATAATTACCTGAGGAATGTAAGGATTTAGTGTATTTGGATACTTTATATGTAATATATTTATTTCATGAAATATATTCAACGTCTCCCAAAAATATATCCTCATTTAGTAATTTTTAGATACATTCCCTTATTAAATCTATCTTCGTAACCTTGGGAAAGGAAAAATAAGAAAGGGAGATATTAGGTTCTCAATAAGGGTAAACATGGGAGAGATCAGTCGATGATCATAAAAAATAAAATTATGATAATATGTTATGATATTATTACCATAACATAAAAATTTCATATAAAATTTTTTAAATATCAAGAACATTAGAAATAGGTTAAAGCATTATTAGTTTAATATACATGATGGAAAAGAGTGAATGATCATCATAATTTAATCAGGAACCACAATTTCTTCACATAAAAGTTTTGTATGAAAATTAGTATATAAACCATTTCATATGTCAAGTATAACTTTCAATTCCATAAAATAATCATTGATCATGAATCCCTACCTAATTACAATATAATAATGAATTAGGCATAACCACTTGTATTTTATAATAGATAAATCACATTGCAATGGTTCATATATTATATCATGAAAATCGATTTGAATCTCATAATTATTTCATGAGTCATAAATATTTACCCAATTCATGGAAGGGATATATAATTATGGGTCAAATAGGAACCTAATAAAAACCATATATATATGTTATATAATATCATTTAATATATCATTATATCATAACCTATGAAAAGAAAAAATGTTTCATAAACATTACATCACTCCATCACTGAATAACCCATGGAAAATAAATGGGCATCACAAAGATCTCATAATCATAACCATAACTTGTATAGGGAAAGATTAATAATGTTACCATTGGATAATATTCCCGTTATAACATAACGATCACACAAGGTTGTTGTAATTGATGAATAAAAATATCACAAAAAGATCATTAAAAAATATTTGAAGAACCCAACCATTCCATTTTAAAATTAATTACTTACTATATATGAATTTAAAATATATTATTGAATAATTTTTATTTGAAATGAACAATCTAATTTTTAAAGGAATCGTTAAAATATTTAGTGGTGATGATAATGGGATATTTTTTTATTCTGTACATGTTAAAAGAAACATTCCTTTCACATTGATGTAAAATGTAAAAATTATCTTATTTGGAAAATGAAAATAAGTTTCATTTTAAACCAATTTTTTAAAATCCAAAAAAGTGTAAAAATGAATTTAAAAAATTATTGTTAAAATCATTCTCAAAACATTTTTTTTAAAACATGTACATGGAAGAGAAATATTCCAAATCAAATAATAAAACATAATCTTCTTTCCTTAAAAACATTCCTTCAGTTTCTTGAGTACATAAATTAAATAAAATTAAGGAAAACATGTATTATCAATAAATAGACATATTATAAGAAATATTAAATATAATTATTAGACAAGAATCATATAATTTCCTCAATCTAAATTCAATCATAAAAAATCCTGATTAAACATAGGATTGAATCATAAATCTCGTACCTCATGTCACAAATTTATTTATAAACATTTGAAACTCATGTATAATAAATATTGGTTTATTATAAATTTATTAAATAACCATAATCATTCATATCATACCATTTATGATTTATGTTTGACCATTTATCACCCTTTAATTAACAATATGTTATTAAAATCATAATTTTAGGTGATACATACATTATTTTAATGTATGTTTCAGATCCTCAATTTTGGTAATTATAATTTTATAATGATTAAATAATATAAAAAATATTATTAGTGAAAAAAATAACACATATATTCATTATAATTATATTTAAATTCATCCATAAATGGTATATAAAAAAATCCATTAGACTGTTCATGGAGGTTGTAGGGCGTACATACAAAAGAATTCTGTTTTCATTTCTCAACGGATGGAATGAAATAATGGTAAATAAAAATTCACCAATAAAAAATTATTATTATATAATATATATCAAATATATTATCCAAATACATCCTTATTACCATCCATGTAAAACAGAAATGAAAAATAAATCACATCGCTTTGTGGAGGGGGTGGTCCACATGTACACATGAGTGATGTTATCTTTCTCCAATATATTTGAATGTAAGAAGTTAGATGTAATATTATAATTATATAGTTATAATTATCTGTTAAATATCATATATACATACATTAATTATAACATTATATCTATCTGTGTGAGGAAGTGACTAAAAACGAATTACATTTGTTGGGGAGGCTGTAGACCACCATACACATGATCAATGATTTTTTTACCATTTGTTGGAAGTGGAAATGGATATAGGTTATTAAATTACAATTATTATATCATATTATATATAATATAATGGTATTATTATTTCACCCCAGTTTAATAATAGTTTATGGGGTGTAAATTAAAAAATAATCGAAAATGCATAGTTATGAACTATAGCTTTTGTTTGAACAACCTCTTAAGGTTTATATATAAAGATTTACTAGTATGGTTTTTGAAAAAAAATGTACTATAATTCAAGGGGATGGATTTAATTATAGGATATGGGAATGTATTGAGTGAATAAAAGGGATCTAAGTTTGTATATATGAGAGGATGTGGGGTATTTGTTTGTAATTGAGGTGAGTGAAACAGTTCTAATTGTTCAATGTTTTAAAAGACCTTGAAGTACATTTTTTTGGAAAAAAAGAATAATAAATGGATAATATTAGAATTTTATAAGGTTATTTTATGAATAAAAAAATATAATGGATTTTAATAATTCTTTTAGTAAATTTTAATACTTATCTTTTTAGATTAACCACCAATAAACTTGTTTTAACATTAACCATAGTAATCGATTTCTACTATTTGTCTATTCATTATGATAAATAATTATGTTGATGATATTAAATAATAATAATAATTATTATTATACTTATGGAATCAATTTTATAAAATTTCATTAATTAATGTTGTAAAATTTAATTTAAAATTAAAGCCACAAACATGATGAAATGTGATTTTTTCCAATGAAAATGTTTTCATAAGTATATAAACTTTTAAATAAAAATTAAAAAAAAATTAATTCAAAAGAATAAAATTTTATTAATAATAATATAATTGAAGTTATTTCAATTTTTATAAAATATTAAAATAAAATTTAACTTTATAAATTCTTTAAATTAGAGGACTATGTTTTAATTAAATTGATATTTTCACTATTTATCGAAGATAAATATTTTCTTAAAATTTTAAAAAATTATCTCTAAGATTTTTATCAAAATTTTGATTTCGGAAAAGAAGTTTATTTTTTAAAATTAATTTTATAAAATTGTAAAGTTCACATTTTAACAACAATGTACAAAACACGATGAATGTTGTTTTTTAAAAAAATAAAAAATTTAAGCATAACAATAGATTTATTCTTATCTCAAACCATGGAAAACCTACTTTATGAATGTTAAAACATTTTATTGAATATATAATAAAAATATATATTTTAAATAAATCCCAAATAGTGATTAATTTAATTTATTAATATAATTGCACATTATATAAATAAATACAGTTTTTTAGAAAAACATCTCTTTTATTTTCAATTGGTTTTCATTTTCATTTATAAATTATTCATAGAAAAAGAATTAATCTTATAAATATATAAAATATATGTCTTTGATAATTTAGTTATTCATATTCATTTTATCCAATACAATGGATATGCAATAATTATCACATTAAATAAAAATATATTAGTACAATATTGTTGTTTGTTTAAACATGATGTTGCATATAATGAAAGCTATCAAAGAAATTAAATTTATTTGAAAAATATATATTTCATAAAATAAAAGGGTGTTATAGGTATTACTATCCTGTATACGATGATCACATTGTCTTCATCCATCAACCACCCAAGTATAGGGTCAACTCTTGATAGCCGCTCCAGAATCACAACATACTTTGGTTGAGTGTCCCAACTAGTATCCACTTGGTCTATAAGAGAATATATGATCTATATAGGGGAACAAGTAATTGATCATTGATCCTTAGAATCATCCATACCCCATCTAGTTAACAAGTTCATTAGGAAACACTTCACCTCATAAGGCAGCTCCCTAATATCTTTCTCCACCCAAAGATTTCTACTATGTGTGTCGGAAATGACATTACCTTTACCAGGTGCATACGGCATATCAAAGTGAATCATCTAATGGTGATAAAACCATAACCTCCATATTCTATTAAAGTATCTATATGTAAATATATATTAAATGATTTTTTGGTTAGTGTAAGAAAAAAATCCAATCACCAAAGAGATTATGTCTCCAATACATTAGATTGTGGACCACCAATACCATCATTAAGACATGAGTAGGATTTTACAACTCATGTGATAATATATGGAATGAAAAAATATCCACTATATGAATCCTCTACATTATTACCAATTTTATTGTAAAATGAGATACGTCACAGTATACAAAATAGCTGATTCCATGTCATAGAAAGAATCAACACTAGAGCTGTATTTAACCTCTTATTCTACTCAATAAAAGATTATTTACACTATAAAGAACACTGGAACTTCACTCCCTTATTCACTAGTGTAGTAATGGGTGGTAATAAATTGGAATATTTCTAGATCAAACATTTTTATTATCCTATTAAATCAATAAATCCCCTAATATCATATATATCTTGATTATGTTTCCAAGAAAAAACTAGCTATATGTCTTGATGTTTCACCTTTATATACTTAAGATTGGATGGGCCCATATGATAATGGGGTATCTAAATTGTATGCATAACCAATATGAGTTCTATCTCAAATTTAGCTCCTCTATTAGGATGATTTATTGTTATTTTTTCTTGGAAGACATCTAGATAGAGATAAATGATTGGAGGAAAAGATGAGGAGGTTTCTACTGATCCTACTGAAAGATCCAAGCCTTAAATCTATGTTGTCTTAATCCAATGATTTCTCAAGTGTTGAAAAATACTAAATACACTTATTTTCAATAATATGGTAATTAAATAATTCTATCCCTTTGGTGAATTAAAATATATCCACCTCTGATAGTAATCATAGTGAGATCATAACCTGTTCAACCTATCCATGTCGAGAATAACATCGAAGTTCATCATCTCTAGTATCATAATGTACCATAAATGTCCATTACTAGTGATTAATAAAGAACAGTATGGGATTTACTTAACGAGGTCCACTTTCATGACTAAAAACATATCATGGTATTATTATTCAGAGGTAAAATTGATTGGTAAATCAAGTCCAACATCTATATATGAAGATATAATGGAATGTGAAACACCATTAACAAGGTAGTCAATAGATAATGTATAAGTGTTTTGGAAAGTACCACAAATAGTATATGGTTTCCCAACACCATCCAATAGAGTCTGATACACTGAATAAACATGACCTACCTTAGAAATTAAACCATGTACCTAAGATGTAAGACTAGTCTGAGTCATTATTATCTGAGTCTTCTACTAAGGACCCCATCCAGATCCCAAGTTCATAGGTAGTAGATTTCTTCCTCCTTTTTGTAAACTCACAACCCCATTGTAGAATGGTTTTAGGTTTTCCATCTTTTCACATTAGTGGAACTTCATCTCAGGCTTTTGAAAAATATTATATTATTTTCCACTTAGTCGATAGTTAAAAAACTGAGGTCCTTAACCTCTAATAAATTATCATAAAGAATATATTTTTTGATTTTATCATATTCCATTGCTCTATCCCAATACTTAAACCGTTCTCTTCTTGATTTTTATAGTACCACATTGAAGTTCATTAAAAGATATAGAAAGAATCACAACACTATCCTCCTTTAAACCCATTTTTATCAATAGGGCCTTACAAATAACCTATGTAAATTGATCATGTAGGATACACCATTATGATGATTTTTCAATGCACCATATATTGCTACACATGATCATAAATTGGTTCACTTAATGTGAAATATTGAAATAAAAGTTCCTTGAAGGTAATCCAATATACACCTTGATATCTTTATTCTTGATTTAAAACACCCCACAACATATTGGTGGGTCCCTAATGATTAAGATTATCCAAACATACTCAAAAAAATGTCAAGGATTTCTACTAAATCAAAGATCCAATTGAGAGTTTGTATCCAATCCTCTACTCCAAGAGGGACTCAAATGTTCTAGAAGGGGGATTTTGGAATAGTAATTCCTCAAAATGATCATCCATTGAACATGGATTACATGGTTCTTCTACTTATAATATTGGAATGGGTGAGGGAACATACTCTACTACACCCTCATTCAAAGGAAACAGTTGAATTATGGTATCCTCCCCAATGGGAGTACCTAGATCCACATTGGTGGGAGGGCCCATCAGTTATCTATAAGGTAGAATATTATGTAATATTAAGAAATAGTTATAACATTTTCAAGAGATATGATCCAGCCTATTTTATCATACTAATGTTCCCCTATGAGTATACCCATAAACCAAGGTATAACACTCCTAGAACTATCCCTGATGTCTGTTTTGACACGTTATTCTTGGTCAAATATATATTAAAAAATATAACAACATGATCATGATGAAATAATTAATCCAAAAATATTAAGCATAATTGAAAGATTATAGTTATATCAGATAATCAAGAAATATAAGACTATATTAAAGAGATAGAACATACAAATAATTTATTATGTAACTAGTTTTAATCACAACAAAAGGTATATATACGATATGAAATCCTATATTCCCAGTTATGATAAAAGAATGAATCCAAAATCTTATAAAAAATAACAAAACTCTGTCAATTGTGACTTGGAGGTACATTACCAATGTGGTAGATAGAAACATGGAAAATTCTCCACTTGAGTCATACATAGCCATATCCTTTCTACCATGTCCTAGATTTTTCAAAATGTAAATAAGAAAATAGGTTCTCTAATACCATTTTGTAATATCATGACTTGAACTAATATATCCAAACCAGAGATACACATGAAATCATGCACACCTCCTTATATGTAAGAGGTTTTCGACTTGCAGTGAGGGTATAAGTCTATTAGTGGAGAGATCATATCCTTATTATAATGTCATATCATACAAAATAATTTCGAAATATATAATAATATTTTAATTAGATTATCATGAAAAATCTATGTGTATGGAATATAAGTCATAAAAATAAGTATATGGGGATCCTAGTGTGGAAATAAAATTAAATATATTAATATAAATAAAAAATAAATAAATAAATTTCTTTGGATTCCCCTAGAGTCCATCTGAGTCCATACACATCCCAATTGTACTCTTCACACCCATCATTCATAAGTCCATTTCCTTTACACGGACCCCTAAACATGAAGTCTACAAATTCATTGATATTACCAATAAAGGAATGAGTAACAAACCCTGTAGGATAAAACAAATGTATCCTTGATAAGTGTTCCCAAACATAAAAAGTGCATCCCATGATAGTAATAAATTTTTAAAAATCATAATAATCATTCCACATGTACAGCGTGTTCATGTGCAAACCTAGCCACCACAGAACCCCACCCAAACCATATATATCTCCATGCTGGTAGGATAACGATAGGATGTCATAATTTAGAAAGTATAAACCACTAGGATTATAACACATGTCCTGGTAGTCAAAAGAAATTGAGTCGGATCATGACCCTAGATAGTCATATACTGACTCTATCATGGGTTAGGCCTCTATATTGTCACACCCCATCTCTGCCCTTGGTTGGACCCCCATAACATCATTCCCCTAATGCGCTATCATAGACCAGACATCCATATTTTTGTTCCATTACATGATTCCTTAGGTTAGTTCCTTAAACTATCATTCAAATACCATTTTCTCAAGTCTATTTTCATCACTGTCTTAAGCTGTGTGCACTCCCCCTCTAAAGAGTAAACATCACATGATGGTATAGCTATCCTAAGGACCAAGGGAAACCTTCACGGCATGGTGAAACACATAATAGGGTATATTATACATGGCAATAAATTCATATCATTATAATAACACAATAGAAACATATAAAAATATGTGATTATCATCAAACATGACAACTAGATACTTTAAAAACACTAATGGTAGGAATATCATAACTATCTCATGGGACCGACACCCACAACCACACGCGATCACAATCTTGTATATTAAAAAAGGATGGAAAATATAAGAGTTATACCAAAGAAAAAATTGTAAACAAGGTCCCCAAAAGGTTAGGATCCTCATACCACGAAGTCATTTATAAAAAACATCAATGTTCATCCGGGAAACATTACCTAAATCATGACTACATATTCATCATTTAAAACACTAAAAAAGGATTCATAGAACCATTTTTATTATTTTAGTTCCAAAATAAATAAAAACACCACATGTGATTACACTTTCCCTCCCTTGGATTGTTTTCAAATTATTAATTTAATCTATAGCATGTGCTTAAAAAGATCTTTATTAAAGAATAATTATAATTTCACATGTGATCATATTCTATCACTCTAGAATAATTTGAGTTAATAATTTTAATTATTATTAATCATTATTTCTTAATTATCGGGAAAAATTTAATAATTCTTAATCAATATTCCATAAATCACATAAAATCTCATTTTAAAAATCAGACAAGAATTAGAATACTTGAAAAACATACCTTGGGAAAGAAACACCTAAGGAATAGATGAGAGAATATAAGTACTACTATTCCTATAAATTATAAGGATGGTAAATATTTATCAAATAAGGACTCAAAAAGATTTTATATAAGAGTTTCCATGATACTCGAACTCAAAAGAATCACAAAAAATGAATGCATTAAGATTTGAGTAATTTTAAGATAATAATACCACAATATAGTTTTAGCTTTTGATACCTATCATTTAAACTCACCATTTAATATTTATTTTAAATGGATATTGAATGGGGAGTGTGTAAAATCTTCCTTAAAAGTGGTTACATCCTTTAAATGATTAAAAAATTTAATTCCATGATATTAGGCTTCTAAAAACATTAAAAAAGAGAGTTATAGGGTCGATCCTACAAAAAATAAATTGAAAAGGAAAAACATGTTTTCCTAAAAAAGGGTGCATGGTAAGAGTAACATGGAATACCCTTAAATAGATCATATCTATCAAGTAAGGGTACATGTTTTTACCCTAATGTAGGTCTCATACCCTTAAGAGGCACATTGAATAGCCTATTTATCCTTACATAGAACCTAGGTACTATTTATGTTCCCTTTGAAATTAATGGGATAAAATTATATAGGGTATGATTTAACCTTTCATAGAATATAAAAAAAGCATACATACCATTATGTAGTTCATATTAACCCTTAAACATCCTTTTAAATTTAATGTCCACCTTTATGTTGGTATGGATTTACCCTCACGCAACATATATAATATTCATCTAACTCATACACATCAACTATTTACCCTTATATAACCATTAGAAAAACTAGTATACATTTATATAAGGCCTTAAAAACACACTTTAACCTAGTGTAACCCATATAAATATCAGTTTAACTTTAAAAAACACAACAATACTGAAAGTATAGGGAATTTTATTGTAAAAAGTTATTTGAACATAAAAGGATTATAAATTATAACCAAAAGTGGGGTTAAAGAAAAATTAAAAAGTGATAATATTAAATTTTCCACACATAAAACTGAGTAAACATGTATATGTAAAGGAAAAATGATATATATTTTCAATAAAAATAAGGGTTATTTTTCAAAGGTGTATCACTTAATACCTTAATCATTTAAATGATATTTTTTAAAAATTAAAACAATCTTGAGGGAAAAATATTGAAAACATTTGATACAAATACATTATTTCTTAATTATCTTAATAATATGATTAAAATAAAGCTATAAAAAGGTGTTAGGGTCATATTATATTTGTAATTAAGATTTTAAGAAATATTTACGACCATTAATGAGGGTTCAGGTTTAAAGAACTAATAAAAATAATAAATTAATTTTATAATATATTGAAATATATCAAAAATCATCCAATTATGGGTAACATTGATAAAATAATTTTATATATGTGATAACGTGTATGATTGTTTATATATATAATTTTTTTTCTTGAGTACTTCACTGTCATAATGACACTAGTTTTTATGTAGATTATTTAGATTAAAAAAGAATTACATTTTTTGAATTTTATATGTCATTTCTTTTTATATTTTGTTTTTTCATATTTAAAAATAAATGAAAGGAAACTAAAATAATAATATTTTGGTTCAACTAACCGTGGAATGAAATAGATAAAATTAATTAAAATAAATAACTCTCACCAGAGAGATGGAATTTCATAACACAACGATGAAAATTAAGGGAGGATAGAAAACTGTGATTATGTGTGAGATACGTGAACTGATATATTTTTTATGACACCATTCCTATATAACACAACACCCAATCTACAGACTAGAAATATGAGAATTTTATTTTTATAAAACAATAATGATATAAAACCAACCTTATGAACTTTATTTACTCTATAGAATAAGTTCTTTTAAGTCATTAGTTTGACATTATTTTTTGGTCAACTGTGACGAAATGGTTGATATGGTTCTTATGTCATAAAAAACAAATGGTTTTTTCATGTACCAATTACATAAGAAATAATTATAGCTTATAGATAAAAATTCAGTGGCCAAATTATATCTCCATACTTCATTTCTTCATTGTCAACTTCCTCAAATAAAATTATAGAATTTAAATTTGTTGGAAGGTGATGAGAGGTGCATTCATTATTTTCATTTGGTTCTTCTTCTCCTTAAAAATTATAAACCATATTTTTTGGAACAATATCCGAATATTTATAAATAATATGATAAAAAATATCAATAATTCTAATTTTATTTATTTCTTGTGATTCTTCTAGTTCAATAGTCATTCTTGATATTTTTCTTTATTTTCTTCAACAAAACCAAGAACATCCAAATTATTTTTCAAATTCATTGTTTCCTTTTCTTTGAAAATTTTATTATATAATGAAATACATTTTAAAAAAATTTCACCCATCATATATATATGAAATTCATTAATTTTAATAAAATGAGTTATTTTATATGGTATTAAAAATTAACTTATTTTTCATAAAAATATATATATAATTTTTTATGAATGAAGAAACAATATTCATCATAGTTTCCTCTGATAAATCTAGTGATGGTTGTGGATGAATGTCATTTTATTTACTCTACCCATTATAATTATATTGAAAATGAGTATTTGAATTAAATTCAATTTTTTTTTCAATATCATGAAATATTCATAAATTATTCCAAGTGAATATCATTTCTATAAATTATTAAATGTACAAATTAAATAATCAAGTGAAACAATAACAAATGATTGGGAATAATAAATGAAAATAAAAATGGAAAAATAAAAAATATTACATCATTAAACAAATAATCTGAATACTCAAGACTGTTAACTATTCCATGAAAGTATTTTCAAAAATCATTGTGCATCCATCTCATGCATGCGATGAAGTTTAGAAATTTATAATCCATTTCTCTTGAATACAGGTAGTATCATAGGAGTTAATAGAGAGACCATATGGAACCATTTTTCAAAGTGAAAGAGTGTGTGAAATTAATATACACAAAGTGTGGGTTTTATTAATTGTTTTAAGAACATGAAAATTAGAAATTGGGAAATTTTATGAAATATCCAGAGACGAGTGATGCAAAGGTGTCTGATTCCACCCCATGTCTTAATTTACAGGGATTAGAATAATGTTTTGATTATAATTACGAAATTCTTAATTATGTATGTATAAAGAGATAAAGAGAGATAATTCCCATAATACTTTAGATTTTCAACTAGCTAAACTATGTTTTGTAGTACTTATTACATATCAGTATTTATAATCATAAATAATGGAATTGACTAGGACAAAATTAAAAAAGAAATGAAAATAAATCATAATATATCCTAAATACTACTTATAAAAACTAGTATAATAATGGAAATTAATATTTTATTAACAACTAGTAAAAAATGAAATTGTGTTTTATCCTAGACTTGACATCAAATAGCTTAGCTGAACATCAATACAAGTAGGAGAGATGAGATAAAAATGTAATTACAGGAAAATCCATTGTTCGTTTTTGTATCAATCATCTAATTCTGAAATCGTCTTTTTATGGTGTGTTTTTCCTCATTTAGAAACATTTACCCTCTAAAATCAATCAACAATCTCCTTTATTTATGTTTTCCTCCATTAGGGTGAATGAAAAAACGAATTTTAAATATTTTGTAAAACTAGTGTGCCAAAGTGGTAGGGCTCTGTGGAAACTCCCCTAAATAGGTTAAAACAAATATCTACATTAAATCAAAATACTCATCTTGTTGGTACAATGGGCACAAAATCATTCCAATTTGGATTAGTGGTGTGCCATTTTGGAATTTCTTATTACATGGGTATTTTGTACCTCAATAGTCCCAAATCTCATTTTTTTATTTTTGCATGGTCCCATGACAATTCAACATATCCACATGCCACATTATATATTTATCAAAATTTTAATGGCTGAAATTTTAAAATGAAACCATATACCTTTAAAATATTACATTTTATTTTTAGTGATTTTTACACTAAGAGATCATCAATGAAAAATCTATCAAAATTAATTAAAAAACAAAAAAAGTAGTAAAAAAATAAAAATAAAATAAATTATAAAACATTACAAAATTAATGATAAATATATTCAAATATTACGGTTAATAGTGACCAATATATTAAAAAATGCAATAATATTCACTAAGGATTATAATGGGAAAGATTTTAATAAGAATTTAGTAATAAAAAGACATATTAATAATTCTCCCCAGTCAATAAAATGGAAGAGATATCTTAATAAACACCCTTTAGTCAAAATAATTAATTACAGGGAATTAATTTTCTTACAAATGATTTTATTAAATTATTATTTGGGTATTAATAACAAATAACACTAATTTAGAAGGATTTAAGATCTCATTCTTAAAATAGGCCCTGGTGGAAAAGTTTAAGGACATGAAATCTTTCCTTGGAAAGCTATAAAGGTTGATTGATACACTACTTTCTAAAAATTATATTCTATAGAACCATTCCTGAACTTATTTCCATGAGGAGATATAATGAATCTAATGAAAAAATGTTTTTCATATGAAAAGAGTATATGGAAAGGTATTGGTAAAAAAATTTACCATTATGGATGGATAATAATTTATATAAAAATATAATATGACAAGATAAAGGCAATGATGGATTAATAACCACTTAAAACAAGAGTTTATAGTGCATATATAAATGGGTTCAGGTAATAACCATGGCAGTGTTTTCAAAATTGGATGATAATTTCATCACAATAACGACTTATAAAAAGAGTATAATGAAATAAAAGTGATAATATCCCCTAAAAAATACAATAATTAGTTGATATTTAAAATAATTTGTAATCCTAATAGTATATGTAATGTAAATTAAATAGTTATTAAATAAATAAATATAATAGGAAAATAAAGAGAGTGGAATAGAAACATGTACTATCTTAAGATTTCTAGATTATAAATGACCCTAAAAACATCAAAAAATATTCTAAATGGATGATATATCCAGGGTTGATACTTTTTCAAATATCTATTTAGAGGAATTTACATATTGGAAAGACAAGAAATCAGAGAATGGTTGGGTATTTATTGGTGTGGTGTGTGGATATTTTTTTACAAATTATTGAATATTATATTTTATTATTACCCACAGTGAACAATTACACCCCATAATGTTCCACTGCACCCCTTATTACTTTTCTATATTTTTATTACAAAAACATGGAAATTATCACTACATTAAGTGGATCTTGGTTGTGTTTGAGTTTTTATGATGTCATATTTCCCATGTAATACCATATTTTAACATTTTTATAACATTATTTGTTAATTTTTATAAAAAATTTTCAAATTCATCACGATACCAATTTTAAATCCTCATTTCAAATGTTTAGTCATTTTTATCTGACATGTTTTTTGTTATGAGAAATTTATCACTTAAGTAAGGGTTATACATTACAGAAAAATGTAATATCAAGGAAAAATCAATTTTATTAATAAAATAATTTTTAATTTAATACCACCATAGATCCTAGATACATATAAACTTATTAAACCAAAATAATTGATAATTATAAGGTTTATAATGTCGACACATTATACAACTATTTCACCAATACTGATCTCATTGTGATTTCTAATAGGTTGATCGTTTCCTGCATGCCTTTGTGTAAAAACCAAAATTATTAATGTTTATCATGTTCTTGGCCAAAGGAAAACCCTAGTGATTCTCCATCCTTCCCAAGATCAAATAAATTTCTTATGACTATGATTTCCTAACAAGTAGATTCCATGGTTTCATCTTTTGGAAATAACTAACATTTTCGATTATCCAAATTGATATACACCAATTCCGAAGCTCACTTTATAAACAATTTATTACCAACTATTTTAATTACCAAATGTAACGCCCCGACCCCAGTTACCCAGAGTCGGTGCATTACTTCGTAACATTGGCATGATCACAAAAAAGATCAAATCTCGAAAGACCGATTGGTTTAGTAGCCTTGGAAACACTAGATATATTCATAAGTTTTACATTACATCATAAAATGAAAAACTACTACAACAACATAATTTTTCCACAGTCCACACTATAATCCCCTCATAATATCCCTCCAGGTCATTCATAACTTACATCTTCACTTCCTGGGAAAAATAAAACATAGAAAAGGGGTGAGCTCAAATACCCAATAAGGATAACAATATAGCGGAAACTTTCATAAATAAGAATAAACATTTAAGGCAATGTATAACTAAAACATAAGCCTTTTAGACATGAACATTCAACATGGTATGGCATAAATAAAATGAAATAATGCCATTTACTTATTCACATGGATATTCTACTAATCGAATAATCACATGCAAAAATCAATAACCACTTTCATAATGTTGTAATGCATAATGCTAAACGTTAATTTCTTTGTCTAGGCCTCATCCCAATACCTAGGGGTTACTTCTAACCGGAACCCAACCCGGAGTGCCTCTAATAACCAGACACCAACCCGGAGTGCCTCTAATAACCGGACACCAACCCAGAGTGCCTCTAATAACCGGACACCAACCCGGAGTGCCTCTAATAACCGGACACCAACCCAGAGGGCATACTTTTACCAGTCCCTAACCTGGAGGGCTTACCTTAACCAGTCCCCAACCTGGAGGGCTTACTTTTACCGGTCCCCAACCCGGAACATACTTGTTTAGCACATTCATCTGAAGAAAAGTTTGAAATATAACATAAACATTCGGATTAAAACTAGCATACGAAATGTCAGTAGTTTCACCATAAACTATGAATGGTATAAAATAGCACATCCACAGTCAAACATATCACAAAACCTTCAATACAATATAGAAGTTTTGTATTATAATAAATCAACTTCAAATAAGCGTAAAATCCATTAAAGGATGTTGACATAGATGAAATCAAAACACTTTTTAGAGAAATATCTCTTTCTATTTTTGAAATCATTTAAGAGACATATAAAATAAAACATTTTCTTGAAAATATTCTTGTAAGCTTGTAAGGAAAGCTTTGACGATTTTATAATGGCGGAAAATAACCGCACCCGCCGTATATGTAAAAAAACATTCTTATCTTAATTCTGTCGAAAAGGTTAAAAAGGACCTTGTTTTGAAAACGTCGGAAAGATTCCTTTATAAACCTCTTACAAAAAGTCAAACAAGGGTATAAATGAATTTAACCCATATTCTTGTAAATATTAAATATGTTTTGAAATACATTTCGAAGAAACATGGATGTGGATGATAAAGAAATCCCAGTAGATTATTACGTATAAACAACCTCGGATAATGAAGAGATCGTGAAATAACCCTTACCTTGTACTTTTCCTTGGTTGGGGTAGGTTAACCTCCTGTATAATGGTGAAATAATTGTTATTAAATTATACAAGAATCATATATATTAATATGATATCATATATGATCTTTTAACATTGATTTGTTAATAATATCTTAGAATTATCGTCGTTTCGGTTGTTAACTTACTTGTTTTCTTTTATATGTTTTGTTACGTAAGAAATGTTTGTAAAGGATAGGTTGTATATTATTCATATCCAGAATTATATCAAGTCCTTAAACATCATTTTTAAATCATCAAATGATAATTATACTTGAATGGATACGATGGAGAATGAATCTCATCGCGTTCGTGGAGACGGTAGTCCGTACGTACGCACGAGCGACAATATCATTCTTTTGATATTAAAATAATATATAAATGGATGTTATATCATATATACAGAATCATTAACATGTTATATTTATTATTTACATGAGTTACACATCATTATTATACCCATCCAAATAATAATATATTGAATAACAATTACACCACGACGTGGAGACGGTAAGCCGTTCGTACGCACGTATGGTGAAATGTTATTCAAAGGGTGGATAGAATACTGAATATGGTTGTACCATATTTATAATAACATCACAGTATATGTAAGATACTGGAGTTATTATTTTAGAATGGTAAGAACAAAGAAAGAGGAAGTGGAAGAAGAATGGAACTTAGAAAAGGGTGGTGAAATCATTACCTCTTCTTCGGGTTCTTCCTTTTGATTTGATCAAAAGGGCTCCCTAGGTTGGCTTTCTGATCAAACTAAGGCCTCTAGGTTGTAGTGAGGGATGTTGGGAGAGTATTTGGGCAGAGTTTGGCCGAACCAAAAGGCTTTAGAGGTGTGAAGAAATGAGAAGGAGGAGTGCCCTTTTATAAGAGGGGTGAGGGGCACCTTTGGAAAAGCTAGAAATATTAATTTATAATAAATTCATATTCGGTTTCTAATGGCTCCAAAGTTGACTATTCAAAGGTTAAGGTGGGGCTAGGTCGAAAACCACTCAACCAATAGAATTTAGACAGGTTTGGGTACTTATATTAACCTTATCTTTAAGTATTAACTCTAAGTTAATTAGTTTCACTTTTACAATGTCTCTTTGTATTTTTATATAATATGGTTAATAAACTTACTATATACATCCAAACGACCCCCAAGTGGTCCATTAATGATGATAATATCATGATATAAGTCTCTTGGCCGAACCTTAGATTTTTAAGAATTTAATATCAATTAATAATATAATATTTGTTTTAAGAACTCTTTTAAGTCAATTTTGACACTATTCATTAGTTGATTTTTGTGAAACTCATAACAGATTGATTACTTCGAAAAAAGACAATTAAATAAATAATAATATATCATATTATCCTATAAAATTATTTTAATTCATTAAAAGTTTAATATTATATTTATTTGGGTATTTTTAATATCAATTATTTTGATTTTTCACTATTATAGTAATTACTGCATCATCATTGTGTCATAAATAAATTAAATTATTTAATGTCTAAAAATTATAAATAAAATATAATTATGTAGTAAATCGTTTTATCTTTCTAATGAATATTTATAATCTAAAATCCAACATATATAACCCTATGTAACAATTGGTTTGTTAAAAGATATATGCTTATGTCATTTTTGTATTCATTTTAACTTAATTAAAATAAAGTGTCATTATCACTTACAAGTGGATCCATGGGGTCCCAAAATAGACCCAAAGATGCCCATGGTCGACCATGTATCAACCGATAGGGTTCAGACACGTTTTAGGGTAATTTAGTATTATTATAATATTATTTTTTAACCCTTATTTACCGGATTTACCCTTAACCATGGTAAATAAAATATTTACCGCAGTAATTATTCAAAATGTCTAAAAATAAAAGTTACCTATTTACACAATTTGAACATCCTGATTCCAAATATGGAATCCATTTTTATAAATTCAAAACACATAAGTGGCAGAAATTAATTTAAAATTAATTCCCGCTGTCAAAACAAAAAACGTGTTTTTAAGAGATAATAACTATCAAAAGATTGACACTTGTTTATGTTCGGTTTAATTGTAAAATTATGTCCAATGACCAACATTATATTAAATGGTAAAAATATATTCTAAATATACTTTAAAACCACTCAAATTCATAATTTATCACTATTAATTATTTTGATTAAAAAAGTTGTTTTTAATTAAAATTTAGTAATTTTCACTATTCATCAAAATATGAAAGTTATCCGAAAAGTACCAAAATTTCACCTTAGGCTAAATTCGATATTCCGAATCCAAAAATGAAGTCCATTTCAAAATATAAAATATATATAATTTCAAAATTTAGGTATTACTATTCATAACGGCTAGTTTGATCGGTTGTGGTGTGTTAGAACTCGGTGTTGCGTACAACACACGCTATCACATTATTCAAAGGGAAACGTACCGTGGAAGCTTGGGATGTTTCATTTTAAATTTTTTTGATGTCCCCATTTAGTCAAAAATTTTAAAATATTGTATTTAAAAAGGGTTCACTATTAGAGTTGATAAAAGTGCAATACTGAAAATGAATTTGTTCTTGCATTATATCTAAGAAACTCATAATATGGATTCTAAAATTATAAGGATTATATAAACATTAAAATTTATCTAATACTATTCATAACCTCTTTTGAACGGCTTGTTTGGTATGTCATGGTGTTCTTGAACTTGGTGTTGCATGTAGTGAAAGTTATTGAATTATTTTGAAGAAATAACACACTATGAAATCTTGGGGTGTTACATTCTCCCCTCCTTCAATAAATTGCGTCCTCGCAATTTGAAATTGTTTTTCGAAAATAAAAGGTTGAAAATAGACAATATATTTGTGGGAAAACCCACATCGGAAATTGGGTTACTAAAATTTAGTCTTAATATGAGGAAAAGAGAAATGAAAGGGTCACCACCAAATTATGATCTCGATTAGGAGAACATTGGTGGTAATTAGAGACATATAATTGGAGGAAAAACGTAAATATTTATAGGTAGTGATTGAGGTCATCAATCAAAAACAAGTATAAAATTGAGGTCCTTAAACTCATCAATCTATGATGATTTGAAATACCATTGGTCCAAGAAAAATAGGGTATTGGGATAACACATTTTGACGTTTCAAAATATCTTTGTTGAAATCCCACATCGAAAAATGAATTAATGGGGCCTCTATTTAAAATAAAGAGTGGAAAGTATGAAGATTACCGAAAATAACACATACTAGGGTTCCATGTAGGAAAATATGGATATGGAAGAGAAATATAACCATCAATTATCTGATGGAGAGTGGTAGAGAACATGGCTATGAAAAGGCCAACAATCCCAAAGCCATAAATTAGTGATGATTTAAGGTACCATCTAGGAAAACATTTTTGTTCTAAGTTCCTTTTCTTAATGATGAAGAATTTATTTATGAGATTGGCTAAGATCATAAGGAGACATACTTACTTTATAATTAGAGTTTTATCCATTAATAAATTTCTACCAAAAACTCATCATTCACTCGTAAAAAAAATTCTATTTATACTATTCATATAGGGTTCCAAAATAAACGAATTTATAATTCGTCTACTAGATCTTTTAAAAAACTACTTTATTTAATCCAGGACATCTCGTGGGATAGTGGTAGGTGATACACCCTTGTCGCCCTTCGGTTGCGGGTTCAAGTCTCGCAGCCTTGCCGGACGCGACGGGTTGCCGCCCGACCTCCGGGTTGTCCTTTTATGGCAATCCAAAACAATCCAAACTAGAACTATCCAAAATACTTCTGTCCAAACTCACAGTCCAACGTTTATAAGGAAGGTAAACATAATATAGATCCTTTTTACCCCGTAATAGCATATGAATACCTTCATCTTATATTCTTTTAATACACTGAAACATCCTGAATTACCATATTCCTTATTGATTACATTCATGCTCCCCTATTCCATATAGAATGCTGGATATACTTCATCAATCCAAAAATGTTTTAAACCCCAAAAAAATGATGGAATATACAAATCATTAATCAGTTTCAAGGTAGTCATGAATATCCAATATAATTTATCCAAATCAATCATGTATTATTCTAAAATCACTAACTCGGTATCAGAACCATATTATGGTTTATCTTTCTCTCAACCATATATTTTCCAAAAATTTAACCTTCTATTGAGTCACTTTTCTTTGTTCCACACAATATCAAGTCCTTAATGAAATAGTACTGCAGTACAATCCTTATATACTCCATAATTATTATAACAAGTACATTGTTGATACAACACTCAATTGACATAATCAACATAAGAACTCTAATCATTCCTCTTCATCTGTGGTAGTATAATAACTTGATTATTATCCAATAGCATCATTTGCGGCATAGTCTGATGACTGGGACATAGGTTCGCGTAGTGTCCAAACTCCTTGCAAATGAAGCATTGTACATTTGAAACCATTTTCTTACCCTTGCAGTCATGTACTTTGTGCCCTTTTCCTCCACACTTATAAAAAACTCCCATTCCTTTCAGGCAAGTTCCAGGGTGTTTCTTTCCACAGTTACCACATATGGGAAAATTCTTCTTTTCCCTCTTCCCTTTATCCATTTTTCTCTCTTCCATCCTTTTCTTCTCTTGCTTCCCTTCAAAGCCATAGGACTGAGTAAACTCTTTACTTATCTTATCAACACATGATATTATTTCTTCATATGATGATAATATATGGGAGACTATTTCTCTTATAAATTCTAGCTTAAGACCATGAAAGATATGATCCTTCCCTCTCTTTGGATCATGTGCATTTCTGGAGTTCTCATTCCTTCTACTAGGCACCATTTCTAAACAATGGCATACACTGGATTAGTTAATGAATCAAAATACATAATCCCATACTTATAAAACACTTAACATAAATTGAACTATTTATGGATATAATCCATAATCATAAAAATGTTTTCTTTGAGGAATTATATACTCATAAACCCTTCATAATGATTTGTAAAGAAAATGAGAGTTATCCTAAGCATATCCCCCGGGAGTGTCGTAACCAAGAGTGCAGCAAGGCCCGTTGTCGTGCACCAGTTCCCGTTCGAGTCTAGCTCAAAGTGGTGTTTTCGGGTTTTACCCCTAGGTACATCTGTGCCAGAGCCGCCTCTACCTGCTCGTATCCAGACATGGATGTATTGCTCGGAAAACTCACAAAATCTCTACAATACCAAAATTCTAGGAAGTTATTCTATACTAATCCTCAAAGTTCATCTTAGGTCTATGTGCTCTAATCAGAGTTTATCTAAATCTAGCTTCCAAGGTTTGTACTAAACTTCCTCTGATACCAACTGTAACGCCCCGACCCCAGTTACCCAGAGTCGGTGCATTACTTCGTAACATTGGCATGATCACAAGAAAGATCAAATCTCGAAAGACCGATTGGTTTAGTAGCCTTGGAAACACTAGATATATTCATAAGTTTTACATTACATCATAAAATGAAAAACTACTACAACAACATAATGTTTCCACAGTCCACACTATAATCCCCTCATAATATCCCTGCAGGTCATTCATAACTTACATCTTCACTTCCTGGGAAAAATAAAACATAGAAAAGGGGTGAGCTCAAATGCCCAGTAAGGATAACAATATAGCGGAAACTTTCATAAATAAGAATAAACATTTAAGGCAATGTATAACTAAAACATAAGCCTTTTAGACATGAACATTCAACATGGTATGGCATAAATAAAATGAAATAATTCCATTTACTTATTCACATGGATATTCTACTAATCGAATAATCACATGCAAAAATCAATAACCACTTTCATAATGTTGGAATGCATAATGCTAAACGTTAATTTCTTTGTCTAGGCCTCATCCCAAGACCTAGGGGTTACTTCTAACCGGAACCCAACCCGGAGTGCCTCTAATAACCGGACACCAACTCGGAGTGCCTCTAATAACCGGACACCAAACCGGAGTGCCTCTAATAACCGGACACCAACCCGGAGTGCCTCTAATAACCGGACACCAACCCGGAGTGCCTCTAATAACCGGACACCAACCCGGAGGGCATACTTTTACCAGTACCTAACCTGGAGGGCTTACTTTAACCAGTCCCCAACCTGGAGGGCTTACTTTTACCGGTCCCCAACCCGGAACATACGTGTTTAGCACATTCATCTGAAGAAAAGTTTGAAATATAACATAAACATTCGGATTAAAACTGGCATACGAAATGTCAATAGTTTCACCATAAACTATGAATGGTATAAAATAGCACATCCACAGTCAAACATATCACAAAACCTTCAATACAATATAGAAGTTTTGTATTATAATAAATCAACTTCAAATAAGCGTAAAATCCATTAAAGGATGTTGACATAGATGAAATCAAAACACTTTTTAGAGAAATATATATTTCTATTTTTGAAATCATTTAAGAGCCATATAAAATAAAACATTTTCTTGAAAATATTCTTGTAAGCTTGTAAGGAAAGCTTTGACGATTTTATAACGGCGGAAAATAACCGCACCCACCGTATAAGTAAAAAAAACATTCTTATCTTAATTCTGTCGAAAAGGTTAAAAAGGACCTTGTTTTGAAAACGACGGAAAGATTCCTTTATAAACCTCTTACAAAAAGTCAAACAAGGGTATAAATGAATTTAACCCATATTCTTGTAAATAATAAATATGTTTTGAAATACATTTCAGAGAAACATGGATGTGGATGATAAAGAAATCCCAGTAGATTATTACGTATAAACAACCTCGGATAATGAAGAGATTGTGAAATAACCCTTACCTTGTACTTTTCCTTGGTTGGGGTAGGTTAACCTCCTGTATAATGGTGAAATAATTGTTATTAAATTATACAAGAATCATATATATTAATATGATATCATATATGATCTTTTAACAGTGATTTGTTAATAATATCTTAGAATTATCGTCGTTTCGGGTGTTAACTTACTTGTTTTCTTTTATATGTTTTGTTACGTAAGACATGTTTGTAAAGGATAGGTTGTATATTATTCATATCCAGAATGATATCAAGTCCTTAAACATAATTTTTAAATCATCAAATGATAATTATACTTGAATGGATACGATGGAGAATGAATCTCATCGCGTTCGTGGAGACGGTAGTCCGTACGTACGCACGAGCGACAATATCATTCTTTTGATATTAAAATAATATATAAATGGATGTTATATCATATATACAGAATCATTAACATGTTATATTTATTATTTACATGAGTTACACATCATTATTATACCCATCCAAATAATAATATATTGAATAACAATTACACCACGACGTGGAGACGGTAACCCGTTCGTACGCACGTATGGTGACATGTTATTCAAAGGGTGGATAGAATACTGAATTTGGTTGTACCATATTTATAATAACATCACAGTATATGTAATATACTGGAGTTATTATTTTAGAATGGTAAGAACAAAGAAAGAGGAAGTGGAAGAAGAAAGGAACTTAGAAAAGGGTGGTGAAATCATTACCTCTTCTTCGGGTTCTTCCTTTTGATTTGATCAAAAGGGCTCCTTAGGTTGGCTTTCTGATCAAACTAAGGCCTCTAGGTTGTAGTGAGGGATGTTGGGAGAGTATTTGGGCATAGTTTGGCCGAACCAAAAGGCTTTAGAGGTGTGAAGAAATGAGAAGGAGGAGTGCCCTTTTATAAGAGGGGTGAGGGGCACCTTTGGAAAAGCTAGAAATATTAATTTATAATAAATTCATATTCGGTTTCTAATGGCTCCAAAGTTGACTATTCAAAGGTTAAGGTGGGGCGAGGTCGAAAACCACTCAACCAATAGAAGTTAGACAGGTTTGGGTACTTATATTATCCTTATCTTTAAGTATTAACTCTAAGTTAATTAGTTTCACTTTTACAATGTCTCTTTGTTTTTTTATATAATATGGTTAATAAACTTACTATATACATCCAAACGACCCCCAAGTGGTCCATTAATGATGATCCTATCATGATATAAGTCTCTTGGCCGAACCTTAGATTTTTAAGAATTTAATATCAATTAATAATATAATATTTGTTTTAAGAACTCTTTTATGTCAATTTTGACACTATTCATTAGTTGATTTTTGTGAAACTCATAACAGATTGATTACTTCGAAAAAAGACAATTAAATCAATAATAATATATCATATTATCCTATAAAATTATTTTAATTCATTAAAAGTTTCATATTATATTTATTTGGGTATTTTTAATATCAATTATTTTGATTTTTCACTATTATAGTAATTACTGCATCATCATTGTGTCATAAATAAATTAAATTATTTAATGTCTAAAAATTATAAATAAAATATAATTATGTATTAAATCTTTTTATCTTTCTAATGAATTATTATAATCTAAAATCCAACATATATAACCCTATGTAACAATTGGTTTGTTAAAAGATATATGCTTATGTCATTTTTGTATTCATTTTAACTTAATTAAAATAAAGTGTCATTATCACTTACAAGTGGATCCATGGGGTCCCAAAATGGACCCAAAGATGCCCATGGTCGACCATGTATCAACCAATAGGGTTCAGACACGTTTTAGGGTAATTTATTATTATTATAATATTATTTTTTAACCCTTATTTACCGGATTTACCCTTAACCATGGTAAATAAAATATTTACCGCAGTAATTATTCAAAATGTCTAAAAATAAAAGTTACCTATTTACACAATTTGAACATCCTGATTCCAAATATGGAATCCATTTTTCTAAATTCAAAACACAGAAGTGGCAGAAATTAATTTAAAATTAATTCCCGCTGTCAAAACAAAAAGCGTGTTTTTAAGAGATAATAACTATCAAAAGATTGACACTTGTTTATGTTCGGTTTAATTGTAAAATTATGTCCAATGACCAACATTATATTAAATGGTAAAACTATATTCTAAATATACTTTAAAACCACTCAAATTCATAATTTATCACTATTAATTATTTTGATTAAAAAAGTTGTTTTTAATTAAAATTTAGTAATTTTCACTATTCATCAAAATATGAAAGTTATCCGAAAAGTACCAAAATTTCACCTTAGGCTAAATTCGATATTCCAAATCCAAAAATGAAGTCCATTTCAAAATATAAAATATATATAATTTCAAAATTTAGGTATTACTATTCATAACGGCTAGTTTGATCGGTTGTGGTGTGTTAGAACTCGGTGTTGCGTACAACACACGCTATCACATTATTCAAAGGGAAACGTACCGTGGAAGCTTGGGATGTTTCATTTTAAATTTTTTTGATGTCCCCATTTAGTCAAAAAGTTTAAAATATTGTATTTAAAAAGGGTTCACTATTAAAGTTGATAAAAGTGCAATACTGAAAATGAATTTGTTCTTTCATTATATCTAAGAAACTCATAATATGGATTCTAAAATTATAAGGATTATATAAACATTAAAATTTATCTAATACTATTCATAACCTCTTTTGAACGGCTTGTTTGGTATGTCATGGTGTGCTTGAACTTGGTGTTGCATGTAGTGAAAGTTATTGAATTATTTTGAAGAAATAACACACTATGAAATCTTGGGGTGTTACACCAAAGGCCATAACATTAATTTACACGCATTATTTACTATAAATTACTTCCATACAAATCCATCAAATTATGCTTCTCATTATTTAGATTTCATATCCCATAATGACAATTCTATATATTGTGATACATTTCTTTTTTTTTGTACATTATTAGGAATAATGATAATTATACAATATAAGTCAAGGGAGTTTTAACTTATAATCAAATTATACATCTTTTTTCAGTTATGAATGATTAGTTTTATAAAATATTTATATTTCATTTTGTATTGAATATTTCGGTAATAATAATGTTTTTTTTGTTCTTTTTGTCGAATTATTAGGTAATATAAGAAATATTCTACCCATATAAAACAACATGAAGAATATTATGTACCCATTAATAAAATATTATAAACAACCTCGATGTGAATAATAATTAAATTTAGTTTTTTATAAAATCTTGTAAAATTTACTTATCTTCCATATCAAGAAGATACATTATTTATTATATGTTAACTTCATATTTTCAAATCGCACTCACTAGTTTCTCAAGATATATTTTCATTCCCATGAAAAATTGGAAATATTTTTATCAGTTCCTTAATCTTTTATGTAAATACAAATATTTTATTTTATAATTAATCATTATATTGTATATATGCTTCATATAAGGACCTGTAACTCATAAAAAAACTATTATATAATTTTTCCAAAAAAGATATATTATATCACACACCATGTATCAAAAATACTAATTTCATTGAGATATTAGCTATATATTTATTTTTTTCAAATCAATAATATATAATCATTTCTATGTTCATAATAATGTCCTGGATACCATAGATCTGACACCCATGTTTTGAGTTTTTCACTGAAGTAGATTTTAATTTTGGTTTATTTATGAATGTGTGTTTAACATGGAAATATGTTCAAAATTTAGATTTTTTTATTATGAAGTTATTTTTAATATCATGAATTTATTGGCGTTAGGTGATTATTTATTTGAAATAATTAATTGATGAGAATTATTTTGATGGATTTATATCTTGATATAATGAATTGGTTTATTTTTTGGTTTGAATAATGAACTTAAAAAAATTCACTTAGGGAGAATAATTTCACATGTCATATGGATATAATATTGTATTTATGATGTAACATGAGTTATTGAAATTGAGGTTGATTACCTAGAGAAATTATAGTGGTATTGCACCATGGATTTATTATAAAAGGAACATGAAATTAAATGGGTGTTTAAATGTATGAGTTTATCGTTTAAGTAGATATAAAGAGACTAAAATATAGGAATCTATGATGGGAGTTACATGGGGAATTTTAAGTATTCCAATGAGAGTGGTTTCTATAACATAAACGGTTTCTTCAGGGAATAATTATAAGAAGTTAAATTAATGGGGATCGTAAATTAGAGAGGTGAGGATTTCATTATATTATTTTTATAGAACTATCATGTGATTATGATGATTAAGGGACTTAGAAAACAGGGTATATAGAAGGTTACTAGAGGGTTAGAGTTTTGTTAAAGGATTATGGTAAGTAAAATTAGTTTTTATCTATATTTTATTAATTTTTTAAAGTATCTTTAGGTGTGCATAGGTTATAAAACCTTATTTTTTATGTTTTCTCAAAAAATATTCTAATGAGAGATTTTATTACATTTGGAATGGTTCATAAAAAATCATCCCAGGGGAAAGGAAAGACAATAATGTTTTTTCTCTCTATATATCATGCTTTTATACTTCAAAACTATGGAGATAAATGAGGCCATTCCAAATGGAATGGGGTCCATGGATCTCAATCGGGAAATTCACTCTTGAACATATAGTTTCATGAGGCCATGAAAAAAAGGAAAGGATCATTTATAATTCCTTAAAAATATTGATTCACAACCTATTGATAGAAATTTTAGTTTTATAAAGGATTCCAATGATAATACATGGCATTTAACTTTAAGAGAATCTTTAATTTGAGTAGTTATAGTGAAAACATGGAGAATCATCTAGGTATGTGTCTTTAATAATTTCTTTTATTTTGATAATTTATTTATACCCTTTAAATTGATCATCTCCATGAAATGATTTAACTATGTAGGTTCCGGTGAAAACCATGAATAAGTTTAAATGATTATTTGTGATAAACTGCTTTTTATAAATTCTCAGTGAGAAGTTCCCTTTTGTTAAATTATTTAAATAGATTTTATTTTATATTATTGTATAGTATAGGTGTGTATATAAAAATGGTATTATTAATATAAATTTTGAAATCCCCAATGATTTTACCATGGTAGTGTGAACAAATTATAGGGAACTAATGAAGGTAAGAGATGGCTATAAAGTGGAAACACATTCCTTTTCAAGGTCAAAAAGTGGGTCTTTAGAAAAATATAAGAATGAGGGGAAATCTATAAATAAAATATCAGAATTGAATTTTTATGTACTTTTATTCCTTAACACGAGTTATTTATATGATATAGGATTATTTTTGAGTTTTTTTATGAACTTTGGGACATTAGTTGTTTTTGAAAATGGGAATTTTTCGGTTCAATATATAAAATAAAAACTTTTCTATAAACGATTTTTTCTAATGAATATGTGTTTTCTAAATTAATTAAAAACAAAGGTTTAATTTTATATTTTTATTTTGGCATTTTGGTTTTATGATAAAATGGTTTTATTATAAGGGAGGTTGAAATTATGAAAATTTATTTGAAAAATATCTATGTTTGATAAAGTCATTCCAATTTATCATTGTTGGTTAGAATTTAATTTGTTGAATTTTCTCACACATGGACATTTTTTTGAGTATTGGGGATATCCTAATAAGTTTATAGTCTCCCCAAGGTGTGCAATTTTGTATCCATGTTGACATGATTTTATTGGACGTAATTAAAGGAAAGGTCTCATAAATTTTATTGGAGAACTATTAATCCACTATGGCGACATGAAATGAGGTTATTTGGTTCAACCATGAGACATATTTATTCATTTTGAGTGAGAATGTATTGTTTTTCTTTAGTTTAGGATATTTGAAGACTTATTTCAATTTAATTTTGAATCTAAAATGATTTATTAAAGTATCATTACATTATTCTAGATTTTTTAATGATTTTTATTTATTTTTATGTGAAATAATTCATCTATGATTTTATATAACCCTTGTCACTAGTTTACAGCCTCTTAATATGAAGGTAATGTTCTTGAGACTATGTGGATATTATTATTAATCTATTGGTGTTTGGTCTCCCGGACAAGTTATTAATGGATAAGATATTATATAAATTCATGCACATATTATTCATGAATGGATATATTGTATTGTATGATATAAGTAAAATAAGTCTCATTATATGATTTTTTAAAGGTATATAATAAACTATGGTGTAAAACATCTTGACACCACCTTTTATAAAAATAGTTCATGATATAGTCTATTTATAAAGATTTTATCCATCAACAAGTATAATGTTAAATGTTAAAAATTTATTACTCTTCCACTTAGCATATCATTAAACATATATCGAATGAACACAGTAAAGATTTATGATAATGGTTGAAGGGTTACAAAATGTTACAACCATAGTATATTTACTTATGTGTTATGTAATGTATTAGTAAATGTATGGGGCTCAAGGAGTTTCCATAAAGATTATATAAATATGATATTGGCCTTGAATTCAGTGGTGATTCCAATATAATTCCACTCTTTACCGATTCTTCCAAATAATCTTTCATCAACCCACTCCATTTTCCATAGAAATATATTTTAATATCATTAGATAAGAGGACGCTCATTCCCATGTGATGGGTGATTCAGCTTCAACCCATAAATGCACCATAAAGGAATGGCACCCATAGACACCACTAAGTGATCTTCATCGAACATTGTGTTGAATACTACCTCAGTAGGTCATTGACGCAATGCACATTTCTTTTATTTTTTTTCATGGTATCAGTTTCATGTATGGTTGTCCTTTGGAATTTTTGTTTCTTATTGTTTTTTATATGTTGAAAAGGAATTAATAAATCATAATAAACCCTTCCATGGTATTAATGAATAACCATATTATTTTAATCTTTAAATCATGTTTTTAAATAAATAAACTGGAATATACTATTGAATTTGTATTAACAATCATAAAATTTTATTGAAATTTTGTTCTATAGGTGGAAATATGATATGTGAAATTTCAAGTCATGACACGACCATATTATTTGATATGTTATATACTAAGATATGATCCAATGTTATTTCCTTATATTTTTATATATCATATGGTACAATATGGGATATCATATAGTACAATAAAATCAATTCATGGAAGAAAAAATATAACATCATATCATTTTGGTGATATCAATTTGTTTCATAAATTACAATTTTTTATACATAGAGGTTTTAATCTTATATAAGGCTCGTTTGATAGATTTAATATTACAGGGGTCCTTTTCAAAAACTATAATAGTTATGTCTTGATAAATTATTGAAAAACACATATATCAATCATAAATTACATTTTATAGTTTTAAAATGGTTTAGCATCATGTATATAATAATCAAAGAATATGATTTTTATATATTCTCAAATATGATATGATGTATCTTTTTTTCCTTCAAAATTCAACTATGAATTAATTTGGATAATTTAAAAATTATTTAAAAATTATTTATTTTGTAGGATATTTAGTTATTTATAAAGGTGTTTATAGATTAATTAAATATTTTTTATGATTAACTAATTAAATGTTTTTAAAACATTTATCAAAAAAATATTCCATAATGTTAGTTTTTAATATAAACTATCTTCTTCAAATTATATGGTCTAAAATATAATTTAGATATAAAAAGAAACTATAAGTTTAATTTATAAAGTGTTTCTAAATTTCAAAAAATGTCATAAAAATAAATATGAGTTTTTATTCAAAAATATGAATTTTTTATAATATTTATTTTTAATTGTTTATGATAAAATTAATTATTTTATAATTTTTTAAAATTCTATAACAATATCAAGTTTCAAGTAATATTAATAATGTGACACTAAGATTTTTTAATTTTTTGACATAATATTAATGAAATATATGCTATATTTCAATTGAAATAATATATTTAATGTAAATTCAATTTAAATAATAATATTAAAGAGTTTATATTATAATTTAATATAGAATTATTTTATTTATTTATTTATTGAATTACCATAATTTATGGATAAATTATAAAGTGTTTATAACTATTTTATATATTAATTATTTATAAATGTTTATCTCATGTATAAATTCACAAATTGTTCATTTATATAATTTATTAACTATTTATTCAAGAATATAATTTTTAATATTAATATATGTGTTTAAAATTTTATATTGTAAAAATTATTCTATAAATTATCATACATATGTTTAAAAAGATACATGACGGGTAGGATAATTTATATAGTCTTATTATAGTTTGAATTTGAATTGTTCAATGTTATGAGATTTTATTAATTAGTTAATTATGATTTATTCATATAAGGTGTTATAATTTTGATGGAATTTAGGAATCTTATGGGTAAAATAGAATTTGGTATATGGATTTTGGGATGAAATGTTCATTGTCCTAGAGGCTAGTGTCGTATCCATAAAATTGGGTGGTCGGATATTTATCACTCTAAGATTACTCTAAGGGAGATTGTTGACTTCATGTGATTTTAAAACATTATATTAAAATATTTTTAAAACCTAATTAATGGGTCATTTTTGTATATGCATGTTTCTAGTGGAATATTGGTTTGAATATTTTGCACAATCTATGAGTTGAGTAAGGAGTTACACATGAATATGGGTTGAACATATTAAAATGATGGGAGGAATAAGATTCAAAACAAAATAACTATGGTAATTCACATATATAAATAAAATAACATGATGAAAGGAGAAGATATTGAATCCTCATTAAAATAATAAGTGTCTGATTCTATCTAAAGACAACTTTTATTAAGACCTCTATCTTCAAATCAGGGTGGTCAAGCTAAATATGGGTTCCCCTATATTATCTTGTATAAGTAAAGAAAGTAATGAATAACCATAATATTATTATGTTCTTGTTCTTGATGTTATATTTGGGTTACTGTTAGGTGGGTGATCATATTAATATTAGTTTACTAGATTAATTGTGTTCCTCATAAACATATGATGGATTAAGGAAAGTGTTTTCCACTCAACCACCAAAGATTCATATATGAAATGATTGGAATGATTCACTACCTAAATATCAAAGTGATGGGAGAAAATCTATAGTGACCCAAATCATAGTAAAATATAGATCTTGGAACATCAATGGTTATGATGGATTTTAAAATAGGTTATCATTTAATAGGAGAAAATTTAATAATTTGTTTATTAAATGAATGAAAATCATGATACTCATCTAGTAAAATATTCTATAATAGATTTACTTTTAATCATTATTATCAATATAAAATTAGAGATCAATATAATAATAGAGAATTTTAATGTAAGAAACATCTCTAATTGGTAATAAAACTTAGCATTTTTCTAAAGTTAAAATGGAACTCTATGGGTTTGAGTAATACCATCCTATAATACCTTACTATATAACCTATTAACAATTTTATTTTTCAATATATGAATCCTAATTCTTATGAAAAACATAAATGATTCACTCAATGTTTAAATGGAAGTATATATAATGGCTTGAAGATCATTAGTATAAACTAATTTTTTCATTAAAATTGATTATGTTAAGGACATAGATAGATAAATGTTTTCATTATGTATTGTTTATGGTATAAAAACCATTTTTCCATCGATGGTAATGTTACAACAGTCTTAATTAGTTAAGAAAATTTTTCCAATTTTTTTCAAATTTTTGGGGATATTGGAACTTTGAATGTGATGTCTAGGATCTGGTCTTGTATTGGTTGTAAAAGTGGGTCAATGAAAAAATAATAAGAAAAAAATTTAGTTGGAAAGTATACAAATTTTTATACATAATATAAAATAATTTTTATTAAATATTAAATGATATAACAATAAGAAAGGAAAATGTATCCCTAGAATAGAAAATATTCATGCTACCAAAAGGGGTTATAGAAATTCAGTGGAAAACCCATATCCAGTACTAATGTTATAGAAATAAATTATAAAATTTTGAATGGTATATGATACCAAAGGAATAATTTATTAATTTTTTAGTATAAAAATTTTAAAAAAAATTAAATAATTCAAGGATCTTCTAGTTTGATTTTAAATTATAAACAAAATGTTTATTTAATCTTGTAATTGAATGCAAAGGACGTTATGAAGCTCAAATGAATATGAATAGAACATCTTTGGTGTTTATCTAATATCACATAGGTGATAAGATTAATTATTTTTTAATAAATATTTGATATAAAAATTTCTAAAATATGGATTTAATTCATTTTTTTGGACTCATTAGATTCTACAACATATAAGAAAATAAGATCATAATGTTTTTATTTATGTTAATGATGTTTATCTAGTTGTTTTCTAAAATATAAGGGATTTGATCTAACAATTAATGAAATATTTGAGAGAACAAATACTTCTTCTTATAATATGATCTAAAGGCATATAATAATATATTTGATATGGAAATGGTAGTTTTTTCTTAAATATTATTTATAAAAAAATAATATTTTTTCTAACTCAAAGGATCCTTTGTATCATTGGAAGGTATTCTAAAAATAATATTGTTTTTTAGAGGATAATGAGAGTATGTTTGGGCTTTAAAAATTTCAAATATAATTAATAATTATTTATTACAAGAAAAATACTAGGTGAATATAACTTAATATCATAAAAAGGATTACGACATGTTAGAAAATAAGTAGTTCAACAAGTTATATTAGTTATGAATAGAATTCAATGTAAAATTTTTATGAAAAGGGTTCCATGGATGATAATTATAATGAACTTATTTTAAGGAGAAAAATTTAGTTATACGTGTTATATAATTGTTTTTGAACATAAAGGAAATTTAATAACTATTCAAAGAGTTAAAAATTGGGAATAAGATTCCATAGTTTCACCATAATTAAAATAATATTTATTTATAGATGCTACTCACTAAAGAGCTGGTGGTATGGTTTTATTAGATACATACACAGAGATATGGAAGGTATTAAACATATATTAAATGGGTTTAAAAAAAAAATTAAAATTGTATCAAACAATAGGTTAATCTGATAGTATATCACATGTTATATGATGGTGCTATCACTTATGTGTTATTTTGTTAAAATTATTAAAGTTGTTTGAGCACATAAGTATATCATGTTTTAAAGAAAAGGAAATATACACTTTACTATTCATTCTCATTGAATTTACACTCTCACAAATATATTGAAGTGAAATTATAATTTAACCCTCACAGTACATCATTTTTTATGGTAATATGAGACCATTTCCAGAAGGACAAGACTCTTCGATTCATAAATAAAGGCAAACATACAGAATTCTAAAGATATGAGTTTTACATTGATCCCTCTAAATAAGAGGTAGGAGGTCATTATGAACTTCATTATACCGTATATAGTTGTAGCGGTCTGGAATTACTTCCAGTGGACTATAATTGATACCTATCAGGGCACTCCATGGGCGGCTACACCCCCTGGGTGGGACACACCACCATCCCCAGTGGCAGCCATTTCCTCATGAAGCCCTTGGGCGGAGAGCCATGCTTCGTCCAACGCTCACATGTGAGAGTTCCCAAGGATCGGATACATTCCTACCTCCTCTGCCTCTGATACCAACTGTAGAGACCCAAAATCCAGACATACATTGACATTACAATACATTTGCGGAATACTTAGTACATAACAAAAACACACACGCAAGGATCGTAATAGTTTAGTGTCTTTGGAAACTCGGAACGTAATCTTATAATCGTGGTGAAAGATCTTCAACATCTCCCATAAAGATCTTCTTTTTTTAATACCTAAAACCTTTCTTTATATCCTGGGGAAAAGAAAACATAAAAGGGTGAGCTCAAATGCTCAGTAAGGGTAAACAAAAGAAAAATCAATCACATCATATTCATAAGAACATAACTTTTGGAAATCTTAACCTGCAAAAGAGAGAATAATTTCATAACATGGGATAAATAATAGTAGTGAAATGAAATCTCAATAATCATAACTTAAAACATGAAACTTTGTGGCATACACAAATAATCATATAGAATCATTTCTTGTTAGTCAAGACTCATTTCCAAGACTATCTTAGTGGACAAAGTGCCTTTCTGAATTGAGTAACCCTCATTTCAGTCCAGTTTCACTGAACCGGTATAACCTACCATTCCAGCCATGTCTATCTCATGAGAAATAAAATCTTTACCCAATGCATTGGAGGGAGATATAGGTCCCACCGATCTTATAATGAATCCTTTCTTATGTGTGCCACATAATCATAAATCATACATCATCGCATAACACATGTAACCAAAAATGGAATTCTTGAAACATCATGACATCATAAAACAAATCCTATAAGGTAAATGACTTCATAAAAATAATTTCATCAAAACATAATCAAATCAATGTAATAATAGGGATGAAAATATAACCCTATATTATCTTAGCTGGAAAATAATTTTGATTAAACATTTGAGCTCCATTCTTGAGGAAAATATCCTTTCTACTTCAAAAATACTTTTCCTTTCTTAAAATGTCATACAATTTTAAACTAAAATAAGTTGATTAAAAATAAACTTGAAAACTTGTAAAGGAAGCTTCTTGGAAATACTGTTTTAAAAATCCATTCTTTCCGTATAAGTTAAAAAAAACATTCTTCGTACTTTTGTCGGAAAAGTCAAAAAGTACCTCGTACGAAAAACGACAAAAGATTCCTTTCATATCTTTTACAAAAACTTACCGAAGGGTAAAATTTGATATAAAATATTGTATAAGGATGGAAATAATATTACACATTGAGGGAAAATGGATTTGGATAATAAAATACATCCTAGTAAATACTAAAGTATAAACAATCTCGGATAAAAATGAGATTGTGATATTTCCCTTACCTTAGGTCTGACTTGCTTTGTAAGTGTCCGAACCTCCTGTATAATGATTTAAATAATGTTATTGACTTATTCCAGAATCATATTCATTGTTATTATATCATATATGGTCCACTTATGACTTTATATTACCCGTTCTTTTGTAAATTCATGTTAAAGTAGCATTTTGGGTAAAATTGTTTCATTTATCGTAGGTGTTTGGACTTGTTGTTCTTGACATTATTATTACTTATATCATGATTTACTTACTTCCAGAATATAAAACATGATTTATATATCATATATATTCAGTATATATTTATAATATACAGATAAATGAAATGAAACACACCGTTCATGGAGACGGTAGTCCGTACGTACGCATGAACGCTGTTTTCCTTTCCTTATTGTCTTGAATGGAAGAAAGTAGATGAAATATATATATACATATATAAATAAATCCAGTAGATTTAACATGTCATATATTTCATTATTATTCATTATATATACTTTATAATCATTCATGAATGGTTAATGTGGAGAATGAATCTCATCGCGTCGTGGAGACGGTATTCCGTACATACGCACGAGCGATGATATCGTTCTCATGATCGTGGGACTGTATTGGAGTGTATGTATAATATTTCAGAATCAATATCACATTAAAATAATAATATATAGTTATTATTTACACCATTATACCCATCCAAGTAAGGTGGTGGTGGAAAATAGAGTACACCACGGCATGGAGACGGTATTCCGAACGTACGCACGCGCGGTGATTTCATTTTTCCGTAGGATGGATAGAAGGTGAATTAGGGTTGTTTAATATTTATAATAACATATCAGTATGTAAGTAATACTGATTTTATTACTTTATCATGAAACAAATAAAGAAGAAGATGTTGAAGAAGAAATAAATTGAAAAGATCGGTAATGGATATTATCTCTTATTGGAAACGCCTCTTTGAATCCTCCACTTAGGGAACTAAGATTGGTCTATGAAGAAAACAAGGACCTCTAGGATTATTCTAGGAAAGTGGAGAAGGGATTTTTTCAGGGGTTGGCCGAGATAGAGTGCTAAAATTGGTGTGAGGAGGAGGGGGAGGAGGTGTCCTTTTATAAGGGAGGAGAGGGGCACCTTAGGAATATCTCAAAATTTTATTTTATATTAAAGTCAAAATCGGTTTATAATGGTTCCAAAGGGTCTTATTTCGAAGCTAAAGTGGGGATGGGTCGAGATAATATCAACCAATAGGATTTAGACAAGTGTAGGTTATTATTTTAACCTTATCAATTAGATTTAACTATAAGTTAAATAATTTAACTTTTACCGTGTCTTTTTGTTTTCTTACACTATATGGTTAATAAACTTACTATAACATGCCAAACGAACCCCAAATTGTTTATTATTAATATATATATCCTTATCTAATTCATTTGGCCAAACCTTAGTTTTTTAAGAATAAAATAACAATTAATAATATAATATTTGATTTAAAAACTATTTTGTGTCAATTTTGACACTATTTGATATATGATTTTGGTGAAAGTCATAACAGAATTATATGTTCGAACCAAGTTGATTAAATCAACACTAATATATCATAGTAACCCATAAAATTAGTGGAATTCATAAAAAGTCTCAAATTACATTTATTTTGGTGTTTATAACATCAATTATGTCAATATTTCATTAATAAGATAATTACTGCATCATCATTGTGTCATAAATAAATTAAATTATTTAATGTCTAAAATTACAAATAAAATACCATTATGTAGGAAATATTTTTATCTTTCTAATGAATATTTATAGTCGAATTTATCTTATGTATAACCCCATATTAAAAATGATTTACTTATTAAACTTGGATTTTAACTATTTTAACTATATATTAAATAAAATAATATTAAATGTCATAATCTAATCCAAGTGGACCTAAATGGTCATATTTTATTCCTAAGTTTGTTTTTGGTCGAATTACACTTGTCCAATAGAATTAGGACATGTGTTAGGGTAATAATAATATCATTTCTACCCTTAATTACCCTATTTACTTTTAACTGTGGTAAATAAAACTAAAAAGTTACTATTCACCAAAAATTATTTTCATCTTATTGAACCACATTTTAGTCCTTGATATTAACCGTGTGTCTCGGATTTTCGAAATTCCACTCACAGAAGCGGAAAAATTAAGTTTTATGAACAATTCAGTTTTTTTTAACTACCACTTAGTGGTTTCACTATTCATCGAAAATTGAAAGTTTTCAGAAAAATACCAAAAATTATCCCTAAGCTATATTTGATATTATGAACTCAAAAATGATGTCTATTTTACCAAATTCAAAACATATCAGTTTCATTACCTAATTTAAAAATTAATTCTCGTCGTCAAAACAAATAGCGTGTTTTTAAGATATAATAACTATCAAAAGATTGACACTAGTTTATAACTGGTTTAAATGTGAAATTACATCCAATGACCAACATTGTATTAAATTGTAAAAATATATTCTAAATATACTTTAAAACCACTAAAATTAATTATTTATCACTATTAATTATTTCTATTAAAAAAGATGATTTTAATTAAAATTTAGTAATTTTCACTATTCATCAGAATATGAAAGTTATCCGAAAAGTAGCAAAATTTCACCCTAAGCTAATTTCGATATTCCGAATCCAAAAATGAAGTCCATTTTGAAAAATAGAATTTAAAAAATTTCAAAAAGTGGTTATTAATAATTTAATATCATATCGTTGTTTAGTAAAACTCGGTATTGCATACTACACACGCTATCAAGGAAGGTCGTGATTGCGTGTAATGAAAGGCAAGTCCAGGATGTGTGTTGTGCAAGCTACTATTGGTTTAGCGTACAACACAAGACATTAATGAAATTAAAAAGAATATTTTTCATAAAATCTCGGGGTGTTACATTCTACCCCCCTTAAAATGAATTTCGCCGTCGAAATTTTTCGGGGTTATAAATGGTTTACTATTCGAAATTTTCTTTGATAGAAACCCACATCGTAAAAAGGAATACCAAAACCAATCTTTAAAAACGAAAGTATGAAACGTAACGGTTACCCAAATAAACTAATCACTGGGTTTCCACATAGGTGAAAATATGGATATGGAAGAAAAATCTAACCATCATGTTCTGATGGAGAGTGGTAGAGAACATGGCTATGGAAAAGCCAACAATCACAAATCCATAAATTTGTGACGATCTAAGGTACCATCTGATTATTCAGATATAAGAGCACTAGGAAAACATTTTTGGTTTTCAAGATCATTTCCCTAAAGTTGAAAATTTGAATTAGAATAAATACTTACTTTATTTTGGTACAATCTCACTGTCGTTCGTGCCTTGAACAATTTCCACTTCATCTCTTAAATAAATGAAGTTTAATTTGTTATTCGTGAAGTGTTAGCAGATCATGTGATAGAATGACGGGTCATTCCATCTGTCTCAAACAAAAGGTTAGCAAAAATTATATACATAAGTCGATCTATAGTGAGATTAATCATATATGGGACCTAAAATGGACTTATACTTCATATATCATACTTCTTAATATAATAAATCTAGTTTATACTAAATAGGGACTTCCTGTAGGCCATTGGTAGGAGATAAAGGCCAGTAGCACTTCGGTTGTGGGTTCGATTCCCACAGCCTTGTCCGACGCGATGGGCTGTCGCCCGTCCTTCAGGTTGTCCTTTTTCTAAAACTATATTACTATATCAATAATATCGAAAAAACTTCTATCCTTAAACAATACTAACATATGTCCAACATAATCCATTACAATCTTTAGGCTTATCCATTATACTGCAGTCCATTCTCATAACATAGTGAAAATGATTACCAGAGATTTAACACCATCATCGATCCCCATATATCATAAGATATGTCTTGTTGGTCACATTCCAAACATTCAAAGGCCTTAATCAAGTATTTTCTTGAATACCCATTGGACCTTAGTGAAAACATGTATGCAGTTAAAAGTTAACACCTTCCACATACCAAAATCCTCAAAATTCTATATACTCAAACCATGATATCACTTAGTCCTTATATCAATCATGAGCTCATGAATACAATCAAACATCTCATTATCTTTTAATCCATTCATTATGCTCATATCATCTGTTTACCAAAAAATGTCTTAGTCACTTTTCATGGTTACCGGTACCATAAAATTATTGAAAACCACAATAGACCAAAACATAAATATTCCAATATTCCACAATACTATATAGAACATTATTTTGGAATCCCATTACATAAACACTTAATCATTCCACCACATCGTTGTCATATTCAACATTGCCAACAGTGATCGCATGTGACTTCCCTTTGTCCTTTTCCTTAAGTGGTTGCTCATGTTGATCATCACTAACCCTTGGATTAGGGCATTTATTAGCATAATGCCCCATTTCCTTTCACTTGAAGCATTGAAGTGTTGGTGGTGCGTTCTCTTCAGTGTTTGCTTTATTCACATCATTATAAACCCTTTTTCCATTACTTCGACACTCAGCTGCTCAATGACCTTCTTTTCCACACTTAAAACATTTTCTAGTCCCTTTAAGACAATCTCCACCATGCTTCTTTCCACACTTTGTGCATAAGGAAACATTCATCTTATTTCACCATTATTCTGAGATTTCTCCTTGAACTCCATCTTTCGTTTCTTGTCAAAACCATGAGATGGATATGTAACACCAACTTCCATTTCTACCTTGATAGCACAACACACAATTTCTTCATAGCTACTGAAGTATCTTATAGCTAATGCCCTTCGAAAACTTGGTTTTAAGCCACCGAAAAATTGATCAACTTTACTTTCAGGTTGGATGATAATGCCAGATGCGTACCTTGAAAGTCTTGTAAAATTTGCTTCGTATATACCAACAGATTCATCATCCTTCTTCTTCAGCTCAAGAAACTCCTTTTCCATCTTTGTTCGAAGAATACGAGGGAAGTACTTACTGAAAAACAAGTTCTTGAACTCGTCTCATTCCATGGACTCAATTTCATCTCTTGGCCTCGTATTCTTGATAAGATTCCACCATTGATCAGCTTAACCTTCCAAAGGATATACTGCTAAGATGAATTTATCATGTTCAGAACATTGAAGAACTAAAAATATCTTTTCAGTGGTACTGATCCATTGTTCAACAAAAAGTGGATCAGAAGACCCACTAAAAGAAGGTGGACGTTGCCTCATGAAGGACTCAATAGAATATTGTTCCCTTCTCTGATCATTTGGAAGTCCAGAATGATTCATAGCTTGTGTAAGTATAGCAATAAGATTTTGCACTCCATCTCCCATAACATTTTCTTGTTTAGGAGGACAATCATTGCATTGTCCATTGCATTGATCAACACGGTTCCTTCGGGTTCCATCCATCGTCTAAAACTGAAAAAGAATAGTGTGAGAGGCAAAAATCATGCCAAGGAAAACAACATTATAAAGGGGGAGTATCCTCAATATCTAACTTCTTAGGTTAAATTCTAATATCGTTACCGTAGTTATAGGACGGTATCCTATACGTATACTTATCCTTAGGGACATCCCTAGACAAACCTTATAAATATCTCTAGGGATCTCACTAAAGTTCTCGCATCCTAGTTTCCAAAGGTTGACTAGACCTTTCCTCTGATACCAACTGTAGCAGTCTGTAATTACTTCCAATGGACTATAATTGATACCTATCAGGGAACTCCATGGGCGGCTACACCCCCTGGGCGGGACACACCACCATCCCCAGTGGCAGCCATTTCCTCATGAAGCCCTTGGGCGGAGAGCCATGCTTCGTCCAACGCTCACATGTGAGAGTTCCCAAGGATCGGATACATTCCTACCTCCTTTGCCTCTGATAACAACTGTAGAGACCCAAAATCATGACGTACATTGACATTACATTACATTTTCGGAATACTTAGTACATAACAAAAACACACACACAAGGATCGTAATAGTTTAGTGTCTTTGGAAACTCGGAACGTAATCTTCTAATTGTGGTGAAAGATCTTCAACATCTCCCATAAAGATCTTCTTTTTTTAATACTTAAAACCTTTCTTTATATCCTGGGGAAAAGAAAACATAAAAGGGTGAGCTCAAATGCTCAGTAAGGGTAATCAAAAGAAAAATCAATCACATCATATTCATAAGAACATAACTTTTGGAAATCTTAACCTGCAAAAGAGAGAATAATTTCATAACATGGGATAAATCATAGTAGTGAAATGAAATCTCAATAATCATAACTTAAAATATGAAACTTTGTGGCATACACACATAATCATAGAGAATCATTTCTTGTTAGTCAATACTCATTTCCAAGACTATCTTAGTGGACAAAGTCCCTTTCTGAATCAAGTAACCCTCGTTTCAGTCCTGTTTCACTGAACCGGTATAACCTACCATTCCAGCCATGACTATATCATGAGATATAAAATCTTTACCCAATGCATTGGAGGGAGATATAGGTCCCACCCATCTTATAATTAATCCTTTCTTATGTGTGCCACATAATCATAAATCATACATCATCGCATAATACATGTAACCAAAAATGGAATTCTTGAAACATCATGACATCATAAAACAAATACTATAAGGTAAATGACTTCATAAAAATAATTTCCTCAAAACATAATCAAATAAATGTAATAATAGGGATAAAAATAGAACCCTATATTATCTTAGATGGAAAATAATTTTGATAAAACATTTGAGCTCCATTCTTGAGGAAAATATCCTTTCTACTTCAAAAATACTTTTCCTTTCTTAACATGTCATAAAATTTTAAACTAAAAGAAGTTGATTAAAAATAAACTTGAAAACTTGTAAAGGAAGCTTCTTGGAAATACTGTTTTAAAAATCCATTCTTTCCGTATAAGTTAAAAAAAACATTCTTCGTACTTTTGTCGGAAAAGTCAAAAAGTACCTCATACGAAAAACGACAAAAGATTCCTTTCATATCTTTTAAAAAAACTTACCGAAGGGTAAAATTGGATATAAACTATTGTAGAAGGATGGAAATAATATTACACATTGAGGGAAAATGGATGTGGATAATAAAATACACCCCAGTAAATACTAAAGTATAAACAATCTCGGATAAAAATGATATTGTGATATTTCCCTTACCTTAGGTCCAACTTGCTTTGTAAGTGTCCGAACCTCCTGTATAATGATTTAAATCATGTTATTGACTTATTACAGAATCATATTCATTGTTATTATATCATATATGGTACACTTATGACTTTATATTACCCGTTCTTTTGTAAATTCAAGTTAAAGTAGCGTTTTGGGTAAAATTGTTTCATTTATCGTAGGTGTTTGGACTTGTTGTTCTTGACATTATTATTACTTATATCATGATTTACTTACTTCCAGAATATAAAACATGATTTATATATCATATATATTCAGTATATATATATATAATATAGATAAATGAAATGAAACACACTGTTTGTGGAGACGGTAGTCCGTACGTACGCATGAACGCTGTTTTCCTTTCTTTATTGTCTCGAATGGAAGTAAGTAGATGAAATATATATATACATATATAAACAAATCCAGTAGATTTAACATGTCATATATTTCATTATTATTCATTATATATACTTTATAATCATTCATGAATGGTTAATGTGGAGAATGAATCTCATCGCGTCGTGGAGACGGTATTCCGTACGTACGCACGAGCGATGATATCGTTCTCATGATCGTGGGACTGTATTGGAGTGTATGTATAATATTTCAGAATCAATATCAATTTAAAATAATAATATATAGTTATTATTTACACCATTATACCCATCCAAGTAAGGTGGTGGTGGAAAATAGAGTACACCACGGCGTGGAGACGGTATTCCGTACGTACGCACGCGCGGTGATTTCATTTATCCGTAGGATGGATAGAAGGTGAATTAGGGTTGTTTCATATTTATAATAACATATCAGTATGTAAGTAATACTGATGTTATTACTTTATCATGAAACAACTAAAGAAGAAGAAGTTGAAGAAGAAAGAAATTGAAAAGATCGGTAATGGATATTACCTCTTCTTTGAAACGCCTCTTTGAATCCTCCACTTAGGGAACTAAGTTTGGTCTATGAAGAAGACCAGGACCTCTAGGATTATTCTAGGAAAGTGGAGAAGGGATTTTGGCAGGGTTTGGCCGAGCTGGAGTTCTCAAATTGGTGTGAGGAGGAGGGGGAGGAGGTGTCCTTTTATAAGGGAGGAGAGGGGCACCTTAGGAATATCTCAAAATATTATTTTATATTAAAGTCAAAATCGGTTTATAATGGTTCCAAAGGGTATTATTTCGAAGCTAAAGTGGGGATGGGTCGAAATCCTATCAACCAATAGGATTTAGACAAGTGTAGGTTATTATTTTAATCTTATCAATTAGATTTAACTCTAAGTTAAATAATTTAACTTTTACCGTGTCTTTTTGTTTTCTTACACTATATGGTTAATAAACTTACTATAACATGCCAAACGAACCCCAAATTGTTTATTATTAATATATATATCCTTATCTAAGTCATTTGGCCGAACCTTAGATTTTTTAGGAATAAAATAACAATTAATAATATAATATTTGATTTAAAAACTATTTTGTGTCAATTTTGACACTATTTGATATATGATTTTTGTGAAAGTCATAAAAGAGTTATATGTTCGAACCAAGTTGATTAAATCAACACTAATATATAATAGTAACCCATAAAATTAGTGGAATTCATAAAAAGTCTCAAATTACATTTATTTTGGTGTTTATAACATCAATTATGTAAATATTTCATTAATAAGATAATTACTGCATCATCATTGTGTCATAAATAAATTAAATTATTTAATGTCTAAAATTACAAATAAAATACCATTATGTATGAAATCGTTTTAGATTTCTAATGAATATTTATAGTCGAATTTATCTTATGTATAACCCCATATTAAAAATGATTTACTTATTGAACTTTGATTTTAACTATTTTAACTTTACATTAAATAAAATAATATTAAATGTCATAATCTAATCCAAGTGGACCTAAATGGTCATATTTTATTCCTAAGTTTGTTTTTGGTCGAATTAAACTTGTCCAATAGAATTAGGTCATGTGTTAGGGTAATAATAATATCATTTCTACCCTTAATTACCCTATTTACTTTTAACCGTGGTAAATAAAACTAAAAAGTTACTATTCACCAAAAATTATTTTCATCTTATTGAACCACATTTTAGTCCTTCATATTAACCGTGTGTCTCGGATTTTCGAAATTCCACTCACAGAAGCGGTAAAATTAAGTTTTATGAACAATTCAGTTTTTTTAACTACCACTTAGTGGTTTCACTATTCATCGAAAATTGAAAGTTTTCAGAAAAATACCAAAAATTAGCCCTAAGCTATATTTGATATTATGAACTCAAAAATGATGTCTATTTTACCAAATTCAAAACATATCAGTTGCATTAACTAATTTAAAAATTAATTCTCGTCGTCAAAACAAATAGCGTGTTTTTATGAGATAATAACAATCAAAAGATTGACACTAGTTTATAACTGGTTTAAATGTGAAATTACATCCAATGACCAACATTGTATTAAATTATAAAAATATATTCTAAATATACTTTAAAACCACTCAAATTAATAATTTATCACTATTAATTATTTCTATTAAAAAAGTTGTTTTTAATTAAAATTTAGTAATTTTCACTATTCATCAGAATATGAAAGTTATCCGAAAAGTACCAAAATTTCACCCTAAGATAATTTCAATATTCCGAATCCAAAAATGAAGTCCATTTTGAAAAATAGAATTTCCAAAATTTCCAAAATTGGTTATTAATATTTTAATAGCATATCGTTGTTTAGTAAAACTCGGTATTGCATACTGCACACGCTATCAAGGAAGGTCGTGATTGTGTGTAATGAAAGGAAAGTCCAGGATGCGTGTTGTGCAAGATCCTTTTGATGTAGCGTACAACACAAGATATTAATGAAATTAAAAAGAATATTTTTCAGAAAATCTCGGGGTGTTACAATAGTCAATACCATTGATGCCCTAATCTAAAAGACCATCCTCTACCGAATTGGCCTCCCTATAGACATGAGTGATGATGTAATTAATGGATGATAAATAATCCAAGAATTTAATCCACTATTTAGTAAGATTCCATGATAAATGAAAGAGCTAGTTTTGATGGAAAGAACAATGACAGTGGAGTCACATTCAAACCAAATATTTTTCCAACCATGATGATTAGCCTGCTCAACCGTAGTGATAATACAAATCATTTCAGCTTCAAGAGATAAAAAAGCCACAATAACCATAGAGACAAAGGAACTAGGAATTCTTTATGAACTAGATGGACCAATATGTACACCACATATAGGGTTATATTTTATTTATTTGGTATAATATTGGGTGATTTATGATATTTTGAGTCCTCATACATATGGTTGGGGAGATAACTAACATGATATCGTTCATACATTGATATCTTTCTTATGAAAGCCTCATGGATTAGCTAATCAAGGGGTTGTTTGATACATTTTTGATCATTCTATTCATTGGATCATAAGAAGAATGGTATTTTTCCTCTGATATGATGAGTATAAAATTTGGTCCCACAATTTAGATTGTACAATGACATATATGATCATGGATATATAGTAAATATGATGTACTTATCTCTTGGTTGAGGTATATGTGCTATGCTCATCCTTAAGGATGAATGACATGAGATGCATTTTTTGACCAAGTCAATCTCTATTTAGAGAATTGAGAAACTCTATGTTGGATATATAGGATTAAAAAACACTATATCATATGGTCACTTGATGTATTAGACAAAAAGGATTATATAAAAATGCATTCTTGTATAGGATAAAACTAGTGGATACAAGCATAGAGATACTTACGTTTAATAGAGGTCACCCCAGATCACTTTATAGCTTGAGCGACACTGATATTTTACTTAACGACTCTATTTTCATTCATTTATGGATTCTTTAATTTATAACTATTTTCAATTATATAAATTCCCATGGGGTCACACTTAGTGCTTGAATGAATGGGGATTAAGTTAAAATAAAGTGATAATCTAAAAGAATTTTAGATATTATCAAGAACTATTTTAGTTTCGGACTTAAAATGGAATTTTATACGACATGATTTAGATTGAAGTTGATGATAAATTTTCAAAAGTGTTTTTAAAGGAATATAAAAGGAGTTTTGGATATAGTTTTATAATTTTTATATGTGATAAAAATAAAGTTAAAATGGTGAAACATTTATGGGATTTATTATAGGAAGAAAATTAAAAAAGATATTCCCTAAATCCATATGGATTTAATTCATTAATGACTATAATTTATTTCATTATACCTGTAGAACAAGAATATAATATTATTTGTTTTGAGTATATCATAAATTACGATATAAGATATAATATTTTTAACTTTCTCAATCATTGTGTATGATATATGAAATTCATAGGGCTTATAAAAATTGGGTAGTAGAATGTTAAAAGGTAACACTCATTTACTCTTCTACACATGATATTGTCAAACACAAGGAGACTCAATGAACTTAAGTTTAATGTTCATAGATGAAGGGTTATAATATATTATAACTAATTCTATTTACTCTTTCATTATGTAATAAATAAGTAAATTCATGGTGCTCGAGGAGTGTCCTAGAAGATTATATGAACAGGTCATACAAATTGAGTTCATTAGTGGTTCCTATTTCTGTTTATTATCTATAGATTCTTATCATTATTCTATTTTCATAACCATCTCACTATCTTACTGAAATACTAGTTTATCATTGGTTGTAAGGAGGGTTGTACCCATGTGATGGGTGATTCTGTTTTAACCAGTTGGTATAACATTTAAGAGGGAGTCCCTTGGTTACCTATAAGGGATTGGTTAAATAATATTGAAAAGGATAATTACTGAAGTATATCTTTTTCTTTATTATTATAATGCATGGTTTTGGTTTTAAGCGTGGTGAATCTTAGGTATTTGGGTTGCTTGTTGTTTTTTGTTGTGTTTATTAAGTGTCATTTTATCCTAATAAACCACTCAATTTCAAAATGATATCGGAGAATGGGTTTGAATATAGTATTGTAAAGTCAATAAGGAATGGAAAATATGATTTTTAGAGTATTAAATATACCAATAATAAGATACAAATATCATTTTTATCGGCAACCTTAAGTTATGAGGTGTTTTGGGGTAAATGAAAAGATGATTATCCCATGGTAGGATGTTGTTATTTATGATAATTTAACCTATTTTGGTTAGAAATATATAAGAGTTCATGAATTATGATAATTATGGTAATTAATTGCATCACATTAATATAGTTTTTGAACATAAAAAATATTTTATTGCACAAAATGGATTTCTAATGATTTTATATTTAATTGGTTTTATAATGTTATTTCTGAAAGAGAGTGTTCAATAAGTTTATATATTTTTTATTGATAAATGAAAAATTGGTTTTATGAAAACAAATGGGTAGGAATCCACCAAGACATAGAATGGAATAATATTACTAGGTTAATGATCCTTAAGGGTTCTATAGTCATGATAATTTATTTTATATTCATATAGACTAGAGGGATTTCAATTGGATTCTAAAATGACTGATTGAAAAAGATCCTATATATCCTCCAATTTTAAAAAATATAATTTAAGAAATCCTAGGGAATTATAAGGATATTTATTAGTATTGTATAAGGAATAAAGATCATGCTGCATGATTTCTGAAGAAACCTCCAACATTATTAATATCTGATGACGAACAAATAAAACTGGGGAGTGGTTGGAGAAGATAAATCTTATCTTTATGTTCTCTCCAATACATGAGACCTATACATTCAAATTTGGGACTTACATACTAGACGTACCAACTATTTAATAGTGAGAATTGGTCAAAAAGGGTTTGAAGAACAAATAAATCAACTAAAAAGGATAAAATTATATTTTCAATGAATAATATTACTAGAAAGAAATAATATTTGATAGATATCAAAATTGTTTTGATTTTAATCATTGAAACAATTATATTTATAAATATATGTCAATGTTTACTAAGATTATGAAAGATATTTTGTAGTTAGTGATGACTAAAAATTTTAATATTAAGAAGTTTTTTATGAATCTATAACTATAGATATGATCAAGGATTATATTTTTCTAAAAATACACTTATACATATGTGGTTAGTATGGTGGAATCAATATAGGTGGAAAATTAAAAAAATTGAAAGGAAATTTTTTTCCCTATATTGGAGGGGTATAAATACATTTAATATCCAAAATATGAATCGAAAATAAATTTGAGGTTATCCCACAAAATTATCATCTCAATTCTCTTGGGGAGGAGTCCCCTAGAGTGTTTCCAGTAGGGTGAAGTGAGACATTCAGAGTTTATGTGTTCATTCCCACCATGCCAATATTTTAAATGCTTTATATGGGGTCGCTTGAGGAAATATTTTGGGATATTCTCATGAAAAAATTGCAGATAATCAAATCAAGCTAAAGGATTAAAGATCAAAATTTATGAAATAAATAAGGATAAATAAATTACTCATGGTAGAGTGGGAATATGTCATCAACGATAATGTTCATCACCTGAGACAAGTTAGGGAAAGATATTTTTTTTGTTGAGTATGAATAAGAGGAATAAGAGTTCAATTATTGAAATCCCAGTTTTAGTTACATAACCCGTTATTCATGTATTTTGAGTCTGTATAACAATAGGGTTGAGATTTGGGAGTTTCCAAGGGGTTTCTTAAATTTTTGCAGGATTTTTTTTTGAAGGTGCACGATTTGTGCATGGTTAGTAGAAACCATGAACCATATATAGGAGAAAATGAATGGGAATATAGGGGTCACTAAGTAGGCCCATGGTTGTAATATAGTTTGATCAAACCATGCATGTTTCATAGGGAAATCATGCATCTAGAAATAATGGGAAAAACATTGTTAGAACATGTTTTTCCAAAATATGCAACCTAACCATGTGGCGTATAGTTTGAACCCCATAAATTGCATATCTAATCCAAATTAATCCTTGAGACATCCATTAATTTACTAATCCTTCAAATACCTAAATCCTTTTTTCACCCTAGTCTTTATAAATGAACCCCTTCGATTGGGAAGGGACTTTTATGCGAATCAATATGAATTTGAGTCCAATACTTATTGGTATATCATCATTATGAATCATTAATTTTATATCTATAATTATTCCATCCCATGTAATGTTAGATCTAATCCATGGGTGATAGATTCATCTTCTTTAATTGTAATATTAATGTTTTATCACTAGATTAATTAAAGGGAAAGATATCCATGTCCTGATCTAGAGTTTCATTGTGTAGTTATTTGTTTTTTCCATTCATTTGGAGATAGGTGGACTCTATCTTATATATAATTTACATAGAACATAAATAAGTATATTTAGTTTAATTTTTATTTAAAATTTTTCTAAAATCCATGTTTGATTATTGTTGAAAAACATTTTTTCGGTTATGTCATGGAAATCGTGTAAATTTACTACTTTTTAGAGAGCTCTTTGGTTATTATTTCAAAATAAAGTTTTAAAATTATGGATTAATTTTAATGCATGTAAAGTAGTTTTTGAATTTTTTTAAAATAAGGAAATTATTTTATGTGAAATGGTTTGTCATGGTAATTGGTTTTTGGTAAATGAATTGGAATGATTATGGAATAATTGGTTTAGTGTGTGTTGTGTTGGAAAGATTATGGTAATGAATTTCCACCGTAAAAGTTGGATGGAGTATGGACATGAAGTTACACCATCAATTGTAATACTAATCTTGAGTTTGTTTGTAGATGGTTGTGTGTGTGGAAATGGGATGGGCAAGCTAAATAATTTAGATAAGGTTTTATTGGAAAAATATTTATGTATTTTGTTGTAAATTTTTTAAAATTGGAAATAAAAGTTTTAACTACATTAAAAATATTTTATATAAATTTTGATAACTTGTTTTTTCCTTATAGCCTGAGTTGGTAAGTCATTGGGGAAATCCAACATAGTTTAGACTTAACTGATTCTTGGACACTATTGTGAATTTTCATATTTGATCTATTGAGACAAAAATAACGGATAGTTATCCCAGCTCTTTAGTGATGCTTCTTCATACCTTGGGCATGACATGTGGAGTTAGATTTTGAGGCAGGATGGGTTCTTCTGGTTGATTTCACTTGGGAGTTTCTAGTTTTTTGGTCTTTTAGTTCTCTTTGAGTCTGTATTATCATTTATCCATGTACTTTGATATGGTTTATTAGATTGGTTATGTTTTTAGTTGTATTCTGTACTCATGTGTCATAAAAAGATTTGGTTGGTTATTATTTATGTAGTTTGAATGTTTTATATTTGAATGGGGAAATAGTCCCCCAAATTTTCTTAAGTCTCTTGGAATTTATTTATATCCTTTAGTTTCTTGGGGATGTCACCCCAGGTCTAGTAGCACACTATCACTTCTCAATCCAATGAAGAGAGGTGGGATTTTACAAATAGTATCAACTTCGGTAAGTCCATATATATTTTTTGGTACAAATGGTATTAGTTTTTTGGTCCAAGTGTTAAAAATTAAATAAGTATATCCATAAGGATAGTATTAAAGTGACATGATTGTTGAAACATGAAATTCATAGCATAAAAAGACATAAGTAAACTTTTTATTTTGAATGTCAAGTGACCCAGGGAATTGGGTACAAACGTGTTTGGAGACAATTCTAGGTGTATAATCACCTTAACATCATTGGTTTAACTAATGAGAGTTTCATTAAATGAAGTGATAGTAATATTTAACACTAAGAATTCATTTTTTATTATGGATTTAATGGTTAATAAAATGAAAAAGCCATTATTTTTTAAAATAGTGAAATTGGTTGTTTTGAAATGCATAGTGGAAATATTTTCAAAAATCATTTAAATTTTGATAATGGTTGAATTGTAGAAAGTTGTGTTGTGATATTTTTTGATGTAGTAAATTGGAATTATGAAGACTACAATTTATAATGAGTGAGACTAAATTGAGTTTTTTTCTATTTATATTGAATAGCACTAAGTAGGCACTGTAGAAATAATCCAAAGGAGGATACAAAAAATGTGGTTTCACCAAAACCACAGGTGAACCAAAAACTGGTCCAATGATTTTTACATGTTTTTAGACTGTTGATTATTGTAATAGGAATGATAAATATCAAAAATCAGACCATTCAATACTATTCCAACCGAATAATCCACCATTCATTCAGGGGAATTCTTTGCTGAAAAATCAGATGTCAGGTTGAATATGTTGAATCAAGTCCTTGATTTACATAAGAGTCCACCAAAGTTAAAATCAATGTTGGAAATATATATTCTATAGGATGTGTCTTTATAATGGTGGGAATTAACAGTTCAAGATAAATTGGACCAATTCATGACATGTGAGGATTTTAAAAAATAACAATAAATTCTATCCTCAGAACTTTTTGATTGCTATTACACAGAAAATATTTAGTTTTAAGAAAGACAGTATCTTGGTGATAGAGTATTATGGTAACGTACTGACCCCAGATGCTATACAATAGTGCTCTGAGATTAGTTTTCCACATGTCCTCAAGTGTATCTCCCTAATCATTAGAGAATGATGACTAGTAATGAGGGCCTATGAGTTATAGTGGGGAGACTATGCCCACATTAACAGAGTGTAGTAAAACGGAATAACTTACAACATGAGTAAAAAGTGTAAGAATGATAGTATAAATATAATGAAGCAATATAATACAAAATATGATGCTATGTGTTAAATGTTCCAGAAAATATCCAAACAAGTCCCAAGTTTATGAGGTATAATACAAAAGCCAAAAGTAAAAAAAGGAAAAAAGTATCCCAAGAGAATCACAAGCATCTCCTAAGTCCCATTCTCTCCTACTCCTAAATAACATATCATGTTCTTATAAGAGGGCTCTTTCCCTTATCGGCACTTGAAACAAAATAATCTGTTTAGTCCCAAAGCCTGACCCAAATAGGGTGTGAGATTAAATCCCATTATGTATCCACCCAAGGTCTCTTCTAATATGTCAATGAATATATATAAAAGGATGTGTCTACTAATGAATGTAGTAAGCTAGGAAGCACTCAAAAGTAAAAAGTCATACAAGAACTAGTTTCTATTTCCATTCCATTACAATTAATTAACAATTAAATCACATTTAATGTTATAGGTCTTGAGATCCAAACTTAGCCCGACATCCCCCATATAGAAGTAGGTAAAACGGATGCCTTAGAAGGCCATCTAAGCTAAAAGAAGTAGCGATCAAATCAAAGCATGTGCTTCGGGTTTGATGGCCCATCATAAACAATTTCAAGTATATATTACAACCCAAGACCATCCGTGAAATTTCTAAGCTATAAATCTAGTATATCTCTAGGTAAAAATCCACTAACACCCTACAAGACTATGCCAATGAACCTCACATGATCTGGATATCATCTTGGTGTTGTAAGTCCATGTCAACTGATCTAGTCCTTATAAGTCCTATAGGGAGACACAAGTATCACTGATGACATAATCAATGCCTCTTTATCCCATCCATGGAATCCTACAAGGACCTATGATTCACTCGGTATTTTAGTACATAGCATCTCTGAGCCCATCCATTGAATCCATGGTTAACTCATGGGTTAACATTATGAACAAACCCTTTGATCCCATCTAAGGAATTGTATAGAATCCATGACTCAATCAAGGGATCAATGTACAATAGACATATAATCGCATCCATTTCATTCTAAAAAGAACCCATGATTCACCCAATTCTATTTACTGAATAACCATAATAGGTCCAAATAACTATTAATTAAACGTGCTTGGGTCAAAACTTTATACATCTAATAACTCACCACCAAGGGTGCCACAAGCTAGGACCAACCTCTAAATCTTGGCCTATCATTACTCCCATGGAAACATACACCATATCAATACTATCATGTAATATAAACTATTATAAGGCTTTAACATAACCTGAATCACATGGGAAGGTTCATAATTGGAGGAAAACATTCCACACATGCTTAATCATGTTTTGGTATAACACGTATCAATGGGAAAGTCTCAAATCCCATACCATTACCCAAATAAATCCCATCAAAAAACATGGAAATTTATTTATTTAATCAATATAATTTGAAACAACCCATGAATGGGAAATAAAAGCATACCACAAAGGAATCCTAGGCCAAACTTTCATAAAATGGTCAAACTGGGAACACACCCCATGGGGTGGCCCTTAATCTAGGTACAACACCAATTACATTCTTTGAAACACAAATTTAATAACCTAAACAATGATCGACAATAACATGTATGATTTATAAATCAAGGAGACACCCCAAAAATGGGCGTGAAACACTTCATCATTGACAAAAAGATCGACATTTGACAAAAGGCATGAGACCACCAACCATAGACTCGTGCTAGATAGATCATCCAGTAACAATATCTGATTCACCCTGGTTTTGGAAAAAATATGAACAATAGATGAAGAATGCGATAGTATGGAATATGATCCTAAATAAAAATAGTGCAATAAATATCCAGAAGAATCATGAAAGGATAAAAAGGAATTGAGGCATGAACATTGTAGATATAAGGAGATAAACGACACTCGATCTAGACAACAGATGGAGAATGTAGAATAATGCCTAGATTATGAGTCCAAGGAGATATCCCATGGTTCTCCTATTATATTCAATGAAGTATAAAATGAAATAATAAAGTTAAAACAAAAAAGGGGAAAACATTCATTTTATCCCAAAATATCCATGTCGCACAGTTAAGGTGCACAGTTTTCCAAACCATGTGCATTTTGCATGGTCTCTATAAGAAGCCAGGGGGATCACATGGTTACAAAGAACTATATGTATAACTATGTGGTAACCTTTTGGTACCCTATTTCAAGTTATAAATCTTTTTTATAACTACCATATAGCCATTACCACATGTTTTTTGAAACGGTGTGGAAGTCCCTGCTGCACTACCTTTCCTTGCACGATGAGATTAACCATGCAGCCTACCCTACACAGTTTCTCCTAACCATGAGGGAGGCCTAAAACTATTCATGTGTAGGGTTCCTGACTTCTAATGATCCCCAAAAACCCCTCTAGACTTCCATGACCTCAAAGAGAATCATCATAATGACATATTTAACATTTAAAGAAGGAAAAATGGAAAACTCATAATCCACACCTCAAAGAAGAACTGAGTTATTACAAACTCCCCCCCAAAAAAAATTTGGCCCTAAATTTCCATTCTAAGGCTGGTAACATAATATATCAGAACAACTTTGGCCACCAAAATAAAACATTGACCTCCCTCTCCTAGGTCTCATCATGTACTCAGTCATTCCACCATAACAACCATACTGAAGGAAAGAACCGACTGTGGAGAAATTCGTACTACAATCCAAAATTCCCATAGGATGCTTCTCAAAGGATTACTCTACCTTTAAATTAAAAGCCTCAGGATGAAAAGTTTGAGATGGGAATAAATAGTAATGACACAACTGAGAAACATGGAAGAGTTAGATCATATCTCGATACCTATGAGGCAAATGCAACCAATAGTAAACCGGGCCAACCATCCCCAGAATCTCAAAATGGTTTGATATATCATGAAGAAAATGTACCCTATCTCATGATCCTCTTGTGTCCCAACCTCACTACGACACATAAGAAAACTTGATCCTGAACCTTGAACTCTTATGGTCATCTGCGGCAATCGACATACAATTTATGATGAGACAATGCTGTATCCATCCACTTCTGAATCAACTAAACATGGTATGTGGTCTCCTAGATAAGATGAGGTCCCCACATAGCTGTCTCTCCTACCTCCATCTTACACATGGGTAATCCGAATGGAATACCATATAATGCATCATACGACTCTATATAAATAGTATCTTTAAAGGTATTATTATAGGAGAAATCCCCCAGGGGTATGTGTTTCTCCCAAGAACCTCTGAAATCTAAGAAAATTTCACAAATCATATCCTCAAGCACAAAAATTGTATATTCTCACTGACCCTTGGTCTGAGGGTGGTATGCCATGCTTAGAATCACCTGTGTACCTAGCACCCTCTGTAGCCCTTGCTAAAAAACCAGAAGTAAACTAGGAATCCCTATCTAAAATGATAGAATGTGGGACCCTATGAAAATGTGAAATCTACCAAATGTAAAACTTCCCAACCTCATAAACACTAAAGGTTTTCTTGATTAGAAGGTAATACAAAACCTTAACGAACCAATAAATGACAACCCAAATGACATCGTTATCTAAAGGAGACCTTCATAAAACCATAATGAAAACCATCGTGAAATCATTCCATTTTTACTCTAGAATAGGTAACTACTATAAAATCCCAACTTTTCACTGCTGTTCCACCCTCTCCTAGAGGGAGGTGGAGAACTTCAAGGAAAAACCAGATACATCTCATTTAATACCTATCCACCATTACTGACAATGTAAATCTGGATAAATCTTGGGGAAATAAAGATGAACTATCCATATAGAGGCATGAAAATTCCATATCATATCCTCGCGCATGTGTTATGAAACCCATACGTAACCAAGTAAATGTATAACCTCATCCTCACCTACATTCCAACCATGGTGAGGGTCCTCACCAACCACACTCTCCCAATGAACCGGGACTTCAGAATCTGATAGATTCCTCATCCTCACTCAATCTAGTAGGGTAATGGTAACAACTAATGATTAAATAAAGGTATTCCCCTCACTATCATGCACCTACAAGTGAATGTCATAGAACAAGGCCATAAGCTACCACTATCTACTTGCCAGCCACACTTCCTGTATCTGAGTCCTCATGCTCAGTGCATCGGCCACTACATTTCTTCTCCATGCAAGCAAGAAAGATCAAAGTCAAAATATTTACTGTTTTAAACCCAAATTCACTACCTCATATTCAGATCACACTTTTTAAAAATAAACATATTAATTTTATGTTTCGTGAACACCACAAAACACACTCTTAGTACATAATGTATCGAACAATATAAAACATGAACAACCATAGTTAAATTGATATCATGTTTTGGGTAATTTATCTTATGTGGCCTTATCTTCTAATACCTATATGCAACGACTCAATCCAACTTCATAATAATATTTCCAATCCCAATACCTAATGCATTATAATACATGTCATTACTCTTTTCTATATATGGGAAAATTAGTATTAGCGCTGAAGTTAATCTCCCTTTTAGCTGTTAAAATGCCATCTCAGAGGAATCTATCCATACATTCTTTTCACCATTCTCAGTCAATCTCATAAATAGTGATTCCATTCATGAGAAGTCTTGTATGAAACTCTTGTAGTAACCAGACATCCCTAAGAAAATTCGCACATCAAAGAGGTTATTTGATTTATCCCAGGTAACTACATCTCTCACCTTCTCTGGGTCCATTGATACTTCTGTCTCTAAGATAATGTGAACCAAGAAGTGAATCTGATACATCTAGAAGTTTCAATTTGGGAGCATAGTATTTATCTAATTCTCTCTTAGTGTAGTCAATAAAATGCCATGATGTTTGGAATGGTCATGTTGATTATGGGAATCCACCAAGATATCATCCACGAAAACCATGAAAAAAGGAGTTATGATAAGGATAGAACACATGGTTCATCAATGCCATGAAAACCGCTAGCATGTTCATGAGACCGAACAACATAACAAGACACTCATACAGACCATACCTGCTCATAATGTCTATGTGTGGTATTTCTGAGGATCTAACACCCACTCGATGGAAACTAGATCTGAAATAGATTTTTGATTAAACTAGAGATCCATGGATATAGTTGAGGAGATCATATATTTCCAGACAATTATATCTGTTCTTAAGCACCAACTAGTCCAATTTCTGATAATCCACAAAAATCCTAAGGGCATCGTCTACCATTTTCACAAAAGGACAAGAAAACCTCACAGAGAAGTGCAGGGTTGGATGAAAACCATAGCTTCCATATCCTCGAACAACCTCTTGAGATCTTGCAGCTCCGTTGTATACATCATGTAAGAAGGAATTGATACCTGTGATGCTCCTTGAACTAGCTCAATAGAGAAATACAACTATATTACTAGTGGTAATCCTAAGATGTCATCTGAAAAAAAAACCCTTAAATGATCAACCACTGGCATGGAATCAATTGGACATGTAGCCTTTTAATCTAGATAAAAACTAATAATCTTGGATGTCATACCTCCTAACCCATGATGCTCTGGTCCCGATCATCTCACATAGAAATCCCATTTACCCTTGTATATAAATGATCCTCCCTCTTGTGATGTAATACTCAATCAGTGGTGATAGAAATAAATAATGTTCTAAAAGGAAACTATGTAATGCATCCTGAAAATGAAGTCAAATCCAGTCATCTCTAATACATAGAGGTCCTGTACAAAATGTCAACCACCGAACTCAGGGGGAACTCATTAAACTGACACAAATATGTTATTATAATCCCAACAGAATTTATAGCATCTTAAAATCATCAAAAGTAGAAAAAATAGAGCCCAAGGCTCTCCAAAATAGGAATATATATGAATCCATTTTATCAAATTGTGTAGAAGCTAAAAAATTGGCTAATAGAATAGTACCTCTGACTGTATAGGGAATGGGATCTTTCCCCTATTGGGGCTGGTGTACTCCAAACATATGGCTTGAATTGGTCCCCTAAGACACTTCCTGGCTACCCATAGGATCCCCCTACTGTCTCTGTGAAATTTGGGTCTAGACACCATGCCCACAACCACCAACTCATCCTGAATAGTCTAGTGCATTCCATCTCCCTAAATGGTGGGAAGCTGCAAACTCTTCTCCTGAAATTAGAGATGGTGAATACCCTCTCTCACCATCTTCTAGTGGAAACATTCTGAAAAAATGTGGAAGGTGGCCCATATCACTGAAATATCGGCACTCAACTGGGTCCTATAGACACTATGGATTTGCATGTCCCAACCTTCCACCCTGGTATCACCTTACCGGACTATCTGAAGATATATTTGGACTGATGATGTTTTCACGATAAATCTCTAGACGACACTTCCTACTACTGTTCAAGAAAGTACCAGGTCTAGGTGCCGAACTACCCTTATTTTCACATCTAGATTCCCTCAGGTTACACTATGTGATTTGAACCGTATTTAATATGCCATAAATGTTAGTTAACCTGAATAAGTTCACCTTCATTCAGATATAGTGTCTAATACCATCCCAAACTCACCTCTCTTTCTAAATATCATAAACCATCATAATTTTTGCGAATCGCTGAAGCTTAATAAAATGGTTTGAGTTGCCCATAAATGATAGAGCTCCCTGCTCTAGATGCATAAACTTAGTGGATTTATAAGCCTTAATTATCTCAAAATAGTAATAGTTATAGAATACTATCTGAAAGTCTCCCCAAGAAATATCCCGATGACACCCCATATAAGTAATCACGTCCCACCATCTCTTGGAGGAATAACAAATCATATAAATTTTTATATTTACCCTCCTCTTACGAGGCATCTCTAAATTCTATAATATAAAAAACATGGCCACTGTCCATCACTCCATAGCCTATAGTACACCATCCCCAAAAAACATTGGGGGATGCTGCTACCGAAACACATACATCAGCTCAGCCATATATTTTTTAGGCATTGGTGCTACCTAAAATCTTTGCAACAAACACATAAATCATTCAAAGAAATGTTCATCAAAACCTATGTCAGGTTTAATAGCTGGTGCCACAACATGAACAATTGGAGGATCCGCTGGTAGCCCATAGCCTACTGCCTCTCGAGTATGATCATCACCACCCTCCTAGCGTAAAACTTGATGTCGGTATGGTGTAATGAGTCTACAAGGTTAATCTTACATCTTATTTTACATACATCCACAAAGTCACTGCTCAAATTTTTTGAACCAATAGTAACATTAAAAACCTTCCTCAAACTCTCTTCCCACTGCCTGCCCCATGGGATAGTTCAAGGTGTAAAACAATGAGAAAAAATTCCAAATCCCACTACTAAAGTCAATTATAGTGAATTTAACTATCAAAATAAATTTAAAATTTAACACATTCCACCCTCTAAGTGTATATAAAAATTTATTCTAAATTTTGATCTCTGGGAGCCAAAACCCCCCCTCGAATAAAAGTTAGACATCCAACTATAGCACATCGGACCTCAATTTAGTATAAGGAGAAACATGGTATACCGAATTTTGATCCAAGAGTCCCCATACACCTTAGTGACCAAAGGTTGGCATCCATCCAATATGAACCATAGAACATACCAATACACCTATCACAACAGAAGATGTATCAATAATGGTACCTATCATAACATCATGATATCATTAATGCTCATAAATGGCATGGAAGGAATGCATGTAATGTGATTTATAACAAGTTTCTTAATGATTCATGAGAGGGAATATACTCATCTCATCAGGTTGCAACATAATTGAACAACAATAATATCAATAATAACATCTCAACATAAGTGTGTCACCCTATGGTGAAATCGAATCAACTGTATAAATCACAATCCAAAATTCACAAATCAATTCAAGGAAATTTGGATTTTACCTATACATAGTGTAAATACTATCATGAATAGATTATTACCAAATCCCAATGCATTTCAGTATCTTTCCATTGTTTCAAAACAATAAGTAAAACTAGAGAAGACCCCACTAATACCACTTTGTAACGTCCTGAACCCGGATTCCACATAACAGTGCTCTGAGCTCAGTTGGCCACATGGCCTCAAGCAAATAATTCCAAATTCTAGAGGCTACAGACTAGAAGAGAGGGCCTATGTGTGATAATGGGGAGAATATCCCCCCATTAGTATAGTGTAACATATTATATTAACATAGAAAAAGAGTAAACCATAGAATAATGATAGTATAAATATCCTGAAGTTATATCATACAAAAGATGATGCTACAAGTAATATGTTCTAGAAACCAACCAGACAAGTCATAAGGCTATAGGATACAATATAGAATCCAAAAGTATAAAATGGGAAAAAAATGATCGCAAAAAAAATTGCAAGCCTCATATTGGTCCCATGCTCTCATGCTCCTAAACAACATATCATGTACCAGTAGGTGGGTGCTTTCCATTATCAACACTGTAAAACATATAATATATTGGGTCCCAAATCATGACCCAAATAGGGTTTCAAACTAAATACCAGTAGGAAACCACCCAAGGTATGTTCCAATATATCATTGAATATATATAACATGAAGGGTATAATAATGAATGTAGTAAGCTAGGAAGCACTAAAAAGTAAACATTCCTATAAGAATGGTTTACATTTCCGTTACATTTCATTTAATTAAAAGTTCAATTACATTGAATGTTTTATGTCTTGAGATCCATCCTAAGCTAGAAACCCCATGTATAACAGTAAGCATAACAGATGCCTCCGAAGGCCATCTAAGTAAGAAGAAGTAACAACTGAATCTAAGCTTGTGATTTGGCTTAACAGAAGATTCATAATCCATTTAAAATATTTATTATAACCCGAGACTATATTTTAATTTCCTAAGATGGAATTCAAGTATCACCTAGTCCAAAATCCACCAACATCCTGTAATCTTGTCCTGATGAACCTCACATGAGTTCAATATCCTTATAGGTGTGGTAAGTCCATGTCAAATGAGCCCACCCTTAGCAGTCATATAGATATCCCAAAGTATCACCCATGACATAATAAATTCTTCTTGATCTCATTCATTCCGTTCTACAAGGACCCATGATACACCCAACATTTCGGTGCGTAGCCTCTATGATACCATCCATGGAATCCATGGTTCACTCACAAATTAACCTTATAAATAAACCTATTGAGCCTATCCAAGTCATTTCAATAAATCCATGGTTCACTAAAGGGTCCAAGATACAATAGTCATATAAGGACATCAATGGAATTCTAAACAGAATCCCTAATTCACCTAATGATATTAATGAAATAATCATCATAGGTTCAAAATAAAAATTCATTAGATGTGCTAGGGTCAAAACCAAAAGCATCTAATATCTCATCACCGTGGGTGTAACAAGCTACGACCAACCTATAAGGCTTGGACTATCATCACTCACATGGAAACATACACCTTTACAAGCCTCTAATGTAATATAAACTATTACAAGGTTTTAACATAACCTAAATCATGTGGGAAGGTTCATAATTGGAAAAAACAATTTAAATGTGATTAATCAAGTTTAGGCATAACTCGGGTCAAGGGTAATGTTTCATATCCCATAACCTTAGCCAAATAAAAATTCATCAAACAACATGCAAATTCATGAATTTTACAAAATTCATTTTAAACCACCCATGAATGGGAAATCAAGGAATTCTTCAGAGGTATTAGGGGCCAAACGGCCCAAAAAATGGTCAAACCGGGCACTCACCCAAGGGGTGGCCCTTAATCTGGGTAAACCACAAATGACATTATTTGTAACCCAAATTTAATTACCTAAACGATGATTAAAAATAATAGGTATGATTTATAAATGAAGGTGACACCCCAAAAATGGGTACATGACACTTCGACATATATAAACAACTCGGCATTTGACAAAAGGCATGATACCACCTACCTCAGACTCGTGATAGATAGATCATCTAGTATCAAACTTAGATTTACCCTAGTTTGGGTTAATTCTGAAGAAAATAAAAAAAACGGCATATTAGGGCATATGATCCTAAATAAAAATAGCACTATCGATATCCAGAATAAACAAGAAAGGCTAAAAATGAATCTAGGAATTAATATTGTCAATCCAAGGAGACAAAAAACAATTGATTCGAACAACAAGTGGAGAACGTAGCTCAAATCCTAGATTAGGCTTTCAAGGATGCCTTCCATGGTTCTCCTCTACTATACAATGAAGGAGAAAAAAAACTTATGTTGAAACTAAACAGAGGGTAAAAAGTAATTTTTCACAAAAATATATGGGTCACATGGTTAAAACACACAGTTTTCCTAACCGTGGGCAATTTAACGCTGTCTCTACAATAATATAGGGGGATAACATAGTTACACCACATGGTATGCCTAACCAGGCAGTACAGTCAATATTATTTTGAAACTTTTTTAGAATTTTCACATGACTGTGCTACCAGTACCACATGGTTTCCCGAAACTATGTGGATTGTACTACCTCCACTACCCCCCCTTGAACGATGTGATTAACCATGCAGCCAACCCCAATAGTTTCTCCTAACCTTTCTATAGGCTTAAAACACTCAAAGAGTTTCTTTCCAGGCTTCTAACGAGCACCGAACACCCCCGTGCCTTCAATGACTTCAGCATGCATCATAATAAGAACATATTTAAGCATTTAAACAAGGAAAAGAATGAAAAATCTTGATCTGTACCTCATATAATAACCAGGATCTTATAATGCATCAGAAAGTATGATTTTTTTTAATTTATCAAAAAATGTTTATGCAAGTGGATCATTTATGGAATGATTTTCTTTCTATTATTACGAATAGATATTCACTTAACCATTTCTGTGATTTTTATAAAGGATTATACAAATATGGTAAATAGATTGATGGTGGAATAAAGGGATATCTTGAGAAATATAGTTGTGGGGAGTATGTTTATTCCTATTGGAATAGGTTGGAACTCTAAAGATAGGAAGAAGAGGAAGTTGGACACCTATATATAAACAGGAAGGATGCCTCCAAATCAGACCACATGATGAATAAATATTCCTAATCAACCCAAAAGTAATTTGGGATGTTTCTAGTGTGGTTCACTAGATCACATCATGTGTTATAGTATGAAACTACATAAAGAATTCCATAAGTGAAACAATACTATACATAATTAGTGAAATTATCCTAGTGATCCAAGGTATGGTTCTAGTGACACATTTTACATTTCTTAGGAATCATCTTCTTCAATGGGATCAGTAAAAAAAATAACACTAATTAAAAAAATAGAGAAAGACAAGATGAATCTATGAACATCACGACTCATCAAACAATGAAATCTCAATGGGGGGGGGGGTCAAAGATAAAAGTGTAATCAGTAAACAATTATATAGAGATGAGAAACTAATCATGGATGATCAATCCAGTCCTTCAATTATGAGATCTACGATTTTTTAATTCTATCATTATGGAATAATTTATTCATACTAGCACATCTAACTCATAAATTCATTATCATCTTGTTGATAATATGGGTTTTCATGTTGGAATTATTCCTTTCATTTTAAAACCTTAATCTACTCTTATCCAAATATAATATTGAGCCTTTATTTGTAAATATTGTACTCTTACTATCGGTGAGGTTTTTTCATTGATATTTCTTTGTTCATGATATGGATGTCTGGGAATAGATTTTAGGTATTGATTGTTTGATATAATTCAAATACCAAATCGATTTTTATGCCTAAATGGTTAGATTCACATCTGTGGATGGAGTCGAGCATCTCTTTAGAGTATATTAGGATGCCAAGAATAATAGAGAAGGAATTTTGACTCTAGTGGTTTTAACTATTTCATATCAGTTACAAGAATTTATATTGGAATCTGTGGATGGGATTGTGAATTGATATTTTCAAACTATTTTTAACCATTTTCCTAATGTCTCCCCAGATAATGTCTTAGGGATTTCACCCAAAAGAGAAGTGGATTTTATAATTTTTCTCCTACTGAGGACTTTTCCTATATCAATTATCTCTTATAGAATGGAACCAAATGAATTTAAATAACTTAATTTTTAGTTGAAAGATTTTGAAAGAAAAATGTTCATTTGACCAAGAATGTCATCATTGGTGGAAATGGATATGTTTGTGAAAAAGGTGTATGAAAATCATACATTTATGTGGATTATCATAATCATAAAAAAGTTAAGAAAAAGAACAGGAATCTAATTCCATGCATTAATCATTTTTTTGTCAATTTTTTTGAGACAAGTGTTCTTTAAAATTGACTTCTGTTTGGGGTATCACCAATTGTGACTTTAGAAGGAGGATATTCTAAAGGTATCTTTCATAAGATGATATGAAATTTTGATCATGTTGTATTACCTTTTAGTCTTATTAATGAACCTGGAATTATTGGGGAAATGATAAATTGATTCTATTAGAGGTATCTAGATTCATTTATTGTGGGGTTTGTTGATAATATAATGGGGTATTCTCAGACAAAATTAAATCATGCGAGAAACTAAGATATAGTGTTTGCTATCTTATTAGGAAATTTATTTTATATGAAGTTATAAAATTATGATTTTTGGATAAAGGATGTGAATTTCCTTTTTCATTTAATTTCTTATGACATTTTTCAATAGGTAATAAAAATGTAGAAGATGTTACCTCTTGGAGACAACCAAATGATTAATATGTAATATGTTTTTTTCTTTGACTATAGTGATACTTTAGATGTTCTGTACATGATTTCTCTCATTTGGAATTACTAATGTTAACTTTGAAAAGGAAATAAATTCCTTTTAAATGGATTGATTAATTCCAAAAATACTTTCAAGAACATAAGGTTAAAAATAAATATTCTTCAATCCTCACTTTTCTAGAGTCCAGATTAGGCTATTCAGTCTATTATGATGCATTAGGATATGGGTTGGGATGTGTTCTCTTATCAAGAGATCATATTGTTAATTATGGTTCGTGATAATTATGTTTTCATGAGAATAACTACCCAATACATGATTTGGAATTGGATACTGTGGTCCATGATTTGAAGAGTTGGGATCATTATCCTTTTTGTGATAAATTGATAGTGTTTATAGATCATAAGAGTTTAAAGAACATTTTATCACAAATTGATTTTAATTTAATGCAGGGAAACTGGATAGAGAAATTGAAAATGTTTGAATTCAACCTAATTTATTCCTTGAGTAAAGGGAAATCTTTAGAAGATTCATTGAAAATGAATTCATATCCTCAGTTAACTAAAGAGGATTCAGAACAGTGTAAAATATTTCTAGTTATAGAAGATATGAATATTGACTACTCAGAACAACTAGATGTGGTTATTTTATTTTAAATTTCCATAGTTACAAATTTGGTTGAGTAGGTTAGAGTTTTTCAGACATAAAAACCTGATTGTGATGATATGATATAAAAAATCATTGGTGGGGAGAGCATTGATTGTTGGAACTAGGATGTGAGTTTGGTGTTATAATTTAGAGATTAGATAGTCATACCTTTTAATTATCAGGAACAATTTCTTCATGACTTACACTATTCCAGATGGTATATTCATATGAGAATTAAAAAGATGTTAAAAAATTTAATGTGATGTTTTAGTGGGTTGGAATGAAATTTTTTGTAGTAGAGTATGTCTTGAGATGCTCACATGTTAGTAGTTCAAGGTAGATCATTGGAAGCTAGTTGGTATGTTCTAGTATATATCGATTCTCATGTATAAATGTGATAAATGAGCCATGTATTTTATAATAGATTTATCATGGATTGTTAAGAAACATGATGCCATATGGTTGATTGTATCATCTCAAAATGATTTCTCACCTTAACCCAATTTTTGAAACTAATATAGTGGAATAATTTTAAAAAATATATATTTAAAAAATTGTGAAGTCTCATGATTTTCCTATCATGATTCTTTCATATCAAGACTCTAAGTTTATTAATATATTTTTTTGTAATTCCTTAAAGTAAGAAATTTGAAAAATATTTACTGTGAGTTCATATTTTCATCCATAAATGGAAGGATAGTTAGAATAGAATGTGTAAATATTAATGGAAATTATTAGGGATTATGAAATGGATTTTTTAGGAACTTGGAGGATAATAACCCTTTAGTGGATTTCTCATGAAATAAATGTTTTTAGGCCTTGATACATATAGAACCTTTTGAATAATTTTATGGGAATATTTTTCGTTCTCCACTTTTTTAGGTGGAAGAAGGAGAGACTTCACTAATTGAGCCAAACATTATGAAAGAGTAAATAGAGAATATTAATTTGATCATAAAAAGGATGGAGAGATAGAGACAGATTGAAGTCATTAGAAATTTTATCTGGATCATCATCAGTTACTTTTTTCATTTGATGTGATTAATCATGTTTTCTTTAGAATGTCAACTTGTCTTGGGGATCATCATTTTAAAAATTTATGAAATTTTTCACCTTATTACATAGTCCCTTTAGATATACATGAATGAGTTAGTGAGAATGAATATTAGTTGGATTTTCCACTATGGTACAATTTAATGCATAATGTGTTTCATTTATCTTAGTAGGAGATATAATAACCTGATCCTAGTCACGTGATTCGATGTGATCATATAGACATAGATTCAGATTATAGATTGATTCAAGTGCTGGAATGTATTGTGGATAGGCAAGATACTATCTTACATGGTAAAATCATCAATATAGTTCATGTTGAAAGGAAACATGGTTGGATTCATTGTGAATCACAGGAGTCTGAGAAGGAAATGTTTGAGTTGTGGCTTGTAATCTTTCAGGTTAACAAGGGTGTTCTATTTTCTGGGGACAGAAAGTCAAATGGTGGATAGAATGTATCACCCATTTTTTAAGTACAAGAACATTTATTAATTTATAGTGAGTCTATATAATTCTTTGGTCGACTTTAGGGAGGTTATGAGTGGGTTTTTCATGGTTTGGTGGATTTTATGAAGGATCAAATTTTGTTCATGATTAGTAGAAACTTTTCACCATCCCTATAAAACTATGCAAGGGAGGAAATTAGGAACTAGGTCAGTGCATGGTTCGTATATGTTTTTTTCAAACCATGTGAGTGTCATGGGGAAACCATGCTTCTAGAAATAGATGTAAATTCATGGATGGAAAATAATTTTTCAAACTATGTGATCCAACCAAGAAAGGTGTGACCTTAAGATATTAGTATCACATTGTTGGAACATGGATTAAAAAATTGTGTATCCTAACCATGATACATATAGTTGGCATACCTTGAAGTGTGGATCTAATCTAAATTAATCCTCGAGACCTACTTTAATATCCTAATTATTCAATTACCCAAATTCCTTTTTCCTCTAGGATTGGGAGATGGTCCCCTACGATCCAAAATCCCTTCTTAGTAGAATCAATGTGCCTTAGAGGTATTGATTCATAGGTAAGTCATCATTATTCATAATTATTCCTATATATATCCTTATATTATCTCCCAGAATCTTATGTTCAATACATGGTGGATATATTCATGTTCCTTGATGGGAATATTGATGTTTTATCACTTGATTTATTAAAGGGAGGGATATCCAAGTCCGGATCTAGGGTTTCATTATTCTGTTCTTTATTTTCACAATCCATTTTATGGTTGGTGGATTTTCTCTTATATGTACTTGAATTATAACTGGAAGACGTAGTTTTAATTAAATAATATGATTGAAATGGTTGTAAATGGATTTGAATTATTTTGGAATAATATTTCTATCAAGTATTGTTTCGGACAGATTATAGCCATGAAGTACTACTACAAAAGTGGGATGAAGTATGTACATGAAGTTCACCATAAATAGTAACACCAATATTGAGTGTGTGTGTGTGTGTGTTGATGGTTGTGAGTGTGGACATGGAATGGGAATACCAAATAATTATGAAATGAGTTTTTGTGAAAAAATACTTATGAATATATATGAAATTATTTATGGATTTGATTTATATGTTTTAACTTATTTAATAAAAATTATATAAACTACGCCAATAATTTTTTTCCTAGAGGTCTCAGTTGGGAAGGCCTTAGTAAATTATTTTGGTGTTTATAATCACACAATTCTTGGGAACTATTTTATGTTTGTAGACGTTTTCTATTGAGACACAGGTAATGTAAAGGTATATTATTTCCATAGTGACATTTCTTAACACCATGGGCGTAGAATGTGAAGTTAGATATTGGAGATATTTGGGTGTTTTTGGTTGATTTTACTTGGGAATTTTAAGTTTTGTGATTTTTTGGTTCCCATTTATTATGTATTTTAGTTTCTTCTTATACTTTGATATGGGTTATTATTTTGGTCATGTTTTGAGTTTCATTATATACTCATGCATCATATAAAGGTTTGGTGGGTAATTTTTATGTAGTTTGGATTCTTTTTCTTTTAAAAGGAAAAATTACCCTCAAATGTTCTTAAGGCCCTTGGAATTTATTTCCAGTCTTTGGGGACTTAGGGATTCAATCTAAGTGATAGTATCACACCATCATGTATCAATCAAATGAATAAGGGAAATATGTTACATAGATATAAGGCCTTTTATGGTTCAAGGTACCCTCTCTATTAATTCTTTGATTACATATACTTATTTATATGAGAGTATTGTATTCATTTATCTCTTTATGTTTAGTTGATCAAATAGTATTATAACTGGAGTTTATCCTATATTCAATAATGTATAATAATTTTAATGAGATAAAATGGTTAAACAAGGGTTTAAGTGTTCATAGTACTAGATAATTATAAAGTATGTAAAAATACCATAGGATATTTCATTATATGGGATGGAAATGAATGAATTAATTATCATAGCAATTCAGATGAGTAGATTCAAGGCTCCAAATTATTTCTATAGTTAAAGTGATCCTTTTATGAAGCCCTATATTTAAATTCATAATTTTAAGGGACAATGAGATATTCAAGATATTATGGATAGTTTGATGGAATGTGTGGTTAGATTTATATATCCTCATTTAACATGTTTATTAATTTGATTAATAGAGAGTAAGAGAAAATTATTACATATTATAGCAATGGATTGATATCAATATATTTTCCATAATTTTTTCTTGGGATTAAAACCAAGAAGGCTTGTAGAATTTACCAACAACATATTTTTAGGGACACACCCTATTTCTTTTGCATCATATCATGTAACTCTTGAAGAGTTAAAGTAATTGAAGTTTAATATAGAATATCTTGAGAATAAGGGATTCATTAAAGAAAGTGTTTATCCTTGGGAAGAACAAGTTCCATTTTCCAAGAAATATAATAGTATTTTGTATTTGTGTATCAGATATTAGAAACTGAACTAGGTAAACATAAAGAAAAAATATACACTTCCTGAAAATGATGATTTAACCAAATTAAGTAAGCTTATTAGTTTTATAAGAACTATATGTATTTTGTCTAGGTATCTTCAATTAAAATTAAAGGATGATAAAATTTGAAAATGGTATTTTGATATTTATATAAACATTATAGCTTTTTTTTTCATGCCATTTGGAGTCACCAATGAACCATTTATATTTATAATAATAATTAACTAAGAATTTTATAATTTTTGTATACCAATATAGTAACATTTTTATAAAATATTCTAATTTACTTGATAATGGAAGAATATCATAGGAAGAATCTCAATTTTGTTCCAGAAACACTATATAAGAATAATCCAAATTCCATGTTCTCAAAAGTCCTCTTCTTGAATCAATATTTTAAATTTCAGGGCCATGGAATTTTTGAGAAAGTAATTTCAATTGATCTCCCAAATGTGGAAGAAGTGGTGAAATTAAAAATAACCCAAAACATATTAGAGATATGATGTATCTTAGGTTTAACAAGATATATGTATGTATTATTTGGGCCTTTAAAGATTAAAATCACTTCTGATGGCCTTGACATGAAAATGTGTGGTGTTTGATAGGATTATGACATGTCATAAATTATTTACTAATTTAGGAAGAGGATTATTTCAAGCCATATTTTAATAATTTATTTTTCAAGAGTTTATCATAAAGTATACTATGATGAATCTGTATTGAGATTAAGATGATTCCCAAAGTAAAGAGTAAATACACCTATTTTAGTTATAGAAAATTGAGACCCCTGATGATAATTATCCAATGCATTATTTAAAATTATATATTATTGTTTAAACATTAAAGAAATGTAGGGTTTAACTTTTTATTGAAAATTTTATTGTGTATACTGACCAAAGGTGTTGGAAATCCGTTTTCTCACGGTGTGATCATTACATGAGACAACAAAATTGGGAAGAGTATCTAAGAAATTTTGATTTTAATCGTTGGAATAAACTAGGAAACGAAAATACAAAGGAAGATGATATAATGAGGATACGAGGACTCATGTTTTAATTAACCCATAATTATTAATTTAATATAAATGACTGAATTTTATTACATTCTATTAATTTTTTATTTCTAGAGTTTTATAGAATTAGGAAACCCATTACATAACATAGTGGACATTTCCACATTATGCACATTTTTTGGAAAGAAATATTTTCATATGTTTATAAGCCAATTTCATTCATGAAACAATTTATTCATTAAAGATGTATCATCATTTAACTTTCTATATTACCTAAAAATCATTAATTCATATGAAAAACATTTGAAAATATAAGACGATAAAAAAATTCTATTAAGGAATATAAATATAATGGAAACAGATTAACCGAATTGAAATATCATAAAAAAATATAAAGAAACATTCCTTTTTATAAAATAATGTTTCAGCTCATAATAATCCACACTAATGAAATCAACCTCAAAAAACAATGTTTTCATAATTGTTTTTAAAATAAAGCATAAATGAAAAATCATAGTCCTGATAGTTACTAAGAAAAAAATTAGAACTCACGAAAACAAACCTTTAACATCCAAATGGTCATAAACATTACTTTAATAATGAGTTCATTACCTTACCTTATAAAATAAAATACATTCCTTTAATCTCCATAGATAGAACTACTAAATCCTGAAGGTATATTGGGATTTTTTCCATCCATTAAGCCTTATTGGAAACCATACAAATGAATAACATTCATGGTTATTTCCAAAATATCCCATATGAGTAACTTAATTCTGATTATTTCCATCACATTACCTAATACACTAGAGATTTATATTGGGATCACCCAATATCAGAGTTATATTAGGCTCACTCATTATCATATAAAAGTTAAAAAACCATATAATGAGAAAAATACACATTTAACATCTAGATCAAAAAATATCATGTATAATACATATAAAGATGTATGCTTGGGGTTTACTTAAAAATAAAGATAAAACCATATTTCCATTGAAAGAACATAAAATAATTTTTTTTGAGAAGAGTAAGAAATGATATTTTATTTTAAAAAAATAAAAATAAATAAAGGAATCATGACAATTAATATCATCTATGATTTTGGGAGAAGAAATTCATCTAATAAACAAAAAAAATTATTGTGTACTTTTATAAAAGGAGTCCAAAGTGACCCGTATAAATTTATTTTTAAAAGGTTGTTTTTAATTATTTATAAGAAATTAATTATTATCATGAAATAAAATTATTTAAAAAATTAATTATATATAAAAAATCTTGAAAAAATTTCAAATAATATGGGCATGGTGGAAAAATAATTTAAAACACTTATTATTACGTTTTGAAGAAAATTCCCTTATCTCATATCTTAACTTGCGACACACATCATTTTATTTCATAACTTTTTTTATTTTCTACTTGATTAAGAACAGTTTCAAGATTATTTAATTAATATAATACCTTTTATTTCATTTACTACCATCTCTTATATTTCTACTAAATCTGTTATGTTCTGGTGAGACATTTTGAGGACGTTCAATTCATGATCCTAAAACAATTTTTTTAGGTAGAAAATACTTAAAAGTTTAATTTTACCATCATCACCAGAATATTAATAATGAAATAATTATCATTATTATACATTAAATATAATTTTATAAACAGTAATGCAAAAAAAATCATGAAAAATGAATCACATGTTTCACAGAGTTGGTAATCAGTACATACATGTGAACAACGTTTTCAATTTTATACTGGGAAGAATGGAATTAATAATGATATAATTTTTATTTTATATAAACATATATATGTTTTAAATACAAAATTTATTTATTATTTATATCCATTAGGGACTATAATAAATAATAAACCACATTTCTTGGTGGAGGCTGTGGTTTACACCTATGCCTAAATTATGTAATTGTTTTCCAATAGATAGAATGGTAGAAAGATAAGTGATATATTAAATTTAAATAATCAAAATTATCTCATAAAGATAATATATATTTATTTTATCTATCAATTTAATAGTCCATATGAGTGGTTGTGATGAAAAGAAAACATCATTTTATAGAGGTGGTAGTCCACATGTAATCATTAACGATGTTACCATTTCCCATATGATTGAAAAGGAGATAAAAAGGTCTATACCATAAACATAATAAAATATTCATGTAATAGATATACTAATATAATTATATCTTAATGGTTATGATAGTTCATAAGTATGTATAATAATAAATAAACATGAATGAAATAGGTTAAGTCTTATACCTCATTTTTTGATATCCACCTTTCGATTGAGGTTAAGGCATTTGAATGAGAGGTGTATGGACACTATAAGGTCTTGTAAACATGGTAAAATAAGTTTAAAAAAATATTTTTGTATTTTTTTTAGATAATAATACTCTTATTGTGTTTTTAAAAGGTTTAATCGATTCCCTTTTGTTGTAAAAAATCAATGGAATTTTCATAACATTACAATATTTAGGGATCATGAATGTAATTTTCAAAATTATGATTGGAAAATATATGAAATAGAAATTATTTTATTGAAAATTTCCAATTCACTTGAGTTAAGATAATATTTTTAGGATTTTATAATTATTTAAAAGTTATTTTTATACATTAAATACCATTTAATTTCTTTTTGTAAAAATTCACAAAATTAAACATTAATCACATCACAAGAAAAATGGAATTAGAATTAAAAAACATAACTCATAAATTATACTTAATAATTATATATAAAAATCATATAATAAACTAAATCATATGTATATAATCACATTATATCTATTTGAAATCAATAACCATATTTTCTCCGGTTTTTATAAATTCTACATTAACACAACATAAACATTTTTTATTATTATAAAATTTTGAAAATTTGAAAATAAATTATAAAATAGAATATAATTTATGAACCAAAATTGTATCTTTATTAATTCATATTTAATGTATTTTTACTCTTATCCTTAGCATGAAAACACATTTGAGATATTAAATGTGAGAAAGTGACAATTTTGTAAATACAGTTGCATTAATAAAAGAGGGAAGTCATAATCATTTAAAGTGGATCCAAAATAGATCCAAAAAGACTAGCTATAAGTTTTTGGTATATATATATTCATCCACAAATTTTTAGATAAGAGTTTTGTGATCTTATCACATAGTTTTAACCTTAATTAACTCATTTTACCCATTACCACAGTGACAACTTTTTACCAAGGTAAATTAATTTTTTGGGTAAAAAATAAAGGGGAACTAGTTAATAAATTTTACCCTTCTAATTCTAGATATGAAATAAAATTTAAAATATTTAATTAATATACGTTGTTTAAATTAATATAAATATATGTTCAAAATATGCAATGGAACACATTTTTTTTAAAATACCCCTTTAACTATAGAAATGTATTTTCGAAGCATAAAATTAATCTATTTTCATTGCTCACCTTGTAAAAACCATTATATTGTTATTAATTAATTTTATTTATTATTTTATCCATACATTACATAAAAATCAGAATGCAAGATAATTTAATATAATTTATTAACATAATGAGTACATTTGGAAACTAAAAATAGTTTTTCAAAAAATATATCTTATACCTTCAAATGATAATATCTTCATTTATAACCCATTATTAATCAATGTATAAAAGTTTAATAATTTTTTAATGGAAAATTTTATAAAAATATGACATAATGTAGTTATTATTATTCATACCCACCTATTCGACTGTTAAGTTATGGGTGTCGTAGTTAAATAATAATATTTTAATAGTCTAATACATTTTATGATGCTCAATATTACATGTGGTAAACATTTATCAAACATAGTATTACTTTTAATGGAATATAAACTAAAAGGTTGTGGATTTTCATTCTACTACTTAATGTAATTCTGTCATTTTAATTTTTTCTCTTGTCTAATAAAAAGGGTTCAAAAAATTTCAATCATCAATTTATGCATCGAGCAATAACGATCGTCTTTAAGGGAGCCAATGGAACAATATGACTCCATGAAGTATCCCAGAGACACCAAGGATAAAACACACAAGTTTCAAGGTGTGTATGCAAGTTGGAAATCCACACAAAAAGTACTTTAGCATCCATTATGATGTCAATTGGCTGTCCTCTACTACAACCACTCCAAAACTACCATTTATGGTGCACACAAGTGTATTTACCCATGTGCAATAATCTTTATCCACTTGAAAAGATCTTGTGCATACAATGTGATATAAAATGACCCTCTTCCACACTATAAATCTTGCATTATTATTCACAAACCCATGCCTATAAATAGAAGGGATCCCCCCTTTTCAAGGTGGTTATCCGGAAGTCCAAAATATTCTATACTAAGAGTAAGACACATATATAATGATGATGTTAATTAATGAACCCCTAAAGGTATAATATCTTGTGCGACAGGTTCCCTGGGGGTCCCCCTTCATGGAGACCAACTGTGGTTTGAACCTCTCCCACTTCTTACTCCCCAAAGTCTATTTTGCAAAACAAATATATGATTGAACACAACCCTGACCCTAATCACCACTCAATATTTTACTCAACCCATCCTTCTTCATGTAGACCTCCAATCTTGGGAACACCCAGTCCTGGAATCTCCATGTTTTTCCTTGACAACAAATCACCATGTTCGATCCCCTCTAGTATTGTGTGCACCTCCTTCATGCGGACCTATAGGATTATGTGTAGTTATTTCTTGGTCTCTCATGTGGTGTCTCCTATTATGATAACCCACCTATTTATTATTTTAATAGTTACAATAATCACCCTCTTTTCTTTCATAGGAATGCTAACATGGACCCCACTATCGACCACTCCTCCACACTGTTGTATCTTGGCATTGTTGATGCATTCCCTTCCCCTAGGGTTGGTGAGCGTTGGTTATATATTCCAAATGGATGAGGAGTGATTCCCCCCATCCATGTTGTAGGATATAAAACAAACAAGGGTCATCATCATTAGCACATGATGTTAAACTATAGCCTCACCTAATGCAATGAACATGGGGTGATCTGCCTAAACCATCTTCCACACTCACTCGTCTACATGGTAATGATATCTTATTCACATGGAATTATATTCTACTCACATGGAATGAGATCCATCTAGGTTACTTCCATGAATAATCCCTACACTATCCCTCCTCGGCACATCTTTCACGACATGAGAATCAAGATTAATACTGCCTTTTATTCTCTTGTTGACTATGACTCACGCGGGATTAGAGGTTACCAATGACTATAAAATACACCTTCATGGGATGATATCATGTGTAATCCAAAAATCCCTAATAGGAATACTTCATACAGTAAGCCCTGGTTTCCATCTTCATGGGATGCTTCTATGTGCAAGCCCCACATACTTCAAACTATGTGAACTCTGATTTCCAACCAACTAGGATATGTAAGAAGCCTCCTCAAGGTTTAATCTCTTCATTAGAATCCATCATAATCTCCTCCAGGTAATATCCATGGTTAGATCATGCCCATAACATGGGAGAACATATCTACTGTAGTACTATTGTATACCTTTCATGTATAATACCCACACCATACGCACCATGGGCCTCCTCCTCAAGTGTAATACCCAATGCCCCCATTCAAAACTATGTGGGATTTAATTCCAAACCAACTAGGATATGTAAGAAACCTCCCTCAGGATCAATCCTAACACCCATAACAAACTATCCAATCCATTCTTTCCACCCAAATACATTATCCATATCTATACTAATTTTACCATAGACACAACATATCGGTAAAATCATACTATTCATCTGGTTTATTTCTACACGTAATACTCACCCACATCATCACTAATTCTAGTAACACTTGTGTAGCTAACTACGCATATGTCCTAAATCTTTCATCACCCAACCACGATAATTCATCTTGTGAGGGGCAGCTAACCATATGTAATCCCCACACCATAAAATCTATAAATAAATGATTTTTATTCCCTTTATTATAAATAGAGTATGTAGGATGTCACCCTGAGGTTCAATCTCGACCAATGGTAAACCTTGGTGTTCCCGTCCTCAGGGTAAACATCCATAATCCACCTCTAGTGGTGTTTAGAGTTGCCTTCATAGTGTGAAACCTTCTCTTTATGACACACATGTTCCCTAGATCCACCTCTTAGTGATAATTTCTTTGGACATACCCCTCTAATCTGCCTCTATCTAGCATTCTGGTCAACATCTCTCAATCTCTACAGGATGTTAAAATTGTGCCTTATTTTGTGTTAAAAATGTGATGTTGATGGAAAACCTTCAATGACACGACTCTAACATAAGATACCCTACGATCGTTGTGGGATGCCTCATGTTCATGCCCTCGAGAAGTCTTACTATGTGGAAGAATACAAGTTACCAATGTTCTAGCTTCTAGACATGATAGTGATGCCCAACCTGACTACTCCCCTGAACAAAGGTTGAATCCATATCAAGGGCCCTTGGAGTGTCCAGAAAAAGGAATCATAATTAACAAACATCTATAAATAGATGAAATCATAATGAGTTTTGTGAACCACATCTTAATATATAAGGGAAAACCAAACTAGGAAACAAATTCTAAGGTGGAATCTATATAAGGAGTAACCGAAATCCCATCATCCCATTATGAACAAGGAGAAAAATGCCAAAAAATGATGAATTACACCTACTTTAGGAAAGAGGGAATGTAGGGAAACAATTTCACATCAGTAGATGATAATACATTAGGCGGACACACCCTGGAGAAAGAGTCGGAAATAGAAATGGTGAAACTGACATGAATCTATTTTCCTCAAAATGGGGACTAGTAATTTTCAGAAAATCCATATAAAATCATTTCAATAGAACCATATATCTGGAACTAGGTCCCGTTAGGAAAATAGTGGGTCTGGCATGGAACTCACTAGATATTCGGGTAATTAATCATTGTGAATTATGATCTGCGACATCGTTCACATGGAGCCTTCTCTCCAGTCATGAGTAATAGGATGATACTGAGGCATTGAGTATTTTTTTCGTGATATCCATATTGATAGATTAATATCCATGATTTATCAGACCCAAGTTAAATTGAAAAAATCAACCCCACTCATAGACACAGGGGTAGGAGAAACAACAATGCAGTGATCCCACACAACTCCACCACCACCATGACTTTAGATGTGAATATAGCTATTGGGAACCCCTTCCCTATCTTGCTATTAGATATAATCTATTTTAGGGTTATGGACACCCTCATACTCTAGTATAAGTAGGAAGGTGTCATCCCACAAGGGACATGTTCCTCCAGGACCTAGAGGATTCCATGACTCATTAACATCATCACCCCTAAGGGATAATGAGGGATACACTACTCCCAACTCAAATGACCAGCTGATTTAAGAGCCTCTCCCCAGTGCGTTATTATAACTTTCTCCCCTATTCCGAGGAGGTAGGGGATGCTCGAGTCACCCCAATAATGACCATATCCCCAGAGTCTCCTAATAGGGATCCCACAAAGCCACAAAAGTGCCACCAATGATCAATCCCCCATGTCAAAGAAAATTTGGTATACCCTCTACTTTGCGGGCCTTGGTTTGAATGACCCAAAACCAACATCGGGTGCAAGATCAGGAGGATTCCCATCGGGGGGAATCATATTCCACGGATTAAGTGTCCCATGACACCACTTGTGTGTTCCCCTAGACCCCTACCACTGCAGAAGAGGTTCCCAAAAATACAAGATTCAAATCGAGAACTCAACATCCTCATAAGAAGGCTGAGTTTACTCATTCGATCGGTTGCACCATGGAAATTCATCATGGGCTGACCCAAGATCATGAGATCTAGTACATAGGCAATCCATGTACCATCTATACCTAGTGTGTAGGTCATCCTCACACTCGCACCCAACATGAAGGTCCTCCCCATATTCCAAACATCGATCCAAGTTAAGGTCCTCACCAATTCATAAAAATATATCCCAAAGGTCCTCCCCATGCCTACGGTTCCCAATAGGGGGAAATCCCTATATCATGGACTATCAATGTGAAGGTCATCCTTGCACTATTCCCAACTCAAGTTGTGTCCCCCCCAGCATCAACATCGACCAAAGAGAATGCCCTCCTCACTTAATCACCAGCTATTACAAAGTTCCTCCCCATACTATATCCAACTGGCATTGAGGTCCTCCCCATGTCACCACTATCTCAATAAATGTTCCTCCACACTCTATATACTATCAATGAGGAGGCATTCCCTACTTATTGGAAACCCAACACAAAGTTTCTCATTGTACTATCCCTCTTAACCAACACATAGTTCTTCCCCATGCCACATGAAGCCAACATGGAGGTCCCCCATGTTTCCATTATCTCAAGCAGAGTTCCTCCCTAATCTAGAACTTGAATCCATGTAGGACCTCCCTATACATCTATAAACTAGTATGAAAGTCCTCCCTATACTCATGTGTCTCTACACGGAGTTCCTCCCGGTGTCTCGTTTGATATATTAAAGGGCTTTCCTCGCATTGTATATCATCAATGTAGAGGTTCTCCTAGCTATGTCAAAAACTATCCACATGAAGGTTCTCCTCACACCACCCAAAAAAAATGAAAGTTCCTCCCCACTCCAGTGATGACCTATTTGAAGGTCCACCCCATATTCCAAAAACTCAAAGTGGATATCCTCCTCACATAATCAAACCATAGAACGAAGGTCATCCTCATGGTAAAAAAGTTCCCTTCCTTGATGAACCATCTTGGGGTATAATGACGAACCATTACTAATAAAGGAATAATTTTGGGAAGCAACTTGTATTTTTCAATCACGTTCGCTACTCAGATTCTGAAGCCTAGGTTAACTCGATGGTGGAGCCACCCCCTCATCTTTCTATATCAGAATCTAGGTAAGGAGCTCAATATGTTCAAATTACCACCCCAGAGTTCGAGGTTCAGAAGATCCCATAATCTTTTATTTGGTATACATAAGAGGAGTAAGACATGTATAACTTCTAGGGTCTTGTGGTGTGGTTATCTTTGTCATCGCCAAATTCATTCTCTACCTCCACAGATGATCATGGATAATATTTTTGAGATATGATAGACTGTGATCATCTAGTGGATCCATAGATGAATGCCACTACCCTCACACATGAAGTATTGGTTAGAACCCTATCTTACAGAGATGCGATAATTCAGTCAACACCACCTCCAATAGATTACCAAATGTACAATGATATTTTTGTATATGCTGATGTATCTCCCCTGACTGGTCCTCCACCATAGTCGTCCATATCCATGTCATTGCCACTATCTTAGCCAGCACCGATCAGAGCTTGGTGTTTCCAAGAGGTAGGAACAACTTCTTAACATGGGAGCTTGTGCGACACTGTTGGGACCGATCAGTTATCCAAGATGTTTTGGTCTATTGTATATCATGACTTTGACATTCAATAGTCCCTCAACCAAGATGAGGTTACATGATTTTGTAGAACCATCTGGGCTACTCATTTTTTACTTTTCAATTATCATGTCGTCAACCCAATGATTCAATAAAATTTCTATGACATCAACCAAGAGTTTCACATGGTTGAGTTAGCATCACATATAGTGGCCCAACACACTATGTCACCCGGATACCACCAAATCCTTCAACAATGTTGTGTTCAGGGCTTCACGGTGATCATAAATATTATTGAAGATGAAACCCCGCATGTGAAGATCTAGGGATGGGGGTAGTACACTTACCTCCACTTTAGTCATATCCTATGACAACCCTACATTCTTGGTGAAATTAAAGATATTCCTTTGTCTACTATCAATGTGAACTTGGTTATGCTAGAGATAAATAGAGATGGGTACACTGATGTGGGGTTTGGTGAAGATAATCCACTCTCTATAGTAACTCAATATAAGGTGGACACATAGGGTATCCATAATCACTAGAACAGGAAAGAAAATCACCTTAAAGAACCCTCTGTGTCATTTTCTATTAGTAAGAACACCAACACGGGTAATGGATATGTCAGGACCTTTTAACCACCTAACCTGTCTAATTTCATATAAGAAACATAGGTTGAAATCTGCATGGACACCCTACTCCAGAAAGATTAGGGGTCAATGGAGGCTCACTAAAGAGATCCTTAATATGCTCCTTTTATAGTGGACCCTAGATTATTGTGATTATTGGAACAATCTTGTCCCTCCTTCTATTTGGATATAGGGGAAATGAGATATACTTTTTGTCCTATTACCTCTAATTGATCTTGTTGACCTCATGAAGCTTCACATGGTATAGACCAAATTCTATGGAAAGAAAGCATGGTATGTGTCAATGAATCTGCCTAGGATCCATGATAACCCTCACCAGGATCCGGATCAAGAATATCCTCTTATTGGTCCAAAAATCACTCCAGGCCTTCCATTAACTATTCCGCCAACCTCTCCTTGTGTTGTTGTTCCCACCTATCATGTTAATGATTATTTTAATGTAAAAGTGTTCTGAAATCCTCATCATGATTGGAATCCTCACCATGAAGATCTGATAATTGCTCTCACTACATGCCTTGAATCCCTTGAGATTCAATATACGGAAATACCACCTAATGGAAAGCTATATCCAGCATAGGTAAATGACATGTGAGAACCCCAAGACTCCATGAATCCATCCTTCACCCCTTTAAATTGGATGAGTGGCCCACTACAAAATCAATCCCACTTCACCTCATGATGTGGGACCATGTTTGTAACTTCAGAAAAGAAAAATTCCACCAAGCTCTGATGTTTTGTGAAGAAATTGGAAGGGCATGTGTTCTTTTAGTACATCCACCTACCCATCATATCAATTTCTAACTGGGAGGATCTTCACAAATAGTTTCTTGACCAGTTCAGCTCCACCGTGCACAAGATGTGTAATGTCATCTTATTCAAGTGGAAGCAATGACCTGATAAAAAACCTATAGACTTTGTTACTAGGTGGAAGATCCAGTCATATTATCTTTATATACCATTGAATAAAGATAATATATTAAAACTGTGTGTAGGGAATGTAAATACCAATTTCTTTCCATATCTCATCACTCAATACTTACCAGGTGGTTTCCAAGATATCATTGACATGTATCAGTTCTTGGAGGAAGCCTTGTAACATGCTATGTAGGCATGTCCATTTCCTCCCCTACTCTTCCAAGAAGAGTCACCATGGTAGAGACTACTTGCGTTGGATCGATGGAGGTCCCCAATGTTCTAGAGTTTTTACTAGAAGATCCACATCTATATCCTCTCCTAGGGAAATATTATTAGGCTCATTGTTATGCTTAGAAATTCCCAACATATAATCGGTAGGCACCACCCTATCAACCATCACTGGCTAAACGAGAAAATCATGGTCAATCACCCCATCAAGATCCATCCCCATGTTAGGGACAAGCTTCCATAGAACCCTTCCTAGATAATAGAAATAAGACCTACTCATTCAATGTGTCTTAGGATTGAAATTGTCTCCCAATTACCCTAGAGAAACAAATTATAAATTTTCTATAATGTAGGAAACCTCATGGGGATGATCTCACCAATCTCCCTGAATAAAATCCTTATCAAAATATCCTCAGGCATACTATCAAGGTATGCAAGGTATTGAATTAAAGGTTCCATGATCAGGTAGACAAAATGTGGTCATGTTGAGCCCTTCCCTGGCATAGGCGGCATGCGTCTCTGCCAATCTCGACAATAACAACGAAGGTGAGTGGCATCAGGTCCGCAACTGTGGGATTCAGAAATATGATGACTTGTTGGCTTGTAGAGTAGTCTCTCAATTCTCATGGTGTTTCTATTGCCTCTAGAATCTATTTAAAATTATTTAAGCTATTGCACCTCCTCTAGCTACCGCCTCTATATTTGTGGCATCCACATTGCAGTATTCGCTATATTAGAAGAGTGGGCACTAATGACATAAGGGAATGTGAGATTCTCCACCAATTCCAAATTCATCCCACACTCTTGAATATTTCATGACAATAGATATGGGGATCTCCCAAGTATCCTTTCCAATATTGGAAGATTCCTATGATGATGACTAGGATTATTTCTTTGTGAATACCATCAAGATGGTGGGTCTCTACATGAATCCCAATGATGAAGAGTACCTAGTGAGTCCTCTGAATATATCTTATCATTACATCATTGATGGATATAGGGATATGTAGATTACAGATATTCTCAAATCATGCATGCTAATGATACTTGGTAAATGGTTCTCTATAGGACCCAATAGGTACAATCCTCTTGGCCCGTCCTGTTAGAATCACTACTATTGCCGACCGTGCTACTCGACTAGGAAAAAAAATCCATGGCCTCATCATTATCAATCAAGTCCAACTGTAGCTAGGCCTTAACCATGGGACAGTCTGCTATAGTGACCTTATGTGGTTTAGATGATGTGAAAAATCTTATTTTTAGAACTAGTCAGAATCCACCAGTTCGACTAGAACTGTCCAGTGTGCCTCCTTCCACATAAGAACCCCATGGGTTGAAATGTGTTCCTATAATGGAAATATGATGTGACAAAGAATCTCAACATCATTCCTTAAAATCTATGAATCCTTTATTACCCATTTTTATCATATGACATGAAATAATCCCTTAAAAAATATTTGAGGATCTTGCTCCAGTTTTAAATAGAGGTGGTGGCCACAGAGTCCTTCTAGACTAAGGATGTCAAGTTATAAGAATTATAAGCCATATTCTAATTCATAAGGTTATGATGAGAGATGCCCTATATAGGGGAATATCAACCGACTGTAAATCACTAACCAATTCAATGAAATGGATGTCTACCAATTTCTAGTTGACACAAGTACAAATATCAACCTTATCTAAACCCAGAAACTCTGCAATCTAGGAATGGATGATGTAGATTTGAGTCCCTTTGGCCTAAAGATGTAGGGTTATGATAGGACTGAGAGGAGCCTGTGTGGTAGAATCTTCATGAATACCTAGTTCATCATCCTAGATACAAACAATGAATTTATGGTTATCTTTTAGGATAGTGCCTACCATACATTTGTGGGTATACCCAGACTTCAGCTTCATGCATCAGTTCCATCCTTGTATCACCAATACCTCATGTACTCCCTCAATGGTCGAGTGGGTGTGATACAAGGTGATGTGTATCCCTTTTTCTATTTTGAATCATAATATTTACTTTCTTACTATTACAAGATCAATGAAAAAATGTTTTAGAATAATGAGGTTGAGCACAATACCACTATGGACAACCCGTGGATAGACTGGGACAATTATTTTATACTCTTGATTCACTTGTTGGAAGCCACAGTGCCAGACCATGGACACTACATCATCATTTCTGTGATTAGGGGAATATGTGTTAGCAAAAAAAATGAACATCAGTAGATTACCTCATACTTATATACATGACATTATTGGGTGATAACTAATCCCCAACCCCTATGAGGTATCATTATGTTTTCCCTTGGCTATAATGATATTTTATACTTACTGGGTATGCCAAGAAAGGTTGAGACGACATAGAGTAACCCATCACAATTGCTTTGTCATTAAGAATGAACCCATCATTCGGGGGAATGATGGAATCAAGTCAACATCTTTGGTCACTATAGTTTCAGAAGAGTAGGATTTCCTTACTGAGGATTTTGTATCCACCCAAGTGGGAACCAGTGCCCTACAAGATTAATTGGATGGGATGAACCCTCTCCTACCACTGATTCCCCTACCTTAGATGATGAAGATGGGTTGGAAGACTCTCATCCTACATTTTCACAAGGTGTCTCTACAACCATAGATAAGTTGGTTCTAGTGAATCATGGTACTAAGGAAAAATCAAGGCCAATGGAGATTAGTACATCGATTCCAATAGAGAAAAATAAAAAGTACATGGGCTTCGTGAAGAAGCACCGTGATTTTTTTGGAGCTATGATGAAATTCAAAAACTGGAACTTAAGGTCTCCATCCACCATCTTGGTCCCCCTACAAGCCATCATGGGTTCAATCAGCCTATCAAAAAGATGAACCCCTCCCATAGTGCCATGGTAGAGGCAAAAGTTTATAATATCATCAAATACAACATCATCAAGGAAGTTTATCACCCCATATGGATGACCAACATTGTCCCAATTAAGAAGAAGAATATAAAGCTTGTAGTCTTCATTGACTTCTAGGATATCAATCACCACTTACTGATTTATGATTTGTTATTATGAGAATTTTTTTTTTGATCAATTAAAATATATGGTTATAGGATATCTATTTCATGGATGTGTATTTTTTGTACAATTAGATCTATATGGACCCTTAAGATGAGTATTTTACCCCTTTTGAAGTTCTGTAAGGCTATTTTTTCTTTCAGTTATGGGCTTTTAGTATAAAGAATATATGATTCACCTATCATCATTCTATGCACCACATATTTAAACTAATCCCTGGGATTCTTGTGGAATTATACATGTACAAATTTGGTGATAAAATATAGCAGGCTTCTAGAGAATCTTAGATATCTTGAGAAAGTGTTTGGCTTCTTACACTCTCAAAAGTTGAAGATAAAACCCTTTAATTTCACTTTTGGGGTTAAATTTGGAATTTTTCTTGGTTTTATTTTTAGATATAGAGGCATCAATATGGACCTAGAGAAGATCAAGGCCATCAGTTAGATTCCTCCTCTGAGCAAACTATGGGAGCTCCATGGCATTCAAGGCCACTTAGTCTTCATACTCAGATTCGTCATGAATTTGGATGGAAAGTTTAATCCCTTTTATATGATAATGGTGAGATGTTCCATATTACAGTGGGATGAAGAGTTTTAGACCACGTTGAAGGAAATAAAAAAGTATCACCTATAACCTCTAGATCCTATTCCACCTGTCTAAGGGAAGCCATTGGTCTTTTATGTGACCACCCTAGAATGATCCCTTAGTTCCCTTATCACCAAGAAGAATGGTTAAGGGATAAAGAACATTTTATACTACCTCAGTCACATGATCATTGAAACAGACTACATATGCTCTCATATTGTGAAGAGCTACCTCACATTAGTTTTTTATGAACATTCGACACAATCTATAGCATGATGAGATACATCTAGGGTCATGTGTGGATCCAATAAAGTATATCCTAAACCTACCTATATTGATAGGAGTTTTAGAATATTGGGTAGTGATTATTTGTTAGTTTGGAATCATATTTTTTCTACAAAAGGCCATGAATGGTTTGGGTTTAACTGACTTTATGGACATCCATCCAGTCCACATATGATAGCCTATGGATATTGAATTTCATGACGATGCCATCCTATCAGTGGACCTACCTATTCCAAGTTTGTTGATTAATTTGGATTGTGCCCCCCAAAGCCCAATGGGTTTGAGGCTTAATGAAAATGAGCTCAATTGGGTATGCCTATTGACGATCATCATCACGCCCATAAAAGTTAATCTTCCTTATTTATTACTTCAATTAGAAGGCTAAAACAACAATGAGGTAGACTATTAGGACCCCAAAACTACCATAAATCTTGATATCAAGATTTTTATTCTCCACCTTCACGTGAAATGGTACTCTGAGCCTACTCATGATGAAAATCAATGGTGCAACAATTCCATGAATCCAGAGCTCGTGACCTTGTTAGAGGGCACTCACATGATGGCCTAGTTTCCTTCTCGACTAGAGGTAACTCATGTTCCTTGATAACATAATGATTGAGCTGATGCCTTATCCAATCTTGCTTCTTCCTTTGAAAAACCTAACCAGGACAACCTATTAATCGATGTGACACATCAAAGTGTTATCTCCCCTACCAATTTAGATGATGATGATAGCCACCAGGTAAACCATCAGACCACCGGTGCCTCCACATCAGGACCTCCTAATCCCCATGGAGTTGATGAAACATCTGATTGGATGAATCCACTTGTAGAGTATATTCAGCATGGTTCTTTTCCACCAGAAAGATCCAAACATGAGCGAATTCGTCGGAGCGTAGTATAGTTCACCCTCTAGAGTGGTCCCAACCTCAAGTAGACTCTATAAAAATATGGATTTGATTGAATTATCCTCAATTTCATTCTAATAGATGAGATTCCTTCATTTATGTAGTATTTTCAAATCGGGTGTTGTAGTTCCTACAAGCCAGGGTTAAAACTATCCCATCAGATTCAATGTTTGGGATTCTTCTAGCCCACAAGGGTTCATGATTTCATTGAGTTCTCCAATAGGTTCCATGCATGTCAGATTCATACCAACTTTTTAAATTGACCTTCATATCCACATCCATGCTAGAAAGTATTCTTGTACCTTTGCAGTTTGGGGAATCAATGTCATGGGACCATATCAACCAACAACAGATCCCCATTATAAGTTTATTCTTACCGAGATTGGTGGGAAGAGTATAATCCTCTCACAAAAGTCAAGCCCCATTGGTGGTTGAATTTTCAAGAGCCTACATCATTTATTGATTCAGAGTCCCTCATATTGTTCTCATGAACAACAACTCCATCATCTGGGTAGTTGAGATAAAGAAGTTGTACACCATGTACAACTTTTAGTCCAACCAGAATTCACACTACCACATGTAGTTAAATAGATAGATCGTGGAGTTCAAATAACCCTCTAGAAAATTCAATAGAAAATTATTGGTCAGAATAATAAAAGTTGACAGAATAATATCCCCAATGCCAATTGGGATTATCGGATGATGAATGAAAATTCCACCGAAGAGACCCCATATTCCCTGGTGTATTTAATACATGAATTCATTCCCATCAAGATTCATCTACCTTCACTCCGAATAGTTATCTATAATCAGTATACGTAGACATGATAGACGAGGTCTATCTTGTTGAACTAGAATCCCTCGATGAGAATTGGCTCTTGGCCTTGCATAATCAAAAGACACTAGAAATAGATATCCCTAGATTTCTACAATAAAGTTCAACTTTGATCCTTCCTTCAAGGTAACATAGTAGTGGATCTATATACAACAATTATTCAAGGAAGGAAGACACCAAAGTTAGAAGATAAATTTTAAGGGCCTTACATAATTCACAACGTGTATCCAAATAGTGCATATTCTTTTGTCACTATGGATAATGAGTTCATAACTCTACCAACCAATTCAATGTTCTTCAAACAGTACTTTTTGTGAATCATTAAACACATTTTCACATCCTTGCAACAAGATGTTAAACTATGATACACCATCTTAGTTAAAAGATGACAAACATTATAGCATTTTATGTCCCAAGAACATGACCTTAAACTAAGCACCCTAGTCCAAAAATCATGACTTTAAACTATGTATGGGTTCTCCCTATCATTTTACTATATGACATAGACTCCTAGGGTCCTCATTGATGTTGGGATATAACTATCGTGTAATACACATTCCCCTTAGAATTTCCTTCCTCCTTAAATCCATGCAACACAATGTTAAATTATAATTCATTGTCCAAGTTTCATGATAACAAACTGCATAACATGCCATCACTACAACATGATATGAAATAGTGATACAACATCCTTACCTCATGACGTTAAACAACGTGGACTTGTTCTAGGAACATGAAATTAATCTTGGAATATGTTCGGAACTCTATGGCCCTAAACTAAGATCCCATGGTACAAGAGATATGACCTTAAACAATTTTAAACACCATGTCTCTTTACCCTGAGTCCTTCATTATACTACCAATGAAATGATTTGATGTTCTAGGGAATTTAATTAAAGGTATCGGGTTCCACATAGACACATCCCTAAATGAGTACCCTATATAGAGTCTTTCTAGATTTATATCTCAACCATATCTCATATTCAATCAGACCCCCAAACTATGATGGTCTCATGCCACCTTTGGCGCACCTCTCGTCCTATGACAATGCCTCAAGGGTTCTCTAGTAACAAATAGTGGATCCTATGTTTTCAACATGTTCAGTAGTTGATTATATGTCTTCAAGCCTAATCCATGACTAGTGTATTTGTTGATCCTATTTTTTGAATTTTATCAATAGTGTCCCTAGAGATCAGCCGCCACTTTCATAATCCACATCTTAGAAGTATTGATTTACATATTTTCCCTTGCCCTATGTTTTGGTGGAACCCCAACACCCTTGGTGTTATCCCTATGTACAACTATGCGTATTGAGTGGGAATTTCATTATCATTGGGAACTTCCCACCTGAAATTTCCTTACATGTGATGTGTGATTCCATGCGATAGGGAAATCCTAACACCACTCCATTTTTCTAAAACTGATCATGACTCATTTGGGATTTTGACATTTGGTAGGGGTTCTACCCACATAGTGGAGCTGTACACCCCCCTTAGGAATATGTGGTGTGTAAAAAAGCTTTCTTGACCTTGATCCAGGTTGGGTTTATTACCTCACCATGCTATGTATATTTTATTGAGAGGTACACCTAAAGGTCTAAATTCTATAACCTTAATCTAATAGCCATACAAAATCTTGACTACATTATATTAAATTAAATTGCATTGAAGGTCCCTTTAGCATGACCTTTAAATGTGTGTACCTGTAACATCCCTGGTAAATAAAGAATAAATCATTTTCATATTTATTAATATTTACGAATTAAATATTAATTTTACTTTAAAGGGGTTTCTATGTTCGATAGTGTACCTGATACGCAACAACGAGTTTCATTGAAATCTTACGTTGCACACAAGTAATATAATAATATTATTTTAAATGGTAGTTAACACATATCCGTTGTATTGGAGGGAATGGATAGAAATAACTAAAATATGATTATATATATATATAATTAAATGTTTTTAAATTTATCCAATAAAAGATAAAGGATTAAAATACGGAAAGAATTCAATTTTAGGCATATATACCCTAATTTTCACTAATGGTTCACTTATCGCCTTTTGATTGTGAACCGTCATTAAATATAGTTTTTGTCACTTTTATAAATTCTATTGTACCAAATAAAACTCTTCTTTAGAATCGGGACATCAAAATTTACTTTTTGTAAATTTTTGGTATTTTTCTGATAAAGTTCATTTTTTAATGAATAGTGAAAAATGTTGTATTTTAATTCAAAACCTCTTTTTAATCTAATTTATTTATATGATTAGATAATATTTTGATTTGGTTTTAGAGTTTAATTAGAATATATTTTTACCATTTAATCCAATAGTGGTCATTGGAATTAATTTCACTTTGAAATTGGACTTAAACTAGTGTCAATCATTTGATACTTATTGTTTCATAAAAACACGCTATTTGCTCTAACAGCAGGAATTAGTTATTAAATTAATTAATAAAACTTATATGTTTCTAATTTTTTAAAATAGACATCATTTTTTAATTTGGAATATCAAATATAGCTTATGGTGAAGTTTTGGTATTTTTCTGAAAAACTTCAATTTTTGATGAATAGTGAAACCACTAAGTGGTACTTAAAAAAACTGATTTTTCATTTAAATGAAATTTTACCACCTCTGTGTTTGAATTTAAAAAATCCGACATACATGGTTGTCATTAAGAAGTAAGATGTGGTTCAATGGGTTTAAAATAATTTTTTGGTGAATAGTAACTTTTAAGTTTCAATCGCGATTAGAGGTAATTAGGGTAATTTAAGGTAAGAATAATGTTTTAATAATACTAAATGAACTTGACACATGTCCTAACCTTATTGGGTGTGTCATGGCCGACCAATAAAATCCATGGGTCAACATGGGGACCCCATGGAGCGACTTTGGAAGGAAAATGACATTAATATCTTTTTATTTAATGTTAAAGTAAAAATGTCACAAACATGAGTTGATTTACTAAAACAATTTTTAAATGAGGTTATACAAGTCATATTTTTGACTATAAATATTAATTAGAAAGATAAAAATATTTCCTACATATTTATATTTTTTTATAATTTTTAGACATTAAATAAATTAAATTATTTATGACACCATGATGATGCAACGATTACCTCATTATTTAACAATTTAAATAAAATGAAACAATAATGTAACATATAAGACCAAAACTTGTCAAAACCCTATTTTATGGGTATATTTAGAACCCTTATCACCTTATCCTCTAATTATATCAAGGTGGGACCTTTTAAATCCGATAATCATTTTAAAATAATGTAACATTTCTTTACATTCCAAGAGTGCTCCTCCTCTCCTCTTATAAAAGGCCCCCACCTATACCACCTTACCCACACTTCCAAAGCCTTTGGCTCGGCCAACCCCTACCCATTTTGTCTCTCCACATCCCTCTCTTAGTCCTACAAGACTCACTTTGGGAATAATTCTTCCCAAGGAAGCCTTTGAGCCCAAATCAAAAAGAGTTACCCGATTTTAAGGTAATGTTTTCACTTGTGTTCTTTTGTTTTATTTTTCTTCTCCAACCCCATAAACACTTTTTATTCATTTCTTTTGTAACAGATCCAGTATCTTTAATATACCAGGATGTGTTTATATGAATCATTCTAGCTACACTTACACACACCTATATCTAATGGTTAAAGAACATACTATTTCTGTGGATGGCGAATTTCTTCCTCACGAAACGATGATTGTTCAATATTCTTCTAACACTTTCAAAGGTGTCCATTAAGATGTCAATATATTTATATATGATATATAATATGTTTATGTTTTCCTTAAGCTTCTGTATTTTTCACTTATGGCATACCATTATGGCTTCCATTATGGGTATATGTGATATCTTCATTTTAGGAAGTGCGGACTACAGCCCCCTCAAAGTGATTTGATTCATCAACGCCATATGTGGGACATATAAAGGATGTATTTAAAGTTATTATATATGATTTTATACGGGAATTATAATATACCTTTATATCATTATTATTTCTTTCCATTAAATTATGAGATATAAATGAAAGTAGCGTTCATGCGTACGTACGGCTTACCGTCTCCATGAACGGTGCATTTCATTTCTTATCCCCAAATGTAATGTACTATTATAAGTACATTTATATAATGGATATATATTATTTATGATACATCTAAAAGATAATATAATTCTGGAATTAAAATATACATATCTCTCATTTAGTTTTAATTCCATTAATATGACATATAAATGAAAGTAGCGTCCATGCGTACGTACGGCTTACCGTCTCCATGAACGGTGCGTTTCATTTATTACCTCTAAATGATTATGTAATATTATAAATACATTTATATGATGGTTATATATGATATATATGATTTCCAAATCATGAATATTATTCTGGATATAATGAACCTTTGACCACACGAACAACATGTAATTGTAAGAAGTTCACTTTCGACTTAAGAACCAAATATCCACAAAACAAACATTATTAACTTAAATGATTACATAATGTTTATAGCATGGTAATAAGTGATATAAAAGTAATAATGAACTTGAATAATGTTCTTAATCAAGTAGATATTAACTCAAGTTTATCATTCAGGATGATAAAGAATGATCGAGTCAAGTCGGACCTGAGGTAAGGGACTTCGTCTCAATCTCCTTTCACTGAGGCATATTTCATTTTATACACAACTTTATTTTATATGGTGTATAAACCCCTTTGAATTTTACTTTTATACAGAAGGAATCTTTTTCTACGAAGCTTTTTACAAAATGGAAAAAAGGAATGTTTCTTTTAACGTACGCGGTGACAACGACCTTTTCCGCGGCCGCGAGTATTATTTGGTCTTTGGCTTCCTCAACAAGCCGTAATGATTTTAAAATGAAATAAATACCATATACTCTTTTATGTATTTTGGTATTGAAAATGGTTTTTATAATAGATTTTTTATGTCAATATATTTATGTGATATATTGTGATCAAAGTTTAAAAATGTTTTCTTTCCATTATATTTGTTTTATGTCTTATGATTCTATAATGGTACTTGGACATTTGATGGGTGGTTACATGATAAATTATATGATGGGTGGTGCCGTGAATACCAGGACGGGTGGTTACATTATAACCTCCAATGCATTGGGTATTGAAGTCGGCCATATGGCTATTCCATTAAGTGATATGTGTGGAAGTCGACCCTATGGTTATTCCATTTAAGTATGTTTATGTCTCAAGTTACCTTTATATGTTCTGTGATCTTTATATGGGTTTTATGGAAATATTTTGGTTTCAAAAGGGTAAGTGATGATCTTTTACTCAGTGAATATTTTTTACTACTTCATAAAGGTGAAAAGTATTACTTTGATAAAGTATACATGGTTTAATTGTTGTTTTGATAAACTAACATTTTTCATTCTTTGTGTATCCCTTACTGAGATTTTTATGCTCACCCCATGTTTTTTTGAAATGTTTTTCACAAGACTTACTGTGGAATAAGGTCAAGGATGGGATCAAGGGAAAGTCATGCTATATAAAACATGGAACTAGACATTTTTCTTTTTAAGAGTTTTATTCTATGGAAACTTAGTAAAGTGTCTACTTTGTAATCTTTTGAGATGTAATAGTTATGTCCAAATCCCCTAAAACTCTAATCCCGAAAAGATCCTCATTGTGAATTATTCATTTAATTCAATATTAAGTAAGGTTTAAGGTCGAGGCCTTATAGTACCAACGTCTCGAGTACATGATATTGACCTGGGTACCCAAGTTGAAGACACGTGACTTTAAAATGTGTGCAGGTTCTCATTGAAGTTTTGGCGTGTGACACGAACCTCCTTTGACCCCATTTCGGGCTGGCTTTTTCCTACTGTGCAACAGATATCATTACTTTCAAATACCTCTCCCATATTGTCCAAGCATCAAAACTTTAAATTGTACATATCTTCTCTCCAGAATGTGTTTTGAGGAATTGTGCTTCATATTCTATTCATTTTGGGTTTTATTACCCCTCCATGCTATAAATATCCATCAGTGATTCCCACTGTTTATGATCCAATATCAATGACCTTAAACTAAGAGCCAGTAGTTTAAATTATTTGAACATAAACTAAATACTATAAAGTCTAATATGTAATGACATTAAACTACCCAACACCATAATGATGTTAACAACTGAGATAAAATCACTTCCATCATCGGTCATCTACCATGTGGTGTTCAAAAACTATGTGTGGCTTGATTACTGTTCTTATGTGATAAATTAGAATGCCCAAATATTTCAACCTTGAGACCAACCATAAATTCCATAATTTGTCCTATTGGCCTATATTTCCCTATGGGGTGTGTGGTGTAATGTGAAACTCTATGGTCTTCATTCACGCCGGGTTATGTATTTCATGCCACATACTCCCCCTAAGCACATTCTTCTTCCCTAACTTCCTAGAAACATGATGATAAACTACACAATAATCATCATCCTAGTCTGACAACAATAAAATTCATAGCAACTGGTCTCCTTATCAAATGATGATAAACTGCATGGACTCATCCTATCAAACAATGTTAAACTATGACATCATCATCCAAGATGCATGAAAAAAATAGCACAACAATGTTGTATTCCATCCTAAGATAACATCACCTTTTTAACTAGTCATCCACAATTCCACCTTTCAAGAACTACATATGGATTTATTCTTGTCCATATAGGACACATAAGAACTACCGGGTCTTCCATCCTAATCTAGACACTCAAAAAAATGAATAAGAAAAACATATATTAAAAATAAAAAAAATACAAAAAAATTTCCCTATATCTATGTATGGGTCAGACCTGTGCATGGATATTTCTCCTTAATAACTATGCATGTATTTATTTCCTAACACATTGGATATATAGTGATGCCAAAATTATCAATTCTAGGTCCATCAATAACATTTTATACCCTTTTCATGTCGGTTCATCTTCCTTATTTCTTTTTGATGTTAAAATGCGCAAAGCTCTAGAACTACATGTGACTTGATTACCATCCTCATAGGATAAGTAGCGATGTCCAAAAAGATTTTATTTGAAAAAAACCATATGGTTAACATATCTCGGGCCCCCTGGCCTTATAATATTCCAAGAAACATGACTTCAAACTGTCTGTGAGCTGCCTTCAGAATGCACATGTTGTGGGTGTGGTCCTCCTTGGTCCTCATTAACTTCAGGTCTGTTAGGCCACTAAATTTCACATATTTCCCTAAAGCACCTGCCTAGTGGTTCAAAGACTATGACATTAAAATAAGAGTTAATGTCTGTAACACATTACCTTAAACTATGATCCTACCTTGAAAAAGTTCAAGAATCCCCATGATAATTATAGTATGCTTGAGATTCCCCACCAGAGAGGATTTCCTCCACTAGTGTTGGTATCCCAACACATTGTGTTTTTATAACTACGTACGGCTTGAATCCCATCCTTATGTGATACGTAGAAATTCACAGAAATTTTCCCTTCAAGCTAAGCCATAGGTTCATTAACCTTTTTGGTCCCTTTATCCTCAGTTACAGTACAAGAATTATGACCCTAAACATTATACTGTTCACATTACTGTGTGTATGAAACACATGAGCATCCTTGTCCTCGTTCAAGTAATGTTTTATCTCCTACGTGTTTTGTGAATTTACTAATACTAAACATTTTTCTATAGTATGAGTAACATGGCATAAAACTATTTTCCATGGTATACACAATATGACCTTAATATATTTTCATGCCTCATTCTGATTAACAATATTTGATACGGTCCTTACACACTTTGAGTCCTCCTAAACTTCGGTTTTCAATCATCCTTGAAATCTAGATGGACCCCCTAATAGTGATGGTCTCATGCTGCTTTGGTTCACCTCCTATCCAAGGCCAATTCCCAAAAGGATCTCTGGAAACAAATAGAAGAAACTATGTTTTGAATTTGGGAATCAATTGATACTTTATTTTCTCTTCCCACACTTGATTTCTATAGTTATGGTCCTTGTGTTTAGAACACGATCAACAGTCATCCCTTACATACTTGTATCCTTTTTATCTAGAACATGGAAGACTCAAATTTCTATTTTTTGCATGATCGTATGATGGCGGGATTCCAATATTGGTTTTACCCCTAACGTTTATACTCATATGTCAAGTAAACCCCATATACCATTTCTTATTTCCCACAATGATCATGAATCAAGTGAGATTTAGAATTCATGTGGGGTAGGTACTGATGTGTTCAAGCGGCACATGAGTCCTTCATATTCAGGACTCCATGACCTTAAACTATGACACTCACTAGAGAAGTGTGGTATGGCCATGACCCCCTTTGATATTTTTTTACACCCAGTTTTTCACACTACCACACCACAGATGCATGTCCTAGGAATCATTATTACCATCCGTCACCTAATACTATTGTGGTATGTCATCTTTTTCAGGATTCTTTCAATTCTAGTTTCATTCCTCTATTCCACACAATTACTTTGGGAATAGACTTCAATACAGTCTATGCCCCACAAGAATGTAAACACTTTCACAAGGTCTAGTCTATATGATCATAAAAATGTGTGAAACATCCCGATCACATGAAATTAATATATGAGTCACTTACTAATTACACAACAGTAAACTGGGGGAAGCATTCTAAACAGAAGACGTTAAATTGTATCATGCATCACCATTATCTTATATTGTTAAAATGAATGTCTATTATCCTCTGTTGCATGACATAAACTGCAAGGCATTCTAGTCCCACACTAGAGAGGTCCTCCTAGGAAGATTATTTTAGTCTTTTTTCAGACCAATGCACATACACCAGGGTGTTCTATGACACACTGGAATATTTAAAAGAGTGTTGGAAGCAATATGAACATTACATAATTTTACCCCTGATTCATGTGACCCTTATTTTGATCCTCATCCACATTCATGTTCAAAGGGATCCCTAATGGTTTGGTTATACCACTTAGGCTCACCTACCATCCTGGGCCAATGTTCCAGAATGCATTAGACGAAATTTTGAGTTTGGTCCCATGTTTCAATCATGGTCAAGGTTCAACCCTCATTTGTTTGTCCCCATTTCCAGATAATGTTATAGATAATGTGTTTCAAATAGGTGCAGTATTTTCCTTAATCTATCATGCCATCCTTCCCATGTTTTGAATTTTGGGAATTGTGATTGACACTTTTCTTTCCCCTATGTTCGGATCGATTCTAACACCCCTATAATTATCCCGATCATGCACTAGCGCATGTTGAGAAAGAAATTAAAGTGTTCCGAGAGCCATGTACTCTAGTTAGAGCCTCTAATATCCCAAAATATCTAGGTGGTCAATCAATAATATCAAAACCTATGATTACAAAGTATTATCCCATACACTAATACAAAGTGAACGATCATGTGGTTCTACATTGTTTCTAACATCATGCATGACCCACATTAGCTTAGGGAATGGTTTTCAGTAGATTTATAAATACTATTTAAGTGAGATAATTAAAGAATGTGAGAAATGTGTTCATACACAGAATTAGTAACAATGAATATTTATAGGTCTTGTAAAATAGAACCTATAGCTCTACTCGAGTGATAAAGTTCATCTGCTCATCTAGCCTTTGGAATGTCGCCTCTAGGAGTTGTTGTTTCTTTTTGAGTTCTACTTCCTCATCACTAGTCATCAAATGAAGATCACTAGATCTCATATGTGCCCAAATCCAGTCATCTTGGTTGGAAAAAACATGATAATTCACTTATTTCTTTTAGTTCCTAGCCTTCTCCAGTTGATCCCTTAGATTTCTTATGACCCTTAATTGAGTTTAGAGTAAGGCTACCCACTCACTCTCTTATTCCTCTAGTTACTGGATCACGTCATTGAATTTATGCAGTTTGTGTATACTATCAGTCTTCTCTTGAAGCCATACAACTTCGAAATGTTGGATCCCCTCCCACATCTTTTCAGTGATGTAGTCATTGACTAGTATTTAGAGATTTCAAGCATCAAACCATCTAGAATAGAAATTTTATAGCCATCTTTGAAGGGACCCCATCCATATCATTGGTTGTGAAAATGGTGTAATTCCTTGAAATTTTGAATAATATGTTGTTTCCTGAAAGTGTATGTTGTACTATGTCATAATCAATAAAATGTTCAAATGAAATGTGACCATTAGGTTTTTACCATTATATGACCAATGGTTAATATTACTGTTGTAAAAAATAATAATTTTTAACCTTATAATTATTGTTTATAAATACAAATGATAATGGATAACTAATGAAGAAAGAAAAGATTATGGCCTCATCTAGTAGACTCAGGCCGTTCGAAGTCCTTTTGTTAGAGCTTAGGAAGGAGGAAGTGTAACTAGGCATCCCTCTGGACCAAGCCAAAGCTGAGCTTCAACATGTTAAGCTTGAATGAAATCACCTATGGGAGAAGTTCATGTTAGTGTAGATTAACACTTGGGTGATGTTATCCGAGCCGCCCTGAGAGTCCATCACCATTAAACACCTTACCCTTAGGTCGCATGCATGTGTTTTAAGGAGCTATGTTTTAGGGCCCAAGATACTTCAAATTTAATCCCTTTGATTTAATAAAACTAGTATTCTATAATTTTCATTTTAAGAATAGATTTCCTTGAAAAATTATAAGATTAATTGAGGTAAATTCGATAAAATGATTTTAGAAGTAAAACAATTATAATTTTTAGATATTTCTAATAAATAGAGAATTATTATGGTAAAATCAACATCATTTTGGAATTTCAAATGTCAAAATTAATCTAGGGTGATTTTTTAGTAGCTTTCTAAGAAGTTTCAATTTTTCAATAAATAATATTTTTTGATGAATAGTGTTTTGTGATGAATAGTAAACAAATAATTTTTTTATAGAATTATTGAATAAATAATTCTGTGAATTGATTTTCAAAAAACAGACATACATGGTTGCGATCAGTATGATATTTAGAGTCTAATATGATCAAATTATTTTTTTAGTGAATAGTAAACTTGACCCTTTAAAATAGTAATATTACCCTTATGAATAGTAATTTGAACATTGTTATAGTAACCTCACCTAAGGATGTATAAATATATTTTATTCATCTTAAATGGTAATGTGATATAACTATATCATAGTATAAGTAAATAAATGTTTATAAATTCTTAGTTAAGTATTAGTATTTTATTTATTTAATTTAATTTTAAATGACAATAATTTTTATAAAATGGAGTTTAGTTTTTAATTTTACACATTGAAAAATGGTTAGGGTGATTTTTTTTATTTTTCTGAAATAATAGAAATTTTGATGAATAGTAAAAATATTGTTTTGAGTATTTATCATGTTTAATGAGATCATAACAGTTCCATAATGAATTAATGAGTAAGATAATATGATGGCGACTCTTTTGAATTATAATATTATATGAGGTTTCCCATGTGGACAATAATGTGGGCAAATACCAGGGCCAAGCCAATGGTTTTTCCAATACCACTAATGAGGTGTTCTTGAAAATTAATAAAAAACTCCCTCTGTTTTACTATAAATAACCTCTCATTCATTCATTTTTATTCATTAAAAATTAATCCTCAAATAAATTATTCTAGTTTTACCTCCCATGGAGTACCCTAAATGTGTCTTCAAGCCCCCAAGCTACCGATCTTATATTTTTATAAGTTACTCTTTAAGGTAATGGAATTCCCAACATCTCTTTTCCTTTCAAGTTATCTTTTATGTGGTATGTATTTAAAATTTCCATACCATTTTCTTAATTCCATTTTATTCTTTTCCTGTACTTTATTATGATTATTTTATGAAGTGATGAGAATTTTCCCCTCTCTTTTTAATATTTTATAAAACTATGTTTCATACCCGTTATGCTACAGAATGTTCTTCTCAAAATATCACTCTTTTTGTCAAGAAATTATTTTATTTTAAATATTTGAATACCCAAAACTCTTTAATTTCTAGAGGTATTCATGAAAATATAAAAATTATTTATTTGAATCTGGAATTAACATACATAAAAACCTCAATATCTTTCTATGGGTTATAAATGACATAATGAACATGTATTTAAGCTCTTTTAAAAACGCAATGACATTGTTATGAAACCCTTTTATTTTATTCTCTATGAGTTATTTATGAAATGTTTTATAATGATATATGTGGATCACATGAAAATAAATACATATTAATGGTGCACCCTGATAGCACTCCAATTCAACGTGTAAATAAAATAATCTCTATAGATAACATGTTTTACAATACCTTAGTGAATAACCATTGTAAATTTTATGACACCTTGGGGATAAACCTTGGTCATATTCTTATGAATATCTAAATTAAATGTTTTTGACAAATTTACAAGTTATTATTAAAGTTGTTATCATTATTATGATATGTCTATTTACCATGACATTATGATATTCTTCATGTTCTTATTGATATCGCTCAAGTTCACATGCAAACTGTTTCACTTGTTTTCCCATACTAGGCCTTATGCTCACCCTTTATTTTCATGTATGTCCCTAGGTTATGAGATGAAATAAATTTACATAGTTTAAACTTTGAATAATCTTTTTATGTGTAATAGATTATTTTTTTATGTTTCCATGTAATATGTACCTAATTTCCAAGATGGTAATCCTAAAATATATTATAAAATACTAAATGTGTATTATGTAATGAAAATATTATGTAATATAATGGAGGGAAGCCATTATTGTTATCAAATAATAGTTTAGTTATTTTTGTAAACTTGGATATGAAAATTTTAGGAAGAACGCGATATAAAAGTTTAAGCAAAGGAATCTTCTTGGCATTTTGGTGAAATATTAATTTAGTGGTTTCTGAACATATAAATCCCTGTCTGGATAAGAAAAAGTATATGTCTCTCTGGAAAAAATGTATCTAGGGGAAAAACCCAAAAAAGCTAATTTTAGCTAGACTCCAATGGGAACTGGTGCATGATAATGGGCCTTGATGCACTCCATGTTTGACACTCCCGAGGGATATGTTTGGTTAATCATAATATTTTTATGAAACATTGTGAAGTATTTATAGAAAATGTGATTCTTGATAATGAATAACATGTTTAATCATGATGTTTTAAAACATATGAATGTTTTAGAGTTATAATATTATTAAATTAAATAATATTCTCCCTAAGTTTTTCTTCTTTTAGAAAATGGATGGAAATAGGGGGAACTGTGAAAATGGTGACCACAATGGACCATGCACTGAAAGCCCTCCGATGGAATTTGGAATGGAATATTTCATGATATTGATGAATCAAATGACTCAAGTTATGGGAAATAACTTGAATCAAGCTGAGAGACCGATTTCGACAATAAGGGAATAAGATTCCATTAAGTCCTTTATGAGTCAACGAACACCAATGTTTAGTGCATCTACCGACCCATTTGTTGCATAATAGTGGATAAGATCTATAGAAAAGATGTTTTTTTACTTTATAGTTCTAAACAAGAGAAAGTCACCTTGTATGTTCACCACATAGAGGGAGAAGATTATTAGTGGTGGGTTCAGATTAAAAACACACGACCAAGAGGGGATATTGAAGTAATGGAGTAGGAAGAGTTCATAAGAATATTCATTAATATTTATTTCCCTCGTTTGATGAGAATTAAAATGGAGACAAAATTTCTTGAGTTGAAGTAGAAGAAGAATGCATATGTGGGAATATATGAGATGAACTTCACAAGGCTTTCACATTACACCTCTAGCTCTGTCATGGATCTTAATTGTAAGGTTGATAGATTCTTCGTTGGACTGAGACCTCATCTATAGAATAATCTTGCAAACCAAGACTATGAAATCTATGAGGGGATCATGAAATGTGCTATAAAAGTTTAATGGTAATTCATTGAGACACAATGTTCCCAAAAATCCAATTAAAAGAATAGATAAATTGATCCAAGCATTGGGAGGAAATTTGATCAAGGAAGAGGTGGAAATAAAGTGAAACTTATCACGTGTAATAAATGCGGGAAGATGTATTCTGGTAATTTCATGCTCAAGAGAAGGAAGCGTTACAAGTGTGAAGAGATGGCCATATCACTCAGAATTTTCCTAGTGAGGTGAAGCCTCAAATTAACAATAATAGAAACAAAGGGAAGATAATGCATTCCCTACCTGATGTCCAATGATTTATGTGTAGACAACTTAGCCACTTTTACAATCACTATCCGAATACCATGGAAGTGGAGGGGAATCGCCATCAGCCTTAGAATAGGAAAAGTGATCATGGTTGTGATTTTCCTATCGCAATGGTTGAAGTTGAAGCTCTAAATGATGTGGTGGTAGGATATCTTGTTTTTCTCTTAAATTTATCAGGTACATTTTTTGATTTGGGTTCTACACATTCCTTTATTTCCTCGAATTTTAAAAAGAATATAGAATCAATTCCTAAACTACTAAATGTGTAGTTATTAGTCAAGAATCCTAGTGGGATTATCCAATAATCAACTATTTTTAAAAATAATAGTATTTAATTTATGTAACATCTCAGATCTGGAATCCACTCAATGGTGCCCCGTATCTAGTTGTCCAGATGGACCCATGTGTATTTCCCCCAACTCCAGTGGCTACCGACTAGCAGCAAGGCCTTGGGTGTGATAGTGGGGAAACTATGACCTCATTGGAAGAGTGTAATAGAACAGAATAAAATAATATACAGATAGTGTAAGAATTAATGCGATACTATAGTATTAAACAATGGAATACTAATAATAAATATAACCAAATGTCATAGCATACAAAGGAACATGCTACATGTCACATGTTCTAGAAAAAATCCAAAATAGATTACACTGTAAGAATATTTGATATAAATATAAAAGTACCAAAAAAGAGAAAAGAAATTCCGAACCACAGAAAGCCTTATCTTGGTACCATTCCCTCCTGCTCCGAAACAACATATCAAGTTCTTATAGAAGGGGTCTCATCCTTATCAACACCTACAACAATATAATCAGTTTCGGCCCAAAAACATGACCCGAAAAGGGTGCGAGGCTAAATCCTAGCAGGTAAACACCAAGAATCTATTCCACTCTATCGATGAATATATGTAATTTCTAGGGTAAAATAAAGAATAAATAATATAGGATGTACTCAAAAGAAAATTGTCCTACATGAACTAGTATTCATTTACATTTATTTCATGTTCATTAATTAATTCAATTAAATTGAATTATATAAGTCTCGGGATCCAGCATAAGCCTAGAAACCCCCATTTATATTAAGAACAATAGATACCTCAGAAGGATATTCATATAAGTATAAGTGAAGATTGAATCCAAGATTATCCTATTACTTAGATAATGCGTCATAAGTAATTTATTTTAAAAAGAAATTCAATTTATAACCTGAGTCCGTCCATGGAATTCATAAGTTGGAATTAGTGTATCACTCAAGGTGCATTTCCATCCACAACCTTAAATCCTATCTTGGAAACCTTCTTAGGAAACCTGGTATCACTCTAGGTGAAAACCTACCAACATCCTATAAGCCTATCCCAGTGAACCTCTTTGGAATCATGGTATCCCTCAAGGTGTGGTATAATTCGATGAAAATAATCTCATTTATAGAAGTCCTATAAGGAATCACCAGGTATCACTCATGAAATGAAGAAAAATCCAATATAGTCCATTCAAGGTATCCCTCAACGATGCTTGTTTAACTTGAAAAAATAAGTAAAGACTTCATAAGCCTAACCGCTACATCTATTGCTCACAAACAACTTGAACAAGAAAATAATAACAATCCCATAAGGCATGGACTTTAAATTACACACAATGGAAAATCACACAATAGGAAACACATGTAATTTAAACTATTATATGATTTAAACATTAAAAAACTCTTGTGGGCACATTTCATAAAATAAGAAACACATGTAAGTTATACTATTACATGGTTTAACAATATTAACTCACATGGGAATAATTTTTATAACAATAATAACATGTAAATTATATTATTACATGGTTTAACAATAATAAACCCACATGAGAATATTCATATAACAAGCCTAGAATGTAATTTAAACTATCACAAGGCCTAACCAAACAATTATCTCATGTGGAAATTTCATTCAATTAACCAATTCCATTTTAAAAAACCATGAATGGGATACAAGGTAGGCCTCATAGGCATCCTAGATAAAATGGCCACAAATAGAGATCCAAGGTAAACATACCCATGGGGTAGCCCTTAATCAAGTTTAACAACCCTAAACATGTTTCAAATAAATTAATTAACAACTTAAACAACAATATACAATATAATTTGGAAAAATTCATTCAATGCGACACTATAAAAATGTGCGCGCATCACTCCAAAATATATAATTAACATGAAAATTAGAAAAAGGAATGACACCACATACATCATACACATATGAATCTCATTATCCAATGTTGGCCTCTAATTTGAGCTAGAATGAAGTAGATATACAAAAGAGGAAAAAAACTAAAACTTTTATAACTGAGTTGAGAGATGAAATCATGTAGAATTACTCAAGAGGAATCGAATGATTACTGATTGAGTTATAATGCATCTGATGGAAATCAAATCAAAGTTCAGATGATGATTCAAGAGCTCAAACAAGCCCTGGTGCTATTATTTAAGGGAACCCAGTGATACCTCTCTCTAGAAAAGAAGAAACAAGGATACTGAACATTTTAACAATTTTACAAAATACACGGCCTGAACATTGAATATACATGACCTATAGATTCCATTTTTTCCCTCCTTTCTCCGAATTCATTTACACGTCACAAAAAGCATTGATAACATCAATACACGATGTGTTCTAGGATTACACTACATTTAACCCCCATTCAAATTGTGAAATAGTCATAAATTCATCCCTTAACCTCTGTTTCTCTAGTTTTCATAAATAAAAAATGAAAAGAAAAGATCCCTACCTCAAATGAGGAACCGAGTTCTTAAACATAAGCGAGCACAATCTTATCAAAAATCTGGTAGTCATTCCCATGTGGGAATTAGACATTATTCAAGGTATATATTGGATCTAAATGTATAATGCTAAGATAAATTGAAAAATAAAGTAAATATCAGTAGACATGAATAGAAAAACTACAATTATCTCCCAACGTGAGATATCTCGACCTGATCTTGGTCTAAAAGAACCTCCTATAGCTATCTTTATTGAGTTGATCAGTGAAGGGGAAGAAGAAAATAAGATTATAAGGATAGATAATGTCCCCATAATTTAGGAATAAATTGATGTATTTACTGAAGAGTTACCTAGACCTCCCCCAGAAAGACATGTAGTGTTGTCCTTTGAACTCATGCTTGGTTTCGTGCTGATTAAAAAAACCTCATATATAATAGAGAATGTATAGCTAGAGGAATTTAAAATAAACTCCAATATCATTTGGAGAAAATATTTTTTTGGCCAAGTGTGTCTCTTTGGGGAGCACCTATTCTATTTGTGTAGAATAAGTATGGATCGATAAGATTATACATTGAATATAGAGAACTGAATGAGATCACAGTAAAGAAAAAGTTCCCTCTTCCATGAATTGATGATTTATTTGATATTCTTTATGGGGCTTAGTTCTTATCAAATATTGATCTTCAATATTGTTATCATCAATTGAGGGTAAAGAAGGAATATATTCCAAAAACTGCCTTCTGATCAAGATATGGGCATTTTGAGTTTGTTGTTATAGACTTTAGATTGACTAATTCACCTGCTATTTTTATGAATTTTATGAATATATTCTTTAATGACTACCTTGATAACTTTGTGGATGTTTTTATTGATGATATTCTGATATATTCCAAAAGGTGGGAGGAGAATAAAGATCTTATAATAGCATTATTGAAATCTCTAAGGAAGGAATAGTTATTTGGAATGTTTAGAAAGTGTAATTTCTGGTTACAACAAGTTTCTTTCATGGGAACATTGTATCAATTGAAGTAATATGAGTTTACCCTGCGAAGACAAGGTTGTAGAAGAGTCGCCTTGTCCTACAATAGTAAAAAAGATTCATAGTTTCGTTGGGTTATTAGAATATTTTATAAGGTTTGTGAATAAATTTTCATGAATTTATAATCCACTAACCAAGTTAACTCAAAAAGGGTTATGTTTATATGGAAAAATTTATGTGAATAAAGATTGAAAGAGATGAATAAGACATTGGTTACTGCACCCCTATTAAATCTACCATAAATCAGAGAAGGATTCTTTATTTTTTTTCATTGTGTTTCTGAAGGTTCTTGGATGCATCCTCATGAAAAATGACAAGCTGATTGCTTATGCATCTCGACACATGATGTATCATGAGATAAATAATCCTACACATGATCTTGAGTTTTATACGGGTGTTTTTTATCTGAAGATATAGAGGAACTATCTTTATGGGGAGAAATGTGGTATATACACATATCATCAATGTTTGTAGTATATTTTCACATAGAATGAATTGAAAATGGGACAACGGAGATGGTAGAAACTTCTTAAAGACTATGAATTTTCAATTCATTATCATCCGGAAAGAGAATACAATGTCTCTGATGCAATATGTAAGATGGACCCTATTGTTCTATCAATGATGAAGATTTAGAGAGATCCCTTTATCCAAGACCTTCTGAATCTATACTTGGGAATTGTATGGGAAGGGACATCATCAACCCTATCCCAAATGATTTCTCAACTGTCATTACTAGAGAAGATAAATAATTCTAAAAAATAAGATCCTTTAATACAAAAGATGTTTGAGGTTTTGAAGGATGAGTGGTTTCTTGAGTTCAATATTGATCAAGAAGGTGTACTAAAATTTTGTACAATACAATGTATTCCATATGTTGTGGAAATAAAGAAGCTGATGATGGATGAAGCTCATAGATCTACTCTCTCTATACATCCTAGATGCATGAAAATGCATAGGGACCTTCATGATCATTATTGACGGGATAACATGAAAAGGGAGATTTCCAACTACAATACATGGTGCCTGGTGTGTAAAAAAGTGAAGGCAAAGTGAAATGTTCTTAAAGGGGTATTACAACCACTACACATACCTGCATGAAAGTGGGACAATATCACTATAGACATTGTTACTGGTCTCTCGAGAACTTCCAGTGTAAAAATATGATATGGGTTATAGTGGATCGTCTCACCAAGACTGCAAATTTTATATCTATTGGGGAAGATTTCTCTCTTGATCGACTTTCCAGGATATACGTGAAGGAAGTGGTAAGGCTATATGGAGTTCCACTTTCTTCCATATATGATTGTGACCCAATGATCACATAAACATTCTGGAGATGTCTTCAATATGCTATGTGTAGTGAATTGAATTTCTGTATGAATTATCATCCTCAATCTGACGACCAATTTTAATGGACTTGTCAGACACTCGAGGACATGCTGAGAACTTTCTCAATAGAATTTAAAGGTGGATTGGATTAACATATCACATTAGATGAGTTCTCTTACAACAACATATTCAACTCGTGCATTCAAATGGAACCCTATGAAGCTCTATATGGGAAGCAATGTAGAACTCCTACTTGTTGGGATGAATCTGGTGACAAACAGATTATTGGGCCTAATCTTGTGCAAGAGATGACATAAAAGTGTCATTACATCCAACAACACATTGAGGATTCATAGAGTTGGTAGATGAGCTATACCAAAAACCGTTGAAGGGACATGGAGTTTTATGCTGGTCATCGGGTTTTGACCATTATATGACCATTCGTTAATATGATTTTTTGAATCAAAAATAGTTTTTTTAACGTTATAATAATTGTTTATAAATTGAAAGTATAATGGATAATTAATGCAGAAAGAAGTGTTGTTTTCCTCATCCTATAGACTCAGGCCATACAAAGCCCATTTTTCAGAGCATGGGAAGGAGGTAGCGTCACAAGGCATTGCTCTAGACCAATCCCAAGCCAAGCTTCAACAAGTTAATCTTGAAATAAAACACATGTGGGAGAATTTCAAGTCAGTGGAGATTACCACTCGGGGATGTTATCCAAGCCATCCCAAGAGTCTATCACCATTGCGCACCTTACCCTTATGTCATATACGAGTGTTTTAAGGGGGTTGTGTTTCAAGGCCCTATATACTTAAAATTTAATCCCTTTGTTTTAATAAAATTATTATTTCATGAATTTAATTTTAGATTATTTTTTCTTAATAAAATATATATTTAATTTTGAAAAATTTGATAAAATGATTTTAGTAGTAAAAAAACTGTACTTTTTATGGATTTATCATACATAGACAATTATTATGGTAAAATAAATATCATTTTTGAATTTCAAATGTCAAAATTAATCTAGAGTTAATTTTTTAGTAGTTTTCTAATATGTTTCAATTTTTTGATGAATAATATTTTTAATTAATAGTATTTTATGAATAGTATTTTTGATGAATAATATTATTTATGATGAAGAGTAAAAAATATATATTTTTAAATAACTATTAAATAATTTATTACATGAAATGATTTTTGAAAAATAAACACATACGCTAGTGATCAATAAGATATTTATATTCCAACAAGATCAACTTAATTTTTTTGGTGAATAGTAAACTTGACCCTTTGAAATAGTAATGTTACCCTTATGAATAGAAATTGGACCTATGAAATAATATCCTCATATATGAAAGTATAAATATATTTTAGTCAACATGAATGGTAATATGATATAATTATATCATAGTATAAGTAAATAAATGATTTAGAAATGATTAGTTAAGTAATAATATTTTATTTAATCAAATTAACTAAAAATGAAATTTATTTTTTATAAAATGGAGTTTATTTTTGAATTCTACATGTTAAAAAAGGATTAGTCTGGTTTTTTGGTATTTTTATGAAATAGTTGAATTTTTCATTGATAGTAAAAATAATGTTTTGTGTTTTTGATATGTTTAATGACATCATAATTATATCATAATGATGTAATGAGTAAGATAATATGATGGTAGAATATTGTGGATCAAAATATGATATGAGGTTTCCCAAGTGGCTTATACCATGGGTAAATACCATGGGAAATAACATGGTTTTAAAAATATAGCTAAGGACGTGTAATGTGAAATTAATAAAAAACTCTTTCTCTTTTACTATAAATACCCACCCATTCCATATTATAAATTCATTCCAAATTAATCATCCATAATGTACTACTATTTTAACCTCCCAAGGTTTCATCCCATTGTGTCCTCAGGCCCTCAAGGTCACGATCATAGAGTTTTAGAAGTTACTCTTCATGGTAAGGGAATTCCCAACTTCTCATTTCCTTTCATGTTCTGTTTTATGTCGTATGTCATTAAAATTTCCATAAAATGTTCTTATTTATTTTTTATTATTTCCCACTACAATATTATGAGTCTCTTATGAATGAGTAAATCCTATCCCCTCTCTTTTTAATGTTTTATAAATATATATTTCATACCCATTATGCTGTAGAATTTTCTTCTCAAAATCTCACTCTTTTTCTCAAAAAATTATTTTATTTTCTTTATGTGGATACCCAAAACTCATTAATTCCCAGAAGTGTTTTTGAAGATATAAAAAGTATTATTTTGATTCTTGAATTGACATATATGAAAGCCTCATTCTCTTTCGGTGGGTTATAAATTACATAATGATAATGTTTTAAGAACTTTTTAAAACGCTTTGATTTTGATATGAAGACCATTTATTTTATTCTCTATGGGTTATTTTTGAAATTTTTTATTATGACATATGTGGATCACAATAAAATAAATTCATATTGATGGTGCACCTTGATAGCACTCTAATTCATTGGGTAATGAAATTAATCTCCAGAGATGTCAATTTTTACGATACCTTGGTGAATAACTGTGGTAATTGTTATACAACCTTGGTGATAGACCTTGGTGATATGATTTTAAATGTGTAAATTATATATTGTAGCCACATTTTCAAGTTAATATTCAATTTATTATTATTAGGACATGACACTTTATCATACGTTTATAATATTCCTCATGTTTGTTTTTGATATCTCTCAAGTTCACATGTAAACTGTTTCACTTGTTTTCCCTTACTCGGCATTCTACTCAACCTTTACTTTGATGTATGTCCCCAGTTTATGAGATGAAATAAATTTTCATGCTATTTTCCTTCTAGAATCTTTTTATACGTAATAGAATTGATTTTTTATATCTTCTTGTAATATATAATTAATTTCCACGACACAAAACCTAAAAGATCTTCCGAATTGCTAAATATATTTTATGTATTGAAATGATTATGTATTAAAAATGCGGTATTACATATATGGAGCTATGATAAATCAAATAATGAATCTGTCTACCCAACATTGGAGGATGCATCTCCCTTTAGCTGCATTTGGACCAGATTCATCGAATTCCTAGAGATCTTCAAGTTCCTATTCTGAGAAGACCGTTATGAGTTTGAAAGTAGGGGCATCCTTTGGTATCATCTCAGAGGGACTAAGCTCCATTTCATGGGGAGGAAATATTTTCCTATATATTCCTATTCATTGGACTTATACCTACTCATATTGGGATCTTTCACAAAAGTGACTCCACCAGTAGTGGCATCCACCCACTTAATTGGAACCATAGTTGAGTTATTTTGGATGACCAACTCCTCATGGATAGGTACAAATATCAAAAGTCTTATGGATGACCCAACCACTTCTTGTAACTGTGATTATATCCTTTTATGTACTACATGGGATGATAATTCATCATTCAACATGTTTATAAAATTATAGGTATGATTTCTCTACAGAAAGACATACAGGTTTTGAGAACTATTTGGTCAAGCAGTTGAGTTTCCTTGGGGATTAGCTCTTTAGGAAAGCCTTACCTACATGTTATTTTGATGGTAGGTTCAAGTTATAATTTTTATGTTCTTTTAGGATCATCATGAGATATAAAAAATGTTAATGTTGTGCTCTATGGAATCCCATTTAGGATTGGATAGTTCAAAATTTTATCTTACCCTAAGGGGGATCAATATCGATGACGATCCATATTGGGAATGTTGTACGTCTAACAGAGTGTGTGGATGCACGAATGCTTGGGTGAGGCCCCATGTAGACAAAAAGTAGGGTCTAGGTATATATGGATGTCACTATGGCTATCATAGTCTCAGCTATATCATCATATACCTCAACCATAAATAAATATTCTTGGGTATTGTCTACTACACTTGTTGGCATGACTTCACACCTACAGTGGTGGTCACATGATCACTATCAAGACACATCTTCATGGGATGATTTATGGTTAAAGAGTTTGATCAATTGAATAGAAAGTAGTTGAGGAAATATATGATCAGGTTGGGCATATAGTGAGTTGTATTCAAAACTCTTTTGCAGATTCCTTAATCTCAGTACTTTCCTGGGGACTCTCTTGAGCACCAGTCCCTTGGTTCCCCTACTCTACACCTTATCCTCATCCTCCTCCTTCTTATTATACTTCATATTCTCCTTCTTCACCATCTAATTCCTTAGATAGTGATTCTTCAAGATCTAGATCTTAAATGAGCATCACATTCACAAGGTTGTTTGGCTTTTTTGTACTATCGCTGTTGGCACACACACATATCCATGGTATTCTGGTATGTGTGTCACCGATGGATGTCTACATTTTAAACCAAATGGATGTTCTCAAATTATGTAAGATCAAATCATCGCAACATAACCTCCTCCATAGATCCTCTAATGTCATTAATTAATGAAATGTTCTCGATGATGTCCACAGGGATTGGAAGATGGAATCGATGGTTGGTTGTAGGATGTATCTCATCATTTTAACAAGAGAATCTCTCATTGACCTATGAGGCAGCTTTTTGGGACACATATCTTGGGATGTAGTAGCACAAAAATATCTAGTGATGTCCCCTACAGTACAGATCCTGCCTAAGTTTCTACCAGAGTCTGTCTTACCCAATGAGAAGAAGCCTCTCTAGATCCTCACTATTCAGGCTCCACAATCACCAGTTCAATTAATCAAATGTGCTACCTTTGGATTTTCATTAAGTATGATTCAACCTCTTTATCATCATATTCTAGCGAGACACCTATAAAAACATTTTTTTAGTGACAATATGATGGTCTCACTGGATCTTGGGAGCATCAACATACACCATAACTAGAAAAGTACACAAGGTTTCCATTCTTCATAAAATTATTTGTATAACTTCTTAACCACCCATTGAAGGTATCTAAATTTACTAAAAAACTGAAATGGTACCTAAGTCATTCATAAGAACTTGTCTTCGATATGTTTCACCAGCACCCCACCTCAGATGCTCAGTAGGTATTCCTTTTTCTCCCATGATCCTCGCATGTCTTGCACCATCGAATCCATCGGGGTGGCAAAGGTGGAGAATATGTAGTGTTCATGATTACATATTTAGAGCTTGACCCCAGAAACTTCAATTATCATATTCTTTACCCCAGTTATATTAAGAAATTATGGATTCATTCTCTAATTTGGTGGGATAATAATTTTTGGGGATTTGTCTCCTCAAAAATGTGCTACGATCTAGCAATACAGAATTTAAAACAGTCCACAGATTCTGTTATGAATGCTTCCCCTTATGATGAATCCTATGATATGATATAATCTAGCTAACATAGGTACTTACAAGTGGACATTATTCCCAGATACCCAGATCACTTCCATTACCAATGTTCCTAGGAGAATTCCAATTCCCATATCTCTTATCGACAACAACCCCCCACTAAAGAGGGTAGCCAAGAAGGCTGTATATTGTTCCATCATGTCCCATTTTTTTTATCATAATGTACCCCCACCATTGGTACTCTATGTTATATAGGGAAAACAAATATAATTCACCCTTCCATCTCTATGATACATTCAGGCAATATATTCCACGACCTGACATTGAAATCCTATTTTCATCCCTAAGGAATAGGTCGAACCCTTCTTGGAACATGATGTCCTTATGAATAAAATATATGTTCAACTTCTCTTTTAATTCTTCAAGGATATGTTGTGTTGAGATTAGGGTTTTCTTATAGCCCTCCCAGATATTGTATATCTACATGAATTCTTATTATTGAAATCCTCCAACTGTAATGATGTTGATATAGTAGATATCCCATAGGATGACACTGATCTCCTCATGGTGGATGTAGAATGTGTTCATGTCAAGCGACCAATGAATTAGAAGCTCCTACACCATTTATTTCGGTAGGTAGAAATGGAATTTTAACATTCACACAGCTTTATAATGCTCTATGTACCACAATTCCTCTCGAGACTCCTCCCACATATAGCATACCCATTTTTTCCACGCACATTTTTTGGTAAAATTTCCCCCAGATCGTAGATCCAATTATTTCCACCATCAATTATTCGCATCCCTAATGCTGCTATGAAAAGTGGGGGTGTAATGATATGAGAACTCCTCTGCTATTGGTTATCTCCTTGTGATTATCCTGTTCCTCCCATTTATGGAATAATCTATAATGTCCCTATTATCCCATGAGATGTGGAAGTGTGCATTAATTTTTTCTCATGGGATATTATCTTACCAAGTTATCCATAATCATGCTGCATTATATTCAGATTTTGGGATAGTTACGTCATCCAGTAGTCCAATGTTCCATAATGGTAGAGATTCAATCAACAAATAGTCTTTCCACGCCTACACCAACATAGCCATAAACAATTGGTTTTATGATACAACCCTCTGAGCATGCATAATCTGAGGGTTTCCACCCATATCCACCCAAAAAGTAGATATAACATCATAAACCTGAGTAGATTCCTCTGTGTTGGCCATTTCAGATGAATTGGAATATTTGAAGGTAGGATCATAGAAGATCTAAATAGTGCATGAAAACCACTAATTTTCATTCAAAATTGGACAAGGAATGAATGATAGAACAAATACGGTAGAGTCAAGTGAAAAAAAGGATAACATTTTGTGAAAGAGGAGGATGAAACTTGTGTTTCACGCCAGAAAGATGATCTTAAGTGTGCGAGAGTAGTTGTCCTATCACATTGAAATTGAAATTACCATACATTGGGACCCCTACCGTATTTATAGGGGTGAACCAGGGTTTATGTGAAGGTTCTAGGAATCTTTGTTGCTTGACAAAGGTTTTTTTATGAAATACCATGAAGGGACTTTTGTCTTCATCATTTCCGTCAGACCCTTTTGTTTTGGTCCCCTTTCAGACAATATTTTTAGGGGGGGCATCTATTGGATCGATTTTTGCATTGAGACCTAATAGTTATATTTGAGGAAACTAATGGCATAATCTGACATTATGAATAATCTCAAAGACCCAATGAATGGCGCAAACAAGTTTTTTTAGAATGCCCGCAAATTTTAAATCTATTTGAAAAATCCTTGTACATCCAATGAAATATCAACCATCCCTCTTCCACTGAATACAATAAAAAAAATACCAAGTTAGGTGCGCACAAGTGGATATCCCTACGTTAAAGAATTTTTATCTTCACGAAAAGCTCTTGCACATCCAATGTGGCGTCAAATGACCCTCTTGTAGGCTAGAAATATTGTGTGATAACACACAAAACCACATATATAAATATAAGGGAACCCCTTCTTCTAGGTAATCATCTTGAAGTCCAAATGACACTCTTCTATGTGTAATATAGATCTTCTTCATTTGTGAAAAATAAAGATCGCCTCAATTTATAAGATCTGGCGTGACAGGTTCCATGGGGTTACTCCTTTATGGGGGATCATTGTGGTTTGACCCTCTAATATTTATTATTACCCTATGTCTACTATGTACAATAATATCCAATTGTGCACAACTCTGACACCGAGCTCAACCCAATCTTGTTCACATACCATCGTTTTGCGTCTATATCTCCACTCTTGTATGCACCCCCTCCTTGGTGCTCTATGGGTTGCATTTACCCCAACACAACATGTTAAAGACCAGTTTTCATTCACCTCCCATGTCTTGAGTGCATATCATCCTTGAAGTCCTCCAGTCTTGTGAATAGTGATTACATGCTCCCTCAGGTGTTTCTCCAAATTTAAATAACATAACTCTTATATTTTGGGATAGTTATGCTAATCACCATTTATTTTTGGCATAGGTATTCTTGCATGGACCCGAATATAGACCACTCCATCACACCATAATATCCTAGAACTGTTGATGCCTTCCATTCACAAAGCATTAGGGAACATAAGTTATTTAAACCCAAGGGGTGTGGAGTGAGTCCCCCCTGTCAATTCTATGGGAATTAATACTTCTCAATGCCATCTTTCTCAACACATGAAATTAAAATTTTTCCTCACCCCATGCGGTTCACATAGTGTGATCCACCTCAGGAATTTTCCCTGCCCACTTATCTCCATTGTAGGGAGATCTTCCTCACATGGAATTAGATCCTCCTCACATGGAATGATATCCATCTGGGCCACTTCAATGAATAATCCCCACAATAACCCTCATTGGTTTATCTTTCACAACAAAAGTTTCATGTCTAATACTGACTCTTGTTTCTCAAATCATGAATGAATCATGTGGTTCTAGAGGTTAACAACGAATATGTCATTCACCTTCATGGGATACTCTCATGTGTTATCCCCAACACCCCCAATGGTAATCCATCCTAGATTAATCCCTATTTTACACCTTCATGGGATGCTTCTACATGTACACCCCACACCATTCTGAACTACATGAAATTTGATTCCCAACCAACTGGGATATGTAGGAAGCCTCCCCAGGGTTCATTCCCATTATTAACATCCATCATGATCTCCTATGGGTCATATCCATTGTAAGATCATGCCCCTCGCCTGGGATACCTTATCTCTTCCAGGACCACAAGGAATCATTCATGCATAAAACCCACCCCATTTTCTCCAAGTGCCTCTTCCTTAGGTGTTATCCCCAATACCCTCATTTAAAACTACATAGACATTGATTCCCATGAAAAGAAAAAACATAGGAAACCTCTTGGAGGATTAAGAACAACACCCATAACAATCCATCCACTCCATCCATTCTACCCAAATACATCATCCATATCCATCCTGATTTTACCTGAGCCAACACATCCTGGTAAAATCATTCCACCCATCTGTGTAATTCCTACACGTAATTCCCATCCACATAATCACTTCTCCTAGTAGAACTCAGGTAGCTTACAATACATAATTCCTATATCACCCCTCATACAACCAAGAGAAATCCTCTTGCGAAGGAAAGCTAGACATATGTATGACCAACACCATTCCATCTCTAAATACATGTGTTTTGATCTTTATATTTGAAACATGGTGTGTTGGATTCCTCCCAGATGATTAATCACAACTAATGGTAAACCTTGGTGCTCCCCTCCTAGGGGTGTACCTCCCTGGGACACTTATAGTGGTATCCAGATCATCATTCACAGTGTGAAACATTATCTTTATGAGACACACCATACCTAGGCACACCACTTTAGGTGTTCTAACCCTTCTATATAGTAAATATTCATGGTGTTTCTTTATAGGGAGATATCCCTATTATCTGACTCCATATGGATTTTTGTCCAACCTCTCTTTATTTCCACAGGATATTAAACTCATATCTTACCTTGTGTTAGACATGGGATACCTGAGGAAAAACATAGAAGGCATTCCTATGACATAATATTATTTAATATTGATATGGGTAAGATTCAATTTCCTTGCCTTTGAGAAGTCCTCCTATGAGGAAGAACACATGTGACCAATGTTCTACTGTGTAGACATGCCAACAATTCCCAATGTGACTACCCCCTAACTGAAGGTTGCAGCCCTGCCAATACCCCATAGAATATCTTGACACAAGCACCAAAATTTACTAGTGTCCCAAAATAGACGGAACTAGGAATGATTTTCATGAATCACATAATAATAAACAAGGGAGACCTAGACTAGAAAAAAAATTTGATAGAGGAATCTGTGGAAGGATGAATCGATATCCCGCCATCCCATTTCCATCAAGGAGAAGACATTTCCATAAATTTGATGAATTTAACTCACCTTTGAAAAGTGGGAATATGGGAAAAAACTCATTCTATAGGTTCATAACATGAGAGGCATACACATCTATATGAAAGCATCCAAAACAATTATTTTCACAATCAATTCCATGGTATAAAAGATAAATATACATAATTTATAATAAATACATTTCAATATACAATATTATTATTTTATTATTTAAAAGTACATTAATGCTTTGTTAATACTAGGATGATTATCATTTCTTATGTATTTTTTAAACCATGAATTTATGACAATAAGAGATTTTCTAGTGACATAATTTCATAAATAATACCTTCATAGATGAGTGAAATTTTCAATAAAAGAATCAATATATTTATCTAACAATTTATTGAGAAAAGTAACTATTTTACCATCAATATAAGGAATAATATAAAAATACACTGACAGGAATTCACTCAATCCCATAAGAGTAATTTGAACCTTATGTTGTGTTTCTATCAATTTTACACAAAAAATTCATCTTATATTCTAAATGACTAAAATATATAATGAATTTTCATGCCTAAATCACTATGATTTACATTAAATGGATAAAAAGATCCAAAGAAATCATAAAATTTAACTTCTCCTATTTCTTTTTGTCAACAAAAAATAGAAAATGGTTGGCATAAGATAATATAATATAAAATATGAATAAACCTTCATAAGAATAAATACAACATTAATCTCCAATGCCTTAATAATATCACCCAATGTTCAACATTAAGCATTCCATAATTAACTAAATGTAATCCTCTTGAAAATACGATTGACTAATAATGAAAACCCAAATATTCGAAATATTTCTTCACATAATCTTCCGAGATAAAGTTAAAATTTTATCTAGACAATATCAATCGCTCATAAAGTAGAATACCAAATATTAATATCCCCTTATCATAAAATATGTAAAATATGATAATATTTTCCACAATAAAATAATATAATATTAAAAAAGGTTTATCAACATTTATTCCTCAAATAAATTCACATGTTGTACTTAATGTTTTCCTTCACATTAATCATATAATGTTCCAAAAATTATGATAAACCTTTATCCAAATTAACCATAATTTCCTCAAAATTAATGTATGTATAAACACTTATGGTTATCTATATATTATATCATAAATAAAATAACATTATTTTCTAATATAGTTAATATTAAATCATATGATAAACATAATGGTTATATATATTTCAAGCATGTATTCTTTCTAAAATGCAATAAATATCTCCAAAAATATCCCTAATCATCTTAAACTCCCTTCACATAAAATCTCCATAGGGTATCTATACCTCTAAATTTATAATCAAACATAGACATATTAATCCATTATGGTATCTCTATAACTTTATAACTTCTAAAGTTATATAAAACCTTAATCTAATATTAATTATAATTACCCATAAATTAAACAACACCAAATTATATGATTTATAACAAGGGTTTCACTTTATTACATTTTTAGGATCTTTTAAGATTACATATTTTGGATAATTATAAAAATATTACATAAAATAGTGTAAATTTCCACAAAATTTACATTTTTTCCAGAAAAAATAGGTTTCTATGTTTACACTCCAGTTTCATCCTTGAAATTTTTACTTCATTCAGGTCTTGTTACCATTGACATTTCTATAATACATAAACATCATTAACCCTCCTGAAAAATATTTTAAAATATTTTATGATTAAAAAATCATAGAAAGTGATATAAAAATAAAGGTATCTTGTTATTCCTCTAATAAGTTCATAAAAACTCATAACAAAATTTTATTTTTTACATAACAATCACTGAGTGAAAAAAAATCGTTACCCACTCATGAAATAAAATTCATAGACCAATGTTTTTATGAAACATTTTGATTGAAAGCATGAAAAATTTCTAAAGACGAATATTACATTGGAAAAACCTGAGATCTCTTAAAACAACCTTTCACCTTTACAAGAGTATCATTTTTTAATTATTTAGTTCATTATATTACTTTATGAAATAAAATTGTGTCACTTAAGTCCATAAAAATAATTTAAAACTCATTTATGTATCATGGGACATTATTTTTACATTAACCCTTATAATAACCCTTACATAGGAAGAACCATTATGGTTAATTCGAACATATCCCTTAGGATTAACTTAATTCAAGTTAAAAATGTCACATTAACTAATGCATTGGAGAGATATATCAAGATCACCCATTATTAGAGCTATATTGGTCTCACCCATTATCATATAAAAATCATAAGAATCTCATAATGATAAAAAACATAAAATTATTTATTTATATGATAAAAATTATTTTTTTGGACACATATACAAAAGCGATTTCTTGCTTTACTCAAAAATAAGAATACGAATTCATTTTCCGGTTGAAAACACTTAAAATGAAAAATTACAAGAAAAATGAGAAATAATATTTTCATTTAAAAATGATCAATTTTAAAGGATTATTGATAATTAATAACAACTATAATGAGTCGAAAACATTGTTTAAGAACCCGATTCTATCTTTGAGGTAAGAATATTATCTTTTAGGTTGTTCTTAAGTAAGTGGAGGAAAAAGTGGGTTACAAGCCGTGTAACCTAGGTTCACATTGTGTAATTGGGGTTATACACTGTATAATTATGATACATGCCAAGCAGTGGTCTGGCTAGGAACCGTATAAAAACTGGCACCACACGTTATGTAGGTTTAAGTAAACGTCATGGACAATTTTGTTTTTGTAAAATCGGGAAGCAACATCGTTTTTCTAAGATGGGCAGGAACTCACACCTTCATTCAATGAATAGAACTCCCAGGTGATCCGATGATAGGGTGGCCTTCAGTTTAATCATTCGATCTCTGATTCAAACATCGTTAGATGTGTTGGAATCCCCTATATGATCTATCGACTCCTCTTGATCCATTCTTTATGATTTATTCTCACAACATAGTTATCTACGCTTGGATGTTTATTCTAATTTTATAGATATACTCCCTTCTAGGTGGAATTAGAGGCCAATGATGGACGAGGAGAATTACACTAGCATGAGGTAGGTGGTCTCATGCCTTTCGATAATTTTCAATTTTAATATATGTACCATAGTGTCATATGCCCATTTTATGGGTATCACATTGAAGGAATATAGTCTATAGTCTATTATCTATTTTTTAGGTAACTTATTAAGGGTTTTAAAGCATGTTAAGGGATGTTTACCTTGATTAAGGGCCACCCCATGAGTGTGTTTCCTGTGAATGACCATTTATGGTTATTTGACATAGAATACATTGGAGGAATTCCTTGAATTCCATTATTGGGTTATTATAATTGAGGTTGATTGAATGAAAATCCATGTAATAATTTAATTTACATGTGTTTCTTTTGAGATGAATTTTCCCTATGAGTTATTGACATTAAATCCATGTAATAGTTAAATTTATAGGTGTTTCTTCTTATATAAAATGATAAAGGGATAAATATCAATGGGTGAGATAGACCCTCAAGTTAAAAGGAAAGGCTGGGCTCATATGACTATTGGACCTTATACATTGGGTGAACCATGACCTCAGTTAAGGGACAATGGATAGACTCAATGTGGGTATTATAATGTTATATTGTGAGCGAGACATAGATATAGTGGTCAGGCTCATGTAGACTTTATATAAATGTCAAGAGAACCTTGAATCCAATGAGGGATTATATGGATAGGATCTATTAGAGGCTGTTTATATGTCACTATTTGATATTTACTTATAATTTGAATATCAAATGGAATCACTTATGACATGTTTTCCAAGGAAAATAACAAGCTTAGATTCAGTCTTTACATATATTTTTTAGAGGGTATTTTGAGACATCCTCTGGGAATACATTTGTACGATGATTTTCAGGCCTAGGCCATATCTCAAAACATATAAAATTCAATGTATTTTAATTGATAATGAATATAAAATGAATGAAAATAAAAACTAGTACTTTTATGAATCTTTACTTTTGAGTACTTCATAGTTTGTTGCTTTACTTATTGCGAAATGTCTGTTATATATATTCACGGATATATTCAAATAGAACATGGGTCGTTGCCTATTTGGATTTTTTCTCACCCCATTTTTGGGTCATGTTTTTGGGCCCAAAAAGAATATGTTGTTTCTGGTGTCAATAGAAGTAAGAACCCTTCTTCAGGTACTTCATTGCTATTTAAGAGCACAAAACATGGGACCTAGCTGAGGGATGTGATGCATCTGAGTTTCTTTTGTTCCTTTCTTTTACTATTTTTCACATATATTTTGTATTACTACAATGTGAAATATTTTTTCTATTTTTATAGAACATGTAACAAGCAACATCATATTTATATTCTATGGCATCAGGATTCATATTATCAATCCTATATTGTTTACTTATTTTGTATGGTATTACTAATTCCGCTATCTGTTTATTATACCTATGGTGTTATACTCTGCCAATGAGGGCATAATCTCACTATGATCATCACCTATACCCTCACTACTAGTTAGCATCCTTTAGAATTTGGGGAGATGCGCTTGAGGCCATGTGGAAAACTAGGCTCAAAGAACTATCAGGGGGAATTTGGACTTCGGACATTCGAAAGTGGTATCAGAGAATGTTTTTTTCTAGTTCGACTAATAGTTTGGTGACATTAGACAAGGTTAAAGAATGAAATGGAGTTTGGCAACAAACTATTCCCAGTATTAGCAACCTCGTGTATAGGTAAAAGAAAAATTGTGTCGAATTGATTTTTGATTTTTAGATTTCGACTTGTTATAGTTTATTTGATTTCACCATTGGGTGACTAACTTTTATTGTGTTGTTGTTATTGATATCATTATGGTTCTATTTTGTTGCATCCTAATGAGATGAGGGTATTCCATCTCATGTATCATAAAGGAACTTGTTAGAAATCCTATTCCATGCATTATTACCTTTCCATTTAGAGAGCATTACTGATTAGAAAATGTTGTGATAGTTTCCAAGATAAATATACCTACCATTGTGATAGGTGTTTTGGAAGGTGTTCTGATTCTAATTGGATGGACTTCTAACTTTTATCCATAAAGTGTATGGGCCCTCTTAAATCGTAATTTTGTGGACCATTTTTCAACCTCAAATTTTATATGGTGTGCTATATTTGGATTTTAAACATTGATTTAGCGAGAATAAGAGCTCTAACAGATCATAATTGCATATACAATTGACTTAATTTGAAAAACTGGGGGTTTTGGTGATGTTTTAGAGGTTTACTGCAGAAAATCCCAAATAACATGGTGAGTGTTACTATGAACACATGCCATGTGTTCTTCTATTCAGGAAGAAAACTTTCATTTAGCACCCAACGTGTAATATGTGTACACACCATGTTAAAAGTGACATTGTGTCTGGCCGCATGAAGAAGAACACAAAATAATGTTATTAGAAAAGTACATAGTTGTGTACTTTTGCTGCACATCATGTTATATTATAGAGGATGACCCCATGTGGCTCTAGACAATGTAGAGTTATATGTCCATGAGGAAATACTTTAGTACACATAGTGTCCCAGCCTTACATATAGTGTACCTGGGAAGGTTACACACCCAGTCAGGTTGAAGAACATGTCTGGGTAAGAGAATGAGGGCACATTATGTGTATGGTTTCTACAATCCATGTAGTACTCTTTTGGTAACCTTTGAGGGTTTTCTTATCCTGTTTAGTTGTTGCGCCCTTGAACTGTGAACCTTGATAATGTACTTGAACTATGGTGTCTGAATGGCCTTGTAGAGTCATGCCTCCATAACGAAAATCATTTCTACTCTATGAGAGTGGAAATGATCATATAATAGAGGTGGTAAGCCATGGTCTACTAGTGGAGACTCCAGTCATACTAGTTTCGACACCAACTGTTATACCAGATGCATGTGCGGATGCACAGTTCTGTGAAGGTATTATGAGGTCCACACAAATCATTTGGAGAGCTCCACTCCCTTTCATATCTATGGAAGATCTAATGTGAGTGTTCCAGTAGATACATCCACCCAAATATTTGGGGGATGATAGAGCATAGGCTGTAGAGTAATATTGAGAGGCCAAGTTATTGATCTTTGAGCATCTGGATACGCTTTTAGAGAGGAGGGTCAAGCTCACTACATATCTGCTGCATGATTCTGCCAAAAGATGGTGGGATGTTTCCAATAAGATGGAACGTCATCGAGATATATCTAGGGATTATTTTTAGAATGTATTCTATGATTAACTCTATCCCAAGATATTTAGGGATCAAAAAACCTAGGAGTTTATGCATCTGGACCAGCGCGCTTTATCAGTAATGGATTACTCGGCCCACTTTACCGAGCTCTAGTGCTTCACACCTTCCATGATGGGTGATGATATCTCAAAGGCTATGTGTTTTGAGGATGGTCTCAAGTATGACATCCAATCACATGTAAATTAGTTCCAGATGACTACTGTATCTATTATAGTGAGTCAGGTGATGATTACCAAACCTAATGTTAGGGAATCTGGAGGTTCAGGCCAGGGCAGTTTGACACCGAAATCTAGTACTCTTTGGACTGGTAGTAGGAAGTGTCATTAGGATTCATTCTCGCTGTGATTCTAGCAGTCAGAACATAAATTTATGTAACCATGTGAGGTACCCCCAGTGTGGAAGAGTTGGGCATACAAGACCACATTGTCTAATGGGCCCAGTCGAGTGTTGATCTTGTAGCAAGAATGGACATATACAATGCTTCTACAGGATTTTTCCACAAGAATCTTGTGAGAGAGGTTCTAAACTAACTCCACATTCAGCAATAGTTTCATTATCTTCTCACAAATTAGGGAACTCGAATAAATCATGTTATTCAATCCAAGGTGGTGGTCGTGGATGTGGTAGCTAGACCCCAAGTTCATAGTGACAACATGGTGGATAAACTCAAGGTATCTAGGTTATGTCATAGGTCCACAGTAAAATTCACACTTATCCAATTCAACCGACCCAACATGAATAGAATCCATGAACCTCTACTATCATAGGTACTATTATAGTTGCCTCTGTTTTAGCTTCTACACTATTTGATATTGGGGATTCACATACATTTATATCTGTACCCATTGCGGAGATCCTTCGGCTCTCTATTTTTATTTCTAATGATGTTATGATGATGGATACTTCGTTAGGGATTAGAACTAAATGTTTGCATCAGTTCAAGGAGTGACCCATTGAGGTTGGTGGGTGTCACTTCTTATGGGATCTCTATGAATTAGAGATGACAGGTTTCGATGTCATTCTTGGAATGGAATAGTTGTTCTCCTTTCAATAATTTATTTATTTCTATCACCACATGATGATTTTTACATCACAAGAGGGAGGAATTTTCAAAAAATGTTATTAGGATGTTCAAGAGAGCTGAGCTAGACCCAAGAATCGTGGTTGGGTGGGATGGAAACCCAGATTGTGAGTTTATATATAGATGACCATGTAACATGTCAGATTAATTTCATTACAATAGTCTATCATTTCAGGGAATTATTCCTTAAAAATTTTTCAATTAACCTCCAGTGAGAGAGGTAGATTTCTCTATCGAGATAGTGCCAAGAGATGCACCAGTATCGATTCCTCCTTACAGGATAGATATGACAAAGTTTCCAGAGCTCAAGAGGCAGCTAGAGGACTTAGAAGCCAAGGGTTTCATCCGAACTAGTACTACCCCTTGGGGTTCTCTAGTCCTTTTTATAATAATGGCAGATGATACCCTTAGGATATGTGTGGATTATTAGATATTAAACCAGTTGACTATTAGGAAGCGGTGTCCTCTACCACTAATAGATGATCTCTTGGATCATATATGATGATCTTCGGTTTTATCTAAGATTGATCTGAGATCCGATTATCAACAGCTGCATTTAGATCACCAAACATACATCGCACAACCTTTTTGAGCATGTATGATTCGTATGAGTTTCTTATTATGGAATTCGGTCACATAAATGTGCTAGTGATTTTCATGGCATTGAGGAACCTAGAATTCCATGATTATCATGACCAGTTCATTTTGGTTATCTTGGATCATAGTTTGGGAAATTCTCATAATCGACATAACTATCCCACACATATTGCAAACATTTTGAGTACAGTGAGAGAGCATCAGTTATATGCTATGCTCAGAATGTGGCCCTTTTGTATGGATCATATTCACATCATGGGTCACATTATATAGAGATATAAGCATCAGTGGATCCAGAGAAGGTGATAGTCATTGTTTATTGGGAGAAGCTGAAGAATTCCTTTGAGGTGTGGAGTTTCTTGGGGTTGGATGGTTACTTCAAGTGTTTCATAAAAAATTTCACATGTTTAGAAACACTGTTGATGGGATGACTAAAAAGGTTGATAAGTATGTATCAGATGATTCCTATGAGATTGCCTTTCAGGAGCTAAAAGAGAGACTTAATTCTTCACCGATAATGGGTTTTCTAGAGCTGGGAAGAAGTTACACTATTTACTAAAACACATTAGGTATTTGACTATGAGCTATGACTATGTTGGGGGAACGAGTCATTGTATATGGGTCATGATAGTAGATTCCACATGAGAGGAATTATCCGACACATGACCCCAATTTGTAAATAGTTGTTATTTCATTGTGCTGTTGGAGACATTAATTATTTGGAGAGAGTTTTATGGTATAAAAATTCCACAAAAGACTCAAGTACATCTTCAATCAACATGATTTGAATCTGAGGCATTGAAGGTGGGTGGAATAACTTCATTCCTTAAGCATTATGCATTCCTACATGAATGGTAAATGAAATTTAGTGGCCAATGCTATGAGTAGGAGGAATTAAATAAAGGCAGTGAAAAAGTCTAGTAGAATGTGGAATCTTATGGTGTTATTCTATGAGATGCACTTTTAGGTCCACAGTAGACATGGAAAAAGGTTTATTTCATCCCAATCTATTATCTCCACCATAATGGATAGAGTGATGATGAGGGTAGATATATGATTCTGAAGACCTTGTTCTATAGGAGAGTATGTTAGGCGACGACCCTCCTCTTGGTTGGAAAGTAGGTGATGATGAGATCCTACACATACATGGACGTGTCTGGGTGCTAGTGAATATACGTGAGGAGTTGATGCAGGAGTTTCATGCTTAATCTTCGGTAGTACATCTCTAGGACACCAAGATGTATTGTGACTTACGTCATCAGTATTGGTGGCTAGGTATGAAGATAGAGGTATCTGGTTTTTTTACAAGTTGTTCCACCTATCGCTGGTGAGGGAAGATCCTTAGTGACCGACTCGACTTTTACATCAGTTACCTATTCTCTAGTGGAAATGGGATGATGTCGTGATGGATTTCGTGATTGGTTTATCAAGGACTCCTAGAGGTAATGATGCTGTGTGAGTTATTTTTGACAGTGTTATAAATATCACTTATTTATTACCGATCAAGGAAACCTTAAATGTTGATTATCTCAAGTGGTTGTATATCCAAGGGGTGGTACGACTACATGGGGTCCCACAATCGATCATTTCAGATAGGGATGGATATTTTATGTATCATTTCTAGAAGATTTTTTAGAGGGGTCTGGGTGAATAGGTGCTCTTGAGCATAACATACCACCCTCAGACAGATGGCCAATCAGAGCACATGATACAGGTGCTAGAGGACATTCTACAAGTGTGCATCCAAGATTTTTGGGATCTTGGTAGAAGAACATTCCTCTGGCTACATTCACCAATAATATTAGTTATCAGGAGAAAATTCAGGTGGAACCTTACCAGGACCTTTAAAGTAGGCCATGTTGTTCAACCCTATGATGGATGGAGGTAGGCGAGGCAGCTTTATTGGTACTGTATCTTGTTCATGACACTTCTGAGCGGGTCCAGGTTATTCAGAAGTGGATGAATATGGCACAATATCTCCAAAAATCATACATCGATCATAGAATATGACCTCAAGAGTTTGAGGTTAAGGATCATGGTTTCATTTGTGTTTCACCAACATTGGAACACAATTGGATCAGGAGATAGTGAATGCTTTCACTGAGATATGTCAGGCCATTTGAGATTTGGGAGATAGTCGGGTTAGATTCCCAATCGTTTGTAGTTACCTTAGAGGCATCGAGCCATGCAAGATATCATCCATGCATCTCAGCTGTTCCACAATCACTCATACCCATCTCACATTTTTCATCCTAATGAGGTTGAGCATCAGGTTGATGCATCCATTGGGGATCATTAGATACGTATAGTTGACAGGAGAGTGGAGGTTCTTTATGGCTGGTTAGTTCCACTAGTATGGGTGCTAGGGAAGCATGACCGTTTATAGGATGATACATTGGTGCAGGATGGTTATGTATGTGCTCAGTGGCCAAATTTTTTCTCATACGAATCTTTTCCACCCTTGGAAAGGAAATTCAAGGAAAAATATTTTTAAGGGGGGAAGTTTTTAAGAACCCGTTCTTCATTTGGGGCACGATTCTTCTCTTTTTAGGTTGTGTTTAAGTAAGTGGATGAAAAATATGGTTACATGCCCGATAACCCAACTGCATGCCCTGTAATTAGGGTTACACATAATTTAATCCCAATACATTCCATGTAGTGGTCTATCTAAGAACCATACATAAACTAAAACTACATACCGTGTAGTTTCATGTACCTATAGTGTAATTTTTTCTGTGTGTCAAATTGGGAAGTATCGTATTTTTTCCTTAGATGAACATAAAATCACCCCTTCATTCAACAATACCATGTCTATGTGATCTAAGGATAGGGTGACCTCCTATTTCGTCCTTTGATCTCCGATTTGAACACCTTCATATGCATTGGAATTCCCTCGAAGAGATCTCGATTCCTTTTAAGCCATTATTTATGTTTTTTCTACCAACCTAGTTTTCAAGGATTGAGTGTTTATGCCCATTTTGTAGATCTACTTCATTATTGGTTTAATTAGAGGCTACCATTGGATTCAGAGAGTCATACTAGCATGAGGTAGGTGGTCTCGCACCTTTAGCTAATTATCATATTAAATATATGTTCCAGTGTGCCACACACACATTTTTAGGGTGTTGCCTTTAATGAATATTTTCTATTTCTGTTCATTGTTGTTTTTAGGTATTTTATTAAGTGTTTTAAATCTTTTTAGGTCTCTTTACCTTGATTAAGGGCCACCCAATGGCGTGTTTCCCATGAAAGAACATTTATGGCCATTTGGACTAGGATTCCTATTAAGACTATCATGAAATACCTTCTTGGTTTGTTTTAAAATAGGTTGACTGAATACTAATCCATGTAATAGTTTAATTTACATGTTTTTATTATGAGAAGAATTCCGCACATGAGTTATTGAAGTTCCACGGATTGAATAAAAACAGAGAAGGGGGTGTTAAATCAGTTGTTCATTTTTATATGTTTCAAAACATTAAGAATATTTACCCCTACAAACTGTAAAGATTTATTTCTATATCATACTTTAGAAAATACTTATTCATGCACAAATGATAAAGCAATTAAAGAACACATGATTTAAAAGGTTTCACCTTAATGTGAAAAACTACATTCTTTCTGTAGCCACTTCCATGGGTCTATAGAAATCCACACTAATGAATAATTGAAAACAACTTATGATAACTCCCATTAGACACCTTATAACTTTAGATAGGAAATATTTTACTGAATCTCATCAGCTTATAATGTTTTATTATAGAAAAATTGATCCAAACAAAAGAATAAAAACATTGTTAAAACTGTCCCACAAATTCTTAGTCTGAATCTTCAATCCAATATGGCTAAGTCTTATATTCTCATTATGGTAAAGATGATTCAGATTTCCACATAATTAAACACTCAAAAATTTGGTTACAAAATGCTCAGAAATCAAGTTCTGAATTGTTCAGAAATTATGTTCTAAATTTCTCAGAAATTATTTTCAGAATTGCATAGAAATCAGGTTCTAAATTATTCATAAATCATCTTCTAGATTGTTCAAAAATCAGGCTCTTAATTTATTAGAAATCAGGTTCTGAGTTTTTTAGAAATCAGGGTCCAAATTGTTTAGAAATTGGGTTTCAAATTGCTCATAAATCAGGTTCTGAATTGCTCAATAATTAGGTTCTGAATTGATTAGAATTTAGGATCTTAATTGTTTAGAAATCAGGTTCCGAATTGTTTAGAAACCAAGATCTGAATTTTTCATAAATATGGTTCCGAATTATTTGGAAATTACATTTCGAATCAATCTGAAATGTGGTTCTTATTTTTAGAACAATGATGTAGGATCTACTTTTCAGCTTCCTTTATGTGATTTTGATTTTTCCAAAATTCTCCATCATTTATTCAAAAGATTTTATCATGAAGGTTTTCATGATTTTTGATATCTTTTGGATTATAAAGGCATCATCTAATTTTTTAGAATGTTTGATAAAATTTATAACTTTTGACTTTTCACACTTCAACAACATCTCTTTCAAAAATCATCTACAACAAAAATACTTCTTCGTTCAATAACTTGTTTCTTTGGATACTTCCTACTCAACATTTTCATTCATCCTCTTTAAAAAAAATATTATACAAAAACAATATCTCTCTACAAATACAAAAAAGTTTTTAAAAAGAATTTATCATCAATGTGCTTAAATATATCTCTTTTGATTTACTGAAAACCCTCATTAATAACTTTTCCAACTCCCATATTATTTCACAAATCATCTTTTGAAAGAAACTGATATTTTTTTTGAATTTTATAAAAAAAAGTCTTTCTCAAAATAGAGATTCCTGAAACCACACTATTGGATAATATAATGTTTTTGATGTAACTTCATACCTTTGTGGTAAGAAAATTTTGTGGCCATGGAATGGTAATTACCCCCCTCTTCTTCATCTCTCAATATGATCTTTTCTTTTCCAAATTTTCTTTTCCCATACACCATTATACGATAACCACATCTTCAGATTAAAAATAATGAAGATTAGTAAAACAAAGTAGAAAGTTTTTACTTTAAATCCCATTTTTCAACATAATCCAAACAACGATGGGGTTATTCCTTATGAGGTTTAGGAATACATGGGTGGGGGCTGAACATGATGTCACATCCTCAGTTCAAAAAAATAATTCCTTCAACATTTATTTTGTAATGATAACAGCAATATGATACTTTATTGAAATGTATTCCAAGAAAACATCTCCAGAAACAACTTTCACTTTATAAAGTAATACTTTATATCAATGTTTCTTGATCTTAAATTTTGGACACGATTCTTCGAAAGATCAATTGCACAATAATTTTCACAAATTTTCTTCAATGTTTTAGAAACTTTTTACTTTCAAATATTCCAACTGAACTTTCATCCAGTACATTTGAGTAAAATACTTAGTGACTACAACATATTTTGATTCAGGTGTGCTCAACGTTACTGATATTTGTTTCCAAATATGCCAACTCACACAATTTTCATCTAGAAAAAATGTTCCTCCTAATTTTTAATTTCTATCATTAAAATATCCAGCCCAATCATCATCAGTATAACCAAGAAACATCATCTTACAATTTCTATTGTATAATAACCCATGTGAAGTTATTCCTTTGACATATCTCAAAATCCTTTTTTTATCTAACATATGTGATTATTGTGGATTACTTTGATACATGGAACATAAATTCATGGCATAAAAAATTTCAAGCCTCAAATATGTAATGTAAAGAAGACTTCCTATCATCTTCTAAAAGTCCTTATTATTCAAATTTATTCCAGATTCATCTATACTCAACTTCGTGTTCACTGAAATTGGATTTGAAGCTTCTTTGTATTAAGCCATCCCAGAGCACTTTAAAAATTCTCTGGCATACTTTTTCTGGAGATAAGTAGATGTTTTCTTTGGTTAAACTTATAATCCAAGGAAAAAGTCTGTTGTGCCAACATTGAGATTTCAAAATTCTTCTTCGTTTCATTAGAAAACTCTTCACAAACATTTTCTTTATCCCCATAAAAATTTATATCATCCACATAAACAATTACAATTAATGTTCCAGATTCATCATATTTCACATAAATGTTATCCACTATTCCTTTCAAAATCATAATCATTATCCAAAAAATTTCAAGCTTAGAATACCAAGAACATGGGGGAATTTTCACTCCATATAAAGTATTCTTCAATTTAAAAACATTGTTTTCATCCTCATCAAATTGATACCGACAAGGTTGCTCAATGAAAACGTCATTCTCAATCTCACTATTTAAGAAAGAAGACTTTACATACATATAATAAAAATTGTAATTTTGATACGAATCTACTGCAAGGAACATTCGAATAGTTTCTAGACTTGAAATGGAGAAAAAGGTATCATTAAAATACTCACATCTCACCTGTACATATCATTTACAAATTAACCTTTCTTTGTTTCTTGAAACTTATCTATGCTAATTCAATTTGTTTCTATAAACACACATGGTTTTGATAAATGTTTTATTTTTTGGGCTTAGAATAATTTCCCATGTTTCTTTATTCTCAATTTGATCCAACCCATCATTCATAACATCTACCCATTCTTTATATTGAATAATCATTGAAACTGATTCAGGTTCAACATTTGAGAAAAGTGAAGTCTTATTTTCTAATATCAACTTCCTTTTGGTCTAAAATAGATCCTTTAGATTCCCAATAAGGTTTTTAGATTCAACATGTTGTCATAAGGTATGAAATTTCAATGTTTCTTTTTCATTTGGAATTTCCTCATCACATGATTCTTCTAAATAATGACAATAATGTTTTGAATTACATTCACTATTGTTGGAAATATCCAATTTATCATCCTTATAACTTTCAACAATCGTTGTTATGGAAATTTAATTTTCAATTAAATTCAAGTCATATGATTCCACCAACAATTTTAAATGTTTATTCCAAAATTTTTATCTCATCTGATTTAGTGAATAGCCCATGAAAGTTCTTTCTCCAGCTTTCTCATCAAACATTCCCAAATAAGGATTTTTGACTATCAGAAAAAATTGAATTCCCAAAAAAATGAAGTATTTCAACGAATGTTATTTGTTACACCACATTTCATTAGGATTCATGCTAGTTTCTAGTCTCAAAAATATTCTATTTTGAACATGTATAGTAGTACTAACCGCTTCTCTCCAAATTAATTTTTAATGTTTTTATTATTTTAACATATTTCTTACCATTTCCACCAATCTTATATTCTTTCTTTATGCTACCCCATTTTCTTGTTGAGTATTTGGAGAACTATAATGATTATTGATACAATGTTTCCTCAGATAATCTCTAAAAGAATTATTTTTGAATTCAGTACCATTATCTATTATTAACTTTTTGATGGAAGCCCCCAATTATTTCTCAACATCTTTTCTGAAGAATTTGATCATTTAAATATCCTGTGACTTGTGCTTCATGATCGTGATGTTTTTCATCCAAGTGAAATCATCAATAATAGCAATAAATTATTAGTAATTTTTTTTATTGAGGTCTCATCGCTCCACATAAATCTGAATCAATAACCCCAAGTGGTACGGTAGATTGAATCTCAACTCTTTTATAAATTTTTTTAGTCATTTTTAATTTCTGACAAGTAATACAGACATCATCATCTCTTCTTTTAAATTATAGAAAATTCTATACATCATAATATTTTGAATGTTTATTCATGTTTTTCCTGTCCATGGTGGACATGTCTTCGGTTCCAAGACTTGTTTCTATATTTCGCACTCTTGTAACATGATTTATTGAAATATTCTATTTGAAATAGATTTCAACCAGTTATTTATCCTTTTGTGGAGACTTTTGAATCATTCATACTTTTGATGATGCAAGAATCCTATTTGAAGATTGATTCCTTTTCAAAATAAAAATGATGATTTAAACTAAGTATGTTATGTTTTATCCCTTCAATAAGTAAAACATCATTATATTTCAAATTATATACTTCAATCTCATCCATTCTGATTCCTATGATTTCTAAGTAACAGTCATTTCCAAAAGATACTAATCCAACATTATGACTTTGAACATGTTTTAAATTTTTTATATCCCATATAATATGTGAATAAAAACAACTACCAAGTATCCATGATTTGTTCCTATTACTTGCCTTTAAATATGTCTCAACAACCAAACCTCTTTCCAAAACTTTACTATTTTTAGATATCTATTATTTTCTATCATAAGAAACTTGTTCTGGAAGAAGTGTTATTTATAATTCAGCATGTTGAATAGAATGATCACAACTTCTAAAAACGTCTTCTAGAAATTCAAAATGATTCATTGTTGGAATGATTCTTGTGTCTTGAGGGTTTAACTTTTCAACCTCATGTATGTTATAAAAGTTGCTCATTCTTCTATCACTATTTCTTCCATTTTTTTCCAAATTTATTCTGGGTAAAGATTAGTTATGCCAACAATTATAAGTTATATTCCCATAGATTCCCCAACACTAGCAGTAGCCATAAAATATGGATGTTCTATTCATGAATGATGATTCACTATAGAAACATTGTTGAGGTCAGTGACTTCTTTCAACTCTAACATGAACACGAAGTGGACCATATTATATTTTGAGCGAGTTTTCTTATTTTTTATAATTTATAGGGTGATGACTTCATTTCTCCACCCACACTTTCAAAATAAATTTTTTGGAACCTAAACAGTTAAATGAATCAGATGAAACATTATTTTTGGTAAGAGAATATTTCACCTGATTCTCATATTGATCCTTATCATCAACTTTAGAAGTCTCCGATTTTTATTCTGATGCTTTGTTGAAGTTTTCAATAATATTCCTCAATGTATATTCAGACTCAAGAAATTTTAATTTCAACTTTTTATCATCTTCTTCCGTATATTCCAGCTTCCTGCTGTGATCTTCAATCATCTTTTCCTATTCAAAAATTTTAGGTTTGTAACCTAGAATCTTCTGAGTGTATTCATTCTCTTTCATGATGAAATCTTTCCATCCATCATTAACTTCTTCACGATCATTCTCCATTACTCTAGTTTCTTTCTTGAGAGTTTTTTTCTCAATATACAAAATGAGTTCGGTTATAAGCTAAAACTCTCTATAAGTTTCTTCACTACCTTTTCCCCTATGTGAGGAATCTTTTTCTTTCATAACTTTTGAAATGGTGGTTATAAATGTTTCTTAACATTAATCTTTAGATTAATTATTTTCATTTGATTTTGATTCAACCTTTTTACTCGACAAACCTATTTTTTTTCTAGTAAACTTCTTATTCCATATATTTGAATACTTTTCTTCTTTATTAGTTTTGTCCCACTTCTACCATTGATGAATGGTTAACGTGGAGAATTAATCTCATCGCGTCGTGGAGACGGTAGTCCGTATGTACGCACGAGCGATGATATCATTCTCATGATCATGGAATTGTATTGGAGTGTATGTTTACTATTTCATAATCAATATCACTTTACAATAATCATATATAGTAATTATGTACACCATTATACCCATACAAGTAAGGTGGAGGTGGAAAATAGATTACACCACGGTGTGGAGACGGTATTCCGTACGTACGCACGCTCGAGGATTTCGTTTTCCGTAGGATGGATAGATGGTGAAATATGGTTGTTTCTTACATATAATAACATATCAGTATATGATTGATACTGATGTTATTACTTCATAATGAAACAACCAAAGAAGAAGAAGTGGAAGAAGAAATAATGTTGAAAGAATCGGTAACAGACATTACCTCTTCATTGAAGCACCTCTTTGAGACCTCCTTTTAAGGCACTAAAATTGGTCTTTGAAGAAGACCAGGACCTCTAGGATGTTTCTAGGGAAGTGGAGAAGAGAATTTGGCAGGGGTTGGCCGAGCATGAAGGCTCAAAGTGGTGTGAGGAAGAGAGGGAGGAGGTTCCCTTTTATAAGGGTGGAGAGGGGCACATTTGGAAGAACTAAAAATATGATTTTATTATAAAGCCATATTCGGTTTTAAATAGCTCCAAATTGATTTATTTCGAAGCTAAGGTGGGTATGGGTCGAAATAATATCATCCAATAGAATTTTGACAAGTTTAGGTTTCTATTTTAACCTTATCATTAAGATTTTACTTTAAGTTAAATAATTTTACTTTTACCGTTTCTTCTTGTGTTCTTACACTATAAGGTTAATAAACATACAATAAGAAGCCAAACGAACCCAAAGTTGTTTATTATTAATATATATAACCTTATTTAAGTCATTTGGCCAAACCATAGATTTTTAGGAATAAAATAACAGTTAATAATATAATATTTGTTTTAAAAACTATTTTATGTCAATTTTGACACTATTTAGTAATTGATTTTTGTAAAAATTATAACAGAATGATTAGTTCTAAAAAAGTTAATTAAATCAATAATTACATGTCATATTAACCTATAAATTTAGTGGAATTTATAAAAAGTCTCAAATTTAATTTATTTGGATATTTATAACATCAATTATGTCAATATTTCATTAATAAGATAATTACTGCATCATCTTTGTGTCATAAATAAATTAAATTATTTAATGTCTAAAAATTACAAATAAAATACCATTATTTAAGAAATATTTTTATCTTTCTAATGAATATTTATAGTCGATTTTATCTTATGTATAACCTTATATTAAAAATGATTTACTTAATAAACTTTGATTTTAACTATTTTAACCCTTCTTTAAATAAATTAATAATAAATGTTCTAATCTAATTCATGTGGGCCTAAATGGTCGTATTTTATTCCTAAGGTTGTTTTTGGTCGAAATACACTTATCCAATAGAATTAGGACATGTGTTAGCGTAATAATAATATCATTTTTACCCTTAATTACCCTATTTACTTTTAACCGTGGTAAAAAAAAGTAAAAAGTTACTATTCACCAAAAATTATTTTCATCTCATTGAACCACATTTTACTTACTAACATCAACAGTGTCTCTCGGATTTTTGAAATTCCATTCACAAAAGCGGTAAAATTAAGTTTTATGAAAAATTCATTTTTTTTAACTACCACTTAGTGGTTTCACAATTCATCAAAAATTGAAAGATTTCAGAAAAATACCAAAATTTCACCCTAGGATAATTTTGATATTCCAAATCCAAAAATGAAGTCCATTTCGAAAAATAAAATTTACAAAATTTCAAAAAGTGGTTATTACTATTCATAACAGCTAGTTTTAATAATACCATATCGTTGTTTAGTGAAACTCGGTATTTTGTACTACACACGCTATCGAGGAAGGTCGAAATTGCGTGTAATGCAAGGAAAGTCAAGGATGTATGTTGTGCAAGCTCTATTTGGTGTAGCATACAACACAAGAAATTAATGAAATAAAAAATAATATTTTTCATAAAATCTCAGGGTGTTACATTCTACCCCCCTTAAAATGAATTTCGCCCTCGAAATTCGTCGGGGTTCTAAATGGTTTAATCGAAAGTTTCTTTAATAGAAACCCACATCATAAAAAGGAATACCAAAACCAATCTTTAAAAACAAAATTATGAAATGTAACGGTTACCCAAATAAACTCATCACTAGGTTTCCACATAGTTGAAAATATGGATATGGAAGAAAAATCTAACCACCATGTTATGATGGAGAGTGGTAGAAAACATGGATATGGAAAAGACAACAATCACAAAGCCATAAATTTGTGACGATCTAAGGTACCATCTGATTCATCAGATATAAGATCACTATAACAACATTTTTGGTTTTCAAGATCATTTCCCTAATGTTTATGAAATTGGAATTAGAAGAAATACTTTTGTGATTTTGGAATAGTCTCACCGTTGGTCATTCTTTGGAAAATTTCCACTTCATCTCTTAAATAAATGAAGTTGAACTTTTCATTCGTGATGTGTTAGCAGATCATGTGATAGAATGATGGGTCATTCCATCTGTCTCAAACAAAAGGTTAGAAAAGTTATCAAAAAAATACATAAGTCCATCTATAGTGAGATTAATCATATATGGTTCCTAAAATGGACTTATACTTCATATATCATACTGATTAATATAATAAAACTAGTTTCTACTAAATAGGGATTTCCTGTAGGCCAGTGGTAGGCGATAAAGGCAAGTCGCACTTCGGTTGTGGGTTCGATTCCCACAGCCTTGTCTGACGCGATTGGCTGTCGCCCGTCCTGCAGGTTGTCCTTTTTCTAAAGCTATATTACTATAACATTCCATCAATAATATCGAAAAAAAGTTCTATCCTTAATCAATACTAACATATGTCCAATATAATCCATTATAATCTTTAGGGTTATCTAAAATACTTCGGTCCAAGCTCATAGTATAATGAAAATGATTACTTGAAATGTCATCATCCAAGCATGTGAATACCATCATTTATCCCCCATATATCTTGTTGGTCACATTCTAATCCCGTGAATACCTTAATCCTGTATTCTTAGTTAATACCCATTAATCCTTAGTGAAAACATGAATGATGTCAAAAGTTAACTCTTTCCTCATACCAAAATTCATAAAATTCTATATACTCAAACCATGATATAACCTTCTCCTTATATCAGTCATGAGCTCATGAATACTATCAAACATTTAATTTCCTCCTTATCCCTTCATTATGCGCATATCATCTACATTCCAAAAATATTTGAATAACCTTTCATGGATACTGGTACCATTAATCATACACTTTCAAAACTCAAGGAAAGACAACAATGTAACAATCCTTAGATGTCTCTTTATTCCATAGTACCATGAGATTACTTATACAACATTACACTTGATAAACATGTAATCATTCCACTACCTTCTTAAACCATTGACCGAGCTTCAACAATTCTTTCATCTCACATATCATTTGTAGTCTCTTCATCATCATCAACATAAATACTACCCATACAACCGTACTGATTCTCTTCATGAGACTTTCCCTTAGGGAATTGGTTTGAATAATGCATGTACATTCCACATTTAAAACATTTAACCATTGTTGATGTCATAGCAATACCATTATCCTCATCCATTGTATTAACTAAACCTTTTCCTTTGCACTTACTGGCTTTGTGTCCTTCTTTTCCACACCCAAAGCATCTTCCAGTGCCCTTGAAACAATCTCCCCAATTCCTCTTCCCACATGATTTACATAAGGGAAATTGAACTTTCTGTCCTCTATGATCATCATGAAACTCCATCTTTCTCTTATTATCTGAGTCGGGAAACTTACCAAAGTTGAGATTATTGATCATATTATGAGACTGCTGATTAGGCATAATAACGATGTTTGGACTTCCAAATCCTGTTTCATTTGGTTTCTCATGAAGAATATCATTCCACTGTCCTTCATATCCTCAATTATCATGACTCTTCATGTTTCCAGCCATTTTCTAAAACCCAAAAAGAATAGTGTGAGAGGTAAAAATCATGCTAGGGAAAACAACATAATAAAGGGGGTAGTACCTTCAATATCTAACATCTTAGGATAAATTCTAAGATCTTCAGCGTAATTCTAGGACTATAACCTATACGTATACCTAACCTTAGGGACATCCCTAGACATACCTTAGAAATATATCTAGGGATCTAACTAATGTTCTCGCATCCTAGTTTCCAAAGGTTGACTAAAACTTTCCTCTAATACCAAATGCAGAGACCCTAAGCTTTACGTACATGGACATTACATTACTTTTGCGGAATACATAGTACATTACAAAAACACACACACAAGGACCATAATAGTTTAGTGTCTTTGGAAACTCGGAATATAATCTTCTAATCGTGGTGAAAGATCTTCAACATCTCCCATAATGATCTTCCATTTTTTTCTTTACTAAAACCATTATTTAGATCATGGGGAAAAGAAAACATAAAAGGCTGAGATCAAATGCTCAGTAAGGGTAAACAAAATATATATCAATCACATCATATTCATAAGAACATAACATTTTGGAAATCTTATCCTGAAAAAGAGATCATAATATCATAACATGGGATAAATCAAAGTAGTGAAATGTAATCCCAATAATCATAAATTAAAACATGAAACTTTGTGGCATACACACATAGTCATAGAGAGTAATTTCTTATTAGTCCAGACTCATTTCCAAGACTACCTTAGTGGACAATGTCCATACCTGAACCGAGTTCACTCCTCATTTCAGTCCTGTTTCACTGAACCGGTTTAACCTTCCATTCCAACCATGTCAATCTCATGAGATATAAAATCTTTACCCAATGCATTGGATGGAGATATAGGTCCCACCAATCTCATAATGATACCATTCTTATGTGTTCCACAAAATCATAAATCATACATCATTGCATAACCCATGTAATAAAAAATGGAATCTTAAACATCGTGACATCATAAAAAAATTCATAGAAGATAAAGGAATTCATAAAAATATTTCCATAACAACATAATAAAATCAATGTAATAATAGGGATAGAGACAGAACCCTTTATTATCTTAGATGGAAAATAACTTTGATAAAACTCTTGAACTCCATTCTTGAGGAAAATATCCTTTTTACTTCAATTTTTTTTCCATTATTAACATGTCATAAAAATTTAAACTAAAATATGTTGATTAAAAATAAACTTGAAAACTGGTAAAGGAAGATTCTTGGAAATATTGTTTTAAAAATCCATTCATGCCGTATAAGTTAAAAAACATTCTTCTCGTACTTTTGTCAGAAAAGTCAAAAAGGACCTCGTATGAAAAATGACAAAAGATTCCTTTCATATCATTTACTAAAAACTCACTTAAGGGTAAAATTGGATTTAAACAATTTTATTTGGATGGAAATAATATTACATATTGAGGAAACATGGATGTGGATGATAAATATTCCCCAGTAAATTCTGAAGTATAAACAATCGCGGATAAAAATTGAGATTGCGAGATTTTCCCTTACCTTAGGTCTGATTTGCTTCGTAAGTGTCAGAACCTCCTGTATAATTATTTAAATAATGTAATTGACATATTCCAGAATCATAATCATTGTTATGATATTATATATGGTTCACTTATGACTTTATATTACCCGTTCTTTTGAAAATTCCATGTTAAAGAGTGTTTTGGGTAAAATCGTATCATTTGTCATCTGTGCTTTGACTTGTAATTATTCATATGATTACTTAGATCATGATTACTTAATTATATAACATAAAACATGATTTATATATAATATATATTCAGAATATACATATATATAATATATCATTAAATGGAAAGAAATACACCGTTCATAGATACGGTAGGCAGTACGTACGCATGAACGCTGTTTTCGTTTCCTTATCGAGTTGAATGGAATTAAGTAGATGACATAAATATATATATAAATAAATCCAGTATAATTATTATTTCATATATTTCATGATTACTTATTATATATACTTTATAATAATTCATGAATGGTTAACGTGGAGAATGAATCTCATCGCATCGTGGAGACTGTAGTCCGTACGTACGCACGAGCGATGATATCATTCTCATGTTCGTGGAATTGTATTGGAGTTTATGTATAATATTTCAGAATCAATATCACTTTACAATAATCATATATAGTTATTATGTACCCCATTATACCCATCCAAGTAAGGTGGTGGGGGAAAATAGATTACACCACGGCGTGGAGACAGTATTCCATACGTACGCACACACGGTGATTTCGTTTTCCATAGGATGGATAGATGGTGAAATAGGGTTGTTTCATACTTATAATAACATATCGGTATATTAGTGATACTGATGTTATTAATTCATAATGAAACAAGTTAAGAAAAAGAAGTGGAAGAAGAAATAAAGTTGAAAGAATCGGTAACGGACATTACCTCTTCTTTGAAGCACCTCTTTGAGACCTCCTTTTAGGGCACTAAAATTGGTCTTTGAAGAAGACCAGGACCTCTAGGATGTTTCTAGGGAAGTGGAGAAGAGAATATGGCAGGGTTTGACCGAGCTTGAAGGCTCAATGTGGTGTGAGGAAGAGAGGGAGGAGGTGCCCTTTTATAAGGGAGGAGAGGGTCACCTTTGGAAAAACTAAAAATATTATTTTATTATAAAGCCATATTCGGTTTTAAATAGCTCCAAATTAATTTATTTAGAAGATAAGGTAGGGATGGGTATAAATAATGTCATCCAATAGAATTTGGACAAGTTTAGGTTCCTATTTTAACCTTATCATTTAGATTTAGCTTTAAGTTAAATAATTTTACTTTTACCGTGTGTTCTTGTGTTCTTACACTATAAGGTTAATAAACTTTCAATAAGAAGCCAAAATAACCCCAAGTTGTTAATTATTAACATATATAACCGTATATAAGTCATTTGGCCAAACCTTAGATTTTTAGGAATAAAATAACAATTAATAATATAATATTTGTTTTAAAAACTATTTTATGTCAATTTTGACACTATTTAGTAATTGATTTTTGTGAAAATCATAACAGAATTATTAGTTCGAAAAAAGTTAATTAAATCAATAATAACATGTCATAGTAACCTATAAAATTAGTGGAATTTATTAAAAGTCTCAAATTACATTTATTTGGATATTTATAACATCAATTATGTCAATATTTCATTAATAAGATAATTGCTGCCTAATCTTTGTGTCATAAATAAATTAAATTATTTAATGTCTAAAAATTAAAAATAAAATACCATTATTTAGGAAATCTATTTATCTTTATAATTAATATTTATAGTAGATTTTATCTTATGCATAACCCTATATTAAAAATGATTTACTTAATAGACTTTGATTTTAACTATTTTAACCCTTCTTTAAATATATTAATAATAAATGTCCTAATCTAATAAAAGTGGGCCTAAATGGTCATATTGTATTCCTAAGGTTGTTTTTGGTCGAATTAAACTTATCCAATAGAATTAGGACATGTGTTAGGGTAACAATAATATCATTTTTACCCTTAATTATCCTATTTACTTTTAATAGTAGTAAAAAAATAAAAAGTTACTATTCACCAAAAATTATTTTCATCTCATTGAACCACATTTTAATTAATAACATCTACCGTGTCTCTCGGATTTTTTAAATTCCATTCAAAAAAGTGGTAAAATTTAGATTTATGAAAAATTCAGGTTTTTTAACTACCACTTAGTGGTTTCACTATTCATCAAAAATTGAAAGTTTTCAGAAAAATACCAAAATTTCACCCTAAGATAATTTCGATATTCCGAATCCAAAAATGAATTCCATTTCGAAAAATAAAATTTACAAAATTTCAAAAAGTGGTTATTACTATTCATAACGGCTAGTTTTAATAATAGCATATTATTGTTTAGTGAAACTCGGTATTGCGTACTACACACACTATCGAGGAAGGTCGCGATTGCGTGTAATGAATGGCAAGTCAAGGATGCGTTTTGTGCAAGCTCCTTTTGGTGTAGCGTACAAAACAAGAAATTAATGAAATTAAAAAGAATATTTTTTGTAAAATCCCGGGGTGTTACATTCAGTTCATAATAGCTAATCAAATTCAGTTGGTTAATCATGGTCAAAATGCATCATTGTTCTATAATACTATATAAATTAATAAGTTTATTTTTTTCATGTTTATAAATTTAATATACTTTTTGTGTCTATACATGTCAGGTGGACCTGAAAAATGATTCACATCATTTCATGGAGATGGTAATTCATATATACGCATGAACACAACATCGATTTATCTATGGGGTGGAAAAGAAATAAATTAGACAATATTTTAATTCATAATCATAATAAACATTTTATAAAGATTAAATTTAATCATTAGTTAAATCCTTTGGACCATACGTGGGAGATAATAATGAAAAAAATTCAAATCTCTCAATGGTTGTGGTAGCTTACCCTTATTCTAGAATAATTTTATCATATTCTAATGGATCGAAGGGTAAAAATTAATTATTATATTATATTTATAATTTCATAATTTTTTTATAAACATGAGATGTATTAATTTTATCCATAATTTTAATCATCCATAAGGGATATGGTGATGAATAATTAAACACATCACTTCATGGAGGTGGTAGTCCACACGTACACCAAAACAATGTTATCATTTCACAAGGATAGAAATGGAATTGAAAAAATATTGTAGCATAATAATAATTTTTTTATACCAATTTTATTATATAATAATGGTTATGAGGGAAAACGTATTTAGGATTACAAGTCAAGGGGAGCAATAGACAAAGCAGGAAACCAGTAAATCTTGAGAATCTGGAGCACACGATGACATCAATCAGAATGGATCTTTAGAAAAATCAAATCTACTTGAATATATTGGGAATGGTAATATCTTTCACACTTACTTCCCAATATAATTCAAAGGAACATGATCCTAGGCCTCTTACTGCTCTGTGGAAGAACATTGTAGAGGTGGTGAAATCTTTGCCTCCTTACCTTTTGCGGACTTTAACATACCCCCTTTTTAAAGGGTCATCAGGAAGGGGTGAATTGCGCATATAGTGGATAGAAAGATGATTTTGAATAAATGTTAAGCTTATGAAAATATTCCATAATTACATGGGTTATGGTCTTAAAGGGGGAAATATTTTGGATGTTTCTTGACCTCACTCAGTGAATTGTGGAGGGATGGGGTTTTGATGAATGGAAAATAATAGCAATGGGTTGTGGATATTATCATGTGGTATCCCCATAATGATTGTATGAAGAAAATCCTAGATCTTGTTATCAATATTTTTAATCTGATATTTATGGGAATTCAAGAATGTGACATAAATTTTTATATATACACTAATAAATACCTACCCTCATGTGTGGATTTTTATTTTCAGGATCGATTGAGTTTATTGGAAACAAAGGATCCCATGGGATATAGAATCATCTTTTGGAAATACTATTAGGATGTAAAAGAAAACCAACGACCCATGGATTGGCCACTGTAACAGAATCATGGTGGAAGTTGAGAAGTCCAATACACTAGTGGAAGAAGATATTCTCACAACAAGATATAATTCTATACACCTTGAGATTCAGCATGAATAAAATCCTAAATTTTTCACCAAGTAAAACATAATTGGAAATTCATTTAATGAATATAAAAGGGACACATAATGTATCTTATGTGACATAAAATGGTATGATTTGGATGCATGTAGAAAAATAAAAGGGAATATTATCATGCTAACTAGAACTAAAGACTCTAAGATTAAAACCTCAAGTGGGAATGATAGGGCTGTTCGGAGGCAGAATTGTAAATCATGATACCCATCATCTGATGGGAGTGTTGAGTCTAGATTCAAGGTGAAATTTTTTCACTCCAATTAGGATAGGGTTCTTGGGACCATTCCATAAGAGGAATGTACAAATACGGGTTTTTTTAAAGAGATAACCAGGGTAAACAGTGCCCTGGTAGAATTTCACCCCTCTAAATAACCTTTCATTGATGGGGTGCTCGAGACTAACATGAAGGTAAAAAATGATGCTCTATAAGAGACTCAAAAGATGATGAATGTGAATAGGCAGTTATAGACAAGTTTTTATGAATTTGGTCCCTCATGTTTGATAACATCTAGTGATGAAATCACATAGTAGGAACTTTTCAGTCTTATCCCACAAGCATCTCATGGTGCTAAGGTGGTGGAAAATAAAAGAGGGACCCCTTAGGAACCCAGTGTTATGGAGAAGATAATGGTGAACGAATCACCCAAATCATGTTCAAGGGAAAGTTCACATGAAAAGGATTTGGATGAAATTTTATTTGAAAATTCAACCCACAACACCGGGATCTCACATGCATCCAGTGTTGTGAAGCAAGCAATGCTAGTTAAACCAACCCATTCTTATCCAAAGGCATGCTCACATGATAAGATATTGGAAGATGCAACATATGAGACTCCATATGAGAGAGGAACATGCATGAAGAAGACAAATTCTTAAGGAAAGCATCATTATACAATATACTATAGTGAAAAAGAGGAGGGGGTCACAGGTTCTTGCTCTAACGAAATGACCTATTATGAATTTAATTAACCTTTGTATTTAATTAAATGTATTATATATATAGAGAAAACATGCACATATTTTTATTATTATAACTAATTGGATTTAAATGACCATTAAGTAAAATTAATTTTGTTAATATAGTCATTGAATAGAGATCACATGACTAGAATAAATATATTGTTTTAACAAATCCTTTTGGCATAGATAAAGGATGTGATAGACTCAACCAGTAGGACTATACCCTATGAATCCCCTTTACTAGATATTCCAATTGAGATAAAATTTCTTGAATTTTCCTTAGACCAAGCCCAAACCACGATCCAATAAGTTAATCACGATTGAAACTAGTTACGAGAGATGTTCAAGCTCATCGTGATCACAATCCAAACCATGTTCACCGAACGACCCCATGAAATCCACACCATTATACACCTTACTAATAGGGATTATGCTATTTTAATAAAGTTAAATTTATTAAGACCCTAGCAATAAGATCATGTATATTTTTTTATAGAATAAATAATATATATTTTCATCCTATTATTGTTACTTTATAAATGGATTTTCAAACCTAAATAGTATTTTTGATTAATATTCAAATTCAATTAAGAAATATATTTTGATTAATTAATGGATTTTAGAAATAAATAATATTTTAACAAAATATTATTACTAAATTTAATTTTTAAAATATAAATGTTCATATATTTTTTATGATGTCAAATTTAACATTTATTATGGCTCAAAGACAATTATTGTCAAAACCCATCAATTTTCAATAATTGTATGAATTTATTTTAAAGTGATAATTAGAATATTTAGAAAATTATTTAGGTAAAATTAATATTATTTTTAGAATTAGGACATCATAATTAACCAATGGATAATTTTTCATAATTTTATGAGGCAGTCGAACTTTATTGTAAAAATCAAATAGCATTTAAATATACAGTATGTTTTAGGACATCATAACGTCTCAATAATGATGTAATAAATTTAATAAAAGGTATTCTCTACCATATATATGTTATATATATAAAATAATATTTTTTATGTTTATTTTATTTAATTTTTAAATCCATTATGAATCCTCCAAGAGATATAATATATTTTACAATTTTAAATTCATTTCTTTAATAGTGTGACTCACCTCCACATAACCACGGGAAATAATTTATTAATATCATCCCTTAGAATCATAAAATAATTTAAAAGAATCCCATTTGGCTGTAACCATGGTAAAAACCCGTGGATGGTTTTTGGTTTGGAATATTTTATTATGAAGTGTGCAAAACCAAAAAAAATAACAAAATTCCCCTCAATTCCTATATAACCCCACCCATGCTCACATTTCTTTTCACTAAAACTCTTTGAAGCTCTCCAATACTCTATATAATAATCTCTATATTCCTTAAAAGGAACCCTATTTCCTAAAGGATCCTCTCATAAGACTTTGGAGTCACCAATCCAAGTAAGGGATTTCTCTCGTCTCATTTCCGTTCAAGCACTTCTTTTATATTATGCTCACTAAATTCCATTTTCATATATTGGGATATGATGTTCCATGATCACCTTACTATCAATTTTATGTCTAAATTATGATATCTTCCTTTCAATATCATTAATACCTCCTATAATACTTTTTTACAATCAATACTATGCCAACATTCCGTAAGGGATTTCTCTCCTCTCCTTTGAATTCAAGAACCTTATTTGAGATTAATTCTTTTAAATTAAATTGATTATATTTACATTCATTTATAATCATTACCTTACTATTAAATTGATGTTATTTGTATGAGGGATCATTTCTTCCCCCTCATTTGGACCCTTACCTATGTTGTTACGGTGCCGAAATTCCGTAAGGGATTCTCTCTATCCTCTTTTTACCAGGCACTTCATTTATGATATTCCATTTATATTTACATTTTTTTAGGTTGGGATAAATTAATATGTATCCACTTAGTATCCATTTTATTTTTAATGAGAAGATACCCCTTTATCTCTCATCTACCCTTTTTATGAATTTCTATATGATGTCGTTATGCTCCAAAAAATGCCCCACGATTTCGAATTCCAAAATCATTATTTAGTGAATACCGTACAAATTTATCTATCAAGGGTATTTACCTTAATTCACATATACCTATTTACTATGAATATGTATGTATGTATTCGAAATTTCTTTTATCATGGAATAAACTATGATGATTAACGAATCTATGTGGTATGATCTATTTCGCACACTTAAGATTGAAAATGAAATGATTATGAAGGATGTGTCATGATAGATATCCAACGAATTTTATAATTTATAGTATCATGATAAATCATGTGCAATTAGATTTTATTCATGATCCATCATGTGAAATGATATTTTACCCATTCTCTTTTATGTGTAATACTCCTTGACTCATGCACCTTCATGTGCGATTCTATTTGACCCAATATCCCCTACATGAAATGAGCCATGGATCTTGATAATATCATGTTTTATGTTATTTCCATAGTTCCATATTATTATTAACATGATTTATCATGAATTTATATTCATTTTCCTTGTATTGTCTATTTATATTCCTATTTTATAACATGTATTGACTTCTTCATGTTATTACTTCTCTACTCCATTACCAGGCTTTATAGCTCACCCCTTTCTTATATATGTCCTCCAATTATCCAATGTATTATTAAGTACAAAGAAATGTTGTGGTCATGGAAAATAAGATTCCAAAAAAGATGTCTTATTCTATGTTTTATGTTGTTATGTAATGTTCCTAATTTCCCCACACACTAGACATCTAGATATTCTGAGTTTTATTAAGTGAAAATATATATATTAAATCAAGACTAAATATGAAATAAAGAGAAGGGTTGTTATTGTTTGTATCAAAGGATTTGTTCAATTATTTTTAGTAAAAGGATTAGAAACCCATAGTGATGACCCTTAAGGATAAGACTATGTGTAATAAAACAACTCTAAATTTTGGTAAGTATAGATTAAGTGTTTAATCCTAAAAATACATCCATATTTGGGTATTACAAGTTGAAGTGGTTCTGGAACAAATTTACCTAGGAGTTACAACTCTAAAAAGGGTTTTCAGGCCTGAATCGGGGTAACCCAGTGCACGACAACAGGCCATACTGTGCACCTGGTTTGACACTCCTAGGGGATATGCTTTAAAAAATCATAAGATCCTCTAGAACCATAGTAATGGGACCGAAAAATTCCAATAAAAATATATGTTATGAGATAGATCATGGATAACATATTTTGAAGCCTTGAAATTCATAAGTTAAGGAAATAAACGTAATTAATAAGTTATCCTCTTAATGTATTGGGATTCACCTTTATGTTTATAATTTATTAAGTTAATCATCCCTATGTCTATATTAGATAATGTAGAAATATAGTCAAAAGGTGAAATATCGGGTTATCTTCCACAGTTCTACGGATTTATTTATATAATGAATGTTTAGGTGAACAATCTAAATACCATTAAAAATCATGGAAATAGAGATGTCGGTAAAAATGAAAAATAGGGAAATTTTTTAATCCAGTGTATATAAATATTCCCCTGTCAACCTTTGTGGGATAATATTCATTGTAAATCTCATCATACATCATTTTATAGAATTTGATGAAATATTGGTGATCTATAGTATTTATCTTTTTAGAGCCAACATAAATTACCGTGATAGTGAAATCAGTTTCTAAATAGTAAATCAACCCCTGATTCTAGAAAAATGAAAGGAGGAAGATGAATCTTCTTCAGAGCCATCATCCCAAGAATGGATATGAATGCTCTATGAGAAAGAGTTTCTATCTCAAATGAATTATTATAAGGAAGGAATCATCATTGAAGACATCCCTATTATATGGAAATTTGATAATTTGTTTCCCAAGGAATTGGATGGTCTTTCCCCTAGAAGAGATGTTGAATTGTTGATTTATCTTCTATCTAGGGAATTTCCAATAAAAACGAATCCATATATAATGGATGTTTTGGAACTTGTCTAGCGAAGGAAATAATTATAGTAGAATCTGTATAAAGGGTTTATATTCCTAGGTTCTTTAGAATGGGGTGAACCAGTTCTCCTTTTCATGAACTAGGATAGGTCAATGGGCCTTTGCATTGATAATTGTGAGCTCAAAAAATCACGATAAATAACAAGTATGATTTTCCCTAAATGGATGATTAATTCTACCAGCTTTATGGAGCACAATACTTCTCCAAGGTGGATATGTGGTCGTGATGTTACCATGTAAGGGTGAAGAAGGGCAATATCCCCAAGACTACTTTTCATACAAGGTAAAAGCACCATGAGTTCTATCAGATTCAATTTAGAATAACTAATTATTTAGAAATATTCATGGACTTGATGAATAGAGTCTATATAGATTTTCCTGACAAATATTTAGTAGTATTTATAGATGATATAATAATATACTGTAAAACCAAGGAGGATCATGAGGAGAATATAATCATGGTTATTAAGACATTACGAATGGAGAAGCTCTATGAAAATTAAACAAATTGGGGGTTCTGGTTGGAGGAAGTCTCATTCTTCAAGTATATGATCAAATTCAATGGGATATATGTGGATAATTCCATGGAAAAAGAAATTGAGGGATGGATGATGCCAATATCTGTGACAAATAATTGTAGCTACCTTGTATTATCTTGATATTATTGCTGACTTGTGATAAATTTATCAAGAATGTAAAACCCTCTTACCCAGATAATTCATAAGGTAGTGAAATTTTCATGAAATGATGAATGTGAGTAAATATTCGTGTAGTTGAAAATGAGGATTATCACTACCCCTGTGCTCACACTACCCAAAAGTGGGGATATTTTCATAAATTTTAATCATGATTAAAATAAAGGATTGACGATTGTGTTGATTAATAATGATATATTCATTACCTACACCTCAAGGAAGTTTAAAATTCATGAACAAAAGTATTCTACGTACGATCTAGAGTTAGAAGCAGTGACATTTTCATTGATAATATGGTGGCATTATCTCTTTAGTGAGAAGTGTGAAATATTTATGGATCACAAAAGTCACAAATATATATTCACATAGAAATAGATGAATATGAACCAGTGATTATGGTTAGAGGTCATCAAGGATTACAACTACTCAATCTACTTCTATCCTTTAAAAGAGAACAAGGTGGAAGATTCTATATGTAGAAAGAACCCAATAATTCTATCATTGATGAGAATTGGGAATGATTTAATCTACTAATACTTGAAGAATATGGACATTGGAATCATAATTAATGTAACATGATAAAACCTTTTAAAAGTGATTTTTCAACCATATATTTTGGAAATGTTAAAGGATGATAAAAAAGATGATGTGGAAATTATAAAGAAAGTAGAAACAATCAAAGAAGAGAAATCACCTGAGTTCAATCCTAATGAATATGGAATAATTATATTTGGGACAAGACTATGTGTTTCACCAAATCTAGAGTTAATGAAAGAACTTTTGGAGGATGCACATAGTTCAACTTTCAATATTCACCTAGGAAACACAATTTTGTAACAAGATCTTTGAGAGCATTATTGGTGGGATAACATGAAGAAGGATATTGTAGAATATACATCAAAGTGTCCTGTATGTTAGAAAGTTAAGGATGAAAGTTATATGTCTAAGGGGATGATGCAACCATTACCAATACAATCCTAGAAATTGGAAAAAATTACCTTAGACATTACAACAGGACTTTCGAAGACATCCAAAGGAAACAATGCTATCTTGGCTGTTTTGGATCTTATTAAAAGGAATGAATACTTTATTTAGATTCTAATGGATTTATCCCTATATCAACCGGAACATATATACATCATATAAGTGGTAAGGATACATGGAGTACCACTACTGATTATGTCCGATCGAGATCTAGGATTCAACTATAAGTTGTTGAAAAGTCTCCAAAAAGCTCTAAACACTTACCTGAACTTCTGTACATCTTACCAGCCTCAAATTGATTGCTAATCTGAGCAGAATATCCAAACACTTGGGAACATGTTGATAGCTTGATCAATGTACTTAAACAGAGGTTAACCAACCTCATACTTTGGTGGAGTTCTCTTAAAATAATAGTTTCCATTTAAGCATTCAAAATGCACCCTATGAAGCATATTATGGTAATAGGTGAAGAACACCTGTATGTTGGGATGAGGTTGGTGAACATAATCTTATGGGTCCTTGAATGGTTTATAAAATATTTGAGAAGCTGAACCCATCCAACAACACATCAAAGCTGCTCAAAGTGGAAAAAATAGCTATGCTGAAAGTCATCGATGAGACATAGGGTTTTATGTTAGATACATGGTATTAATCCACATATCTATATGGAAAATTGTGATGAGATTGGAGAAGAAGGGAATGCTTAGTTCAATGTACATCGGCCCTTTTGACAACCTTGATCACATGATAGGAAGTGATGAAGCAAAGTAACTCTCATCTGTTTTAGTGTGGGGAAAAGTAAATTTGGAGGGAAAAATTTACAATGGGGGGAATATTGTAATAACCTGAACTATTATGAATAAAATTACTATTTTTATTTAGTTAAATTTATTATGGATATTGAAAATAAAATAACTTTTTTTGTTTATTATATTCAATTGGGTTTAAATTACCATTACGCGTCATTACCGATGATAATATAGACATTAAACAGTAATCAAATCACCAGTATAAATATAGGGTTCTAAAAAATTATTTTTGGCATAGACAATGGATGTGATGGCCTCAACCAAAAGTATTATACCCTATGAAGCCCATTTATCAGAGATTCTGAGGGAAATAAAATTTCTTGGTTTTTCCTTAGACTAATCATTAGACTAGATCCGATAACACAAGCATGAGTGTAACTGTTTATGGGATATATTCAAGCTCAATGACATCACGGACCAAACCATGTTCACTGAATGCCCCCATGAAATAACCACTATATAACACCTTACTCATAGAGATTATGCAGGTTTAACAATAGGATAAGTATCAAGACCCTTGAAATATGATTATGTGAATTATTTTGTAATAGAATAATGAATATATTTTCTTCCAATTATTGCTACCTTGTAAATGATATTTAAAGCACAAATTGTATTTTTGATTAATATTCAAATTCAATTATGAAATATATTTTGATCAATTAACAGAATTTTGAAAAATATTATTTAAAAAAAATATTATTAAATTAACTTTTTAAAATATAAATTATCATATAATTTTTTATGAAGTGAAATGTAATTTGTATTATGTCTTGAAAACTGTAATTGTCAAAACCCATCAATTTTCAAATTATTTATATTTAAATTTTAATATAGAAAATTACCATATTTTGAATATTATTTAGATAAAATTAATATTATTTTTTCAAATCAGGATATTAAAATTATCCAACTTTTAATTTTTCATAATTATCTGAGGTAGTAGAATTTTTGGGTAAAAAACGCATTCTGTAAAAATATACAGTGTGTTTTATTACATCACAAAAGATCAAAAATTATGTAATAAATACGAGAAAAGGTATATTTGAAAAAAATATGTTTTTATTTAGAATAATGTTGTTTTAAATTTTTTTTTTTGTAAATCCATTATGAATCCTACCTCATATATAATATAGTTTATGATTTTAAATTCATTTCTTTAAGAGTGTGACTGAACTCTACATAAACAAGAGAGATATTTTAATAAATTTGGCCCTTGAAAATATAAATAATTTAAAACAGTTTCCTTTTTCTGAAACCATGGAAAAAACAATGGTATGGTTTTCAATTTTTAATATTTTATTATTAAGTGTCCAAAACCAAAATAATAAAGAAATCCATGTCATTTCCAAAATAATCCCACCCAAGCTATCATTTGCCTAAAAATAAACTCATTAAAGGTCATCCAGAGTCTTCCCTATAATATTTAGAGTCCTCCCAAGTCACCCTCAAGATCCCAAAGAATCATTTCCTAAGCCTTTGGTGCCACACATTGTAGTAAGGTATTTTTCTCTTCTCATTTCCATTCAAGCACTTTTTTATATTATGGTTCCTAAATTAAATTTTCATATGTTAGGATATGATGTTATATGATCCCCTTACATTACATTTTATGTCTAAATTATTATATATTACCTTTACTCTCATTAATCCCACTTTTAATACTTTATGTACCCCAATTACTATGCCAAAATTCCATAAAAGATTTATCTCTTATCCTTTGAATAAAAGAACCTTTATTGAGACTAGTTAAATTAATTTCAATTTATTATATTTCCATTCATTTATAATCATTAAATTACTATACAATTAATGTTATTTGTAAAATTTATTATATATTTCCCCTCATTTGGACCTTTACCTAAGACGTTGCTATAGGGCAATTCTGTAAGGGATTCTCTATCTCCTCTTTTTATCAAGCACTTCATTTATGATATGCCCTTTTCATTTCCATTTTATTATGTTGGGGTAAATTATTACCTATCCCTATTACTTTCCATTATATTTTTAAAAGATTAGAGAACCCCTTTCTCTCCTATCAACATGATTTATGAATTTCCATATGACGTCACAATGCAACAAAAAGTGCACCATGATTTCCAATGCCAAAATCATTATGTGGTCAATAGCATACACATTTATCTATCAAGGGTATTCAAATATATGCACATATAATTATTTATTATTAATCTATATGTATTTATTCCCAATTTCCTTGATCATGGAATAAACCATGATGATTAATGAATCTATGTTGTTTGATCTTCACTTCACACTTAGGCATGAAAACGAAATGATTATGAAGGGTGCACCCTGATAGTGCTCCAATGCATTAAGTAATGTATAGTATCATGAAATTTCATGTGAATATAGAATTGAATCATGCTTTATTATGTGAAATGAGCTTCGACTCATGATCCTTCATGTTCAATGAGCTTTTACTCGTGCTCCTTCACATACAATGAGCAATAACTAATGATAATCCATGGGAAATGGGCCTTGGATCATGATAATATATATATTTAGGTTGTTCCCATAGTTTCTTATTATGATTATCATGCATTATTATTCCTTTATATAAAGGTTCCTTTTATAATCCATTGATATGAAAATTTTCCCACATGTATTTCCTTTTCCATGTTATGATTTGTTTACTCCCTTACTATGCGATAAAGCTCACCAATTTATTATGTATGTTCTCAGGTAATCATATGTAGGGTTAAATATGAAATAATGCTATGGTATTTTAAAATAAGTGTAACACCCTGACCCCAGAAGCCCAGATTTGGTGCAATATTATGTATCATTGGCATGATCACAAAAGATTAATTCTCGAAAGACTAATTAGTTTAGTCGCCTTGTAAGTACTAGATACATTCATATGGTTTACATTACATCCTAAAAATGGAAAACTACAACAACATTGTTTCCCTAGACAAAACTGAGATCCCATAGACAATCCCTGTAGGTCAGTCATAATATACTTCTTCGCATCCAGGGAAAAATAAAACATAGAAAGGGGTGAGCTCAGATGATCAACAAGGATAACAATATAGTAGAATCATTCATAAATAAGCATAATAATTTAAGGAAATTTATGAAACTAAAACAAAATCCTTTTAAACTCGAGGTTTAGCATCATATGGAAAAGATAAAATCAAAACAATGCCATTTATTTACTCACATGGATATTCTACTAGTCGAATAATCACATGCAATATCAATAGCCACTTTCATAATGATGGAATGCATAATTCCAGACTTTGATAACCACATAGTCAAGGCCTTGTGCCAAGACTAAAAATAAGATTTTTTCATGGCCTTGTACCAAGAGACTAGTTTGTCTCATGATACCTACCGATGCTTCGAGGATCTAAAGTGGGCTCCACCCATCACTTACTAAGTCCAATGCATTCCCTAAGTGAAAAGGTTTAAATATAACAAAAACATTCATATTAAAACTAGCATATGAATTGTCAATAAATTATCCATAAACCATTAATGGTATAAAAATAATATATCCACAGTCAAACATATCACAAAAAATTCAATATAATATGAAAGATTTGTATCATAATAAATCAACTTCAAACGAGTTTAAAATCTATCAAAGGATGTGGACATAGATAAAAATGGTTTTTCAAACACTTTGAAAGAAATATACCTTTTTCATGAAAACATTTAAAAGTAACACCATTTTTAAAGGAATACATTTGAAGACATTTTTGAATCAATGTGTCCCATACCACTTTTAAACATTTTAAAATAATTAACATTTCCAAACATTCATGTCCATATAAATAAATCCTTAAAACCCATTTTGAAAACATGGAAATTAATGACAATGATTTAGAAGAATAAATATTTAAAACATTTAAAGTGATGTTTTAGTAAAAGAGTCTCTTAAATATAATCCCTTTTAACTCTTTTATGAAACATGGACATGGGTAATAAATATGTCCCAGCAAAAACATACCCACCAACAATCTCGAATAATAATGAGATTGAGAAATTAACCCTTACCTCATTGTAATCAATCGATTCGTATGAAAAATAGTCAATAACCACAAAATGAATCACAAAATATCATTAATATCAATATAATCATGATAATATATATCAATAGGCAGTACAATACACCACATTCAATAAATAAGTGGTGAACAATGGAAATCTCATAGAATTAAAAGTGAGATAAGAATCCCCTTGCTTTGCACTTTCCTTTGGTCGAGGGTACGTTTAACCTCCTGTATAATGACCATGGTATGTTATTAAATTATACCATAAACATATAAATATTTATGATATCATATAAGATTCATTTATGACTTTGTACTCCCCATTTAATAATAATTTCCTTGTTAAAGTATCATTTTTGGTAATAATCGCTTTCTTTATCGTACGTGTTTTAACTTTTTATTCTTGATCATATCACTTAAATAGAGATTTTAATACCTTAATAATATAAATCATGATTTATATATCATATATATTCAGAATATAAATATTTATAATAGATAGATTTATTAAATGGAAACACCATTTATGGAGACGGTAGGCCGTACGTACGCATAAACACCTATTCCATTTTAATGTCGTATTGAACGAAAGTAAGTGATTGAGATATATGTATATATATATATATATGTGTGTATATATCCATTAGAATTATTATTTCATTTATTAAATACTGATTAATAATATTTTTTTATAATCATCGTTTAATGGTGAACGTGGAAATGAATCTCATCGCGTCGTGGATGCGGTAATCCGTACGTACGCACGGGCGACAATATCATTTCTTTAAAGGTGTGGAATTGGATGGTATATTAATTTTATAGAGACATTATCATGTTATTTTAATTTTTTATATACATATTAATCATCATTATATCCATCCAAATAACATAGTGTTGAATAAAAAATTACCCCACGGCCTGGACACGGTAAGTCGTATGTACGCACACATGGTGACATTATTATTCATAATATGGATATAATAATGAATATGGTTGTGCCATATTTATAATAAAATCACAGTATATATATAAGGTACTGGAGTTATTATTTTGGTATGGTAATATAAAATAAATAGTAAGTGGAATAACAAAAGAACTTGAAAGAGGGTGGTGAAACCATTACCTATTCTTCGGGTTCGTCCTTTTGATTTGTTTAAAAGGGATCCTTAGGTTGGTTTTTTGACCAATGTAAGGCCTCTAGGATAAATTTAGGATAGTTGAAAGGATATTTGGGTAGGTTTTGGTTGAGCCAAATGGATTTGAAGTTGTGAAATAAAGAGAAGGGTAAGTTCCTTTTTATAAGAGGGGTGTGGGGAACCTTAGGAAAAGCTACAAATATTATTTTATAATAAAATCATTTTCTGTTTCTAATGGATATATAATTAATTATTCAAATTATAAGGTGGGGATGTGTCTAAAACCCCTCAGCCAATAGGTTTTAGATATGTTTAGGTCACTATATTAACCATATCTTGTAGATTTAACTCTTAGTTAAATAGTTTGACAATTAATATGTCTCTTTGTATTTTACATTATCTGGTAAATAGACATACTATAAAATCCTAATAAAATCAAAATTGGTTAATTAATGTCATATATATTATTATATAAGTCATTTAGCCGAAGTGTAGATTTTTTGGACTACTATATTTATTAATAATACAATATTTGTTTTAAAAACTATTTTTTTGTCAATTTTGACACTATTTTCTATTTTGTTTTTGTTAAATTCATAATAGTGTTATTACAGAAAAAAAATCATTTAATCTACCCTAAAATGTGATATTAACCTATAAAATTAGTGTAATTCAGAAAAAGTCTCAAATTACATTTATTTGGATATTTATAATATCAATTATTTTAATACTTCATTAATAAGCTAATTACTGCATCATCATTGTGTCATAAATAAATTAACTTATTTAATGTCTAAAAAATATAAATAAAATAAAATTCTCTATGAAATCATTTTATCTTTCCCATTAATATTTATAGTTGAAAATATGACCTATATAATTCCATGTAAAAATATATTTACAAAAATACATTTGTTTATGTCATTTTTGGCTTTACTTTAAGTTAATTCAAATAAAGTGTCATTATCATTCATAAGTGGATCCATGGGGTCCTAAAATAGACCCAAGGATGTTAATCATCCTCCATCACTCATCCAATAAGGTTGGGAAAAGTGTTAAGGTAGTTTTGTGTTATTATAATATTATTTTTACCTTGAATTACCCTATTTAACTTTAACCGCGGTAAATAAAAGTCAAAAGTTACTATTGATCAAAAATTAGTTTTCATCTTATTGAACCAAATTTTACATACTGATATCAACCATGTCTCTCTGATTTTTGAAATTCAATTCTCAAAAGAGGTAAAATTATGTTTTATTAAAATTTGCAAATGCTCATAGGAGGTGGGTAAAGGACGGTAAAAAGTTTGATAAATTTTTTAAATATCTAAAATGATTATAAACTGACTCCAATGAATTACATTGATCTTATATTCATATTATGTATCTATTTTTACATAAAATAAATTTAAATAAAATAAGCAATTATTTAAATAAAAAGTTGATTTTAAACAATAACTCAGTGTTTTTCACTATTCATCAAAAATTGAAAGTTTTCAGAAAAATACAAAACAATCACCCTGAGATAATTATGATATTAAAAATTAAAAAATGAATCCTATTTTACCAAATTAAAAAAATATAAGTTTGATTTATTAATTAAAAATTAATTCACTTTGTCAAAACCAAAAGGCGTATTTTTAAGAAATAATAACTATCAAAAGATTGACTCTTGTTTATTCCCAATTTCAAAGTGAAATTACTTACAATAACCAGCATTGGATTAAATGGTAAAAATATAATATATTTATACTTCAAAACCATTAAAATTTATAATTCAACTCTATTAATTATTCTGATTAAAAAAAATTCAGTTAAAATATAGTATTTTTTCACTATTCACCCAAATATGAAAGTTATCAGAAAAACACAAAATATTTATTGAAACTATATTATTATGTCCCAATTCTAAATAATATATATATTTTGTAAAATTGATTATAAAAATGTTTCAAATTTTGGATTAAAAAAATGGTCACCCTTAAAAGACGGTAAAATTGCATTTTTTGAATAATACTTCTTTTATCTGAAATAAAAGAAATTTTCCTTACATTATGTATAAGAAACACATAATATGGATTCTAAAATTATAACAACTATATAAAGGTCAAAATTTAGTTAATACTATTCATAACCACTTTTTAACGGCTTGTTTGGTAATTCGTGGTGCGCTTGAACTCTTTGTTGCGTGTATTGAAAGTTATTTAATTACATTGAAGAAATAATATACTATTAAATCTTGGGGTGTTACAATAAGTTGTCAATGAAGATGTTGTTTTTATTATTTTAAGTTATTTTGTAATTTTTATAATTTTCCAAGACACTAGACCTATCTATCATATGCGATGTATTAATTTCAAATCCTTGTAATAAATAATGATTAAATATGAAATAAAGTGAAGGGTTTTCATACTTGCCTCATAGGTGGCCAAAAATAAACCTCTTATGGATTAGACTGCAGAAATTGAGAAATATAATAACATATTCACTCCTCTGAATGGATGATTACATGTTAATGTTGTTTATGACACACAAACCATTACCTAGCCTATTATTTCCTCATCTGAAGATCATATCCAGGAATTTATAGTACATATAAATAATGAAGAGTCAAAAATGGGAGGAAACAAGAAACGTAAGAAAAAGAAAAACAAGGGATGAAAAAGGAAAAGTCCCTTTGAGTGGGGAACATAAAAATGGCCCACAAACAAGGGGTATAACCCTTATGAAATAATGAAATTATATTTTACTTTTCAAGGGCTAGTTAATCCCCTAACGAAAAATCACATAGAAATTTTGTATGGCCCATAAAAAAATGCATATTGGAATTGCTGAAAAAAAATAAATATTTTGTAATTGGAATACATTTAGGTGTAGAATTATTGGTTATAAATTTATCTTAAAAAACATGCATGAATCTAACATGGATCATCTATAGGTTCAACAACATGAAATTATTCAGGACAATGATATTAGTAAGAATCCTCAAAGCATTTCCATATCATAAAATATCTCAGATTGTTCTTTATCAATCTCATTTGTTTATAAATATACATAAAAAATTAAGATGATATAATTTTGAATGAAAATTGTGGAAAATTTTAAATAATGAAAAAAGGGTCATTCTTGAGAATTTCAACACTTTTCTGAAAATAGAAAAATATCATCATAATTTCAACAGCATTACTTATCTTGAGTTCTCATCATTCAATGTTAAATTCATTATTTTTGGATTTAAAATTGCTGGGTATTACATCAAATGAGTAGATAAACTCTTAATTGTTGGTAGGCAAGAAGGCTTGATAGATTATTTATTCAAAATGATGATTAGGTTGCTGTAAATAGAGTCTATGGATTCATATATCCTAAGAATTATTCAGATATCAAATATATTAGGTTGTAAGTCACCATGAATGTTTCAAGGCCATCACTTATACCATTTAAATTATATAATAGATGGATTATGATTTCTGGATGCAGGGAAATTTTTCTGTCCGCTAGGAAATTTGAATCTATTGGCATCAGTTTTTAATGATTGTCTAGAATGCATAAATATGACAAGAAGATGGTTAATGATTGGTGTAAAAATTCATTTCCCAGAAGGATTTGTAAATTAATGATGTCAAGGAATGCATTACCCATAACCAGACTTTGAATCCACAACAGAATGCTCTATCTTGAGCTGAGATACAATTTAATAATAGGCAGGATAAAATTCTCATGATCCAGGAAATACTGTAAAAAAATAAGATGAATTTAAAACGGCTTAAAGATGGAGACATAAAATATTTTTTTTTATAATCTACCAAATGAGATCCAGAAAATGGAAAAAAAAAATCCATATAAATGGAAATATCTTTACCTCAGAAATGAGATTTCCCAGGTGACTGTGGGGAATTACAAGGTATTATTCTATGAAAATGGACTGGTTAATACAAAAAAATTGGCTGATAACATCTTTACCTGTATTGAAGTGCATACTAATAAAGAACATATAATGGATTCGTCCATATAGAAAATTAAAGATACCCCTTTCTCCCTCAATATAGATAGTGCTATTGCCCTCGATATATTCACTACTATGTTCTTCATGTTTTATTGGGATATATTTCATAATTAAATAACTCAATAAATAAAGGAATTATTCATCCACTCCTTCATTATAGATGGTATAAATGCAAGATTCATTACCTTGATACCCACGAATGAAAACACACTTAATAATGAAGACTTTAAGCATATTTCCCATGATAATACAACTCCAAATCTCATTAGTAAGATTCTTATGAAAATAATTGGGTTACTTGATAAGTATTACTTCACCATGAATAAATTTGGTTTTTTCCATGGATGGAGAATTCAAAATTGTCTTTTAGCATCCTCAAAAGGTGTTTATTTAATGAGGAGGAAAACAAAGGATGCAAATTTTTCCCTCCAAATTGACATATCCAAAGAGTTTGATACTTTAAATGGATATTCCTCCTCGATGTCACCAGAAATTATGGATTCTCAAATATTTTAATTAAACTCATTCACACTATTACAAGCTCTTCTTAGTTGTCCATTATTATTAATAGAGCTCTTAGAGGAAATTTTAAGAGCCCTAGAGGTGTTAGACAAGGTGATCTAGCTTTTAGACTTTTTATTTCCATTTATAAAGATTACTTGAGTAGATGAATCAATTATCTATCTCAACATGGATTATGAAAAAAATCAGAGAATGTAGAAAATATTATGTTCCCTCACGTCTTTTGAACGTGGATGATATTATTTTTCAAGGTCGAACCTCAAAAAATACTATATCCACTATTAATCCCTTATTTTAAAAATATGAGAATATTTCCAGGAAATCCATAATTTGGGTTAAGTCCATCATTTTATTTAGACGTGGTTTATAGGTTTAAAGAAAAAATAGGATAACAAGAAGTGTTAGAGTTAAGAGGGTTTCCCACCCATTTTATTATCTTGGTGTCCCTTTATTTTTGGGAAAGGAGGAAAGGAATTACTTAGAATATATAAGCTTATTAATTATCTATAAAATTTCCCAGTGGAAGGGAAAATATATGTATTAGGCAGTAAGTGATTTCCTTGTTAACTATGTGACCACCTATAGGTTTTTTATAGTTTCACACATTATAGATGGCCTATGAGCCTCATAAAATAAATATAATGAATGGATAAGAACTTCATATTGTCTAGTTTAGTTTATGAAAATATTTTTGTTACCATTTCATGGAAGGAGTTCATTAAACCCATCAAATTGGTAATGATTGGAATTAAATATTTCAATATATTAAATTATGAAATAATTGGGAAATTCACTTAGAGCCTAATTACATGTGATTCTTACACTAAATATCTATCAAACATGTTCAAAGGGAGACACCAAAATAGTTAAAAATTTCCCCTCAAATACAATGTTTAGACATCCTTAAACCATTCCTTTTACAAAATTATTTGGGAAACAAAATAGATTGTGGGAAGGGGATCCAATCTCAACTATTAGACTACTAATCAACTAGATAACCCACTACAATATTCCATCTTCATTAATCCTTATATTTGACACACGTGTATTGTTAATTAATTGTTAGAAGTACATAATTTTGAAATATTGATTCCTAGTCAAACCAGTCTTCAAGTTAAGAGGTAGAGTTTCATGGATCGTGACACCCTCATATGGAAACATAATCGTCTTGGAGACATTAATGCTAAGGAATTATATACATTGGAATGTGGTGGTTCCAATAGACTTTTGTGATGGCTAATAATGTTCAACGCCCGCTTCATTCAGCCTTCTAAATTCTTCCTATTATGAAAAATATAGAAATATCACCTTCTCACTGAGGATCAAATCTAGAGATATATATAACATTTTTTTTCTAACTGCACTATTTACATTCAAGAAGGGGAGGATATGATTCATTGGTTTAGGTCATGTGGTTTTGAACATGATTTATGAGAATATTGTGGCCTGCGTTTTCATAATAATTAGTAGCAATATTAAGTGTCATGAGCTACTGGTGGAAATATACAATGATGATTTCCATGATCAAGTATAGAATCTGTTATATAAGTAGTTGGGTCAATTATTTCACCTATATAGAGGTATTTAAATGCTAAAATAATTGTTTGAAAGCATCCCTCTCTTCACATGATAATGGTCATGCTATAAAAGAATGTTTAGGTGAAATAAACAGTATAAAAAAGAGGTATGAACAATACTATGCATGACCATAATATTATTATAATATTGGGTGTTGATGGTCGACCAAGAAAGCCTAGAATGATCATGTTCATTTGCTGGATCCATCCTATATACCCATGGATTAAGGTTAACATTTATGGGGATTCCTCTGGTATACCTCATCCCTTCGGTTGTGGGGGTATCTTACACACACATCGTGGATTTTTAAAAGCGTGTTTCTATCATCACACTTTAATAGGGATAGTGTAAGAAGATGAATTATTGGATATGGTTTATGTAATTAGATTTTTGTTTCACTATAATTGGATTTATTTGTGTCTTTAATCTAAATATGATGTTGCGGTGAAGCCCGTCAAAACAAATACAAGGGATTTTTTAGAGGAAAATATCTCAATAGATTGAATGTCTAAACAAATCTCCTCAACTCAATTTGGTAATCTCGCATACATACTAAGAGGTAGATAAAGTGGTGGATATGTTGTCAAAGAAAGCGATCATCAAAATGGATATGATGAAGTAGTTCATGATCCTAGGCTACTATGATTAATTAGTAGATACAGATATGTGAAGTGTTACGTATTACCATTTTTTTAATAATCCCACATAACCATGACTATGCTTATCCAATATTTATATATTTTAAATAAATACCAAAGTTTTACTAATCTAAATTTTTTTGGGTAATGGTAATGATTGTTTTGAAGGAGGTAGAAGAAGAAATTAACATGATATACTTTTTTTAATATTTATACCTCTTCTTTTGATATCCACCTTTCAAATGTGCTTAAGGCATTTGATGGAGAGGTTTATATTCACTCAAGGGGATTGAGTATTTTGGAATTTAATTTTATAGATCTATTTTGGTAGTATTTTAAAATATAAGTAAAAATGATTTATGTTTTGAAATGGTTGATGTGAATTACTTTTTATAGAAAATAATAAGCATCATTTTCACAATTTTCTTAAATTTAAGGGTCTTTAATGTAACTTTATAAATTACAAGTATAATATACCTTATACATGATTGATATTTTAGAAACATTATCATTCCATTTAGTCAATATAGTTTTTTAAATATTTTTAATGATTTAAAAATAACTTTTAAACATTAAAAATCATTTAATGCCATTTTAGAGACTATAAAAAATGAAGTTTAAACATATTAGAAAAAAATGGAGTATGAATTAAAAAACCTAAATAATAAATAATCCTTAATAATTATTTATAAAATTTATTTAATACCCAAAATAATTTTTACCTGATCACATTTAATGTATTTCAAATCATTCATTTGATCATTTTCCTATTTTTATAAACATACTGTTGACATTGAGTAAGCGTTTTTTTTGAAATATTAATTTATTAAAAAAATTTAAAATAAATTTCAAAAAATGAATATAATAAATTGACCACAATTATAGTAATAAATTATCATTAAAAATGTATATTTACTCTTAAACATTCCATAGAATCATATTTAATATTTTAAAAGAGAGAAAGTGACATTTTTGTAAAAATAGTTTTATTAATATAGAATGGAATTCATAATCTTATAAATTGGATCCAAAAGGGAAAAAAACTAGACAAAGATAAATTAGTGGGTGATAAATAATAATAAAACCACATTTAGATAAGATTTTATAATATTTTCATACGTTTTTAACATCAATTAATCAATTTCAGACATTGCCACTGTGAAAAAAATTTTCTTAGGAATATTATTTATATATAAAAAATAAATGGGAACTTTTTATATAATTTAACCATTATGATTCAATATTTTAAGTGTATTTTAAAATATTAAAATTTTAGTTGTGTTATAAGTTAATTTTAATATATGTGTATAATACTCAATGAACATTTTTTAGAAAAATACCATTTTGAGAATAAAAATTTATTTTCAAGGCATAAAATAAATTTATTATCATTCCATTAAAAGTAAAAAACATTATATGATATGAGTTTTACATGATTAATATTTTTTCAATAAATTTAAAAAAACTTATTAATAAATACTTATTATTTTAGATTTTTAAAATATTAAATAAACCACAAACTTAAAAATATTTTTCACTACATAACTCTTTTACCTATAAATGATTTTATCTTCATTCATAACTAATTGAAAATCAACTTATTAATGAGTATTCATTTAATTTATGAAAAAAGTTTTATGTATATTTTATAATGTGGTTACTCCTATCTATACCGTTTAATTTATCAATGACTTTATAATAATCATATGTAAATAATAATATTCTAATACTATGTCATAGTTATTTTTAATCTCGATATTGTGTATGATGCACAAAATGAAACATAGAATTCTTTCTAAAGGAATACAAAATAAAACATTTGGGCGTGTTATAGGAGAACGCTCCACCCAGGTAGTAAAAGAACCCAAATAATAATGATTGTTCATGGGATTGATTTCATATTTCCAATTTAATATTGATGGAATGATAAGTGGCGTGTTTATCTCAATTATTAATGTGATGTTTATTTCAATGAGTTGAGTACAAGAGGAACCAATATCAAATGTATGATTTAGTTGTATAATGTAATCCATATTTTATGGGTATACCATTAATGAATCAAAAAGAGAACTAAATTATATGATTTATTTTAGGGGTTTGATGTTGGTTCATACTATAAAAAATAAGGTTTCTTGAGAAATTGTTCACCATTTATGTTGGGTTATAGTTCTCAGATATAGTAAGAATTATTATGAAATTAGATGTACCTTTTTTTGGTTAGGAATGATGATTGAAATCAATGAATATGTTTCTTGATTTTTTACTTGTTAAAAAACAAAGGATTAGAATCGAGAAATAGAAGGGTTGTTATAGAATTTGTTAATTTTGACATGGAAGTGAGAATATATTTCAATTGATTTCCTGATTGGATTACATATAAAATTTTAAAAACATCACATTGTTTTGGTAGTGGTGGATTATATTATTAAATAATAATCGTTTTTATCTATTGGATAACCATTTTCATTTTAGGAAATTGTAAAACATCATTTAGAATAGGTTGTTAGCCTTCATGGTAGGAAAGGGTTTTACAATATCTTGGGAACATAGTTAAGAATAATTTAAACTAATCAACCACAAATAGATGGGAACATGAGGAGAGTTATTTAGATTCTAGAATATATGCATCATGCATGTGTAGTCAATGTTTGAAAATATTGGTAGTATAATAAAAAGATAGTGACGTATTTTTATGATAAATACTATAAATAATTTTTCATGGAACCATTGGATGAACTATATGTTCGGCCATGTTATCCCCCATCATGTTGGGTTAAGATTAGTTAGAATACTCTCTTTTATCCTATTTTTGTGCAAGAGACAAATAATAAGTTAAATTAATTTTAATGACAAATATTTTATTAAGAGTTAGAAAAAACTCGTATATTGATTAATGATGAAGAACCTTTACATTTTATATTAGGGATGGTGTATTTTGACACTAAAGCCTAATTAAATAATGAAAAATAATGACAAGGTATATTGGATACTTTTAAATCAAATATAGTATTTATAAAGTTTCATAAAAATTTCATGTACATAATTATATATAAAAATTAATATATTTTTTCATATTTCTTAGTTAAAAAAGTATATTCTTGGTTAGTATCAAGTATTGGATCAATAATAAGATGAAATGGAACAAAATTCATCATATTTGGAAGTCTAATTCACATTTTATATTAAAGAGAAAATATTATTAGGGGGAATAATTGTAATTTTGTGAGTGATTTTTAGAAGAATATGCTAATACAAGATGATCTTTGTGTGAAACCTTATTATTTTCAAAAAGAAAACTATATTATATATCATAAAAGATACGCAAAACCAAACATAAACGTACCATGAAATATTATTATTTAAATATGACTATTATAACCCATCCATTAAATTGGAGGGTATGAATAATATTAAATAATTTATAATATATATATATATATATATAAATTTCGAACTCAATATAAATTTATATATAAATGTTTAGTAATTATTCAATCAATTTCTAGTAAAGTAATTTAATCTATCAAAATATGATTTCTTTAAAAATGATTTTTATTCCTTTTTTTGAAAAAATATTTTAATTAAATTTATAGAACATTTAGAAACATTATTTAATATAATTTATATAAATTTTTAAATTATAATATCAAAATTAACTTAGTTTTATTTTTTATTTTTGGAAAAAATTAGTTTTTCTGTGAATATAGAAAAGAATCGATTTTTAAAATATAGTATTTTTTGTTCAATAAATTAAATAATTTAAAAACCCATTAATATTTGAATTTTTTTAATGTAAAATAATTTTTTTATATTTATATTTAATCCAATAAATTAAATTTGAATCATCTTTATACTATATTTTATTATAAGCTTATTTTCGGCTTAAAAAAATATTTTTTTTAAAAATGTTTTAAAGTGCATAATGTTTCTCCATTTTAGTTAATTAAAAAAAACTCTAATGAGGAATAATTTAAATAAAATTTATATATTATATATGTTTTTATATGTAAATATTAATTTAAATTCATATAATTATTATTAATAATCAAAAAGTTAACATAAAATAATCTTATGATTGAAATATTTTTTTTTGTGAAATATGTTTTTTTCATCACGTCCATGTGTTTAATTATAAATAAAATTATACCAATTATACGAATTAAATTTGGTGAAATGGAATAAATATTTTTTTATCCTCTGGTTATTAATGAATTTATAAATTAATATTATTATTTTTACATTCAATGGTACATAAAATGATTGATAAAATATTTTAAATAATATCCAACTGTATTTCCCCATTCAGACAAAAATAATTTTATAACAACCTAATATTTTTAAAAAAATTCCAAAATGTATTTAAAATTATCTAAATGATTCATTAAATAAATTTTTACATTTTTTTATGTATACATTTTTTTAATGCAATATTCATGTCGATATCTAAACAAGGACCATTTGGCTTTTACTGAAATTGTGAAAGGAATATTTGGTTTAACATATTCAACAAATAAACAATTTCTTACAGTCATGACCAAATAAGGTTTTAAATATTTATTTATATGATTTAAAGTTTATTTTCATAATATTTTTTGAAATTTTAGTTTTGAAAATATTTTTTAAGTAAAAAAACATTTTCATTAAGAATGTTTTAATGAAAATTATATAGTATTTCTATTCTTCAACAATAAAAAACCTTTATTTTAATTTCACTACACTAGGGATCAGTTGTATTGATACAATCCTTATTCTTCATATTTTTTTATCATCATTTTGACTAATGAAATTAATTCATTCACTTTCTTGATTTATTTTTTTAGTCTATAAATTTCCCTTGAAATGTTTACATTCAAGTGATTATTTGACATTAAGTTTCCCCAAAACGTCTATATAATTTATCATGTATATATGTAATCAAAAGAATCAGGAGCCAATAAAACCTACTCCTAATAAATTATATTAAAATATCAATGTGGAAATAGACATTATAGTGTAGAATTAAAAAGATGGTTATGATGATCACCATGCAAGTCAGATTTAACAAAATTATAACAAAAACATAGTAACAGAAAAGACCATCTCAAACTGAAGTCCATAAGATCCCTTTTAGAAAGAGAATCATCGAACATATTTTCCTCCCTGTATAATTTTGTGACATCTAGAGATAATGACCCAGAAATATGGAGACCATTAGTCCATGATGGAATAATTCTCCATTACACATTCTGTGAGAAACCATTAAGAATTTTCAAAACAACATTTGAGTCTAACTCCAACCATAATACTCACCATCCTAAATGGATTGCTTATCTTATCACCTCGATAATTTCCCACAACTCATCTTCGATAGCATATATAGTTTAGATAATGTGATAGAAACAAATCTCAATGAGGCCCAAATGAGTACAGATGATCCCTACACCACTTGAAAGACCATGTGCACCTAATGGCATCCAATCAAAAATGAATTTAAACAACCCTAGAACTTGAGGTAACCAATGAATTTATCTAGATAGTAGTGGATTCTTTACCCTAACAACATCACCAAGAGACCTCAAAATGAGAAAATCAAAAAAATTAATTATGCATCACACCAATCTAGATCATTGAAGCAATTATAATCCCTCTATGTATCACCAAAACACTTACATGAATAGCAGGCCACCGCCTATTGAAAACAAGATCATTCTGGGAACTCGAGATAAATGATAAGATTACAAGCATGTTAGAAATAAAAATCGAGTGAATCTGCTCACTTCATTTGAGACTGTATAGAGAGGAGAGCAGGGAATCCATGCTATGAAAATTCATGGTAAAATGGAATAAATCCTAGATATACTACCATAGTATAAACATAAAGTATAAACAACCAAATAGATTAAAAATAGACACATTAACATGAAAATATAAGAAACACACAAATTCAATATGGATCCCATTTCTTTGAACAATACATCGAGATGGGAACCAATTCAACCATATTTTCTAGATCAAAAGCAAGTAATCAGGAGAAATAAATGGGTTTCTGAAACATGATAACCATATTGGTAAGGTGATGGGGATACAACATTGTAACATATATCCTTCCATAGAATTGAATCACCCATCCATAATAGGCATCCATATTAGAATATCATAGCCAACATCCACATAATTTGAGAACTCCATAGTATGTTGTGAAGGTAAAAGATTGTAAATTACAAGATTCACCTGCTCTTTAGATGTTGTAGTAGTCTTAATATAATAGAAATAATAGAATCATCATAAATAGGATTGGATAAAAAAGGGGAAATCCATCAGTTCAATTGATAATAATTTCACGCTACTAATTTTTAGTATGATATGATCTCAAAAATGGTTTTCTTGAATCCTACTAAAAGAGAATAAGGGACATACATACCATGTCCATTGTGCTGTTTATTAGGAAATATGGTGTTAAGAAACTCTAAATAAGAGTTAGGTCTAGTAAAGAGTCTCCATGTAACATTCTTAATAAATGTGTTATTAAATATATTTAGATAATTAATTCACATTCAATACATATTAATTGGTTTAACACAAGCCTTCCAAGAAACTGCAACCAACTTACTCTCATGATTCGAACCCTTAAAAAAACTAGGAATCTTTCTTTGTAGCTCCTTGATAAGGTATATTGGCCATTTATATAATGAGATGTCATAAATAAACATTTATTTAATGAAATAATTAACCAAAATAATTCTACCAGCCTTCCACATGGTCTTCTCTTTCCAGGTCTCCAATTGATTATCAACTCTAACAGAGATACATTCCAGGTGACGACTTTTCACCTTGAACCAAAAAAGGGTATTCCAATGTAGATGAAAGGAAATGATCCTCTCTATAAATTTGATATAATAAATTTTACAATTATCAAAATTTGTAAAAATAATAATATCATCAGTATATAGTAGGTGATAAGGGGAAAAGTGATCCCTACCAAACCTCATTCTTTGATAAAGTCATAGATCATTAAGTTCAGACATGGATCGACTCAAACAATATTTAGTTATCATAAAAAGAATCCAAGAAAGAAAAACTCCTTTCCTGATCCCTCTAAAACACTAAAGAAAAACCCATGTATATCCATTGACAATGATGGATAACCTATCACTCATAAGAATAGAACAAATCAAACTGATGAATCTATGAGAGAAGACATGAATTTTCAGAACCATATTTTCATATTTTTCCTTTTTCTTTATATTGTTCACACACTCAGAAGAAGTGAAGTGGAAGTTCCATATATTTATCTCATTAAAAACCCAAAATGATTCTGTGATATGAGTTTCCCTGAAATCACACCCAATATGTGATTCATAATTTTACTAATTACATTTGGAATAAAATTACCAATAGAAACAAACCTAAAATATTTAAAATCAAATAGAATTAACTAATTTAGGATACAAGGAATTGAAATTAGAACTCACATCATGAGGCATATATGCAAGAGTATTCAATTACATCATAATATTAAAGACATAAAAAAAGATAATATCCATCTAAAACATATAAAACATGTCGTTGAATCCACGAGGACCAGAAATAATATGAATTTTTAAAGAGGAGAGAGAGACATGAATTTTAGCTTCATTGGGTATCTCAAAAATCTGCATATGTTGAGTGTTATTAATGTAAGGATCAAATAATTTGATGATTTTTGGAGTGTTTTTTCCCTTTCATCTGTATAGAGAGACTCAATATAACTAATTACAAAATTTTGGATCTCACTCTCAGAGCTATATAATCTCTCATCAACATTTAATGCAAATATATTTTCCATGACTTTTCTCCATGTGAATACAATAAAACAACCTTGAATTTATGTCCCACTCCTTTAGCCACCTAACACTAAATTGATTAAAAGAAATATTTTTCTGAAGGGTAAAAATATAGAATTTTAATTATAATATAGATATTTGAATATAGATATTTGATTAAAAAAACATTATCCTTGAATTAAATTGATTATCAGATATATAATGAATGATTTTTACATGAGGATATGGGTGGGAACTAGCTATAGATAGCTACTTGATGGAATGGTAGCATCATTAGATGAATCGGTTGGCTAGACTTAGTTAAATTGGTTTTTTTTCTATACACCTACCCATAAGTTTTAAATTGTCTTGTGAAAGGTATTTATAGTATTGGTATCATGATATATGAAACAATGGTTTCTAAAAATTATCTATTTCCTTTATTAATAATCTAAATATTATTATTGATGTAATTTTCAAAAGTATATTTTCTTTGGGTGCATTTAATTCTTGATTTATTTATTAAATGGTGCACATTTTCATTTGATTACCTCACCATATTGATTATGCCTTATATATCAATGATAGGCTTGTTATTGATTAAATGGAATGTGTGGTCATATATTTACATTTTTTTATTTATTATAACATATCATATCATGATATTCACGTTATTAACTTAATAAAATGTATGTTATGAAATTTTCTTTGTAATTTTTAGTATTCCAAATATAATTTTGATAATATAAATTTTTAAATTGAATGTGTGTTTATATATTTAACTTTTCATGTTGATTATTATTATTGATTAGTGATCTCTTCTAATTTATGTGACTATTATTGAGAATTTTACCTCACCCTTATTTTTTTCTTTCTTAGGAATCCAGGAAATGTACAATGAATTATATTCAAGGATATTTTATATGGAATAATGATATTATCAAAAACATATTATGGTAGAAATTGTGGTCTCAAACGTAATAAAATAATCAACTATATATCTAGCTCACCAAGACTACTAAAATATTCAGTCTATCAAGAAGTGAGGACTTGTATATTATTCCAATGTACTAAAGAAGGCACCTACTATGGGATACTAGGATTAAGGCCTTTACTGTAGGTATCTGAGGCAATATATTAGAACCCACAAGAACTATATTAAGTAAATCATAGTTTAAGATATATAACCTCTTGATAGACCTTGAGGATAAGTATATAATGAAATCATAATGTTTCATTAAGGTATATATTATGTGGTTCTTTTGGAAATACATCTCAATTAATATATTAAAAGTAAAAGTGGTTCTTATTGAGATTTAACAATGGGTAATAAATATAAAAATGTAATATTGGGATTGAATCTACCATTTATGATAAATGAAAATGGGCCTTACTGTGCACCTGTTATGAAAATCTTGAGGTTTTCTTTGGATTATTCAAATTTTATTTATATACCATTATGATAGATTTGAATAGATTTGGAAAATTAATTACATATTTTAATGCTAATTTATCATTGATTGATAAAAAAATTTCGTTATTTAGTCATTATATAAATGATTATATGGGTTTCCCACTACAATTAATGTTCCTTATAGAATGATTTTGTGTTTTAGTCATTGGATGTAACTCGAAGGAACCCTGTTAACAATAAATATGAAGGACAATGTCGAAACTATCAGAAACCGAATGTAATGATGATTGGAGTGAAAGATATCACTATTATTCATAGTTAGATATCCCAAAATATGTTTTACATCATATACCTTATCCAACTCTTAGAATCACCAAAAAATTGAAGATTAATTTCACATAGTGAATTAGTGGTGGAGACAATGGAGGAAAGAAGGCTCGATTTCCTTCATGTAAAATAATATTAAATTAGACACCCATGAATGGTAAAATGTTTTATTTTGTAATATAAGGCAATAAATAAATGTTTTTTTGAAGAAAAATTAAGAGTATGATAAATGTAAATAAATTTCATCCCATGGATCCATTTATAGTTTATTATATTAAATTTCTAGAACATGGGAATTTATTAATTTAATTCCCCATTCTGGATGTAAAACCCTATATTAGTGAAGGAAATATGTTGAAATAAAATAGATCAAGGTTTTATTTATTTTTATTCAATAATTAAATTATAGATTTATTTTTTACAATTGGTATTTTAGTTGTAGGAATTATGAAACCCTTAAGTATTTAGTTAAATTTTAAAATCATATATGTATTCCTTACATTAATAAATATAGATACGATCATGGTTTTATGATTTTAATATTTAGTATAAATTCAAAATCATAAACAACGTTTTCTGTTTTTTATTGGATTCTAATAATAATATAGAAATTATTGGAGAAATTTATGGAAGTGCAACACATTTTTTATGTATACATTTTATAGAAAAATGTTATTAATGGAATAATTCACTTTCATTTATTCTCATAAGTTTAAATTTATTGTTAACTTTTTTGGTCTATCATATCTTTGATCTTGAGGTAATTAAGGTTTATTAAACTTTTAGAATTTTGTTGTTATTATATCAATATAGTTTTAGAAAAAGGTCAACCAACATAAATGGTGACTACCCATCACATATGGAATATTTCGTGGGGATTAAACCTATAACTAATGAATGAAAATATTTTAACGCCTACCCTAGGCCTACATGATAGTATAATCAATATATCATTATATTTTCATAAATAATTTGTGGATAAACATTTTTGTTGAACCAGTGGTGTTACGATTGATGTTTAGATATTAATGTATTATTTTGGATGACTTAATCTATCCACATTGGCTTTGGAAAATATTTAGAGGCATTCAGATGGTCTTTTCATCTTTTTATGGATTTTATGAACTTTTAAATCTTAATTTTATTGTTTTATTAAAAAAAGTAACTTTTGGATATTCATTTAATTGAGTAAGAGATGAGGATTAAATTCATCATATCACAACCGGAGGATTCAATTGTTATTATGAAATATAATTATATAAAATAAGTAAATTTAATTATTTTTTTAGTTAGTATGGTAAAGCAATTCCTCCAATTTAGTAAAAATTCTCTTCATACAAAAATGTTATTATATTAACTCTATATCCCATGAATCAAATAGTCTTTTAAATCATCACAGATTTCAAAAAATGAGGTCCTTAACATTCCTTTGGGAATTCACTTTATTGTGATCAATGATCTATATAAAATTATATTATTATTTACTATTTTCTTCAATGACCATATCTCCACTTGGCACTAATGATATCATATTCTGAAACTCAGTATGTGTTATTTTAGATGAATTTTTTACTTCCATTTTTCTCTTATTAAGAGGTTGTTTTGTTAACAATTTTTATGATGTTGGTTTAAAATAAATTTACTTTTCAATACCAAAACCCTAATTACTAAGATCAGGATTAAATTATGAAGATGTTATCTACTCAAGGGGTTAGAATGAAAAACTATGAGAATATAAACGAAGAAAAATCGGTTTGATATCATGTATGACATGAAAGACCTATATTATTAAATAATGTAACACCCTAGAGATTTTCGATATATTTATTTTTAAACAAATTACGTCACATTGACTACTCTCAATGTATGAAATAAAATGTTTAAATGGAAAAAAATAATCCATTAAAATATTATTATTTTAAATGAGAGCATTATAACCTATCTGTTGAGTTATCTGATATGAATAATTCTAATTAAATTATGAATAGTACATGTTTTTCATATTTATAAATAAATTCATTTTTTATCTATTGATTAAATATATAAATAAAAAATTTAATGAAAAATAAATGTATTTGGGAATGCAATTGTTTTAAAAAAACTATTTATTCGCTTCTTTGACACTTATGGAAAAATTTATTTATTTCAAATTTTAAAAAAATTATTTGATAAAAATAACATTAAATTTGAAATCAAAATTTCAAAATTATCTTATGGTTTTTTTTGATTTTTTATGAAAAGACTAATTTATTTGTTGACTTGTAAAAATAAAAAGATTTTTTTTAGAAATTATATTTTCATTTAAAGAATATAAAATATAAATTGTAATTTAACATGGTTTTAAAAAATTAGAAAAATTATTTATTTATTATTCTAAATTATTAAATTTTAATCAATTTTGTTATGAATTTTGATATAAAAAATTCAACAATTATTGAATGAATTTTATTTAGAAACCATTTTTCGACCTGTCTACAAGTATAATTGTTGACATAACTATGCCACTTCATTAGATTAATTTTAGTGAAATTTATTTAAATGTTTAAATAAAAATAATATATATTATCCAATAAGTTCAACATAAATGGTTACCATTATTAATAGAAAAAGAAGTAAAAATTAATTACCATGGTTAAGGTGAAAACAAGTTTTTTGAGGGGTTAAAATAAAAAGAAAAGGGTTACAAATGACCTAAAACTTATTAAAAACCCCATTGAATGGACATATTTAAAATTTATCACTTCTAAAGATTGATAATAGAATACTTTATATCCATTTGGTATGATGAACATGTGGGTACACTTGATTCTTTTTAATATTCCCATGTATGTCCTCAATCCCACTTATAAATTTACACTCCATCCCATCCATTTTTCAAACCTCTATAGAACTTTTTATTATGAAACAATCATTTTACACATTTAATTAGCCTTGAAATTCAATCCAAGGATCATAAATCCTATTTGGTTTGGAATATTAGATAAATAATAAAAAATCATGAAACTAGAATAAAAGAGTATTTAATTTAATATTCATTATGAGATCCTAAATTTTTTTGAGCCCATACATCTACATAGGATAATATGGGGAATAAATGAACCAAGGAATGAGATGGAAATCCCAGGAAGGGAATAACCATAGGGATTGAGAAGAGCACGTGTGTTAGAAGGAATAACATGATGACATAAAAATTCATGGAACATGAATAAACATATGAAATCATAACATATAAAACATGGGATCATGTAATCATGGAATCATAGAAATGTGGAAGAAACATAAAACAATAAATAATAATTATTCAAGGATCATTTCACATATAGGATCATGATTCAAGGCTAACCACCAAGATCATTGAACATGGAGCATGAGTCGAGGATAAAAACCAAAATCATTGTACATGACATCTAATGGGAAAAATCAACGAATTAATTAGAGCGCTATCTAGGAACACCCTTACTAACTTGTTAATTCCTATGTGTGCTACATGAAGAATCAAACATAAGACATAAACATAACGGTTAATTTTGGAATTAAATGGGTATCATAATCATATCATAAGGCGTATATAGTGGGCTGATCATAATGATATTCCTAAAAAAATAGATTTAAAAAATAAATGGAAATTAAATAGGTAAATTAGGAATATATCATGATAATATATGTCAAACTGATATGAAACCACATAAAATTAGTGTTTAATAAATTTTAGAAATAAAACAATTTAGTGTGGTTTAAGTGAAATGATTTTAAGATTCATTAAAACAGAAAAGGAATAATTGATTGTATAAAAAAAGAAGTGAAATGAAACATTTTATCATTTTAAATGAGGGATTTTATAAAAATATTTAAGACTTAAAATATATTATGTGGATAACTTGAAAATGAGTAAGGAATCAAGAATTTTCCTTTGATCAGGCTAAAATATCCCAAATAATTGAGAATGGAACATTTTGGAAACATGTATATCCCCATAAAATAAAGATAAACTGATCTAGATATATGATTATCAGACATAAACATATAATGTATTAAAATTATATTAAAATAAATTATATTTACATTTTTGTAAATATAATTTAATCGTAACCCGATGAAAAAAAATGAACATTCGGAGAAAATCCCTTACCCTATGTCTGAAATGGTTCTTCAATTGGTCATAATGTCCTGGATAATCAAATTTTATTCGTAAATTAATTAATTATTTAATAAAATTTTCTACATGTATATGATTTATTATGGTTTTATTAAGTTCATTTATGATTTTTTTATGAGTTATAAGTTACATTTTCATGTTTAAGGACTGTTCGTTACATTGGTTTTCATTCTTAGATCACTTGAAAAATATATGAATGATCATGTGAAATGGGAATTGATCTCCAAAATTAAAGTTAATTTTTATTAATGAACATATCAAAGTGTAATTTTTTATATAATTAATTTGATTAATTTGGGTGAAGATAAGTCATTAGGTAAAATTTTATTGATAACCATTTAGATTTTTTGGCATTTTTTTGAACATCACAAAGTAGTTTTATTTTATTAACAAATATAATTTATATATTTTGGATAAAGAAAAGTAAATTGCATATAATGATTAAATTAAAATATGTTTTTCACTATAAAATTGGTGTTATTCCCAACCTTGAATGAGGTAATGGAAAATGAAATCTCAACATCCTTGAAGGCGTTAAATCAGCACCTAACAAATAATGTTTTCATTTTTAGAATAAATGTATATGGATAGAGAAATAATGATTGTTAGTTCCATTAAAACAATAGAAATTCAATATATAAAATATACTAAAGTTATCAGGTAACATGGATATGGGGATGTGAGGTTAGGATAACAAAATAAAGGAACATGAAAAGAAATAAAAATAAAAGGAAATAGGTTTTTATCCTTTTGAATTTTCCACCTTGAGAAAATCTTTGATGAACTTGAGTATGATGTTTTATCGATAAAAGAAGATCTTGGACATCATGAAGATACATGGGAAGGGGATTATAAAAAATTTGGGAAATATTCATGTCTACATAGGTGTGAGGAGAAGATATGGTGATGGGTGATATTTATAGTTGAGGAGGGGTTTTGTTTTGATTATTTAATTTATTAGTTTATTATTTTGTCTCAAGACAATGAATAGTGTGTATTCTTATGAATAAATACTATATTTTTTGGATTTTATTTTGATCCAGTGGATCTTACCAAATACCAACATCATCTATGACTCAATAAGTCAGGTATTTAGGTTATACCATAAATTGTGATATTTACTATTGACTGAAAAGTCATCTAGTTTAGAAAAATATAACAAATTAACACCATTTTTTAACATTTAGAATTAAAAAATGAACTCCATTTTATGAACATAATTTTATAAATATTATGAATTTAATTTTTAATTAAAATCATCATTTATTTGAAAATTATCAGTTTTAAAATTATAACTGATTTTATAACATGTAGAAAATTTATTTTTGTTCTCATAAAATTAACTTATAATCATAAGAATACAAAATTATAATTTATGAATCCATTTATTGAAAGTAAATTTTGTTTTAAATAATCATATTTATTATAAAATTTTAAATAAATATTTATGTTTAAATAAAATACTAAAACATAATTTCTCATTTTTGAAATATTTATTTACTTACACTATGATATAATTTTATAAAATTTTTATTTATAAGGTGTCTAAATATTATTTATACTTTCATATATGATGTTACTATTCTATTGGCTAGTTTACTATTCATAATGGTCATATTACTATTCCAAATGTCATGTTATTATTCCATTGGTTTAGGCTCCTTAATTTTTGTAAAAGACTCGTATTTCCTTAATTATTTAGTTATAAATTTTCTATTATGTAATCTATGTGATTTTTATTGACATGAATATAATAAGGGCAATTTCAATTGATTAAATTTTGTGTTGTTACATTCTTACCCACATATGAAATTTCACCCTCAAAATTTAATTTTACAAACTAAAGGGAAAATAGGTGAGGGAAATTCTCCTTCATTTCTTCCTCCAGTTCCCAAGTTGCAACCTTGTACTTATGGTTCCACCATTGTACTTTGACTAGGGGATTACTCTTGTTGTGTAGAAATTTATCTATATGGTCCAAGATCTTCACCAGTTTCTTTTCATAAGAGATATCATTTTCTGGGTTCACCACCTCTAAATTCAGTACATGTGAGGGATACATAGAAAACATCATGTACTTGAGACATGATTGGTGAAAGTGCTAGTTGGTAGGAAAAATCTCCAACGTGATCAAGAATCTAAATTGGGCCAATGTACCTATGATTAAGATTTATTTTCTTCAAAAATATCATGATCTTATTCCACTAATATATGAGGAGGAATACCGTGTATCCAACCTTAAGCTCTTGGTCTAATAGATTATTGTCTTCAAATATTTTCTATCAACTTTGGGTACCCAAATTTGATACTAAATGTTTTTCACCTTTTACACCATTTCTTTGACCATTTTAGTTCCAGAAGCTTGAGTTCACTGAATTCATCTGAAAACATCGATGTTCTATATCTTTTCCTATAAAGGGATTAATATGGATCCATTTGGATTATTGAGTGAAAAATATTCTTGTATGAGAACTCATCCAGAGGTAGATGTTGGTCTTATCCTCCTTTGAAGTCCATTGAACATGCCCTCAACACTTCTCAAGTGACTAAATAATATGTTCATATTGGCCATCATTTTTAGGATGATAAGTTGTACTGATTGTTAGCATAGTTTTTAGATCTTTCTTGAGAATATTACAGAACATGGGGGGTGAAGCTCAAATATTGATTGGATAAAATATATATGGGTATTCCATGCAGCTTTAGAACTTCTCTGATGTATATCCATGCATGTTGATCCCGTGAAAAGTCATTACGAATTGTGACAAAGTGATATATCAATGTATGATGATCCAGAACAACCCATATAAATTGTTTTCCTCTAAATGTATTTGTAACTATACTGACAAAGTCTATGGTAATGTTTTCCCATTTCCATGTTGGTATCGATAATGGTTGCAAGATCCCATTATACTTTTGGCTTCTAGACTTCAGTTGTTGACATACCATTCATTTTTCTGTATATTCATTAGTATCCTTCTTTATTTTGTCCCACCAATAGTACTCTAAGAGATATCAATAAATATTTGTGTTTCCTAAATGAATATATAATATTGAGCTATGCACATTATTTAAATTATCTTTCTTTTTCTATGGATTCAGTGGTATACTTAGTCATGACCCAAATATCCTGACTCCTTCCTCATCCATTTGGAAGTATGAGGATTTCCTATTCCTGCAAGCTTCCAACATTTACGAATTTCCACATAATTTCATTGAGCATACTTTATTTTCTCCATGAGGTATGGTTGAGAAATCATCTAATAAAGTATTGATGACAATTCATCCATAACGATTACCATTCTCGTCCATTTAAGGTCTAAAAATATTGGATCCTTCTCAATTCTCATCATTGATATTTTTATTTACCATGATGGTATTGTATTGAGAATTCATAAAACATAATGATCTCTAACCATATTCACTAATACATATTAAGATCCTTTTTTGTGAATAGATACTTGAATATTTTATAAATAATATATATATATATCACTTCTCCCCATTGAGATATGTTTTCAAAATTTTCAATGAAAAGATCATAACCGCCAACTCCAGATCATGCATGGGATAGTTTTAGTTATTCATTTTCAATTAAATTGAGTCATAGGATATCACATAATCATTTTCATCAATAAAAATCCTAATCACTTATTTGAATCATCGTTGTAAACTAAAAAGAGTTACCCATTTTTTTGTACTGTGAGCACTGGTGTAGTGATAGGTCTCTTTTCAACACTTTGAATAAGTCTTTACATTCATTGTTCTGGATAAAATTCACTCTCTTCCGAGTCATCTTGGTTAGTGGGTTTAAAAACAATGAGAATTTTTTCAAAAATCTTTGGCAATACCCATCTAGACCAAAGAATTCATGGATCTCTATTACAGATTTTGGAATAGGCCACTCTTCAATTTCCTTTTTCATGGAAGGGTTCATAAATATCCCTTTGCATGAGAATAAATTCCCCCATAATGATACTTCCTCTATATAGAACTCACATTTACTATATATTTCATATATTATATCCGTTCGTGAAGTAGTTATCCCAGTATTCAAGTGATCCTAAGGTTCCTCATTTATCTTGGAATATATCATCAAATCTTCATTAAAGACTACAAAAAATTTGTAGAGGTAATATCTAAATATCTATTCATTAAATCCATGAAATTTTAATGATTAATAGTGAGTAGAAAGGGAATCACTGCTAACTCATAGTGTCGATACCTTGTTCAAAACATTGTAATGGGAATATATTACTTGCTGACCATTAATTGGTTATATCTCAACTAAAGGTCTATCTTAGATAAATAACTTGCCCCATGTAGCTAATTGAACAAGTCAACTATCCAAGGAATGTGATACTTGTTCTTTGTCAGGATTTTACTATGCTCGCAATAATCAATGCATAGGTGTGTTGATTCATTTTTTTGAAATGGTACCTCAACCTAAAGGCAGAGGAAATTATTCATTAAAGATATGTATTACAAGAGATGAAAACAGGAGATATTATTACAATCAGCCTAAAAAATAGGGAGTAGGGCCGTATGAATGGTATTAGACCAATTAATACGTTCAACAACACCCATGATCAAAAGGCCATCCACAACCACGTTTTCCCATCAATAAACAAGTATGATATTGAAGTTGAGGCTTGAAAGAGTCATCATTCATTCCATTAACATTACTATGAGCCTCCAAGAGATATGCATTTAGGTATTTTTGAAGGCCTGCAGAATGGTAGATGACTCACTATCCAACTATGGTGTCCATTTTACAAGGTGTATTATATAAAATTAATGATATAGGAATATGTTCAATTAAGAACTCAACCTTTCATACATGAGGAAGATTGGAAAATTTAGTAGGGAATACATCTGTGCAGTACCTCACAATTGGAATGTATTAAAGCATTATCCTATCCATTGTATTAATCACTCGAGGTAGATTTGAATTCTGAAAAGTCTATAATATACACAATTGATAAGAATATTCTAAAAGAGATTCATCTTCCTCCTTACACTTTTACAGAATTAGAGGATTTTCCAGGATGTGAAGAGTGATATACCTTCCTTTATAGTTCATGTTGTCTTTGTATAAAGATAACCAATACATGCCTAATATATTATAAAACTCCACTAATGGAATTAGTAGATGATTTTATGGGTTGTTTTTTCCACACACATAAATTGGGGAGGATTTATAAACATTGGATAAAATAATTTCCCAATTTTACAATCTCATAGATAACTCAACCTCCATATTTTGATGTGGTGTTTGAATAGTTAGACTAAACTCACAAGATATGAAAGAATACATAGAACCAGAATTAAATCCTATGTTTTCTATTGTAAATTGAATAACTAGCATACCTTTCACCATATCTCTTTCAAAATACAACTTATTAGTAGTGATAATATATGAATTTTCTTGCTTATATGGAGGATTTTGTTTTTGATTTTCTATAACTCCCCTTGTATTAGGTAAATAGTTTTCAAAATTCCCATGTTTCTAGTTGTTTTATAACTTCACTATAGGATGTGTGTGGATCTGAACCTTCCCTTATTCTTCTGTATTAGGGGGATTCTTCATATCCCTTCAGTAGTTTTTATCTAGATTCCCCATTCTTCCACATATAAATCATTTCTAGGTTCCCTTTATTTAGTTCCTAGGATAATTATACCCACAATCTTTTCACATGGGATGTTGGGTTTTCTTTACCTCAAGACATTTATTAGTTGATCCACCCATATTAAACTCCACTTTACAATTTTTATCATAACACCCACAAGACCATCGAGATTCTCCAATCTTCATTTCATCCGTAAGGTCACAAGAGACAATCTTCTCATATCTATCGATGTATAGTATCACCAATTATTTTTGTAGACTTATCATTATAACAATAAATAGTTGATCAATCTTTCTTTAAGTGTTTATGACAAATCCATAGGCATGTCATGCAAGCCTTATAATGTTTTCTTCATATACCCCAATAGACTCATCTTCATTTTAATTTAGTCTAAGGAACACTCTTTATATCATGAGATGGAGGGTATGAGGAAAATATTTAGTAAAAAAATATTTTCTTGAATTCATCCCAATCCATGGAATCTATTTCCTCTTTGGAATTCATGTTCTTGATTAATTTCCACCACTGATTCACTTCCCCAGAAAAATTATAGACGCCCATCACAACTTAATTTTCTTCTAAGAATTGGAGTATAGTGTATATATTCTTAGTGGGGATAATTCATTATTATACGAGGGGGATCAGAAGATCCACTAAATAAGGGAGGGAATTTTCATATAAAATATTCTACTACAACATGATCTTTCTTATGAGAAGGAGGGTGATGTACATGATTAATGGTAATATTCATTACTTGATCTAGTTGATCAAGTACTATAATTATGTTTTGAGGACCCCCTCTTATCATACATGGAATTTCATTTAGGAAATCATCATATTATCTGTCACATTTATTGTTGGAATGTGTTCTCCTATATCACTTAATTATATATGAAAAATAAATCATAATTAGGGGGCATGAATACTTATATAATAAGAATATAAAGAGGAATCTTTTAACATATACGTAAAAACCTATAAATTAAAATCATATCCCAACATTTGATCCTCTAGTCCAATATAGGTTAACCATAACGATAGAATTATCCTTCTGGTTCTTACTAAATTTATTTGTCTTAAACTCCAAAAAAACATGATCGTGCTCTGATACAACCTATAATAACCCCATCCTTTTACACATATTATTACATGATTTCAAGAATAATCAGACTTCTAATAAAAAACAAGGATCATATGGTATAGTTTCTTTGTAATGTTATATACATAATTTAAAATCATGGAACCAATATAAAGAAATATTTTATTTAATCTTGATTATGAGCTCCTAACATTATTTAAGCTCTCACATATGAATAGGATCTCACATGGAATACATAAACACATGGATGAGTTAATAATACCAGTAAGGAGATAAACATACAAATAAAGAATATCAAATGTTTTATAAGGAATAACAATATGACATAAAAAGGAATGGAACCTGAATAAACCTAAAAAATAATAACTCATGATACATGGGATCATTTAATAATGGAATCATTTAAATATGGAAGCATCATAAAACATGAAATAAGAATGAGTCAAGGATCACTACAAAATAAGGATCCTGAGTCAAGGCTAACAACCCAGATCGTTGCACATGGAGAAAGAGTTATGGAAAGCCACGAAGACTTTACACAAGGAGCATGAGTCAAGGCTAACCAACAAGACCATTATACATGGCACCTCATAAGACTAAACATTACCCAATGCATTGGATCACTATATAGTAACACCTATAATAACATGTTCCAGTATATGTGATCTATATAAAGAATCAAATATATGGTATAAATATAAGGGGTTCCAAATTAAATAAATGAGTATCATTATCATATCAGACGACATATACAATGGGTGTACCAAAATGATATTCATGAAATAGTGTATTTAAAAAATAAATTTAAATTAATAATGTAAATAAGGCATAAATAATTTTAATTAGTGTCAAATTAAATTAAAATCATTTTAAAAGTGTGTTTAAGAAACTATATAAATACATTTTAGTGAGCTTTATGGTATTTTTCACGATTATTTTAAACCGAAAAGGTATACTTTTTTTATAAAACTAGAAAATAACCTAGAGTATTTTTCATGTAAAAATTATATATTTTTTTAAAATAATGGTGGCTTAAAATAGAATATAGAGAATAGTTGAAAATTGGTAAGGAATCAGGAAGTTTACATTGATTGTTCTTTCTTATCGAGAAGAATTGGGAATGTAACCATTTTAAAACATGTTCATCCCCTTAAAAGAAGGATGAAATGATATGGATGCTAAATTTTGGAACATATACATAGAATTTAAAATAAATATATAAAAATTATTAATATTTAGATTGTCCTAAAGAGATAATGAGCGTTACCCGATGGAAAAATGATGGTTCATAGAGAACCCCTAAATGTATGTCTGAAATAGTTATTCACATGATATTAATATACAGAATAATAAAATTAAACCCATTAATTAATTAATTTAGAAAATTTTATACTCGTATATGATTAATAATAATTTTATTAGGTTAATTTATTCCCATTTAAATGAGTTAAAATACACAATGTCTTTGGTTGGGAGTGTTTATTTCTTTGGTTTTCATGATTGGTTTAGTTAAATAAATGTATGAAAGGTCATGTGAAATTGGAATATATATCTAGAATTGAACTTATTTATTATTAATGAACACATAGAATTTTAATTTTTTTACAATTCATTTGTTTATATGGGGTGAGGATGAATCATTAGATAAAATGTTAATGATAACCATATATATTATTTTGGTCTTTTTGTGATCAACATGAACTGGTTTTTTTATTAATTAATATCATGTAAAATATTGGATCTAGAACATTAAAAAAATTTATAGATAAATTATCATCATGTTTAACCAGATAAATGGTTTTATGACCATCCTTGAAGGTTGTAATGGAAATTTAAAACACATCATCCTTGAAGACGTTAAATCAACACCTTAGAGATGATGTTTTCATTTTTTGAATAAAAATAGAGGGGAAGAGAAATGATGATGGGTTGTCACATTAAAAAAACTAAAATATATTATATAAAAGATACTAGAATAATAATTTCACTTGGATAAGGGTAGGTTAGTATAATATAAGAGAATAAAGGAATATGGAATGCAATTAAAAGTACAGGAAAGTGGTTTTTACCTCTGGAATTCTACTCCTCGAGAACCTCCTTGAGGAACTTGAGTTTAGTATTATATTGTTATGAAATTACCATGGACATGGTAGAGAGACATGGAAAGATAATTTCGTAGAAATTTTCCATGATTAAAGGATTTATAGGTCTTAGGAGTTGATTCAGTGATAGGTGGTACTAATAGTGGAGGATATGGGTGTTTTTTTATTTTATTCATTAGTTTGTTATTTTTTCTCAAGACTATGAATCATGTGGATTATTATAATGAAATAAAGTGATTTCTTCATGTTAATTATAAATAATGGTTCTTAAATAATAAAAACATAATTAATTACTCAATAATTCATGTATTTAGCTTATACAATAAATTGTCGTATTTCACTATTCACAAAAAATAATTTTTTTTAGAAAAATCCCAAACATTTCCCCTAACCAATTTTTGATGTGTAGAATTAAAAAAAAATAAATATTATGAAAAATAATTTTATTAAAATGATAAATTTAATTTTTAATCAATATAATCATTTATTCAAAAAATACCAATTATAAAATTATAACTGATTTTATAAAAATTTGAAAAATTAATTAAGGTCTCGTAAAATTATTTTATAATAATTAGACAATAAAATATTAAATTTATGATTCAATTTTATGAAAATAAATTTTCTATTAATTAATTATATTAATTAGAAAATTATAATTAATCTTTTATTTTTTACAAAAATACTAAAATTAAAATTTTAATTTTCAAGTCAATTATTTACTTATAATATGATATTATTATATCATATTTTCATTTATATAGTGGATAAATTTTATTATTAATTTAATTTCTGAGGTTACTATTCTATTGGATGGTATACTATTCATTTGGATTATATTAATTTTCCAAGGATCATGTTACTATTCCATTTGATTAGGTTCCTTAATTTCTATAAAAGCTTCATATTTAATTAATTCATTATTTATAATGTTTGTATTGTGTTCTATATGTGAGTTTACAAGATAGAAATATAATAATTGGATTTTATATTGATTAAATTTTGGGTCCTTAGACATTTCCTTGACCAATATCTTTTAAAATATCTTCCTGGAATCCAAAGAAACATTTTAAATATTCTTCAATTTCCAAAAAACGAACCCCAGTGTCCCTTAGTGGATAACCAAAGGGTGTTTCCCAAATAAAGGGTAACTTTATTAATGTATCTTATTAATTTTCTTTCTTCTCTTTCTAAATTCAATTATGTATTAGCAGTGACAATATAATAACTATATAATCTATAATATAATGAGAGTTTATTATGCTTATGTCATAATATTAATCCACTTTCTCATCCATCAAATGGGAAATGAAATTAGAAATCATGTGTAAGGCATACTACCGCCCCACGAACCGCTGTAACTTTTTTTTTTCATAAAAATATCTCATGAATGAATTTTATGATGAATTTAATATATATCTATATAATATGATATTATCATACTTATGGAATTATAATATCACATATAATATATTAATAACCATGTCATTTAAAATTTGATAACGTCACTCTTGTGTACGGTGGACTACCACCTCGCGAAGTGATCTGATTTGTTTTTAACTTACGAGTTAAATAAAAAGTAATAATGATAAATTTAATGAACCTATATGACATATATGACATGATATTTAATCTAGAAATTAATATACTATCCAGCAGGTTACCCTTTATCTCATTAAGGGTATGATATCATCATTCATTCACAAGTACGACCTACCATCTCCACAAAGCGATGTGATTCATTATACATGTCAAATCATCAACAATGAATAAAAAAATTTACCAAATGATTTAATATGATATTAATAACAATATTATATCTCCTTAGATTATGGGTTTATATCATAAGCATAATAACATGAACATTTCAGATAAAACACACATGAGAAAACAAAGAAATTAACACACAAAATAAGGAATAAAAAGAAATAATTTTAAAAAATATGTGGTAAAATGATATTAAATGATAATATATGATGTTTTAAATATGAAAAATTTTATATTATAAATTAACAATAAGATTAGAACCATTATTCAAGATGTTAAGTCACATTCAACTAAAAGGAGGCTTAAGGTATGAGAGTTCTTCTCAATTTCCCTTTATTAATGAATATTGTAATGTTATGCTCAAAAGTTATTTTATATGGTGTATTTACTTCCAATTGGACATGTAATATAAAAATTAGTCTGAACTTTAGGTTATTTTATGTTTAAATTATAATTATTTAAGGGTATTTGACATAAAAGTTACCAAGTGGTAAATAATTTCATAACTCCTTTTCATTTAATTAGGTTATATTACTTATTAATTGTATTTGATATTTTAAGATTATGTGTGAAAATAAATTTGACTATATTATGTTTTATATATGCTTTTGATTTAAATTTTATATAAATAATTTAGTCATGCTTAATTCTCACTTCAACATTATGATATTTGTAAAGGTTTATCTAATAACAACATTTTAATGATAATAATTTATGCTTAAATATAGATTAAAGTAAAAAATTTATTCATTGAATAATAGAACCCAATAATTTTGAAATCCATTATTAATACATTAGTTTTTGAATTAACGATACCAATTTCCCAATATTTAGTACCTAAAATTATTGATAAAATTTATTAAATAAAACTAGCAATTATTTCTCTCTTTGTTTAAAAATCATTTTTTTAAAAACAATGTTTTCTAAAAATATTTTCAATTTTTTTATAATTATCCACATGATTCAATAAATTAGTTTTTACCTATGTTTTAAATTTAAATTTTCTTTGAAAGGAAAATTCATATCTTTTTTCAAACAATTCCTATTTTTCTTTTACTAAAAATATGAAGGAAATATTTTTTAACATGAAAGAGATATAGAGAATTTCCTATTATCATTACTACTAAATGTTTTAAGGAATAGTTTATACATTTCAAAATATATTTTAAAATAAAATTATTTTGATAATATTTTGTGAACATATATTTTTAATTATAAATTTTCTTAAAAGTTATATTTTCCTAGAAAATGATTTCGTATTAATTTTTATCATATTTCTATTTTTCAATTACAGTAAAAATTTATTTTACTTACACTATATGAGGGATTTATTGTATTAATACCATAATTATTCTTTTTATGGATATTTTATCATCATATTAACCAAGTAATGCATTGAAATTTAATTTTATTATTAATTTTTATAGTCATTCATGTTCCCATTAAATATTAACTTTTCTATGATAATTAGGAATTACAATTTGGAAAAATATAGATATTATTTAACAGGGATATATTAATTTCTTAAACCATAGATCATTTCAAAATATAATGTTATATATTGAATGTTATTTTTTTATCTGGGGAAATATTGAAAAATTTATATTCTCTAATCAATACAGATATTTGATGACAAGACACATTATTCATGAATTAATTCAATTATTCGATAAATGATTAATGATTTAGACATGAGGTTACGGGTGGGTCTCGATTATAGATAACCCCTCAATGCATTAGTAGTCTAATTAGGAAAATATATTGGATAGACTTAGTTAAATGGGTTCCTGCTGTATACATACCCAACAGTTTAAAACAATCTTTTGAAAGGTCTTTATTGTAGAGGTATTATGATGTTTGAGATCTTGGTGTCCAATAATTATGAGTTTATTTCATTAAAACATTAGTTATTAATATCTATAAGTTACTTTCAATGATATTATCTCAAGATTCATTTCATTATCAATTTATTGATTAAATGTAACGTGTTTTTAGTTGATTATATTTTTATATTGATTGGCACTTATTTAATAATGATCTTCGAGTTATTTATTCTATAGAACCTGTGTTTATATATTTACCTTTGGTATTTATTATGCCTTATTTAATAATTATAGCAGGTTATTCATTAAATGGAATGTGTGTTCATATATTTACCTTTCCATATTAATTAGTCCTTATAAAAACATTACATTAAAATTATTCAAATGGAATTTTGTTCAGTTATTTACCTTTCTAGGTTGATGAAGCTTATTTATTTATGATAACATCCACATTATATAACTCTTACTGAGTGTTTGAGCTCACCTTTATGTTGTTTCATTTTTTAATAACTTGGGAAATGTTCTATAAATGATATTCAATGATTTATTAGTGGGAATAATGATATTCTAAAAATATAATTATGTTTTAAATTTTGTTTGAACAAAGTAATGCAAGAATAAATTTTGTATCTATTTTACCAATGCTGCTAAACTTTTCGGTCCTTCAGGATGTAAAAAATTCTGTATTATGAAAAATTAGTAAAGAAAACATTGACTCTGTGCTACTTGGGTCAGGTTATTTACACATTTAGTTTATTAAATTTTGTACCAACTAAACTATGAGAAACATCATTGAATCATATAATCTTACATGGAATATATAGCCCCATGAAATTATAATTTTTTCATTCATAATTTTTTTGTCCTCAATATCTACATCCATTTACTTCAATGATGTATTCGATGGACTCTACTCAACATGGGTGATTCACCCCCAGATTATTTTCAATTATTATTAAGTATGATATGATTTCCACTAGTGTTATTATTTAATAACGTCTCATGATTAATGAATATTATAAATGATTTTCTAATATTTTTTTCGATGAAGTAAATCTTGGGTCTCTTTCTTATCAATATTTTTGGATTATAATAATTACTACTTAATTCTTAATTTTCATTATATTTTATTCCTTCAAATATATATTATATTCCATTAACTAACCAATGCAATTTTTTCAATTTTTGGAGTAATTTACACACAAACTCCAACTATATAATAAATATGAAATGTTCACGAGTTAATGAATAAATATGATAATATTTTATACAATTTATCTAAATGTAATTAGGGTTATACTATTTTTTAGAAAAATTTAGAGTTTTTATAAAATTTTATTAGACTCTTTGAGTTGATCCCTAATCCTTGAATGATTACATGTTGATTCATCAATTCAGTTTTATTGAAATCAATCATTTTTTAAATTTGAATGACATATCTTTTTTGGAAATCTACATCTCCCTGATAAAAATAAAGACCCCATGTGAGAATTGAAATATTAGTTAGGTGAAAGTTTTCTTCATCATTAAATTATCCATAAATTATTACAAAATTATTGTATGAGAATATGTGATGGAAAAAATAAATTTTCTTAACTTATTTTCATCCAATTTCCTTTGATTTATCAATTAATTGTAATATGTATCCTCCACTTCTCAATTAGGAACCTCATTCATAAATATAGTTGAAAGTTCATTAAAAGGGAAATTCCTGATGAAATGGAGAATATACAATATTCTTATAATAAACAATATATTTCAAAAAAAATATATCATGGAAATAATATTGAGAAAAATTTGGTGATACCCTCATCTTATATTTATCAATTTCTTAGATAAAATCATTTTCCAATGAATGTATGTGATGTGTAAACCCAAAAAAAATATATGGAATCACTATTTATTTAAAAACTTATGATTCCCAAGGGATGATATGGTACCTTACCCTTTACTCCTTATAGAGTTGATAATCTATGTAAAGGTAGTAACTCAGTTACTAATTTTTGAATATCTAAGCGGCATAAATTGCGAGCCACAAGGGAAAAATGTCACTAATATCATATTAACCTAACTATAGTGTTATGATATAAATCATGGTACAATTAATGATTATAAAATAAAATATTTTACTTACAACACATTCTTTAGTGAAACTATAGATACAAAAAAACTTGTCAAAGTTTTGTTTCCATTCTATTAATTGATGCATCGAATCTATAGTAGTAAAATTGGGTGATACCTTTTCCTATAGAAGAATATATGTATCTCTTCATTTGGTCACCTTAGATTGTAAAATTACTTATACTCTATGATAAATTTAATATATTAATTCTACGGTAACCATTAATTTGAATTCTCATCACATACGGTGTTACAACATAGACATGGTTCTTTCAGTGAAAAGTATCCTAGCTTCATGAGGTCTTATGATGTGATAAATTTATTTACGATGCAAGGATAGTTGAATTATAGACTAGTGTTGAATGAAATTCTCCCTGATGAAATTTTTAGTGTAGTAAACTCCTCAAGTACCCCCTATAAAAAACATTTGTTCCATAAGTATTCTAGCTATGGTATGGTCCTTCTCATATTAGAGTCATTCATTTAGTATGTTAGATTAATTCTGTGACATAACATATCATGAAAGTTAAAATCATTCCATTATTAGCAACATTATAGAGAATCCTAATCAGATAATGCATGATTTATCTCATATTATATTAATTTTCTCCCTTACAAGAATAATTTGAGTCACTTTTTTTCATGGAATATTCATTCCATTGACACATGAGATAATATTGACCAAGATAAAACATTATCATAATCCATTAAACCGTGGATTCATAATCTATTGTAGAACAGCATCTCAATATCCTCAAGCTTAACTGATAAAAATTTAATGATCTTCCTCACCCCATGATATTTCCACAAAGAGAATTTATTAAGTTAAATAAAATACTTATTCTCCATTCTTCTCCAATATCATTTTTTTTCAATTATTCATCATGAATCAACCAAATTAGATCAATCTCCTTTAATCACCTTGAGCATTAATCTACATATTTATTCTTCATTATCCAAGAGACAATACATGTGATATATATAGCTTCATTCCAATCATATGAAAATCTTATTAATATAAATTGCAAGGCAGAAAAGCTAAAAATATATATAGATAAAGTATATTAGTGTGCCCTAAAACCTCATGGTAGATGAATCATTTACCAACTATGTATGGAGGTTCATTCCACCATAGTATCATGTTGGATATTATTTTTTGGACATATGTATCCCTTGGTGATCATGTAGTCATGTTAATAATAAAAACACCATTGATCTTCAGAAGTAGTCACAACATCTATCTTGACCATCATACCCCATGTGATTTTTTATTCTTCCAAGACTTCTTTGTGATATTTTCATCAAATGTAATTGTAAAAAAGCTGCCTGAGTTGACATAAAATATTACCCAATATTTCTTTCTACAGGGCCTCAAGTGTTCCACCTCGAATGTCTGAGGATTTCGACCAATAGTGAGGGTATAAAAGATACAGTGGGGAGGCAAACCCCCTCATTTTAAATTGAAATAATAAAGGGAAATAACTAAACTCATACATATGGATGAATATCATAGTTTTCATAATTTGTAAATTAAAAATATAAATTCTATTACAAAGGAAATTCAATATGTAGTCCTAGAGACTCTCATGAATGAAAATATACAATAGGAAATCAACCACTAGAACAAACACAAATAAAAAATAAAAAATGTAAATAAATACAGCATGATCTTTTACCGACACTGATAAAAAATTACACACCCAGTATCCAGGATGCTCAAGAAACACCAAAATGATCCTAATACTCCACATGGGAAGCTCCTCTATATCCAAAAAAATATTTCCTCAACCCTGTCCATTGAAGAACCTATTCTCTAACATGAAATTATACATTAGGTATGCACGCACACCAAGGTTCATATAGAGGGGGTGAGAAATTTATTTTATTAGGCCACCCCTAATAATGATCTTATTAATCTGATATCGTAAAAAGTACTTGGACCCATGATATTTCCATCCTAACAAAAAACTAATTGTATCTAGTATAATGAAAACAAATACATAAAATAAGGGGTAAAAAAGGAATGTATTAAACCATTGGTTCTCATCTGACACCTTATGTAAATATACCCCCACCCTTTCAAAAACAAAAGGATTTAAAAACACATGGATAAACCAACACATGAAAATCTACACATCCCTAAAATCAACACATTTTCTCCAACACGTCTTAACACAACATGCATGGATGTCGAACCCTAGGTAATAGCCAAAGGTAACCAAAACTAGAATAGGACACTACTAGGATCTGGGTCTCTAGTTGCATAATATGAACTTGAAATTGAAGGTCCCAAACACACATCAGTGATCTATAATTTCATAGAAGTCCACAAGAATGACTTGGACTCCACAATGGACCTGTAAGATACACCATCTTGTAGATACCATCCACATGGAACTGATGGATGCACTTAACCCGAGATGAATACAAAAGGCCCAGAGAACAAACACATCCATGATAAATAATTCCAAACCCTTAGAGTGGGTGCACACTCAACCTCTTTGTATTACCCTCATCTATATACTTTATTAGATACATAATATCATCTAACAATATCCAACAAAATGAGGAGAGAACTAGATAACTACGTGGATTATTCCAAATATAAGATATCCTAAGGGTCTCCTCCACAGAAAATAGTCCTAAGGTAAAAATGCCTCAAACTACACGGCCCACAAATAATCAAACAAGGGATGATCCAACCTTAAACCAACTATTCTAATAGTCTACCTATAAGTATTGATCATCTATATGAAAATAAATTATGGGGCCTCTCTCAGCACCCATAATCAAAACATCCGAAAGAATAGAAACTATACGATCTACATGACCCACCTCAAAGTCAATCCAATATCAGGGCTTCCATTGTCCCGAAGGACACAATATAATGTGAAATCATCCATGGGACTCCTCTTCAACAACCAAGATCTCAAAACACGCTGGCATAAACACCATGATCTAACCGAAAGTAAACAAAATGATTAGGACACACTTTGAGGGGTTCCTCTAGCTCATCTAGAAGTAGAGGACATGCCCATTGTGGAAACAACCCAAACAGAACACAGTGGACTCCCACTGATCCTTAATCAACAACACTCCCAATGGTAATCCAAAGGCATAAGTCCCCAAAGAGGGGGATTGACAATAGTCTTCATGACCACCTCAAAGAAGGAAATTGTAAAATGGTTCCTTATCACAATGAAACCTTTGGGAAAACCCACAAATGAATACCATCAAGTGGACATCATGGAAGAAAACCCATCCATGGGTATCAAAATTCCCATAAGGTAATTGAAAAAACACAATCCCACTCATGCATCCATCACAACCGACTATGGAAACCACTGACCAGTAGATCAGAAACTATTCCACTACTTCATCACCGAGATTCCCTTAGACCCATCAATGTATATCAATTTTACCAAGTTGTAACCACCATCCCATGGAATTAACCAATCCCGAAGGCTCTAATATCTCTGATCCTCAACCACATGAGCATGAAATTACAAACACCAACCACAAGAAACCAGTCTCAACACATAGTGAAAAATCATCATCTTTTTGAAGACAAAGTATGACCTCATCTTCTAGAATATATCCAAGAGAAAAAATAGATCACTATGGAACACTTGATCTGGGATGATCACCAAGCTCACAACTATTACACAACCCAGAAAACTCACACCAAACCCACTAGAGGATTCCAAAACAAATCCTCATGGAAATCCATCTGCAAAACACTCAAAATCCCAAACAACTTCTAGATGAATAGTAAATAGTTAAAGGATTCCACCATAATGATATCCATACAAAATGATCAGGTTTGAATACTCACAAGTCCAATTCATACAACGGGGTACAAAACACAGAAAAATCCCAAATAGGAAAACATACATGGAATGTACTTCTGAGTATACTAAATGTACTCTTAAATCATGACATGTTCATGTACTTCTACATGGACAGAGCCAACATGAGATCTTTATGTATACCATTACAAGTCTAGGGAATACATGCATTCTAACTGTATACGTATAGAAGGCCATGAAACCCTCACATAGGTTGTCTTACCAACTACATGGCCGCATGGGCATGTTCCCCTACACATTATGTACCCAGAGTACATGATGTGTACTTCCCAAAACCTTGTCTTCCCTTGTACTTTTCCAAATTTCCATGTTCATGGAAAGTCATTACTACATGATGTGTACTAAAATTAAACATTTTTAACTTTAATAAAAATTATCATCCACAAGAAAATAAGAACTTAAGTCGTATTTTCTTAAAACCATATGTAGTGTACTCAAGATTTTTCTAACAAGATTCCCCAAAAGGCCCCAAAACACATGAATTCTCTCTAAAATCCATATATTTACAAATTAGGGGTCACCAAAAAACCATAGACAAAATTAAAACCTTTAAAAAACTAAACTATATAGTTTTTGATTCTTCATAAAATGTAAAATTATCCAACCTCTCGGAGGAAACATTAGAAGCTATAGTTGGATCTTCGATACGCAACTGCATCTCGATTATCTGGTGCGATCCAAACAACACGGAGAAACCTCATCATATCCCCCTCCTCTTCTATATCACTATACCTATATCATCTAAAGACCCTAAAGGGAAATACTTTCCCCCTCCAAAACGTGTCACATTAATCCATGGTTGAAAATAAGAAAAAGGAAAAGCAAGAAACAAATGAAGTAAAAAGAAAATAAAAGGGGCTCGACACCAGCCTTGTCACCCGACACAAGTTTATGCCTCACATAGACCCCCATTATAATATTAGTAAGGGGTAAATAAGATAAATTAGATAATAATTTTAAAATATATGGCTTAATGAAAACAAATGAATAAATTAATAATCAATTAATTAATTATTAAATATTCGAGGAAAATTTGAAAGGATCATATTTCCACCAATGTTCTGTCTTAAAGTAAACACCCTATCCTGGGACCTATGGAGTGGTTAAAAAAATTATCCAAGACAACATTATATAATAAAGTTTCATTTTCACTTGAAAGACTTATGCTATAAAAACTCATATTCCCTCTATTTTTTCCAAATTCTGAAGATGTGGGTGATCAAAAACTCCCCAACACACATGCTTAATTCCCTCATAAATCCTCAATGGACAAAAAATACCATTATCTCCCAAATGAAATGGAATAACCAACAGTATATCAAACTTATTACTATCGGTCTTACATCAGTAAGAATTATCTCATAATAAGAGAAACATTCAACATTGATTGATTTGATGTTTCCCACCATAGGAGAATCGTTATTATATCCCCATAATCCAAAAAAATAAAATAGACCATGATACATGCATCACCGAACATAATATATAAATATTGAAAAAATTATCACACATAATAACTAGCATAAACATTGAAGTATCTATGATCAAAAAACCACATAAATGAGTCATGTGATCTCTAAAATCCAATATTGCACTCCCCTCCCCAATAATTTCTCTATCCCACTCCCAATCTAGAAAAGGAAATCACACTCACATGGGAATATACTAAAAACAAGGGCAAAAACCCTAAAATTGTTGAGAATTTTACTTAATGAGGAATGTTACAAAAATTTCAAAGCACCATTGAAACATCTACTAGAAAACAAGGCATCTACCCTATTCCAAGATCAATAACATGAACACCCAAAACTCATGCATTTATCCCATTCCAAATACCATCTAAATACTCTTCCACTATATTACCCAAGGGGTAGCCAAAATGACCAGGATTTGGAAACTAACTAAATGCACTATTTTATGTTGAAATGATATATGGATCACTCCCAACACTCCACATCTCTAAAACTAGGAATCCTAAAACCAAATCGCTTAATAGAAATAATAGACAACAACAACCCCATAAAGGTATAATCAAGATACTAACCCAATCCATTAGTGATAGTAGGAGCATGAACCCCACCACATGACATAATAGTAATCACATGGAAATAACAAATAATTACTACGAAAAATGTTCTCTGGAATTCATGGGAACCAACTCCTAAGAGAGACTTGATCCCAATCCAAAGATATTTCATACATAATTTCATTTACCAAGACACAAAATGGGCAGTTAGATCCCATATATGACCCGCACTAGTCTCCAAGAATGCCTTATCAAAGGTACTACATATCCAACACATTATAACCTATCATCACATGAACCACATTTCCTATCATCAGAAGAGAATAAACATGATTTTTAGTTGAGCATATTTCCACAAAGTACTCATACAAGAAAAAATCATATGACCAGTTACTGGAACATTAAATAACTAATCCTCTATCATCAATAAAAAAAACCTAAACAAGAATGTGTCTTGTGAATCATATGTAACTAGAATTATTCACAGAAACTAGCCTCTTCCCCATAAGAAAACAACCAAAAACGTGAATATTCTATAAATCCAAAAAACCATGTGCCTCATAATAGGTGATATCACATAGTTGTAAAAAACCAAATCCATGAACAATAGTCCAATTCCTTAAGAACTTGTAATTCCTATTAGAAATGTATTTTTGAAACACTCTTCCAACATCCATCATATCTTCTGACACATTCTATCACGACATATCTACCACCTCCAGAAATCATAAAACCAAAAACATATGTTATGATTCTGTAACAAACGATCAAATGTATACTTAAAATTTAAACAATTTAACAAACTAGAAGGCTTGAATTATACCTCCAAAAACATCAAAGGCTTCCAACCAACGGTGGGGGTCTAAACAATATTGTGGGGGATTCCATCCCCTCTAATTAGGCTACAATAATAGAGGACCCAACCAAACTAATACACAAGGATGAACATCAGAGTATACAGAAGAAGTAACTGAAATATATGCATGATAAAATAAATTAAATGAACCCAATAATAATATAATATCACAAACATAAAAAATACAATTTCAAACTGCACATTGATCCGACCAAATTTAGAAAATAAAAAATTGAGGTTAAATAAAACATTCTAAGCTACCAACCCTAGTCCGAACCAAAAATCCAGTTTTCACGATGCTTGAGATGCAACATCTCGATACTGTGACTACGCACTAATATATTTTCTTTATCAAAAAAAACTGGGCCTCAACCCTAACCATTTTCACAACCCATTCTCTAACATGAAAGAAGACATCTGGTCTGCTTTCACAACGATGTGGCTGTATTGGGGTGAGAAATAAATAACAACATGACACCCCAAAGATAAACCTATAAATCTACTATCATAATAAGTACATTCACATTTGATATTCCTATCCTAGCCTAAAACTAATCGTATAATTAATAGATAAATAATTCTAGAAAATAAAGGGTAAAATAAAAAACAAGGAAAAAACCAAGAACATGTTCTAGTATGAAACATGAGGTAAATCTACTCCTGATTTTCCCCGTTGAACTAGATTTATACCATGTGGCTGACCTAGCCACCAGAAAACCGGTGCGTCTTCTATATCAATAGATGATCTTAGAAACCACTAAACACAACATATATGAAATGGAAGACCCAAGGGTATGACCATAGGCATACAAAATCATAAAACATAACTACATGGATCTAGGAGTCTGATTAAACAATCCAAACTAGAGAAAAAACATCCCCTACACATGTCAGAGATCATTCACATCTCTAATTTCATGTATAATGACTCGAGAACCACCATGGACATATCAGATACACCGTTCTATGGGATCATTCCACATGGTCCAGAGAGATGAACTATATAAGGGATCTATACTCAAGGATGGGAGCTAAACAATATACCTAAAAAATAAATCCACCCCTATGTAGGTTATACACTCATCCTAGGGGTAGTACACTCATCAATATCATCCATTATATCCCAAATATAGTAAAGAAGTTCTATCCAATAGGATATAACTAAACCACTACTCGAGGCTAATGTGCAATCCAGGATATCCCAAGGGTCTCCTCCGCAATCCATAGCCCTACGTTGATTTTCCCCAAACCTCACAAACAATGGAAAACTGAATGCAGGATGATCCAACCTTTAACCCACCATACAAATAGTTAATCTAGTATTGTTGATCAACTTTCACCCAAAAAATTATGAGGCCTCTTTTAGAACCTAGGATATGAATTTTTAAAAAAACATCCACCATGAGCTCTCTACGACCCTTCATAGAGTCACACCAAACTCAGGGTCCCATGACCCCCATGGTTATAACATAAAGTGATGTCCTCACTGGGACTTCCCTGCTTCACCAATTCTCAGAGGACATACCTAAAGAAACAACCTCAACTAACCCAAAGCCTAAAAAAAGTCACAGATACCCAACAAGGGGATTCTCTGGCTTATCCAAAATCATGAGAAATTATCATTGTGTAATCATAAAAAAATGTCCCTCAACATTCTCCCAATGATCCTCGATCAACAACACACCCAAAGGGAATTTGAAGGAATAATAACACGAATATGGGAATTCACAATGGACCCCATGGCCACATAGGAGTATGATCATACACAAGGGATACACAATACAACGAATCCTTAGGGAGATGACTAGATAATGAAAATATCAATTCGCCTTCCTAGAAAACAACCCCTTTATGGGTATAAACTAACTCATAACAGATTCCAAACATAACCATGCCACTCTTCTATCCAAAACTGCTGACTATGATATCCACTAATTAGTATATGAACAACCATCCAACATGGGAATCCTAGTGAGTCTTTTACACTCATCTCATTATCTAAGAAACACCCGGTCATAACCTCCATCTCGTAGCTTCAACCAAGACCAAAGGCTCTAACAGCTATAATATAGAAGTATAGAAGCTAAACCATAGTAACTCTTACCTCGATCATCCATTCCTGAGATGTAGGATCAATCCAATATCTCATTAGAGATATCACATGATCTTATCTTCTTAAATATGTCCAAATGAATTTCAAATAGATCACCATGGTGAAGACATGCCAGGATGAACATTGATCTCACAACAATTAAATAGGTCTCACTAATCACACCCAATCAACTAGAGGATTTCAAAACTAAACTTCAAGGAAATACTCTTAAAATAATATATTAGTCCAAAACACTATCCAAAATTTCTTTTAATAGTGAAAGGATTCCACCGTAAGGATCTTTATGACAAATTCACATAATAGACTACTCAGAAGTCCTATTTTGACTTATAATCACAAAAAAACCAAAAAAACCTCAATATATAAAATTTATATGACATGAAATTATGAGTACATGGAATTTATTCTCAAATATATACTCGAACCTGTACTTGTACATGGCTAGAGTCATCAAGGGGGCTTCCTTTGTACTATTACATAGCCATAGCGTACATGGAGTCTTACCATTTACATTTACATGGAATGTTACCCCACATATGAATCATGTTTTCATGTACATGTTTACATGGCCATGATCACTACTTGATAGGTACTCAGAGTGAACGACATGTACTTCCCAAAAATCCAACATCCATTGTACTCTACCATAAGGTATGTTACATGGATAAGTAATATTACATGAAATATACATAATGTATATGAAACGTACATATAAAACATCATCTTCCCTAAATTTTAATAGCACATAACTGGTGTTCATAAATTCACAGGCAGAGTACATAGTAATCCCTAAAGAGGAAGCCCCTGATATCCCTGAAAACCACTGATTTCTCCACAAAACTCGTAGATCAATCCACTAGGGTCTCTAAAAAATAATTAAAATAATTAAAACAAAAAAACACTGATCGGTGGATAATTTTGGGGTAAAATATAAAACATGGATACATTTGAGTGGGAAATACTTATTCTCTAGTCTAATCAGTGATTCTTAACTTCCGCATGACGATCCGACATGAACCAAGCACATTGGCGGTGCCTGATATTATTCCACTCCCTCTACCTCTCTCATCTGAAGAATGAAAAGGGGAATACACACCAAGTTCACATATTAATACAATGGAGAAAATAAAGAAAAAAAATAAAAAAAATAAAATAGAAAAAGGCAAAAAATAAAAAGAAAATAATAGGGGTTTGAGGCTAAACCAGACATCTGACATATTTTTTTACACTAACTTGAAAAAACAATTAATTATAGACACAATGATAGAGAAGAAATCTAAATCCATTTCTCTATTTATAATATATGAATGATAAAAATTTGTTGATAAATATATATTTTATTAAATAAATTTTAAATATTTGCTGAAAATTTGAATGAATATGATATAACCCAAACTCCATTCCTAGGGTAAAAACCTATTCTATGGTCAATAATGTGGTAAAAAATATATCTAAAATCATATTATAAGAGAAATTAATGTTTCCCATTGAAACACTTCAATGGGGAAAAATTAAAATTTCCATTGATTTTTACAACTAGGACAACATGTTTCATCATGGTAATAATTAATGTATTTCTTCTAAACTAGATCCACTTAACCTTCCTTGAATCTACGTAATTATTAAACCGAGAAATCAATTAGACAGAAATAGATTAAATGATATATACTGATAATATAAATTCTAATCCTATGGTCATCTCGTAAGTAATGCCAAAATCAATAATAATATTCTTCTATAGGGGAGTCATCACATTATCTATCTTCAAGTAACCATAGGTCACTCTACTTCAATATTTATCTTCCTAGAAAAATATAACACATCATGAAAAAAATAAATTCCTGAAGCATGTTACCTTCTTCAATATATTTCTAATCCATCATACTCCAAATCATCAGGTGTGATTTGTATAATCATTTTCTTATAATGGAGACATAGAATATTATCATAAAGTTCAACACAATATTACAAAATGAGTTATCCAAGGAATTTATCTATATGAAATGTAACACAACATCAATACTTTTGGATTTATGTTGGTTTCTAGTTTGAAATTATGAACATTTTCTTCACAAAATTTTTATAGTTCAAAATAATAAGGGGAAAATGTAGTTATTAATCATAGATGATGGTTTTGGAAATTCAATCATTTTTGTTTCCTTTAATGCATCCCTAGATATCTCTTTTCTTATAATTACATAAGCTAAAACTTTATTTTTTTCTATATAGAAATAACATTTGTTTTTCTTTGCCTATAAATTCCCTTTTGAAAAATTCGTTAAAAAATACTCATAAGAAACCCTTGTTCTTACTCACTTCTAGAATATATAACAATATAGTCTACAAATACCACAAAAACATCGTTTTAATAATATTTACATACAATTTTCTTTATGTTTTTGAATATTATTAATACATTTATGTCTTCAAATAACATCAAAATTTTCTCATATTATTTATATCTTGTAAAAAATGTAGTATTTAAAATATAATATATTTTTATCCTGATTTTATGATATACTAATCAATTATCATCCATTAATATGTAATGATCCCCATGCATTCTATGGAACATGACATCAATCCATGGAAGATGAATTTTTTTTATTGTGATATTGTTCGATGGTATATTAAAATATCCTTCTACTCTCTATAAAAATTGGGTGATACTAATAAAAATTTAGTGACTTATGATATATTTTTAGTAAATTTTATTAATTATAATAGAAATTACGTTTTTTATAAAAATTTTATTTAACAAATACTATTTTTATCAATATATATCTATTAATAAAAATTATTTATTTCCAATAAATTTTTTAATAACAATAAAATATGTTGTGTTATCACATGATTTATAATAATTATTTAATTAATAAATGAATGTATTATTAAAAATTATCATTACCAATAGATACTTTACCACTAGATAAATATTTAAAAATAAAATACTTTATTTTTAATGTTATTTTACAAAATCGAGTGTTTTTTATTAATTAAGTAATATATATAAATTATATTACAATAAAAAATGTGTTTATATATTGAATTAAAATTATAATAAAATTTTTATTTCTATTAAAGGATATATATTTGTATTCCATAAAAATGTTTCAGATAATTAATAAATAAAAACTACATAAAGGCTATTCATGCAATCCCTATACCCATTGAACCCTATTCCCATTCAAGAATCTAAGTATCTTTTATAGATATTGTGAACCATAATCTCAATTATTTGAATCACAATCCATCCACCCACTTATGTCATTCATCGATGTGTGAACCCTCTCTAAATACATGCCTTCATATAAGTTTCCATGTGTATCAGTCAAAAACCAATTGTAATTTAACATTCAACACTTTTAAAATAGAAAACACTATAATCTCCACCCATTTACAAATATCTTTTCATCTCTTCCATGTAATATTTAATTTTATATAGTTCCTCAATATATACTACATGATTCATTTTTAAGGAATATTTAATTGTATGGATTGAATTTTTGTACTAAATAATTTTTGGTATATAAGATTTTTTATTTAACATAATTATTTTCCATCATTTTTCATTTTTATGAATGATTATAATTATAAAAAATAGTTTTCAAAATGAATGACCATGATTTGGAATATTGTTTGGTTTCTCAGAAATGAGGTGGTTAGGTTGTAGTGTATAAGGTGTAGTATAACATGAATAATCAATTTAAAATTAAGAAAATGTTTTCTATGATGGTTTATGTGAAATGTTTTTAGATATTTAGATATACAATAATTTAAATCATTGAATCATCTTAAAAATTAGTCATCAATTATAGGTACCCATTAAAAATGTTCATGTTTAGTTAATTTGGGTATCATGTCCTTTTAGTTAGTTTAATAAGAAGTGGAATCCTTAATATTTTCATAGAACATTTCATTGATATCAATTGGCTGATAAGATGCTCAACATACAGTATTCTAAGAATCTTGATGGTAATACAATAAAAAGAATATATAGTTGGATATAATTTATTTTCATGATATTGGGGTGGTATATAAGAATTTGAATCAAGAAAATAATCTCATCACATCATGTTAAGGACAAAGTTTTCTTGATTTCTGTAGGGAAATGGGGGTTGTAAACGATATATATTTTTCCCCAATGTTTAGAACCCTTGATTTTTCATTTATATGATTTTATTCCTTTTATTAACATGGTTTTCAATTTCACAATGTAGATTATGTATTTTGTTTCTAAATTCCCTAATATATTAGACACACCATATTATATATGTAAAGAGTTTTATTATTAGCATTGATTAATGATGTCAATATATTTAGGCTAAAGATTTAAATATCAAATGGTTGATTGAATAACCCTATGGATTGGAGATATTTAAATTTATACTAGATCGGGTTACAACACAATGAATTTTTTTATTCATATATTCTACTTTAAATATTTATAAAAAAAAATAAGTGATTTACAAATTTGAGATATTTTCAATATTCATGTAGAAAGATGATTATTAATTTATTAAGGATTTGAAAATAAGGTGTTTCTACTAATTAGAGTTTACTAAAATCTAAAATAGATCAATCTAGTGAGTTTAATGAGTTTGAGAAATTTATAGAAGATGATGAGATACAATGATGTGGATTAAATATTAAAGAACATTTATACATATATACGTAATCATCATGAATGTAAAATAAAAATGTTTTTAATTGGTACGATTCTGGTAATATTAATTTTAAAACCTTTCAATTCTCTTTATGGATGTTCCTTATGGATAAAGGTAGTTTTAGAGAGTATTTGAGGCTCATTTGGATATAAGATGTCCATTTTTTTTTGAAGAAATTAGGTTTTCTGTGCAGTTTATTTAAACTATTTGAATGAGTCTGCATGGTTTAAGAAACTCATGTGGGGTGATGAAGAGGATTATAGAGAGGCACATGGGATGAGAAATATTGGACCTAACTATTCTCCTAGACAACCCACTTAGTTCAATTTAGGCAGTTGGTGTGCATGTTTGACATACAGTTTGGCCAAACCATGTGTAAAAGTTTTGATCCCCTTTAAAGGTGGGTAAAATTAAATTTATTTCCTCTTCATTTATAAAATTTATCATTTATTTTCTTTATTAAAAATGAAATTCACCTCCATCCAGTTGATATATCTCCCATGGAATCACTTATAGATTGATCTATGTTCTTTTTCCAGGCATGGAATCGCTCATGGTCAATTTCTTTACATATCCAACAGAAATATCTTGCATCATATTACGTACTTTCCTAATCTATCATTCCCTTATGATTGATATTTACTGGTGAGATAATATAAGTCCATAGCCTTAAACCTTACTTAATCTTGAGTTATTACAAGATTACACATTGAGGATCTTTTCAGGTTTAGAGTTTTAGAGAATTAGATCATAAAAATTGCATTACATTCCACATTTAAACAAAGTGGTTACATAAAAGATAGTATTCATTTTTTCCATCAATGGAAACATATTTAAAAATAAAGCATGGATTCTTTCTTGACACTTCCTTGACACTATCATCATATCATATACCTTTCCCTTGACCTGTGAAAAACATTTAAAAAAACTTGGGATGAGCATAAAAAGCTCAGTAAGGGTTATAAAAAATATGGAAAGGAAACATGAGTTCATATATACATAAGAATGAAATCATACTTTACCCATAAAACATAGGAACTTTAACATACCTCATCAAATCATGAATAAATCATAGGAATCATAAGACATAAAATGTAACTTGAGGCATTCATAACATTCTTACGTAGGGAGTAACCCTCTTGGTTACGTTTGGGATACCCACCATAGTATATTCCCTATATCTCTTCAGAGAAACCGTAACATTTCACTCCTTCATGTTACCCAATGCATTGGAGAGCTATATCGGGCTCACCTGCCCTTAGTTTATCACAGAACCACCCATCTTCATAAAAATTCCCAAGAACCATAACATAATCGTATCACATAAAACATGCATAAAGGAAACATAACATTGCCACATTTTAATCACAAGATATCAATAAAAAACATTGATATAAAAAAACTTATTAAAACCATTTTCAATACCAAAATAAAATAAAAGTAAAACATGGTATTTATTTTTCTTTTAAAAAGAAGGTATGTCTTGTAGAGGAAGTCGAAACTCAAATAATGGTCACGGCGGCGGAGAAGTCATTGTCGCCGCATACGTATGAAAAAAAACATTCCCTTTTGTCGTTTTGTAATATGCTTCATATAAAAAAGATTGCTTTTGGATAAATGTAAATGTAAAAGGGGTTTATACACCGTATAAAATAAAGTTGTGTATAAAACAAAATATGCCTCAATGAAAGGAGATTGAGACGAAGTCTCTTACAAAGACGGTATCCGTGGTTTAAGGAAAAATCAATTACATATTTATGTGTGACAAATGAATACACCAAATATAAGTGGATATTAAGAGTAAAACAATTGGAGGTTATTCACACATATTCATAGAACGAAATATTCAAGGAGTACATGTTTATCCCAAAGAATCAAATTTGGGTTAAGAAGTTCCCTTGCAAAAATTTGACAGCCTAATGGTGTCACTACAAAATTCAGAAATTGAGTTGATGAGAGATAAAAAGGGTATCTCATAACATGGACATAAAATTTAAATCAATAAGCATATATAATAACATATCCCAACATAATAGTATGTGAATTAAAAGACATAACAAAAGAAGTTTTTTAAAAAGAGGAGGGTGAAAGGTTCCGTTACCGACATGGGTATCTTTCGAAACATACGCCCCGTGAAATAAGGACAATAAAACATTGATGTAAATACTCATAAATGAAAGTATATTACACAATGAGTAAAATAATGGTCATTACATACACCACTCAACGAAAATTGTGGAAAATGTAGCAGAAATCTCACGAGAATAAAAGTGAGATGAAAAATCTCTTACAAAAACTCGACAGCATAACGGTGCCACTTAAAACATCCAAAATGGATTGATGAGAGGAAATAGGGTCTCTCATCATATCAAAATAATTTTTACAGAAAGAGGAATATAAAATAGAATCCCCCAACATAAAAAATAGGAGCTTAAAAGAAGTGACATAAAGGAGAGTACTTAAAAAGAAAGAGAGGGGCTGGATCTCTTACGAAACTTCGGCAGCCTAACGGCGCCACTCAAAACTTCCAAACTAGATTGATGAGAGAGAATAGGGTCTCCCATCATATGAACATAAAAATTACAGTAAGAGTAATATAAAATAATATCCCAATAACAAGAAAGATTATCTTTGAAAGGAATGACATAAAAGAGTGTACTTTAAAAGAAAGTGAGGAGTCGGATCCCTTACCTCAAGTCCAACTTGTCTTGTTCGTTTCTTTATATTCCTGAATAATAAACTTTGGAAAATTTATAATTTCCTGAGTACCTCCTTTGAAGATTATTATTCATTTCATATCACATATTATAATGTTATAATAATTGTTTAATAATGTTAGTTCATATCAGACGTTTTTGCCGATGTTTGGTACATGAGTCAAAAATGAACTTGTTTGAAAATGATTGTCCATGTAGTTATAAGTAAATAATTTCCTGAATAGTATTAATTATTAAAATATCATATATATCTAGTACATATTAATTTTATACTATTCCATATCATTTGGAGATAAAAAATGAAAAGCACTATTTATGGAGACGGTAGGCCGTACGTACGCATGAATGCTACTTTAATTTTTCCTTTGTCATATTAACGGAATTAAAAATAAATGATATATATATATATTATAATTCCAGTGTAATATATATGTTATATAGGTCACATTGTTTCATTAATTTCATTCTTTATACGTTCCATGTATTGCATGTGCGAGTCACATCACTTGAGGGGGCGGTAGTCCACACTTCCTCATATGAAATTATCCCATTTACACAACATGAAAAGAGTAAAGGTATTGTTTAAATATAAAATACAGAAGCATATAGTAAACATAAATACCATATATATCATATATAAAATACAGTGACATCATAATGGCCACCTTTAAAGGTGTTAAAAGAATATTGAACAATCATCGTTTCGTGAGGCAGAAAATCGCCAACCACAGAAACAGTATGTTCTTTAACCATTAGAAGAAGGTGTGTGTAAGTGTAGCTAGAATAATTCTTATAAAAACATCCTAGTATATTGAAGATACTTTATTTGTTACAAAATAAATAAATAAAAAGAGTTTAGGGGGTTGGAGAAGCAAAATAAATCAAAAGGACACAAGTGAAGACATTACCTTAAAATCAGGTAACTCCCTTTGGTTTGAGCTCAAAGGCTTCCTTGGGAAGACTTCTGCCCAAAGTGAGGCTTCAAGGAGTTATAGAGGGATGTGGAGAGACAAAATGGGCAGGGGTTGGCCGAGCCAAAGGCTTTGGAAGTGTGGGTAAGGAGGTAGAGGTGGGGGCCTTTTATAAGAGGAGAGGAGGGGCACTCTTTGAAAGTAAGGAAATGTTACTTTATTTTAGAATGAGTTTCGGATTTTAATGGTCTCACATTGATTTTTTTCGAGGATAAGGTGAGAAGGGTTAGAAAGCCACCCATACAATAGGTTTTGGACATGTGTAGGTCTTAGATTTTACATTATCTTTCAATTTTATTTAAATCGTTAAATAATGAGGTCATCGCTCCATCATCATGATGTCATAAATAATTTAATTTATTTAATGTCTAAAAATTATAAGAAAACTACTATGATGTAGGAAATACTGTTATATTTCCATTGATTATTTATAGTCAAAAATATGACTTGTATAACCCCATGAAAAAATTGTTTTAGTAAAACATCTCATGTTTGAGTCATTTTTATTTTAACATTAAATAAAAAGATATTTATGTCATTTTCCAACCAAAGTGGCTCCTTGGGGTCCCCAAGTTGACCCATGTATTTTTTGGATCGGCCATGACATATCCAATGAGGGGAGGACATGTGTCTAGGTCATTTCATTTTATTAAAACATTATTCTTACCTTAAACTACACTAATTACCTCTAATCGCGATTAAAAACTTAATAAGTTACTATTCACCAAAAAATTATTTTAATCCCATTGAACCAAATTTTAATTATTAATGACAAACATGTATGTAGGATATTTGAAATTAAAAACACAAAGACGGAAAAATTTCATTTAATCGGAAAAATCAGTTTTTATAAGTACCACTTAGTGGTTTCACTATTCATCAAAAATTGAAGTTTTTCAGAAAATTACCAAGAGTTCACGCTAAGATATATTTGATATTCCGAATTCAAAAATGATGTCTATTTTAAAAAATTAAAAAAAATAAGTTTCATTAATTAATTTAATAATTAATTCCCACTGTCAAAACAAATAGCGTGTTTTTATGAAACAAAATGTATTAGAAGATTGACACTAGTTTAAGTCCGATTTCAAAGTGAAATTAATTCCAACAACCACTATTGGATTAAATGGTAAAAATATATTCTAATTTCACTTTAAAACCAATTCAAAAGATAATATAATCATATAAATAAATTATATTAAAAGATGTTTTGAATTAAAATACAACATTTTTCACTATTCATTAAAAATTGAACTTTTTCGAAAAAATACCAAAAATTTACACAAAGAAAATTTTGATGTCCCGATTCTAAATAAGAATTTTATTTTGTCAAATATAACACATAAAATTGTCAAAAAGTGGATTTAAAATTGGTTCGCCATCAAAAGGCGGTTAATCGACCTTTTAATGAATATTTGAATGTTTACGCTTAAAATTGGATTCATTTTCATTTTTAATCCTCTAACATTTATTGTAAAAAGAAAAAATATTTGAAAAACATATATAATCATTTTGTAGTTAGTTCTGTTCATTTCCGCCATTACAACGGCTAGACGTTAACTACTATTTAAACTAATATTATTTTATTATTAGAGTGCAACGTAAGATTCCCAAGAAACTCGTTGTTGCGTGTTGGGTACGCCATCGAGCATAGAATCCCCTTTAAAGTAATATTAATATTTTATTCAAAAATATGGATAAATTTAAAAATGTCATATTATTTATTTACCTGGGGTGTTACATCCTTCCCCCCTTTTGGGAATTGCTTCCTCGCAATTTTAAAATTCAGCTTGGAAACATCATTGAATGTCCCACATCGGAACACGAGTCGGTAAAACAAGCACTTTAAAATAAAGAAAGATAAGTACAGAGGTCACCCGAGTTAATCCATACTAGGATTCCATGTAGGAAAACATGGACATGGAGGAGAAAACATAGGGTCATGTTCTGATGGAGAGTGATAGAAAACATGTTTAGGAGAAAGTTAACCACAAGAAAATCACAAACTTGTGATGGGTTAAACGGTATTCGATTCCCCAGTAGAAAAAGTTAATAGAAAACATTTTTGTTTTAAGTTACTTTTTATTGAGGAATTTATTCATAAGGAAACATAATCACTTATCATGTTGACTTTCAACTTTTATTATATTCCTTACACAAACTCATATTTTCTCCAAAAGACGAGTATTTAGGAAGACTTGTTCACATTAAGAGTACTATAATCAACTTCTAGAGAATCACCTAATCCACAAAAGAGAACTATATACTTCCCATATCCTTAGACTTTAACCAAAACCTAAACCAAAAAGGTTAGTACAAGATCAGATAATCCAGAAAAGGATAACCCTTTATAAAAAGAAAATCTATTCCTAATCTCCAAAATTTGTCCAACAGAACCCAAAGTTCAATGACGAATATTTGATAAACAATTTGTCCATAAAATTATTCAAAGTAAACCAAACTAAGATTGAAACCCAAATATTTTAAGGACTTAGTCACATAGTCTTCCTAGGTAAAAATTAACTTTTATCTCCAAATAACATCAGTTGCTCTTAAATTCTCATATTGAAAAGTAATTAACATAATCACATATCCTCGATGAGAGGTTAATAATTTCCATAGATAACCCAAAATAAACTTACTCTTGATTCATAAAATAATCTAACTAAAAAGAATTAGTCAAATTAACCAGGGACTTCACGTAGTCCAGTGGTAGGCGATAAATACCAGTCGCACTTTGGTTGTGGGTTCGATTCCCACAGCTTTGTCCGACGCGACGGGTTGTCACATGGTCTACGTGTTGTCCTTTTTCCAAAACTACATAATTCTTAAAACATTCCCCAAAATGAGATAAAATTTTCAAAAATAATCATAACATATTTTAACCTCAAGTTTATCTCATGCCTTTCATTTTCCATCATAACATATAATAACTCATAAGTACCTCAAAAGTAAGGATCATATAAACTCTAATGGTTACCTTTATAATTATTACCAGAACTTCCACATCGATTGGTTATCTCGTACATGATGCATTACAGATCATACCAAGGTTCAAGTGGTTTATCATGACTCCTTGATAGTTGGTTTAGAACAACCACGAGTTTCCTCATTGAATCCCCCATTTTATCCGGTATCTTAATCAGAGAACCATCACAGTTTCCTTCAAACCTGTTGTCTCTTTGGTGCCTGCTAGATCCACCCATTCACTAAAAACAGAAATGTCAGTGTGAGTATATCAGCAAAACCATCATGTACTAATGAGGAAGGTAAACACTAAGATATACTTACTCATTCACTTTATCTAAAACCAGGACTCTTTCTGAAATACTAACCATTATGGTAATGTCACTTATGCTTAGAGGATACCCTAACCTCTAAAGTTATCTAAACCGACCTTTGATACCAACTATAAGGCCCCAGCCTTAAACCTTACTTAATCTTGAGTTATTACAAGATTACACATTGAGGATCTTTTCAGGTTTAGAGTTTTAGAGAATTAGATCATAATAATTTCATTACATTCCACATTTAAACAAAGTGGTTACATAAAATATAGTATTCATTGTTTCCATCAACAGAAACATATTTAAAAATAAAGAATGGATTCTTTCTTGACACTTCCTTGACACTATCATCATATCATGTACCTTTCCCTTGACCTGTGAAAAACATTTAAAAAAACATGGGATGAGCATAAAAAGCTCAGTACGGGTTATAAAAAATATGGAAAGGAAACACGAGTTCATATATACATAAGAATGAAATCATAATTTACCCATAAAACAAAGGCACTTTAACATACCTCATAAAATCATGAATAAATCATAGGAATCATAAGACATAAAAGGTAACTTGAGGCATTCATAATATTCTTACGTAGGGAGTAACCCTCTTGGTTACGTTTGGAATACCCACCACAGTATATTCGCTAAATCTCTTCGAAAAAACCTTAACGTTTCACTCCTTCGCGTTACCCAATCCATTGGAGAGCTATATCGGGCTCACCCGCCCTTAGTTTATCACGGATCCACCCATCTTCATAACAATTCCCAAGAATCATAACATAATCGTATCACATAAAACATGCATAAAGGAAACATAACATTTCTACATTTCAATCACAAGATATCAATAAAACACATTGATATAAAAAACCTTATGAAAACCATTTTCAATACCAAAATAAAATAAAAGTAAAACATGGTATTTATTTTTCTTTTAAAAAGAAGGTATGGTTTGTAGAGGAAGCCGAAACTCAAATAATGGTCACGGTGGCAAAGAAGTCATTGTCGCCGCATACGTATGACAAAAACATTCCCTTTTGTCGTTTTGTAAAATGCTTCGTATAAAAAAGATTCCTCTTGTATAAATGTAAAATTAAAAGGGTTTTATACACCGTATAAAAGAAAATTGTGTATAAAACAAAATATTCCTCAATGAAAGGAGATTGAGACGAAGTCCATTACAAAAACGGTATCCTTGGTTTAAGGACAAATCAATTACATAATTATGTGTTACAAACGAATACACCAAATATAAGTGGATATTAAGTGTAAAACAATCGGAGGTTATTCACACATATTCATAGAACGACATATTCAAGGAGTACATGTTTATCCCAAAGAATCAAATTTGGGTTAAGAAGTTCCCTTGCAAAAATTTGACAGCCTAACGGTGTCGCTACAAAATTCAGAAAATGAGTTGATGAGAGATAAAAAGGGTATCTCATAACATGGAAATAAAATTTAAATCAATAATGATATAGAATAACATATCCCAACATAATAGTATGTGAATTAAAAGACATAACAAAATTAGTCTTTTAAAAAGAGGAGGGTGAAAGGTTCCCTTACCGACATGGGTATCTTTCGAAACATACGCCCTGTGAAAGAAGGACAATACAAAATTGATGTAAATACTCATAAATGAAACTATATTACACAATGAGTAAAATAATTTGCAGTACATACACCACTCAAAGGAAATTGTAGAAAATGTAGCATAAATCTCATAGGAATAAAAGTGAGATGAAAAATCTCTTACGAAAACTCGGCAGCCTAACAACGCCACTTAAAACTTCCAAAATGGATTGATGAGAGGAAATAGGGTCTCTCATCATATAAAAATAAATTTTACAGAAAGAGGAATATAATATAACATCCCCCAACATAAAAAAGAGGAGCTTAAAAGAAGTGACATAAAGGAGAGCACTTAAAAAGAAAGAGAGGGGTTGGATCTCTTACGAAAATTCGGCAGCCTAATGGCGCCACTCAAAACATCCAAAATGGATTGATGAGAGAGAATAGGGTCTCTCATCATATGAACATAAAAATTACAGTAAGAGTAATATAAAATAATATCCCAATAACAAGAAAGATGAGATTTAAAAGGAATGACATAAAAGAGTGTACTTTAAAAGAAAGAGAGGAGTCAGATCACTTACCTCAAGTCCAACTTGTCTTGTTCGTTTCTTTATATTGCTAAATAATAAAATTTGGTCAATTTATAATTACCTAAGGACCTCCTTTAAATATAATTATTCAGTTCATATCACATATTATAATGTTATAATAATTGTTTAATAATGTTAGTTCATATCAGACGTTTTTGTTGATGTTTGGTACATGAGTCAAAAATGAACTTGTTTGAAAATGATTGTCCATGTAGTTATAAGTAAATAATTTCCATAATAGTATTAATGATTAAAATATCATATATATCCAGTACAGATTCATTTTATACTATTCCATATCATTTGGAGATAAAAAATGAAAAGCACCATTCATGGAGATGGTAGACCGTACGTACGCATGAACGCTACTTTCATTTTTTCTTTGTCATATTAACAGAATTAAAAATAAATGATATATATATATATTATAATTACATTATAATATATATGTTATATAGGTCACATATGTTCATTAATTTGATTCTTTATACGTTCCATGTATTGCATGTACGAGTCACATCACTTGAGGGGGCGGTAGTCCACACTTCCTCATATGAAATTATCACATTTACACAACCTGAAAATAATAAAGGTATGGTTTAAATATAAAATAAAGAAGCATATAGTAAACATAAATACCATATATATCATATATAAAATACGTTGACATCATAATGGCCACCTTTAAAGGTGTTAAAAGAATATTGAACAATCATCGTTTCGTGAGGCAGAAAATCGCCAACCACAGAAACGGTATGTTCTTTAACCATTAGACGAAGGTGTGTGTCAGTGTAGCTCGAATACTTATTATGACAACATAATAATATATTGAAGATACTGTATTTGTTACAAAAGAAATTAATAAGAAGAGGTTAGGGGGTTGGAGAAGCAAAATAAAACAAAAGGACACAAGTGAAGACATTACCTTAAAATCGGGTAACTCCCTTTGGTTTGAGCTCAAAGGCTTCCTTGGGAAGACTTATGCCCAATGTTAGGCTTCAAGGAGTTAGAGAGGGATGTGTAGAGACAAAAGGGGTAGGGGATGTCCGAGCCAAAGGCTTTGGAAGTGTGGGTAAGGAGGTAGAGGTGGGGGGCCTTTTATAAGAGGAGAGGAGGGGCACTCTTGGAAAGTAAAGAAATGCTACTTTATTTTAGAATGCGATTCGTATTTTAATGGTCCCAAATTGATTTTTTCTAGGATATGGTGATAAGGGTTCTCAATCCAGCCATAAAATAGGTTTTGGACATGTGTAGTTCTTATATTTTAAATTATATTTCCATTTTATTTAAATCGTTAAATAATGAGGTCATCGCTGCATCATCATGATGTCATAAATAATTTAATTTATTTAATGTCTAAAAATTATAAAAAATCTAATATGATGTAGGATATATTTTTAGCTTTCCATTGATTATTTATAGTCAAAAATATGACTTGTATAACCCCATGTACAAATTGTTTTAGTAAAACATCTCATGTTTGTGTCATTTTTACTTTAACATTAAATAAAAAGATATTTATGTCATTTTCCAACCAAAGTGGCTCCATGGGGTCCCCAAGTTGACCCATGGATTTTCTTGGTCGGCCATGACACATCCAATGAGGGTAAGACATGTGTCTAGGTCATTTTATTTTATTAAAACATTATTCTTACCTTAAACTACACTAATTACCTCTAATCGCAATTAAAAACTTAATAAGTTACTATTCACCAAAAAATTATTTTAATCCCATTGAACCACATTTTACTTCTTAATGACAACCATGTATGTCGGATTTTTGAAATTCAAAACACAAAGATGGAAAATTTTCATTTAAACGGAAAAATCAGTTTTTATAAGTACCACTTAGGGGTTTCACTATTCATCAAAAATTGATGTTTTTCAGAAAATTACCAAAAGTTCACCCTAAGCTATATTTGATTTTCCGAATTCCAAAATGATGTATATTTTACAAAATTCAAAACATATAAGTTGCATTAATTAATTTAATAATTAATTTCCACTGTCAAAACAAATAGCGTGTTTTTATGAAACAAAATTTATCATAAGATTGACACTAGTTTAAGTCCGATTTCAAAGTGAAATTAATTCCAACGACCACTATTGGATTAAATGGTAAAAATATATTCTATGTTCACTTTAAAACCAATTCAAAAGATAATCTAATCATATAAATAAATTATATTAAAAGAGGTTTTGAATAAAAATACAACATTTTTCACTATTCATTAAAAATTGAACTTTTTCGGAAAAATACCAAAATTTTTCACAAAGTAAATTTTGATGTCCCGATTCTAAAGAAAAATTTTATTTTGTCAAATATAACACATAAAATTGTCAAAAAGTGGATTTAAAAGAGGTTCTCCATCAAAAGGCGGTTAATCGACCTTTTAAAGAATATTAGAATGTTTACACTTAAAATTGGATTCATTTGCATTTTTAATTCTCTAACATTTATTTTAAAAAGTAAAAATATTTGAAAAACATATATAATCATTTTTTAGTTAGTTCTGTTCATTACCTCTATTACAACGGCTAGGCTTTAACTACTATTTAAAATAATATTATTTTATTATTAGAGTGCAACGTAAGATTCCCAAGAAACTTGTTGTTGCGTGTTGGGTACGCCATCGAGCATAGCATCCCCTTTAAAGTAATATTATTATTTTATTCACAAATATGGATAAATATAAAAATGTCATATTCTTTATTTACCTGGGGTGTTACAGATAATATGACTTGTTTTAAGTGATTTTTTCTATTCCATTGATTTATTCCATACATGATTGGATTAGAGGCAAACACCAGAGGGGGATTAATCTACCAGGATGAGGTCAGTAGTATAATAATTTTTCCCTAAATTTGAGTTGTTTTATATCTTGTGTTTTTATTTTTTATTTCATATTATCTTAGATTTGTTTTGAAAATAAAAAATTGCACATTTAAATTGATGATGATTTTATATGATCTCTATAATACCCTAATTTATTACTAGAGGTCACCCACCTCGAAAAGATACAACCCTTTAGGTATTCTTATTAAATTCCCCGAACATCATATATTTGAATGTGTCAAAACCACCTTCTAAGTAGTGTTAATGTACACCTAATTGAATAGAAAAATTCAATTAGACTAAATTTTTTGGGATGACCATGTCAAGTGACTTCTATATGAACAATGGTCATGCCCATTATTAAATAGAATGTTAATGTTTATAAAAAATCAATTTGGTTATATTAATTATTGTATGATACTATCTAATATTTATAAAACTAGGTCTGAATTCCCTCACTGTTAATGGTACTCGGGCATGGTGTACCATTTAATTGTGATCCCTGGGCATGGAGACCCTTACTATTTCTTATACTCAAGTATGGTGTCCCATATATTTGTGATACTTGGGAATGGAGTCTCGTACATTTTATGATACTCAAGCATGGAATCCCATATACTTATGATACCTGGGAATGACGTCCATTACTGTTTATGGTATAAGGTAATGAAGTCCCATAAACTTATGATACTTGGCCATGGAGACCCTCATGATTTATGATACAAGGGGTTGGAGTCCCATATTCTTGTGGCACTCATGAATTGAATCTCCTTCTACCCTATGAGACTCCAGTGACTATGCAAGGGCTCCTGAGATAGGCCTCTAGTCTAGGCTAACAGTATATATATGCATGGATATTTATTTTCCTACATATATAGGGTATATATATACATGCATATCTATAAACCTATATTTTCATACCGATACATATATATATATATATATATATATATATATATATTATGACACATGTTCAGAGGTCTACTGGCTTAGGCCATAGTAGGTAGAGTCATCCTGGTGCCCTTTAGAAACCAGATCCATCTTTTTTATAGTTACATTTCTATTTTACATTGTTTTACCTACACACTTAATTATTATATGCACCATATGCATTATTCTAAACATTGATAGTGGTGGCCTACTGAGTATATTTCACACCCTATTCAGGATGCAAACTAATACCCAAATAGACCTCATGGATGTGTGTAGGGACAAAGAGAAGCATCCTGTTTTGGATGTCTAATGGTATTCTTGGGATTTAGTATAAGAGTAGAGGACTTCCATTAGGCTCATGATTCTATTAAAGATTGTTTTTGGTATGTTAGTAATTTTTCCTAGTATTTTATATATGCCTATTCCTATATATCTCTTATACTCCACCCTTTTGTATAAAATCATGAAATTGTCATCATTTTTTATATTGTATTAATTATACTTTTTTTGTTTATTATACTTGGATGATTCTGAATTTTGATGTTAATTGATTATTACTATTTGTACATCTTATTGATATTGTATACAATTGTGACACAATCTGATCATGAGGGTATAGTATCCCCACCACACCATCATCTACCCAAGTTTCTAGTTTCCAACCTTTGGAATATAGGGAGGTGCATTTTATTGCAGGTATCCAACTGGGTTATGTTACATATGAGTGAACCACGTTTGAGAAAGAAAAAAATTGGTATTAGATCACATTTTCATTTCTGAATACTCCTTGGGCTGGCAGGATGGAGGATAAGAACTTTCCAATATCTTTAATAAACCCATTCATGGTAGTATCTAATCCACATATAGGGAAATTTGAAATTACCATAGATGGCGTATTGCTGTTATGGTTTTTTCTTATTAAAGTGGTATTGATTTCCCCATTGGGAGATGATCATTATTTGTTGCATTATTATTGTTATTTTTATGTATGATTTCATTTTCCTTATCCTGGTATGTAAATGAGGTATCATTCAATGCACCATAGAAGGCACTTGATGATTCAGATGTGATGAATATTCCAATCCAGGTTTATATTTTTAAGTGTATCGGAAAGATTCTAATATTTCATGTAAGGATATAGTAATCAAATTAATTAAAGCATATGAATCAACAGAAATAGAGTTTTCCATATATCTTTATAGTGGAACCTTAATTTATCAATTATACCATGTTTGATCCAAGGGAAATTGGTTAAATGGGATGGAATGATAGTTGATTTGATTACATTATTGAAAATTTAATTTTTTGAATAATTCACTTCTATTAATTAAAAAAGGTGGTTCATTTTATAAAATCATTTTATACAACTAGTTACAACCAAACACTAAATTCAATTGATAGCTTACAGTTACATTATGTTCCAATTGAAAATTATAAAGCTTATACCTTTTTAACTAGGTAATGTTGAATCGTCTAACCACAACATGATTCATATATCCATATAAATGAGTATGATTTTATATGAATTTAAATTCTCAAATAAAGTTGTTACCATTAAATGGGGATGAAAATTGAAATGAAAATGGTTTCCTCATTTATACCATAAAATTTAAAATCCATATACTAAAACCTATGTGATTATATGTGATTCCTAAAACATGACATGACTTTTATAGTGAGAATTAGGTACTGTCTCTAGCGATTTCCTTGTGGTGTTGTACATTTCCCCGACCTAGTTTATGGAATAGGTAGAGGGGTGAGACTCTTACATAGGTAGTAATTTAACTATCCAATTATGTTATATGTGATCCTATATAATATTTAAATTTATCAAAATCATACATTTATAAATTTTAGTTTTATACCACAATGACATCCTCGAGTCATGTTCCAAGAGGGTGGTGATGGCTAGGCTCCAAAAGTGGTGGGAGCTTGACCACTTGTGTTACCTCATATAATGACTCATAAATAACCTATTTCTATTAATAACATGGAAAATTATTCTTATTTCTTGGATATATTCCTCAAATTTATGAATTCTATGCAAGGTGATCCTTGAATTACCCCTACTACGATAGAGTGGACACACTAATTTCAGTTGAATTACTTTTCCACTTTCATACGAGATAGTAGCCTCTAGGATTCCGAGTCATGGGTAGAGGACATGATATCAATATTTAAGAATCTAGAGACATATAGGGATAAAAGATTAGATATTTCGACTTATATTCTTCATTATACCGCTAAACATTAGTGGGATGTGATTATAGAAGATGGTCAATATAAGGGTATTGTTTGGGTTGGTTTAAATATATCCTTATATGACTAATTATTCACTTGTATACTTAGAGTAGACTAAGATATGGAATTTATGAACCTACAATAGTGTGTTATGTCTTTGATATATTATTTTGATCTTTTCACCAAACATTACCACTGTTCACTAGCACTTCCTAGTGATGAGTTGACAGGAGTGAGAGTGTTTGAGGATGGTCTCATATATGGAATTTGATCATGGGTGAGGGTATTTCTATTGAACACAATTTCTAAGATATTGAATTGGGCCATCATTACCATGTGGAACCTAATGGGAGTTGATAGTGTGGGCCATTAAGATTTACTGTTGAGATTGGGAAGTGGTTCTTTGAGTGGAACAAAGTCTCACCTTGAGTCTGTATAAGGCGTAGTGGCAATAAGATGACACCTATATATATTTTTTGGTGTGTCACCATTGAGGGAAGCTAGATAATTAGAATAATCTATGTCCCAAGGACCCCATTGTGTGTCGAGGATATGGTAGTTTAGGGAATCTTGAGTGGTTTTTGTCGGAACTTTCCATCTTCTTCTAGAAGAAGAGGATTTGTGCCAGCACTTACTTCATAATTGGGATCACCAGGGCCTCGTGGGGATCGTTGTTAGAGAATTACTTGAAAACAAAGACTATGATTTGGTCATGTTCAAGGTATCTAGGCTTTATATATACAATTATAAAAGAGAATACCTACCAAGGGTATCCATGTTTTATCATTGAGTCATGGGTAGGACCATATCTATATAGTACAACCTGTACTAGAGGTGAAAAGAATTGTTTCATCTATAGTTCAATGTACTAATCTAGTAGCCTCTAATTTTCTACATTTCATATTTTATATGATCTCTTCACATTATTAAATATCAATGGGACTTATGAAAAGTATTTTCGCAGAGTTATAATTCTTTTTTGGTGTGATGAATCTCGTAATACAATTGGGAATTCAAACTGAAAGCGCACACCAATGTATGGGATTTCCTTGGATATATGAGGTTATATTTTTTAATGGAACCTATTTTTACATGATATGACATGCTTCAAAAAGATACATGGGATGTATTGAAATGTATCCATTCATTATTTGATTGATTTTTATCACCAGACGATGTCTTTTACATCACCTATGGGTGGTAAGTATATTCACAAGGGTGAGTGGGATGTCCGGGTGTGTCGTGTTGTACTTGTGAATCATGGGATGGCTGGTGTGATAACCTATATTACTAGTTTTTTTATGATCTATAATTGAATATGAAATATATATTTCCCTCCAATAGTGGGCCATTTTAGGGATGTCTTCCTTGATGACTTTTCTAGGTTACCACCTAGGAGAGAGGTGGAGATTGATTTTAATCTAGTGTCAAAAGAAACATGAGTGTCCATTCCTCCTTATAGAATGGAACCTATTGTTTTATATTAACCCAATATATAGCTCGAGTATTTATTATCTAAAGGGTTTATATGACCCCATAAATCACTATGGGTGTCACCTATCCTTTTTATCATGAAGGTGAACAATAACCGTAGACATTGCATTGATTACTAGAGGTTCATTCATCTCACATTGAAGAAGCGATATCCTTTAACAAATATAGATAAAATCATTGATTAGTTCTAGGAAGATGTGATTTTATCTATGATTTAATTGAGGTAGGGTAATAAATAAGTGCATGAGAGACCATCATACATACCACATATAACATTCCATAGTATATAAGGATTGTATGAGTATATACTAATTTTTTGTGGCCTCATAAATGAACCAATAGTTTTTTATAGCTTTAATGAATCAGGTTTTCCACATATATCTCAATTAATTTGTGTTAGTATTTTAGAATACATCTTAGTATATTTACATACTTGACATGACCATGAAAAACATATTTAGATCTTACTAAATACATTGATTGAGAACCACATGTGTGATGACCTCACTAAATTTCACTTTTGGATTGACAATATCCACATCCTTGGTCACATTATCTGAGATAAATGATTACTAGCTGACCCTGATAATGTGATAGTTATGGTTTTTAGGATCATACAAAGTTTTTTTTTACACATGTTGTTTTTAGGGTAGGATTGATATTATAGTTTCATTATTCAATAATTTTCATTTAATGAAACCCCTATGATAGGTTTTACTAACATGGGTGTCAATTTTTTATAGTCTGAAGATTGAAATGAATACATCCAAGAGTTGAGAGGAAGATTGAATTAAACAGTTATAATGATTATTCTAGAGTCATTCCAATGTTATGAAATTAATTACGATTCATTAGGAATATGTATATGATCCATTTTTATGTGGGGAGATCGTGTCATGGTGTACATGTTTTAGTAATTGGGGACTCATGAGAATAAATACACAATTCATGATCTCATGTTGGAAGCAGTGGTTCATGAATTGCATTACTGGAGGCACTAACTATATGGAGATCAGTTTTTGGTGTATAAGGGACAAAAAAATCAAATAAATATTCACATATATTGAATTTATCCTCAAGAACATAATATCAATAAAATACCTATATTCATTTGACTTTTCAAATTGCTTGTATGCCTAGAAACTGTAGTGTAGTGGATTACACTCTGATTTGGAAAACATAAACAAAATATATTCAAGAGCCATGTAATGAGTGGAACTGATGGACATATTTACTAAGACACATTTGGAGGTTCAGAAGTATCAAATGTACCCTATTTTAGCATACATGGGAGTGAGATATTATATTCTGGAGAGAGTAAAGATGATGAAAATTTCATATAAAAATGGATTAGTCATGAGGGAGAGTTTTTTTGGTTAGGATCCACAACCTAGTAGGGTTTTTGATGAGGAAAATATTATGAACAGTCATGGGTGTGTCTTGGTATCTAAAAAAATAATAGAAGAATTGATGCAGGATTCTCTGGCCTCTGATTGGGTAGTACACCATAGACCCAATGAGATTTTCTAGGATGTATGACACCAGTACTCCTGGCCATGTATGGAGAGGAATATTAGATGTTTTCTAACATAGTGTTCCATATGTTATTAGGGGAATGTGGAGCACTGGTAGATAGATATAATTTTATATCCTCTGTCCATTCTTGAAAAGAAATGGAGGTTGTCACTATGATTTTAATGATAGGTTTTCTGGGATCCCCTTGAGACATTGATATAGTATAAGTGATCATCAACTGGTTGACCATGGTATATAACATTATAAGTACCGAAGTGATCATTTTAATAAATGGTTTTTGGTGGATTTACATTTGATATATCATACACTAATATAGTATTCCCTATTATATCATATCAGATAGGGATTCCCAATTTACATCAAGATACTAACAATGATTAAAGAAGGAACTAGGCATAGAGGTTCTTCTAAATATGAAATATCACCCTCATATTGATGGTCATTCCAACCATATAATAAAATTTTGGGCGTGTATTCTATGAGTATGCATCCTTGATTTTGCAGGATCTCAAGAGAAATAGCTTCCACTCTATGAATTATCTTATAGTAACAATTTACAGGATACTATATAGATGGATCCATATGTGGTCGTTTACACTAGTTTATTCTATTCACCCCTGTGTCGGTTAGAGGTAAGTGAGGCAATGATGTTGGGACATCAAATCATTTATGGGACATCATTGAAAGGAATACTTTTCCCAAAAATATATAAATACATCTCTTCCTTGGATGAATTATTATAAAGATCATTTTTTCTAGAATTTATAGTTTTAGGTTGGATATTAAGTCTTTCTATGAGTTTCTCCTAGATTCTTCAATAGAAAGATTTGAAGATATGGAATGGTATAATCTCATTTTGTTTGTACATTATAGTTATTGGAGAGAATAAGGATGTTATCCTATCATTTAGCCTTACCTTGGATGTATTAAGACATGGACAATGACTTCTATTTATCTGAGCTTTGTCATTACTATTCCAACCCTTCACATTCTTTTGACCCCAAGGTAATCAAGAAGTAGGATGATGTTTATCATGATAATAATAATATACACATCATTGATTAGAGAATAAAATCTCTCTAATGTAGTTTAGTTCCTCTAGTTCAGGTGCTATGGAAGCATGGCTGGGTATCAGACAAGAAGAGGTAGTGGGTGGCCGACTTACATGCCTAGTGGCTAGATCTTTCTTAGATGAGGTTTTACCAACCTTAAATGTGAAAATAGATGAAGATATATTTTAAGTAGGGGTTATTTTATCATACACAATTTTTATGAGTATTAATCCTTTACATTTTAATTTGAAACCATTGTTCTGTCCTAATGGATGTAATTAATATATTAAAAGAGTTTTCAAGATCATATATGGCTCGTTTGGAGATTGGATATCTATTTTTTAAATAGAACATGTGGGATTTAAATTTGTTTAAACCATGTTCATAATAACACATACATTAGGAAAACCATGTATGGTGTTGTAGAGGTCTTTATAGGGGTGTACACGTTTAGCATGGTTTGTAAAATCCTTGTGCCTAGCCCATATGATTTTATTCATTTACAATGTGGGTGTGCATGATTGGTGTACAATTTGAAAAAATTGGGTGTATAAATAGTGAATCCCTCTAAATAATGGTAAAATTACCCTTCTAACCTCTTACTTTATTACTTTTTACCACTGATTTATTTATTCTCCCCATACAACGCCTATAGATTTTAGAGATCTCTCCCAGAAACCACACTTAGGATTTAGGCCGACTTCTTCTTCTAGACATAAAATTGATCACATTCAATTATGTCTGATAACGAATATTAAGACCTTCTGTCCTCTTACTTCCATTCATCATTGATCTCAACTTGATCAATTATATTTCCAATAATGATAATATAAACCATTTTAGGACATTTTTCTATTTCATTGATTTCATCCATTTTATCATATATTAGATTCCAACACTAGACGAAGAGTCACTTATTGTCATAAGTTAGGTGGACTAGGAATTTCCCCCAATGTTGAGTTGTTTTATATCATGGAACATCATGATGAAAGCCATAATTTCAGGGAATCTCCTTAAAAATAAATATGTCTTTATTTAAATGGTTATCATTGTTATAGGAACACTCGTATAAAGTAATTTCTTGTTGGAGATCTTCCCCTTAGACAATTGCCACCCCTTTGGGTGTGATCATTAAATTCCCATGAATTTTGAAATATAAATGTAGCCAAACCACATTCTATGTTGAATTTTTGGCCACCTAATTAAATGTATTAACATAATGAAATGAAAAGTGAGTGGGAAGACCATGTTATATGAGTTATATATGAACAATAGTTAGGACTATAAAAAATATAATTTTAATGATTAATACATCATCCATTATATTATATTAAATCTTATACAGAACTATAAATTTCTTGTAATACCTGGACATGGTGTCCCATACAATTAATGATACTCAGGCATGGAGTCCCATATATTTGTGATACCTGGGCATGGTTTCAAATACTATTTACGATACTCAGGAAAGGAACCCATTATATTTACTATACCAAGGCATAAATTCCATTAATATTTATGAAACATAGTCAAAATTTCCATATACTTATGATACCTAGGAATTGAATCACTTACTTTTTATCATACATGGGTATGATTTCCTATATACTTTTGATAATTAGGAATGGAGACCCTTATGATTCATGATACGTGATCATTACATCCCATATACTTGTGACACTCGGGCATGGTTTCTATTACTTCACAAAGAGACTCCGGTGATTCTGCAAATATTATTAAGTTATGCCTCGGCTCTAGGACAAAACTATGTATATATATGATTATATATGTTCCTACATATATTTTTCATATATATAAATACATATCTATATACATATATTTAAATATATATACTTATAAATATTTATATGGTGACACATGTTAAGAGGTATCCCAGCTTAGAATTAAGAAATTACTGTAATCCTAGTGTCATTTAGGAACCATATCCTACTCATCTATAGTAATATTTATACTTTAAAATGTTATAATTTCACACTTACATTTTATATATTCTGGATATACTATTCTAGACACAGTTGGTGGGGTCCTATTGAGTATATCTAACACCTTTTTTGGTCTGTCGACCGGTACCAGAAAAATATCATGGATATAGGTTGGTAAAAAAGGTAAGTATCTAGCTTAGTTTTCTTGATTATCTTACTAGGTTCGTGTACGAGAGAATAGGACCTAACTTATACTCATTAATCTACTTGTGATAGAATTTTTTTCATTCTTTTTATTTCATTTTAACTTGTTGTATATTCATATTCCACTGTATCCTGTGTACTTATCATTTTTGTAAAACATCATGACATGATCACTGTTTTATATATGATATTTATTCGTCTTATTCATGTTTACCATACCTGGATTATTTATGCTTCTATTGTTCATTTATTATCACGTTTTCACATCTTATTGTTATTTTATATTATTATGTACACTCTGATCACAAGGGTGTATTCTTCCGACCGCACCATCATTGGACCTTGTTGCTAGTCAGTTGCATCTGGCATATGGGGAGGTGAACATGAGGCTATAAAGACAATAAAGTTTGATTACTAATTTGTGAACTAGGTCCAGGGTTCTATAATGAAATATAAATATTCCATGTTACCTATGAATGATGGATTTAGTAGATGAAATCATTTGGATCAGGAAGTAAGAAACTCTTTGCTAATGATTGAGGTGAGTCTCATAGAGTTTGAAGATCCAGATGAATGTGATGAATATATTTAAAAGAAATGAGTTGGATAAAAAAATATAATAAGAATTTATCATTATGTTTTCAAAAGGAAAACTACTATAATATTTGGATTACATAATTAGATGATGTTGTTTGAGAAGCTATGTTTTATGTTCATATGAGACTGGTGTTGTATTTTATGAAAAATTAATGATTCACTATATATGATGGTATTGCTGTATATGAATAATAGTTTATTGAGGTTTAGGAAATGGTATATTCATTGAAGTTTTTATTTTCATTTGTATTAAATATTTAAAAATATATTCTTATATGTTATTAAATATTTTGGAATTATTCTGAAAAGATTAAAATAATTATCAAGAATTACTAATGTTATTTTAGTTATTTTGATATATTTTGGAGTGATTTGAGATAGTTGCAAAAATTATAACAATTTCATGATGAATTCTAGATAAAACTGGATTATCTATTTATGAAAAACTATAATGGTCAATTATATGTGTTAGTGCAACACCTTGATATCTAAAAATATATTCTTTTTTACTTTAATATCCTAATGTATTCAATAGCTTAATTCACACACAACACTAAATCCCAAAATACCATGAAACATTATATAACCATTAATATGTATTCATAAAAATTTTGGGTAAAAATATATTTAAATAAATATGAAATATATGATGAAATAAAAATATAAGACATTATTAATACTAAGACACCGAAAAAATTCAATTAGTAAAGCTAAATATTTAATAATACTATTTTTCTCTTTTAAAGGTATCTTTTCTAAAAATTGTTTTTCATGTGACTTTATGAATATAAATATATTGTGGAAAAAATATTTTTATTATATTTATGATGTAGTTTGTATTATATTTTTATTTTTTTATTTAAAATTTAAATTTTTAACATTTATAATTTCAAATTTATATAAACAAAATCCATTTTAGATTCATAATTTCAATGATATATTATGATGATTTTTTTTTATTTTTTATGAAATATTAAATTTTTATTTAATAGTGAAAATACATTTTTTTTTCAAAAAAGAGTTTCTTTTATGATATTATTTTAAAAAAAATTAATGGAAAAAATGGTATTTAACACGTATATATATATATAATAAAATAAAGCATTTACAAAAAATACACAATTGAATTTATTAAACCCTTGTGTAATGTTTTGGAAGCTTAATTAATATTTTACTACAAAAACTATTTTTATTCCCAATTATTAATAATTAAATTTCATCACTTAGTGGAATTAAATATATAATTTTTTTAATATTTTAGATCAATATAATAAAATTATTTAATTATTTCTAATTTATATTATGTCCCAAAAGTATGATTACTTTGATTAATGTCAATGACAATGATAGTGGTAAAAATGTTATTTTCAATGAATTATATTAAATATAGTGAGTAATTTTTATCCAATATATTTAATTAATATATTTTTAATTTTGAATTTAATATGATCTTTAAACACTCATATTATTTTATTTAATCACATTTAAATGTTAACTATATAAAAATATTATTTAGAACTAGAACACTATTTTTTGTAAAAAATATGTTTCTATACATAAAATGTTTTAATTTAAAAGTCATTTTTCTATAATTTTGAAATTTTATTAGATTAAATTGACAATAAATTTAGTTTCATCACAACAAAATTTTGTAACAAGGGTTATTTTATAATTTTTAGTATATATATACTTCTAGTTACCATGGTAAAACTAAAAATGGTAAAATATAAAAATCAAGTTTCTAAAGGCTCGAAAAATATTAAAAACATGTTGGAAGATAGGCGTTGTAAGAAATATCAAAAATATTTGTAAGAAATATTTATTATTTATTGCATTTAGCACCATTTAATCTTGAATAATATCATTCTACTACTAAAAAATAATGGGTGTTTATAAAAGTTCACTTTTCTTCATAAGTAAAAGGGGACACATTAAATCTTTCATGTCACACACATAATTTTAAATTTATTATGAAACATATAATATTATTAACCTAATTGATATTTATCTCATGTTTTTATGATTTTGGCTACCATCACATATATTAATCCATTAATTTTATGTACTAAAGGATATGTTAGGTACCACTGAGGGGGGGGGGGGATTAGAGGAATACTATTTTAACAAATTCATTGTATTTTATTTATACCTCTATGTCTTAGTAAATAATTTATACCTCATATTTATTTATATGACTAACCTTGTAAGAAATATAAATAAAATTATCATAACACATAAGGATATTACAATCTTTGGTGAATAGAACATCTCCTTGATACAAGTAGTTTTCCCCCTGATAACATATTCTTCACTATATACAGGATTGAGGGAGTCTTAATCCCTAACAAACTGAGTCCCATAGCGTTCCAACTCCAGAGGACCACTAGAGATCATAATTACCAACATACACAAGCGATCAACATAGAGTCCCACTGTGTCTTCTCTTGTTCAAGAGTCCCACTAGATACATCCACTTCTCTCCAAAGTATGAAACCCTGATAAGAATGATCTCTATTGAATTATGATATATTTTTCAATACCTTATAATAAATCAATCATCCATAAATTTATTGGATCACTTAATTTTCTGAACAACTTCATGAACATTGGGAACTATTAATAACTTCCAAATACTTCTCATTGTACACCGATATTCAAATTATTTGGACATACCTCAGGAAACCAATTACCCATGTATGAATTCATATTCAAAAACTTCCCGAGTTCAGTCTCAAAATTTCATATTATAAGGAATGAAAAAAATTATTTGGTTATTGAATAATCCCAACCTTATTTACATTCTTCATAATATTTTATGCAAAATGAAATTGAATAATAGGAATTAATTATTTTTTGAAATACTCAAAACAATTTCAAGAAGAACATTTTATGATATATAAATGATGTATATGTAGTGGGAAAACACTAGAACATATTATTCGATAGTTTCTTATTTTATTTTAAATTTATCAATTATATTTTTTGTAATGACCTGTTTATTTAGTTAAATCTATTTTATTCCAGTGAATCAAGTTCTCAATACATATTTATTTATATATTCATCACAAAAATGTAAATAGATATACTATGTATAAATTTTTCAATCCCAAAAAATGTATCATGATATATCCTGTCTTATATTCAAAATTGACGAGTGTTGGTTTCTACTCACTCATGTAGGGGCACACTGAAACCTCTTATCCAACAAGAAAGTGTTATGTATCTGATAAACCCAAAAGAACATTATTCAAATAATTACCCAAAATCATGAAACAAATCATGATATCTCTTATCCTTCATGAATCTTTGAATGGGTCATGATAGGCCTTCCATCCTTTACACAAATGGAAGAACATATGTGCCCGGTTTTTTAGGTAAAATGGGTTCTCTCAAACCTGAATATAGCAGCTCTATTAGCCATGAATGATTTCATTTTATATGCATTTTTACCATCATTTCGTTGTGTATTAACTAACCTAAATTCTTCAAAATTATTCCAAATCAATCAATGATTATGAATTCTCTATAATTTTTCTATTTTTTTGTTTTATCGAATGTGGGTCCCATGATAGAATTTCATGACACAATAAATAATAGAATTTATTGTATCATGAAGTTTAAGATTCTCTTAATTATAAGGTTATAAAATTAAATTGAAGATGATCACATGTATTAAATTCTTCTATACCATGAACACATAAAAATTCATGAGAAGTCTTAGGTTTTTTCATTGCACACTTAAGAGTTACATGATCTATAAATTAATACATACATAAAAGATGGAGGTTTATTGCATTAATATTATTCAATTCAAGCATTCATAATTTTTATTTTATGTCATGATGTATACATGATCATGATTACGGTTGGAAATAAATTTCCCCAAGCATTGGAGTAAACCAATGGATGGGTGAAGTTTGAAGATAATGACATATAATGATCAAATTTCATAGATTCATGTGATAATATAGCCTACATTATTTATATATATTTTAATACAAGGGAATAATACTGGTCAGGGAAGGGTACTACGTATCCCTATTCTCTTTTTACCTCCATTTAATAATAAAATATACTTCATTAGTATATAGATCTAGCATTAGTTTCACCACATAGACATGCGTTCACTAACACCCTTCACCGTCCACACCACCCCATTATTTTTCCCCCCAATCTCTCACCTGTGAAACCTATAAAAATTCAGTATATTCCCTTTATACTCCCTATGGGTTCTTTTCATTCCCATACTCAATCCTACAACCCACCACTAGATTGTTTGACCTACCTCCCACATGGTAGACCAAAGGTCCCATATGTAGTTGATGTGGGTCCTTTATCGGATAAAGGTTATCCAATTTTATTCTATGTCCAACCTTAATAATAAATCATAAGGAAGAGCCTTCTAAAAAATTAAACTTCTTCATTTTCAAAAAATAGAATTTATTTATATCAAGTAGTACTTACCTGCGCATTCTCATGACAATATGTTCAATGCTTATTTTCATGAAGAAAAAACAATATTTTAATGTTAATAAAGAACATGAATGTTGACTATATTGAAAAAATAGTGATACATAATATTGTACTATAATTGGAAAAAATATGGATAATTAAATACATAGGAAAATAAGAAAAAGAAAATAACCTAGGAGAATATATAGGGGAATATTGGAAACATATTAGAGTATATATGAAAATATATAAGTAAAACAAAAGTATACCAACAATGTACAAAATAAACCATAAAAATGCATGATGGAGAATATAAGGAAAACATATAAGAGAGTTTACAAAGAAAATAAAATTATTTTAATACATAGAAAACAAATAGGAGAATATGTATAGAAAAGAAAACATACATTCATATTGACATTTCAATATAGTAGATAACATTCAATTGAAACGAAAAAGACCAATTTTGAAAAAAAATTAAACAAACGTGAATGAAAACATAAAATAATGGAAAAAATAGGTAATGATATAGGAAACAATATAAGTATCCAACTTCAAATACGTGAATAAAAATAACAACTGGACATTAATTAAAAAGTTACATTAAAAACAAACATGAATGAAATAACTTAAGTATTAATGTCACTGAGAAATTATAAAAAGAACATGAAAGAATTATTATTCATAATTAGTTTATATAGCATAATATTCCAATGTACATGAATGAAAATAACATTCAAATTGACATTTAAATTTCAAAACATATAACCTAAGTATTAATGTCACCATGAAATTATGTCACACTGTACAAATATAAAACATTAAATTCATGGAAGAATTTTTTCAATAGAAAAAAATGAATAAAATTAGAATACATGAATTTTCAGAATAAAAAATGAATGTTAACATGAAAGAATTAATTAGGAACCAAAATAAAATAAGTCGAAATTTACCTTTTGAAGCTTGAAATGAAAACCAGAAATCCCAAATTGTGCCCCCCCAAAAAAAATTTATGGGAAAGGGTCTCTTAATGCTTTATTGAATATAGTTTTCAACTTTTAATTCTAGAAATTAAGTAGAAATGTTATTTCATGATCATAACAAAAGCCACTTATTTTTCCAACATGTTTATAAAAAAGGATGATTCATTTATGTAGTTTCCATTAAGCTATATAAAAAAACCTTACATTCCTAAAGGACACCATTCTAAAGTATCAAAAAAATATTCTAATATGAAATTAGAAAAAGTTAGATGAAGGATAAACCTTCTGTAAGCACTTTTTAATATGAAGAGCAGTATAACACAAAAAATTAAGTTAAGGGTACCTCTATATATTATAAAAATTCTCACATGGAACTTCTGCCAAAACATTCTGCTTAAGAAAATCACGAACTGTCGACTGAACCCCTTGATCTTATTGAGGCGTGGCTACTTTACCCATTCTAATAGCCCATACTGCTTGATATGCGGACTATATCATCCCAACTAGAAAGAACATCTTCCAAGTCACAAAAATAAGCAATAACTTATCCAAAAACTCCCCAATGGAAGTAATTATCTTCATACCTTGGTTCTAGGCATAATAATCCTTATCAACAATAAAATAAAATAGATAAAATTCAGCCAAAAGGTGAAAAAACAACCAATGGTATGTTTGGAAGGGGTGACCATATGAAGGGAAAGAAGACGAGAAGCCAAAAATGATTTCTAATTCTTGGTGGGTTAGAATTACTATGTTTATGATATCATCATACCTCTTTCATTACCTTTAATTTTATTAGTTTCATTTCATTCAAATTTACCGTCTCATACCAAACAGGGCATGATAGTAAGTTTTCTTCCTACTTATGTGGTTTTAACCGTGTCACCTTCTCTGATAACATGCCACCACTCAGAATGGCCAAGAATAACCCCCTAAAGACTTAATTATATTGTATTGAGTCCTTCACATAGAAACTATAATGCAACAGAAATATCATGTTTCCCTATAATAAATAAAAAAACATCACCCATGGGATTATAAATAATCATATGGGAATTTAATATGCAAGATATTATTTTTTTAAAAACAAATTATTTATATTTGATCTATAATTTTGATAATGTATGATCTGAAACAATGAAATCCGCTATAAATAAAGTACATGTAACCAAAAATAATAATAATAAATCAGTAAATGAAAATGGAAACTCAGAATTTAAACCCTAGTATGACCAAAAGTCATTACAGTTATGAAGAAAATTGAAATTTTATGGTACATACTGTAATGAGATTCTTCCTTAAATGTTGTACTTTAGTTTTTGGAGGGAATATGTTTGGAAATCATCGACTCTAGGTAGTCGTTGTTGTGTTATAGGGGTGGATACTGAGATTTGAGACTAAATGATTGATAACATTACTATTTGTTGGGAATAAGTAAAAGCACATACCACCACTCAAAGATGGATGTGAATTAGAAGCCATATTAACTTCGGAGAGTCCACATTTGAGTAGTGAAACTTAGGATACAGATTCCTGGAATCCAATAAATGCATCCTAGCATGTGCTGAATGTTGAAGCCTTATGTATTTTATAGTTCTTAGTCTTCCTCGTGATTTGGGGCTGGGTAAAATTTCCATTCGAAAAAAATAATAATAAATAAGCCAAGAATATGAAATAAACATGAATAAATCACTATTTGATGAATAGTTTACCTATTTATAGTTCAGATCATTTCAATAATTCTATCCATCTGGTGTGATATAATCGAGACGGCTTCATTCATTATATGTTTTAAAATATAGAAGGTATAATCTAATTAATCAAACATGAGATTATAATGCATGTATGACTAAATGAAATTGCATAAACCTGACTCTGCTGAGTTGGGAAGATCTAGAAGAGGGGAAATCTAATACTGTAGGAATAAATTGACTTTAGCACCACAATAATCTAATGCCCTCATATAAATCATTTACCAATGAACTTAAAAAACATCCACTGGTCAAATTAAAAACATGTTCTACTACTAAAAGAGAGTACAAGATCCACTTTTCAGAAAAATATTTCAAAAGTGGTATATAGAAAAACAAAAATTCCGGTCATAGTTATGTAATATGTATAAGCAACATTAAATAGCCTCCCAGTACTTCCACGATCCTTTAATGTAGAGCAACATCAGTTCACCAAGTTTGTAGACAATTATAGTGATCCCTACAATGTGTTATTCTACATAAGTGTGAGTAAATGAAACATATTAGTATGAATAAACAAAAAGTGACATGCATAAAGGTCAAAATATGATGATTTTCAGTCCCAAACCTGAATGGATATGTCATATTATAATGTTTTTTTTATAGTAGGAAAAAATTCTGATATACAGTTTATAATGAAATTTAATTGAGAAAGAAAGGAAACCCAAGACCGTAAACAATCAGTTACATCACAGAGCAAGGCATTTGCAAGTAGAATAAATTAACATAATTATATTAATTAAATAGTAAATACTTTAGAAAACATCAAATTTTTTTCTTCAAACAAAAATAAACTAAAAGAGCAAGGTCCGTAATTCACAACTCATTCCCAGATGCAACTTTAACACAATGAAGAGACATCACACAAGATGTGTATATTTTCAAATATGAAAATGGATAGTTGAAACTTATTGATTTTCCAACAGGCCTCCACTACCATTGAAATTCATGGAAAACAGTAAGTCTAGTTTGTCAGATTTTTTGTTTCTGTTATCCATTATATGGAGATGAAGTTCATTGGAATTTGTTGGCATGGAGTCTATAGATAGGGATTCTTTTCATTTGACCACATCTTCATCATCGAAGTCAGTCAATAGATTTTTCTACATAAAGATACCATTGTAACGAATGAGTAGCAATAAAAACTTATATGAAACTCTAATGAAGCAACAATATAATATTTAATAGTTGGCATACCATAAAAACTATTTCAGTGCATTTCCAATAAAAAGTAAAAAAAATATGAAGGGAAAACAAGTATTATTTAAAAAATCTACAAACTGATAGTAACATAAAATGAAGATACAGAAACCATACCTGAGTTGAAGATAAAGTTGTACATGTTGTATCGAATCCAGCATCACTGTTGTAGCTGACTACTGATGGTCCAGCATGGTGATGATCCTAAAACAGATGGGTGAAATGAATATTATAGGTATGTGGTGATTGTCATGAAAATAAAAGGATTTATAAATAAGGAAGAATAAAATAATATGTCATAGTAATGTTACTATGAATGTTCTAATATGAAATTATTAAGGCTTGGAAAGAAATTTTTGGGGAGGAATTACTCTATTTACCTGACTGTCCGTAAAACATTGATGATAGGTTCTGATATAATTTTTATTATCACTGATGAAGAGAACCGTGTAAGTGTTCTGTTCTGAAGAACATTTTTGAATCTGAATGTTGTAATTTGTGACATCTAGTGCCAGCAATAGTTTTGTTGTTTTGAAAATTTTTAGCTCTAGGGGAAAACCAAACTCATCTTGGTCCTATTATTTAATGAAACAGAAATTTCAGTTAAAAAATAACATCAAATACATGAATAAGATAAAATAGTTCAAGAATATTACTTATATAAGAGAATCTCTCAATTGAGAAGCTGTTTTTCTAATTAATTGAATGACGTTCTTATCGAAGAGAACAATAGATATCAAGTCTTTCTCATCAGTCACTAGTTTTTGAACTCTAAAACTATTGTATTTATAGTTTTTAGAAGTTCTGAGGTTGTTTCAGTACGATTAAATTCATATAGTAAGCCTATATGCATGTAATATTTATAAATTAAGAAACACATTAAATGAATACCTTGGAGTAGTGAATCATGGTTGTTTTTTACAATTCTAGCACCAAATATTTCCATTCATAGTTTGAAATGTTTTTATGCAAGAGTTTCATGATTCAAAATACTAGTTATAAGTGCTCTAAAGCTTAACTATTATAGCCGAAATGAAACACCTCGTTGACTACGAGAAAAGTGTTAATTTTAATATATTTGTGAATGTAGATCTTACATGTAATAGTGTTGTAGATGACATATTAAAATAAAAAATTCAGTGTAGTTGGGGTTTGGCTTAGTGGTAAGGACCCTGTAATCCTACATGAAAAATGGGGGTTCAAAACCCATTGGGTGCAGGTTAGTGTAGCAGTACTATAGAGGTACTGTATTAGCGGTGACACTATTCATCAGTGGGTATTGTAGGGGCGGCAAGACACTATAGCGGTGGCGGTACTATGCAGGTACTGTAGCAGGTGGGTTACTAATCACAGAATGTGAATTGGGCCATATATTTGGGCTTATGGGCTATGTAATGGGATACAAGCCCACTGGGCCTTTGGGATATGTAATTGGATTCCATATACCCAATTAAAAGAGGTCTTTGATTTGATTTTATAATAAAAATGAGGCTTCGGCCCCAACCTTAAAAAAAGAAAAAATTCAGGATATTGTCCTTACCTACAGAAGAATTTTTACATCAGAAATAATTTTTTGGTTATTCCAATAAGGCAATGTTGTAACAAAACTGTTTGAAATTGTTGATAGAGGACTTTCAAATTGTGAATGACTTGTGATCCCAGATCTGTTAAATGCATAAAATGAATCATTGGAGACAAAATTTTATACAGTTTTCAATCATCTTGTTAGTATTTATAGAAAGAATAGATGGATAGAAAATATAAGTTATAATTTTACCTACTTCTGATGTTGTTGACTACAAGGATGTCCTTGTTCAGAAGTATTTTTGAAGAATTTATTGAAGTGGTGATAATAAAAGATGCTGGAACATGTTTAAGAGCATAAGCATAATTAGAATTATATAGTTGTAAACAGAAAAATCAATGTTTGGAACATTGTGTAGAGAAAAGATATAATATTTAAACATTACTGTATTCAATAAGGAATAACTAATGTTAGAAAATTATATTTTTCAATAAGGATGAACAGAATAATGGATCAAAAAATCTGGTGGGACATTATAGTTTTCATTTTCAATTAATTAATGTCACCTGTTAGAAAATAATAGTTGTTGTATGTCTATAGTTTGATAAAATTCATGTTTATAAATAGATATTAAAAAAATAAAGTGTTGTTAGCGCAATATGATAGAACTTGTTGAACATCATAAGCATGAATTTAATTGACATACTCAATATTATAGTTTGAAGTATGTATGATTTTTTAATTTGTAGCCAGATATCTTCTGGCTCAATCAATTTCCCTGACCAACTGCAAGATCAGTATTTTAGATGAGTCATCATTGTTATCCAAGTACTCAGACATTGCGTTGGAAAACTTCCCCCACAAGATAATGTTTTTTCGCAAGGCTTTGCAAGAAATCATAATAGTTGTGTTGGTAATAGAAATATCCTCAGTTAATTTTTTTGGAATGTCAAAGACGCATACCTGTCATCCTCTAAAACAATTTGAATCTTTTGGATGGATGTACTGATAATTTGTAAAGGATGTGATTGTCAAAGATGTCCAATAATTTCTATAACCGAAAAAACTAATGTAAAACTAATATTTCTTTATGAGAAGAGTACCCCCCTTAAAAGTGTGTGAATAACATAATAATTGAAATTAGTAGTTTCTCCCAGAAATAGAGTTCTAATGAATTGTACCTGTTAATTGTTGTTCGGGAACGACTTTGTTAATAATGTCAGCAAAAGAAGAGAACTCCAAGATGAACAGTGGCATTTGAACATCGGTTGGTCGAACATATGTTGTAGTTGTGAAAAACAGTCAGCAAGCATGTATTCCCATACGTATCTACCTTTATTAGGAGCAATTTGGATGTTTTGTATGATTTTGCATTGACCTTCGCGCAGTAGTGGTTTGTACTTGGTGATTAGATGGCGGTTAGTAATTGTACACTAAATTTTGGTCTCCAACATCATTAATTTACAAATTAAACCTTTAAAAATCATATGGCACATATCAGTTAAAAAAATTATTGTGATGTAATAGAAGTACATAGTATTAGCATTATAAAAACAGTAAATAATATGTAACTTCTAGAGAGGATAAACTAACTTTAGTATCACAGAGAATCAGATCGATAGCAGCAACTTTGGAGTTAGGTGATGAATGACACCACAAATTCAATACATAGACTTGTATCTTTAATGTTTCCTCAGCATCAATTGTAATCTCATTCAGAAGACACGTTATTCGTTACATGTTTTGGTTTTTGTATGATTTCAATTAGTGTACAGATATAACATAGTAAACATCAATATATGTAATCTGTTTATATATAATGAAATTGATAAAATCAATGAAATTTATATATATTTAATGAAATGATACCTAATAAAGTTCATCAAAATTTTATTTGTAGTCAATGTTTTGTGTACAGTTAGAGGTTGGATTATCTCTACCATCAAGAACAATTTTCAAACCCCTTGGTGATGTCACTCTAGATATAGCAACATAATGTTATCCACAAAAAAACACAAGTTTGCCAAGATATAAACTAACAGAAGACAGATATTGACCTTGACTCTTATTAATATTCATTTAATAAGAAATAGTCAAAGGATGTATCCTTCTTTGTAGTTTTAAAGGCCATTTTCCATCATTGTGTTTCATATTAATTCTTGGAATGAATGCATGTTACATGGAATGACTACCAGTTAAAATTTCAGCTTTGATGACATGGTCACCCAAGTGGGTAACAATAAGAAAAGTACCATTGTATAACCTGACTCATTGATCTACATTTCTATGTAACATAATTGGTATTCTGACCATCAAAGTAAGTTTGTGTGGAGGAGGTCCAGAGACATTGGTATCATTTAAAACGTCAGTTTTATATATGTTCTCAGGTTGATCAGTATCAAAACTGGCATTTCAAATAGAATCAGAACTGAAGTAATATTTTACTTCTGATTTACAAAGATTTAACATGTAGTCATTGTCTTCATGAACAATGTCACGGGTTGGTGCTAATATAGAACGTCCTTTCAGAAATGATACATTTCCATAGTTATTTTTGAAATATGGGTACGAAAATTCAACATATTTTTCCAATGGCAGTTTATTTTATCTCAGAAGGTTTGTTGATGAGATTTCAATATAGCCATCCCCATCGTAGATCTCACCAACATGTCCATCACTAGTATCCAAAATCCACCTTGAAAATCATCGCACCTCATCAGAACCATCATTTGAATCTGTAGATTGCATCCTCTTGTTCCGAGTCAATGTTAAAACGAGACAGTGTTCCCATAGATATGATGACCTTATACTTGCAAATACAATGTCACTTCTGTCACCACTAGGGATTACTAGAATTATTTGTTTGAAATCTTCACCTAGGACAACTGGTAAACCTCCAAATGTTAAATTAGAGTAATTTTCATTCTTTACTGATATTATATCTCTTAATGTACAATCACATGCTTCAAAATAGTTTTTATGAAGCATTGGAGCCACATCCCAGATAATCAATTTTGTTTACTGTAGAAGTTCTACAATATCACTCCCTTACTAAATATTTCATACAGAGTGATCATTTCTAGATAATGGAATACGAAATTTTGATTGGGTTGTCCTCCCACTTGGTAGCAGTAATGTTGCTATTCCACTTGATAGAACTACAAGAACAAATTTTCCTTCTGACCTTAGTAAACTTATTAAGACTCTCCAGATGAAAGTATTACCCATCCCTCCAAATCCATGGAAGAAAAAAAATCCCCCAGAAGCAGAACATAATGCTTACATATTTCTCTCGATAATTTTTTTCAAGCATAAGAATATTGTGCAATGATGAGTACTCATTAAGAAGTTTATCCCTATTTTAATTAAGCTCTTATAAAATCAAAAAATTAGGTTTAGCAGCAAATGAGTTATCTAGAACGACCATTGGAGGATTAGATTTTTGAGATTTACCGTTGTTGTGAAGAATGTTGTCTATTTTAATCAAACCAAACATTTGTCGTTGATTATCCTTCATTATCAAGTCTGCAGGAGATGGAAATAGTATTAGAAAGTAATATACTGACATTGATATGTATTGACAAAGATCGTAAGATGTCTTTACCTTGTATTTGTAGGAGTTGTTGTCGGGAATATATAACACCATTGGTTAGAATCCTCCAGGTTTGAAGCAAGACAATGTCATGTCGGGAAATGGTATTTGAGGACAAAATTTTGGAAAACATTCTTTGAAAAGACTATTCAATTCCCCAAGCAGAGCCATATTTTAGTTCTTGAATGAACACATTGTCATCACCTAATAGTCCCACTGCTGAAAAGGTTTTTTTGAATATACTATGAGTAATGTTGTTCACTGTTTTAAAAGAATCGTATGAAGTCGCACATCTGACATTTGTAATTAGAATCCGCAAGTAATATAGTTCTCCAGAAGATGGCGGCATATAGTACAGTCTGCCAATACTGAATCCTTGTTTGCACGAGTACCATTTTTTTTCATGATAGATGTAATGCCCTTAACCCAGTTACATAGAATCAGTGCATTATTACATTACATTGGCTTGATACAAGGAATTATGTCCCAAAATACCGACCAGTTTAGTAGCCTTGGAAGTACTAGATATATTCATAAGTTCTACATTACATCACGAAATAAAAACATCAACAACATTTTTCCCCTTTTGAACACACTTATATCCTTAGTTTATCTCTGCAAGTCAACCATAAAATACTTCTTCACATCCTAGGAAAAATAAAACATAGAAAGGGGTGATCTCAGATGCTCAGTAAGGATAACAATATAGCGGAAACTTTCATAAATAAACATAAACATTTAAGGTAATGTATAAGAATAAAACAAAAGATTTTTAAAATTAAACTTCAGAATAATATGGAAATGTTAAAATCAAATTATTCCATTTACTAATTCACATGGATATTCTACTATTTGAATATTCACATGGAAAATCAATACCCACTTTTATAATGATGTAATGCATAATACAAGACTTCATGACCACATATTCAAAGACTTGTGCCAAGACTACTTATAAGATTTTGTCAGGGCATTATGCCAAGACACTAGTTTGTCTCATGAGAACTACTGATGCATCGAAGAGTTATTGTGTGCTCTACCTATCAATTACTAAGTCCAATGCATTCTTCATATGAAAAGATTTAAACATAACATAAACATTCGTATTAAAACTAGCATACGAAATGTCAATACATTATCTATAAACCATGAATGGTGAATAAATAACACATCCATAGTCAAACATATCACAATAACTTCAATAAAGTATGGATATATTGTATCATAGTAAGTAAACTTCAAACAAGCTTAAAATCCATCAATGTATGTTGACACAGTTGAAATCAAAACTTTCAGAGAGAAATATCTCTTTCTATTTTGAAATCATTTAAAAGTCATGTAATTATAAAAGAAAACACTTATTTTGAATATATTCTTATAATATTGTAAGGGAAGCTTCGACTATTTTATAACGGTGGAAAATATCTTCACCCGCCTTATAAGATAAAAAACATTCTTACCTTAATTTTGTTGAAAATGTCATAAAGTACCTAGTTTGGAAAATGAAAGAAAGATTACATTCAAAACATATTAGGTAAAATAATGGTATAAATGACTTTATTCCATAGTCTAGTAAGTGATATAAGTTTATTAAAGTACATTTTTATGAAAACACAGATGGGGATGATAAAGAGGTCCTAGTAGATACTTAAGTAAAAACAACCTCGGATTATAAAGAGATTGTAAAATTACCCCTTAACTTGTAATTTTACTTATTAAATGATATGTTAAACTCATGTATAATAGATAAAACATAGTTATTAATTTATACAAGAAATATATATATATATATATATATATATATATATGATATCATATATGATCTTATAATATTGCTTTGTTAATAATATTTTAGTAGTATTATCGTATCGGGTGTTAACTGATTCGTTTTTCTTTATATGAATGGTTATGTAAGTCATTTTTGTCAAGGATATGAGGTATTTGATTCATATACAGAATTATATTATGTTCATAAACATTATTTTTAATCATAAAATGAAAATTATTATTTAATGATTACGATGGGGAATGAATCTCATCATGTTCTTGGAGAAGGTAATCTGTACGTACGCATGAGCAACATTATCATTATATTGATAGAGAAATCATATGTAATTGGATGGTATATCATATATAAAGAATAATTAATATGTTATATTTATTATTTAAATCTATTATACTCATTATTATACCCATCCAAATAATGAAGTGTTTGAATAACAAACTACACCACGACGTGGAGACGGTAATCCGTACGTATGTAGGTATAGTGACTTTTTCATTTTCAAGATTGATAGAATAATGAATATGGTTGTACCATTTTTATAATAAAATCAATATATATATAAGATACCAGAGTTATTATTTTAGAATGGAAACAACAATTAAATAGGAAGTGGATGAAGAAATGAACATGAAAGGGGTGATGAAATATTTACCTCTTCTTCAGGTTCTTCTATTTGATTGATCAAAAGGGCTCATTAAATTGTATTTTTGACCAATGTAAGGAAACTAGGATTAAGGGAGGAAAGTTGGGAGGATATTTGGGAAGGGTTTGGATGAGCCAAAAGGGTTTGGATGTGTGAAATTAAGATAAGGAGAAGTGCCCTTTTATAAGAGAGGTGATGGTCACTTTAGGAAAAGCTTGAAATATTATTTTATAATAAAATAGTTTTCGATTTATAATGGCTCCAAAATGAATTATTTAAAGGATAAGGTGGGGATGGGTAGAAACCCTCTAAAAAAAGGTTTTTGATAGGTTTAGGTCATCATATTAATTTCATCTGTTATATTTAACTCTTAGTTAAATAGTTGGTCAATTACCATGTCTCTTTGTATTTTCATACTATATGGTTAATAAAAAAATTACTATAACATTCTAAGAGAACCCCATGTGGTTCATTATTAATATATATAACATTATCTATGTCCTTTGACTGATCCTTATATTTTTAAGAATATTATATCAATTAATAATATAATATTGTTTATAAAAACTCAATTATGTCAATTTTTACACTATTTAGTATTTGATTTTTTGGAAATCCATAAAAACTTTATCACTTAGAATAAAATTTATTTAACCAACACTAACACGTCATATTAACCATGAAAATTAGTGTAATTCATTAGAAGTCTAAATATACATTTATTTGGATATTTATAATATCAATTGTTTGAATAGTTCATTAATAAGGTAATTTCTCCATCATCATTTTGTCATAAATGAATTAAATTATATAATGTTTAAAAATAATAAATAAATTACCATTATGTAGTAAATATTTTTATATTTCTAATGAATTTTTATAGTTGAATTTATATTATATATAACCCTATATTAAAAATGGTTTAGTTTTTAATATTTGAATTTAACTCTTTTAACTCTTCTTTAAATAAAATAATAATAAGTATCCTAATCTAATCCAAGTGGATCCAAGAGTATCATATTTTATTAAAAATGTTTTTTTGGTCTAATTATACTTATTCAAAAGAATTGGGACATGTGTTAGGGTGATTATGATATCATTTATACCATTAATTACCTTATTTACTTTTAATCGTGGTAAATAAAAGTCAAAATTTACTCTTCAGCAAAAATTATTTTCATATTATTTAACAAAATTTTACTTATTGATATTAACATTGTCTCTCATATTTTTGAAATTTTACTCATAGAAGCGGTAAAATATTTTTTTTGCAAATTTGCCAATGCTCCTAGGAGGTGGGTAAAACATGGTAAAAAGTTCGATAAAATTTTATATATCTACACTTATTATAAAATGACTAAAATGAATTACGTTGAAAATATATAGGTATTATGCATCTATATTTACCTAAAATAAATTTATATAAAATAACTAATTATTTAAATAAAAATCCAGTTTTAACAAATAATGTAGTGTTTTTTCACTATTCATCAAAAATTGAATGTTTTTAGAAAAATACAAAAAAATTTACCCTAAGATAATTTCGATATTCCAAATCCAAAAATGATGTCCTTTTTGAAAGATAAAATTTATAAAATTTCAAAAAGTGGGTATTACTACTCATAATTGCTAATTTAATTTGTTGTGGTGTGTTTGAACTCGGAGATGCGTACAACACAAGAGGTTGTATTATTCAAAGGAAAACAAACCATGGAAGATTGGGGGGGGGGGTTCATTATCACCTCCCTTAAATAATTACGTCCTCGAAATTTCTATAATATTACTGAATAAAAATATTCGGGTGGGTCTTCATCATTTGTTCCACGGGTTCCCACGTTGCCTCTTCCATCTTATGATTTCTTCATCGAACTTTTACAAGATGAGTCGTCCGGTTTCCCAGTACTTGTTATCTTGTATCAATATACTTGACAAGCTCTTCACAATAAGGAAAATCAGGTTCCAGATCAATTTCTTCATAGGTGAGTACATGTGTTGGGTTAGGTAGGTATTTTCTCTATATTGATACACGGAACACATCATGAAATTTGGAGAGATTTGGAGGCATTTTCAAATGGTAATCTACATCCCCAGTTAATTCTAGAATTTTGAAAGGTCTGATGTGCTTGGGACTTAATTTACCCTTCTTACTGAATCGTATAACTCCCTTCCATAGAGATACCTTCATGATAACATGTTCTCCTACCTTAAATTCCAAATCCTTCCTTTGGTTATTGACAATTATTATCTGCCTACTTTGAGATGCTTTGAGGTGGGTTTGGATAACCATCACCTTTTCCATCGTTTCCTCAAAAAGTTTTAGGGCTACGAGTTTTTTTCACCAACATATTCCCAAACATTGGTGTGCGTCATCTCTTTCCGTATAATGCTTAATATGGTGCCATATGAATACTTGAATGGAAGCTATTGTTATAGTAAAATTCTACCAAAGGTAAATATTGATCCCACATACCTTCAATGTCTAGTGAGAAAGATCTGAACATCTCTTCCAAGGTTTGAATAGTCTATTCTGATTGTCCCTCGGTTTGATGGTCGTAGACAGTGCACAAACGAATTTCAGTATCCAGGGCCTTTTGAAGACTTTTCTAGAATCATGATGTAAAAAGGGATCATGATCAGAAGAAATAAATAGGGGTATACCATGTAGTCTTAAAAGTTCATTAATATATAGTCTTTCTAGACGTTCATGTGGTAAATCATCTCTTATAGAAAGAAAATGTGATGACTTGGTAAAACGATAAACAATGACCCATATTGCATCATCCCTTTAAGGATTCTTTGGTATCCCCATGACAATGTCCATCTTAATATTATCCCATCTCCACTCAGGTATAGGAAGAGGTTTCATGACTCCTCCAGGCTATTGTCGTCCAGCTTTCACTTGTTGACAAACCATACATCGTGACACAAAATTAGCAATCTCCCTCTTCATGTTGTCCCACCAAAAATGTTCCTTCAAATATCTATACATCTTAGTACTGTCAGGGTGTATAGGGAAATTAACGCTATGTGCATCATCCAAAAATTACCTTTTTATATCTTGTATGTAAGGAACCCATGGCCTCTTCCCAAATTTCAAAATTCCATCTTCATATATAAAGTCACTCAATCTCCAATCATTCAAAGAATTAATTTTCTTCAGAAATTCCTCATTATCAATCTGAGAACATTTTATCCTTTCTAGTAAAGATTGTTTGGCAACCATTTGAAAAACAATTGATGTTTCACCTTCCATGGTTATTCCCATATCCATGTTTAAAAGATCCTTGTATATAGGTTCCTATTAAACTCTCATCTTGTTCAAAACACCATGATTCTTTCTGCTCAAAGCATCTGCTACCTTATTTTCCTTCCTTGGGTGGTAGTGAATAGTGAAATCACAATCCTTGATTAGTTCAAGCCATCTTCATTGCCTCATGTTTAGTTCTTTCTGTGAGAAAATATATTTCCAACTCTTGTGATCAATATAAATCTCACATTTTTCACCATTGAGATAGTGTCTACATATTTTCAGAGCAATGATTATAGCATCTAACTCAAGATCATGAGTAATATAGTTTTTCTCATGAATTTTTATCTTTTGTAATGAATAGGAAATAACTCTATCATTTTGCATAAGGATAGAACCCAACCCTTTCTTTTAAGCATCACTATAAATAACAAACCCATCATTACCTGATGGTAGAGTCATGATAGGAGCATTGACTAATTTTCTATTTAGTTCTTCAAAAAATTCTTCACACTCTTTTTCCCATACAAATTTAACCCCTTTACATGCGATATTGGTTAATGGGTTAACCAATAGGGCAGAATTATGGACAAAATACCGATAATAACATGGTAAAACAATAAAACTGCATACATCATTTATACTCATTAGTGTTGGCCATTCTTTGATTTCATTTGTCTTAGATGGATAAAGATAGACTCTATCCTTAGAGATAATATGGCCAAGAAATAAAATCTTATAAAGCTAGAATTCACACTTTCTAAACTTCACATAAAATTCATTTCATCTAAGAGTCTTTAGGATAATGCATAAGTGATTTTCGTGATCTTTGTAGCTTTATGAGTATACTAATATATCATCAATCAATACCACCACAATGTCATCAATATATTCCTTGAAAACACTATTCATTAGATCCATGAAAATAGAGGGTGCATTAGTCAGTTCAAAAGGAATTATTGTAAACTCGAAATGCCCGTACCTAGTTTGAAATGCTGTTTTCAAAATTTTTTCCTTCTTCACACACAATTGATGATATCCCGGTCGATTGTCAATCTTTGAAAAATATTTATCTCCATGAATTGGTTGAATAAATCATCAATACGAGGTAGGGGATACTTTTTATTTATTCTTATATCATTGATCTCCCTGTAGTCAATGCACAACCTCATAGATCCATCTTTCCTCTTAACCAAAAGGATGGGAGATCCCCATTGAGAGACACTAGGGTGAATAATAACATTATTACTAAATTCCTCTAGTTGTTTCTTTAGTTACACTAATTCCACATTGTCCATTCTATAAGGGGTCTTTGATATGGGCCTCGAACCAGTAATTAAGTCAATGGTAAACTCAATTTCTCTTTCTAGAGGATGTCCAGGTAAATCCTCTAGAAACACATCAATATATTCTTGAACAATAGCTACATACTCTATTTGAACATTATTTTCTTCACCCATAGTTATTTCATTCTCTTATTCACCAATAATTGAATTTAGTTGAGCTACTGGGGGTGGATCTAGATAAGAATCAGGTGGTGACATTTCTACTCTAAAGATAAGGTACTCCTTATGATCATCTAAAATTCTAACCTATTTCTTCAAAAAAGAAATTTTCGCATCATGGTCCGAAAGCCACTCCATTAAAAAGATTATATCAAATTCAATCATAGGAATGACGATGAGATTAGAAAATAAAGAACATTTATATGCCAAAATAGGAACTAATTCAAAAAACATTATTGCGATGATACTTCCCTTAGGTGTTTTGACTGATAACTCCATTATTAAGTCAAATTGAAAATATCTAATTTTCGTAGAAAGCCGGGAAGATATGAAACAACACGTTGAACCAGATTCAAATAAATCATTGTTTAAACTTGAGGAAACAATTAAATTACCCGCCAACACATCTTTTGGAGCTTCAACCTCAGCAGTAGTGATCACATAAGCTTTCCCTTGCACCCATGGCCTTTTCTAGGATAAGTTACCTTGGCACTTAGGACATTCATTTTCATAATTCCCCCTTTCTCTACAATTGTAGAATTCAACATCCATTTCTTCCCCTTGCAATCACGAGCTTGGTGGCCTTTTTTTACCACCCTTGTAACAGACTCCCATTCCCTTCAGGAAAGTACCCTGGTGTTTCTTCCCACATTTTCTATAGGATGGATATTCAACTTTTTACCTCTTCCCCTTATTTCCATTTCTAGAGTGTTCAACATATCTCCTCTTCTCCTGCATTGCTTTAAATTCCAACGACTTTGAGAATTATTTTCTTATCTTGATAGCACATGAGACAATATCTTTGTCTGATGAAAAGGATTATGAGACTAATGCTAAAATAAAAATTGGTTTTAACCCATAAATGAATCGATCAATCTTACTCTTTTGGTTACGTATATAATCTGCTACGTGGGATGCTAACCTTGTAACGTTAGCGCCATATTTTGTGACATTCTCATTCTCGTTTTTCCTCAGACTCAGAAATTGCCTTTCCATATCCGCTCGATGGTCATGAGGAATGTGTTTTTCTATGAAAATATCTTTAAAATCCCTCAATTCCATATTTTATACTTCTTCATATTCTATTTTGTTTTGAATTAATGACCACTATTTATCTGCATCTCTCGTGAGGCGATAAATTTCCTTGACATCTTTTTACCATTCGCTACTCCCCAAAGTGTGAAATATTTTCTCTATGGAATTTATTCATTTCACATATACTAGTGTATTTTTACTCCCACAAAATTTTGGTGGTGGTTGCCCCATGAAGCGGTCTAACATTGATCCTCCGCGTTGCGGATCAGGGTGCTCCATATGGGTAAGGTTATTATTAAAACCTATAGTAGGTTGTCCCATTATGGTGATAAGCTGATCAACACCAGTTGATTCACCCGCTCCACTATAATTTTCTTAAGTAGGAGGGATATCCCTACATGGATTATGTGCATTGATACGGTTTCCATTCCTTCCACTAGGCATCATTTCTAAACAATTTCATACACTAAATTAGTTTATGAATCACCATACATAATTCTAAACATGTAAAATAGTTAACATAAATTGAATAGTTTATAGATATAATCCAGAATCATAAAAATGTTTTCTTTGAGTAAGTATATACTCATAAACACTTCATAATGGTTTTTAAAAAAATTGAGAATCATCCTAAGCATATCCCCAAGGAGTGTCATAACCAAGAGTGCAGCAAGGCCCATTTTCGTGCACGAGTTCTCGTTCGAGCCTAGCTCAAAGTGGTGTTTTTGGATTTTAACCCTAGGTACATATGTACTAGAGCCGCCTCTACATGATCGTATTTAGAAAATGATTTATTGGTTAGAAAACTCACAAAATCTCTATAGTACCAAAATTCTTGGAAGTTCTTATATACTAATCCACAAATTCTATATTAGGGTAATGTTCTCTAATCAGAGTTTTTCTAAATCTTACTTCCATGGTTTGTACTAAATGTTATATGATACCAAATATAACGCCCCGACCCTAGTTATCTAGATTTGGTGCATTATTACATTACATTGGCATGATATAATGAATTATGTCCTGAAAGACCAATCAATTTAGTATCCTTGGAAGTACTAGATACATTCAATAGTTTTTCATTACATTATAAAATTAAAACATCAAAAAAGATTTTTACCCTTTTGAACACACATTTATCATTATCCAATCCTGGTAGTTCAACCATAAAATACCTCTTCAAATCCTGGGAAAAATAAAACATAGAAAGGGGGAGCTTAGATGCTCAATATGGATAACAATATAGCGAAAACATTCATAAATAAGCATAAAATTTTAAGTAAATGTATAAGACTAAAACAAGAGCCTTTTAATCATAAACCTCATCATAATATGGAAAAGTTAAAATAAAAAAATTCAATTCACTAATTCATATGGATATTCAACAAATCGAGTAATCACATAGAATATCAATAACCACTTTCATATTGATGAAATACATAATGCTAGACTTTATAAACACATAGTCAAGGCCTTATTCCAAGACTAAAATTAATATTTTGTCAAGACCTTGTGCCAGGACACTAGTTTGTCTCATGAGACCTACCGATGCATCGAGAAGTTATAGCGGGTTCCACCTATCACATACTAAGTCCAATGCATTCCTCATATGAAAAGGTCTAAACATAACATCAACATTTGTATTAAAACTAGCATATGAAATGTCAATGCTTTATCCATAAACCATGAATGGTGAAAAAATAACACATCCATAGAAAAAAATATCACAAAACCTTCAATACAAGATGGATGTTTTGTATCATAATAAATCAACTTCAAACAAGCATAAAATCAATCAAAGGATGTTGACCTAGATGAAATCAAAATTTTTTGAGAGAAATATATCTTTCTAATTTGAAATCATTTAAAAGTCATGTAATTTTAAAATAAAACATTTATTTTGAAAATATTCTAACAATATTGTAAGGGAATCTTCGACAATGTTATAACGGTAGAAAATAGCAGCACCTATCGTATAAGTTAAAAAAACATTTTACCTTAATTTTGTAGAAAAGATCATAAAGTACCTTGTTTGGAAAATGACTAAAAGATTCCTTTCAAAACATATAAGGTAAAATAATGGTATAAATGAATTTGAACCATAGTCTATTAAATGATAATTTTTTTTGGAAATACATTTTTAAGAAAACACAGATATGGATGATAAAGAGGTCCCATTAAATACTTACATAAAAACAACCTCTGATAATAAAGAGATTGTGAAGTTAACCCTTACCTTGTACTTCTCTTAGTCGATGGTATGTTAACCTCATGTATAATAGTTAAAACATTTTTATTAAATTATACAATATCTATATACATAAATATGAAATCATATATGTTCTTATAATATTGCTTTGTTAATAATATTTTAGCAGTATCATCGTTTTGGGTGTTAACTGATTCGTTTTACTTTATATATTTTATTATATAACCCATTCTTGTTATGGATATAGTTTATTTGATTCATATAAATAATGATATTATGGTAATAAACATTATTTTTAATTATAAAATGAAAGTTATTCTTGAATGATTATGATGGGGAATGAATCTAATTGTGTTCGTGGAGAGGATAATCTGTACGTACGCACGAGTGACAATATCATTATATTGATGGAGAAATAATATGTAATTGGATGGTATAAAATATATACAGAATCATTAACAGGTTATATTTCTTATTTACATCCATTATAATCATTATTATACCCATCAAAATAATGAAATGTTTGAATAACAAACTACACCACAACGTGGAGATGATAATCCGTACGTATGCACGTATGGGGACTTTGTCATTTATAGGATGGATAGAATAATGAATATCATTGTACCATTTTTATAATAATATAAAAGTATATAAAATATACTATAAATATTATTTTAGAATGGAAATAACAAAGAAAGATGAAGTGGAAGAAGAAAAGAACTTGAAAGAGGTGATGAAATATTTTCCTCTTCTTCGAGTTCTTCCTTTTGATTCGATCAAAAGGGATCCTTAGGTTGGCTTTATGAAAAAAGGAAGGACTCTAGGATAAAGGTAGGAAAGTTGGGAGGATATTTGGTTAGGTTTTTTCTGACACAATAGGATTTGGAGGTGTTAAATTAAGATAATGGGAAGTTCCCTTTTATAAGAGAGGTGAGGGTCACTTTAGGAAAAAGCTTGAAATAATATTTTATAATAAAATAATTTTTGTTTTATAATGGATCCAAAATTAATTATTTAAAGTATAAGTTGGGGATGGGTCAAATAATCTCTACCAATAGGTTTTAGATAGTTTTAGGTCATCATATTAACCTTATCTTTTAGATTTAACTCTTAATTAAATAGTTTTCATTAACCATGTCTCTAGGTATTTTTATATTATATGGTTAATAAAATTACAATAACATACCAAGAGAACCCCATATGGTTCATTATTAATATATATAACCATATCTACGTCCTTTTGCAGTACCTTGTATTTTTTGGAATATTTTATCAATAAATAATATAATATTTGTTTTTAAAACCTTATTATGTCAATTTTGACAATATTTAGTATTTGATTTGTGTTAAAGCCATAAAAACATTATCACTTCGAATAAATTTTATTTACCCAACCCTAACATGTCATTTTAACCTATAAAATTATTTTATTTCATCAGAAGTCTCAATTTACATTTAATTTGATATTTATACAATCCATTATTTTAATATTTCAAAAATAAGGTAATTAATACATCATCATCGTGACATTAATAAATTTAATTATTTAATGTCTAAAAATTATAAATAAAATAAAATTATGTAGAAAATACATTTATATTTCTAATGAATTTTTAATGTCGAATTTATATTTTGTATAACCCTATATTAAAAATGGTTTAGTTATTAAACATTGCATTTAACTCTTTTAAATCTTCTTTAAATAAAATAATAATAAATGTCCTAAAATAATCCATGTGGACAAAATAGGATCATATTTTATTAAAAAGGTTGTTTTTAGTCAAATTATACTTATCCAATATAATTAGGATATGTGTTAGGGTATTTATGATATCATTTTTACACTTAATTACCATGTTTACTTTTAACCATGGTTAGTAAAAGTCAAAAGTTACTACACGCCAAAAATTATTTTCATCCAATTGAACCACATTCTACATATTGATATTAACCATGTCTCCTGTATTTTTTAAATTCAACTCACAGAAGTGGTAAAATTATGTTTTATGCAAATTTGCAAATGCTCCAAGGAGGTGGGTAAAAGATGGTAAAAAGTTCGATAAACTTTTATATATCTAAACATATTACAAAATGAATCCAATGAATTAAGATGAACATATATAAGTATTATGTGTATATTTTGACCTAAAATAACATAAAATAATATAAATAATTATTTAAATAAAAAGTCGATTTTAACCAATAACACAGTGTTTTTTCACTATTCGTAATAAAATAAAAGTTTTCTGAAAATCACCAAAAATTCACACTAAGATAATTTCGATATTATGAATCCAAAAATGAATCCCATTTTGAAATAAAAAATTTATAAAATTTCAAAAATTGGGTATTACTATTCATAATGGCTAGTTTGATTGGTCGTGGTGTGTTTGAACTCGAAGATGCGTATAACACAAGCTAGTGTATTTTTCAACGTGAAACGTACCATAGAAACTTTGGGTGTTACTATAGAGGTAGAAAAATCTTGTTGGGAATTCTTCATATGTTAGACTTCTTCCCTCTCGGTACAATAGATTTTCATGAAACCAAGATATGAACATGGTATTAGAAATGTTGTTATTATTTGATATGACTTCAATATTGTCACAGTCTGCATACATCACCATGTTTTGTCTAGGTAAATGAAACTACAGTATATCAACTAGAGGATATATAAAATTGATATCATAAGAAAAGACCCTCCAAGAATCTTCCCAAGGTGAGATGTACCAGTAGTCGTAGTACATTTTAATCTTATCGACACTGTTATCAGACAGTTGCTTGTTGTTGCCATAGAGTGATGCGGTGAAATGATCATGACCGTTGATTATATATTTAAAAAGTTATTTTATAGACTATGACTGATTGAATATTTCAATATTCATATGAGCTTTATATTTTAGAAGAAGAACTGGATAGTATGGAAGAATAAACCGATCGTCTAATTCTATACCATTTTTAACAACTGTATATCCAGAATTCCTTCTCAATATACAATATAACCATCATCATCTGTTGTGTTATGTTCAATAAATTTCATTGAATAATATTTTGAGCATTCATCATTACACATACAAGGTGAGAGACAATTCTCATCACCACAAGGCCCATGGATCATAAAATTTTAAACTACTTCATGAAGTTTTTTGAATCGGTCTTTATTTGGAATTTCGGCTGTAAAAATTCTGTTAATGTCTATTGGAGTGAAAACTTTGTCTTCAAGACTAAGAAATAATAGAATCTGCACATGCGTTAGTTCTCTTTTCTCAAACTCCACAGTATGAACAACTATATTGGAAAATGAAGGATATATGAGAAAACATGTGGAATAAATGTGTAATATACTGGTAAAAGTTGTCATTAAATTATTATATTTTATTATCGAAGATGTATCATACCTTATCAAGTCTTTCCGAAAAACATCCTTCTCATAAATCTTTCATGACTTGTCCCACCTTAATATTGAATATTCACGAAATCATATGAGGACAGTCCGATGGGCAATGATTTTGTAACTTAACAAATCTCGAAACTTCAGGCCACGTCAGATTACATGTAAATGTTAAAAAAATATCTGGATACCCCACCCAACTACAGATTGATATAGCATCATGGTAATTTGTGAATCATATATCTCAGACAACCCATAATTGTGGAAGTTAAAATGATGTGCTTCCCATATGAAGACCCATCTTGGTCACCTCTAAGGAATGCATCTTACAAACCATTGAATAGTTCTTCCCTCAAGAGCTTCTGATTGAAGCGAATAAAAATATAGTCTTTTCAACTCAATCATTGTATATGCATCTATAATAAACTTTTGAAGAAGCCTCCTTGAATAAAGCAAACAAGATGAATCATTTTAACATAATTAAAGGTGAAAGGATAAATATTTTCTCATTGTAACTTTTCGTAATTGATCACTTTGATTGAATTATGTCATATGAGGGAATATGTTATCGAAATATCCATCCTATCATCCTTTGAAAATCAATGGATATTGTAGATGGAGGTATAATGGGTGAAGCTCATCTATTGGATGAAATTATCCACTTTTTCTTTGAATGATGATATCTCTCTCAGGATTTATATCTTCAATGTCTCCAACAAATAACATTGCGATCTTAGTTGTATTTGGTAAGTTGTTTGTTTGTGAATCACTTCATCATCATCTTAGTAGTCACAACTTTAAATTTGTAGTGCCATTACTCTCAATAACATCCCTAGCTATTATGAATTTTCGCGATAAAGCATTTATTTCATGGGGTATTTCTTGTAGTTTCTGATCAAAACTTAATTTCATAACAGAGTTTTGAATCCTATCATCAAAGCTACATATGAAAGTGTTATGAATCTATAATCAGGAGACCAAAAATTGATATTTTACCACTTAATATAGTATTCACTTGATGGCATGTACTTTGTTGTGATCTTCTATTGCAGTCTCATATAAATTTAGCTGAGCATACTTTTGTGTTTGTCTATTAGGAGGACATAAACATCCAATACGATGGTAGTTTTTTCCATTTAGTCTAAAAACATTTGGAGACCCTCCACAGTTCACAGATTTGTCTACTTTTCCACCCAACGGTGTGAATGAAAACATTGAATTGTAAATGTGCGCGTTGTCTTGGAATGTTTTGGAATGAGTAGAGGGTGTATTGAAAACTACTGTCCTATGGTATTCTAGACATGCAGGCAGGTACTCTAAAGAAATTTTCCCGTGCGAACAACATAGAGAGAATCGTGGGATATGTCTACGGCTATATTGCTTACTCTTTTCTTTATACCAGAAAGTTGAACTTCCGAACTCAAAAATGTTAGAAGGGTATCCAAAATATGAATATTTTTTAGGAGAAATGTGTAAGTATAGTTGATATTAATGGGGATAGAAATAGTATTGTAATTATAATGTATAGATATACAAGGTTGTAATTTGAGTACTACTTAAATGTAAATAACCTGTTTGTTTTGCACTATGAAGTTTTTGTGATAAATCTGCAACATTCGACTTGATGTTAATTGTTATTGTTTTCATATTAATAATAGAAAAAATTCAATGAAGGAATTGTTTGTGGAAAATACCATCTAAACCATGACAGACCTGTGAAATTTATAGCAGGAGCTCTGTCAGAGATTGTTGAAGGAGTAGTCTATGTGGTTGTATGATTCATTGCTTTCATTTCCTCAGGTGGATGTGTAGTACATGCATTCCTCCATCTGTAAAATAACCCCATTGATTACATTGTTATTAATTATTATAATTTGAGTATTACCTAAATGTAAATATCCTGTTTTTTCAGGACTTTATAGTTCAAGTGATTTTTCTGTAACATTGGACTTGTATTTATTTGTTATTAATTTTAAATTATTAATAGAAAATATACAATGAAATAGTTTTTTGTTGAAAATATAATGTATAATTTGACAAACCTCTATAGTTCATAGCAGGTGATTTTTCATAGTTTGTTGAAGTAGCAGTTTCTCTTGTCATCTGATTCATTACTTGTTGTTCATCAGTCGGTTGTGTAGTACCTGCTGGCTTTCGTCATTAGAACGACACCATTGGTTACATTATTATTAAATATTATAAATTGTCAATATATAAATACATAGTGATGGGAAACATGAAATCGTAGTAGGACTGTAGTATACGCCCATGGATGGAAAAGGAATGTAGTTTCAGATAGCAGTATAATTAGAACTGTTCATTATTGAAGGCACATGTGTATAAATCAATATTGAACTGACAAAGAGTAAATCATGTAGTTAACTTCTTAGTCCTTACAGTGATGAGGAGGCATCAGATGGCTCTGTAAGAGTACATCCATTTGTATTCGTACCTTGTAATATTAATTTTGGGACATGAATTTGGTTAATTGAAATGCAACATATTGTACATTTGTGGAAACAAAGTTCAGTGACAAAATGCTTATAGAAAGAAAGACGGTGTTGTATCATGGTATTCAATCATTGATTTTTTTGTTTGATCCACCGTATATTGTTGATAGATCTGAACATTCTCGAGGGACTGTGAAACAGGAAGATGAAATATTTTAGAAAGATAAGATTTCATATTTTCAGAATGAAATCATTGTATTTAAACTAGAGATAGTAAGCCAAAATTACCAATTCTTACATATAGCAGAGAATGGAATGCGTTAATGTAATCCAATGTTATTAGCTGGTGTGACAACTTTAGCTGTAAAACATTGTCCCCCAGTTTTTTTTAACTTAGTATTCACAGTAATGCTGGAATATATAATGCCAGGCATCAAGATCCTATAGTAAAGTGGTATGATATTTTGATTTGAAATATGATAATTAATGAAACAGTAATGGACTTCGTAAATTAAACTGAAAATTACTGGTATTGGTGAGAAAGGATAATAGATTCATCATTGTGTGCTAACTATTGGTGCTACATGTTTAGTTGCGTTAATGTTTTCAATAGAAAATCTGCCTATGGAATTACAATCATCATAAACATAGAAGACGAATGATGAGAAATAACGAAACAGTATGAGGACTGCTGGGAAAATAGAAGACAAAATGATTGTCGTTGTTGTCATAGTAGTCTTCATTGAAGTTGTGTGTCTATGTATCTTGATGGGGAGTGCATGTTTATATCGTGTATATTTTTATTTGATTGTAAAGGAATAGAACAGAACCACAGAAACAACCAATGCAACATTGTGATAAGATTTTAGACAATATATATTCTAAAGACAATTGTGCCTTATAACATGCATGTAGTCACATTCATAGAGTCCTATGTCGAACATATTATTGAGAATGGAAATACTGAAGACAAATAATAATTAGAAATTTCATGAAGACATATTATACTGTCGGAACTATTGAATGAGGATACAGTATAATGAAATTGCATAACCCTTTGTAAAACGAAAAATAATGCGATGATGAACTACATTTATAGGTATCATAGTTATGTATGAAATGATACCTATTTTGGAAGCTTGCATCTCTTTCCTGGTAACCAAGAAAGAAATAGTTGAAACCCTATAGTTCTGACATCGATTTTTGAAACCCAATAGTTCTGACACCATTTGATGTAGGTTCTGAAATACTATTTTGATGATTTCCATGAAGATGGATTCGGTGTGTCACAAATTAGTACTGGCTGTAGATTTTGAAGAAGTATTTAGATGTTGATGTTGGTCGATGTTGAAGTGAAAGAAGAAGAGAATTCTGATCCTGCAAATTATAATATTTCTGGCACACCTGCAAGATTATTTTCTTGTGAGTAGATGATGTATCGAAGGAGAGATTGTGTGAAGTTTCGTAGTGTGTTGGATCTGATAACGAGATATAGCCGAATTTTTTTTGAGACGAAATCCTGAATCTTGGAGGACTCATCAGAAGAAGGAGGAGGTGACATAGGGTTTTCAGCATGTTGATGTGTGGAGGTAAATCACGAATCAGGTGTATGACCATAAGGTTGTGGGAATTATGTTGGTAGTCAGGTTTGGTGGAAGGCGGGTTGGTTCTATGGTGTGGTGTTTGCATTGCCTATTTCTATGGTTTTGTTCGATTCCTTTATAGTCAAATAAAAAGACAATATATATTCTAAATACAATTGTTACTTATAATGTGCATGTAGTCACATTCATAGGGATGTATGTCGAAGATATTTTTGAGAATGTAAATGTTAAAGACAAATAATAATTAGAATCATCCTGAAGACATATAATACTATTGGAACTATTGAATGTGGGTAAAGTATAATGAAATTCCATAACCCATTGTTAACCATAAAATAATTTGATGATAAAATAATGTTATAGGTATCACAGATATGTATGCAAAGATACCTGTTTCGGAATCATACAGCTGCTACTTGGTAACCAAGAAATAAATAGTTGAAATCCAATAGTTCCGACACTGATTTTTAAAACTCAATAGTTCTGACACCAGTTGTTGTAGGTTCTGAAACAATATTTTGTAGATTTCCATAGAGATGGAGGCAGTGTGGCACAAAAAATTTCTAGCTTTGGATTTTGGGGAAGTATATTGTTGTTGGCGTCGGTCATTGTTGAAGGGAAAGAAGTAGAGAATTATGATCCTGTGAATCGGAAAATTTCAGGCGTGGTAGAGAGAGTATTTGCGGGTGAGTAGATGATGTATCAAAGGAGAGACAGTGTAGAGTTTTGTAGTGTGTTGGGTCTAATACCGAGAAGTGGAAAATTTGTTTTTGAGATGAAATGCTGAATATTAAAGGACTCGTCAGACGATGAAGGAGGCGACATCGGGTTTTCAGCAGGTTGTGGTGTGGAGGTTAATCACAAATTGGGTGTATGGACTTTAGGTAGTGGGAATGAAGTTGGGTAGCCGGGTTTGGAGGAATGCACTGTGAGAGTGACATGTTTCGGAAAAAACCCTTCTTTATTAAATATATAGATTCCATTCTTATATTTTAATCTCAAATATCATCATTCTACCATTGTGAAAAAACATTAACATTTTTTAATGTCTTCACTCCAATAATTTCATTAAGTAATAATGTAATTTTTTAGGGCCCTCTTGAAATAAATTCATCACCCAATTAACAGATGAAATAGATTATTAATGACACTATTATACTCCATACATCATCATCACATGTCTTAAAAATCAATACCAATTGGAAATTCATCATATTTGAAAGATGATTTCCTAAGAATGTCTGGAAATTCTATTTCTGGAATCTATAATAATAATCCATGAATAATCATATCATTTCCACTCACTAAAAAGATATTGAATCATTTACTATAAATGAAATATAGACATGGTCTTATCAATCTTTCCTTTTTATTTTTTTCAACGTCTACTGACATTATAAAATTCAATATGTGGTGCTAACTTATTTTCTACCATTATTAATATGAAAATGAAATTGACATGTTGGGATATTATCATTTTTTAATTTTACCTGAAACATGTAATTTTAAATCATATGATTGTTTCATGAACACTTTTGATAGAGGGATGATATCACATTGTTCTCTTCAGTAAAGATACATCAGTTAATAAAAATTATGTCTATATGGGTTTACACTATTTATTAAATAAAATGAATAAGTATAACTATATCCATACTATCCATAAATTACCATCCATTTGAAATCATGAAAAAATCTCAATTCACCTTTTGGGTGTTGTAGATAATCATATTTATCAATGAAATGAAAATTTCAGCACACAATCAACATTCAATTATGAAAATATATTCAGGGGATTCACATGCACTATATAGTGAATATTTGAAATCCTCAACTCATCAATTTCATATTCACATTCATTACAAGTACAACTTTCTTAATGTGTATTAATGTTTTCCTACTTAGGATTAAAGGAAATCAATTTTCCTTTTTCAGGCATTGTTCGCTTCATAATCTCTTATTGGGTAGGTGGTATCTTCATAAAATTATTCATTTCTTGCCCATATATTCCACACATTTTACACAAATGCTTTGGAATCTAAGAATCATTACTTATAGATTCCCTATTATTACATTATAACACTTATTTTAATGACACAAACTAACCCTTAGCTGATTTATCCATTGGAGATTTCCCTATTTTTATTCAATTTTACTTGATTTGAAAAAACTACAAAAATATTCGTTATTGTTATTTCCATCATTTTTGTGTCTCAAATTTATTCTTTGATGTAAATGACTTTATCTCTTTTTCTTCTTATTTTTATTCCCTATAATATTATCTACATCCTCTCTAGGTAATTTGGTTGTGAATTCTACACATATATGACCTTCTAATGCCCATAATATATACACTTCTTAAAAGAATTCATACATGTTTTTATAGGAATATTGGATAGATTTATTGTCACTTATATATTCATTTGAAAAATATATATCATATTATCAACATTTATCCCCATTGGATTATGAATTTTTCCTTAAGATGACTTTTTATACTCGCAAGAGTAGGCTTTAATACCATGCCTTCTACAACACTAAAAAACATCTGAACCTCTATATTTTATTTTCTTATATTAATATAGAAACAATTCATGATTTCAACTTAATATAAATGAGAATTTCATTTTCCTAGATGGAAATAGACTTCTTGGAAATGTACATTCAACATTTTATATGATAGAATGCCTATTTATTGAATTTTTATTATGTATATATTCCCTTGAACTATTAGTGAGAACTTATTGTTTTTTAATTATTTAAAGGAATATGTGCCTTTCATATAGGAACTATTTATCCCACTGATCTGGGAAGACACTTTTTTATAATCAATGTACATATTGTAGTATTATTTTATTCTTTCCATATAATTTTGAATAAAAATTAACAATGATGGAATATTTTTCATTTCATCTTCACCTACATCCATATTATCCTAAGATCAATGATAATTGTTTATTTTTCAACATCTCTTAGATTTTATTTGCTGGTCTCATCCATATCAAAATATTATATCATAACCAGTTATTCATTTTCCATAATAACTTTTTTAACCTCCTTTAGAATTGCCTTCTTTTATTTTCAATTATTTTTCATCTCCCCAAGTCATGCTTCTATCTCACCTTTAAATTTCAATTACAGTTCTATCCTTTCATATCTATCATCATCCCTACATGATGATTTAGAGCTTGTTTTAACATTAGAATGTAAATTAACTTCGTCATATTAAGATCTAATTGAATATGAATCATATTTTATACATTTACACATCATGTTTACATTACTTCATTTTGAATTATTCATTTTAATATTATTCATTTCATGTTTTTGAAATTTTTTATTTTCCACATGAGATTATAATTTATAAATTTTCTAAATGATATTTATGGAAAAATTTACAATTCCATTATGGTTGTTTGACTTCAATGGTTTCTTGTATTTTCCATTCATATTTCCATTTATAAACCCATATGAAATAATTTTAATAATTTTAATCATCTTTATAGTCACTTGATTACTTGACTTACTCCTCATCGAACATCCCTTTTCTTAGTCTCAATGTTTATCACATATTTTATCTTCTTTTTGAAAGCTTAGCCTTTACCATCTCATAATATATTAGTATGTTTTGTTACTCAACCAATTAATTGACTTCCTATCTTACAAGATAGAAACATTAGTATCAAATCTATCTAGTAATTTTTTAATAAGGTTCATCCCAATTAATGAATCTTTAAGCTTTAAATCAAATATATGGATATTACTTAAAATATCATTGACTATAATAAAAGAGTAATTAATTTTTCTATCATCATCACTTTTAATATATTAAATTTTATTCTTAATATTTTCAATTCAGCTTATCCATCATGAAGTTATCCTTCATAACTGATTTTTAGTTTATCCAAATTTTATTTTGTCATTTGGAGACCAATCACCAAAGTCTATATATTTTATGATAAATTCATATTAGTAGCATTTGGATAAATTACCACAAATTTTATATTTCCATTATATGTTTAATTCCCCAAAACATCTTCAATAATATGTGGAAATCCCATTATTACCACATATCTCACTTCTAGGATAAGAGATAGGTGAAAAGGTGTCATCCAATTCCTGAAAATAGGGTCTTTAATACCATAAAAATTAAGTATTCATCATCTGTTCATTCAATTAATAATTTTCATCTCTTAGAAATTACTCAAATCTATAAAGGGAATCCTACTTTGAAAGTAATTGAATACTTAAGGAAACGTTAGGTAAAATTTGGTGGAGAGGGTGTGACTTAGTGGTACAATATTTTTACAATGTTTTCCTATTTTAATTCAACATACATGAACAATTAAAGTATTGATACCACATATTTGATTATTAGAATTAGCCTCTGTAGAACAATAATAAGAAGGGACAAATAAAAAAAGGATTTTAAATAGTACCATCAAAGGATGTAATACTGATTTAAAATAGTTATTCATATGATTATGAATTCATGACTATATAAAGGTGCTTATTTATCCGGAAAGTTTCATTCACATCCACTATGAGTCCCACAATGTTCCCACAGTATAGTCCCACTAGAGATCATAAGTACCCACCTACAAAAGTGAACATAACAGAGTCCCATTATGTCTTATCCTATACCGAAGTACTACTAATGTCTTCCAAATATCTTCGAAGTATGATCTAATTATTAAGAATATCTTTATTGTAAAATGATAGATTCTATAATACCTCTAGGTAAAATCTTCCCCCACAATGAAACTATATCACATGATTTGTTGATGTAAAACATCAAGGTCATTGAAAAAGTTATAACCACTACCTAATTTTGATTATTATCCACTAATCTTCAAATTATCTAGGATTATCTATAAATATGATTACTCAGGTATGAATATCTATTGAATTACTCTCTTAATATTATTTTATGAAAGTTAAACTTGGAAATTATCAAATCATTGTCTTCTGGAATGCCTAAAATATTGTGAACATGAAAAAATTCAAGAAATATGATTGGTTTATATTTAATGATAATTCCCAAAACATATTATTCCTTAATTTTTTATTTTATGCATTATATATCAATTATATCTATTCAAGATTCCTAGTTTCTTTTATACAAGTTATTTTATGATATCTTCTAGAGTTATTGATTCATATGCATGCACTTTATTACTTTAATAGACTAGAATAGATATACCATCCATCATGTTCTCCTTTATTTTAATATATCATGATATCTCAGGTATTCTTCATGAAATAGTTGGGCATTAGTTCATGAATACACATGTGGGATCATGATTCTTCCTATTATTCATTACACAAATGATGGGTGCATAAACAACTAATGTGTGTGATATTTAAATCACTTCACCAAGGATTTAAATGCTTAATGAGATAACATATCCTTAAAACCCCATGGAAGGATCGTGGGATGTAATATTTTTTTCACCAAAATGGATACACGAAGGTGATAAATTTCTCTTATAGAAAATTAAAGCAATCCAACCCATATTATTTATTTTCTATCAGCATATTATCTTTTTTTATAGGAGACATCCAATACCAATCCATCGACTATTCACTAAATTAAATTTCCAAAAAACTATTCCATTTTAATTGATAATTTTTTATTCCAGATGATATCTTCATTTTTTTAGATTCTATGAATGTGGGTTTCCATATAATTATTTCATTATGCCAAAAATCATGTCCTCTCCCCAATAATGAAATTGATTTTTCTCTTCATGGAGAGGTTATCTAGTGCATGGGATGATTATCACATGAATCAAGTCCTTTGACTCTATGAATACTTAGAAATACATGAGAATGATTTCAATTCAATCATTATACACATTACAATAGCATGATATTTTAATCATTTAATGCAAGAAATATTGAGATTTAATGTATGGAAAGTAATCAATCTGAAAATGAATTTATTTAATTTGTATGAAATGACATTGAAATAACTATGGAAGTGGATGTATTTTGGTTGTATAGACTATTTGAGAATACCCTTAAATGTTTGAAGGTTGAAAATAACATCTTCCAATTATTTTATGTCTCAAATTCACATGATTAGATGATCAATTTTAATTCTACTTCTTTTTTAAATATAGGAATAGTAATTCACAAGGATGTGTTACACATAACTATTTAACTTATCTAGCCTCTACATAATAATAAAATCCACTTTAGTAATCTCTCAAGATACAAAATTAGTCGACACTTGAACACCCATTCGCACATGCCTAGCACTTTCTATACCACCCATTGCACAATACCCTAAGAACTCACCCATGTGCACTGTGTGTATTCTATGTAATGCTCGGTTCCTCTCTATGGGATTCATGAATTAAAATACTCACATCCACCACCAGTGAATGGATAGGTTGACCTACCTCCCTTATGGAATATTCATGATCCCATAAGTGGATGATGTGGGTCCTTGATAATAAAAAGGATAGACATTTTTTTTTCAAATTCCAACCTCAATACTTACCCACATGAGGGAATTCATCTAAAAAAATAAACACTATTATTGTCAAATGATAAAATATTTTTAAATAAATTCCAAAAATCATCTTCATGATCTCAGATATCATCAGTTAGTCATCATGAAAAAAAATAACATTTCATATGGTTTTATTTTCATTAATTTACTAATTAAATAAAATAATATTGTATATATTTTTTCAAAATAATTATTCACCAAATTAGAGGATGAAATCACTTTTTGAGAACATTTTCAACTCTAAACTATATTAGCACATGTCTTAGACATTATGACAAGTTTTAAAATCATCTTAATTGATGGATTATTTCTCAAGTGTGATATACGATGTAATTTTATGAATCCATAACAATCATCCAAGAATCATCTCTTCATATAAAATCACCAAACAAATATTGAATCATTTATAAAAAATTAAGTCCCTACATGGGCTCAAATAATTTCATGGAGACTTTCAAGAGAATTTTCTTAATTCTAATGTGATTATTACTTAGTCATTACTATTCATTCCTAATATTTGTCTTCAAAACCTACCCTAAGCCTGGTAATATATTGAATGAACTATCAATATAACACATAAGTGTTATTATATTAATGAAAAATCTGAATTTATTCCCAACCATAACCATAAAAACAATAAATGAGTTAATCATATGTTGTGTTGACTATCACCTCCATGAAATAACATATTTTATTTTTCTTATTAATTTTTATTATTTATTGAAAACAATTAAAATCGATTTACCAACCTAAAATAATATGAATAATATCATTATCATTCTATTATAATTATATTATCTACAACCTTAAACATACCCACCCATCGTGATATAGTGTATTCATGTTTGGGGTTAGTTTACCCACATATTCAAACACTAGTATAAAAATATATCATGGATGACTATTGGAACTTAAATAATAATGTTATTATAAATTTATAAAAAAATAATGTGTTTTTTGTAAAGGTTATATTAAGTATTTAATTTATTATTAATATATAATCTTTTATCTCTAAAATCATCGAAACAAGCAGACACCGATTCAACTTCAACGATAATATAAGGAAAAAATATAATAAATAATTAAAATATAATAATGTAAGGTTTATAATAAAATAAAAATACTTGAGTAATGTTATTAATAATATATATAATAGACTTAATTTAATTTTTCTCAAATTTTGTAACATGAATAGATTGAATTATGAGAAAGGTAAGTTTTTCTTATTTTAATTTTCACTCATTTAGGCATAATTAATTTAATACACCATGTTTTATTTGGAATGGTGTATCCAATACCCATTTAATATTTTATATCATTATTCTCTCATTATTTATGGTATTTCATGTTTCATTTGTTATCATATCAATCATGGGTATTTTATTTGAATATTCCTGAGGTTGTAAGTGTTTATTATCTCAAATGTTCATCCCCCGAGGCATATTTATTATTATATACATTGTTTTATTTGAAATTTCCTATCAAGTAGCCCATTTTTATTTTGTATCAAAATTATATTATTTTTAATGATATTAAATTTTCAATTATATTATATTAATCTCATGGGGCCTTACTCAAAAATTATAAAGGCTGTAAGGGATTTGTTAACTAAATTTCATTCCATTCAGTTGAATGATATCATATTGAACTATATTTTCCATGTTTGATTTATTATACCAAAAAATATATTTATAAGAAATTTAATCATTTTCATGGTTTACCATTTTCCCTTATAATGAAATTATCAAATGGATCTTAAATTAATGATAATGATTTATGTACAAGTTTATTGTTCTCAATTCCTAATTCTGGAGACATAATTATTATTATGAAAAACATTAATTTTATATAGTCTATATATTTCTTATTTGATATATTATATCAATAATTAATTTTTATTCATAGAAGTTGATGTTAAATTTTAAAATCATTCTCCTTCAACAGATTTATTTTAAATATTTATCAAATAATAAGGGTTTCATTTGTAATATTATTTTCAAAAGAAGTATGCTTTTGAAAAAATACACATCTCAAGATATTTCAATAATTCTAAAACCCCTAATAATTTTATTTTTTTACTCATTTTATTTTAGTGTCTATAGTAAATTTCATTTCCCAATGACTCGTAATTTACATGAATGGATTCTCATAAGTGAAACCGAACATGTCTCTTGTTCTCGGTCAGGAAGCTCTCTTGTTCTATATTCATATTCATTAGATTATTTTGAAACATTATTTATATTTGAATCAATAATTGATTAAGCTATTTTGAAACAAATTTAATTTCTTTACATCATTTCAATTTTTACGACAATTTTAGTGTGGATCATTTTGATCAATGTGCAAAAAGAATCACTTTTATCATTTTCTATGTGAACATATAGTTTCTCTATTTTTTTTATTTTATATGAAACATCCTTTTTTTTATTTACAAGTTTCATAAAATAAAATACTATTATCCATTATTTATACAGTATATATATCTAAATAAATTTCTTCAAATGATCAATAATATTCTTTGTTAACATGGTGATATTTATAATACCCCCAAAATGTGTTTCTCAGAAAATTAATTATAATTTGGTAAACCTCATTATTGATTGATGACAATATTCAAATGATTCTAATCACATTCATTCATTGGATGGATAATGTAACTTTTTCTATTTCAAATATATGATCCATCACTAACTTTTTCTTGCATATCTTTCCACTTTGAATATGCATAACATTTTTTGATTCCTTTAATTTTTAAATACAATGTTTTCCATTTATTCAATTGAATATTTTACACCATGATTACATAAATTAGTTGATTAGGTAAATTATTTACATATCAATATAACCCTTACTTAAAATGGAGTTAGTGTTAGGGATGTGTACACAGAAATATATTTCATTTATTGAATGGGGAATCATTTGAATTCCTTATATTTGTTATTCCGATATGGATGTTTACTGATTACATGGGAATGTTGAATATTTATAGTTTAACCGTCATCATTATTTCTATATATTCCAAATAATTTGTTATACATTTTATTTACATAGGGAAAATTATTGGGTTTTCATATGTTTTTTTCAATATATACAGTTAATAGAAAACTTAGTTTTATATTTTATATTCATTTTATGATATGATAAATGTATAAGAAATTAATCATAATGGGTAAGGCCTACTTATGAAGATACCCATGATGAATTAGCCGGTATCCAAAGACAAACTATGTTGGGTATTTTAGTGCATACCTACCAATAATAATATATTTCATAGATATATGGAAATGATGGTATGTACATGATGTCTAAGAACATATTGTTTTGGATTATGGGATGGAATTAGCCATCATAACTTATGAATTTCATCACTGAGTTGACATTTATTTTTATCCATGTAATCCTTTCATTTTCATTATGACATCCCAAAACCCACACTCATGGATTCACTTCTGAAATCATAAAACATACATTTCTATATTTGATAATGATGTTAGTAACATAATTTCTTGTATCAAAAACATATAATATCAAAATGAAATATTGTATACCTATAATTTTATATGTCTTTTTAGATTTAGAGTTTTATAGAATTTGAAAAAATCCTAAATAAACAATACTCTTTTCATTAAATGGTTATTTCTCCAACTAAATTGTTCTTTTCTTATTTAACATTTAGTCATCATTATCATCTGTATAAATCCATTATAGTATAATTTCATTGAACACAATATATTCATAACTTGTGTAAAAGGAAAAATATTAATGATTATTTCTATTACAATGTAAGGGTAAATAAAATAATTAAAAATTGTATGTGATAAATGAGCATAAACCTATAATATCATTATATACCAATAACAAGCATCATAAAAATGGGTTGGTATCTTGGAACATTTTTATTCATATTCCTTGTCAAGCCTATGTCAAAAATATCAAGATCCTATTTAATTCAAATGAGAAACAATTTGGTAACTACCTCATTTTTCCTCTCGGTTCATATAACATTTCACAATTCATTTAAGTGATATCTAGGAGATCCCATCATTTAAGTCATAATGGGATCACCCAGTGATATATAGCCTACTCCATCAAATAATCTATTGAAGGCAAACCCAACACTATCATGGTTTCATGATCTTATATGCTTTAAAAAGATCACCCAATTCTATATGGGTGTACCAATCATATATAATTTCCAAGAACTATAACAATAATAAAAGAAATAGTGATTTCATTTCTTCATAAAAGTCATAGAAACAATCAATACTCTTCTATAGCATCATTAACCCATGGAACATAAATGGATTTCCGATAAATCTATTTGAAATATGATTAATCCATTTATAGAAAATAAGGTTTATAAAAATCTTTTTGAATCATGATTAAACCTATAGAAACGAAATAGTTTCCATGAAAATCTCTTTGAAACATGACAACCCGTGGAAAAATAATGATTCCTATAATCATACCTTTCAAGAAACCATAACACATAAATATAAAGAATAAAGATGATATAAACATATAATATACCCATTAGAATAAAAATAAAGGGGTTTTTCATTCATTATTAGAAATACCATTAAAATATATTTAAATATATTCTATGAGAAAATATCCTTCAAATTTTCAAAATCACCTTCGAAATCTAACATTTCCATAATTTTTTTGAAAGAAATTATCTTTCAAAAGAAACCTTGAAATAGATACAATATTATTTAATACATTTTAATTTCCTTTATAGTTATAATTATATTCTTATAATACACATTAAACCAATGATTACTTTCACTTTGGTAAAATCCAAACGAGCATTGTTTTTAAAATATGATAAGATTTCATTGAAATCATTTGGTAAAAATAAATAATTGGGTAAAAATGTCATTAATTTATTTTAATAGGAAAAATAATTTTTGATAACATTTTTATGGAAATAATGGTTTTGGTCGAAAATATATTTCAATCCAAAGAGTAAAATGAAGTCATATTATTTATCAATTCGGATAAATGATGAGATTGTAACGTAAGACTCTCACCATTTTTCAAAATTTTAATTGCACACCTGAAGAAATAATATAATTAAATAAAGATTTTATTTAAATTAAAATAAGTAAATTCATGATGTAACATATAAAATATGATATATATATATATCCCATAATAGAATATCGGTTTATAACATAACTTACATCTCACATAAAGAAAAAGTGGGAAAAATCCCCTCACAACTTTTGTAACATCGAAAATGTTGGAGTTGGTGGCCTAGAACCAACTACATTTTACATTATTCATTAATAAATACCTTATCACATCTTGATTGTTCTTTTATATGAAAATGCATTTCATAATGTCCTATGGATAACTGTTGCATTAATGGGTCATAATAGATCCCTATTATGACGAGAACCCAGACTTGCCATAAAACTATTCTTTACTATATGTTCAGTGGTTGGAAGATTTTATTTGAGGGACACAAATAATATAGGATATTAGAGGTGAAGTCTCATTAAACAATGTGAAACATTCTCAATGTGTACTCTATTGGCAATATCTACGAGGATATTATGAGAACGAGACCCGCCAGTAGGAAATCCACATTTCATATTGTCATTGGATGTTCTTATCTACGAATGTGAGTGTTGGTCCTTAGACTTTAATATTATTATTAATTGGTATTACAACTCACACACTTAGATATATTGATGAAAAAAGTGATGACACACTGTTCACAGTGAGGTACGATATGTTGGGTGCGTCACGAGAAATACTACATTAATATATAATGTGAGAAAGGATTTGTCTCTTCTGTTCCATAACAGATGTAGATATCGCAAGCCCATTGATTGAATTGATAGAGCCTAAATAAATCAATGGCCATTGTGAGGAATGGGAAAGTTCAATTTGAGAAATTCAAATAATGAATAATCGAGCACATGGGTTGATGGCACTAGCATGCCACCCCCTTGATTCGAGATATCAGGAAAATGGGATTACAATACACGGTAAGAATTCTTAAGATGTGACACATCATTACAACATTAAATTCTTTCCCTGTGAGTTACTTGGATTATTTATGGACACTAACCTTGGACATTAAACAGGCTCCACCTAATTCCACTGAGAAATAGGCCCAGAGGGTCACACACTAAGTGTGGAAAAGTATCTCAGTCAAATATTAATTTAACAAGATAAATAAAAATTATTCCCGATTCTGGTTTAAAAATTATTCAAGGATGCCAGATCACATTTATATCGACACTAGTTATTCAAGAAAATATTATTTGGGGGAAATAATATATTTATTAGCGAGAAATGTGGGGATATTTATTTGAGAAAGAAATAAGCATTATTCATGGTTGAATAAGTGTGGTGCGGAAAATAAAGAGAATGTAAAAAACAAAAGTTCACGCCATGTATTTTGTTCTGGGAATTTGTGAGAAATAAAATGATTTATTGAGTTAAATAATATTAGGTGTAATTCGCTGGGTGCATGTCATGTAATAATAATAGTCAACTATTATAAATAGACACGGGGTATTAATAAGAATTAAAGGAAATGAATAAATTTTTTCAGGTAATTAATTCATTTTATTATTCTATTTAATTAAAATCCAAATAATATAATTCTCATTAGCCTGGAAATTTTTTAAAAGGTTGTACACAACAGATCTAGATAAATATCTCAATCCAAAAGAGAATTATTTTCTTCCATGAATTCTCTGAATCTACAAGAGAGAGAGAGAGATCCTCCTCCACCGGATCAAGACAATTGATGTAGGACATCGCAAATGAAGTCTTATTCTCACTTGAACACGAAAATCCCTTCGACAACATACATAGATATGTGTTGCATGTGTGGATCGCCGATAAAGGATCCCTATAATTGTATTCTACGATGAAATGAAGGATCACATCAGATCATGACCAGAAATATCAACAGAGAGATAATTTAATCAAATTAATTATTTTCTTTTAATTAAATTAATTATAACTAACATATGATGATCATATATATGGTTCGAATACTCTCTTTTTTCTTTCGTTCTTCAATCAATTCTGAAGATCAAGCATTTTATTATCACGATGGATCTTGGATTAAATGTCATTATTGGAAAAAATTAAATTTAGGTACACCCACTAACACGTTTCCACTGAACCTGGAACCCTCATATGGTATAAGAGTGGTCATATCATTGATTATAATTATTTTGTTTTTTGTTGATAATTTACGAATTAAATAATTTAGTTGTTTCAATTTTAGTTAATCGTTATGAAAATCTGAATCTCGAGATCTGTTCCTCCTCTCTCATTTCCCAATCACCTTACAGAAACAATTTGTTCTTTTAATTTTGATTAAAATAAAACATAGGTTCTCACCAGGAGGTGCCAAACATTTCTGTACGTACAACACCAGAACACATGACATGTATTCAGCAGTACACTCCATATAGTATATGTTCAATGCATCAGACTAGCCTACCAAACTAGGTTATGTCAATGGATTCTATCTATGTCCTTAAGAATCTGTGTGTTGGCCAAGAAAAAGTGGCACAGGTTTTCCGAATTACACGCCATATGTCCCACTATACATGACATATAGTCCCTTAGGCTTAGGGTTGGACCTTGTACCCCATACACGGCTCACCCGGCTGGAAACTATGTAATGTGGATACTACACTGCATGCGTCCCACAGAACACGCGGTGTACTCTGAATTGTTCAGAAGTAAAATTACACGCAATATCCCCGAGCATGTACTTAGGATGGATGGGGAAAAAAGTACATGCCATGTAGTTGGATCTACATGTTGTGTACTCCTACAAATTACATATATTTTTTTAAATTTATTATTATATTATACAAACCCTTGAGATGTGTACCATCGTGCCAGAGTAAAGATGAGTCACAACACGTGATAGGTGTTTTATACATATGTGTTTAATTTATCATATTTTGAATTCTCATATCTACCCTTTGGGTGGTTACGAATAAGAATTCATTAGGTTTCCTCCAAGGTACCAGTTACATAGAAAGATAATTTTAAAGGATTTTTTTGCTTAAAATTATTATGGATTAGAATTTCAAGTAAATTCAAATTCCTAAAAGGGTTTATGATAAAATAATTGATTAATTAAATATAATTAATTGGTTCGAGCATGATTTATCTTAAACATGAATGATTAATTAATATAATTGTAGCTTTATTTATGTGTAAACATCGTTGCATGTATGGATAATCATGATCTAGGTCAAGACCTTTGTATGTGGATTGTTTCTTTTAATTAATTTATATAAATTAATTTTTTTGTCATGCGAGCCTTCTCCTCATTAATATATGGGGCATGTGTGCCCACATTTTCTTTTATGTACAACCTTGTTTTACCCCTCACCTGAATGTGAGGTAAAATCATATCTAATGTATGGAGCTCCCAAGCTAGTGGAGGTGACTCAAGTTTGGAGCCATGATGAAACCAATCCAAGGAGATACAAAGGTGGACAGTTGGAAAGCTGTAAACAAAAACCCAAAAGGTCCAAGGAGTTTCTACCCTAGGACTTGCGTTTATTTATCAACTGCTAGATAAAGTATCCAATTGAAAAATCTCATGATCATACCATTTATTTTATTTATGTCAGTTTCATGGTTTATTTGTTGTGGGTATGTTTTCGCGATTAGACAATTAATGAATTAAACAAGCATGCAAGTTGAAACTTAAATAAGACCAACTTATGTGTAAGTATTATATTTTACCTGGTTAATTAAATAAGTATATCCCACATAATATTAAAATTCATGTAATCAAAGATAATAAAATGGAAATTTACGTATAAGGATAAAATCCCTCAAAGAAATTTTATGTTGGTATAACCTTCCATAAACTTGGTTAGAATCGAACCATGGTTCAAAGTGATTGACCAACCCTAATTGGGGTGATTTCAATTATCAGGGAATTATAATTCAAGTTTTTGGATTGAATTGACTTTGTTCACATAAATATTTGACACCCACATCAGGACATGGTGTGACCAAGATGAAAAGGTTGAGGAAATCCAAAATAAATGGATTTCTGGATTGGGGAGTCCACTCAGCTATTTAAGGAGCTACGAGTTAATGTAGTTGGAATTTGGAATTCCTACCTAAAACCCATGATGTTTCTTGACCAACCCTAGTCGGGGTAATGCGAAGGGGTATTTGGATCATTTCCACTAGAATATTCTGGAAACCGAATATTCTGAATTCAACGGTGAGGGCTATTGGATTTTGATAAAATAGTGGTAGAATAATAAGTATTAATTTATTTATTTGTCTCGGTTTTATCATGATAAAGTACTAAACCTATTCTCATCTGAAATTGTAGAAATGAAAAGAAAAATGACTTCAATCATATCATTTAGAACTATACTCGATAAGGAAACCCTTTTCACCAGCACAAATTTCCAGGAATTGAAGAGGCATTTACGCATCATCCTTCACCACAAGAATAAATTGCTTATGCTAGAAGATCCTGTTCTAGTTGCGCCTATAAAAAGAGGTCAGTGATGGGGAATTATCTATATATACGAAACACATGGATAATTCCTTATATGTCCAATGTTTCTTGCTATCGGCCATGTCTAATGAGCTCTTCAAGCAACATGAAAACATGGACGCATATAGAATGATGTCTCACCTTAAGGATCTATATCAAGAAAAGGTGAGACATGGGGGATATAAGATATCCAATTCTTTGTTTACAACTATGCATGGAGAGTCTATGCCGGTTAGTCCTCATTGTGTCATGCTTATTGGCTACATTGTGTGCCTGGACATCTTAGGGTTTATGTTCCCGGATGAGTTGCATACAAATCTCATCCTATCATCACTACCCAAGATCTTTCTTAGCTTTATTGTTAATTATAACATGAGAAATGATGAGAGGACTCTATCAGAACATCTGACCTTAATTCTCCAGGTTGATAAGGACATGGAGCATGAAAAACCCGTACTCCTTATAGTGAATAAGAAAAGGAAGGACAAAGAAAAGGGACAAAGGACTTATTAAATTTCTAAAGCCCTCGAGCATCATCCCTCCAAGAAGGAGAAGATCCAGTGGTAGGGAGCAGAATGAGAGGTGCTATGTTTTTCATGTCTTAATCCATTCAACTAAAAGAGGAATTGCACCCAAAATCATAGGAACTCTAAAGGTGAATTCATCATCAAGTGTAATATTCACATTTCTACACATTGGGTATTAGGTACAGCTTTTGGGTATTACATATGTATTCAAATACATGAACCAAGTAGATATAAAAATATTTCGAGAGGAGAGGTGGATCTTTGAGCTCCTAATCGTGCGAGGCTGGCTACGTTGGCCATTAGAAATTACCACCTCTCATTGCCAACTGGGATGATTTTGGTTTTACATAAGTGTTATTATGTGCATAGTGTTACTAAAAACATAATTTATGTGTCATGTTTATATATTGATGGAATTATTTTAACATTTAGAAATAAGGGTTGCTTCTTTTATAAGAACAATGTATGTTATGTTATGTGACATTTAAATAATGAGTTGTATGTAAAAAAATATTAAAACCAAGTGTTGGAAATCGATAATGAAACAAACTCACATGAATCATAATATTTATGTATCATGTATTGATATATGTCACAATTGTTTACTTAATCAATTATGTTTATATCAAATGTTTTGATTATATTTTTCTTATGAGTCAAAAATGACTTGGGTGACATCACTATGGTCAAAGAGGTCATTATTTAAAAATATTGAAAATTATAATAATAAAATAATTATAATATTTATACATTAATTATACTTTTTAATCACATAATTATTCTTTTTTGAAAAATGAACTAACATTATGATCACGGAGATGGTAGGTTACACACACTTGATTTAGGTTTCCATTTTCAATGATAATTAGGGAAATAAGGTATTAATAATTCATAATTATTTAATGATAAAAATATTTTAAATAACATATAAGTTATTTATATATACTTATATATAGGATTTATTTAATGCAGTGGTGAAAAATAATGGATCAGATCATTTTGAGGAGGCAGTAGTTCACACATCCATGAACGATGTAATCATTTTTTTCAGAGTGAAAAAGTAAAAAATAAACAAATATATTATATTTAAATAACGATAAATATTTCTTCAGTAAAATTAATATTTCACTTATAGCATATATATTTATTATGTTTATCATCTTTACCTTCCATGTAACACATTAGTGAAAAATGAATCGCATCACTTCTGGAGGTAGTTGTTCGCTTTACACATGAGCAATGCTATCATATCCCTATAGGAATGGAATTTAAATTTCTATATATGATAGAATTAATCTATAGGTATAATTATGTTACAAATATCATATATAAACATTATATTTTAAAGACCCTGACCCCAGTTTCATGGAGTCGTTACATTGTGTTATTAAATTTGTATAATAAAAAAGGTAGTATCATCCTGAAGGACCAAATAGTTTAGTATTTTCAGAAAACCATATATAAAAATAAGTTTTTCATTACAACGTCAAAATATGAAAATGTAGAAACTCCTTTGGAAACTACGATAAACTTCTAGATTAGCCGTTCAAGTCATTCCTAATGTATGTCTTTACAACCTGAGGAAAAATAAAATATAAGAATGGGTTGAGATAAAATTATCAGAAAGGGTAATTAGTATAGAGGATTCTAAATATAAATAATAAGGCATGGTTAATGACTAAAACCACATTCCATTGAAAATAATCTTAAGAATAATTTGGAATGAATAAAATCTCAATAAATAATTCTATATAAATAATCACATGAGAACAGAGCTTAGCAATGGATATTCTTCTAGTCAAATATTTACATTGATAATAAACTAATAATATCATAATTTTTGAATTCATATTCTGGATATCATAAACATAATGTTGAGGCCTTGACCAATACACCAAAAAATAAATGGTTATCGTCTCAGCTGAAATCCATTTTTGTTTTTGTCTCATGAGACATAACAATACATCAAGGGGATATAAGGGTCTCAACCAATCACTAACTAAATCCAACTCATTTCAAATAAAAATGAGGTTATACATTAAAAACATATATATATATATATATATATGAAATATAAATAACTTTCTCCAACCTATAAACATAGTTACTAACCATTCAAATTAGTATGGTGAATAGTATCGAGATAGCACATCCACAGTCAAACTGATCATAAACGATTTAATAAAACATGGTAGACGATAATAATAAGAGGTGAATCTCTAAAAATAATAGAATTAAACATATCTATTTAAATATATGAAAATACTCTAATAAAATTATTATTGAATTCAAGATAGAAATACCCATTTTTCTTTGTAAAGAAGAGTTCTTTTAGAAAAATTAATTTTATTTGACATAATTGTTTATATAAAACCATAAATTAAAAGATAAATATTTTCATGATAATATTGGTGATTTTAGAAAAATAATGGTGTATTAAAATTTATTATGTATGGTACATGAAAAATTATAATAAATCAAAAAATCTACCCTTAATCAGGGTTTCTTATTAAGATAAGATGATAAGGGAACCTTGTAAAACATGCATTTCCCCATATAAGAAAGATGAAATGTTATAGATAAAAGTTTTTGGAATATGTAAATATCATATTTAAGAATTATTTAAAAATAATGAAGAATATGATTGGTTTAAAGAGGAAGAAATCTTAACCCGAATGAAAATGGAGGTTTAGGAAGAAACCCTTACCTTATGTCCGAAAGTTTTCTACACTTGACCTTATTGTTATGGATAATTAAATTAGATTCATTCATAATTTAATTAGTAACTTTTTATAAATTTACTTGATTTGTTATTAATATTTTACGTTAATTTATGTTCATTTCATTAATTAATAAGATACATTTTGATCGTTTGGAGGTATTCATTTCCTTAGTTTTCATGGTCATTTTACTTAATTATGAGTTGGGAAATTCTTGTAAAATTGGAATAGATATCTATAATTGATGTTATTTTTCATTAATTAACATATAAAACAATAAATGGTTATATAAGTCATTTATTTACTTAGGGTGACGATGAATCATTGGAAAACAAGTTAGCAATAATCATTTATATAATTTTGGAGTTTTTCAAACATCACAAACATGTTTTTTATTAATTTACATCATGTATATATAACGGATAAAAAACATTATATATGATGTAATACATATTTTGTAATTTTTTTATCGATAAAAATTATTTTACCTCTATCTTGGAAGGAGTTAATTGAAAATGAAAATGCTTCGTCTATGATGTCAGTAGATTGACACATCATAGGCAATAGATTTATTTATAGAATAATAGGGAGAGAGATAAGAGTTTTATGATAGTTATTCCCTAAAAATGGAATCATTATAGTATAAAAATTATACTCGAGTTATCATGTCACTTTGGATAGGGGATGTGTGGGAATGATAAGATAATAAATTAAATTAAAAAGAAAATAAATTGGAAAGAGAGTTGATTTTTACCAATTGAATTATCCTCCTTGAGAACCACCATAAGGGAATTGGTTTTTGAATTTTGTAGACCAAACGATATTTTATGTGGGGGAGGTTATTATGAATAGGATTGGGTAGAAATTTGACAAGGATCACATCTTGGATGGTTTGAGGAGAAGGGGTGGTATTTATAATGGAGGATATGGGTTTTTCCTCATTATTTTATTCATTAGATTATTATTTCGCATCCATAATATTAATAGTTTTAGAATTATAAAAAAATATATTAAAAAAATAAAGGGGGGATTGATTTTATGGTTTTCAAACTTTTTAGGACTCAAGGAATAGTGTATTTAACTTATAATATATTTATACAGTAAAATACCATATTTTACAATTCAGAAGAAATTCAGGCACTTCAGAAAAAAATCAATAAATCACCATAACCATTTTTTGACATCTAGAATTAAAAAATTAACTTCATTTAATAAGAATATTTTAAAAAAATTTGAAATTTAGTTTTTAATTAAAATAATCATTTACTTGAAAAATAGGAATTTTAAAATTATATGTAATTTTAAAACACTTTGAAAATTTAACTATGGTCTCATAAAGTTATCTTGAAATAATGAGAATAAAAAATATTAATTTATGAATACATTTTATGAAGATAATAATTCTTTTAAATGACTTTTTTATTTCAATATTGTAATTTAATATTTATGACATGGAAAAATACAAACACTTAATCAATAATTTTTAAAATATATGTTTACTAATTCTATGATATAATTTAATCATAATATAATTTATAAGATTAATCAATGATATTTATAATTTAATACGTGAGGTTTCTATTCATTTGGACTATTTACTATTCATAAGGGGCATGTTACTATTCCAAAGGTCAAGTTACTATTTAATCGGTATAGGTTCATTACCTTCTAGAATACCCGTTATTTCATTCTTTGTTCATTTATAAAGATTGTATTGTATTTTTTAACTGATTTTATGTGATTCATACTATTTAAAATGACTATAAGAAGGGATATTTCATTGATATAATTCTGGTTCATCACATTCTCTCCTCCTATAAAAATACCATCCTTGAAATTTCCAGAATGTCACCTCAGAAAACAATCTTGGTAGTTCTTCATCATAACTTCATCTGCTTCCCACCGCATTTAACATCCCAGGTAAATAAGGAATATGAAATTTTCATATTTATTAATTTTTTAATTAAATATTAATTTTACTTTAAAAGGGTTGCTATGTTCGATAGCATACCAGATACGCAACTACGGGTTTCTTTGAAATCTTATGTTGCACACTAATAATATATTATTATTTTAAACGATAGTTTACTCCTTTCCGTTGTATGGTCGGGAATGAACGAAATAAACTATAATTTTATTATAAATGTTTGTTAAATGTATTTACATTTATCCAATAAAAGTTAGAGGCTTAAAATGTGAATGAATCTAATTTTAAGAATAATTTACATTAAAAGGCCGATTTATCGCCTTTTAATGGAGACCCCTTTTTAAATCTAGTTTTGGTCACTTTAATACATTCTATATTACCAAATAAAATCTATATTTAAAATGGGGACATCAAAATTTACTTTGTGTAAAATTTTGAAATTTTTCCGATAATGTTCATTTTTTAATGAATAGTGAAAATTATTGTATTTTAATTCAAAAGTGCCTTTTAATCTAATTTATTTATATTTTTATATTATCTTATTAATTGAATTTAAAGTGGAATTAAAATATATTTTTACCATTTAATCCAATTTTGGTCATTTGAATTAATTTCACTTTAAAATTGGACATAAACAAGTATCAATCTTTTGATAGTTATTGTTTCTTAAAAACACTCTATTTGTTTTGATGACGGGAATTAATTTTAAAATTAATTAATTCCACTTTTATGATTTTAATTTAGAAAAATATACATCATTTTTGAATTCGGAATATCAAGTATATCTTAGGCTGCTGTTTTGGTATTTTTCTTAAAAACTTCAATTTTGATGAATAGTGAAACCACTTAGTGGTAGTTAAAAAAACTGACTTTTTCATTTAAATAAAATTTTACCACTTCTGTGAATTGAATTTCAAAAATCCAAAATACATGGATGTTATGAAGATTTATAATGTGGGTCAATAAGATGAAAATAATTTTTGGTGAATAGTAACTTTTGACTTTTATTTACTGCTGTTAAAGGTAAATAAGGTAATTCAAGGTAAAAAGAAGATTATAATAATTCAAAATTACATTAACACTTGTCCAACCCTTATATTTTGAGTCCTTTATGACCATGGGCATCATTGGGTTGATTTTGGGACCCCATTGATCCACCTGGGAGTGATAATGACAATTTAGATTTATTAATTTAATGCGAAGACAAAATTGACATTAACAAAAATATTTTAGTAATTAATTTTTATATGGGGTTATATAAGTCCTATTTTAGACTATAAATATAATTTGGAAACATAAAAATATTTCCTACATGATAGTAGTTTTTTTATAATTTTTAGACATCTAATAAATTAAATTATTTATGACACAATAATGTTGCAGTATTTACCTCATTAATAAATGATTTAAATAAATAAGATTATAATTATTACACTATTATTCAAAACATGTCCAATTATGATTGGATGATTTTATTTAGAATATTAGTCATCTCATCTTCTACCTTAATGATTTTTGGACCATCAGAAACCTAATATCATTATATAATAAAATAATGTTTTCATACTTTCCTAAAGAGCCCCTCCTCTCCCTTATAAAAGGAGACCATTTATATCCAATTCCTCACACCTCTCAAGCCTTTTGGCTCGTCCAAAATCTGCCCAATTAAGCTCACTACATCCCTATCCTTCTCTTATAAGCCTTAACTTAGGCATAAGGCACTTCCAGATGTCCTTTGGTTTAAACCAAAGGGAGTTACCCAAATTAAAGGTAATGAGTTCTCTTAAATTGTTTTCTTTTATTTTACTTATCCAACCCCTAAACTCTTTTTATTCCTTTCTTTTGCAATAAAACCAGTATCCTCAAGATACTAAGATGTTTTTATAAAAATTATTTGAACTAAACTTACACACACCTCAATCTAATGGATAGAAAACATAATGTTTTCATGGATAGAAAAATAACGCCTCACGAAAGGATGACTGTTCAATTACATCTTATCACCTCTCATGGTGCCCATTATGATGGAAAAATATTTATATATGATATATATTATGTTTATTATTTCCTAATGCTTCTGTACTACCCAATTATATCAAACCTTTATGGTTTCCATAGTGGGTAAATACGATAATCTCATTGGAGGAAGTGCGGACTACCGCCCCCTCAATGTGATGTGACTCTTTAATGCCTCATGTGGGATTTATAAAGGATAGAGTTAATGATATTATATATGATATTATACTGGAATTATAATATAACTATGTATCATTATGTTTTAATTCCATTAGAATAAGAAATAGAAATGAAAGTAGCATTCATGCGTACGTACGACTTACCGTCTCCATGAAAGGTGCATTTAATTTCTTATCTCAAAATGTTATGTAAATACATGTATATACTAGATATATAATATATATATGATATCTAAATCATGAATATCATTATGGATATATGAAACTTTGACCACATGAACAACATGTAATTATAAGAAGTCCATTTTTGACTCAAGAACCAAATATCGACAAAACGATGATTATTAACTTAAATGATTACATAATGTTTATTACATGGTAATAAGTGATATAAAAGGAATAATAAACTTGAGAAAGGTTCTTAAGAAAGTATAAATTATATTTAGTTTATTATTCAAGAGAATAAAGAACGATCGAGTCAAGTCAGACACGAGGTATGGGATTTCTTATCTCACTCTTAATTTCGTGAGATTTCCATTGTTTGCCACTTATTTATTGCATGTGGTGTAATGTGTACTTACGTTGATATATATTATGATGATTATATTTATATTAATGGTATTATGTGATTCATTTTTTGGTCATTAACATTTGGTCATACGACTCGATTTGATTACAATAAAGTAAGAGTTTTTCATCTCACTTTTTTTCCCGTGAGATTCATGCTATATTTGCCACTATTTCCTTTTGTGTGGTGTATGTACTGCCCATGATTGTGCTATTTGTGTAATATAATTTCATTTATGAGTATTTAAGTATTCATTGTATTATCTTTATTCATGTGTTGTATGTTTTGTATGTTACCAAATTAGTAAGGGAACCTTTCACCCTCCTCTATTTAGAAGACTTCTTTTTATTGTGTCTTTTAATTTACATATTATTATGTTGGGATATGTAATTTTATATCTCCATTGATGTAAAATTTATGTCCAAGTGATGATATACCTTTTTTATCTTTTCAACTCATTTCCTTAATTTTAAAGTGACGTCGTTATGCTGTCAAATTATTACAACGGAACTTCTTAACCCAATTTCAATTTTTTGGGTTCAACTTGTACTTATTAAATATGTCATCCAATGAATATGTGTGAATGAAATCTAATTGTTTTACACATAATATCTACTGATATTGGGTGTATTTATATTTTTCACACATAATTATGTTATTGAGGTATCCTTAATTTAAGGATACCATCTTTATAATGGATTTCATGTCAATTTACATTTCCTTTGAGACTTCATCATCGTTATGCACCAATTCACTCTTATATGGTGTATATACTATACTTTGACATATTATATAATGAAACACTTTATTATAATGATATTATAAAGTTATGATTAAATGTTATTCCTCAATTATTTATATTCAAGTGTCTCTCTTTTTGTTAAAAAACTATTTAACTAAAATATCGTTTTAAATGTTTTAAAGATTTATTCTTCTAAATATTTCTCATTAATGTACATGTTTTCAAAATGGGTTTTAGGATTTATTTATATGGAAATTAATTCTTTTCAAATGATAATTCATTTAAAATCTTCAAAGTGGTATGTGACACTTTCATTCAAAAACCATTTTTCAAAAGTTTTTGAAAATGATTTGATAAAAAATTGTTTATTTCAATATCCTAATTTGATATATTGGAATGTCGAAATGTTATCATTCCATTATACATGTGTTATATGTTATGATTATGTTATGGTTATTGGGCATTGTTTATGTATATGGGTGGTTCCATGATAAACTTAGGGTTGGTGAGCCTGAGATAGCTCTCCAATGCATTGGGTAACACGAAGGAGGTAAACGCGTTGTTTCTCCTAAGAGATTTAGGGAATATACTTTGATTGGTATTCCAAGTGTAACTCCCTACGTAGATGTGATATATACAATGTATGTTTTATATGGATTCTATATGTAACCATTATGATTTATGATTTGTGTGTATTATTCATAAATATTATGATTTCATAAGGTATGTTATGATTGAAAAGTATGGTTTCATGGATTTGTATTTATTGTTGGTATAATGTTTTCATTCCTTATTTTATAACCCTTACTGACCTTTTTATTCTCATCCCAAGTTTTTGAAATGTTTTCCACAAGACTTAAAGATGAATGGGTTCAAGGATGGGATCAGGGGAAAGTCATGTTGTCTAAAACATGGAACTAGACATGTGACTTTTTAAGAGTTATTATTTTATGAAAAAATGATACTGAGTGGTAGTGTCTACCTGTAATATTCAAGTTGTTATGTAATAGTTATGGCCTAATTTTCTAAAACTCGAAACCTGAAAAGATCCCCAATGTGAATTATTTATTTAATTCAAGATTATGAAATGATTATGGTCGGGTCCTTATAGTTGGTATCAGAGATCATTTTAGATAACTTTAGAGGTTAGGGAATTATTTATGTATAAGTGACATTACCAGGTTAGGATTTCAGAAAGAGTCACAGTTTTTTTAGATAAAGTTAATGAGTTTAAGATAACATGCATAAGTATTTACCCTCCTCATAAGATATTATACGATTATTTTACTAATATAATCACACTGACCTTTTTAGTTTTAGTAAATGGTTGGATCTAGCAGCCACCAAAGTAACAGTGGATGTGAAGAAAATTGTGATGGATTTCTGAATGTGAAACTGAATGAAATGGGAGCTGCAATGAGAACTCTTGTGGTTATTTGAAACCAACAATCTGGAGTCATGATTGACCACCTGAACCTTAGTGATATTTATACGGCATCATATACGAGAGAAACAAATCCCTACGGATGTTCAGGTAATAATCATAAAGGTAAGTGTGTTAAAAAACCTATTTGTCAAAGATGTGGAATGAAATACCTAGGAAAATGTTTCAAAGGGACAGAAAGATGCTATATATGTGGAAATGAAGGTCATAAAGAAATAACCTTCCATGGGAAAAAAGCATCTAGTTGACTCTAGGAAAGGGAAAAATGTTCTTTCTGAGGGATCAATTTAATGTTTTAAATGTGGTGTGCATAGTCATTATACAAACACATGTCCTATGAAGGAGTTTTGGGAATGGGATCACCATGATCATACAAATATTTGTTTACCAATACCTAATGCCATTCCTATTGAGGATGAAGAAACTGACAATGACCAATGAAGGGAATGGATTATTTCTTAACATATGTTTCCTATTATTGAAATCTCAGGATATGATTCATGATTTTGTTTGTAGGAAATATGTATTTCATAATAAGTTTTAAAGGAATGGTAAATGGATCATGAATAATGTTGAATGAGTAAGAAGTAAACAGATAATGGATTCAAGAGCTATGGTATGATTTAGGATGGTGAAATGATTAAAAGTATTAAGGCTCTTTTGATGATGGTAAATAAATTAGAAGACGTATTATAGTATGTGTAACCTTGATGTTTGATATATGAAAATTTTATTCAAGGAATAATTATCTTCTCTTTTGTGGATATAGTTATAAGGAACCATTTGGGTTTATATGATCCTTGAATTTAAGGCAATTATCGGTTAATAAATTTTGTGATGCAAAATAAAAGTTATTAGATAACCTTTTTTGTTAAAATATGTTGTGGTTATTTTTGATGAATTTATCTCTTTTTGGGAATGTTATAAAATTATGTAGTTTTTGAAAAAGGACAACACGCAAACTGTGTGACAACCCGTTGCGTTGGACAAAGCTGTGGGAATCGAACCCACAACCAAAGTACGATTGGTATTTATCGCATACCACTAGACTACGTGAAGTCCCTGTTTAGTATGACTAATTGTTTTTAGTTATATGATCTTATGAATCAGGAATAAGTTGATTTTGGTTTATCTATGGAAATGATAAACCTATCATGGAGGATATGTGATTGGGTCAATTACTTTTCAGTATGAGACTTCGAGAGTAACTGATGTTATTTGGAGATAAATGTTAAGATTTACCTTGGAAGACTATGAGATTAAATCCTTTCAGAGATTTGGGTTTCAATCTTAGTTTGGATTAATTTGAAGAATTTTAAGGATAACTATTTATTTAATGTTATTTCTTGAACCTTGGGTTCTTTTTGTGGAATTTTGGATATTAAGAGTAGTATTTCTTTTTATAAAGGATTATCCTTTTTGTGATTATGTGATCTTGTACTAACAATTTTGGTTGATGTATAAATACAAGGGAAATAGATAGTTCTCCTTTTATGGATTATGTGATTCTCTAAAAGATTATTCTTGTGCTTTTGATGTGACAAAGTATTTTTAAATTTTCATCGTTTAGAGAAATGATTAGTTTTGGTAGAAACGTATTAAAAGATGAAACTCTACTTGAAGGTAAGTATATTTCCTTATGTTTTTATTCTCTGTAGAATATTAATTACTCAAAATTATGAAAAGGAATGTAAAACAAAAACTTTGTTGGTTTACGTTTCCTACTGGGTAATCAAAGACCGTTTACACACATCATAAGTTTGTGATTTTCTTGTGGTTAACATTATCCTAATCATGTTTCTTACCACTCTACATCAGAACAAGACCCTTTTTTCCTCCTCCATATCCATGTTTTCATGGAATCTTAGTATGGGTTAAAATGGGTGACCATTGTACTACTCTTTCTTTCTTTTAAATTGATTTTTTTACTGAATCTTTTTTCTGATATGGGACTTTGAATAAAGTTTCTCAGCCCAAATTTTAAAATTGTGAGGATGAAATTTCAACAAGGGGGAAGGATGTAACATCCCAGGTAAATAAAGAATATTAATTTTTCATATTTATTAATTTTTGAATTAAACATTAATTTACTTTAAAAATGTTTCTATGTTCGATAGCGTACCAGATACACAACAACAAGTTTCTTTGAAATCATACATTGCACACTAATAATATATTATTATTTTAAACTGTAGTTAACTCTAACCCATTGTATTGGATGGAATGAATGAAACTAACTACAATATGATTATACATGTTTGTTAAATGTATTTACATTTATGAAATAAAAGTTATAGGCTTAAAATGTGAATGAATCTAATTTTAAGCATAATTTACATTAAAAGGTCGATTTATCACCTTTTAATGGAGAACCATTTTTAAATATAGTTTTGGTCACCTTAATACATTCTATATGACCAAATAAAATCCTTCTTTAGAATAGGGACATCAAAATTTACTTTGGGTAAATTTTTGGAATTTTTCTGATAAAGTTCATTTTTAATGAATAGTGAAAAATATTGTATTTTAATTAAAAAGTGCCTTTTAATATAATTTATTTATATGTTTAGATTATCTTATTAATTGGTTTTAAAGTGAAATTAAAATATATTTTTACCATTTAATCCAATGTTGGTCATTGGAATTAATTTCACTTTGAAATTGGACATAAACAAGTATCAATCTTTTGATTGTTATTGTTTTTTAAAAACACGCTATTTGTTTTGATAACGAGATTTAATTTTAAAATTAATTAATTCCACTTCTATGTTTTGAATTTGGAAAAATAGACATACTTTTTTAATTATGAATATCAAATATATCTTAGGCTGAATTTTTGGTATTTTTCTGAAAAACTTTAATTTTTGATGAATAGTAAAACCACTTAGTGGTAGTTAAAAAATTGACCTTTCATTTAAATGAAATTTTACCACTTCTGTGAATTGAATTTCGAAAATCCGACATACATGTTTGTTATCAATAAGTAAAATGTGGTTCAATAAGATGAAAATAATTTTTGATGAATAGTAACTTTTGACTTTTATTTACCGCGATTAAAGGTAAATATGATAATTAACTGTAAAAATAATATTATAATAATTCCAAATTACCTTAACACTTGTCCAAAACTTATTGGTTGATTCATTTACGACCATGGGAATATTTTGGTCGATTTTGGAACCCCATTGAGCCACTTGGGAGTGATAATGACAATATAGATTAATTAATTTAATGAGAAAACAAAATTGACATTAACAAAAATCATTTAGTAATTAATTTTTATATGGAGTTATATAAGTTTTATTTTCTCCTATAAATATTATTTGGAAATATGAAAATATTTCCTACATGATAGTATTTGTTTTATAATTTTTAGACTTCTAATAAATTAAATTATTTATGACACAATAATGATGCAATATTTACCTCATTAATAAATGATTTAAATAAATAAGATTATAATGATTAAAATATTATGAAAAACATGTACAATTCTTATTGGATGATTTTATTTCGAATACGAGTCATCTTATCATCAACCTTAATGATTTTTGGACCTTTAGAAACCGAATATCATTATATAATAAAATAATGTTTTTAGACTTTCCTAAAGAGCCCCTCCTCTCCGTTATAAAAGGAGACCATTTCTATCCAACTCATCACACCTTTGAATCCTTTTGGCTCATCCAAACTCTGCCCAATTTAGCTCCCAATATCCCTCTACTCCTCCTAGAATCCTTACCTTAGGCATAAGGCACTTCAAGAAGTCCTTTGGTTCAAACCAAAGGGAGTTACCCAAATTAAAGGTAACGGTTTCTCTTAAATTGTTTTCTTTTATTTTACATCTTTAACCCCTAAACTATTTTTATTACTTTATTTTGTAACAACAACAGTATCCTAAATATAATAGGATGTTGTTATAATAATGATTCAAACAACACTTATAGACACCTCAATCTGATGGATAAAGAACATAATGTTTTCGTGGATGGAAAACTAACGCCTCACAAAACGATGATTGTTCAATTACATATTACCGCCTCTCATGGTGGCCATTATGATGGAACTGTATTTATATATGATATATATTATGTTTATTATTTCCTTATGCTTCTGTACTACCCAATTATATCAATCCTTTATGGTGTCCATACTGGGTAAATAAGATAATCTCATTTGAGGAAGTGCGGACTACCACTCCCTCAAAGTGATGTGACTCATTAATTCCTTATGTGGGATGTATAAAGGATAGTGTTAATGATATTATATATGATATTAGACTGGAATTATAATATAACTATGTATCATTAAGTTTTAATTCCATTAGAATAAGAAATAGAAATGAAAGTAGTGTTCATACGTACGTATGGCTTACCGTCTCCATGACGGTGCATTTCATTTCTTACCTCAAAATGTTATGTAAATACATGTATATACTAGATATATATTATATATATGATATATAAATCATGAATATGATTCTGGATATAAGGAACCTTTGACCACATGAACAACATGTAATTATAAGAAGTCCATTTTTTTACTCAAGAACCAAATATCGACAAAATGATGATTATTAACATAAATGATTACATAATGTTTATAACATAGTAATAAGTGATATAAAAGGAATAATAAACTTTAAAAAGGCTCTTAAGAAAGTATAAATTAACTTTAGTTTATTATTCAGGAGATTAAAGAATGATCGGGTCAAGTCGGACACGAAATAAGGGATTTCTTATCTCACATTTAATTCTGTGAGATGTCCATTGTTCGCAACTTATTTATTGGATGTGGTGTAATGTGTACTACCATTGATATATATTATGATTATTATCTTTATATTCATGGTATTATGTGATTCATTTTGTGTTCATTAAAATTTGGTCATACGACTCGATTTGATTACAATAAAGTAAGAGTTTTTCATCTGACTTTTTATTCTCGTTAGATTCATGCTATATTTTCCACTATTTCCTTTTGTGTGGTGTATGTATTTCCCATTATTGTACTCTTTGTGTAATATACTTTCATTTATGAGTATTTAAATATTCATTGTATGATCCTTTTTCACGTGTCATATGTTTTGTACGTTACCAAATCGGTAAGGGAACCTTTCACCGTCCTCTATTTAAAAGACTTCTTCTTATTATGTCTTTTAATTTACATCTTATTATGTTGGGATATGTTATTTTATATCCCCATTGATTTAAAATTTATGTCCATGTGATGATATACCCTTTTTATCTTATCTTGTCATTTTCTCAATTTTATAGTGACGTCGTTAGGCTTTCAAATTTTTATAAGGGAACTTCTTAACCCAATTACAATTTTTTGGGTTCAACCTGTACTTATTGAATATGTCATCCAATGAATATGTGTGAATGACCTCTAATTGTTTTACAAATAACATACACTTATATTTGGTTTATTTAAATTTTCCACACATAATTATGTGATTGAGTTATCCTTAATTTAAGGATACTATCTTTATAAGGTATTTTATCTCAATTTACATTTCCATTGAGACTTCATTGTTGTTATGCACCAATTCACTCTTATATGGTGTATATACTGCAATTTGACATATTATTTCATGAATCCATTTATTCTAATGTTATTATAAAGTTCTGATTAAATGTTATTCCCCAATTATTTGTATACAAGTGTCTCTCTTTTTGTTAAAAAAATTCTTTAACTAAAATATCATTTTAAATGTTTTAAAGATTTATTCTTCTAAATATTTCTCATTAATGTCCATGTTTTTAAAATGGGTTTTAGGATTTACTTATATGTAAATTAATGTTTTCAAATGAAAATTCATTTAAAAGCTTCAAAATGGTATGGGACACTTTGATTCAAAAATATATTTTTAAAACGTTTTGAAAATGATTTGATAAAACATTGTTTTTTTCAATATCTTGATTTGATATATTAGAAAGTGGAAATGTTATCTTTCCATTATACATGTGTTATATGTTATGATTATGTTATTTTTATTGGGAATTGTTTACGTATATGGGTGGTTCTATGATAAACCTAGGGTGGGTGAGCCCGAGATAGCTCTCCAATGCATTGGGTAATGTGAAGGAGGTAAATGCGATGTTTATCCTATGAGATTTAGGGAATACAATGTGATGGGTATTCCAAGTGTAACTCCCTATGTAGTTGTGATAGCAACAATGTAAGTTTGATATGGATTCCATAAGTAACCTTTATGATTTATTATTTGTGTGTGTTATTCATAAATCTTATGATTTCATAAGTTATGTTAGGATTGAAAAGTATGGTTTCATGGATTTTTATTTATTGTTGGGCTAATGTTTTCATTCCTTATTTTATAACCATTACTGAGCTTTTTATGCACATCCCAAGTTTTTGAAATGCTTTCCATATGACTTAAAGATGAATAGGTTCAAGGATGGGATCAAGGAAAAGTCATGCTCTCTAAAACATGGAACTAGACATGTGCCTTTTTAAGAGTTTTTATTTTATTAAAAAATGGATACTGAGTAGTAGTGTCTACTTGTGATATTCAAGTAGTTATGTAATAGTTATGGCCTAATTCTCTAAAACTATAAACCTGAAAAGTTCCCCAATGTGAATTATTCATTTAATTCAGGTTATGAAATATTTAAGGCTGGGTCCTTATACCACAACTCTTCAATTTTTATATATTTATAAAGAATCATTACCTTGATAGTTGTTCAATTCCTCAAAAACTATCCTCTAGTGTCCATATTCCAGATGGGATCTTCACATTAATATAAATCCGGTTCCAAATCTATCACTTCATAAGTGAGGAAATGCATTGAGTATTATATGTACTTCCTTAATAAATAGATGTGGAATACATTGTGTACTTTATAAATTCTCGGTGGAATTTCCAAATGATAATCCACCTCTCCAATTCCCTCTAGGATTTCAAAAGTTTCAATGTACATGGGGCATAGTTTCCCTTTATTTACAATTCTTATAACACCATTCCATGGAGATAATTCTAAAAAAACATGATCTACGACATGAAGCTCCAAATCCTACCTTCGTTTATCAGAATAACACTTTTTCCTAATTTTTTTTATTTGATATGTGCTTGTATAATATTCACCTCTTCTGTTGTTTCATCTCCATGATCTTGGAATACATGCTTCCTTATGCCAACATCATAAGAACAAGTTGGTATACAATATCTATTTTTATACAATGATTCATATAGATCCATTTTAATACTTGAATGGAAACTATTTCTATATGAAATTTATACAAAATAAAAATATTGATCCCACATAACTTTAAATTTGAGTGAGAATGATCTCAACATGTCATCTAAAGATTTGATTTTCCTTTATGACTGCTCATTAGTTTGAGGGTGATAAGAAGTACTCAAATAAATCTGGGTATCCAATGATTCATAAATAATTTTACATAATTTTGATGTAGATTGTGTATCACAACATTAAAGAATAAAAAGAGGTACTACATGAAGTCTTAAAACGTAATTGATAGAGATTTATACAAGGTTCACCAGGGTAAAATCCTCTCATATGGTGAGGAAATGAATAGATTTGGTAAGTTGATCCGCAATTACCCATAGTGCATAATTATTTTGTGCAGTTTTGGGTTATCTAGTGATGAAAAACCATAGTAATGTAATCCAATTTACATGTAGTAATAGGAAGAGGATACATGAATCCTCCATGATTTTCAATTTCAACCTTCACTTGTTCACACACTAAATAGATTTACACATAATCTACAATTTCCCTCTTCATACTATCCCACCTGAAAAGTTCCATTGAATCTCTACACATATTATTTCTATCAGGGTGTATATAGAAATTTTAACTATGATAATCATCTAATAACTCACTATTAAATCTTTAATAATGGGAACAGAAAGGATTTTCCAAAATTTCAGAATTCCATCCTCATACACAAAGTCTTCCAACATCCCATCATTCACAACATTAATTTTCCTTTGAAAATTCTCATCACCAGAAAGAGAATTTTAATCATTTCCAATAAATATGGTTGGGAAAACAATTTAAAAATATAATGAAGTTTGACCTTATAAGATTATTTCCATGTTCATATTTTTAGATCAATGTAAATAAGATCTTTTTCATCCCTCATTTTGTTCAGAACACCACGATCCTTCATGCTCAATGCATCTACTACCTTATCTACCTTCCATAGGTTTTAGTGGAATGAACAATCATAATCATTGAGAAGATTTATCCATCACATATGCCTCATTTTTAGTTATTTTTATGAGAATATATATTTCATATTCTTTTGATCTGTATAATTATCACATAATTCACCTTAAGGATAGTGTCTCCATATTTTCAGAGAAAATATTAAAGATAAAAACTGAAGATCATGAGCTGGATAGTTCTTTCCATGAGTTTTTTACTGCCTATATGCTTAGGTAATAACTCTATAATTATTTATAAGAAAACAACCAATTATTTTTTTGATTCACCACTATAAATCACAATTCCACCATTTCTTGATGGTTTAGTCGAGATCGGAGAATTCAATAATCTCTTCTTCAATTCATGAAAACACTCTTCACATTTTTCCCATATGAACATAACTGCGTTATGATTAAGTGTGTTAAATGGGTTAGCTAATCAAGAAACTTTCAACATGAAATGCCGATAGTAAACTAATAAACTAATGAAACCACATACCTAAGTTATGTTCATTGGTGGAGTACATTTTTGATATGTATTTGTATTCACAGGGTCAATTGAGACTTCATCTTTTTATATAATATGCCCAAGAAAATAAACTATATAAAGTAAGAATTAAAAGTTTCTAAAAATACCATATAACTATTTTATTCTAAGAGTCTCATGAACATACCACAAGTGGTTATCATAGTCCACATATATTTTGGAATATTTCATTATATCATCTATAAATACAAAAAAAATCATCATGATATTATATTAAAACCCTATTAACTAGATCAATTAATACAGAGTGTGAATTAGTCAGTCTAAATGACATTACTGTGAACTCATAATTTCTATAACTGGTTTTAAATTTTTTATTTGAAATATCTTCCTTCCACACAAAGAATTTATGATATACTCATAGATGATAAACCATAGAAAAATATTTACCTCCATGATAATGATAAATGAAATCATTAATTTAAGGTAGGGGATACTTTTTATTTATTGTAATAGCTTTTATTTCTCTTTAATTAATGAACAACCTCAAGAATCCATCTTTATTCTTGATATTGATAACAAGGGATCTCCATGGAGAAACACTGGGGAGAATAAATCTCTTATCAATAAATTCATATAGTTGTTTCTTCAGGTCTACTAATTCAATAGTGTCCTTTCTATAAGGTTTATTTGAAATAGGTATTTCACCCTGAAATAAATCAATAGAGAACCCAACTTCCCACTCTAAAGGATTTCCATATATACCCTATAGTAATACAATAATATATTTCTTCTAAGAGGTACATCTTAAATTTTAATATTTCTTTCATTTTTCGTAGATGATGTTTTCTCTTCCTCTACAAGAATTTCAATTATATGTTCTATTGGAGGTCGATCCAAATATGACTGAGATGATGACGATTCTTCTTTTATGATAAGGTATTCTATATCATCCTCACCAATCATAATTTCATTATTTTTTAAATATATTTTTCACATCATATTTTGAAATCCATTCCATACCAAGGATTATATCCAAGTAAATTATAGGATGATGATAAGGCCATAAACTAAAGCATGTTTATCTTTCATAGAGGGGACTAGATGACACATCTTTGTTGTAATGATAGATCCCTTGAGAGTTTTGACTGAAAACTCAATCATTAAATCGAAAGGGAAATGTTTACTTTACTGGGAAAACTAAAAAGATATAAAATAATGAGATGATCCAAAATAAATAAATATTTGGATATATTTGAGGAAATTTTTAAAGTACCTTAAATCATATCATTAAAAACATCAACCTCCATAGCTTTGATCGTATAATCTTGTCCATGGTCCCTTATAGTTTTCTGGGTAATGTTTCCTTGATGTATAGGACAATAATTTTCATCTTATCCCATCCACCTATAATTTTATCATTGAAAATTGGTAACCTCATTCATTCTCTTTCAATCAAAGGAATTGTGGAGTTTTCCTCCACATTTGTACCTGACTCCATTTTGTATTAATCAATCACATGGGTGTTTCCTCCTACAAATATTGTATGTTGGAAAGTACCTTTTTTATTCTTCCATTTATCCATTATTTCTTGTACCACACACTAATTTTCTTTTGTTCCATTAAATTGATTAGTCATAGAGAATTTATTCACTATCTTGATAGCAAATGATACTTAGTTTTTGTATGATGAGAAATTTTGGGAGATCAGTTCCCTTAAGAGGAATGGTTTTAAACAATCAATGAGTAGACCAATATATCTAATTTGATTATGTATGTAGTCTGAGAAATTAATTTATATCCTTGTAAGGTTTTCTACATAATACACGATGTTGTCATCATATTTTTGTTTCCAAATCAACAATTCCCTCTTGGTATCTGCTCACTATTCGTGAGGAAAATATTTTTCTAGAAACAATTCCTCAAAAATCATTCTATTTTGTATTTTTTATTAACTCACCTCCTTTGTGTTTTGAATAAATGACCACAATTTATTATAATCTCTTTAGAGATGACAAATAGGAGAGATAACCTTCTCCATTTAATTTATTCCCAATGTGAGAAATATCTCCTCTAAATAACTTATCCACTACTCGGCTATAAATTTATTTGTAGTCCCATTGAATTTTAAAGGATATTATTGAATAAAAATGTCAAATATTTCTCCTCCAAGTTATGCATCAATATGTTCCATATATGTAAGTTTAATATTCAAAACTTGTGTCAGAAATACATGTACAGTTAGAAGTTTCTCATCACCATTTATAACTCCTCTACCAATAAAATTATCATGTTGATGGAAATACTTACTTGGGATACATGTGTTGATACAGTTTCCATTACTTCCACTAGGGGAAATTTTTAAATAATGGAATAAAATAAATTAGGATATGAATCATAATAAATAACATTGAACTAGAAAATCACTTAATATAAATTGGAATTTTATGCATAGCTAATCTCACAATCATGAACATGGTTTATTTGGGACATATTTACTTTTAAATATTTCATCATCATTTTTAAAGAAGATGTGAATTGTCCTAGGAATAACCCATGGTATTTTAACAATAGTTTCACAATAAGGCCCATTTTCATGTACCAGGTTTCCTTGACTTAGGCTAGGGACACCATATCAAAGTTTTTACTCTTAGGTATATTTTAGCCAGAACCACATCTTCTTGTAGTATCCCAAAAAGGATGTATTAATAAGAATACCGACATAATAAATAACATAAAAACAATTATTTGATGTATTTATATTATTATCCACCAAGTCAGTAGTAGAGTTATGTTTTCTAATATTTGTAGTCTAAAACTAGTTTCCAAGGTACCTACTAGACTTCCTCTCATACTAACTTTAAATACCCCGGCCCCAGTTTACTAGGGTCGATCACTTAATTTGTTACATTATTATAATAAAAGAGTAATTCAAATTCCAAAGGATAAAATAGTTTATTAGTTTTGTAAAACCAATCACAAACAAAAGTTTTACATTACAATAAGAAAAGAAAAAACAATATAAGCTCCTTTGGAAACACCCATAAACACATAGATTCTCTCGGAAAGTCATTCAAACTATATGTATTCATATCATGGGGAAAAATACATAAGAATATGGTGAAATTAGATTAATATTAATAGGATTTAATACATCAGAAGATAAATATAAAATATAATTAATAGTCAATGATAAAAAAACACATTCCATTAAACCATGATATTGAGCATAATATGAGAAGAATATAAGCTGAATAAACAATGCCATATAAATAATCACATGAGAAAAAAGCTTAACCAAGGATATTATACTAGTATAATATTCACATGGATATTTAATTACAAGTATCAAAATGTGGTAATTAATATTGTGGACATCATAAACATACCATCGAGGCCTCGTCCAAGACAACTGAAAATAAATGGTTAAGGCCTCGGTCAAAATCATTTTTTGATATATCTCATGAGACCTAAATATGAATCGAGGGGATATAGTGGGAGATTCCTGTCTATTACTGAGTCCAAATCATTCCTCATATGAATGTGTATATAGATAAAAAAGTATATGCATTTTAAATGAATATAACTTTTTCCAATCTATAAATATAATCACTTATAATTCTATGTAGCATGTTGAATGGAATCCATATTTCACATAGACTCTCAAACTGATCATAAAACATTTAACAAAATATGGTAGCTGATAATAATGAGATATAAATTTTAATATATCATATAATTCATCAGAGGTGTTAAAATATATGAAAATAATATAATAAAATCATCGATGAATTCTTAAGAGAAATACCACTTTTTTTGAGAATAATATTTTTTATTCAAAAAATAAATTCTATTATTCATTATTAGTTTATAAAAATAAAAAATAAAAAATATATTTTCATTAAAAAATTAGAGCTTTTTGAAAAATAATGGTTTCTATGAACATATTATGGATGGTTCTTGAAAATGGGTATGAAATCAAGATGTTCCCTTTAATAATGTTTTCTTATCAAGAAGAACTGGGAAGGGAACTTTGTAAAAAATATATTTTCCCCTAAAATAAAGAAGAAATGATCTAGATAAATGAGTCTGGAATATATACATAGAATATAGAATAATTATGTAAAAATAATGAAAAATAAAATTGGTGTAGATTGGGAGAAATCATAAGCCAAATGAAAATGGAGGTTTGGGGAGAAACCCTTAACTTATTTTCGAAAGTGTTCTTCACTTGAGCATAAATTCCTGGATAATGAAAATGGATTCATTAATAATTTCATTCATAAAATTTTCTACTTGGATTTTATTTATTATAATTATATTAAATTATTTTATTTTATTTTTGATGAGTTATAAGATATTACTTTATCATTTGAGATTGTTTGTTTCCTTGGTCTTCATGGTTTTTTTACTTATATATGATAATGGATGATCATATAAAATGGGAATAGATATAAATAATTATTTATATATGTTATTAATGATGTTAAGGAATATTAAATGGTTATATAAGTCATTTGGTTATTTTCGGTGAGGTTGAATCATTAGATAAGATGGTAGTGATAATAGTTTAGATTATTTTGACAGTTTTTTATCATCAAAAACTATTTTTTTTATTTAACATCCTGTATATATAATAGTTCCAATACATTAAATAGAAAGTAATACATATTTTTTACTCTAGTTTAAATATAAAAAATGTTTTATGTCTATCCTTGAAGGCATAAATAGAAAATGGAAATGCATCATCTATGATGTCGGTAAATTGACACATCACTTGCATTGTTTTCATTTATTGAATAAAAGGGAGAGAGAAATGAGTTTGATGATGGAAGTTCCATTAAATTGATATAATTATACTATATAAATGATACTGGGGTTATCATGTCTCTATGGATAGGGGATTTGAGGGAAGGCTAATAAAAGAAATGAAATTCAAATGAAAATAAAAGAAAATATATAGGATTTTACGTCTAGAATTCTCCTCCTTGAGAAGATCCTTAAAAGGATTGGTTTTGGACTTTTTTGAGATCAATGGTACTTGGATGTGGGGTAGATGCATCTAAATATGGTTTAGTAGAAATTTTATGTGGATTATATCTTTTATGGTGTAAGGAGAAGGGGTGGAGAGGGGTGGTTTTTATGGTGGAAGAGAGGGGTGTTATCTCAGTATTTTATTCATTAGATTGTTATTTTTCCTCAAGACTATGAATAGTTTGATAATTTTCACCAAATAAATTAAAATAATTAAATGGAGATCAATTAAATGGTGATTAAATCATCGATCACTCAAGTAATAGTTTATTTAATTTATAATGTATTTATACTATAAATTATCGTATTTTTTTATTCATGAAAATTTAAGTATTTCAGTAAAATCCAAAAAATTCACAGTAAGCATTTTTTAACATTTAGATTTGAAAAATTAACTCCATTTTATAAAAACAGTTTTCTAAATATTATAAATTTTATTTTAAATTAAAATAATCATTTAATTTAAATATAAAAATTTTAAAATTAAAAATGATTTTATAAGTCATTGAAAATTTAATTATGGTCTCATAAAATTATCATAAAATCTAAATAAAAAAATATTTGTGTATGAATAAATTTTATAAAGATATATTTTAATTTAAATCATTTCATTAATTATAAAATTGTAATTAAATATTTATTACTTATAAAAATACCAACATATAATCAAAAGTTTTTAACATATTTAGATACTTATACAATGATATAATTATATCTCACATTCTTTTATATGATGCATAAATTTTCATTATATTTTCATGGGTGAGGCCACTTTTTTTACTATTCATGAGTTTCATTTTACTATTCCTGTGGTAATGTTACTATTTCATCGGTAGAGGTTTATTAAATTCTTGAATACCCCTTATTTCATTCATTACACATTTATAATGTTTTTATTTTATTCTCTATGTGAATTTATGTGATTCATAATATGTGAAATAACTATAAGAAGGGAAATTTAATTTATATAATTATGGGTTGCTACATATATCCATCATAATTTCAAATCATGAATAGTGGTAATGAAAAAATTAATGATATCATTTCGTGAGGCAGAAGTCCGCCTTACACAAATATAATGACTTCGTAACCCATTTAATGGATGTTTATCTAGTCATAGGACACAAACCAAAAATAACAACATCTATGTTTATATAAAAAATTTTGGTTTTTATATTAGCATTGTATTATATAAAGTTAAGGGGGTGGAGAGAAAAATGAAACAAAAATTCGCATTGATGAACGTTACCTCTTCTTCGAGTAACTCATTTCTGTATACCCCAAAGGCCTTAATTGGTTGGATTTTTAAACAGAATATGGATTATAAGATATGTCTATGTAATTATAGAGGTGATTTGGGAAGGTATTTCCTAAAAAATCAGTTTTCATTGATTGATAATGGAGGAGAGGGGGTGGACTTTTATAAGTGATATGAGTAGAAAACCTGTAATTTTTTTGAATGGGTGAATTCCACCCACATCTCTTTTCACAAAACCAGGACAAAATAATGTTTAATTATTTATCATTGAAGTTATAATATTGTAATATGGCCTGAAAATTGGTATTTTAATTCTTCCAATTTCATTTTTATCATTATGTTTAAAGGTTAATACCTATGTTGGCTCATTTTTACCTTAATCGATGAGATTAATTTCAATTATTTTCATTAACATTTTTGTAAAAACATTATGTTATACATATTATAAATTATAAATTATCATTTTAACACACTTTTAATAATTTTTTATAAATAAAATTCATATAATTGTCAATATTTAATTTAAAATTCATCTCATAGACACAGTAAGAAAATGAGTCCTTATGAAGAGTGTTCATTTTAAAAAATATGACTCTATATCAATTCTATCACTAGTAATAATCATTATAGGAAAATAAATTAATATATATATATATATATTATAAATTTAATTTAAATCATTAACTTTTATCAATTATTTTTATTAATTAAAATGGATAACCATTATGCATTCTAAAAATGTTTTTTAAAGAACCCATTTTAAAACCCAAAGACAATCTTATACTAATAAAATATATAATTATTATTAAAAATAATTTTTTGTATTAAATAGTATTAATTAATGCTAGTTTTTGCTTCAAAATTATTCAAAACATATCAGGACTTTTAAATTACATAATTTAATAAAAAGGAATGACTTTTTACAAAAATTGGTGCTTTTTATTATTCACTGAAAATAAATATTATATTTAAAGTCCCATGATTTCACCCAAATAAATTTTTTATATTCCACTTCCAAAAAGGAATGTATTTTTATAAAATAAATTTTCAAAATGCTAAAAAATTTTATTATAATATTTTTTGCATGATCAATTAAAAGTGGTTTCGAATAAAACAATTTTTAAGAATAAAATCAATTTAGTAAAAATTGATTGATTATTTACTAAAAAATTATCAATAATTTATATTGAGTATGACATATATATATAATAAATTAGTTAATATTATTCACACCCACTAGTTTAACAAATAGGTTATAATGGTAATATATATCATGGGTTGTTTAGGTTCTGTGTTGTGTGTAATACCAGATAAACCCAGTGTTGTGAGTCCTTTATGATATAGAATATAATTTCATAATTTTAAAATATCCTGGTATTACATCCTTCCCCATTCATTAAATTTAATCCTCACATTTTAAAATTTATCTTTGTAATCAATGTTGGGACATTTGAAAAGGCTTTTCTTGTAAACCAACTTCATCAAAAGGGTTTATTTAACATCCTATTAAGATGTGTTAAAGGGAAGGTTCAAGGATTGAATGCAATAAACAATAAATATGTTTCTAAATAAGAGATAATATTTGGTAAAGGAGGATAATTATTAATAATTATAGATAGTTATTTACGTCATTTATCATAAGAATGTGAACGATCAATGGAATGTTATGGGCCTCAAAACCATAAATCTATGATGATTAAAAAGAACATTAGTTCAATACAATTGTAGGGTATAAGTTAATTTTTTTTATTCAGTATAATTTTTCTATATTTTAGGATTCATGTTACCATATATACTTAGATAATATGGAAATATACATATATTATGTGTATAATTTCATTATTCAGTAAATTTATACCAGAATCTCATATTTTTCTCTAGTGATGTTTATTTAGGATGCATTTTTCATTCCTAAATCACAATAATTAAATATTAAAGACCAAATTGCAATGAAATAGATATACATATATACCTCAGATATTTAATCATTTTTAAAAACCAAAATGGTGAGAACATAGTATTATAAAAAATTAAACCTTCATACATTATCCTACAAATTTCGTCAATAATACCCATAGTTCTAAGAAAATCATTATAAAAACAACTGTCTTAAAAATTCATAATATATTTAGTGACTATGTTATAAACCCAATGAATATAAGAATTTTACCATATATTCTTCCAAGATTAACGACCCATTATTCCTCAAATAAATACCCATATGTTTTCGAAATAATATTAATAATTACCTATAAAAATGTCGCACTAATTAGAATGTCTTGCAAGCCAATGATAGGTTTTAATCCCTTATCATCTTTTGGTCATGGGTTCATGCCCCACCTATAATGTCTCAGATCTAGATGCCAGGAAAATGGTGTCCTGTAACCAGTTGGACACATGGATTTAAAAACATTTTACCAAACTCTAGAGCCTACTGATTAGTAGAGAGGGCCAAAAGTGTGATAGTGGAAAAACTATGCCCTCATTAACACAGTTTAACATATAAGAATAAAAAAAATACAATAACATAAGAAATAAAGTGAATAAAAATGAAATAAATAGCAGAAGACTGACAAGATGAACAACCAAGCATAGTTTTATACAAAAGATGTAGCACCATACTATATGTTATAAGAAATCTTCCAAAAACATTACAACACAACAACACATAATATATGTCTCAAAAGAACAAAAGAAGAAAAAAGAGGCTAGGAAGCCTCACAAGCCTCATCTCGGTCCCATGTTCTCATAATCTGGAGCACCACATCATATACCTATAGTAGGTCACCTTTCACGATCAACACCTTCAATCATATAATCTATTTGGTCCCAAAATCTTGACCAAATAGGGTATGAGACTAAATCCTAGCAGGGAACCACCAAATATCCGTGTCAATATGTCAGTGAATATATATATATATAATAAGTAGTGTAAAATAGGAAAATCATTAAACATTATGCACTGAAAAGTAGGCACATCAGATATCTCAAAAGACAAAGTAATCGAGTGTGGGTAAAGACCGAATCCAAGCTTGTGCTTTTGCTTGGTAGACACGTCACAAGTCATTTCATTTTATTATTCAATTTGTAACTGAGTCCAGTCCTGACATTATATGGTGGAAATTAAGTATCACTTCTGGCGTGTTAATCCCAAAACATATAACTGTAGTATAAAATAACGCCAAACTAGATCAAAACCAGCTATATAAGAGTTTTAGCTGTTGATCAAGGTCGAAACCCAGTGTATAAGAATTTTAGCATGTGCTATTGTCAAAACCCAGTTCATAAGCATTTTAGAATATATTAGGTTCTAGCTCAGTGTATAAGAATTTCAGTATAAGGAAAACACATGTATCTTACACTATAACATGGTTAACAACATAATAACTAATGTGGGAAAAAAATTCTATTAACCACATTCATTTTAATTAACCCAGAAAGGAAATCAAATGGTCCTTGGACAAATATCTAAACATCGGTCATACAAGGGGGAACACACCCAAGAGGTGGCCTTTAATCAATTCAAACGATCTCAAACATACTTTTGTTCAATTAATTAATTACTTAATCAACATTAGGTAATAACATGAGTCAATTCTATTAAAGGAGACACCATAAACTTGGGCGTATGACACTCTAGCACATATAATCAAAATTGAAATTCATGAAAGGTATAGTACCACCTACCTAGTACTCGTACGACCCTACACATCCATAGTCAGGATTTGATTCAACGTAGAATAGAGTAGATCTAAAAAATGGGTATAAATTTTCATCATTAAACAACTTGATCGAGATAAGAAATAAGGAATAAAATATCAATAGGAATGGAGTGATCATTGAGAGGATTACAATGGATCCTACAGTGTTTGAATCAGATATCGTATAAAAAATCGGGATCCAAACACTAATTTGGATTTTTGAGGCATGTCATATGTTAAAAGGGAGTTATTTCAGTCTATCTAGAAAAACAATTTTACAGCCCAAAATAATAATTATAAAAAGTTACACGGTGTGTACTTGAGACTACATGTCATGTTCGTACAACTCCTGGTCAGACCATTACATAGTTGTGTACTGGGATTACATGGCCTGTATCCCTCCATACACGGCCTGCACATAACATTACATGGAAGGTAGTCCCCAGTCACATTGTTTAATAGAATTTCTGTGAGTCGTTGACCTATTATCCCCAATTGTTTGGAGTATAAAAATAAAAATAATGGTTCATACCTCAAAGGAAGTACCACGTTCTTACATGCTTCCCACCTTAATGAGAATCATCCATGAATTTCTCTTTCAAGTGTGATGATATCATATTTGAGAAAAACTATGGCCACTAGTATCATACATCGATCTCCCTCTTCAATGTATTATCCTTCACTGATTCATCTAAAGGAACAGACTGGCCATGGAGAGACTTCATGCTGCGATCCAAAAAATGAATTGGATGCTCCTCAAAGGATGAATCTCCCTGAAACTCCACTTCCTTGGGATTAATGGCATGAAGTTGTTTTGAAAATTAAAATCGCAACTGAGAAATGTGGAAGATGTTTTGCATATCCCTGCACCTCAAATCTAACTTCAATCGATAGGCAACTGGCCTAACCATATCCAGAATCTCCAATGGACCGACTTCACTCGATGAAATATTACCCCATCTATTGATCCTCTTATGTCCCAACCACATTGAAATACGTATGAAAAATCAATTCCCAAACTCGATCTCTATTGGTCATGTATGGTGATTAGAGTATGAATGTTGATGAGACTGTGCGGTAGCCAACCTCTTCTGAATCATTTAAACCTTCTTAGTGGTCACCTGGACAATATGAGGACCCAACATCGCTGACTCTCCTCCCTAAAACCCATATAGGGTGATCAGGATGACCTATAGCACATATATTCATATGGGACCATATGAATAGTATCCCAGAATATATTTTTGTACGAGAACTCAAAAAGGGGTATTTGTGCCTCCTAGGAACCCCTGAAATCTAGGATCCATGCCCAAAGCATGTCCTCTAACACCTAAATCATGCCCTTTGACTGGCCATCTATTTGGGGGTGTTAATATAAGTTCAGAAGAACATTTGTACCAACATACCACTATATCTCGTTCCAGAAATGCGAATTAAAACATGCGTCCCTATTCGAAATGATAGAATGTGGAAACCCATATAGTCTTACAATATCACGGATGTACACCCTCCCAAGCTCATCAACATTGGCAGTTTCCTTGATTTTTAGGAAATGTGCAATATTTATTATACTAGAAAACAAAACCCATACTACATCATTACTATGGGGAAACATTTGTAAACAGATTAAGAAATTCAGCACAACATCCTTCCATTTCCACTCAGGAATGAGTAGCTGCTGCAAAAGTCTAGCTTGTTTTTTGTGTTATACCTTCACCTATTGATAGGTGTAACATATCATAACAAACCTAGATACATGACACAATATACAAGGACACTAGTAATGAAAATGTAAATCCTAAAACATATTAGTTACACCAGGATGCACTACCCAAACTAAAGTATGAAAATCCCACATCAGCTCCCCATGCATGTCTGTTGACTCCCACACACGACCATGTAACCATGGAACCACATTTTTACCTGTGGCCCAACCAGGACGAGTGTCCTCAACAGACACACTCTCCCATATAACTAGGCCTCCAGAATCCGATAACATCCTCATGCTCACTATATCTAGTAGGGTATAAGTAACCTCTATGTATGATAGAATGTTTTGTCCCAAAATGTCATGCACCTATAGGTGCATCTCATAAAACAGCACAATAAGATGCCACTAGCTACTGCACTATTGCACTAACTTCATCTGAGTCCTCTTGATCATTGCATAAGTCACTACATTTCCTTTCTCAGGTGTGTAGGAAATACCGAATTCAAAAGACTAATGGTATTCCACCCACCATCCCTACCTCATATTCAGATCATGCTGATTAAAGTCATACATGAGACTTTTTTGGTTCATGTAACCCACAAAATACTCCCCCAATAAATATTGTCTCCAAAAAATAGGGAATGAACAACCATGTATAACTCATGATAAATTTTATATTATTTCCTATCACATTTCCTCAACTGTTGAGACACATATGCAATGCTTGATCCCCCTACATAAGCACTGCTCCCTGCCCGATACCTGAAGCGTCATAGTACATAGTGTAACTCCTTTCCCAGATCTGTAAAAATTAGTATTTGTACTAACATTATTCTCCCATTAAGCTACTGAATTTACACCATGCAAGGATCTGACCATACGTAATTCTCACCATTCTTTGTCAAGCCCATAATTGGTGGGGGTAAACATGATAATTCCTGTATAAAACACCCCTATAACCAGCAAACCATAGAAAACATTTCAACTCAAAGATTTTATTGAGATTCTACCAGGTAATAACTAATCACACATTATCTAGGTCCACATATACTCATGTCTTCGAGAGGAAAAGACTCAAGAAATGAATATGATCCATCCAGAAGTGGAACTTTGTGAGCTTAGCATATATCTAATACTCTATCAGTGTATTCAAAGTGTTTTCATGATGGTTGGCATGGTCTTGTCCATTGTGAGAATACACCAAGATGTTTTCCACATAAACCACCACAAAAGAATCCATTTAAGGATGGAACACTCAGTTCTTTGACCCCATAAAAATGATGGTGCATTTGTGAGACCGACCGATATAACCAAATATTTGTATAGAACATACCTGCAATGAAAGGATATAAGAGGTATGTTTAAAGGTTGAACACGCACCTGGTGATATCCTGACCCCAAGTCGCTTTTTGAGATCAACTGAGCTCCTAGAATCTAATAAAATAATTCATCTATCTATGGGAAGGAATTGTGGGTTTTAACCATAAACTAGTTCAGTTTCTGATAGGCCATGAATAACATGAGCGTACAGTCCTCATTTTTCAGAAAATGGTTGGGGAACCCCATGGAGAAGTACTAGGTTGTATGAAACCCTTATCCTCCAAATCCTCTAGCTTCCTCTTATGATCATGCACCTCCTTCGTACTAATACTATAAGGAGGAATGGATACCAGTGCCTCTCCTAGAACTAGCTCGATAAAGAACTCAACCCCTCTCACCTGAGGTAAACCTGAAAAGTCATCTAGGAAGCCATCCCTGAAATAATATACCATTGGAGGAAAATTCATCTGATGTGTCCCCTATTCATCCGGATATACACTAAAAATTGGTGTTGTTATCCCACTAATACCACGATTCTTAGGTTTATCTCGAGTCACCTGGACATCCCCTTCACCCATGTGTAGAAATGATCTTCCCTCTTGTTATGTAAAACTCCACATGTAGCCATATAAATCCACAAATTCATAAAAGACACTATCCAATCCATTATTAGGATAACATCAAACCATGTCATATATAATACATAGAGATCCAAACATAAGGTATACCCACCCATCTCAAGGGTCACTCCTTGAACTATCCAACTCCTGCCGTTCTAATACCTGATAGAGTTTCAAGATTAATAATGTCTTCCAATGAGAAAGACCAGAGCTCAAGTATCTTCACAATAGGAATAGTTATAAAACTATGTGATTTTCCAATACCAAAAATTTTAGAATATAAAACATATGTGACTAGAAAAGTACCTATGATAGTAGAAGATTTAGTATCCTTCTTCTGCTAGGACTGTTGTGCTCCAAAAGTCTGGTCAGTACATTGGCTTATCACATAGCATGTCTACCCTGAGCTGATCCACTCTATTGTACTTGAAAACCTGCAGTTTAGTTACCATGGCCACGACCACTGCCTCGACATGAATGACCTGATGTATTCCAGTTCCTCGACTAGTGAGATATTGATGTCCCTACTACAGAATGCCAACTTTGTGTAGATCCTCTCTCATAGGCCACCAGTAGAAATTACCTAAAGAACTGCTATAGATAACCCATATTTCTGGAATCTCGGCATTCAATTGGGTCCATATTGAAATATGGTCTTTTTCCCCAACTTTTATGCAATTATATACTATATTTTTCTAACTTGACGCTCCGCTGAGGAGGTGTCTCCAAATGATCAAATAAAGATAAGATTGCCCATAGCCATGACTCCAAATCCTATGGCCCCCTTCACTTGAACTTGTGGGAGTATTTTCCATCTAGAACACTCATTTCAACTCAGCCATAGAATTTGTAGGCTGAGGTTCTCCATAGAGAGTCTTTATAAATTACATGAAGCTATCATGAAATAGTTCATCAGCACCTGCATCTAGAGAAAGCACTGGTTCCTTAACTAGCATGGCAAAAGGATCCACTGGTAGCCCATGGCCTACCACCTCTATGGTATTCTTATCACAATCCTCATGGCGTACTATTGGAGGTCTTCATGGAAGCATTTCTCAACATGGTCCAACACAAACTCTTCTATACAAGCTTATTCATCAAGGTGCACATGGTGTGTACTTAAGTATTTCCTTTTAATGATTCAATTTTACAATACTAGAGCCACACAGGTCTTCCTAGGTAAATCTACATGGGTTGTACATAATGTACACAACATGTTCCGATGAAGACTCAATAACCCTATTTTTATCTCACTTGGCTAGACACGCGGTAAAAAACCACATCGTGTGTACTCAAGGTACACGACATGTACTTCAAAAGTTATTTTCTTCTCAAAGATAAGAACACATGGTGTATGTTCAGAAATCCACATGTCATGTTGTCTAGGTTTCCAGATAATAATCCTCTGAAACATCTCCCAAACCTCTGTTTCTATTCATAAAGCAATAATATGCCAATTTCTGACCCATGAGGACCCATATTCCACGTGAATCAATGTTTGGCATCACATATAGCACATAATAACAAAATATATATTTCCCATGGGTGAAACATGACCCGAACAATTCTGATCTAGGAGGGTCTATACTCCTCAGGGACTAAATTTTGGTGTCCAACCAATTCAACCATAACATGTATTAATACACGTATCACAATAGTAGGTAGATGTATCATGGAACCTATCACAACAACATTCATCTCTAGAACTACATATATAAATTCAAAATGCAATCAGTAATTCTCTCTAAATTGTATGGAAAGAATGCATAGTATGTGATTTCTAACAAGTTCCTATATGATGAATGAAATGGAGTACCCTCATCTCATCAGGTTTTTAAAAAATTAGAATCACAATGATATAAATAATAATAATTAAAAACAAGTGTGTCACCCAATGATGAAATCGAATCAACTATAATAGCTCAAGATCAAAAAATTGCAATTTTATTTGAGGTAATTTTGTTTTACCCTCTACCAGGGGTAGCTACTCTTGGGAACAACTTAGTACCCAATCCATAGCAATTCCATATCTGACTATTGTTGCCAAAAAATTAAGAAAACCAGAACAATCCTCTGATACGACTTTGTAATGTCCCAGATCCATATTTCACTCAACTGGTGTCATGTACCTAGTTGGCCACATGACCTCAAGTGCATTTCCCTAAACACCAGAGGGTTTTGACTAGCATCTTGGGACTACGGATTATAGTGGCAAAAATATTCTATCATTGGAATAGTGTAACATAGTGGAATACATAATAATACAATAACAATAGCAGTAAAAAATATATAACTAAAATAAATAATGGAAGATTGATAGAATAAATAACCAAGCATTATTCCATAAAAAATATGATGTATCATGACATATGTACTATGAAATAATCTAAAAAAAGTACAACACCACAATACACAATTTTTGTCTCAAATGCACAAATGAAAAAAAGACCAGGAATCCTTGCAAGCCTTAGATCGGTCCCATGCTCTCCTACTCCTAAGCACCACATCAAGTACCTGTATTAAGGAACTTACCCTAATCAACAACTACAGTGATATAATCTATTTGGTCCCAAAAGAATGACCTAAACAGGGTGTGACACAAAATCCCGGTAGGGAACCACTGAAGATCTGCGCCGATCTACCAGTGAATATATATATATATATATATATATTATATGCATTGCACGTTATGAAAATATGTAAATAGTAAGTACTCAAATGTAATCACATCAGATGTATCAGAAGACAAAGTAATCGAGTATGGGTAATGATTGAATCCAAGCTTGTGCTTTGGCTTGTCAAACACATTGCCAGTCAATTCATTTAATTATTCTATTTGTAAATGAGTCTGGTCCTGACATCTTAAAGTTTAAATCAAGTAACACTCCTAGTTTGTTTATCCCAAATCATGTAACCATAGTATAAAATAACACCAAACTAGATCAAAACCAACTATATAATAATTTCAGAAGTCAATCTGGGTCATAACTTGGGGTATAAGAATTTCAGCATGTGCATGGGTCTAAACCTTGTATATAAGAATTTTAGCATGTATTAGGACCAAGCCAAGTGTATACGAATTTTAGAATAATGAAAACACATGTAACGTACACTATTACATGGTTAAAAACATAATAACTCACATGGGAAAACACATTCAATTAACAACATCCATTATAAATAACCCAAATATGAAATAAATATAATGTACATATGCATCCTCTTCCAAATGGATAAACGTCTATCATCTAAGGGATAACGCACCCACAGGTGGCCCTTTATCATACCAATCATTCTAGAACAATATTTCGTTTAATTAATATATTACCTAATCAAAATTATGAAGTAACTTTAGTCAATTCCATTAACGGTGACACCCTAAACATGGGTGTGTGGCACTCCGTCACATATAGACAAATAAAAATTCACGAAAGGCCCACGACAACCTACCTCTTACTCGTACAACTCTCCCTATTCAATGCAATGACTTTATTTGACCTAAAATAGAGTAGACCTATAAAATGGGTTTAAATTCTCGACCTTAAATAACTAGATCTAGAGAATAAATTAGGAAAATACTTCATGAGTAATCAAGTGCTCACCTAGAGGATTCCAACAGATCTAACGATGTTTGAATCAGAGATCATACATCAAATTGGGAGCCAAAACCTCTTTCGGATTTAATGGTAACATCATATGTCAAAAGGGGTTCATTTCATTCTGTCTTAAAAATGATGCTACAGCCTGGCATTATAATTAAAAAAGGTACACAATGTGTACATGAGACTACATGTCATGTCTGTACAACACCTAGTTATAACAATACATGGATGTGTACTAGGATTACATGGTGTGTATCCCTTGAAACACAGTGTGTTCATTAATGTACATGATATCCCCTGTCACATTGTGTAATATTCCAAAAACCAACCCATGACCTCTTTTCCACCATTTTCTTATGTATAAAATCAAAAGGAATGATTTGTAACTCAAACTATGAACTGAGTTCTTACACCACCGCCTTACCATATGATATGGGCCCTGACCCTACATAAGTGTTTTCCCATTTTATGTAATCATGAAAAATAATTCCTCTCTAAATACCACTTCCTGTTGATCCCGAGGGTTAAAAATACCTCAACCTAAAAAAACATCTCCCAACATGTCATTAATAAGCTCAAAACCTTTACTAATTAAAACCTAAATGGGGTGTCCAGGACATTGAACTTATGATCAAACTTAATCTTATTGACCTATGATGGTATCCATAACTCATATGATAACCTCACATGAAAGGATGACAATTTAATGTGTTATCTAAACACTTTTCTGAAACCAACTACAATAGGAAAAAACCTACAATCCTAGATTCAGTGCTGAAATTGAAAACCTTACATTACCACCATTGATACCTATGGACATGAACCTATTATTTCCATCCAAAATTGATAGTATAAAAAAGAAATATTGGTTCGATTACATTATCTAAGACATTTTAAGTTTACTTTTTTATAGAATTATGACAAACTACTACATAGAAAATACCCATGTCGTTTTATACACATTTCTTCTATTTAATAAAGATTACATTATTTCTTAGTAAGGAATTATCATCATATGTATGAGACCCTTGTAGTCCTAATTCATTCAACATCATTTTTTCATTTCCAATGGAAAATGAAAAAAAATAATTGTGATCTCAAATGATTAGTTTGGGTAAATATAAGCCTTAACAATAAAATTTCATCAATGGGAAGAAGATGTTCATAAGTGTACAACTACATACTCTGAGATTATAAAATAATCAAAAATAAACTCATACCCATTAATACCTAAATCATAAAAAGTTAAATCACAGAAATGGGAAGAGTCTTCCTAATCAATAATCCTGAGCCTGGTAATATTAATCATGATCATAAGAGCACAATAATCCTATAAATGGAATAAAAAATAAGTTGGTATCATTGATCATTTTACTTCATAATCCATGTTAATCCCATTTTAGAAATAACTATATCCCATTAAAATCATTTGGATACACTTTGGGGTAACAACATCTTTCTAGCCTCTCAATATAAGGTATATTACCTAATGATTTATAGTATTATCTAAGAAGACCCATCGTTTAATCTATAACGTTCTCACTAAGAACAATCTGGACCGCCACATCATATAATATATAATGGGATCACCAAAATCTATATAGTATATACAATTGTATAAGTTATAATGAGCTCATATGGAGAAATATAGGTCCATCCATCATATATAATATCAAAGAACCACAATATGAGTAAAGTACTTAAATATTTTTTTCATCATAAAACTCATTGAAACAATAATTATTCTTCTATAGTGTAATTAACCAATAGAAAATAAATGATTTGGTTATCATTACAATTGAAATATTATTTACTCATGGAAAGGAAATGAGTTCCATAACAATATCATTGAATCACGATTGACCCCTGGAAAAGAAAGTGGTTCTATATAAGTCTCTTTGGAACATGATTAACCTATGGAAATTGAACTATTTCAATAATAATCACATTAGAACAATCATAATCCATGTATAGAAGGAATTACAATGGTGTTAATACAAAATATACCCATTGTAGTAAGAATAATGTGTTTTTATTGGCGAATAGAAATACCATAGAAATATCTTGGAAATAATCCTTGAGAAAAATATCCTTTTAATGTTGAAAATCTCTTTTATAAACAAAATGTTAAAAAACCAAAAAAAACATTTTCTTCTTATAAATAAGGTTTTAAAACATTTTAGTGGTCACGATGGCTAGAAATTATGGCTATCCCATAAACATTAAAATAATGATTCCTTTTATTTTTTTAGTAAAATCAATACATCCACTAATTTAAAAGGCATATAATATTACTTTTAATGTTTTTTGTAATACTAAATTTTTTTTGTAAAAATTTATATTTCATAAAATTAGAAAAAGTTAAAAAAAATTGGATAAATGTTCTTTAAAACATTATTTTGGAAGAAAATAGATTTCTGACCAATGTAAGAAATAAAGTCATATTTGTTTAAAAGAATTTTCTAAATTATTTTAAGTACCATAAGCTGAAAGAATTATACTATTACATTAAAATGTTATGAAAAAATAGAATAGGAAATTTAATGATTTTATTGAGATATGGATCGTAATATCTCATCATAGAAATTACAATATAAATATTCCTCATAAACAATGAGATTGTAACATAAAACTCTTACCCCTTTTGTAACATTGAATCATAATATCCATGAAAGAATAACATTAAATGAAACAAATAATATTATTAAAATAATTATATTAATTATATAAAATTTCAAAGGGGTAGTATATACCCATTATAAAATAAGATAGTTGTATAACATAATGGATGTCTTAAATAAGGAAAATTGATACAAAAATACAACACCGCTTTGGTAACTTTGATACTGTAAAACACCTAATATGGATATCCTAAAATGGATATGTAAATATTCAAAAAAAATATTATTATCATAAAATAAATTAATTTTCATAATATACACCACACATTAAGAATAAGTGTTTAATATCATATATATATCACAGAAGTAAAAGTGAGACCAAAAAACCTCTTACCTTGAGTCTGACTTGTAAAAAATGTATTAATATTACTAAATAATAAACTCATGATAATTATTAAATTGAATGGGAATCATTTTAAATTTATTTATTAATTTTATTTCACATACTAAAATTTTATATAAAATTACTTAATTTATTATGTTTTGCATCAGATGTTTGCACCATATTCTACTTGTCTGTCAAAAACAACTTAGGTGGGTTGAATATGGTAAAAGAGTTCATTATTTAAACCTATTAATAATAATTATCATTAAATAATTATCATATTTATAAATAAATAATGCTTTTTAGAACCATCATGAATTATTTTTATGAAAAATGATCTAATGTTGTGATCATGGAGATGATAGGAAATATATATGCACGTGTATCATTTTCATTTTTCAATAAAAATACTAGAAGAAGGTTGTAGTGTTTTATATTTCTATTAGGATAAAAATATAATTTATAAAACATTTTTTAATTATATATCTTTAAATATAGCATTATTTCAATGTGATGGTGAAAAAATTAATCTTGTCACTTCGAGGATGTTTTTGTCAACTTGTCCCCTAATGACATTATCATTTTTTTAACAAGTGAAAAGATAAAAGGAAAATGATATATTATATTCCCAAACAAATAATTATATATTTAATATAAAACAATATTTTATTTATACTACATATTTTTTTTTTATATTTACCCTTGTTTCCTTCTATGTAATTCATTATTGAAAAAAATACAATGCTTCTCGAGACGGTAGTTCATCGTACACCTAAGCGATGTTATCATATCCCATAAAAAATTAAACATAAAAGGGTATATATGATATAAAGAATGTATGGACATTCTTTTTTTATACTTATCATATATTAATTACACATCCATCGCCATACCCAACCATGAGAGGTGTTAATTGAAAATATAATGGAATCATTTCGTGAGGTGGTAGTCCTCCATACACAGGAATAATGATTTTGTAATCCATTTGATGTAATTGTCTATGGTTTTACGTTATAAAAATAATATAAAAACATATAATTAGATAGAATATACTGATTTTATTATATCATAATGGTATTATAATAATTTAATGAGGTTGGGAAGGAAATAGTACAAAAATGCTCCTTGAATAATGTTACCTCTTCATGGGGTAACTCTTTTTGGTTTGCAAAAAATGTCTTCCTTGGTTAGATTAAGGACCAAAATGTTTATTCTAGGATTTTATTACAGAATTATTGAAGTTATATGGGTAGGTATGGTCCTGAAAAGTTGGTTTTTAATTTGTGAAGAGAGGAGCAGAGTGGGCGACATTTTATTAGTGAGGTGAGTGGCACATTTGTATTTATTTCGAAAGAGTGAATTCCAAAAACATTTTGTTTCATCCCAGTGGACCTAATAATGGTAAATTCATAACCTATGAAGGGGTAAATTTGAAATATTTTATTCTAATGGGTGTTTTAATAGTTTCTAGGTCATTGTTTCTTTATGTTTAGTGTCAAATCCCTTGGTAGGCACTTTTTTACATTAATCTTTCTGATTAATATCAACTAATTTCACTGATCCTTATAGTATAAAATTAATTTAACATTATTATAAATTATAAATTATTTTGTTTCAAATTAAGGAATAAATATTTCAATATTAAATTTACATAAGTGTAAAATATTAATTTAATATTAATTCTATAGATTTGTCAAGACAACAGGTTTTTAAGAAGTGTATTTTTTCTCTCAAAAAATATGATTCTATATTAACCCTAAAGATAATAATAATATTTTTTGGAAAATAAATTAATATTTAATTTTATATATTATATTTATTTCATTTAAAAATTCACATTTATGTATGGTTTTAATTAATTTATTTTGAGAAGCATTATGCATTTTTTAAATATGTTTAAAAAACGTGGTTTTTATCCCAAAAACAAACATTCCCTAAAAACAAATATAAAGTTTCTTAAAATTATTTAATTTTATAAAATATAACTAAATAATAATTAGGTTACATTAAATAATATTCGAAAAATTATTGGAATATTTAAATTATTAAATTTATTTAAAATAAAAAACTTTAAAAAAATAGTTATTTTTCACTTTTCACTAAAAAATCAATATTCTCTGAAAATACCCAAAATATACCAAGAAAGTTGCCAGAGGAAACACCTCTGACCATTTATTAATAAAATAAAGTTTCATAAAACAAGTGACATAGACCAAACATAAGAACTACATACCTCCAAAACAGACCCATCACCATCACCATGACAAAAAGCTTCATCTGCAGTCATCGTCTCCCATTCCGATCATTCATAATGCCTTAAGACTTTGGAATATTTCCTTCGAAGGTTCAACCACTCCAATGAAAGGAATTTATTATTAATTAGAATACCTTTAGATCTTGTGGACATGTATTGGTAAGATAGGAGTAATCATTCCTTTCTCATCATCGTGGGGAAGCAGTCATAGCCTTCTAATTTCCAGACAGCATCTTCCTCCCTCCCTGGACGATGTAACTAAAAGATGGATGGACCATACCACCCTTGTTTTCTTTATCACTATCAGAAACGTTCCCCCACATTCCATGGACCTTCATTTCTTGATAATTCACAATCCTATTTTGCTGAACCTGGTAATTCGCATCAATCATTGCGAAACAATTCGGGCGTTCCACCATCTCCTGACCTGCAGACATCCCATTTCCTATTTCTTCATTCACTATAACCCCTTCCTCAGACCCAACCTACAAGTTGGATATCACTCCCTCGTTATCCAGCCCTTGGAACTGATTCCCTATGGAGATTGTGACAAATACACCACCATCCTCACCAGCCTATCCATTATTCCTCACTGCAGTAGGCAACCTGCTTTCCTCCAAAACAGACCCATGCTCCCCTTCAAACACACCACCCTTGTTGCACCCTTTCCACTGACTAGCCATAACAACATCCCCCTCAACAAGACCACCCTTCTTTAGGCTGACCTTAAGATAGGCCACTGTCACCTGCTGCCTTTCCCCAGCAGCCACAAACCCATGTAAGGCCATACCATCTGTCTCAACTGCACTCATGTTAGCATTTCCTTCGACCCTGGACACAATAGCACCCATGAGAACAACCTCAACCCCATTCCCCATGCTCAGATCCTGCCCGAGCCTATTCATCATAGTATAAACCAAAGGGTTTTTTGGAATTTCTGCTGGATGTTCCAGAACCGCAGCCAAACTCACATCAGGTGTGTTAACAATCTCCCTAGACACATTAGGCATCCTCCTCCGATCATTATTTTTTCCTATCCTCCTATCTATACCAGGAGGAATCCTATTCTTATCTCCACAATGACACCTATACTATATGTTCCCCTGTCTCCTATAGGCTGAGCAATAGTCAGTCCATGATTCATAGACCACTACATTCTTCCATCTGAAATCTGCACCCACCGAGATCCAGACCCAATCAACTGGAGCCCTCGAAACATCTACTTCAACACACAACTGAGGATTGATCAGAAGACAAACAGAAATTGTATGAGCATCAGAGCACAGGAAAAACCCACCAGGTTCCCAAGCATAAAAATAACCACTGGATTCTGGAAAGGTAATGGGAGGTGAGGAAAACATACCCAGATCGGGATGGAGGGAGGATCACGATTCATGCAGAGGTCGAAAGTCCACTGGAGAAGAAAATATTTTCAACTATTGCAATTCCTGGGGGCACCGGACCACGCCCGAATTAGGTCTTCCTCTTTGGCGAATCTAATCACGAAGTGTCGATTATCTAGAAGTCTGACAATCGCGCCCTCTTACAGATCCCATTTTCCAATCAAAAACCAATCGAACTCATCCACTGACGGTCTTCAAGCATTAAACTGAGCTACCAAAGTTAGGTCAAGGTGAATCGTCGCTTTAGTGAACTTCGACGCTGATATCGGGAGCTGAGGGTTACCAAGATGAAGATTAGTCACTTTTGGGCTTAGCACAATCACTGGGAACTCCAGGAGGTAATTTGTAACAGCCCAAGATTTTATGAAAAATATTCTTTTTAATTTCACTAATGTCTTGTGTTGTACGCTACACCAAAAGGAGCTTGCACAACATGCATCCTTGACTTGCCTTGCATTACACGCAATCGCAACCTTCCTCGATAGCGTGTGTAGTACGCATTACTGAGTTTCACTAAACAACGATATTTTATTAAAATATTATTAAAACTAGACGTTATGAATAGTAATAACCACTTTTTCGAATTCTGTAAATATTATTTTTCAAAATGAACTTCATTTTTGGATTCGGAGTATCGAATTTATCCTAAGGTGAAATTTTGGTACTTTTTGGATAACTTTCATATTCTGATGAATAGTGAAAATTACTAAATTATAATTAAAAACAACTTTTTTAATCGAAATAATTAATAGTGATAAATTATTAATTTGAGTGGTTTTAAAGTATATTTAGAATATATTTTTACAATTTAATACAATGTTGGTCATTGGATGTAATCTCACATTTAAACCAGACATAAACAAGTGTCAATCTTTTGATAGATATTGTTTCTTAAAAACACACTATTTGTTTTAACAGCGGGATTTAATTATAAAATTAATTAATGCAAATTCTATGTTATGAATTTGGTAAAATAGACTTCATTTTTGAATTTGGAATATGAAATATAGTTTAGGATGAAATTTTGGCATTGTTCTGAGAAACATCAATTTTTGATGAATAGTGAAACTACTAAGTGGTAGTTAAAAAAACTGAATTTTTCATAAAACTTAATTTTACCGCTTCTGTGAATGGAATTTAAAAAATCCAAGAGACACGGTTGATGTCAGTAAGTAAAATGTGGTTCAATGAGATGAAAATAATTTTTGGTGAATAGTAACTTTTTACTTTTATTTACCACGGTTAAAAGTAAATAGGGTAATTCAGGGTAAAAATGATATTATTATTACCCTAACACATGTCCTAATTCTATTGTACAAGTGTATCTCGACCAAAAACAACCTTAAGTTTAAAATATTATCATTTAGGCCCACTTGGATTAGATTAGGACATTTATTATTATTTAATTCAAAGAAGAGTTAAAAGAGTTAAAATCAAAGTTTATTTACTAAAACATTTTTAATATAGGTTTATACATAAGATAAATTCGATTTTAAATATTCATTAGAAAGATAAAAAGATTTCCGACATAATGGTATTTTATTTGTAATTTTTAGACATCAAAAAATTTAATTTATTTATGACACAAAGATGATGCAGTAATTATCTTATTAATGAAATATTGACATAATTGATATTATAAATACAAAAATAAATGTAATTTAAGACTTTTTATGAATTACACTACTTTTCTAGGTTACTATTATATATTAGTGTTGATTTAATCAACTTGGTTCGAACATATAATTCTGTTATGACTTTCAAAAAAATCATATATCAAATAGTGTCAAAATTGACACAAAATAGTTTTTAAATCAAATATAATATTATTAATTGTTATTTTATTCCTAAAAATATAAGGATCGGCCAAATGACTTAGATAAGGATATATGTATTAATAATATACAATTTGGGGTTCGTTTGGCATGTTATAGTAAGTGTATTAACCATATAGTGAAAGAAAACAAAAAGACACGGTAAAAGTTAAATTATTTAACTTAGAGTTAAATCTAATTGATAAGGTTAAAATAATACCCTAAACATGTCAAAATACTATTGGATGATAGGATTTCGACCCATCCCCACTTTAGCTTCGAAATAAGACCCTTTGGAACCATTATAAACCGATTTTGACTTTAATATAAAATAATATTTTGAGATATTCTTATGGTGCCCCTCTCCTCCCTTATAAAAGGGCACCTCCTCCCCCTCCTCCTCACACCAATTTGAGCACTCAAGCTCGGTAAAACCCTGCCAAAATCCCTTCTCCACTTCCCTAGAATAATCCTAGAGGTCCTGTTTTTCTTCAAAGACCAATCTTAGTTCCCTAAGTGGAGGATTCAAAGAGGCGTTTCAAAGAAGAGGAGTTTCGGACACGTACAAAGCAAATCGGACCTAAGGTAAGGGAAATATCACAATATCATTTCATCCGAGATTGTTTATACTTTGGTATTTACTGGGGTGTATTTTATCATCCACATCCATGTTTACTCAATATGTAATATTATTTCCATCCACCACAATTTTTTAAATCCAATTTTACCCTTCGGTGAGTTTTTAGTAAAGGATATGAAAGGAATATTTTTTCGTTTTTCGTACGAGGTACTTTTTGACTTTTCCGAAAAAAGTACGAAGAATGTTTCTTTAACTTATACAGCAAGCATGGATTTTTAAAACATTATTTCCAAGAATATTCCTTTATAAGTTTCAAGTTTATTTTTAATCAAAGTCTTTTAGTTTAGAGTTGTATGACATATTAAGAAAGGAAAATTGTTTTTGAAGAAGAAAGGATATTTTCCTCAAGAATGGAGTTCAAGTGTTTTATCAAAATTATTTTCCATCTAAGATAATAAAGGGTTATGTTTTTATCCTTATTATTACATTGATTTTATTATGTTGTGAGGGAAATATTTTTATGAAGTCATTTACCTTATATGATTTGTTTTATGATGTCATGATGTTTCAAGAATCCCATTTTTGTTACATGTGTTATGCGATGATGTATGATTTATGATTATGTGGCACACATAAGAAAAGATTCATTATAAGATGGGTGGGACCTATATCTCCCTCCAATGCATTGGGTAAAGATTTGATATCTCATGAGATAGACATGGCTGGAACAGTAGGTTATACCGGTTCAGTGAAACAAGACTGGAATGAGGGTGACTCGGTTCAGAAAGAGACTTTGTCCACTAAGATAGTCTTGGCAATGAGTCTTGACTAACAAGAAATGATTCTCTATGATTATGTGTGTATGCCACAAAGTTTCATGTTTTATGTTATGATTATTGGGATTTCATTTCACTACTATGATTTATCCCATGTTATGAAATTATGCTCTCTTTTGCAGGTTAAGATTTCCAAAAATATTATGTTATTATGAAAATTATGTGATTGATATTTCTTTTGTTTACCCTTACTGAGCATTTGAGCTCACCATTTTATGTTTTCTTTTCCCCAGGATATAAAGAAAGGTTTTAGGTAGAAAAAAAGAATATCTTTATGGGAGATATTGAAAATCTTTCACCACGATTAGAAGATTATACTCCGAGTTTCCAAAGACACTAAACTATTACGGTCCTTGTGTGTGTGTTTTGTTATGTACTAAGTATTCCACAAAAGTAATGTAATGTTCTTGTACGTTAAGCTTCGGGTCTCTACATTTGGTATCAGAGGAAAGGTTTAGTCAACCTTTGGAAACTAGGATGCGAGAACTTTAGTGAGATCCCAAGAGTTATTTCTAAGGTATGTTTAGGGATGTCCCTAAGGTTAAGTATACGTATAGGTTATAGTACTAGGATTACGCTAATGATCATAGAATTAAACCTAAGATGTTAGATATTTAAGGTACTCCCCCTTTATTATGTTGTTTTCCCTAGCATGATTTTTGCCTCTCACACTATTCTTTTTTTGGGTTTTAGAAAATGGCTGGAAACAAGATGATTCACGATAATGGAGGATATGATGGAAAATGGAATGATATTTTTCATAATGAAATGGGATTTGGAAGTCCAAACATCATTATTATGCCGAATCAGCAATCTCATAATATGATCAATAAAGTAAAATTTGGTAAGTTTCCTGACTCGGCTAATAAGAGAAAGATGGAGTTTCATGATGATCATAGAGGAAAGAAAGTTCAATTTCCCCTATGTAAATCATGTGGGAAGAGGCATCAAGGAGAATGTTTCAAAGGAACTGGAAGATGTTTTGGGTGTGAAAAAGAAGGACACAAAGCAAGTAAGTGCAAAGGAAAAGGTTCAGTTAACACCATGGATGAGGATAATGGTATTGCTACGACATCAACAATGGTTAAATGTTTTAAATGTGGAATGTACGGGCATTATGAAAACCAATGCCCTAAGGTAAAGTCTCATGAAGATAATCAGTATGGTCGTATGGGAAGTATTTATGTTGATGATGATGAAGAGACTACAAATGATATGTGAGATGAAAGAATTGTTGAAATTCGGTCAATGGTTTAAGAATGTAGTGGAATGATTACATGTTTATCATGTGTAATGTTGAATAAGAAATCTCATGGTACTATGGAATAAAGAGACATCTAAGGATTGTTACACTGTTGTCTTTTCTTGAGTTATGAAAGTGTATGATTAATGGTACCACTATCCAGGAAAGGTTATTCAGATATTTTCGGAATTTAGATGATATGCGCATAACGAAGGAATAATAAGATAATGAGGTGTTTGATTGTATTCATGAGCTCATGACTGATATAAGGAGAAGGTTATATCATGGTTTGAGTATAGAGAATTTTTGGATTTTGGTATGTGGAAAGAGTTAACTTTTAACTGCATTCATGTTTTCACTAAGGATCAATGGGTATTCAAGAGAATACATGATTAAGGACTTTGAATGTTTGGAATGTGACCAACAGGACATATCTTATGATATATGGGGATTAACGACAGTATTAAATCTCTGGTAATCGTTTTCACTATATTATGAGAGTGGACTGTAGTATTATGGATATGCCTAAAGATTAGAATGGATTATGTTGGACATAAGTGAGTATTGTTTAAGGATAGAAGTTTTTTTTTCCGATATTATTGATGGGATGTTATAGTAATGTAGTTTTAGAAAAAGGACAACCTGCAGGACGGGCGACAGCCCATCGCTTCGGACAAGGCTGTGGGAATCGAACCCACAACCGAAGTGCGACTAGCCTTTATCGCCTACCACTAGCCTACAGGAAGTATCTGTTTAGTAGAAACTAGTTTTATTATATTAAGCAGTATGATATATGAAGTATAAGTCCATTTTAGGAACCATATATGATTAATCTCACTATAGATCGACTTATGTATATAATTTTTGCTAACCTTTTGTTTGAGACAGATGGAATGACCCGTCATTCTATCACATGATCTGATAACACTTCACGAATAACAAATTCATCTTCATTTATTTAAGAGATGAAGTGGAAATTGTTCAAGGCATGAACAATAGTGCAACTGTACCAAAATAAAGTAAGTATTTATTCTAATTCAAATTCTTCAACTTTAGGGAAACGATCTTGAAAACCAAAAAAAATGTTGTCCTAGTGATCTTATATCTGATTAATTGGATGGTACCTTAGATCGTCACAAATTTATGGATTTGTGATTATTGGCGTTCCCATAGCCATGTTCTCTACAACTCTCCATCAGAACATGATGGTTAGATTTTTCTTCCATATCCATATTTTCACCTATGTGGAAACCCAGTGATTTGTTTATTTGGGTAACCGTTAAGTTTCATACTTTTGTTTTTAAATATTGGTTTTGGTATTCCTTTTTAAGATGTGGGTTTCTATTAAAGAAACTTTCGAATAGTAAACCAGTTATAACCCTGATGAATTTCGAGGGCGAAATTCATTTTAAGGGGGGTAGAATGTAACAACCCAAGATTTTATGAAAAATATTCTTTTTAATTTCACTAATGTCTTGTGTTGTATGCTACACCAAAAGGAGCTTGCACAACACGCATCCTTGACTTGCCTTGCATTACACGCAATCACAACCTTCCTCGATAGCGTGTGTAGTACGCAATACTGAGTTTCACTAAACAACGATATTCTATTAAAATATTATTAAAACTAGCCGTTATGAATAGTAATAACCACCTTTTCAAATTCTGTAAATCTTATTTTTCAAAATGAACTTCATTTTTGGATTCGGAGTATTGAATTTAGACTAAGGTGAAATTTTGGTACTTTTCGGATAACTTTCATATTCTGATGAATAGTGAAATTACTAAATTATAATTAAAAACAACTTTTTTAATCGAAATAATTAATAGTGATAAATTATTAATTTGAGTGGTTTTAAAGTATATTTAGAATGTATTTTTACAATTTAATACAATGTTGGTCATTGGATATAATCTCACATTTAAACCAGACATAAACAAGTGACAATCTTTTGATAGATATTATTTCTTAAAAACACGCTATTTGTTTTAACAGCGGGATTTAATTATAAAATTAATTAATGCAACTTCTATGTTATGAATTTGGTAAAATAGACTTCATTTTTGAATTTGGAATATGAAATATAGTTTAGGATGAAATTTTGTCATTGTTCTGAGAAACATCAATTTTTGATGAATAGTGAAACTACTAAGTGGTAGTTAAAAAAACTGAATTTTTCATAAAACTTAATTTTACCGCTTCTGTGAATGGAATTTCAAAAATCCGAGAGACACGGTTGATGTAAGTAAGTAAAATGTGGTTAAATGAGATGAAAATAATTTTTGGTGAATAGTAACTTTTTACTTTTATTTACCACGGTTAAAAGTAAATAGGGTAATTAAGGGTAAAAGTGATATTATTATTACCCTAACACATGTCCTAATTCTATGGGACAAGTGTATCTCGACCAAAAACAACCTTAAGTGTAAAATATTATCATTTAGGCCCACTTGGATTAGATTAGGACATTTATTATTATTTAATTCAAAGAAGAGTTAAAAGAGTTAAAATCAAAGTTTATTTACTAAAACATTTTTAATATAGGGTTATACATAAGATAAATTCGATTTTAAATATTAATTAGAAAGATAAAAAGATTTCCTACATAATGGTATTTTATTTGTAATTTGTAGACATCAAATAATTTAATTTATTTATGACACAAAGATGATGCGGTAATTATCTTATTAATGAAATATTGACATAATTGATATTATAAATACCAAAATAAATATAATTTAAGACTTTTTATGAATTACACTACTTTAATAGGTTACTATTATATATTAGTGTTGATTTAATCAACTTGTTTCGAACATATAATTCTGTTATGACTTTCAAAAAAATCATATATCAAATAGTGTCAAAATTGACACAAAATAGTTTTTAAATCAAATATTATATTATTAATTGTTATTTTATTGCTAAAAATCTAAGGTTCGGCCAAATGACTTAGATAAGGATATATGTATTAATAATATACAATTTGGGGTTCGTTTGGCATGTTATAGTAAGTGTATTAACCATATAGTGAAAGAAAACAAAAAGACACGGTAAAAGTTAAATTATTTAACTTAGAGTTAAATCTAATTGATAAGGTTAAAATAATACCCTAAACATGTCTAAATCCTATTGGATGATAGGATATCAACCCATACCCACTTTAGCTTCGAAATAAGACCATTTGGAACCATTATAAACCTATTTTGACTTTAATATAAAATAATATTTTGAGATATTCCTAAGGTGCCCCTCTCCTCCCTTATAAAAGGGCACCTCCTCCCCCTCCTCCTCACACCAATTTGAGCACTCAAGCTCGGCCAAACCCTGCCAAAATCCCTTCTCCACTTCCCTAGAATAATCCTAGAGGTCCTGGTCTTCTTCAAAGACCAATCTTAGTTCCCTAAGTGGAGGATTCAAAGAGGCGTTTCAAAGAAGAGGAGTTTCGGACACGTACAAAGCAAATCAGACCTAAGGTAAGGGAAATATCACAATCTCATTTTATCTGAGATTGTTTATACTTTGGTATTTACTGGGGTGTATTTTATCATCCACATCCATGTTTACTCAATATGTAATATTATTTCCATCCACCTATAATTGTTTAAATCCAATTTTACCCTTCGGTGAGTTTTTAGTAAAGGATGGGAAAGGAATATTTTGTCGTTTTTCGAACGAGGTACTTTTTGACTTTTCCGAAAAAAGTACGAAGAATGTTTTTTTAACTTATACGGAAAGTATGGATTTTTAAAACATTATTTCCAAGAATATTCCTTTATAAGTTTCAAGTTTATTTTTAATCAACTTCTTTTAGTTTAGAGTTGTTTGACATGTTAAGAAAGGAAAATTGTTTTTGAAGAAGAAAGGATATTTTCCTCAAAAATGGAGTTCAAGTGTTTTATCAAAATTATTTTCCATCTAAGATAATAAAGGGTTATATTTTATCCCTATTATTACATTGATTTGATTATGTTGTGAGGGAATTATTTTTATGAAGTCATTTACCTTATATGATTTGTTTTATGATGTCATGATGTTTCAAGAATCCCATTTTTGTTACATGTGTTATGCGATGATGTATGATTTATGATTATGTGGCACACATAAGAAAAGATTCATTATAAGATGGGTGGGACCTATATCTCCCTCCAATGCATTGGTTAAAGATTTGATATCTCATGAGATAGACATGGCTGGAATGGTAGGTTATACCGGTTCAGTGAAACAAGACTGGAACGAGGGTGACTCGGTTCAGAAAGGGACTTTGTCCACTAAAATAGTCTTGGCAATGAGTCTTGACTAACAAGAAATGATTCTCTATGATTATGTGTGTATGCCACAATGTTTCATGTTTTATGTTATGATTATTGGGATTTCATTTCACTACTATGATTTATCCCATGTTATGAAATTATGCTCTCTTTTGCAGGTTAAGATTTCCAAAAATGTTATGTTCTTATGAAAATTATGTGATTGATATTTCTTTTGTTTACCTTTACTGAGCATTTGATCTCACCCTTTTCTGTTTTCTTTTCCCCAGGATATAAAGAAAGGTTTTAGGTAGAAAAAAAAGAAGATCTTTATGGGAGATATTGAAGATCTTTCACCACGATTAGAAGATTATACTCCGAGTTTCCAAAGACACTAAACTATTACGGTCCTTGTGTGTGTGTTTTGTTATGTACTAAGTATTCCACAAAAATAATGTAATGTTCATGTACGTTAAGCTTCGGGTCTCTAGATAATTAGAATTGGAGAACGGGATAAAAGGTATTCATGGCTTCAGAGGTGGAGGATTCTGACAATCCTCCCCCCTCCCGCCTCCATGAAGGGGGGGGGGATCCATGTCACGGATGTTGGGGGGGGGGGTGAGTCCCAAAATATATTCCAAATAAAATTTTGATATTCTGATTCAAAAAAAATAAAGTTAATATTATCACATACATTTTATAAAATTTCATGAAATTGATTATATTATTTTTTTTCCTACAAATAAATTATAATCATAATTGAAGAAAACATATTTTTGAAGAATATAATCACATTACTAAAATTGATCTACTATTTAATAAAAATATATTTATAAAAAATGTTGATTTATATATATATATATATAAATATTAGTTAATACTATTCATACCTGCAAATTTAAATGATATGATTTAAAAATAATATACATCATGGGTCATTTAAATTTGGTGTTGTGTGTAACACAAGATAAACTCACTAACAGATAACCTCTACTCTATCAAATATAATTTTATTCTTTCAAAAAATCATGGAGTTACATGAATTATTATGTATGGTTATATTATTATTTCTATTTCATTCTATTATATTATTATTTTTTATCTATTCTTTCCATATTATTTATTTTTATAATATGATCAGTTATTATCATTAATTTTTTTTACTTATGTTTACCCTTATTGAGAGTTTTATGACACCCATTATTATATTTCTATTTTAAAAGGTTATTATGAAATATATTACACATTATATGTCTAAAATAATGTTTGTTTCGAAAATTTGAGGGAGGCGTTGAAGAATTATTTTAGATTAACTATTTTATTATATAGTAGAAAAATATCCACAAGATGTTAAAGGGTTGAGCACCATTAGTTTATGATTTTTCCCAAATCCTTAAATATAATAATATTAAAGGTTTTCAGAATTTATATAAGATAATAATTTATCAATGACATAAAATTATAGGATAGTAATGTTTGGGAATATAAAATTTCTATCAAATCTAGTATGTAAAGTATAAGTTATTAGCACCATATATAGGAGTAGAGCTCTGGGAAACTAGAGATAGTATGATAGCAAGATTTAGATAAATGTTGAGATTATGGTGTTATTAGTTAAGGATGTAAATGATATTAATGAGTGAAAAGTTATGTTTTATGATAACTTAAATGTAATAAATTACCATTTATATTATTTTATGTAATATTGAATATTTTATGTGTTGGTATAAGCTAATTTTAGTAAAAAACATGGGGATAAGTATAAGAAATAATTATAAGCATTGGATAATATACCAATGTTTATTTGAAATATATATTTTTCGATTGTCTCTGATGTTACATCCCATTTTAGTTACTACATGTGGATAAATACTTCAAACCAAATTTACCAAGGGATAGTAACCCTTTACAGGGTAGATTAGGTATTAACTAGATTTTCATATAGTACACGAAAAAGTGGCCTCACAACAAACTTGGTTTAAAACTACCATGGTATATTCTTTAGTCAATAAAATCCACTTTACATGAAATTATGAAGGATTTATTTTCCTAATGAATTTGGATAAAATTTATGAGAGAACCAAACATAAATAACCCTAGATTGAACCGAATGTAAGGTAGGTTGAACTGAAATCTAATGTAATAATTTTAATGTTTAATATATTTTGAGGTTGAAATTTTCATATAATAATTCTATTATTGTTATAATTAATAATTATTCATTAATAAATACTTATTTTTGTAATGGAAGAATCTAGAAGGAACCAAGTAAAAATGGATGCCATGGACATTTTAGAGGTTTCCCCAACAAGAAATGTAATGGGATACGATATGGAGTTATAAGCCATGTAATTTTGAAAAATTGAAAATATTTAATTCTTATGAACAACATGGACGTATTTAAATAAAAAAATACCCCAAATAGGGTAATGTTTGAGTCTCAGGGACATTTAGGTGACAAAAAATATGAAGGAAATTGGATTCAATTTTCTATATTTCAATAATGTGGGAAGAAAATTCTCAAGGATTGATTAAAGAGAATGAGAATTTAGTTCAAATATTAAAATGTGGATCATGTAGCTCATGGGTTTAACGAAAATAGAGAAACTGCAAAAATTCATTAATTCAATTGAAAGTAAATTGGGTATTGTGCAAATCAATTCATTTAACAATGGTCAACAAGGAACATAGTCACCAAGAACCACCTAAACCATGGGAACAAGAAAAATCATTTGGAATGACAATTATTAAAGTGAATATTTATTATTTACTTTATATTTTATAATGTCTTATGGAATGTATGTTTTCACTAATTACTGAATATTGAGTTAGAAATAAAAAATCATTGTGGAATGATTATGGTTATATCTATTTCAGGGTTATTGGGATGTTAAAAATTATGAATATAGTTTTCCATTAATATTAGGTAGTATTAAGATGTATTAGCTCTATTATCAAAGGTCTTATAGAAATTTTATTATTGGAAAATCAGAATACCTTTCATAAATGAACCCATTAACATCTATCTACTTTTACTATTTATTTATTTCAAAAATTAATTTTATCATATTGTTATTAATACCCAATAATGATTTTTATAGCGCCTAAAATAGTAATCTTGTTATCTCATAAGAAATTAAACCATGTATCTTCTCTTTCTTTTGGGTTCTATAAAATGTATTCCATATAGATAATTAATTAATAATTGTGAATATTCAATTTCAATAAGCAGGATAATGTAACACCCCACGATATTAAATTATAGTTTATCCTTTAAAAACATAATGCTTTCAATATATTTTTTCTAGGTGCAACTCTAAAAAATAATCAACTATTAAAAATTTTATAAATGTTAAAATATATTCATATAAATTGTTGGTAAAAATATATGTAACTTAATTATTGAATATATGTAGAAATAATGGAAATTCATTTTAAATATAAAGTCATTTATGTCAATTCAATTAGTGTTTCTAAATAACTAATAAGATTGAATTATTAATTAAAATATAACGTTTCAAAATATTTTTTTATACGCGTTTTAAAAATAAAATAATATTATGGATAAAATATATAGTTGTTATGAATAATATATTAACAACAAGTTCACTATCAATTGATAAAAAATAAGAAAAATAGTAGTTAAGAATTTATAAAAAAGTAACGTTCTTATGATTTTTTTATTATATTTATATGTATTTATTTAATAGTTCAATTATAAAATCTTAGAATTTTAAGTTTAAAAAATAAGAATAATTTCTATTTTTATCATTTTAATATTATATTAATAGGAATAATTGGTGTTTTTATAAAATAGTTCATTTTTGGTGAATAGTAAAATATTGATTTTGATAAAAGGTTTTACTTTTATTTCATTATTTTTTCTTAAGAATGATGTAAATGATTTAAAAACGCCTCTATATAAATAATATATTTATAATGTAGAATAATTTTTTTTTTAAATTCAATTATGAATTTATTAAATCCTTGGGTAATTATTTAAACAACATTACTAATATTTTAATCGCATACAATTTTTATTCGCTTATGTTGAAAATTAAATTTCATCACCTATAAAAATTAAATATATAAAAGATGCATTTTATATTTTAGATCAATATGATCATATTATGTAAAATGTTATATTATATTTTCTTATAAAAGTTTGGTTAATAAGATTATTGTTAATGATTATGATAATGGGAAAACTATTATTTTTAGGGAATTGTTTTAGTATTATTATTTTTAATTTTTATATAAATAAATAAGTTAATATTTATAAATTATTACTCAAATATTATTTTTAAACAAGTTTTCTTTTATATTAAAAAACATATAATAGGTAACCAATATTAAATATGATTTAGAACAGCTAATAGTTAAAACAAAATTAAATTACAATATATATATATATATGAAAAGTTTTATTTTAGAGTGTTTTTAATGTTATTTATAAATTTAATTAGATAAAATGTAGAATATTGTTTTTTGAAATCCCTCAAATTTGGTTACTTTTCTATTCCAACAAATATTACTTGTTACTAAGGAAAAATCTAAAATGGTAAAATGTAAAAAGAAAGTGTTAAAAGGCTTGAAAAATATTTAAAATATGTGAAAACATGTATGGTGGATGATTTATAAAAATTACATGGTCAAAAAAGTTTTTAATTATCACATTTGGAATTATTTACTTTTGGTTAGTGTCATTCGATTATTGAAAAATATTGGGTATGTATAAAAGTTCCATTATCTTCACTTATAAAATGGTATATTTCAAACCCTTAATAACTCATAATTTCCACCAAATTTATTCCTAAAAATATACCATTTTAATCCTTCTATAATCATATCTCAATTTAAAAATCCCAAATTTAACATATTTTATCTTAATCCCTTCATTTTGAAGTATAATTTCAAGAGATAATTCAAGGTGAAAAGGTTTGTATTACTTACTCTTTTCCATTTTTTCATAATATTTATCTACAAAACCTACTAGAACAATGGAAATATAATTAAAAAAGTATCATTGGTTCCATAAATTTTTATTATATTATTTAACAACCCTAATTTATTCATTTCCATTCACTTATAGAAAAAATGTTGTTAACTATGTATTTGGTGGACAACCACCTCCTTAAAGAAACATTTTCTACTTTTCTTGTTCATTCTCATTATTTATCAATACCAAATAATATATAATTCAACAATAAAAAAATTATATAAAAACCCATTATTATTTTGTTATAATGATATTATACTCTTCCTTAGGCATAGACACACATCTGGATATTGAATGTTATTTTTTTGGGTATATTGGACCACTGGTTGAATAATTCAATAAAATGATATCATAGATGACATTGATAACTTAAATAATATTGTTATTAGAATTTAATAATATAAATAAAATGTAATATTTATATAGATAATAGTTATAAAAAAATTTAACACATTATTAATATACCATCATTAGTTATTAATATGATTAAATATGCCAACTCTGATTCAACTTTCACGAAAACATGAGAAAAATATTTATAATAAATAAAGACAATAAAAAATAAATTTTATATGTTAAATAAATTATATATTAAAATTATTATTATTAAAATATCCAATAAAATTAAATTTATTATTCAAGATGTTAGACACATGTGGAAAATGAATGAGGAAAATGGTATGGATTTCTTATATTGATGTTTCAATCAATAATACAATCATATTATTATAAAATATGATTTATTTGGAATGTTGTATCTACTACCCCATTAATACTTTGTATCATTATCATTACAATATTCATATCATTTAATTTTTTATTTGAAATGATATCTTTTAATGGGGTTTCATTTTAATGTTTCAAATGTTGTACTGGTTTCTTATATCAAAGTTTCACCTCTTGAGACATGTTTATTCTAATACAACATGTTTTCTTTAAAATGATGGATCAACTAGCACTTTTATTCCCCACATCATGATTATATTATAGTTCATGTTATTCAAGGTTCAGTAAAATATTCTCCCACTCATTGGGTTTTCACTAAAAAATAATAATGTTAAGTGGTTTTTTCAAACTCGGTTCCCCTCAAATGACTTATGTGCTTTCTTATTGAAAACTATTGATCTGTGTTTTATTTTTAGTACTTAATGAATTAATTATAATTTATTCAATCATTTTTTTGAGGTTTTATAATTATTTCTTATGAACTAATTATGAAAAGAATCTTACCTTTATTATTATACTTATTATAGGGGTTTATTATTCTCAATTCCAAATTATTGGGGAATACTTCTTGTTATACACCAATTTACATTTATATGCTCTATATATTTCCTATTTGAGGTGTCAGAGACATTTCATGAAGAAATATTACATATTACTAAATTAATATTCATTAAATATCAATATCATCTATGCCAAAACTATAATGTTTTAGTGTATATAGAATCTTGAAAACATAAAAAAAATTTACACTAAAGAACAAAATCATAACCCACTAAGTTGTTCACAAATAAACCCCTTCTTGCAAATATCATTCAAAAAAGTCTTTCGCATATAATAGGGAAAATTAGACTTAAAGAGGGGAGACCTCATAAGTTTAGTAGGGGTAGAAAAAATATATATCATTGAACATTAAATCATAATATTAGATTAAAGGCATAAAAAAACAATGTCAACATTTGAAAACCATAAAAAATATTTCGTAGAACATAATCACAAGTCATTGAGTAAATCATGGAAGTTTATAATAAATGATTCGTAAAAGAATCAAGGAACATGATACATGAGAACACAACATTGGCATAATGTATTTTCATAAAATAGAGGAACAATTTTTGTCATAATCATAATCATAGAAATCTTACGTCATGTCTTCCGACTAAGAAACTCATCTATCATTAGTCTAGGGATAACAACCCATGTACTTGATTTTGAATTGCGATAAGACCTTGTTACCCTGTTTTGGGAACTAGGTAACCTCTTTAATTCCACTTGATCTCATAAATCATTAATCATTACCCAGTGAATATAAGGGATATAACATACCCATTCCTGAATTAATAAAAATCAATTTTTATGTCTAACACAACAACATGAAAAGATTTATAATTCCATTATAACATAACTTATGTAAAAGGAAATGGGTTTTAATAATATTTCATCAAAAAACCATAAAATATTTAGAAAATGAATAAGTATTATATCATAGAATAATTTTTCTAATGAAGCATAAGTAACATCGAATGATGTTATCATAGATTAAAAATGACTTAAATATCATTGGAACATTTCTATAGGAAAATAAAATGTTCATTTTGAAATTTATTTTCTAATATCTAAAATTTTCCAGAATATTAAAGAATACACTTTCCTAGAAAATAACCTAGGGTAATTGAAAATGAATCATCAAATCATTGATCAGTCATGGCTCTGGGAAACGTTTTTCATGTTGTGTATGTAAAAAAAGATTCCATTTATATTTTTTATAAAAAGTCATAAGTACCTCATTCAAAAAAAGACAATATGATTCATTTTAAATTTTAATTATATAATTTTAATCATGTGAAAAAATTAAGTTAAAAAATAATATGATAATAGTAATAAAATCTTCAAAACATTTTAAGGGAAATATGGATGTGGAAGAAAACAATTCTTGACTAACAAATAAAATGATGTCTGTTTATGTAAAAACATTATCCCAATATATTTAGTACTTAAAGAGAATAAATTGAAAGGAAATAAAATTTAATCTCAATAAATAACCCAATTATAATAAATGACATAATATTTATGAGAGAAATAACATCTAATTTCATCTTTAAAAATTTAAGGACAAACTATCTTTGTAAAAATGAGATTGTAATGTGAATACCTTACCTTATTTTTTAATTGAATCATAATCACTATAACGTAATTTATAATTAATTAAAAGTTATTATAATTATATAATATTACTATAATAATACTTATATTATCATATATGACCCAAATATAACATTTAAATATCCATTTCTTAATAATTTTTATAAAAATATTCATTTCAGGGTGTTTATTGTTTTACCTTTTGTAATAATATCAGATTGTAGGTTACATGTATTTTAATTTGATCATAGTTCCATAATCACCATAATTTTAATCATTAAATAAATATCATATTTATTATATATATATATTTATAATGATTCATAAATGGTAGACCTAGAAAAATGAATCACAGTATTCATTGAGACGGTCGTCCATATGTAAACATGAATACTATTTTCATATTCTAATGAAAAGAATAAAAGAAAGATAAATAATGTTTTTTACATAATTAGTAATTACTATTTTATAAATATCTTATATATTTATTGAATCGTTTTTTGAAAAAATAATGAAATACATTGATGGAAAATGATTCATATTGATATGTGGAGGTAATAGTCAACACACACACATGAATTATAATTTCATTTCCCATTTGAATGAAAGAAGTTGAATTTTTTTTGTAAAATCATCATAATAAAATATCAGTATAGTAATGATATTGGATTCTTTATTTTATGATAGATACAATGGGTTTAGAGATGGTAGAAAAGGATGTAAAATGGAAAGTGTTCGGTTATGTATAGAAACTGTACATTGAGAAACATCATTTAACAAACACTATAATCTTGAAAAGGATGGTATTATGATTATACCATGACCACTAAATTATAGGATGGGATGTATTATGGGATTAGAGTTGTTCATGGTAAATATATGAGAGTGAATCTTTGTTAATTGGGTAGAATTGGAGGCTACCTTTTATGTGTGAGGTTAGGGGTACTATTAGAAATACCAAAATTATTAAGATAATATAAATTAATTTCCATTTTTATATGGGACTAAATTAAAATATTTAAAATCTATTGTGTGTATGAGTTTATATAATCTCATAAAACAACATTAATTCTATATTAAGTGTTTTTACCCTTATAACTTATATTAACCCCTGTTAACCATTTTTACCATTATTGAAACATCAAATATTTATACTATGTTGTTTTAATGAATGTTAATATCAAAGGAAAAGATAACCATTAATGTAAAATGGTTGATATTACTGACCATATCTAATTCACATATAAAAATATAACATTTTTTAATTATTTAATGCATTGAATACAATATTATTTACCATAAGCTACCACTATGGTAATTTTTTCAACTATTCACGTAGTTTGACTTCAATGATGAAAATATAGAAATGAAATTTGAATATAAACATTTAACACATCCATAATATGTTATATTTATCTATAAAATCCATTTATCCCAAAAATTCATCCTAATTTTATTACTTTTGATTATTTTGAAAATATTTATTTCATTTTCCTCTAACTTGAACATGAACTATGTAGGTGTTGTGTAAGAATTTTGTGTTATCTTTCAACCAGAAAAAATAAATAAAAATTATCATGATAAAAATAGAATTCATCTTTCAAACAACCATTTAAAACCAAACATAACTTATTTTTATTCTAATGAAAAAATGTAGATAAATTAAAATAAAATGTGTGAAATTTTGTATTTAATATTTACTGAAAATAATATTAAAATCATTATCAAAAAAATGTTTAAATAAATTACCATTTATTAAATAGAATTTTATTAGTTTGTAAGGAACCTATTAAATGAAATAACGGAAAATATTTTGGATATTTCTTTCCCTAATCCAGTAGTGTTAACCATGTTTTACCCATTTTACCATTACTATGGTGAAAAATATTTATGTTGGTTACAATTTATAATGAAAAAATAAAATGGGTCTGTTGGCCGAATTTTAACCTATTGATTCAAAATAAGGAAACAAATTTTCATGGTTAAATATCATTAAGTGCAATAAATTCATTTTAAAAATAAACTTTCGATAGAAAAATACATTTTTATAAGAATACATTTTTAGTATAAAACTATAATTATTCTTATCCATTTCATAGTAAAAACCATTAGAAATATTTGAAAATTTTTATTGAATATATAGAAAATATATTTTATAAAATTATTCATAAATATAAATAAATTTAATATATTAAAATAAAAACAATTTGCACCAATAAAAAGAGTTTAATCGATATGAAACTCCTTTTCAATTTCAAATTATTTTATTAATTGATAACTAATTATTTTATTCATTAAATATGATAAAAATATATTTTTTTATAATTTATTTAGTCCAATTCATAACATCAAATCAAATGTTTACGAGATAACTACCAAATTTAAAAATAAAAATTCAAAATTATAACGTGTTTTTTTAAACTCATTGTTACTTTTAATGAAATAAATCAAATACATTATGTTTATTTGAATAAAAATATATATAAATACATAGGGTGTTACATTATAACCCCATTAAAATAAAATGTTTACTTAATATTAGATCACATGGACATAAAATTGATGATATATCAATTTCTTCAAATACTCGAATTCCCATGTGGCTTCATAGAATTTTTTTTTCCTCTAGAGAACATTGAAAAGGTGAGTAGTCTTATTTTGTAGCACACTATATCTATGATTCAATATTTATAAGAGTTATTATTCATTGGAACATTCATTCTCCGATAGTGAAACCTACACATTCAGTATATGGGAAGGATTAATAATGAACATTATCAATAGAGATATATAGAACACATCATAAACTAGAAATAGATTCATTAGTATCCCCATGTGTTATGATACTGTCCAAATATGATAAAAACATTTAACGGGATTGATATATCTATGTAAATTCTTTAAATTGGTTCCAAATATCATAACATTAAATTTAGTATATATTCATAGTAATACCATTTCATAAACCATTAAGTCTATATTTTTCTAATGATTTTCAACCTAACTCTTCTCTCGCTCTGAGTTTCTTTTATGTGTTTCTAAATGTATATGACTTTATTTTTCTGCTCTTTATCTATCATAGGAAATATATGTTTCACTATCTAACAACATATCAATATATTGTATTTCTAATCTTTTTTTATAGACAGATTTATAAGTATCGATCTGGATTGTCAGGAGAATGCTATTTTTTAATATAACTTAATTAGAGAAAGTAATTGATCCAAACCAACTATAAAATCTGGAGAACATGATATTAGAATATCCTCTTGATTTTGATGGGTATATCAGTCTGATCCTATATCTTAGTATTATAAGTAATAATGAAACGCAACATTATATCCATGTCTCACTAAATTCTTCACCAAAACTTCTATGTAAAGCTCCAATATCGATCAGATATAATATGTGGAACTCCACGAAATATTACCACTTCATTAATGAGTATTTTGGATATTTTAACAAGATATAAATATTCCATGATAGAAATTAAATATGATGATTTTTAAGGTGATGTACTACAACCAAAATAACATTATCACCATTAAATATTTTATGTAATCCCTTGGTGATTCTTTCCTCTTTCCATTCCTGTATAGGTAATATTTATAACATCCCCATAGAAGTATGACTCTTAGCATTAACTTTAATACACAACAATATTCAATATACTTACTCTATAGTATCCCCTTTCTATTATTTGTCCAAAACTTCTCCTTTATATCTCCACAGATCTTTATTAATTCTTGGATTAAAAGAGAATAATGAGATATAATCTTTATAAAACATCTCCTTCAAGGCTTGTATTAATAGGAAACATACTTAGTCTCTGAACCTTATCATTTCACTATAATAAAATTTATACTCAAAAACTCAACATTTTTGTTCTATACCTCTTTAATATTCACAAGGATGGATGGTTGACCAATCATTTGAGAATGATGTGATTTCTCCCCTTCAATCAGAGTTTTGAGATCCATCTATTGAAAATCAGGAAATATTGTATCACTTCTTATCCTAATTATAAATAGCTAACATGATCTTTTTGGCTCAATGATCCAACCAACTTATTCACTTACCCAGTGTGGTAATTTATTGATCAGTAATAATAATTAATAAAACCATACCATCTTTTATGGGAAATATTTAACTATTCAGATGTGAATATACACATTAAAAATTATGATCAATATAATTGTCACACCTTTCATTGTAAACATAATGCCTAAATATCTATAATTCCAAAATTACAAAAAAAACTTTGAATCATGAGTCATGTAATTTTTCTCAGGAACCTCCAATTGTAATGTGGCATAAAATATCAACATATCATTATAAATGAATAAATATCCTTGTACCTTAATTGATGCATCATAATAGATCAAAAATCATTATCGACTAATGTTTAGTGTAATCAAATGTGCACTAAACAACCTAATCTTTATTTCATTGAAATTTTATTCACATTAATTAGTTTAAAGGAACATCACTCCCTTATATGTAAAAATGTAGGGTGAATTATATATCCATGATAAATTCTTCACAAATAATTAATAATATCCATCCAATCAATGAAAACTATTAATATCATTCCCCATGGTTTGTCTTAGTCAATGTTAGATAACATCTATCTTCCATGGATAATCCCTACTTACCCTCTATTTAGATTATATGAACAGAATTTAAATCTTATTTATCTAAACTTCAAACATAATAAATTCTGAATACAACTTCTCCTTTATTAGGTTCTTCAATACAATTATCATTTTATCATCATGTTCTTCCTTTGTATTGAAATATATAAGAATATCATCTATAATGACAAAAAAACTGAATAAGGTTATCTATAAATAAAATATTAATTAAATACATATAGTGAACATGGGAATTGGTAAGACCAATTGGAGTCACTATAAATTTATTATGTAAATACATCATAAAAAATTAATTCTTAGGTATATATTCACTTTCCCCCTTCAATTGATCGAATCCATAATGATGATCAATCTTGGAAAAATAATTATCTCCTTGTAATAGATTGAACAAATCATTAATATAGGGTAGATGAAACATATCGATTATTGTGATCTTATTATGTTCCTCGAAATCAATATAGGGTCTAATTGATAAATCATCATTCTTAATAAAAATAATTGGTGTACCCTATAATGATGCACCTAGATGAGTTATTCCATAATCAATATTCTCTTAGAGTTTGTTATTTAATAACTAAAGCACAATTGGTTCCATTTGATATATATTCTATGAAAAAAGGAATGAAATAGTGTGAGTTATACTAAAACAATTATCTTTATGATTTGGTTGAATACCAAAAAACACTTCTAAAAACACATCAACTCATGTATAATAGGAACATAATATCTGTTTAGTTTCTCTCCAACAGTCAAATATAAATACCCTCATTAAATAGTATTCAGGACCCATAAAATGGATGTACATTCCATTAAAAGTTCAGATTTATCATCACACTGATAGATGATCACAAGTTAGTGCAAAATATAAAATGTTACTTCCCTTCATGGAATATTGATATATGATTTTTTGTAAATAAAGGAAATATATTCATAAAATTACGTCAAATTCCATAGGATGGGTAATACCAATATTTAATGGAAGCACATTCTCAAAAACTTCAATCAGAGAATAAATATTTACTATGGTTGTGATTATCAAAACATTATTATTTTCCAATTCTAAATCAATATCTAAGTATTGCAGAGGAGTTTTGATACACATAACAAATTAATTATATATAAAAGAGTGGGTGGATCTATAATAAAATAAGACAAGTTCTAGAGTGGATTTTAAGTGTACCTTTCACCACATTATTATTATACCCTACATCAATAATAACTATCACATGATATTTGCATTTTCATTAGGATTAATAGTTTTCTTTTGTTGATCATTGTCTTTATCCCTTTGATTTGAGAAGTAGATAGAATAATTACTAAATACCTCACATTTTAAACAATGGAGTATGGGTGGTTCATTATATGGATATTTCTATCTATTCATGTCATTAGAAAAATGATTCTTATTATATCGACATTCAATTACCTAATGAAATTATTTTAAACAATTAAACAATTTACTTGTTCCCTTATGATAATTTTAAAAATATTTCCATCCACACTTTTCAAATACAAGAAAAATCAACTTCTTCACTCCCTAGTTTTATTAAATCAATTTTTTATTATCAAAATGATGTTTTTAATGGATAATCAAGTGATTTTGTCGAATATACTAATTCACCTTATTGATAAATCATTTTAGAGGATTTCTTAATCCCCAAAAGAATTAATCGGCCATTCTTTTTTGTGAAATGATAATACTAGAAATATTCATCACAATTCTTCTAAAAGTTTTCTCATAGGTGCTAATTGATTTACCATACATTTACTTCGGATTAAAAAATTCCTCCTATTTTTTCATATAAATAATAAAAATCAAATTAATTATTTAAGAAGGACTATATAAACCCATCACACTCTATAAATTAAATTTTTGTGCACCCCATGTTATTGATTAGAGCACACCGTTGATATTCATCTCCATTCAAATAATAAAAAACTAAAATTAAATATTCATTATCCAAATATTGTATAATGAAAAATTTATTTTCCAAGGTAATGGAATATTACTTATCAAATAGTGGATAAACATACACATAAAAAGAAGGATACTATTTACTCATTAAGGACTCAATAAAATGATGTTTCATATTTTCCTTATTTAGAATATCAAAATTATTCAAAAACTGATAAACTCTCATAATATTATAAAAAATATTTCTTAGTATAGATCCCATAACGTTTGCTTGATGACAAGGAAAATCATTTGATTCTATATAAAATTTAGTATTATTGATGTGGAAATTATTTAATAAATTATGGAACATTATTTTTGTTTTTTTATTTATGTTTAATGCTAAATTATTTTTTAAGTAGTTAATTATAGTTTTTAGTTTTATTTTTTTGATAATTTGTACATTAATTATTATTATGTTAAATATATTACATTTAACGTGTTAATCGTGTTTATTCATGCTTCATTTATTTTATTTGTTAGCATATATTGAAATGGTCTTTAAAAATTTAACATTATGTAAATGTTATAATTTAATCTATTATATTAATTAATTTTACATTTTCTATCATTTTTTATAAAACAAATTTACTTTTTTTATTTTATTTTATTCTGATTTATCAATTTCTGCCTTTTTAAATTTTTTAGTTTATGTGTTATTTTTTACTTGTATGAATTATTTTATTATTCAGGTAATATTATTTATCTTGGCATTTAATTTATGTAAGAATATTAGTAGTCTGTCCAGACTTCATATATGATAAAATCATCATATGTGTGATTTTTTGATATCTAATAATTATTTTTCTAATAGAATCTACCTTGGATAAATATTAAAAATTATGATAAGATAAATATCTCCCCACTATAGAAATCCTTCTGTGTAAAATAATTCAAAAGAATAGTAAGACTAAATAAGCAAACATAAGATAATTTAGCTTACTCAGCCCATATATCTTGAACTAGGCGATCAAACCCCAAAATTGAGTTTGGATGATATAGATCCAAGTGTGTTCAATGGATGTAGAGAATTATAAAAGTGTTTATGTGAAACTTATTCCCTAAAATCTTGTAATATTTGGGTTAATATAAAACAAAAACATGTTTGTTATTGAGACATCAGGCTATGGGAGTTTGAAGAAATCTATTGTATATAACAATTTCAAATCTATTCTTGTAGGATATGAATCCATGACATGACTATATGAATAATAATAACTAGGTTTTATTAATGTGATAAAATATATGTATGAAGAAATAATAAAACTAGAGAGAGGAACTCAAGATCACTGGACACTAAGGATAAAAAATTATTTTTGGCGAACAACATGTCATTTTTTGTCCTTGATGAAATCCAAGAAGAAATCTTCAAAACCATTACATCATTAATAGTTTCAATAAAATCCAAGGTCCACCAACTGTTTATTGTAATCAATATAGTTTAAGATGAAACATGATCTTGAGGATAATATCATTCCCGGGAATAGATCTAGCTGTTTGAGGTTTGGATGTTAAGACTTTTAAAACCATAGTAACTCTTGAATAATGTCTGGTTAATGAAACATCGAAGGATATGATTGAAGAACCCCCTTAATCATGATTTTGTGTTGGTATTGAGTCTTCTGTTCAAGGTTGCTAAAAAATTTTCTGGAGTAACATGATGAATGTGGAAAAAATAAATGATGAATTGGGATGCCGAATACCTCGACCAAGATGATATAAATTAAGATTTTACATAGATGATTCCAGATCTGGATAGACTGAATGAAGGGATGTCATCATACCTACATAGTTGGCTAAATAATATTTAACTGAGGTTGGATTGGATAAGAATTTTTGGTCGGTTGAGATTATGGAAATATGTTCTTATATTGAGTTGGTATTTCTTGATGTCGATAGTAGATCGATATTGGATGGTGGAATTTTTTTGGTTTCGATATTTATTTGAGACAGAGGAAGGAAATTAAACTATGAATTGAATTATTTGAAGTTGAACCAGTGTGGTCGATGAAATATGGTTTTATAAATTAATCATTTTCACATGTGGAGTTTTAGGGGAAGAATGAGTCTTTGAATTCTAGGTCAACATGTGGGAACTATGTTGGTGGAAATATAATAATGATAATAATTTATAATATTTTCTACTCAATTTAGTTTGTTTACTATAATAAATTAATGACATTATGGGGATTGAAAAACAATAAGAGATTTGATTTAAAGTCAAATATATAGTAAGAAAACGTCTGAATGAAATTATTTGATTAAACATTCACCAATTTAGGTTTTTACTTTTTTTTAAAATAAGTAAGTACCTATCAAATATTTGGAGACTCTAATATTGTTTTAGAGATACACACACATTTTGTGATATGGAAGCTAATTTCATTTGAAGCGATTATAGATAAAAGAATATACATCACTAAATTGTGGAACTTGAAAAATAATAGGGAAGAGTGTGATTCATCTTAAAAAAGAAGAATATAACTCTATATATATCCCCCACTCTATTTTTTTCTCCATCCTTTTTTCATTTTTTTCATGGGAGCTTCTTGTATAAAATTTTGATAATTAATTTTTTCTATTTACGAATTAAAATTTCTAGGTTCATTTTTAAAATTGTGATGCTATTTATTCATTTAGTTTGAGTATTTTGGTTCAAATAATTAGAATTTTTTAATATATATTATTTTATAAAAATTATTTTTATAAAATTAGAATATTTTTTTGATATAGATTTTATTATCTCATAGATCATTCTTTTTTATGTTTGATGAATCTTGTAAGTGGAGTGAAATAAGAGTTTTTAACATATAGAAAATTTTATAGTGATGGAGATTCACCTAATTTTTTTGTAGATGCACATAAAAATAATATTCCTTGTAACTATAAATCAATATTTAATCATGTAGTTTAATTTTATATTTCACATTATTATACATAATGGCGAAGTTTTATTTTCATTTTTCTCTTTTTATTTAAACAAACATTTCAAAATAAATATCATCTTTTCCACTATTTTTTGTAGATTTAAATTTAATAATTCGTTTAGAACATTAACTAGAAACCCCAGTAGATATGACATACTTTCCACTATTTTAGTGTGTAGTAGATGTATATAAATTTTAATTTGATCATCATTTTAATGACCACACCATGATCAAAAAAATTCACAGTTGTTGTAGATTTCTTGCACTAATCTTCTTATGGTAAAAAAATATAAAACTACATGTACTTATTCCCATATTAACCTACTATTGTGTGTTTTGGACTTCAAAATCATAAATTTTTATATTTGTTGATTTTTTTAGTGTGCACGTCTGTGATTATTTTTTTGTAATTCTTCCATTGTGTTTTATACTGTAGTTGTTTTTTTTAGTTTTTGTTTTTTATTTCTATAAAATACTTTATCATCTTGGGAGTTAGGATCAAAAATATGAATTTAACTATGTTTTTATAGATACTATGGCCATAATTATTTGTTGTGTGTAAATAACGTCCCATAATAGTCTAATTAATATAACGTAAACCTCAACTTTTATAATCCTTAATCCTAAAGATTATATGAATCTAGAAGAAATTATGTCAATTTTTTTTGAAAAATATGATGGATTTGATGAAGAACCTAATGAAATAATTAAAATATTACAAAATGAATCATTGGAATAATAGTAAAAGATGATTCATAAAAAAATTGAATTTTTTTATGAGAAAATTCAATTTTGTAGCTTTAGGAATGAAAATGTATAGGGGAGTGAGGGTGAATGTAAGAAAAAAATAAATTAATGGGAAGATTTTAAAATTGATGAAGAAATGTTTAAATAACTAACTCTCCAAATAATGAAAATAATTATGTTGAATATAAGAAAATATAATAGGAGTTGAGTTATACTATTTTGAGAAAAAATGTAAATAGATGGAATAGGAATGAACCATCCTCTAAATGATTTATAGTTTTTAAATATTTCACTATTATATAATATTTTTTAATGAGATTTATTATATTAAGGAAAAACAAGGAAATTATAACATAAATGATGAAAACTCTTCTCTAAATATTTTTTTTGAATAATGAAATTAATCTTGAAATTGGGGGTATGCTGGAAGAGATAAAAAATCTATAAGTCAATGATTCTAATTTTTTGGAACATAATTTCAAAACTACTCTTCATTATATTGAAACCTTTAAATAAAAATTTTCAAAAATGATGTTTTATCAAAATGATGAGAGAATGTTAATTGATGTCAAATTCTTTGAAGATTTTTCAATCCAATGTTTTCTCAATTTTTATTCCTCTAATTATTTGTTCAATAAAATAGAAATTGTGTTGACCATCTAATGGAGAATTGTTTAAATTTGGGAGTACTTGAATATGATTTTCTTAGAGATGAATTGAACATTTATCCTCATTAATATTTATTAGAACACTAAAAATAACAAGTTCTCAGGGATAAAATAACTGAATTAAATCTCCATGAAAAGGTTGATCACACAGTAGATGGTCTATGTGGAGTTATTGTTTCAAAAAATTGGTCTATAAATATCTATTTTGAGATGAGGAACTTCTGGAAGAAATTTATAATATTGTGAAACCTGAGTTTTTTTATTGTTCTAAAATATTAACTTACTCATTTTCAATGCAGTCCTCAAATAATCTAGGTTCCAAAAAATTCTTGAATATGTGTGTGAAATAAGTGGATAATTTTTCTTTCTTTCAAATGATTGTAAAACAATTCCAAAATCTATTTTTACTCTTTCTCTAGAAAAAATTATCAAAACTCATCCCATTTCTCATTTGTTCTCAAAATATTGATGTTTATTTTTAGAGATAAAGCTGTGAGGACAATGTCACGCATCTCAAAAAACCTTGTTCACAATTATCCCTATAATAAATTTTTAATATTTTAAATCTGAATTAATTATAGAACTGAACAACAGACCTTCTAGGAATGATCCTTATAAAAAGAATAAAAGTTTCATGAATGAGATGAAGGCATTTCCATATTTTTCAACCATTTATGGATGGCTCAAAACCTCATAAAAGTAGTAATGGGTAATTATTTTCCATCCCTACTTGAATACTCAACTGAGAATCCCCATAATAATGAAGGGTGTTTTCTAGGGAATTTTTCAACGGTTAAGAGAATAGAGAGTATTTTTACAAGTCTAGGTACCAATAAAACTCATATTGTTGTTATAAAATATCTTGTAAATCACATGTGTTGGTTTATGATGGAAAACCCACTTCCCCCCATAAATTTTATTTAGTTTTTTAGAATGTCTAGCTAGGGACATTAAAACTAGAAATACATGTAATGAAACCCATGATTTAATAAACATATTTTGTTTTTTCTTATTTCCTTTGTTTATTGTAATAAAATTGGACATCATCATTGTTAGTGAACTTGATAGCTAATGGGAAAAAATTTATTTGAAAAAACGTATTTTCATGTTTTCAATTTGTCACACTTAATATTTATTATTTTCTACTTACATTGATTAAGTAATTTAGTAAAGATAATAACTGATTATGTATAGATATATTCTTTGTGGCATTTATTTTATTCATTTTTTCAGATTGTTTATTTTCTGTTTTTAACACGTATTTAATGCGAAAATATGTGATTAATTTGTTAATTTTTTATTATATTTTTGATTTATTGTTAAATATTAAATTTTTTTATAATTTTGTTAAACGTGATAAATTTATCTTTTTAATAATATTATCATGTTCCTTTTTTTTATTTCAAATTTTTATTTCATATTCAACAATGCCTTAAAAAATAACATTAAGTTAATTTTATAATTTTGTATCGATGATGAATTAATTTTATAATTTTTGTTAAAAATTGAATTAAATTTTGATTATTTTATTTTATTTTAGTTTATAATTTTACATATTATGGATTATTATTTTTAATTGAAGTGTTATTTTTTAATTTTTTAATTTCATTTACTATTTAATTACTTATATTTTTCCTGGAAGAATATTTATGTAATAAAATTTACATTTTATCAAGACATCAAGTAATATAAAATAAGACAACGTAAGATAATTATGTATTTGATAATGTGCTAGGTAATAGAATCCACATTGGAAAGATGCATAAAATTCATGTATGATAAATATTTTGTTCCTAGGAAAATTCTTCTTTATAAAATAATTATGATATAGAGTTAGATAAATTCAACCAATATAAGATAATTCATCCTATGAAACCCACATATTTTGAACCAAGTGAAAAAAACCTGAAGCTGATTTTAGTTGAAGGATATTTGAATACATTCAATTTTTTTTGATATTTCTAAAATAGTTGATGTGATATTGATTCTCTAAACTCATTGGAGAATCTTGTTGAGATCTACTTGAAGAAAACTAAAAATTATGACTTGAGGTTGTAGGATTTTTCCATTTCTACTTTATGTGATGATTTTAAATATAATATTTTTGGACATGAATCAATGAAATGACTTAGTGATGAGGTCAATATTGGGGTCGTTAATGGAGATAAAGTTGATAATGAGGGACTAAAGAATTTAATAGGAGGAACCTGAGCACACTGGTAACCAATTGTGAAGAATCATGATTAACGATTCATGAATCGTCATCAGTCCTTGAATAAATACAAGATAAAAACATTCACAAATATACCCCATTGAGGATTTACCACAAATCCAAGGTAAATTGATTATATGAATTAAATATTAGGGTGTAGGGGACACTAGATCATGAGGTTTATGTTGTTCCCAAGCACAGATCTTGTTATTGGAGGTTTGGATGGATATCCTTTGATGCCAATACTTACTCTTGAGTAATAATGGTTCAAATTAATTCTGATAGATATAAATTCCAAAAAATGTAAATCACGATTCTACTTTGGTTTTGAGGAACTAGTTTATTATTGATGAACAAAGATCTGTAGTGGATGGATTAAAGTGGAAGAGGCTTGAGATTCCTTATGTGCCTGAATCCCTTAACCAAGCTGAGATCGATCTATAATGGACTTGGAAAATTCTAGATCCGGATCATCTAAATGAAGGGATTCCATAAAACTAGGGTGGTTGGAAATGGAAGCTCTAAATGATTCTTCAATGGATATAGATTTGTGGCTAGATTATATTAGGGACATAGGTTACTTAGTCGATCGATGATTCCATAATATTGATTGTTGGATGATACTGAATGGTAAAAATATTGTGATGTAAATATTAATTTAAGGTAGAAGAATGAAATTAGGTTATGAATTGAATTACATGACACCAGAATAGTGTGGTTGAACGAATGTGGTCAAGTGAGTTTCTCAATCTATTAGTGGAGTTGTAAGGGGTGAATTATTATCTAACTGTATAGTCAAAAGTTTTTCACTAGGTTGGTGGAAATAGGAAATGAAAATAACATAATAACAATTGTTACTCAAAAAATAATTTATTAAGGGAATCAACTAATGAAAATTTATATGTGTAAAATTTTTTTTTAGAGAATTGATAATGTTATAAAATAATAAAAAAAGGTCTCGATGGATTTATTTCATTGGAAGGACACCAATTTATTTTGTGACTTTGTTAGAAAATAAGGAGTTATCAATTGAAAATTTGTGGACTCTATCATTTATCCGGGAGACACTATCATTTTGGGAGATGAGATTTGAGAGGATGAGATTATTTTTGTGAGAAATACAATAAATTTTAAAAATTGACTATTTTTATGATGAAGCATTAAGAGAGAGTTTCCACCTCGATAGAGAAGAATCTCTCTCCCTCTCTCTATTTTTTTTATACTTCTATATTTTAATTTTCACATGATCGATTCTTATATATATTTTAGATTACTGATTTTTATATTTAATAATTAATATTTGTACGTGCATTTCTAAATTTTTCTCATTTGTTCTTTGTTATATTTGTGTTTTTGGGAGAGACTGACTTGAAGTTTGGAATTTATTATGTTTATTATAAATAAATATTACAACATTAGAGTCCTTTATAAAAATCTATTCTATGGAAATATGATTCATTCATTTATATATTTTATTAATCTCGTATGTGTTTATATATAACCTTTATTCAAATTAATGTAAATTATTTAGATATGGATATTGACCTAAACAATTTTTGTTGATTCACATGAAAATAATTTTCCAAGAAATAATAAATTTTTCTTTAATAAATTCATTGAGATTCCAATTGATCATTTTTACATATCACTTTCTTCCATCTCTTTTAATTTTTCTATTTCTCTTCGAACATTCTTTTCAAAATCAACATCATCTCATCCACCATTTTTAGTAAATTAAAATTTAATGAAGACCTTAGAATATTCCCCAGTTTTCCCTATGTATCAACCATACTTTCCACTAACCTATTGTGTTGTAGTATTTTATAAATTTTAATTTGAACTGAGTGTAAAAGAATTCACCATGTTCTATAAACATGTCTCTATAGTTTTGTAGATAATTATTAAAACTAAAAAATAATGTGAGGAACAATAAACAAAGTTGAAAAAAATGTAAAAATGAAACAAAATTCATAGCACGTCTAAATTTGGACACATTCATTTAAATCTAGGAATCTTTAGGTTTAACCTAGGTCATCTAGGACCATCATATACAAAACTAAAATATAATTTTTCATAATTTAAATTTAAATTACTCCATGAATATCCCCTGAGAGGGTATAACCTTGTGTATAGTCTTATGCCCACTCATCTTGCACCAATGATGATTGATTTAACACCTAATATTCCCCATTTAGAGTTATTTCCCCTAAGTTCACATATAGTACAACTACATCAACATTATTATATATATATAATATTGTATTATATGGGATAAAAATACTTTATTTGATATTATTTTAGATTCTCTTATATAATTTGTCTTATCTAAAGGATTCTTACTAATGTTTGGTCATCAAAATTTCCAATATGATACTAAAATTTACTCTTACTCTATTATAGGCGACCCAAAAATTTCATAAAAAAACTAATAAATATTATTATATTAATATAAATTATATATCAATATGATCCATGTCCTAAATATAATGTATTAGTGTATTTGTAAACATGACAAGATTAAATTTTTGTACGCCAAATCACTACATCATCAAATACTAAGCTCTTCACAACTAGTACCATTATTATATATATAATTCCAAAAATATTTCTTCCTGTCATAGGGAATGTAAATATCAAAGGTTGATATTATAATCACAATAATGGAAAACGTGTGATATAAAGGATCATTTAATCATAACATGAGATTACTAGCAGAAAAACATGATCTTAACATATGAAAACTATACTAATAATCCATATATCATAATCACAATTCCTGGAATAAATCATGGTAGTTTACAATAATCTAATCATAAATTAATTAAAGAATATTTTCCAAAATAGCATACTTTTTTTAACATCATGTCATAAAATAGTGTCATAGTCATAATCATAGAAATATTATGTCAAGGTAACCCAAAAAGACATTCGGTATATGTTAGGAAAGGGTTAATCACCCACGTACCTACATCAAGATTAGGAATACCACATGTGTACCCTATTTTTGTATTGGGATATCCTCTAGTGCAGCCTTTCTCTCCACAAGACATTAATATTTACAAAATGTGTTGGTGGAATATAAAAAACCCACTAATGATATTATTATAATGAATTCATAAGTATGGAAAAAGTTAAAGAAAAAAGTTTCCATTCTATAAAAGCATAACCCACTGAAAATAAAACAGGATTCATAAATATTTCATCATCATAGCTATAAATCATATAAATAAATACTAAGGATTATATCATAGAATCATATATCTAGTGAATCATAAGTAACATCGATGGAAGCTATCATAAATTAAAAATTACATTTAAGTATCATTGGAGTATGTTTTTGAGGAAAATACCTTTTTGTTTGGACATAACATCATTAAAATATAGATATTATAAAAACATTATGGAAAAATTTCATTTAAAAGAACCATGAAATATTTTTATGGATTCACCAAATCATTTAGTGGTAATGATAGCATGTCATTCCATTCATGTCCTGTATATTAAATCAATAATTCCATTCCTATCTTTGATAAAATGTAAAAAAACACTTCATGTAAATTAAAAGAATATTAATTTTAAATATTTTTATAGAAAAAAGAAAATGGGTAAATATGTATTCAATGAAACATTGGTTATTTGGAAAACATTTTTGAAAATATTTTAAATGGATATATATGTGGATGAAAATATTACTAACTAAATATTAAACCAATTTCAAATATCCTCAAATACATAATTTCTTTTTAAGCACTCTAACATCATGTATAATAATTTAAAAATTATTATACATATATAATAGAACCATATTCATACTTATAATATTATATATTATCCACTTATAAATTTTCTTCATCCATTAATTAATAAATATTTATTAAAATCATTGTGTCTAGGTGTTAATTATATCATTTTTCATGAATGTTTTGGTTTGACAGTTATAGTATTTGTACATTGATAATTTTTCCACAGTGTCCAAATTTTTAAGAATGATATATATATCATATAAATTCCTTATATAAATACTTATATTACTCAATAATTGGCAGTGATAGATCCATGAATTAAATTATTCATGATGATGGTTATTTATATATACACATAAAAAGTATTTTCCATTTTATAATGAAATAAAATAATGAAATATAAATTACATTTTATCATTAAAAAACCATTATTAAATCATAAATATCAATTTATAATAAATTATTTCAAATAATCAAGAAATATTGGGTTAGAAATTGAATCGTATCGCCACATTGAGGTGGTAGTCCACACATGTGGACAATGATACTTTCATTTCCCATTTGATGGAAAAGAGGTTGTAAATTGTTATTAAATCATTAAAATAAATTCTCATTATGTTTAAGATCCTAAATTAATTATGTTATGATGAATACATCAGGTTTAGATAACATGTAACAAGTAATAATATTGAATTTTTTATATTGAGAGTTTTACCTCTTCATTGTGAAACCCCAATTTCCTTAAACCATACACCTTGATAGGATAGTATTCGAATAAAAAAAATTACCTCTAGAATGTGGGAAGGTATATTAGGAGTGAAATAGTTTAGGTATGTTTTAATTATCATGTCTGAAGAATTTTGAATAAAGGGGAAGAGGAGGTTCCCTTCTATAATTGAGGGGGGGCACATTAGTAATTATACAATGTGTTAAATTAATATAAATTAATTTTCTAGTTCACATGGATGAAAATTAATATATATTTAATATTTGATGTTGAGGATTCAACATAATTTGATTTAAAAATATTTATACAAGTTTATGTTTTTTTAAACATTATCTATTAGTTTTGACCCTCATTTACACTTTTGATGATTACCGTGATATCATTGTTTTTTACTCTTTAATGGTCGTGAAGTCACTATAAAAGGAAAATAGGACCATAAGTGTAAAATAGTTGATATTATTAACCATATCTAATTTCAATAGCAAAGTATAATATTTTAAGGAATTTTAAAACAATTAATAAAATATTGTTTAAAATAAGTTACCATTGAAATTTTTTAGAATATTCACAAAGTATAACCTTAAATTCAATGATATTAAAAAGGATTTAAAATATAAAATTTTAACATATAATTAATATGTTATATTTTTTTATAAAATTATTCTAAAATAATAACTCATAAAAACAATATTACTTTTAATATATTTAAAATTATTGTTAGTTTCTTCTATTACATAAACAATTACAATGTCATTGTTTCATAATAATTAAAAGTTAATATTCAATCAATAAATATTAAAATTAAAATATAGAGAAAAAAAATATTGTCATTTCATATTAACATTTAGAACCTAACACATCCACTTTTTATGCACATAAAAAACAATACAGAAATTTAAACAATGAGATTGAAATTTTCTATTTATTAATTATTTAAAGTAATATTTTGAAAATTATCAACAAAATGTGGAAATGAATTTCAAAAATCTTAATATAATATTCATAATATTGAAATTGACCTATATAATAAATTAAATTAATGTTTTTTTTTGGATTTATAGGCCTATCTAAACCCTTTTACCACATTTTAGTCATTTTACCATTCACTGGGTATCAAATATTTACCATGGTTTCTATACATAAAGAAAATAACTAAAAGGGATATATTAACCAAATATGAACCTCTTAATTAAAAATATGGAATCCATGTTTCATGATTATGTTTATAGCAGTGTAGTAAATCTAATTTAAAATTACCGTATAAAGTGCAGTGAAAAATATTTTTAGAAAAATGTATTTTTAAGTATAAAACTAGAATAATTATTATCACATTACCAATAAAACCATTTAATGTATATTAAATTTTTTTATGAAATATATAATCTATACATTTAATTAAAACCACTCATAAATAATTATTAATTTAATTTATTAACATAAAAACAAATTTCATGCATTAAATCAATTTAAAAAAAACAACTCTTTTTTTTACATTTAAACTGAATTGATAACCATCGAATTTAATATATAAATTTTGTAAAAAACCATTTATTTAATCTAGTGATTCATATTCAAACCATCCAATGAAACAGTTTTGTGAGAATTATCACATTAAATAAAAATAATTTAGTAATATATAATGGCTCATTTAAACTAAATAATGAATGTAATAAAAAAATATTAAATACATCATGTTTATTTAGAGGTAACTAAAAATAAAATATGGTCATAATCCAATATTTGTTCTATTATATGATTAATTATCTTTTATTCATGTTAATTTATGTTCGATTTCAAACTCTTTCTCATTCAATTGCTTTGATAGAAATTTTACTCAAACCGTTTGGGTTTCATTTTAATTTATATTTTAAAATCAGGATATTTTTAAAAGATAATAGATATTTGAAAATTGAATTATTTTTTATACCCCTCATCATTTTATTTGTTCATTTTTCCAATTTTAATTTAATCACAACCTTTTACTTCCCATTGACATATATTTTTATCAATGGATTTCTTGTAAGTTAAATCGACTTCACCTATTATTATTGGTCAAGAACATCTAATTTCCCATGTCCATAATCATTAAAAAATTTTAGAAATGTACTTATCTAGTACACAATAATTTATTATGAAAATTTAATACTATATTATATTCATTAATAGGTTTTTAAGTATTTGTTTATCATTTTATATACTGATCATTTTCATGAAAGTGTAAAAACTATAACTTTTTAAAATTTTCCATGTGAACAAATATTTTTAACATCATTGTCATTTTCTATAAAAATTATTATCTAAGATATAATGTTTTTATGAAATAAAATTTTCTTCTTCTTAATTTATAAAATATTTCTATCTAAATAAATGTTTTCAAATGATTATGGAAATTTATTATCTCTGAAGATATTTTTCTAAAAGTACTAAAAATGGATTTGTATCATTGTTATTATCCTTTGACATACCTAATTCTATATGGATGTTATTATTCAAAATTTTCCATTTATATTCCTTCTTTTTATAGATTTTGTAAAATTCACCTCTATAAAATATATGATTAATAATATCCTATTATTCAAACAATCCATGGTGGATTGGTATAAATATTGTTCTAACACCCTTAATTTATGAATATAAAGTTTCCCATTTTTATGATTTAAGGTTTTTCGTCCAGATTATATTGATAGATTTATTAGGAAAATTATTGAATTAATTGTCTACCCATTACACAATAAAATTTCATTTTTAGGGATTCTTATATAGAAATATATTCAATTTATTGATTGGGGAACCACTAAAATTATTCATATTTGTTATTTTGATATGAATGTCAATTGATGACAAAGGAAATTTGACCATGTATAGTTTAACCACCCATGTAATTTATTTTGATGTTTTATTGTCATGTTATCCATTTTATGGACATGGAGTGTAGTACTGTCAATCCGTATGTTTTTAATCCAATACTAATGATTATTGAAGAGGTTTATTGTGTATTGTTTATTATTTTCTCTTATGATTAATTAATTTGAATTAAATCATGAAAAGATGAGACTAGGTATTTATTTATCCTTAATGAATCGATATATCTCATAGATAAATTGCATTGTGTGTTTTGGTGTATTAATTTCCTTAAAAAGATATTTATTAGAAAAAGGGCCTTCACTGTATGATCATAATGTATTAGATTATGGAATGGAATAATTTTTCCATCATTATGAGTGTCATTTATATTGAAACAATTTTTGGAATCCATGTAGTATTTTAATTATCATTTTTATCCATAGATATAATATTTATTAATTCATTCTATTAGGGAATTTGTATTTTTGTTATCGATTTCTTTAACATTATTTCGGCCCATATTATGCTCACTTATTACCATCAATTATCAACTCTTATGTTTATCATTAACTAATCTTTGAGCTTACATATTATTATGTTTCCATTTCCCTATATTATAATGAAATGTCTTTCACGTAATATTTATAATCCTATTATGTAATGTAGACTATTTCACACACAACATAAAACCCCAAAAAACTGTAAAACAATATATAATTGTTAAAATTTACTGATATAAAAAATGTGAAAGTATATATGAAAAAAATTTCTAAAATATATGTAGAAATTAAAAAATTGTAATTATTAATTTAATGGCATTGATGAAAATTCAGTCAATGTAACTAAAGAATTAATAAGATTGATTTACGATTTAAAATGAAATATCTTAAGCAAATGAGGTTTTCTGAATTTATTATGAAAAGAATATATATATATTATTTATATGAATAATATATTAACACTAATTTGATTTTTCATTGATAAGAAATAATAACTAGAATAGTTAGATTTTTTTTGTTATTTTACTTTGAAATTTTTTTTATTATATTTTTATCTTTTTTTACATTTAAATTTTAAACTTTTTTAATTTTTATAATACATAGTTGAACTTATTTTAATATTAATAATTTAAATATTGTCTTAATATGGATATTTGGTATTTATTTGGAATAGTTATCTTTTAGGTGAACAGTGAGAATACCTATTTTTCAAAATATCAATCAATTTTCTTATATTATTTTAGAATAAGAAATTAATAATTTTTTTGGATGATTATTAATATTTATATTAATAAAGTAAAATAGATTATTTAAAAATAATATGTTTAAATAATTTAACACACGTGAAAGGTTTTGTGAACTAAAATAATATTTTACTCAAGCAATATTTTTATTCACATGTATGAAAAAGTATATTTTGCCACTTGTAGAAATTAAATATATCATAACAAAAAATTTTTGTTAAACATTATAATATTATATAATAACATTAATTTTTTTAGCACAAAATTATTATTACTATGATTAATGTTTGCAACCATGATAATGGTAAATTTGTTATTTTCAAAGCGTCATTTTATTTATATTGTTTAATTTTTATCTAACAAATTAAATTCATATAATTTTAATTATGACTCTAATATTATGTATAGAAACTTATATAATTATTTTTTCATGCATTTAATTATTATCCAATGCTAAATATGAATAAAATAAATCATGCTTAAAGCACTATTTTTGTATAGAAAAATAGTATATATTTATACACATTAGATTTAGTTTAAATGCAAAAATTATATTATTTAGAAATTTAATTTTTTTTAAATAGAGATTAAATTTGGGTTCATCACCCCCAAATTTGTTAATAAGGGTTATTTTTTATGTATAGAAAAGCATAAATTACTAGTAACCAAAGTAAAAACCCAAATGATAAAATATGAAAATAAAGTATTAAATGGATTGAAATATGTTTAAAAATTGTAAAAAAGCTTTTTTAAGGATTTATATACCATATATAATACCATTCCATTATTTACCACTTTTCATATTGTTTACCCCTAAATCTTGTAATTATTTTTTTGGTAAATAATGGTTGTTCACAAAACTTCCAATTTATTCACATATAAAAGGGAAAACCATTTACACATTATTACATAGAAATTTCTTAGAGTTTATTAATAAAATGATTCGTTTTTTAACCTAATAGAATCATATTTAAATTTCAGAATCATCCAATCACCAAAAGATAACATAATCACATCATTTTGAAGGATAATTTCAAGAGAAAGTTCTCGAATCAAAAGTGTTCTTTACATATTCCATGCCATTAATTATTAATTTTTATATTCCAAACCTAAAATCACCATGATATTATGATTAAATTTGTATCACTAGTATACTAATTTTTTTTATCAATCTAATCTCCCAAATCTCATTCAATCTATCCACTTAAAAAAATAAATGGATGTTGACCGTGCATTGTCGAATCTACCGACTCTAAGAATAAACATTTTTTTGTTTTTCATACTGATTTTCATTATTTTTTTAAAAAACCTAAATATAATACAAAACCTGAACAAAATTTTAAAATTATTATTATTATTATTATATTTTAATGATATTATATAGTTTCATTGACCATAATGACCATCATGATATAATGTGCTTATGTTTGGGGTTGGTTTAACCATCTACTTGAACCATGCTATGAAACTCTATAATGGATGACTATGAGAAAATAAATACTAAATTTATTTTAAAATAATTTGGAAATAATAATTTTTTATTCGTTTTTAATGGCTATATTAATTATTTAAGTTATTAATAAAATATTTTATTTGATCGCTAAAATAACTTATATAAACCGACATAGATTCACCTCAAAAAAATATATAATAAATATATACAATTTGATATTAAATGGTATATATTGAATGATAAAAATAATAAGAATATTTATAATTAAGTATCTAATTAAAATAATTTTTTTATTTAGGATTTTATCCACATACCTAGAGTGAATCAGGAACAACTTAATGGTTTCATATTAATAATTTTCACTCTTTGAGGGATAATTCTTATAAAAAATTATTTTTTATTATGAATGTTTTATCAACTTACCATATAATATTTTGAATCCATATTCTGTCATTATTAAAGGAATATAATTTTCTATTTTAAATTATATCATTTAATGGGGTTTTATTAAAAATATTTTACTGTCATAAGTTTTTTTTGTTAAATATTCACACATTGAGACATATATACTATTATCCAACATATTTTCCAATGAATTTTTAATATACTACACATTTGATATTTTTTATCCTGATTTTGTTATATTTTATAATATTAAATTTCTAATTGAATTTCCTTTCTCTCATGGGGTTTTGACTAAAAAATTATAATGGTTATAAGGGATATTTTAAAAATATCTTTCCTTTCATTCTTTCATAATCATTCTTATTAAGCTATGTTGCTCTAGGTTTCATTTTTTATAACTAAGGAATAATTTCTAATTTTTTTCACCTTGTTTTTTTATTAATTTATAAGTATTTCATGTAACCTCCTTATCAAATTTCTCATACCTAAAAGATTATTCTTATTATATGGGTTTCTTGGTTTCAATTCTTAAATCGTGGGAAAATATTCTTATTATGAATCAATTTAAATTTATAGAGTCTCTGTATTTTTTTATTTGTTTATTAGATCATTAATTTTCTATTATTCATGGTATTTAATGTTCAATTTCAAAATCTTTCTCCATAAAGTTTTTTGATTAAAAAGTTACTCAAACCATAAGGGATTCATTGCCAATATTAATTTTAAATAATGTTGTTTTGAAGAGATAATCCATTTTGTGAATTAGTATTATTTCTAAAAAAATCATCATTTTCTGGTTATTAATTTTTATTACATGTACACTCAAAATTTTATTTCATTTTCACTCATATTTTTCATAGTGGGTTTCATATTAGTGAATCCAACCGCATATCTCCGTATTAGTTTCCTGAATTGACTGAAGGCCTCCAGTTTTTATTCAGCTATGATAATACACATTTTAAGGGTTGAAGGGGAACCCTTGTCATTATAGGACCCAATGTTATGAAATGAATTAATTCATTACAGATTATAAATACATTAAACATACCATCACTATAATCTTAATTGTGATCTTCTCTCCACGTTTTTATGGAGGTACAAATAGGTGTCCTGTGAAGAGGTGCACAAGCCTGCTACCTATGGAAAATTCCATAACTTCTTATTCATCAAAATATGATAGCTCTGATAGGGTGAATGTGCATGGTTCTGATAGCTCTTCTCTATGTCATTTTCCTTTGATATAACTTATGATTCATTAAGAATATTCTTCGAAGTAACCATTAACCTTATTTCAATGGTTATATTATATAATTTTATTCTCTAAACAATATATTATACACTACTATAGTGTCTTCCCTAACCATAACTCCTGAATAGGAATAACTTTTCTTCCTATGTCGTTAGTATGTGAATACACTTTTTTCCATTTATTTGATTGGAGGGAGTTCAACTAGATTTTATACATATATTTATTAGGGAAATTATTGACATAAATATGTACACCTTACACAATATGATGTTTGTATGACGAATTCGTACATAGATTCTTCTACATTTATTTTTTGGGGAACCCTACAAATTCCATGTATTTATTCTTATGATATGAATGTTTATTGATTACCTTATTAAGTAGACTACGTATAGTTGTAGAATCAAGATTATTTCTGTATAGGGGTTATGAGAATGTTATATATTTTATTTATAGGTGAAAAATTATTGGAATTATATATATATTTTTTCAATATGGGTGATTACTGAAAACATTGATTATTTATCATTTATATATATTATCATATTATGAATTCAATTTGCATAAATAATAATAGTTGGGTAATTGTTCTTGAAATCCACATGATTAATTGGTATCTCTCTTGAGGCAAACAAGATTGGGTATTATTTTACTATACCTACCCAAAAAATATTTCCTAGACACTGGGCCTTAGAGGTGAGATCATGATGTCATGGCTTAGGTCAATAAATTAGATACTTGAAATCAAGAATTTCATCGAAAATGAACCAATTATTATTATCCATGTTATCTTCTCATCTCCATTATTATCAATAGACATATTATGCTTTTAGTTTCCTACTATTTTTATTTTTTTGGTTTTATATTATAGTAATATTTTTTAGGCTACTATTACTCTAACATATGATCTTCAGTTGTTATCTCCTATGTTTATTGTTAATAATTATTTGAGATCACCACTTATAATGTTTCTATTTCTGTATGTTATGATGAAATGTATTAGAGATAATATGTCTAAAATAATTTCTTATGTGGATAATTTTTGGGACATATTGAAGGATTATTATGGATTAATTATTTTTTTATATAGTGGAAAAGTATTTCCATTAGTTGAGAAAGACATGGTCTTTATTAGTTTTTGATTTATCCAAATTAACTATATTTATAAACTTAAATGGTCATGGGAAATGTTTGTAATTATTTTTTTCCTTTAAGTCGTGTAATTAAAAGATAGTTATATCTATGGATCTATAGGTGGTATCGAATCCAAAATGTAAAAAATGTTTTATTAGAACAATATTTGGGAGTGTGGGTTCTTTGTGATACTATACGAATAACCAAAAATTTCTAATAGTCTCATCAGAGAAATCTATATTGTACATTAATGTAATTATATGTTTTCATTGATTGTGTAAGTATTATGAGATGGGTATTAATGGTTAATGTGGATACATAAAAATAATATATGGTATCAACTATATACATAGTAATAACTCCATTATTTCAATGGTTATATAATATTAATATGAAGTACAATTAAAATTGATTGAATTTGATAGTAAGATCAAATTTTCATGGTTCTTGTAAAATAAATATGCTCTAGTGTAAAAATATTTTTATATCATATATGGGACTATATATTATATGTATCATTAACAAGGTTCTATAATAGAATTAATTTCATGAAAAAGATATGGTTTTTAAAATTGTTAAAAGGTAATTTTATAAATATAATTAAATGAAAAAATTGACGAGACTCTGAGATATTTTTGAATGTTTTTTATAGAGTTATTAATTTGTATTTTAATCCATATAATGAAACCAAATATTATATCTAAAGGGTATGAATATTTAAATATTTTCATATAAATATCACAAGATTAAATATTAAGAAGTTAAAAATATTAAAAATTAGAAAATATACATATAATAATTCTATGTTTATAAAAAAGGATATAAGTTGAAAATAAGAAATACAAAATGGTCTGATATTTATAGATACTGATGTGACACTACTAAAAAATAATTATAATTATATGGGAGCTATTATTATGACAAAATTTTCAAATGATTCATGAAGAGATAATAAAATGTGATTCTTATTTATAAAATAGTTGATTAATTAATATGATGAAGGATGATTTGAAATTATATAGAACATCAGATGGTTGGTGAAAATCAGAACATCTAAGAGTTTCCTTATACAAGATATTACATACTTTAATTACATTAATATTAATAGAGGAAGATGATATATCTGTAAATGATGGGGAATTCTGAATATTGTTGAATATATTTTTCATTAGTTGTGAACATTATTTGTAAATAGTAGAGATCCTTAATAAATAATCTTTTTAGATAAAAAACTATTAGGATTTAATGTATTAGGAAACACTATTAGGGTAAAATATTGTATCTTATCTAATATAATATCATTATGATATTATTATATATATGTGACACATATTTCATGAAAAAGAACATGTATATAACCATTCAACATGGAAAAACCTATGAAAAAGGACCATTTTCCTTTGTCCATTAATATGTTTCATTAAATGTATATTAAACATGTAATATTTTACTAGTAAATCCATTAATCTTATTACGTTTAGAGGATTAAGTTGAAAATAATTCAGTATAAATATTCCCAAGCAGATTTACCCCCTTTCTGGGTGGGTAAAAAAATTTCTTGGGATTCATATATGGTATTAAAAAACATTTCTACCTATGATTGGATATATAAAATTTTAAGGATTATTTTTAATATCGTTTATGAAATTTTGATTTGAATTAGTCTATCAATTTCCCCATATTTATATTATACATGTTAGAGACAAACTAGAGAATATTTTTTCCAAATTACTGAAGAGAAATATTTTGAAATAATAAAATAAGTTAAATAATATATCATCAAAGGTAAAATAAGAGAATGATTCATCGATAATCGAATTTCATTACATTATATTATTTTATATAATATATATTTAAAATTAACATTTTTAAGAGTCTATTTTTGGATTTTATGTCTATATTTCTATTGAAACACTTAGTGTTTTTTTATTTTGAAATAAATGATTTCATTAAATAGATCCTCAAAGAATTGTACACATTTATATTTGAGTTTATCAAGGATGCATTGGTGGAAATGAAAAATCAAGGGATGGAGACAGGTGAGTTGGAGATAGAATAATCTAATAATATACCAATATGAAAAGCACTCAAAAAAGATGAATTTAAGGTTTAATTTTCATTATTATTTAAAGGAATGCACTAAAAAATTTATAAATAATTAAAACATGTAATTTTTGAGAAATTTGAGACTTGTAATGCTCTTAATGTGAGGATCATTTCATCATATAAAAAATATACCTTTAATATCAAAAATAATCAGTTGGAAATTAAATATAATTTGATAATGGGGAATTAAAATATTATCTATGAAAATAATCCGACGTACAATGATCATGAAAGGAATATTGAGATAATTTTATGTTAATGTGAAGATAGAGTAGAGTCAGTTAAAGATTAAAAGTATGTTTTGAATCTGAAATGTCGTGAGTTGGATGTAAAGATGTGAAATATGAAAGTATTTTATGATGAATAATCAAAATTTTATAAGTAAATTGTTTTATCCATCATGAAATATAATTAGGGTTTTAATTTTACAAGACCTCATTCAACTGTTATTAAGGACATGAAATTAATTTTAAAAATAAAAGATGTTCGATTAAATAAAAGAGTGGTAAATTGTGTTTTAAAAAAAGTTTGTTCTAATACCATTTCTATGAGAATTATTTTATTAAAATAATATTTTGGAATAATATGGTTTAATATAGGTAATAAAAACCCACCACTATATCAAATGAATATATATTCAATAGAGGAAAAATTTGTTCTATTATATAATATAAAATGGATGGATATTTGGATGGAAAATAAAAATTTGATAAATCTTTCCACAATTTATTTCAAAAGAATAAATAAATATTTATTATTTATTAGTGTGTTTGATAATTGTTTAGAAATATAGTGACTAATTATTATAATAATTATTCAATTTATAAAAGATAAAAAAGGGCCTCATTCAGGGAGATTAGTTTCGTAAGATGTAGAATTTTGTATATGTTATGGAATAATATATAGAAGAATAATGATTTTAATATATCCCTATTTAATATATTTAAAATATTATAATATTTTTATTAAAATTGGGATTAGAGTGGTCATTGGGATTACGAATTATAGTTTAGATCAATTAATCTTGTTTTATATGATTGTTAAAAGAATACTATAAAGTATAATCAGTAAATAATGACTGAAATAATATGAGTTCCCATTGGGGTCTTTGTTAAGAAAATTTACAAAAAAATACACCGCAAAAGAGTAAAGGTGATGCTTCACTAAATTTTGGATGAAATGTTTTCAAATATGAATGAAATGAAATCACGAGGGATCACATTAAACAAGTTATGAGTGTGGTTATTGAATGAAGTAAGTTAGATTAAATAGGAAAAGAAAGTCAAGTATTATGTAAGAGGTTTGTATTTGTCGAATCCATTTTTTTGTGGATATTGAGACACATTTCCTAGAGTGGTATACAATAACAATTATATTTTCCCAATGAATAATAATGGATTAATATGATCATCTCCCTTAAAGAGTTTTTTTGATTACTCACTACTCTAGTTAACTATTTAATAATTTTGGTATTTTTATAATTTAATAGAATTTATTTGATGTGGGGGATTTTCTATGTGTAATGTAAAATTAATGAATATAAATGATTGAAATTAAAAACCTAAACAAGTGTCACTGTGGATGATTATTATTCATTGAAGATAGGGGAGCTCCCGAAGCCACAAATGGTAATGGAACCCTAGCTCATGCCCGAATAAGATCCCCCCCTTCCTGGCAGTGGGAAGGGGGGGATGGTCTGATTTTTCCACCTCTGAAGCCACGAACCCCATTTTTACCCTTCTTCTACCCTAATTATCTCTCGAAGTTCCCCAATATTGTGTTAAGTCCAAAGGATCCTGATCTTCACCTTGGTAACCCTCAGCTTCCGATCTCAGTGTTGGAGTTATCTACAACGACATGTTATTTAGGTCTGACTCTGGTGGCTCGATTCAACTCTTGAAGACTATCGGTCGAGGAGTTTGATCAGATTGTTTTTGGAAAATGGGATCTGAATGATCACGCAATCGTCTTCCATCCAGATAGTCACCAATTAATGATTTGATTCACCTCAGAGGAAGACTAGATACATGCGTGGTCCAGTGCCCCCAGGCGTTGTAATGATTGCATATTTTTCCTCCTTTCGGTGGACATTCGATTTCTGTATGAACCGTGATCTAACCTATGTTCCTATTTAGGTAAGTCTCCATCATATACCCTTACCTTTCCAAAATCCAGCGATTATACGTACACTTGGGAACTTGGTAGGTCATTTCCTGTGTACTGATCCTCTACATCCACTATGAGTCACCCCATCAACCCTCAGATCTGTGTGAGGTGGATATCTCGAAACCTCTAGTGGAATGAGTATGGATTTCATTGGGTGAGGAATTTAGATGAATGAAGGTTATGGTTTATGAATCAAGGACTGATTACTGATCAAAATACAACATCTTGGGGCACTTATATTATAGGTGTCATAGTGGAACCATTAGAAGGAGGTCATCATCTCCAGAGAAGAGGCTGGGTAAAACTATTGATAGGGTAGGATGCCTTCTGTGGATGTTGGACATGGAAACGCCTCTGATTTGGGTCCCTGGGTTACAACAGTTCTAGGGAAACCATTAGGGGATCTAGCTAATCCTTTGTATCTACAGTGCTGAATAGACTTGGCCAGGATATGAATCACGGGGATGGTGTAAAGGGAACTACTATCCAGAGTACTTCTGCTACTGGTGGTATGGCTTCAAGTGGGACTGTGGTTGCAGGGAAGAGTCAGCAAGAGTCAGGGGATCCTTATTTTGGCCTTTCTCCTCTTGATAGCTTCTAGAAGGTGGGTGTTCTTCTTTAGGGTACTATTGTTGTGGCTAGTGAGGGGAAAGGGTGCAGTGGGGGTGGTGTGATGGAAGAGAAGGAGGGACCTACTTTCGATATAACTATGGATAGAAGGCTGCATGTTGCAACCAAGAATTATGATGTAAGTCATGTTGTGGGGGATCGAGAGGGTTTTGCTGATGGGGTTTATGGACAGCCTAATAAGGATGGTGGTATTCTAGTCATAGTATCCACGGGAAACCATTTTCATGGGATGGAGCATGAGGGATTGGAAGGAAATTTTCATATTGATCCTCAGAAAGATGATGTAGTGACTGATGTTTTGGGTAATGGGATATGTGCATGACAGGAGTTAGAGCCTGTGCTTGGGGTTAATTATTATTTTCAAGTGGTGAGAGTTGTCTCGTGGAGGTGTTGGAAGTTGCTAATTGGTCTCAAAGACGTAAGTTGAGTGATGCTAATGTGATTATTGAAATTGAGACTGCAAATAAGTTCCAAGGATTTGAACAGAAGAACGCGAAGAAGGATGCTCAAATGGATGAAGGTGGCAGTGTGCAGTTGGGGACTCTGGACGGTCGTGAATCAATTGAGCAGCCTAAGTATCTGGCCTTGATTGATCCCAATTGTCAATCTCAGTAAGGTGGAGGAGGGGAAGATGGATTCCTTGATGTTCATAATTCTGGAAAAAGGGGGGATTTCTCATAAAGTGGAAAGGATAATGACGAAGGCTTGACCAGGCCTTCGTATAATGAGATTGTTCAGGGTGGGGGCTGAAAGTGATAGGAAATCAGGGAAGCAAAAAAGAACAACCACGTCGAAGGATGAAGAAGGACTACTCCAACATAACAAATACGATGTCCACCAGGTCATCAGTTGGGAACACAAAGCTACAATCCTTGGAACAAATGAACCTGGGAAGGAAGTTTTCCAAGGTTCAAAAAAATTATGAGTGTTCTAAATGGGAATCAGCTACTATGGATGAGGCTTTTTATCAGGGATGTGATGACGAGTATGGTTTCATTGATATGTAATTTTCTATTTCAACTTGTGGTACTTGTTTACTATCCTTTTATTTTTATTTAATAAATGGTCAGGGGGTTAACCTATGATGTACTTTCTGGTAAAGTGTCTATGTGGAAGGTTTTCAATCCTCAATTAATCCACTATAAATTCCCTAACAAATTTATATGGAAATATAATAATCAGACATACTATCACATAGTTCAGTGAATCAATATCATTCAATAATAAACCATAGTTTTACCATAATGTAGACGGAAATCACACTGATATTTTCAGTAGGAGGTCACCTATTCATTAAAAGGTTAATGATGGTTACCAAACCTCAATAAAGATTTTTATTTCCTAAAAACATCACCTAGTCGGTGGTAAACCATGGGAGGAGCCTCAATGCACATGGTTGATTATATATAGACTAACTGACACTATAATTCTTATATATATCATAGAATAAAGACTAAAATGATATAATTATTTTAAAAAACATGATAAGTGAGATGAATAATAGAGTGAAAGGTATTGATTATTGTTGTCAAATCTATCTAGTTTAACTATACACTATTGAAATTCAGAATGAGGGACAATAATTGTATATATAAAAATTAAAAACACAAAAAAATAAAATTTTTATTCTACAATGAGTAAACACTAAGGATAATTCTCTATAGATAGAGAAAGAGAGTCATAGTGGAGTAACACAAATAAAATACAAGAGTTAAAATAGGAACAACTCCCTATTAAAATGAAGGAAAATATATATTATAAAATAAATAGTATCAAAAACTAAATTGAAATAAAATATAAATCTTAATAAAAAAAATTCTATATAATAAAGGTAGAGATTATTTTCTTCTAAATAGTATACAACAGTTATTTAATAGAAATATATGTCCATTGGGATTGATTTCACACCTACATCACACTTCAAGAAGATTCTTCCATGTAGAAGACAACTATTATTATTCCATGAAATCTCTTAGGATATTTAGTGTTTCTATTTTTAATTTTTAATGAATTATATTAGTAAACATTTGATTTTTAATCATCCTCATGTCTGAATATATAAAGATTCATGCAATGTAGCTTTAATATAAACATAATGGATATATTTCTTTGGAATGAATTTCAAACATTTAACTATCTTTATATATAAGTTCTTCTAATATCAAAAACAATAGAAAATTAATGTATATCCTTTTATCATATCATGATGAACTCTTACATAGCATATGTTACATCAAAGGGAATGAGTAATTTACCCTAATATGGTATGTAGTCATAGGGGAAAATGTACTCATCTAATTTTAGGTTTAGAAACATTTTGTGCCACTGGATACATAGGTAAATCTTATGTAATGGTCAAGAAAACTTTTGTATTTAATGGGGGGTAAAATATTCACCTCCATACCAAAAGGATAAGACTCATATTAAAGAAAACAACTCTTAAACATCACGAGCCCTATATATAAGGCTTTGTGTCCTTTGATATTTCTATGTACTTCCTTTCTCAATTCACCCTTATGTATGAATATTCACTATATTCACTGTAGTTCTTCATTTTACAATTTTATATACTATTTGGAAAAACATTTATATAAGTTGGACAATATTTAAGTGGGGTTTCCTTTGAATTATTAGAGAATCATGTTTTACAAATCAATTATGAAAAATAGTTTCACAAAAAATTCATGAATGTTGCATTAAAATTTTAGGAGTCATTCTTATAATTATAAAAATATATAAATCACTTGAAATTTAGTATTTAATCCATTTTAATATTAAATCAAAAAATTTACAAATGTGATGAAGATATATTAATTTCCTATAAAATTCCAAATTACTTGGTGGTAAATAATTGAATTACATAGAAAGAATGAAGAATATGTTTTCTATGTTAATCTAGGAAACTTTTGACCATGGAAAATTTAAAATAAATCAAGAAAAAAATAATATTATTACATTCCCATTTATAATAGGGGGAAAATTAAATAAAATCCTTTTGGAGACGGATCATCATAATTAGTATTTGCGATGGGTCGATTACAAATAGTGGTAAAAATAAAAAGAAATTTAAATAAAAAAATATTAATAATAATATAATATTAATATAAATGAAATAATAATATTAATGTTAGTAAAATAAAATTATTTATAAAACAATTATAATATAATATTAATATCAATTAAATAAAAATATTAATATTTGAAAAATAAAAGTAATTATAAACTCATAAAATAATATAATAATATCATTTGTATTAATATTTATGAAATAATAATATTTGTATTAGTCATGTAATAAAAACCTCAATATTCTCAAAAATAAAAAAATACATTAATTTATAATATAATAAATATAATCAAAACATTACATAAATAATAAAAACTATAATATTTTCAGTAATATAAAAACACACTATTTAAAACATTAGATAGTTAATATTAAACAAAATTACATTCAAATGTTTCATCAAAAAATAAAAAACGTCACTGATGGGCATGCTCGTCTGAAGGAGCTGGAGGAGATGGTGGAGGGAACTCCATCCATAAACATTGAGTCAGATGTTGCATGTACTCCATTTTCTCATGCTCCTTCTAACGCTGCCCTTGACACATTTCATCATAAATCTCCTACTGCTGCTTCTACCGTTGTCATAGGAACTGTTCCTGCTACTGCTGCCACCACTGACACATCTCCTCTTGCTCCCTAAGCATAGTATCTAGAATCTATATCTAAGCTCGCAGCTGATCTTGAGACTCTCCGTGAGATGACGATGACTCTCCACGAGCTCCTCTCGAGCAAGACGAATACAACACATAGGATCTATAAAAACTTGTAGTGGTCAATCGATAGCTGATATAAACAGTTCCACCTTTCTCTAAGGCAAACTGCTTTGACTTTATCCATGATGACTCTTCAAATCTGAGGGCACTAGTGTGAACATTGGTATTAGCCTAACTCACACTAATTTTCTGAGAGGTTGTGACCTCAAATGACTACATCAATTATAATTTAAAAATAAAATGGTTAAAATATTATTTGTAAGTAAATTTAAAACTGGTGAGAATATCTAATCTCTCTATTGGTTGGTTCACTTTACATCCTATTATAAGCATCGTACTCCATAATATCAGGATTTGTGACTGCTTATATGAATCTCAAATAAGTCATTATCATTTAATGTTATATATAATATTTTAAAAAAATGTACTTCCCCTATAATCCCTATGCATACTGAATGTATGACTACCGGCTCAATGAATCATATATTGTCTCCCCCAACATTTCTAACCTACTAAAGATCTACTCTGAAATTTCCTAATCAAACATTGTGTAAATAATCCACCCCAAACCTAAGATGAAATATAATCTGCTCTATGGATGCGACATGTCTCATAAACTATATCACTCCTACCTTCTCCAATACTATATTTTCCAAAATGTGTAAAAACTAAGAGCAACGCGGATGCATAACTCCCTGTCATGCCTTCCAGATTGCCCTGCACATGCTCTCATCAATAGGATACCATAAAACCTTAAACTAATTTATAATATCTTGTTATTACTGAAATTAATTTCAAAATAAATTTTATTTATTTACATACCATTCAATGCTTGAACATGTGGTGCTAAACATCAATGGGAATCTTATCCCATGATGCCCATGCTTCAGAAAAATAATTTTAAAATATAGAATTCCACTTTACAAAAGAGATATGCGTAAAACTATGAAAAAAATGAACAATTAATCAAACATTTAGAATATAAATAAATTAATTAAAATAACTAAAATAAATAGGTAATCATACCTCAACGTGCGTGGATTGAACCCGTGATGTGGACGTCACTCAGGGATAGTGTTGTGAATCATTAGTTGTGCAAGACCATTACCTCTCTAAGGCCCCCTAAAACTCCAGTAGTCTGAAGGTCAAATGATCTGACATACTTCTCATCCAATTTTAGATCATCCACCTACAACAAATGATGAAAAATCCTCATCCATATGAAAAATGAAATTATTATTGTCATCAAACTGTTAAAAACTAGTATTATATACAAATATATATTATATATTTTTATAACCAACATTTAATTGTGTTAATGTACATATTTATCCTCATATTCATTCTTGTAGAATTCAATATCTTCATCTTCCTCCTCAGCATCATCAATTTCCATATTATATTCGGTTTCATCAGCTCTTACCATTTCAAATTCAGTTTTATCATCCTTAACATCATCATCACCATCATCTCTCAACTATGGGATGTCATCAATGATATTCATGTCTCTTTGTAAAAAAGAGGTATTCTCAGTAGTATCTTGAAAAAATTCAATTCAATTCACTTCAACGAAACCTCATTCACTTTTAGTAAACTGATTCTCTTGATAATTAATTTTATTATTCTCCACAATAACCCAACTCCCTTAATGTATCATAGTAATTTTCATAATAAATTTTATGTTCATGGTGATTCAATAAAAATGGTTTATTTACTGCACGAATACTTTTATATTTAATATCAATGATTCAATGGATCGGACAAACACGAAAGTTTCTCTTAGTATCCATACACAGACATTTGAACATCATTATGTAATGTTGTCCCAAATAACATAGTTCAATTATGTCTTCTAATAGGTCATAAAAGCCAACTTTAGTTTCTCTATGATGAGATCCTCTAATGGAAACACCACTATTCATTGTTTTTTGATTCCCTGTTTGCATGTTAATAAAATATAAAACCATTCACCAGATATGCATTATAGAATTTATCTATTTTGGATGGTGGGTTACTCAATAGACATAATCAATTATCAATTTTATCATCATTTTGAGCTACCTAAATTTTTTAAAACAATTATCACTATAACATGTATTAAATTTATTTTTATGGAAAATAATATATAATTTTTTTATTGGTTTTTGAAATGAGTAGGAAATATTTTATTGTTGATGCTCTTCTAGAGAAATAATTGTAATTTGTTGGAATAATTTCTTGATATGATTATCATACAACCTAAAAATAAAATTAGATTAATGTATTATTATATAAATTATATAATAAGTGATAGAACCACTAAGAATAAAAATGGTGTAATTTATTCATAGTTGATTAGAATATATGTTTTAGCTCGGTGATGTTCATCATCTGAAATCCATCATTCATGAACTCCACTGAAGCCATGTTCAGGAGGATTGAAACCCGATAATATATTGTTCATGTCATCATTAATATTTCCCTCATTACGGCCCATACAATCATGTTTGGAGGGATATTCAGATTGAAAGTAATTAGAGAAGAAAAGAAATGAATTTCTCTTGAAAATAAGTTTGTACAATTGATCCTTCAACATATGATTTGTTACATAATATTTTCTTCAAGTTCTATATACATCTCTCAAATGGTTGCATCCATCAGAACTGAACTAGACATCATCATTTTGTTTCATACAAAAAATGTAATATCAGGTCTCCCATTATGTCAAACAAAGATGGTGAGATGATTTTTTTCAGTTTACATATAATTAAAAAGACGTCTTCTTGCAGTTTTCTTACTACATAATAGTTTGTTTTCGAAGCATAAATGTCTAAAAAAATATGACATGTCTGTTAAAACATCCCACAAAATAGGATTTAACAAACCTTTTAATCCAATTAGTATAAGTATTTATATTAAAATATGTAAGTAATGACTTTTCAATCCAGTAATATGACCATTTCTGACACATCTACCCAAAATGGAAGCAAAAATTTCTATAAGTATAAAATCTACAGTCCATTGAAAAAATAATAAAAGAATCTCTTTGGACAGTGTATATGATTTTTCTGGCCACATTAACTTCTTTGAGCAGACATTTGAAAATATTTCAAGTTCCAATCACTTGCAAATTTGGTAAAGATCGAATCATGCCTTCACATTATCTTTGGTCTTAACTGCTCTATCCAAAACAATATGAAATAAATTATCAAAATATTTCTTCATAATATGCATCACATTAAACATGTGATGGACAAACAAATTAGACCAATATGAAAAATTCTGAAAAATGCTCAATTTTATCCAATTGTGATCTTTTCCAAACACATCAAATTTTTGTTGGTTAATTGTGGGTCCAAAAGTGATGGGAGGTAATGAAGATCCAATTTATTTTTGATAAGTACCTGAGATTATTATTGGAGGTCCAAATTTTTGAACAGTTTCTTTTAAGAAATGATATTTGTCTTTTTGAAAAGGATGATCAGTTGGAAGATATATGTGTTGAAAGTCAAAAAAACAAGTCTTTTTCCATTGATGATATTAAATTGTTTCCTCTTTCTGATATCGTATAGTCATGATTTTGGACCACGTGTACTCCAACCAAATAATATTACATATACAGGTAAATTTCTAGTTTTCCACATCAATGAATCTTTCAATAAGAAGTTTTTTTGTCGCAACATCATATGTACTAACACTATTACTCCACAGTAAATTTAACTCATCAATCAACAGATTCAAATAAACTTCTATATTCTTTTTTGGATGACCTAGAATTAATAAGTTCAAAAAGATATATGGCTCCTTGGTCAACATCCCCGAAGGTAAATTGTATGAAGTTATAAGGACAGGGAAATATGAATACTTACTACTATAAGAACCAAATGGAAAAAAATCATTAGTAAAAATACCCAATCTCATGTTTTTAGATAACAATGAAAATAAGGATACCATTTGTCAAAATGTTTCCATGAATCACAATTAGAGGGTTGATTTAAAATTTTAGCGATTGAATGATTTGTTTTATACCCTAACGTCAATGTTGCAATTTTTTGAGACATAAATAAACGCCGCAATCAGTGTGTGAACGGGACATATTTAAATTTTTTTATTAGTGGAAATCCAGACTTCCCTAGTTGAGATTATTTGTTCATTGATTTTCCACATGTAGGACTACTATCCAACGAATCATTTTCACTATAACATAAGATGCATCCGTCTGAAAATTCATGAATCTGTTGATAACCAAGACCCAGATAACAAATCAACCTCTTTCTCTCATAGAAATTTTAGGAAAAACATTTCCTTCAGGTAGTAGTGATTTTAACAAATAAAATATCTGATCAAAACAACTATTTGACACTCCATTATTTGATTTAATATCTATAAATTTAGTGACTTATTCAAACTTTCTTATTTTAAGATTGGTATATTTGGAATCCTCATATGGCCTCAACAACTCATATAAATGAGTTAGTTCCAAATCAGGAGTTAAATCAATATCATCCGATGTTTTAGTTTGTGGAAAGGATCGAACTTCCATAACATTTAGTAAATTTTAAAATCGTAAATGACCTCGAACCAAATTTTTAGTATCTTTACTAGAACTACTTTCACTATTTTGATACAAAGTATCATAATCTGGTTGGAATCCAAAAAGTAATAAATGACCTCCATCATTGTCAAATGTGTTATACGTCGTTAGAGAATTTTTTTACAAGGAATCTTAATTGTCCCTTCTAAAATAATTTTTTATTTTGATGATGTAAATGATAAGAAAGTTTGAATAGACTGAATATATATTATTTAAACTAAAACCATTTGGATTTTTTCGCTGATTTATCTATGCTACATTATCTAATAATGACTATATTCGACATCCGAATTCTAGATTTTTCTCAAAAATTTGAAATAATTAGTAGTTTTTTTAATTAGATATAATATAAAAACTACCCAAAAAAGAAGATAATTAAATTTCATTTTAATGAAATTTATTATAAATTTTATTATTTTATAGTTATTTATACTATTTTGAAGATTTTATACTAATTTACACATATTTATAAAAATTTATAATATGTACCAATATTTTTTATTAATTACATGTATTTTTTTACTAATTGTTGTTAATTACCAACGTCATAATATCAATCGGATAGGATGTAACTTTTTTCACAATGACTCATCCCCTTGCAACTTTATTCAACATAAATCACTATGAAGAGTCTACTCCAACATAGGAATATACATTATCGTATGCACGTGGATGAATATTAGAGAGGACTCACATCGCTACCCTCCATGCTCATGCATACAAAAATTACTATTAGTATATCAGAGCATACTTTCCAATGTGATTTCAATCAATAAAGTTCTAAGGAGAATAGAAATTGGGAAAAAGAGCGTATTTTGTCTGACGGATCACCTCCATATAACATTCCCCAACTAAACTCATTATGAAAAATATTTATTGATATAATTCGGAGCCTATTTTTATACTGATTTTTGTGGGAGAATGTTACATGGAACAATGGTGTCAATCAAAATAAATTCCTCCAATCAATTTGATATTGTGCCAATTTTTCAAAATGTACATGAATTTATTTCAATTTATTACTAATTAATTCTTATTATTACTTATTAAACCTAGATATTACTAATTGTTACTAATTGTTACTAATTATTACTAAGTGTTATTAATTGTTTCTAATTGATAATAATTGTTACTTATTCTTAATAATCCTTTCTAATTGAAACTAATTATTACTATGTTTTATTAATTGTTACTAATTATTAATAATTGTTAGTAATTCTTACTAATTCTCACTAATTACTACTAATTATTACGAATTTTCAGTAATTATTACTTATTATTACAAACTATTACTAATTGTTACTAATTATGACTAATTAATCCTAATTAAAACTAATTTTTCATTATTATTACTAATTAATCTTAATTATTACTAATTAATCCTAATTAATAAAATTTAATATTAATTATTACTAATGAATCCTAATTATTACTAATTATTCATAATTATTACTAATTAATATTAATTATTCCAAATTATTCCAAATTATTCCAAATTATTCTTAATTATTCTTAATTATTCCTAAATATTCCTAATTATTCCTAATCAATCCTTAGTATTCATAATTATTACTAATAATTCTTAATTAATATTAATTATAACTAATTACCACTAATTATTACTAATTATTACCAATTATGACCAATTATTACATATGTTACTAATTATTACTAATTATTACTATTTTTTCTGATTATTACTAATTATTACAATATTTTATAATTATTTATATTTATTAAAATTTATTACTAATTGTTACTAAATATTAACAATTTTTACTAATTATTACTGATTAAACCTAATTATTTCTATTTAATCTTAATTATAACATATGATTACAAATTATTACTAATTATTGAAAATTATTTCTAACTATTTCTATTTAATTCCAATTATTACTAATTATTGCAAATTATTACAATTTATTGCTAATTATTACTAATTATTACAATTTGATATTTATTGTTACAACTTAGTACTACATAATAATAATTAACACTAATTAATAAAAATTGTTACTAGTTAATACTAATTAATATTCATTAATACTAATTAATACTAATTAATACTAAATATTCCAAATTAATACCACTTATTACTAATCAATACTAATTATTTATAATTAATACTAATTATTCCTATTTTTTCCTAATTTTTCATAATTAATCCTAATTTTTATTAATTAATCCTAATTATTATGAATTAATCCTAATTATTACTAGGTAATCCAAATTACTACTAATTAAGCTTAATTATTACTAATTAATCCTAATTAGTAATAGTTATTCCTAATTATTACCAATTATTACTAATAATTACAATTTATTACTAATTATTAATAATTATTACAATTTATTAATAATTATTGAAATTTATTACAAATTCATACAAGTTATTACTAATTATTGCTAATTATTTCTAGATAATACTAATTATTTCTAATTAATACAAATTATTACTAATTATTACTAATTAATGCTAATTAATCCTAATTATTACTAATTAATTCCAATTATTACTAATTAATAATAATAATTGCTTATTAATCCTAATTATTTCTAATTAATCCAAATTGTTAATAAAAATCATAATTATTACTAATTATTACTAATTATTAATAATTAATTATAATTATTACAATTTAATACCAATTATTACTAATTATATCTAATTATTTCTAATTATTTCTATTTAATAATTGAACATAATAATACATAAAATTAAATATTGAGAAAACAAATATCTAAATCAAATTTAATTTATCTGAATCTAATTAACAAAAATTATAAAAAATTTAAAATAAAATAATATAACTAAATAATAAAAAATAGATAAATAACTTGAAATTGAAGTGTTTGGAGTATAAAAGTCGCGGATTATTCTTTAATATAAATCATTAAATAGTGAAAAATTTGTGAAAAAAAATTTCTAGATGGGATAGGGGGAAAAGTTGAGAAAGAAGTACAATGCGAGGAAAACCAAATGGGTGTATATATAGGTCAGATTATTTGTGACGGGACCCGACCCAAATTCCCAATGCCTCATTAATTACCTCAAGTCGATAAATAGTTATTTGTGATGGGCCCCATCGCAAATGGGAACCTAGCAACATAATATTTGCAACGGGATAAGTATCTCATCATAGATAATAAAAACCGCCGCCAGGTATTTGCGACGGGAATAAGATGTCGTTACAAATACCCCTACCTACGGATTGACATGTTGTTTCACACCAATTCTTTTGTGATAGGTCCTTACCCCCACGCCAATCGCAAATAATAGATATTTAAAACGGTCCGATTGTCTTATCACGAATAACCCCTTCCGATGTGTTATTTGCTATAGGCACCTAATCCGTCGAAAATTACCAATCGCAAATGGCCATTTTTCCTATATTTTTTCGTTTTTTTATCATTTCTAGAGTTCCTTTAATCAACCATGTGCTTTTCAAGATCCTAGGTTCTTTATCAAAATATATAGTTATATCATTCAAGTGGAATTTCAATAAGTTTTTTTGAAGTTCAAGGGTCGGTATGTTTCCAAAGTGATTTTTATGCAGTATAATGAGGTGTGTTTACTATCATATGAAAACACATTTTAGATTTTAGAAATTGAAAAATAGTGAGGCTATCTCACTCATCTCTTCATAAATGATATCACTCGCATCACATATTCTATTACTTTTTTTAAGAAGATTCATTATTGTATAGTGAACAAAGATATAGATCATCCTATTTTCTCAATTTTTTTAAAATTTATATTTACAAAAATCTTTTTTAACTTCATTGTTTTTTATATAATCATTATTACATCTTGATATAGAGAGAAACATGTAAATTAGTGATGTAAATAACTTTTGTCTATACTTCCCAAATAGATTAAAAACCACCCCCACACATCACAATAAAATTAGATTATTCTATTGGATTAAACAAGAACGTACCACACCCCCTAGACTCAATTGAAAATATAAAAATAAATTTTAAAAAGATATGTGTGGGAAGGGATTAAATCATCTTCAAATGTGGATTAAGAAATAGGTTGTTCATATTCCCAAAAGATTAAATAGGGGCAAATGTTAAGGTGTCTATTAATGAAGTTTAACTCAAAAAGGGTTCTTCAATTCATTGGAGGAATAAATCTTGCATATCACACTTGAATATGATTGATTTAAATAAAAATCAAGGTATGTTATAGCTTTAGTCTTGGATTAAGAATCTATAGAATGTGATTAAAATTAGGTATATGTCAAATAAATCTCAAAAAGTATCTCATTTTGGTTAATAAGATAATATATACAATAAATTCATGGATTCGAAAAACATTTCTAGTCAACATGCACATGGTCAATTCCATGCTAGCTGCAACAAAACTCACTCTATAATCCTTTAAAAAAATAAATTTCAGAAGTATTAAAATCCTAAAAGACGGAAAAGTAATTTCACAAGAAATTAAAACATTAGAGCTCAAATTTTTTAACTAGAAACTCCCGCAAAATAATATTTTCAAAATAAAAACAGAAAGAAAGAATAAAAAATTTTCCGAAAAATTGGTTAAGATTCATTCCCAATACTCATCTAAGACTATACTTGTGAGTCCATTAGAATTATTTATGATTAATAAATGAATAAATAGGTTTAAATGAAGAATTAATACCTATTATTAGATATCGAGAGCCTTTAGTTAGTCTCCTTGTTTATTCCTACTACAAACCCAAAAGAAAAATATAATACATAAGAACATTGTTGAAGAAAGGGGATGATGAATGTTGAAAAGTTAAATAAATCTTTTTATACCCCCTAAGTGAGAGATACAATTTCACTAAAAACAACCAAACAATCATTTGATCAACCCTAGAATGAAGTCGTATGGTGTTTCTTTAATGTGAACATCTTTATTTAATTTCTCCTAGTATCTTTTAGTAGACACCATGAGTGGAGAACACTAAAAATGGTGAGAAATGATCCCATACCCATAATAAAAAGGGAATAATTAATAATTTGTTAGTGGTAAATATGGAAGAGGTAATACCTATCAACATTTGTTTTTTCCACTATTGGCATATATGATCACTCTTATAGAGGAGGTAGTTACATCACCACTGGATCCTCATTATATTCCTCTATTTTAATTATCCCCACTTGGGTGGTTTATTTTGAAACACTTAAGTCTGGTTTTAGAAGTACCAATTATACATGAAATGTAAGTGGAAAATTACTTAACAATTTAATTTGATAAATATTTAAACTGTATGAAGTCAATTAGGCATGATCCACAAGATTTTTATTAACTATCAAGTGTGTGTAAAATTCTACATCCCTTGGAAATTATGAAATTTTTTATTCCATCGCCTACTTCTCCTCTGTTGTGGTCATTTATCCTCATACTCATCACTATCTATTAAAAGATCGTATGTTAGTTCTGAAAAACTTGAATAAGTCTTATGAAATTGTTTTGATAATAATGCAAAACAAATAATTTGATTTTTTAGTTTTATGTACCATTCCTTCAACTAATCAAGAAAAAGTGTTAGTTGTTCTTATATAGAAATTGGGATTATTTTTAGGGGAGATAATGGTTGTTCAATTAATTTTATACCTCCATTATTTCTTCCCCAAAAGTAAGAGGGATGACCACATTTTTTTCCTGATCAAAATCATGATGGAACATTGGAAAATATTTTGATATTCATTTGAGACCCGTGCATAAGTAAAAAAATATTTGTATCTTGAGGACATCATTTAGATACTTGATGATCTCATTGAACACCTCATGTTGATATCCTGACCTTCATAATACACTGACATGCTTTGTTAAAAATATGTAATCTTCTTCCAAGGGTGAGGGTGTATAGAGTCTTAGGCTTATCATACATGGGAATTACATATTTTTAGACGAATATTTACTACATTACAAAAACACATTACTTGGGACTATAATATTTTAGTTCCATTAGAAACATGGAGAAAATTATTCTAATATGGTGAATGATATTCAATTTTTACCACAAGAAATTCCCATTTAGTACTCTTCTGAGAAATACCCTATATAAAACATTTTTTCATAACCAAGGGAAATAAAACATATGAATGGGTGAGCTTAGATACTCAATAAGGTTAAAAATATGAGATATATGTCTATCATCCTATGAAATCTTAATATATGCATAAGGGTTTTTGATAATGAACATTTATTATGAAGTTAATACCTGACCTATCATATATCATTAACATGAGTCATGGAAATGATATTGATAATCAAAAGTCATGAATCATAAGGAAATCAGAGAACATGATCCATGAGTGCATAAAATTGGAATAAGACCTAGATTTATGGCATACACATAAGAATAGAAAATCTTATGTCAAGGTTACCCACCAATAAATTCATAACATATTTGGCTTGGGCTAACCACCTGAGTACCGACTTCAGACTTCGGCTAACCATATGTGTAACCTATTTTTTAGGCATGGGATAACCACATGCTTACCCTCTTTTTAAGTTTTGGGAGAAGCACCTATGTACCCTCTTTTTTAGGATTACTCTAAACTACAGTGTAACATCATTTTTAGGTTTGGTCTAACAAATCATATACCCTTTAAGCTCATAAAACATTTATCATTACCAATGAATTAGAGATAGAAACAGTTCCCACATATCACATAATTAAGATAATACACATGTGACACCAGATCATAAAAATTTCATCATTTCATACCCCATTAAAAATAAGTGGGTTTCATAAACATTTTATCATATCAAAATCCATAGAAAATATTGAGGTTTCATAATCATTTCACAATAGTATAACCCATGGAAAATGAAGTGTGTTTCTTAGGAATTTTTATCATGATATAACCCATGGATGATTATTTTTTTTCACAAAGACATTAGCATCATAAAATATTTAGATAAATAAAAATAATTTAATCCATTGTTCATATATTCAATAAATTATAAGTTACATTGAATGGTGTAATCTTAGATAAAAATTATTTTGAAAGATAAATCCATGGAATATTTCGTATGGAATATAACATTTATTTGAAAAAATTATTTTATAACTAATAAAATTTTAAAATAATTTCATTTGAAGATAACATTGTAATCTCGTAAATTAAGGTTTAAAAATAATTTAACGAATTTCTTTAGTTAAATATACTTTCTTAATTGAATTTTTTTTAAACCTAAAACACGTTCAGTATCCCATTCACTCTGAAATCATTCCTAAAAAATATAAAACATTTCGAACATATTAATTGAAACAACATATTTCAAAATAACGTTGAAATATTGGTAAAGTATTTTTCAAATCATTGAGTGTAATAGGTATTGTTTTGAAAACGATGTGAATATCCCTTTTAAATTTTTTAAAAAAATATTAAAACATGGGTAAAAATACCTTTAAATAAATAATCTGAATACATTTATAAAGAAATTTTGAAATTTTTTTAGAAAACATGGGTTTTGATGAAAAATGGGTTTTTGCTAGAAAAGATTATTTTTAATAGAAACATGTTTTTAAACTATTTAGTACAAAATGAGAGAAAAACGATTGGAATCAATGTATTATCATGGGATAACTAGGGGATAAAAAAATTAATGAGTTTTATAAGAGAAAGATCATAATATTTTATGATTGGAAACATAATCACATTCAATCCTGAAAGAAAATGAGACTGTGACATACAATATTTACCACATTGGTAACATTAAAATATAATCCCCATGAAGGAATAAAATTAAATGGAACATAAAATAACTTATAGATAAATAAATTCATGATTTTACATGATAATGTTTTTGTAAATACACCTTGTGAAATAATATTGGTGCAGAACATAACGTATGTCACAAAAAAGTCAAATTGAGAAAAAAATACCTTACCTATTTGGTAAATTTTGAACTGTAAACCCCATTAAGGAGTGAAAAAATGGATATGTAAATACTAATAATGTACTAGATATGTGACATAAAATATATTCATGGGATCTATATACTCCACATAAAAGTGACACTTAGTGAATATCGCATCTTTATCGTATAAAATAAAAGTGAAAAGACATCCCTTACCATATGTCTTGAATTAGATAAAAAATTATTACACATATATTATAGAACTATAATTATAAATATCATACCATATATTATTTAATTATGTTATTTTATTATCTTTTTATTAACTATTCAATGGTAATTCCATTTTTTGAGTAATAACTGCATTGTAATTTGTATATGTCTTGTTTTTTATTGTCATTCCATGTACATTGATAACGGTTCGATCACATATAAAACATTTACCATGAATTAAATATCATATAAATGTAATAAATATGTATTATTAGTAATTTATAAATGACAGTGAGATAAAATGAAATCCACCATTCCTTGAGATAGTAGGCCATACGTACAGGTGAACACTGTTTCCATTTTCTATATTTTTTTTTAAAAAATAATGTTAAATGATATAATATCATTATTTAATATTTTTTTACATATATATCACATATTTTAATTAAACCCATCCTCATATACTTCCATGGGAATAATGAAAATATCACAACGCATCACGATGTTGTAGTTCATCGTACATGCGAGAGACATTATCATATTCTAAAAAATGGAAATAATGAATTTATATGTGATATAATAATTGTAAAATCATACTAAAATAATAAATATCTTATCAAAATAATAATTACATCATTAAATACAACTTTTATATGTGGTAATGAAAAACAAAATACATTTATTCACGAATTGGTAGTCTATTATACCGACGATTGATGATTTTAATAACCCATTTTAAAGAAGTCGAGATAGTTGTAGGTCATGAACATAGTATAAATAAAATGTAAATAAATTAAAGATACTATCGATTTTATATCATAATGTTATAATTTTAATCGATGGAACTCGAGGAATAAATAAAACCAAAACCCTCATTGATAAACATTACATCTTTTTCAAGGATCCTCCTTAAGTTTAAACCCAAATATTTCATAGGTTGAATTAATATAAAAAATATGGATTCTAGGATGAGAGTAAAAAAATATTGAAGTAATATTTTCATTTCTTGCCTAAACCAAATGGTTTTTTATGTTTGAATAAGAGAGGGGAGGGGAGGTCTTTTTTGGTGAGTTGAGTTACAAACTTGTAATTTTTTAAAATAAAGCATTGAAACATTGTTTTCTCTTGTCAATGTTCACTAATAATGAACCATTATTGACAATAGATGGGATAAACTCTAAATATTACCATGAAATGGGTTTTAAAAATGTTTTGAGTCATTTTTACCCTTATATTTTTATCATAACACCGGTTTAAACAATATTTACTCTAACTGTATTAAATATGTTTAACTATTTTAGCAATTTATTATGGTAAAACAATAATTTCACCTGGTAAGATTATATAATTTATGGCCACTCCAAATATGGAATCCATTTTTCAAAATTCAATTCAAATATGTAGAAAATTTTAATTTGATGTTATTCTTGTATATGTGATGAAAATGTGAGTTTTCAAAGAGAAAATGTTCAAATGATTACAATATTTTTATATACAATTTCAAAGTGAAATTGAATCCAATAAAATAATATTAGTTTAATATATATTTATTTTGAATAATTTTACATGAAAAACATTATAAAATAATTTAAATGAATAATTAATTTAAAAAATGCATCTTTCAATTAAAATTAAGTATTTTTTCAGTAATCATCAAACAATATAACTTTTCAGAAAAAACATACAAATTTACTATTATATATTTCTGAAATTATGATTTAAAAAATGAACTTCATTTGATCAATCTAATTTTATAAAAGTTTCAAAAATTAATATTAATATTGTTTCCAAAAATACATAAGAACATCTTTTTTGAGATAATACTATTATTGAAACATATAAATGACATTAAAAAAATTATGTATTTTATTAAAAATATGATTTATTTTTATAAATACATTATAATTAATATTAATTTTTTTAATACTCTTCATATCACTAAATTTAATTCCTAGGTTATATTTGTCATGTTTTAAAAATCATATTAATAATATATTGTGGTTTTGTTAAAGCCCATTCTCATTTGTAACACAATGTAACCTTTTTTTGTGTGTAGCACAAGGATAACCACTTTTTGAATGTTACAGATGCTATCAATGAAAGTTTATTTATTTTCAAAAAAATAATTGATAAAAACCGAGGGTGTTATTGGGTGAGGTGAACATCGGTGCCAATTTTTAGGATTCTAAATATTATCTAAAATCAGTAAAATGTTTTCAATATAAAAAAAATATGACACATTGACTTTGTTAGTAAAAAATATTATATATTTTGATTCGCCTTTCATAGGGTGGTATGAGATTACATTTATATTTTCATAGTACAACATAGCTGATAGGCATTGATCACTCCTCTTTAATATATTTTTTTAATCATCCAGTACACTAATTTATATATTAATATTTTCTATTTCATATGTTTTAAAATAATGTAATAAAATATGAGTATTTTTAGTGTGATGTCATTTTGTTTAATAAAAATAAAATAAAATAAAAACTTAGTCATGTCTCACTAGGGAAGTAATTGAATTCTCAGGTGATCGACCTAGAAATCCCTATCACTGTTCTACTGATATATAATATTCAAACCTACTATATATAAATTGAGTAAATCAATATGAGTTATCCCTCATCTTCACCTCTACCAAAATTTTGATGGGAAATAGAATCATATTTTGAGTTTGATTCAATCTTTTATTCTTATATCTTGTGGTGGTTACCAAACCACAAAAAGGAGTTTCATTTCATATAAACCTCCCCTAGCTATAAATAATCCTAGGGAAGTGACACGTCATTCATGGTCAACGATCGCTAAACCACTCACCACTATACTTCATATATCTATCAAGCGATGTTAAATATATTGAAGGGAAGTACTGAATGAACAAGAATGGTGGAAAAAACAATAGAGTACATGGGAAAGAGGACAATCATCACATATAACCTATTCAACTAAACACCAATTCAACATATAAAAAGAACATATAATATTATATATAAATACTAAAAATAACCGAATAATTCATTTTTAATTATTAGTTATATTAAAAATGAGGTTATTTATAATTAAAAGGTCAAAAGTGAGGTATAGTGGAGGAACAAAAAAAATGTGAGTGGGAGAAAACATGAACTACTATCTATTAAAATGAAGATTCAATTTCCTAACAATATATAAAAATTCTCAACTAAAATCAGACAGGAAACTAAATATGGAAGGTAATATATCATAAAGAAGGGATTTTTTTGAATATTGGCCATAATAGTGATTCAGTAGACTTTGATGTGCATCCAGATATTTTTCATGCATACACTAAACCACTAGGTGGAAACAAAGATTTATTATTATTTGAAATATCAAATGATCTTTAGTCTCCCAATATTATATTTAGAATGAATTCATATGTTCAATTTTGTTTAAATCGTCATTAAGGAATATGATCTCAGGATTCATGTGACATAGAATTGATATGATCATAGTGGCCTCAGTTTTTTGACTGATTTGTAAATAAATCCTTATCTTATAAAAAAACGTTTTTAAAATTTCCATTCCTGAAAAAACGTCCACAATGCTCATTGTATCATATTAGAAAGAATTATTATACATCATGTGTTTTAAACATTTGAAAATTTAATTTAGCAATATATATAATTTTCTAGTGGGGGAATCTTTACATACTTCATTTGCAGTTTGGAAACATTTATACACCATAGGATCCAAGTGTAACTGTTTTGTAAGAACCCGGTTTTTACTCTGGAAGACTCTGGAATATTTTTGATGTTATTCCAGAGCAGCGCCTTCAGACGGCGTGCGATTCCGAGCCCCAGAGTGGCAGGAATTAAATTTTCAGTGCGTTCACACTGGAAACGCCAAATAAATGGGATAACTCCTAAACAGTGACCCGGATTAGAGATCTGAGTGTACATATGGGTCCGGAATGGGGTGTTTACCCTAGTAACGACATAAACCATGTTGGCGTCGGATGTTTGGACCCCTCGCTCGCTTTCGGAACGTTAAACAGATAAATTAATTAATTTATTTATTCGTTTAATGTTGAAACGCAGGTATCTCTTAAATGGTGGATCGGATTGGAAAACTGAGGGCATCGTTGAGTTCAGAGCGTACCGTTTACCCTAGGAGGGGTGTAAGTTTTGCGGGTGCGGCCCGGCAGTGAAAAATGGCCACCGGGGCATTTTTGTAATTTGGCATCTTCGAGAGTTCAGTTTTATAACTTTTGAATGGGGCCTCGGATTAAAATTCAGAGACCGCTTTGTGCTTGGGAGGTGGTTTTTACCCTAGGGGAGGCTTAACTTCGACACCGTTGAGGGTTTCGGTTGCGGGTTAAATAAGGGGATTAACACAATTAAAATTTTTATTAAGTTTAATACTTATTTAAACCCTAAACACACCCCTCTCCTTCCCCTTTCCCCTGGAAGAAGAGCTCAACCAAGATGGAGAAGCTCCTCCTCTCCTCCTCCACTCCGGAAAGGCAACGACGCAGCGGCAGATCCTCCGTGAAGCTTCGGGCAACGCCCTCGCAGGTAGGATCATTGCGGTTTCAAATTTTTATTTCCGCATATACTTTGAGCTCAATTTATTTGTATCGAACCTCTGTCGAATTCTCGATAAAATCCCATGAATACGTAGTAGATTTTATGCTCTTTCCGATGTTGGTTACAGATTTGAATTCCGAGTCCCAAGCTGGCGGCAGCGGTCCGGTGAAGTTTGTGGGTTTTTGTGTTTTCCAGTGGTTGAGCGCAGAGGTCCGGCGAGCTGGGTGGCTGCAGCTCCCTTCAGCGCGGTGGTTCGATGAGCAGCAGGCGGCGGTGGGGCATTCAGATTCGGCGGCTCGACAGTAGGGGACACCGCGGAGGAGGTCGGGGCTGGCCGAGGCGGAGCGGCTGCAGGTGTCGGCGACGGCGAGCGCGAAGGCGCTGTGTGAGCACGGGCTGACTTCGGCCGGGCGCAGCGAGGTGCTGACGGTGGGGCTCCACAGCCGGGCGGCGTCGACGCGGTGGTCATCGGCTGTAGGCGCCGGGCGCGGAGCAGGGGTGGACCGGCCCTTTGGCCGGTCGTTGCCGGAGAAGACCGGGGTCTTTGGACCCCGGCTGGCGGATAGAGGACCCGCAAATGCGGGCCTGTTTTTGATGAGGGAGATGACCGGCCGAATGGCCGGTCTGGTTTAAAAAAAAACAAATCAATAAAATATAATAAGTTTATAATAATAATAATAATATTATTATTATTATTATTATAAAAATGATTTATATTGATAAATCATCTGTACGGCGTCCGTTTTGCGTGCCGTCAGTGGCAGCGCGGACCTTGCTTCAATGCGTACTTTTTGAGGTGGTTTCAGGAATTTTTAATTCCTGAAACGAGGGGCCCGGGGCACGGCACGATGTTAAGTGGTTTGACGTTTTTCCCGGGAGTTCTTGTTTTGAGCGGCACAGACGCATCTGATGTCTGCTTTGAGTGTCGTCAGGGGCGTTGGGACCCTGGCGCCGGTGCGAAACCTTCCAAGGTGGTTTCGGGCGTTGAGGTTGAAGTTGAGACGTGGGCCCCACGAACCGTCTTTTGAGCTCCGTGCGGCGTTTCACGACTTTTTCATCATACGTCCATTCGGGCGAGCGAGCAGTCGTTTATGGATGTTTTTCAAAGGGGATTACAATGGTGCAATCTGCCCGCTCTAATTTCGGACGATGGTGTGGGGCCCACGAGGGTCGTTTGGCCGTCGACGGTGATTTTCCATCTTTATCACTGGGCAACCATTTTGGACAAGTGAATAGTTCATCTTGTGTACTTTTTCGAGAGGATCGCAACGGTGTGATCCGTCCATTGAGTTTTGGGACCAGGATGTGGGTCCCACGTAGCACCGCTCGTGTGCGGTGCACCGAAATGAATCTTTTTCTCCGGATATCCGTTACGCTCAAGTGAGCAGTCTTTTTGATGTGTTTCCCTGAGGGAATCGCAATGGTGCGATGAGCCTGACTGTTTTTGGGGCCGAGGCTCAGGATTACGGGACGCCATTCGGGCATGAGGCAGTGTTCGTGACTTTTCCGTCGAATATCCATTTGAGGAGAGTAAGTAGTCAATCTCATGTGTTTTTCTGCGAGGATTACAATGGTGCTATCCGTTTGGTTGTGTGGAGCCTCTTGCGTGATCTTGTTAAATGTGGAAGCATGAAAGGTGCTCCGGTGGTGGTTCGTCCTACCATGTTTGTAGCGGACCCTTGGCGTGTGATCGCGCACTCTTGGGGGAGAGATATAAATGATTCACGAGATGTGGTTGGCCGTGCATGGGCCTTTGAGGTGGAGTTGTTATGTCACGCCTTTGCGTTGATGCTGGGTTCCAGGTGCACGATAGCCTTTGGGCTTGAATGAGGTATACCATGGGAGTATACGGGAGCGCTTGGAGGTACGTGTGGTTTGTACCTGAGAACATTAGTGCGCTTGGTTGGGGTTGACTTGGGGACACACATCATGTGGGCCCCATGTGCATGAGATGTTATGCTTTATGTACTTTGACCTATTTCGATATAGAGGGTCCCTCTGCGCTTGTTTGTTTGACTTTTAGGGTGGAGTTTCCCCTGGATTGCTGCTCTTTTGTCTGACCAGCAGGGTTGAGTGGTCTTCCCCTGGTCTTATTCTAGATGGTTTGGCCGACAGAGATGGTGTGGTTCCTTTGCTTCTTCAACTGTGAGGGGTTTCAGTTCCATTCCCTTTCACTGGTCTGCGACACCGTTTGCAACTACAAGTGTTCGTGTAGCGTGGGTTTTTTCCCTACTTTCTGGGATGAGATGTCTCGGTCCGCTTTGATAGTGACTCAACGGATTAGAGAGGGATCACCTTGTGAGTCCTGTGGAGTTTCTCCCATCACCCCGTGTTCCCTGGTAGAGTTCTTGTGGATTCGGTGTGACCAAAACTTTACGTGGGCACCAATCCTCTACCTAGGAGGTTGTTTCCAATAGGGCTGAGGTTGTTTCCACTAGGGCTGAGGTTGTTTCCAGCAGGGCTGAGGTTGTTTCTAGCAGGGCTAAGGTTGTTTCCACCAGGGCTGAGGTTGTTTCCAGCAGGGCTGAGGTTGTTTCCATCGGGGCTGAGGTTGTTTCCAGTAAGGGTAAGGTTGTTTCGAGCAGAGATCGCCAGTGGGTTACCATCCAGCAGGGATGGCCAGTACAACAGTGTTCGCCGAGCAGTACCATCTAGCAGGGATGGCCAGAGCAGTTCCGGGCTTACCTCCAGCTGGGATGGGCAGTGGTCCCCGATGCCGGGCTTACCTCCAGTGGGGCTCGGCAGTGGTCCCCGTTGCCGGGATTACCTCCAGATGGGCTAGTAAGTAGTCCCCGATGCCGGGCTTACCTCCAGTTGGGCTGGGCAGTGGTCCCCGATGTCGGGTTACCTCCAGCTGGGCTGGGCAGTGGTCCTGTCGCCGACTTTAGCTGGGTTACCCTCTAGTGGATTACCCTGTTACGGGACTGGGCAGTGGTCCCCGATGTCGGGTAACCTCCAGCTGGGCTGGGCAGTGGTCCTGTCGCCAACTTTAGCTGGGTCACCCTCTAGTGGATTACCCTGTTACGGGACTGGGCAGTGTGGCACCCGTCGACTTTCTGGGTCTCCCTGTAGTGGGAACCCGTTGACTTCCAGGGACCCTCCAGCGGGGCTGGGCAGGGGGTCGCCTGTCGATTTTGAGCAGACTTTTCGATTGTAGGGTAGTGACGAGTTGTGGTTTGACGTTCCCACTGAACTCTAAAGTATGAGGAGCGCTTTCCCCACCGAGACGCATCCTTGTGACACAACCTAAAACCGTGTGGGCGATTCAGTTCCGCCCAAAGCGGATAGTGTCGAGGTGCGGTGGTTTGAGCCCCTTGACTTGTAGTTTGGGGAAGACGTACGGGATGTTGGGCATCGATGGTGTTACTTCTGGGATTGTTGGCTACTCTTTTCTTGGGCTGAGCTACGGGATGGATATCCCCTTACGACGTTGTTCGGGATTCATGCTGATCATAATGATATGTATATACCTTGTCCCAGTACCCACTCCTTGGGTCCTGGATACTCTCCTTCCAGGAGAGGCGAAGACGCGCGGGGTATGCCATGTGCTTTCCGTGTCTATCTTCTTGTGGTTGGACGAGTCTACTCTCTTGCTATAGGTATCGAAGACTTGACGAGAAGTTCATCTTCTCACCGTTTCCAACTCCTTGTGTCTGGACGAGCCTATCTCCTTCCTTCTTGTTGGGTTGAGATGGACTCTCTACTGTTACTCTTTACTACACTTTTGATTGTACTGCTTTACATTTTCCTATTCGCTCTACTTCTCACCCTTTGGTACCTCCTTTGTTTCTCCCTCGAGCCTTTGGGGTATCCTACTGAGTATTTTTATACTCACCCCTTCTTGGTCTTTGACCGCACTTGGTGTGCCTTTGCAGGCAACAGACAGGTTAGTCGTGACTTCAGTGGAGCTTAGGAGTTCATGATCTTGGACCGCATGCGGTGGTCATGGTTAGGTCCCAGGTGGGGGACCCCTTCCGGCTGTTTTTATTTTGCTTACCTATTGCCGGGTTGTGGAACCTTTTCTGGTTGGGAGCGTGTTTTTCCCCTTTTTCCTTTTCAGCACTTTACTTGTACTGTTTAGAGGTCGATGCACATTTGTGGTATATATATTGTAGTTGCTCTTTGCTTTTCTTTTTTTACTCTGCAATTTTGCATTGAGTGTGTTGCGTGTGTATGTACATGTACTTAAGAAAAGGCCTCCCCACGTTGTTGTGCCTTCGGCGCTGGTCGCCAGCCCCTGGCCTATGGAGACGGGCTTGGGGTAGTTGCGGCTCAAGCCCGGGTAGGGTCGGGTCGTGACAAAGTGGTATCAGAGGTGGTTCGTTCCTTGGGGCATTGTGCAGAAGTCCCTAAAACGGAATTGGTTGGGATATAGGGCAACAATGTTAATGTGTCTCGAGAGCGTCTCTCATGCCAGGGAGTCCATCGATGGTGCGACGGCCGACGTATCCATTCACCTGGACCCTGATAACTATCTTGTCGACTCGGCATGCTGAGACACTTGTTTCAGGGAAATTTGTTTTTGCATCACATAGGACTGACTCTTGAATGTCCTTCTTGAGTCATCTCCCCATCATTGTTATTGGTATATACATATATGCTCATCTGATAGCGGCACTCCTTGATAATTTTCATGATGTCTCCGTGAGGACAACCAGCCAGGATACCAGCTTTGGTTCATGATGGAGACCATGTGAGCCACGAGGCCACAGTCCAGGACCCATCATGCGAGCCTCATTCTCTGGGTGGGCCGGTAGAAGCACCCCCACCTGTTGAACAGCAGACAGTTTCAGAAGAGTAGGCTGAGATTGAGCGCAGGTTGAGCGTGCTCCGTGAGTTCTAGCTGCAGAGACCGATGAGGTTCAGTGGTGAGCCAGACCCTCAGGTAGCAGAGGTTTGGCTCGAGGCAGTGGCTCGCCTTTTTAGACTTGTGCAGACGCCGAAAGATCAGTGAGTGGATTTGTCAGCCAACCTTTTCCATGGATCAGCTTTGTGTTGGTGGAGTCTGGTGACTCAGCTTCTTGACGAGTCGTCCCATTCGTGGGGTGACTTTCAGTTGTTCTTCCGTGAGGAGTTTTTCCCTGCCTGCTTGTGCTCCATTAGAATTTAGGAGCTCCTGCAATTTTAGCAGCGAGGGATGACGGTGGCCGAGTACGCAGCAATTTTTGCGGACCGTGCACGCTTTTACCCAGACTTGGTCCATGACAACAACATCCGAGCGCAGATGTTGAGCAGGGTCTCTGCCAAGAGATTTGTGCTGTCATGGTACCCTTAGGCATTTCCACATATGACAGGGTGCTAGAGTAGGCACTGGTGACAGAGGGATTCCTGTCATGTTCTAGTGTTGGTGGTGGCAGCAGGCACATTGGATCCGAGATGTATGCCGCAGCTAGTGGGCATTGGCAAGAAGAACCTCGACGCATGTGTCTTTCTAAAAACCGGACTCAGGGGCGTGGTCGTACACCACAGTGGCACCGGAGGGCACCAGTGCAGCCCAGAGAGAGTTGGTGCTATGCTTGCAATGGGCGTGGTCACCTGGCATGGGACTGCCCGATCAGGCTTGCAGAGAGCTTCGGAAGGTTGCAGGTGCACCACCATGACAGAGGCAGCACCATGATCAGAGTAGTACCCAGAGAGGTGGTGCTAGTAGAGGAGCGGGAGGAGCTGGTAGTGGGGGATGGCTTTAAGAGGTCTTTTCATCACCCCTATGTGGTCCACGTCAGGCTCCAGGAGCTGACAGTTGGGACCATAGATAGTTGCGAGCCTTGGATGTCTACTATCCTGCAGAGCATGAGGTGATAAGAGGTACACTCTACAGCTCTTCTACTTTTTGCAGGAGAATTGATAGACTCTGTGTGTGGAATTATTTCCTCCTTTATCCTTGCTTGAGGTTTTACCAGGGTGGTGCAGGGCATCAGTGTAACCCTGTGTTGGTATGATAAAAGGCGTGAGACCTTTTTCTTTTAGTCGATGGTGTTGACTCCTTGGCTTCCGAGCGTGTAAGAGGGCCTTGGCTGTGAGAGATCGATTGTGGAATCTGGCACGACCAAATATCCTTGGGTGTTCCACCATATGGATATTCTGAAGGATGGAATCACCGGGCCTTATTCCAGGCACGAGCGGTGATTCCAGTTGCGGCGTGCGACATAAGGGTTCAGTCGGGGAGGTGAGCTACCCCCGAGAGCCTTCGGGCCGTTTGAAACCAATCAAAGGGATGGAGAGGTACCCTACCGCCTTGCCCTAACCCCAAATTATGGAGTGGGTGCACGACATCAGCAAGGGCCGACCTTGCGTGAACGGATCAATCCTTTGGTCTGTGTGCGGTGACGCAGAGCTGTGTGAGGGTTCTTCTGGGTATGGGAAAGCCAGGTGTGGGCTTAGTACCCTGTGTTGCCCACTAGTTTTTCTTTTTGGGGACAAAAAACATGAACTAGGGAGTGATGTAAGAACCCTTTTTGCTGTGGAAGACTCTGGAATATTCTTGATGTTATTCCAGAGCAGCGCCTTCAGACGGCGTGCGATTCCGAGCCCCGGAGTGGCCGGAATTAAATATTCAGTGCGTTCACACTAGAAATGAAAAATAAATGGGATAAACCCTAAACTGTGATCCAGATTAGAGATATGAGTGTACGGATGGGTCCGGAATGATGTTTTTACCCTAGGAACGACATAAAACTTGTCGGCACGGGATGTTTGGACCCCTTGCTCACTTTCGGAACGTTAAATAGATTAATTAATTAATTAATTAATTCGTTTAATGTTGAAACGCAGGTATCTCTTAAATGGTGGCTCGGATTGGAAAATCGAGGGTACCATTGAGTTCAGAGTGTACTGTTTACCCTAGGAGGGGTGTAAGTTTTCTGGGCGCGCCCGTCTGTGAAAAATAGCCCCAGGGGCGTTTTCGTAATTTGGCGGCTTCGAGAGTTCAGTTTTATAACTTTTGAACGGGGCCTCGTATTAAAATTCTGAGACCTCCGTTGTGCTCGGTAGGTGGTGTTTACCCTAGGGGAGGCTTAACTTCGACCCCGTCGAGGGTTTCGGTTGTGGGTTAAATTAGGGGTTTAACTCAATTAAAATTTTAATTAATTTTAATACTTATTTAAACCCTAACCCCACCCATCTCCTTCCCCTTCCCCCTGGAAGAAGAGCTCAACCAAGAAGGAGAAGCTCCTCCTCTCTTCCTCCCCTCCGGCAAGGCAACGGTGCAGCTGCAGATCCTCTGTGAAGCGTCGGGCAACGCCCTCGCAGGTAGGATCGTTGCGGTTTCCAATTTTTAATTCCGCATATAGTTTGAGCTCAATTTATTTGTATCGAACCTCTATTGAATTATCGTGAAAATCCCATGAACATGTATTAGATTTTATGCTCTTTCCGACGCTAGTTACGGATTTGAATTTTGAGTCCTGAGCTGCCCGCAGCGGTCCGACGAAGTTTGCGGGTTTTGGTGTTTTCCGGTGGTTGAGCGTGGAGGTCCGGTGAGCTGGGCGGCGACAGATCCCTTCAGTGCGGTGGCCCGGTGAGCAGCAGGCGGTGGAAGAGCATTCAGATTCGGTGGCTCGGTAGTATGGGACACCGCAGAGGAGTTCGGGGGCTGGCCGAGGCAGAGCGGCTCCAGGTGTCGGCGACGGCGAGCATGGAGGCGCTGGGTGAGCATGGGCTGGCTTCGACCAGGCGTAGCGAGGCACTGATAGTGGGGCGATGCGGCCGGGCGGTGTCGTTGCACTGGCATCGGCTATAGGCGTCGGGCGTAGAGCAGGGGTGGACCGGCCCTTTGGCAGGTCGTTGCCGGAGAAGGCCGGGTTCTTTGGACCCCGGCTGGCGGACAGAGGACCCGCAAATGCGGGTCCTATTTTTGACGTGGGAGAAGACCGGCCGAATGGCCCGTCTGGTTTAAAAAAACAAGTCAAAAAAAATATAATAAGTTTATAATAATAATAATATTATTATAATTATTATAAAAATGATTTATATTGATAAATCATCCGTACGTCGTCCGTTTTGCGTGCCGTCAGCAGCAGCACAGACCTTGCATCAAGGCATACTTTTTGAGGTGGTTTCGTGAATTTTTAATTCCTGAAACGTGGGGCCCAGGGTGCGGCACGACGTTAAGTGGTTTGACGTTTTTCCCGGGAGTTCTTGTTTTGAGCGGTACAAATGCATCCGACGTCCGCTTTGACTGTCGTCAGTGGCGTTGGGACCCCAGCGCCGGGGCGAAGCTTTCCATGGTGGTTTCAGGCGTTGAGGCGGGAGTTGAGGCATGGGCCCCACGGCCCGTCTTTTGAGCAGCGTGCAGCATTTGATGGATTTTTCATCGGACGTCCGTTCAGGTGTGCAAGCAGTCGTTTTTGGATGTTTTTCCGAGGGGATTACAATGGTGCAATCTGCCCGCTCTAATTTGGCATAATGGTGGGGGCCCACGAGGGTTGTTTGGGCGTTGAGGGTGATTTTCCATCTTTTTCACCGGGTTACCGTTTTGAACAAGTGAATAGTCAATCTTGTGTACTTTTTCGAGAGGATCGAAACGGTGTGATCCGTCCATTGAGTTTTGGGACCGGGATGCGGGTCCCACGTAGCACCGGTCGTGTGCGGTGCGCCGAAATGCATCTTATTCTACGGATATCCGTTGCGCTCAAGTGAGTAGTCTTTTTGACGTGTTTTCCCGAGGGGATCGCAATGGTACGATGCACCTGACTGTTTTCGGGGCCAAGGCTCGAGATCGTGGGACGCCGTTCGGGCGTGAGGCGGTGTTGGTGACTTTTTCTGTCGGATATCCGTTTGAGGTGAGTAAGCAGTCAATATCGCATGTTTTGTTTTGCGAGGATTACAACAGTGTGTTCCGTTTGGTTGTGCGGAGCCTCTTGCACGATCTTGTTAAATGTGGACACATGAAAGGTGCTCTGGTGGTGGTTCATCCTACTATGTTTGTAGAGGACCCTTTGCGTGTGATCGCGCACTCTTTGGGGAGTGATATAAATGATTCAAGAGATGTGGTTGGTCGTGCCTGGGCCTTTGAGGTGGTGTTGTTACGTCACGCCTTCGCGTTGACGCTGGGTGCCATGTGCACGATAGCCTTTGGGCTGGAAAGAGGTATACCATGGGAGTATACAGGAGCGCTTGGAGGTACGTGTGGTTTGTACCTGAGAATGTTTGTGCACTTGGTTGGGGTTGACTTGGGGCCACACGTCGTGTGGGCCCCATGTGCGTGCAATGTTCTGCTTTACGTACTTCGACCTCTTGCGACGTAGAGGGTCCCTCTGTGCTCATTTGTTTGACCAGCAGGGTGGAGTTTCCCCTGGCCTGGTGCTCTTTTGTCTGACCAGCAGGGTTGAGTGGTCTCCCCCTGGTCTTGTTCTCGATGGTTTGGTAGGAAGAGATGGTTTGGTTCCTCTGCTTCTTTAGCTGTGAGGGGTTTCAGTACCATGACCTTTCACCAGTCCGCAGCATCGTTTGCGACTACGGGTGTTCGTGCAGCGTGGGTTTTTTCCCCACTTTCTAGGATGAGATGTCTCGGTCCGCTTCGATAGTGACTCAGCGGATTGGAGCGGGATCGCCTTGTGAGGCCTGGGGAGTCTCTCCCGTCACCCCATGTTCCCTGGTAGAGTTCTTTTGGATTCGGTGTGACCAAAACTTTACGTGGGCACCGATCCTCTACCTAGGAGGTTGTTTCCAGCAGGGCTGAGGTTGTTTCCAGCAGGGATGAGGTTGTTTCCAACAGGGCTGAGGTTGTTTCCAACAGGGCTGAGGTTGTTTCCAATAGGGATGAGGTTGTTTCCAATAGGGCTGAGGTTGTTTCCAGCAGGGCTGAAGTTGTTTCTAGCAGGGCAGAGTTTGTTTCGAGCAGAGCTCGCCAGTGGGTTACCATCCAGCAGGTATGGCCAGTACTGCGGTGTTCACCAAGCAGTACCATCCAGCAGGGATGGCCAGAGCAGTTCCGGGCTTACCTCCATCTGGGTTGGGCAGTGGTCCCCGATGTCGGTCTTACCTCCAACGGGGCTGGGCAGTGGTCCCCGATGCCGGGCTTACCTCCATCTGGGCTGGGCAGTGGTCCCCGATGTTGGGTTTAACTTTAGTTGGGCTGGGTAGTGGTCCCCGATGTCGGGTTACCTCCACCTGAGCTGGGTAGTGGTCCCATCACCGACTTTAGCCGGGTCTCCCTCCAGTGGATTACCCTGTTACGGGACTGGGCAGTGTAGAACTCATCGACTTTCCAGGTCTCCTTGTAGTGGGAACCTGTTTACTTCTAGGGACCCTCCAGCGGGGCTAGGCAGGGGGTCGCCTGTCGACTTTGAGTAGACATCTCGACTGCGGGGCAGTGACGAGTTGTGGTTTGACGTTCCCCCAGAACTCTCAAGTACGAGGAGCGCTTTCCCCACTGAGACGCATCCTTGTGACGCGACCTAAAACTGTGCGGGCGATTCAGTGCTGCCCAAAGCAGATAGTGTTGAGGTGTGGTGGTTTGTGCCCCTTGACTTGTATTTTGGGGCAGACGTGTGGGATACTAGCCATCGATGTTGTTACTTCTGGGACTGTTGGCTACGCTTTTCTTGGGCTGATCAATGGTACAGAGATCCCCTTACGACGTCGTTTGGGCTTCTTACTGAGCATAAAGATTTTTATATAACTTGTTCCAGTACCCACTCCTTGGTTCTTGGCTACTCTCATTCCAGGAGAGGCGAAGACGTGCGAGGTATGCCACGTGCTTTCCGTGTCTAGCTTCTCGTGGTTGGACGAGTCCACTCTCCTGCTATAGGTAGAGACAACTCGATGGGAAGTTCATCTTCTCACCATTTCTAGCTCCTTGTGTTTGGACGAGTCTATCTCCTTCCTTCTTATTGGGTTGAGATGGACTCTCTACTGATACTCTTTACTGCACTTTCGGTTGTACTCCTTTACTTTTCGCTTTTCGCTCTACTGCTCACCATTCGGTGCCTCCTTTGTTGCTCCCTCGAGCCTTCGGGGTATCCTACTGTGTGTTTTTATACTCACCCCTTATTGGGATTTTCCCGCACTTGGTGTGCCTTTGCAGGCGACAGACAGGTTGGTCGTGACTTCAGTGGAGCTTAAGAGTTTAGGAGCTTGGATCGCGAGCGGTGGTCGTGGTTAGGTCCAAGGAGGGGGACCCATTTCCGCTGTTTTTCTTTTGATTACCTGTTGCTGGGTTGTGGCACCTTTTCGGGTTGGGTGCATGTTTTTCCCCTTTTTCCTTTTCAGCACATTACTTGTACTGTTTAGTGGTCAATGCACATTTGTGGTATATATATAGTAGTTTCTATTTTCTTTTCTTTTTTTACTCTACACTTTTTCATTGAGTGTGTTGTGTGTGTGTGTACAGGTACTTAGGCAAAGGCCTCCCCGAGTTGTTGGGTCTTCGGTGCTGGTCGCCAGCCCCTGGCCTATGGAGGCGAGGTTGGGGTAGTTGCGGCGTGAGCCTAGGTAGGGTCAGGTCGTGACATGTTTCATATTGTCCAAAGACTCCTACATATTATATGGGGTATCAAATATTCACCTATAGTTGGAAAGGAAGGGACTCTTATTAATTTTCATAGCTTGTACACATCACCTAGACTATTCATAAGGAACTGTTTCCATTTATATTTTAATGCAATGGGTTCCCCAATTCTCTATTACATATGACTTTCCTTTGTATCCACTCCAGTTCGTTATTTCACCATATGTAACCTAATTGGTAACTCTTATGAATTATATGGAACACATGTAGTAGTTTTTTATTTGAATATTTGAAAACCAATTTTGGTATAGTTTAATTATACCTGACTACTCCATATAAATTTCATCAAAACTATAAAAATTAATATGGGATTTATTTTATTTGTTTTGAAAATAAACATATCATGTTGAACTCAATATTTAATACTCTTTCATAATAAATCCAGATTAATCCCAAATTATTGAAACTATGTTAACATCCCTTATCATTTCAAAATTATGCTTTCTAAATTATTAAATTTATAAGATTCAATAGTCAATATAATATCACTTTCAGATATTTAGAGTAAAGGGAAATAATTTCATGAGATTTTTCAGAAAAAAGTGACTCAAATACTCTTGATAACTCATATGGAAGGGGGGATGAAGTTGGACATATTAATAAAAATTATTGAAAGTCATTACCAATATATGTGGAAATGATAAATAAAATGATCCAAAAATATTGGAATTCATGTTCCATTCAAGAGAAGTTGAAAATACATTTTCTTCATTAAGATAAAGCTAAATTGAGAAACAAAAACACACTCCCACATATTTTTTTGATCAATTGATTTTTAATGATGGGTTTTCAAAATTTTAGTTCTAAAATGAAAGTATTTTCTATGTATAGAAATAGAATTCATCCATATTTACCTCTATAAGAACACATTATATAACACACTTTATTATGATATCAACTTGTTTAGTTTTGTACATGGAATGTAATGTGATGTGTTATAGGGGGGATTGAAATGATGAGGATGTTGAGAATGTGATATAGTAGGATATAAGTTCTAGCATATTGTGATCTAACTCAATTATAATTTATTCTATATGATTATTTATATAGATTATTCTGGATGAATTTATTGAAAGAAAGAAATTCATCCATGACAAATAGATGATAATGTTTTTTGATTTACGGGATATGTATTGAGAATATACTATATATTTTTTCAAAAAAAAATTAAAATGTCAAATGTTCATAATATTTCATTTTTGGGTTATGATTGACCTATTTCCCCAAAAAGTATTTTATTATAGAATGTGTTTTCAATTTAATGTAGTATAAATGTGATGGTTAAATTACCTGGGATATTGAGTAATACATTGATATAATGGGTAAAGTATAAAAATTATTTAACCACATAGAAAATAAAATTGATACATAAAATTAACTAGGTTTTAAAATATGGAATATATTATAGGTAAGAATATATATAATATATTATGAAGTGTTAATGGTTAAGAGTGTGTGTTTTAAATATTTTTTAGTAAATGAATATTATTGTTGGGGGTATTTATGATACTTTAAAAACATAAATAATGTGAATTAGATAAAGAAAGGCTATTTTATTAATAAATTATAATTTAAGAGAAAAAGTATTTGGTGATCAATAAATAGTTTCTAAACCACTTCAAAGTTTAATTATTTTTATATAATTATACGGATTGGTATAATTATTTGTTTTTTGGGTCACAATGATCTCAATTTTATTCTAAGCCTCTAAAATAGTGAAATTAAAATGAATCCTTAAAATAAAAATCATGATTTCATGTTATAAAATTCATTGTTGTTTTAAGGACATATAAAGAACCTTGAAATATCACACGTATTTGAAAGAATATTGTGTTTTATTATTAATAAAACACTAGTCACATACTTAAATCTCAGACCAATAATTATTGAAATAAAATGTTTTATTCAAAAATGCATCTCTACATAGTTTCAAAATTATAATCATATAATTTCACATATAAAATAACTATTTAAAACCAAAAAATATATAAAAATAGTAGTACAATATATTTTTAGAACTCCCACTCCATATTTTTAGATCCCTTGCAATTACCACCCTTAGCTTATCTCTCCATGGAAAGGAAGATAACGCTCACATAAATCTCAATCTTCTTTTAAATATCACACAAAATAGAGAGAGATATAGAATATATTGGATTTGATATAAACCATCTTACTCTCCCCCCCTGAATGGACTGAAGGCCTTCTTTTTATTTTTATTATAGATAATCCCCCTTTTAAGGGATGAAGGGGAACCCGTACATGACACGTAGGCCCAAGGCACAAGGCCCAACCCGACACGCAATACATGACCCAAAGGCCCAGAGGCATACTATGCCCAATACATGACCCATAGGACCAAACCATAGGAACTTCCCCTCCCCCAACTTCTTCTTCATTAATCAACTAACTCACCACCTTTCATTTTAGATCAGCTAACATTACCCCGTACAAAGTTGCACGGTGCCTGGTCCCGTTGGCTGTTTCCATATCGTCTCATTATTCCAATTCGGTAGCTCTACTTCTGGGGACTACTAGTCTTATTTCTTCTATCCTCTTCTAGGGACTACTTTGTGTGAAGTGGGTACTCGGTGGACTTTCTGGCCGAAATACCCGTAGGACTAAAGGCCGTTGATAACGCGATGGCCCTGGAGACCCGTAGGCCCACATCGGTGGCCCAAAGGCCCAAATCGGGTGAATAGTTCTGACTACTACAGTACTGAATAGTACCTACTACAGGAATTCAACAATACTGGAAACTCACCTCCACCCGGTTTTGAACCTTGGTATTTTGGATGGCAAGCATTATCCCTTACCATCATACTCTCTAAATTGGTATAATTTCACTCCCTCAATTAAACTTGTAAATGAGGATCCCAATGTTCATATTTATTGGCAAAGAGAGGTAGTGATTTTTTCAAAAAAAATCTAAAAATACCAATTTAGTTATTAATTTTGGGTAATTAATGTCCTTATAAAAACATCTAAAAATAAAATAAGTTATTTTGAATCCAATTAAATTTCTACCCAATAATTATTTTAGTCATTAGAGTTTTATAATGGGAGATACAGTCAAAATACCATTTTTTATCCACTATTGTTGATATCTTGTAGTTTCTCAACATATCCAATAATTTGGGCCTTCAAATGGTCAATGATATCTTAAATTTATTATAAATAGTTATAACCCTCATATTGAAGGATCCATCCTACCCATGTTAGACTCGTGGGACCAATAAAATACTCTAAATAATAATTTTATTCCATTGATACATCATGTATTTTTCACATATTTGTATGTTTGATATCAATTTCTTTATGGGATCACTAAACCCCCATCAAAAATGTTGAAAAAATTAAGACAAGTGAATTAAAAAAAATTAATAGTTTTAAACATTAATCACTTGAATCATATGAGAATTGTAATTGATTATTATACAAGAAAATTACTACCCAAAAGGAGTTTAAAATAGTTTCATAAGGATTGAATAGAATAGTAAATCACTATTGATGACACCACCTCAACCAAACATTCTCACTCCTAGGAAAACTCATATTTCATTATATTAAGATAATTATGAAGATATGTTCATGAATGATTTTTCTAATATAAGAATATTTTATATCTAATGGTTACTCAATTCACAGTATAAATGTTAGCAAAGAAATAACCCCACCACGGATTATATCTATAATAGAATGTAAATTTGATTCTCATAAATTATAGTATATAAAATTTCAATACGATGCATGATATTAATACCAAAATGAAAATGCATGAGTCTACTATATACTATATTCCCATTTTGGGTATGATAACTATTTATTGTTTATCATTCCACTTTTTATTTAGTAAATAAATTCCTTTTTAAAAAATTCTGCTCACATGGTTCTTTCCTACTAATATTGTTCTTATCCTTTACAATATAATTTCAAAACCCACTCACTTATTCATTCCTAAAATTTTACATTTATTCCTCATCCTATTTATTGTGTCATATTTAATTTTTTTTATATTTTTTAAATTTCTAGTGATATTTTTGATAAAACTACTAAAGATATCAATCATATGTTAATCCAGAATAGTTACAAAATAGATCAAATAAGAAATGAATGCAAGGAATTATGGCTAAAAACCCTAGGTTATATATACCATTAATTTACTATAAAATATTCCAATGTTATAGTTGTGTGCAATGATGTATGGAGATATTAAATGAATCATTTTTCACATAAAAAACTCCCATATATGGTATTAATATATAAATAGTTTCATAAAGTTACAATAGATCATATTATTTAAAAATAATCATTTTAAAAAAATACCACTTTGATGTAAAATCCTTACTATTACTCACATGTCAATAATGAAATAAACTTTATTTAAATGTAAAAATAATAAAAATCATGAAATAAAAAATTTATTTTCCAAAAATTACATAATGATATAGGTATATAGTATGAATATTATCAAAAACGTTTCAAACAATTTAGAGAAACTGATGAAAAAAATACAATACCATATGATAAATATAGATAAAAAATAAAGGTCAAATAAATAAAAAATGAACAAATAATTCATAAGTTTTTGAGTAAATTATCCACTACATACACTTATAATTTAATTTTTCTTCAATGTAATAAGAATTGAATTTAATTTTAGACCTAAGGATGTAACATAGGACTCTTGGTGGGTTTTGTGGTAGTTATTTATCCATTCACAATAATGGTGATTTTTTGTTGGGTGTCTTCATTCATAACCTGTACATAACCAAAAGGTTAGAAATTAGTGATATTTTATGGGCCACACCAATGTAAATTAACCATAATTAAGTGTAAATTAGGTTATATATTGTAATAAAGCACATTATCCCCAAGATAGAACTTGCAATCATGAATAATTAGATCATGGGTTATATTAGTTCTTTCCTTATAGATTTAGGAGTTAACATATACACCTAATCATATTTCCTCTAACTCCAAAGTCTATAATTTTTTAATCACATAAACAAAATATATTAGACTTATATTGTTTTATATCCTGAAAGGCCTGGTGTATTATCTGAATTAGGTTGAAAAATATTTCCAAATTTAGTATTATAAGGTGATATACCAAGGGATTCATTAAAAGTTTAATGATAGTCCCAATCATCATTGAGTCCCAAAATCCAATATTTTCTATTTGTTTTTGACCATTTTTCAAGGATTTTTATCATCTTTTTATTAAAAACCTCATATTTTTAACCAGTTTAGTAGTGATAAAATAAATAAATTATATGGTTATCCCTATACTAATGTAAAAGTGATTTCATGGTGTTATTATATAATTGAAAACCTTGGTTACTAGTGACTAATCTAGGAAAAACACACCAACAATTGATTTTGGTTTTTGAAAATTACACAACAATAAGAGTTATCAATCATAGTTGGGATTGGTTATACCTATATCGATAAATAATCTACTGCAAGGAAAATATGTATTTTTAAAAATTAATTATGATGTTGAAAAATAAATTAAATTCCTTAAATAGAAAATATTCTTTAAAATAAAAAGAAATTCCATGGAACTGAACTTTTTTTGTAGACATTACATATAATTTTAAAATTAAATATCTATCTAAAAAATAAAATAAATACCAAAATATGGTTGGCCAAAATAAATTAGAATAAAAAACCATGAATTCAGACCATTGGGGACTAATTTTTCCTCTAGATGAAATAATGTAACAGAACCTACAGATAGACTAAAATTTGTTATTGGGAACATAAAACCATAGGATAGGATTATTTCATGGGCACCAAAGGTATGTGTTATCTAAAATATACTCACAAGACTCATGTTTTTGGTTTTCAACATGGTTTTTGTTAATATCAGTAAAAATTAATGATTCGACCAAATAATTTATAAAATGTTTATACCTTGGAAGATCATCTTGAACCCAATACAATTGATCATGAAGAAACATTTCACTCATTAGAATGTAGTTAGATGGGTCAATTTATGAGAATATAAGGATCATATTGATATATCCATAAAATATGTCCATATATTAATTTTTATCTTTAATTTTGAAATTTAATTCTTAAACGATGAGAATTTAATAAATTACATTGGGGGTGTGATTCTAGTTTCTTAAGGAGACACAAAATCTATACATGGTCTGAATACGAAATAACTTTGGATAATAATTTGTAACATAATAAATTTTACATGTAAAGCCCAATTATAATAATTTTTTTCAATAGTTGGGTAGTTTCAACAGGAATGGTCTTATGTGTGTAAGGAATTGTCATTGACATGTGGATCTTGGTTAAAATATTGTGACAAAAATTACCCAACCACAGAGTTGGAAGCATCACACATGAGTAAAAATGTTAAATCCCATTGTGGTGGTTTGATTTCTTGTGGTGAAGTTAGATTCAATTACAATTTATTAAAATCATCCTCACAGTTTTCATAAAAAAATTTCATATCTTTTTAGATAAATCATGAGTGGGGGAGTATAATCTTACTAAAATTACAAAAGAAACTATTTTAAAATCCTATATATCCTAATAAAGGATACACATAATTTAAATTTGTAAGGAATATAAGGTATAAAATGAAATCCAATTTTGGTTTATAATCTTTTCTACTATAACCATAAATAAAAATTCAATGTACTATCACATGTCGTACCATGAAATAACATTTCATGTAATTTTATACAACATTATTTTCAATAGATTAATTGATAAAAAAATAAATACTACTTAAATACTCATCATAATGACCCATAAATAGTGAAGTCATGTATAAATACTTCCATGAAATTCACAATATAATGTCTAGAAAATACTAACCATGAATCACTCGAATGTATATAGAGCATTGTAGAGACCAAATTACATCATTCTATATGAAAATGTGCTATAGTGGAATGTGAATGTTGTATTTTCCTAATCCTCGTGGGAAATATGAATAAATATATATATATAGAATACCCATTGATGAAATTATTATTGTACTTCCTTAATAAACTTTCTAAATTTGGTAAATGATTAATAATAGGAAAATAACATTCCTAGTGTGATCATTTATTCAGTGATAGTCCACACATGAAACACCAATTATTATATATATGGGTTTGTATTAATTCATTATTTTTATTTTTAATGAGTGTTAGACTATTTTTCTAATAAAATACATACACATGATTGGCCCATTGATTTTCAGATATTGGTTAAATTATTCCAGCATCCAATAATTTGGTTACTTCATTTTTAATGACATTTAGGAGGTTTGGGTTTAGTCTTTATTATCCCTACATAACCAATTTATCCTCATTGTTTTGCTATATATAATGAATTAAAATTAATTGGATAATAATAGGAATGATACTATGTTTCCATCATAATTCTTATTTATACTCCCCCAGTAGTCAAGAAATAACAATTCATTCCCTGTGGGGAGAGAAGTAGAAATAAATATGTGAAATTTAATAGAATTATCCTGATAAGAATATTTAATTTCAGGAGGTAGTGGTTTTAATTTAAATTATAGATGGGTAGGGATTGATTATAGTGGATGATAATGAGATAAGTCTATATATTAATCTAACAAATCAATGAAAAAAACCCATATACAATGTATTATATTTTACAAGATGAGAAGAATAATATATGGATATTGAAACCTCGTTATATAAAAATTTAAAATTAATAAACATACCTAGAATTTTTCCAAACCATTACAATATTCAATGCATGAATCATTACATTTAATTTTAATCAATGATGAAAAATAATGAATCATATACATGTAAATAATAAATGTTTCATTATACATAGGGATTCTATTAACTAAATTAATTAACCCAGAGTAATGATCTCCTGTGAGGTGATCAAAAAAATCAAGGATGTTAATGTAGAAAATATCACCACAAAAATAGAAATATAATGTATCATTTTGATATTAATTACAATTTTGGTAATTTACAAGAAATTTCATCCAAATATAAATGAGTCATTCTTATTCACTATATCATCTTCCTTTTTGGTATAAAAAATAAGATGAAAAATTAATGATTTTCACCATGACAAGAACATCCTTCAAAACACCAGTGTAGTGTATGGTACTCTAATTTACCAAATAAATAACTATTGTAGTATAATTAATCTCCATATCCTGTAAAAATGTAAAAATTGAGTGAGATATCATATTTATAGAAGCACCCAAATTAATCATGTCATTAGAGATGAAATACTCCCACAAGTTGTATAAGATTGAAGATGTTGTAATTCACTTACATTTATTGGGACTTTATGCATGGATAAATATAAATACATTAATCTTCAATAGCACCCTTTCTCTACTCAAAAACCGTATTGGTGGGTACACACCACTTTTAAAAACATAGAATATCATGAAATTTTCATCGTTGAAACAATCAATGGGATTTCAACAAATAATTTTTTAATGCTTCAATGATTTAATAATTATGTTCAATTTCTCCTTATTTTATTGGTTGAATATAATTTTGGGTAAATAGTAGAGGATCAAAATTTCTTATGGGATTATCAATATACACACTATTTCTATTAGGGGGGATCTTCACCAGGATCAAATTTTCCTCAATTAAAATTTTAAGGATTGTTAGAATAATATATTTCCTAGAAAGATATTGATCTCATATATGGTTTAGTGGAAATTTTAATTTCATAACATACTGAATAGTGATGAAACCACAAATTACCTTATCCCTGATGTTTAATAAATAATATAAAGGAAGTTTAACCTTTGAATTTGGATTTTACCAACTGTGTTTTTATGTTGATGAAATTGATTTTAAATATATCATGAATGAATGAATAATTTATAAGTATTAATTATTATTTTTTACCTTTTTTTCATTAAGTCTATAATGAACAGACATGGGTTACCCTATAACCCTAGCGCTCAACTATGTATACCACATACTTAAAGGGCATTTCCAGTACCCATACATGAAGACTAGAATTCGAGAATCTAAAAACAACTTAGGGGAATTATTTAACCCATAATAAAACTGGACATAATGAATATATATAAAGTAAAAATAAATATTATAAGAAACAACCAGAAAGTTATATTCTATAAACATAGGAAAAAACATCTCTGATATAACAAAAACCCATAGAAAAAATAAATATTTATGTGTCTAATCTAACCATAAAGGACAACTAACACAACAACTACTAATCCATGTGAGATTTGGGAAATGTCTCACCCTCTCACCACTAGCTAACCATACCCATCTGATATGAACCCCTATGCGTTAAGGCAGTTACTGGCCTTTTCTTGAATTAAAACACAATATATGGTCTACACACCGCCGAATGGTTCTGTAGGGTGTTAGATAAATATACATAGTATTATTCCACCTAGTTATTCCATATACGTTATATGGATAACAATATGAATGTTTTCAAAATTACTAAATAATTCATTACAAGAAGATAAATAGTTTTTATTACATAAAAAGGTGAACAAATTTCCCCTATTTCCACAATTCTAACAATCTTTTCTAAAATAATGCCACATTTATATGACCAGGTAACCAAATCTCAAATAGAAACAACCATTTGTACGTAAATCACTCATACTATCACAATTTTTTAGGTTATCTAAAACCACCATACAACAACATAGATAAAGTTGTTTATTATGTATATATATATATATATATATGCATCAAATTTGGAGAGCAGGGAAACACCCCATAAATTGTACTCCTAATAGTTTGTAACCAGGACACATGAAATATAACCTAGGGGGTATAGGAATACCCCATTAGTGCACCCCCAAATTGTATCAACAGATGAGGCTTATTGATATACTTTCCACCTAAGAAACCGTACATTCTCATGTTCTAATTTTACCTAATTATTTCGTCAAAAACCTTCTATGAAAACCATTTCATAAATGCATTTTCCAATGCTTTGTAAATTTTTTTAAAACATGGGGAATATATATATTCTAAAAACATATTTACAAAAACTCATATAAAAAATCATCCAGATTAATTCAATTTTTTTTATAAAACTAGAGTAATTATTGTTCATCTAACATAGGCTAGAGATAGAACCACCTACCGTAAATATAGATCACACAACAAAATAAATAGGATTAAGATCCACTATAGTAAATAAAAAATAGATGTTAAATCAATGATTCTCATATCATATAATTTAATTTCATAAAAAAGTAGAATGATAGTTTGTTTTCACAGAAATATCAAGAACCACACACTCTAAACCACAACCAACACAATGAATGGCCCCCAGAATAATATCCTACAATGAATCTAGAATAAGTAAAAGAGAAAGGACATTACCATATAATTATAAGTACAAAAAGGGATCCCAATCCCACTACTAAAACAATATAAGTGAATAAATAGAATGGTCACTTAACTAAAGAGAAGTAATGAAACCCAGTTAGAGATTGAGCATTCCATGAAATGATCCAGAAGAGGAGGATACATCCAAAATAACTAGGAAGTGTTCCAATGGTTTGATTTAGAGAAACTTACAAAAAATTAGGGGATATTTATATGATAGGTTGTTTCATAGTTCCTTGAAACATGTGTTCTAGTTTTAAGAAACTCTAATTCCAAGTAGTTTCCATTGGATTTATTTATGGAACAGGAAGTATCCAACAGTTCTTTATCTAAAGGGGACGTGCATTCCAAAGGAAGACATTTGTTATGTTTGAACTTCATGATACTTAAGTATGTGCAGTGGTCGAGTGGATGAGAGGTCAGACTCATCACTCCCTTTTGGGGGAATTATTTTCTACTCGAGGACTCTCTTTGTAAATTTTAGATATTTTCATGAATATTTATTAATTCACCAAGTATATCATAAGTATCCCTTGTAATATACAATCACTTACTAAAATGTGTAAAATATAGAGTCGTCAGTTTTCATTCAAGGTTCTTCATTAATAGAAACATTCATGTGTATTCGAGGTTTAACATCAATGGTATCCTCTAATATACCGATTAAATATACTTTTAATCATCTTTGTGATGATTCGATTTTTTAAGTGACTCAGTGGGGTACTCTGAAATTTATTGTCATCCAGGGGGATGAAGGTTGGTTTTGATCTTGGGATCATTCCCATAAAATGAGCTACCCACTTATCCTTGTGAAAGTAATCAGAACACTCGTAGATTGGTTCCACTTAATAGGACACATCATACCTTTTAATGTCATGTGATAAGGACCTCTAAGCTGAAGATTCTTAGTTGAAACTTAGTGTGGGGCTTATGCTGAAGAAGCCTGAGGATTTTGAAAGGATATGGGTTTCCATGTTAAATCAAACCCTATTGGGAATATGGCCCAAGGAGAATGTGGTTGATTTGAAGTGTTAGGTTTGAACCTCATGGAGGCTTCCTACATATCCCATATATATGGAATGATTTCCCACATAGTTCGATAAGTCTCATAAGAGAGTACGGTGTTTTGTGAGTGATGAGTTTGGGCTTACCTCCTCAAAAGGATGCCTTGACGATTTGGTGTTTAATTTGGGGATTATTCCTAAAGAGGATTCCCATATTGAATGAATTAGGATTAGGTTTCTAAGGAGGATGTACAATGATTTCAGTCCGTGAGACGACTTCCTATGTATCCCTATTATGGTGGGAATCAGAGTTCATGTAGTTCCCTAAAATGAGTGTTTGTGAACATGTTATAACGACCACATATTTCTAAGCTCACGTGAGTCATGATTTGTGTGTGAAACACGAGGATGTGAAAGATTCAACTATGACACTTCACACTTTTTCTCCTCCGCTGATTGAAGAGTGGGCATCTTCCGTGGAAGAGGGTGAGGCGACGAGCCTTCCCTCTATTCTATTTATATTCTACAAGGGACCAAGGTAAGGATGAAGGTATAACGGTGAGGGGGCTTACACCAGGATGGTTTCCCTAAAAATGATCCTGGTTGGAAAGCGGAAAAGTAATTGTGAACTGTACCTTCCCTACCAAAGATCTGAGGTTCCAGGTCACCTATTTGAGAAAATAGAGGTCAAGACCTAACCCTCTTCCAAACCGGGAACTTTGCAACACTGTTTTTGGGAGAAAGGTCCATGTGACTACGGATATAAAAATCCACAGACATTCCATGAATCCTTACCCCATTGTGATACAAATGCGGGAAACCTCTGACTGCAGAAATACAAACCCATATAGGAGACATTCTGATATTCCATTCCTAAATTATTAATATGTTAGGATGTTTTGGTGTAGGTTTAAACTTAGTCCCTTTCATATAAGGGAACCAAGGAAAGTGATACTCGACCCTGAATAGATTTTTTTTAGAAAAAGGCACTTGAGTTGGTCGCGTAGGTCTCTCACACAAGTATACCGAATTGGTACCCCATGTTGATGTACCATGTAGGTATACTGCGCAGGTATGGAATGAAAGTATACTACATAGGTATGGTGTGTAGGTATGCCGCACATATATGAATGATGAGTGAAGAATATGTTCTATATATTAGAACCAAAACTATATAAAATTAGTAAAACGACTTTAAAAACATGTTTATCCCATTTATTTATCTCTTATTTCATGGTTTAGAGAGCTACCTTAGACAATTTTAGGGATCTAAGCAAAAGAGATATGCAATGGGAGCTTCAATTAGTCACTTCAATTTTTTTCAGTCTCGAAATGGGGAGCCTAAGGGATCTATTTATAGGCACATATGAGTCCTGGTCAAAGAAATGTTGCTCGAGTAGGTATACTGTACAGCTCTGTCACACAGGTTCTCCCCGTAGGTGCACAAATATATTCCAATGTAGAGCTCTGCTATGTAGGTAATTCACCTAGCTCGGTCGCGGAGTATAGTTGCGCTATTCCACTACGTATGCTTGTGAAACTAGTCCATTGTGAAGTTCTTTGGGAGTGTTTTGATTTCCCTTTTGATCTTTTGGAACCTGGCCTTCAGATATGAAATAACAAGAGTTCAATTCATAGTATTTTTTTCTTTCTTATGTAGTATCAACAAAAGCACCCCCTCAGGGTTAGATTCGAAAAAAAGAGGGTCGAGTCCTGAAGTGAACTCATGGGAATAAAGACTATGGAGAAATTGCTCAACAGATCTTGCTTGCTACGTAGGTACCCCATTGAGATATCTCGCATAGATGTTACGTGTAGTTCTAGAACATAGGTACTTGGTTGTCTATAAATAGGTCCCTTAATTTGGAAATCTCTTCACTTATACTTTTCAGATTTTGATAGCTCTTATTGCATAGCATGCTCTCTCAGCCCCATCGTGTTGTGCTCTCGCATAATTTCCTTGAAATTTAGTCAAGGTAAAATAATTTAAGCAATGGAGCTAAGATTAAAGGAGTTCATCGAAGGGGTTATGATAGTATTCTTGTAGAAGGACCTAAGATATGTATCTCATCGAAGGACCTACGCAAACAGTGTTCTTTTCCAAATTTCTGATTTATCTCTTTTAAGAAAAATCCAGCCTAAATAGTGGATGTTTGTTAATTATTTTTCAGGAATGAATGACTCATTTGATGACTGATACTAAAGAATCTAGGGCACATCAAAATGAAATGATGATGATCTTCATGCCAGAATACTATGATGTTGTTGAAAGTACTCTTCCTCGGTTATGGAAAGGATTAATTCCATAATAGAGTGATTATCCGCAAATTCCTTACTTACCCTTGAATGGGCATGGGCTTTTGCAAGATGCCCATGTTATATCTGTTAGGAAATAATTTCCAAATAATTGATTTCTTCAATACTCCAATTGTAACAGCATGAATATTAGTGAAAGGGGGTTCCATTACAAGAAGGAACAGTCCCTATTAGTTTCATCCTTCATCATAGTGGTTGCACTACCAATATGAAGGATCATGTTGTAGAGCCAAGACCACATTGCTATGATTCCACGTTTCAGGCTTCTCAAATGGATAATTCTAATGGATGGAAGGAAGACTGGGATCTTCGTTCTAGAGGAGGCATCTAACCCGAGTGGATGTGGGCATTCTGGGTATGTCATACTTTGTGTAGTATTCAAGAAGGAGTTATCAGACGTTCATATCTACGAAGATGTCATGATAGGGAAAACTTATGTTTATAAAAATTATTTCATTCTTAAATTACTAAGTTGTTGGAGTCTAGAAACAAATTCTTTTTATTTGACACCTAGTGAAGTTGGTATTAGTCTCTAGGATGTTTACCAAATATCTAGGATCCCATTCTTGGGGAAATGTATGATGAATTCATTCTTCCATCTATAATATGGGGTGATGCTACTTGAACACCCCTGCTGGCTCGTGAATTATTTAAGATATTGAAATTTTCTCCCAAATATAAGAATGATATCCATGTTATTGTGTGGATGGAAGCATTATTAGAACCAACAACAGAGAAAGGTCCAACCTGTGGACGTACTATTGTTTGTCCTTATGTATATAATGAGGGCAGTTCATACACATATTGGCCTACACTGGAAAGGGGTGACTATAAGCACTGGGGTTATAAAGTGAAACATGATATAGATACAAAAGTATAATTAATTGCCTTCCTTGCTATGTGGCTAATCATTTATTTTCTTCCTGTCTGTGAATCTAGGGGTGGTGTAAGATTGTGTACTTTTATCATTGTGGAAAAATTGGTAGAAGGGAATCATATTAGGTTAGAAAGACTTGTATTGGAAAGAATTTACCATCTTCTATTGAATTTTATTAATTAGAAGGCTCCATTTAGAATTGTAGGGATATTCCAAGTGTTGTGGGGCTGGATTGCAGCTCATTTTTCTCTATACTCAGTGTTGAATTCAGTTACAGTCCCCAATGGCTGATTCACCCCATTTTTACAGAAATATTCTGGTATTAAGAATCTAAACATGAGACCTGATGTGGTGCTAAATGCATTTAATGTCTCAGGATAATTACACTTATTTCATTTTGGTAACCCACCAGTTGGAGCATTTATTGATAATGGTAGAGAAAATAATTATGAGCTAAGATCTTATATGATGTCTTTCATGGATGGCTTATTATCAACCAGGATTGATTATGAAATTATCTGCATGGCTTACATCCCCTATAGGTTTTCTTGCTAGTTCTGATGCCTTTATCAATCAAACACTTTCCCACCCACGTATGTCAGAAAAGAGAAACACCCATTGGTAGTGTGATAATTATAGATCCTAATGGATGTATAGGTATCTAAACTGTTAATTATGCTACCTCCACCAGATGCATCGATTGGATTGAAAGTTTGGTATGCCAATGCTCGGACCTCTTTATATCCTCCAGGGGATTTGACAAAAGGAATATATCGAGTTGCGGCTACAAAGACTGTTGCACGTGGAAATCGTGGTAAGAAGTCCAAGGACAGAGATGATACAGAAGTTTCGGAGGTTTCAAAGCCCTCAAAACTTCTTCATTGGAGGTATACCAAGAAGAACATGCCTAGAGATTAAATACCTCTAACGCTAAGGAGGTCTAGTGGTCACCAAAAAACAGAGATCCCTATTCTATCTATTGAACATTATGAAGAACGGAGTCCTGAAGAAGTTTACCAATCAGAAAGCAATGATTCTCCTCCACAATCAACCATACCAAGATTGAATTATATGCGACCATTAGTCATTAATCATTGGGAGGGTGTAACTTGTGATCTTAGGGTTACATGGGAATTTCTCCAGCATGACATTCGAATACTCGACATTGGTGACATCAAAGCACCTTTTGATTGTAATCCAGAGAATAAAATGGTTGAAGTAAAGAAGTATATTACAGAGCTAGAGGCTTTTATATATGCAACTGATGAAAAAATCCCAGCCTCTAAACAAGTATCTCATATATTGGACTTAGGAGTACATGAAGGGGTAATTATTGAATCGGATGAAGAGTGGGATATTTATGTTAATATTGAGAATGTATTTCCCTATTTATTTTGTCTCAAATCTTCTTTACCATTTATCATCATTAATATTGATGACTATATATTTATGTATCTTGAATGAAGAGAAGGATGTTCTAGACCAAATTTCAAATCACCTATGTATGGTGCTACATGACCTCCAGTTGACGCAATGAATGATCCACCCAGGTCGCCAGAACTTTCCCCAGGAGTAAGAATCTAGACTGGGGTAATGACGACGGATAATCCCCAACCATTACCTCAAATTTTACCTGCTAAAATGAATGTTTCAATCTCTCCCCATTCATTTGAAAAAAATGCCAGATATCGATGAGATTGATCTGAAGAGTTCACCAAAGGAGTAAGTATTTATAATTTCCTTAGGGCACATAATTTTCTCAATACACTTCGGTAACCATGTTTTTATCCTCTTCTAGGATATATGTCTCTCTCCTCTCTCAAGGGATCAAAATATGATTCTTCGAGGCCAGAAAAAGAAACCCCAGGGGAAACCCAAGTTCATGGTGATGAATCTGAAGTTTTAGTACATAAATTTTCAAAAGATTCAGTTATACCTACTTCTGGATCTACTGAGAGAGAGAAAATCCATGGTAAGAGTAAATACATTCCTCAGTTTATTTTTTCAGAGGATCCAGAATAATCAACACTGATATTTCTATTGCTTCTGAAGAAAGGAATAAAGACCTAGGGAAATCCGAGACAAATATTGATGTTTACCCACACTTGGAAAGACCTAATCCTGCTATACTAGTTGAATAATCGATGGAACAGAACATTAGTGATGCCAATTTAGGCATCAACCAAAAATTGTTGGATACCTTAAATAGTGAGGATGTTATAACATTCCAAGATTCATATACTGAAATGGTAAAATCCCTTAATACAAATATTTTTATTCTAGGTTACATCAAGGAATTTTGGGATATTGATGAGGAATTTAAAGGAAGTAAGTACTTATTATTGCATTTTTCGTATGTAGTTATTCTATTTTATTAGATTGTTTACATCAAAAAATCACTTTATACAGCTTTATCTGCAGAAAATGTCGCAAAGGATCTTAAAGAACGGGGTATCCCACTCTATCATTCTGTTAGAGATGGAGAAATACTTATAGAGGATCCTCCATCAAGAGATGCTCCAGAGCCTTCTAATATAACAACTAAGAAAAATCAAGGGAATGTCCCTTCCCAAGAAACACCTGCTCAAATCACTGAAGCTAAGAATACAAGAGATGAATCCAATAAAGTAACTGATATATTTTTGGGTAAATATATTCAATTGTCTAAATCATATCTATTTATTCTATTTGAGATTGAAAATGACCTTGATTTATCTGTTAGGGTTGTTAGCTCCTAGATCAGAAGGTGAATATTCTACTATTCCATGAGAAGTCGAACAAGGCAGCTCTTTAAATGACATGTTTCTAGAGTATATTTCACCTCATGGTAGTGACTCAGATTAAGACATAGCAATGAAATATTCTCTTGGAATGGCATGTAAGAATATATGTTGGCATATCTGTAGCATAATTGCTGAGAAGCCTTTAGATGGATTGTTGTCCAATTTTCCCAAACTCCTAACATTGTTTTGTGTATTGGGATTTAGTTGATTTAATTATCGACCAATCCATGATGTAATGAAAGAGGTCATTCTTTGGTAGGAGCAGAAGCATAATTTGTGACAACATTTTTAAGAGGCTAGAAGAATTATCAATGTTGAAGGATTTTAAGCTGCATTAGTTGGGGAGGATGAAAATCATAACAGGAAATCAATTGAAATTAACCAACAAATTAAAGAATCCATGAATGAGTTGTTATATCTTCAACAACAACTGGATGATGTTCATAACAAACTTGAGCAGTTGAATCATGTATTGGGAGAAACCCAAATATAGAGGATAGCTGCCATTTCAACTGCTAAGGAAGAACTTCGTTAGGAAGAGGCGGTTGGAGTTGCTCAGCTGTCTCAACTTCAACAAAAAGCTAATAATGTTTATGAAGCGGTCCACCAAATAGATAGTCAAATTGAAAATTTATTCTAAAACATCATAGAGAGGCTCTAGTTTATGTATGAACCTCTGATTTTATATGAATAGGAAAACTTTTGTCTTAAATAATATATGTCTTCATTCCTATTTTCTATGATTGCAATATTAACAGTAAATGATGATAATGAATTCTTTTTTTAGACAATCATTATTATAATGGCAAGAATGGAGTTCTCAAAATTTTCTTATTATGGTGATAGACCTAATGAGAAAAATTTGATTGTTTCTATTGTTAAGTGGATAACCCCACAAATTTCATATCTTTTGAATTTTTTTATTGCCAATATTACCTAAATCATACAAAAATGTATGTTTAGTGAGATGGGATTCACCTTTTGTTTAGAGTTCCCTTCATTGGTTTACAATAAAATGAGCACCAAGTCTTTTGTTATTGGCAGTTTAGTGTCTTTCATGTTGGACTATAAAGGGCTAGAATTTAAGGTTGAGTAGCTTTGACCATAAATTTTTAAATTAGATCCCAAACGAAACATTGTGGCTAAGAATTTCTTTATTATTTTTAAATATTTTCAAGGGGAATATTGAGCCATGATTTTTATGGTCACCGAATCTAAAACATTTATCAACATAAGGGGAGGATCTTCTAAGAACAAAGTCACCATTACTTGACAAACCCGTTATGGGGGCTATGTTATGTAGGGCCAACTAGGGAAAATGATACATAGCCAAATAGTGGAATCTTTTGACTGACAGACCTGTTATGTAGGAAACTTATGCAAGGACACCTAACGGCACATACTTTATAGTTATGAAAAAGAACTCTTTGATTTTTTAACATTTTACTAATGATCGATATGGGAAAATAAGACTTGGGTGACTCAAGAACATAGTGGGTGTTTTTTTTCAAGGAAAAGAATTTAAAGATTGAATGGGTTATTTTCGACTTACATAAGTCATGAATAGGAAACCCATCTCTATACAAATTTTGTGTATGATTAATGGTAAAAAGTTATCAGAAAAGGGAATTTATGATATCATATTGTGCTGTTTTATGTCCTGTAGTGAGAAAATTTGGCACTGTGAAGTTTTAAGTCTTGCAATGAGGACGTTGTGCTGTGCAGTTTAAAGTCTTGTAGTGAGGAAGTTGTGTGTATTTTATTTATTGTCATTATCTTTGACCAAAATAATGAGAAAACTCTCCCAATTTCATGATAATTTTTTTGGAAACATATTATGATATTCAGGTATGGAAGGAAAAATCGTAAATTGTGATTTGGGAATTTCTGAAACCGAGTAATGATATGGGAAAAGGGATAAAAGCATTTGAGGAAGTCTTTTCCCAGAACGAAGTTATAATTATTTGACAAACCCGTTATGGGGGCTATATTATGCAGGGCCAACTGGGGCATATGCTACATAGCCAAATAGTGGCATATTTTGACTAACAGAACTGCTATGTAGGAAACATATGAAAGGAAACCTAAGGGCACATACTTAATAGTCAAAGAAAAGAGCTCTTAGAAGTTTAACATTTTATTGATAAAAGCCGAAGAATGTTTAGAAGATTCAGATTTTACGAATCAAAAAAGTTTGATTTATTGAGAAAGGTAACTAAATATAGAAAAGGTATTTTCAACCAAGAGTGTCTAAAGAATCGGAGGAATAATAATTTTATGAAGGTCTGACCCAAAAGTAAGAGGTACGGTGTCTGTAGTTTTAGGTTATACAATTAATACCAGAAGTGGAAACAACATATAACATGTGTCCAAGTGATTGCAAGGTTATTTCATAGTGCATCGAACACATGGTGAGGGAAATGTATAAACCATGGTCTTGAAGACTATTATATTATGAGAAAGATAATGGTACAAGTATACTTGAATGACTATTTTAAAATACAGATTCTTTTATTTTATTATCAAAGATTAAAGGGGACCAAGATACTATAACCAAGAAAGAAGTTAACTTATTTTGGAAAACCCATTATGGGGGTTTAATTATGCAGAGCCAACTAGAGAATATACTGCATAACAAAATAGTAGCATCTTTTGACTGAATGACCTGTTATGTAGGAAACTTATGCAAGGCCACCTAAGGGCACGTGATTCATAGTCAGGAGAAAGATCTATGACGTTTTATAAACTCTATCACCAAAAACTGTAAGAAATATTTCGAGGATCGGAAAATATTCAAAATTAAGAGTGTGAAATATAGAAGGGGGTTATGCCCAATGCATATGAGAAATATTTTAACCAATATTGAACATCATTTTGATGTCCTTTACATAAATCTGAATCATATATAAAATGAATACTTTCATTGTTTCATATGAATGAATATTATGATATGCAGTTTAAAGTCATCCAATGAGGACATTATACTGTGCAGTTTTAAGTCATGTATTGATGGAATTAATAATCCCATAATAAATTGAGACACCTTATTTCAATAAATAATTCATTTACCCAATTCCTAAGCTCACTTGATCTATGCTCGGTGTTAGAAAAAAGGAGTATTAAGGGTCTTTTCTATAATACAATGGTGTCAAAGATAAAGAATAAGGGTATCATATTTCCATATATTTTAATGTCATGGGGTAAGGATGATAATGAACCGATATAAAAGGAAAGTCATATTGTAACTGGATTAAGGGATAAAACCCAAGTGTCACAATATGTATTTTTGGGGAACGAATCAAGTCATACATAGTTATTAAAACATACTCTATGCAGATTTGATTTTTATACAATAAATAAAGGGGGTTTTTAGTGTGGTTGGGCCTAATATTGGAGATCTAGGCGTCTTTACATATCTCAAAATACATGAGAAACAAGTCATACGTAATGATTTAAACAATAATACTTCATACTAATGGAGTTTGACAAGAATAATGTGGGATTTTTGACATGTTCTGGGAGAATGTTAAATCATTAGACATAAAATGTTATGATGACCAAATCATATATCTTAAGGAAACACTGTATATATATCTAATTTATACACAGGAGGAGAAAAGAAAATTAGAAGATTTTTTGATTGTGGCTCGTTCCAAAATCAGAGATTTAGGTTTCTCTACGTATCTCATTGAAAATGATAATCAAACCATATGTAGTTCTTGAAACATGGTCTCTATGCTGATTTGACTTAGACATAAGAAAGAGAGAGACTCATGTACTACTAAGGAGTAGTGATGATGTCAATGATATTTTCATAAAGAATATCCTAACATCAAATAGATAGAACATTAGTTATACAAATGATGTCATGCAGTTTAATGTCATCCGAAAAGGATGAAGATTCTATGCATTTTAATGTCATGCCGAATGGAAAATAATGGTTGTTATACAGTTTTTAGTCATTCAGAAAGGACATGGGCACTTTTAAGTTTTAAGTCTTACAGAAAGGACATGGGGGATGTGTAGTTCTATGTATTTTAGTAAGGACATGGGGGCTTTTCAATTTTAAGTCTTGCAGTAAGGACGTGGGGGTTGTGCTGTTTAATGTATTGTAGTGAGGAATATTTGTACAAAACTACAAAAAGTATTTCTTGAAAAATCTCGCATTGGTTGGAGTTGTGATAAGCTCTTTATCAATTATGATTAAGGCACATGCTATATTTGAATAGATCTTATGTATAGAATAAAGTCCTTTCCTCTTTGGTTCATGTTTTGGAGGTTTCTTTTATTGTATCATTTGAGTCCTAAGGACTAATACCAGTTCTCCTTGGAAGAATGAATGAAAGAGAACCTTATTATAAAAACCTCGCGGTATTCTGTTCTGATAGACTTCTAAATGATTCAAAGTATGCAATCTTTTCTCTTCTAATATTTCCAACTCATTGAACCATTTCCGAGATCTTTCATATGTAGACAATTGATCACAGATTGCAACTCTAACTTAATGCAGTTGTATTTCAATTGACAATACTGCTTCGGTTCCAGATACCAATGAATAAGGAGTTTCTTGGGTAGCAGTATGGGTAGTTTTCCAATAATCCCATAAAGCATTCAAAATATTATCAGGCCGTGATTTCTTATCTTTATCCACCATCTTCTGGAGTATATTCTATAGTGTCCTACTGAAGGCCTCTATCTATCCATCAGCCACCACATGATAGCGAGATGCATGGTTGGACTTGATATTATGTTCCTGAACAACTTTTTTACTTCAGAAAAAAAATTGGTGCCTTCGTCTGTCAAAATAGTATAAGGGACACCAAATCTAGTGATGATATTAGTTTTGAAAAAACTAACAATGATTTTGGCTGTGACTTCATTGAGAGTTATTGCCTTAGACAATTTAGAGAAGAAGTCAGTATCAGTGAGAATATACTAGAACTACTTAGTAGTGGCTAGTGGATAAAGCCCTACTACATCTATTCCCCATGTGGAAAATGGACAAGAGTATTTAGTTGTATGTAGCTACTCTGGGGGTTGATGAATTTAGTTGGAATGCACTTGACATGGATGATATTTTTTAGTGAAATCTGTACAATCCTGTGTCATTAATGGACAAAAGTATCTATGATTTCGGATATGATCAGAAAGTATGTGCCCAGATTGGTGGGCACCACAAACTCTTAAATGAACTTCTTTCATGACAGCTGTTGTCTCTTCTCTATCAATACATCTGAAGATAATACTATCAATGCCTCATTTGTAAAGGATCTTTTAGTTGGATGCACTATCATAAAGAGTAAAATTGGTTTCTTGCCCCCGAATCTATTCTTTCTTATCCCTATCGGGTGGAAGTACCCCCTTTTGAAGATATTCTATGATGGATGTTTTCCATTCCGTGGTATGCCCATATGGTTAAGAAATAGGGAAAATTTCATTAATTTCCTCCATTATGGTTTGAAAAAAAGGTGAGACCACATGGTGATGGGCTATGTTGATAACTGTATCATCCTGACTTGGATCTTCCAAGGCTATAGCCACGTTAGCCAGTGCATCTACTTGAGCATTTTGTGATCGCGAGACATAATACAATGACAACTCTGAGGAACATTTAGCCATTAACCCTCTGAAAAATCACACAAAGGAATTGATTCTTCTTTTCTGATATAATATTCCCCATTAATTTGTTTGATTTCCAATTATAAATCACATTTTACCTTTAAAAGATTCATTTTCACCTAATGGGACAATTCCAAACCTGTGATGCGAGCTTGATATTCTGCTTCATTGTTGGTACCACCTTCTGATAATATGAAATAATAAGGCAATAATACCAATTCTGGGGAAATAAGGACAATTCCTACTCTAAACTAGATGAGTTTAGGGTTTTCCATTCACTTTCCTATTGGACTTCTGGAAGCACCGTCAAAATATATTTCCCATGTTTTGGAATTATCTTGAATTGAATAGATATGTTCAACGGGAAGATCCATATTAAATGATGTATCTTTTGCAGATGGATTCTCAACAAGGAAGTCGACCAGAGCTTGGACTTTTAGTGCATTTTGAGGTATAAACTATTTATTAAATTGTTGCAAAATAAACTTCCAACGTGCCAGACATCCTGTAAGCATAGGACGACTTAGGATAAATTTGAGTGGATTACTATAAGACTCCAGTTGGACCTCATGATGTTGCTGGTAGTGCCTCATTTTTTGAACTGCAAATATTCATGCCTGGAAGAACTACTAAATAATTGAATAGTGAGTTTCTGCATTAAGCATAGTTTGACTAAGATAGTAATGGATGTTTTTATTCCCTGTATCATTCTTTTGGTCGAGGAAGGCACCTAGTGATCGCTCTAAAGCTGTCACATAGAGAATAATTGGTCTTCCTTCAACATGTGGCATTAATACTGGTGGACTCAAGAGATATTTCATGAGGGGATTAATTGATTCTTGTAAATCTTGAGTCCATTGGTAACTGACTCCCTTCTTCATTAATCTGGGGAAGGGTAAACACTTGCCTACCAAATTGGTGATAAAGTGCCGAATATAGGCCAAGTGTCCTTAGAGTCCTCTTAATTCATTTTTGAGGAGGTGATAGACCAAGTATTGATTTTGTTTTCTAATTATCAACTTTGATACCATGATGTTGTACAACGAAGCCAAGGAATTTTTCCTGAGGTTACCCCAAAAGCACATTTCATCGGGTTTAACTCTATACTATGTTGCTAATGATTATTGAATATGGTTTCCAAATCATCCATGTGAATGGAACATTGTCTGCATTTGACCACCAAATCATCCAATTAACATTCAAAAAAATTTCCTAATAAGGGGTTGAAGATATGGTGCATGGCATGTTAGAATGTTGCACCTTCATTCTTGAAGCCAAATAGAATTACACGATCGCAAAACACACCTTGAGGGGCTTTAAAGGCTATAAATTATTCATCCTCTGAGGCCATACGGATTTGATTATACCCAGAGTATCCATCCATGAAAGAAAGAGCTTCATATCCATCTATTACATCAATTAGAAGTTTTGTTATTGGGAAAGAAAAATTATCTTTAGGACAATGCCAGTTAAGATCTCTAAAATCAATGCAGACTCTAATTTGTCCATTATTCTTTTTCACTAGGACAATATTGGCCAGCCATTTGGAATACTGAACATCCCTAAAAACGTTAGCCTCTATAAGCTTATCCACTTCAGCATCAATTTTAGAGGCATGAGTTGGGTGTGTTATCCTTGCTACTTGATTAAATCCATGATGTTCTTATGGAAAACCCAAGTGATGGGTGGCTATATTAGGATTATGACGTGGGATTTTTGTATAATTCTGTTGACCCCGTAAAACGAATCCCCAAAATTTTCCGAACATTTCCATAAATAATCACAGATCGTAGCTCGTTCTGCATGCTTCGAGTTGAGTGGTCGTGGAGACTAAACAGAGTTACGGACTAGAAGTTAAGGTTGTTTAAAGTTGGGCTGCTGGGAATGGCCATCCAGGACGGTTTTGGGGTGAAGTATGGATTTGCGTGTAAAAAAGGAGTTTCGTGCGGAAAACCATTTGTGCGCACGGAATATTACGTGCCCATCTTTTTAAGTGTAATTTTACGTGCACCGCCTTGTGCATGCACAATTTTACATGCACCGCCTCGTGCGTGGAATACCCTTTGCGCGCGAGGAATTTTACTCGCACCGATGCCCGTGTTTCCGCCTATAAATACAAGGGCACCCCCTTTTTCAGCGAGGACCCCGGAGGTCGGTCGTAGCTCTGATGTGTGTAAGTCCTAATTTTCCGCGCCAGTGTGGAAATCCCCCCCTCTGGCGCGAAAAACATTATTTTTGCACAGAAAAGGACCAACCTTCCCAGTTTTCCATGCAACACATGATTTTGGAGTGCAACAGTGTCGCTGAGCCCGATTTTTCACGCGCCCGTGCTACACCGGTCCTATTGCGCGCAAGGCTTCCCTATTGCACACACCACATCCTTTTTCGCGCAAGGCACCCCTATTTCCCGCAATTCCTTACCTTTTGTGCGCGCCACCTCCTATTGGGCACCTAAATCCGGTATTGCGTGTCGCCGCACCTATTGCGTGTGTCACGCCCCAATTGCGCGTCGACCCGTTGTTTTCCGCGCAACACTCTAATTGTGTGCATGCCTGACCTATATTACGTGCAATAGTGTTCAGAACTACACCCGATGGTCGATACCGTGGGGGCTGTGCCCCTACTCGGGGTCAGTGTCGGGCTGTGGTCCCGGCCCTCCAGGCCTGTCCCTTCGCTACCATCACAGACCCCCATGAAAAATGGAGAGTCGCACTGTGAACTTTTTGGGCCGGGATGTCGGGATTTTCCATTGCGCCCTTATGCACGGCCTCTTTCCACCTATGGAAAATCATGATTTGAGATACTCCTTTGCAGACCATGAAATACCTTGAGTCGACATATTCATCTTGGTCCCTTTCATGTGTCGTGAGTCGAGATTCTCATCATCAATTTCCGGAGTACCATGAGTTGAACCATTCCTCAGGAAACTCCTCCAAACCCTATCACTTGGCTCTTATGCCAGGTTGAACCAGAAAGGGCCGCCTTTGCGTAAGACCCAACATCAGCCGTTCTAGGTGCCTTATGGTAATAGTCTTATCTACATGACTTTAAACTGTAGTAATCCCTATGTTCCAAACATAGGATTCCTCTTGTTCCGAATAAGATATGCCTTTTTCTCTAAGCATGAGATGCCTAATTCCATGATTACAGTGGCGTAATATCAAGTGCTTTGGAATCCGTTCAAACATTCCATCACTCCACCTCACGCTTTGCGTGTCCTTCATTCGGATCTGCATCCACTTCCATGTCTGAAGAGACCCCCTAATGGTACTGAGGATTGACCTACGGTCTGCCGGTTGTAATAGTATGGATAATTGACCTATGGTCCACCTGCTGTAACAGTATGGGTGATTGACCCATGGTCCGTCTGCCATCCTGGGCCAACACCCTGGAAGACTTTGGACAACACTTTGAGTCAGGTCCCGTGTTTCAAACATTGTCAACAGTCATCCCTCATTTTTTTGTCAGCATTTTAGGCTAACACGATATGGATACTATGTTTCGAACACAGTCAACAGATATCCACTATCGCCACACCACCCACATTGCATTCCGAATGTCATGCGTGTGATTCACACTTTTCATCACCCTTTGTTCAGGCCGATTCCAATACCATTGGCATTATCCCGATTGTGCACTAGCGCATTGGTGAAGGCCTCAACCCACTAGTGTGTTAGGATGCCCTCATGGATAGACTGTAGGAAGAAACCATGGGCCGCCTTAGAGCGTAAGCCCCATACAAATTTGGGCCGCCTCAGAGGGTAAGCCCCATACCACTTTGGGCCACCTCAGAGCCTAAGCCCCATACCACTTTGGGCCGCCTCAGAGTGTAATCCTTATACCACCACGGGCCGCCTCAGAGCGTAAGCCCCATCCACCATTGCCACTCCATAGCGGAACCCAGGCGGCACCCTTTCAAAAGCCCCATACCATTTTGGGCCACCTCATAGTGTAAGCCCCATTCAATCCCGAACTATGTGGACTTCGATTCCCTGCCATAGGGATACGTATGGAGCCTCCACGAGGTTCAATCCCACCACCCGGTCATTCCGACCTCTTCACATCGGTTCACTAACCACTTGGGGCCGCCTCAGAGTGTAAGCCCCATACCACCATGGGCTGCCTCAGAGCGTAAGCACCATACCACTTTGGGATGCCTCAGTGCATAATCCCAATACCACTTTGGGGTTACATAGAGTGTAATCCCTATAACACCATGGGCCTCCTCAGATCGTAAGCCCCATCCACCATTGTCACTCCATTGCAGCACCCGGGCGACACCCTTGCGTAATCCCCATACCACATCATCCCCTATATCCTCGACCTTGGCCCCTTCCTCATGATCCCCAATTAGGTACAAGGAATTTTGGTTCACTATAATCAGAATCATAATAGGAATAAGGATCCATTAAATGGATAACATTAACAGAACCAAAGATCAGTTCTTCATATGATGAAGATTCTTATTGATAGGTTAATTCTGGTTTTACCATTTGGCGATGTGGTTCTTGTTCTATTGAAACAGATGGTGTAAAATCTTCCAGGATCAAGGACAAATTTGGCCTTGACACGAGCTCGTCTTCATCTGACTACTCATTTCCTTATTATCACAACTCTTCTTGGAGTAATGGACTTTTGATGATGATGGTTTTTCTATGGAAGGGGTTGTAGAAGACAGAATTGGTTGTTTCAATTGTGTTCGTAAACTAGCATGAGTCTGGTAGATCGTTTTCCTGATCATCCAATCATCATATTTTTTCACAATTTTACTTTTAACCTCTTTCCATTCTCCCTCTTCCTTAGGATTGGTAGTAGTAACACATGCTACTTGAGATTACGAAATTTTAAATTTCACTTTCCCGGAGTCTACCATCTTTTTCGGAAGGTCTTTGAAAACAAATCCCTCCTGAATGGGGTGTACCAACATCTGATGAAAGAGACAATATTTCGAATGATCTTCATCTCCATAGTTATTTGGATTTTTCAGCCTTGGAAACTGAATCAAATTTCTTTCAAAGGATGATATGAAGTGACCAGGAACTTGTTCGTTCCTGAGAGAATAAACTTTATTCATTAATTCCTAAAACTTTTTACGCCTTTGATCTCCTTGATCATCTTGATGAGGCATTTGTCACTGCTGATGCTCAGGAGGTGGATCCCTTCAGTACGATGTGGTTCTTGAAGTATAAGTAGGTACTAGTGCCTGTTTGAGGGTGACTGTAGCAGCTTCTGATTTTCTTATCTTCCTTCCCATAGTTGATGGAATTACATGAGTTTTAGGCATAGTTTCTAAAACTAAGTCTTCTATCTATTGAGCAATTGAAGTAAGGTCTTGAAACGCTCCTGTGTATTTTACTAGGATCAATGGTGTGCATTATTCGTCCCCTAGAATATCCACACAAATTGGAAACAATTTTTCTTAAGAGAGTGATAGACTTAAGGAATATGTTAATTCTTTTTCATCATGAAATGAAATCTAAAATTCTTTCACTATCCCTTTGTTTACAATTAGTATGATAAAAAAATGTCATCTTTGGTAGCGTTGAGCTAAATTGGAGAATAAATTTCTGACAAAGATCTTTCCATCCAGTAATTGATCGAGATTGAAAATGTTTATACCAGACAAAAGCATGTCCTTGTAATGCCTGCACAAAACACCTAAGCTTAACTACTTATTTTTGCTGAGAATATTACTTCATGGGATCACAACGAGAATCAAAATATGATAGGTGTTGTTCAGGATCTCCAAAACCATTAATGAAATAGAATGTGGTAATCAAAAAATTTTGTGGGGAAGGAATTTCATTCACATATTCAGGGTAAGCTCGTATTTATGGCTAAACTGGGGCACGTCATTCCTACATATATTCCAATCGATGTGTTAATGACTCAATTGTGTTCATAAGAATTTGGGGTACATCCAAATGAGGTGTAACATGTGCAGGTATAACCATGGGAGCTTGATGTGGTGTAATGACCGGTAAAACCACTTATGAGGGTGCTAATACCTGCCTTGGTTGTATACCCAATGGAGGAAATTCATTATCCTCATATTTAGTTACTAAAAATCCCCTTTGTTGAGGATATCTTATAGGATTTTTTTGTTGGGGACTTCGTTGGGGATTCTGTATACCATAAATGTTGTTTCAAAGTTACTCTGTGTTGAGTCTTTTCAAGTCCATCATTCCCTCTTTTTGTTGTGAAAATCTATCTTCATGTGAAAGATATTGACCTTATCTAGTGGAAAATTGAGATGCAACCTGACGTTTCTTCATTTCCCCTTGTTATATGCCTTTCAAAGAGGGGGGGGGTTGGTTTTTTGAAGGCATACCAAGATTCTGGGTAGGCCTCTGATTTAGGGTATTCACACCTTTTTAATTTTCTGCGGTGTGTACCATATTATGTAAAAGTACTTCATCTTCTGATTCCCTTGAACTGGATTTATTTTCTGCAGGATTTTCTGCAATGGTGTTAATAACATTCACTGACGCATAAATTATTGATGGCATTCTGTTAGTTGTTCTGCTAGATCGTCTCTATTTGTGTCATTCATGTGACTCTTTTCTCTTATATGAATAATTTCCAAGAACTATTTAGAAGACAATAACTGGAAGAGAATCATTGTATAGTTTAGTTCTACGCTTTCCTTGTGGCTTATTCCCTAATCGGAAGAAAACTGATTTCTGTTGAGGAGGGGATTACAGATGTGAAAAAGCCCCCATCCGTGTGGGATGGGGTTATTTCTATTCTTCTTCTTAAAATCATAGAACATTGTTTAATGAATTTGAAGGTTGAATTAAATGAGCCCCCATCCTTGAAAACTGGGGTGATTCCTGAACATCTATGGCTAAAATTCATGCAACGTTTCTTCTGATTTTGTGGATTTTGGTTCGGACATTATCTAGGTGAATGATCCGACAATCACTTAAATCACCTATTTCATAAGATCAATGTGCTATTTCATACATTTCCATTCTCGGACACCTGACATACATTAATCAAGACGCCTACTCAAGAATCGCATATGCTTTATGTAAAAGTATCTCAACAACTTCTCTTCTTCAGACTTGATTCGGATGATAAATGGTTGAGGCATGTTCTTGAGAATACAATTTATTACATTCTAAACCTATTGACTGTGGCTGACCGTGGGAAATAAAATTGCATGAAACCACTTTTGGAGGACTTTGATGATTTTGGAGTGTAGTGAAATGCAATACTCCATATGCACCCCATCCTCTAATATAAACATTAAATGGGGAATCCGAAATTAACTGGTGTATCATCTTTAGAGCATTCAGACATGCATGATGAAGGGTTCTTTTCTATTTTTAAACCTTTGGATGTTGGGAAACTGAGAGATATGCCATGTCAATTTGGAACTAAAATCCTTCTATTACCTTTACACGGTTTTGATATTCATCATATGGTAAGAATTTGGTTTTCAAATAACTAAGTGTTTTCCATATGTTGAGACAAATTTCATAAATGCAATATTCAGTTATAAATTCTGGAATGTTATACTGGGAATTTATCAAATTCTAGAACATGACTGGGATTTATCTTTTACCTAATCATTTCCTCATGTTTAACAGATATTCTTTATCTTTCACAAGTTGTTTCCCCACATGATAAGACTAGAGTGGATGCATTGTATTAGATGAAAAATTACCTAAATGAGGTTCAGAGAATGACTATTCCCCTAAGATTTCTTCTGGCTGAGAAAGTGTTTCTCTAGGAAATGACAAGTTATTAGACATGACTGGATTTGGGTTTTCAATTGGCTCAAGATAGGAGGGATTTCTCATCACTACATTGTCAATTATGGAAATTTCTTGACATTGTGAAATAATACTGCGGAGAGGAATTTTGTAGACAATTCCATCATGGGGAGGATCCCCATGATGGATTACAGTATGGGATAAATATTATTTCTCCTTGGTCTTCTGGACACACTGAGGGTTTCCGTGGCTCTCATCAAGAGATAGGCACTCAGGATTGACCGAATTTTTATGAATCAGGCCTTCATGATGAAGTGTCTGACAAGGAACTTTAGAATTAAAACTACCACTCCCATAATGTGGTAATTTGAGGATATGATCTTGAGAAGTAACAGATAAATGTCTGAGGGATTCAAGAACTCCAGCATTAAGAAGAGCCACATCACAGCCTAACTCTTTATTTTCCAACAGTTCTTGGTGAAACTTTTTCTTTGATGTTATTTTATACATAGTTGGGTCCACTAGCTGGGAAAAGTAGTTATCATTGGTAGGTATATGTGCCTACCTTGGAGTGTTTATCGGAAAGAACCGATTACATCCAATTGTAAAGGGTGTATGTTACTAAACCCGTTGTCTATATGATATTTGGGAGTATGACCCATGACCCTACTGTACTGGAGTAGTGGTGTGTATCTTCTCCGGGATGGCACACTGATTTGTCATCCCATGCGTGGGGACAGATTTATGTGTCTGCTTCCTTGATACTGCTGAAGTAGTTGTTAAAATATCCTGGCATGCTTCCAGAATATGGGCAGGGATATCCTCCTTCCCTTTATCAATTGATAAGATGTGTTTGGTGACTTTAGTAGCCAGAACAAGAATATAACTCTATTCCGTATCTGGTGTAGGTGTATGTGCCTTCTCCTGTCCTCATTTTCCAGTCAATGGATATTGGCAGTACTTCGACATGGGGGCATAGAGTTGGGTCTGCCCCAAAATTGTTGTCAGTTCTTTTCGACTAACTTATCTGGGTGCTACAAAACGATACTGTTGGTAGGATTGATGAACATTGGCAGGTGTATGTTCCTTCTAGTTGTTTTCTCTCAAGTATTGATGATGGACTTCCTACAATACTGGAAGATGATACTTCTAACAGAATTGTTGGTTGAAAATAGGTGTATTCTCCTACTTACCAGTTTCCACCACATTAGATTGGCGAACATCTTTAAATGCAGTGAGATGAGCCTGCTGACTGGAAGATATCTTGTAAATAGGTGTATCTGCCTGTTAACGGTGATTTACCAGGTTTATACGGTGGGATTGGTGGGTTGATAACAGACGAGTATGTTGAGTCATAAAAATAGGACGAACTGGTGTATGCGCCCCCTCTTTGTTTTCCATAAAGTTAAAATTATGGACTTCTTCGAAGGAGGCAGAGGTAAGAACCTGCTCCCTATTGACCGGACATTGTTTCTAGTGGTTCGTCTTGCATGCCCGGGTCTGAGAGACCTGAGCTAAACATCTAGCAGTAACACCCCCATCATGTTGGGGGTACACTACCACGTGATTCTAGTGGAGATTTCTTGTGGGAGTCCTCAGGAAGGACTCCTGAATTCTTGAATTGAGTCCTTGAGTGACCTCTTGATCCACCTCCCTATAGTATGGGAGTAATTGATTATTGCTTTCTAGGGATAATGACCCGAAATGGTTAGAGGCGGTGGTTGGAACTGTTAGTTCTTGATAATTGGTTGTCATTGGCCAGATGATCGAGGATTATTGTTGACCGGGAGGGCCTGTCGAGTTGCCTCCAAAGTCAATATTGTACTGTGCAGGTGATATTCCTTTACCATCACATTAGAGAACCACTATTGAAGATCTAGGTTGTTGATGACATCCTTCGCGTATATGGATAAAGATCTTGAGAAACGGTCGGGATGTTCACAAATGTTGTCTAGGAGAAATACATTCTTTGGATTGAAGGGTGTTCTGTGGAAAACAGAATACAACAACAACCTCTATTAAAACTACATCTTTTTAGATGGATACATGCGTGATTAATTCCTTTTTGCGGCCTTACTTTTTCAATTGATAGGGGTCTAATAGGTGGGTATCATTATTAAATTGGTTAATGATTCACGTCGAGTTCACCATTTTTTTTCATTGTTCCTTGAAACATGTGTTCTAGTTTTAAGAAACACTATTTCTAGGTGGCTTCCATTGGATTAATTTATATAACATAAAACATCAAATAGTTATTTATCCAAAGGGGTCCTGCTTTCCAAAGGTAGATGTTCGTTAATTTTAAACTTTAGGATACTTAAGAACATGCATTGGTCGATAGGATGGGAGGTCGGACTCATCACACCCTTTTGGGGTAATTATTGTCTACTCTAAAACTCTATTTGTAAATTAAATATATTTTCATAAATCCTTATTAATTCTCTAATTATATCATATGTATCCCTTGAAATTTACAATAACTTATTAACATGTGTAAAATTTAGAATCATTATTCTGCATTCATGGTTCTTCATTAATGGAAACATCTATGTGTATTCATGGTTTTATATCAATGGTATCCTCTAATATACCGATTAGAGATTATTTTAATCATTCTTGTGATGATACTAGTTTCAATCCACTTAGTGGGGCACTCTGGAATTTATTGTAATTTAGGGATATGAAGGTTTGTTTTGATCTTGGGATCATGCCCATTAAATGAGCTACCTATGTATCCTTTTGAAATGAATCAGAACCCTTGTAGTTAATTGTGACTTAATAGAAAAAATCAAACCTTTTATGGTCATGTGATTAGGACCTCTAAGCGAATGATGCTCTGTTGAAAATTAGTGTCGGACTTATGTCGAAGCATCCCGAGGAACTTGGAAAGGATATGGGTTTTCAAGTAAAATCAGAACCTATTAGGAATATGGCCCAAAGGAAATACGGTTGATTTGAAGTGTTAGGTTTAAACCTCAAGGAGGCTTCCTTCGTATCCCATATAGATGGGAATCAAATCCAATGTAGTTCGATAAGTCTCATAGGAGAGTATGGTCCTTTGATAGAGATGATTTTGGGTTTACTTCCTAAAAATGATGCCTTTAGGATTTGGGGTTTAATTTTGGGATTATTCATAAAGAGGATGCCCAGATTGAAGGAATTAGGATTAGGTTCCTAAGGAGGATTTCCAATGATCGCGGTCCATGAGACGTCTTCCTACGTATCCCTGTTATGGTGCTAATTGGAGTTCTCGTTATTCTCTAAAATGATAGATTGTGAACATGCCATAACCATCACATATCTCTATGCCCACATGAGTCATGCTCAGTGTGAGAAGAAAGAGGATGTGAAAGATTCAACAATGAAACTTCCCACTTTTCCTCCTCCGCTGATGGTAGAGGGCGCGTCGACCGTGGAAGAGGGCGAGGTGATGAGCCTTCCCTATATTTTATTTACATTGGACAAGTGTCCAATATAAGGAAGAATGGATTAAGGTGAGGGGGTTTACACTATGATGGATGCACTAAAATTGATCAGGGTAGGAAAGAGGAAAAGTAAGTGTGAACTGTACCTTCCTTACTAGAGACCTGAGGTTCCATGTCACCTCTTTGAGAAAGGAGAGGCCAAGACCCAACCTTCCTTCAAACCGTGAACTTCCGAAAACTTTTTCTGGGAGAAAGGTCCATGTGACTATGGATATAAAAACCTGTAGACATTCCATGAATCCTAACCCAATTATGAAGAAAATGTGGAAAACCTCTAACTGCAGAAATAGAATCCCAATTAAGAGACACACTAATGTGCCTTTCCCAAAGGTTTGATAAGTCAGGAGGTTTGGGTGGAAGTTTCCACTTAGTCCCTTTCAGATAAGGGAACTAAGGAAGGAGATACCCTACCATGAATGGAATTTTTTAAAGGGTACTTGAGTTGGTCGTGTATGTCCCTCATGCAAGTAGGCCGCGTAGGTACCCTGAATTGATGTACCTTGTAGGTATACCGCGTTGGTATGGCCCGCAAGTATACCGCACAGGTATGGCATGCAATTATGCTGCACATGTAAGATTGGTGACTAAAGTATATGTTTTACAAAGGAGAACCAATACAATCTAAAATTTTTAAAAAGACTTTCAAAACATGCTTATGCTGTTTATTTATCTCTTCTCTCTTGGTTTAGAGAGCTACCTAAGAGAATTTCAGGGATCTATGTGAAATAGATACGTAATGGGAGCTTCATAGAGTCTCATCAATTTTTTTCCATCTCGAAATGGGGATCCCAACGGCTCTATTTATAGGCATAGAGGAGGTCTGGTTAAAGAAATGTTTCACACATATGTATACCATGCAGCTCCATCACACAGGTGTTCCGCGTAAGTACACAAACATATTCCGCCATGTAGCTCTGCCGTATAGGTCAGTCGCCCACCTCTGTCACAGAGTGCAGTCACGTTGTTCCACTACGTATGGCTATGCAGCTATTCCATTGTGAAATTTTTTGGGAGTGTTTTGATTCCCTTTTGATCTTTTGGAACCTAGACTTGGGATCTAAAATATCTGGAGTTCTCTTCATAGTCATTTTTTTCTTATGTAGTATCAACATCAATGTAATAATATATTTTGGGGAAAAATTATTTACATCATAAATACTTAATTAAAGATATAAATAATCCATAATGTGAGTACGATGAGAAATACATCACCTTGGGTAAATATTATCATGGATGACTATTTTACACAGTTAAAGCCACATTTATTCAATAAAGAGTCTACAAACTAATTTTTTTCCCATCAGATACACATGACTCAATTAAACTGTAAGACATTGTATTACAGTGTAAAAACATCATACATGGAACACCAACCCAATGATCTTTTAAAACTCTAATAAATGATTCAAAATGTCATCAGAACCTAAGAGACGCTTCAAAACAAAAAATATAGCATAAAGGTTGTACAATATATCAGAATCTACCCACTATAGGACTTTATATCCCCAATAAGTCACACAAATAGGGGTTCATCAGAAATAGGATAGGACATTGATCATGCATCTATGATTAGTGATCCAAATTCTCAGGAGAATCTGATTTGTATTTCTATAACACTATAACCAGTGACATAAATATCCCACACAAGACACTACCCTAGTAATCAATGAATAAACTTATTTTTATACAATAAAAAACATTTTCCCTAACTCAATCACATACCAACGTAGAACATGTGGGGTATTATGATAGTACTTCTTAAGTTGTGATATGTGGAAAAAATAATGTGTATTTTTCAAATGGTTTTGCAATTATAACTAGTAATAAATCTTTCAAAGAATCTTAGTGACCTTAAATGGTCCAATATATCTCATATCCTAATATTTCTACTTTATAAGCCAATGGTAATAAAAAAAATGTAAAAATTGAAAGAAAACCTATTCACTAATGACAAACTCCAAAAGATGGAATCACCAATCATCATATGTTTTATACTACCTCAAAAATATAACTAGATGCCAATATACATCATCAATAATTAAATGAAATCTTCAAAATTAGACTAGGTCCCATAAGAGAGTCCTCAAACACTTCTACCAAAAAACGGGTGACCTGCATGGGATACCATACAAATCCCCAAAGGGGGTTGTTCTGATCGAAATATGGTAACTATTGTTACAATAAAAATAAAATTGAATTGGATAGATATCCCATGATCCAATGAAATCCAAGAAACAATCATGTAGCATATCATAAAGGATATAAATAGAATAATGTGTTTGACTAACCTTATTTGGATGATAAGACGTACTCAACCTGACCCGAGTTCCCCTCACCTATTCGATACTTTTCTAGAACATGGGAGTAATTATATGGTCCCTATTTGAAACAATGGAAAAGTGAACCCCATATAACCTCTTGATATCATACACATACAACTTAAATTGATCATTAACTTTAGTAGTGTCCCTGATTGGAATGAAAAGGAGGATTTTGTAGTCAATCAATCGCCACATATACAGAATTGTTTCATTGGCGAGTCCATGGTGATCCAATAAAAAAATATTAGACACCTCATCCCATTTTTAAACTATCACTAGAAGATGATGGAGTAGGATAGATGGATTCAGATTCCCTGCCTCTATTTGCAAACATGTGTAATAGTTGGATATAAAATCAACAATGTTGTTCTTCATAGCCCGACACAAGAATCTCTATCTCTTATCAAAATACATAATCATTATCCAAGGGTGAAAAAACCATAAATAAATATGTAATTGATGTAATTACTAATTAATAATATCTGTTTCAACCAAAAATGATCCCTAAAATGAAGAACACAATTCGAAGGGAAAGTCCAACATGAAATATTCTCCTAACCAAAAAAGGTTTCTCAGATTCCTCTAAACTCATCATCTTGTTGTCAGCCCTAAAAAATAGACTCATGGTGAGATGATGATAACTGAATTGTAGTCAAAACCAAACCTTAAATATCTCACTAAGTATCTAGATGAAATTGAATAAATATTCCCATCGGGTTCTGTTCATCCTTTTCTTCCAAAACATATTGTGCACACAAATTTTGACAGAGGGAGTCAGCAACAACATTCCCCTTTCCATAGGTGTAGGTAATGATAACTTGAAATGTCTTGAGTTATTCACCCATAACCTCTATAAGATATTTAGTTCATTTAGTGAAAATATATAACATAGGCTCTCATGAAAAGAAAATACTATGAAACTCTCCCCAAGAATACAATGCATCCACTGTTTATGCCCATGTATAACTACAACATTCCCTAAATCATGAGTGGCATAAATTTTCCAATGCTCTGAAGTTGAAATGTGATACATGACACAACCTAATCATCATGAAAAAGGACACAACCTTGACAGGCATTGGAAGCATCGTAGCACCCCATATAACCATTACTATGGTCTAGAAGGATCAAAATAGAATATGATGTTATAATACATTCCAATACATCAAAATAAATATTAAATTTTTATCCCATGTGAACATCATTCATTTCTTGGTTAGAGCGATCAAATTTGACAACAAATTCTTGAATTAATTTATGAACAATTGATTGAATCCAGAGGAACCTAATAAGGTCTAAATCTCAAAAACATATTGTGGCTTTTACCATGAAAATAAAACCTATACCTTCTTAGGAATTAATGATAGTCCATGCTCATAAATTAGGCGTTCTATGTAATTTAATTATTGAATTGAGAAATTTCATTTAGAGATATTTCCCTAAAGTTGGTGGGTCCTCATGATTACCAAAAATAAATTCATATAGTGTTAATTATCCTTCTTGGATATTGAAAAACCCCAAATAAAATCCATGGACACCCTAACAGAGGTGTAAAGACAGTAATGGAATATCCCTTTTATCAAATCCATGAAAACTGTAGGAGAGTTAGTTAGAACCAAAGGAATCATTAGATATTCATAATTTTGATACCTGCTTCTAAATGTGATCTTCATAAAATTGGACTTTTTTACCCCATAATGATGTTAACCTCACAAAATATCAATTTCTGAAAGCACTTCACCATTTTAACCATTCATAAATGTCGTTGAATTAAGTAAAAGGTTACTTATTCTTAACATTAACCCTGAAAAATATTTGGTATTTGACACATATATATTGAGAACCATTGGTGTTATTGTAAAAGAGGATAAGGTGTATCGATGATGAAGAACTCATAAGAACAAATCCTTTCTATATATGATCATCCATTATGATTTGTATCTCTTTCATCTCATCCGGTGTTATAAGATAAAAGGGTATCCTAATTAGCTATGTATCCATCAACAGCTCAATTGTAAAAAATACCTCCCTCTATGAAGGAAGAAATGATTATTTTTCTTTGATAAAATCATGACAGTCCTTGAAAAACATGGGAATTCCATACAATAATGAATTTTTATATATATTTATTGAAGTGGTAGACAGAAAATATTTATTCTCTTGGTGGTGAGGTCCCGGATGAGAAGACCTCAGATCCCACTCTCCCTGAAGCACCAGAGAGATCCCATCGACTACAAGGAATGAAACCCTCAGATGATAAAAATCAATCTTATCCTGGTGAGAAAATATAAATTCCTTCCCAATGTTTACATCAAACAAATATAGAATGAGAACTAATAAATCCTAGAGAAATTCAATGTCATCTATCAATATTGGAGAAGACACAACGAAACCCCTTCGCATTCCTCTTTCCAAGTGGTGTCAACCTCTATATGAAAAAAGCAGTTGATTTCAATTGATTTTTTAATAAATTAAATAAATAGATATAAATGAGTAGTAGGAACTTGTATCATATAAACCAGTTTCTACAAACGATTATACATAAATGGTACCTCCCACTATCACTATACCCACACATACCTGAAACAAATCATCAACTGCAAGGTGTTGTTTCACTAATGTGGGTTCTAGATAAATCCATATGGACTTTGATGCTTCCATATATGCCAATGTGCCTCTAGATCTAAACATAATTGAACATAATATGGAACAAACATGACCATGATGAAATTCTGTAGAAGGTTGTAGCGGCCACAAGCTCCACACACCATCTGTACAACTAAAAATTATACATGTTGTGCTTTACCATTCCTAACTAATATATGGAAGGGTCACACTAATAGATAAAGATGATGGTGTACAGGGGGTATTATATTAATAAAATCCTCCACCACTATTGTGATTATCAGGACACTTCAACTTCTTTATCAGTGCACCACTGAAAATGCCACTAGGTGGAAGAGAAGGGTATGGGTAATCAAAAATAGACACCATTTGCATCTCTTCCATCATGGACTTGTCAACCATGTCAACATAGGTAGAAATATTTATCATGTACACGTAGGATTTGATATCTGGCAGCAATCAATATAGGTAATTATGTGATATAAACTGATTATTCTTCACCGCCATCATGGATAAATGAAAAAGATTTAGAATACGATTTCTATAATTGTACATGAAACACTATCCCCACTGCCAAGAGAGTAACACCAAATAATTTTTGTCCATTAGATACATTGGGTATAATTGTTGGAATAAGTGGGTCTTAACAACTTTGTAATATAATTGCACATATCGATTTGCATTTTCCTTACAATCCCATCATCACTTGTTTGGAACCTCATTTCTGAATCTCTCACACTTCACATTGATAGATTCGGGTATATCTAATCATTTAGTGATCTAATAAATCATATCCATCTATTCCTCTTCTTTTTAGGGTCCATTTTTATCCAAAAATGATGGGGGAGTTTCATGTAAGAACTCTCGTGATCAATCACTTTCTCCTCCAACACATGGTTTACCTCAAAAGCCTATTTTTGAACTCATTTGATATTCTATTCAATGACATGATTTCAATTAATGAAAGACTATACTATATTATGATCCATTATATGATTCTCTTATGAAGGATCCACTACACCCTAATGTAGAATCCATGGAAGACATCTCATAGGAATACTAATGAACACCATAAGTAGAAGGAAATTATTAAAAAACCGGATAATCATATTTAGAACCATAAAAAAACAATAGAAAACATATATTAAGATCAAAACATAACAAAGTATAAGCACACATCCCAAGGTAACATGAAGCTCGTCCTGATAAGATCTGACCAATCACTCACCACACCCTACCTCTCATGTTTGAATAAACATATCTTATATCTACCAGATGTCCCAATATAAGGAAACATCGTGAATATACTCTTATTTGATTCTATGTTGGTAATTAACTGACCCAGGTTACCCTATATCCTTGATACCTAAACCGATCTATCAGATACCCAAAGGAAATTCCTGATCCCCACCGGCAGGCGACTAGCACCCAATCATCGGACAATAACTAGAGAGAATGATTTCACCCAACATGAAATAAGATACATGTAATATATATATATATATAATATAGAAATAGTAGAGTAAATAACCAAAATAATATATTCCCTAAAAAATGGAAAACAACATTAGTGATACAAAAAATATAATCTCAGAGGTACAAGTCTAAAAAAACAATAAAGGATAAGTAAAAAAATTACAACTATATGTGATATGTGGGAAATGTCCAACCATATTACAACCAGATACCAATATCCATCTAACATGAACCAATCCCCCTTAATGTGGTGGTTTTTAGTTTTTAATATTTAATTACAATACATGTTCTACACACCATCTAATGAGTGTATATGGTGTGAACTAAGCATGCTTAGTAGGATCCCACCCAGGTTTCCCATATCATGTATCTACATAACAATATGAAAATGATCAAATTTAACTAAACAAAGGAGTGATACATAATTAAAAAAATATTATATTAAATGTATAGTAAAACAAATACCATTATTCCATTATTCTATCAATCCATGTAAACTAGTTTCAAAATATACCAGATTTACAAAAACATGTAATCAAATATCAAAAAGTACAAAACCAAGAACATGTAAATCAAAAAAAGGATCACTACAGTTCATGAAAGATATAAAACCTATACCAAAACTTAGAAAGACACATGAATTATGTACCTATAAATATGCATCAAATCTGGGGTGAATTGGGAAACCCGAGAAAGTGACCCCCACAGTGCCTAATATTTCTCTTGGATAGTTAACCTTGAGAGAGTAGAAACACCTTATGAGTGAGGCTGACGATAGTAAAAATTAACATATAAAGTTACTATATCTTCAGCTAAAGTGACCAAGGATTCCCATGTGCAACATGTCAAAAATCAATTAATCAATACCATTCATTGAAGAGGATTTCATAAATCCATTTCACAATTATTTGAAAAATAAATTTCATTTTTCCAAAACATGAGGAAACCATACTTTCATAAAAAAATATTCTACACTCAAAAATCAATAAATCTTTCAAATTCATTTATAAAACAATTTTCAAAAACATAGATCTCAAGATTCAATGATTATAGGCTAATGACAGAACCACCTACCTCAAAATCATGCCACACACGAAAACAAACTAGATCCACAAGCACCTAATGTGACAAAGAATGATAAAAACATTGTGAATCAATGATGAATCACCTTAAATATCAATAAGGGTCAGTAGAGAGGTTATTATAGACAAACCACATGAAGAAAACATTATACACCACAATAAATATAAGGACATGCCCCAGAAGAAGATAATAAAATTGATCTAGATGTAACTAAGTAGAAACATATTCACCACAAAATCACAGATCATTGAACACATCCCTACGCCACTACTATAATAAGAGAAATAAGGAAGTTGAATGTCCACATTATTGAAGAGAAGCAATGAATGCTTTCAATATATTGATCATTTAATGAAATGATCTCCAAGAGGAAGATACAACCAATATCATATGGAATAATTCCTAGGGGTTTATATAGGTAAAAATAAGTTTAAAGCTATTATATTTATGTGAGTGTTGTGATAAAACCTATGATGTCAAAACGATTTATGTTGTAAATCCTTGATTTATGATTTAAACCTATTATAATGCGAGTACGAAAAAAAGAACATCATCCCCAATTAATTTTATCCTGATTTACTATTTAATGTCTTAAAAGACCCATTTAAATTGTAATCAGTTTAATTAATATAAATGATTTTTTATCCTATGCCTCACAATATATAATGTGAGTACGCTGAAAAACACATCATCTCCTGTTAATTTAACCCCGACTGACTATTTAATGTCAAAAAAGACCCATTTACATAGTAATGAGTTTAATTACTAAAAATGTTTTTATATCCTATGTCTCTCAACATATATTTTCCTTATCAAAAAAATGTTAGATATAAATATGTCTCGTAGGAAGCTCCCTACCCATGATTTGCTAAAAAAACTACCAAAACTATTCTATATTCCCTCCCAACATGATTACACACTCTTTAACATAAAAGTGATCATAAATTTTATCTAGGATGTTACAAATTTATTCTTGACTGTATCAAGTTTTGAGGGGGTGACTGATATAATATTTATAGTAGTTAGTGATTTTTTTTGTAGAGTAGGGGGATACCCATCATTGAAAGGTTTCAAGAATATTTTGGTCTGTTGGAATACACCCATTTCTTATAGGGTAGGTTATATTTTCATCCATAGATTAATGGGAAGCATGATTTTTTCCTCTTAGCTGGTTTTATTAGAAACTTAGAAATTTTTCCATAGAAATTTTAGAATAATCTCTCAATTTTGAGAATTTATCCGAATATTCTGCATTTGATGCAAAAACTATCAAATTAATTAGAGGATAAGAATTGGGTTTCCCTTAAAAAAAAATTAATAGTTGAAAGAGTATCCTAATTTTCATGAAACATCCTCAACCACCTCTTATCAAGGTCACTGAACAATCATGTGCCACATTTCGAAGGGTATTCCAACTCCCCATGGGTTGAAAAAAAGTCCATAGAAATAAAATATATGAAAATGGTAATGATTTTTCATAATAAAAAATCAAGGCATAGATCTTTCACCCATAAGTTTGATATTACCATTCCATAAGTTGGGTGATTGCACATAAAAAATAACCAGTTTTAATAACATTAAAAACCAAATGAGGTATGAAATAAACATAATTCAAGAACTAAATGAAGCTTCTATACATAGTGGAAGTTCAAATTGGAAGGTTTTGAACTCGTATTTATGTTTTAATAAACAAATAATCCAATATGTTTGTGAATAATAATATTAGGAAAAATATAATTAAATGTATGATTAACATACAACTAAGTTAGAACCCTGAAGGAAGGAACTTCAATATAATTCATAATTAATATTTTTAAATAGATAATTAGATTCTATTAAAATTCATTATTTATTAATGAATCAACTGGATATTTATCAGTACACCATTGTTTTAGTGAGAGGATCTAAGGGTATAATTACTTAGAGGTGATCCACATGTGATCCAAAAACCATTGATTGTTTTCATATAATTCCCCAGGAGATAGTTCAAATGTATTAAACCTAACATCGATAATTGATGATCTAAATAGAAACCTTCAATGCGAGAACTTATCATTCTTGTTATTTCTAGTCATGGGAGTGTGGTGAAAGTGGACCATCTTTTATTCTTGACATAATTCAATGATCGGAGATCCCTGGATATTTATGAGATTCCCTCTATAAAACATTATTCATAATGAATAAAATTATTTGGGTAAAGTTATATAAAATATTAGTTGGATATTTATTTACCTGAGTTTGGAGAAGAAATAAATTCACATTGGATGTCATATTTCTCTTCATCCCTGGAGAACCCCTTGTATGATGAATAATAATATTATTATTCTTATCTACATTACATGTGGAAAACTCATGAATAAAAAAACAAATATTATTTTATCCAATAAATAAATTCTTACTTATTCAAATAATATTTAATATATTATTTCTCAACGGATCATTAAACTTTGTATTAAAATCCTCATCAAAATATATAAGACCATGAATAAAGACTATTGATTTAAATAAATATACACAACCAAATTATTAAATGATAATTAAATAAATATTATATTCATAATACTAGTTAACAAATGTTTTTTAAATATTCATGTAACCAGAAAAATAATAATTTTTTACCTCGAGAATAACCTGGAATAAATAAATACTACAAATTTTCATAATTAATAATTACCCTGAAAAGTTAATAATTATTTAATATTCAAAACACATAATGTTGTATCGAAAAACCAGTGAGTTTATATTTTAAACTAAAAAAAGGAATTAATTATTAAATAAGGTATGGGCCAATTATTTATTCAGAAAGTACAATTCAAATATAATTTATCAAGGGTTTCATATATAATTACTGTACGGCCCTTTTGGACCATCTCTTAGTGGCATTAGGTTTAACAACCTAAATTCCATGATTAGAATCTATATCCCCCCAAGTTACCCATATAGAAATATTTTAAATTATATAATTAATGTAACCACATATGAATGTGAAAAGTGTAATATATTACCACTATCACTATATCTCTAATAAAGTAGGTTGAATACTTGTTCCATCAACCTATATGCTTGAGGTCTCTTTCATTGAACATATTGAAATAAATATTCCAATTTAATTCCATGGATATGGATTTAAGAAAGCATTAACACTCCCATAATGTGAAAAAGATATATTATTCCATTAAATAACATAATCATCAAATCCTTTCTTGCATTACACATTAATGCAATATCACTTGTGATGTACCGAACATATCTTACCTCGTCGTGAGCATTTTTTCAAAAACAAATTCAATAAATAAAAATACGTGAATCATGATATAAATTGTTAATAATAATAATTCTTATGGACAATTATAAACATTGATATATAGGAGTACCCAATGACACATATGAACATGGATTTCCTACTGGCTTTTCATGTTTTCTTTATCTCGGAATTTGAAAATTACTACGAGTTTACATGCTATGAAAGTTTCTCAAAGTCATATGAATCTCCACCTCTATAAGATTTTATGAAATTTGTTTTGTAAAATTATAAAAAATATTTGTAGGAAATATATTTAAGAATACATTCATTACACTCCAAGGTTCTCATTAGAATAGGGAACTACTGTGACCTTTCTATGAAATAGTAGCCTCAGGACATTTATTTTACACATATAATATTGATAATCAGGTCATAAGAAATTAATTAATATTCATGAATTTGAAACATTTGATAATCAAATTATTATAGTTGTTGGTTCTAGGAAAAAAACTCTAAGAGACACTGACATCCCCTAGATACAGTAGGTAACACTTTAATGATTAATCTCATGTGTTAAGCGTGGTTCTCTAGAGATACGACTACAGATTATATGCCCATTATTCCATATATGGTGGTCATGGTTATTGTGACCTATTTATTATGAGGAAATTTCTTAAGAGATTATATTACCATGTATATTTCCTATATCACACCTATAATTGTAGATAAAACCATAGATAAAATTCATCATGATATAATTAAATTTTAATATCTTTGAAAAACCTAAAAATTCCGATCAAATCATTAATAAAATAATTTAATAAGATACATTAAAACTATAATATACTCAGTTGAAAATATATATGGAAACTAATAGCTCCAAAAATATTTAAAATTTCATATTATCTAATCCTCAGAATGATTCAACATCAAAAGGGTCTAAATAAGACTAGTTTTATATGCGCTAAAAACTATTATTTCTAATTCTTTAATTACAATGAAATCATCCCATTTTTTATTCCTTAGAAATATTAGACATTTCTAACTACAAGAAAATGTAATTATCCTAGTCTCATTTAATAATTTCATTTTATTTTCTATGTATAAGAACGATCAAAATCTAATTCATATAATTTAATGTGGAATTGATTTCCAAGGTACACTTTGGAGTATGTAGACTATATATCATAAGAATGCCATAAAAATGGAAATAATTTAGGTACATTATTTCATTATTTATTTTTCTATACCATGTCAATTGTGAACTGTGAGTTTGAATAACAACCACTTAATCAAAGATAGAAAATCATGTTCCCTAGAACTTGCGGTATATTTTAATGTGATTATTAATTTCTATATTAATTAACCAAAGATAAATCACTAGTTTTTATATCTTTTTATCATATTATTATTAAAACTTTCGTGCTCCCAATAACCTGTTTTAAAACATTTGAATGTATTAATTTTAAATGAATTATCAATGATAATTCTTCTTGTTTCAACCAATAATGGGATTCTTAAACATTTCAATCTATGATGGAATTATTTTCGATTTCTAGGATTTATTATAATACCAAAACCTGAAACCATACATAATCACGAGTTTGGATAAATAATTTATTTTTTTTCATTGATGATCTTTTTAGGTTTAGAGTTTTGAAGAATTAGACCATAAATATTACATTATATATCAAAAATTGAAAATTATTCACTTATACTCTAACCAGTTTTTCACAATAATAAAAAATAATAATTTTCTTGATAAAAATCATATTGAATTTTTTTTCTCTTAGACTTCCTTATACCCTATAAAAAACATTTCAAAAACATGGGATGAGTATAAAAATATCTGTAAAGGTAATAAAACAAGGAAAGAAAACATTATTCCATGAATAAATACAAATCATTAAAATCATTATTTTCACTCATAAAACCTAAGCTATTTCACATACCTAATGAACTATTAAGATTTATGAAGAAATCATAGAAATAATAAATCATAAAGGTAACTTTATTCATCTCTAACATAATCACATTGTAGCTTTCACTACCATATAGGGAGTAACCTTCATGTTTACTTTTGGAATACCCATCACAGTATATTACCTAAAACTATTAGAAGAAACCTTAATGTTTAGATACTTTATGTTATCCAATTCATTGGAGAGGTATATCAGTCTCACCCACCATTTCTTTATCACAAAACCACCAGTATACATAAAAAATTCCCAATAACCATAACATAATCATAACACATAAAACAAGCATAGTGGAAGGATTAGATTTCCAAATTGAATTCAAAATATATCATTTCAAGATATTAACATAAAATATTCTTTCTGAAAACCATTTGTAATAAAAAAATAAGTAAAAATGTTATATGGTATTTAATTTCCTTATAAAAACATTATATCTTATTATGGAATCAAAATATCAACTAATTATCGCGGTGGTGGAAAGGTTGTTGTTGTCGCATAAGTTAGAAAGAAACATGGATTTTTTTCGTTTAGTAAATTGATTTTTAAAAATTTATTATTTATTTAAACTATAGATTTAAATTTAATGAAAAGGGATATAATTATACACCACATAACATAAGGTCGTGTATAAACCAAAATAAGCCTCAGTGAAAGGAGATTGAGACGAAGTCCCTTACCTTGAGTCCAAAGCATCACTTATGCTACTTTTTCTTCTGGAATAATAAACATATGTTAATTTATACTTGTTTTAGATTATTTTTCAAGTTTATTATTATTTTTATATCACATAATACTTTGTTATAACAGTCACATAATTATTCAATTTCATATCTATCCTTTTGTCGATATTCGATACTTGAGTCAAAAATGAAGTTGTTTTGATGTGAATTTCCCATGAAGTCAAAATTACATAATCTACATAATGATCTTAATGATATATATAACACATATATTATGCCTATATTTATTTTTAATAGTCCATAAAATTGGGAGAAAAGAAATGAAATGCACCGTTCATGGAGACGACATGTCATACGTAAGCATAGATAATACTTTCATTTCCCTATCATATTAAGGGAATTAAAAATAAATGATACAAAGGTATATTATAATTATATTATAATATATATATTATATATGTTAAATATGTTCATTAACTTTGTCCTTTATATGTTCCATGTATGGAATGAATGAGTATATCACATTGATGGGGAGGTTGTCTGCACTTCCTTAAATGAGATTATTATATTTACACATTATAGAAAGAATAATGGTATGAAAAAAATAAAAAATATATAGAATCATAGATACAATTTAAAAATAATTTATATCATATATAAATATATTTCCATCATAATGGCCACAATGACAGGTGTTAAGAGAAAATTGAACAATCATCGTTAGGTGAGGTAGTACTTCACCGTACACAGAAATAGTATGTTCGTACCCAATAGATGTAGGTGTGTATAAGTGAAGTTAGAATTATTATCATAACAAAATAATTGTAAATTTAGTATAATGGTGTTATTATTTAATTATATAATTAGAAGAGCATTGTGAGTTGAGAAGGAAAATAAAAAAAGGAACTTGAGAGAAGATGTCACCTCTAAATCAAGTGACATCGTTTTATTTGAGACGAAAGGCTTTCCCAAATTTACTTATGCCCATGTTAAGGATTATAGGAAGAAGGGAGGAATTTTAGGAGATTATTTTATCTGAATTTGGATGATCCAAGGGGCTTGATAAGTGTGAGTGAGTAGATCGAGGGGGAGACCTTTTATAAGAGGGAGGAGGGACACATTAAGACTATATTGAACAATTATTTTATAATAAAATTATCATCGAATTATAATAGTTATAAAGTGATATATTTCAAGGATAAGATTCTAATTGATTTAAAGATTCTTATCCAATAGGTTTTAGGGAAGTTTAGGTCACAAAAATAACCTCATCTTTTAGCTTTCTCCCTTAGTTAAAAACATTAACTCTTACCATGTCTTCTATTATTTTCATAATATATGGTCTCTATAATTACTATAAAAGGAAACTAGAACCCCAAGTGGACCATTAGATATATTCTAATCATTATTTAAGTCATTTTTACAAATATCAAAAAATTTTATTATATCATCTAATAAAATAGTATTTTATTTAAAAACTCATTTATGTCAATTTTGACACTATTTAGTAATTGATTCTTGTTAAAGTCATAAAAAATTTATTCCTTTGAAAAATGAAGTAAATAAAATATAATATGTAAAAATCACCCATAAAATTATTTATCACATAAAAATGTTCAAATTATATTAATTATAATATTCATAATATCATTTATTTGAATCTTTCATTAATAAGATAATCGCTGCGTTATTATTGTCATAAATAAAATTATTTATTTAATGTCTAAAAATTATAAATATAATACTATGATATAAGAAATATTTTTATAATTCTAATTACTCTTTATATTAAAATATATTAGTTATATATCCCAATATTATAATCATTTTACTAAAAGATACATGTTTATGTTATATTTATTTTTATAATAAATCAATTCTTATAACATGTCATTACCACACCCAAGTGGCTCCATGGGGTCCAAAAATAGACCCAATTATTCCCATGGTTGGAAATATATCATAAAAAATGATTAAGACACGTGTTAGGGTATGTTAATATTATTATAATATTAATTTTGACCCCTATTTACCATATTTACCCTTGAAACATGGTAAATAAAAATAATTACTGAAATTAAAATTCATAATGTCCAAAAACAAAAGGTACTTATTTAAAAAAAATTAACTTTTTAATAGACATATTTAATCCATTTTCAAAATTCAGAGGACAAAATATGTAGAAATTAATTAAAAATTAATTCCCATTGTCAAAACCAAAAAGATTGTTTTAGGAAGTAAAAACTATCAAAACATTGAAATATGTTTATATCAAATTTCAATGTGAAGTTACATTCAATGACCAAATTAGATTAAATGATAAAATAATAATCCAATTATACATTAAAAACAATTCAAATGAAAACTTAACTTTATAATGAAAATAGATGAAAATGCAGTATTTTCGACTATTCATTAAAAATTGAACATTATCCGAAAATTACCAAAATATTATCCCAAGTAAATTTTTATGTACTTATTATATATTGAAAAGTTTATTTTTACATATATAACATATAAAAGTGAAAAATATATATTTAAAATGTGTTTGAGATCAAACGACGGTAAACTGGCCATTTAAAAATATTATAGTATTTTAAGCGTAATATTGGAATCATTATCATTTTATGGCCTCTAAAATTTATTAGAAAAAATGTAAAAACAATTAGAAAACATGTAATATTATAATTTAGTTAATTATTTTGATTCCTTTCAATAAAATATATAGGCGTTAACATCCTTTTAAAATAATAATAACATTATTGTATTATTTTTTGGTATAAATCAATGTTGTGTGCAACAAAAGCTTTCTGATAAACCCGTTGTTGTGTGTCAAGTACACTATCTGAATAAGTGTCATATTTAATGTAAAAGTTAATATATTATTAAGAAATTATAATAGATATGAAAATCTATTATTCTATATATATATATATGGTTCTTTATATCCTTCCCCCTTTTGGATATTATGTCCTCGCAATTCAAAAATTGGCCTCAGAAAATCATTGAAAATCCCACATCAGAAAAAGATCCAATAAAAAAATTACTTTAAAATAAATAAAGGTAAGAAAAAAGGCCTCGAAATATAACAAATACATGGATTCCATGTAGGAAAACATAGATATGGAAGAAAAACTAACCATCATGTTTTGATTAGGAGTGATATAAAACATGACTAGGAAAAAGTTAACAATCTGAAAACCACAATCATGTGATGGGTTAAACAATCCTTGATTTCCCAGTAGTAATATTAAATGTACAATGTTTTTTATGGTCCTTTAGATAATATTGAATAATTTATTTATAAAATTTACTAAGAACATAAGGAAACATACTTACTTGTCAAGTTGAGTTTCTTCCTTCAATAAATATATACCAAAACCTCATCTTTTCTCCAAACGATGAGTATTGAATATGACTTGGTCACACTTAAATCACTGATGTAAACTTAGAGATAATAAAATAATCAACAAAATATGAAAAATATATTTCATATTTCATTAGATATTAACCAAAACCAAAATGGTTTCTATAAGAAAAGATAATCCCCCGAAAATAATAATCCTTGATAAAAATAAATACTACTATTAATCTCAAAAATTAAACAAACAATACCCCAAAATAATAAAAGATCATTAAATAAAAAACATTCCTTAAAATTCATTAATTTAATCCAAAATATGATTGAAACCCAAAATTTAGAAGGATTTTATCACATAGTCTTCTGCGAAAACGCCTAACATTTATCACCAAATAATATCAACTACACCTATTGTATAATACTGAAAAGTAATTAACCAAATCACATATTCTCCATGATAGGTTGACAACCCAAATTAACATAATTATATAATAAAAAAATATTCTTCCAAAATTGAATTAAACCATTCCTCCTCAAATGGAATCCAATTCTATTCTACATTCATTTGTCATACAGTGTTCCCAAAAGAGTGAACATCTTCCAAAATAAAATTTATCACATAATCCCCAAATCATATTACTGTACTAAGGATATCAATTTTATAAAGCATAAGTTCCAAAAATAAAATTATTCTTTATATATTAAATCATTTAACTAAAAATAATAAGACAACCTTTTATTCCCATGACCTTTCCAGATGTGATGGGTTATCACCTCTTCGCGGGTTTTCCCTTTTATAAAACTCATAAATTAAACAAACATGTTTTAACCAAAATGGTTTTCATAAATGTATAATTTTAATCCCAACTCAAAATGAACTCAACAACTTAATTAATGATGACTTCTATATATTTTAATTTTTTATTTCCCCTCCATATGATAAAAAATATATTGCCAAAAAAAGTACATTGTACCTTGATCATGGTGTCCACCTGATTTCTTCACTATATTGTTCATGTATATAGAAGATCCATTCCTTGGAACAATTATTTAGAGATCCATAAAAATAATATTTTTCTTTTATCCAAATAAACCTTGTACAGCTTGGGTCATATGCGTGTCCACAGAAAAATAATTTTAGAAAATGATCATGTAGGACATATAATTTCAAAACATATGATAAAACTTCATTTTTATAAAATAATCAGACCATGTATGAGTTGAAACATTTAATAAATGGTCATTTTAAAGTACCATATTTATGTCCTAAAAGAATAAATTAATAATTAAAATATAAATAAGTTTTACAAGGGTCTCCTTTGTCAGAATTATTTTCAAAATCATAATATTCTTCAAACTTTTGTGATAAGGTAAAATTTTTTAAGATTCCTTGATAAATTTTACCATTATTTAAAATATTAGAATAATAAAAAAATATGATTTTATTAAATACATTCCACGATCCACAATGGTATTGAGGTATATTGGCGGTGTTTGTTATCTCAAACAACCACTTTCAAGTGACTTGTATGATAGAAAATATTTTACAGTCATCTAAACATGAATTTTCAAAAATTATTTCAAGCATGTCATCAAGAAGAGATAGGAATATTGTTGGGATCCTAAACCTTCTCATTGTAACTAAATTTAATTTATTTTAAAAAGCTATAAAACAAATATTTAATTGAAATAGTAGTCATAGAGACTTACCATGTGTTTATCACAAACTCATAATCCTTAATGTTTTCTAAACCAACATCTGATACCAACAATAATTCCCCTACCTTAAACCTTACATAATCTTGAGTTTTGTTCAAGAATTTAATTTTTTCACATTGAGGATCTTTTTAGGTATACATTTTTAGAGAATTAGGGAACAACTATTACATTACATCTAAAAAATTAAATAGTATATACTAATACTATAACCAATTATTTTCACGATAATAGAACAAGAATTATTTTTTGATAAAAATAATTTTTAATTATTCCTGTATCTTACCCTTCCTTATACCCTGTGAAAAATAATTAAAAAACATGGGATGAGTATATAAGGATCAGTAAGGTTTATAAAATAAAGAAAGAAAATATTAGTCCTAGAATACACACAATTCAATGAAATCATACTTTTCACTCATAAAATATTAGATCTTTAATATACCTCATGAACTCATATTATGTATGATTAAACAATAGAAATCATAAATCCAAAAGGTAACTTGTGGCATCCATAAAAAACTTACACTGTAGCTTTCATAACTACATAGGGAGTAACATTCATGGTTACATTTGGAATACCAAAAAAAATATATTACCTAAATATATTAGGAGAAATCAATACATTTACCTCCATCACATTTACCAATGAATTAGAGATTTATATAGGATTCAACCACCCTTGGTTTATCATGGATCCACACGTATATGTAAACAATACCCATGAACCATGACATAATCATAATGCATAAAATAAGCATAAAGGGAAGATAAAATTTCTACATTGCAATCAAAAATATATAATTTCCAGATATTGAAGACAAAATGCTTGCTTAAAACAATTTTCAATACCAAAATATGTAAAAAGGGTAGATATTTTTTATTTTCCATTTAAAAACATTACTACTTTTTAAGGAATCCAAATATTAACTAATGCCCGTGGCAGCATAACGGTTGTTGTCACCGCATATATTAAAATGAAAAATTGTTTTTGTCATTTTGTAAATTTTTTGGTAAAAAAATCCTTCAGAAAAATATTGAATTAAATTGAACGATAAATTATCTCATTATACAACATAAAAAAGGAAGGTCGTGTATAAACCAAAATATGCCTCAAAAAAAGAAGATTGAGATAAAGTCCCTTACCTTGAGCCTAAATCATGACATATATTCCTTTTTATTCCAGAATAATAAACATAATCTAATTTATACTTGTTCTGGAACCTTTTTTAAGTTTATTTTTACTTTTATATCACTTATTACCTTTTTATAACAATCACATAATTATTCAAGTTCAAATCAATTGTTTTGTAGATATGAATCACTTTAGTCAAAAATGAACATGTTTTGATGTAAATTGTACATGTAGTAAAAATTAAATCATCTCCATAATGATATTAATGATTTAAATATCAAATATAACAACTATATATGTATTTATAATATTCCATAACATTTTGAGATAAGAAATGAATGCACCGTCCATGAAAACGGTAGGTCGTACGTACACGTGATTGCTATTTTCATTTCCCAATCATATTTTAGGAATGAAAACTAAATTATACAAAGGTATATTATAATTATAGTATAATATATATGTTATATATGTTACATAATTTCATTAACATCATCTTTTATACGTTCCATGTATGGAATGAATGAGTCATATCACTTTGAGGGGGCGGTAGTCCGCAGTTCCTCAAATGAAATTATCGTATATTGATATTATGGAAAGCATAAAAGAATGATATAAATAAGAAAATACAGAATAATAGATACAATATAATAATAATTTATATCATACTAAAATAATTTTCCATCAAAATGACCACCATGCGATATGGTAGGAGAAAATTGAACAATCATCATTTCGTGAAGCAGTAGTTCACCGTACACAGAAACAGAATGTTCGTATCCCATAAGTAGAGGTGTGTAAAAGTGTTGTTTTAATCAATATCATAAAACATTCTAGTATATTTAATTTAATTTTTCTTTTATGTAACCATATAATAATATCATAGGGAGTGGATAAGGGAAATAATGTCAAGGAACATGAGTGAAGAGGTTACCTCTATATCTGGTACCTTCTATTGAATTGAGCCAAAAGTATTTCTTGAATTATCTTATTACAAATATAATTCTTCTAGGAAGAATAGAGGGATTTGGGGAGATTATTTGATCATAATTGGTACTAGACCAGGGCCATGAGAGGTGTGAGTAAGTGGGTAGATGTGGTGGCCTTTTAGAAGAGTGGGGAGGGGAACTTTAGGAAAGTCTATAAATATTATTTTATTATAAAATTATTTTGAGATTTTAGTAGTTACAAAGTCATATATTTCTTGGATAAGTTTATAAATGAACTAAATCCTCTTAAACATTAGGTTTTAGTCCATTTTTTGTCATAAAAATAACCTCATCTTTTAGCTTTATACCTTAGTTAAAAACATTAACTCTTGCCATGTATTCCTATATTTTCATAATATATGGTTTATATAGTCACTATAAAATTAAAAGATAAACAAAATTAGACACCTAATGTATATTTTAACATTATATAAGTAATTTGTATTAATATTATATTCATAGAACAAATATATCATTTAAAAAATTAGTATTTGTTTTGAAAAATTCATTTATGTCAATTTTGACACTATTAAGTAATTGTTTTTTGTTAAATTCATAAAAACATGATTCCTTCTAAAAAATGAAGTTAATAATGTATAATATTTCATAATAATCTATAAAAAAATTTTATGACATCAAAACTTTCCAATTATATTTATTTTTATATTTATAATATCTTTTTTTTTGAATCTTCATTCATAAGGTAATCACTACATCATGATTCACTAATAAATAAAATTATTTATATAATGTAAAAAAACTATAAATAGAATACCAAGATTTAAAAAATAATTTTTGATTTCTAATTAATATTTATAGTCAAATAGATCAGTTATATTACTCGATATTAATTTTTTTAACTAAATGATACGTGTTTATGTTATATTTCTCTTAACTATAAATTAAATTTAATAGCATGTCATCATCACAACTACGTGGCTCCATGGGATCCTAAAATTGACCCCAATATGAAAATTGTCGGAACTTTCTCATCCAATATGATTAAGAAATGTGTTAGGGTAGTTTTATATTATTATAATATTATTTTTTACATTTATTTATATGATTTACCCTTTAAACTTTGTAAATAAAAATAATTATTGAAGTTACTATTCATAATGAAAAAAATAAAAGGTGCTTATTTAAAAAATCTGGACCCTATAATTAGAAATATGTAATCCTTTTTTCTAAATACCAAACACAAAAGTTTCAAAAAAATTATTTAAAATTAATTATCCTTGTCAAAACCAAAAAGCGTGTTTTTAAGAAGTAAAAACTGCCAAAAGATTGACAAGTGTTTATCTCTAATATCAAAATGAAATTACATCGAATGACCAAAATTGTATTAAATGATAAAATAATAATCCAATTACACATTAAAACAAATTAAAAATATAATCTAACTTTATTAAAAAAATTATATGAAAACCCAGTTTTGAACAAAAATGCAATATTTATCACTATTCATTAAAAATGATCTTTATCAGAAAATTACCAAAAAATTATCCGAAGTAAATTTTGATTTCTCAATTATATAGAAGATGATTATTTTTTTAAATATAACTTATAAAAGTGACAAAAACCATATTTTAAATGGGTTTGTGATCAAAAGGCAGTAAGTAGACATTTTAAAAATATAATAGTATTTTATGCATAAAATTGGATTAATTTAAATTTTACGCCTCTAAAATTTATTTTATAAAAGAAAAAAAAAATTAAAAACATGTTAAATAATATTATAGTGAATTCTATGCATTCCTTCCAAAATGGCGGTGAGGATTTTACTACCATTTAAAACAATAATATTATTATTGTATTATTTTTCAGTATAACTCAACATTGTTTACAACGTAATATTTCAGAGCAGCCCACTATTGTGTGTTGTGTATGGTATCATTGAAAGTGTAATTTTTTTTTGTAAAATTAAAATATGTTTCTTACATAACAATAAATATTAAAATGTATTTTTCTATAAATACCTCAGTCTTTACATTTCTGGTAATAAATTATAGATATGTTCATAAAGTTACCTCTAATGGAGGTAGCCTTAATATCCAATTCCTAAAATGATGAACATTTTATCTATTAAATGTAGAATTAAATTGTATTTAAGTTTGATGAATTGGTATAACTAGTCATTAAATATTGGAACCTCACTTATACCATCCATGTATTGTTTCCATTGAATTCTTACCAACATCTATATATCAACCAAAACAATAAAGAATTAATTTTGGTACTTGGAATAGATCTTTAAATTCAAAATAACTTTTCAATCACATCTAGTTATAATTTACTTCTTTCTGTAAGATTTACAATTTTAATCGAATAATATATCACCCACAACGGTGAATATAAACCTCTACAGTGGTTTTAATCTTCCTATATTGCATGTTTTTCTAGAGTAATTCCTCCAATAAAAATATTTAGAATTTAATACACTTTTGATAACTTGTTCATCTAGAGGGAATATTCAATTGAAACCTTGATTTCACCCATTATATGAAAATATATGTTCTTCTATAGAAATGTTTGTTGGAAATATAAATATTTTCGAATCTTTTAGAAATTGATATCATTAGTATCTATAGGACACTAAACTGAGATTTTCAATTTTTTCCTTTTAAATAAAATTGTATATAATGATAACTCAAAATATTATTCAATTGTGAATAATATAAGATGTTAATTCAATGGACTCCCATTATACTGTAACTTATATTATATCCATTTGTCAATTTATTTGGAATATAGATAGCCCTTATTAAACTATATATACATACATGAAATGTAATCATGGAAGTGTTGAAATGTATATACAAGTACCTAGTACAATCAACAACTCTATGATTTTAATAATATTTTGTGAGTTTGGGAAAATAATTCTCTCTTAATTGTAATAAATTTTTAACACATGGTTAAGATGTAATCTAATATACTATCCTGAAGGTTCCTATTTCAATTACCATGTATATTCACTACTACTCTAGGAATTCAAAATAATTCATGAAGTAATCTCACTGATCACTTAAATTTACATTTATCTTCTCGTTCAAATATTCCACACTGTATTGTTGAACTAACGGAAAAATCCTTATGTCATAAATTTATTTACAAAGAATTTTTCAAACACATTATATGTAATTTTGTTAGTATAAATATTTTTTAAGATCATACAGACTAAACACGCTTTAGGGTATAAAAATTTCAACTATTATCAATTATTGATAAAGAATTATTATTATGATAACTAGGCATTATTATTCTTCATTTATTTCAAAAATTGGATATCAATTATTCTATTATTAACAAATTTCTAATTTAGTGTTGAATACATTTGAAAACATTACATCCAAAACTAAATAATGTATCATTATTTCCAATAAAAAAATGAGAAAAATATATAGGCAAAAATTAATAGAAAAAAGTTAAACTTGTATATAACTATTGGTAAATGATATTCTTGTCAAATTATTAATAGTGAAATAAGAATCACCATTTTTCCTCTATTAGAATTTACCATTACTTATTGATGGAATGGGATTCTCTTAACTGGAATCAGAATCACCCTTCATCTACACCATATAGAATCCACTATAAATCATGTAATTATTCTTTCTTAGTTTTAGTATTTGAATAAAATGTAGTATTTAAAACCTATTAGGTGAAATGATACAACTCATGATGAATATGTTTTTGATGATAATTAAATTTCATGATTCTTCTTAATTTTTTTTAACAATTCTCTTAATGTTGACACATTTTTCACATATGAATAAATTAGACACCTATTAATATTAATACGTATAAATCATTTATCTTATTGAATTAAATTTTAAAGGAACCATTTACAATAAAATAATCTTATAATTTTAAAGACTTCACTTTTAAGGTGTTCAAAATAATTGTTATCGGTTTTAGACCTCCACAACCCTTATCTCCCTAGTGATACTTATCCATTATATTCCTGAGTTGTTCATCCATATTGATTATCTTATAATATATATGGATAAGGAAAACATAAAAAGGTTATTATTATGATAATATGAGATAAATGGATAATTTATTATCCATACGGAAGGCTAATCTTTTCAAAATGATTAATGTACTTTAGTATATTGATAACAAGATCAATAACTAAGTACCCCCTTATAATTTACACAAGTATAGTTTAGTGAAAATAACACATATATAAATCCTATATTTCCTATTATAATGTTATGGGATATGTGATATAATGTTATATATTCCATTTCATTATATTAAATTATTATTTATATAGTCATAATTAATATCTGATATAACATAATATAGGGTAATTTGCATATACCTCTTGTATGCATCGTTTTAAAATTTTCTTTCTTGGTAAGGTAGTTGAACAGGTATGTGGAATTATATCTAATGGTGTGAATTTTATTATATTAGTTTAGTGTATAAAAAATTGAACCATACATTCATTTATGTGGTAGTGTGGACATGATCTATGTATTTAATGATCATTGTTCTATGATGAATTCACATTCAATAATCTTCATTAATTAAAAGTTGATTTTAGTTTTTATCTTAATTATAAAAATACATGACATTATAATTTTTTTATTGGTCTCCCACTATTATATTGGAACCCAGTATCCCTTACCATTGTCTTTAGAATATCCCTTCAGATGGATATTTTGGTGGAAATGATCAATATTCCCATTTCTATAACCCAAATAGAGTCTTGAAAATGAATTTAACAGTCTTTAGGAGGGAGTCTCTTTCTAAATTCATAAACTCATATCTCTTTGATTCATTGAGTGGACTCCTCATTCCAAATATACTGGATTTGGATATCCTAAAAAAAATTGACTAGTTATAGTAAATATCATTTAGGTGTTCAAGATGTAATTCTAATTAGGTTAATTTAATTTTAACCCAGGTAGTGGAATCTGATACCTAATTAATATATTGATTTTGGGGATTATATGTGTTATTCATAAATTCCATATTTTATCTTTTTTATATATATGATTATATTAACTATATTTTACTCAATTAATAATCCATTATTTTATACAATTATGAATAATAAAAATAATATTAATTCCATCTCGAATTATTTCTTATTCATTAATTTTTGTGATTGTAAAAAATAATTAATAAATATATTATCCATGAAACATGGTATAAAATAATAATAAATGATGTAATGCCCATATATTTTTCAATACTTTGTATATCTAGTGGATGATAAACATATACATGAACCTAGGATAAAAAAACCATGAAAAATAAATTATTTTCTGTGGAAAACCACTACATATCATCTTATGTATCTCTTGGATTGGTATAATTTCATCTCCAAACTTGAACCACCCCCACTTTTGTAGGAGCTTAATCCATAACATAAGATTTATTTAAACACGGGTGAGGGGAAACAAAGTATTGGTTATGAGGTTTACATTATAATAGTCATGAGAATGAATTCATTTATATAATAACAAAATGGCATGATACTTAGGCCATCATCATAATGTTATAACAAAAACCATAATGTAATAATAAATTAAAAAAAAACAAATCACATACAGAAGTCGTTCTATACTCATGTTCATCCAAAAACATAGAAAAATATACAAATGTAAAAATAGGTAACCTACACTTCATATCATTCCTTATAATTAAGTTAAATTTTATTGAATTAATTTATTTAATTAATTAATCAATATTAATTACCATATAAACATCCTTACAATTCCATTTATTATTAATATTAAATAAATAATATTAATTACAAGTTAAGAAAATATGATAAATACCCATCAAAACTATGTGATATCTTCTATAAAAATTTAATATATATTTTATATATCACCTAATATAAATAATGTGTCATCAATTAGATAGTATCTAGTGTCTCAAGCTTAATGAATTCAACATATTAATGGACCAGATTATATTTGATATATGAAACATGTATAGATTTATTTCTTATTACAAATATGGTGTTAATGAAATCCATACATGATATATAGCTATTAGTTTACACGATAATTAATTATGAATTTAAAAATTCAATAAAAGAACACATGGAATGTGGAATAGCTAATCATCATCACGATAAATTTGATGATACAAATAAATTTTCTCTAGGATAATTAATCGATATGGTTATATCTTGGACAATGGGTAGTCCATGTTGATGGGTATTGGTTATAAGACATGTAAAACCATCTATAATATGTGTATTGAATTATGAAACACAAGTCTTGGGAATCTACCTGTATATTTCCCATGTATTTTTATGAGGCACACACAGTGTATTCTTGATACACTCCACGCTACCACCATGTTTTTTGACCACCAGTCTAGAATTTTTTGAACTAAATATATGACACATGATTGACCATGAATGTTATGTGATATTTTTCTCCAAATACACATGGACTACATGATGAGTATGATAAATACATTCTATATAATTTATTAAACCATACAAAAGATGGTTTGGACAATACATGTTGTGAATTACTTCACTAAATGCGCATTTATAACAATATGAACTAGATTTCCCCTGGTTCATCCTTATGTTGTATATATGGGTTGAAAAAACTATACCTATAGGATACATTCCATGTAGTCTTGTGTTATCTAGATAGATCATTTGGAACCTCCTAATATAGTCTTTGAATATTTCTATATTTATTTTAACCGGTTTTTGGTAATATGATCAATAACGAAGAAGGACAATAGAGGGATTAAATTTATACATTAAATGAATGAATAACCACACAATGAAAAAGAAAAAAATTATTATCCTCAATCAATGACTACAAATTGAACATAAATTAATCATTTGACAACTCATATTATACTTCAAGGATCAATTATAGTAAAAGTTCTTATTTGGAAGTCATCCAATCAGATTTTTTATCTCAATCAACGAATTGTGTGAGATTGGTTTTGTAAATAATTAAATGAAAAACATAACTACATTTAATAATATTTAGAAAATAAGGTATAACTATGAATGTAGGATCATCACATATAATTTATAATTAATTTAATTAGATAAATAATTATCATTTACCGATGTTTTTTCTTCGTTTAAGAATTAGTTGACGATAAATTATTATACCATCATTGTGGTGATATGATCTAAGGATATAATCCCACTAGTAGTGATCCACACATACTCAGAGAACCAATGATCTTCAATGTAAATTTTTATGGTGAATTTGTGGATGTTCTAACTCTTGCATCAAACTATGGCGATCACCACTAATTATTTCCTGGTGAGAGGGGATCATTATGGGTTTATATATTCTTTAGAGGGAGATGAAGGAGGCTCACTCTTCGATCTTAAGAGAATTTTAATAGGGGATATCTATAGGTTTGAGATGATTTTTTTTATAATTCATTGTTAAAAATAATAAATATGATACCACTAAAATTGTAGAATGAAATAACCATGTATTTATAGACATAGGTATGGGGAAAACCTTATTACACATGGGCCCATGTTTTTTCATAATCACCAAAAAACCCCATGTAATAATAATAATAATAATAACAGTAATTTTATTATTATTGTTGTTGTTGTTATTTTCATGACATGGGAAAAACACATAGATAAATAAATACATTTTATTTACAAGAATAAATAAATTAATCTTTATTCAAATAATATTTAATATATAATTTTTTACAAGACCATTCATCTTGGTCCACAAATCCTATAGATTATTTATTGGACATTGAATAAAAAAATTTAATTTTAAAAAATAAATATTACTTAATTATTCTCCACTAAATAAATAAATATTATAATGAGAAAATAGAGAATATATTTTTCATAAATATTCCTGTAACCAAATAAAGGAATATTTTTTACCTTGCGAAAAACCAGAATAAATAAATTTTATATATTGACATAATTAATAATTATGTTGCATAAAAAAATTAATTAATATTAAAAACACATAATGTTCTATAAAATAAATAGTGACTAAGTATATGAGAACAACCAAACCTAAATAACTATTAAACCATGTATGATAATAATATTTACTGAACAAGTTATACTCATATAGAATTTAACCGAGGTTCGAAATACCTGTAATGTGTAACCCTCAAGGCCCCTTTCCAATGGGAATTAGGTATAACTACCTAAATTCTATGTTTATAATCTAAAAAAATACTATAATGTCCTGGACCCGGGTGCCACACAACGGGTGCCCCGAGACCAGTTCTCCACAAGACCTAAAGCGCATTTCCCCAAACGCCAGTGCCTGCCGACTAGCAGTGAGGGCCCAGGTCTGGTAGTGGGGACACTATGCCCTCTTTTGTCAAAGTGTGGCACAGCGGAATATAGAATAAAAATACAACGACAGTGGAAGCATTAAACATACACAACTGAAATAACTACAGCCATGGATATAACCAACAGTATATAAGAGATGATGATACATGTTTCAGGTTCCAAGAAAACAGCCAGAACATGTTATACATCAATACAGTACAACAGAAAAAAGATTACAGCAAAAAAAAGCAAATAGCTGGTAGCGGCATCACGAGCCTAATATTTTTCCCATGCCCTCCTACTCCTCAGAAATAGTCACGTACCTGTATAGAGACTCTTTCCCCTATCTACACCTGCAGCAACGTAATCTTTTTGGGCCGAAAAGGATGACCCAAATAGGGTGTGAGAAATTTATCTCAGTAGCCACCCACCAAAGGCTCGTGCCCAACTGCATGTAAGCATGCAACAACAGTGTGAAATTGTAAAATGCAATAATGTAAGCACTACTAAAAATTAACTAACTTAAGAATTAAATTTCCATTTTATTATTCATTTAATCCATTAAATTTAGTACCGTTCTGTGCTCAACAGCACCACGCCCTCAGGCCAACCAGCATCTCACCCTGAGGCTAATATAGTGAACCACGCCCTCAGGCTATACAGAATCTCACCCTCAAGCTATACAGAATCTTTCCCTTAGGCATTGTAACAAAATTCTCGCCCTCAGGCATACGCAGTGTTGCGCTCAGGCGGAATAACGACAGCCCTTGGGCTAAAATAGTCACGCCCTAAGGCTAATATAGTCACGCCCTCAGGCTAATATAGTCACACCCTTAGGCTAATATACTCACGCCCTCAGGATAATATAGGTAACCGGGCCATGACCAACAAGTAAACAAGCATTAACAAGCAATTACTCTCAAGGGAATTCTATAATTACTACTTTAACGGCATACCCTCGGGTATCCTCGCCAAATGGCTAAACAGTGAAGCACACACTGGGGGTGTTTCCAGATCCAAGCAACGATCCAAACCAGCATTTTATTATCCCAATTAAACACCTAATCAATTCTAGGTATTAAATATAGCAACAGACACAGCCACACGACACCCCAACATGGGTTCGTGGCACAAAAACACACAAAACACACAGCGGTTGGAAAACGAAACACCAAGCCACCTGCGTTATACGTCAATGAGTGTTATACCCGAACGCTGACTCTAGAAACACCCAAGAATGGAATAGATCTGATGAAGAACAAAAACCAAAAAAAAACGTAAATAACTTACATTAGGAGAAGAATTGGCATGAATGGTACCAGGAGAGGAGAGGGCTTACTCGTGCGGTTCCAACGGAATTGTCCGAAGCCGAATCAGATTTTTGATGAACGCCCAGTGGATCTTCAATGATCTGGCCACCTCCTTTGGCTCCAAAATGGATCATGTGCCTCCTCTGCCAAATGAGGAGGCTACTACCTGTTTTAAGCCGAAAAAACAAAGTACACGGTGTGTAATTCTGAGCACACGGCGTGTACTTCTTTCATTTAACTATTCATTTGGCGGCACTGGCACACTGTTCATCCATCGACATGAGTACACGGCATGTACTCTCGAGTACACGGTGTGTACTTTCGCCCAGCTATCTGCAACTCCACCGCCTTACAGTTTAAGCCTGCTGACTGACTACACGGCGTGTACAGTACTACTACATGGCGTGTAGTCGGTTCCTACACCCGTCATCACTGGCATGGCTACACATCCCGTGTACTCATCCCAACATGACCAAAAGTACACTGCGTGTGGATAAAGTACACGGCGTGTAGTTTCGAAATTTAGCATTTTCCCCATTTTACATTTTTCTTCAAAAACACTTAAGGAAAAAAGAAAAAGAAGAAGTACGTACCTCAAAAATAAGAACTAGGTTCTTACAAACTTCACCCCCTTATAGGAATTAGTTGCAAAAATTTCCCTTCCAAGGGTAGCAAAGATAAAGCTCAGAACAGCTCTAGCCACTGAGCACGCACGTCGGCCTCCTGCTCCCAGGTCTCATCCTGCACTCGGCCATGCTGCCATAGAACCCATACGAGAGGAACTGACCAGCCTTGGAGAACCTTCGTGCTCCTGTCAAAGATACGGATCGGATGCTCCTCAAAGGATGCATCATGCTGAAGCTCAACCTCCTCTGGATGAAAGGTGTGAGATGGGTCTGAGTGGTAGCGACACAACTAAGACATGTGGAAGACGTAATGCATGGCTCGGTACCGCTGCGGTAACTGCAACTGATAGTCAACCAGCCCAACTCTCTCCAAAATCCCGAATGGCCCCACATACCACGGTGAAAGCTTACCCTATTTCCTGATCCGTTTGTGTACCAGCCTCGGAAAAACATGCAAGAAAACCTGATCCCCACCCACGAACTCCAAAGCTCGTCTGTGGCGATCAACATAAGACTTCTGACGAGACTATGCGGTAGCCATCTGCTTTCAAATCAACTAGACCTACTCATATGTCTCATGCACGAGCTGTGGCCCCAGTAAAGCTACCTCGCCTTCCTCTAACTAGCACAATGGTGATCGGCATGGCCTACCATATAAATCCTCGTATGGTGCCATATCAATAGTTTCCAAAAATCTATTGTTATAGGCAAACTCGACAATGGGTATATGCTTCTCCCAAGAGCCCCCAAAGTCTAGGACGCATGCGCACAACATGTCCTCTAGCACCTGTATCGTCCGCTCTGACTGGTCATCTGTCTGAGGGTGGTATGTTGTGCTCAGAATCACCTGTGTACCCAGCGCCCTCTGAAAACTCTTCCAGAAATGAGATGTAAAGTGGGCGTCCCTATCTGAAATTATAGAACGAGAGACCCCATGAAGACGTACGATATCTTGGATATACAGCCTTCCGAGCTTGTCCACATCAAGTTCTCCTTGATCGGCAAGAAGTGAGCCACCTTCGTGAGTCTGTCCACAACAACCCACACGGTGTCATTGACTTGAGGTGACCTCAGCAATCCTGTCACGAAATCCATCGCGACATCATCCCATTTCCACTCTGGAATGGGTAACTGCTGTAACAATCTAGCTGGTCTCTAGTGCTCTGCCTTCACCTGCTGACATGTGGAACATCTCGTAACAAACCTAGCTATCTCTCTCTTTATACCCGGCCACCAGTACTGACGTCTCAAGTCTCGGTACATCTTGGTAACCCTTGGTTGAACTGGCCAAGCTAAACCATGAAACTCCCACATAATCTCCTCGCGTATATACCATAGAACCCCTACACGTCCATGGAAACGCAAAACCTCATCATCACCTATCGTCCAACTAGGAGGAGGGTCCTCACTTTCCACTGACTCCCGTAGAACCAGGCCTTCTGAATTCGATAGTTGCCTCATCCTCACTCTGTCTAGGAGGGTAGAAGTCACAGCTAACAAGGAAAGTTAAGTCTTCCCCTAACTGTCATGAACCTCCAGATGCATCTCAGAGAACAAAGCCATAAGCTGCCACTCACCACTGGCCTTCTGCACTGCCTATATCTGAGTCTTCCTGCTCATTGCATCAGCTACTGCATTACCTTTACCAGGTGTATAGGCAAGCTCAAAATCGAAGGACTGTAGGTACTCGACCCACCTTCTCTACCTCAGATTAGGGTCATGCTGAGTAAAGATATACTTGAGGCTTTTGTCGTCGGTGAAAACCACAAAATGCTCTCACAACAGATAGTGTCTCCAACAGCGCAACGCATGCACAACTGCAACCAAATCGAGATCATGCGTCAGGTAATTCCTCTCATGTGGCCTCAACTGCCGACACCCATACACAACAACATGGTTGCCCTGCATCAAAACGGCTCCCATCCCAATCCTTGATGCATCACAGTAAATCGTATAGCTCTTCCCCTACTCTGGGAGTATCAGGATTGGTGCTGATGTTAACCTTCTCTTCAAGCCCTAAAAAGCAATCTTACAAGCTTCTCACCAACCGAACATCACACCCTTCTTAGTCAGACCTGTCAACGATGCTGCTATGTGGGAGAATTCTTGTATGAAGCGCCTGTAGTAACCATCCAGCCCTAAGAAACTTCGTATCTCAAACACATTCTTAGGCTACTCCCAAGAAACTACTTCTCTCACCTTCTTTGGGTCTACTGCAACTCCTCCCTCTGAGATGAAATGACCCAGGAAGTGAATATGGTCCATCCAAAAGTGGCAATTCGAGAGATTAGCATATAGCTGATTCTCTCTCAGTGTGCTCAATACAATCTCAAGATGGGTGGCATGGTCGTGTCGAGTGTGAGAGTACACCAAGATTTCGTCCATGAATACTACCACAAAAGAATCAAGATATGGATGGAACACACGATTCATCAGCTCCATGAAAACTGATGGTGTGTTCGTCAGTCCGAACGGCATAACCAAGTACTCATATAGACCATACCTACTCCTGAAAGCTGTGAGAGGTATGTCAGATGGACTAACGCACAACTGATGATATCCTGATCACAAGTCAATCTTCAAGAACACTTGTGTTCCACGAAGATGATCAAACAGACCATCTATCCTCGGCAAGGGATATCGGTTCTTAACCGTCAACTGGTTCAGCATCCGATAATCCACACAAAGTCTGAGGGTACCGTCTGCCTTCTTCGCAAAATGGACCGGAGAACCCCAAGGAGAAGTACTTGGTTGGATAAATCCCTTTGCCTGCAACTCCTCTAACTTCCTCTTGAGCTCCTGCAACTTAGGCGTGGCCATCCTATAAGGAGGAATGGACACCGGTGCCGCTCCTGGACCTAGCTCAATAGAGAAATCCACTTCACGCACCAGAGGTAGACCTGAAATTTCGTCTGGGAAGACATACCTGAAACAATCAACAACTGGAGGGAAATCCATATGACAAGTCCCCTGGTCATCCAGATATAAACTCGTAATCTGGGATGTGACTCCACCTTGCCCATGATGCTCTGGTCCAACTCGACTCACCTGAACATCTCATTCGCCCTTGTATATAAACTCTCCGCCCTCTGGTGACGTGAAACGCACCCTGCGACGATAGCAGTCTACAAAGGCTCCAAAGGGAACCAACCAGTCCATTCCGAGAATGATGTCATAGCTAGTCATCTCCAAGACATAGAGGTCCCAAAGGAAATGACACCCACCAACCTCAAGGGGGCACTCCTTGCACTGACGCACACCAAACGTCCTAGTCCCCAACGGAGTGTCTAGCATCAAGATATCGGAAGAAGTAGACACACCGAGCCCAAGGCTCTCCACAATGGGTAAAGATATGAAACTATGTGTAGCACCCGTATCAAAAAGTACCAAAGATAAAATAGAAGCTACTAGTATAGTACCTCTGGCTATAGAAGGTCTGGGATCCTGCTCCTGCTGGGTCTGTTGCACTGCATAATCCTGCCCAGTGCCGCGGCCCTATGACACAGCCTGGCTACCCTGAGTTGTCCCGCCCTGCTGCCTCTGAGATCCTGGTGTCTGGATACCATGGCCATGACCACCATCTCTATCTGCACGCCCTGACGTATTCCAGTTCCCAGACTGGTAAGAAGTCATTGGTCCTGCTCCCGCACGCGGAGTCTGCACAGAACCCCTCTCACTAGCCACTGGTGGTAACGCCCTGCAAAAGCACTGCAGATGACCCATATTGTCAAAAGTTCGGCACTCCACTGGGTCTCATGGACACTGTGGTCTCTTGTGCCCCTCTCTGCCACACTGGTAACACCTGATCGGGCCACCTAAAGAAGCTGTCTGGATGGTACTACCACCCTGAGAGAAGTCCATCCGTCTCTTCCTCTTGCCAGTAGAAATAGTACCAGTAACAGGTGCTGAACCACCTTGGCCCACACCACTAGCTTCCCGCGGGTTCCTCTCTGAAATCAGCGCCTGTTTTACAATAGCGTGTACATTAGGCAACCTGAAAACATTCACCAACGCTATGATGTCATACCGAAGACCATCCTCAAAACGTCTGGATATCAAAGTCTCATCACCCACCAGTACGGGTGAAAAACGCTGAAGCTCTATAAAACGAGGAGAGTAGTCCATCACCGACATAGCGCCCTACTGCAGATTCATGAACTCTCGAGCTCTATCTTCCCTCAGCGTCTCGGGAAAGAAGAAGTCATAGAAGACTGCCTAAAAATCTTCCCACTCCATGTCCCTGTGATGCTCTGACTGGGTGGTAACATGACACCACCTCTTGGCGGAATCATGCAGCATGTAAGTTGCGAGCTTGACCCTCTGCCCTGGAGGCATCTCAAGATGCTCGAAAATAGTCTGCATCGATCCCAACCAAGACTCTGTAGCCTGTGGTCCACCATCCCCTGAAAACGTAGGCGGATGCTGCTGCTGAAAGATATGCGTCAGCTCTGCCATAGATGTGGCATCCTGCGGTGCTCCCTGAAATGTCTGCATGAATCACATAAAGCCTTCACAGAACTGTGCCTCCGTGCCAGTGTCCGGTATAGCAGCTGGCGCCGCATCTGGCTCTACTGGAGGATCAACTGGTATCCCATGGCCCCCCATCTCTGGAGTATAATCGTCGCTGCTCTCCTAGAGAACAACTCGCGGTCGTCTAGGCAGCATGACTCTACAAGGTCAAAAGCATGCATCAAATTCCGGATTATTATGACCGAAAAGCGAAGAAACCATAAGAAAACAAGAGGAAGGAAGCATTCAAAATTTTCAAAACAAGACTACATGGCGTGTAAACTGACTACACGGCATGTACTTGACTTCCCTTCCCCTCCCAGGGTCCTTCTACATGGATAAGACACACGGCTTCCGTTCAACAAACCTACACGGCGTGTATAATATCTACACGGTGTGTACGATGTTATTTTCCAACATCTCGTGTCGTCTGTGACACGGCCGACTACTCGGCTTTACTCCACACGGTGTGTTACACCCGCACATGGCGTGTACACCATCCCACTTCCCAGCCACATGGCTAACTCCACACGGTCTGTCCTCAGACAAGACTGCACGGCATGTTCAGGGAGAGGTGACACCGACCAGTGTTGTTAGTTACACGGCCGAGTCCCCAGGTTATACTACACGGCGTGTTCATCATTGACATGGCGTGCTGTACAAGAGTTCACTGACCTGTGTTGTTAGTTTACACGGCTGGACTCCGGGTCACACTCCATGGTGTGTACAAAAACTACACGGCGTGTTTCACCCAAGCCTTTCCTTACCCCGTGTCGCCGCCCACACGGTTTGTGACACGGATATAGACTACATGAAGTGTACTTAGGGTACATGGCATGTACTCAAAAAGTTCATTTTTCTTCCCGAACATAAGAACACACAAGATGTGTATGAGGTCCTACATGGCGTGTATTCTGGGTTTTCTGGATAGTATGCCTCAGAACTTCCCCGGAACCCAGAAAATAATAAAAACCAACACCTAAGTGTCAAATTCTGATCCATGAGGGCCCATACTCCCCACGAATCAAAGTTTGACATCTTTTCTTTGTTATAACCAAAAACACCATCAATGATCCACCAAATTCCAGTCAATGGGGGACCATACTCCCCAAAAACCAAAGTTTGGCGTCCATTCTATAAACAAGCTCAAACAAACATACCATATCACAAGGTAGGTATTTATCAAGCATCTATCACAACAGCATGCTTTATTAGCACAACAACTATCACAACAACATGAAAATTCTAATGCACCTACATGGAATGGAAACTATGCATGGCATGTGATATCTAGAATGCGCCTATATGATGCATGAGATGACATAACCACATCTCATCGGGTTGCAACTGAATAGAACCCATAGATAACATATAAACAACACAATCCAAGTGCGTCACCAAACGGTGAAAACATATCAACCGTAAAATTGCAAAATCAAAATAATGAAAAATACGAGGTAGACTGGATTTTCCCTGTACATGGGTTAGCTATGCCCGGGCACAGCTTATTACCAACTAGAGTTCCATCCTATCCCTGACTATGGCTCCAAGTATTAAGTCAAAGAAAAGAAATGCACTTTGATTCCACATTGTAACGTCCCGGACCCGAGTGCCACGCAACGGGTGCCCCGAGCCCGGTTCACGATAAGACCTCAAGCGCATTTCCCCAAACGACAGAGGCTGCCGACTGGCAGCGAGGCCCCATGTCTGATAGTGGGGAAACTATGCCCTCATTTGTCAAAGTGTAGCACAGCGGAATACAGAATAAACATACAAAGATAGAGGAAGCAGTAAACATACACAACTGAAATAACTACAGTCGTGGATATAACCAACAGTATATAAGAGATGATGCTACATGTTTCAGGTTCCAAGAAAATATCCAGAACATGTTATACATCAATACAGCACAGCAGAAAACAGAGTACCTCAAAACAAAGCAAATAGCTGGCAGCGGCATCGCGAGCCTAGGCTCGGTCCCATGCCCTCCTACTCCTCAGCAACAGTCAAGTGCCTATATAGGGACACTTTCCCCTATGTACACATACAGCAACATAATCTGTTTGGGCTGAAAAGCGTGACCCAAACAGGGTGTGAGATATATATCTCAGTAGGCACCCACCAAAGGCCGGTGGCCAACTGTGTGTAAGCATGCAACAAAAGTGTGCACTAGTAAAATGCAATAAAGTAAGCAGTACTAAAAAGTAACTAACATAACAATTAATTTGACATTTTATTATTCATTTAATCCATTAAATTTAGTATCGTTCTGTGCTCAACAGCACCACGCCCTAAGGCCAAACAGTATCTCTCCCTCAGGCTAATATAGTGAGCCACGCCCTTAGGCTATACATAATCTCGCCCTTAGGCAATAAAGAATCTCGCCCTCAGGCATTGTAACAGAATTCTCACCCTCAGGCATACGAAGTGTTGCCCTCAGGCGGAATAACGACAGCCCTCGGTCTAAAACAGTCACGCCCTCAGGCTAATATAGTCATGCCCTCAGACTAATATATTCACGCCGTCATGCTAATATGCTCATTCCCTCATGCTAATATAGGTAACCGGGCGATGTCCAATAAGTAAACAAGAAGTAACAAGAAATTCCTCTCAAGGCAATTCTATAATTACTACTTTAAAGGCATACCCTCAGGTATCCTGGCCAAATGGGTAAACAGTGCAACACACCCCGGGGGTGGTTCCGGATCCAAGCCACAATCCCAACCAGCATTTTATTATCCCAATTAAATACCTAATCAATTCTAGGTATTAAATATAGAAACGGCCTCAGCCACACGACACCCCAACATGGGTTCGTTGCACAAAAATTCATAAAACACACAGTAGTTGGAAAACCAAACACCAAGCCACCTACGTTATACGTCAATGAGCGTTATACCCGAACACTGACTCCAGAAACGCCCAAGAACGTCGTAGATATGACGAAGAACAAAAACCAAACAAACGTAAATAACATACGTTAGGAGAAGAATTTGCAAGAACGGTACCAGGAGAGGAAAGGGTTTTCCCGTGCAGTTCCAACAGAATCATCCGAAGCCGAATCGGATACCAGACGAACGCCCGGTGGATCTTCAATGATCTGGCCTCCTCCTTTGGATCCAAAATGGCTCAAGTGCCTCCTCTGCCAAATGAGGAGGCTACTGCCTATTTTAAACCGAAACAAACAAAGTACATGGCGTGTACTTCTTTAATTTAACTGTTCATTTGGCGGCACCGACACAATGTTCATCCGTCGACATGAGTACACGGCATGTACTCTTGAGTACACGGCGTGTACTATCACCCAGTTGGCCGCGACTCCACCGCCTTACTGTTTAAGCCTACCGACTGACTACACGACGTGTACGGTACCACTACATGGCATGTAGTCGGTTCCTACACCCCTCGTCACCGGAATGGCTACACACCCCGTGTACTCATCCCAAAATGGCCAAAAGTACACGGTGTTTGGATAAATTACATGGCGTGTAGTTTCATAATTTATCATTTTTCCCCATTTTCCATTTTTCTTCAAAAACACTTAAGGAAAAGGAAAAAGAAGAAGCCCGTACCTCAAAAATAAGAACCGGATTCTTACAAATACCATGAAACCCATAGATAATATTCCATTATAATAATATGTATATATGTATACAAAATGTGTAATATAATCCCATGGCCACGATATCTCTGATCGAGTAGGTTTCATAATGATTCCATCATCCTATATGCATGATATCTCTATCATTCAATTTCTAGAAATGAATATTCCAATATAACTCCAAGGACATGGAATTAATAAATAACAATCATTCCCATTATTTGGAATGATATATCAAATACCATTACAGAATGAAAGGGGAAAATCATTTTTCGCATTTTTAATTAATACAATATAACTAATGACGCACCCAATGTATCCTACCTCAATATAAGAATATTCCATCATGGGTTTAATCATCATAAAAAACTAGGTGACTCACGATATAAATTAATGATAATATTAAAGTCTTAGAACCATTAAATACTTTTTCAGTTACAAATATCCAATGAAAAATATAAATACATATTTCCTACCACTGCATCATGTCCTTATGATCACTTATTCTGAAAATTACAAGGGGTTAAAACTATGACAGACTATATTAAAAGTAAAATTAGTCTCCACCCATAAAACCCATATTTTTTCCCAAAAATGGATATCATCTATATATAGAAAATATATTTTAGAATACTGTCATATAACTTCTAAGTTCTCATCATATTTGGGAAGTGATTTGACCTTTCAATGAGATTAGTACCCTAAGGACATTTTAATTTATATTTCACATATATGTATGGTCATATTGTGATAGAAATTTAATTATATAACGACCCAAAGTTTCATTAATGGAAATCCCTCTTGATCTAATTAAATGACTCTTTATGTAAAATGTTTATATATAATGTCAACTTCTTTGTTGTTATGTTATGAATTTTGACTGTTTCCTTTATAACCATTGAACAGTGATCACATGATTAGTATAAATATAGGGCTTTAACAAACCCAATTTACTTAGACAAAGGAAGTGATGGCCTCATCCAGTATAATTGCTCCATATGAAGCCCATTTTTCTGAGCTCAGAAAAGAGGTGGCACCTTTGGGCTTCGCTCTTGACCAATCCCAAGCTAAGCTTCATCATGTCAAGCTCAAACGTTACTGTCTACGGGAAAAGTGGAAGTTGATAGAAATTACCACTCGAGCGATGTTATCTGAGCCACCCCAAGAGTCTGTCACCATTGCACACCTTACCCTTAGGTCTTATGCGAATGTTTTAAGGGGTTATGTAACAAATCTCTAGTACTATGTTCATATAATTTTTTTTGTATATAATAATGAATATACTTTCTTGTCATTTTTGATACATTGTAAATAGTTTTTAAAGTAAAAATAGTGTTTTTAGTTATTATTTAATTAAGAATTATATTTTATTAAATAAAAATATTTTAGAATTAAATAATATTTTATTATTAGTATTGTTATTAAATTAATTTTATTATATATAAATGATCATATAATTTTATGAATGCAATTGTATGTTTTATTAAGGTTTGAAAGCCATTTTTGTCAAAACCTGTGAATTTTAGATAAATGTAGGTTTTTATTTGAAAAGTGAAAATTAATATATTTAGAAAATTATTTAGATAAAATAAATGTTATTTTTGTAATCAGGACGTCGAAATTATCCAACGGTGAATTTTTCATAATTTTCTGAGACAGTCAATTGTTTGGGTAAAAATTAAACACTATTTAAATATATAATGTGTTTTATGACTTCTTAATGACCCAATACTGATGTAATAAAATACTATAAACTCTATTTTCGGCGAATATATGTTTTAACATTAAAATAATGTGATTTTGGGTTTGTTTGACTTACTTTTCAAAGCATTAATGGACCCTTCAAGACTTATTAAACACCTTGTATTTTTAAATTGTTTTCCATGAGAGTGTGACTCACCTTCACATAATCAACCCAATTATTTTAAGAATTTTGGACATTTTCCTTAAAAAATATTGTTTTCCTCTTCCATTTTCCAAAACCCATGGGCAAAAACCATGAGATGGTTTGTGGTTTGGATTAATTTAATATAAGGGGTCTCAAACCTAAATAATAAAGAATTCTCTCACCTTTCCTATATAAACCCACCCAATCTCCCACTTCCTCCTCACTCAAAGCATATTTAGTTCGTCCAACCTCTGACCTACTCTCTCTAGAATCCTCCCAAGGTACCCTAAGCTCCCAATAATCCTCTCTCAAGCCACTCTCTAGCCTTTGGAAGCACACTTCCAAGTAAAGGGTTTTTCTTCCTTTCTCATTTTGTCCAATTTTCTTTAAGTTGTTTTTCCCTTTTAATTTCAATTATGAATGTTGGGGTATGGTTTCGCACCTCCCACATACTTCCCTATTTATATTTGAATAATGGGAGACCCCTTTTTCTCTCATTAAATTCCTCTCATGTACACCCGTTAATATGCCAAAATTCTGAAAGGAACTTCCCTCTCCTCATTTACATTCAAACAATACTTTTGTATCATGAATCTAAATTCCATTAAAATTGATGGTACATGTATCTATATGACCTAATTACTTTCCATTACATGTAAATATGATGGGTAACTCATTTATCTCTCATCAACAATTTTTATGAATTCTTATGTCACGCCGTTACGCTGCCGAAATCACACTGATTTTCTAAGCCAATGTCATTGTGTAGTGAATACCATGCCCATTTCTCCATCAATGTTATTCAACTATATGCACATTTACTCATTGATTATAAATTTTCATGTATGAATTCCACATTCCTTTATCATGGAATAAATTATTATGTTTTATGAATCCATGTTTTATGATCCATGTGGCACACTAATGCATGAAATGAAATGTTTAAGAAGGGTGTGCCCTTATAGTGCTCAAATGCATTTGGTAAAGTATAGTATCATGATACTTAATGGTAAATGAGTGTTGACTCATGCTAATTCAAGTGAAACGAGGATTTTCTTGTGCTTCATGTATAATGAGGATTTACTCATGCTCCATGTGCAATGAGCCTTGGCTCATGCTAATTCCATGTTAAGTGTTGTTCCCACATTTCCATGTTATGATTATCATGCTCTATCATGCCTTTATGTTCATGTTTCTCTTATGATCTATTGATATGCCTATTGTCTAAAATGTATTTTACTCTTCATGTATTCCATGTTTATTCCCTTACTAGGCTTTATAGCTCACCCCTTTTTCTTATGCATGTCCTCAAGTGATCCCATACAATGGTAAGTACGAGGGAATGTAGTGGTCATGTAAAAGAATTTTTCAATAAATATGTCTTATTTAATGTTTTAAGTTGTTATGTAATGATCCTATGCCTGAATGACACTAGATATCTCAATCTACCTTGTTGTATCAAGTGAATAGTTTATGTAATAAGTCATGTTTAAGTTTGTAATAAAAGCAGGGTTGTCATAGTTGGTATCAAAGGATAAGTTTAGTTATTTTTGGATTAGGATTAGAAAAAACTAGTGTAGCCTTAGTGTAACACCCCAAGCTTCTACGGTACATTTTTCTTTGAATAATGCAATAGCTTGTGTTATACGAAACATCGAGTTCTAACACACACCACAACCGATCAAACTAGCCGTTATGAATAGTAATACCTACTTTTTAAAATTTTATAAATTTTATCACTCAAAATGGACTTCATTTTTGGATTCGGCGTATCGAATTTAGCCTAAGGTGAAATTTTGGCACTTTTCGGATAACTTTCATATTTTGATGAATAGTGAAAATTACTAAATTTTAATTAAAAACAACTTTTTTAATCAAAATAATTAATAGTGATAAATTATGAATTTGAGTGGTTTTAAAGTATATTTATAATATATTTTTACCATTTAATACAATGTTGGTAATTGGACATAATTTCACAATTAAACCGAACATAAACAAGTATCAATCTTTTGATAGTTATTATATCTTAAAAACACGCTTTTTGTTTTGACAGCGGGAATTAATTTTAAATTAATTTCTGCCACTTCTGTGTTCTGAATTTGGAAAAATGGATTCCATATTTGGAATCAGGATGTTCACATTGTGTAAATATGGAACTTTAATTTTTAAACATTTTGAATAATTACATCGGTAAATATTTTATTTACCATGGTTAAAGGGTAAATCTGGTAAATAAGGGTTAAAAAATAATATTATAATAATATGAAATTACCCTAAAACGTGTCCTAACCTTATTTTTTGACACATGTTCTACCATGGGAATCTTTGGGTCAATTTTGGGACCCCATGGTGCCACTTGTAAGTGATAGGGACACTTTATTTTAATTAAGTTAAAATGAATACAAAAAAGACACATGCATATATCTTTTAGAAAAACAATTTTTACATAGGGTTATATATGTTGGATTTTAGACTATAAATATTCATTAGAAAGATAAAAATATTTCATTCATAATTATATTTTTTTTTATAATTTTTAGACATTATATAAGTTAATTTATTTATGACACAATGATGATGCAATAATTACCATAATAGTGAAAACTTAAAATAATTGATATTATAAATACCCAAATAAATATAATTTGAGATATTTAATGAATTAAACTAATTTTATAGGATACGATGACGTATTAGGATTTATTTAATTGACTTTTTTAGAAGTAATCATTCTGTTATGAGTTTTACAAAAATCAATTATTGAATAGTGTCAAAATTGACATAAAAGAGTTTTTTAAAATAATATTATATTATTAAATGATATAAAATTCCAAAAAATCCAAGGTTCGGCCAAGAGACTTATATCATGATAGGTGTATTATTAATGGACCACTTGGGGGTCGCTTGATGGAATATAGTAAGTTTAGTAACTATATAATATACAAATACATTGTGACATGATAAGTGTCAAACTAATTAACTAAGAGTTAAAGCTAAACGATAAGGTTAATATAGTAAACCAAACCTGTCTAAATTCTATTGGTTGAGTGGTTTTGGACATATCCCCACCTTAACCTTTAAATAATCCACTTTGGAGCCATTATTAATCGAATATGAATTTATTATAAAATAATATTTCTAGTTTTTCCAAAGGTGCCCCTCACCCCTCTTATAAAAGGGAACTCTCCCTTCTCATTAACTCACACCTTAAAAGCCTTTTGGTTCGGAAAACCTCTGCCCAAATACTCTCTAAAATTCCCTCAATTAATCCTATAGGCCTTCCTTTAGTCAGAAATCCAACATAAGGAGCCCTTTTGATCAAATCAAAAGGAAGAACCCGAATAAGAGGTAATGTTTTCACCACCATTTTTCTAGTTCCTTTCTTCTTCCACTTCTCACTTCTTTGTTATTACCGTTATAAAATAATAACTCCAGTATGTTATATATACTGGGATGTTATTATAAATATTTTATAACCATATTCAGTATTCTATCCATCCCATGAATAACATGTCACCATACGTGCGTACGTACGACTTACCGTCTTCACATCGTGGTGTAATTGTTATTCAATAAATTATTATTTGGATGGGTATAATAATGATGTGTAACTCATTTAATAATAAATATAACATGATAATGATTCTTTATATATGTTATAAAATCCAATTATATATTATTTTAATACCAAAATAATGATATTGTCGCTCGTGCGTACGTACGGACTACCGTCTCCCCGAACGCAATGAGAATCATTTTTCATCGTATCCATTCAAGTATAATTCTCATTTGATGATTAATAATAGTATCTAAGGAATTTATATCATTCTGGATATGATTAAGATACAATATATCCATGACAAACACAGCTTACGTAACAAAACATATAAAAGAAAACGAGTAAGTTAACACCCGAAACAACAATAATACTAAGATATTATTAACAAATCAACGTTAAAAGATCATATATGATATCATATTAATATATATGATTCTTGTATAATTTAATAACAATTATTTCACCATTATACAAGATTTTAACCTACCCCAACCAAGGAAAAGTACAAGGTAAAGGTTATTTCGCAATCTCTTCATTATCCTAGGTTGTTTATACCTAATAATCTATTGGGATCTCTTTATCATCCACATCCATGAATCTTAAAAATGTATTTCAAAAAAAATTTACTATTTACAATAATATGGGTTAAAGTCATTTATACCCTTGTTTGAATTTTTATAAGGGGTTTATAAAGAATCATTCTGTCGTTTTCTAAACAAGGTGCTTTTAACCTTTTCGGCAGAATTAAGGTAAAAATGTTTTTTTAACTTATACAGCGGGTGCGGCTATTTTCCGCCGTTATAAAATCTTCAAAGCTTCCCTTACAAGATTATAAGAATATTCTCAAAGAAAATGTTTTATTTTATAAATGTATGACTCTTAAATTATTTCAAAATAGAATGAGATATTTCTCTAAAAAGAGTTTTGATTTCATCTATGTCAACATCCTTTGATGGATTTTACGCTTATTTGAAGTGGATTTATTATTATACAAAACTTATAGAATGTATTGAAGGTTTTGTGATATGTTTGAATGTGGATGTGTTATTTTTATACCATTCATGGTTTATGGATGAAGTATTTACATTTCATATCCTAGTTTTAATACGAATTTTTATGTTATGTTTAAACCTTTTCATATGGGAATGAATTGGGCTTAATATGTGATGGGTGGAGCCCGCTATAGCTCCTCGATGAATCGGTAGGTCTCATGAGACAAACTAGTGTCTTGGCACAAGGCCTTGACAAAATCTTATTTGTAGTCTTGGAAAGAGGCCTTGGCTATGTGATTATGATAGTCTGGCATTATGCATTCCATCATTATAAAAGAGGTTATTGATATTTCATGTGATTATTCGATTAGTAGAATATCCACATGAATAAGTAAATGGAATTATTTCATTTTATTTTTGACATACTATGTTGATGTTCAAGTTTAAAAGGCTTTTTTTTTAGTTATACATTGTCTTAAATGTTTATTCTTATTTATGAAAGTTTCATCTATATTGTTATCCTTACTGGGCATTTGAGCTCACCCCTTTTCTATGTTTTATTTTTACCAGGATGTGAAGAAGTAAATTATGAATGACCTGCAGGGATATTATTAGGGGATAATGGTGTGGACTATGGAGACAATATGTTGTTGTAGTAGTTTTTCACTTTATTATGTAATGTAAAACTTTATGAATATATCTAGTGTTTCCAAGGCTACTAAACCAACTGGTCTTTCGAGATATGATCTTTCTTGTGATCATGCCAATGTTATGTAATAATTCACCGACTCTGGGTAACTGGGGTTGGGGCATTACAATTGGTATCAGAGGAAGTTTAGTACAAACCGTGGAAGCTAGATTTAGATAAACTCTGATTAGACCACATAGACCTAAGATGGACTTTGAGGATTAGTATAGAAGTAATTCCTAGAATTTTGGTATTGTAGAGATTTTGTGAGTTTTCCAAGAAATACATCCCTGTCTGGATACGAGAAGGTAGAGGTGGATCTGCCACAGATGTACCTAGGGGTAAAAACTGAAAACACCGCTTTGAGCTAGACTCGAACGGGAACTGGTGCACGACAACGGGCCTTGTTGCACTCTTCGTTACGACACTCCCGGGGGATATGCTTAGGATAACTCTCATTTTCTTTACAAATCACTATGAAAGTTTTATAAGTATATACTTCCTCAAATAAAACATTTTTATGATTATGGATTATATCCATAAATAGTTCAATTTATGTTAAGTGTTTAATAAGTATGGAATTATGTATTTTGATTTATAAACTAATCTAGTTTATTCCATTGTTTAGAAATGGTGCCTAGTGGAAGAAATGGAAAATGTATCAATGCACGCACTCCATGTAGGGATTTCCCTCCTACTAAAGATAATTATAGTGGAGCTGGTGATGCAACTAGTGCCGATCAAATAATTACCATATTGGGACAACTCACTCAGGTTATGAATAATAACCTTACCTGTATAGAGAACCCTGATCCGCAGCATAGAGGATCAATGTTAGATCGATTCATGAGGCAACAACCACCAACTTTCAATGGGAGTACAAATCCCTTAGTAGCTGAGCAATGGATAAATTTCCTAGAGAAAATATTTCAGGCTTTGGGGAGTAGTGAAAGGGAAAAAGTTATCATCGCAGTTTACTACCTCACTGGAGATACTGATAAATGGTGGTCATTGATTTAAAATAGGAAAGAAGATGATGAAGTATCAAATATGTAATGGAGGGAGTTCAAAGATCTGTTTTTAGAAAAATACTTTCCTCGTGACCATCGAGCTGATATGGAAAGGCAATTTCTAAGTCTGAGACAAAATGAGGATGAGAATGTCACAAAGTATGAGGCTAACTTTACAAGGTTAGCAAGGTATGCTGGAGATTATATACGTATCCCAAGAAGTAAGATTGAATGTTTCTTTAATGGGTTAAAACCATTTCTTCATCGAGCATTAGTCTCACAATCCTTCTCATCGTACGAAGACATTGTCTCATGTGCTATCAAAACAGAAAAAGAATTCTCTAAGTCTTATGAATTTAAAGCAAAGAAAGAGAAGAATAGATCTGCTGATCAATCTGGGAATGGAAATAAGGGGAAGAAGGGAAAGTTTGAATATCCATCCTGTGGTAAATGTGGGAAGAAACACCCCGGTATTTTCTTGAAGGGAATGTGTGTCTGTTACAAGTGAGGTGAAAAAGGCCACCAAGCTCGTGAATGCAAAGGGAAGAAGGAAGCTACCAATCTTCAATGCTACAATTGTAGGGAGATGGGACATTAAGAAAATGAATTTCCAAATCTTCAGGGGAATTTACCTCAGAAAAGGCCAAGGGATCAAGTCCAAGCTTATGCTATCACTATTAATGAGGTAGAAGCTACAAAAGACGTGGTGGCAAGTAATTTAATGGTTTCCTCAAGTTTAGCAAATGCATTATTTGATTCTTGGTCATCCCATTGTTCCATATCTTCCCAGTTTTATAAGAAAATTAGATATTTCCAATTTGATTTGACAAGGGAGTTGTTGGTTAAAACTCCTAAGGGAAGTATCATTGCAACAAAGTTTTGTGAATCAGTCCCCATTAGAGCACATAAATGTTCTTTATCTGCTGATCTCACCATCATACATATGATTGAGTTTGATATAATCCTATGTATGGATTGGCTTTCGGACTATTATGTGAAGATTTATTGTAAGAAGAAGGAGGTTATGATTTTTTATGATGATGATAAGGAACACCTTATCTTTAGAGTAGAATCATCACCACCTAATTCTTATCTAGATCCACCCCTAGTAGCTCAACTAAATTCAATTATTGGGGAGTAAGAGAATGAAATTACTGGTGTTGAGGAAAGGAATGTTCAAATAGAGGATGTACCTATTGTGAAAGAATATGTAGATGTATTTCCGGAAGATTTACCTGGACATCCTCCAAAACGAGAAGTTGAGTTTTCCATTGATTTAATTCCTGGATCAAGGCCTATATAGAAGACCCCTTAGAGAATGGCCACTGTAGAATTAGTTCAAATAAAGAAACAACTAGAGGAATTGAGTAATAAGGGATTTATTCTCCCTAGTGTTTCTCCATGGGGAGCCCCTGTTCTTTTTGTTAAAAAGAAAGATGGATCTATGAGGTTATGTATCGACTATAGGGAGATCAATGCTATAACAATAAAGAACAAGTATCCCCTACCATGCATTGATGATTTATTTGACCAACTGCATGGAGCTCAATACTTTTCAAAGATTGACCTTCGATCTGGATATAATCAGTTTTGTGTGAAGAAGGAAGACATTCCGAAGACAGCATTTCGAACTAGGTATGGGCATTACGAGTTTATAGTAATTCCTTTTGGATTGACTAATTCACCCTCTGTATTCATGGATCTGATGAATAGAGTTTCCGAGGAATATCTCAATGAATTTGTGGTGGTATTTATTGATGATATCTTGGTATACTCTAAAAGCTATGAAGATCATGAAAGTCACTTGTGAATTATCCTGAAGACTCTGAGAAGACATGAATTATATGGGAAGTTTAGCAAGTGTGAATTATGGTTTCATGAGATTTCTTTTCTTGGCCATATTGTCTCTAAAGATGGAATCTATGTTGATCCTTCTAAGACCAAGGCAATCCACGAATAGACAGCACCTACGAGTATAACTGAGGTACGCAGTTTTATTGGTTTGGCAGGTTATTATCGACGTTTCATCCAGAATATTTCCCGATTGGAAAACCCATTAATGAAGCTCACACGTAAAGGAGTTAAATTTCTTTGGACAAAAGAGTGTGAAGAATGTTTTGAAGAACTAAAGATAAGATTTTTCAATGATCCTATATTGAATATACCATCGGGGAATGATGGGTTCCTTATTTATAGTGATGCATTGAAAAAATGACTTGGTTGTGTCCTTATGCAGAATGATAGGGTTATTGCCGATGCATCATGACAGTTGAAAATTCATGAGAAAAAATATCCTACTCATGATCTTGAGTTAGCAGTTGTGATCTTTTCTTTGAAGATATGGAGTCACTACCTCTAGGGTGAAAAATGTGAGATTTATACTGATCACAAGAGTTTGAAGTATATTTTCTCACAAAAAGAACTCAGCATGAGGCAAAGGATATGGCTTGAATTACTCAAGGATTATGATTGTACGATACACTACAACCCGGGGAAAGCAAACAAGGTGGAAGATGCTTTGAGCAGAAAAGATCATGGAGTTTTGAACAATATTAGAATTGAAAGGGATCCAATTTCCATGGATCTAGTGAAGATGGACATGCGAATAACCTGGGAAGGAGAAACATCAATTATTTTTCAAATAGTTGCCAAACCATCTTTACTAGAAAGGATTAAGAGTTCTCAGACCGATGATGAATAATTTCAAAATAAGATTAAAGCTGTGAATGATGGGAGATTGAGAGACTTTGTGTATGAAGATGGAATTTTGAAATTTGGGGAGAGACATTGTGTTCCCGATATACCTGATCTAAAAAGGGAATAGAAGGATGATGCCCATAGTTCCAATTTCTCTATACACCCTGGGAGCACCAAAATGTATAGAGAATTGAAGGAACATTTTTGGTGGGACAACATGAAGAGGGATATTGTTGATTTTGTGTCAAGATGTATGGTTTGTCAACAAGTGAAAGCTTGAAGGCAACAGCCTGGAGGAGTCATGCAACCTCTTCCCATACCGTAGTGGAAATGGGACAATATTACAATGGACTTTGTCATGGGGCTACCAAAGACTCCTAGAAGGAATGATGCAATATGAATCATTGTTGATCGTCTTACCAAGTGTGCACACTTTATTGATATAAGAAAAGATCTACCATTGGAACGTCTAGCAAGACTATATATTAATAAAGTTGCGAGACTTCATGGAGTACCGCAATCGATTGTTTCTGATCGTGATCCCCATTTTACTTCAAGATTCTAGAAAAGTCTTCAGAAAGCCTTGGATACTGAACTTCATTTGAGCACTGCCTACCACCCTCAAACAGATGGAAATTCAGAATGAACTATTAAAACCTTATAAGACATGTTGAGATCCTGCTCACTTGACTTTTAGGGTATGTGGGATCATTATTTACCTCTGGTAGAATTTTCCTATAACAATAGCTTCCATTCGAGTATTCATATGGAACCATATGAAGCGTTATACGAAAAGAGATGTCGCACACCAACCTGTTGGGATGACATTGGTGAAAAAAAACTTGTAGGACCAGAACTGGTGGAGGAAACGATGGAAAAAGTGAAGGTAATCCAAAACCATATCAAAGCAGCTCAAAGTAGACAGAAGAGCTATTCTGATAATCGAAGAAAGGATTTTGAATTTCAAGTTGGTGATCATGTTTTCTTGAAGGTATCTCCATGGAAGAGAGTCATACATTTTGGAAAGAAAGGTAATTGAGTCCCAGGTACATCGGCCCTTTCAAAATTCTAGAACGAATTGGGGCTGTAGCTTACCGATTGACAATGCCGCCAAGTCTCTCCAAAGTTCACGATGTGTTCCACGTATCTCTATTGAGGAAATACATGCCTGACCCAACACATGTACTCACCTATCAGGATTTATAATTGGAACCTGATCTGTCTTATTGCAAAGATCCTGCCAAGATTCTTGATACGAGAGAACAAGTACTAAGAAACCGGACGACTTGTCTGGTAAAAGTCTTGTGGAGAAACCATAAGATGGAAGAGGCAACGTGGGAACCCGAGGAACTTATGATGAAGAACCACCTGAGTCTTTTCATGCGGTAGTATGATAGAAATTTCTAGGATGAAATTATTTGAAGGAGGGGAGAATGTAACACCCCAATCTTCTACGGTATGCTTCTCTTTGAATAATGCAATAGTGTGTGTTGTACGCAACATCGAGTTCTAACACACACCATAACCAATCAAACTAGCCGTTATGAATGGTAATACCTACTTTTTAAAATTTTATAAATTTTATCTCTCAAAATTGACTTCATTTTTGGATTCGTAGTATCGAATTTAGCCTAAGCTGAAATTTTGGTACTTTTCGGATAACATTCATATTTTGATGAATAGTGAAAATTATTAAATTTTAATTAAAAACAATTTTTTTAATCAAAATAATTAATAGTGATAAATTATGAATTTGAGTGGTTTTAAAGTATATTTATAATATATTTTTACCATTTAATACAATGTTGTTCATTGGACATAATTTCACAATTAAACCGAACATAAACAAGTATCAATCTTTTGATAGTTATTATATCTTAAAAACACGCTTTTTTGTTTTGACAGCGGGAATTAATTTTAAATTAATTTCTTCCACTTCTGTGGTTTGAATTTGGAAAAATGGATTACATATTTGGAATCAGGATGTTCAAATTGTGTAAAAAGGTAACTTTTATTTTTAGACATTTTGAATAATTACTTCGGTAAATATTTTATTTACCATGGTTAAAGGGTAAATCCGGTAAATAAGGGTTAAAAAATAATATTATAATAATAGGAAATTACCCTAAAACGTGTCCTAACCATATGGTTTGATATGTGCTCAAACATGGTCATCTTTGGGTCAATTGTGGGACCCCATGGCGCCACTTGTAAGTGATAGGGACACTTTATTTTAATTAAGGTAAAATGAATACAAAAATGACACAAGCATATATCTTTTAGAAAAACAATTTTTACATAGGGTTATATATGTTGGATTTTATACTATAAATATTAATTAGAAAGTTTAAAAGATTTACTACATAATGATAGTTTATTTATAACATTTAGACATTAAATAAGTTAATTTATTTATGACATAATGATGATGCAGTAATTACCATAATTGTAAAAAATTAAAATATTTGATATTATAAATACCAAAATAAATATAATTTGAGACTTTTAATGAATTAAACTAATTTTATAGAATACTATGACATATTAGAATTGATTTAATTTACTTTTTTAGAAGTAAACATTCTTTTATAATTTTTACAAAAATCAATTATTGAATAGTGTCAAAATTGACATAAAAGAGTTTTTAAAACAAATATTATATTATTAAATGATATAAAATTCCTAAAAACCTAAGGTTAGTCCAAGGGAATTATATAATGATAGGTGTATCATTAATGGACCACTGTGGGGTCTCTTGGATGTATATAGTAAGTTTATTAACTATATAATATAAAAATACAAAGTGACATGGTAAGTGTCAAACTAATTAACTAATAGTTAAAACTAAAGGATAAGTTTAATATAGTAACCCAAACCTGTCTAAATTCTATTGTTGGAGTGGTTTTCGACCTATCCCCACATTAACCTTTAAATAATCCACTTTTTAGCCATTTGAAACCGAATATGAATTTATTATAAGATAATATTTCTAGCTTTTCCAATGGTGCCCCTCACCACTCTTATAAAAGGGCACTCTCCCTTCTCATTAACTCCCACCTTAAAACCCTTTTGGTTCGTCCAACCTCTGCCCAAATACTCTCTCAACTTACCTAAATTCATCCTAGAGGACTTCTTTTAGTCAGAAAGCCAACTTAAGGAGCCCTATTGATCAAATCAAAAGGAAGAACCCGAAGAACAGGTAATGTTTTCACCACCCTTTTTCAAGTTCCTTTCTTCTTCCACTTCTTCCTTATTTTTCATTACCATTCTAAAATAATAACTCCAGTATATTATATATACTATGATGTTATTATAAATATGGTATAACCATATTCAGTATTCTATCCATCCTTTGAATAACATGTCACCATACGTGCGTACGTACGACTTACCGTCTCCATGTCGTGGTGTAATTGTTATTCAATAAATTGTTATATTGATGGGTATAATAATGATGTGTAACTCATGTAAATAATAAATATAACATGATAATGATTCTGTATATATGTTATATGATCCAATTATATATTATTTTAATATCAAAATAATGATATTGTCGCTCGTGCGTACGTACGGACTGCCGTCTCCATGAACGCGATGAGAATCATTTTCCATCGTATCCATTAAAGTATAATTCTCATTTGATGATTAATAATAGTATCTAAGGACTTGATATCATTGTGGATATTATTAAGATACAACCTATCCATGACAAACATAGCTTACGTAACAAAACATATAAAATAAAACAAGTAATTTAACACCCGAAACAACGATAATACTAAGATATTATTAACAAATAAATGTTAAAAGATCATATATGATATCATATTAATATATATGATTCTAGTATAATTTAATAAAAATTATTTCACCATTATACAGGAGGATAACCTACCCCAACCAAGGAAAAGTACAAGGTAAGGGTTATTTCACAATCTCTTCATTATCCGAGGTTGTTTATACGTAATAATCTACTGGGATCTCTTTATCATCCACATCCATGATTCTTAAAAATGTATTTCAAAACATTTTTAATCTTTACAAAAATATGGGTTAAAGTCATTTATACCCTTTTTGACTTTTTATAATAGTTTTATAAAGGAATCATTCTGTCGTTTTCTAAACAAGGTGCTTTAAACCTTTTCAGCAGAATTAAGGTAAGAATGTTTTTTAACTTATACGGCGTGTGTGGCTATTTTCCACCGTTATAAAATCTTCGAAGCTTCCCATACAAGCTTATAAGAATATTTTCAAAGAAAATGTTTTATTTTATAAATATATGACTCTTAAACGATTTCAAAATAGAAGGAGATATTTCTCTAAAAAGTGTTTTGATTTCATCTATGTCAACATCCATTGATGGATTTTACGCTTATTTGAAGTTGATTTATTATGATACAAAACTTCTATATTGTATTGAAGGTTTTGTGATATGTTTGACTGTGGATGTGTTATTTTTATACCATTCATGGTTTATGGATGATGTATTTACATTTTTTATGATAGTTTTAATATGAATGTTTATGTTATGTTTAAACCTTTTCATATGGGAATGCATTGGACTTAATATGTGATGGGTGGAGCCCGCTATAGCTCCTCGATGCATCGGTAGGTCTCATGAGACAATCTAGTATCTTGGCACAAGGCCTTGACAAAATCTTATTTGTAGTCTTGGCATGAGGCCTTGGCTATGTGGTTATGATAGTCTGGAATTATGCATTCCATCATTATGAATGTGGTTATTTATATTTCATGTGATTATTCGATTTGTAGAATATCCATGTGAATAAGCAAATGACATTATTTCATTTTATTTTTTTCATACTATGTTGAAGTTCAAGTTTAAAAGGCTTTTGTTTTAGTTATACATTGCCTTAAATGTTAATTCTTATTTATGAAAGTTTCCTCTATATTGTTATCCTTACTGGGAATTTGACCTCACCCATTTTCTATGTTTTATTTTTCCTAGGATGTGAAGAAGTAAATTATGAATGACCTGCAGGGATATTATGAGGGGATAATGGTGTGGACTATGGTGACAATATGTTGTTGTAGTAGTTTTTAACTTTACGATGTAATGTAAAACTTTATGAATATATCTAGTGTTTCCAAGGCTACTAAACCAATCGGTCTTTCGAGATTTGATCTTTCTTGTGATCATGCCAATGTTATGTAATAATTCACCGACTCTGGGTAACTGGGGTCGGGGCGTTACACTTAGAGACAAGACTAAGTATAATAAAAACATCCCTATGTTTTATTAAGTACTGATTAAGTTGTTTATCAAACAAATATATCCCTGTCTGGATATGAGCAGGTAGAGGCGGCTCTGGCACAGATGTATCCTAGGGGTAAAACCAAAAAACATCGCTTTGAGCTAGACTCAAACGGGAACTGGTGCACGCCAAAGGGCCTTTCTATACTCTAGTTTACGACAATCCCGAGGGATATGTTTTGATAAATTCACAAGCTTCGTATGAACCCTTATTAAGGGAATTAAAAAAATTACCCTAAGAATATATGTTAGAAAGTATATCATGAAAGGCCTTGGTTGATTCCTATAGACTCATGGGTTAAGGAAATAAAAGTTTATTTTTTTTAAGTCATAAACTGTTGTCTTTGGATTAACCTTTATGTGTTTCCCCCAATCTGTCCTTTTATTCCAGCCAATGGCTGGTAATAGGAGGACTCGGGCTAACAACCGGTGTGAAGATCAGTGTGATGAATGTACTAATGAGATTCCCAATCCAATGGGAGCGGGAATCGTGAACTTTTTCACGCTTCTCTATTAGCTAACTCAAGCTTTGAATAGAAACATGGATCAAGAGGAATGTCCAAACCCCCCCTAAGAAGTAAAAAGTTGCTATCGAGAGATTAATGAGACAAAGGCCTCCAACCCTTAGTGGATCATCTGATCCCATGATCGCTGAACAATGGATCAACTCCATTGAAAAGATATTCTCCATCCTTTAGTGTTCTGAACAAGAGAAGGTTCTCCTGGAGGCTTATCGTATGGAGGGTGAAGCTGATCAATGGTGGACGTTGATCAAAAATACGAAGCCTAAGGAGGATATTGAGTCATTGGAATGGAAGGATTTCCGGATGATGTTTTTCGATAAATATTTTCCATGAACCCTCCGGCTTAAGATGGAAAGGGACTTCCTTTATCTGACGAAAAAATAAGAAGAATATGTTGGAGTGTACGAGGAAAACTTCACAAGGCTTGCATGATATGCTTCCGGCTTTGTCTTTACCCCCGAATGCAAGGTTGACTGCTTCTTTGGTGGGATGAAGCCTAGCCTGCAGAAAGAATTAGCAATCTGTGACTTCAACAGCTATGAGGAAATTGTCTGATGTGTCATCAAGGTCGAAATGGAGATTGGGGAATCACAGGGGTATCATGGGGACAAGAAGCGTAAGGTGGACTTCAATTCTAGTGGTCCGATGGATAAATCCAATGGTGATAAGAATACCCAGCACCCCACATTCAAAAAGTGCGGAAAAAAGCACCATGGAAATTGCCTCAAGGGGACGAGAAAATGCTTTAGGTGTGGAAGAGAAGGGCACCTAGCTGTTAAATGTCGGAAAGAAAGACCCGCGGCTGCGACAGAGGAGAGGAACGCTCTGTTCGAACCTCAAAGTGTTGTTCATTGCTACAAAGGCAAAGAAATGGGGAATCATTCAAATCAGTGCCCTAATCCAAAGGTTTTCAGAGGAAACCAATAACCTCCAAGGCACCAAGGAAGATCTTTTGCCATCACTTCATCCAAAGTGAACCTTGACAATGATGTTGTGATAGGTATGCTAGTCATTCATTCAAGAATAGCGAACATACTTTTTGATTTAGGTTCTACGCATTTTTTTATATCTCGAAAGTTTAGTAGAAAAATCCTAGCACCACCACAAACCATGGAAGTGAAGATGTCGGTGAGTACGGAAAATGGGTAAATCATTGCATCCCATGAATATAAGTCCTCCCTTGTTATAATGTGTGGATTGAATTTCCTGGTGAACCACTTCATACTCCCTCTGGTGGAATTTGATGCAATTCTTGGCATGGATTGGCTTTCCTTATATAGATCCAACATAAATTGTTGGGAGAGGGAGATCACACTCCATATGGAGAATTGACCCCCGATTCTTTACAAGTGTAAGGAGGAATATGAATCTATTTTAGCTCTATCATCTCAAGCATGGATATTACTGACCTATGAGCACGTGTATCTGGCTCATATGATTAAGTCCAAGGATGATACCATCCTTGAATAAATTCATATTGTGAGGGAATTCGCTGAAGTGTTTCCCGAGGAACTGCCCGACCTTCCTCCTAGAAGATATGTTGAATTCTCAATTGAACTTATACCAGGGGCACTACCAATATCCAAGACTCCATATAAAATGGCTTTCGTGGAACTTGAAGAGCTAAAGAAACAAATACAGGATAATCTGGATAAAGGTTTTATAGGCCCAAGTGCTTCACCAAAGGGTGCACCAGTCCTCTTCGTCAAAAATAAGGATGGGTCAATGTGGCTTTGCATCGATAATTGTGAACTTAACAAAATCACGATAAAGAACAAGTATCCTCTGACATAGATCGATGACTTGTTCGATCAGCTGCATGGAGCACAATACTTCTCCAAGGTAGATTTTCGGTCATGATATTATTATGTAAGGGTGAAGAAGGAAGATGTCCCCAAGACTGCCTTTCTTACAAGATACGGGCACTATGAATTCATAGTAATGCCTTTTGGACTCACCAATGCTCCAGAAATATTCATGGACTTGATTAATAGAGTCTTTAGAGGTTACCTAGACAAATTTGTGGTAGTCTTTATAGATGATATTCTAATATACTCCAAAACCAAGGAGGATTATGAGGAGCATTTAAGAACTGTACTGGAGACGTTGTGCAAGGAGAAGATCTATGAAAATTATAGAAAGTGTGATTTCTGGTTGAAGGAAGTCTCATTCTTGGGCCATATCATCACAAGAAATGGGATATCTGTGGATCCCTCCAAAACAGATGCAATTGAGGGATGGCTGAGGCCAACATCGGTAATGGATATCCGTAGCTTCTTTGGGTTAGCTGGATATTATCGATGATTTGTGAGAAATTTCTCACGATTGCCCAACCCTCTTACCTAGCTAACTTGAAAGGGATTAATGTTTTCTTTGAGTGATGAATGGGAAGAAATCTTCAAGGAGTTGAAAAGTAGGCTTATCACTATGCCCATGCTCACTTTACCCACAAGTGGAGAACTTTTTTGGTATTCAGTGATGCTTCGAAGAAGGGCTTAGGCTGTGTGCTGATGCAGAATGATAAAGTGATATCCTATGCCTCAAGTTAGTTGAAAATCCATGAGCGAAACTATCCAACGCATGATCTGGAGTTGGTGGTGGTGATCTTTGCCTTGAAAATATGGTAGCATTATCTCTATGGTGACAAATGTGAGATATATACTGACCACAAGAGTCTTAAATATATATTCACACAGAAAGAGATTAATATGAGACAGAGAAGATGGATAGATCTTATCAAAGATTATGACTGTTCAATACATTACCACCCTGGGAAAGAGAAAAAGGTGGCAGATGCCCTAAGTAGAAAGGACCCAGCGATTCTATCAATGATGAGAATCGAGAAGGATCCAGTCTTCTTAGACTTGATGAAGATAGACATGGGAATCATAAATAAGGGAACATCATCAATCTTTTCACAAATTATTTCTCAACCATATCTTTTGGAAAGGATAATGGATTCTCAAAAGGATGATGTGTGAATTCCGGAAAAAGTTGAAGCTATAAAAAAAGGAAATCCTTGGAGTTTAATGTTAATGAAGAAGGAATTTTGCGGTTTGGGAAAGGCTATGTGTTCCATCACGTCCAGGGCTGAAGAAGGAACTTTTGGATGATGCACATAGTTCATATTTCTCTATTCACCCAGGGAGCACAAAGATGTATCAGGATCTCTGAGAAAACTTTTGGTGGGATAATATGAAAAAGGAGATCGCTGAATATACATCAAAGTGCCAAGTGTGACAGCAAGTGAAGGAAGCGAGGTAGAAGTATAATGGGATGATGCAACCATTGCCCATACCAGAATGGAAATGAGAGAACATCACCATGGAAATTTTCACCAGACTTCCGAAGACATCCAAAGGCAACAATGCAAACTGGGTTGTGGTGGATCGTCTTACAAAGACTGCACACTTCATTGATATTCGGGAGTATTTCTCATTGGATCAACTGGAAAGGATATATATCAGGTAAGTGGTAAGGTTTCATGGAGTATCACTATATATAGTGTCTGACCGAGATCCAAGATTCACCTATAAGTTTTGGAAGAGTCTTCATCATGCTATGGATACTGAACTGAACTTCAGTACGACCTATAATCCTCAAACTGATGGCCAATCCGAGAGGACTATCGAAACACTTGAGGACATGTTGAGAGTGTTCTCAATGGACTTTAACGGAGGATGGGATAAAGATCTTCCTCGGGTTGAGTTCTCTTATAATAACAGTTTCCACTCGATCATCCAAATGGAGCCATATGAAGCCCTGTATGGGAAAAGGTGCAGAACATAGGCATGTTGGGATGAGGTCGGTGAACGTAAGCGTCTTGGACCAGAAATGGTCAAGGAAATGATGGAGAAGGTGAAAACCATTCAGTAGCATATCTAGGTAGCCCAGAGTCGGCCGAAGAGTTATGCATATAATCGTCAACGAGACCTTGAGTTTAAAGTTGGAGACATGGTTTTTCTATGAATATCTCCATGGAAGAAGGTCATGAAGTTTGGAAGGAAAGGTAAGTTAATTCCAAGGTACATCGGCCCCTTCGAGATTATTGATCGTGTTGGGGATGTGGCATATCGACTAGAAATTCCACCTACCATGGCCAAAGTACATGATGTCTTTCATGTATCCCTCTTAAAGAAGTACATACTGGACCCTTCACATGTACTCTCTTCTGAGGTGGTATAGTTGGAGGGTGATCTTTCTTATAAGGATCAACCAGTGAAGATCTTAGATCGTAGAGAAAAAGTTCTACGAAATAAGACAATGCCCCTCGTCAAGGTGTCGTGGCGAAACCACAAGTTTGAAAAAGTGACTTGGGAATTGGAGGAAATGATAAAGCTGACTTACCCAAATCTGTTTTAGTGTGGGAAAAGGAAATTTCGAGGGAGAAATTTTTTACGGGGGGAATATTGTAACAACCCAAAGTTTCATTAATGGAAATCCCTCTTGATCTAATTAAATGTCTCTTTATGTAAAGTGTTTATTTAAAATGTCAACTTCTTTGTTTTTATGTTAAGAATTGTGATCATTACTTTTATAGCTGTTGAACAGTGATCACATGATTAGTATAAATATTAGGCTTTAACAAACCCAATTAACTCAGAAAAAGTAAGCGATGGCCTCACCCAGTAGAATTGCTCCATACGAAGCCCATCTGTCGGAGCTCAGAAAAGAGGTGGCATCTTTGGGCTTCGCTCTTGACCAAGCCCAAGCTGAGCTTCATCATGTGAAGCTCGAACGCGACCGTCTACGGGAAAAGTGGAAGTTGATAGAAATTACCACTCGAGCGATGTTATCTGAGCCACCCCAAGAGTCTGTCACCATCACACACCATACCCTAGGTCTTATTCAGCTGTTTTAAAGGGTTATGTAACAAATCTCTATTACTATGTTCATGTACACTATTTTTTTGTATATAATAATTAATATACTTTCTTGTCATTTTTGATACATTGTAAATAGTTTTTAAAGTGAAAATAGTGTTTTTAGTTACTATTTAATTAAGAATTTTATTTTTTTAAATTAAGGTATTTTGAATTAAATAATATTTTATTATTATTATTTTTATTAAATTAATTATATTATATATAAATGATCATATATTTTTATGAATGCAATTGTAATTTTTATTAATGTTTGAAAGCCATTTTTTGTCAAAACCTGTGAATTTTCGATAAATGTCAGTTTTTATTTTAAAAGTGAAAATTAATATATTTAGAAAATTATTTAGATAAAATAAAGGTTATTTCTCGAATCAGGACATTGAAATTATCCAACGGTGAATTTTTCATAATTTTCGGAGACAGTCAAATTTTTGGGTAAAAATTAGATATTGTTTAAATATATATTGTGTTTTATGACATCATAATGACCCAATAGTGATGTAATAAAATACTATAAGCTTTATGTTAGGAAAATATATGTTCTAACATTAAAATAATGTGATTTTGAATTTTTTTAACTTACTTTTGAAAGCATTAATGGACCCTTCAAGACTTATTAAACACCTTTTCCTTTTAAATTGTTTTCCATAGGAGTGTGACTCACCTCCACATAAGCATCCCCTTCATTTTAAGAATTTAGGACTTTGGCTTTATAAAATATTGTTTTCCTCTTCTGTTTTCCAAAAACCATGGGCTAAAACCATGGTATGGTTTGTGGTTTGGATTAATTTAATATAAGGGGTCCCAAACCTAAATAATAAATAATTCCCTCACATTTCCTATATAAACCCATCCAAGCTCCCACTTCCTCCTCACTCAAAGCCTTTTGAGTTGGTCCAACCTCTGATCTACTCTCTATATAATCCTCCCAAGGTGCCCCAAGCTCCCAAGAAGCCTCTCTCAAGCCACTCTCTCTATCCTTTGGAAGCACACTTCCAAGTAAGGGTTTTTTCTTCCTTTCTCATTTTTGTCCAATTTTCTTTAAGTTATTTTCCATTTTAATTTCAATTATGAATGTTGGGGTATGGTTTTTCACCTCCCTCATACTGAACTCTTTATGCTTTAATGATGGGAGACCCCTTTCTCTCTCATTAAATGCCTTCCATGTACACCCATTAATATGTCGAAATTCCGAAAGGAACTTCCCTCTCCTCGTTTACATTCAAACAATACTTTTGTATCATGAATATAAATTCCATTACAATTGTTGGGAGATGTATCTATATAAACTGCTTACTGTTCATTACATGTAAATATGATGAGGAACCCCTTTCTCTCTCATCAACCATTTTTATGAATTCTTATGTCACGCCGTTACGCTGCCGAAATTCCACATATTTTCTAAGCCAATGCCATTGTGTGGTGAATACCATTCCCATTTCTCCATCAAGGGTATTCACTTTTATGCACATTTAATTATTGATTATAAAGTTTCATGTATGAATTCCACATTCCTTTATCGTGTAATAAATGATTGTGTTTTATGAATCCATGTTTTATGATCCATGTGGAAAACTTATGCATGAAATGAAATGTTTAAGAAGGGTCCACCCTTATAGCGCTCCAATGCATTGGGTAAAGTATAGTACCATGATATGTCATGTGCATTGAGTTTTGACTCATGATAATTCAAGTGAAATTAGGTTTTACTCATGCTTCATGTGCAATGAGGATTTACTCATGCTCCATGTGCAATGAGCCTTGGCTCATGCTAATTCCATGTTAACTGTTGTTGCCACATTTCCATGTTATGATTATCATGCTCTGTCATGCCTTTATGTCATGTTTCTCTTATGATCTATTGATATTCCTATTTTCTAACATGTATTTTACTCCTCACGTATTCCATGTTTATTCCCTTGCTGGTCTTTATATCTCACCCCTTTTCTTATTCATGTCCTCAGGTTATCTCATGCAATGCTAAGTACGAGGGAATGTAGTGGTCATGTAAAGGAAGTTTTCAATAAAGATGTTTTATTTCATGTTTTAAATTGTTATGTAATGATCCTAAGCCCCAAAGACACCAGACCTCTCAATCTTCCATGTTGTATCAAGTGAATAGTTTATGTAATAAATCATATTTAAGTTTGTAATAAAAGAAGGTTTGTCATAAATTAATATTCATGACTATGAATATTATGGTAATCGAATGTTTAATGAAGTCATTTATGGTGAACAAACTCCAACACTAATATCAAAACCCAATAAAAAAAACCAAGAATCACAATACAAAAAATATGATTTAACATAAGAACAAATGAAAACTAAAAGTGGTCAAAATGATTTTGAACAACAAGTAATAGTACATGAGTATAATGTAATAAAAATGGGTAAAGAATAGCACTAACCAGACTCTATATGTTAGAAAAAATATCTGTTTTCTTTTTCACCAAAACTATAATCACACTAGAGATACCAAAACCAATTACCACTACCAAGAGAGAGATGAAAAAAACCTTATATATATTTTTTCATAGAAAAATTACAAGTAGGTAACCTCCAAAAACCCAATGAATAAGATATAAAAGTAAATCCATTTTATGCTTGTTTAAAATCAAAACAATAAAAAAATATTTTCTTTATTTAATATTAAAAAATCATAGCATACATTCAAATAAATAATTCATGTTAGAAAAACACAATAATAAGAAAGAAACATATCATTTTTTGGAAAATAACCAGGAATAACAGAATTTGAGTTTTGAATGTATCATAGTATAAATAGAAATAGTATTCAAATATAAAAAAAAGAATCTAAAAGAAAGAAACATAGTTGTAGTTTCCTTAGGATACTAAGGTCAAGAAAACCTAGGACCTCATTTTATCTCAATAATCATGCCACACATAACCAACTTCTTGAAAACTACTAGGGGGAACATCATAAATACCTAGTGGAATGGGGACACCCTAGAAAGTGTCACACTATACATATCATAGTAATTTTCAGTTAGTGTTTATGTGTAAACTATGGTATATGGAGTTCATAGTTTGTCCATAATAGGTAATTTATCCAATACATCCCAACATATGTACTCAAGGATCCCATGATTAACATAATGAAGGTGATTTCCATTAATCATAATAAAAATCACATAAAAATCAATGAAAATACCTTCTCAACCCCTATATAATCAATATATTTCCCATTCTACAAGATAAACACAATTCAAATTTCATAACATGAAATAAAACCTTAAAAGAAAACTATAAGGTTAAATCTAAACATTTTTTTATAAAATTCCCGCAATGCCTTTGAAAAAGACTTATAAACCCAAATCATGAGTCCCTTATTGAAAATGAAGAATAAGAAACTAAATTTTAATGATCCTCCTAAAAAATGACATACTTTTTATATTTTCAAACCAAATATGATCACATAAAAATAACAAATAAATCTAAATATTTATTCTTAAATAATGATCAAAACATATACTAGTATTATAACGACCCAAAACTATTATATGTCCATAAATAATATTATTTTTCCATATTTAAAATCTTTAGAATCAACATTGTAAAAACAATTAAAACCCAAAACCCTTTTTATGTATACATTAGGGTATTTTAATACACACTTGAATATTGAATAATTTATACGTAAAATGGATTGAATGTAGAAACATGAGGAACCCCACATTACAAAACCTATAGATTGGAAAAGTATCCAACTGAAATAATAAAGTACACTAGATCCATATTAAATATTTTCAAAAAATTCAGAATCATGATATGAAAGTTATAAAGATATAAAAAACATTAAATTTTTAATATATTATTCGTCGACCTACCTACTACAACCAATAATTCACAAAATGATCCCTTATTCATAAGGAACTCATATATGCCAATTAATACCCGATAAAATAATAATGTTGAGCCGTGATTAGTGGGGTGTGTTCCAATATAGACACACACACCCAAATTATTATTTGAAAAATACCAAACTGAGTAACTCAAACATATAGGTACCTAAACTCAAATCCACCAAAATCAATATGAACATTCCTAACAATGATTATCAATCAAAAAATTATTGAAATAAATTATAAACACAAAACAATATCTAACACTAATATTCAAATGAAGATAATATATGGTTCTATGAAACATAATAAATATCCAAATAAAGGATATGTGACACACTAAATTGTGAAATATACTCCTAAAATATTAATTTGGATTGAGAAGAAAAATCCCCATCATTAATAGATGATTCACTATTTATTAATGATATAAGAACAATAAATCTATAAATAAACTAAAATCCATAAGAAATATTTAGAAATATGGACAATATTTTAACAAATAATGAAATAATAGTGAAATATTTGTGATAGAATCCATAGAGTATATTTTATGAAAATTTATAATAAACTTTATTTCTAGAGAATATTTTTCCAAAATTTTGATGAAATGAAAATAAAAATCTATAATTTAATTGGGACCACATGAAAGACATGTAGAGTGTAGTGGAGGATGAATACCTTTTCATTACATGTTAAAAAACAACATAACTAAGAGTGGAGTGATGAGAGACTATAAGATGAATAATGGAGGGGGCATATCAGCCTATTCTACAACATTTAGAATCACCCATGGCCCCCTTCAAGGGGGTATTTCGTTATATTTCTTTTTCATTCCTCTTAACCCCTTATGCCTATAATTATACATATTATATAATAATAATATCAAATATTACACAAAGGTGTTATATAATAGTAATAATTATAATAGTAATAATATTTCATATTATTTTTATATATTTTAAAATAACATTAATAATATTTTTATAGATATATCACTCTTTAAAAAAATATTAAAATATTAACAACATATAAATCATTAAGTTAATTTAGTATATATATATTATACCAAATTATTAATATTACTATTAGAAATAATGGCATTTGTAATTCACAATAATAATAATAATAATAACGACAACCACAAGTGTCCACCAAAAGATATATATATATATATATATATATATATATATATATATAAGTATGTATGTATGTGTTTATGAATATATGTATGTATGTTTGTATATATATATATTTATAAATTAATAATTCTCATTTTTATAACAACATTGAAAAATATTTTAATCAACTAACAATATATCAACACTGATACTGATCATAATAATTATTTATATTTAATTCACAAAAAGATAATTGGGAATTACCTATAATATTAGATTCATTTGGAAAAAAATTAATAGCATGTAAGGAATATATCACATTAATCATATTTATTCAGAAACTAAAAAAATAGAATAATTTTATATTCAATTAAATAAAATTTCCATTCCTGAAAGAAATAATAAAATAAGTCAGGAACTCAATGTGAAAAAATCATTGTATTATTACCACTAAATATTCATATTAAAATATAAAATTAAAATATAAAAAATAAAACAAGAAAGGATCATTTATATACTCTCTTCCATATGTCTTTTTTGTTCATAATAATTCAGACCCAAAACATAAGAACTTCCTCCTATCCCAATCACCAAATCTAAACAACCTATTTAAAACATACTGTAAGATACTATTTACACATTCAATGCACATGTCTTAAAATTATGACATATGGTTAAAGACTCAATGTAAAAATAATGAAGAGATTGAATATTTTAATTATAATGACCATGATATAAAAAATTATGATTATAATAACATGATCTCCCCACCATATGTGTCAGCTGTAGATTTTTCTTTGTAATTATAATTCCAAATATCCATTTTAACATGCCATATTCAAAACAAAAAAAAAATTATACAAATTCCTCTTTCATCACAATAATGTAAAGTCAATCAAACTTTTAAATCAATTTATTTTTCTAAGAAAAAATCATTTTTAAAATCATTTTTTTCAAAGAAGTAACAACAATATTTAGTTTACAAAAATTCATGTTTTTCAATTACAAAAATATCAAAATACTCCTTTTTATTTTACCATAACTTTATAAATTAGTTTTTCTTATCTTGAAATGATACAACATTTCATTTATATTTTATAACAAAAATATCTAAAAAATTTACCAGTAGATCCCAAAGAAGCAAAAAACATTATACCATCACGATTTAAAATATATAATAATATAAAATGAACTAGAAACCCCATTCAAATAATTTTTCACTAAAATAATTCATTTAGCTCATGAAATTTAGTGATATTAAATTATTCTATGTTTCAGACTAATTTATGACATCCATCCATCATCCAAGGTTTCAGGTTCACTAACACAATAAAAAATACAATTCATATTATGTAATACCCAACATCAATAAAAGATCCCATTAATATAGTAAATAAACTATTCAAATTATGAATACATATTTTTATTTTTTTGTAAACCCATGACACAAACCACTAGGTCCGAGATAGAGAATCACCTGACGTCTTTCATGCCTCCATGTATGCAAGAGGCCACTGAATAGAGTAGATGGTCTGAACACCTTCGTCGGGGTTACTATACCCTTAGTAACATGTTATATAATCAATAATAATAATAAATAAATGTAAACCCCTCATATTTAATAAGGATGGATAATATATTCTTAAATGTAACCAATTTCATATAACACATAAATATAGGGTTTCCCAATTAGGATATAAATAACATAGTACAAATGAAACAGGTATGTAAATAAAAATGCGGAATCCTCTAGAATATGTCCTGGTCCCGCCACCAGACTTTTTCCCTATTAATCAAACATCTTATCATGGAACCCTTCCCTTTCTTGGATCCCAATACATGATTTTTGAAAAATAATCAAGATATACATTCATGGAGTGAGTAATAAAACCCAGTATTACACTACTAATTAATCCATAAAATGTACACATGTTTCAAAACATTATTCCATGATAAAAATAAATGAAAAAAATCATAATATCGCATAAAAATTACCCAAGAAATAACCAAGCCACCATGAGTCTTGACGATACACGATTCTACACAATGTTGACAGGATGATCAAGATGACAGAAAAAAACAAGAACTAGCCAAAAGGCTAGAGACATATCACTCAAAATACTCAAGGCATCAAGTAAATATGCTTCTATGTATCCATAATGAATAAAGTTCCATCACATTCTTATATACCCTAAGTACATCATGTATAGTTTGGGCCACAATTACATCATGCTCTTACCCATGTGTGGGTCAACCATCACCATCTCCAGTTGTTGTAAAAAATACCCCTCTAACAAAAAATGAATGTACAAATGTTATTTATACCATGAAGAAACCTCCAACGGTATGGTAACATGAAATAGATATTTCATAATGAGATAAATACGGAATGTCGTCTTTCTCAATTAATAGAAAACATAGAACAACATGTGATCAGTACCAATCATGATATTAGGAAACTCTATCAATACTCAAGGAAAATTGACCATATATGGGTAACATGATTACAAGCACACCCACATGGAATCATCACCAATTAGAAAAAACAAGGCTTTCTAACACATCATTAATCACAGAAACAATAGTATACAATAACCTTAATGAGTAAAAAACTTTTTACCCCAAGGCTTATAAGGAAGTACTCTAAGGATCATCAAGGATCGAAGTCCAAACCACATAACACACCCATAATGAATGATATCACATGTCAAGGACTCAAATATCGAGTTCCCATTTTTCAAGAAAGAGGTTTATAATTGAGAATAAAGAGGATTCCAATTCCAAAACCATTCTTCTAGAATCACATACACTATGGAGACTACCAATAGAATCGGTTCTTAGATATGTTATAGGTAGGTATACAATTCCTCAGAACCATTTTCAATTCAAGAACATATCATGAATTCCAAATCAATTCTAGAATAGATCTTTTAGTATAGTCAACTATCATAGATCCACTATCAAACATTCATTGGAAAATTGGTCCAATATGAGATTCATAAAGAATATAATATCAAAATGATCAATCTATGATGAATTTGATTCCAACATACACCATTATTGAGAATTATAAATCTGGTCATGGTGGTTATCATTGATACATCCATACCCCAAAAAATACAACAAGAATCCTCAATGAAGTAAGTTTCAATCATTAATTGACCATCATGAATAGTTCTATAAAATGATTAATTAAAAAATACCACTATAATTTCTATATTTCATAGAAGATCCTGATTTAATCACGCAACAAAATAAACATGACTGATCTACCACCATTATAAGAAGAAAGGATTAATTCATCATTTTATCATTACAAAAACCTTAGATTCAATACAGATTATTATCATCAATATATAAACAAGGAGGGTGTGGCATGAATATAAGATAATCCCACCAATATTTCATTTACATAACATCCACATATTATAGAGGAATTGAGAGTTGAATGGGAGAGCCAATATTCATGAGAGTAGGTATAAAATTAAAAACATTTCAATGGGTATAATAATTATAAATTAAAAAGGGTCAAATGGCATGAAATTAAAAACAAAATGGAGGAATTTAATACACCCCTTGACTGAATGCACCGACTGTTCAGTGAAACTGCTGGCTGGATGATGATTTCCAACCATCTGGAAGGTGGGTCTGGTAGAACCTCCTAGGTTCTTCTAGTACCGATGGATGACCCATGGTGACTTCAGAATATAACATACTCATAGAAACTCCACTATATGACTAGTGGTAGTTTTCAGCCATCATTTAGCCAAGCCAATTCAAAATGCATTCTCCATATAATCCAAAATCCCTATTTACTAAAATCTACCACTTAAACAAGAAAATAGAGAAACAGTATTATAGAAATATAAAAAATTAATTACATAACATATTATACCCAAAAAGTGTAGATGTTACAATTCACATATTATAACGCCTTATCATCTTGAAAAATTAACTTTAAAGGATTTTCTCAAAAAAAACCCTGGATATTGAGAACATATGTCCTCCTATCACTCCCAATTATCCTTCCAGATCAATCCAAGATTCTATAAAATCCAAAATAGTGGGATCATCATCTCAAAAAGGACATTCTTTATTTGGTATATGATTTGTACTGAGTTCTCATATATGATGCATCAAGGTCTTCCTCATCATCCTCAATGTTGATGATACGTGTATGATTGGAAACGTACCATTAGAGCGGAGAGATATTAACACATAATGAATGCATTTTTTTTGTGCGAAAGAAGTCATAGATGAGATGCTACTTTATAAGACTTCTCAGTGATATCAAGGGGTCCAATATAGAGAAATGATTTCTTCCCCAGATTTAAAAAAAAATCAGTGGCCTAGCCAAGTAGAACATATAAAAAAAGACTATCACCTACCATAAAATCAAAATTTCTCCTGTAATATATGGAATAATATTTTTCCCTATTATGAACTATGATCATACTATAATAAACTGGTTTTACACTATTGAAGGTCTCCATTAGTATTTTGGGCCCCATAATAACTACATCACTAGTCTCATGCCAATAAACATGTTAACTAAATAGACTACCAATGAGTTACTAATAAAGTTTTAACAAACTCCAATCATAGAAAATATTATTTTATGTGAACTCCAATGAGGATAATTGATCATCCCAAGATCTATCAAATTATAGAACAAATACTTGTAGAATATCTTTCAATATTCAAATCAACTACTCTAACTATCTATATGTTGGAGGACGGTACACTATCCTTATCCTTAGTTGAGTCCCTAATGTTGTATGCATTATTCGATAAAAATGTTATATAAAATTTCATTATCTAGTCGATAAGATTCTCAAGGGAAGTCTATGGAATTATAATATTACAAATATATACAAATTTTCCATAATTTCTTCTATTAGAGTACCAATGAATTATAAGAAATTATCAAATTTCATTAGTTTACCAAAAATCCCCAGACTGTTCAATGAATTTTTAGGGTCCAGGTTCACCACATCAAAAATTCCATCATGATGTTCACAAACTTACAAATTGTTATTGGATGTGGTTGATGCAAAACACTAGGAAACAACTGCTTATTATTTTTACTCTAGTAGGAAAGACACAAGGAGATGAATCAAAAAAATTCCATCTTCATCCCTTACCATAATAAATTCCACATAAGTTATGGGTAAATATTTATATCTCTAGTATATACTACTCACATAGAGGTATAAATGTCTCTTATAATCTCTTAACTGATGAAAGTAGGGCCTAAAACTCTCACATGTTGAAGGGCCACATCGTCATCATCCAACGACCACCCAGGTATCAGATTATGACCATCCAGTCATTCCCACATATCATCATACATTGGGTTATTATCCTTTCCAACCATTAACTGGTCCAATGAATAAGACGTGACAACTAGTGGAACACATTTCATTGATTCATATTCCATAGAAGCATGTATCCTTCAATTTTCCACCAATTTCCTTAGGAACTACTATTATTTTGAAGGACATTCATAAATCTCTTGAGCTACCTACATCTTATAGATAAAACCATCTACAATGACATTAACCTTACCCAAGGCATATGCCATCTCAAATTCCAATGTCTATAGATACTTTTCCCAACATCTCTGACGTAATTTAAGGTCCTATTGCATGATAATATATCCGAGGCTCATATATTCCCTATTGAAAACTTACATATCATTATAGAGATAGTGTCTCCAATGCTTGAAAACATTGGTTGTTCCTGTCAGTTTCAACTCATTTTTAGTATAGTTACACTCATGGAATCCATAATAATGTGAGCTTTAAGATAATTACCACTCCCTCTATATTAATACTTCTCCCAAACTAATTTCTAATGCATCACAATATAAAACATTAGCAATCCATAGCTCTGGAATTATCTAAACTTTAGTTATTTTCAACCACCTTTTTAGTTCATGAATATTCTATTCATTATAGTTTGATTGCTGAAACATCACTCCCTTCTTAATTAGAATAGTCATGGGTGCTTAAAAATAAGATATTTCTTCTAATTAACATTTGTAGTGTCCCTCTAAGTCCAAAAATATCTTAATATCAAACATATTCCATTGATGTTTCTAGTATATCAATGATTATAATTTCATCATGTCCATATATATATATAAATTTATCATACCCCGCATTCTCTAAGAATTTCACCTCTTTAATAAAAAAGTTTACCTTTAATAAAAATTTATAAATCTGATGTTCTTGAAGTGAACTCATGACCATATCGAGATTCCAAGCATGCTACTTTGGTGTCAGTGATTAGATGAATATGTTTTCATGAAATTCCCAGACACACAATTCAATATATGGTTATAAGGTCTTGTTTCTACGAACCATGAAAACTGCAGGTGCATTCTTTAGTTAAAATAAAATCACTAAGTAAATGTAAAATACACACTTACTCTAAATCATTTTTTTTGTATGTACTCCTCTCTAATCAATATCTAGTGATAACTAAATAAAACATCAATCATAGATAATAACCCAGATCAATGTAACTAATCAAAGAGATCTTAAATCCTATGAAAATTATATATGTTCTTTACTATCACTTGATTAATCTTTCAGATAATTAAGTAGAGTCAATGTTTACTATAATTATTATATAAAAAAAGGTGCACCCCAAGGTGAAGTACATGACCACACGTGGCCCTTATTCTCCATGTCCCCGAGCTACACCATAAGATCTATTAACATTTCTGGAACCATATGATAAGGGGATATTGAAATTGGCTATAAACCTGGAATGATCTCTATCTCAATGAAAATACTCAATCTGACGTAATTCCTATGAATTCGTCTAGGATGAAATATCGTTGGATTTATTCAACTGATGGAAAACATTAGGGTGTGATTCTAACCCAAATGATAGATCCAAGACTAAAATCAATGCCATGATCATCTCAATATGAATCATGTCTAGAAAAACTATACCTTTAACTGGTTCCCATTTCCAATTTTCAAATATTTTTCTCCCTTGGGTGATGTAAACTACACCCATATCTAATATAAATTAATTCATTATTTTAAGATTTTAAACTGGCCAATGCAATGGATCACATCAAATATCATTGTATATTGAATCATGAAGTCCCACAGATTACCATAACTACAAATGACTATAGGATAATCTTGGAATCCTTAAATATAGACCATGTTAAAGTTTATAAGTGTATTAAAAGAAATAACATTGAATAAAACTTGATTTGTTAGTCATGTCCTAAAATACTTATGTAGGTATAAGGGAATGGGAAAGTCTAGTTTAAAACAATATAGCATAAACTATTAAAGGGATAAAGAACAAACATTGAACTATATATGGCCCCCGACCACCATTTACAGGTGTTTGGTCCACCGTATAAACTATGATTTCCTCACCTTAGTAATCCTCTCCCTATGGTTCATGAACCATTGGATTTTTTATCATCCGATTTTATTTCTACATATGTCAATAAAATCCCTTTGTGGAATAACATGTCCATCATGAACCCATATGGAACCTTGGACTCAATGGTCTAGAGTAGAAATACTGGAGGTTAGATATATTTACTCACTATTGAAAATTGGACCGAGGTTTTATACATATCTTTTAATTATTCCCAAACATTCAACTATTGAAATAGTTTTGAAGTCATCATGAGGGGGCTAAAGAAACCATACATTAGTCCACCTGGATACTGCCACCCCATTGTATATCCCCAGTATTCACCTTCTTATTGCTATATGTGACACACACTATATCAGTAGGAGTTCCACCCACATGATTACTAAAGGGTTTAAAAAAACTCACCACATGATCATCCTCTAGAACGTTCTTAATATTAAAGGAATTATATAGAACCTCTATGAATGTTTTTGGGTTGAAGCACCTTACATGTTGTTTGATGTCAGGATGAAGACCGATCTTAAAGTTCCATTCATTTTGTGTATTATTAATTTCCAAGAGATGAGTTAAATTCAATAGCTTAGTGAAATTATTGTAGTATATATATACCATTATTGATTTATATAACCGTTCCATGAAATCATACACTCGGTCTAGAAAATACGTAATAGAAAAGAACTCCTCAATGAATAGTTCCTTCAATGCAACCTAGATAAGACCCCAAATTCTTCTAGTCTATCCCATTATGCCACACTATCTCTTGAAGGTTCAATATCGCATAAATGTTTCCAAAACCAACCTCCTATCCTCAGTTATATCAATGAGGTAAAATAAAACCTAAATTATTTAGATCATATCCTATAATATTTCTAGCACTATTTTTCCCTAAAATATTGATTGATATTGGAAATGGAGGTATTTTTAGAATTTTATCATAGAAAGTAGTACCCATCCACCCTGAGAATGTACAAGATGAAAGACTCTAGGTAATAGTGGGACCAATTGCTACACGAATATAGTAGGCGTGAGAGTATGCTCTACTGCAACCTAATGCACAAACGGTAGTGGAATAGGGGAATCCTCCCTTGTAGGATCATCATGTACCATGTTAGTTGGCAGTTCCATCAGTCTCCATTAGGGTAAATCATCTAAAACATGAATGGAATGCTAAAAAAACCGAATTCATTAATATATATCCTGATCAGTCTATGGGATCCCAAAATGTTTATCTACAGACACTTCCCATAACCCTATGTATACCACTCTTATAACTAACCAAGATATATATCCTTTCATGTTAGTTAATGTCATATATATATACAAAACATAACAATATACTCAGGTTCACCTAATTAATTCCTACATATATATCACAGCAACTTGAAATATAGGAATATCAAAAAATCATGATAAATGGGTATATCTAGAACAAATATCCCAATGATGGAATTGAATTTAATAACTCATTTTAAAAAAATGGTATATATATAGAAAATTAACCTATATTACTAATCATGATACTACAATACACCGAAATCCAATATAACTCTTACAAAAATCAAATAAAAAATAACTCATAGGTCTGTTATACATATTATGGACAGTCACATGTAAAATCCCATATCGAAGCCCCACCCAACCTATCTGACTTCATCCAAGTCCTAGGTTAGTTAACAAATGAAAGAGGAATACTATTCTATGATACCATTTTGTAATGCCCTAAATAGTACCCTAGTTCATAGATGATGAGTCACATGAACTCATGTGTGCCTCTCCATGTGAAAGTGGATTTAGATTAGATGTTATGGAATAAACACCATTAGTATGGAGACATTACCCTTGACATAATGTAATTTAACTAATAATTATAGTAAATAAATATAAAAAAGATAGAGTAAACATGTAGGAAAAATATAATGTCAAATGGAACACATTCCAAAAAACACATAAATAAATGAGGTATGATATTGGCAAGAAAAAATAGAGTATAAGTGTATTAGATATGTACACAAAATAATTAAATCATAGGGACTTAACGCATGTACTAATACTACTTCCACGCTCCACAGAATGAGTATATTCTATGGGTCCCCTTCTCTTTCATTGATACATATATATGGAGTCTACATGCACATCGAGATCTCTATATAGAGTGTGAGTAATAAAACCAAGTTAGAAACCACTAATGAGACCTTAATAAATGTTCACAGGTATGAAAGGTGTATTCAATGATAATAAAACATTCATAATAAATAATTACAATCACATTCCAAGAACCTGTGTGATAACAAATATACCATGTGCCCCATCCATACCTGAATTTTCGTTATTCTATAAGGATGATAAAGATGTATGAAAGGAATAATAACTATCCATAAGTATGGATCCATGTCCCCCAACATCTTCAAGTAATCATGTAGACTTTTTATTCATTATCTAGAAGGCATTGAGTTTCATCACATCCCTGTGTATCTTCAAGGAAGTGTGTTCTATCTCAGACACAAGTCTATCATGATTTAATACATTCATTGGTCTACCATCATAATCACTTCATGTCATGGAGACTTCCCCACTATGTTATATATATACAAATATAGTCAACATGTTATGAATACCAAGAAAAAACCTCTGACAATATAATAACACAGAACATGTAGAGAAAAACAAGACCATCATAACATATCATCATGGATATATAATAGAAAACATTTAAAAAATGCTATCAACATGAATCGTGATATCTATAATCTCTTGAAATGTCCATATAAACAAGATCATATATGGGAATCATGGTTACACAATCACCCATGAGAAATAATCAAAATTAATGAACAACTGACCTTCCATTGCATCAAGAATCAATGAAACAAAAGTATAAAATATTCTCAAATGTTATGTAATTTTCTACCTCAATATTTTATATGAAGTAATCCATGGTTTTTTTAAGGTAAAAGTGAAAACCATGTATCACACCCATTAAAAATGAACTCACATGTCAAGGATGCCGAACTCGGGTTTAATATTTTCTTTAAATATGTTTTAAATGGAGAATAAATATGATTCCAAATAATGAAGGTTGGTTCTATCCTCACATAATTTAAGGAGTCTTACAAGAGAATAAATTCCAAGACATGTAAAAGGAGAGGTCACCAATTCAATTAATATGTTTCCAATTCTAGAATGTATCAGGAATTTAACATCAATTCTAGAAGAGATTTGTGGTTCAAGTCAAAGATCATCAATCCACCATCAATTATTCATTGTAAAATATGACCATCATAAGAATAAAGAATAATGTATTCTCAAAATGATAAATCTATATTTACTTAACAAAACTATTCACTTTTATAGTGACTTTTTACTCTTATCTAGGGGTTTTAATTAACATGTAAATACCCCCACTAATATACTAAAAATAATTAACAGATTAATTCCCTATGTTGAATCCCCCAAGAATAAGAGGTCTTGGAAGATGATCCATAAACACTTATCCATAGAATGTATGTGTTAGATAATAGGTATTCATTTATCTATGGAATGGTGTTAATATTCTAGATCCACCACTAGTATAAGAAGAAATGTTGAATTCATCAAACAATCTTCATATAATCCAATGGTCTATCATATATCCTTGCTAATCTCTTACTAAAGAAGGATTATTTGTAATAGATTCCATAATAACTCAGCTTTATATCATTTTATGATCATCCTAACATTTTATAGGAATGGCGATAATAATTGGAGAGACAAGATTCATGAGATGAGGTCTGCAATTTATTCTAGCACTAGGGGGTTCTGAATTGGATGTTGACAAGGGTCAAAATAGTGTACAATTAAAAACATCTCAGGTGTAGTTTAATGTAGCTCTAGTCTGGGTGCACCAGCTGGCCAGTGTACCTAGAAGAAACACATGGTTTCTTCCATCACTACCATCTACCTGGGGGAACCCCACTAGTAGGTTCATAGGGCCTTCAGAATATAGAAAACATCCAAAAAATCAGTTGGCTAGAAGGTACAAATTTACTACCACCATCTATCCAAGCCTCAATACATGGATACCACATTAAGAACCTGTACAACTATTCAATAAAAACTAATCATTAAAACACATGAAATAGAGAACAAAATTAGAGTAAACAATAATTTATATACATTATCATCCCCTGCATAAAAAACATGCATTGTTATTTCTATTTTACATCCCATTTAAAATATCACCATTTATAAAACATCATCATCACACAAATTGGAACTCCAAAATTTACCACATGTTAGTCTTCACGTTAAAATAACATAATAAGACCATTATTCAAAAACAATTAAATAATGTGAACCATCAATTTTAATCCCGTATATAATATATCTAACTAATCTTTTGTGTTATAAAATCCTTAAAAAATCCCCAAAATTCACCTTAATAAAGACTCATTTTTATTAAATTGTTAAAACAAATTGTAGGTTATAATATAAGAAATAACACCTTATGTATTTAAAAATATCACAATCTCAAAGAAATTATCTCAATTAACTTAGAGTTTGAATAATGTGATATAAATTTGACTTGGAATAATATATACACCACTAAAATCAATCATAATCATCCCATGTGATCTATAGAGAACATTATAGAACATTTTTAAAAGTTTGGTGTAAAGAAACCCCACCCTTAAAATATGCATGGTCTATATACATAATTTACAAACCATGCATCCTTCCCATTCACCATATCAGTTCATTTTTCATCCTCTATAAAAGAACTAATTATACCCATAAATATAATAAAAAACACAAAACCAAAACTACACACTCCCAACATCCCCTATAAAATAAAGGTACGATACAAAATGTGGTGATTATAAGCCTACTCATTACCTACACCATGTTACAATAATAATTTCTCATATCTACCATGATTATCTAAATATATTAATAAAAAATCAATCTCTCATACTAGTGTGTTATGAACTATCTTGGGATATCCCAAATTGTTTCCTCCCATGTCGGCATGTGGGAAGTACCAAATGGTATTCCCAATTACCAAGGGATGAAAATTACTACTTGGGAATGAAATATATGGAAGTGGGAATGGTGTATATAGATAATACAAGAATAACACATGTCTTCCACCCAAAATATGAAGAGTACCACTCTATAATTAATGAGATCAAGAATATAGAGTAATTAGTCATAATAAAATAAAAAAACTAAAAAATACATGATATACAAAAAACATATAAACTATAATAATGAACCAAATAAATACAGTATGACTCATAATAAAAAAAATTAAAAATATTACAAAAAACTTGAATGTAAAAGAGACCAAAATGATACTACCAATGTGATATAATATAAGTGAATAAAATGATAGTATACAGAAAGGAAACCTCTAACCTGGATACATATATAACGTAGTAAAACATACTTCATAAACAATACACCATATTAAATCTAGAAATCTAAAGAGAAACAAATATTACCACGAAATTCCTAAACCAAATATTAAATATATATCGTCACATGAAAAAAAACTAGAAGGTTACGTCCACTATCCCTATTAATGAATTATAAAATTAAATAATTTTCAGGTATGCATGAAAATTCAACTACGAATGTTGATTATTATATATTCATTTAATAGGAAAATTCATATCAGACCATCTGTTAAATCCATCTGAGTACAAGATAAATTATCCACTGAAGAAACACATGTCAAACAGTTGTAAACAAATAGTGGAAAAAATTTTCAGGTATGGAATGTATATTTTTAAAAACATGAATAATATTCAGAAATAAAATAATGGAACAAAATGTAAGAAACTTCTTGGGAGTATCCCTAGGGAACATATGAAAATAAAATTTAAGACCTTGTGAAATCCCATTGATCATATCAATCATAATATAAGAATAAGACACATGGGAAAACATCATCAATGACTAGTGAAAATCGACACGCCAAAAGTGGCTCCCTTTACATTACATCGGGAAGTTGAGTTATTTTTTTAAGTTTAATCTATGGTATATGGAGAGAATTTTAAATTAGAAGAAGGTACTTAATCCTATCCTTTTCTACCTAAGTACCTATATATCCAAGGATTTACTAAATAGAGGTAAGTTATATGAATCATAAAATGAATCACATGAACATAAATAAAATAAAAAATTCTCTAACACCTCTTGTTAAAGCCATCACATACCTATTCATCATATGCAAGACAATTCACTTTTTAATTTATGAAAATAAACCCTAAAATAAAACAATATGGAACAATTCCATATCTTTTATAAAATTCCAACAATGACTTCATAAAAGTAATATATAAATCCAAATCATATTTCCATTATTTAAAAAATAAAACCAATATATATCATTTTAATGATCCTATAAAAACAACTTGTTCTTTTTATATATTCAAACCCGCCACACACAAATATATATAAACAATAAATCTCAATAGGATCCCACATAAAATCATAAATAAATATACTCTTATTAGAGATATAGAATCCCATTCAATGACCATAAATATAATTTGTTTTCTTGTTCTGATATAATGAGGTTCCAGTTTCTAAAAATAATTAAGAAATAAAAACATTTTTAGTGTTTATCAAGGAACTTTTAACACTCACTTTGAATATATAAAGATGAAAAACCATTATTTACATTCCATATAAATCTTAATATAAACAAATTAATATAATAGATGGTAATAAATAAATTTTACATAATATAATAAAATTAATTTCTTGAATTAAAAGAGAAAAATAAGTAAAAATATTTAAATATTTGAAGAATTATGCATGAAGCCACCTTCCTCGACTAACTAACCAAAAACGATCCCAATATCCTAGCGACCTCCTCTGAATCCATGGGAACTAGAAAACATAACAGAGTTATACCTTGATAAACACATTGTGTTCCACTCCAAATACTCACCTAGATGCAATCCAAAAAAATTCCCCTGTTAAATTACACAGAAAAAAAACTCATTAAAATAAAATTCAAAAAAATCCATAAAAAATAGATAAAACGTATATAACATTAAATATCACTCAAATAAATTATAAACAACAATTTTATAATTTATCTAAAATTAATAATATATTTTAAAAATATATCAATCTCAATAGAACATACCATTGAGCCCAGAGAAGATAAAACGACACCCTAAAGTGTGAAATATAATCATATAAGAATGAACAATGCCTGGGAAGAAAGAGAACCATCATGTAAGAAAATATCACCTATCCCTTTGGATATATATATAACCTCAGTTATGTAGATCAATATGATGGATTGGCCCCTTAGTGGGATCGGGTGGGTGGAGAATCAGTGGCTTACTTTTATGATATCATTTCGTTTGAATGAAACTATGAGGACTCGTCCTTAAAACATTACATAATCATGAATTAAATGAATAATTCACATTGAGGATCATTTCAGGGTTAGAGTTTTATAGAATTAGGACATAACTATTACATCTCAGATATTACAAAGTAGAAACATCTACTCAGTTTCCTTTTTTTATAAAATAAAAAACTCTTGAACAAAAGAATCATGTCTAGTTCCATGTTTTAGAGAGCATGACATTTCTTTGATCCCATACTTGAAGCTATTCCACTTTATGTCTAGTGAAAAACATTTAAAAAACTTGGGATGAGCATAAAAATCTCAATAAGGGATACACAAAGAAAGAAAACAATAGATCACAAATATATACATAACATAAGCTTCTTAACATACCTAATTAAATCATAAGATTTTTGAAATATACATATAAATCATAAAACATAAAGGTAACTTGAGGCATTCATAAAATTCATACGTAGTGGGTATCACTCATGGTTACTTTTGGAATACCCATCACAGTATATTCCCTAAATCTCTTCAGAGAAACCCTAGAGTTTAACTCGTTCGTGTTACCCAATGCATTGGAGGGCTATCTCGGGCTCACCCGCCCTTAGTTTATTACGGAACCACCCGACTTCATAAACAATTCCCAAGAACCATAAAATAATTGTATCACATAAAACATGCATAAAGAAAACATAACATTTCCACATTTCAATCACAAGATATCAATAAAACACATTGAAATAATCAAAACATTATCAAAACGATTTTCAATACCAAAATAAAACAGAAGTAAAACATGGTATTTATTTTTCTTTTAAAAAAATTTATGGCTTGTAGAGTAAGCCGAAACTCAAATAATGGTCCAGGCAGCAGAGAAGTCGTTGTCCCCGCAGACGTAAGACAAAAACATTCCTTTTGTCGTTTAGTAAAACGCTTCATGTAAAAAAATTCCTTTTGAATGAAATTAAAAGTCAAAAGGGTTTATTATAAAACTAATAAAATAAGATTGTATATAAATTGAAGTTTGCCTCAACAAAATGAGATTGAGACGAAGTCCCGTACAAAGATGATATCTTTAGATTAAGGATAAATCAATTAAATAATTATGTGTGACAAATATAAATAAACCCAATATAAGTGGATATTAAGTGTAAAAAAATTATAGGTCATCCATAAATTTTCATAGTTTGACATAATCAATAAGTATAGGTTTATCTCAAAGAATTGAAATTGGGATTAAGAAGTTCCCTTTCAGAAATTTGACAGCCTAACGACGTCACTTTAAAATTCAGAAAATGAGTTGATGAGAGATAAAAAGGGTATCTCTTCACAGGGACATAAAATTTATAGTAATAAGGTTATATAAGAACATATCCCAACATTGGAATATATAAATTAAAATACATAACAAAAAAGAAGTCTTTTAAAAAGAGGACGGTGAAATGTTCCCTTACCGATTTGGGTAACTTTCGAAACGTACACCCCATGAAAGAAGGACTATACAATGTTGATGTAAATACCCATAAACTAAAGTATATTACACAAAGAGTAGAATAATGGGAAGCATATACACCACTCAAAATAGATAGTGACAAATATAGCATGAATCTCACGGGAATAAATAGTGAGATAAAACCCCTTACCTCGTTGTAATAAATCAGGCCGTATGATCAAAAGATAATAAAAACAAAATGAATCACATAATACCAAGAGAATAAATATAATCATGATAATATATATGAAATGTCAGTACACAATAATATACATACAATAAATAAGTGGCGAAAAATATAAATCTCACAGAATTAAATGTGAGATAAGAAATCACCTTACCTCAAGTCTGACTTGTCTTGTTCGTTTCTTTATATTCCCAAATAATAAACTCTGGTCAATTTATAATTTTATAATGACTTACTTTATAGTTTATTATTAAATTCATATCACATACCATCATGTTATAAAAATTAGTTAATTATGTGAGTTCATATCATACGTTTTGTCGATGTTCGGTACACGAGTCAACAATGAACTTGTTTGAAGAGAATTGTCCATGTAGTTATAAGTACATCATATGCGAAATGGTGTTCATGATTTAAGTATAATATATATCTATTATATATGTATTTAATAACATACCATTATGTTTGGAGATAAGAAATGAAATGTACCGTTCATGGAGACGGTAAGCCGTATGTACGCATGAACGCTACTTTCATTTTTTTTGTCATATTAATGGACTTTAAAACTAAATTAGACATAGATATATTATAATTACAGTATAATATGTATGTTATATAGGTAAAATAAGTTAATTAATTACATTATTTATAAATTCCATGTTTGGAAGGAACGAGTCACATCACATGAGGGGGCGGTAGTCCACACTTCCTCATATGAAATTATCGCATTTGCACAACATGAAAAGAATAAAGGTATATTTTAAATATAAAATACATAAGATTATAGATGTAATAAATATAATATATATCATATATAAATATAGTTCCATCATAATGGCCAACATGAGAGGTGTTAAAACAATATTGAACAAACATCGTTTCGTGGGGTAGTAATTCGCAACCCACAGAAACAGTATGTTCTTTAACCATTAGACAGAGGTGTGTGTAAGTGTAGGTAGAATAATTATAATAAAAAAATAATAGTATATTTAGGATAATTTTTTTATTATGGGATCAAATAATAAGAATATATTGGTGTGTGAAGAAGGAAAATAAAAGAAAGAAACTCGAGAGAAGACATTACCTCTAAATCAGGTAACTCTTTTTGATTTGAGCCAAAGGCTTCCCTGGAAAGACTTCTACCCAAAGTGAGGCTTATAAGAGTAAGAGAGGGATGGGGAGTGATAATATGAGAAGAGGTTTGATGATCCAGGGGCTTGAGAGGTGTGGGTAATGGGGTAGAGGTGGGGGGTTTTTATAAGAGGGAGGAGGGTCACTTTTGGAAAGTATTAAAATGTTACTTTATTATAAAATGGTTTTCAGATTTTAAAGGACCCACAAAGATATATTTTTAAGATAATGTGATATGGGTTCTAAATACACCCATAAAAAATGTTTTAGGAAAGTTTATGTCTTATATTAAACTTTATCATTTCATTTTATTTAAATCGTTCATTAATGAGGTAATCACTACATCATCATGGTGTCAGAGATAAATTTATTTTTTTAATGTCTAAAAATTATAAAAAAATATCATGATGTAGGAATTATTTTTTTCTTTAAAATGACTATTTATAGTCTAAGAGGTCATTTATTTAAACATAACTAAATTTTTTTTACTTAGGATATACAAACCATTGTTATATTTCTCTTCTTTTTAAAAAATAATGCCATAAATGTCACTATTACACCCATGTTACTCCATGGGCCCTCAAGTTTGGTAAAAAGAATACCATGGCTGGCCATGACTCAGAAAATAGGATTTGGACACATGTTGGGGTGATTTTATATTATTATGATTTTATTTTATTACCCTTAACTACCCGATTACTAATTAATCACGATAATTAAAGATAATTACCGTCGTTACTATTCATAATGTCCAAAGACCAAAGAATCTTAATAACATAATTTGGACCTTATGATTACAAATATGGAATCCATTTTACAAAATTCAAACACAAAAATTTCAGTAATTAATTTAAAAATAATTCTCGTTGTCACAACCAAAGATGGGTTTTTAAAAAGTAAAATTTATCAAAATATTGATTTGTTTTTACATACAATTGAAAAGTAAAATTACCTACAATGAAAAAAAAATTGTATTAAGTGATAAAAACATAATTCAATTACACTTTAAAACCAATAAAGAGGAAAATATAACAATATAATTAAATTATATGAAAAATCATTTTTGAAGTAAAATGCAGTATTTTTCATAAATCATTAAAAATGAACATTTCTCAGAAAGATATCAAAAATTTATCCAAAGTAAATTTGATATTACAAATTCAAAAATGATTTATATTTCACTAAATTAAAAACATATAAGTTGCATTAATTAATTTTATAATTAATTCCTGCTGTCTAAAGAATTGCGTGTTTTTAAGAAACAATACATATCAAAAGATTGACACTTGTTTATGTCCAATTTCAAAGTGAAATTAATTCGATTGACCACCATTGGATTAAATGGTAAAAATATATTTTAACTACACTTTAAACCCAATTAAAAATATAATATATCTATATAAATAAATTATATTAAAAGGAGGTTTTGAATTAAAATACAGCATTTTCACCATTAAAAAATGAACATTATCGGAAAAATAACAAAAATTTAAACAAACTAAATTTTGATGTACCGATTTTACATAAGGATTTTATTTTGTCAAAGATAACATATAAAATTGAAAAAAAAAGTAGTTTTAAAAAGGTTTCGCCATAAAATGGCGGTTAATCGACCTTTTAACGAATATTAGAATATTTATGCTTAAAATTGGATTCATTTTCATTTTAAGCCTCTATCATTTATTGGGTAATGTAAAAATATTTAACAATCATATATAATCATTTTTTAGTTAGTTCTGTACATTCCCACCATTACAACGGCTAGGCATTAACTACCATTTAAAATAATATTATTATTTTTTAGTGTGCAACGTATGATTTCAAAGAAACTCGTTGTTGCGCATTGGGTACGCCATCGAACAAAGCATTACATTTAAAGTAATATTAAACTTTTCTTCACAAATATTAATAAATATGATAATTTCATATTCTTTATTTACCTGGGATGTTACATCCTTCCTCCCTTTTGGGAATTCTGTCCTCACAATTTTAAAATTGGGATCAGAAACTTCATTGAAAGCCCCACATCGGAAAAAGAGTAAATAAAACTATCACTTTAAAAGAATGAAAGAAAAGTAAAAAGGTCACCCATTACAATAGATACTAGGATTCTATGAAAACATGTATATGGAAGAGAAAACAACAGTAAAAGTTCTGATGGTGATTGATAGAGAACTTGTTTAGGAGAAAGTTAACCACCAGAAAATCACAAACTTGTTATGGGTTAAACGGTATTTGATTCCCCAGTAGGAAAAGTTAACAGACAAAGTTTTTATTATAAGTTACTTTTCATTGAGGAATTTATTTATGAGCTTAACTAAATCATAAGGAAACATACTTACTTTTCATGTAGACTTTCATCTCTTATTATATTTCTTACACAAACTCATATTTTCTCCGAAATATGAGTATTTAGGATGAATTGTTGACATTAAGAGAACTATAATCAACTTCTTGAGAACCACCTAAACCACAAAAGATGAACTATATATTTCCCTTATATTTATACCTTAACCAAAACAAAAATTGTTAGTACAAGATCAGATCATCCCCAAAAGGATAATCCTTTATAAAAAGAAATACTCCTCTTAATCTCCAAAATTCAACAAAAACAACCCAAGGTTCAAGAAAGACCATTAAATAAACACCTATCCATAAAATTATTCAAAGTAATCCAAACTATGATTGAAACCCAAATCTCTGAAGGATTTAATCCCATAGTATTTCAAGGTAAATCTTATCATTTATCTCCAATTACAATCAGTTACTCTTAAAGTCTCATACTGAAAAAAAAATAACCTAATCACATATCATCCATGATAGGTTAATAATGTCCATAAACAACCCAAAATAAACTTATTCTTGATTCATAAGATCATATAACTAAAAAAATTAGTCATACTAACCAGGGACTTCATGTAGTCCAGTGGTAGGCGATAAATACCAGTCACACTTTGGTTGTGGGTTCGATTCCTGCAGCTTTGTCCGACGTGACAGGTTGTCACACGGTCTGCGTGTTGTCCCTTTTAAAAAACTATATAATTTTATAGCATTCCAAAAAAGAGACAAATTAATCAAAAACAACCATAACATATTTTAACCATAAAGGATATCTAATAACTTTTGCATCCCAAAATGTATTAACTAGTAATTACCTCAAATTCAAGGATCATATAAACCAAAATGGTTCTTTATTACTATATCCACAAAATAAAAGATAATTATTACTTGAATAAAATTTTCATATATCAAACATTAGGGTTACACATACTATAAAAAGTATTCAGATGTAATCTCATCATCAAAAGTGCCTTAATACATTTCAGAATTTCACCATCCTAAAATCTACCATAACTCTTGAATCACTTATATGTTGACTTCTTACTCATTAAACATTATTCATGATCCATTAACCATTCCTTTCCAAATTATTATGAAATACTTCTTTCCAACAAACAAAATCATGAATCATATCCTAAGAATTCAATAATAGGAAAACATATGTTAAGAAATAATCCATACCTTTCATTGGTCATTGTCAGTTTCTTCATCCTCAATCGGAATGGAATTAGGTTTTGGTAAATTAATATTTGTATGATCCTGGTGATCCCATTACTGAAACTTCTTCATAGGACACGTGTTTGCATAATGAACTTGCACCCCACATTTAACACAATCAATTGATCCTTCAGAAATAACATCTTTCCCTTTCCTGGAGTCAACTAGATGTTTCCTTTTTCCATGGAAGGTTCTTGCTTTATGACCTTCATTTCCACATCTATATCATCTTTTTGTCCCTTTGAATCATTTTCCTATGTGTTTATTTCAACATATTTGACACATTAGTTTTTAACATTATTACCTTTATGATTCTTACATGAACTTCCATAGGGATTTGTTTCTCACATATACGATTCCTTATAAAAATAAATATGGTTCAGATGGTCAATCATGACTCCAGATAGTTGGTTGAGAATAACCACAGGAGTTCTTATTACATCTCCCATATCATTCAGTTTCTCTTTCAGAAAACTGTCACGGTTTCCTTCACACCCAATGTTACTTTGGTTCCTGCTAGATACAACCATTTACTAAAACCAAAAAGGTCAGTGTGAGTATATCAGTAAAATCTTCATTTAATATCTTATGAGGAGGGTAAATACTAACATATACTTATTCATTTTATCTTAAAATCATTCACTTTATAAAAATAACCATGACTCTTTCTAAAATCCTAACTATTATGGTAATTTCACTTGTCCTGAAAGAATACCCAAATCTCTAAAGATATCTAAACCGACCTCTGATACCAACTATAAGGACCACACCTTAAAACATTACATAATTATGAATTAAATGAATAATTCACATTGAGGATATTTTACAGTTTATAGTTTTAGGGAATTAGTACATAACTATTAAATCTCAATGATTACAAAGTAGAAAAATCTAATCAGTTTCCATTTTTTTCAAAAAATAAAAACTCTTGAACAAAAGGGTCATGTCTAGTTCAATGTTTTAGATAGCATGAAATTTCTTTGATCCCATTATTTACCCTATTCCACTTTATGTCCTGTGAAAAACATTTCAAAAACATGGGATGAGCATAAAAAGCTCAGTAAGGGATACACAAAGAATGAAAACCTTAGATCATAAATATATAAATAACATAAACTGTTTAACATACCTCATGAAATCATAAGTTTTTTGAAATACACATAGAAATAATAAAACATAAATGTTACTTGCAACATTCATAACATTCTTACGTAGGGGGTAAACCTCGAGGTTATTTTTGGAATACCCATCACAGTATATTCCCTAAATCTCTTCGGAGAATCCCTAGAGTTTAACTCCTTCACTTTACCCAATGCATTGGAGATCTATCTCGGTATCAACCTCCCTTAGTTTATCATGGAACCACCCGACTTCATAAACAATCCCCAAGAACCATAACATAATTGTATCACATAAAACATGCATAAAGGAAACATAACATTTCCACATTTAAATCAAAAGATATCAATACAACACATTGATATAATAAAAACATTATCAAAACCATTTTCAATAACAAACTAAAAGAAAATTAAAACATTTTATTTATTTTTCTTTTAAAAAAAGTTATGGCTTATAGAGGAAGCCGAAACTCAAATAATGGTCGCAATGACGGAGAAGTCGTTGTCTCCGCATACGTAAGACAAAAACATTCCTTTTTCATTTATTAAAACGATTCATGTAAAAAGATTACTTTTGAATGAAATTAAAATCCAAAAGTGTTTATTATACAACTAATAAAATAAGGTCTTATATAAATTGAATTATGCCTCAACGAAAGGAGACTGAGACGACGTCCAGTACAAAGACAATATCTTTAGATTAAGGATGAATCAATTACATAATTATGTGTGACAAATATAAATACAGCCAATATAAGTGCATATTAAGTGTAAAACAATCAAAGGTCATCCACACATATTCATAGTACGGCACAATCAAGAAGTATAGGTTTAACCCAAAGAATTGAAATTGGTATTAAGAAGTTCCCTTACAGAAATTCGACAGCCTAATGGTGTCACTTTAAAATTCAAAAAATGAGTTGATGAGAGATAAAAAGGGTATCTCATCACTTGGACATAAAATTTAGAGAAATAAGGATATACAAGAACATATCCTAACATAAGAAGATGTAAATTAAAAGACCTAACGAAAATAAGTCTTTTAAAAAGAGGTGGGTGAAAGGTTCCCTTACCGATTTGGGTAACTTTCGAAACATACACCCCGTGAAAGAAGGACTATATAATGTTGATGTAAATACCCATAAACTAAATTATATTACACAAAGAGTAGAATAATGGGAATCACCTACACTTCTAAAAAGAGATATTGACAAATATAGCATGAATCTCACGGGAATAAATAGTGAGATAAAAACCCCTTACCTCATTGAAATAAATCGAGTCATATGACCGAAAGATAATAAACACCAAATTAATCACATAATACCATGAGAATAAATGGAATCATGATAATATATATGAAATTTCAGTACACAATACACCACATAAAATAAATAATTGGAGAACAATAGAAATCTCACAGAATTAAAAGTGAGATAAGAAATCCTCTTACCTCAAGTCCGACTTGTCTTGTTTGTTTCATTATATTCCTGAATAATAAACATTGGTAAATTTATAATTTCTTAGGGAACTACTTTAAAGTTTATTATTCAATTCATGTCATATATTATCATGTTATAATAATTAGTTATTTATGTGAGTAAATATCATACGTTTTGTCGATGTTCGGTACATGAGTCAACAATGAACTTGTTTCAAAAGAATTGTCCATTTAGTTATAAGTACATCATCTTAGGAATGATGTTAATGATTTAAATATCATATATATCCATTATATATGTATTTAATAATATTACATAACGAATGTAGATAAGAAATGAAATGTACCGTTCCTGGAGACGGTAAGCTGTACATACGCATGAACGCTACTTTCATTTTTTGTCATATTAATGGACATTAAAACTAAATTAGACATAGATATATTATAATTTCAGTATAAAAGATATGTTATATAGGTAACATTAGTTCATTATTTACATTCTTTATAAATTCCATGTTTTTCATGAATGAGTCACATCACTTGAGGGGGCGGTAGTCCACACTTCCTCATATGAAATTAGCGCATTTTCACAACATGCAAAACATAATGGTATATTTTAAATATAAAATACCGAAGAATAGAGAGGAAATAAATATAATATATATCATATATAAATATAGTTCCATAATAATGGCCACCATGAGATGTGTTAAAAGAAGATTGAACAATCATCGTTTCGTGAGGCAGTAATTCGCAAACCACAGAAACAGTATGTTCTTTAACCATTAGACGGAGGTGTGTGTAAGTGTAGATAGAATCCTTATCATAACAACATACTAGTATATTGAGGATACTAGTGTTATTATGGGATCAAATAATAAAACGTTAGTGGTTAGTGAAGAAGGAAAATAAAAGAAAGAAACTCGAGATAAGACATTACCTCTAAATCGGGTAACTCTTTTTGATTTGAGCCAAAGGCTTCTTTGGAAAGACTTCTACCCTAGGTGAGGCTTCTAGGAGTAAGACAGGGATATAGAGAGATAATATAAGTAGAGGTTGGACAATACAAGGTCTTGAGAGGTGTGGGTAAGGTGGTTGAGTTGGGGGCCTTTTAAAAGAGGGAGGATGGTCACTTTTGGAAAGTCTTGAAATGATACTTTATTATAAAATGGTTTTCAGATTTTAAAGGTCCGACAAAAAAATATTTTGAGGATAAGGTGATAAGGGTTCAAAATCCACCCATACAATATGTTTTCAAAAATTTTAAATCTTATATTTTACCTTATCTTTTCATTTTAATTAAATTGTTCATTAATGAGGTAATCACTACATCATCATGGTGTTATAAATAAATTTATTTATTTAATGTCTAAAAATTATAAAACAAATATCATGATGTAGGAAAACTTTTTGGATTTTCAATTAACATTTATAGTCTAAGTTATCATTTATTTAAACAAAATTAAAATTGTTTTACTTAGGATATACAAACCTTTTTTATATTTCTCTTCTTTTAAAAAAATAAAGTCATAAATGTCACTATTACACCCATGTGACTCCATGGGCCCTCATGTTCATTAAAAATCTTCCCTTGGTCGTCCATGACTCAAAAAAGAAGATTTGGACACATGTTGGGTTCATTTTATATTATTATGATATTATTTTATTACCCTTAACTACCCGCTTACTAATTAATTGCGATAATTAAAGATAATTACCGTCGTTACTATTCATAATGTCCAAAAACAAAAGAGTCTTAATTACATAATTTGGACCATATGATTCTGAATATGAAATCCATTTTACCAAATTACAAACATAGAAATTTCAGTAATTAATTTAAAAATAATTCATGTTGTCACAACCAAAGACAGGTTTTTAAGAAGTAAACTTTATCAAAAGATTGACTTGTTTTTATATCCAATTGAAAAGTGAAATTAATTCCAATGAAAAAAATTATATTAAGTAATAAAAAAATAATTCAGTTACACTTTAAATGAAATTAATAGGACAATCTAACTATATAATTAAATTATATGAAAAATCATATTTGAAGTAGAATGAAGTATTTTTCACTATTCATTAAAATGAACATTTGTCAGAAAAATACCAAAAATTTATCCAAAGTAAATTTGATATTCGAAATTAAAAAATGATTTCTATTTACAAAATTCAAAACATAGAATTTTAATTAATTAATATTATATTTAATTTCCGCTTTCAAAATAAATAGCGTGTTTTTAAGAAACAGTATCTATCAAAAGATTGACACTTGTTTATATCCAATTTCAATGTGAAATAAATTCCAATGACCACCATTGGATTAAATGGTAAAAATATATTTCAAATAAATTTTAAACCCAATTAAAAATATAATCTAACCATATAAATAAATTAGATTAAAATGAGGTTTTGAATTAAAATACAGCATTTTCACTATTAAAAAAATGAACATTATCAGAAAAATAACAAAAAATTTCAGAAAGTAAATTTTGATGTCCCGATTCTAAAGAATGATTTTATTTTGTCAAATATAACATATAAAATTGACAAAATTTATTTTTAAAAAGGGTTTCTATCAAAAGGCGGTTAATCGACCTTTTAAAGAACATTAGAATATTTACGCTTAAAATTTGATTCATTCGCATTTTAAGCCTCTATAATTTATTGGGTAATGTAAAAATATTTAACAAACATATATAATAATTTTGTAGTTAGTTCTGTTCATTCCCTCCATTATAACGGCTAGGCATTAACTACCATTTAAAATAATATTATTATATTATTAGTGTGCAACGTAAGATTTCAAAAAACTCATTGTTGCGTATTGGGTACGCAATCGAACATAGCATTCCCTTTAAAGTAATATTAAAATTTTATTCACAAATATTAATAAATATGAAAATTTCATATTCTTTATTTACCTGGGATGTTACAGAAACCTTTTAAATATGTTAGGATTTTTGGTCAACTCATTAACATCAAAGAGTCTCGAATTATATGTTAAAATGATAATAGAGAGCACAACATATTTTATTTACATGGTTTGGTACAAATACCCACTCCTTTCCATGTTCTTTACCCCCCCCCCCCACATGGATTCTCTAGGATAATCATATTATCAATTTCAGTTGTTTAGGATGAAAATGGCTATAAAAAACTAAATTTGATCCACCAGTTGATCTTGGCTATACCACAAAGAATCCAACTCTTCTACCTCAACTAGTCATATCCCCAAAAACCTTCTCTTCTTATTAATGGGTTATACCCCACCAAAATTGAGATTCTCCAGTAACTAGTTATAATCCCATGTGAGAAGATCAGCCTTCATGTCTATGTTGATACACTATAAGATGATCTCTTGATGTTCCTCTTAGAGCATTCAGAATCACACATTTTCATGTAAACTTTATGAACCTTGGATTTTTGATGGTATTGGTTGAATAGTTATAATCACCAGTGTAAAATTAGTTTCCTCAATAGAGAAATGATTGAAAAATTATTCTTTCAGGATTATTATTTCCAAGACTCACTCAGCTACAGGCTATTCATGAAATACATATTCTATGTAGTTATTAATCATACTGTATGTATGAAAAAATTCATAGTTTTTTGAAATATAAACCATCAAAAACATAATACTACTCACATTATTATTGTTTGATCTATTTAATTTACTTATCATGTTATGTTTTTTCTCATGTGGTTCTATATTAACTATTTCATTAAAAAATTCATGAAATGTTTTTCATTATGTATGTTGAAACCTACATTATGAAACCTCAATATATTAATTTTATATCACACCAGACCATCTTTATGAACACTAATTTAATTAATGGTTCAGATATCTCTCAGTACACTTTATGTAAAGGTATATCCATTCAAACCACATCACATAAGGTAATAAGTACCTTCTTTTAAGGGTATGGTGAAAACCTAAAAGGATTCATCAAACCTCATTTTTCTAGTATTCCCCTTTTTAAAATAGATTCAAGGAACATTACTCAAAATTTCTTCATGTTACATAGTAAGAGTATTTTTTTCATGGACATGATCATGAATCCAATACCATTTTCATGAATAAATCATGTGAATATCCCTTTATCAAGACAATGGATTCGTGACTATTTTTATGGTAAAATTCATCTCTCAAAAAATTTCTATTGATAAAAACATATCCTTAGTTATATATGATACCATTTTATATCTGAGACTCACCTCCTATAATCTATATTTTATTCTTTTCCTAATCTCACACAACTCATATGTCTATAAAGTTTATAATATCTATAAATATTTGACATTTAAATATTATACAATGGTTTTCCATAGTATTCATTGGATCCACTTGATGCTACTAAAATGGTGTATTTGTGATGGTCTTCTCATGTGCATGTGATGATAATAAAAATCACTATAAGTTATTGATGCTAAAACTAGTTCATATTTATATAGAATACTGTATCTTGATGTTTTCATCCACTTTTATTATATACATTGAATTATTACATGCATACAAGATGTTTATTACAACCATGGTATTGATGAAATTATGAGAGTGTTATTTTCATGGTGTGATCACTAGAGATGGTTAGAGAGATGATCATCTAAAATATGAGTCATATGGTGTTTCAAATCCCCATATATATGTTGATTACAATGAACTGGTTCTATTAGACAATACATATCATATTGATCAGATGGTTATAGTTATACCCATATCATATAATAATGAAGCTATAGTGTTGCAACGGACTTTACCATCTCATATTTTTGGGGTTTTTATATATTTTATATAAAAAAACTCATGCAACATCACACTCTACCTAGAATTGTGGTTGACACCTAGATACACATTAACACACTAGGCCTCATGAGCTACACGTCCTTACATAATCCCACCCACCCATGTTTCTAACTTAGTACTCTTATGGTGCTATACAACCACTATTCATTCCTCAGTTCACCTAATTCACCCCTACTGCCTTGTGATCTTCTAAGTCTGTCTATCCTTTATTATTGAAATTTCTCCCACATTAATGTTGATTAGGCATGCCATTGTGGCTTGAATGGTAGAATATTTTTTTTCTCAAAACACATAAAATATCTAAGTGAAATATTCCATATAAAAAAATTCAATAATTATAAATTCTCATTTTTTATTCCTCATGAATATAATATGAATAATATTTTCATGTATTCATAGTAAAACCCATTCTGTGTTTTTTAACATTTCTCATTTTACATTTAATAATAGATACATATTAACCATTTAATTGAGAAAGAACACAATTCATCTTAATTAGTCTCAACAATATCCACCTTTTTATTTTTTGGGAATACCACCAAACAATTCAGGATGTCAATATATGAATATCTACTTTTCTTACTCCCATAATTATAGTAAATATGAAGGATTAGTGGGGGGTATTATCATATAATCAATTTTCCAAAAATGTGTTCTCTTATATTATATGATTACATCTTCAACACTTAGGGGAGAGGGAAGATATCATATGGATTTTACAGGAAAAATGACTTTAAATAATCAATTCCACGTCTACATATGATAAACTTTTATAGAAAACAAGAGAGATAAAACCATGTTTTTCAATGAATCTCAAAAACTACAATTTGTGTGATATAAGGATCATAAATTCACAATTTTAGGGGTTTCATGTAATCATATTAATCAAGAAAATTCTAAATCCTCATACTTTGTTTTTAAAAATATATTTATAAATTACACATTCATTATGTAGTGAATATTTAATAGCTATAACTCAATAATTGTCCCCCTTAAATAATTCCTCCATTTCCTTTAATTCTCATTATATTAATAAATATATATATATTTATATAAAGGAATGAGGAGGGATCATGTATTTCTTCATAAGTATCATTCGGGCTGAGAGCTACCTCTCAACCTGGAACATTTTCCCCTCATTATCAGTATGGGATGATTTCATTAGACACCACTATCTATTTTGAGTCCCATATATTTTATTATCATGTTTCTTCCCTTGAAATAATTCCATGTGTGGATTAACTTTTTCTACTTAGTTTTTATAGCCAATTCCGTTCATTTAGCGTAATAATTGTTTCCCTCCTCCAATTTATTAGCCAATTTCTTTTGATTTTCCCTAAAAATTGGGCAATATTTCCAACAATTCTTTATCTTCTCAAAAAATATTACATGACATATTTTTGTTCTTATGTGGAGTCTTATTACCTTTCAAAAAATATATAATATCACATTGTATTTTTGTAATGAATATATCAGTTGTGGGACCATCATATTTACTTCTTCCAAAACCATATTCTAAATGGTCATATCTATTCAGAATTGGTAGTGTGGATGGATTTCTAGTCAAATAATTCTTAATTAGAAACCTTGATATCATATAATAACCCTAACTCCCCATTAATTCATGATTATTTCTTGGAAGCATCAGGTCTTAAAAACTATAGTACAATTTTTTTCTATATCATTTAGAAAACTGGTAAGAAAAAAAACATGAGTATTTCACCTTGATATGAATTTTATCCAAACAACTATTGTCATTTTACATCATCAAGATGACCCTTAATTTTCAAAGGAACCATTATTTTTTTCTCTATTTGATATTTGAGGGGATATTTCAATTTTATTATAGTCACAATCAGGATGAGATTTATTTTATTCACAAGCACTCTTAGATTAGGTTAGGATCTATATTTCCTATTTATTCCATCCATTTCACTATGATTTTATGATACACCATTAACTATAGTTGACATTTTAGAATTTTATTTACTTATCTTATCTTTAGTTTTATTCTTAAATATATTAATTCTATTAGATTCATGAATTTTCATGTTATACCAACATTCCAATGCCTTATTCCCAAACATACAACTAGACCAACAACTGCCTATAAACCTCCTTATCTTATTTTCTAATGTAATTTATAATGATTTTATATATTAAGAGACATAATATTTTTAAATGAAACCAACCATATTTTTGACACTTGTTGAGGAAAAAACTTCATACATATTTTCTCATCCACTCTCGATGTTTTGGAATTATAATTTTTTTCACCATTCATAATTTCTAATAATGTTGATTAAAATATGTTCCAAAAATTGAAATATTTTTAGTACATAAGAATGTTTCCAGGTGATTGGATTTCTTCATATTGGATGATGTATCCCTTTTATTGGTGGATAATTCCATTCCATTCAGGGATTCAGGATCCTCATTACAAACATTTCTTACAATAACCATTTTTTCATTTATTTGGGATGTTAAAACATGTGGTGATTTCTAATTAAATATCACATCCAGCTCTAAATAGTTAATGCTGAAAGTTTTATTCTTATTATGATCTAATCTCTAACTGTCTTCCCAAAACTCCTTCAACATATTTATTTGTTCTTTGTGGTTTTTTTTATTATTGTAACAAATTACAAAGTTCCAAAACTAGGGTTTCTTTTTATCTTTAATTGATAAGATTTTAAATCCATACAAACGTTGAGAAATATTTAAAGTGAATGAAAGGAATATACAAATACTATATAAAAGAAATATTTCTTAAAATACTTCTTTGATATTATTCAATAGCTTCAACATATCATTCTTTTCAAATAAAAATTTCTTTATATTTTTATTTCATAGGTTTTGTATGAGCGTTGGATATAAAAACCTTTTTATACAATTCATACTATATATATTTGATAACTTTTTATAGCTATAATTTTACATTCATTACAGACACGAATCCTCTAAAAATACAATTTAAAACATCTTTTTTATGTTTCTTCAAAAGTTTTTTGAATTTAAAAAGATGATCACTATCTGATACATCATCTTCACAACATGAGAAGTCTTATTCAAAAGAATCATAATCAATAAAATTATTGAAACATATACAAAACTAATTACCTTTAGTTATTAATTCATATTACTTTATTATAAGATTATTATTTATCATCGTTGACACTCTTGTCTTCCTATTTTTCTACATTTTTATAGAAATATCGAGATTATTATCAATAGTATTAACTTAATCAGTTCGAGGAAGCTTAATCATTTTTCAAATTATTTAAATCATAATTAGTTTTTGGGATCTTTAAGGGGAACCTTTTCTTATTATGCAATTATGGAGCCCCAAAATGGATTGATCACTGATGGGGGGGAGTGAATTAGTTCTCTACTTTTACGAATAATTTTAATTTTGATTAATCTTCTTAGACTTATTAAAGTTCATAATCCACTCTGTTATATATCACAACATCACTTCATATATAAAAATGATTAAATATAGAACCAAACATGGTATTTTCATGATCAAGTAAACAGATTAACTCATTTCCATGATGGTTATACCCCAAAAAGTGGATTACCTACAAAAATATTATTATTAATTATAGTGGGTTTGGTATAAATTGGGTTTACACCTCAATAATTGATCCCCCACTTGATATTGTATATACCCATATAAATTTAACTCTTATTCTTTGGTTTGTTTTACCCTTATAATCTTATCTTATTTTTGGATGGTTTTAACCAAAATATAGTCTTTTATGGAAACAATTGTATCCTCGGCCACATGATCATTCTTCTTAAATGTGTGGATCCACTCTAGAATGATGTTATCATATTCCTCTATGACCTTTAAAAATTAATAATTTTATTTTGTATACACTTCAAGAGACATTTTAACATGATTTTATTTCTCAAATAGTTATGATCACCTAGGTATGATTATTTTCCTTAGTGAAAAAATTCTTCAATAACTCTTACTTCAGTGTGATGAAGTCCCAAACACACTAAACTATAAAATATTCCTGAAATATATATTGAATATAGTTTTCACTATTCACTCCTATAAGACACAATACATAGTGTTCTAGAAGATAAACCTTAGCACAAATAATATTTATCTATTTATTGTCTTATGTGATTTCTTAATTAATTTGCTTATTTTTTTTTATCAAATTCTTTTTTATTACCATATACATGAAATAATGATTGAACAATTTTCATTTCACTAATTTATATCTCCTTTTCACAAACCAAAATAGATTCAATGTATATTACACATTTGATTCTCAAATCCTTCTGCCTTTATGAATCGATAATATATATCACAATCTACTTCATGTAATGGTATGTACTATGAAATCAATTCTCCTAAGGGTACAAGTTCTGTTTCAAAAGTTTTTCACTCAAACCAAAATGACTTCACAAAAACATAATGTTTCTAACATTATATTAATAAAACCAAGTCATTTTATCTCACTCGTAGTTTATTTACATAACCATGTGGGATCATATTACTCAAAAAATTGATCATATAACCATTCTTCTTCACGTTAATAAATCTTGAAGATCTCCCCTGCAAGTAAAATGGTTTTCTTTCCACTCTATTTTTATGAAAAATAATTAGTGATCACTAAAAATCTCTATCTACAGTATACCTTACTTATCCATAGTTGATCTCATTTTATAGTTGTGTCTCTCATGATATCATCCATGTTTCATGCCTTGTCAAATATCTCACAACTCATGCCTTGTCAGGAAATATTTTGATATACCAACTCATTCGAAATTCTAATATTCAACCACATGATTCATTATTATACATCGAATCATGTTGATGAAAAAAAATAATGTGGTATTCATGAACAATACTCATGTTAATGTGATAATAATCAAATTATTCATTATTTTTAGACACTTTAAATCATGTTTGTATGAACTACACATTGTAAATTTATATTTTTCTCAGTAGTAGATATAAACATTAAATTTTTTACATTAATGGATGACATAAATTTCATTCCTGATATTGAGATGATTTAAGTAGTTTCATTATATTAGCATGATAACTAGAGATATATGGGATCATGATTGTTGAACACTAGTGTTAGATAATGAAACAAATCCTCATTGAGAGGTTGAAGATGGAAAGAATTTATGACCAGATGACACATAAGATATTGATTAGACAATCATAGTTATATATATATATATATCACTTTTAATGAAATATCTATAGTTCCAAGATTCCATTTACCCATATTGATGTTTCTCTTAGTTGAGTAATTCTATATAACGAGTCCAATGCTGTTTGAAACATAATCTAGAACTAGTTTCAACACCTAGATACTCATGCTCACACTGGAGTTAATGGGATGAGATTCTCTATATAGGACCAATTTCCCATAAATCACCTGAGAGATCCTATGTGATCTCTGTGCCTACTATTATTTACCTCTTTCACGCAATTCACCCATGATTCCATGAAAACTATTCAGGATGCATATATATATGTTATTTTCATGTGTGTGGGTGTATATATATATATGTGTGTGTGTGTGTGTGTGTGTCTACGTCTGTGTGTGTATCTATGGATGTGTGTTAATCATTAAATAATAATTTAACATATAATAATATCAAAAACTGGTTTTAAAACGCTTTATACAATAATAATAATAATAATAGCGTATATTTTATTTTTATAAGGATAAATTTAAAATAAATAATATTTTACTAATTTGTATAAATAATATATGTTTATAAGGAATATATACCATATGTCATTTTTAATTAACAATGATAAAATCTAGTTATGTTTTATTCTAATAAATAAAATTTTTAGTTTTGAATTATATAAATAAAATTAGACTAGAAATCAATACAAGAAACAAACTATTATTTTCACTACTAAACATAACTAATTAAATTCTATTTTAAAATAAAATCAATATAACTAAGATATGGCCCATTATTGTACTTATGTTTCCAAGCTTCATTTCCACATTCTTCTTGAAAATGAAAATATGAATCTCATTAATTATTTTGATGGTCACACTAGACCTCAAATTGAATAATTCATTATTTTCACCATGTACAAAATGAGTGTCATTGTTGTAGTCAGATTCTTATTCACTAGGAAAGAACCTATAACTACAACAATAATAATATGATCTATGGTGATTAGTCCTTCATAAAAACATTGGGTTAAAATTTTCTCACTTATTTTGTTGTGAGGGAAATATTAACATTTTATTTTAAAGTAATCTCTATATTCATATATTATATAATTTTGTGGTTATCATATTTTGCATATTTCCATTCTTATTATTGTATTTTAGAAGGATGAGAAATATTTTTCATGAAATGTATGTTGTGTACTCTCCCAACATTTAATTGGAGTGTTAACATTATATTATTAGAAAAAATGGTAATATGTCTAAATGTTTTTTGGGGAATAGGATATGTTAAATTTTAAATATTAGAACAATTTAATTAAAAACAGACTGGAAAATAAATGTGGCCAAATTATTTTTAATGTATCTTAAATCAGGAGGGACCCTAAATCTATTATTCACACCCATATAATATGACATCCTACATTTCAATTACATATGTTTTCATTACATTGGATAAAATAAAGGATCATTTTATGTTTAGGTTCTTGGAAAATAGATAGATAATCCACAAAAACATAAAACATTATTATAATCCACATGAACAAAGGCTTAATGGGTTAACTCGTGGTAAATTTTACTAAATCTAATATCCTTGGGGTATACATCAATGTAAAAGAGTGAGCATGCATCATATTAAGTGAATTAACAAAAGAAGACAAAAGCATGTGATCATAAGATATATCAATAAGAACATGAGGAATTAAAATAATGAAAAAATGTGGGAAATCATAATAACAAGAACATGAATCATAACATGGAAATGGTTTTTAAAAAAATTTAAATGAGACATTGATAATCACATCACCATGTTTTCTCACCAATGTGTCATAAATGAAAATTACCAAGGTAGCTCACCAAGGAATTTTAAAACATTTCTTCTCTATAGATAAAATTCCTTTGTCAATTAACTATATCATTATCAAGGCATGTCATTCATATGTATTTATTTATTGTGTGCTACATTCGTCATTTTCATTTCTGTTTTAACTCATGGAACATAATTAATGGGTTTCATATAAAAATAATTATGTAAATTGTTCTTAAAGACTTGACCATCACATCATTTATAAACCACGAAAAAGGAGTCATAGTTTCATGAATGTAAGAACATGAATCAATTATTCATATTTACATCTACTTGGAAAACAATTTATGATAAAATTTGTTTCAGAATTCAAATAAAAATGAAAATAGAATTCATTGTGTAAAATAGAGAAATTTTGGAAATAAATTATGTAATATGATAGGAATTAGACATGGTTTCAAAAAAGGGAAAACTAAATGGAATAAGGCTCTCTGAATGATAATAATTCTATTATTATAGTAATGGGATAATATAAAGTGTACAAAAAATAATTTCATTAGAAATTGGAATACATACCACAAAAAGACTCTTGAATGGAAAATATAAGTGGGTATTTCCCTTACCATTAATATTTGTTCCTAAAACATGAGGATTGGAACCTTTGAGGATTAAGGATAAATTGGGGGGGATTATTTGTGGGAAATTTCACTTGATATTTGTGGAAGATGGATTGGAAGTGAAGGGTAATGGTGAAATGGGTGTCTATTTATTGAAAAGTGGGAGGAAATCATTAATAATTTCCAAAAAATGTAATTGAACATATATGTCTTGAAAAATGATTAACCATTCGCTTACCTTTGGTTTTCTCACACAGTTTTGGGCATTTTTTGTAACAATTTTTTATATTTTAATCCAAAATAACTCAATTTTATTTTTTAATACCCATTTTGAAATGAAAAGTTAAATTTTTCAAAAATATAATGCTTATAAAATCAAATTTTCCATTTTAGACATTGGGATGTCCAATATCTATTTCGAAATTGACTAATGTCTATTAAAATATTAAATAATAATAATAAAATAACATATTTTATATCATGTATTGTTTTTAATTAATTATTACATAATTTATGAAAGAATATGAAGTCATAAAATATATAGAAATCCCAAAAATGATTTTTTAGTATTCACGTAGAATAATGTATTTTAGAAATTTCTTATAATTTTCATCAAACCATATTTCAACATTATAGTTTTTAAATAAAATGTTTATTTTTATCGAATTATTATCTATATATGATAGTTTTAACTTTTAATTATAAAATTCATTATTTCATTAGAAATAAAAAATTTAAGAGATAGTCAAATATCAAACACTTATAAAAATGTTTCTTGGCGATTATATAATTATTTTATCATTTATATTTAGATAAGTGTTTTTAAAAGAATATATAATTACAAAAAGATTTATTTAGAATACCTTGGTTTATTGTTAAAAATTATATCTTTTTGATAAATATAATTATATTTTATTTGTGTCTAGAAATCAATTTATCAAATTTCAACTCAAATAAATAGATATTTTATAAATACGAACTATTGTTGAAATAAATTGATTGAATTGAACTTTTATTTATAAAAATGAAATTAAACATTATTTAAACTATGTCCTGGAAACATAGCCCCTTATTACATCCACATATTCCCTAAGTCTAAGGTGTGCGATGGGGGTAGTTTTATGTGGGGTCTCAACTAACATAAATGAAGAGGTAATCTATAATAAATTGATCTTATCCTATATAATACTTAACACACACTTAAATTGTTGAATTTTGGATTGTTATTGGTCAACCAAGAACCCTAGTGATGCTACCTCTCTCCCATGTCCTAAACATTGGGCTTCATGCAACAAGACTATTCTGGTTGAGGCCATTGATTATCTTTTCTATATCAGCTATCCCTTTTCATTACTACTTATAAACACAAATTACAATGGTAAAATTATTTTCCAACAGTCAAATTGACAGATGGTTATATTTTCCAATAGTAATATTTGTCCGATTTTCATATAACGGTGGAATCCAAACAGTTACATTTCCCTTTATACCCTATAAATAATACTGCATTCTTTCACTAAAAATTATCTACAATTCCCCAAAAGGTTATATTTTAATTTATTAATATATTTACCAGTTTACTAAAATTTTCATTTATTTAGATAGAATCATATATGGGGGAGATGATTCCAATAGATTGGGGCAATCTATATTCCCCCATTTTATCTTTCATGTTTTATATTTTTTCTCTAGTTGTAATGTTTGACATTTTAATTGGTTTTATAGCTATCTAATGTAATGATATATATTAATTATATTAGGTTTTTTATGTTCCACTATAGTTTTTATGTTTATACTGTTATATAATATATGGAACACATTTATCGAAGAAAACAATATCATTTAAAATTTCTATTTAATTACATTATTACACCATTATGAAATTTCATCCCTAAAATTTCAATTCATTTCCCCAGTTGGGAAAATGTTGGTGTACTTGTGCCTCATTATCTCCTATTGGTCCCATTCTAATTCTTCATATTTATGATTCCTCCATAACCCTTCGACTAGGTGAGTTTTTTTTTCATAAAACATTGTCTCTATAGTCCACAATCTCCATTGGATCCTCCTCCTAAGAGAGTTTGTGTTCGAGATGTACCACCTCTGGATTTTCTATATGTGATGTATCAGGTATGTACTTCCTTAGAAGAGATATGTGGAATTGATCATGAACTTGATCCATGGTTGAATGGAGTTTTAGTTGATAGACCATTGCTTTTATGTGATCCGGGATCTCAAATGGGGCAATGTCCCTAGGGATAAGATTCACATTCTTTAAAAACGACATGAATATATTCCAGGGTGATATATGATGGAAAACATTTTCTATAAAATAAAACCTCAAGTACCTTATATTGATGTAAACATAGCTCTTTTTCTGACTCTGAGAATACTTTATTGGTTATCAAATAACATGAAAATTTTCTATCTTTTCTTTCACAAGATAAGTCTCAGTTATCATTCTCTCACTAAATTCATCCCAACATGTAGGAGTTCTACATATTTTCCTATAGAGAGATGCAAATGGTTCTAATTGACCACTTGAGTGAAAGAAGATATTATATGGGAAGTAAACTAATAATAAGGGTTTGTCCAACACAAATTTCATTTCTATTGAGAGTGTTCTCTACAAGGCCTCACATTTCTAAATATACCATTCATTCTGGACATCAATTTTTTTGTAATAGGTCGTACTGAAATTAAATTCATTATTCCGATCATGTTAAAGACTTCTTAAAAATTTGGATGTGAACCTTGGATGATGATAAAAAAGATATAAAGTGACACCCATATATCCTCACAACTTCCTTTACATATATATTGGCAAGTTGGTCAATAGGTAAATCTTCCTAAATATTGATGAAATGCGAGTTCTTGGTGAGTTGATACTCAATACACAATATATTTTTATTTACATTGGATGTTTTTGGGATACTAGTGTTGAATTAAATAGTGATATTTTCCCACTTCCATGTTGGAATGGGTAGTAGTTTTAATACCCCTTTAGTAATTTTTCACCCCCTTCACTTATTGACACCCCAAAAACCTTATAGTGTAGTTTGAAATAGAACCTTCCATATTTTTCCCCAAAAATGATCACGAAGGTCCTAATACATTTTAGTCTTTCAAAGATTTATAGAGAATGCATAGAATTGAGATTTATCCATCAGCTTCTTATTTAACTCCAATATATATGGGACACATTTCGTTGTATGAAACATCTGTATGCCTTATTGATCAATAATGAACTCAAAAGACTTCCCATTCTTCATATCCACTATCATATTTTGTATCAAATTATATTCTATTTTGGATATCTTGTTCATCTCTATAAATGATGGTTGATAAATAATTTGGGATATTTTTTATGATGTCCTTTACCATATGATTCCCATGTATAATTTTAATATATCCTTCATCAAGGGATCTTCTTGAATCCTCATCATTTCTAACACAATAGGGTCTTCCCTACTTAATTCATTAGTGACTATGTTTTCTCTTATGAGGGGGTAATGAATTGAATAGTCATGGTATTTATGAAGGTACAACCATCTCTTTGTATCATGTTTAATTATGTTTTCCTAAATATACACTTCAATCTTTTGAGGCCTATGTATATATCAAATTTCAAAAAATAAATATAGCACCTCCATATATTCAAGAAAAAATTACTATATCTCACTACAGGTCATGTGTCAAATAATTCTTGTCATGAGGCTTTAACTACCATGATGCATAATGAATCACCTTCTAATTTTTCCTAGGTACGCACCCAAGCCCTTTCAGAGATGTAAATCTATATATAACAAAACCTTATCCAATAATGGGTAGTGTTAATGCTAGTTCAGTAAAAAATATCTTATTTATTTCATGGACACATTCATTATACTCTTTTGTCTAGTGGGACTTGTCTCCTTTAAGAGTAAACTTGATTCGTGGGTTAGAAACTCTTGAAGTATTTTTCAAAGAACACCTATAATATACTTTTAAACAATGTAAACTATGAATATTAGTTACTTTTGTAAGATGAGGTCACTCCTCTACATCCTTTTTCTTGTAAGGGTTATCTTAGATTCATTTATTAGTTAGACTGTTCCCCAAAAATAAATTTTTTGTAATGAGAATCCAAATTTTCCAAATATGTCCTCCTTCCTCTAAGTTTCCAATATAACCATATATGATCATCATAATAGTTTTGAATTTTGGAATATATTATAATATCATTAATAAAATATTACAGGAGTTTATCAAGGTATTCTTTAAAGACTCTGTTAATAATATCCAAAAATATAGTTAGAGAATCAGTTTAGATGAATGAAAAAACATATAACTAACAATTACCATTTCTTATTATAAAGGAAGTATTTAGAATATCTTATTTCATTATCCTCAATTGATGATAACCAAATAAGAGGTCAATTTTATAGAATTATTAAGCCCCGTGAAGCTGGTCCGTTAAATTATCAATCATTGGGAGAGGGTACCTTTTCTTTACTATGAATCTTTTAAGCTCAATATCATAAATTCTTATACGGATTGATCCATCCATCATATTCACAAAGAGAACATGTTCTCTCCAATTAAACACACAAGGATGGATAAATCTCTTATCTAGAATATCTTGAAGATGTTCATTTAATTCCTATTACTCTACATTTTTCTTTCTATACAAGATCATCATAATCATCTTAGATCCATGTATGATTTCAATAGAAAATTCTACCAATATTTTTGGGGTATGTGTAGGTAACTCTTTAGGAAATTCTTCAACATGTTCCTGAATGATGGAGACATTAAATATCTTTATACTTTTATATCCTCCTCCCTATTCATGGATTATCTCCCTAAAGAATGCTCGTGGAGGTTATTATAGACCATGATCAAGATGGGATATCTGTCATTTTAAAATAATTAAAGGATTTCTATTCCAGAGTACTGAAATTTACTTAATACGTTTGTTGATCTTAGCATTATAATTTGAGTTCAAATCCCTTCATAGTATAGTGTTGAATACCAACATGTGAAGGACTACTATATTTGTGATGAGATTATACTCACCAATGTTAATAATATATTTTCAATACATTTTTGATGTTAGGATATTCCATCCCGGAGTATTGAATGATAACTCTACTTCTAGAAGTTTTTGAATTGATTCTATATTTTTTAAAAGATGGACAAAACAAAGAAATCAGTAGAACTTGAAAAAAATATAGTTATTTTTAGCTTTGAGAGTAAAATTAGTGTACGTGGCCCCACATCATTTGGATCCCCCACATCACCTATATTAATAAAAAATATTTGACCCTACGCCCATGGACATTGTTGAGTTTAATGATGGTATCCCAATATTATCTTCTGGTTTGGACATTGATTGGAATAGTGTCTAGGATATAAATACCTGAATTATTGAAGTTATAGATATTCCTAAACCATTTTCCCTTTGTTGTTAGTGTTTAGTAGTTGAGGTTTAACCATACCATGATAATTATGAGATATATGGATTTATCAACCACTTTTTAGCTCATTACACTCCCATGAAAATTGATATACAAATAATTATTCTACCATTTTTTTCATGTGGGAAGTTTCACTTTGATTTATCATCTTCCATGATCAATGTTACTTCCTATGTTTGGCTCAAATTATTTTTTAACTTCATTTTAACTATTTGACCACTGTGTATCTAAAAAAACTAGTTCAACCCTCATAGAACTCTGCACTATCTCCTAATATATTTCATCTACTAGATTTCCTAGATTCCTTTACCAATGGGATTTTAGTCCACCAATGATTCTATCAACACTTACCTTAGGATCCATACCAATGCAACAAGTGTATCTACAAAGTATTGTAATTTTCATTTTATAGAATTCCACTAATTCATTTTACTTCTCCATTAAATATAGTCATTACTTCTTTATTTTTTTTTCATCAAACATGGAAGATATTTAGTGAAAAATATTACCTTGAACTAATTCCACTCTAGACCCTCAATATCCATTCTTGGATTCCTGTTTATATTCAATGTAAAAAAATTGATCATCTTCCACTACAAAGTGGTATACTACGAGAGTAACATTCTATTAATATAAACAACAGAATACAGAAAAGATAATTTTTATAGAGATTATTAATTGATCAATATTCAATTCTTTGGTTGATCCATTAAATGATTATGGTCTTTGATGCATGAAGGGATCAACATAATGTTGTTCCCTTAAATTTGAATTTAGTATATTGATTTGATTCATGTAATTGTTTAAGACTTCATACAGTTGATTCATCGTCACCATGAATTATTCCATTCATCATCTATTCTAACATTCTCATTGCATCATCCATAGAACTCGTCATTTATATCATACGTCCAACTTACTATTGTTTTTCTAAAAGATGAAAACCTTAATGAGAAGCATGTATCTTTTTGTAATTTGACAATTCTAAAGATTTTTTTGGTCTTAAACATCATGATTAAATATTTTAGTCTTTAATAATATTAACATTTTATATATATCATTCATAATAACTTAAAAAATAATGGGATATACAATAAATATCACCAAGGTGTGTCAAACTAGGTGTAAAACAAGGCCCATTGGTGTGTACCTTGACCAAATCAATTCTAAAACAATATAGTGATTTCAGTTGTTACCCCTAGGTATATTTATGCCATAGCCACATCCACTTATAGTTTCAACACATGGATGTATTTTCTAAGGAAACACATACATAATAATCACCAAAATACTAGGATGTTTTCATACATTTAAAATTATACCTAGTGTTAAAACTAATGTTTTCAAGTACTAATTTCCAAAAAAGAACTAAACTATTATTTGATATGAACTATAGCATCCCACATTTTTATTACATAACATTCATTACTTTGAAATAATCCATGGATATTTTAAAGTTTAGTTTCTTGGAAAATTGGTAAATAATACATGAAAACATAAAAAAGATTTATAATAAACCTGAAAGACATATTAATGGGTTCAATCAAGGTTAATTATACTATATATCATATCAAATGGATATACATCAAATGAATGGGATGCGAACGAAGCCTAGTAAGGAAATAAATAGGATACACAAAAATCATGAGATCTGGAGACATATCAACAAGAAAAAAATGCATAATAATAAGTCATGAAAAAGAGTAATATGAGAATTATAAGAACATAAATCATAACATTGAAATGTGGATACAAAATTTAAATAAGACATTCATAAGTATATCAATAAGGTTTATCATGAAGTTATAGTAAATGAAAATTACCAATGATATTCATCAAGGTATCGTAAAACATGTCATCTATAGAGATTAAATTCATTACCCAAGGAATTGGAATTATATCATTGATCTATATTCATATGTATTAATTTCATTTGGTCACAATTGAGCCTAATCAATTTATGTATAACTCATGGAAAATAATGAAAGTGTTTCATATCAAAATCATTGCATAAAATGAGCTTAAAACATGATAATTACATCATTTCCATCCCATGAAAAGGGAATTTGGGTTTCATGCATGTAAACCCCTAAATAAATAAGTCATTATTACATCTAGATAAATCCAAATTTATGATAAATGATTTTTTTGGTATTAAAATAAAAATGTAGAGTTAATTCCCAATATTAAAGAGAGAAATTCAAGAAATAATTTTTCCAAAATGATGGGTATAAAACATGTTTTTATAAAATTGAAAAATGATAGGGGAAAATGGTATCTCATTGATAAGGATTATATTATTATAGTAATGCGATAATAGAAAGTGAGGAAAATGAATTTTCTTAGAAATTGGAAGATATACTATAAAAAAGGACTCTTGAATGGAAAAGAGGACTGGATATTTCCCTTCCCACAAAGTGTTATTTTTAAAACTTGAGGATTGAATTATTGGGGGATTTAGGAAACCTTGGGTGTACTATATGGGGGGGAAGAATTACCAGAACATTAGGGATTATGTATTGAGGGTGAAAGTGAATGGTTAAATGGGTGGGTATCTATAGCAAAGTTGGAGGAATTATTTAATAATTTCCATAAAATGGTCTTGGAAATCTAGGTTGTGGAAAATGAAGAACCATTTTATCACCCAATGGTTTTTATTATTGTTTTGTGAATTTGAGTATCAATTTATCATATTTTAATCCACATGTACTGAACGATAAATTCTAATACCCCTTTAGACATGGAATGATAAATTTTATACAACATAATTTTTTTGTAATCAAATTTTCCATTTTCAAATTTTGGAAATTCATTTATAGGTTTGGAAATTGATTTAAATGTATTAAAATGCGTAATTTTAATAAAATAAAATATTAATGGTATTGGATTCTGTTTAATTGATTATAAAATTATTATGACATAACTATAAAGTCATAAAATAAATCAAAAACCCAAATAATGTATTTTTTACTATTTGTGAAAAAATAAATTATTTTTAAAAATTTTATTAAATTCACCCCAACGTAATTTTGAAATGATTATTTAAAATACAACGTTTAATTTTACTAAAGGATTCAGTATACAAGATAATTTTAACTCTTAAATATAACAAACCTTGGCTTTTTAAAAAATAAAATGTTTTAAGCCATAATTATATTTTTAACTATTATAAATATTTTCCAATGCTATTATAAATTTATTTATATTTTATATTTTGATAAGAGTGTTTTAAAAGTATATTTCATTAGAGCCCATATTATTTATAATACAATGGTTTATTATAAAAATGTATGTCTTTTAAAAAAAATCAATTATGTTTTATTTTTTTCCTGAAATCAATTTTTTATATATCAACTATAGTAAAATAATATTTAATTAAGAAAATATATTCTTAAATGTATTTTATGGAATAAAAATATTATTTATAAAAAAGAAGTTACACTTCTATGTAATTAAGGAGTATAAAATCCCCTTATTACACCCGTATACACTCTAAGGGTAAGGCGTGCGAGGGTAGTAGTTTCATTGGGTGGCTCAACTAAGATTCACCAAATGGTAATCTCCACAAACATCAACTACCCCCATTAACGATTTTCACCATGTTTCTCACCGTGGTGTTTTTATTGGTAATAGTAAATGATGAACCTTGTTTACACTACCTCCCTACCATGTTCAGATAAATTGACTTCAAACAAAATGAATATACTATTTGAGGCTACCAATTCTTCTTTCTAAATTAATTATAATTTTCCCTTACCACCTATAAAAACCAATTATGGAGGTAAAATTATCCCTCTTGGTTATAGTTTTTGGTAGTAAAATTTCAAAAAACAATATTGACTAACAACCATATTATAACAAAATCCATATAATGTTCAAATCCCAATAGTCACATTTCCATTTATATGGTATAAATACCACCTCATTAATTCAATCAAAATTTTCTAAAATTCCCCCTAGAGTTTTATATTCATTAATTAATATTCTGATTAGTTTACTAATTTTTTTTTATTTCTATTGATTTTTTGTGGGGGTAATGATTCTAGTATATTGGTATTATCTATATTTTACCATTTTATATTTTATATTTTATATTTTATATTTTATATTTTTTGTCTATTCGAAATGTTTTGAATTTTAATTGTTTTCAAAGCCAACTAATGTATTTATATTTTTTAATAAGATAATGGTTTGTTAGTTTCACAATATTTTGTAACTGTACAATATTATAAAATATATAACAACCCTTAATTTAGGAAAAAATATCATTTAAATAGTTTATGTTGTAACATATAGTCCTTAATAGATATGGTATTCACTAAAATACATGATTTTTTAGGGGAGTCACAAACCGATTACAAACTACTTTTTGAAGTGAAGGAAAAACCAAGACACAACATTCCTTTTAAAAGGGGTGTAAAAATCCAATTAAAAACATAATTTTTTTGAGTTATAAATAAGTAGACAAACAGATTTTAGGATGTATAAGTATAAACAAATATACAATTAAAATATTAGAAAATGATAGATGGAATTAAGTACAAAGCCACGATAAATAGTATTTGAAGATATTGGTAGAAATATTTGTATCTCCTAAATTTATTTGAATGATAAATGAGAACATATATTCCTGTCAATTTTTCTAGGGAATGTTCATGTTCTTTATTTATAGTTATTCATCAATTTTTTTCTTTTGAAATTCTCACTTTGAATATATTTATGCCTGATCACTTCTTTATTTTGTAGATTTATATATATATTCCATATAACTATTATGTATTGTCATTTACATAGTGGTCCCCTTCAAATAAGATTATAAAATATTTACATGTGATCTATAATGGTAAGAATATTTAAGAAATGTACAAAGATATCATTTAAAAAAATCCCACCATAATTAATAATAAATCAAGAAAACACAGTCTGGGTTTCAAAATTTACATTATTCAAATAATAAACTACATTTTATTCCTTTGGAAACTATTTGAATATATTCTATCATAATTGGTCTTGAATACATATTCAATGTTAATGAATAATCCATGAAATATCAAAATTGTTTTTCCTTTAAATTAATAAGTAGCAGTAAAAAAATTAAATAAAACAAAAAATAATTCAAAAATAAAATTTGTTGATATATCTGATGTATAAAACTATAAAGAAAAAATGTATAATATGAATATTTTATTTTTAAAATTAATATTTAATAAGAATCATTATTTCAAAAGAACCAATATCTAACATAATCAACTATATTTTTCATAATAATCAATTTTTGTAATAATGTGTTCTATGTAAACCATGTTTTATCAAGGTATAATTTTCTGGATAAAAATATTATCTCTTCATAAATACCATATTCATATTCTTAAACATCATTATTTACTATGAATGGATTATTTTAATCTTTATATGAATGGTTTTATATTTGTGTAATGATCATAGAAATGGAGTAAGGATGACATAAAATTGGTTTACAAATATTTCAAAAAACATCCAAAAAATTAGTTTTATATAGTATAAACGGAGTAAATAATAAATAAATAAATGACAAAAAAATATAGATTAACTAACTATAAAATGTGTAAAAAATGATGAATATACAATTTTTTTATTTTTATAATATGTCCAAGATTTAAACTCACCTTATAATGAATACAATATATAAAGTGTTTTCAAATTACTAATGTAACACCCTATGATTTTTATTAAATAGATATTCTTAAATAATTTAATTTATTTGACACCTTTAAATCCATGATACACCATGTTATGTTTGCACTATATGGAACACCAGCTTACTTTGTGTTATATGCAACATCGAGTTTCTATTAAACATCTTTTTATTATTTTAATTATTAAAAAACAAAAATTATATCCCAGAGATTAGAATTGTATGCATGAACTAACTTAATTTAATAATAGAAAACTGGTTTTAAAAAATATATGTATTTAATTTTTTGTTACTGATTAATTAAAATAAAAAAACTTTTGAATATAAAAAGAGATATTATTTCCTGAAAAACTGTTTAATTTTACATATGTTTATTTTATAACAAAAAATAATAAAAGAAGTATTTTTTGGATTATATGAGTGAAATATATATATATATATATAATATTAAATTGAATATTTAACATTCATCATATGTGTATTTTGAGATATAATAAATCCAGTTTTATGCTTAAAAACTATATTTTTTCTAAAAGATGTTTTATCACTTTTCAATTGAACCAAAATTTTAAAAATAAAAAATCACATATTAAAAAATGATATTTTACCAAATAAAATTATCCTTTAAATTGGAATATCATAATTTAATATTGTTTAATTTTTGGTATTTTTTATATATGTCATTATCAGTTGAATAATAAAAAATACTGAATTTTATTTTAAAATAGTTTTTTAATCTTAAATATTTTACAGTGTCAAATTATATTATAGAATGGTTATCAACTATATTTAGATAAATTTTATAACATTTAATTAAATTTAGGCATTTGGGATAAATTTCACATTGAATTTGGATATAAAAACATTTCAATCTTTAAAACGTTTTCCCTTTAAAAACTTATTTTCTCACCCTATTCATAGGATTAATTTTAAATGAATTATAATCATTTATATGATTTGAATATTTAAAAATGTATTAAATATTTGGTATTATATGTTTTATGCTTATTCAGTGTATCCCTTTTTTTATACAATATGAATATTAACATTGGTAATTTTTATAACCATGATAAATGGTAAAATCGTGTAATTAGGTTAAAAATAAACTGATTAGGATTATGAAACAATAAAATGGAAGGAAAAAGTGTTATTGGATAAATTTAATTCTACCATTATCATTTAATTTTTTAAATTTAATTATTCAATGTACACTTTTCCTAGAAAAATACTAGGATATTATTAATATCAAAGAGAGTAGAGAAATGCCACACTATTACAATTAATAATAATAATTTTAATATGGTGTTAAATAGATGATATGATGGACCAAACATTTTATAATTAAATATATTATTATTATATACATCAAGTAAATTTATTTTTAATTTTTAGTGAATAAATAATTAGCATAAATAATTTCACAATGATGATGCAATAATTATTCAATTAATGAAAACTAAATAATGTGATATTAATATTATTAACAGAAATATAATTTTAGTTAATTAGGGTTATACATGAGTTTTATAGGTTAATATGACATATTAGGGGGGGTATTAAATTAATTTTAATGAATTCATCATTTTCGATAGATTTTCATAAATTCAATGTAATGAATAGTGTAAAAATTGACACAAGTGATATTTTAGGAAAATAATATATTATTAAATTAGTTAAAAATCATGAAAATACTAAAATATAACAAATGGGATAATAAATATTCTAACATATCATAAAAGGCCATTTATTCTTCAATTTTAACCTTATATGTAAAAATATAAATGAGTTAATATTTCAATTGTTCATACCATCGTTAAAATTAGAAAATGATATGAAAGGGATAATAAAAATATAATGTTCAAAATTTCTAAAACAACTTGTTTAAAATAATTTGATTGTATTTCAACCATATCCCACATTATATTTTAATCAAATTCTATTTGTAGGTATTCTTATTTATATTTAATTAATTATAATTTAATCATTTAAATTTTTTAAAAAGTTCCACTCAACTTAATTATAAAAGGATACATCCTCCCTGATCCCATTTCACAACGTTGAGATTTCTAACTCAACCAAAATCTACCTCATTCTCTTCTAAAATTCCCTATAAACATTTAATAGGTTCTTTTATCCCCAAAAGTCCAACTATAGAGTTCATTATAAGAGTTTTAATGAATCCATTTCAAAGAAGATGTTATCGCTCTAACAATAAATTTGTTTCTCTACTCTTAAATACCTCCTATAAATATATGAAATATATCATAAAATAATAAAATTAAAATTCTAAATATAATGAAATGTTTTTATGAGGATTAAAACACCACTATAAAATATATTTCCCATCAAACAACGTGTGGAATTATCAGTCCTATGTATGTACGGCTTAGCATCTCCACATAGAGATACAATTAATTTCCATAATCATAAATTATATTTGTGAATTATGATGGGTTTATGGATTATATATGGATTTTTTACATAATTATTCTTCTTATAATGATAATATCATATCAATATTTTTACTACACAATCATTTGGGAAATGATAACGTCGCTCATGTGTACGCATGTCTTACCATATCCATGATGTGTGGTGATTAGTTTTTATCAATATTTCACATGGATGGAATTAATTATGAATTTATGGAATATATATTATATATATAACATAAAAATGATTCATTAATGATAATATATTAGATAATTTTTATTGTTTTAATTTTAAAAAAATTAAAAAAAATATTCACGCATATGTACGGCCTACTGTGTCCATGAACAATGTATTTTAATTTCTCTTTCTAATTTTTACGAAAAACCATGAATATATATATATTATATTTATAAAACTCATATACTTTTGGATATTATTAAATCATGATCTATGTATGTGGACCAAGGTTAAAAAGTCAACAGGTGAACTAAAAAAGGAGTTATTACCCAAAACACAACATTTACATGATATTGTGAATAAGTGAGTAATATAAATTAACAATTAAATCATATTTAGTAATATATATATTAATATCATAATTTTATAGATTTATAATATACTTATATTTAATATAAATGAGTTTTCAATGTATATGAAGGAAGCCAAGACTTAAGGTATGTCATTATTATCACTCTTTTATTTCATTGGGACCCATTCCACATACACTACTAGATTCTTTTGTATGGTATATAAACTACCCATGAATGTATTTTATGGTAATTATTATGAATATTATGGTACTTTTCTATCCATATAATATTACTTATTTTATAAAAAATATAATTCTAATGATTATAATGTGGTGAGGATTAATTTTATAGTATCACTATTATCTAGGATTGTTTATACATAATTATTTAAAGGGGAATATTTATCTTCCGTATCCATGTTTGTTAAAAATATTTTCCAAAATATTTTTACTACTTTTATACATTTATTTAATGTCGTTTTTACACATGTTCTATCTTTTACGAAATGTTCTGAACCAAATATTCTTGTCTTTTTAGAGATGAAGTTCTTTGTGAATTTTTCGGAAAAAGTATGAAATGAATATTATTTTAAACTTATATGACATGGATGAATCTTTCTAATTTCATGAATCCTTAATTAATTGTAGCATACCTTAAATGGTTACAAGTTTATTTTTAAATAAATTTATTTCTTATTAATTTTTATTGTATATGAAGAAATGAAAATAATTATTAAGGAGAGAAGATAGTTTCCTCAAGAATTATTTTCAAGTGTTCTTCCATAACTATTTTCTATGTAAGATAAAATTATTTGATATAAATTACGATTTAATGGACGTATTATTCATGAATCATATCCCTATTATTCCTATGGTTGGATTATGTTTATGGTGGAATGATATTTAAGAAACCCATTTCTTTTCCATTGGCTATGTTACGATTGAATGATGTTTACGATACTCGTTTCATTCGAGGTTATAATTATGTGTCGGGTGAGACTTATATCTCCCTCCAATGAATTGGGTATTGATTTATAACTCATTAGATTGAAACGACTGAAGTGGGATGTAAACCTGTTCATTAATACTCTGATGGAATGAGTAATGAGCTTAGTTCAATAGAGGAATTTTCCCACTATGATGGTCTTATAAATGATCCTTAAATAATATGGAAATTATTTTATATTCTTATGTGTACTCCACAATTCCATGTTAATCTCACATGGAATGTGCTCTGTGATTCCTTATGAACAAATATAATTTTTCTATGACATGATATCATAATATTTGATATAAGAGATATTAATTTTTTAATATGTTCTATTTATGTACTTATCCCTTATGATTATGGTATTATTTATATCTTTCTTTTTTACCCTTACTGAGCATATGATCTCTCCCTTTTCATGTGATTTCATTTCCCTACGTAATAAATAATGGTTCTAGGTATGGATACTAATGGGGATGATTTTTATGGGAAACATTGCAGATCTTTTTACAGAATATATGTTTGTTTTATGAGATTCCAAATGATCTAAAATAATATAATATGTGGTAATTTTTTACTATATTCTAATAAAATTATGTAATTTCAATGTACATCAAGCTTGTGTTGATATATATGGTATTATATTAGCGGTTTAGATAACCATTGAAACCATTATGCCGATAATTTAGTTAGATACATTGGGATATTTCTAAGGATATGTATAGGGATGACTATAAGCATAATCCTAAGGTTTCATAGATTAAAGAAGGTAACATAATTTAGAAATCGCATAATTGATTTGTATTAGTTATGTTGTCTTACACTATGATATGTTTTTCTCATTCCATGATTTCTTATTTTAGTCAATGGAGGGAACAAGAAGTAACATGGTTAATGTTTAATGTAATGAACAATTGGATGATGAGAAGTAAAATGGGATAACCACTAGATTTTCCGACCTTGTGATCATTATTAATTACTTTTAAGTGAACATTATTAACAATGTATACCTTAAAAAACACTAAAACACACACAGAAAGAGAAGGAATGAATTCTCAGAAAATTTTTGTAATGGATTCCATGGAGGGAAAAATATTCTATTTCATTTGTGTTAATAATACATGAATATAACGTCATGACCCCAGTTACCCAGTGTTGGTGAATAAATGCATTACATTGGAATGATCACAAGAGATAATGTCTTGAAATAATAATTAGTTTAATTACCTTAGAAGGACTATATTAATACATATGTTTTACATTACATTATGAAATGGTAAAACAACAACATTGTGTCCCATTTGAACAAACTCATATACCTTAGCCTATTCTTGTAGGTTAATCGCAATATAATTCATCGCATCCAACGAAAAATAAAACACAATAAAGGGGTGAGCTCAAATGCTTAGTATGGATAACAATAAAGCAGGATGTATCATTTAAAAACATAAACATTTAAGGAAATGTATAAGAATAAAATACAAGCCTTTTAAACATTAACTTCATCATAATATGGCAATGATAAATCAAATAATTCCATTTTCTTATTCACATGGACATTATACTAGTTGAATAATCACATGTAATAGCCTTAGATAATTTCACAATGATGGAATGCAGAATTCCCGACATCATAACCACATAGTCAAAGACTTGTTCCAAGAATAAAAATAATAATTTTGTCACGGCCTTGTTCCAAGACACTAGTATGTCTCATGAGACCTATCGATGCATCGAGGGGTTGTAGTGGGCCCTGCCCATCATTTACTACTTCCAATGAATTCCTCATATGAAAAGGATGAAACATAATATAAATATTCACATTAAACATAGCATATGAAATGTCAATACTTTAACTATAAACCATTAATGGTATAAAAAATCACATCCATAGTCAAAATTATCACAAAACCTTCAATACAATATAAAAGACTGTATCATTATAAATTAACTTCAAACAAATATAAAATTCAATGAAGGATGTGTACCTAGATGAAATCAATACAAATAAAACTATTTTAGTGAAATATCTCTTTATATTTTTAAATCATTAAAAAGTTAAGAACAAATTTATTTTAATAATATTCTTATAAGATTTAAGGTAAGAATTTAAGGATTATAACAGTGGAACATATCTTCCCCCTCTATATAAGTGAAAAAACATTCTTTCATTAATTTGTCAAAAAGGTCATAAAGTACCTTGTTAGGAAAGTGACAGAAAGATTCATTTCAAAACATTTTATAAAAAGTCTTGAAATGGTATAAATGACTTTAACCCATAGTTTAAAAAATAATATAAATGTTTTGAAATACATTTTTATGAAACATATATGTGAATGCTAATGAATCCCCTGTAGATACGTATAAATAACCTCAGATAATAATGTGATTTTAAAATTGACCCTTACCTTGTACATTTCCTTAGTTGAGGGTACGTCAACCTCCTGTATAATGGTGAAATCATAGTTATTAAATTATTAAATAACTACATACCTAAATAAGATATCAAATATGTTCATATAATATTTCATTGTTAATGATATTTCATTAGTATCATTGTTTTGGGTGTTAACTGATTTGTTTTACATTTATATGTTTTGTTACATAAGTCATTTTTGTTATGGATATGATATATTTTATTCCTATCCAGAATGATATTAATTTCTTAAACATTAATTTTAATCATGAAATGAATATTATTCTTGAATGGTTACGATGGGGAAAAATCTCATCATGTCATGGAGACAGTAAGTCATATGTATGCACGATCGATAATATCATTCTATTAGTGGTGAAATCGTATGTAATTGGATGATAAATTATATATAATTAATTATTAATATTTTATATTTATTATTTACATATGTTATACTCATTATTATTGTAACATCCTTGGTAAATAAAGAATAAGACATATTTCATATTTATTAATATTTGTGAATTAGATATTAATTTTACTTTAAAGGGGTTTCTATGTTCGATAGCATACCCGATACGCAACAATAGGTTTCTTTGAAATCATACATTGCAAACTAATAATATAATGTTATTATTTTAAATGGTAGTTAACTCCTTGTCATTGTATTAGCGGGAATGAACAAAACAAACTAAACTATGATTATACATGATTGTTAAATGTATTTACATTTATCCAATAAAAAAGTAAGAGGCTTAAAATGTGAATGAATCTAATTTTAAGCATAATTTACATTAAAACGTCGATTTTCCGCCTTTTAAGGGAGAACCCTATTTAAATATAGTTTTGGTCACTTTAATACATTATAATGGAGCAAATAAAATCCTTCTTTAGACCAGGGACATCAAATTTTTCTTTGTGTAAATTTTTGGGATTTTTCCAATAAAATTCATTTTAAATGAATAGTGAAAAAATTGTATTTTATTTCAAAAGTTCCTTTTAATATAATTTATTTATAAGGTTAGATTATCTTTTTAATAATTTTTAAAGTGTAAATAGAATATATTTTTACCATTTAATCCAATTTTGCTCATTTGAATTAATTTCTCTTTGAAATTGGACATAAACAAGTGTCAATCTTTTGATAGTTATTTTTTATTAAAAACACGTTATTTATGTTATAAACGGAAATTAATTGTAAAATTAATTAATGAAACATTAATGTTTTGAATTTTTAAAAACAAACATCATTTTTGAATTCGTAATATCATATATATCTTAGGCTGAATTTTTTTTATTTTTCTGAAAAAACTTCAATGTTTTGATGAATAGTGAAATGACTTAGTAGTAGTTAAAAAAACTGACTTTTTCATTTAAATGAAATTTTACCGCTTCTGTGAATTGAATTTAGAAAATCCAACATACATGGTTGTTATTAGGAAGTAAAATGTGGTTCATTAAGATGAAAATAATTTTTGGTGAATAGTTACTTTTGACTTTTTTTTATTTGCTGTTAAAGGTAAATGGGGTAATTCAAGGTAAACAAATAATATTATAATAATTCAAAATTACCTTAACACTTGTCCAAACCTTATTGGAAGAGTCATGGCCGAACATGGAAATATTTGGGTCGATTTTGGGACCCCATGGAGCCACTTATGAATGAAAATGACACTTTAGATTAATTAATTTAAAGTAAAGCAAAAAATGACATAAACAAAAGTCTTTTAGTAAATTAATTTTTATATGGTGTTATATAAGTCATTTATTTGACTATAAATATTATTTGGAAATATAAAAAGTGTTCATATATGATAGTATTTTTTTTAATTTTTAGACATCGAATAAATTAAATTATTTATGACACAATAATGATGTAATATTTACCTCATTAATAAATCATTTAAATAAATAAGATTATAATGAATATAATATTATCCAAAACCTTTCCAATTACTATTGGATGATTTTATTTCGACCATTAGTCATCTTATTATCGACTATAATTTTTTTCGGACCTTTAGAAACCGAATATCATTATATAATAAAATAAATTTTCACACATTCCTAAAGTGCCCCTTCTCCCCCTTATAAAAGGAGACCACTTCTAACCAATTCCTCACACCTCTCAAGACATTGTTCTTGTCCAAAATCTTCCCAATTAAGCTCCCTAAATTCCTATCCTTCACCTTGAAGACTTACTTTATGCATAAGGAACTTCAAGAAGTCCTTTGGTTCAAACCAAAGGAAGTTACCCAAATTAAAGGTAACGATTTCTCTTAAATTGTTTTCCTTTATTTTACTTATCCAACTCCTAAAATCTTTTTATTCCTTTATTTTGTAAGAACACCAGTATCATAAATATACTAGGGTGTTGTTATGAGAAGGATTCAAACTACACTTACACACACCTCTATATAATGGATGAAGAACATAATGTTTCTGTGGATGGTAAACTAATTCCTCACGAAACGATGATTGTTCGATTATCTTCTACCGCCTCTCATGGTGGCCATTATGATGGCACTATATTTATATATGATATATATTTTGTTTATGTTTTCTTTATGCTTCGATAATTTCCATTTATATCATGCCTTTATGGTTTCCATTATGGGTAAACATGATAATCTCATTAGAGGAAGTGCGTACTACCGCCCCCTCAAAGTGATACAACTCGTTAATGCCATATGTGGGATGTATAAAGGATTGAGTTAATGATATTATATATGATATTATATATGAAATTATACTAGAATTATAATATATACCAATATATCAATATTTTTTAATTCCATTAAAATAAGAAATAGAAATGAAAGTAGGGTTCATGCGTACGTACGACTTACCGTCTCCATGAACGGTGCATTTCATTTCTTTCCTCCAAATGATATGTATTGTTATAAATATATATATATATACAGGATATATATAATATATATGTTATCTAAATAATTAATGTCATTATGGATATAATGGACTACTGATCACATGGACAAATTGTAAATATAAGGTGTTCATTTTTGACTCAAGTACCAAATATCGACGAAATGAACATTATTAACTTGAATTATTACATAATTTTTATAACATGGTAATAAGTGATATAAAAGAAATAATAAACATGAAAAAGGTTCTTAAGCAATTAGAAACGAATATTAGTTTATTATTCAGGATATTAAAGAATGATCGTGTCAAGTCAGACACGAGGTAAGGGACTTCATCTCAATCTCCTTTCATTGAGGCATATTTTGTTTTATACCCGACATTATTTTATATCGTGTATAAACCCCTTTGACTTTTCATTTCATTCCAAGGGAGTCTTTTTATACGAATCATTTTACTAAATGAAAAAAATGAATGTTTTTTAACGTATGCGGTGACAACGAACTTTCCGCCTCTGCCAGTATTATTTGATCTTTGGCTTCCTTAACAAGCCATAATGTTTTTAAAAGGAAAAATAAATACCATATAAACTTTTTACGTATTTTCTTATTGGAAATGATTTTGAGAATAGATTTATTATTTCAATATCTTGAAATCATATTTTGTTATTGCAATGTGGAAATGTTATCTTTCCATTAGGATTATGTTATGGTTCATCGACATTATTTATGTATACAGGTGGTTCCGTGAAAAACCTAGGGCGGGTGAGCCCGAGATAGCTCTCCAATGCATTGGGTAACGTGATGGAGGTAAACATGAATTTTTCTCCTAAGAGATTTAGGGAATATATTGTGATGGAAATTCCAAAGTAACTCTCTATGTATTTGTGATAGCTACATTGTAAGTATGTTATGGATGCCACAAGTTACCTTTATGATTTATGATTTCTATGTGTTATTCATAAATCTTATGTTTTCATGAGGTAATTAATAGAGTTTATGTTTTGTATGTATTAATGAACAAATGTTTTCTTTCACTGTTTTATAACCCTTACTTAGCTTTTTATGCTCATCCCAAGTTTTTAAATGTTTTCACAGGACTTAAAGATGAACAGGGTCAAGGATGGGATCAAGGAAAAGTTATGTTGTCTAAAACATGGAACTAGACATGACTCTTTTTTCCAAGAGTTGTTATTTTTTGAAAAAAATGGAAACTGTATAGAAGTGTCTACTTTTGTAATCTCTTGAGATGTAATAGTTATGTCCTCATTCTCTAAAACACTAAACCTGAATAGATCCTCAATGTGAATTATTCATTATTTCAATATTATGAAATGTTTAAGGTCATGTCATTAGAGTTGGTATCATAGGTTGGTTTAGATAATTTTATGACTTAGGGTATTGAAAAATTAATATCCACAAAGTAATTTATGTTAATATTGAAATCATATAGCATTTACAGATTACCATGTTGCTTTGCCAAATATATTTCTATGTTCAGAGTTGTTTTCTGTAGAGGAAATAGGGAAGCTATGTTGGGATGACATCAGGAGGAAGACAACCTACCAAATCAGCTACCTGAGATGGTTGGAATCGGAACTGAATAGTTTTTTGCAGTGATGGAATAATTGACTTAGGCTACAAATGGTGGTGGTATCCATGTACGTGATCATCCAGATCAACCACATAGGAACATGTCAGTAGTGGAGCATTTCATGAGGCCTCATCCCCCATCATTCAGAGTATCATCTGATTTGGTTCTAGGATAAGGGTGGATTAAAGCACTGGAAAAGATTTTCGATGTCATGGGTTGTTCAGAACATCAAAAGCTTAGTCTCACTATTTACCATTTTGATGGTGAAGCAGATCAGTAGTGGTCGATGGTGAAAACTATCAGGGATAGTGAGGAGATTGATGCTCTTGATTGGGGTGAGTTCAAAGGTATTTTTTGAGAAATATTTTCTTAAGGTGGTTCGTCTTAGGATGTAAAAACAATTCCTAGAATTGAGGCAGGAGGATGACTTAGTGGATACTTATGAAGAAAAATTCACTTGACTAGGAAGGTATGCTCTAAATTTCATACTAGATCTTGATAGTAAAATCAACCATTTTTACTCAGGAATAAATCCAAATTATCGAAGGGATATAGCTTCTCGTGAGTTCAAAAGTTATGAAAAACGTGTTTGTTGTACGGAGAATGTGGAAATGGAGTTTTCCAATGATCAAGTGTTCTTTGAAAAAAAAATAGAATAAGAGGTCAACGTGGTAGGTGAAAGGGAAGAACAATTCAAAAAAGTATAATGGTAAGAAACTTAAGTTTACAGTTTGTGAAAATTCTGGTAAAAATCATGCTGGGGAATGTCTTTTGAATTCTGGTAAGTGATACCAATGTGGTAAAATGGGACATAAGGCTCGTAATTAGACTGAAAAAGATCAGGGTAATGGTAAGAAAAAAATCTTATTTACAGTCATTAAAATGTTTTAAGTGCAATGAAATGGGTCATTATGCAAACGACTGTCCAAAAAAGAACTCAACCGAAGGAAAGCATCTCGAAAACAAGCAGAAAGGGGTGGTGAAATCTTGTTCTTCTACTTCAGCAGATGTTGGGCCATCAAATGAATTAGTATCAGGTGCACTGTTTGTTTGTTCAGATTATGCCAATGTGTTGTTTGATTCTTGGTCTACACACTATTTCATTTTTGAGATGTTTTCTAGTAAATTGGGAATTCCATCTCAAGATATGAAAACATTACTTACAGTAAAAACACCTGGAGGAAATGTTGAGACTAAAAGAAAACATAAGAACATTCATGTCCTTGTGTGTAGAAAGAATCGACCTACAAACCTTATTGTTTTGCCTCTAGTAGAGTTTGATGTTATTTTGGGCATTAATTGAATTTCTGTTTATCATGCTAAGATTGACTGTAGAGATAAAACGGTTTCTTTTCAGAACGATTTTACGTTTGTGTACAAGAATGGACCCTTTCATTTGATAACATATCAGGAAGCTGAGAAACTAGTAAAATATGTAAATGCATGATACCTTGCACAGATTGTTGAAAATAAAAAAAACTGTTCAGAATAATGATGTGCCAGTGGTAAATGAGTACCTTGATGGTTTTCCTGATGAGTTGCCTGGTATTATACTTGATCGGGAAGTTTAATTTATTGTTGAATTATTTCTTGATGATAAGACAATTTCAAAACCCCCTTATCGAAGGGCTCAAATTCAACTTTTAGAGCTAAAGAAGCAATTACAAGAGTTATTAGATAAAGGTTTCATTCGACCAAGCACATCACTATGGGGTGGTCCTGTTTTTTTTTGTTAAAATGAAAGATGGCACAATGAGACTTTGCATTGATTATAGATCCTTGAATAACATCACTGTTAAGAATAAGTATCATTTTCCTCATATTGATGATTTGTTTGATCAGCTCAAGGGAGCTTAGTATTTTTCAAAGATTGATTTGAGATCGGGTTACCATCAGTTGAAAGCAAAGGAAGTAGGCATTCTGAAGACAACATCTCTTACTAGATATGGCCATTATGAATTTGTAGTTATTATTTTTGGGTTAACCAATGCACTTGGTGTATTCCTGGATCTTATGAATACAATTTTCCGTGAGTTCTTGGATATGTTTGTGGTTGTGTTCATTGATGATATTTTGGTTTATTCTAAAAGTAAATAGAATCATGAAATTCATTTAAATTTCATATTTCAAACCGTAATAGAAAATAAACATTATGGGAAATTCAGTAAGTGTGAGTTTTGGTTACAAAAAATTTCTCTCTATGGTCACATTGTTTCAAAAAATGGCATAACTGTTGATCTTGCTAAAACAAAAGTTGTTGAAGAATGGAAAAGACCCACAAATATAACTGAGATTCATAGTTTTCTTGGTTTGGCAGGTTATTATTGGAGGTTTGTTGAAAATTTTGCATAGTTATCAAGTCAAATGACTATGTTAACTTGAAAATTTGTTAAGTTCATCATGAAAAAAGAATGTGATGATTGTTTTCAAGAATTGAAAAGGAGATTTGTGAATGCTCTAGTTTTGGCACTGCCATCCAGAAATGGTGAGTTTGTTATCTACAGTGATGCTTCGTTTAAAGGACTTGGTTGTGTCCTAATGCAGATTGATCAGGTAATTTCTTGTGATTCATGTTAGTTGAAACCACATGAGCTAAATTACCCGACACATGATTTGGAATTAGCTGCTGTTGTTTTTTCTTTAAAAATTTGAAGGCATCATTTGTATGGAGTAAAATGTAAAATATATACTGATCACAAATGTTTAAAGTATATATTTACATAGAAAGAATTGAACATGAGACAGGGGAGATGGATATATATAATCAAGGATTATAATTGCACAATCCATTACCATCCGGGAAAAGAAAATAAAGTGGATGATGATTTTAGTTGAGAAAATAATACTTCATTAACCATGTTATGATTCGAACAAGATCCTTTGGTTTTTGATATGATAAAATTTGGCCTAGAAATTTTTGGTGCTGAAAATTATTCTGTTTTGTTTCAGGCATTAGTGAAATCATCTCTATCAGACAGAATAAATATAGCGTAGAAAGAAGATAGTGAGTTGCAAAAAAAGGTAGAATTGGTTTAAGAGGGTATGTTGCCTGATTTTAACATTGATAATGATCGTGTTTGGAGGTTTGTGAAGAGATTATGTGTGCCTTGTGATTCAAATTTGAAGAATGAGTTGTTATGTGAAACTCATAGTACCCCGTTTTCAGATCATCCTGGTAGTACTAATATGTACAGAGATCTTCAGGAGTATTATTGGTGGGATGGAATGAAAAGAGATATTGATGATTTTACAATGAAGTGTTTGACTTGCAAGTAAGTTAAAACAGAGCAGCAATTACCGAAAGGGATGCTTCAGCCTCTACCGGTTCCAAGGTGGAAATAGGAAAATATATCCATGTACTTCTTTGTGAGATTACCAAATAAATCTCGAGGTAATAATGCAATCTGGGTTATAGTTGATCGATTGACTAAATCTGCTCATTTCCTTCCTATTCGAGATACATTGTCTCTAGATCAACTTTCTCGATTATATGTTAAATATATAGTCAGGTTTAATTGTAAGAACCCAGTTTTTTCTGTGAAAGACTTTGGAATATTCTTGATGATATTCCAGAGCAGCGCCTTCAGATGGAATGCGATTCCGAGATCCGGAGTGGCCGGAATTAAATTTTCAGCACGTTCACACTGGAAATGCTAAATAAATGGGATAACTCCTAAACGGAGCTTCAAATCAGAGATCCGAGTGTATGGATGGGTCCGGAATGGGGTGTTTACCCAAAGGACGACATAAAACTTGTCGGCGCGGGATGTTTGGACCCCTCGCTCACTTTCGGAACGTTAAACGGATAAATAAATTAATTAATTTATTCATTGAATGGTTAAACTCGAGTATCTCTTAAACGGTGGATCGGATTGGAAAACTAAGGGCACCGTTGAGTTCGGAGCGTGCCGTTTACCCTAGGAGGGGTGTAACTTTCGCGGGCGCGGGCTGTTTTTGAAAAATGGCCCCAGGGGCGTTTTCGTAATTTGGTGCCCTCGGGCGTTGAGTTTTATACCTTTTGAACGAGGCCTCATATTAAAATTCTGAGACCGCCATTGCGCTCAGAGCGTGGTTTTTATCCTAGGGGAGTCTTATCCCTGACCCCGCTGAAATTTCGGGTTCGGGGCTATCGGGCGGCGTTTAAGTATTTTCTACTGAAACGCATCCCCTCCCCTCTTCTTCTTCTTCTTCCTCAAACTCTACCCTCTCCTCCATCTCCAGCGAGGTACCTCCGGCGAGGTGAACTCCGGCGAGGCGCAGCGGTTCCGACGGTCCACACATGAAGCGTCGGGCTACGCCCTTCGAGGTAGGCGGTGTTCGTTTGCGTTTTAAATTCCGAACCCCTCTTCAAATCCTAAATTTAGTGTCTAACTTCTTCCCGATATTCGAACCAAGACCATAGTCGTTTAGAGTATGTTCTAAGGTTTCTGACGGTCTTCTCGGATCGAAATTCCGAGTCTCAGGGTGCCCGGGGCAGTCCCGGGAAGTTCCGGCCGAACTTCTGGTTTTCCGGCGGTTCCTGGCGGCGGACGGTGGTTCCGAGACGGTGGCGCGGCAGCGGGCACGGTGGAAGGCCAGCCGGCCATCCGGTCGGCTGGGCGGCACCTCGCCGGTGCGGGACAGCGCAGGTGGTCCGGCCGCGGGCGCCGGCGAGAGGAGACGGTGGGGTCGCAGGCGCGCGACCTCGCGGCTGGACAGAGACCCGCGCGACGTGGCTCTCCATGTGGAAAGCCGACCGACCGTGTCAGCCGGTCAGTGGAAGAGGTGCCCGTGCAGCGTGTGGGCGAGGCGGCCTCGCAGGAGGCAGCTGGGCCGCGGTCCCAGCGAGCCAGCTGTGGGCGGACCGGCCGGTCCGGGCCAGTCCGACCCAAGGGGGGTTCCCCCGCCCCCTTCTAACATCCGACGTCCGTAGCTTTCGCTACGGATGTCCGTTTTGCGCGCCGTCTGCGGCGGCGCAGGCTTGGAATAGAGGCAGATATTTTGAGATGGTTTTGGAAATTTTTAATTACTGAAACGATAGGCCTCGGTGGCACAGACACGTACGTCGAGGGGATTGACGTCATTCCAGGAATCTTGTTTTGAGCGGCGCAGACAAATCTGACATCCTTTTTGAGCACCGTCAGCGGCGTTGAACCCCTGGCACTGAGGCGGAGGTTTCCAAGGTAGCTTCGGGCGTCGAGACTGGATTTGAGGCATGGGCCCCAAGGCCCGTATTTCGAGTTCCGTGCAGCGTTTCACGCCTTTCTAACCGGGTGTCTATTCGGGGCGTGCGAGCAGTCGATTCTGGATGTTTTCCGAGGGGACTGCAATGGTGCAATCCACCCGCTCTAATTAGGAACGATGGTTCAGGGCCCAGGAGGGTCATTTGGGCGTCGACGGTGATTTCCTATCTTTATCACCGGGTGACCGTTTTGGACAAGTGAGTAGTCCATCTTGAGTGATTTTTTTAGATGGTCGCAACGGTGCGATCCATTCTTTGAGTTTTGGGACCGGGATGCAGGTCCCATGTGGCACCGCTCATGTGCGGTGCGCCGGAATGCATCTTTTTCTCCGGATATCCATTTCACTCAAGTCAGTAGTACTTTTGATGTGTTTTCCCGAGGGGATCGCATTGGTGCGATGCGCCCGACTGTTTTTGGGGCCGAGGATCAGGATCACGGGGCGTCCTTTGGGCGTGAGGCGGTGTTGGTTACTTTTCCTTCGGATATTCGTTGGAGGAAAGTAAGTAGTTGATCCCGCGTGTTTTCCTGCGAGGATTACAACGGTGTGATCCGTTTGGTTGTGCGGAGCCTCTTACACGATCTTGTGAAAGGTGGAAATGTGAAGGTGCCCCGGGGGGTGGTTCTTCTTCTGTGGTTGTAGCAGACCCTTGGAGTGTGATCGCGCACAATCCCGTGTGAGTGATGTAATGCTGAAATAGATGTGGTTGTCTGTTCCCCAGTCGTTGAGGCGGCATGTTGGAAATGTTACGTCATGCCTTCGTGTTGACGTTGGGTGTCGTGTGCACGATTGCCCTTGGGCTGGAGACGTGGTATACTCTGGGAGTATATGAGAGCACTTGGAGGTACGTGTGGTTTGTACCTGAGGTGTTTTTGTGCTTGGATGGGGTTGACTGGGGTCCACACATCATGTGGGTCCCATGTGCGTGTCGTGTTCTGCTATACGTACTTTGACCTCTCGCGACGTAGAGGGTCCCTCTATGCTCATTTGTTTGAACAGCAGGGTTGAGTGGCCTCCCCCTGGTTTCGTTCTCGATGGATCGGCTGGTAGCGATCCTAGTGACACCTAGTGATGGAACAGGCATTGAACCCCTTTGGGTGAGTTGTGCTGGAGTTGGGTGGTTGTGTGATACCCACTCCTTGTTCGGTTGGCCAGTGTTGTACCCTCCAGTGGAGATGGCCAGGGCAGGTCTGAGTTTTACACTCCTGCGGGGCTGGGCAGTGGGTTACTCATTGACTTCTTCGGGTATACCCTCCAGCAGGGCTGAGCAGTGGGTTGCTCACTAACTTCTAGGGTTTACCCTCCAGCAGAGACTGGGCAGTGGGTCACCCGACGACCTCTTAGGGTATACACTCTAACAGGGCTGGGCAGTGGGTCGCCCGTCATCTAGTTCCAGGTTTACCCTCCAGAAAGGCTGGGCAGTAGGTCCCCTGTCGACTTATTCCAGGTCTACCCTCCATCGGGGTTGGGCAGTGGGTCGTCAGATGATGTGTTATGGTCTACCCTCCAGTGGGGCTGGGCAGTGGGTCGTCGGATGATGTGTTATGGTCTACTCTCCAGCGGGGCTGGGCAGTGGGTCACCTGATGATGTCTTATGGTTTACCCTCTAGCAGGGCTGGGTAGTGGGTCACCCAATATCATATTATGGTTTACCCTCTATTGGGGCTGGGCAGTGGGTCGCCTGACGATGTATTATGGTTTACCCTCTAGCAGGGCTAGGCAGTGGGTCACCCGATATCATATTATGAATTACCCTCCAGAAGGGCTGGGCAGTGGGATACCTATTGTCATTCCAGACTCAGTCCTTTCTACTAGTCTAGTCTGAGGCTTTCCCCTGTGATTACTGAAGCGGGACCCTTGGTTCTACGGGTCAGTGTTGTGACGGCTTTGACATTGAGCAGACCTCTCGACTGCGGGGCAGTGACGAGTTGTGGTTGACGTTCCCCCAGAACTCTCAAGTATAAGGAGCGCTTTCCTGCACTGAGACGCGTCCTAAAACCGTGCGGGCGAGTCAGTGCTTCCCAAAGCGGATAGTGTTGTGGTGTGGTGATTGGGCCCCTTGGCTTGCGGTTCGGGGCAGACGTGCGGGATGCTGGGCATCGATGGTGTTACTTCTGGGACTGTTGGCTATAATTTTCTTGGGCTGACCTATGGGACAGAGATCCCCTTACGACGTTGTTCAGGCTTCTTGATTGATCATAAGGATATGTATATACCTTGTTCTAGTACCCACTTCTTGGGTTTGGTTACTCTCCTTCTAGGAGAGGTGAAGACGCACGGGCTATGCCACGTGCTTTCCGTGTCTAGCTTCTCATGGTTGGACGAGTCTACTCTCCTGCTATAGGCAGTGAAAGCTCGACGAGAAGTGCATATTCTCACCGTTCTGAGCTCCTTGTGTTAGGACGAGTCTTCTACCTTTCTCTTTTTGGGGTGAGTTGTTACTCTTTACTACACTCTCTATTGTACTTCTTTTCTACTCCATGTTCGATCTACTTCTCACCCTTCAGTACCTCCTTTGTTGCTCCCTCGAGTCTTCGGGGTATCCTACTGAGTATTTTTATACTCACCCCTGCATGGGATTTTCCCGCACTTGGTGTGCCCTAGTAGACGACGGACAGGTGGAGCATGACTTCAGTGGAGCATAGGAGCTTGGGAGCTTGGACCGTGTGCGTTGGTCGTAGTCGGGTTCCAGGTGGGAGACCCGTCATCTGTTTCTTTTGTTTTCCTGTTTCCAGGTTGTGGTACTTTTTGGTTGGGCGCGTGTCTTGCCCCTTTTTCCTTTTCGGCCCTTTTCTTGTACAGTTACGGGTCGATGAACATTGTGGTTTATATATAGCAGTTTCCCTTTACTTTGCTTGTCTTTAATTTTACTCTGCACTGTTTCATTGAGTGTGTTGCATGTGTGTGTATAGGTACTTAGGCAAAGGCCTCCCCGAGTTGTTGTACCTTCGGTGCTGGTCGCCAGCCCCTGGCCTATGGAGGCAGGCTTGGGGTAGTTGCGGCTCAATCCCGGGTAGGGTCGGGTTGTGACAAAGTGGAAATAGAGGTGGTTTGTTCCTTAGGACATTGTGCAGAAGTCCCTAAAAGATGAATTTGTTGGGATATAGGGCAACAGTGTTGATGTGTCTCGAGAGTAGACCTTAGGTCAGGGAATCTAGTAATGGTGCAGCGGCCGACGTATCCATTCACCAAGACCCTGATAACCCGCTTGTCGACTCGGCATGCTGAGACAATTGTTGCAGAAAAATTGGTTTGTGCATCACATAGGATTGAGTCTTGACTGTCCTTCTTGAGTCAACTCCCCATCGTTGTTATTGTTGGTATATACAATATGCTCATCTGACCGTGGCACTCCTTGATAATATTCAGGATGTCTCCGCGAAGACAGCCAACCAGGATACCGGCTTTGGTTCGTGACGATGACCCTGTGAGCTACGAGGCCACAGTCTAGGACCCATTATGTGAGCCCTTTCTCCGGGTGGGCCGGTAGCAGCACCCCCACCTGTTGAGCAGCAGGCAGTGTCAGCAGAGCAGGATGATCTTGAGCGCAGGTTGAGCGCACTCCGTGAGTTCCAGCGGCATAGCCCACTAAGGTTCAGTGGTGATCCAGACCCTCAGGCAGTAGAGGTTTGGCTCGAGGTAGTGGTTCGCCTTTTCAGGCTTGTACAAACGCCAACAGATCAGAGAGTGGTTTTGGCAGCCACCCTTTTTCGTGGAGCAGCTTGGCGTTGGTGGAGTCTGGTGACTCAGTTTCTTTATGAGTTGTTGTTTTCGTTGGATGACATTCAGTTTTTGTTTCATGAGGAGATTTGGCCCTCCTGCTTGCGCTCCGTTCGGATTCAGAAGCTCCTACAGTTTCAGTATGGAGAGATGACGGTAGCCGAGTACGTAGCTAGTTTTGCAGACCGTGCACGCTTTTACTCGGACTTGGTCCATGACGACAACCTCCGAGCGTGAAGTTTGAGCAGGGTCTCCACCGAGATATTCATGTTGGCATAGTAACCTTGGGCATTTACACATATACCGGGGTGCTAGAGCAGGCGCTGGTGACAGAGGGCTTCCTGTCGTGTTCTAGTGTTGGTGATGGCAGCAGGCACGTTGGAGACGAGACATCTGCCGCAGCTAGTGGGCGTCGGCAAGCAGAACCTCGACGCATGTGGCTTACTGACAACCGGACTCATGGGAGTGGTCATACACCACAGTGGTACCGGAGGGCACTAGTGCAGCCCAGAGAGGGTTGGTGCTATGCTTGTGACGAGCGAGGTCACTTGGCACGAGACTGCCCGACCCGAGTTGTTGAGAGCTTTGGGCAGGCAGCAGGCGCACCACCACGGTAGAGGCAACGCCATGATCGGATTAGTACCCAGAGAGGTGGTGCTAGAAGAGGAGCTTGAGGAGTTGGTAGTGGGGGACGACTTTACGATATCTCCCCATCACTACTAGGCGGTCCACGTCAGGCTCCGGGAGCTGATAGTTGGGACCACGGACAGCTGCAAGCCTTGGATGTCTACGATCCTACAGAGCATGGGATGGTGAGAGGTACCCCTTGCAACTCTTCTACTTCTTGCAGTAGAATTGTTTGGTTTTTCGTCTGAAAGGATTTTCTCTCTACTCCTTGTTTGAGGTGTTACCAGGGTGACGCAGGGCGTCGGGTATAACCCTGTGTTGGTAAGGAAAAAGGTGTGAGACCTTTTCCTTTAGTCGATGGTGTTGACTCCTTCGCTTCCGAGCCTGTAAGAGATTCTTGGTTGAGAGACATCGAATGTGGAACCTTACGTCATCAGATGTCCTTGGGTTTTTCACCATAAGGATATTCTGAAGTAGGGAATCACCGGGCCTTGTCCCAGGTGCGGGCGATGATTCCAGTCGCGGCGTGCGACGTAGGGGTTCGGTCCGGGAGGTGAGCTACCCCCGAGAGCCTTCGGGTCGTTTGAGACCGTGCAAAGGTATGGAGAGGTACCCTACCACCTTGCCCTAACCCCAAAGTCTAGAGTGGGTGCACGATGTCGTCAAGGGTTGACCTCGCGTGAATGGATCAATCCTTTAGTCCGTGTGCGGTGATGCAGAGCTGTGTGTGGGTCCTTCTGGGTATGGGAAAGCCAGGTGTGGGCTCAATACCCTGTGTTGCTCCCTAGTTTTGCTTTTCAGGGATGAAAATCTTGAAGGAGGGGATAATTTAAGAACCTGGGTTTTTCTGTGAAAGACTTTGGAATATTCTTGATGATATTCCAGAGCAGCTCCTTCAGACGGCATGCGATTCCGAGCCCCGGAGTGGCCGGAATTAAATTTTCAGTGCGTTCACACTGGAAATGATAAATAAATGGGATAACTCATAAACGAAGCTTCAAATCAGAGATCTGAGTGTACTGATGGGTCCGGAATGGGGTGTTTACCCTAAGGACGACATAAAACTTGTCGGCGCGAGATGTTTGGACCCCTCGCTCGCTTTCGGAATGTTAAATGGATTAATTAATTAATTTATTTATTTATTTAATGGTTAAACTCGAGTATCTCTTAAACAGTGGCTCGGATTGGAAAACTGAGGGCACTGTTGTGTTCGGAGCGTGCGGTATACCCTAGGAGGGGTGTAAGTTTCGCGGACGCGGGTTGTTTTTGAAAAATGGCCCCAGGGGCATTTTCGTAATTTGGAGCCCTTGGGCGTTGAGTTTTATACCTTTTGAATGGGGCCTCAGATTAAAATTCTGAGATTTCCGTTGTGCTCGGAGCGTGGTTTTTAGCCTAGGGGAGTCTTAACCCCGACCCCGCCCAAATTTCGGGTTCGGGGCTATCGGGCAGCGTTTAAGTATTTTCTACTTAAATGCATCCCCTCCCCTCTTCTTCTTCTTCTTCCTCAAACCCTAACCTCTCCTCTAGCTTCGGTGAGGTAGCTCCGGCGAGGTGAACTTCGGCGAGGCGCAGCGGTTCCGACGATCCGCACACGAAGCGTCGGGCTACGCCCTTCGAGGTAGGCGGTGTTCGTTTGCGTTTTAAATTCTGAACCTGTCTTGAAATCCTAAATTTAGTGTCTAATTGATGCGCGATCTTCGATCCAGGCCCATTGTCACGTATAGTATGTTCTAAGGTTTCCGACGCTCATCTCGGATTGAATATCCGAGTCCCGGGGTGCCCGGGGCAGTCCCGGGAAGTTTTGGCCGAACTTCTGGTTTTCCAGCGGTTCCTGGAGGCTGACGGTGGTTCTGGGAAGGCGGCGCGGAAGCGGGCGCGGCAGAAGGCCGGTCGGCCATCCGGCTGGCTGGACAGCACCTCGCCGGTGTGGGATGGTGCAGGCGGTCCGGCCGCGGGCACCGGCGAGAGGAGACGGCGGGGTGGCAGGCGCGCGACCCCGCTGCTGGACAGAGATCCGCGCGACGCGGGTCTCCGTGTGGAAAGCCTACCGGCCGTGTCGGCCGGTCGGAGGAAGAGGCGCCCGCGCGGCGCGCGGGTGAGGCGACCTCGCGGGAGGCGGCTGGGCCGCAGTCCCAGCGGGCCGGCTGTGGGCGGACCGGCCGGTCCGGCCCAAGGGGGGTCCCCGCCCCCAGTTAACTTCCGACGTCCGTAGCATTCGCTACGGACGTCCGTTTTGCAGCCCATCTTCAGCGGCGCGGGCCTGGTGCAGAGGAAGATCTTTTGAGATGGTTTCGGGAATTTTTAATTCTCGAAATGATAGGCCTCGGTGGCACGACACGTACGTCGAGGGGATTGACGTCATTCCGGGAATCTTGTTTTGAGCGGTGCTGACACATCCGACGTCCGTTTTGAGTGTCGTCAGCAGCGTTGGAACCTTGGCACTGAGGCGGAGATTTCCAAGGTGGTTTCGGGCGTTGAGACTGGATTTGAGGTGTGGGCTCCACGGCCCATCTATCGAGTTGCGTGCAGCGTTTCACGCCTTTCTCACCGGGCGTCCATTTGGGGCATGCGAGGAGTCGATTCTGGATGTTTTTCCGAGGGGATTACAATGGTGCAATCTGCCTGCTCTATAATTCGGTATGATGGTGCGGGGCCCACGAGGGCCGTTTGGGCGTCGACGGTGATTTTATATCATTATCACCGGGCGACCTTTTTGGACAAGTGAGTAGTCCATCTTGTTTGCTTTTTCGAGAGGATCACAACGGTGCGATCCGTTCGTTGAGTTTCGGGACCGGCATGCAGGTCCCATGTTGCACCGCTCATGTATGTTGTGCCGGAATGCATCTTTTTCTCCGGATATCTATTGCACTCAAGTGAGTAGTTCTTTTGACGTGTTTTCCCGACGGGATCGCATTGGTGCGATGCGCCTGACTGTTTTCGAGGCCGAGGCTCGAGATCACGGGGTGTCATTCGGCCGTGAAGCGGTGTTGGTGAATTTTCCGTCGGATATGTGTTGAAGGTGAGTAAGTAGTCAATCCTGTCTGTTTTTCCACGAGGATTACAACGGTGTGATCGGTTTGGTTTTGCGGACCCTCTTGTGCGATCTTGTGAAAGGTGGAAATGTGAAGGTGCCCAGGGGGCAGTTCTACTTTTTTGGTTGTAGGGGACCCTTGGCGTGTGATCGCACGCACTCCCGTGTGAGTGAAGTAATGTTGGAATAGATGTTGTTGTCTGTTCCCCAGACGTTGAGGTGGTAAGTTGGAAATGTTACATAACAGCTTCGCGTTGACGTTGGGTGTCGTGTGCACAATAGCCCTTGGGCTGGAGACATGGTATACTCTGGGAGTATACGAGAGCGCTTGGAGGTACGTGTGGTTTGTACCTGAGGCGTTCGTGCGCTTGGATGGGGTTGACTTGGGGCCACACGTCGTGTGGGTCCCATGTGTGTGCCGTGTTCGGCTATATGTACTTTGACCTCTGGCGACGTAGAGGGTCCCTCTATGCTCGTTTGTTTGACCAGCAGGGTTGAGTGGTCTCCCCCTGGTTTCGTTCTCGATGGATCGGCTGGTAGCGGTGCTAGTGACACCCAGTGATGGAGTAGGCGCTGAACCCCATTGGGTGACTTGTACTGGAGTTGGGTGGTTGTGTGATACCCACTCCATGTTCGGTTGTCCAGAGTTGTACCCTCTAGTAGAGATGGCCAGGGCAGTTCTGAGTTTTACCCTCCAGTGGGGCTGGGTAGTGGGTTAATCATCGACTTCTTCGGGTTTACCCTCCAGCAGGGTTGGGCAGTGGGTTGCTCACTGACCTCTAGGGTTTACCCTCCAGCAGAGACTGGGTAGTTGGTCACCTGATGACCTCTTAGGGTCTACCCTCCAGCAGGACTGGGCAGTGGGTTTCCCGTCGTCTAGTTCCAGGTTTACCCTCGAGCATGGCTGGGCAGTGGGTCGCATGTCGACTTATTTCAGGTCTACCCTCCAGCGGGGCTGGGTAGTGGGTCACCGGATGATGTGTTATGGTCCACCCTCCAGCGGGGCTAGGCAGCGGGTTGCCGGATGATGTGTTATGGTCTACCCTCTAGCGGGGCTGGGTAGTGGGTCGCATGATGATGTATTATGGTTTACCCTACAGTATGGGATGGGCAGTGGTTTATCCAATATCTTATTATGGTTTACCCTCCAGTGGGGCTGGGCAGTGGGTCGCCTGATGATGTATTATGGTTTACCATCCAGTAGGGCCGGGCAGTGGGTCACCCGATATCATATTATGAATTACCCTCCAGCAGGGCTGGGCAGTGGGACACCTATTGGCATTCCAGACTCAGTCCTTTCTACTAGGCTAGTCTAAGGCTTTCCTCCGTGATTACCGAAGCGGGGCCCTTGGTTCTACGGGTCAGTGTTGTGACGGATTTGACTTTGAGTAGACCTCGCGACTGCGGGGCAATGACGAGTTGTGGTTGACATTCCCCCAGAACTCTCAATTATGAGGAGTGCTTTCCCCCACCGAGAAGTGTCCTTGTGACGCGACCTAAAACCGTGCGGGCGAGTCAGTGCCACCCAAAGAGGATAGTGTCGAGGTGTGGTGATTGGGCCCCTTGGCTTGCGGTTCGGGGCAGACGTGCAGGATGCTGGGCATTGCTGGTGTTACTTCTGGGACTGTTGGCTACACTTTTCTTGGGATGATCTATGGGACGGAGATCCCCTTACAACGTTGTTCGGGCTTCTTGATTGTGCATAAGGATATGTATATACCTTGTTCTAGTACCCACTTCTTGGGTTTTGTTACTCTCCTTCCAGGAGAGGCGAAGACGTGCGGGGTATGCCACGTGCTTTCCATGTCTAGCTTCTCATGGTTGGACGAGTCTACTCTCCTGCTATAGGAAGCGAAATCTCGACGAGAAGTGCATATTCTAAATATTCCTAGCTCCTTGTGTTTGGACGAGTCTTCTACCTTTCTCTTGTTGGGTTGAGCTGTTACTCTTTACTGCACTCTCTGTTGTACTTCTGTTCTACTCCCTGTTCAATCTACTGCTCACCCTTCGGTACCTCTTTTGTTGCTCCCTCGAGCCTTCTGGGTATCTTACTGAGTATTTTTATACTCACCCCTGCTTGGGCTTTTCCCACACTTGGTGTGCCCTTGAAGACGATGGACAGGTGGAGCATGACTTTAGTGGAGCATAGAAGCTTGGGAGCTTGGACCGCGTGTGGTGGTCGTAGCCGGGTTCCAGGTGGGAGACCCGTCAGCTGTTTCTTTTGTTTACCTGTTGCCGGGTTGTGGCACTTTTTGGTTGGGTGCGTGTTTTGCCCCTTTTTCCTTTTCTGCACTTTTCTTGTACTGTTAGAGGTCGATGCAAATTGTGGTTTATATATAGAAGTTTCCCTTTACTTTGATTGTCTTCACCTTTACTCTACACTATTGCATTGAGTGTGTTGTGTGTGTGTGTACAGGTACTTAGGAAAAGGCCTCCCCGAGTTGTTGTGCCTTCGGCACTGGTCGCCAGCCCCTATCCTATGGAGGTGGGCTTGGGGTATTTGCGGCTCAAGCCCGGGTAGGGTTGGGTCGTGACATTAATGGAGTTCCCCTCTCTATTGTATCTGATTGTGATCCCAGGTTTACTTCTAACATTTGTAAATTCCTTCAGAAGTAGTTGGGTACAGAATGAAATTTTAGTACAGCTTCTCATCTTCAATCAGATGGATAATCAGAATGAACAATTCAGACCATGGAGGATATGCTACATGGTTGTTCACTAGATTATCATGGAAGTTGAGACCAATGTCTATCTTTGGTTAAATTTTCATATAATAACAGTTTTCATTCCAGTATACAGATGGCTTCATTTGAGGCATTATATGGAAAGAATTGTCAAACTCCAGCTTTTTGGGATGAAGTGGGTGAAAGTAAGTTGATTGGGCCAGAATTAGTAGAAGAGATGGTAGAGAAAGTTCAGTTGATTTAGAAGCACATGAGAATAGCTCAAAGCAGAAAGAAAATTTATGCAGATAACTGGATGACTGATCTTTCTTTTGAGGTAGGTGATCGTGTCTTTCTCAACATTTCTCCATGGAAAAGTGTGATGCATTTTGGTAAGAAGGGAAACTTGAGTCAGAGGTTCACTAGACCGTATAAAATCTTGGAGAAAGTTGGGTCAGTTGCGTATAGATTTTATTTACCTATATGTTTTTCCCAGGTACACAATGTTTTCCATGTTTTGATGTTGAGAAAGTATATGCTAAATCCATCTCATGTTTTCCGCCCATAGGTAGTTCAGTTGGAATAGAATCTCTCTTATGAAGAATAACCAGTTTAGATTCTAGACCATAGAGAGAAAGTGTTGCAGAATAAGGTAATTTACTAGGTAAATGTTTTGTTAAAAACCAATATGATTGAAGAGGCAACCTGGGAATCTGAAAATGATATGAAGGATAAATACCCCCACTTATTTTGATGAGTAAAATTGTGAGGATGCAATTCCGAAAAGGGGGAAGGATGTAACATCCCAGGTAAATAAATAATAATACATATTTCATATTTATTAATATTTGTGAATTAAATATTAATTTTACTTTAAAGGGGTTTTTATTTTCGATAGCGTACCCGATACGCAACAACGGGTTTCTTTGAAATCTTACGTTGCACACTAATAATATAATATTATTATTTTAAATGGTAGTTAACTCCTAGACGTTTTATTGGAGGGAATAAAAAAACAAACTACAATATTATTATACATGATTTTTAAATGTATTTACATTTATCCAATAAAAAGATAGAGGCTTAAAATGTGAATAAATCTAATTTTAAGCATAATTTACTTTAAAAGGCTGATTTACCACCTTTTAATGGAGAACACTCTTTAAATATTATTTTGGTCACTTTAATACATTATAATTGACCAAATAAAATCCTTCTTTAGAATGGGGACATCAAAATTTACTTTGTGTAAATTTTTTGGGATTTTTCCTATAAAGTTCATTCGTAATGAATAGTGAAAATATTGTATTTTATTTCAAAAGTGCCTTTTTATAAAATTTAATTATATGGTTAGATTATCTTTTTAATTGGTTTTAATGTGTAATTAGAATATATGTTTACCATTTAATCCAATTTGGGTCATTGGAATTAATTTCCCTTTGAAATTGGACATAAACAAGTGTCAATCTTTTGATTGTTATTGTTTCTTAAAAACATGATATTTGTTTTAACAATGGGAATTAATTTTAAAATTAATTAATGACACTTTTATGTTTTGAATTTGGAAAAATAAAAATCATTTTTGAATTTGGAATATCAAATATAGCTTAGGCTGAATTTTAGGTATTTTTCTGAAAAACATCAATTTTTGATGAATAGTGAAACCACTTAGTAGTAGTTAACAAAACTGACTTTTTCATTTAAATGAAATTTTACCACTTCTATGAATTGAATTTAGAAAATTTGACATACATGGTTGTTATTAGTATGTAAAATTTGGTTTAATAAGATGAATTTTTTTGGTGAATAGTAACTTTTGACTTTTATTAACCGTGATTAAAGATAACTAAAGTAATTTAAGGTAAAAAGAATATTATAATAAATCAAAATTACCTTACCACTTGTCCAAACCTTATTGGATGAGTAATGTCCGACCATGGGCATCCTTTGGTCAATTTTGGGACCCCATGGATCCACTTATGAATGATAATGACACTTTAGATTAATTAATTTAAAGTAAATCCAAAAATGGCATAAACAAAAGTCTTTTAGTACACTAATTTTTATATAGTGTTATATAAGTCATTTGTTCGACTGTAAATATTATTTAAAAAGATAAAAATATTTATTACATGATAGTATTGTTTATAATTTTTAGACATCGAATAAATTAAATTATTTATGACGCAATAATGATACAGTATTTACCTCATTAATAAATGATTTAAATAAATAAAATTATAATGATTAAAATATTATCCAAAACCTGTCCAATTCATATTGAATGATTTTATTTAGACCATGAGTCATCGTATCTTCGACTATAATGATTTTTGGACCTTTATAAACTGAATACCATTATATAATAAAATAATATTTCCACACATTCCTAAAGAGCCCCTCCTCCCCCTTATAAAAAGAGAACACTTCTAACCAATTCTTCACCCCTATCAAGCCATTTGGCTCATCCAAAATATGCCCAATTAATCTACCTGCATCCCTATCCTCCTCCTATAAGCCCTACCTTAGGCATAGGGCACTTCAAGAAGTCTTTTGGTTGAAACCAAAGGAAGTTACACAAATTAAAGGTAATGATTTCCCTTAAATTGGTTTCTTTTATTTTACTTCGATAACCCATAAACTCTTTTTATTCCTTTATTTTGTAACAACACCAGTATCCTAAATTTACTAGTATGTTGTTATGATATGGATTCAATCATCACTTACACACACCTCAATATAATGGATGAAAAACATAATGTTTCTGTGGATGGGAAACTAACGCCTCACGAAATGATGATTGTTCGATTATCTCCTACTTCCTCTCATGGTGGCCATTATGATGGAACTATATTTATATATTTTATATATTATTTTTATGATTTCTTTATTCATATGTAATTTCCATTTATATAATTCCATTATGGTTTCCATTATGGGTAAATGTTGGGCAAAATCCCTCAAGGTAACATTGCAGTATTTTTGGGTTGATTGTGTTTGTTGACAAAGAAGGTTTCCATGGAGAATTGTTGAGTTCCAGAGAATTTGTTGACAATCCTTGTTGACAAAGAAAGATGACAAAGGAAAGGATGATCTGGAGGTGGTACAAAAGAGCAGTACAAGGTGGCTCCGTTTCCCAGTGTTTGCCAAATTTTTAGGGTCCAAAATCTGGAATTTGGTGAGCATCGCAAAAATAGGATTTCCATGAAGAGCATAATTTAATATGGAAAAGTCATGAATTTCGCGAAGATAGGATGTATGGATTGGATTTCGCGAAGACCAGAAGAATGAAGGTGGTGAGTCTTCGTGATTACGTCAAGCTTCACGAACGGCAGAGGCTAGGGCGCATCGCAGCGGTGAAGGTCTTTGCGAGGGAGCTTCGTGGCGAAGGCATGAAGGAATGTTGACGGTGATTCTTCACGATTACATCAAGCTCCGTGAATGGAAAATTTCCGTGGTGCTTCGCGATTTGGACAGAATTCCGGCGGAAACTTTGGAGCTTCGCGATTTGAGATGACGTGGCGTTGACTTCGCGTGGAAGGGACGAGGGTTGGTGGAATCACCTATAAATAGAGGCTGACCCCTTAGAGCAAAGTAGAGAGAAATTTCAGAGAAAATCCTTTGCTCTCGATTTGCGAAGGTGGTTCGCGGAGCCAGTGTGCTTCGTGAAAGAGGTGCTTTGCGGCAGCTATTGTAGCTCCGCGAAACCTGCGAGCTCCGCGTTGGCTTAATAAGCTTCGCGAGGGCCGTTGCTTTGCGACGGCTTGATCATCGCGAGAGTGCTTCATGAGAGGGCTTCGTGAGAGAGCTTCGCGAAAAGGTAGGAGCTTCGCGAAGGCTTGTTTGAGCTTCACGAAATTGGGAGCTTCGTGAAGTAGGGTGTTTTGCGAAGGTACTTTCCAAAGGTAGTTGCCCAGTGGTCAGAGGCAAAGTGCTATTCATCAGTGGATGAAAGTTGGACTTCAACAGAGCATCTATCAACAGTTGAAGATGCATTATTTCATGAAAATGAAGAGACCTATAGGTTTATAAACTGTAATTGGATTCCCTTCTAGAGCAGTTAGCTTAGGAAGAGGAAGAAGGTGATCCTCTCCACCGGCAGTGAGCCAGAGAGAGAGAAACAGGCAGTGACCCTTGGGAAAGTAGTGAGCTGACCCTAAACCTTATAAGGGCAGTGAGCCTGGGCATAGAGGTGATCTAGCCCGAACCATTGTATCCAAAGCTAGTGAAGAATAGTGGAATTTGGTATGACCAGCAACCTGTCGGCATATGCTCCTTGGACGTAGCCCTTAGCGGTGAACCAAGTAAAATTACTGTGTCATGTCCTTGCTTTACCTTCTGTTTATATTGTACAACAGGAATAGAGAAAGAGTGTTTTTCTTAACAACGAAACAAGATCAGAACGGGCTTTAATTTTAAATTAGTCATACCCTGATTCACCCCCCCTCTCAGGGAATTCATCCTTGTGGACCTAACAGTAAACACGATAATCACATTAGAGGAAGTACAGACCACCGACCCTCAAAGTGATATGACTCGTTAAAGCCATATGTGGGACATATAAGGGACGGAGTTAATGATATTATATATGAAATTATATATGAAATTATACTATAATTATTATATTCCAATGTATCATTATGTTTTAATTCCAATAAAATAATAAATATAAATTAAAGTATTATTCATGCGTACGTACGGCTTACCGTCTCCATGAATAGTGCATTTCATTTCTTACCTCCAAATGATATGTACTGTTATAAATATATATATATACTGGATATATATGATATATATGATATCTAAATAATGATTATCATTCTGGATATAATGGAATATTGGTCACATGGACAACTTTTAAATATAAGGTGTTCATTTTTGACTCAAGTACCAAATACCGACAAAAATAACATTATTAACATGAATGATTACATAATGTTTATAAGAAGGTAATAAGTGATATAAAAGGAATAATAAACTTGAAAAAGGTTCATAGTCAAGTAGAAATTAACTTTAGTTTATTATTCAAGAGATTAATGAACGATCGAGTCAAGTCGGACATGAGGTATGGGACTTCGTCTCAATCTCCTTTCATTGAGGCATATTTAGTTGTATACATGACTTTATTTTATACGGCGTATAAACCCCTTTGAATTTGCATTTCATTCAAAGGAAAACTTTTTATACGAAGGTTTTTACTAAACGACAAAAAGGAATGTTTTTTAACTTAAGCGGTGAGAACGACCTTTCCGCCGCCACGAGTATTATTTGATCTTTGGCTTCCTTAACAAGTCGTAATGTTTTTAAAAGGAAAAATAAATACCATATACTATTTTTATGAATTTTGGTATTGAAAAGGAGTTTGAGAACGGATTTATTATTTCAATATCTTAAAATGATATATTGTTATTCCTATGTGGAAATGTTATCTTTCCTTTATGCTTTTGTTGTCTATTGTGATCATGTTTTGGTTCTTGGGAATTATTTATGTATACGGGTGGTTCCATGATAAACCTTGGGCGGGTGAGCCCGAGATAGCTCTCCAATGCATTGGGTAACATCACGGAGGTAAACGTGAATGTTTCTCCTAAAAGATTTAGAGAATATAATGTGATGGGTATTCCAATCTAACTCCCTATGTAGTTGTGATAACTACATTGTAAGTTTGTTTTGGATGCCACAAGTTACATTTATGATTTATGATTTCTATATGTTATTCATAAATCTTATGTTTTCATGAGGTAAGTAAAAGAGTTTATGTTTTGAATGTATTAATGAACAAATTTTTTCTATCATTTATTAATAACCCTTAATGAGATTTTTATGCTCATCCCAAGTCTTGAAATGTTTTCAGAGGACTTAAAGATGAATAGGGTAAAGGATGGGATCAATGAAAATTCATGCTGTCTAAAACATGGAACTAGACATCACTCTTTTTTTCAAGAGTTTTTATTTTATGAAAAAAATTGAAACTGTGTAGAAGTGTCTACTTTGTAATCTCTTAATATGTAATAGTTATGTTCTAATTCTCTAAAACTATAAACCTGAAAGGATCCTCAATGTGAATTATTCATTTAATTCAATATTATTTAATGTTTAACGTTGAGTCCTTATAATTATACATATCCAAATAATGAAGTGTTGAATAACAAAATACACCACGACGTGGAGACGGTAAGTCGTACTTATGCATGTATGGTGACTTTTTCATTCATAAGATGAATAGAATAATGAATATGGTTGTACCATATTTATAATAACTTAGCATTATTTATATGGTAGTGGTTAAATTATTTTTGTATGGATACAATAAAGAAAGAGGAAGTGGAAGAAGAAAATAACGTTGAAAGAGGTGATTAAGTAATTACCTCCTCTTCTGGTTCTTCCTTTTGATTTCAACAAAAGGGCTCATTAGGATGGATTTCTGACTAATAAAAAGCCTATAACTTGAATTTAGGGTAGCTGGGACAATATTTCATCTGGTTTTGTCCAATTCAAAAGGCTTTGGAGATATGAAATTAAAGGAAGGGGATGCACCCTTTTATAAGAGAGGTGAGGGTTACTTTTGAAAATTCTGGAAATATTGTTTATTATAAACTAAATATTGGTTTCTAATAGCTAAAAATGGATTTATTTTGAGGCTATGGTGTTATGGGTTGAAAATCACTCAACTAATAGGTTTTAGGTAAGTTTAGGTCACCATATTAACCTTATCTTTTAGATTTAGTTCTTAGTTAAATAGTTTAACATTTACCATGACATCTTGTATTTTTATATTAAAAGGTTAATAAAATTAAAATAAAATTTCAAATGAACCTAAAGTGGTTCTCTAATTACATATCTATTAATATATAAATCCTTTGTCTAAACCTTATATTTTTAGTGATATTTTATAATTTAATAAAATAGTAATTTTTTAAAAAACTCATTTATGTAAATTTTCACACTATTTAGTATTTTGTTTTTTTGAATCTCATAAAAACATGATTACATCAAATAAAATTAATTTAATCAACCATAAATGTCATATTATCTATGAAAATTTGTGTTATGCATCAAGTGTCTCAATTTACATATTTTTAAATATTTATAACATTAATTGTTTTACTATTTCATTAATAAGGTAATTACTGCATCATCTTTGTGTCATAAATAAATTTCATTATTTGATGTCTAAAAATTATATATAAAATAACATGATGATTTAAATCTTTTCATATTTATAATGAATATTTATAGTCTAATCTATCTTTTTTTACCCTATATTAAAATTGTTTTAGTTATTAAACATTGAATTTAACACTTTTAACCCTTCTTTAAATAAAATATAATAAATGTCTTAATCTAATCCATGAGGATCGTAATGATCTTATATTTATACAAACGTTGATTTTGGTTGAAATAATCTTATTCAATTCTCATCCAAAATTAAATTTTTATTATTATCAAACACTTTTACGGAAAAAAGTGAGAAACCAAGTCAAGCACTAAAGGGGAGAACAAAGTCACAAAAATGGAATTGCAGCCTACCCATGTTAACCTCTTTAAACAGTTTCAATGATATAGTGTTTACCTGGATGTCCGGTTGTACCATTGGAAGGTCTTCAAACCTGAATTCCAGCTTTCCCCATGATTGGATGTACTTCTCTACATTGATCATTCCATTGTTGAACCCCCGAACCAGAATGAAGTCCTGCTTGTCCATCCATGCACTCTTCTCATCATTGGTGTCCACATTGAAAGTCTTCGTCATTATTATTTCTGCCTCCTCATTAGCAGAGTTGATTGTCAGAACAGTTTCATGAATAACCTCATCCATGCTCCTAAGCATCTCAAGAGGGTTATCATCCACCTACGGTTGATGGATGGCCCCCTTGAGAGGAAGGGGGCCACAATCCTTAGACTTGTCTTTCGCCTTCTTTGCCAATCGGGTATCCATCGGTAAGGGTATATATGAGTATTCCTTTTTCTCCTTCAGTTTTCCCCTTCTATTCTTGCTCCGCCTTGGACTAGGGTACCTTCCCTGATCCTCGTCCTCTGTATCGCCAGCAAAGCAGCTTGATCATTCATCACTGGACGCTCTCTCAGAAGATGTCTCCTCATTCGCATAGGCTCAGGCCAAGTCATTTACAACATCTTGAGCGGGGTCCTCGACTACCAGAGCATCAAAATGATTTACCATCTCGATACCATCGACAACTATGTAACTTACCCTGGCTGCAGCCGCACTCTTACCTGCCTGTTCAAAGGGCATAACTCCTCTGTCGCGCTTGCAACCATCCGAGTTCAGCACATCTGCATAAGAGGCATTACCATGAAATGTGTAGAACCCCTCATCCACCATTTGTGAAACCTACCTATTGTTGACACCTCCAGATGGTTCCTCTACCCCATCCCGAAGCCCCGAAGTAGCCTGCATCTGGAGTTGAAGTGCACACAAATCATTCCTTAGTCGGTTAAAAACTTCAGTCACCAAGGGGTTCACCTCCTGCGATACATGTAGGCCCCTTTCATCGGCACGGTCAGGGGCCTCACCCACTGGGTTCTGCTCAGACACCGCACCCTCATTCACCAAGGGAACCGCCTCCCACGATCCACTCAGTGAGCCCCTTGTATCGGTACATCTAGAATTCCCACCCACTGAAATCTGCTCAGGCACTTCGCGCTCAGCATGAACTTGTGTCCCCTTGCCTCTAACTGTAGTTGCCTCATTGGAGAGACTCGTAGCCCCCCGTCGACAGATAGATTGTGAATGACCCAACTGCTTACATCCCAAACAGAACTCCGACCACGCTCAATATATGTCCGGCTGCTTACACCTAAATTCCTCTCCCACTGTAATCCAGACGTACTCAAAGGGCACCCTGGACACATCCACCTCAACACATACGCGCAGGATAATTGGATGGCACAGGGACTCAGTTTGGCTATCGGAGCCAAGGTATCTCCCGACCAAGTTAGCAATCATACGAATCACATAGGGATTTTGAAACGGTAGGGGGAGATTAGGGAAACTCACCCAGATTTCCACCAATGGTGAATCACGCCGCATATGAAATTCATACGACCATCGAAAAAGATAGAAGTGGGTACCGTTGAAGCTGCGAGGAGCCCCATACTAGGATCTGATTATATCTTCCTCTGACGAGAAGCGTATCATAATATGCCTATTGTCGAGCAGACCCACCGTCGCTCGCTCCTGTAAACCCCATGATGTGAAGACATGTCGATCAAACGAATCAACCAAGGGAAGACGCTGCTTGAAGTGGGCCACTAGGGTGAGGTTCAGAAGGGAAGAAGCTCCATTAAACTCCAAAAGTGAAATTGGGAGATTAGGTCTCCCTTCAAATAGATGTGGTAAAATTTTCTTTTATGCAATTTTGCAAATGTGCCTAAAAGGTGGGTAAAAGATGTTTAATAGTTCAATAAGATTATATATATATAATATTATTAAAAAATGACTCAAATGAATTAAAATGAACTTATATAGGTATTAGCAATCTATCATTACTTAAAAAATATTTAAATAATATTAATAATTATTTAAATAGAATGACAGTTCTAAATAATAACACAGTGTTTTTCACTATTGATGAAAAATTGAATGTTTTTAGAAAAATACCAAAAAATCACCCTAAGCTAATTTGGATATTATGAATGAAAAAGTGAATCCCATTTTTAGAAATAAAATTTATATCATTTAAAAAAGTGGGTATTTCTATTCACAACAGCTAGTTTGATTGGTCATGGTGTCCTAGAACTCGAAGTTGTGGACAATGAAAACTATTTTCTTATTCAAAAAGAAGTGTATCGTGAAAACATGTGGTATTACACTCTTCCCTCCTTCAAAAAATTTCGTCCTCTTAATTTCTAGAATACTAATGCGTAAAAAAATTTGGGTAGTTCTTCATAATTATTTCCTCTAGTTCACACGTTTCCTCTTCCATTTTATAGTTTCTCCAAATAACTTTTACTAGACAAGTGATTTGGTTTGTCAACACTTTTTATCTAGTATTATGAATATTTATTGTCTCTTCACAATAAGACATATAATGTTCTAGTTCTAATTCATGATAGGTGAGTACATTAATTGCGTAAGGATTGTATTTTTTCAACAATGATACGTGGAACGTATCATGAACTTTGGAGAGACTTGGTGGCATTGCCAAACGGTAATCTACAACCATAATTCGTTCTATAATTTTTAATGTTCCAATGTACCTATGATATAATTTACCCATATTACCAAAACCTATAACACCCTTCCATGGAGATACCTTCAATAAAACATGATCACATAGTTGAAATTCCAAATCCTTCATTCGATTAACGGCGTAGCTCTTTGGCCTACTTTGAGGTACTTTGACCTGGGTTTGGATAATCTTCACCTTTTCCATTGTTTCCTCAAAAAGCTATGGGCCTATGGGTTTTCTTTCACCAACATCATCACAACAAGTTGGTGTACAACCTATATTTACATATAACTCTTTATACAGTGCCATCTAAATACTTGAATGGATGTTATTGTTATAAGAAAATTCTACCAGTGGTAAATAATGATCCCACATACCTTGAAAGTAAATTAATCATGATCTCAATAGGTCATCTACAGTTTGAATAGTCCATTCTAATTGTCCATCACTTTGGGGTGGAAGGCAGCGCTAAAACAAAGTTCATTATCTAGGGATTTCTGAAGACTATTCCAGAATCTTGATGTAAAACGGGGATCACGATCAGAAAAAATCGATAGGGGTACACCAAGAAGTATTACAACATCATTAATATATAGTCTTGCTAAACTTTCAAGTGTTAAATCTTATCTTATATAAAGAAAATGTGTGGACTTTGTAACATGATCAACAATGACCCATATTGCATCATTCCTTGTAAGAAAGTTTTATAGCCCCATGTTAAAGTCAATCGTAATATCATCCCATTTCCACTCAATTATGGGAAGAGGTTTCATGACTCCTATAAGATGTTGTCTTTAATTCATCACCTATTGACATACCATGCATATTGACACATAATCAGAAATCTACCTCTTTATGTTGTCCCACCCAAAATGTTCCTTCAAATATATATACATATTAGTACTATCTTGGTGTATTTGGAAATTGGAGCTATGATTATCGTCCAACAATTATTTTTTAGATCAGGTATATTGAGAAAAAAATACCTCCTCCCAAATTTAAAAATTCTATCTTCATATACGAAGTCAATCAATCTCCCATCATTCACAGCGTAAATTTCCTTTTGAAAACCCTCGTCATCAGTCTAATAAATGTTATCCATTCTAGTAACAATGTTTGGAAACCATTTGAAAAAGTGTCGTTGTTTCACCTTCCATGATTATTCCCATAACTATATTTACTAGATCCAGGAACTTAAGATCCCATACAACTCTCATCTTGGTCATAACTCCATGATCCTTTTTTCTCAAAGCTCTTACCACCTTATTTTCCTTCCCCAGGTGGTAGTGTATAGTGAAATCATAATCCTTGAGTAGTTCAATCCAAATTCTTTTCCTCATTTTGGGTTCTTAAATTGAGAAAATATACTTCAAACTCTTGTGATTAGTATATATCTCAAATTTTTAACCATATATATTGTGTATATGTATCATCATAGGAAATATTATATATACTAACTCAAGATTAAGAATAATATAGTTTTGTTCATGAATTTTCAGCTGCTGTGATGCACGGGAAATAACTATATCATTCTGCATAATCACACAACCTAATCCTTTCTTTGAAGCATCACTATAAATAACTAACCCATCATTCTCCTATTATAGAGTAATGATATAAGCATTGACTAATCTTCTCTTTAGTTCATCAAAACATTTTTTACAATCTTTTATCCAATCAAATTTGACCCCTTTACGTGTGATATTGGATAATGGGTTATCCAATCAGGAATCATTCAGGACGAAACGCCGATAATAACCTACTAAACCAATGAAACTGTGTACCTTGGTGATAATCATCGGTGTTGGACATTCTTTTATTTCCCATGTCTTAAAAGGATCAATATAGATTCCATCCTTAAAGTAAATACGACCAATAAAAGAAATATCTTGAAGCTATAATTCCAACATGTTAACTTCTTATATATCTAATCATTTCTACGACTTTTAAGAATAGTGTGCAAGTAGTTTTAATGATCTTCATAGGTTTTGGAGTATACCAATATACCATCAATAGATACCACTACAAATGCATCAAATTATTCATTGAAAAATATATTCATTATATCCATGAAAACAGATGGTTCATTAGACAGTCCAAAAGTCATTATTGTAAACTCATAATACCCATACTTGGTACGCAATGCTGTCTACAAAATGTCCTCCTTCTCTATGAACAACTGATGATATCTTGATTTAAGGTCAATCGATGAAAAATATCGAGTTCCATAAAGTTGATTGAATAAATCATTAATGAAAGGTAGGGGATAAATTTTCATTATTGTTATAGCATTGATTTCTCTTTAATGAATGCACAACCCCATATATCCATATTTATTCTAAAAAAAGAATAGGTGACCCCAAAGAGAAACACTAGGTAAAATAAATTCATTATTACTCAATTACTATAGTTGTTTATTTAGTTACACTAATTCCAAAATTAACTTTCTATAAGGGTTCTTCGATATGGGAATTGAACCAGGAAATAAGTCAATAGAAAACTCAATTTTTCGTTCTGGAGGATGTATCTGTAAATCCTCTGGAAACAATTCAACATATTCTTTCACATTATATACATACTGTATTAAAATATTCCTTTCCTCACCCATAGGTATTTCACTCTTTTCCTCTTCAATAATTTAATTTAGTAGAGCTACTGGGGTAGGATCTAGATGATAATTAGATGGTGGTGTTTCTACTTTAAAGATAATGGATTCTTTATCATCATCCAAAATTGTAACATACTTCTTCTTAAAATAAATTTACACATCATGGTCTGAAAGAAAATCCAGTCCAAGGATTATATCATATTCAATAATGGGTATGATGATGATACCAGTAGATAAAACACGTTTATATTCCATAATGGAAACAAATTCAAAAAACATTGTTGCAATGATACTTTCCATAGAAGCTTTTACTAACAACCCCCCTGTTAAATCAAATTGTAAATATCTAATTTTCTTAGAAAAATGGGAAAATATGGAAGAATGTGATGATCCAGAATCAAATAAAGCATTGGCAAAATTTGAGGAAATGATTAATGTACATGCCACCACGTTATTTGGTACTTCCACATCTATAGTTTTGATTCCATAATCTTTTCATTTTTCACATATCATGTTTGGAGGTATGCTTCCATAATGAATAGTGCCTTCATTTGCATAATTCCCAATTAAATTACAACTATAGCATTCAACATTGATAGCCTGTATCATCCCTTTGCAATCACGAGCTTGGTGGCCTTTTTCTATACACTTGTAACATACTCACATTCCCTTTAGGCATGTACCAGAGTGTTTCTTCCAACATTTACTGGAGGATGGAAATTCAACTTTTCAATTCTTCACCTTATTACTAGTTCTAGAGTGTTCAACAGATCTATTATTCAATTGATTTTTATTAAATTCATAAAACTTAGTGAATTTTTTTTCTTGATAGCACATGATACAATATCTTTGTACAATGAGAAGGATTGTGAGACTAATGCTCGATGGAGAATTGGGTTTAATCCGTCAATGAATTGATCAATCTTACTCCCTGGGTTGCATATACAATATGAAAAATACCTTTCTAACCTTGTAAGGTGAGCATTATAATTGGTTACATTCTCGTCATCCTTTTTCATCTGACTTAGAAATTTCCATTCCATATCCACTCGATGTTCAAGAGGAAAGTATTTTGCTAAGAAAATATATTTAAACTCCTTCAATTGTATAATTGATACTTCTTTATCATCCTTTGTGTTTTGAATTAATGACCAACATTGATCTGCATCTCCAGTGAGGTGATAATCCTCCATGACAAATTTTTCCCTCTCGCTACTCCCCTAATCATGAAATATTTTCTCTATCGAAATTATCCATTGTTCATCTAAAAATGGATTTGTATTCCAATTTAATGTTAGCGGTTGTTTCCTTATGAATCTTTCTAACATTGATCCTCTATGTTGTGGAATAGGGTGCTCTATACGGGTATGGTTATTGTTCATAACTTGAGTGATCTTTCCCAATATGGTTATAATTTTTTCAACACCAGTTGCAACACCAGCTCTACTATAATTATCTTTAGTAGGACGGATATCCCTAAATGGATTACATGCATTGATACAATTTCCATTCCTTCTAATAGGCTCCATTTCTAAACAATAGCATATACTAGATTATTTTATGAATCACAATACATAATTCCAAAATATTAAAATAACTGAAAAAATTGAACAGTTTATATATATAATCATTAATAATAAAAAACATTTTCTTTGAGGATGTATTTACTCTTAAATATATCATAATGGATTGTAATGAAAATCTGAATTATCCTTAGCGTATCCTCCTTGAGTGTCATAACCAAGAGTGTAGCATGACCTGTTTTCGTGCACCAGTTCTCATTAGAGTCTAACTCAAAGTAGTGTTTTTGGGTTTTACCCCTATATACATTTGTTCCAATGCTTCCACTACTTTCTCGAATCTAGAAAGGGATGTATTTCTTGAAAAGTTCACAAAATATCTACATTACCAAAATTCTATGAATTTTTTATATACTAATCCTCAAAGTCTGTATTAGTTTAATGTTCTTTAATCAATGTATTTCAAAATCAAGTTTCTAATGTTTGTAATAAACTTCATATGATACAAACTATAACACCTCGATCCCATTTACCTAGATTCAGTGAAATATTTCATAACATTGGTATTTTCACAAGAGATCACATCTTGAAACACCAATTATATTAGTATACTATGAAGTACAAAACACATACATAAGTTTTACATTAGATTATAGAATGGGAAAACAATAACATTGTGTACCAGTTGAACACACTCATAACCCTTAGCCTATTCCTGCAGGTTAATCATAATATACTACTTCGCATCCTGGGAGAAATATATCATAAGAATAGGGTTATCATAGATACTCAGTAAGGATAACAATATAGTAGAAACCATCACAAGTAAACATAAACGTTTATGGAAATGTATGAGACTAAAACCCAAGCCTTTTAAACCTAAACATCATTATAATATGGTAAAGGTAAATCAAATAATTCAATTTACTTATTTACATGGATATTCTAATTGTTGAATAATCACACTTAATATCAATATATAATTTCATAATGATGGAATGCATAATGTTGGATATCATTACCACATATAGTAAAGGCCTCATGCCAAGACTAGAAGTAATAATTTTTTTCAACGCTTCATTTTAAGACAGTATTTTGTCTCATGATACCTACTGATGCATCGAGGGGCTGTAGTAGGCCCTGCCCATCACCTATTACAACCAATGAATTCCCCCTAAGAAATAGTTGAAACATAATATAGGCATTCATATTAAAACAAGAATAAAAAATGTCAACACATTAACTATAAACCATGAATGGTATAAAAATAGAACATCTATAGTATAATAAATCACAAAACCTTCATTATATTATGGGTGATTGTATCATAATAAATCAACTTCAAACAAACATAAAATCCAATAAAAGATATTGACATATAAGAAATCAATTAAAAAAACTATTTGAGGGAAATATCTCTTTCTATTTTGAAATAATTTAAATTTGAAGGAAACATTTATTTTGAAAATGTTCATATAAGCTTTTAAGGAATGATTCGGTGGTTTATAATGGTGAAAAATAGTCACACTATCTGTATAAGTGAAAAAAGCATTCCTTCCATAATTTTTCGATAAGGTCATAATGTACCTAGTTTGAAAGCGACAGAACGATTCCTTTAAAAACATTATATAAAAATTAAAACAAGTGTATAAATGATTTTTACCCATAGTCGTGTAAATAGTAAAAAATTTGTGAAACACATTTTTTAGAAACACAGATGTAGATGATAAAGAATTCCTAGTAGATACTTACGTAAAAACAATCTCGGATAATAAAGAGACTGTGAAATTTACCCTTAACTATAACTTTTACTTAGTCGAGGGTATGTTAACTTCCTGCATAATGGTGAATTCATTATTATTAAATTATACAAGATCCAAATATATAAATATGATATCATAAATGATCTTCTAATATTTCTTTGTTAATTATATTTCAGTTGTATCATTATTTTAGGTGTTAACTGATTCATTTTCCTTTATATATTTTCATACATATTTAATTTTTATTACAGATAGGTTGTATTTGATTCAAATCCATAATGATATTATGTTTTTAAAAATAATTTTTAATTATAAAATAAAAATTATACTAGATTGGTTATGAAGGAGAACAAAATCTCAACGCGTCCTGAAGACGTTAAGACATACGTATGTATGTGCGACAATATCATTCTATTAATGGTGAAATCATATGTAATTGGATGTAATATTATATATATAGAATCATTAACATTTTATATTTATTATTTACATTAGTCATACTCATTATTATACCAATCCAAGTAATTAAGTGTGGAATAACAAACAACCCCATGACGTAGAGACGGCAAGCCATACGTACCCACGTATGGTGACTTTTTCATTCATAGGATTGATAGAATAATGAATGTGGTTGTACCATATTTATAAAAATATATCATCTTGTATAAGGAACTATATATTTTATTTTATTATGAAGCAACAAAGAAATAGGAAGTGGAAGAAGAAAAGATCATTGAAAGAGGTGATGAAGTAATTACCTCTACTTCGAGTTATTCCTTTTGATTTGAACAATAAGGCTCCATAAGTTGTATTTATGATTAATATATGTACTCTAGGTTGAAGTGAGGTTAGTTGGGAGGATATTTTTGGAGGGTTTAGCTGATCCAAAAGTCTATGGATGTGTGAAATTAAGTGAAGGTGAAGTACTCTTTTCTAAGAGAGGTGGGGGTTACTTTATGAAGAGATTGAAATATTATTTTATTCTAAAATTATTTTCTTTTTCTAATAGCTCAAATTGTATTTTTTATAGGATAATGTGGGATAGGTCGAAAACCTCTCAAAAAATAGGTTTTAGAAAAGTTAAGGTCACCATATTAACCTTATCTTTTATATTTAACTCTTAGTTAAATAGTTCATCATTTAACATGTATTCCTATATTTTTATATCACATGGTTAATAAAAGTACTATAAAATGCCAAGAGAACATCAAGTGGTTATTTAATTAAATATTTATCATTATATAAGTCCATTGGACACGCCTTATACTTTTAGGACTATTATATAATTTAATTATATAGTCTTTTTTTAAGAACTCATTAATGTCTATTTTGACACTTTTTAGTATTCAGTTTTTTTGAAAGTAATAACAAAAAGATAACTTTCAAAAAAAAATCATTTAATCAACCCTAAAATTTTATATTAACCAATAAAATTCGTGGAATGCATAAAAAGTCTCAATTTATATTTATTTTAATATTTACAACATCAATTATTTTATTCATTAATTGATAAGGTAATTAAGGAATTATCATTGCGTCATAGATAAATTTAATTATTTAATGCCTAAAAATTATTTATAAAATACCATGATTCGTAAAATCTTATTATCATTCTAATGAATATTTAGGTTCTAATTTTTCTTATGTGTATCCCTATATTAATAATGTTTTAGTTATTATACTTTGAATTTAACAATTTTAACTCTTCTTTAAATAAAATATAATAAATGTTCTAATCTAATCCAAGGGGATAAAAAAGGAACATATTTTTGAAATATGGTTGATTTTAGTCAAAATGAACTTATCCAATAAAATTAGGACATGTGTTAGGGAAATTATAATATCATTTTTACCTTTAATTACCCTATTTACTTTTAACCATGGTAAATAATATTCAAAAGATACAATTCACAAAAAATTATTTCCATCCAATTGAACCACATTTTACTAAATAATATCAACCGTTCTCTCGTATTTTTTAATTCAATTCATAGAAGCCGTAAAATTATGTTTTATACAAATTTTCAAATATACCTAGAAGGTGGGTAAAAGGCGTTAAATACTTCAATAAAATATTATATATCTAATCATATTATAAAATGACTGCAAGGAATTAAATTTAACTAATATCAGTATTATATATCTATTTTAACATAAAATAAATTTAAATAAATTAATAAATTATTTAAATAAAAAGTTGGTTTTAAACTAAAACACATTTTTTTCACTCTTCATCAAAAATTGAAAGTCTTCAGAAAAATTATAAAAAAATCAACCTAAGCTAATATTGATATTCTGTATCCAAAAATGATGTCCATTTTGAGAAATATAATTTATAAAATTTCAAATAGTGGATACTACTAATCATAATGGCTAGTTTGATTGGTCATGGTGTGCTAGAACTTGATGTTGCGTACAATACAAGCTATTGTGTAATTCAAGGAGAATAATATCATGGATTATTGGGGTGTTACACTCAAAAACACCCAAATCAATGTCATAGAGGAACTAGAAGATACTTTGACTGAGGAAAAGAAGAAAATAAATAATGTAACTATAAAGGCAAATGAAATGTTTAGTTAATTTAATGGATGGGAATATTGGCCTCCCAAAAGTAATATAAATTGATGAATGCCATAAATGTGGGAAGAAATGGTGTTATTAAAATTGATGTATTAATTTGAGAGATCATGAATATAATAAAAAATTGGATCAAGTATTTTTTATATTGATTATTATGATTATAATATATGTAAAATTTACCAGGAAAGAGGTATTAAGTAATGAGATAAGGTATCCATGTTAATGGATTAAATATTAAGTGAAATAATCTAAGTTTTTATGTATTTGGATTCATGAATTATGTTATAAAAATTGTGAAATAAATAAGGATTTCTCAGTTTATGATTTTCATTAATTATTTACAATCATATGTTTAATGGATCAGATGGAATAGAAATGTGATTTAATGGAGATGTTATATTTATGGTAAACACATGATTAAGGGAAATATAAACAATAATATGTTTCTGATGTTAAGATAATGATGTTCGATAAAGTAAATTGAATGGTAAAAAATTACATTGGAATTGATTAATGTCTTTTTGAAAGAGTTAATTATGAAATATTTGATAAAGAATACAATATTTTTAAATTGAATGAAAATTTATAATTATATATGGAATAAGAAAGGATGAATGTTTCTAAAAAGGATTTATAGTAAATAAAGTTATTATCAGGTTTCAATGGAGTATATGATAAAGTTATTCACATATTTGGCACCTAACAAACTACAGAAAAATTATGATATATGGGAGATCAATGTTAATATTGTTTTTGAGAAATTTATTGACCTTCTTTATAATGTTTTGGAAATTAATCTTTCATAAGGGTTACAAGGTTATCCATTTATGAAATGGAATATTTTATAAATTGAATTTTTTTAGATATTAAAGTACTAACTCACTGTATAAGGATTTATTCATATCAAATAACATTTTCCAACCATTGTTTTGTGATAAAGATAGATGGGATGATCCGTCATTCTATTTTTGGATCTCATGCTCAACTAATACCCGAGGAATTAAATTTTATCATTATTTTAATGGAATAAGAGATTAGTGAAAAAATCATCAATGCACAATAAAGGGTGAAATGATGCTGAAATCAAACAATTATTTCTTCTCATTAAATTTATTCAATATTTAGAAAAGGGTTTGGAAATTTAATTTTTCCTGTTATCATAATTTTTGATGATATTAATGACCATTTCAGAATAGTTTTATATATGGTATTTGGTGATTGACCTTATACAGAATATGTTCTCTATAACTCTCCATCAGAACCAGATATTTATATTTCTATACCCTTGTTATCACTTTCCACCTATGTTTTCTTATGTGGATTCCTTTTAATGAGTGAATTTGGGAACCTCTTATTGCTATAAATTAAATTTTCTAAGGGAGTTTTATTATTCAATTTTATGATGTGGGTTTTTATCAAAGTAACTTTGAAGAATTCAAACTTTGATCTCCCTTAAAAAATGTGAGGTTGGAATTCACATTAAGGGGGTAGAATGTAGATCCCTACAGTTTTTATGAAATATATATTTTAAATAATCTTATTTATTTGATAAATTTAATTTCATGATACACCATTTTAATCTTTCAATACATGCAACACCAACTTAGCTTTTGTTACACAGAACGTTGAATTTCAACAAAACGTCATTTTATTATTATATTATCTAAATAATACAATTATAAACTATCCATTAGTATATAGGGTATGAAAATGATTAACAAAATTATAAAAATATGGCTTACACATGTATATATAACTAATTTTTTGGTAACTGATTAATGAAAACAAAACCTTTCTGAATATAAAATGAAACTTTTTTCCTGAATAAGTATTCAAATTTTCACATATTTCATTTATACAAATAAATATAAAAATCACAATTTTTGTATTATATTAATGAAATATATATATATATATATACATATATATCACTCAATATAACATTAAACTTTCATCATATATTTATCATGACCTAATAAATCTACTTTTATGCTCAAAAATTGTATTTTTTCTTAAATTAGTTTTATCTTCTTTCAACAATTTACTTATTCTAAAAATTAATTTTAAAACATTTTTAAATTATATTTAGAAATAAATATACTTTTTATTTGGAAAGGGGATATCAAAATTTTCTTTTGTTAAATGTATTGTATTTTTTGAAACTTTTTATTGTCTTGATGAATATTGAAAAATATAGAATTATAATTGAAAAAATATTTTGATCAAAAAATATTATTATGTCAGACTATAAATTTTATTGGATGTAAATTATAATTATGTAAAATTTATAAAATTTAATTCAATTTATGTCATTGTAATCCATTTTACATTGATTGTGGATATAAAAAAATTATATCTTTTGAATGTTTTCACATTAAAAAAACATTTTATCCCCCAATCTCTGAAATTAATTGAAAATTAATTATATCCATTTTTGTGTATTGAAAATTTAAAAAATATATTCCATTATGTTAATCATAAGGTCCAATTTTTTAAATAGGTCCTTTTTAGTTATGGAAAATATGAATAGTAACAATGGTAATTTTTTTACCAAAGTAAATTAAAAAATTGGGTAATTTAGGTTAATAATAAAGTGATAAGGATTTCAGAACTACCCTAAAACTTGATAAAATGTTATTTATTAAATTTTATTGAACCATTATCACATAAGGATATAAATTGAAAAAATTATTGTCCACTTTTCCATGAAAAATACTTGGATATTATTAAAATCTAGGTGAGTGACAAAATGTCACACTCATACTTTTAATAATAATACTATATTTAATATGGGGTTAAAGAGAATATATTCCTGACCATATATATTATTATGAAATAAAAATGTTTTACATACATCATGGAAATTTATTATATATTTTCTATGTAGAAATAATTATCATAAATAATTAGACAATGATGATGCCGAAATTATTCAACTAATGAAAAATTCAATTACGTGATATTAAAAATATTAAAGGAAATGTAATATAATTTACATATGGTGATCAATGAATTATATAGGATAATAATAAATATTAGGGGTGTATTAAGTGAGTTTTTTATTTATCTTGATGCATGGTGTTTTTTCAATTTAATATAATGAATAATATCAAAATTGACACAAATGATATTTTATGAAAATAATATGTTATTAAATTAGTAAAAAAAAAATAAGAACATAGGTGATGAGATATTATCTCTACTATCATAAATTCATAGTTTATTATTCAATTTGAACCTTATGATACTTTTTAATATTGGAACTGCTGTTATATTAGTTCGAATTAGAATAGGATAACTAAGGGTTAATAAAAAAGATAAAGTTCCAAATTATAACTAAAATTGTATAAAATATATTTTTTTGTTGGGATTACCACCCTATAACTCATTATATTATAAATTTTTCCATTTTAATGTATTTTTATTGAGATTTAAGTTTCTATAAAATAATCATTTGAGAATTTCAAAAAGGTTCCCCTCACGTTCATTATAAACGAAAACCTCTTACCTCATAAAATTTCACCACATTGATTCTTCTAGATTGACCAAAAACTGAAAAAACAATATTCTCCACTTACCTAACCACATTGTAAGGATGTTTTTGTCTAATAATATCATCTCTAGAGTCCATTAGACGAGATCCAAAGGAGCCATTTTGAAGAAGATACAATCTCTCTAACAAATCAATATCATTTCCTAATCTTTTATACCTACACTAGACCTACGATATATATCATAAAATAATAACTTAATTATCCTTACTTTGAATAAATTTTATTATTATTAAAAAAAAGCCACATTACTACCCATTTTCAATCTCAAGTGAAATGAAAGTATAATTCATGTGTACGTACTACTTATCATCTCCATGTAATGATACCATTCATTTTCCATAACCATATGATACGAGTGGGAATTATAATGGTTTTAATGTTTATATATGAAATTTCATAAATAATTAAACTTTTGGAATGATAATATCATATCTAACTTTTTACCACACAATCTTTCAGTAAATTATAACATCGCTCTGCATATGTACGACTTACTATCTATATGAAGTGAAGTGATTTGTTTTTCATATATATTTTACATGGATGGTAATATGGATAAATATTATGAATATATATAAAAACATATAACATAAAATTGATTATATAATGATATTATATCTTATAATTTTATTTCCTTTTATATGAATTTTAAATGAAGACAATGTTCATGCATAAGTACTTCCTACCATATCCCTGAACATTTTATTTTATATTATATCTATAACATTTAGTAATTACCATGATTACATAAATACTGTATATATACATATATATGATATTTAAAAAAATTATCATTTTTTCATATTATTAAATCATTATCTATGTAAGAGGATAAAGGATAACAAGTCAAAACCTGAATGAAAAATAAAGTAGTTATAACCCGAACAATAACATTAACATGGAATTGTTAATAAGAGAAACAATAAAGTCATAATTAAAGAATATATGGTATTATATATAAGAATATGGTTATATAGTATATTTTTAATAAATTTATTTTTAATATACATGAGTTTTTTAACATATTTGAAGAATGTCAATACATAAGTTTAGGAATTTTTGTCTCAATTTTAATTCTTTTAGACACATTCCTTATATACTAAATATTTCTTTTATGTGGTGTATATGATGAGCATGAATTTAATTTCTGTGTATTATTATGATTATTATTGTATTTCTAGATCTATTTAATTTTTTGTTATTTCATGGGGTATATGATTGTATGGATTATAATGTGGTAAGTGTTAATTTCACGATTTCGTTACTATTCAGGATTGTCTATATGCAAGTATTTACTATGGAATATTTATATTCTATGTCCATGTTTTGTAAAAATATTTTTTAAAATATTTTTAATATTCATGTATAATTTTTTCAAGTCATTTTTACAAATTTTTTATTTATTTCTAAATTTTTTGGTATAAATAATTTTATCATTTTCCAAAAATGGTTCTTTGTGACTTTTTCGAAATAGAATGAACAGAATTTTTAAAAATTAAAAAATGGATGAATCTTTAGACTTCCATGATTCTTTAATGACTTTACGATTATCTTACAATATTACAAGGTTGCTTTCAATGAAAATTGTGTGTTTTAAAATTTCTCAGCGTTTTATGAAAAGAAAAATTTATCAATGAAGAAATGAAAATGTCCTCAAGAATTATTTTCAAGGGATATATCATAATTATTTTTCATATTTTATAAAATTATTTGATGATATGTATGATTTAATGTGGATATTATTCTCATACACTATCCTTATTATTCATACTATTGTTTTATTTTTATGATGGAATTAGATTAATGGTATCCAATTATTTTCCATGGAATATGTTATTATTGAATGATGTTTGGGAATCATATTTCATTTTACATGTTCTAATATGATGGATGATTTTTGTTTTTATGTAACACAGATTTATGATTTTCATTATATCATGGGTGGGAAATATATCTCCTTCTAATGCATTGTGTAAATATGTATATCTCCTGAAAAAAACAATAATGGAATGGGATGGGAACCAGGTTTAGTAATATAAAAATTGAATGAGGAGTGAACTCGGTTCCGTAAAAGACTTTTTCCACTATAATAGTTCAAGATATTAGGCTTGACTAGTAAGGAAAAACATTTTTGTGAATATTTTTATGCCAAGAATCCATTTTAAGCTCTCATGGAATGTGTTAAATGATTATTTATAAACATATATGATTTATTCCATCACTAGATATCATAAAATTTTATATAAAGGAAATGTTTTTTTAAATGCTTTGATTATGTACTTTTGACTTGTGATTATTTTATGATTGTTATCTCCCTTGTTTAACTATATTGAGCAAATTATCTCACCATTTTCCTACATTTTTTCCCAAGGTATAAGGAATGGATTTAGGTAGGGGTACTATTGGAGAAGATCATTTTATAAAAAATTGAAGATATTTCACCAGAATATAAGTTTTATTCCAATTTTTCAAATGAACTAAGCTAATATGGTCCCTGGTAATGTGCTTTTATGTTTTGAAAAAAATAATATAATGTCTATGTATTTTAATATTGTGTTTTCATATTTGGTATCAAAGAAATGGATTGTTTAATCTTTGAAAACTCATATAATAATACTTTAATTATATCACTAGACCTTTTATATGGTTATTCATTAGGTTTTATATCAAAATAAGTTTATTTTTTCAGAGATTAGATACGGTGTTATTGGTTATACATCTTATAAGTAATTTTTCATAGTTATTTGGTTTTCTTCTATGATAAGTGTTTCTTAAGATATAAATTCCGATTTTAGTCAATTGTAGGAACCAAAAGGAAACGAGTTAATGTTAAATGTGGGAATTTTTTTCTAATAATCAGCCAAATGGGATGATCACTTGAGTGAAAGAAGTTATGACCTTTCCTAATCAGTTTTCATGGAACATGATTACAAATGTGTACCATAACCAAATCTTAGACTCACCCAGGAAGTGAAGGATAGAGTTTTCTTAGAAATATGGTAATGGATAACATGGAGTAAATATGATTCAATTTACTTTGTTTCAAGAATGTGGGAATAATCAACCAATTTGTTTTTTTAGGAACAATAATATGTTCTGACAATGTATAATAAAGACAAAAAGAATACAACTACAAAGGTAAAATGAAATTTTCAGGTAATGCAATCGATAGGAATATTGACAAGCCTAATATACTATGAATTGATTAATTATTTAGATATTGAAGGAATGGGTGTTATGAAAATTGATGTCCTAAGATTAATTCTCATTATGATAATCATCCAGGTGGTACAAGTAATGGTTATATTCATAGTGCTGATGAGACTACAAGTTAATTGAGAAAGGAAAAAGGTATTAAGATATTGGATATGGTATCATTTTTAATGTTTTAAGTATGATCTAAAATAATTGAACTGTTTTTCTATTTTGGTTCATGAATCATTTTATATAAATTGTGAATATATAAGGATTGTTCATATTATATTTTTTCAATGTAATTACCAGAATATGTTGAATGTATTCGATGGACTGGAAATGTGATTTAATTCAAAAACTGATATTAATGGGAAAATAATTAAGGGAAATATAACCCTTAATATGTTCCAAATGTTAAGATAATTATATTTGGATAATGTAAATTGAACAGTACTAATTATGTTGGAATTTATTAATAACTTGTTGAAAATTTTGATTATTCTATTATTGATGAAGTTTACATCATTTTTGTATTTAAGGAATATATCAAAAAATATTTGGAATAATGATGTATTCATGTTTTAAAGATGTTTTTATGGTCATTCATGATATTATCATTTTTCAAGATAGTACATATTGAATGTATTCACATGATTTTTATGTGACAAAAAAAGATACTTTATGATATTTTGGGGAATAATGTTAGAATGGTTTTGAGAAATTTAGAGACCTCTATTCTATGGTTCTAGAAAATCATCACTCAGAAGGGATAAAAGTTTAAGAAATTATGAATTAGATTATGATAAACATTGAATGTGGTTTTAGAGATTAAATTATTAACATTCCATATGAGGTTTTGTTCATATTGGATAAATTTTCCTAACTGTTATGTAGTTATAATGAAATATGGAACAAACTATCATTTTTATAGATCTCATGTTATGATAATAAATTAGGAATTAAAAATCCATCATCATTTTTCAGATTAACATATAAAGTAAAAAACATTCCATGGATTAACAAAGGTTGATATTGTACTGAAATCAGGTAAATATTTGTTCTCATGAAAATTATTCAATATTAGGAAATGTGTCTTGTTATTAAATGTTGTCTAGTTATCATCATTTTTGATCATATCAAATGAACTTTTGAAAAATATGATAGTTTAGTTCTATTTTCCCCAGGCCCCCCACAACCCTATTTTATCTAGCATTTCTACCCTCACACTGGCGATTTGTGGCGCTGCATTCTCATTCTTCATGATGATTGTAGGGACATAGTATTCTCTTAGGTTCGTGCTTCTTTTTCTGGTATTTTTTCTTCTTCAGTGTGTCAACTATTATTTAATGGATTTTCCATTGGCCAATTTTTCTCAATATCCATATGTTCTTCATCTCCCTCTTCCCTCCACATGTTTCTTATCATCTACACCAACCTTTATGATCTTTCCGAATTCATCCCTTGATTGAATGAAATCCCTCATTGGCTTCTTATGTTCTAGGAATTTTCCATTGGAATCTCTAGTGTTTCCCCTTGGATTAGGGGTAGTATTTCTAGTCCTTAAGCATTGGTATGTCTCCCTTACTTCGATGGTGCTCATTTGGATCGACTGGACTGTGTCTCTCTACAGGGGAAAGTGGTTTTGTGTGCCTAAAGGGTTCAGTCATTCGACTGGGTTTCTTCCTTTTTGGATTTTTTGTCAATGTTTGATGACTCTTTATGGGATTTTTATGGTATTATAGTTGAGGTGAAATGTTTTTAATCAAGGATAATCAATGATTAGTATCACTGATTATATTTTATGGTTTGTAATTACTTTCATATTCGATATAAATCTATTTGGTTTATCTAATTATGGTTATACAGGTGTTATGAACATGAGTTTGATTTTGTCTCGTTGTAGTGGGGTTGGAGATGGGTAAGATGTTTAGATATGGTAGAAAAGGTCCTTGAGGCGATGACATCGGGATTTTCAGTCGATAATGACAATGTTGTGCTTGAGGGGTTGACCTTGTGCACATGATTATAGTTTGAATTTTGAAATTGCTTTGGGTTTTTATTTGTCATCTGGTATTTCTGTTAAATTTTGTCTATTTTTTGTATTGTTCTTGTGAATGTTCTCACTCAAACCATAAATAGTTATTTTCCTAAAAATACAAAAAAAAAATATATTCGTTTTTCTAAGAAATTATCTAGATCTATTTCATCTGTGGTTTTCTGTTCATTATCATTATCTTGAACATGTTCTTTATCACTCTCCATCAGAACATGATTGTTAGTTTTCTCTTCTATGTCAATGTTTTATCTTGCGAAATATCTTCACCAATGTGAAATAATAGTAATATATTAATTTGGGTAACCATTAGGTTTCCACCATTTCCTTATTAAATGTAGTTTTAGTATTCAATTTTACAATGGGGATTTCTATGAATGTAACATTTTTGGTTTAAAATATTAATGACCCTGAAGAATTTCGTTGGAAAAATTTATTTCAAGGGGGTGGAATGTAACACCTAAAGATTTTTATGAATTATTTTTTAAATAATACTATTTCTTTGATAAATTTAATTTCATGCTCCTCCATGTTATGCTTTTGCTACATGTAAAACTGGGTTAGCCTGCGTTAGACAAAATATTGAGTTTCTATGAAATAACTTTTTATTTTCATAATTATTTAAATAATATAATTATAACACAGTCATTATAATAGAGGTTATGGAAAGTATTAACTGAATTATGAATATATTTCTAACACACGTATATATTATTAATTCTTTCTTGACAAATTAATTAAAATAAAAACCCTTCTGAAAAAAAGTAAATCATTTTTCCAGAAAAACTATTTAATTTTACCAAAGTTCATTTTATAACAATAAATAAAAAATATCAATTATTAGATTATATCAATGATATATATATATAATATTCAATCTAACTTTTAACATCCATTTATATGTTTTATAGACACAATTAATCATGTTTTAGACATAAATATTATATTTTTTATAAAATTAGTTTTATCGAATTTCAATTGGAAACTCATTATAGAAATATGTTTTAAATTTTTGTAAATTATATTTGAAAATATAAATCTATTATATAAAATAGATAAAACAAAATATACTTTTTAAGGATTTTGGGGGTTTTTTCTGAAATGTTTATCATTTTTATGAATATAGAAAAATGGTGAATTTTAATTGAAACAAAATTTTAATCTAAATAATTTATAGTGTTAAATTATATTTTTATTCTCTATAAATTATAATTTTATAAATTTTATATAATAGAATTCAATTTAGGTCACTAAAATCAATCTCACATTTAATTTTGATAAAAAAACATTTTAGTCTTTTAAACTTTTTCATTTTAAAAACTTGTTTTCTCCATCCATCTATGTGATTAATTTTATTTAATTTTATCCATTAATATGTATCGTATTTAGAAAAATGGATTCCATAATTGGAATTTTAGATTCCAAATTCAGTTAATATGACTGTTTTATTATAGGACAGTATGAATAGTAACATTAAAAATTTGTGTTACTATAGTAAAGGGGAAAATTGGGTAATTTAGGTAAAAAATAATAGGATACGTTTTATAAGAGTACCATAAAACTGGCCCAAATATTATTTTATAAGGCTAATTCATCATTTAAAACATAATATTCTATCCTTGAATAATTTAATGAACACCTTTTGTTGGAAAAAAATGGATATTAATAAAATGAAAGAGAGTGACAAAATGTAACACTCTAAATTTTAATAAGAATAAAATTTTAGTATGAGGTTAAATAGATGAAATTCTCCACCATTTATATTATTATGAAATAAAAAATATTTATATACTTCTTGGATGTTTTTTTAAATTTTTATATTGAAATAATTATCACATATAATTACACAATGATGATTCAATAATTATTCAATTAATGGAAAACTAAATTAAGTGATATTAAAAAAAATTAACAAAATATAATTTCAATTAATTATGGTTCTCCACAAATTTTATAGGTGAATATGACATATTAAAGTTTTATTATTTGAATTTATTTGAAGTTATCATATTGTTTTGATTCTCTTAAATTCAATGTAACAAATAGGGTCAAAATTTACAGTAATGATATTTTATGAAAGTTATATTTTATTAAATTAGTAATAAATATAAAAAAAGAAAATAAATAATTAAAGATTAATATATTGTCTTAAATATCATAAATTTTCTATTTATGGTTCAATTTAAGCCTTATATGTAAAAAATCCTACCTTTTAATATTGAAAATGTTGTTATCATAGTTAATATTAGAATAGGTTAACAAAGGGTTAATCAAATGTAAAATGTTCAAAATAAAAACAAAACATGTCTAAAATATATTGGTTTATGGTATTTCCACCGTACCTCACATTATCATATAATTAAATTCCATTTTGAGGTATTTTTATTTAAATTTAATTTACTATAATTTTATCATTTCATAAATTCCAATAGTGCACCTCACATTCATGAAAAGATACACCACCCCCTCATCATATTTCTCTAATTTTAACCATCTATATCATCAAAAATCATACAAATTAACTTCTATACATACCTATTCACGTTATATAGGTTCTGGTCTTCCCAAAAGGCCAACGCTATACTCTTTTAGAGGAAATCTAAAAGAGCCATTTCGAAGAAGAAGTTCTTTCTCTAACTGATCACCCTCTATTTATACTCTTTTATACCTCTTATTAATATATTATATATATCATTAGATAGTAAACTCAAAATTAAAAAAAATTATTAAATTTTAATTCGATCTTGAACACACCACTATACACCCCATCCCATCACACAAGAAAGGGAAGTATCGCACATGCGTACGTACGACTTACCATCTCCATGTGATGATAAAATTTTATTTTCAATCAACTTATTTCATGAGGTGGAATTAAGGCATGTTTAATGTTTATATATAATAATTACACATAATTATAATTCTATAATGATAATATCATATCTACCTTTTACCACTTAATGTTCTCCAAAAGGGCAACGTCACTCTGCATATGTATGGCGTACCTTCACCGTGACGTGATGTGATTCAATTTTAATATATATTTAAAATATATAGAAATAAGGAATAAATTTATGAATATATACAATATATATAACACAAAAAAGATACTATAATGATAATTTATCATATAATTTTTTTTCCTTTTAATATGAAAAGAAATTGAAAATTATGGTCATCCATACGTACGACATACTGTCTCCATGAACAGTGTATTTTATTTTATATCTCTATATTTTATGAATCACCATAAATACATACATATATATATATATATGATATTAATACATTTTTTTCAATATATATAATATTAAATCATGTTATATATAAGAGGAAAAAAGATAAAAAGTCAAAACATGAATGAAAAACCAAGCAGGTTACACCCAAAACAAAATATTAACATGGGAAGGATCCTATTAAAAAATATTCCATTTTCGATAATTATAAAACTGAGTAACTAAAATGAGAAATCACTATCATTTTGAAAGTTTATAGAAAGGGAAAAATAAATTTATTTAAAATTACATACTGTTTAAAATTATTTCTTCCCATAATGAACATTAATTACTGCCTTACGAAATAGTATTTAAAAAGAAAATTAATAAATCAAAATAAATCTAATGAATATTTTAAAATTGTTGAAGATGAATTTAAACTTTTAAAGTATTTCATACACAAAAATATTTTTATTAAAAAACTCCACCTATATTTATGAACACATATAAAAAGGTAAAGAACAATTAAATCAAAGATATCATCCCTAAAGGTTCATCTTCTTAATTAAAAATAAAAGTGTAGATTGTATAAAAGAACCAAAATGTGTTAAAAAAACTAAAAATTTGTCAAAACACCAATAAAATTAATTATAAATATTCCATATTATCCATAAATTTAATATATTTACCAAACATTTTGACAAATAATAGTTCATAATTTTGTTGGAGTTATTGGTTCCCAAATACCAACCACCACTGTACATTCGATTACATTTATCATTCATGGTGTTTGAATATAATATAATTTCTTATCACATTCTAATTGTACATATTCTAGATAGTTTATATGATACATTCCTATGGATACATTCTTTGTCAAAAGTATATAGTAGTTCCCAAAAATGATGAGATACTTTATATCATTGGATGAAATTTTTTAAACCCATGTTCAATAGAAAAAAGATTTATATCTGACATGAAAAATGATATAGTCTATTAGGGTTAAGAGGTTCATAAGAAATCAAGAAATCATCTCATGGAGTTCTACTATGGTAATATACAAAATATAGGTTATTATATTAGAACAACTAATTGGAATTCCTCATGTTTCATGTGTTATTTTATATTTCTATATGTGGACTGGTTTCGCCCAAATTTACCCATGTTTTAAGGGTCAAGCGGTCGCTTGTAGTGTAGCTTGGGTTGTCGAATCCTCAGAGACCTAAGAAGAACCTTTAGACACTCAATAAAAAGAGATGGATTTTTGGCTATGAAGTGTCCAACTTGGGTTGATTTTATATTGTTTTGAAAGAGCACTAAAAGATCTATGTGAATTCAAATTATGAGAAAATGAGTTGATTCTATGTTATTGCTCGGGGTGGATTGAATGAATTCCTTTTTTTACGATTTTAATTTCATTAACTAGAGAAGGATTCATGCAATGAATTAAAACTAAACTCATCACTTACTGATTAAACACCTTAACAACATATGATAATCACCTATACACTTTTAGGATCATTTTCATGAGCACTCCACGTTAAAGGATGTAATTAGCACATGAAAGTGGGGTGAATAAATTCAATAAGGATGTGGAAGAATAAAAATCATTGAATGAAAGAAACTCAATTAAAAGAAATTAATAACATTTAGGGCATGACAAATAACTTCAAATACAGCCCCTTGATACTCCATTGGATCAACCCATAAAAGAGCTAGCCCCCCATTGATGACAATTTTTCAACGGAAGCGGAAATTAGACTTATGAGGGTGGAATTGAAGAAGTAGAAACAACAAAAATAACGATCACTACACCGTTGTGTGAACAAAATCACAAGGATTGGGGTGAATAAATTCACACCTTGAGGCAACGGTATCAAGGTGATATGGAGAATAATAGAACAAGAGAAGAAGAAGAACTTTTATTGAAGACTAAGGTGATTCGAACAACTTACATGAGAAAGAAGAACATTACAAAGGAAAATTGGCATAATAACATTACAATGAAAAGAAAGCACCAAACATCCCTAACTCCACCCCCACTACTACCTTAAATAATAAAAAATGAAGCCTTGGCCTAGCCCCCAACATCCCATGTGCCTTTAATTAATTATGTTGGGGAAAGGTGGGTGGAACATTAATGATGAGAGACTTTTCCACTTCTTGCCCCAAAGTTGCAGCCAGCTTGCATCCACCGGAAAGACGCACCTAAAGGACCATCTATAATGCCTAATATGAGTGGGCCCTAGAAGATTTAAATGAAGCCCCGGATGTCCCCTAACCTCCTGTAAACGTGAAACCCAAAATACTCTGTGGTTCGGGAGATATGATTGAAATAGTGGGCTGTTATTCTGGGCCACAGAATCTAGCCAAAAATTAAATCTTCAACTTGGGCCGCCTTAATAACCATAATGGAGGATGAATTAGCACTAGCTCCAGAAGAATGGTATGTTCCACTATATATCTTCTAGTCTTCTATAAATTTGGGGCTTCATTGGGCCAGTATTGTGGGCCCCAGTGTCCGATCAGTGGGATGATATCCAATCTGCCTTCTCCATAATTGTTTCCTTTAATCGCCAAATATCTCCATCATCCTTTATTAATAATCCATTGATCCCTGAATAAAAAATGTTCCTAATTAAGTGAATATCAATTTCCAAAAATATCAAATTAAAATATGGATAGTTACATTCATTAAAATCATATGAAACATTGGGCCTAAATTGGTGCACATTAGGCATGAAGTGCACAAATGATGAGAATGGGTGTTCAAAATGTAAAATGCACTAAAATGGTATGTATGAATAGCAAGGAACATGAAAACTACATATATTAGCAATGATTATTAGCCTCTTACAGTAGATAATCACACCCCCCAACTTGGGTTTTGCTAGTCCTGAGCAAAATATATCTCACAAAAATGAAATTCGAATGACCTTTTCCAAAAACATTTTAATACACATTTCTCACCCAAAGATCACATACCAAATAATTATGAAACCCATCAAAATCATTTAAAACAAGCTATGTACACAGGTATATCTCAATCCCAAGCTCATTCCTTTGTTCAAATTCAGTGCCATATTTCATCCAAATTCAATTAAGCATGATGAAGTGTTGTGTGTCACAATATATATGAGGGTTCATTTACATTCGAGGGAGAAAAGATGGAAGTGCTAGGAGCAATCAAATTTTAATAATTAGATGAGTAATCATTTTTTTATTTTGTTTTTTTTTTGGTTTTTTTTTTTGCAATTTTTCCATGGTAATTGAAATTGAACTCAATCGAGTCAACCCATGTAGCAAGACTTTGCCGATGACTCCCAGGCTCAAAGACCTTAGGGCACCAAGTGAAACTCACATACTCGGGCATCATCTCAAGTTAAATCAATCAAAAACGAATTCAAATTACCACAAATAGAGATAAAATTCCCAACTCTGGGCTAGAAAACTATGGAGTCGCGATCCCCAAGTGCCGAAAGCCACACATTAGGTCAATTCATTTCTCTACGTGCAATTGATTTTTTTTTTGAATACTCATGTTAAAATTTAAATGATCGCCAATCCATTGCTATTTATTATGGGTCCCCAAGAACTCAAACTAAGACCCCACAATCTAGAGGACGTGCATTGTGTTTTTTTATTAAATGGATGAAAATATAACAGTGAAAAATCACATCAAACAACCGCACTTTCCAATATCTATGCACATGAACATAAACTTTCATTAAAATCAGAATCAAGGCATGTAAAATTATTTGATATCCAATTTCAGAGTTTGGAATGTGTGTTATCATGTTCAAGGTTAATGGAATTTTTCCTTCCACACATTTTCATCTCTCCCCCAACTTGGAATACACTGTCCCCAGTGTTTAAAGAATTGAAACAGAGAAGTGGAAGGATATAAGTTCAACGAATACATTGAAAATGAAAATTATGGAATGAAGTCACCTGGTGGTTGATGTTGAAAATGCATTCCCATGTCTCCCTTCAGTTCTGGTTTATCTCCCAATGGTTTTGACGGTTGTGACCATCTTTTCCCAATGACCTATGACATGCCTTAAATTTTTTTTAATATATATATTTTTTATATTTTTTTTAACCTAAAAAAAGTATAAATAACATACACTCATGATACATTGTATTCATTATATTTTCTGGGTAAGGTATTACTCAAGGATCACACCGCGTGACACGGATGAATACGATGCTCCCCTTTCATACCCATCCGTACTCATAAAATAAGAACATGTCAAAAATCTATTTTTTAAATACCAACAAAAATATAAAATAAAATAAAATAAACTGATGATACATTGTCTTCTTTATATTTTCTGGGTAAGGTATTACTTAGGTATCAAACCATGTGACACGGGTGAATACGATGCTCCCCTTTCGTACCCATCCTTACTCATAAAAGAAGAATAGGTCAACAGTCTATATATATATATATATATATTTTAAATAACAAAATGAAGAAGAAGGAAAGAAAGAAGAAAAAAATGATTCACAAAGATTAGAAACATGAAGACCATGGGTTGCCTCCCGTGCAGCGCTTTTGTTTAATGTCGTTAGCCCGACATGGATCCTAAATCTATCAATTCTTTCCTAGTTCATAGGTTGGCTCTGATAACTCTACCTCTATTTCATGTTTATTGAATGATTCAATGAATGGTTTTAACCTATGTCCATTGAACTTAAAAATGTTACCACTTGTGGGATCCTGAATCTCTACTGCCCCATGGGGGTACACATGTTGAACTATGAATGGACCTGACCATCTAGACCTTAACTTTCCCGGGTGTAAATGAAGTTTTGAACTATACAAGAGCACACATTTTCCCAGTTCAAATTGTTTGACTTTGATATTCTTAGATTGGTAGGCTTGAACTCTAGATTTATTTATCCTTGAATTTTCATAAGCCTCCATCCTAAGTTCCTCAAGTTCATTAAGATCTAACTTCCTCTTTTCTTCGTCTAAAGAAATGTCGAAATTCATTTTTTTGATTTCCCAAAATGCCTTATGCGCAATTTCAACAGGTAAATGGCATGCTTTTCCATAAACCAACTTATATGGTGACATTCCTAGGATGGTTTTGAATGCTGTACGATATGCCCAAAGAGCATCCAAGGGTTTCTCAGACCAATCTTTCCTAGAGGGGTTGACAGTTTTTTCAAGAATTTGCTTATTCTCCCTATTTTCTTACTCAGCTTGACCATTGGTTTGAGGATGGTACGCAGTGGAAACTTTATGAGAAATTCCATACTTAGACATGAGTGAAGAGAATGGGCGATTACAGAAATGGGTTCCACGATCACTGATTATAGCCCTCAAAATTCGAAATCTAGAAAAGATATGCTCTTTTAGGAATCAGATCACAACTTGATGATCATAGTCTTGGTGGGAATGGCCTCAACCCATTTTGAGATGTAATCAACAGCTAAGAGGATGTAGAGGTATCCCTTAGAGTTTGGAAAGGGTCCCATGAAATCAATTCCCCAACAATCAAAGATTTCAACAACTAGAATGGGAGTGAGGGGCATTTGATTTCTTTTGGAAATGGATCCTAATTGCTGACACTGAGGACAACTTTTGCATTATTTGAAGGAATCCTTAGTGAGGTTAGGAAAGTATAAACCACTTTGGAGGACCTTTGCATTGGTTTTCTTTGTAGAAAAGTGGCCTCCACATGCCTCTCCATGACAAAATTTTAGAATGGACTCTTGCTCAGACTCGGGAACACATCTCCTGATGATTTGATCAGGGCAGAACGTGAAGAGGTAAGGGTCATCAAACACGTAGTGTTTGACATCAGAAAGGAATTTCCTCTTAGATTGGGTCCCCAGGAATTTTGGGATGTCACCCATCACTAAATGGTTTTCTATGTTAGCATACCAAGGGAAATCACTCACTGAATAGAGGTGCTCATCGCGAAATGAATCAGACAAAGAGAGGTGGGGTGAGTTGTCTTTGAATTCCATCCTAGAGAGGTGATCAGCTAAAACATTTTCAACACCCTTTTTATCCTTAATGGTTAAATCGAACTCTTGAAGAAGAAGGACCCACCTAATCAATCTAGCCTTGGCATCTTGTTTTTGGAAAAGGTATTTTAGGGCTGAATGGTCAGTGAAGACAATGATGGGTGATCCGAAGAGATAAGACCTGAATTTCTCTAAAGCAAAGACAACAACAAGCAGCTCTTTCTCAGTGGTGGTGTAGTTTATTTGTGCATCATTTAAAGATTTGCTTGCATAAGAAATGGCACATGGATTTTTCTCACACCGTTGTCCTAAGACTGCACCTACAGCAAAGTCAATTGCATCACAAATGAGCTCGAAAGGAAGTTTCCAATTTAGATATTTCATGATAGGTGGAGATATAAGAGTTGACTTGGGTGTAGAGAATGATTCCTCAGAGCTTTCTGTCCATAAAAATGGAGCATCTTTTACCAATAGAGCACAAAGTGGTCGAGAAATAGAGCTGAAATTCCCAATGAACCTTCTCTAAAAACCAGCATGTCCTAAGAAGGACCTCACTTCCTTAACAGTTTTAGGAGAGGGAAGGTGATGAATGATGTCAACTTTAGCTTTATCAACTTCAATCCCTCTACCAGATACCAGATGACCTAGAACATGTCCTTCCCTTACCATGAAATGGAATTTTTCCCAATTTAGTATGAGATTATTATCCTCACACCTTGACAAAACCTTTCCAACATTTAGAAGGAATCCCTCAAAAGTATCCCCAAAGATGGATAAATCATCCATGAAGACCTCTAAACAATCCCCCACCATGTCCGAGAAGATTCCCATCATGCACCGCTGGAAGGTACCAGGGGCATTACATAAACCAAAGGGCATGTGGTTGAAGGAAAAAGTGCCGAATGGACAAGTTAAGGTCATTTTTCCTTGATCCTCTAAAGAGAGTTCGATTTGATTATACCCTGAGAATCCATCTAGGAAGTAGTAGAATTGATGACCTGCCACTCGCTCGAGGACTTGATCTATAAAGGGAAAGGGGAAATGGTCTTTCATGGTAAAAGAGTTGAGCTTCCTATAGTCAATACAGACTCTCCATCCACTACTAACCCTTGTTGGAAGCATCTCTCCATCATTATTGTTTATTACTGTGATTCCATCCTTCTTTGGAACCACATGGATTGGGCTAACCCACTCACTCTCAGCTATAGGATAGATGATACCAGCTTCTAACAATTTCTAAAGTTCTTTTCTCACTACTTCCATGAGATTAGGATTGAGTCACCGCTGAGGATGACGACATGGCTTTGAATCGAATTCTAGAACAATTCTATGAGTCCTGATAAGTGGTTTAATCCTAGGAATATCTGATAGGGTCCATCCAATGGCTTTCTTGTGTCTCCTAAGGACATCTAGAAGCATCCTCTCATGATTGGCTTTAAGAGAGGAAGAAATGACAACATGAAAGGATTGATTGTCCCCTAAGAACTCATACTTGAGTGATGAAGGTAAAACTTTAAATTCAAGATCAGAGTGGTTATCACTTTCCAAGAAAGGATGAGACTTTGTATTGAACTCAGTTTCTTTGTTTAGATTTCTTGACAAAATTGGTTCCTTGTGAAGAGAATTTTCATCAACTAAATTAGATAGAGTAGTTTCATGAAGGGATATAGACTCGATGTTATTGATTTCACCCATGCTATCATTGGTTGGTCATTCTAGAAAATCATCAATAGAGCAATCTGAAAGAGAATCAATCCAAGGAGACAAATTTCCCTCATGTGAACAAAGAAAATCAATATCTTCTTGACTTAAACACCCTTCGGTAATTCCTTGATGTTCCTTGAGTTCACTATCAACACTACCTCTCCAATTAACCTCATGGATCTCTTCATCATCCCCAATTTGAGATTTTTCATTATAGATGTTCAAGTCTAGACTCATGTTTCCAAAGGTGATGGCCATGTTCCCATTTCGGACTCTGATAACAGAGTTGATTGTTTCAATGAAGGGACGACCAAGGATGATTGGGGTTTTCTCCCTAGGACCTAAGCTTGGGTGATATTCTAGAACAATGAAGTCAGCTGGGTAAATGAAATTTTCAACTTTCACCAAACCATCCTTTAAGATCCCCTTTGGAACTCGAATACTACGATCAGCAAGTTGAAGAGTGACAGATGTGGGTTGGAGTTCTTCAATCCCTAACTGACAATACGTAGCATAAGGAATGAGGTTCACACTGGCTCCTAGATCAAACAAGGCTTTGACAACTTTGTTCTCTCCAAGTTCAACATTTATGTAAGGGCATCCCGGGTCTTTCATCTTTGGAGGAAGGGTTCCTTGGATTGTTGTGCTAACATTTGCTGCCAGAAGGACTTGGTTCTTATGTGAGAATTTCCGTTTAAATGTGCATAGGTCCTTAATGTATTTTGAGTATGAATGAATGGTTTGAATGGCATCGAGGAGTGGAATGTTCAACTTGACATGTGAGAATATTTCCCTCAATGTTTCACTCAATTCAGGCTTGGTTTTCCCCCTCACGCATTGATGAAATGGGGCAGGTTGTGGGGTTGTTTTTTGAAGAGTTGCTTCTTTCACATTTTTATTAGTATCTTCAGTTTTTTCATGTGTTTCATTTGAATTTTCATTATATTTTGAATCTTCAGGTGGGTTTTTAACTATTTGTTCAGGTTTCTCAATTGATTTCCCACTTCTCAAAACTGTCACAGCCTTTAGTTGTTCATGAGTTTTTTTGAGTGCAACTTGTCTCCCCCCTTGATGTTTGTTGTGGAATGGCATGTGTGGGCATGGGTGCCTTTCAAGATTTGATGGTTTGAAGTTCTTGTTTAAGGGACGAGACTTCTTAGTTCATCCTTTCCATTTGTTTGCACAGTTGTTCAAGGATTGGGAGAGGGGCAGATTGGGAAGGGGTTTGTGTTGGTTGGGTTATCCCAGGGGATAATTTGGTTGTGGATGGGTTGTTGGTATTGGAATGGAGGATGTTGGTATTGGACTGGTTGTGGTTGGAATTGGTTATGGTTTTGAAAATTTTGTGTAGGGTAGGGGTTTGGTCCTTGTGGTTGGCTAGGTTGTTGGTTATCATTCCATCGGAAGCCTGGGTGGTCATTATACCTTGGGTTGAATGTGTTTGGGTATTGAGGCTTTTGAAAGTTTAGGGCATTGACTTTAGCAGGTGGTCCTCCTAAAAGAACATCCTTGATGGATGGAATGGTTGGGCAGTTGTCTGTTTTGTGGTCATGTTTTTCACAGATTGTGAAAACAAGGTCTACAGAGTGGATTTCATTGAATTTCCTATGGTCTATCTCTTCAACCTTCCAAGAGAGTGCTGCAAGATTCACCCTAAGGCTTTCCTCTTCACTATGTGTATGCATTCCAGTAGTTCCTTGAGGATTTTCAGAATAAGGTGATGTTCCCCATGTTTGGTTTTGTTCAGCAAGGATTTCTAGATACTCGTAAGCATCATTTGGGGATTTGTTTTTAAAGGTCCCATTACACATCATGTCAATGAATTGTTTGTTCCCTGGGCCCAAACCTTCATAGAAAATTCTTACTTGTTTAGGAATAGAAAAACCATGGTGTGGAACCATGTATAGGTTGTCTTTGAACCTCTCCTGTGTTTCATAAAATGACTCTCCCTCTTTTTCAAAAAAATTTTGAATGCTCTTTTTTAGTGCAATGGTTTTGTGATGGGGGAAGTATTTTTTGTAAAATTATCTTTGTAGTTGGTTCCATGTGTGGGTTGATGAAGGTCTCAGATTATTTAACCAGTTCATTTCTTGATCCTTAAGTGATAAAGGAAAGAGCCTCATCTTAGCTGATTCAAGTTGATGTGGTGAGCACATGGTTTCAATAATGTCATTGAACTCCTTGACATGAAGGTAAGGCATTTCTGACTTAATCCCATGGACGGTTGGAAGGTGGTTTAGGACATGAGGTTTAAAGACATAGTGGGCATCTCCTAGGGCAGCATGCCTAATGAAAGAGGGTTCATTGGACCAGGTAGGTGTAAGGTAGTCATTCATGGTTTTATCGGCTGCATTCCCCAAATTTGGGGCTGCCTTATTTGGATTTTCATTTTGGTTCCCGCCCGGGTTTTTGAATTGGTTTCTTTGAAGACCCTCCATTGAAATTGACCCAATCTTTAACTCTGGGGTATTAGGAAGGTTAGGATCCAATCGTGTACTTGACCCCCTTATCCTATGACTTTCCACCCTAACTAGTCTGTTTGAGTTATCGCGTGTGAAGGCGGACATGCGCCAAAAAAAGCAAGAAATAGAAAAGATAAGAGATCTTGGGTGAGAATAGAAGAATGGGGGTGAGGAAAGAAGGTTTTTGTCTAAGGAACTTACTTGGTCCCGGCAAAGGCGCCAAAATTTGGTTTCGCCCAAATTTACCCAAGTTTTAAGGGTCAAGCGGTCGCTTGTAGTGTAGCTTGGGTTGTCGAATCCTCAGAGACCTAATAAGAAACACTCAATAAAAATAGATGGATTTTTGGCTATGAAGTGGCCAAATTGGGTTGATATTAGATTTTTTTGAAAGAGCACTAAAAGATCTATGTGAATTCAAATTATGAGAAAATGAGTTGATCCTAGGTTATTGCTCGGGGTGGATTGAATGAATTCCTTTTTTTACGATTTTAATTTTATTAACTAGAGAAGGATTCATGCAATAAATTCAAACTAACCTCATCATATACTGATTAAACACCTTAAAAACATATCATAATAACCTATACACTTGTAGGATTATTTTCATGAGCACTCCAATGTAAAGGATGTAATTAGCACATGAAAGTGGGGTGAATAAATTCAATAAAGAAGTGGAAGAATAAAAATCATTGAATGAAAGAAACTCAAATAAAAGAAATTAATAACATTTAGGGCATGAGAAATAACATTAAATACATCCCCTTGCTACTCCATTTGATCAACCCATAAAAGAGCTAGCCCTCCATTGATGACAAGTTCTCAACAGAAACGGAAAGTAGACTTATGAGGGTGGAATTGAAGAAGTAAAAACAACAAAAATAACGATCACTCCACCGTTGTGTGAACAAAATCATAAGGTTTGGTGTGAATAAATTCACACCTTGAGGCAAATGGATCAAGGTGATAAGGAGAAGAACAGAACAATAGAAGAAGATGAACTTTTATTGAAGACAAAGGTGATTCGAACAACTTACATGAGAAGGAAGAACATTACAAAGGCAAATTGACATAATAACATTACAAGGAAAACAAAGAACTCAACATCCCTAAATCCACCACCACTACTGCCTTAAATAAGAAAAAATGAAGCCTTGGCCGATCCCCCAACATACCATGTGCCTTTAATTAATTATGTTGGGGAAAGGTGGGTGGAACATTAATGATGAGAGACTTTTCCACTTCTTGCCCCGAAGTTGCAGCCAGCTTGCATCCACCGGAAAGACGCCCCTAAAGGACCTTCTATAAGGCCTAATTTGAGTGGTCCCTAGAAGACTTAAATGAAGCCACGGATGTCCCCTAAGAGCTTGTAAATGGTCAACCCAAAATACGTTGTGGTTCGGGATATATGATTGAAATAGAGGGATCTTTTTCTAGGCCGCAGAATCTGGCCCAAAATTAAATCTTCAACATGGGCCGCCTTACTAACCACCATTTAGGACGAATTAGCACTAGCTCCAGCAGAATGATTTGTTCCCCTATATGTATTATATTCTTATATAAATATTTGGCATCATTGGGTCTGTATTGGGGGCCCCAGAGGCCGATCAGTGGGATGATATCCAATCTGCCTTCTCCATAATTGTTTCCTTTAATCGCCAAATATCTCCATCATCCTTTATTAATAATACATTGATCCCTGAATAAAAAATGTTCATAATTAAGTTCATATCCATTTAAAAAAATATAAAATTAAAATATGGATATTTACATTCTTTAAAATCAGATAAAACATTGGGCCTAAATTGGTGCACATTAGGCATGAAGTGCACAAATGATGAGAATGGGTGTTCAAAATGTAAAATGCACTAAAATGGTATTTATGAATATCAAGGCACATGAAAACTACATATATTAGCAATGAATATTAGCCTATTACAGTGGCTAATCATGGACCTATGTAATGATCCATTGAATCTGATATTGTTATTAATGTGTATCATGAAGCAAATTTTAGATATATTTCATATACTATGATGATAATAAATCACAATGGAGTGGGATATGTTGGGTGTTTCATTAGTGGAAAAACATTAATTAATAATGAATTTGTGGAATTTCCCATTCCATTGGAATATAATATCGCAATACCAATGCGATTAATTTTCCATTCCATTATAATATAATATCATAGTACCATAGATGGCCTAGAATATCCATTTTATGTCCATGGCCATATATTTTAACTGTATATTTAATTTCAAAATGTCAAAGAAAGAGAGTTGAATATATTGGTTTAGGATATAAGCTATGAAACCATTATTGATGAGAGATATTAGGGAAAATGGATTATATTATACGATTATGGTTAATATGAGGTTGAATGTCATTGTGACAATAAATATTTTCTGTATATATTGATTATCATGTAACTATATGCTAACCGTGGAACATAAGTAGTTTATCCTAATGACAAAGAGAAATGGGCCTAATGGGTAACACAATATAGGTATCCAAGAGCATTGGTTAAATTATTTATAGGTTTATATATATTAGAATATTATTCCCAATTGTAAGAAATAATATATAATTAGTTTTGTTAGATGATCTGATGTGTCTATTTATCAATGTATAATTCAATTTAATTTATTTAAATAAATAAATATGTTTTATTCCAGGTCTTGTAAATAATGAGTAGGAAAAGTATAACAATTTATTGTCTGATGAGAATGTAATATTATTTGATTAACTAATAAATTATTTATTATGGAGATAAAATATTTTATCAGCCCACATGTTAGGAATATTTCATGTAAATAATAAAATTAATATTATTATTATTTAGACATGGGTTACTCAAATGGTTCATAGAAAATTAAATGGAAATTGTGGAAGTAATATTTTTACTAATTATTTATATATACCACAATTTTGAATTCCCTTTTTGAAACATATTATTACTGCCAATTATTGTGGATAGATTTTTTCTCTATAGATAATTCTCTCTATCCACAGACAATCTCAAGAATGTCCATTCAATGAGAATAGGTAATCCTTATCCATCATATCCACCTATAATAGAATTGAGACAATCCAATTGATCTTGCTTGTATTTGAAACATTAATCAACAGTAAATGGTATAAGGCTTTGGGATATAAGCACTTATGTAATGACCCAAACATTTATAAAAAAATTCCCTTTGTAAATGAATTAAATTCGCCATTATTTATTATGGGTAAATAAAAAATGATATTTTTTGTTTTATTATATCCTATCACATTTAAAATATAGTTAATCATCATAAAATTTGATAATATAGTTATGTAATAACAATTACATGATTATTATAAATATAAGGGTTTGATAAATCCAATTGACATAGACATATGAAGTGATGTCCTTGAACAGTAGTATCATAACATATGAATCCAATTCATCAGAGCTTTTAAGGGGGATTACATCACTAAGATATTCCCTTGACCAGTCTCATGCTATGATCCAACAACTAAATCATCAGAGAAACCATTTATGGGAGAAGTTCAAGAATATTGAGATAACCTATGATGCACTAACCCCAGTTTCCCAAAGTCAGCAAATTATTTTCTTATGTCGACATGATGACATGAAATCAAATCCTAATGGATATATCAGTTTAGTAGCCTTGGAAAACTAGATACAAACATAAGTTTTACATTACATTCAGAATAGAAAAAACATAGATATACCATTGAAAAAACACATTCCTCTTATATTATTACTGTAGGTAAGTAAAAATATATTTAATCACATATCAGATAAAAAATAAAACATAATAAAGGGTTGAGATCAGCTACTTGGTAATGATAAACAATATAGTGGAAGCTATCATAAATAAGAGTAAAATATTAAGACAAAGAATAAAAATGAAAAACATGCCTTTAAAACATAATATTCAACATAATATATCAAGAATAAATAAATCAATGCCATTTTTACATTCACATGGATATTCTACTAGTTGAATATTCACATGAAATATTAACAAATAATCTCATAATGTGGTAATGCATAATGTCAGACATCATAACCACACCTTTATGGCCTCATGCCATGACCATACATAAACAGGTAAAAACCCAATATAGTTTGTCTAATGAGACCTAATTAATCATCAATGGGCTATAGTGGGACTCACCCATAACATACTATGTCCAATGAATTCCTCTTATGAAAAGTTTAAAATAGAACCAATATAAACATTTTTATTAAAACTATTATACAAAATGTTAATACGTTTACCGTACTCCATTAATGGTATCTAAATAAAACATCCACAATTAAACATATCATAGAGGATTCAATACAATATGGACAATTTTGTCAATATAAGACAACCACAATTAAGAAAAAATTCAAACATATTATGTTCACATAGATGAAAATAATCTAATAAAACTATTAAAACTCTTTGAGGGAAAGTCATTTATTACTTTGAAAACATTTAAATGTCATGAAATTAAAAAATAAAACATTTATTTTGAAAATAACCTAGTATTATTGTAATTTAAGCTTCAAAAAATTAATGATTCATGACGGAAGAAATAACCTCTCTAGTCGTATATGATAAAAAACATTCATTACATAATTTTTTGAAAATTTAATAAAGTACTTCATTTGGAAAACATAGATAATACTCTCTTCAAAACGTTTTATAAAGAATCAAACATGGAAAAATGAATTTAATAACTTTTTGATAATATTTTGAAATATATTTTTAATAATCTTAGACATGAATGATAAATTTGTCCTAAAAGATACATACGTGTAAACAACCTTAGATAAAAATGAGACTCTGAAATTATCACTTACCTTGTACTTTACATTAGTTAAGGGAGTGTTAACCTCCTGTATAATTTTTAATGTATGTTATTACATTATAAAATAACCATATCCATATTTATTATATAATATATGATCTTATTATATCATTTTGTTAATAATAGTTCAATGTTACCATTGTTTAAGGTGATTCTTAGGCATGTTTTTTTATTGCAAGTCATTTTTTAAGAATATGATGTATTTTATTCAGATCAATAATGATAAAATGTTAATAATTATTATTTTTACCCATAATATAAACATTATAGTCACTCTTTAATGGTTCACGTGGAGAATGAATCTCACATCCTCATGGAGATGGTAGGTCGTACATATGCATGAGAGACAAAATCATACCATTGATGGTTAAATGGTAGGAAATTGGATGGTATATTAATTATATAGAATCATTATCATGTTATATTATTTATTTATATAAATTATATTCATCATTATACCCAACCCTAATAAATTAGTGTTGAATAAAAAATTACAGCACGTTATAAAGAAGTCAAGATGTATGTACGCATGCATGGTGACATTGTTATTTATAGGATGGATAAATGGAGGAATTCGGTTGTTAAATAATTATAATAACATAAAATAATGTATATGATACTGAAGTTATTACCTTTCTATGTAAACAACATAAAATGGTTTGTATAAGAAGACATGAAATTGAATGGATTTGGTAAAACAATTAGAAAGTTTTTGAGAATGTATTTTGGATTTTCACAAAAGGACTTCATAGGATGTCTTCAAGATCAATATATGGCCTATAAGATTAATTTAAGGAATTATAGAGGATAATTGGGCTTGCTTTTTCTGATCCAATGGGATTTATTATTTTGAATAAAAGAGGTGTATATGTTCTCTTTTATAAGAGTGGGGTGGGGTACTTTTAGAAACTCCAATACTATTAAATTATTATAATTATATTTTAGAATTAAAATACATAAAAATTGTGTTATTTCAATTATAAGATAAGGATGAGTTGAAATACTCTCAACTAATGTTTTTTAGATATGTTTATGTGAAACAACTAACCATATATTCTGTATTTAAACCTTAGTTAAAAAGTTTAACAATCACCATGTTTACATGACTTTTTATAATATAGGGATAATATTATAATTTCAAAATGCCAAAAGAACCATAATTGGATCATTTATGGAATCATTACCATTATCCTAGTTATTTTAACAAACCATATAAATTTATCAATTTTATAACATTTAATAAAATATTATTTATTTTAAATTATCATTGATGTCAATATAATACTATTAAATATATGCATTTGAAACTAATACCCAACTAAAATGATAACTTATTAAAAATGAATTCCATAAATAACTGACAAGTATAATTTATCTATAAATTTTGTTTGTCATTATTTTTATAAAAATATATTTATTCTAAAATTATTAATATCATTTAATTGATTCTTCCATTAATAATTCAATTACTGCATAATTATTGTGTAACCATTTAATATAATAATGTAATTCTTAAATATTTAAATAAGTATCCCTTATGATGATAAACATTTATCTTTAAAACTACTATTTATATTCGATCATATCACTTATATATCTTCATATTAAAAATGATATAATTATTAAAATTTGAATGTGACATTTTTAACACTTCTTTAACTAAAATATAATGAAAGTCTTAATATAAAAAAAGTGGATTTAACAGGATCATATTTTCAAACTAATGTTTTTTTGGTAACAAAACACCAATCCAAGGAAATTTGGAAAAATTTATGTGTAATATTATATTATTATAATATTATGTTTACCATTAATTACACTATTTACCTTTAACTGAGGTAAAAAAATCCGAAAGTTTCTATTCACCAAAAATTATTTTGATCCTATTAGACTAATTTTTTTCTACTAATTACAATCATTTAAGTATGTTTTTTGAGATTCAATTAATAGAAATTATAAAATTATGTTTAATTCTAATTCGTAGATTTGGTTAGAAGGTGCGTAAAAGTGACTTTCAAAAGTTCAATAAATTTTTATATCTAATACTTTCATAAAAATGGTTCTAATGACCTACATTGGGTTACGAAATATTTTCAATATCTATTGTGACTTTCAATTTTTTTTTATTTGAAATAATTATTTAAATTAAAATGTATGTTTTTAACAACAATGTTGTATTTTTCACTATTCATCAAAAATTAAATCTTTTCAAATAAATTCCAAAAATTCACCTCTTCTATTTTACGGTTTCTCTGATGAACTTTTACCAGACCAGTCATCTGATTTCACCACACATGTTATCTAGTGTCGTGAATCTTTATAGTCACTTCAAAATATGAAATATTGGGTTCCTGTTCTATTTCTTTGTAGGTCAATACATGCATTGTCTTTGGCATGTATTTCATTAGCAGTTATATATAAAACACATCATGATCATTTGAGAGACTTGGAAGATTTTACAAATAGTAATCTATAACTCCAATTTGTTCCAAAATTTCCAAATATATGATGTACCTAGAACATAATTTTCCCTTCTTACCAAAGTGTATAACACCCTTTTATGGAGATAACTTCAGGAAAACATGATTCCCCACTTGAAATTCCAAATCCCTCCTTCGATTATCATCATAGCTCTTTTTACTACATTGATTTGTTTTAATATTGGTATGAATAGTATTCACATTTTATGTCATTTCACCAACATGTTCTGGGCCTATATGTTTTCTTTCACTAACATCATCCCAATAAGTGAGGTGTATAAAATCTCATTGAATATAACACTTCATATTATGCCATGAGAATACTATAATGGAAGATATTTCTATGGGAAAACTCTAATAGAGGTAAATAATAATCCCACATATCTTGAAAGTCTTGTGAGAAAAATCTCAACATGTCTTCTTTGGTTTGAATAGTCCTTTTTGATTTTCCATCAGTTTGAGGGTGGTTAGCAGTGCTCAATTGTAGCTCCTTATCTAAGGCTTTCTGAAAATTTTTATATAATTTTGGTGTAAAATGTGTATCCCGATCCGAAACAATCGATATGGGTAGACCATGATCTCTTACAACATCATTAATATATAGTCTTTCTAAATGTTCAAGTGGTAAATCTTCTCTTATAGTAAGAAAATGTGATAATTTGGTAAGACGGCCAATAATAATACATATCACCTCATTTATTATAGGAGTCATTGGTAGCCCAATGATAAAGTATATCATAATATCATCCCATTTCCACATATGTGTAGAAATAGGTCGCATGACACCCCTAGGGTGTTTTCTTCTAGATTTTACCTGCTGAAAAATTAATCATCTCAACACATAATTAGAAATATCCATCTTCAAGTTGTTCCTAATTATAACATTCCTTAAAATATCTATTAATAATAGTTACACTATGGTTTATAGAGAAATTGGAACTACGATAATCATCAAATAATCCCCTTTTTAGATCAGGTATAGTGGGAACACAAAGCCTCTTACCAAATTTCAAAATTCCATCTTCCAAAATAATTTTGATCAATCTCTCATCAATCACAGCTTTAGTTTTCATTTGAAAATAATTATCATCAAACTGAGAACATTTTATCCTTTCAATTAATGACGGTTTGGTGACCATTTGAAAAAGTAGTGATGTTTCACAATCCAATATAATTCCCAAAACCGTATTTACTAGACCAATGAACAGAGGATACATTTAAACTCTAATTGTTTTTATAAATCCATGTAATTTTCCTTTCAAGGCATCCACCACTTTATTTTCCTTCATAAGGTGGTGGTGTATTGTGAAATCATAATCATTGAGTAGATCAAGACATCTCATTTGTCTCATGTTGTGTTCATTCTATGAGAAAATATATTTCAAACTCTTGGGATCTGTATATAGCTTAATTCATTCACCATAGTGATAGTGTCTCCATATCTTCAGATAAAAAATTACTTATGCGAACTAAATATCAAAAGATGGGTAGTATTGTTCATATATTTTTAATTTTCTAGATGCATAGGAAATAACTTTATAATTCTTTATAAGGACATTACCAATTAATTTCCTTAATTGATCACTATATATCACAAACCCATCATTTCTGGATGGTAGAGTCAAGATAAATTCAATGACTAATCTCCTCTTCAATTCATCAAAACATTCTTCACACTATTTTTGTATAAATGAATTTAACCACTTTACATGTTATATTGGTTAACGGGTTATCCAAACGATCAAAATTCTAGATGAACCACTGATCGCAACCTGTTGAACCAATAAAACTGCATACCTTGGTCATACTCATCAGTACTGTCCATTTTTGGATTGCAATTTTATTTCAAGGATCAATAGAGATTCCATCTTTGGAGACAATATACCCGTGAAAAGAAATTTCCCAGTGGTTGAATTAATATTTTCTAAACATCCCATATAGTTAATTTCTTCAAAGAGTCTTCAAAAAAATATGACAAGGTTCTCGTGGTCTTCATAGATTTTAGAGTATACTGATATATACTCAATAAATACTATGAAAAAATCATCATGATATTCCTTTAACAATATGTTCATTAGATCCATGAAAACATAGGGTGCATTACTCAATCCGAAAAACATTACTATAAACCTTTAATTCCCATACCTGGTTCATAATGCTATCATTGGAATATCTTCCTTCTTTATACACAATTAATGACATCCAAAATGAAGTTAAATCTTTGGAAAATATGGAGCTTCATGAAGTTGATCAAACAAGTCATCAATGTGAGGCAGGGGATACTTGTTCTTTTTTGTAATAGCATCGATTTATCTAGTCATTTCATTTCAAAATTGATCAATCTTTATTCTAAAAAAATAAATTGGGATCCCTATGGAGAAACACTAGGGAAAATAAATTCCTTATTACCCAAATACATGAGCTGTTTCTTTCTCTCTATTAATTCCGTAATGGTCATTCTATAATGAATCTTTGATATTGGTCTTGAATAAGTGATTTAATCAATAGAAATATCAACTTCATGCTCTAGGGGGTGTCCAGGTAAATCATAAATTAAACACCAGTTCATATCATTACAATAGTTAAATCCTAAATTTGTATATTTCCTTCTTCATACCTAGATGTCATTTCATCTTCCTCTCAAAGAATTGAATTCATTAAAGCTATAGGTGGTGGGTTTTGATAATGATTCAGGTGATGATGTTTCTTCTCGAAAGATAACAGATTCTATATATTCCTCTTGAATCATAACATCCATCTTCTTAAAATAAATTTGTCATCATATTTTTCTAGAAAATCCATACCATGGATTTTATCAACGTCGACCATAGTTATGATGATAAATTCATCAGGTAAATCTGTTTTATATGTGATAATGGGAACATCATGACACATCATTATTGCAATGAGACTTCTAATATGGTTTTTGACTAAAAACTCCATTTATAATGTGAATAATAAATATTTAATTTTAAATAAAAATTGGAAGATATAATGGAATCTAAGTATCCAAAATCAAATAAATCATTGGATAAATTTGAGGATATTATTAAAGTACTAACCAACTCATCATTGAGAACTTTAACAACAATAGTTGTGACCATAAAATCTTAACCTTTTTCCCTTGTACTTCTTAGGTAAACTTTCGTTGATAGTTAGGACAATAATTTGAATAAAGTACCATATATTTAAAATTTTAGAATTGGTAATTAATAGCTTCTTTCTTCCCCTAGCAATCACGAGTTTGGTAGATTTTTTCCCTACCCTGGTAAAATTCTCACATCCCTTTTAAATATGTATCAGAGTGTCTCATCCCACAATTAATGCAGGGTAGAAAGTAAAAATTTCCCTTCTTCCCCTTACTTCCATTTCCAAACTGTTCAACATCCCTGTTGTTCAGTTTCATTACATTAAATTCATAAGACATACAAAATTACTTTTCCATCTTGATATCACATGAGACTATACATTCGTATGATGAGAACGATTATGATACCAATTCCCTATAAGGACCCAGCCATAAACATTACATAATATTGAATTAAATGAATAATTCTGATTGACGATCTTTTCAGGTTTAGATTTTTACAGAATTAGTTCATTACCATTACATAACAACATGAATATTGCATGTAGAAAATTCTACCCAATATCCATTTTTTTCATAAAATAAATACTCTTGAAAAAAAGAGTCATGTCTAGTTCCATTTTTTAGAAAACATGACTTATACTTGATCACATCATTGACCTTATTCATCTTAAAGTCCTATGAAAAACATTTCAAGACTTGGGATGAGCATAAAAATCTCAATAAGGGTTATAAAAAAAAGAAAGAAAACATTTGTTCATAAATACATACAAAACATGAAATCCTTTACTTACCTCATGAAATCATAAGATTTTAAAAATAACACATAGAAATCATAAATCATAAAGGTAACTTGTGGCGTCCATATCATACTTACATTGTAGCTACCATGGATACATAGGGAGTTACTTTGGAATACACATCATTATATATTCCCTAAATCTATTAGGAGAAACATCCATGTTTACCTCCATCACGTTACCCAATGCATTGGAGAGCTATCTCGGGCTCACATGCTCTAGTATTATCACCGAACCACCCGTATATGTAAATAATTCCGAAGAACCATAACATGATCATAAGACATATCAAAAGAATAAAGGAAAGATAACATTTCCACATTGCAATAACAAAATATAATTTCAAGATATTGAAATAATAAATCCATTCTCAAATCATTTTCAATACCAAAATACATAAAAATAGTATATGGTATTTATTTTTCCATTTAAAAAGATTTCGACTTGTTATGGAAGCCAAAGATCCAATAATACTCATGGTGGCTGAAATTTCGTTGTCACCACTTATGTAAAAAAACCTTCCTTTTTTTCATTTAGTAAAATGCTTAATATAAAACTATTCCCTTTGAATGAAATGAAAATACAAATGGTTTTATACACCATATAAAATAAAGTCGTGTATAAAAATAAATATTCCTCAATGAATAGAGATTGAGACGAATGCCCTTACCTCGTGTATTAATTGACTCGATCATTCTTTAATCTCTTGAATAATGAACTAAAGATAATTTCTACTTGATTAAGAACCTTTTTTAAGTTTATAATTTTTTTATATCACTTATTACCATGTTATAAACACTATGTAATCATTTATGTTAATAACGTTCATTTTTCGATATTTGGTACTTGAGTAAAAAACGAACACCATGTAATACAAGTTGTCCATGTGGTCAATAGTACATTATATCCAGAATAATATTCATGATTTATATATCATATATATCATATATATCTAGTATATACATGTATTTATAATAGTACATAACAATTGGAGGTAAGAATTGAAATGCACAATTCATGGAGACGGTAAGTCGTACGTACGCAAGAAGGCTACTTTCATTTCTATTTCTTATTCTAATGGAATTAAAACATAATGGAACATAGGTATATTATAATTCCAGAATAATTTTATATATAATATCATATATAATATCATTAACTACATCCTTTATACGTCCCACATATGGCATTAATGAGTCATATCACTTTGAGGGGGCAGTAGTCCACACTTCCTCTAATGAGATTATCGCGTTTACCCATAACGAAAACCATGAAGGCATGCTATAAATGGAAATTACAGAAGCATAAAGAAAACATAAAAATAATATATATCCAATATAAATACAGTTCCATCATAATTTCCACCCTGAGAGGCGGTAGGAGATAATCAAACAATCATCGTTTCGTGAGGCATTAGTTTTCCATCCACATAAACTTTATGTTCTTCATCCATTAGATGGAGGTGTGTGTAAGTGTACTTTGAATAATTCTCATAAAAACATACTAGTATATTTATGATACTGGTGTTGTTACAATAGAAAGGAATAAAAATATTTTAGGGGTTATAGAAGTAAAATAATAGAAAACAATTTAAGAGAAACTCTTACCTTTAATTTGGGTAACCTCCTTTGGTTTGAACCAAAGGACTTCTTGAAGTTCCTTATACCTTAGGTAAGGCCTATAGAAGGAGGAGAGGGATTTTTGGAGATTAATTAGGTAGAGTTTGGACAAGTCAAAAGGCCTGAGATGTGTATGGAATTTGTTAGAAGTGGTCTCCTTTTATAAGGGAGAGCAGGGGCTCTTTAGGAAAGTGTGAAAAAATTATTTTATTATAAACATATATTCTGTTTAAAAAGGTACAAAAATAATTAAAGTCGAATATAAGATGACTCATATTTGAAATAAAACCATAAAAATAGAATTGTACATGTTTTGGATAATATTTTAAACATTATAATCTTATTTATTTAAATCACTTATTAATGACGAAAATATTGCATCATTAATGTGTCATATATAAATTAATTTATTTGATGTCTAAAAATTATTAAAAAAAATACCATGATTTAGGAAATAGTTTTATATTTCCAATGAATATTTATAGGCGAACAAATCACTTATATATCACCATATAAAAATTAATTTACTAAAGGATGTCTGTTTTGTCGTTTTTGCCTTTACATTAAATTAATTATTCTAATGTGTCATTAACTTTCATAAGTGGCTCCATGGGGACCCAAAATAGACCCAAAGATGACCATGGTAGGAAATGACTCATACAACAAGGTTTGGACAAGTGTTAAGGTAATTTTGAAATATAATAATATTCTTTTTACCTTGAATTACATTCTTTACCTTTAACTGTGGTAAATAAAAGTCAAAAGTTACTATTCACCAAAAAATATTTTCATCTTATTGAACAAAATTTTACTACCTAATAACTACCATGTATGTCAGATTTTTGAAATTCAATTCACAGATGTGCTAAAATTTCATTTAAATGAAAAATTCCGTTTTTAACTACTACTAAGTGGTTTCACTAATCATCAAAAATTGATGTTTTTCAGAAAAATACCAAAAATTCAGCCAAAGATATATTTGATATTTTGAGTTAAAAAACGATGATTATTTTTTCAAATTCAAAACATAAATGTGTCATTAATTAATTTTAAAATTAATTCCCATTGTTAAAACAAATGTTGTGTTTTTAAGAAACAATAACTATCAAAAGATTGACAGTTGTTTATGTCCAATTTCAAAGTGAAATTAATTCCAGTGACCAAAATTGGATTAAATGGTAAAAATATTTCATAATTAAACATTAAAACCAATTAAAAAGATAATCTAACCATATAAATAAATTATATTAAAAGGCACTTTGGAATTAAAATACAATATTTTCACTATTCATTAAAAAATGAACTTTGTCGGAAAAATACCAAAAATTTACACAAAGTAAATTTTGATGTCCCCATTCTAAAGAATGATTTTATTTGGTTATTTATAATTTATTAAAGTGTCAAAAACTATATTTAATGAGGGTTCTCCATTAAAAGGCAATAAATTGACCCATTAATGTAAATTATGCTTAAAATTAGATTCATTCGCATTTTAAGACTCTAAGTTTTTATTAGATAAATATAAATACATTTAGCAATCATTTATAATCATATTTTAGTCAGTTTTTTCATTCTCTGCAATAAAACGTCTAGGAGTTAACTACCATTTAAAATAATAATATTATATTATTAGTGTGCAACATAAGATTTCAAAGAAACCTGTTGTTTCATATCAGGTACTCTATCGAACATAGCAACCCCTTTAAAGTAAAATTAATATTTAATTCACAAATATATGAAAATCTCTTATTCTTCAATTACCTGTGATGTTAAATCCTTCCCCCTTTTGGAAAATTTGTCCTCTTAATTCTTATTCACTTATCAAAATATGTAGGTGTATTTATCCTTCATAGCATTTTTAGATTCCCACGTTGCCTCTTCAATCATATGGTTTTTTCCATAAAACCTTTACCTGGTGAATTACCTTATTCCAAAACACTTGCTTTCTATGGTCAAGAATCTGAACTGGTTGTTCTTCATAAGAGAGATTCTCTTCCGACTGAACTACCTTTCGGCTCAAAAAATGAGATGGATCTGGAATATAATTTCTCATCATCGAAACATGAAAATCATTGTGTAAATGTGATAAACATGGAGGTAAATCCACTCTATACACAACTGATCTAACTTTCTCAAGAATTTCATAAGTTTTAATGAACCTCGGACTCAAATTTCCCTTCTTACCAAAACGCATCACACTTTTCCATAGAGAATATTTGAGAAAGACATGATCACCTACCTCAAAAGAAATATACTTCCTCCAGTTATCTACATAACTTTTCTGTCTACTCCGAGCTGTTCTCATGTGCTTCTGAATCAACTTAACTTTCTCTACCATCTATTCTACCAATTCTGGTCCCATAATCTTCCTTTCACCTAATTCATCCTAAATAGATGGAGTTTGACAATGCTTTCCATATAATTTCTCAAATGGAGCCATCTGTATACTGGAATGAAAACAGTTATTATATGAAAATTCAACCAAAGAAAGATGTTGGTCCCAACTTCCCTGATATCCACTGAACAGGCACGTAGAATATCCTCCATGGTCTGAATTGTTCGTTCTGACTACCCATCTGATTGTCGATAAAAAGATGTACTAAAATTTAATTCATTACCCAACGACTTCTAAAGGCATTTCCAAAAGTTATAAGTAAACCTGAGATCATGATCAGATACAATGGAGAGGGGAACTCCATGCAACCTGACTAACTCTTTAACATACAATCGAGCAAGTTGATCTAAAGACAATGTATCCCGAATAGGATGGAAATGAGCAGATTTAGTCAATCGATCAACAATAACCCAGATTGCATTATTACCTCGATATGTCTTTGGTAATCCCACAACGAACTCCATGGATATATTTTCCCATTTCCACTCTGGCACCAATAAAGGCATAAACATTACTATTAGTAACTGCCACTCTGCTTTAACCTGCTGACAAGTCAAACACTTCACAATAAAATCATCAATCTCACTTTTCATTCCATCCCACCAATAATACTTTCGAAGATCTTTGTACATCTTAGTACTACCATGATGAACTAAAAATAGAGAACTATGAGCTCCACATAACAAATCATTCTTCAACTTTGAATCAAAAGGCATGCATAATCTCTTTCCAAACCTCAAAACACAATCATTATCAATGTTAAATTCAGTAAACCAACCCTTAGAAACCAACACTACATTTTTTTGTAACTCATTGTCTTCTTTCGGCGCTTTCTTTATTCTGTCTGATAGAGATGATATCACTTACACCTGATAAAAAATAGGAGAATTTCCTGCAGCAACAACTTCTATTCCAAAGTTCATCAAATCAAAAACAAAAGGATCTTGTTCCTACTGTAACCTAGTTAATTAATCATTACTTTTTCGACTCAAACAATCAGCCACTTTATTTTATTTTCCCGAATGGTAATAGATCGTGCAATCATAATCCTTTATTAATTCCAACCATATCCTCTATCTCATGTTCAATTATTTTTCAGCGAATATATACTTCAAACATTTGTGATCAGTATATATTTCAAACTTCACTCCATACAAATGATGCCTCTAAATTTTTAAAGAAAATACAATAGCAGCTAATTCCAAATCATGTGTTGGGTAATTTAACTCATGGGGTTTCAACTGATGTGAAGCATAAGAAATTACCTAATCATTCTGCATAAGGACACAACCATGTCCTTTAAACGAAGCATCACTGTAGATAACAAACTCACCATTTCTGGAATGTAGTGCTAAAACTGGAGCATTCACCCATCTTATTTTCAATTGCTAAAAATAATCATCACACTCTTTTTTTAGATGAATTTAACACATTTTCGAGTTAACTTAGTCATTAGAATAGATAACTGTGCAAAACTTTCAACAAACCTATGATAATAACCTGCCAAACCAAGAAAACTACAAATCTCAGTTATATTTGTGGGTCTTGGCCATTATTAAACAACTTTTGTTTTAGCAGGATCAACAGTTATGCCATTTTTTTAAACAATGTGACCAAGGAATAAAATTTGTTGTAACCAAAACTCACACGTGCAGAATTTTTCAAATAGTTTCTTTTCTTTTATGCTCTACAAGACAACCCTTAAATGAATTTCATGTTCCTCCTTACTTTTGTAATAAACCAAAATATCACCAATGAACACCACTAAAACTTATCCATGAAGTCAGGGAAAATTCTATTCATAAGATCCATGAATACAACAGGTGCATTGGTTAAACCAAAAGGAATAACTACAAATTCATAATGGCCATATCTAGTACGAAACGCGGTCTTTAGAATGTCTGCTTCTTTTACTTTCAACTGATGGTGCCCTGACCTCAATTCAATTTTTGAAAAATACTGAGCTCTGTGGAGCTGATCAAACAAATCATCGAAATGAGGAAAAGGATACTTATTCTTAACAGTGATGTTATTCAAAGCACTATAATAAATGCATTGTCTCATTGTACCATCTTTCTTTTTAACAAACAATATAGGATCACCCCATGGTGATGTGCTAGGTTGAATGGAACCTTAATCTAATAACACCTGCAATTACTTATTTATCTCTAAAAGTTAAATTTGAGCCATTCGATAAGGGGGTTTTGAAATTGGCTTAGCATCAGGAACTAAGTTAATAGTAAATTTAACTTCTCGATCAGGTATAATACCAGACAACTCATCAGGAAAAACATCAAGGTACTCATTTACCACTGGCACATCATTAATCTGAATAGTTCCTTTGTTTTCAATAATAGCCAAAAGGTTCGAGAGACAGGCAGAAACATTCTCCCAACAAAATTTTATAAAAAATAATAAACAGTACAACATGACTCAAAAATAAGAATCCTTACAAATCCATGAATATGTAAAACCTTCCCGATCATTGGAAACCAAAGTGTCACAATAGGCGGGCAGAACAAAGACCAACTGGAACTAACCTCCATGATCGCTCTTCTGGAGAGAGCGTCAGAAACTTTATTAGCTTCTCGATACACATGGGAGACATCAAGGCATAAGCACTCAGCAACTCTAAGGCAGGAGATCCAAGCAGACATCATCCTCCACAAAACATTCTGTGATCGATCCTTTAAAATATGCACTGCAACAGAGGAATCTGACTCCATCCAAACTCTACGCCAACCATAACGCACCGCATACCTAATAGCCTTGATCATGGACCAAAGTTCTGCCTCAATGTCATGATCATACCCAACATAATGAAAGAATCATCCCTTTACAAAGCCCTGGTGAGTTCTGAAAACACCACCACAACCAGCAGGACCCGGTGCACCAGAGGCTGTCATGTCAACATTCACTTTTAGCCAATCATAAATTGGTGGAATCCGTCAAATGTACTTGACCATTCTAGGCTTCCTTTCCCTGCCACGAATACCAAGAGTTATCAAGAGTAAAAATTCAGAAACATCATTGTTCATAGAGCCAGTTTGAATCATTGAAGCAAGAGTGATGCTATAATGTATAACCAGAACGCCATCCCAAAAAGAGGTCTTCACATTGTTAAATAATTTTTAATAATAGGTTAAAGTTAACATTTATTTCCATATTTTACTAGTTTCTCGGCTTCTTGATATGTTATCAAAATAAAGGGTTCATTCTTGTACACAAACTGAAAATCATTCTGAAAGTAAACCTCTTTAGCTCTGCATTCAATCTTAGCGTGATAAATAGAAAGCCAATCTATACCCAAAATAACATCAAACTCTAATAGAGGCAAAATAATAAGGTTTGCAGGTAGATTATTTCTGCACACAAGGACAAAAATGTTCTTACGTTTTCTTTTTTTCTCAACATTTCCTCCAGGTGTTTTTACTGTAATTTCTGTATTTATATCTTGAGATGGAATTCCCAATTTATTGTAAAACATCTCAGAAAAGAAAGAGTGTGTAGACCCTGAATCAAAATACACATTGGCATATTCTGAACAAACAAACAATGTACCTGATACTAATTCCTTTGATGGCCCAACATCCGCTGAAGTAGTTGCAAAGGATTTCACCACCCATTTTTACTTGTATTCTGGCTACTTTCCTTCTTCTGAGTTCTTTGTTGGACACTCATTTGCATAATGACCCATTTCATTTCATATAAAACATTTTACTGACTTTAAATCAGATTTTTTCTTACTGTTACCATGATCTTTTTCAGTGAAAATACGTGCCTTATGTCCCATTTTACCACAACATTAGCACTTAATAGAATTCAAAAGACATTCCCCACTATGCTTTTTACCACAATTTTCACAAACTGAAAACATATGTTTCTTACCATCAGACTTTTTTGAAGAGTTCTTCCCTTTCTCCTTCCACCTCGACCTCTTATTCTGTTTTTTTTTTCAATGAAAACATGATCTTTGGAAAACTCAATTTCCACCTTCTCCGCACAATGAACAAGTTTTTCATAAATTTTTAACTCATGAGAAGCTAAATCCCTTCGATAGTTTGGATTTAATCTGGAGTAAAAATGGTTGATTTTACTATTAAGTTCTCACATGAAATTTGGAGCATACCTTGTCAGTCGAGTGAATGTTTCTTCATAAGCAGCAACTGATTCATCCTCCTACCTCAATTCCAGAAATTGTTTTCCATCCTAAGACGAACCACCTTAGGAAAATATTTCTCAATAAACATACCTTTGAACTCATCCCAATCAAGAGCATCAATCTCCTCACTAGCCCTAATATTTTTCACCATTGACCACCACTGATCAACTTCACCATCGAAATGTTAAACAGAGAGACTATCCTTTTGATGTTCTGAACAACCAATGACATCGAAAATATTTTCCAGTGCTTTAATCCACCCTTCTTCTAGCACCGGATAAGATGATCCTCTGAATGATGGGGAATGTTGCCTCGTGAAATGCTCCACTACTAACATGTTCCTCTGTGGTTGATCTGGCTGATCTCCTATGTGGATACCACCACAATTTATATCCTGAGTCAATTGTTCCATCACTACAACAAACTATTCAGTTATGATTCTGACCATCTCAGGTTGCTGATTTGGTAGGTTGTCTTCCTACTAATGTGGTCCCAACATATCTACCTGGTTTCCTCTGCAGAAAACCATTCTGAACACATAAATATCTTAGGTGAAGAAACATAGTAATCTATAAAAGCTATATTATTTCAATACTAACATAAATTACTTTATTGATATTAATTTAACAATACCCTAACTCCTAAAGTTATCTAAACCGACCTCTGATACCAACTATAAGGACCCGACCTTAAATATTACATAATATTGAATTAAACTAATAATTCATGTTGAGGATCTTTTCAGGTTTAGAGTTTTATAGAATTAGATGATTACATTTACATAACAACATGAATATTACATATAGACAATTCTACCCAATATCCATTTTTTCCACAAAATAAAAACTCTTGAAAAAACATGTTATGTCTAGTTCCTTGTTTTAGACAGCATGACTTTTCCTTGATCCCATCCTGGACCCTATTCATCTTTAAGTTTTGTGAAAAACATTTCAAAACTTGGGATGAACATAAAAATCTCAGTAAGGGTTATAAAACAAAGAAACAAAACATGTGTTCATAAATACATAAAAAACATGAACTCTTTTACTTACCTCATGAAATCATAAGATTTTATGAATAACACATAGAAATCATAAATCATAAAGGTAACTTGTAGTATCCATATCATATATACATTTTAGCTACCACGGCTAGATAGAGTGTTACTTTGGAATACCCATAACAGTATATTCCCTAAATATCTTATGAGAAACATCCACATTTACCTCCGTTACATTACTCAATTCATTGGAGAGCTATCTCAGGCTCACCTGTCCTAGTTTTATCACGGAACCACCCGTATACATAAATAATGCCCAAGAACCTTAACATGATCATAACACATAACAAAAGAATAAAGGAAAGATAACATTTCCACATTGAATAACAAAATATCATTTAAAGATATTGAAATAATAAATCCATTCTCAAAATCATTTTCAATAACAAAATACATAAAAAGAGTATCTGTTATTTATTTTTCCTTTTAAAAACATTTCGGCCTGTTAGGGAAGCCAAAGATCAAATAATACTCGCGGCGGCGGAAATGTTATTGTCACCACTTACATAAAAAACATTCCTCTCTGTCATTTAGTAAAACGCTACATATAAAAAGATTCCCTTTGAATGAAATGAAAATTCAAAGGGGTTTATACAACATATAAAATAATGTCATGTATAAAACTAAATATGCCTCAATGAAAGAAGATTGAGACGAAGTCCCTTACCTCGTGTCCGATTTGACTCGATCATTCTTTAATCTCCTGAATAATAAAATAAAATTGTTTTATACTTGTTTAAGAACCTTTTTCAAGTTTAAAATTCCTTTCATATCACATATTACCATGTTATAAACACTATGTAATCATTTAAGTTAATGACGTTCATTTTGTTGATATTTGGTACTTGAGTGAAAAACGAACACCTTATATTACAAGTTGTCCATGAGGTCAATAGTCCATTATATCCATAATGATATTAATGATTTATATATCATATATATCATATATATCCAGTACCTACATTTATTTATAATAGTACATAACATATTGAGGTAAGAAATGAAATGCATAGTTCATGGAGACGGTAAGCCGTATGTACGCATGAACGCTAGTTTCATTTCTATTTCTTATTTTAATGGAATTAAAACATAATGATACATAGTTATATTATAATTACAATATAATTTCATATATAATATCATTAACTCCATTATTTATATGTCCCACATATGGAATTAACGAGTCATATCACTTTGAGGGGGCGGTAGTCCGCACTTACTCTAATGAGATTATCGCATTTACCCATAATGGAAACCATAAAGGCATGATATAAATGGAAATTACAGAAGTATAAAGAAAACATAAACATAATATATATCATATATAAATACAGTGCCATCATAATGTCCACAATGAGAGGCGGTAGGAGATAATCGAACAATCATCATTTCGTGAGGCGTTAGTTTTCTATCCACAGAAACATTATGTTCTACATCCATTAGATAAAGGTGTGTGTAAGTTTTGTTTGAATAATTCTCATATAAAAATCCTAGTATATTGAAGATACTGGTGTTGATACAAATTAAAGGAATAAGAAGAGTTTCGGGGTTAGAGATGTAAAATAAAATAAAATAATTTAAGAGAAACTGTTACCTTTAATTTGGGTAACTCCCTTTGGTTTGAACCAAAGGACTTCTTGAAGTGTATTATGACTAAGGTAGGGCTTCTAGGATGAGGAGAGGGATGTATGGAGCTTACTTGGGTAGAGTTTGGATAATCAAAAATGCTTGAGAGGTGTGTGGAATTGGTTAGAAGTGGTATATTTTTATAAGGGAGAGGAGAGGCTCTTTAGGAAAGTGTGAAAACATTATTTTATTATAAACTTATTTTTAGTTTCAAAGGGTCCAAAAAATAATTAAAGTCAAAGATAAGATGACTAATATTCGAAATAAAATCATCCAATCAGAATTGGAATTGTTTTGGATAATAGTTTAGTCATTATAATTGTAGGGAAAAATCCCTCATGGTATCATTGAAGCAGTTTTGAGATGATTTTGTTTGTTGACAATGCAGGGCTCCATGTTGTGTTTGTTGACAAAGGGAGTCTTCTTGGAGAATGATGAAAAGTGTTTTTGGCAAAGGGAAATGTGCTCTTATGTTAAGGAGGTTTCCAATGTTGTACGCCGGGTTTTTTTTTTCAAAATTCAGAACATCAAAAATTTGGCAAAGGAAAGGTGGCGCGCATGTCCAAAAGTGGCATGCATGTTTTGGCGTGCAGGTATTTTGGCGCCCAGGTATTTTGGCGTGCATGTAGCGACTCGGGTTTTTGGCCCTGTCAGACTTTGGAATATTTCTATGAATAATTCCAGAGCTAGGCGCGAAGACGGCATGCGATTCCGAGGCCTGGTGTGCCCGGAATTAATTTTATAAAAATATTAAGTATTTTTATACTATGCATGTGGCGGGGTGTGATATCTCCTAAAAGGTATCTCAGAATGGGAATCTGAGGGCATTGTCACATCCGGAACGTGCCATTTACCCTAGGCGAGGTGTAAAATACCCGGGCGTGGGCCTGCTGTGGAAAACACCCCAAGGGCGTTTTTGTAAATAAGTGGAAAAGTTGGTTTACGAGCATCAGATCGAATAACTTCTGAACAGAGTCTCGTATCGCAAATCCGATTCTTCTATTGCGTTCGGAACGGCGCGTTTACCCTAGGGGTGACATTAACTTTGTCCGTGTCGGGCGCGGAGTCGAGGGCGTTGCTTTAACTGGAGGTTTTTAAATAATAAAAAATAAGAAAATCATTTTACTCCTCCCCCTCCCACCTCATACGCGTAGCGGACGACACCCCTCCTCCCGACCTCCGTTCTTTACCGATTCGAGCCCCGATCGTCTGTTTTCTGCGTAGATCGTCCGCAGATCCATCTTCAGGGCGTCGCGGGCGTCGTTCTGCACCCAAAGCGTCGGTGATCCGCCAACATGTAGGCGTTTTACGTTTTGAAAATCCTGGATCCCAAATTTCTTCATTTTTCTCTGTTTCGAACCTGCAGATGGGTAGATCGGGTTTCGGGGGGAGCACAGATGCTTCCAGATCTGCATTTGGACCCCTGAGGTGCCTCTAACGGACCTCAGAAAGTTCGTCGGCGCAGCGGCACCGGCGAAGGCCAGCGGCGGCGCACGGTTCTCTGTGGCGGTGTGCCGGCACAGCCGCCGGAGCGCGGCGGCACCGGGCACCGCGCGGCGGAGGGCTGCCAACATGGGTGGGCCAGCGGCAGCGAGCCGGTCCGGGCCGGCCGGACCGGCCAGTTCAGGCCTGTCCGACCACTTTTTCTCACACGGGGGTTTTTAAACCCCCGTTTCTTGCAATCCGGAAGTCGGATTTTCATGCCGTCTACGGCGATGCGACCCTGACAACAAGGCAAACCTTCCGGTGTGGGTTCTAGGTTTAAAAGGTTCGGGATCGTGGCCCGGGAGTTAGAAACTTCGTATAAAATAGTAATATTTTATTATTTTACGACTTCGGGCCGTTGTAACTTCTACCCGGAGCATCCGAATGACATGTCCTCAGTGGCGTTGAGACCCTAATGGTATGACGGACTTTATGAGATGGTTTCCTAGTGTTGGGACTGAGAACGGGGTGCGGACCCCACGAGGTTGGGTTTTGGCGTTTGCGGAGAAACACAGCTTTCGCACCAGGAGTCGGATTTGTTCGGATGAATAGTCGATCTTGTGTGTTTTTTCAAGAGGATCGCAATGGTGAGATCCGTTCGATGAGTTCTGGGATCTAGACGTGGGCTCCAACCGGGCTGGCTCTAGTGAATAGTACCTTTTCCACCGGGTGTCTGTTTCGGATGTACGAGTAGTCGATTCCATGTGTTTTTATGAGGGGATAGTCGTGGTATGATCCGCTTGATGAGTTTCAGGATTGTTGTGTGGGCCCTGCATGGGCTAGCTACTGTGAATAGTGATTTTCACCGGTAGTCCATTTCGGGCGAGTAAGCAGCCTATCCTGTGTGTTTTTCCGCATGGATCGCGATGGTGTCCTCGGTATCGTCCTTGGAGGTGCGCAGTGTGGCGTTGTTGAGGGTCGCTCGGGTTAGCGATGTTTGAACCAGTAGTGGTTGAGGGTACTCCCATAGTTCATTCCTATGAGGATTCATGCGGCATCACAACCCTAGTATAGGCTTGTGATCCTCTCGATGGGATGTTTAATCTGTTAGAGTTGTGGCATCCCTCCGGTGGGCCCGGAGCGGGATCCTCTAGCATCAGTTCTCCAGATCGAGTTCTTAGTATCACTGTGACCGCTTATCCACAGCTGGTGATCCCCTATCTAGTAGGTTAACTCTGTAGGGTTTGTGGAATCATCGGGAATATGATCCCCTACATAGTGGGCCGTGCTCAGTAGGGTTGTGGCATCATCGGGTATACGATCCCCTGCTCTGCATCAGGTTTATAGTAGGGTTGTGGTATCGTGGGTTATGTGATCCCCTACTTCGCGTGTGGTTTCTTTAAGGTTGCAGTATCGTCAGTTACATCCCCCACATACTAGATAGGGTTCCAGTATCTTCATGAATACCTTTATATGGGCGATGATCCTCTATCTGAGTGATGTGCTTCTGTCGAGCACCAGATCGGGTTGTGGTATCCCCCAGTGGATCCTGGGTGTGATCCCCTATCTGTGAGAACTATGTATTCCAGATCGAGTCGTGGTATCCCCTAGCAGACCCTGGGAGTTATCCCCTATCTGTGAGCTTCGTATATCAGAGTGGGTTCTGGAATCCCCTAGCGGACTCTATGAGTGATCCCCTATCTGAGGAGTATGGTGGTTATATTGTTTTAGCAGGGTTTTCCTCAGTGACGGAATCCGACGAGCGTGGTTGCTCGTGTGAGCATCTGATATGTTTGATTGGGACCCGATGGAGTGTATCTCTCGGGCGCGTGTCATCTGGGATGACAGTGATCATGGAGTGTGTTCTCCTGGTTGTGAACCGTTGCTGGTTATAAGGTCAGTACCTCTTGTGGATTGGTGCGTGAGCTGGGTATATCTGGATTGTTCAAGGTGTATGTATGGGCATACTCCTGAGCTGAGCTGACTAGTTGTGTTTAACTGAGGATGGTCACGAGATGAAGTTTCTCTCTCATCTGGGTTCCCTTTGGCTGGGATGAGAGGACTGTTTCCTTTTAGTTACTCTCTTTTGTTTTGGGTTTTTGGGGATCCTACTGAGTATGTTTATACTCACCCCTGCACAGGCTTTGCCCGCACATGTTTGTGTCTTGTGCAAACCACAGGCCTTTCGACGGAATCCCAGGAGGACCCGGAGTAGGCGGAGCTGAGTGAGCAAGACTGACCGGGGTGTTTACCAGTGTGGTGCCGAGGGAGCTTTCCGGCAGGTGTTTGTGGCAGCATTCCCCTTCTTCGGAGTAGGTTGGACGTTCTTTTTTAGTTTTCCTTTGGTGGGACATGTTTTTACTTTTTTGTATTGTCATTGAACTCTGGTTGGGATAGTTGTATGCATGCATTTTATTTTCAGTTTTATATATCTATGCACTGTTGCATGGAGGTGTATGTGTGTGTGTGTGTGTACAGGTACCTTAGGATAATTCCCCCCATGTGTGTGATAGCCTACTTGGCACTAGACTCTATCCCTTGACCTATTGGAGGCGGGCATGGTGTGTCGCGGCTCGAGCCCCATTTGGTCGGGTCCTGACATAGTGGTATCAGAGTAGGTTCCACCTTTGGGATCTCAGAGCATAGCTGGTCTAGCTGTGAGTTTGGTATGGGTTGCATAGTGGTAGTGTTAGGATGTTTCAAGTTCGGCTTCTAGTCCAGGGACTCCAGTGTTGGTGCAGCGGCCGACATATCCATACACCAGGACTCTCATAACCTTCCTTTCGACTCGGGACATTCGTACACTGGTCGTAGGAAAAAAATGGCACATGCATCATATAGGACTGGGTTTTTGGGTTTTTCCTTGTCCTTCTTAAGTCAGCTCTCCAGATATACTCTTTGATTATGGTGCATCTTGAATGTATTTGAGGATTCCTCCACGACGATGGCCAGTGAGGATTCCGAAGAGGGATTGTGGTGACGATCTGCCCCGTGCAGAGGCTGTGGACCCGGGTGCGGGTTCTGAGGCTGGACATCCAGGTGGTCCGCTAGTTGATCCACCACCTGTCGAGCAGCTGGTTGTGCCAGCAATGTAGGATGAGGTTGTGCGCATGATAATTGCGTTGCACGAGTTCCAGAGGTAGAAACCTCTGAGGTTTCGGGGTGATCCAGACCCCCAGGCAGTTGATGACTGGCTTGAGGCAGTCACCTGAGTTTTCCGCCTAGTGAGGAAACCTCCAGATTAGATGGCCGTCCTTACGGAGAGCCTTCTGCATGGTTCGTTCGGGCGATGGTGGAGTTTGGTGACGTAGTCCCATGATGAGGAGATGCTCACGTGGGAAGAGTTTGAGCGGCTCTTCATGGAGGAGTTCTATCCAGTGATGCTGAGGTCAGTGCGGATCCAGGAGTTTCTACAGCTTCGACAGGAGGGCATGACCGTGTCGGAGTACTCAGCGAGGTTTATAGACCTGTCGCGCTACTCCCTGGATATGGTTTGGGACCCGTTATTTAGGGCTTGGTCCATCGACCAGGGATTACATAGGGACATTAGATCAGGTGTGGATTCCTTGTGCCTTCCCACCTATGCTGTAGTGCTGGAGCGAGCGTTGGTGGTGGAGATATTTCTGGCTGAGCAGATTCCCCATGTTAGTGCTGGGCACGTGAGAGATGAGACGTCGGCATATGGTAGAAGACGACAGACTCAGGGGTCTGGACGTACTTGACATTTCCGGAGGCGACCCCAGGATGGAGGATCTGAGGTTCAGGGCTCACAGGGCTCGAAGGCCAGTTTTGGTATGCCGTAGGAGAGGAGGTGTTATGCTTGCGAAGGTCGGGGACATCTTGCTAGAGAGTGTCCAACCCATCGTGATGCTGAGAGGGAGTCGGTCGATGGACCACCTTGGAAGAGGCAGTGTCTCGATCAGGGAGATCTGCAGGGCGGTGGACGTGGAAACAGAGCTGGTGCAGTAGGAGGCAGTGGTAGGCAGTATCAGTTGCCACCACTCCCACCCCCTGGTGGTCCATGCCAAGCTCAGGGAGAAGGTGGCCGAAGGCGAGGACAGCTGCATGCCCAAGAGGTTGTTGACCCAGAGGCTCCGCGGATGGATAGAGGTGCGCTTTGTGCCCTTTCTACTTTCTACAGTAGTTTGATAGACACTATTTAGTGGTACCCTTCCTTTCTGTTGCTTTCTCGAGTTTTGTGCAGGGCGTTGGTAAGACCCTATGTGAGTTTTGTTCGGCGTGCTTAGAATGCGTGAGGAAAAGGGATCCTTCCCACACCGAGATGCGTTTTTGGGACGTGATTAAAACTGTGTGAGCGAGTCAGTGCCGCCCAAAGCGGACAGGGTTGAGGTGTAGTGGTTGAGTCCCTCTGACTCATGTGTTCGGGCATGGGTGTTTGTTGACGAACTCGCTGGTGTGGGAGACCCAGTTGAGTCCAGTCGCTTTCCTTGTTCTTAAGGATTTTCAGGGATGGAAATTTCTAAGGGGGGAGAATGTAGAGACGTAGTTTTTTGGTCTTGTCAGACTTTGGAATATTTCTATGAATAATTCCAGAGCTAGGCACGAAGATGGCGTGTGATTCCGAGGCCCGGTGTGCCCGAAATTAATTTTATAAAAATATTAATCATTTTTATACTATGCACATGGAGGGGGTATGATATATCCTAAACAGTAGCTCAGAATGGGAATCTGAGGGCATGGTTGCGTCCGAAATGTTCTGTTTACCCTAGGCGAGGTGTAAACTTCGCGGGCGTGGGCCTGCTGGGGAAAACGCCGCCAAGGGTGTTTTGGTAAATAAGTTGAAAAGTTCGTTTACGAGCGTCGGATCGAATAACATCTAAATGGAGTCTCGGATCACAAATCTGATTCTGTCGTAGCATTCGGAATGGCGCATTTACCCTAGGGGTGACCTTAACTTTGTCTGCGTCGGACGCGGAGTCGGGGGCTTTGCTTTAACAGGAGGTTTAAAAAAAATAAAAATAAGTCAATCATTTAACTCCTCCCCCTCCCACCTCCTACGGGCAGCAGACAATGCCCCTCCTCCTGACCTCCATTATTCCCTGATGTGAGCCCCGATCATTTGTTTTCTGCGCAGATCGTCGGCAGATCTAGCTTCAGGGCGTCGCGGGGGCCGTTCTGCACCCAAAGCATCGGCGATCCGCCAACAGGTAGGCGTTTTACGTTTTAAAAATCCCGGATCCCAAATTTCTGTATTTTTTCTGTTTTGAAGATGCATATGGGTAGATCGGGTCCTGAGGGGCGCGCAGATGCTTCCGGATCTGCGTTTGGACCCCCGAGGTGCCTCTAGCAGACCTCCGAAGGTTCGCCGGCGCGGCCCCGGCGCGGCCCCGGCGCGGCGGCGCCAACGGAGGCCGGTAGCGGCGCCAGCTGAGGCGGCCCGCGGAAACCCACGATGGAGCATGGCGGCACGCCGGCTCAGCCACCGGAGCGCGTTGTCATGGTACGCCACGCGGTGGAGGGCCGGTCAAGGCCGGCCAGACCGGCCGGTTTAGGCCAGTCCGACCACTTTTTCTCTCACGGGGGTTTTTAAACCCCAGTTTCCTGCAATCCGAAAGTCAGATTCGTGTGACGTCTGCGGCGACACGACCCTGACGATGAGGCGAACCCTCCAGTGTGGGTTCTAGGGTTAAAAGGTTCGGGATCGTGGCCTGGGATTTAGAAACGTCATATAAAATAATAATATTTTATTATTTTACGACTTCAGGCCGTTGTAACTTCTACCCGGAGCGTCCGAATGACATGGCGTCAGTGGAATTGAGACCCTGATGGTATGGAGGACTTTTTGAGATGGTTTCCGGGTGTTGGGACCGAGAACGGTGTGCGGGCCCCATAAGGCCAGGTTTTGGCGTTTGTGGAGAAACGCAGCTTTCGCACAAGGAGTCTGATTTTGGCAGATGAATAGTCGATCATGTGTGTTTTTTCGAGAGGATCGCAATGGTGTTATCCTTTTTATGCGTTTCGAGATCGAGGCGTGGGCCCCACCCGGGCTGGCTCTGGTGAATAGTGGCTTTTTCGGTGGGTGTCCGTTTCAGACGTACAAGTAGTCGATTCCATGTGTTTTTCCGCGGGGATCGTCGTGGTATGATCCGCTTGATGAGTTTCGGGATAATTGTGTGGGCCCCACATGGGGTAGCTACGGTGAATGGTTCTTTTTCACTGGTAGTCCATTTCGGGCGAGTAAGCAGCCTATCCTGGGTGTTTTTTCGCATGGATCGCGATAGTGGCCTCGGTATCGGCCATGGAGGTGAGTAGTGTGGTGTTGTTTTGTGTTGCTGGGGTTAGCGATGGTTGAACCAGCAGTGGTTGAGGGTACTCCCTTGGTTCATTCCTATGAGGGTTTGCGCGGCATCACAACCCTATTATAGGCTTGTGATCCTCTCGATGGGATGTTTAATATGTTAGAGTTGTGGAATCCATCTAGTGGGCCCGGAGTGAGATCCTCTAGTATCATTTCTCTAGATCGTGTTCTTGGTATCGTTGTGACCGCTTATCCACGGGCGGTGATCCCATATCTAGCAGGTTAACCCCGTAGGGTTTGTGGCATCATCGGGAATATGATCCCCTTCGTAGTGGGCTGTGCTTAGTAGGGTTGTGGCATCGTCGGGTATACGATCCCCTGCTCAGCATCAAGTTTATAGTAGGGTTGCGGTATCGTTGGTTATGGGACCCCCTACTCAGCGCATGGTTTCTATAGGGTTTTGGTGTCGTCATTTTGATCCCCCACATACCAGATAGGGTTATGGTATCATCTTGACCACCTTTATATGGGCGATGATCCTCTATCTGCGTGACGTGCTTCTGTCGAGTGCCAGATTGGGTTGTGGTATCCCCCAGCGGATCCTGGGTGTGATCCCATATCTGTGAGAACTACATATGCTAGATCGGGTCATGGTATCCCTCAGAAAACCTTGGAAGTGATCCCCTATATGTGAGCTTCGTATACCGGAGTGGGTTCTGGTATCCCCTAGAGGACCCTATGAGAGATCCCCTATCCAAGGATTTTGGTGTTTATGTTGTTTTAGAGGGGTTTTCCTCAGTGACAGAATCCGACGAGCGTGATCTCTCGGGTGAGCATTTGAGATGTTTTCTTGGGACCCGATGGAGTGTAACTCTCAGGTGAATGTCATCTGGGATGACAGTGATCATGGAGTGTGTTCTCCTGGTTTTGAACCATTGATAGTTATGAGGTCGGTACCACTTGTGGCTTGGTGCGTGAGCTGCGTATATCTAGACTGTTAAAGGTGTATGTATGGGCATACTCTTGAGCTGAGCTGACTAGTTGTGTTTAGCCGAGGATGGTCACAAGATGGAGTTTCTCTCTCATCTGGGTTCCCTCTTGTTGGGATGAGAGGACCGTTGCCTTTCTATTTCTCTATTTTGTTTTGGGGTTTTGGGGTGCCTACTGAGTATGTTTATACTCACCCCTGCACGGGCTTTGCCTGCACATGTTTGTGTCTTGTGAATACCACATGCCTTTCCATGGAGTCCCAGGAGGACCTGGAGCAGGTGGAGCTGAGTGAGAGAGACTGACCGGGGTGTTTTCCGGTGTGGTGCTGAGGGAGATTTCTGGCGGGTGTTTGTGGCAGTGTTCCCCTTCTTCGAAGTAGGTTGGGCGTGCTTTTGTAGTTTTCTTTTGGTGGTCCCTTTTTTTCCCTTTTTGTATTGTCGTTCCACTCTGGTTGGGATAGTTGTATGCATGCATTTTCTTTTCAGTTATATATATATATGCACTGTTTCATGGAGGTGTATGTGGGTGTGTGTGTACAAGTACCTTAGGATAATGCCTCCCATGTGTGTGATAGCCTACTCGGTGCTAGATGCCAACCCCTGGCCTATTGGACGCGAGTTTGGGGTGTCGCGGCTCGAGCCTCGTTGGGTTGGGTTGTGACAACACTGGTTTTTCGCATGTAGGTTTTTGGCGCAAAGGTTTTTAGCGTGTAGGTTTTGGCGCGCTGGTCCTCAAAATGCCTATAAATAGACGAATAACCTCCTCATTCCTCAACGAGCTCAAAACATGGAGAAAATCCTAGATCTGAGTGCGCAAGTTGATGTTTTGGCGTGCAGGTTGTGGCGCACAAGTTGTGGCGCGTAGGTTGTGTCGCGCAGGTTGTGGCATGCACGTTGTAGTGTGCAAGTTCTGGGCCGCAGGTTCTGGCTCGCAGCTTCTAGCCCGCAGGTTCTGGCTCGCAGGTTCTAGCTCGCATGTTCTGGCCCGCAGTTTGTGGCCAGCAGGTTTTGGCCAGTAGTTTTTGGCCAGCAGGTTTTGGCTAGCCGGTTTTTGCCACGAGGTTTTGACCAACAGGTTTTGGCCAGCAGGTTTTGGCCAGCAGGTTTAGGCCAACAGGTTTTGACCACAAGGTTTTGGCCAGCAGGTTTTGGCCAGCAGGTTTTGGCCAGTAGGTGTGGCGCGCAGGTTGGTTTTTCTGCAACGAAGGCAGAAATTGTGCACAGATTAAAGGGGTGCACAAGTCACCCTAGGGTTGCGTGAAAGTTAGAATTTTCCCAGAACATCTGTGGTAAAGCGGTATTAATCAGTGGATGAACATTGAACTTCAATAGATCATCTATGAATAGTTTATGATCCATTCCTTAATGAAAATGAAAATACCTACATGCCTATGAACTATGATTGGATCCTTTCCGGAGCAGCGATCAAAGGAAGAGGAAGAATGTGATTCTCTCCACCAGCAGTGAGCCAGAGAGAGAGAAATAGGGAGTAACCCTTGGGAAAGCAGTGAGCTAACCCTAATCCTTGTAAAGGCATTGAGCCTGGGACAGTGTGACTGTTCCTGAACCTTTGTATCCACATCTAGTGAAGAATAGTGGAATTTGGTATGACCGGAAACTTGTTGGTGTTTTCTCCTTGGACGTAGCCTAGTGACGGTGAACCAAAAAAAAATCTATGTGTCTGCCTTCTTACTTCCCTGCATTGCATTTAAAGCATCATCATCAGATAAAGATGAAAATAAGTGATCGTAATAAACACACAAGTGAAAATAAAGTGACCCTTGTAATAAAGAGGTCAAGATCTAGTGGGGTAGGAAGAACATTGAAAAAGAATATCCATACCCTGATTCACCCCCCCCCCCCTAGGGTATATTGGCCCCTATTGTTCCTAACAATTGGAATCAGAGGGAAGGTTGCTTTTATTAGATTTGTTTTCTCTGACTCGGTGTAGTCGATCTGTTTGGTTAAAGAATCATTCTACTCTTATCTATGTGTTCCATGGAAAAGGGAAAACATCAAAGAAGAATTAGAAGTCAGGTGATATCCCTCAATGTGGAAGTGTTTATGGAAAAAGTGTGATTCAACTTAAAAAATCAAATAGCTTACTGAAGGAAGGCCTAGATGAAATTGATTGGGAAAATATTGATTCACTCAATCATGATGTACAAATGAGTGAATTACATGAACATCAAAGTGATACTGAGACAACTAATGATGAAGAAGTTTTAAGAAGGAGGCCACCAGTAGATGTTGTCAACATGATAAAGATATTGGATCAGAAATTGGATGTAGAAGTTAAATATAAAGATATCTGGATCCAAGTACTGTAAATTGAGGTCAGTAAGCTAACAGGTTTAAATCAAAGACTTATTGATGTGGATACTGACCTAAGGGAGAAGAATGATTCTCAAGGTGAAGAACTACAAAATATGGCTAAAATTAAATGAAAACCAAAGGCTGATGATTATGAAGAGAATCAAATGTCATATGAAGTTCAGAATCAAAAAGCTAGAAATGATGATCTAGTCACACAGTTGTCTGAAGAAGTTAAGAAGAATCAAAGGCTCCAACAAGAGAATGAATATATCTTTTAATATTTTTCTCAAGAAAAATTGAAAGTAAAGGAGCAAAGTGGTATGGTAGAAAAGCTCACACAAGAACTGGCAGATGATATGAGTCGTGGAAAAAATCTCAGAAGAGAATTCAAAGCCTAACTTGAATCATGTGATATAAAGATTCAGAAGTTGGAAGAAGAGATAGAATCAGTAAAGAAGGAAGTAGTGAAATTCAATGCTAGAGGAAATCCTAAAATTAAGGATGCCTTGCACTTACTATTTGATTATCCTTCAGCAGGTGATGATGAAATGAAAAGAAAATTTTCTATTTCCTAAAAGAGGCAAGAACAAATTTTCTCAACTCAAAGACTATACAGTTTGGGAAAAACTGGTATTGGATTTGATGAATCACCTCCCATGCATGATAGAAAAAGGGATTTTAATAGTTTCAGATGTGGAGAAAATCACGTAGGTGTTGGAGATAGGCCTAAGAGGAATGTTACAAGAAGTAGTGATGATATGTTCTATTTCTGTGGGATTCATGGCCACACATCAAGATTCTGTTCAGATGCTCTGGAATACATTTCAGGCTGTGAAAATATATATGTTGATAAATCTAGGAATAAGAATATGTGTCCTGAGAAGTCAGAAAGAAGAGTCTCTCAGAGGAAAGAATTTGTCAGATGCTATTACTGTGGAAGAATGGGACACACCATGAGTACATGTCAGGAAGCTCAGAAGCTCAATGTCAGAGGAAGAACTCAATATGCATCAACATCTCGACAAAGAAATGATTAAATGAGGAATGCCTTTAATGGAAAATGTTTTATATGTTCGGATTATGGGAATTTAGAAAGACATTTTTTCAAGAAGAAAGTAGGAAAGGGAAAGGAACTTGAAAGGAGATTCATGACTCCAGTGGTGTATAATGAGAAATCATACACTGGAAGACAAAGTGGTAAATTGGAAAATAGGCTTAGAGCCTCTGGGAAATCACATGAAGCTGAATGAAAGTTGTATCAGTCACACTCACAACTGCCCTCTAAGAAAGAACATGAACAAATCTAGAAGAAAAATGGTGGAAATGCTCCAACTGTGAGTAAGAAGAATGTAAGTTCCGTAGGAGACTCACCACAGGTGCAAAATAGTGTGGTGACTCAGATATCTGTTAAAAGAAATATGAAAAAAGAATGTATTAAAAAATTTGCATGTCATGTTCCACATTGAGAAGTGGAGGAAAGAGAATGTTCCTTGAAATGGTGGAAGAAGAAAGGGAATATGACTAGTAGAGAGATTCCAACCTAGAGAAGGAATCAAGGGAAATGGAATTTTAGTGGAAAATCAATGAAGGAAATTTGTACTAGTGGGTTTAAACCCCAAATTGTGAAAAATGCCAAGCTTGTATAATCTACATATCAGAAAAAGGCTTAGAATGTGGGTAAAGAATGCCTAGTCATATGGCCAGAATAGTTGAAGTTTTCTAGGGAACTATAAGAAGCATGGAAAGAGTGAGATTCTCTACAAGAAAGAATCAAAGGTTTAACCCATCAGGATCAATCGCAATCCTCATCCTGAGGACTCCAAAAGAACCCCTCTCCCTATGTATATAAATGACATTAACTAATGATTAAAATGTTCCAGGATTTAGGGAGATATGATCCAAGGGTAAGTGGAATCTAAAGATGCAAAGAGGAGAATTGATATTCTTCAGAGTTCTAGTTGACTCAAATCAGTTACCAAAGATGAAGAAGAATGCGAGTAATAGAGAACAATATGAAGTGATTGTGTTATTAACTTTGTCTCTTGTTTCCTACACCAAGTTTCAACTCAATAGGCATAGAGATTTTGTTAATGGATCAATTCTGAGTGGAAGATGAGAATAGATGATGCAGGATAAAAAGATTGTTTATGGGTATAAAAGGTGGGACTAATCCTGGTAAGTGTCACATAACATTGGGAGAGAATTCAATATCATAACCAGATGCAAGATCCATCAAAGAAATAATTGGATGACCCAGCTCAGGTGTTGTCCATCGAGAGAAGACACTACTGGATAAGCAGCAAAAATCATGCAACTCATGCTTAAATATTTTTTTCTAACAATGTGGTATCATCTAACTATTTGCAGGATACCAAGAAGCTGCGAGAGAGTATCAATAATTTTTTAACAAGAAGATTAGAAAATTAGTTGAAATAAATGACATCATTGAACAATGACATTGTGAAAAGTTATCTATTGAAAGTAAGGATGTGGTAAGAAACTCAGGGGGAGTAGAAGTGGCATATGCTAACTCAGAAGAATACACTGATGATGAATAAGAAAGTTTCAAGTCTGTGTCTGCAAGGAAGCTAAAGAGTTGAGCTGAAATTGATAGGCAAAATATCATTGGTGATCAGACAGCTCCAGTTCAGATTAGAAGAATGAAGTCACTTCAGAAATCTTTCTTATCTCAAGTAGAGTCAAAATGATTTGTGGATGCAACTAAAGATTAAAACTGGGTTCATTCTATGAATGAAGATCTTGATCAGATTGAGAAGAACCAGACATGGGAGATTGTTTCGAGGCCAGAAGATAAGAACGTCGTCGGGACTAAATGGGTCTTTTGCAACAATATGAATGAAGATGGCACAATGATTCGAAACAAATAACGACTGGTGTGTAAAGGATACTCCAAGATATAGGGTATTGATTTTGATGAGACATTTTCATCGGTTGTAAGGCTAGAGATAATCAGATTATGTTTTGCCATAGTAATGCAAAGAAAGTTCAAAGTGTTCCAGATGGATGTCAAATATGCATTCTTGAATGGAATTCTAGAAGAGGAGGTGTATATTGATCAGCCAGATGGTTTTCTCATTCATGAGGATGAGAACAAAGTTTTCAGGCTGAAGAAGGCGTTGTATGGGCTGAAACAAGCATCAAGAGCATGGTACTCAAGGCTTGATCAATACTTGAAGAAGCTTGGTTTTTATCTTGGGAGAGTTGATTACAATATCTATTTAGCAACGATAGTAATCAAAGGTGACACAAGGAAAGAATGGAACATTCATTTCTCAATCAAAATATGCCAAGGTGGTTTTATGAAGGTTTGGAATGGAAAATTAAAAAGGAGATGAAGACTCTGGTTGCTACCCGGATGAAATTATCAAAAGATGAGGATTACAAGGTAGTTAATATCACAGAATATAAGCAAATTATTGGAATTTTGTTGTACTTGACTGTAACAAGTCCTGATAGTTTTTCCCCACATGCCAAGCAGCGAGATATTCGAGTAATCCCAAGGAAAACCACATTCTTGAAGTGAATAGAATACTTTGGTATATCAAAGGCACCATGGATTTTAGTCTGATGTATAATGACAAATCTCAATCGGTGTTATTGGGTTACACAGATGCAGATTGGGCTGGATCAGTAGAAGATATAAAATCAACGTCAGGAGGTACATTCTATCTTGGTGGATTGTGTATTTCTTGGCTAAGCAAGAAGCAAGATTGAATTTCATGGAGCACCGCAGAGGATGAGTATATTGCGGCCACTCAAGCATTCACATGGTTATTGTGGATGAAAAAGCAGCTTGAACACATGGGAGTTGAAGTGAAGTCTCCAATCGGAATCCAGTGTTATAACTCAAGTGCTATCAATCTTAGAAAAAATCTTTTCCATCATTCAAGGACAAAGCACCTTGAGATAAAGTATCATTTCATCAAGGAGAATGTGGAGAAAGGGCTTGTGAAGTTGGAGTATGTTCCTACAGAGCTACAGGTTGCAGATATTCTGACAAAGGTCTTACCCAAAGAAGCTTTTGAGAGGCATCAATTGGCTCTGGGAGTCCAGTCAACTCCCCACACTTGAAAAGTGTTAATGTGGGACCTCTCCCCTCTCCCCGAGGTATGTTGTGTTTTCCCTAATGCACTAATATGTGTTTTTACCCTGTTACAGACCGCAAAAGAGTGCTCTTTGGGTTCGTTGGCAAAGGGGGAGAAAATAATTATTGTTCAAGGGGGAGACAAGTGATTATTCAAGGGGGAGACAGTGTGGCTACTTGATAAATCATGAATGATACGGGGAGAAGCTGGTGGAGCAACGATATAGGGGGAGAAAATTAAATCAGACGATGCTAGACATGATCGATCAAATAATAGATATCACAAAAGCTGAGGAGTGTGATAAAAGAATAAGTTTGGTTGATATCAATTTGGTATGAAAATTTCAATTGGCATTAGGTTGGAATCAATAGTGGTGTCAGAAACAAAGTGACTCATAGATGAACTTTTCATGATACTGTTGTTTCTCATGCCGAGCATTGCTCATGTGAGCTTAGAGTATGTGTTGAGTAAATCTTATATCTCTATCTATATCACAAGAGGCGAATGGTGGCTTAAGATGAATGAAGCCTTAATGAGGAATCAAATAATGGAGAATTGTTTTAAGAAGAGTTGTCAACAAACCCAAAGGGGGAGATTGTTGGGAAAGAATCCCTCAAGGTATCATTGAAGCATTTTTGAGATGATTTTTTTTGTTGACAATGCAGGGCTCAATGTTGTGTTTGTTGACAAAGGAAGTTTTCTTGGATAATGGTCAAAAGTGTTTTTGGAAAAGGGAATTGTGCTCTTGTATTAAGGAGGTTTCTAATGTTGTATGCCAGGATTTTTTTTTAAATTCAGAACATCAAAAATTTGGAATAGGAAATGTGGTGTGCAAGTCCAAAAGTGGTGCATAGGTTTTGGCGTGCAGGTATTTTGGCATGCAAGAATTAGGCGCGTAGGTATATTGGTGAGAAAGTATTTTGGCACGCAGGTATTTTGGCGCGCAGATTTTTAGCACGCAGGTTTTTGGTGCACAGGTTTTTGGCACACAAGTTTTGGCATGCAGGTCCTCAAAATGCCTATAAATAGACGACTACCCTCCTCATTCCTCAACGAGATCAACACTTAGAGAAAATCCGAGCTCTGAGCACACAAGTAAAACTTTTGGCATTAATGTTGTGGCATGCAGGTTGTGGTGCGTAGGTTGTGGATTGCAGGTTGTGGCCCACAGGTTCTGGCCCGCAGGTTCTGGACCGCAGGTTCTGGCCTGTAGGTTCTGGCCCGCAGGTTGTGGCTAGTAGGTTTTAGCCAGCATGTTGTGGCCAGCATGTTTTGGCCAGCTGGTTTTGGCCAGCTGGTTTTGGACAGCAGGTTTTGGCCAGCAGGTTTTGGCCAGCACGTTTTGGCCAGCACGTTTTGGCCAGCTGGTTTGGGCCAATAGGTCGTGGCGCGCAGGATGTGGTGCGCAGGTTGTGGCGCGTAGGTTGTGGCGCGTAGGTTGTGGCCCGCAGGTTCTGGCCCGCAAGTTCTGGCCCGTAGGTTCTGGCCCGCAGGTTCTGGTCCCCAGGTTCTGTCCCGCAGGTTCTGGCTCGCAGGTTGTGGCCCGTAGGTTTTGGCCAGCATGTTTTGGCCAGCATGTTTTGGCCAGCATGTTTTGGCCAGCAGGTTTTGGCCAGTAGGTTTTGGCCATCAGGTTTTGTCCAGCAGGTTTTGGCCAGCAGGTTTTGGCCAGTAGGTTTTGGCCAGCAGGTTTTGGCCAGCAGGTTTTGGCCAGTAGGTTTTGGCCAGCACGTTTTGGCCAGCTGGTTTTGGCCAGCAGGTTTTGGCCATCATGTTTGGGCCAGCAGGTTTTGGCCATTAGGTTTTGACCAGTAAGTTTTGGCTAGCAGGTGTGGCACACAGGTTGGTTTTTCCGCAACGAAGGAAGAGGCTGTGCACTGGTTAAAGGGGTGCACAAGTCACCCTAGGGTTGCGTAAAAGTTATAATTTTCCCAGAACATCTATGGTAAAGAGGCATTCATCAATGGATGAACATTGAACATCAACAGATCATCTATAAACAGTTGAGGATGAATTCCTTCATGCAAATGAAGAGACCTACAGTTCTATAAACTATGAGTGGATCTTTTCCAGAGTAGTGAGCAAAGGAAGAGGAAGAAGGTGATCCTCTCCACTGGAAGTAAGCCAGAGAGAGAGAGAAACAGGTATCTACCCTTGGGAAAGCAGTGAGATGACCCTAAACCTTGTAAAGGTAGTGATCCTGGGACAGAGTGACTGTTCCCAAACCTTTGTATCCACATCTAGTGAAGAATAGTGGAATTTGGTACGACCGACAAATTGTCGGCGTATGCTCCTTGAACGTATCCCAGTGAGGGTGAACCAAGTAAAAATCTATGTGTCTGCCTGCTTACATTCCCGCAATGCATTTAAATCATCATCATCAGATAAAGAAGAAAATAAGTGATCATAATAAACACACAAGTGAAAACAAAGTTACCCTTGTAATAAAGAGGTCAAGATACAGTGGGACAGGAAGAACTTTTAAAATGAATATCCATACCCTGATTCACCCCACCTCTCAGGGTATATAGGCCTCTACTGGTCCTAACAATAATCTTATTTATTTAAATCATTTATTAATGAGGTAAATACTGCATCATTATTGTGTCAAAAATAATATAATTTACTTGATGTCCAAAAATTATAAAAAAATATCATGGTGTAGGAAATATTTTTAGCTTTCCAATTAATATTTATAAGAAACATGATTACTTATATAACACCATATAAAAAATAATTTACTAAACGATTTTTATGTCATTTTTTCCTTTGCATTAAATTAATTAATCTAAAGTGTCATAATATTTCATAAGAGGCTCAATGGGGTCCCAAAATCAACCCTAAGATTTCCATGGTCGGCCATGACTCATCCAATAAGGTTTGGACAAGTGTTAAGGTAATTTTGAATTATTATAATATTTTTTTTACCTTGAATTACCTTATTTATCTTTAACCACGGTAAATAAAAGTCAAAAGATACTATTCACCAAAAATTATTTTCATCTTATTGAACCACATTTTACTACCTAATAACAACCCTGTATGTCGAATTTTCTAAATTCAATTCACAGAAGTGGTAAAATTTCATTTAAATGAAAAATTCAGTTTTTTTACTACTACTAAGTGGTTTCACTATTCATCAAAAATTGAAGTTTTTCAGAAAAATACCAAAACATCAGCCCAAGCTATATTTGATATTCCAAATTAAAAAATGATGTTTATTTTTTCAAATTCAAAACATAAAATTTTCATTAATTAATTTTAAATTTAATTCCCATTGTTAAAACAAATAGCGTGTTTTTAAGAAACAATAACTATCAAAAGATTGACACTTGTTTATGTCCAATTTCAAAGTGATATTAATTAAAATGAACAACATTGGATTAAATGATAAAAATATATTCTAATTACACTTTAAAACTAATTAAAAAGATAATATATCCATATAAATAAATTAGATTAAAAGGCACTTTTGAATTAAAATACAATATTTTCACTATTCATTAAAAAATGAATATTATCGGAAAAATCCCAAAAATTTACACAAAGTAAATTTTTATGTACCCATTATAAAAAAAGATTTTATTTTGTAAATTAGAATGTATTAAAGTAACCAAAACTATATTTAAATAGGGTTCTCCATTAAAAGGTGGTAAATCAACCTTTTAATGTAAATTATGCTTAAAATTAGATTCCTTCACATTTTAAACCTCTAAATTTTTATTGGATAAATTTAAATACATTTATCAATCTTGTTTAAGGATATTGTAGTTATGTTTGTTCATTCCCGCCAATAAAACGGCTAGAAGTTTCCTACCATTTAATATAATAATATTTTATTTTTAGTGTGCAACGAAAGATTTCAAAGAAACCTGTTGTTGCGTATCGGGTACGCTATCGAACATAGAAACCCCTTTAAAGTAAAATTAATATTTAATTCACAAATATATGAAAATCACTTATTCTTCATTTTCCTTGGATGTTATATTCCCTATGAAGTAGTGTTTTTAACCCATAAAAGAATCGATCAATCTTTCTTATGGGGTTATGAATGTAGTCTATAGCATGCTTTGCTAATCTTGTGAAGTTAGCTTCATACTTTGAAACATTCTCATCCTCCTTCTTCCTCACACTCAGAAATTTCCACTCTATATCCACTCGTAGATCATGAGGGAAGTATTTTCCAAGAAATTATTCTTTAAATTCCATCCATTCCATATTTATACCTCTTCATCCTCCTATATGTTTTGAATTAATGACCACCATTGATATGCATCTCCTGATAGAAAACATACTAGAATAACAACTTTGTCATTTTCAGTACTCCCCAATGAAGGAAATATTTTCTCTAAGGATCTTATCCATTTATCACCTTCAAAGGGATTTGTTGTCCCATTGAGTGTTGGAGGCTATTGTCTCATGAATGGGTCTAATATTGATCATCTGCATTATGGATTAGGATTCTTCGTATGGTTAAACTTATTATTCAAAAAACTGAGTCAATTGTCTCTAAATGGTTATAAGTTGTTCAGTTCCAGTTGTATCACCATCTCCACTATTATTGTCTTACATTGAAGGGAAATTCTTTCATGTATTATGTGTGTTGATAAATTTTCGTTCCTTCAACTAAGACACACTTATAAACAATGGAATACACTATATTAGGTTATGAATCATAATTCATAATTCCAAACTAGTATAATACGTATCATAAATTGAAAATTTAAATCATGTGCGATCCATAATCATAAAAATAGTTTCCATGGGGAAATATTTACTTATAAATCCTTCATAATGGTTTGTAAATAAAATGTGAAGTATCTTATGAATACCCCCTAGGTGTGTCAAATGATACGCACAATAATGCATGTTGTAGTGTTTCAGGTTACCCTGAGTCAAGATCAGAACACAATGTTAGAGTTGTTACTCTATGTTACATTAGTGAGAGACCTATGTCCATTTGTAGTATCATTAAAGGGATATTTTTTCTTCGAATAACCACATAATCACTACATTACCAAAATTTTAGGACGTTCTTATATACATTTCCACAAATTATATCTTAGTGTATTTTCCCATATTTAAATAATTTTCTAAATATAGTTTATAAGGATTGTACTAAACTTCCTCTAATACAAACAATAATTCCCCAACCAATGTTTCCCAGAGTCAGTACCTTATTTTATTACATATTCATGATCACAATAAATCTAATCCTGAATTACCGATCAATTTAGTATCTTTGAAAAAACATGATAGAAACACAATTTTTACATTACATATTTAAATTAAAAAACACACTATCTCATTTGAAAACACTCATATTGCTAATATTATCCTTGTAGGTCAGTCATAATAAAATTCTTCGCATCCAGAGAAGAAATGAATTATAATAAATGGGTGAGATTATATGATCATTAAGGGTAAACAATATAGTAGATGATATCCTAAATAAGCATATACTTTTTAGGCATGGTATAAAACTGAAACACAATCCTTTTAAACATAATATTTAGCATAATATAAAAAGAATAAATGAAATAATTCCATTTAGACATTTAAATGGTTATTTTACTAGTTAATAATAACATGGAATATCAATAAATAATCTCATATTGAGGGAATTAATAATGGAAGACATAATAACCCTACAGTAAGTTCCTAATACCAAGACCATACATAAGTAGGTAAAAATAAAACCTAGTTTGTCTTATGAGACCTAAGGATGCATCTAGGGGATATAGTGGTCCAAGCCCATCACTTGCTAAGTCTTATTCCTTCCTCATATGAAAGGGGTAAAACATAACAAAAATAAACATCAGTATTGAAAATAAAATATGAAATGTACACACTTTAACCATAAACCAACAAAGTTATCTAAATAGAACATACACATTCAAATATGTCATAAAACATTCAATACAATATGGAGGATTATATCAGTATAAATTAACTTTAGTCAAGCATAATCCCCCTCAATAGATAATGACATAGATGAAAATAATCTAATATAATCATTACAACTCATTGAGAGAACTATCCTTCATTACTTTGAAATCATTTTAAAGATGCAAAATTATATAAGAAAACATTTCTTTTGAAAATAACCTTTTATGATTGTAACAGAATATTCAATGCTTTAAGTAATCATGATGGAAAAAATATCTGCTCGTGCTATAAAAGATAAAAAAACATTACTTCCTTAATTTGATGAAAAATACATAAACTACTTCGTTTAGAAAATGATGGAAACATTATTTTTTTAAAAATTATAAAAAGGTAAATATTTTTAAAAAATGACTTTATAAATGTTATGATAATATTTTGATATACATTTTTAGGAAACATGGATATAGATGGTAAATGTCTCCTAGTAGATAATTATGTACAAACAACATCACATAATAAAGATATTGTGAGATTAACCCTTACCTTTTACTTTACATTAGATGATGGTGTGTTAACCTCAGGTATAATGGTTAATGTATGTAATTAAATTATTCCAATTAAATATTCATATTTATTATATCAAATATGATCCTCTTACAGAATTTTTAATAATATTAAAGTATTACCATTTATTCATTTAACAATTTAAAATTACTTATTCCTAATATTACATTTATTAAAACCAATGGAATGAAATAAGATGATTCGAGTGAAAATCCATTATAAAGCTCAATATAATGAATTCCCAAATGAGATTCCCAACACAATGGAAGGTGAAATTTTGGAAATTTTGATGATACTCACTCAGTTAACCTCGATTTTGAATAGAAACATGAATTCATTGGAATAAACAAATAACCCAAAGTATTAACAATATTTAATTCATACCATTATGTGAAAATGGACTCCAACATAAAATGTATGTTCTAATCCCTTCAGATGTTACAATATATCAACATCATTAAGTGGATCTTCTCCACCCTCCATAGTTCTAACCAAGAGATGGTTATACTAGGTTATTATCAAATGGATGGAGAATATGATCACTAGTGGACAATGATGGAGAATCAGAATATAAGGGACGAGATCAAAGAAATTGGGTATGATGATTTTTTATAAAATAAATTGACAAATATTTTCTTGAAACAATCCCAATTAATATTTAATGATATTTCCATGACCTGATGAAATAAATATGATGAATACATTTGGACATATTAGGAAAAAATTACAATACATACATTAAATTACTTTATAATATTAATTACCCATGAATTCATTGTTGGATGCTTCTTTGTTGTGATAAAATTGTGTCTATCAAAATATTTGTGGATCAAATAATTTAATATCCATGAAGAAATTGTTTGGTTTTCCCTAAATGTTTTTGTAGAGATAAAGAATATCAAGGTTATCATAAGGAAAATAATTATAATATGGAGTCTAACTCTGGATATATGATAGAAAAACACAATGGTGGTAAGAATTTTCAATATCCCACTTTTCAAAATTATGGAAAGAAGCACCCCAAAGACAACAGAAGGAGAGGAGGAAGTGATTTTGGTGATGAAAAAAGGGAAACTATCTAGAAATTTTTTATAAGAGAAACCCACCAATGAAATGGGAGAGAGGGATTATCTAGTATACACACATCATATTATTCAATGATTCAACTATAAAGAACAAGGACACTATACAATCCAATTCCCTTAGTCAAGGTTTTTTAGAGGAAATCAATGCCAAAAATCTATATAGAAGAATGGGTGAGAAGATCTTATTACAACCACTATGGTGGATCAAACAATGTATAGGTGAGAGGTATTCTATTAATTAATAAAAAAATTGAAAATGTTATTTTTAATCGGGTTCTACACATTCTTTAATACCATGAATGATTTGTATAACTATTCAAACACCACCAAAAACCATAAATGTAGAGAAGTCGGTGAAAGTAGAAAATGTGAATATCATTGCATCCCAATTACATAACTACTCCCATACCAAAATTTGTTTTCCAAACATACCAAATAATCTTGTGATATTTTTTTTCATATTTTTATGCAATTCTTGGTATATAATTTTTACTTCATATAGTGCAAACATAAATATTCAAAAAGGAAATCACTTTCTATATCAAGGATCATTATTTAATTTTGTATAATTGGAATGAGAAGGATGGATATTCTTTAGAAAGAACATCTCAACCAAGGATATTATTTCTCTAGGACCAATAATATCTTGAATAAGTGAATTATTATATGTAAAATATCATCCTTGAATAAATACACATTGTGAGGGAATATGTTGATGTGATTCTCGATGAATTTTGTAGTCATCCTTCTACCCGATAGTTTTCATTTCCAATAGGATTGTGCGTGTTGCATTTACATCATCAAAGAATCAATATATAATGGATATTGTGGTACTTTGTGATTTTAAGAAACAACTATAAGTGAATTTGGATAAAGGGTACATGCGCCCATGTGATTCACCTTTGGGAGCACCAGTCTTCTTTGTCATGAAGTAGGATGGGTCAATGTGCCTTTGCATTGATTGTGATGAGCTCAACAAGATCATAATAAAAAAGAATTTCCTCCTCTACTAATTTACATATTTCTATATTAGCTACATAGAGCCTAATAATTAACTAAGGTGGATCTTCAGTTAGGTAAATACCAATTAAGGATGGAGAATAAGGATATCTCGAAGACTACATTCTGTACAAGGTACATGAACTATGATTTCATAGTAATGTCATACAAACCTAATAATTATTCAGAATTATTCATGGAAATTATGAATAGAGTAATTATAGATTACCTCAACCAATTTTTAGTTGTATTTATATATGATATTCAAGTATAAAACAAAATTAAGGATGATAATGATGTGAATTCAAGAACTGTGTTAAAGAGATTATAAAATGAGAAGCATTTTGAAAAGTATAGAAAATATGAGTTCTGGTTGAATTAATGATCATTATTGGGGAATAATATCATAAGAAAAAAGATATACATTGTCCCTTATAAGACATATGTAATTGTATGATATCCTATAATATCATTTTTGAAATATATATATATAGTTTCCTTGGACTGGATCGGTATTATTGAGAATTTGTGAACAATTTATCATGATTGTCAAACCCTCTAACCAAGCTAACATATAAGAGAGTCATGTTTTCTTGGAATAATGAATGTGTTGGGAGATTCAAGGAATTGAAAAATTTTATTATCACTGAACGTATACATGCACTCCCCAAAATTGGGAAATTTTTATGTTATACAATGATGGTTCAAAGAAGGTATTGGGGCATGTACTTGTGAAGAGTGATGAAGTGATAGCCTATGACTCAAGGAAATTTAAATTTCATGAACCCAACACATGATTTGGAGTTTATTTTAGTGATCCTTGTGTAGAAAATAACGTTTTATTATAATTGTTAGGCGATGAATGAAATATATAATGATCATAAGTGCCTACTGTATATATTCACAAAAACTATGGAATATGAACCAAAGATGGTCAGAGATGATTAAGGACTATGAATAATATATCTAATACCATATTTGGAAATAAAATAATGTTTGTTAAACTCCATGTAGAAAGGATCTGAATTTTTTTTCATTTATAAGAATGAACAAGGATTGGGTGTTCCCAGACATGAAAAGAACAGAAATGGGAATACTAGTTAAGGATGGAGAATAAGACTACATTCTATACAAGGTACATGATCTATGATTTCATATTAATGTCATGAAAACTTAATAATTATCGAGAATTATTCATGGACATTATTAATAGAGTATTTATAGATTACCTCAACCAATTTTTAGTTGTATTTATATATGATATTATAGTATAAATCCAAATTAAAGATGATAATGATGGGAATTAAAGAGCTTTGTTAAAGACCTTATAAAATGTGATAATGAACCTCGTAAAAGTTTTATTGAGAAACAACATGTTTAAAGAAGAAACATATGAATTAGAGTAGGTGATGAATAATAATTACTTGCATCTACATTATTGTGTTAACTAGAATTTTTTATGGAGATATTTTTGAATGGGGGAAGATTGTATCGAAACAAACATTTGTAAATAAAAATTCCATTTGTGAATTAAATAAACTACATATTATGTATTATCATAATGGAAAAATAATGGACATTAGATAAATTATATACTAATAGATTCATAATTCCATTATGCATCATCACCATTGATAACATATCCATTAAATAGTGAGCATATGATTATTATAAATATAAGATTTCTATGAATCCAATTGACACAAAAAAGGATGTGATGGCCTCAACCAGTTAGATCATACCCTACAAATGAAATTTATCGGAGCTTCTAATGGAGATCGAATCACTAGGCATTAACATTAACCAATCAAAAGCTAAGATCCAATCAATAAATCATTAGTTAGAAGTTTTATGAGATATGCTCAAGCTCATCGAGATCACGACCTAAACCATACAGGCTGATACATATCAAGAAAAACTCTCCATCACACTCTTTATCTTAAGGGATTTTTCTTGTGTAAGAAATAGATATTAATCAAGACCATAATAGTATAAATATTTATATAGTATGAAATAATTAATAAATTTTTTATTGTTGTTACTTACGAAATGATTTTAATTTGGATACGATAAAACAATAAATGTATTTTTGGGTAATTTTCAATTTAAAATAAGTTATTTATTTTGATTAATTATTATTTAAAAGAATATGTTTCATTAAAATAATATTCCGAAATAATATTTATAAAGTATATTTGATAATATAACTATATTAATTCAAAAATATTTTTTATAAGGGATGGAAAACAATTATTTTCAAAAAATCCATCATTTTCAAATAAATTTTGTTTTTTAAAATATTAAAATTTACATATTTAGAGAATTATTTGGATACATTAAATATTATTTTTGGAATCATAACTTCAAAATTCTCCAATATATAATTTTTTATAATTTTTTGAGATGGTCCAATTTTCAAGTAAAACTAAATACTGTATAAATATATGGTGTGTATGATGTCAAAATGATAAATTCTATAAAAGGTTTCCATGACTAAATATATGTTTCCAATATTAAATAATTTTATTCTATGTTTATTTCAATAATTTGATATATCCTTTATGAATGCCTCAAAACACATATTATATTTTAATGGTTTTAAAAACATTTATTTAATAACATGACTGAATTCCAGATCAGAAAGGGTAATAAATTAGTTAATTAGGCTCCTGGGATTATAAAATAATTATAACCACTCGTACTTGGAATAAACCATGGAAAAACAACATGGTTATGTTTTTAGATTTAATAATTTTATGATATAGGGTCGAAAACCAATTTTTTAGAAATTATAAAGAACTCCCCTCTCCTTTCCAATAATAAAAAACCCAATATCCCATGCCTCTTCACACATAAACCTTGGAAGACTTCCTTAATCTTCTCTAATATATCTAAAATCCTCACAAGGTTCCCCTAATCTCTCAAGATTCCCTTCCCAAGCTTTTAGAATCTTTATCTATAGGTAAGGGATCCTTTTATTCTCTTTTTTATTTAAGTTTTGTATTTATCTTATTTATTTTTTCAACAATTAATAATGTTTGAATATGTTCTTATATACCCTCTTACTATAAATATGATGTATAAATAGTTAGATACTCGTTCAATCTCATTCATCTGTCTCGTTAACATTTATGTTCCCCCGTTATGCTTCCCAAATTTCACTATGATTCTTATGCTTAACAATTATGTAGTAAATACACACACTCATTTCCTATAAAGGGTGTTCACCATTATAAAATTATAGTTATATGGTTTTGTACTTAAATATATCAAATCAACACTCCACTATCTTGGGATTAAATTTCATGAAATATGTACTAATTTTTTATGATCTACGTGGAAATATTTTCTGTGTACATGATATAATTATGATGGGTGTTCCCAAATATCACTTCAATGACTTGTGAAAAGTTTTAGTCTAATTAAAAACCATGTATAATGTGTGGGAGGTTATAATAATCACATTATGTTATTATTTATTGATGTTTATCCATGACTTATGTTTATGATGTCATGTTTAATGTTGTTTCCACATTCCCATGTTTCAATTATCTTATCCTGACGTATCATGCCACCATGTTCATGTTTATGATTATAACCCCATTTATTCCCCACTAAAAATCCTATTGTCCAACACGTAATAATTTATCATGTTATTCCATTTTTATTCCCTTACCAGGCATTACATCTCCCTTATTTCTTATGTATTTATCCAGGTTAACACATGAAATTTTTTCAACGGAGTAATTATATGATCATTTTAAGGAGGTTTTCAATAATATAGATGCAAACCTATTGTAAGTTGTTATTAGTATACATAATTCGCAAAGACGCTAGGCTTCTTGATATTCTGGGATGATTAATGTGTATTCTTTTTTAATAAATCCTAAATTGATTTGTAATAAAAAAAGTATGCCATAACTAGCATCCAAATAACCCTACCATGACGTTTATATATACTTGGTGTATTTATGGATATCCTCATTATTGAATCTTCCCTTGATTCATCTTTCACAAAAAGGACTCAATAATAAGGTTCAACTAATTTTTGAGGATTTAGAACTAATTAGTAGATGAGGAAATTCTTGATAAAACTAAATTAATTATAAATTATATATGATATTATATTTAAATGGATTCCAAGAATAGTATTATATATTGTTATGAGGAGATATATATAGAAGTCAATGGAAATATTTTTTAGGAATGGGGCCTACCACTTCCACTGTTCCCATGAACTGTCAATAATCATCATCGATCATTGCGTGAATTTTTTTTATATATTCACATAATAGTTATTCATTATTAATAAAACAATTTTTATTATGATTTTCACCTTCATTTATCCAAGAGAATGTTACAGATAAATGAAGGACGAGTCAAAGGATGCCACAATTAAGTTTTAGAGCTTTTAGATGGGATATATTGATTCACGGTGTGTATGTGGTGTTTCACACCATGTTCTAAGGTCCACCACACAACTACACCCCTTGAGATACATGGGATGTCTAGAATATGTAGTGTATATATTACACTATGTATTGACTAGAATGCTAGAACACACATTTTTAGATCACCTTGTACTTAGTGGTACATATCATTTAGTGGACAAGGTCTTGATACAAAAATCATGTAATTCATGTGGTCAATATTTTGTTGAATTATTTTTATGTATATGACTATAAATTTTGGTGGAATAGATTTTTCATGTGTAGTGAACATGCCACGAACCCCATAAATGTCCCCATCTTAGCAAATCACCATGTCCCTAGGAATGGGTATTAAACATAACTAAAATGCAGAACACAACATATATCCTACTTGCATACCTTGTATATATATTGATATCATGCTGTTTTCATGATTAGACATTGTGTAACCTTGGGTAAATAATTATTTGGAAATAAATTAATCATGGGTTAATATTGAACTATATGTAATGTATGTGGTCATACACTTCATGTGATAGGGAAATAAATGAAAATTAATTATACATTAATTACAGAAATTTCATTTAATAATTTAGAAACCTATGTATGTTACATTTCTATTTAATATAAGAACATGGACCCATTGGGGATACACATTTTCTCACACTGTGTAAGAAGAAGACACATCATGTTGCAATAAATACAATATAGGAACAATACATGAGTTGAGAGATTATGGTACATAATTTAATTAATCTACATTTCATGTGGACAATAATTAAATTCCATGTCATTATGAAATTTTAATAAATTTAATATTACATAATGAAGGCGTCAATATGACAATTCTGATGAACATTAAAGATAATTACTTATTTAATTAATCAGGTTAATTTTAATAATTCTATCAAGCATTTTCATAATAATAAAAAAACATAAATGAATTATAGCTAGTTTAAAAATTAATGTTCATTGCACATTGTGGATGATAATTATCCTTGACTAAACTATGAATGGTTGGTTACTTTTAATTTTAGTCATTTTATAGGTTTTTGAGTTTTTATGAATTATAATGATGGACTAGGTGTCATCCCCACCATATTTTTATGTATTGAAAAATGTGTCAATGATATATTTATTGTAACCCCTTTTATCCTATCCTTCAGTTCCCCTCACCCAAATTTGTGTAAATACATATGTTATGGATTATCTCACAAGATAATGAGGTGGTTCATGATCAGAACAAAGGAAAACCCAATCGTTAAAATATATTGGTGAATCTGTGGAATGCTTCATCCCACATTTAGAATTATCTCAATGTGGATTTTTCATAGGGTCTAATGTTGGTTTATCATTCATTACATAAACAAACTATTTGATAATTCTAACAAGCGTACATGTTTATTTATTTATATCTATAATATTCACTGTTAATTTTTTATTTTTAATGTTCAGATATCAAATTAAATAAATGATTTATCAAGATTGAAAGATATAATTTAATAAATTAGATTATGAATTAATTTATTGGTACATTGAAAATTCATTGTTTGAAATCATCTTAACAATAAATGACAAGTGGTTTCATAAAATATTATTATTTTATAAATAATATAATATATTTAAATACCTAAATAAAATATATATTTTTTATATCCTTCAATTACTTGTTTTAGAATATAAATAAATATTCCGTAGAACTTAGCAAAGAATAATTAGTTTTATTTAAACTAACAAGGCATTAGAAGAAGGATTCAAGTTGAATTAATGAATTTTATAGAAAGCAATACAAGAAATATCTAATCTTGTTATAAATATTGAATAATGATTTGAGGAAGTACAAGTCCATGATTTTGGCACTGGGGAGTCCACTCATCAAATAATGGAACTATACGTTAGCCGTTAGAAACGACCTGCCTACCCAAATACCTTCAAGTACCCTAACCAACCATATATAGGGTTATGATAAGGGAAATATAGATCCTGGAAACTAGATTATCCATTCAATTGGATAATCTATCTTTGATGGTGGGGAATTGTGTACATGATAAGATAGTGTGAAAGTAATAATTATATTTTTTTAAGTCACACTTGTTTTAATAAAAGAATGTACTAAATTCGACTATATTTATTAAAAAAATTAAAAATAACTCATCATAGAGATGATCATTATGATTCGTCCCCATTAAAGAAAATTTATTTACTAGAAAAAATTTCTAGGAATGGTATAGATGAATTCATATTATACTATGCAAAGAGGGGAAATTTCATGTGATGGAATCCCCAATTCTCGACCAACGTTGAAATCGGGATAGTGGCGAGGAATTATCTGTTTTTAAGAAACTCATGAATGATGAGGTATTTAAATGATGTTTTATGTTATCATATATTTTTAATGACCACTAAAATCCTCACAAAATTATTTATGTAATTATAATGTTTCTTCATATCAAAGATCATTACATGAAGAAAGTGAGATAATAGAGATTTTAGATCTAAAAATAACTATTCCCATATATTATTGAAGACTTATAAATGTTAGGTCCTCAGGTAGTCAAGATGATTAACTAAATAAATCACTTCAATGTAAATTGTTTTAAGCTACCATATGAGTTTTACATAGATCTCAATTTTTCCTCACAACCTCAGATCTTATCTGGTTTCATTGTAAATTAGAATTTGGAAAATGTTGAGAACTCTATTTTGGAACCTCTCAATATTATTTCCCATGTTAATAAAGACACAGGGAATGAAAACCTCAGGGTCCTTATAGTGAATATATTTTAGTTAAAGGAAAATTTCATAAAGTTTCACTCCGTGTCTATGGAGTATGAGCAATAAACATCCAAGAATAGGAAGATCAAAAAGATGTATATGGAAGAAAACATAATATATTTTTAATGTGTAAGAAAGGAAATTAGAATAATAATTATTGAAAAAAATTAATAGTAAGTATCTGGTAAATTTTTTATCAAGTTAAAAATGTCCTTATCTTCAAATTGGGAGTGAGATACTACTTTTTATTCTCGCATCTTTATCCAAATACAAGTTCCAATTTGTAGCAATCAAACCCTATATTCCTAGATAAAGTGTCTACTACCATTACATTGGAATGATTACAAGGAATAAAATCCAAATGTGCTAGAGAATTTAATAGTATTTGTAAACTGGATACATACATGAGTATTGTATTATAAATGAATACACTAATTAAAAAATATTTTTTTTCATTCAAGGTTAAATTTATTCCATCTAGTGTATCCTTGCATATATTTCTTAATAAACACCATGGAATATAAGGGAAGTAAATATATTAGGGTGATCTGAAATTTTCAGTATGGGTATGGTATAGTTGGATCAATTATGAATGAATTAGAATAATCAATATGGAAATATAATAATTTAATACATATTACATTTAAAGAATGAACTGATAAAGAAGTGTGTAAATAATATGGCTATGTAAATAAATGTAATCACATTACATTCAAAATATTGGATATGAAGAAACCAATATAAATGGGTAATAAACTGAAAACACATGCCATTTAAACAATGGACTCAGAATGAAATTAATCCATTCACATATCAACAAAAAATATCAAGGATTGATATTAACTGAGACAAAATGAATGAATTTTGTTTTGATGCCATGTATTAGAAACATCAAAACCAATACTATTACGACCTTCCACAAGATGTTTTAAAACTACTAGTAGAATAATTTTTAATTTTCAAAACTAATGTTTCTAATGATAACCTATCGATGCATAGAGGGGATATATAAAGATTGGGCCCTACCCATCACTGCCATTCTAAAACAGTCCTCATATAGAATAAATAATAGTTTGTATCATAAATATGTATTGAATAAATGATATAGATTTATCAATATTTCCCTAAATAATAAAATAACATTAAAATTAAAAACCTTATGAAAGCGGTATATAGTTTAGAAAATGAACATATCCATGATAAATGATTTCGATAAATAGGTGAAATTAAATTTTCAATGATCATTATAAATTGAATATATAAAGGGGACTAACAAATGAATAAATGAAGTGAACGTGAATACTGTTCTCAGAAAAAGAAATCATAAACCATCCTAAAGATGAATAAGAATGGTATCAATACATCATACACAAATTGGAGTAAAGAAGATGGTTTTTTCATTAAATAATAAAAATACATTAAAAAATCCTTTAAATATCATTCATGAGGAAAATATAATTTTTTAAATCCTTATGTAAAACAATTTATTTGAAAATTACTTTTTAAATGATTTTCATTAAAATCGACCTTTTGAACATGAAAAGGAAGATTTAATGAAATGATGGCATGTAAATATATACATGTCATATTAGGTAAAATGAACATTAACTTTTCATGGTAAAAAGTATATAAAAAATCAAATTTTGGAAATAGATAAGAAGATTACATTGAAAGCATTATGAAAATACAAAAGGGAAATAATTTATTTAATAAATAATTTTTGAAAGGGAAAGGAAATATTTTTGGAAAATAATTTTAGAAATCATGGTTTTTAGAAGAAAAACCATTCTCTTACTAAAGATTGAAATAATTATGGTTTTTTGTAAAAACATTTTTTGAATCATTATAATTAACAAAGAGTGGAAAAATGGTTTTAATACATGAAAAAAGGCCATGAATAACCAGTGGAGAACAAAATAAAATTGTATATAAGAAAATGATAATGTAATTTACTCTGATGGAAATTCATGTTTTAAAAATCCTGAAAAAATAAATTTTTAATATAAATCCTTGAACAGATTATAATTATAAAGTGGGAATTGATCAATTAGTAGATTGTGTGTATCAAAAATAAATGCTCATAATTAAGTGAAAATAAATCCAAATATATTCAAATTAATTTTACACATAATCATAGAATATTCAAGACCAAATGGTAATAGTATAATCCAATGAAATGAAATTAGGTTATCAAATTCATTTACACTAGGTGATTTTTAACTCAAAACCCCATAGATGAAATAATTCAAATAAAACACAAAATATCTAGAAAAATGAATGAATCGTGATATTATACTAAAAATTTGAAGTATTTACCTCACATATAAGATATTATTTGATCAAAAATAATGTGATTATTTCAATATAAATATATAAATACAAAAATTATATGATATTGGAAATATAATCCTTAAAAATATTTTGAGGATAATAACATTTAAACATTCCAAAGTGTCCCACACCACATTGAAACATTTAAATCATAATATTCATGAATTATTAACATTAAATGAAACATATAATATCATAATAAGAATTATATTCAGTATATTAAATGTCAAAGTATATTATATACACCATATAAATGAAAATAGGTGCTTAAGAACAAATAAGTTTCAATGGAATGCAAATTGACATGAAAACCCTTACCCCATGTTTCTTTTGAGGTGAAAATTATTTAATATATTTTATAACATGTTAAATCATGTAACTAACTTACAATATAACTATAAAAACATTTATAATTTCATATATTATCTTCTTATATTATGGTATTACCTATTTGTGAATAGTATTTCATTTTTTTCACTATTTCGGGTGTTAATTGCCTTGTCTTTCGAGTATGTTTTGAATTATTACATGTTTTTATTATTATGTATATTATGATTTCATAATATCCAATATTTAAATAATTATGTTAATATAATATTTATTTAATATTTATTTATTTATAATAATCCATAATATTTTGAGATAAGAAATGGAATGCACCATTCATAGAGATTGTAGGACGTACGTACTCATGAACGCTACTTTTATTTCATTATTGTATTAAATATTTGATAACTAAATGATATATATATTATAATTACTGTATAATATATATTTCATATATATTACAGTATTTTATTAAAACCATTTTTGTACATTCCATGTATAGTGTTAACGAATCACATCACTTTGAGAGGGTGGTAGTCCACACATCCACACACTATGTAATCGTATTTCCAAAACAAATTATATAAATTTATGTCTTATAAAATAATTAAATATGATTATGGGCACTTATAATATAATATGAAACACATATAAAATTTTTTTCCAACAAAATTCCCCACTATAAGAGGTGGTAAAGGAAAAACAAAAAACCTCATTTCGTGAGGCGGTGGTTCGTCGTAAACGTAAATGGTATGTTCATTTCCTATTAGATGGAAGTGTGTGTAAGTGTAGTTCATGTCCAAAAAAACAATATTTCAATATTTAGGATATGTGGATTTTTATATACTAATGTAATAATAATTGTTCAGGGGGGGTAGATAATGAAAATAAAATTAAAGATCTTGAGGGAGGATGTTAGCTCTTAATGTGGTAACTCCATTGGATTGCACCAAAGGGATTCCATTGCTGGATTAATTAAAATTTTCTGGTTTATAGATTTCTGGGAGGGGTTTTTCGTAGCTATTTCGGTAGATCTTGTTCGATATAATGTGGATTGATAAGTGTGAGGATGTGGGAGGGTAGAGTGCATTTTTATAGTGGAGTAGGAGTGGCACTCTGGTAAAGTTTGGAAAAGGAAATCCCACCATCGTTTTTCTATGAAATGTGTCACCAATAATTTTAAAAGGTATATAAAATCAGTATAGGATCAAAATATGGAAATTAAATGGATTTTAGAAAAGTGTTTATGTTATTTTGGGTTTTAATGTTAAGGTTTAGTCCCTTGTTACACAAATTTTTATCCTAATCATTGCAAATAATTTTAATCACTTTCAATAATATGTTTTATAAAAAACTATTTTGAACTTATTAAGAATTATAAATTATTCTGATTCCAAATACAGAATCGATTTTTTAAAAATCAAATCACTAAACGGGTTAAAAATTTCTAAATTTAATCCCATAGACGATATGACAATGTGCTTTTTCAAAATAAAAATGTTCAAAAATATGATATATTTTTATATTAAATTTCATAGGAAATTAATTCCATTAACCCATATTATTTTTTTTGGTAAATAATTGATCTAGTTAAACTTTAAAAAAAATTATAATTATAATTTAACCTTATAAAAAATCAGAAGAAAAAAAAATGTTGAATTAAAATTCATTGTTTTTCTGTATTCATAAACACAATGAAACTTTACAAAAAATACCAAATATTCACCCTATGATAATTTTTATGTTCCTATTTCATATATGAGGTTTATTCTTTCATATAAAATATATAGAGGTCACAAAATTTATATTTAAAATTGGTTCTCCTTTAAAATGCAGCAAAATTCCCTTTATAAAAATATATGGTTTTATTGGTAATATCATATTTGTTATTATCTTAAGATTATAAAATCTATTGCATGAATGTAAAAAAATTATTGAATAATATATATATATATATATTACATTAATATAACACTATAATTTTAATTAATTTAATTTATTATGATAGAACATCACTGTGAGCAAAAACAAAATTTCTATCAAAACTTTCCCCTTATATTCAATTGGTTCTTATATAAATTTTAATTAAATAATATCAAATGGATTCATTTATTATTTTCATAAATCAGATATATTCATAAAATATGTAATCCTATTCATAAGAGATAATATAACAAGTAGTTTAAATATTATTATATTAAATAATAATATTTTAATAATATATTTTTGTTGGGTAAAACTTGGTATAAGGTTACAACCGTCAACATTTATAATCTTGAGCTTTATTAGAAAAATTGAATTATATGTTATTGAGGATTTGTTTAGGATTATAATTTTATATAATTAGGTCATAATTAAAATATAATATACCACATCATTACAAAGAGGACACTTATAAAACAATATCAATTTCTTTCAGAGTATAAAACTTTTAAAATTACATATAGATTAATTTTCATAAAATAACGTCATAGAATCCAACATAACTTCATTATTTCCCCTATACATCCATAAACCTTCTGAACAATATTTTAATACTTTGTATGGGAACTAAAACCTCAGTAAGTGTCACCATATAACGAATGAAATCATTAGTCCATGGATATTTTAAACTCATGATTCTATTTTCATGAAATTATACTTTTCACCAATAAAACATAAACTTTTTATCTTAACTCATGAAATAATAAGATTCCTATAAAACCCCATAGAAATAATAAATCATAAATTTTAATTGTGGATTCTATATAATTTTTACATTTTAGCTTTCAAGGCTACATAAGGATTAATATTTGAATATCCACCACAATATATTCCCATAATCTATTAAGAGAAACCCAACTACTTAACTTCGTCTCATTACCCAATGCATTGGAGAGATTGGAAGGACTCAACCACCACTAGTTTATAATGGAACCATCTATATTCATAATATATTAACAATAACCATAACATAATCATAAAACATAAAACAATCATTTTCAAAAAATAACTTTTCAACTTTGAAATCACATACCATTATTACAAAGTCTCACACTAAAAAAAGAAGACACATCCTTGGAAAATAAAATGGTGAAATTGTAGAGGAATCATAAATACAATAAATTACATAAAATTGGTAAAACTCATTAATTTCTAATAAGTCAAAAAACATTCTTTTTGGATTTTGTAATAATTTTTATAACAGATAACTTTTAAAGAGGTAATTTAAAACATCATTCACCATGGGTCTGACTCATCATGTACAATCTTAATCTTAATGAATAATACACTTTGAATAATTATCTAATTGATTAATAATCACTTTAATGTTTATTATTTCTTTTATATTACTTTTTTATCATGTTATTAGAATTACATAATTATTTATGTTCACATTGGGGATTTTGTCGATATTCAGCAATTAAATAAAATATGAATTTGAAATGATTTATATAGTCAAAATAGATTTATTTCCATCTTCTTATGAATAGTATTAATAAAATAATAATAACTTTTATACAAATTTTTTACTTTGTAATCAAACCATTTATGTATTGTTATAAAAAATGAACATTGTTATAATTAGGCGGACGGTAGGCCGTACATACACATGAGTTACGTTCCCATTTTTAATAGATCATTTATGGAAAAAAGGTAATTATAATATTAATTTTTCATAAATAAAATAATAGAATTAATATCATATAAATATTTTAAATAATCTTATATACATATCATCCATGAGAAGTGGTGAAGAAAAATGAATCACATCGCTTCGTAGAGGTGATAGTTCACACGTACGCACAGACGACGTCATCATTTTTATGAGAATTAAAATTTAATAAAAAATTGATATATTATTATTTAAAAATGATAAATTTGTAATTAATATCATATATAAACATTAATTCCATTATTATAACCAGTCATGAGTGATGATGATGAAAACAAATTATTTTTCTTCGCAAGGTGGTAGTCAATCATACACACGAACGAATAATTTATTTCCCATTTGATGAAATTGGAGATGGAATTAGGTGATGATATTAACATAATAAAACCTAACTATATTGAGAATATTGGAGTTATTATTTCATCATGGATGATTAATATTTGCGGGAATTGGAAGAAGAAACAAAACAAAAACACATAAAAAACAGAAAATTTCTTCGGAAAATATCTAATCATTAAAACCCAAACACCTCTAAAGTGATTTCTATGACTAATATAAGGAATCCGGAATGTTGGTAGGGAATTTAGGGAAGTACATGGGAAGATAATAGCCTAAAAATAGGTTTTTAGGTTTCAATAATAGAGAAATATGGGTTCCCTATTATAGAAGAGGGGAGGGGCACTCATAGAAATCCATAAAATATTAAATTAATTTAAATTAATTTTCATCTAAAAAAGGGTCCAATGTGGTATATTTAGAATTTAGGACAGTTATGGAGATAAATAAAATCCTACAATAAATATCAGATATGTTTTTATTATATTTTAATCTTGATCATCTTGTTTTAACCCTTATTAGTTCTTACTGTGATATCATGTAATTTACACATTGAGCGTAAATTTATTTACTATAACATGCCAAAAAAATCACAATTGATTCATTTATGAAATTATAGTACATATATTAAAATTTTTTTAGGAATTTTATATTTTTATAAATACTATATCATTTAATAAAATATTTTATATTTAAAAACGTCATTTGTGTCAATTTTGACACTATTCATTTTTACCCTTTTAAAAATTTTATAATAACATGATATATTATAGAAAACATCATTAACACGTCTCTATCATGTCAAAAGAATCCAGAAATGTAATTTATGGTATCAATTATATCAAATTATATTTATTTTAGTATTTATAATATCATTTATTTGATCCATTCATTAATGGGTCAATTATTGCATCAAACATTTTTTACCATTTTATTTATTTATTTAGTTCCTAAAAATTATTAGTAAAATAGCATGATGTATGTTAAAATTTTATCCTTATAAAAAATATTTATAGTCAAATAAATCCCATGTATAACCCCATATTAAAAATACTTTTCCTGATAAAAACAAGGGAGTGACAAAATTTGTCTTCTCTTGGAATATAATATTATAAATATCTTTCTCACACCCAACTAGTGTCCAGCTGTCTAAAAATTGGACTATCCTCAAAACATTAGAGGCCTCTGACGCTGGAACTCGTGCATCGTGCTCAAGTGGTGTGCGCTCTGTGCTGGTGTTTGATCTAGAAGAGGTCCATGTACAAAGGCCTCATCTATCAACGGCCTGTCAGCACGTACAAATGTCGGGGCTCTAGCTGATAGTCTACGAGGATGAAACCTGAAAGAACAGATGCAACATGGTAAAAAGACTATACCTGGTGAGATGACCTGGTTTGAGCTGATTTAAAAGAATCTATTGAAAACATGCACGCAATCAGTGTTTTCGTGCACTGAGTCGGAAATTAGTAGTCAGGGTCCTGGTGTATGGATACGTCGGCCGCCCGCACCAACACTAGACTCCCTGAACTGAAGACCACACTTAGTACCCTTAACACTATTGCCTCACAGAAAAGAAAATATCAGAGTCCTAAGTTCTGCGGTAGAACCGACTCCTTTGATACAAATTTGTAACGACCCGTCCTCGGGGCCCGTGTCGTGACTACCCCAAGCCTGCCTTCCATAGGCCAAGGGCTGGCGACTAGCACCAAAGGCATAAATCTCGATAAAAAGGCAAGGCATTTCCTTTATAAAAGTAAACAAACACCAAAGAGTAAAAGTAGAAGTAAACACTAAGTACCAAAGAAAGGGCTGAAAATTAAAAGGGCCAGAATACAAACCCAACTGAAAAGTACAACTATAACTGAACAAAAATACTACTGAAGAAGGAAAACAGTTAGAAGATAGATGCAGCTCATGGGTCATCCACCTGGGATTCTACCTGAAGGGTGGGTACAGATAGTGCAGCTCATGGATCGTCCACCTCGAATCGTACCTGAAGGGTAGGTACAGATAGCCTTCTCAGCATCCTTGTCCGTCAACCTCCTCCGGGTACCGACACATCGTGTGGTTCACCTCCGGGTATTGACTCTTCGTGAGGTCCATCTCCGGGTTCTGTCCAGTCCTCGTCCACTCGGCCTTCATCCGCACTATTCGTCATCTGTAACCAACACAACGAGGTGCGGGCATATCCCGTGAAAGGGTGAGTATAAAGATACTCAGTAGGGACCCCAAGACCCTCAAGGTCTCCCTAAATCCAACAAGGATATCCACAAATAAGGATCTCAATAGATAACCCTTACTTAGGTATAAGCCCATACTTATACCTAAGTTATCAAGTAACCCATCTCAAACATGAGGTATCACACAAATATGAAATCAATGGATAACCACTACTTAGGTATATTCCCATACATATACCTAAGTTATCAAGTAACCTATATCATTCATGAGGAAATTACAAAGGTCATTGACTCAGCTCAAACCAGGATTTTCATTAATGATATCGAAACTAAAACTACTAAAGATCTACTCCTCTATCGTGTACGGTGATCCTGTCACGACTCTAAGGGGCTTCTCACTTACCTTAGACAGCTGAGGTACCTCTCCTGTTGAGTACCATGGGTGTGCCACCCAAACACAGGAGTGCTCCTCACCATGGGTCCGCCACCCAAACACAGTAGTGTTCCCGCTAATAGCTTAAAGAGGTACTCCTTCTGTCGAGTACCACGATTCTTCCACCCAATCACAGTAGTGCTCCCCGGCGTGGGTCTTCCACCAAAAGACAGTAGCACTCCCCACTGGGCTATACAAGTCACTCTCACTCGAATCGGACAAGTAGTCTTCAGGTCTCAGCCAGCTACAAGGTCTTCGTACTCCGTACGCTCATCTCCGTGAGGGTCCACTCCACGAGCTTCTGGTCGATACTCCAATTATCACAAAGTACCACAAATATGTATTTCAATTGACTGCCTCGTCAAAGGGGTCTCGACGCAAGAGACAGCGTGTCAATCGGACGCCCGATCTGTGAGTTATAAGCCTTCTAGTCCAGGGGGCCTGGTTGGTTTCGTGTACGAACCAACCTGAACGTATCTCAAATTTATCCAGAACTCTCATAGGGTATACTCAAATGGATCTCTTCTCAATGATATTACCAACGCCGTTGATGGTTCGTCAAACGGAAGTCTGGTCTGAAAGATATCGGCTTTTCCGTTCTAGGGGACAAGTTGTATTTCGAGTACAATCCAACTCGGCCTTACTCCAACTGCATCCAAAACTCAGGTGAAGTATGCCAAAAGATCCGTCTCATTAATAGGAATCCAACATAGTTGACGTCATGTCATTCGAACATCCAGAGCTCAGGCTATAAGCATTTCCGCTCCGAGGACCCGGTTGGTTTCGTGTTCGAACCAACCCTGCCGTACCCAAAGTTTTCCAAATCCTTGAGTGTAATATACCGAAATGACCTTCTCAATCCACGGATCCCTACACAACTAACGGTGCGTCAATCGAAGGTCTGTATCCCAAGATATGGGTGCTTGAATGAACCTGGTCCGAAAAAAGGGGGTTCGGGCCTGGTCTGACCCGGCCCAATACCCCCTGGGTCGGCCAGAACCGGGTTGACCAGATCCGGGTCCGGGTCCTACCCGATTGGGCACGGCCCGGCCCAGAACGTGTGGCCTATGGCCCAGCTCGAAAGCCGGCCGCGGCCCAACGCTGGCCGAGCGGGGCACAAAGGGGGCGCCACCCCCTTGTTTCCGAAACGGCGAATTAGTGAGGTCCGCCCTAGGTATCTGTCGGGGGGGTTACAACCCCCTAGTTTCCTTTGAACGGTCCACCGTGATGGCCGGCCTTGTGTAACCGCATGACCCCCTCAGGTCTCACCTCAAGGTGGCGCTGGCGGCCGGCTCAGCTGACCGCCCCTTTTAAGACCGTCGCGGCTCCTATCCGACCGGCGCGGCGCGACGACGCTGGACCCGTCAGCTGCGGCCCGCCCTGGCCGCTGCCCCCTTGATGCTCTGGCATGGCGCGATGGGGCCACACCCCTCCGTTGCGGCCCGTTCCTGGCCACGGCCTCACCGGCACGGTGCTACGGTGTCGCGCTCCACCACCGTGGCCCGCTCCAGTCATGGTCCTCATTGTTCGCGCGCGGTGCAACGGCACCGCGCCGCCTTCTCCATAATCATCAATGAAGATCAATAAAAAAGGCGAGGAGGATCATCCATGTTTGTGCGGTCCGATCTCCTCCCGTTATGACGATAACAAGCGGGCAAATTTTAATCAACGAAGGTCGATAAATAAAACTTGAACGAAGATAACCCCTACCTCGTGTCGTTCGTCATTCGTTGACGATAGCGCGAAAGGGAGTGATCGTCGGTTTGTTAACGTCGTCGCAAGGTAAGAGGTGAAGGTGAAGATGGTCATTGGCATTTGTCATTTCCTCAAAGGCCTTTGATCCAGCTCGAGCGTCATTCGTTGGAGATCCGACGGATGGAGAACCGTTCTTCACGGAGGGAATGAGATCTTCTATTCCTCCAGAGGTTTCCCCCTCAAGATTATTTTCCAAGCCCCTATTACCCAAGATTTCCCCAATTTTAAAGATTTCCAACCATCTCTTCATTAATTATATGAGTAAGCAACTTAAGTGGAGGAGTGGAAGGTAGAGGGGTTTCTTAATTAAAGAAGAGTTTACAACATAATTAAAGGGGTGTTTAAAAGGGGAGTTTAGGGAGTTGAGAGGGGAGTGAGGAGTTAGGGTCTCATATGGGCCCATCCTCACTAAACCCTCCCACTTTGTAGGATAATGATTACCCTCCTTAAATAAAAATATTAAACACATATTTTTATTTATTCCTTAAAAACAAACCGAAAATTTATCCTCTTCTCCCGTAAAAACGCAACTATGGCTTTGGTCCCCTTAAGCAATTACTGGTGTATCGAGTTTATTGGTGCCCTCAGATTTCAATTCCAAGCACCGGTTCAAAAGCTAGAAATACCCACTCATTTGTTTACTGAACGTACCCATGGTATACTTCAGAAAATTATTCAGGGCACACCGGGCATCAGAATCAGGTGCCGTCAGAAACTGCGTACTCGTAAAATTCCAAAGAAATTAAGAAAGACATTTCCATGAAATTTCCGAGTCTTTAAAATTTATCCATAACCATATTAATAAAAAATATTACTAATGTTATTATTTTTAATTTCTAAAACTTTTTTTGATCCTATTTTATAAAACATTTAATACTGATTACAACTTTTTATGCCCATTATTCAAAATTCCAACCCAAAAGTATCTAAAGTTAATTAAAAATTAATCCCATTGTTAGAACGAGATATCAAGTTTTTAATGTGAAACATTCAAAAGTTCAAATAGATATTAAATTAAATTTCAAGGTGAATTACAATAAACAATATTGGATTAACTTAAAAATATAATTTAATTATATTTTAAGACCAATTAAATTGATTATATAACTACATAAATTAACCGGAAGAAGAATTAGTTTTGAATTTAAATGAAGTATTTTTCACGATTGATTAAAATATGAAATTTCTCAGAAAAGAACAAAAAATAAAACCAAAATAAATATTTTTATTACTATTTTTAAGAATAGGTTTATTTTTTCATATATATTTTATATTGTTGAAAAAAATAATATTTAAATCAAGTATTCCATCAAAAGGTGGTAAAACTGCTTTTAGAAAATAATGTTTTAAACAATAATACTAGTTTTATCTAATAATTAATTAAACATAGTGCTTATTATAATTAATATAAAATTGATAAATATTAACATATATGAAAATGTTTATTCCATTATTACATGGTTTGATACTTTCTTCCCCCCTTTTTGTAAATTCCAACCTCATAATATTATTCATGTATTAAAAAAGTGGGGATGTCTTTACCACATAGCATTTTTGGATTCCCATGTTGCATATTTCCACAAAAACATAACCTAATAAATCACCTTATTCCTCAATACCTTTTATATATGGTCAAAAAAATGTACTGGCACTTTCTCATGAGAATTATTTTCTTGCAATTGAACTTCTCTTGGACTAAAAACATGAGACGAATATGGCATATATATTATTAACATTGAACCATGGAACACATTGTGTACCTAGGATAAACCTGTGGGAAAATCCACTCAGTTGGATCCTGAGCCCAATTTCTCTCAGATTTAATAAGTTTTAATGAACCGTGTACTCAACTTCCCTTTCATAAGAAAATGCATCACACATTTCCATGTAGAAAAATTGAGAAATAGTTGAAAGAAAGATCCTTCCTCTGGTTATCTACATAAATATTCTTCCTGATATGAGATATTCTCATATGTCTGTAAGTCATTTGAACTGTGTCTACCATTTCCTCCATTATGTTTGGTCCCACCAACATCCTTCCACCTACATCATCCCAAAATACTAGACATCAGCAATGACTTCCATATAATGTCTCAAATGGTGCCAAGGGTATACCTAACTAAAAACCATTATTATAATAAAACTCATCAAAATAATGATGTTGATCCCAAATTCCCTAGTAATACATTGAGAAATAATGTATTATATAAACCAAGGATTTAATTTCCCATTCTGACTACCCATCTGTTTTAGGATGAAAAGTTGTACTAAAATTTCATTCTATACCCAACGACTTTATAAGGCATTTCAAAAAGTTAGTAGTATCCTTGGGATCACGATCTAACAAAATAGAGAGAGGAACTCTATGTAACCTAACAATCTATTCAATACACAATCAATAATGTGGATATATATATATAGTGCCTTTAATAGGAATAAAAGCTGATGATTTATTCAATAGATAAACAATATCCTAGATAGCAATGTTACCTTGATACGTCTTCAATAATTACACCATGAAATCCATTGATATATTTTCCCATTGTCTACTCTGGAAATAGAAATGACTGAAGCAACCCTTTTGGTAACTACCACTCTACTATAATATATTGAAAATTAAAAAACATCATAGTGATTTCAACAATATCTATTTTCATTCAATTACACCCATAGTACTCACTATAGACTCTATACATCTTAGAGAAACAAGTGTGAAATGAAAATGGAAAACAATGAGTTTCACATAACAACACATTCATTAAATTTTATTCCCAAGGAATATATAATCTCATCCAAAATCTAAAAACACAATCTTTATCAATGTAAAAATCATTCAACTAACCCTTTTGAACCAATTCATCTTTTTTATGAACGTCACTATCTTCATTATGTGCTTGCTTAATTCTATCTCGTAATTGTATTTTCACTAACACCTGAAATAAAACAGAGTAATTTTTTACACCAACAACTTCCAAACCAAAATTTATCGAATCATTAACCGAAGGGTCATAGTCTAAAAATAACATGGTTAATATAGCATTAATTTTTCGACAAAAAGCATAATCCGCTTTATTTAATTTTCTATGTTGATATGGAATTGTGGAATAATAATCCTTGATTAGACACACAAATATTCTCTGTCTCTTTTTCTATTCATTTGAGTGAATATTTACTTCAAACTTTTATTATCATTATACATTTCACACTTTACTCCGTACAAATGATGCCTCTATATTTTTAATGAAAAAATAACATCAGATAATTAAAAATCATATGTAGGGTAATTTAAATCACGATGTTTCATCTAACTTGAAGCATAAGGAATTATGGGACAATTATTCATTAATTCACAACAAATTTCTTTAAAAGAAGCATCATTGCTAATAAAAATTCACCATTTTTGTAAGGAATCACCAAAACTGAAGCATTAACAAATATTCTTTTCAATTTATAAAAACAATCATCAAATTATTTTATATCTATGAACTTAAAAAAAATTTGAGTTAAATTAGTCATTGTGATAGATAACGATAAAAGTAATTCAACAAACCTTCAGTAATAGCATTCTAAAACAAAAAACTTGGAATATGTTTTATATTTATGGGACTTGGCGATTTTTCAAAAAAAAAATCTTTAGCAGGATCAATATTTATACCATAATTAGAGTTGATAAAAAAACAAAAATCAATATGAGTTAAAGGATTAATGTTCATACTAGTGATTTTGTTAAAGGGTAAATAATTAATCCATAGTATCATTGAACTATATTTCCTTTTATATACAAGACAAAAGTACACCATGGTGATGTGTTATGTTGAATTAAAAATTTATATAATAAATCATTAAATTAATTTTTCAATTTTAGAAGTTCCATTTGATCCATTCGATAAAGGGGTATAGAAAATAGATTAGAATCAGGAACTAATTAAATAGTAAATTCAACATCCTAATCAGGTACAATACTAGGAAACACATCAGGAAAAGCATAAAGATACTCATTTACTATCGGCAAATCATAAATCTAAATAGTTTATTTGTTTTTAAAAATAATTTAATGATAAAATTCATTTCCATATTTTAAAAACTTATCATCTTCCAGATATGTTATCAATGGAATTGGTTCGTTCTATTATACAAACTGAAAATATTTATAAAAAGAATCTTCATTAGATATAATGTCTTTCATTGCATGGTAAACAGAAATCCATTCCATACACAGAATAACATCAAACAAGATTAGAGGAAAAACAACAAGGTTTGTAAGTAAATTATGTCCATAGAAAAAGACATGAAGATTCTTATAATTTTGGTTTGACATAATGATTCCCCAATGTATTTTTACCATATGTTCTAGATTCATTTCATGAGGCGGAATTTCCAATTTACCATAATACTTATCAGTGATGAAAGAATTTCTAGACCCCAAATCAAACATGAAATTATCCTAATAAAAAAACAAAAAATGTACTTGATAATACATCATTTTATAGCCTAACATCCGATGAAGTAGTTAAAAAGGATTTCACCACACATTTCTTCTTATAGTCTAGAAGCATACCAAAAATCAATTTCTTCTTCGGACACTCAATTTGATAATGGCCCATATCAATTCACATAAATCATTTTACTGACTGTAAATCAGATTTTTTTACCACTACATTTATCTTTTTTCATCTTAGTTATGAGACTTATGTCTCATTTTACCAAATCGGATGCACTTAATATAATTCATAAAACACTCTCCCATGTTTTTACCACCTTTTCATATACAATATACATAATTTTATTACCAATGAACTTTTTTAATGAATTATTCCCTTTTACCTACCACCTCGACCTCCTTTTATGCTGGTTTTCAAAGAACAAATGATCATTGGAAAACTCCATTTCCACCTTCTCGGCATTTCAAACATGTTCTTAATATCTTTTGAACTCCAAAGAAGCCAAAATACTTTGATAATTTGGATTTAGTCCTTTGTAAAAACTATTTATTTAACTATCAAGATCCCAAATTAAATTTAGAGCATACCTAGCCAATTGAGTGAAATTTTCAACATATGCAGTCACTAAATCCTCATATTTCTTCAATTCCCTGATTTTTTCCATCATAATTCGAATCGCCTTAGAAAAATATTTTATAAGAAAAATGTTTTTCAATTCATTCGAGTCAAGAAAATAAATCTCCTCACAATCCCTACTATTAATAACCATGGACAACTACTGATTAGATTCAACTTCAAAACTGTAACAAACAAGACCAGCCTTTTGATTTTATGAACACCCCATGACATCAAAAATCATCTACTTGGGCTTTAGTCAACTATTCAACTAGCACGATGTTAGATGATCCTTGGAATGATAGAGAATGTTTCACATGATATTCTCCAATAAAGAAATATTCGTGTATAGTTGATCTGGATGATCTCATACATGGATACCACTACCATTTATTTCATGGTTCAACTATTCCGTCACTTCAAAAAACTATTCATTTCAGATTCCAACCATCTAATGACGCTTATTTTGAATGTTGTTTTCCTCTAGATTCCTCCCCCCCCCAACACAACATCCCCATTACTTCTATGGAAAAACATTCTTAATAGACATATTTTTGAGGAAGAAACATATAAATATTCAAATTATATATCATTTCCACTTAACAATAATGTTAAAATATTTTATTCTTATTTTATTAAAAACATTCCAACCCATAAAGTTATCAAAACAGACCTATAATAGATACTATAAGGCTCCAACTTTAAAAATTACATAATCATCTCTTTTAGTCATGAAATTACATTATCTGATGTTGAGGATCATTTTAGGTTTATAGTTTTACAGAATTTGGTCTTAACTCATACATAACATCAATCTTTATTAAAAATATGATAATTCTAAAATAGTATTAATTTCAATTGTAATATAAAACTTTTAAAAAAATATGGATTCTTTTTCATAATAGATATTCATTACATCCAACTGGACTTCCTTTTTTATCATAAAAATTGTTATATTGTATAAACGAATTTTTAAACTTAAGATGAGAAAAAATATTAGTAAGGGATATGAGATAAGGAAAGAAACTCTTTGTATATGAATATTTTAAAATCATGAGAACATTTTGACAAGATCATATTTTCAACCATAAAACATAAACTCTTTAGGTTACTTCATGAAATCATATGATTCTAGTAGTACTCCACTACAATCATAAATCACAAAGGAAACAAGTAGAATCCATATCATTCTTACATTTTAGATTTCATGGATACATATGGAGTAACCTTTATGGAAAAATTTGGAATACCCATCTCAGTTTATTCCCTTAATCTCTTAGAAGAAACCCAATCATTTAGATTTGTCTCATTACACAATGCATTGGAGAGCTATCACGGGCTCACCCAACCATGGTTTATCATGGAACCACCTGTATTATTAATCTATTCCCTTGGCCTATAACATAATCCTATCACAATAATCACTCATAATTGGAAAATAACATTTCTAATTTGAAATCACATTTCATTTTTACGAAGTCTTACAGTAATAAATAAAAAAATCATTTCAAAATAAAATGGTAAATTATTAATGGAATCATAAAAAAATTAATTTGAAATAGAATAAGTAAAATACATTCATTTCATATAAGTTAAAAAAACTTATTTTTTCAAAAATATTGGAAAAGGGTAACATTTATGTAACGCCCCGACCCTAGTTACCCAGAGTCGGTGCATTATTACATAACATTTGCATGATCACAAGAAAGATCAAATCTCGAAAGACCGATTGGTTTAGTAGCCTTGGAAACACTAGATATATTCATAAGTTTTACATTACATCATAAAATGAAAAACTAATAAAACAACATAATGTTTCCACAATCCACACTATTAAACCCTCATAAAATCCCTGCAGGTCATTCATAACTTACTTCTTCACATCCTGGGAAAAATAAAACATAGAAAAGGGGTGAGCTCAAATGCCCAGTAAGGATAACAATATAGCGGAAACTTTCATAAATAAGAATAAACATTTAAGGCAATGCATTACTAAAACAAAAGCCTTTTAAACTTGAACTTCAACATAGTATGGCAAAAGTAAAAATGAAATAATGCCATTTACTTATTCACATGGATATTCTACTAATCGAATAATCACATGCAAAAATCAATAACCACTTTCATAATGTTGGACTGCATAATGCCAGACTATCATAACCACATAGTCAAGGCCTCGTGCCAAGACTACAAATAAGATTTTGTCAAGGCCTTGTGCCAAGACACTAGTTTGTCTCATGAGACCTACCGATGCAATTTTTAGAAGATACTTACGTTTAAAATTACTCAAATATACTCCAGTGTTTTTATGAAAAAATTATGCAAGCTTATGAAAACAAAATAACTAGTTCTGAGACTGCTCGACTAATTACAGGCCATGATGGGTCCACTCCCAATCCCTTCCTGTCTAGCACACTCGAGAGTCGGGTTTTCTAAAAACATTTTGGAGCTTGCGTTAAATACGTATACATTTGCACTGTATTTTCATATACTTGATAGAAATATATCTTTTTTTTAAATCATTTAAAAGTCACATAATTATAAAATAAAACATTTAATTTGAAAATATTCTTATAAGCTTGTAAAGAAAGCTTTGAAGATTTTATAACGGCAGAAAATAGCCGCACCCACCGTATAAGTTAAAAAAAACATTCTTACCTTAATTCTGTCGAAAAGGTTAAAAAGGACCTTGTTTTGAAAACAACGGAAAGATTCCTCTTATAAAAAGTCAAAAAAGGGTATAAATGACATTAAACCATATTCATGTAAATAATAAAAATGTTTTGAATTACATTTTTAAGAAAACATGGATGTGGATGATAAAGAGATCCCAGTAGATTATTACATATATACAACCACGGATAATGAAGAGATTGTGAAATAACCCTTACCTTGTACTTTTCCCTGGTTGGGGTAGGTTAACCTCCTGTATAATGGTGAAATAATTGTTACTAAATTATACAAGAATCATATACATTAATATGATATCATATATGATCTTTTAATATCGATATATAATAATATCTTAGTATTATCGTTGTTTCGGGTGTTAACTTAATTGTTTTCTTTTATATATTTTGTTACGTAAGAAATTTTTCTAAAGGATAGGTTGTATATTATTCATATCCAGAATGATATCAAGTCCTTAAAAATCTTTTTTAAATCATCAAATGATAATTATACTTGAATGGATACGATGAAGAATGAATCTCATCGCGTTTGAGGAGACGGTAGTCCGTACGTACGCACGAGCGACAATATCATTCTTTCGATATTAAAATAATATATAAATGGTTGTTATATCATATATACATAATCATTATCATGTTTTATTTATTATTTACATGAGTTACATATCATTATTATACCCATCCAAATAATAATATATTTAATAACAATTACACCACAACGTGGAGACGGTAAGCCGTACGTACGCACGTATGGTGACATGTTATTCAAAGGGTGGATAGAATACTGAATATGATTGTACCATATTTATAATAACATCACAGTATATATATGATACTGGAGTTATTATTTTAGAATGGTAACAACAAAGGAAGAAGAAGTGGAAGAAGAAATGAACTTGGAAAAGAGTGGTGAAATCATTACCTCTTCTTCGGGTTCTTCTTTTTGATTTGATCAAAAGGGATCATTATGTTGGCTTTATGATCAAACTAAGGCCTCTAGGTTGTAGTGAGGGATGTTGGGAGAGTATTTGGGCAGAGTTTGGCCGAACCAAAAGGCTTTAGAGGTGTGAAGAAATGAGAAGGAGGAGCGCCCTTTTATAAGAGGGGTGAGGGGCACCTTTGGAAAAGCTAGAAATAATAATTTATATTAAATTCATATTCGGTTTCTAAAGGCTACAAAGTTGATTATTAAAAGGTTAAGGTGGGGATAGGTCGAAAACCACTCAACCAATATAATTTAGACAGGTTTGGGTACTTATATTAACCTCATATTTAAGTATTAACTCTAAGTTAATTAGTTTCACTTTTACAATGTCTCTTTGTATTTTTATATAATATGGTTAATAAACATACTATATACATCAAAGCGACCCCCAAGTGGTCCATTAATGATGAACCTATCATGATATAAGTCTCTTGGACGAACCTTAGATTTTTAGGAATTTAATATCAATTAATAATATAATATTTGTTTTAAGAACTCTTTTATGTCAATTTTGACACTATTCAATAGTTGATTTTTGTGAAACTCATAACAGATTGATTACTTCGAAAAAAGTCAATTACATAAATCCTAATATATCATATTATCCTATAAAATTAGTTTAATTCATTAAAAGTTTCATATTATATTTTGTTGGGTATTTATAATATCAATTTTTTTTTATTTTTGCACTATTATAGTAATTACTGCATCATCATTGTGTCATAAATAAAATAAATTATTTAATGTCTAAAAATTATAAATAAAATATCATTATTTAGGAAATCGTTTTATCTTTCCAATTAATATTTATAATCTAAAATCGAACATATATAACCCTATGTAACAATTGTTTTTCTAAAAGATATATGCTTGTGTCATTTTTGTATTCATTTTAACTTAATTAAAATAAAGTGTCATTATCACTTACAAGTGGATCCATGGGGTCCCAAAATAGACCCAAAGATTCCCATGGTCGACCATGTCTCAACCAATAGGGTTAAGACACGTTTTAGGGTAATTTAGTATTATTATAATATTATTTTTTAACCCTTTTTTACCGGATTTACCCTTAACCATGGTAAATAAAATATTTACCGCAGTAATTATTCAAAATGTCTAAAAATAAAAGTTACCTATTTACACAATTTGAACATCCTGATTCCAAATATGGAATCCATTTTCCTAAATTCAAAACACAGAAGTGGCAGAAATTAATTAAAATTAATTCCCGCTGTCAAAACAAAAAGCGTGTTTTTAAGAGATAATAACTATCAAAAGATTGACACTCCTTTATGTTCGGTTTAATTGTAAAATTATGTCCAATGACCAACATTATATTAAATGGTAAAAAAATATTCTAAATATACTTTAAAACAACTCAAATTCATAATGTATCACTATTAATTATTTTGATTAAAAAAGTTGTTTTTAATTAAAATTTAGTAATTTTCACTATTCATCAAAATATGAAAGTTATCCGAAATGTACCAAAATTTCACCTTAGGCTAAATTTGATATTCCGAATCCAAAAATGAAGTCCATTTTCAAATATAAAATATATATAATTTCAAAATTTAGGTATTACTATTCATAACGGCTAGTTTGATTAGTTATGGTGTGTTAGAACTCGGTTTTGCGTACAACACACGCTAGCATACCGTGGAAGTTTGGGATGTTTCATTTTAAATTTTTGATGTCCCCATTTAGTAAAAAAGTTTAAAATATAGTATCTAAAAAGGGTTCACTATTAAAATTTGGTAAAAGTGCAATACTGAAAATGAATTTGTTCTTACATTATGTCTAAGAAACTCATTATATGGATTCTAAAATTATAAGGATTATATAAAGTTTAAAATTTAGTTAACACTATTCATAACCTCATTTTAATAGCTTGTTTGGTAAGTCATGGTGCGATTGAACTTGGTGTTGCGTGTAGTGAAAGTTATTGAATTATTTTGAAGAAATAACACACTATAAAATCGTTGGGTGTTACATTCTCCCCTCCTTCAATAAATTGCGTCCTCGCAATTTGAAATTGTTCTTCGAAAATAAAAGGTTGAAAATAGAAAATATATTTGTGGGAAAACCCACATCGGAAATTGGGTTACTAAAATTTAGTCTTAATATGAGGAAAAGAGAAATGAAAGGGTCACCACCAAATTATGATCCTGATTAGGAGAACATTGGTGGCAATTAGAGACATATAATTGGAGGAAAAACGTAAATATTTATAGGTAGTGATTGAGGTCATCAATCACAAAAAGTATAAAATTGAGGTCCTTAAACTCATCAATCTATGATGATTTGAAGTACCATCGGTTCAACAAAATATAGGGTATTGGGATAACACATTTTTGACGTTTCAAAATATCTTAGTTGAAATCCCACATCGAAAAATGAATTAATGAGGCCTCTATTTAAAATAAAGAGTGGAAAGTATGAAGATTACCGAAAATAACACATACTAGGGTTCCATGTAGGAAAATATGGATATGGAGTAGAAATCTAACCATCAATTATCTGATGGAGAGTGGTAGAGAACATGGCTATGAAAAGGCCAACAATCCCAAAGCCATAAATTAGTGATGATTTAAGGTACCATCTAGGGAAACATTTTTGTTCTAAGTTCCTTTTATTAATGTTGAGGAATTTATTTATGAGATTGGCTAAGATCATAAGGAGATATACTTACTTTATAATCAGAGTTTTATCCATTAATAAGTTTCTACCACAAACTCATCTTTCACTCTAAAAGATAATAGAATGTAATTTTTTATTTATTTATACTATTCGTACAGGGTTCCAAAATAAATGAATTTATAATTCATCTACCAGATCTTTAAAAAATACAACATTATTTAATCCCGGACATATCATGGGCCAGTGGTAGGTGATACACCCTTGTCGCCCTTCAGTTGCGGGTTCAAGTCTCACAGCCTTGCCGGACGCGACGGGTTACCGCCCAACCTCCGGGTTTTCCTTTTATGGTAATCCAAAATAATCCAAACTAGAACTATCCAAAATACTTCTGTCCAAACTCACAGTCCAACATTTATAAGGAAGGTAAACATAATATAGATCCTTTTTACCCCGCAATAGCATATGAATACCTTCATCTTGTATTCTTTTAATAAACTGAAACATCTTGAATTACCATATTCCTTATTGATTACATTCATGCTCCCCTATTCCATATAGAATGCTGGATATACTTCATTAATCCAAAAATGTTTTAAAACCCAACAATGATGGAATATACAAATCATTAATCAGCTTCAAGGTAGTCAATAATATCCAATATAATTTATCCAAATCAATCATGTATTATTCTAAAATCACCACCTCGGTATCTGAACCATATTATGGTTTATCTTTCTCTCAACCATATATTTTCCAAACATTTAACCTGCTACTGAGTCACTTTTCTTTGTTCCACACCATCTCAAGTCCTTAATGAAATAGTACTGCAGTACAATCCTTATATACTCCATAATTATTATAACAAGTACATTGTTTATACAACACTTAATTTACATAATCAACATAAGAACTCTAATCATTCTTCTTCATCTGTGGTAGTATCATAACTTGATTATTATCCGATAACATCATTTGAGGCATATTCTGATGACTGGGACATAGGTTTGCATAGTGTCCAAACTCCTTGCAAATGAAGCATTGTACATTTGAAACCATTTTCTTACCCTTGCAGTCACGTACTTTGTGCCCTTTTCCTCCACACTTATAACAAACTCCCATTCCTTTCAGGCAAGTTCCAGGGTGTTTCTTTCCACAGTTACCACATATGGGAAAATTCTTCTTTTCCCTCATCCCTTTATCCATCTTTCTCTCTTCCATCCTTTTCTTCTCTTTCTTCTCTTCAAATCCATATGATTCAGTAAACTCTTTACTTATCTTATCAACACATGATATTATTTCTTCACATGATGATAATACATGGGAGACTATTCCTCTTATAAATTCTAGCTTAAGACCATGAAAGATATGATACTTCCTTCTCTTTGGATCATGTGCATTTCTGGAGTTCTCATTTCTTCTATTGGGCGCCATTTCTAAACAATGGCATACACTAGATCAGTTTATGAATCAAAATACATAATCCCATACTTATAAAACACTTAACATAAATTGAAGTATTTATGGATATAATCCATAATCATAAGAATGTTTTCTTTGAGAATGTATATACTCATAATCCCTTCAAAATGATTTGTAAAGAAAATGAGAGTTATCCTAAGCATATCCCCCGGGAGTGTCGTAACCAAGAGTGCAGCAAGGCCCATTGTCGTGCACCAGTTCCCGTTCGAGTCTAGCTCAAAGCGGTGTTTTCGGGTTTTACCCCTAGGTACATCTGTGCCAGAGCTGCCTCTACCTGCTCGTATCCAGACAGGGATGTATTGCTCGGAAAACTCACAAAATCTCTACAATACCAAAATTCTAGGAAGTTCTTCTATACTAATCCTCAAAGTTCATCTTAGGTCTACGTGCTCTAATCAGAGTTTATCTAAATCTAGCTTCCAAGGTTTGTACTAAACTTCCTCTGATACCAACTGTAACGCCCCGACCCTAGTTACCCAGAGTCGGTGCATTATTACATAACATTGGCATGATCACAAGAAAGATCAAATCTCCAAAGACCGATTGGTTTAGTAGCCTTGGAAACACTAGATATATTCATAAGTTTTACATTACATCATAAAATGAAAAACTAATACAACAACATAATGTTTCCACAATCCACGCTATTAACCCCTCATAAAATCCCTGTAGGTCATTCATAACTTACTTCTTCACATCCTGGGAAAAATAAAACATAGAAAAGGGGTGAGCTCAAATGCCCAGTAAGGATAAAAATATAGCGGAAACTTTCATAAATAAGAATAAACATTTAAGGCAATGAATTACTAAAACAAAAGCCTTTTAAACTTGAACTTCAACATAGTATGGCAAAAGTAATAATGAAATAATGCCATTTACTTATTCACATGGATATTCTACTAATCGAATAATCACATGCAAAAATCAATAACCACTTTCATAATGTTGGACTCCATAATGCCAGACTATCATAACCACATAGTCAAGGCCTCGTGCCAAGACTACAAATAAGATTTTGTCAAGGCCTTGTGCCAAGACACTAGTTTGTCTCATGAGACCTACCGATGCAATTTTTAGAAGATACTTACGTTTAAAATTACTCAAATATACTCCAGTGTTTTTATGAAAAAATTATGCAAGCTTATGAAAACAAAATAACTAGTTCTGAGACAGCTCGACTAATTACAGGCCATGATGGGTCCACTCCCAATCCCTTCCTGTCTAGCACACTCGAGAGTCGGGTTTTCTAAAAACATTTTGGAGCTTGCGTTAAATACGTATACATTTGCACTGTATTTTCATATACTTGATAGAAATATATCTTTTTTTAAATCATTTAAAAGTCACATAATTATAAAATAAAACATTTAATTTGAAAATATTCTTATAAGCTTGTAAAGAAAGCTTTGAAGATTTTATAACGGCAGAAAATAGCCGCACCCACCGTATAAGTTAAAAAAAACATTCTTACCTTAATTCTGTCGAAAAGGTTAAAAAGGACCTTGTTTTGAAAACAACGGAAAGATTCCTCTTATAAAAAGTCAAAAAAGGGTATAAATGACATTAAACCATATTCTTGTAAATAATAAAAATGTTTTGAATTACATTTTTAAGAAAACATGGATGTGGATGATAAAGAAATCCCAGTAGATTATTACATATATACAACCTCGGATAATGAAGAGATTGTGAAATAACCCTTACCTTGTACTTTTCCCTGGTTGGGGTAGGTTAACCTCCTGTATAATGGTGAAATAATTGTTACTAAATTATACAAGAATCATATACATTAATATGATATCATATATGATCTTTTAATATCGATATATAATAATATCTTAGTATTATCGTTGTTTCGGGTGTTAACTTACTTGTTTTCTTTTATATATTTTGTTACGTAAGAAATTTTTGTAAAGGATAGGTTGTATATTATTCATATCCAGAATGATATCAAGTCCTTAAACATCTTTTTTAAATCATCAAATGATAATTATACTTGAATGGATACGATGAAAAATGAATCTCATCGCGTTTGTGGAGACGGTAGTCCGTACGTACGCACGAGCGACAATATCATTCTTTCGATATTAAAATAATATATAAATGGTTGTTATATCATATATACAGAATCATTATCATGTTTTATTTATTATTTACATGAGTTACATATCATTATTATACCCATCCAAATAATAATATATTTAATAACAATTACACCACAACGTGGAGACGGCAAGCCGTACGTACGCACGTATGGTGACATGTTATTCAAAGGGTGGATAGAATACTGAATATGATTGTACCATATTTATAATAACATCACAGTATATATATGATACTGGAGTTATTATTTTAGAATGGTAACAACAAAGGAAGAAGAAGTGGAAGAAGAAATGAACTTGGAAAAGAGTGGTGAAATCATTACCTCTTCTTCGGGTTCTTCTTTTTGATTTGATCAAAAGGGCTCATTATGTTGGCTTTCTGATCAAACTAAGGCCTCTAGGTTGTAGTGAGGGATGTTGGGAGAGTATTTGGGAAGAGTTTTGCCGAACCAAAAGGCTTTAGAGGTGTGAAGAAATGAGAAGGAGGAGTGCCCTTTTATAAGAGGGGTGAGGGGCACCTTTGGAAAAGCTAGAAATATTAATTTATATTAAATTCATATTCGGTTTCTAAAGGCTAGAAAGTTGATTATTCAAAGGTTAAGGTGGGGATAGGTCGAAAACCACTCAACCAATAGAATTTAGGCAGGTTTGGGTACTTATATTAACCTTATCTTTAAGTATTAACTCTAAGTTAATTAGTTTCACTTTTACAATGTCTCTTTGTATTTTTATATAATATGGTTAATAAACTTACTATATACATCAAAGCGACCCCCAAGTGGTCCATTAATGATGAACCTATCATGATATAAGTCTCTTGGCCGAACCTTAGATTTTTAGGAATTTAATATCAATTAATAATATAATATTTGTTTTAAGAACTCTTTTATGTCAATTTTGACACTATTCAATAGTTGATTTTTGTGAAACTCATAACAGATTTATTACTTCGAAAAAAGTCAATTACATAAATCCTAATATATCATATTATCCTAGAAAATTAGTTTAATTCATTAAAAGTTTCATATTATATTTTTTTGGGTATTTATAATATCAATTTTTTTTTATTTTTGCACTATTATAGTAATTACTGCATCATCATTGTGTCATAAATAAAATAAATTATTTAATGTCTAAAAATTCTAAATAAAATATCATTATGTAGGAAATCGTTTTAGCTTTCCAATGAATATTTATAATCTAAAATCCAACATATATAACCCTATGTAACAATTGTTTTTCTAAAAGATATATGCTTGTGTCATTTTTGTATTCATTTTAACTTAATTAAAATAAAGTGTCATTATCACTTACAAGTGGATCCATGGGGTCCCAAAATAGACCCAAAGATTCCCATGGTCGACCATGTATCAACCAATAGGGTTAAGACACGTTTTAGGGTAATTTAGTATTATTATAATATTATTTTTTAACCCTTTTTTACCGGATTTACCCTTAACCATGGTAAATAAAATATTTACCGCAGTAATTATTCAAAATGTCTAAAAATAAAAGTTACCTATTTACACAATTTGAACATACTGATTCCAAATATGGAATCCATTTTCCTAAATTCGAAACACAGAAGTGGCAGAAATTAACTTAAAATTAATTCCCGCTGTCAAAACAAAAAGCGTGTTTTTAAGAGATAATAACTATCAAAAGATTGACACTCGTTTATGTTCGGTTTAATTGTAAAATTATGTCCAATGACCAACATTATATTAAATGGTAAAAATATATTATAAATATACTTTAAAACAACTCAAATTCATAATGTATCACTGTTAATTATTTTGATTAAAAAAGTTGTTTTTAATTAAAATTTAGTAATTTTCACTATTCATCAAAATATGAAAGTTATCCGAAATGTACCAAAATTTCACCTTAGGCTAAATTTGATATTCCGAATCCAAAAATGAAGTCCATTTTCAAATATAAAATATATATAATTTCAAAATTTAGGTATTACTATTCATAACGGCTAGTTTGATTAGTTATGGTGTGTTAGAACTCGGTTTTGCGTACAACACACGCTAGCATACCGTGGAAGTTTGGGATGTTTCATTTTAAATTTTTGATGTCCCCATTTAGTCAAAAAGTTTAAAATATAGTATCTAAAAAGGGTTCACTATTAAAATTTGGTAAAAGTGCAATACTGAAAATGAATTTGTTCTTACATTATGTCTAAGAAACTCATAATATGGATTCTAAAATTATAAGGATTATATAAAGTTTAAAATTTAGTTAACACTATTCATAACCTCATTTTAATAGCTTGTTTGGTAAGTCATGGTGCGATTGAACTTGGTGTTGCGTGTAGTGAAAGTTATTGAATTATTTTGAAGAAATAACACACTATAAAATCTTTGGGCGTTACATTCTCCCCTCCTTCAATAAATTGCGTCCTCGCAATTTGAAAATGTTGTTCGAAAATAAAAGGTTGAAAATAGAAAATATATTTGTGGGAAAACCCACATCGGAAATTGGGTTACTAAAATTTAGTCTTAATATGAGGAAAAGAGAAATGAAAGGGTCACCACCAAATTATGATCTTGATTAGGAGAACATTGGTGGCAATTAGAGACATATAATTGGAGGAAAAACGTAAATATTTATAGGTAGTGATTGAGGTCATCAATCACAAAAAGTATAAAATTGAGGTCCTTAAACTCATCAATCTATGATGATTTGAAGTACCATCGGTTCAACAAAATATAGGGTATTGGGATAACACATTTTTGACGTTTCAAAATATCTTAGTTGAAATCCCACATCGAAAAATGAATTAATGAGGCCTCTACTTAAAATTAAGAGTGGAATGTATGAAGATTACCGAAAATAACACATACTAGGGTTCCATGTAGGAAAATATGGATATGGAGGAGAAATCTAACCATCAATTATCTGATGGAGAGTGGTAGAGAACATGGCTATGAAAAGGCCAACAATCCCAAAGCCATAAATTAGTGATGATTTAAGGTACCATCTAGGGAAACATTTTTGTTCTAAGTTCCTTTTATTAATGTTGAGGAATTTATTTATGAGATTGGCTAAGATCATAAGGAGATATACTTACTTTATAATCAGAGTTTTATCCATTAATAAGTTTCTACCACAAACTCATCTTTCACTCTAAAAGATAATAGAATGTAATTTTTTATTTATTTATACTATTCGTACAGGGTTCCAAAATAAATGAATTTATAATTCATCTACCAGATCTTTAAAAAAAACAAAATTATTTAATCCAGGACATCTCATGGGCCAGTGGTAGGTGATACACCCTTGTCGCCCTTCAGTTGCGGGTTCAAGTCTCGCAGCCTTGCCGGACGCGACGGGTTACCGCCCAACCTCCGGGTTTTCCTTTTATGGTAATCCAAAATAATCCAAACTAGAACTATCCAAAATACTTCTGTCCAAACTCACAGTCCATCATTTATAAGGAAGGTAAACATAATATAGATCCTTTTTACCCCGCAATAGCATATGAATACCTTCATCTTGTATTCTTTTAATAAACTGAAACATCTTGAATTACCATATTCCTTATTGATTACATTCATGCTCCCCTATTCCATATAGAATGCTGGATATACTTCATTAATCCAAAAATGTTTTAAAACCCAACAATGATGGAATATACAAATCATTAATCAGCTTCAAGGTAGTCAATAATATCCAATATAATTTATCCAAATCAATCATGTATTATTCTAAAATCACCACCTTGGTATCTGAACCATATTATGGTTTATCTTTCTCTCAACCATATATTTTCCAAACATTTAACCTGCTACTGAGTCACTTTTCTTTGTTCCACACCATCTCAAGTCCTTAATGAAATAGTACTGCAGTACAATCCTTATATACTCCATAATTATTATAACAAGTACATTGTTGATACAACACTCAATTTACATAATCAACATAAGAACTCTAATCATTCTTCTTCATCTGTGGTAGTATCATAACTTGATTATTATCCGATAACATCATTTGAGGCATATTCTGATGACTGGGACATAGGTTCGCATAGTGTCCAAACTCCTTGCAAATGAAGCATTGTACATTTGAAACCATTTTCTTACCCTTGCAGTCACGTACTTTGTGCCCTTTTCCTCCACACTTATAACAAACTCCCATTCCTTTCAGGCAAGTTCCAGGGTGTTTCTTTCCACAGTTACCACATATGGGAAAATTCTTCTTTTCCCTCATCCCTTTATCCATCTTTCTCTCTTCCATCCTGTTCTTCTCTTGCTTCTCTTCAAATCCATATGACTCAGTAAACTCTTTACTTATCTTATCAACACATGATATTATTTCTTCACATGATGATAATACATGGGAGACTATTCCTCTTATAAATTCTAGCTTAAGACCATGAAAGATATGATCCTTCCTTCTCTTTGGATCATGTGCATTTCTGGAGTTCTCATTTCTTCTACTGGGCGCCATTTCTAAACAATGGCATACACTAGATCAGTTTATGAATCAAAATACATAATCCCATACTTATAAAACACTTAACATAAATTGAACTATTTATGGATATAATCCATAATCATAGGAATGTTTTCTTTGAGGAAGTATATACTCATAATCCCTTCAAAATGATTTGTAAAGAAAATGAGAGTTATCCTAAGAATATCCCCCGGGAGTGTCGTAACCAAGAGTGCAGCAAGGCCCATTATCGTGCACCAGTTCCCGTTCGAGTCTAGCTCAAAGCGGTGTTTTCGGGTTTTACCCCTAGGTACATCTGTGCCAGAGCCGCCTCTACCTGCTCGTATCCAGACAGGGATGTATTGCTCGGAAAACTCACAAAATCTCTACAATACCAAAATTCTAGGAAGTTCTTCTATACTAATCCTCAAAGTTCATCTTAGGTCTACGTGCTCTAATCAGAGTTTATCTAAATCTAGCTTCCAAGGTTTGTACTAAACTTCCTCTGATACCAACTGTAACGCCCTGACCCTAGTTACCCAGAGTCGGTGCATTATTACATAACATTGGCATGATCACAAGAAAGATCAAATCTCGAAAGACCGATTGGTTTAGTAGCCTTGGAAACACTAGATATATTCATAAGTTTTACATTACATCATAAAATGAAAAACTAATACAACAACATAATGTTTCCACAATCCACGCTATTAACCCCTCATAAAATCCCTGTAGGTCATTCATAACTTACTTCTTCACATCCTGGGAAAAATAAAACATAGAAAAGGGGTGAGCTCAAATGCCCAGTAAGGATAAAAATATAGCGGAAACTTTCATAAATAAGAATAAACATTTAAGGCAATGCATTACTAAAACAAAAGCCTTTTAAACATGAACATCAACATAGTATGTCAAAAGTAAAAATGAAATAATGCCATTTACTTATTCACATGGATATTCTACTAATCGAATAATCACATGCAAAAATCAATAACCACTTTCATAATGTTGGAATGCATAATGCCAGACTATCATAACCACATAGTCAAGGCCTCGTGCCAAGACTACAAATAAGATTTTGTCAAGGCCTTGTGACAAGACACTAGTTTGTCTCATGAGACCTACCGATGCAATTTTTAGAAGATACTTACGTTTAAAATTACTCAAATATACTCTAGTGTTTTTATGAAAAAATTATGCAAGCTTATGAAAACAAAATAACTAGTTCTAAGACTGCTCGACTAATTACAGGACATGATGGGTCCACTCCCAATCCCTTCCTGTCTAGCACACTCGAGGGTCGGGTTTTCTAAAAACATTTTGGAGCTTGCGTTAAATACGTATACATTTGCACTGGATTTTCATATACTTGATAGAAATATATCTTTTTTTTAAATCATTTAAAAGTCACATAATTATAAAATAAAACATTTAATTTGAAAATATTCTTATAAGCTTGTAAAGGACGCTTTGAAGATTTTATAACGGCAGAAAATAGCCGCACCCACCGTATAAGTTAAAAAAACATTCTTACCTTAATTCTGTCGAAAAGGTTAAAAAGGACGTTGTTTTGAAAACAACGGAAAGATTCCTCTTATAAAAAGTCAAAAAAGGGTATAAATGACTTTAAACCATATTCTTGTAAATAATAAAAATGTTTTGAATTACATTTTTAAGAAAACATGGATGTGGATGATAAAGAGATCCCAGTAGATTATTACATATAAACAACCTCGGATAATGAAGAGATTGTGAAATAACCCTTACCTTGTACTTTTCCCTGGTTGGGGTAGGTTAACCTCCTGTATAATGGTGAAATAATTGTTACTAAATTATACAAGAATCATATACATTAATATGATATCATATATGATCTTTTAATATCGATATATAATAATATCTTAGTATTATCGTTGTTTCGGGTGTTAACTTACTTGTTTTCTTTTATATATTTTGTTACGTAAGAAATTTTTGTAAAGGATAGGTTGTATATTATTCATATCCAGAATGATATCAAGTCCTTAAACATCATTTTTAAATCATCAAATGATAATTATACTTGAATGGATACGATGAAGAATGAATCCCATCGCGTTTGTGGAGACGGTAGTCCGTACGTACGCACGAGCGACAATATCATTCTTTCGATATTAAAATAATATATAAATGGTTGTTATATCATATATACAGAATAATTATCATGTTTTATTTATTATTTACATGAGTTACATATCATTATTATACCCATCCAAATAATAATATATTGAATAACAATTACACCACGACGTGGAGACGGTAAGCCGTACGTACGCACGTATGGTGACATGTTATTCAAAGGGTGGATAGAATACTGAATATGGTTGTACCATATTTATAATAACATCAAAGTATATATATGATACTGGAGTTATTATTTTAGAATGGTAACAACAAAGGAAGAAGAAGTGGAAGAAGAAATGAACTTGGAAAAGAGTGGTGAAATCATTACCTCTTCTTCGGGTTCTTCCTTTTGATTTGATCAAAAGGGCTCCTTAGGTTGGCTTTATGATCGAACTAAGGCCTCTAGGTTGTATTGAGGGATGTTGGGAGAGTATTTGGGCAGAGTTTGGCCGAACCAAAAGGCTTTAGAGGTTTGAAGAAATGAGAAGGAGGAGTGCCCTTTTATAAGAGGGGTGAGGGGCACCTTTGGAAAAGCTAGAAATATTAATTTATATTAAATTCATTTTCGGTTTCTAAAGGCTCAAAAGTTGATTATTAAAAGGTTAAGGTGGGGATAGGTCTAAAACCACTCAACCAATAGAATTTAGACAGGTTTGGGTACTTATATTAACCTTATCTTTAAGTATTAACTCTAAGTTAATTAGTTTCACTTTTACAATGTCTCTTTGTATTTTTATATAATATGGTTAATAAACTTACTATATACATCCAAGCGACCCCCAAGTGGTCCATTAATGATGAAACTATAATGATATAAGTCTCTTGGCCGAACATTAGATTTTTAGGAATTTAATATCAATTAATAATATAATATTTGTTTTAAGAACTCTTTTATGTCAATTTTGACACTATTCAATAGTTGATTTTTGTGAAACTCATAACAGATTGATTACTTCGAACAAAGTCAATTAAATCAATCCTAATATATCATATTATCCTAGAAAATTAGTTTAATTCATTAAAAGTTTCATATTATATTTTTTTGGGTATTTATAATATCAATTATTTTAATTTTTCACTATTATAGTAATTACTGCATCATCATTGTGTCATAAATAAAATAAATTATTTAATGTATAAAAATTATAAATAAACTATCATTATGTAGGAAATCTTTTTAGATTTCTAATGAATATTTATAATCTAAACTCCAACATATATAACCCTATGTAACAATTGTTTTTCTAAACGATATATGCTTGTGTCATTTTTGTATTCATTTTAACTTAATTAAAATAAAGTGTCATTATCACTTACAAGTGGATCCATGGGGTCCCAAAATAGACCCAAAGATTCCCATGGTCGACCATGTATCAACCAATAGGGTTAAGACACGTTTTAGGGTAATTTAGTATTATTATAATATTATTTTTTAACCCTTATTTACCGGATTTACCCTTAACCATGGTAAATAAAATATTTACCGCAGTAATTATTCAAAATGTCTAAAAATAAAAGTTACCTATTTACACAATTTGAACATCCTGATTCCAAATATGGAATCCATTTTCCTAAATTCAAAACACAGAAGTGGCAGAAATTAACTTAAAATTAATTCCCGCTGTCAAAACAAAAAGCGTGTTTTTAAGAGATAATAACTATCAAAAGATTGACACTCGTTTATGTTCGGTTTAATTGTAAAATTATGTCCAATGACCAACATTATATTAAATGGTAAAAATATATTCTAAATATACTTTAAAACCACTCAAATTCATAATTTATCACTATTAATTATTTTGATTAAAAAAGTTGTTTTTAATTAAAATTTAGTAATTTTCACTATTCATCAAAATATGAAAGTTATCCGAAATGTACCAAAATTTCACCTTAGGCTAAATTCGATATTCCGAATCCAAAAATGAAGTCCATTTTCAAATATAAAATATATATAATTTCAAAATTTAGGTATTACTATTCATAACGGCTAGTTTGATTAGTTATGGTGTGTTAGAACTCGGTGTTGCGTACAACACACGCTCGCGTACCGTGGAAGCTTGGGATATTTCATTTTAAATTTTTGATGTCCCCATTTAGTCAAAAAGTTTAAAATATAGTATCTAAAAAGGGTTCACTATTAAAATTTGGTAAAAGTGCAATACTGAAAATGAATTTGTTCTTACCTTATGTCTAAGAAACTCATAATATGGATTCTAAAATTATAAGGATTATATAAAGTTTAAAATTTAGTTAACACTATTCATAACCTCTTTTTAATAGCTTGTTTGGTAAGTCATGGTGCGATTGAACTTGGTGTTGCGTGTAGTGAAAGTTATTGAATTATTTTGAAGAAATAACACACTATAAAATCTTGGGGTGTTACATTCTCCCCTCCTTCAATAAATTGCGTCCCCGCAATTTGAAATTGTTCTTCGAAAATAAAAGTTTGAAAATAGAAAATATATTTGTGGGAAAACCCACATCGGAAATTGGGTTACTAAAATTTAGTCTTAATATGAGGAAAAGAGAAATGAAAGGGTCACCACAAAATTATGATCTTGATTAGGAGAACATTGGTGGCAATTAGAGACATATAATTGGAGGAAAAACGTAAATATTTATAGGTAGTGATTGAGGTCATCAATCACAAAAAGTATAAAATTGAGGTCCTTAAACTCATCAATCTATGATGATTTGAAGTACCATCGGTTCAACAAAATATAGGGTATTGGGATAACACATTTTTGACGTTTCAAAATATCTTAGTTGAAATCCCACATCGAAAAATGAATTAATGAGGCCTCTATTTAAAATAAAGAATGGAAAGTATGAAGATTACCGAAAATAACACATACTAGGGTTCCATGTAGGAAAATATGGATATGGAGGAGAAATCTAACCATCAATTATCTGATGGAGAGTGGTAGAGAACATGGCTATGAAAAGGCCAACAATCCCAAAGCCATAAATTAGTGATGATTTAAGGTACCATCTAGGGAAACATTTTTGTTCTAAGTTCCTTTTATTAATGTTGAGGAATTTATTTATGAGATTGGCTAAGATCATAAGGAGATATACTTACTTTATAATCAGAGTTTTATCCATTAATAAGTTTCTACCACAAACTCATCTTTCACTCTAAAAGATAATAGAATGTAATTTTTTATTTATTTATACTATTCGTACAGGGTTCCAAAATAAATGAATTTATAATTCATCTACCAGATCATTAAAAAAACAACATTATTTAATCCAGGACATCTCATGGGCCAGTGGTAGGTGATACACCCTTGTCGCCCTTCAGTTGCGGGTTCAAGTCTCGCAGCCTTGCCGGACGCTACGGGTTACCGCCCAACCTCTGGGTTTTCCTTTTATAGTAATCCAAAATAATCCAAACTAGAACTATCCAAAATACTTCTGTCCAAACTCACAGTCCAACATTTATAAGGAAGGTAAACATAATATAGATCCTTTTTACCCCGCAATAGCATATGAATACCTTCATCTTGTATTCTTTTAATAAACTGAAACATCTTGAATTACCATATTCCTTATTGATTACATTCATGCTCCCCTATTCCATATAGAATGCTGGATATACTTCATTAATCCAAAAATGTTTTAAAACCCAACAATGATGGAATATACAAATCATTAATCAGCTTCAAGGTAGTCAATAATATCCAATATAATTTATCCAAATCAATCATGTATTATTCTAAAATCACCACCTCGGTATCTGAACCATATTATGGTTTATCTTTCTCTCAACCAAATATTTTCCAAACATTTAACCTGCTACTGAGTCACTTTTCTTTGTTCCACACCATCTCAAGTCCTTAATGAAATAGTACTGCAGTACAATCATTATATACTCCATAATTATTATAACAAGTACATTGTTGATACAACACTCAATTGACATAATCAACATAAGAACTCTAATCATTCCTCTTCATCTGTGGTAGTATCATAACTTGATTATTATCCGATAACATCATTTGAGGCATATTTTGATGACTGGGACATAGGTTCGCATAGTGTCCAAACTCCTTGCAAATGAAGCATTGTACATTTGAAACCATTTTCTTACCCTTGCAGTCACGTACTTTGTGCCCTTTTCCTCCACACTTATAACAAACTCCCATTCCTTTCAGGCAAGTTCCAGGGTGTTTCTTTCCACAGTTACCACATATGGGAAAATTCTTCTTTTCCCTCATCCCTTTATCCATCTTTCTCTCTTCCATCCTTTTCTTCTCTTGCTTCTCTTCAAATCCATATGACTCAGTAAACTCTTTACTTATCTTATCAACACATGATATTATTTCTTCACATGATGATAATACATGGGAGACTATTCCTCTTATAAATTCTAGCTTACGACCATGAAAGATATGATCCTTCCTTCTCTTTGGATCATGTGCATTTCTGGAGTTCTCATTTCTTCTACTGGGCGCCATTTCTAAACAATGGCATACACTAGATCAGTTTATGAATCAAAATACATAATCCCATACTTATAAAACACTTAACATAAATTGAACTATTTATGGATATAATCCATAATCATAAGAATGTTTTCTTTGAGGAAGTATATACTCATAATCCCTTCAAAATGATTTGTAAAGAAAATGAGAGTTATCCTAAGCATATCCCCCGGGAGTGTCGTAACCAAGAGTGCAGCAAGGCCCATTGTCGTGCACCAGTTCCCGTTCGAGTCTAGCTCAAAGAGGTGTTTTCGGGTTTTACCCCTAGGTACATCTGTGCCAGAGCCGCCTCTACCTGCTCGTATCCAGACAGGGATGTATTGCTCGGAAAACTCACAAAATCTCTACAATACCAAAATTCTAGGAAGTTCTTCTATACTAATCCTCAAAGTTCATCTTAGGTCTACGTGCTCTAATCAGAGTTTATCTAAATCTAGCTTCCAAGGTTTGTACTAAACTTCCTATGATACCAACTGTAACGCCCCGACCCTAGTTACCCAGAGTCGGTGCATTATTACATAACATTGGCATGATCACAAGAAAGATCAAATCTCCAAAGACCGATTGGTTTAGTAGCCTTGGAAACACTAGATATATTCATAAGTTTTACATTACATCATAAAATGAAAAACTAATACAACAACATAATGTTTCCACAATCCACGCTATTAACCCCTCATAAAATCCCTGTAGGTCATTCATAACTTACTTCTTCACATCCTGGGAAAAATAAAACATAGAAAAGGGGTGAGCTCAAATGCCCAGTAAGGATAAAAATATAGCGGAAACTTTCATAAATAAGAATAAACATTTAAGGCAATGCATTACTAAAACAAAAGCCTTTTAAACTTGAACTTCAACATAGTATGGCAAAAGTAAAAATAAAATAATGCCATTTACTTATTCACATGGATATTCTACTAATCGAATAATCACATGAAAAAATCAATAACCACTTTCATAATGTTGGAATGCATAATGCCAGACTATCATAACCACATAGTCAAGGCCTCGTGCCAAGACTACAAATAAGATTTTGTCAAGGCCTTGTGACAAGACACTAGTTTGTCTCACGAGACCTACCGATGCAATTTTTAGAAGATACTTACGTTTAAAATTACTCAAATATACTCCAGTGTTTTTATGAAAAAATTATGCAAGCTTATAAAAACAAAATAACTAGTTCTGAGACTGCTCGACTAATTACAGGACATGATGGGTCCACTCCCAATCCCTTCCTGTCTAGCACACTCGAGGGTCGGGTTTTCTAAAAACATTTTGGAGCTTGCGTTAAATACGTATACATTTGCACTGGATTTTCATATACTTGATAGAAATATATATTTTTTTTAAATCATTTAAAAGTCACATAATTATAAAATAAAACATTTAATTTGAAAATATTCTTATAAGCTTGTAAAGGATGCTTTGAAGATTTTATAACGGCAGAAAATAGCCGCACCCACCGTATAAGTTAAAAAAACATTCTTACCTTAATTCTGTCGAAAAGGTTAAAAAAAACGTTGTTTTGAAAACAACGGAAAGATTCCTCTTATAAAAAGTCAAAAAAGGGTATAAATGACTTTAAACCATATTCTTGTAAATAATAAAAATGTTTTCAATTACATTTTTAAGAAAACATGGATGTGGATGATAAAGAGATCCCAGTAGATTATTACATATAAACAACCTCGGATAATGAAGAGATTGTGAAATAACCCTTACCTTGTACTTTTCCCTGGTTGGGGTAGGTTAACCTCCTGTATAATGGTGAAATAATTGTTACTAAATTATACAAGAATCATATACATTAATATGATATCATATATGATCTTTTAATATCGATATATAATAATATCTTAGTATTATCGTTCTTTCGGGTGTTAACTTACTTGTTTTCTTTTATATATTTTGTTACGTAAGAAATTTTTGTAAAGGATAGGTTGTATATTATTCATATCCAGAATGATAACAAGTCCTTAAACATCATTTTTAATAATCAAATGATAAAAATACTTGAATGGATACGATGAAGAATGAATCTCATCGCGTTTGTGGAGACGGTAGTCCGTACGTACGCACGAGCGACAATATCATTCTTTCGATATTAAAATAATATATAAATGGTTGTTATATCATATATACAGAATCATTATCATGTTTTATTTATTATTTACATGAGTTACATATCATTATTATACCCATCCAAATAATAATATATTGAATAACAATTACACCACGACGTGGAGACGGTAAGCCGTACGTACGCACGTATGGTGACATGTTATTCAAAGGGTGGATAGAATACTGAATATGGTTGTACCATATTTATAATAACATCACAGTATATATATGATACTGGAGTTATTATTTTAGAATGGTAACAACAAAGGAAGAAGAAGTGGAAGAAGAAATGAACTTGGAAAAGAGTGGTGAAATCATTACCTCTTCTTCGGGTTCTTCCTTTTGATTTGATCAAAAGGGCTCCTTAGGTTGGCTTTCTGATCAAACTAAGGCCTCTAGGTTGTATTTAGGGATGTTGGGAGAGTATTTGGGCAGAGTTTGGCCGAACCAAAAGGCTTTAGAGGTTTGAAGAAATGAGAAGGAGGAGTGCCCTTTTATAAGAGGGGTGAGGGGCACCTTTGGAAAAGCTAGAAATATTAATTTATATTAAATTCATATTCGGTTTCTAAAGGCTCCAAAGTTGATTATTCAAAGGTTAAGGTGGGGATAGGTCTAAAACCACTCAACCAATAGAATTTAGATAGGTTTGGGTACTTATATTAACCTTATCTTTAAGTATTAACTCTAAGTTAATTAGTTTCACTTTTACAATGTCTCTTTGTATTTTTATATAATATGGTTAATAAACTTACTATATACATCCAAGCGACCCCCAAGTGGTCCATTAATGATGAAACTATAATGATATAAGTCTCTGGGCCGAACCTTAGATTTTTAGGAATTTAATATCAATTAATAATATAATATTTGTTTTAAGAACTCTTTTATGTCAATTTTGACACTATTCAATAGTTGATTTTTGTGAAACTCATAACAGATTGATTACTTCGAACAAAGTCAATTAAATCAATCCTAATATATCATATTATCCTAGAAAATTAGTTTAATTCATTAAAAGGTTCATATTATATTTGTTTGGGTATTTATAATATCAATTATTTTAATTTTTCACTATTATAGTAATTACTGCATCATCATTGTGTCATAAATAAAATAACTTATTTAATGTATTAAAATTATAAATAAACTATAATTATGTAGGAAATCTTTTTAGCTTTCTAATTAATATTTATAATCTAAACTCCAACATATATAACCCTATGTAACAATTGTTTTTCTAAACGATATATGCTTGTGTCATTTTTGTATTCATTTTAACTTAATTAAAATAAAGTGTCATTATCACTTACAAGTGATCCATGGGGTCCCAAAATAGACCCAAAGATTCCCATGGTCGACCATGTATCAACCAATAGGGTTAAGACACGTTTTAGGGTAATTTAGTATTATTATAATATTATTTTTTAACCCTTATTTACCGGATTTACCCTTAACCATGGTAAATAAAATATTTACCGCAGTAATTATTCAAAATGTCTAAAAATAAAAGTTACCTATTTACACAATTTGAAAATCCTGATTCCAAATATGGAATCCATTTTCCTAAATTCAAAACACAGAAGTGGCAGAAATTAACTTAAAATTAATTCCCGCTGTCAAAACAAAAAGCGTGTTTTTAAGAGATAATAACTATCAAAAGATTGACACTCGTTTATGTTCGGTTTAATTGTAAAATTATGTCCAATGACCAACATTATATTAAATGGTAAAAATATATTATAAATATACTTTAAAACCACTCAAATTCATAATTTATCACTATTAATTATTTTGATTAAAAAAGTTGTTTTTAATTAAAATTTAGTAATTTTCACTATTCATCAAAATATGAAAGTTATCCGAAATGTACCAAAATTTCACCTTAGGCTAAATTCGATATTCCGAATCCAAAAATGAAGTCCATTTTCAAATATAAAATATATATAATTTCAAAATTTAGGTTTTACTATTCATAACGGCTAGTTTGATTAGTTATGGTGTGTTAGAACTCGGTGTTGCGTACAACACACGCTCGCGTACCGTGGAAGCTTGGGATATTTCATTTTAAATTTTTGATGTCCCAATTTAGTCAAAAAGTTTAAAATATAGTATCTAAAAAGGGTTCACTATTAAAATTTGGTAAAAGTGCAATACTGAAAATGAATTTGTTCTTACATTATGTCTAAGAAACTCATAATATGGATTCTAAAATTATAAGGATTATATAAAGTTTAAAATTTAGTTAACACTATTCATAACCTCTTTTTAATAGCTTGTTTGGTAAGTCATGGTGCGATTGAACTTGGTGTTGCGTGTAGTGAAAGTTATTGAATTATTTTGAAGAAATAACACACTATAAAATCTTGGGGTGTTACATTCTCCCCTCCTTCAATAATTTGCGTCCTCGCAATTTGAAATTGTTCTTCGAAAATAAAAGTTTGAAAATAGAAAATATATTTGTGGGAAAACCCACATCGGAAATTGGGTTACTAAAATTTAGTCTTAATATGAGGAAAAGAGGAATGAAAGGGTCACCACAAAATTATGATCTTGATTAGGAGAACATTAGTGGCAATTAGAGAAATATAATTGGACGAAAAACGTAAATATTTATAGGTAGTGATTGAGGTCATCAATCACAAAAAGTATAAAATTGAGGTCCTTAAACTCATCAATCTATGATGATTTGAAGTACCATCGGTTCAACAAAATATAGGGTATTGGGATAACACATTTTTGACGTTTCAAAATATCTTAGTTGAAATCCCACATCGAAAAATGAATTAATGAGGCCTCTATTTAAAATAAAGAGTGGAAAGTATGAAGATTACCGAAAATAACACATACTAGGGTTCCATGTAGGAAAATATGGATATGGAGGAGAAATCTAACCATCAATTATCTGATGGAGAGTGGTAGAGAACATGGCTATGAAAAGGCCAACAATCCCAAAGCCATAAATTAGTGATGATTTAAGGTACCATCTAGGGAAACATTTTTGTTCTAAGTTACTTTTATTAATGTTGAGGAATTTATTTATGAGATTGGCTAAGATCATAAGGAGATATACTTACTTTATAATCAGAGTTTTATCCATTAATAAGTTTCTACCACAAACTCATCTTTAACTCTAAAAGATAATAGAATGTAATTTTTTATTTATTTATACTATTTGTACAGGGTTCCAAAATAAATGAATTTATAATTCATCTACCAGATCTTTAAAAAAACAACATTATTTAATCCAGGACATCTCATGGGCCAGTGGTAGGTGATACACCCTTGTCGCTCTTCAGTTGCGGGTTCAAGTCTCGCAGCCTTGCCGGACGCTACGGGTTACCGCCCAACCTCCGGGTTTTCCTTTTATGGTAATCCAAAATAATCCAAACTAGAACTATCCAAAATACTTCTATCCAAACTCACAGTCCAACATTTATAAGGAATGTAAACATAATATAGATCCTTTTTACCCCGCAATAGCATATGAATACCTTCATCTTGTATTCTTTTAATAAACTGAAACATCTTGAATTACCATATTCCTTATTGATTACATTCATGCTCCCCTATTCCATATAGAATGTTGGATATACTTCATTAATCCAAAAATGTTTTAAAACCCAACAATGATGGAATATACAAATCATTAATCAGCTTCAAGGTAGTCAATAATATCCAATATAATTTATCCAAATCAATCATGTATTATTCTAAAATCACCACCTCGGTATCTGAACCATATTATGGTTTATCTTTCTCTCAACCATATATTTTCCAAACATTTAACCTGCTACTGAGTCACTTTTCTTTTTCCACACCATCTCAAGTCCTTAATGAAATAGTAGTGCAGTACAATCCTTATATACTCCATAATTATTATAACAAGTACATTGTTGATACAACACTCAATTGACATAATCAACATAAGAACTCTAATCATTCCTCTTCATCTGTGGTAGTATCATAACTTGATTATTATCCGATAACATCATTTGAGGCATATTCTGATGACTGGGACATAGGTTCGCATAGTGTCCAAACTCCTTGCAAATGAAGCATTGTACATTTGAAACCATTTTCTTACCCTTGCAGTCACGTACTTTGTGCCCTTTTCCTCCACACTTATAACAAACTCCCATTCCTTTCAGGCAAGTTCCAGGGTGTTTCTTTCCACAGTTACCACATATGGGAAAATTCTTCTTTTCCCTCATCCCTTTATCCATCTTTCTCTCTTCCATCCTTTTCTTCTCTTGCTTCCCTTCAAATCCATATGACTCAGTAAACTCTTTACTTATCTTATCAACACATGATATTATTTCTTCACATGATGATAATACATGGGAGACTATTCCTCTTATAAATTCTAGCTTAAGACCATGAAAGATATGATCCTTCCTTCTCTTTGGATCATGTGCATTTCTGGAGTTCTCATTTCTTCTACTGGGCGCCATTTCTAAACAATGGCATACACTAGATCAGTTTATGAATCAAAATACATAATCACATACTTATAAAACACTTAACATAAATTGAACTATTTATGGATATAATCCATAATCATAAGAATGTTTTCTTTGAGAAAGTATATACTCATAATCCCTTCAAAATGATTTGTAAAGAAAATGAGAGTTATCCTAAGCATATCCCCCGGGAGTGTCGTAACCAAGAGTGCAGCAAGGCCCGTTGTCGTGCACCAGTTCCCATTCGAGTCTAGCTCAAAGCTGTGTTTTCGGGTTTTACCCCTAGGTACATCTGTGCCAGAGCCGCCTCTACCTACTCGTATCCAGACAGGGATGTATTGCTCGGAAAACTCACAAAATCTCTACAATACCAAATTTCTAGGAAGTTCTTCTATACTAATCCTCAAAGTTCATCTTAGGTCTACGTGCTCTAATAAGAGTTTATCTAAATCTAGCTTCCACGGTTTGTACTAAACTTTCTCTGATACCAACTGTAACGCCCCGACCCTAGTTACCCAAAGTCGGTGCATTATTACATAACATTGGCATGATCACAAGAAAGATCAAATCTCGAAAGACCGATTGGTTTAGTAGCCTTGGAAACACTAGATATATTCATAAGTTTTACATTACATCATAAAATGAAAAACTAATACAACAACATAATTTTTCCACAATCCACACTATTAACCCCTCATAAAATCCCTGCAGGTCATTCATAACTTACTTCTTCACATCCTGGGAAAAATAAAACATAGAAAAGGGGTGAGCTCAAATGCCCAGTAAGGATAAAAATATAGCGGAAACATTCATAAATAAGAATAAACATTTAAGTCAATGCATTACTAAAACAAAAGCCTTTTAAACTTGAACTTCAACATAGTATGGAAAAAGTAAAAATGAAATAATGCCATTTACTTATTCACATGGATATTCTACTAATCGAATAATCACATGAAAAAATCAATAACCACTTTCATAATATTGGAATGCATAATGCCAGACTATCATAACCACATAGTCAAGGCCTCGTGCCAAGACTACAAATAAGATTTTGTCAAGGCCTTGTGCTAAGACACTAGTTTGTCTCATGAGACCTACCGATGCAATTTTTAGAAGATACTTACGTTTAAAATTACTCAAATATACTCCAGTGTTTTTATGAAAAAATTATGCAAGCTTATGAAAACAAAATAACTAGTTCTGAGACTACTCGACTAATTACAGGCCATGATGGGTCCACTCCCAATCCCTTCCTGTCTAGCACACTCGAGAGTCGGGTTTTCTAAAAACATTTTGGAGCTTGCGTTAAATACGTATACATTTGCACTGGATTTTCATATACTTGATAGAAATATATCTTTTTTTTAAATCATTTAAAAGTCACATAATTATAAAATAAAACATTTAATTTGAAAATATTCTTATAAGCTTGTAAAGGAAGCTTTGAAGATTTTATAACGGCAGAAAATAGCCGCACCCACCGTATAAGTTAAAAAAAACATTCTTACCTTAATTCTGTCGAAAAGGTTAAAAAGGACGTTGTTTTGAAAACAACGGAAAGATTCCTCTTATAAAAAGTAAAAAAAGGGTATAAATGACTTTAAACCATATTCTTGTAAATAATGAAAATGTTTTTAATTACATTTTTAAGAAAACATAGATGTGGATGATAAAGAGATCCCAGTAGATTATTACATATAAACAACCTCGGATAATGAAGAGATTGTGAAATAACCCTTACCTTGTACTTTTCCCTGGTCGGGGTAGGTTAACCTCCTGTATAATGGTGAAATAATTGTTACTAAATTATACAAGAATCATATTCATTAATATGATATCATATATGATCTTTTAATATCGATATATAATAATATCTTAGTATTATCGTTGTTTCGGGTGTTAACTTACTTGTTTTCTTTTATATATTTTGTTACGTAAGAAATTTTTATAAAGGATAGGTTGTATATTATTCATATCCAGAATGATATCAAGTCCTTAAACATCATTTTTAAATCATCAAATGATAATTATACTTGAATGGATACGATGAAGAATGAATCTCATCGCGTTTGTGGAGACGGTAGTCCGTACGTACGCACGAGCGACAATATCATTCTTTCAATATTAAAATAATATATAAATGGTTGTTATATCATATATACAGAATCATTATCATGTTTTATTTATTATTTACATGAGTTAAATATCATTATTATACCCATCCGAATAATAATTTATTGAATAACAATTACACCACGACGTGGAGACGGTAAGCCGTACGTACGCACGTATGGTGACATGTTATTCAAAGGGTGGATAGAATACTGAATATGGTTGTACCATATTTATAATAACATCAAATTATATATATGATACTGGAGTTATTATTTTAGAATGGTAACAACAAAGGAATAAGAAGTGGAAGAAGAAATGAACTTGGAAAAGAGTGGTGAAATCATTACCTCTTCTTCGGGTTCTTCCTTTTGATTTGATCAAAAGGGCTCCTTAGGTTGGCTTTCTGATCAAACTAAGGCCTCTAGGTTGTAGTGAGGGATGTTGGGAGAGTATTTGGGCAGATTTTGGCCGAACCAAAAGGCTTTAGAGGTGTGAAGAAATGAGAAGGAGGAGTGCCCTTTTATAAGAGGGGTGAGGGGAACCTTTGGAAAAGCTAGAAATATTAATTTATATTAAATTTATATTCGGTTTCTAAAGGCTCCAAAGTTGATTATTCAAAGGTTAAGGTGGGGATAGGTAGAAAACCACTCAACCAGTAGAATTTAGACAGGTTTGGGTACTTATATTAACCTTATCTTTAAGTATTAACTCTAAGTTAATTAGTTTCACTTTTACAATGTCTCTTTGTATTTTTATATAATATGGTTAATAAACTTACTATATACATCCAAGAGACCCCCAAGTGGTCCATTAATGATGAACCTATCATGATATAAGTCTCTTGGCCGAACCTTAGATTTTTAGAAATTTAATATCAATTAATAATATAATATTTGTTTTAAGAACTCTTTTATGTCAATTTTGACACTATTCAATAGTTGATTTTTGTGAAACTCATAACAGATTTATTACTTCGAACAAAGTCAATTAAATCAATCCTAATATATCATATTATCCTAGAAAATTAGTTTAATTCATTAAAAGTTTCATATTGTATTTTTTTGGGTATTTATAATATCAATTATTTTAATTTTTCACTATTATAGTAATTACTGCATCATCATTGTGTCATAAATAAAATAAATTATTTAATGTCTAAAAATTTTAAATAAAATATCATTATGTAGGAAATATGTTTATCTTTCTAATGAATATTTATAATCTAAAATCCAACATATATAACCCTATGTAACAATTGTTTTTCTAAAAGATATATGCTTGTGTCATTTTTGTATTCATTTTAACTTAATTAAAATAAAGTGTCATTATCACTTACAAGTGGATCCATGGGGTCCCACAATAGACCCAAATATTCCCATGGTCTACCATGTATCAACCAATAGGGTTAAGACACGTTTTAGGGTAATTTAGTATTATTATAATATTATTTTTTAACTCTTATTTACCGGATTTACCCTTAACCATGGTAAATAAAATATTTACCGCAGTAATTATTCAAAATGTCTATAAATAAAAGTTACCTATTTACACAATTTGAACATCCTGATTCCAAATATGGAATCCATTTTCCTAAATTCAAAACACAGAAGTGGCAGAAATTAACTTAAAATTAATTCCCGCTGTCAAAACAAAAAGCGTGTTTTTAAGAGATAATAACTATCAAAAGATTGACACTCGTTTATGTTCGGTTTAATTGTAAAATTATGTCCAATGACCAACATTATATTAAATGGTAAAAATATATTATAAATATACTTTAAAACCACTCAAATTCATAATTTATCACTATTAATTATTTTGATTAAAAAAGTTGTTTTTAATTAAAATTTAGTAATTTTCACTATTTATCAAAATATGAATGTTATCCGAAATGTACCAAAATTTTACCTTAGGCTAAATTCGATATTCCGAATCCAAAAATGAAGTCCATTTTCAAATATAAAATATATATCATTTCAAAATTTAGGTATTACTATTCATAACAGCTAGTTTGATTAGTTATGGTGTGTTAGAACTCGGTGTTGCGTACAACACACGCTAGCGTACCGTGGAAGCTTGGGATGTTTCATTTTAAATATTTGATGTCCCCATTTAGTCAAAAAGTTTAAAATATAGTATCTAAAAAGGGTTCACTATTAAAATTTGGTAAAAGTGCAATACTGAAAATGAATTTGTTCTTACATTATGTCTAAGAAACTCATAATATGGATTCTAAAATTATAAGGATTATATAAAGCTTAAAATTTAGTTAACACTATTCATAACCTCTTTTTAATAGCTTGTTTGGTAAGTCATGGTGCGATTGAACTTGGTGTTGCGTGTAGTGAAAGTTATTGAATTATTTTGAAGAAATAACACACTATAAAATCTTGGGGTGTTACAATTTAACTAGGTTTATAAAAGAAAGTCCCTTACATTGAGTCTAGCTCATCACGTACAATCATTATCTTACTAATATAAAAAAACATTGGTTAATTATCTTCTATATTTAGAAATTTTTTAGAGTTTATTATTCCTTTTATATGAATTATTATCATTTAATTAAAATTAATAAATTAGTTAAATTCACATCATGAGTTTTGTCGATATTCGTTAATCAAGTCCAAAATGACTTTGAAATGATGTATTTTATCAAAATGGTCATAAATACAACATATATAGAATAATATTCATGAAATAATAAAAATATAATACATCATTTATTCTTATAAATAATACCATTTATTTAAGGTTATCAAAAATGAACAAAGTTATAATCATGGAGACCGTATGCCGTAAGTTCGCATGAGTAACATTTCCATTTTTCGTTGATCATTTATGGATAGGAGTTATTTATTATTTTTTATTTAAATAATGATATTTATATCATTTAAATAATACTAATAAATTGAATATACTTATATATATAATTCATGTGATGTGGCAAAGAAAAATGAATCATGTCGCTTCATAGTGGTAACAGTTCACACATATGCATGAACGATGCTTTTATTTTTATGTGCATGGAATGGTAGTAACATAATAGATATATTATATTTTAATAATGATTAATATTTAATTTTTATCATATATAAATATTAATTGTATCATTACGACTAGTCTTTAGAGATATTGATGGAAAACAGACTATTTTGGTTCACGAGGTTGTAGTCCACCCTACACACAAATGAAAAATTATTTTCCCATTTGATGAAATAAGAGATGAATTTAGGTGTTGATTTCAAAATAATAAAATATAGGAATATTAATGATAATGGATTTATTATTTCATGATGTATGAATAATATTTGATGTAATTTGACGATGAATCAAAACAAAAAAGACTTAAAAATGAATCCTTTCCTTTAGATAATCTCCTTTTGTTAACACCATAACACCACTTAGAAGAGTGTTCTGACAAATATAAGACATCTAGAATGTGGTTATAATTATATTAACATACTTGGATATATTTTAGAAAAACAAAATAAGATTTGAGGTGTGAATAATAGAGAAGAATGGGTTCTCTTTTATAGGATATGGGATGGGCACTCATGAAAATATTTAAAATATTAAATTAATATAAATATATTTTATATTCCAAATGAGAAAAAAGTGGTTTATTTAAAATATTGGATAATTATGGGTCTCAATAAAATCACAAAATGAAAATTATACCAGTTTTTATTATTTTTAATCTATATATTTTTTTAACCATATTAATTCTTACTATGATATAACATAATTTACTCTTTGAGGGTCAATTTAATTAGTATAACATACCAAAAACCAATTAATGAGTAATTTATAAAATTATAAGAGATAAATTATTTATTTTATATAATATTATATTTTTATGAATTCTATATAATTTATTAAATGATTTTATATTTAAAAATATCAGGAGTGGCAGTTTTGACACAATTTATTTCTTAGCTTTTTTGAAATACCATAAAAACAAGATATCATAAAAAAACTCTATTAAAACATCCCTAATAAGTTATATACAACCTGGAAATTATTTTATGGCCTCAATTATATCAATGTTTAGTTATTTTAATATTTGTAATATCATTTTTTGATACTTTAATTAATGAGTGAATTACTACATTATGATTGTGTGACCATTAAATTCAATTATTTATTTCCTAAAAAATATAAATAAAATACCATGATGTGGGTAAAAATTTTATATTTATAAATACTATTTATATTCATAGGGATATAATATATAATACCATATTAAAAATACATTACTTGTTAAAAATAATGGTGTGACAAAATTTGTCTCCTCTTTGAATCTAGTATTATAAATGTCCTTCTCACACCTAAGTGGCATAAAATAGATATAACATCGACCAATGGATTGTTTTGGTCAAAAAACACCCTTAAAATGAATTTAGGAATTGTTTTAGTATGATTTGGTTTTTTATAATATTATTTTTACCATTATTTACCGGATTTTCCCTTAACTTTAGTAATTAAAATAATTACTAAAGTTACAATTCATGAATTCCAAAAAAAAAATTCACCCATTTAGATAATAAATTTCATATGGATTACAAAATTTTATATCAATTTTATAAAATTTGAAACAAAGAAGTGTTTAAAATTAAATTAAATTTAATCTCATTAATGGAATGAAAAAAAGGGGTTTTGAAGTTAAACGTTCAATAGATCACATAGTTTTTATATTCGTTTTTCAATTGTGAAATTGATTCAAATGAGCAAAACTATAATAAATGATAAAAAATAAACTAACGATACTTTAAAACCACATAAAATTATAATCTATCAACATAAACAGATAAGGTGAAAAGGTAGTTTTGAATTAAAATGCAGTATTTTCCACTATTCTTTAAAATAATAAAATATTCAGAAAATTAACAAAAATTCCACCAAAGTAAATATTGATATTATGATATCAAATAAATTATTTATTTTTTCAAATATAATTTACAATATTTATAGAAACTATATTTAAATCAATTTCTCCATCAAATGTCAGTAAAACAGCTTGTAGAAAAATAACGTTCTTAACAAAAAATCATGTTATATCATATATATTATTGAAAATATTCTATAGTTTAATTAATATATAATTAATAAATGTTAGTAAATTTGAAAAATAATTATTGTATCATTTTTTGGATTGTTACACTTAGTCTTTCGTGTAACGCAAGCTATTGAAGTAACTTGTTGCTGCGTGTTATGCAAGCTAACTTGGAATTGTGTGCATTTATTGATATAAAATATGTTAAAATTATTTTAAATTTTAAATATATTTTTGATTATAATGATGTTATATTCCCTTACACTCTAGTTGTTTCACTTCATACATCATATCAAATAAAATGTTCTCACTTTAAATTTTATGGGCGTTACATTCACCCCACCATAATTAAATTGAATTTTCACATTTTAATCTCGATCATGGTGATAAATTGTTTTATATTTCCTATGTCTAAAATACCTCATCATGATAATGGTTTATATTAAATCCAAATTAAATGATAGAATGCGAAGTACAAAGCTCACATGGAATAACAAATAAATAGGTCTCTATAAAGGAGATCATTAGTGGAATGTTAAGATACCTAGATAGAGGGGAAACATAGATATTTATTAGTAGTGATTGAGTTAATCAATCACAAAAAAGTGAATGATAAAAAGAATTTTGATTCTCAAAAATCCTTAAATCTGAGATGATTTGAAAGAACATCAGTTCCACAAAAATTAAGGTATTAAGATAACATTTTTTTGATAATTGGCTTATTTTTATAAAAAACAATATTAATCCTTTTTTTCCTTTGATCAAATTATAAATCATCCCTTTATTATAATTAATTGATATTAAAAAACTTTACATTGATAATTGAAGAACTAAAATAAACATTTAATGGATTATAAGGCCCATAAAATTGTGAAAAGTCCTTAAATTTTTCTCTAACTATTCTCCAAAGAAAATATTGTTTGGATATTAATCTCTAAACCTAATTCATTAAAATATAGGTTCATCATTAATATTCATTCATCAAAATTGCCAACAAAATCAATAAAATATTTTCTAGGACATTACATAATTCAGAGGTTTTAAATCCTTATTTTCCATCGTTACTGGGTCCAACTCTCAAATCCTTTATGGAAATGATTGGTTGTCACTCGACATATAGGTTTTACTCTTCTAAAACGATAGTAATAAAATAAATATAATAATATAATTTATATCCTTGAAAGTAGGTTAACCACTATATATCCTTTTAACTAGGGGTTTCAAAACAACCTGAATACACAAATACTTCATCTGTTTTATTTAAACATAGTTCCTTCCTTTGTATAAGGATTAACATAGGCCATTAATTTTCATTATCTATTAAAATAAATTATAATGGCATCTATTGTGAATGTGAAATATCATACGAAAATCCCCTAGGAGTTCCAAAATAGGTGCACAGTAAGACACATTATCGTGTACCAGGTTACGATGGAGTTAGGACAGAGGTACCTTGTCAGAGTTATTACTCCGAGGTACATCTTGGCCCGAACCATGTCCACTTTTAATATCTTTATAGAGATTCATTGCAAAGAAAGAATAAATAATATCTAGATTACAAAAACCATATGATGATGTCCTATACTTATTATAAAAGTCTTCCTTAGGGATATGTTTTCTAATTTATGTTTTCTGAAATTCAGGTCCCAAAGTTTCTACTAAACTCTCTCTGATACCAACTGTAGTGATCCGAACCCAGAAACATGAAGCTAGTGACTAATACCATTAAATTATCATTAATATATGGAATGAAATCCTGAAAGACTTGAGGGTTTAGTAGAACTGGTAATCCAGATACATACATGAGTGTTTTATTACAATTGATTACACTAATTACAACATTTTTTTGTTTCAATGATAAAATTATTACATCTAGAGTATCTGTACATATATCTTTTTAGTAATATTAATTGAATATCAGGGAATTAGATAAAATAATGGTGAAGTAAAACTCTTTGTATGGGTTAAGTATATTACAAGAAATGATGAATCAATGAGAATAGCTGTTTCGGTGCGGATGTGCGTCGGGTTACGCTGTTCCGCCAGGACGCGTTCGCGCGTGCACCCGTCAACCCGAGGGGATGGGCGCGCGGCTTGTGGTCCCGCAGTCCCGCTTTCCAAAGGCGGGCGGCATCCGTCCCTTATTCAGGGGCGTCTGCTCCTTGATCGAAACCGGGATGATGGGATGTCGGCTCCTCCTTCCTTGGACGTCTCCTCGGAACTCGTCGCCTAATCCGGGTCTCCCTCATAGATTTAAGAATGTTCGTGAATCTCGTTCCCGGCGCCATATCTTCATGGACACCGGTTAATTACGCTGCTTCCGCCCGGACGCTCCAAGGAGTCTGGTCGGGGCAGCAACCTGCGGTGAGGAGGCCGGGTGGCTCTGGGTGCTGGGGGCGTGTCGTAACACTGCGGCTCTGCACGTCTGTCTTCCGTCCCTAATAGGGCTTCTCGAAGGCATGATGGCCTGAGGCATCCCGCACTGGGTGCGGGGAACTGTGTCCCCTGAGGTTTTCCTCGGCTTCCCATGTTTAACACGGGGTATGCCGCGAGTTTAATGTCCAGCGGGGACGGCATCGGACCGATCAACACGAAAAGTGGATCAGATGACAGAACCCCTTGCGGGGAACCTCCGACGCTGGGGCCAGCGCATGGGCGGCTTCCCAAGTGATGTGGAGTGGAGAGAAGTGGCATGACCCCACCGGGATGTGGCGGCCCGGGTAAGGATCAGGATGGATGATGGAGTGAAGAGCTTGGACCCCGTAGGGGCTTCCTACGTACCGCGCGTTAGCACGGATCAAAGTCAACGTAGTTCGGGTATACAGTTTAACGTCATGCTGGACGTCGGCAAGCCGACTCACGAAGGGGTCGAGGCCGCCGGGCAGAGGATTGAACCGAACCACCTCGCACAGAGGGGGATGGAACGGCCGGGTGGATCACAGTTTCACGTCATGCTGGACAATAAAAGGAGAAATGGAAAAAGGGGCTGTGGGGAGGCACAGTGGAGATACACACGGGCAGTCTCCCACAGGGGCGGATTCATAGGTGAATCGACGCAAGCGTGAACCCTGGAGGGGTCCACTGATGGACGAACCGACGTGAATACGACCGGGACGACCAGGTGGTGGGCTTGAACCTCAGGGAGGTTTCCTACGTACCCTGTTTAGAAGACAGGGATCAAAGTCCACGTAGTTCATTCTGTCAGGACTTACGCACTTGAGGCAGCCCGGATGCGGCAAAACTCAGTTGGAAGGGACTTGGACCAAAAGTAGGAGACACCTCGATCCCAGTCACACCCTCTACTGGCTTCGGCAGTGGGGGAGCGCAATGGAGATACACATGTGCAGCCCCCCACAAGAAACTAGGGGTTTGTAATACCCTACCCCCGTAGGGAAAAGCCGCTCCCATTAAATCGTCCCTAAAGAGGGGCAATCCCATCATCCCTGCAGAGACGAGCGGGTGGGGGCCACATCCAATCCGGGGGGGACCCTGCGTGCGAGGCACGGGATCGGGTGATGCGGACGGTTTAACGTCTTGCCGGACGAAGTACAGTTTAACGTCGTGTGCTGAGGACGAAGCGGACGGTTTAACGTCTTGCCGGACGAAGTACAGTTTAACGTCATGTGTTGAGGACGAAGGTGCTTGGCAGTTTAACGTCTTGCAGCACGGACGATAGGGGCTAGGCAGTTTAGCGTCGTGCAGCTTGGACGTAGTACAGTTTAACGTCATGTTGGACGGATGTAGTTTAGCGTCATGCGGGACGAATGTGCAGTTTAACGTCATGCTGGACGAATGTGCAGTTTAACGTCATGCTGGACGTATGTGCAGTTTAACGTCATGCTGGACGTATGTGCAGTTTAACGTCATGCTGGACGTATGTGCAGTTTAACGTCATGCTGGACGTATGTGCAGTTTAACTTCATGCTGGACGTATGTGCATTTTAACGTCATGCTGGACGTATGTTGCCGCCGATGGGTCCGTGTCACTTCGCGCAAGCCTGGAGGGCCGCACGGGAAGACAACGCACGGTGCGGGCACCGAGGATGAAAATCATCGGGCGCCACGCAGGCGGGTACCCTCAGGGGGTCAAAGGGGGCGACCCCGGCGGTTTGCGCGCAAAAGAGGAGCTTTGCGCGCAATACCGCGGGTCGGCGCGCAATTGTGCGGGCTGGCGCGCAATTGGGCCAGCGCTTTGCGCGCAGATGATTGAGATTGCGCGCACCGGGCTTCGGACAGCACGCGGGGGCAACGGCTCATTCTCTAACGAATGGCCACTTTGAAAATGGGGGGTGCGCGCAAGAGGCTTCTTTTGCGCGCAAAGGCCTTCGGGTTAAGGATTATTCAAAGGACAGGAGCCAAGGGGATTGCGCGCGAAGGCGAACCCTAAGGCTCTATTGCGCGAAAGAAAGGAGGTTACCTGAAGATCGGCATTGCGTGCGGAAGGGGTTGGATTGCGTGAACGAGCGACGCTTCGGATTCTGGCAACCATCAAAACGTCGGGGGTCGCCTTATATTTATAGGCAACCCCGGGCACGGAATCCGGTCTCGGGCGCGGAATTCCTTTCGCGGGCACGGAATCAGGACCCGATGCGCAAGGGAGCCGCGCAGGCCACGGGCGCGCAAAATAGCGCGCCGGCCCAGCGCATTGCGCGCATCCCGGGAGGATTGCGCGCCGCGACTCAACTTTGCGTGCGGGCCTCTGAAATTTCGCGCAAGTCCTCCAGGCCCTCCGGAACGTGCCTCTGACTCCAAATATCACTTCGCTTTCCGCATCCAGAGCTTCGTTTGGGAACAACGGACTTTTCCGGCGTCTACAAAAGCCCCCCCTCGGAATCTGATCGGCGAGAGGTCGCAACGATCGGGTTCCGAGGGAGACGCCGGAATGCCGAAGTCCTGGGCTGCGCGGGACTGAGGCGCGCAAAAAGGGGCGCCGGGCGCGCAATTCGCCGCCGCGGTCGCGCAATCGAGCGTTCCGCGCGGCGCGGAATCCCGGCCTCGTCTATAAATAGGGGTCCAGGGTTCCGCGTTCCGTACACAGGTCTTCCGCGCGATAAGCTTCAACGCTCTCGTGCGCGAAATTGCCTTTTCCGGTCGCGAAATTCGCCCGATCGGTGTGCAAAACCATCCGGAATTCACCTGTCTTTGCGCGAAAACCCGGAACTTTGCGCGACATTCTTCCCAATTGCGCGCCGTCCACTTGGATTGCGCGCCAACCTTCAAACTTCTCTACCAGCCTCATCTGATCCCGCACGCTTTATCCCTTAGCCCGCACGACTCCCGAAACTTCTGAGATGGCCGCGCACCGAGGAAATGAGGGGGATGCCGCCACTCGCAGAGCTGAGATGGTGACGAACGAGGAGGTCTACGGAGCCAAGGAGATTGTTTCCAACAATCAATCCTTGTTCGACTTGCTGACGCCGGCCCAGAAGACATATCCGCTGTCAGACAACCTGCCGCTCTGGAACTTCGGCATCCTAGATGAGGTTCCGGTGCCAGGGTTCGAGGTTGATGCGCCACGGACCTGGGTGACTCGGGAGGACGAGCTTCCCCGCTATAACATCACCAACAATGGGCATCCTGCCAGGGAGACCAGGCACTTGGACGTCTATGTCCTGAACCCGAGGACGCGAACCATTGACGGGGGTGAGCCTACTGCGGAGAATTCTCCAGCCCTCTACTCGAGCACATATCGCCAGAGTGTCACTGACGACACCAAAGGCTGGCTGAAGGACTGGGACTTGCGGTCTGGGGGAAATTTCACCAGCGAGTGGGCCTGGGCGTTCTGGGTACGCCACACTTGCGATCACTTCGCAGAGGAGCTGCGGTACATCGGCCTGTTTGAGGCGGTGTGGACGTCGCAGTTCCACTTCTACCAGCAGTCCGAGCTCGGGCCGGAGCTGTTCACCCGCTGGTCCTCGGATACCAACACCTTCCATCTTCACCATGGGGAGGTCGGCATCGGTCTCTGGGACATCCACTGCATCGGAGGTATCCCGCTGGAGGGCTACCAGTATGATGAGTTCCTGCCTCCGAGGAACACCTGGGGTGACAGGTCACGGACTCCCATCCTGACGTGGCATCTGCTGGACCTGGCTACAGAGCGGCTCGGGGTCAAGGACTTCCAGAAGGACATAGCCTACAAGGAGTGGTTCGTCCAGTTCTTGGAGCATGACCCAGCGGTCAAGATGCCAGGCAGGGGGAAGCGGTGCCCGACCGCAGCTCAGAGGAGCCGGAACGGGTCGTACTGGCGGGTCCTGGAGACGGGCGACTACCGCTCATGGGGGTACCGCGTCATCGAGGCCCGGGACCCAAATGTCCGGTACGCGGCGTTCCTGGCCGCCTTTCTGAGTGGGTGGCTCCTGCCAGTGCGGGACGTGAGAATGGGCGTTCGCCCGGCGACACTGGCGGTGGCGGGCGCTATGGCCGCCAACAAAAGATACAACCTCGGGGTCCCAGTACTGGCGAGGCTGTATGCCATCCTGGGACGCATCTCACGAGGGGGGTCGCCACGAAGGATCTGTGGGCCCTTTCAGTTCTTCCACGGCTGGGTGGCTGCTCACCTCGGTGGGTACACATTTCCGAACGCCATCATTCCTCCGGGCAACGGCCTGCGACCCTCCCTGCTGAACATCGCGGGGGTCGCTCTGATGACCCTAAGTGAGGAGGGCGTGAGGATTCGGATTGGCAATCATGCCAATTTCAACTTCAGTCCGTTCCCCACTCCCGTCGGCCAGATGATCGACAATGGGCAGGGTCCGCTGGAGCAGCATGAATACTTCCTGAACATGCAGGGCGGGGTGCTCGTGGCTCGGATCGACGGGAAGGTGATCTGCGAGCCTTACGTGCCAACCCGGTTCGCCATGCAGTTCGGGTGCCTTCAACGGATGCCGAAGAGGGTATTCACTGCTGTCCGGGAGGAGACGAACCCTTGCGTCCTTCGCCAGATGTGGCTGATGTTTGCCGCTTTCGGCTCTGGCGACGTCATCACTCTCCCTCCTACCAGGGTTGACGCAGGCTTGGCGACCGAGTACGCCGAACACTGGGCCATCGCGTACCCCGAGGGGCTTCTACGGAAGCCAGTTCGGCGGCTCGAGGTTACCCGTGCGGAGACCGGGCATCAAGGAAGGAGGCGAGGCGCCGCCACACGGGGGAGAACGGAGGCGCGCCAAGCAGCGGAGCCGGCGCGAGCAGGGACTTCGGCGGCGGGCACATCGCAGGCTGCCGCTACGACCTCGGCGCCCAGAGAGGGGGCACGCGCGGTGGTCGAAGAGCGGCCCGGGAAGCAGGTGAGACGTCTTCTCGAACCCTCCCATGATGCAGTCTTCCCGGCGCTGTGGTCGGCCTGGATGACCCTACGGCAGTCACTGGGGACCGACGCCATCTGGCGAAAGATTCTCAGAGAAGGAATCCATCTGCCAGAGGTCGGGCGCCTCCATATTGCCGACAGGGTGGACTTCAACCGGCAGTATGCGTATCTAACGGCCATGGACGATTACGCGCGCCAACGTGGTCAGCGTGCGGAGCCATCCCTTCTGGTGAAGGTGATGCTCGGTCTAGAGCCCGCTCTAGAACAGATGCCGCCGGAAGAAGACGACAGTATAAACGACTCCGAGGAAGAGGAGGAGATGGGGGAGGATGAAGGCTCCGAGGGAAGATCCCATCAGGGGAGTCCGCGGGAGAGCGGCGAGGTGGCCGGCTCTGACAATGTTGATGTCACTGAGCTCCTCGAGGTCCGCTTCTATCCCTACTCAACCTGCTTCATCCATTCCCTTATGCAGCTTCTAACCCATTTCTCCATCTTTCTCAGGAGCGCACGGATGTTGGTCAGGCGTCCTCAGTGGGAGTAGGAGGGGCACCAGCAGGACAAGGCGGGGTCCAGGAACCCATTATCGAATTGACAAGCGCGGAAGGGACCCCTGCTGCAACTGTTCCTGCGGCGGCCGGGATAGCGGAAGATGACGCTCTGAACTCCCGTAAGTCTCCTTACTTTACTGCTGGTGCTTTCCATTGACGATACGTGACTAACCATGGCATGCCCCGCACAGTGATCTCAACACTGGAGGCTCGTCGGGTTGCCAAACCCGGGCCATCTACGAGTGGACCAGTGGTGGACATGCCACCTGCTCCGGAACAGACTTCCCAAACCGAGCCGGCCCCACCAACTGCTGATCAGGGGGCTGCGGACGCCGGCGGTGCTGACATCGGAGAGAGGTCGGGGGCTGACGAGGGTGTCAGCGCCGCTGGGGAGAGAGAAGAAGGTCGCCCAGATGTTGGGGAACCTATCCCTCATGAGGATCTCCCAGGGGCGGACCCTGCAGCAGACCTGCTGGCTGCCTTCCCTGCCTACCGGCCTGCCGACCCCGAGGAGATGGACGACTCGGATGCGGAGGCGGTCGAGGAGAGCCGGATAACGCACCGCAGGGGGTGGAAGTGCATCCAGCGCTTCCTCAAGCGAGACCCATCGGAGTGGCTGGGGCGCATGGGATCACTTCAAACCTGGCTGCGCTTCCTGTGTGCCGGGGGAGCTGATGCTCAACGCCTCCATCTGACGGTCCGTGATTTCATAGCCGAAAAGATGCGCGAGAGCTGCCGGCGTGCCGACGTCACACAAAGTCGAGACATGTCGGAGAGCACGCGGGCGCTCCTCGCGGCGGAGCAGGAAGTCTGGCGCCTCGAAGGGCAGGCGACAGAGAAGGAGGCCTTCGTCGCAACGTGTACCGACTTGTGGAGCAACTAGCAGCCCAGCTGGTTGACGCCCAGGTACAGCTGACGGAGGCGGGCCAACAGATGGTCACAATTCTGGTCGAGCGGGAGCGTGCACATGCCAGAATCGACGAACTGCGTGCTGCGACCGCCGACGAGGAGAGGGCACGCAGAGAGCGAGAAGCAGCCCTGGAGGCCGCCATCCAAAGGGTAGCGGCGTTAGAGAGACTCATTCAGCACGCTAATCCCTAGGGGCTTTGTTTTTCCACTCTCAGAACATTTTGCTTCTGCTACCTTGATCCATTCGTATGAATCAATATATTTATCTGCATCTTTTGGCTTAACATGCTCAACCACAATTCACTGTCTTGCGGGAGCGTTAACCAAGCATCAGGCATCCATAGTTGGGCCTGGATTGCTGGAGAAAAGAGGGAGGTCATTCCTAGGAAAGGAGACCTCAAGCCTAATCAATGTATCATCCCCCCAACTTGTTCCAACACACGAGCGGGACAATGCTAGGGGCGTTGAGATTTTATCCGAACATAGGGAAATGAGAAAGGGTGAATCGCGTGTCCCGAATCCAGACATCCACAACGGTCGGCCTTCCAGGAAATGCCCAAGACGGTAGGCGGACAGTGGATCGACCATAACAACTGCAATAGACGGACCGAAGGTCATCATTCATATTGCAGGAGGCGGACCACATGTCATCATGAATACCGCTTTGGGGTTCCTTCAGACACAAGGGTGGAAATCCAGATCAACAGGGCATGCGAAGCGTGGGGCGAAGTGACGATTGTTCGGACAGAATCCAATGCTCTCAGAATTGCGCCACCGTGGGGAAAGCGTATTAGGCGGATGCACTAATCTGGCCGTGAATCACCCCAATTCTCAGACAGCACCTCTTTGACGAGGAAACCGTCGCTTCCCATCATTGCGACGGGGCATCCCGAGCTGAATCGGGGAGAATATGACAACTGCACCACTCTACCCGAAGTCAGGCCAGACGGCCGGCGACGAGGAGGGGCGGGACTTAGCGATCCCTGAGGCTGGACCCGAGTCGAAATGCCTGGGCGTTCCTACGTACTCCATCAAGCTGGAGATCAAGCCATACGTAGTTCTTGAGAGTGCAGTTTAACGTCATGCAGGACGCAGAACCCCGTTTGGGGAGATCTTAGTTTAGGGTCGTAGAGCTCGGACCATAAGGGGAGATCTTAGTTTAAGGTCTTAGAGCTCGGACCTTAAGGAGAGATCTTAGTTTAAGGTCTTAGAGCTCGGACCATAAGGAGAGATCTTAGTTTAAGGTCTTTAGAGCTCGGACCATAAGGGGAGATCTTAGTTTAAGGTCTTTAGAGCTCGGACCATAAGGACCTCAAAGTACGCCACATCGTGGTCCTATCCCCTGGATATGCGAAGATGCACTGAGGGATAGTGTCAAGAGTGTCGAGGTTTCGCTTGGTCAGAATGGGAGGTGGAAAATGTGAATCATGCGGCCATTCACTCAAGGACTGGGGGCACCGGAGTAACGATATGGGAGTACTGCCGACCGTGGCGGAAAAGTAGCATCAATATCGCACTAACCGTTGGTGGAATGAGGCAGCAAACGAGCATCGACCGCTCAATCGCAAGATTCATATCGATTTGCTGCCCGAGGCCATTGGGGGTACCGGCCCGAGTCGGTGGGAGAGCACTGAGGCATTGTGTCTGAACCGTTCACGGGGGCTCCACCCAGGGCGTAGACGATGGGTCCGAATGAAAGGGAGCACGAAGCCTGAAAAGTGGAAGGAAACCTGGCCAAGCGGATCCTGACCCTCCTGGCAATAAACCAGAGTACTCTTGACACCGGTGGACCACTGCAAGGGGTCGGGGAACACGCCTTGAGGGTGACCCGAAGGCGGCGGATTCCCCAGAGAAGGGGGAATCTCTAAGAGATGGGGGGCTGGACCCGAAGTTTCAAACATCCGGGCGTTCCTACGTATCCCATAAGGATGGGAATCAAGCCACACGTAGTTCTTGATGCGCGGCGCAACACAATCGGGCACCAGCGCGGGGAAGAGTGCGGGTCTGACCCTCGCACACAGAAGGAGCGGCATTTGATATTTCTTGTTTGTCCTTAAAGATGAATGGTTTTTCTTTGTGCGGCGACATGCCTGTGATTGAGAAATCTCTGGCGTCACCACAATAATCAAGCCACGGAAGGCATTGATGAATGGCGTGGTTATTAACCAGCGCCCAACATGAGTGTCCCCTGAGGAGAACATCACGATGCAGTGCCGTTTCTCATCGGGCGGCCAAGACGATCACAGTTTACGGTCATGTGGTTCGGACCATGGAGGAAGCCGCTTATTGCGGTACGGCGGACACGACGAAGGTGGGAACATACCCAGCCCTGCGGTCACGCACGATTCCAAGAGAAGAGTCTTGGGATCGGGGCCTGCGTATGTCCATCACCCGAGGGGCAGAGATTCTAGCCTCCAGATATACTGGGCCCAGAACGCGATTGTTCGGGCGATTCCTTCCTCCTTATGGGGACGAGGGTCCAGCTACGCATGGCCCTTAGGGAGGATATCCGCATATATCCTTGGTGCTCAGATCATGGGAGCCTCGAACGACATCATTACCCTGGTTGGTCTGCCTAACGTGTAGAGGTGTACTGAAGGTCAGTATGAAGAGAGTGTCGAGATTCCACTACAACGCACAAAGGCGGAGTGTGATGAGGACTGCGCAACCAATGTTCAGAGCCTGAAAGAGCCGACATGGCGATCAAGGACGTTGCTGACCATATTCGCAACACAACATCCGATCGCGTCAGCCTAAGACGGGGCAAGAAAACGAGCATCGACCGCTCAATCGCAGGATTTATATCGATTTGCGGCCCAGGACTCGCCAGTAAATCGACCCGGAGCGGTAGGAGAGCGCTGAGGCATCGTACCCAAACCGCTAACGAGGATCCCTTTGAGTGAAGGCTCGAACAAGAGGAAGCGTGAGACCTGACAAGCAACACAGGACTTGTCGGGATTGAATCTGACACTACGAGTCATAGACCGAAGTACCCAAAACATGTTAACAGATCACCGGGAAGGGTCGGAGGACTCACCCTGAGAGCAACCAAAAGAGGGAAGATCCCCGTGATCAACCAAGAGACGGGGCTGGACCTGAAACACAAGCGTCCAGGCGGTCCTACGTATCCCATAAGGATGGGAATCAAGCCATACGTAGTTCTTGAGAGGCAGTTTAACGTCATGCAGGACGATGGGAGGTGTGAGGTAGTCCCACACACGGGGGAGGCGTATGGCGCGGCCAGTAGACCAACGCGAATGAGGACATAATCCCCCGCTCACGCGATACGCCCTGCACAAAAAGGAGAGGAACTTGGGCCAGAGGCCCAACACGGGATAGAAATTCCCGGGAAATGGGGCTGGGCCTGAAACATGAATGTCCAGGCGGTCCTACGTATCCCATAAGGATGGGAATCAAGCCGCACGTAGTTCTTGAAGTGCAGTTTAACGTCATGCAGGACGACGGGAGAGAAAAAAGGAAGGGGGGAGCAGAAGGCATCCCCAAACGTGGGGGGGCGTACAACGTGACGAGCAAACCGACCTGAATGAGGGCATAGCCCCGCGCTCACACCATACGCCGCACACCCGGGGGCAACTGGGCCAAGGGCCCGAGATGGGATGGAAATTCCCGAAGGATGGGGCTGGGCCTGAAACATGAAGGTTCAGGCGGTCCTACATATCCCATAAGGATGGGAATCAAGCCGCACGTAGTTCTCGAGAGGCAGTTTAACATCATGCAGGACGAATGCTGAACAGTTTAACGTCTTGTAGCTCGGACGTAGTACAGTTTAATGTCATGTTGGACGAAACACTTGGGAGTTTAACGTCTTGCAACGCGGACGATATGCTAGGCAGTTTAACGTCGTGCAACTTGGACGTATGCAGTTTAACGTCGTGCAGGACGTATGCAGTTTAGCGTCATGCGGGACGAATGTGCAGTTTAACGTCATGCTGGACAAATGTGCAGTTTAACGTCATGCTGGACGTATGCAGTTTAGCGTCATGCGGGAAGAATGTGCAGTTTAACGTCATGCTGGACAAATGTGCAGTTTAACGTCATGCTGGACGTATGCAGTTTAGCGTCATGCGGGACGGATGTGCAGTTTAACGTCATGCTGGAAAAATGTGCAGTTTAACGTCATGCTGGACGTATGCAGTTTAGCGTCATGCGGGACGAATGTGCAGTTTAACGTCATGCTGGACAAATGTGCAGTTTAACGTCATGCTGGACGTTGGTACACTCAGACAAAGTACTGCTTGAGGAACCTAGCGTTGGTGGGAGGAGTGACACGCTCACCATCCATAGTCGCTAGGGAGTACGCGCCATTGGGATAGACCTTGTGGACAACAAAAGGTCCCTCCCACTTGGGCTCCAACTTGGGCGGCTTCCTACCGGGGATCATCGATGCTCTTAGGGCTAGCACTAGATCACCCTGCAGGAAGGAGCGGAGGCGAACCTTCTTATTGAAAGCTCGATCCATTCTGCTTTGATGCCTCTCCAAGTTGTGCAAAGCGCGAAGCCTATTCTCATCCAGTGCTTCCAACTCGACTAGACGGGCTTCAGCAACTCTGTCCGGCGCTTGCTGGTCGTAGACCGCAGTGCGCAAGGACGGAAACTGGATCTCGATGGGCAGGACGTCCTCAGCTCCATACACCAGGGAATAAGGGGTCATCTGGGTGGAATTGCGAGTCGTCGTCCGATAAGCCCAGAGGGCGTTGGGGAGCTTGTCCGGCCAACTCTTCTTGTTCTGACCAACCATCTTTTGCAGAATGTTAGAGAGGGTTTTGTTAAACGCCTCGATCTGTCCATTCGCCTGCGCATGATAGCGAGATGTATGGTTCTTGCGAATGTTATACTTGGCGTACAACTTCTTCAACTCGGCTGCCCGGAAATTGGTTCCGTTATCCGTGAGGATAGCGTGAGGCACTCCAAATCGATGAATGATGTTGGAGGTCACGAAGTCAGCGATCGAACAGGATTTGACCTCTCTGAGCGGAATCGCCTCTGCCCATTTGGAGAAAAAGTCTGTGGCGGTCAGAATGAACTGGCACTGGCGAGCTGTCGCCGGCGGGTAGGGTCCCACAACGTCCTTCCCCCAGACTGCAAAGGGCCAAGAATACCTGGTGGTATGGAGAGGCTCCGGCGGCCGATGCACAAAGTTCGCATGAACCTGGCACGCATGGCACCTCCTGGCATACTCGATGCAGTCATGGATCATGGAGGGCCAGAAGTATCCCAACCTCCGAATCTGGTGGGACAGCTTCGGTCCAGTCTGGTGGGCGCCACATGAACCGGCATGAACCTCTTGCATGGCTCGTGGGATCTCAACTCCCTGAAGGCAACGGAGGAGAACACCATCAAACCCGCGTTTGTAGAGGATCTGCTCCAGGCCGGGACTGCTCTGGAGGACAAACTGCGATGCGCGGCTCCGAACTCGCTCGCGCTCGGCCCGATCCGATGGAAGAATGCCATGTTGGAGGTACTCAACCAAAGGCGCCCTCCAATCAGGGGCTGATTCGGCTGCCATATCTGGGGTACTCGGGGATCCGAGCATAGGGGCAACCGTGGTGAGACTACTTACCAACGGGCCGCGATCTTCTTCCGGGATAACGGGAGCGATGAGCCTGCGCCGCGTCACGCGGACGATCAGGTTGTCCTGTTCAGGCTCTGCAAGTGACGCAGCAAGGCTGGCCAAAGCATCTACTCGACCGTTCTGCGACCGGGGAATATGGACAATTTCTGGCCGAGAAGGGAATCGAGCCATCAGAAGGAGGGTGCACTCCAACAATGGCACAAGTTCCGGCTTCCTGACAACATAGTCGCCATTGATCTGCTTAACGACCAACTCGGAGTCCCCTTTCACGCACAGATGGGGCACGTCGATCTCGAGAGCCAACTCGAGGCCGGTGATGAGGGCATGGTATTCCGCCTCATTGTTGGTACAGCCCTCTGACAACAGGAACGAGTACGGCAGCACGGCTCGCTCCGGGGAAATGAAGACGATGCCCAAGCCCACTCTGTTGATCTTAGGATTATCGAGTCTTCTACCGGTGGGGCTCCGGGAGGCACCGTCAAAGTGCATCTGCCAGCATGGATCGGCTCGATCAACCGAGAGAATGGTCTCATCAGGAAAGCCTAGATCCAGCGGCTGATCCGCGGAGGTCGGGTGAGCTGCCAGAAAGTCTACCAATGCTTGCCCTTTGATGGCCTTTTGAGACACATACATGATGTCGAACTGTTGGAGAATCATAGCCCACCGCGCTAGACGGCTAGTCAACATAGGTCGGCTCAGGATATATTTCAACAGGTCTACCCGAGAAACCAACTGTACCTCATGGTGCTGCAAGTAGTGCCGTAATTTCTGTACGGCAAATACGAGCGCCAGGCAGCTCTTCTCGATGGGGGAATACCTAACTTCCGCATCGAGGAGCATGCGACTGAGGTAATAGAGGATATTCTCCGTTCCCTCGTTGTTCTTCTGGGCGAGAAGGGCACCCAGGGACCGTTCCAGGGCAGTCACATAGAGGACCAGCGGCTTCCCGGATACGGGCGGCATCAGGACCGGAGGTTGAAGCAGGTACTGCTTGATTTCCTCGAAAGCGGTCTGACACTCTTTATCCCATACATAGGTGGCACCTTTCTTCATGAGCCGAGAAAAGGTCTTACACTTGCTGGCCAGATTCGCGATGAATCGGCGTATATAGGCTAAGTGGCCTTGGAACCCTTGCAGTTCCCGGATGGTACCTGGGGGAGGCATTTGGCTAATCGCCCTGATTTTATCTGGGTCGATCTCAATACCCCGGTATCTTACCACAAATCCAAGGAACTTTCCGGAGGTGACCCCAAAGGCACACTTCAACGGGTTCATCTTCAGGCAGCGAGACCGGAGGAAGCCGAACACTTTCTCAAGATCTTTGAGATGGTCCTGACGCTGGCGCGATTTGACAACCAAGTCGTCAACGTAGCATTCCACCAGTGTGCCAAGGATTGGCTTGAATATGCGGTGCATCGCCCGTTGATAGGTGGCACCTGCATTCTTCAGGCCGAAGGGCATGACCCGGTAGCAAAAGGTACCTTGGGGGGCCCTGAAGGCAGTGAACTCCTCATCCTCAGGGGCCATCCGAATTTGGTTATATCCGGAGTATCCATCCATGAAGGAGAGGGCTTGGAACCATGTCATGGCTTCAATCAACAGCTCTGTCACTGGAAGGGGAAAATCATCCTTCGGACAGTGGCGGTTGAGATCGCGGAAGTCGATGCAGACTCTGATCTGCTCGTTCTTCTTCCGGACCGGCACAATGTTGGCCAGCCATTTGGGGTACTGAACTTCCCTCACGAAGTTGGCTTTGATAAGCTTGTCAACTTCGGCCTCAACCATGGCACCGTGGGATGGGTGCATCTTCCTGGGAGGCTGCTTGAACCCGCGATGGTTCGCCGGGAGACCAAGGCGGTGGACGGCTACCTGAGGATCTAGCCCCGGCATCTCGTCATAGCCCCAAGCGAACACATCACGGTGCTGCCTGAGAAAGTCCACGTACTGCTGCCGCTCCTCAGAGGGAATGGCGGCACTGACCAATGTGGGTCTTGGATCGGCCTCGGTTCCAAGGTTCACCTGTATTAACTCATCGACCGTGGTGGGGACGCCCTCCTCAAAGGCTGGGTGTGCATCTTCCACGTCCTCTCCACTCGGGGAGGGATCGTCCACGGGAGAGACTGCGTTGGCAACTGCATTGGGGCTACCAGATTCTGCTGGGCCACTGGTGCTGGCGCGGGCGGTCGCGGTCATCTCATCAGGAGACTCGCGGGCCGTCGAGACCATGGCGACGTCCAATCGGTGAATCGGGAGGACGTAAGCGTCATCCAGACTTTCCCAGGGATCACTTGCAACAGCGACAGGCTCAACCTCACCTGCCAGGATCTGCTTATCCTTGCTCTTGTAATAGTCCGCGTCCAGATAGCGGGCTTCACACGAGGCAAAAGGAGAGGCATCTCCTTGAAGCACGCCTACTCGACCATTAAGAGAGTATTTGAGGCATTGGTGGTATGACGAGGGAACCGCCGCGTGAAGGTGGAGCCATGGCCTGCCCATCAATGCGTTATACGCAGTGTCCTGAGAGACTACCATGAATTCGGTGTTGGAAACCAAGTCACCGAACTGGGTCTTCAAACGTATCTTGCCGACCGGGGTTTGCTCGGTGCGGTCGTACCCCTGGATCCTGAGGTCGGAGGGAATCAAGTCATCCTCAGACAACCCCAATCTCCGGAGCGTCCGAGTTGGAATCAGGTTAATCCCGGACCCCGTGTCGACAAGACAGCGCCGGACTTCAAGGCCATTGAACTGGCCAGTGACATACAGCGGGCGAATGTGTCCCTGTATAGAAGGGTCTTCATCCTTACCAGAGAACGAGATAAATGCCTGACATTCGGCGTCCTCGATCGTTTAGGCGTGAAAGGCCTCTGCAGCCGCAACCTCTATCTCAAACTGGAGGGGGATTTTCAGGGCTTCAGCGAGTGCCTCGCGCATCTCAGATGACATGCACAGAGCCTCAAGGATGGAGAGCCTTGCTGGGATGTCGGCCAAGTGCTTCAGGACATCATACTTTTTGGCCAAGCGCGAGCCCCTGGTTGCAGGAGGTTGCTCTGCGGTTGGCGGCATGACGGGCCTTGCCGGTTGGATCGGCGGCCGACTGGTACTTGGCGCATCTCGTTGTTCACTGGCTGCAGTCCGGGAAATGGTCACCGTACTGGGGTCAGGAGGCCGGGATGGACTCGTGGCAGGGCGGAGCTGGTCGCGACGCGGCTGAGGCGGTTCTGCCTGGTCCCACACCACAAACAGCAGCGGAGGCGAATCCGTCATCCCAGAATGGAGGGGCGGCGCACGTTGTGCTCGGTTTTGAGCCTGCTGCCTAGTCTCAGTGGCGTGCACGGCCTGGCTGGAGGTACCAACGGTTGTGCCCCGGCGACTCCTGCTGCTGCGGTTCTTCCGACGGTGGCGACGACCGGGGACACTAGGGAGGTCCACCTGGTGTTCTTCAACGTCGGGAACCGAAAAGGGATTTACCAGCTCGACGGTGTTAACCAAAGCGTACCCAACACCAGCCATACGTGGGGGGGAACCCAGGCCATCGACGTCGTGAGACGGAGTGCCCGATTTCCCTTCCCCAGCCCCTGGCGGGTAAGACTGAATGCTTGGCCGGGCAACATGCCGGTCTTCCAACACCTCTGAAAGCCATCGGTCTTCGTATCGAGGAGAAGAGATTCACGTCGGGTTCACCATTTTTTCTGTTTCGGTGCGGATGTGCGTCGGGTTACGCTGTTCCGCCAGGACGCGTTCGCGCGTGCACCCGTCAACCCGAGGGGATGGGCGCGCGGCTTGTGGTCCCGCAGTCCCGCTTTCCAAAGGCGGGCGGCATCCGTCCCTTATTCAGGGGCGTCTGCTCCTTGATCGAAACCGGGATGATGGGATGTCGGCTCCTCCTTCCTTGGACGTCTCCTCGGAACTCGTCGCCTAATCCGGGTCTCCCTCATAGATTTAAGAATGTTCGTGAATCTCGTTCCTGGCGCCATATCTTCATGGACACCGGTTAATTACGCTGCTTCCGCCCGGACGCTCCAAGGAGTCTGGTCGGGGCAGCAACCTGCGGTGAGGAGGCCGGGTGGCTCTGGGTGCTAGGGGCGTGTCGTAACACTGCGGCTCTGCACGTCTGTCTTCCGTCCCTAATAGGGCTTCTCGAAGGCATGATGGCCTAAGGCATCCCGCACTGGGTGCGGGGAACTGTGTCTCCTGAGGTTTTCCTCGGCTTCCCATGTTTAACACGGGGTATGCCGCGAGTTTAACGTCCAGCGGGGACGGCATCGGACCGATCAACACGAAAAGTGGATCAGATGACAGAACCCCTTGCGGGGAACCTCCGACGCTGGGGCCAGCGCATGGGCGGCTTCCCAAGTGATGTGGAGTGGAGAGAAGTGGCATGACCCCACCGGGATGTGGCGGCCCGGGTAAGGATCAGGATGGATGATGGAGTGAAGAGCTTGGACCCCGTAGGGGCTTCCTACGTACCGCGCGTTAGCACGGATCAAAGTCAACGTAGTTCGGGTATACAGTTTAACGTCATGCTGGACGTCGGCAAGCCGACTCACGAAGGGGTCGAGGCCGCCGGGCGGAGGATTGAACCGAACCACCTCGCACAGAGGGGGATGGAACGGCCGGGTGGATCACAGTTTCACGTCATGCTGGACGATAAAAGGAGAAATTGAAAAAGGGGCTGTGGGGAGGCATAGTGGAGATACACACGGGCAGTCTCCCACAGGGGCGGATTCATAGGTGAATCGACGCAAGCGTGAACCCTGGAGGGGTCCACTAATGGGCGAACCGACGTGAATACGACCGGGACGACCAGGTGGTGGGATTGAACCTCAGGGAGGTTTCCTACGTACCCTGTTTAGAAGACAGGGATCAAAGTCCACGTAGTTCATTCTGTCAGGACTTACGCACTTGAGGCAGCCCGGATGCGGCAAAACTCAGTTGGAAGGGACTTGGACCGAATGTAGGAGACACCTCGATCCCAGTCACACCCTCTACTGGCTTCGGCAGTGGGGGAGCGCAATGGAGATACACATGTGCAGCCCCCCACTAGAAACTAGGGGTTTGTAATACCCTACCCCCGTAGGGAAAAGCCGCTCCCATTAAATCGTCCCTAAAGAGGGGAAATCCCAACATCCCTGCAGAGACGAGCGGGTGGGGGCCACATCCAAACCGGGGGGGGACCCTGCGTGCGAGGCACGGGATCGGGTGATGCGGATGGTTTAACGTCTTGCCGGACGAAGTACAGTTTAACGTCGTGTGCTGAGGACGAAGCGGACGGTTTAACGTCTTGCCGGACGAAGTACAGTTTAACGTCGTGTGTTGAGGACGAAGGTGCTTGGCAGTTTAACGTCTTGCAGCACTGACGATAGGGGCTAGGCAGTTTAGCGTCGTGCAGCATGGACGTAGTACAGTTTAACGTCATGTTGGACGGATGCAGTTTAGCGTCATGCGGGACGAATGTGCAGTTTAACATCATGCTGGACGAATGTGCAGTTTAACGTCATGCTGGACGTATGTGCAGTTTAACGTCATGCTGGACGTATGTGCAGTTTAACGTCATGCTGGACGTATGTGCAGTTTAACGTCATGCTGGACGTATGTGCAGTTTAACGTCATGCTGGACGTATGTGCAGTTTAACGTCATGTTGGACGTATGTTGCCGCCGATGGGTCCGTGTCACTTCGCGCAAGCCTGGAGGGCCGCACGGGAAGACAACTCACGGTGCGGGCACCCAGGATGAAAATCATCGGGCGCCACGTAGGCGGGTACCCTCAGGGGGTCAAAGGGGGCGACCCCGGCGGTTTGCGCGCAAAAGAGGAGCTTTGCGCGCAATACCGCGGGTCGGCGCGCAATTGGGCCAGCGCTTTGCGCGCAGATGATTGATATTGCGCGCACCGGGCTTCGGACAGCACGCGGGGGCAACAGCTCATTCTCTAACGAATGGCCACTTTGAAAATGGGGGGTGCGCGCAATCGGGCTGGATTGCGCGCACCCGGGGGGCAATTGCGCGCAAGAGGCTTCTTTTGCGCGCAAAGGCCTTCGGGTTAAGGATTATTCAAAGGACAGGAGCCAAGGGGATTGCGCGCGAAGGCGAACCCCAAGGCTCTATTGCGCGAAAGAAAGGAGGTTACCTGAAGATCGGCATTGCGCGCGGAAGGGGTTGGATTGCGCGAACGAGCGACGCTTCGGATTCTGGAAACCTTCAAAACGTCGGGGGTCGCCTTATATTTATAGGCAACCCCGGGCGCGGAATCCGGTCTCGGGCGCGGAATTCCCTTCGCGGGCGCGAAATCAGGACCCGGCGCGCAAGGGAGCCGCGCAGGCCACGGGCGCGCAAAAAAGCGCGCCGGCCCAGCGCATTGCGCGCATCCCGGGAGGATTGCGCGCCGCGACTCAACTTTGCGCGCGGGCCTCTGAAATTTCGCGCAAGTCCTCCGGGCCCTCCGGAACGTGCCTCTGACTCCAAATATCACTTCGCTTTCCGCATCCGGAGCTTCGTTTGGGATCAACGGACTTTTCCGGCGTCTACAATAGCAAATATGGAAAGGTAATAACAGAAGACACATTCCATGTAATCAATAAACTGAGAAGGAAGGCAATAATTGATATAGAAAGGAAAATATCAGAAAACACATTCCATTTAATCAATTATATCACACCCTGACATTTAATCTATTTTTATTTTATTAATTATTGGCTTTGGATTCTCGCAGCAAGGTCAGAGATGAGTCCCAGATTAAAATTTTTGTCGTTTAATATTTTTAGTGGGTTTCGGACCCATGCGCGGTCACCGCACAGTGGGCGGTAGCTGTGTCGTTAGCCCGGGTTCCCGCGCAAATGTCTAATGATTAAAATAAATAAATTTTTATGTAATTAAAGAGTATTAAATGTTTAATTTTTATTAATAATACTATTATTATTTAATTAATAATATTAATATTAATAAAGTGTTTTATAGTTATTATTCTTGATGTTATTAATTATTATTATAATTATTATTATTTATTCATTGTACTATTATTTTTATTTATTATTATTTGTTATATTGTTATTATTGTTATTATGGTATTATTATTCTTTATATTATTATAATTATTTTTATAATTACATTTCTATATTTATTAATTTTGGTTTTATTATTATTATTATTATAATTGTAATAACACTATTATTATTATTAATTGAAAAAACAAACCCTACCTCACTTCCCCTCTGAGCAACAACGTTACACCCTAACCCCAACCCCTCCGTGATTGACCTTGCCTCCAGCGCTTTCACCTGCCGCCCTCCCTTCCCCGCTCCAGCCTCCTGTGATTCTCCCTAGCCACCCTGTTCCTCTACCACACACCTCTCCATCATGCAGCGTGCACCAGACCGTTCCCTCCACATGCCGACCCTCACCATTATGTGCTCCGGCCACCCGACGTAGCCAGGCCGACTTCGGCCCTCCCGTCCCCCCTCCTCATCTCACCCGCTGGACCTCGCCTCCTCGCCACATCTTCCTCGAGCGATGCACCCAGCCAATCCACCTTCTCCCAGTGGTTCCACCTCTCCCCCTCCTTTCCTCCGGCCAGTGCGGCCGACCCCTATCGGCCTCCCCTACTCCAGCCTACATCCTAGCGCCACCCCCTCCTCTTTGACGGGTCTTTCTCCAGTCGCACCTCCCTCACTGGTATCCTCTTCTTCCAAAGTTTTTTAAACCTTTTGTGGGTTTCTTCAATTTATTCGGATTCTAAATCAATGGTGGATTCGGGCGATTTTAGGCGTAGGGGTTTTTTTTAGTTTTATGGGGTAGGTTTTAAAATATTTGGGGAAATGGGGTTGTCCAGCGCCAAATGAAGTGGCGCTGGACAAAAAAAGGGAAAAGCTCCACATGAAGTGGCGCTTTGACCCCACACCCCCCAAACCCGATATATATATATATATATATAATAAATTTATTTATTATAATAAGTATAAAAAAATACAAAAAATATATAATTATATTTTTTATAATAAATACTAAAATTATAATAAATTTACTTATTTATAATAAATATCTAATAAATATTATAATATTTTTATAATAAATATACATTTATTATACATTTATTATACATTTATTACAAATATTATAATACATTTATTATAAATATAAATTAATTTATTATAATAAATATGTAATTATTTATAAATGTAATATACATTTATTTATTATAATAAATATACATTTATATAAATATTATTATAATAAATATTATTATAATATTTATCATAACAAATTAATAATAAATATTTATAATACATTTATATTAATATTTATAATAAATATATATTTATTTATTATAATAAATATACATTTATTTTATACATTTATTATAATAAATAAATATTATTAATAAATGTATATTTATAATTATAATATTTATGATTAATGAATATATTTATTAAAATATGTTTATTTATTTTTATATTTATAATTAAATTTATAAATATATATTTTGAATTTATTATACCTTTAAAAATATAATATTTATAAATATATTCATATAATTATATTTATTTATAAATATATTCATTATTTATATATATATATTTATATAAATTTATAAATATATATTTTGAATTTATTATACCTTTAAAAATATAATATTTATAAATATATTCATTATTTATATATATATATTTATATAAATAAATATATTTATTTAAATATATTTATAAATACAATCATATAATTATATTTATTTATAAATATATTCATTATATATATATATATTTATATTAATAAATATATTTATAATTATAATTATAAATATATATAATTATATGAATATAATTTAAATTTATTTATAAATAAATATTCATGAATATAATACAATTATTATAAATATAAATTAATAAATATATATTTATAAAATGTATTGTATTTATAAATATATTTAATAAATGTATATTTATAATAATTGTATTACATTTATAAATATAATAATAAATGTATTGAAATACATTTAATAAATATACATTTATTATAAAAAATAAATTTATTAAATAAAGTTATTATAATGCTTTTATAAAATACACTTACTAAATACATTTATTTAATAAATGAACTATATTTATAAATATATTTAATAAATATACATTTATTATAAATAAAATATAATACATTTAATAAATATACTTTTGTTATAAATACAATGCATATAATAAATATACATTTATTATAATACATTTATTATAATAAGTGTATTTAATAAATATAATACATTTATTAACTATACATTTATTACAAATACAATATATTTAAATAAATGTATTTGATAAATATAATATAAATTTATTATAAATACAATACATTTATTAAAAATAAATATACATTTATTAAATATACACTTATTAAATATACATTTATTACAAATACAAAATATTTAAATAAATGTATTTGATAAATATAATATAAATTTATTACAAATACAATACATTTATTAAATATAATGTATACATTTAATAAATATGCTTTTATTTAATAAATACAACACATTTAATAATGTATACATTTATTAAATAAATGTATAATTAATAATAAATATTATTATATATTTATTGTATTTATTTTATTATACATTTATTATAAATAAATATTTATTATAATTAATATTTACTATAATTATATAATTATTATATTTTTGTATTTATTATATTTATATTTCTCTAATTATTATAATTGAATATTTATTATATTTATTTATTTAGTACTATTATATATTTATCATAATTATATATTTATTATTTTTATTATTTTTATCATTATAAATTTATTATAATTCCATAATTTTAATTATAATAATTACATAATTATAAATATAATAAATATAGAACTATAATAAATGTATAGTTATAAATAGAATAAATATAAAATTATAATTAATATATTATAATTAATGTATGTGTTATATTTATAATAAATATAAATAAATAAATTTATTATAAAAAATACAATTTATTATAATTTATCTTTCATGTATTTATTATAAATAAATAAATTATATATATATATATATATATATATATATATAAATGGGGGTTGGGGTGGTGTGGGGTCAAAGCGCCACTTGAAGTGGCGCTGAACAAACCCATTTCCCAAATTTAAAAAAACCCTAACCCATTAAACTAAAAAAAACCCCTACGGGCTAAATTACCCGTGGATTCGTGACTCATTTTATTGGGATTTTAGGGATTGCGAATAGTTTTCGGGGTGTTGTCCTCTCTTTTTGCGAGGAGTTGTTGCATTTACACTCAATCAGTATGTGATCAATGGCTTATTTTATTTATATGATCTTAATGTTCTTTGGTGGATTTATAAATGTGTTCCATGGTTTTATTGTGTGTTACAAATGTGTTTTGGCATGATTAATTTTATAAGGGATAATGGATATGTTTTGATTGTGTTTTATTATGGTTCTTTTTGAATGTATTTTATGAATTCTTAATGAAATGTGAAGCGTGTTTTGAAATAGATTTGGTGTTTTTGGAAAAGAGTAGGATGTTTGGAAATGCTTAATGAAAGGGATATTTCACATTGTTTGGAAAAAATGGGAGTTAAATTGCCGTAGGTAAATTTATTCGGGGTGCACAATACATAAAGACCCCTTTTGCACTTCTTACGTTAAAAAGAGTATTGTCCTTTAACATTGCCTTTCATAAAAGTTTTGTTGATTTTTAAATTGTATATGGTTTCCTTTTTTGACTTAATTATATTCATTTTGGGGTATTATGATTTTTATGGATTATTACAATATGATAAAAATAGTTTTTGATGTGTTTCTTGTTTATGTTTATGCATGTTAATGCCCAATTATGTATTAATAGCATAGTGAATTTACTGTGTTGTTTTCTTGAGTATAATTTGTTAAAAATAGATCTTGAATTGAATCTTCAATTATGTATATATGTGAATGTGTAAAATGTTTTTTTGTTTAAATGTCATTTGGGTCTTAAATAGTGGAATCAGATGTTTTAGGTGATGAAAAATATATTTTGAAAGTATTCTGACATGAGTATATGGTGAAAAAATATTTTCTAAATTATATGCTTATGTTTTCATGTATGATTTTTATGGTACATCTTGGAATTGTTTTAGGATTATTCAAAATGTGTGAAATGTGTTCTTAAAGGCACTTGAGATGCGAATGCATTGATAGTTGGTTTTTGCAATGAGTCTTCATGAACTGATTTGTTAATGGAATGTGAATTTAAAAAATAGTTATTTTGTGTCTCTTGGAATGTTTGGTGTGTCACTAGATGTTGACACACCCATGGGTGCACTAGGTGCACATATGGAGGTGTCATCAAAGGAAGGCGATGCTTTAAATTGGTTATTCCTTGAAAACTTGTTTTCTTAAATGGTTCCGGTTTTCCAAATGAAATTGGCTCCTCTAGGTTAATTAATTAAAGCTTGGATGTCTCCTTGGTGGTGTGCACATACATACATAGGTAAGTATGTCTTTATGTATATATATATATATATTCCTTTCACAAATTCCCTTATGGTGCGGGGAATATGTTCAATGGATTAAGAGTATATATATATATATATGTGTGTGTGTGTGTGTGTGTGTGTGTGTGTGTCTGTGTGTGTGTGTGTGAATGTATGTGTGTGACAGTGTGGGCATTTTTTGTCAAAAGCATCAAGATTCGAAGTGTCTCGGCTAGGTCCACTTCCTTCTTTGAGGTAGTTTTCACTATTCATTATCCTTTAAATTAAAGAATTATTGATTTCTTGTTTTTGGCACTTTTATTAAATGGTTGGTAGTAATTTAGTTATTAAATAATAATCTCTTGTTAAATAAATTAATACCCATTCTATTTGAATTGCATGAACTTGTTTTATTAAATGTGTTTACTATGTATTTGATGAAACTCCCCTTTGGCCCTTGCAAATGTGCTTTGGATTTAAAGTTGTGAATTGGGTTTCATAAATGGGGTTCCATGTGTGTCTTGTTTTCAAATTAATGATGTGTGCTACTTCTTTTGGAAAAGATTTAGTGTAAAATTATTGAGGTCTGTTTGGCCGGATTTATGAAAAATGATGATTGGATATGCTCTAGAAATGGTTTTCTAAATGATTTGATAAATATTAGAGTGTTTTATAGGTAATTTCATGGTTGGAAATTTTGAATGGTTATTTCAGGAGAACTCCTCTTGGGGTGGGTCTCTTGCCTCATCGTTTGATCATGATATAATAGAGACCTCAGTATGGGACCTTCTTTATATAATTATTATATTAAGGAAAATTCTACCCATGTGGTGACTGGGGTGGTGCTGAGTTGTGTGGGGTGTTTGGTTACACATATGTGGCTTGTTATTTGACATGTATGTAACACCCTCTTGAAAACTATACATGGGAACCTAGCATAGTGAAGAAGTTTGCTGAGAACGATTGATTCTCTAGTTTAGATTATGTACTGGAATGTTTCCCATAGCAAGGAGGTGTTTTTTATTATTTCATTGGGATTGGGCCCCTTGATCAGAACTGGTAGTGCGACGATCGGGTGTTAGGGCATTATGATGTCATCAAGAGTGGGGATACCTTTAGATGATTCAATTATCGTAGTATGTTCTTGTTTTCCTCTGTGTTCCTAGGATTTCCCATGTTCCCTTGACACTAGTATTATTAGTGTTGTTTCCCTCGCTATATGTAGTTATAACCATTGTTCTTCGATTTGGAGTTTTCATGTAAAATTTTAAATCTGTGGATGCTAATTATCTTTCCAAGAAAAATGTTTTAAAAAAACAATCACTCTTTCGTTTGACACTTTTATGAAAAATCATGAATTTTTCCTTTTTGGTTTCCTTTTCTTTCAACCTCTTGTACCTTATTTTAAACATGAGGGTAATGAATTATGATTGTTATTTGTTTACATTAAAAATAAAATGTGTAGAAAATTCAAGATTTATCGATTGTATTTAAAAACTAAAATCATTGTTTTCTTTTTTTAAAGAATGAGCATTGTGATTTGATTAGTTGGACCTACCTACTGAGTTTTAATACTCAGGCCTATATTGTTTTCTTGTTTTTAGTTTCACCTACAGGATCCAATTTTGGTTTGGATCGCTTTGGGCGATGCATGGTTTAGAAATGGGGAGTAACCCATGGGGTTATATTGAGTTTTAGACAATGAAATGTTAGTCGTGTTGTTTATTTCCCTTTACTTTTCAGGTCATTTATTTATTTTGCGATGTTCTATTTGTTTATACTATTTAGTTTATTTGTCTTTTTTTGGCCAAATCATTCCCAACGACTAATTTTTGATGACATTCACTATTTTCCAGCCCGTGGGAATCGGGAATGCCCCTCAGGGCCATGTTGCGGACCGTATCGGGTGACCGGTTCAGGGTCGACGCATGTTGGTTAATGAAAAAATGTTATCATAGGAGACCCTTGTTATTTGGGGTGTCTGGTAGATGGATATTAGGAATGACAGGACTCGATTTGTAGGTATGTGAAGGAAATCATGAACCCTTGCCCATTCCGAACCTCGATTCTCCAGGGGTAGTCTGAGAATTTAGTTTTTGTCTTGTTCTATTTTATTTTGGATTGAGGGATGACAAAAAATGAATGATGATGTTACGTCGTGACCTCACATGGATTAGTGAACCACGTGGAGTCTGATTGCACAGTTGATCTCCTCCTAGCCGTTTACACTGGCTTGGGGTGTGGCTCACTACCATGTTGCAAAGGTAAGTGTAACTTCTAGTTCCTCATCTCGATGTTTTGTGGTATGATGGGTTTTATTTTGGTTTTTATTGATGTATTCATGTTTTGAAAATGAAAAAGGGAAATGATTTTTGGAAAAATTGAATTTGGTTTGAAAAGTGGGTTTTGAATTTGAAAAGTGGCCTTGAAAGAAGGTGACTTTGAAATCTAAAATGGAAAATGGAATTTTGTATTGTGTTTGAATTCGGTTGGTTCTTGAGAAGGATTTTTTTTTTGATGAAAAATCTTTTATTGATGTTTCTTTGGTTTGATATTGGTTTTGTCTTTGGGTTTTATATGTTGTTCAGAAAATGCCGCCCAAAAAATTCCACAAGGTTTCTGATATGTCATGCCCAGTTTTTGGTCCTTCTCAAACATTGTCAATAAATAACAGTGATCGGGGTCTGTTAATGGTAGCTATTTGGTTTGAAGAGTTCATGTGTGCTTTTCAAATGTTGGGAACTCTAGTTTGTTAGAGTTCAAGCTGTACTGGAATTATTTGAGGGTACAGATTTGGATGAATGGGAGTTTCTCACCCCACTGTCAATGTAAGTTGGGATGACGTGGGATTTCCATAAATCTTTATTCACTCGATGATTTATACCTAAATAATTGAAGAAGAAAAAAGGGAAGAGCTAATGCACATTCAACATGGCCAACGGATGATGAAATAATATGTTTACATTTCCAACGGACATGTGTCCTTTTCTCTAGAGGTAGCATCACATGATTTGATGAATACTTATCTCTTCATTGGGGGTATTTTTCGAGAGATCAATGGGGGAGCCCGCACTTCTAGGGACCATCATTTTGAGAAGTTGATGGATGAGTAATTTGTAGATGATTTTTTCTCTGGAGCATCGATGGTTGGAAATCCAGTCTACCCAGTTTCCCATAAAGGTTCCCTATCTGGCGGACAAGGTTTGCCAGAGGGAACTATTTCTAAAGTGTACTCTATAGTGGTTCTGGGTACCAGTTCGTCAAACCGTTCAGTGGTGTGACACCAGTGTGGTTGGTTTGGGCATTTGAAACTATCATGCCGCATCCCTCCGAAGACGTGTCATCGTTGAAGATTTCCAGGTCATCTAGAGAAGTTATGCAGGAAGCGTTGCCTAAAGAGGACGATGTGACTGAAGGATTTTTGTTCCTGACTATATGGAATGAGATGCTTCATCCATCAGATCCCCAACCACATGCCTTTGGGTGAAGCTCGCGCACAGTCAGGAGTTTTGGGGGGGGGGGGTGTGAACCCTCAATTCGGGTTTTTTGTTTAGTGTTGGTAGTAGAACATTAAAATTATTTCTTTTCTTTTTTTATTTTGTTAAGGTTTTTGTCTTTTTATAAGTTCATTATTTTATCATGGAGTTATTATGGATGTGTTCTATTGTAATCCAAACATTTTTTTGTGTAATCATGGTTTTCTAAATCGTTAGTTTTTCTTAAAAGTGTGTTTGGCCCTTGTCTGGATTGATTTTGGTTTAGTTGTGTTTGTTTGGAGATGTAAGTGCCTATGAAAGATCTGATGAATGTGGTTATGCTCAGGATCACTGCTTGGGGTAAGTTCTGCTCGAAGATTTTCCCCTAGTGTTGGGAGTGTTTGGTCCGGGTCGAGAGTTCTAGGTTTTAGTGGAGGTGTTGTTCGCTCATTATATAAAACATAGCTTGGATCAGTTGGGAGTTCCCACTCCCCCCTCGGGGTGCTATGGTTGGGTGTTGAATTTCCACATTAGTTGAGCTCTTTTGGTGGGGAGAACCCTATCATGCTCTCCCACTCTATGGTATTGTGGTCTTTTTTAGTTTCAATCAGTCACGATATCTTTTTTGTCTATTGTTCAGAAGGGTGACTTTCTAGGGGCAGAAAGTGTTTGTGGTGGGGAGAAATGTCACACCCCGACATTTAATATATTTTAATATTATTAATTATTGGCTTTGGGTTCTTGCAGCATGGTCTAGGCTCGGTCCCAAATTATTTTTCTTTTCATTTAATATTTGTAGTGGGTTTTGGACTCATGTGTAGTCACCGCACAGTGGAAGGTAGCTGCGTCGATAGCCTGGGTGCCCGTGCAAATGTCTAAAAATTAAAATAAAAAAATTTATGTAAATAAAGCGGGTTAAATGGTTAAATTATATTAATAATACATGTATTACTTAATTAATAGTATTAATATTACTAAGGTGTTTTATTGTTATTATTTTTATAATTATTAATTATTATTATTATTATTATTTATTCATTATAATAATAATATTATTATTTGTATTATTATTATTATTGTTATTATTGTATTATTACTCATTATATTTTAATAATTATTTTTATAATTATCATTTCCATTGTTATTAATATTGGTTTTATTATTATTATTATTATTATTGTAATAATAATATTATTATTAATAATAGAAAAAAAACTAACCCTACCATGCTTTCCCTCTGCGCAGCGGTGCTACACTTGAAGCCCAGCCCCTCCGTGCTCGACCTTGCCTCTGACGCTTTTGCCTGCTGCCCTCACTTCCCCGCTCCAGCCTCCCGCAAATCTCCACAGCCACCCCATCCCTATACTCTTCACCTCGCCTTCACTTGGCATGCACCTGGACTTTCCCACTACATGACGACCCTCACCCTTCCACGCACTGGCCAACCGACCTAGCCCAGCCATCTCTGGCCCTCCTGTCCCTCACCTCCTCTCGCCCGGAGGAGCCCACCTCATCACTGCACCATCCTCTAGAGACACACCCGTCCATCACACCTCCTCCCAGCGGTGCCACCTCTCCCCTAATTTTCTTCGACCAGTGTTGCTGCCCCTCATTGACCTCCCTTGCTCTAGCGTTCATCCCGGCACCACCCCCCTCAACTTTGACGATTCTTGCTATGGTCACGCCTCATTCCCTGGTATCCTCTTCCTCAAATGTTTTTAAACCTTTTGTGGGTTTCTTCAAATTTTTCAGAAACTAAATAAATAGTGGATGTGTGACCCGTTTTCTTGGGATTTTAGGGATTGTAGATAGTTTGTGGGGTGTTTTCCTCCCTTCCGGCGAGGCTTCTTTGCACTTTCACTCAATCGGTAGGTTCTCCTTGGCTTATTTTATGTAGATGTTCTTAAAATGCATGGGTGGATTTATAAATATGTTCCAAGGTTTTATTGTGGGTTCCTTTTCCCTGGGAATGGTTTTCTAAATGACTTGATAAATGTTACAGTGTTTCATAGGTAAAGGCCCATTTGGTACTTTGGAATGGTTATTTGGGGAAAACCCCTCTTGTGTTGGGTCTCTTGCCACATGATTTGATCATGATATGGGAGATTCCTCAGTAGGGTACCTTCCTTGTATAATTATTATATTAAGGCAAAGACTACCCTTGAGGTGGCCAGGGTGGTGTTGAGTTTTATTGTGTGTTAGGTTATATATACGTGGCTTTTAATTTGAAGTGTCTGGCACACCCTCTTTGTAACTATACATGGGAACCCAGAATAGCGAAGAGGTTTACTGAGAACAATTTCTACACTTTTTTAGATTACGCACTGGCTAATGACCCATACTAGAGAGGTGTTTTGTTATTATTGGTATAGGATTAGGCTCCTCGACTAGGCTATGTAGAGATATGATCAAAGTTAGGGCGTTATGACATCATCGAGAGTAGGCATGCCTTCATGATGAGTCACATGTATTAGTACGTTCTGGTTTTCATCCAAGTTCCTAGGATTCCCCGCATTCCTTTGACACTAGTATTATTAGTATCGTTTCCCTCTCTATATGTAGTGATACCCATTATTCTTAGTTTTGGTGTCTTCTAGTAAAATTGTAAATTTTTTGTAGGTAAAGATCTTTTCTGGATAAATGTTTTAAATGAAAAATAGATATTTCCTTTGTAAATTTTATGAAAAAAAATGAATGATTCCTTTTTGGTCTCATTTTCATTCCCCCTCTCGTATCTTATTTTAATCATGAGGGAAATTTATTATGATTGTGATTTGTTTACCATAAAAATGAAATGTTTAGAAACCTTTTTAGTTATCACAACTAATTTTTCTCATGACAGCCTTTCAATACATTTAGGGGGTATATAAATTCATAGCCACATCCATCCCTAGCTGTCCAAAACATTACTCATATCGAATAAAAAATATGCATTTTAAAATAGCTGTATTGAATAAAGGATACAAATTTGTCAATATTTCCCCAAATAATCAAATAAATTTAAATTTTAACACCATATGAAATATTATATATGGTTTACACAATGAACATATCCCTCATAAATTATATAGATAATTATGTGAAATTCAATGTCCAATGATAATAAGAAATTGATTATTTAGAGGGGACCATCAAAGTAATCAAGGAAGTGAATGCGAATACTATCCTTCAAAAAATAAATAATAAACAATATAGGGGAAGAATAAGTATGCTATCAATAAAACATATCCCTAGCGGAGAAGAAAAAAGGGTTGTTTTTTATGAATTGAAATAATATAAAAAGACCCTCAAAGAACATTCTTCAGGAAAATATAATGTAGCTTTCAAAATGGATTTCTAAAACCTTTTCGTTTAAAATAACTTTGAAAAACAGTTGTTTTAAATAGTAATGTTTGAAAAATTCAATGGAAGATTGAAAGAAATTTTAGTTTGTGAATTATTAAATCTTGTATGAGGTAAAAATAACATTTCTTTTTCACGGTAAAATGGTTATGAAATTTCCATATTTATAATTATTTAAATATATTCATTTGAATACACTAGTAAAAAAGGTAAATATTTCAATAATAAATAACGTTTTAATGGTTAATTTTTTTTTGATTTTTTCTATAAAACAATGTTTTTAAAATAATGAAGGTTCTCTTACAAAACGAGTAAATAAAGAAATTTTTTCTTAAGATCATTTTCTAAAATATTTTTAGTACTAATGAGTGGGAAAATGGTATGAATACATGATAATGTACATGAATATCTAGAGGAGAAGAAAATGGAACAGTTTATTTGACAATGTTCAAAGAATGTATTCGGATGTAATGTCAAGTGTAAACAATCCAGAACAAAATTAGATTGTAATGTAAAACCTTAAAAACATTATATTGATGAACGTAGAATCAATAAATGAGTTGATTAGGTGTATCAAAAATAAATCCACATAAGGTAGAGGAAATACATCAATAGATTGTAAAATTAATTATATACATAATATTATAATTTTAATTACAATGAGGTAATATTATATCCCAATTAAAATAAATTGGGGCCTGACATTCTTCTACACATGGTATCTTTTAACTCAAATCCCCTTAGAGGAAATAATTCAAATTAAAACTCAAAATATCATAAGGAATAAATGAATCATGAAATTATATGATAATTTTTAAGTATATAAATCATATATAAGAAATTTCATAAAAAAATAAAGTGATTATTTCATGTGAATTTTCACAATCACAAAAGGAAGTTAGATTGCAAAGATAATCATAAAAAACTTTATCAAGGAGAAAAATATGTAAACATTCCAATGTGTCCCTTCTCACATTAAAACATTTAAATCATAATCCACATTAATAAAAAACATTAAATAAAACATATAATATCATGAGAATAAAAAGACCCATCATATAACATGTGAAATGGACGTATGTGCACCATACAAAAGAAACTATGTGAATAAAAAAAAGTCTCAATGGAATGTAAATTGAGATGAAATCCCTTACCTTGTATTTCCATTCCTGTTAATGTACTTTAATCTCCTTAATAATGGGATTAATAATTTTAATAAATTATACTAGAACCATACTCATATTTATAATATAATATATCATCTTCTAATAATATCTTATTACTTGTTTATTAACCATCTTTCATTATATTCTTATTTCAGGTCTTAATTTCATAGCCTTTGGAGTGTGTTTTTACCTGTAACTTATTGAATATTATTACAGAGATTATGATTCTTAATATCAAGGACATAAAACATGATGTTAATTTCTTATATATTCAACATATATGAATTTATAATAATCTATAATTTTGTTAGATAAGAAATGGAATGCATAATTTATGGAGATGGTAAGTCGTACGCACGCCTTAATAGTAATTTCATTTATTTTCTACATTAAACGAATGCAATGTATGTTATATATAAATATATTATAACTAAATTATCATATTTATTTCACATATATTACTTTTTAAAAAAAATTCTTTTATACATTCTACGTATAGTGTCCAAAAATCACATAGGTTGGAGGTGGCTGTAATCCACACTTCCACAAATGATGTTTTAATATTCCCAATTTTTTAGGACCCTTTGAGGATTTTGAGTGAATTTTCCAATTGATGAATTCATAATCATGGTATTCTCTCACCAAATTTCGTAGGACCCTTTGAGGTTTTTGAGTGAATTGGGACAATACCATACTTGATAACACTTCCTCAGAGATAGTTTCATATTTATGAAATATTTCATATTTATTAGATTCTAAAAGTTTATCCAGACCCATTTTTTGTTTTACATCCTGATGAGGCTGATTTAGATGTGGATTCTTTCATTGAAGAGTTCCCAGTTCATACTATGGATTAGAGAATGATGACATTCTTAGCTAATTCAGTTCCATTAATATGGATGGAACGACAGTACATCTATTTATAAGAAGATTCCTAGGTGTGGGATGATGATATACAAAATCATTGGCTATAAAAATTCTCAAGAGTTCCCTCTTTTCCCTCATAAGGCCAACTCAGGGACAATTTTCTTTATTATGGGGAGGTTTTAATGTACAAGATTCTAATAAAGTTAGAAATCATTTTTTTCTTGTTAAAATTATTTTTTCCTCATGAAAAACTTTACTGAAGTCTTAAGGAAGGTTTCTAGAGTGTTGAATGTTTTTTCAAAGCATAGAGTTTTAGAAAACGAAGGGAAATATTGAGCCACATAGTTAGAATACAATTAGTACTAACCAGGATACTCAACCATGTGTGGTAGTATAATAATGCAAACCATTTTCACATTTTATTACATGACTTCAAGCATAATTAGACTTCAATTACAGACTATGTACCATAAAATCTAGTGTCTTTAAATGATTAAAAACATAATTATAATGCATTAAACAAAAAATAAAATCATCTTTAATTTAATATCTATTATGAGTTGCTAACATCTTTTGAGGTATTACATCAAAAATGGAAAAACATGGGAATAAATGAAAAAAAGGATGAGCAAAAAATACCAGTAATGGAAAAAATATATGAATAAATATTTTCACATGGGTTAGAATTCATGACATATTGACATAAAAAGGCGTGAAACATTATTAAACATATGAAATCATAACATATAGAACATGGGATCATGTAATCATGGAATCAAATAAATATGGACGCAACATAAAAAAGATATAACCATGATTGAATGAACATTTAACATGGAGGATAATGAGTCAAATATAACCATGAAGACTATGGCATCCTGCCTTTTTTCATTACAAAAATTTTTCGCTACATTATGCAAAACCGATGATCTTTAAGGTTTAGTGTCTTGGAAACCAGGAACTTAAAACATGAAGACACAAAAAATTCTTCATAAACACTTTAAATGCTTCTTCATGGTTCATCCTATGTTCATTACCGCATCTCATAAACTGGGAGCATACATCAAAGGAAAGGGTCAGCAGAAGGCCCAGTAAGGGAAACAAGAGAAACATTTTACATGTGAACATGAGATACATCAATAAAGTCATGATAAATAACTTTAAGGCATGAGAAAGAGATCATGAGGCATATCATAATAAAAACAATGTGTTTCATAACTTGAATATGTGGCTACAACATTTAACTTAGAAAATCATTTTCATATCACCAAGGTCTATCCCCAACGTGTCATTAAAAAATTACCAAGGTTATTCACCAAGGTATCGTTAAAATGGTCATCTCTAGAGATTAAGTTTTTACCCAATCCATTGGAACACTATCAGGATGCACCCTTAATTTGTATTTATTATCATGTGAGCCACATATAAAAATTTCATAAATAATCCATATAGCATAAAAGAAATGGGTTTCATTTCATAATCATAACATTTTAAAACCACTTTAAAGACATGATCTTTATGTCACTTTAAACCCACGGAAAAGGAAAGCGGCTTTCATGTATGTGCATCCCATAATTAGAAATAAAACATTTTGATATATATATATATATGTGAATAACCCTGTATAATAAAGAGCGTTGAGTAATCACTTAATAAAATAAAATTATTTGAGAAAAAAGGAGAGACATTTTGAGACGAAAATTCGGCAGCATAACAGCTATGTTGTAGGGTTTTATAAAACATTGAAAAGAGTGGGGACATGGGTCCCCCACTCATAAATGATCCATAAAACTGTAGGGGGATAGAATATAAAGGATATAATAATATGGTAATGAAAATTTAAAGACATACCATATGAAATGAAAAACATTAAAGGAAGACAAAAATAATATTTCTCTTATGAAAATTAGGCAGCCTAACGACGTCACTTAAAACATCAAAAAATAAATTGATGAGATCGAATACAGTATCTCATAATATGAACATAAATAGGAAAGTATGATGTAAATAGAGATCATACCCTAGCATAAGAAAAAGGAACTTGAAATACTTGACATAAAAATAGAACATTGAAAATGAGAAGGGTGAAATAATCCCTTACCTTAAAATGAAAATACTAAAACTCAATGGTCGGGACCTTGGAGGCTTGAGGTCACTTTGGGAGGAATCCTTGGAAGGTAATGAGACCAGAGCTTCATTGAGGGAGAGTTCGGAGTGAAAAATATAGGAGTAAAGGGTGGGTATTTATAGGGAAAGGGAGGTGATACTTTAATAATTTCAAGGGACCCTCACAAGTGGTTATCTCAAAACCATGGGCGTGCCCATGGTATTTCCCATGGTGTTAGGAGACATGAAACCCCTCATACAAAAATTCCTTACCTTTGGTCTAACAACCCTAAAAAAACTCATGACATCATCATGATGCAGTCATGATATCATTAAACATACCGAAACCCTAATATGTATTTTTATTATTCATGGAAAAATTAACAGTTTCCGAAAAATCCCAAAAAGTCACCTTAACCCTTTTTCGACATGTAGAATCCAAAAATAAACTCCATTTTTTGAGAACAATTTTCTAAATATTTTTAATTTAATTGTTAATTAAAATCCTAATTTATTCAATAATTATAATTCAAAATCTATAACTCATTTTTTAACACCTGAAATTTAGTCAACATTCTAATACCTTATAAAATTATGAAAATAAAATAATTATATGTTTTATTAATTATAATGGTAACATTAATATTCATATTACTATTCATATTACTATCCATAAGGGTAAAAATTACAATTCACTGAAAATTATTTTGATTTCAATGAACCGTATTTTTCACCTTAATTACAACCATGTCTGTCAGATTTTTGGAAATCAAATCACAAAAAAATTTATTTAACAATTAAACATCTTTTTACTATTCATAAAAACACTATTCATCGAGCACTATTTATAAAAATGAAACTTTTTATAAAACGTCGAATAATTCAGCCTAGATTAATTTTGACATTTCCAATTCAAAAATGATGTTTATTTTTCGATAAAAACTCTCTATGTAATGGACATCTTTTAAATAAAATTTTAACTTCTAAAATCTATTTATCAAAATTTTCTTAATAAACTTATATTTTTATTTAAGAAAAACTAGTTATAACATAGAAATGATGAAACAATAATTTTATTAAAACTATAGGATTACATATTAGGGCTTTGAAACATATCTCCTTAAAACACCCACATACGACCTCAAGGTAAGGTGTGCAATGGTGAGATAATCTTGGGGAGGCTCGGATAACATTTCGCTAGTAGTAATCTCCACTAACATGAACTTCTCCCGTAGGCGATTCCATTCAAGCTTGACACGCTGAAGTTCAGCTTGGGATTGGTCCAAAGCGAAGCCCAAAGATGCCACCTCCTTCCCAAGCTCTGATAAGTGGGCTTCATATGGTTCAAGTCTACTGGATAAGTCCATGGAATCTTCTTTCTGCATTAACCATTAATATCTCTATTAAATCATTAAGAGTAAATTAATAAACTATTTAAAAATTTGGGTCATTACATTCTTCCCCCCTTAATAAATTTCATCCCCGAAATTTTAATCCAAAGGCCTAGTCGAAAAGTTGAGGGTACTTTTGCTTCATTGTTTCCTCAGCCTCCCATGTCACTTCTTCATACTTATGATTCCTCCACAACACATTCACAAGGAGGGAATTCTTGTTACGTAGAACCTTTTCTCTATGGTCTAAGATCTCCACTGGCTGCTCCTCATAAGATAGGTCATGTTCTAGTTGTACCACCTCTGGGTTCAGTACATGCGAAGGGTCGGGTATGTACTTCCTCAAAAAAGATACATGGAAGACATCGTGAACTTGAGCTAGGTTCGGTGGAAGTGCTAGATGATAGGACACTAATTATATGCGATCAAGGATTTCATAGGGTCCAATGTACCTAGGGTTGAGCTTTCCTTTCTTCCCAAACCACATGACTCTCTTCCATGGAGAAATTCGAAGAAAGACTTTGTCGCAAACACCAAACTCCATGTCCCTTCGACAGTTGTCAGCATAACTCTTCTGCCAACTCTGAGCAGCCTTTAGGTGTTGTTAGATGGCATGAACCTTTTCTGTCATCTACTGCACAAGGTCAGGCCCAAGAAGCTTTCTATCACCATCTTCATCCCAACAAGTAGGAGTTCTACATAGATTTCTATACAGAGCTTCATAGGGTACCATCTAAATACTCGAATGGAAGCTATTGTTGTATGAGAACTCAACTAATGGGAGGTGTTGATCCCATCCACCTTTAAATTCCATTGAGAAAAATCTCAGCATGTCCTCATGTGTCAGAATAGTCCTTTCAAATTAGCCATCAGTTTGAGGATGATAGGCCATACTGAAATTTAATTCAGTATTCAAATAATGTTGAAGACTTCTCCAGAATTTTGATGTGAATCTTGGATCACGATTAGATATGATGGATAGTGGTACCCTATTCATCCTCTCCACTTCCTTTAAGTATGTCTTGTCTAGTTGATCCAGAGAGAAATCTTCCCTAAAAGAGATAAAATAGGTGGTATGGGTGAGATGATCCACTATAACCCATATCACATTGTTCCCTTTGGATATTTTCGGGAGACTAGTGACAAAGTCCATAGTGATATTATCCCACTTCCATGCAGGTATGGGTAGCGGTTGTAATACCTCCTTAGAAAGTTTTCGTTTTTCCTTTACTTGTTGACACACCTGGCACCTTGTAGTGTAATCAGCAATCTCCCTCTTCATGTTATCCCACCAATAATGATCACGAAGGTCTCTATACATTTTAGTGCTTCCAAGATGTATAGAGAAAGTTGATCTATGAGCTCCATCCATCAGTTCATTCTTTATCTACGTATTAGATGGAACACATAGTCTTGTATGAAATTTCAATACACCATATTGATCAATATTAAAATCAGGGAACATCCCATCCTTCACAGCCTCAAGCTTCTCCTGTAACAAAATATCTTGTTTTTGAGCCTTCTAGATATTCTCTAGTAATTAAGGTTGAGAAATCATTTGGGATATGGTTGATGATGTCCCTTCCCTTATAATTCCCATGTCTAGTTTTACTAGATTCTAAATCACGGGATCTCCTAGGATCCTCATTGTGCCCAAAACAACAGGGTCTTTCCTGCTTAACGCATCCGTGACTTTGTTTTATCTTCCAGGGTGAAAATGAATGGAACAATCATAGTCTTTAATAAACTCCAACCATCTCTTTTGTCTCATGTTCAATTATTTCTACGTGAAAATATACTTTAAACTTTGTTGGTCGGTGTATATATCACATTTCTCCCCGTAATGATAGTTCCTCCATATCTTTAGAGAAAAAACAATTGCTGCCAGCTCTAGATCATGCATAGTATAATTTTGCTCAAGTTGCTTCAGTTGACAAGATGCATAAGAAATTAACATGTCATTTTTCATGAGAAAACACCCAAGCCCTTTTAGAGATTCATCACTAAAAATAACGAATCCTTATCCGATAGAGGGTAGTGTTAACACAGGTGCAGTAACCAATCTCATCTGCATCTCTTGGAAACATTACTCACATTCCTTTGTTCAGATAAACTTAACCCCTTTTCAAGTCAATTTGTTTAGTGGATTATAATTCCATGAAAAGTTTTTCACAAACCTCTTATAATGTCCTGATAAACCACGGAAACTACAAATCTCAGTTACTATTGTGGGTTGAGGCCACTCCTCCACAACCGTTGTATTTCCAGGGTCAACTGATATTACTTCATTGGTTATGATGTGCCCCAAGAAAGCCATTTGTTGTAACCAAAACTCACACTTTCTGAACTTTCCAAAGAGCCTCTCCTTCCACAGAGTTTGAAAAATAACCCTTACATGATCTTCATGCTCCTTAAGACTTTTTGAATATATCAAAATATCATAAAAAAACTACCACAAAGTTATCAAGATAATCCTTAAATACTCTATTCATCAAATCTATGAAAATAGCAAGAGCATTAGTCAAGCCGAAGAGCATAACAATAAACTCATAATGCCCATATCTTGATTAGAAGGCAGTCTTTGGAATATCTTCCCTCTTCACCCTCACTTGATGATAACTAGATCGAAGATCAATATTGGAGAAGAATTGATCCCCACGAAGTTGGTCAAATAAATCATCAATTCTTAGAAGAGGGTATTTTTTCTTCATTGTGACCACGTTCAGTTCTCTATAATCAATGAATATTCACATTGATATATCATTCTTCTTCACAAAGAGAAATGGTGCTCCCCAAGGAGACATACTCGGCCGGATAAACCCCTTCTCCAACAAGTCTTGGAGTTGTTTATTTAACTCCTATAGCTCCATATTTTCCATTTTATATGTGGTCTTTTATATCGGTTGAGATCCAGGTACGAGTTCAATGGATAACTCTACCTCTCTTTCTGGGGGAGGTCCAGGTAACTCCTCAAGAAATACATCCATGTATTATTGAAAAATAAGAAGATATTCTATTTGTATACTCCATTTTCCTTCTTCATCCACAATGATTAACTCCATAAAGAAGGCTATAGGAGGTGCCTCTAGACAAAGATTATGTCGAGATATCTCTCCTTGGATGATAATTTTAGGTCGTTCATTCAAGACTACTGAGATTTCTGTACTTCTGCATTTGATCTGAGCATTATACTTTGAGAGAAAGTCTATCCCTAGTATAACTTCAAATTCCATCATGGGAATGACTACTAGATTTGCGATAAGATTGTTCTCACTAAAGTAAACACTAGAGTCTCTAAACACTATTGATGCATGGATAATTCCACTTGCTGTATTGAATGATAACTCTACCTCTAGCAGTTCGGGGATTGATTCTATATTCTTTGAAAACATGGAGGAAATAAAGGAATGCGTAGAACAAGAATCAAACAAAGTACTTTCTAGTTTTGAGAGGACAAAAAGGGTACCTTCTACCACGTCATTTGGAGATTCAACTTCAGTTGTTGTGATAGAAAAAGCACGACCTTTCTCCCTTGGCCTTTGCTGAGGCTGATGGTGATTCCCCTCTACTGCCCTCAGATTTGGACAGTGATTAGAAATGTGCCCAAGCTTTCCACACATGAAGCATTGGACTTTGGGTAGGGCCAAGACCATCTTTCCACTGTCATTAGTGTTGGGGAGTTGAGGCTTCACCTCACTACAACAATTCCAATAAATATGGCCTTCTCTTCCAAACTTGTAGCACGTGCCACTTTCGATAAAGCGGTGCCCCGAATGCTTCTTCCCACATTTATTGCATGTGGAAAGTTTAATTTCCTTTCTAACTTTTCTTGATCAAAGCTTCTTCCCAGGCTTGGTTCTAGAGCTCTCTTCTTCTCATTAGATTTGTGAGACCACTGTGTCTCACCAAACTCCAGTTCGACTTTCATAGAACTTCAAACGATTTCTTCGTAGCTATCATAGTCCCTGTTTGCTAGATTATTCCATAGATGAGGTCGTAGTCCACCAAAGAATCTATAAACCTTCCCACTAGGGTCCATGACAAAGCTTGAGGTATAACGGGAAAGAATTGTGAAGTTAATCTCGTAGATTCCAACTAATTCATTCTCTTTCTGCTTCATCTTGAGAAATTCTTTCTCCATTCTTGTTCTCATAGAACGAGGGAAATACTTATTGAAGAATATTCCCCCGAACGCTTCCCACTCCACAGCTTCCATCTCTCCTCTTGGATTCATGTTTTTGATCAGTGACCACCACTAATCAGCTTCTCCCTCTAGGTGGTAAACAGAAAGGGTGAATTTTTCTTGTTCCGAACAATGAAGTACAGAAAAGATCTTCTCTATAGAGCTGATCCATTGCTCAACAATCAATGGTTCAGTCGATCCACTGATGTTTGGTGGACGTTGGTGCATAAAGGACTCAACATAATGTTTTTCCCTTCGTGGTGAGATCAGCCTCTCATCTAGATTCAAGTTATTACTCATAACTTGAGTCAGTTGGTTCATCATTCGCATTAATGTTTCCATTACGACTTCCATCAGAGGGCCGTTAGCACAAGGTCCATTGCGGTAACCAATTGCACGATTCCTCCTATTTCCCGACATTTTCTAAAAGAATAAAATCGTAGTGAGAAAATTGTTTCATTTATGAATATTTTAACTACAAATGATTACACATCTTAAAACTTCATTCTTAAACAATAATATTTCTCGATAATTCCTTCATAATGAATCATAAAAATCTTGCAATTAACCAAACATATCCCCCGGGTGTGTCGTAACCAAGAGTGCAGCAATGTTCATTATCGTCCACCAGTTCCCGTTCAAGTCTAGCTCAAAGCAATGTTTTTAGGTTTTACCCCTATGTACATCTATGCCAGATCCACCTCTACCTGCTTGTATCCAGATAGTGATTTATTTGTTTGTTAAACCACTTACTCAATACTAAACAAAATACCAAGACGTTTTACCTATATTTAAACTTTTCTATAGGGTTATTCCTAAAGTTCTCATAGCCAAATTTCCATAAATAACCAAACATCCCTTTTATACCAACTATGGCATCCTTCCTTTTTCATTACATAAACATTTCACTATATTATACAAAACCGTGGATCTTTAATGTTTAGTGTCTTGGAAACCAGGAACATAGTACATGAAGACATAAAACATTCTTCTTAAACACTTGAAAGGGTTCTTCATTGTTTATCCTAAGTTTATTACAACATCTCATAACCTGGGAGCATCCATCAAAGGAAAGGGTGAGCAGAAGTTCTAGTAAGGGAAACAAGAGAAACATTTTACATGTGAACTTGAGATACATCAATAAAGTCATGATAAATAACTTTAAGGCATGAGAAAGAGATCATGAGGCATATCATAATAAAAATAACGCGTTTCATAACTTGGAGATGTGGCTACAACATTTAACTTAGCATTAATGTCTGTATCACCATGGTCCATCCCCAAGGTGTCATTAAAAAAATACCAAGGTTATTCACCAAGGTATCATTAAAATGGTCATTTCTATAGATTAAGTCTTTACCCAATGCGTAGGAGTGCAATCAGGGCGCACCCTTAATTTGTCTTTATTATCATGTGATCCACATATAAAAATTTCACAAATAACCCATATAGCATAAAAGAAATGGGTTTCATTTCATAATCATAACATTTTAAAAACTTCTTTAAAGACCTGATCTTTATGTAACAATAAACCCACGAAAAAGGAAAGAGGGTTTCATATATGTGAATCCCAGAATTTAAAATATAAAATTTTGATATATATGTGAATACCCATGTTGAATAAATATCTTTGAGTATTCACTTAATAAAATAAAATTATTTGAGAAAAAGGAAGAGACATTTTGAGTCGAAAATTCAGCAGCATAACGACTATGTTGTAGGGTTTTATAAAACATTGAAAAGACAGAAGACATGGGTCACCCACTCATAAATGATCCATAAAACAGTAGGGGGACAAAATATATAGGATATAAGAACATGGTAATGAAATTTTATAGACATACCATATGAAATGAAAAACTTGACAGGAAGACAAAAATAAGATTTCTCTTATGAAAATTTGGCAGCCTAACGACGTCACTTAAAACATTAAAAAATGAATTGCTGAGATCGAATAGAGTCTCTCATCATATGAACATAAATAGGGCAGTATTATGGTCATATATATCACACCCCAACATAATAAAACGGAACTTGAAAGACTTTACATAAAAATATAACATTGAAAATGGGAAGGGTGAAAGAATCCCTTACCTTAAAACGTAAGTACTAAAACTCAAAGGTTGGGACCTTGGAGGCTTGAGGGCACATTGGGAGAAATCCTTGGGAGTTAATTAGACCAGATATTAGTTTAGGGTGTGTTGGGAGTTTAAAATATAGGATTAATGGGTGGGTATTTATAGGGAAAGGGAGGTGATACTTTAATAATTTCAAGGGACACCTCACAAGTGGTTTCCTCAAAACCATGGGATTGCCCACGGTATTTCCCAGGGTGTGAGGCCACATGGGACCCCTCATACAAAAAATCATCTCCTATGGTCTACCAAACCTAAAAAAAACTCATGAAGTCATCATGATGCAGTCATGATATCATTTAACATACCAAAACCCTAATCTGTATTTTTACTATTCACCGAAAAATTAACTGTTTTAGAAAAATCCCAAAAATTCACCCTAACCCTTTTTCGACGTGTAGAATCAAAAAATGAACTCCATTTTTCGAAAACAATTTTCTAAATATTTTTAATTTAATTATTAATTAAATCATAATTTATTCAATAATTATTATTCAAAATCTATAACTCATTTTTTTACACCTTGAAATTTAGTCAACATTCCAATACCTTATAACCATATGAAAATAAAATAGTAATATGTTTTACTAATTATAATTGTCACATTAATATTCATATTACAATTCATATTACTATTCATAGGGGTAAAAATTACTATTCACCAAAAATTCTTTTGATTTCAATGAACCACATTTTGCGCCTTAATTACAACCATGTTTGTCAGATTTTTGAAAATTAATTCACAAAAACATTATTTAACAATTAAAAATATTTTTTCTATTCATAAAAACACTATTCATCAAAAATGAATCTTTTTAGAAAACTTCCAATAATTCAGCCTAGATTAATTTTTACATTTCCAATTCAAAAATGATGTTTATTTTTTCATAAAAACTCTCTATATAAGGGAAATATTTTAAATAAAATATTAACTTCTAAAATCAATTTATCAAAATTTTCTTAATAAACATATATTTTATTTAGTAAAAGATAGTTATAACACAGAAATGATGAAATAATAATTTTATTAAAACTATAGGATTGTATATTAGGGCTTTGAAACATATCCCTTTAAAACACCCGCATACAACCTCATGGTAAGGTGTGCGATGGTGAGATAATCTTGGGGAGGATTGGATAACATTTCCTTAGTAATAATCTCCACTAACTTGAACTTCTCCCGTAGGCGATTCTGTTCAAGCTTGACATACTGGAGTTCGGCTTGGGCTTGGTCCAAAGCGAAGCCCAAAGATGCCACCTCCTTCACAAGCTCCGATAAGTGGGCTTCATATGATTCGAGTCTACTGGTTGAAGCCATTGATTCTTCTTTCATCATTAACCATTAACATCTATATTAAATCTTTAAGAGTAAATTAATACACTATTCAATAAGTTTGGGTCATTACAAAGATAGTTACACATGAAGCATGAGTTAAGGCTAAACACAAAAACAGTTTCACATTGAGCATTATTCAAGTTTATCCAACAAGATTTTTACACATGAAGTATCATGAGACTAAAATTCCCCAATTAATTGGAGCACTATATATGTTCACTCATAATTACATTTTCCTTCATCTGTGGGCCACATAAAGAATCAATCATAAGGTATAAACACAAGGGTTACCCATGTAAATAAATGTGTATCAAAATCCTATCACATGTTATATACAATGGGTGTATCAAAATGATATTCATGAAAGAGTAGATTTAAGAAATATATGGACATTCTTAAAGTAAATTGATCATATATCATGATTAATGATTTCAAAAATATGTGAAAATATTAATGAAAGATAGTCTAAGAATGTGTACAAATAAAAATATTTTGTATAGTTTATCAGATATTTTTTGAGGATTATTTAAAATGGAAAAAAAATAATTGTTTATATAAAACCAGAAATAATCAAATATAGTTTATCATGATAAAATTAGTGATATTGGAAAAATAATAGAGGATATATAAATATAATGGAGAGAACCTTAAAATGGGTAAGGAATCAGGATGTTCTCTTTGGTTGGGCTTTCTTATCGGGATGAATTGATATTTGATCCTTTTAGAAACATGTATATACTAATTAAAGAAGGATTAAATGATCTAGATACATTATTCTCTAACATATATAAATAATTTATAAGAATTATATAAAAATAAATAAGATTTACAATAGGGTAATGAGAGAGTAAGTGTTACCCGAAGAAAAAAAACTAATGTACTAAGAGAATCTCTTACCTTATGTGTGAAGAAGTTCTACACCTGATCTTAATTTCATGTATAATAAAATATAATTCATCAATTAATTAATTATGAAACATTTATACAAGTATATGAATTATTATAATTTTAATATTTTCATTTATGTCCTTTTTAGGTGTTTTAAGATACAATTTCTTCATTCTGGAGTATTCATTTACATAGTTTTCATGCTTGGTTCACTCAAATAAAAGTAGGAAAGAACATGTGATATGGGAATATATATATCTAGAATTAATGTTTTATTTTATTAATTATCATTCAGAATATAAAATGGTTATATAAGTACTTTTTTACTTGTGGTGAAGATGAATCATTATATAAATCTTAATGATAACCGTTTAGATTATTTTGGTGTTTTTTATCATCATGAAGTAGTTTTATTTTATTAATTAATATCATGTATAAAAAAGGTCTCTATAACATTAAATATTAAATAATATATAAATTATAATCTGTATTGACCTTCCTTTAAGGTGATAATATAAGATGCAACTGATCATCCTTGAAGGTGTTAAATCGACACCTCACGATGGATGTTTTTATTTTTTGAATAAAAGGAGAGGGGAAGAGAAATTATGATGATTTATTCAATTAAAAAAATCCAATATATAAATGATATGGAGTTATCACGTCACTTGGATAAGGGGAGGTTATAAGAATAATTGAAAACAATGGAAATTGAAGAAAATTTAAAAGAAAAGGAAAGAGGTTTTTACTCATGAATTATACACTTTGAGAACCCCCTTTAGGCAATTGAGTTTGGAATTTTATTGAGACCAACACCTCTTGGATATGGGGAGAGACTTGGGAAGTGGATAGTGTAGATATTGGATAAGATTCATGGATCTAAAGGTGTGATAAGAAGAGGTGTTGAGGGTGGTATTTATAGTGGAGGAGAGGGGTGGGTTTTTAATATTTTATTCATTAGTTTATTTTTCAGGTCAAGAATATGAATAGTGTGGATTCTAGTGAAAAAATAAAATAATTTTTTTCATTTTGGTTCGCAAAAATGGTTCTTACATCAACCAAACATCATCCATGACACACTAATTCTTGTATTTATCTTATTCGGTAAATTATCGTATTTAAATATACCCCTAAAAATTAAACAATATCAGAAAAATCCAAAAAAATCACCCTAACCATTTGTTGAATTGTATAATTAAAAAAAGAACTATATTTTATGAAAATAATTTTTCAAATATGAGAAGTTCAATTTTTATTTATAATTATCATTTATTCCAAAAATACTAATGTTAAAATTATAACATTTTTATAACACTTTGAAAAAATAAATAACATCTCATAAAATTTTATTATAATAATTAGAAAAAATATATTAATTTTAAAATCTATTTTATGAAATTAAATTTTATTTTAAATGATTATATTTATTATAAAATTATAAATAACTATTTATGTTTCATAAAAATAAAAAAGCATAATTTATCATTATTAAAACATTTATTTATATACACAATGATATTAATATATCAAATTTTCATTTATAAGGTGGATAAATTTTATTTATTCTTTCATAGGTGGGTTTACTATTCTCTTGGCCAGTTTACTTTTTGTATGTGTTATATTACTATTCCTATGGTCATATTAAAAACAATTTTGTTTAGGTTTCTTAATTTCTATAAAATATTATTATTTCATTCATTATTTTTCTATAATGTTTTCATTTTTTAATCTATTTGATTTTATGTGACCTAAATATAAGAAGGTTATTTTCTAGTAATTAAATTTTGTGTCTTTTCATTCTTCCCCCTTATGAAATTTCAACCACAATTTATTTTTTACAATCTTAGGGAAAAATAGGTGAGATAACTTCTCCATCATTATATCCTTTGGTTCCCATGTTTCTTCTTCTTAATTATGCTTCTACCATAGTAATTTTTCAAGGTGAGTAGTATTGTTGTGAAGACAATTATCACTTTAAACTATGACATTCACTGGATTATCCTCATGAGAGATATCATTTTCCAAATTTACCACCTCTTAATTCCGTTCTTGTGAGGGATCCCATATGTACATCTTCAAGAGGAATACATGGAATAATTAATGTTCGTGAGACATGGTTTGTGGAAGTGATAGTTTATACGCCATAACTCAAACGTGATCAAGATTCTCCAAGGGGTCAATGTACCTGGGACTCAAATTTCCTTTCATCACAAATATCACGATCCTATTTAATGGAGATTCATGGAATAATACCGTGTCTATAACCTTAATGTCTACTTATTGTAAAAAATTGTATTTATATATATTCTATCAACATTGGAAAGCACAAATATGTAGTTGAATGGTTTTTAACTATTACACCATTTCCTCACCTATTTCTAGTCCCAACATCATCCAATCACATTAGCGTTCATCATATTTTCCTATAAAGGGCTTCAGATGGAGGCATTTGGTTGCTTGAGTTGAAACTGTGGCTGTGTGATAACTCAAACAGAGGTAGATGTTGGTCCCATCCATTCGTGAAGTCTATATAACATTCTCATAGTACGTCTTCTAGTTTATTAATATTTCATTTAGATTTACAATATTACTATGAAGGTTTATCAATACTAAAATTCACCTTAGCATTTTGATCTTGTTAGAGAGTTTTCTTGAACATAGTGGTTAATCTCGAATGTTGATTGGATAGAATCGATAGTTTTACTCCAAGAATCCTTACCACTTCTTTGTTTTATATCCATGAAAGTTGATCTTGCATGAGGTCCTCTTAAATTTTGATATTGTGATAACTCTTTGTAAGATGATCCACAACAACCCATAGTGAATTGTTTACCTTGGATGTATTTTTAAGTCAAGTGACAAAGTCCATGGTGATGTTTTTTCATTTTCTTGATGGTATGGATAATGGATTAAATATCCCATTATAATTTTTCTTTTCATCCATCCCTTGTTGACATACTAGGAACATTGATGTATATTCAATGATATATTTCTACATAATCCACTACCAATACTGCTCTCAGATATCTCGGTACATCATTGTTATCCATGGGTAAATAGTGATGGATGAACTATGTGCATCATTAGAACCTATTTATATTTCTCTAGATTGGATGATAAACATATTTATGACCCAAATAGGATGAATCCTTCCTCATTCAATTTCATGTCTAACGATTTCCCATTTCCAATAGATTCTACCTTTTTCTGAATTTGCAAAACATTTCATCGAGACTTTTTTATTTATTCCATGTGGGATTGTTGAACAATAATTTGAGAAAGGATTGATGATTTTCATTCATTGATGGCCTCCATGTCCATCCTTTCAAGTTATAATAACCTTGAATCATTCTCAATTCTCACAATTGATAAATATGTATGATCCTTTATATATAGAGGTTCTTCCATATTATATTCTTTACTAGGATAGTAGTGCTGGCAATTAATTTATCAATTTCCATTAGTACATAGTCTAATAACTTATTTTTACCATTTTTGAACAACACAATATCATCCCCACTTTTTAGCAATGTGATCACCAGTGAAATAAAAAGCCTCCTTTTCAACACTTCAAAGTAGTATTCATATTTACATGTCCAAATAAACACCACTACCTTCTGATTCAGCTTGGTTAGTGGGTCTGACAATCATGAGATGTTTTTCACAAATCATCTATAATACCCAAATAGACAAAAGAAGCTATGGATATCCCTTAAATATGTTCTCCTGGTCCATTATTTGATTGAATATTTCTTATAAGGGTCCATAGATATCCATTTTTTGGTGATTACATGCCCTAATACTAATATGTTCTCCATCTATATATCACATTTATTTAGATTTTCATATAGTTTCTACCTTATAAAATTCATTATCATAGTGTTCAAATTCTCTACATGTTCTTCTGTTCTCTTGGAATATATATGAAAATCATCAATAAAGACAACCTAAGATTTTTAATGTAATATCTAAAGACTATATTTATTGAATACATTAAAATTATTAGAGTATTAGTGATTTAGAATAGAATCAATATGAAATATTAGTTTCCATTCCTCATTTGAAAGGAATTATTGGGAATATATTCCCACCTCACCTTTAATTGGAAATAACCCGATCGAAGGTCCACCATAGGGAAATAACTAACCCCATATAACTGATCAAATATGTAATCTATCCAAGGAGAGAGACACTTTTTATTTTGGGTGATTTTATTGAGCTAACGATAATCAATGAAAAGGCACATTAATACATCATTCTTCTTGAAAAATAGTACTGGTTCATCCCCGTGACAAAGAAAACAGGAGTATAAATCCCTTTTATAGATTATCCTGTAGCATATTTTTGAGTTCATCCAACTCAATGGTTTCTATTGTATATGGGGTCTTTGATACAAGACATGATCTAGGAATAATTCCAATTAAGAACTCAACCTATGGTTCATGTGGATGATTATGAAATTCGTTAGGGAATACATTGATGTAGTCCCTCACAATGGGCATGTCCATAATTATGATCCTCTTCTTTGAATCAATTATTTGATCTTGATATGATTTATCATAAGTAAACAACATCCACAAATTAGATGATGATTCTAAAAGAGATTCATATTCATCCATACACTTGTACAAAACTGGAGGATACCTTGTGATGTGAATAATGATCTCCCTTTCTCAAAATTTTATGTTGGATTTCTATAAAGATAGCCAATATAGGCCTGATATTTCCTAAAAATATATCAAATGAAGTAAAACAAATAGTTTTTAAGAGGTCTAATCCATAAAAATTAATTGCAGTTGAGTTATGAAATTTGAATGAAATAATTTTCTGATTTAAAGTTCTCACAAATAACGTGACCTAAATATTTTGAGTTCATGTTCGAATAGTTCTACTAAACATGGAATATTTGTAAGAATGTGTTGAAAAGTAATAAAATCATAAGTTCACTATTCTAGAATGAATAACCAACATACCCACCACCACATAATTTTTAAAAACCACCTAAGAAATAGTGATAACGTATTCCCTTCTATGCTCCCTTGGATGTTTCTGTCATTGATTGCCTCCAACTACCTTTATCTTAGGGAAATGGGTTGCATAATGCCCATGTACATTGTAGTTGTAACACTAAACTGATGGTTACGTGTTTATCTGAACCTTCCCATCTTCTTCCATGTTAGTGGGATTCTTTATATCCCTTTGACATTTATTATCTAGATTCCCCATTCTTATAAATTTTGAAGATTTTTTTAATTCCCATTAGATAGTTCCCAATATTCTTATTCCTTCAATTTGGATATGTGGGATGTTCGGTTGTCATTCCAACATGGGATTTATCTTTCGATCCACCCACATCAAAATCAATTTTCCAATTTTCATCTTGGGTCTTATGAGACAACTTAGTGTCTCTGATCTCCATTTCACCCTTAGGGAAAGAACAATAAATATTTTCATAGCTATCGAAGTCTTGAATCTCAAAAACCATTTTATAGATGTGGATTTATTCATATAATGAAGCGATCTTCCTTGATTTGGATGATCATGTAAATGTTTTATGTGTATCATGAAATCCTAGTGAAGTTTGAATCATACTACCCAATAGACTCATCTTCCCAATGCATTATTTTCAGTAACTCTCTTCCCATCATGAGAAGGAGGTTCGGGGAAATTATTTAATGAATAATTTCATCATTAATTCCTCCAAATCCATGGAATCAATTCCCTATTTGGACTTCATGATATTAATCGGTTTCTTCCAATGTTCAACTTCCCCATCAAAATGATAGACCACCATCACAACTTTATCTTCTTCCGAGCACTAATGGAAATAGAATATATTTTTAATGGATTTAATCCATTTTAGGTGAGGAAGGGATTATAATATCAACTCATCATGGGATCCCTTTTTCATATAATAGATTCTATATAAACATTCTCTTTAATAGGATAAGGAGGTCGTTCCATGGAATTCAAGTTATTATTCATAATAAGGGATAGAAAGTAAAGAACATTCATGAAGTTTTGAGTGAATGTTCCCATCATGTATAGCATTTATTAGAGAAATCATCACATTTACTATAACATTTATTATTGTTATTGGTTATATTATTTAAAATAATAAACTAAGAAAAAGAATGTATAATTAGGTGGTATTTAATACTTATCTAATAAGAATATAAAAGGATAAATTTGAACCTATAAGGATAAACATGTAAATGAATGGCACATCCTAACTTGTGAACCCCTATGTCCCTGTTGAGTCCTGATTATTCCGCCAAGAGAAGAAATCACCCGATGATCTCTTTTCTAAAGGATGGAGGTGCTTCTACCAGTCTATCAAGGTGAACAGACTCAAATTGAGTATAACTTATTTGAAGGAACATGATGGAATTCGGAGTTTCAAGGTATTTAGGTGGCCCGCATACCTTCACAAGGAAAGGTACATAGTGGAGATGGATTGGGAACTACCAGGTATTCGAGACGGTTTGCGAACCACTAGCCTACAAGACGATGGCCAGAAACAAAAGAAAACCATGATCCGCATCAGATGAAGGAGTTGTGAGAGCATGGACAATATGCATAACAAACCACGAACCCATTAGTTAGAGGATGAAGCAAATGGGTAGGGTTATGTGCACCATTATCATGAACCAAATCATCTACAAAACCAGGTTGATTGAGTATTCTGCGGGGTAGGATATTGCTTCAATGGGATTCCGAAAATGGTGTCGCATGTTCAATAGATGCGATCTCTCTGGTGCTCTATAAGAGGAGCACCGTAAAGAAGAACCCTAGACAGACAGAGAGGAGGATGGATGACGAGATCTTGAGGGAGACATGGAGGTTTCACTATGGCTTCCATTTTATTTCATCAGCGAAGCACAAACTGCGAACCACTCCTCCGTAGGTACAGTCGAACATGAACTAGAAAATGAGGGAATTGCATAATAATATTAGAACCCTGAACATAACAGGTGAACCGTGGATCAATTAATTCTCGCAGATGAACTCCCCATGAATGTTTATTCCCCAGGCCCTCCTCTAGTATGGTGTTCTATGTAATTTACTGCTACGCAAACTGAACCCTACGCCTCGTACCAAATCGATACAAAAATGTAACCCAAAGAGGCATGGTGAGCCACTTACCACTTCAGTACGCGATGGACGATTCCATTCCCACATACCACAGTGGTACACAGACAGAATCCCTTCCTGTATTCCACTATGGTATGCAGAGCCTAGCCCATCCCACTTGGAAAACCAGTATGCGGAATGGGGTGTTTTTGGGTATTGTTTACACCAGTTCGAACCTCACCTCTCCACTACCATATAGTCCTCAATGGTCCCTCCACTAACCAGTCCTATGACATTAGTCCAAAGCCTCCTCCAAAGCCACAAGACCCATATGATCAAACCAACAGGTGAATCAACACACCCTATTAAGTCTACATTCCCATGTTATGCAGAATCAAAAAATCCCTTCCCAAAAAGGTGAAGGCTTCATGAATGCATGTGAGGATACATTATCATGGTAACCAAGAGCCCACCATGGGGCGCTGATGTGAATCTCCTTGTCATAGTGATTAAGGGTGATCATATTCTTTTCTATTCAATAAGGTATAGTGATCAGTTGAAGGGGTTATGTTCACTCCCCCTTTGATGAAGATGAAACTCCTCCCCTTCCAGAAATGTGATATGGGACCCTCCCACTAAGGCAATTCCCTAATATTCTTAGGTCGGTCTATGTGACCATTAATTTCATCCCACAGGAGAAGGTTCATTGCTCTGCGATCTCACCCACCGTCACCCCAGGTTCTCCCGCCGTGGGCTCCCCCTCCCCCTGTAATAGGGGAGGAGGCATTTACATTGTTAAATCTTTAAAATCCTATTTTTCTCACACCGATCATGACTCACGTGGTTTTGGAGTTTTTTAAGATTACAACATACAAACCTTATGAACTACGATAACTCTGATTCCTTATCGAAACAGTATACGTATAACGCCTGTAAGAAGGCCCGAGCTCAAATGGGTGACTATAAAAAGGGGTTCACCCAACAATGTTTCTTCAAATGGTCATCTCCCATGTTTATTCCACACATCTTCTGAACTACGTGAACATTAATTCCTGATCGAAACAGAATACGTATGATGTCGGCCAAAGGCCCGGGTTCAATTGGGTGTCCATCCAAAAGGGTTCACCCAACAGTGTTTTATCAAATGGGAATCTCCCATGTGTAAGCCCAATAACATCTAAACTACGAGAAAATTGATTCCTGATCAAAACATGATACATAGGAATCCTGAAAGAAGGCCCGATCTCAATAGGGTTCCCATTCAAAAGGGGCCACCTGATCACGTCCCGTCAAAAGGGGCCACCTGACCACGTCCCCTCCTTGTGGGCCTGATCCCACCATCAAGTCACCTTTCCATCCCCCATGGATGAATATGAACTCTGAGAAACATATAATATGGCCCAAGTAATCATCACCTCTGTAGAATCAAATATATGCATTCTTACGATGATTTTTCTAACCAAGGGTAGCCCGTAGACACACGCTTTTGGAATGAAACAAGGATTCACGAACAGATGAACACAAAATAAATATATAAGAGAGTCCCATAACATGAAACAATATTCCCCTGAAGAATTTCAGTTAGACTGACCTCCCATCCTCTCCACCAATGGAGCCCTTAAGTGTCTTTTTTCAAATCATCAGCTGACCAGCACCTACCATTGGAAAGCAGGTCCATAAATCATGGATACTTGGGTCCTTGGGTATTATAGGCTCCATGAATGAACCCATTAGAGACCATTGATGGAAGTGATATCTGAGAAGGGCCGATTGCATGTGTGTTTGACCCCCCATGCAATCACCCACTTGGACCAACAGTTCCTACAGGGTAAATTCAACCTTATTTAATGGATAATGACACAGAACGGGTAGAAACAAAGGAATGATACGTTCGATGAGAACCCACCTCTATAGAAAAAGGGATAGGTGATAATCGTCGTCGACCATTTCCACCCCACCCGTAAATGCACCACCTTAGTGGTGGAACTGTTCAACTCAAAGATATCCATGATGATGGAATTATCCATAGGGTTCTTACTAATGTGTTCTCATAATAATCTTCAAAAATAACTAGATCTTGATATGATACCCAATATAATTACCCCATCCTTTTTCACATGTTATTTCATTTTTTGAAGAATAATTATCCATAGAATACAAACCAAGGATGGTAAATTGATGTATCTTTGGAAGATTAGATACATAATTAGAAAGCATGAAACCAAATTAAAAAATGTTTTTTATTTAATATTAAATATGATCTCCTAGAAATATTTGAGACCACATATCTTCATCGAAAAACCAATGGAATTCATGAAAAATGGTTTGAGATATAAATACCAATATGGTAATAAAAACAATAATAAAGCATATAAAATTGGTCAGAAGTAAAAATTCAATGATATAAAAAGGCATGGAACATGAATAAACATATAAAATCATAATAAATATAACATTGGATCATATAATCATGGAATCTCAGAAATGTAGAATCAATATAAACATGACATAATCATGATTCAAGGCTCATTGAACATAGAGGACCATGATTCAAGACAAACCACAAAGTCTATTTCCTATGGTGCATGAAGCATGGATAACCAACAAGATCATTTCACATGGATCATGAGTCCAGGATAACCACACATATCAATGCACATAAATTCTAATGAGACTAAACATTACCAAAAAAATTGGAGTTCTATCGGGGATAACACATCATAACATGTTCATGCATATGTGTGCCACATGAATAATCAAACATAACTTATCAACTCAAGGGTTACCCATGGAATAAAATGGGTATCGTAATCATATCACAAAGCATATAGAATGGGAATTTCGTTATGATATTGATGGATGAATGGATTTAAAAATACATGGAAATTAGTAATTCAAATATAGAATAGATCATTATATGTGATATTAAACTGAATTGAAAACAAGTAAAAAGAGTGTTGAGGAATTTTTGAAATAAAACATGTTAATGCAGTTTAATGGAAATGTTTTGAAGATTAATTAAAATGAAAAAGGTGTATTTTTTATAAAACCATAAATAAAGAAATATAATTATTTATATTAAAGTGAGTAATTTTTAAAAAATAATTTTTTCTTAAATAAATATTATTGTGATAACTTGAAAATTAGAATGGAATCTGTCAGTTCTATTTGACTGGGTTTGCTTAATGTGAATAATTGAGAAGGAAACAATATTAAAAACATGAATATCCCAATAGAAGAATAAAAAATGATCTGGATACATGAGTTTTTATCATATAAATATAATTCAAAATAATTATATTAATATAAATAAAGTAACATTTAGGTAAAGAGAGAGTGTGGGTAACCAGAAGGAAAAAAATAAAGTTTCAGAGATAATCCCATACCTTATGTATGAAATGGTTTTGAACATGATCTTAATGTCCTGGATAATAAAATTATATCCATTAATTAATCCATTTATAACCTTTTTTAAATATTAATGAATTATGATAATTTTATTAGGTTCATTTATGTCCCTTTTTCTAAGATATAAGATACAATTTCATTGTTCTAGAGAGTCTATTTCCTTTGTTTTCACACATGGTTTACAAGATTAAATATATAAAAGATATAATTAAATGGGAATAGATATCCAGGATTGATGTTATATGTTATTAATGAAAATCCATACTATTAAATTGTTATAAAATTCATTTGGTTATTTGGGTAGAGGATTAATCATTAGATAAAATGTTGATGATAGCTATTTAGATTATTTTGGCATTTTTTCATCCTGAAATAGTTTTTTTTTGTTAGTTAATATTATTTATAAATATTTGTTCTATAAAATTAAATAGGATTTCATACACAAATTATATTCTTTTTAAAATAGATTTTCTTTTTGACATTTCTTGTAGGCGGTAATGGAAATTGAAAACTCATTGTCCTTAAAGGTGTTAAATCAGCACCTCATAGATGATGTTTTCATTTTTAGAATAAAGAGAGATATGAAGAAACATTATGATGCTTTTTTTAATAAGTCAACAAAAATAAAGTATATAAATGTTACTGGAGTTATCATGATAGTTGGATATGGGTATGTGATGAGAATATAAGAAAATAAAGAAACCTAAAAATAAATGAATAGAAAAGGAACGAGGTTTTTACCTCTTTAATTCTCATCCATGAGAACCTCTTTGATGAACTTGAGTTTAGTCATTTATTGAGACTAATGGAACCAAGATATAGGGGATATAATTGGTCGGAGGATTGGGTAAAAATTGGATAATATTTAAGGCTTTAGTGGTGTGAAGAAAAGAGGTGGTGATATGTGGTATTTATAGTTGATGAGAGAGAGGTGTTTTTTTTATTATTTTATTCATTATCTTATTATTTTGGATCAATTACATAAATAGTGTGAATTCTGGTGACTAAATTTAGTAATTTTTTCATGTTAGGTTGAACCAATGGTTCTAAAATAATAAAATCATCATGCATGGCTCAATTATTCAAATATTTAGCTTATACAGTAAATTAACGTATTTCACTATTCACCAAATAATAAACTATTTAAGAAAACGCCAAGAAAATTAATCGTAACCATTTTTTGATATATATAATTCAAAAATGAACACCATTTTAGGAAAATAATTGTCTAAATATGATAAATTTATCTTTTGATTCAAATTACCATTTATTCGAAAAATAACAATTTTTAAATTATAAATGATTTTATTACCCATTTTAAAATTAATTTATGTCTCATTAAATTATATTATAATCGTAAGGAAAAAAATACTAGTTTTTGAATATATTTTATGAATATTAATTTTCTTTCAAATCATTATATTATATAAAAAAAATTAAATAAACATTTATGTTTCACAAAAATACTAAAACAAGATTTATAATTATCAACACATTTAGTTACATACAAAATGATGTAATTGTATCATATTTTCATTTATAATGAGGTTGAATTTTATTCATAATTTTATATGTTAGGTTACTATTCTATTTGGATGGTTTACTATTCATAAAGGTCATATTACTATACCAAATTTTATGTAGCTATTCCATTGATTTGGTTTCCTTAAATTCTGTAAAGGCCACTTATTTCATTCATTAATTGCTTATAATGTTGGTAGTCGGTTCCCTATATGATTTTATGTGACATAAATATAAGAGGGGTATTTTATATTGATTGAATTTTGGGCCGTTATAGGTACCCAATGCATAGTAGAGGTCACACAGTGTGTCTGGAACTGTGTGAGCTAGGGCACTAAACCGTGAAAAATATCTCCAACATGTGATAGTGGATTTTTTCACGAGATGCATAAATTTTGTCAAACCTTGCTCCTATCCCATTTAAGGGTGTATCTTGGATATCGGGGGATGTAAGGTTGGTCCGGTATTTGGCCAACTGTGCTTGAAAACCATGTGAACACATCTTGGTGGGGGATTTTAGGGGTTTTACATTAAGTAATATTTAAACCCCATCCAATATTTCTCAATGTTCATTAGTAGAAAGAACTGTATTTTTTCCTCTCCCAAAGGATATCCATCCTCCGTGGTCAGATATTGAGAGAACATCATGATTCAGACTCTATTTTCATCACCATCAGAAGCATTGGAACCATAATGGCAAGATCTACATTTATCTTTATTCTTATTGTAGTTTATCTTATCAACAAGCTATTTTGGAGAAAGACCGTGTTGCCTATTTTTAGGGTTTTGGTCCATTCATCATATTTTACATGCTATTATTTTAATTAAAGGATGATACCTGATGAGTGGTTGTCTACCCCCAAATATTTGTGGTATATAAATTTTCAGTAAATGTTGAGGTGTTTCCATAGTATTTGTCGATGTTTTAAATGAATAAATTCTCATCTCATTTAATCAATGTGTGGTTATCATATTTGATGCAATGTACCGTTTTAATTTCTCCCTAATACCCATAGTAATTTATGTAATGTTTTTTACATCATGGATAGTACCCATTTGGGTGTGTTGGAATAAATGTTCCACCTGATATAAATTCTTAATTTACCGAACACCTCATCTATTGTTCTTATTTATATTTAATCAATAATTTCTGTAGTTAATTAATTTAATGTCATGATTTAATTAATTAAAATATTGTTACAATGACACACTACATTTTATATATTTATTAAAGTGAATCATGATTTTTTCACCATAGTTTATTATTCCTAAAATGACTATAATGGTTTAGATGTAAATCCATATTGTTATTATTATTAGTATATTGTGGTTATTAGATATTAAAAAACTCTTAAGGGACCTGTTATGAATTAAGTTCTCTACTCCCTTATGTTGGGTGATGGGAATGACATATCACACCATGTTACTCTTATTTGGGATATGGGTATGACATTCAACATTCCTTTTCATTGGATTTTAGGAATTATGGATCTACCCAACATTTCATGTGATGAGACAGATGTCTCACTTTCATACAAGAATCATGGGTTATAACCATTGTTTTATAATATGGCTTGTTTGACTATTTATGTATTCCTGAGTTACACCCCAGCTCAAGTTGGTACATAGTATCCACATATATTCCTATAAATTTCCTCATATATATAGTGAATTTATATGTATGATATATATATATGATTATTTATATATATGGTATACTAATCAGACATATTCTAGCCAAATCCAATGTAGGTAGAGTTTTCCAGGTGTCAAATAGAAACCCAATTCCAATGGATTTTATTTTTCTATAATTGTCTACTACTGATTATACTAGAACGCTGATATGATATGTATTGTAGATTGAATCTTCTGGACACAATTTGTTGTGGGATACTATGCTTACACCACACCCTACTCGGTCCATCGTTGGTACCTGATTAAAAATCATGAATGTAGGTGTGAGTGAGGGAAATAAAGCTATCCAATATGCTTGGTCTACATTATTGATAGCTTAGAGAATTGGAGAAAAGGTATGAGTGTATTATTGTGATGCTAGCCGAGCTTCCTTTTGGAATTTTTGTACTTTATTCTATCTTGTTGTATATGAAATTACCCCAAACCCCTTTTTTCCATTTTATTATATCAACATCCCATGAAATCATCTATATATGTAACTTCCATTGTATCTTGATCATTATTTTAGATTCTTGGATTTTAATGCTTCCACATTTGATTATTCTACTTTTTTCCACTATCATATATATTATATTATGCATCTTCTACTGTATAGTTATTTATTATTACCATTTTCCCACTCTAATAAGAGGGTATAGATTCCCAACCATACAAACATTGACCCTTTCTTCTAGTCGACAGCCTATGACCAACATGCTAGTCCACTTGAGTCAGTGTAACCTAATGTCTCATGACACTAATTAATTTGAACTCTGGTTAGGATGTTTCCTAGAATTTTGGGGTGGGGTGATATTTTAACATAAAAATAATTAACATGGATAAGAAAACATTATTTGAAAAATTAATTTAAATTTAAATTTAATGGAAATAGTATATGGTGATCTCTAATTGTTCTTTACACCTATTTTAAATTTACTTGTCCTTATATGAGTATTACGTTTGGTATGAATTTTTGGTTGCGTTTTAACTTTGTTCTCGATTATCCTCTATGATTCTACTATGCTTTTTTTACTGAACTCCAATATTAAAATCATTTAGTCATGTTCCCCCATTTATAAATGATTTATGAAATGAAAAATTATGTTGAAATAATAAATTTATATTAATCATAAGGATTTTTATGTTGTCCGATTGGAATAAGAAAAGTGTCACACATAAAATATCAAACCAATTTGTAATGAATCAAAAATTTATTTGTTTAAATGCATAAAAAATGTACTAAATAATAATAAATTCAAATTAAATCTAATAGAACTATTGAAAACCAAAAAATTCCTGAAACATGTAGAAAATTTTGTGTTGTAACTCCCTCTCTATGGGTGTATCTCTCTATCAATGATTACCCTTTATGTACCTATACACAAAGAGAATGATAAGGATTGTATATATCTCATTCATTATTTCATCTCTCCCTAGGAGGAACTTTGAGTGTTGTAAAGTATAAGGTCTTGATTTGAAAAAATATACTCTCTAAAATCTTTTTGTTTCACTCCCATGTTTTAACATACCATGATGTACTCAATAGAAACTTTTATAAGAAAATGAAAGTTGTTTTTTAATACAGATTTCATAATAACACTTGTGGGTCAGTTTTAGGCATATAAACAAAACTAAAATGAATTTTTAAAAGTTAGAGTATTTAGGGATTGAAACATGAATTCAAAATCTTTAATTAATTAGAGATCTATAATGGATATAGTCTCAAAAAACATACTTTTACACTTGAATATTAACAATTTTTGTTTTATCATAAAATACCTTAGTTTGGGAATCTAAATGGATGAAATATGAATAATTTTATTCCATACAGTTTTATCCCACAAAGAGCGAATATAGCCACGGAATTTTATAACCATATAATTTATATAATAATTTTAATAGTAATTTTAGTTAATTAATGTGTTGGATATTTTGTTTAGTTTCACTTATTTTATAGAAATTTCATAATGGGAATTCCAAATCACCTCTATATAAAATGAAAACATAAAAAAGTACAATTTAGATATTTATATGTGTTTAATATAAATAATTTTGACTATATGGGAAGTTAAATTAATTTTTATATAAGGATATTAGAAATGAAAAATCATTTTAAAACAGTGGTATAAGGGTCTAATAATAGAGTGAATCACCTTTTAATAAATCACTATTGATATATAAACTATGAATTAATCATGTAGAGTTAGATTTGGTTTAATAAAAAATAAAAAATAAAATAATTTTTGTTTATGTATTAATAAAGGGTATGTATAAGTAATATATATACAATAAGATATAATATGACTGTAATATTTTAATTAAATCCTATATAGTGTATTGAAGAGTAATCTTAAGTGGTATTGAATTCTCAATTTATTGAATGTAACATACTGAATTTGGGAAAACATTTATTTAATTTCAATAAATAATGATTCCTATATATGTTGGATGAATATTTCAGTACCCATCGTGACATTTAAGTACCTCATATAATAAAGATATTTAGGTGTCTATGAGAGTATACTAAAACATGTATATTTTATAGATATATATATTTTACTATAATGAATAAGATAGATAAATAATTGATATATGAAGTTGATATGTTTTCACTATTGATGTGGAAATTTGATTATTCATCTATTTCGGTCATACATGTAGGTGTTTCTACTGATTATAGTTCACTACAAACTATAATTGATAAATATGATGAGTTGAGTTAGTTTGAGAAATGTTGAGGTGTTTCTAGGATAAAGTGTAGAGAATTTAATATAATGGATTTTCCTTAAATTTATATGAAATGAATATTTAATAAATCTGATTATAATTTATTTATTAATTAAGGTGTTTGTAGACTAAATAATTTGGCTAATGAAGGAAAAAGATCAATGTTGAATATTGAGGGATGTTTCTTGCATTTTGAAGAAAATAAGGAATGTAATGAATTAATAAAAAATAAATGATACAGATTTGAATTATAATAGGAATTCATCCATTTTTCTTATCAAAAAGACATCTATATAAGTTTTTATATACATAGGGATAATTATTCTAATGAGATGTTTTTTAAGAGGATACATATGTGGTGTTTATTGATAGTTTATTAATTCACAATCTCTGAAGGTTTTGAAAATTATGAATATGATTTGATTTAGTTTAATGTAGTTGATGATTGATTGAATTAAATAACTTTAGTTGGATGAGATACTAAAAAATTTATTCTTTTATAATGAAAATAACTTGTAAATAAAACTGAAAATGTAAAATAAAACGTGATGAAAACCCGAAGTTATTATTGTTTTTTCAGGATCATTTTTTGTGATAAGAGATAATTGTAAACGTTTTTAAGAGTACTAGTTATTTCATGATAGAAATAAAGTATCTACATATGAATAATTTTCATGGAAAATTAGTTGTGTAATAATAACTCAAAAGTAATAAAGGGCATGCAAGAGAAACCCAGAATCCACATATGAGTAATATGTTGTTTTCTAATTCAATGTATGTTTTCTAAGATGGGAATAAAATATTAAAGTTTATATATATTAATTAAAAACATTATTAACTGACTATGTATGAGTAATTACATGGTTTAAAATGTTACAAATATTTAATAAATTTCAAAAATATGATTAAAATTTTTTAACATCAGATTAAAATGAGGATTTCATGGATCAAATATGAGTAATTATCTCTTCATTAAGAATAATATGATATATTTTTTGATATTTATAATTATTCATAACATTAACTAGATGATTCATTATTTTTATTTTGTTAAACACACTATATTTTTTAATTATCGGATATTTGGTTTTTTTGGGAGAATTAAATGAAACGTATTAGGGATTGTTTATAAGATTATTCAAATAATAAAGTTGTTAAATTGAAATATTTTTTTTCTGTATCATGAATATCGACGTCAGGATTTTCTATGTAATAATAATTGACTAGTTTCAAAAAACCATCATGAGACCAATCATAATAAATTTTCAAAAATATAATCATTGAAACTATCCACATCATCATGATGAGATTATTTTAAATGAGACTAGTTGACAAGAAAAAATATGAAAATTACAAACTATGATTTTATGATATATTTCTATTTAAATAAGTTTAAATTCATTGATATCTTGTGATAAATGTAACCGTGGGTCTAAATGAAACATAATATAGTATACCATTATAACCAGACATTAAATTGGTGTTGTGAATAATAATATCCACATTTTGCAAAAAATATTAATTTTTATTTGAAAATAAACAGAACAATAATGTAATAAATATTTAGTAAAGAAAATATGTGCTTCAAATATGTAGTTCTTACTAAAGACTCATTTTTTTGATGTAATAATTTGATTAATTTCATCCATTTTAAGAAATTTTATTTGAAAAAATTAATGTATGATACTTGGTTTTTCATTAAGATACAGATCCTTTTATATATTTTTAAATATATTTGATGTTTTAATTTTTGATTTGACACATAATCCATGCATGAGGGCTGGTTTGGTTGTTTTTGGAAATGAGTGTCATCGGGACTGAATGTAGGCTATAGGCCAATTACAAAATGTATAATTGTAATACATTGTATATTTTAATTACATGTTTTTTATTTTCTAGGGTGGACCAATTCATGACATGTAATAATCTTTTGTAGGAACGAAATAAAGGCATAGATGCTCAATATACAAGAGGGGGGGGGGGATGAATTGTATCCTTTAAAAATTCCTTTGGAACCTTTAAAGTTAGTTACGATTAACTATGTTTTCCTTAAGAAAGGAAAGGTCTAAGTTTAACAAATTATAACTTAAGCAAATTCACAACACCTCTAACACCAATTGAAAACATGGAAAGAGATTCCGAAAGTAGGTTCCAGAAATATGGTTCCGAAAATTGAATCTTAACAAAAGATTACAATATAAGATTCTACCTTAAAGCGTATAGAATCTAATGTTTAATAGAGTACAAGTAAGGAAGTAGAAGAAAGTTATACTTTCCTTATAATACAAAATTCAGCGGAAACAATCAAGTAGTAAACACTACAAGTAACAAGATATAAGCCTTTTAACTGAAAGAGAAGGGTATCCAACAACCTTGGATAAAGGTCCCTTGATTTATACTTTCAAGCAAGTATGTCTTACCCACACCAGGGTAATCCCTCGATACGAAGATCAGAGTCTCTGTCTTTCTATCCCCGCAAGCCCTCAACTTTAAGGTAGTTGGCAACCTCTGTCTTCCTTATCAAGGAAGCCCTCAACTTCAAGGTAGTCGGCACCTCTTTCTTCCTATCCCCGGAAGTCCTCGAATGTAATCACCAACATTCGGAGTCGCACGAAGCGTTGAGAGTTAATAAGAGCCTCTCCCTCTAGAAATCACATCAATAGAATGTATGCACAATGTTGAAGAAGTTATTCATCGGTTCTGAGCTCTTTCAAATGAGCTCCTATTTATAGGCAAGTTCGGCCTCCTTTCCAATGGTCATATTTTTCTTAAAAATCTGAGGGACCTATACACGTGTAACTTAAACAACAGTTAGTTTATAACAGAATAGACGACACTGTTTTATAACAAAACAAGTGTAACAGAATGTACGACATCGTTTTAAGTCTAATTTGAAAACTTCGGAGGGAAAGTTCGAAGTGTAACAAAAACAATTTTCGGAGTCTAAATAAGTTCAGAGTGTATAAATAAAAAGATAATCAGATTCTGTTTAATTGGTGAATTCGGAATGGGAATTCGGAATGAGAATTCGTTAATGAGAATTCGTCATCAAAATTTATAATGAGCATTCGATGTCAAACTTCATAAGGATTCGTATCCTGAATTCGGAGTAGAACTTAACCAGAGTTCGTATCCGGAATTCGAAATGAAACTTTATTACATTTCTCATCTGAAATTTGGAGTGAAACTTCCTTACAGTTCTTATCCAGAATTCGGAGCCTAAAACAGAATTCTTCATATCAAAGTTTCAACGATTCCGAGAATATAGAAATGAATCTGAATCTTATTATATGGATGAAAATATGATAAAAAAATTTTTTCTTACAAAATCTATTTTCCTTACAAAAGCAATTTTCCTTATAAAAGCGATTTTCCTTACAAAAGCCATTTTCCTTATAAAAGCAATTTTCCTTACAAAAGAAATTTCCCTTATAAAAGTGATTTTCCTTACAAAAGCAATTTTCCTAAAGATAAGGTGTTTGTGATTTTCAAAACAAGAAGGAATGGAAAAGTCATAAGGAAAACCTTATTGACTCAACAATCTCCCCCTTTTTGGAAAGCACAAACATCCTTACGAAAAAGAAATTCTAAGAAGAAAGAAAACATTGAGGCTTATCTCCTTTTTCTTATGGATGTAGATGAATATGACTAACTCCTCCTTAGGCTTTGAAACTCTAAGGATCGTATTCTAGATTTCCAGAATGATATTTCATTACGAATAATAAAGTCTTCTTTAATGAAAACCCCCCTTAGATAAAATCTTATTAGAGTTTGTTTCCTTTATCACCATTTGTTAAGATTCTTTTTCCCTTTCATTAGAGTTCTTTTCCTTCTCCCCCTTTGTGATTTTCAAAAAGAATTTGAGGGAATGGAAAATATAAAAAGTACCTGAAAAATTAGTAGTAACAAAAAAATGGACAAGCACAATTTCTATTAAGTTTGAAAATTTCAACAACAAAATAGTTAAGGTACAACAAAAGATCGGATCTGTCTATTTGGGATCTTTCTCCTTTGCCATGGACCTTTTAGAATAGTCTTTATCTTATTTAAGTCTTTATGATCTTCTTCAGCTTGCTTCTCTAAGACCACTATTCTTACAGATTAAGCTTAAATCTTTTCTTCCCGGGCTTTAAGATTTTCTTCCTGAACCTTTAATTTTTTTTCCTGAGCCTTTAATTTCTCTTCAAACTCAATCCGATGATCCCTTTCAAACATCCAGTTTTGAGAAACAGAATTCAGATTCCCATTCAGATCTCTAACTTCTTGAATCCGGATGTTCTTTTCATCTGTCATCTTCTCTTCAAATGAAGAAGTCAGCTCATTTATCTTCCTGACCTCAGACTCAAAAGCATCTTTAACATTGTCTTGAAATTCATCAAATATCCTCATCTATTCTATAGTCTTCCTCGACCAACTGGTCATCCTCTTGCAAGATCTTTTGTGGGCTTCATAGCCGACAAAGAAAAATTTGAATTGAGCTTCTATCTCAACACACTTATCCATGACCATGGATACAGAGTCTGATTTCTGATTCAAAGCATGTTGGAGCATCTAACATCTTGAACCAATGCTTGAGTAAGTCGGAATAGAACCTACCAACTTCTTTAAAGACTGAACAACAAAGTCATTCCCCAACGAAGATGACTCTGAATCCGAGACTCTTCTTGGAGAATTTTCTTCTTCAACTTTGTCAAGCTTTCTCTTTGAAGAACTACCAACTTCCTTTCTCTTCACCACTACTGAGATCGATGTATCAGTAAGAATTTTCTTTCCCATGTCTCTTTTCGTAATAGAATCCTGTTCCGAAGTTCTTTTTTCACTATCAGTCACTTAAATAATATTGTCTTCATCATCAGCAACTTTTTGAGCTACATCCTCTACGTTCTCCATTTGAGAAAAATCATGTAGAAGTTGTTCTTCTTCTGCATGATACGCTACTTCTTCTTCTCCTTGCTACTCATCATTTCCAGGAGTGACTAACTTCGAAGATTCGGCTTCTGAAGTTCGGAGCGACAGATGTTCCGAAGGTGTCCCCTTATAATCATCTACTTGTTTCAAAACACTCCAGTTTCACCACTGCCTTCAGCTACGGCTTCTTCTTCTTCCACTCGCTGAATTTTCTCTACTTCCTCAGCAGTCTTAGCGACAGCTTCTTCCGGAGCGACGAAATTTCTTCCTGGTGTCTCAGGAAGAGATTCCAAGGAAAAGGATCTCGGAACAAGAATATTTGCTGAAACCATCTCATTGAACTTCAACAATGCCTGAGAAACCTCTGCTTCAGAAAAATTCTTCTTAAGCTTCTTTTCATTGAATTGTTTTTCTAGCTCATCTGCAGTTCTTTCCTTCAAGGCCTTAGCCTCCACAGGATACAAGCCAAACTGAGGCTCCCCTTGCACTCTTTTTTCGTTGATCTCCCTCCATTTAGCAACTACCCCATCTAGGTAAGCTTTGTTCTTCTTTGGTTTTGGAGATGCGGAATGAACTTCCTTAGACTTGGGATTCTCTACCTAAACTTCAACTTCTTTCAACTTTATCTTACTTACTGGCTTAGAGGATTCCAGATCAGCAACTTTCAGAAATACTTCTTCTTGAGCGGGTAAATCAATAAACTGATCAATCTTCTTATCAAAAGATACATCCATCCTTTTGAGAGTGCCATCACTCACCAACATAATCTTGCAATATCTTGGCTTAGACTTGCACGCCTCCTTGAAAGATTCAAGGCACCGAACTATCAAATTAGAGAGGATTGCTGGGTACATTATGATATGAGCTCTCAGATTCCCTTTCTTAACATTCTCAAGAGTAATGAGAATGTGCTTCATCAGTTTAAACTTCCTCAGATTTATCATAAAATCTAGGATGTAGATCTCAATCTTCTTTAAGCTATCTTTGTCACTCTTCCTCGGTACGATAAGGCCTTGTACCCATAACTCTTGGATCCGGAAATTTGTAGACAGAGAAGCAATCTTCGGAGCCTTATCATCTAACAATCCGAGAGTTTCTAATGCTTTTTCCTTGTCGAAACTACCCTTTGAATCCGACAATACATGAGATATGAATTCAGCTTCTCCCTAATTATTCATCCCTACCAAGCTAGCTGCCTTGGAATATGAAAGCTTATAGGTCTTACCATAAGACTTAAAAGACAACTTCTCCCTTCCATCTTCCTTAAGAAAGGAGACTGTTTCCTAGAACTCTATTAGCAAATCTGAATAGACTTCATCTTGATTCCCAGGTTTCGACACAACAACATCTTCCCATCCATTAAGCTTAATATTCTTGGATATAAGGGAGTCATAATTTTTGAAGAAATCAGGATGAACCATCCTCTCTCTATATACTATCCACTTCGAAATCAGCTTAGAGGAAGAAATTTCTTGAGAAGCTACTTCCACAGACATTCGGATCTGAAGACCTCTGAGAAGTTTGGAACGGAGAAATCTGAAGTTCGGAACGGCTTTAAAATAGAGAGGCAGAGCTTCGGGACGCTGGAGCTTGAAAACCGATGTGGGACAACCATTTGGGGTCCCCTTTATATAGGCAATGAGAAAACGGTTCATCTTCCACGATTGATCGAATGGTTGTGACAATCTGAGATCAGATCTGACGGTCGAAAACCAATTCTCATGAAAACTTGAATCCGATCTTTTTGAGGTTTTATTAAAACACAGATTTAAGAAAATTATAATCTGAAAACAAAGTATAAGAAAATACCAGCAAGTAAAGTATGACTACGAAATCTTGGGTAAGAAAATCATAACTTTCGAATTGGCTTAGGATGATTATTCTTAATTGGTAACATTCTTAAGAAAATTACGAAAGAAAAAAAACATTACTATGAAAAGACAAAGTTCTCAAAACTCATTATGAAAAACAAACTCAGTACGGAAAACTCAGTACGAAAATTACAAAATTTTAAAACGAAAAACTTATTATGAAAGATTCGGTACGAAAATTCCGTTACGAAAATATCAGTATGACATTTTCCATTCCTAAAGTTTTCAATATGAAAATATCCATTCTGGAATATTTTAGTTCTGGAAATTCCCATTCCAGAATTTTAGTTCCGAAAAGTTTGAAAAACTGTCTTTGAAAAAAATTTTGTTACTCTAACAATCAAATGTACTCCCCCTATGAAAAGAAGTTTATTACTATAAGAAGACTTTTTCAACAGAAAGTTAATTAAGAAGGATTACCTTATGGTTATCATTCCTCACTTCTGTTTAATGTATTCAAATTTATCAAAAGGCAAGGATTTTCTGAAAATATCAGCAAGTTGATCTTGCGTTCCGAAAAACTGAAGAATAACATCTCATTTTTGTGTGTGATCCCTAAGAAAGTGAAACCTAATATCTATGTATTTTGCATGAGAGTGATGTGCATGGTTCTTACTAAGGAAAATGGAACTTGTGTTATCACACAAAATTTGAGTTTTAGTAAAACTTAAGCCATAGTCTGTGAGTGTGTGTTGCATCCACAACACTTGAGCACAACAACTTCCAGTTGCTACATATTCAGCTTCAGCAGTGGAGAGTGCTACAGAATGTTGCTTCTTGCAGGACCAAGAAACTAGTGAATCTCCTAAGAAATGACAAGTTCCGGATGTACTCTTTCTATCCATTCTACATCCACCAAAGTCAGCATCAGAAAATATTTTTAGAACAAAATCATTTCCAGATGTATAAAATAATCCTAGATCCATGGTTCCCTTAAGGTAGCGAAAAATTCTTTTTACTACCTTTAAGTGAGATTCCTTAGGATTGGATTGATATCTTGCACATAAGCATACTGAAAACATTAAGTCTGGTCGACTAGATATTAAGTAAATTAAACTTCCTATCATACCTCTAAAAGATGTTTGATCTACTGGTTTTCCAGCTTCATCAAGATCTAAAGAGTTTTAGGTACCAATATGAGTACTTATACTATTAGTGTTGTCATAACCATACTTTTTAAGAAGATCTTTAATATACTTATGTTGAGATATGTAGGTTCTTTCTAGTTTTTGAGAAATTTTAAATCCAAGGAAAATGTTTAACTCACCCATCATACTCATTTCAAACTCAAGTTTCATTAGACTTGCAAAAGAGTCGGTCAAAGATTGCTGAGTTGAACCAAATATGATGTCATCAACATAAATTTGAACAATTAATTTTTTTTTCTTATCATTCTTTATAAAAAGGGTTGGATCTGCATTTCCCTTAACATAGTTATTTTGAAGCAAAAATCCAGTGAGTCTATCATACAATGCTCGTGGGGCTTGATTAAGGCCATACAGAGCTTTGGTAAGTCTAAAGACATAATCAGGATGTTTTGTATCTTCAAAGCCCGGAGGTTGTTCAACAAAAACTTCCTCTTGAACATAACCGTTATGAAAAGAACATTTCACATCCATTTGAAAAAGTTTAAAATTAAAGAATGTTGTAAACGCAAGTAGAATACGAATAGATTCAAGTCTGGCTACTAGAGCATAGGTTTCTTCATAGTCTATTCCCTCTTGCTGATTATAGCCTTTAACAACAACTCTAGCTTTATTTCTTACTATGACTCCATTTTCATCACATTTATTTTTGAAAACCCATTTTACTCCAATAACAGAAGTCTCCTTAGGTCTTTCATCCAAGGTCCATACTTTATTCCTTTAGAATTCATTTAGTTCATCTTGCATAGCTTTGATCCAATCATTATCACCTAAAGCTTCATCAGTGCTTTTGGGTTCTAATTGGGAAAGAAATGCTAGATGATCTACTTCATTTCTTAAGGAACTTATAGTCCTTACGGGTTTATTTACATCACCAATGATACTATCACTGGGATGATTCTTAAGAAACACCTGATTTGGGTTTTGAAAAGCTTGTTCATCAACATAGGGTACAAAGTCTTCTGGGATAAATGTTTCAGGAATATCTTCCTGAACATTTTCCTTATTAGAAGGTTCTTCTATCAAAGGCTGACAATCATTTTTTGAAAATACATCTGAGAATGTAGGTTGGGAAGATTTGAAAAAAAAGGATCAGACTCATCAAATTTTACATGCACTGTTTCTTCAACAGTACAATTATTTTAATTAAAAACTTTATAAGCCATAGATGTTGTGGAATAACCTAAGAATATTCCTTAATCATATTTTGGTGCAAATTTATGTAAGTTATCTTTAGTATTAATAATGAATACTTTGCAACCAAAAACCTTGAAGTAGGATAGTCTTGGTTTTATACCTTCCATAACTCATAAGGAGTTTTATTAAGAAAAGGTCTAATCAAAACACGATTTATAGTATAGCAAGCAGTACTTACAGCTTCAGCCCAGAAATATCTAGCTATAGAATATTCACTCAACATGGTTCTAGTTATCTCTTAAAGAATTCGTTTTCTTCTTTCAACTACAACATTCTACTGAGGAGTTCTAGGTGCTGAGAAATTGTGAGTAATACCTTTTCTACTACAAAAAGTTTCAAAATCAGAATTTTGAAATTCTCCTCCATGATCACTATGAATAGTTTTCAAAGGAAGGTTTTTCTCATTTTTAACTTGAGCTCTAAAAATTTTGAAATAAGAAAAAGCTTCAAACTTCTTTGGTAGAAAATAGACCCATGTAAATCTAGTGTAATCATCAATAAGAACAAACACATAGTATTTGCCTCCAATACTTCCAGTTTGTGTTGGACCAAAAAGATCCATGTGCACTAACTATAATGTATCAGTTTTTGAGACTTCACATACTGATTTAAAACAATATTTATGCTGCTTGCCATATTTACAAGGATCACAAACTTTAGAAGAATCAAATCTAAGCTCTGGTAGATCCTTAACTAGTTTCTTCTTAGAGAGTTTACATAAGTTCCTAAGGTTACTGTGACCTAATCCTCTATTCCATAACCAGGAATGGTCTTCCATTGCACTTAGTCAAGGTAAATCTTGGATCCTGAGGTCTTCTAGATTCAAAGTGTAAACATTCTCTTGCCAAATGGCTGAGAGAATAAATTCTTCCTTAGAATTGTGAACTAAACACTTATCATTCCTAAAATTCACAAGGTATCCATCATCACATAAATGACATATGCTAATGAGGTTGTGCTTAAGACCTTTACCAAAAAGAACATTTGAAATCAAATTTTTTCCTAAAAGAACAATATTACCAATGCCAACAATCTCTCCCTTAGCATTGTCTCCGAAAGTTACCTTTCCTCCTTTCGTTTTGATAATCTTTTCAAAATAGCTTTTGTTACCAGTCATGTGTCGGGAACATCCACTATCCATGTACCACGTATTTTTGTTGGTACTCTCTTTATTTTCCTGAAATCAAGAAGAAAATTAGACTTTCAGAATCTAAACTTGTTTGGATCCGAGATTTCCAGACAAAAAAATTTTAGGAATCCACATCTTCTTTGAGAAAACAGCTTTATGAAAACCCAGAGATTGGGTTTTGTTTAAGGAACAATTCTTTGCCCAATGACCACCACATTGACACTTGGTACAAAATGGGGCACTTTGAGGAAAAAAATATTTGTTACTAAATTGGTTTTTCATGGGTATAACCAAATCCGGATTTATTTCTTAAAGGTCCTATTTGGGAATACTTTTTATCAAAATTTTCCTTACCATGGGTAAAGTTTGATAAACACTTCATTAAGGAAAAAATTTCGGACTTGAGTTTTAAAACCATGTTTTTATCCTCAAAATCATTATTTTTTGAACTAGATCTAGGCTCGAAAACATTTTTCTTAGAAATTACTTTATCTAATTCTTTAGAAAGTTTGTTCTTCTCAGAACATGCTTCCTCAAGATTTTTTGAAATACTTTAAAAATCAGCATTTTTCCTATCAAGAAATATAGAACGACCTGATATCTCTTTTGTAAGAATAGAATTCCTAGAGTTTGCCTTATCATGTTTTTTATTGAGTTTAGAATTCTTAATCTCAAGAAGTTCAGCAAACCTAGAAACTTCTTCATAAGTAGGTAAAGTATTTTCTTCATCAGAAGAGGATTCTTCATCAGAAGAGTTATAATACTTACTATCATTAGAATTTAATGAAACATTGGTCAATGATTCAGCATTTCATACCTTATCCATAAAACAATGATTATCAATAGGTAATTTGGCTATAAGACCAAGATTCTTCTGTCCTGAAGATTCGTAATCAGAAGATTCATCTGAAGAGTCACCACCACTGGCACTCCAGGTGTCACTAACTTTCAAAACTTTCTTAGCTTTGGCTTTATAATACTTCTTTATGTTCCTGTCTGAATGCCTTTCTTTCCTTTCTTTCTTTTTGAGAAAAGGGAAATCTAGTCTAATATGTCCAGCTCTATTGCATTCATAACAAGTAACTTCTCCATCTTTCTTATCTTTCCTTTCCTTTTTCTTATACTTGGATTGGAAATTTCTCTGGCCAACTATCTTGTTCATCCTTTGAGCAAGATTAGCTAACCCATTTTCCGATATTTTACTCTCACTAGAATCTGATTGAAAAACCATCTTCTTAGACTTGGATCTGGTTACTCTCTCGAGAGTCTTAGATTTCATATGATTTGATGTTGTTGTAAAAGCAAAAGTACCATTTCCATTTTTCTTCTTGATGTTGTCAGCATCTCTTTTCATTCTTGTTTCATGTTGGAGAGGAGTTACAAATAACTCATCAAGGGAAATTTGAGTGACCTTCCTGTTCTCATCTATAACAGTTCTTTTGGATTCCCACTCATTGGGCATAATATCAATTATCATATCCACAAGTGCTTCATCATCTGACCCTTTTTCTCCCATAGACTGTAGGCTGTTGATGATAGTCATAAATCTCTGTTGAACTTTACAAATTGGTTCTCCATAAGGAAAATTAAAGCCATGATATTCAGCTCTAAGCATAGCTCTCCTAGTCTCAATCACCTTAGAAGTTCCAAAGTGTGTAACCTCTAACTTCTTCCAAATACAATTAGCTGCTTCACAAGAAGAAATTTGGCTATATATATTTCTGGTCATTTAACATAGTAAAGTATTGCGTACCTTATAATTGAGTTGATATTCTTGCTTCTCCTGGTTAGTGAAAGTTCTAACTTCCTTATCAGGAATTTTATAATCACCAGTAAGCATAACAAAGTTGTCCACTCCAGTATTGATAACAAAATTTTTCATTCGATCTCTCCAGTACTCATAGTCATTACCATAAAAAATTGATGTGACTTTCACATTTCTTTCCATAGAAGGAGTTTCTCTGATTGCAACAACCTTCTTCTTCATCTTCTTTGCCTGTTTCTTCTTTCTATTTTTCTGAGTCTTGGCAGATATCTCCATTTGAGGCTGGTTACTCATTTCCTCAAATCTTCACTTCATAAAGAATCCCTTGGATCTTTTAGAGGTAACCTTCGCTCTGATACCAATTGAAGTGCCCAGATAAGTGTGAATCACTGAGAGGGGGAGGGGGTGAATCAGTGATCCCTTAAAACTTTTTACTAATTGATTCTTTATCAATTAAAACTCTATGGCTGGTTAAAGCCTCGATCCACTCTTCTTGTATCTCTCACCTTTCCTCGAATGATGCAGTAAATATAAAGGCACTGGACACAAGGATTTACAAGGTTCGGCACCAAAGGCCTACGTCCTTGCCATGTTGGTTATACACCCCAACATGGTTTCTCCATTATAATCAGTTAGTATTACAATGGTCGATACAGAGTCCCACTATATCTCTCCTGAGTCCCACAGGAGGGTCTTTATACTGCATCCCACAGTGTTACCAGAGTCCCACTGGCCTGCTCCAGAATCCCACTGAAGACTTCTTCCACCCTGAGTCTCACAGGGGGCTTCTCCTGGATCCTCGAGTCACACGAGTAGCTCTTCTTCTCTTTAAGCTTCTTCAAGTATCTTCAGTAGTCTGGGATAAAGACTGTTGGCCTTGCTCTGTACCTCTGATCACTTGTGATGATCAGGTCTTCTCGTCTTGCTCAGGCTTTATCACCTTCTTCTAAGGATGACCTGGCCTCTCTCTTCAAGAATCTTCAACAGCCTCTGATAAGGTCTGTTGGTCTTGCTCACAGCTTCTGATCACTTCTATTGATCAGGATCTTCTCAATTACTGAAAACTCAGGCTGATGATGTCTTTAACTTTAGTCTGGCTTCAGTCTCACTTCAGAACAACTTCATGCACTAAGTGCATGGCAACTCTGCATATTCATGCACTGATTGCATGTCTTCTCAAAACCTTCTTCAAGAACTTTCAGTCTTGGTCAAATCAGATGCACACAAGCAGATTTGACTTTTTTACGTGTGCACGTGCGTGCATGCATGCATGCACTTCCCTCTTTCTTCTCTTGGTGCAATAAACCCACAAAGGGTGTAGTATCTTTAAGCACACACCAGCTTCTCACTTCTTCACACACTTTATTCAATTTTCTTACACACTTGAATGTGTGTTATACTTTACTGTGGATGTCCTCTTCCTTCAACTTCTAAATGCGTACACTTTGTACACACCTAGGTTCAGCCTTCTTTGTTACTTGTTCAAGTACACATAAATTGTTCTTTGTTTTGCACACAATTGACTTGGGCCTCTTCCCACTTCTTGTTTCACACCCTTAACCAGTAGGTTGTTCTTCAATTTTGCACACACAAAATGTGTCTTCACTTGGTGCACACACAAGGCATGAAAGCCTCGGGTCCTCTTCTCCACTTGGCACACACTTGGCCTCGGCTTACTTCCTTCACTTTAGCACACACACACACAATGGTGTGATCTCGGCCTTCTTTTGCTATTCCACCCGAACTCCAAAGGAGGCGCGCAAGGGGTGCGGCCAACTTATCACTTTAATCACCACGTTGGGTGTGGGTGTCACTGGCCACGCAAGTGCACAAGGCCACAAGGGCGCGCAAGGTGTCAAGCACCTCGGCCACACAAGCTCCTCCTGCCGCGCAAGTTTGCGGGCAGTGAGGGCTCCTTCTACCGCGCGAGTACGCGGGCAGGGACCTCCTTCAGAGCCTCGGGTGGCTCTGGAACTTCAGCCGCGCAAGTGTGCACGATGGCTTCAAAACTTCACGAGGCACATATGGCACTCACGGGACTTCGAGTTTTCAACAGATCAGTAAGCACAATGAGAGCCTCGAGCTCTCCTTATATAGGCAGAGGGATGCCTCTGTCCATCCGCGTGTTAAATCTTGAATCACCGAAGATTTCGGATCTTCAAAATCATTCCAAATTTTGATTTCTTTCCTCTGTTTCAACGCGGGTTCTTTTATTTATTATTTTCTTCACGTGCATGCGACTTAGAACTCATGCACGGCCTCTTCTCTTCTATTCCATGCAAAACACGAACCCATGAAGCCTCGGAAACTTCATTTGCCTCGACATTCTTCGAAATCTCCCGTTTCACGTATGCATGTATACTTTTATGCATGGATGGGTTCAGTAGAGCCAGACGATCTCCATGGAGGTCTCGGTTTGCTCGGAGGTGGCCGGGAACTCAAAAACCGTGCTCGGGTTGCTCCTGGTTCGACGGAGGCACGCGGGGAGACTCGGGCAAGCTCGAGGTAGTGGACGACTCCTCAACCGTCGGATCCGGAGTTTGAAATACATCGGACGGCTGGATTAGATCGCGGCGCGCGGCAGATGAATCGTGCGGCGCAGATCAAGCGCGAGATCGCTCGGACGGCTGAGATTTGCTCCCGGGGATTTTTCCGCGTCCCACCTCGAAACGGCGAGTGGTTTTGCCGCGGTTTATCAACCATCTGCTCTCCGCTACTCCCCAGTTGAACTTCTCCCCTCACAGTGTCGCCCCGCACCGTGTTCTCTCTGCGGGCGCGCTCTGCGCCCACTATGCTCCTTCAGGCGCGCCACTAGCACCCACTATGCACTGCTTGACACTCGCGGGTGCGCTCATGCGCCCCTACCGCGCTCCTCCAGGCGTGCCCCAGATGCCTATGCGGTGTCTTGGGTGCGTCCTGCCGCCCTGGGCTTGCCCCATGGGTTCCCCCATGTGTGTGGTGCCTAGCGCCCATGCCTTGGGGTTGAACCCTCAAGGTGTCCTTGGCTGGCCAATTTTTTGCTAGTGTAAAACACTAAGTAACTTTGTATAAAAACAAAGTACCAAGTGTAATATGCCAAATTCCACTTCTCCCAAGCCATTCTTCCTCTTCATTTCTTCTCATCTTCTTATTCATTTGAATTCCTCAATGCTTCTTCTTCATTATAATTCCTCCAATTCTCTTCAACATTTATTCATTACTTAGGAATGGAATTCCCGAAGGTTCTTCTTCTTCAACCGAACTCCTGAATCACTTAAATTCTTCAATGTGCTTCATTGATCTAATCAGAGATCAATTGGATCTTCTTCTAATTATCATGCACTAAGTGATAGTGCATGGACTTCTTTAATCCACTTCATCCACTCAGTGGTTGTGGATGGATCATCTTCCTCTCCTCATGCACTGTCAGTACAATGCATGGTCTTCAAACATTGTTGTGACATTGTATCCAGTTGATACAAGTTATTAGAACATTAAGAACAGCTCAACAATCGTCTGATATAATGATGCTCCATCATCATTCATTCTTCAAATGTTGTCACTTAGTATCATCTTGATACAAGTATTGAAACATTAAGATCAGTTCTACAATCGTCTGATATCCATAGAGAATGTTTCAACCACAACATCTTATGTCACATAGTGAATCTCCTAAGTGAAATGCATCTTAGTACCATGGCCATTCTCCATTCATCACCATAACCATCACAACCTTTGTCATACACATATTGAAACTCCTTGATATCCATCCATTCATTCCTTGACAACAACATACCTCATTGACAACAAATGCAACACAGTACACTTCAGTATTGATGATCTATTCGACCAGATCTTGGGAGAACTTGTTTTTTCAATGATTCATATGAGATCAGGATTACATTAGGTGAGGGATTGAAGAAGAGAAATACCTTGTATAGATTCTCATAGTTGGTATAGTATGTATGAGTATCTCATTAGGTCGGTCAATCTCAAGAATATGCCATCTATTTTTATGGAACTTGTGAACTGAGTTTTCCATCCTTAACAAGATTTGTTTCTGGTTGAATTCATGGATAATATATTGAGTTTATCAAAAAATATAAATGACTATGAAAAAAATCTTAACATAAATTGTATATACTAATATGGTATTAGTTATATGATATGGTCACAAAGTAACACTTTTATATAGATAAGATTTAATTACTGGGTCCTATTATCTCAGAGATATGAGTATATATTGACCTCAAAAAGCTGAGAGCTATAGTTTCTTAGGAGAATCCCATGAATATATTTTTTCATAAAAATTATCTTGGGGATACATAGTTATTACACACATTTAATACAAGACAAATCACACTTAGAGGGACCTCTTATCAGATTTACTAAGATGACTTATATATTTTTATTGTTGATACCTATGAGACAAACTTTCAGGATTTGAAAGGGATTCCGACATCAAAAATGGTCGTGATTCTTCCAGAGCAGAGAATAATCTATACAGAACATTATGAAACATTAGGTATTAGGCTAGGAAACGTTTTGATATAGGAGGAGCGAGTCAAGGGGTATGATTTTCTTAATTTGGGCCACATGATAGGAAAACCCTGAATCATAATCTCAAGTTAGTCATCGTTGTACATGCCATGCACTATTGAAGTCACTGTATTTGAGCTGAGTGTTTTGTGGCATGCACATACTATTAATTCCTTATGTATATTGTTACACAGTGTGACTAAAATATGTGTAAATTAAGGATGGTTGAATATATACAATCTATTGACATCAATAATTCTTATACTATTGAGAAGTTAAATGTAGTTGTTGATGCACTGAGCTAGAGGAATCAACTACATGAATCAGATGCAGATAGTAGTGAGTTACAATTTATGGACATTTTTCAGAGATGTACTTTGAGTAGTATGATGTTTAAGGGAAGACTTTTATCTTATCCATAGCATTGACAGACACTCTTCCGGATAGAGTATGGATAATATAGTGGTTAGATTCAGAGTTCCTAGACTTATGGGATGGTGTATAAGGAGAGGAACCACCTCATAGTTTGATAATTGGTGAAGATGATATTTTACATAACCATGATTTCATTTTGGGTCCAACTGACATACATGAGGACCTAATGTAGGTTTTTCATGACAAATCATGGTAAGTACATCTCTATTTTTCTAAAATTTATCATGACATATTCCATAAATACTGGGGGCTGGTGATGAATCAAGAGGAAGCTATATTTTCCCTGAGGTGTTTCACCTGTCAGTAGGTGAAGGTAGAGCACCAGTGACAAAATTATGATTTACAACATCCTCTTATTCCTGAGTTATAATTTTATGATGTTGTGATGGATTTCATTATTGTGTTTTTTAGGTCACTTAGATGTAGTGATGCTGTGAGGGTTATTGTGGGTAGGCTCACAAAGGACTCTCATTTCCCACCGACCAGGGAGACCTTCTCATTAGATGATCTTTGGAGGTTTTATATGATTGATATTGTGAACCTTCAAGGGTTTTCACAAACCATTGTATGGAAAAGGGTTCACCAATTTACATCTCAGTTTTGGTAGAGTCTAAAATGGTATATGGGTACATAGGTTCTTATAATCATGACATACCACCCAAATAATGAATTCATGTTAGATGGAAATATATTGGTAATAAAGGACATGATTATATCATGAATTATTTATTTTATGGTCTATTGGGAAAGGCATATAACTATGGTTTAATTATTTTAAAAAATTAGCCAATAAGAAATTGAACATATGGAACCCTATAAGGATTTTTTATAGGACATATTTGTATCCCCCTATGATTTTTAGAGGATGGATATTCACAATTTCATAGAAATCACCTCATGAATATTACTTCGTAATAGTTTTTGTAGATTATAAAATAGATAGATACTATATTGAATTAGAATAAATAATATGATAATCACCATTGATGGCCTATATAGTTAGAGGATGAGGTTAACCCTTTTTAAATATATCACTATGTTTGATACAAAGACAAATTAAGCGATAGGTTAAGCTATCAATGTGATATGATGGGCCATCCATGTTTCTGGAGAGATTCAATCTATTAGCCTCTCAGTTACAGTTACATAAGAGGTACCGATCCATGGATGACATCTTCCATTTATCTTAGTTGTGATGATATCACTATGAACCATATAAAAATCTATATATTGGTGATAGAAAGTTACATCTTGATGTTTACTCCAAGGAGAGTCCAATTTGAATCAATAATAGAGGTATGGATGCTCTATAAGGGTGGTCAGTTCTTCTAGTATGGGAGTTATAGCATCACGTCCGTTTATAGGATGAGACTTGGGAGTGGGATGACAACGTACATGCTTAGTAGATATAGTTATTCTCAAAAGATTATTAATGACCCATAGAAGGTAGATTCGAGGATGAATTTCATTAAGTACAGAATATGGTAGGATATTTTGTTTTTTAAGAGGTATGGATCCTTTTATTTTCAGTTCAAATATCATTTAATTTTTCCATTTGTATTAGACCCTTAAGTAGAGACCATGGTCCGGTTGGGTTATTTTTTGAAAGCAGGATGGTGATGTGGAATGTAGGTAATATATAAGATATATACATGGCATGTAATTGGAATACATGAATTTTATGGATTACACAATGTATGATGGCCAGGGCAGGCCAATTCACGAGGTGCTATAAGATTTCCCTAAAATGGAAATATTGAGATCTACGCAACACATAATAAATTACTATTGATTATTTTATAAATAAGTGTCAAGGAATATATTTTTGATATAAATACTCACCTCCTCCCTTATCTCACATAAAAGTGTTCCTATGAAATCCCAATTTTAGTATTTGGTGTTGTTATGTGATCTGGACTCCGCTTCATTAACCGTCGGTCTCATTGGATCCTCTATAGTATGTTCCCTATTAATCTTTCACATATTTTCTTTTCTCTTCCCCTAGAAAGAGTTATTTGGTTACAAGATAATATGCCTATTTCTATAGCATTCATATGTTCTTCCTTTTTCTCTATCTGACTCAAATCAGAGGATGATGCTAGATGTGTTTTCTACTAATTTTATATGGTTGATTGTATGTACATTTCTTTAAAGATTTTTGTTTTATATACCTTATTTCCATCATGATACATGAAAACCATCACGTGCTTCCATAAAATTAATTTAATGTCTTATTATAATATTCAGAAACCTGTTAGGTTTGAGTTGACTAACTATTTTTATTATTAGTGGGTGTTATCCCCAACATAGTATACCTATTGGGTGGTCCCTTGTATATTACCTTTGTTAAACCACCCTGCACGGTGTGTCGAATCTCACCACTTATTTTGGGATTCTGAATAAATTTAGTTAGAATTAAATGACTGAATATGATAGGGTTATGCCTCATTTTCATATGATTATAATATTTTTAAACAATTTTTAAGTTTAAATTAAAATTGTTTAATGGGTTGGATAAAATCATAGATTGTGAATAGTTATTTTATGATTATGGAATTTATTGGTTAATTGATAATGGTAGTGGATTCCATGGATTAGATCATTGGATCTTGATTCCTTTAGATTCCACAGAAAAATCTAGTCTGTGCATCTTGGTTATGGCAGTGAATTCTATTGAAATTTCTACTCCATAGATTCTGATTCCATAAGATCCCACAGAAATTGATACTCGATTTATCATTATTGATTATGGTAGTGGATTCCTTGGAAATTTATACTCTATAGATACTGATTCTTTAGGTTTTTAAAGGCCTTATTACCCCTTGGATCCATCTTGCATGGGATCCAATTGGATATGCTCTGTCAACATACTCCTTGGACGACCCCAAAGTCATTACTGAGTTTCCGTCGAGATGATCCATGGACTTAATGGGTATTCCTCAGACTTTAATGAACTAGATAAAAGCCCTCATGGCATGACATTGGATTTCATATCATATTTCATTTTCATATGTTATACACTTGATTAAACGGGCTGGCCATTATAGCTTTCTTTTTCGATGATTTGTTTATAGTACTAGTTTGGGAATTTTATTATAGTTGTTATACTAGAATGTATCAAATTAATATTTATGATTATTCTTTCCCTTGTGTATTGGATATTGAAAATTATTTCCATGGATCCATATTTGGTAGGATATGATCACATCTGCTTTTGAAACATTAATTTTATTACCATTATACTTGTGATATTCAACACAATACATCATTATCATAAACTCAGACTTGGAATATTATAGACATCATTAGTGGTGGACTATTTTGTGTCATGTCACACTCTTTTTGGGCTATTGTTGGGTACCTAATCAAACTTCATGGTTATAGGTAGGGAAATGAGAAAGCACCAACTTTATGATCATGGATTTGGTTAGGGATCAAGAAAAGTGGATAATTGGACAAATCAATGATCATTATGCTATCAGAATATTTTATTTTTTTTTCTTTCATGTATTTGGATTCAGGTATTTTATTATGTTAATGTTTTCATATACTTTGTTCCTTTTGTATACAAACATGACAGGATCATCATATTTTATATGACACTGCTTTTAGATTACTTATTTTACTATCATTTGGTGGTTTTCCTTATATTTTTTATATTATGATTATAATAGATTATTTTTAATGTCAATACATATGTTCTACACTCTAACATTATGATATAGTCTCCCCAGTGACCCACCCTATGCCCTCACGAATTTTTATCATCCACTAGCCTACATGGTGTCATGCTTGAGGCCTTGTGACCTCGTGGCTTAGAGAAACATTTAGTAGATTCTAGGTTGGTATGTAAGAATTAAATTATTATTTTAAATCATCAAATGAAAAAAATATTAAATTTATGTTATGGTAATTTTCATAAATGAATGATTTTTTGATGAATAGTGAAAATAATGATTTTTATTAAAAAAACATATTTTCTTTTAAAGGATTTACCAAGTACTACTTTTTTAAAATGTTTTTAAATATAAAATCTTATAATTTATATTTTTAATAATCCAATTCAATTCATTGGAATTATTTATTTCTCAGATTTTTGTACAGACACGTTTTATACATAAGAAAACGATTTTCTGGAAAACAACTTTTCATTACATTTTATGGGTTTAATTTTAAATTAAATTCTACATCTACTATTCAATGAATTTTATAAAATGGATTACATATTATTAATAATCAAAATTAATATTATATAATATGATAATCATAATCTTTTTCAAAATAAATAGTATTGATAGTGAAAATTCATTAATGTGGTTAAAGTTAAAATGAGTTTATTAGGGAAGGGGTTCAACCAAGAGGTAAGTGTATGTTTTCGAATGAAATATATCTAAATCCAACGATATTCTTTATTTATATCACAATATATCCCTAAATTTTATATGTATCCATTTTGATGTGTTTTTACAAGATTATGACATTATTATATTCAAATCATTCAATTTATTCCAAGTGTGTCCTATCACTCATTTATAGGACACCCCTACTTTCTATTCTTTACATAACATTGTGCATTCCATGTCCATAAAACCATACCCAGTTATACTATTAACATTACTATAAAATAATTAAATGTGTATTTATTCTTGAAATATCATTCTAATAATCCTTAAAAAGGATCTAAAAGAGGCTAACTGATAGAGATGAAATAATCTTTCCCAACAACTTTCAAATTATTTTCTCTTTTAACATTTCATAATATTGTTTATGCACCTAAAATAATAAATTTAGTATATAAAATATACTAAAATGTTATTATTATTATAAATCAATTATTCTTATCCATTCTTTTCTATCAAATGGGAGGTGAATGTATCGCTGTTTCATATGTCTAGACTACCACCTCCACGTTACAATACAATTCATTTCCCATAAATATATTCCATGGACGGTTATTATGATGTATTAAATTTTTATATATAATATTTATCAAATATTTATTATTATATATTTATAATATCATATCTACCGTATTATATTTATATCCAGTATAATGCGATAGCGTTTGTTGTGGGTACATGTCGACTACCACCTCTTTGAAGAGAGGTGATTCTTTTTTAATTTATGATTTACATGGATGGTAGTAAGGATATATTTAATAAATATATATGTTATATAAAATATGATATTGAATATATAAATATGAATTATTATTTAACTTTACCACAATAAATCCCTCAAAAAGTGAAAAAAATGGTCATGCGTACATATGTCCTATCTTCTATGTGAATAGTGTAATTCTTATTTTTATATCGACCTTTTATGGATGGTTATATATATATATATATTGAATGTATGCGAAATTTGTATCAGGATTAAAATTTAGAGTTTATTGAACCATGGTCAATGTATATGTATTGGAACTACCGAACCAAATTTCTCATGAAAAAAATAGATAACGCATGAAAACAATGATTTTAATAATGAATTTTTAATAAATGGGGGTATCAATTTAATTATTTTACCATATATTATAGTATAAATATATAAATTATTACAGAAAAGGTGAATCAAATATTTGTATTAACATACACACAATGAACTGCATTTCTAGCCATCATGACCACTCAATTATTTTAATATTACTATATATGTATCCATGTTTATTTTTGGATAAAGTCTTTTCCTTTATATTTTTATATTTTTTTGATTAAAAATACTTGACTTCAAAATGAAAATGGAAAATTACTAAAAAATATTCCAAATATCTTTCAAAGAATTTTTTTATTTATGATAATATCATTTGATGTTACATATTTTTTATTATAGATATTAACCAAGTATAGAATCCTATTTATTTTTCTATGTTATTTATTATTATAATGATTAGTTTTCTTATAATCCCCATTTAATTTCTTTTTGATTATATTATAATGAAAAATCAAACATTTTATGAATCCCATTCATATTCCTTGGGTTATGATATGTTGAATGTTTTAGGATATTGTTATGTAAATTTATATTATTTTCATTATGAGATAGGTGGAATAAAAATCACATATCACATCAATCCATTAGGTAATGTGGGATATCTCATCAGACAACAAGTACTCAAATGATATGTTAATCCAATATTGTATGCGAATTTTTCCACTATGATAGGATTAGGATTTAACCTTAGATAAGGATACGATAAAATGATGAGTCACCCCAATAAACATTGATAGTGTTGTTCGTGATACTTGATGAAGGGAATTTTTTTATTTGATTATGTTTAAGTCACAAAAATCTGTCATATGCCAATTTTATTCTCTCATGGATCTTGTTATTTGATTCTTTTATGATCTTGTCTTATAAAATGAAAATTATTTTTACATGATTCTATATTTTGAACTTGGATATGATGGGTGTTGTTTAAAAATATTAATCTCAATTATCATACCCTTGTGATCATTTTATGATAAAGATTTCACTAATAACTCATTTGATTACCCTTACTGAGAATATGATGCCACCAATTCATATAATTCTTTCCAAATGTTAGGAAGAAAGGTTTAAATTATTGTATATTTAAAAATATTTCTAGTAATTTTTAATTTAGAGGGAGATTATGTTGATCATAGATGAACATGTTTTCTATTTATCCATGTATCCAAAGACACTAAACCATTATGATTCATGTAAGGAACATTATGTTATGTATTTAATAATCAGCCAATAAAATGTAATATTTATGTATTAAATGCGTTGGTTTCTATAATTATAGTGTGAGATATTGGTATATATTGGAATATAACTATAATAGAAAGATCTTGTGTCAAAGGGAGTAATTATTATTACAAAATTCCATAAAGATCCATTAAAAAAGAATACAAGGTGAAATTTCTTACATAAATAGTATGTTGATTATTCAAAAGAATAAAAGCATGTATTTTTATTTAATATTTACATTTTTATGATGTTAAATATGGTTGACACATTCTTTATTCAAGATATACCATTATACTAGGATTCCACTCTTTTCCTGAGAAGAAGATCTATATGTTATTATTAGAAAGTTATTAATCTTTTTTAGGTTTTTTATTTATAATGAAACTATTTATAAACAAATAGAATCATGTATTATGACATTTTCAGGAGATAAAACTTTCTAGAGTAAATGTTTTGGGAAATGTTTTAAATAATGAGAACATTATCAATGGAATCTCAATTTGGAACAAAAAAGTTTGTCATATTTAGTAATATAATATTATATAATGAACATCCAACACATGATAAAACCAACTATATTATAATTTAATCATTTATTTTATATAATAATTATATTAGTAATAATTGAATGAATTATAATGGGGTTATCCAAATAATTTACATTCTGGCAGTGTTAGGTATTTGGGGCCTTTATGGGTCATGTACATAGGCAATGTGCCTACTCAGACTATGGGCTATGTAAGGGGTTCGCCTCTACCCTATTTGATAAGGGAGTATAAAAAAATAAATAAAAATCCATATCATTTTGGAATTCATGTATTTTAATTGTACAAAAAAATATAATAGAATATGATAACAATATGATGATTTGGATAGGCTCAATCCCCCATAATAATCAAACTCTTGAACGAAGATGTAGAAGTGAAGCATAATATTAGTTATTAAATATATATTTTTGAAAATTAAAATATATAACCATGAGAGAAAATATATGTTAATCATGTATAAAAGAAATAATAGGTACTTATAAGATGTAGGGAACCTATATGAACACTCCAAATATGACAATTGGAATAGTTATCAGACAACTGGAATAGTAAGCAGACCGTTGAAATAATAATCAAACCATTGGAAATATAAACATGACTATCATAATAGTATCATAACGAATGGCAGTTTAGTATAATATTTATCTCTCTTATAAAATTAATAATTATATATTTATACTATAGAGAATGTAAAACAATATATCAAAATTGATAAATTAAGAGTTTGTATTTTTATAAAACATAAATGTTTCACATTATATTATTTAATTAATTTAATGATTTATAATTTTTTGTAGCTTCATAATATTAATATATAATATTGTAGTATGTTTTATTATTGTTATGAGATAATTTTAGGATAACATATGTATATTTCCAATGTGTTTGAATATTGATCATAATATTAAAATTGGTATTTTTTAAATTTAGTAATGAATTTATGTAAATTTTAAATATCTAATATTTAAAAAACATGTTTCATAAAATGAAATTATTTATCGAATATTCCATTGAAATTATATTTACTGTGATTTTTAAAAATTATTCAAAAGTACTTGATTTTTTTTGGTTAATAGAGATATTAGAAAAAATATGTTATATAACATTTAAATAAAGATAAATGAGTTTTTTCATAGATCATGTAAGCACACACTAGTTAGAAATAAAATGTTCCATTTATTTTATATGGTAACAATATTCAATACTATTGGTATTCCTATGCCAAAATATTAAAAATAATAATATTATATTAAAAAACCCCTCTCCACCTTATAAATATGACCCCTCCCCACCACATCTCCTTAAAACATTAAAAACATATATCCTTACAAATTTCTACCAAAGTACCTTGATAATAAAATCCCCATTTTCTAAGTTATACTGGTCACATCCAAGTTATAATTCAAGGATCATTAAGTGGTATCCTTTAAGGATGATGCCAAAGGACGAGGTAAAATTAATGAGTCACATATTTCAATTTTATTATAGTTCTTCCATCCCAATATGTTTTACATTAACTTAAAAATAGTATACAAAATATAGTGATATATTTTTATTATGGGGGATTATTGATCTTATTCCCTCACATCATTTGATTCACAAAAATGAATGTTTCGTATACAAAATGGTTGCTTCATCACCAAAAAAATTTCATAATTGTTTTTCTCCATTGCCTTTATGGATGTCCATAAAAATATTATTGTAGTTAAATAGAATTTAAATATATTTATTATAACTTATTTAATGTTTAATAAAGATTATATTTAATTAAAATAAAATAAAACAAAATTAGTTCATAATGGTCAGTAAAACTGCATAAATTAACAAACAATAAAGCGCTAACATTTTTACCCAATGAATCATCCCTGTGTAGGAATAGAAAAATATACTTGGAATAATTTAAATATATAGTAGGGAATTAATACCATTTTAATACACTGATATTATTTTATTATTTTATTTAAATAAATTCAATAATGATCCACAAGTTATCTAACATTGGTACCATGAAAAACCACCCTTAGAATGATGCAACTAAGAATTGTATCTCATTTAAATTGTTATAAATGAACCTAATAAAATTACAGTAAAAAAATATTCCATGTTTATTTTTAATTAAGTAATTAATGGCTAAAATTTAATTAAACTATACAATATGTTCAAGTGCATAATGATTCTAGAACCTAGGCTAATGGATCTTTCTGAACCACCATTTTTCTTTGTGTTATAAACTTTATCTCTATAACAGACATTCTATCTAACATAGATTTTATGGAAAGAATTTCATATATATATATATATATATTACATATATTCCATTTATATTCTAGCTTCCTTGATGGAATTATTCATTCTATATGTTCATTTCTCAAATGATTTCTTTAAAATCCAACTCGATTAAGGATAATTGTTCTATCCCTTAATACTTATATGTAATATTAATTTTATGTAATTATTCAAATTAATTAATTAATTAATTAAATAAAAAGTTTAGTTATTCAAATTCTATTTTACAACTTATTTTCAAATCAAATTACATATTCTTTATCTCTTCAAATTATTTAAAAGAATCTTTAAACCACCACTTTTAAATTTATTTTCTATACTCAATTATCAACCATTTATCATGATTTTTTCAGCAAATGAATGATTTTTTGGGACATAGTTTTATGAATTCAGATATGAATATTCAAAATATTTAATTACATATTACCTTTTGAATCATTGGGTGATATCCTTTGACCATGATATGATAAATGTGTATGAAACCCATTTCTGTTCATGAGTAATTCTAATGTTTATTCCATAAATTTAATTTTTAATTATGGAACAAATTATCATGTATATGTTATGATTGATCCACCAAAATAGTAAATTAATTAATTCGGTAATGGGTTTTTCTAATGAGATATTATGTATGGAATTACAGAGTAATACTAATACATGGTTGGAATAATTCCATAAAGTTTTGTTGTCACAGTAGTTATCCTTTACATATAATCATGGCATGTTATATATTTCTATTAATTTCCTATGATACCATGATAATATAGTTCCATGTAAATTATTTCATGATCCATTTTGAATATTCATGCAGCTTTCCTTTTATGATATCATGTTATTCATTATGACGCATATTTAATGCATTGTTATTATATTTATTCCCTTACTAGACATTTTAGATAATAGCTTTTAATTAATTATTCCCCATGTTATTCTGTTTAATTTTATGAGATGAAATGGATTTAGAATTTCATTAGGGATATTTAATTATTGCATTTTATTTTAGATTTATGTTGATTTTTTATGAACCCATTCCTCAAAAGACAGTTGACCTCTCAGTCATTTGGTTGTGTTTATTATTTTTTAATGTTAAAAATCATATAATCATATGGTTTAATTATTTTCACACTATAATTGGTATTATAGAGAGTAATATTAATTTTGGGGGATTATGACTATAATAGTTTAGTGAGAACCCAATGGATAAATCTATGTATTATTGAATATAATTAAATATTAGTGAAGTTTATAACATGGGGTATCCATGAAATTAAATCCCAATCTAGATTCTGTAGGTTGAGGTAGCTCTCAAAACGTTATACTAAGATGTAATAACATCAAAAATGATGGATTGGATATTATCACAATCATCACCTGTTGCATAATAAATACACCATTCCAGAAACCTTTTTTTGACACTCATGGGGGATATTCATTCTAAAATTCCTAAAATATTTATGAACCGAAATAAATAACATTAATATTTTATTAGGTTAGAAAATATTATAAGGAAAATAATATTGATAACCCAAATTTGAAACTAGAAATTCAACATCCAGTTTTTAAATGTTAGGTCTAATTTATTACTTATATGCTCATAGTTTATCTATTTTAATAATTTTTATTTTGAATATTATCACCACTGAGATATTTTTTCTTGATTTTTTTTAATGAATAGAACTAGAATAAAATAGTGAAAAGTTCCCACATCCACTCTTAAAAATTAAATTTCTTATATAATTGTATTTCTACACATTATTTTATACCATTAATATTTAGTAGAACTATTAAAACACTACCTCAAAACATGGAGGTTGAGTTATCTCTAATAACTGAAAACATAGAAATTGTTACATACAAATTATATAAATCCTCCCAAGTACTTTTTATGGAATAAAATAACTTGAAAATATTTTCATGATTTACTATAATTTAATGCTCAATTGGACATATCTTCTCTATCATTATATAAATTAAACATCAACTATCTGGAGAGGGAGATCACTCTTTAATTCCAAAGTCAAAAACCAATTATATAAAATTTTTAAGAGGAGGATGAATATATTTTGGAATATTCTTACAAGAGAGGATATTATTTTATTTTGAGTACTTTTTTCTAGATAAAATGTACGAGTCAAAGGAGTAAATTGTTGACGAATACTTTCCCACTAGGAGGGATTATACCTAATGTATTTCGTGAACAATTTCCTAGTCTTCCTTCTATCAATAAGTTGAGTTATCAATCGAGCATGTTCCTTGATTTTTCCTCATATCACAAAATACCTACCAATTAGACACTATTGTGTCATAATAAATGAAGAATAAGTTAAAATATAATAAATAAAAGGGTTTTATATGACCTAGTGGTTAACTGTATGTTGTGTAAATCACCTTTCTTCCAAAGAAGTATGATTCAATTCACCACTAAATATATTATCATGAACTCAAAAAATTACAATAAACAATAATTATTACATGCCCCATACAGATGAATTGTTCGATAAACTATGTACAGGAAAATATTTATCAAATGTGGTCGTTCGATAATTATATCCCCAATTAAAGGGGAATAAAAAATACAATACCAAGATTTATTTTAAAATAAGGTATAGACACTATGATTTTATATTTATTACCTTAAAATTAACTAATTCTCTAGTAATTATGACAAAATTAATCTATATAGTTTTAAGTGATTACCTCAAAAAATTGTTGTAGTATTTATAGATGATATTATGGTAAACAGTAAGATAATGTAAGAGATTATGATGAATTTTAAAGTTGTGCTAATGATATTTCTAAAGGAGAATCTATATGAAAAGTAAAACAATTTGAGCTATATATTGAGGAATTATTATTATTGGGTAAATTTATCACCTATCGAGGGATATCTACTGAACCTTATGATGAAATGGTTACCGAAGAGTAGCCCAGATAAACACATATAATATAGATTTTAATTTTCCTTCTATGATAGGGGTATTTCTAATGATATGGTTGAATCATCCTGGTATTCTGAAACCCACTAACCGTGGTAACTCTGAAGAGAATAATGTTTTTATGGATAGATGAATATAAAGAGAGATTCATGGAATGGAAAAATAGGTTTATCACTACACCAATACTCATGAATCCCAAAAGTGTGGAAGTTTCTAATGTATACATCGATGATTAAAAGAATATTTTAGGTTGTATACTATTGAAACAATAGAAGTGATTGCTACACCTCTTGGTAGTTGAATGTTCATTACCCAAACTATCTAAAAAATGAGTTGGAGTTTTCTTCTAAGATCTACGTGTTGAAAATATAGTGTAATTATTTCTATGGGTAGATGTGTGAAATATATTCAAATCATAAGATCTTAAAGAATATATTCACCTAGAAAGAGTATAATATGTATTAGATTAGATGTTTATAGATGATCAATGACAATGAATTATAAATCAATGACCATAGTGGGGAAGAAAATATATGGGAACATATTCTTAGTAGAAAAGATAATTAACCTGATCAGTGTTCATAATTGAGCAAGATCCCATGTAATTTTACATTCAATGGTTATAAAGGGAGATCATAATGGAAGGAACTTATTAATTAATTTATTAAACCTAAAAATATATACAAGAGAAGATAACAGATTCTTAAAGATATGATAGTTAAATAATGATGTAGGACCAATCTTTAAGAGATGTAAAATATTAAAAGTTAAAAATTCATGAATAAGGATATATGAGATTTGGTTCATGAATACTATAAAGACCTGGAAATTCCGTGGAAATGTTTTTCTTAAATACATGGGAATTTTACGAGTCCGTGAAAATTTAGGGCTCTGGATTCTGAGGCCCGGTGTGACTGGAATCAATTTATGATGTTTTGTTAGGGTACATTCTGTAAACGTGCGAACGAGATTTTATAAATTTTTAACCAATGCTCAGAATTTAAATCCGAGGGTACCATTGATCTCATAGTATCAGTATTCACTTAAGAAGACTTTCACCTCGATGACAGTTGGTCGAGAATAGAAAATGGTTTTTGGGTTTAAAAAAAAATAAAAATAAAGTGTTAACTTATTTTTATTTGTGGTGGTTAAAACCTCCAAGAGGTGGATAGAGGTGGGGGCCACCACACCATAACCTCCCATGAGATGTTATGGTGGTGGGACCCACCCGTACATAACCTCCCATGGGAGGATATTTTCAGGGGGGAACCCGGGCTTGTAACCCCTTGGAACCCCCCAATTAAGTGGAGAAACCTTTAAACTTTCCATTGTTTAATTTTTTTGCCAACTATATTCACTTAATTGAAACTCTCCACAACCCCTAATTTTAAATTTGAACCAAATCCACGCCACTAATTAAATTATTTGTCTGATTTAATTAAACACATCAATTTGTATTGTTGTGCCAACAAAAGAATACACATCTTGTTCTATTATTTTTCCCTTAGAATTTTGGTGGAGCTTGGGGAGGAGAAGAACTCTCCAATGAATAACTCTTGAAGTAAGAACGCTCTCCCGAAGAAGAATGCTGACGAGGGACGCCATCGACTATGAAGAACAACCCCCTCTGACCTTCTTCCTTGGACCCCTTCAAATTGGGATGTGTTCATATACCATGTATCAACGACCATCATTCAACAACTTCAACGAATAACAAACCCGAGGTAGGGGATTTGAGTTTTTTTGGTTCCCATTCTTCATCATTCAATTTATGGATTGTGAATTTCTGATTGAAAACACCATAACGTGGAGGGATCAGACTGCACGAACAAGGCCCAACCCTCCTCTTCATTCTAACTCGCTTGTTGACGATGACGGCGGCGCTACAATGTTGCTGGAAGAGTGGACCGCGACGGAGCAACGACGGACGGAGATGGTCCATCCGTGATGAAACTGGGGGCTTAAGGACGCCGGGTCGCCGGAAGGGCGTGAAACCGTCATTCTGCATGAATAAATGTGGGGCCGTGATGGAAGGGTGCGACGTCGTCGCACCGCATGGAGGAGAATGGCCGCGGTCAGGGCGGGCCGCGATGGAGGAGCAGGGGCGGCCGACATCGGGCCGACTACTGATAGTGCGGAACCAGCTGGCTGCTCGGTGAGCCGGACAAGGCGAGACCCTCCCGGGTCCCATGGGCTACCGAACCGGCGCTTAGAGCCAGTTCCATTTGGAAGGCAGTGGCACCCCCCCACACATGGCCAGCCGGGCCCACATGGGCCGCCGCCAGCCGGGCCACGCGGGCCGCCACCAGCCGGGCCATGGGGGCCACCAGCCAGCCAGGCCACGCAAGCCCTTAGGCCGGGCCATCTCCTTGGGCCGAGATGCCCTCTTGGGCTGGGTCGAACCCGTGAACTGGGTCGGTCCCGCGGACTGGGTCGGATCGGACCCATACCCGTTATGACTCGAAGTCAGCTTTTCGCCATAACATGGGCTACGAGAGTACAATAGACAAACCTTCTATGGCGACAGAGAGCATAGAGTGGGAAAATTCTTTTGGCATACCCCACATGATGTTTGGACAAAGTTGGGGTACAGTCGGGTTGGTTTGAACCAAAAATCCAACTGGGCCCCTGGAACGGAAATGCCAATAACTCACAGACCAGGTGTCAGATATAGGCTTCGTGTATTGCGTTGAGACCCCTATGACAAGGTGGAACTTTGAGATACTTTTTCTTGGGACTTCCTGACAGTTGGTGGATCGGCCAGTAGCTTGTGGAGCAGATCCTCCCTGAGATGAGTGAGTGGAGTATGGAAACCTAGTAGCTAGCTGATACCTGATGACTGCTGACCATTCGACTCAGAGTTTTTTTGACTATACTAGTGGGGAGCGCATCTGTGTGATGCAGTAGACCCATAGTGGAGAGTGCCTCTATGTGATGCAGCAGACCCACTGTACTTGATAGGATAATTACCTCAGCAGGCTATGAGGGTGAGCGCCTATGTGTGACGCGACAGACCCACAGTGGGGAGCGCATTTGTGGGACGTATCAGACCCATGGTACTCAACAAGAGGAGTACCACAATAGTCCAGGATAGTGGGAAGCGCATATGTGTGATGAGGCAGGCCCACAGTACTCTATAGAGGCGGAGTACACCCGCAACCAAGGTTTTGAAAGTTAGACTGGGAGTGTTACTTGATACTACCCCCCTAGAATGAAATCCTCTTTTGAGCTAAGTCAATGTCTATTGTGTTTTCCTCATGATTGAGATGGGTTACTAGATAACTTAGATATATGTATGGGCATATACCTAAGCAATGGTTATTCATTGACATCATACTTTTTGTTTTATCCTTGTTCGTCTTTATGATACCCTGAGGGTCTCAGGGTCCCTACTGGGTATTGTCATACTCACCCCTGCACGGGATATGCCTGCACATCGTTGTGTTGGATGAAGACGACATACAGTGCAGACTGAGGCAGAGAGTAGCAGGACTAGACGGTACCCGAAGCTGGACCACTCGGTGTGACGGTACATGGAGGAGACAGACAGACGAGAGTGCTGAGGAGGCCATCTGTACCTACCCTTCATGTAGGAATCCTAGAAGACAACCCAGTAGCTGCTTTACTTTTCTTCAGTTGTACTTGCATTCAGTTGTACTTGTACTTTCCTGTTGGGAATATATTTCTAGCCCCTTTAACTTTCCATCACTTCTTTTGTATACAGTCTTACTTAGTGTTTTTCTTCCATTTGTGTACTCTGATGTGTTTGTTTACAGTTATAATGGGAATGCCTTCCCAGTTTAGGGATTTATGCTTTTGGTGCTAGTCTCCAGCCCCTGGCCTATGGAAGGCAGGTTTGGGGTAGTCATCATACGGGCCCTGGGGGACGGATCGTGACAAGTTGGTATCAAAGGAGTCGGTTCTACCGTAGAACATAGAACTCTGATCTTTCTTTTTTGTGAAGAAATATTGTTAAGGGTACTAAGTGTGGTTTACAGTTCAGGGAGTCTAGTGTTGGTGCAGGTGGCTGACGTATCCATACACCAGGACCCTAACTGCTGATTTCCAACTTAGTGCATGAAAACACTGATTGCGTGCATGTTTTTAAAAGATTTCTTAGGTCAGCTCGACCAGGTTAGATCACCATGTATAATCTTTTGACCATGTCATATCTATTTCTTTCAGGATGCCTCCCCACAAAGCCTCGAGATTCATATGCTATAACAGCCCACCGAGCAACGAGGCCTTGGTTCAAGGCCCTTTACCAGCAGAGGTACCAGTGGTACTAATCCCTATTGGGACACCGATGCCACCAGCTCCAGTAGCAGACGATGCACACCGCTTGAGTGTATTACATGAGTTCTAGCAATAGAGGCCACCCAGGCTCTAGGGAGAGACGAACCCACAGGCGGCTGTGGATTGGCTGGTGGTTGTGGTGAGAGTCTTTAGGCTACTAGGGATACCAATAAACCTTATGGTGATACTTGTTGCGAGTCTCCTTCAGGTAGCATCAAGCAGATGGTGGAGCCTGATGCTCGAGGTGCATGATGAGGTGACACTACTCTGAACAGACTTCGAGAGCCTGTTTCAGGTAGAGTTTTTTGCAGCGACTCTACGATCAGTGTAGATACAAGAGATACTACATCTACAATAGGGTAGCAGGACTATAGCTTAGTACTCAGTGAGGTTCACCGACCTATCGCGCTACTCCACATATATGGTACGTTACCCATTCTTCCGGGCCCAGACCTCCGAGCAGCGCATCGGGAGAGATATTAGGGCTTCAATGATCTCCCCCAGCATCCCGACATAGGTGGGGGTTTTAGAGAGAGGCCACCAATTTGATAGTTTCCTGGATGAACAGTCACCAGCAGCGAGACCCACTACTAGTTGACATACAGTGGAGTCTTCTGCAGCTGGAAGTAGACAAATGACGCAGAGGACCAAGAGGACTAGACCCACGGGTGGATGACCGCATGATTCATGATCAGATGTGAGGGGAACCCAGGGCAGTGACATATATTCCAAGAGTATACAGTGTTACTCATGCGGTGAGTAGGGTCACATGGCTCGTGACTATCTGACACGCTGTTCAGATGATCAGCAGACAGTTGAGGGACCTCCCAGGTAGAGGCAGAGGTTCGATTGAGGCGGTACATAGGGATTATGCCGACGTGGCATAAGAGATGGTCATGCAGCTAGCGGTGGATGATGTTATGAGGTGTTACCAACACCACCACTAGGAGGACCACCCCGACTATAGGGAGCTGGCGGAGATGGGAGATCTGAGCTTCAGGCAGGTGAGGCATATGACCATGGCGCTCCGAAGATGATTCGAGGTACTATTTGTGTCTACTCCACCTTAGCTGCAGTTCTTATAGACATAGGTGCTAGTCACTCTTTCATTTCCACTTCCCACGTTCGGAGCTCAGAGATTCCGACGGAGCCGTTGGCTCGATTCTTATGGCTAGAAACTCCTACGGGAGAAGACTCAACGATTACGAACTAGTGCCGACAATGTGAGATTACTCTAGGAGACAAGAGAGCTGACTGGGATTTCCTCATAGTGGCATTAAGGCCTTATGACGTCATCTTGGGTATGGACTGGTTATCTATAATCCTTGATCAGATCGACTGTGTTAGGCGCAAAGTGCATTGTGTCCGCTCGGATGGGACAAGGTTCACCTTCACTGGCGAGAAGGGAACCTTTACAACACATGACATACTTACTCGAGGGATGGTGCCACCGATCACTCCCCAGTTGGCTTGCCTTACCCTCAGAGCAGTTGATGTGGAGAGTCCGACTTATCCTGTAGTGGTGGACCAGTACGTGGTTGTTTTCCCTGGCGATGTTCCAAGACTACCTCCTCGTAAATAGGTGGACTTATACATTGACTTGTACCCTGGGGAATCACTGATATCTACTCCAGCATATCGTATGGCTCCTGCTAAGCTTCGCGAGCTTCGGGTACAACTAGAGGAATTTCAGGGAAATGGATTCATCCAACCTAGTGTTTCTCTCAGGGCAACCCCGATTATATTCTCCAAGAAGGCTGATGGGGCTTGATGATTTATGTCAACTACCGTCACATGAACCAGGTGACTGTGAAGAACAAGTACCTAGTCTCGAGGATTGATGACCTCTTTGATCAGTTAATGGGAGCACGGTGATTCTCGAAGATAAACCTCAGATCAGGCTATCACCATATCAATGTTCAAGATAAGGATGTACCGAAGACAGTCTACAGGTGTCGATACGGCCAATACCAGTTCTTGGTTATGACCTTCGGGGTAACCAACACCCCAGAAGTGTTCATGTGTATCATGGACAAGATTTTCCATCCATACCTCGATCGCTTTGTCCTGGTCTTTATCGATGACATTCTGATCTACTCAACAACTATGGAGGAGCATGCCTACCATTTGCAAGTAGTACTAGACACACCCCGAGATCACTAGCTTTATGGTAAGCTCTCAAAGTGCCAGTTTTGGATTCGATAGGTTCAGTTATTAGGACATGTTATCTCGGAGGCAAGAGTTGTTGTAGATCCATTGAAGATTGAGGAGGTACTTTCTTGGGAGACCCTCAGGAGTGTGACAAAGGTACGAAGTTTCCTGGGCTTTGCTGGATACTACCATAGATTCGTTCCAAACTTCTCAAGAGTTGTAGCACTACTATCAGCCTTGACGAAGAAGGGGAAACCATTCGTGTGGTCAGAGAGATTCCAGCAGATCTTTTAGGAGATGAGGCAGAGGCTAACTAGTGCCCCCATCTTTAGGATTCCGGAGGAGGGTGTTGGGTAGGTAGTCTACAAAGATGCATCTAGGACTGGACTCAGGTGTGTCCTGATTGAGGAGCGAGCTGTGATAACATATGGTTATTGGAAGCTAAGACAGCATGGGCAGAACTATGCTACCCCTGACCTGGAGTTAGTAGTAGTGGCCTTCACCTTGAATATGTGGAAGCACTATATAAAGGGATAACATTTTACCATGTACTCTGATCACTAGAGTCTCAGGTATATCTTCTCTCATAAGGACCTGGATCTCAGACAGTGACGTTGGATTGAGTTCCTCCGGGACTATGACTTCAAGATATTCTATACTCATGAGAAGGGGAATGTTGTTGTAGATGCGCTCAGCCGGAGGATTGGTATACAACTTCTAGGAGAGGCGATAGAGTAGTTGGCTGCTTTACAGATATCCTTTGTGGATAGAGATGGAGTAGCCTATCTAAAGTCTCTTACAGTCACTTCTCCACACCTTCAGCGAGTATGGGAGGCGCAAAAAGAGGACGCTGACTGTGAGACACGACATGCTTAGATATCCATAGGGCATCCACCAGGTGGATTTTCTGAAGGTGGGGAGCACATCATCTTCTTTAGAGGACGTACCTTGGTAGCTGTTGGACTTCAAGAGGAGGTGTTGAGGGAGTTCCACACTTCCCCTTTAGCTGTAAATATTGGAGTGGCGAAGATGTACCAGGACCTCAAACGACAACAATGGTGGCTAGGTATGAAGAAGACGGTAGTAGAGTTTGTCTCACGGTGCCTCACTTGTCAGCAAGTGAAGGTGGAGCACCATGTACCAGAAGGCTTGGTTCAACCCTTAGAGGCCCTAGAATGGAAGTGGGATGGGATATCCATGGACATAGTGACAGGTCTTCCACGTACATCTAGAAGTCATGATTCGATATGGGTGATCATTGACCAACTCACCATGTCGGCCCACTTCCTACCGATCAGAGAGCAGGGCTTAGTAGAGAGATTGGGATGCCTATTTGTGTAGGGGATTGTGCGTTTACATGGAGTACCTTTTTCTGTAATCTCCAACCGTGACACATGGTTTACTTCCCAGCTATGGAAGGGGTTATAGAAGGATTTCATGGCATAGCTTCGTTTGAGCACCGCCTTCCATCTTCATACAGATGGCCAGACCGAGCAGTCTATCCAGACCCTCGAGGTCATGCTCCATGCTTATGTCCTCGAAATTGGGTACAACTGGGGGGATCACTTACTGTTGATAGAGTTTTCTTACAATAATAGATATCAATCCACCATCGGTATGGAACATTTTGAGGCCTTGTATGGTCGACCTTGCAGATCACCACTGTGCTGGATAGACCCAGGGGGGTCAACACTAGTGGGACCAGAGATGGTACGGGCTACCACGAAGAAGGTGCAGAACATCCAAGTGAGGATGAAGACTGGACAGAGCAGGAAGAAGTCGTATGCTGACAGGAGGCGGAGACCTCTAGAGTTTGAGGATGGAGACTACGTCTTTTTACAGGTCTCACCTCAAGGAGATCTGTGATGATTTGGCCAAGGTGGCAAGTTATCTCTGAGATTAATCAGACCATTCCAGGTCCTCAGAAGAGTATGCGAGGTGGCTTACCGCTTAGCACTTCCACCTTAGTTGCACCGAGTTCACGATGTATTCCACATATCCCAGCTGAGGAGATACGTGCACGACCCTTCCCACAACATCGATGATGGAGAGGTGGACATCGATGACGGGGCGACATTCACGGAGGTTCCAGTGGAGAGTGAGGATCGAAAGGAGCGGGTCCTTCATGGAAATTCCATACCTCTGGTGCGCGTTCGCTGGCAGCACGAGAACCTCCATGAGAGCACATGGGAGTGAGAGGCTCAGATGCGTGCTCAGTACCTCCATTTGTTCCCTTAGTTCGAGTTGTAGCATATGGGTACGTAAATCCCTGAGGTGGGGATAATGTAAAGACCCTGAAATTCCGTGGAATTTTTTTTCTTAAATACATGGTAATTTTACGGGTCCGTGAAAATTTATAGCGCTTGATTCCGAGGCCCGGTGTGTCCGGAATCAATTTATGAAGTTTTTTTTCGGGTATGTTAAATAAACGTGCCAATGAGATTTTATAAATTTTGAACTGGTTCTTGGAATTGAAATCTAAGGGCACCGTTGATCTCACAATGCTATATTTGGTTAAGAAGACTTTCACCTCGATGATAGTTGGTCAAGAATGGAAGATTGTTTTCGGGTTTTTAATAAAATAAAAATAAAGTGTTAACATATTTTTATTTGTGGCGGTTAAAACCTCCAAGAGGTGGTTAGATGTGGGGGCCACGACACCATAACCTTCCATTAGAGGTTATGGTGGTGGGACCCGCCCACACATAACCTCCTTTGGGTGGATATTTTCGGTGGAGACCGCCTGGGCTTGTAAACCCTTGGAACCCCCCAATTAAGTGGATAAACCTTTAAACATTCCATTGTTTAATTTTTTTACCAACTCTCTTCACTTAATTGAAACTTTCCACCTCCCCTAATTTTGAATTTGAACAAAATCTACCCCATTAATTAAATGAGTTGTCTCATTTAATTGAACACAAAAATTTGTATGGTTGTTCCAACAAATAATAGACATCTTCTTATATTATTTTTCCCTTGGAATTTTGGTGGAGCTTGGGGAGGAGAAGAACTCTCCAACGAAGAACTCTTGAAGGAAGAATTCTCTCCTGATGACCAACGCCGATGAGGGACGCCATTAACTATGAAGATCTACCCCCTCCAACCTTCTTCCTCAGACCCCATCGAAGTGGGACATGTTCGTCTACCACGGATCGATGACCATCTTTCTGTAACGTCAACGAATAATGAACACGAGGTAGGGGATTTGAGTTGTTTTTGTTCCTGTTATTCGTCGTTCAATTTATGGATTGTCAATTGATAACACCATAACGTGGAGGGCTCATACCACACGAACATGGACCAACCCTCCCCCTTCGTTCTACCTCGCTTGTTGACGACAGTGGTGGCACAACGGTGCCACCGGAAGAGTGGACCACAGTGGAGAAACGATGGCCGGTGATAGGCCGACCATGAAGAAACCAGCGGCGTAAGGATGCCGGATCGCTGGAAGGGCGCGATACCATCATGCCTCGCAGATGAAAGGGGGGTCGTGGCCAGGCCGGGCCGTTATAGAAGGGCGCGACGTCATCGAGCCATGCAAAGGAGAGGGGGGCCGCGACTATGTCGGGCTACGGTGGAAGGGCACAGCGCCGTCGCGCCGCACAGAAGAGAGGAGCTGGCGCTAGGGCGGGCCGCGGTGGAGGAGTAGGGGCGGTCAGTGTCAGACTGGCCGCCGGCGGTGTGATACCAGCTGGCCGCTCAACCAGTCAGACAAGGTGGGACCCTCTTGGGTCTTGTGGGCTACCGAACCAGCGCTTAGTGCCAGTTCTGTTTGGAAGGCAGGGGGCGCGACCCCCCCCCCCCACACGTTGCCAGCTGGGCCACGCGGGTTGCCTGCCAGCAGGGCCACACGGGCCGCCATCCAGCCGGGCCACGCAGGCCGCCAGCTAGCCGGGCCACACGGGCCCTCGGGCCAGGCTACCCTCGGGCAGGGTTGAACCAGCAGACCGGGTCAGTCCGACAGGGTCGGACCCGCCCCGTACCCGCTATGACCCGAAGTCACCTTTTCTCCGTAACTTGGACTACAAGAGTCCAATAGACGAACCGTCTATAGTGACAGAAGGATTAGTGTGAGATGGTTTTTTTGGCATACCCCACTTGAGGTCTGGACACAGTTGGGGTACAGTCGGGTTGGTTTGAACCTAAAATCCAACCAGGCCCCTAGAATGGAAATTCCAATAACTCACAGACTGGGTGTCCGATTGAAGCACCGTCTGTTGCGTTGAGACCCCTATGATGAGGCAGACTTTTGTGATACTTTTTCATGGAACTTCGTGACAGTTGGTGGATCGACTGGTAGCTTGTGGAGTGGATCCACCTGGAGACGAGCGAGCAGAGTACGGAAACCTAGTAACTGGATAATACCTGATGACTGCTGGCCTTTCTACTCAGAGTGTTTCAACTAGCCTAGTAGGGAGCGCCCCTGTGTGACACAGCAGACCCACAGTGGGTAGTGCCTCTATGTGATGCGGCATACCCATGGTATTCGATAGGAGTAGTACATCATCAGGAAACGAGGGGGAGCACCTCTGTGTGACAAAGCAGACCCATAGTGGGGAGAGCGTCTCTGTGACGCAGTTGACCCACAATACTCGACATGAGGAGTACCACAACAGTCCAGGATAGTGGAAAGCGCCTCTGTGTGGCACGATAATCCCACTGTACTCTATAAAGGAGGAATACACCTGCAGCCGAGGTTTCGAATGTTAGACTGGGAGTGTTACTTGATACTACCCCCTATAATGAAATCCTGGTTTGGGCTGAGTCAGTGAATTTTGTGGTTTACTCATGATTGAGATGGGTTACTAGATAACCTATGTATATGTATGGAAATATACCTAAGTAATGGTTATCCGTTGATTTCATACTTTGTGGCTTATCCTTGTTGGTCTTTGTGAGACCTTGAGGGTCTCGGGGTCCCTACTGAGTATCGTCATTCTCACCACTGCACGGGATATGCCCGCACCTCATTGGGTTGGATGTAGACGATGAACAATGCTGACTGAGGCAGAGAGTAGCGGGACTGGACGATACTTGGAGGAGGACCACTCGGTGTGATGGTACACGAAGGAGACTGATGGATGGGAGTGTTGAGGAGGCCATATGTACCTACCCTTCAGGTCGGAATCTCGGAGGACAGCCCAGTAGAAGATTTACTTTTCTTCAGTTCTACTTGCCTTCTGTTGTACATGTACTTTCCTTTTGGGCTTGTATTTCCAGCCCCTTTTACTTTCCAACACTTCTTTTGTATACAGTTTTACTTAGTGTTTTGCATCTAGTTGTGTACTATGATATGTTATTTTACTATTATAAAGGAAACACCTTCCCAGTTTAGGAATTTACACCTTTGGTGCTATTATTCATCCCCTGGCCTATAGAATGTGGGTTTGGGGTAGTCACGATACGGGCCCCGGGGGACGGGTCGTGACAAATTTGTATACTATCAGGTCATGAGAAAAATAAGGATTTGTTAAATTATGAACATAGCATAACCTTCTCCATTAACCTAGAAAGTATAAATATTTTTTAGATATCATAAAAAAATGTTGGTTGGAAAATATGATGAAAATGATCAAAAAATATGCATCAAAATTACTAGTATATTAATAGGTGAAACATGAATGGAAACAATTATAAGGTGGTAGTGGAAAATAAACCATACCAATTCTGAAATGGGAAAAAATAATCACCGTCTTTGACACATTTCTTTTGAAGGAATCATAGGAGATAATACTCTACCGGTTATGGTAGATAATTTAAAAAGTACTACACATTTTCATTAAATTTTAGAGGACATGTCACTTAATAAATATGAAATGATATACATCAAATATGTGGTGATGATTCATGAAATCACACTATAAAATATATCATATCAAAAACTAATATTTACTTATAAGATCTATAAAATCATCCAAAATTGTCAAAATATGGTATTGATCTTTAGAAAGGATTATCACATATAATATGATTACCAATATAAGAATAATACCAATACACTGGATGATATATTTATAGAATAATCTATGTACATAAATTGATTTTATGATCAACATATTCCACTAGTTAGGTTCTTTAAAAATAATCCTTTCTACTCATGAATCCAAATGAAAAACATATAGCTTCTTATGGGAAGAGATGTAGAACAAAAGTGGGTAATGATTTATTTCTTGAACATATGTGGATGTTTCTTGTAATGATTAAAGAAATAATAGAATATTTCAGGACCATTCAGTAGCACATTAGGGCTAATAAATATTGATAGAAGCGTTATGCAAACAATCATTTATGAATCCTGATGTTTGAGGTCAGAGTTAAAGTGTTACTATATATATTTTAATGTAATAGAATCATAATATTTTTGATGAATGTAAATCAATGTACTAACTACATCACTCAATTTTAGATTCATGATGAAATCATTGTTGTGACCTATCTACTAGGGCTCCTGAAACCCATTACCATGTAAACAACATATTCCACATATCCCTCTAAAAGAATTATTGAACATATCTATCACCCAAAATAAATTCAAAAGTTTTACAAATGTAAAATGATCTCACTTATGAGAAGAAGAAAAAATGACCGTGGAACATAATGATAATGTTCTATAAAATATGTTAACCGACCTTGTAAAATTACTTTTGTAAAACAATAATTACTAGGAGGTGAAATGGGAACTAAAAGATTATATGAAGAAGAAGTTCCATCACCTGTTTTCACTCAGTGTGTAAAATTATATTCTTAGGGTGAAATTTGTTATGGGGGATATTTTAACAACATATATTTTTATAAATAGAATTTTTATTCTTAATATATAATCATGTCATATTTAGTAATTTAATAATATATAATTCTATTATTCCACGTGATAAAAAAATTTAATTTAAACATTATATTCAGAGAATAAATTTGACCATAAGAATTGATATTATTAAATAAGTAATATAGAAAATAATATTATAATATTTGGAAAATTTGGATCTTCTCGATCCCCTAGATTAATTAAACTCACCAACAAAACTATCAAAATTGAGTAGAGTGTTTGTAATGATATATTCATTTATAAAATGAAAATATATAACCATGAGAGAAAAATAATGTAAATTAATATTAAAAAAAATACAAGGTATTCATTCGAAATAGGTAACTCATATAACTATATTAAATCAGATTGTTGGAATTGTTAGTTGGCCGATGGAATGGTAACTTGAGAATTGGAATAATAACATGATAGTTATGAATAATAACATGATTTTTAGAATAGTATCATAACCTATGAATGTGTAAAATTATTTTAATGTATTGTAGAATATGAAAATATGGTATAGTTGTACCATGGTATAAGTAAATAATTGTTTCTAAAATGATAAATTTAGTGTTTTTTGGGTAAAACATAAATATTATAATTACAGTTTTACATGAAATTTTATTTTTTGAAATAATTTTTATTTTAATAAATTGATCAATAAGATAATATTATATTTTATTAAAATTATAAGATAATATTATAAGACCATATTTATTTTTTCAAAGGGTCTAAAAATAGTCCATATAATTAAAATTGATATTGTTTCAAAAAAAAATTTATTTAATAAATTATTTTTGATATTTATAAATATCATTTTGGAAAAAGACTTTAATTTTTTGAAATAATTTGTATAAAAATAATTTGGGAGAATTTTTTTTAGTTTTTTAAATAAATTATTTTTATGTATAGTGAAATTCTAAAAAATAAGATATTTTACATAGTATGGTAAGTACATTAATTTTTAATTCATTGATGTTGAAAGAACCATATAGTTTGAACTCACTAGAACATTTTCCTTTATATAGTAATAAGAATCAATACAAATTTTGGTGTTGATCCGAAATAAATAACTAATTAATATAATATTAAACAAACATCCCTCTCAGCCCGGTATAAATAAAACAGTTCCCCACACGTTCTTCTAAAAAATTATAGGCCTTGGAGATTTCTAAATTTAAACCAAATTAACTTCAAAATAGTTTCATCCATGTCATAGTAATTTTATTGACTTCTAAATGCAATATAAATGATCCTAAATGGGTAGACGTAAAGGAGGTGACCAAAGAGAGAGGGTAAATTATTGACTATCTACTTTCAATTTTTTGATTTTTATACCACCCCCTATGTTATCCATACAAAAACATATATTAAAATATTAATCTAAAATGTATATTTATTTTATTAGTCTGGAGTAATATCCATTTTCTACACTCCATTATTTGATTGTAGAATGAAATTTTTTCTTATTATATGGTTGGTTACATACGTCAATGAACAATATACTTAATTTTTATCCACCACCTACAACGTTAATAAAAATCTAATTTTGGTTATATGATATTATAATAATAAAATAATATATTTTTATATATTTTTTAATGAATATATAGATATAATATTAAGTAAAATGAAGCAAGATAAAGGTGGTTTGTTAAACCACCTAAATGAACTAACTATGTAACATTATTGTTTTCAATAAATGAATAATACCTACATGAAAACAAAAATATATATATTTGGGACCATTTAAATTTATTTATGGACATGAATAAAATTCCATTTATCCCCTAGAGTTTTATTACTATTTGACAAGAACTTCAATAATTAACCACAAGTGATCTAATGTTGGAACCATGAAAAAAATTCCATCAAACTATAGAAATTAAATATTATGCAAAATTTAAATGGTCATAAATAAACATTATTAAATTATATTAAATAAAATATAGATTTTAATGTTTCATAAGTAAGTGGCTAATGAATATAATTTTATTATCCATGCCATTAATGGAAAGTGTATAACGATTTTGGAACCTATGGTAAGACATCTCTCTAAATAAATATTTCTCTTTGTGATACAAAAATTCTATCAATGACTCAATTAAAATCTAAATTATGTTAATTAATTCATATAAATTATGTGTATTTATATCTTACATGTATACCTAGAATATGTACCCTTCCTGGATGGGCTAATTCATCACCTAGTAGTTTTTCTAAAGTACCTGATTTAAAATTAAATCATATTTAAGAAAACAAATTATACCTCACAATCATTTTATGTAATGATATATTAATGTATTTATTAATATATATTATTTAATTAAAAAATAATTATTTTTTTATAACCATTTTATTTAAAAGGATGTTTTCCAATATAATTACATATTAATTTATTTTTCAAAGTCTTTAACTGACTCTTTAAACCACCATTTTGATTATTCATTTCTTTACCCAGTTTTCTACCATATCTCATTATATTTTTTCTAATAAAAATCATATTTTGGGACTATGTATTATTTATTCATATATTTACATAAAAAATATTTAATTCCTTCTTATATTTTGAATCTTTATGAAATATCTGTTTATTATGATATGATACAATGTTTTGTATCATATTTATTTACATAGGAAATTATTATGTTTATAACTTTTATTTTATTTAAATTTAGGTAAAAAATAATCATGTACAAGATATGATAATTTTACCAATGTAGAACTTATAGAAACCCCAAATATATTATCCCAGAGTTGGTGTCTAATTTATTACATTTGAGAAGATATAATAGGTTAAATATAGAAAGAATGATCAATATAGTATTATTAGAGGTCCAAAAAATTTAAAAAATATCATTGTATGACACTCATCATCCTTGAAATCATTCAAATAAAAATTACTCATATCATAATGAGAGGGATCAAATATTGGTGACCTAAAATTCTCAATAGGGGATAGATTCAATTGAATCAATCATGAATCAATAATAAATAATCAATATGGTATGGTAAATAATTTAAAATATATGCCATTAATCAAAACATGACTATAATGATTAGATACGTAATAATCAATATTTCAAGGGAAATAATTGGAAACACATTCCTTTTAATAACTTGAGAAAAAAATGAATCCATGTATAATATCAATGAAAAAATATCATGGCAAAATATATGAATTCCATATAAAGGAAATGAATAATATTAGACATCAGGATTTTAAAACTCATGATTTTTTATGGTCTCGATACCATAAATAGGAATATTTAAAACTGTTTTTTAAAATCTCAAATAATTTGGCCAACCGATTTGTCTCATGACACTAATCGATGCATCGAGGGGTGGTATAATTCCCAGACACCCCTATCACTTCATGTCCAATGCATTCCTTAAATATTTATTGATATATTTAGTTCATGAAAAATATTAATTATCATTATATATTTCTATTGAGTAAAGAAAATAGATTCAACGATATTTCCCCAGTTAAGAAATCAAATTTAAAATAACACACTATAAGAAAAAATAGTATTCATTTTATGAAGTAATAATATCAATGATAAATGAATATGAATATATAAGAGAAATGTAATGTATAATGAAAATTTTCCAAAATAAATTTATTGTGTTAGGTGAATGTTAACAATCACAAACATAAACATTAAATGAGATGTAAGAACCCGGATCTTCTTTCAGGTATGTTTTCCCTTTTTCTGGAGTTTTTAATAAAAATAAATTTTCTTGAATTTCAGAAGTACACATTGTGTACTTTATGAGTACATGCCGTGTACTCTGTCCCGGCTCGAAACTGTGTGCTGGCTATGTTCGAGCCACACACACGGTGTGTAAGGATGAGGTGGAGGCCAGTTAATTCGGAGTATGGAAAAATTGAAGTACACGCCATGTACTTAAGAAGTACACGCCATGTACTTTCTTTTTTTTCATTAAACAGACCGGGTTCGAGCCTAACCCCCAGTTTCTTCTTCTTCTTCTTCAGTTTTCGTCCATCCGAGAGCGACCGTACGACCGGATCTTCATGAACTCCCGCCTCTCCGTCTATTCTCCGATTCGAGCACGGTAGATTGCGTTGAAATCGAAGCGGTGAGTTCTTCCTTCTGCTTTAGCATTGGTTCTTGTTTCCCCCTCGTTTCCAAGTTATTGTGGGATGAACGTTTTGTGCGTTTTCTCAGATCTACGTCGTTCTAAGCGGAATCTGTCTTCGAGGTTCACATATATTGATCTCCTAGGATCAAGGTAGGTGGTTTGTGCCTTTCAGTATAAAGTTGATGGATATTATGTGCAAATTCCACCAATACCCGTGAACGGGGTATTGCGTGTTTCCTGTTTTTCCCTTGCTGTTTTCCTGCTTTTCTTTTTTCTTTAGTAGAGTTTAATTCTTGTGAGTAGTGTAATTTATTTTTTGCACAGGTTGCTTTACCATGCTTTTTTTCCTATTGGGCATTCTGACAGTTGCTATGCCTAGTTGAAGGATAGTGGAACTGTAGTTTTGTTATGATGTTGAGCCTTAGTTGATAGCCAAGTAGTTCTTGAGGTTTACTTGGAAAATATACGCACGCTGAGCATGTTTAGTTATACTCCGGACTATGAGAACCTAGAGTAGTAGACCAAAGGATGAATTGACGGAAGGGCTTCTCCAGAGTGTCTTTTAATTACGATGCAAGACTATAGAGGGAATTGACGTTGAGTGCTTCCCCAGAGAGTCTGTAGATCCATGACACTGGCCACATGGGGAATTGATGTTGAGTGCTTCCCCAGAGAGCCTTTAGCATGATACGAGACTATATGGGGGATTGACGCTGAGTGCTTCCCCAGAGAGTATCCTTATTTATGTAGTTGAACCAAAGGGGTGAGACTGTGTGTGCTTCCCAAAGGGTTTATATTACTTATATGTTGAACCATAGGGGTTAGACTGTGAGATCTACCGAGAGGGTTACCTATTTATTCTTTTGTTGATGGTTGTTTACTTGTGTACATTACTTGTTAGAACTGTGGATTGTAGCTACTTGTGCTTTCTTGTTTACTGCTTCTTGTTTATTTACTTCCATGTATTCATAGACTGTTAGGAATAAATCTTTGGGTGATTGCCTATTGGGATTGTATCTCACACCCTGTTTGGGCCACGATTTTGGGCCCAAGCAGACTATGTTGCTGCATGTATAGATAAGGGCAAGCGCCCTTCTACTTCAGGATCTTGGCTGCATCAGGAGCTGCGGAGCATGGGACCGAGCCGTGGCTCGTGATGCTGAGGATATTACTTTGTTTTTCTTTTGCACTTGGTTTTAGCTATATTTCAGCACGTTGTTGTGTTTGTTGTTTTCCTTAGATACTTGTACCTGCTGCATCATTGTCATCATAGTTATATTTCAACATTGCTTCCGCTATTTGGTTTCTGTTGTTATGCAATTTGATTACTACTTCCGCTGTTTATTGTTGTTTTCTTACCTTGTATACCTTACCGAATACGGGAATAGTTTCCCCACTAACTCACCAAGGCTCTGGCTGCTAGTCAGCAGCCTCTGGCATTCAGGAAAACGCGCTTGAGGTCATGTGGTGAACCGGGTACGGGGCACCAGTGGAGGGCCTCCAGACTTGGGACATTACAAAGTGGTATCAAAGGCAGTTATTTTCTCTTACTATACTGTTTGGAGACCTTATCCAGGGATAGGAAGGATTCGGTACTTGTCATTAAGCTATTATCGGAAGTAGCTAACTCGTGAACAGGAAAATCCATACTACCTCGTTAATTACAGTTTTCTGTTTTTGAGATTTTATGGTTGGTATGTTCTCACCTAGAGTGATTCGTATGACTTGTACAGTTATTGTTTTGATATTTTGGTTCTATTTCTGTCGCAACCCGATGAGATGAGGGTATTCCATCTCATGCATCATATAGACACTTGTAGGAATCAAATTCCATGCATTCTTGCCATGCCATCTAGAGTGCATTAGTGATTGCATGCTGTTGTGATAGAATTTGTGTAGATTATGCATGCTATTGTGATAGATGCTTGATAGATTCTCTGCTGTTATGTTGGAAAACTGTTTTTTTTGTTCCTTGTTTAAAATGAATGCCAAATTTTGGTTCTTGAGGTGTTATGGGACCTCATGGATCGGAATTTGGCATCTTTTTCGCCTTGTTTTTAGTGTTTCTGGAATTCTGTGCAGTTTCTGAGCTATTGCCCAGAAAAACCCAGAATACACGGCGTGTAATTTTGGGAACACGCCATGTAGTTTTCCGGTGGTGTCACTGACCATGTGAGTAGAACACGGTGACGTGGGAGTAACTTCGGGAACACGCCATGTACTGTTGGTACATGCCGTGTGAGTTCAGAGCTGTGTACCCGACCGTGTCACTAACAACACGGGTCGAGGAAGCTCGGGTAGAACACGCCGTGTCCATAGGAAACACACCGTGTAGTTCTGTCCAGGTACCCGGTTGTGTCACGAACAACACGGGACGATGTGACCTTCTTTCCGCACGCTGTGTTTGTTCGGAGCACGCCGTGTAGTCTTTCCCAGGTACCTGGCCGTGTCACGAACAACACGGGATGGTGTCGCGTTTGCCTATGCACGCCGTGCTTGTTCAGAGCACGCTGTGTAAGGTTCAGTCGTGTAGACGGCCATGTACTCGACAACCCGGACCGCCAAAGCTTCGTCTAGTGCACCCTGTGTTTGTTTCGAACATGCTGTGTAGTCTCGGGTTGAGTCGGATCGTGTGGGTTAGCCGTGTAATGAGACTCTGGCAGGGGAATAGTTCTCAAGTACACGCCGTGTGTGGGGGTCAACACGCCGTGTAGTTTGAAGTGTACACGACTTATAGGGTGAGAGTACACGCCCATGTCAGTGGTTTAAGAAGAAATGTCGTGTATTTTTATACACACCGTGTAGTCGTGTTTTGCAATCATGTTTGTTTTTCTTCCCCTGTTCCAATTTTTTACTCTTATATTCTCTGTCCTTGTTTTCCTGATCTAAGGTGTGCTTTTGATCTTTTAGATCTATGCATCCGAGACGTCCTCCGGTCATACGTCTGTCGTCAGGCAGTGATAAGACGCCACACAGGGCTGATCAGGGACTTCCTGCCGATCCCCCAGCCGAGCCAGCCTTGGCACCGGTTGTTGTACCAATTGCGGGTGCTGATGTGCAGTTAAGGGAAGTTTTCATGAGGATGATCCAGGCCTTCCAGGGAGAACCGCCTCCTGCCTCATCTATGGAAGAATTAACGTGGGTCTTTCAGCAGCAGCATCCTCCCACGTTCTCGGGGGAGGGAGGACCCAGGCTGCAGAGTCATGGCTGGAAGCCATGCTGACTATATTTGAGCATCTGGAGACGCCTCCAGAGAGGTAGGTCAAGCTCGCCACCTACATACTCCGAGACTCCGCCAAGAGGTGGTGGGACGTGATCTCACAGGCGGGTCAGCAACATGCTATGGTTTGGGAGGAGTTCCAGCGCGTGTTCTATGACTACTTCTACCCAGAGACCCTGAGGGCCAATCGAGCCCAAGAGTTCATGAGGTTAGAGTAGGGTACTCTATCTGTAATGGAGTATTCCTCTCGTTTCACTAAGCTGTAGTGTTTTACACCCCTTCGGGATGGGAGTGGGGTGTTCTTGGTGGGGAAGATTGAGGATGGACTCAGGCGGGAGATTCGCTCACAGGTGAACATCTTCCAGCTGACTTCCATTACTTCCATCCTCAACCAGACACTGATTTCAAAGTGAAATCTGAGAGACCCCAGAGCTGCGATCTAGGGAGGTTCTGCTTCCAGAACTCGCTTTCTTTCGGATGATAGCAAGAAGCGTCGTAGGGAACCTACGCGCGGTGATTCGAGGAAGCGAGACGCATCATCAGGCAGCCAGGTGACATGCTACCAGTGTGGTCGGACGGGCACATGAGGCCGCAGTGCCAGAGAGACCCCGTGGAATGCCGATATTGCGGAAAGATGGGTCACCTTCAGCGTTTCTTCAAGGTTTTCTCACCAGCAGCAGGTGACCGGGGTTCTTCCATGACTCCTCGTTCAGGAGCAGCCCCACCAGTCTCTCACCAGTCAGGGAACTGGAGTTCTTCCAGACGTTTGGGCCGAGGGGGAGGTCGAGGCCATGCCTGTCAGCCACCAGTTCCTCAGCACCAGCAGGGAGGTTCAGCTCAGAGTGGTCAGCCAGGGGTGCAGGGCCATGGTGCATGCCGATCATTTTTCGTGGAGTAGACTTATCAAGAGCAGGGTCCTGACCCTTCTACTGTTCGAGGTACGATTTTGGTAGCCTCAGTTTTATCTTCAGCCCTTTTCGATACTGGTGCTATGCATAGCATTATCTCTGTTGCCGTTGTGGAGAGCCTTAGACTCTGGTTCTTTTCTTTTGCCGACTCTTTGACACTAGAAACACCTTTGGGAATGAGGACATCTAGTGTACGCCACTGTAGAGAGTTCCCTCTCGAGGTGGTAGGGTATCACTTCTTATGGGATCTCTATGTCCTAGAGATGACAGGATATGATGTCATCCTTGGCATGGACTAGTTGATTCCCTTCCAAGCAGTCGTTGACTGTTATCACTGCAGATTCAGTTTCATTTCCCCAGAGGGTGAATATTTCCTTCATAGAGGCGAATGGGACGTTCGGGTGAGTCGGGCAGGACTCGAGCATCTTGGGCTAGGAGGAGTGACGGCCCAGATTGATAGTCTTTATCTGGATGATCAGGGGACTTCACATTTGGACTTTCCTCCATTGGTTGATCGCATCTGGGATGTCTTTCCAGATGAATTTTCAGGTTTTCCTCTAGAGAGTGAGGTAGACTTCTCTATTGAGCTCGTGCCGGGAGTGGCACCGGTGTCCATTCCTCCTTATAGGACGGCCAAACCTGAGTTGCAGGAGCTCAAGAAGCAGTTGGAGGAGTTACAGGCTAAGGGTTTCATCCGACCCAGTACTTCTCCTTGGGGTTCGACTGTTCTGTTTGCGAAGAAGGTATACGGTACCCTTCAGCTTTGTGTGGATTATCGAAAGCTAAACCAGTTGACGGTCAAGAACCGATATCCCTTACCGCGGATTGATGACCTTTTCAATCGGCTTCGAGGAGCCCAGGTGTTCTCGAAGATCGACTTGAGGTCCGGTTATCATCAGTTACACGTTAGACCATCAAATATACCTTTGACATCCTTCAGGAGTAGGTACGGTCTTTACGAGAATACAGTCATGTCGTTCGGTCTCACGAATGCACCTGCAGTTTTCATGGAACTGATGAACCGCGTGTTCCATCCTTACTTGGATTCCTTCTTCGTGGTCTTCATGGACAATATCTTGGTGTACTCTCACACTCGACACGACTATGCCGCACATATTAAGATCATTCTGAGTACACAGAGAGAGCATCAGCTTTATGATAAACTTTCGAAGTTCCACTTCTAGATGGATCAGATTCACTTATTGTGTCACGTCATCTGAGAGGCAGAAGTATCTGTGGACCCATAGAAAGTGAGAGCTGTAGTTTCCTAGGAGGAGCTGAAAAACATCTTTGAGGTACGGAGTTTCCTAGGGATGGCTGGATACTACAAACGCTTCATTCAAGACTTTTCTCGTCTAGCAGCGCCTTTGACAGGTCTGACCAAGAAGGGGGTGAAGTTCTTATGGTCAGATGCTTGTGAGTCTGCCTTTCATGAGCTGAAAGGGAGGTTGAAGTCAGCACTGATACTAGTCTTGCCAGGGCCAGGAAAGATCTACACCATTTACTGTGATGCTTCGGGTGTCGGGCTGGGAGCTGTGCTTATGCAGGGAGATGGAGTCATTGCGTATGGGTCTCGGTAGCTGAGGCCACATGGGAGGAACTACCCTACGCAAGATATGGAGTGGGCAGCTATTGTTCAAGCCTTGCACTGTTGGAGACACTATCTTCTGGGAGAGCACTTTGTGGTCTTCACTGACCACAACAGTCTCAAGTATATCTTCACTCAGCGTGATCTGATTCTGAGGCAGCGCAGGTGGGTCAAGTATCTTAGGTCTTTTGATTTCAAGATTTCTTATACGCTAGGAAAGGGAAATGCCATGGAAGTTCCGTTGAGAAAGAGAACTCAGATTCATGTAGTTCAGGAGACCAGCAGTGAGTGGCAGCTGATGGATCTGTTCTCTGAGATGAATCTGGAGGTGCATGACAAACGAGGATAGACTTTTCTATCTTCTGTAGCTGTTACCTCCACGCTACTTGGTAGGGTACAGATGAGACAACTATCAGACTCAGAAGGCTTAGTCTTGCGGGAGAGTGTGTCAGGAGAGGACCCTCTTCCTAGATGGACAATGGGAGAGGATGAGATATTGTGTTTCAAAAGATGTGTATGGGTGCCAGCAGACATACGCGAGGAGCTGATGCGGGACTTCCATTCCTCAGTTTGGGCAGTTCATCCTGGTGTCACTAAGATGTATCGAGATCTTCATCGCCTGTACTGGTGGCCAGGTATGAAGAAGGATGTTCTTGGTTTTGTCATGAGATGTTGTACTTGTCAGCAGGTAAAATCAGAGTATCAGCGACCATCAGGCCTTTTACATCAGTTACCCATTACAGAGTGGAAGTGGAACGATGTTTCGATAGACTTCGTGACCGGGTTACTGAGATCACCTCGAGGGAATGATGCTGTTTGGGTTGTCGTCAACAGACTTACGAAGGTTTCTCACTTCTTGCTGATCAAGGAGACGTTCAGTGTCGATGATCTGGGACGAATTTACATCCGAGAGATCGTTCATCTGCATGGAGTTCTGTGATCAATTTTTTCATACAGAGATGCGTGCTTTACCTCTCAGTTCTGGAAGGGACATCAGAAGGCCTTGGGTACACAGGTACTTTTGAGTACAACTTACCATCTCCAGACTGATGGCCAGTTCGAGCGCACGATCCAGGTGCTTGAGGATATGCTCCGAGCTTGCATCCTTGATTGTGGAGGTTCTTGGGAGAAGCATATTCCTCTGGTAGAGTTTGCCTACAATAGTAGTTTCCAGGAGACCATTCAGATGGTGCCATACGAGGCTTTGTACGGTAGGCCATGCCGATCACCCATATGCTAGCTCGAGGCAGGAGAGGTAGCTTTTCTGGGACCTCGTCTTGTGCAGGAGACTTCAGAGAAGATAGAGCTGATTCAGAAGAGGATGGCTACAGCACAGTCTCGACAGAAGTCTTATGCTGATCAGCGGAGATGACCTCTGGAGTTCAAGGTCGGTGATCAGGTTTTCCTGCGTGTTGCACCGAGGTTGGGACACAAGAGGATTCAGAGACATGGTATGATTTCACCGCGGTATGTCGGGCCGTTTGAGGTCTTGGAGAGAGTGGGGCCGGTCGCCTATCGGTTGCAGCTACCTTAGAGGTATCGGGCCATGCATGACGTCTTCCACGTCTCTCAGATTTGACGCTACTTTTCGGACCCGTCTCATGTATTTCAGCCAGAGGAAGTTGAACATGAAACAGATGCATCGTTCGAGGATAATCCTATCAGGATTGTCGATCATAGTAAAAAGGTTCTTTGTGGGCGGTCTGTTCCTCTGGTACGAGTGCTATGGCAGCACAGGCGAGTACAGGACGAGACCTGGAAGAGGGAGGCTGATGTACGATCGCAGTGGCCAGAGCTGTTTGTGGTTTCCTCTTCTCCAGCTCATTAGGGAAATTCGGGGACGATTTTATTTAAAGGGGGAAGTTTTTAAGAACCTAGATCTTCATTCAGGTATGTTCTCCCTTTTTCGTTAGTTTTTAAGGAAAATAAATTTTCTGGAAATTTCAGAAGTACACACCATGTACTTTATGAGTACACGTCGTGTACACTTTCCCAGCTTGTAGCCATGTGATGGCCGTGTCCGGGCCACACACACGGTGTGTAAGGATAAGGTGTAGGCCGGTTAATTTGGAGTATGGAAAAATTGATATACACGCAGTGTACTCAAGAAGTACACGCTGTGTACTTTTTTTCATTAAACGGAACAGGGTCGTGCCTAACCCCTAGTTTCGTCTTCTTCTTCAGTTTTTGTATGTCCGAGATTGACCCTATGGCCGGATCTTTGATGAACTCCCGCATCGCCATCCATTCTCTTATTCGAGCACGGTCGATTGCTTTGTAATCACATCGGTGAGTTATTCCTTCTGCTATAGCCTTGGTTCTTGTTTCCCCCTCGTTTCCAAATTATCGTGGGATGAACGTTTTGTGCGTTTTCTCATATCTACATCATTCTAAGGGGAATCTGTCATCGATTTTCACATATATCGATCTCCTAGGATCGAGGTAGGTTGTTTTTGCCTTTATGTAGAATGTTGATGGATATTATGTGCAAATTCCACCAATACCTGTGAACGGGGTATTACGTGTTTCCTGTTTTGCCCTTGCTATTTTCCTGCTTTTATTGTCTCTTTAGTAGAGGTTATTTCTTGTGAGTAGTGTAATTTATTTTGTATACAGGTTTCTTTACCATGCTTGTTTTGCCTATTGGGCATTATGCCATTTGTCGTGCCTAGTTGTAGGATAGTGGAACTGTTGTTTTATTATGCTGTTGAGCCTTAATTGATAGCCAAGTATTTCTTGAGGTTTACTTGGACGATACACGAGTGCTGAGCATGTTTAGTTATACTCAAGACTGTGGGAACCTATAGTCGCAGAACAAAGGTAGAATTGATGGTATGTCTTTTCTAGAGTGTCTTTTAATTACGATGCGAGACTATAGGGCGAATTGACGTTGAGTGCTTCCCCAGAGAGTATGTAGATCCACAACACTGGCCACAGAGGGAATTGACGTTGAGTGCTTCCCTAGAGAGCCTTTAGCAGGATACGAGACTATATGGGGAATTGACGGTGAGTGCTTCCCCAGAGAGTCTACTTAATTACATAGCTGAACCAGAGGGGTGAGACTGTGTGTGCTTCCCATAGGGTTGTTAGTACTTATAGGTTGAACCATAGGGGTTAGCCTATGAGAGCTACCCATAGGGTTACCTATTTCTTCTATTGTTTCTGGCTGTTTACTTGTGTACTTTACTTGTTAGAACTGTGGATTGTAGCTGCTTGTGCTTTCCTATTTACTGCTTCATGTTTGTTTACTTTCATGTATTCATTGACTATTAGGCACAAATATTTGGCTGATTGCCTATTGGGATTGTATCTCACACCCTGTTTGGGCCATACTTTTGGTTCCAAGTAGACTATGTTGCTGCAGGTATAGATAAGGGCAAGTGCCCTTCTACTTCAGGATCTTGACTCCATCAGGAGCTGTGGAGCATGGGACCGTGTTGTGGTTCGCGATGCGAAGGAGATTACTTTGTTTTTCTTTTTCACTTGGTTTTAGTTGTATTTCAGCACGTTGTTGTGTTTGTTTTTTTCCTTAGATACTTGTACCTGCTGCATCATTGTCATCATAGTTATAATTCAACATTGCTTCCGCTGTTTGGTTTCTGTTGTTATGCATGTTGTTTACTGCTTCCGCTGTTTATTGTTATTTTCTTACCTTGTATACCTTACCGAATGAGGGTATAGTTTCCCCACTGACTCACCAAGGCCGTCGCTGCTAGTCGCCAGCCTATGGCGTTTGGGGAAACATGCTTGAGGTCATGTGGCGAACTAGGTACGGGGCACCAGTGGAGGGGCTCCGGACTCGGGACGTTACATGAGATGTGGATATCGGTTCTTTGGGAATATAGGATTTTTTCAATAAAATAATGTGTTTTAGAAGAATGAAGTGAATAAAATTTAAATATAAAATTAATATTTCATAGAATTTTTCAATATATAAAACCATTGAAAAATTATAACATAAAATATAGTTCTTATAATTTTTACAAGGGGGTGTAAGTCTGTTGTCGCAATATACGTTTAAAAAACATTTATTATGACTATTTAGAAAGAACTTCTCTTTTACAAAAAATTAGAAATATTCCATTAAAACATTTATAAATTTCATGGATATCATAAAAATTTCGTAAAAATTCTTTTGATTAATGAAAACTAGTTTTGTAAATTTTTCTAAAACAATGCCTTGAATGAAAAATATATCTGATTTAATGAGAAAAAAATAGATTTTTCTTTTATGCTATTATTTTCATTATTCACGTATAAAATTGAGGAAATGATTGAAAAAAAGGAAAATATTTATATAAAATTCGATAATAAATTTATTTTATCTTATTAATGAAAAATTCTAACATTCCTTTCATGAGAGTAAAAATAATCCCAAAAGAATCTTAGATTATAATTTTTTTAACTCTTTAGTAAGAGAAAAATTATAAACACAATAATGAATAAACATGAAAATAAATATCATCCATCATTGATACATAGTTATTAACCTTAAATACTTCAATGTGTAAGTATATACATTTTATAAAATTGAATAGGTGTATATTATTAAATGTGTCTCAATGAAATAGAAATCGAGACGAAAGACCATACATCATGCTTCCAATTTGTTGAACACACCATAAAATATCTTATAATGGTTTTATGTTTGTTGTTAATTTATTCCAAAACCATATTAATTTTATAATATCATATATTACCCTCTTATAACTTTTTACAATTGTTTTTTAAGAATAATTCATTATTTAAATTTTTTATGGTGTTAATTTCCATGTTTTCTCCTGCGTGGTTTGTCCGGAAAGTTATTATTATTTAACATAAGATATAGAAAAAACATCATAAAAATGATATTAATATTATAAATATCATATATACTCATCTAATATATATTTATATCCATTACTGAATGTTTTATAAGGAAAATTAATCGAATCAATTTTTTTAGGACAATAGGACTGACGTACACATGAGGGATGATATCACTCACTTAATAGGTGAATGATTAAGGAAGAAGATTAAAAAATCAATATAATGGAATTAATAATATTTCATATGTATTATTTATATTATTTATTTTTATTATTATGAAAATCCTTGTGAGTATGTCGTACACATTTGTGATGGATTTGTTTCCCAATTGATACATATGAATATGTATAAATACAAATATAGAAAAATTATAAAATATTACTCTATTTAATATGAGTTTTTAATTATATTGTACGTGTTACGATGTAATTGAAGGTTGTAAAAGTGAAAATAAAAAAAAAGAGAATTGTTAGGATAACTACCATAAGATTGAGAAACCTCATTTGATTCACATTTTATGTACCCTAGGGTTTGTATTTTTTTTTGGAAAAAAGAGCCTATATAATATGTATAAGTATTTTTGGCAGAGAATTTTGTTTTTTTCATCCTAAATACTTTATAGGTGTGAATACGTGAGAGGAGGGAGTGCCCTTATGTAATTCAAGAGTTCCATTTCTATAAATACCCAAAATATTCTAAAAAGGAAAGTCACTCACACAAAAAGTTCCTAAAATACTGATAAATAATGTAGTGTATATATTTTATGTTATAAAAAATCTCCATCAAATAAAAGTAAACATGCTTAAAACATGATAATCACTTATTCTATAAGTTTACTTACATTTACCATTTTTATTTTCAGCACGGTAACTATTTTTTTAACATAGTTATTGAATACATTAGTCCTAAATTAAATGGTATTTATTAGATAATATAAGACTAATTATTATAAATGTTATATTAAAATTATTAAATAAAAATTATATGCATGTAGAAAATTAATGTTATAACAAGAACTTTTAATGAGCTAATTCTCAATTTAAACTTAACCGAGGTAATTAAATTTTATTGAGTTTACATATCATTTTGACCAATTTTAAATTTAAAATTTTAATTAATAAAAATTATTACAATTAGAAATATGGAATACAATTTATTATATTAAATTATTATATTTTTATGAATTTAGTGGAAATATAGACACAAACATCATGTCGACGAAGGGTTTTTCAAGAAATACAATTTTAAAGTGTAAAATGATAATCTATTAGCTACTTGTCTTCTAATAATATTTACATCTACATAAATTAATATATTCAGGTATATAATCAAAAACATTCATTTAAATAATTTATCATAAAAAATTATTTTAATTAATTTAAATGGATTTCCATTATTACTTTTCAAACATTAATTTTTTTCTGTAAAAACAAATTCTAAAAATATTTATTGTACCTCATAATAAAGAAATATATATTTCTATAATTTTTTAATAAATTAATTGTTTCCAATATTATAATAAATTATTATAATTAATATATTTATTAGTTAAATACAACAATCTTTATTTTCTATAAAAATTATTTTTAAGGGAATCTTTCAAAAATTCATTATAGGATTATTTTTACCTTGTTTATTCAAAATAAAACTTTATCAAATAAAATTATTATTTTGGTGATGAGAAATACTAAATTATGTATTGTATTATGGTTTTATTAAAATATAAATCACACTTACTATAATTTAGGCTATGATGTCACATTCTCCCCTCCTACAAATTTTTCAACCTGGAAATTTTCTTGGATTTTACCTCCAAAACAATTAGGGTGGTTATTCTTCATAACATCACCTAGTTACCACATTGATTCTCCAATTTTATGATCTCACCAAAGTACATTTACTAATCAATCCAACCTATTCCTCAACAAATTCTATCTAGAACCGTGAATATGGATATGCTCTTCATATTAAGATTGATCAGCATCCAATTATATTTCTTTATAGGTGATTACATGTTATGGTTCTGGAATTTACTTTAACTAAAAGGATATATTGAATGAATTACGTTCTTTAGAGTGAATTTTTATAATGAAAAAAATAATAATTTACCCCTAATGATTTTAAGAATTTCTAAATTTCTGAGGTATATGGGGAAAAAATTCCCTTCTTATTAAACCATGTGACAATCATCAGTGGAGAAAAATTTAATTAAACTTGATTTTTACTTGAAATTGAAAAGATTTCATTAAATTTAGGTATATATTTTTTTAAATATATGAGATTTAAAAATATGATACATATTATTCATTACCTCTATCATTTTATCCAAAACATGTTTTTCACCGACAAGTTTCCTTTCACAAATATCATCCCAACATGTCCGAGTAGGATATCGATTTCAATATAATTCATTATATGATTCTATTTTTGAGTAAATTAATGGAAACTATTTTTATAGGAAAACTACACATATGATATAAAAAATCTTGTGTACCTTGAAATTCAATAGGACATGACGTCAACATGTCTTTCAATGTTTTAATAGTCTGTTAAAACTGTCAATCAGTTTGAGGATGGTTTGCAGTGCTCAAATGAAGCTCAGTATCATGATCCTCATGAAAAAACTTCTATAATTTTAAATAAAATGGGGATAAAGATAAAAAAATGATGAGGTGATCCATGAATTCTTACAACATCATTAATATAAATCCTTATAAGGCACTCAATAGGTCAACCTTATCTTATAGTAAGCAAATATGTTGAATTGTTTGGTGAAAAAATGACCTTTATTTCATCATTTTTTCTAGGTGTCTTGGGTAGCATTATGAAATAATACATAGTAATGACAACTGAAACACCCCAAGCTTCTAAGGTACACTTCTCTTTGAATAATTCAATATAGTGTGTTGTACGCAACATCGAGTTCTAACACACCACAACCAATCAAACTAGCCGTTATGAATAGTAATACCCACTTTTTGAAATCTATAAATTTTATTTTTCAAAATCGACTTCATTTTTGGATTCGGAATATCAAAATTAGCCTAAAGTGAAATTTTGGTATTTTTCTGAAAATCTTCATTTTTTGATGAAGAGTGAAACCACTAAGTGGTAGTTAAAAAACTAAATTTTTCATAAAACTGAATTTTACCGCTTCTGTGAGTGGAATTTCAAAAATCTGAGAGACATGGTTAATATCAAGGAGTAAAATGTGGTTCAATGAGATGAAAATAATTTTTGGTGTATAATAACGTTTTACTTTTATTTACCATGGTTAAAAGTAAATAGGGTAATTAAGGGTAAAAATGATATTAATATTACCCTAACACATATCGTAATTCTATTGTACAAGTTTATATAGAACAAAAACAACCTTAGGAATAAAATATTATCATTTAGGTCCACTTGGAATAGATTAGGAAATTTATTATTATTTAATTCAATGAAGAGTTAAAAGAGTTAAAATCAAAGTTTATTTACTAAAACATTTTTAATATAGGGTTATACATAAGGTAAATTCGATTGTAAAAATTACATAGAAAGCTAAAATGATTTCAAACATAATAATATTTTATTTATAATTTTTATACAATAAATAATTTAATTTATGTACGACACAATGATGATGCAGTAATTACCATAATAGTAAAAAATTAAAATAATTGATATTATAAATACCCAAATAAATATAATTTGAGACGTTTTACGAATTAAACTAATTTTATAGGTTAATATTACATGTTAGTATTTATCTAATTAACTTTTTTTTTTGATGTAATCATTCTCTTATGATTTTCACAAAAATCCATTTTCCAAATAGTGTCAAAATTGACATAAAAGAGCTTTTAAAAATAATATTATATTATTAACTGATATTCAATTCCTAAAAATATAAGGATAGGCCAAGAGACTTATATCATGACAGGTGTGTCATTAATGGACCACTTGGGGGTCTCTTGGAGGTATATAGTAAGTTTATTAACTATATAATATCAAAATAAAAAGTGACATGATAAGTGTCAAACTAATTAACTAAGAGTTAAAACTAAAAGATAAGGATAATATAATAACCGAAACCTGTCTAAATTCTATTGGTTGAGTGGTTTTAGATCAATACCCACATTAAACATTAAATAATCTACATTGGAGCCATTATAAACCGAATATGAATTTATTATAAAATAATATTGCTAGCTTTTCCAAAGGTGCCCCTCACCCCTCTTATAAAAGGGCACTCACCCTTCTAATTAATTCACACCTTCAAAGCCTTTTTGGTTCGGCCAAACCATGCCCAAATACTCTCTAAACTTTCCTAAATTCATCCTAGATGAATTACTTTAGTCATAAAGCCAACTTAAGGAGCCCTTTTGATCAAATCAAAAGGAAGAACCTGAAGAAGAGGTAATGATTTCACCACCCTTTTTCAAGTTCCTTTCTTCTTCCAATTCTCCTTTCTATGTTATTACCATTATAAAATATTATCTCCAGTATATTATATATACTTTGATGTTATTATAAACAATGTACAACCGTATTTCAGTATTCTATCCATCCTTTGAATGAAATGTCACCATACGTGCGTACGTACGGCTTACCGTCTCCACGTCGTGGTGTAATTGTTATTCAAAACATTATTATTTGGATGGGTATAATAATGATGTGTAATTCATGTAAATAATAAATATAACATGATAATGATTCTGTATATATGATATAACATCCAATTAAATATTATTTTAATATCAAAAGAATGATATTGTCGCTTGTGCGTACATACGGACTATCGTCTCCACGAACGCGATGAGATTCATTCTCCATCGTATCCATTAAAGTCTAATTATCATTTGAAGATTAATAATAATGTTTAAGGACTTAATATCATTTTGTATGTAAGTAAGACACCACCTATCCATAAAAAACATGTCTTACATAACAAAACATATAAAAGAAAATGAGTAAGTTAACACACGAAATGACAATGATATTAAGATATTATTAACAAAGAATAGTTAAAAGATCATATATGATATCATATTAATGTATATTATTCTTGTATAATTTAATAACAATTATTTCACCATTATATAGGAGGTTAACATACTATCGACTAAGGAAAAGTACAAGTTAAGGGTTTATTTCGCAATCTCTTCATTATCCGAGGTTGTTTATACGTAATTATCTACTGGGACCTCTTTATCATCCACATCCATGTTTCTTAAAAATGTATTTCAAAACATTCTTACTATTTTACATAATATGTGTTAAAGTCATTTATACCCTATTTTGAATTTTTATAAGAAGTTTATAAAGGAATTTTTCTACCATTTTCCAAACAAGGTGCTTTTTAACCTTTTCGACAGAATTAATGTAAGAATGTTTTTTTAACTTATACGGCAGGTGCAGCTATTTTCCACCATTATATGATCTTCGAAGCTTCCCTTACAATCTTATAAGAAAATTTTCAAATTAAATGTTTTATTTTATAATTATGTGACTTTTAAATGATTTCAAAAAAGGGATATTTATCTCAAATAGTTTTGATTTCATTTATGTCTACATCCTTTGATATATTTTAATCTTATTTGATGTTGATTTATTATGATACAAAACATCCATATTGTATTGAAGGTTTTGTGATTTGTTTGACTGTGGATGTTTTATTTTTATACCATTCATGGTTTATGGAGAATGTATTGACATTTCGTATGCTAGTTTTAATACGAATGTTTATGTTATATTTACACCTGTTCATATGAGGAATGCATTGGACTTAATATGTGACGAGTGGAACCCGCTATAGCTCCTCGACGCATCAGTAGGTCTCATGAGACAAACTAGTGTCTTGGCTCAAGGACTTGACTAAAACTTAATTCTAGTCTTGGCATGAGGCCTTTGCTATGTGGTTATGATAGTATGGAATTATGCATTCCATCATTATGAATGTGGTTATTGATATTGCATGTGATTATTAGATTAGTAGAATATCCATGTGAATAAGTAAATGGCATTATTTCATTTTATTTCTGCCATATTATGTTGATGTTCAAGTTTAAAAGGCTTTTGTTTTAGTTATACATTTCCTTAAATGTTTATTACTATTTATGAAAGTTTATGCTATATTGTTATCCTTACTAGGCATTTAAACTCACACCTTTATATTTTTTATTTTTCCCTGGATGTGAAGAAGTATTTTATGAATGACCTGCAGGGATAGTATGAGGGGATAAGAGTGTGGACTATGGAGACTATATTGTTGTAGTTTTAATTTTATGATGTCATGTAAACTTTATGAATGTATCTAGTTATTCCAAGGCTACTAAACTAATCGGTATTTAGAGACATGATCTTTCTTGTGATCATGCCAATGTTATGTAATAATGCACCAACTCTTGGTAACTGGGGTCGGGGCGTTATAGTTGGTGTCAGAGGAAGTTTAGTACAGACCTTGGAAGCTAGATTTAGATAAAATCTGATTATAACACATAGATTTAAGATGGACTTTGAGGATTAGTATAGAAGAATTTCCTAGAATTTTGGTGTTGTAGAGATTTAATGAGTTTTCCGAGAAATATATCCCTGTCTAGATACGAGCAGGTAGAGGCGGCTCTGGTACATATGTTCCTAGGGGTAAAACCCAAAAACACCACTTTGAGCTAGAATCGAACGGGAACTGGTGCACAACAACGGGCCTTGCTGCACTCTTGGTTACGATACTCCTGGGGGATATGTTTAGGATAACTCTAATTTTCTTTACAAATCAGTATGAAGGGTTTATGAGTATATACTTCTTCAAAGAAAACATTTTTATGATTATGGATTATATCCATAAATAGTTCAATTTATGTTAAGTGTTTTATAATTATGGAATTATGTATTTTGATTAATAAACTGATCTAGTTTATGACATTTTTTAGAAATGGAGCCTAGTGGAAGAAATGGAAACTGTATCAATGCACGCACTCCATGTAGGGATTTCCCTCCTTCTCAAGATAATTATAGTGGAGTTGGTGATACAACTAGTGATGATCAACTAATCACCATACTGGGACAACTCACTCAGGTTATGAATAATAACCTCACCCGTATGAAGCAGCCTGATCCACAACGTGGAGGATCAATGTTAGATCACTTCATGAGGCAGAAACCACCAACATTCAATGGGAGTAAAAATCCATTAGTAGCTGAGCAATGGATAAGTTCCCTAGAGAAAATATTTCAGGCTTTTAGAAGTAGTGAAAGGGAAAAAGTTATCATGGCATTTTACCGCCTCACTGGAGATGCTGATCAATGGTGGTCATTGATTCAAAACACGAAGGAAGATGATGATGTATGAAATATGGAATGGAGGGAGTTCAAAGATCTGTTTTTAGAAAAATACTTTCCTCGTGACCATCGAGCAGATATGGAAAGGAAATTTCTGAGTCTGAGACAAAAGGAGGATGAGAATGTCGCAAAGTATGAGGCTAACTTTACCCAGTTAGTAAGATATGCTGGAGATTATATACGTAACCCAAGAAGTAATATTGATCATTTCATTGATCGGTTAAAAACATTTCTTCGTCGAGCATTAGTCTCACAGTCCTTTTCATCGTACGAAGACATTGTCTCATGTGCTATCAAGACAGAAAAGGAATTCTCTAAGTCTTATGACTTTAAAGAAAATCAAGAGAAGAAGAGATCTGCTGATCAATCTGGGAATGGAAATAAGGGAAAGAAGGGAAAGGTTGAATATCCATCCTATGGTAAATGTGGGAAGAAACACCCCGGTACTTGCTTAAAGGGAATGGGTGTCTGTTACAAGTGTGGTGAAAAAGGCCACCAAGATCGTGATTGCAAAGGGAAGAAGGAAGCTACAGATGTTTAGTGATACAGTTGCAAAGAGATAGGAAATTATGCAAATGAATGTCATAAGCCCCCGGGGAACTTACCTCAAAAAAGGCCAAGGGATCAAGGCCAAGCTTATGCTATCACTGCTACTGAGGTAGAAGCTCCGAAAGACGTGGTGGCAGGTAATTTAATGGTTTCCTCAAGTTTAAAAAATGCATTATTTGATTCTGGATCATCGCATTGTTTCATATCTTCCCAGTTTTGTAAGAAAATTAGATATTTCCAATTTTATTTAACAAGGGAGTTATCAGTTAAAACTCATAAGCGAAGTATCATTGCAACAATGTTTTGTAAATCGGTCCCCATTAGAGTACATAAATGTTCTTTAACTGTTGATCTCATCATCATACCTATGATTGAGTTTGATATAATCCTCGGTATGGACTGGATTTTAGACCATGATGCGAAGATTTATTGTAAGAAGAAGAAGGTTACTATTTTTGATGATGATGATAAGGAAGACCTTATCTTTAGAGAAGAATCGTCACCACCTAATTCTTATCTAGATGCACCCCCAGTAGCTCAACTAAATTCAATTATTGGGGAGGAATAGAATAAAATGACTGTGGGTGAGGAAATGAATGTTCAAATAGAGGATGTACCTGTTGTGAAAGAATATGTAGATGTGTTTCCGGAAGATTTACCTGGACATCCTCTAGAACGAGAAGTTGAATTTTCCATTGATTTAATTCCAAGATCAAGGACTATATCGAAGACCCCTTATAGAATGGCCACTATAGAATTATCTGAACTAATGAAACAACTAGAGGAATTGAGTAATAAGTGATTTATTCACCCTAGTGTTTCTCCATGGGGAGACACTATTCTTTTTGTTAAAAAGAAAGACGGATCTATGAGGTTATGTATAAACTACAAGGAGATCAATGCAATAAAAATAAAGAACAAGTATCCCCTACCTCGTATTAATGATTTATTTGACCAACTGCATGGATCTCAATACTTTTAAAATATTGACCTTCGATATGGATACCATCAGTTGTGTGTGAAGAAGGAAGACATTTCGAAGACAACATTTCGAACAAGGTACGAGCATTACGAGTTTACAGTAATGCCTTTTGGATTGACTAATGCACCCTCTATATTCATGGATCTAATGAACAGAGTTTTCAAGGAATATATTGATGACTTTGTAGTTGTATTTATTGATGATATCTTGGTATACTCCAAAAGCTACAAAGATCATGAAGATCACTTGCGCATTATATTGAAGACTCTGAGAATACATGAATTATATGGGATGTTTAGCAAGTGTAAATTCTGGCTTCAAGAGATTTATTTTCTTGGACATACTATCTCTAAGGATGGAATTTCCATTGATCCTTCTATGACAAAGGCAATCCAAGAATGGCCTACAATGATGAGTATAACTGAGGTACGTAGTTTTATTAGTTTAGTAGGTTATTATCAATGTTTTGTCCAGAATTTTTCCTGGTTGGCTAACCCATTAAAAAAGCTCACACGTAAAGGGGCTAAATTTGTTTTAAAAAAAGAGTGTGAAGAATGTTTTGAAGAACTGAAGAGAAGATTAGTCAATGCTCCTATATTGACTCTGCCATCGGGGAATGATGGGTTCGTTATTTATAGTGATTCATCGAAGAAAGGACTTGGTTGTGTCCTTATGCAGAATGATAGGGTTATTGACTATTCATCACAACATTTGAAAATTCATGAACAAAACTATCCTACTCATGATCTTCAGTTAGAAGCTGTGATATTTGCATTGAAGATATGGAGGCACTACCTCTATGGTGAAAAATGTGAGATTTATACAGATCGCAAGAGTTTTAAGTATATTTTCTCACAAAAAGAACTCAATATGAGGCAAAAGAGATGGCTTGAATTACTCAAGGATTATGATTTCATGATACACTACCACCTGGGGAAGGCAAACAAGGTGGAAAATGCTTTTAGCAGAAAAGATCATGGAGTTTTTTAAAATATGAGAATTTAAAGGGATCCACTTTTCATGGATCTAGTGAAGATAAACTTGGGAATAACCAAGGAAGGTGAAACATCAATGCTTTTTCAAATGGTTGTGAAAACATATTTACTAGAAAGGATTAAGAGTTCTCAGACCGATGATGAAGAATTTAGAAAGAAGATTAAAGCTGTGAATGATGGGAGATTGAGAGACTTTGTGTATGAAGAAGGAATTTTGAAATTCGGGAAGATACATTGTGTTCCCGATATACCTGATCTAAAAAGAGAATTGTTGGATGATGCTCATAGTTCCAATTTCTCTATACACCCTGGGAGAACCAAAATTTATAAGGATTTAAAGGAAACTTTTTGGTGGGACAACATGAAGAGGGAGATTTCTGATTTTGTGTCATGATGTATGGTTTATCAACAAGTGAATGCTGGAAGGAAATATCCTGGAGGAGTCATGCAACCTCTTCCCATACCGGAGTGGAAATGAGACAATATTACGATGGACTTTGTCATGGGGATACCAAAGACTCCTAGAAGGAACGATGCAATATGGGTCATTGTTGATCGTCTTACCAAGTCAGCACATTTTCTTGCTATATGGAAAGATTTTCCACTTGAACGACTAGCAAGACTATATATTAATGATGTTGTGAGACTACATAGAGTACCCCTATCGATTGTTTCTGACCGTGATCCCCGTTTTACTTCAAGATTCTGGAAAAGTATTCCGAAATATTTGGATACTGAACTTCATTTGAGAACTGCCTACCACCCTCAAATATATGGACAATCACAGCGAACTATTCAAACCTTAGAAGACATGTTGAGATCTGGCTAACATGACTTTCAGGGTATGTGGGATCAATATTTACCTATGGTAGAATTTTACTATAACAATAGCTTCCATTCGAGTATTAATATGTCACCATATGAAGCGTTATACGGAAACAGATGTCGCACACCAACCTGTTGGGATGACGTTGGTGAAAGAAAACTTGTAGGCCCAGAACTGGTGGAGGAAACGATGGAAAAGGTGAAGGTAATTCAAAACCATATCAAAGCAGCTCAAAGTAGGAAGAAGAGCTATGCCGATAATCGAATGAAGGATTTGGAATTTCAAGTCGGTGATAATGTTTTCCTAAAGGTATCTCCATGGAAGGGAGTCATACGTTTTGGTAAGAAAGGTAAATTGAGTCCCAGGTACATCAGACCTTTCAAAATTCTAGAATGAATTGGGGATGTAGCTTACCGTTTTGCAATGCCTCCAAATCTCTCCAAAGTTCACGTTGTGTTCCACGTATCACTATTGAGGAAATACATGCCGGACCCAACGCATGTACTCACCTTTGAGGAATTAGAACTGGAACCCAATCTGTCTTATTGAAAAGAGCCCGTCCAGATTCTTGATACAAGAGAACAAGTATGGAGAAACTGGACGACTCATCTGGTAAAAGTCTTGTGAAAAAACCATAAAATGGAAGAGGCAACGTGGGAAGCTGAGGAACTTATGATGAAGAACCACCCGAGTCTTTTTATGCAATGATATTCTATAAATTTTGAGGATGAAATTACTTGAAGGAGGGGAGAATGTAACACCCCAAGCTTCTACGACACACTTCTCTTTGAGTAATGCAATAACGTGTGTTGTAGGCAACATCGAGTTCTAACACACCACGACCAATCAAACTAGCCGTTATGAATTTTAATACCCACTTTTTGAAATTTATAAATTTTATTTTTTAAAATGGACTTCATTTTTGGATTCAGAATATCGAAATTAGCCTATGTTAATTTTTTGGTATTTTTCTGAAAAACTTCATTTTTTGATGAATAGTGAAACCACTAAGTGGTAGTTAAAAAATTGAATTTTTCATAAAACATAAGTTTACCGCTTCTGTGAGTGGAATTTCGAAAATCTGAGAGACACAATTAATATTATAGAGTAAAATGTGTTTCAATGAGATGAAAATAATTTTCGGTGAATAGTAACTTTTTACTTTTATTTACCACGTTTAAAAGTAAATAGGGTAATTAAGGGTAAAAATGATATTAATATTACCCTAACACATGTCCTAATTCTATTGTACAAGTGTGTCTAGACCAAAAACAAACTTAGGAAGAAAATATTATAATTTAGGTCCACTTGGATTAGATTAGGACATTTATTATTATTTAATTCAATGAAGAGTTAAAAGAGTTAAAATCAATGTTTATTTACTAAAAAACTTTTAATATAGGGTTATAAATAAGCTAAATTAGATTGTAAATATTCATTAGAAAGATAAAAATACTTACTACATAATGATATTTTATTTATAATTTTTAGACAATAAATAATTTAATTTATTTATGACACAATGATGATGCAGTAATTACCATAATAGTGAAAATTTAAAATAATTGATATTATAAATACCCAAATAAATAAAATTTTAGACTTTTTATGAATTAAACTAATTTTCTAGGTTAATATGACATGTTAGGATTGACTTAATTAACTTCTTTTGAAGTAATCATTCTGTAATGATTTTCACAAAAATCAATTTTCCAAATAGTGTCAAAATTGACATAAAAGAGTTTTTAAAACAAGTATTATATTATTAATTGATATTCAATTACTAAAAATCTAAGGTTAGGCCAAAAGACTTATATCATGATATGTGTATCATCAATGGACCACTTGGGGGTCTCTTGGAGGTATATTGTACGTTTATTAACTATATAATATAAAAATACAAAGTGACATGGTAAGTGTCAAACTAATTAACTAAGAGTTAAAACTAAACGATAAGGTTAATATAATGACCCAAACCTATCTAAATTCTATTGGTTGAGTGGTTTTAGACCCATCCCCACATTATCCTTTAAATAATCCACTTTTTAGACATTATAAACCGAATATGAATTTATTAGAAAATAATATTGCTAGCTTTTCCAAAGGTACCCCTCACCCCTCTTATAAAAGGGTACTCCCCCTTCTCATTAATTCACAACTTCAAATCTTTATTGGTGTGGCCAAAAGCTGACCAAATACTCTCTCAACTTCCCTCACTTAATCCTAAAGTCCTTCCTTTAGTCATAAAGCCAACCTAAGGAGCCCTTTTGATCAAATCAAAAGGAAGAACCCGAAGAAGAGGTAATGATTTCATCACCCTTTTTCAAGTTCCTTTCTTCTTCCACTTCTTCTTTCTTTGTTATTACCATTCTAAAATAATAAATATAGTATATTATATATATTTTTATGTTATTATAAACATGGTACAACCATATTTCAGTATTATATTCATCCTTTTAATGACTTGTCACCATACATGCGTACGTACGGCTTACCGTCTCCACATTGTGGTATAATTGTTATTCAAAACATTATTATTTGGATGGGTATACTAATGATGTGTAATTCATGTAAATAATAAATATAACATGATAATTATTCTGTATATATGATATACCATCCAATTAAATATTATTTTAATATCAAAAGAATGATATTGTCGCTCGTGCGTACGTACGGACTACCGTCTCCACGAACGCGATGAGATTCATTCTCCATCGTATCCATTCAAGTCTAATTCTCATTTGAAGATTAATAATAATTTTTAAGGACTTAATATAATTCTGGATATGAATAATATACAACCTATCTATAACAAACATGTCTTACATAACAAAACATATAAAAGAAAATGAGTAAGTTAACACCCGAAATGACAATGATTTTAAGGTATTATTAACAAAGCAAAGTTAAAAGATCATATATGATATCATATTAATGTATATGATTCATGTATAATTTAATAACAATTATTTCACCATTATAAAGTAGGTTAACATACCATCGACTAACAAAAAGTACAAGGTAAGGGTTTATTTTGCAATCTCTTCATTATCCGAGGTTGTTTATACGTAATTATCTACTGGGACCTCTTTATCATCCACATCCATGTTTCTTAAAAATGTATTTCAAAACATTATTACAATTTTACAGAATATGGGTTAATGTAATTTATACCTTTTTTGGACTTTTTATAAAAAGTTTATAAAGTAATCTTTCTGTCGTTTTCCAAACAAGGTGCTTTTTAACCATTTCGACAAAATTAAGGTAAGAATGTTTTTTAACTTATATGGCGGGTGTGGCTATTTTCCTCCGTTATAAAATCTTAGAATCTTCCCTTACAAGCTTATAAGAAAATTTTCAAAGTAAATGTTTTATTTTATAATTATGTGACTTTTAAATGATTTAAAAAAATGGATATTTCTCCCAAATAGTTTTGATTTCATCTATGTCAACATCCATTGATGGATTTTAAGCTTATTTGAAGTTGATTTATTATGATAAAAAACATCCATATTTTATTGATGGTTTTGTGATTTGTTTTACTGTAGATGTTTTATTTTTATACCATTCATGGTTTATGGAGAAAGTATTGACATTTAATATGCTAGTTTTAATACGAATGTTTATGTTATATTTAAATCTATTCATATGAGGAATGTATTGGAATTAATATGCGACGGGTGCTGCCCGCTATAGCTCCTCGATGCATTAGTAGGTCTCATGAGAAAAACTAGTGTCTTGGAATAAGGCCTTTACAAAATCTTATTTGTAGTCTTGGAACGAGGCATTGGCTATGTGGTTATGATAGTCTGGCATTATGCATTCCATCATTATGAAAGTGGTTATTGATATTGAATGTGATTATTCAATTAGTAGAATATCCATGTGAATAATTAAATGGAATTATTTCATTATATTTCTACAATATTATGTTGATGTTCAAGTTTAAAAGGCTTTTGTTTTAGATATACATTGCTTCAAATGTTTATTCCTATTTATGAAATTTTCTGCTATATTGTTTCCTTACTAGGGATTTGAGCTCACCCCTTTGTATGTTTTATTTTTCCCCGGATGTGAAGAAGTATTTTATGAATGACCTGTAGGGATAGTATTAGGGGATAAGATTGTGGATTATAGATACTATATTTTTGTAGTTTTCATTTTATGGTGTAATGTAAACTTTATGAATGTATCTAGTTATTCCAAGGCTACTAAACTAATCAGTCTTTCGAGACATGAACTTTCTTGTGATCATGCAAATGTTATGTAATAATGCACCGACTCTGGGTAATTGGGGTCGGGGCGTTACAACAACCCATTTTAAAATGGGAATATTAAGTTGTTTTAATAATCCTATGAGTCGTTTCCTAAAATCAATCACTTGTTAAAATACGAAATATATGCTTAAATAATAAAAAATTTATTATTTCATGAAATCCAACAAAAAATGTTCCCTTAAATCCCTACACATCACAGTGATGGCATGATTTATAGATAAATTCAAGATATGATTATCATCTAATATTTCTATTTTTAGATCATATATATATATAACAACTACTCACTTTATAAATTTTTAGGATTCCATCTTCACAAAAAAAAATTCCACCTTCCAATCAATCATGGAATTAATTATTTTTGGAAAATGGGTTATGTCAAAAAAATAAGATTTCACAACAATTTGAACAATGGGTGATGAATCACCTTCTATAACAATTCACATATCCATGTTTACTATTTCCTTTAATATAAGATCCCTATCAATCATTTGTGATGATCATTCCTAATCAATGTATATACTACCTTATTTTATTTCATTAGCTGGTTGAGTATTGGGTAATCATTACCAATGAGAAGGGAAATATATATTCTTTTATACAAGTTGAGATCATTTTGTGAAGAAATATGTTCCCTGTTCTTATTATCCATGTATATCTCACAACATTTACCATAAATAAAATGTATATATATCTTCAAAGAAAAAATTATTGCTACCAACTGTGGATCCGGGGTTCAATAGTCTTGTTCAGGATTTTTTAACCATCTTTATTCATATTAAATAACATTATAATTATTTATAAGGACATAACCTTATCCCTTATTTAATTGATATCTATATATTAGAAACCCATAATGTCCTGATGGTAGATTTAAAATAGATTCATCGACCAATATCCTCTTCAATTCATCTAAACAATATTCACATAACGATTTCCAAATGAACATAACCCCTTTATATTTAATCTCAGTTATAAATTTTTCTAATAAAAAGATGATGAATTAATCACCAATAATAACCTTCGAAACCAATGAATCTGTATACCTTAGTAATTTTTATTAGTTAACTACATTATATAACTAACATTCTTTTCATGAAATAAAACTATATTTCATCCATTGAAACAATATATCCATGAAAAAAAACATTCTAATGCTTTAAAATTTTTCCATAAAAAAATTTTCTTCTAAGAGCCTCACGAATTATTTGAATATGATCTTCATGGTCCTAATAGATTCAAGAATAATCCTACATATTATTAATCATTATACCTATAAAATTTTCATGATTTTATTTTAAATATTTATTCATTATATCTATAACAATATAGGAAAATTAGTAAATCGAAATTGGTTTACTGTAAAATGATAATTTTGACACCTCTTTTATAAGGATTCCTTATTTATTTCCTCCTTCTTTACACAAAATTGACGATAATAAGATTAAATGTCAATCACTGAAAATATTGAGCTCCATGAATCTGATCGAATAATTCATAATTGGGAAGAATATGATACATGGTTTTTGTTATAATAAAATTTATTTTAGTATAATCAATTAAAAATTTCATTGATCCATAATTATTAATAATGAATCAGACATAGAATCCCCATGGTCAAACAATAGGGGGAATCAATAGCTTATCACAAAACATATGTTGTTGTTTCTTGAATTAAATTAATTCTACATTGGCCTTCTTTTAGGGAGTCTTTGATATTGTTCATGAATCAATGACTAAATCAATGGAAAATTGAACTTCATGCTCTTGTGGATGTATAGTTAATTCCTATATAAATACATTAATGTATTTATATATAATTGATACATCCATAACTTTTTGACTGACTTCTATATCAACCAATTGTGTTTGATATTATTCTCAAAGAATCTCATTCAAATGAGCTATTGGAGGTCCATATAAACATGACTCAGTTGATGAGTTATATATTCTAAAAAATATATATGTTTCTGATGCTTTTGCTGGGGCTCACGCATCCGTCTGTGGAGGATGCACAACTGTTACCCTACATTTCCTCTTTCCAAAGGTGGGTGACATCCGTTCTTTATTCTGGGACATTTTCTCCTTGATCGAAACGGCATGATGGGATGTTAGTACCTCCTTCTGGGGATTCCCCCTCGAAACTCGTCGCATAGTCTGGGTCTCCCTTATAGATTAAGTCATGGTTCAGGAATCTCATTCCTGATGCCATATATTTGTGGACACCGGTTAATTACAATACTTCCATCAAGACATCCCATGGGGTCCTGACATGGTAGAAACCTTCGGTCAGAGTAGACAGTATCATCAGTCATGTCGGGGCATATCTGGATGCGTGGGCATTGGGGGGCCTATATTCTTCCTCATAAGAGGGCATCTCAATGGCATAGAACCCGAGGTATCCAACGTCGAATGAGGGAAATCATATGTCATCGGCATGTATCTGAAGGTTTCCTCAGCTTCTCATGCTTAACATGGGTTATTCCACGAGTTTAACGTCTAGTGGAGACGGTTAAGAAAAAGGCGTGTCTTCCAAGGTTTTCCTCAGGCATCTCATGTTTATCACGAGGTAGGCCGCAAGTTTAACATCTTGCAGAGATGGAATGAGAGTGATCAGAACATCCCATAGAGACGGATCAGATTGGTATATCCCAAGGAGGGAACACCTGGAAGATGAATGGATCAGAACGCCCAATGAGTATGGATCTGAGGTCGTGGACACCATAGAGGGGAGATGTCACACCGTAATGGCTGATCTAAACACCACTGAGAGCGAATAAGGGAGAGTGCACCCCAGAATGGGGGACAAAAAGGTTTACCATTGGCTGGGATTGAACCTCGTGGAGGTTTCCTACGTACCCTGTATGGAGTACAGGGATCAAAACCCACGTAGTTAGAAGGGGTGATGAATTAGGATGTACACATAGGACAACAACCTGAATACCTGTTGGGGCTTACGTGTGGATAGCGGCCCTGGTACTACTAGGAGCAACAAAAAATGGATGAAATGATGCCACCGAGATGTCGTGGCCCACGTATGAATTAGTATGGATAATGGAATGTTGAATTAAGTGGATGGATAATGATATGGAATAGACGTGAGGATGACGGTGATGTTGTTATTGAGCCTTGAAGAGACTTCCTACGTATCCCCATGGTAGGGAATCAATGTCTGCGTAGTTCAGTGGGACAATTGGACACCTGAGGAGGCAGTCCGTGAGAATGGACGCATGGATGGGACCTCGAGGAAGTAGAACCTCCAGGTTGGGGCATGATCTTCATGGAACACATGAGATCAAGGGATAGATCCGGATGAGGCATGAGAGATGGGCTTGAACCTCACGGAGGCATCCTATGTATCCCCGTGGTAGGGAATCAAAGTCCATGTAGTTCGGTGGTTGGGAACCGACGTGAAGGTGGACTTGGGGTCCAATGGTTGTAGGGAATAAAACTCGGGGAGGCTTCCTACGTACCCATACTTAGTAAGGATCAAAGGCCATGTAGTTCAGGTGGTTGGGAATCGACATGAAGTGGACTTGGGGTTTAATGGTTGTTGGGCTAGAACCTCAGGAAGGCTTCCTACGTACCCTACCATAGTAAGCATCAAAGACCACGTAGTTTAGGTGGCGTTGGCGAACCGACATGAAGGAGGACCTAGTGTGCAATGGATGTTGGGACTGAACCGCGGCGAGGCTTCCTACATACCATGCTTTAGCAAGGATCAAAGACCACATAGTTCAAGAGGTGACACGGGGATTACACCCTGGGATGCCCAGGGTGTTGGTGAACCAACATGAAGATGGTCAAAAAGACTAGATTTTGGTCTTGAACCTCAAGGTGGCTTCCTACGTACCCTGCCATGGCAAGGATCAACGTCCACATAGTTCTAGAGGTTGCATGGGTCTTACACTCTAGGCAGCCCGGGTTGTTGGTGAACCAACGTGAAGATGGTTGGGATGATCGGGAGTTGGGATTCAACCTCAGGGAGGCTTCCTACGTACTCTGCATTGGTGATAATCGAAGTCCACATAGTTCAGGTGTGATTTGAGGCTTACACTCTAGGCTACATGTGTGCCGTTATGGAGCAACAATTGTGGATGGGGCTTACACGAGAAGCTGCCCGTGTGCCCCTATGGAGCGACAATGATCCATGGGGATTACACAAGGAAGTTACCTGGGTGACGCTATAGAGAAACAATCGTGAATGGGGACTATTCAAGGAAGTTGCCCAGGTACCGCTATGGAGCAGAAATGGTGATTGGGGATTACGCACAGAAGCTTCCCGGTTTCCCCTATGAAGCGACAATGGTGCATGGGGATTACGCAAGGAAGTTGTCTGGGTTCCACTATGGAGCATAAATGGAGAATGGGGTTTACTCAAGGGTGCTTCCTAGGTGCCCCTATGGAGCGACAATGGTGAATAAGGCTTATGCATGGAAGAGGCCTGGGTGCCGCTAGGGAGCGTCAATTGTGGATGGGGCTTACGCAAGGAAGCTGCCCGGGTGCCGCTATGGAGAGACAATGGTGGATGGGGCTTACGCAAGGAGGCTGCCCATGTGACATTGTGGAGTGGAAATCGTGAATGGGGCTTATGCATGGAAGCTGCCCGGGTGCCGCTATGGAGCGGCAATGGTGGATGGGGCTGATGTAAGGATGTTTCCCGGGTGCCACTATGGAGCGGAAATAGTGAATGTGGATTACACAAAGAAACTGCCCGTGTGCCTCTATGGAGCGGAAATAGTGGATGGGTCTTACTCAAGGAAGATTACCGGGTGCCGCTATGGAGTGGAAATAGAGGATGGGGCTTACGCAAGGAAGCTGCCCTGGTGGAACTATAGAGCGAAAATGTTCGATGGGGCTTACGCATGGAAGCTGCCCAGGTGCCTCTGTGGAGTGGCAATGGTGGATGGAGCTTACGCAAGGAAGCTGCCCGGGTGCCGCTATAGAGCCGCAATGGTGGATAGGGATTATGCAAAAAAGTTTCCCGGGTGATGCTATTGAGCGGTAGTGGTGGATGGGGCTTACGCAAGGAAGCGACCTGGGTGCCGCTATGGAGCGACATTGGTGGATGGGGCTTACGCAAAGAAGTCACCCATAATGTCTTCCTCATGTCTGGACATTAGGGAATCCCAACCCACTGGTGGGTTGAGGACTTCGCATATGCGCTAGTGTATAAGATGGATAATGCCAAGGGCATTAGAATCAGTCTGACCAAAGGGAGATGAAAAGTGTGAATCACATGCCTGACATTCGGAATGCAATGAGGGTGGCGTGGCGATGGAGGATAACTGTTGACCTTGTTCGAAACACAATATCCATATCATGTAAGCCTAAAATGGGGACAAACAAATGAATGTTGACTACAGACCGTATTCGAAACACAAGACCTGACTGGAAGTCTTTTCCAAAGTCTTATGGGGCGTTGACCCAGGATGGTAGGTTAGCTGATGCGGCATGGGACCAGGCCGTTAGGGGGTCCCTTAAGACATGGAAGGGTATGGAGATTCGAATGAAGGATACACAAAGCGTGAGGTGGAGTGATGGAATGTTTGAATGGATTCCAACACTCTTGAAATTTTTCCACTGTAGTCTTGTCATGGTGAATCTTAAGCTTGGAGCATAAGGCATCTCTTATTTGGAGCTAGTGGCATCCTATATTTGGAACATAGGGAGTACTGCAGTTTATAGTCATGTAGAGAGGACAGTTGGCATATCATTCTTGGAGCATGAGGCATCTCTTATATTGAGTAAGAGGCATCCTATTTTTGGAACATATGGAGTACTACAGTTTATAGTCGTGTAGAGAGGACTGTTGGCATCTCATGCATGGAGCATAAGGAATCTCTTGTTTGGAGAAAGAGGTATCATATGTTAGGAACATAGGGTGCAATACAGTTTATAGTAATGTAGATAGGACTGTTGGAATTTCATGCTTGGAGCATAAGGAATCACTTGTTTGGAGTAAGAGGCATCCTATGTTCGGCATATAAGGTTCACTACAGTTTATAGTCATGTAGATATGACTTTTGGCATATCATGCTTGGAGCATAAGGCATCTCTTTTTTGGAGAAAGAGGCATCCTATGTTTGGAACGTAAGGTGAAATAAAATTTATAGTCATGTAGATAAGACTGTTAGGCATAAGGTGCCTAGGAAGGGTTGGAGTTGGGTCTTACGCAAGGGCTGCCCTTTCTGGATCAACCTGGCATAAGAGTCAGGTGGTGGGGTTCAGATAAGTTACATGAGAAATGGTTCAACTCATGGTACTTGGGTAATTGATGATGAGAATCTCAACTCACGACATGGGAAACTAACTAAGGGGAATATGTCAACTCAATGTGTTTCATGTTGTGCGGAGGAGTGTCTCAAATCATGGTATTCTAGAGGTGGATGGTGGGTGAGATAAAGGGAGCAATGGAAAATGTCAACACCCTGGATTGAAAAGTTCATAGTGCGACTCCCCATTTTTTAAGGGGGTCAGCGATGGTAGAGAAGGGACCGGCTCGGAGGGACGGGACCGCAGGCTGGTAGTGACCCCGAGCGGGGGTGCGAGGGTGCAGCCGTCATGGTATTGGATGGTGGGCACGGAGGTAGGAGCATCACAAAGGATATTTCTTCGGGAAGTAGCTTCGCGGAGCATGGCCTCACGAAGCCTGGACTCACGAATCAGATGTCTCAAGATGAAAAGGGATCTCATGGAGAAAAGGGCTCTCACGGAGCAAAGGGTGCTCACGACTCATGGACACACAAAGCATTATCGCGGTGGAAGCTACTCACGGAGCATGGACATCCGGAGTAGCATCATGAAGGAAGCTTCTCGTGGAGTAAGGGTTCGTGGAGCCGCTTTGCAAAGAAAAGAAGATCTATGCAAACCAGAAGATCGACTGCCCAAGGGGCAGAGTGGACATCTAGTGAAGAGGGTGAGCAAGGTATTTATAGGGGAGAGGCACTGCGAAGTAGAGCTCGCTCAGCGCAAACACGGAGCTTGCTCCACGGTGTGTTGCGAATGTCAAAGGGATTCGCAGATCCATCCATCCTCCTTACTTCGTGGTGGGTTCTCAAACGTCAATGGTTTTCACGGAGCTATCCAGCCTCCTGGCTTCGCAGTGGGGCTCCGTGATCGCGGAGGGAGCTTCATGAATAGGCTTCACGAAGTAGTTTTCCAGCCCAACTTCAAATGCCTATAACTCCTAATCCTTAACTCTGTTTGGGCTCTATGTGCTATAAAATCGAAGCTTGATAAACTGGCTACGACCTTGAATCAAGTATGGAAGCATTTGAAAATATTCTGGACTCATTTTCTAGGTTCAACAATATATTTTCACATATTCATCACAAAATTAAATTTCATTCCTATTGTAATAAATATTTATATTTTTAATCTCATAATATTATTATTGGTTTCCTTGTGGATATCATTGTTTTCAAGTCCTTCACAATGGTTATTAAATAAAATGTGAATTATCGAAAGAATAATCACTAGAAGTGCCAAACTGTGTGTGCAGTAAGGACTATTGTCATGAACCGAGTAATGATCGAGTAAAATACCAATGTTCCGTTTTTAGATTCATTTCCCATAGGTTTGACTATGCCAGGATCATGAACACTTGTAGTTTATAGACTGATATGTACTTCTTGGAAAAAATATTCTCTACCTTAGAAAAAAAATAGGATGGTATTATATACATATCCTTAGTTCTTATCAAAACGTTATGTTAAATAATCTATGTTTTCATTAATATTGCACCCATGGGTTCTACTAAACTATCTCTGATACCAACTGTAACATCATCGACTCCAGAAACCTAGATATGTGGTCAACTTCATCGCATTTTCAAAGATACAATGGGTCAAATCCAAAAATACAAACAAGTATTGAATTATTTTAGATATTGGTACATAGATGATAGAAATTTTATACAGGGTATACAATATAAAACCTAGTAATTGAGAAAAAATATGTATCCTTGAACTTATTCAATGTAATCTTCTTAATATGCTGGGGAAATAAAACAAAATAAGGGTGATGTCAAATTCTTAGTAAGGGTTACATAAAATAGAACATCTCATGACAAAATATTTAATAATAAATATGGAACGATTATAATTTAACACACATTCCTTATAATGAATAACATGAAATGATTATTAGATAAGGAATTATCAATATAGAAAGGTAAATAACTCAAAACGCATATCCTTTAATAAATTGAGCACAAAATGAATCCACAGATAATATAAATTAAAAAATATCAGTCATAATAAAAACTAAATCCTCAATGACAGAAAGTGTTTTCTTTTTACGTTATGATATCAGAAATCATTAAATTTATACTGTCACATCCTTTAGTAAGAAATCATAAACCGATGGGTAAAAACAATTAATATTTCAAAATAATTTGTCTCGTGAAACCTATCGGTGTGTGGATGAGAGAAATAATTTTTGACCAAAAACATTGATATATATATAAAAATAAATTACAATATATTAAATTATCAATTTAATAAATGAATAATATTCCATATAAAAAAATATTCATATTGATTCAACAATACAAATTTGATAATATATCTAAATCAACTCAAATAACTGTCAAAGTAAACACAATTTATACAAGTGTATATAGTTTAGAAATTAATCATATAAATTATATAATTAATATGGATATTTAATATAAATATAACATATAATTAAATATTATAAGAATAAATTGATTATCCCAAGATAAAATTAATAATAGAAATATTAATCCTGAAATGATAGGTGGCCATTGGTTCGTTAGGAATATAGGTTATTACAACAAATTCACAAATACAGAAGAATAAAGATATTTCTATTGAAATATTAAAATGATCTTTAATAAAAGTATTTTATTTATAATACCATTAAAAGAATATATAATATACTACATTTTATAATAGGCTTATAGTGGTGAGTAAGTATGTTCTTTTTGTATTAGTTAAATTAAACATTCCTTTTAACTATTTGATATAGAAAATATCATTTAAAAAATATTATAAATATTAATTTCAATCCATTTTTAAAATATGAGTGAAAAATATAATTTACATTATAAATCATTTGAGAAATATAAATATGTTTTTGAAACAAATTTGAAAAGAATGGTCTTGGAAGAAAAATACAACTGGTTTGAAGAGAATTAAAATTGTTTTTAAATATTAATAACAGGATTAGAAACCTAATGTGGGTAAATATTGGAATAAAATATGGGAAATAATTAAATATATAGGGGGTACGAATACTATTTGATCTTATAATGGTTAATTTATAGGATTATTTCAATGATAGTAAAAATCCCTAAAGAAAATGAGATTGTAAAATAGATTCACACCACATGGGTAACATTCAAATTATTACCCCTTGAAAGAATAAACATTAATTGAAACATTATAACTCATTAATAAATAGTTCTTCCTGTTAAATAAAACAAAGTCACAATATATACCCCTCCTTATATTGAATATGTGCATATTAATAAAATGTGTCTCAACGAAACATAAATTCCGATGAAATCACTTAACTCATAATTTCTTTTATCGGAAAATAATTTCAGCTCTTATATAATGGTTCATAGAATTTATTAAATTTTAATATAAAAATATTAATATTTATAATATCATATGACATTCTATTATAACATCATACCACATGTGTTTTAATAATATTTCATTATTTTCTCAATTTTGGGTCTTAAGTGCCCGATTTTCTCCTGCGTCCATCATTTTTAATTTACAGTTCTTATGAATAGTAAATAGATCTATAATATCCTTAATTATATCAATGTTATAAATATAGTATTTAATCATTAAATACATTTCTATAACCATTCTCAAAATATGGGCTTAGAAAATGATTCACATCACTTTGTGGCGACGATATGTTATATGTAAACATGAGGGAAGATATCAATCCATTTATGGGAGAGTGGACAATAAAATGGATGGAATATTAGTTATAAAGAATATATATCATTTAATAATTATTATATATATTTATTTTTTCTATAATTATGACTATCCTTGGGAGTGATTAATGTAAAACAAATTACACCGGGTTTCATGGTGGTTGTCAACCATCTACACAAGTGATGGCATTGTTTCCCATTTGATGGAGAAGGATATGGATAAATATTATTCCACAAAGAAAAAACTCATTATATGGGAGTAAATTGTAGTATTATTTTATATGTCTTACTACATAATTGACGGTTTCAAAACAAGGATGAAAAAATGATCTTTTTAAAGATGATAATCTTCGCATAGAAAAACAACCATTTGATATATTATTAAGGAACCCATGGTTAGTATTTTAGTAATAAAATAACCTATAGAATATGTCTAAAGATTTCAGGTAGAATTGTTATACAGGTTTTGTTGACAAAAAATTATCAAGATGTTTAAATAAGTGGGGTGATAGAGTTCCATTTTATTATTAATGAGTAGTGGTATTTTATTAAATACATTAAAATATTCAATAATGGGATGCTACACTCACTCGATATGCCTAAAAATTGATTAATAATTTATTATATGGATTTTAGGGTTCATAAATAGCTCCAACACATATAAATAATTTTTTTAAAAATATTACACCCTTATTCTCTATGTTTACAAATTTCTATCATTTTAATATTCACCTTTGTAACTGGTTTTTTCCATTGGTAATTAATAAATTATTCCTAAAGAATATTTTCCATATTATAATATTTGTACCTAATTATTCAAAATATGAAATAAAATTTATAAAATTTAAATTATATTTTATAGGAAAATTAATTTTAACATAATAATGTTAAACAAGAAAACCAATATTTTAACATTAACATGGATACTGAATTTTCAATCTATTTAATAATAAATATTACCAAAAAATTAATTTGAATGTATTTCCTAAAATTAATTATTCGTATTCAAAATATGCAATAAATTTTATTAAAATCATTTCAAATAAGATCCAAGATTTATTTAAAAAATGAATAAATCATGTAAAAAAATATATTTTGAAGAAATAAATTTTTCAAATATAAGATGATAATATATTAAATATCTAAATAGTAATCATAGTAAAATGGATTTAAAGTAATATTTTTAGATATATAATATATAAATTTCTTTTAAATCATCTATAATTAATGATTATTTTAATTATTTATAATTGATATATATTATGCCTTAAAAAGTGTTTACAATAGTACATATTTTACCTCGATATAATATTATATTTATTTCTATAAAATACAATTTTAATTAATTATTAATAAATAATATAATAATTATTATTATAAATAATTGTTTTATTTGTAAAATACTACATTTTTCAGTTTCCTTAAATGCTTATTTCTTAGGGAAAATTTTAAAAAATATTTGTAGGCTTAATTAGACCAATTAATATCATAATTAATGCTATTCTTATCAAATTATAATTTTTTGGGCCATTAAATATTAAAATAATCACTGTATTATTGTATTATTAAAATAATAATTTCCACGTACTATAATAGAGACTTGAGAGTGACATTCCCCCATCTTACCAATATTTCATCTTCGAGATTCTCATGAATGTTTCCTTATAAAAATTGGGGGTGGTTCTTCTTCATAACATCCACTTGTTCAAACTTTTTCCCAAAATTTTATAGTTTTCCCAATGTACCTTTACTAGTCAATCCAAGATATTCCATAATTCTCTCTCTCTAGTATCATGAATCCAGATAGGATCTTAACAGTAATATTGATTAGGTTCCAATATTTATTCAGAATTTTGAACATTTGATGGGCATGTAATGTACTTTCTTAAATGTTTTATATATAATAAACAATGTTCCTTAAAGATACATGACAACATTGAAAAATGATAATCCATTGCACCAACAATTTTTAGAATTTCCAAAGGTCTAATGTACATGGGGATTTGTTTTCCATTATTATCGAAACATATGGAACCCTTTCGTGGAGATCCATTTAAGAAAACATGATCTTCCACATGAAATTAAAAATCATTTCATAGATTGTTGTAATATCCAATTTTCCATATTCTAGCTGCATTAATGTGATGATGAATAGTTTTTATCTTTATTATTTTCTCCTAAAAATGATCTGGGCATACATGCTTCCTTTCACCAACATCATCCTAGTATGTTGGATTTTGATATAAATTTTTATACAATGCTTCAATGATTCTATTTACATGAATGGAAACTATTTTATTGAAAAAATCTACAAATGATAAATACAAACCCTACATACCTTTAAAGTCATGTGATCATGACCTCAACGTGTCTTCCACTATTTTTATAGTCATTTAATATTTTTCATTAGTTTGAGGATGTTATATGTTTCTCAAATAAATCATAGTATAAATATCCTTATAAAGTCTCTTATATAATTTAGAGGACAAGGAGGGAATCAATAAGACACAACAAATAGGTGTTCCATGAAGCCTTATAACATTATTAATCTTAATCCTTATGATGCGCTCCTGGGGTAAATCATATCTCATAGAAATTAAATCAGCTGATTTGGATAGGCTATCAATATTGAACCATATTTCATCATTCTTTCTCAGAGACATGGGATGTCATGTGATAAAGTCCATAGTATTTTCCCCCTATTTACATATAGAAACATGAAAAGGTTGCATGACTCCTCTAGGATTTTTTTTATCAGCCTTCAGTTGTTGGTAAACCAAACATCTGGAAAAATAATCAGAAATTTTTTATTTCTTGTTATCCCACATAGAATTTTTACTTAAATTATTATACATCATAAAGCTATCATGGTGTACAGGAAAATTCAAATCATGATCATTAACCAACAATTATATTTTTAGCTGGTGCATAGATGGAACTTATTGTATCTTTCAAATTTTTATTATTCCATCATCACCTATAAAGTCCACAAATATCCCATCATGCCCAATAATAATTCATTTTTGAAAATTCTCATCATCAAAATCATAATGTTTTATCTTTTCTAGTAAATATGTTTTCAATACCATTTAAAAAAGGGGTTATGTATCCCCTTCCTTCAAAATTCCCATATTCATCTCTACTAGATCCATGAATATAGGATCATTATCAATCATTATCCATGATCATTCATACTCAATGAATCCACTACCTGATTTTCTAACCCAAGGTGGATTTGTATTGAGTAATCATAATCACTGTGTATCTCTAAAAATACCCTTTTCACCATGTTGAGCACTTTTGGGGAAAATATATATTTTGTTCTCTTTTAGTGTATGTATATCTCACATATCCTTCTATAAATAAAATGGATCCACATATTCAAAGAAAATATTGATGTTGAAAACTCAATATCGTGGGTTGGATAGTTCTGTTTATGAGTCATTAACTTTCATAATTCATAAGCAATAACGTTATACTTTTTCAAAAGGACACAACCATTTCCCTTCTTCAATGCATCAATATATATAAAAAACCCATCATTTCATGATGGTAGATTAAAAATTTATGCATCTAATAATCTCATATTCAATTCATAAAAAAACTCTCAACATTTTGTTCTAGAAATAAATAGAACCCCTTTACCTATAAGATCAGAGAGAGAGTAATCCAAAAAGGAAAAATTATGAATGAATTGACAATAGAAACATTCAAAACCAATGAATCTATTTAATTTAGTTATGTTTATTAGTGTAGGAAATTATCTTACTAACTTTCTATTCATGGGATAAACTGATATTCCATCTATTAAGACAATATTTCCATTAAAAGAAACATCCTCAATCTTGAAACCACACCTAATAAATTTCTCATATAAGTCTTTTATTTTAAGATGCTCATGAATGATTCACAAGTGATTTTCATAGTCAAAATAAAATTTAGAATACACCAATATTTTATTATTGAATACCAAAATTAAATTTTATTGACATTGTCATGACCTGTCCCCCGAGGCCCATACCATGACTACGCCAAACCAACCATCCATAGGCGATGTGAAGGTGAATCGCACCAGAAAGACATATCTCAAAATGGAAGGAATGGGCTTTAAAACTATACACACACATGCCCAACCACATCCTAACACGCTAAAAGTAGGAAACAAGTATATCACTTAAACAAAGTTGACTTCAAGTACAAGTGAAAGTATGTGGGCCAGAATACAAACACAACAAGAAACTAAAAACAGAAAATTAGAAAAGGATAATTTGGGGGCCATCCATTGAGAAATCCACCCACTCATGAGAGTAATGATGCTACTATAAGTAGATGTTGTATTTACTTCCCCCTCAGTCCTACAGGGCCCCATCTGGACCTAGGACACCAAGTCCACTATTATAGAGTTCGTCAGTCCCCTCCCCTCGAGAACCATTGTCGAATCATCGATCGTCTACATCAGACACAACACGTGCAGGAGAAACCCCTATAGGGGAGTGTGTAATAGTACTCAATATGGACCATGAGAACCCCAGTGGTTGCTCAGTAATACATGATGAAAAACAACACAATGAAAATACACCATTAGTAATGCTATGAATAAAGGACTAAAAAACATAGAATTAAGTAAAATACACATTTAACACCAGATATACATAATTATAGAAGTAAATATGATTGGTTGTAAATCAAGATCATCTTATTCTGTTGAGAGGCTCTGTTGCTGACCCGCATAGGGTCGCGAGGTGCTGACGCACAAAGGCTCTCTAGGTGCTGACCCACAGAGGATTTTTAGGTTATGAACCATATAGGATCTCTAGTTGCTGACCCATAGAGTATCACTATGTGATGACCCATATTAGATATCTAGGTTCTCACCCACCCAGGATTTCTATTCTTTCTTCACATTGCAGCCAACCACTGGATTCTCGCACTTATCACAATTGATTTCTAGAAGATTCACTCCTAATGTAATCAGTCATACCTCAATTGCCACAAAGTTCGACATAGAGTAACACTGAAGGATATTTTTGTTGTAAGGGTCCCAATGCAATAGACAATGCGTCGATCAGATGCCCAGTCAGAAAATTATGGGGTTTATTAGTAAATGGGTCCTGGTTGGATTTGAGTCCCATCCAACCAGGCCATAATATATATTCTACCAAAACTCTTGTGGAGTGTCTAAAAAGGATCTCCCCATCGAAAGGGTCCAAAAGAAACTGACAACACGTTAGTCAGACGATCGATATGAGAGATGTAGGCTTTTTAGTAAACAGGTACTAGTTGCGTCAAGGCCCATTCCGACCTGGTCGGAAAGACCCATCCAATTTGGGTCGGGGCTCCCACTTACCCCAATTTAATTAAATGGAATTGAACTGGACCAGTTCAGGTCAGGGTCAGAATGGTCCATCTTGGACAGTGTGTCAGGACTAGTTGGCTTTGCTGGAGTCGACCCGAGGTGGCAGAGTGTCCATCCAACCGGGTTGTGCGGTGACCTATTCTCGTCTGGCCCAACTTGAAGGGCACGAGTCCATATTACTGGAATGGGTTAGGCTCGTAGGGTGCAGGCCCATCCTGCCAGTGCAGGTCCGACCCATACCGTTGGCTGGGGCATGACCCAATAGCTAAAGACTGGGCGTGCGGTGTGGTCGGTGGGGCATCGTCTAGCCGAGATGCGGCAGCCACGCCGCAACCAGACCCCTTCCTTCCCCAAGGATGTGGGACCGCCTTGATCCATGGTAACCAGACCGAGGCTTGTGATCCGCCGAATGGCCTGGACGAGAGCCATCCCTCCAAGCGACGCCCGGGTCATGTCTACCAAAACCACAGTGGCCAATCGTCCGTGGTCTCCTACTACCTTGGTGAGCCGACGGGTGCACTGCTCCACCTGGCCAACGACCCTCGTTCCCCTCATCCAGTAGGAAGACTGCGCCTCCATGTGATGTTTTCTCTAGTGCAATGTAAAATCATTTCGAAGACCACCGAACTTGTTCCGGTGGACCATTCTTCACGTCACCTGTTTCTATGGCCCTCGGAGATCACCATATTCACCACGAAGGTCTAAAATCAGTATTGCCGTTGATTCAAGAGTTTGGCCAAGAATAACACACACTGTGGAGGGTCTAGTTCCCTGTTCGTGTTGTCCAGTCCACTCCACATTATAATTTTATAATCAATTGAGGTCCGAGAATTTCCCATCTATCAACAAGGATAATTCAACCCTAGATAAAGACATCGAAAAGAAAAGTCACCCTCCCGCATAAATGCTCAAATCGCAGATCAACCTATTCGTGGGGTGATCTGTGTAACATCCCAGGTAAATGAAGAATAAGACATATTTCGTATTTATTAATATTTGTGAGTTAAATATTAGTTTTAATTTAAAGGGGTTTCTATGTTCGATAGCGTACCCGATACGCAACAAGGGGTTTCTTTGGAATCTTATGTTGCACACTAATAATATGATATAATTACTTTAAATGGTAGTTAACACCTAGCCGTTGTATTGGAAGATATGAATAAAACTAACTACAATATGATTATACATGATTGTTAAATGTGTTTACATTTATCCAATAAAATGTTATAGGCTTAAAATATGAATGAATCTAATTTTAAGCATAATTTACATTAAAAGGCCGATTTACCACATTTTAATGGAGAACCCTCTTTAAATATATTTTTGGTCACCTTAATACATTCTAATTGACCAAATAAAATCCTTCTTTAGAATGGGGACAAAAAAAATTACTTTGGGTAATTTTTCAGTATTTTTCTGATAAAGTTCATTTTTAAAGAATATTTAAACATATTGTAGTTTAATTCAAAAGTGCCTTTTAATCTAATCTATTTATACTGGTTAGATTATATTTTTAATTGGTTTTAAAGTAAAATAAAAATATATTTTTTCCATTTAATCCAATGTTGGTCATTTGAATTAATTTCACTTTGAAATTGGATATAAACAAGTATCAATCTTTTGATAGTTATTATTTCTTAAAAACACTCTATTTTTTTGATAACGGGAATTAATTTTAAAATTAATTAATTCCACTTCTATGTTTTGTATTTGGAAAAATAGATATCATTTTTTAATTTTGAATATCAAATATATCTTAGGCTGAATTTTTGGTATTTTCTGAAAAACATCAATTTTTGATGAATAGGGAAACCACTTAGTGGTAATTAAAAAAACTGAATTTTTCATTTAAATGAAAATTTACCAATTCTGTGAATTTAATTTTAAAATTACTACATACATGGTTGTTATCAAGAAGTAAAATGTGGTTCATTAAGATGAAAAAATTCGTGGTGAATAGTAACTTTTGACTTTTATTTACTACGGTAAAAGGTAAATAGGGTAATTCAAGGTTAAAAGAATATTATAACAATTCAAAATTACCTTAACACTTTTCCAAACCTTATTGGTTGAGTCATTTATGACCATGATCATTTTTGGGTTGATTGGGGACCCCATTGAGCCACATGGGAGTGATAATGACAATTTAGATTAATTAATTTAAAGTAAAGGCAAAAATGACAAAAGAAAATATCTTTTAGTAAATTAATTTTTAGAAAGGGTAATATAAATTATCTTTTTGACTATAAATATTCATCAGAAATATGAAAATCTTTCCTAAATCATGGTATTTGTTTATAATTTTTAGACATCACATAAAGTAAATTATTTATGACACAATAATGATGCAGTATTTACCTCATTAATAAATGATTTAAATAAATAAGATTATATTGATTAAAATATTATCCAAAAATGTCCAATTCTTGATTGGATGATTTTATTTCAAATATTAGTCATCTTATCATCGACTATAATTATTTTTGGACATTTTGAAACTGAAGATATGATTATAATAAAATAATGTTTTCACACTTTCCTAAAGAGCCCCTCATCTCTCTTATAAAAGGAGAACACTTCTAACCAATTACTCACACCTCTAAAGCAATTTGGCTCGTCCAAACTATGATACATTAAGCTACCAACATCCCTCTCCTAACCATAGAAGCCTTAACTTAGGAAGAAGGCACTTCGAGAAGTCCTTTTGGTTGAAGCCAAAGGAAGGTACCAAAATAAAAGGTAACAATTTCTCTTAAATTGTTTTCTTTTATTTTACTTATCCAACCCTAAACTCTTTTTATACATTTATTTTGTAACAAATAAAGTATCCTGAATATACTAAGATATTTTCATGAGACGGATTCTAACTAATCTTAAACACCCCTCCATCTAATGGATGATGAACATAATGTTTCTGTGGATGGAAATCTAAGGCCTCACGAAACGATGATTGTTCAATTACATATTACCGCCTCTCATGGTGGCCATTATGATTTCACTATATTTATATATGATATATATTATGTTTATTATTTCCTTATACTTATGTAATTCCCATTTATATCACGCCTTTATGATTTCCATAGTGGGTAAATACGATAATCTCATTTGAGGAAGTGCGGACTACTGCCCCCTCAAAGTTATTTGATTCGTTAATGAATTATGTGGGATGTATAAAGGATGGAGTTAATGATATTATATATGATATTATACTGTAATTATAATATACCTATTTATCATTATGTTTTAATTCCATTAAAATAAGAAATTCAAATGAAAGTAGCGTTCATGCGTACGTATGGCTTACCGTCTCCATGAATGGTGCATTTCATTTCTTACCTCTAAATGTTATGTAATATTATAAATATAAATATATACTGGATATATATGATATATAAATCATGAATACCATTCTGGCTATAATGGACTATTTTCCACATGGACAACTTGTAAATATAAGGTGCTCATTTTTGACTCAAGTACCAAATATCGACAAAATGAACGTTATTAACTTAAATGATTAAATAATGTTTATAAAATGGTAATAAGTGATATAAAAGGAATGATAAACTTGAAAAAGGTTCTTAAGCAAGTAGAAATTGACTTTAATTTATTATTCAGGATATTAATGAATGATCGAGTCATGTCGGACACAAGGTGAGGGACTTCGTCTCAATCTCCTTTCATTGAGGCATATTGTATTTTAATACACGATTCTATTTTATACGCTGTATAAACACCTTTTAATTTTCATTTAATTACAAGGGAATCTTTTTCTATGAAGTGTTTTACTAAATGAAAAAAAGGAATTTTTCTTTTAACGTAAGCGGTGAAAATGACCTTTCCGCCGCGACGAGTATTATTTGATCGTTGGCTTCCTTAACAAGACAAAATGTTTTTAAAAGGAAAAAATAAATACCATATACTATTTTTACGTATTTTTTTATTGAAAATGATTCTGAGAATGGATTTATTATTTCAATATCTTGAAATGATATTTTTTTATTGCAATGTGGAAGTGTTATCTTTCCTTTACGCTTATGTTAAGTGTTATGATCATGTTATGGTTCTTGGGAATTATTTATGTATATGGGTGGTTCCATGATAAACATAGGGCGGGTGGGCCCGAGATATCTCTCCAATTCATTGGGTAACTTGATGGAGGTAAATGTGAATGTTTCTCCTAAGAGATTTAGAGAATATACTAAGATGGGTATTCCAAAGTAACTCCCTATGTAGCTGTGATAGCTATAATGTAAGTATGATATGGATGCAACACATTACCTTTATGATTTATTATTTCTATGTGTCTTTCATAAATCTTATGATTTCATGAGGTAAGTAAAAGATTTCATGTTTTGTATGTATTTATGAACTAATCTTTTCATTCTTTTTTTATGACCCTGATAGAGACTTCTATGCTCATCCCGAGTGTTGAAATGTTTTCATAGGACTTAAAGATGAAAAGGGTCAAGGATAGAATCAAGGAAAAGTCATGATGTCTTTAACATGGAACGAGAAATGACTCTTTTTTTCAAGAGTTCATGTTTTGTAAAAAAAAAGAAACTGTGTAGAAGTTTCTACATTGTAATATTTTGAGATGTAATAGTTATGTCCAAATTCTCTAAAACTCTAAACCTGAAAAGATCCTCAATGTGAATTATTCATTTAATTCAATATTATGTAAGGTTTAAGACCGAGTCTTTATAGTTGGTATGAGAGGTCGTTTTAGATAACTTTAGGTGTTAGGGTATTGTTAAACCAATATCCATTAAGTAATTTATGTTAATATTGACATCATATAGAATTTCTAGATTACCATGATGCTTCGCCTAAGATATTTCTGTGTTCAGAATGGTTTTCCGTAGAGGAAATATGGAATGTATGTTGGGATGACATCAGGAAGAAGAAAACCTTCCAAATCAGCAACCTGAGATGGTCGGAATCAGAACTGAACAGTTTGTTACAGTGAAGACACAATTGACTCAGGCTATAAATGGTGGTGGTATCCATGTACGAGTTCAGCCATATCAACCATAGAGGAACATGTTAGTAGTGGAGCATTTTATGAGGCAACAACCCCCATCATTCAGAGGATCATCTAACACTGTGCTAGCTGAAGGGTGGATTAAAGCACTGGAGAATATTTTTGAGGTCATGGGTTGTTCATAAAAACAAAAGGTTAGTCATGTTGTTTACCATTTTGAAGGTGAATCTGATCAGTGGTGGTCGATGGTGAACAATATCAAGGATAGTTTGGAGATTGATGCTCTTTATTAGGATGAATTCAAAGGTATGATTCTTGAGAAATATTTTCCTAAGGTGGTTTGTCTTAGAAAGGAAAAACAATTCCTAAAATTGAGGCAGGAGGATTACTCAATGGATGCTTATGAAGAAAAATTAACTCGACTAGCAAGGTATGCTCCAAATTTTATATGAGATCTTGATATTAAAATCAACCATTTTTACTTAGGATTAAATAAAATGTATCGAAGGGTTTTATCTTATCGTGAGTTCAAAAGTTATGAAAAACTTTTTTGTTGTGCGGAGAAGGTGTAAATGGAGTTTGCTGATGACCATGTATTCTTTGACAAACAACAAAATAAGAGGTCGAGGTGGCAGGCGAAAGGGAAGAAATATTCAATAAAGTCTGATGGTAAAAATATTAAGTTTACAGTTTGTGAAAATTGTGATAAAAAGCATGCTGGGGAATGTATTTTGAATTCTGGTAATTCCTGCCGATGTGGTAAAATGGTGCATAAGGCTCGTAATTGCACTGAAAAAGATAAGGGTAATGGTTGGACAAAATATAATTTATAGTCAGTTAAATGTTTTAAGTGCAATGATATGGGTCATTATGCAAATGAGTGTCCAACAAAGAACTCAACCGAAGGAAAGCAGTCAGACTACAAGAAAAAAGGGGTGGAAAAATCCTTTGAAACTACTTCAGAAGATGTTGGGCCATCAAATGAAGTTGTGTCTGGTACACTATTTGTTTGTTCAGATTATGCCATTGTGTTGTTTGATTCAGGGTCTACACACTCTTTTATTTCTGAGATGTTTTCTAGTAAATTGGGAATTCTATCTCATGATATGAATACTGAACTTATGGTAAAAACACCTGGATGAAATGTTGAGAAAAAAAAAAGAAAACATAAGAAAATTCATGTCCCTGTCTACGGAAAGAATCTACCTACAAACCTTATTGTTTTTCCTCTAGTAGAGTTTGATGTTATATTGGAAATGGATTGGATTTCTATTTATCATGCTAAGATTGAATGTAGAGATAAAGAGGTTTCTTTTTAGAAATATTTTCATTTTGTGTACAATAATGAACCCTTTTTTGATAACATATCAGGAAGCTGAGAAACTAGTAAAAAATGGAAATCAATGTTACCCTGCACATATTGTTGAAAACAAAGGAACTGTTCAGATTAATGATGTTCCAGTGGAAAATGAGTACCTTGATGTTTTATTCTGATGAGTTTCCTGGTATTATACCTGATCAGGAAGTTGAATTTACTGTTGACTTAGTTCCTGATGCTAAGCCAATTTCAAAACCCCTTATCAAATGGATAAAATTGAACTTTTAGAGTTAAAGAAGCAATTACAAAAGTTATTAGATAAAGGATTCATTTGACCTAGCACATCACCATGGGGTACTCCTGTCTTTTTTGTTAAAAAGAAAGATGGTACAATGAGACTTTTCATTGATTATAGAGCATCGAATAACATCACTATTAAGAATAAGTATCATTTGCCTCATATCGATGATTTGTTTGATCAGCTCCCGGGAGCTCAGTATTTTTCAAAGATTGACATGAGGTCGGGGTACCATCAGTTGAAAGTGAAAGAAGAATACGTTCCAAAGACCGCGTTTATTACTAGATATGGCCATTATGAATTTTTAGTTATTCCTTTTGGGTTAACCAATTCACCTACTATATTCATGGATCTTATGAGTATAATTTTCTGTGAGTTCTTGGATATGTTTGTGGTTGTGTTCATTGATGATATTTTGGTTTATTCCAAAAGTAAAGAGGAACATGAAATTCATTTAAGGGTTGTCTTATAAACATTAAATGAAAAGAAATTGTTTGGGAAATTCAGCAAGTGTGAGTTTTGGTTACAAAAAAATTCTTTCCTTGGTCACATTGTTTCAAAAAATGGCATAACTGTTGATCTTGCTAAATCACAAGTTGTTGAAGAATTGCCAAGACCCACAAATATATCCGAGATCCATAGTTTTCATGGTTTGGAAGGTTATTACCGGAGTTTGTTGAAATATTTTCACGGTTATCTAGTCCAATGACTAAGTTAACTCAAAAAGGTGTAAAGTTCATCTGGAAAAAAGAATGTGATGATTATTTTCAGGAATTGTAAAAAAGATTGGTGAATGCTCCAGTTTTGTCACTGCCTTCCAGAAATGGTGAGTTTGTTATCTATAGGGATGCTTCGTTGAAAGGACTAGGTTGTTTCCTAATGCAAAATGATCAGGTAATTTTGTATGCCTCACATCAGTTGAAACCGCATGAGTTAAATTACATTACACATGATGTGGAATTAGCTGCTGTTGTTTTTGCTTTAAAAATTTGGAGGCATCATTTATATTGAGTGAAGTGTGAAAAATATACTGATCACAAAAGTTTGAAGTATATATTCAATCAAAAATAATTGAACATGAGACAGAGGAGATGGCTAGAATTAATCAAAGATGATGATCACATGATCCATTACCATCTGGGAAAATAAAATAATGTGGTCGATGCTTTAAGTCGAAAAATTAATGTCTCATTAGCCACACTAAGTTTGGAACAAGATCCTTTGGTTTTTGATTTGATGAAATTTGGCATAGAATTTATTGGTGGATGAAATTCATCTGTTTTGTTTCAGGTATCAGTGAAATCATCTCTATCAGACAGAATTAAGAAAGCGCAGAAGGAAGACAGTGAGTTGCAGAAAAAGGTTGTGTTGGTTCAGAAGGGTAAGTTTCTTGATTTTAACGTTGATAATGATTGTGTTTTGAGATTTGGAAAGAGATTATGTGTGCCTTGTGATTTACAGTTGACGAATTAGTTTTTATGTGAATCTCATAGTTCTAGGTTTTCACTTCATCCTGGAAGTACTAAGATGTACAGAGATCTCCGGGAGTATTACTGGTGGGATAGAATGAAAAGTGATATTTCTGATTTTACTGCGAAGTGTTTAACTTGTCAGCAGGTTAAAGGAGAGTGATAGTTAACGAAAGGAATACTTCAGCCTTTACCGGTGTGAGATTGTAAATGGGAAAATATATACATGGACTTTGTTGTGGGATTACCAAAGACATCTCGAGGTAATAATGCAATCTGGGTTATAGTTGACCGATTGACTAAATTTTCTCATTTCCTTCCTATTAGAGATACTTTGTCTCTAGATCAACTTGCTCGATTGTATGTTAAAGAGATAGTGAGGTTTCATGGAGTTACCCTATCCATTTTAGCTGATCATGATCCCAGGTTTACTTCTAACGTTTGGAAAGGCCTTCAGAAATCGTTGGGAACTGAATTAAATTTTAGCACAGCTTTTCACCCTCAATCAGATGGGCAGTCCAAACGAACAATTCAGACATTGTAAGATATGTTACGTTCTTGTTCGATGGATTACCAGGGAAGCTGGGACCAACATATTTCTTTTGTTGAATTTTCATATAATAACAGTTTTCATTACAGTATACAGATGGCTCCATTTGAGGAATTATATGGAAAGAGTTTTCGAACTCCAGCTTTTTGGGATGAAGTAGGTGATAGGAAGCTGATGGGACTAGAATTGGTAGACGAGATGGTAGAGAATGTTCAGTTGATTTAGAAGCACATGAGAACAGTGCAGAACAGACAGAAAAGTTATGCAGATAATCGGAGGAAGGATCTTTATTTTGAGGTAGGTGATCATGTCTTTCTCAAAGTTTCTCCATGAAAAAGTGTGACACGTTTTGGTAAGAAGGGAAAGTTGAGTCCGAGGTTCATTGGACCTTGTGAAATTCTAAAGAAAGTTGGATCAGTTGTGTATAGAGTGTCTTTACCTCAAAGTTTATCCCAGGTACACAATGTTTTTAGGTTTTTATGTTGAGAAAGTATATGCCAGATCTATCTCATGTTTTTTTCCCAGAGGTAGTTCAGTTGGAAGAGAATCTCTCTTACGAAGAACAACCAGTTCAGATTCTTGACTGTAGAGAGCAAGTGTTGCAGAATAAGGTGATTCACTAGGTAAAGGTTTTGTGGAAAAAGCATATGGTTGAAGAGGCAATGTGGGAATCTGAAAATGCTATGAGGGATAAATACCCCCACTTATTTTGATAAGTGAATAAAAATTGCGAGGATGCAATTCCCAAAAGTGGAAGGATGTAACATCCCAGGTAAATGAAGAATAAGACATATTTATTTTACTTTAAACGGTTTATTATGTTCGATAGCGTACACGATACGCAACAATGGGTTTCTTTGGAATCTTATGTTGAACACTAATAATATAATAATGTTATTTTAAATGGTAGTTAACTCCTAGCCGTTGTATTGGCGGGAATGAACAAAACTAACTAAAATATGATTATACATGATTTTTAAATGTATTTAAATTTATCCAATAAAATATTAGAGACTTAAAACTTGAAGGAATCTAATTCTATGAATAATTTACATTAAAAGGCCTATTTACCTCCTTTTAATGGAGAACCCTCTTTAAATATAGTTTTGGTCACTTTAATACATTCTAATTGACCAAATAAAATCCTTCTTTAGAATGGAGAAAAGTAGAAATAATTTATGAATTAATGCCACTTATATGTTTTGAATTTGAAAAAATAGACATCATTTTTGAATTCGGAATATCAAATATAGCTTAGGCTGAATGTTTGGTATTTTTCTGAAACACTTCAAGTTTTGATGAATAGTGAAACCACTTAATGGTAGTTAAAAAAACTGACTTTTTCATTTAAATGAATTTTACCACTTCTATGAATTGAAATTAAAAAATCTGACATACATGTTTGTTATCAAGAAGTAAAATGTGGTTCATTAAGATGAAAATAATTTGTGGTGAATAGTAACTTTTGACTTTTATTTACCGCGGTTAAAGGTAAATATGGTAATTCAATGTTAAAAGAATATTATAATAATACAAAATTACCTTAACACTTGTCCAAAAATTATTTTCTGAGTCATCTAAAACCATGAGCATCTTTGGGTCGATTTTGGGACCCTATTGAGCCACATGGGAGTGATAATGACAATTTAGATTAATTAATTTAAAGTAAATGCAAAAATGACAAAAGCAAATATCTTTTAGTAAATTAATTTTTAGAAGGGGTTATATAAATTCTATTTTCGACTAAAAATATGAATTAGAAATATAAAAATATTTCCTACATCATGGTAGTTTTTTATAATTTTTAGACATCAAATAAATTAAATTATTTATAACACAATAATGATACAATATTTACCTCATTAATAAATGATTTAAATAAATAAGATTATAATGATAAAAATATTATCCAAAAAATGTCCAATTATTATTGGATGATTTTATTTCAAATATGAGTCATATTATCTTCGACTATAATTATTTTTGGACCTTTTGAAACCGAAGATATGTTTATAATAAAATAATGTTTTCACTCTTTCCTAAAGAGCCCCTCCTCTCCCTTATAAAAGGAGACCACTTATAAACAATTCCTCACACCTATCAAGCCATTTGGATTGTTGAAACTCTGCTCAATTAAGCTCCCAACATCCCTCTACTCACCCTAGAAGCCTTACCATAGGGAGAAGGCACTTTAAGAAGTCCTTTTGGTTCAAACCAAAGGAAGCTACCTAAATTAAAGGTAACGATTTCTCTTAAATTGTTTTCTTTTATTTTACTTCTCCAACCCCTAAACTATTTTTCTTTATTTCTTTTATAACAACACCAGTATCCTCAATATACTACGATTTTGTTATGATAAGGATTAGAACTACATTTACACACACTCCTCCATCTAATGGATGGAGAACATAATGTTTCTGTGGATGGAAAACTAGGGCCTCACGAAACGATGATTGTTCAATTACATCTTACAGCCTCTCATGGTGGCCATTATGATGGAACTGTATTTATATATGATATATATTATGTTTATGATTTCCTTATTCTTCTGTAATTCCCTTTTATATCATGCCTTTATGGTTTCCATAGTGGGTAAATACGATAATCTCTTTTGAGGAAGTGCAGACTACCGCCTCCTCAAAATGATTTGATTCGTTAATGCGTTATATGGGATGTATAAAGGATGGAGTTAATGATATTATACCGGAATTATAATATACCTATGTATAATTATGTTTCAATTCGATTAAAATAAGAAATATAAATTAAAGTAGCGTTCATGCGTACGTACGGCTTACCATCTCCATGAACGGTGCATTTCATTTCTTACCTCTAAATGTTATGTACTCTTATAAATACATGTATATACTGGATATATATGATATATATGATATATAAATCATGAATACCATTCTTGGATATAAAGGACTATATACCACATGGACAACCTGTAAATATAAGGTGTTCATTTTTGACTCAAGTACCAAATATCGACAAAATGAATGTTATTAACTTAAATGATTACCTAATGTTTATAACATGGTAATAAGTGATATAAAAGGAAAAATAAACTTAAAAAAGGTTCTTAAGATAGTAGAAATTAACGTTAGTTTATTATTCAGGATATTAAAGAATGATCGAGTCTATTCAGACACGTGGTATGGGACTTCATCTGAATCTCCTTTCATTGAGGCATATTGTATTTTAATACACGATTTTCTTTTATACGCTGTATAAACACCACTGAATTTTCATTTCATTCCAAGGGAATCTTTTTCTATGAAGCGTTTTACTAAATGAAAAAAATGAATTTTTCTTTTAACGTAAGCGGTGACAATGACCTTTCCGCCACTATGAGTATTATTTGATCTTTGGCTTCCTTAACAAGTCAGAATGTTTTTAAAAGGAAAAAATAAATACCATATACTATTTTTATGTATTTTGGTAATGAAAATGATTTTGAGAATGTATTTATTATTTCAATATCTTGAAATGATATTTTGTTATTGCAATGTAGAAGTGTTATATTTCTTTTATGATTATTTTATGTGTTATGATCATGTTATGGTTATTGGGCATTATTTATGTATACAGGTGGTTCTGTGATAAACCAAGGGTGGGTGAGCCCGAGATAGCTCTCCAATGCATTGGGTAACGTGATGGAGGTAAATGTGATTGTTTATCCTAAGAGATTTAGGGAATATACTTTGATGTGTATTCAAAAGTAACTCCCTATGTAGCTGTGATAGCTACAATGTAAGTATGATATGGATGCCACATGATACTTTTTTCATTTATGATTTCTTTGTGTTTTTATGAAATGTTATGATTTCATGAAGTAAGTAAAAGATTTAATGTATTGAATGTATTTATGAACAAATGTTTTCATTCTTTGTTTTATAACCCTTAATGAGCCATTTATGCTCATCCCATGTTTTGAACTGTTTTCATAGGACTTAAAGATGAATAGGGTCAAGGATGGGATTAAGGAAAAGTCATGCTGCCTTTAACATGGAACTAGACATGAATCTTTTTTTCAAGAGTTCATGTTTTGTAAAAAAAGAAACTGTGTAGAAGTGTCTACTTTGTAACCTTTTGAGATGTAATAGTTATTTCATAATTCTCTAAAACTCTAAACCTGGAAAGATCCTCAATGTGAATTATTCATTTAATTTAATATTATGTAAGGTTTAAGTCCGGGTCTTTATAATCTGTGTTCTTCGTTTCTAAAAAAACAATGGAGAAGAACCTTTTAAAATTAAACAAACCCCTTACCTCATTGTCCTTCGATGCCGAAGCATTCGTTCTCGAAGATTCAAGATGTTGGCATCGCTTCCATCTCCGTTCTTTGAGGCACATCAAAGATGATGATGTCTCTTCGGTGTTCATTGTTCTTTTTTTGAGAGGAAAACTAATAGAGGGTTTTCATAGAATCCACACAGTTTCATTCCCCATTATCCCTCATGTTTTTTTAATAATAAGATTCACGTCGCATGGTTTCTGTTACACAACGACATTGCACCTTTACACCGTTTTATTTATGAAACAACGTCACAGTTACGCGTACTTTATTGCATCATTATAATGCATGATATGGGTTATTAATGAGCCTCATTAATGCACCTTCTCACAACCTGGTCGTTGCACCGTAGTGTCACCGTCCTCTACCTAATAGTGAATAAAGAAATAAAATAAATCTTTTAAATTAATTTTTTTTTTAAATTATAAAAACTAACTTTTCCGCTTAGTCCTTTCCAGTCGAAGTTATGTTATTTCTAGGAGAATCCTGACATTCTAAATTCAACAGTGCCCATATATTTTCTATCAGAGCACTGGTTCAAAGGATAGAAAAACCCTCTTGCACCTTCATTGAACGTATCATTAAAAATGTTAAAAAAATAACTTTCACCCTCAACCCACGCCAATCATGGATAGGCTCCGACTAAGGGGAATAGTTCCTTAAGAGATGGACAATACTCTTGGATTATCGATCCGAGTTACCGTTTAAGAGTTGAAAGGATTTGACAATAATATAATTGTTACTTAATTATTTAATTCACATCCAAAAACTAATTTCCATTGTTGACCCGTGCCATCCAATGTTAAGATCTTCCTAAGGAAATCATACCCTCACGAGTTTAGCGGTGGACTTAGTTTTTTAATTCGTGTCACTATTAGTGATTTAGAATTATTTGAAAAATAAAATAATGTTATTTAATTATTTAAGTTACAGTTATTCCATATTTGGGATTTCTCACTGGATGCTGGTGCTGACTAAAAATAAGTTGTGCCTAGGGTAAACACGCCATACTGAACGTAACGGTGCCCTCAGACTTCTGATCCGAGAACCTATTTAAGAGTTATTCTACATTTTCCCGAAAAATTCTCACGCATGCTATTTGAATAATAACATTTTTCGAAGGATCATTCCATGCACTATGGGCCTTGGAATCACACGCACTCTCAGTGCCTGGTTCTGAAATATTTCCATGTAAATAATATGATAAATTACACAAAAATTCCAAGACATTACAGACATTCCATTAATACACTATTCATTTGATCCATAAAAATAGAGGGTGCATTAGTGAATCCAAATAGAATTACTATAAATTGGTAATTCCCATAACTCTTTTGGAATGATGCCTTTGAAATTTATACCATATTTACTCACAATTAATGGTATCCATAATGATGGAAATCATTGAAAAAATATTGAATTCTTTGACTTTGATCAAATAAGTCATCAATGTGAACGAAATGATACTTTTTTTTTGAAATTGCATTTATTTCACTATAATAAATGCATACCCTCAATGATCCATCATTCACAACAAGATAAATTTCCTTTTTCAATGACTCATTTTCGACCAACCCTACTACCGTCACAATTAGTCCTTCAGAAGGAACTATTTGCAACGAGATTCTAATCTCATCGCAAATAGTAGTTAAACATCATGTATTAGCGATGGATAAACAAACCGGTAGCATATAGTGTTGGTGAGCCATCCTTAAAAATTGTGTGAATGTGTATTTTTGACGGGAAGCACATCTCATCACAAATACCCTTGGTCATGTAATTGTAATTTCGACAGGTTCATTTACTCGTCACAAATACTCTGTCAGTATGTGAGTATTTGTGACGAGTCCCATCATAATTAGTTATTTAACTGACACCTCAATCATTTGTTAAAGGAACTATTTTTGATGGTTCTCATTACAAATAGTCTCATCGCTACTAATCTAATAAAGATATGCACCCATGAATTTTTTCTCCCAATTCACCAATTCACCTCTTATTTCTTGTGTTTTCTCTCCTTCATGTATAAGTATAAATGTTTATGGGGAATGCAGTTTTTAAACTAGTAGCATAGAAAAACATCATTATTCGGGTCATTAGGTAATGTTTTAAAATTTTACTTTATTTATTTCATGTTTTATTAGATTTTAAGGTTATTAATTTGTTGTAATTAGAGTTTATTCGAAGTAATTATTTATAATGTGAATTAATTATTTATATTTAGTAGTAGTTATTTTAAATTAGTAGTATTTAGTATTAATTTTTAATTATGGTTGTAATATAAAAGTAAAAAAATTTAATATGTATTTATTAGTTTTAATTAGCCGTTAATAGCTATAATCAGTGTTAATTTGTAATAATTAATGATACTATATAAAAATTCCATAATTATTATTAATTAGTGGTAATTAGTAAAACTTAGAGATATTAAAAAATTATTTTAAATTAGCATAAATTAGTAAAACACTGTAATAATTAATAAAAATTAGTAATAATAAGTATTAATTAGATATAATTATTAAAAAAATAGCACTAATTAGTAAAACTTTGTGGTAATTATTAATAATTAATGACAATTATTAAAAAAATAGTGGAAAATAGTATTAATTAGCGTTAATTAGTAAAAATAGTGATAAATCAATATAATTATAAAAAATAAGCGCCAATTAGTAAAAAAAAACAATTAGTAATAATTATCAGTAATTAGTAAAAAATGTTATAAAGTAAAAAATAGTCATAATAAGTTATAATTATCATTAATTAGTAATGATTAACTTTATATAGTAATAATATGCATTAATTAGTAAAATTAGCGGTAATTAGTAAAAATTAGCACCAATTAGTTAAAATTAGCAATAATGTGTAAAATTTAAAAGTAATTGGTAAATATTAACAGTGGTTAGTATTAATTCACATTAACTATTAATAATTTGTTTTAATTAGTAATAATCAGTAATGATTAGTACTAATTAGTAGTAATTCGTAATAATTTGTGATAATTTGTCACTATTAGTGATAATTACTCATATATAGTGATAATTAGTGATAATTCATAATAAGTAGGTAATAATTAAAGGTAATTAGTAATAATTAGTTATAATTACTATTAAGTAGTGATAATGATTAAATACTAGTAATAATTAGTGATAATTAATAACAATTAGTCAACATTACGGATAATTGGTAATAATTAGTTATAATTAGTCATAATCCGTGATAATTATTAATAATTAGCCATAAGTAGTAATAATTAGGGAAAACGTTTGTAAGATTTATTTATAATTAGAAATAATTAGTGATAATAATTAGTAATAATTAGTCATAACTAGTAATAATTTGTCATAATTAGTAATAATTAGTATTAATTAGTATTAATTAATAATTATTATAAATAATTAGTGGTTATTAGCAATAATTTTTGGTATAAGTGGTAATTAGCGGTAATGAGTAATTAGTAGTGATAATTAGTAATAATTAGTAATAAATAGTAATAATTAGTAATAATTAATGATAATTAGTCAAAATTATTAATAATTAGAAATAATCAGTAAAAATCAGAGATAATTTGTCATAATTAGTAATATTTATTAATAAATAGGGATATTTAGAAATAATTAGTCATAATTAGTAATAATTAGCAATAATTAGTCATAATAGGTGATACATAATGTAATTAGAAATAAATACTGATAATTAGTGATAATTATTGATAATTAGTCATAATTGTTAATAATTAGTAATAATTAGTATTAATTAATAATAATTAGTAAAAATTATTAATAATTATGAATAATTAGTAATAATTAGTAATAATTAGTAATAATAATTCGCAATTGGGGGTAATTAGTAATAATTAGCGGTAATTTGTGGAAATTAGTAATAATCAGTGATAATCAGTATAGAAATTGTGATAATTAGAAATAATAATGAGTAATTAGTAATAATTTGTGATAATTAATAATAATTATGAATAATTCATGATAATTACTTATAATTAAGGATAATTAGTCATAAATAGTAATAATTAGTGATAATTAGTGATAATGAGTAATAATTATTAAAAATTAGTAATAATTGGTTATAATTAGTAATAAATAGTGATAATTTGTTTCAAATAGTTACAATTATTGATAAATAAAGATAATTTGTGATAATTAGAAAACATTTATGGATATTAGAGTAAATTAGAAATAAGTAGTGATAATTAGTGGTGATTAGTGATAATTAGTAATAATTATTGTTAATTAGTGATAATTAGTGATAATTAGTAATAAATAAGGATAAGTAGTCATAAATTGTAATAATTATTAATAATTAGTAGTTATTAGTAGTAATCAGTTATAAGTAGTCATAATGAATCATAATTATCTATAATTAGTGTTAATTAGTAATAAGATTTCTCAATTTGGGATAATTGGTGATAGTTCATGACAATTGGTGTTAATTTGTGATAATTATTGGTAATTAGTGATAATTAGTGTCAATTAGTTAAAACTAGAGACAATTCGTTATAATTAATAATATTGAGAGATTATTAGATATAATTAGTAATAATTAGTAATAATGTAATATAATTAGTCATCATTAGTGATAATTATTGATAATGATTGATAGTTTTTTATAATTAGCGATAATTTGTTATAGTTAGTGATAATTACTGATAATTAGTGATAATTAGTGATAATTATTGGTAATTAGTCATAATTAGTCATAATTGGAACTAATTAGTGGCAATTAGTATAATTAGTGGTAATTAGTTGTAATGAGTGGTAATTATTGATAATTAGTGGTAAATGGTGATAATTAGAAAATATTAGTGAATCATAGTGATACTTAGTGATAATTTGTGACATTTACTGATAATTAATCTTAATTAGTGATAATTATTCATAATTCGTGATAAGTACTAATAATTAGTGATATTTAGTGATAATTTGTGGTAATTAGTGACAATTACTTATAATTATAAAAAATAAGCAATAATTAGTAATAATTAGACATAATTAGAAATAATTAGTTATAATTTTTAATAATTCATGTTAATTATTAATAAATAGTAATAATTAATAATAATTAGTATTGATTAATATTCATTAGTAATAATTAGTGGTACTTAGGATTAATTTGGGATAACTAGTAATTATTAGTCATAATTAATAATAATCCGTGATAATTAGTAATAATTAGTGATAATTAGTGATAATAATTATTAATTATTAATAAATAGTAATTGTTAGTAATTATTAGTTATTTCTATAAAAATTTAGTGGTAGCTAGTAAACATTAGTGCTGATTAGTAAAATTAGAGGTAAATATTAAAAATTAGTTGAAATTAGTAAATAATAGTGGTAATTAGTGATAATTAGAAATAATTAGTTGTATTTAGTTATAATTAGTAATAATTAATGATAATTACTAATAATTATTTGTCATTTTTAATAATCATTAATGAGTAGTAAAAATTTGTAATAAAAGATTGTAATTTGTAATAATTAGTAATAATTTTTACTAATTTATAATAAATTTTAAAAATAAAAGGAAATTAGAAACAATTAGTAGAACTAAATATTAATTCAAAATGATTAGTAAATAGTAAGGGTAATTAGTAAAAAATAACGGCAATTATTATAAAAAAAGTGGTAAATAGATAAATGTTTCAATATTTACAAGTCAATTCTAATTTCTAATTTTCTTCTTATTTTTGGATCCTGCATTTCTTATATCTAATTAATCATAATGAATTAATTTATTTTATACTTATTCAATAAATATTGGAAAATAAAGTATACCACATTCTTTATTACATGATTGTGACTGGTTAAATTATCGTAAGATTCCAAATGGTTCTGGTAAAAATCGTGTATATACTGAGGGTGTTGAATCATTTTTATCATTTTACTCATCAAAACTTGAATTTTTTCTATATGGGAGAATTGAGTGTCCATGAATGAAATGTGATATGAGTAGGTTTTACACAATTTGAAAATATTATAGGTCATCTATGGCATTTTGGATTTTAAAAATATTATGTTTTTGGGTATCAACATGGTGAATGGAGATCTATAGAAGATAATAACAATTTGGTTCCAGGTCCATCAAGATTTCACAATTTAGTTCATGATGCGGTTGGTCTATTTTTCCAAAAAATTCAAACTCATGATGATATTTATTTAACTCATCACATGGAACCGTCCCAAAATTTTCAACGGTTACTAAAATTGTGGATATTAAATGAAATAATGGGATTTTAAATAGTTGTTTTGATTTAATATTATTTTATGTTCATGCTCTTTTACCTGATGGAAATGCATTGCCAATAAATTTCTATGAGAGAAAGAGGGTGGTTTATAATTTGGGTCTTGGTAATCATAATATTCTTCCATTTTCAAATGATTCAATCTTATATTATAATGAAAATGAATCATTTTTTAGTTTTCCTACATGTGGACAATCGAACTACCAAGAGGCTCAACAAGGGAAGTATAGACTAATTCCTATAAAGATGTTGAGGTATTTCCCACTTACACCCATATTGGAACAATTATTTATGTCTCAGAACATTGAATTATAGATTTCATGGAACAGATAAAATATTTCAACTGGTAAAATCTTAAATCATCTTGTATATGGGTATTCGGGGAAACATTTTGATCAATTACATCCAGCATTTTCTTCAAAGGCTCGAAACATTAGATTGGTTCTTTCTACTAATGGTTTCAATCTAGTTGTTTATTATGGTAGTCAATATTCATATGGGCCTATCTTTATAGCTCTGTAAAATTTACCACCTTAGATGTTTATGAATGATCCACATATCATTTTGACATTATTAACTCTAAGAAGTCAATAAAAAAATATTAATTTTGGTTTGAATACATTTATTGATGAGTTAAATTTATTACCGATCAATAGTGTCAGTACATATGATATTAATGAGAAAAACAATATCTGAACAAATGATGCAATGATGTGGATAATTAGTGACATCCTAGCGTATGATATGATATCTAGATGTAGTACACATGGTAAAAAATAATGTATATACTGTATGAGAGATAGTAAAACATTTATGCTCCTCAAAAGAATAAATCCTTGTTATTTCAACTCTGATCACATGTTAATTCCAACCGATCATCCTTTTCATTAGAATATAAATAATTTATGTAAAGGTGAAATTTAATGGGATCACCCTCTAATAATGAACTTAAGAATTGATTTAAAATATATTTTCTCTTCATTACCACACATTACCAATAGATCGACTATAAACCGATTGAAAATATATGTCTATGGAAAAACAAAATTAGATTAAAAGGATTATTATTTTGGGATAATCCATATTTGTCGAATTTGATGGTCCATCACATGTTGCATGTAATGCATATAGAGAAGAATTGTTTTAATAATATATTCTATAATTTTTTTGACACTCTTCGTAAGACCAAATATAATGTAAAGGCATTTTTCTATCTTTCCCAAACTATAGGAAACCCGAACATGAACTATTTGAAAATTTTAGATAACCAAAGATAATGAATATAAAATAATATTACAGTGTTTAAAATTAAAATCATTTATTACTTTTTCAATTGATTGAAAATTTTAGGCTTTATATGCTTACGTTTCCAATTAGGATTGATGTGTTAGAAATGGTAATATTACCTAATTAAAACTTTATAGTTTTCTTGTTATAATAGAGAAACATATACCAACTAGATTTAGAGGTTTATTAAATTAAATTATTTGGGATGTCTAACAAAAATTTCATATTTTTTTGAGGCATTTATGAATCAAAAAAATAATAAAAATCATTGTGTGAACTATAAAAATATATTGTTTAAAATTTATGTAAATTGTGAAAAATATCTTGTTGACCATATTTGATTAAATAGAACATTTGATATAACATTTTCAAAATTTATATGAAAATTTAGATATTACAACCATAATAAATGAAGATGGGTATGGATAATTGAACAATTAAAAACTGATTATAATCATAAATAATATATATCCGTATAAAATACTTTTATTCAGTTATTTGTTGATAATATTCATGTTGTGTTTCAGTTGTATGGTGAAATTTTATCATATATAATTTGTGAGTTGGATGATGTTGTACTACCTGATGATGATCCTGATGGAACATCATATGAACCTTATATTTCTGGTGGATCAATGATGATTTTGAGGGGTTGTAGCCTTGTGAGATTGATGATTCCTAACCATATCCCTGAGCGATATCCACATCTTCAGTTTGATCCACACAAGCATAGGTATGTTCAATTTTGTATTCTATTTAGTTTTTAGAAATTATCATTAATTTATTTATATACTAATTGTTTGATTACATGGTTTCTTTTTTTTACAGCTTCTGACATATTGTTGTTGGAAATGGATGTTCTATATTGCATCATTATTTTTCTAGAGAAACAGTTATAGTGGGTCAAATTCCCATTGATATCTAGCACCATATTTTTTTTTCATTGGATGGTACGTAAATAAATAATAGTTATTTAGAAAATTATTTAATTTATAACCTAATATTATTAATTATTTATAAGTTTTATGGTATCCCATTGATGATAACATGCATGACTATATCCATGAGGCATGTGATGGTTTTATGTGTGAGTGTTGAAATTAATTTTTTTACTATACGAGGAGGACAACAATGAAGAATGTGGGAGTCATAGATTTTGACTAGTCTTGATGTGCCCAATAACTATATTTCATCTCAAATCAGGTTTGGGATGGATTATCTTCATATTAGATGATAAGTAACTTTCAATGGAGAGAAGAATTGGGATGATTGAGACAAGTTAAACCTGGGGTGACACATCAAGATAGTTTTCATACATTCAATATGCATCGACAACAACGGGTAAGTAATTTTTTATATAATTTATATAATTTTAAGTAAAAACTATTTTTTATATACTCATACTGGAAGCTGAACAACCCAATATTACGATGTTCCAAATTTATAAGATTATGTACAATGATCATGTCACTAGAGAGAATATCGGTGATTTCCAGTGCCATGTTGTGGTCAATATAATTTATTTTTCAGTGATAAAATTAACTAAAAAAAATATTTTTACAATTTTAGTTTTAAATATCAAATGAAGGATTCATATGAGGTAATGAAATCTCAGAAATAGATTGAGAGTCAGGCTGAGACTGAGGATCATAATTCTAGTGTGAAACAATTTGATGATGCAACGTGGATGCAGGCGACATAGTATACATTTTAGAAAGGCTGAGTTGTTTGTATCTATTCTCCATTGATATCGGTGAGTTATTATGGTACTGTTTCTATGTCATCGTGTATCTCGATAGGAACTCATAGAGAGTCACCATTTTCTGCTACATTGTATGAGGAGAAACTACATGTTCTTGGTGATCTTTTATACACCATGTGTAGGGAGAAAGAAGAGATTTCTCGATATCAACAACAAAATTATAAAGAGTTGCATCGATAGTGGATGTAATAGAAAAAGTGGACAATGGATTACCTGAGGTGTCCGAAATATGGTTTAGGGGTGAAGCTCTCTCCCCTAGACCATGCAGCTCCTCCAGCACATTTATATAACCCTCTTGCTCAGTGATTTATATAATTTTTTTGATATAAATTTGATTGTAAATGTTTTCTGTAAATGTTTTATTAATACATATATTAATATTTATGTATAGTATGTTTTTTATTTTATTACGAATATTTGTTTTTTAATTTTTTATTATTTTATTATTTTATTGTTTTTATTATTTTATTATATATTTATTATCTAATAATATTAATTATTTTTTTATATTCTTTAGAATATTTTGTTGTTAATTATTATATTATTATATTATTTTCAAAATTCTTAATATTTTGATATTTATAATTTTTATTATATATTTTTTAATTTTATTATATTATTATTTTTATTATTTTATTAAATTTCATTAATATGATATCTTTTATTTTTTAGGTTTTTTCGATCTGAATTTAATCCCTTTGTAAATAATTATTTCCGACGGGCCATCACAAAAGGGTTCTTTTTAAATGAGATAGACTATTTGTGGTAGGATCCCATTAGAAATGATTCAATTTCTAGTTTTTATTCATAAGAATGAATATGATATCGAATCCCCATGGAAAAAAATATGTAAAATAAATAACTAATCATAAAAATCCTCTAGATATTTTTTGAACTGCAGTAATTCCATAGTGTCCATTATGCCGGGGGTCATAGAATTTGGTCATAAATCAAGGATTAAATCAATAGAAAAATAAACTTCACATTATAGTGGATGTGTAGGTAATTACTGAAGAAATAAATAAATGTATTTATATATAATGGATACATTTGTAATTTTATGATTTAATTCTCTATCCACCTATTATGTTTTCCCTTACACCCTAAGAATGTCATTCAGAAGAGATACTAGAGTTAGATCTTAATATTCCTCAGATGATGAAGTCTCCAATCTAAAAATAATTAATTCCACATCTTCATAAAAAATGTAATATCTTTATCCTCTTAATAATTTTTTTCAATTTTCAACTCTTATTCATAAACATAGTTTTTAGGGGGTAAATTTATTTTAAAATCATTCATATGTGTTTGGAATGAAAATGTGAATTGTCATATAAATATCCCATATTAATGCCAATCCACACGTGTATTAAAGACCATTGTCGTGCACTAGATAAAAAATGAGTGAAATACTAATGAACTGTTTTTAGTGTTATGACCCCAAATAATAACTATTTGATAACCACATACACTTTCAGTATATGGAAAGAGATTCATTACATGGAAAAACCATATAATACATATATTATAAAAAAGATAGGTTGATCTTATATAATTATCCTAAAAATAAATCACATGGTTATTTTTCATCGACTATGTTTTCCTTAATCTAACTGCCATGGTTTCTAATAATCCTTCACTGATACCAAGTGTAACCACACTGACTCTAAAAATCATTATTCAGAGTCCACTTTATTACAATAATAAAGATAAAATAGGTCAAATACCAAAGTACTGACCAAACTAAAAATATTATAGAGTCAGATAAATACCAAATACCCATTTTACATTTGGGATAAAATATTAAAAAGAGTAATGGGAAATGAATTTAATCCTAGAACATATTAAAAGAATTATTCATCATATTATAGGCAAGTGAAATATAATTAGAGTGATCTCAAACTTTTAGTAAGGGTCAAATAAAACAGAATTTATCATGAATAAATACAGAATAATGAATATGGAGTAGTAAATAACATAACACACATTCCATTTAATTAATAACATCCCTATCATGATTTTATAAGGCATAATTAATATATAAAGGTAAATAACTAAAAACACATTCCATTTAGTAAATCGAGCACAAAATGAATTGATGGATAATATAAAGTAAAATATCTTAGAAATAATAATAATTGAATTATCAATGGAATAAAGGATTAATTTTGTTTTTCTTGATATCATACATCATGGTATCTACACTATCAATACCATTAATAACAAATTTTGTAACTATGGGTAAAAACCATTTAATTTGGCCAAATAATTTTTCTCAAGATTCCTACTAACGTATCAAGGTTGTATTTAAATTTAGGCCCCAACCATTACTATATGTCCAAATAATTCATCTAACATTGAATGATCAATTTAATTAACAAAAAAAATTCTTTATCAACCAATATTTTTATCTAGAAAATAAAACAAATTTTATAATATTTCCCCATATAATGATGTAAATTTCAATGTAAAAATGACATCTAAAAATGGTATAAGGTTATGTAAATAACCATATACATGATACAAGAAATATTAAATTCTATGATAAATGAAATTTATAATGAAAATTATCACAATAAATAGACTAGATTATGAAATAATCAATGATAAAAAAAATTAATCTAGAAATTAAAGGTGACCATCGGTTCATCGGGAATATAGGTTTTGAAATAAAATCATAACTTCAAAATAATAATGTGAATTGATGTGAAATATTACACTGAGATTTCACGAATTATTTTTCATTGAATAACCATTGAAACATATACAATAACTTACATTTTGTAATATGGAAATGGCAATGAAGAATGCTATTATTATCATATAAGTAAAAATATATGTTTTAGAAAAAATTTCAAACACACCCCTTTTTAAAAATATTAGTAATATTATTTATAAAACATTTTTAAAAGTTATATATGACATTAAATTTCCTTGATAACACATTTGAGTAACTTAATATTCTTTATTAAATTGTTTAAAAAATATGGATGAATAATATATCCGATTTGAAGATAATTAAAATTGGGTTTTATTTAAAACAATTATTTTATTGATTAAATTAACAAAGAGAGGAAAATATAGAAAACAATATTTAATATAAATAAATATCTAGTGGATAAAAAAATGATTGGATCTTATGAAGGAAAAATGATAATATTCATTCAATGAGAGTAGAAACAATCCAAAAAGAAAGTGAGATTCCAAAATAGATTTATATCCATTTGGTAACATTCATGTTTTTACCACATTAAATAATAAACATGAATTGAAACATTAAAAATATATAATAAATATATAATAATTTTATATACAATAAATTGGTAGTATTTACACATCATATTAGTGACTGGGTTCATATAAACAATTACATCACAATGAAATTGCTATTCAGACGAAATCCCTTACCTATTGATTTTATTTTTCAAATTGAATCTTAACCTCCTGTATAATAGTTTTATGTATTCTATTAACCTATAATACAACCATATTCATATTTATATATTCATATGTGATCCTATTAAAACATATTTGTACCATTTGTTAATAATATTTCTTTTTTTCATTTCTATTTTTTATTAATTTCCATATTTCTCATGAATATTTTGTCATGAATGATATGATTCCTATTTAGAGGATATAAATCATTATTATAAATATTGTTTTTAATGTTTTAAATATAATATTTAATCATTAAAGAAATTTTTATAATCAATCTCTAATGTTGTACATGGAAAATGAATCACATCGCTTCGTGGAGATGGTAGGTTGTATGTTTGTATGAATGAAGATATCATTACCTTATTGGGTCAAAGGTTAAGAAAGTTGATGAAATATTAGTTCTAAATAATCAATATCATATCATAAATATTATATATATTCATTATTTATATCATTATTAAAATACATGTCATTCGGAGATGGAAAACAAATTACACCGGTTAGCGAGGTGGTAGTCCACCGTACACCCGTGGGATGATGTTATTTACCATATGAAGGAGAATGATGTTGGTATATATTATTACAAAACCAGAAAAAATTACACATATATGGGAGAATTTTCTATAATTATACTCCATTTTCTAATAGATAATTTAAGGTTATGAAAAATATATAAAAATAAAGAGCTTCATATAGATGATAACCTTCACATAGGAAAACCACATTAGATTTATTCAAAAGGACCATAAATTGAAGAACCTATATAAATTTTATTATTATGGGAAGGAGAAACTTTTAAGTAAGTATTATTTTTCATTAAATCCTCAATCAATAATTTTTTCCCCAAAAACAAGTTAATATAGCAGTCCCTGGATTGTCTCTTGAGGAAGTTGCAATTTGAGTTGCAAAACTGTCACTTTTTTTTGTCTGTTTTCACATGAAAAGGAAAATTGGGGATTTGATTAAATAATCAATAACATAAAATAAATAAAAACTATAGTGAAATATATTTTTTTAATGAGGTAGAAAATTGATAGGAAATAAAATAGGTTTGAAACTTGAATCAAAATAGTGGTTACAGACAAGCTTTAACCTCTGGACACTCCCCTCTTCCTTGTTTAAATTTTTTCTCCCTAATGAATCTCTCAATGCCTACCTAAAAAAATTTGTATAAACACCTTATTTACTATTGATATCATATTAAAACCCCAATATGATTGTTTCCCCTTTTATAGAAGTGGTCCAATTACTTAAGGACCTCAAAATAATTAAACCTAATCGAAATCAGTATGCTCAATGATAAGACCTCGCCGAATAAATTTAAATAGGGAAACCAACTATTTTACATTATAGATTGGGGAACCATAAAAAACAAACAAGTTGAAAATATATTCAAAAAAGAAAACAACTGATGTCTTCCAAGAAATATAAGTTCAAGAGAGATGTAATAGAGATTACACATGAAGATCAAAACTCTAAAGGGAGTGTCTGTCGGTTGTCACCGTCCGCAACCACATGGTGCTTAGCCTCACATCACATCTGCAACCCAAATCATCTCCATTCAAGGAATAGTGTACACCATCTTCATAAAGGTATCCAAAAAGCCTACCCCCTTGAAAATAAAGAAGAGATGTGGAGATAAGGGGAGGAGGGATGGAAATTCTTCTGTCTAGATTTTGTCCGCCCAAAGTAGCCTTCTGTTTGGAACCCTCCCCTGCCCAATAAACTATGGGACCCTTCTAAAGCATTGTTTCAAATTATATCCTCCATCTCTCCTCCAATGTTCATCCACTTTGGATAAGTGATGTAAAAGTTAGTAATTAATTACTCAACGGCTCTTGCTCTGCCTGAGGAGACTCTTCATCTCCAAATAAGTGTTTCGCTCACATAGTTCCATAAGGATCAACTTTGACCATGAATATCATCATGAACGTGAGACATGGAGTCTTCTTGCACGACCGATTGGAATTATTGACTTTTGATACCTGTATCCAATGTTATGCTTTATTGAATGAGGTGGTCTCCACACATCCAAACATAAAAATGTTTCCCAAATAATGATTTATTTGGGCCCATAGATGGACGATTTAGAACTTGGTCCAATTGAAAAATGTGAAGACCATATTCTAGGGGTTATTAAAAAAATATGAATCATTCTAATTGGATCAATATGTAAATGGATATGCCCAAAACATCAAACTAGTGAAAAAATGTTAAAAATCCAGAATTAGGGAATTTTCACAATTTAGCTCAAAATACAAAAAAATTCCAAAAATTATGCAATTTAACATGTAATGACACATTGGTGAGGATTAAAACATTTAAATGTAGATAAAATATATTGAGAATATCATATCTATTAATTCCCCAACACTTAGAACTTGGTATCTTGGACAAGTGATCGTCAAAACCAAACCAATGTATATTGAAAACACAAACCAATGAGGTTCACCAATCAACCAACAAGAATAAAATGATATAATGCATCATAAAAACAATGATTCAGGTTTTAAATTCAGTTTATTCAATCCATTTCCACTCTTATTCTCCTCTCATTCACACAACACATTTAACTCACAAAAATTTTCTCTCAACATAAATATTGATTTTCAACAAAGCTTCTCTCATCAAAACACATGAAAGAATCATCATAGACATGAAATATTTCTACATATCCACTGAATATGAACCATGAAAAATGTGATCATCATAGGGGCCTTTCAAGGGTTTTCTACGACTAAAGGTTGGTGGGTTTCAAATGTCCAAAATTATGAGGCCGAATAAGGAGAGTTTGGCTTATTTCTAAAGAAAAAAATGCATGAATCTAATCTTCAATCATGTGTGGTATTCTACTTAGTCTCCTCCAATGAAAGTCAGATTTGAGAATCTACGATAATATCTTTTCCTCCTAATTCCATCAATATTTTACCAGCAAAAGTTACATTTCTCTTCTTTTTTTCAAAAGCTCCAGATTGGGCACAACTTTCTTCCATTGAGAGCTCCAGATAGGCACAACTCTCTTCCATTGAGAGCTCCAAACAGGCACATCTCTCTTCCATTGAGAGCTGCAGATAGGCATAGCTCTCATAAAAACATTTTTCAGCAGAAAAAACACATCTTCAGGGTTTGAATCACCACCCAACACAACACCAGATAAATTAAAACACCACATGTCCTCTCCTCCACACTTAAGATCAACTACATCATGCATTTATACTTCCAGAGCAGGTTAAAAAGGGGAAATGGCCTATAATGTGGCTATCTAGAAGGAAGTACATGGCTACTAAGGGCTCAAGGAAGATAAAATGTACAAGGTGGGCTAAAATAAAAAGGATAATCATGAAAAATGGGGCTTTCAGTCACAAAAAATTTCCTGAATCATTTCAATCACACTCAACTTAGACCTCAAGTTTTTATAGAAATATATCATGTTATGGTTCAATCAAATATTCATTATTTGGTTCACTAAAGAAGTCGGATGAATGTAAAGAAGATGAAAAATGGGTTCAGAATACCCATGGGCAAGTGATTTTCAATATTAGACTGCATTCATGGCATGGAATTCAAAATTAAATGGTTATTTCAAAAAATTTTGAACTTGAAACAATGTCTTTTTCAGAATTTATTTATAACCAGATTCATGGGGTCAATTGGTTCACTCATTGATAGGGTATTCAAAAATTACAAAGATCATCTTGTAATCTCAAAAGTTATTTTTCAAAATTTTAAATAAATCACACACAGTTTGAAAAAAATAGACCAAAAATTGAAAGAGAGAGAAGAGGAATGGAAAAGAAAAAAATTGAAATGAATGCACACACAATCATAATCTACCCAATATGTTTCTCCCCCCACACTAATTTTATGAAATGTATTCAGTGTGTAAAATAAATATGAATATGATATTCAATAATTTAAAGACATTACAAAAAAATGTGAGATGGAAAAAGACAACCTAACATCAATAGTATTCTGCTTCATGAAGATGGATCTCCTCCCCCAGAGGATCTTGAACATTCTCTCTAAAAAGCTTCAACATATGCCTATTGACCGTGAATGGTGTCCCTATTCTTGGTTTATTAATCTGGATTGCACCAAAAGGAAAGACATGATTAACAATGAAAGGACCAGACCATTTGGAACAAAATTTACCCGTGAACTGCTTCAATCTGGAATCAAACAACAACACATTTTAATTTTCCTTAAAGTTTTTTTAAGAATCATCTCATCGTGAAATGATTTGGTTCGTTCATTGGAAAATCTAGAATGTTCATATTCATTCTTTCTAATCTCCTCCAGCTTCGGAAAAAAAATTCTTTCTCCTCCAGCAGAAAATAGATTAATGTTACAAGTTTTAACAGCCCAAAAAGATTTGTGTTTTAAATCAACTAGAAGTTGAAAAGCCTTTACATAGACTAATCTAAACGGTGACATGGAAATTGGGGGTTTTAATGAAATATTATAAGCACATAGTGCATCATCAATTCTAAAACACAAATCCTTTCTATTCGGGTTCACTGTTTTTTCTAGAATTTGTTTGATTTCTCTGTTGGACAACTCAGCCATTACATTTGTTTGAGGGTGATAGGGTGTAGAGACCCTATGATGAACTCCATACATCTTTAATAATGATTCCGAATTCTTGTTACAAAAATTAGTTCCTTGATCTGCCATCAAGAACTTTGGAAATCCAAACCTTGAAAATATATTTCCTTTTACCAACTTGGACACCATTTTTAAATCATAACCTCTTGTGGGAATAACTTCTACCCACTTGGATACATAATCAACAACAAGAAAAATGTAATGATATCCCAATGAATTGGGAAAATGTTCCATGAAATCCATACCCCAAACATCAAATACATCACAAAACAAAAGAGGTTGTTGTGGCATCTCATTCCTTTTGGAAATGCTCCCTTGAAATTGACAATTTCTACATGTCCTACAGAAATCCAAAGAATCTCTAAAAATGGCAGGCCAATACAAACAAAAATCAAGCACCTTTATTGATGTTATTTGAGGCCCAAAGTTTCCTAAAAATCTCAATGTGTGACAAAAGTTTAGCAAAAATTGAAATTCAGAATTTGGAATGCATCTCCTAATCATTTGATCACTACCAACATGCCACAAGTAGTGATCATCCTAAATGTAATGCTATGAATCACTCAAAAGTTTGGAAATTTAATTCTTGGAAAACTAGTGGGGAACATCATTAGAAGAAAAATAATTCACCATAGTACCAAACCATGGACTTTCGCTTTGAAAAGCATACAAATGCTCATCTGGAAATGTTTCCTTAATTGGCAGATAGATCTGAGGATCCCCACTCAAAACAGATGCTATCCTACTCAAATGACCAGGAAAAAGGTTCTCAATTTCTTTCCATTCATTTATTTAAACATCAAACTCTTGTAACAACAAAATACATCTAAAAATCCTTGGATTTGCATCATGTTTCTTCATAAAAAATTTGATTGTAGAATGATCAGTGAAAACAATCACCTTAGATCCCAGAAGATAACATCTAAATTTTTCTAAAGAAAAGACAACATCAAACAGTTCCTTCTTAGTTGTTGTGTAGTTTTATTGGGCCTAATCTAATGTTCTATAGGAATAGGCAATCAGATGATATTTCTTTTCAAACCTTTGACTTAAAAATTCCCCAAGAGAAAAGTCAGATGCATCAGTCATGACATCAAAGGGAAAGTCCTATTTGGGAGGTTGAACAATGGGAGGAGTTATCAATTTTTGTTTCAGCTCCCCAAAGGCCTATTTACAATTTTCATCAATGACAAATGGCGTCTCTTTCTGGAGAAATCTAGACAATATAAGTGCAACCTTACTAAATTTTTTAATTAATCTTATATAAAAACCAGCATGATCAAGAAAATATCTCACATCTCTGACTGTTTTTAGGTATGGTAATGAATAAATGACCTCAACTTTGGACTTATCAACTTGAATTCCATCCAGAGACACAACATGTCCAAGAATAATTCACTTACCCACCCTGAAATGAAAATTTTCATAATTATGAACAAAGTTCTTATCAATGCATGTTTCAAGAACATGAGCCAGACCTTCCAAAAACTTTCAAATGATGAGCCATAAACAGTGAAGTCAATAATAAAAACATCCATGCATGTTTTATGAAAATTAGAGTAAATACTCATCATACACCTTTGAAATGTTCCTGGAGCATTTCACAAACCAAAGGGAATCCTCCTATAAGAAAATGTTCTAAATGGTCATGTGAATGAGGTTTTTTCATGATTCTCTAATGAAATATGAATTTGGAAATAACCAGAGAATCCATCCAGAAAACTATAATGGGTTTTTCCAGCTAGTATTTTAAGGACCTGATCAGGAAATGGTAGTGGGAAGTGGTCTTTCCTTGTAGAAAAATTGATCTTCCTGTAATCAATGCACATTATCCTTTTATTTGGAAGCTTAACAGGAACAAGCTCACCAAATTCATTCTTTGACATTTTGAAGCCACTTTTTTTGGGAACTACAAGGATTGGAATCACCCATTGAATATCAGAGATTGGAAAAATAATTTCAGCAGCTAAAAGGGTGGTAGAAACATTCTTAACCACCTTAAAAAGTGTTGGATTCAACCTCCTTTGAAATTGTCTCCCCGGTTTAACATTTTCCTCCCTGAAAATTCCATGCATGCCCAATGAGGGGATGACACTAGTTAAATTAGATAGAGTCCATCCAATAGCTTTGTGGTGAGTTTTGAGGAATCCTAACAATTTATTCTCGTGGTCCTTCAACAAATCATTTAAAATTATAACAGATAATGTTTAATTTTCACCTAATAATGAATATTTGAGATTCTCAGGAAGTGGTTTCTACTCTAACTTAGCTGGGGTATTTTCATTGATCAAGGAACATTTCTCATAGGTGTGGTTGTTTAGTGGGGCTCCAGATTTTAAATTACATTCACTATGTTGATGAAATTCAATGTTCTCAAAATTTGGTTCTAGTGGAAAATTTTCAATTTCTCCTGGGAGACCACTACCAGCACTATGGATTTCCAGAGAGACATCTTCCTCAATGTTGAGATAAATAGAATTTTGAAAAGTAGTCTCACCATTCAAAGACTCATCATAATATTCCTTTTCTCTCTCTTGTTGATCAGAATCAGCAACAAAAAAATTTCCATCATTAAAAACAGTAGCTGGTTTCTCATCATAAGAAAAATCAGGGAACATCTCAGTGGAAAACCAATCAATCATGTTCAGTTGGGGGGGGGGGTGAATGATCCTCTACTGAGTGTTTCATGGACTGAAAAATATTGAAATGAACAAAATCTTTTCCAAACTCTAGTGAAAGTGTGTCCTTGTGAAAATTGATGATTGGTTTTGCAGTTTTTTGGAATGGTCTCTCTAGAATGAGAGGTGCATGGGTACTAAACAGATCATATTACATATTCAAGACATAGAAATCCATAGGAAAAATCATGTCTCTCACCTTAATGAGAACATCCTAAATAACTCTAGCAGGCGTGGTGGTACTTCGGTTGGCAAGTTGAACGATGATCCCAAAGGGTTTCAATTCTACAACATGAAGATATGAGTGAACCAAATGTGGAATAACATTGATAGAGTCCCCTAAATCAAGCATAACATCCTTGAATTCACATTTCCAATTGTTACAGGGAATGGTAAAGGTTCCTGGGTCTTTACATTTGATAGGAAAGTCATGCTGGATCATGTATGAAACATTCCTCCATAAGTTGACCTTTTTTACCTCCTTTAAATTTCCTCTTGTGGGTACACATTTCTTTCAAAATCATTTCATTCCTTGTAATTTGTTTCAGAGCATCGATCAAAGGTATTTTGTCTTGAAATTTCTTAAAATCTCTAAAACCACCTTATCCAACTGTTTCTCAGCACTCAACACCACTGATGGTTCACTCCTAGGGAAAGGAAGTGGTATTTTGGTTGTTTCTAGGATATTCTTAGCATATCTTTGAGAATCAAAAGGACCATACATCCTCTTCCAATCCCTCCTCTTTCATTCAAGAAACATTTCGTCTCTTGACACTGAGTTCCCATTCAATGAAAATTCATAATTTCCAGCATTTCCATCAATGGTGGTATTTTCAATAAAGGTTTCAACAATAGGTTTTGGATTCTTCATTTGAGGGGTATTCAATTGTTTTCCACTCCAATGTTCAATTGCACTCACATTTTCCTTCCCTTTATCTCTCGGATTCACATGAGGCTGTGAGGGAAAACCTCCACACATTTGATTTTTTTGCAACTAAGATTAGAGTTCATGATGACCCATTTGAGTCATCCGGGTATTTATCATGTTTTGTTGTTGATCTTGTGTTTGTTTAACTGCCTCATGTTGTTTCCTCATTGATTCTTCAATATTACTCTCTGATTTTTGATTGGGAGGGGAAGGCTAAATGTTTATTCCAGAATGAGAATTGGATTGCTTATTGAAATATCTTGGTTGTGAATTACTTTATTGACATTGGAAGAAGATTCTAGGTTGTTCAGGATGTCAAAATCTTTCATTAGAGTGGTTGTTCTAGCCTTGATTGAAATTTTGATTTGATTGAAATGGCCTTTGTTGGTTTGATTTAAAGGGTTTTCTAGGAAAAACATCATTTCAGTTCTCAGAAGGTTCCTGTATTTGTGGGTATTGGTCACCAAAATGGTCATTGGAATAAAAAATTCCATAGTAGACTTTCTTTTGAAATGTTGCTTCAGGTTTGGGTGGTGTTGGTGGGTTATTGAAAATCATCATTGAACTCACCATGGTGGTAAGATCAGAATGATGACTCGTAATCATATTGTTTTCAGGACTAGCAATGGGGAACTCTTGGGAATATTTCACATGAAGAAGGCCTCTTGTTCCAAACTGTTGACAGTTTTGGGCCATGTTTTTAATTAATGTCCTAGAATCAGTTGTTGTTTTGTCAACTAGGGCCCCTCCTACAGTATCATAAATCATGCTTCTATCAGTAATATTCAATCCCTCGTAAAAATATGGAATCAAAATAGGTCACTAATTTTATGGTGGGGGAAACTGAAACAAAGTCTTTTGAAGCGTTCCCAGTATTCATGCAATGTTTCACAATGAGTTTCCCTATTTCCACAAATCTCTTTTCTAATGAAAGTAGTTCTATAACCAGGAATTTTTTTTAAAGAAATGTTTCTTCAATTAATTCCAATCCCTAATCAATGTAGAATGTGAATAGAAAAACCATTCATTGGCAACTCCTTCTAATGAAAAAGGAAATTACATCAATTTCATTTGATTTGCATCAACCCCCAGGGGTTTCTTATTGACACAAATATAACTAAATTCTTGAAGGTGTTTATTTGGATATTCACCAAGAAAACCATTAAATTTTGGAAGTTGGTGAATGAAACCATATTTATTTTCATACCCAGAAGGTGTATCAGGATATTCAACAGGATTTTATTTATTTTCATCATAAGATTAAGCCATTTCTTTCAAGGTTCTATTTTCAGCCATTGGAATTTCAGTTTCAACCAGGTTTCTTCTAAGTGCATTATTATAAGATTAAAATCTTGGGAAAAGGGGATTTCTGGTAGCTCTATCCCTTGAGTGAAAAGTTCTATCAATTTCAGAATCCAATGGGAACAAATTTGGGTTAGAATTTTGGGTCATGCAAAAACAATTTCCACACAAATCAACTCAAGAAACCTCCCCGATAATAGAGCCAGTTGAATTGAGTATTATTTTTAGTTAAATCCTTAATCAATAATTGTTTCCCAAAAAACAATTCAATGTAGCAGTACCTAGATTGTCTCTCGAGGAGGATGCAATTGGATTTGCAAAACTATCAGTTTTTTTATTGTTTTCATACGAAATGGAAAATTGTAAATTTTATTAAAAAATCAAGAACAGAAAATAAATAAAAACTAAAGAGAAATAATTTTTTTGAATGAGCTATAAAATTTATAGGAAATAAAATAGGTTTGAAACCAGAATCAAAATAGTGGTTACAGACAAGCTTTAACCTCCTGGACACCCCCCTCATCCTTGTTCTAAAATTATCTCTCTAATGAATCTCTCAATGCATACCCAAATACCTTAGGATAAACACCTTATTTTTCATGGATATCATATTAAAACCTCAATATGATTTCTTCCCCTCCAATATAAGTGGTCCAATTACTTGAATACCTCCAAATAATTAAACCTAATCGAAATCACAATGCTCAACGACAAGACCTCGCCGATGAAATTTAAATAGGTAAATCGACTATTTTACTTGATATATTAGGAAACCATACAAAAAAACAATTTGTAAACATATTAAAGAAATAAAACAACCATATTCTTCCAAGAAATATAAGTTCAAGAGAGATGTAATAGAGATTACACATGAAGATCAAAACTCGGAAGGGAGTGACCGTCAGTTTTCTCCGTCGGCAACCACATGGTTCTTAGCCTCGCATCACTTGAGCAACCCACATCATCTCTATTCTAGGAAGAGTGTATATCATCTTCATCAAGTTCTCCACAAATCCATACCCCCATTTAAATGAAATAATAGATGGGGAGATAAGGGGAAGAGTGCTGGAAATTCTTCGGTCCGGATTCTGTCAGCCCGACGTACTCTTCTTTTTGGAGCCCTCCCCGGCCGAATCAACCACTGGTCCCTTAGAAAGGGGTGTTCCCAATTATAGCCTCCGTCTCTCCTCAAAATTTCATTGAATTTGGAGATGTTATGTAAAAGTTAGTAATTAATTACTCAACGGATCTTGCTCTGCCCGAGGAGACTCTTCATCTCCCACATAAGTGTTTCTCTCACATATTTCCTTAATGATTGAATATGACCTGGAAATGATTCATGCACATGAGACGTAGAGGATTCTTGCACTCTCAATTTTAATTAATGACTTTGGACATTTGTAGATGATTTTATGCTTAATTGATTGAGGTGGGCTCTACATATCAGAACATAAATACATTTCCCAAAGAATGATTTATATGGGCCCTTAGATGGACGATTTAGAACTTGGTACAGTTGAAAAATGTGAAGACCATATTCCAAGGGTTCTTAAAAAAAATAATCATTCTAATTGTATAAATATGTAAAAAGATATGCTGAAAACATCAAACAAGTGAAAAAATGTTAAAAATCCAGAATTTTGGCATTTTCACAATTTAGCTCAAAATACAACAAAGTACCAAAAATTATGCAATTTAACATTTAATGACACATTGTTGAGGATTAAATCATTGAAATGTAGTTATAATATACTGATAATTTCAGCTCTATAAAACATCATTAGGGGTTTTTTGATAAAGAAAACATGATTTTTTAACATGTGATGGGATGGAGTGCTCTTTTATTATTGAGGAGTAGTGGTATTTTTTTATGTACCTTAAACAATTAAATAATGGGAAGTCACAATCACCTGATGTTCCTAAAAAATTTAAAAATAATTTATTGGGGGGAATTTATGTTCCATAAACACCTAAAAACATGAAAATATACTTATTTTAAACATGTTACTTCCTTATCATCTATGTTTACTTACTTTTACCATTTCTGTTTTCACAATGGTAACAATTTTTTTACCCATGTAATTAAACAGTTTATGCTAAATTAAAATGAATCTTGTTATATAATTTTGAACTTATTATTATATATATTCAATAAAATATATTACTGTAAAATTCTATGTGTTTGGAAAATTAATTTATTCAAAAACACATTTAACACGCAAAACCTCGTATTAATGATAATTGAGGTAATTAATTTTTAATATATTTAATTAAAAATAAGACCAAACATTAATTTTAAAATATTCCATAATAATACATATTAATATTGAGAATATTTAAATTTTTTTAATTAAAATTAATTCACATAAGTGGAAGAATTTATTTTAGAATCTAACCTAAAAGTGTGTCGAAAATGTGTTTTCATGAAATGCATGTTTCAAAATATAAGAAGATATTATATTAACTATAGGACTGGTATAATGATTATATAGATTAAAATTAATACATTTAGATATATTATATATAAATTTCATTTACATCATTTATAATTAATAATTATTTTAGTTAATTATAATGGATAATCATTATGTATTATTTAAACAAAAATATTTTTTTTGAAAAAACGTTTTTTGAATATTACATATTTTCTTAAAAATGATATTATATTTATTTATATAATAGATAATTATAATAAATTTTTAATTAAAAATATAATAATTTAGTATTATACATAAAATGTGTACTAGTTAAATAAAATATTTTTAAAAAAAATGTACATTTCTTCGGGAAAATCCCAAAAAGAAAATAATTCTAAGATTATTTTTTACCAAGAATGATTAAAATAGATATTAATTCTACAAAATTATGTTTATAATTCCATGAAATATTAATATATGAATTGTATTATTGTATTACTAAAATATAATTTTCAATACTACTATTGATGGTCTTGTGTTGGAGCGCTTCAATGCAATGAGTAATTTTTTTTATCAAATGAGATATTATATATTGGATTTGGAATAAATCTAATAAATAGTCCTAATCTATCCACCTAGTAATGTTTTTTTGAAGTTAACATTTACTCAATATTGTTTCATGTTATATATTATTGTAAATTTACTTTTTCTATGATACTATGATCTAATGTTTTTTTTTATGATCATATATGGGTATTAACAAGCCTTTTATTTTATAAAACCATGCTCTACATTCTGAATCATATGGAATGCTATGTTATCATGTTTACACATTAATTATTATTTTGACACACCCCTATTGCCTTATAATTTCAAAAGTTATCCAATACAGTCTTAAGAGTTAAATGAGATTTTGGATTTCAAAATTGATATTAAAATAAATAAGTTTTATTTTAGTTTCATGTTGATGTTTTATGATCCCAGACCTCTAAATAAATTAGGACCATCAATCCTTTGGTTTTTTCAATAGGATTACTATGGTAATAATAATTTAGTAATATGTTTATAAGACTTTGGTATCTATATACTCTCACTGGTTCATGGATATTACCTTCCATATTGTATTCACTTACAAGATAGTATTATATATCTATATTTAGAGTTTTACTGAACATAACAAGGATATAAGAACTCCTATTATAGAAAAACCATGTAAAAATATCATGTGATACTATCCATTTATATTTTTATTTTCAGGTATTTTCAACATGTTTGGTTTTAATATTTTATTCATTCAAACTGAAAAGTGTATCTGTTCGTGTTAGAATAATTTAGAAAATATTTATCCATACTTAATCACTCCCTCTTAGTGTGGATACTCGTTTTCATCAAGCATCATAGTTACCCTATATGAAAATATATTTTCTTGTTTCAACATTATATTTTAGGGTAGAAACACTATTTTATGTATTCAAATATTTTTTTTCAAATACAATTTTTATGATAATACATGGTAGTTCAATTGGTCTTCTCTTTTGTAGTAAAACAGGTTGATATGTATTTCAATCTAATGGTATTTTTACTTTACAATACATTGGTAATTAATTACATTCACATTGTGAATTATATGATATAATATTGTTTTTTGGTGTCATTAATGTGATCTCATGGTAATACAATGATTTTTTTCATTAGGTAAAAATTTAAGAGCATTCATGGGAGTGAATATGGGTTTCCAATGATATAAATGGTATTTATTAACCACCAGAGTTTAATGAAATGGATAAAATTTTGTTTGTTCTATTTTTTTCATTCATGAAATAAAATGGAAAAATGATTTTTCCTAGAGTTTTAATTACATGGATATAAAAAACTATCCTTTTTTATGTTATTGGTTTGTTAATTTTCAATCATACCAATTCATATATCTAAAAATTTATTTATGTAATCTTCCTGTTAAGACTTTCTCAGTACCTCTATATATTTTTTGGATGTAATTTCCTAATAGATTTTTATATTTATTTTTCTTACTTTATATAAGTTTTTTTATATTTATATAATTTTTTTGTGTTAATAATTATTTCCCAGGTTTACTTTTTTTGACACATCAACGATTATAATATATACTTATTGTGTTTGTTATGTTCCCTTAATGAGTGTAAAAATGATTTTTTCCAATCCACTATGTTACATAATTTCGGAGAATTTTTATTTATAATTTAAAATATATGTTAGACCCATAAACTATTGTAACTAGGTATATTGGAAGATAATTTGCGTTCCATTCATCATTATACCAAAAAAATAAAAATTTAGATTTAGAAAGGCCAATTTGTGCTGATTATAAAATTAAATATCAAAACATAAAATGAAAAATGAAAATTTAATTCAATAGTTTGGTAACATTAGCTTTTAATTACGAATTTAAACATTATTTGTGGTAGAAAATGTTTTCTTCAATGTATATACCCATGTTTACATATTATTATGAAATAAAAAATCATTTTATTCATATATATTTTCTTTTTTACTCTAATGAGTGGCATGAGTTATTTCACTTTAATTCTCTTAATTCTATATTTTTTTTCTACTCTTTATTTTCTTACTTTTTTCAATATTTATGTATCTTATTTTTTGTGTTGATAGCCTTTTTAATATGAATAAAAAACTAAGAATATATAAAAATATAACATCGTGGTATGTTATGGTTTTTATACAATAAATATTTTGATTGTTTCCATGGAATAAAATAGAGTGGATAACATTAGGAATTAGGGGAGTGTGAGAGTGGGAAGATGAAATTAACAGTAATGAATAAGATAGTGGAAATGTTTTTTATATATGAAATTAAAAACATTTTCCACAATAAAAATTATAAAATCATTGTAATTATCGATGTGTCTACAAATTCACAGTCTTTTTAGGATATGAATGTCCTAATGGAATATACAAACATGTTTAAATTTTATATTAGGATTATCTATTCTTGATGTAGATCTAGAATTTTTTTATCTAGATACTCATTATAAACATCATGTTATATATTACATAAAACATTCAATATTTTCATATAATCGAGGATTTCATGTTCATATAGTTTATAATACATATTTAGTTTTTATTATCTTTTCCATATAAATATGTTTACAGAATAAGAAAAAAAAATTGAGATCCAAAATTAGGGAAAGTGAGTGAAACCCTGATCATGACTGTAATGAAGAGAATGATCCCCATTCAAATATTTTCTCCTCAAATAACATATATATGATGCTACATAATGTGGGGATAATATGAATATAATATACAGTCCTTATAATTCATTGAAAATATTTTTTAGGGTTATTGTGGGTATACAAGAAAGAAATATGTATAACAGCCCCAAACATCCACTCCTATATCTGGTGCAAAAAAATAATACTTATATCTCTAGATTGATACTTATACACTTGTTTCATGTTATCCATAAAAAACTAATAGTATCAAATAGAAAAATGAGATCACTAACACACTCAAATGAATATTAGGTTTAGAGTTTTAGGGAATTAGTTATAACTCTTTCATAACTTCTTGGATACAAAAACTACTTGTACATAAAAATCTATGGCATATCTCACTAAGTACATCACATATAGTAATTTAATTAGGAATAATTAAATTAAAACACTTCTTCCCAACATGGGTTAAATGGAATATAAGAATATCTAGCTCAAATGATCAGTAAGGGTAAACATAATCATCAAGAATTGAATGTCATAAGTGATAATAAGATGAGCACAATGGTTTAATGACATAATAATTGTTCATGATTATAACATAAGATAATTCATACCCTTAAAACCTGAGATCCTGAAATATAAGACATGAAATAAAATTTTAATAGAATTAATAGTTATAGATATAAATAACCACGAGCCACATGATTTCAATATTTATCAAAGGAAATAATAAAAAATCATGGAAAGTAAATGGAATATGTGTTGGTATCATGGAACATTATCTTCATAGAACAAATACAAGAACCCTTACATGTGGGATAACCTTACCTTTTTAATATTGATAATATATTAGGAATAACCTATTAACTGGTTGAATCTTACATATCCCAGAAGATACATATTTTCAATCAACTCCATCATCATTACCCATAGCATTATAGAGATATATCAGGATCACCCATCATATTAGTTGTATTGGGATCACTATTCATATATGTTTTATCCCAATCACTAATAAAATATTCTATATTTTGAACACCTATTATCATAAATAATTCCCCACATCAATCCATAAATAATTTTTTAAAATATTATATTATCATCATCAATAATTTAGTAATATTTTTCATTCCTTGATAACTTGATTTACCCATGGAAAAGAGGGTTTCATAAAAATAACTTGGAACCAATCATAATACATCTCGATAAAGGATAATCCTATTTTATATATAATTAATACCTAGTAAATCATAAGAAAAAAACTTTTTTTTCAATCATTTATTAATATAAATATGAGAAAAAAGTCATTAAAACATTATTGAGGAAAATAACCATTACAAATTAAAAATCACATTATAAAATTAAAAATTCATAAAATATTGTTAAAAATATTTTATTTTAAAATTTATTTGGATTATAGTGATGTTTGAAAAAAATAAAATTTTAGACATGGATAAGGGGGGATCAATTCATTTTAAAATTTAAAAAATAAGCAATATTTTCAAAAGTTTTTAATGAGTGTCCAAAGTGACCAATGTAGAAAATTTTAATAAAATTACATTTAAAAACATCTAAATAATGGTCAATTTTGATGTAAAATAAAATTTTAAATTAATTTATATTCATAAATTATTATTCATTAAAACCTTTTAGAAAACATGGATATGGAAGACAAAATTCTCAATCTCAAATAAGCTACAAGATATGTATCAGTTACAAACAACATTCCTGATTTTTATTTAATAAATAAGTGTATAAATATTAATTAAATTTGTAGGCCACATTCACAACTATTTTAAATAATAATTTATGTTTTTTAATATAATAATAATACAATGATTCCCCAAAGTAAACTTTAAAATAAAAATTTGCAAAAATATTGAATATTGTAACACTAGGCCTTTAATAATTTTGAAACATTAGAATTGTAATGACCAGCCTCTTTGGAAAAGTGGAAAGAACTTAGGGGAGGACCTCTTTTTGAGCTCCAAAGCCTCTCCTATCTCAATCTATTTCTGTTTCGTCCCCTGATGTCTGTTTCTTGATCTGAAAGAAGCATTTGAAAGGCCATGGGCATTAGACTGGAACATAGATCTCTTCTAATCTACTGGGAATCTAAGGTTGATATCAAGTGAGCCTACATCTATAGCTCTAAGGTAGGTAGTCACATGGTTTTAATTTTGGGTTTTTGTCTTTTTGGATTTATACTATCATGTCGAGGATTGCCTTTTTCCAAAACTCTTATTATTATGGACTACTTACTGTCTACATGGCCCTTGTGATAGGAGGTTATGGGAACTACACTCATTTGGGTGTTTGGGTAACGTATGACCCCTGTATGGACACCCATAGGTGTTATACCTTAAGTTTTAGCCCTTTTTCACCTTTGGAACTTATGGATATGTCATGAAAGCCATTTTCCATGTGAGGAAAATGGGATGGTTTGGTTAGGGCTTGGTTTGGATGAGTTATCCTAAACCCCTTTTATTATTTCAAATGCATGTCTACTTGAAATGTGATTATGTGATATTGTGAGATGGAAATTGAATGTTTTATTGATATGAATGTTATAAGAAGTGTATGTATTATAACCTATCCAAATTAAATGATATAGCTTCGGTCCAGGGTTAGACCGTGAGAGATCCCCTATGTTACGGCTTCGGGCTAACGGTAGACTGTGAGGGCTCCCTTGAATAATTATTAAGCCTTTAGGCTGGGGATAGACAGTGAGAGCTTCCCCAATCTTGGTCCAGTGGTAGGATCAGATCGCTGCCCCTAGGCTAAGGATGTCTGTGAGTTCTGTCCCAGTCCTACCCAATGTATTATATATATGTATATATATATATTTATCTCTAAATAAGTAGGTGATTAATTCAGACATACCATCTATGAGCTGAAGAAGGTAGACCTTCCAGGTGTCCTTCCGGAACCTAAGCGGGAATGTTGCTATTTACTTTTCTTTACTTGCTTGCAGTCTACTACAAACTTTTTACTTGCGGACACCCTTTTTGGATTACACGTAGACACCATTGGTGGTGGCCTACTAAGACTTGTCTCACACCCTACCCAGGCGGCCCCCTGGGCACCTGTGTAGACTTTTCTGCTGCAGGTACTAGTAGGGGAAAGGGCCTTGTTTCAGGTTGCTGATGACTATATATATGTTCTATCTGGGGTTCCAAAGTAGAGGACCGAGCTTGGCTAGAGATGCTCGTGGATTTTCTTTTTGTTCTTTTATTCCTTTTGTATTACTTGTATTATGCTAGTCTTTTGTTTACTTTTGTATCAGCATGCCATGCATTCATTTTGTATTAGACATATCCTATGAGGATTTTGTATGTTATACAGGGTTTAATTTAATTTTGTAGTCTGGTTGTATGTTTTCCTATTCTCCTTCTTATCCATTGTTTGTGCTTCCACTATTCTATCACTTTACTGCTTCCCGTTGTGTACTCTAAAAAGGGGGTAAAGTCTCCCCACCGACTTACCATTAAACCCCAGATGCTAGTCGGCAGCCCCTGGCATATGGGGAGGCGATCTAGGGGTCATGTGTCCAACCAGTCTTGAGGATCTGGTTGAGGGGCAGCCGGGTCCGGGATGTCACAAAGTGGTATCAAAGGATTTTCTATCTTTCTTTCTTTACTATTTGGCGAAAATTGATTTAAAAAATGGGAACACTCAAGGACTTTGTAATAAGCTATGCTTGGGCGTCACAAACCCATGTATTGGGTAAAGACTAAGTTTCCTAAAATTATGTTGTTATTGATTTTGCTGTTTATTGTTGATACCGTTTCATCATTGGGTGATTCACATGTTTTGTGATGTTATTGATACTTGCGGGGTTGAAATTTGTATTTCATTGTTAGACCCGATGAAATGAGGCTTATGCATTGGAACGGACAGGCATCCCAATAGGCACAACATGATTAGGTCAGGCATATTTCCATGTCACATTTAAATTTTCAATGGGCATTGTGTGTTTTTTGTTTCCATGCCTTGTTGATATGTATGTAACTGTACTAACCTTTCCTGTAGGTTGTGGATCAAGGAAAGGATGTGGTTTTAGTGGGTGCCACTCTTTGGTTCATAAGGTGTATGGGCCCTTATGGATCAAAAAATTTCCTTCCAATGACACCAATCCTTCATTGTATAGAAAAAAAATTAATAATTAACTAGCACAAGTAAATGATAAATGACATCCAAGTGTGTGTCATCTTTCAGTTCATGAGGAGTATGGGCCCTTATGGGCTGGGAAAATCCATATCAGTAGATTTAAAAATTTTAATGTTTTCTTATTTTGTTAAGAACCCTTATAGGTGTGGGTAGGTGATCTTAGGGGTAGGAAGGATTAGTACATGTCCTAGATTCTAGAGTTCAACCTTTAATTTGTTGGTTTATTCTTTTGAGACATTTGTTTGGCATTGTAGTGTTATACCTCCACGACGTCCTCGAGTCATGCGCGCTGAAGGCGGTGATGACCACATTCCTGATGAGGCGGGCCCTGAGCCACCAGTTGATATTCCAGTCAAGCCACCCGTTGCTCCTTTTGTTATTCCTAAGATGGGCGCTGATGCCCAGTTTCATGAGGGTTTCTTGAGGATGATGCATAATATTCAAGGCAGTGTGGGATCTACCCCAAGTATGGCAGAGTTGACCCGCGTGTTTCAGTTACAACATCTTCCAACTTTTTTGGGAGATGGTGGACCTCTTGCTGTTGAGTCTTGGCTAGAGGCGATCCGGACAATCTTTGAACATCTCGAGACACCTCCCAAGCAGAGAGTCAAATTAGCCATTTATATGCTATGTGATTCAGCTAGAAGGTGGTGGGATGTCATCACCCAGTCGAGACAACATAGAGACATGGTCTGGGCAGATTTCCAGTCAGTATTTTATGAATTTTTCTTTCCCCAGACCTTGAGAGCTGACAGAGCTAGAGAGTTTATGAACCTGCCACAGGGGATCATGACAGTCCTGGAGTACTCATCCCAAATCACCGAGCTGCAGCATTACACCCCATCGCTAGCTGCCAATGATTTGATGACTGCTAGGAATTTTGAGGATGGGATGAGTTAGGCCATCTGGTTGCAGGTAAACGTGTTCAGGTTGACATCTATTCCTGAGATTGTTAACCATGATCTGATTACTGAGCAGAATCTGAGGGAAGCGGATAGTGCGAACTAGGGTGGTTCAGCACTAAAAGCTTCTAGTGGGTCTTCTTCAGGGAGGAAGAGACATTTTGAGTTTTCTCGTGGGGGAGGAAGCGGTCAGGCTCCCAACATAGATAGTTCTTATATTTTCCATCAGTGCAGGAGGAAGGGACACTTTAGGGCGCAGTGTCGGTGGAACCCAGTGGAATGTAGAGGCTGTGGCAGGATGAGTCACCTTGAACGTTTCTGCAGGACTTTTTCTCCAGTTCCTAGTGAGTAGGGATCTCCACCTACTCCACGATCTGGTACTAGATCGGCAGGATCACGTCAGTCAGGCTTCTAGAATACCACTGGCCGGTCAGGCCGTGGCAGCAGTCGAGGTAGAGGTAACCGGGCGTATGTCTCTCAGCACTAGCAGGGTGGGTCTTCTCTGGGTAGTTATGCTGTGACTCAAGGTCATTGTACCAGCCGGTTATATGTAGTCGAACCTACGACGCAGGAGCAGTATTCCGGACCATCTACTGTACGAGGTACGATTTTAGTTGCCTCTAAATTGGTATCTATTTTTTCGGCTCTTCTCACTCTTTCATATCAGAGGCTATCACAGAGAGTTTGGGCCTCGACGTTGAGTCGTATCACGGTGAGATTATGCTAGATAACCTGTTAGGTGTCCGTTCAGAGGGTGTTCGCCGTTGTCAGAATATTCCCTTCGAGGTGGGCGGTTACCATTTCATTTGGAACTTGTATGTTCTGGAGATGACAAGTTTTGATGGAATAGTTGGGATGGACTAGTTAGCTACCTATAGAGCACGTATTGAATGCTATCATCGGAGGGTGATGTTTACATCACTAGACGGTGACACAAAGGTGCATAAGGGAGAATGGGATCTTAGTGCAACACGAGGAGGACCCAAACAACAGAAGATGGGTGGTGTCATGACACAGATTTCCAGTATTTGTCTCGATGGCCAAGGGTTACAACCCACTGCTTATCCTCCTGTAGTAGAGCGCATTAGAGATGTATTTTCTGATGACTCTTCTGGTCTACCTCTGCTGCAAGAGGTGGAGTTTACCATTGAGCTTGTACCAGGAGCAGCACCAGTGACCATTCCTCCTTATAGGATGTCACCTAAGGAGCTTCTGGAGGTCAAGAGTCAGTTGGAGGACCTGGATGCAGAAGGCTTTATACGTCCCATCACTTCTTCTTGGGGATCACCGGTTCTTTTTTCCAAGAAGGAAGATGGTACTCTTCATCATTGCGTGGATTATCGTAAGTTAAATCAACTGACTATTAAGAATCGGTACCCATTAACTCAAATTGACGACCTCTTCGATCAGCTCCGAGGAGAGAAGGTGTTATCAAATATAGATTTGAGTTCAGGCCATAACCAGGTGTGTGTGAGGACTTCAGGCATACCTCGTACGACATTCAGGAGTAGGTATGGTCTCTATGAGTACCTAGTCATGTTGTTTGGTCTTACGAATGCACCTGTATTGTTTATGGCTCTTATGAATCAGATTTTCACCCTTACCTTGATTATTTTCTCATGGTATTTGTGGATGATATCTTAGTCTATTCATGCTCGAGACACAACCATGCAACCCATATTGAGATCATGATTAATACACTAAGAGAGCATTAGCATTATGATAATCTCAGTAAATGCCACTTTTGGATAAATAAGGTTCACTTCCGGGGTCACAATATTTCTGAGTCTGGTGTTTCAGTTGGCGCTGAGAAGGTGAGGGCTATAGTTTCTTGGGAGAAACCCAAGGATGTCTTCGATATCAAGAGTTTCTTGGGGATTTCTGGATATTATAGGGGTTCATTTATGACATTTCATGCCTAGCAGCACCACTTATAGCTTTGACCAAAAAGGTGGTGAGATTTGAGTGGTTGGAACCTTATGAAATAGATTTTCAGAAACTAAATGGTAGACTGACTTCGGCATCAATATTGATCTTTACCGAGCCGGGCATGGATAATACGGTCTATTGTGACATGTCAGGTATCGGGCTTGGAGCTGTCTTGATGCAGGATGAGCGAGTCGTTGCGTATGGTTCTCGTCAGTTAAAGCCTCATGAACAGAATTATCCAACGCATGACCTTGATCTCACAGTGGTTGTTCATGCCTTACGTTGTTGGAGACACTATTTGTTGGGAGAGCATTTTTTGGTATTCACTGATCACAAAATCCTCAAGTATATCTTCACTCAGCGGGATGTGAATCTTAGGCAGCGCAGATGGGTCGAGTACCAACAATCTTTTGATTTCGAATTGGCCTACACTCCTGAGAAAGGAAATTCAGTAGCCGACGCTCTGTGTCGGAAAACTTAGTCACAAGTGGTTTAGAAATCTAATTGTGAGTTGATGTTGATGGCCCTATTTTCAGAGATGCACGTTGAGGTTCAAGAGGGTCAGGTTCAGACCGTTCTCTCAGCCTTAGCGGTAATATCTACTCTTCTGGAACGGGTTAGGGAAAGACAATTATCAGATCCAGAAGGCCTTGTCCTACGGGAAAGTGTCGCTGATGATGCCTCTAATGATTGGACCATGGATGAGGGTGATACATTGTTGTTCAGTGGGCATGTATGGGTCCCAGCAGACATCTGAGAGGAGCTGATGTGGGATTTCCACACCTCAGCTTGGCCAGTTCACCATGGAATCCCCAAAATGTATCATGATTTGCAACGAAAGTATTGGTGGCCGAGCAAGAAGTGGGAGATAGCCAGTTTCATCACACGTTGTTCCACCTATCAGTATGTGAAGGAGGAACATCAGCGTCCGACTGGGCTTTTGCATCCATTGCCCATTCGAGAGTGGAAATTGGACAATGTTTCTACGGACTTTGTAACTTAATTACCCAGGTCACCTCGTGGCAATGATGCAGTATGGGTTATCATCGACCGTCTGACGAAGGTCGCACATTTCTTACCAGTGCGGGAGACCTTCACGGTTGATGACTTGGGAAGGATTTATGTTAAGGAAATAGTACGTCTTCATGGAGCACCTCGTTCGGTTTTTTCGGATAGAGATCCTCATTTTACATCTTGGTTATAGAAGGGTTTACAGAAGGCTTTAGGTACGCATGTACTTTTGAGTACGGCCTATCACCCACAGACTGGCGGATAGACCGAGCGGACTATATAGGTACTAGAGGATATGTTATGTGCATGTGTTCTCGATTTTGGAGGTCCATGGGAGGAACACATTCCTCTTGTCGAGTTCAGTTATAACAACTGCTTCCAAGCTACCATTGAGATGGCTCCCTATGAAGCCTTATATGGTAGGCCTTGTCACTCGCCTTTGTGTTGGCTTGATGCAGGGGTGGCAGCTGTTCTAGGACCACGTCTTGTGCAGGAGACTACCGAGCAGATACATCTTATCAAGAAGCGTATGCAGACAGCCCTCTCTAGATAGTAGTCTTATGCTAAGAAGCACCGATGACCTCTTGAGTTTGATATCGGGAACTGGGTTTCTTGAAAGTCTCGCCCAGGTTAGGGATGAGACGTATTCGAAAGTAGGGTAATATTTCACCGAGGTTTATAGGACCCTTTGAGGTGGTGAAGCAGATCAGACCAGTAGCTTACCATCGTGCACTTCCGTAGAGATATCAGGCCACACATAATGTTTTTCATGTATCTCTGCTTCGTCGGTACTTTTCAGATCCGACTCATGTGTTTCAGCCTGATGAGGTTGAATTGGATATGGATTCTTCCTTCGAGGAGTATCCAATGCGAATTGTCAACCGGAGCTTGAAGACACTCTGAGGTAGGTCTGTTCCTCTTGTACGGGTGCTATGGCAGCATGGCCGGGTACAGTATGAGACTTGGGAGTGGGAGGCTGATATACGATCTCAATGGCCAGAGCTTTTTGCTGGTGACACCTCTTTACCCTTGGAAGTCCAACTCGGGGACGAGTTGCTTTAGGGAGGGGAGGTTGTAACAAACCGACTCTTTGGAAAAGCAGACAGAACTCAACGGAGGACCTCTTTTTGAGCTCCAAACACTCTCCTCTCTCAATCTCTTGCCGTTTCTTCCCCCGGTGTCCGTTTCTGGATCTGACGGAAGCATTGGAAAGGCCAAGGGCATTGGACTAAAACTCAGATCTCTTCTAATATACTGTGAATCTGAGGTTCATATCAAGTGAGACTATGTCTACAACTCTAAGGTAGGTAGTCACATGGTTTTCATTTTGGGTTTTCGTCTTTTCAGGTTTATACCGTTGTGCAGAGGTTTTACATTCGCCAAAATTCTTATTATTATTGAATACATACTGTCTAAATGACCCTTGTGATAGGAGGTTATGGGAACTACCCTCATTTGGGTGTTTGGGTACCGTATGACACTGTTATAGACACCCATAGGTGTTATACCTTGAGTTTTAGCCCTTTTTCACCTTTGGAACTTATGGATATTTCTTAAAAGCCATTTTCCATGTGAGGAAAATGGGATGGTTTGGTTAGGGATTGGCTAGGATGAGTTAGCATGAACCCCGTTTATTATTTTAAATGCATGTTTGCTCGAAATTTGATTATGTGATACTGTGAGATGGAAATGCCATGTTTTATTGATATAAATGTTATAAGACGTGTATGACTTAGAATCTATCCTAATTAAATGATACAGCTTCAGGCCAGGGGTAGACCGTGAGAGCTCCCCTATGTTACGGCTTCGGGCTAAGGGTAGACTGTGAGAGCCAGGGGCCAGGGATAGACCGTGAGAGCTTCCCCAAGGTTGGGCCAGGGGTAGGATCGAGAGTGCTTCCCCTGGGATAAGGAAGTCCGTGAGTTCTATACCAGTCCTACCCAAGGTATTATATCTATGTATATATATATATCTATCTCTAAATAAGCATGTGACTCATTCAGACATACCATCTATGAGCTAAAGCATGTAGACCCGCCAGGTGTCCTTTCAGAACCTGAGCGGGAAGGTTGCTATTTACTTTGCTTTACTTGCTTGCAGTCTACTACACAATGTTTAATTGCGAACACCCTTTTTGGATTACATATAGACACTATTGGTGGTGGCCTTCTAAGACTTGTCTCTCACCCTACCCGGGCGGCCCCCTGGGCACCCGTGTAGACTTTTCTGCTATAAGTACTAGTATGGGAAAGAGCCCTGTTTCTGGTTGCTGATGTCTATATATATGTTCTAGCTGAGGTTCCCGAGCAGAGGACCAATCTTGGCTAGAGATTCTCAGGGACTTAATTTTTGTTCTTTTGTTCCTTTTGTACTGCTTGTAGCATGCTAGCCTTTTGTTTACTTTTATATCAGCATTCCATGCATTCATTTTGTATTAGACACAGCCTATGAGGATTTTGTATGTTATACATGGTTTACTTTACTTTTTTAGTACGGTTTTCTATTTTCATGTTGTCCTTCTTATCCATTATTTGTGATTCCACTATTCTATCACTTTACTACTTCCCGCAGTGTACTCTGAAAAGGGGGTAATGTGTCCCCAATGACTTACCATTAAACCCCCACTGCTAGTCGGTAGCCCCTAGCATATGGGGAGGCGAGCCGAGGGTAATGTGGCCAACCGGGCTCGGGGATCGGGTTGAGGGGCAGCCGGGTCCGGGACGTCACAAGAATCATTAGTAATTGAAATAAAACATATGATATGGAACAATAAATATCATTAATTACATAAATTAATTTGTAAAAATTAATTTTTGTGGTATTATGCAAACCATTTAATGAAATCATGGTGGACGTCATGAGATATGTCTCATGAAAATGTGATTGCATCAAAATACCTTTAAAAAGATCATATTTTCTGAAGTGATAATTATTCAATGAAGTGAATGAGTGATCATATATAAATCCACATAAAATTTTTTAATGATTTCATAAAATTATTTAAAGATCCATTCACACATAATCATGGAATAACAAAGTCAATGAAGAAGATTTATAATCGAATGAAATGAAACTGAGTTAAGAAAACATATATCACTAGGTAAATTTCATGTCCAATACCCTTGGTTGGAATAATTTTTATTTAAACGTAAAATTACAATATGTACTATGGATTTATAATATTACATTGAAAAAGCGTATTATATACAACATATTAATTAAATTAGGTTCAAAACACTAAAATATTTCTTAATGAAGGGAAATTCAGACAAAATCCCATTACTAAGGACTGTAGTTTTTATTTATTTCATTCAAATCCTATATAAAAATATATTATTAAACATTTAATTTCATAAGAACCAATTATTTGTTTCATACTTCATTATTAAACCATTTATTACATTCATTTTGGTGGCATATTTATATAATTAATTGGTTACTTCCATGACAAGTTTTTTTTGAGAACATTCAATTCATAACGTCAAAATGACTTTGGTATATCGACCGTGGACAAAGTTGTAATTAATTTATTTTCACCAGAATAATAATCTAGAAATTATTTAAATTTATATAAAATAACTATACTTTAAAAACATGATATTATATATTTTTATTAAAAATAATTATGATTTAATCATGAAGACGAGATGGTATATATACATTTGAGTAAAATTATTATATTTCAATGATCTTGATGAAATTAAGTATCTATTATTTTAGCTTGATAGAATGATTATTATATCATAGATATAATATTTATCTTTTAAATAATGTTATATATATATCATCCATGTGATGTAGTTATGAATAATGAATCACATCGCTTCGTGGATGTGGTAGTCCATACACATAGACGCATGATGTAAAAAATTTTCAATGGATTTAAAGTTAAGAAATTATATGGTATATTATCAACTTATAATGATAAATATGTAATTATTACCTTTTTTACACACAATAAATGAGAATAAAAAACTCTAGTATTGAATTAATACATGAATAAGAGGTATTATTTTCTACTAAAAATAAAAGAAGGAGTATTGTTATAGTCTATATGGTATAATCATGTAGATCACATAATATTATAAAGAAAACATGATTAAATAACCCATATTGGATCATTTTAATGGATCACACATTGTACCTAATCCTATAATGATCACTTGAATCCCCTATGAAAATACGGTTTTATTATTTTGATGGTTTCCAGGAAATCGTTGATGATCGTGGAGAGGATACCAGGAATGTTTCTCTAATCATGTGACATATCAACCAATATAATCCTAACAATAACTGAGAAACCTTTATAGAATTATGTTATATAAAGTTGAATGATTCATTTGATGTATAGTAACATTTATCTTCATACGAACTTCTTATAGAATTCAATGAACAGATGGAGCCCCGAGATATATGTTGACCATGACAGGTAAGAACCTATTGGCATGCCACCTTTATCCTGAAAATGAACTTTGGCTGGTTAATTAAATAATGTGGTTCCCATTAGTATCTAAATATTTTTATTTTTATTATCTATGAAAATAGTCTCACACCATCATGAGATCTATCATTGATCACCTGATGCCTCAAAATCAAGCTATGCATCTTCCCATGATAATGATTCCATAATTTCATGAGTTCCCCAACCATTGTGAAATTAGAATAGAAAATAAAATTGAAAATGGTGGAAGCCACTCATGAAGGGAGGGTGTGTAGATATTCATATGGAAGGGGTTATGAACATCGAATGATCTTTATTGGTCATGTGAATGACCATTGACTGGCTAGCTCGGTTGTGCGAAGGTCACTAACAAGTCATCTCAGTCTCGTAGTGGACTGAAGACAAGTATTATTCATTGATACAAAAGCCGTTCCATAGTTGAATTGATCCAATAATGGAAAGAATAAATGTATTATAAATTTTTTATATTACATTTAACATTTCAACATGATTTTGTAAAATCACCTTGATCAGATAGGGTCCAACAAACATGGTGCTGGTTGAATGTTCTTACAGTCTCTATTATCATGTGATGCCACAGATGACCCACAATCAGATCATGGAAAGAAAAGAATAAAAAAATACCTCCACCAAATACAAATCATATTTATAGGAAATTCAGAAGTCAATATGGCATATAAATTGGTAATCTAATCCAATAAATCCTTCCTTATCTACATAAACACACACAAAAATACAAATGATGATGAATTCTGTATGGGAACAGAGTATAGGTCATCTCTAAGTGAAAATTCCAACGATTTCAAGGCTATTATACCAAGTAAAATATGGGTATTGTATCAATGGATTACACATCATGAATATGTGATCCACATGAACGCTCTATATATCTTTGAAAGGACATCCAAAATGCCAATTAAATGATGTGAAGGAGATTGTATATGTTTTATGGGTCACCCAAATCCAAAATAAGATAAATATTGAAAATAAATGAGGAACATATTAAATAAATAATAAAAATTAATGAAGAAAAACTAAATAATTATTTGAGTATGGTTATCCTAATATTCATTCAATTCTCATGACCGACCCATAACAGGTATAAACACTAGGAAATGTTGCAAAAGTTAGGAGACACCCTCCAGACATTCCATCTAGATCACAAAATATCTTTTGGACGTGTCAACCAATTCTTTTGAAGTACTTTGGACATGACTTCAAAATCCTACGAATTACTCTTGAAATTCTCCCAAAGGCTTGTGGATGTATCAAGGCATGTCAACCATGTTTTTCAGTGTACTATTGACATGTCACCCGGGTCTAGTGAAGTCCTCCTGCCCTATCGACTATGTCCTGAAACATCCTCAATACATGTCATCCAGTAAAAGTGACTTCCTTTATACATACCATAAAAATAATTTTATATCCTATATAAATGTTTCCTGAGTCTTTTGACATCCTCAAGAATTATAAGATGGGTCATGAGACACCATACAGACATGTTATATTGATCGTGTGATGTCCTCTAAACATGTCATCTTGATATTGCGACGTCCCCTAAACAGGTAAGTCATATCATGATGTACCATCTTGAAAATCCATCCAAATCATTCGATGACCTCTAAAAATGTAATCTAGATCAAGCAATGACCTCTATAATATTATGATATGTTAGGAAGATAATCAGGACTTGATGGGAAGACAATCATGACATGTTAGTGACATGTCTTGAGACATGATAACCTTCTCCAGTGGACACAATCGGGGATAACCTCTACTGAACTATGAGAACAATGATTTTTGTCAAAAAATAACATATAGGAATCCTTCCTAATTCCCAATATCCCATGGGATCCCTGCTCTGTTTAAGTCCCTCAATGTCTTAGATTCTCTTACTTATGGTACCAAAACTCTCCTATGAGTTCATCACCCTTTTTCATATATCAGTGAATTAAAAAACTATATAAACATAAAGGACCATGATTCGTACTATAATAAGGATATATAATAAGACATATTATGATCAGAGATACATATAAAACTCCCAAATAAGGGTTGTATCAGCACCTATGTCCCTAATTCATATATAGTGTGACTAATTACTTTTTATCTCATGTTTCTCAAAATTAGTATGGATTACATGGGATTATGGATTTCCAACATTAATATCATTCAAATCATGAATTATCCCCCTAACTAGGGATACCATATTATGTAATACCCAGTTAGAAACGTTACATGAATACCCCTATAAAAGGCCATCCACCAAGAGGTATGTCCTGATGAGAAATTGGGCTATGATGACTCTGATTCAAATCATAAGAAGTATATATAGGACTCATTTCTATGAAATAAACATGATACACAATTCCTATGTTCCCAAAAATATATATTATATGCATGATGTTAAATTAAATGGTGACCATTAACTACATGGTTTTATATTTATGTTATAAATATGATATGTAGGACTCATCATAAATGTTGAATACCATCATCAAAATATTAATAGCTTCCATGTATGGAAGTAAACTCTATATTTACTGGTTATATGTCATAAAAATATAGTTAGATACCCATTTATAATATATAATGTTCAATGAATGAAGAAACATAGATATATAAAAATGGCCTCATTAAAAGAACCCACTTTTTACTTGGAAGGATTCAACAGTTGATCATTTTATAGGGTAACTCGTACCATATTAGGATTATAAATAGATTCTCGAACATATAGTTAATATGTAAGGGAGTATCAATGTTAGAAACATTTTCCCCAAAAATAATGTGATCAGCCCGACCTCCCATCCTCTCTACCAATTTGAGTTCCTAATCACCATTAGGTGTGAAACCCCATTTAAATACCAACCTTTGGAAATAAGATATTTTACTTGTTAAGGATTTGGGGGTTATTGATACTTTATAATAAATTAACACGGGGATCTGAGAAGAGGTTATTGTGAGACCATACTAGAACATGGAAAACAAAGCCTTACAATTAAACTAATAAAATGGAATACCTATTATGAAGGCATATAATTATTGAATAAATGAATCATTATAGGCATTCAGAACCATGTATCCTTATTCTATGACCCCACAAATTCAAAATTGAAAAAAAATTTACCGTATGTGAGTTTCTCAAATAAAAACGATTGATTGACCATACATTGGGATATTTTTTTCCTCCTCTACTAACTAAATTTTCACACCCAACGTGATTAACCACATAATCATGGTTCCCATGAAATAAATACATTATTTTTGTGATAATTAAAGTTGAAAAATTTTGAGAAATTTTGAATATGAATGGATAATTTTTTTCCTTTGAATATATAATTGAAAATGAATTATTCGTGAGGTGACGCTCTGATCAATTATATTTTTTCTATTTATATTCATTAATACAGATATCTCTCTCACAAATGACATTAAGACCCAATATCATGTCTTTATCTAGAGTCTGTATTGGAAAATTGGATATTGATGCCACCCCAATTGGTTAAAGAATGACCACACCCACCTGACACCTTCATATTCATGTGGAGAACCCAATGTCATAGGAATACCATTAACATGGTATGATCCCGACCCTTAAGATTTACATAAGTGTATATAGATGCTGAAACCTATTATTCTATAAGGTCAAAAAAAGATACATAGAAACTAGTAATTCTCAATTCCACCACCAATCGATTTGGAGATTTATTTTTGTTGGACTACAACCATCAACTTTCTAATATGAGAATGGTGGATAAAGGATTCAACTATTTCTCCATTCCAGTTCATGAGATTTCGAGGAGTGATCCTTTCAACTGTCATCAAAAGATTCATCTTATTAGTGCCTCGTAATAACCAACTAAGAGCACCACCCAACACATTGTCACCCATGATACTCATTCATGTGTGCGAAGGGAGTCTCACTGGGCATAAAAATATTTAGATAATTTTTACTTGGATCATATCCTTGTTTTAGTTGAAAAAACCCATCATTATATTCTTGTGGTATCTAGTGACCAAGATCATATCCTTTATCACTCATTTCATGTATTAAGGCACATTAATATAGTATGAAAGGGTGATGCACATATTCCTTCTCCCATGAAAAAATCCCATCAGTATATTCTGATGGGATAAAAAGGAAAAGAGTGGTTGTATATCCTCGCATTAATCAAAGATCAAATCCAGTACATATTAAAGATAGAAATTTTCTAGGACAACAATCCTATGAATAGATTGATAAAATTTCACTACATTATAGGAAAATCTAAATACCTCCTCCTACATATTCTAGCACTGGTACAGATAAATGGATAGGCCCATAATCTTATCCAAAAAGACAGAGAAGCAAAAACCTGTGATCACTATGAAGAAGTGGCTACTTCGATTCTATCCCACATTCTTACACCAATATATGAGTATTATTAACCTATTCTAGTAAATATTGAGGCACCAGATGGGTTCATATTCCCATTCAAACAAGGGTTCACCGAGTGAGATGGATCATTCCTCGGTAATGGTGCATATTCCTATAAAAAATCATAGTGACATGTTGAAAAGGCACCAAATGGGTTCATGTTCCCATTCTAATCGGGGCTCACCATTTGAGAGTGGATGAATCCCTATGAAAGGCTCATAGTCTTCTAAATAATTACATTAGTTGGACTCCAACGGATCCATACTGGGGTAATATTCATGTTCATGTCATGGAACAATCAGTGGATGTAGAACATGTATTGGGGAAGACTCATATTTCTTGTAGGGATGTTACATGGAATACTCTAGTAGCACACAAAATCTAGTCTCATATCCATAATTTCACCATTTAATGCCTACATTGACATATTTATAGTCTATATATGAGGAGGCTCATATTCTTTCTCTCATTCCGTAGGTTCATCAAAATATTCTGATGGGGAATACATATTTTAACCGATCACATATCCATGTTTTAACCTGGGATGATTGAAATATTTTAGTAACCACCCACATGAAGGATCATATTCCTACATTCAATATAGAGGATCACAAAAATACTCTAGAAGTATCATAGCCTTGGGCTCATATTAGTATAAAACAAGATACATATATAAAAATTCCATAAGATATCATAAAATAGGGTCATACCCCTACACAAACCCAAAAGGTAGATCAAAATATTTAAGACATTACATTGAATGAGGATTATATCCCTGATATACTCAATGAAAACATCATAGAGGCTATATAATGAATATCCAAAACACCTTAATATTATTACATCACTTAAATGGAACCAAAGGTAATTATTACCATGGTATTCATCCTTGTGGCGGTGTGGATATGGATCATATGGAATTTAAAGCTGAAATACATCATGGCCAACATAACCATTGTGATATCTTCATCAGAACAAAAAAAATAGCCTTTTCCATACACATTTTTATAGATAGGTTCTCAAATTTTGTACACCTTCATATAGAGAGGAGATCAAAACACTAGGGTTAACAATATATTGTTCCCTTTCAACATCCTAAAACCCTTTCCACATAGTTAGTATGGGACCCAGAGAGGTGATCTCTATGGCATGACATAATGGAGTAATGTAATTATGATGAATTAGTGGATGACATGGATATATGGATGAATTTTTCATAAAAAAAATCCCACAATGTTTTAGAAAATTTCATCTTCTAACTATGATATCCTAGACAATCGAGAGTAGAATTTAAAACCTTATATATACTAAAATAAATGGGAAACTCATTATCAATTGAAATATAGACACCTCTCATTTCTTGGGTATGAGGTTCACCTTGAGACTAATATCATATATTGTTTTAAAATGGACCTGGCTATTATCTCCTTGGATCAGGACCGAAAACCAAAAAATTAAATTTTATATGTCTTACATTATTTCCGCCATTTCAGCACAACTCTTCTAAAACTGATCATCAAAGCCTTTTTGGGAGTCATTATTCAGATATGGGGAATGTGTGGAGGAATGCACTTCACCTCATTCCTAGAGAAAAAAAATACCTTAGATATGAAATCTTGTAATGTTTTATCATTCTATGAAATAATGGTACCATGTATTACACATTCCAATTGGTTAATAAAATGAAATACCCTTTCTTTAATGGTGAAAAGACATTAAAAATAATGGGATATTACTACCGATAGATTATTGGTAGGAAGTGACCAAGATGAGGTGATTTCTATAGAAATTGATTGGTGAATCCATCAGTTGCTATAATAGTCTTCTAGAAGATTTCGTTGCGGGATGAGAGGACCTTTATCCATAACACCTTTATCCATTCAACTCTATAGAAATGAAAATTATAATCATTGACCCCACAAACTACATGATACATAAAAATTAGAGGGTTTATAACTTCATATTTATATGGAAGGGGTTATCTTATTCAATATGAATCCCTCTCTTGAATGTGAAATTACTGAAAGTACATGCTAAAAATTATAGACACATCTGATCTTGATAAAGTATCCATGGATATTCAATGAGTTTGTAGAAATGGGATTGTGTTTGGAAGATTATATTCATCAGACCCATGAAAAAGTCTCAGAGCATCACCTCAAAATAGTGGAAAAGGATTTTTTATTTAGAGACTACTACTTTTACCCCCAAAATAGTACAAGTGCATGTCCAATCATGAATGTTGGACCCAAATAATCTAACACCGCATGTTGTGAAACTATAACAAGAAAATTTTCCTCACCCAAGAGTGATAATGGATCTAGGTCACCTCTGCTCCAAGAATCAAATGAATAAATTACACTACATTGGAAATGTCAAGCAGCTTGGTTATTTCCTCGCATCCATAAAAAACTACTCAAGATTCCACAACACGGGAAACCCAATGAAGTCAACCTCATGGACAATCTTGGCTACTTCCATTTCCATTGGATTCTAGGTCACACCATATAATATTTCATCATCATCAATGAAAACCTCAAAAGAATGTAAATTCAATATAAGTGGGGTTGGAGAACTCTCAATCACAGGTGAATTGTGTTATAGTCACCCAGTTATAAGAGGATGGTAATTGGAAATAGGTTTCAACCACATATGTTTATAAGTTCAATAATTGGATGAATCGAAAATACTCTACCAAGCTCATTACACCATGATGGAATAGCTTTGAAAACCAATAATAGTTCTTTCACCTATGAAAGAGACATCCAATATGGCCACCAGTGGTGTATATAATCATCATTCATATGAATATATATAAGAGGATGTTCAATATATAGGTACAATGAAATATCATAATCTAGAAAAATTCTCTCCAACCAAATACAGAGAATGGTCACTATCCCACTAAACTGAACCCTCGCTAAATAAAGAACATATCTTTGGATCTGTTACTGTAATAAACTACCAAACCCATTCTTAGATGATGAATACCCCTCTGAGTATGAGTTCCTCCTAACTTACAAGGGATTCATAGGCAGTATACTTGGGAGGGGATGATAAAGGGGGAAATATGGGAATGGTGGAACCCAATATCCAGTTCAAATCACAATAGAGATCATATTTAAAGCTGAGACTCATGTGAATTCATTAATGTAAGCCCACCCAAAACATATTGGTCTTCCAAAGCCCTCTAGAGGTCATCCAATTCCATTTTTCTTTCTAAAAATATCTAGAAGGGGTGTGATTTTCTAACCATTCCAAACAAAGAAGAGGTCTAGCATAACCTATGACATGAGAATATGATTCTCTTTAGACCCATTAACAAGTACTGGGCTCCACTATATATAATACCAACACTCCTAAACAATATAGTAAGGAGTATTCTATCCTTGGGACATGCCAAAAGTTGTCACAAATTAATGAAAATAAGAAATTTCTATCGATTGTCCTAGCCAAACACTCAATCCCTGAAGGGAAATGTTTTCAAATGAACTTATAGAGTCACTCATTAATTTCCAACATAGTCCACATGACAATGAGATAATTATCACCACATATAAGGATTATTGAGCAGATATTATGCCATTAGGACATAATGTTTCTATCTAATTCAGATAGAATGACATTAAGGAGGTCATCTAGGGACATGTTAAACCTTGATAAGATTCATTAATTCAAGATATTGTTGACATCCAATGGGTTATGATTGAAAATTATTCTTGGGTTAAAATCATCGTGATTTATACCCTTTGATGTTTGGGATTTATTAGGGGAGATTTGTCACCTAAAAATATAACCATTCAAGGGTATCAAAATAGTGAGGAAGGACCTTTTTGGAAGAACAAGATGAAATATTTGTTTTGTGATATCACATCTAATATTGATTCCAGGGTTATCCGGAAAAACAAAATATATGATGTCCTTCTCGAAATACCTTGGATTCATATCCATTTGGTGTAACATTTAACATTTCAATAATTTTTTAAATACCCAATTGATTAGAAGGTAAACATTTTAAATGGTGATAGATAACCATTTCAGTATTCTGAATATATATATTCAGAGGAATGTTTCTATAATGGGTGGGGGTGAAAATAACCAGTGGTTTATAGAAATATGTAGGTTTTAGAATAGAATGTCTAGAAAACAATCCCTATAAATCCTTGGACTATTCTCAATAATGAATATGTGCTACCCATACACCATGATGAGGTATTAGACTTAATTCTATATTTTTTGGCACCACATTTCCATAGAGACAACATGAAAGAAAATAATCAACTTCAGAATCTATCTACGATGAGTTTTGATGTTTGGGATGACAATGTCTCTTTTATTGGCCACTCTCATCTAAAAAATAACAATGTTTCCCTCATATTAACTATAATATATGTACATTACACTATGGAATCATAGATTAATGATGAATATAAATACCTTAGGAACCCCTCTACCACATTTGAAGATGAATTCTTCACCACCGTAGATGAGATCAGAAAGTTGTATCTAGAAATAAAATAATATCATCTGGTGATGTTTATTAATGTTTTCATGCCTTTGGAGGATATGGTGATGAATATTTAATTTCTATGAAAAATTTATATATGTTGACTTGAAATTATATATAAAATCTTTAGATGAACTCCAATATGGCCATGAAATATCTAGGCAAACCAAATGAACATCAATGTATCATGTATGCAGCTAGGAGGATGCACCCATCTCATTATACTAATGTAGAATCTAAAGCATAAAAATTGATTAATTACATTTTTTGGGAAGTGAAATAGTAGTGATGGTTTCCCATTATTATATATTTAAATAAAAACAATGGGAATTTAGGGTCTACATCAATTTTGGTGACCTTAATCAACATATCCAAAAAGATGACTTCACATTTTCAATCATAAAATTCTTGGTCAATGTAACTCATAGTATCCAATCCATTTCCATTTATGGATGGTTATTCAGGGTAAAATCATATTAATCTTTCCACTAAATATAAGGAATCCACGAAATTCATATCACTCCATATGATATTATTGTACCATATCATTCCCTTTGGATTAAATAATGATTTCCAACTTATATATATACCATGTATCATATCCTCATGTCATTATTTTAATTAATGGGAAAATGTTATATAGAGAAACCGATGAAAAAATATTGGCAAAAAAGTGATCAATTAACTTCAAAAAATATTTTTTAATTTTAAAAACATAGTTTAATGATGAATCTATTGGAATGCACATTTAGGGTAAGGTCCTAAATTTGGTTTTGGGATTTTGATATGACACCGTGGGATCGAGTTCAACTATGAAAAAGACAGGTACATCCAAAATATTTCAACCTCAAAATCTCAATGAATTGAGTTAGACCTAATGTCACATCACATATATTTGGAATTTTATAGCTATCCTATCCAAAAAACCCACCCAATCACCATGTTAATAAATAAGGGAGTCACCTATAGATGGGATGAAAAATTACATGATGCATTTTAGAGTATCATGTTGAACATTCTACACTCATTAATATTGATTCTGTAGGTGGATGGAATGGTACTCATATTATATGTGGTGTCCATGGAATGATAACCAAGTAGTCACCTCACATTGAAAAAATGATGTGGGGAATGAGAAAAATCTTCCCTAATTTAGTTGATTGATTCCTCGTACTGAAAAATAATATATTGATGTCCCATAGAACTACCTCACACTCATATTTTTTGTGAAAAAGATGATGCATTACAAGTTGGACCATGAATTATACTTAGTCTTTTATACTCAATCTTTGAAGAACAAACTTATCCATCCAATGATGACTGATCATTTCGCCTGATGGGTATTTATTTTACAGAAGGATGATATACAATTCTTGTCACATAATTTGGTCGAAGGTTAGACCCTAGACGATTTTGTTCCAGAACATCCCACCCAAATAAACAAATTGTTATAAAATGAACATCAATAAAAAGAGGACTTATATTTTCATAATTATTCCTATACATGTGATATATATTTTTAATGTGACTCTCTATGTCCAATTGGTTATATTATAGAAAACCCAAGGATTAATCGGGTTGTCCTCGGTACTAGTTTTTGATTATTTGAGGATAAAACATTCCCTACTCTTTCTCACTATCTGATGGCTTCACTAATAATGAGGTAGAACACTGAGCCATCATCTTTGGTATGGAGATATCCCTATAGCTACAGTTATCCTAAATGAATATCATTGGGGATTCAGATCTAATGATAAGTAATTATATATAGAATACTCCATAAAAATGGATTATTTTTTCCCTTTCATCTGCTATGTTGTTAGAATAATATCAGAGTTACCTTTTTCTCTAATATTGAATAATATCCTCCAATAGTAGAATTCTCATAAAAATAATGTATCTAATTTATTTATAGTTATGGAGGACCCTAATTATGATGAGGAGATATTACACATCATGAAAAAAATGGTGGTATCATCGCTCATCATCTGTGATATGGGATAAATCCATCTAATCAACGATTCCTCCTAGAATAATGAACTCATTTCCAAACATAGATACTCATATCCCGTAATAGATTAATTTTAAAACGGGACCACCCAAATAGACTGATATGGAATGGAATAGAAATTCATGTTGTTGTAGAGGAAGTCCATACATGCTCTTATAACACACATCAGTCTGGAACTAATCTCTCCCATCAAATATATATGCTTTTACATTATTGGAAAATCATGATATATTACTATATAGAATTCACCATGAAATTTCGTGCATGATAGATTCTTGAAAACATCATCCATAAAACCCCATAATTTTACACACCACTAAATATTCCTGAATATTTTCCCAATGGTGAATGGATATTATGGGGCTATATTATCTATCCTAAACCAAGTAGTTTATGTATAAACTTACTTCTATTGAAATTTTTTCCTGATTTTCTGAGGTAATAACCGTCAACGAATTTTGGGGAACAATATTACTGACTTCATAAATTCCATCATCACCTATTTTAGATTCCCTAACACAATATTAACATAGAATGAAACTATATTATATTATATCATGTTGAAGACATTATTCAATGAGTACATCATCAAGTCTAAAAATTTATCCCTCTATTATATTATAGAAAATGGATAGATAGAGTCCTTCAATAAGAATCATTCTTGTATATTATAGAGAATGGTAGAAAATGAAAATAATTCTTGTCCATACAACTTCATTAATTTTTTATGGGCCAAACACACAACTATTTTCACTGTTACAAAATTTACTATATATTCAATAGTGTACAAAAATGAGGTTGTTTTGACCATCGATATCTATTTGGAATCAATTTTAGTACATATCAATGGAGAACTATTAAATGATGAGAAATAAAAAATGTGGGTAGATGATTTGTGAAGGATTGATGAGAAAAAGGTTTTTTACAATGAAAAACCTTGAAGTCCTTCATAATCAGATCAAATGATCCTTCAAAAACATTTTGCCTTTGTTTTTTTCCTTTAAGGAGAACTAGAATTGAATCACATAACCCTAATGATTCCAAAAACGAAAACACCAATATTGCAAATGAAATGTGATTTTACTTATTCTATAAATCGGTTCTATCATAATGGAGATTACTCATTAGAGACAATGGATGGGGATTTTGTAAAGCCTCCCACCAATGTGAAGTTTCTAAAGAACTTATTTACATAGCTTCCATGAAGAATTATTCTAATCCTAGTCGAATGCCACTAAATTTTAATATTTGTCCTGAAAACATGAAATTAATCTTCATAGAAGACATCCTCACTACATGACATTAAAATGCATCGGGAGAATCGTCTTACCAGTTATTCACCACACACAAGATATATCTTTGTGAAAGAATATTGATGTTCCCCCAACCCTATGTGTGATTCGGATCCACATAGGTATTTTCTATATTCATTAACTATTTGTGAGTTGATTCATTCCCATATATGTTACATTGTGATGCCCAAATCCTGAATATTGGATCCATCCCCAATAAATTCAACCCAGTAACATGAAATAAAAGTTTGTGACAATGTATTAATCACAAGATGATAAAATTTAGTATTATTCCATGTACAAGGAATATGATGCCTTGGCAAACTATCACAAGAATCTTCATATCACATACACATGATGCCACTCATATGTTTATTTCCTAAATCCCCAAATATAATTGAGAGGTCATACAACCTTCATTTTTTTATATAGGGTAACCTAGTTCCTTACCACATCATGTTAAACTAAATGGTTGATGCCCTATCAACATGACAGTAAACTGAAATATTTTCTAAAACTACATACATCTTGAATCTCATTCCAATGCGATGTGTAGAGATTCCAAGATCTTATTTCTTCGACCAGCAACCATATGATTTAAAATATCCTTATCCTATAATTTAATCACCCTATTTGGTGAAGGTTAAGCTTTCCATTAAATTTTTCCCACACTAAGTATAGATTACATGTTATTAGGAACTATGGTAAAGGCTTCTTGACATGATCAAGACATATCAGTTAATGAAAATGCTAACATGGTCCAAGATTCTGGACCCAAAAGACACAACATATGTACTTGTTGACTGACAATAAATAACAATGATGATGACTCTAGAACAACATTAAGCTATTCATTACTATGGACCTTTCCCGAGAGGGAAACTATCTCTAGTTATGGTCTCCCTGCACAACTCTTTCTAGAACAATGTGTGGATTGATTCTAATCATCATATGATACATATTTATTCTATGATATATAATCATGGGTCTAGAAAAGATACTCATTGGGAACAATTCCCCCCTCTACATCGGATTTATCCCTATGTGAAGAGTTTCACATTTAGGAACTACGTTTGGATGGATTCGTACCATCAGAGGAAACACATTGATGCTCAGATATCAAATCATGGGTCAATTAAAAAAAATCAGTGAAAACAATTCCACACTCTAAGTATGGGTCAAACCAACACGGAGGGTATCCCATTCAAGAATTACATGTGGATTGATTCATATCATCTTAAGATATATTGTGACCCATGGATTTCCTTACCTGGTTGCAATCAAAATAGTGAATGAGAACAATTTCCCCTCTATGTATGGGTAAAACCAATGTGATGAGTTTCCCATTCAAGAAAAATGAGTGGCTTAATTCCTATCATTACAGGATATGTAGTGATTCTTGGATATCACATATAATGTCAAACCTCAACAATAAATGGGAAAAATTAACCCTTATGTATGGGTTAGACCTGTGTGAATATTCTCCCTGTAAATTATTGTGTGTTTTTTATTCATGTTGTCCCAAGATACCTTGTGTTTCTATTATATCCAATAATGGGATCATTTGAAAAATATGAAAGGATTAAAATGAACCCCTAATTAACATTATCTAGACCCATGCACGGTCCTATAAATAACTTTATGTGGATTTATTCCTATTATGACATGATATCTAGTATTCATGGATCAACAATCATGGGTTCAACTATAATAGTCAATGAGAACTATTCCACATTATTGATATGTGTCAGACCAACATGGAGAGTCTTCTTTTTAAGAACTAAAAGTTTCATGATTCCATCAATTACATGGTATTTAGTGACGCCTAAATACTTTATTTCCGGCCCATATAGAGGCAAATATCAATTTTGATCATATCCCCTATATATGAGTCAGTTCTACACAGAGGGATCTTCTTAATGATGTATATTATGGAATTATTTCTGACCTCAAAATATGAATATGGGAACTTAAGGAATCCCACCTATAAAAAATATACTCTTCTTAACTAGGTCCATGTAATAAAAGATCATTATTCATATACAAGACTCAGATCTACATATGGATTGGTTTCTCACATGATAAATTATCATACAAAAGACTACAATATATGGATACCCACCAAAATAATTGTGCATAGATAAAATATGATCCATGATTCTATATTTCTGTAACTAGTGAAACAATTTCTCCATGATATATTACTACATTTTTATATTAGTTTCCATGTCTATACTAGATCATGTTAAACTATAAAGAAATGAAAACAACATCACTACATGATGTTAAAATACAAGATAGTTTCCTTTTTTAAATGATGATAAACATTACAATAAATAAATCCCCACAACATGATGTCCAAATGTGATGGGAACCATGATCATCATTCCTTATCAAATGACCAAAATCTTTGGAACTTGGCCAACCCAAGTATTGTGTGTTTCTTTCCTCTTTTAATCTCCTCATCACATAAATAACACTTTATATCTAGAGTGCATCATGATATAGAAAAAATTACATGGACCATGGAAAGTAATATATATAAAACTAATTATCATTGTTATCAATGTGTAAGGGAATTTTCTTACCAACCAATGACATCTTTGGACCACAAAAAGTTTTTTGTATTCCTTATGATAATGACATCACTATGGAAGAACATTTTACTAGAGGGTTATCTACACCATCAAAAACTGGATTTTATCACATCATTACTCATGGAATGAGAACCTCGATCATTGATTTATAAGATTTACATATCCCACTAAAAATTATTTTGATCACTCTTAACACTAGATATCCAAATTTGGATGTTGTGTAACATTCCCCTTATACTGGGTTTATGTGCATCATGTCCATAAACTGTATGTACTTTTGAAAAAACAATATGAAAAAAAAATTATCCTTATATGGTCAAAATCAAAAGAATTTAAATTGATACTAAAAGATAGATATAACATATCATGATGAAAAGAGAATAAGGTTATCCGGAGAAACATTCGTGTCTATGTTCACTGAATTCTACATCTCAAGAATTTAGGAAAAAGTTAAAGTGGAAATAAATTAGGCATAAATATCACATGTCCTTTGTTGTGGCCCTTGTAAAAGATGAATCATTCTCTATGGGCCAAAGAGTCTTGTAAAAATTTACAGTGATGATTTTTTACATCTATGTGACATGATAACCTATTCATTAGACAGTGACAGAACTATTAGGGTGCTTCAACCCTTCATGAATCTTACGTCTTCCATAAACCACCTTCACGCATGGGAAGACTAGGCTAATAAAAATAGTTCCTTGAGTTTGTATCCTTTTCGTGGACCCCAGGTAGCTTGGAATTATTTTTACATTTCTATTCCCTAAAGTAAAATGGATGTTTGTATTAGTTTATTAAAACAATCCCATGGATTCTAGGAAGCATCCCCTTAAATCAAAATGTCATTTTCTTGATCATGTAGAATATTACAGGCTCCTTCCATCCTCGATGGTGTTCATGCACCCACTGTATCCAACCTTCAGTAATCATAGATATTCTTATACAATGATATAAAATATATATAAACATATTATTCTTAACGATTCAACATCTTCAATGTTACATCACTCTATATTATACATTTTTGTTGAATTTGGGATGTGATACACTATTCCCACATATTTTTATATCCCAAACCATATGTTATGAGGACACATGGAAGTGGTCTGGAGATAACCAAACTAAATTTAAAATGAACAAGGGTTCTATAACCCTTACTAAATAGACCTTTTCTACATACCCAACATGATCATCCAAAAATTTTATTCTTTGAAAATATTTTGTGGTCCTCAAGAAGGAGTTGGGATCCCATTTAATTGAAAATTCATGCAATCCCGATGGGATCATTCATAATGGATTCAAACATTTCAATCACGTGTATCTCTTCATTTTCATTAATGAATTATGATCTTTATGAGCCTTAGTTACACCATAGAAGAGATCAACACCATAGGTTGTTTTGGTCATCCCCTGTTTGTCTACCCAAATCCACAATCCCCAATTCAAACATTTTGTTTATGACTTACTCAAACCATACTCCAATGATCCTAGTGGACATAGCTTCCATAATCTTTGACCATTCACTAAAACTATCTCTAAATTATCTTATAGCCCTTGGAAAAGAGCAGGGAAACAAATTTTGACCATTCTATAAACACATAAAGCAGTTATTTATGCATAAGGATAATCATTATATATGAAAAATCAATTCATAACATCAATGAGTTTGGATTGAACCCCATAATTAGAATAATTGTATTTTATGAATATATGTGTGATAATAGGTGGAAGAATTTTATCAGAGGTTGGGTCTTCACGTACCAATATAACCCAAAATATTTGGATAATCTAGTGATGTCATTATTGAACATGCTTAATAATAGGAGATGATAAACCCTTCAAATGAAACCAAATTACATAGGGAATCGATAATGGATATATGGCTTAAAAATAATGATCCTATATATACAGGTCATGAGAACCACACCCTAATAAATGATCTTGTATGACCGTTAATTAAGAGTTCCACTTCTATAATTATGATTTGGATTAGTAATAACTAGATAACGATTGAACTTGAAATGACTATGCCATATCAGCATGTTAATAACCTCATCGGGCCATAGAGAAATCACCTCATGCCCAGAAATATTCAATAGCCTAGGGTGTAATGAGGCATCATGGACCCCAATAGTGTTAAGGTATATAAAATAGTTGAGGTGATCACATATCCGGCCAAATTAAAACTAAAAAGGTTCTCTAATCATAAAATTGATATTCTCATGTAGGTAATGAATGTGATTTGATATAGGTGATCAAGAGTCAGTACAAAAATATTAATAGGCCACTTCTCTTGTAATTAAGATTCCATTACCAACATGCTCAATCGAATTCTTAGGTGAGTGTCCCCACTTAGAAAAATCCATCTATTAAGAAACATGTCTAAAAATACCACTAGAAGAATACGCATGGATACCCCCAGTCACACTGAATAGCCATAGTGGGATACTCCCCATCCTCGAGGGTTTCCATACATGATCCTATACTGTTGGGGACGAGTTAATAAGGGAACTAATGGTGATGTACAATGGTTGGATGAAGGCCACCACAATAGGGAAACATATTAATCCCGTAATTAACGGATATGAATAAATGTATATTTATATCCTTTATTGGATTCTCTTTAATAAGGGTAATAATTCTCCTTTCCCTGGTCAATGTTTGTGTGGGGTAGTCCCAAATATCTGTAGTAGAAAGAAACTAATCATATATTTCCCCATGTAGAGATATTCTCCCCATCAAGAAAATTTCCCAAAGGCTAATCCCTACCTCACCATGGGACATATGAAATGAATTATTATTGGAGAAAAATGGATAATCAGTTTTTAATAAGTTTCAACTAATGATAGATGATGAATGGATAAATACATGATGCCTCATAATGGTGAATAACATGTATCCAGTCATAAAATTCAGAGTAGCTCTGTCTAATCCAGAATGGCCATTCCCATTCATTAATAAAATTACCACCATGTCTTATGTCCAAGATAGAGTTACAGATTATTCATCGATTATCTATTGTGGATATGAATATGAGTGAATAACATTTAGAAACTGGACAGTGGATGAAATCACTACTTTATAGACCTAAATAAAAGTTCACTAACATATAGGACAACCATTGCGACTATACCCAGACCAATTTAATATACTTGGAAATCTTCATGATATCATACACAAGGGAAGATGATGTCCAACATGAAATAATACTATAATGAGTAAAAGGAATGAAATCACCATCCATTAGAACAAAGTTATATAAAGGTAGTATGTGTGATAAGGGATGGATCTAATATTCTGGTTGGATGGGTCCCTTCAGTTCCACATATTCAAAACACACCTAACACTGATGGTCATCATTTCAATTCCCATTAATAATTTACCTCTGGCATGATGTGGATGAAGAATTATTGGAACTAACATCCATCTATATGAAAACATGAAGTATAATTCATATATGCAAAAAATATTGTTGAACTAGGTGCATGAATATGAAAATATCATGGGACTCACTTGAACCATAGATGGACTCACGATATCCTGACCTAATACATGTCTTGAAATGTGCATGAACCACTAAGAGTCATTGGAGTCATGTGACCCCTAAAGCACCACCTGACCATGTGATCCTTCATAATACCATTGATCATGTGACCCTAAGATGTTAAAGTTGACAACATAATGATCGTGTGATTACGAAAATGATCTAAAAGATCATTCAAACAATTAAAGACAACCAAACTGCTGATGACCTGGGTCACAGTTTATGTAATAATTGATAGATGATCCATTATTCATTTGGAAAATTGCTAACACAAGAAATCCATGCGACACAAACATGTGATTGAATTTCATGAGGATATCTTATGGAATATATCTTCAGATCTATTCTCATGATGTTGGTTTGTGAAAGGGATATTATAATGAGTAATTGTGAAGAGATCGTGTGATAAAAGAATTAATGATATATTTAGTGATTTTGAGAAATTGGATAAATGATATCCCATTCACTCCCCTTTTTATATAATGCTATGTCGAATGCCAAGGGTTACATGGAATACTAAACTTCAATCAATACATTTTCATGAGGATTAACCAAGGAATCGGGCATGCATTTTCTATTATCATTACTGATTCCCTGTACCTACACACATTTATCCTAAGAGGGGGGTGGGATGAATTTGTTGATTCCTTCAAATTGATCATAAAAAAATATTGAATTGAAGAAATATCCAAATAATGGGTATTATTTTCCCCATAAAATAAATGAAGGAGTATCATCATTGTCTTGGTGGTTGAAACACACAGACCACATAAACTTATGAAGTAATTACGATTGTATGACCATGGGATGGTCATGATAATGGATCATGCGGTGTGCATGATCTTCCAGTGATAATGAGAAACCACTCTAATAATTCATTATGTTCTGGAAAATAATTGAAAACAACTATTAATGTTCATGAAGATGCTTCCATGAAAGTTCATCTGATAATTCCACTTTCCAATTAGCAGTTTCCTAACAATCACCCAAACGACAATATAATATAATGAAAGAAAAAGGTGATAGGTTTTTTTATAAAGAGATAAACTGAAATTCATGTCAAATGATTATGCTATTTTCATGATCTCATTGATCCATTAGTTAAATGACCACATAGTTGTGTGAGAACATGTCAAAATTTCACCGTCATTATGTAAAAGGACCGTAGACACATCTATCCAATCATGTGATGCCCATTAAGATCCACAGATTGGAAGATGATCTTTCTTTAAAAATTATTGCACACCATCAGGATATGTAGTATTGATCACCTAAAAAATAATATATTATTAGAGAGAGGATATCCATGAAAATTATCGTATTAAATCCCCAGACATCATACCCTTTTAAATGATGAGGGAATATAAAATGGGAAAATAAATAATCCAATCATGAAGGAAGGATGTTCTGATGTACATGGAATAGAGTTTATCCACCCCAAGTGATCATTATTGGTTATGTGAAGGCCTATTGGAAAGATATATCAGTCATATAAGGGCCCCAATTATGAAATCTCAGTCTCGAGAAGGACATTAGAAAAGTCATCACCAATCATGTGAAAGCATTTTGACTGGCATCCTGGTCTCATTATGGATATGAGACATGTCAAATAAATGGTACATAGAATTCTTGACATGATAATATGATATTTCTAAATCCATTTAATTTTCCAGTGTCAAATAAACATGGAAATGGAGGAATGTTTCTTGCATTCGATGTTATATTATGATTCCATGGATGACCCGAAGTTGGATCATGCAAAGAACATGATGAAATAATCAATCAACAAACGCCATATTAAATTTTTGAGATACAATCCATTTTTGGGGACTTATAACTATGGTGGATAGGCTGATAAATACCTCCCTACCACACAAATAAACACACACACACACACAAACGGGATGGCGCGTTTTGTATGGGAGTGCATAAACGGGCTTCTCAGAGTATAATGTTACAAATATTTCATGGGTATTTCACCAAGTAAAATCATTGGAACAATCCAATAGATCTCATGTACTGAATATTTTCTTCTCGTGATCACCTTATAGATCTCATGAAGGACTTCTGATGGGCCAACATGATCATTCGAAATGGTTTCTGCATGTAATCTAGGTCATGTGACACCTAAATAAGATAATGATTGAAAAAATTTAATGAAAATATGAAATAAATACTGAAAAAGTTAAGTAAAATATTGAATAATTTTGTCAATATGAATATTCTAATCTCCAAGTACTTCGCATGAACTTCCCAGATCTGGTTACAACACTAAGGCATTTCCCCAATGCCAAAAACAGCCTCTAGAAATGCCTTTCAGTTCATTAAATGTCTATTATACATTCCACATATGTATTGTGAATTCATTTGAAAATTCCATCAATTATATGTAAAATTCTATTAAAATTCCTCTAATGTCATGCGGTTGGATCAGGGTATGCCACCCAAGTCATGGGGAGTCCTTTTGATGAGTTTCTCATGGCTCGAAAGGTTTTCCATCCATATCGACCATGTTATGTTACATCCTATGGACATTTCATGAAGATCATGTGATTTCCTTCATAAATTCCAAATAGATCATGCGATGTACTTCAGACAATTCCCATAGGTCTTGAGACAACCTCCATACATGTCTATTCAATCATGTGACACCGATGGACATGCACTCTAGATCATGTGACACACTCCACACATTTCATCTATATCATTTAACATACTCTAGAAATATCATTTAGGTCATGATACACCTTCTATAAATATAATACAAATCATGAAACACCCTCTTCACAAGTCATCTAGATCATGTGACGTTCACCATACAATCAAGACATTTTCGAAAAATAGTCTGGACATGTCAGGATGAAATATTTTAGACATAATAACCTTACATAAGAGACATATTTAGGGATACATATTAATTAACATTGTTTACTATGATTCATAACCAAACAAATTACACACGGAGTCTTCGTAAGGCTTGATGCCCAATGAGAATCAACCTCAGTGTAAGTCACACCATGTCTTAGACACACTAACTTGTGGAACCCAAACTCTCCTAGTGGTTCATCACACTTTTAATCCATCTGTGGATTATGAAGCTACAAAATATGATGTCCCAAATTCCAGCTATAAGAAGTACATGTAGGGAACCTTCTTAAAACAATATCTCTCTATGAGACACTCAATAAGGGCCAACCCATCACATAATCCCAAAAATACTATATAGTGTGACTGATTTTTTCCATCCCTTATATCCCACTCCAATCATGGATCATGTGGACTTATGTATTTTCAACAATCATATAATTCACTAAAAAATCATTCAATTCTTGGGAAACCTCAAAATGTATGTATTATTAAACGAAATCACATTACTTCCCTAATACAAGTCCATCCACCTTCGGGTATGTATCGATGACACATTGAACAATTATGACTCTGACTCTTATCATAAGAAAGGTACATATGACGAATTAATAAGGATAAAAATTGATAAATATTCCCTAATTTACCTATCATATATCCCATCCACGTGATGTTACCAAGTACAGTTCCACAAACAACATGAATTTTGATTCTTGTTAATAACAACATACATAGGATGCCACATAAGGGTTAAATACCATCCTTGAAATATTAATAATATCCATGGATTATAGTAAACCCTAGATTTCCTAGATATATGGATTAAAAATAAAATAATCTACCCCTTTTTAATAAATAATATTAAATGGATGTGGAACCTTAGATAAAAATATATAGTCTCATTAATAGAACAACTTTTACATATGGAAGGATTTAACATGTGAGCAATTTTCAGGGTAACTAGTCTCATATTGGGATTATGAAGAGATTATAAAACATATCCTAAGTATATAATAGAATCAAAAAATAGAAAATATTTTACCCCAAATGGTTTTAATGAGATAAACCTCCCATCCTCTTGTCCAATGTGATTTCTTAAGTGCCATTGGGGTTTCAATCCTCATTGTCTGAGTTCCTTTGGAAGGAAATTTTGTACATTGTAATGGATATGGGTGGGGTCTTAATTTTATAATAACTGATCCTGGTGAATAAATAGGTGAATATTGAGTAACCATTCTTGGTCAACTACAATAAACCCTAAAAACAAAACACAAAATGGAAATCCTAGTGCGAATGCATGAAGTGATTGAATGAAAAACAAATTATAGGAATAAAGAACCATGTTTCCTATAACATGGATTCCATGAAATTTTTAAGTTAATTAATAATATATATATATACATAAAATAAATCATTTTCATTAGTTTTGAAAGGAGGTTATGGATAACAATTTATATCGGTTCACGAAGAAGTATTCTACCTTACACACAAACGATGATTTTATTTCCCATTTGATGGAAGTTGGATATTGAAATAGGTTATTAAATTAGAAAAGGAACATCTATAAATATTTAGGATTGCAATTTAAATATAGCAGTATAGTTGAAGCATATTTCAGGGTGGTATAACAAAAAATAAAACAAAAACATTCAATTAAAAGTTATACCTCTTCGTTAGACAACCTCCTTAGGATGACACTATAAGCCCAATAAGGTAGGTGTTATAATAAAAACAAAGAACATAAGAGTTGGGAGTGATTTATTGGATATATATGGGAAAATATTTGTATCTATAAAATTTCAAAAGATTTTCCGAAGGGAGTAGAGGAGGTTCCCTTTTACAAGTGATGGGAGGGGCAATTTTGGAATTATTGAAAATATTAATTAAATATAATTTTTTTCCTATAAATAAGATTCAAATGTATATAATTAAAAGTTAGAATAAATATGAGTCTAACTAATCTAATAAAATAAAATTTGGACATGTTTATGTGATGTATTCAGCCTTAACTCTTTACTTTAACCCAATGGTAACCCCTTTTTCACATTTATGGTAATATCAACATTTTTTACACTTTAGAGGTACATTTTTTTCATTGAAATGATATGTGCCCCATATATGGAACATGTTTTATGTTTTCAAACACACACCATTCAATTGTTTGATGATAATATTATGTAATGTTTTAATAAATTAATAAAACATTATTCATTTATTAAATATCAATAATGTCATTTTTTGTAATAAATGAAATATCATTATAAAATATGTATCAAAATCTATGGAAATGGTGAAGAAATGATATATATTTTAGTGTAATGAAAACATGATCTTTATATAATCATCCAATTAAATTTTTATAGGTTTATATGTCGTTTTAAATCTTATATTTTTTTATTAACCCCCTGGTTAACCAATATTAACTTTTACCATGGTATTGATCTTTTCAATATTAAAGAGTTATAATTTTACTAATTAAGTGATAATTGGATTATAAATGGAAAGGGGAAGAAGATTTCAACCATTTTTTATTCTAATAATCCAATTTCATCAGTTTTATGTTTTTTTAATATTTTTATTAAATACATTTAACATAAAATACTATTAATGTCAACTTAAGAACAATTCTAATAATTTCAATTTTCAGACAACAGGAAATGAATGTAATTAATATATACAACTTTTAAAGATACCTAATAAGTTATTGTGATCTATAAAATCCTATTACACTATAAATAACAGAAAAAATATTTTATTTTGTGTTTTTAAAATTATTTATATCATTTTTCGTCTTCTTCCTCAAACACCATGTTGTCCTTTTGTACGAATTTAAAGTAATTATTTCACAACTAAGAATAAATAATATTATTCCATGATAAGAAAATAATTTATATTGATAAAAAACACTTTTATTTGACCATAATATGTCTTTATACTAATAAATATAATATTGATAATAAAAGGATGTGGGTGACATTTTTGAATTTATATTTACCTGAAATTAAATATATGTCATTTTGATGTAAAAATGGATTAAAATTTCCATAACTTATAATATTATATGAGGATGGTCTAACCCCACATGTAACGACCCAAAATTTCATTAATGGAAAATCCCTCTTGATCCAGTTAAATGTTTCTTTATGTTTTTATATGATGTCAACTTCTATAGTTTAACGTTAAGGTTTGTGACCGTTACTTTTATAGCCGTTGAACAGTGATCATCTGGGTAGTTTAAATATAAGGCTTTAACGAACCAATTTTCTACTCAGACAAAGGAAGCGATGGCCTCATCCAGTAGAATTGCCCCTTACGAAGCCCATTTGTCGGAGCTCGGAAAGGAGGTGGCGACTTTGGGCTTTTCCCTTGACCAAGCCCAAGCTGAGCTTCATCAAGTCAAGCTCGAACGTGATCGTCTACGGGAAAAATGGAAGTTGATAGAGATTACCACTCGAGCGATGTTATCCGAGCAACCCCAAGAGTCTGTCACCATCGCACACCTTACCCTTAGGTCTTATGCGGCTATTTTAAGGGGTTATGTAACAAATAAGTAGCACCATGTTCATGTACATTATTTTTGTATATAATAATGAATATAATTTCTAGTCATTTTTGATGCATTGTAATTAGTTTTTAAAGTACAAATGATGTTTTTAGTTATTATTTAATTAAGAATTATATTTTATTAAATTAAAGGATTTTTGAATTAAATAATATTTTAATAAAATATTATTATTAATATTAAATTAATTTTTATTAAATATAAATGATCTTATAATTTTATGAATGCAATTAAATTTTTTATTAAGGTTTGAAAGCCATTTCTGTCAAAACCCGTGAATTTTTTATAAATGTCGGTTTTTATTTTAAAAGTGAAAATTCACATATTTAGAAAATTATTTAGATAAAATAAATATTATTTTTGGAATCAGGACGTCAAAATTATCCAACGGTGAATTTTTCATAATTTTCTGAGACAGTCAAATTTTTGGGTAAAAATTAAATACCATTTAAATATATAATGTGTTTTATGACATCATAATGACCCAATGGTGATGTAATAAAATACCATAATCCCTATATTCGGCCAATATGTGTTTTATCAATAAAATAATGAGGTTTTGGGTTTGTTTGACTCACTTTTCAAAGCATTAATGGAGCCCTCAAAACTTATTCAACACTTTGCCTTTTTAAAATTAATTTCCATGGGAGTGTGACTCACCTCCACATAAGCAACCCTAATTTTTTAATAAGTTCGGACCTTGGCCTTGTAAAATATTTTTTTCCTCTTCCCTTTTCCAGAAACCATGGGCAAATACCATGGGATGGTTTGTGGTTTGGATTATTTTAATATAAGGGGTCCCAAACCTAAATAATAAAGAATTCTCTCACCTTTCCTATATAAACCCACCCAAGCTCCCACTTCCTCCTCATCCAAAGCCCTTGAAGTTCGTCCAAACTCTGCCCTACTCTCTCTAGAATCCTCTCAAGGTGCCCCAAGCTCCCAAGAAGCCTCTCACAAGCCTCTCTCTAGCCTTTGGAAGCACACTTCCAAGTATGGGTTTTTTTCTTCCTTTCTCATTTTTTGTCAATTTTCTTTAAGTTGTATTGCCCTTTTTATTTCAATTATGAATGTTGGGGTATGGTTTCGCACCTCCCCCATACTGCCCTCTTATTGTTTGAATGATGGGAGAACCCTTTCTCTCTCATTAAATGCCTCCCATGTACACCCGTTACTGTGCCGAAATTCCGAAAGGAACTTCTCTCTCTTCTTTTACATTCAAGCAATACTTTTGTATCATGAATCTAAATTCCATTTCTATTGTTGGGACATGTATATATATGATCTCCTTACTGTCCATTACATGTAAATATGATGAGGAACCTCTTTCTATCTCATCAACCTTTTTTATGAATTCTTATGTCACGCCGTTACGCTGCCGAAATCGCACCGATTTTCTACGCCAATGTCTTTGTGTAGTGAATACCATGCCCATTTCTCCATCAAGGGTATTCACCTTTATGCACGTTTACTTATTGATTGTAAAGTTTCATGTATGAATTCCACATTCCTTTATCGTGGAATAAATGATTATGTTTTATGAATCCATGTTTTATGATCCATGTGGCACAGTTATGCATGAAATGAAATGTTTAAGAAGGGTGCGCCCTGATAGCGCTCCAATGCATTGGGTAAAGTATAGTATCATGATACGTCATGTGCAATGAGTGTTGACTCATGATAATTCAAGTGCAACGAGGGTTTACTCGTGCTTCAAGTGCAATGAGGGTTTACTCATGCTCCATGTGCAATGAGCCTTGGCTCATGCTAATTCAATGTTAAGTGTTGTTGCCACATTTCCATGTTATGATTATCATGCTTTATCATGCGTTTATGTTCATGTCTCTCTTATGCTCTATTGATATACCTATTTCCTAACATGTATTGTACTCCTCATGTTATTCATTATGTACTCCCTTACTGGGCTTTATAGCTCACCCTTTTCTTATGCATGTCCTCAGGTTATCCCATGCAATGCTAAGTACGAAGGAATGTAGTGGTCATGTAAAGGAAGTTTTCAATAAGGATGTTGTTTTTCATGTTTAAAGTTCTTATGTAATGATCCTAAGCCCCAAAGACACTAAACCTCTCGATCTTCTTTGTTGTATCAAGTGAAGTTTTATGTAATAAAGCATGTTTAAGTTGTAATAAAAAGCAGGGTTGTCATAGTTGGTATCAGAGGATAGGTTTAGTTATTTTTGGGATTAGGAAACCCTAGTAAAGCCTTAGATACAAGACTAAGCATAATAAAAACATCCCTAAATTTTGGTAAATACTAAGTAAGTGGTTTATCAAACAAATACATCCCTGTCTGGATACGAGCAGGTAGAGGCGGCTCTGGCACAGATGTATCCTAGGGGTAAAACCCGAAAACACCGCTTTGAGCTAGACTCGAACGGGAACTGGTGCACGACAACGGGCCTTGCTGCACTCTTGGTTACGACACTCCCGGGGGATATGTTTTGATAAATTTACAATCTTAGTATGAACCCTTATTAAGGGAAAAATGCCCCTAAGAATATATGTTAGAAGGAAGATCATGAAAATCCTGGATTGAATCCTATAGACTCATGAGTTGAAGAGATTAAAGTTTATTTATAAGTCATCAACTTTTGTCTTTGGATTACCCTTTATGTGTTACCCCTAACTTTCCTTTTATTCCAGCCAATGGCCGGTAATAGGAGAACTCGGGCTAACAACCGTTGTGAAGATCAGTGTGATGATTGTACCAATGAGATGCCCAATCCAATGGGAGCGGGAATCGCGAACTTTGTCACGCTTCTCTCTCAGCTAACTCAAGTTTTGAATAGAAACACTGGTCAAGAGGAACGTTCAACCCCCCCTAAGAAAGAACAAGTCGCTATTAAAAGCTTCATGAGACAAAGGCCTCCTACTTTTAGTGGATCATCCGATCCCACGATTGCTGAACAATGGATCAACACCATTGAAAAGATATTCTCCATCCTCCAATGCTCTGAAAAAGAGAAGGTTCTCCTGGCAGCTTATCGTATGGAGGGTGAATCTGATCAATGGTGGACGTTGATAAAAAATACGCAGCCCGAGGAGGAGATCGAGGCTTTGGAATGGAAGGTATTCCGGAAGATGTTTTTCGATAAATATTTTCCACGCACCCTCCGTCTTAAGATGGAAAGGGACTTCCTTTCCCTCAAGCAGAAAGATGAGGAATCTGTGGGAGCGTACGAGGCAAACTTCACAAGGCTTGCACGATACGCTTCCGGCTTTGTCGTTACCCCCGAATGCAAGGTTGACCGCTTCTCTGGTGGGCTGAAGCCTAGCTTGTGAAAAGCATTAGCGATCTGTGACTTCGAAAGCTATGAGGAAATTGTCCGATGTGCCCTCAAGGTTGAAATGGAGATCGGAGAATCACAGGGGTATCATGGGGACAAGAAGCGGAAGGTGGACTTCAATGCTGGTGGTCCGATGGATAAATCCAACGGCGCTAAGAAATTCCAGCACCCCACTTGCCAAAAGTGTGGAAAGAAGCACCCTGGAAATTGCCTTAGGGGGACAAGAAAATGCTTCAAGTGTGGAAGAGAAGGGCACCTAGCTGTTAACTGTCAGCAAGAAGGACCCGCGGCTGCGACGGAGGGGAGGAACGCTCCGTTCGAACCTCAACGCATTGTTCAATGCTTCAAATGCAAAGAACCGGGTCATTTTGCGAATCAGTGCCCTAATCCAAGGGTTATCGGAGGAAATCAACAACCTCCAAGACAGCAAGGAAGAGCTTTTGCCATCACTTCTGCCGAAGTGAACCCCGACAACGAAGTGGTGACAGGTACGCTAGTTATTCATTCAAGAATAGCGAACGTACTTTTTGATTCAGGTTCTACGCATTCTTTTATATCTCAAAAGTTTAGTAGAATAATCCATGCACCACCACAAGTCATGGAAGTAAAGATGTCGGTGAGTACGGCAAATGGGGCAATCATTGCATCCCATGAGTATAAGTCCTCCCCTGTTATAATCTGTGGATTGAATTTCCCGGCGAACCTCGTCATACTCCCTTTGGTGGAATTTGATGCAATTCTTGGCATGGATTGGCTTTCCATATATAGAGCCAACATAAATTGTCGGGAGAGGGAAATCACACTCCATATGGAGAATCGACCCCCGATTCTTTACAAGTGTCAGGAGGAAGATGAATCTCCTTTAGCTCCATCATCTCAAGCATGGATATTACTGCCTTATGAGCACGCATATCTGGCTCAGATGATTGAGTCCAAGGAAGAAACCACCCTTGAAGAAATGCCTATTGTGAGGGAATTCGCTGAAGTATTTCCCGAGGAACTTCCTGGTCTTCCTCCAAGAAGAGATGTTGAGTTCTCAATTGAACTTATACCTGGGGCGCTACCAATATCCAAGACTCCATATAGAATGGTTGTTGTTGAGCTTGAAGAGCTGAAGAAACAACTACAGGAGAATCTGGATAAAGGGTTTATACGCCCAAGTGCATCACCATGGGGTGCACCAGTCCTCTTCGTCAAGAAGAAGGATGGGTCAATGCGGCTTTGCATCGATTATCGTGAACTTAACAAAATCACGATAAAGAACAAGTATCCTCTCCCAAGAATCGATGACTTGTTTGATCAGCTGCGTGGAGCTCAAAACTTCTCCAAGGTCGACTTGCGGTCGGGATATTATCAAGTAAGGGTGAAGAAGGAAGATATCCCCAAGACTGCTTTTCGTACAAGGTACGGGCACTATGAATTCATAGTAATGCCTTTTGGACTCACCAATGCTCCAGCAATATTCATGGACTTGATGAATAGAGTCTTTAGAGATTATCTAGATAAATTTGTGGTAGTCTTTATAGATGATATTCTGATATACTCCAAAACCAAGGAGGACCATGAGGAGCATTTAAGAACTGTACTGGAGACTTTGCGCAAGGAGAAGCTCTATGCCAAGTACAGCAAGTGTGAGTTCTGGTTGAAGGAGGTCTCATTCTTGGGCCATATCATCACAAGCAATGGGATATCTGTGGACCCCTCCAAAATAGATGCAATTGAGGGATGGCCGAGGCCAACATCGGTAACTGATATCCGTAGCTTCTTGGGGTTAGCTGGATATTATCGACGATTTGTGAGAAACTTCTCACGATTGTCCAACCCTCTTACCAAGCTAACTCGAAAGGGAGTAAAGTTTTCTTGGAGTGATGAATGCGAAGAATGATTCAAGGAGTTGAAAAGGAGGCTTATCACTGCACCCGTGCTCACTTTACCCACAAGTGGGGAACTTTTTGTGGTATTCAGTGATGCTTCGAAGAAGGGCTTAGGATGTGTGCTGATGCAGAATGATAAAGTGATATCCTATGCCTCAAGACAGTTGAAAATCCATGAGCGAAACTATCCAACGCATGATCTGGAGTTGGCGGCGGTGATCTTTGCCTTGAAAATCTGGCGGCATTATCTCTATGGAGAGAAATGTGAGATATATACTGACCACAAGAGTCTTAAATATATATTCACACAGAAAGAGCTTAATATGCGCCAGAGAAGATGGATAGAGCTCATAAAGGATTATTACTGTTCAATACATTACCACCCTGGGAAGGCGAACAAGGTGGCGGATGCCCTAAGTAGAAAGGATCCAGCAATTCTATCAATGATGAGAATTGAGAAGGATCCAATCTTCTTAGACTTGATGAAGATGGACGTGGGAATCATAAAGAAGGGAACATCATCAATCCTTTCACAAATGATTGCTCAACCATATCTTTTAGAAAGGTTAAAGGATGCTCAAAAGGATGATGCGAGAATCCAAGAAAAAGTGGAAGATATCAAAAAGGGAAAATCCTCAGAGTTTAATGTTAATGAAGAAGGAATTGTGCGGTTTGGGAAATGACTATGTGTCCCATCAAGTTCGGAGATGAAGAAGGAACTTTTGGATGATGCACATAGTTCAAATTTCTCTATTCACCCAGGGAGCACAAAGATGTATCGAGATCTCCGAGAAAACTTTTGGTGGGATAATATGAAGAAGGAGATCGCCGAATATACATCAAAGTGCCTGGTGTGTCAGCAAGTGAAGGCAGAGAGGTAGAAGTCTAAGGGGATGATGCAACCATTGCCCATACCAGAATGGAAATGGGAGAACATCACCATGGACTTCGTCACTGGACTTCCAAGGACATCCAAAAGCAACAATGCAATCAGGGTTATTGTGGATCGTCTTACAAAGACTGCACACTTCATTGCTATTCGAGAGGATTTCTCTTTGGATCAACTGGCACAGATATATATCAGGGAAGTGGTACGGTTGCATGGAGTACCACTATCTATTGTGTCGGACCGAGATCCAAGATTTACCTCTAAGTTTTGGAAGAGTCTTCAACATGCTCTGAATACTGAACTGAACTTCAGTACGGCCTATCATCCTCAAACTGATGGCCAATCCGAGCGGACTATCCAAACACTTGAGGATATGTTGAGAGCGTGCTCAATGGACTTTAAAGGAGGATGGGATCAACATCTTCCCCTAGTTGAGTTCTCTTATAATAATAGTTTCCACTCGAGCATCCAAATGGCACCATATGAAGCCCTGTATGGGAAAAGGTGTAGAACACCGGCATGTTTGGATGAGGTCGGTGAACGTAAGCTGTTTGGACCAGAAATGGTCGAAGAAATGGTGGAGAAGGTGAAAACCATTCAGCAGCATATCAAGGCAGCCCAAAGTCGACAGAAGAGTTATGCAGATAATCGTCGACGAGACCTTGAGTTTAAAGTCGGAGACATGGTGTTTTTACGCATATCTCCGTGGAATAAGGTCATGAGGTTTGGAAAGAAAGGGAAGTTAAGTCCAAGGTACATCGGCCCATTCGAGATTCTTGATCGTGTTGGGGCTGTGGCCTATCGACTAGCACTTCCACCTACTATGGCCAAGGTGCATGATGTCTTCCATGTATCCCTCTTAAGGAAGTACATACCAGACCCTTCACATGTACTCTCTTCTGAGGTGGTACAATTAGAAGACTATCTTTCTTATGAGGAGAAACCAGTGAAGATCTTAGATCGTAGAGAAAAAGTTCTACGAAATAAGACAATGCCCCTCGTCAAGGTGTTGTGGAGAAACCACAAGTTTGAAGAAGCAACTTGGGAGTCGGAGGATATGATGAAGCTAAGTTACCCACATTTGTTTTAGTGTGGGAAAAGGAAAATTTCGAGGGCGAAATTTCTTGAGGGGGGAATGTTGTAACGACCCAAAATTTCATTAATGGAAAATACCTCTTGATCCAGTTAAATGTTTCTTTATGTTTTTATATGATGTCAACTTCTTTAGTTTAACGTTAAGGTTTGTGACCGTTACTTTTATAGCCGTTGAACAGTGATCATCTGGGTAGTTTAAATATAAGGCTTTAACGAACCAATTTTCTACTCAGACAAAGGAAGCGATGGCCTCATCCAGTAGAATTGCCCCTTACGAAGCCCATTTGTCGGAGCTCGGAAAGGAGGTGGCGTCTTTGGGCTTTGCCCTTGACCAAGCCCAAGCTGAGCTTCATCAAGTCAAGCTCGAACGTGATCGTCTACGGGAAAAATGGAAGTTGATAGAGATTACCACTCGAGCGATGTTATCCGAGCAACCCCAAGAGTCTGTCACCATCGCACACCTTATCCTTAGGTCTTATGCGGCTATTTTAAGGGGTTATGTAACAAATAAGTAGCACCATGTTCATGTACATTATTTTTGTATATAATAATGAATATAATTTCTAGTCATTTTTGATGCATTGTAATTAGTTTTTAAAGTACAAATGATGTTTTTAGTTATTATTTAATTAAGAATTATATTTTATTAAATTAAAGGATTTTTGAATTAAATAATATTTTAATAAAATATTATTATTAATATTAAATTAATTTTTATTAAATATAAATGATCTTATAATTTTATGAATGCAATTAAAATTTTTATTAAGGTTTGAAATCCATTTCTGTCAAAACCCGTGAATTTTTTATAAATGTCGGTTTTTATTTTAAAAGTGAAAATTCACATATTTAGAAAATTATTTAGATAAAATAAATATTATTTTTGGAATCAGGACGTCGAAATTATCCAACGGTGAATTTTTCATAATTTTCTGAGACAGTCAAATTTTTGGGTAAAAATTAAATACCATTTAAATATATAATGTGTTTTATGACATCATAATGACCCAATGGTGATGTAATAAAATACCATAATCCCTATATTCGGCCAATATGTGTTTTATCAATAAAATAATGAGGTTTTGGGTTTGTTTGACTCAATTTTCAAAGCATTAATGGAGCCCTCAAGACTTATTCAACACTTTGCCTTTTTAAAATTAATTTCCATGGGAGTGTGACTCACCTCCACATAAGCAAACCTAATTTTTTAATAAGTTCGGACCTTGGCCTTGTAAAATATTGTTTTCCTCTTACCTTTTCCAGAAACCATGGGCAAATACCATGGGATGGTTTGTGGTTTGGATTATTTTAATATAAGGGGTCCCAAACCTAAATAATAAAGAATTCTCTCACCTTTCCTATATAAACCCACCCAAGCTCCCACTTCCTCCTCATCCAAAGCCCTTGAAGTTCGTCCAAACTCTGCCCTACTCTCTCTAGAATCCTCTCAAGGTGCCCCAAGCTCCCAAGAAGCCTCTCACAAGCCTCTCTCTAGCCTTTGGAAGCACACTTCCAAGTAAGGGTTTTTTCTTCCTTTCTCATTTTTTGTCAATTTTCTTTAAGTTGTATTGCCCTTTTTATTTCAATTATGAATGTTGGGGTATGGTTTCGCACCTCCCCCATACTGACCTCTTATTGTTTGAATGATGGGAGAACCCTTTCTCTCTCATTAAATGCCTCCCATGTACACCCGTTACTGTGCCGAAATTCCGAAAGGAACTTCTCTCTCTTCTTTTACATTCAAGCAATACTTTTGTATCATGAATCTAAATTCCATTTCTATTGTTGGGACATGTATATATATGATCTCCTTACTGTCCATTACATGTAAATATGATGAGTAACCCCTTTCTATCTCATCAACCTTTTTTATGAATTCTTATGTCACGCCGTTACGCTGCCGAAATCGCACCGATTTTCTAAGCCAATGTCTTTGTGTAGTGAATACCATGCCCATTTCTCCATCAAGGGTATTCACCTTTATGCACGTTTACTTATTGATTGTAAAGTTTCATGTATGAATTCCACATTCCTTTATCGTGGAATAAATGATTATGTTTTATGAATCCATGTTTTATGATCCATGTGGCACACTTATGCATGAAATGAAATGTTTAAGAAGGGTGCGCCCTGATAGCGCTCCAATGCATTGGGTAAAGTATAGTATCATGATACGTCATGTGCAATGAGTGTTGACTCATGCTAATTAAATTGCAATGAGGGTTTACTCGTGCTTCAAGTGCAATGAGGGTTTACTCATGCTCCATGTGCAATGAGCCTTGGCTCATGCTAATTCAATGTTAAGTGTTGTTGCCACATTTCCATGTTATGATTATCATGCTTTATCATGCCTTTATGTTCATGTCTCTATTATGCTCTATTGATATGCCTATTGCCTAACATGTATTGTACTCCTCATGTTATTCATTATGTACTCCCTTACGGGGCTTTATAGCTCACCCTTTTCTTATGCATGTCCTCAGGTTATCCCATGCAATGCTAAGTACGAAGGAATGTAGTGGTCATGTAAAGGAAGTTTTCAATAAGGATGTTGTTTTTCATGTTTAAAGTTCTTATGTAATGATCCTAAGCCCCAAAGACACTAAACCTATCGATCTTCTTTGTTGTATCAAGTGATGTTTTATGTAATAAAGCATGTTTAAGTTGTAATAAAAAGCAGGGTTGTCATACCACATATGTAATAGATTAAACGTAGTTGTTAGTGTTAATTTTAGTCCTTATCATATTATCTATTACCTTTTTTAATTGATTTACCCAAACCATGGCAACAAATATTAACTAATATTTCTATTTACTAAGGAAAAAAATAAAAGGCAACTATTTACTAAATTTTGAAATCCTGATTCAAAATATGGAATCAATTTTTTTACTATTCAATTTCATATGTTTAATAAATCTATTTTATTTTTAACTCATACAAAGTAATGAATAACAATTTTTTAAATGTATTTGAAGCCTTAAAATGAACTTAAACTAAAATTAGGTAAAATACATATTCAAATGTAATTAATTTAATTATTTATAATTTAATAATTATTATATTATATTGTGGCCAAAATAATGTAATAATGATACTTTTTATGGAAATTAAATGAATACTTCACAAAAAGTCAATAATTTTCACTACACTTTGGAAAATCAATATATTTAGAAAAATATTAAAATTTCAACCTAATAAATTTTCAGTACAAATATTTCAAAAATTATATCCTATTTAACAAATATAATTATGAAATAATACACAATCATTTATATTATTCTCTCCCAAAATGTAATAGAAATCAGTTTTTCTCATTTTTTTTGAAGAATAAAATGAAATTATGAAACAATGAATGTTTAATTCCTAATCATTAATCAATTATTTTTTATTGAGTTGGTATTTTATATATATACTTCATAATTTGGTTAATACTAATCATGACCTCTAGTTTAATGACCGGGTTATAATGATCTTATTTAAATAATATAATTGTTTTTGGTTCATTTAAGCTTGGTGTTGTGTATCATGTATGTTATTGAATATATAATTTTTAAAAAAAGTGATAATTTATTAAATTAATCCACTATTTAATAAATTACAACCTCATAATTTTAACCTAGTCTCAAAAAATAATGACTTAACATTAAAAATCCATTTATGAAAGCCCACACTATTATAGAGGGTTAATAAAATATCCTTTTGAACACTGGAAAAGGGAAATAATAAGGTCATCTAGAATTAGTAATTATAAATTTCAAAATAGGAAAAAATTAGTGATGATTAAAAATATGGACATGATTGAATATTAAAAAATAAATAATATTGGATACTTATCATGATAATCAATCCCAATTACGTGAATGTTCCAGAGAATGATAATGACCACAAAAATATAAATCAATAAGGTCTGAAAAATATAACAGATTAAGAATAAATAAATATAAGGAGATTAAATTATTGTTTCAAGATAAATTATCATGTTTTAATTAATTTATTTATTTTCTTTATTAAGAACATGTTAAAATATAATTACTTAAATAGTAGAACCACAACAATTATTAAAATTCCACCATAATATCATCGCATTTCCAAGTATTAGTTTCCATGGTGATTTTTTAATTATTGGAGAAAGAAAATAAACTTATATTAGATAATATAATCCAAAAAAGAATAAAATTCTACTCCTATTTTCATTAGATATTATCTAAAACTATATTAGTTTTCATAAGGTCCGATATAACCCAAATTTATAAACCTCAATATGAAGAAATAACCCATTTACTCAAAACTTTAAACAATTACACTAAAGGTTAAACATAGATCATTCCATAAATAAATTACCCTAAATCAAAAACTTTATAAATAGCCTCAAAATTAAATAATATTTTAACCTCACAGTTTACCTTATACCTATTAGGATACACCCCAAAAATATAATAGAATTATTATGAAATAATAGTTTCTTTTTAATCAAAGGGCCACAAATACCTCAACCAATTTTTTTTCCTAAATATCATTAAACAAATTTATACACAAATAATTAAATACTCAAAAGTATTTTTTATGAAATTTAACATATTATGAAACATAAACTTTTTAAACCATTATTTTATACGCAACTATTAAGTTTTCCTCACATGAAAGTATCATAATCTCAAAATATGTCTATAAATTTTCTACAATACCCAATATAGCATCCTCAAACATGCACTCATGGGAAAATTTCTAAGAAAAATATATTTATATTTATTTTGGGATACTATAAAATTTAAACCAATATTATAGAAAAACATTAAACATATAATGGGAATACTTGATTACTAACAAACCAAATGACTCGTTAGGTTTGATGTTTAAAAAAATTTAAACAATTAAATAATAAATTGGATACATAACCACTAGGTTCATAAAAATAAATATCATATCCAAATTAGTTCTTAACATATAGTATTATTATGAGGATTAATACACATTAAACCTTTCATAATAACTTATGAAAATGGGAGAAAATATAACGGCGAGCTCAAAAAATCAGTAAGGGTAAAAATAATTATGAAAAATTGAATGTAGTTAGAGATAATAATTGTATAATGACATAATCAAAGTGAAAGATCGTAATATAATATATTTAATTCACATAAAAACATGGATCATAAAACATGATACATTGAATAAAATATTAAAAAACTCCAGAGTCGTAGGAACAAAAAATAACGAGCATTGTGATGTCAATTTTGGTCAAATGAAACATTAAATACACGTATAAATAATAATAAAAATGTGTCAGTGTCTTGGAAAATTGTATTCATATAATCCCTATAATAATACATGTTTATTGAACATCCTATCATGAAAAACTCCCTTAATAACTTCGGATTAACATATTAATAGTTTAAATCTGTCATCTCCTAGTTGTTTATTTTATCTAGTCAACTCCATAATCAATACACAATACATTTGAGAGATACATTAGGATTACTTGTCATATAATATATATCAGTATCACTCATTATCATTAGTAATTTTATGGTACCATTCATTAATAAAACATTTGAAATATTACACTTTTATAATCAATATTTTAATAAGTGTGTGTTTTCCATCATGACTGTAGTTACCCTACGAAAATTAATGAGTTTAAAAAAAAATATTTGAAACAATCTTATTCTATCTAGGGAAATAATATTTATTATGTTTAAAAAAAATTAAATTGATAATCATAATTAAAATAATGTTTTTTTGTCCTCAATGAAGATAAATATGATAAAAAGATCACTAAAACATTCTTCAGGAAAATACTCTTTCCACTTGATAAATCACCTTCAAAAAAATATTTTTTACAAACTATTTTGAATGTCCATTTATTTTAAAATAATATTTAATATTATAATGTAATATTAAAAAATAACTATCATTATGATTGGATAATCTCTTCGTTTTGTAAACATGAAAAATTAACAAACTATTCAAACTTTTGTAAAGAATGTCCGAAGTGACCCATGTAGAAAATGGTACGAATTTTCCTTTAGAGGCTTTTAAATAGAGGGAAAACATCATGTAAAATAACAAAGGAAATAATTTATGTTCATAAAATAATATTATTGAATCGATATTTTAAAAAATTGAAATATAATAGAAATATTCATGATCGAGTAAAAGTTACTAGATCTGTACCACAAAAAAAATTAATGATTCTCTGTTTTAAAAAACTGGAGGAAATGGTAACAAAAATATTATCATCATTCATAACCAAGGGATAATAAAATATATCTGGTTTAAAAAAATCAATTGATATCCAAAAATAAATTTGAACAAAAAAAATATCATAAATAAAAGATATTATCACATAAATCTATTACAACTTGGTATCTTTTAAATTAAAAGTAATTGAGAAATGATTATTATATGGATATATAAATCCTATGAATTTAATTATGTAATAATTTAAAAATCATTTAGATGATATTTTTTACACCATTCAATTACGTAATGGTACGTGACATGAATCATATCCCAAGAAAATGAGATTGAGGATATGAAATCCCATGGAAATATAATAACTTTTAATGTGATAATTAATATATTTAGTGACTATGTGAACATATTTAAATCAATTAATAATTATAAATACATCATAAAAAATTATATTTTAATTCACACGCACTCATTAAATAATAAAATCAATAAATAAGAGTTAATACCCAATGAAATGATATTGAGTTAAAAAACACCTTGACAATTGGTAACATTAATGTAAAATAAAATTAGATGAAACAATTTTATTTTAAACCTAAAATAAAGTGAATTTTTAATTATTCATGATATAACATGTAAAAAGTGTTGTATATATATCATATGGAGTAATTTATGTGGATAATATTAAAATATTCCCTAATAATGGGAAATTTAGATGAATTCCATACATTGGGTCTTGACATGACATGTATGTCATTTAGTTCCAATATAATCATTTTTTTCAATTAATTAATTTATTAAGAACCTGTACTAGGTTAAATCATTCATCATAGAACAAAATATTCTTTTTTTAATGAAATATTTAATTACCTTATCGGTTAAGTCCACATCGGGTAATTTAAGGATGCTCAATTCATTAATTCAGAATGAATTTGATATGTTGGCCTTGGAAATAGTGTAAATGATTCCCCCATTATATAGAATAATAATAAATAATTAATTATAATTTTTTAATTTAATTAAATTTTTAAAACAACCATTAAATATGGTTATGAAAAATTAATTGCATCACAATCATTGAGATGGCAGGGTGTAAGTATGCAAGTGTAACATTTCCATTTTGCAAATATCATGATTAAAAGTAGTTAAGTATTATTTTTATCTTTGAAATATTATTTATATATCATAAATATAATATTATAAAATTTGGTAAACTTATATATATCATTAGTTTTATCTAATTATGATAAATCAATGACATCAATTTGTGGAGGTGGTAGTCCACACATACGCGTGAACAACATTTTCATTTTTCTATAGATATAATGGTACGAAATTTGATGATATATTATATTTATATAATTATAAATATGAAATTAATATCATATATATATACATTAAATAAATAATTATTATCATCCATGATAAGTAGTGATGGAAAATGAATTACATTAGTTTGTGAGGAGATAGACGATCGTACACACAAGTGATGCTTTTCCTTCCCAATTTATGGAAGAAAGAAATTGATATAGGATATTACAATAAAATAATAGCTCATTAGTATATGGAATATAATTATGTTCTTATAGAATATTGGATTAATTATTTTGTAAGGAGTTATAAGAACAAATAAAAAGAAAACAATCAGTTAAAATCTATTCCTCTTATTGGGACATCCTCTTTTTAATTACATATAAGGCCGTATAAGAATGGTATTATTATCAAACCAAGGGCAATAAGGTTTATAAAGTAAGGTTTTTCGATATTTTGGATGATATTTTCCATGATAATATTCTTTAATGGTGTGAGTAATGGAGGAGAGGAGGTTACCATTTATAAATGATGTGAGAGGCACTTTTGGAATTACATAATGTATTATATCAATATATATCATTTTTCCTAGATGAATTGATAAAATAAATATATTTAAAATTGAATATGAGGATAACTTGAAAACTCATACAGTTATATTTTGACATGTTTAAGTGATATATTGTCCCTTATCTTTTTGTATTGAACCCCGCATTTACCATTTTCACAATTAGTGTGATGTCAATATTTTCACACTTATGGGGTCAATAAATTTACTAGAAAAGGAAAAGTGATATATTAGTGGATAATGAATGATATTTCCTATAAAATATAATTATCATGGATTAATTTCGTATTTTTATAAATTTTAAATCATTTAATATAATATTTTTTTCTTAAAATACATTTAATGTAATTTTTGGAAATACGTGAATTACAATAATATAATATAGGTCCAACTCATGTAAAATGGTTCCAAAATCGTATATATTATAATATAATTAATAGTTGGTATTAATACTATCATCAAATCATATTTTTATAGTGTTAGATATCATTATATCCCTTATCTATTTTTTAAACCCTTTGTTGTCCAATTTTAACCTTAACTATGGAAATGAATTATCACTGATAAATTGATCTAATTTTACTAATAAGGTAAAAATTGAATAATATATTGAACAGGAGTTATATTTTCATCAATTAATCATCTTTATTGAACAATTTCATGATTTTATGACTTTTATATATTTTATTAAAATATTATTAACATAAAATAATTTTAAAGTCCTCTTAAAAAATATTCCCATAACTTGAGTGTGAAAAAAACATCTCTAAAATGAAATTATAATATAAACCAATAAATAATCCACAAAATGTAATTTATATATATAGAATTTATGGGGAACTAAAAATAAAAATAAAAATATTGCTTTATTACATTTAAAAATTATTTACTTGGTTGTTTTACAACTTCAGAAAATAATATGTTGGCGTAGAGTAAGATGTTAATTAAATTATTTCATAACTAAAAATGAAAACTAAATTACCATGGCCAAAATATAATTTATATTATCATTAAAAGTTTTAATTAGAAATAATCTGTCTTTATCCCAATCATAAAATCATATTGATATTAAAATAAATATAGTGTCATTTTTGACATTATATTTACATAAAAAAATATACTTCATTTCAATGAATAATGGAATCAAGATACCCTAAATAAAATTTTTGATTAGGATAGTAGATTTAATAATTAAAAATATATTAAATAAATGTTGTAGTTTTATTTTTAGTCTTTATCATATTATTTTACCCTTAATTATCCAATTTACCATTAACGTGGTGACAAATATTTACTATAGTTACTTATCATAAGGGGAAAAAATGAAAGGGAAATATTTACTAGATTATGACCTCCTAATTAAAAATGTTTAATCCATTTATTATAAATATATTTAAATAGCTATGAGAAATAAATTTTAATATTAATGTGTAAAACACAATGAAAAAATGTTTTTAAAAAAATATCTTTTTATTAAAAAAATGACATATTTTTCCAAAACCAAGTAAAATGATTATTCAAATGAAATTAATTTTAATATATATAAACAAAATTAAATTTATTACATTAAAATATAATTCAAAAAACAATGAACCTTTGTAATTAAAAGAAATGAACGTTTAAAAAAAAATCATATTTTTTAAGATTCACTAGAAAGGTAATCTCTTAAGAAAAATCCCAAAATATCATCCTAAAAATGTTTTGATGTAATGAATTAACAAATGATATCATAATAATGGAATAAATTTTATTAAATTCAATCAAACTAATTATAATAGTCAATTTCCAAAACTAATAAAAACCATTTTTGAAGAAAATGAGTTTTTCAAGAATAATATTACTTTACAAAAAATTGTGTGCATATTCTTATGAATAAATTAATAAATATGTATTTAGTATTTAATTTAAATATTTTTCACAATTATTTTAATATTATTTATAACTTCTAATTAAACAGCTTGGTTATAATGATCAGATTTAAATAAAAATATTTTAGTTTTCATTTACACACGGGGTTTTGTATCTTATGCACTATCAAATATAGATTTTTTTAAAATCTAAATATTAATATAAAAGTTTTTAAAATATAATATTCCAAATATAGAAGTATTTTATAATGACGAAAGAGTCATCATATTATTCAAAACATAATGAAAATAAGCATATACCATCAATACCCTCTTATATTTTTAGATGCATATGATTTCATATAGAATTAAAATTTACACGTGAGAACATTTAGTTATAGATATGGAATTTCTATTAATCATCTTCAATGATAGTGTTAAGGGGTTCAATTTTTAAATATAATTTTCATGTTTCATATATATTTTACTACTTTGAAGATATTTTTCATTTTTTTTCTCAAATACGTTATAGTACGGTCATAGTTATTGTACGCACAATATCATTTGTTAAATTTATATAATTAACATTTTACCCAAATTTAGAAATATTATTTAATTTTAGAGACTATATTTTTTAGCAACATTCTTGATTGATAATTTCATAGTTATTATATAATAATTATATAGATTATATTATATATATTTAAATGAACTAGTATAATATAATTTTTTTCCAACATATTTTATAATAAAATGAAATAAATTTTCATTTAATAATTTTAAAATAGATAAAAAAATTTAGAAACTCATTAATTACATAAAAAATATTATTATTTTTAATATTTATGATAAAAATATAAACAATATAGATGAAATCACTCATATAAAATTCGTTCATAGGAATAAATTAGTAATGATTTTGATCAACATATATAATTTTTGGTTGTATTATTACAATTATTATAGAACAACTTTATATACATCCATTACATTTATAGATAATTTAATGAAATGAAATATTTGATGTTAAAATAATTTACTACAAAAAAATTATTTTCCAAATAGATATACACCTGTTTGAAACAAAATAAAAATGTTAGTATCTTACGAAAGACATCTCGTGAACCCCATAATGAAATTATAGTGAATTTAAATACCTTTTATGAATTTAATATTAGTTACAACGTGATTTCATTTTTATAGATATAATTGAAATATATAGACCTATGAGTATAAGTTATATTTAGAACTAGATCTCTTGATCAAGGGGAAGTCTAGATAACACTTTTAGTAATACAGTAGAAAATTCAATCAATTTTTTATGTGTCTTCATATAATATCATTTATTTTATTTCAACTATTTAATCGTGATATACTTTCTTATACTATAGTAGAACCCATAAATTTAAATGGATTACCAAAAATACTTTCATAATTATCATTTTACTTTTCTATAATTGAATGATAGTTTAGGTTATGTAATCATATTTCCCTTTTTGAACTGTTGAGACTTAATCTATATAAGGGCAATGAATCTATACCTAGTATAGAAATGGATTATACTAAAGGTATTAAAATATGATTTAAAGGAAGAAACTCCCCAAAAAAATTATTTAGGGAAGATTAATATATCTCAACATTAATGAATTAAGATATTGATTATTATCTACCAATAATTTATATTTCATTATTTGAAATAATAATCATGATAACCATCTATTACATAAAACATTGAAGAATATAATATAACTATTCACTAGATTTTATCTATTACCATTAAATTTATTGATTAAATGATCCCCCAAAATATAATTGTCACAATGAAATAAAAAACTCAAACAATGTTTTTCCATTCATGGATAAGTTGGATTCTCCACATGATTCATGTTATTTTTTATATCATAAATTAATTGAAAAAGTACAACCATACTATTTTTATCTCCTGCTCTCATCATTTATGGAATCATGTTTTTATAATTATTAAAGTTACCATAAAAATTATTTCTTACATGTTTCCTTCAATTTCCTACAATTCACACAAAAACTAAAATATAGTAATGTGAATAGTGAAAATAATATGGATATACGAAGAAAAGTATACGTATAGTTGATTTAATTTATGAATTACCAATACACCATATACTATGATATATTGATTATATATATGTTATTTATGGATGAAATCCTATATTTTCCATAACCTAATCTTTATAAATAACAATAAATTTCATTAATATCTAATATAGAATCCCAGACCTCATTAGAATACTATTAAAATATTTTTCACAAAAAAAACAATAAAAAAATAGATGGCCATAATATAATGGTATAAGGAATTCTGTATATTAGATTCATAATACATCATATCCATATTACAACTATATAATCATTTATAGCCATCATTATAATAAATACAAAGTTCCTATAATACTTATAACATTTCATTTGAATCCTTAGGTTATACATTAAAATGAATGTGAACTAAAATCCACTTTGGAGTAGAATCAGAATAAATATGAGAATGAAATATCATAAGAGATAGTTCTCATAAAAAAGGATAAAAAATCATTACAAATTAATATGGAATAATAGAATACATATAATTAGAACATGAAAAAATAATAATAAATTTTCCATTATAATTATGTGACACAACTAGAATGCATATAATTTTAAATATAAGCCTTCACTCAATACCAAGACATCAGTAGATATTGTTATAGGTACACTACCTACACACCATATATAGTATAACATGAGATTTATGAATTACCCTATATATTAGGGGGATGTAAAATATTAGGCGCACCAGTCTCATCATATTATGTCAGGAATAAGGGGTTCAAATTAAAAATATGTTATACATCAATAAAAAGAATGTATGATAAGGAAATGTATTATAAAATAATTTTGCAAAGAAAATATCAATGAATAAACACATTATCACCTAAAAAACAATAAAATAAAACATATCTAATTTTTAATGGTTAGGATTATAAATAAATAAACGATTAAAAGATATTAATATAGAAATAATGGTGAAGGAAAGAACATTAGAATAATCAAGGATATATTTTGGAAATAATTTCTTTATCAAAATATTATAAAATTGATTATGGTTAATATAATGAAAATAATGATATGTAAATACACCATAAATAAAAGAGAGAAATAAATTATTTCATAGGTATATAAATAATAAAATACACATAGACCTAGACAAGTGATAAATTATTGTAATATATTTCCAAAGGTGATCCTTACATATTAAATATAGTTTTAAATAAAAGAAATTATTTGAATGATACTAGAAATACATGAATATCCATAATAAATAAAGTAAAATTAAAAACAATTATTTAATAAATCACATATATAACATTGTAAAAAATTTTTTGATGAGAGTTGGATGATATATATGCAAAACTAGAATGGAAGAAATTGTGGGAGTCCCCTTACAATGAGTTTTAATTCACATTGGATGGTATTCTACCCTTATTAGAAACAAAATTATATTAATTAGTATATATTATATAAGAAAATTAATGTTATTCCATTAATTCTCATCAACATATTTTTAAATATAATTTATTTATTTTAATTTTTTTTCATGTTGATCATTTGGCATTTTTGGTAAACAGCTCAATAGTTGATTTAGATTTATGTTAACAATAATTGGCCATTATTTGATAGGTCCATATACTCTCTAGAAAAATATTATAGAGAGTGTATTTCATTAAATATTTATAAATTCTCTATATTTCAAATGTGTTTTCAAAGTAGGTATAAATCAAGAAATGGGTTTTTAAATCTTATTTAAGTGATTAAAATAATAATTCTGGTTTATTGTTAAGATTTATAATATATTGTATATTTTATAATTATAGAATCGTAAAACCAGGTTAATCTAATTATTAGTTTTTTTAATATAAATGACCTGAATCTTATAAACCATCAATCAAATGGGTAAATGAATATGAAATATCACCTTTAATATAAGTAGAATAAACCTATCACGTTGCGAGTGGTGTTTTTAATGATAAATAGGAAATAAATATAATCAATAATTTATTTCAAAAAAACAAATTAAAGTTAAATTATATTATATGGTTCTTCTGATTTGAATGATAACATAAATCTAGAAGGTGTATGATTAGAATGAGGGTTTTGGAGATTTAATAAGACAATGTTACCTTATCAATGAGGCATGACCATTGGTATATGATATAAGAATACAATGTATAGCCTGTTTTTAATATTACATATTCTAAAAAAATATTATATAGTTTAGAGTGTGATAATATTAAATAAATATCAAAAATAAATGTTATATAAGATATTATATATTTGTGGAAGAGGGTTGTATTTATAATTTAAAGAGAGGGGTTCGTATGTTTCATAATGCTCATCCATTCAATGAAGAAAAGGTGAATATTAATAAGACCAAGGTATATGATCCTGTGATCCCCTGAGTGGATCAACCAGCAAAAGTGGAGGACCAAGATGTCCACGTTAATTCGTGTGACTCCCCTTAGGATAATGATGATAGGACATTCTATATTGAGGATGTATTCTTTAAATTAGGTGAAAAGAAAGTTTAAAACTAAATGGTTGACTCAGATTCATTTATAACTCTGAATCCCATGAAGGCTCAGTAACATAATGATTACTTAAACCATGATAGAAAAATTGTTACTAGATCCTTTGAGGCATCTAAGAAAGAAGAATTATTTAATCCCCCATAATGTATAGATGTTGAGTTTACACCCTCTATTAAAGAAATTTATAATAATGATAATGATTTTTATGAGGAAGTCCTAGTAGCGAGGGATGCATTCGAGATTTGGAGGAGTATGAGATAGAATCTAAACTCATATATGGACGAAAAAGATGAAACTATTTTCCAGAAAGACATGGCAAAAAAAATTTTCATTGATACACACCATTAAATTAGAAAGACAATTCTCATTAAGTGGGTGAAAAAATTTGATCAAAATCCTTATTTTAACATCATAGACATTCCATGGTAGTGAATACTTTTTAGATTTTACTGTTTTTGTGATTTATGCTTTCTAGTGTTTTAATGTGGATATATTCCTTATTTTTTTCCGTTTTAATCTCAAAGTGCTTTATGATTCTTTTACTGTTGGTGTACATGTTGTTTTTTTTATTTTAATGTTCACTTACTACGGATAGGAGAAACATGTTTTTTTAGATTATGGGTTTGGATATAGTTGGAATAAAAAATTTCACTCTTTTTTCTTAGATCTTATGATTTTATACAAGACAATTTTTAATGATTTGAAAGAAGTAATTATATTCATTGAGTCAACCATAATAATTTCATAGGTTTTCCATTTGAGTGGATTATTTTTTACAACTCATGTGGGGATATTTGGTTTATTCAGAGTCTTTCTCTGACTGCATTGGGATGTTTCTCTATTTATTATTGTTATCCATATGGTAAGTTGATACACTAACCATGAATCAACATTTTTAATTGGGTTTTGGATGGTCGAACAGTTCTTAGATATTCACTTGCTAAAGGATGGTCTCTTTTAGATGAGGTTTATTAGTCTTGTGGATCGATGTACCGATTATGGATATTGACTGAGTACTTGAAATAACTACACCTCGAGCATCAGAGTGAAACTATTAAACCTCATACTTTTTTAGGTTTTTATAATATTCTTTATATAGATACCCAAGCTTAACAGATATGGATATTACACCATTTCAGATGAATATTTAGCACATTACAAAAATAAAAGCCTGATTACTGTAATATTATTGTTTCATTTAAACAGGAAAAAATATTCTAACATGGTGAGAGATCATTAATATTTCCCAAAAATTTCTTACCCTTTATTAATTGTTCTTAAAAATCATCCCTATAAAACTTGGGAAAGTAAATATAAGAAATGCGTGATATTGAATGCTCAGTAAGGGTAAATAAAGTAAGCATACAATAATTACACGAATTAATGGTATGTGCATATAATTAAATCATTTAATTACCATACCATGCATACCAAATCATGTTTACATGAGTCATTGTATAAGTATTTGTATTCCATAAGACATGAATCATAATATAATAAAGAGAAACATCCATGAAATTATAACTTTGGGATTATACCTATAATATTTTGTATTTGAATCATCTTTTAACATTGTGAACCTATATAAGTAGAAATAGGCTCACTCATAATGTGAAGGATATGAATCCCATAACTCATCTAAAATTATGGACATGGAAATGGGTTCACACGTAAAAATGTGAACATGCAATAAGGTTAACATGTAACATTATGAACATGTAATCCGGATCACACATAAACTTACAGATATTCTGTAGAGACCTGAAGCTTGTCATACATAGATATTACATTACTTTTGCGAAATACATAATACATAACATAAACAAATACACAAGGACCGTAATTGTTTAGTGTCTTTAGAAACATGGAACGTAATCTTCTAATCGTGGTGAAAGATCTTCAACATCTCCCATAATGATCTTCCACTTTTTGTTTCCATACCTAAAACCATTCTTTTAATCATGGGAGAAAATAAAATATAAAAAGGGTGAGATCAAATGCTCAGTAAGGTTAAGCATGGATAAAATAAAACATACCATATACATTTGAACTTAAAAACATGAACATAATGTGTAAACATCAAAATCTTGAGCAACGACTTAAAACATGGAAGTACATAAGGCATAGATCATAATGGAACATAAATCATGATAACATATCATGGGAATAAAACATGTAATTGTGGCATCCATTAATCACATTTAATGATTTTCATAGTAGCCAAGGCATTGCTGCCAAGACCATCTTAGTGGACAAAGTCCCTTTCTGAATCGAGTTCACTCCTCATTCCAGTCATGTAATACTGAACCGGATTAACTAACCATTCCATCCATGTATATCTCATGAGATATAAATCTTTACCCAATGAATTGGAGGGATATATAGGTCCCACCCATATCATAATGAAATCATTTTTACTTTTTCCAAAAAATTAACATACATCATTCATAATAACCCAACAAATAAAATGGATTTTATACACATCATCCCATCATCACATAATCCATATAAAAGAAATGGATATCATTTCATAATGAGAAAAATGAAACCATGTAAATCATAGAGACTTCATACTTGAAACATACACATATGAAATAATGTCATCTTAGATGGAAAATGGTATTGATAAAACACATGAAATGAATTCTTGAGGAAAATATCCTTTCTTTTTCAAAATCAATTTCTTTTTACAAAAAGTCATGAAATTTTAAAAGAAAAATATTTTGTTTAAAATAGTCATGAAATATTTTGGAGGAAGCTTCATGAAAATATGGCTTTATAAAACCGTAAAAATCCTTTCATGCCGTATACGTTAAAAAAACATTCTTCTCGTACTTTTGTCGGAAAAGTCAAAAAATACCTCGTAACTTAAAAAAGAAAGATTCCTTACATACCATGTAGTAAAAGTCAAAAATGGGTAAAAAGGACATTAAACATAAATGAAACCATTTTTAGAAAACATGGGCTTGTATGATAAAGATAACCCTAGTAAATACTTACGAATAAACAATCTCAGATAAAAATAAGATTGATAAATTATCCCTTACCTTAGGTCTGATATGTTTCGTATGGATCCGAACCACCATTATAATGATTAAATAATGTCATTGACTTATTACAGAATCATATTCATTGTTATGATATCATATATGTTTCACTTATGACTTTATATTACCCGTTCTTTTGTAAATTCTATGTTAAAGCAGCGTTTTGGGTAAAATCATTTCATTTATCATATGTGTTTCGACTTGTCGTTCTTGATATTAATAATTATATCCTGATTTAAATAATTCCAGAATGTAAAACATGATTTATAGATAATATATATTCATCATATACATATATATATATTATAGATCGATAAAAGGAATGAAATACACCGTTCATGGAGACGGTAGGCCGTACGTACGCATGAACGCTGTTTTTGTTTCCTTATTGAATTGAATGAAACTAAATAGATGACATACATATATATATATATACATAAATACAGTAGCATTCATATATTTCATTATTATTCATTATATAAACTTTATGATCATTCATGTATGGTTAACATGGAGAATGAATCTCATTGCATCGTGGAGATGGTAGTCCGTACGTACGCACGAGCAATGATATCATTCCCATAATTATTGAATAAAATTGGAGTGGATGATATAATATATAAGAATCAGTATGATTTTATAAAAACCATATATAGTTAATCTTTACACCATTATACCCATCCATGTAAGGTGTTGGTGGAAAAACAAATTTCACCACGGCGTGGAGACGGTACTCCGTACGTACGCACGCGTGGTGATTTCATTTTCCGTAGGATGGATAGATGGTGAAATATGGTTGTTTCATACTTATAATAACATATCAGTATATGATTTATACTGAAGTTATTACGTCATAATGAAACAACTAAATAAGAAGAAGTGGGAGAGGAAATAAAGTTGAACGAATCGGTAATGGACATTACCTCTTCTTTAAAGCGCCTCTTTGAGACCTCCTCTTAGGGAACTAAAATTGGTCTTTGAAGAATACCAGAACCTCTAGGATGTTTATATGGAAGTGGAGAAGATAATTTGGTAGGGTTTGGCCGAGCTTGAATGCTCAAATTGGTGTGAGGAGGAGAGGGAGGAGGTGCCCTTTTATAAGGGAGGAGAGGGGCACCTTTGGAAATATAAGAAATATTAGTTTATATTAAAGTCCAAACCGACTTAAAAACTTCCAAAATGACTCATATCCAAAGATTAGATGAGATAGGGTTGTAAGATAATCAACCAATAAAATTTAGATATGTTAGGAATTTAATTTAAATATTATCAACTTGATTTATCCGTATTTATCAATTTAAATTTATTTGTGTTAATAATATTCTAAATTTTAAATTATTATAAATAATTACATATGTGTTGTGAATTTTCCATAATTTGAAACTTTATGACATTTTAGACCATATTAATTTTAATTTATAATTTTTAAATATTTTTGTGATTTTTAAACAATTTTATAATATGTTATTTTTATACAATAACAATAGTGTCAATTTTGACACTATTAATTTATTTGAATTTAAATAAAATATATACAGAATATATGTTCGAAATAAAAGCTTTAATATATTCATAAAATGTAATATGTATCTAGAAAGTTATTTGAGCACATTAAATAGTTCATATAATATTTATTTTAATATTTTTAAAACCATTTATTTGATATTTTAATTAATAAAATAATTTCAACATCACTATTGTGTCATAATTAATGATAATTATTTAATCCCTAAAAATTCAAAATAAATTCCTATTATGTATATAATTGTATTATATTTATGTAGACTATTCATGTTGGAAGTTTCATTAAGTGTATCACTAAATTAAAATTATTATTATTATAATATTTACGAAAGTGACATGTTGTCACATTCTTCGGTTTTAATAATAATTAAATTATTTTCATGGAAAAAAGTCCATTAAATGAATCTAATCCGACCCTTAGGTGATATGGGTAGACTTTTAGTCATCCAATAGGATTTTGGTAGGTGTTAGGGTAATTTTATAATCTTATATTTACCCTCAATTACCCAATTTACATTTAACTATGGTAAATAAAATTTACCGTAGTTACTATTCATAATGCCCAAAAATAAAAAGTAGCCTATTAACATAATTTGGACCCACTGATTCCAAATATGTAATCCATTTTTCCAAATTCAATACAAAAATGTTTCAGAAATTAAATTAAAATTAATCCCATTGTCGAAAGAAAACGGGTTTTTCTTTAAAACATTGCAAAAGATTGAATTGATTTAAACTACGAATTCAGGGTAAAATAAATGCTAATGACATACATTATATTAAATGGTAAAAATATATTATATTTATACTTTAAAACCATTAAATATTATAATTTAACCACATAAGTTATTACGATGAAAAAAATTGTTTTTAATTAAAATATAGCGTGTCTTTACTATTCATTAAAATAGGAAAATTATCAGAATAATATGAAAAATTTATCCAAGGTAAAATTTTATATCCTGATTCCCAATAATAATTTTATTTTGTAAAATTGAACTTATAAAAATGTCAAAAACTAGATTTAAAGTGGGTGCGCCCTCAAAAGGTGGGAAAACTGCATTTTTTGAAAAATAATTATTTTACCTGAAAATTTTATTTTGTTCTTTTACCATGTTCTAGAAAATGTGTAAGATGAATAATAATGTTATAAAATTAAAAATTTATTTACTACTATTCATAACGGCTAGTTCATAATAATATTATAATAATATATCGATGTTTAGTAAAACCTGGTATTGCGTACAACACACGCTATCGAGGAAGGTCGCAATTGCGTTTATGCAAGCCAAGTCAAGGTTGCATGTTGTTCAAGAATCCTTTGTTTTTTCGTATAACAGAATCCAACCATATTTCATTTATATATTGAATATATATATATATACACACACACACACACACTCAATTTTGCGTAGAATGACTATTATTAAACGAAAATGAAATTGTGTGTAACCCGATCCAAGAATAGTGTTGCGTATACTACAAGCTAATACGGTGTTGTGTATAGTACATGCTAAACTTGGTGTGTTGTATAATAGAAGACATCAATGAAATTAAATGAATATTTTTCATAGAATCTCGGGGTGTTACATATGAAAATAGGTATATGAAGAAGATTGTTAACATGTAATCAGGTTCACACATGACATTTTGAACATGTAATAAGGGTCATTGATATCATTTTTTACAAGTAATTAGTTTCCTATATAAAATGATGTACATGAAAATAGTTCCATGCATAACATTGTGAACGTAAAATATTTTTCATACATATAATTGAAAACATGTAATATAGATCACTCATAAAATACATACCCATTATTCATCCATTATTACCCAAATGATTTTGTGGGAGATATTGGTAAAACATGTCATAAAAAAAACATTCATACAAGATCCATAAGATAACAAAACGTTCATCGTATCATGACCCTAAAAAGAGATGGGTTCCATAAATAATAGATCATAACCCTTGAAATAAAATGGCTATTATAAAAATATAGTAATATCATAACATATGGAAAATATATAGGTTTCATAATCATTTCATCCTCAAATATCCCATGAAAGGAATCAAGTTTTATAATCATTTATTATGGAATAAAACATTTAGGAGTAATTGGTTTCTTAATAATTAATCATTATATAACCTATTTAAGATAAACAAGTTTGATAAGAATTTATCATGGTAAAAAATATTGAAGAGAAAAAGGTTTCATTAGTATTTATCATGTTCAAAACTATTAAATATAAATGAGTTACATAAGTATATATCATATTGATGAGGAACATGTTTCATAAACATATCACCCATGGAATGGAATGAGTTTCACAGAAAAATAACATGTGAATGATAAAGGGTTTTTCAAAAACATCATTAAATAAAAACATAAACCATTCAATGAAAGAATATAAATATAACCTTTGGATAATTTCCTGGAAAGACATGAGTACCATAATCAAATGTCATCTTATATGGAAAATAATTTTGAGATATCTTTTAAAAACAATTTTAGCAGGAAATATCCTTTCTTCTTTGAAAAATGATTCTTAAATAATATTCCTTTTTTGAATCCATTTTCTTTGAATATAATTTGAATACATATAAAATAATCCTAAAATCATTTTTAAAACAATTTTTCTAGAAAAATATTTAATTTAGATTAAAAATATTTTGAATACATTTTTTCTATAAATGCATATAAAAGAATCATCAAATTATTTTGAAAATCTTTTTATCAAAAATAATTTTAAAAAATAAAAATGATGATTTTATAAAATTGAAATTATTTTGTTTTAAGAAATCCCATTATAAAACATATAATGTAACATTTCAAAATAATGTAAAAACATTACGTAACCTAGAATATGTTTTTGAAATCCTTTTTCCTTGAAAACCATTTTGAAATCAGAACATTTCCAGAACATTAGAAACAACTCTGTAAAAATATTACCTTGTAAACATAAAAATGAAGAATCAAGGAAATGATGTTCATTCATGTGGGTATTTCCATACATCCAAAACATTCCATTTTGACCATAAATGTTCAGAAAAGTTTCTTGATTAGAGAAAAAGATAATTCATTTTAAAACAATTTTGTAGAAAGGCAATACATGGGTAAAAGTTTTCTATTAATGTTATTGGATAATAGTTAAAAAATTTGAAGACATTTTTAGAAATATTTGTTTTTATAGAACACATATTTCATACCAAAGGGATAAATAAAGTCATATTTTCATAATTTGTTTTTCATTACCTTCAGTACAAAAAACTGGAAAAGCTATGATTACATTGATATAACATGCTTGTCCATAAGGTAAACAAATACATGAGATATATTGAGAGATGAATAATAATATTTCATAAATGGAATAATAATCCTAAATAATCATAATAAACAATAACATTGAAGTTATAAACTATTACAACTTTGGTTGACATTAAATCATAGTACACTTAATAGAATAGAAATACATGACACATGAAAATCATGTAAATAATTATATTAAAAATAAAATCTTGTAAATTGTATTATATAAATATCATTGGAAAATATAGGTTCGTAACATGGAATGTGTCACTAAGAATTATAATTGAGAGATAATTACATTACCAATTTGGAACCCTTTTGAACACGAACCCTATGTAATAAAGATCAACAACGTGATATGTGAATACGCATAAACATAAGTATTAGAGTAATAGAATAAATACATGTAGAGTATACAAACCACAAAGAAATAATTGAGTGGTATTAAGGAAATGTATCTCATGAAATTAAAAAAGTGATATGATATTCCCTTAACTTAAATATTGACTTTCTTCGTACACGTTCAAACTTTCTCTTGTTTGGGTAACTTCTTCTGGTTTTCCACAACGGTATTATTTGCATTTCCTTTCATCTAGAAGAAAGTCTTAAAAGAGAAATGTAGGGATATTGGGAGGTGAATTGAGAAGATATTTTTCGGAACATAAGTGGGTTGAGAGGTGTAAAGAATCAATAGAGGTGGTGGCCATTTATATTTGAGGGACGAGAAACACAACTTATTTTTGAAAATATATCATCTATTCCCACATTTGTACCAATTAAAATTAGTAAATAATTAAATAAAAAAATAAATTATGGTTTATTGTATAAATATGTTCATAAAATGGGTGTTGGAAAAGTGTCTAGGTCATTTGGCCCCTTGAGTTTTAGATTTAGTCCCCTGTTGAGATTAATTTTACCTTAATCACTATTACTAATTTTAATCATAGTCACTAATATTTTTGGTAAAAAATAAATTTCATAATTTTAGAACAAAAATATTAATCTTTTTAAATCCATGTTTTTTTCAAAAATAAATTCACCAATGTTGAAAAATTAACTTTAATGTTAATCTCACAGATGCGGCGATCAATTTTTTAAAGTGAGTATACAAAATTTCATTAATATTTTATATATAAATTCCATATAAAAACTATTACAATGAACTAAATTGTATTAATAGATTTATAATTGATCTATTTTTACATTATAACGAAATTAATATATAATTTAACTATATAAATTATTTATATGAAAAACTACTTTTGAATAAGAATAAAGTATTTGTAACTGTTCACCAAAAAACTGAACTTTCTCATTAAAAATCCCAAAAACTAAACCTAAGATAAATTAAAAAATTTGAAATCAAAAATGATTTTTATTTTATAATTTTATTTAAAACTGTATAAAATTAATTTAATTGTTTTTTAGAATTACTAAAAAAGAAAATCTTTTGAGAAAATTTCATTTCAAAGAATTTGAAGTATTTACCAAAAAATATCTGTTTAACCATCATTATTGTTTATTTATATAAAAAAGTTTAAATAATATTTAGAAATTATTTACTAATATAAATTTTATTATTAATAATGGTTATGTTATAAAAATATTTTTAAATTAATTATAAAAAAAATGTTGTTTCATAAAACTCAATGATGCATGTAACATAAGCAAAGTTGGTGTTTTATAATACACAAGCCAGATTTTTGCTGTATGTATTGAAAAATTGTCATGGGGTATTTTATAATGATATATTACCATTTTCAAGTGTAAAAATAAATAATAACATGGTGCTTTGATATAACTCAAGCTATATTCAGTGTCGCGTGAAATGAAAACCATAAAAAGAATAAATGAATTCGATTTTTTTTCACAATAACATGGAATTTTATAGTCGACAACAATTAAATTAAATTTTTATAAAAATTCAACTAGGGTTTCAGTGTTTTAATTTTTTTTAAATTACTTTAATATAAATCCAAATTGTTAAAATTGAAACACAAACTTCCTTTATAAAAATCACAAACCATAATGGTTACCCAATGTAACATATAACTAGGTATCCATATAGAAGAACATAGGTGGGAAGTGAAAAAAGCTTTATGGTAGAGGAGTATAACCATCATGTTCTTATAGAGAGTCATAGAGGACCTAGTTAAGATAAATCTAACAATCAAAAGGGCATGAATTAGTGATGACCTAAAAGACCATTTGATTCATCAAAAAATGAATATACCAGGCAAACATTTTTGGATTCAAGATCCTTTTTCTTAATGTTGATGAATTTTAATTAGATTATATGACATCAAGAAAACCACGACCTTTGTTATTCCATGATCAAATTCTACTTCATTTCTCATACCAAGAAATGGTGGTTAATTTATTATTCATAAATAATTAATATATTATGATATCCATGACAAGACAACCCATCTATTTTTATCTAACATAAATGAAAAGTTGTTAGAACATTTCATCCTACAGAAATAAGGTCAAAAAAGGTTTACTAACATTGATCCCCCATATATTTCAAAGTATCTCTTGGTTTGAGAATTCCAAACATGTGAATATCCTCATCGTATATTTTCTATAAACAAGATAATAAACTAAATTACTATAAATCCTTTAGGAAATCATGCATTCTTCATTATTACAAATATTAAAGAATATATTCCATAAATATAAGATGTTGTAAACTTCATCATTGAATATAAATCATCAATTCTTAATATCTAAAAAATACTCTATCCATGAATCCACTATTTCAAAAAAACAATTAATTGGTTCAATGTTCATAGCTACATTCCAATTAACTGTATGAAAAATAATCCTCTCATTATCCAATATATTTGCATTTTTATAAATATCTCGATCACATTAAAGGTTACCTTACCTCAATCAAAATACCACCTTTCCATTAAATCACTTATCTATGTCTTCATCATCATTTAAAATATAATTAGTGATGAATTATAAAGAAAATAATTATATATTTCACGATTCATATAACATAATATTTGAATTCAGAAACATAAATACCTTATTCATTCAACATTATTATAAAACTATTACTCAAGATTTATCATATTGTCCTTTAATACCTCTTTCATTAAATATAAAAAATGAATAATATCGCATGGTTCCTCTACCTCAATATTTTCATTCTTATTTCATGTAGTATAAACAATATTAGAAGAATATTACATACCATTCACATGTATTTTTTGGTCTCCTAATCTTGATAATTATATCCAATACTCATTCTACATTTCATATTTTCATCATGAGGTTTCCCATTAGCAAATCAATTTGTATAATGCCCATAATTTCCACATCTAAGACATTATGTTCTAACCATGTTACTTCTAGTTCCCAAAATTGTCTTAATCTTATAAATCATTGTTTGAGAAACATTTATCACAAAGGAAAACCACATAATCATGAAAAAATAACTTATAAGATGTTTAAATAAGGATACCATATTTACTTTATGACCCATTTTATTTATCCATGGTTGTTCATGGATATCTCATATTATAATCCTTCAAGATCATTCATGAATAGTTTTTGAATTCCCAATGAATATCCACCGGTACTGTCAAACTAGGTGTGCATTTAGGCATGTTGTCATGTACCAGGTTTTGCTCGAGTCAGGCCTGACGAACCATGTCAGAGAGTTGTTACTCTTAGGTACATATATTGAAGAAACATTCCCATTTCATGTATCTATACAGGTATAGATTTCTAGAAATCCACTCCCTAAATCTTTTACCAAAAATTTAGGAAATTTTCCAAATCATTAAATCATCCATATACATATTACTAGAGACATACCAAGTCATATTGTTATAAATAATCATAGGGGTCTCACTAAATTCTTCTTATCCAAGTTTCCAATGTTTGACTAAACTTATCCTTTGATACCAACTACAGAGACCCAACGTTAACATACATGGATATTACTCATATTAGATTAATATTCGACTCATTACAAAAATAAATGCACAAGGACCTTAATAGTTTAGTGTGTCTTCAAAACATGGAACTAAATATAATAACTTAGTGATGTATCTTCAGTGTTTCTTGTAATGAGATTCCACATTTGTACTACTAATTCAAAATAGTTATTTATAACCTCATGAAAGGAATCATAAGAAAGGGGTGAGATCAAATTCTATGGAAGGATAAATAAGGGAATCATGAAATATAACCTAAATATAATGGTATGAGAATCTGTTTATATCACTTGAAGATCATAACCTACATATCAGAGATCATATAAATGAGTCATGGATTATATATTGGCATTTGATAAGACATGAATAATAATGGAATCAAGAAAATAATCCATAAATGAATAACTGAGGAATATGACATCTAATTTTTGGTATAATAATCATCTTATTACACTGTGAACATGTATATGTAGAAATAGGATCACTCATTAAATTAATGACACAACATCAGGACCTTGAATAAACACATGTACATGAAACTAGGTCCACACGTAATATTGTAAACTTGTAATATAGTTTATACATATAATTTTGAACATACAATCAGTCATATACATAAACTTATTAAAATGAAACCAGGTCCATGAATAACATTATGAACAAGTATTCTGGTTCACACATAGCATTGTGAACATGTAATAATGTTCACTCAAAACATATTTAACATGTAATCAGGTTCACACGTAAACTTATAAAAATGAAACTAGGTCATTAAAATAATCATGAATATGTAATTAGGTTCATGCATAAAACTATGAACATTTATTCTAGGTCACATATGACATACATTCTAATGATTCATCCACTTTTATCCAATGAATTGGATAGAGGTATACATCCCACCTGTCACATAATAAAAAAATTCATACAGGTGCTATAATATAATAAAAAACTCATTATATCATGCCACAAAAAAAGAGTTGGGTTTCATAAACATCATATCATAACCCATGGAATGAAATTAGTATCATAAATTTTTAATCATATCATAACCAATGGAAAATTAAAATGATTCGTAATCATTTCATCCTAGAATAACATGTTATATGAAGAATGTTTCATAATAATTTATCATCGTATATCCCATTGAAGAGAAATTACTTTCATAAGAATATATCACTGTATTACCGATTTAATAGAATCTGGTATCATAAGAATTTATGACATTTTAACACAATGAAGGGAAAAAGTATCATAAGCATTTATCACGGTATAAAATATTTTATAGAAACAAGTTTCATAATATTATAACTTGGGGAAGAGGAACATGATTCATAAACATAAAACCCATGGAAGAGAAACATGTTTCATAATCATATAACCAATAAAATAGAAATTTGTTTTTTGTAAGCTTCATTCTGTAAAAACATAAAATATTGATAGAAATAATATAAATGTTACCAAAGGATCATTATGAGAAAGGCATGAGTAACATCAATAGATATCATCTATGATGGAAATTAATTTTGAGATAGCTTCCAAATACATTTCTTAATGAAAATATAATTTATTATTTGAAAAATAATTTTTAAAATATAAAACTTTTCAAAAAAAATTTTATTTTAAAATAAATAAAAAATTTATAAAATAAACTTGAAAAAAAATTTAAACTTTTTTCCTTGAATCATTATAAAAAATCTTAAAAATATATTGAAAACTGATTTCCTTGAAAATATAAAAAAAGAAGACTGAAATCATTTTGAAATATTTTTCCATGAATATAATTTCAAAAAATATAAATGAATATTTGAGATCATTTAAATCCATTAACTTTAAAAATATTTTTTTGAAAATATACGATGTAATCCTCCAAAATATTTTATAAACATTTCCTTAAATAAATCTGATTTTAGAAACCCCTTTTAATTGAAAATCATTCTAAAACCACAAAAATTAAAGAATAATAGGGAAAAATTTAATTTTAAAAATAACTTTCTAAATGTTCAAAGTATATATCATGTAAATTACTCTCATGAGGATGATTATGTTTGTACATGCCGAACATTACTTTTTCATATTAAATATCTAGAAAACTTTCTTGATTTAAAAATGACAAGATTATTAATTTCAAAAATATTTTTTAAAAAGGTAATACATTGGTAAAAATGGTCTTTTAACATTGTAGTATAATATTAAATCTTTTTTGAAATATTTTTTAGAAATCATAGTTTTGAAAGAAAAAAGATTTTAACCTCAAAGGATATGTAAAGTATTATATACATAAAATCATTTTCATAATTATCTTACATACCAATGAGTGGAAAAATAGTACCATTACATGGATTTAACATGAATTTCAATATGGTAAGAAGCTTCTGATAATTATTGATATATGTATCATAATATTTAATCAATGGATGAGTAATCAGAAAACATTTCAACAAAAAATGAAATTCAAGATATAAACTATTACCACATTGGTGACTTTAAATCACAATACAATGGAAAAAAATAACATTACCTAAAGCTTAAAATATCATGAAAATATTGATGTTCATTATATAATGATTTAAAATGTACTATATAAACCTCATAAAAGAAATATAACTATATAACATGGCATGTGTCTTGATGAATGATGATTTAGAAAAAAATTACATTACCGATTTGGTAACTTTTGAAACATAAACCCAATGAAAGAAAGATCATAAAATGGATATGTGAATTTCTATAAATTTCTGTATATGAATCCTAGAATTAATATATATGAACTATAAACACCAACATGAAGAATTTATTTGTTAATTGTACATGTATATGATAAAAATAAAATTTGATAGGAAATTCCCTTACCTTATGTCTTGAATTTCTTCATACACGTTCCAACATCCTATTATTGATGTTAATCCTTTTATTTTTCCCCAAATGGATTACATGGATTTATTTTTTACTAAAATTGAGGATTAAAAGAGGAATTATTGGAAAATAGGAAGTTAATTGAAAATATATTGACTGATCCAAAGTGGTTTGAGAGGTGTGATAAAGGGTGAGAGGTGGATACCTTTTATAGTGGAGGGAGGGGACACACATGGCATTTTTTAAAAGAAATTTAGGTGCACCCGTGTTTTTACCTATAATTTATAAAAAAAAATAACCAAACCATTAATTAATTTATTATAAATAAAATACTCCCAACCAATGGGTGTTGGACATCTGGGTAGGTCATTTGGGCCCTTATATTTATGGTTTATTACATCATTATGGTTAATTTTAACTCAATCACAGTAATTAATTTTAAAAATATTCCCTAATTAATTGCTAAAAAATTTAGATTATCTTGTGATCCAGTAATATTACACACGTTAAAACCATATATTTAAATTTTTATAAATTTATTTCCATGAATTAGAAAAATTATGTTTAATGTTACTCTCACCAGTGTGGAAAGAATGTGGTTTTTTAAAGTGTGAATGTTCAAAAGTTCAATAAGATTTAATATCATAATTGAACCCAAAAAAATAATTAAATTTATTTAAATTGGATGAATATATGTATTATTGATCTATTTTGCCGTTAAATAAAACTGAAAATATAATTTAACTATACAAAAAAATTAGATGACATTGTAGTTTGGAATTAAAATTCAGAATTTTTCACTATTTTAAAAAATATGTTTCTCAGAAAATTTCCAAAAAATAAAAACAGAACTAATTTTGAAATTATGAATTCAAAAATGATTTTTTTAAAAAAAAAATTTTAAATGTTTCTAAATTTAATTTATTTTCATTTTACAGAAGGACTAAAAATTTACATCATTTGAGAAAATAGCATTTCTAAACATATAGAGACCTTACAAAAAATTATATGTTTTATTGTAATTATTATTTTTTCTATAATACCATTACAAATAAGATATTAAAATTTCTTATTATTGATTATATGATCATATTTAATATCTATGTTATAACTATATCATTTAATTAATTATAATAGAAAATGAAGTTTCATAGAAACATTATGTTACCTGTAGCCCAAGAAAAGTCGGTGTGGGTCACAACACATTACAATTTTATATTTTTCTATACAGAAATCATATCTTGGGGTATCTTATAATGAAATCATTACATGGTATATAGTACAATGAAATAATAACTTGGTTATTTCTTATATCTCTTACTATGTTCAGTGCCGGCTAAAAGAAAAATTTTCAAAAATATTAAATTAATCCACCAAATATATTTCAAAGATACTCAAGATGTTACACATTATATACTCTCTACTTTATATTATAGTGTAAATTACTTGATTATTTCCATTTCAAGAGAATGGATAGACATTCAAGATGTTATATGTGTTTTTCTGATGATAATTATCTTTGTTGTTGAGCTTCTAATTTCTTAGTAAAATGGTTTTCAGTTTTGGTAAAGATAGATATCTTTTCTCCAGGTAGATGCACGTAAAATACTTGATCCTCCACACCACTATATTATTTTTTCCTCCATGAGTCTAGATGATGAATTCTAATGAGTTATCATTTTTAATGTCTATATTATTTTACATTTGTTGGGATTCGGGTTCTTCCCTAGTATGCCTTTGTTGTTATCTTTGTGGCTTCTTTGTTCCCCTTATATGACTCTTTTTTTGTTGTTGTGGCGGGAGATTAATTTTTTTAGTACGACGAAAATTGGAAAAGTCTTATGCTCCCTCTACTATAATAATTTTTTTGACACTTCCTATTGTCATGGCTCTTTTGGTTGTCCCTTTGGACTTCATTGGGTTTATTTTTTTAACTTATTTTTTATTTTCCATATTTTTTGGATAGCCAGTGGGTGGATGAACATGATTGTACTGCCTGTTCTAGTTACTTATAAAAAATGGAGAAACATCATTTTGATGGACCACTTGTCGTCGATATATGTACTTAAAGGAATATAATGTTTGGTCAATATGATTATTATTGTATTTTTGGTTTTTGATGTAATTACCACCACGTTCTTGACGTTTTAATCTCTTTACAACATGTTTTTGTTCTTAAAATATTTTTTTCTTTTATAACATTTATGGGGGTATGAGTAGGTTGACCAACTCATGTCTCAATGTTTTTTCAAAAATAATATTCTAAAGGTCCTATTATTTTAATAAGGCTCTTTTTCCCAATAATTTATTTTCCCATATACAATGTTTATATAAATCATCCACTTCATAGATATACCTGTTACTTCTTTCATTCTTTACTTTCTTTGTTCACTCTCTATTTGTTAAATTTCATTTATAAAATTTCCATCTTATTTATTATGTTTTTATTTATTAATATATTTATTTTCATAGTCATAGAATTTCTAAGAGATCACTATTTATTGGATTTAAAGCACATATCTATATTATTTACTTGTCTTCATTATCTCACTATACATGTATTAATATTTGGAAATGTAATGTTTTTTCTTAAATAGAATGTTGCAATATTTTTAAAAAAATTATAAATAATTTATTTTTTATTATCTTTCACTATAGATTATTATGGTTTAATTTTAACAATGAGAAATATATTCTTATGTATTTTTAATATAAAATACTTTGATATCATATATAATACCCCAAAATCATCACAAAATAAAAATCAGGACCATCTCAATACATGTCTAATTTTGTGTGTTTTACATTAATTCATATAGAACACAATTTTTATTTAAAATGTAGAAATATATTTAGTGATCAAGGTATGAAACAGTTTCAATAATTTAAATGAACATAATGATATTTGGCCTTGGTGTTACCCAACATATTAAAATCAATGAATCCTAATACTCTTGTAAAAATTATTCAGTATTTTATTTTCAATTCCTTGAATATTTAAATTATTTCAAAATATAATCATAAAATGATCACATGATCATTAAACCATAAATAATATATTATATATACGGTTTAATATTATATAATATTATTCATCTTTTTTTATAAAAAATAACATTATTGATTGATTTTATATGACATAATTGTGGCCATTATAAAATTTTATGTTTTATGTTGAATTATAATGATTAAAAATTTACAAATATTTTTCATACGTTCAATACAATAAAATATTTAAATCAAGTATAAAAAACTATATTTATTATATATGAAAGAAAACAACTTATCATCATACTTATGTTAGAAATAATATGTCTATTTATGGATAAAACGTAATAATAATTTAAAATTTTTGAACCAACAGACTAGGTAGAAATTGTTATCTATTAACTACCACAATAAAGAACCCATTTCACTATTAAAATCATAGATATATATGAATATAATATAATAAAATATATTCAATTTTATATTCCATATTCAACAACAATTGTTTATAAAATTGTATCATCTAGATTCAGAGGCTAATTTATTGGTGCTATAACACGGTTCCCACAATACCTCAAGAACACCTCTCCAAATGCCAGAGGCTATGAAGTTAAATTAGGGGTCTAAGGATTTACCGTGTGGAGAATATACCCCTATATCTGAGGGTAAGATCACATTATAAATCAATGATTATCAAAAAACACACATAGACATTAGAATGAACTGAAAAATAAAATTTCTAACTAATAATATTATAGGGTTTGGAAATATATGCATTCAAGTAGACTCAATCACCCAATTGAGAAATCAGATGTACATAATATCCAAATAAATAAATTACCAATGAGGTACAACACCCAATTAAAATGCATACATCATCCCATACTCCAATTATGGGTTGAGTTATATTACTCATCCAGTCTCGAGCCTTTATTCAACATGTGGATACAACCAAGTGTGTTCCTTCGCGAGTACCACAATAAAATTGAGGCCTGGGTAGGGTTTGGGTATATAATAGAGTGCTGAACCATGTTCATGGTCCCATTATATATTTTACATGATGTAATATGTTATTGTGATATGTTTATAATAAATAAACTACAAAATGTAAATAAATAACATCTATCATTACCCACTTCATCCTAATACTGGAATGCCTATCACTGTGTCTCATAAACCATGACAACCCATATTCCCAAATACATATAGTTTTCAATCCTTAGACCCATAAAATTTATTGATGATACCTTCTTTCTCAAAATATAGGTTTTATTTGTTAACATCACAATATAATGAAAACTATATAAATTTTCCATCCTAGGATGTATCCTATAAAGAGCCAACTGTTTGTATGTGTTATATTAATTGTAAATTATTGTTATTGGTAATCAATGTTTTTTCTGAACTAAAAATGTTTCATTGATGTCAATATATTGATTATTATAGATTCAATGAAGTCTCTTGATGTTATATTAAGTATCCATGATATCCAAGATTGATAAAAAATAGAATATATCATCGATGATTAGCTGAATAATAATTTAATCAATTATTATTATCTTTGGTGAGTAATTTTGAACACATTTAGTTTATACGTCTGAATATCTTACATTTTTCTTAATGAATATAATTGGTTTAGTTATTTAATTTTACATGAAACATTGTTTAAAATAATTAATATAACATTAATAAAATATATTATATTATAAAATATTCTTTGCAATTGTGATTTCAAATGGGAAATATAAGGAATATACAGATCATGAAAAATAATATGTTTTCATAAAGTATAAAAACTTTTAATTAATGAAAAATCCATGGTCTATCATATTATTGGATATATTTTATTTTGATATTTATAGTTTGTCTATATGGAATTGTACTAATAAGAATACATAGAATTATTCTATGTAATATTTTTGTTGGGCCTTTTATTAAAAAATATTCAAACCAATGAGACCCAAGGAGGGCCATCTTCGATCATAGAGGGTAGAATGGCTTAAAACAAGGGATACATCCCATGTAATGTAATATATTTTGGTAGAGGATAGTGGGATTTCATAGCCATCACATAGAGTGCTCGTAGAGTGTATGTGGTGGCTCACAAGGGGTACACAGGTCATCCCTACCCAAGTAGAGAGTTCTATGTATTTGGGTGTCAAGAGTAGTATCTGATGGAGGTGTGGCTGACATAACATTTGTTTTTATATAGAAGTGAACTATGCAGATGATCTATGTGGGAAACACATGGTGTGGGACTCTTTAATGTTCAATTAAATATACACATATAATAATCTCAGTCGTATCTGGATAATCCAAGAAGGTTGATTGACTTTCCATCTTCTTCAAACTATCAATGGTGATTTTTTGTTACTTCTAACCCCTTCCCTTTATTATCACATTTTTATCCAACTATAGTGATCATTCCATGATAATGAGAGTCTCATGATCATCTAAACATCATGGAAGCCTCTAAGGGATTCCATTCATATGGTATTGTTAATAATAATCCTTGTATGGATACAAATAAGTTATTTATGTTGGTCCATGCATTCAATGTGGACATATAGAGTAATAACAATGAATTTTTATGCATTTATCACCAAATTCATGTGAGAATACTACCATAAAGAGAGGATTATTGTGAATGAATTTACATTAGTTTTTTTAAAATCTTATTATAATGAAAACAAACATTGAATATTGTAATTCCATGATCTATGAGGATACTAATATAGGAACTCAAAAAACTTATTTTCAGGATTATAAGTTTGTGAATTAATGAATGAGATGTGGTGATCCCCATTGATAAATACTAAATCCCAGAATAGTAAAACACTTTTCCTCTATTGATTTATTTTAGAGATCATGTTTTTTAGTAGAGAATATTAAATCGTTATTTAATTTAATTAGTCTAATAGTTCCATGATTCACTTGCTTACAATAAGTGTGGTATTCCTTGCTAATATATTTCCTTAAGAAGATATAAAGACGACTTGAATTAAGAATGATAGTTCCCTGTTGTTTTAAGATGATATGTGAGTATGATATACTCTATAATACCAAATGTAGGATCGAGTATGTAAACATGAGATGCTCAAATACAAGAGGGGGGGGGGGGTGAATTGTACACTTAAAAAATTATTTAGGAACTTTTAAAGATGAATATGTATAACAGGGTTAAACAAGATAATTCACAAGACCTCTAAGTTCTAATAACTTGCTTGATTCCGGAAGAGTGATTTCGAAAATGAAAATTAAAAAAAGTTTACAAAGTTGAAGATTATACCTTAAAGCGTATAGAATCTAACTAAATCAGAGTACATGTGTAAGGAAGTATAAGAAAGTTATACTTTCCTCAACTATAAAAATGCAGCAGAAAACATGTAACAAAAACAAGTATCAAGTAGTAAATCTTTTATCCCAAAGAGAAGGGTATCCAACCACTTTGGAAAAAGGTAACTTGATTTAAACTTTCAAGAAAGTCTGTCTTACCCACACTAGGGTAATTTCTCAATACGAAGATCGGAGTCTGTCTTGTTATCCCCGCAAGCCCTCATATATCAGGTAGTCAGAACCTCTGTCTTCCTCAGTAAGGAAGCCCTCAACTTCAAGGTAGTCTGAACCTCTGTATTCCTATCCTCGGAAGTCCTCGATTGTACATAGCAACAATCAGAGTTACACGAAGCCAAACCGAAGAAGTAGTTCAGTACGCACAAAGCAATGAAAGTTTCTCTCTAGAAATCACTTCAACCGCATGTGGTATCTGGAGTCATAGAACAGTGATTAACTCTTTTCAAATGAGCTCTTATTTATAGGCACAACTCTAACGGTCGGCTCCCTCCTCCAACAGTCATATTTTTCCTTGAATTTCATAGGGACCTGTACAGGTGTCACTCAAACAATGGTTAGTTGGTAGCTGAAAGCACGACATCATTTTATTACTAAACAAGTGAGAGTATAACCACAATCTGATATTTAAAATGTGAGAAAATATAAAAGTTCAGATTCAACCAAAAATGGATTCAGAGTCTATAATACAAGGATATTCGAATTCTGTTTTGTAGGAATTCGGAACCTGAATTATATAGAATTATAGAGTATGAATTTCAACGAAATTCGGAGTCTGGTTTCACCGGAATTCGGGTCCTGAACATACAAATTTCGGAGTTGGAGTTCATGAGAATTCGGAGCCCGAAATCATAAGAGTTCAGAGTCTGAATTCGGAGTACTCCGGAGTCATAACATAGAGAAGTTCATATCTAGAATTTGTAATCAGAATTCGGAGTCGAACTTCATGAATGTTCATATCCAGAATTCAGAGTTGAACTTCATGAGAGTTCGTATCCAGAATTCGGAGTTGAACTTCATGAGAGTTCCTAACCAGAATTCAGAGTTGAAATTCATGAGAGTTCATATCTAGAATTTGGAGTTAAACTTCATGTGAGTTTGTATCCAGAATTCGGAGATGAACTTCATGAGAGTTCGTATCCAGAATTCGGAGTCTTAAACAGAATGCTTCATATCTAAGTATTATATGATTTTGAGATTTTAGACATGACACCTGATTTTATACTTAAAAAATGAGGTAAAACATGGTAATGATAAATTTTATAGGGAAGGATGATTTTTCATTATAGAAATAAAAAGAAGAGATAAAATGAGTTTTTTCCTTGAAATAAGGTGTTTGTGATTTTCAAAATAATAGGAATGGTAAACTCATAAGGTAAAACTTATTGACTCAACAATCTCCCCCTTTTTGGAAAGTATATACATCCTTATGAAAAAGAATATAAGAACTTGGAATAAATTTCTTAGACTTTAAAATTATTGCTTATCTCCCTTTGTTCGTGGACAATAGTGAATATGACTAACTCACCCATAGGCTTTGAAACACTAAGGATCGTATTCTAGATTCCCAAAATGAGAATTTTAATTTGAATGTGGAAATAATAGTAATGAAAAACTCCCACTTAGATAAACTCACCCTTACTTAGGGATATTTCTTCTATACTTATAAGTCTTTTTTCCTTCTCCTCTTTAGAATTCTTTTTCCTTCTCCCCATTTGTGATTTTAAAAAAGTTTTTGAAGGAATGGAAAAAAATGGTACCTGAAAAATTAGTATAGCCATCCTAACAAAACAAGAAACCATAATTCCATTACGATTGAAATAATTGTTACATGAAAAAAAATTCAACAAAAGATTAGAGTGGGATTTATTTTTCTTTTTTTCCTTGGGCATTAACATCTTCATAATGGTCTTCAGCTTTTTCAGCTCTTTATGTTCCTGCTCAACTTTCTTTTCTAATGCTTTTATCCTATCTTCTTGAGCCTTTAGGGCCTCTGCCTAATCCATCAGCAATTCCTCTTGATTCACAATCCTTTCTTCCATCTCGTTCTTGAGATCCTTCCCTATTTTCCAACTTTGAACAAAATAACTCAGCATCCCAATAAGATCTTTTACATCCTAAATATGAACATTCTTCTCAAGAGTTTACTTTTTATCAAAACTATCTATATGATTCTTGATTTTGGAGTCTTCAATGTCAAAGGCCTCTTTGACATCTTCTTGAAACTGGTCAAGATCTACCAAATCATGATTGATTTTCATTGACCAAAGAGTCATTTTCCTTCAAGATTTTCTGTGGGCCTCATAATTGATAAGGATATTTTTCTGTTCTGCCTCAATCTTAACACATCTATCCATCACCATAGATACAGATCCTAATGATTGATTTATGGTGTGCTGAAGCATCTGGCATCTAGAATCAATTTTAGGAAAAATCGGAATGCTATCTACCAACTTCTTCAGTTATTGAACAACAAAATCATGTCCTAATGAAGATGACTCCAAATCAGACCTTTTACTTAGAGATGGTTCTTCCTCTAACTATACCAGCTTCCTCTTAGAGGTTCCTCCAGATTCATTCTTCCTCAATAATTTCATTCGATGGGGTATCAACAAACACTTGTTTCCCCTTTTCAGTTTTCAGTACGGCTTCCTCATTAAGAGATTCTGACTCACTTCTTGATAATTGTACAATTTTATCTTCATCAACTATTTCCTTCTTAGCTCTATATTCAATATCCTCAAGAAGGATAAATTCACGATTGTGACTCTCTTCCTATGACAACTTATCTAATTCATCTTCTTCACCCTTCTCATCATCTCTAGGAGTTACAAGTTTAGAAGATCCGGCTTGAGAAGTCCAGAGTGAAAATTTATCGGAAGCACTTTCCGTTTCCTGAAACTCTTCTACTTACTTTAGTAAATCTGCAGTCTTTTTAGAGCTTTGGGCTTCCTAGACTTCTTCCATAGTTTCATTCTTAACTTCCTTCTATTTGAGTTTTTTCGGAGACATGAATTTCTTTCCTGGAGTCTCAGGCAATGATTCCACCAGGAAGGACTTCTGAACAAGGATATTCTCGGATGGAACCTCAGTTGCCTTCAAAAGAGATTGGACAATCTCTGGCTCAGACATCTTCTTCTTCAGCTTCTTTTCCTTGGCTTTCTTTTCTAGTTCATAGGATAACTTTACATTCAAGGACTTAACCTCATCCGGATCCAAACAGAACTATGGCTCCCCTGCTTCTCTATTCTTCTTATCCTCCCTCCATTTTGTTACAACTTCATCTGGGTAGGCTTTCTGCTTCTTTGGTTTAGGAGGTGCAGATTGAGGTTCTTTAGCTTTGGGGATTTTGTATTATGCTTCCACTTCCTTCAACTTCTTTTTATTTCCAAATTTCATTGATGGTTCAGCTCTTTCAAAATTTTCTGGAACGACTTCTGCCTCATCCTCAGGAAGATCATAAAATTCTCATGTCTCTTTGGAGAAACCAACCTTCATTCTCTTTAGAATATCATCACTGATAAGAATCACCTTACAATTTCATGGCTTGGAACTCCAGGGGATATTGAATTATTCAAGACACAGAACCATGAGTTTGGAAAGTAGGGAAGGATACATAATAATCTGAGCTCTGAGGTTCCAATTCTGGATGTTCTGAATTATAATGAGAATTTTCCTCATCAAAGTGATTTTCCTAATATTTACCAAAAAATCTAAGATGTACATGTCACTTTTTTTAAGGGTTTCCTTATCACCCTTCCTCGGTACGATGATCCTTGAACCCATAACTGTAGAATCCAATTGTTAGTAGATAGATGGATAATCTTGGTTGTCTTGACATCTTTGAGCCCAAGTCATTCTATATCCTTTTCCTTAACAAAACTTCTTTGAAACTCTGGAAGCTTGTGTGAATTGAATTCAGCTTCACCTTCATATGAGAGCCCTACCAAGCTCACAGCATTGGTGTAAGAGAGTTTATATGTCTTTAAATAACTCTTGAAAGAGAATTTTTCTCTACCCTCTTCTTTAAAGAAGAAAACTAATTCATAGAATTCATTGAGACGATCCGGATAGACTACATCTTCAGCTGCTATCATAGAAATAGCTACACATTCCCACCCATTGAGATTTATGTTCTTGGAAATAATGGAGTCATACTTGTTGAAAATTATTGAGTGTACCAACCTTTCCCTATATATTTTTCACTCCGGAATCGACTTAAATGTTGACATATCCAGAGAAGGAGCTTCTGCAGACATTCGAACTGGAGCACTTTTGATGAATTCAGAACTAGATTTTGTAGAGAGGCAGAGCTTCGAGACTCAAAAGCTTGATAACTGATGTTGGAAAACCCTTCAGGGGTCCTTTATATAGGCAATGAAAGTGACCTTTCAACTTCCAATTTGAATCTAACAGTCGGGAAACCATATGATCTAATCTAATGGTTGATATGATAGCCGCAAGGAAAAATTTGGTTGAATCCAATCTTTTGAGGTTTAAAAAAACATTCAGATTGAAGGAAACATGAATCCGAGAAATTTTATATGTAAAAGAAACTACCAGCAAGTAAAAGAGATTACAAAAACTTATGAAAGAATCATAACATTCATATTTCTAGGAATATTATTCGTACTGAGGAATATTCTTCTTGAAGAACTTTGGATTCCAAAAAAACTTGAATACGAAAAAAAAGTTCACTATTAAAATTTCAAATCCAAAAATTTCCATTACGAAAATTTCAGGTCCGAATATTTTTATTACGAAAATATCAGGTTTGAAGATTTTCATTAGGTAATCTTCAAGTCTGATGATTTCCATTACGAAAAAATATGAAAACATTATTACGATTTTTTTAAAAAACATCATTACGAAAATTATCATTAAGAAATTTTTTGAAAAACATACTACGAAAAATTTTCATTACGAAAAATTTGAAAAACCAAATATGAAAATTTTCATTATGAAAAATTTTAAAAACCAACTATGAAAATTTTGAAAAACTTTAATAACAGATGTACCCCGCCCCCTATGAAAAGGAGTTTGTTACTATAAGGATATTTGTTTAACATAATGTTAATGGAGGAAGATTAACTCACCCTTATCATTCCTACCTTCTGTTTAATGTATTCAAATCTATCAAAAAGTAATGATTTTTTGAAAATGTCAGTAAGTTGACCTTGCTTTCCAATAAATTGATGAATGATATCTTATTTTAGCGTGTGAACCCTAAGAAATTGATGCCTAATATCTATGTGTTTTTCACAAGAGTGATGTGCATAGTTTTTACTAAGAGAAATGGCACTAGTGTTATCACACAGAATTTGAGCATTAGTAAAACTCAATCCATAGTCTGGGAGTGTGTGGTGCATCCACAACACTTGAGCACAACAACTTCCAGCTGCTACATATTCAGCTTCAACAGTGGAAATAGATACTGAGTGTTGCTTCTTGCAAGACCATGAAACTAATGAAACTCATAAGAAATGACAGGTTCTGGATGTACTCTTTCTATCCATTCTACATCCACCAAAGTTAGTATCTGAAAAACTTAATAAAACAAAATCCTTTCCAAAAGTATAAAACAATCCTAAATCCATGGTTTCCATTAAGTAGGGAAAAATTCTTTTCACTAACTTTAAATGAGATTCCATAGGATTGGATTGATATCTTACACATAAGAATAATAAAAATATTAAGTCAGGACCAAAGAGATCCATTTGTACTAGATTTAATGAATCAGTAGTTGAGACTTCACTGACTGATTTAAAACTTGATTTATGTTTCTTGCAATATTTAAAAGGATCAGAAACATTTGAAGAATCAAAACTAAGCTCCAGTAGATCCTTAACTAGTCAATTATTAGAACATTTGCATAAGTTCTTAAGGTTACATTGTCCTAACCTTCTATGCCACAACCAAGAATTATATTTCATTGCACTAAGACAAGGTAGATCATGGCTCTTATGTTCTTCTAGGTTTAGTGTGTAAACATTCTCTTTCCTATTAGAAGAAAGAATAAACTCTTCCATGGAATTGTGTACTATGAACTTGTCATTTCAAAAATTAAAAAGGTAGCCTTAATCACATAATTGACTTATTCTAATGAGGTTGTTCTTAAGACCATTAACAAATAAAACATTTGAAATCAATCTTTTTCCAAGAAGAACGATGTTACCTATACCAATAATTTCACCCTGAGCATTATCTCCGAAAGTTTCTTTTCCTCCTTTCATCTTGATAATATTTTCAAAATAGTTTTTGTTACCCATCATATGATGGGAATATCCACTATCAATGTAGGACATATTGATGTTGGTACTTTTTATATTTCCATGAAAACAAAAGAGTTTGCCTTTCAGAATCCAAACATTCTTGGATCTAGAATTATTAGACAATAAAATTTTGGGTATCCACATTTGTTTAGAAAAATACTCTTAATGAAACCCAAGATATTGAATTTTATTCAAGGATCAATTTTTCTTCCAATTACCACCACTTTGACATTTAGTGAAAAAAGGGGCTATAGAAGGAACAAAATAGTTGTTTTTGAAAACCAGTTTTGGGTGAGTATAACCTACTCCAGTAGTGTTTCCTTGAGGTTTAATTTTAGAATACATCTTGTCAAAATTTTCTTTCCTAGAGGTAAATTTCTCAAGATGATTCTTAAGAGAAAAAATTTCGAATTTCAGTCTGATGACTAAATTCCTATCCTCAGGAATCATTTCTTTAGAGTTAGATTTTTCCTGAAAAAATTTTATTTTCAAAATAGCATTCTTAAGATCATTAAAAATTTCTTCCTTAACCGAATTTTCTTTCTCATGGCCTTAGGAGGGTTTTTCTAAACGCTCTTCATTATCCTTAAGATTTTTAGAAATATCTGAATTTTTTTAAGAATTTATTCCCTAGTATTTTCCTTGTCTAATTTCATAGAAATTTTTAAATTTCTTTCTTTAAGTAATTTGGAAAATATATAAAATTATTCATATAAATGTGTTTATTAATTTTCTGAGGATGAATTATCTTTATAAGAATTACTATTTTCGGAATAGTAATTCTTATCAAGAGATAAAATTTTTAAAGCCTCGATAGAGTGTACCTTGGTCATAAGACATGTATTGGGGAAAGAAGTAGTATCAATGAATCCCATATTCTTATGTGTTGATGAATCATATTCAGAAGATTCACTTTCTGAAAAGTCTCCACAGCTAGCACTCTAAGTATCATTATCTTTAAGACTTTTCTTGTGCTTTGATCGATAGAATTTCTTCTTATTCTTTTCTGAATTCCTTTCCTTTGTATCCTTCTTTTTCAAAAAGGATAATCAGGTCTGATATGTCTTGTTATTTTACATTCATAACATGTAACTACTCTATATTTCTTATCTTTGTATTCTTTCTTCTTGTATTTTTCTGATGGTTCCTTTGAGCTACAATCTTGTTCATTCTCCGAGCAATATTAGTTAATTCATTCTGAGACTTTTCTATGTCACTAGATTCTGACTGAATAATGACTTTCTTTGTCTTTGATCTAGTTACTATTTCTGGGGTCTTGTCTTTTATATGTTTAGAAGTGGTTGTAAAATCAACTCCTCTATTCCCATTATTCTTTTTGACATTTTCAGCATCTCTTTTCATTATGGTTTCATGCTGAAGAAGAGTTCCAAAAAATTCATCTAGGGAAATCTGAGTGACTTTCTTGTTCTCATAAATAGCTGTCCTCTTGTACTCTCATTCATTTGGCATGATATCTATGTTTTTTCCCACAAGAGCCTCGTCATCCAAACCTTCTTCTCCCATAGATTGTAAGCTATTGATGACAGTCATAAACATTTGTTGTACTTTGCTTATAGGTTCTCCATAAGGAAATTTAAAGCTATGGTATTCAGATATTAACATAGCTCTTATGGTCTATAAATTTTGATGTACCAAAATGTGTAACTTCAAGTTTCTTCCAGATACTGTTTTCAGCTTCATATGATGATATTTGACTATAGACATTCCTTGTCATGGAACATAACAAAGTATTTCTGACTCTAAAGTTTGATTGATATTATGATTTCTCCGGATTCGTAAAGGTTGTCAACTCCTTATCCGGAATCTTATAATATCCAGTGAGAATAAGATAGTTATCAACTCCAGTATTGATTATTAAAGTCATCATCCTATCTCTATAGTACTCATAATCATTTCCATCGAAAATAGGAGGTCTGGAAGGATTTAGATTATCAATTGAACCAACATTTAAACCTTCCATCCTTAAGATAATATTTGGCACACAAACTTGTTAGTAGTATGAGTTTTTAAACAGGAGAAAATATCCTAACCAAAAAAATATCTTTAAGAAATAATGAATCCAAACTATGTGATTCCGAAAAACAGATTCCGAAAAAAATATGAATCCAGAAAATTCAATTCCGAAAGTTATGAGTGGGAAAAAATATCTTCTGAATATAATTGTGAGATTAATTCAGATTGTACCAAACCTTCCTATGATACAAATTTTAAGATGGTATGTGAGTATGATATACTCTATAATACCAAATGTAGGATTGAATATGTAAACATGAGATTCTCAAATACCATAGGGGTGGTAAATTGTGCACTTTAAAAATTCATTAGGAACATTTAAAGATGAATATGTTTAACAGGGTTAAATAAGATAATTCAAAAGACCTCTAAGTTCTAATAACTTTCTTGATTCTGGAAGAGTGATTCCGAAAATGAAACTTAACAAAAGTTTACAAAGATGAAGATTCTACCTTAAAGCATATAGAATCTAACTAAATCAGAGTACAAGTGTAAGGAAGTATAAGAAAGTTATACTTTCCTCAACTATACAAATGTAGCAGAAAACATTTAACAGAAAAAAGTAACAATTAGTAAATATTTTAACCCAAAGAGATGGGTATCCAACAACCTTGGATAAAGTTCCCTTCATTTATACTTTCAAGAATATCTGTCTTACCCACACCAGGGTAAGCCGTCTATATGAAGATCAGAGTCTGTCTTGCTATCCCCATAAGCCCTCAACAATCAGGTAGTCGGAACCTTTGTCTTCCTCAGAAAGGAAGCCCTCAACTTCAAGGTAGTCAGCACCTCTGTATTCCTATCCCCAGAAGGCCTCGATTGTACACAACAACAATCAAAGTCGCATGAAGCAAAACTGAACAAGTTGTTCAATACACACAAAGAAATGAATGTCTCTCTCTAGAAATCACTTCAACAGCATGTGGTCTCTATAGTCACAAAACAGTGATTAGCTCTTTTCAAATGAGCTCTTATTTATAGGAACAAATCTAACAGTCGGCTCCCTCCTCCAATGGTCATATTTTTCCTTGAATTTTAGAGGGACCTGTATAAGTTTCACTCAAACAATGGTTAGTTGATAATTGAAATCACGAACTATTTTTATTACTAATCAAGTGAGAGAATAAACAAAATCTGATATTCAGAATATCAGAAAATATGAAAGTTCGGATTCAACCAAAAATGGATTCAGAGTCTATAATATAAGGATATTAAGATTCTGTTTTGTAGGAATTTGGAACCTGAATTATATAGAATTTTGAAGTATTAATTTTAAAGAAATTTGGAGTCTGGTATCACCGGAATTCGGATCCTGAACTTACAAAGTTCGGAGTCGGAGTTCATGAGTATTCAAGGCCAGAACTCATAAGAGTTCGAATTCTGAATTCAGAGTACTCCGGAGTCAGAACGTAGAGAAGTTCGTATCCAGAATTCATAATCAGAATTCGGAGAAAAAACTTCATGAATGTTCATATCCAGAATTCGGAGTTGATCTTCATGAGAGTTCGTATCCATAATTCAGATGTGAAGTTAATGAGAGTTCGTAAACAGAATTCAGAGTTGATCTTCATGAGATTTTGTATCCAGAATTCGGAGTTTTAAATAGAATGCATCATATCTATGTATTATATGATTCCGAGATTTTAGACAAGACACCTAATTTTATACTTAATAAATGAGGTAAAACATGGTAAGGATAAATTTCCTTAGGAAAGAGAATTTTTCCATATATAAATAAAAAATGAGATAAAATGAGTTTTGACTTTAAATAAGGTGTTTGTGACTTTCAAAATAAGAGGAATGTTAATGTCATAAGGTAAAACTTATTGAATCAACAATCTCCCCTTACATGAAGGAATGGAAAAGTCATAAGGAAAACCTTATTGACTCAACAGTTGTGATATTGTGTTTCAACGATCTTGAATGCATAATGGTTTTTATAGACTGGAAGCTAGAATATAGGTACAATAATCCTATTATATTATTTTAATGTGTATCATATACTCTTTAGCATAGGAAGAAATAGATACTGCTTCACTTTAATTACATGAAACTAGTATTATATGATTTCAGTGATTGGTTTTCATGAATAATATGGTTCACATAACAATAAGAATTTATGATAAAGATGAGTTCTACAAACACACTTATGTGAAGTGGTAAATAATTAAGGGAGATAGCGTATTCAAGGTTGGGGGTGCTAATTTGAATGCATGTATACAAAGACACACAAACATATACAAGAAGTTTTGAAACAGAAATCAAAAGGAAACCCCAACTAAAATTCATAACTAAATTAATATATCACATTCAATTATTAAAATAATTACTTATATGTGCAGAGGATAAAAACATGTGATTTCTTCAAAACACATGTGTGTTGTGCCTTTGAAGTAGTTCAAAGTAATTATTTTGTTATGAAATATAATTATATCATTGAATAATATTTAAATAGTAGTTTTATTTAATTTCATAAATATTTGATACAGATGGAATGACTAAGGATAATCGATACTATAATTTTTTTGATATTGTGTGTCATGTAAGTTTGGGATATATGTTTTGAGTAAAATTAAAATTATTGAGACGTAAGAATATATTAAGGGAAGAAAGTACTATGAATTGTTTCGTAAGATGAAAAATAAATAGAAGAAAATAGAATAAGAGAAATGTGTACATATATCAACTTAAGAAAAGACGATGATAGAAGATTTGAATTCATTTTTCTATTTTAAAGGAGGAATTCATTCCCATCTATATGATAGTAATAATTAAATAAGCAGGAATAGAATAAAAAATAATCACTTCTAATTCCAACCAATTTCTTATCAGGTGGGATACATTCTTGGTGTTTCCAAATACTTAACACAACATGGTGAACAATTTTTATATATGAATTATAATGAACTATATATGAATTTTAATTTTAATATAGTGAACAAATTTGAAGGGTTATTCCATTCTGAATATACCCATTTTAATGGAGTTTTTTCTAGCATTTTTATGGTATTGGATTATTTAGTAACCATTTAAAGTACTAGATACTCTTAGTGATTATTAAACATTGTAAAAATATAATGTTCCTTATTTACCTAGTTTCATATACCTCCATATGATAAGAAATAGGGAATATGAGAATCAATATCATAATTATTTTAATTGTTAAATGTGATAAAAGATATAATTATTGTAAACATTACCAACTCTAATTCACCCCCAATCAAATTTTAGTATATCCATTATTGGTCCTCATGGTTGGTAATATAGGAAAGGTTCAACTCTATTATATTCGCTATATTGTTGTTATTTATAATCTGATATTTGAATTTCTTTACCTGTGCTAAAAATGGTGTTATATTTTGGTAAAAATTTTGTTATCTATTTGGGAAATTCTATTTCTTCCTAGACCATGATTCATAGGTTAAATAAAGATAAATTAAAATTAAATAATAAGTCCCCCTTGTTTAAAGAAGTGCATATATCTTTTTATCCACCCAATGTTAAGAATTATGTTATATGAGGATTGGGAATTAAAGACCATGTAGATCATGTTTCACAATGGAGATGTATATTCATTCTACCTCATCTGCATCAAGAGCATGAAGTGATCAATATGTATATGATAAATATTGTAAAAACTATTATGAATATTATCCATGAACTAGTGGGAATGATAACACATCTGTTGATTTTTTTAATTGATGAATTAAAGGACACGATGCATTGTTATCCCAAATAATTAGTCTTTACTATATATTGGATATTTTAAATCATATCGGAAGAGTGTATTCATATTTAGTATAATTCATAAGTACTGAATAAATAATTAAAAGTAAAAATTAAAAAAATGTATGAATCTATATTGGAAGATTAGATCCTTTAGAAAAAAGAGATTAGATCTTGATAAAAGTTACTCAGAGTTTTATTACAAGTGTATCAGTCAAGTTAAAGATAAATAGGGGTTCAAAAAAACTCTAGATTAAATTATATATTCACATGTTTAAATTTGAAAAATTTATTTGATGAAAAGATTTAAAAATAGAATAAAAATTCATAAATATCAAAAAACATGGATCTTTATTAAAAAAAATTTACACTTCACAATGATTAATTTGAAATAATAAATAATGTTTGTGATGAGAGTTTAATTACAATTGAATATCAAAAAAATACACTCAGTATGAAATTTCTATAATTTTATGTACAATTGGAAAATATTGATATGTTACTTATTGATACTTCACAAAAGAAAGAGACAATTGTTAATACAATTCAATGTTCAGAAAATGATTATAAGGATAAAATACCTCCAATGTGTTATAATAATATAATGACTTCATTAAAAAATCAATATCATGTTGATATGAATAATTAGGTACCATGCATACAATCATGTAATAATGTTTGTTAATCTGTTTTCAGAAACACAGTTTGTTGGAAAAAAATTTAACATGGATGGTTGATGAAAGTAGATGATAATCAAACCAATATGAATATGTTAGATATGAAAATGTGTTAGGAATATAATACCCATGAATATCCCAACATAATATAAAGAATACACAAAAAAAATCATATAGAATATATAAGACAATTAATGTTTATTGGTCAATGTTTTAACTCTAATAGATTCATACATTATGCATTAGATTTTTGGTATAATCCTCAAAATGTAAAACCAAGAGTTAATCCAATGTCCATGGTAAGAAATATATATATGAAAGAGAAACATGCATAGGTTTATTAAAATATATATACTACAAAAATATTTGTAAAACATGACAATATCCAAGATACATGTAATGGTAGTGTCACATGAAGGGTGCATTATCATTTAAACAGTATGGTGAATATAATGACAAAGGTAGTCCAAAATATATGGATAAAAAATTATATGAATCCTTGGGAAAAAAATAGAAAAAGTTTATAAAACAAATATTCCAAGAAAGTATTAAGGAGGAATGGTGAGAAGACCTTGGATTTGAAATCCATGAAGATGAAGAAAAGTGTAGAATCCATATGAACTTCTATTATTTATGGAACTCATAAGAATCCATGTGTTTGATATTTTCAGGTTTTCAAAGCTACTGGGGATATGTATCCATTCTTGGAAGAACATATAAAGAGAAATTGGAAACTTTAAGAAGAAAATGAAAAGGTAAGTAAAAAATGAAATGGAATGTTTCCACTTGAATACAATGTTTTGTGTGTGAGGTCAAACATGATTGGACACACTTCTAAATATTTTTCATTAATAGTTTCAACACAATAAATAATTATTTAAGGTGTTGAATCTTACACTAGGTGAAAAAATTATATAAAATATTTGATGAAATGAGATTCACAGAAAATGAAATTGTATAAGTGATAAGTTCCATACACCCCCAATTAAAAATTATGCGCATATGTGCAGGCCTGAATAATAGAGAAAATAGAGGAACATGGCTGAGAAAAGTGTCTCAACATTATTTTTCACATTAATAAGCATGCAATTTCATCCTTGTTCATTTAATAAGTAGTTATTTTATCAATGCTTATAATGTTTTTTATTTATTTTGTAACACGTTCTCAGGGTGAGAACCTAAAAATCAGTGGTTTTTTTGAATTCTATAATACAAATGCAGTAAAAGTCATCATCCATAAATAATTTCTCAGTTGATATTAAATTATAAATATGATATAGAATCATATTTGATGATGTTTAGGATTGTAATATCATATACTATAAAATGAAAATAAAAAAGATTCTATATTGGTATAATCTTATATTTGGTTTTGTGAAGAACAATTATTAAAGAGGACCATCCATGGTGATGTTGTGAAAGTTATCAGATATGGGCAGTCAGAATTTCGTCATCAATTATGGTTTATTCTATAAATTAGAACATTTATAAATCTACAATTTTATATATTCTCCATTATAAATATCTTGAAGAGTTCTTACTATTATGGGATCTAAATAAATAAATATAAGGTTTCTTCATTAATCATAGTTTCAATTTGTATCAGATGGATTTATTTTGGAAATTGGAAAAGGATGATGTAATTTGACAATGTATATTTTTTCTTAAACTATAGTCATATGTTAATAAAAAAACATTACACAAAGGGGGATTAATTAAATTAATAAATCACATAATAAAAGTGTATGTAACAGAGTACTATTATGATTCTTATCCATCTGGTTTCACATGAATGTGTTTGATCAATATTTTGAAGTGAGTAGAAGAGTTTCAAGTGGATGGTTTTTTCTAATGGATCACATCTCATTTAAGTGTCTTGATCCTAGAATTAATTTATTAAACACATAAATACATTTATTTGAGTTATCATTTCATGAGTTATCCGGATTAGTTGTTAAGTTTAAATTTTTTCTAAATAAAATCCACTATTTTTTTACCCCAACAATATATCGCAGACTTATAAATTTAAATGATTGATGAAAAATTTATTAATCCTGAAATGATATTGTTTTCCCATGAAAATTGTATAACATATTCATAAGTATGAGATAATTTGAAATGAAGAATTATATATTTAAACGGAATATTTTCACATATTAACAAATTCATTTGGAATAAAAATTGTAGGTATTTCTAAAAAACTATAACATGGATATTGAAGATAACACATTTTGAATGAGTTATATTCTCTTCAATGGTTGTTATTGGATTTAAAGTTTGTTTCGTGAAATTAAAATGTTTCATTGTTCTGAATATGTTAAATAAAATAAAATTATATATGTTTTTTGAAGTTATTTTGAAGAATCCACAATATCCCACATTGATTACTATGTGAATGTTGGTTGGATTATTTTGGAAAAAAATAAAGTACTTGAGTCTTATTATTTCATGGATAGTATTTTGAAGACATTTATTTTATTTTATTTTGATTATTTTTACATTATATATAATTCTTGGAACATGTGTCACTATAATATTTTACATGAATCATTGAATGAAATAATGAATAATATGTGAAAAAGGTGATTGGATGATAATTACCATATTTGGGAATGATATTCCTAATTAAAAAGGGGAGAAATATTATGACCATGAAAAAAATATTTTACATGACAAAAAAGAATTATGAATTAATGAGAAGTCTTGGACACATTTTATTATTATATGTTATTTATTGTAATGTTGAGGTAGTGTCTAAATTGATTTTTTTTAATTTGAAGACTAAAAACTATTCTAATTCATATTTTTGGTTGGATATTTTCTGAAAAATTAGTCCAACAATAGGAACTGTAGGTTTGCCATGCCATACTACAGATGGGGGATATGCTCAATGATGTTGGATCAATCCCATGCATGTACATATGTAACGCCCCGACCCCAGCTACCCAGAGTTGGTGCATTACTTCGTAGCATTGGCATGATCACAAAAGATCAAGTCTCGAAAGACCAATTAGTTTAGTAGCCTTGGAAACACTAGATACATTCATAAGTCTTACATTACATCATAAAGTGAAAAACTAATAAGAAAGTCTCTATAGACCACACTCATATCCTCTTCTGACAATCCCTGTAGGTCATTCATAAAATACTTCTTCACATCCTGGAAAATATTAAAACATTGAAAAGGGGTGAGCTCAGATGCTTAGTAAGGATAACAATATTGCGGAATCTTTTATAAATAAAAATCAACATTTAAGGCAATGTATAACTAAAAAAAATCCTTTTAAACATGAACTTAAACATAATATGGAAAAAGTAAAATGAGATAATGCCATTTACTTATTCACATGGATATTCTACTGGTCTAATAATCACATGCAATATCAATAACCACTTTTATAATGAGGGAATGTATAATGCCAGACAATCTGAAACATTTTGTGAAGGCCTAGGCCAAGACATCTAAAATGATTAAGGCCTCGGCCAAAACCATAAATCAAATTGGGAAAGGGCCTCGGCCAATTCCACATCTAGTTGTCTCATGAGACCTACCGATGCATCGAGGAGCTATAGAGGGCTCCACCCGTCACTTATTAAGTCCAATACATTCCTCATATGAATCGGTTTAAACATATAATAAACCATAACATAATTGTATCACATAAAACATGCATAAAGGAAACATAACATTTCCACATTTCAATCACAAGATATCAATACAACACATTTATATAATAAAAACGCTTTCAAAACCATTTTCAATACCAAAATAAAATAAAGTTAAAACATTGTATTTATTTTTCATTAAAAAATTGATGGCTTGTAGAGGAAGCCGAAACTCAAATAATGGTCATGGCGGCGGAGAAGTCGTTGTTTCCGTATAAGTACGGAAAGAAAAACATTCCCTTTTTGTCGCTTCGTATAAACAATATTCCTTTTGAATAAACGTAAAAGTCAAAGGGGTTTATACACAGTATAAAAGAATGTTGTGTATAAAACCAAATATGCCTCAATGAAAGTAGATTGAGACAAAGTCCTTAAAAAGATCATTTTTAAAATAAAATAGATCTATTATGTGTATTCACTATAGGTACACATAAAGAATACAAAATAAGACATAATAATATCATGGCATAATTTGAAAGTAGGAGATTAACCCAAAGAATGGAAGTTGGGTTATGAAATTCCCTTACAAAGATCATTTTTAAAATAAAATAGATCTATTATGTGTATTCACTATAATAACACATAAAGAAAGTACAACTACAATATAGGACATAATAATATCATGACATAATTTGAAAGTAGGAGATTAACCCAAAGAATGGAAATTGGGTTAAGAAATTCCCTTACCTCGTGTCTGACATGACTCAACCGTTCTTTAACCTCATGAATAATGAACTAGAGTTAAGATATAACTTATTAACAACCATTTTCAATTTAATTATCCTTTTTATATCACTTATTACATTGATATGAACATTATGTAATTATTTAACTTAATAACGGTCGTTTTGTCGATCTTTAGTACTTGAGTCAACAATAAACTTCTTATAAATACAATTTCTTTATGTGGTAGAATATCCATTATCTCCAGAATTATATTAATTATTTAGATGTCATATATATCATATATATCCAGTATATACATTCCTTTATAATATTACGTAACATTTAGAGGTAAGAAATGAAATGCACCGTTCATGGAGACGGTAAGCCGTACGTACGCTTGAACGCTACTTTCATTTCTATTTCGTATTTAATGGAATGAAATCATAATGATATAAATTTATAATATAATTCCAGTATAATATAGTGTATAATACCATTTACCCCATCCATTATACATCCCACATATGGAATTAACGATTCAAATCACTTTGAGGGGGTGGTAGTCCGTACTTCCTAAAATGAAATTATCGTGTTTACCCATAATGGAAATCATAAAGTACGCCTTAAATGAAAAATAAAAAATCATATGGAAAACAAAAAAATAATATATATCATATATAAAAATAGTTTCATCATATTGGCCACCATTATAGGTGTTATATGAGTGTTGAACAATCATCGTTTCGTGAGGCAAAAATTTTCCATCCACAGAAACAGTATGTTCTTTAACCATTATATGTAGGTGTGTGTAAGTTTAAACCAAATACTTATCATAACAACATCCTAGTATATTTTATATACTGGTGTTGTTACAAAATAAAGGAATAAAAAGAGTTTAAGGGGTTGGAGAAGCTAAATAAAACAAAACAACACTAGAGAAGACATTACCTAAAAATCGGGTAACTCTTTTTGATTTGAGAGAAAGGCTTCCTGGGGAAGAATTATGCCCAAAGTGAGGCTTCTAGGAGTAAGTGAGGGATGTTGGGAGAGTATTTGGGCATAGGTTGGCCGATCCAAATGGCTTGAAGGGGTGAATAAGGGGGGAGTGGTGGGGGCCTTTTATAAGTGGAGAGGAGGGGCACTTTTGGAAAGTAATGAAATGTTATTCTATTATACAATGCTTTTCGGATTCTAAAGGTCCCACACTTGTATAATTCTAGGATAAGGTGACAAGGGTTCGAAATCTTCTCGTACAATAGGATTTGGACAAGTGTAAGCCTTGGATTTTACATTATCTCCTCATTTTATTTAAATCGTTAAATAATGAGGTCATCGCTGCATCATCATGATGTCATAAATAATTTAATTTATTTAATGTCTAAAAATTATAAAAAAAATACTATAACGTATAAATCTTTTTATCTTTCCAATGAGTATTTATAGTCAAAAATATGACTTGTATAGCCCCATGTAAAAATTGTTTTAGTACACAATTTTATGTTTGTGTCATTTTTTACATTAACATTAAATAAAAGATATTTATGTCATTTTCCAACTAAAGTGGCTCCATAGGGTCCCCAAGTTTACCCATGGATTGTCTTGGTCGGTAATGACACATACCATGAGGTTATAACATGTGTCAAGCTCATCTCATATTATTAAAACATTAATGTTACCTTAAACTACACTAATTACCTCTAATCGCGATTAAGAACTTAATGGTTACTATTCATCAAAAATTATTTTAATCTCATTGAACCAAATTTTACTTCTAAATGACAACCATGTATGTCGGATTTTTGAAATTCAAAACACAGAAGTGGTAATATTTCATTTAAAAAAATCAGTTTTTATAAGTACCACTTAATGGTTTCACTATTCATCAAAAATTGAAGTTTTTCAGAACAATGCCAAAATTTCACCCTAAGCTATAATTGATATTCCGAATTAAAAAATGATGTCTATTTTACAAAATTCCAAACATATAAGTTGCATTAATTAATTTTATAATTATTTCCCGCTGTCACAACAAATAGCGTGTTTTTATAAAACAATTTATATCAAAAGATTGACGATTGTTTATGTCTAATTTCAAAGTGAAATTAATTCTAATGACCACCATTGGATAAAATGGTAAAAATATATTCTAATTATACTCTAAAACAACTCAATAGTATAATTTATCACTATAAATTATTTTGATTAAAAAAGTTGTTTTTAAGTATTTTTCACTAAAAAATGGATGTTCTCAAAAAATTTAACATAGGATAATTTCGATATTACGAATACAAAAGATGAAGTCCATTTTGAAATACAAAATTTCTATAATTTTAAAAAGTGGGTATTACTATTCATAACGACAACTTTGATTAGTCGCGGTGTGTTAGAACTCGAAGTTTTGTACAATACAAGCTATTGCATTATTGAATTAGAAGTGTATCGTGGAAGCTCAGGGTTTTACATTCTCCCCTCCTTCAATAAATTGCGTCCTTGCAATTTGAAATTTTTCTTGGAAAATAAAAGGTTGAAAATAGAAAATACCTTTTTAGAAAACCCACATCAGAAATAAGGTTAAAAAATATAACTTTAAAAGAAAGAAAGATAAGTACAAAGGTCACCCGAGATAGCCCATACTAGGATTCTATGAAAATATGGATATGGAAGAAAAACAAACCATCAAGGCCTGATGGAGAGTTATAGAAAACTGGATTAGGAGAAAGTTAACAATAAGAAAATCACAAACTTGTGTTTGGTTAAACGGTCATTGAATCTCCAGTTGGAAAAGTTAACCGGCAACGTTTTTGTTTTAAGTTATCTTTTATAATTTTAAAGAATTTATTTAGGAGATTTACTAAGAATGTAAGGGAATATACATACTTGTCATGAATACTTTAATTCTTTAATAATTTTTTACCAAAAACCCATCTTTCACTCTAAAAGGTAATAGAAATCAAAAATATTCTATTTATCCTAATTGTATAAGGTTCCAAATATTAACACATTCCATTTAGATTAGAAAAACTATTTTGTAATAACCAGGGACTTCATGTAGTCGAGTGGTAGGCGATTAATCCCAATCGCACTATGGTTGTGGGTTCGATTCCCACAGCTTTGTCCGACGCGATGGGTTGTCACTCGGTCTGCGTGTTTTCCTTTTTATAAATATCCAAAAATAACCTTAACAATAGTATCCAATGTAAAATATAATCCATTCCAACCTTTATAGTCATCCAAAATACTTCTGTCCAACTCACAGTCCAGATTTTATGAGGAAGGTAAACATAATGAAGCTCTTTTTTTTTCTGCGTAACAACATGTGAACAACTTCACCATGTATTCTTTTAAAACACTACAACATACTGTATTACCATAAATCCTTATTGATTACATTCATGATCCCTTATTCCTTATAGAAAACTAGATATACTCCTTCTATCCAAAAATGAATACAAATAATTAATCAGTTTCGAAGATGTTAAGAATATCCATCATAATTTATCCGAATCAATCATGTCTTATTCCAAAATCACTATCTCGGTATCAGAAACATATTATGGTTTATCTTTCTCTCAACCATATATTTTCCAAAAATTTAACCTACTGTGGAGTCACTTTTCTTGGTTCCACACAATCTCATGTCCTAGATGAAATAAAACTGCAGTAGAATCCTTATATACTCCATAATTATTATAACCAGTACATAATTGATACAACACTCAAATTACAAAATTCATTAATAACAACATAAGAACTCTAATCATTTCTCATCATCTATGGTAGTATCATAACTTGATTATTATCCAATAACATCATTTGGGGCATACTATGATGATTTGAACATTGGTTTGCGTAGTGTCCCCACTCCTTGCAGATGAAGCATTGTACATTTGAAACCTTTTTCTTACCCTTGCAGTCACGCACTTGGTGTCCTATTTCTCCACACTTATAACAAACTCTCATTCCCTTCAGGCAAATTCCAAAGTGTTTCTTCCCACAGTTATCACATATTGGAAAATTCAACTTTTCCCTCGTCCCTTTATCCATCATTCCCTCTTCCATCCTTTACTTCTCTTTCATCCCTTCAAATCCATAAGACTCAGATAACTCTCTACTTATCTTATTAACACATGATACTATTTCTTCATATGTTGATAACACATCGGAGAATATTTCCCTTATAAATGTTGGCTTAATACCATGAAAGATATGATCCTTCTTACTCTTTGGATCATACGTATTGATGGAGTTCACATTCCTTCTACTGGGCGCCATTTCTATACAATGTCATAAACTAGGATAGTTTATGAATCAAAATACATAATAAAAAACTTGAAAACACTTATAATAAATTAAAATATTTGTGGATATAATACATAATCATAAAAAAAAATTTCTTTTAGGAAGTATATACTCATAACCCTTCATAGTGGTTTGTAAAGAAAATGAGAATTATCCAAAGCATATCCCTCAGGAGTGTCGTAACCAAGAGTGCAGCAAGGCCCGTTGTCGAGCACTAGTTCCCTTTGAATTCTAGCTCAAAGCAGTGTTTTCGGGTTTTACCCCTTGGTACATCTATGCCAGAGCCGCCTCTACCTGCTCGTATCCAGATAGGGATGTATTGCTCGGAAAACTCACAAAATCTATACAATAACAAAATTCTAGGATGTTCTTCTATACTAATCCTCAAAGTCTATCTTTGGGCTATGTGATATAATCAGTGTTTATCTAAATCTAACTTCCAAGGTTAGTACTAAATTGTCTCTGATACCAACTGTAACGCCCCGACCCCAGCTACCCAGAGTCGGTGCATTACTTCGTAACATTGGCATGATCACAAAAGATCAAGTCTCGAAAGACCGATTAGTTTAGTAGCCTTGGAAACACTAGATACATTCATAAGTCTTACATTTCATCATAAAGTTAAAAAATAATAAGAAAGTCTCCATAGACCACACTCATATCCTCTTCTGACAATCCCTGCAGGTCATTCATAAAATACTTCTTCACATCCTGGAAAATATTAAAACATTGAAAAGGGGTGAGCTCAAATGCTCAGTAAGGATAACAATATTGCGGAATCATTCATAAATAAACATCAAAATTTAAGGCAATGTATAACTAAAACAAAAGCCTTTTAAACATGAACTTCAACATAATATGGAAAAAGTAAAATGAGATAATGCCATTTACTTATTCACATGGATATTCTACTGGTCGAATAATCACATGCAATATCAATAACCACTTTCATAATGAGGGAATGTATAATGCCAAACATTCTGAAACATTTTGTCAAGGCCTCGACCAAGACATCTAAAATGATTAAGGCCTCAGCCAAAACCATAAATCAAATTTGGAAAGGGCCTCGGCCAATTCCACGTCTAGTTGTCTCATGAGACCTACCGATGCATCGAGGAGCTATAGCGGGCTCCACCCGTCACTTATTAAGTCCAATACATTCCTCATATGAATAGGTTTAAACATATCCTAAACCATAACATAATCGTATCACATAAAACATGCATAAAATAAAACATAACATTTCCACATTTCAATCACAAGATATCAATACAACACATTGATATAATAAAAACGCTTTCAAAACCATTTTCAATACCAAAATAAAAGAAAGTTAAAACATTGTATTTATTTTTCATTAAAAAAATGATGGCTTGTAGAGGAAGTTGAAACTCAAATAATGGTCACTTCGGCGGAGAAGTCATTGTCGCCGCATAATTACGGAATGAAAAACATTCCCTTTTTGTCGCTTCGTATAAAAAATATTCCTTTTCAATAAATGTAAAAGTCAAAGGGGTTTATACACCGTATAAAAGAAAGTTGTGTATAAAACCAAATATGCCTCAATGAAAGGAGATTGACACGAAGTCCTTAAAAAGATCATTTTTAAAATAAAATAGATCTATTATGTGTATTCACTATATTTACACATAAAGAATACAAAATAAGACATAATAATATCATGACATAATTTGAAAGTAGGAGATTAACCCAAAGAATGGAAGTTGGGTTAATAAATTCCCTTACAAAGATCATTTAAAAAAAATAGATCTCTTATGTGTATTCACAATAATTACACATAAGGAAAGTACAACTACAAGATATGACATAATAATATCCTGGCATAATTTGAAAGTAGGAGATTAACCCAAAGAATGGAAATTGGGTTAAGAAATTCCCTTACCTCGTGTCTGACTTGACTCAACCGTTATTTAACCTCTTGAATAATTAACTAGAGTTAATATATACCTTATTAAGAACCATTTTAAATTTCATTATCCTTTTTATATCATTTATTAAAATGATTTGAACATTATGTAATTATTTAAGTTAATAACGGTCATTTTGTCGATCTTTGGTACTTGAGTCAACAATAAACTTCTTATAATTACAAGTTGTTTATGTGGTAGAATATCCATTATCTCCAGAATTATATTCATGATTTAGATGTCATATATATCATATATATCTAGTATATACATTCATTTATAATATTACCTAACATTTAGAGGTAAGAAATGAAATGCACCGTTCATGGAGACGGTAAGCCATACGTACGCATGAACTCTACATTCATTTATATTCCGTATTTAATGGAATTAAATCATAATGATATAAATGTATAATATAATTCCAGTATAATATAGTGTATAATACCATTTACTCCATCCTTTATACATCCCACATATGGCATTAACGATTCAAATCACTTTGAGGGGGCGGTAGTCCGCACTTCCTAAAATGAAATTATCGCATTTACCCATAATGGAAATCATAAAGTATGCCATAAATGAAAAATACAAAATAATAAGGAAAACAAAAACATAATATATATCATATATAAAAATAGTTTCATCATAATGGACACCATTAGAGGTGTTATATGAGTGTTGAACAATCATCGTTTCGTGAGGCAAAAATTCGCCATCCACAGAAACAGTATGTTCTTTAACCATTAAGTGTAGGTGTGTGTATGTTTAAACCAAATACGTATCATAACAACATCCTAGTATATTTTAGATACTGGTGTTGTTACAAAATAAAGGAATAATAAGAGTTTAAGGGGTTGGAGAAGCTAAAAAATACAAAACAACATTAGAGAAGACATTACCTAAAAATCGGGTAACTCTTTTTGATTTGAGACAAAGGCTTCCTTGGGAAGAATTATGCCCAAGGTGAGGCTTCTAGGAGTAAGTGAGGGATGTTGGGAGAGTATTTTGGAAGAGGTTGGCCGAGCCAAATGGCTTGAAGGTGTGAATAAGGTGGGAGTGGTGGGGGCCTTTTATAAGTGGAGAGGAGGGGCACTTTTGGTAAGTAGTGAAATGTTATTCTATTATACAATGCTTTTCGGATTATAAAGGTCCCACACTTGTATAATTCTAGGATAAGGTGATAAGGGTTCTAAATCGCATCATCCAATAGTCTTTGGACAAGTGTATGCCTTAGAGTTTACATTATCTTCTCATTTTATTTAAATCGTTAAATAATGAGGTCCTCGCTGCATCATCATGATGTCATAAATAATTTAATTTATTTAATGTATAAAAAATATAAAAAAATACTATAATGTAGGAAATATTTTTATATTTCCAAATTCTTTTTATAGTCAAAAATATTACTTGTATAACCCCATGTAAAAATTGTTTATTAAACAATTTCATGTTTGTGTCATTTTTTACTTTAACATTAAATAAAAGGTATTTATGTCATTTTCCAACTAAAGTGGCTCCATGGGGTCCCCAAGTTGACCCATGGATTTTCTTGGTCTGTCATGACACATCCAATGAGGTTAGGATATTTTTCAATCTCATCTCTTATTATTAAAACATTATTTTTACCTTAAACTACACTAATTACCTCTAATCGCGATTAAGAACCTAAAGGTTTCTATTCACCAAAAAAATTTTTAATCTCATTGAAACACATTTTACTTATTAATGAAAACCATTTATGTCGGATTTTTTTCAATTCAAAACACAGAAGTGGTAAAATTTCATTTAAACGAAAAATCAGTTTTTATAAGTACCACTTAGTGGTTTCACTATTCATCAAAAATTGAAGTTTTTCAGAACAATGCCAAAATTTCACCCTAAGCTATAATTGATATTCCGAATTCAAAAATGATTTCTATTTTACAAAATACCAAACATATAAGTTGCATTAATTAATTTTATAATTAATTCCTGCTATCACAACAAATAGCGTGTTTTTAAGAAACAATTTATATCAAAAGATTGACAATTGTTTATGTCCAATTTCAAAGTGAAATTAATTCTAATGACCACCATTGGATAAAATGGTAAAAATATATTCTAATTATACTCTAAAACAACTAAATAGTATAATTTATCACTATAAATTATTTTGATTAAAAAAGTTGTTTTTAAGTATTTTTCACTAAAAAATGGAAGTTCTCAAAAAATTTAACATAGGATAATTTCGATAGTACGAATACAAAAATGAAGTCCATTTTGAAATATAAAATTTCTATAATTTTAAAAAGTGGGTATTAATATTCATAACGGCTACTTTGATTAGTCACGGTGTGTTAAAAATCGAAGTTTCGTACAATGCAAGCTATTGCATTATTGAATGAGAAGTGTATCGTGGAAGCTCGGGGTGTTACAACATCCATGGAAGTAGAGGAGTGTGGGATTTCATAAAACCCATTGGGAGGATACAAGAAGGATCATTAGGCATATATTTCATGTTGAGTGTCGGTGGTGGCATGAAAGGGGGTGAGTGGGTTAGACCAACATATGCGGTTCATACTATGTATAAAGGTGCTGACCCAATGGCCGAATCGATGTGTGGTATACATGAAATTATTTATTAATGAGGACTTAGCTGAAGGTGTGAGAGATGTGGTATGTATGTCATGTGGGAGTTTTTTACCAATAATTAAAATATTTATGGGCAAAAAAGTACCATCAAATATGTATAATTTGAGCCACATGATTCACCCACCATTGTGTTTAGATCTTAATAAGGATTTTGTTTCACGCTAAAAATCCAGGATTTGATTATCAATTTTCTAGATAACGTTAGTGATCATGACAAGATAACGAGTCTATCAAGTTTATATTAACATCATTATAGAAATCTAAGCCTTTCATGCATGCACTAATGTGAAGAATATGATTGGGAGGAATCTAAATGAGGTTTCGAAGGATAGTTCATACATTTGATATGAAAATATAAATTTTTATGTGTGAAATGGAATGAATTTATCATTTTATGAACATAAAGATATTACAGTAAGGAGTAGTTTACCATGAATTAAATAACACCAAGTTATCATTAAGGACCCCAGAACACCTTGAGAGGGGAGGTGTGAATCAGGGTACTGTCTTTTTCTTTTAAACTGATGGATCTGGTTCCCATGTTGTTATAAACCTGTTAAACCTATCTGATGAGAGAGTGAAGAAAAAATCACATGAAAAGAAAACACACAAAATTTTTACTAGATTCAACATGAAGGGCTATGTAAAAAATGAACATGCAGATAGGTTTTTAGTTATACAAATTACACAAATCATCAATAGGTTTTGACTAGAAAAGTTTAGAATAGTGACTCAATGCCTGGAACACTGACTTTATAAGGTTTTTGGGATATGAAATTGTGTCTCTCTAGTCACTTCCATTGAAATTCCATTTCTCTTTTTGATGGGATGAATCTGAAATTAGTTTATCGACATGAAACTTACTTTAAAGGTATGGAATTAAATCATGAATCCTCCACTACTGATGGATGCTCCATTGATGTTATATTTTTACTGATAGAAGAAATTCACTTTCCCACATACAGATAATTCATGAACTACCCATCCCAAACTAACTTTCTTCCTCTAGGTACAACTAACCTTCCTCTGCGTAATTCCCTGCTTCACGTACTACCCTGATCTATGACATATTACCCTGCTATGTATACTCCTCCACTCCATGTAGTGCGAATTATTCCATTTCAAACCACGCTACTCTGAAGACTATCTCTTCTTCCTCTTAGAGTACTGCATGAAATTGGAGGACTAGGTTATATTTTCGTGTACTGGCTCTCCTACGTAGACATTTATTCCTACAATCTAGCCGTCTTCCTCTGTATAGAGTCTTCCATGATCTGTTTTGGACATCACCAAATTCTTTTAAGATTATAAATTTATGTCTTCATGGGGGTTTCTTCCCAAAAAAAACTTCGAGTTTTTTTTTAATTCTTCATAGATTTTTCATTTCCAATACCCATCACAATGAAGGTATTAGTGCTCCTTATATAGGTTAGATATATCGGAAGAATATGCTAACCATGATTAACCAAATCATCATTGTGGAACCTCCTTCACCACATACCATACAACTCCCATGAACTATATCTTCTATACGGTCCATATTCCACCATTATCCCTTGGTGGATTAACAAATCACCCCTCATTTCTGAAAACATCACCCTTCATGGTTCCTTAAAAAATCGCATCAATTTCACAAACAACATGCTATCCTGTGAACTGTTTTCCTTCTGCAAACTGCATGCCTTTCTATATTCCTCCTTTTCTTTGTGAACTGTATATCCTAAATGATCCATGTTTCATTACCACTACATGGTTCAAAAATATCCATTCAGTGTACTATACTTCATGAACTATGAACAATTATTTGAAACTAGTTTGTGGTTCTCCATTAATTTTATAAAGCTCCTCCATTTTCCAAAACCAAACTCTGGGTTTTGAGGCCAAACAAAATTGGAAAACACTAGGAAACGACACCCAAATAAATATTTCTTTCAGACTCAATTGAAAGACCATATTCCTTGGAAAATCCTTTATCAATCCAATGTGGATTGACAAAAAAAACTATAATTAATTCCCAACAAATAATTATCTTGGTTTCAAATTATTCATCAACATATTTCAAATAAAACCAATGTCAAATATTCAAATTCCAAAATATATAGGGATATTAATATTTATATCTACCCTTAATTATTTTCCGCCATTTATTCACTAAATAAAGGAATGAGATCCAATGCTCTTAACATATAAATACTAAATATGTGATGGAGAAAAAATAGTTACCACTCATGATTTCTTTAAGAGATATTGTTTTCTTAAAATATACCATATCCACCATTCATTTTACATGAATAGAAAAAGAGATTCATGAAACACTCATATATTAAAAAAGTGGTGTTTTGCATAAAATCATACTGTGCAGAAGAACCACATAGTACATACATGAAGTAGTATTATTCCATGAAATCATGTTATTTTTCATTCTTTAGGATTGCATGATTTTTTATTTGTAACAAAAGCTTTTTCTTGAGTATCATAACCCCACAGTTATATTTCAAGGTGTATCATGAACTCAGATAAAAAAAATATGTAATAAATAGTACTTTAGTATTCATACTAAAATTCATTATTTTCAGAGTTGAATGCTTGTTCTATGAAAATAATAAGTTTCTTTCAACTGTTAGTACTTTTTAAAAGGAATAGATAAAAAAACATGTGTGAATGGGTGAAGAACTAAAGAAGGTTGTGTGTGTGTTTGGGTTCTCAATTTTATCATGTATGTATACAATGACTCCCAATCATATAAAATATTTTTGGAAACTAAAATAAAAAGGTATCCTCAATTGAAATACTAAACAGAATTGAAATAAAAAATTAAATAATAAGAATAATTTATTTTATATGCAATAAAAACAAGATATTATCATGCAACACATTCATGAAGCTATTTTCTACTAGTTTTAATATGTTCTTGAGTTATGAATGATCATTATCACATGAAATGATATTGAATGTGAGTTGTAAATAATATGAATAAATATTTTATGCTCCAAGAAAAATAATAGAGAATTGATGTAATAAAAATTATTGATATTATTTATCAATTAGTTTTTTGGTTTTAGTGTATACTAATATTCATACCATTAAGACTGAATACATGAAGAAGTGAATAAATTACTGTAAAAATCTATTTTTAGGTGAAGAATAATAAATAAAAGGAGATATAATAAGATATATGCATATATTTATCATTGATAGATAATATAAAGAAGATACAGAATCATTTTGTTTTTAGATATGTAAAGGAGAAGTTTCTTTCATGTTGTCGTGCAAGTAATAAGTTAATATGTGATAAGAGAATAAAAAAACCCACTATGAAATCTAATAGAATTATTATCTAGTGGAGTAATTTCATGGGGTTAAAATGTACATAAAAAAACATAGTAAATTCTATTTATACAATAAATATAAAAAACGTACATTCCCTACCATTTGACTATAGTGAAATGAAATTGAAAATTTATACCATTTTTTATCATAACCATATTATATAATTAGTTTTGTGTCATTAGATTATTTAAAAACCTTCCAAATAATATCTTTTATTAATGAGTAGTGAACCTTGTAAAAATATTATGTTCCATATTTACAGTCTTTAAAATACCTTCATGTGATATAGGAAAATTTAATAATATATTCATGACCCTAAATAATATTTAAAAGTGATAAATGATATAATTGGTGAAATATTTCCCAAAATTAATTAACCTCCTCTCCCTTAGTATTTAGTATATCCCAATGTTTTCCTCTAAGCCTAAATATCACCAATCATTAGACTAAAATAGTTAACTACTCATTATAAATGGATTCATAGCTAGATCATAGGATTCTTTAGAATCTCTATAATATCCAAAACAAAAAATTGATCGAAATATTTTTAGGTGTCATGAGACATCACAAAATTAAAACATCCCACACCCAATGTCACAATTACCAATAGCTAGACCCATGAATCCTTGGGAATACTCATTAGATACAAGTATTTTCAACAAGCTCTACTAGAAATATCTTATGGGTGATCTAGATAAACCATAATAATGATCATCATAAAACATAATATAGTTATCATTTTCACCGAAATATCTTTCTAGATCCAAGATAGACTATGAATCCTATGGAACTATTGTACCTGTGTCATTATATATAGACATGAGGTTGAATATGGGTTCCCCAGGTATCCTTCACATAGACCAATAACGAGATCCCATGACTAAAATTGGGGATCATTTTCAACTTCAACATATCTATGTTATATTACATCAATATCATGAGAGGCTCTAAGGATAATTCCTAGAATGAACCCATTATCATCCACCATGTAACTATCATATAATATTTGTCTTATAATCTAGATCCTAGGTGGTACCTCAAAACATCCCCATTTAGTAAAATAAATTATAAAACATAAAAAATTCTTAGGGTTGTTTTAACACTTTTACACAATATTAAAATCCATATACCCATGGTCATATATGTTTTTATAGGTTTTATGATGGAATATACTACCATTTATACCCAATTCCATAATGAAGCTTCTTAGGTCAGGTCAGTCAATTATGTACCTACTAGGGTCCCCTAGGTCAAATCAATGGAGAAAAACTATAGCATCCAAAACCCAATTCAATAATATGTAACTGAACTAGGTTGAAAAAATGGCCTCAAAAAAGACTCCCCATAAGATAGTGGTTTCTGACTAGTAGTAGTGGCCTTAAGAGTGTTAGTGGGGAAATAATTCTCTTTAGTCAGAGTGCTAAAATCTGGTAAATAGTAGATAAAATTGACATAAATAGTGAAATAATAATATGAATTGTTGTAAGTAGACAAAAATAATCCATATAATTAGCACAAGTTTCATATACCAAAAATATTGTGTCATGATACTTAATAAGAAAAATGTGGAATACTTGGTATATTGAGTAGAAAAAATATACCACATGCTATACAAAATAATAGCACAAAAATAATTCTCCAATAGTATCATAAAAATAATCATGGTCTTATGCTCCCATAATACATCATAACACTGAAAATCATGCTACCATAGATGGAAGCTTACCTTTATCCAAAAATTCATCCAAAAAATTCCATTTGGGTACAAATTAGTGGCCCAAATAGGGTTTTACATATAAATAGTATGCCACCATCAATGTCTTCTAATGTGATCTATCTAGTTCATATAATATTGAAATGTTAGTGGACCCTCCTAAATATACCTTTTTTGATATAATTCCAGATATCTCGGAACATGGGTCACCATATATTTATATAATCACAAGTATATATATATATATATATTAAAATATATTTATATATGTTCAGTCTATACGTAGTATCATATGTATCCGTATATATATATATGAAGTACTATTTAGGTCATAATGCATAACTCGTGTGTCTACACAAAGTCATCTGATTATCATGTTATAGAATAGGTTACCAAACTATGAATTTGATCTATGGTACAAATGTAATAATATCTAATAGCCCAATGAATAATGTAAAATGTCATTTTTAATAACCTCTAGGGGAATATAAAACATTTTTTACACCATTAAAAAGATTATGAGAGTTGTAATTCCCAACATTACATGTCAAGGGAGTGTGAAGCATCTCTTAAAAAACAATCATTACCCATGTATCAACATCCACTATATATGGGAGAGTAATATTAACAACATTCCATCAATTATTTAATGCTTTATCAGAACCCAATATAATGTTTCCAACAATTTTTTATTTATGTAGAAAAGGGTGAAATAAATAGTTAATACAATGGGCATGGTACATGGTCATAAAATTAACTCTAATTACATTTAATTAAGAAATTCCATATAAATTTTCAAGATAAATGCACATTAGGGGGGTGTCCATAATATAATTTATATGGACAATGGAATTTTATAAGTAAAACTCAAGGGTTTTAAATAGTCGAAAGGAATGTCCTCTGATGTAGAAAAGAGTGTAAACATGCTTTTCTAGCCTGGAAAACAATACAATTAAAAAAATATATATTTTTAAGTCCATCGATGTAAGGAAAAATATCACAGCATCATGATACATGATATATTAAAATAAGACATATGGGATAATTAATATTCCACCAACCTTATGGTGGTATGTGACTCCTTTTCATGTATCATCTGTATATTCTTTATAGATCAGAATGAATAAGTGAAATTGAATGATGCCAGGAAAATAAGGAATATTATATCACATGGAAATATCATTCATGATGGAATGATAAATGTAGAATAGAAGTATGAGTACATAAGATAATATCAATATAAATCTAACCTAACTAAAGACTTGATTTTGCACTCGATACAAGGACATTCAAAAATTTAACGGAGGAGAAGATGATAACATAACGTGTGTGAGAGAATCTATGAAAAAGGAATGATAATTAATGGGTTTAAACTTAAAATAATTAAAGAATTTGGTGATGGGAAGAGGTTTTTAGTAACTATCTCCAAAATCATGAATTCATAATCAAAGAATTTACTCCAAAACCATTTCATATTCTTGGACTATTCATTAGTCATTGTGTTCTATTTTTTCTCATGAGTACCTATGAAACTAATTTACTCCCTATACCCAACTAGAGATTTTATATAAAATGATAATCCCTATCTAATATGATAGAATGGGGAAAACGATGAATCCATATAACCTCTCCGATTTAAATCCTCCCATGTTCAGCCACTAAAATTATACCTCTAATAAGTACAATGTGATTGAACCTTTTCAAACATTCAAGGATAACCTATAACACACCACTACCTCAACGAGTTTGTGGAAAACCCATCACAAAATACATTGTGAAGTTATCTCATTTCCATCTCAAAATGGATAGAGTCTATAAATGTATTGCAAACCACTGGTGCTCCACCTTAACCTACTAATAGATGAAACCCCGTATAATACAACAAGATATATGCCTCTTAATTATTGTCTATGGAATGCCTCTTAGCACAACCTAGAAATTCCATGTTTACATCCCATGTATAGTCATGAGAATCCCACATAAATTCATACCAAATGTTTGTTGGTAAACATAAATTTCCATGAATGTATAGAAACTCATTATCATTAATTAAGCAAATTGGTGGTGGGTAATCACTTGAGACACTCTCTCTTGGGACTAATCCACTTGGATCAGAATGCTATATAATCATTAAAAACTCCATAAACATATTTCACTACAATGGCTACCAAAACTGGTTTCCCTAGATACTCATGAAACCCTATATGAATCTCATAAAATTGATCAATCACCCACCACACAATACAATACTCTTGACTGGCCTAGGAAAACTATTCTGGTTCATATCATCATCCAATGCATTACCATTCCATGGTCTATAAGTGAGATCAAAGTTGAATTCTACCCATATGAACTATCTAAAATCAAATTCATGCTGAGTTGAAATATATTTGAGGCCTTGATGGTCAGTTTAAATAAATTACCATTCTCCCAATTAATAATTCATCCATTAGAATATGGAATGAATAACATCTTGAAAATCAAGGTTATGTTTAGAAATTACATTATAATGGTATTAGTTGGATTAACATTTATTCTATATCTCATTTCCCTACATCAGAATGGATCATATTTCGATGCATAATACTTCATAATAATCCATATAGCCTCTTTCATCCTCAGGTAAAATCAGAACCAGAACAGAAATCAATATCTACATCATATTTCAGATGACTTTATCATTATATTTAGATAACACAAACTAGATAACCATATTTTCCATTCTTATAAGAGGCTCCAAAAGGCAAGATAGATCATGAATAATGTGAATATAATAAAAATAAATCACAAGTAACCACTTAATTTCAATGATATTGTTGGGTTTTTTTTACTAAACTATTATTCTCTCCTTACTAGGGTCAATGGACACACCTTCCTTTGCGATAATGTAATCCATGAAGTAATCCTTGTCAATAAAAAAGTAGAATTCTATGATCATAGCATATAAATGGTGCTCTCTCAGTGTATTTTATATGATCTCATGATGTTTGGGATGTTAGTATCTGGTATAAGAATACACGAAGACTTTTTCTATGATTATCATTACAAATGAATCAATATATGAGGGAAAACCCCAATTTATCAGGGAAGTAAAAAATTCAGGCATGTTCAAAAGTCTGAAAGCCATCAATAAATACTCAAAAGGCCATATCTACTAAAAATTTTCAAACATGGTATATCTGATTATCTGAATCTCACATATTTATAGCATGATCATCGATCGATCATTGAGAATATCCCCTGTCTTCAGTGTAGGTTGAATAGATATTATGTTCGAGGTATAGGATATCAGTTCCTGTCCCTAGGATAATTAATATTTTGTTAGTCTAAAAAAATCATGAGGTTCCCAAATTCATTTTTAGAAAAAACGTATGTGAACCCCAAATACATGTATTGGGTCATATTAAACCTTTTACATCCATATCTTCTAACTGTATCTGGAGCTCATGAATCTCTATAGAAGCCACCATGTAAGGAGTAATTGATATTGGTGATACACAATACACTAGATCAATATGGAACACTACCACTCTCTCGAGAGGTAGTCTATAAAAGGTCATGAGGGAATAAATCCCTACAATGGTTCACTAGTATAGGGAAATAAATTTGGAATACCCCCTAATCACACATGAGAAGATTAGCAATATGTGATACCACTACACCAATCACATGATGTTAAGGACTGTCTTAGATTTTTGATACATACTATAACACCTTAGGGATATAGTTACTTCCCTCAGGTGATTAGAATATCACCCTCCATTGATAATAATAAATATAGCCTTGATAATGGTATAACAACTCAATTCATGAGAATGATGTCAAAATCAGTCAACTATACGATGAAAGCTACCCAAAAAATATATACAAATCATTAGGTGATAATCATTACATCGACATGTAATCTTAGATCACATTCTCAAAAGAGTATCCAAATTCATTAACCCAAAAATTACTAAATTTTAAGCCCAAAAATTTTATAATATCGATAGATTTAAAATAATGAAAACACCTCTACTAAAAATTGTAGAAAATAAAGTAGATTATAATAGAATCATATTCAAAGATCACATTTACAATAGCTTAGAGACAGTGGATAATTTATTACATTGCCACTTGTTAAATAGAATAAAATCCCAATAGATTCTAATTTTTAGTAGTCTAGGTAAATTAGATACATACATTAATTTTATAATACAATTGAAAACATAATGTAAAATGTGGTATATTCTTTTAGTATTCCATTATTCCCTTTATCATATCCACATATATCAATCAAAAAATACTTTCTCATATTAAAAAATATAATAAATAAGAAATATTTTAGATCAAATTATTAGTAATGGTGCGTATACAATGAAATCTATCATGATTAAATAATCATAAATAATATGTATAGGTAAATAACTGAACAAATTCAATTTAGACATTATCTTGGGGATAATATAGTAATAATAAATGTTGATAAAAAAAGCCACATAAAAATCACATGAGATCATAACCTATCCATGGAAACTCGAATAAAAAGAATAATAACCTAGAAATCAATTACTAAATTCATAATGATGGAATGGAGAATACCAGGAAACTAAAACATGTTTTGCATGCCTCACCTAAGACATATGAAAATACAATCAAGTCATTATTCCATGACATCTGAATAAATGGGTAAATACTTGTAAAGAACCCAATATAGTTTGTCTCTGAATACATATCAATGCATGTTGGGGATTTTATGGGCCCCACCAATCACTTAAAATGTCTAATGCATTCCTCATATGAATAAATAAAATAACTTAATCAAATTGATTTTACAAAATCCATAATTTTCTGTATTAGATGAACTTGTCGTATGGAATATCAACAATCTCCCTAGTCAATTTGATTCTAAAAAATAAAAATAAAAATTATGAATAGTTTCATTAATGTACATACTCAACATATTATTCAACAAATGTTGTGGAAATATTTGAAAAAACATTAAAGAGTTTACTTGAATCTTTATTGACAAAAATAACCATTTATGTTCAAAATAATTTTTAAAATTTGAAAACAATGAACATAAAAATTTATTAATTTTTCATTAAAAATAACGTTTAAAAATGAAAATGAATATCAAATAGTTGATGTGGAATGATGTTTCTAAATTCCATTCATTATGTGTATGTTAAACAAAAACTCATTCACAGTTTTCTAAAAATGTCAAAAAGTACCTCATTCAAAAAACGAAATGAGGATTCCATTTATTTTTTTAAAAAATTATATAATAGTTAAAATAGAATTAAAAAAATAATTGAAAAATTTGAAAAATATAATTTTAATACATTTATAAAAAAAAATTTTGTAGAATACAAATATTCATCAATTGACACTTGAAAATAAACAATCGTAAGTAATGATGATATTATGAAATAAGCCCTTACCATTTGGATTTATTTTTAATCACAATCCCCTTAAAAAGAAATTAAATTAAATTTTAATTTAAATACAATTAATAATATTAAATTAATGATATAATATATCAATGGCATATTTTTTACACCACACAAATGATATAAGTGGTGAAAATGGAAGATGTATCATAAAAGGGAAATTGCGACGAGAAACCCATAGCCTTGGGCCGAAGTGCCTCATATGCTCTATTAACCATGTAAATAATAAATTTATATTTATTAAACATATATTATAATATCTATAATTTCATATATTATATATTTATGAAATATTACAACATGTTTGGTATTGATCTTAGTACAATTGTCATTATTTCAGGTGTTAACTCATTTGTTTTTCATGTTTTTTTCAATTCGGTAGTTTCAGTACATGTAATTTAATTTTTTTTCCATAATTTATAAAATATTATTGATGGTGTAAATATCATATATATTCAATATTTATATAATTACATTCATCGATAAAATATATAGATATAGAAATAAATCACACCGGTCATAGAGATAGTAGGTCATATATATGTGTGAATGATGGTTTTATTTTTTGATAAATGGAATGAAAGAAAGTAAAATAATAGTTATCCTTTGAAGAACCATTATTTTTTATTATATATCATATATATTAATTACTTCCATATTATCAATATCCATGTAAAGTGGCGATGAAAAATGATTTACATCGCAATGTGGGGATGATAATATGTACTTTAACATGAGCAATGTTTTCGATTTTCATATGTTTGAAAGGAGATATATTATGGTTGAAACATAATGATAACAAAATATCATTATACTAATTATACTAGAGTTTTTATATTATGATGGGTACAAACCATGTAGAGTAAGTAGAAAAAAATGAACCTAAAATGGATATTAAATACTATTACCTCTTATTCATTGGAATCCCATTAGATCACTTCTTAAGGGACATAGTATTAATATTTTGGTAGGAAAAAAAATAAAAGAAATTGTCTATGTGTGTTTATAAAATTAATATTTATGGTTTGATTAATCTATATGGCTCAATGTTGTGTAATGATGTGAAAGAATGGGATCTCTTTTATAATTGAGCGGAAATAAATTCTTGATATTTCATAAAATATTGAACTAATTTAATTTATTTCTATTGTAAAATTAAATAATGAATAATATAATTGTAATATATTTTTATGATAATTCAAAATACTTGTATAAAATTAAATTTTTACATGTTTGGAAAATTTTTTCAACCTTACCATTTAGTTTTAACACTGTATTAGTCGTTTTCCTAATTAAATCTCAATTAAAGGGTTTTACATTCTATGGGTATATACCAAGAAGATCTAGAGGCAGGAGAACCTACTCCGAGGGAAATAATGTAAAATAATAAAAAGTGAGCTACAAGACATTACAAAGTTTCTTTACAAAGACGAGTGTAAACCTCACCAGTATAATCTGCATGAGCAAGACTTTCACAATACTCAAGAATGACACCAGACCAATTAGAAAAAACATCCGAGATTGCACCCTTTAATAGAGAATCTGCAACATGATTGGATTCATGAAAAGTTTGCATGACCTCAAGGGAGGGAGAACTAGTAAGTAGAATAAATTTAGCCCAGACTGGCTACATCTTCCATGGAACATTTGTTGAGCAGTCTTTGAGAATTTTAACTACAACAGAAGAGTTTTATTCGATCCATAAGTCATGCCAACCGAAATAGACAACATACCTTATCGCTTTTATCATAGCCATAGATCTGCTTCCATGGAAATCCATTACCAATGAACTGAAGAAATAACCCCTTCAAAAATCACCTATAGGTACGGAAAACACCATTGCAACCAGAGGGACTAGAAGAACCCAACACAGCTCCATCAACATTTACTTTCATCCAACAAGGGAGGGGAGGTATCCAATTAACATACTTCAACATCAGAGGAATCTTCATCCTTCCATTAACACCAAGAGACCTCAACAGAATAAGGTCAGAGACATCATTTATCATAGAACCGATTTTAATGATAGAGGCAATTCATATGTTGAAATGAATAGAAAGAACACCCCCATGGAAAGAGGGATTTGTGATACTAAAAATCATGGAATTTTTAGCCATTCAGTTGAAATCCAAATTCTCGACTGCTGTTTTCAATAGAATATCATGGTCCAGCTTGCTACATTCTGCACTGCAAATAGATTGTAGGAGATCCTCCATAGACCGAAGCAAAAAATGGCAATGGAAAATTCCCTGCATATAGGCCCAAAACCTGCAAGAAAGGGTACAATAGATAAAAATATGGATCTTGGTTTCATCTACTTCCAAACATATGTTTCATGCCACAACCAGTTGAAACTTACAACGCTGCATCATGTGTTTAAAGGGTCTTCCGCCTTTCCAGATCCACTAGACCGACAGTGATTGAGTTGGAGGTATAAATGGTTTGCAGAAGTATTTAACCCAACTGTGGGGGGGGCAACAAATTACTAGAAAAATAGTGTATATAGCACTCCATTATGGTGAATCAGACATTCACATTAGGCTTCCAGACTAACACATCATGATCATTAAATTAATTTTGAGAGGCCTTGAAGTGCATGTGGTTGGGCCGAATATCTTGAAACCCTATATGTACATAAAAATCTAAAATCGTGGAAATATTTATAGACGCTGGGATGATAATTTTCTCATAGAATGGTCAGGAACGCCAAGGGGTGGTCCAACATATTTAATTTAACTATCTAGACACTACCCATTTCAAAGAAACCATGATATTAGAGAAGGCCATCATCAAAGAAGGCCAAACAAAGGATCTGAGGTAATTGTTGTATTTGTTCTATAATTTCTCAACAAATCTATTTTTCAAGAATCCCATGGTTGAATTTGGGTTTGATATAAGGTTGCAAGAGAATTTTATGATCAACATATCATTGACTAATTTGATATCATTAATACCCAGCACACCCATTTGTGCTGGTTTAATACAGTTCTTCCAAGAAATTGTCACCAGCTTCCACTAATGAATAGAACAAGTCCAAAAAAAAATTCTAATCTGGCTACTTAACTCCTAAAACAATGTTATGGGCCATCTGTAGAAATAAAAAGAGTAAAAAAACATTGAATTTGTGACTGATTTGGCAAGACATATTCTCTCTGCCTAGGACATATTTTACCCTTTCCATGATGCCAACTGATTAGTGATTTTTAAAGCAATGCTTTCCAAATGACAGTTTTTGACTCTGCCCAAGAAAAGTGTTACACCAATGTAGTGGAAAGGTAGATACCGTCTTCGAACTCCAAGCCTCCTGGAAATTTTTTTTGCCTTGATATTGGGATCTCTTCAACAAATAAGACAAATGATTTTCCCCAGCCGATGACTTGCCCTGCAACCTCTTCATAGTGGAGAAAATTTCTTTTATACATGATATAGTTCCTTTATCTGCTCTTCCATAGAGAAATATGTAATCAGCATAAAATAAATGTGATGGACCACAAAAATACCTTACAATTATAATCTATTTATGCCAAACAATGTGGACTAGTTCAGTCAGGCTCTAACTATGATAGTCTTTCGCAATAGAAAATAGTATGCTAGAGAGAGGGTCACCCGGACTGACCCCTCTTAAATATTGGAAAAACCTCTAGGAGATCCATTGACAAGAATGGATAACCTATCACTATTGAGAATGAACCCAACAAGATCAATGCATTTCAGTGAAAAGCCATGCATTTTAAGAATGGTGAAAAGAAAACTCCATTTTATGGTGTCAAAGGCTTTAGAAATGTCAATGTTCAAGGCCATATTTCCATCATTCACCTTTCACTTCATTGAATTCACACATTCAGAGGTAGTGAAAAGGTAGGTTTCTATATTCCGTCCTGGGAAAAAACTGAACTGGTTACTTGATATGATCCCCTTTCCAACATCACCAAGTCATTTAGTCATGATTGTACTAATCACTTATGGTATGGTGTTCCCAATAGAAACGATCCTAAAGTCCTTAATGTCCAGGGAATTTCCCTTCTAAGGGATTAATGGTACGAAGTTTGACTTCATACCAAAAGGCATGTATGCTGATTTAAAAAAATCCCTCACAGAAATTATAACATCAATTCGTACAATGTCCCAATAAAACATAAAGACCTTATTGGTGAAGCCATCTCAACCAGCAAAACTATCAGTATTCATTGAAAAGATTACATAATGTACCTATTTTTCATTAGGGATATCAACAAGTATCCTATTTTGATATTTTTCAATGGACGACTCAAAGCATTGGACAATTTTCTCAAAAATGTCATTACGAGAATCTGAATACAACCTCTCAAAATATGTTATCACAGCTTCTGCAATATAATGTTTAGAATAGAAAATAGTTCTATCAATACAGAAGTTTTTTGAGGCTCCTCTTTGTATTTTTCTCTCTATTAATGCATTTTGGAAAACCTTGTGTTTCTTTCCCCTTCATTGAGACATTTTATGTTGAATTGATTCTAGGTTAACTTCTCTTTCAAGATCAGCTATTTATCCAGATTTGAAACAGCCCAGATTTCTTATTGAGAATGAAATTCCTAATACGTATTTTTGGCTTGGTAAACTGATAAGACATTTTCACTATCTCTGATTTCACCATACAAGGAGGAAAATTAATCCTTACTCCAGTGTTTCTGCCTTTCCTTGACTTCATTAAGTTTACAACATAAGCTATGAGATGAACTCCGCAAATGAATATTCTTCCAAACATCCATGATAACCTCTCTACATCCAGGGATAACTAGCCATGAGTTGTTAATCTTTATGGGTAGGGGGGTTGACATTATTATATTGATATTTTCATCAACAGGGATAGAATTATGATAGAAATGCAGTCTTGGAAAAGTCCTCCCAGACACATCAGGCCCATCATTCCAACCATCAACATGAACAAAGAACCTATCTAATTTAATTGACTATAACCGATTATCAGTGTACCAACTCCATGTATAGTCAGCACCAGCAAGGGAGACCTCAGAGAGACCACACTTATCAATGAAAGATATCAGGTAAAAAGCTGAAACTAGAAAAAACATTTCACCAGTTTTTTCATCATGCCTCAAAACAGTATTAAAATCACCCAGGAGAACCCCGCTGGGGTTCATTCCCTGAGATATACTAACTAAATTTTTCCTCAATGACCTTCTTCTTGTATAGAGGATAGATTCATAAACAAAGGTCACAACAATAACGACAGTATTAGTATAACAAGATATTGTTACACATTGGAATTCAACTAGAACAATGTTGATAATGATGTTGTCATTCTTGAGAACCCATAATGATTAATAATTTCCATCAAAATAACCAATTTCAATAAAATAGTATCCCTAATAATCCCATTTGAATGAGCTCCAAATTTAAAATTTCAAATTTGGTTCAGCAATACCCACTAACAGGGGTATATGGGTCATAATAAAATGTCAATGGGTCCTGACCGCGGGAGTATTCCTAATTACATAACTATTTCAAAATAGGATTTTCATTTTTTAGACTGGTGCCTAGTTCTAGAACCATCATTAATTATAGAAATTTCCATACCAAATGAGAGAACATTAGTGTCATCATAAGTACCTGTCATTTGATCAATTGAGGTAGACCCATCCTCCTACCCAACAGATTCCTCAACATTTATAAAGGAAATGTATCAGTAGATTCAACATGATAGGTGATCAGTCTAGCAGGTGACTTCATTTTAGCAGACTCTGAAAACCATACATTCAAGAATTCACCTATAATGGTAGGGCCACCACCTGGTTCTGGAGCAGATTTAGCTTGTCCTATATACCGATTTCCAACATCCTCGGTATAAAATTGAGCTGGATCTTCAGAAGGTTCTTCTAGAGCACTATCAGGGATGCTGACAGGGTTGTCAAAGGGGATAGTAACCTAAATTATAGATTTAGAAACCAGACATGCAATCTGATCATCATATTCCATCTGATCCACTATAGGAAGAGGTACCAAATCAACAGACCCAAGAGAATCAGAGTCTTGTGCATATGCAGGACTCGATACTACCTGCTCATCACCATAATTCACAATTTCTTTGAGGGTGATAGCATTGATATCACCACCAAAATCAACATTCTCAGTGTTATTCATAATAACTATTCACCCATCATTAGTGGATCCATTCACTGCATTAGGATTGGAACCATCAGAGTCCGTTATCTTCCCCATATTTCTTCTACTTCTTTCCTCATCATGTCCTAGAACTTTACAAAAGTTTCAAATATTATATCAGCTGCAATCAGAGGCAACATGTCCAAATAAATGTAAATTTAGGAAAAACTTGGGCTTTCATTCATAATAGATGCCGAGGGTGAGACTATCATCATGAGTGGTCATTACCACTTCCTCCACAAGTGTTGTTTACATGTCATCATCAACAAGAATTCTCGCATAATGCCTAATGGTAGGGTTCTCAGTCTGTCTATACAACCTTATGATATTACCAATAGATGAACATATACCCAATAGCATTTTAGGGTTCCATTACAGCCAGTTTTGGTTCCATACACTTATCCAAAGTTGCGCAAAAGTATTCATAATAGCATTGGTGTCAAAATTTCGATCCCATTCATGAAGTCTAAGGAATCCTGGATTTAGGGGAACTGAACCATAACTCCAAGCATGTTGCTTCATCTAATTTGAAATAAATACGACATGGTAAAACCCACAGCCCATCACTATCATCTTCCAGTCAGAAAAACCATAAATTTCAGCCATCTTCTCAGGAAGTTCCTTGAATTTCCAGGGATTCACTCACTTATGAATAATAGCAAGAGCAATGATCGAGTACCTATAGAGCTTAATTCATTCTTCCACTACATTCTGGTTAGTGGAAAAATTTGAACTCGAACCTTTTCTTATGATATTTCTAGAAGAGACAGCCTCACATTCATGAAATGATGGTTTCCCACACCTTTAACAACATCTGCTAAACTCTTATTATACCCATTTGCCTCACTATGAACATCAGATTTTTTCTTCGCACAAAGACTGAAGAGGTCTTTATGAAAAAAGAAATTATCTACCTCCTTTTCGCAAGTACATTTCCTCCATGTACCCTCACCAGGATCCAAATCATTCGAGCTAGGTTTCGCACCCAGAGTACCATCACACATTTCCATCTCCTCCTTATCATTCTATGGGTACAGAATAAAACTATAACATTACAAAAGACACAGAAAAAGAAAAATGGAAGAGTATATTAGAAATATTACATTAATTTCGTTGAATATATGATATTAGTAATTTATATTATTTAATAAAATATTATTTTTTATAAAATAATTACATATCCATTTTTAGAACTATTCATGACTTTTACTTTTAAAATATCAAGACAACACTTAAAATTAGAATTTTTTTATTATACCACTTAAATTTCATGGTTATATATAAATTTAGTTTATCACATTATTTATTTCAAATTCTATTAGTTTAATTATTGTATATATCATTTATTCAAATTTCCATAACTTGAAAAATTATTGTGTCAACGTTGTGTAATAATTTAAGACAACCATTTATTCACTAAAAATAAAAAACAAATTACCACGATTAAGATAAATATTTTATATTTAAATATAATATTTTTTTTAAAATATTTTTTTGATAATCCCATAATAAAAATATTATAGTTATTAAAAATAAGAGTGTGGCATGTTAGACATTTCATGAAATAATTTTCCATAAAAGTTATATTATCATTAAAATGTCTATATAATTCTATAAAACCGAATAATGGATGATTATGGATGAAATGGAATCATACAATAATATTATATAATGTTTTAGGTTCATTTTATTGTCCATATCATTTTAGTTCTATCTTTAATTATCCGTTTTCACTTTTACAATTTTATCAAAAATTGATAAGATTACTATAAATATTGACCAATAATGAAGGAAAAATATTTAAAAAATCTCGACCATGGGAATTTAAATATTGAATAATGTTTTTAAAAATTTAAAGCAGAAAACCAAATGAATTTAATTTAAAATTAATCCATCAAAATTCAATGAAAAACAGTTTTTTAGGAAAATTTCCATTTAAATTATAAAAATGTTATCAATATAAATTCAACAATGATATTGATTTCAATGAAAATAATTGTATTATTAATAATAGAATATAAATGATATTACATTTTCTCTAGTTTGAAATCTAATAGAACACTTGAAATGGTAAAAATAAAATTATTTATTTTTGTAGAAATTTGCATTTTTCACTATTCATTGTAAAATACATATTTTCGAAAAAATATAGAAATTTCAATATAAATTAATTACAATTTGATTATTTTAACAATGATATTATTTTTATCAACTAAATTTTTTATATTTTTTTATAAATTTGTTATAATATTTTCTCAATAAAAATAATATTATAAGAAAACATTTTTTTTGTATCATAAAATAACATTACTAAAAATATATTAATTTTTTTATAAGAATTAATAAATACATTTTTTAAATAGTAGGTTGTATATATATATTATAAATCATTTAATACTATTCAGACACACCAATTTAATTTCTAGTCTATAATGGCCACATTTAAATTATATTTTATTGTTCATTGAAGATGTGTACTGCGTGTTGTATTTGCAAAAGAACTAGTATTTATAGTATTCTGGTTGAGTGCATCTCATGGTATCAAATAGAATGATTTTATTTAAAAATAATCATACTATAAAATCTTGGGGTTTTACATTATCTTTTAATCATGGTGTTTCATGTCATATACATTATTGAATATAATGTATGACATTAAAAATCGTGTGGTGTTACATTATTGGTCATATGGTAGAAGGACCTACCCTATTCCACTTTGATATAAGATGTATTTCATGATTCATTTTTGTACCAAGACCATGATCCACACCTTAGGCCCCACGGGTAGACTTGTTTTAGTAGTTATGTATCCCATAAGACTAGCTCCCATGGCCACATCCACCTCATCATCCTCATTAAGTAATATTAGTTCATCTTGCAGTCTGATGTAAGGATATTGTTCCTTCTCACAATCATAGAGTTAGGGTAGGCCCCTTATCACCAATTAATAAAGGAAATGTAATTGGAAGAAACTAAAGATAACAAATTTCTCCACATGATCAACATTCAACTGGATATCTTTTGGATTAGGGATTTATGTGACCAGGAATCCCACACTAGTGACATACCATGTAACTACTAACATATACCAACTCACTATAAATTCCCCCATGAGTGGACAAAAGGTTCCAAATTGGTCCATTAGATGATCTAGTTCCCTATATCGGTGTTGAACATCCCTGGCATACACTATCATCTCCCTTTTATTTCCTTTCATTAATGTAATATAGGTTCACTATCTAAAAAATGATAGTCAACCAAAAGATATTAACATGAGATCAAATTGAATATACAGGATGATCCTCAAACCATATAACTGTCATCAAGTCATCATCCGTGAGAGTCAACACAAAATATTATAGTTTTGTGAACTGAGGAGAAAACTACATCACAAACATATATCATTGGTCAAGGTCACTAAATTCAATATCATTATTAAACCATAATGTCTATGGAAAAAATAATCATAGAATTCCATTTGGAAATCATTCCATGAAACATAATTACAATGAATAGATTGGCTGGTAATTCCCCTCAATTTATTAGAGTAATCAAAAAACATGTTGGTTTCAAGCATTAACCTTCATTTTAGAGGTATATCCAAGTCCTCAAATAAAAATATTGTAGAATCCATCCATGAATAAGCTACATGGAATCCACCATTCCCGATGAATGTAGGTGTATTATACTACTATAACTCTAATTTCAAGTCTGTCATAGAAAATTAAACTCATATATCTTCCTTCACAGACTACAAAAACATTAGAAAACTCATTTAAAACTGATCATTGATGACCAGTTATGGTATACCATGTTTTGAAGCAGGTGGCTCTACCAGTGGTGATACCGATTGTTTAGGGACCACAACCTTTGAAGCATGGTCATCACTACCTTCCTAGAACTCGTCCTGAGGTCATCATGCTGGCATATTTCAACAATTTTATATTCCACACCACAAAACTATTTTTTATTATTTTAAATATCATAGATAAAAGAATTGGATAGGTATAAATATTTCATATACAAGATTCAACACCCATCTTCCTACTCCTAAATTAAGATAAATGTAGTTTTAGAATATTATTAGTCATAAGACACACTCACCACTACCCACTACTAAGGTTAGGTCATGGTCATGGTTCAATAACCTATATAAGGATCTTGATATATGGAGTTTAAATTTTATGTTAATCAGTAAAACACACTTTTCTTTTCTATTGGAATCCATATTTAATGGTAACCTTTATTTAAGTTTCCAAAATTCCGAATGTTAATTTTAATATATGTATATATAAACATATATTTATACTAGTTGAACATTATGTGTCTTCCATTATAATATTACAATGTCTTATGATTTATAAGTTTCAAGTGATACCTCATATAACTACAACCAGACTCTGTAATGATTTAAATAGTGTGTTCACCATTCCCAATTTATAAAGGCCTATGAAAATTATAAATTTTAATTAGAATGAATTTAATTTCAACTACTATTGTTTTAGACCATGTGACAAATGGTACATGGCTTTAACATTCCACAATTGGTTATTCAGAGTGTACCATTGATCTAGGTGGTAAAATGCCACTTATATTGATTCAATCACTTTAACAACCAATTATTAATCTCATTTAATTAAACCATTGTTCAATTTATTTGTATCTATCCAGGAACATATACAAATAATTGTAAATACATCCAAATAATAAAATGAGATTCACCTATATTGAATTAAATATGGCCTGATATTTGAATCTCTACATGCCTATGATGATTCATGCACAATACGTCATTCCCTATCTAGGATAAGGGTAAATGAGAAATTTAAAAATGTGACATCCAAAAACAAGTTCATGAATAAATGGTGACATCCTTATAACTATAAAAATAGAAATGAGTAAAATAACTCTCATCCTAGTAAATTTTTATTTTCCCTCTATATGGGTAAGGTACTCCTAAGACCTAGTTCATTACAAAATTTCAGTACTTTTTATTGTTCTAACTGACCATTCAAACATTGAACGAAAAAATCAAAAGCATCATTGATAAAAAAAATTAGCCTCCACTACCCATTTAACTCAAATGTAATCAAACCTAGTTGGCCACACCACCTCAGGCAGACCTCCCTATATGCTAGAGGTTATAGACAAGCAGAGAGGGCATATGGTGTGTATGTCAAGAGGCTATTCACTCTGGTTTTAGTGGAGAACAAATGCGAATAATAAAAAATATAAGTTTAAGAAGTTTAACAATAATATGGATTAAAAATAGTATAAATACATCATCAAGATAAATACCACCAGACTCAAATACAATAGATTCCATATCATGATAATAAAAAAAACAGGGAATACTTTTGAAAAAAATAATAATTCATAAGCAACATGTTATATAAAAATAAAAATGACCAAAATATATCTAGACGAAAATAACAAGAATAATCTTAGCCATGTGCTATTACACTATATCCTTGTTTTGAAAATCATGGAAATTGGAAGCCTCATCTAAATGATTGAAAATTTGAAAATATATTAATCTTCCAACTATTGTTGAATCAACAAGAAGGGTCAAACCACAGAGTGAATACGAGCAGACACTAAGGATACCCTTTTGGAATAATGTTCATGTAGAATAGTTCTTAATGTGATCAAAAACTAAAGAGTTATAAAAACATGATGAATATTTTAATAAACTATTTATATTAACTAAATCTATCTAATAGAACTAATATTTGAAATGGGGGAAAACATATGGAGGTGGAAGTGTTTGAATTGTGAAATCCATTCTAGTGCATTCAATTGAAATTATAAAATCCTCACATTTGAATATTTATTTATTCAGTTATCATAGATTTGAAATATAATGAAAATACTAACAACTATCGTTCTCTGATTTTAAATTGTATTCTAATTTCTCATAAATTATATGTCATTTCATTCTACATCCTGATGAAAAATTTTCACATCGCTATAGCACAAAGTAACATGGTAAAATACCACATCCCATTTCCAAAAAATTTAATGTATCTACATAAATCATGTTCCCACACATACGATTAATAATTAGGTACCACTCATTAATGATTGAAGGAGAACACACATAAAATAATAATATTTTTTTGATTAATATATTAATTTATTCAGAATTCTCTTGGGCGTGCGATCGAATTACAGATATATAATTTAACTAACGATCTCCCACCGATTATTACTTATTAAGTGTCACATGAAAGAGATCCAAAGAAATTGTTTAGAGTTCAAATGAAAATTAATTCAAACATATATATAATTAAATAAATAAACACACAATAATAATTAATTCAAAAGATAATCGAACATGTTTCAAAAATAATGACTTGTAATTACTGTCACTTTTGTTACAACCCTGACACAAAAGAAATAGTATGTCATCATGAAAACATGGAATATAAAATAATAAATAAATATTACCATTCCCATTACATCACAGTTGTCACCATAAGCCATATTTGATGATCAGAAAATCATAACCTTCAATCTGTGGATGACCGCAATGTCGAACTACACCATCGTGCCGTTGAAAAATTGATTTTATCTGTGATCACTATCTCCATGTTGTGTCAATATATGGAAGCCCAAGAGAACCTCAGAGGATTCCGATGATGTGCTTGAAGCACTTTTAATCACTCAGAATGATGGAGGTCAGCAAAGATGATGGTGATGGTGGTCCGCTGCAGCACCAGAGTGAGGTTGATGCATGGGGAATTGTTGTCTAAGAGATGGAAATAAGGAGTTGTGGTAGGCATGGTGCATGCCTGATGGATTCTGAATATTTGTTTCCACTTTCTAGTGTGTGAATAGAAGAGAGGAGTGCCTCGCCGGTCCTGCGACTAGGGTTCAGACAAAGGATAGCAGGGCTCATGTGAAAAGGGAGGGCCAGAGGCGATAGGGGGTGGGGTGAGTTGTGGTGAGGTTAAGGAGAGGAGGAGGATGGGTGGAGGGAATATGGGGTGGGGGTTGGAGGGGGTGGAGTGGAAGATGGGGTGAAATGGGATAGGGGCTGGGGCATATGGGATGTGGGGAGTGGGGAGTGGGAGGGGAGGTAGTACGGGTGTAGAAGAGGAATATGGGGAGAGGAAGCTAGGGCATGAGGGATGAAGGAGTTGAGGTGGGAATAATGGGATGTGGGGTGGAGAAGGGGAGTGGGCATAACACTTGGGTATGGGAGTTTGAGGGAATAGTGGGAGGGGTTGGGGATCCAAAAAATGAAAAAACGAATTAAATTCAAATTGAAATTAAAAATATTCAATCTTATTATCTTAAAGATAAATAATGATAATAATATTAATAAAAAATAGTAATAAAGATTATATATAAATTCAGTATTAATTTAATATAATACTATTATTAAATATAATAATAAACTAAAAAATTGTTTTTTGTTAATACGATAATAAAATAAATTAAAATAAAATAAATATTTAGAATTGAAATATATACATACAAGTAAAAATTAATAAAATAAAATAAACTAAAATTAGAAAATCTAATAATAATAATATAGAGTTAAATATTATATTTAAAATTAATATAACTAATAAAAAAATTACAAATATAAGTATATAAATTGAATAAAAATTATCAGAATATCATAAATACTATAAAAAAAATAAACAAAAAATATAAAAAATGGTCAAACTAATTAATTAAAACAATGTTACAAAATATTATAAATACTAGTCAAATCCATGTATATAAAATCCACTACACTTTAAGGTTTTCCCTCATGGGAAAAATAATCAGAATGACAAAAGTGGACCTATATAAAAATAAGAACAATAAAATTACATGTTCAAAATTATTCAATCTCTTTTACCCATAAAATGATGTGATTCATTTACAACTTCAATTTAAAAAAATTCTACCACTTTCATTCATTACAAAACAAGTATGTGTACTTATGTATCATGTGACCTACCTCACCATCACTCTCATATCTCAAAATATTTGATCAAATCCAAGAACAATTATTATACAATGCATGTTTACAATAGGATTTCACTGAATTTAAAATCTCCACTGGTGGAAATAAAAATATTTCACCAATCTCGAGGACTTCAAATTTGGTTCCAATTTTTTGAGGCTATTTGATGGTGGGAAACAAAAACAATTATGAAAATATTTTTCATAAAGGAGGTTGGAACCATGAAATAAATCCTTGATAAAGGTCAATAAAATGTTTCCTCAAACTCTCATACCCCCGCACTTAAAACATTTCTTATCCCCAAGAATATGATAATCTAATGTTTAAATCCATTTTTCATATATTTTACCACCTTTTTTAGAAAAAATCACTCAAATTAGATGGGAAGGAAAAACTGGTGAGTATCAACTCTAAAACCCCATGAAATAAGTTTCAAAAAAAATACAAAGTAATCATACAGAAGTACCATGTATTGTGTAACATCTCAATGGATGTGGGTCATAAAGAAAACAATTTAGCTCCTGGAGTAATGGATTATCACTTTAATAGGTATCTCCAAAAGTGAGGGTTACCGCATAATGACCACCAATGTACTCATTGTGGGAACCAAATTGATTATATATTACTATATCAAAATACATGTAATGAATGAGTCTACTATAACATATAACACATATGATAAGGATGGGATAGTTCCAATCCATGTGCCTCAAATTTCTCACTAACCCCCAAAGAAACCTAACCATGAATAAATATCTTCCCCAAAATTAGAATAAAAATAACAATGAAAATATTTATGAAATGGATAGGTAAGGGTATCTACATATGGGATCATCTTAAAAGCATACAAAAAGGCTTACAAGGGGTGAACGACAAAGAAAATTCAAGGGTGTCTCCATGGGTCAAAGATGATAAATAATCGAATAGATTCCATATTCAATTGAGTGAAAATATCAAAATTATTATCTCTTTGATTGAAAATAATATCATGTTAATGAAGAAATAAAATGGTTGAGATTCCCATAAGAAAAATAGTAACATATGATAATGTATAAATTGGTCAAAAGCCTCATAATTATGGATGTTAAATGTTGGACCACATAGATGACCACGACTACAAATAAGTTTCTTAAATATATATATATATATGACTTCGAAAAACATTTTCCAAGAATGGAATAATAAGACCAGTCATCTATTTCATGATTTCAAGGATTTAATCAATCCAATGAAGAATCATGTGATCAAACTACCAAGAGATACAAGTGGTATTTTCTTGACTACATTACAGAAAAATGCAGTGACTTTCATGTGGGTTCATCAATGACATAATTGTTAGATTTTTTTCATTATTATATTTTATTAGTTATTTTACATTGTTTTCATAGAAGAATTAAATATATAAAAATAAAACACATCACTTTGAAGGATTAGAAAGATGTGGAAAGACAATATTTATCTAATGAATCTCCAAAAATGATATACCTATAAAATCTGCACCTGGAAAATGCATACCCACATCATATCAAATGTGTCACAAAATAATTGAAGTCAAGTGGATGAAAAAAATATGTATCATTAATTGAAATCCACCGGGATTTCTGGAGAAAAAATATTATTGTAAATAAATTCCTTTTATTTAAAAAAATATATGTGAAATTAAATAAAATTTAGTGAGAAGAAAAAAATGATCGGTTTCCTCCCAATGATCACTAAGATTACTTTATCTTCATCGAAACATTGATGAAATTCAAACAGGATCAAACATAAATGTATACCATGCATATGCTTCTTCAAATGTTGGAGTTTGGAATCTATTCATTGAAAATGAAATGATCATTGAAGTTTCTCAATATCATATAGAATATTTTTATAAAGAAGGAAGGTTATAATGATATGAAAAAAGGAAAGACCATTGGGAATGAAAATAACTCCCATAAAAAAGGGTCACTAAATATTTGAATTTTGAACATAGGATGTCAGTATAAAGATCACGAATATTACCATTTTAAACATACATATTTTTAAATGTGCCTTCACCAGACCCATATAGTGGTCGAATTATATCCATCACATCCTTGAATGTTGTATTTGTGTTGACAATGTATCTCAATTCATTTTTACTCCCAACCACTAGGACAATTAAATCCATTGGATTCTAACACAATTCATGTTGAATGGTTTCATTGGTTGTTCTAAGGTAAACAATATTGTTAGCATATGTTGTCATTTAAGGTGGAGTATTTTTAACCTCGATGCATGGTGAAATTAGGGTAGGATAAATTACATAAGTAGAAATCATTGTGTTAATAATGACATCATTTTCAAAATTTTCATCTATATTGTCTGCAACAAAATTCTCTATTGGAAAATGTGTCGCTGTCATCTCAAGATTCTCTAGAAAATTCCATTCTTACATTGTTTCTAGAAAATTATCTGTATTCTATACCACTATTTTTGAAGGATTTTCCGACTCTATAAATTCTGTATAAGGCTCTATTTTAGAAAACATTTTGGACACAAAAATAGTTTTATAAATAGGTGATTCTGTATCATTTTAGGTGTCTTCCTCTTGTATTATTAAATCAACTATTCCTTGGTTCAATTATGAAACTATAACAGTAAAGAATTGATCTAGTTCAACGTCATCTCCATCCTCAAATTGTATGATTTGATAGACATTGAATGTTTCATGTTTCTTGTTGGGATGGCTAGGTTGTGAACTCATAAAAGGAAATTAAATAACATTTTCATAAGGACCATTACATTCAAAATGTTTTAAAACTAAACTTTTATATTCTAGAAATGTGATTATATTGGATGAATTCAATTTGATGGAGAGGAGTTATCAATGGTATGACATGAATAATGATCGATCAACCTAGTCTCATAATCAGAATCATGAACTAGAGCTTGTTCAAATGGAACCAATACTGCACTTTACTGAACATAATTGTTCTAAAATAGATCATCATGTTGTAGTGAGGAAACTATTTAGAAGAGAATAGTAATTTCATTTTCTATAATTTTTTTAATTTTCTAGTCCTTTTGTTTTATTTTATTAATGTTTCATTGAAGAAATAAACGATGCATTATGTTCATCTAGATTTTCTAACATCTTATTTGTCTCAGTAATAGATGAATGAAACATACACCCAATTTTTAAATCAAATTTTTGAATGAATTATAAAATTATAAATTATAATTAATTACTTGTCATTGAAAATGATAAACAGGTGGATACAAACTAGTAGTATAATCTAGACCATAACAATGACTGGAATGATAATTATTAAAATAAATAGGATTTCCTGGAGAGGTCATGTGTGGTGAAATAATGTATTCCATACCATTTAATTTTGGTGGATAGGGTGGGTACTAGTTGTAACTAGGTGGTTTAGACCACATCATTGTAAACTTATGTGTGCCTTAAAAATCCCTACAACAAAAACTTCTCAGAGTATAAAAAATATTTTTGTAGTTTGTTAACAAAATCACACTTTTAAATGAACTCATAATGATCCTATTCTCTCAGGAAACTATGCCACAAAATCTGCATGTGTGTCATAATATGTGAAAATATTAATTTCTTAGACATACCAAATACAGTAGAATTGACGATTATGGTTGAACTATAGAGATAATGTCGGTAGAGAGTAAGAATATCCTTTTAAAAGAATGTTCAAGAAGATGAGTTAATAATGTGATTTACAACTAAATAGTTATATAAACTTATGAGTATTTTAAAAACTAATTAAATTTACTAAAACTATTTAAGGGAACAAAATTATGCAATGGAAGATAACATATAGAGGTGGATATGTCAAAATTGTTATGTTAGTTTTGGTGCATCCAATTAATATTATTTAATTACCACATTGGAATATTTATTTATTCAGATACCATTAATTACAAATTTAATCAATATACCACCAAGTCACGTTCTATAATGTTAGAGAGTCTTCAAATTACCCTTGGTGATTGGGCTTTTGGGAAGGACCCCATGAACAGTCGTCAGCCTGGGAAACATTTGTTGAAGGAAGGAAAATCAGTATGGATAGAGAATGATCGAAGGAATCATACTGAACAGACTGAACCCTTTAATTCTAAGGACCCATTGGCGTCCTCATCTATTCCAGATTCTTTCCCAGCACAGCCTACTGGTGATAAAGATTCTCTCTTTTCTCGTTTTGTGGATGCGGTCAATAATGCTTAGCCTTTCACTGATACTCCAGGAGATGCTCCAACCTCTAATGAGTCAGCACAAGCAGCTCACTCTATTTCTAGTGATTCCAATAATGATGATAGTGAGAAAGCAGATATAATTGATGAGGAATACCTATGCTCAAGTGCCAAAAAGGAAATAAATCTTTTATTGATTCTGATAGTTTTATCACTCCGCACCCTAAGAAGACTCGAATCCGAATTGATAATTCTAATCTAGAGAGGAACATTGTCACTAGATCTTCATGGCCTCTAATTAAAGAAAATAACATCCCTACATAGCCTGTTTTCAACAAGAATACTTCTGCATCAGAGCCTTTGATCGTACCACGATTCATTGTTTTATTCCACCCTTACACCACTGTTTTAAACTAGTTTTGTAATGAATATTCCAAATATAATAATAATTTTTACTTCATGTTTGAATCAATTAATTAATGTTAATCAATATTATAATGGGTAATGTTACTTGTTTTTATTATTTCAATGTAGGTGGAGGTGATTTGGAGGGCCCTTGATTAAGTGGAAGAAAAATTGGCCAAAATTGCATGGATCCATGGACATCTATCCACTGGTTTCCATTGTACAAAATATACATGAATTAAAATGGGCTGAAATTTTGTGGTCCTGTCCAAAATGAAATAGGGTACATTTAATATTAAAGAAACCAATCCTGATTCGACTTCTATGGGGGCCATCGGAACTGATCTGTCCAAGCCACCGAATATGGACTAAGTCAAATGTGGTGATCTGTATTTTATTAATATATAGAGATTTATTTGTCCAAATGGTTCTAAACATTCGGTGGAGGCATACAAGAGGTGGGGCTACAACCTTTCTATTTTCTCTAAAGTGATATAAGGTTGTATTAAGGCCGAAACGCATGGTACAATTGGAATGAAGAAATATACATGCCTAAAACCACCTTCCAATTTTCCTATAAAATGGAACCTTGGGGTCCCCATTTTCATGTTTGAACCAAAATCTATACTCTGAAATTTAGGAGTCCTAGAGGAGTCTCCTAATCACCTTGGAGGTTCAGGAGGCTCCTATCCTCATGGGAGAATCATGGATGAAGAAGGAGTTCCACCCGAGCTTCCTTCTCCTGCCGATGTTGAGCTAAAAGTTGGGTGTGAATTGTGAGGGATCTACACAAATGTAAAAGGAGTTCCGATGAATACACTAGCTACTGGTTGGGAGTAATTTGGGTTTATAAAAATTTCATTCCATGTATCTTATTTTATTTCTGATTTTAATGCTTTATTTGAGGCATGTGAGTGTTATGCTCTTAATTTCTAACCAATCGGTGTGAGGTTTTGAGTGTGTGACTAGTGTTGTTCCGATTGGACAACACAAGAATCATTTTCTTCCCCCATTTATTGAGATTTCAATATGATTTGGAATCTATTTTTCCATTCATAAGTTATGGGCCTTGGAAATATGATTGTTATGTCAATGATTGGTTCTTCAAGCATTGAAATATGAGCTTAGGAATTAATCGGGATTCTAATTAATTCCAACAAAAGAATTACTCTAAACATAAATGAATATCTATGAAAAATGAACATGATATGTGTGTAGTTAAATCACATCGACCCTTTTATATCATATTTTTTAAAACCCACTTGGTCTTTCGTCTTTTATACTATTTTGATTAAGTTACTTTCTTTAAGCTGTTTTCAAAATCACCCCCCTTTTTCAGTAGTCTTAATTATAAATACACACTCTAAACCTATCAATGCTCCTCTATAGATGACCTAGGGTCTTCCCTAGACTACAAATCAACCTTAAAGGTATAATCAATTTGATGTGTCATGACAACGCGGTCAAATTTTGGCGCCATTGCTGGGGAGTGCTTTGGTTTTTTGTGCGGGTTTTTGATATTTTTTTTATAATTTTTGTGAATATTTGTTTGTTTTATCTTCTACCTTTGCATTTATTTTTGTGTTATAATTTATTTATTGTGTAGGTTCTATGTATGACACGTTCTACTAAGGGAGACCTACAAACATTCGAATCCAAATCGGAGAGGATCCTACATCAACGAAACCGAGACACAGAAGACAACAATTTGAAGGAGGACACATCACATCTTAAAATTCTTCTTGATCCTTCTTCTTCTCCAGAAACCAATGTTAAAACTGAACATAACTTGTATGAAATGGCTCAATGTAATAGAACACTAAATGAACTAACCTCTCCTGATGTTGATATCCATCCCACTTACATTCAATTACAAGGCGAGGAACCCAACTTTGAACTAAAATCTGGTTTAATTCATTTATTACCAAGATTTCATGGACTGCCTAGAGAAGATCCACATAAGCATTTAAAATAATTCCATATTATATGTTCATCATTAAAACCTACTAATGTAGATTAAGAAAAAGTAAAACTTAGGGAATTTCTATTTTCATTAGAAGACACTGCTAAATATTGGTTGTATTATGTTAAATCACCTTTTAGAGGTTGGGCAGACATGAAAGGACTTTTTATTGAAAAATACTTCCCAGCCTTTTGAACTGCAACAATAAGGAAAGAAATATGTGGGATAATACAATCTCAAGGAGAAACCCTTCATGAATATTGGTAACTCTTTAAAAGATTATGTTCAAGTTGTGCACACCACCAAATAAGCGATCAAATTTTAATACAATATTTTTATGAAGGTTTAATTCCAATAGATCGTAACATGATTGATGCTTCTGTAGGTGGTGAACTAGTAGATAAAACCCCAATTGCTGCAAAGACCCTAATTGAGACCATGGCACAGAACACTCAACAATTTAGTTCAAGGTCCAGTGTACCCATTCGAAGTAGCCATGAGGTGAAAAGTATTGAATTCAAGAAGAAGGTGGACACAAAGTTTGAAGAGGTAATTACCCTTCTACGACAAATTGATCTTTACTAAGGGAAATTACAATCTCCTCCTCACATACTTTGTGGTATATTCTCTTCTGATACCCACTATTCTGACCAATGCCCCCAATTGAGAGAATCTTCTGAGAGTTGTGAGGAAATATTCCTAGGATGCCCCTATAACCAAACCATTAGGAAAGAACCTTACTATCCATCCATCCCTAGGTGGAAATACAACCAAGCCTATAGGCAAGGGGGGTATTCAAACCAGCCTCATCAACCATGGAACCAACCAGGGCAAAGTAGTCATCAACCACCATGACCCAGAACTTTTCAACCACCCCAAAGGCCTTTCCAACAACCCCCTCCAAAACCCAAGACTATCCTAGAAGATATGATGAAACAAATGGCTTCCAATAATCTCCAGTTCCAACAAACCACCCAAGCAGCCATACAAGACCTCAAAACCCAATTAGACAAACTAGCTAACTCAGTGGATGAAATCTAAAGCCATTGGTCTGGTAAACTACCATCTCAACCACATGTCAACCCTAGAGATAAGGTAAATGTTAGTGCCATCACCCTTAGGAGTGGAACTCAACTTAAATTCCAAATGAACCCTCCATTAGAGCCATCCTCTCCTAAGGAAACCACCATCCAAACCACTGAAAATGGTTCAAATGAGGTGGAACCTTTTCTTGATAGAAGTCCTACCAATGGAAAGAGTGTGTCTATTGACGATATACCAAGCCCAAGCATTCCTCTTCCATTTCCCCAAAGATCCACCCAACAAAAGAAAACAAAAGGAAACTGCACTTGATAATGAAATCATGGAGAATTTCAAAAAAGTGTAGGTTATCATTCCATTGATTGATGTCATGAAGAAAATTCCACGTTATGCTAAGTTTCTAAAGGAGATGTGTACACATCAAAGGAGACTTTGTGGTGATGAGAAGGTATGTTTGGGGAGGAATGTCTCATCATTGATACAACCATCGCTTCCCACCAAGTGAAATGATCCTGGAACATTCTCAATTCCATGTACCATAGGGGAGTATCCTTTTTTCTAATGTTATGCTTGATTTCTATGCCTCTATTAATGTGATGTCTCACTCTATTTACTCTTATTTTCAGGTCAGCGAACAAAATCCAACAAGAATAGTTGTTCAGCTAGCAAATCAGAGTACGACATACCCTTCTGGTGTGTTAGAGGATGTTCTTGTGAGGGTTCAAAATTTAATATTTCTTGCTGATTTTTATGTTCTAAAAATGGAAGATGATAGGATGAATGGACACACCCCAATTATATTGGGGAGAACTTTCTTGAAAACCACCAAATCCATAATTAATGTCCATAATGGTGAATTATCTATGTAATTTTGTGGTGACATAGTCAATTTCAACATCCTTGATGCCAGGAAGCACCCCTTAAAAGAACATTCCACTCTCTCGGTAAATTCAATTGATGTACTCCCTTCCCCTAAAATCACTTCATTTGTTTCCCCTGATCCCCTTTCTGAATTTTCCACATTGATTTAAATCCTGGGTAATGAATCATGTGTTTATTGTTGTAATTCTCTAGAAAAGTGTCATGCATGTTTGTTAATTGATGATTTCTTGAACGCCGAGGATCACTTGACCATCGATGATACTTCTATGCTTGTAAAAGCTAATTACTTATCTGAGGATGATACCATTGAGCAGTTAGATGAGATTAGTGACCTCTCACTTTCACACACACTCCCATCAATCCAAAATCCACCTTAATTGGAACTAATGAAACTGCCTGAATATTTAAAATATTCATATCTTGAGAATGGAAACAAGTTGCCCACAATCATTGCATGTTCACTCCCTTTTGAGCATAAATTGCGACTACTTGAACTTTTGAGGGAGTATAAACAAGCATTGGGATGGACAATTTCGGACATTCTTGGTATTATCCCATCAATTTGTACACATCATATTTTATTAACTGATAAGGCTAAACCAGTGAGGCAGGCACAACGTCGACTGAACCCAAACCTCTTAGAAGTAGTTAAAAAGGAAGTAACAAAATTATTGGCTGCGGGAATCATTTACCCCATCTCTGATAGCCAATGGGTAAGTCCCGTTCAAGTAGTTCCTAAAAAAACTGGCCTAACGGTAATTAAAAATGAAAACAATGAATTGGTTCCAACTCGTGTGCAGAATAGTTGGCATGTCTGTATAGATTATCGCCGACTAAATCAACACACTAGGAAGGACCATTTCCCCTTTCCATTCATTGAACAAATTCTAGAGAGGCTAGCGGGGAAGTCCCACTGCTGTTTTCTTGATGGGCATTCTGGATACGTTCAGATCCATATTGCCCTTGAGGATCAAGAAAATAAAACCATCACTTTCCCCTTTGGCACATTTGCCGATAGAAGGATGCCATTTGGCCCGTTCAATGCTCCGGGTACTTTCCAGCGATGTATGGTTAGTATTTTTTCGGATTACCTAGAGAATTGCATGGAAGTTTTCATGGATGATTTTACTATTTATAGATCCTCTTTTGATGAATGTTTAATTAGTCTTGGTTACGTCCTATGTCACTGTATTGAAAAGAATCTTGTAATAAATTATGAGAAATTCCATTTCATGGTGCGACAAGGTATAGTTTTGGGACATGTCATTTATGGGGATGGTATCCAAGTAGATAAATCAAAAGTGGATGTCATTTCTTCCCTACCATTCCCTAAAAATGTACGTGTTGAACAGTATTTCCTATGTCATGCTTGATTTTACCGACATTTCATTCGTGACTTTAGTAAAATTGTTCTCCCCCTCTCCCACATAATCTAAAAAGAAAAGGAATTTGTTTTTGATAAGGAATGTGAAGAAGCTTTTAATAAGTTAAAATGGAGTCTCACATCACCCCCGGTAATACAGCCGCCTCGGTGAGATTTACCATTTCAGCTCATGTGTGACGCCTCTAACTATGAAGTTGGGGAAGTCTTATCACAAAGGGTCGATCGAGCTCCACATGTCATTGCCTATGCCTCATGTACTTTGGACCCTGCCCAAGAAAACTACACCACCAATGAACAATAATTTATTTCCATTGTGTTTGCCTTGGATAAATTCAGGTTGTATCTTCTAGGGTCCAAAGTAATCGTTTTCTCAGTCCATGAATCCCTCTGGTATATCCTAAAGAAACTAGAAGCCAAACCATATCTCATTCGTTGGATGCTTCTCCTTCATGAATTCAATCTAGAAATTAGAGATAAAAAGGATCAGAGAATATGGTGGCGAACCATATAAGTAGGATCCTCCCATCCTCAGACATTGTCTCATCCCACTGTATTACCATTAAGGACATGTTTCCTGATGAGAAATTGTACAAAGTGCAAGATTCTATTCCCTGGTATGCTGAAATTGTGAATTATTTGGTAGCATCTTGAATTCCTACTGATTTCAACAAAAACCAATCTAGTCGTCTAAAACATGTGTCTTGTTGGTACATTTTGGATGACCCCTACCTTTGGCGCACATGTAGCAATCAGTTCCATAGGCGTTGTGTTCCTGATAGCGAGTTTCAGTATATCCTTAGATTCTGCCACACTCTTGCTTGTGGGGGCCAGTTTGGTCCCCAATGGACTTCTCACAAAGTTCTTGATTCTGGTCTCTTTTGGCCAACACTTATTCAGGATGCCCATGAATTTTTTAAATCTTGTCCCCATTGTCAAAGAATGGGGAATGTCTCTAAAAAGAATGAAATTCCAAAACAACCCTTTCTCTTTCATGACATTTTTTATGCTTGGGGCATTGACTTTATGGGGCCATTTCCCAATTCTTTTGGAAACTTGTACATTCTTTTTCCCGTTGATTGCGTATCAAAATGGGTAGAGGCACGGTCCACAAGGACAGATGATTACAAAATAGTTGTAGAATTTTTGAGAACTCAGATCTTTTATAGGTTTGGATTACCTAGGTTCATCATCAGTGACCAGGGTTCTCAATTCTGCAACCGAACAATGCAATCACTTTTGCATCGGTATGGGTTCAGTCATCGAGTATCTACTGTGTATCACCCACAGACTAATGCTCAAGCCGAGGTGTCAAATAGAGAGGTAGAAAAAATTCTTGGAAAAATGGTCCAACCCAATAGGAATTATTGGAGTCTTAGACTCGATGATTCATTATGGGATTACCGTACTACTTTTAAAACTCCCATTGGAATGTCACCTTATAGGCTTATTTTTGGAAAGAGTTGTCACCTCCCTGTTGAGATTGAGCACCGAGCCTACTGGGCAATTAAAAAAATTTCAATTCTATCATTTCTGGTCCAGGTTCACAAAGGAAGTTACAAATACAGGAGATGGAAGAAATACGTAGAGATTCTTATGATAACTCCAGGATTTATAAGAAGCAAACCAAGGCTGCCCACGACCGCCTCATCCTTCATCGAGAGTTCCAAATTGGGAAGAAGGCCCTCCTATACAATGCAAGGATGAAATTGCATCCTGGTAAGCTTCATTCCCACTGGTGTGGACCATAAATTGTTACTAATGTCTATCCATTTGGCGTTGTTCAGGTTCAAAATGAAGAAACCAAGAAAACCTTCACTGTCAATGGGCAGTGGCTGAAGCACATTCATGAAGCCATTCTGGAGTCCCCGATGGAGGAACTCCAAGTTCAAGAAGAAAAATATGAATGACATCCACTAGGTTTTATCCTTCTTTACCACATTCTATTTTACTAAAGTGAGGACACTGCATACTCTAGGTGTGGGGGGATGGGTACATTCCTGGGTTAGTTAGGAATTTTCATCAATTTCTCCTTTCTTCTCTTTTTAGCCTTCTTTATGGTATTTTTATTTTTCCCCATCAACAATTTTGAAGTTCGATGATTTGGTTACCATAAAGGGGGGAAAGTAAAAATACCATAATGAAGGCTAAACAGAATATTTGTCTGAATTTAACATCAAGGAGTGATTTTCGTTTAGTGAATTCATTTTCTGTCAATGATATAAATGTCCATATCTATGTGAAACCTTTGAGATGATTGATTCCCCTTGTGTGAGTAGTTTTTGGGAAATATATGTCACCAATATCTCCACAAATAATTGCACCAAACCACAAAGTTTGAATATTTCATACTTAATATAAGGTAAATATAAGTTGGGTTAATATTTTTTAGCTTTAAAGGATATTTCCATATGTCTGTTCCTTATCCGATCTGTTTCATTACTGTACCAGATTGACCTATGCGTGTGTACCTAATGTCCGACTATTGTACGCTCTCAAAAAAAAGGTTGTTTCTTCGCCAGGTCAAAAAAACCACCCCTCTTCAACAGTTGATCTTGATATAACTATTGCAATTATTGTCGTGAGGAGATTAAACAAGGGTTGAGCGATGAGTATGATATTTCTTCCAAATGAAACATAAAAAAATACAATAAATGAGGGGAGTGATGAAATATGAAACATATGGGGATATCTAGGTCAGGAGATTATGGTTTGACTTCTGAGAATGCTTATGTGAGTGGGTCTTGAAATATGATTGCAAAGGATATAGAGCAGGTTCGGTGGACAAAATCATTTAAGCTGAAAAAGGTTAAAATAACCTATATTTATTGGATAACAAGTGGAAAGAATATCATGGAATGGTTTTCACACACACACATGGGGAGTTAGTTTCATGGTTGAATTTACAATTCCTTGCTCAATTTGGTATCATGAATATTTTTGAATTTCACTATCATAAGATTTATGAGACATCTTTTTCTATTTTCACTAGGAAGAACTCCTTGGTGTGGTTCGTGCATTGATCACGTTACTTTGGTGAATTAAAATTTCCTCCAATGTTAAATCTTCTTGTTGTTGGAAAAATTTATATATGCATCATTTTATTCAGATATGTGACTTTTCCCAGGAGTGAAAATGTTAAGGTGTGGGGGTGTGATTGTACCACAATTCACTGTTTTATTCCACCATTACATTGCTGTTTTAAACTAGTTTTGTAATGAATATTCCAAATATAATAATAAATTTCACATTATTATTAAATCAATAAATTAATTTTAGTCAATATTATAATGGTAAATGATACTTGTTTTTATTATTTCAATGTAGGTGGAGGTGATTTGGAGGGCCCTTGATGAAGTGGAAGAAAAATAGACCAAAATTGCATGGATCCATGGACATCTGTCCACCGTTTTGCATAGTACAAAAACTCCGTGAATCCAAATGGGGTGATATTTTGTGAGCCTGTCCAAAATGTAATAGTATAGATTTCATATTAAGGAACCCAATCCGGATTCGGCTTCTAAAGGGCCCATCCGAACTGATCTATCCAAGCCACTGAATATGGACCATGTCAAATGCGGTGTTCTATATTTTATTAATATCTAGAGATTTATTTTTCCCAAGGGTGCCAATATTTCGGTGGAGACAGACAAGAGGTGGGTCTACAACTTTTATATTTTCTCTAAAGCGAGATAAGGCTGTCTGAAGGCCGAAACGCGTGGTACAAGTGGATTGAATAAATCTCTTTGCCTAAAACCACCTTCCAATTTTCCTTTGGACTCCCCATTTACAAGTTCGAACCAAGAGCTATACTATGCAATTTTTGAGTCTTATAGAATTCTCCTAATCACCTTGCAGGTTCTGGAGGCCCCTATCCTCATAGGGGAATCATGGATAAAGAAGGAGTTCCACCCGAGCTTCCACCTCCTCCCAATGTCGAGCAAAAAGTTGTGTGTTCGTTGTGAGGGAGCTACACACATTTCAAGGGAGTTACGATGCATACACTAGCTACTGGTTTAGAGTAATTTGGGTGTTTAAATATTTCATTCCATGTATCTTATTTTATTTCAAATTTGAATGCTTGATTTTATGTATGTGAGTGTTATGCTCTAAATTTCTAACAGATCGGTGTGAGGTTTTGAGTGTGTGACTTGTGTTCTTCCGATTGGACAACACAAGAATCATTTTCTTCCTTACTTCATTGAGATTTCAATATGATTTGGAAGCTCTTGTTACATGAATAAGTTCTGGAACTTGGAAACACGATTGTTATGTCAAGGTTTGGTTCTTCAAGCATTGAAATATGTGCTTAGGAATTATTCATGATTCCAATTAATTCAAACCAATGAATTACTCTAAACCTAAAATCAATCTCTACGAACAATGAACTTGATATGTGTGTAGTGAAATCACATCGACCCTTTTATCTCATATTTTCCAAAACCCTCTTGGTCATTCAACTTTTAAACTATTTTGATTAATTTACTTTCTTTAATATGTTTTCAAAATCACCCCCCTTATTAGTAGTCTTAATTAAAAATACACACTCTAAACCTATCAACGCTCTTCGAGAGACGACCTAGGGTCTTCCCTAGACTACAAATAAACCTTAAAATCATAATCTATTTGACGTGTCAGGACAACGTGGTCTGCCTTATAATAAAGAGGACTCCTCCTCATCAGAGGAAGAGGACTCCTACTCTTGGAGTGAGGATCAGGAGGGTAGAATTAAGCTTAGAAATTATACTCGGGTTATTAAGGAAGGATACAATGAGGAATTATACTCTTGGATTGAAGAGAAAGAAAGGTTGTCTTATAGAAGATATTATATCAAAGAAATATCTGTTGATGACTATCTCATTATCAAGGATCGTATGTTTGATAAGGTGGAATTTGAGCTTGATCGGAACCCTGATTTTGATTATCTCCAGCTTCAGTGGGAATATAACTTTTTCACTCATGGTCTGCTTTTTGGTCTAGCACATCAACTGTAGGGTTTTGAAGCTCAGTCTTGTTTGTGGATTGCTGCTGTTATTTGTTTTTCAATGATATGTTTCTTTCAATGGTGTTTTGGACATTAGGGCTTGTCCCATTACCTTGTAGGAATGATTTGGAGGTATTCCTTTCTGCCTTTGCTCCTCTTTTCATTTGTTTCTCTTGTTGGTACAAGATCTTTTTTACCTCGTGTAATCAATTGTCTATCTTTTAATTTTTTATTAATAATTTTGGAGCACTGCTCTGTGCCTTTGTGGTATCCATCATTTCATTCTAGGTCTTGACGAATAATATTCATGTTATTGTAGCACTAAATCACATGGTGATATACCACAACCCATTTCTCACAATGTCGAGGTATCTACCAACATCGTGTTCACTTTTATGGGATTACTATTAGTTATTAGTCATGCATGTTTGATGGAAAACTCAACCAAAATATTAAGTTTTTGAATTAATATATTTATTTATTCAGAATTCACTTGCACACACGATAGAATTACAGATAAATAAATTCTATAATGAACTCCCTCCAATTATTACATATTATGTATCACAAAAAAGAGCACCAAAGTATATGTGTAGAGTCCAAATGAATATGAATTAACAAATAGATATAATTAATTAAATAAACATCCAATTAAAATTAATTCAAAGGGAAATCAATCATGGTTAAAAAATAATGACATGAAATTGGTGTCACTTTTGTCACAATCTCAACACAAAATAATTAGCCCTTCAAGTCGACAACATGTAACATTAAATAATAAATAAATATCACTGTGATCATGTAATTAGAGTTGTCATCACATGACACCATTGATGATCACAAAATAACAACATTTAATCCGCTGATTTCCACACCATCGTGCCACTTAAAAAATGATTGTATATGCACTCGCTCTCATCATGAAGAGTCAATCACTGAAATCCCAAGAGAACCTCTATAGACATTGATGATGTGCCCGAAAAACCACTTCACACCCAGAATGAATGATATTGGCATAGATGTTGGTGACATTGGTCGGATGCATAATAAGAGTGAGGTCGATGCTAAGGGAATTTATATCGGGACAATTTTCAGTGAGGAGAGTTCGGCCGACATGGGGAACTCTTTATAAATGGTGATGATGAAAAAATTCTTGATGGAGTGTGGAAGGAAGATAATATTGCCCCATTACTCCTGCAACATGGTTTCAGATAAAGGATAGGGGTACTTGTGAGATGTGAGGGAATGGGGGGATATGAGATTAGGCGAGTGGGGGTGAGGGGAAGGGGAGGAGGAGCCTGGTAGAAGGGAATAAGGGGCCTGGGTAGTAGGGGAGAAGATATGTTCGGATGAAAGGGAAAAGCGGATGGGGTAGTTGAGATGTGGGGAGCGGGAGGGGCGGCAACATGGGAGGCGAAGAGGAGATGGGAGGGGCGGCTGGGCTATGAGGGGAAAGGGAGTGTAGGTAGGACAATGGGGATGTGGGGTGGATAAGGGGAGTGGTGGTGGCACTAGGTTATGTGGAGGATAAGAGAAAAGTGGAAGGGGTTTGGGGATTCAAAAATGAAAAAAATAATTAAATTCAAATTGAAATAAAAAAATTAAATCTTATTATATAAAATTTATATAATATTGGTAATAATTTTAATAATAAATAGTAATGATAATTAAATATTAATTCACAAGGGATTAAATATAATACAACTTTTAAATATAATAATAACAAATTATTATTTCATTAACACAACAAAATAATGAAATAATATAAGATAAAAATATAGTATTAAATTATATACTTAATAATAAGAATTAAAAAAATAATCTAAACTAAAATTAGTGATAATAATTATAATAATATAGTGTTAAAAATAATATATAAAATTAATATGACTAATATTAGAATATAAAATGGCTAAAAATTATCGAAATATAAAAATTCTATAAAACTACAAATATAAACTAAAAATATAAAATATGGTTAAACTAATTAATTAAAATTTTTATAAAAAACTTTAAAATACATGAAAAATCCTTGTACTTCTAAAATATTGTTGAACTCTTACTTTCATCCCAACATTTGTCCATGAAGTATGTTCAAGTTATAATTAGAAGCACAATGATGGTATGATGTATAATCAGTAGGCCACAACCAAAAAATTATAGTATTATCCATCTAGTGGTTTTAAAATGGATGTGTGATGATATAATAAAAAATAGTAATGTCAAATATAACCAAGTCGGGTCGGGTTCGTAGAGGAAACTCGCCCGACTGTATTTGCTTCAACCTGAGCTGGGATATCTATGAACATGGTTCGTCACACCCACAAACACTCATGTAAGTAATTGTATATATATACTCTATATGTATAATTGTATATAGCCAGATATAAAGGTATGTGTAGTACTAGATAGTACCTGATGGATAACTCGGGTGTCCATGTATAGTAATAAAAGTCCCATACTTTAGATAAGGGTAACCACCTATGAATTCAATCAGCGTTATAGATTTCATTTTAACAATCAAACTATTGATTAATGTGTAACATCATATCCAAAAACCACTATGGCAATATGAAAGATCATGTCCACCATTCAGTAAAAGCTATAAGAAATCATGGAAAAAATAACATGGAAAGTTATCATGAAGCTTCATGTGTAACACTATCCTTAACATTATATCAATGTCATTATATATGGGTGAGTAATAAAAATAATATTACCTATTTTATGTAATTATTTATCAGAATCACAAAGAACGGTTCCAACTATTTAACATGAAATTAGCTTTGGGAGAATCCATAATTTTTGTAATGTGAAATGAAATGGTCATAGTATACACTTTCATTTAATGTTATTAAGATATTAGAATTAAATTTTCATCAAAACATTAATTTAAGGGGGGTGGGGGTTGACCAGAATAAAATTTATAATGTAAAATGAAATTCATAAGCACACTCCAAGGGGTGGTACTAGTGGAAAGCGATGTCCTTCAATATTATAAAGAGTGTAAAGGGGAATTCCTACCATGATCTACAATTTAATAGATATTAATTTATATATTTAAGGGAACATGTGGAATTTTTGGAATTAGATAATCACAACATATGATTTATAGAAAAAAGTATTAATCACGAAATACTAGATCACCTACATGCGCAGGAGAGTTTATGTTTAAAATGGAGGAGAAAAAAGGGGTTTAAAAATAAATATGGGGTGAAATCTTCATTTCATCCATTTTAATGAGGTCCATAGTTTTTCCACATGGTTTGGAAATATGGTTTGGAAAAACTATTCCAAAATATTGTAGCTATAAAACCTATGTGGCACTAACTATCCATGCATGGTGATTGGGTTGGCCAACCATACATAGCCCCTCTATAATAAACTGCAGCACACATGCACTGTCTTGTGGATTCCACGAAATGTTTGCAAACAAATACATCAACCAAAAAGACCTACAAAGTTGATTCATGTGTTTAGGACTAACCATTATGATAATAGTGTTTGTTCCAAAAAAAATAGACCTCTGGGATCTGAACGAGACCTCAATGCTCCCAAACCACTCCTAATATTTTCAATCACATCCATTAAATGAGAACAATAGGTTTGTAATGACATGTAATGAATTAATAGCTCTTAAAAAGGATGAGATGCTACAGGCCCCCGACTAGGATTCCTTGGTAATGGTGAAGTAACTCTATCCCAACCCTTCTCGATTATACAATCACATACAACATGTGTCAAATGATCCTACTTGATATATTTGTGTCATTACACTTGATTCACACCAATCCACTACCAGGAGGTAAAAAAAGATCCTAAACAAGTAACTCTAAGTCATTTTCACATCGAGCACATTTCTCAATGGTCTTAATGTCATAGAGAACTCTGATACAAATCACATCCATGATCAGTATCCAAGGTGATCGTGGTACTACACATTGAAAATGTTTCCTTGGAATTTCATTCCCTAATTGATAAGGTAATTAAATTTAAATTAGAAATTCCAATTTAAAATAATAGCGAACCTAATGAATAAAGTGTTCTATCACCCTCAATAATGTAACAATACATCACATCCTTCATCAAAAAATAAATTTAATACATAGGGAATGTTTTAATGATCACCTATCTCTTTTGATGATTTTCGACACTTTCTACAGACCGATAACTGTTTTACATCCTTTCCAATAATATCTATATCCAGTCAATTCTCTACTATTTAAAACCCTAGTAATAATAGTATTAAATCAATTTTACTCAGTATTAAAATTCAGGAATTATATTTTATAGAGTTTTTTTCATAATAAGAACAAAAATCAAATTTTTAATTCAAAATGAAATGGTTTTATTCTTACTAAATATGATTATATGATTATATGTTTTTATCAAAAATAATTAACAATTTTAGAATTTTAAAATTTAAAAATGAATTGAAATTTTAATATTATTTAGTTAAATAGAGTATAGAGTGATTTTTTGGGATGTTTCTGGAATATATATATTTGGGCGTGAATAGTATAAAATACCAAATTTTTAAGAAAACATTTTTTTATTTAAATATATATATATATAATAAAAATATATTTTTTAATTGTTTTAAAATTAAATTAGTTTCTTTTTATTTAACAAAATCTAATAAACTTCTATGTAATCAACAATGTACTTTAGTTTGGTACTGAAACTATTTTATATTTGAAGGGATTTTTTTGCAGAAAACCCACTTTATTCTCATTATTTTAAATTATGTTGAGATTAATTTATTCAGATAATATAAATTTAATAAGATAAAAATAAATGTCATATTTTAAATCAGAATTTTTAAATTTAATTATGAGGAAAAGTTCCATTTTGTTCACAATGAATAGTAACTTCGTTAAAAAAACAGGTCACTATGGTAAAAATGCAAACCAGGTTCATCAAGGTTAAAACTAATTGATAATTATTATATATTTCTAAATAAATATTACTTAAGGAATTTATTTGGAAACATATCAACAAAATCTCAAAATTTATTATTTGATGGGATAATTTTCATTGAATATAACTGAATACTTTCTAAATCATTTTAAAAATTAATTTTGATTCCTCTACCTAAATTATAATAGGACCCCATGTTTCCTATCATCTTCGTAATGAACGTTCCCCTTAGATCATCCAATAAATTCTAAAATACCTTACTAGAATCACTCCCCAAGTACTATACATCCTGGTTTGATCATAATACATCCATGAAAGGATTTAGGCATTTCTTTAATGATGTTTTACGAAAAGAGGTATAGTTTATAATCGAATGTTATTTATTTATTTTTATTATATATCAATTTAATCATCTTGAATAAAGATAAAATAATGAAATATATATATTACATATGTTTTAATGTAAATATGTTTTTGGTGTAAACCATTTTCATCTACATATAAATCTAACATAAAATATAAATATTATGCATGAGTATGTGCGAACTACTAACTTGTAGGATGATGTATCTCATTTTGCATCATTTATTATTATAGTTATTCAAAAATATTGATATAAATAAAATAAATTTTTAAAAATGATATTAATTTTTATTAAATAATCTTAAATAAATATTATACTTCCATCATTACAATCCAATGAAAAATATGGCATCGCTTGTGTGAATTTGTAAACTACCACCTCAAGAATTGTTTTATTTTATTTTTCATTACCACATCACTTGGTTTTTATATATACGAGGATTTAATTAAGTAATATGATATTAAAAAAAATTATTTTTATTATATGAAGTTTAAATTATAATTACATTCTTTCCATTATGTTTGTCGAAAAAGGAAAATGTTACTTATGAAAACTAATGGCATACCCTCTCCATGATTGTAAAATTCAATACCTCCATACATTGTTGGATAAATATTTATAAACATTGTATATAAATTATATAAATAAAATTTTTAATTTTTTTTGAAATGGTATAATCAAGATTCATTTTACCATATTCAACCTAAATAATTAATTTCAGACTTCTTGGTCAAAAGTCCTAAAAACATATAATGAGAACTTAATCAACAAATTAATTATTCATAATCGGGATATAAGTTAAATAAATAGAATAATTCAACTATAAAATTTTATTAATAAATAATTAACAATATTTTATTAAAATGGACGATAAAGAAAATATGTGAAAATTCATACTAGAGGTAAGTAACAGTTTACCTTGAAACCACATTTCTAATACATGGGAGATTTATTACTTAAATATTTTTATTAAATTTCTATATTCTAAAAAATAGTATATGAATATATATATATATGTATATATATGTATGAATATGGGTAAATTATATACGACATTTTTGTCACTTTTTACATTCTTTCGAATGGTTTTAAAAGTAATATTTTTTATCAATTTATATGGATCATTTGGAAATTAATTGTAAAATGAAAATTAAATGTTATATTTTAAAAATAAAACATAAAAATAATTTTCCACTATTGAGTTTTTTTATTTTCTATTTGGAATCCATTATTTGTTTAAATGTTTTCATCAAAGTAAAACCCTCTTTCCCTTTGTTCTGGGTATTTTTGTTTAGAAAATTTGGTTTTAAAGGAACTGGATATATGAATATCTGAAAATAATTTTCTAATGGAATCAAAAGTATATATCTATGAATTTAATTTTAACACTCTGATATTTTTAAAAAAATTATCTATTCCTGATATCATACAATACTTGCTACAATGATCATAAATGAACCACTAAATAATATTTTTCCAAATATGATCAATAAAATATAGATATTATATTTGAGGATAATAAAAGGAATAACTAAAATATGAAAATTTTATGGTTTATACATGTAGAAAATAAATTAATTTTTATTATTTTTTAAATAAAATAGTATCCATTGAGGAAACAAAATTCTTTAAGAATAAAACAAATTTAATCTAAATTGTTGTTTTGTCGCACATTTTACCTAAAAATTAAGATTAATTTTTACGAATTTTATAAAATGAATTCGTAAAATAATCTTCATTTGTTAATTCATAATTTCAAAATTATATTAGGGTGAAATTTTTGGTCGTTTCAGAAAATATTGATATTTAAGTGTATAGTGTAAAATAATTTTTTTTTGTAGAATTGTTATTTCTATAAAATAAATCAAGTAATTTAATATTCCTTATATGTTTTTAATGTCATGTCAAGTAACATAAGTGTAATTAATTTATATTTAAATGTTTATTGTATCTTATTATAAGTTTATTATTTGTGTTAAAAATTAGATTTTAATGAAAATTGTTTTAAAGTGAAAAATGTTTTTCATTTTAATTAATTAAAAACACATAATGGTTAATGATTTAAGGTAAATGTATAATTTTTATGTTTATAGGAATTAATTTAAATTCATAAAATTTTTATCCCAAGTCATATAGTTTTTTTAAAATCATCTTTTGCATTAAAGATACTAATCTTGAAAACCCACATATTCATCATGTTTTTGAGTTCAAATTTAAAATTAAATTATCTACAATAAACGAATTTAATTATATATAATGGAATTAATATATTGAATCATTATATATTATATTATATAAAAAATTCTGGTTAATTTTTTTCCATAATTAATTGATAAAATAGTAAAAACTAATTACTTCAGTTAATGTAAGAATAGAATCCCCAAGGGTTAGACTAAAACAATAAGGGTTAATGTAATAAAAAAATTATAAAATTTATTGGATTGATATATTCCAACCCTGTCATATCTTATTATAAATAATTCTCTCTTATGGAGCCTTCTGTAACATGAAAAACATGGTTACAACTTCTAATTTTAATAAATTGCATGTATGCGAATCACATCACATATAAAACACCACTGACACTCATATTGTACTCACACCTTAAACCCCCGTTGGTTTATAAAATCCTAAGGAAATACCATAATAAATTCCATCCTGATGACCTAGAAATCTTTATTTCAATTGCAATGCATGATAGGAAGTATTTTGGTGCTAACATTATGATGTTTTCTAAAGAAAAGTTATCCCGCCCGACCAATAATTTTTAATTTATTTCTTCTTCAATACCATTGAAATAATACTAAATTATTATGATCTAATAACTAAAGTATCTATGATATATGTAGATATTTTGATAACCTAAATCCACATCATCTTCTTTCAAATGAGAAACAAAGCCATCATTCATGTATATGATAGACTACCACCTCGTGAATCGATGTAATTTATTTTTCACTGTTGTATCCCTTGTGTGATGTCCCAGACCCAGCTTCCACTTAACCCATTCCCTGAGACTGATAATCCACATGACCCTTTTCGTGTCTTACAATAAGCATGGGGCTATTTACTAGCTATGGGGGAGTGAATGTAAATCAGTGGGGAGACTATACGTCCATGGGAGATCACATTGTATATGTAACAACAACATACAATAATGGAAACGTGAACATGAGGGAAGATGATGTAAATAGAATAATAATGAAGAATATAACAAAATCTTCATAGGAGGTATATCAAATAGATAAGCATGCAAGACATGCCCGTACATTATGAGAATAGAAAACAATAAAATGGCATACTAATACACGGGACAAATGTAATGAAAATCCCAACAACCACTCTACAATATATTCATCCTAAGACTAGTCCTATGATCCTAGAAATTATATTGGACAAAATACCACATCCATAAAAGTGGTGGTTTCCCCTATCCATACCTATAAAAAATGTATTCTCATGTTCCAAGGGAGGCCTGAGTAGGGTGTCAGATAAATATAAGTAGTCCACCACAAAAAGTGTCTACATGTAATCTTAGTGGCGCTCAATAGTAAATATTTATATGCTAATATAAATAAAAAAATCTAAATAAATAATGTAACTCCCTCTTAGGTTCCCAAATGACACCCTGATGGTCTACCTACTTCAACTGAATTCTGGCGTGTCTGAATACGTCAGTAGTCTTGTATATCGGTTATCACTAGCATTATATAATAATTCCTCTAGTCCATACTTGTATATAGTATCTGTAATGGTGTATGAATTCCTCCCATCAATAGAAGACACTATCATAGGGTAAGACTGCCTCCAATCCATACATATGTTACAACTGCGACATGGTAAGAATTCTTCTCACCCATATATACAAGAGTTTATCAATGGTGTGGGGTAAGCATGCCTCCCACCCATAAATATCATAAGTGGTATAGGGTATGAATTCCTCCCACACACACATTAACATTATCTCACATGTATAGTAATGACATAAGAGTTAAATATATATAATGAAAGGAAAACCATATTACATCATATAAAAATTTAACAAGTAATCCTATTAGGAAATGAATTTATATTAGGCCCCAAACATGAAAGTCCATGACAAGAATTTTCACCATTATATTTAGGAAATTTCATTTTTTGTAAGAGTAGGCCATCTCATCCCACCCTACCTAAAAGGTATATCGATAAATTGTCCTTACCAGGAATCCCATTTCAATTTGGCACAAGGAAAAGAAAAATGTAATGTCAAATAGTCATAGGGTTAAATTAGGAATTCCAATCCGAAGAGGACCAAACACCCATGGGGTGTCTTGGGTTGATCAAAACACACATTGGAAGAAGGTCATTTCGATTATGAACAAATACAAGAAGCTTAAACCATAATTTGTAATTTTGGGGAATTGACCTGAAATGGCATATTTGGGTGGAACTCCCCACGGGAATATATACTAAGTAAGAGTGATATCAAAATCTCTAATCATGAGTCAATTAACCTATTTCATCACACTATTTTCAATTAGATATAATGGAATCAACAAAACCAGGGAGATTGTAAATGTTTGGATCATGGAACAATGAGATTAAATATGAAATGAAAAAAACTCAAGTGGAAAACCTCATGACCAGATACGTTAGATTCATAAATGATGCTTCTCTACGTATCAACCACATATTTGGAGTAGATTAGAGTAGATCTATGTTCTTGACCAATTACCTTAAAATAGAGAAATTATCCTGCATAAAAATAGTGTAATTGATGGAGAGATTCACCGAGCAAAGATGAGTATGTAGGGTTAGCCTTACCGTGGCTTATACGTTGCTTCTCTTTGATCAACAATCAGTCACCAGGCATAGGGGCAGAAATAGATCTGTGGAGGATAATGGATTGAGCTTCAAAGGGATTGAATGGAGGATTCTCATTCCACTGGAGGAGAGGAAAAGGGAAATTTTAACATAATATGGGAGAGGGAAAACGATCCATTTCCCTCAAAACTAGGCGCACATGGTTTTGAAAAACCATGTTCACACCTTGTGTGGCTCACTAACTCAATTGGAACAACACAAGACCTCTATGAAAGGTTTATCTAATCATTCATAGAATATGATGATGGGATTTCGACCCCACTGCATGAGGCACATGGTCGTGCGCTTGGGATGGACAATTAAAGACAAATCGTGCGACCAAACCTACTTTCCCTTTTTTGAGATGTGGGATCCAGAATTGTCCCATATGATCATGTAACCTCATTAAATCTTTTACCAAAACTCACTAGGACCATTTAAGATATCCAAAATGAAAAAAGAACAATTCGTACCTTGGTAGAAGTGTCGGGTTGTTACAACCCCCCTCCTTATAGTAAATCTTCCAAGAGGATACCTTCTAAGGGTAAAGAGGTACTATCGGAAAATACATCTTGGCATTGTGATCGTATATTAGCTTCATTCTGTTAGGTATCTTCTTGTAACTGGTCATGCTTCCATAACACCAGTACATGTGGAAGATACCTTCTTCGTATTGTCTTGACACTCTGATCAACAATACACACTGGATTCTCCTTGAAGGAAGCATCCATATACAGCTCAACCTTAGTTGGAATGAATATGTGAGATGGTTCTAGATTATATTAAAGAAGCTAAGATACATGAATGAAATCTTGGATATACTGGTATTGATTCTGAAGTGATAGTCGTTAAGCCACTGGTCTGATCCACTTCCCAATCTCGAAAGGGTTCGATGAAAATCTTTGATCGGTTACCATAATTTTGAATACATATATGCCCAAACATGGGTGAGACATTCATGAAATTCCATTTTACAACCTCGAACACTATAAGTCACCAACGTCGGATGGCATAGGAAATCTTTCAATAATTAAATATCGACATATGTGTTTGAATTAGATAGACTTTCTCTGATGTTTTATGCATGATATAAGGCCCAAGTAAAACTGATTCCCATGAATTTAACCAATAGAGAGGGGAGATAGAAGGCATAACATTATAAAATTCAAAAGGATACATCTCAATGGTATCCTGAAATATGTTGTTTAAGAAAAATAAATAAGGGAATGTTTTTTCCTCAGAACTTCCAAAGACGAGAATGTATTCATGAAGAATATCCTCTAGCACCTAAATTGTAGGCTATGTCTATCTATGGTTATGAGGGTGATAGGTTGTGCTCAAAAGTACCCAATTACACTAGTAATCTTTCAACCCTTTCTAGAACCATTATGTGAAGTTTGATTCTCTATCAGAAAAAATAATAATGAGGTTCTTTATGTAGATGTACTGGCTCCTTAACATACAGTACTCCCATATCATCTACCATAATGGTCTCTCTCATAGGTAAGAAGTGTGAGACCTTCATATAACTATCAATGAAAACCCACACCGCATCGTCGCCATGAGGTGGTCTAGGAAGTCTGGTTATAAATCCTTTCAAAACATAGTCCCATTTGTACTCCAGAATGGACAACAACTGAAGAATCCCTTCTAGATATTGATATTCCACCTTCACTTGCTGAAAGGTGAAACATTGTGTAATGAAACTATATATCTCATGTTTCATTCTAGGAAATTAATATTTAGGGCATATATCTCAATATATTTTAGTGAAACTAGGGTGAAATTCCCATGCTAGGGAATGTAAATCCCCCATCAGCTCATCTTTGAGGTCTGTTCAGACCCGTACACCCCCACCGAAAAAATAACATCATACCCATCAGTAGTACAACATGATGACGCGTCTTAATATAAGAAACATTCATATAATACAATTCCATTAGGATCAAATTGATTAATTGTCCTTACTGATGAAAAATTTGAATATGTGAACGCTAAGGCTGAGAATGTTACTTAACCATGTTCCTTTTGAACCTCAAAAAGAATCTCTAATAATAAATCCATAAGCTTCCATTCATCACAAGAATCCTGGACTACCTATGGTGTAGTCATTAATCTTATAGAATCGGCTACTAAATTTCCTTTGCCTGGAGTGTAGTCTATTTCAATATAAAAAGATTTTAGGTTGTCGACCCACCAATATTGCTTGAGATTTTGATCCCATTGAGTAAGGATTTATTTGATTCTCTTGTGTTCTATGACCGCCAAAAAATACTCTAACAATAAATAGTGTCCCCAACAGCAAAAGTAATGAAAAAAACATCAATATCATGGTCATGACTTAGGAAATTCCATTCATGAGGCCTCAACTAATGATAACCATACACAATGAATCATGGTTCCTGCATGGGAACAACTCCAAGACCGATACGTGATGCATCACAATAGAATGATTAAGACATTCCTAGCTATTGAGAATAAATATTGTGGATGAAGTTATTATTCTCAATAAATCCCAAATATATTCTTTACATTATTCATACAATTCTAATATCACACCCTTCTTCATCATGCTCATATGTAGTGCAGCAAGGCATGATAAATCATGAAGGAAGCATCTATAGTATCTGAAATTCCACGAGAAACTATGGATATCAAAGATGTTCTTCATATACTTGAACTAAGAAACAACACTTAATTTCACTAGCTCAACTATGACTCATGGATCAATGATTATATGAACTAGGCAGTGAACTTTATCGATACAGAAGTTACATTTACTAAGCTTAGCAAAGAGATGATGCTCTCTCAATGCATTCCACACGATTTGAAGATCAGATTCATGTTTATGTATAGAGAGAGAATACACTGAGATATAATCAATGAAGAAAACAAAAAATGGATCCAGATACAGGTGGAAAACCTGATTTATAAGATCCGCCTTGACCATAGGTGTTTTCATGAGTCGCAACAGCATAACAAAGAACTCTTATAGACCACACATGCTCTTGGAAGCTATGCTTGGTATGTATCCAGCCCTAACATGCACCAGATGATATCCCAACATCATACGTATATTTTGAAGAACATCTCTCCCAAAATCAAGATAAAAGAGGTCTTTTATTCTAGTCAAGGGATAAAAATTCTTGATTGTCGGGTGATTCAACTATCTGTAATGCACGAAAAACCTAAGGGGACCACAGATCTTCATGAAAAAGCGAATAGGTGAACCGCAAGGAGAAGTGTTGGGAAATTTAATTACACTGTCCATTAGATGCTTCAACTGATTCTTATGCTTCAAAATCTCTTTAGGATTCATCATAAAAATAGGAATGGTCACATGTTATGCTCTTAGGACACGTTCAATAGTAAAATCTACCCATCACAATGCATGAATACAAGAGAATTTATCAGGAAAACATATCTGAAATCATCCTCTATTAAAGGAAAAACAATTTTTTTCAACCCTAGATCATCATGGTAATGACTAGAAACCTATGTCATAACACTCCCCAGCCAGTGATTCTTAGGATTTACTCATGTAGAACCAACACCCCATTCTCCCTTCTGCACATACATCATTCTCTTTGGTAATGTAAACATCAACCTTTGATGATTGAAGTAATTGTGGGATCTTTTTGGAATTATCTTGTCCAAAATGAGGATTACATCAAAACCATCCTCACCATGACTGTACAGGATCCATTCAAAATTTTAACTACCTATCAGAAGAGGAAATATTTGAAAATAGATAAATCCAACTGAAGAGATACCTAAGAGTGTATCTATCATGAGGACACCATGATAATACTCATCATCGAGGACCAGAATCCCTGTGATTTCCTCATATATGAATTAGTAGATTCTCCAATATCAAAACAATTATACACAGGTGTGGAGGCTAGTAGAATAGTACTTTCTATAGTAGAAGGTCAAATGATCTTCTCCATCAATGTAGGCTGAACTTCATGTAACTGGTCTTTACAATGGCCCTGAGTCACTTCCTGATGGCCCTGAGAAGGATCTCTCTTCTGTAACTGAGAAACATATATGTATGGATTCTTCTACCTTTACCACCACCTCATCCTGGTTGACCAGTGGTACTACATGTTCCTGAGTATCATTATCCGGCTAACCCTACTCCCGAATAATGAGTAGATGTAGGTCCCTACTCACTAGGCACGAGAGGGAATGTTTTCCCGAAATGGAGTAGATGAACATTCATTCCACATCTTATACACTACACTGGATTCCACACACACTGGATCTAGAAATGACCTGGTTCTCTACACTAGTGAATGATAGGGGAACCACTAGAAAAAGGAGTCTGACCACTAATATTCCCAAAAGACTCTTTGGAATGATGCATTCTCACAGAAGATGATCTACTACAAGCCTTAGGTGCTGAAAATACCTAATTTTTACCCTCATAATCATTCATATTACACTATATAATTACATCCACATTGATGATTTCTGAAGTATTTATCATCCTGAAAATATTGACTTGAGATTGGATGGCATGACACATGTAGATACCCGCTTATCCTCATAGGATTGAGAGTAAAAAGATTCATTACTAGGCCTTAAGTGACATCTCCAAGGCGCCGAAGGCTGGCAATAAATGCCGAAGGGTTTCAAAACAAGTGGTCGACTTTTTACCCTTTTAAAACATTCCACATAGCCAACAACCATAACCAAACAAATCAAATAAATGATGCATGATAAAAGCTAAGACAACTCAACCATTTAATTTATCATAAACCAACCAAGAGTACCACAGTGAAAACCAAAACTAAATCAAGGTAAATAACGGAAAGGCAACTAAACGACTACAATACAGCAACCAAAATCCATGCTCCACAAGCTCCATGCTCCAACATCACAAACCAGCCCAAGAATCATGATGTACTGTTATAAATATGTGACACTTTACCTTTTCTAACATCCCGGTATATGACATCTACAAAAGCACCAACGTGCCAAAGTAGGGGGTGGGTAATGAAACTCAGTTGGTTTTCCCCGATGACTTCCCAACCCATGCCTCTAGGATAAAACATGTTAGCACATTTATATAAAAAAAAAATATATAAAACAATTCCAAAACAGTTCACAATATAACAAGTTCCATGTCAAAACCATTTTAAAAAAACACCTTTCTCAATAAAAGCAACCAAGCAACGTTTCCAATCAAAATCACATTTCCATTTTGGAACATTCATTCCATTTCACAAATCCACACCACCAACCATGAATTCAACCTGGACCACTCTATATTCGTGAGTGGTGAGTTATCCTTCCACTAAGCCATCTCTTAGTGGACTACCTTGATGGGGTACTTCATGCCCTTAACCATCCTTTTTTATGGGGGTTACTTCTCACCCTTATCCATACAACCTTTGATGGGGGTACTTCTCACCCTTATCCATCCCAATGCATATGAACACACCCCACAACCCATGCAAATCCATGCCAAAACCAAGTGTTCTCAAAACCATTCAATAAATCATCAAAACTTTATTGAAACCCATTTCTTTCAAGAAGAAAAATCATAAACAGTTTAAAATCACCATTTTAAATTCACTTCAACAAACACTTTCCAGAAACATACAATTTCCATCACCCGTTACTAAAAAGGGGTTTCAACCATTCTTTCATAGCAGATAAACAAACCATTTTAATCAAGGAAAAACAATTTGAAACTATTCCTTCAAGTTCTAAGAAGGAGGAATCACGATTTAAGCCACCTACCTCAACAAATTAGGCAAAACCAACCAAGAACCGGGTCGAAACACCACAAAACCTTCTTATATTCCTTCCCCTATCACCAACAAGACCAAAACCCGACTTAAAAAATAATGCACTACCTTAGATCTACCCACCTTGTACATAGATCTAAGGATCCATCAAAATGGAAGAAGGAGATCTAAGAAATCTCAAGGAAACAAGAGATACCTCAATCAACCAGCCTCTAAACACCAAGGCAACACTTCAGATCACTTCCAAAACACCTGGTAAGTGTTCTCCCACCTTCACCAAAGAGAAATCATGAGTTAGGCCTATCATAGAGAAAAAAAGAGTTGGTTTAATTATAAAACGGATTATATCCTTAAAAATAAGATCTATGTTGACCCCGCACACGGTTAGTCCGTACGGTTAGTCAAATCGTGCGCTAACCGTGCGATAGTCACTGCTAGGAAGGGATGCTATGCATGAACTCCTTGCACGGTTTTTCCAAACCATGCGCACACCGTGCAGTCTCCTCTATCCAATGTGACACCACCTACATGGCTTCTGCACGGTTTGAGCAACCCGTGCGAAGCCCGTGCGTCACTACCTTTTTTCCCTTTGACACTTTAAAAGTCTTCAAGCTCTCCCCAACCATTTCTCATATGCTTTTTGCACTTAAAAAGCATAAAAAGGGTTACTTTCCAGAAATTGGGGGTACTACAGTGTCCCCACCATTGGCCTTTCCGTCCCCAGAAAGTAGACAACCATTGCTTTCCTGAAAGAGTTTTTTCCACTGCTCTTTCATTGCTTTCTTGTGTTCCCAAGTATTTTCCTGAATCTGACCATGCTGCCATAAAACCCTCACTAGACCGTTTCTTTTCCGACACATTACTTTCTCTTTCCTATCAACAATCCATATCGGGATATGTATTAATGAAGCATCCGGATCTAGGTCAATATGATCCCATTTGATCACATGGTCAGGATCAGACTAATACTTATTCAACTGAGATACATGGAACACATTATGCACTGCACTGAACTGTGGTGGTAATTCCAACTGATATGATACCTCGCCAACCGGTTACAGTATCTCAAAAGGGCCTATATATCCAGGAGTTAATTTTACCTGCTTCCCAAAAAGATTATGTCAAAGACTTGGAGATATTCTCAAAAAGACATGATCACTCACCGTAAATGACAACGGTCATCGGCGATGATCCACATAAGACTTATGATGACTCTGTTCCATATCCATCCTTTTCTTTATAAACTGAATCTTCTCCATTGTTTCGTGGACAAGGCTCGACCTAATTAGTAAAATCTCACCTGTTTCCACCCAGCATAGTGGAGAACGACAAGGACGCCCATACAATGCTTCAAATGGAGCCATGCATATCGAGGCTTGATAGCTGTAATTTTATGTGAACTCCAATAAGGGTATATTCTCCTCCCATGAGGCCCCAAAATTTATTACACAAGCCCACAACATGTCTTCTAATGTCTGTATCATCCATTCAGATAGTCCATCCGTCTGAGGATGATACGCTATACTCATATTCAACTGAGTTCCCAAGGATTTTTGTTAGGATCTCCAGAAATGAGATCTGAACCTCAGATCTATATCTGAGATGATAGACACAGGTACACCATTACTTTTTATGACTTCTCGGATATAGATTTTTGAATGATCTTCCAACGTATTAGATTCACTAATAGGGATGAAATGGGCCGACTTGGTAAGCCAATCCACTATTACCAAAATGGCAACGTGTTTCCAGATTGTTCTTGGAAGTGATGTAACAAAATACATTGCTATCTGATCCCATTTCCACATTGGGATATGTAAATATTGTAACATACTAGATGGTCTCTGATTCTCTGCTTTAACCTGCTGACAAGTTAAGCAACGCGAGACGAACTCGAACACCATCTTTTTCTTGCCACTCCACCAAAACTGCACCTTAAATGCCTTATACATCTTCAGTGTACCTGGGTGTACATCCCATCATGAATGGTGGTAAAAAAGAAATAGTTTTTCCTGAGTAGTGAATGGTACAACCATCTGATCTTGAAACCGCATAACTAAACTCCCAACCAGCTTCCATCCCTCAATGGTCTCCCAACCATTGATTTTTGAACTCATTGTAACACAGTCTACATGGGATGCATGTGCCTCCATTACTATCTCCACCAAATTAGGAACAAGCGCAACTAGAAAGAAAACCGCAACATCATCTCAGTTTTCACATTCCATACGCATGTCATCTAGGACCAACATCAACTACCACTCATCTGAAGCTTCTTTCGCCAACTGAGCATACAACTTTCGGCTTAATACATCAGCCACCAAATTTCCCTTACCCAATGTATACATCAAGTCAATGTCAGACAGTTGAAGATACTCCATCCATATACACTGCCTCAGATTCAAATATCGGTGTGAGAAAATGTGTTTCAAGATTTTTTGATCCGTAAACAAAGTAAATTTATCACCAAAGAGATAATGTCTCCATGTTTTCAAAGCATGGATGACTGTAGCTAACTCCATATCATGTGTTGGGTAGTTCATTTCATGCACTCTAAACTGTCTTGATCCATAAGCAACAAAATGGTCTCCATGCATGAGAAAACATCCCAACCCAGATCCTGAAGCATCACAATACACCACGTACCCCTATCATGATTCCAGAAAAATCAGTATGGGTGGCGATGTAAGGAAAAATTTCAACTCTTGAAAAGATCTCTGACATTCCTCAGTCCATTGAAATGCACTTTTCTTCTTTGTCAATGCTGTCATAGGAGAAGATAGTCGTGAGAAGTCCCGCCAAAACATCAGTAATAACCAGTTAGACCAAGAAAACTTAGTATTTCAAATACATTCTTTGGTGGTTTTCAAGAAAGAAAAGCTTCTATCTTTTCTGGATCAACTAAAACACCTTTCTCAGAAACAACATAGCTTAGAAAGCGTACCTCTTGTATCCAAAAATCGCACTTTGATAATTTGGCATACAATTGATGGTCTCTGAAGATTTCCAACACTATTTCCAAGTGTTGCTCATGCTCAGCCCTTTTTCTTGAATACACCAATATGTAATCCACAAACACCACAAAAAAGAATCCAGATATTGCTGAAATATCCGATTAATCAATGCCATAAAGACTGCTGGTACATTCGTATGACCAAAAGGCATGACTACATATTCATAGTGGCCGTATCTTCTTCTAAATGTTGTATTTGGAATATCCTCTTTCCGAACTCGCAAATAGTGATATCCCGACCGCACGTCAATCTTGGAGGACCACAGATCTCCCATAAATTGATCAAACAGCTCATCAATGCGTGGAATTGAATATCTTTTCATTATCTTAACTTGGTTATGTTTACGATAATCCACACACAGCCTCAAAGTTCCATCTTCTTTCTTTACAAACAAAACCGGTGCAGCCCCCAGAGACACGCTTAGCCAAATGAAACCTTTGTTTTCCAGTGCTTCTAACTACACTTTCAATGCATTTAACTCTATTTGTGACATCCTATAAGATGGAAGTGACATAGGAATGGTCCCCAGAAGGAGATCAATCGTCAAATCCACTTCTCTTACAGGTGGTAACCTTGATAAGTTTTTAGGAAAAACATCAGAAAATTGATCCATGACTACTAGAAAATTGTTATTAGCAATCTCGTCCATCAATTCCAAGTTTAACATCACCAATTGGTAAGAGACCATTGCCACTACTGGTGCCAAAAATCCCATTGCTCCTGTATTCACTACACTTTCTTCTCTAAAGAGATGGTTGACACCATCCTCAGTTGCGAAACTGACTATTTTTCTATAATAGTTGATGTGAGACCGGAACTCGGTCAACCAATCCATTCCCAGGATTGTATCATAGACATCCATCTCCAGTACAGAGAAATCCCATTTTAGCTCTACTCCATCAACAATAATCGAACATGCTCTACACAAAAAGGCTCTACATTATCATTCACCGAGAGGAGTTTGAAGTTTTATTACAGAGGGCATCATTTCAAGTTTTAAGTTTAGAAAACCTGAACTACGAGTAGCAAGAAAATAATGTGATGCACCGGTATCAAACACCACTTGAATGAGGGTAGAATTCAAAAGAATCACACCTCTCACCATAGATGGTTCAGACTGGTCATCCAAAATCACATGTTCTTATCCATAAAATTGATTTGTTGCTGCACTTTTCTCCTTATTTCCTTGTAGAGATTTCACTGCCTGAGGAGTCATGGTATTCCTGGAATCACCATAGCTAGCTTTGTTCTGCTGGCGAGACAGATTTTGCTATCATCACCCTGTCGAAGCATAAGATGCTTGCAACACATTAGAAGTGTCATGAACACCCGAACATGGAGCACTGGGGCAATATCGCTGAAGATACCCCATCTTGTTACAATAGTGGCATTCTCTAGGTGGTGCTTTACATTCTCATTTCATGTGACCAATCGAGCCACATTGAAAACACCCAGCTTTCATCATGGTTTGTGGAGGAAGATTCACCGATCCAGCCATCTGATTCTAATTCGCACTCCCACCTTGGAAGTAGGTGTCCCTTTTTCGCTTGTTCCTAGCATTTGAGTTCCCACCCGTTCCTGTGGGTGTCATCATACTTCCTCCTCCCATTACTCCTGATATGTCTCTTTCAGTTATTGTTGCTTTATTTACCATATCCATAATATCCGTAATACAGAGCACAAATATCTTCTAGAGAATCTTTTGTCGCAACCCAGATTCAAAGATGCATTCCTTTAGCGATGCATCTGCAGAATCCTCTGGTGCAAAGTGCACTAAATTAATGAGTTTAGCCGCATACTCTATGACAGATTGATTCTCCTGGTTTAGGCTGAAAAAGTCTGTCATCCTATAGATCTTGAATGTGTGAGGATAGAATTATTAATTGAACAATTCCTCAAATTCCTCCCAGACCAGGACTTGATCAACCTTACCCTGCACCACTAGATCCCACCAATGTCGTGCAAGATCCTCCGACATATACGTCACCAACTTTAGTTTCAGTTCTTCTAGTGTGCCGATGAAATCAAAGATATGATTCATCCTACTCAGCCAATCCTCCACCTTTTATGGATCTGAATCACCTCAAAAGATGGGTGGATTCTGCTTCTGGAACTGGTCAGAATGATCTACATGTATTGAATCTTCCCTCTGATTCCCTGTGTCCATAGCTTGAAATTCTTTATCTATACTTTGGACTAGCTGCTGGTTCACCTGTGGCTCAGGTGTGACCACATTCTCTGCAACCTCTTCCATTTGGTTTCTACGATGCCTAACGAGTTCCATTTTCTATAGAAACAAAATTTGTCGTTATTCTTACTTTCTAGAAATAAAAGTCTTAGAATTTCCATTTCTATCACATCACTATCACTACATTAATTTCCAACCATCATGTTTTTTCCCATTTTGAAACATTTTTTAAAACATTCCTCATGCCTTTTGAAAATCAACCCATTTTCAAAATACACAAAATACACTATTTTGAAAATATTTTACTGGAAAATAATTTCTTCATTTGTCAAAAATTTTCACCTTTCCCGAAATCATAAATCATTCTTCAAAATGCGATATGAAATCCTAGTGGGAAGTCATTCCTCTAATGTATGTCATGCTCATCTCATTGGCTAAACCCATGACAATGATATTGGTTATCCAATAAGTGTCTCCAAAACACATATGTACCCAACTCCCTGGTAACATGGAGTTCAACATTAAAAGGATAGCTACGTATTTTTATGCTCTACATTCCATGTTCTGACAATCCAACTCCTTCCTAAGATGACCACCCAAGGAATAGATACGTAAGAATTCAACACCAGGACCAACAAAAACCGTTGACTACTTCTTCCACAAAGAAAGGAACACGCTGATTTCATTTATACCCCAAGGACTGAACAAACTTTTAAAGACCCGTAAAATTCAAGGGAAATTTTTTCTTAATTTTCTTTAGAATTTTACAAGAGCGCGGTTCTTGACGGCACCTGATTCCGAGGCCCGGTGTGCCCGGAATCAATTTCCGAAGTTTGGCTCGGGTACGTTCAGTGAACGAATGAGCGAGATTTTTCTAACTTTTGAACCGGTGCCCGGAATCGAATTCCGAGGGCACCGATGGAACCGTAGCACCGGTAAACGCTTAGGAACTCCTGTTCTGGAGTTGCGTTCATACGAGTGTTGATACTAAAAATTGTGGATGTTTACTTTGTAATTACACTACAATTTTTATTATTTTACTCTAAGTGTTATCTCTTGTTGGAAGTTGGGTAACCACCCAACCTTCCTTGGGAGGTTATGAGGGTGGTGGGGCCCACACGAACCCCACCTCTTCATATCCTCTAAAACCCCTCAACTCCCAAAAAAGTTATGATATCTTAAGTTATAACTTTAGACTTAAATAAGGTGAGTTGTGTGTGTGTTTTGAATTTCAAACTCTTGAAATTCTAGTGTGTTGTTGTGTTAATAAAATACGATAGAGTCTTATTTTATTTTGGGTGAATAGTTTTGTCTCCTTGAGAGATTTGGGAAGGTTCTTCTTGTTTCTTCATCTTCTTCAACCTCGACGAAGAACACGAAGAACGTCGTTCTTCAACGAAGAACTTCTTCGCCGAAGAACACAGTTCTTCCGCGACGCCATATCCGCGACGTGACGTTCTTCTTCCGCATCATCTCTTCCGCGACGGTTTTCCGCGACGAACGCCATCGACAACGACTCTTCCTCCGACGTCAAAGGAATCGACACCGATATTCCATGACTACGTCAACGTGCGACTATCGAGGTAGGGGTTCTTGAGTTCGTTGTTTACATTTTATTTGACATTCCTCAAGTATATCTAAGCCAATTGATAACAAACTAACGAGAGGAGGCCGGACCGCACAAACACGGCCGATCCTCCTCCCATCGTGGTTTAGTTTTATTGTGGTTTGAAGCGGGGTAACGCGGTACCATTGCACCGCGCGAAAAGAATTATTTAAGGCCGGTTTGGGTCACGACGAAGAACCGCGACGCTATAATGCCGCGCCTTTGAGATCCGATGAGACCGCGGCCGGAGTCGGGCCGTGGCGGTGGGGCGCGACGTCGTTACGCTGCGAAAATCTTACAAGGACCGAGCAAGAAGGGGCGGCCGGAAAACCGGCCACTGGTGGAAAAAGAAGAACCGTGGCCGGACGGCCACGGCGGAGTACCAAGAGGCGGCCGGCCTCGCCGGCCGCCGGAGATCGAAGAGGAGCCGCGGCTACGGCCGCGACGGAGAAGAGGAAGGCGGCCGGCCGCGCCGGCCGCCGGTTTGGACAGGAGGCGGGACCCGCGGGTCCCGCGTGTGTAACGAAACGGCCGGCCTTAGGCCGGCTGAGATCCGAAAAAAGGGGGGGTTTCACCCCCCGCGTGCGGCACATGCACGGCACGCTGGCCGCGCCGCCGCTGGCCGGACCGCGCCGCCACCGGCTGGGCCGGGTCCAGCGGACCGGGTCGGTTCGACCCGGTTCGGGCCGACCCAGGAGGGGGGTCGGGCCGGGTCGGCCCGGACCCGGACCCCCCGTTTCGGATCAGATTCGGTCTTTTGGCCATAACTTGAGCCACTGACCTCCGATTTACGAACCGTCTGCGGCAACGCGATCCTTGGGTTGAGACGGTCGTTTTGGTATATCGCACTCAAGGTTTCGGATTACTTTGAGTTCGTCCGGGTTGGTTCGTTCACGAAACCAACCGGGCCTTCGGAGCGGAAAGGCTCATATCTTGAGCTACGGACGTCCGATTGACGTGCCGTCAGCTGTGTTGTGTTCCTCTTAGTGAGACAGATCTTTTGGCATACTCCGCCCGAGGTTTGGATGCAGGTGGAGTACGGTCGGGTTGGTTTTTCCTTAAAAACCAACCGGGCCCCGGGGACGAAAATGCCAATAACTCTCAGACCGGGCGTCCGATTGACGCGCCGTCTGTTGCGTTGAGTTCCTGTTGACGATACGGAACTTTTGGATACATCAACTCTGGAATTTGTGACAGTTGATGTATCAGCCTCTCGGCTCGTCGAGCGGACCCTCCGAACGAGCTTGCTGTGTGCGGGAACCCTAGTGCTGGCTGCGACTGTTACTGTGACTACTACTGCTGCGACTGTTACTGTGACTACTACTGCTGCGACTATTACTGTGACTGCGACGACGACAGTACAGAGATCCTGTGTGGATTCGACGACGACGACTACAGCACTCAGCGATCCTACGTGGATCAGTGCTACAGGTCCTGTGTGGGCCCGATCCTGTGTGGGTCCGATCCTGTGTGGGTCTTTGCGCTCAGCGGTCCTGTGTGAACCAGCGCCTACAGGTCATGTGTGGGCCCGATCCTGTGTGGGTCTTTGCGGTGATTATTTACAGGTCCTACGTGGGCCCGATCCTGTGTGGGTCTTTTGCGGGGGTTAGTTACCTATCGATCATTCGTGGGTCCGACGACTTAGATGGATCAGAGATCATCTTTATCGTCCTTTGAAGAAGTATACCTGTGTGAGCTGAATCCTGTTGTTTTCCTGTGTGGATTGTGTTGTGCTATCCTGTGTGGATTACGTTTTTCTTTCCTGTGTGGAATACGTTTACTTTCCTGTGTGGACTGAGCTGTACTTGGGCTCGGAGGTTGGAGCGTATTTGAAATTGGTGACTTAGGTATATGTATGGGCATATACCTAAGCAGTGTCGGTTGTTACTTCGTGATTGTACCTTTCTTCGTGGTTTATCCTCTGTGGATTTGAGAGACCTTCAGGGGTCTCGGGGTCCCTACTGAGTAGCTTATACTCACCCCTGCACGGGCTTGCCCGCACTACATTGTGTTGGTTGCAGACGACGGACAACGTTGATCTTAGCTGAGCCTTGCAGAGCAGGACGGTACCTGGAGGTGGACCACTGGGCGGGACGTGCTCGGAGCGGACGGCGGAACCCGTGGAGCAGTGGAACTATCTGTACCCACCCTTCTGGTGAGATTTCCAGTGGACAGCTCGGTGTAGCAGCTTTTACTTTTTAGTTGCTGTTTTTCCTTTCGAGTTGAACTTTACTTTCAGTTTGGGTTTGTATTCTGGCCCATTTACTTTTCCGCACTTTCAGTTGTATTCTGTTTTTACTTAGTGTTTACTTTCCGCTTGCTTACTCTATGGTGTTTGTTTACTTTACAAAGGCAATGCCTTCCCTTTTTACAGGGATTTACGCCTTGGTGCTAGTCACCAGCCCCTGGCCTATGGAAGGCGGGCTTGGGGTAGTCACGGCACGGACCCCGAGGGCGGGTTGTGACAAATTGGTATCAAAGGAGTTCGGTTCTACCGCGAACTCTGATCTTTTCTATGTGAAGCAATAATGTTTAGCGTATTGATTGTGGTTATCTGTCCAGGGAGTCCAGTGTTGGTGCGGCGGCCGACGTATCCGTACACCAGGACCCTGACTTCTGATTTCCGACTTAATGCACGAAAACATTGATTGTGTGTGTGTTTCAAAGTTTTCTTTGTGATTTCTTTGTGTTAGCTCACCAGGTATACTGTTTGACCGTGGTGCACCTATTTCCATTCAGGATGGTCCCACGACGGCAGCCAGCTAGGGTTCCGAGACTCGAGTGTGACGACAGCCCACCGAGCGACGAGGCTTCGGTACAGGGCCCTCTTGCAGTTGAGGCACCAACGGAGGCACCAGCGATACTACCATACGTTGGGCCATCGATGCCACCAGCCCCAGCAGTAGGCGATGCACGCCACTTGAGTGCGCTGCATGAGTTCCAGCGCCAGAGGCCACCCAGCTTCCGGGGAGAGACAGACCCGCAGGTGGCTGAGGATTGGCTGGAGGCGGTGGTGGGAGTCTTCAGGCTAGTGGGGACGCCGTCAGACATCATGGTGATCTTTGCTGCCAGCCTCCTTCAGGCAGCAGCAGGCAGTTGGTGGAACCACTTGTTTCAGTTTTGCGACGGGATGGCCTTCGCATGGGAAGACTTCGAGACCTTCTTCAAGGTGGAGTTTGTGCCAGTAGCTCTACACCCCGAGCGTGTACAGGAGCTTCTGCATTTGCCGCGTGTTTTTCGATCAGTAGCCGAGTCATCTGTGGGCAGTAGACAGATGATGCAGAGGTCCAGGATGACCATACTAGCAGATGGAAGATCTCGGGTTTTAGGACCGGTGGTGCGGGGAACCCGAGGTGGGGTCAGAGCCAGACGTGCCAGAAACGGACAATGTTACTCCTACGGCGGGAAGGGTCACCTGGCACGTGACTGTCAGACTCCTCGTACGATTGATCAGCGGGTGTTAGAGGAGCCACTGAGACAGAAGCAGCGGAGAGTGCTTGAGCAACAGCCGAGTAGTGGACAAGGCAGTAGAGCTCCGAGAGCAGGTGGATAGTAGAGGAACTAGTGGATACATACCTTGTACTTATAGTTCCATTTTGCTATTGTATTCGTGTCTTGTACTATGAGCTGCAATAATAAAAGTCACTTATCTTTGTTTTCTTTACTGTCCTTTTGTTTGATTGATACTGAGTGGTCCCGATTAAACTGTTGACTTGACCCTCACTTTCGAGATTTCAACTGGAGGAGACCCAGTAACCTGACACTGATGCCGACAGTGTGACTCGACCCTTAGAGGCGAGAGTGACAGTTGGATCTCTTGGTAGCAGCGTCGAGGCCTTACGACGTCATCCATGCCATAAATTATCTAATCTTGACGTAATTGACTGTATTAGGCAAGGAACGTGGTTCATCCAGGGGATGAGACCAGATTTCACTTTTCGGCAAAGGAGAAATCTTTGCAGCTAGCCTCTTTGTAGATATCCTTCATGGATAGAGATGGAGCAGCCTTTCTTCAGTCTCTCACAGTCACTCCTCCACTACTGCAGCGAGTCAGGGAGGCACATCGTGGGGACGCTGACTGTGAGACACAACGTGCACAGATATCCTCGGGACAGGCACATGATGGTTTCTCCCTTGGAGCAGAGCACGACATCCTTTCAGAGGACGAACCATTGTACCAGTCGCTTTGCGAGAGGAAGTGCTGAGAGAGTTTCACACTTCTCCTTTGGCGGTACATCCTGGAGTGGCAAAGATGTACCAGGACCTCAGACGACAGCACTGGTGGCCGGGCATGAAGAAGACAGTAGCAGAGTTCGTTTCTCGATGCCTCACCTGCCAGCAGGTGAAGGCAGAGCATCAGGTACCAGCAGGCTTGGTACAACCCTTGGAGGTTCCGGAGTGGAAGTGGGACGGCATATCTATGGACTTCGTGACTGGACTTCCACGCACTTCCAGAGGTCACGACTCCATCTGGGTGATTGTTGACCGACTCACCAAGTCGGCACACTTCTTACCCATTAGAGAGCAGGGCTCAGTGGAGAGCTTGGGACGTCTCTACGTTCAGGAGATTGTGCGGCTCCACGGTGTGCAATCATCTATCGTCTCCGATTGAGATGCTCGCTTTACTTTCGGCTTTGGAAGGGGTTACAGGAGGCGTTCGGGACACAGCTACGTCTGAGCACAGCCTTTCACCCTCAGACGAATGGTCAGACGGAGAGGAACATTCAGACTCTCGAGGACATGCTCCGCTCATGTGTCCTCGACTTCAGTCGTAGTTGGGAGGACCACCTACCCTTGGTGGAGTTTGAGTACAACAACAGCTACCACTCCACTATCGGGATGGCACCGTACGAGGCGTTGTACGACCGACCTTGTAGATCTCCTTTGTGCTGGACAGACCCTGGAGAGTCAGCACTCGTGGGACCGGAGATGGTCCAGGCCACGACAGAGAAGGTCCAGGTCATCCAGGAGCGGATGAGGACAGCACAGAGCCGGCATAAGTCATACGCTGACAGGAGGCGGAGGCCACTAGAGTTCGAGGATGGCGACCACGTCTTCTTGCGGGTCTCACCTCGACGTGGTATTCGGAGATTTGGCCGAGGCGACAAGTTATCTCCGCGCTTCATCGGACCCTTCCAGGTCCTCAGCAAGATTGGTGAGGTGGCTTATCGCCTGGCTCTACCACCTCAGTTGCACCGGGTGCACGACGTCTTCCACGTGTCTCAGCTGAGGAGATACGTGCACGACCCGACGCACATCATTGACCATGGGGAGCTTGACGTTGATGATGGGGCGACTTTTACGGAGGTCCCGGTGGAGATAGAGGATCAACAAGAGCGGGCCCTGCGTGGGCGATCGATTCCTCTTGTGCGCATCAGATGGCAGCACGGGAATCTCCAGGAGAGCACATGGGAGTGGGAGGCTCAGATGCGTGCTCAGTACCCTCATTTGTTTCCCTAGTTTTTGATATATCTTTACGGGGACGTAAAGCCCTGAGGTGGGAGTAATGTAAAGACCCGTAAAAATTAAGGGAAATTTTTTCTTAATTTTCTTTAGAATTTTACAAGAGCGCGGTTTCTGACGGCACCTGATTCCGAGGCCCGGTGTGCCTGGAATCAATTTCCAAAGTTTGGCTCGGGTACGTTCAGTGAACGAACGAGCGAGATTTTTCTAACTTTTTAACCGGTGCCCGGAATCGAATTCCGAGGGCACCGATGGAACCGTAGCACCGGTAAACGCTTAGGAACTCCTGTTCTGGAGTTGCGTTCATACGAGTGTTGATAATAAAAATTGTGGATGTTTACTTTGTAATTACACTACAATTTTTATTATTTTACTCTAAGTGTTATCTCTTGTTGGAAGTTGGGTAACCACCCAACCTCCCTTGGGAGGTTATGAGGGTGGTGGGGCCCACACGAACCCCACCTCTTCATATCCTCTAAAACCCCTCAACTCCCACATAAGTTATGATATCTTAAGTTATAACTTTAGACTTAAATAAGGTGAGTTGTGTGTGTGTTTTGAATTTCAAACTCTTGAAATTCTAGTGTGTTGTTGTGTTAATAAAATAAGATAGAGTCTTATTTTATTTTGGGTGAATAGTTTTGTCTCCTTGAGAGAGTTGGGAAGGTTCTTCTTGTTTCTTCATCTTCTTCAACCTCGACGAAGAACACGAAGAACGACGTTCTTCAATGAAGAACTTCTTCGCCGAAGAACACGGTTCTTCCGCGACGCCATATCCACGACGTGACGTTCTTCTTCCGCATCATCTCTTCCGAGACGGTTTTCCGCGACGAACGCCATCGACAACGACACTTCCTCCGACGTCAAAGGAATCGACACCGATATTCCACGACTACGTCAATGTGCGACTATCGAGGTAGGGGTTCTTGAGTTCATTGTTTACATTTTATTTGACATTCCTCAAGTATATCTAAGCCAATTGATAACAAACTAACGGGAGGAGGCCGGACCACACAAACATGGCCGATCCTCCTCCCATCGTGGTTTAGTTTTATTGTGGTTTGAAGCGGGGTAACGCGGTACCATTGCACCGCGCGAAAAGAATTATTTAAGGCCGGTTTGGGTCACGACGAAGAAACGCGACGCTATAATGCCGCGCCTTTGAGATCGGATGAGACCGCGGCCGGAGTCGGGCTGTGGCGGTGGGGCGCGACATCGTTACGCTGTGAAAATATTACAAGGACCGAGCAAGAAGGGGCGGCCGGAAAACCGGCCACCGGCGGAAAAAGAAGAACCTAGGCCGGACGGCCACGGCGGAGCACCAAGAGGCGGCCGGCCTCGCCGGCCACCAGAGATCAGAACAGCCGCGGCCCTATGGCCACGGCGGAGGAGCTAGGGGCGGCCGGCCTCGCCGGTCGCCGGGAATCGGGTGGGCCGCGGCCCTACGGCCGCGGCGGAACAGCCAGGGGCGGCCGGCCTCGCCGGCCGCCGGAGATCGAAGAGGAGCCGCAGCGGAGAAGAGGAAAGCGGCCGGCCGCCGGTTTGGACAGGAGGCGGGACCCGCGGGTCCCGCGTGTGTAAAGAAACGGCCGGCCTTAGGCCGGCCTAGATCCGGAAAAAGGGGGGTTTCACCCCCCGCGTGCGGCTCATGCGCGGCACGCTGGCCGCGCCCCCGCTGGCCGGGCCGCGCCGCCACGCCGCCACCGGCCGGGCCGGGTCCAGCGGACCGGGTCGGTTCGACCCGGTTCGGGTCGACCCGGTTCGGGCGGACCCAGGGGGGGGTCAGGCCGGGTCGGCCAGGACCCGGACCCCCCGTTTCGGATCAGATTCGGTCTTTTGGCCATAACTTGAGCCACGGACGTCCGATTGACGAACCGTCTGCGGCAACGCGATCCTTGGGTCGAGACGGGAGTTTCGGTATATCGCACTCAAGGTTTCGGATTACTTTGAGTTCGGCCGGGTTGGTTCGTTCACGAAACCAACCGGGCCTTCGGAGCGGAAACGCTCATATCTTGAGCTACAGACGTCCGATTGACGTGCCGTCAGCTGTATTGTGTTCCTCTTAGTGAGACGGATATTTTGGCTTACTCCGCCCGAGGTTTGGACGCAGGTGGAGTACGGTCGGGTTGGTTTTTCCTTAAAAACCAACCGGGCCCCGGGGACGAAAATGCCAATAACTCTCAGACCGGGCGTCCGATTGACGCGCCGTCTGTTGCGTTGAGTTCCTGTTGACGATACGGAACTTTTGGATACATCAACTCTGGACTTTGTGACAGTTGATGTATCAGCCTCTCGGCTCGTGGAGCGGGCCCTCCGAACGAGCTTGCTGTGTGCGGGAACCCTAGTGTTGGCTGCGACTGTCACTGTGACTACTACTACTACGACTGTTACTGTGACTACTACTGCTGCGACTGTTACTGTGACTGCGACGACGACAGTACAGAGATCCTGTGTGGATTCGACGACGACGACTACAACACTCAGCGATCCTACGTGGATCAGTGCTACAGGTCATGTGTGGGCCCGATCATGTGTGGGTCCGATCCTGTGTGGGTCTTTGCGCTCAGCGGTCCTGTGTGAACCAGCGCCTACAGGTCCTATGTGGGCCCGATCCTGTGTGGGTCTTTGCGGTGATTATATACAGGTCCTACGTGGGCCCGATCCTGTGTGGGTCTTTTGCGGGGGTTAGTTACCTATCGATCCTTCGTGGGTCCGACGACTTAGATGGATCAGAGATCATCTTTATCGTCCTTTGAAGAAGTATACCTGTGTGAGCTGAATCCTGTTGTTTTCCTGTGTGGATTGTGTTGTGCTATCCTGTGTGGATTACGTTTTGCTTTCCTGTGTGGAATACGTTTACTTTCCTGTGTGGACTGAGTAGTACTTGGGCTTGGAGGTTGGAGCGTATTTGAAATTGATGACTTAGGTATATGTATGGGTATAATTCTAAGCAGTGTCGGTTGTTACTTCGTGATTGTACCTTTCTTCGTGGTTTATCCTCTGTGGATTTGAGAGACCTTCAGGGGTCTCGGGGTCCCTACTGAGTAGCTTATACTCACCCCTGAACGGGCTTTCCCGCACTACATTGTGTTGGTTGCAGACGACAGACAGCGTTGATCTTAGCTGAGCCTTGCAGAGCAGGACGGTACCTGGAGGTGGACCACTGGGCGGGACGTGCTCGGAGCGGACGGCGGAACCCGTGGAGCAGTGGAACTATCTGTACCCACCCTTCAGGTGAGATTTCCAGTGGACAGCTCGGTGTAGCGGCTTTTACTTTTTAGTTGCTGTTTTCCCTTTCGAGTTGTACTTTACTTTCAGTTTGGGTTTGTATTCTAGCCCATTTACTTTTCCGCACTTTCAGTTGTACTCTGTTTTTACTTAGTGTTTACTTTCCGCTTTCTTACTCTGTGGTGTTTGTTTACTTTACAAAGGCAATGCCTTCCCTTTTTACCGGGATTTACACCTTGGTGCTAGTCGCCAGCCCCTGGCCTATGGAAGGCGGGCTTGGGGTAGTCACGGCACGGACCCCGAGGGCGGGTTGTGACAAAACTGATACCATTTTTAATGACTCGCTTATCCTTATTGTCTTGAGAGTACAAAGAGTCATTACTAGGATTTAAGTGACATCCCTAAGGTACCAAAGGCTGGAAGTAAATGCTGTAGGGTTTCAAATCAAGTGGGGGATGATTTACCCTTTTAGAACATACCATAAATCCAACAACCATAACAAAATAAATCAACTAAATGATGCATAATAAAAGATAAGAAAACTCAACCATTTATTTTATCATAAACCAACCAAGAGTACCACAGCGGAAACCAACACTAAATCAGAGTAAATAGATGAAAGATAACTAAAGGACTACAAGACGGAAACCCAACTCCATGATCCACAAGCTCCAAGCTCTATCATCATGAACCAGACCAAGCATCATGAAGTATTGCTATAAACATGTGACACTTTACCTTTTCCAACATCCCGGTATATGACATTTGCAAAAGCACCAACGTTCCAAAGCAGGGGGTGTGTAATGAAACTCAGTAGGGTTTCCCCGATGACTTCCCAACCCATTCCTTTAGGATAAAACATGTTTGCACATTTATATAAAACAATTTATATCAAACAATTCCAAAACAGTTCACAATATAACAATTTCCATGTCGAAACACATTTTCCAAAAAAAAACCATCTTTCTCAAGAAAAGCAACGAAGAAACATTTCCAATCAAAATCACATTTCCATTTTGGCACATTCATTCCATTTCACAAATCCACACAACCAACCATGCATGGAACTCGGCCCTCCCTATACCCGCGAGTGGTGAGTTATCCTTCCACTAATCCATCACTTAGTGGACTACCTTGACGGGGGTACTTCATGCCCTTATCTTTCCCTTTTTATGGGGCTACTTCTCGCCCTTATCCATACAACATTTTTATGGGGGTACTTATCACCCTTATCCATCCCAATGTATATGAACACACACCACAACCCATGAAAATCCATGCTAAAACCAAGTGTTCTCAAAACCTTTCAATAAAGCATCAAACCATTTATTGAAAACCATTTCATTGAAGCAGAAAAACCATAACCAGTTTAAAATCACCATTTTTAATTAACATCAACAAAAACCATCCAAAAACAAAGAATTTCCATCACCCGTTACTAAAACGGGGTTTCAAACATTCTTTCACAACATATAAACAAAACATTTCATTCAAGGAAAACAATTTAAAACTAAACCATCAAGTTCCAAGAATGTGGAATCGAGAGTGAAGCCACCTACCTCAACAAATTAGGCGAAACCAACCAAGAACCAGGTCGATACACCACAAAACCTTCTTAGATTCCTTCCTCTATCACCAACAAGACCAAAGCCCGACTTAAAAGTCATCCACTACCTTAGATCTACCCACCTTGGACGTAGATCTAAGGATCCATCAAGAGGGAAGAAGGAGATCTATGAAAACTCAAGGAAACGAGACTTACCTCAATCAACCGGCCTCTAAACGCCAAGGAAACCCTTCATATAAATTCCAAATCACCTGGTAAGTGTTCTCCCTCCTTCACTAGAGAGAAATCCCGAGTTAGGGCCGTCTAGGAGCAAAAACAAGTGTGTTTAATTATAAAACAGATTATATCCTTAAAAATAGGATCTAAGTTAACCCTGCACATGGTTAGTCCACACGGTTAGTCAAATATTCCTCTAACCGCGCGGTAGTGACTCCTTGGATGGGGCACTCCACACGGCCTCCTCGCACGATTTTCCCAAACCGTGCACACACCGTGCGGTCTCCTCTGCCCAAAGTGACACCACCTACACGGCTTCTGAATGGTTTGGGCAACCTGTTCGAAGCCCGTGCATCACCACCTTTTTTTCCTTTGACACATTAAAAGTATTCAAGCTATCCCCAACCATTTACCATTTTCTTCTTGCACTTAAAAAGCATTTAACAAAGGTTACGTATCAGAAATAGGGGGTACTACAACACAATCCATCCCTAAAATTCATAGCATCCAACATCTCATCAATATCTAGAGAAGGAGTGAAACATTTCAGTTCAGTGAAATGATATGGGTAATCCATTACTAACATATCCCCATACTATATATTTTTGAACGTTTTAGATCTAACATCCCTCTATTTCTGGAGGATGATGTAATCGTAGAAGATCGTCTAGAAGTCAAGCCAAACCACCTCTCTATGCTAGCCTGCCAGGGTAATGACAACCCACCACCTTTTGGATTATTCAAATATCTTGTCAGAATATACCTTGAACATCCTCCAAAGAGGAATACCATGGTTCTCTAAGATATAAATAATCACCTCGATCCACAACTCCACAACATGTGATCCACTAGATCTTGAGAAAGTCGAAGGATGCTACTGCTGAAATTTTCAAGTCAAAGCTTCCATGCTTATGGCATGTCATAAATCTCCATGCATATTATACATCATACGTATGAATCCCTATCAAAACTGGGCGTCAACACCGAACTCAGTTATTGTAGGAGGAAACACATGTGGATCAATTGGAAGAAAAACTGGCAGATCAAGGCGCACCACCTCAAGAACAAGATCGTCACTGCAATCATGGCGCATGAATTGAGTACATCATGGCTGCATAACAATAAAAATCAAAAAAAAAGTCTCAAAAGGGGTTTATGTTTTGACAATTATTTCATCGAAGAAACTATGTATGTTAATAATGCATTTCTATAAGAAAAACATGCCACTCTATTAATATCAAATGTCAGGGCTAGACATTAATACAGCCCATCAGAGGCCATAAGAATGGATAACACCCACTACCAACAACTAAGGCTATGTTTATTTCATGTTACTTTATTAGACATGTGAAATATGTTTTTTAAGAGGTTAAATGTTATTTAAAATGGATTAATAAAATGATATGTCATTTTTTAGTCCATAAGTTCCCACACTCCTTCTACAAAAAAATATGACACACAAATGAATGTCATTGTTCATTTAAATTGTGCTTATATATGGGATTATATGATTCTTAAAAATGTTGATCTAGCCAAAAATCCTTTTGTTGGCCCAAATAGGCACATACACAAAATTATATAAAGTGTGTAACCCACCAACACAAACTATATAATGATCCAAATATGGAATAAAGGTGTTACTGTAATTACTTATATGTAAAACATGGCACAACAATATGAAACCTGCAAGGATTACTGGAAATTTAAACATGACCTGAAAAAATACATGGCCAATTAATACATTGCCTATAGTGATGAATTTTCTTCACATCAGCCTCATTTCATCATTATGAGAAATGAAATAAAAATTCAAATAAAAACATTATAAACAACATAAAAAAACTTGTGAATCACCCAATGGTAAAATAATATATAAATTGATATAATAATAAATCAAAATAATAATTTATAAAGAATGACCCTTACCCCGTACAAGGGGTTTTGACACCCAAGCACATCTTGTGACCAAGTCCCATGAATTCCCAATCTATAATCTACTTTCACTAAATAGTAAAGTATGATTTGAATCCCCTCAGATTTAACTTTGTGATTTCTAGCCTGGATTCCACATAACTCGTGTGCTAAGCCAGGTTGGCCACATTAACCCTAGAATGTCTCTCCTTAAGCTAAGGGTTGACGACTAGAAGTGGGGGTGTGAAGGTAATTCAGTGGGGAGACTATACCCCCATGTAAGAGCACAAAACAGATATACCAACAACATAAAATAGTTGAAACATAAAGTTGTACGATGATAATGTTAACAATTGCAGAATAAATAATATAAAAAAATCCACATAGGAATTGTCTAATATAGATATACATGCATGACTTGCAAGTATATAATTGTAACAGAAAACAAGAAGCATACATATTAATAAAAGGTACAAAAGTAAAAATAATACAAAAAACTGATCCAAAGCATATAGAGCCTAATCCTGGTACCCTACTACTATTCTCAATATACGAAAAATATTCAACAACCAGATGAGTGGTGTTTTCCCCTATCCATAACTATAGGCAAAAAAATATTCTTAGGTGCCAAGGGAAGCCCTTGTAGTCTGTGAGACAAATATAAGTTGTCCACCACCAGTGGTGTCTATGTGTAATTTGAGTGAATATTGTATGTAAATAGTGTGAATCTAATAACAAAAAAGTTAAAAAAATACTAAATAATCAATTTACCTCCCACTCGGGTTCTTAAAAGACACCTGGAAGGTCTACCTACTTCCGCTCAATGCTATCAAGTCTGAATAAGTCACTAGGAATATATATAGGTTGTCACTGTCATGAGGTAAGAATTCCTCTCTTCCATACATGTATATATTAGCTGGCATGGGGTAAGAATGCATCCCACCATTATAAGATACCGGCATGGGCTAAGAATTCGTCCCATACATATAGTGGTTATAACTATTATGGGGTAAGAATTCCTTCTACCCATATATACAAGAGTTTATCGAGGGTGTTAGGTAAGAATTCCTCCCTCCCATAAATCACTTAAGTGGAATGAGGTATGAATTCCTCCCATAAACTAATTCACATTTTCTGACAATCATAGAAATGATATAATAAATTACCATTTATAATTTAAGGAAAAAAATATCACATCATTTCAAAATTTAACAAGATAAACAATTCAACAATTCATTAATAATACACCCCAATCATGTCTATGAAATTCCATTCCTTGACACCATTCCATTTTGTGAATTTCATTTTAGTAAGTATATGCCATTCAGCCCTACAAACCAAAAAGGTCTACTATTCAATTTTCCTAACTAGTAAACCCATTTCAAAGGGGCACTGGCCAAGGAAAAAGGTTATGTTAAATAGTCTTAAGGTAAAATTTTAAATTCTAAGACAAAGAGGAACAAAAATCCATGGTGTGTGTTGGGTTTCAATAAATACACATGGTATGAAGGTTTAATCAATTTAGAATTAATATTGGAAGCAAAAACAATAATTTGACATTTTTGAAAATTGTCCTTAAATGGACAATTTTGGTAGAAAACCACATGGGAATCCATGAAAAGAAAAATTGACAATGAAATCCCTAAACAAGATTCAATTAACCTATGTCATCACACTAGTGACAATTAGCCAAAATAGAATTAAAAAAATCTGGGAGATTGTCAACTGTCGGCTGACGACACAAAAAGAATAAATACAAAACAACCAAATCTCAAATGGAAAACTATATGACCACCTACCTTTAGTCTGTTGATGATGACTTATTATATATGGAACTCATATTCAGAGAAGGCTAGGGTAGATATGATTTCCCATCAAAAGATATAAAAATAGGGCATCCTGCATCTAAAAAGAATAACATATGGTGAGATTCACTGGGGGAAGTGGAGTATGTAGGTTTAACCTTACATTGATGTATCATATGCTTCTTTGGGATCAAGAGTCTGTCACATGACTAAGGAGTTGCAATAGGGAGAAGGGGGAAAATTTCCATTTTCCATCAAAACTGAGTGCACATGATTACTACCCATGGATTGGAAAAAACGTGTGTACACCATGTGTATCTCATTACCTTAGTGGGAACACATTATGGACTCTACAAATGATTTCTCTAAATGTGCGTAGACCATGAAAATGGGCTCTGGACTCCCACTACAGCAGCTTCACAGTCATGTTCATGAGCTATATGGTTGTAGAAAAACCATGTGTCCCATCATTCATTCCCATTTCCAGAGAATCAGGATCTAGAAGTGCCACAAATCCTCACATAACCTTATAATCCTTAGTATAAGACCTTACTAAAACCATTTAAGATATCCAAAAATTTAAACTAATGATCTGTACGATGGCCTAATAGTCGATTCATTACTCGATGGATTACTATATTGATTAATATATATATATATATATATTAATCATTATTATCCTTCTATAATTATGATATCATATATGCTTCTTAAATTATATTCCATATAGTATATGATAACATCACTCATTTTTAGGGCATACAACTAACTCTATAATCCGTGTGATTCATTTTTTTCAAATGATTTCATGGATGGTAAAAAGTATACTTTTAATTAATATATGTGTTATATATGAAATAATTAATATATTAATAAAATATTTAGAATTATTAAAACATAATATACCATTTTTCTTCTTACCTTTCCACTCACTAAATAATAATATCTTCATTCGTGCATTTTTTTGGATGACCGCCTCCATGAAGTGATGTGATTAATGTTTCATAAGCACACCACATATATTATATGTATAAGTATATTTAAGGAAAAAAATAAGGGTTTTATGATATAAATAAGGTTATGTAATGATAGCATAACTCTTATTGTCTTTCCATAATGATCATTGATAAATGGAAACAGTACACATGCTTACGCACAACCTACAATGTCCATGATTGTAAGGTAGTTCATTTTTCATAATATTATTTTTAGGGCCTATTTGAAAAGTAAAAAAGAAGAAAAAATATGATAAATATTTCATGATTACTGGTTTGGATATGTTGAAACAGTGAAATCTTTGACCCCAATAAATAATCTTAAGCTGTTGAATGAATAAAACATCTTCAAAACAAATTATGTAAACATAATTTATTTAGTGTTTAAATATGATAGTAAAAGTCAAAAAAACAAATTATTTAAGAATAAAGAATTAATCATTCAACAGATATGAATTAACCAAATAATGTATATAATATTATTATACATTTTTTAAAAGGACATAGAAGGATGTTCTAAACATGATTTAATGGACATTATCTAAAATTCGCTTCATTGTGGAATAATGTAATGTTATGAACATAATTTATTTTATATGGTTTATATATCTCAAATTTTATATTTATTTTCATGAATAAATTATACTTTAAAGTATTTTATGTTGAAATTGGAATTATTTCATCTTATTATAGTTGACTATAATGTCACTAAGTGGTTAAATGTTAATTAACTCAATTTCTTTTCATTGAGTTATATTATATTTTAATTTTATTTGATATTATAAGATTATGTGTGAAATGAATTATTATAGACATAAATTTTATTTATAATTGATTTAAGTTTGATAACATTTTATATACATAATCAATACAATTACCCTATCCCACTTCAACGTTATGTCCATTGTAATATTTCTGTATCACAAATTGTCTTATTTGAGTCATAAGTTATGTTATACAACAATATTATTTTAGGATCTATATCTACAACCCAATTTCTATTTCATATGATTAATCTCATTATTTTTATGATATTTAATATTTAATTTAATGTTATTATTTAATAGATATTATGATTGAAGATTTACCAATGTGGAAAAGGCTTCATGTTATAGTCTTTATTCCTTTAGGATTGTTTATGTTTATGGTTTCAATGGAGGAATGAAAGAGGGAATTACTAGGGGGATTATCCTATGGATTTAATTTGGATATATTTAAATCTAACATATGTTTCAAATTAGATATGAAAATATTTTTCCTCAGTTACCAACATGTTTTATTTATGCTTTATGTGGGTTTTTATTGATTTCATTGATGAATATTGAATTCACATGGACCACTACTATTTATTTTTATAAATATATCCTTTTAAAAGGTTTTATGCCATGTTTCATTTTTGATAATATTAATATTTAGTGGAATTATTATCATTTTTTATTCTAATATTCTTTTATTATGTCAACATATGATTATGTTATTCTTATTGTCATTGATAATATTTAATGGGTGATGCTTATTTTAATCTTTACTAATCCTTTAAGCTCACTCTTATTTTGGTTTCTTTTTCCCTGAGTTTCCAATAATAAATTTTAATGATATATTTCAAGAAGTGTTTCATATGGATTATTCTGATTACTTAATGTGAAATCATAAAAGATAGGTATAGTGGGAAAGATACTCTCTTTAAGACATGGGTATTTTTTATGTAAGAGTTTGTCAGAATTATATGAAACTCAAATACTAAAAGGTATTTAGGAATGTAATATATAGAAAAATTTATTTTCATGTTTTATGTTTTGGATAGATAAAATTGGGTAACCTTCATTGGTATCATAGCCCGAAATATAAATTTTATGATTTTAGCTTCAGATCTGTGAGTGCATGTTTGAGGATGTCATTGTTCATATGAGATTATGGTTTCAATAGCTTTTTAGATTATGATGTTTTTATGTGAGGATATATATATATATATATGGATACCATTGTAGGTCTATTGTATTATGTTTTATTATATATTCCAATGTCTAATACAACACTTTTGATGTTATAATTGATGAAATCCTAAATAGAATAATGATATTTTAGGAAACATTTTTATGGGTTGAATTATATATAAATAATTTTTTAACATGAATTATGACTTCAAATTTTGTTGAAAAATCATGAAGTAATTTATTACCTTTACTATTTATATGATATTGGATATTGAGGTAATAATGAGATCATAGGTTTTATCATATATATAACCATGGGATTGATTATATATTTGGTGAAAAATTTATTATACTATTTTAGAAGACAATCCCTTTTGGGAAATATTATATAAAATTCATGAGAAAAACAATTAGAGTAATGAACTATTTAATTTTGAGGATATTTTTGGAATTTGGGATATACGATTAGTTATTTACAGAATGATTTAGTTGTAAATTTGGGTATCACTATTGAATTTTTGGTATTAATGTATTATTTCATAATATAATGGGTTATTAATTTTGTGAGAAATCATACCATAAGATAACCATTTTTTAATAAATATTTAAATATAGGTGTAATATCTTTATCAGCCATTTTTCATTTGGTCCATTAAATGAAAATCTTAGTTCATTAGGAAGGAAAAATATTCTTCTAGAATTCTCATCATTTGGAGAAGAAGATGTGATTGTGGTGGAAATCGATTAAATGAAGAAAATATACTCATAAAGTTTGTATATTTTATTATTCCATTTGTATTTAAGGTAAAATAAATAACCAACTCCATGAAAATAATACTGATACTAAATTTTACCTATTACAATCATTTTAATGATAGAAATGATCTTTTTCACATCTGCTATGGTATTTGGTTTTGTAGTCCATAAATTTATGTTGATCATTCACTTTCATGTGGTCAATGATCGATATCAATATTCATAATTATTTACACATTCCTTCCACTTCCATATATCAACAACGAACCAATGTTTTAGATCGTGGGTTCCTAGATTTTTGATGACCATTGTATTTTTAGTTCTATATGTTTACGAGAATGTTTTATTAAATATTTTTATGGTGTGGGATTCGAACAACGGTTTTATTATTTATCCAATAATTATTTACCGATAAAAGGATAAAATTTTGAGTATTGAATTTATTATTATTTTTGGATAATGGAAGTCCCTAATAGTTTAATAATCAAATCAATTCTTGGTCGTATACAAGACACACAACACTGATCATTAATGTACTATGAAATAATATTATTTTTAATATGACCATCATAACCCTGCCATTAAATTAGTGAGTTAAAATATGAGGAAATAAAATTAAAAAATAAAATAGTTTAGAAATTTTTAAAATAAAATTAATTTTTATATATTAAAGAAAAAATAAAATAAGAAACATTTGAATGAAAACATTGTTTTTTATAAGAAAATTTATTTTTCTAAATGGCAGTTTTATAGAAAGTTACACAAATGTGTAAAAATTAGTTTTTAACACTATTATAAAAATTATTTTATGAATTTTTATTTATTTTTAAATTTATCATAAAAAAGTATCTTATGGTGAAATGTTTTGAATTTTGGTATAATATTTTTATTGAATAGTAAAAATACCTTTTTTTTGTATAAAATAAATTTTTTTAACAAATCAAGTATATAAAAATTTACATTATGTTTGGAATATTACTTCAAGTAATGTAATTGTTTATCATTTATATTTAATCCAATTAATTACTTCTGAATCAACTTTATATTTTATTTTAGTGTAATTTTTTTGGGTTTTGAAATGTGATTTTACTGAGAACTATTTTAATGGAAATTATATTTCAACAATTTAACTAATTTAAATAACCCTAATTGAGATATTATCTAGAGAAATCCATATTTTTCATGAAATTTACACTTCATGAAATCCCATTTTTTTATCACGTCTGTGAGATTAAAATTAAATTAAATTCTATCACTTATGTTAACTGAATATAAAAAGATTGATTCAATATTATTAATAATAAAAATTTATGTTATATAATAAATTGAACATATTTTGTGACCCTAACAAACAATGAAAATATTAAAAATTAATCCACACAATTATAGAAAAAATTGAATTTTCAGGGGCGTTAAACTAAATAGATATGGATTTAAATGATATAAAATTGTTAAGGAAATACATTTTCTAGAAATATATTGGCGTTATCATGTGCATTTATGGATAATGATCCATTTTGGAGCCTTGTGTCATATGAAAAATATGGGAACACATTTGTTTTCAAAACGATACAGGTGTGTTACTAACCTCAATTACAAACGCCCACCCTCTATCCTCTCAAATTTAGACATTAAAATTCATTTGGTTCGGAAATCTACTTCCAAAAGACCTTCTATAATTACATACCATTTTCCTATAATCCATTTTTTATAATACTTCCATCCATGAAAGGATACTGGTGTTATCCAATAGAGGTTCTCGGAAGAATATTTGTCTCACCTAACCAAGTATTTTTATTTTATTTAACTTTCCAATTCCATCAAATATAAATAATTTATAATGATAAAAAGATTATAAAATATAATTATATGTTATTATGTTAATTAACTTACCCAAACACACATCACCATCCATCAAATGAGATATGAAACTATTTCATATGTGTACGGGGGACTACCACCTCACAAATTTAGTTATTTCGTATTTCATTTCAATCACTTGTTTCATGTTATAATGATAAAATGACAGTATATATATGATATTTGAAAAATATATATACTCTTGTAATTATATTATATGATATTCCTTTTTAATATCCATTATCTAGGGGAAACAATAAAAACACTCATTTGTATAACTGACTAGTGCCATGCAGAGTATGAGATTCATTTATCAATAACAATTCATATATGGTCAAAATGATATAATTAATGAATATATGTGATATATATGAAATAAATATGATATTAAGAAAATATATATATTTTTTAAAATATAATATTCAATTCTCCTGAATACCTTTCCACTCACTATAAAATGATAACGTCGTTCATCCCTACGTGTGGACAACCACCTTCACAAAATGACGTGATACATTTTTAATAACCAGAGAAAATGGATGATATCTAAAATTATATTTAAATAAATTATGTTTTATTTATTATATTATGATACATATTTGTAGGTAAAATAATACATACCTACTTTCCTTAATGATCATTGAAAAAATTAAACATTACTCATGGGTATATATTGCCTACCATCTCTGTAATTGCAACATCATTCAGTATTCCTACCCATTTAATGATTAGTTTCAAAAGTATAATTGGAGAATAAATATGATAAATATTTTATGATTTGTATTTTCCTATTTTGAAATTAATTAATCTTCCACCATGTTCTACACATTTAATTCTTTGATTTTATAAGATTTTTCATGTATTGTATTGTGATTTCAATATGTTGTATTTGAAATTTTTTTCTAGGGATTTACATTTTGTGAAAATAATTAATTAATTGGTCAATTATAACTTCAATGATATGATAATCATTATGGGTTCTCACCTTATATTTTCTTCTTTATGAAATATTTTATATTAATCGTTATTATTATTTTTTGATGATTTTTTACTACCCCATTTATATTTTATATTAGCAATATCCTGATGTTCATGATATATAATTTCTTATCTAATGTTATTCTTTCATGGGTCGTATGATTGAAGAGTTACCAATGTGGTAAACGATTTAGCTTACAATATATTTTCCTTTATGATCATTTATTTCAAACATTGGTTTGTAAGAATTCATATGAACTTATTTCCTTGAACTACAAATCACTCATCTCCACTAGTTTTGAATGGGGTCGAAATGATTAATCTCAATTTCCCGCCATATTTATTTAATAAATATAATTAATGTTATTTTATGTGATTCCAATATTTTACCTTATTAAATATCAAGAATAATTCTATTCCATATCCAAGATTTCTGAAATGTTACAAAAATATTCTTTTATAAAATATCCTTTTTGAATGTAGTATAAAATATAGTAAATTATTTAGATGTAGTAAGCTTGGACATTTGTATTGTGACTGCATAGAAAAGGATCATAGTAATGATTAGAAAAATAATAAAAATATGATAGTAATATGTTTTAACCATAATGATATTGATAATTATGTGTGTACTTGTAAAAATATAGAAATTAATGATGAAAATAGTCATGATCACAATAATAAATTTGGGGATAAATCCATTGGATCCTCTTTAACAAATATTAGACTATATAGTAATGTGATGTTGGGTATATTAAATTTTTATTTAGATTTTATCAATGAATTATTAGTTGTTGGGTTTGTAAGATATTTTATTTACATGAAATTTAAATGTAAACTAGAAATTCCAAATCAATTAATGAAGCTATAATATATGGTAAAAATACCCAAGGATGGTATTAAGGAATAATAATTTATATGAATATTATTTTCATTTTATATAGACGGTATTTACCTAGATACCTTATTTTTTATACCCTTGAAGTGTTTTATGTTATCCTAGATAAGTAACATATTTATATTTATCATGGAATGATGAATTATAGGGATAATTATGTTTTTTAGAATGAGATTTAGTTTGAATGAATGAATAAATTCATACCTTTGATAATATATCAAGGACATGTGAAAATTAATATATATTGGAATAATTGTTTATTTTCATATATTTTTTAGAATATGTAAACTATTCAAGTTAGAGACATTATAGTATCAAATGATTTTTAGGATGTATTTATTAATGAGTTTCCTAGTATTATAGTTAATTGGGAGATTTTATTTACTATTTAATTATATTATGATGCTAAGAATATTACAAAAATATCATATCTAATATCTCAAGTATAACTTTTTGAATTGAAAAATTACATACAAGAGTTTAATGATAATGGATTCATTTATCTTATCACATTAACATGTAGAGGGACTATTTTATATATTATAATGTATGATGGTTCCATAAGGTATTTAATTAATTATAGATCATCAAATAACAACACATAATTATTAAATTTATTCCAGAGAAACAAGTACAAAGCAAGGGGCAAGTAGGCGTGGGGGCAAGGGCCCCCTCCCTATGGGGGCCGAAAATAGTGAAGGCCAAGAGCATCACATTGGATCAAATTGATGCCTTCTGGTTTAAGATAGATAATGTTAGGGAGACATCTGACGCTGGAGCCATTCTCTGCCATCATTTCCAAGTGATCTGCAACCTTGTTACCCTCCCGCCATGTATGGGTAACCTAGATGTTATGGTTGAGAAATTCTTTGCATCTTCGGATGGTATACTCAATCGAACAAGGGATGGAGATAGTTCTATAAAGGGAGTCATGTAGAATCATTGAGTCTATTTCCACCTGCGTGGGCACCGGGTTTCTCTATTTACACAGGTTTGGGCCGGTAATAACTGCATTCGCCTCTTCTTGTATTGGGGGTGCCGCTACCATAATATGTAGTGAATGCAAGGAAGACACTTCCCCATATTTCCCAAACCACCCCTCCTCCCTGTGTGTCACCCAAGATAAAGAACCCATCCGTGTTCAATTTGAGGCCATTGATGTGGGGGGGCGAGCGGATCCATTTTCCCCAATCAAGCGGTCCTGAAGCGGCAGAATGGAGAAACCTCAGGGATTGGGCTTCCTGCCAGTTCCTTAAGAATGTAACCAAACCCACCAGGATGCTCTTTGTCCTCATAACGATGGCCCTGTCAGTGGATGGAATCCCCTCATACCTAGCCTGGTTCTTGGCCTGCCATAAACACCAATATCTGGATTTAAGGATCACTGCACGAGCCGACCGCTCCAAGCCTGGGTTCGTCACCCCTGGAACTAGTTGTACATGAATGAAGCAACAATCGTGCCCGCGATAGGGATGGTGGAAAGGGATCCAAATAACATACACACGCATTGAGACCATTCACCTTCAAAAAAATTGTGGTCTACGCTCTCTTCATGTTTTCCCTTGTAGTAATGACAGCAGGAGGCCAGGTTGATCCCCATGTTCTTGATTTTGTTGTCAGTAGGAAGTGCTATGCTCCAGAGCCTCCAAACGAGGACGCTGTACTTCCCTGGGATCCCCTTAACCCATGTAATCACATTCCATTTGTCATTGGACTCTGAACTAGGGAAGAGCTTTTGAAAGTCCTTCAGTGTGAAGTTCCCCGACCTCGACGGGGTGAACACACATATGTCAGGCTCTTCGTTGAGGGTGATCACCTCAAAGATAGAATATTTATCCTTATCCAGCACTACCTTAATGAAATGTTGATGCTGACTCACCTCATGATAGGAGATAAGAGGGGATGGGCACCCCGAATATCCCATCACTGAGCCGACCCAATTATGGGAAAAAAAGGATATTCCCCTCCCCCAAAATCCACCGAGCTTGCTGATGAAACTTATGGATGAGAGGGAAAATTCATTCCCAAAAGGGAGATCTCATGGTGATAGTTTCATTCATATTACCGACGTAGTTTCGAGCCATAGTGCTACCCCACATGGTAGGTTCTTCAATGACTTCCCAGGCAAGGTTCACATTCATGCAGGTGACCATGCCACCCATGCTTCGCACATTGATCCCCCCATCGTGGAAAGGGCGGGCCATCCTCTCCCAAGAGACCCAATGCCTCTTGCTTTCAGACTGGGCATCCCAAATGAAACCAGACAGCACCTTTTCAATATATTTGATCACTCCTTTCGGCACAGAGGTGGTAGCCAGAGCATGCACCGGGACAGTAGATAGGACACTATTAACCAAGGCGATGCACCCCCAAAGGAAAAGAGGTGATTCTTCCAGTTGAGAACTCGTCCTGTGACCTTAATCACCAAAAGGTCGAAATCCTGTATACACAAGTGGCCTGGAGAAATGGGGGTGCCGAGATAGACCAGGGGAAACGTACCCTGTTTCATGTCCATTTTGTTGCAGACTTGGTTGGCCCGGGAGGAAGCACACTTGTTGGAGATGTAAAGATTACTATTGGAGTTGTTGATAATCATCCCACTCAAAAAATAGTACTCCTCAAAGATCCTCTTGATTTCCTGCGTTGAACTCTTGCATGTATTAGAGAAGATTATGGTTTCATCCGCAAACATCAAATGGTATATGGGATACATACTCATTTTTCTCCTGAAAGGCATGATCCTACCTCTCGTGATCCCTCTATTGAGAAGCCGACTTAAAGTATCTTGCATGATGATGAAGAGGCTAGGCGAGATAGGATCTCCCTGATAAAGAGCAAAAAACGCCTTAAAGAATCCGTGTGATTTCCCCAAGAAGGCGACATTCATCCATGCAGAGCTGAAACTCCTAAACAGGATATTCACAGCCATTGGAGACATTCCCATGCTAGCCAGGACCCTGTTTATGAACCCCCATTTGACCCTATCATATGCCTTACTCATGTCGAGCTTCACCGCCATGTATGAACCATGGGTTGTACAGTTGAGGTCCCTCAACATTTCCTGAGAAAGCACCATCGCACCATGGATAGACCATCCCCTCAAAAATCCATGTTGTTCGATGGAGATCCATCGTGCCAGCCGCGCAGACAGCCTCGCATTAATTGTGCCTGCCAAGATCATGTATGGAAAATTTCACATGTAAACATGCCTATATTGAGAGAGAGACGAGGGATCTTTAACCTTCGGAATGAGTATGAGGGTCGTGGAACTAACCACCCTCGACAAGTAGCCCCCTCAGAAGAAGTCCTGAATGGAAGAGACAATATCACCTTTGATCGTCCCCCACACCTATCTGTAGAAAGAACCTAGGAAACAATCCGGACCTGGCACGCTATCTGCATTAATCCTGAGCATGGCTTCGTGCACTTCCTCCTCATCGGGAATCATCTCCAGCACACCATTATCCTCCCGAGATACACAGGAGGGAATCGTCTCCCACAACTTAGCATTTCCACTGAGGTACCCAACATCCATCCTCTTGTTCGGGCCCGTGAGTAAGTCCTTGAGGAAGGATAAAGCCATACCCCCACCTCCTCTCTGTCTTCTGTGTAGAATCCATCCTCGTGCATAATGTTGGGAGTGATAGGATGACTTTTCTCCTTGATACATGCCTGAAAATAATCCATATTCCTATCCCACTCCTTCAACCATTTGATCCTTGCACAATCCCGAGCCCTTCGTTATTGACCCAGGATCATCACCCCCAACCTGATGTTTTTATCCGCAAGGTCAGTGAACACCGACTCGTCCCACAGGTCCTCTAGGATACCTTCCATGTTATCGATATCCTTCTTGAGTTCGTCAAGATCCTGATCAGTAGGGGGGAGATCACCAGCCCATGACTAGAGTTTTTCCTTTAATCTTCTGATGTTGTTATGAATCGCCACGCACGAGTTCCCTTGAACTAGTTCCATTCAGGATGGAGCAGATCAGGTTAGGGAAGTCCGGGTTGTCAAACCAATGGGCGTGGAACCTGAAACTTCCATGCGCCCCCTACCTGGACGACAGTTGCACCAACAGCGGAGAGTGGTCAGAGATGCGTCATACCATGTGTTTAACCTGCGCAAAAGGAAACATCGAGGTAGCCTTTAGGTTCTCCAAGCAACGGTTAAGGAGGATCCAGCATCTGCGTTGCCCTTTCTTATTATTACACCATGTGAAGAGATCCCCCGTGTACCCCAAATCCAACAAACCGTTTCTTTCCATGAACTGGGAGAAATCCATGCTAGCTCTGCGAGGGAAGTAGCCTCTTCCTTTTTTCTCAGCCGACTCCACCATAATGTTAATGTCCCCACCGATGATCCAGGGTACCTCCCCTTGGTCAAATGCACTGAGATCCTGCCACAAGGCTTCCCTCCATTGGTTATCGCAACTACCATAAACAAATGTCACGATGATTGAAAGAGTACCCAACTTCACCTTCGTGGTCATGTATTAGTAACTCGCCTGAAGCAGGACCACCGAGACATCCCTCTTCCAGAAAATACAGATGTGTTAGTTGGCTGGGTCTACATGCATGGACGCATGCATGCCGATTTTTCGGGCAAACTGGTTGAGTCTGGATGGCGGCTGTTTGTGTTCGAGAACTGCAGTGATCAAGACCCTGTTCTTCTTTATTTTCGATGCCAGGAAGTCTGTCTTAACGCGGGCTTCGAGGCCATGAGCATTCCATATTATCAAGGGATACATTAAGCATAGGGAGACCCAGAATTGACCCCAGGTTCCTTTCTCATTAGCTGGATGGAGGCATAATGCTCTTTGATTCTATATAGGTCACGTTTCGACCTAGAACGAGTACGCACCCCCGGGCTCAAGTCCTGGGAGGGATAGGACGAGGGCCTCTAGGGAAGCGCTGGAAGCCGCTTCCCGTGAGCACCGCTAGGGGTAGAGAAGACTTGGGTGTGATGCGGACTCCAAGATTCGGGGGAAGAAGGTTCCCCATACCGGGTAACCACCACATCATCCTTAACAATAACCTCTGCCTAGAAGAGAAGAGGGAGAGCCCCCAGACCGCCCCCCTCAACCGGTACCGAAGGTAGAAGAAGCTGTTTCATCCTCATCCCGATATGGGATAACAGGATGGGGGGGCCTCAGAACGAACTCTTGCTGGCAGCCTTCAGACAAAAATAGGTGCAGACCGCGACCTGGGTCAAAGACCTCCGCCAACCATTGGGGGGAGGCCAACCTGATGCTAGGAGGCTGTGACAGCCCTAGGGAAGCAGAGTATACACCGAGAAGAGAGCAGACTAGGCTATGATCATCAACCGGAGAGGGGGCCTCACAGGAGACCACCACCAATGCCAAAGCGACCCCTTCTCCACCCTCAGTGAAAGGAGCAGTGTTCCTCTCGGTGCCTCTGGGAGCTCTGCGATGGACACTTGGAAATCAGGACCTGGACACTTGCAAGGAGTGACCCTAGAGATAGAATGAGGTGAAAAACCTAGGGAACACTAGGTAAACCACATTCGGGGTCCACTCAAAGAGGCCCTGGACCTTCAAGCATAGGCTATCCGGTAGAGGGGAAGACAGGTCATGCTCGACACAGATCTGTGCCACGACCATGTCCTCACCATTGAAAGTGCAGGAATCCATACATAGGAATCCACTTAGGGAATCCCCGATTTCCTGGAGGAGAGCCACGTTCGGAAATGGAAGGGGGTTACCTGGGAGGTGGATCCACACCGCGGCCTTGGGTCCCTCTTTTCCTCTGCGGGCGTCCATGGACCAATGACAAAGGTTGAAACGCCATCGTCCAAAGCCTCGGGGGGGCCAACACTAGGCATGGATGAAGTCAGATTTCGATTGACACACCAAGCACAAAGAGAGGCGGTGGACGTCCGAAACACGAGCCAACGCCGGCAGACACCATGACACCAGAAACTTCCTGAAGACCTGAATGGGAGGCTTCACAGCACCGAAACAAGCCACAATATTCCATTTCATCCCCTCCACAACCGCATCTAAGGATTCCTGTCACGACCTGAACCTACCCGGGCTCGAGCCGCAACTACCACAAGACCGCCTCCATAGGCCAGGGGCTGGCGACCAGCGCTGAAGGCACAACAACTTGGGGAGACCTTTGCCTAAGTACTTGTATACACGCACGCAACACACTCAATGCAAAAGTGCAGAGTAAAAGAGAAACTGCTATATAAATAACATAAATGTGCATCGACCTCTAAACAGTACAAGTACAAGCTGAATGTAAACTGAAAAGAAAATGGAAAAAACACGCATCCAACCAAAAAGGGCTACAACCCAGCAACAGGTGAACAAAAGAAAATAGCTGGAAGGGTCCCCCACCTAGAACCCGACTACGACCACCACATGCGGTCCAAGCTCCCGAACTCCTGTGCTCCACTGAAGTCACGACCAACCTATCTGTCGTCTTCAAGGGAACACCAAGTGCGGGAAAATCCCAAGTAGGGGTGAGTATAAAAATTCTCAGTGGGATACCCCGAAGACTCGAGGGATCAACAAAGGAGGTACCAAAGGGTGAGCAGTAGAGAGAACATGAAAAGCAATACAGTAAAACAGATAGTGTACTAAAGAGTCCACCTCAACCCAACAAGAGAAAGGAGGTAGACTCGTCCATACACAAGGATCTGGAAACAGTGAGAAGATGAACTTCCCATCGAGTCTTCGCTACCTATAGCAGGAGAGTAGACTCATCCAACCACGAGAAGCTAGACATGGAAAGCACGTGACATACCCCACGCGTCTTCACCTATCCTGGAAGAAGAGTAAACAAACCCAAGAAGTGGGTACCAGAAACAAGGTATATACATATCCTTATGCTTGATGAAGAAGCCCGAACAACGTCGTAAGGGGATCTTCTTCCCGTAGCTCAGCCCAAGAAAAGAGTAGCCAACAGTCCCAGGAGTAAACTCCATAGATTCCCAGCATCCCGCACGTCTGCCCTGAACCCCATGCCAAGGGGCTCAATCACTGCACCTCGACACTATACGCTTTGGACGGCACTGACTCGCCCGCATGGTTTTAGATCGCGTCACAAGAACACGTCTCAGTAGGGAAAGCGCCCCTCATACTTGGGAGTTCTAGGGAAAGTCAAACCACACCTCATCACTGCCCTGCAGTCGAAAGGTCTTCTCAAAGTCAAATCTGTCAGAACACTGACCCATATAACCAAGGTTCCTACTCCGGTAATCACAGAGGAAAGCCACAGACTAGCCTAGTAGGAAGGACTATGTCTGGAATGCCAACGGATGACCCACTGCCCATCCCTGCTGGAGGGTAATTTATAATAAGATATCGGGTGACCCACTGCCTAGCCCTGGTGGAGGGTAAAGCATAATACATCATCAGGCGACCCACTACCCAGCACCGCTGGAGGGTAGACCTTAATAAATCATCAAACGACCCACTGCCTAGCCCTGCTGGAGTGTAGACCTGGAATAAGTCGATAGGTGACCCACTGCCCAGCCATGCTGGTGGGTAGACCTGGAACTAGATGACGGGCGACCCACTGCCCAGCCCTACTGGAGGGTAGACCCTAAGAGGTCATCGGGTGACCCACTGCCCAGTCTCTGCTGGAGGGTAGACCCTAAGTGCGTTTAGTGACCCACTGCCTAGTCTCTGCTGGAGGGTAGACCCTAAGAGTGTTGGGTGACCCACTGCCCAGTCTCTGCTGGAGGGTAAACTCTAGAAGTCGATGAGTAACCCACTGCCCAGCCCCACTGGAGGGTAAAACTCAGAACTGCTCTGGCCATATCCACTAGAGGGTACAACACTGGACAACCGAACACGGAGTGGGTATTGCACAACCACCCAACTCCAGAACAACTCACCCAAAAGAGGTTCAGCGCCTGCTCCACCACTGGGTGTCACTAGAACCGCTACCGGCCGATCCATATAGAACGAAACCATGGGGAGACCACTCAACCCTGCTGGCCAAACAAATGATCACAAAGCCAGGAGAAAAACTCCACCATGCTAGTCAAACAAATGAGCACAGAGGGACCCTCTACGTCGCGAGAGGTCAAAGTACTTAAAGGAGAACCCGACACGCACATGGGGCCCACACAACGTGTGGCCCCATCTCAACCCCAACCAAGCGTAGAAGCGTTCTCAAGTACGAACAACCACATGTGCCTCTAAGCATTCCTGTATACTCCCAGATTATACCACATTCTCAGCCCAAGGGCCATCGTGCACACGACACCCAACGTCAATGAGAAGGCGTGATGTAATATCTCCAACTTTCCACCTCAACGACTGGGGCACAACCAACCACATCTCTTTAACCACCAACATCACTCTCCCTGGAGTGCACGCGATCACATGCCAAGGGTCCGCTACAAACACGGTCGAGGAACCGCCGCAGGGGCACCTTCACATTTCCACATTTAATAAGATCGTGTACGTGGCTCCACACAACCGAACGGATCGTACCGCTGTGATCCTTGCAAAAAAAAATGCGAGATAGACTACTTACTTTCCCAAAACGGTCAACCGGTGAAAAAGGTACTATTCACCGTACCAACCAGTGTGGGGCCCACCTCAAGGTCCTGAAACAGAACAAATGGATCACACCACAGCGATCCCCTCAGAAAAACACATGGGATTGAATACTCAATCTCCCAAAATGGACACCCGGTGAAAAAGTTACAATTCACTATAGCCGAGCTGGGTGGGACCCACACCACGTCCCCGAGAAAGGTCGGGCGAACTGCGCCATCGCAGTGCTCTCTGAAAAAACCCATCAAAAGCACTACACATTTGAGTGGAATGAATATCTGGAAAAAAGGAGCATCCTGGCACACTGCACACGAGCGGTGCTTCGTGGGACCCACAACCCAGTCCCGAATCACAACGAACGGATCAAACCATTGTGATCCTCTCGAAAGAGTACACAAGATAGACTATTCCCTTGTCCAAATCCGACACCCAGTGATAAAGCTGAAAAAATCACCGTCAACGCCCAAACGGCCCCCATGGGCCTCGCACCATCGTGCCGAATTAGAGCGAGTGGATTTCCCCATTGCAATCACCTCGGAAAAACATCCAGAAACGACTACTCGCACGCCCCGAATGGACGTCCGATTTAAAAGTCGTAAAACGCTGCACGCTGCTCAAAAGATGGGTCGTGGGTCCCTCGCTTCAACTCTGGATTCAACTCCTGAAACCACCCTGGAATGCTCTGCCTCGGCGCCAGGGTTCCAATTCCACTGACGGCGCACAAAACGGACGTCGGACGCGTCCGCGCCGCCCAAAACAAGAATTCCCGGGAAGCCCGCTTAGCTGCATTACGCACGTGTCATGCTCCCGAGCCCCTTGTCTCTGATGTTAGAACTCCCAGAACCACCTCAAAAGGTCCACCTCTGTGTCAGGTCCGCACCGCCACAAACGGCGTGCAAAACCGATGCCCGTAGGGAACGCTACGGGCGTCGGAAATTCGAAAGGGAGAAACCCCCTTTGGCCGGACCGGCCCGGTCCGGCAGGTCCGCCCACAGCCGGCCCACGGCCCGGCCGCGGGTCCGGTTCGCTCCGCCGTGGCCTGCCGCCACCGACCAGCCGTCAAGGCTGGTGTCTTTTCTCCTGCAGCGACCTGCGTCACGCGGGTCGCGGTCAAGCCGCACGGGGCCGCGCGCCTCACGGCCCCCTTCCCCTTCTGCCCTACACAGGCGCCGCCACCTAGAACCACGAACCGCCGCCGGGATGTCGCGCCGCCACCACGCCAGGCTGAGCCGCTGCGCCACCTGGGAAGCCACCACCGCCGCTACCATTCCAGACTGCTAGATTCGGCCTCCTGGAGCCGCTCCGCCCTGGGAAATCGCCGGACCGCCGAATCAACCCAAAACCGGCCGGAAACAAAATTAAAAACCCGCAAACTTCGTCGAGGTGATGTGGCCTCCTCCGAACTCCAATTTCAATTCCGAAAGAAGCGACGGAAAGAGTAAAATGTTTACTACACGACCATGGAATGTTTTCGATGATTAAACAAAAAGCGATGTTAAAATTGGGGTTCAAAGTGGGGTTCAGGATTTAAATCTCAAACGAACACCGCCTACCTCTTGGGACTAAGCCCGTCGCTTCGCCGTCAACCCGCCGGGGTGGCCACGCCTCGCCGGACCACTCTGCCGGGGTCGCCTCGCCGGAGATGGAGGAGGAGAGGATTAACTTAAAAACCCTCTCGTGGTCCCGTTCCCGAACTCCCGACGAGGTCGGGATTTAGACTCCCCTAGGATAAGAACCACGAGCTGAGTGCAACGAAGGTCTCGAAATTTTAATACGAGTCCTTGTTCAAGAGTTATTAAGATTAACGTCTGAAGCCGCCAAATTATGAAAATGTCCCTGGGGCCATTTTTCACAGACGGCCTGCGCCTGTGAAACTTACACCCCTCCTAGGGTAAATGGCATGTTCCGAACTCAATGGTGCTCTCGAGTTTCCAATCTGAGCCACCTTTTATGAGATACATGCGTTTCAACATTTAACATATTAATTAATTAATTAATTAATCCGTTTAACCTTCCAGAAGTAGGCGAGGGGTACAAACATCGCGCGCCGATAAGTATTATGTCATTACAAGGGTAAACGCCCCATTCCAGACCCATCCGTACACTCGGATCTCTGATCTAGATCCCCATTCAAGAGTTATCCCATTTATTTGGTGTTCACAGTGTGAATGTACTGAAAATTTAATTCCGGCCACTCCGGTTCTCGGAATCGCACGCCGTCTGAAGGCGCTGCTCGGGAATATCATCAAGAATATTCCAAAGTCTTTCACAGAAAAAAACCGAGTTCTTACATCATTCCCTCCTTCAAGCTTTTTATCCTCGAAAATCAAAACTAGGGAGCAACACAGGGTACTAATCCCACAACTGGCTTTCCCATACCCAGATGAACCCACCCACAGCTCTGCGTCACCGCACATAGACCAAAGGATTGATCCGTTCACGTGAGGTCATCCCTTCCCGATGTCGTGCACCCACTCCAGACATTGGGGTTAGGGAAAGTCGGTAGAGAACCTCACCATCCCTCTACATAGTCTCAAACTGTCCAAAGGACCTCGAGGGTTGCTCACGTACCCAACCAAACATCTACGTCGCATGCCATGACTGGAATCACCGCCTGCACCAAGAACAAGGCCCAGTGATTCCCTCCTTCAGAATATCCATATGGTGAAACAGCCAAGGATATCTGGTTATGCGAGATTTCTCAGTTGATGTCTCTCAACCAAGAATCTCTTACACGCTCGGAAAGTGATGGAGTCAACACCATCGTCTAAAGAAAAAGGTCTCACGCCTTTTACCTTACCGACACAGGGTTACACCGACGCCCCACACCACCCTGGTAACAACTCAAACAAGGAGCTAGGAGAAAATCATTCCACACACAGAGGCTCACAATTCTACTGCAAAAAGTAGAAGAGCAGCAAGGGGTACCTCTCATCATCCCCTGCTCTCCAGGATCGTAGACATCTAAGGCTCGTGGTTGTCCATGGTCCCAATTGTCAGCTCCCGAAGCCTAACGTGGACCACCTAGTGGTGATGGGAAGACCTCGTAAAGCCATCCCCCACTACCAGCTCCTCCCGCTCCCCTGCTATCACAACCTCTTTGGGTACTATTCTGATCATGACGCTGCCTCCGTCGTGGTGGTGCACCTGCTGCCTACCCGAAGCTCTCAACAACTCGGGTTGGGCAGTCTCGTGCCAAGTGACCTCGCCTGTCACAAGCATAGCACCGACTCTCTTTGGGCTTCACTGGTTCCCTTCGGCACCACTGTGGTGTATGACCACGCCACTGAGTCCAGTTGTCAGAAAGCCACCTGCATCGAGGTCCTTCTTGCCGATGCCCACTAGCTACGGCAGACGTCTCGGCTCCAACGTGTCTACTGCCACCACAAACTCCGGAACGTGACAGGAATATCTCTTTCACCAGTGCCTGTTCTAGCACCCCGACATATGTGGAAATTCCCAAGGGTACTATGACATCACGAATCTCTCGGTGGAGACCCTGCTCAAACTTCCGCTCTCGGATGTTGTCATCACGTACCAAGTCCGGGTAGAAGCGTTCATGGTCTGCAAAACTAGCTGCATACTCGGCCACCGTCATCCCTCCCTGTTGAAATAGCAGGAGCTCTTGAATCCAAACAGAGTGCAACAGGAGGGGAAAAACTCCTCATGGAACAACAACTGAAAGTCTCCCCATGAAAGCAACGACTCATCAACAAACTGAGTCACCAGTCTCCACCAACGCCAAGCTACTCCACGAGAAAGGGTGACTGCTAAAGCCACTATCTGATTTTTCGGTGTCTACACAAGACCGAAAAGGAGAACCACTGCCTCAAGACAAACCTCTGCTGCTTGAGGGTCTAGTTCACCACTAAACCTCAGCGGTCTCTGCTGCTAGAACTCACGAAGTGCACTCAACCTATGCTCTAGCTCAGACTGCTCTGCTGAAACTGCCTACTGATCAACAGGTGGGGGTGCTGCTACTGGACCACCCGAAGAAAGGGGCTCGTAAGATGGGTTCTGGACTGTGGCCTCGTAGCTCACAGGGTTTTCATCATGAACCAAAGCTGGTATCTTGGCTGGCTGTCTTCGCGAATACATCCTGAATATTATTAAGGAGTGTCGTGGTCAGATGAGCATATATGTATATACCAATAACAACAATGATGGGGAGCTGACTCAAGAAGGACAGTCAAAGACTGAATCCTATGTGATGCACAAAAAAATTTTTTCCCTACAACAAGTGTCTCAACATTCTGTGTCGAAAAGTGCGTTATCAAGGTCCTGGTGATTGGATACGTCGGCCGCCACACCATCACTGGACTCCCTATCCTAAGAGCCGCTCTCGGGACACATTAACACTGTTTCCCTATATCCCAACCAATTCCTTTTATTTTAGGGTCATCCGAACAGCATCCCAAGGAACGAACCACCTCTGATACCACTTTTTCACGACCTTACCCTACTCGGGCTTGAGCCGCAACTACCCCAAGCCCGCCTCCATAGGCCAGGGGCTGGAAACCAGTGTCGAAGGCAGAACGACTTAGGGAGGCCTTTTCCTAAGTACCTGTACACACACACAGAACACACTCAATGCAAAAGTGCAGAGTAAAAGAGTAAATGCTATATAAATACCACAAATGTGCATCGACCTCTAGACAATACAAGTACAAGCTGAAAGTAAACTGAGAAGAAAAGGGAAAAAACACGCGCCCAACCAAAAAGTGCAACAACCCGACAACAGGTGAACAAAAGAAAACAGCTGGAAGGGTCCCCCACCTGGAACCCGACTACGACCATCGCACGCAGTCCAAGCTCCCGAACTCATGTGATCCACTGAAGTCACGACCAACATGTCCATCGTCTGCAAGGGCACACTATGTGGGGGAAAATCCCAAGCAGAGGTGAGTATAAACATACTCAGTAAGATACCCCGAAGGCTCAAGGGTGAAACAATGGAGGTACTGAAGGGTGCGCAGTAGAGCGAATAGGAAAAGAAAAGGAGTAAAACAGAGAGTGCAGTAAAGAGTCCAGCTCAACCCAACAAGAGAAAGGAGCTAGACATGTCCAGACACAAGGAGCAGGAAACGGTGAGAAAATGAACTTCTCGTAGAGTCTTCACTACCTATAACAGGAGAGTAAACTCGTCCAACCATGAGAAGCTAGACACGGAAAGCACGTGGCATACCCCGTGCGTCTTCGCCTCTCCTAGAAGGAGAGTAACCAAACCCAAGAAGTGGGCACCGGAAACAAGGTATATACATATCCTTATGCTCGATCAAGAAGCCCGAACATTGTTGTAAGGGGATATTTATCCCGTAGCTCAGCCCAAGAATAGAGTAGCCAAAATTCCTAGGAGTAAACTCCTTCGATGCCCAGCATCCCGCACGTCTGCCCCGAACTCTAATCCAAGGGGCTCAATCACCGCACCACGACACTATAAACATTCGGCGGCACTGACTCGCCCTCATGGTTTTAGATCACGTCACACGAACGCATCTCAGTTGGAAAAGCGCCCCTCATACTTGGGAGTTATAGGGAAAGTCAAACCACACCTCATCACTGCCCTGTAGTCGAAAGGTCTTCTCAAAGTCAAAGTCATCACAACACTGACTCGTATAACCAAGGGTCCCACTCCAGTAATCACGGAGGAAAGCCACAGACTGGCCTAGTAGTAAGGACTGAGTCTAGAATGCCAACGAATGACCCACTGGCCAGACCTACTGGAGGGTAATTTATAATAAGATATCAGGTGACCCACTTCCCAGCCCTGCTGGAGGGTAAACCATAATACATCATCAGGCGACCCACTGCCTAGCCCTGCTGGAGGGTAGACCTTAATACATCATTAGGCGACCCACTGGCCAGCCCCACTGGAGGATATACCTGGAATAAGTTGACAGGCGACCCACTGCTCAACCATGATGGAGGGTAGACCTGGAACTAGATGACGGGTGACCCACTGCCCAGCCCTGATGGAGGGTAGACCCCGAGAGGTCATCGGGTAACCCACAGTCCAGTCTCTACTGGAGGGTAGACCCTAAGTGCATCGGGTGACCCACTGCCCAGTCTCTGCTGGAGGGTTGACCCTAAGAGTGTCGGGTGACCCACTGCCCAGTCTCTACTGGAGGGTAGACCCTAGAAGACGATGAGTAACCCACATCCCAGCCCCACTAGAGGGTAAAACTCAAAACTGCTCTGGCCATATCCAATGGAGGGTACAACACTGGCCAACCGAACAAGGAGTGGCTATCGCGCAACCACCCAACTCCAGAACAACTCACCCAAAAGAGGTTCAACGCCTGCTCCATCACTGGATGTCACTAGCACTGCTACCGGCTGATCCATCTAGAACGAAACCAGGGGGAGACCACTCAACCCTGCTAGCCAAACAAACGAGCACAAAGCCAGTGGAAAAACTCCACCCTAAAAGTCAAACAAATGAGCACATAGGGACCCTCTACGACGCGAGAGGTCAAAGTACGTAAAGCAGAACCTGGCACACATGTGGGGCCCACAAAACATGTGGCCCCATCTCAACCCCAACCAAGCGCACAAGCGTTCTCAGGTATGAACAACCACATGTGCCTCCAAGCATTCCCGTATACTCCCAGAGTATACCACATTTTCAGCCCAACGGCCATCGTGCTCACGTCACCCAACATCAACGTGAAGGCGTGACGTAACATCTCCAACTTGCCACCTCAACAACTTGGGCACATCCAACCACGTCTCTTTAACCACCAGCATCACTCTCCCAAGAGTGCACGCGATCACATGCCAAGGGTCCGCTACAAACACGATAGATGAACCGCCGCTGAGGCACCTTCACATTTACACATTTAATAAGATCACGTACGAGGCTCCGCACAACCGAACAGATCGTACCATTGTGAACCTTTCGAAAAAACAAGCGAGATAGACTACTTACTCGCCCGAAATGGTCAACCGGTGAAAAAGGTACTATTCACCATACCAACCCGTGTGGGGCCCACCTCAAGATCCCGAAACTGAACAAACGGATCACACCACTGTGATCCCCTCAGAAAAACACATGGGATTGAATACTCAATCGCCCAAAATGGACACCCGGTGAAAAAGGTACTATTCACTGTAGCCGAGTCGGGTGGGACCCACACCACGTCCCCGAGAAAGGTCGGGTGAACTGCGCCATCGCAATGCTCTCAGAAAAACCCATCAAAAGCACTACTCACTTGAGTGCAACAGATATACGGAGAAAAAGGTGCATCCCGGCGCACCGTACACGAGCGGTGCTTTGTGGGACCCGCAACCCTGTCCCAAAACACAAAGAACAGATCGCACCGTTGCAATCCTCTCGAAAAAGTACACAAGATGGACTATTCCTTTGTCAAAATATGACACCCGGTGATAAAGCGGGAAAAATCACTGTCAATGCCCAAACGGCCCCCGTGGGCCCCGCACCATCATGCCGAATTATTGCGGGCGGATTGGACCATTGCAATCCCCTCGAAAAAACATCCAGAAATGACTACTCGCATGCCCCGAACGGATGTCCGATGAAAAACTCGTGAAACGCTGCACACAGCTCAAAAGACGGGCCGTGGGGCCCACGCTTCAACTCTGGCGTCACCGCCCGAAACCACCCTTGAAAGCTCTGCCCCAGCGCCAGGATTCCAACGCCACTGACGACGCTCAAAACGGACGTCGGACGCGTCCGCGCCATCCAAAACAAGAATTCCCTGGAAGCCCGTTTAGCTGCTTTACGCACGTGTCGTGCCCCCGAGCCCCTAGTCTCGGAAGTTAAGTCTCCTGGAACCACCTCAAAAGGTCCGCCTCTGCGTTAGGTCCGCTCCGCCGCAGAAGGTATGCAAAACGGACGCTCATAGCGAAAGCTACGGGTGTCGGAAATTCCAAAGGGAGAAACCCCCTTGGGCCGGACCGGCCCGGTCCAGCCGGTCCGCCCCCAGCCGGCCCGCGGCCCGGCCGTGGGTCCGGTTCGCTCCACCGCGGCCCGCTGGCTGCGGCCTGCTGCCACCGATCGGCCGTCATGGCCGGTCTCTTTTCTCCCGCAGCGACCCGCGTCACACGGGTCGCGGTCGCGCCGCACGGTGCCTCGCGCCTCGCGTCCCCCTTCCCCTTCTGCCCTACACTGGCGCCGCCGCCTGGGACCCCGGACCGCCATCGGGATGCCGCGCCGCCACCGCACCAGGCCAAGCTGCCGCGCCACCCGGGAAGCTTCCGCCGCCGTCCCGGACCGCCGGATTCCGCCGCCTGGAGCCTCTCCGCCCTGGGAAATTGCCGGACCGCTGGAACCTGCCGGAACAACCCAAAACCGGCCGGAAACAAAATTAAAAACCCGCAAACTTCGACGAGGTGTTGCGGCCTCCTCCAAAATCTGATTTCAATTCAGAAAGAATCAACGAAAAGAGTAAAATATGTACTACATGACCATGGAATTTTTTCGATGATTAAACAACAGATCGATGCTAAAATTGGGGTTCAAAGGGGGGTTCAGGATTTAAAACTCAAACAAACACCGCCTACCTCTTGGGACTAAGCCCGTCGGTTCGCTGTCAACTCGCCGGGGTGGTTGTGCCTCGCCGGACCGCCTCTCCGGAGTCGCCTCACCGGAGATGGACGAGGAGAGGGGAGAGGCTTGCTAGGGGAGGGGGAAATGAGGGAGAAGAGAGGGGGGGGGGGAGGGTTATGTTAATTAAATAAATTAATTAACTTAAACACCCTCCCACGGCCCCGTACCCGAACTCCCGACGGGGTCGGGATTTAGCCTCTCCTAGGATAAGAACCACACTCTGAGCGCAACGGCGTTCTCGGAATTTTAATCCGAAGCCCCAATCAAACGTTAGTATGTTTAACGTCCGAAGTCGCCAAATTGCGAAAATGTCCCTAGGGCCATTTTTCACAAACGGCCCGTGCCCGAGAAACTTACACCCCTCCTAGGGTAAATGGCACGTTATGAACTCAAAGGTGCCCTCCGTTTTCCAATCCAAGCCACCGTTTAAGAGATAATTGTGTTTCAACATGAAACGAATTAATTAATTAATTAATTAATCCGTTTAACGTTCCAGAAGCGGGCGAGGGGTCCAAATGTCCCGCACCGACAAGATTTATGTCATTTCTTGGGTAAAAACCCCATTTCGGACCCATCTGAACACCCGGATCTCTGATCTGGATCGCCGTTTAGGAGTTATCCCATTTATTTGGCGTTCCCAGTGTGAACGCACTGAAAATTTAATTCTGGCCACTCTGGGGCTCAGAATCGCACACCGTCTGAAGGCGCTACTCTGGAATATCATAAATAATATTCCAATGTCTTTCACAGAAAAACCTGGTTTCATAAAATGCCGTAGGAAACTCTAGGGACAGGCAGGAACCCTCCGGCGAAGCCCTTGGAGCCACTATGGGAACTGCCAGGAAACAGGGCCACAGAGTTTCTCGTGACTGACCAATGAGGGATTCTTTGAAAGAGATCTAGGTGCCAAGGCGACCGGGAGGTGACCCAGAGGACCCCAGTGGCCGAGAAGGGCTAGCATCCTTAGAGGATGGGTCTAGGACAGCAGCTGCCACCGCCGTCGAAGGAACTGGGGGACGCCCTAGCCTAGGAGCAACATATGAAAAAATTGAAAAAACCGGTGGCGCGTGAGGCGCGTACTCTAGATATTATTTACCAGGAGATTAGTAATGTTTAAATGTTTATATTAGGTTTATGTAACATCAGATGATAGTAAATGATTGTGAGATTATGAAAATTCAATTTTAGACTAGTTATAGGAATTAGGTGTTTATGGATATTATATTTATATTGAAGAATGATCCATATTTATTTATGGTCATTATGAATATTGTTTTCCATGGTGTCTTGGAAAGATTTATGGTTGTATTTATTGATGAAATATTGACATATTTTAATGTTTATGATGGCCCAGATAATTAATGGAGGGTTTTTGTTTAAAACAATAATGAAAAGAATTTATATGAAAAAATTAGTAAATGGGATTTATTGTTGTAAAATATTTCATTCATTGGATATATTTTAAATGAATATAAAATAAATAATGGCTCATATAAAAATAATGTCCTAGAAGAGTGTCCAAGATAAAAAAATTCAAAGAGATTCTTATTTTTCTTGGACCTGTGAGTAGATATTGATTATTTCTTGAAAACTCTACACTGTTATCTACTCCAAAAATAAATCTAATTTGGAAACAATTAAAAATATTCTCAATAATAGAATGTCAATATTTTTTATAGGAATTAAAAATAATATTAGTGAATTATTTACTTTTGTCCCTTCCATTTAGAAATAATGACTTTGTTATCTATGGAGATGATTCTTTGAAGGGACTTGGAAGTGTTTTAATAATGATTGTTCAGTTAATGTATCAGGGTTCATGTCAATTGAAACATTCAGATCTAAATTATAATATAAATAACCTTAAACTAGATGTCATTGTTTTTGAATAAAAAATATAGAGACATCATTTTTGTAGATTCAATTGGGAAATATATAATAATAATAAAATATTTTAATATATATCCACTCAAAAATAATTGAACAAGATATAGGGAAGTTGAATTTAAATGATTATGGATTATAAATACATGATTCATTACCATTTAGGAAAATAAAATAGATTTTATGATTCTTTATGTGTGAAATATAATGTATCATTAACCATTAAAAATTTGTACCCTGAACATTCTCTAAACTATTTTATTAATGTTGGTCAAGAAATTGTGCATGCAGAAATATACATTTTTTTCAAGTGTTATTGTTGTCATCATTATCAAAAATAATTATTCATGATTAGGCATAATATCTAGGTTTGAATGAATTTGTAGAATCAGTCAAGAATTGTGAGATTCTTGAGTTTAATATTGATAAATAATGCGTTATTAGATTTGGAAGGAGTTTGTTTATGCCATGTGATTCCTATATGAAGAAAGAATATTTATGTAAAGATCATAGATATGTAATTTATATTCATCTTAATAGCACTGGGACATATATAGTCCTTTTGGAAAATTTCTCATGACAAGTAATGTAAAGAGATATTCATAACATTAATAATAAATTTTTGAATTTTATATTGATTGTAGAATAATGAAAGTATCTGAAGGGGATACTACAACAATTTCCAAATCTAAAATTCAATTGGTTGATTATATCCTGGGAATTTTTGGTTGTATCTCTAAATACATTTCATGTTAATAATAAAATTTGGTTTATTATAGATTGACTTAACAAACATGAAAATTTCTATTCTGTTTTAGATACAATGTATTTAAATAAATTTTTGAGATTGTATCTCAAAAATATTGTTAGGTAATACAGAGTTTCATTCTCCATAGTATTCAATGTTGAACTTGGGATTATAATTATTTTTTTGAAACACCTTCAAAATTCAATAGGTATTAATTAAATTATAGTACATCAAAACACCATCAATCTGTTGAATAGTCAGATAGGATGATTTAGGCATTGGTAGAAAATATTTGAGATTATTTTATATATTAACAAGGTTGTTAGACTCATCATCTCTCATTATTTTAATTTTATCATAATAATAGATTTCATTCTAGTATATAGATTGAAAAATTTAAGGAATTATTTGAAAAGAAGTGTCAGAATGCTTATTGTTTGGAAGAAGTTGGTGGATGAATGTTTCCAAGACCATAATTATTTAATTATATGGTTGATAAGGTGAAGATGATTTTATAATAGGTGATAATTTATCAAGGAAAGAAATTTTTAGTTGATAACTAGAATAACTATATTTTATTCAATGTAGGGGAACATGTTTTTTGTAAAGTATATACATGGATAAGTGTTATGTGTTTTTGATAAATGGGAAACTAATGTTCATACATCGTTGTAGAATATGAAATACTAGAAAATGATGGATCATCTACCTATATAATGTCATTTACTCTGAGTTTTTCCCATGTACAAGATGTCTTTCTTGTTCCATTGTTCACAAAAAATTCACCAAATACATTTGACAATTTAGACTTTAATTAGTATAACAAGAAGATAATATTTCATAAGTTGAAAACAAAGTTTAGATTATTAACCAAGGAGTGTAGTTTTTATATAATCGTTTTTATTAACCATGTTGATGTTTTGTGTAAAAACTATATGATCAAATAATAAAATTGTGAATATGAAAATGTAATGAATGAAAAAATAGGATAAAATTTTCAAAATTGGAAAGAATGTACAAAACCTAGTAATGTAAATAGTAAATCATGTTCATGACATATTAATATTCATCAATTATATATTATAGTTTTGTATTCATTAAAAGAATATGATTTCAATTTTCAATAAAAAAGAAATAATTTTATTCATTCTAAATATGATAATTTGTGTCATATGGTTTCATTTAAATGATATATTTAAGAATTTAAAAACTTTAATTTTACAAAAATAAATTAATTTTTTAAATCATAAATTAATAATTATATTAATTGATTTTTTGAATCTTCTAAAATCAATTTTTGGGAGAATATTTGAAAATAAAAATTTTAAAGAAAAGTTTCTAATAAAATTTTATTATTTAAAATTACATAGAGTTAAAATTTCAAATTAAATTGTGTAATGGTTTTAAAATGAAATTAGTTCCATTTAATGAAAAATAATATGTTCAATGTAATTTTAATCAACAATATAACTAATTTTTAATATTAATCATTTCTATAATTAAAAGAATAATTTCAATAAAAAAGGGGTTTCTTCACATTTTGTGGGTGTATTTTACAAGTAATTTATGAAAATTATAGAAAATATATTTTAGATTATTGATTCCATATTTTTAATCATAATGTACGTAATTATTATTGAAGGAAATTACTTTTTTTTATAATGAATAGATTCTTCAGTAAAAAAATTTTATTCATAATTCATCATAATTATTTTTTAATTAATTTATATTGAAATTTTTTCTTAATATATATATTTATAAAATTATGGAACAATTTTGTTTTGAAAATGACTAAATAATTGTTAAATGTTTTGAAAAATTTCAAATGGGTCCTCTCCCTCACTTTGAAAAAGAAATTGACTCTCATATTTTATAGATTATTAATGGGAATATTATATCATCCATTGACTACCCAAATCCCTTCCTAACATATATACCCAACACCTTGAGATAATAATATGATTAGAATAGTAACTTAGAGAAGGATTTATATACAAATCGTAGCTGGTTGTTTGAAAAAGAGGTGTAGTTCATAAATGACAATTTTCATTATATTTATTATTCCAAATCCATAAAATATTCATATAAAAATAAATAATAAAATTAGTATCTTCCATATACTATTATGTTTTTATTATTATATTATATCTCTTTTTCTTTAACCTAATCATCTAATAGAAAATAAAAACATCACTCATTTATAGTTGTGGACTACTATCTCATAAGAAAATATTATTCATTTTTGATCATCGACTCATATATTTGGTCATAAGGATTTTTAAAAGTGAAAAAATATGATATAAATTTCATTAACTATTTTTAAAATATATTATAATTCATTCATTAACATCTATTGAATAATAAAAACATTCTCAAAAGTATGTGCAGACCACCGCCTCACAAACTAATGTGATTTATTTTTAATAACTTCCACATATAGATTGAATTTATATATTGATTTAATTGAATAATTCTATATTTATGAAATTCATATCATTATTGGATGTTAAAATAATAAATACCATATTTATATCATGTTTATTGAAAAATTGAAACATTACTCATTCGTAAATTCAAACTACCATATCAAATATCATAAATAAATCATTTTCCATAACCACCATAAATGGTTAGTTCTACAGGTGTAAATATTTCCTGATAATGACAATTAAAACCTAATTTTTATTACATATGTTAAATAATCCAGATTCATTTTACCATTTAAAACTATCCAATACATTTCTAACATATACAACGAGTGTTATCAAAACAACGGGGGTGAATTTAATTGATCTTGTAGCTATGTAAAACTCAAATATATTTATAATAAATTAAATAAACATCTGAAAAAAGGTTTTTAAGAAGTAAAATAATTAAAATGAATCTATTATATTGTAATATAATGAATGGTTGTGAAAATGTTTACATGATGTAAGGGACACCATTCCTTAAAATCTCATTCTAAATGTTTCAATGAAATAATTTCTAAATCTTATTCTTATATGTCTATATACATTAAATTATTTTATTAATATATATGTAGATATTAATGATTTAAAAATAATAATTTATGAGTCTTTTAAATTTCATAAAATGGTTTTTGAAAGGAATCCTTATACATATTTTATACATAATATTTGGACTTTCTTTACAAAACGAATAAAAGAATTTTCTATTTTAACCAATATAGTGTAAATGGATTTTTTTTGAAACAAATTTTGATATTTTATTTTGGGATTATTTTATAATATTCCAAGATTAATTCAATGAAAAAAACTACTAAAATTTGTTGTAGAAATTTTATGTTTTAAAGTCATGAATTAATGTAAAAGCATATATATATGTCTAAAATATGAATTTACTATTGGTTCCAAATAATAATTTGGTGATTTTGATAATGTAAATGACCGAATTTCTATGATCCATGCATGTTATGGTCCTCAGAAATTGTTATTGATGATGGTCGATCCAAATAGAGTCATCTAATGCACTGGATATTGAATATTTTCTGTAAATAAGTATGTAAAAATTAACCATGTAAGTTATTACATTAGTTAGTGATCTTGTAAGGGACCCATGAAGATAATTTCCCAACGAACCTATATGATATTTCTTATAATTATAATAAGTTTTCATGAAAATAACTGTATTATATATGGTAATATAATGATAATTTTTTTAAAGGAATGATTACTCTCATTAAGGGTAAGAAGGTATGTTTTTATGAAAATGTTTTTCATGGTTTTTTATGTTCTCTACGAAACCCTCTTGATAATAATTTTTTCCCTTTTCTATTCTTATATAATATTTTATACACTAACATTTTGAAATAAATATTATTTCATTTGAAACTAAACAATTATTTATCCTCAAATTTTAATATGCTAAATGTAATGTTTTTATATGATCTCATGATTTTGAAATGGGATAACATGTTTCTTCATTACTTTTGATATATCCCAAATATTTTTATTATAATCCAATATATTCAAAAAAAAATTCATTGGGCTTATGGATGAGTTATAATAGTGCGTAATTCAAATTTAAAATCCTAATGATTATTAATTTAAATAAAATGTATTCTATTTAAAGATTGTTATCATTGGGGTACAAATAGATACTACGATAAAGTGTCCACTTTGTAATGCAGGGTTGGTTACATTTGATTTTTGAAAAAATTATCTAAAACAATAAACATCAAAATATCATTGGTAAATAATAAAGATAAATTCTTATTTGAAAATCAAATCTTCAGTATTGTAAAAATCATGTATTTATACCACTGGACATCATCAACTCACAAGAGTCCCTAAATAAATCCAATAAAAATAAAATTAAATAAATATTACATTTAAAATTAGTTATAAATTTAATTATAAAAATTATTAATCCCGAAAAGCACATTATTAGGCCATATCACATTGGAATTGAGACCAATAACCCCTTATAGGTCAATAACGGACCACTGAAAACCTAAAGGGGAAATAAATATTTATTTTTTGTTGATTCAATAATAAATTAAATTCAAATTTATGAAAATCCCGCAAATAAATTGGTAAAAAATGTACCATTTAATAAATGAATAATATTGGTACTTGGATTACCACTAATGATGATCTCTTTATATGTAGAAGTCATGCTCCCTCTCGATCAACTAATTTGACGAAGATCCATTGCAATCAGAACCAAACACATAACTAAGAATATATGAATAGTTGACAAAGTGGAAGATCAGAACAAAAGAGGTTAACATAGTCAAATACATACCAAGAATCACTAAAAAAAGACCAAGAACAACATAAATCAATCAAGAATAAAATTAGAATATAGGAGATGTGCCCACTGCATTCGCGTCAGAGCAAGAGATAGGAATATGGGGTTTCTTATTATTAAATTATGAGGGATTAATGGTTATTTTACAATTTTAAAAGGTTTCACATTTTGTCTGCATGGTTTCCCAAACCACGTGTGATCCATGTGGATTGTTTTTCCTCCAATCCCTCAACCTAACATGATTTGGTCACATGGTTTACCAAACCCTACACTCAAGAGTCTGGGTGACTCTACAGCTCCTAGGTATTTTATGGTAGTTTCATATGAAATTTCATCATGATTTGACCTTAACCATGCTCTACCCAGTTGATTATATCGTTCTATATATAAGATGAATGACATATTATATTATAAATTTATTGAACACTATTTCCCAAATATCGTTAACTAGAAACCATGTTCCCCATGATAAAATATCCAAAAGATACTCAGACGAATCAAAACCTCTCATGGATCACCCGAGTACCAGATATACATTTTGAGGCCCATCCCAAGACTAAAAACATCTTTATATATTGATTCTACTATCATAATTCCATTTTGAAACTATGAAAAAAATTTGACCCCTACTATACTTGGAATGATAAAATTATATTTGGAATTCAAACACCCATGTGGAAAAAGGTCCATACATAAATTATTGATATTTAATACCCCTTAGTTAAAATATTATATATTTATTTAAATCAATGATATTATAATTTAAATTTAAAACCAATAACACTTCTCAAATTATAATAAATATCTATAATTTTGTTTCGATTATATTTATCTTTCTAAATTACAAATTTCGTTGTTATAAAAAAATTTAAAGGTTTTCTGCATAAATATTTTTAATTTGAGTATTATGATTTATATGTATTCAACAATGACATTTTGTGAATATACCATTGAAAAAAACGACTCCTTAAATCATATATATTAGTGGATCATGATCCATATTCTTTTAAATTTTGAGTATGATTTGGAATTTCTCTTAGCCAAATATTAAAATTATTTCATGTATAATCACTTAAATACATTATTAGAATGAAATTTAATGAGATTCTTATAATGAATTAGTTCAAATCAATTCCTCAAGGAAATTAAGGGTTAGGGTGTCCAGATAAAGAGAAACATAATGCATATATTTGGATATTTTATAGTATTTTGGGTTATCATTAGAAGTTACTTAAATAAATTGATATTATAGAACATCATTCTTAGAAAAGATAATAATTGGGAACAAATAATTTTTATTTCACATTTCTATTTTATTATTAATGTATTGTTAAGAGCCCACATTAGAAAAAATTTGATTGTTTATATTATTTTGGGATTTAAGTGTCCCACCATCTAATATTTATTATAAATAACATACATTCCTTATATGTTTTCAGGCATCTAATTATTTAATTTAGATATCATATTCTCAATAAGCGCAATTTAACTTATTTCAATAATTTTAAAATATATATTTTATACATATAATTATTTATGATAGAATAATCCAAAAAAATTATTAGTAATACAAAATAAATACTGGTATGAATTACTTAAAAGTTTAACATGATGTTCGTTTCTTAAATAAGAAGAAAATCATATGGAACAAAACCTGTACTCAATATCATACATGGTTCCATAAAAAACTATATCCCACGTTTCATGACTAGCCCTATACCCCCAGGCCCATTAGAATTTTAACAGAAAGTCCCATAAATTATTTTTAACTAATGATTTCATGTTTTCATAGTAATTTAAAATATAAATATGAATTATTTTTAGTAAATCCTTTCTTTGGAATTACATAATATTAAACAATTAAACAAGTTATAAATAAATAAATTATTATTTTACTACTATAATATAACTCCTTCAATTTAGACATTCCATATATACAAGAAATTTAAACAATTGATGTAATAAGTGAATATAAATAATATATTAAATCTTATTAAAATATTAAATGAATAAATAATTAAATGAAAATTTCATATATTAATTACGAGACATCTTAATTAAATATATTAATATGAATATATACTATTTATAATTAATAGGTATATAAGAACTAATACTATTTATTTAAATAATTATTTTACATAAAAAAGCACCCCTCATATATCATATACTATATGAACTCTCCATATATTATTTTTTAATTGATTATAAATATTCATTTATTTTATATTTCCTTTAATATAATTCAATGTAATGTAACCACTTTAAAGTGTGATCAAATATTATAATCTATTTACAATATATCAAGAAACTATCTATTGATGATTTTGTATGATGTGATAGTAATATTTATAATTCATATTTATTAAACATTTTAATTTTTTTTCATCATATGGAAACAAAGATTCAAAGCGGTCTACATAGCTTGTGAATGTACAATATACTCTATGCTAAGTGACCCCCTATATGGAGTTGAACATAACCCATACACATGAATTTCATTCCTTATAAAAAGGGCCCTAATCACATTTTCTTTAAATTAAATTTTGAGTATTTCATAATTTTAATGTAAGAAAATTATATTGTATAATTTTTTTTTAATTTTTAAACAATTTATAAAAAGTAATTAATTTATAAAATTATAAAAATTGTTTTTAAACACCATATAATAAAAGATAAACATTATATTATTTTCTGCTATATAAGTAAATCCTATAAAATGGGTCAATGGTAATAATATTTCTTACTACACATATTATATTTCAAATATAGTTATATATATCATATAATTGTTTAACTACATGTGAAAATACCATTAGCGCATCGTAGAATGTGTATTCTAGTAGCTTTGTTTTTTATAGTGGGTGATGGTATCCCTATTTACTCCATGAAATGTGTCATATATGAATATTTTATTTTTAATATACCCCAATATATCACTATATTATACCTAATAATTTTTTATGTATTTTTAATGATAATTTATTTGATTTTTTTATAAAGTGGTATAATATATCTCAATATATTACATATTAATCAATGGACTCGTTTTAGACACTACATACAGAATTATATCTTAGTAAGTGATATGAACATATTTCTTCTTATAAAAGCTCAATTCATGATATAAATATTGTATTTTTTCATTTTCATCCAAATTATAATTGAATTAATGTACAAACAACATAAGGGTTCAGGGGGAATATAAATGTTTAATGTTTAGTGCAAGAATAAGAAACCCTTGAATCTTGATCATTTGGGAGTATTTTATTAGAAGAAAAAACATTAAAAATATTTGTGTACCTATTCTTTGTTGATCCAAGTGGCTTATTCGATGAACATGATGATGGTCAATGAGAAACAACTAATTAGTTTATCCTTTTGTAAGAAATATATCGGTCCTATGAGTCATGAATCAAATTTATTTGACTTATATAGAGAAACAAAAGGATTATACATAAATAAAACATCTTATTAGATAGATATCTATTATATAATATTATGATCCACGATTGAACCATAAATGATTAGTTCACATAGATACTATATAAGAAATCATCTTATTTCATAAACGATCAACAGTTACTCAAATAATTATATTTTCATATAGAATAATTCTTATATATACCATAATAAAAAATAATATTTATAATATGTGGAAAATGAATCATAATAAATTTTAAGCTTAGATTATTAGTTGGTGAACACAAGAGATATAATTAAATTCAATTTAGTGGTAATAAGTAATGAAATGTTTATAACAACATTATCACAACTCACAATAATCATACCCAAAAATTTATATACCAATAAACAAAAAACTTGTAATAAGGCTTTGTCACAAAAAAATACATTGGTCCCATGTTTGCAGAATCATCAGAAATTAATTATGATTCATGATGACATATCAAAAGAATAATTCATATGTATATTTAATACACACAAGTATATAAAATTATTTCTTTTTTAACAATCTTCTAGAAATTTTATCATATTGGATTGGGTTCACTCTTCATTCTATCATATAAATAGTCAAGATTAACTCCCAATACTATCATTGGGGAAAAATTACCTTACTCAACTAAACTCACTCTCCTATAATACTGTTATTATCTTAAGTGAAATTCATTATCACACATTTCAATCTAGAGTAATATAATTTCAGGCCCGATTTTCAAATAATAAAAACTGTATATATGAGTTCCATAAGATCAAACACATTCATCATATCATCATATCATAACTCATGTAATGGAAAGGGTATTACTAAATATTTAATCATTTTATCAAACCATTAATGAAGTAAAATTAATGGGGTTTGTAATAATATAACTATTGTAATCGTTTGTCAACCATATAATGCATTAATATGGTGTGATTATATTATATCCCCACAACAAATTAGTAACATCACAAGATGTTATCATAGATGAAAATTTTATTTAAAAGGTCATTGGAAATTTTCTTGAGTAAGAAACACTTTTAATACAAATATTAAAAAAATAAGGGAAAATGTCCCTTTAAAAGAACCATGGAATCATTTAAATGAAACATGAATGAAAGTTTTAGTAGTGATGGTGGTGATTTCCATTAATTTCATAATCATTAAAAACGATTATATCAACACCACTAGTAAAAACATTACCATGTTTTGAAAATAACGAGATGACTAATGTTTAATAAAAATAAAAAATTAACACATATTTAAAATTAACATTAGAAAATAATAAATGTTTTATTAAATACATTCTCGAAAACATTTTATAAAAAATATATATGGAAAAATAATGCAGTCAAACCGAAAGAGTATAATTAAGGTAATCTACATTTAATAACATTTTTTGAATCGATTTGGGTACCAAAGGGAGAAAATTCGTAAAAACTAAAAAAAATATTGAAGTAATAATATGATAATATAAATTGAATATGATTATAAAACAAGGTTCAAATGATTAATATATAGAAATTCAATCCTATATAATCCTATTTAAAATGGGATTGAAACATAAATCTACTACCACACTGGTAACATTCGAATGAAAACACCTTAGATAGAATAATTTGAATTGAAACATTAAATACCATAAATTAATAAGGATGCATGATATAACATTTCAAAGAATCTGTATATACACGGTGTAAATATAAATATGTGTATAACTTCATCCATGTCTCAATGAATCAAAATTGAGATGGAGATCTCGTACCTCATGTCTCATATTTCATTATTCATGTTTCAACAAAATTTATGATAAATACTAAGTTACTATATATATATTATAGTATTATCAAAACATATATCATAACATATATTATTTTCTTATAAAACTTATCATTAATTTATTAATAATTTTTTATTAAGTCATGAATGGCCTGAAGGCCTTCTTTTTTATTTTATTATGGATAACCCCACTTTATTATGGGTTGAAGGGGAACCCGTACATGACCCGTAGGCCCACGGAAAAAGGACCAAAAAACTCACAATATATGACCCGATGTCCCAGAGGCATACCATGAAAAATACATGACCCGTAGGCCAAGCCCACTTGAACAGCCCCTCCCCAGATTTCTGTGTCATTGATCACCTAGCTCCCACCTTTCATTGCGGATCAGATAGCATTGACCCATAAAAAGCTGCATGGTGCCTGGTCCCAATGGTGACTGCCATACCCTCTCATTCTTCCAATCTAGTTAGCTCTGCATCTGGTGGCTACTACTCCTGTTGCTCTGATCCTCTTTCGGGGCTTGTTCTGTGTGCACTGGGCTTCTCTATGGTCTACGTGACCCGAAGGTCCTGGGGCCCGAAGGGCTTTGATGACCCGATGGCCCTAGAGACCCATAGGCCCAAACCGGTGGCCCAAAGGCCCAAATCGGGTGAATAGTTCTGGCTGCTATAGTACCAAACAGTAACTGCTACAGTGACTTCTACAGTACTGCTACAGTTCTAGTACTGTACCCCGAAAATTCACCTCCACCTGGTTTTCAACCCGGGTCTCTTGGATGCCAATCAGGAGCCCTTACCAGTCGGGTACGAGCTCGTTGGGTAATAATTGTTTATTAATATCACTGTTCTAGGCGATAACTGCTTCTTTTTTCATAAATGTTTTGATTTGGAAACCTTATTACATTTACATCAATCACAGTTATCTTCATAATGTTAATCATTTCATGGGTATAATATTTTATAAGTATACACAATTTTATAACAATTCACACATTTTAGTGGTGAAAAAAATCCACCACTTCATGGGGATGATAGTTTCTACGTATGAAAAATTGAGGTTCTCACATTTTGATGGATGGAATGAATGAAAAGAAAATAGTGATTCAATTTAAAGAAATAAAATAATATCATAATGTTAATATATATATTTATTAAATACAGAATTACAAAATCAATGTAATATGGGGATTAAAAATGAAAAGCATCACTTCGGGGATGGGTTAGTCCACAATTACACACAATTTATGTTTTATTATCCCATAATACTGTTATAAGGCTTGTAATGGATGTTATACAATCAAAATAAGAATTATTTTTGTTTAAAAGATTTAATGAAATATTTTATAATAGGTATCGTATATTTATAGGTTGTATAAGTGGTTATACAATTGAATGTTCTTAGATTATATTTATACATTTTCATTGAAAATCCATTATTGGATTACACCATATTCTTATAAAGGATAATTTTTTTGAATGAATAGAAGATCTAGGATATGGATAAAGAATCTAGGAATGTATTATGATAGGTATTAGTCAATATATATGGCTAAAAAATTGTTCATATTGGAAAAGAGGATGTAATATTTTATATGTCATAGAAGGGAACACATATAATTAAATAAAATATTAAATAATATGTATATAATAACAATATAAAGTGGTAAATCCCCTAAATTCAATGATATGATGTGATAATGTATAAATAAAATAAAACCACAAAATTTAACAAATGTTTCAATACATTTTATGTCGTATAACTTAGTAAAAACACTTTATACCTATTTTAACCAAAACCATTGTAATATAACTTTTACCCTCATAAGATAAATGTGTGACCATTTTTTTGGAAATTATAAATTAATTTTTAATGAATGATTCAAAAATTGGAATACATTTTTTATGAATAATATCTTCTATTTTGATATCAATAAAGGACCCTAGGATTCTCTCCCCCTCTCAGTGATGACGTCAGACCCCTCTCCAGCACCTCCTCCCTCGGTGGGAGATGGAGCTTCGTTGCCCTTTGGGAGAGCAAGGGAAAAATTTCATCCTTTCTCCAACCCTGATTTTCTCCCCCATTTCCGAAAGTTGCTTTAATCCCTAATTTTCTAGATCTTGTTGATGGCCTCCTTAATATTCAGCTTTTAACCTCTGAATTATCTGAAACCTCTTCCCTCCTAAACCTCACATTGCTTTCTCACTTCAAATTGAGATGACCTTTGGTGGATGTGTTTGATAGGTTTATCTTAAGCTCATGGGATCTCCAGGAAAGGGTGATTATCAGCTTTCTTGACAGTCTCCACATCATGATTCGATATGAATTTGAAGCAGACCTCATCAAGGCATGGACAAGAGCTTAGCGTAACATCAATGGTTCCCGGTTATTCCTATTTCAATGTTCATTTAAATTCTATATGAATCGAGATTCCCCATATACTGCAGTTTGGGTATGTTTCCAAATATTCCATTGCCGTTCCAAAATCCCTCTGTTATTCGCATGATAGGTAATCTTGTAGGTAGATTTTTGGGCTCGAATAGCCAAATTGAAGCTATTTGTCACCCAGTCAGTCCAAGGGTATACGTGGAATTGGATTCATCTTGAAATCCTTTTGATTATTTCTGGATTGTTATTAGTAAGGATTATAGGTGCAAACAACAGGTCATCTACGATAGTTAGACATACTTTGGATCCTCATGCGGTCATTTGGGTCATTCTTTGGAGGTCTGTCGTAAGGGTCTTCCACTCTAGGAAGTTCGCCGTCAGAGAATCCAGTCTACAGCCTGGAAGGATGCTAGTGTGAAAGGTAAATCTCAAGAAGTTAGTGTTGAAACTGGCCCATCACAGATGAAAATCAGTGGAGGCAGTGGTAGGGAATTTCGGTCTCAACGGCTGGTGGAGATGGATCAACTGAAAGGTGATTGTAACAGTTCAGTAGAGATTATGCATGGGTTGGAATCAGAGAGGAGTGCTATGGAGATCTTGGCTAAATTGGTAGAACTATCCAATCCCATGGGAGGCTCACTTCAGTAGGCTGAAGGGCAAGTTTTGACCCAGGTGGTGGTGAAAATGGACACAGTAGAGCATGAGGCAGGCGGAGTAGTGGGATTTCATGCTGAGACTTCTGGTGCGGATAGTGGTGGCTCTCGGAGGAGAATGGGAGGTGAAATAGAGGTCATGCAGCCAGGTGATTGGGAATTCTCCTAGTATAAGGCTGCTCGGAGTGATGGTAGGCAAGAAGTGGGTGAAACCCAAGTGGAAGGTGTTAAAGAGGACCCTAGCATAAAATTTTTTGGGGAGATGGTCAGAGGTAGTGGGAACCTACACAGGGTGAGGTTGGGGTCTTCACTGGATGTGGAGGACCATAATCCAGCTGGAAAGGGATGGAGCTGTTTATCAGGGAACCAATCTGATATCCAGGTGAAGAATAGCTTTGATGGCCTTGGCACAATTGAGGAGTGAATAGAGGGGACCTTTGAAGGTAGTAAGAGTATTTCTTCAGGGGAAATCAATCTGAGGAGTAATAGATGTAATAGGGGGAGGAAGGGTAAGTTTGAATTCTCCTCCTTGCCATCTCAATTAAAGACTCGGTTAGAAAAAAAGAAAATGGAATAGAAGGTGGAAAGAGACTTCATGTGCTAGAACTCATCTGGCCAACCTGAAATTTCCATGGATTTGCTTCTGTGTTCAGTGGATGAGGTGACAGAGCAGGTTTTGTTTCTCAATGCTTCCGAAGAGGAATCGGCCAAGATAATGGGTCGAGACATTGGAATGAATCCAAGCCAGGATCAATATTCTTGGGTTGAAAAACCGGACACGATACTAGTTGGGGTTTTCAATAAGGGGTTTATCGGAATTGAAGAGTATAGAGAGGTCTGGGATAAACTATCCTCTGGATTGGAGGTTCTTTTATGTGACGATTCACTCACTTAGGTAAGAGCTATTTCCTGGAAGTTGTTCATGGATACAGATTCTGGAAGAATTATATTTTTATTCAATGATGTTTCTTTAACCTTTTCTATGTAATACTTGTTTTTCCACTCTCACCTTCGTTGTTCCTGTGTCGAGGCTTACTCTCTGCTTGTGCCAGTGGAGATGTTTTGGTGTTTTTTTGCTGCTTGTTACAGGGATGTGCTTCAGATGGGGTTTGGAACATAAGGTAACCACTTCTACATGGCACATGGAATGGAAGACTGAGAGGGTATGTGTTGGCCATAGGTACCATGCCCATGAATCCTTGCACGATATTGGTTACTAAGTACTCATGCATGGTGGGGGCCTAATCTTGAGGTAGCTGCGGGGGTGAGGCAGGACATGTGTTGTTTTGAGTTCTTTCATGTTGTTGTTTTGGTTGTGCTGTTGGACTTGGAGGTTCTCACTTATCCGTTAAAAGTGATTCAATAATGAAATAAAAAATAATTTACAGTTCGTCATTATCTTCTATTTTTTATAAATGACATTTAATATAAGAAAAATAATTAATTAGACTATTGTTTTCGAAAGATACTCGATTTAAAAGTAAATACCATTACACTATTAAATCAGGAAAGAAGTTTTATTCCATGATTTTGAAAAAGATAAAAATAAATATTTTATATGTTTTTAACAATAGAAAGAATTGATTATTCAATCTGTTCCATTAAATGCAAATACACAAGAATAGTATTTATTTTGAACAAAATAAAACTTATCTTCAAAAAAGTGACGATCGGGTTCCAAAAATTAGAATAAAGTTTTATAATACATTATATATCTCCAAATACATAAATTTGGTCAAAAACATATACAGAATGAAAAATTTAAGTGTTTGATATATATTAATGGATTAACCCATAGTTTTAACCTAGTTTTACCTCTTTTAGTACGGTGAAAAATCATTTCCACAGTTATAGTTCATAATGGTCAAAAATTAAGTAAGAACTATTATATCATCTTAATTATATAGATTCCAAATATTTAATAAATTTTAAAATAATAAATTTTTATATATACTCGAAATTCATATTTAAAATAAAATATAAAAACACCATGAAAAATATTTTTTTCAAAAAAATTGTTTTTAAGCTAACAAGTGATCCTATACAAAAATAAAGTTAAATGTTATTCCTATTATATTAATTTTATGATTTATAAATAATATAGGAATATGTTAATTTAGCATCAAATTAGTCAAATAACTATCTTTTTAATGAAAACAAATAATAGTCATACATAAATAGGAATCTTTTTTTATTCATTTAAATATCAATATTTTTACAATAACCCTATAATATTATTCTCAGATAACATAGATATGATGATTTAAAAAATTCTCAACTTTTTATGAAGAACAATTACCAAATGAGGGAGAAATAATTTATAATATTATTTCATAGAGAAAAATAAACAATATTTAATAACGTTGTATTTGAAGAAGAAAAGGACAATACTAAAAATTAAATAATTATTTATTATACATTAATCATTGAATTTTCATTATATAAAAAATTAGAAATATTTTTTATAATGTGTTTATTTCTATTCATAGTGCTAAATAAATTAGCATGTGGTTCCAAACGCTATCAAATAAATTATATTAATTTAAATAGAAATATATCTTAAAATATCATTTTGGTGCATTCATTCCTCATTATAAATATTTCCCCCTCAAAATTCAATTACTCCTATACAAAAAAATAGAATTCTTCTACATCATGACTTCCTCATGATCTCGTATATCTTCCACTAAATTATGGGTTTACTAAAAATCATTGACTATGGTAGTAATCTCATTTCATATAATTTTCTCTATGGTCCAGAATCTCCAAAAAAATGTTCTTCATAAGATATATATATATATATATATTGGTAAAACTTCTATGTTTAGTACATGTGAATGAAAAGATATGTGCTTTTTAAATATAGATACATGGAACACATCATTAACCTAAGGGATATTTTATGAATGTTCCAAATTATATTCTTCCATCATAATAAGATCCATGATTGTTTTTGGTGTTGATATATCTTGGGATATGATTTACCATATTTAAAAATTTCCAAACCTACTTCCAAGGAGATATTAATATGAATACCCTTTCACTAACTTCAAACTATTTATCTCTTCGATGATTTTCAACAAAACATTCTATCGAATTTAATCATCCCTTATGTTCTTCTAAAGGGATCTTGTTTTATTAACCATCTCTTTATAGATAATGTCTCAATAGTTTTATTTATCATTGATCATTTTATCATGTTATTTATCAAAACATACTAATATAGAGGGATTCTTATGGACCCATCTAAATTTCTTAATGATTGATACTATTATAAGAAAATTACACCAATGGAAGGTGTTGACCCTAAACACCTTTTAATGCTAAAGAGAGATATCTCAACATGAATTATATATTATAAATTTTCCTATTTATCTGAATATATATATGAGGTGGATATGTAGTACTAAAACAGGAATATGTATCCAAATCCTTTAAAAACCATCTCCAAAATATCAATTCTAACCTCATACCCTAATTTTATACAATAGAATATGGCACTCTAGGAAACCATACCACTTGGTTAAGGATTTTCTTTTAAAGATGTGTGAGGGTTAAATATTTTGATGGAAATTTTTTGTACTAATTTCATAATTGAATAAAATACAAAAACATTTATGTCTTTTAGTTGTTTAGGGGAATCTAATAATGAAATCCATGGTGATGTTTTCCCAATACCTTTTGGGGTACGGTATTGGTTTTAACAAAACCTTATACTTTTTTCTCCTATCCATAACATTATGACATACCAAGCACCAAGATACATACTTATTAATATCTCTCTTCATTTTTTCCATTAATATATTCTCGATCAAGTATCTAGAAAACTTTGTACTTATTGGATAAATAGGGATTGGTGAACAATGAGATTCATCCAAAAACTCCTTCTTCAGATATCACTACTGGAAAAATACCATATACCAACGGTTTGGAGAACTGTTTCCAAGTAATCTGTGAGGATATGTCTTTACCAACGGTTTTGGGAAAACCATTGGTATAGACCTATACCAATGTTTTTTTAAATCCGTTGGTATATGTAATATGGAAATCTATACCAACGGTTCCCTAAACTATTGGTATATGTAATTGAAAAAATAATCATCCGGTTGGTTTTGATCCCAGCACCTCCGACTTGTAATTGAATGAACTAACCACTAACCTAAGTTAATTTTGTGAACATAATTTCATATATATATATATATATGTATTATCATATGTATTTTAAATTTTGATTTATTTAATGTCTGCTGTAAGAATATTCCATTAAAAATACATGTACCTATACCAATGGTTCGTAAAACCATTGGTATTGACCGATACCAACGGTTTGGCCCAAACCGTTGGTATGGGTTCTTTTATTTTGGGAACTTTACCAATTGTTTGTCCAAAACCGTTGGTATAGTTCCATATAAGTGACCTATACCAACAGTTTTGGCCAAACCATTGGTATAGGTCAAAATTTGTGATCTATTCGAACAGTTTGGCCAAAACCATTGGTATAGATCATATTTCTAGTAGTGCATATTATTTATGGGACACCTAGATAGATTAATATTTTTATCTTCCTATTAAAATTATGGTTGAAATCAAGAATATTTATCATGTTATTCAATAGTTATACTCCTTATGATCATCTTTAATCCTCAATTGGATGGATGGTTGAATATTAATCATAGCAATATATGAAATTACTCTTTTACTTATGATTTAAAGATCCATGTTATGTGAATACATAATTATTTTATATCTTTTAATCCTTATCCTATATAATATAGAATAATCATTCCAAAATAGAGCATTATCCACCTCATTTACATTCACAAGGAGGTAATGTATTGAGAAATCATAATCCTTAACCAAAATTTTCCAACTCCTTTGGAACATATGCAACTCTTTCTGTATAAATATATACCTAGATAAATTTGGATTGGTATATATATTACACCATCAACCATAAATATAATTCATATATAACTTCAATGAAAAAATTATCGTTTCAAACTCTATATCATGAGTTTGGTTATATTACAAATTAATTCATAGTTTGTTCATGGAATAATCTATCACCATGTCATTCTACATGAGGTTTCATCACTGTCCATTATTCAATGATTCATTAAAGATTAAAATCCATTCCATACTACTAGGGAGTTTTTGTATAGGTTCACCGATCAACCTTCTTTACATGTCATTGATATTTTTTTCACATTCATATTTCCAAAGGAACATGGCCCCTTCCGAGTAAGCATTGTTATCGAAATAGATTGCTATTATAAATCTCCAACAATGCATCGATATTATCTTGTCAAAACATGAAAACTAAAAATTTTGATTTTTAGTATTGGTCTTGACTATTGTTGAATAACATATTTCTTTGAAGGATCTATTCATATATCGAATCATGATATTATATGAACCATGAATGAATGTTTCTGTATCCAAATTCTAAAATGGAAAACATAGAATACAAATTATCCTTCCTCAGGGTATTTAGAATAATCCTCCAATTTTATTCATGTTATTCATTTCTCTTCAGATATATATATATATATATATATTACATATATATGAACCACTATGAACTAATGATGGTAATATATAAAGACTATATTTATTAAATAAAAGAATATAACAAAAGAATTGGTATGTCTAAAGAGAATTAATATAAATTCATATTGACCAAACCTTGTAAGGAATAATTTATTGGGAATATCCTCCTTCTTTACTCTCAAATGAAGATATCCAGATAAAATATGAATCTTTGAAGATTATTGAGCTTTTGATAGTTGATAAAACCTATCATTTATATGGTTATATGAGACTTTTTGTTTATCATAATCTTGTTGAACTCTAATTAATAAATATGAATATTCATTAACCATATTTATTTTTTAAAAAATAACTGGAGCATCCCAAAGAGACTCATTTCATTTTAATGATCCCATTTAAAAATAATCCCTTAGTTACTTCTTCAATTATTGTATCTCAACTTGGTTTATTCGATATGGATATTTTGAAATTGGTGTAGTACCTATTATGAGTACTTTGGAGAATTTAACATTTGGAGACATGAGTAATAGTTGAAAATTATTTAGTAATAACATATTCATAACCCCATTCAATAAGTATATACTCAATAGTGATTTTCTCCACTGTCATTTTTTATAAATACACATCATTAATTGGGCTTAAGAACCACTAAATGGAAGTAATTCCCATTAAATTTTTATTTTTATAATTCTATCAGTATAAAATAATATGAATATCATTATAAATGAATCCTAAATTTTGTTATAGTATTTCGAATCTATATAAGCTTATATTTTATCTAGGCTATTAATTATAACAATCTATTGAAATTCATCGTAATGGATTATAAATTAAATGTGAATTAACCTTTGCATATCCCTTGTGAGTGTAAATAAGCTTTCATAGTAAGGGAATACTATCTAGGAAACAGAATTATAGAATCAATATATTTAACAGATTCATTTTAGGTTTATTACCCCTATATGAATCTATTTTAAAACTATGTCCACTTATTGTTTCCAAAAATGGATGTTGGTCAAATTAAACAACATAATATAAACCTTAACCAAACATTATAATGTTATATGATAAATAGAATTATAACACTTTTTTTAAACAATGTTATATAAACATAATATCCAAATATTAACCAAAATATTCTCTAAAACATAATATAGAAACCCACACCTTTCATTAATAAATATTACATATCATTGGATGAAAATCCATTACATAACATTCCAATATATTCCATAACTATGACTAATTTTTGTATTTGGAGACTAGATAAATAATGATTTTATATAATGAAATATATTCAATATATCCCAAAAATATGATCCCACATAGAAAACGTCTTAGGAATTCCCTACAGAAAACAGTTCTTCAAATGTTGTAAATAATAATCATAAGAAAGGGTGAGCTCACATGCTCAGTAATCGTAATCATAAGAGAAATAAATTATTAATCACAAGTGATAATAAGAGAATAATAAAGGTATAATATGAAGTCCATAACATATGATAATAATACCCAATTATTTAAAGAGCTGTAATCATAAATCATGTAATTTGGTTTTATAAAAATAAAATACATAACTCAAAATATTTCAGAATCATCAATACATAATAATGATCCAGGAGAACATATCATAAGAAAAATAAATAATATTCTTTCCTACAAATAAGAATATAAATTCATTTCATTATTATATTACAATGTTTAAGACTATTAGAGTGGATTGGCTTCACATTCAATTCCATCATATCCTAGTTCAATGTTCACATCCAATACTATTGTAGTATACATAGTACCTTACAAAACTAGGTTCACTTTCTATTCAAGTCCATTTTATCTCATGAGATATCAATCATTACCCAATACACCAGAGAGATATATAATTATTGTCCAAAAAACCACATAAGGAAAATCATATATATATGTGACCTACGATATCACAAAAATATCATTTTATCATCAAATTATGACCCTTATAATTGAGATGGTGTTTATAAACATTTCATTACTTCATTATAGAATAACCCATTGTAAATAAATAAGTTTTGTGAAACATAATTATTGTAATAAATAATTATCCAAATAAATAATAAATACTTTATCATTGAATAATATCCATATTAAATCATAATTATACGCATTGGATGTTATTATGGACAAAAATTTTATTTACGACTTATTTGGAATATTTCAAATGGAAAATACCATTTTCATTTTGTATTCAATTATATAAAATACAATGATTTAAGAAATATTAAAAAAATAATTTTCATTTAATTTATTCATGTAATCTACTAGATGAACCTTAAAATCATTGAGAATCCATGTTAGAGGGTAATACCTTTCTTGTTGTAATCGTTAAAACAATTATTCCATTCACACGTTCAGAAATAGAGTAACTTTTTCAGATAAGGGAAAGAACTTTAATTTTAAACATCATTTTAAAATGAAAAAATGGGGAACATTTATATTAAATACTAATTTAATATTTTTTAAAAACATTCTTTAAATCATTTTAGAAATCAAGTATTGGAAGAAAATGGATTTCTCACCAAAAAATGAGAAACATGTCCTATTATTTTAAAACATTTTTTTGAACCATATTGAGTACCAAAGAGATAAAAATGAAACTAAAACTAAAAAATTAATATTTTTAAAAGGATAAGAATAATTAAATGTGTTTATCAGTGAAAAATAATATATTATCTTTAATGGGATTTCAAACATAATCAATATCGATTGACATGTGATTGAAATATTAATCTGTTACCATATTGGTAACATTTGAATCAAAATCCCTTGGATGAAATTATTTCAATTTGATTGTTAAATTATCTGAATTAATAAGTATCAAAGATATAAAATATAAAATAATCATTATATAGACCTTATAAACATAAAACATTTAATAACATCAATCATGTCTCAAAAAAAAACAAAATGGAGATGAAGAACCCTAACTATAAGTCTCATCATACGTCCTATATGTTCAAACTTCATATCTAAAAAAATATAAAATTTCAATATATATTATAGGAAAATAATAAAAAATATCATAAAATATATTATATACATAAATATATTATCATCTATTAATAAACCGTTCAATATTAAATTCACTATTACTGGTGATATTAGCTTTATTTCTCAAGTTGTTTTTGGTTCTGTAGTCTCGATCCTTTTAATTTGATCATGTTTTAATAATATTAAGAATTATAATCATTTAATGAGTGTCATATTTAGTCATTGTAAACCCTGATATAAATATTTATACATAAATGTTATGAAAATGGATTACATCACTTTGTGGAGATGATAGTTCATACACATGCATTGATGGCGTTTCTAATTTTCAATGGATTTAATAAAATAAAAATATTAATTAACTTTTAAATTAATATATAAATATACTAAATATGATATATATTCATAAAATATATCCTTATAATCATCTCTGTGAAATTATTTTGAAAAAAAAATTCATCTCTTCATTGTGGTGATAGTACGCACATATAGATGATCGATATTTCATTTCCCATAGGATGAAATTGAGGTGGATAATAGATATTCTATAATGATATTAAAAATTAAATATATTTTATAGGATGATATAATTATTTTATAATTAATATAATATATTTATAGGTTGTATAATAATATATAAAAGTGAAAGTATTTGGTTAAGAGTTATACCTCTTCAATGAGAAACCTCTCTTGGATTACAATATATTATTTCAAAGGATGGTTTTTTCTAAAGAAAAGAAGTTATAGAATGTGGTTATGGAATCTATGAAGGAATTATATTTGGGATTTTCATATCTAAATGGATCAAAAAATTTGAATAATGGAGGAAATGTGGTTTCTATTTATATGTGATGGAACAAACACACATAGAATTATATAAATGATTAAATAATATATATAATAATGATTTCATATGGAACCATAAAACACTAAATTATAATATAATATTTTATAGGGATAAAATAAACCTATTAAATCAAATTTTATATATTTGGTATACATTTTGAGCCTTATCACCTAGTTAATCCACTATAAACCCATTAGGACCTTAATAATGATAACTTCACATTCTTCCTTGACAAATTAATTATATGAAAAAAATAAAACATCAATTGTAAAAAAATGAAATGTTTATTCAATATTTATAATTCATTTCACATTATATCATATTCAATTTTTGTTTTTGATATAAATTAATTTTAATATTAGAACATTAAATGTTTAAAAAATAGTTTGTAGGAAAATATCTGATTTTGGAGGAAAAAACATTTCTCTATGTGTTAATTTAATAATTTCTATCCCATTAATTCCTTTGTTTAATAATAAAAATGAAAATTTTCAAAAATTTTATCAATCCATACCCTAATATCATTTTCTATCCATGAAATTAAATGAATGAAAAAAAACTATTTTTAATTTTGAATTAAATATGACTTATCATTGAAAAAGTCAATAATGGGTTCGAATGAAAAATATGATGAATAAAAAAATTATATAACTACATTAACATATATATTGTCTAAAAATAATAACAAAATATAATAAAAAATTTATAGAGATTTTAATTCTTTAACAAATTATTTTAACCCTGTTTACCTCTTTTACGAAGGTGAAAAATCATTACCGTGGTTATTATTAATAATAAGTGAAAATTAAAGTGATTGTATTACAATTTATTATTAAAAAAATTAAAAATATGGATTACATTTTATAATATTGAACTTCTTTGTTTTTAATAAATTAAATTTTAAATAAAAGTGTAGAAAATTATGAAAACTATTTTTAGAGAAAAATATTTTCAATCCCAAAGATAATATATACCAAAATGAAGTATAATGATAATGTTATGAATTTAATTATATTTTTTCATAACAAAGTAGGATTATGTTAATTGATGATCCAATTAAATGAATTATATGAAATTTTCAATTGAAATAAATTATAGTTTAAAAAATAGGTTTTTTACTATTAAGTGAAAATAACCCTTTTTTGAAAAATACTAATATATCATCCTATGATATATTTTAAATGATTATTTAAACAAAATATATAATTTTTCTACAATTAAATTTAAAAATGGGTTTTAAATAAATTATATTATTTTCTTCAAAAAATGTATTTGAAATAATCATTGGAGGAAATGTATATTTGAAGCATAAATTACTTTTCTGAAAATTATGTACATATTTATTATATATTGATAAATTAATTTGAATTATACAAAACATATATAAATAATTTTCAAAATGTGTTTATTTATATTCGTACGACTACTTTTCATATCTAGTTTATAAATTTCACATTTTAAAAAAATATTTATTTCACGGTTCTTTTAAATAATGTGTTTTATGAAAAAAAATGCTATCAAAGAAATCATATTTATTTATAGGGAAATATATCATAAAATATCAGGGTGTAAGAACTTCTCTCACACCCCCAGCATGATAATGCATCTCTAGGTAAATGGTAGAGATAAATAAGAGAGGGATTAACCAATGTGTTAAAACACTAGTGAGATAAAGCACATGATGTTTTGGTTAATATTCTAAAAATCTCTATCAATAAATTAAGAAACCTCCAAGGAAAAAAAGATAAAAATTATTGAGTAATAGAATCATGATAAAAATTAAAAAATATTTACTTTATATGAAGAATGTGTAATAATTATTAAAATTAGTTTAGTATTTATTAATTCACATTACACTCTATTGAAATACATAAAAAATGAAATGAAATTAGATTTTAGAAAAGATTAATAATATTATAGATAGAAATAAAAAGACAATATAATATAATATGAAAATAAAATACTATATGGTCTATTTTACATTGTGTTATATTATTTATTTTATTGTATTTTTTTCATTTGATTTATACTTTAATGAATTTCTCTTTTATAACACACTACATTCCACTTAATCTTAAAAACACCATAAGAAGATATATAAATCCATTGAGAAAAAATATAAATGAACCTCCCATATCATGGGAATTTTTAGAGATTCATGATTGAGCCTAAAAAGGTACTCACATGTTTGGATCATGTTAAATCAATCTATTAAAATAGAAGAGTTATGAAAGGAGTACCATCTTTATAAAAATATTCTAGTGAAATATATTCAGAAAATAGAGTTACAAAATAATTCACAAAGTGCAATAACCTAGACTTCATTTCCCAGATATAGTGTCTTATAATACTACATTATCATAAGAAAGAAATAAAATTTTCAAATAGAATGATTAGATTATTTGTCTTGGTATAGTAGATACATACATGATTCCCATTTTTCATTTAAAAATTAAAAAAACATAATACATAATGACATATAATAATATGTATCCTTGAAACTTCATTCAAACATTTAATCTTAAAAAACATGGGAAATGAAAAAAATAGGGGTGAGATAAATTTCTCATTTAAGGGTCATGTTTAACAGAATCTATCATGTATAAATAATGGTAATTAGCACGAGATGGTACATAACTAAGCACACATTCCTTTAATCAATTCATTGAGAATAACATGGGATGAATAAAATATGATCATATAAGGCCCTAAAAATAATCACATGAGCAAGAAAAAAACATGTATAGTTTAATTATATATTAATATCATGTAAATGAAAAAATATTTTCATAATGATGGAATGTATAATGTTGAACATCTATAAACATACAATTGATGCCTCGAACAAGACATCAAAGAATATATGGTTAATACCTCAGCAAAAACCCAATCTGGTTCTTCTAATGAGATGTATCAATGATTTTAGGGTATATAGATATCCCAGTCCATCACTTACTATTTTCAATGAGTTCCCCACATGAATAAATAATTCAACTATACAAATGAAAAATCGTGCGTACTGGAAGAACTAGTCATATAGTATATCAACACTTACCAAGTAAATATAACCATAAAACCTAAAACAATGTAAGGAATATGGTATAGAAATTGATCAAAGTCAATGAATTATAATATTTATCTATATATTTTGATATATATGAAAAATACATTAAATGATATCGATGATAAAATTTTGTAGAAAATAATATGAAAACAATCCTTAGTGTCCCATACCACATTGGAATATTTGAATTATAATCCCAATGTAAGAATAAAATTTAAATAAAATATATAATATCACGATAACAATGATACTGATGATAAAAAATTTCAATGAGTATTATATACATATAATAAATGAATATAGGTTTATAACATAACTAATGTCTTAAATAATGAAAATTGTGAAAAAAATCTATTACTGCTTTGGTAACAATGAAACTATAAACTACACGAAGGATATAAAATAAAATGTCTATTTAAATCATTTTAATAATTATAATAATAATAAATATATTAATGGGTAATATACACACCATATAATACAATAAGTTGTGAATAAGGCATAAATCTGACACAAGTAAACGTCAGATGAGAAAACCCTTACCACACTATTCTATTTTGCATAAATTTATTTAACATATTGTATAACGGTTTCAAAAATTTTATTAACAGAATTAATTACTATATACACATATATATATATAACACCTTATGTGGTGATTTTATAACATATTATGACCCATTATATAAAAATAATTCCTTATTTTAATGGTTTCAGGTGTATTCATTTTATGGTTTCATGATGGGTTCTTTTGTATATAATTATGCATTTGGTTTTCAATTGGAAATAAAACTACATAATTTTAATGAAATTGTATTATTAAAATTTTTTATTTATTTTTTATTTCCGACATGATGATTCTTCATTTGATAAATTATTAATGATAAATAATTAGTTTAAATTGGCGGGTTTTTTTGAAAATCAAGAAATAGATTCATTTAATTTATGATTCTCTGTATATATTATTTATAGGACATTAAATAGGTTTCATTATACATATTAAATTATTATTTAACCAAAAAATATTTTATTTATCATCTATTAATGTGGAAATGGAAAACAAACAGAATGATTATTTACAGAGACGATTAACCAGCATAATTTGGACAATAGTTTAGTTTCCCTGAATAAGGGAAGGTAATAAAATTAATGGATATAATATATTCCATTATACAAAAAATATTTAATTATATAACTAATTATGGATTTATTATGTTTTTATGGATTAAAGAGATAATGATATAGTAGAAGAATAATGTAAAATAAGAGAGTTGTTTAGAGAAAGTTACATGTTGAATATCATATATTTGGAGAACACCTTATGGACCTTGGATTTTATATTTTCATATAATCGGAACCAATTATATGTATTTAATGTGAGAATGATAGTTTTGGTAATACATTTTTTGGTGTTTTTAGATTTTATGTCAAATGGGGTGGTGGGGGTGGTATTTGTACTTGAGGACAGGTGTGATTATGTGATTAAAACAAGGATTATTTTATATTTAATGAAAACCACATAGAGGTGGAATTAATTTACATGATATTGGATAGAAAATTATGTTTTATTGATTGGTTAGGGGAAATAACTACCTCATCTATCCATTAAATTTGGTAGTTTTTATGAATTTTAATCCTTTATCATTGAACTTTAAACTTTTTCATTATTATGCCTATAATGTGGTAAATATCTTTTTAACCATGTAAGGATTTTTGTGAAAAAAATTAAAATGAACATACAAATTAATTTTTACCTCATAATTAAAAATATTGAATACATTTTGGAATGTTCAATTTACAAAATTTGAGAAAAATATATTTAAAATTAATCCAAAAACACTCAAAAAATGGGTTTTTAATGTGAAAAGTTGAAAAGCTAAAATTTTATTTATTTCTAATTTCAATGAGAAATCGATTACAATGAGCTAAATTAGTATTATTTATGTATAAATTAACTAGTTATACTCTAAATAAATTAAGATTTAGTTTAATTCTGTAATCAAATTTGATGAAAAAATAGTTTTAAAATAAAATTTATTATTTTCACTTTTCATCAAAAAATTAAACTTCTCATAAAATACCAAAATTCTACACTATGATAAATTTGAAACACTTTAATAAAAAATAAGCATTATTTTTTAAAATAAAACATCTAAAATTTTAAAAATCTATTGTTAAAATAGTTATTCCATCAAAAGGTAGAAAATTTACCTTTTAGAAAATACAACTATTTATGACTAAAACAAGATTTATTATTATTTGATCCTATTAAAAATATGGATTTAAAAACATGTTACTAAATAAATAACTATAAATATAGTTATTTTCTCTCACAAATAGTGCATTATTTAATTTTTTAATATAAAATTATATTGTCTGTATAAAATTAGTTTTTTAGAAATACACTTCCTTTATGTTCAATTGTATTTTATTTTCATTTATAATTAATTGGAAATTAATGAATTAACATTAAAAAAATGTGTAAAATATATTTTCATATTTTAATTAAACTCATTAATTAATTCCATTCCAAATTCTAATGGATTATGGTATTTTTATAATAAAAATGTTTAATAGTGTATCATGGTTTATTTAACCTTGTATGTTATTGATGAGATTAAATTTAAGAGACCTACAATTAAATCCTGGTGTGTTACATTCTCCCTTCGAAAATAATTTCTGTCCATGAAATTTGAAATTTCTATTTGAAATTCATAGGTACATACATGAAAATAATTTTATGGAAAAACAGACATAAAAAATAGTGTTAACAAAAAATACAGTTAAAATAACGGAAAAGGAATTATAAAGGTGGCCACTAAATTAGTATTTTGAATATGTAAATAATAGTTGAAAGTTAATATTTTGACATACAAGAGAAATCAAACAATCTTTTTCTGATAAAGTGTGACGGAGAAAATGGTCATCATAATGTCTACCATTACAGAACATTAAATATGTGATGGGTTAAAGTGGACGTTGATTACTATGTAATAGAATTAAAAGAATTAATTTTTTATTCCAAATTAATTTTATTGAGATGGTGGATTATTTTAATATCTAAATAATCTCTGTAGAAAATAATCTTACTTGATTTTTTCATTGTCATAATCTAAAGCATATCCTTTGCTGGGATTGTATATTTTCACTCCATATCTTATACCTTGAAATAATCATTCAAGTCGAATATTTCATACTTGAATCACATTAACAAATCAAAATATACCAATGGAATTCCTTCAACCAATAAATATTAACTAAACCCAAACTTTTCAGCACATGTAATTTAAAAAATAATATCAAATTTCCAACATAATATATCCCATTATTAGTTAATCTTAAGACTCATCTAAATTAAATCAATCAAATTTCATAGTGAAAAAATTTATTTAGAATTTTGCGACGATTCTAAAGGAAACATTAAAATCCCCAAAAAAAATAATTTAATTCTTACTATCAAAACAGAAGTATATTAAGACATGGATAACACTTAAAGCGTTATGAAAACAAATATGCATCCATATTAAAATATCTTGTTGTTTAATATATTACATAAAGAAAGAATGTAGTTTACCCAGAAAAGATAAAATAAATAATTAAAACACTAACCACTTTCATGGACCCCAATAATATCCCAAAAAATAACATTATAATTATTATATCAAAATCGAACACATATTAAGTCCATCTTCCCAAAATCATGGGTTTTCTATGAGATAAAGATGCAATAAAATAACTTCTCTTGGTTGTTCGTACTATTCATCATATGCTCAAAAAATCCATAAAGAATTAGTAATGTTGAAAAATTGTTATATATTTCATAATTCTTATAACCACAATATCATTGAAAAAATAATTTTACAATACAATGCATGAACCCGAAAATATAAATAATTTAATTCTTTCAATTCTAATTAAGAAATAAAAGAATCTTGAACTTGATCCATCTACTACATTTGAGGTATGATACCATGACACTTAGTTCATTAATTTTCATAGTTACCTATATCATTATAATTGATGAAATTTATATTTAATGATTATTTAACTCCCATTCAATCACGATCCTGGTGACCATTCTCTCAACAGTTTTACTAAACTCTCATTCCATCCAAGAAAATACAATGGGGTTTATTTCCACAGTTATCACATGTGGGAAAAGACTCCTTTCCATTTTCCCTTTTTCTATTTCTTACTCCATCATTATATAACTCTATTACTTTACATTAAATTAATAATACTTATATAAATATTTATCTATGTTAATAGAACATGAGACTATATCTTCAGATGATGAGAATGATTGGGAGACCCGTTCCCATTAGAGGAATGTATTTACCCCCTCTAAAAATTATAAATCATACTAATTTGGTTACATATATAGTCATCAACATTCACTCATTACATTTTAAAGTTGTATTCATTATTAGAAACATGGTGATCCATTTTTCTATCAAACACAAAAATTTTCTTACATATCTGCTCACACAATGGGAGAGAAATAGATTTCCATGAATAGTTTTATAAAATTCAAACATTCCGTGTATTTTATATCCTTATATTCTTTATTTTTTTCAATAAATGAAGAACATTGATCTGAATCTGTATATAGATGATAAAATTCAATGATAGAAATTTCCCTTTCATTACTTCATAATGTGATAAATATCTTCTCCAAAGTGCTTATCAATTAATATGCCAAAAATGGATTTGTAAACCCATTAAATGATGGATGTTTTTATCACATGAAGCGGTCTGACATTGTTACACTTCTCTGTGTATTAGGTCTCTCTATATGATCATGTTTATATCTCATAACATAAGTCTGTTGTCCCTGTATAGTTATAATTGTTTTAGATTTAGATACCTATGCAAATCATAATTCAAAAAAATTATTTATCTATGCAGGGAATTTACTATATATATTAAATTCATTGTTATAGTTTCCATTACTTACTCTAATATCCTTTTCAATATCGTGGACTGAACTAGATTAGATCATAACATTATGGAATATAATTTGTAATTTTTTTTACAGAAATACATAGATGGATTTTAACAATTTATGTGTATCTAATCTCATGATAATGAACATGGATTATTTGTGATGTAATTCTATACATATAGTCAATATATATTATTGGTTTGTTTTTTTTGATATATGTTTTCCAAATTTTAAGTCCCATGTTTTATTCTAAACATTCTATAACACCAACTATAATGACCTAGGCTTCAGTATCATAGATATAGTGTCCCACATTATTACATTTTCATAAAAACTATAAATCTAATACATAACGACTTAAGAGTTTAAAAGTATTGATAAATTAGATACATACATTATTCCAATTTTACAATGGTAAAAGAAAATATAACATAATACACAATAACATCAGATAAACCTAATCCTTGAAAAGTCATTCAGATACCTAATATTCATAACTCTGGGAAAAGAAAAAAAAATAGCAATATGCTCAAATTCTAAATAAGGATCATGTGCAGAGGATGTTATCATGAATAAATAAGGATAATCAATGTAATTATAAGTAAATGTAAAAATATTCCATTAATAAATAAAATGTTCATAACATAGAAAAAATAAAATATTTTCAAATAAGGCCATATAAATAATCACATGATCTATAAAACATAACTCTGTGTATTTTACTAATTGAATAATCACATGGAAATCAATAAGTAGTATCATAATGATGAAATTATTAATAACAAACATCTTAAAACATACTTTCAAGGAATCATCCAAGAAATATGAAAATAAATGTGTAAGTTATCAGCCAAAAACCTATTTGGTTTGTCTCATGAGACATAGAGATACATTTATGGACTATAGTGGGACCCACCTATCACTAAATACATAAACAAATAATAAAACTGAACAAATTAATAACTCTACATAGTGGAATAAATAATCAAACAATATATCAACAATTCCCAACAGAACTACAGATAAACCATTTACGATAGAATGGAAGATGGTATCATAAGAGATAAATGAAAATAGGATACATGATTCATCAATGGTTCTGAGATAGATTAAAATAATTTAAATGATATCATTGAAGTATTCTTGAGGTAAATAATCTTTAATCCATAAAAATTGTCTCATACCACATTGAAACATTTGAATTATAATCCCCATGAAGGAATAAAATATAACTAAAAATTATTTTATCATTTTAATAATGAGATTCAGGATATGACATGTCAAATGAGAAGTATATAAACATTTTAAAAAAATATTGGTGTACAACATAACAAATTATTCAGATAATGAGAATTATGACAAAAATCCAATATCGGTTTGGTAAATTTGATGCGATAAACCCCATGAAATATATAAAATGAAATGGATATAAATATAATCTTAAATATATTTGAATTAATATTAAAATAAATTCATGGGCAGTATATACACCATATAGTAAGATAAGTGCTGAATAAGGCATTAATCTCACTCAAGTAAAAGTGGGATGAGAAAACCCTTACCTCTTGATTCCATTTACAGTATATTTATTTAACCTGCATTATAATAATTTAAATATTATTATTAACTCATTAAAGAACTATATTTATAATTATATTACCTTATTTTATGAATTTATAACATCTAATGACCCATTAATTAATAATATTTCATTATTTTCATAGTTTTTGGTGCATTTGTTTCATGGTTTCATGATCGGTTTCCTGGTATATAATTATAAGTATTAATATGATTAAAAAATACAACAACATAACAATAATAAAATTGTATTAATTCTATTAAATTTGTTTAAATGGTCCAATTTATCATTTTAATTCCTAAATGGTAAGGATTTATTTGATAAAATGTTAATGAAAAATGATTTTTTTAATTTGGAACTGTTTTTGAAATATCAAAAACTAGTTTGGAAGGATATTTGTGGATATAACATGAATTCATGTTTAAATGGGGTGGTGAGTGGGGTATTGATACTAGAGGAGATGTGTTTTTATGTGATTAGAATAAAGATTATTTTATATTTAAAGGCAAACAGATTGATGTAGTATTAATTTTCATGACAATGTATAGAAATTAATATTTAATAGGATGATCATGGTCTAAAATTTTTAAAAAACATATTTTATTTTTTATGTAATTTATTGCTTTACCATTTAACATGAACTATTTTTATTATTTTCCATATACTATGGTAGATAATTTTTTAACCATGGAAAAAATTTATGTTTAAGAAGGAAAATTTCAAGTAAACAAATAACATGAACATTACTATTTCAAATACGGAATCCATTTTTACCAAATTCAATTCAAAAAATATAAAAATTTTATTTAAAAATTATCCCAAAACACCACAAAAAGTGGTTTTTTATAGTGAAATTTTCAAATGTTTTGAATGTTTTTAAAAAATTTTTTTTACATGAAATTGATTTAAATGACAAAAAATTGAATGATTTATGTACAATTTAACTAATTATAATTAAAAAAATTATCATCTAATTTATCCATATAAATAGATTAGAGTAAAATCCATTCATTTATTAAGAGTTAGTCTTTCTCAATATTTGTCAAAAATTATACATCTACGAAAAATACCAAATATTTACAATGAGATGATTTTGATATTAAGATTTCAAAAATGAAATTTATTTTCTAAATTAAAACATATACAATTTTTCATAATTTATATTTAAAACAGGCTCTCCATCAAAAGGAGATAAAATTACCTTTTTGAAAAATGTAGTTATTTTATACTTAAAATGGGATTTATTTTTGTCCTCTGATTATCAAAAATATTGAATGAATTTAAGAACATATGAATGAATATATAAAATATTAATTTCATTATGATATCACTATAATGATTATTTTTTTAATTTATTAAAATAAAATTCCATTGTGGTTATAAAAATAGTATTTTATAAATAACATCATTTATATTAATTGGGTTTTTTTCATTTACTATTAATTGATTTTTAATGAATTCATTTTATGATCAAGTATAAACTATATATTCATAATTTAATTAATCTCATTTATTATCCCATTCCAATTATGAGGTTATAACAGACGTTTTAAAATAATAATGTTAAATAGTATATTGTGGATCATTTATTATTGTAAGATATCGAAGAGATTAAATATTTATTCCTTTAAAGAGAAAGTTTAGACCATGAATTCATTACAACAAAAATAAATTTATTCATTTAGTGAATCATCAATCAATTATATATGGACTTATAATGATACATTGATGATTAGTGAAAATAGATTTTTGGATTCATTGATATTGGATGATAGAAAATACTTCTATCAAACCATATAAATATAATGTTATCAAAATTATGTTCTAAAAAGTTTGGGATGTAATATATTATAGACAATTAACCAATTTATCTTATTATAGAATTTTATATAGAAATTTATTTAAAATAAATTTGTTAATTTATGTGAAATATTTTATTATATATTTCATGAATTTTGTGAAATTAATTATCATTAGATAGTTTGATGATTGTGAATATTTTCCCACATTTGTAGTAAGAAAAAATAATTCATAAAAGGTTCTAATATTATAGACTATTTATTGAATAATGAATCACATTACATGATATATGGTTCAAATCATATAGTATAAATTTTAAAATCAAAAATAAATTCCAATATCTAGAATTAAAAATTGGGATAAATGAGTTTAAGGGGAATAAAGGGTCGATCTATGAAATGATTTATATAAGATTTTAAATTAGTTTAAGTTATTTTATTTGAAGATTGTATTATCTAAAATAAAAATTACGAGTCATTATTGAAAGGAGGAATAAATTCAAAGGATGGAAACTATATATTATCTTTTATGATGCATAGGGACCGATGTTGATATACTCTGTTGGTGGACCACATTATTAGGGGATGTTGTTGGATGACTCAACTTGAATGGTATGGATATAATTTTTTAAAAATTATTTTAATACCTTCTAAATATTTAAAAGTGTAGTATATTATAAAAACTGTTATAGGAATAAAAGTGTAGTGTTAGAGGATCAATAACTGTGGTGATAATGATAGTTTGAAGTTCATGCAAATATGTGCATTTAAAAATATTCATATATATTTATATTATGAAATTGATTTTATAAAATGTTTCATTATTAGTTATATATTTATTTTTAACTTGTTTTTTTCTTTTTATATGACTAATAATAATTTTTTAGTTTTTTTAATGTTGAAAAATAATTTTAAATTATGTATATTAAATAATGAATTTTAATCCATTAATATAATAAAGTGATTTTTTATATTTTTTGGTGATTCCATAACACTCATATATATTTTAATTAAATGGTATGAGATGGAATTTATAATTTGATGATTTTACAGGTTGGGAATAATTAATTGATAATAAATAATAAGATAAAAAAGAATGAATTAAAAATACACAGAGTAAATACATGAATGAGTATAATATTCTTCAATTAATAGAAGAGGAATCCTAAGATCAACTCCGTATAGAATCTAGTTTCTTTATTTATGACTTTTGGATATTCATTAGATTTTCTGGAGATATGAGCTAAGAAGTTGCACGATTCTGAGGCCCGGTGAGCAAAAAATTAATTTTATAATAATATAAAATATATTATTATTGGTATCACATAGGTTTCATGAACAAATTTATTACCCCATAAATAGAGTCACAAATCAAAAATTTGATACCTTATTTGAATTTGGAATAAGGACTTTACCAGAGGCATGTCTCAAAATTGGTTAGTGTAGGATGTTTGGATGGGGAAGCCATTGGTGGGTGAATGAGATAAGTTAATTAATTTACTTAATAAGAATAACCCAGATAAATCAATAATAGAGACTCATATGGGGAATTGGGTATCATCCTTTAATTCAGAAAGTATAGTTCACTCTACATGAATCCTAAAGTTAATCAGCATGGGACGTTTAGATGAGCTAGCTATATGCGGGTTTATTTAATTAAAAAAATAATTTATTTATTTATTATGAAAAAATGACATAATTAAATCATATATAAATACCATATTATAAAAATTTCCCATGGGTTGGATCAATAACCCTGATTGGATTTAAGAGGAGTAGGAGAGTGTCCTTTGTTGGCTGGTGATGATCAGATGATGATCAGTGATTTCATCAAGGTGGACGACAAGAGAAAGATGAAATTGATCACCTTCATCACTATAAGATGTTTTTTTACCAATGGTCATTCCATAATTTGGGTGGGACTCAAAATAATTGGTTTCTCCCCCTTTGGATTAAAATAATGTGCATGATTAAATTTCATTCGTTGGTCCACATTTAAATGAACATTCGCATGAGCCCATGTATCAAAATAAATTATTCCATAAATTTATTTCTTGTAAATACAATGTTTTTTAATCTAATTTCCCACCTATGAAATATTTTTCAAAGAACGTTGTAGAAATTATTTTTATGACATTTTTAGTTGGTGGTCCCTCTACTATTCACTGCATTATTCAACTTGGAGAACAGGGTGATGATTAAACATTACCTAGGAGGATTCAAGTGTGATCAAGGGCCACGAATCATTGTGTTAGAAGGAGTGATATGATTATCATTATTTTTGGGGAAATTTAGATAAAAAAGCATGACGGTGTTTTGTAAATAGATAGTATTGCAACCACGGGCGTAGGTTGTTTGATCAGAGGTTGTATCAGATCATATTTTTGGTCCCCATTTTCCTAGTTGATGAATTAACACAATTTTTGGTATGAAATGATCAGTTGGTTGTTGAGGATTTTCATGGGGTCTCATGGAAAAGGATGCTCAGGGGGGATGATATGTTGGCTAGAATTGGATCTCTGATGAGGTGGTTAGATGTGGTCAATGCGGTGGATGTTATTTTTATTATTTTCAATAATACTAAATCAGATTTATTTATTATCTTTAAGAATAATAATATGAGGTGCGATGATAATGAATGTGTATGTTGTTTTTGAAATACATAATGTGATGAGAAATCTAATTATTGGAATTAAAAAAAATAATTTTTTTTAAAGAGGGACCACCTAAGATCTATGCTCTGGGTGTTTTTATTGTGGGAAGAAATGGATGAAGTGTTACCCATAAATGAAATATTAATGATAATAAAATTATTTTTATTCTGTATATTAATGAATAAGAAAATGTAGATGTTATAATAGACGCATGCTGTCACACGGAGTTTCTATGTGGATCAAATTTTATAAAATAATAATAATAATAATATTATAAAATAATAATAATATTATTTTTTATTAGATATTTATTTGGATGTATCTTCCTTTCATGGTGTCAGATTGAAAAACCATTAGCGGAAGTGTAGCCCTAGAATTTATATGATAATTTTGAGAATGATGATGTATTCCTTTAATGGACTCGTGGCTTAGGTCAATGAAACACCAATTAATAACAAACTTATAAATATTATGGAATTTAATATATATTGTATCTTTTTAATTTTTTGTAGGAATGAGAAAACATCCACTAAATCATGGCCCTAAAATTGAGCCAACATTTTAAGACCAATATTGGATATATACTTCGAGTTTGTGTCTCGGGCCAAAAAAGCATCGTCCATGCATTATATGGTGAAATGCGACATTTTCATTGGGTGTATAAATTTGGAATTCAAAAATCCTATCTTCAGAGGTTTTATATTAGGATCAGTAATGTGTGATATGTTTGGCTATCAGTGACAATATATAGAATCATATGAGTGGGATTACATTTTTACCCTCGTACGGATGACAAGTGTCATGCATTCATCAGTCATTTAGAAATGACAAGTCATGTAGTACCTTTAAAATAAATTTAGTACTATAGGGATAGAAATCCATGTTCTGGTGAGGAACCAACTAGATAAAGGTGTATTTTAACAAACCATTTGGTTCCCTTCCACGTTGTGTACTTCTGGAGAATATTCTACCTCTTGTATCTTATTAATTTTAAATGGGATTTTGGGAAATGGGTATCCTCTATAATTTTTTTTATATATATAATGTAATGTCAGCCTCCCATAGTATCACTGGAGATATGATATGATCTTTTTTAAGAATGGCCATTTGTTAGGTGATGCTCAATGAAGAAAGTGATAACACAGAACAACCTAGCACATCCTGAGTGGTGAACTCTTGTAGAACTAGTAAATGGGTCTTCAATGACTTCAAATTGGTTCCCTAAAATAGAGTTGGTAACTGTGTCTACAATGACATTAGATTTTTACCCTCTAATAGAGCTGGTCATTAGTTCCTCAACAACCTCTACATTAGTCCATCTAGTAGAGCTGGGAAGTGGGTCTTCAATAACTTCAAAGTATTGCAGGAAAAAAGATATGTGAAGTGATTCCTCTATGACATATGAATGGAAACATATAGTTAATATGGTATTTGGGTCCTTGAGGAATTCCAAGTAGATCCCTCTAGTAGAGCTAGGAAATGGGAACTCGAAAACTTCTAGAGTGGAACCCTCTCACTAGGCCGGATATGGATCCACTACCAACAGACTGAAACCCTCTTACTGGGTAGGGAATGGGACCTCCCTCAACTATTCAGAATAAAAACATTCTATTTTACTTGTATATGGGTCATCTACCTAGAGATTTTGGCCCCTCTTCTATGTGGTATAGTGAAATTTAATGGTTTGACGTGGATAGTTACTTATGGGAAGTTGTGTGAGATATTGGGCATATTGATGTACTTTCAGAACTATTGGAATCTCTTCATCCTGGGATGATCTATGAGATGGAAATCCACTTTCTATCTTGTCTGGGATTCTCTTTAATTATATATATATATATATATATATTGGTATCTATAGCTTTTAATTTGGTTACTCTCTTTCCATTAGATACGATGATGTATGGGTTATGCCATAGAATTTTCGATTTTATGATCTTGTGTTTGGATGAGTTCAATATCATAATTGGGGTTGCAAAGAAATGATGTGTAGTTCATCTAATCACCTAATTAACCCCATATATTCTTGGTAGTGGGTAATCCTTCTCATTATTTTGGTTGAGTTTCACCTGTTTACTATATATTATCATTCAATTCCCGTTGTATCTCTTACTTCCCCACCCTCATCATTAAGGTAATCATATATGGTATGTAAATGATCACCGAAGATAATATTTTATTATACATGTCATGTATTATTTCAATGAAAAATAGGTCAGCGGTGACTATATATGATATTAAAGAAACGTGGTTTTTTGGACCACCTATAGTGGTTACATCTGGAAGACTGAAATCAAGTTCTCTGATATCATTATACATTTCCATTTTTGTTATAATGGGTCATACTGCATGTTGGATGTGTATTTCTACCTTTAGTTTTTAGTTTTAACTATCATACTATTGTACACCAAAACAGGTTTTTCATGATTTGTTTACTTTATAGCTATTTCAGCTTCTTTATTGTTATTTATTGGAACCTATGAATTGATATGGAGAGGTGTGTTCATAAATAATCATCATGAAAATGACTCCCAATTTGTATATAACTTTTAACACTTATCGTCAATCACTGGCCTATGGTGGCGGTCATAGGGTAGTTGCGGCTTGAGCACTTGTTAGGGTTGGGTCATGAATGATTGGTATTAGAGAGGTTTATTCATTGGGATGTATTTTGAAGTACTCCCCTTATTATGATTTGGTTTGAATTAGAGAAACCATTTCATTGTGTATTGAGTACGGCTCTTAGGCCAGAGAATATGGTGGTGGTGTGGGTTGTCAAGGTATCCATTCATTGGAACATGACAACCTGCTTGTCGAATCGGTATACCGAGACATTAGTTGTAGGGATCAATGGTAAAGGAATCATATAGGATTTAGTCTTTTACTATGAAACTCAAGTTATCTCCCATTATATATATATATATATATGTATGTATTTATACATACTTATATATATATGTGTGTGTGCTAATTTGAATGAGGTACAACTCGATCACTTTTGAGATTCCATCGAGACAACATCCAGACAGATTATCAACATTCATATTTTGATGATTATTAGATAGGTATTGAGTCCCCAGATTAGGATCCATACATCAAGATCTTTTTCTGTATGAAGGTCGGTAGTGTAACCCTCACGCATTGAGAAATAGTTTTCATTATCATAGATAGATGAGGATGTGCACCAGATTAGCACACCCTATGAGTTCCATTACTAAAATCTGCTGAGGGTCCATGATGATATATATTCCTAAGAAGCAGAGGGATGAAATCAATCAATGATATAATGTTTCATATTTGTGTGTATTCTGACTGATTGGATAGTTCCACTCGCAACCATTTCTCTTTGTAGAGTATTATTTTGTTTTGGAGGCACATGTAGATTACACGACCATTAAGATTCCACATTACATGTTCTATTGATAGGGATCACTCGAGTTTCATGTTGGGATAAAATCCCCAATAAAATGGTTGATTCCATGATCAATCATGTTGATTGGATATCCAACTCGGATGGGAACCATTTTTATTTTGGTCCCTATAGGGATATTGTTTAGAGGCATGGGGTGTTGGTTGAGCCCTATGTTGGTGATGCTCGACATGGCTTCAGACATGCAAGAATTTGGGAGACTATTCTCACTAAAAAATGTTATTGAGACATGATCAAAAACCATACAACATTTCAATATCATCCCAAATCATTTATTATCATGGTGCAGTTGGTAAGTTCCACTGACATGTGTTTTTGAGGACTTTCAATTGCACTATGGTGTCAAAGTAGGACCTGGTTTAGGATAGTAGGTGAGTAAGGGAGTGGATGGGTTTATGAAAAAAGGAGATTCTAACATGGAGCCATGATTGTGTTTTAAGGTATGAATTATGTCTTTTCTACTCTAGATATAGTTTATAGCATAGGGTTGTACTCGAGTTTACCCCTTACATAGCTCGTATTCAATATCTAGTGATACTAGTGTTCTAAACATCACTAGAACCTTCTGATGGAGGCTCCTCTTGAGGTAATCAATGATCACTCGATTATACGAATAGTGTTACATGACTCTTAGAGGAGAGAGAGACACCTAGATGAAAGGTCTCTGTAGTGTCAATAAGATAGTACAATTTTTTCATACCACAGGATGGCCATTTACCATCCACACACATATATTTTCTACTAGTGAGTGTAATAGTTCATCTGGTTTGATGGGAAAATGTTTTCCACCCTAGAAGTATGATCCTAGAGTATAGAAAGATGATCTCACCTAATGTATGTTATAGTCACTTCTTTATCAGATGGATAATATTACCCTTGGTGTAGTGGATGTTGTGAAATATCAACATATTATAATGAGGTTGTTAAATTATGTCATATTTCATTAGGATGATATTGTTTTACCTCCCCACCATGATATGGACCTTTTTATAGGCATGCAACAGGTATGGCCCATTTTTTGCAGTAGGAGATCAAGTGATTCCATTGGGATTCTAGATATATTGGTGTGGTTGGAGGGTCAAAAATTGTAGGACTATGTAAGACAAAATATGTTCACCAAGGAAACCCTATATTGATTACTAAGAGGAATATGATATGTATAGGTCTAGTGTGGGTTGTTTTCACCTTATATAGGTGACGTGTCGAAGAGTATACATCCATGAAAATAAATGAGTTCTTCAAATAATTGTTTGGGGTGACCTGGATCTCAGAGGATGACCTCAAGATGGGTTGTCACAAACCCCTGGTTTGAGAGGGGAATTTACCCAGTGAGGCTTTATAGAGATTCTATGGTTTCTTGGAGTTCTTGGGGATATCCTTTTGTAGGTTTACCAACACATATGATTTCCCAAAGACATATGAGAAATATCTTTAACCTTTTTTTTCATTTGTTCGTGGTAGTATTTCTCAATGGTACCCTATGTACTCATCATCAGATTAGGATCACACAATATATTAGAGGATTTCTCTAGTCATGATTCAAGATTGCTAGTCATATGGTATCTCTCATGGAGAATTTTATAGATTTAATGGTATACATGTTGGTGTATGTCTTCTTATACATAGGAGTGAGAGTGTTCCGTGAAAAATTTGAATTGATGTGAACTGGAGGGACACCTAAGGAATGTCTATGGAAGAAGATGCTAACAGTGAGGTTTTCCATCAACTTTTGTCGAACAAAATTACATAGTAGTATACCTCTTTTCTATTGACCCTCATAGATGAGGATAGTGAAACATACCCACATTTGATGGTTGTTACCCCACTATATCATCAACTAGTTTGAGAGGTACAACATGGGGATATTCAATGATAGATCATGTGTGACCAAATATACTTTGGATTTCCACTATATGGATATTGAAAAGAAATAAGTCACTTCATATTTTTTTATAGTAATTGATGATGGTTCCGATCCTATTATGAGAGGATGTGATAAGGGAGATTACCACTTATCATTTGTAAGTACATCCCAATGTATGAATGATGAATGTAAGTGATAGATATAGACTCAGTAGCCGTACTTCATTTTCCTTAGTACCTAATTTTTTGCGATCAAAAGCATTGAGAAAGGTAAAAGGATAGAGACTCTAATTTTCCTGGGTAAGCCATTGGAATATTCATAGGAATAGTTTTTGATCATGGAACTGATATAACATTTGATTCCAAGTCCCAATGAGCGCATAATCTTTTTTATAAAAATATTAAATATATATTTGGTTGATACACATTATTTTTTTTTAAAATGTTGAATATATAATAAATAGATTCATAGATTTAAAATACGAGAACATTATGGAATCCTGATCATGGATTTTACCTTAGCCATGACCTAATGTTGTCCGACATGGGATTCTAGGTTGGGGAGTTCATTGGTGAGGCACGTGATCAATTAATTATTATAATTTATTAATTTTATAACCCCAAGCCAAATAACTCACACACTATGAATCCAATGGGAAATCTGAGACCAACATTAAGTTATGATCGTAGAGTTTACTCTATGTTCATCCATAAGGTAGTCGGCGTTAGAAATTCAGATGAGGTAGTTGTAGGTTGGTATGTTTAATTAAAATATATAAATTAATAAATAATTTTTTATTTTTACTACCTTATTAAATAATATATTAATACCAACTTAGGAAAATTTTCCAAAGGATGGATGCATAACCCTAGTTGGATCTAATAAGAGGAGGTGATCATCCTTTGTTAGAGGATTGAGATTAGACAAAAACTCGTGATTAGATCAAGGTGGATCAATAAGAGGTGGAAGTAACATGCCCCCATAATCGATAGGAGATGAATTCATAACCAATGATCGATCGACAGTCGATATAGGAATCATCAATTTTGGTTTTTAATCCTTTTTTTAAAATATCGAGCATGATCAAATTTGGATATGTGATCATCATTTAAGTAAACTCTCACATGACATTTTTTTATCAAAATAACATATTCAACCAATTAATTTCATTTCCATGTCCTTTTTCTTACCCCAGCTTCCCCTATATGAAATCATTGGCCATGAATGTTTAGAAAAAATAATTATCACCATTGTTATTAGCGGTTCATCATCATCATCATTCATCTCATTATTCATCATTGGACCACAAGGTCATGATTGAATATTCCATGTGCTATTTTGAGTCAATTCAAACCACTAGATTCATCGCAGTAGAACAAATGAAATCTTGATTTCCAGTTTAGGCATGGATTGAAAATTGAGATGGATGATGATTTGTGAATGGATCATATCAGTACCAGGGATTTAGATTTTGGGATTTGATGTGGTTATGGATCAGATCAGGGATCCATATTTTCATGGTTGATGCATGGAAATGATGTGCAGTGTGATGAGATCTGTTCAAAGCATACATCTTAAAAGGGGCCTCAGGGAAGATGCTATAAGGCATGGATGAGATAGTGGAAAGACTAGTATATAGGATGTGGTCATTAGATGTGGTCTACATAGTGGGCATTAGTAGGATTATTTTCAATAATAATAACATGTGGTATTAATTATTATATTTAATAATAATAATACCTAGTTTGATTATCATGGATGGGGATGTTGAGTTTTTTAATAAATAATATAATGAAGATTTTAATTATGGTAATTAAATAAAATAGTAGAACAATCTTGAAGAGGGGCCACATGAGATCTATGCATTGAGTGTTTTGAAGGGTGGGGGATAAATGGGTGTATTATTCCCCTTGAATGTTATATTAATTAAAATAATAATAATATTATCTAGTATAATAATGAAACATAAAATGGAAGTCACAGTGGGGAATGCAAACACAAGGTGTTTGGGTTTCGATTAAATGTGAATAAATATTAAAACAATTATAGTAATAAAATTAAAATATTATTATTTTTATTATCCGATATTGATTCAGCCGTAACATATTCATATTGTTCTATAATGATGACCCATTAGTGGTATCCTAACTGTGGAATGACGAATGAAAATTTATGATCGATTTTGGATACATTTTTCAATCTCATTTCTTGGGTCTACAAAAATTTCCAAATGATATAATGTTTTCATTATTTTGGAATCTTGTTTTATATGTAATGTCATCATACAATTTTGGAATGATAAACTGTTATTGGCAGCACAACTCTAAAATTGTAGAGAACATTTAAGGAAATTAATTAGGTATTTAATTTGGGTTTGTGTATAAGACCTCTGATTCACCATTCATACATTATATGGTCAAATGTGATGTTTTCATTGGGTGTCCAATTTGTTATTGTAAATATACTATGAAGAGAATTTGTCTACAATGATAAAAAAGGTGTGCTATATTTGACCATCCGAGGATACATGTAGGGAAGTATCAGTAGAATTATGTTTTTCTATCAGACTAATGATGAGCCTCATGTGTTTTTTGGTCAGTTTCCTCAGACTCTACATGTAGTAACATTACATGAAATTTTGTTGTATATCACTAGAATTCCATTTACTATTGTGGAAATGGAATGATTTTGGTGTGGGGAAATAGGCACTTTGGAACCCTTAAACATCATTTACTTCAGGATAATCTTCTACAACTCATATCTTCTTCATCTTAATAATGATTTTGGTCCGCGAGTAGCCTAACCTGAGTGTTTTTTCTCGTTGAAGGAGATGGTGGCCTTCATAGTAGATTTTGGATGTGATACTAGATGTTTTGAGCATGAGTCTTGGTTCAGAGAAGCTCAATGATGGTAGTGATCATGAGGATCACCGGGTTCATCTTGAGTGGAACCCTCCAGTAGAGATGGGTTGTGGGTCCTTAATGACTTTTGAGTGAAACCCTACATTAGATCTGGGTAGTGGTCCCATGACAACTTCTATAGTGGAAACCTCAAGATAGGGTCGGCACAGTTCCTCCACCGCATGAGATAAACTATCTTACGTGGAAGGGCATGGTCCCTCTATGGCCTATTCATATTGAAACCCTTACACATTACTAGGGAATGGGTCCTCTACCTAGAGAATGTGTCCCTAAGACTATGCAGTAAGGTGAAGAGGCATTGTATGACTTGAATGGTTAATTCTATGTAGACACATGAGAGGATGGGAATCATTGGTGACCTATTGTAACACTTGGTGACACTTTTTCCTCGATTTATACACGAGATGGAGATACCCATTATCTCACATCTGGGTTTCTTTTGAATGAGCACATAGATTTATATATGTATATATACCCATTGATTTGGTTACTCTATTATCAAGAGATACAAATATGTGTGGGGTATTCCACATTCTTTATGTGTTTAGATTATCATGGTTGTATGAGATTAATCTTCAACTATGTGTGAAAAGACTCGATGTGTAGTTCATATAATCATCATGTTGTAACCAATGATCTTAGATGAGGTTACTATATCTATTTCTTTATGTTTATTTGTACTTCTTTATTATCTATTGTTTTTCTATTCATTTTATATCTCTTACTATCCCCCATGAAATATTAGGGATTCTAACTAGGTATGTATATAGTCAACCCTGTGTAAGATTTTCTCACACGTGTTATGTCTTATGTAGACGATGAAAAGTTCGGTGGTGACAATAGAGGAGTTTAGGGATACCTGGAACATTGTACCATGTTTGTTGGTCATGACTATGAGATCAAGATCTGCAATCTCTCATCATTTTTCTATTCCTGTTGGTTCAGGTTGGTAATATTTATGGATGGGAATATTTTTCCCCTTATCTTTTTATTTGGAACAATCCTACTCTAATACACCCTAATGGGGTTTCATGGTTGGTTTGCTTTCTAACAATAGTATCTATTTATTAATATTCCATCATACTTATACTTTTAGATGGTCAGTTGTGTGCATACAGGTACCTTAGGAAAAGGCCTCCAATTTAAGATATTCATTTTGATTATTTTTATAACCCCATGGACAATGGAGGCTACCATGTGGTAGTTTCAGATCGAGCCCTGTTTGGGATAGGTTTTCAAAATCTATACCTCCTTGAAATAATAAACTACATTGTATTATATAGACATACTATATATTCGTGCATATTAATGATATTTCAAGAGTGATGAATATATCAAAATAACATACCAGTAAATCAAAATAAAATAATACATTAACAGATGCTTGAGTTTAATTGTCTTCACTATAAAATCCAACATTCACCAATAAAATGTTGTGTCTTCTCCAAATTGAGAATTGACTCATATTACAAGTATTTTGACAGAGTAAATGCAATATAAATGGGTAAATTTTGAGAATATTTCTTTCACTAAAAATATCACAACATTTTAATATTACCAATGAACTCATCAAAATGCTATGTCAGTTCCCAATATAGCATCTGAACACTTAACTGTATGATTAGTGATATGGTTCTCAATTATTTACTTGGTGAAAATTTATTGGATAACCTTGTGTTTCTTAAAAATATAACTTTTATCACGATGAAATGATATTTTTTATCCAATGTAAAAAAATATAATAAATGAATTTATATGTATGGTAACTCCACATCAATACATGATGTAGCTTCAATTCTAACTCCAATATAACATAACAATGGAAAAAACATAATATTTTTAAAATAAGTTTAAATTCAATACCCAAAAAAAGAATGTTTCATTAAAAAGTTGTCTCAGATATTAAATAAAACATCATTTTGAGGTATTTTTTTCATGTGGTTCCATAATAGTGTTTACGAACCTGTGTCATTATAGAAACACATAGAAGACTTAATTTATATTATATCACACATTGGGAGAAATTGATCCTTAGAGTTACCATGTGGAGAATAATCATGGCTTATGGGGGGACTGGAATGTTTGTAGAGAATTCATACCTTACCAAATTGGGATATATATTAACTATAATAAATAGAGGCCAATCCATATGTGAGAGAGAATGACCCATGTTCAAAAGGGGAGTCAAACATTATAATGAGAATGTGACTTGTGAGCCACATGGAGATATTAAATATCTTTTCATACATGTTGTATTATCATATAAGTGGTGATAAATTATTTATAGATACTTCCATAAAGAACATCAAAAAATAGTAATATAATTGTGGATATTTCCATTGTTTAGAAGATATTAGAGCTTATTAATAAAATCCCTTCAATAATGATATACCATCGGCTATGAGAAAAGCTTATTTTTCTATATTCTATTCAATTTGATTTATATTGAGTATGTATATCTATGAACCTAGTGAGGAAGGTTTTGATGTAGTTTTTGAGTTTTTTCTAATGCTTCGATGAATTGAATTCAACCTTTCTTTTAATTTTGTTAATATTTCTCTTCTTATTCAATAATGTAACAGATGAACCTAGTGGAGATTGTGAAATAAATAAAGATAAAAATCTGTCACATGAACATGGATTATATAAATTCTTCTTCTTATAAATAATGTGTCAATGGAGGGTAATGTATAAATAACAAAGACATAACTAGATTAATTATCGTGGTCTAGATAACACCAAAAAAACTCATAGGGACCTACAGTCGTACTATAAAACTGAAGAGTTATAACTATCAAATTACATAGAAATTGAATTACCTTTTGAATGAATAAATTATTTAATAATTAAGGTAGTTTTAGAAAACACATGCACTATATTCAATTTCATATTATGGACCAATTTAAAAAATAACATAATTTTCTATCAGAAATAAAAGATCACTGGGGTCATAACTATTGATAAAATATCCATTATATAATTACTATTAAGATTAGAATATATTTTAGGTTATGATAAAATATAATTGATATATATATATATAAGAAGTTATAGCCTTGATAAATTGAATCGTACCCATTAAATCCCATTTTTCATAGTTCATAAGGGAGATGGATTCACTGGTTTATTACAATGACCAATCCCAAGACAAGATTGAAAAATTGAAACATTAGTGAAACCCTTTATAAGAAAAATTCAATCTCATAGCAAAAAACATCCAAACGATGTTCATTAAGCCACCCAAGAATGTATCACCATCGCATACCCTTCCTTAAGGTAGTAAGATGGTGTAATAAGGGGTAATGTATGATGACACTAGTAGTATGAAATTATATGTTTTAATTGTTATAAAATAAAATTTATATTAATCACTTCCCATTACAACATTATACACATGGCTGTATCTTGAATCTAATGAAAACCAGATTTTATTATGATGAAACCAAATTTTTGTTTTTGGGTAATATGTACTTTCACATAATGGAGTATTTTGAAAAAATTCAATAACTATTAAGTAATTGTTTTTCATGATACTTTATTATTAAATAATTTATATTTTAATAAAATTTATAACATAATTTAATGAATCACAGTTCAATTTTTATATGAATAAGGATGTTCCTATTCTCATTAAAACATGTATTTCTTAGTAAATATTTATTTTTAATTATATAATTAAATGATAATATTTATAAAACAAATATTAAAAAATATATTTCTACTTTTCAAATTATCATGTTGTAATTAGTTAATGAGGATTTAATCTTTATTTTCAAAGATGGTAGATTTTTTGGTAAATAATAAATAGAATACAAATACAAATTATATATAATGACATAAAAAAGAAAAAAATTGATGTTATGAGAACTATAATAGGAATACATGAGAAAATATATATTTATAATTTAAAATAATGTATATTTGAATTTATTTGATTAAATTTTAAAAATGATCATGAATACTCCAAAATCAATATTATATTTTTTTATTATAAAAATATTATTTGTGAACATGACTCACATAAACGTCATGAATGACATTTTCATAAGAAAATCAGTTTTAAATGAAACAAAATATTGAAAATAAATCCACTTGTTATAAACCATGTGTAAAAATATTGGTAAGGATTCTATTTTTTATTTTATCACAAAGATTTCATATCCTAGGTTTAGAAATTAATAAAAAATTATTCTCTCTTATTCAATAAATACCTAATGGACCTCCAATTTGACTTCACTGAAAATAAATTATCCAATTTATTTTTTTTATCTACCTTTCTAAATTCAACCCAAGGTTTTACAATGATATTGGGAATATCCTTCAAATCATTTAAAATCACCCTCTCAGCAAAATCCTCATCCATATTATTCATGTACTATATTTATATTATTCATTTTTATTTACAAATTTCCATTTTGGAATATCATTTTTCAAAATCAATTACCATCCTTATAATTCCAATGAAATGATATAACACAATTCACTCTTATTAATTCTCTATATGAATCTTTACATACAGTCATTATGCTATGAGAATTATCTAATAATTTACCATTCCAAAATATTTTTTTTTGTAAATAACCATACTCATTGCATTGATTTGTGCGTAGATATAACTATCCATTATTGATTAGGTGATTTCATGTCTGTAACCCATTATAATTATTTATGGGGTTAAAACTGATGAAATTAGTTCTTATGTTGTATGGTGTTTGGGGTACACAAAATCATGTACATGCTATCAATGTGATAGGTGGGTTGAAAATAATATAACCCTCTAATTCTTTGGGTGATTATTTTACCTCATGATATATCATGGTTGGTTCTTGGGTAGTTAACATAAGAACACTATGTTATTATTTCTCAAGTGTTATCCATTACATATCTTTATAATTTCTTGTTTTATTTTGTAGTCACATGCCCATAAATCCATGATATTATAGTAATAATCCATTCCTTAATATTAATGATTCAGATTATCACCTTTTTATATAATCATGTTTTTCCTCTAGAATCACATGAAATGATTTAATTTATTATTAATTATAATTAGTCCCTTTATGTGATCGATATGTCCCCCTTTTCAAATAGACTCCCAAGGTTATCCAATGCAGGTTTATGAATTCAGTAGATTTATATTGGAATGTTATGGAGTTTATAATTAATTTTGTTTTATTATGTTTTTATGTTATTATGATATTTATATAATTACATAATAAATTATGCCTGTTAATTATTTAGGATTGTGTTGTGTGTATATTTCTATTTTAAATCATGACATAAATAGTAAACAAAATATGGGTGTTTATAAGAGTGTCTTGATAGAGAATATTGGAATGAAAAGTAAATGTGGTAGGTATTGAACCCATGTATTCAAGAAAAAGTAACATAAAATAATGATATAAATAAAAAATACTAATGTTTCCTTATGGGGTATATATTTTTTTATAATTTATTGTATAAACAATGTTGTCTTATCTTGATTCCAATTCTTGTTTTCATTTCATTTAAACAATATGAATTCAATGGATTTTCATACTAGAAAAAATGAATAATAAATTGAACCAACACTACTTATAGATATGACCCAAGAAACATCCAATTTTTTTCTTGACCTTAATCAAATTTAGGGAAGTTTATTGGTTCAATGACAAATTTCATATTGGCTATTTTGAACAAAATTTACTTTTATTAATTTTTATTAAACATTAAATATTTTTTTAATTAGTTTTTTTGTAGATTTGTTTTTTTGTCTTAATTTTTGGGGTAGTTAATAATTTCAATAATAACATTTACATTACGATGTTGTTGAGAACATGAAATTAAATAGATTGAAGCTATATCCATTTTTTGGTGTTGATCATTGTATAAACTGTTTACATACAGAAACACCAAACTCAGAATCTTTCCATTGATGTATTTTATATAAACATCCATTATTTAATCTAGAGTCCTAGAGGATCAAAAGTGTGTTATATATATGTGAAATTTTATTTCTTGTGAATTCATTATATCATCTCATTATTGAATAGACCATTCATGTAAAATATTTAGTAAACTACATGAATCCACTAGGGTGATTATCATTATAATAGATATATGTTCTAATATTGAAATCATTCATTATATGTTCATTTTTTTATTAATGTTCATATTTGATAGTGTTTGGGTTATCAGTCCTCTATGATTAATGGTTCCTTGTTCTAGAATGTATAGCTTATCTAATATGGTTGATCGTGGGATTCTATGGTTCGATGATATAGATTTTATTATATTTTTTATCAAGGTATTAGTTGTTTTAGAATAAGTATATAATATGATTTTGTTGATCAAGGTATTATGGGGTTATTGAGACAAGGTGTATATTGATAGAACACTAATACAATCGTACATGATTCGTTCAAGGAAATTCATTTCTTAGAACGAGGATACCTGGATATAGTTCCATGATCCTCACTCCTATTTAGATAAAGATAATACTTGATGTGTATTTGAATTGTTTTATTAATCAATATATTTTAATATAATTTTATAATAATATATGTATTATTTTACATTTTATTGTTTATTATTTTCTTTTCCTCTATTTGTATTATATTTATCAGACAACATTTTAATACAAATAGATTTTTTATTCAATACATACATATTGTATAATTAATGTTGATCAAAATGAGTATTAATAACATAACATACACTTGGTAGTGACAAAATTATTTTATGGATATGAACTTAAAATAAACTCAACCATTGGATTCATCTCTAACACATTTTAAGACCACTGATGATGAGTATTTTCACTTAAAACATTAATGTAAAAAATGTTTGGGAAAATTTCCAGGGATGGAAATACCAATATTCTATTGATTTTAAAATATATGAATAAAATATAAAAACATGATTACACTCTACATAATATTTTATCATATTCAGTTATTTAAATTTATTTCAAATTCCAACATACTTATAGTTCCACTATGTGGCATAATACGTAAATGTGCATGGTGATTTGTCATTTATATCCTGCATTTTTCTCTTCATATTGTAATCAATTTCTGTAGAAGTAAACAAAATACATCCAGAGACATGGATGTATTTAATCATTCCATGATATATTATAATAGATAAGAAAAATATTTTAATGATAAAACCATCCAATATATAGAAGCACCAGCATGTAATATGTACACTCTTGATCATGTGTTGTTTGTAAACCCATAATGCATCTCACATATAAAGAATTAAAGTAATTATTAGTTAAGTAATCATTTTATATACCATCTCACACTTCTTAGTGGATTACCCTTGGTGGATTCTTTATATTTTATCCGTGAAATTCGATCTACATTATAACTCTTCTCTCTTATCTAAGTGAGTGGTGGTGACCTAAATATGTGTTTCTTTTACATTGAATTTAAGATTAAATATATGAGGTAATTGATCTATTAAGAAGAATATTGATTAAAAAATTTGAAAAATATTTATGATTAATTTATAAGGATATTTTATCATATATAGAGAAGCATATAATTAAAGATAAAATTATCAATTTTTTTTAGAAAAATCAAGAATAATTCCATGATTCATTGGAATTGTTTTAGAGTTTATACCTATAGTTCCCCCAACAAAAATTCTCTCCATACTTATGTGGTCAATGTATTTATGATATACTTGATCCTATGATACAAATAGTAGAAGAAGAAATAATATGATTTCACTCTATTGATAAGACATTAAAGGAAGTAAAGAGGCACTACAATACATTTTTTATGACCCAATAAAATGATATTAGAGGAAAACGTGTCACTATCAGCTATGTTATAATGAGAGATGATTTTAATACATGTATTAATGAATTTAAAAGTTATAATAATGGTATTTTATATAAAACTCATGGGGGAGGAGGTCCATGAATTTGGAATTGAATTTATGGACATAATGCATATCGTTGTATGAATTTTTGTATTCCAAGCAAATATGAATCACACACTGATGAAAAAGAATATAATCTCATGTAAATCAATAAGAAAAATGTACAGGGAATGATACTTTTCCAAACACCTGCAATCAATGTCTGATGAATCATTATAACATATACTGGAAGGAGAAGGGGACATAGAATCAAGGATGATGGTGTAATAATAAATGAACCCAGTGAAATAGTTATCAATCCAAGAACAATAAGACACTATTTAGAAATTAGTACACTTTATTAATGATAACAAAATTCTGTATACGAAATATATTTTAAGAAGCAAGGAAAAATAAGGTTCATTAGATGAAGAAGAATGAATTTCTTCAAAAAGTAATCCAATACTTTTCAAGCATTAACCAACTATGAAATGGGAATGAAAATAGCATTCCAAAACTAAAAATATACGTTTGGTAGCTTGTAAAATAGGACATTTCTAGGGAAAATGTAATATTTCCTATGGCAGAAAAATCCAATTAATTTTTTCATATTAATAAAAAAGGAGTAAAAATTATCTTTGTAACTTTTCAATGGATTTTTTGGAAACCATAATCACAAGACCATCTACAAAAGGAATCTAACATCATTAAGAGGAATGATTATAATGAGAATAATGTAAAAAAGTTTAACGTTGTTATGACATCAGAAAGAAAAATAATAAGGGAAATATATTACATAAGAGTGATGATCAAACATGAATACATAGATGATAAATAATACAATTCACCTAGTTCATACCCTGAAACATATTTGGAGTTTTACAAGCATAAGGATAAGTATTTAAAGGAATTTATTTAGATTATTAGAATATTGGATTTTCTACACCTATTGTATAATAACATTCATAGCTGATATCATATACCATGTTTTAAAGAACATCATTTCAAAAAAGGAAAGGATTGATGAATTTTCAGCAATATCATATTTTAAGGCATTCAATGTAGATATAAATATTATGATCCCATAAAATATGAAGGATTATAGGAGATTTGGGATTCCATGTAATGTTAAGTTTTATTTATCATAAATAGAAAATTTAGAATATGGATCTATAAATACATCAATACCATTAATAGTATACATTGATCATTGAATTGGGAATATTTGGCCAATAAATATGGCACTGAAACATTATAAGTGATCCCTCACATACCCAAATGATGTTATGGAGGATTTATTAATAATAACTAAAAAAATATAATTATTTAATTTTTAATCAGTTGATAAATGGAATGTGTTGTTTATGTTCTAGTTATATTAGGAATGCCTCTATTGGGACTATAAAGCGATTTAGATGATATACTTATGGAAATCACACAATAAAAGTTGGGAGAGAAAGGAGATTTTTAATTTCCTTAATGTTGTAAACAATCCATATAACGTAAATGGCTACTTCTAAGTGGGTATTACTTATCATGTTGTTTTCATAGAGTAATAGTCAAAAATTCAGAAATAAAAGGCCGAGGAGTAAGAGTTACCTAAATAAAAGGAATGTGAAATTATGAATCTTGATAAATAGTAGTATATAAAAAACTGGATATGGAAAATGATCGACCTTAAGATAAATCATCTACTAAGACGAAACCTTCTCTATAACTAAATTTATATCATGATACAAATTAGTAGTATATTATCTTTAAAAAGTGCCACTCCGGGTAATTATATAGGATGAAATAGAATCTCAACAAGAAGATAATAATCATAGAGTATTGAGAAGGTATGATACAGATTTTACATAGATGATATTTGAAATCAATTGAAAATTTCAACTATTTAATTGTACAAAATCATTATAGAAGAAGAGATCAATAAAAATTTGAGCCAAAAAGAAGTCAAAATATTGAAATTAAATATGTTATCAAGGATTAGATCATAAAATTTTCAAGTAACCAGATAAGTTATCATATTTATTATAATTCATGGGTGAGTATAATACATTTGATTCCAGGTAAGGGATGAATGAATATCATTCGAAATGGGAGGAGTGAGCATATATCAATAAGAATGATGAGATTTTGGAGAGTCTATATATACTATAAAATATTGAACATGGACATAAGAGGACATTATTTCCCCTAACAATTGTTGATTATACATTTGATGGTCATATAAGAAAATATCATTTATTATTTATATGAGTATTTAAGATATAAAAAATTTCCCATCTCTCTTACTGGACAAGAGAAAACTAAATTCATATGTCCATATATGATATTTATATAAAGAAGAATTAAATTTGGGATATGTAGAGAAACTACTAATTTTTAGAGACACATGATTTTTTTCATATATGATATTGTTTACAATATTATCAAAGTAATAATGGAATACTTTTTATTAATTACAATAAAAATTGAAGAATTATTTTATAGAATATAAAAAGTAATAGAAATGTGTGATGAGAAAAATCAGGTACTTAATTCTGAAAATTATCATTTAATTGTGGTATATGGCATTTTAATAGTCAACAGAATATGAAGAGAAAAAAACACACATGGAAATATCAATGATTGAAGTGATTCTATCACTTACTCCTCCATTATAAGTAAATGAAGTGAGGATATCCTATAGACCGGATATATTTTGGTAAATTAATATTGAGGGTTCAAAAAAAATTTCATATCAATTATACAAAAATATTAAAAAGTATAATCATTTCAAAATTGAGGAAAAATTATTTGAGTGTTTGAACATATCAAAAGAGTAGTTCATCTTGAACCCCAATATCAAATGACATTACTTAATACATCAATTTCACATTATGTGTGATGATTGTGGTTTATCTGGGGGAGTTGTTCCTATTAACAAAATTTATAATAAGTAGTATGCTATATTCTACTTTAAAAATGTATTAAATGGTGAAAACTCAATTTTGAATATTAGAGAGGGAGATGATGGTTATTTTGTATATTATTGAGAAATTTCATCCATATTTAAATATAATAAAAAAATATCGTTATAGATAATTATAATTTAATTTTTTAATATCAAATACTGTGGAAAATATATGGTTAATATAAAGAGATATACATTTACTGAAATTTAATCCTCATATAAAAGAAAATAAGAGATTAAAAAATCACATGGCAGATCACATATTTATACATGAATAATTAATAGTATATTTTATTCCTCATATCCATGAATATTTAATTAATTAATTACTTTTTATAGTTACTACCAAGGTGCATATTTGTTAATGTAATATTTATAATCTCATATCTACTGAGAAGATACCATATTTGATGAATTGGAATAAAACAAAGATTGTCATTTTTCATTTTAATTTCTAAATTTTGTTGGACCCTTATATTTATAATCAATGAGATGATAGAATCTAGGGAAGTTGTGTTCTATAAGAATATAACATTCAAATTCCAATGCACTACTAAGTATCTCCATCCAGTGGTGACTAAGAAAATTTTAAAACTATAAGAAATTTTTTTACAATAGATTCTACTAAAAAAACAATATAAAAAATAATATATATTTTTATATGATTTTTTATTACTATCAAAGGATAGGAAATGTGGGGACAAGGAAATAGATGTCTCATGTAGGTATATTTGAAGTTGAAAATTTCAATGTATGGGGTTTGGATTAAATGGAACTAATCCCAAAATCATATAGAAATTTATATATTTTTCTAGTAGTATGTTATATATCAATTTGGGTTGATGGTGTTTATCTGTTAAAAATTATGCGATCATCTATACATATTTTTATGAGGAATAATATATTTTTTTGATATGGAGTTCCAAGAGTTATAATAGGTGAAAATGGGGTATATTTTTAGAAATATCAACTATGAATGCTTGTGTGGATGCATTCCTACAAGAATAAGAAATGAATTTTCCATCATCCACAGGCTAGTGGATAAGAAAAAATGATAATTTATGATTTTAAGGGAATATAAAAGAATAATGGAAGTATTTAAAGAAAAATTTATAAATACAAGATGGAAGATGAACCTTGGTGGTAATGTACTGCCATTAAAAACCTCATTTTCATGTCACTATAACAACTAGTTTTTAAAAAACATATAATTTAATATAAGAGATAGAAAACCTAACCATTTGGGATTTATATTCTATAAATGTGGACTACATGAGTTTCATATATAATAAAATGTTTAATATTAAATATTTTTTGGAGTTAAGAAGAAGATACTTCTTGGAATTAAAGGATTATCAATTCAAAAAGAAAAATATATAATTGTAGGATTTCTCAATGGATGATAATCAAGAAAAAAAACTGGTTTCTCTTTTTAGTTCTAGAATATATAAAGTCAATAGAAATGTTAAATATTGGTGGTTAGGACAATTCATGATAGATTATGGAAATCCGAATAGATTTTTTAACACTCCTAAAAAAACAGATGTATTCACAATGAATTTTTAGAGGATGGTGGTTTACATAATGAATGCAATAGGGGAGAGATCCAAAGACATGGAAATGGAATGATAAGGAGTTGAAGAGTAAGGATTTTGAATATAAGAAATCAATATTTGGAGGCCTAAAAAGTTATCTATTTTTCTTTTATTGTTTCTAGATAAGAACAATTAAAAAAATGAGTATGATTCCCATATTCTTCATGATTGATAAAATGATACTAGACTAAAGGTTAAAGTAATAGAATACACCACACCAGAATATTGTAATGAACTTTCTCAAGTTGACCTAACACATCACCCATTCTAGGATACCATAAGTTACAGATCAATACAAGAACAAAAAAATGTTACATGAGTAACTGAACATAGAGACACAACTATTATACAAAATTAAATAATTGTACAGATCTATGATTTATACAATGAAATTACCATAATGCTAAACTTGGATGTATAATGAAACTTGAGTGAGACCAGGTCGTAATTTTACCATTTATCAGCACTAACACATCTCACTATGAAGAAAAAAATATAAATGAGAAGTGAATGAAAACATGATGCCATTCCCTTTGCATATTTAATGAAAAACTATATGTTTATACACTAAAAGAAAATATGTATGGTGTGAAACAAACTCTTAGCAGAACACCACCATGAAATTTACAATGTATATCAAAATGAAACCATTGGTTCAAGCTTTAAATTAAAAAAATTATATAAATAAAATTTCATTGAAATTATTTTATCTTAAACATGTACCGGTTATTCTAAAAAATTACATATTTAAAGGCAAAAGAATAAAAGTATAAATATGTGGGGTAGAAAAGTGATATAATCAAAAGATACAACACATGAAATAATAAACACATGAGAAATCAGACATGAAACAATAAAATCATGTAATAAAACAAGCACATGACGGGATTTAACATATTGGAATACATACTAGGAAATGAGAAGGAAAACTAATCCAAGAATACCCTAAATACTACTCATATATCATCCTTCCTCAATCTATCGATATCAAATGAAAAAAATCCTTAGTTGTTCCACAAACATTATGGTTTTCATATGTGCATAACATATTTAACCTAAGGTTCCCAGTGTTTTATGTTTCCAAAACTTTTTAATAATTCTCATTCATAATATTATAAATAATATTTATATGGGAAATAATACCACTACCTTGAATGAAAATAAATTTTATAGTCACATTCATCTTGAGGTGTTTCATCCAAAATAATAGGTGTATTAATATATTTTTAAATGAAAACCCCATTAAAAACAAATTTTCATTCCATTAAAAAAGAAGTTCACAAAAAAAGTATTATTTCATATTAGATTAATAATTTTAAATAACCAAACTAATTAAACATACATGAAGGTTGTGTAATTCATTTGATGAAACCCTTGAATAGAGACACATACATCACTAATATTGTATAAATATTCCCCTTTGAAAATGAATATTTGAAATGAAAATATAAAATCCATACAAGACTATATTAATAACTAGCATAATAAATTAACCTTTAATCTCTCCATACTCAAAAATCATAGCCATATTGGGTGACAATTGAACAATTGGGAATGAGATGAAGTAGTGATCTAGATGGAAGAGAATATATCAAATAACAAATAGAACACACCTTAAAGAGATCCACCTTGAATGAAGGTAAGTTACAAAATATACAAGAAGATAACCCCTTGGAGTTTCAATAATTAGTTAGGTAGTGATAAATAGAAATTAAAAGAGTAGTGGACTTAAAAAATAAGGTCATCAAGGTAAATTTCCAATTTTAAGAATCCTATATGGGTATCCAAGTCAAGTCTCATGGTTATAAATACAATGTTCCAACCATGGGGTAACTATTTATCCTTAAATAATGCTGTGAATAATTACACAAGAAAAACAACTTAGTTAGTAAAATATTTCTCAAGTAATGTGATAAACATATGAAAAATATCCAATCTACAACAATTTTTTTCTAGAAACTCACAAAGTATGAAAACCCCTTATCAAACTATGTAAAATTATATTCGATTAAATCGATTCATTTTACATGGTTACAAAATGTTACTACTAATTGAGAGAAGACTGTTCCCCATGCCTATTATCTCAATGTTTAAAAAGTATCGACCCCCAAATCAAAAATTACTTTATAACCCCTTAATATATAATGTATGTTAAAAAATAAAAATACAAGTGACTTGGAGTGCATCAATATTCCCCCTCCATTAATTTTCATCCATTGGAATGTGATAATAATTTTTAGATTATAAATACTGGAGGCTACTACTACCTCATCAAATATTCATATTTTCATATTTTATGGCTATCACATCTTCATAATAAAAGTGAAAAGAATTGGGGAATCATTTTACCTCACAAAACCTTGTCCTGGTAATCCCTAATTCAAACTGACTGCTCAACTAAATATATTATGGGTTTAGGATCGGTGTGATACCATTAAATCAAATTTGAGGGGTCCAACTTATACCTCATAAAAAGAGAAATAAGAAACAAAATGCTATTTTAAATAATGAAATTCGACATGTCCAACCAATAAGACACCATTACATGCTATTATATGACGTTGAATGTTCCCAAAAAAACATGGTCTAACTCACTCTATTTAACCATTCATCAGGGTCCCAAGAATGGTAAAACCCCATGAAAGACCCGATCTCCAACCTCAAACTCCAATGGGTGACAATGAGGATCCTTATTGGATTTATGATAACTTTGTGCCATCTGTGACTTATTTTGGATTAATTGAATGTTTTCTATTGTCTCTTGAATAATATGCAATCCCATCAATGATGGTGTCCAAAAATATCCCAAAATAGAGAAGAATGAATTTTTCATCCATATAATGCTTCAAAAATAACACCATATAATCAATGATTGATAAAAACTGTTATATGAGGATTATAAAAAAGAAAATGCATTTCCCTAAAACCTCCAAAATCATGCAGGAACTCCAAAATGATATCCTCAAGAATTTGAATCTATTTCTCTATCTTCCCATATGTTTGAGGTTTATACACCTTGATTTATTTCATTTTATCATCCATAATCTCATATAGACCATTCAAAAACATAGATTTAAAACAAAGTTATTTTGCGAAAACAAATATAGTAGGATTCTCATAGAGATTCATATAAATATGAAAAAATAATCACCTGATATATTATACATTCATCGTATCCTTAATATGAAATAAATGAACTGATTTTGATAATTTTATCAATGGTCATCAAGATTTCATCATTCATAAATGGAGTTTTTCAGAAAAATGATGATGATTTGAATTTATATCCTATTTGACATAAAAAAATGTGTAACATTTGAAATAAACTAATGCATACTTGGTTCTCTTATTTTTTGGTTTGGAATGTATGGATACATAACATAATGTATGCAATTTAATACCTCATCCCCGATAACCAATTATTATGTCTCAGATCAAGATACATCATCGTTCTCCCATAGTTTTCAGACAAGCTAGGTTTTTTACACTATCCCCTAATTCCAGCCTCATGGATATATAAATGACCAACATACCACAAAAATAGAAATCACAAATGTGAGACCAATATCAATCACCTGAGGTATCCAAAATATTATGTATTTTATTAAAATATATAAAATATGGGTCAATTTCATTTTTTAGCTGAGCCTAATAACTAAATGATGACTAATCCTTCAATAAATATAATAACTCATGTCCATTAGGCTCTTCCACACCCAAAACCATCAAATACCACTCCTAAAAGATTTAGTCATGTCTATAGTGAGTACCTTCCTATTCAATGTGTTTGTGACTACATTCCCTTTTCCCAAATTATGTCAACTACCCAGATAATAATATTGAAGATTCTAATCCCTATTCATAATCACAAGTGTAGTTCTATTTGAGTAAAAATATACTTCATCCTCATATGATATAAATATACCATAAATCAATTACCAAAGAGATAGTGTCACAAATTTTTGAGTGTGTTGATAGTGGATTCCAACTCAAGTTCATGTGTATGATATATCTTCTTAAGAGTGAATAATTGGAGATATCCATAGGGCACTACCCTTTTACCCTTTATCTTGTCACACTAGAATCTTATACCTAAGGCACAAATGAAAAAATAATACCCTAATCCTTTTTCTGGGTGAACTAGAACTAGTCATTATCAACTTCATTTACTTGAAATATCAATCAAAACATAATATTCCACTCAAAAATAACACACATAAAATTACAAACATTCATTAAATATGAAATATGAGATAAATCAAGAAAAACCACAAATAATAATAAAATAATCCAAAGAATATCTAAATTTCCAACACATTTCTGATTTTATCCCTTGAAATTGTGGAACAAATCATTTTTGGGTTGACTAAAATTCACACATCAGATATAATATTTCACATAAAATTAGTTCATTGATTCAGAATTTACATTAGAAAATCATACCATAATTAAGGTGTTCAACCATGATTCTATGTTTGATATCACATGGATCCCTATGTTCATCCTATGATAAAGTTTAACCAAAAAAAAGATCCAAAAAACAATATTGAAATGGACCATTAACTTATTAAATATCTAATTCAACAATTCCATAACATCCACATAAGTGTTAGTAAGGGAAATTTGAATAAGCAGGAAGAAAAAAATTGTTTACACCAGATCCAAAAAACTATAATAGGTGCATAATCTTCTTTTACACATAATAGGTAGTACACCAATCACTTTTCAATATTATAAACCCATTAAAATCATTTTAGTTGATAAAAGTAACTATTAATCAAAGGACATGGGTATTTTTTATTAACTATCACAATACTGTGTTTTTTTGTATTTAGCACAATGCCTATGGATTTTGTTTAACTTCATTGTAATGACAACTAAAGAAGCTAAAGGATGTTGATTAAGAGAAATAAATCCCTTTGAATCAATATCTAAATAATTACCTTTAATATTCATTAGCTCCATAGGATTCATGTGATATTTTCATATATAAATAGTCATCATTAAAGAGTAAGTCAATATAAAGTGTGACTTTCTCTAAACTGGTATCTAATTGAAATAAACTATAAATACCTTAGGGTACACAGTCACCACTATAAGAAGTGTACTACATAAAAATTGGTCAAACACATCTCGAAAAATCGCCAACACTTAACATGAGACCATTAAGTTGAAGGAATATTATTTTTCACTCTATTTATAATGTTTTGAAATAGGATCCCCTTACCTCATGTCTTGATTTGGTGGGTCAAATGACTTCATGAACACTTCCCCATATGCCAGCGCCCACCGACTAGATGTGAGGTTGTAATGGTGGTATGGTGGATAAACTATACTTGAGACTATCACAATGGATACCAAATAATCCTTCAACAATGGAAGGAAATAATATAAACAAACATATATGAAAATCATGTGTGTAAGTGTTAATAACTGAGAAACAGAATAAACATATCAAAATAACTATGGTAGGGTCAATACTTGAATTCATGGAATGTTGATAAAAAACAGGGAACAATATATCAGACATACTATTATAAAACATAAAAGGTACCTAATAAAATGATATGTTCCCCACATGCATCTCGAGAATATGCTCGATCCATAGCTCCAAAACTGCAACTTTAGGTAAACGTGTCATCCACATATAGAAGAGCTATTTCCGTTATCCATACACACAGATAAATAATCATTTTCGGCAGAAAATGTAGTTCTAGTGGGTTGTGAGATAAAAATATTAGCAGGCCACCACCAAAAATTTCTTCTTATAATCCATGAAATTATCATAACCCAATATTATCTAGGGATGTATAAATATTTAACAAGGATGGATAAATAAATAATCTCACACTCAGGCTTCAAGAAGACACCTATCGATACTACTTTATTCAACTCATAATCGAAATAGAGGTTTTCTCAGTTACTATATATATATTAATAACATGTATAAAGTTAAATGATATATTTCATCCACCTATAGGAACCAAGTACTTAGGGAAATAAGTGGATGTAAAATAGGTATATTATTTTCTAGGTGAATTGGGACGTAACTCATACATCTATAACAAGTCTAAAAATCTAATAAGATCCAGAAAATAGGCCACATTCCCTATATAAAAATAGGTTTGAGATGTCAGGAATGCCACTTGAGACTGTCAGTGAGTCATAATGTCATCACTCGAATAGGGGTGTGGGGCATAATGTAAAATTCCCTACTAGTCCAAATTTTTTATGACATCAAGGTTGACACCTGAATCAAGGGAACATAATACAGTCATGGTAAAAAAACCATTACCATCGTACAATAGTCATAAAAATTCATAATAACATTTATAATATTAATCATGTGAAAAAGCATCACATATAATTTTCACTAATCCCATATATATATAACACATATACATGTTTATAAATATAAGAATGGGGAAATACATCTCATGCATCTCATTTTTCAAGGTGAAAGTAAACAAGGATTCACAGTTTAAATAATTAAATTTTATTAAATGTTAATAGGATTTACCATAAAACTCTTATAGGTAGTCATATTTAAATAATTGAATTCATTTTACAGTGGGAAACCATGTTTTATTATTGATTCTCTATATAAATTAAATTTTATTTTCAATGTTATAGAATTTTTTTTATACGGCTCAATGGGCTGTTTATAAGGTCATATTGTCAAACAAGTAATTTCCTACTAGGGAAATTCTAATTAAGTGTTGATCCAAAAACTTTTAAGGATTTTTGTTTTCTATAATAATTCATATATCAATGAAAAATTCATTTAAAAGAAATTCCAATGTCAATAGAGGTCATCAAAATTTAATTTTATTGTCCATATGGGACAATTTCACTTGGAACGCCCATGAGGATTCCATAAATGAGGTAACCATCCCCTAAACTACCCAAATAGGTTCAACATATATGTATTAAGTTGGAAAAATCAAATCAACTTGTAGATATAAAATTAATTGGGAATCTTTGAAAAAAAAATGCATGAAAAACAATGACATCACTATGGGGAAAAAAATCAAAGAGAAAATGATTTAATCCCTAGCCTCAAGGACATGGATAACTACTTTCTCAAAAATGGTCTGATACTTTGGAAGATATCTATGAAACGGTCTAATTCCCATAAAATTTGGGAATCAATATTGCACCTAAAGAGTTTGATGGATTCGAAGAAAAATACTAATAGTAGGTTTGATGAAGGGAGGTCATACCTTAGGGAGTCCAATTCTTTCAATTCATCTCAAATCAGATTTCAGATCAGAATGTAACCACTAAGCATGACATGGTGAATTTTTTAGAACAATGAGAGAGGAGACCATGTTAAACTGATTAATTATGATGGAGAGAAAAAATAGGATTCAATTATAAATGAAGTGAAATGTGTAATTTTTTCCTAAATATAAGGGGGTGCATGGTTTTGTCACATTATTTGAAACTAATGAGAAAACCTTTCACAAGGCACTACTATTAAGGGAAACGCCAATTGGTTTAGGTGAAAAATTTATCCAACTGTCTAAAAACCATGAAAATTGTATTTTTCCAAAAACCCAGAAGCACAGTATGGCCATGTTCCTTAGGGTGTGTGGTTATAGACAATTTGTGTTTCCCCCATGTCTCCACAGTCTTCAACTGTATGCTTTTAGTGGAATCATTCAAGCTAGGATGCATAGTTTTTCCAAACTGTGAAGCATAGTAATTTTCCCTTTTTTATTGAACTATGGGATTAAAATAATCCCTCGATGTTCATGGGCCCTTACATATGTTATATTACATGTTATCTATGATGAATCAAATTACATTACATTGGAATGAAAATGATCAATACCATAATAAAAATATATATCATTAAAACCTCCCCTTCTTAATGCAACTCGTACCCTAGTCGCACTTCTTAGGGTAAATAGTTTTTGGACAAAAATTGTTCCAGCCACTTAGATTATAAATTAGTCTCCCATTCCAAGGTCTTATCCAGTACCCGGTTGTTCTCCCACAACACTCGTACCTATGGAATTGACCTGATTTAGATTGTCTTTACGCTCCAATCAAAAATTCAAATTGGATATAACTTTATAGAAGAATCTGCATCCAATTCAAAATCATTATTTGGAAATCCATTTTATGGTTCTGGATTCTATTGGTTGAACTTAGATATGTAAAATAAATCATGTATTGACTGATATTTTAAAGGATTTCCTAATTAGTAAGCCACTCGTCCAATCCATTTAACAACCTCTTTGTGTTAATAAAACCATAGTGAGATCTTATCCAACCTCAATATACATTTATTGACCTTAATAGGACATAACCATATGAAAACCCATTCTACATCATCAAAATCGTGTGTTAATCATCATATGATGGAATAAGAATGACACCGTTGATGAGTTGTCAACATGTATTGCTAGTTCTGTTGGACCTACAGTGCAGTCTATTTCTTGATACATGGTCTAATCATATCTAACTACCATGAATCTAGATAGTATAGAGTTGTACGATAGGGACTACCATACAAGGCTTTATAAAGATCCGTCTCGATGGCATCATGAAACATATTCTAATAATATAACATGATGAGATGAGTGTACTCTACTTGGAACCTATAAGATCAATGACACATTAATAGAACATGTCCCATTGCATCCAAATCATACATTCCATATAACCATCAGTCTATAGATGATATTATGTTTTTAGAAGCATCTATGTACCGAAGGACTTTGTATCCCCTACCAGAACCATGATGTAATATGATCATCTCTTTCGTAAATGGTGGAATGAGGTGCTCCATGAAGATGTAAAATCTCCCTAATGTACAACGTCCATAAATCATCTACTGTGATAGTGTCTTCCATAGGAAATAAGTGTGACACCTTGATAAGACAATCGATAACAACCGACATTGCATCGTTTCCTCGAGGTGATCTCGGGGTCTCTGTTTGTAAATCCATTGAAAAATCATCCAATTTTCCACATATGAATGGGTAATAATTATAAAATCCATTTCAGTCACTGAGGTTCATCCATTACTTAAGGATAGGTGGAACACCAAGCGATGATGCAAGAAATATCATGTTTCATACCTGGCCACCAATACTAACATCATTGATGTCGATACATTCTAGTGATACAGTGTTGAACATCTCATGATGAGGTTTGCAATTTTTGTATTTGTTCTTCTCTGATGTCTACTAAGACACATATATACCCAATTATTTTTGAGGTGTCATCCTATCCCAATGTCCAACCTTTATATGTATCATCATATGAAATGATTTACCTTAAGACAATGTCCTCAGAATATGATAGTTCCCCCTTTCGTACCAATTCAAGAATAGTATATGTAATACCCAGAAAAATTTATCAATGAAAATTACATTTATTTATTTATTTCATATAGTATAAGAAAATAAAATCACATTTAAAACACAATAAAAACATTATAAATAATGAATGAATGAAATAATTAGTGTTTCAATAAATTTATAAACCTATCCAAATGGAATAATAACCCTACCATTTGAATAGAAACATGAAAAATAGGATTTGTAATTCAAAAAATAGAGTAATAACGTCATCTACGAAATTATAATTAAAATTTTAGTAATATTATAAATGATAATATGATATTATTATTTATAGTATATGTAAATATTAATTTAAAAATATTATTTTTACGTTGGTAGTTTTTTAAAAAATTATTACTAATCTGTTAGCTTTTTATAAAACATACCAATTTTTTTATAATTTTATAATTAATGTATTTATTTCAAAAAATTATAATCATAAAATAAATTCATAAATTAACAATTTTTTCGTATTATTATAAGTTGATTTTATAATATGTTAACAAAATTTTCCACATTTTGTAAATGCAGTTATAATTTTAAAATATGTATTTTTCAATTAACTGATTATTTGAATTATAAACATAAATCATCAAATTTAGATAATTATTTTAATAAAATATACTTAAATTTTTTATTCTACTCCTCAAAAAATTGTTAGGAATAATTTTTGGTATTTTCCTTGAAAACATAATTTTTTAGTGAATAATAATATATGATAATTTATGGTAAAATCTATGTATATGAATTATTGTGTCATAGAAATTTTATAGATAATTTATTCCCCAAAATTGAACTATCCTTCATTATTTTAATATTTTTAGTGATAAATTCAAACTATTCAATAGTATTGAGAAGAAATAATAAGCTAATATGTAAAACAATGAGAAAAAGACTATCTCCACCTATATAAATACAACCCCTAACAACCTCTTGTCCACAGACATTCCAATCCTTGAATATTTTCCATGATCTTACTGATACTCATCCCAATCCCCTAACACAAAATCAGGATCCCAATTTCCCATAAAAAGAAAAAAAATCCTTTTTCTTAAGGAGGTTATTAGGAAATAGAAATTGAAGATGTAAAATCCTCTATCCTTTACTTTTAATTTCATTTCAATTTCATTTCATTTCTTATAATCATCTCAAAAAAACTTATCCATGTTTAATGATAACTCCAATATCGTTTATATAAGTTAATAATAATTTTTATGGAATAATTCATCTTCTTAACGATTTTATTTTCCTTTAATTATAGAAATGAAAATATCATTCATGGTGTATCGATTTACCTGCACCGTGGAAGATGCATTTCTATTTTTTCAAGTATTACCTAATTAGTAGGACCTAAATTCATTATTTGGGTAAAATAAAATTTTATAATACATTTTATATGTTATATAATTATATGGAACCAATATATAATCTTGATTTTAAATAAAATAATAAAATATCATAGTGGTTGTAAAAACCACCAAAAAAAATTAAATAATTTTCATTATTATTATATCATAAAAATAATACTCATTCCATAAAAATATTATATAAAAGACCAATTAAAATAATACGAGTTAATTAATAAAATATAATTTTTATTCTAGAAATTTATTTCTATTTTACACAATCATTTATACATGTAAACAAGTGAACTGTTCATGAAAAACAAGACAACGAACACTCTAGAATGATGATATTAAACACTATAACTCATAATAATGGTCAAAAATGAACTTAATAATATTATTATATACAAAATAAATGTAATATATTGTTCCTGAATTCAACATTAATTATTTTATTTTGATTATGTAGGATATTAATGCGATTAAAATACTTGTACATTAGGTAATGTGATTTTCAAACCCTACTCCATTTTTGGGGTCTCCATCAATCACAACAATTTCGTTAAGTATATTCATTTAATGGTCCATAAATATCATTTACTTGTTCTAGATTTTAATTTTCTTTGAGATATGTATTTTCTACTTTATTTTATGACAATCACAATGTTTAATAAATGAAATTATCTTTAAAAAAACACATTTTACTTCTCTTAAGATAGTTTATTATTCACTTAATATTGATGATTCTTATTCAAATTATGTTGTTACATATTTTTTTTAAACCCCAATTTTTATTCATGAATGTATGATTTATAAAATATAACCCTTTTACCATGTTTTATATTATGTCTAATATTGATATACATTCTATGTGTTATACAAGAATATTTAAACATTCCGATTGATGGGGGAACCAATAATTATTTAGGACATGTAAATATTATGATCTAATGGGTCTCCCCAAACATATATATTTATCCAATTCATTAGTTAATATGATGTACCTCATGATATAATGAAAAATATGTGTAATCCTGATGCAAGATTTTCTCACAACTATATGTGGTGGACAACCACAAAGACATGATGTTTAGTTTTTATGTATTTACACATTCCATGAATTTATCTAATGATATAAATCATGATTATGATGATTTTACTTTTCTTGTCTTATGATGGTTATAATTTTTTTCTCCCATGTTTCAAATCTCTTATTTAATATCTTACTAGGATTATAGAACACATATTCATTTTATATAGATCCTGAGGTGAATACTTGTAATAAAGAGAACACAAGGGTTAATAAGAATATAGAGAATTATGAATTAATTAAATTATGATGTTTTATTATTTAAAGGATATATATGGACCAAATTTCCACAAAAAACATATCCCTAGGATACTAGATTTGTAGAATAATTATGTTGTTTATCATTAAAATGGTGTAATAGTTATATTGTAAAATTAGGGTCTATATAGTTTTTATTAGATAAAAGTTTAGATAATTTGGGATTTAGGATTAGAGAACCATAATGAAAACCCTTTGTATGAGACTATGTATAAGTAAGAACAAAAGATGCATTGTTTTAGGAAAATGAAAAAAATATGGATCCCAAAAGCAATGGATTTATAGAAAATTTCCCAAAATAATAAATTATTTAATCATGATTTAGTACTTATGTTTTATAATAATATTTTCTATTTTATAAAATTGTGGTAACGAGGAGAAATAAGGCCAACAACCCATGTGATGGAAAATAAAGCAATTTACCGAATGGCATTCCCATAGATTTTGGAGGTAGATTTCCAAATTTCATAATGATGATTACCAAGCACTAATAGGCTATGAACAAAACCTAAAAAATGTGGAATGATCACCTTCAACTAACATGTATAGACTAACTACATAGTATTTTATGTCCGAACAACCACAACTCTTTAGTGGATCATTTGATCCACTCATTGTATAAAATTGGCTCATCTCAATTGATAAGTTATTCTCTATGCTTTAACTTTTTGAGATAGAGAATGTGACTCTGGAAAATTTATCCTCTATATAGATAGGCCTATCAATGGTGGGAATTTAATAATAACTACATGTAAGAGGATATAAGTGAAGAGATCAAGTTATAAGGCTTTATAAAAATGTTTATTGACAACTATTCCCTTGAAATCTTGATATAATGAATAAGAGATAATTCATCTAGATAATGAAAAGAAATTTGAATCTATCATGGATTATGAAACAAAATTTACAACTCTTTTAAGTAATTCATATGGTTTTGTTATCATTGATGATAGAAAAATAGGTATTTTTATTAGTGGTTTAAAACCGCACCATCAAAAGGCTCTAGAAATTTGGTAATTTGTGTGTTAATAAGAAGTTATTTTATGTGATCTAAAATTGTATATGGGTTTAGGATAATGGTACCATTAATATGGAGATATGAAACTCAAGATGGAGTTTCATTCTGCGAGATCTACTAAGAATGGTTGAATGAAATATGAACCACTAACATGTGAAAAATGGGGAATGGAGAATCATGAGAACTACCTCCAAGTGATGGGAAAATGCTATAATTTTAGAATATAAGAATACCATGATCATGAATGTCAAATAAATATAATGACGCTGATGTGATAGAGGAAAGGAGAACCTGACCCAAGGTTTAATGCTTCAAATTTAGTGAGAAATGAGACTATGAAATACAGTGCACTAAACCAATAATACTTGAGGACTATTTTCATCCCCAGCCACAAAATCCAAAAGAAAAAGGAACATATTATTACATTAGTACAACTGGTTTGGATCTTGATAATGATCTCGTGACATGTAGGTTGATTATTCATTAAAGAATATAGAATGTAATATTTGAATTTGGTTCTATGTATTCTTTCATTGCATTCAAGTGTAGCAGAACTATTTAGACACCCCATCAATAGATGGATGGTGAGTAATCTGTGAGAAACAAATCGGGTAATTATTGGATCCAATGTATATAACACATCCCATTTCAATGTTTGTGTATTGAACCTCTTAAAAAATCTTCTATTACTTCCTTTTGGTGGTGTTTGATAATATTTTGTTAATTTAGTTTTTATCTTTATTCAAAGCTGACATCAATTTTCAGGAAAGGAATATAACTCTTCAAATGTCGAGGTATCCTCTGATTTTTTATAAGTTTAAGGTAAAGATTGAATATCTAGAAAAATCATCATCTAATTTGTGGATTTTATTTCCATATTTGAAAAAATATCTAGCTCGAATGAATGCGACAAAAGATAAGACCATGATCGAAGACATGCCCATTTTAGGGTACTGCTACGATGTGTTCCATGAAAAATAGAATGGACTTCCTCTAGACTAAGAGGTTGAGTTATCAATTTATCATATTCATGAATCTCTACTTATACCGAAAAAACATTATATAATGGAATATATTGAGGCATAGGAAATCTTCAATTAATTGCTGGAGAATCCAGACACGGGTTTTATATGCTCGAGTGCTTCACCAGGGTGTTCACCAGTCCTCTTTATCAAGAATAATGATTGATTAATGAAAATAGACATTGATTATTATAATTTCTCAAAAATGAAAATAGTTATCATGTATCCCTTCCATTCATAGATGATTGTTCTATCAACTATTTGGGGCATTGTATTTCACTATGCTGGACCTTCAATCTAGATATCACCAATTAAATGTGTTGATTGAAGATATTCCAATTAATTTATTTTGAATGAGGTATAGCCACTATGATTTTATACCGATTCACATCATACACAATAATTATTCAAAAAATTTCTGAGACATAATTAATAGAGTCATTATATATTTCCTAAAACAATTTTTGGTCATCAAGGTTGATTATATTATAATATACTCCAAGAGAAATGGGGAAAATGGGGAGTATTTAAATGCTATACTAAATATTTTGATAATGGAAAAACATTATGAAAGATACAATAAATGTGAGTTATTGATGGAAGAATTGTCATTCATGATTCATTTTATCACAAGAAATGGAATATCATTATACCCATATAAGAAAAAGTAAATCTAAGTGTGGCCCAATCCAACATCTTTTATAGAGATCTGTGATTTTCTTGGTTAATTTAGGCATCACGAGAGATTTTGTAATAACTTCTCTTGATTTTAAAACACAAGAACCATGATAGTATAGAATATGGACAATTTTATATGTACTAATGAATTTGAAGACTCCTTTAATGAGTTAAACAATTGGATTATCATTGTGCAAATAATCACACTATCGACAAGTGGGGAACTCTTTGTGGTATACAATGATGCTTCAAATTTGGGATTAAGTAGTGTACTGACGAATATTGATAATAATGCAGCCTATATCTCAATGGAGTTGAAATATCATGAGGAAAACTATCCCACATGTGATCTGGAGTTGGAAGCTATGGTATTCGCAATGAAAAAATATTAACCTTATCACTAAGTAGAGAAGTGTGAAATATATATTGATCTTAAGAACCTAAAATATATATTAACTCATACTCATATTAAAATTTTCTAATGAATATAGTTATAAGTCAGCAAGTATTATAACTTCTCAATATAAATAACATAATTAAAATTGAATAATGTGAAATATGTCCTATGTAGAAATAATCCTAGAACATTATCAATTATTATAACTGAGAAGGATCCTATATTATTATAATTGAAATGGAGAGACAAATGAATAATCAGGAATGGAACTTCACAAATCCTTTATCAAATGATTACTCAACCATCTCTCATGGAGAAAATAATGGATTCCCAAATAAATGATTGGGAAATTCAGAAAAGGGAATAAGATATGAGAAGGGAAATCCATTGATTTTAAAATTTATGAGGATGGAGTTGTACGAATTGGTTCATGACTATATGCATCATCCAATCCAGATATAAATAATGAGCTTCTAAATGATGCTCATAGATCATTCATCTCTATTTACCCAAGGATCAAAAATATGTATCATGACCACAAATATCACTATTGGTGGTACAATACGAAGAAAGAGATCACATAATATACCTCATGGTATCTTTTATTGGAATAAGTGAATGATGAATGATGAAATTATAAGGGTATGATGCATCCACTACCCATACCAATATGAAAATTCCAAAATATGACCATGTATGTTTTCATCATAATTAAAAATACATTTAAAGTAAACATTTTTATATGGGTTTTTTTGGGATCGTCGATTAATGATATCTCACTTTATCACAATTTAATAGGACTTTTCAGTGGATAAACATTCACAGATATACATCAGCAAAGTGGTAAGGATTCATGGAGTGCCAATATCTACTATGTCTCATTGAGATCCACAATTCACCTCCATGTTCTTGAAAATTTTCGAATATATTCTAAATGGAGAGATGAAAATTAGTATATATTATCCTCCTAAAAAATATGACCAATATGAGTAGTCAATTATGAAATCAGAAGACATGCTGAGGGAATGTTTTATGGACTTCTAAGGCAGATAGAACAAACATATATGTCTGGTTGATTTCTCTTACTGAAACATTTTCCACTCAAGCATTGAAATGTATTCATATTAAGACCTTTATGAAAAAATATGTTGAACACAATCGTGACGTTAGAATGTTTGTGAACCTAAGATTCTAGGGCATGAAATTGTGTAAAGGTTTAAAAACATTAAGAACCATGTCAAGGCATCCAAATATTGGTAGAATAATTATGAAGATATTCATCAACAATACCTAGAGTATATGGTTAGAGACATGGTATTACTCTTCAAATCACTATGGAATAGTATCATGTGATTTGTGATGAAAGTAATGTTATGTCGTAGGTACATCTGCCCCTTTGATATTCTTGATCGAGTCGATGATGTTTCTTACCAAATAGAACATCCACATACCATTACTCAAGAACATTATTTATTATATATATTCATATTGAGGAAGTAAAAAATAGATCCCTATGATGTACGAAATAAAAATGTGGTACAATTATAAAATAATCTCACTTACAATGAGTAGCTGGTGAAGATCCTAGACCGTAGAGATAATGTTAAATGAAAGAAGAAAACTAACCTAGTCAATGTACAATGTATGAACTATATGTATAAAGAGGAAACAGGGGAACTAAGGGAAGTGATGATGGAGAATTACGCTCCCAAGTTTTCACTATAGTTTGTAAAACTAAATTTCAAAGGTGAAATTTCATAAGGGGGAAGAATTAAATGGAAAAATAGTTTTAGAAATTGAAATTCCATTATTATAATTATGTAATATATTATAAACCACATAAAATCACATTGGAATCAAAAAACAAACTTTATAAATGAAGAATTATTGAAAGAAGATGTATTTCTATAAATTTAGGAACCTATCCCGGTGGAATTGTATCCTAAACCTAGGAATAGTAACACAACCATTAATAATAGTAAATTGACCAATAATATAGTAATCATATATATGATATTTTAATAAATAATTAGGAATATTATAAATGATAATATGATATAACTATATCATAATATTATTAAATATGTATTTTAAAAAATATTAGTTAAGTGATTGATGTTTTTTATAAAACATAAATGTATATTTATAATATTATAATTAATATATTTATTAAAAGGAAATTTTTTTTCATAAAATATATCTATAAGATGATTTTTTTATTTTTTTATTATAAGAAAATTCTATGACACCTTAATTAATTTTCCAATGTGCTATAAAATCAATTATAATTTTAAAATCAATATTTTTCAAAAAATGTGGGTATTAATTAAAAATTAAATTTATATTATTTAAAAATTTAATTTCATTAAATAGGTTTAATTTTTGAATTATAAACATTGGAAAATGACTTGGGTCAATTTTTTTATATTTTTCTAAAATACGTGATTTTTTTGGTAAAGAGTAAAATAAGATAATTTATAGTAAAATCCTATTACATGAATTATTTATTATTGATGATGTATGTCTGATTTAAGGCAAAAATATTGTAAAATAAATAATTTTTTTTAATAAATAAATTTATAATGCAAAATCTATTCATATTCTTCAGCCAATATAATAATCTAATGGGTAGAATATTAAGAAAACACCCCTCTCTTACCCTAGAAACCCCACCTCTCACCACCTCTTCTCCTCACTCCTTACACTATTGAATATTATATATGATATTACCAATACTCTTAACAAGAACCTCAACCACATACATGATATCTATTTCTCATCAAAACTCCCAATCCTTTTCCATATGTAGGTTCTCAAGGAGGATAAATTCAAGTGAAAAAACCATCATTCCTTTTCATTTAATCTATTTTCAATTTATTTTCTTTTTTATCCCATCCTCATCTACAATTATTAAAGTGGATTGATAACTGAATTATATGTTTTATACTGTAATTTTATTAGCTTAATGTAATAAATCATCATCCAATCTCTTCCCTTTTCAATTTATTTAAAAAATAAAAATATCGGTTGTGGTGTGTCGATTTACCACCATTGTCGATGATGCATTTCTTATTTTACATTATTTCCTACAAGGATAATCATAATACCAATATTATTATTAAATAATATTACCTTATACATAATATATGTTTTATAATGTTCTGGATCTAAAATATAAACTTTTAGTTAAATAAAATGATATAAGCTCATAATGTACATAAAAACAGCAAAGAAAATAAAATAAATCTTTTTCATTAAAGTTCTATCAAAAACATATTTCTCATACCATATAAAAAATTAAATATTGGAAAACAAATAAACGTATTTTTGTTCGTTAATAACTTATAATTTCAATTATTTACTATTTTCCCCATTTTACATGATATTCCATACATGTATACACGTGAACCGACTATGAAAAAAAATAGTCCTAAATGATGAAATTGAAACTATAACTCATATTAATGGTTCAAAATGAATTGAAATAAAATATAATAAATAATATACATCAATTATACTGTTATTTAGTAATTAATATTTAAATTTAATTTTAATATCAAGGATATTATAGAGAAAAAAAGCGTACAGACATAAGGTAAGGGGATTCTCAAACCCAAATCCATTTCCTTGGGTTTTCCCTCATTCACAAGAAATTTCCGTTAGAATATTAATTTAATGATCCATAAATATAATTTATTTATTATAACATTAATTTTTATTAGGATATAAATTCTCTCTAATTGGTTTTATGAAAATCTAAATGTTTTCCAAAATAAATCATCATTCTAAAAAACACACCTTCTAGTTCTCCTGAGCTAGTTTCTTCTTTACTCAAGATTGGTAATTTTTATACCAATTATGATATTCCCTCTTTATTTTCAAAACCCCAATGTTTATTAATGAATATATTACTTATTAAGTTAAACCCATTCTTTCAGTGGGTAATATTATTCTCATGATTTATATACATTCTCTATGGAATGAATGATAATGTAAATGTTCTGATGTGATAGGTGTACCTAGAATTATATAGTGCATGTAAATGTTATGATGTCAAAGATGGGACTAGAATTATTTTATTCCACAATGAATTTTTTAATTTATATATCCCATGAGAAAATTTAAAATATGTGTGAGCATGATGTTTTGTTTGTCTGCAACTATGTGTGGTGGTTAACCAAAAAGACATGATGTTTCTTTTTTATTCCTAACCACATTCCATGACATTATCTAATTATTTCTCTCATGATTATGATGATTATACTTTTCTTATTTTATTATGATGATGATTATTCTCACTCATGATTCATGCATCTTATTCATCCTCTTACCAAGGTATTAGCACAACCCTTCTTTTGATGTATATGATTTGGTTTAAAATTATGCTAAGGAGAACCCGAGGTATAATAAGAAGATATTGTAAAAAACTTAAACACATATGTATGTTTTATTATCTAAAAATTATGTGTGGGAATAATTTACACCTACATTAAACCTTCAATTCCTATATTTTTAGCACTATTATGATTCCTATCTTTACAATTATTTAATAGTTATTTAAGAAAAGACATGGTCTCTAAAGTAGAGGTCACTACCAAGGATATTAGGATAGTCTGGCCATGGTCCTCCTGAACCTCAATGATCATCTTCTAAAATAACTCCTTAATATACCATCATCCAATGGATTTAAAAACTAATTGTTTCTACATATTCCAGCTCATAGCATTGCCTACATCATTTCCATTACCAGTCATACAGGCATGCTCAAAATCAAATGATTATAGGTACTCAACCCACCTTCACTATTTGAGATTTAGATATTAATATATAAATATGTACTTGAAGAATTTTTGATATATGAACACCCAAAAACAACATCCATGTATGTAGTTTTTCTAATAATTTGAAGCATGAATTACATCAGCAAGCTCTGGGTCCTGCATCTGGTAATTGTAGTGGTTAAGCCTCAAATGATGAGACTCGTATGCGATTACTCGCTCATCTAACATCATAACAGCTCCATTACTGATACTTGATTCATTATAGTATAAAAAATAGATCCTTCCTTGCTCTAGATCAATCAATATAACAAATTAATTTAATATACCCTTAAACTCTTAATAGGATTCTTCACAAGCTTCTAACTATACGAATTTCACAACATTCATATTTATCACATTAGTGACACAACAAGGAATGATAAATATTGAATAAACCATCATTAATATATGAAAATCCCGAAGAAACATCAACTTTCAATGATGTCCTTGGGATGATCCAAGGAAGCTAAAACTCTCCCTACCTATGGGTCTATATAAACTCCAGAATTTGAGATGATGTGACACGGGAAGTGGACTTTATCCATCCAAAAGTGTCATTTACTAAGCTTTTCTTATATCTGGTTCTGTATTAGTGTATTCAATATGATCTCAAGATGGACTCAATGGGTGGATTTTTACTGTGAATAAACCATGATATAATCAAAAAATAATTCCACATATGAATCTAGAGATGGGTCTAAGACCTTTTTTATAAGAGACATGAAGACAAAAAGGGTGTTCATGAGACCGAATAACATGAATAGGTACTCGTATAGAACATAACTACTCATAAAATCTATACGAGTTATGTTTGATGTCTTGAAATTCCCATGATGATAGACTGATCACAAATATATCATTCAAAATACATTCTATCAGTGTATTTGATCAAAGAGGTCATCTATTATTGGTCATGGATTTAGATTCTAGATTGTGAGTTGGTACAAATGATGGAAATTCATGTAGAGAATGACGATATTGTTCACCTTATTGGAAAAGTGGACCATTTAACCCCAATGAGATGTGATTGGGTGTATGAATCCTTTATCCTCAAGTTCTTACAAATATTTCGAGAGCACAATAAGTTCCTCTACTTCCATCCTACAAGGAGGAATGATCACATGGGATGCTACTTATAATAGATGAATAGTATGTTCTACCTCTTACACTAGAAGTAGACTAGATTAGTCGTTGAGAATAATGTCTCAATAAAACTCTACCACTTGAGGAAAAATATTGTGTCATATAACCATGTCATCTAAGAAAGTACTGGTGATCTAGGACGTCACGTTACTATTAATCTAATGTGTGGGTCCTACTAGTGTCATAATACCATCCCATTATCCATTATGCTCATTCCTAATTACCTATGGTGATCTATAAATCACCATATGATTGTAGAATTCAATATTTTCATAATAGGGAAATAAAAATTCCATCCCAATGATTATGTCAAGGCCTCTCATTTTGATAATGAATATATTCTAACTAAAAAGGTAACAACCTAACTCATGGGGAAATTCTTTACAACGGTGAACAAAATATAAAAAGAGACCTAATAGGTTGTCAAATTTCATAACACCATGAAAGTATTAGATATCATGCCCTAGTGTAACACCCCAAGCTTCCACGGTATGTTTCCCTTTGAATAATGTAATAGCTTGTATTGTACGCAACTTCGAGTTTCTAACACACTACGACCAATCAAACTAGCCGTTATGAATAGTAATACCCACTTTTTCAAATATTATAAATTTTATCTTTCAAAATGGAATTCATTTTTGGATTTGGAATATCGAAATTAGCTTGGGTGAATTTTTGGTATTTTTTTGAAAACATTCAATTTTTGATGAATAATGAAAAACACGGAGTTATAGTTTAAAACTGAATTTTTATTTAAATAATTATTTATTTTATTTATATTTATTTTAGGTCAAAATAGATATATAATACCTATATAAGTTCAATGTAATTCATTGGAGTCAGTTTATAATAGTTTTAGATATATATAAATTTTATTGATCTTTTTAACCGTCTTTTACCTACCTCCTACGAGCATCCGCAAATTTTAGTAAAACACAATTTTACCGATTCTGTGAATTGAATATTAAAAATCCAAGAGATACTGTTGATAATAGTAAGTAAAATTTGGTTCAATAAGAAAAAAATAATTTTTGTTGAATAATAACTTTTGACTTTTATTTATTACGGTTGAAAGTAAATAGGGCAATTAAGGGTAAAAAGGATATTATTATTACCCTAAAACATGTCTTAATTCTATTAGATAAGTGTAATTCAACAAAAAAAACCTTAGGAATAAAATATGATCATTTAGGTCCACATGGATTAGATTATGACATTTATTATTATTTAATTCAAATAAGAGTTAAAAGAATTAAAATCAAAGTATAATAACTAAAACATTGTAAATATAGGGTTACACAGAAGATAAATTCAACTATAAATATTCATTAGAAATATAAAAATATTTCCTACATAATGGTATTTTATTTATATATTTTAGACATTAAATAATTTAATTTCATTACGACACAATGACGATGCAGTAATTACCTATTTAATGAAATATTAAAATAATAGATAATATACATGTCCAAATAAATGTGATTTGAGACTTTTTAAGAATTACAATAATTCTCTAGGTTAATATGACATATTTGGGATGGTTATATGAAGATGTAATAATACTGTTATTAATTTTGAAAAAACAAAATAACAAATCGTGTCAAAATAGACATAAAAAAGTTTTTAAAACATATATTATATTATTAATTGATATTCTATTCCTAAAAATATAAGGTTTGACCAAAAGACTTATATATTGATAGGTGTATCATTAATTAACCACTTAGGGTTCAATTGGATGTATATAGTAAGTTTATTAACCATATAATATATAAATAAAAGAGACATGGTAAATGTCAAACTATTTAACTAAGAGTTAAATCTAAATGATAAGGTTAATATATTGACCCAAACCTATCTAAAACATATTGGATGAGTGGTTTTCGACCCATCCCCACCATTGAATTTAAATAATCTATTTTGAAGACATTAGAAACAGAAAATGATTTTATTATAAATAATATTTACAGCTTTTCCTAAGGTGCCCCTCACCCCTCTTATAAAAGGGAACTCCCCCTTATCTCAAATTCACATAATCAAAGCAATTTGTCTCAGCAAAACCTTGCCCAAATACCCTCTCAACCGCAATCTGTTCATCTTATAGGCGTTATTTTAGTCATAAATCCAACCATAGGACCCCTTTTGATCAAATCAAAAGGAAGAACCCGAAGAATAGGTAAATATTTCATCACCTCTTTCAAGTTCCCATCTTCTTCCACTTCCTCTCTATTTGTTATTTCCATTATAAAATAATAAAAGCAGTATATTATATATACGGTGATGTTATTATAAATATGGTACAACCATATTCATTATTCTTTCCATCCTTTTAATGACATGTCACCATATGTGCGTATGTACGGCTTACCGTCTCAACGTCGTGGTGTAATTGTTATTCAATACATTATTATTTGGATGGGTATAATAATGATGTGTAATTGATATAAATAATAGATATAACAGGATAATGATTCATTATATATGATATACCAACCAATTATATTTTATTTTAATATCAAAATATTCACATTGTCACTCGTGCGTACGTATGGATTACCATATCCACGAACGCAATGAGATTCATTTCCCATCGTATCCATTCCAGACATATTTTCCATGGATTATTAGAAATAATTATTAGTGACATGATATCATTCTGGATATGAATAATATATATCCCATCCATAAAAAAATATGACTCACATAACAAAGAATATAAAGGAAAATGAATCATTTAACACCTGAAACGATGATAATACAATGATATTATTATCAAAGCAATGTTAAAAGATCATATATGATATAATATTAATGTGTATGACTATTGTATAATTTAATAACAAATATTTCACCATTATAAATCAGGTAAACCTACCCTCAACCAAAGAAAAGTGCAAAGTAAGCGGTTTCTTATCTCACTTTTAATTCCATTGGATTTCCATTGTTCGCCACTTATTTATTGCATGTGTTGTACTGTGTACTTAAAATTGATATATATTATCATAATTATCTTTATATTCATGGTTTTATGAGAATAATTTGGTGGTTATTAAATTTTTTTCATATGAATCGATTGATTACATTGAAGTAAGGGTTTATCATCTCACTTTTATTCCCGTGAAATTCATGTATATTGGTCACTATTTCCTTTTGTGTGGAGTAAGTACTGCCCCTGAATGTATTTTTTTTTAATATATATTAATTTATGGGTATTTACATCTTCTTTGTATGATAATTCTTTCATGGGGTGTATGTTTTGTATATTACCAAATCGGCAATGGAACTTCAAATTTCAATTTCCACTCCTTCAGTTTTACGCAAACTTCATTGATTACTTTACTCTAAAATTATGTGTGAAATCACTATTTATTTACTTATGTAGTAATTTACACTCCCATTTCTGTGTATATTCTTTTGAGACACATAATCACTCCATTGATAGATCCTCAAGTCATTGATATGAACTTGATAAGAGTAATTATAACTCAATTTCAATTCATTGAGTTAAACATCCAATTCATTGGTGTTGTTTTTACAAGAATATGTATGAATATCTTAAGATTGATATACACTAAATATCCAATCATATTGAGTGTATTTATATTTTTCACACATAATTATGTCATTGATTTATCCTTAACCTAAGGATACAGAATTTATAAGGGATTTCATCTCAAATTACATTCCATTGAGTCTTCATTGTTGTTATGCACCAACTCTCTTTTGTTTGGTGTATATACTGTAATTTGACATAGTATATCATGAATCCCTCTATTCTCATGATATTATAAAGATTTGATTACCTCAATTATTTTTATTCAAGTGTCTCTCTTTCAGTTAGAAACTCTAACTAAAATATCATTTTAAATGTTTGAAAGATTTATTATTCTAAATCATTATCATTAATGACCATGTTTTAAAAATGGTTTTAAGGATTTATTTATATGGAAATTATAGTTTTATAATTAATATCCCTTTTAAAAGTTTCATAGTGGTATGGGACAATTTGATTCTAAAATCTATTTGAAATGGCTTCTAGAAAAATAGTGTGACTTTTAAATGTTTTCAAGAGAAAGGGAATATTTCTCTCAAATAGTTTTGATGACTATTTTCATCTATGTGAATATCCTTCATTATTATTTATTGTGGTTAATTTGTTACAATAAAATCTACCATATTGTATTTAATGAGTTATGTTTGACTTTGGATGTGCTATTTCTATACCATTCATGGTTTGTGGATAAAGTATTGGAATTTTATGTTCTAGTTTTAATACAAATGTTTTTGTTATGTTTCAAACTATTCATATGAGGAATGAATTGAACTTAGTAAGTGACGGATAGAGCCCACTATATCTCCTCGATGAATCGGTAGGTCTCATGTGAAAAACTAGTGCCTTATCACAAGGCATTCACTATGTGGTTATGAAAGTATGGAATTATGCATTCCATCATTATAAAAGTGGATATTGATATTGCATCTGACTATTCGACTAGTAGAATATCCATGTGAATATGTAAATGGAATTATTGGCCTTATCTTTTCCATATTATGCTGATGTTCATGTTTAAATGGATTTTGTTATAGTCTTATACAGTTCCGTAAATATTTATGCTTATTTATGAATGTTTCTGCTAAATTGATTTACTTACTGAGAATCTTAGGTCACCCCTATATATGTTTTATTTTTCCTAGGATGAAAAGAAGTATATTATGACTGACCTGCAGGGATATTCTATAGGATATCAGTGTTGTCTATGGAAACAATGTAGTTTTATTTTTCCATTTTATGGTGTAATGTAAAACTTCTGAATGTATCTAGTACTTTCAAATCTACTAAACTAATCGGTCTTTCAAGACATGATCTTTTGTGAACATACCAATGATACGTAATAATGCACCGACTCTGGGCTTCGAGGGTTGGGGTGTTACTGTTGGTATGAGAGGAAGTTTAGTACAAAACATGAAAACTAAATTTAGATAATCTCTGATTAAATAACATAGCTCTATGATAGACTTTGAGGATTTGTATAATAGAACTTCCAAAAATTTTGGTATTTTAGTGATTTTGTAAGTTTTCCATGAAATACATCACTGTCTTGATACGAGAAGGTAGAGGCGGCTCTAGCATCGATGTACCTAGGTGTAAAACCTGAAGGCACCGCTTTGATCTAAACTCGAACGAGAACTGGTGCATGACAACAGGCCTTACTGCACTTATGGTTACAACACTCCTAGGGGATATTATTAGGATAATTACATTTTCATTACAAACCGATTTGATGGATTTTAATATAAGATGAGAATAAATGACCTTGGTTAATACTAAGGTGTTTCAAATTGAATATATAGTGTCATGATATTCTCTAAATGATTTTATAACTATTGTTACTCACACAATGCTTTCAAATTTTACTCAATGGCATTATTCCAAGGAAGACATAGTAGCATTGAGCATGATGTACATGGTGGGAATAGTGGTGTAAATTAGAAACAAAATGGAATGTTGATAGCCGTAAAGGATATTGTGTGCATGTCAAATCAGATTTCCAAAAATATGATCAAGAATATATATATTAACCAACTCTCGGACTCAACAATGAAGAGAAAGGTGATGAATGATAAGAGCTCCAGTAGTGGAGACCATGGAGAAAATAATCCTAAAATACCATCATGCATGAAATGTGGATGGAGACACCCATGAATGTGTCTCAATAGAAGAAACAAATTGTTTATGTGTGGGAAGAAAGGACATAAAGTAAATAATTCCCGAGAAAAAATGAAGAGTTCTATGAAAGAAAGTAAAAATGGTCCCAAGAATCTATTTAAATTCATTTTCCTTAAATGTAGGAGACCTAGACTTTTCCCGAGTGAATTCCCTATTCTGTAGGATATTTTCTTGTTCAAAGAAGAAGCTATGTGGAAATAAATGGTTAGAGAAATGTTTAAAAGTATTAGTGCTCTTTTTTGTAGGGATTACATTGGAATAATTTTCTCTTGCATTTGTAACCTTGTAGTTTTAAATGTGAAAATGAAATTTGAAGAAGAATTAACTTTTCTATTTTGGATATAGTTATAAAATAACCATTTGGTTTTATATGATCCTAGGGTATGAGGCAATTACAAGTGTATATATTTTGTAATAAAAATACAAGGTATGAGATAAAAATTGTTGTTAAATTATGTTTTGGTTTTTTGAAGAATTTTTCTCTTTTTGGAAATGTTATAAAATATAGTTTTTGAAAAAGGACAACACGCAGACCATGTGACAACCCGTCGCGTCTGGCAAAGGTGTGGGAATCGAACCCACAACTAGAGTGCGATTGTGATTTATTGCCTACCACTGAACTACGTGAAGTCCCTGGTTAGTGTGACAAATTATTTTTATTTAAATGATTTTATTGATCAATAATAAGTTGATTTGGGATATTATGTGTGATCAAATGAATAACCTTATTATCGAAAATTGATTTGGTGATTAAGTGATAAATGTTATTTTGGAAGACGTTTGATCTGTTGGGAACACTGTATGCCTAATGAAAATAGAATACTATGAGATTTTATTGGAGGATTAATGGGGGATTTTTATCTATGTATTTATTTCTAATTTATAGAGACTTGGGTTATTTATGGAAATTATTAACCTAGAATATAGAATATGTGATTAGCTTAATTACTTTTAAGAATGTGACATTAAGATTAGTCGATGTCATTTGGAGATACAATTTAACATGGAAGACTACATTACCAAATTCTTTTATGTTTTGGGTTTCAATATTAGTTTGGATTATATTTAAGGATTTTAAGGACAATTGTTTATTGATTGGTATTTATTTAACTTTGGGGTATTGTTGGTTTAATTTTAGAAATTATGATTAGTTTTTCTTTATCTAATGGAATATCCTTCTGGGCGATCATCTGATCCTGTACTGATAATTTTGGTCTTGATTAATCTTTAAAGACAAGGTAAATATATAGTTTATCCTTTGTGGATCATGTGATTATCTAGAAGTTGATTCTAGCTATTCCGGTGTGACCAATCCATCTTGAATACTCATTGTCTAAAAAAACGAGTTAGTGGTTGAAATTTATTAAGTAATGAAACTCTACTTAAAAAGTATGTATATCTCTTTATGTTCATAGTCAATCACATAAATAAATTTTTCATCTTTATGTAATGTAACTTAAAAACACAAAAAAACATTGTACAATTACTTTTCCTACTAGGAATCTAATGACCATTTTTCCTATCACAAGTTTGTGGTTTTTGATGTTGTTAACTTTCTCCTGATCATGGTTTCTATACCTCTCCATCAGAACATGACACTTAATTTATCTTCTGTATCCATATTTTCCTACATGGAATCCTAGTATGGGTTATCTTGGGAGACCTTTGTACTTCTCTTTATTTCTTTTAAAGTGGTAGTTTTTTTGACACTTTTTCCGATGTTGGACTTTTTATTTTGTTCCCAAGCCCAATTTTAAAAATTGTGAGGACGCAATTTAAAAAATGGGGGGAAGAATGTAACACCCCATGCTTCCATGGAAAATTTCCCTTTGAATAATGTAGTAGCTTGCATTGTACGCAACTTCGAGATTCTAACACTCTACGACCAATCAAACTAGCCGTTATGAATAGTAATACCCACTCTTTAAAATTTTATAAATTTTATCTTTCAAAATAGACTTTATTTTTGGATTTTTAATATCAAAATTATCTTATGGGGAATTTTTGGTATTTTTTGGAAAACCTTCAATTTTTGATGAATAGTGAAAAACACTGAGCAATAGTTTAAAACAGAATTTTTATTTAAATAATTATTTATTTTATGAAAATTTATTTTAGGTCAAAACTGATAAATAATACCTATATAAGTTCAATGTAATTCATTGGATTCAGTTTATAATAATTTTATAAATATATAAATTTTATTGAGCTTTTTAATCTTCTTTCACCCACATCTTAGAAGAAATCAAAAATTTGAATAAAACATAATTTTTCCACTTCTATGAATTTAATTTCAAAAATCTGAGAGACATGGTTGATATCAATAAGTAAAATGTATTTCAATAAGATAAAAATAATTTTTTTGTGAATAGTGACTTTTGACTTTTATTTACCACGGTTTAAAGTAAATAGGGTAATTAAGGGTAAATAAGACATTATTATTACCCTAACACATGTCCTAATTCTATTAGATAACTGTAATTAGACCAACTAAAACCTTAGGAATAAAATATGATCCTTTAGGTCCACTAGGATTAGATTAGAACATTTATTATTATTTAATTTAAAGAAGACTTAAAAAAGTTAAAATCAATGTTTAGTAACAGAAACATTTTTAATATAGGGTTGAACATAAGATAAATTAGACTATAAATATTCATTAGAAATATAAAAATATTCCCTAAATTATGGAATTTTATTTATATTTTTTGACGTTAAATAATTTAATTTTTTTATGACACAATGATGATGTAGTAATCACATAATTAATGAAAGTTTTAAATAATTGATATTATAAATATCTAAATAAATGTAATTTGAGACTTTTTATGAATACCACTAATTTCCTAGGTTAATATGGCATATTAGGGATGGTTAGATGAATTATTTTCGAATTAATAATGCTGTTATGAATTTAGAAAAAACAAAATACCAAATAGTGTCAAAATTGACATAAAAGGGGTTTTAAAACAAATATTATATTATTAATTGATATTCTATTCCTAAAGATCTATGGATCGGCAAAAAGAATTATCTAATTATAGGTGTATAATTAATTAACCACTTATTGTTTTCTTGAGAGTGTATTGTATGTTTATTATCCATACAATATAAAAATACAAAGAGACATGGTAGATGTCAAACTATTTAACTAAGAGTTAAATCTAAAAGATAAGGTTAATATATTAACCCAATCCTGTCTAAAACCTATTGGTTGAGTGGTTTTAGAACTATCCCCACCTTAGCGTTTAAATAATCTATTTTGGATCCATTAGAATCCGAAAATGATTTTATTATAAATAATATTTCTAGCTTTTCCTAAGGTTCCCCTCTCCCATCTTATAAAAAGGCACTCCCCCTTATATCGAATTCACACCTTCAATGTCATTTGGCTTAGCCAAAATTGGCCCAAATTCCCTCTAAACTACCCCCATTCATTTTAGAGGCCTTTCTTTATTCATAAATCCAACTTTAGAAGCCCTTTTGATCAAATCAAAAGGAAGAACCCGATGAAGAGGAAAATATTTCACCACCTCTTTCAAGTTCCTTTCTTCTTCCACTTCCTCTTTCTTAGCTATTTCCATTCTAAAATAATAACTCCATTATCTTCTATAAAATTTTATGTTATTATAAATATGGTACAACCATATTAATTATTCTATCCATCCTTTGAATGACATGTCACCATACGTGCGTACGTACGACTTACCGTCTCCACGTCGTGGTGTAATTGTTATTCAATACATTATTATTTGGATGGGTATAATAATGATGTGTAATTGATTTCAATAACAAATATAACATGATAATGATTCGTTATATATGATATGCCATCCAATTATATATTATTTTAATATAAAAATAATGATATTGTCGCTCGTGAATACGTACGGAGTACCATCTCCACGAAAGTGATGAGATTCATTCCCCATTGTATCCATTCAAGACTAATTTTCATTTTATTATTGAAAATAATGTTTAGATACATGATATAATTCTGTATATGAATAAGATACATCCCATAAATATCATATATGACTCAGATAACAAATAATATAAAGGAAAAAAAACTGTTAACACACGAAATGATGATAATACTAAGATATTATTAACAATGCAATATTAAAAGATCGTATATGATATGATATTAATGTATATGATTCTTTTATAATTTAGTAATAATTATTTCACCATTATACAAGAGTTCAACCTAACCTCGACCAAGGAAAAGTACAAAGTAAGGGGTTTCTTATCTAACTTTTAATCCCATGTGATTTCCATTGTTCGCCACTTATTTATTACATGTGGTGTATTGTGTACTTACAATTGATATATATCTTCATGATTCTCTTTATATTCATGGTATTATAAGATTCATTTTGTGGTTATTTACTTTTATTTATATGACTTTATTGATTATAGTGAAGTAAGGGTTTTTCATCTCACTTTTATTCCCGTTAGATTCATGCTATATTGGCCACTATTTATTTTCCTGTGGAGTAAGTACTGCCCCTGATTATATATTTTTTGTAATATAATTTAATACATGGGTATTTACATCTTCATTTTATGATACTTTTTTCATGGGGTGTATGTTTCATATGTCACCAAATTGGTAAGGGAATTTCAAATTTTAATTTCCACTCATTCGGTTTTACACAAACATTATTGATTACTTTACTATAATATTATGTGTGAAATCACTATTTATTTACTTATGTAGTAATTTTCACTACCCTTTATGTGGATATAATTTTGAGAAACATAACCACTCCATTTATAAATCCTCAAGTCATCAATATGATCTTGATAAAAGTTATTTTAACTCAATCTCCATTCATTAAGTTAAACATCCAATTCATTGGTGTTGTTTTTACAAGAATATGAGTGAATGTCCTCTGATTGATTTTCACGGAATATCCAATAATATTGACTGTATTTATATTTTTCAAACATAATTATGTCATTGATTTATCATTAACCCAATTATATGGTCTTTATATGGTATTTCATATAAATTTACAATCCATTTAGTATTCTTTGTTGTTATATTCCAACTCACTTTTGTTTGGTGTATATACTATACTTTGACATAGTGTATCATGAATCCATTTATTCTCATGATATTATAATTTTTTATTACCTCAATTATTTGTATTCAAGTGTCTCTCTTTCAGTTATAAACTCTAACTAAAATATTATTTTAAATGTTTTAAAGATTTATTATTCTAAATCTTTCTCATTAATGTCCATGTTTTAAAAATGGTTTTAAGGATTTATTTATATGAACATTAAAGTTTTAAAATTAAAATTCCTTTTAAATGTTTCAACTTGGTATGGGATAGTTTGATTCAAAAATATATTTTAAATGGATTCATGACAAATAGTGCGACTTTTAAATGTTTTCAAGAGAAAGGGGGATATTTCTCTCAAATAGTTTTGATGGATATTTTCATCTATGTCAAAATGTTTAAATATTATCGATTGAGGTTAATATGTTTCAATACAATATTCCCTATTTTATTGAATGAGTTATGTTTGACTGTGGATGTGCTATTTTTATATCATTCATGGTTTTTGGATAAACTATTGACATTTCTTATGCTAGTTTTAATACGAATGTTTATATAATGTTTCAAACTTTTCATATAATGAATGCATTGGACATAGTAAGTGACGGGTGGAACCCGCTATAGCTCCTCGCTGCATCGGTAGGTCTCATGAGGCAAACTAGTGTCTTGGCACAAGGCCTTGACAAAATCGTATTTGTAGTTTTGGCACAAGGCCTTGACTATGTGGTTATGAAATTCTGGCATTATGCATTACATCATAATGAAAGTGGATAATGATATTGTATGTGATTATTCAACTTGTAGAATATCCATATGAATAAGTAAATGGAATTATATGATCTTATATTTCCATATTATGCTGAAGTTCAAGTTTAAAAGGATTTTTTTAGTCTTATACATTGCCTTAAATATTTATTCTTATTTATGAAAGTTTCTACTATATTGTTATCTTTACTGAGCATCTAAGATCACCCCTTTCTATGTATTATTTTATCCAGGATGCGATGAAGTATATTACGACTGACCAATAGGGATATTCTATGAGATCTCAGTGTTGTCTATGGAAACAATGTTTTTGTTGTTTTCCATTTTATGACGTAATGTAAAACTGATGAATTTATCTAGTACTACCAAGGCTACTAAACTATTCGGCCTTTCGAGACTTGAACTTTTCTAATCATGCCAATGATACATAATAATGCACCTACTCTGGGATTCTGGGGTCAGGGCATTACACTTAGGCTTCCAATAATAGTCTCATATTTAAATGAGTGATTCAAACCACGTTCATATAATGATTACACAAAATTAGAGGCTACTAGAATAAAAACTCACACAATATAAGGTTCAAGGATATTCTCCGCCAACATAGGTTGGGATGTATATAATTTGCATGTAACATGGTGCTAATTCCCTGCCTAAAGTCCTTGAGTAATCCTGCACTATAGGAACTGAAATTCAAATGTCTGACTACCTTTTCCTCAACCACCACATCGACCATATCAACCAATTTTATTATAGGTACCATTATAGCACAATACTACTGTCCCTTCTCCAGAACGTGGGGTAGGAGTAGATCCCTGCTAACTAAGAAAAAATAGAAAGGTTAATAAGAAATTATAAATATGGACAATCCTTCCACATCTTCATTAATCCACTAGATCACATAATAACTACTATTTTTTATGCCTCAACATTCGTCTCTAGTGAAATATCAAGAAACTATCTTCATATGGGTTCTGAATGATTCTACACCAACAGGTATTCTCAAATAATCTCTTTTTCCTAGAATAAGAATAACTAGAATCTCTAGTTTCCAAACCCCTGTGACATACACCATTAGCTTTAATCATGTTTTGGTCTATAAAAAGGGTCTGGTTGACTATTTCATAGTTGGTTATCCACTTTAATACATTGTAAAATGATCGAATCGCGTATACCGGCCCATTATCCAATCTTCTAGAAGTCATATGATCATCACCTAATTGAGTAGGAGAAATTCGCTGCATATTTGTAAAATGAGTTGAGTATTCGATGTCATACATACCTCCCTTCAACAGATTCAAAAATTCTATTTCTCTTTCATCCCTTAGAGTTTGGGGGATGAAATAATCATAGAGGAACATTTGGAAATACTCCTAGACCAATTTGTTATGTTTATCTTCCTTGGTCATAAGATCCCACCACCGCTTGGTAGAATCATTAAGCATGCATTGTTAAATATGGACCCTCTGATATGGAGGCATATACATCCAACCCCCTATAAAAATTATTTCATTGAGACACTATTCCATAGAAATTGGTCCACCAACCCCTGAAATAGTGGGAAAATGGTGCTGTAGAAATTCATTAGTCAACTCTACCATATGCCGACCAAGTCAAACAACACCTCTCGTATACTGCAACAAATGTTGGAAACACTCTTGGAATTGGGCATCGGTTCCCATATTAATTACACGGATAGGTTCCAAATATTTCACTACAAGGGGTTTCACTAGTGGCTCAATGACCCCCACACCAATAGCATGGTCCCCTAACCTTCACGTTGTGTGACTGAAAGATGTCATTAAGTCATTATACAATAGTTCTAAACACACGCCTCAAAAGTGATTTAAGAAACTAAACCCATAGTTTAACGAGCTCGACATCCTGAGAGCAGTTTTCCATTTCTCAACTATCCCTAATTGACTACTTAAGCTTCATACTGTATCATAATCAAGACAACACTATTAGGTTATAGCATTCAATTTATGTAATAATTATGATTTCCAATTTTTATAAGATTTTTCGAATCAATTCAACACATATTCAAGGAAATAATAATATAAAACATGATAATTAATTATAAAAATGTACATTGATTGTAAAAATTCATGGAATATTAGTTTTAGTGTGCATAATATGATATATGTAACACATTTTCCTTATCTCGTTTTGTCATGATGAAGAAATACCATTTCAATCATATGAATATATATAACACCATACCATAAGTGTGTCACCCATCAATGAATTCATATCAACATTTTAATGCTATAATCAACAGAAATAGTTACCCATCCCATGTAATTTGGGTTTCCAATATACACTAGTTAGATATGTCTATAAACAGGGTTAATTCAAATTCCATATAACTCTTATTCACTGGTATAATAACCAAACAGAATAGTTATGGGAAATCTTATCTCTGAAACAACATAGTAACATCCCGACCCCAAATCCACAGATCTTATGTCCTGACCTGGTGGGTCACAGGACTCAAGTATGCCTCCCCATACAACAAAGGCTGCCAAATAGAGGCAAGGGCATAAAAGTGGAATGATTGGGAGACTATACTCTTTTATAAATGAGTTTCAGTACATAAAAAATAATCATAAAAGAGTAGAAGTATATAATATAAACAAAAATATATGATAAAAAGTTTTAAAATCATAAATAACTATGAAACTGAATAAAAAATTGAAAGACATTATGGAAGTGTTAATACTTGAATGTATTAAATACTACAACAAAAAAGGGGAACATTGAAACATATACACAATCATGCTATACAAAAGGTAAAAAATAAAAAAGTATTCTCCACTAGCATCTCAAATGTTTTCCCTATCCTTATATCCTAAACACCAACTATAAGTAAGAATGTCAACAACCTATAAAATAGATCCTTTCCCTTATACATACACATATATATATATATAATATTCATGGGTACCAAAGGTATTCTAAGTAGGGTGTCTTATAAAAGTCTAAAAGTTTCACGACAATGGTGTATACATGTAATCCATGTTGTGATCATAACTAAAAGGTTTCAAGAATATATAAATAATTAACAATTCTCCCACATAGGCTCCAAGAAAATTCCTCGAAGATATACCTACTTCGACCCATGGTCAAAAGAGAATTCTGACCAGTTATTATATATATATAGTAATAACATATATGTTGTATAATGATATATTTGATCAACCTATATGAACTATGTATATATGGATATAAATGTCCATATACCAAGAATACTATTTTATATCTATATAAGGGTGTAACTAAGACATCCAAAACTACTCTAAAATGATTATAAGATTAAAGAATATGTTAAATTCCCTACATCCAAATTATAGTATTAGACATCATTCATGACACTAAGGATGGTGAGTGAGCCAACATGTCAACAATAGAAGTGGGATGTGAAACATAAATCCCAGTGACATACTAGTGACAATGGTGTGAGACATCTGGTTCAAAACCTGATGTAATGGAGTATGAAACATTTATTATCAATGAATACCTTACCCTCTTACAATATCCATAACAAGTCATATAAAAAATTTATAATATTAAGAATGAGGAAAAACTACTATCAGGTCATATTCTCTAAGCCCATATAGATATATAAGGCATATTAATGTTTATAAATATGGGTGTTAGTTATTTCATCCTATGAATCTCATTTACCATTCTTAATGTAAAAAAAAGATTCAAAATTCATGTAATTACATTTGATTAAAAGTGAATAGGCAAGGGTATACAAACCTTATTGGTCATTCCAATTAAATCATTGAATTCATTTTATGAAGTGAAACCTTTATTCATGATCCATTCCCTATTTACATTAAATTTAACATTTAATGTCTCCAAAATTATGTTTATAAATCCCAAGGGGCCATTAAGAATGTTACATGGTCAACAAGGTAATTTCCAACATGGGAAATTTCAATTATGGGTAGAGACAAACACATAGGATGCCATTTAGGTTCTATAAAAATTATTATATTAATGTAAAATTAATTTTAAAGTTAATCCAATGCCAAATAAGCATACTTGAGATTTAATTACATTGTCAATATGGTAAAAGTTTATTTGTAACCACTATGGGGTGTCTATAAATGAGGTAAATGTCCCATAAACTACCCATCATAGTTCAATATACATGAGTTAATGTGCACATATCATTTTTTCCTGATAAAATCTATTTAAATTGTATGCACAAAAGTGTCCAGTGACCAGACCATTTTCATAGCTACTGGGAATCAAAACACAAAGGTAAAAAAATGATACCACCTTATTCAAGGCCTTAGAAAATTCCTCAATTGATATCGATCACAAATTTGATGCATGATGGAAGAGATATGAGAAATTGTAGAAGGGACTAATAATAGGGGAAAATTATTGAACCTATATAGCCCCACAGATTCTAAATAAAACATAGATAAAAGTGAATAGGATGAATTATTATACCTCAAGGAGTTCAAGTCCTTCGAAGGATCTCAAATAAGGCACAAGATTAGAATGTTTGATGAAATTCTAACATGAGATATTTTTTAGCTCAATGGGAGTAGGGACCATCTTCAGTCTCCAGTGGAAGTAGAGAAAAAACAATATTTAATCATCTTTAGAGGCCAATTTTATCATTTCATCAATAAATATGGGTGTTCACTATCTTCAAACTATGTGAAAAACATGTGCAAGACACTGCTATTACGGGGAACACCACATAGATTAGGTGAACAATTTATCCATCCTTTTGAATCCCATGAAAAAGGTATGTATCAAAAAAACTAGAATCACTTATCAGTGGTTCCTGTTAGGTAATACAGTTTTAGAAAAACTGTGTAGCCCCCATGTCACCACTGTCTACTACCGCAAGATTTCAGAGGAACTATGTGTCCTATAATGTTTCCAATATTTGTGATCTTCAAGCTCTATACAACCCTCGGACACTCCTGGGACCTTCCTTAAGAAATATCAAAAATTTATCGTTATTAATCCAACTAGATAAATTTTAAGAACAGACAATCCATTCCTAAATGAAGAGACTAGTCGTTACACTCCATGGTCTAGGATCCTTCTCATCCTAAAATACATAACAAAATTTTGTAGGAGATTTAAACTGAAAATGTTGTTGGTAATAACTGATATGGGCTATACAATTAATCATCTAATCAATATTATATATTTAAATAATACATATGATTATATCAATAAAAATAACTAGGAAATCCCACTCAACATTGAAGTCAGAAATCAGCACCCGACATGTGGGATATTTTATACCTTATTGATTCCTCATTCCAAATGGAATATATAGAAACAAATAGTGGAATATTCTATGATCCGAAAAAATTAAATATTGTAAATGTTTTAAAATAATTTGAGTCAACTATATAAAATAAATATGGGACTATAGATGATAAAATGAACATTGTACCTATCGTATTAGCTAACACCACTTCTGATTCCCATCATACACACTCAAATGCATAAATAAATATATTCTCAGATCCTCGCAGATAATTCATCACCGAGTGAACAAACCCCATAAAATGGGAATCCATTTCCCCATTACTTGATTCATTATAACGAACCCATGATGATTTTATGTAAGTGGTTATAGCTCAACATATTTCTGAAATTGTTTAACCGAAATTCTTGTGTTGACTAGATTGTAAACAAATATGGAATTACATATGTTTTATATACTATTCAGATTATTATGAATATTTATCTCATGCTGATTAAAACAAACATGACGAGGTCCCATATAACCTCCTAAAGTAGGTGATGATGTCATCACAAAACCCAGATTATTTGGCTAGATGAAAAAATAAAGCCACCTCCCGGTACTACAGAAGATCAACCAAACACTATTATCTGAGGACTGTATTTATAATTCTATAATTCTTTATCAACCACATCATCATTGATATGAATGAAATAATTGTTCATCATCAAATAAATACCACCCAAAACTCGTCTATATTTTCATAACTTTAAGGATGTTTTTAGAATTCATATTTTTTGATAAGTGAACCCAAATTCCAAAATTACTAGTATAAACCTAAAAAAACACCCCTTTGATAAAAGTTCATAAATTAACAATTCTTTTACACCTAAAATGTTTAAGAGAGAAATGTTTTTAAGAACTTCTTGAAAGAATTCTATCAAATATCCTCATGTAATCAAACATTCATGATATATTGAAACCATTTTCCACGTGATCTATTAAGAAACTATGTCGAAATATCCTCCATAGAGTCCTCAATAGTTTTCATGAAATAAAATATCCTCACTCTATTTAATAATCTCTTAAGATTAATATATTCCTATGTTGTCAAATAATATATGTGGACTTTCTTTGTTAAAATTTGAATCATGATCCACTACTCATCCATGGTTTCAAAAACCCACCTTACCTAGAGTCTGGATAGTGTGGGTTACTTCTTACACTATAGAAGGGTTTACTAGAGGATTTAGTTGAGGAACGTATCTAGAATTTTCCCATAATAGACTCAGTATTCCAATTGTAGGAGGTTATTCCAAATAAACACCAAATAAAACATCTATTTTTCTAATTATTAGATATTTGAATCAAAAGACTAATTCAATAATCCATATTATAGCCATTAAACCAAAATAATTAAAATTAACCATGAATTCACTAAATAAAGAAAAAATAAAAAAAATTCATATAAAAAGTATCAAATTAAGTTCAGTAAAATTACCTCATAACCAAGATCAGTATGGATGAAATTTCACAACTAATCAGGGTATCTCGAGTTTGGATATAGATGTGAGACTAATAGGCACCCATTCTACACTTACACCCAAAACATTGAAATTCATGACTCATGATAACAAAATATCAAGAACCAAATCCATGTAGTTTCATTATAATTTTGACTGGATATTTGATTTTATACTATTTTGTTTCTAGCATACCCATGTTGACCTAACACATTACCCAAGATCACCTATAATAATGTAGATATCAACAGAAGTAACCAAACATGAGTCTTATATTTCTAAATGGAGTTAATAAAACGTAGTATAACATATAAGTAATATAAACATCCTTGACACATACAATGAAAATCCCAAAAAGGATAATCTTATAACTAAATAAACAAGAACAATGGAATATCCCCATGTGACAATCCACCCCTACCATCCTATCTCTCTAACAAGGAAACAAAATCCAAGAGAAGTCATAAAAATACTTGATTCCATTCCTTTTACCTATGTAATACAAAAACTGATCTATATATTCTCAAAGGAATAAATATTTTTTGAAGAAAACAACAAGTTTGATAACACCATAATATTTTAAAATTTCTGTCACAATGAATCAATTAGTTTAGGTTTTTAAAACATCTTTATATAGAAATTTCATTTAAAAACATATATATAAAAATATAATTGTTTTATTAGGAAAATAAATATTCAATGAATATGAATATGCATCTATATGCTAGTGAAAAATGGAGTTCATAAAATTAAATCCATTTCAGAAAAGATAAAAATGTATTCAATGAAACATGAAACAATACCATCATGTATTAATGTACAAAAATGATGGGCTCCAGACTATGGGAATAAGTACTTTGAAATGTAAAGGAACACTAGGCCAGGAATACCAGAAAAACAATGGACATTGAGTCCAATAATTTTCTATTGATATCAAAAAAATTACTATTAGTGCTGACACACACATAATGGTTTTCATTTGACCACAATTTGAAACACCTATGGATCCCAATATGATATGTTTTCCAAATAATTGAAATAAACCATTTGAAAAATTATTTAAATAATTTTTCCAACTGAATAATTAACACTTCCATATTTGAAAATAAATTTTACGGTAAAATTTATAATGATGCATTACATCGAACTCAAGCAGAGCATAAATCTATAATAAAATAAAAAACCATTAAAACACCATTTTACTTCTATGTAATATTCTATTAAAAAATTCACTGATATCTTATAAATAATTTTTACGAATCATTTCAAAGTAATTAATAATTACATTATGTAATAGAAATTATATAACCATTAAAAAGAGACATCAACCTCTTCATCGAGGGAATACTAGTAACATTTAGAGATAATGATCGGAAATAATGAGATATAGTCCTCAAAAGTCTAGACATATAGATAAAATAATCAACTCTCCATCCAACCCTCTAGATCCAGCTATTTTAGTAAAATTGAGTTTGAATGGAACAATGTAATAAGAGATCATGGATACATATTTAAATAGTATATTAAATTAAATATAAACTAATAATTCCTTAATTATATACACCATGATTGAAGGATAATCACAAAATATTCATATAGTGAACCCTCTATAGTGTTCATATTAGGTTAGAATGAGTTAAATATATATTAATAGAGGATTATACATAAACATTACCAGGGCAATAATGGTATATTTCAAATTTCATGAATCTCACATAGGTGATGCAAATATCATGCATGGTAAGACCAATTATGCCTTAACTATTATGTAGAATATTCCCTTTTAAAATAAAAGCACATAGTTACATGGGGAATGTTGTACTATTATAAAAAACTTATCATGTCATACAATAAGCATCATAAAGAACCTATAAACCCACACAGATTTTCTGTGGACCTTCTAGGTTAGAAATTGTTTCTCAAACCATGATAAATTCCATTGGTATTAATAGATCCATTCCTGATGATTATTGTATGCTTAATCCTACCATTAATAATACCAGTGTCTTTCCAATTTTATCAGAATACCAATATTTTTATCCCTCATATCCCCAAACAATGAAGATCCCATAAGAGATATAAAAAATTAAAAAACTAACCTATTATTTGGGGTGTTTAATAAATATTTAAAGTGAAACAATAATAATCTGATCATAATAAAATTCGTATTGATATTAATCGGTTTACATTTTTGAAATCCGAAAAAATATATCAACATGAATTACATGTGGAAAAAATATATAGAATAGTGTTTTCATGCATGGATTTGTAATAATAGTTATATTATTTCCCAAAAATTCCTTATGATTAAAATAACATGTAAAAATTTGATTTTATAGTTTATGAACATGGTTATTGAAGTTTAAAAGGAATGAATTTAGGGGATCAATATAGGATCATTATATTATATAATTTTAAATTTAACTTATGTAAAATATTTTCATTATATTTGTATATAACCTTAATAATCCAACATAAAAATAAATCCATTTGAAAATATTTTAATATAGGAAACTAGGTTCCCACATGGAACATCTTGGATGATTAGATTTTTTTTGTGTGTGAGTCAAATGTTAATGTAATTAATAGTAAAATTAAATTTTCAGAGTCTATTTCCCTTATCCATATTTATTGAATTTAATATTTCAAATTGTACTAGGGGATTCTTGTAAAATGTTATTGTTTTTCTTTAGGATGTCAACACTCAATAAATAAGTGTAAATCATACACTCTAGAATAAAAACATAAAAACAATGCCAGTTCCTTATTATCAAGGTAATAAAATGTGAGGTTAATACGATACTCAAATATATAAGGATATGATTTTCTTTAGAGGTCTTAATTTATGTTGTATGTGGAATGTTGGAAACAAATTACAGGAGAATAAACTAGAAAGGGACTATTTTTATAAAATATATCATGCTTGACAAATGAATGAATAAAATATATTCCTTTCAACATCAATGAATTGGGAATAAATATTTATATGAGATAGATTCATTATAAAACTTATTTAGAGAAATAAAATAAGGGTAGTCTATATCTCAAATATGGGGATATGTGCATTTCAATTTTTTTTATTTTTTGGATTTTATTGATTTTTATATTTGGTGTTTTTTATTTTATTAGTTGATTTATTGGATTTTATATTTGTTTTTTATAGTATACATAATCCTTTAATAATCAAATTCATACATGAATTTTAAATTTATTCATGTCATTATATGAGTTTTTGTAATTTTGAGGTGAGTTATTAGGATTGTAAATTGTATTAATAAAAAGGGAGGAGATATAATACAATAGTATGAGGATTTTGAATGATGAGTATGAATAAATTGGGTTTATGAACATGATTCAAGTGATTTAATTTTAAGGTTGTTTCATACATCTTTGAATTAATAAAATATCACAAAAATCCTATAATATGTATCATAATAACAACACTACAATGGATGAATCATGTTGTTTCATTATCTTATAATGTTGTATTTTGTTACCTTTGTTTTGAATGATTTATTTAGAATGTTATATGTGTCGGAATAAATTATAATTATCCTATATTAGAATGTTTCCAAACCCAATCTTTTGATATTTTTGGATGATCTATTAAATACAACATATATTATTATGAATTAGATACACTCTCAATTGACATTATTTTTTCTTATCAGTTGTCATCGACCCTAATGAAATGTAGTGATAGACTACATGAGATTCCCTACTTCACTCATACAATGTAAAATATTATAACATAACTCAAAAAATCATAATAAGCATATGCCATGATCCAAATCAAAATCTTAACTCCTCAAAACATAATTATCATTTTATGGTCTATATTCTAATAGATAAGATGTCAAAAGATGAGTTTGAACTGATTAAAAAAAACCCATATCACAATATGATGTTATATATTAGTTAATTAAAAATTAATTAAAATGAGAGGATCTGCCTACAAGACACTTCCATTTCTATCCCCGGAAAAATTACTATACACATTCCAATGTAATATATTGATCTAAAATTTGAAAATAAATTATGAATGAATAAAATATCTTTATAAAAAGCATGATTTATTGTTTTTAATGTATTATTAGGGATTCAATTTCAAAAAATATATTATTATGATCAATTAATTTCAACATTGATATAGAACTAGTACTCGCTCGGGCTATTGCACGAGGTTTTTGATTAATAGTTTTTCTTTTAAAAAGAGATTAATATTTATAAATGTGTAGAAGAAAGAATAATTTAGAGAAATTTTTTATTAGAAATTAATGGTTCACGATAATGGAATATGAGTGAATAGAATATGAAGACACCATTAAAATAGTTTAAAAAATAATTGATAGAGTAAAATTATATGATTTTTTAAATTTCGAAGAAGAATATTTGATTTCATTTTTAATTTCAATCACAATAACTATAATGTTGGAACTGAAATAAATTCAAACTGAAATAAAATATAAGAAATTGGTTGTAATGATAAAAATGATAAATGTATTGAAAATGAAATTTTAATAAATTCAATGAGTGGATGTTTGGGAAAAAAGAAAACGAAGTGAATCTATTCATCGTATATATAGAGAAATATATAACATGGGATATAGAGATCAGAGACAAAGATGAAACAGAAGATGCAATTGAATAAAACAAATAGATGAAGGCAGAGAGTCGACAACCACATCATAATACTCGAAAACATAAAATTGAATCAAAAAAATAGATAGACAAATTGAATCTTGTTGTTTCCTCACTAATTTTCAATGGTATTGGGTTTTATATCAATATTTAGAATCCAACCTGAGCATTTGCGTGACATGATAATTTAATTACACATTCACTTGCACAAAATTTGTATTGATTCCAATATGAATTTATAGAAAATAAATGCATATTGGAATGAAATTATATACTATATAAGTTCATATGGATAATGCATAATGGAAAAAATTGACTATAGGATCACATACAGTAGTCATGTCACACTCATATTTTATGTAAGTGAAAACTGATAATGCATATGACAATTTATATATACGTGAAAACTTGTAATGGAAATGAATGTAAATTTATTTAACCTAGTTAATCATATAAGTTAATTAATGATTCTTTGTCTAAAGAAATTGGGAAAACAATATCCTATATATTGTAAATAAATGTATGTGAATACACAATATTAAGAAAGAAATGGTAATATTTCTAGATGTATTGTATGAAATTTGAATGTAATTTCAAAAAATATATACACATTCATGAATATAGAATATATAATTTATATATAAATGTCATCAAAAATTAACAAAACAAAGTGATTGCGGAATCAGCAGTGTTTTCTCAACATTTTGTACCTACACCTTTCTCATGAGTAGCTATACTGCATCCACTTATCATGATTCTTAATGTAATTATACTTGTTCTAGGAGGTTCTTGATTTTTTATTATAGCATAGATAGTTGTCCTGCCTTTTCAGCTGAGATTGGAGGTGGGGGTTTGACTTCAACTTCCTGAGCAAGGAGTTCTCGCCACGCCTAACTCTTATGACAAGAATCAGAATAGAAGAATATTTAAGAACCAATTACAACGAGTACAAAAAGATACTAGTTTCAGTGTACTAATGATTGATACTAATCAATGATATTGGAAAATAAGGTATGAAACATGATATTGAAATATCACATACTTTTGACTAAAACGTTCAAGGTGTTTTTGACTAAGTAACAATAGTACCAATTTAAAATTAGTCCTTCAATGGGAACATTCCTTCAATGACATATCCAATGTTTCACATACCATACATTCCTCCTAATGAATGCTCTTGGATGTAGCGTTTCAAAGATCATAACTGAATATCCCCCTTCCACCAGAAACCCATGTTCTGTAACCTGTAATTCCACATGTACCTAGAAAGATAGATGTGAAATAGGTCTTCCCTCCCTTGACTGATTCCATCCTTTCAAATCTCCAGAGAAGAAGAGGTGGTATGTAGATTCATGATGAGGGGAAAACCAGCAACCAAATCTGGGAAATGAGGACACCCACCCTACAAACAAAAACCAATGTAAAAAATATAAGTCCTAATAATCTTTTTAAATATTATGTAAAATAATCAATTTTTTATCATTTTCCTAGAAGCAATGAAATTTACAATGGTGTTTGTATTATCAAATATGAAAAAAAAATGAAACTGTCAAACCAGTATATGTATTTTGGATATGTCATATATATGATAAAATAAAATTATATTGGAATAGAATCATCTTCAAATGATATGGAACAGAAACATGTTCAACAAATATGTGAAATAACCTCATAAAATTGATGTTTTAAACATTATATGAATAAGAGAAAGCACATAAACATGGAACAAATATTATGCAGTATCCATGCCAGAGGATAATTCAGAAAACATGGTAAACATATTCCATTAACCCTAATGTAAATATCATAGTCTAATATGGTTTTTAATGTCATAAATGAGGCAGAAATCAAAAATGAAAAAAAATATGAAACGTTCTAACTGTAGTATTACCTTGCAATTACAACTATCAAATTCAGTCAATTTTTTCACTCTTCATTGTTGAGTTCTCCATTAATAAGAGTCAAATCTGTACATAATTATTAAAAAACCAATTACAGAACATGATAAAACAATTTTTTATCAACATTCAGAAGGTATTATGTTACCTAACATGATTCATTGACATTTCGAATAAAGAACACTGATCAAAAAATTTTGTTTCAATGAAACTAGTTCTAAGTAGTTGGAAATCATGTACCATCTGATTTTAAAAAACACATAATTTAGTTAATATAGATGGATTTTATATTTAATACATACTAGTTGATAGTGGTGTTTTTTACATTGTAAAAATGGATCAACAAACGTAATAAATGGAAATGTAAAAACTAATAAACTTCTTATAGTTAGTTTCATCAATTGGTTGAACATTAAGCATGCATGTAAACATGAACTGAAACATCAAAACAGCTCAAGAGTGTCGTGTTGTTTGTTTTAATGCTCACCTGAATAGAGATAAGTAAAAGGTAAGCGTAGTTTACAAAAACATATATTTTTTTCACTAATCTGTAAAAACAATTCATAAGCGTGGGTAGTTTTTTCAAGGAGTGAATATCTATAAAGACACTTTAAGAAGTTATTAATCCAAGTGAAATTACAAAGTGATGAAGTGGTCATGTTTAGTGTACATATATAGTGTTATAATTTCTGGTTAAACTAGTATATGTGCTGTGGATATGTCATAGATATGAGAAAATAAAATTCTATTAGAACAGGAACATGTTCAAATGATATGGAACAGAAACATTTTCAACTAATATGTGAAATAACCACATGAAATAGTTGTTTTAAACACTATTTGGATCATAGAAAACAAATAAAAATGGAACATTTATTAATCAGTATCCATGCCAGAGGTGTAACACTCCATGCTTCCATGGTATGCTTCTCTTTGAATAATATAGTACTGTGTGTTGTATGCAACTTGGAGTTCTAACACACACCACAACCAATCAATCTAGCCGTTATGAATAGTAATAACCAAATTTTGAAAGTATATACATTTTATCTTTAAAAATAAACTTCATTTTAGGATTTGGAATATTGAAATTATCATAAGGTGAATTTTTGGTAATTTTCTAATAACATTCATATTTTGATGAATAGTGAAAATTACTAAATTTTAATTAAACAAATCTTTTTTAATCATATTAATTAATAGTGATAAATTATGAATTTGAGTGGTTTTAAAGTATATATAAAATATATTTTTACCATTTAATACAATTTTGGTCATTTGACATAATTTCACATTTAAACTGGACATAAACAAATGTCAATCTTTTGATAGGTATTATCTCTTAAAACACGCTTCTGGTTTTGACAGGGAGAATTAATTTTAAATTAATGTCTGCCACTTCTATGTTTTATATTTTTAAAAATGGATTCCATATTTGGAATCAGGATTTCCAAATTGTGTAAATTGATAAATTTTGTTTTTATACATTTTGAATAATTAATTCGGTAAATATTTTATTTACCATGGTTAATGGGTAAATCTAGTAAATAAGGGTACAAAATAATGTTATAATAATATTAAATTACCCTAAAATGTGTCCTAACACTATTGGATGATACATGTACGACCATGGACATCTTTGGGTCTATTTTGGGACCCTATGGATCCACTTTTATGTGATAATAACACTTTATATTAATTATGTAAAAGTAAATACAAAAATGAAAAAAGCATATATCTTTTAGAAAAACAATTTTTACATAAGGTTATATATGTTATATTTTTAACTATTAAAATTAATTAGAAAGATAAATAGATTTCATACATTATGGTATTTTATTTATAATTTTTATACATTTAATAATTAAATTTATTTGTTACACAATAATGATGCATTATTTTACTTATTAATGATAGAATAAAATAATTGGTATTAAAAATGATAAAATAAATATAATTTGAAGGTTTTGATGCCATCCAAGAATTTTATAGTTCTATATGACATGTTATGATCGATTAAATGAATTTTTTTCTGAATTAATAACGTTCTTAATACTTTAACAAAAATCAATTATTAAATAGTGTCAAAATTGACATAAATGAGTTTTTAAAACAAATATTATATTATTAATTAATATTATATTCCTAAAAATATGAGGTTCTCTCAAAGGACTTATATAATGATAGGTGTATCACTAATGGACCACTTGGGTGTCTCTTGGAAGTATATAGTATGTTTATAAACTATATAATTCAAAAATACAATGAGACATTGTAAATGTCAAACTATTTAACTAAGAGTTAAATAAAAAAAGATAAAGTTCATATAGTTACCCAAACCTGTCTAAAACCTATTGGTTGAGTGGTTTGCGACCTATCCCCACCTTAACCTCTGAATAATCTACTTTTGAGCCATTATAAAATTAATATTAATTTATTATAAAATAATATTTCTAGCCTTTCCTAAAGAGCCCCTCCTCCCCCTTATAAAAAGACACAACTTATAACCAATTAATCACACCTCTCAAGCCTTTTGGCTCGTCCATACTAGGACCAATTAAACTCCCTACATCCCTCTCCTCCTCCTAGAATCCTTACCATAAGTAGAAGGAACTTCAAGAGTCCTTTTGGTTCAAACCAAAGGGAGTTTCCCAAATTAAAGGTAATAATTTTATTAACTTCTTTTCTTTTATATCACTTCTCTAACCACTAAAATATTTTTATTCTTTTATTTTGTAACAAAACCATTATCCTCAATATACTAGGATGTTTTTATGAGATTTATTCGAACTACGCTTACACACACCTCGATATAATGGGTGAAGAACATAATGTTTCTGTGGATGACAACCAAACGCCTCACGAAACAATGATTGTTCAAATTATCTCATACCGCCGCTCATGGTGGAAATTATGATGGAAGTTTAATTAAATATTCTATTTATGATATTTATTATATATATAAGCTTCTGAAACTCCATTTTATAACATACCATTATTCTTTTCATGTTGTGTATATATACAATAATTTCATTTGAGGAAGTGCGGACTACCGCCCCCTCAATGTAATATGACTCGCTCATACCATACATAGAATGTATAAAGGATGGTGTTAATGAACATAAGTAACATATATAAAATATTATATTATACTAGAAAATAATATACCTATGTATCATTTGGTTTTTATTCACTTTAAAGTGAAAAATGAAATGGAAGTAGCGTTCGTGCGTATGTACGGATTACCGTCTCCACGAACGCGACGAGATACATTATCCATCATATCCATTCAAGACTAATTTTCATTTGATGATTAAAAATAATTTTTAAGGACTTGATATGATTATGGATATTAATAAGATAAAACCTAACCATAACAGACATAGCTTATGTAACAAAACATATAAAAGAAAACAAGTAAGTTAACACCCGAAACGACAATAATAATAAAATATTATAAACAAGAACTATTAGAAGATCATATATGATATCATAATTATGAATATGGATATTTTATAATTTAATAATAGTGTTTTAACTATTATACATGATTTTAACATACCATCGACTATGGAAAAGTACAAGGTATGGGTTAATTTCTCAATCTCACTAGTCTCCCGGATTGTTTATGTGTAAGTATTTACTCGGAAATTTTTATCATCCAAGTCCATTTTTCATAAAAATGATTTCAAAATGAATATTTTAAGGATATGTGAAATGTACTCTTTATCAAGATCATAATTATAAATGTTTTAGATATTTATCTTTCTAAATCTTTTTAATTAATGTCCATATTTTTAAAATGATTTTCAGGATTTATTTATATGGAAATGAATGTTTTCAAATGATAATTATTTTCAAAAGTTTCAAAGTGGTATGAGAAACATTGATTGAAAAATCTCTTTTCAGTTAATTCCATTATAGATGTGTGACTTTTCAATGATTTCAAAAAAAGAGATATTTCTCTCAAATAGTTTTGATTTCATCTATGTCAACATCCTTTGATGAATTTTAAGATTATTTGAAGTTGATTTATTATGATACAAAACATCCATATTTTATTGATGGTTTTGTTATATGTTTTATTGTGGATGTTTTATTTTTGTACCATTTGTTGTTTATGAAGAAAGTATTGATATTTCGTAAGCTATTTTTAACATGAATGTTTATGTTATGTTTAAACCTGTTCATATGAAGAATGCATTGGACTTAATAAGTGACAGGTGGAGCCCGTTATAGCTCCTAGATGCATCGATAGGTCTAATGAGATAATCTAGTGTCTTGGAACAAGGCTTTGAAAAAATCTTATTTGTAGTCTTGGCACAAGGACTTTACTATGTGTTTATGATATTCTGGAATTATGCATTCCATATTTATGAAAGTAGTTATTGATATTTCATGTGATTATTGGACTAGTAGAATATCCATGTGAATAAGTAAATGAAATTATTTCATTTTATCTTTTCTATATTAGGTTGAAGTTCAAGTTTAAAAGGCTTTTGTTTTAGTTATACATTGCCTTAAATGTTAATGTATATTTATGAAAGTATCTGCTATATTGTTATCCTTACTGAGCATCTGAGCTCAAGCCTTTCAATGTAATAATTTTTCCTAGGATGTGAAGAATTATTTTATGAATGTCCTGCAGGGAATGTATGAGGGGATCTGAAGACAAGATATTGTTGTAGTTTTTTTTTCACTTCATGATATAATGCATGACTTATGAATATATCTATTGTTTCCAGGGCTACTAAACTAATAGATCTTTCGAGGCTTGATATTTTGGGATCATGCCAATGTTATATAATAATGCACCAACTCAAGGAAACTAGGGTCGGGGCGTTACAGTTAGTATCAGAGGAAATTTAGTACAAACCATGAAAGCTGGATTTAGATAAACTCTAATTAGCGCACATAGACCTAAGATGGACTTTGAGGATTATTATATATAAACTCTCTAGAATTTTGGTATTGTAGAGATTTTGTGAGTTTTTCGAGCAATACATCCCTGTCTGGATACGAGCAGTTAGAGGAGGCTCTAGCGCAGATGTACCTAGGAGTAAAACCCGAAAACACCGCTTTGATCTAGACTTGAATTGGAACTGGTGCACGACAATGGGCCTTGTTGCACTCTTGGTTACGACACTCCGGGGGGATATTCTTAGGATAATTCTCATTTTCTTTACAAACATTATGAAAGGTTTATGAGTATATACTTCCTCAATGAAAACATTTTTTATGATTATGGATTATATCCATAAATAGTTCAATTTATGTTAAGTGTTTTAAAAGTATTTATTTATGTATTAGGATTCATAAACCAATCTAGTGTACGCCATTGTATAGAAATGGTTCCCAATAGATGTAATGTGAACTCCAGCAATACGTATGATCCAAGGAGTAAGAAGGATCATATCTTTCTCAGTATTAAGATATCATTTATAAGGGAAATTTCTCCCATGTATTATCAACATATGAATAAATAATATCATGAGTTAATAAGATAAGTAAAGAATTCTTTGAGTCATATGGCTTTGAAGGGAAGAAATAGAAGAAAAGGATGAAAGAGAGAAAGATGGATAATGGGAAGAGGGAAAAGAATAATTTTCCCATATGTGATAACTGTGGGAAGAAACACCCTGGAAATTGCCTGAAGGGAATGGGATTTTTTTATAAGTGTTGAGAACAAGGACACCATGTATGTGTCTACAAGGGTAAAAAAAGTTTCAAATGTTCAGTACTTCATCTGTAAGGATTTGAGACACTACGTGAACCAATGTCAAAATCATCAGAGTATGCCCTAAAAGATGCTATTGGATAATAATAAAGTTATGATACTACCTCAGATGAAGAAGAATTACTATTGTTCTTATGTTGTTATAGGAATATTTCATTTGAGTGTTGTATCAACAATATACTGGTTATATGAATTATGGAGATAAATTAGGATTGTACTGTAGTACTATTTCATTGAGGATTTGAGCTTTTATGGTACTAAGAAAAGTGACTCTACAAAGAGTTAAACTATTTGAAAATTACATGGTTTAAGGAAATATAAACCTTAATATGGCCGTAATATTGAGGTACTGATTTTGGAATAAGAGATGGTTGATTTGGGTAAATTATATTGGATATTATTGACAGCCATAAAACAGATTAATGATTTGTATATTCCATCATTGTTAGAGTTTACAACATTTTTGGATGGATGAATTATATAAAATATTCTATAAGGAATAAGGGAGTATGAATGTAATCAATAAGGTTTTATGGTAATTCAGGATGTTTCAATGTTTTAAAAGAATACATGATGAAGGTATTCAAATGTTATTATGTGGTAAGTAGGATCTACATTATGTTTACCTTCCATATAAATTTTGGACTGAGAGTTTGGACAGAAGTATTTTTGATAATTATAAAGGGTTCAAAGGATTATTTTGTTAATGTTGTTTTTGGATATATATAAAAAGGACAACACATAGACCATGTGATAACTCTTCGCGTCGGACAAAGAAGCGGGAATTGAACCCACAACCATAGTGTAATTGGGATTTATTGCCTACCACTATACTACGTGAATTCCTTGGAGTTTATAATGTAGTTTTAATTTTTTAAAAGTTCTGATAGATGAATTATAAATTTATTTTTGGAACCCTACACGGTTAGGATAAATAGAGTATTTTTGAGTTCTATTACCTTTTTAAGTTAAAGATGGGTTTGTGGTACAAATTCAGTAAAGAATGAAAGTCTACATGACAAGTAAGTACATTTACTTATGGTATTAGTAAATCTCATAAATAAATTCCTCATCTTTATGAAAGGTAACTTAGAAAAAAAAGTTGTTGGTTAACTTTTCCTACTGGGGAATCCAGGACTGTTTAACCAATCACATGTTTGTGATTTTCTGGTAGTTTACTTTCTCCTAATCCGGTTTTCTACAACTCTCCATCAGACCATGATGTTTTGTTTCGCCTCCATATCCATGTTTTAATAGAATTCTAGTATGGTCTATCTCGAGTGACCTTTGTACATCTATTTCTTTCATTTAAAGTTATATTTTTATTAACCCTATTTCCGATATGGGTTTTCGAAAAAGCTATCTTATATTTTTATCCATTTATTTTCAAATAAAAATTTCAAATTCCAAGGACACAATTTATTGAAGAAGGGGAGAATTTAACACCCCAATCTTCCACGATATGCTTTTCTTTGAATAATACAGTGGCGTGTTTTATACACAACTTCGAGTTCTAACACACACAACAACCAATCAAACTAGCCGTTATGAATAGTAATACCCACTTTTGGAAATTGTATACATTTTATAATTCAAAATGTACTTCATTTTTGGATTCGGAATATCAAAATTATATTAGGGTGAATTTTTGGTACTTTTCTAAATACTTTCATATTTTGAGGAAAAGTGAAAATTACTAAATGTTAATTACAAACAACTTTTTTAATCAAAATAATTAATAGTAATAAATTATGAATTTGAGTGGTTTTAATGTATATTTATAATATATTTTTACCATTTAATACAATGTTGGTTATTTGACTAAATTTCACATTTAAACCAGACATAAACAAGTGTCAATCTTTTGATAGTCATTATCTTTTAAAAACATACTTTTTGTTTTGACAGCGGGAATTAATTTTAAATTAATTTCTGCCACTTCTATGTTTTGAATTTGGAAAAATGGATTCCATATTTGTAATCAAGAAGTCCAAATTGTGTAAATAGGAAACTTTTATATTTAGACATTATGAATAATTACTTCGGTAAATATTTTCTTTACCATGGTTAAAGAGTAAATCTGGTAAATAAGGGTAAAAAATAATATTACAATAATATTAAATTACCCTAAAACGTGTCCTACCCCTATTGAAAGATACATGTCTGACCATGGGAATCTTTGGGTCTATTTTGGGACCCCATGGAGCCACTTGTAAGTGGTTATGACACTTTATATTAATTATGTTAAAGTGAATACAAAAATTCCATAAGCATATATATTTTAGAAAAACCATTTTTACATAGGGTTATATTTTTTATATTTTCGACTATAAATATTCATTATCATGATAAAAATATTTCCAACATAATGGTATTTTATTTATAAATTTTAGACATTTAATAAATAAATTTATTTATGACACAATAATGATGCAGTATTTTCCTTATTAATGAAAGAATCATATCATTGGTATTATTAATGATAAAATTAATATAATTTGAATGTTTTGATGCCATACATGAATTTTATAGGTCCATATGACATGTTAAGATTTCTTAAATGAATTTTTTTGAATTAATAAATTTTTTAAGACTTTAACAAAAAATCTATTATTAAATAGTGTCAAAATTGACAAAAATGAGTTTTTAAAACAAATATTATATTATTAATTGATAATTTATTCCAAAAAATCCACAGTTAGGAAAAAGTACTTATATAATTATAGGTGTATCATCAATGGACCACCTGGTTGTTTCTTTCAAGTATATAGTTTGTTTATTGACTATATAATATTAAAATGCCAAGAGACATGATAAAAGTCAAACTATTTAACTAAGAGTTCAATCAAAAAGATAAAGTTAATATGATGACCCAACCCTATCTAAAACCTATTGGTTGAGTGGTTTTAGACCAATCCCTACATTAGCCTTTAAATAATCCATTTTGGATCCATTAGAACCTGAATATGAATTTATTATAAAATAATATTTATAGCTTTTCCTAAAGATCCCCTACTCCCCCTTATAAAAGGACACCACCTCTAACCAATTCCTCACACCACTAAACCTTTTGGCTGGTCCAACCTATGACCAATTAAATTCACTAAATCCATATACTCCTCCTAGAAGCCTTAACTTAGGTATAAGTCACTTAAAGAGTCCTTTTTGTTCATATCAAATGGAGTTACCTAAATTAAAGTTAACAATTTCTATTAACTTTTTTTCTATTATATCACTCCTCTAACCCCTAAACTCTTTTTATTATTTTCTTTTGTAAAAAATCAAGTATACTCAATATACTTGGATGTTTTTATAAGAAGTATTAGAACTACACTTACACACACCTCCATCTAATGGGTGAAGAACATAATGTTTCTATAGATGACAACCAAACGCCTCTTGAAACGATGATTGTTCAAATTATCTCCTATCGCCGCTCATGGTGGTCATTATGATGGAACTGTAATTAAATATGATATTTATGATATTTATTTTATATATAAGCTTCTGAAATTCCATTTTATAGCATACTATTATTCTTTTCATGTTGTATATATATACGATAATTTCATTTGAGGAAGTGCGGACCACCGCCCCCTCAAAGTGATATGACTCGTTCATACCATACATGGAATGTATAAAGGATGGTGTTAATGAACATAAGTAACATATGTAAGATATTATATTATACTAGAATAATAATATACGTATGTATCATTTGTTTTTTATTACTTTTAAAATGAAAAATGAAATGTAAGTAGCATTCATGAATATGTACGGATTACCGTCTCGACGAATGTGATGAGATTCATTCCCCATCATATCCATTCAAGAATAATTTTCATTTGATGATTAAAAATAATGTTTAAGGACTTGATATCATTCTGGATATGGATAATATACATCATATCCATAACAAACATAGCCTACATAACAAAAAATATAAAGGAAAATGAGTAAGTTAACCCCCGAAACAACAATAATACTAAAATAGTATTAAAAAAGCATTAGTAGAAGATCATATATGATATAATAATTATGTATATAGTTATTTTATAATTTAATAACAGTGTTTTAACTATTATACATGAGGCTAACATACCATCTACTATGGAAAAGTACATGGTAAGTGTTAACTACTCAATCTCATTATTATCCGAGATTGTTTATGTGTAAGTATTTACTGGGACTTTTTTATCATCCAAGTCCATTTTTCATAAAAATGATTTCAAAATGAATATTTTAAGGATATGTGAATGGTAATATTTATCAAGATCATAATTCTAAATGTTTTAAATATTTATCTTTCTAAATCATTTTAATTAATGTCCACGTTTTTAAAATGATTTTAGGGATTTATTTATATGGACAAGAATGTTCTGAAAGGATAATCCTTTTGAAAAGTTTCAATGTGTTATGAGACAGTTTGATTAAAAAATATCTTTTAAATTAATTCCTTTATAAATGTGTGACTTTTCAATGATTTCAAAAAAAGAGATATTTCTCTCAAATAGTTTTGATTTCATCTATGTCAACATCCTTTGATTAATTTTAAGCTTATTTGAAGTTGATTTATTATGATAAAAAACTTCCATATAGTATTGAAGGTTTTGTGAGATGTTTGACTATGGATGTGTTATTTTTGTACCATTCATGGTTTATGGAGAATGTATTGACAATTTGTATGCTAGTTTTAATACGAATGATTATGTTATGTTTAAACATGTTCATATGAGGAATGCATTGGACTTAATAAGTGACGGTGGAGCCTGCTATAGCTCCTCGATGCATCGGTAGGTTTAATGAGACAAACTAGTGTCTCAGCACAAGGCCTTGACAAAATATTATTTGTAGTCTTGGAACAAGGCCTTGACTATGTGGTTATGATAGTCTTGAATTATGTATTCCATCATTATGAAAATAATTATTGATATTTCATGTGATTATTCGACTAGTAGAATATCCATGTGAATATGTAAATGGAATTATTTCAATTTATCTTTGCCATATTATGCTGAATTTCATGTTTAAAAGGAATTTTTAGTTATAAATTTCCTTAAATGTTTATGTATATTTATAAAAGTTTCCGTTATATTGTTATCCTTACTGAGCATCTGAGCTCACCCCTTTCAATGTTATAATTTTTCCCAGGATGTAAAGAAGTATTTTTGGAATGACCTATAGGGAATGTATGAGGGGATTTGAAGACAAGATGTTTTTGTAGTTATTTTCACATTATGATGTAATGTAAGAATTATGAACACATCTAGTGTTTCCAATGCTACTAAACTAACCGATCTTTCAAGACTTGATCTTTTGCGATCATGCCAATGTTATTTAATAATGCACTGACTCTGGGTAACTAGGTTCGTGGCGTTACAAGAGGATAATTCCGAAAACATGGTAAACATATTCCATTAACCCGAATGTAAATAGAATTTTCTAATATAGTTTTGATTGTAAAAAAATAATACAGAAATCAAATATAAAAAAATATGAAATGGTCAAACAAAAAAATATGAACCGACCAAACCAGTATTTGTGGTGTGGATATGTCATAGATATAAGAAAAAAATTATATTGGAATGGAAACAAGTTAAAATGATATGGAATAGAAACATGTTCAACTAATATGAAAAATAACCACAAGAAATGGATGTTTTAAACATTATATGGATTAGAGAACACACATAAACAAGGAAAAAATGTTATGCAATATCCATGCCAGAGACTAATTCAGAAAAAATGGTAAACATATTTCATCAACCCTAATCTAAATAGAATATTATAACACAGTTTTGAATGTAAAAAATATTGTAGAAAGAAAATATGAAAAAAAATATGAAATGATCAAACTTTTGTATTACCTTACAATTACTGCTATCAAATTTCATCAATTTCACAAGTCTTCTTTGCTAAGTTCTCCATCCATAAGAGTTGTACCTGTACATAATGCTTAAAAACCAAATTTCAGAACATTAATAAACATAGTTTTCTCAAAATTAAGAAGGTATTATGTTACCTAACATGATTATTAGGCATTGGGACTAAAGAACCCTGATCGAAAAATATTGTTTAAATGAAAAAAAGTTATATGCTGTGGGAAAAATGTACCTTCATATTTTAAAAAAAAAACGCTTCATTTAGTTAATATTGATGAATTTTTTATAGAATACATACCAGTTGATAGTAGTGTTTTTCAATTCTAAAAATAGACTAATAAACGTAATAAATAGCCATGTAAAAACTTATAAACTTCTTACAATTAGTACCATCAATTGCTTCAAAATTTAGCATGCATGAAAACATGAACATAGCCTTCAAAGAAGCTCAATAGTGTCGTGTTGTTGGTTTTAAAAGCTCACCTAAATAGAGACAAGTAATGGGTACGTTTAGGGATTTCCAGATTTTTTTCACTGATTAGATACATTTACCCATGCCAAGATGCTTGAGAAGAGAGTTTTCAACCACTTAAGAATACCTGGCAACATGAAGTTGAGTTAAAAAATATATATGATGATAGACTGAATCATGGTGTATCATGAGAATAAATATCACCATTATATTCATCATCGAAGCTATATATATATAATAAATACATTTTCTTAAAATTTTAAATTTTCCATAAATTAAAATACCTTTAGTAAAGGGAATTTAATCGGGATTCCACACCAGATTTCTAAACCCTCACCTAGTTGATGCCTTCGACTGATGTTAGGCTCATAAAATTGATTACCCTCAGGTTTGTGCCTATATGTAATCATAGAAGAGACAAAATTATATAATCAATCATTATATACAAAGAAATAGAAATCTGTATGGACAATACCTTGAGGTGGGAAGTTCACGGAGAAGATACAATTGAAAATCACCTTCAAATCATCAATGGTCACCCCTAAAAGGAATCTAGAATTTATCATGCCCCAATGTTGGGATCGCATGGCATATGATGAGATAAGCATGTTCAATCTCTATAATACATGATCCACTGGTCTAAAATGCATGTTCCACTATAAAAAATGATCTACTACTCAAATTAAAAACATGACCCACCACCAAAAAAAATGCATGGCCCAATTCTCATATAAAAAATATGTTCAACTTCTCATATAAAAACATGTTCCACTGTTCTAAAATATTCGTCCAATACTAAAATAAAAAACATGATTCAACCCACTGGTCATAGGAAATTAAAGATCCACTACTATAAAAAATGTTCTGTCGGTCTAATACATGTCAGGTCATATTTAGTATAACTAAATGTAACTAATAACTCAAAAAAAATGAAATGATGAACAACTAAATAATATGTCACTAATCCTATCTTCCCCCAAAATCTAGTGTTAGTCCATCATGTCACCTATTATGCATGATCAAAACCATGCATCACCAAAGAGGAATGGTTCATTGAATTTCGGATTATGAATTTAAATATAGTTTTATTATGTGTTACATTTGGATGTTTAATTCTTCATGACCAATATTAAAAAAATTTACAGAAAATAAAGCTTTTGTATTACCTGGATTTTTATTTCTGATTTATAGTTGTGGAATAAAGGGTAATGATACAAAAGTTTGAGCACCTTCATAATCATCAAACATATTTACGTACCGATACAATAATGTTTAAAAATAAGAATCCAAATTAATGAAGTTTTTCATGAAATGATTATGTATTTAAACCTCATATATTATAGGGATTCATTCAGTACATACTAATACCGCATATCAAAATAACCATATCAACCTCCTATGGTGATCATATGTAATTTGGAAGCAGTTTTTCATAAGTAATATAGATACACTTATTAAGAAGAAATACGTAATAGAAACTCCCCTACTACCGTATTGAAACTCATGGTTTTTGAATATTACCTTGGCCATATTAAAGTATTCAAACCGTATAGCCTATCAATATTCATTCAGTACATATTATTTTTGAATATCAAACTACCCGTATCAACCTAAAATGGTGATCATTAGCAATCTGGAAACACTTTCACATAAGAAACATGGAAATGGTTTTTCATATGAAATGTGCAAACACACTATGTGTGAGTTGTAGGGAAACTGGTGAATAATAAATCCATAAATAAATATGTTCAAGTAATATAGAAACAATTACATATAAAAAATCTTGAAACACTAAGTTTTTCATAACGTGTAAGAAATTATGTAAATTTCATGGCCATCTGAATGCAGTTGAACCTAATTTATATATCGAAATAATACAATGGCATGGTAGGTATAACTATATAAATATGTCAGTGGGGAAAAAGCATTATACAAGATAGAAGGTTTTCCTAAAACACATTCCTCTTCCAATTATTTTCTTATAGAAGATTAATCGACATTCCTAGTTGAATTTCATTAACATCCCCAATGATGACCATAAGTTCCACAACTCAAATAAAACACCTGATCCACTACAAAATTAATTATCCACTACCCAAAAAATTGAATGGTCCTCTTTTCATATAAAAAACATGTTCAACATCTCATATAAAAAACATGTTCAACTGCTCTAAAATAATTATCCATTACTAAAATAAAAAGCATGATCCAATCCACTGGTCATAGGAAATGCAAGATCCACTACTATAAAAAATGATCCATCGGTCTAATACATGTCAATTCAAATTTAGTATTACTAAATGTAACTAATAAATCAAATAAAATTTAATGATCAACAGCTCCATAACATGTCACTAATCCAATCTTCCACCAAAATTTAGTGTCAGTCCATCATGTCACCTATTATGCAGAATCAAAACCATGCATCACCACCGTGGAATGGTTCACTGAATTCCTACTTATGACTTTAAATACAGTTTTCTTATGTGTTACAATTTTATGTAAAATTATTCATGACAAATATTATAAAATTTACCGAAAATAAAGCTGTTGTTATACATGGATTTTCATTTCTTTGTTGTAGTAGTGGAATAATAGGTAATGATCCAGGAGTTTGATTACCCTCAAAATAATCAAACAAGTTTACCTATAGATACAATAATGTTTAAAAATAAGAAGACATACTAATGTAGTTTTACTACATAAAATTATGTATTGAAACCTCATATCTTATAGGGATTCATTCAGTACATACTAATACCACATGTCAATATAACCATATCAACCTCCTATGGTGATCATAAGAAATTTGGAAGCATTTTTCCATAGGTAATATTGAAATACTTATTAATAAGAAATACATAATCAAAATGCATCTACTCCCATTTTGAAACACATGGGTTTTGAATTTTACCTTGGACATATTAAAGTAGTCAAACCTCATAGCCTATCAAGATTCATTCAGTACATACTATTGTTGAATATCAAACTATCCATATCAACCTAAAATGGTGATCATTAGCAATCTAGAAACACTTTTACACAAGAAACATTGAAAAGTATATGCATATGAAATGTGAAAAAACACTATGTGTGACAAATTCGCAATAATTTGAATAATCAATCTATAAATATCTCTATACAAGTATTATTGAAACAGTTACATATAAATTTTTAGGAAACACTGAGTTTTTCACAATGTGTAATAAATTTTGTAAATTACGTGGCCATCTGAATGCAAGTGCACCTAATTGATATATCCAAGTAACACAATTATATGGTAGGTAGAACTATATATATATGTTAGGATATAACATTATCCACGTCAGAAGGTGGCCCTAAAACACATTCATCCACCAATGATTTTTTTATAATAAATTAATCAAAATTCATAGTGGAATTTCATTGACATCCCCAATGATGCCCATAAGTTCCACTATTACTAAAACAAAAATTCTAACCTAAACTGATTAATAAATTAGAAAAACCTAATGACGTGATGCACCACATCAACATTAAAATAAAAACATAACCAAATATCATCTCCAAAAATATTTAGATTTATTTTATGTGAATATAATCTTGACAATTTTAACAAATCATACTTGATATCATACATGGATTCATTCAGTATATTCTAATTATCGGTTCTCACTAACCCAAAAAGTGAAGAATTTGAAAAATGTTGTATATTATAATTATGGATATGAATTTATCAATATCAACCTACAATGTGTACCATAAGCAATCATGAAACTAGTTTTTATATGTAATATGTAAATGGTCATATATATGAAACATGTAAAAAAAATTGTTTTAGAAACTCAGAAATAGTTGTATAAGCAATCCATAAAAGCGATAATTGCTATGAAATTTAACAAAACAAAAATCTAACACAAAATTTTTTGTTTCTAAATTTTGTTGTAGTTATGACAAAAAAATATGAAAACATTTTTGTATAAGAAAACACTTATGTACAACAAATCTTAAAACAATTAAGTATATGCATTCTACAATATGCAATATGAAAAAACATTATATATAAGAAATCTACAAACAATAATTTATGGAATATTTTTAAGAAATATGTAATATTAAAGCGCTTATATATAAGAAACCTTATAACACTTATGTATAAGAAATATTCAAATAATTTCAGTTGATAGCCAATTGAAATGATTAAATGAATTGTATGTTTTCATTATATAAAAATGGAAATGATCACAAAAAATGAATATTTTTCAATTATAATATTTCAATACAAATAACAGGAAATCAAGAGTAAAGTTATATACCTGACTGGATGAAATATGCATTGTTGATTTAACATACCCATTTTCAGTGAGTCCACTATGCATTTAATCAAATACATTTATATTAATCGAATACATTTATAAAAACACCAATTTAAATATTCATGATTGAAACAAAAAAAATTGTGTATTAAATCAAATCAGTTACGTATACCTAAAATGAAACACACATTGATATGGTGGAGGAAATCTATATCAACCATTGAAAAAAATTTAGATGGATAAATATTGACTGAGAAGATGAAGTACATGAAATAATTGGTGATTCAAAATTGAGATGTATTGTATTAATGATTTAATAATCCATATGTAGCTAGAAAAACTAATTCTTGGAGTAAACTAAAAACCATTCTAGAAAAGTATGAGAACCCACCATTTTTGAAGCACTAAATCATATTACAGCATGCAAAATTATTATGAACATAGTGAAATGAGTAACTATAAATCAAATATAATTGTTACCAAGAAACAATAGGGGAGAAAATACCATATTCTGGATGCATTTAGAGTTGGATGGATCTACGCTCAGTGAAAATTTTGGACCGTTGTCTATATCTGCAAAATAACATAATTGGGAGATAGATTTTCAATGAAAAAAGATGATTTTTGTGATGGTGAATTGAATTGAAATGAAGATGATGATCGTGCTACACCGTGGTAGATCTCAAAGGAGACAACTAATATTGGGAACCCAAGGAGATGGCGTGGTATTTTTCTAATGGGAAGGGAGTGGGTTGGAGGGATTGATGGCGGCAGGAGGAAGATTGCATTGTTGGATGATGACAGTAGTGCTTGAAGGATACGAATAGTATGAGGAAATGTAGGAGATGGGAATCTGAAGTTCTAATGTTGTAAACGTACACTAAATACATATAATTGTAGAAGATGACTCGATACGATAAAGGAGTGAAATGGAAAGGAGGATGAAGAAAGTGGTTTGTGGGAAGACCTAGATGAGGGAATGTGAAATCGTACTGAAAACCATAGTAGAAGAGAGAAAAAATCGATGAGGCTTCGGGTTTGGAGGGTGGGGGTTTCAGGAACCCTAACTGATGGATAGGGAGATACCGTAAGAACTATTTTTGAAGAGGATTAGCACAAAATGGTTCCCGATTTTGGAGGGAGAAATGGTTTTTTTGGGTGACATGGATGAATGTTGAAATGACACGTACGGTAAAATGTGTGTTGAATATTAATATCATTAGATATGGATTCTATAATTCCATGATTTGTATAGATAGTAAATACCTATTGTGGCCCCTAGATCATTTTATTAAGACATTTATAGCATAATATAAAAGATTTAAAGCACAATGATCCATTTATCATTATCCTTCCTTTTGAATCACTTGTATGTTTTTTGGGAGAGAGAAATATTATTTGAAAATTATTGAATATGGATATCTGAAAATATAATTAAAACACACAAACATGTTTGGAAATCCATGGGTTATATACTACCTTCCCCACTATGGAAAGGGGAGTGAAACATAATAAATATAATTAAGGCTGTCAAAAATGTGGATAGATATATTAACTTAAATTGTATTTTGTATGATCAAAAAAGTGTAAACAATGTTATTAATGAAACTCCCATGAATAGATAATGGAAATCAAGGAATAAAATTTATGATATGATCATGGGTAAGAGGATTTTGGATCTTGAATACTAACCCCGTTAATTGATGATAAACTAGAAACTAAGTGGTAAGTTTATTATTCTCTATGCTAATTAAGTTTTTTGAAAATTACTATGTGTGTATGATAACATGGATGGGAGGGGTAGTGTATAGTTTTGATGTCACTCTAATACTTAAATAAATTCAATTTTTTCAATTTTTTACTTTCATTATTCATTGTTTTTTAATATTATTAATATGTAAGTGATCTTATAGAAGAATCTAATGTAGAAATGGTTAAAATCTAATCCCATTAAATTAGAATAGGTACATTGTTCTATAAGGGAAAAATGATTCTCTGGAGGCTAAGGCAAACATATCCAAGAATAAAAAGAATAATGATACCAATTTATTTAGAAATGGAAACCCCACAAGAACATTTAATTACAATAATTACATAAATAGTTTCTTGAGAGAGAATATAAAAGTAAGAGTTAGTGTTCTAAAAAGAAAAACAATGAAATCTAGAATTATTAACATGAAGGAACAAAAATATATTTATACCCCATTATTTCATCATTATATACTCATTTTTTTCTTTATTTCTTATCTCAATATTGTTTATGAAATGTATTATATTTGTAATATTTATTTTAATTAAACACCAATTGTTCTCTATATTTTTACTTATGTAAGCATGAATAGTAAATTAAACAATCTTCCCCTATGGATATGACCATGGGAACTCGTTTTTAATGTGATGTGCAACTCCATTCACTTGTAAAAAATCTACGTGGTTTCACTACAATATTTAAACTCTTAATAATTTTCCCAATGAGACCATCATGAAATTATGATGCTAAATTAATGAACATAAAATTGATTGGAAATTCATGGATTATGAGGTATCAGGATATATAACCTAAGTTATTATTCATTGATTCATTTATGATTTTGTAATTTCATATCGATAAATTTCAATTTATCTATATGAAATATAAAATATGTGTGGTTGAATGAATAAGAAAATATGTAAATACAAAAACCTAAAAATATATGGATGCTTATTTCATGATTTTTTGTATTGGATTTTTGGGATTAGTTGGATCATATATACTAGAGATATGTTTTATTTTTTATAGTAATGAAGAATTTAGTCATTAATCCTATGATAATAAAATAGAAAAGATAATCTAAAGTAATAAAATTTAATATTTCCTTACGATATTTTTTATAAGGATAATCAAACAATTGAATTTTTTGTGAGTTGATGAAAATTTCATCTCACTATCTAGTTTAACAGAAATGAATATTAGAGGATGGTATAATTAATATGGATGTTTAGCTATAGAATCACATTCATATTAAAAGTCCAACCCAATTAAGTATATTTAAAGAATGATGTGTATATTATTTATGTTTTTTATTGATTGACAATTGAGAACCATTGTTATTCAAAATGAAAATATAAGAGAATGTGTTGAGAAAGTGGGAGAGGAAAAACGAGGAAATAATTTATTATAAAAAGAAAAATAAAACATACGAAATAACATCATTATCAATGGTTAAGAAATTATATCAAAATAAATTGGTATTCTATTTTTAGTATGAACACAAAAACACAAAAGTCTATAAGGGGAAACTAGTTATAAAGGGGTTTTAATAAACGAATGATGTGGAATAAAACGGATTTTTTCTGTTGTTGTTATTTTTAAGAATATTAAAGTTCTGTATAGAAATATAGTTTAAAATAGATAAAATTCATATAAAATTAATTTGAATACATTTTTTGCATGGAGTCTTGGAGAATGATATATATATGGTGAAACAAGGATAGATTTCTATGTCTTTGAAATATATTTCATATTAACAATAGTATATATGAAATGATTTAGGAACTAAAATAATGGAATAGAAATTTTGGTACAATCTTGGGAATAAATATTTATAAAATATGTGATATATAAAAATTGATGTATTTCAAAAAATTGACGATTATTATGTTTTACTATTACTATATGTGGGTGATAATATCATTATATGGAATAGTGATAAATGGATCAATGGTTTCAAGATTATATAATTGACTAAATATAATATAATGAATTTAAAAATGCATAATAATAATCATGGTTTTATTATAATCCAGTGTTATATCATTGTATCATTAAATAAATTAGAATCAAATAATATAGATATGGGTTGGAGAAGCTTTCACGTGCTGGATGAAAAATAATTTTCCATTTATAATGAATGTAATTTCAATTTATTAATGGAACATTCCTTGAATTAAAATGTTAAATGTGGATTCATGACATAAATTAAGAATGAATAATTTCCCACATTGACAGAATCACTTGTCCTAGAGAGTGTATGACATGACCTCATAAAAATACTATTATTCATAAGAGGCTAAAAAATAGTAGTGAGGACATAAATGATGATGTGGGGAGACTATGAATTTGGTAATAATATCCATACCTTAAAAATATAGTAAAACATAAATAAATATCCATAAAATAACATTAAAAAATAAAAAATAATTCTAGACAATAAAAAATAAATCCAATTAATAAAATTAACAAAACATAAACCCCAATGTTGAACTTCAACCATGTTTATAATAATAAATTAAAATAAATCAAAAAAATGAAATATATATGATTCCATACTAAAATTTCTTTATCCACTATACTCCACCTGATCATCAACTCAATGTATTTCCTTTTCAATTATCGGCATCTTTGACTATAAAATCTATACACACCTCAATATTCCCATGTAGCATGTGAGTATAAACCTATAAAGACCCCAAAAATTAGTCATACATATAATTGGATCAATATATAAATTTCAACTACATTTTTATAATGTAAATTCATAGATAACCAACCAATATAGAGTCATCAAGTGCTTTCAAAGCATCCGTGAACTACAACTCTTCTTGCTTTAGTTCTATTTTAGAAGTAAGTCCATGTGTAGTCAATGCATGACTTAGTTAAAAAAATATGATCTATTGGATGAATAAAGGTTTTTATCATACTATTCAATATCCAAGATACATATTTACTGAGAAATTACACACCCACCTTTAGTAGATGTCATGATAACCATATTTCATCTAAATTCAAGGCTTTTAGGTAAGCCATATAGATATGTGTCAAACCAATATCATGCTATCATGAACTAAATGATCATATATGTTAATCAAATATATTGGTATGGGGAATTCCATATTACCAAAATTCATATGTGAAGGAGAAATACGTAACTTCCATCCCAAGGGATGACACTACCCTTGTATGGGATAACTAGTTGGGTTAGAACATCTTGGCACCCTAAAACTAGCAATAGAGAATCCATACAAGCACTTAGTAATCATCCATAAAAAATAATTTAATAACAATTAAATATTCATATTATCTCATGTTCCCACAAATACCCTCATGTGAATCATACCAAGAATTGTTCCCACAATACACACACATACCCACATACATATCAGATCAAACAAGGATCACAATAGATATGTATGAATCCAAATAAATGTAATATCATAATATTTCATATAAGGTGCCTAAATGGTATGAAATTCCTGCCTTAGGAGTTCATTTTCAGAAGAAATAATTTTATTTATGGATCAAGTCCATTAAAACAATTCTCTATAATAAATCACAATTCATATCACAATGGATTATCGAATCATGTTAAAAAAAGAAGGAAATGATAAGATATATATATATATATATATAACGTACTTACCAAATAAGAACCACTATTGATGTTAAATATCGATATGGATAAAATAGAGATAAAAATTATCTACATCTAACCACCAATCCATTAATAATGAGGTAAATCCTCATTATATTTAATTATAATCCAAAAATATTGTTATAAAAAACTAGATCTATGAATCGATAACAAATAATATATGTGTTTTAATTGTGAAAATATTTTAAACATGATTTTCCTTATAGATTGAATATTTAAGGACTGAGGGCATGCTAATAATATTGTGAAATATGACTTAAAGTGGTAGATTTTTTAATTTTTGTTGAATTAGGGCCAATCTAAGAATGTGGGTTCCAAATAGAGTATTTAGAGGGAAATAACATGGTAACCCTTAATTTACATCCCATCTAAATCCCATTGATAGGCTGGTGGTTTAAACCTATTGGATGGTAGCTATAAGAAGATTATTGTGCTACTTTCTCAAAAGAAATCTGATCTATGGATACAAACTGTGTAAAAATGTTCCTCTATATAGGAGAATAACATCTTTCTTTGCCACCATTTTATAATTCATGTAGAATTGGATAGTTGATCAACTTCCCACAGCTCCCAACCTATTGGTTTAAGCCTATGTTCCAAAAAATTCGATATATGGTCCCCAATGGATCTAATATACATCCACAAATGGTAAAAAAACTCTTAAATATATATCCACACTCGAAACAATCATGTCTAAAAATTCATGGATGTTACAAATATCAACCTCTATGGACTTATCATTATTTGGAATTGTATCTTTGGGGTCTTCGTGAGGAACATGACATACCGATCCCAAATATCTAATTAACTATCACATGTCCCCTATTGGATATATCCACACTACCATGGAACTCAAACTACTGGAGCGATATTCTCTTGTAACACTTCCTCATTCCATCCAATGGATTCAACATGTCACGTCATGAATGGTTCATCATGGTCTAATCTAATACCATTACTATCAATAACATGTGCAAGTTTGGGAACATAATTCCCAATAAGAGGTGGATGGAAAAAAACATGAAAATAAAAACATTTGAATGGAAGATTTTGTTTGTAAGCTAATATCACTATTTTTTTATGATGTAGAATTTTCCAACAAACATTAATATTAACATTCCCAATTTTAGTAAATATTTACATCCCGACTATTGTGACACTTGTATGAATACTTTATCACCCATAATAAACTCTAATGGCCATCACCATTTGTCACCATATAAATACTGGTTACTATGATAGACAACAAAACACTTTTGAATCATCTTCACCCACTTGGATGTATCCAATACCAAACTCAGCATATTTATAGCTAGCTCACCCACCACATGACAACATAATGGTGATCGACCGGACAGTCTATAGAGAGACCCAAATAGATCCATATACATCTATGGATGAAAAATATTATTATAATATAACTATATAAAAGATATATGATCATTCCAGGTAACATTGGAATATAGACTACATTATCTGATCATATCCTCTAAATGATAGACCACACTTAGAAATTGTCTACTAGTCTATGGATAATATCCCACATTCTCCTTATGATTAGTCCCCATTGTATTTTTTAATCATTTCCCATATGAAATCTTGAGAACCTATCTAAATCTCATTCATGGATACATCCATACTGACTCATTGAGTTTATAACCATATATGATTTTTTGAAAAAAATAAAATAAAATGAATTTATTTGATAGCTTGTGTTACATGTAACATCGATATTAAATAAATCATAATATATGACTAAAATATAATTATTTAATTTGATAATTGTCTCCAAGTGGATTGATTTTGGGGTATGAATTGGACTAATTTATTTTTGAAAAATATGTTTTAAATATGTAAAATACAATTTCATTAGTCATCAATAAATTAAAAATGTAAATAAATTCAAATTAAAATTAAAGTATATATTTATATGAAAATCCATTTTTATGAGAGAAATGTCTGTTTATCATAATAAATTAAAATGGTCAATATTGATGAATTATTAAAATTAAAATTAAATATTATGTATCAAATCAAAGGCATTATAATTCATCTAGTATTTCTACCAGGTATGTGTTAAGAGTAAATCCATTGATATGCTTAAAATCTGATTTTCCTAAAAAGTGGTTTCCTTGATTGTGTTCCATTAAAATAATTTTTTATTTCAACATCTAGAAAATTTATTTTTAAAAATTATCTTAAATTATAAAATAAAATTGTAATAATTATCTTAAATAGAATTTCAAAGAATTTTCATAAAAGTGAAATTCTTCATTGAATAGTTAAAAATATTGTTTTTTAACTTTCCTTTTTAATTAATTGAAAATGTTTAACTGTTTAAATGAATTTTAATGTAAAATTATTTTAGTTATATTTATATTAGTCACTTTTATTTTAGTGTAATCATTTTTATGTTGAACTATGATATAATTTTTTATACACAAGGAAACATTTTCATTGAAAAAATGATTTTCATCATGTTTGCATGATACATTATAAATTAAATTCATCCACTTATAAGAATTTTATTTTCAAAAAAAGTATTAAATAAACATAATCCCAATAAAAAATATTTTTTTAATATGGTAAACATAATTTTTTGTCCCAAAAAATAGTAAAAATATTTAAAATTAATTATTTTGGTTAAGGCTAAAATGATGTCCACCACATTACATGAACCTGTTTGAAAACTAAATTTCTTATCACATATATTTTTTATTTGATAAATAATATATCATATTTAGAGTAACATTTTTTGAAATTTTAGAATATTTTTCATATTATTTTTAGGATTCACGTTTTAATTACCTAAGTAAAAACAACTAGTTATTATGGTAAAGAAAATGGTAAAAGTGAGTAACCTTATAGTAAAAGGCAAAAAATGATTAAAAAATATTTTTTACTTTTCAATATTTGGATCAACCTAAAATTATCTCTTGTATATTTTGGGTTAATTTTTGAGAATCATATTTTTAGTGTGACTTCCAATTATTGAACAGTTTGGAGTTTTTGAAACAATGTTACATTATAAATGTAAAAGGGAACCTCTTATCCTGTATTCATCTCAGAATTTTTTTTGGATTATGTAATACATGATAAAATATAATGATGAATTATTTTAACATGTTTTAGAGTACTTTCTTATTATAATACACTATATGTAAACCTTTAGTTGCGAACCAAAAGAGGTTGTCTGAAGAAGAGTTGACGTTCTTAATTGAGTGTTTTTAATTTATTAGTCAACCACCTTACAATTTTCTTCAAATATACTGAATTAATATCACTAGTATATTCTATATAGTAAATAATTGTTATATTAATTTAATAACCTATATTTATATACTCTTCCATAAATTTGGAATTGAAACCTTTGATCATGTGTTCGATGAAATGACACCTCGTGAAATGATGTAATTTTTTTCATCACTATCTATCATGGATGAATATGATGATTTATTTAACATATTTAAAAAAAATTATTTTTAAATAATTACACCTTTGTAATTATAATATCTTATATACCTTCTTACCGTCCATTCCTTTTGAAAAAGAGAAAGTCTCTAGTGAGTACGTGTGGACTACCACCTCAAAGAAGTGATGTGATACATATACGATTTTATATTAACATGGAAAAAAAATAACAGATTAAAAGAATATATAAGATATCTATTATATAAAAATAATTATATACATCTCTATTATTCTTTAACATTATTTTATTTCATTAATAAATAAATGAAAAAAATGTACATGCGTACATCTGGCCTATCGTGTCTATAAATAGTGTAGTTCATTTTAAATATATAATTTTATATATTAATTTATATATATATATATACTAAATATATGTTAAATATATATAATAATTAAAATTATATAGGTGTTGCAACAATTATTGTTGTAGAAGGAATAAATAACAAACAAAATATACATGAAAAATGAAGAAGTTCACTCTAAGAAAAACAATTTTTATTATATATTTATTAAAAAATAGGTTGATTTTTTTAAAAGTAATACCTATATAATATATGGTATGATAAATATAATTATATTTATATAATAAGTGGTAAATAAATCTATATTTATGAATCAAGTGGGTATGAAAATGTATGAAGAAATATATATTTGTGACATTGGACTTTCTTCTCACTTTTATTTCCACAGGACGCATGCCATATTAACCAAATTATTTTTTTGGAAAATCAATTATATTTTTATCATTGGTTGAAAATCCATTTTATTCCATATCCATGTTTTCAGAAAAAATTACAATTCCTTTAGAATTCATATTTTATTTATTAAAATAATTTTTACCAGTGATTAAATTTTCATAAAAGTTTTATTATTGTTATTATTATTATCCTTTTATGAATTACATATTATAATTTGGAATCAGGAATAAGAAAGAAATTATTGTTTTAATGTACAAAACAAACATCCACTGTAATTTCCACTAAATAATTTAAATATTCATTTACAAATTTAAAAGATTCTATAAAAGTAAATATTTTTATTTAATATTTGAGAATTTTGTATATTATAATTTTGTGATTCCAATTTGGAATGTGTATTTTACCCAAATAAATTTTCCATGTGATCATTTAGAATCATTTTCATCTATGACAAAATCCTTTAATTTTTAATAATAAATATTGTCTCATGATTTGAAGATAACATTCTTCCTTTTTCACTTTATGGTTTATTATATTGATGATAAATTTTTTATTAAATTCATTGAATTTTTATGGGTTATAATATGATGAGTTTTAAAAGTGATTACAAAACCAATTTACTTTGAATATGTTATACCAGATAAAGTTTTTTTAAAATATGTTTTTTTCATTGGTAATTTTATGAGGAAATGTTTATGAAAATTGTTATACTTTTTTTCTATACGATCAATATTTTTTTATCCTATGGAACACATATATATGATATTCCTTATGAGACATGTGGTTTGGGAATTATATTTCTCTCCAATTAATTGGGTAAATATGGATATTTAATGAGATAAATATGAATACAAATGGAAGTGAAACTAGTTTAGTAAGGGACTCTTTCCACTATGATTATATTGGAAATCATCTTTGACTACAATTATAGTTCATAGAATGAACATGTTCCACTATGGTTGTATTTTAAATGATTCTTCAATACATAGTAAATGACTTCTTATGTTAATGTGTATTCACGAAATCAATTTATTAATCCATTGTTAATGTCTCATAGATCATGTTCTCTATATCTGTCATGATTGATATTATATGATCTATCATGATTTATTCTATAAATAAATATTATCAAATATGTTTTGATGGGTATGGTCTAAGATTTTTTTCATATTCCCTTTATTGTATTGTCTTTTCATTCTTGTATTATCATCCATATATCCTTTGTTTAGCCTTAATAAAAATACTATCTAACCCTTTTAATAGATTCATTTCCCATGGTTATCAATAAATATAATAATTGTGATATGTCTAAAAAGCTTTTTAGTTATAAATAACATAGTAGTATATAATATTGTTCAATTATGAACCAAAAGATTATGTATATATGTTTCCAAATATATATATATACCTATAGGTTTTTGGAGTGGATATTTATATTATATAATTAAAATTTTTCTTATAATAGGCAATATTTATCTAAAAATATTATGAGGAATCGTACTTGGTATAATTAAATGGTTTATTCACCATTGGAAACTAGGAAGAGAAAAAATTATCAAAAATGATTTCGATATGTCTAATTATTACATAACATCCTGATTTTTTGGTAATGATCATGGATAACATAATATAAACCTAAGGTGTTATAGATTTTAAAAAATATTCCTTGATTTCGATATCCTTTGAATGATTTTTCAATATTAATCACTCTGATTAATAGTGTTTAATGATAATTAAATCTAATTTGGTTTTATTAAGATATTAATGACAGAATTATTAAATTGACTTTGTTATAGTTATGTTCAATTATTAATGTACCCAATGATATCTAATTTGTATGTATTTTGATATATAAAGAAAATTTTAATGGAATGTGAAATCATATCGTCAATGATTGTACATTGAATTAGAAATGAAAAATCATAATGGTATGATGATCTCATCTCAAGACTATTATTCTTCATTGATTATTTATTGTGGGAATGATATTCCTTCTTATTATTTTAATCTCCCTTTAGTTGAATTTTATGATATAATTTAAACGGATTTACGTTCTATTCATAAATAACACATTAATTTTTAAGGACACGGTGACATTTTATATATTAATAACAAACCTATGATATTAAATTAGTTTAATAAAAAAATATAAACGTCTGATGGAAATAATATCCACTATATGGGTCTTAATTCATATTAAAATAGGTTTTTTATATAATATGATTAGCAAAACATCAACATAAATGAAATACTTAGGGCAACAGATTTTTTTACTATTATATTATACTTGTTTTTTATTATTAAATTGAATCATAATGATCTATTTTTAAAATAACTCAAACCTGATAATGTACATGTGACACCCCAAACGTTTTAATAATATTAGATTCCTAAATTTTTGTGTTATTTTATTTTTTACTCATCTAAACTATATCATTTTATTGACGAAGTGAGCGTAATTAAAATAAGACCATTGGATTTTGTCTGTTATATGGCTGTTGGTCAATTGGATAATTGGAAAAAATTCTCTTAACGTTATGATTATTGTTTATAAACTAAAATGATCATAGTTAATTAACAATGAAATTAGATTAGATGGCTTCATCTAGGATGATCATGGCATATGAATCCCATCAGTCCGAGCATGGGAAGGAGGTAGCGTCACTGGCCTTTACTCTTGACCAACCCCAATTCGAGCATCAACATGTTAAGCATTAAATTAATTGCATTCGGAAGATGGTCAAGCAAATAGAAATAAAAAATCTGGAAATTATGTCTGAGCCTCCCCAAGATTCTATAACTATAAGGTAGCTTAATCTTAGGACATATGTAGGTGTTATACGTGGCTATGTAACAATGTCTTAGAAACTTTGTATAATCCTTTTGTATAAATAATATTTTTATTTCTTATTATGGTAAATTTTTTGAATTTCAAATGACAAGATAAATATAGGATGAATTTATAGAAGTTCCATATTATTGATTAATATTTGAACAATAATATTTTAATGTATTTTTTATACATTAAATAATTAATAATGTGAAATGATTTTCAAAAAATGGCCTTCTATAGTTGTGATCAGTAATAAATTTATATTATAATAAGATCAACTTATTTTTTTATGAATATTAAATTTTGAATAATAATATTACCCTTATAAATAGTAAAGTGTCCAATGGAATAGTATCCTCACTTAATAATCTTAAAATATAATTTAGACACTTTGATTGGTATTGTGATATAATAACGTAAGTAAATAAATGTTTTAGAAATTATTACATAAATATAGTATTTTTCAGGTTAATTGTATTTTTATTTAATAATTAAATATCTTAAAATTAGAAAATTATTTTCCAAAATTGGAGTTCATTTTTTAATTCAGAGCATTTATAGTATTTTAGGGTTATTTTATGTGATTTTCATAAAAAACAATTTTTCGTTTAATACAAAAAAATTCCGTTTTGAGTTTCATTGTGTTTAATAATATCATTAATGATGTGATAATGATTTAATAATTCTGGATTACATTTGTATAGTAATGTATGTAATGTGGTGTCCCATGTGTCCAATTCTAGGAGAAAATACCATGGGCAATCCCATGGTTTTTCAAATACAATTAATGAGGAGTCACTTGGAAATTAACAAAATATTCCCTCACTTTCCCTATAAATACAAACCCATTACAACATTACATTCATTGAAAATTCATCCTCAAAAAATATATGGTATTTTTACCTCCCATAGTGTCCTCCCAAGGTTCCCTCCATCACCCAAAGGTCCCAACCTTATAATTTTTCAAATTACTCTTCATGGTAAGGGATCTTTTCACCCTCCCCTTTTAGTCAATAATTTTCTTAGGTTATGTCTTTGAATTTCAATTTTCATATATTGGGATATGATATTATGTAACCCTATTACTATCCTTTTTATGTCTATATGAATAGATACCCTTTCTTTTCTCATCAATTCATTTTCTTAATTTTTATGAGACGATGTTAAGCTGTCGAAGTTTCGTAAAAGAAATCACATCTTCTCTTTTCTTTCAAGATTCATTTTCATGTGTTATGACATTCAAATATCCATACCATGACCTTATTTACATGTATTTTGTCCCTATACTATATTATGAGTTTTTTATGAGTTGGTGACCCTTTTTACTCAGTTTTTATTGTTTTCTATATCCATGTTGTATAGTCATTATGCTGTAGAATTTTCATCTAAAAATCCATCTCTCATTATCAATAATTACTCTTATTTTATTTACATGAATATCCAAAAATATTTCATTTCTAGGTTTATTCATAGATAAATAATATTTATATATTTTATTCTTCAATCGACATACATAAAACCCATATTCCGATTCCATGGGTTATAAATGACATAATGATATTGTTTTTATGAACTTTTAAAACATCATGATTTTATTATGAAAACCATTTCTTTTATTCTCATTGTCATATTTATGAAATGTATGATTATGATATATGGGTATAACATAAAAATAATGACATATTACGGGTGTTCCCAGATAGCGATTCAAAGAATTGGTTAATGAAGTTAATCTCTAGAGTGGACAAGTTTATGATACATTGGTGAATAAACGTGGTAATATTTTTGACACTAGGGGATGGGCATTGGTGATATACATATGAATGTCTAAATTAATTTATGTAGCCAAATTTTCATGTTATGTTTAATGTTATTATTATTATCACTTTCCTCTCCATCAAATACTTATAATTTACCTCGTGTTCTTATTGATATTGATCATGTTCACATGTAAACTGTTTCACTTGTTTTCCTTACTGGACCTTCTTCTCACTCTTTCCATTTATGTATGTCTCTAGGTTATGAGATGTAATAATTGAAATTATGATAAAAATTTTAAGAATATTTTAATCAGTATTAAAAGTTGGTTTTATGATTTCAGTTATTATGTACCTTATTTCCACGACACTAGACTATAAATATCCTCTATTTGTAATGTAATGAAATGTTATGTTATAAGAAGGTGGTATTCCATAGTGGGTATCAAAGGATAGTATAGTTATTCATGGAAATTAAGATATTATAAATTTATTTGGAACCCTACAGAAAAGATTAAATATGTGAAAACTTAATGTTATTTTGGTGATATATTAAGTAAGTGGTTTACTAAAAAATAAATCCATGACTCGATATGAAAAAATGGACGTAGATCTAGCACAGGTGTACCTAGGATAGAAAAAATCCATCAAAGAGTAATGGTCATGACATGGGGTATCCTAGTACACTAAAATGGGCCTTACTTCATTCCTGGTTTGACACTTCTATGGGATATATTTGGTTAATCAAAATCTTTTTATAAATCATTATGAAATATTTATAAAGATATGGATTTGTTGTTAATGATTAATTTGATTAATAATGGAGTTTTAATACAACAAAATACATTATAATTAAAATATTAATAAATGAAATAAGCTTCTACCTATTATTTTAATCTTTTAGAAAACGGTAGAAAGTATGAGGAATAATGAAAATGGTGACCACAATGGACCATGCGCAGACGCGCCTCTGAGAGAAGCCTCAATGGAAACTTAAGTGAGAATGTTGAATGAGCTGACTCATGTTATGGGAAATAACATGAACCAAGGTGAGAGACTAATCTCATTGTAAAGGGAACAACATTTTGTTGAGTCATTTATGAATAAAATACCACCAACCATTAGTGGATGTATTGATTTATTTATTTCTTAACTGTGGATCAGATCTATTGAGAAGCTCGTTTTTATGCACCGCTATTTAGAACAAAAGAAGGACACCCTAGATGTTTACTGCTTTATGGAGAAGCTGTTTAGTGGTGGGAACTGATTAAAAACATGAGAAAAAAATGGAGAAGGACTCAATAGATTAGAGGATGAACCTATGGAGTCTGAAGAGTTCTGAAGGTATCTTTTTCAATAAGTGTTTCCCTCATTCTATGGGAAAAAATGGAGAAGGACTTTTTAGAGAAGAAAAAGAATGAAAATGAATCCTTTAGAAGCTACGAGATGAATTTCACGGGGTTTTACCATTAATATTAATGATTTTTCATGGATCCTAATAGGAATATTGATAGAATTTTTGTGCAGACTATGACCTCATATACATAATAATCTTTCCAACCAATACTATGATAGCTATGAGAAGATCATGTAGAGTGCGATGAATGTCGAACTGTAGCTCGGTGAGATGTAGTGGTCTCATAAATCCAATCCCAAGAACAAATCAAGGCAGCCCTGCTTTGGGAGGACCTTTATCAAGGAAGATAAGTAAAGCCAGTGAAATTTCCCACATATAAGAAATTTGGGAACAAGAATTCTAGTAACTTTCTTCTTGAGAGCAAGAAGTGATACATGTGTGGGTGAGATGGACAAATAGCGTGGAATTATTGAAGTGAGGTGAAGCCTCATCTTCCCTACACTATCTACAAGGGGAAGATTGTGCAGGCCCTACCTGATGTCCAATGCTATAAGTGTGGAAAAGTTGAGAACTTTTACAATAAATTTCCAAATCCAATACAAGTGGAGGAGAATCACCACTATCCTTAGCATAGGCTAAGGGGGAAAAGTCACGTTTTTTCTACCATGACAACGAATGTTTAATATATAAATGATTTTGTGGCATGTACTCTTGTTTTTATCTCAAATATATCACATAGTTTGTTTAATTCCAATTCTAATCATTACTTTATTTCCTCGATGGTTTGAAAATAAAATATAATCAACCCATGAATTTCAAAAAGTAAAGTTATCAGTCAAGACTCCTAGTATGATTATCCAAGAATAATTAGGGTTTAGATACTCTAGTATTTACATTTGTGAGAAAAATATTATCACCAATCGCGTAGTCATTCCCATAATAGAATTCATCATTATACTAGGGATGGACTGGTGCTCAAAGTATAATGCTAAGATCAAATGCAGAAGCAAGGATGTATCAGTAGTCATCAATGGGAAAACTATAGTTATATTTCAAGGAGAGATAACTCAAATTGTTCTTTTACTAGATGAACATCCAATATCCTTCTTTATAGAGTTGATTGTGGAAGAAAAAGAAGGAAAATAGAATATAATGATAGAAAATGTCATTATTCACTTCGTTGACATTAATGTATTTACAGAGTAGTTACCAAGACCTCCCCTATAATGAGAGGTAGAGTTCTCCATTGAACCTGTCCCTAGATGTCATATGATATTAAAGTCCCCATATAGGATGAAAAATGTGAAGTTGGAAAATTTAAATAAGTGACTCCATGTTCTTTAGGAGAAAGGGTTTATCTCTCCAAGTGTGTCTCCTTGGGGAGAACTTGTTCTTTTTGTGAAGAAGATGGATAGATCAATGTGGTAAGACATTGATTATAGATAATTTAATGGGATAAAAGTTAAGAACAAATACCCTCTTCCAATAATTGATTACTTAATTGACCAACTTCGTGGGGCTCAATTATTCTTCAAGAATGATCTTTGATTGGGTTATCATCAATTAATGGTGATAAAATAAGATGTTCTAAAAACAACCTTTTAATCCATATATGGGATTTATGAGTTTGTTGATACACCCTTCTAACTGACTAATTCACATAATATTTTTATGGATGTGATGAATAGTGTTTTTAAGGACTACCAAGAAAACTTTTTCACAGTTTTCAATGATGATATTCTAATATATTTAAATTTTATTAAGAACCATTTTTTAGAGAAACAAATATTTTATATTTAAAGAAATTTTTTATTTTCATTACATATTAATTGATAATAACTGAATAAATTTTACTCATATATAAATATTATGTTTTTTATAATTTATTGATACATATTCATAATCTCTAATACATTTATTTGGTCGTAATCGTCACATAAAATTATAATATTCTAATAGTATATCAGTGTTCATTTAAACATAGTTCTGCATGTAACACAATATATCAAACTAATCAAATATATTTAAGAATAACCATTTAATATTTTTTTGTTGATGCTTCCATGAATTGAATTTATCCCTTGATATTTTTCACATTGATAAATAAAAATGAGAATAATAAAATTGCATCACATCCTCATGTTCCCAAATATATTCTTCAAATTTCTAATTTTCCTAGAGAACTATCACCAAGTGAGTAGTATTGTCTGCAAAACATTTTCTCAATGATTGAAGATTTAAATTTTTTATTCATAAAAAGAAATATTATTCTAAATTCATACGAACTCTATGTTCATTAATCTTGATATATTGGGTATGTACTTACTCATGAGATATATATGGAACACATTGTGAACTTGAGAGAGGTTTATTGGAAGAACCAAGTGGTATGATTTCATTCATACATGACTAAGAATCTTGAATGTTACAATAAAAATATGGCTGATAATAACATTAATTTTTAATCTCAAAACATTATTTCCTATAGAAATTATCTTAAAACCTTCTTACTTACACAAAATGTTTTATTGTCTTGATGATAGTCTGTATAACATTTCTGTTGACCATGTAATTCCTTGATGTGATGTTGAATAGCTCTAACTTGCAATACCATTTCCTCAACTTCATCAATTCTTATAAGCCTTCATTCTCTAATTTCATTATTAAATTTTTGATTTATTTAATTTCTTTAATAGAGTGGTTCATAATGAGCAATTCGAGTGCTCGATTAAATGATATTATTGTATGAAAACTCGACTAAAGGAAGGTGGTTATCACTACCACCATTGAAATATATAGAATAAGATATCATCATAAACTATAGGTATTTAATGGTTCTATCATATTGAACATACATCTATGAGAGATAGGTTTCCTAAAACATAGATCTGTATCATGAGACTGCTAAATACTTTTACAAAACATCAAGAAAACCATGGATCCTGATCAAATAAAATGAAATGCCTCAATCTATTAAAATCCATCACATCTTGAGTGTATATCCTAAAAATAATATACATATAGAATTATTTTCTTATAGTATTTAAGCATGATAAATTTATAATATTATTGACAAAAATTCAATTTGATCTGTGTCTTTGAGATGTTTTTGGTAATTTAACAACAACCTTGATGGTTAGATTTTCCCATTTCAATCATAGTATGTGTAATGGTTATAACACCCAATTTTTTCTTTCTCAATCAGAATCAATATATTCATATACCATTAATTGAGATACATATTATGAAAAGTCTCTCTTCACATTGTCTTGTATGAAATACTATTTCATTTCCGTATATATCTTTATACTTCCATGATGAATAGATAATGATGAAATGTAAGACTCATCCAACTACAACATCATTAAATATATTATTGATGGGAATCGTACAATATTATTGAACCATATCACTCAATTATTATTAAGTATGAACTCATTTAAATTTCTCACATTATTTTTCTACTCTACATGTTAATTTTTAGCCACTTTAATACTTATATGGATAGGTGGTTGAACAGAAATTTATGAAAATAATATATTCCTATTCTCTGAATATTTCTAGACATAACAAATAAAAAAGCATAGATGTTGAATCATTTATGATAATCCTCATTTATATTCTATAATTATCCTTTCATCTTATATAATAATCCTCAACATTCACATTCATTTTGTGGTAGTGTATTGAGAAATCATAATCATTAATCAGTTCCCAATATCATCCTCTGTGCATATTCAATAATTTTTGTGTGAAAATATATGTGAAAATAATATGATCATCATATAAATAACAAATTTATACATAAATATAATTATTATATATCTTTAATTGAAAACAATACCATAGTTATCTCTAAATTGATATTGGGGTAAACATTATCATCAATCTGTAATTAGTTGGTGGAATAATCTATAACCACATAATATTCCATGAGAACACATCCTAATAACTTCTATGATGAAACAATATATATTTCAAACCCTTTACCACTAGAAGGTTGTGTATACATAGGGGTTATATCTAAAATTCTATTCAACTCCATGACACTTTCCATAAATTCATCTATGTAATTGATATTTACTATGTTCCAAGTTTTCCTAGTGATTGGATTATATATCCATGAGAAATTATGTTAAAAGGATCAATGATATTCATTCAATATAAGAAATATATGAATCACTATAACTGTAGTAGGATTGGTCCATTTCTTAATAACATCCTTTTTTATAGGATATATTGAAATACCATAACCTGAAATTATACGTTCAAAGAATGAAACATCCTAATTGCAAAATTCACTCATGGTAGATTTTCTATACAATATTTCATTCATATGGGGATTTTTTAAAATACTCATGTGAACCTCAAGATCATCCGTAATCATTGAATATATAAGAATATAATCTACAAAGATGACCAAAAATTGATCATGGTATTACATGGAGACTCTATTTATTACATCCATGAAGATAACTAGGAAATGTTTCAGACCAAAGGGAATCCCTATAAATTATTCTTGAATATACCTTCAATGAAATGTTTTCTTGGTAATATATAGTTTATTGATCCATAATTAATGATATCCAGAACAAAGGCTAATAATACAAAATTATTGATCTTTGCACCATTGATCATACAATTCATCAATATGATGTATATGATACACGTTCTTGATACTAATCCTTCTATGTTCTTGATAATAAATGTGGAGTGGCATTGATAAAAATTTCATCTTAACGAAAAGAATAGGTTCTCCCTAACATGTTTCACTTGGATGAATGAACTCCTTAATAAGATTCCCCTATATTATCATTTTCAATTTCAACAACTCTATCTGAAAAATTCAATATGGATGTATTTTGAATATGTATAGAACCAATTATGAGTCATATAGAAAAATCATATTCACAATTCTATAGACGATTATGAAATTCTTCCAAAATGATAATAACAAACTCATATACAATAGAAATATCTTTTTTATTGATTTTGTCCATCGCGATATGTAATAAACATCTATTTTGAATTGAAATCAAGGCCTATATAATGGATGAGATTTTAGTAATAAGTTCATATTTATCAGCGTATTTATAGACTCTTATAGGTTGATTTGTAATATATAATGTGACTTGACTTCCATGGAAATTAAATTGGGATTTATGCAAGGAAATCTAATCCATTCCAAAAAATAACAACAAATTCGACAAAATGTAGAATTATATGATTTACAGGAACCATATTACCATAAACATAAACTATTGAATAATCATAGACTTTATATATTATCATAGAACCATTAATGTTATTCATTTCTAATTCAACATATAATCATTGGAGTGGAATTTTGATACACCTTGAAAATTAATCATATATAAAATAGTTCATAGAACCAAAGTCAAATAATAAATTAGTAGTTATTGAGTGGATATTAAGTGTTAATTTCATAAAATCAGTCTCAGATCCTCATTCGAGTGTCATGATCATATGTTATTTATCTTTTTATTCGGGCTTAAGTGGATTTTGATCTCAATTTTCATTAAAAACATCATATTTGTGCACTAGTTGGCCTAATTCCCATAAATATTTATTTTAAGAGTTAAATCTTAAGTGTCCCATTATATAGAATATTAATCTAATTCATTGAATTATTTATCCCATTTTGATACACAAATGTTTTGAGGCCAACCTTTATACATTTAGATCACCTCCCAATACCATTTATGAAATTACCCTGATCTTTTGTTCCACATTTATGGATTTTAGAAGGAATTAATTTCTTTCAACCAAGTCATACATTCTGTTGTTCATGGGACATAATCTCTATTTTCTAATAAATACCACTAGAATAGTTGAAGTCGCTAATTTAAATTTTTTCCTTGACATCACAATAAACACATTCTTTATAGATAGTAAATTAAATTATCTCTAAATCATTTAATATAATTAGTTTTAAGACACCAATGAATTTATTAATTTTTCTTTTCAGGAAAATTATTACTCTAAAAGAATACATTTCACGTATATTAAAATATTTCTCATAGGTACCAAGGGATTCATCATCCTTTGGGATCTACTCAAGGAATTCATTCTTCATATTTTTATGTATGTGGGATGTAATTACTAAAAAAAATATATTATTAAACTCATCCTAGTCCATATAGTAAATTTATTCATGTCTAATCATTTTCATAATAATTTTCAACCACTTTTATTCTTCACCTTCCAAATGATAAATGGTTAGGGTATCATTATCGTGTTATTATTACTAGCGAAAAAGAGATAGATCATTAATGGTTCTATTATATTGATTAGAAACTAGTGAATAAGAAGGCCCAAAAAATGAATGTGAATGTTTCCTAAAAAATAATCAAGAGAATGTTGGTCCTTTATTTGTTCATTTGTAAGCTCAATCGGATTCATTACATGATAATGAATCACAAGAATAAAAATAATATTCTATATTCGAGATCCCTTAGCATTTGGTTTCTCAGGTGAAAAACCATTGAATTTTCCTTATCATTTCTTATTTCTACTAGGTCTTTTGGCTCCATCCATAGTCTTAAACAAAAATAAAAAAGGTCAGAAACAATAATCACAATGGAAATGAAGAAGATAATGAAAATTAATTTATTGAATATCTAAATCATGACACCTTAATCTCAATATATTAAAACATCAATAGATCATGTATAATATATTATCCTTACAAAAACATTAGGACTATATCCTATATATATAATTTCCCCCATGGTTCTTAAATAGGGTTTGTCATCCTTGTTTAAAAAGATAAATTTTCCTTTCATTGATACCAACTATAAAGTCCCAATATTTTCATAAATAAATATTATATCATTTCAGAGGAATATTCTATACCTTCCAAAATTATAGTTCTAATGAATTTAATGGATTAATTTTTTTGAGACTAGATACCCAATCTTATTATTTCAGGAAAAATATTCAAAACATACCATCAATATCATTCCATTTAGTACACTTCAAATACATCCCCTACATAAACCTTTCATCAACCCTTTGTTAAAAGAAACATAATAATGGGTGAACTCAGGTTCATTGAAAGGGAACTTATTAGAAATATAAATCGATGATTTTATGGAGGAATAATATAGTAATAAGGCTATGAAATCATAACCATTAAATAAAACGTTAATACACAATATGTTATAGACAACAAATATGATTCATGGAATATGGAATTATAATTTCAAAAAACATAAATCATAAGAGTGAAAATTCTTTATTAATCATTAATGAACTATAAGTTCATGTCATAGAATTTTGGACCTGTTATAAGTATAAATAACATTTCATATGTCAAGGTTAATTACCAAGACCAAAAAATTACAATGTATCAAGCCTCACTACATATTTCCTATATTATATTAAGTACACTATCTTGTTTCGCATAATTAACCAAGGACATCAACTTTTATCCCATAATGAATTAGTCATATAGAATTGTTTCCTTTAATGGATGAAGTGCATATGTTTTACCTAATTATATAATTAGATATTATCTATTACCTAATTAATTTGGGGAATAAATTATGCTGAGGATAGATGTAACATAGTGAAAATAATAAATTTCTGTTCCAGAGGATCATAGAACATCTATCATGTCATCATATCATAACCCATGTAATAAAAATGGGCTTCATAAACATTTCATAATCTAATAATTTATTCAATCATGGATTTTTTTTCAAACAAATCCCATCATCATCATCATAAACCATCCATAGAAAAGACAAGGACAGTACAAATGGATCATATATCTAGTAAAATCATATGAAACACCAAATGATGTTTCCAGTAAGATGGTCAACCCATCCTTCAGGCATTATATATTTTCATTAAATGTAGTATAATCTGATTTTTAATATTTTTAAGGGGGAATAATTACATTACATGCTATCCCAATGGAACAAGGCATAGTAGATGACTTGAAGGCCCCAAAACATGACAACATTAGAGTTTCACCTTCATAGAATCTACATCATTGATGGTGTCTTTCTCACCACCTCACGTGATTAATACAATATAATTTCCCAATGAAGAGTTTTATGGTTCATGGTACTGATGAAATATTTGATATATTATCTTCCTTTCTAATATAGTTATCTCAACTCTAGTGGCTGCAATATCTCCTCTCCTCTTTTGGGGCCTTCTCTTATTTGGTCAGACCTAACTAAAAAATGGATTGAAACCACATATCTCAGAGTCCTGATGTGGGATGAAGGCTCTTCGGCCTAAACGAACAATGTCCCAATGTCCAATAGTGTCTCAGACCACCTAATATTCATAGGCCCTAACTGGTGGCCTGAAAGCCCAAATTTAATGAATAGTTTTGACTACAATTGTACATCACAATACATACAATAGAAAGTAATCATGTTTCTACTATAGTAACCTGATAATTAACCCCCCCCCCCCCCTCAAATTTGATCCTGGAAACATGTAAATTAATTATTAATTAATTGAATAATCATGATAATATGGAAATCTATAAATTCTATATAAGTTAAAATAAAACATTCTCTTCAAACCTCTGTAGAAGATTCCAAAAAACAATTCATTCAGAAAATGAAAATTATATTTCATTAAAATTTTATTTAAAATTTAATAATTTTTAAAATTACTTAATAAAATAAGAAAAGAATAAAAACATTCTATAATTTTTCTTATTAAAATCGATATAGAAGAAAATAGATTTTAGGCTAAAGTGAAAAATATTGATAACTTTCCATTAAATCACTCTTTCTATCTCCAAAGTACGTAATGTTTGGAAAATGAGAGTAAAAATAATATTCCCATGGAATAATCATATAATAATAAAATTAAAAATATTAATCAAATAATGGTCATATATTTTCCCAAATAGAAATTTACATGTGTTCATTTCCAATTACAAATGGATTCATACATAAATCCCTTACCTCAAGTATCACTATTATTCATACATGTTTGAAGCATCTATAAAATAAATTTGTACTTATTATAAATATATTATTGAACCATATTCATATCTATCATAACATGTATGATTTATTTATGACCTATTTTAAAACTTTTGTTAATAATTTGTTATTAAAATCACTTTTTGAGTGATATATACTTCATTTTTCTCACGACCCACCTTCACTATGATGATGGAAGGGACATCAGATTTCTAGAACCTTCGTTCTTCATGTTGATGGAGAGATAATGACCCCCGAGACCTGCCTTCAATAAGTCCTGGAGTGGAAACTAGCACAAAGGGAATATTATAACATTCAAAATCGAAGGAATTAACCTTTTTTATTTAGTAGGATCGAGAGATAGATAGAAAGTCCCAAAAAACACCAAAACTAGAAGTAAAACTAAATTCCAAACAATCCATTCCTATATAAATGTTTCAATAGTACCTGTTACAATATAATAAAACACCAAGGGTGAATACCAATGAAAAGAAAAATAGGATCATCTACTATCCCAATGTCTGAACTAGTACGGTCACGTGGGGTTCTTGAAGTCCTCTTGCAATTTTGAATGATGTTTTATACACATAGGGTGAGTATACAGGTATACACAATAGGGAAAACCAAAATCTCTTGTGCACAAGTGGGAGTATTCTTATGCCCTATGAGAAAAAAGAGGTTCCCAAGCGTCTAATATTGAAAGTATCTACCAGAACCTCACACTCCCCAAATAATGCAAGTCAAGTATTGTAACATTAATAACACGTCGATATTTTGGTACCCCACACCACTTTCCCACTGGTTGTTGACCACATCCTACACATCCGACCTCTCCACCCATTCTCACCGTAGTCCCATTGCCATACCCCACACGCACGCACCTGGGCTACCACAACCTCACATCTTGCCCAAAAACACATTGTCCATAGCCACCCATAACCACTCCCTTAGACACATAGGTTAGAACAACTACTTCCACGCCTGAAGACACTTGGGCCTCATCCCAAAAAAACATAAGAAACAACTTGCCCGCAGAAACCTGGGCCAACCACCACAATGTACCCTACCCAAAGAACCATGTGATATAATGGACATCAGGATATCACAACCTACCCCGTGAGTGTTAGGATTCTCAGGAAAGGGAGCAGAAAAGGAGTTAATAACCAACCGCTCATAAGAGTGTCGGGAAAAACACCCACCCCCATGAAATGGGGGTGTTCAGAAGGAAGTTCTCAATGTAGGTGGGGAATCAATAAGAAACATAAGAACTAAATTATACTTATAGGCAAAAAATCAATCATCCCTACCTATGGATTTAGACACTATCTCATACATGAATATCCTCGTTACTATTCATTCATAAAAAGCACAAAAGCAACAACAAATTCACAACTCATTCCCGGAAAATAATTCTCCATTGAACCCATTATTTTTTTCATATTCAAGTGATTAAAATTATTTAATTCTTCACTATCGGGAAACTAACAAGAATATCCACAAGCCAGGGAATGAAAAACAGCAAAGAAGCAAAGTAAGCATTCATACCCGGTTCTCTTGTAAAGTCTCAACAAAAAAGGTGTAACACCCCAAGATTTCATAGTGTGTTATTTCTTCAAAATAATTCAATAACTTGCACTACACGCAACACTGAGTTCAATCACACCATGACTTACAAAAAAAAAGAGCCATTCAAAAGAGGTTATGAATAGTATTATCTAAATTTTAAACTTTATATAATCCTTATAATTTTAGAATCCATATTATGAGTTTCTTAGATATAATGCAAGAACAAATTCATTTTCAGTATTGCACTTTTATCAACTTTTAATAGTGAACCCTTTTTAAATACAATATTTTAAACTTTTCGACTAAATGGGGACATCAAAAAATTTAAAATGAAACATCTCAAGCTTCCACAGTACGCTTTCCTTTGAATAATACAGTAGCGTGTGTTGTACGCAAGCTTCGAGTTTTAACACACACCACAATCGATCAAACTAGCCGTTATGAATAGTAATACCTAATTTTTGAAATTATATATATTTTATATTTCAAAATGGACTTCATTTTTGGATTCGGAATATCGAATTTAGCCTAAGGTGAAATTTTGGTACATTTCGGATAACTTTCATATTTTGATGAATAGTGAAAATTACTAAATTTTAATTAAAAACAACTTTTTTAATCAAAATAATTAATAGTGATAAATTATGAATTTGAGTGGTTTTAAAGTATATTTAGAATATATTTTTACAATTTAATATAATGTTGGTCATTAGACAAAATTTTACAGTTAAACCGAACATAAACAAGTGTCAATCTTTTGATAGTTATTATCTCTTAAAAACACGCTTTTTGTTTTGACAGCGGGAATTAATTTTAAATTAATTTCTGCCACTTCTGTGTTTTGAATTTAGAAAAATGGATTCCATATTTGGAATCAGGATGTTCAAATTGTGTAAATAGTTAACTTTTATTTTTAGACATTTTGAATAATTACTGCGGTAAATATTTTATTTACCATGGTTAAGGGTAAATCCGGTAAATAAGGGTTAAAAAATAATATTATAATAATACTAAATTACCCTAAAACGTGTCTTAACCCTATTGGTTGATATATGGTCGACCATGGGAATCTTTGTGTCAATTTTAGGACCCCATGGATCCACTTGTAAGTGATAATGACACATTATATTAATAAAGCTAAAATAAAAATAAAAATGGCATAAGCATACATCTTTTAGAAGAACAATTTTTACATAGGGTTATACATGTTGGATTTTCGATTATAAATATTCATTAGAAAGCTAAAGAGATTTCCTACATAATGATATTTTATTTATAATTTTTAGACATTAAATAATTTATTTTATTTATGACACAATAATGATGCAGTAATTACTATAATAGTGAAAAATTAAAATAATTGATATTATAAATACCCAAATAAATATAATATGAAACTTTTAATGAATTAAACTAATTTTCTAGGCTAATATGATATATTAGGATTGAATTAATGAACTTTGTTCGAAGTAATCAATCTGTTATGAGTTTTACAAAAATCAACTAATGAATAGTGTCAAAATTGACATAAAAGAGTTCTTAAAACAAATATTATATTATTAATTGATATTAAATTCCTAAAAATCTAAGGTTCGGCCAAGAGACTTATATTATGATAGGTTAATCATTAATGGACCACTTGGGGGTCGCTTGGATGTATATAGTAAGTTTATTAACCATATTATATAAAAATACAAAGAGACATTGTAAAAGTGAAACTAATTAACTTAGAGTTAATACTTAAAGATAAGGTTAATATAAGTACCCAAACCTGTCTAAATTCTATTGGTTGAGTGGTTTTCGACCTATCCCCACCTTAGCCTTTGAATAATCAACTTTGGAGCCATTGGAAACCGAATATGAATTTATTATAAATTAATATTTCTAGCTTTTCCAAAGGTGCCCCTCACCCCTCTTATAAAAGGGCACTCCTCCTTCTCATTTCCTCACACCTCTCAAGCCACTTGGCTCGTCCAAACTCTGCCCAACTAAGCTACCCACATCCCTCTCCTCCTCCTTGAAGCTTACCCTTAGGCAGAAAGCATTTCAAGAAGTCCTTTGGTTCCAACCAAAGTGAGTTACCTAAATTAAAGGAGGTTAACCTACCCCAACAAAGGAAAAGTACAAGGTAAGGGTTATTTCACAATCTCTTCATTATCCGAGGTTGTATTATACGTAATAATCTACTGGGATCTCTTTATCATCCACATCAATGTTTCTTCGAAATGTATTTCAAAACATTTTTACTATTTACAAGAATATGGGTTAAAGTCATTTATACCCTTGTTTGACTTTTTATAAGAGGTTTATAAAGGAATCTTTCCGTCGTTTTCAAAACAAGGTCCTTTTTAACCTTTTCGACAGAATTGAGATAAGAATGTTTTTTTTTACTTATACGGCGGGTGCGGTTATTTTCCGCCGTTATAAAATCGTCAAAGCTTTCCTTACAAGCTTACAAGAATATTTTTTAAAGAAAATGTTTTATTTTATATGGCTCTTAAATGATTTCAAAAAATAGAAAGAGATATTTCTCTAAAAAGTGTTTTGATTTCATCTATGTCAACATCCTTTAATGGATTTTACGCTTATTTGAAGTTGATTTATTATAATACAAAACTTCTATATTGTATTGAAGGTTTTGTGATATGTTTGACTCTGGATGTGCTATTTTATACCATTCATAGTTTATGGTGAAACTATTGACATTTCGTATGCTAGTTTTAATCCGAATGTTTATGTTATATTTCAAACTTTTCTTCAGATGAATGTGCTAAACAAGTATGTTCCGGGTTGGGGACCGGTAAAAGTAAGCCCTCCAGGTTGGGGACTGGTAAAAGTAAGCCCTCCAGGTTGGGGACTGGTTAAAGTAAGCCCTCCAGGTTAGGGACTGGTAAAAGTATGCCCTCCGGGTTGGTGTCCGGTTATTAGAGGCACTCCGGGTTGGTGTCCGGTTATTAGAGGCACTCCGGGTTGGTGTCCGGTTATTAGAGGCACTCTGGGTTGGGTTCCGATTAGAAGTAAACCCTAGGTCTTGGGATGAGGCCTAGACAAAGAAATTAACGTTTAGCATTATGCATTCCAACATTATGAAAGTGGTTATTGATATTGCATGTGATTATTCGATTAGTAGAATATCCATTTGAACAAGTAAATGGCATTATTTCATTTTACTTTTGCCATACTATGTTGAAGTTCAATTTTAAAAGGCTTTTGTTTTAGTAATTCATTGCCTTAAATGTTTATGCTTATTTTGAATGTTCCGCTATATTGTTATCCTTACTGGGCATTTGAGCTCACCCCTTTTCTATGTTTTATTTTTCCCAGGTAGTGAAGAAGTAAATTATGAATGACTTGCAGGGATATTATGAGGGGTTAATAGTGTGGATATGAAGACTTTGTTGTTGTAGTAGTTTTTCACTTTGAAATGTAATGTAAAACTTTATGATTATATCTAGTGTTTCCAAAGCTACTAAACCAATCGGTCTTTCGGGATTTGATCTTTCTTGTGATCATGCCAATGTTACAAAGTAATGCACCGACTCTGGGTAACTGGGGTCGGGGCGTTACAGTTGGTATCAGAGGAAGTTTAGTACAAACCTTGGAAGCTAGATTTAGATAAACTCTGATTAGAGAACGTAGACCTAAGATGAACTTTGAGGATTAGTATAGAAGAACTTCCTAGGATTTTGGTATTGTAGAGATTTTGTGAGTTTTCCGAGCAACACATCCCTGTCTGGATACGAGCAGGTAGAGGCGGCTCTGGCACAGATGTACCTAGGGGTAAAACCCGAAAACACCGCTTTGAGCTAGACTCGAACGGGAACTGGTGCACGACAACGGGCCTTGCTGCACTCTTGGTTACGACACTCCCGGGGGATATGCTTAGGATAACTCTCATTTTCTTTACAAATAATTTTGAAGGGATTATGAGTATATACTTCCTCAAAGAAAACATTCTTATGATTATGGATTATATCCATAAATAGTTCAATTTCTGTTAAGTGTTTTATAAGTATGGGATTATGTATTTTGATTCATAAACTGATCTAGTTTATGCCATTGTTTAGAAATGGAGCCCAGTAGAAGGAATGATAACTCCAGAAATGCACATGATTCAAAGAGAAGTAAGTATCATATCTCTCATGGTCTTAAGCTAGAATTTATAAGAGAAATAGTCTCCCATGTATTATCATCATATGAAGAAATAATATCATTTGTTGATAAGATAAGTAAAGAGTTTACTGAGTCCTATAGCTTTGAAGGGAAGCAAGAGAAGAAAAATATGGAAGAGAGAAAGATGGATAAAGGGAAGAGTGAAAAGAAGAATTTTCCCATATGTGGTAACTGTGGAAAGAAACACCCTGGAACTTGCCTGAAAGGAATGGGAGTTTGTTATAAGTGTGGAGGAAAAGGGCACAAAGTACGTGACTGCAAGGGTAAGAAAATGGTTTTAAATGTACAATGCTTCATTTGCAAGGAGTTTGGACACTACGCGAACCTATGCCCCAGTCATCAGACTATGCCGCAAATGATGCTATTGGATAATAATCAAGTTATGATACTACCACAGATGAAGAGGAATGATTAGAGTTCTTATGTTGATTATGCCAATTGAGTGTTGTATCAACAATGTACTTGTTATAATAATTATGGAGTATATAAGGATTGTACTGCAGTACTATTTCATTAAGGACTTGAGATTGTGTGGAACAAAGAAAAGTGACTCAATAGAAGGATAAATTTTTGGAAAATATATGGTTGAGAGAAAGATAAATCATAATATAGTTCTGATACTGAGGTAGTGATTTTGGAATAATATGTGATTGTTTTGGATAAATTATATTGGATATTCTTGACTACCTTGGAACTGATTAATGATTTGTATATTCCATCATTGTTGGGGTTTAAAACATTTTTGGATTAATGAAGTATATCCAGCATTCTATATGGAATAAGGGAGCATGAATGTAATCAATAAGGAATATGGTAATACATGATGAAGGTATTCATATACTATTACGGGGTAAAAAGGATCTATATTATGTTTACCTTCCTTATAAATGTTGGACAGTGAGTTTGGAAAGAAGTATTTTGGATAGTTCTAGTTTGGATTATTTTGGATTTCCATAAAAGGACAACCCGGAGGTCGGACGACAACCCGTCGCGTCCGGCAAGGCTGCGAGACTTGAACCCGCAACCGAAGGGCGACAAGGGTGTATCACCTACCACTGGCCCAAGAGATGTCCTGGATTAAATAATGTAGTTTTTTTAAAAGATCTGGTAGATGAATTATAAATTCATTTATTTTGGAACCCTGTACGAATAGTATAAATATAATTTTTTTTACGAGTGAAAGATGAGTTTATGGTAGAAATTTATTAATGGACAAAAATCTAATTATAAAGTAAGTATATCTCCTTATGATCTTAGCCAATATCATAAATAAATTCCTCAATATTAAGAAAAGCAACTTAGAACAAAAATGTTGTCCTAGATGGTACCTTAAATCATCACTAATTTATGGCTTTGGGATTGTTGGCCTTTTCATAGCCATGTTCTCTACCACTCTCCATCAGATAATTGATGGTTAGATTTTTCTTCCATATCCATATTTTCCTACATGGAACCCTAGTATGTGTTATTTTCGGTAATCTTCATACTTTCGACTCTTTATTTTAAATAGAGGCCTCATTAATTCATTTTTCGATGTGGGATTTCAACTAGGATATTTTGAAAAGTCAAAAATGTGTTATCCTAATACCCTATGTTTTGTTGAACCGATGGTATTTCAAATCATCATAGATTGATGAATTTAAGGACCTCAATTTTATACTTGTTTGTGACTGATGACCTCAATCACTACCTATAAATATTTACGTTTTTCCTCCAATTATATGTCTCTAAATGCCACCAATGTTCTCCTAATCGAGATCATAATTTGGTGGTGACCCTTTAATTTCTCTTTTCCTCATATTAAGACTAAATTTTAGTAACCCAATTTCCGATGTGGGTTTTCCCACAAATATATTTTCTATTTTCAACCTTTTATTTTCGAAGAACAATTTAAAATTGCGAGGACGCAATTTATTGAAGGAGGGGAGAATGTAACACCCCAAGATTTCATAGTGTGTTATTTCTTCAAAATAATTCAATAACTTGCACTACACGCAACACTGAGTTCAATCACACCATGACTTACAAAAAAAAAAGAGCCATTCAAAAGAGGTTATGAATAGTATTATCTAAATTTTAAACTTTATATAATCCTTATAATTTTAGAATCCATATTATGAGTTTCTTAGATATAATGCAAGAACAAATTCATTTTCAGTAGTGCACTTTTATCAACTTTAAATAGTGAACCCTTTTTAAATACAATATTTTAAACTTTTCGACTAAATGGGGACATCAAAAAATTTAAAATGAAACATCCCAAGCTTCCACGGTACGCTTTCCTTTGAATAATACAGTAGCGTGTGTTGTACGCAAGCTTCGAGTTTTAACACACACCACAATCGATCAAACTAGCTGTTATGAATAGTAATACCTAATTTTTGAAATTATATATATTTTATATTTCAAAATGGACTTCATTTTTGGATTCGGAATATCGAATTTATCCTAAGGTGAAATTTTGGTACATTTCGGATAACTTTCATATTTTGATGAATAGTGAAAATTACTAAATTTTAATTAAAAACAACTTTTTTAATCAAAATAATTAATAGTGATAAATTATGAATTTGAGTGGTTTTAAAGTATATTTAGAATATATTTTTACAATTTAATATAATGTTGGTCATTAGACAAAATTTTACAGTTAAACCGAACATAAACAAGTGTCAATCTTTTGATAGTTATTATCTCTTAAAAACACGCTTTTTGTTTTGACAGCGGGAATTAATTTTAAATTAATTTCTGCCACTTCTGTGTTTTGAATTTAGAAAAATGGATTCCATATTTGGAATCAGGATGTTCAAATTGTGTAAATAGTTAACTTTTATTTTGAGACATTTTGAATAATTACTGCGGTAAATATTTTATTTACCATGGTTAAGGGTAAATCCGGTAAATAAGGGTTAAAAAATAATATTATAATAATACTAAATTACCCTAAAACGTGTCTTAACCATATTGGTTGATATATGGTCGACCATGGGCATCTTTGTGTCAATTTTAGGACCCCATGGATCCACTTGTAAGTGATAATGACACATTATATTAATAAAGCTAAAATAAAAATAAAAATGGCATAAGCATACATCTTTTAGAAGAACAATTTTTACATAGGGTTATACATGTTGGATTTTCGATTATAAATATTCATTAGAAAGCTAAAAAGATTTCCTACATAATGATATTTTATTTATAATTTTTAGACATTAGATAATTTATTTTATTTATGACACAATAATGATGCAGTAATTACTATAATAGTGAAAAATTAAAATAATTGATATTATAAATACCCAAATAAATATAATATGAAACTTTTAATGAATTAAACTAATTTTCTAGGCTAATATGATATATTAGGATTGACTTAATGAACTTTGTTCGAAGTAATCAATCTGTTATGAGTTTTACAAAAATCAACTAATGAATAGTGTCAAAATTGACATAAAAGAGTTCTTAAAACAAATATTATATTATTAATTGATATTAAATTCCTAAAAATCTAAGGTTCGGCCAAGAGACTTATATTATGATAGGTTAATCATTAATGGACCACTTGGGGGTCGCTTGGATGTATATAGTAAGTTTATTAACCATATTATATAAAAATACAAAGAGACATTGTAAAAGTGAAACTAATTAACTTAGAGTTAATACTTAAAGATAAGGTTAATATAAGTACCCAAACCTGTCTAAATTCTATTGGTTGAGTGGTTTTCGACCTATCCCCACCTTAGCCTTTGAATAATCAACTTTGGAGCCATTGGAAACCGAATATGAATTTATTATAAATTAATATTTCTAGCTTTTCCAAAGGTGCCCCTCACCCCTCTTATAAAAGGGAACTCCTCCTTCTCATTTCCTCACACCTCTCAAGCCACTTGGCTCGTCCAAACTCTGCCCAACTAAGCTACCCACATCCCTCTCCTCCTCCTTGAAGCTTACCCTTAGGCAGAAAGCATTTCAAGAAGTCCTTTGGTTCCAACCAAAGTGAGTTACCTAAATTAAAGGAGGTTAACCTACCCCAACAAAGGAAAAGTACAAGGTAAGGGTTATTTCACAATCTCTTCATTATCCGAGGTTGTATTATACGTAATAATCTACTGGGATCTCTTTATCATCCACATCCATGTTTCTTCGAAATGTATTTCAAAACATTTTTACTATTTACAAGAATATGGGTTAAAGTCATTTATACCCTTGTTTGACTTTTTATAAGAGGTTTATAAAGGAATCTTTCCGTCGTTTTCAAAACAAGGTCCTTTTTAACCTTTTCGACAGAATTGAGATAAGAATGTTTTTTTTACTTATACGGCGGGTGCGGTTATTTTCCGCCGTTATAAAATCGTCAAAGCTTTCCTTACAAGCTTACAAGAATATTTTCAAGAAAATGTTTTATTTTATATGGCTCTTAAATGATTTCAAAAAATAGAAAGAGATATTTCTCTAAAAAGTGTTTTGATTTCATCTATGTCAACATCCTTTAATGGATTTTACGCTTATTTGAAGTTGATTTATTATAATACAAAACTTCTATATTGTATTGAAGGTTTTGTGATATGTTTGACTGTGGATGTGCTATTTTATACCATTCATAGTTTATGGTGAAACTATTGACATTTCATATGCTAGTTTTAATCCGAATGTTTATGTTATATTTCAAACTTTTCTTCAGATGAATGTGCTAAACAAGTATGTTCCGGGTTGGGGACTGGTAAAAGTAAGCCCTCCAGGTTGGGGACTGGTAAAAGTAAGCCCTCCATGTTGGGGACTGGTTAAAGTAAGCCCTCCAGGTTAGGGACTGGTAAAAGTATGCCCTCCGGGTTGGTGTCCGGTTATTAGAGGCACTCCGGGTTGGTGTCCGGTTATTAGAGGCACTCCGGGTTGGTGTCCGGTTATTAGAGGCACTCCGGGTTGGGTTCCGGTTAGAAGTAACCCCTAGGTCTTGGGATGAGGCCTAGACAAAGAAATTAACGTTTAGCATTATGCATTCCAACATTATGAAAGTGGTTATTGATATTGCATGTGATTATTCGATAAGTAGAATATCCATTTGAACAAGTAAATGGCATTATTTCATTTTACTTTTGCCATACTATGTTGAAGTTCAATTTTAAAAGGCTTTTGTTTTAGTAATTCATTGCCTTAAATGTTTATGCTTATTTTGAATGTTCTGCTATATTGTTATCCTTACTGGGCATTTGAGCTCACCCCTTTTCTATGTTTTATTTTTCCCAGGTAGTGAAGAAGTAAATTATGAATGACTTGCAGGGATATTATGAGGGGTTAATAGTGTGGATATGAAGACTTTGTTGTTGTAGTAGTTTTTCACTTTGAAATGTAATGTAAAACTTTATGATTATATCTAGTGTTTCCAAGGCTACTAAACCAATCGGTCTTTCGGGATTTGATCTTTCTTGTGATCATGCCAATGTTACGAAGTAATGCACCGACTCTGGGTAACTGGGGTCGGGGCATTACAAAAGGGCTCGATGAGATCCCTCAAACTACTAGAACCAAACCAAGCCCCTCTAAACGTCCCCACATGGCCATAGATCCTCAAACCAATAACTACACCACAATAAGGGATCACATCCCCACCATTATTACCCCAAAAACATCAAGCAGATCAACAAAACATGTTACGAAGATAGAGCACCGGAGTTTTCGGATACAAACACACATTTCATTAATTTTCATTATTATTTTTGGTTATCCTGGGTGACCACACAATGATTATTATTCATTGGGAATCCATTTAATCAATTGAGTTTAAGTGATTAACCAGTTTCCATGATTCATCCATTCAATAATAGAATTAACCAGAAAATAGAGTATCATTAGTGCACAAGGAAGGACCACCAATGTCTACAATTTTCAATGTACATAAGCCCATAAAATCCACAAAATATAACCAAGGATAAATGACTACAAAATAATCATAAAACACACCCCTTTATTATTTAAATGTCCATTTATTATGTTCATTACGGTTTGGTTTCATACAATCCCAATGGAAACATTATCATACCCGCCCCACTTGATATACAGTAAGTAGAGACGAAGGAAGATCCCTACTTGGATGATCAATGAACAATGTTTTTATCTTCATGACAAGAACTGGGGATGCACGGAATGTAGTGGATGAACTCTGGGGGTTCCAAGAGTTTGTATGTAGGGCTATAGAATAGGCGCACCACATACCTCAAGAAGGGGGACACCAAATGCACTAAGTAGAAGAAAGAAACCAGGCAAGAAGAAGCAGGAAAAAACCCTAGAGCGATAAAAAGGCATGATCCTAGAGTTACGAGATAAAAAATCTTGAACGAATTTTAAGTCGAATTAGGGTTTCACCATTTGGTTGGGTGGTTACACATGATGGAATTAATTTACATTTAATAATTCACATCGGAGAGGTTTCCATAACAGTAGTGAGTTAAAGGACTTCCTTTAATAAAAAAATGCATGTAACAGGGGGAAAACAATGAAGTACAATAAAACGTGTGACATTGAGGAAAAACCACAAGATTTGGAAAGTCAAAGGTTTTCCCCGCACTTGGGGGATTTTTGATATCATTTATGGGATTTAGATGGATTTGAAAAATGTATTAAAACACTTTTACGTCAAAAGATACTTTACGGGAGTGGAACTGAAAAAAAATACAATGGTGGGACACCCTTTGGTGAGACAACATAAGTTGTTCCACCATTTTGTAGGTCATCCATGATGGTGCAACCATTATAGTGGCACTATCACCATGCCACCCTCACGGTGCCACCATTTTGTTGTGTGACCGTGACATTGCAACTGTTAATGTGCCACCGTCACGTTGCCACCATTTTGGTGTGAAATGGTGATCAGTGCCACCGTGTCGGTGGAACCATTTAGTGGAACTGAGTATTTGGAAAACTCCTTAATGAGCCATTGTCTGGTTCATTACATAAGATACCTCTCAAACTATTCTCATCCTCGAGAATCAAAACTAGACCCGATGGAAAAAGAGGGGTCCAAACAACAACCTTGAAACATAACTCTCAAGAGAAAACCTCCCTGACATCTAAGAATACCTCTCAATCAAGTAACCACACCACATATAAAGGTGTCACTTTCTAGACATATGGATTAGGGAGTCCTTTCCCCAATTACATGATATTATCCGCTTTGGGTGGCACTAATTCACCCACAATGGTTTAATCGCATCATCCTTAATGGGTCTTGATTTGGGTTCGGGTACTCCCTTCCCTATAGTCTAGACTCCTCAAACACATTTAGAGAACAAAGAATACAACACATTTCATATCTAACAAGGTCAAGCACTACATCAAAATCAGGTACGAAAAAAGAAAAAAACACAAAACAACAATGGGTAATGGGGGAACATGTGTGCCTTCCATTCCTAGGTAATCTCCACAAGGCCAACATGCCTCCATAATACACAAACCAATGGAATGGTTGATCCATGAAGCACCTTCTCCTTATGACATTCGATCCTCACTGATATCTCTATATATTTCATGTCATTCTCAATCTCCAGCTTTCCCCAGTCAAGGGTGTGTGAATCATCGTGTATATACTGATAGAGCTGAGACACTTGGAAGAAGTCGTCCACTCTCAGTAGCGGTGGTGGTAGCACTAGCTGACAACCCACTTCACCGTCCTTCCGTAACACTTAGAATAGTTTGACGAACCTGGGATAAAGCTTACTCCCCCTTTAAAACCTTCATTTCCCACACAAAGTGGAGACTATCAAGATCATGTGTTCACAGACCTCAAACTCCAAGGGTCTCCTCCTATTATAGTCATATGACTTCTGCCGGTCCTAAGATGCCTTTATCCTCTACCATATAAGTTGAACATATTTTTCATGTTTACAGCACTTCCAGGCCCAGAAAACATGCTTCTACAACCTCTGTTCATCACACAGGTGAGAAACATAACCTCCCATACAATGTTTCAAAAGGAGTCTTGCCAATGGTAGAGTGATTTCTATTATTGTAGGAAAACTCTACTTGAGTAAAGTTTCACACCCACTATCCCTTAATGACCATAACACATTCCTGTAGCATATACTTTATCATATGGATTGTGCGCTCTATCTGCCCATCTATCTGGGGGTGGAATATAGTGTTGGGGCATAGATAGGTGCCAGAAAAATGTTTCAATCCATTCTAGGCCTATGTGGTAAACTGGGTATCCCGATCAGAGACTATGGAACTTGTAACTACATGAAACCACACCACCTCATTCAAGTACTGTTGTTCTAGGGAATCTACTGCACTTGACTCCTTGATTACCAGGAAGTGAGTTAATTTTGTGAACTGATCCACCCCTACCCAGATAGCGTTGTATACCCCCTATAACAATGCGTAGTCTCGTGATGAAATCCATTGATATTTCACCCCACTTCCACTCGAGGACATCCAAAGGGTGTAACAGACCCCCTGGTATGTGGTGTTTAGTCTTCACCTACTGACACACAAGGAACTTTGCCACAAACTCTGACACTGCCCACTTTACACTGGGCTACCAAAACAGACCCCTCAATACCTGGTACATGTTGAAAAATCATGGATGTACCACCAGGGGTGAGTTGTGTAACTCACCAAGAACTCTCTCATGCATCATCTCTGTGACAAAATTCCTCCTTTGGAAAAGAATATGATTCTGAGCATCCTCAAACCACACTTTCAGAAAATTTCCTTGGTTAACCCGATCATGAATCACTTCACTCTCTATGTCTCCCCACAATGACTCCTCCTACTGCCGCAGCAGAGAGGACTGGACTGTCATCTAAAACACATAACCTACACCACCATCCAACCTTGCATCTAGGTGCAGGGAAGCCTACTCCTCCATCACCTTCCTATAATATGCTGACTCTCGAACCACATCCTTCTACGACATCTTACTCAAGGAATCAGCCATCACATTCTCCTTTACTGAGGTGTAGGAAATTTCAAAGTCGTAGACCGGAAGAAACTACATACACCTTTGATGCCGCTAGTTCAGGTCCTACTAGGAGAAGATACAACTCAACCTCTTCTGATCCGTGATGACCACAAAGCACTCCTTGATGAGGTATTTCCACCATAACTATAGTGATAACACTACAATAAAAGTTCCAAACCATGGGTGCTGTAGTTATGCTCATGGGGATGTAACTACCTACACCAAAAAGAGATAAACCGCGACTGCTATATCATCACACACCCCAATCCTTGGATTGAAGAATTATAGAACACCTCAAATATCCCCCATTCTTCTGGAAACCTCAGTACTAGGGAAGTAACTACCTCCCCCAAGACAAATGATGGTTTCCTAGCACTACTCACTCTATATAAATTCCTGGTCTTTTATGGTCAAGGAAGTCAAAGGTGTTGAAACTTGGGAGATGTTGAGTTTGAATCTCCAGTAGTAACCCGCTAGTACCCAAAAACTATAATCCTATGACATGTTCTTGGGTGTTTCCTAAGAAAAACCCTCTTCGAACTATGACAGATCAACTTATATTCCCTGTTTGGACACCACGTGTCCAAGGAAGTGTGCCTATCATTTGCAGAACATGGACTTGGATAACTTCTCGTAGAGTTGGTGCTGTCGATGGACCTTCAAAACTGTTCTCAGATGCTCAGTGCGATCCTCCTCTAATCTCTATTAGATCAGGATTTTTTCAATAAAAACGACTACAAACCAATCGAGATATTCCCAGAAGATGGATTTCATGAGCATCATGAACATGGCTGGAGTGTTCATAATTCATAACGACAAGAACATGAAATCAAAGGTCCCAAATCTGCACTACAAGGATGTATTTGAGATGTCACCCTCCTTCACATTCAACTAGTGATATCCAGACCATAGGTTGATATTAGAGGACCATACTGCCCCCTTAAACTGATCAAAAAGGCCGTCTATCCTCAAAAGTGGGCAACAATTCTTAACATTCACATGATTATGTCTCTGGTAGTATATGGACAACCTAGGACCACCATCTACCTTCTTCACAAACAAGATTGGAGTGCCCCATGGTGACACACTTGGTTGAAAAAAAACCATTCCTCATCATATCATCAATATGAATCTGTAACAGTTGCAGCTCAGAAGGCACCATCCGATAAGGATCCATCGAAATTCAACGACACATGGATGAAATTATATCAAGAAATCAACATCGCGTCGAGGGGGTAGAGTCCCCACCACTTTAGGGGAGACATCCATGAATTCACTAATGATTCTTGGGACTTCCATCATTTCTGTATCTAATAACTCCACTAACATATCATCTAATAAGGAAAAAGGGTCTCCACCCGATGGTTTCCTCCCTAGAAACCCCCATTGCTGATGAAAGTCATAGGCTGGCTGCCCATATCTGAATACACAACCCTTTTCTGGAAGGAGATGATAAAGGTACACACGGAGAATAGCTAGTCGGTGCCTATAATGAAATTAGATGGATGAATTTGCCGCAAAAGAAGAACCCCACTAGACATATGTTGTCTAAAACCAGTCTAAATTCATGGAAAACACGAGAAAAGCTGGTCCGACCTCCGACTGGAGTAATAAATTCTAGGGGTACATGATGTCTCTCTATATCTGGACCCAAATCAAGGGCTAGAATTGGTGAAACAAATTGGTGTGAAGCTCCTGAATGAAACAAGGCCTAGAAAATAGATCTAAACAACATGATTGTACACTGAACGAAATTCAGACATGCTGGAATTGTTGCCTCTGTGGCGTGTAACTACCCATGCCCAACTTGTAACGACCAGAAATTTTGAAGAAATATTGTTTCCTAATTTTGTGTATTATTTTATTTTATACTCAACAAAACTGTTTCATTTGATAACATGAGTATAATTAAAATGAGACCGCTGGGTTTCTACTGTTATATAATCGTTGGTCAATATGACCACTAGAAACTAAACGTTTCTATTACTGTCTCTAAATACAAGTGATCTTCGTTAATTAATATAGAAAGAAGATTTGACGGCCTCATCCAGCAGTCTCGGACCAATCGAAGACCATTTAATGAATCTTGGGTAGGAGGGAGCACCACAGGGTTTTTCTCTAGACCAAACCCAAGTCTAACTTCATCGTGTGAAGCTAGAACGGAATCGCCTTTGCGAGAAGTTCAAACTGATAGAAATTACTACTCGTGCAATGTTGGCCGACCCACCCCAAGAATCTATCACCCTAGCACACCTTACTCTTAGGTCATATAATGGTGTTATAAGGGGATATGTAACGAGACCATTACAACCTTGTGCAATCCTTTGTTTTAAATAAAAATTGTGATTTCTCCTTGTGATGATGTTTGTGAATCTTCAAATGTTCGGATAAATATAGTATGCATATTTTTGATGAATTCTAGAAAAAGGAAATTTGAAAATAATAATGTAAACCTTAGATAAGTAATTATGTGTAATGATTTTTAAAAAATTGTCTTCTACAATTATGTTCAGTACGAAATTTATAGTCTAATAAGATCAACTTAATTTTTGATGAATAGTAAATTATGAATAGTGATTTTATGCTTAGGATTAGTAATGTGACCAAATGGATTAATAATCTCACTTAAAGAAAGTATTAATATAAAATAGGTACCTTGATTAAGTAATATGATTCAATAAAATGGTTAAATAACGGTTTCATAAATTATTAGTCAAGTATTAGTTTTTTCGGGTGAATAGTATTTTTTAATTAAAATTTAAATTAAAAATATTTAGAAAATTATTTTTATAAAATGGACTTTATTTTTGAACTCAGAGCATCGATATTGTGTTAATGTAATTTTAGGGGATTTTTCGGGAAAAAATGAATTTTCAGTGAATAGTGTATTTATTTACAAATTAAATTAATAATATTTAAAAAATTATTTTTATAAAATATATTACATTTTTGAAATCAGAGCATCGATATTTGGTTGTGGTGAAATTTTGGGATTTTTATGAGAAAGTTGAATTTTCGATGAATAGTGAAAATACTGTTTTTAAGTTACGGGTGTTTAATGACATCATTAAATGATGTACTAAGTATGTAATAAATTTTTTCGAATTATGATTACTAAGATAAGGTATGAGGTGTCCCAAGTGGCCAATACCATGGGAAAAATACCATGGGTAAGCTCATGGGTTTTCCAATACCACCAATGAGGTGTCCCTTGGCCATTAATGCATTGTCCCCTCACATTCCCTATAAATACCCACCCTTTTCTCCTTTAGTTTTCACTACCAACTCTCCTCCAACGAAGTTCTGGTCTCATTACCTCCCAAAGGGTCCTCCCAAGATTCCCCCAAGCCCTCAAGATCTCAACCTTTGAGTTTTAAGAGTTACGTTTTAAGGTAAGGGATCCTACTTCTCTCTTTCTTTTCAAGCACTCTCGTTTATGTCATTTCGTTTAAGCTCCATGTTCATATGTTGGGGATGTTATTTTATATTCATCCTACTGAAATTTTCATGTTCATATGATGAGAGAACCTCTATTACTCTCATCATTTTGTTTTATGAAGGTTTAAGTGGTGCCGTTAGGCTACCAAATTGTTTAAAGAATTTTTTCACCCTTCTCAATTTCCTATGTTCCACTTTCATGTCAAGTCTCTCAAGTTTCTTTTTATTATGTTCGGGTATTATATCTATATCTATTATAATGATATTTTATGTTCATATGATGAGAGACCCTATTTGATCTCTCCAATTCATTTTTGTTGAATTTTAAGTGACGTCGTTAGGTTGCCGTATTTTTAAGGGATTCTTTCACCCTTGGAATTTTCAAGTTCTATTTTCATGTCAAGTCTTTCATGTTCCTTTTTATTATGTTGGGGAATGATCACTATAGCTATCATACTAAACTTTTATGTTCATATTATGATAGACCATATTTTATCTCATCAATTCATTTTTGTTGAAGTTTAAGTGATGCCATTAGGCTGCCGAATTTTCATAAGATAAATCTTATTTTTGTCTTCCTTTAATGTTATTCATTTCATATGGTATATCTTTCAAATTTCATTTCCATGTTCTTAAATACATTATATTAGGTTTTCTCTACTGTTATATGGATCATTTATGAGTGGGTTACCCATGTCCCTTCTCCTTTCAGTGTTTTCTAAAACCTTGTATTATAGCCATTATGCTGCAGAATTTTCGTCTCAAAATGTCTTTCTCTTTCTCTCAAATTATTTATTTTATTAAGTGAATACTCAAAGAACATTATTCTACAGGGGTATTCACATATATATCAAAATTTTCTATTTTAATTATAAGACTTACATACATGAAACCCGCTTTCTTTTTCCGTGGGGTTTAAAGTGACATAAAGATCACGTCTTTAAAGAAGTTTTAAAAATGTTATGACTATGAAATGAAACCCATTTTTTTATCCTATATGGGTTGTTTATGAAATGATTTATGATGATATATGTGGCTCACATGATAAAAAAGGAAAATTTAAGTGTGCGCCCTGATAACAATCCAATGTATTGGGTAAAGACTTAATCTCTTGATATGGCCATTTTTAACGACGCCTTGGTGAATAACCTTGGTAATTTTTAATGACACCTTGGGGATGGACATTGGGGAAATAGAAATGATTGAATATATTAAATGTTGTAGCCACATATTAAAGTTATGAAATATGTCATTTTTATTATGATATGCCTCATTATTTCTTTCTCATTCCTTAAAGTTCTTTTTCATGACATTGTTGATGTATCTCAAGTTAACATGTTAAATGTTTCCCCTTGTTTCCCTTACTGGGCCTTCTGCTCACCCTTTCTTTTGATATATGTCCTCAGGTTATGAGATGCAGTAATGAACCTAGGATGAACATAAGGAGAAGCCCTTCATGTGTTTAAGATGAATTTTTTTTGTTTTCTTGGTCTAAGTTCCTGGTTTCCAAGACACTAAACCTTAAAGATCCTCAGTTTTGTAAAATGTAATGAAAGTTTATGTGATAAAAGGTGGGATGCTATAGTTGGTATCAAAGGATGGTTTAGTTATTTGTGGAAATTAGGATATGAAAACTCTTGGAATAACCCTATAGAAAATATTAAATATAGGAAATCTTCCTGGTATTTTGGTGAGTATTGAGTAAGAGATTGCCAAACAAATACATCCCTGTCTGGATACGAGCAGGTAGAGGTGGCTCTGGAACAAATGTATATAGGGGTAAAACCTGAAAACTCCGCTTTGAGCTAGACATTAACGGGAACTGGTACACGAAAATGGGCCTTGCTGCACTCTTGGTTACGACACTCCCGGGGGATATGATTTGATAAATTCATAAACTTAGTATGAACCATTGTTAAAGGAAAAAAGATAAAATAAAATAAATATTCACATAAGAATATATGATCACGGATAACCTAGATTGGGACCTAGGGGATCACAAGTTAGGTTATACTTTTCTTCTACAAGTTTATCCTTCTATGATTTAAGTTTTCTTTTCATGATTATTGGCTATGTATTTAAGATCCCTAATTATAAATTCTTTTATTAGTTAATGGCGGGAAATGGAAGAGCATGTCCCAACGACCAATGTGATAGGAAATGTGACGATTTCCATATTAATGTGACAGAGATGATGATAGATCAAGTTGAACATATTGTGATTATGCCAAACCGACTATCAAAAATTAAAATTAATAATTGGTACCTAGTTGAATTCCCAAATTCATCAAGGAAGAAGAAGACAAAGTCTCAAGGATATTCATCTGAAAAAGTTGATAAGGGAAAGAAGACCCAATTTCTTTTTTGCAAAAAGTGTGGGAAGAGGCACCAAGGAGAATGTCACAAATAAAACGGGAGATGTTTTAAGTGTGGGTGTATAGGGCATAAAGTAGCCAATTACTTTTAAAAAATGGATAATGTGATGAATGGAGATAAGGTTTGATCTAATATACCTTCTACATTTCGATGACGTAAATGTGGAGAAGTTATACATTATCCAAGGCAATGATCTCTTGTAATGGATGAAAAGCATGAGGAGCATCAACAATATTCAAGGAAAAGGGAACAATTCATCTCCTATACTGATATGGATCATGATTACTGATTTACATGTAACTTATTCACAATAATTGTATATGTCATGTTGTATTTTAGGTCGTGCTCTATGAGAATGTCTTTTATGTTTTCTGAGATCATCGAGTCACTACCTAAGATGATTTTATATCATTAAGGAAAACATCTACTATTATGTACCACGTGTTGATGTATTGAAGTTGTTCTTCTAAAAAAAGGGGAGATTGGGGGATTAAAAGATTATTATTATTTTGGAAGACGTTCACTATTTTGGGAACCCTATTTGATCGAGGTAAATAGATTACTATGGTATTTTATTTTAGGAGTAAAGGTTGAATTATATTTTGAAGAATCGAGGAATTTAAGGTGGAATTATAGTAATTTAGGTTACATATGGAAATGATTAACCTATCTTGGTAAAAATGTGATTAGGTTAGTTACTTTTGTTATAAGATGATAAGAGTGGTTGATGTTGTTTGAAGATGAACGATAAAGCCTATCTTGGAAGACTATGTTATGAGATCGTTCATATAATTGGGTTTCAATCATAGTTTGGTTTATTTTGATGAATTTTAAGGACACTTATTTATGGAATGGTCTATGATGAACTTTGGGTAGTACCGTGGAATTTTGAAGATTTAAAAGTAGTTTTCATTCCTATGGGGTTACTTATTTTGGAAGCGTTGTTTTATCTTACCCTTTCTGTTTTTTGGATAATGTTCAAAGTTAGAACAAATAGATAGTTAATTTTTGGTGAATTGTGTGATTCTCTAGAAGATGATTCTTGTGTTTTGATGAGACCAAGTGTTTTTGAATGCTCATCATTTGGAGAAAAGATTAGTTTTGGTAGAAACTTATTAAAGGATGAAACTCTACTTGAAGGTAGGTATAATTCCTTATATTGTTATTCTATGTACTAAATGAATTCCTCAAAATTATTAAATGGAACGTAAAACAAAAACGTTGTTGGTTTCAGTTTCTTATTGGGTAATCAAATACCATTTACACACATCATAAGTTTGTTATTTTCTTGTGGTTAACTTTCTCCAAATCATGTTTTCTATCACTATCCCTCAGAACTTTCCCCTTTGTTTTTCTTCCATATCAATGTTTTCCTACATGGAATCCTAGTATGGGTTAACTTGGGTGACCATTATACTTCCCTTTATTTCTTTTAATGTAATAGTGTTACTGAATCTTTTTCCGATGTAAGACGTTCAATGAAATTTCCATTCCCAATTTTAAAAATCGCGAAGACGCAATTTCTTAAGGGGGGGGGGGGGATTGTAACCACCCGAAATTTTGAATAAATCTTGTTTCCTAATTTTGTGTGTTATTTTATTTTATACTCAACAAAACTGTTTCATTTGATAACATGAGTATAATTAAAATGAGACCATTGTGTTTCTACTGTTATATATTCATTGTTCAATATGACCGTTGGAAACTAAACATTTCGATTACTGTCTCTAAATACAAGTTATCTTGGTTAATTAATTAGAAATAATATTTGATGGCCTCATCCAGTAGTCTCGGGCCAATCGAAGCCCATTTAACGGAACTTGGGAAGGAGATAGCACCACTGTGCTTTGCTCTGGACCAAACCCAAGAAGAACATCATCGTGTGAAACTAGAACGGAATCGCCTTCGCGAGAAGTTCAAACTGATAGAAATTACTATTCGTGCAATGTTGGTCGGGTCACCCCAAGATTCTATCACCCTAGTACACCTTACTCTTAGGTCATATGCTGGTGTTATAAGGTGCTATGTAATGAGACCATAACATCCTTGTGTAATCCTTCGTTTTAAATAAAAATTGTGATTTCACTTTGTGATTAAGTTTGTGAATTTCAAACGTCCGGATAAATATAGTATGCATATTTTTGATGAATTCTAGAAAAAGGAAATTTGAAAATAATTATGTAAACCTTAGATAACTAATTATGTTTAATGATTTTCAAAAAATGGTCTTCTACAATTATGTCCTATATGAAATTTAGAGTCTAATAAGATCAACTTAATTTTTTATGAATAGTAAATTATAAATAGTGATTTTATGCTTATGATTAGTAATATGACCAAATGGATTAGTAATCTCACTTAAAGAAAGTATTAATATAATCTAGGTACCTTGATTAAGTAATGTGATTCAATAAAATGGTTAAATAATGGTTTCATAAATTATTAGTCAAGTATTAGTTTTTTCAGGTGAATAGTTTTTTTTAATTAAAAATTAAATTAAAAATATTTAGAAAATTATTTTTATAAAATAGACTTTATTTTTGAACTCAGAGCATCGATATTGTGTTAATGTAATTTTTGGGGACTTTTCTGAAAAAAATGAATTTTCGGTGAATATTGTATTTATTTAAAAATTAAATTAAAAATATTTAGAAAATTATTTTTATAAAATGGATTTCATTTTGGAAATCAGAGCATCGATATTCGGTTAAGGTGAAATTTTGGGATTTTTCTGAGAAAGTTGAATTTTTGATGAATAGTGAAAATACAGTTTTTAAGTTACGGGTGTTTAATGACATCATTAAATGATGTATTAAGTATGTAACCAATTTGGTCGACTTATGAATAGTAATATAATTTATTATGTGTCCCATGTTTCCAATACCATGGTAAAATACCATTGGTAAGTCCATGGTTTTTCCAATACCACCAATGAGGTGTCCCTCGGGCATTAATGCCTTGTCCCCTCACATTCCCTATAAATATCCACCCTTTCCTCCTTTAGTTTTTACTCCCAACTCTCCCCCAATGAAGCTATGGTCTCATTACCTCACAAAGGGTCCTCCCAAGGTGCCCCAAGCCCTCAAGGTCTCATACTTTGATTTTTAAGAGTTACGTTTTAAGGTAAGGGATCCTACCTCTCTCTTTCTTTTCAAGTACTCTCGTTTATGTCATTTCATTTAAGCCCCATGTTCATATCTTGGGGATGTTATTTTATATTCATCCTACTTCCATTTTCATTTTCATATGATTAGAGATCCTCTATTACTCTCATCATTTTGTTTTATAAAGGTTTAAGTGGCGCCGTTAGGCTGCTGAATTTTTGTAAAGGATTCTTTCATCCTTCTAATTTTTCAAAGTTCTACTTTCATGTCAAGTCTTTAAAGTTCCTTTTTATTATGTTTGGGTATGATCTCTATATATATAATACTGATATTTTATGTTAATATGACGAGAGAACCTATTTTTTATCGTCAATTCATTTTTGTTAAAGTTTAAGGGACGTCGTTAGGCTGCCGAATTTTTAAGGGATTCTTTCACCCTTCTCATCTTCAAGTTCTATTTAAAGTCAACTCTTTAATGTTACTTTTTATTATGTTGGGGTATGATATCTATATCTATCATACTTACCTTTTATGTTCATCTGATGAGAGACCCTATTTGATCTCATCAATTCATTTTTGTTGAAGTTTAAGTGACGTCGTTAGGCTGCCGAATTTTCATAAGAGAAATCTTATTTTTGTCTTCCTTTCATGTTCTTCATTTCATATGGTATATCATTCAAATTTTATTACCATGTTCTTAAATCCTTTATTTTCGGTTTTCTCTAATGTTATATGGATCATTTATGAGTGGGTGACCCATTTCCCCTCTCCTTTCAGTGTTTTCTAAAACCCTGTATCACAGCCGTTATGCTGCAGAATTTTCGAATAAAAATGTCTTTCTCTTTCTCTCAAATTATTTATTTTATTATGTGAATACTCAAAGATATTTATTCTACAGGGGTATGCACATATATATCAAAATGTTCTATTATAATTCTAGGACTTACATACATGAAACCTGCTTTCTTTTTCCGTAGGTTTTAAAGTGACATAATGATCACGTCTTTAAAGAAGTTTTTAAAATGTCATGACTATGAAATGAAACCCATTTTTTATGTTATAAGGGTTGTTTATGAAATGATTTATGATTATATATGTGGATCACATGATAAAAAACGAAAATATAAGGGTACTACTGGATAGCGCTCTAATGTATTGGGTAAAGACTTAATCTCTAGAGATGACCATTTTTAACGACACCTTGGTGAATAACCTTGGTAATTTTTAATGACACCTTGGGGATGGACCTTGGTGAAACGAAAATGATTGTCTATGTTAAATTTTTTATCCACATATTCATGTTATGAAATATGTTATTTTTATTATGATATGCCTCATGATTTGTTTCTCATGCCTTAAAGTACTTTTTCATGAAATTGTTGATGTATCTCAAGTTCACATGTTACATATTTCCCCTTGTTTCCCTTACTGGGCCTTCTGCTCACACTTTCTTTTGATATATGTCCCCAGGTTATGAAAATCAGTAATAAACCTAGGACGAACATAAGGATAATCCTTACAAGTGTTTAAGAAGAATGTTTTATGTTTTCATGTTTTATGTTCTTAGTTTCCAAGACACAAAACCTTAATGATCCTCGGTTTTGTAAAATGTAATGAAATATTATGTGATAAAAGGTGGGATGCTATACAACTCCTCTACCATTAGATTTTGAGCCACCTCCCCGACGAAGGCCTGGTTAAGGTTTGGATGATCTCTCTACATTAGGCCTCCTACCTCGACGTCTACTCAAGATAGAGTTGGAGACCGCTATCCCTGCTGCTGCTGCTGCTGAAAGGCCCTACCTGAAAATTGATGCAGCTGAGGGGGGCGATGAACTGAACCACCCCCATTGTACTAGACTCAGTGTAGAAAATGATTCCAAAGGTACCCCCGGATTCCAAAAGAGATTCATCTCGGTCTTGGGCCCAAAAAGAATGGGAATGGACCAGAAGATCGAAACTGGAACTGTTGGGGCCCACTCTACACTGGCCAAAACCTGTAATTCCCTAACGTAGTGGGCCTACTGTTGATGGCCTTTCCCTTAGATGAGCCCAACATGATCCCCTCTCATGGAACACCTCCTATACTGTGCATCCTCTCCACCACTTCAACCATCTTTCGGACTTTTATGTATGTTGGTAGGGTGAAGGGAGTAATTGCATACAGAATAGAAACTTGGAGTACCTCCACTAAACATCTCGCCCAAGACACCTCATAAGGAAAGAAGACCGGATCAAATAGAAGGATATCCTTGATCAAAATCCCCAAATCTCTCACTAACATACCTCATGCTGAAGGGAGAGTAGCTTTTTCTTCTTCTCATCCTTCATCGTGGAAGAGATGAATTTCTCCCGGAACTCCCTCTAGATGTCAGTACACATAACCTTAACCTCCCTCTTCTCCCCATGATAGATCTTCCACCACTGATGTGTTGCCCCCCACATGTGGCTTATAGCCCGAGGAACCCTATACACTATCGGAGCCCAGATCAACCTGAAAGCTATCACGAGCTCCTTGAGCTAGGTCTCTATCTTTATCCCTGATATGCTGCACTCGTACTTCTCGAGGGTCTATAGATAAAATTCATGATGTTTCCTCTACCACTGATCATCCTCTTCCTCGTAGACAACCCTCTACTAATCAGCTAAATCATTCTCTTGTGCACTGATCGCCCCCACTTCTCGTGGTCATCGTCCAGGTGCCATAACTACAAGGTAAACAAGGAATGCCTAAGCCCGAGTAGTGTAGAAGATTGGTTTTAATTTTTTTTAGACCTTTTATTCATTCTGAATCCAAAAAATAGCAAATAAACACAAGAACACAAGTCATTATGATGCATGTGCCTTTCATAGGGTCTCTACCCAGCAATCAATGTAGCCTCATTTGGTCGTTCGTTAGGCCCAGAGTCCTTGCATCAGATCATGGGATGCCCTAAATTCTCATGTCCTAGCTGGTCTTCTCTGGCCAATTTCATGCACCAAGATTTCCTAGAACTATTTCCCTAACATCACATGCAGTCCTCATTATGACTAACCCTGAGCTCTATCCTATCTCTCATCCCCGGAGCCATTGATACCATTCTATCACGAACTGCCTTCACCATGATATGGGAAGAGACATCAAATTTCCAGACCATTCCTTTTTCAAGTTGAAGGGGAGATAATGACCCCTGAGACCCGCCATCAATAGGTCCCAAAGTGGCGACAAGAAACTAGGGTATATAATCACACGCAAAATGGAAGGCATTGCCCAATTTATTTAGTAGGATCGACAGATATATTGCATGTCCCAAACAAAACCAAACCTCTAAGTAAAAGTAAATCCCTAAAAACCATTACCTATATTCATGTTTCAATAGTAAGTTCGACAATACAAGAAAACTCCATTTCTAAATAATAATGAAAATAAAAAAAGAAACAAAAACTATCCCAACGTCTCAACTTGTACGATCTCTTGGGGTCCTCAAATTCCTCCGGGAAACATGAAAGCAGTTTTATATATGTAGGATGAGTATAAATGTATACATAGTAGGAAAAACCAAAGGCTCTTGTGTACAAGTGTGGAGGAATTCTAATTCCCCATGAGAAAAATAGGTAACCAATCACCTAATAAGTAAACTATCCACCCAAACCTCACCAAGGAACACTCCCCAAATAATGGATGTTAGGTTATGTAATTTTAATCACACATCGATGTTTTGGTACCAAACACCACTTTCCAATGGTTATTGATGACATCCTTTGCATCAGACCTCTCCCACCATTCTCAATATAGTCCCAATGTCATACCCCACCCGCACACACATGGGCATCCACAACCTCACATCTCGCCCGAAAACACATCGGTCATAGCTGCCTAGAACCACGTCTGCAGACACCTAGGAAAGAACAACTACTGCCACACCCAAAGGCACATTGGTCTCATATCAAAGTCACTTGGGAAACAACCTTCCCACACACACCTGGGCCAACCACTACAACATACCCTGCCCAATGAATCTTGGGCTATAATGGACCTCAGGCTGTCATAGCCTGCCTGAAGAGTCTTGGGATACATGATAAAGGGAGGACAAAAGGATCTAGTAACCAACTACTCATATGATTGTTGGAAAAAACATTGTCCCCCACGATATAGGGGTGTTCGACATGATTTTATCAATGTGGGTGGGGCATGAATAATAAAAATAAGAACAAAATTATACATATAGGTAAACATGCACTCATCCCAAAATATGGGTTTTGATACTATCCCATACACAAACATCCTTATTAATATTCATTCATAAAAAGAAAAATTGTTATAACCAAGTCACAACTCATTCCCGGATAAAAATTCCCCATTGAAAACATTCTTTTTTTCATATTCACGTGATTACATTTATGTAATTATTTAATATCGGGAAACTAACATGAATAACCAAAATCCATAGAAGGGAAGACAACCAAGATGCATATTAAGAATTCACACTCGGTTCTATTGTAATGTCCCAAAAATAAAAAGGATCTGTCAGTTCCATCAAAGTACTAGAACCAATCCATGCCCCCCATACAGTCTGACACAACCTTAGATCTACAATCCAACAACTACACCACAATAGGGGATCTCATCCCCACCCATTTCACCCCACAAGAAACTAGTAGATCAACTACACATGTTACCAAGACATAGAAATGGAGTTTTCAGATTCAAACACATATTTCATTAATTTTTATTTCATCTTTTTGTTTAACCATGATGACCACAAATGGATTATTATTTATTGGGCATCAATTTAATCAACCAAGTTTATGTGATTAACAAAATTCCATGTTACAACAATTTAATCATATAATTAACCAAAAAACAGAGGATCATTAGTGAACAAGGAAGGACCACAAATTTAAAATATTTTTAGTGGACGTAATCCCATAAAATCCACAACATATAATCAAGGATAAAAGTCTACAACAGAATCATCAAACACTCCCCTTAATTCTTTAATATCTTGTTTATTATCTTCATTATGGATTGGTTTCATCTATTCAAGAAGGAAAAATTATCATTCCCATCCTACTTGATACAAAATATGTAGAGAAGAATGAATAACCCTACTTGGATGATCGATGGTCAATGTTAATCCCCACACACCAAGAACTGGGGATGTGAGCCTTATAGGGGAGGAACTACAAGGGTTCCAATAGTTGTTAGGAAGGGCTCCAGCACAGGCACACCACTTTTCTTGGGAAGGGGGAATCCAAACACACCAATGAGTTGATGGAAACCATCCAAGAATATGAAGGAAATAATTCTAGTGCGATAAAAAGGCGAGATCATGGAGTTACAGGATTTCAAAATCATGAATGAATTTTAAGGAGGATCATAGTTTCACCACACGGTTAGGAGTTTACACACGAAGGAATTAATTGTATTATAATAATTCTCATCAGATAGGTGTCCACAATGGTTGCGAGTTAAAGTATTTACTTTAACTGGAAAATGAGTGTAACAAGGGTTGGAACTGGAAGGTACGGGAAAATGGTGTGACACCGAGGAAAAGTAACACGTTTTCATAAGTCAAGGGTCACACGACTCTTGGGGGATTTTTGATATAATTTGAGGGAATTAAATGGATTTTAAATGGGCATTAAAAAAATTTTACATCAAAATATACATTGCAAGAGCAGAACTAGAATACAAAACTAGGGTGGGACACCATTTGGTGTGACCCATTAAGCAGTGACATGGTCATGATGCCACTGTTTCGGTGTGCGACCGTGATGGTGCAACCATTACGGTGGCACCGTTATGGTTCCACCATCATTGTTCCACCCTCATGGTTCCATCGTAACGGTTCCACCTTCATAGTTCCACCCTTTCTATTTGCGACCGTGAGGGTGCGACCGTTATGGTGTGATCCTCACGGTGCCACTGTCACGGTGCCTCTGTAAGAGGTCCCACCATTTTGATGTACGACCGTGACTGGTGCCACCATTTTGGAGGAATGTTTTGGTTGAATTGTGTTTTTGAACAACTCTTTAATGAGTCATTGTCTAGGATATTAAAATATTCCATAATTGTTTTGGTTTAGAAGACATGATATTTTAACAATGATTAATATAATATAATTTATATAATTTAATCAATTATGTAAATATATTATATTTTATTTATTTAAATATTTATTATCATCCTTGAATGGAATATAATAAAAAATGAGTTAAATTGATCATGGAGATAATATTTCATACAAACACGTGGACAATATTTTCACATATCGATGTAAGGAGTGAAAGAAAGATAAATTGTTACCCATCATTAAAAAATAAGTATTAATTTCATAAAAACTATATATATTTTGAAATCCACTATTATTACCATCCATGTAAAAAAGATATGTAAAATTAATCACACCACTTTGTTGTGGTGGTAGTCCACGCGTATGCATGATAGGAGTTATCACATTCAAAGGGTTTGTAGGTAATTAGCTAGATAAAAAATTATAAAAAATAATAATTATTTTGTACATATCATCATATATAATCATTAATCACATTATAATACTCATCTATATGGTATAGTGATGGAAAATTAATTATATTACTATGTTGAGATGCGACGTCGTATGTAGGCATGAGCAATAATTTCACATCACAATCGATGGAAAATAAGGTTAATCAAGTGGTTTACCATTCATAATGATATTTTAGTATATATATTATAGTAAATTTTTTATTTAATGATTAATATAATAGATTAATATGACATAAAAGAAGAATTAAAAAGGATGTGACCGGTTCCGGTGATTGCCTCTTCTTTAAAACAACTCATTTAGATCACCTATTTAGGACCCTAGGTTTGGTATTTTTTGTAGAAAAAGAACCAATATAAAGTATATAAAGGCGTTTAGAAGGTATATTGGTAGTTTTTTTCATTATATATGTGTCAATGTAGTGCGAATAAGTTGAAGGAGATATTCCAATTTTTAAGTGATGGGTGGGGAACTCACAAAATTTCATATAATTTTAAATTATATTAAATGCATCCCTTATCGTAAATGAATTTCAAAGATCAAGGGTTCAAATATAAGATAATATGGAGTTTAAATATTAAAAAACTATAAAATATCTACACTTTTATTTTTTTTAACTTATCTATTGGATTGACACTTCAGTTATCATATTCTAACATTAACCACTATAACATCTTTTTCACATTGAACGGTTCATAATTTTAAATTTAATGGAAAAGTTATTCTAAAATGAAATACATATCTCCTTTTATACATTATATTATTAATATTTTCCCCTTTTATGATTTTCATTATTATTTAATAGTCTGTAAAATATAATTTTTATAATATATCATTAATGTCAAATTTTCCTTTTTTTATTAATTTCACATAAATTACATAAATAAAATTTTTGAATCATTTATAATAATTTGAAAAAATATAATATTTCTTATTTAACTAAAAAACACTTCTAACACTATAAATCACTTAAATTACAAAAGCATTAAATAATTTAAAATTCATTTATTTTATTTTTCTATTAGTTGATGACTTATTGTATTAGCATTACACATGAATTTAAGATAATAATTTATTAAGTAGACATTATAAATAAATTACCATTAAGAATATAAATTCATTAATAAAAACATTCCTTTATATTAATTTATATATTTCATATCCCACAATTAGAACACATAAAAGATATTAAAAATAAAAAGAGTGACTTTTTTAAGTTTTAATTTCTTTTAATACTATATAGGAAATTTACATAGAAATGAGTCCATTAAAAGACTATATTTTAAGAATGATGTGATAGGGTTCTAATAATCTTTATAAAATAATTATTATTATGAAAAATTATGGCCATATTACTTTATTTTATCCATGATTTACCCAACTTACACATTAGCCAGGTAATACATTTTAATAAGGATACTATTCACATTATAAAAACATTCAAGGAATTTATTTATTAAATTTGAACCAAATAATATAAAATATTGAATCCATTTTATGAAATTAATTTTCAACACATTTTTGAAATAAATTGTAAAATAAGTGTGAAAAACAAGACAAATACCATTTTCTAGAAAAATACCATTTACGCATAAGTATTGAATTATTCATAACCCATTTGTAAATTATATTAGATACATGATACAAGATATTTATAAATATATAATATGTAAATTTAATTCAAATAATTAACCAACAAAAATTAATTTATTTGATAAATATATAAATTCATTTCAATGTTAAATACATTTTTTAATAAAAATGTTTCCCTTCTTATCCAATGATTATTGAAATTCATTTTAATTATTTTATAACCATTTAATTAATTTTATTCGTATATAAATAACACTTTTTTTCATTATTTAATTAGTTTTATTCATAAAATCAAATTTACTAGCTAGGAGCCAACCATCACATTAAATAATAATATTTTAATTGTATAGTAAAGTTATTTTAAACTTGGTGTTGGGTGTAATGAAAACTATAAAGAACTAAAATTCATTTATATTGAACTAGTTCATAAAATATTAGGTTATTACACGATATTACTCCCATTATGGGATCTAATGTATGAAATCTTTTTATTATTCAAATTTATATATCACAAAATATTATAAACAATTTTCACATAGTTAAATCTGTAAATCTATCAAACTAGAGGATGACATAGCCTTGTAGAAGTTCATGTGATAAATGTGACAAAGGAACAAAGAACCAATTTCCTACTTGTAAAAAAACTAAAAAAATGATCATATATAAATAACAATAATAAAATTTACGATTGGGTAAGTTTGGAAAAATAAAATATATTATTTGGAATTTCAGTTGAAAAATAAACATTTCATATATCTTGAAGGGGTAGAAAAGATAAATCTAGTGTACCATTAAATTTTCTATGTCATAAAGTTGGGGACATGGGATATATCTGAATATATTCTCTATTCCAAGGGCTCGTATTTATGTGTTTCAAAAATAATCTCCATGTACAAGAGAAAAATGAAGGTCATATGTTAAGAAAATCACTATGAAGGATCATGATCATTGATGAGAACATAACATCAAATATATGGTTGTGTATGTCTTATTGTATTTAAATTCATTCCTTGATAGAATATTTAGAAATTATTATATGAACATTAAATCACAACCGAAAATGATTTTATATAATTGGGTAGTACTTATATGATTATTTTATATGAAGTTTTGGTTTTTCAGAATATACTTCCTTAAAATATTATCATTATCCCTTCCTAAAAATTCAATATTTTCTTCTCAATGTAAATTATAAATGGTGAATGCAACATTAAAAAGGAAATTTATCGTTAGTAAAAGGATATATATGTATCCTAAAGACTCATGATCATTTTAATAAAATCTTATAATAACCAATATACCAAAGATTTCTAGTTTCCATGAATTAGCTAGGTTATATCACAAATTTGTGATACAATTTTCTGGATTTTCTATCCCAATAACAAATATAACTGAAAAGGTGTTTTTTTGTGAATGATGTATTTAAATAAGGATTAATAGTGTTAAATAAGAGGATAATAATTATTAATATGTTCACATTACTTTCCAGTTGGATGGATTTGTGATATACTTGGATTTATAGAAACAATTACTAGTTTTTTTAATAATGGAATATAATATTGGTATATCATTTCCCAACTCCATTTAATGATTCCTGAGTAGAAGTACCCTATTTATGATCTATAATTTTTTATAGTGATCTGTGTACTGATGATTTTCTAAAGATAAATCTACTAAAATAAGTGTGAAAATTATATATCTCATATAATACACAATTATATGTTCACATAATAAGATATCAATATGCTCCATCGAAGATTGCTAGTAAATATTAAGGATTATGATAGTTCTATACATTACCTTCCTGGGAAGGCGAGTAAAGAGGAATATTATTTGAGTAAAAAGGATCACTCACCCCTATCATTGAAATGAATCCCATGGGATCAACTGTTATTCATTATATAATGAACCAAAATGGAAGATATTAAATGGTTATCATCATACCTTGATTGAAATATTTCTAACCCATCTATTCATGAGATAAACAATGTTTCCTAGAAAGATTACGTGGTGAAATAGAAAATGATTTCTAATATTCCAAAGGTAAACATTGATAAAAATATAGCTCTATAGTTTGGAACATAGTTCTTTGTCCTATAAAAACAATAAATAATGAGGTAACATATGTATGATATGCACAACACATCCTTCTCTGTTAATAATTTAAGGACTTCAATATATAGATATTTGAGATAATATTTATGGTGGCATAACATGAAGAGGTATATTATAGTATTTTTATCAAAATTATCGATATGAAAACATGTCATGGATGAAGGTAATAAGTCTAAGGGGTTTATGAAAGAATTTCCCAATCTAGTATGGAAATGTAATAAAACCATTGATTTCTTCATTTGAATCCCTAGGTCCACTATAGTTAATACTATCATCGAAGGCTGTTATAGATTCACATAGAAATTACTTGAATTTCATTTATATAAAAGATGATTTTTATCTTGAAAAAATGACCATGATATAGGTAAGGTAACTAGTAATACAACATGGATTTAAAATATATATTACATATATTTAATATTTTTGGGTTACATTGATTATTTGGAACAAAATTTAGAAATTATTCTGTAAATTAATGTGCTTCAGTGCTTCATATCACGATCAAATAGATGTCCTGTCAAAAAGAAACATTCAAACTCTAAAGGATATGTTAATGTCAAATTTAATGGAATTATTATGATCTTGGGATCAACACCATTCCTAATTGGAGTTATCGAATAACCATATGTTCCATTATAGTAATAAAATATCTCTAAATTACATTTTACAAAGGAAGAGGTGTTAGACTCGTACAAGCTTGGTTGATGTTGGAGAATGAAATACAATGGGCCATAACCATTTCTATGCGATGTGTTATAATGTTAAAATCATTCAATGTCATATACAAAATACTAATATCTTGTTGAATAGTTATTCAAAAAACAATGAGGAGACCTAGAGTATGAGATCAGAGTTACTGTGGTCTTTTGCATATCACCATTGATGAAAATAATGATGTTTTGGAAGAAGGGACATTATATTAGAAGATTCATCATCTATTTTAGATATATGATCTAATAATATTGGTGGAAAAATAAAAAATAACTACCTGAAAAACTATTTATAATACATGATGTGTTCCATGTAACCTTCTTGATGAAGTAATTACCACACCCATCACATCAATAGAATCTAGAGGAGGAACCATTATAGAATCTTCCTTCATATGATAAGTATAAATTGAATATATCAGATCATAAATTAAATGCTACGAAAAAATAAATCGTAGATTTTCAATGTTTTATGGAGGAACTACATGTGTGAGGAAGCAACATTGAATGAAATATTGGTGACGAGATTGAATTACCCTTATTTATTTAGTTATATGGATGAAATTTCTAAGGAAAATTTTATAAACTGGGAATACAACAACGAACTAAACATTAATAAATTAAATTCCCTTTTTAAATGAGTGAAATAATTTTTACTAAATGAAATAATAGAAGACACATCCACCAATTTGGTTATTTTTGACCATTATATGTCATATCTCGTCAGATTTAAAATATTTTTAAGGATAATTATAGTTGATAGTATAGTCATTATATAGTGATAATATGATTACATTATTATAGATTATAATAAATCCATTCAACCAACACAAAGGAAGTGATAGCCTGGACCTGTAGAATCGTACACTATGAAGCACATTTATTGAATCTTTCATTAGATATATTATCACTAGGATTTTTCAATAACAATTTTCATACTGATAATCTAGATAAAAATCATATGGGAAACCATTTATATGAAAACCTCAAGCTCATTAAGATCAAGACCCAAACCACATTTTCTATAAAATCCAATGAAAATATCACCCTCACAAACATTACCCATAAATCATTCACTCGTTTCGTAATGGGATATGTATATAGAACCCAACAATAAATTTTTTAATATTTTTATTTTTAATAAATTAAGGATTATATTAATAATTTATTACTTTATAATGTGTAATTAATTTTTCTAGATAATATTAGATTTCGAAAAAAAATCACGAATTGTATTTTTGGAAAATATAGAGTCTCAATTAATGAGTCCCTTTTTATAAATTAAATATTTTTTTATGTAAATTATATATTAATAAATATTATTTTCAAATATAAATTATTTCATAATGTTACGATGTCAAATATTTTTTTTAATGATAAGAAAACTATTATCGTAAAAGACCTAATATTTTTAAATAAATGAGTATTTTAATTTAAAAATTTATATGATCATTTTAAGAAAATTATTTTGAATATATATATGTGTTTTTGAAAGTAAAATATATAAAATACCTAACAGTTATTTTTTCATATTTTTTAGATTTCTCTATATTTGGGTATAATTTAAATATAATATAATTATACAGTTCGTATAATAGCGTCATAGAAAACCAAAAGTGTGGTATGAAATAATATAAAGATTACCCATGATCAAAAATATGTTTCCCATTTAAATTATTTTTATTTTAAATTTATTTTAATAATTTTATAACACCTTAATAAATCCCTCAAAACCTATTTTTATATTTTGGGTTTTTAAAATCAATTCGTTGTAAACGTAACTCACTTACACATAACCAAAAGAACTATTTCAAGTAGATCACATATTATCCTTATAAAATACTTAAATACACGATTATTAGGTAGAAACCCTGTGGGAACCACATATTATGGATTTTGATTTGGATTAATTTATCATATAGAGTCCAAAACATGTGTTTATAAATTAATTAAAAACTCTCTATTCATTTTCTATAAAAATACACCTAACCTATAATTACACTTCACTAAAAAAATATGAATAACAAATTTACTCAACCATTACCTCTCTAGATACATTGAATGGTGTTCCCAATATCATGAAATGTTAATCCAAGTATTTTAGGAGCACCCACTAAAGGAAATGGATCCTCTATTTCTCCTATTTATTCAAGATCCTTTTTGTTTTATCTTTTTATTTCTAATACTTCATGTCAAGATATATTTAAACTCACCCCAGTCCATATCCATATGATTTAAAATGTATGAATGTCCCCTTCAACTCTAATGTAACCCCTACCAAAATCTTTATATACCGCTGACATGCTTCCTAAATTATCTTATAATTTCACATGTGAAACCTTTGTGTTTTGATTACTCATTCCAATTTCAAATCATGAAAATTCCCCAAGACATGGCTGTATTTTATTAATTGTGAAGACCCTTGAATTTAAAAAATAATTATTATTCTTTTGATTAAAAATTATTAAATACATCAATATGATTCTTGATCTATATGTAAAAATTATGTATGTACATGATTTGAATGTGACTGGTTGGACCAAAATTACATAGCCCTACAATACATTTGTTAATGTTTTATACCTTGTGAAATATCATTTATGGTGAACATGAGTTTATATTAATAACTCAATTTTATGATTTCAGGGTATTTACCCTTGAATTTGGTTTTTTATGTCATCTTTTATATTGCCGACACATTTGCATGTTCTCTTTATCTTATCATCTTATATTAAACTTTAATGTTAATGTTTCTGATTATCACCTCTATTATGTTGACACGATATGCCTATTGACATACAATATGATATTATATAATTATTCTCGTAATGTGATTTATAAATAACCTCTTTCTTATGTATATCCCTAGGTGATCCTATGATATATTATATGACCACTAAAATTTATGTGAATGTTATAGAGTTCATGTTTATGTCATTTTATTTCTATTTTATGTTCATTTACATTTTAATTAATTACCTTAATATATTCATCCTCATGATAATATGAGGGTGTATTAATTTTATATATAATTAAAAATTATGAGATAAATTGTATTAAATATTAGTTATTTCATTAAATCTGTAAAAAATAATTTGAATATAGAAAAAATTGGTTTAAAAAATATTTTTTCTCACCCAATATGAACATATATTTCTAAAATATCATGAACAATCATTTTGGATCCAATTAGACTACCTGATTCAATATCCAATACATCTAATAAACCATGGAAACTGTATGAATTCCACATAGGATTAGTAAATTTACAATTATGCTCCACGAATTGTAGTGGATCATCTTCATATTTCTAAGATGAGTTCCTAGGTCACTTTTTCATGCAATGCTTAGTGGTATCTATGTCTCACCAACCATACAAAAACCTCATAAATACATCTTCCAAAAATAAGTTCTATCTCTTCCAAAGACTCTATTAGATCATTATCGTAACCCTTCCCTAATGATACACCTATTTGGATTAATGAATATAGTAACTATGTCCCCTAAATGTGGCCCATAATAGGCCAATTTTGATGGTATTATCCTAATCCATAGAATTAATTTTCATCTAGATAATATATTTTATTGATAAAATAGGATTTTTTAAACTCCAATGGAAGAAAAATAATGATATTCGATTAACAATGAGGTTTATAGAAAACCGATATATAGTAATTTTATGTAAGAAAAAATGGAATTATTTTAGTAAGAGTAAACAAATCTATATAATAATGATTTTTTTATAAAAATCCTACAATACCACTGTTTCATATGGAAATACTTGATAACTCTATGTTCAAATAAATACCTAAAATAAATTTAAAAACTTTTCAAATATACTATAATATTGATAACATGTATATATTTTTATATATTAAAGGTAAGTATATCTACAAATGTAGTACATCATACAATAAGTAGAGTACAATAATGTCTAAATTTTTCATTCATAATAATAAAATTAGTTCAATGAGAATTTTATAACACTCTATTCATTATCACTTTGAATATAGAAAAATATCAATTTAGGATATAACTTAATCTTGGTGTTCATATGACCCAACCTCTTACTAGCTCTTTCTATGTATCTAAAACCAATAAAAGAACACCCTATGTTACAACATTACATATAACATATCACATTCGAAAAAATATAGAATTCCACCAAAACATTATAACCAAATAACATTTCATTATTTCACTAAACATATAACATCTTGTACTGAACCCAAAAAAGATACTTATAAACAATTTTTCTAATATAATTCCATCTTCAAAAAATTTCATCATTCTAGAACCACAATCTCATAAAAAATAACATCATATATAAAATCCCAGACTCCAAACACCCTTAGTAATATGTTTTACTAAACTATTGGTAAAAAAAGTCATCATAGGATCCAATAACATATTATTATTGGAATATAATAAATATATTATATTTGGAAATATTAGATATATCATAAACACGTAGAATGAAAATTATTAAACATTCCATTATATACATCAAACGTACATATATTTCACCTCTAGGTTTCTTTGGAAAAGGAATGAAAATCGGTGAGCTCAGATTTTATGTATGGGGTAACATATAGTGGATGATATCATTACCTAAACATGGAACAAGTGACATAGAATGAATAAATAAATAATATGTGTCCATAATCATGTATGAAAATTCATGTTAAATCCTTGAAACTAAATATAAACATTCATAACAACAATATATGATCTAATAATAGAAGAATTCATATTAGAGGACATTAATTTTTTTTATCAATGTCCTGTTCCATGAAACAATACTTATATGGGGAGTGGTAAACAGAAAAAAAATGTTTGCTCTCATGATACCTTATGATGCATAAAATTTCTATAAAATTATGAGACATTCATATGACATGAATAATTCCAATTAATTTCCCTTAAAATAAATTAATGAGTTTAATAAAATTCAATAAATATCCCATAGATTAATAATAAATGGCTATATGTATAATTAAAAGAACATAAAACAAATATTCCTCAATTCAATTGATGAATTTGGATGTCTAGTAAAACATTCATAAATCATATTTGAAGATGTGTGGAATCATTAATGGAACAATTTATACTTTTACCAATGAAATATAGTGGTGATGGTAATTTTAAAGTGCATGGTTATCCATATATGATATTGTTTTACAATAGTTTTCATTGGTCATTGAAAATGGAAAATAGTAGGTAAAATCATTCAAAATGGATTGTAATGATGTTTTGAATATTCCTAAGCATCTCCCTCAGGAGTGCCTAGACATGTGTGAAATCTTAGGACTACTTTTTAGGCCTTAGTCTGATTATTGTGTCAATGTTTAAACAACCATTTTCATAATGGTTACCCAAAAATTGAATTTTCAAATAGCTGCATCCACATTATAGGATATATAAATTGATATTTTGTTTAGGGTGATACATTTTTTTAGAAAAACATGAGATGGGTTCTAAATCATGGAAAATATTGAGTCTTAATATTAATTATTTTAATCAATGAATCTAAATAATATGAGGAATGTATAATAATATAGAGTTATAAATCCATTTATATTTATGATTGATATATTAAAAATCCATCTATTTAAAATAGAATTCATAAATAGATAATATAAACATGTAAATATACCCATGAATAAGGAATATTTAGAGTACGCATGGTGTGATAGTTTGGGATATGGTGTTTACCAGATATAGTGGGAAATGGTGTTTTAAATTCTCCCACAAAAATAATTTAAACCATTAAAATTAATTATATATAATATATTAATAAAAATGTGGATATTAAATCAACATATTATCATTATGATACTTTGTTTTGACCTCTATTTTTTGATTTTTGAATAGGAATTTCACTAATCCAGTTGTCTTATTTCAAAAAACTCACAAGTTGGTGTCATGATTCAAGGAAAAAATACGTATTATAATATGTATCAATTTCCAACTCCATTCCACTATATGTGAGAAACTTTATTGGATATGAAATGAATTTTATTGTACATGAAACATGGAATATGTCATGTACTTTATAATGGTTAGGTTAAATATTCAACTAGAAAGATAAAACTCAAATTCAATATTGTATTTAAAAATCCCAAATATACCTATAACTTAAAGTCCTAATTTTATTGAATTCTATAAATCCATCTAACGTAATAAGCATCAAGAATAAATTATTCCAACATGAAATTCAATTTCAATCCATTAATTTTCAATATAGTTTTTTTCATTCTCAGGTATGCATTAAAATAATCTTTAATATTTCGTACATTAATATCTCCTACACATGCTCTTAGACAAATAGATTTATTTCTAAAAATTATCCCAAAAGGTATTGATTAAAAAACCCTTATAATATAATAATTATTATTTTTCAATTTGAATAATTAAATATAATATATTATTGTATTTGAATTCAAAAAATGTAGTTGTTGGTATAAAATACCATGGAGGTTAAGTTCACCTGATCTCAAAATATCATCCAATTATTTGATATAACATTAGGGGTTCCTTGAAATTTTCTGGATGATATGTAGTGTTTAAATTAATCTATGTGTTGAGACCCCTTTAAAGATTGTTCCATAGTTTTGATATGATCACAGGGTCACGATCAAAGAAATTATATATGTATCCCATTAATACATAATAAATCATAGATATATATTTGGGAATGGTACCTATGGTTTATATCATCTCTTATTTCAATGAAATGAGTTGGTTTATTATAGTGATAAATAATGAACCATATATCATCATTATTATTTTTTTATTCATAAGTCCAATGAAAAAGACCATTGTAATACTTTCCCACTTCAATATTGGTATAGGGAGTGGTTTCATGACTCAATTCGAATGTTTTATATTAGGCTATATTTTTTATACAATAATTATATTGATTGACTATAAAATATTTCTTACTCTATAGGATCCAAACAAAAAATTTATCTTTTATAATTATATATCATTATTCTACCTAGGTGTATAGAAAAATTTGATCTATTTGAATCATCAAGAAATTCCCTCTTCAACTATGTTATAAGTGGAACACATATCCTATTTTAAAACAAAAGATATTTACCTATATATTATTTCAACCAATTGTATATTATTTATTAAATTAATCATAATTTTAATTTAATCATATACAACAAGGACTTCGCTAACTTTTCTAGAAAGGGTGGTTTAACAATTTCTTGTAAAATGAATTATGGCTCCCGTTGCAAACAAATCACACATTCCATCTTCAATAAATATTTATATATAGAATACTTTTTGATAATAATCATGGATATAATTCTATGTTACCTCATTGTAAAATAATGATACATTTTTTCCATACTATTATTGTTGTTTATCAAGGAATTGTGGTCATTGTGTAGTTTTAAACATATTCTTTTCTCATGTTGATCTCATTCTGAGAGAAGTTATACTATCAACTCTTGTGGTTTATATATATTTATAATGTTTCTCCATCGTGGATTTTGGTTCCTGTTTTTGAATAAAATCATACCACATCTAGATAAAAATCATTATTTGGATAGTTTTGACCATGTATTTTAAAATTTCATATTGCATAGAAAATAACCTTATCATTATACAAAAACAACCATGTTAATTAATCGATTCATCATTATATAAAAATAATACTTCCATATCTATTAACCTATTAAACCAAGGATTCATCATAACTCTATTATGTTTGTAAGTGTAGGCTATTGTTTTTCTAGATTCTTCATTAAACAGTCACAAAATAATCCATCATTGGGTGTTATATAGCTATAAAAAGATACATCACTAAGACACAATTCCCAAATAATTCATTTTGAATATAATAATTCTTTTGAGTTTGCCTATAATAATTTTTAGATGTAATTAATTCTTTTAATAACACTAATACTACATCAATATATCATTAATGAATAATACCAAAAAATATATATAAAAATTTAATACATTATTCCAAATATCCCAAAACACAGAAGGTTTATTATTCCATCCAATGGGTATTACTATAAACATTTCATTCCCATAAGTTATTAAAAAGGTTGTCTTTAGTATAAAATCCATCATTACTAGTTACTAATTATAACCTACGAAAATTATAAATCTTGAAATGTAATGTGATTTTTAATGTAGATCAAATAAATCATCAATGCATGGAAAATATTACTGGTTCATTATATTAACTATACTTATCTCTCAATAATCGATGAAAAATCTCATATACCCACACATATTCCTTATGTATAGAAGTCGCTCTACCCATAGAGAAATACTAGGGTGTTTAAGTCCCTTAAAACACAACTACTGCAGATATAAATTAAACTCCATAAAAATTACTAGTTCCATTATCTAGGGAGTTATAGATATATGTAATGCATTAGGTAATAGTTCGATGGAGAACAGACTGCTTCATTCAAGAGGATGACCTTGTTATTTTTTTTTAAAATATTATATGAATTTTTACACTAATGGTATATCCTCCTTAAGTACATATCTTTATTATCAATAGATGAAGTTAGATCCTACTCTATTCGGAGAATATAATTATGTAGAGATACTTGGGGATGATCAATATATGATATAGATGATGAAGTTTTCACTATAATAAAAATACATGATTATCTATATTTTAGAATCATAATCACGTTCTCATAGTAATAAATTTTTGTAATATTATTTAATGGAAAACCCAAAATAATGATTATATCAAAGTAAACCATTGGTATCTAAACCAATTTTAATATAGGATACATCTATAAATCATAACTAGAACATGATTGAAATATATTTATTGCAATAATATTCCCATTAAATTTCACAATTTAAAACTACATTATTAGAGTGATTGAAAAATATTTACTGTTTTTTGTATGGAATTTAAGACATAAATGATTAGGAATACCCAAAATAAAAAAATAGTAACTAACGTTGGGGATAAAATCAATATATCTAACATTATTTTATTATGAATTTCACCATACTCTATTATAATTTCCAATGATTTTACCCAACCACTTTTTCTTTTTAGGTAAATTCAATTGAGTTTTAGGGGTCTGGATCACATAATCTCCCATACCAATATAGTTAATACATTCCCCATCAATAGTTTCTTACTTGATTTTTTATATTCTAGTTGGCATTTTAATCTACACTTATATTAGAATCTTGTTCCAATACTGTAAAACCCAAGTTGTTTTTTCCCATAGTAATCACATGTGGGAAACCCCATGTAATTTTTCATTACTTATTTTGTACTGTTATTCCCATGATGTTATACTCACATTTTATACATGTAATTTCCCATGAATTCATTTATTTTAGGGAACATCATTTATCTATGAATTTATCTTGAGACTATATCCTCATATGATGAAAATGTATGAGATACCATTTCCCTTAAATTTCTTCTTCTTAATCCATAAACAAAATGGTCAATATTTAATTCCAAATTATGTACATAATGTTATCCTCATAATTATTAACATTTTCCACTTTTTTATAAAATAGTTTGTTATTTACTTTTCATCTCTTTTTTCATGATAAAATTATTTTTCATATAATATATCCAAAATGGGTTTACATTAATTGTGCCTAATTTTATCTTCCTATTTATTGTTTTTAATTAAATAATCTCATTGTTATAAATATCCATTCAGATGATATATTTCCATGATGCCATTTTCTATTCCAATACACACTAAATATTGAAATGTATTTTTCTAATACCAGATCCATTTTATAACTAAAAATATATTGGTATATCCACTGAATGATATTGTTTTATTCATAAGGTGTTTTCCAAAATAGTTATACTAAGTTGGGGAAAAATAGTCCTCTTTATACAGGTGATATTATTTGGGATAACCTTTGTCAAAATCCATAATATAGTTATGATCTAATTAACTGCAAATATATTGCATTGATATTATAAAGGGTAATATCCCTACATTGATCAAGGTTGTAGATTTAGATCTCATTCATTACTTTTGTCACTATCTCTCTATAATAACATACCTATAATTGGATCATAGTATTGAATTGTAAAGTATATTTCTTATTATGTTTTCAATAGTATTATTTATAAATATACATGGTTTCTTGTGCTACATGTTCTATAAAACTATGTTATTATAAATCTAGTCCACATGGTTCTTATTATACATTCTCTAATACTAAAATTATAATAAATTTGTTTAGAAACCAAGGGTTTTTGGATATATTGCATTATTGGTGTAAAATAAAGAGTTCATAAAGGACCCAAGAAGTTAGCAGTCTTGGGAGAATAGATAAATACATATATTAGTTTTGAAAATATATTACAAAAATGTATAAATTGTGATAAATTCATTATTCATTTCATTATATACTTGAAAATTATATATAGTTCTCCTCTATGATTCCTTGGAATGGGAAAAATAGATCTGATATCATATTCTTATTAATGAGTAACATACAATAGAGTATATCATAATGAAAAAATGTCACTTGTGATATGGTAGGAATGAAAAAAATATGAAGCCATAATAAAAAAAATTGGGGGTATGTTTTATCGATGAGAATAAAGAAATAATGGATATAAATAATCCCTAATCTCAACCTGATGGAATGCCTATTTTTGGTAAAAAAAAGAATGTCATCAATCCATTTACTGAAGACACTATTATGAAAATGTGAGAATTATACTAAAAAAACAATTTATTGTGTCTCACTATACCTTCCAATAAATTTATTTGAAACATTATTATGATCCCCATCCATCAACTATTTAATTCTAACTAATTTTCTATAACATTCAATAACAAATTTGAAACCATTCTCTATGAAACCAATAGCTAAATAAAACATATATGTCTATATAATAATAAATATAGAAAAATATATTTCCATATTCAATGGAATAATTTTTACATATATAATAACATCCCCTAATCAATATATATGTTAAGGGCATCGTCAGTGTAATATAAATTAATTTTATTACAGAAATATTGTGTCAATGTTACTTAAATAATGCTCATATATCATTGGAATATATTAAATGGGATAAATAGTTTTCCTTGTTATCATTAAAAGGTAATGGTAGGAAAAATACATCATCAAGGATGATAAAAAATGTCTCAATATTCCAAATAATATTCTATTGTAGTGTCTACTTATCCAGGCAGTCTTAGGACGACATATATTATACCAGGGTGATGATTGATTAAATTCTAAACTAACCATTTTTAGCGTGATAACCCATTGGTGGTTTTATTTCATAACCACATCCACATTATTTTATTGAGTCATGGATATATTTTTTGTAAAATAATACACAAAAGCTTTAGTCAAAACCATGTAATGGTTATTCATCCCGGAAAAAAAATTATTTTTTGGGATGGTTTGCTACTCATGAATAAAAAAATATGATGGAGTTTAAAATAATGATATTTAAATACATTAAAATTAATTAGGACTATGGTAAAAATTATTCCAGGGAAATTTATGCACCATAAAAAGGAAATATGTGGTGAATATAAAATATTTCTTAAAGAATGATATTTGAGATAGAAACAACCAACTCTAGATTTGTATAGAAATTTTACTAAATCACCATTAAATTTATGGTTTCAAATTGATCATAAAATAACAAAAATTAAATTAATTTCTTGATATTAAATAGTCAGTATATATAATGTATAAATGAAATTATATTTATTAGTCAAAATATGAATCAAAGAGGGGAATTTGATCAAAAAATCATTACCTATAGTTCAGAATTCTATTAATATATTGTAACCTCTAATATCTCAATCATATATACCTTAATAAATAAAGAAAATAATATAATTATTTATAATTAAATTTATATTCATCATATAGAGTCATATAATCTATTATTTTTAAGTAGTTTTTATCCAATTTTCCCACACTTAGGGTTCATAGTTTGATTATTTATACTAGTTTCACAATAATGGATTCTTTATTCATTATTAATAAAAATTTCATCATTACCAGGTAATTAAAATTTCCCTTAGGTGGTATTTTTCGTATTGCATGATTTCTAAAATCACATTCACAACTATTTTACTCTTTATACTTGGTGATGAAATCGATAATAAGTATGTTTTTGTAATTACTAAACACTAAACAATGTTTTCATAATTAATGAAGTAAATATTAATTTAATATCTCTATAATGAAAAAAATAATTATTGAAAAATATATAGAATATTATATAATTAATTATGTTTACATATTAATTAATGAGAAAAATTCATATTATTACTCATGTAGGTGGTTGAACAGACATAAACATGAACAAACCATGCTTTAATGAATGGTTATGAGGTTGTTTAGGTGTAATATCATTATATCATAAGTATAATGATTATTTATTATTTCTATTAGTGGGAGGAATTCTATTTTAATATATGTATTGTAATAATTAATAGATATGAAAATATTACAAACTATAAGAAAATGTATTTTCTTCAAGTATTAATTTTTAATATTGAGTGATTTTATAGATATTTATATGGAAGATAATGTTATTTTGTTATTAATTTGGGCTTATGTGAACATAAATAGTGTCATAATTGTTTTTTAAGTTTTACACAACTTTTTAATTCCACACATCAAATGTGGAAATGAAAAAATAGAATACATTATTTTATTCAAGTGTCAGTCTGCACCTATGTGTGAATAATGATTTCATTTTACTTATAACAAAATAATGGAATCACATTTCTTGTTATACCTAACACTCAAAAAAATTATATATATCATAAATAATTAAGAACATTCCATTTTAATCTATCTATATTAGGAAGTGAAGGAAAACAAAGCACGTTTCTTTGTAGTTGTGGTTGATATGTCTATCTCAATGTGGTGAAAAAGTTAAAATATATTCCCTAGTATATCATTGTGCATGAACAAGGACATATCTTTTGTGGGTATTTTTAGTCGATCAAACACAATTTTTAAATCATGTATTTTAATTTTCATTTTTTTCTAATTTAAGGAAAAAAATAAATATTGGGAATGAGAGAATGTGAATTCAAATCTAAACTAAAATTGAAATATAAATGGAAAGTAGAATTAATTGAGGTTAGAATGAAGGACTCTGGTCTTAGAGTTGGTTACATTGTTTTATTCCTTAATCATTTTATATTTTTTCCAATCAATTTTAAAAATCAGGTCAGCATCCCTAAATTGATACACACTACGTTGAGTGTGATGTTTGTCACATATAATAAATCTCATCAAAACAACTAATATCACATCATCCAGTATGAATTTTATATTAACATCTAGAATCAGAGTGAAATACCTTCTACAACCTAGCTCTATCATATGCCATTTCATCCTCTGAGTCTCCTTAAAAACATTGTCAAAATAAGTTTTCTAAAATAGTGGAGGTAAAAACGATTTGGTAGACAATATATATATATATATATATATATATATTGAAATAAATGAAATGGTGGATGATATCCTCACTTGTACACATCTCTATCATTTATCACTATGATAATTAAGTCCTTATAAATTGATTTTTGTAGAATTCAAAACACCATAAAAACACCCCAAGGTCATTCCTTAGGTTATTAACACACCATCATGAGTATAAGAGATAATATTAGTAGTGGGGTAGTGAGAGAGAGAGAGAGATAATAGAAGAAGAAAAACATTAATAAAAATATGAATATATAGTTACATGTAAAATAAATACAACAAAATGATATATAGTATATACCTAAATAGAAGTATCCTAATCCCCCAGCATTGCAGATGATCCATGGATCCTACATTTATTTTCAATACCTATTTCCAATATATTTATAGGGATTAATGACATTGATGCCATCATTAATCATTCATAAATTCATACTATGTTATCTTTGGGGCTTTATGGGTGTATTATGTCAATTGATCTAATATCTGAAATGATTTAAAATGATTAACAAAAAATACTTCATTCATCATATATTTAATCGTGTGAATAGTTATTAAACACAACGAATCTTCGTGGATGACTCCTTTTTGATCCCATATCTTGGATTCATTCTTGAAAACTTTTTTTTATATGTCACGACATGGTGAATTTTTGTCATTTTGTGACACATTATGGTTTCCACTAAATCATTTTTTTAAGAAATTCATATAATCTCATTTTTCTAAACAATTTACAATTATGAACCACTTATTGACATATTGAAATGTTCTTTTCAATTAATTATTCCTCTACTTCATTATAAATCAACAATTATGAGCTCCAAAATGGGGTTGTCACATGACGTTCATGACATGATATCATTTTCTTGTTTAGTTAAAATATACTTCTCTCATTTGGATTGCCTATATTATAATAAAAATGTCACAAAAAATTATAATACTGAATTTATTATTTAATTTAATTGAAATAATAATTTATTTAATATTAAAATAAAAGTTCATAAATTTTATTCAGTGTTAGTCCACATACATGAGTTACTCACATTGTTTATTATGTAAAAGTGGAATTGTGTTTTATGAATGTAACCATTACATAATATCTTTCAGTGTATAACCAAAACATATATTACCATATATGGATGATAAAATACTAAATTAAAATATAGGATAATATTTAAATAAGTTATGTAAAATGGAATACTAATGTTGAGAACCCTGAGTTTTATTTTCACAATCCTTTTAAAATGGAGGGTTTAGGATAAAATATTATAATTATAAGATAATGGAAGAGATATATTATTCAAGGAAAATTAAAATGTAAATAATTTTATTTTTAAACCATATTTTAGGAGTGATAGTGTAAGGGTAGTGAGAGGCCATGTTTATAAGTTGAAAAATATGGTATATTTGTAAATAACGTGCACTATTTAATAATGTAAAGTCAATCACAAAATTAGTAGCTAAAAAATTGAAAAATAACATATTAAATAAGAGATACGGTGACAAAAACAATTCAATTTAAAACATATTTCTAACATTTATTTAACTATTTATCATTAGATTTTCCAATTTTATAGTGTTAACATATTCTTAGGTAACTAGTTCTTTACCTATAAATTTATCCTCCATTCCTATGAATGGTAAATTTTACATAATTTGGAAGGTACTAATTATAAATAGAAAATGAATTTAATAAATTAAAATATAAAAAGTGATATAATTTATTTCTATACTTTTAAATATAAAATGAATTAAAAATAGTTATAGTGAAAAATGTGACTTCTGTTTTAAAATAACAAATATATGTTTATAAATTATACATATTATGTTTAATTTTATGTTATTACTTATAAAATGTCTAATTTGTTTCATGATAAGTGTGATGTAAAATATTATTTATTCTTGCATCCAAGAGACACCGTAATGGCTATGTTATTAACAAAAATGATTTTGGAAGTACTCACAAAAAAATTACTATTTTTAGAAGCACTAGAATTATATTATATACACCTAGCATCATTATGAAGAGATGAAAAATGATGTTTATTTTTTTAAAATCAAATTCTTTAATAATGAAATTAATAATTTAAATATAATAATAAATAAATTTTCTTTAGAGTGTGCATTATGTGATAGTATATGAAACGATGTTTACTTTATATAAAATTGTATCCTAAATTACATGCAACATCCAACGCCATAATATACATATTATATTATATGAGAGATGAATGGAAAAACTCAATAATAGAAATTGTGTGTCGCCAAACCATATCTTACAAGATACTGATATGAAGGGGGAGATAGAATTACCACACTGAGTCCTGCCTTAAGTAGGACCTAGGTTGACAATTAGCCCCATGGTATAAAAATCTCATGATGTGGGTGGAATTACCAATATAATAATGTACTATCTTGAGAACAGATGAATCTAACTCAAGAAACTCCCTGAAATAATATAGTCAAAACCCAAAACCTTGGCATAGGCATATATAAATGAAATTAAAAAATATAAAATATCCAAATGTACTTACCTGAAAGAAATGATAATGTAGTGACACAACAACTACCCAAATTTATCAATGATAAAGTTTTCCAAAAAAATCCACAAAATCTTCATGGAAAAATGAAAATCAGTTTATATGTACAATATGAAAGTATATGTATACTTATTATGAAAAACAATTCCATCATGCACATGTTTAATAATGAATAATAATGCCCTCATGAGAAACCAATAGAATTATTGACACCTAAAAATACCATATATCTATCCTAATATCCCCTTGGAATGATCACAAAATAAAGAAATCATCTATAATAACATTATAAGAATCCTATAGTTAAATTCTACCCTCCAACACTTTTCCACTGATTGTAAACACTCATACCCCAAAATCTCACATATAAGTGCTCTTGTATCATCCAAATGACATATACCACCACAACCATAGTTTAGTCACATCACATTGCACCCAAAAAATATGGTACATTTCCCCACAACACAGTCATATCATATCTCTCACTCAGATTCCTAGGTCATCAAATCAAAACCATAAAACACGACATTGGTATTATGTACATGAAGGAAATCAACCTAATTCCATCTTCATTCCATGAATGAACCCATCTATAAGATTCCCCCATATTGGTCAAATTACATCTCTCCCAAAAAACACCTTGTCCACCACCTAGTTCACTAACAGACCTTTGACCATCATATATATTTCATATATACTTTCCTGGAAGATATAACATGAAAGGGTGGGTAGTAATCCATCCATAATCAACAATAGGATGTTGGGGAAAACACAACCCATTTTAATATATAGGTTTCATCATGTTGGGATTGATATATATGGGATTCATATATAAATCATAATTAATATACACGTAAATACATATAACCGCACACAATTACATCATATGCATTCAAAATAAAACATTATCAAACTCGCAACACTTCCACATTCATTACCACCCCAAAATTTATAACACCACATAATTTAGAATCCACATTCCAAATTTCCTACAATTCCACTATTTTTTCCATTATGTTAATTATTAAACATAAATAACAATAAACTACATAGCTCATCATTTATTAGTTAATTATCTATTTTAGTCCTATTAGTAAATCCAAACCCCAACAATTTCAATCATTATAAATTTATTTTTTCCTTCACTACCATAGAATCTAGTTCAATTAAAACACACAGCACAATTATCTCATCATCTACAACACGCTATCACAATGCTGCCTAAAAATATTGAACAAACCAACACAACCTCACATCCCCAAAATCATGGATAAAGATCCATGACCGTACAACAAAAAATATATATCCAAACTACCACTACCTCTCCATCCCCAATTGAATTTCCAAACAACCATCACCTTGCTTCCCTAAAAGAATATCCTAACAAAAACCACCTTGTGGCAAAAAAAACGTGACCAAACAACCACCACCTCACTAATCCAAAATCATGTCCAAATCTCACACATCATCCCAAAAAGACTTGAAAACCACAAATTTGGACCCCACAATAGCATCCATTAATCAAAACAAATGAAGGAAGATTTTACATATTTTAAAAAGAGTATTATATAAAACATCACTTTATTTTGGGGGTGTTATAACAAAATCAATAAATAAATTGGAAAAAATTTAATTTGGAAAATATAATTTATTATCCAATTTTCATTTTGGGTTGATGTCACTACAACATGAAACCCGGATTCCATATATCAACAATAAAAATTATGAAAAGGCTCCCAATAGCCATGATTTTAGTGGGTTATTTTTAACATACAACCACAACATCAAAATAATATAAAAATTGTAAAGGCATAAAAATCATTCCACCATTCATCCCTTCAATTTCCATTAGCAGATTATTTTTCATTGATTATGGCATCCCAACCATCTCTCATACATAAAAAATTATGAAACCCTCCCAAATGAATCTTAATTAAGTGAAAATGGGGGAATCCATATCACAAAAAAATTTCCAACTCAAATTTTCCCACAAAGTGAAAAATAAATTCCCACTCACTAGATCAAAAAAACATTGGAGGAAGTCGAGGGTGGGAATTCCATGAAATATTTCATACTTTTCATGAAAACTGAATGAACAGGAAGGGGTATAAGAGAATGAAATGAATATTATGTGTAAAAGACTTCAAAACATGAAACCCACCATATTCACCTCATGAATTCATTTCATGATGTGAAATCCTTAGTAATTTAGATAATTTTATATCTCATCAAAAACTGAGTAACCTTTTTTTAATTTAATACACATTATGAATTCCACTTACACAGTGTGTATCCATCCCATGGTTTCCCCCTATTATAGCATACAAGATGGTAATTCCATAGAAAAATAATATGGGAATCACCTTTACACATCATGTAAAATTTACACAGTGTGAACATCCTATAGTAGCTGAGATGTAGTCTAAACCTCCACTAAAACTCTAAAACCACCTCAAGACTCCACTAAGACACCTCTAAAACCTAATACAAGAAATGGGATGGGCAGGGAAGGAATGGATAATTTCATAATATACCAATCAAATGATTATAAACAATGAAAATCAAAACCAATACAGAAATAGAAATGTGTCTGAGCAACCACCCAATGAGATACCTCTCAAAGATATCATCACACCATAAGCATACCACCATCCAAACATGCTAAATAAAATGGCCAAAAAACACATATACAAAAAATCTCCACATAACTACATCAGCACAACCATCCAACCTCTACACTAAATATTCCAATAAACTACACTGTCTTGAACCTAAAAATCATGGAATTATATTACATATGTTAAGATATTATCTTCTTTTTTAGCCACTAACACACCCACATGTGTTTACTCACAAATTAGTATAATAAATGTCTATTAACAATATCGTACCCCCTTATCACATGTTGAAATTTACAACACATCTTCAATCATATAAAATAGAAAATCTTGTCAAAAGGGTAAAAAATCACATCAAAAAGAAAAAATATAAATTAATATGTCAAATAAACCGTGGGCACATGGTACAAATTTATGTCTCTAAATCTCAAGTAATATCCATCATCTCACCATGGGTTCCCAACACATGAACCAATGGAATAGTGATGCTTTGAATCACATACTCTTGGTGATCCTTGATCTGTATTTGCATCACCATAAGCATCTCATCACCCTTGACATCTAACTATCCCTAGTTAATGACATGGGAGTCATCTTGAAGATATCGAAGAACCTAAGATAAGTGAAAGATGTCGTGGATATTCTCTTCATGTGGTGGAAATGATAAATAATATTCCACCTCACTAACTCACCCTAGTACATAAAAGGTACTAAAAATAGGAGAAAACCTCACTCCCCTGACCAAACCTCCACTACCCATATCGAGGGTAATAATGTTTGAACACATGGTCTCGAAACACAAACTCCATGGGAATCCTCCTATGATAGTTTTAAGACAACTATTGTTCTTGTTAGACATTAATTCTTTCAAAAATAAGCTAATCCTTCTATGTTGTTCCCTAAAACACATCGTTTCCAAGAACATATACCTCTCTAACCATTATTCAATAAAATAAAGGATAAAAATCCTATAATGAAAATCCTCAAAAGGAGCCACAAAAATGGAAGAGTGATATTTGTATCTATATAAAAATTTAACAATTTGAAATTTCTATTCCAAAAATCTACCAATTTATGGACTCATTAATGTAACATGTCCTCCAATATCTGGATAGTCTTCTATATCTTCCCATATTTCTCTAGGTGGGAAACAGTTCTAATCCATAACTCAGTTTCAAAACAATATTTCAATCCCATTTTAGACTTTCTAGATAAAACACACAAAAAAATCCAAAAAAATATACCTTATAACAATATTTAGTGGAAATACCTTAATCCACATTCCAATTTTCTAATGTGTCCAATACACCTCACTCCATGATCACTTTGATGTGGGTTGATTTCATCAACTAATTCATGATTACATAGTTATCATCACAACCTCCATGTGCACGAGGTGACCCAATGTTTAATTCCATAAATATTTATACCATTTAAAATAATGAACATCCAATGGATTCAACAATCCACCAGGAAAATGATTCTTAGACTTCACCAGTTGGAAATCAAGCACAAAATAGTAAACTCCGCTATCATTTATTTCATCGATGGCCATAACAAATGCATCCTAAATCCATAGTACTTTATGAAATCTAATATATGTTCTTCCAAATATGGGATATAAAACTCTTGAAAGGGTCACCCACACATAAATACTAGAATAAAAAACCTCCCAATAAACAACATAAGGTTTGGACAATCCCGTTAGAGCACAACCATAGGAAACACGATTGCACATCACTTCTACATTTGTGTCAGCCCACTGAGACTCCTCCACCTACCACATCATAGAAAAAATCACTACTATATCTAAATATATACTCTACCATCATACCCAATTTCTTCTATTGGTATGACTTCTAACTTCAATATTTCTCTCCAATCATTGTTAGACCCCAAAATAATATCCTAACCCAACTTCCATATCAAGGAATCTATTATAAAATTCCATTTTCTAAAAGTGTAGGATATATCAAAATCATAATCGTGATGAAATATTATACACCTTTACAACATCATGTTTTAATTTCCCTATGAAAAGATATACCTCAATGTCTAGTGATTCATGGAGACCACAATGTGATATTAAATTAGGTGACACCTCCATATCATCAGTGAAATCAAAACAACTTCTGGATCCAAATCATGGGTCCTATAGTTATTCTCGTGAGTATGTAGCTTCAAAAAACCATATGAGATAACGTCCCTAATATGAATCAAAATTCAACTGTATGAATCACAAAACACCTCAAACATCACACCCTCCTGAAGAAATGGAAGAAATGAAGAATTGAACAACTCCAACATAATGCAAGAGAACGCTACCTAAAACTAATCATTCATCAAAAAAAATTGGTGACCTTCGGTCAAATCTGTCAATGAGGATGACAGTCAAGAGAAATAAGGCGGAAACCTTCGAAAAATATCCTGTAATACTATGCTACCCATGAAACTCTTCCATATTATTGTGAACATTCCATGAAATAAGTACATCATCCTTCAATGGTTCCCCCACCACACTCTTTTGAGAAACCACATGCCTCAATAAATTCACCCTGCATGTTTAAATAATACACTTGGAAATGATTATATAAAGCTGGTTGAATCAAAGAAAAACCAATACATCGTTGAGGTGATTGACATGCTCCTCCTCTGAATTCATGTAGGTCAACAAGTCATTGAGTAATATGATGAGGAACTAGTACATGATCGTATAAAAAATGATTTCATAATCCCTATTAAAATTTATTTTGTGTTTATAATAATGAACAACATGACCAAATACTCGATGTTTCCATTCATGCATCTAATTGAATCCCTTTGTATATCTTCATTAATTACCCTCAAGTAGTGATATCTAATCCATTTTTTGATCATAGAAAACCAACAATCCCCTCTCGACTAGTTTAAAAGATCATATATCTACAAAATATGGTAAAGGGTTCGGATTTTCACCCACATCTACCTTTGGTATTTTATATATAGACTCAGACTACCATTTCATTCTTCGTGAGAAACACTAGAGAACCGCACTATGATATATTGGGCCAGATAAAGACCTTATTCATCATCTCATAAATCTGAATCCTCAATTCCCTTATATCAAAAGGATTAACTAAATTCATAAGGGCACCAGGTATAATTTCTATCCCTAACTTATCAAAATGTTTAGGCTGTAGGATCACAATAAATATGTGAAAAAAATCTATAAAATCAACAATGACCCGAGGACCCTACATCATCATAGCCTCTTCTAACTCAACTGATAATGAAACATTTAATTAATTAAGTGTCTCAATATGCTAATGTATCACATGGAATCCCCACTCAAAATTGAAAACCACATGCTTTCCATCAACAAATGAGAACATGAACTTCATCCAAAAGAAGCTTTCAGGTGAATTACATGAATACTACCAATAAATTTCTAGTATGAAATTACGTGGTTACATATGTGGAATGATTAGATCCCAATGAGACTAAATTTTCCCCATAAATAGGATAGAACCATGGGACACATAAAACATACTTTTCTATCATATGAATAGTAATCTACAATAGGGGAATAAGAAGCGTATCTATTTCCTTCTTGAGAGAACTATCTAGATAGGGTGAAAAAAATGAGTGTGAATTCCCAAAATCAAACACAGATCAAAAAATGGTATTAATGAAACAAATCATACCTATGATGATCTATATTTCCTCCAGTACTATTTCATCCATGGTGTGAAACTGATTATACCAAAATAATTTATCCCTCTATAAAAAAGAACCTCCACGACCATGCATGGTTTTTGGTCCCAATACCAGAAGAACATCCGGAGTTTGGACTCTAGTCCCTCCAAATAACCGTTATAAAGAATGAAATTACTTATGTTGTAACTCAATTTGTCTCACTAGAAACTACAATTGGGGATGGAATTGAACCTATCCATCAATATTGAACTAATCTTGTTAATCAGAAGGAAAATGGTTCTGGAGATGGATACATACCATATAAAAAACACATTTTACTGATATCTCCAATAATATCATTAAAAACACCATCCCTAGAAGGATGAAAGGGAATATTATAAGGAATAATACCCACTGGTCCAAACCAAAAAGGTCTAGGTTACTGAGACCTACCACTAAAAACCCTACTCCTTAAAGAACCATATTAATTCCCCTCTCATTATAAACCTCATCATGAGTTCATCCACTTGATCAACTCATCCATATTCAGATCCTCTATATATTTTATCTAATTAAAATAAGTTACTATATACTAGAGAGATGAATGGAGTTCCACTTCTCAATGCCTCGTGGGAGACACCTTAAATTTAAAATGGCTTGCGGAAATTGTAGAAGGTCCATGTACATGATCCCAAACTCCCACGCTGCAATAATCCCCTACATATGTGAAAGAATATTATGCCGCTTCATTTCCTTCATATAAATCATAGTGAAATATTTTTTAAAATATTTCTAAAGGTTTCCCAATGAAACATCTCCCTACTTACACTGACCTAGATACAAACTTCACCAAAGATGCATATTTTCTCCCATTTAACCAACTACCCAAGGGAAAAAGTATCCCACCATGTCCCAAATCAAACTGACAGAAATATATTGCTCATCAATCCTTCTATCTGATTACACATATAAAAAAAATTCTCTCATACTTCCAAAAATCATGCTACCCAAAATAGTGAAACATCCTCACCAACAGTTCATCATCATATACCAAATCAACCCCACTATGATTAATCATATCATATTTCTAAAAGTAAACATCATAGAAAACATGAGGATGAAATCCATGATCCCCAACTGAAATGAAAAAATTATGAACCTCGATAGAATATAATTTTATTTAGACTAATTCTAATTCTCTTTATTCATTTGAATGATTCTAAAATATCCAAAATAAAAGTGGAACACAAGTTATCTGGATGCATGTACCAAGCCTAGGTCTCTACCCCGAAAATAATTCCACCACACTTGGTCATTTAATAGGCTCAAAGTCTGAACATAGATCACAGGTGGCCCAAAAGTCATGTTTCCTATCTGGTCTACCGAGCCTTTTTCTTGCACCAAACTCAACTGAATATGTTTCCATTCCAATCCATGAAATCCCAAAATTGTTCCCAACTAAAAAATCCATCATATCTGTCGAACCTCATCCCCTTTTATCACTATATAATGACCCCTTCTCTTTATAGAAACCACAATGAGAGGATACAGATGATAACACATGAGTCCATCTTATTGCAGGGAACGAGTTAGCACTTAGCACCGAGGGTACAAAAATATAATCAAATGGGAAGGATTACCCTATATAATAATAAATGATCATGAGAGAATTTAAATAACCCACTAGAAACTTCATGAAATAATATAAAAATAACCAAGAAAAATACCACATGCATGTATAAATAAAACTGATATAGATTATTATTTTTCAATGTAAGTACACAAAACTCAGAAAAATAAATAACACAACAACAATATAAACAGGTTTCAGATATTACTCTAAAATAGTATCCAAATAATATTTTGGGAGACTATAAAATACGTTTATATATATAGGGTAATAAAATATGATTACTTGGTAGGAAAACCAATACCTATCTTATAAATGTGAATGAAGCATAATAATATACCTCTATGAAAATAATATATTCATCAACATCTGAACATGTCAAAACCCATAAAACCTCACCATGAATATATCACTAAATAACATAAGATATTTATAATAATAAAATAAGAATCATATCAATAATAGTGACCCTGCATCACATTAATATTTATTTTCTTTTCTCACACCCCAACATCCTACGTCCTGATTCCCATAACTCTCCCAAACAACATATACAACTACGCCACAAACTGGTCACATCACATCATGCCAAAAAACAATTGAAACCCCACCCCACAATATGGTAATCTCACATATCTCCTATAGGAACCCAATATATCACATGGAAACCATAAACAGAGTAGTATGGTATCATAAACATGTATAAAAAAACTTATTCCATATTCTTATAAATCACGACCCCCACAATTCACCACCCTATAACATGGTCAAATCAAATCTCACAAAAAAACACATGGGAAACCACCATGTATCCCTCTCACATCATATCTCTCCCGAACATGCATGGTTTGTCACATAGTATACAAAAAAACACCGACCATCAAAATATGTGGATATCTACTCACCTGGAAGAGGGGGATGGAAAAAACAGTTATCCATCTTGCCATTCTCATTAATGGGGTTATGGGAAAAAACCTCCCATTTGAATATATTGATGTCAACATGTAATTCATTCCATAAGTGTGGTGTCTATAGAAAATCAAATGGAAGATAAAATTAAATACATATTGACATGAACAATCCCAACATATGAGTTCATATGAAAACACTAATCAACTCACATCATTTTGACATTAACTACCCACTAAAAATTCATAACACCACACATGTCAGTTTCCATATTATGTATTTGAAACCTATTAAATTAACTTTCCCATTTGATTCCTTACTATGTATCAACAATAATAAACCAAATTACCCTTAATTTATTTTCTAATTATCCATTTCCATCAAATTATCCAAATCATACACCAACCATTTCAATCATTATTAAAATAGTAATTCAATAATTACTTAGGATTCAAGTGCAACAAAACTATAAACCACATGTATCATGTCATATCAATCACATTGTCTCCTCACCACCCCAAATGAACGACCAAATAACCTCCGCATCACCATCCCAAATTTATAACCTAATAACCATAACCACAACTCACAAGCACCATGTCCAAACAATTTGACATCCAAATATTTTAAAAGGAGGAAATATATTTGATAGAGTACATGATACAACATATCATTCCATAAACAAAGAATAAAATAATTTACAGATGTTATCTTTAAAACATAGTCATTAGGATGGAATGAATTAATTGTATTAACATAATTATAAAAATGTTATTTAAACATCAAAATATAAATAATTTTCAAGTGGGAAATTAATAATAAATTAATGTAAAACCCTTTGAAAAATAAAAGGAAATATATTTATGAAAAAAATAAAAACATAAAAAAGTGTATTATATACTGATATATTAAGAGAATGCACTTTTTGGATTATATTAATGATATATATATATATATATTATAATGTTTAATTTTTAGTATTCATCAGTTTTTTTTGTAAACATGAAATAACGACCAATCAAATTTTTCAAATAAAAATGTATTTAAGAAAATGATGTTTTTCCGCCATTTGATTGAGATCATGTTATAAATATATTTTTGATAGATTTAATAAGGTATTTTTTTTTAAAAATAAACTCTTTTTTAATTTGTGTATTCCAACTTACATTGGATAAATTTTCTTCATTTTTACGAATAGTTTGATGCTTTTATAAACAGTGAAAACATAAATCATTTTAATTGAAAAAAATAAATTTCCTCAAATTTATTAATGGGGTTGAATTATATATATTAATGTTTTAGGTATATAACTAGAAAAAGTTATTATACTTTAATCCAACAATAGTGTTTTTAATAAAATTGACTTGGAAATTACATATAAAGACATTGCGAACTTTTGACAATTTTTAAATTAAATTTTTTTTCTCATTCCCTTAATGAGAATAATTATTATTTAAATAGTTAAATATATGTTTTTGGAATTTTTAAAAATGGATTCCATATTTAAACCATAATGTCTAAATAAATTGAATATTTCCCTTTATTTTTTCTACATTTTTAATAGTGACTTTAATTATTTTTTAAATACCACGCTTAATGGTAAATTGGGTTATTAAAGGTAAAAATAGTATTAAAAATATTATGAAATTACCATAAAACATGTAATAATTCAATTTTATGTGCATTTTTAATCCAAATGAATAGTTTTGGCCAATTTATGACCTTTTATTTTAATTTTCTAAGTGTATAACATTAAAAATATTATATTCAATGAAAAATCAATATTCTCACACTCTTCTTTTTAAAAAGTAAATTATTATTAATATAGGGAAATAAAATTGATAAGTTAGAATATAAATATTATATGTATGTATAAAATATTTATATACATCATGGTAATTAATTTCATGATTTTTAGTGAAAGAATAATTACCTTAAATATTGACAAAACGATGATGGAGTAATTGTTTAATTAATGGATGAATAAAATAAATGATATTAACAGTATTAAAATAAATATAATTTAACAGTATTTATGTCATAAATGAATATTAATGAGAACATTTACTTCGAATTTATGATTTCATTATGTTTTTAGAAGATATCATGTTGTTATGATATTTATAAAAAGTCAAATAATGAATAGTGACTTAGTTGACAATAATGATATTTTAAATTAAATAAAATTGAATAAACTAAAATAAAATTCATAAATATATAAAATTTCTACAAATAATTGGTATAATTCATAAAATTTTATAAATTATTCATTTATTGGCCGTTATTTATTTTATATTAATTAAATTAACCCTTAAAGTGTAAATTACAGGATGCCATGGTAAAAGATAAAAGAGTTTATAAAAGAATAATAAAAATATAAATAAAAACATGTCTAATTCAAATTGGATGAATATATTTCGACACAAACTCATCCTATTGTCTAAATTAATCACTTTTTACCCATTTTTTATATGGAAATTTATTTATATTAATTTAATATTTTGAAAATTTCCAAGAGTGCCTTTCCCTTCTCCTATAAAAGAGAACACATTATTACCATTTCATAACACATAATATCTTACTGGTCTATGTCCAGATCTAAAAAATAAATCACTAGAATATATAACCACATTATATAGGCCTTATTTTAGTAAAACCATTCACCATATAGGGGTTAAGGTGTCAATTAATGGAAATAATCCGAAGAAGATGTGTCATTTTTTATTTAGTGTCTCTATTTTATTTATTCATCCACATTTCAAAATACTCTTAAATCATGTTGAAATAAAAAATAATGTATCATAAATATACTTATATGTTATTATGTTAATATCATAACCAAAATACATCTTCAATTTCATGAAATCAGAAATAATTTATTCTTTTCTATGTCTGGAGGACTACCAACTTGCGAGCCGATATAATTCATTTTACATCACCATCAATCAAGAGTGGATATAATTATGGAAAAAATGTTTATATATGATTTTTAGGACATAGTTTCCATTATTATTTAATAATATATCATCTACATTTATACCTTTCCATGTACAAGAAATGATAATGTTGTACCCGTGTACATTTGAGCTATCACCTCCAGGAAGATATGTGATTCATTTTTCATTACTATATCACATGGATGATATATGAAATTATATTTATATTATTATTATTATATTAATGATATTATTTTAATTATGAAATGTTAAAAAAAATTACATTATCTTCATAATGATTCTTGAAAAATGAAAACGCTAATCATGTGTACGTATAACTTACTGTCTCCATGATTGTAGCATAGTTAATTTTTTATATCCATATTTTTTGAATGGATTTTAATGTATATTTTTTTATGAAATTTTATTTTCATATCATTAATTTTACTCTTGATATGGTAGAATTATAATAAATTCTACTATTGACATCATACCACGATCATTTTGGAATGACCAAATGAATTTCGTCAAACCATCTGACATGAAAATAAATATTATATACTTTTTATAACATAGTAAAAAATGACATAAAATAAATAATTTACATTAATAATGTTCTTATGAAAATAATATTTAACATATGTTTATTATTCTTGATGATAAATAACATACATGACAAATCAGAGTAATGTTTACGGACTCTGTCTCAAAATCCATTCATTGAGGCATAGTTTGATATTATACAACAACATTACTTTATAATGTGTATATAAAAAATAATTGAGTTATCATGTTATTTATTTATTTATTTATTTTTAATATTTTATTCTTTTATAATAATTTATATTTAAATTGTTATTTTATTTGGGACAACGTCAATTTTTACCGACATTATTATAAATTTTATTTCTCCATGTTAATATTATTGATATAAATTTACATATTTATATGGATATAAATGTATTATGAAACTATATTTAAATAAAATTTTAATTTAAAAAAAAAATAAAAACATTTTACATGATTTATACAAAATATTTTGACAAATGAAAAAAAGAATGTTCTTTTTAACATATATGAAAACAACAACATTTCTAAATCCATAACCATTATTTGATATTTGGATTTCTATAAAAGACTTAAATTTTATAAAATGACTAGAATCCCCTTTTTTATTTTCATCATATATTATTCTTTATAAATGTTTTTAGAAATGGATTGATTATTTCTATAATACAAAATGTTTTCTTATAATATCAAATAGAATTTTTTGATTGATTTGTCAAAAATTACTAGATTTTATGTCTTAAAATTATATAATATTAATTTTAAATTTTATTGGTAGTTTTGTGATAAAAAAAGTTTGTGTCATTCTGTGATAATCCAAGGATTTGTGGTTATGTTATAACCTTCAATGAATTGGTTATGAAAGTATGTTATAAAATTATTCCATTTGTAAGAGTGACATATGTGGAATTAGACCACTTGGTTATTACAATTATTATCGTGAGTAGTATTTGTATTTACCAAGGTACCTTTATGTATTTTTTAGGTGGGTTTTATAGTAATATTTTTAGTTTATAATGATTTTATGGAGATTATTTTCATAAGAATGCATTTACTACTAATCGGGGATGAAATTTATTACATTATGATAAATTTTTAATTGGTTTTAATGTATATCAATAGACTAATGGATTCTTAATTATTATATACCATAATATTATTTTTATTCTATTCCCATGTTTTTTATGTTTTCCCTTGACTCAAGGATGAGTATGGATTGAAGTATTTCATGTAGAACGTCATGAATAGTTTTCCTGAAGGTGACCAAGATTTATTTTAAATGATTATTATTATTGGAAAATGGTTACTTTTTTGCAGTGTCAAATATGTGTTGTTTTGTTTTCAAAGTTTATGAGTTATTCCCTAAATCCTTAAATAACTAAAGAAAAATAGATCTCAATGTGAGAGAGAAAAAAATTGTTGACATAACTCAATATTATGTAATGTTTTAGGGATGGGTCTATTAACGCTCCTTTTTTTCGTCATAAATTCTAAACAAAATGAAAGGGGAAATACCTCAAACAAAGAAGATTCATCCTTTTAATAAACATCAAAAAAAGAGAACGTGATGAACAAGGAGAACATTCCCCAGAGGTCGCACAAGTTCCAGCATGATCGCACAAGTACACTTGCGCGCCTCCTAGTGGTCGTGCATGTGACTTGAACGACCTCTTTGAAAACCGACCATGGTCTTCTCTATCCTATAAATACCCTCGGTGGGCCCCCCATTTGAGGAGTATTTTTTCCAGAATTCAGATACAGAGCTCTGAACGCCCAAGTCTCTTCTTCAAGTATTCCGAGCACTTCTAAGGTAATTCTTTACCTAGAATGGAAGGTCTAAACAAGAGGAGTAAGGTATAAGTTTTATAATTCACTCACACTTGTGCGCCTAAGTGTTTTACCCTTAAGGGAAATGGACACACTTGCATGCCTCATTACCTATTCATTGAAACTTGCGCGCCACTCTTCTGGAAGTATCTCGGGATAATTCTAAAGGCTTTGGTCAAGGATAACCCAAGTATTACCTTACTGGTTAACTATCGCCAATGTATATTGGTGTCATGCAAGTGTACTTGCGCGACCAAGACTTGCGCGACCCCCTAGGACTTGCGCACCCTTCTATTATTGGGTCGCTTCCTACCCATTTCACCACTTTTATCCCATTCCACCTTTCCTATTCAAGATTCAGTCTTCAAGACACTCTTCAAAGCCATTTATGGCATGTTTTCTTGATTGAATTCCTTATCTGAAAAGAATTCTTTGGAATATCTCTCAAAACCTAGTGATTTACACATATTTATGTCAATAAAGTTAAAGATTTCATTTATTCAACATCATCCTTTAAGATGAGAGAACCCTGACCTGGGACTCCTTTTCAGGAGTAAGCCCCAGTCATAATTTCCCTTAACCTGGGCCTCCTTTTCAGGAGTAAGCCCCAGTATTAATTTTTCTTAACCAGACATCATTTACTTTTGATTTGAATTTCCTTTTCTGGAGTAAAATCCAATCATAAGTCTCCTCCTAATTAGGGAATCTTTCTCAAGAGTAACCCCCGAGTTAGAGTATCCAAATATCCATAAAGTACATATACCTTTACGGACCCTATTTCCAGGTTTCCACCCTGATGTAAATCCTAATCTTAATTTATCTAGGTATTCATACATACATAATCCCCACATTATTTCTCATGATTTCATTTTTCATGGAACAATTGTTTGGTTTTACCAATACCTCTTGTTTCTCACACCGAGCATGACTCACGTGAGCTTAGAGTGTAAAAGTAATTATGACATCTTTCTTTAAGCCATCAATCAAACATAAACCTCATACTCCCTTACTCGAACTACGTGGGTTTTGACTCCTTCTCTATACAAGGATACGTAGGTAGCCCATCTGCGGCTGCGATCCCAACTCTGAAATAATCTATGTCCTTCTAAATGACAATAAACTTCATGTTCCCTGCTGAGTGGCTTTAAAACCAACATGGTTATCATAATAACCAAGATAGTTCTATATAATGTATTAATGGATACTATTGACTAAGAATCTATAAACAAATAGATATGATTCTCTATCGATGAATAACCTCGAATACATATAAAAGATTCTCTAAATTTCATACATATTTATCATTGATTGACAGATCTAAAGGAAAGCTCATTTTAATACTTGGTAATGTAATAAGGATTCACAAAAATAACTTAAATCTATAAAGAGAGTCCTAGAGTAGACAATAATTACCCTAAAAAAGGTGTGATGAGTCCGACCTCCCATCCTCTTGACAAAGGAAAATTCCTAGGCCTCATCAGTGCATAACTAATGAGAGCCTGCCTTTGGAAAGTAGGTCCAAAGGAATATGGAATCATTTGATGTTTTCGGTTCTTTGAAAAACCCCATTAGAAAGAACTTGGAATGTTGGAACCTAAAACCAACAAGGTCATCCCCAATTCCATAGGGAAACAAAAAATGGTGAACCCGATGTGAATCCATAACCAAGAAAAAATGATAGTTTGCCTACATGTTAGGCCCCTATTTAAAAATCAAGGAGAGGGCCAACAAGACAATCAATAACATATGTGTTCATCCAAAATATGTAGTGGCTGGACTTATCTTGATTACGTTTGTTATATAAAACAGGCACTCTTTTCCATGATTTTCTACATTACGAGAATGGCTTCTCTCAAGTTCACACCCATGAATACTTCTACATTGAATGCCTATGATACTACTCATGCTGGATCGTTGTCTGCTCTGAGGATGATATCACCTACTCAGCGTCTCCAACGCTGGGTATCAAATGCACTGGTCAAGGAGTACCACCAACATGGTACCATTCCAACTCTGGAGGCTACTCGACAAGCCCTCCAAGTCAATAATTTACCCTATTCATCCGGATAACGACGACCAGCGATCTAGAAATGGGTGGTGCCAACCACCATTTTCAACCGTTTCGGGTTGTTATCCCTGGAGCACAATCACCAGTCCCTCCCATTTTCAGGGGAGGTGAATGAGAAATCCCCTCAGGTACTTAATTCAAGGATACAAGAGTCCTTCCCGAGGGCTCCAATTAACAGTCTCCGCCAGACTCGTGTGGCAGTGCACCCTCAACATGATGAGGGGGTCATCTCTAGGCGTTCGGCCTAGGTTCCTCAAACCTGAGTAGGCAAGAGGAATTTCCAGAGGAGAAATATGTTCAAAAGTGAGAAGGTTCTCATCTCTTCCATCTCTGGAGAAGTCCACCAACCTAACTTGGTGGTAAGCAACGAGCGGGCACATACACCCGTCCATTTTAATTCTGCTATCTAGCAGACTCATCTGGCAGCAGCGTGCCAATCCCACTAGGCAATTCTGGCGGAGTATTATAGACAGAAACATACACCTGTTTACACTCATCAATCCTGCCAGCATCCTCATCTGTTAGTGTTAAAGGATGTTCGTCGACCACGTTTGGTGGACTGTAATCAGTAGGCACATACACCTGCTATTATTGATCAAGCCTACCAACAGTCTCATTTGGTTGTACTAGGAGAGGTCAGTCAGAAGGCTACGGTGACAAACAGGAGGTAGGCCCAATTCTCCGCCCCCCACACATGAGTACTGTCAGGTTTCACTAACAGGAAAAGGAGGACAGGAGTAGGAACACACACCTACTCCAAGCATGGAATTGACGTATATCCCCATTCCGGCAGATGAAGTCACCAAGAACATTATGTCAATGGTGAAAGAGCAGAATAAAATCCCTACTCATATTATAGATGCCCGCCAGGATATTATAACAGTTTCAGTAGCATCTCAGGGAAAGACACATAAATCTTTCCCTACTAATGGAGTGACTCATCAACAGATCACTCCGGAGAAGATACATACCTATGTTTCAGTCCAAGAGGGTTGTGGGGCATACTCCCCCATATCATAAGGACAACCAAGTCAGGCACATACACAGGATTTGAGTGGAGATCATCAGCCTTACCTGGCCATCTCTCTGGATCAGGCACATACACCTGCTCAGAGTAGCCACTTTTTTCAACAAGTGGTTTCCAAGGTGAGTAAGAATGCCTCTAAGAAGAAGACTCGCCCAGCACAGTCAAGAAATCAAGATCCAATCTGAAACAAGGCCTTGCTCGATGCTGGAGTTATTGAATACCTCAGACAATTATCTGTTGGAATTCAAGATTCTACTCCCTCAATTCCCAATAGTGGGAACCTTAATTCTGAAGGTCTTCAACAGATACTTCCTCATGAAGGCTTGATTCATGACTGTTTGGTCGATCTTGAAATTTCATCTTCATATGAGAGCTAGAATAACCCTCTGTGTGGCCCGAAGACCAAGGATCAAGAGATCTCATCTTTTACGGTAACCCACCATGGTGGTCCTCCCCATGATGATGAATGTCGCTGCGAAAGTCCTCTCCGTAGTAGTGATGCGCATTTCCCGAAAAATTCTCCAGTGGAAAATGTATTGTCAAGAAAGCCCTCTTATCTTGAGGCACTTGCAAATGCGAAACCATTCATGTCTGATGCTTTACCTTCAGCAAGTGAAATACTTTCTCAATCAGAAGATAGCCCGGGGCGTAGGTCATTCTCCGAACCACCCCTGGGTCATTTATCATCTAGTTTGATCAGTGTATTCTCTACCAATCCTATTGAATCCAATGAAGCAACAAGGAAGCACCATCTCTGGTCAAATCAGGTAGAAGAATCTTCATTGAATGATAAAGAGGAAGTGCTAAATATGAGAAAAAAACTGGTGAAAGGTGAAGTGCCAGTCATATTTTGGAATTTGTATAACTCTCAGTATGACATTCCAAAAGTGTTGACGGAAGATTTTATTCATGATATTCGTCTCAATATATGGAAAACACTTTTTTAGTTGAAAAAGAAAATATTATATTATGATGAATATGAAAATCATGTCAAGATAATAGAAGGGTTACAACATCCAATTGACTTGGTATCTCTATCAGTCTCTCGATATCCAAAGGATGAAAAGCAGTAGAGAGCCCTTCAGCGTTCATGCCTTGGCACATTAAAGAGATTTCACCAGTTAATTGCCAATGCCCCATCTGGTATTCATATCAGAGGATGGGGTGTTCAAGGAGCACTACATTGCATTGTGCTCTCTAGTCAGCAATGCCTGCCGAAAATGGTTTCATGCAATGTAATTTCCCATGGTCAGCCACAGTCAATGGGCTTTGTTTGTAATGAAAAGCCTGCCCAAGAACATGCTTCAACTAGTTCCTCTCAAAATCAAGAATACAGAGAACAAGTTCATGAATTACTACTTCATCAAGAGAACGAGAATATTGAAAATGCCTCTTGTATGGAGAAATCACACCATCAAGTGACAGAAATGTCAGAAATCATCCTGCGTTCATATGAGTTAGGGGATAAAAGTGGATACAGGTTGATGCATTCAAGTAATTTCTGGACTAAAGTCTGAAAAATTAAGAGTATTTTAAGAAAGTCTCAGACATAGCATATCAAGAGTTACCCCAGCTTTCCAGAATAGGGACTCTTTTAAAACAACCCTTGGAATCAACAAATAGGATTCGAGGAGTTGAGCGAGAACAGGAGGAACAACCCTAGTCCACCAGACTGGGAACTTTTTCAAATCCTCAATCTCTCCCTCAGAGAAAGTCAGTCTTCTCTCAATTGGGGAAGATTCCCTAAGAGGAACTAAGAGCCAAGTTATCAAGAGATTCTCTCCAAATTACAGTTCATCAAGAAGTTCCTGAGGGATTGAATTAACAAAAGGCAATGTCTCATCAAATACATGGAAGAAGCCAATATCGCAGAAATGCCGATATGAGGGATGAAATTCATTATGCATCAATCAATGTCATCAATTCCATTGTTTTTGATCCACTAGATGAGGTTCACTTAGAGGGATCAGATGAAGAGGTTCCTACTTAAGAAGTTGTACACACAGACACAAATGAAGAAGGTGTGCATACACAAAATCAAAGGATTACTCAGAACCTAGGTAATCCTTCAAAAAACCCACTTCCCCCTCTCCAAAAGGGATCCAAGAAGGGGAAAGGAATGAATCAGGTTAAATACCCTTCTTCTGGAGAAGGCCAATCACTCTCATTAGAGAAAAGATTTTCACAATACAAGGGAGAAATGAAGGAATTAAGGTTGATGAATGCAGAACTAAATCAAGGTAGACTTCCTCATAAACGTGCTGGAGCCAGTCAGCTAAAGGAATTTGTTGTGGATACTGAGATGGATCAAGAATATCCTCCTTTATCAGTACACCCTCATAGGTCTAATCCTACAGGTCAAGTGCAACAACAATCGGTAGTGCTTCCATCAGTTGCAGTACCAGCTGTCATACCTTTCCAAGCTCTAGTCATTGCACCTGTTCAGGTCTAAGCTCAACCATATGTTTCTCAAAAGTTAATAACTACTATTGAGTCATTAACAGCTCGATTGGAAGCTATGGAGGGAAAGAATGCACAAATTAAACCAGAAAAGAGAGATTACTGTGAATGGGTTGATGCAATCCTTCCCCCATCATGTTTTGGGAACCCTGTATTCCCTATTTTAAATGGATCAGGCAATCCTGAACAAAATTTGACGTATTATGTGTCTTGTTGCAATCCTATGATGGGAACTCGAGAATAGAAAGAAGCAGTGAAACTCTGATTCTTCATGTGAACTTTTCAAGGACCAGATTTTGTTTGGTATACAAGCATGCAATACCGGTCAATTACCGGATGGAAAGATCTTAGTCAATGATTTCTTCTTCAATTCATCTCAACTTTTCCAAAGACAACAGTTTTTATCTTAAAATCTATAATCAAAGGGAAAATGAAAGGGTTTTAGATTTCATTGCTCTCTGGAAGGGATTAACATAATCCCTTAGCATAGCACTCCCGCAAAAAAACTGTTTCCAATCTGTGTGGCAAATCTGAATGACGAATTACGGACTTCGTTGATCCCTGTGAAATATACAGGAGGGTTTTGAGACCTTACTTCAATCGCTCAGCAGATTGAAGATTCCCTTATACAGACTAAGGCTAAAACTTGGGTAATTCCATCAGCTCCAGGAAGGAGAATGGGTAAAGCAGAGAATGCTACAGTTATGATTTAGCAAGAACCTATACCTACTTCTACTTCAAAACCTTCGTCTTTATGAAGGGCTCCACATCCAGAGCGACAACAAAAGAGGTTGTTTCATCAATACAATCAAAGAGATCAAAGATAGAAACAGTTTGAGGAGTTGAAGAGTAATGTTTATTCTTTCCTAAATGAACATGTTCATGGATACTTCATTTCGGCTTTGGAAAGTAATATGGTTCAGTTTCCAAAGACCAAAAGGCCAAACAAGGAAGGAGATGAAGACCATCCCAATTATTAACCCTTTCAACAAATGTTGGGTAATCCCATCCATGAGTGTTTTGTCTTCCAATACCTCCTTCAAAATATGGTTGACTCGGGACAAGTCAAATTAAAAGGCTCTTCAGCCTAGGTATCATGTGTTACTGCTACAGATCTGGGGGAAGAAGGCGAGTGGAAAAAAGTCAAAAGAAAAAATGCGCAGAAATATAATGATTGGATGGTCAGAAAAACGATCAACCAAACTCATGAAATTTTGTGAACACTATTGAAGAAACCAATTGTTTCTTCTACTGTAAATGCCGCAGTGAAACCTCCATCAAAAGAAAAATCCACAAAATTACAACATAATTTAGGGAAGGAAGAAGAATCAGGAGAAGATGATTATGTGTCAAAGCCTAAGCTGTCTTTGACTCTGGCAGATTTCATGCCATCTACTTCGAAGCTACGGGCACCATCCCACCAAATGGCACAACGTAAATTGGCTAGTCAGGCAGAGTCTTCATCAGATGAAGAACTGATCTTCGGTTCTGTTAATATGATCCAGATAACAGATCCTTATGCCAGTCGCAGTTTCAATTTCAATGAACCTGAATTCCCTGTATCAAACAAAGGAATCAGAGGGAGTTCCAGGGGTCTATGATACAGAGGAAGAAGTGGATATCCTAGAATCCACTATTCCAATTCTACCCCTACTAGAACTGTGTATGCAGGAGAAACTCGTGGAAAATCCCTTCAGCGAGCTCAACAAGAACAAGCATGTTCTTCCACCAATAGCAAATTCAGTCCTGACATAGTTATTTTGGATGATCAGTTGGGGATTCCACCTTCATCCTCTCAACATGTAAATGGATCTAATCAGTATAACCTTCTAAATCTAGGAATATTGCCAACTCCTATCCTGATACAAGATGCATCAACTTCCAAAGCATCATCTTCCAAGGCACCTGCTAAACAACATGTTCCTATTGGGAATGGTAGACCTCTGAATCAAAATTATGATGTGTTGAAACACCTGGCCCAAGTAACTATCTTGATATAAATTCTAGATGCTTTGAATATATCAAAAGATCTTCGAGAGGCACTCATCGTGGCTTTGTCAAGTACTCAGGAGTTTGAAACTGAAATTCTTGCAGCTGAAGTCTACCACGTAGAAAATAATCCTACAGAATGCCTTACAGTGATATCTTTCACATATGAAGCTGAAGATGATGTCATGCATGGCCATATTAGACCTTTGTACTTATCTAGAAAGGTCAATGGTGTCGACATCCAATGAGCTTTCATCGATAATGGTTCAGTAGTCAACCTCATCCCCATTCGTACACTTCGTCGATTGGGCCTCAAGGAATCTAATTTATCTCCTTCTACTATGATGATACAAGGATATGATAGAAATGAACAAGAACCACTGGGCAAGATTACACTCAAAACTCAGTTTGGAGATCTTGTATCCAATTCAGATTTCATGGTTGTTGATCAAGTCTTAGGCTTTAACATCTTGCTTGGAAGACCCTGGCTACATAAAACATGTGGATATCCCTCCATCATACCATTAATGTCTCAAATACTGTTTCAATGGTCACGTTGGGACATTGTATGGTGATAAGGCCCCATTCAAGACATGTGAATCTCAATAAATTAAGGCGGAATTCTATCACATGAAGTTAAAGGATAAATTCATAACCAGGGAGATTACCAAAGTTAATGCTCCATATGGTTTGGAGAAGATTCCAAAAAATCCATTTGCGCATGTGAGTACAGATTATGTGTTTCTTATCAGTCAAATTGACATGATAGACCCAAATCAAAATAATCTTATAGAAAGATCCATAATGTCAATTACGACAATCGAGTTTGACAACATGGGAGAAATTAGTGATCCTCTAAGAAATGATGAAAGCTCAAATCGAGATGTCTTCATTTCATCTGCTAAAATCCAGCATGTCTATACTTCGCCAACCAGGCCAGAACAAGTTATAGAAATACCAGAGGCGAATGATGATTTTGATTATCAATCTGTCATCTTATCTTTATTACCCAATGAAGACCCTTCATCATCATTTGGGTCAGAAATGGAAGCTTCTTCTTCAAGATGTTTAAATTTTAACATCTCTTCGGATAATGGAAATTCCGCTTCATCATCTATTATGCACGTACAAACAGAAGAAATATAACATGTTGAAGAAGAAGAGGATGATCTCAGGGATGCTCCTCCATGAATTTGAAGAGGGTATCTCTACCACTGTGGATGAACTCAAAGAAATCAATCTGGGTACAAAAGAAGATCCACACCCCACTTTAATCAGTGCGTCCATGACTCTTGAAGAACAAGATATGTATATATCCTTTTAAAAAAAAATTAAGACATATTTTCTTGGAACTATACAGAGATTCACGGGATTGATCCTGATGTTTCTACTCATCATTTAGGTTTACCAGAAGAACATCGAGGATTTAAGCAAGCCGCAAGAAGAACACACCCAACTTATGCTTCCAAAATTGAAGCTGAAGTGGATAAGATTATCAAAGCTAACTTTGTTAGAGAAGTTCAATATCCCAATTGGTTGGATAATATTGTCCCTGTAGAGAATAAGAACGTACAAATTAGAGTTTGCATTGATTTCAGAGATCTTAATCGACATTGTCCTAAGGATGATTTTCCGGTTCTGATTACAGAACTTTTAATCGATGCAACAGCTGGATATGAATCACTTTCCTTCATGGATGGATATTCTGGATATAATCAAATCCGAATGGCTCAAGAAGATTAGGAATCCATAGCTTTCAGAGCCCCTCAGGGTGTGTTTTTCTATCGGGTAATTCCCTTTGGCTTAAAGAATGTAGATCCAACATATCAGCGCGCCATGCATCGTATCTTCAAACCATTTTTTAGGGAAGTTTGTTGAATGTTATGTGGAAGATTTGGTGGTTCAATCCATAAAAAGTTCTAATCACTTGGTTGATTTGGAAGTCATATTCTGCAAGATTTGACAATATAATTTGAAGATGAACCCCTTAAAACGTGCTTTTGGTGTAACCTCTGGAAAATTTCTCGGCTTTGTTGTACTCCATTGTGGTATTGAAGTCGATGTTGAGAAGACCAAGTCAATACTTGGTTTGTAACCTCTTAGAAATTTGAAACAATTAAGAGTAATTCAAGGAAACTTACCCTATATTCGGCGTTTCATCGCCAATTTGGTAGGAAAAAGTTTAACCTACACCAAATTGATGAGATGGGAGTCACTTACTAGTGGACTGAAGAATGTCAAGAGGCATTCTATATTCTCATGAAATACCTCTTGATTCCACCGGTACTTATGCCACCTGTTGAAGGAAGGCCACTTATCCTCTATGTGACAGCCTTAGAGCGATCATTGGGTGCCTTTCTTACTCAGAAGAATGATGATGGGAATGAAAACAGCCTTTACTATCTCAGTCAAACTATGATTGAAGAAAAAACCTGGTATTAAAATATTGAGAAGTGCTGCCTAGAATTAATCTTTGCAGTTCAGAATTTCAGACACTACCTGCAACATCACGAGGTCCAATTGGTATCTCGCAATAACCAGCTCAAATTCATCATTAGTCGTCCAATGCTTACAGGTTGTCTGGAAAGGTGGGAAGTTATTTTGCAGCAATTTGACATTTATTATGTTTCTCAAAAGGCAATAAAGGGACAAGCTCTAGCTGATTTCTGTGTTAAACATCCTTCAGTAGAAGATACATATTCAGATATTGAACTCCCTGATGAGGAAGTCTTCTCTATTCAGGATAGTCCTTAGGTATGGGAAATGTACTTTGATGGTGCTTCCAGAAGTCTAACAGGGAAGAAAATGGAATATCCTAAATTCAATAAGGATGGATTAGGAGTTATTCTTATTTCCCTGGGAAAGGCATTGTTACCTTATTACTTCTTATTGTTGGAAGGTGGTACCAATAATGAAGCAGAATACTAGGCTCTCATCGTTGGATTAGAGTTAGAGCTTCAAGCACAAGTTAATCACTTAAAGGTGAAAGGTGATTCAGATCTGGTAATCAAATAAGTGAATGGGGATTATGCCATCAAAAAAGAAGAATTAATCCCTTTGTATGATTATTTCAGAGAGTTAATGGTGGAATTTACTACGAAACTGACATTTTTTTATGTCCCGCAATCACAAAATGCTCAAGCTGATGCACTGGCTAATATAGCCACAGCTCTGTCAGATCCAAATCGGGACAAAACAACCATCAGTATTGCCCACCATCATACAATTTCACCTTATGTTTGAACTAGAAAAGAGGAGATCAATGAAATTAATCTCATTCCTGAACCGTATGGTCATACTACAAGATGGATTACACCTATCAGGGAATACCTTCAAAATGGATCACTTCCACCTGATAGTGCTGGGAAAGAACTAATTCGGTGACGTGTGGTCAATTTTACTCTTTATGATAGCCTAGATCACCTAGAGAAAATTCTCTACAAGCGTGGTTTTGACAGAATTCTCTTCAGATGCATTGATGGTGAAGAGACAATGGCTATCATGAAAGAAGTGCATGCAAGAGTCTGTGGTGCCCACCAGTCTGGACATAGACTGTCTGATCAAATTCGATGGCTTGGGTACTTTCGGACTTCAATGATACAAGACTGTGTTGATTTCACAAATAAGTGTCATTAATTCCAAGTACATTCCAACTTCATTCATCAAACTCCAGAGTTGCTTCATACAACTAAGTACTCTTGGCCATTTTCCACATGGGGAATGGATGTGGTGGGACCTTACCCTTCAGCTATGGCCAAGAAGTTTAAGTATATTCTTACTGCTACTGACTTCTTTTCCAAATGGGCAGAGGAAATACCTCTCAACGATGTTAGTTCTAAAAGCATTGTTAGTTTCATCAAGTCTAACATCATTACAAGATTTGGTGTCCATCATACCATATTGGCAGACAATGGCACCAACTTCTGTTCATCCGAAATAAAGAAGTTGTATCAAGAATAAAACATCAAATCCAACCATTCATCTCTGTATCATGCAGCGGCCAATGGCCGGATAGAAGCCTTCAACAAGACTCTTTCAAACATACTGCAAATGATTGTGGATAAAGATAAGAAGTCATGGCCTGATAAACTCTTTCATGCTTTATGGGTTTATCGGACTACCACCTGCACTGCAACACGGTCAACTCAATATTCATTGGTATATGGAATAGAAGCAGTCTTGCCTATTGAAGTTCAACTACCCTTGCTCAGAGTACCTAATTTTGATTAGTCATCTACAGATGAAAAATCTAAAAAGTGATTGGATGAATTGTAACAGTTACATGGGAAAATATTGTGCACATTGCACCACTTGGAAGTTTATCAGAATCGAATAGCATGATCTTTCAACAAAAAAGTTCATCTTCATTCATTCATTCAGGGAGAACTGGTATTGGTTCTCAGAACTCTAATAATACCAGGAAAGAAACCTCCCAGTCTTGAACAAAAATGGGAAGGACCTTATTCAATACATACGGTCTACTCCAATGGAGCATATTCATTAATCTCAATGGATGGAGAACTCATCACTACTCCAACCATTGACAGATTTCTGAAGAAGTATTTTGTATAAACACAAAATACACCATCTACGGTCCATACATATGACCATAAACTATTTTTATAACTTTCTTCCCACATGAGGTTAAACTGTGACATCCTAACTAGATGACGCTAAACTGTACTGAAGTCTCTTATGTCTAGCAAGACATTAAACTACACCATATACGGTTCATACATATGACCTTATACTATTTGTATTAATTTTGTCCCACACGACGTTAAACTGCGACGTCCTAACTACAAGACGCTAAACTTTATATAAGTCTCTTATGTCAAGCAAGACATTAAACTGCACTATCTACGGTCCACGCATATGACCATAAACTATTTGTATTACATTCATCACACACGACGTTAAACTGTGTTCCTTTTATCGTCCTTGCTATATGATGTTAAACTATATAGCAATGGCCCATGCATATGAGCGTAAACTATTCACACATTCATCCAACATGACATTAAACTGTGAAAAAGTCCCTAATACGTCCAACATGACGTAAACTGTGTCCTCTTTTGTCCTTATTGCACGACATTAAACTGCACAGTCCCCCTTTTGTCCAAACATGCCATTAAACTATATTTTCCCCATCGTCCTAACTACATGACTCTAAACTGTACAGAAATTCCTTAATACGTCCTACATGACGCTAAACTGTATTTTTTCCCTGCTACATGACACTAAACTGGGCATCACCAATAGTCCTAACTGCAAGACTTTAAACTGCATAGTCCCTTCATATGTCTTACATGACATTAAACTATGCATCATTAAGGTTGTTTCTACCACTTGTTTTAATCACCTAGTATGACTCACGTGAGTTTAGAGAAAACTTCAACCATAACACCCTCTCTGGGCCACTAACCATGTATAAGACCCAACACCATTTTTAGGTCGTTGTCCCCAAGAACAACTTGATCACTAATTCATTATTTAATTGAACTACGTGGACTTTGATCCTCACCTTCTAGGCAGGGTACGTAGGCAACCTCCCACGGTTCAAGCCCAAAACCAATCTATTCCCATCGGTTCACCTGCATCTCATATGATTTTGATTCGTGAAACCACCCCCAAAATCAATATCTTTACATTGGTTCACCTTTGTCCTTGCTATAAGACGTTAAACTATACAACACTTCATCCTGTACGACAATAAAATACAATATTATTTGAAACCATCACCTGAGAGGGAATCATTATTTACATTGAATTTCAATCATGTTATATTCCAAAGACTATGTACATACATGGAAATACCTTAACCTTTTATCTTGGGTTAAACCATCATATCACTAAAGTCCCCTTTCACCCTTCACATGTACGAACCAAATCTGTACAAAGGGTATTTCTAGAACTAAGTGGGCTTGATTCCCATCCTTATGGGATACGTAGGAACATTTGAGTGTCCCTCGAATCCAGTCCCAAGTCTTTGGGCCTAACCCCAAATTCCACTTTCAGTCCCTTGGCTGAAAAGTCCCCACGAAAACACACACTGTGTATTTCTTATAATGGTCCGAGATCTATGACCTTGAACTAAGATCTCCCATACTTTAGTCCCACATGACATTAAATAGTATTTCAAGAACTATGTATGGCTTGATTCTCATCCTTATGGGATACGTAGTGAAGTCTAGTATTTCAATTCAAGACCCATCCAAAACGTGATTATGGTTAATTTTGATCTATGCATATTTATATAAATTTAACAATACCAATTTTTATGTGTCATAATCCTAACCTTAAATATTTTCAGATCTTCATAATCCTTTTTTTCCTGAATTATAATCACAAAATGTCCATATTCTGAGAATTTTTTTGCCTGACCTTGCAGCACGTGCCCTTAGGAGGCCTTGAATAAATAGTCTACATAATAGACCTGTCAGCAAATAGATGCTATTATTTGACTATGCAGCCAATTCCCTTAGGTGACCCAGCATAATTCAACCCCATAATGGTTTTGTTAAATAATGTTAATTTAATTCTTAGGACGAAAACCTCTTTTTTCCATAGCTGTCCTAAAAACGATATGTAGGGATCCACAAAAATAACCATCATTTACATATTTTTCTTATACTCGTTTTCATGCTCTGAAAATATTCAAGTCTATGGTTTATATTTTCCCTTCCCTACATTTCGGTCAGACCTTCGTAAGAGTGACATTCATCTAGTTCTTAAACAATCTTGTTTGTAAATATCTTCTCCATATTCCAGTACCTCTCTTCTTACAGAAAACTCTATGCTTTGGAAAATTTGAATCTCCATAAACTTCCACTTGCTGTTTAGCAGTAGAAATGTAACATTTTGAGAGTTCTTTTGCCTGACTATGCAGCATGTTCCCTTAGGTGGCCTTGCATAAGTTGTCTACATAACAGACCTGTCAGCCAATAGATGCTATTATTGGGCTATACACCCAATCTCCTTAGGTGGCCCTGCATAATTCAACCCCCTAACGGGTTTTTTAAATAATGGTAACTTCATTCTTGGGAAATACTTCTTCTAATTCCTTTTAGTCCTTTTTCATATCATTCCTCAGATTCAAGTTTCTTAAGTCGCAGTTTACATTTTTTCCCTTCCATACTTGAATATGGTAATATGCTTTCAAACAAATTATCAAGGAATTGAGTCAATTTTTAATCCATTCGGTCAAAGCTATTTCAACTTTAAACATTAGACTTTTTATGTCCGCATGAATTTAAAATTACCACAAAAGATAAGGAAACTCTGAATAAAAGTCATGTTCCAGCTCACTAAGCATACATTTTGTATGATTTAGGTAATATTAATCAATTAACAGATTCAATGTTTGTAGGGTTATTTATAATAATCCTAGTAAAAAATAAAACTATTCTTACCAGGCCCATTGTCTTAAGTAAATATCTAAGGCAGGTAGAAAAGGAAATACGTGCACAAATGATTGTAGATGAAAAAGTTTTTCATTTGGTGTACAAGAGATTGATGGACATCCCTAGATTGGAGTCTCTTCTATTTTCTAAGAAATTACAAGATGCTGTCAACATAAGTCTTCACTTGATGAAAAAAATCTCGAGCATCATCAGTAGCTACTTGATGCTCATGCACTTGACCAACTTCACTCTTTTCAGCCTGATGGAGTGCTTTTTTGGCATCTGCAATGGCTTTCATACCATTCGTTTGAGCTCCCTCCAGTGAATTATTGAGTTGGTCATGTTCCCCAGTAACAGCTTCTAACTGTTGCTGAAGGTACATCTGCTGGACGACTTTATCTTTGATCTAATGCTTTATCTCCTTCATATTGGCAGCATAGTCAGCATGATCTCGGGATACCGCAGCCTCAAATTCGCTAATATTGGCTGACAACTTCACCCTAGTCAGATCTTCACGGCATTTTTTCTCCTGCTCTCTTCTTAAGATGACCTATTTCACCGGGGTATGGATCTATTGATATCCAAAACCGCCAAGTCCTAGAATGAAGAACATGGACGAAAATCTAGGAATCTTTGATGACAACTCTTCAAGAGGAACTTCAGATATGATTTTCCATATGTTGTTCCATGCCTTACGTCGTGAAAATATGAGCTACTTAAGAACCTATGGGTCTGATTCGACATCATCATCATAGGGGGCTTGTAATCTGGGATTACTGCACTTAAGGAAGTTCCCTATTCTGCTCCTTCCCCCTGACCCTAGTTGCTTCGCCTTCTACTACTATTTGGGCAGAAGTTGAGACTTCACCTCTAGATCTAGCTATTGAAGTTGATAGTCATGTATGATCAATTAAAAGTATGGTTAGTTTCATAGAATAATGAAAGTTGGTTGTCTATCTTGAAAACTCAGTATAATCATTACCTAACAGTAGATCAACAGCTTGAGAAGACTCCTCCCCATCTTTCACAGTTTCAAAAGGATCTTCAAGATGGGTCTCAGGAGGGTTTACTAGGTTTAGCTCCACTTGAGATAATGTTTCTTCAATGGTAGGTTTGACATCAATGTCCACACCCTCTTCAGGCATTGGCAGTTCTGCAGCTTCTTTGGATGGAACTGCATATTATTTTTAGTCATGATTAGATGTGTAAATTATAAGAAAATTTACCGGTTGAAGGATAACACTCACGCCCAAGATCTTCTAAATCACATGATAACTTAGAATGATCAAAAAAGTCTTCAAAAGACATGCCAAGATTCATAATTTCATCCAATGATATTTCAGAATCCTGTTTAGTCTCACTAGTGGGAGAATTTGACGTGTCATTTTGGCAACCTTAATTTTGTGGCCCCTGACCCTGGACAGATTCTTCAGGATGGATGGTAGGTTTAGTTGCCACAGCCGCCAATGATTCTGGTGCAGGTGTTATACCTAAAATATCACAGAATGGAAGTTAGTTGATGTTTTCATTCAACATTTAATGAAGCATTGTATGAAGCATTGTTAAATTACCAGAAGTAGGTTCTTCTCTACTTGTAGCAGCAGTAGGAGCAGTACTGGGAATAGATGTCGGCTCTTTTTGAGAAGTATCCAAGTTAGCCTGAATTTGCGTTTGTTCCACACCACCCTCCGTGGTCCTCAAATGAGGATCAATCCCCTGCCTCAGAGGGGAAATTGATAAATCCCCTATAATCCCAAGGAAAATGGGAAATCTTTTCATGGATTAAGACTCATGATTATCCAAAGGACTTTCCACTACTGATGAAGCGTTTAGTCCTGAACTTCTCCCTCCGACGCCTTTGTCACTTTGGCTTTTGGGGGGTTCCAATAGCCTCCATTATAGGTACCTAAATAGGATAATGGAAAGCCATGACCAACTCCTCATACATGGCCTACTGGCCTGGAAATACCTCACCCAACTTATGAGGAGATTCAACAGCAGCCCCGATGGCAATACCACCGGGGCTATACTATAGTGAAAGAACTTCAGTAGTTCCTTTCCATGAAAGCTGTAGGATAAAGAAAGTTATTTCCATGAGTAAAAAATCATTGACTAAAATTTAGTTGCAAAGTAAATCCGAAAATAAAACTTACATCTTCAGGAGCCACGTAATCATGCCACTTGTCATTAGTGGCGTCATGATCCATCATTTCCTTCACCTTCTTGGTGATAGGGATAGAATCATTGGAGGCATGTATATAGGTCATCAAATCTTTGACATAGGCTCTTACTTTATCAAGGTTATCCTTGAAATGAATATTTACAGGAGATTGAAGAGTCCCTACTCCAGGAAGATGTATCCCTTCACATAGCTCTAGCAAGATAGTTTCATTATCGCAGTATACATCCCGCCATGTCTAGATGGCCTCTGGTCGTAGTTATGCAGGTGTACTAGAAGGATGCGAAGAGGGTCCTACAACCTTGGATTTTAATTTCTTTCCATCTCCAGCAACTATGAAAAGAGAATGAAAACTTGTTACTCTATAAAGTTACTTGCAATTAAATTGCCTCAATAAAGTAACTCACCAGGAGTAGATGGAGTGGCTCTCTTGATCCTAACAGAAGGATTATATATGGCACGTGGCCGCTTTGACACATGTTGTATCTCCTGAGAATCTGATGAATCATCTTCATTTGAAGAACTTGGTGAACTAGCTTCAGGAATGGAAGAATCACCTGCCACCTGAATTGTTTCTTTCTCAATGGTTCTCTTATTCTTCCCCACCCGAGAAACAGGTTTATTCAATATTTCATCAGGATATGATGCTATCCAGTTTTCATCATATCATATGGCCAAATTGCTTACTTCTCCAGCATCTGGTAAGTCAAAAACTGCCCCAGTCCTTTCCATAGCGATTAGCAACCATAGTTGTCGGGAAACAATTGGATGCTGCTCTGAACTGACGTGCACTGGAGGAGATACTACAGTTGTCTGCATACACATTAATTGGTGTGAAAATCTATATGGATCATATGCCTCATATATAATTTTCCCATCAATTCTGGTGTCATGTACACCATCTCTGCAGGCTAGCATGTAAGACCTCTGTTCCAAGCTAACTGATCCATCGTCAACAAATCGCCCTGTCAGCGGATTTCCATAGGGAAAGAAGTGGAATTCCTTATGCATACCCAGCCTTGGCCTAATATCACAGGCATTGAGGAATAGAGGAAAAAATCCATAAAAGGCCTGAATGGATGACCTGAAAGAACTTCCAGTAATCTGTATTTCATTATGTATAGCATATGTTCGGAAGTGAGTGGCGATCAATCCCCATAAAACTTGGAATGGTCCCACTAATCTCAAAGGAGACATACCCATATATACATGGAGTAAGATCCTGTGATTTTTTTCCAAAACTGGGGTTGCCAACCCCACCATCATCCTCTCATCCAACTTGGCTACAATAACGAAGGTCCCTAGCCTGACGCCTCCCTTCGAATATTTGATTGGAAAAAGATAAACCCTGAGCCATAAGGCTAAAAAGCATTCTAGATGGGTCTTCTCCGGGATTTTATGATTCACTTTATACCCCCATTTCTTAAACTCTCTTGCTTCCAGAGTCGGCCAGAAAATGCCAGGATCACCTCTCTTATCTACTCTAGGGCAGCTAGTAGGATGAGTATAGGTGGGCCCATTTTCCCTCTTCTTCTTGAGAAACACATCCATCCATTCCTCTGTATGAATATCCCTTCTAGAATGAGTCTTGAAGTCTTTATGGTTTTGAGATTATGATAATCTTCAATAACTCTCGAACCAAACCTAGAGTCTTCTCCGGATCATTCAGGGTTTCCTTTGGAGGGATGAATTTGTCATACATATCACCCAAAATTGGGACCCCTGAGATCTTGTATACATCCCACAAACTAATGCCTACTTCTCCATGGTTCAGATGGAAAGAATTATTTTCTAGGCTCCAGCGGTTAAGCAACTCTGGTGCAAAATTATCATTCCTATAAACATACATCTGCCCAACCCAGACGACATCATAAATTGGAACTCCCTTCAGTTCCACGACAAACTCTTCTCAAGTTTGTCACACCCAATATTCCCACATCCAAGTGGGCTTCACCCCTCCTCTAGAACGGAATTCCCATTCTCCTTCAGCCTTTGGATTGATCCATCTGAGAATTTCGAATGATTGAGGGATAAAAATGTGGTTGCAGCTTAGGTTTGTGAGGTTTCAGATCTGGTGCACACGAGCTATGATGCATTATATAGGCTTTCTTTACTGTTCCAGCATCAAAATTTTTTCCTACGATTGAGAAATTTGCTGAAGAAATGTTGGTATATGACTGAAACTAGGAATGTAGGAGATAGTTCTTTGCCTCTGGAATATTGACATCATGCAGATGACCATGGGCATACAGAGGCAGATAGATGCTGTTCAAGAAATTAATACGATGCTTCTTCAAATACTTGGCTAATTCTGGGAGAGTACTTTCGCAGGTGGAATAGTAATCATGGCCAACGGTGCCCATCATATCATCAATTCTTTTGTTTTCCAGTTCATCAGTCGTTCTGATTCTCTTGGGAGCCATTGGATCTGCACAAAAGTTGAATAATTAACTCTTAAAGTATGTTAATTTTTCATAAAATTTGTGAAGTAGTTGAAAAAAAAATTCTAAGGAATTTAGGCGCGCAAGTCCCATAGTTGGCGCGCAAGTCTCCTTCGGTCACGCAGGTATTGGGTGTGCATGTATTACCGCCAAAGTCCAAAAACCTTAACAGAAGTGCGATGCAAGAAACAAGAAGCGCGGACAATAGAAATCCGGGAGCCCACTTGCGCACCGACAGCAAAAAACAAGAGAGAGTCGTGTGCCTTGCGCAAAGTGAGGCCATCTATTTATAGACAAGGTCGTACCCCTGCGCGCCGGACCCTGCGCACTGGACCCTGTGCGCCCGAAGCCCATTTACGCGCCATACCCTGCGCGCCCTAATTTACTTTTGTTTCTCGTTTTCCTCAGAGTCAAATCCTCATTCCTTTTTGGATCCAACTCTGAGGGGGGACTTTTGTTAATGCTCCTTTTTTCGTCACAATGTCTAAATGAAATAAAAAGGGATATACCTCAAACAAAAAAGATTCATCCTTTGAATAAACATCAAAAAAATAGAAAGGGATGAAGAAGGAGAACATACCCCAGAGGTCGCACAAGTTACAGCATGGTCGTATAAGTACACTTGCGCATCTCCTAGTGGTCACACAGGTGACTTGCGTGCCCTCTATGAAAACCACACAGGGTCTTCTCCAGCCTATAAATACCCCCGGTGGGCCTCCCCATTTCCGGAGGATTTTTTCCAAAATTCCGATACAGAGCTCTGAACACCCAAATCTCTTCTTCATGTTTTCCGAACACTTATAAGGTAATTATTTACCTAGAATGGAAGGTATAAACAAGAGGAGTAAGGTCTAAGTGTTAGAATTAACTAACACTTGTGCGCCTAAGTGTTTTAACCTTAAAGGAAATGTGCACACTTGTGTGCCTCTATACCTACTCATTGAAACATGCGCACCACTCTTCTAGAAGTACATCAGGATACTTCTAAAGTCTTTGGTCAAGGATCGCCCAAGTATTACCTTACTGGTTAACCATCTCCCAAGTATATACATGTTGAAAAATTATACTTGCACGACCAAGACCTGGGCGCCCATTCAATACTTGCACGACCCCCCAGGACATGCGCGTCCTTCTTTTTTTGTGTTCCCTTCTTGACCATTTAACCTCTCTTATCCCATTCCACCTCTCCTATTCAAGATTCAGTCTTCAAGACACTCTTCAAAGACATTTAGGGCATGTTTTCTCGATTGAATTACTTATCTGAAAGGAATTCTGTGGAATATCACTCAAAACCTAGTGATTTTCACATCTTTATGTCACTAAAGTTAGAGATTTCATTAATTCAATCTCATACTTTAACGAGTGACATAAAGATGTAAAAATCAGTGCATAACTAATGAGTGCACAACTAATGAGTGCACAAATAATCAGGCTCTTGGTTATTATGATAACCTAGTGATTTTCTCGACCAATGTAAATTCCTAAGCCTCATCAGTGCATAACTAATGAGTGCCTGCCTTTGGAAAGTAGGTCCAAATGAATATGGAATCATTGGATGTTTCCAGTTCTACAAAAAAACCCGTTAGAAATCGCTTGGAATGTTTGAACCTTAAACCAACGAGGTCATCCCCAATTCCAGAGTGAAACCGGGTCATTAAACTTTGTATAAATGGAAATGTTTAGAAAAATTTAATTATTAAGTATTTTCCATAGGTTATATGGATATCATCATGGATTTATAATATTATAATTTATCATAAGTGTATTGTATTAGATTCCCTTATGAGGATTTATGCTATGAAATTTTAAGGTAACCAAATGTATTTTTATGGGTCATTTATTTTTGAAGTAATTATGGTTTTTTACATTTTCTGATGAAAAATAAATGGCATGAGGTAGTATCTTAGGATTAAATTTGATACAAATATTTTTTATGAATTTATCAAAAAATATTATTTTTATATGAATTATTTAGTTTTAGAAAAAGGAAACCCCGTAAGATATATGTCAACTTATTGTGTTTGGAAAGGCTATGGGAATAGAACCCCCAACCGAGGGGTGAAAAGGGTTCATCACCTAGCGAAGGTATGCATGAAGTCATAGTGATTAAGTAAATTTTTGTAAAAACAATATATGGATGAATAATAAGTTTATTATATAATTTTTATTTATCATATTGGAAAATTATTTTGTGATTACGTGATTAATGTTATTTCTAAAGATGTTTTCTATTTTTGGAATCTTATTAGATTAAGATAAATAGAATATTCTGAGGAATAATTTTTGAATTGTATTTTGGATTCAAATATTATTTTATGTGAGACATAAGAGGATTCATGTTATTTATAAAAATGGTTATTATAACATAGATATTCTATGATTTATGAAATTAAATTTTTTGTTGGAGACATTAAGATTGATTATTGTTATTTTGATGATTATGTAATCTAATACTTCTAGATTTTTGGTTTCTATATTATTATACAAGAGTTTTGAGAAAATTAATTATTTTCTGAAGGATTTATGTTGAAATTTTGGTATTTATGATGAATTGTGAGGATTTCTTAAGATCCACTTCATATAATGGGATATTATATATGGTGAATTATATTATTTTATAATAACCATTTTGTAATTTGTTAATTTCTAAATATGAGAGAAATATATAGTTAATATTTTTTGGTTACCAACTCTGAATCACCTTTCACCTGTAGATGGACCACTAGTATTTTGTTTGCTAGTTATAGGACTAAAAAGTGTTCCAGATATACATGTTGATTTTTTGTACAAACATCAGATGATATGAATGATAAATGAAAAATATCATTTCCTGGAAATATGTGCATGACCACTAACATTACCATGTAGTGCATAGGGTGTTCGATTCTCTTCAAAATTTAGATTAGGTAAACACTAACAAAATATATTTCTCATGCATATGGATCTCTTGATTAGAAAATATCTCTTCATAAGGATGTTTATTATATAATGAAGTCATTTCTTCTAATGGGTGTTCTGTATGATGATTTTCCAAAGCATGGTTTTTCAGTTCATTCTGGGAACAAACTATATATCATATTAATGGATGATAACACACCCACAACACAAAAAATTAATTCCATATAGGATCAATGAGGATATATTTGAGTGGTTTATTGAAAAAATTCATGTATACCTCATGTTACTACTCAAAGTGCCTCAGTTTTTGAACAACACATATTTACACCCGGATGCTCTTCTCGATATTTGTATAATAAGTGTCATTATTGAGTTGGGTTTGACTAAGATAAAAAAGTATCATTTCATTCCTAAACTTTTTCAATTTCATGAGGAAAGGAAATTGTATTTATTTTTAGGTAAATAATATATATAGTGAATTCCTTTCTCAAAATAGGTGGTTATAATGCTGGTGGAATCATGAGACATTTCATGAAACATTGAAATGATTCTAGAGACTCACCAGTTCACTAGCATGAAACCCATTTCATTATCAATTTGTAAAAAGGAAAACATATTCATGCATGATTGGATATAATGAAATTGATATTGTCCATGTTTCATTGAATTCCCCTATACTCTTTAAGTATTTAATGATGTGACATGTAATGGATAGACATAATTTTATTAGGGTTGAATTTTATGATGTAATGGAATAAAAAAATACAACGAAATTTTATCGTGGTAACCCTAAAAAATAAAACGGGTTAATCTTATAGATATATTGTCATAAATGTTTTATTATAGCCACATGATTAGTCATTTTGCCATAAATGTTTAGGGACTAAACCAATAGATCTTCAATATAGAATTTGAAAATTTTCTATAGGAAGGTAATGAATATGTGATGCATGAAACATTGGTATGTGGTACCTCTGTATTTAATGTGAAACCATTTTCCCAATAACATTATACTCCCTAGGGACCCGGATGGCTATGGAATCATCATATTCTGGGGGGATCTAATGTTTTTTTACCCTGAATAGCCAAACATGAAGGAGATTACATGATAACCATATATTGCATCCATCTGAAACTATAATATTGGAATTAGGAATGTATACTATGGATAATACTACATGATATATCTAATGTAGATAGAAGACCTTATTTTACCCTTCACATTATTTACAGAGATGATTTTTTCCAGCCATTTTATATTCTATACATATTTGATGAATTCATCCATAATAGGATTCTACACTTCATCACTAATTTTGGGGGAATGATTCGGGGGTGTCCTTATAGATTCCTATTAGTATCCCTAGTGGAGTTCACTAAAACCCATGCGATGGGTGGAAACCTCTAGATTGAGTCATGGAATCTCCATGTACTTCCTGTTGAGCATGCTCAAGTTTTTCATCAGGTTGGAGGTGTAAACCAATTTCTCTTCAATAGTCCTTGTTTTACCAATCAAAGTGGGTCATGGATCTTCTAATGTACCCACACGTCTTTCTTTAGGGTTTTAAATCATGGATAGAAACAATCCTTAAATGATGGAGGGGAATCTCAAAATAATTCACCTTATTCCCTTTCCTCAATATTTACATCCCCCAACTCATCCTAGGAAGTAGTTGACAAATGAAATATTCAAAAATTTAGGGGCATGGTCAACATTTCAACATTCAAATGGTGAATGAAAAAATTTGAATATATGAATGATGCATGTAATGTTTTAAGCGTTTAATGGGATACACGGAACAATGAATGACAACATTAATTTTATCTTAATATAATTACAAAATATTTTGTCTATCTGATGGGGAATAGATATTCTGAATCTCAGGGGATGAAATGAGGAAATTTTCACATGAGGTCTCATCACTGCCTTGAGGGACATTTTCTTCTAGAACATAGTGAGGTTCTTCCATTATGACTCATATCACATTGTTTTGTGAATATGTGATTTATGTCAGACCAAACTCATCAATCACATTGATGTGAAATATGTACTCTTCACTAAGATAAATTAAATGATTAACTAATATCACTCAAAAAATTTCATAGTGTTGGTTTGAGCTACATTGTGTATCATGGGTTATTTTATTCTATCTGGTATAGTAATGTATTGATGTGTTATGATTCACAATATTTAAATGGGGATTTATCAACACGAAATATACCAATATTACCGTTGATAAAATATATTGGGAATTGGTGGTATTTTGAGAGAATATTTTCATAATGGGAAAAGATGGCCTCCACCAGAGAACATTGAAGAACAAATCATACCAAACAACAATGAATTATGTGTCATACATGAGATCCCAAAACTGAGTCCTATGTTTTATATTTCAAAGCTGATTTTGGTTATTCTTTTTATATACCTATGATGTTAGAGTGGATAAAGAAAAATGAGAATCGTGAAAACACAATTGATAATGTTCTCAGACTGAGATGAGGTTGACTCCCATGCAGTTATCAATAAAGGATCATCGCATATCAACAACATTATCTTAATAAATACTTAAAAAGGGATGAAATGACCCAGTATAATGGAATTCCATACATATTCAATTGAATATATGATTATTTGAGATTATGTAGGATAACTCCTTACAAGATGAAATTTAGTATAAGCAACATCAGTTTAAAATTCACAATGGCTAGAAATTCCCCATACGTGTTTTTCCAGAATTTATTCTGATAGAATCAAATCATCTAGGACTGAAAACATGACCCTCACCAGAGCTAATTAAATTAAAATTTTAACCTTCTATTCAAATGGTATGTAATACCTAGGATGATGACTATATTTTCTAGTAACATTATGAAATAATAAACATGATGTGGATGGATCATTCCTTGGAGAACGAGTTTAAGCTACTTATACCTCTGTTGGATTAAGTCAATTGGGAATACATGAATGTTTAGAATGATTATGTTATGGAAACGCCTCTAGTTGATCTTCTAGGATAATAATGTTATGGAAAACCATGAAATTTGTGGGGGGCATTCTTTATCATACTAAGATCATAACGTAGATCTACCATGATTTTTAGTTGCCCAAATAGTTAGATAAGGGGTGTGGATAGAGTTGTGACTCCTAGAATGGATATGTCTTCCCCTACATTCTTTATTATAATGTCCTTTTCTGCAGATTCTCAATTTTAATATACATAATTCAATTTCATTGTCATACTCATATTTTGATAAGTGATCTATTAAGTGAATAACATTAATGGAACCAAAGATAAAATCATCATCTTATGAAGATTATGTATTTTAGGGTGACTCTTGTTGTACCTTTTGGAGGGGCGGAACACATGGTTTTTGGATTATAAGTAAGATTTCTACTACATTCATTTACAAGTTTTTCCTTATTATAGGTTCAACATCTTATTCATGACTTCTACTCTTTCATCCATTAAATTTAATGTAATAATACCTTTTGGAGTGTGACATTGTCGAGGAGGGTGTCTATTACATGGAAAATTTTTAAGGTGAGTTTTTGGAAGTTTTATCTATTCTAGGAGGATATCATGGGTCTAGTTGATCTTATTTATGATCATAATCTCTCTTAACTATTGAGTACCCCTACTGTTAACTTATGATCATTGATTATCCTCCTTCAATGATGTGGAAAAATCATATTCCAATTTCATTTATGGAATTCCCCACTTAACATACCCCAAGTCTACAAAATATCTATTGGATGTCTTTGAAAATAAAGTTGTCATATATTATGTGACCCAATTAATAATGCAAGGGTAAATAGTACATGAGTTATTTTTAACTATATTTTCTGGGTTCTTGTGGTTTGGAAATATTGTCAAGATGTTCTATAATATACAAACGAAATTTCAATGGATGTGAGTCACTTCAAAAATAATAATCTTCCACCTTCAAATCCTCAAACTATTCTTCTATTTACTCCCTATGATCATCCTGATAAGGAAGGTGTTGATCTTAGTCCTTAGGAGGTAAATCTACATGATATAGTGTCAGATTTTGGAGATGATGAGTTTTGGGGTGAACATAAGTACAAGAGTATATTCCTTTTGTTTCCCCATTGTCTTTAACTTACGCTAATGGAATTACAAAAGACCTAGCCTTGGTCCATGGGGTAATGAATCCTACTATTTTAGAAAATATATCAAGGTCATAAAATCCTCTTATAAATTTAATAGGGATCTGTGGTGTTACTAATGTGCTGAAAATATTGTATATAAAAATAGAAAACAATTCTTCTTATTGAAGGTTCAATTATAAGGATTTTTCAATCACTTACACTGAGCAATGATATTAGGGACCCTGTCATTCTCCCACTATTTGAAGATTTATAGTCAGATGACTATTTCCTTATATAATATCAAGATTAATTGGAAATAAAACTTTCAAATATGATATTTAAACCATTTTAATTAACGTGTATGGTAAACTATAGTACCATACAATGGATGGTCCCAAAATTTATTTATTGATGCACTTGATTTTCAATACATCATGTGGTTTAAGTGTCCTCATCGTGGGATCATAAAATGAAAAAAATGTGTAATATGATACTCTAGTTTACCTAGTCCCTTGAATATTGGAAATGTAGTTTCACAATGTTTGGTAGGGGCACAATCAAATCAACAAAATTGAGGTAAGGCTACTTCTCCGACTATACCTTTATACGATGTTATTTTATGGAATCTATTCAAACAGTTAGGAACTCAATATAATAGATGATCCCTTGGGAAATACATATCTATATATGTGATATAATTGGTGCAGTAGTAGGTAGTTCCAACTATAAAGGTACCCCATGATGTTATTAATATTTTCATGACTTATTATATTCCCCCTTTACTTATTTTATATGAAATGTGCATAATTTGTGTAAAAATATTAATGTTTTAATATTAAGTATAATATTTGAGCAATTTTAGAAGTAGTCAAATTGAGTCAGTTTAATGTTTTACTTATAACTATCACTATAATGCTCCAAATTGTGTGGTTCTTGTTTTTTAGGATTCTCCGTTTAATATACAACATTTCATTAGAAGAAACAATGATCCAATTCTTTCATTTGAAGGGTCATATGGTCCTCACAAACAAGACCAAAGAATCTGTGAAAAAACTGGACTATTCATGAAGATTGATTTAATGGGCTCAATCCAGAAGTTCAAAAATATTAACTCTCCACCATAATTCGGGGGACACTACATTTCATCTTGGATAAAAATTTCATGGCCCAAATCCAAGTACAAGGGGCCCAAATAAATCTTTGAAGTCCAGCCCACCATTCTGGCCGAGAATGAAAATCAGTATAGTATGCATGACATATCTCCTGATGTAATCATCCAAGCGAGCTTCTATTTTTCAGTGTGAAATAGGAGATATAGGTGGCCGACTGTGTTGAAGAAACAATTCGGATTTGAAGGCATCTTCATATTCAAAAACCCTTTCACATTATGGACTTCAAAAAGACTGGATTGAAATGGACAGTTTAAGTTTGTTTAATCAACCGGCCATAACTTTTGATCATTAAGTCCAAATGACTCCAAATTTTGAGAGTAGTCGGACAACATTATTGTCTACAACTTTGAAGAAGGAGCTATTTGAATATTCGGCTGTATGAATAGCTCAATTGGCGATGAAAGTGGAGGGACAGATTGGGAAAGCAAACAGTCCACTCCTTGGGCTATAAATACTCTCTCCTTCTCTCCTTGAGAGGGGTTGGCATTTCAGAAGAGAAGAGATCATATTGGAACGACCAAAGCTTTGAAAAAGTCTTGGGAGGACCTTCCATACTCTAGTTTACACTTGAGAGACCTTTCCTCCTCTCTTTCTTTTCACTTACTTTTGTGTTCTTCATTTCTGTAATCTTGTAATTCTCTTTCTTTGTAATTCTGTTTTAATGAAAGTTTCTTCTTCAATATCTCTTATTCTCTTCCACCTTCTGTATTTTAATATTAATTTTCTTAAAATAGTTTAAATTCAGTTCAATCCCATTCCCTTATTTAGCTTCCTCATTCAATCGAAAGCTCGTTTTTAATTATCATCATTGTTCGTGTGTGTGTGTCGACGTACCACTCTTTTCTTATCCCTTTATTTTTCTTCTCTTATTAATTTATAATCATAATCATTATAACCAGATTATTAATCACCAAAATGGCTGAGTAAATCTCTCATTGGGGTGAGTTATAATTTAGGTATGTTAAGTGATTGAGAGCTTATGCTCGATTAATATTCATTGAATTAACATTGTGTATGTTGGACTTAACATGTCATGGATTAATGACTTGTTTTGTTTAACATGTGGCTTCCATGGATTATTGGAACCATAAATACACAAACATAAATAAGATCTGATTGAGATTATAACCTTAAGTTAAGTTAAGTCTTGGTTTAAAGCCTTAACACTTAAGAATTCTAATCAACATCATCTTGTGACATGAGTGTTAATTTAAATGCAATATAAAGCAAAGCTCGAGGATATCACAAGCTTAACTAACCTAATGATGAACTCACCCCAATATTTATCAATTTGGTAAATCAAAAATCATCCATAAATCATTTCAACTAAGCTCTGCAAACAAACCCACCTAATCAAAATACAATCAACTAAAAACAAACGACTACTACAAAGTATCATCGCCGAGGATTCGACCCGAGTGCTACTATACACATTAGCAGAGCACCGGAACCTTGAACGGTCGATAGGCGACAATCGGCCGCACTTTCAAATGGCGCCGTTGCCGGGGAATGGTGCTTTAAGTAGTCATTAGTTTCTGGTTATTTTCAAAATAAACCAAAAAAAAACAAAAATTTAAAAAAAATTGAAACAAAAACACAAAGAAAAACCAGTCTTCTCATAAAAATCATAAACTGAAAAAATTAAAAAGAAAAACCCGTCTTCCTCATCCTTTATAAATCTTTCTGAATGCCCCGTAGCCTCCCAAACAATCCCTCGGATTTGTTTGACCCTGAAATTGAGCGAACACTTCGCCAACTTATGAGGAACATAAGAGATACTCAAATAATTCAAGAACCAGTCCTCATCCAACCAATTGAAATTGAAATGGCCAATCCTAGGGAACAAACCCTAAAAGAACTCGCTGCCCCTGATATGAATTACCAACCTCTTGGTATTCAATATCCAAACATAGAGGCTGAATTCGAACTCAAGTCGGGTTTGATTCATCTTCTTCCTCATTTCCATGGTCCAGCTGGTGAGGATCCTCATCTTCACCTCAAAGAGTTCCAAGTGGTCTGCTCAACCATGAAACCTCAAGGTGTTTCTGAAGAACAAATCAAGCTTAGAGCTTTCCCCTTTTCCCTAGCAGATTCTTCCAAGTCTTGGCTCTACTACCTCCCACCTGGTTCCATAAACTCATGGGTTTACATGAAGAGACTTTTCCTTGAGAAGTTCTTTCCCGCTTCCCGAACAGCTTCTATCCGAAAGGAAATAAGCGGCATCCGTCAATTCCCTAATGAATCACTCCATGAGTATTGGGAGAGGTTCAAAAAGCTTGTGGCAACTTGTCCACACCATAAAATCCCCGACCAACTCCTGATCCAATACTTCTATGAGGGGTTATTGGCTATGGAGCGAACTCTCATTGATGCCGCAAGTGGCGGTGCTCTTGTTGACAAAACTCATGCAGCTGCAAGAGATCTCATAAGTAACATGGATGCAAACACGCAACAATTCCATACTCGAGCACATGCTCAAGTGAAACAAGCCCAAGAGAATCAATCCATAGAGCCCAACAAGATGACTGAGTGGATGAGTGAACTTACAGGTCTTGTGCGTCAACTAGCGGTGGCTACCAAAGCCCCAACCTCATCTTCTCCACAGTCACTATTCCCTGGACCTATCAAGAATTGTGGAATCTGCAAATCTCCATCTCATCCGACTGACACATGTCCACAAATTCAAGATGATCCATCTGATTTATCTAGTCCAATGGAGCTCAATGCGGCATATGCTCAGCGAAACTTCAACCCTCAACAATCAGGTCAGTTTGTTAGAAACTTCAACCAACCCCACTCTGAGCCCTTCTCTTCTACCTTTAACCCACCTCTGAGGTATGGTAATCCCATTTCTCATCCTCCGCAATTCCCTCCTCAAAACCCAAACCAGTTTCAGTACAGTCAAGGTGTTGGTAACTTCCAACAACCTTACCCTTTTGTCCCTCAACCCCAAAGGAACAATCCTCCTCCTGGATTCCACTATCCTAACGAGACTTCCCAATTCCCCACCCAATACAATTGCTTCCCCAAGAACCAAAATCAAGGCCAACCCAATTTGGGACAAGCCTCTTCTTCTAAACAACCATGGGAAAGTGCTGTAGAGGATCTTGCTTCCTTCACCCGTTCTAGCCTCAAGAACATTGAAACCCAAATAGGTCAACTTGCATCCCACCTGAGCCAGCAACAACCATCCAATTCATCCCAACTCCCAGCTCAACCATTACCCAACCCTAATGGTAATGTAAGTGCAATTGCACTTAGATCGGGAAAGCAAATTGCAATGCCCCATGCTGATTTCTCTACCTCCCCTTTCGATGTTGATCTAAAAAATGAAAAGAACAAAAAGCTGGAAAAGGAACTTGAATCCACTCCTTCACCTCCTTCCATTCCTCTAAGGAACCCAATTCCTTTTCCTCAAGCCATCTCCAAGCCTAAGAAGTCCTTTGAACCTGATCCTGAAATGCTTGACATGTTTAGACGTGTTGAAGTGAACATCCCCCTCTTAGATTCCATCAAACAAATCCCTAAGTATGCCAAGTTTCTTAAGGAATTGTGCACCCATAAGAGGCAACTTAGGAACATTGAAAATGTTTCAACCCAACAGTCCATTCCCATGAAGTGCAAAGATCCAGGGACCTTCACGGTTCCATGTCAAATAGGGAGTTCCAACTTTGATGATGCACTCATAGACCTTGGAGCCTCAATAAATGTCATGCCCAAATCCATTTTCTCCAACCTTGGTCTAGGTCCCTTGCACCCAAAGGGTGTTGTCATTCAATTACCCAATCGAAGCACTGCCAGTCCTGAGGGGATAATTGAGGATGTTCTTGTTCGGGTCAATGATCTTATCTTCCCAGCTGATTTCTATGTCCTTGACATGGAAGGTGAGACGACCTCTTCTCGATCTACCCTAATTCTAGGAAGACCATTCCTCATGACTGCGAGAACCAAGATTGATGTCCATTCAAAAAACTTATCCATGGAATTCGGTGACCAACTGGTCAAGTTCAACATTTTCCAAGCCATGCGATACCCATCTGAGGATCACTCTGCATTCTCAATCCATTCTTTTGAGGACACTTCTAAGATTCAATCGAACCCCAATCCACCATGTTCTTCATGTTACAATGATAAAGGATCTTGTGAAATCTGCACCATGATTAACAAAGTCATAAATGGTGAAGTTGATGTGGACCTCTCATTCATAGACTCCATAAATCTAGAGGAACTTGAAAACTCTCTTGAATCCCACATCAACTCTGATCTCTACTACTCCACCTTGGACAGTGTTGAGGAAAATTATCCAAACTCATCTGGAATCCCTTCTCCTACTCCTAACTTGTCTAGATCTCAAATCAAGGCTGAAAATGATCTAAAACCACATCCTTCACACCTCAAGTATGCATTCCTTTTCCATAATCCCTCCTACCATGTCATTATCTCTGCTTCACTTTCTGAAACTGAGGAGTCCCAACTTGTTCAAGTGTTAGAAGAAAACAAAAATGCCTTAGGTTGGACCCTAGAGGATATTCCAGGAATCAACCCTGCCCTTTGCATGCATCACATCCATCTAGAGGAATCATCCAAACCAATTAGTCAACCTCAAATAAGACTCAATCCACTCATACTTGAGGTAGTTAGGGAAGAGATTACCAAGCTTCTTCAAGCTGGTATTATCTACCCAATTTCTGATAGTGAATGGGTTAGTCAAATTCAAGTCGTTCCTAAGAAGGGAGGGATAACAGTTGTCACAAATGAACATGGAGAATTAGTTACAACTCGAGTGAAAAACAAATGGCGTGTGTGCATCGATTATCGCAAATTGAATGCTGAAACACGAAAAGATCACTACCCACTTCCTTTCCTTGACCAAATGCTTGAGATATTGGCCGGAAAGTCACACTATTTCTTTCTTGATGGTTACACCGGCTACTTCCAAATTCCAATCGCACCTCAAGACCAAGAAAAGACCACATTCACTTGCCCCTTTGGAACCTATGCCTATAGGCGAATGCGTTTTGGCCTTTATAATGCTCCTGCAACATTCCAGCGGTGTATGATGAGTATCTTTTCTGAATTCATTGAGAATTGCATGGAGGTATTCATGGATGACTTTACCATTTGTAGCGGGTCATTTGAATCTTGCTTACATTCACTCTCTTTGGTCCTTCAAAAGTGTGTCAAGTGCAACCTTGTGCTGAATTTTGAAAAATGTCACTTCATGGTTTCAAATGGGATTGTTCTAGGGAACATAATTTCTCAAGAGGGTATCCAAGTTGATCCAGCCAAAATTGAGGTGATCCAATCACTTCCTGAACCCAAATCAGTTCGAGACATTCGGTCCTTCCTTGGTCATGCCGGTTTCTATCGGCGATTCATTCATAACTTCAGCAAGATTTCCCTCCCACTCACTCGTTTACTTCAAAATGATGTCACATTCAATTTTGATGAGTCTTGCAAGAGAGCCTTCATTGAACTCAAATATACTCTCACATCTGCTCCAATAATCCAACCCCCAGATTGGTCCTTACCATTTGAATTAATGTGTGATGCTTCTGATAGGGCCATTGGGGCTGTTCTTGGTCAAAGAAGAGAAAACATTCCTCATGTCATCTTTAATGCCTCAAAAACAATGGATGAAACTCAATCACACTACACTGTGACTCAAAAAGAACTTTTAGCTGTGGTTTTTGCCTTGGATAAATTCCGGCCCTATCTCTTAGGTGCCAAAATCATCATCTTCACGGACCACTCAGCATTAATGTTCTTACTTAAGAAAAGTGATTCCAACCCAAGGCTAATAAGATGGATTTTAATTCTCCAAGAGTTTGACCTTGTGATAAAAGATAAACCTGGAAAAGAAAACCCTGTGGCTGACCACCTGAGTAGAATTTCTAATTCTTCTCATTCTGAAATAATTGATCCTGAATTTCCAACTGAACACCTCTCATCTCTCACTCCAAAGTTACCATGGTATGCCCCAATTGTCAATTACTTGGTTTCTGGTGTTTTCCCTGAATATTTTTCAAAAGAACAAAAATAAAAGATGAGAAGTGATTCAAAGAATTATTTTTGGGAAGATAATAAACTTTGGAAAACTGGGGCTGACATGGTAATTTGGAGATGTGTTGATGAAACTGAACAATCCTCCATCTTGGAATTCTGCCACTCAATGCCTGGAGGTGGCCACTTTGGACCACAAAGGACTTCTCGAAAGGTCCTAGATTCTGGATTCTTTTGGCCTTCACTCTTCAAGGACTCACACGAGTTCTGTCAATCATGTCCCACTTGCCAAAAGTTTGGCACAATTTCCAAAAGAAACGAAATGCCTCAAAAGCCATTAATCTTCTGTGAGCTTTTCGATGTTTGGGACATCGATTTCATGGGACCATTTCCCCCTTCCAATGGATTCTCATACATTCTTCTTGCGGTCGATTATTTTTCTAGGTGGGTCGAGGCCATACCCACTAGGAAAGATGATGCTCAAACTGTGAGTGAGTTCCTCAAAACCCATATCTTCCATCGATTTGGAACACCTCGTGCTTTGATAAGTGACTTAGGAACTCATTTCTGTAATAGAACCATGGAGTCACTTTTGAAAAAGAATGGGGTTGTACATAAAACATCCACTGCATATCACCCTCAAACAAATGGAATGGATGAACTTTCTAACAGAGAAGTGAAAAGAGTGCTTGAAAGAATTGTTAAGCCCACAAGAAAAGACTGGCCTGATAGACTTGGTGAAACACTTCGGGCCTATCGAACAACCTATAAGACACCCATTGGGATGTCTCCATTTAGGCTAGTTTTTGGTAAAGCCTGTCATTTACCAATTGAAATCCAACATAAGTCATTTTGGGCTGTCAAAACTTGTAATTTTGATTGTGAAAAATCTTGTGAAGAAAGATTGTTGCAGTTGACTGAATTGGAGGAGCTTCGACTCGATTCGTATGAGAACTCCATTCTCTACAAAGAAAAGGCAAAGTCACTCCATGACAAGAACATTCTTCGAAAGGTATTTCATGAAGGTGAAAAGGTAATGCTCTTCAATTCTCGATTTCGACTTCACCCAGGTAAGCTTAATTCTCGTTGGGAAGGTCCTTTTGTTATTACTAACATTTACCCATTTGGTGCAGTGCAAGTCCAAGACCCTTCTTCAAAAAGAACATTCACTGTAAATGGACACCGGTTAAAGCATCACCATGAGAGGTCTCACAATCCAGGAACCACATCGACTTCCATCGAAACCCCATCCACTTCAATAGAACCACCACTGGATGGAGACCCGCCAAATCCAAACCAGGGGGCACCTCTTTCCCTTTAACTCTATCTCTCCTCAATCTCTCTTCCCTCTCTTCTTCTCTCTATTTCTTCTTCTTCCTCTCTCCCTCTCATTTTTTTTACAACATTCTTCCACAACCTTTTTTTCTATTTTCTCTTTTGTGTGGATCTGTCATTAAAAATAAAAAAATTTAAAAAAAAAATAATTAAAAACAAATGACAATTGAAAAACAGGGGTGTCATAATTACTCATCATCCAATATTGAAATTTTGACCAACCATTTTGGGGAGTCCAAAGGCTTGTTTTAAACTCCAATATATTGAATTTTTATCTCAAACTTGGGTAAACAATTTTGTGTCAATAACAAACATTTTGAATGAACAATTTTTGGTGGAAAATGATTCTCCCATACCGTGAGGAATAACATTAGCCTTCATGCCAAGGTCATCTATGGCCATATTTTTCATTGTGTGTCTTCACCACTGATTGTGAGTCTTGAGTTTGTGGACCTTCGATCTGAATTTCCATCTTTTGTGTGCATTAATATGATAGAGGAATTTTCTAAGCCACATGAGAATCAGAATAGCCAAATAGCCTCCCGTTACCCTTACATTGATCCTACTTTTGAAAGCCCCTTTGAGCCTATGAAAACCTTTATTTTTCTAGCCACATTACAAGCCTAATACCTTGTCCCACCCAACATCTTCATGGATTTTCATTGTACAATTTATTGAAATTTAAGTGTGGGGGGAATATACTTCATTTTTGGGCATACTTTCATTGATTTCCAATGTGTCATCATATGCTTGAGGGAAATCTTCCATTCAAGTGTGGGGGAGAGGTTGTAATTATGTGAGCTTTGGGGTGTATATGTGTAATTGTCATTTGTACAAAAGTCATTGAAAAGTGTTCAAAAAAAATTGAAAAAAATTATATAAAAAAAATGAAAAAAATAAAAAAAAAAGGGAATGGGTTGTGTCTTGGGTAGGTCAAAAATCATTCATCTTCAACCTTTGTTCGTGTTATAAATTAGTTCCATGTGGAGATCAAGCATGGGTTGGGAGATGACTGTGAGACCTGTTTCAAGCACAACTTTCGAAAAAAAAGAGCAAAAAGAGAAAAAAAAGAACACTTGAATCATCTTGTATTGTGCCATTATTGGAAGTCTTCCATGTTGTACATATTCCATCATCTCAACCTATTCCATTTTCTATCTCCCTCACTTTTCATTCATCACACATTCATGCCCTTGTAAATATGTGTTTCTATTTCCTTTCAAATCAAATTTCAAAAAAAAATGTGCATTTATTTTTCCATGTTGGTGTTTTTAACCCCTCTTTCCCTTTGGACATTATATACCTACTGTCCCATAGCCACTGAAAAACCCCTTAAAAGACCTCTTTATTCTTGTACACATTAGATTTGGGAATGTATGCTAAGAGCTCTTACAAACTCTTGATTTTCACTTTTTGTTGGTGAATGAGTGAACCTCCTAAAATACATTTTTATCATCTTGAGAGGAGTAAGTTTTGAGTGCCTACATTTTCTAATTTGAACCTTGAACATGAAAAAATGAATTGTTTCTGATACATTATTGTGAACAAAACTTGTGATGGAATTCAATATGGATGAGTGAAATATTCTAAACCTCCCCTGATTGGAGAAAACAAAATTTTAATATTTGTTGGTGAGTGAAAATGATTTTGTCATGTTTTTATATTTGTTGCACATGAGGACACGCGCAAATATAAGTGTGGGGGAGTTGATGTTATTAATATTTTAATGACTTATTATATTCCCCCTTTACTTATTTTATATGAAATGTGCATAATTTGTGTGAAATATTAATGTTTTAATATTAAGTATAATATTTGAGCATTTTTAGAAGTAGTCAAATTGAGTCAGTTTAATGTTTTACTTATAACTATCACTATACTGATCCAAATTGTTTGGTTCTTGTTTTGTAGGATTCCCCTTTCAATATACAACATTTCATTAGAAGGCACCATTATCCAATTCTGCCATTTGAAGGGTCATATGGTCCTCACAAACAAAACGAAAGAATCTGTGAAGAAACTGGACTATTCGTGAAGATTGATTTACTGGGCTCAATCCAGAAGTTCAAAAATCTTAACTCTCCATCATAATTCTGTGGACACTACATTTCATCTTGGATAATAATTTCATGGCCCAAATCCAAGTACAAGGGGCCCAAATAAATCTTTGAAGTCCAGCCCACCATTCTGGACGAGAATGAAAATCAGTATAGTATGCATGACATGTCTCCTGCTGTAATCATCCAAGAGAGCTGAGATTTTTCAGTGTGAAAGAGGAGATATAGGTGGCCGACGTTGTTGAAGAAACAATTCGGATTTGAAGGCATCTTCATATTCAAAAACCCTTTCACATTATGGACTTCAAAAAGACTGGATTGAAATGGACAGTTTAAGTTTGTTTAATAAACCGGCCATAACTTTTGATACTTAAGTCCAAATGACTCCAACTTTTGAGAGTAGTCGGCCAACATTATTGTATACAACGTTGAAGAAGGAGATATTTGAAGATTCGGCTGTCTGGATAGCTCAATTGGCGATGCAAGTGGAGGGACAGATTGGGAAAGCAAACAGTCCACTCCTAGGGCTATAAATACTCTCTCCTTCTCTCCTTGAGAGGGGTTGGCATTTCAGAAGAGAGGAGATCATATTGGCACGACCAAAGCTTTGACAAAGGCTTGTGAGGACCTTCCATACTCAAGTTTACACTTGAGAGACCTTTCCTCCTCTCTTTCTTTTCACTTACTTTTGTGTTCTTCATTTCTGTAATCTTGTAATTCTCTTTCTTTGTAATTCTGTTTTAATGCAAGTTTCTTCTTCAATATATCTTATTCTCTTCCACCTTCTGTATTTTAATATTAATGTTCTTAAAATAGTTTAAATTCAGTTCAATCCCCTTCCCTTATTTAGCTTCCTCATTCAATCGAAAGCTCGTTTTTAATTATCATCATTGTTCGTGTGTGTGTGTCGACGTACCACTCTTTTCTTATCCCTTTATTTTTCTTCTCTTATTAATTTTTAATCATAATAATTATAAACAGATTATTAATCACCCAAATGGCTGAGAAAATCTCTCATTGGGGTGAGTTATAATTTAGGTATGTTAAGTGTTTGAGAGCTTATGCTCGATGAATATTCTTTGAATTAACATTGTGTATGTTGGACTTAACATGTCATGGATTAATGACTTGTTTTGTTTAACATGTGGCTTCCATGGATTATTAAAACCATAAATACACAACCATAAATAAGATCTGATTGAGATTATAACCTTAAGTTAAGTTAAGTCTTGGTTTAAATCCTTAACACTTAAGAATTCTAATCAACATCATCTTGTGACATGGGTGTTAATTTAAATGCAATATAAAGCAAAGCTCAAGGATATCACAAGCTTAACTAACCTAATGATGAACTCACCCCAATATTTATCAATTTGGTAAATCAAACATCATCCATAAATCATTTCAACTAAGCTCTGCAAACAAACCCCCTAATCAAAATACAATCAACTAAAAACAAACGACTACTACAAAGTATCATCGCCGATGATTCGACCCGAGTGCTGCTATGACATTTTATGATTTCAATTTACATGGTATTTTCTAATAAGAGTGTGAGTTTATTTGGAATGGTCGATGTTCACCCATACATTAATATGATTAATGGATATGGAGTCTACTGTCATCGAACGTAGTGATTTTAACACACTAATGCATGAACAATAAAGGGAACCTTACTATTTCTCCAATTATTGTTGTCATGCAGCTCGGAGATCATCCATGAAAATTTTGCAATTCATCACTTTATTAACATCATTTTACTTTTATACTCATCCACAAATAATAAAATTTGATCATACTTCACGAATATTCTTCCATATATTGATGCATATATCTTATACAAAATCTTCCAACAACACCTCAAGAATACTCCACTAAAGAGAGGAAAAAGTATAGAGTATGAATGGTTTGTCATATTTATCTAGCTATTTTTTTATGTTGTATATAAATTCATTATTTTATTCTAGAGGTTTCTCAATTGGTTTTAAAAAAAGTTGATGTTTCATTATTGTAAGTGTAATGATTAGTTGGGAATTCCAATATAATAGTTGAAGGAAGGTGACCCAAGGTCGGTTTTGGGAATTATGATCTCCCTTGACTATTATAGGGATTATAATGGATTTCAATTTTCAATGATAAGGCGTTAGACATGACTGGATTTATTTTACCAAGTACCTTGTGTATATGGTCATTATCATAATTAAAATTCCTAGGAGAGAACCCTTTTGATGAAGTGATACACTACTATAGAGTGAAAATTCATTGATAATTCTACAATGGAGGGGACTAACATAGTGGATTGTAGAAATTAGAATTTCCTCATGCTCTACAATTACCTCGCCATGTGGAGGTATCCGATGAATCACATTAGGAGGTGGGATCTCAAGATAAATAAAATAATGGACATGAATATAGACATCATGGTTAAGTGTATAGGGAAGTTATTCAAAATTACTTATTTTACCCTATAATTTGGTAATTGGATTATAGGATCCTGAGTATTCATTGTTAAATATTTGAAGCCATCATGATCTCTAGTAACAATTCAAGCAGGATCATAGATAAACCCTTTATTTTCCAGTCATCTATTTTTTGGTTTCTTCTTGGATGCATTCATAATATATAATGAGACCACCTGCTAGAAAAAGTGTTTTTCAGTAATAAAATCTTGTTTGAATAGCTCTGTTGTTACTTTCAAAATCTTCTGACAGGGTTTCAAACTTTTGTTAGGGGTTATATCCTTCCCTGGAGTGGCCATTAGAATGGGTCGATTGCCTCCTACTAGAACAAGGGTATATTTCCTATCTAGATGTCCATATAACTCACAATGGTAATTTTCATGACCCTAATATATGGGGGTAGTGGTCCTATATACACTTGGGTGACATGTTGATCAGCCACCCCTTTTTGGGGATGGATTTTTCTGTCAGCCCCATTTCTACTAACTTCTTCACCATTATGATATCATGGAAAGTATCTAGGATGTGAGAAAGGATTTTTATGAAATAATTTACTATTTTAAGAATATTATTTGTGGATGTGGTGATTGTAATAGTGATATATTTTCATTCTGCGTCTAGAGTATGGGTATGTACCTTCTCAGGTCCTCTATATTCTTCATGTGAATACTAATGGTATGCTAGTGTGGGAGAATAGTATCAGGTCAGCCACATATATATTCCCAGTACATTATGAAGGACATATCATTACAATACTAGATGAGACTAATTGTTTTCTTGATTAATAGGGAAATTAATTTGTTTTTTCATACTCTTGATTTTCCACAAAATATGTCATTATTACATCCTTAAACACTTCATGAAAAGGATACCAAAAGGATTGGATAATGTATAAAACTATGTGTGCTGGTTAACTGTTTTTTGCCAAATTTGATCAGAATACTTCCTTGAAATATGTCAATTTAATATTCTAGACATATTTGTTATTATGAGAAGGTGTATGTTAAATCTCTTCATGCTACACAAGATTGGAACTTTGGGATTCATCGAGTTTTTTCAAATGAGTATGCCAAAATATTGATTTCTGCTGGAAGGTGTGTGTTCCTGCCTACATTTTTCCACCATGTATGATTGGAGGGAATATCCAAAGTATGAGAAATTGTGGTCTTGATCCATCTCGACTGGTTTCAATCCCTAATGGGTTGTCTTGTGTGCTCAGGCCTAGAGGTCTTGGGACAGACATATCAAGACTTGACTATCATCATGTGAAGGATTCATTACAACATGGAATTGGCGGTAGTGATTACTGGATGGAGACCCTTATAGCGGCCCATGTGTATTCTGAGTGAGGTCTCTTATGGTATTTTGATCTACATGGCTATGTTATGGTAGAAACCAATTGTTTCATTTTGAGGATAATCTCTTGAAATTGAAGGATATGATGACTAGTTCCATTTCCTCTCGAACCATCAACCATCGATTAGTTGATGAATTTCTAGATTTTGTATGCTAGAGAGACTATTGAGCATCCTCCAAGGTGAGGATAGTACTATTATACTGTTACACATGGACCGGTGCATATGAGACCTAGAATTGAAGACGCTGGGTTGGAATGCATTACTGGTACTTGGATTTGGAGTTGTTATGAATAATAGTTGAGTAAAACAACAATGAGTGTTGACGTGACACAATTTGGATTTAAGGTAGTTCTTATTTAATGTGCGTAAAATGTATGTGAAAAAAACAAACAAGAAACCCCCCCCCCCCCCAATACAAAATCTCACTAAATGAAAACATGAATGACGGATTGCATTGTTTATACCTATTTTATTTTTAAAGTGAAAGGGTCCTGAATGATGGGTTATAATATAATCCTGTGGAAGGATTCACATGGGGTTCATCATTTCTTGTTTCATCCCTAAAATTATATGTGGTTTTTTAATTGACTATTTTGGACTTGGTGGATCAACTATTTCATTAGACATAGTTTCCCATGTACGTTTTATGCTATTTCCAATGTGGTCTATTCATGGAACCAAAAAAACCCAATAGTTCTACATTTGAGACCAATCATGGACTTGATTTCCTAAGGTAGGTACTCATTGGGAAACATCACCTATGATACTTAAGAAGTCGTATTGGTTGAGAGGACTAGGGGTCCGGATCGTGACACTTTTTTTAATTATTTTCTTCATATTTTAGGAATATCTTAAAAATTTAATATATATTCTCGAATCCTTTATAGATTTGCTTGTATGAAATTCGTCACCCTTAAATTATTAATCCATTAGTAACATTTTTATACTATAGAAGTATCTATATATATGGGGTTCTTAATTAATGGATAAATCTATATGATTTTGAGGTTCTCCACCAATATAACTATCTTACATTCTCATTAGATATTCTTGGGTTGTTTGTTGTCTGGACACTTTATTTGAGCCATGATGTTGGACTCTATAGCTTGTAACATCATACATGGATATGGGAGGTCCTGTGATGTCAATACTAGACCCATGATATTTCATTAATTTATATACTTGTGAAAGGAATAAAAACCCCCATTGTTCGGTGCCACTTAACGGTAAACATTATACCTTTTACTCTAATGTGTTAAGGATCAAACCATTATGTTTTAAGTCACGTGGTAAGGATGTTCAAGAGAATTAGTTCTAGTCAAGGATTGTGTGGGACCTTTCCTAGGTTTCACAATAATCATGAATGGGATATGTGATCTTAGTTCTGATAATGCCCTATAGGTAATGTCTCTAATATAGATTTAGTATTGATTTGGGGTATTGGGTTTGAGCCACAGGGAGGCTTCCTCCGTATCCTATTTGTATAGGAATCAAATAAAACATAGTTTGGTTTTGAGTAACCACACATATTGATGTAATATAACTGTTTATATCACATGAAATTATGGAACATTGAGATAATTGATTTGGGAATTGCATATAATGATAATTTGAGGACTTCATTTAAGAGGTTTGGTTGGGAATTATTTCTAAGGATGATGCCTATTGTTGGTTTCGGATTACACATGGTATGATTCCCACATGGTGGGATTTTGGGGATTTCACCATACATGATTACTCCATAGTTGTATTGTGATAATTACTATGGATTATTTCCATAGTTTTTTCGTGATTACACTTTGTATAATTCTTAAATTGTTGGGTTTTGGGTCTTAGAGAATACCGAAATATCCCCTTGCGGTATGTGAGGTTTGGTTAGGGATTTTATCAATGGAGTATGATCGTAGATGGTTATGGTTTACACGTGGTATAATGCTAATGAGGACTGGGTTTTGGGGCATAAACTAATGCAGATGATACCGTGGTAGATCGATAGGTTTGGATAGGGATTATTCTTAAGTAGGATTCCAATAGATTTATGGGACATACACTTGGTATGATACAAAATAGATTTGAGATTATGAGGTTTTCATTTCCACCACCATTCTCATAGCCCACACGAGTCATTCTTATTGTGATAAATAAGAGGAACCCGCAGATCTAAATATCAGATTATCCACATTATCCAATGATGGAAAGATGATGGATCCCAATGGGAATATTGAAGAGATTTTATTGTTAATGAATCATCATTAATTTTATTAATTAGGATACTCATACCTAATGATATATCAATATAAGTCCCAATATGTTGAATCAAGGAATGTTTTTTGAGTCCCACTATAGGTTTTATGGGATTACATTATGAGGTATGGCCATAGATGGATGCATCGATTTGAGGACCCATGAATTTGGAGGCCCTCTGACGGTAGGTGAGTGGAAGATTTTGAAGATTAGTCAATTCTAAAACATGCATCTAAACATTTCAATGTGATGATAATAACTAACTTTTAATACCACATACATCATGCATGAGTGTAAGAAACAAGAGGAAGCATATGATCTAGAAAACCACACCATTCTTCAAAAAATGGTGGAATAGGTATGTGACATGAGAGAAGATGAACGGTTTTGGATATTCCCCTTTCCCCTCAAATATGTATCCTATTTAGTCACATCCTACTACCCATTTTGATACATACTATGTGCATAGAGAAATAGGAAGGAAGGAATAAATCATATAGGAGGGGTCCTATTAGAATGGGTAGGCGTTACTCAATAAGGGACTCCCTTGGTGGTTCATTGGTAATATAGGTGGATAATTCACAACAACTCATATGGATGAAAAGTGTAGAGACCCGAAGCCTAACGTACATGAACATTACATTACTTTTGCGGAATACTTAGTACATAAAAACACACACACACAAGAATCGTAATAGTTTAGTGTCTTTGGAAACTCGGAACGCAATCTTCTAATCGTGGTAAAAGATCCTCAATATCTCCCATAAAGATCTTCCTTTATTTTTACCTAAAACCATTCTTTATATCCTGGGAAAAAGAAAACATAAAAGGGTGAGCTCAAATGCTCAGTAAGGGTAAACAAAAGAAAATCAATCACATCATATTCATAAGAACATAACTTTTGGAAATCTTAACCTACAAAAGAGAGCATAATTTCATAACATGGGATAAATCATAGTAGTGAAATGAAATCCCAATAAGCATAACTTAAAACATGAAACTTTGTGGCATACACACATAATCATAGAGAATCATTTCTTGTTAGTCATGACTCATTTCCAAGACTATCTTAGTGGACCAAGTCCCTTTCTGAATCGAGTCATCCTCGTTTCAGTCCTGTTTCACTGAACCGGTATAACCTACCATTCCAGCCATTTCTATCTCATGAGATATAAAATATTTACCCAATGCATTGGAGGGAGATATAGGTCCCACCCATCTTATAATGAATCCTTTCTTATGTGTGCCACATAATCATAAATCATACATCATCGCATAACACATGTAACAAAAATGGGATTCTTGAAACATCATGACATCATAATACAAATCATATAAGGTAAATGACTTCATAAAAATAATTCCCGCAAAACATAATCAAATCAATGTAATAATAGGGATAAAAACAGAACCCTTTATTATCTTAGATGGAAAATAATTTTGATAAAACACTTGAACTCCATTCTTGAGGAAAATATCCTTTCTTCTTCAAAAACATTTTTCCTTTCATAACATGTCATACGACTTTAAAATAAAATAATTTGATTAAAAATAAACTTGAAAACTTGTAAAGGTAGTTTCTTGGAAATAATGTTTTAAAAATCCATTCATGCCGTGTAAGTTAAAAAAACATTCTTCGTACTTTTGTCGGAAAAGTCAAAAAGTACCTCGTACGAAAAACGACAAAAGATTCCTTTCATACATATTACTAAAAACTCACCGAAGGGTAAAAATGGATTTAAACAATTTTAGGTGGATGGAAATAATATTACATATTGATGAAACATGGATGTGGATGATAAAATACACCCCGGTAAATACTTACGAATAAACAATCTCAGATAAAAATGAGATTGTGATATTTCCCTTACCTTAGGTCCGACTTGCTTTGTGAGTGTCCGGACCTCCTGTATATGATTTATATCATGTTATTGACTTATTCCAGAATCATATTAATTGTTATTATATCATATATGGTCCACTTATGAATTTATATTACCCGTTCTTTTGTAAATTCTTGTTAAAGTAGTGTTTTGGGTAAAATCGTCTCATTTGTCGTTCGTGTTTTTAACTTGTAATTATTCATATGATTACTTAGATCATGATTACTTAATTCAAGAATATAAAACATGATTTATATATATATTCATAATACACATATATAATAAATCAGTAAATGGAAAGAAATACACCGTTCATGGAGACGGTAGTCCGTACGTACGCATGAACGCTGTTTTCGTTTCCTTATTGAATTGAATGGAATTAAGTATATGACATACATATAAATATAAATAATTCAAGTATCATTATTAGGTAATATATTGCATTATTACTTATTATATATACTTTATAATCATTCATGAATGGTTAATCATTTAGAATGAATCTCATCGCGTCGTGGAGACGGTAGTCCGTACGTACGCACGAGCGATGATATCGTTCCCATGGTCGTGGAATTGTGTTGAAGAGTATGTATAATATTTCAGTATCAATATAAATTTATAATAATTATATATATTTACTCATTACACCTTTATACCCATCCAATTAATGTGGTGGCAGAAAATAGATTACACCACGGCGTGGAGACGGTATTCCGTACGTACGCACGCGCGACGATTTCCTTTTTCCGTAGGATGGATAGAAAGTTAATTAGAGTTGTTTCATATTTATAATAACATATCAGTATATAATAAATACTTATTTTATTACTTTATCATGAAACAACTAAATATGAAGAAGTTGAAGAAGAAAGAAATTGAAAAGGATCGGTAATGGATATTACTTCTTTTTGACGCGCCTTTTCTTAGCCTCCACTTAAAGAACTAAGGATGGTCTTTGAAGAAGACCAGGACCTCTATGATGATACTAGGGAAGTGGAGAAGTGATTTTGGCAGGGGTTAGCCTTTCTTGAGTGCTCAAATTGTTGTGAGGAGGAGGGGGAGGAGGTGCCCTTTTATAAGGGAGGAGAGGGGCACCTTAGAAATATCTCAAAATATTATTTTATATTAAAGTCAAAATCGGTTTATAATGGTTCCAAAGGGTCTTATTTCGAAGCTAAAGTGGGGATGGGTCTAAATACTATCATTTAATAGGATTTAGACAAGTTTAGGGTATTATTGTAACCTTATCAATTAGATTTAACTCTAAGTTAAATAATTTATCTTTTACCGTGTCTTTTTGTTTTCTTACACTATATGGTTAATACACTTACTATAACATGCCAAACGAACCCCAAATTGTTTATTATTAATATATATATCCTTATCTAAGTAATTTGGCCGAACCTTAGATTTTTAGGAATAAAATAACAATTAGTAATATAATATTTTATTTAAAAACTATTTTGTGTCAATTTTGACACTATTTGATATATGATTTTTGTGAAAGTCATAACAGAATTATATGTTCGAACCAAGTTTATTAAATCAACACTAATATATCAGAGTAACCTAGAAAATTTGTGGAATTCATAAAAAGTCTCAAATTACATTTATTTTGGTGTTTATAACATCAATTATGTCAATATTCCATTAATAAGATAATTACTGCATCATCATTGTGTCATAAATAAATTAAATTATTTAATGTCTAAAAATTAAAAATAAAATACAGTTATATAGGAAATCTTTTTATCTTTCTAATTAATATTTATAGTCGAATTTATCTTATGTATAACCCCATATTAAAAATGATTTACTTATTAAACGTTGATTTTAACTATTTTAACCCTTCTTTAAATAAATTAATAATAAATGTCCTAATCTAACCCAAGTGGGCCTAAATGATAATATTTTACACTTAAGGTTGTTTTTGGTCGAGCTACACTTGTCCAATAGGATTAGGACATGTGTTAGGGTAATATTAATATCATTTTTACCCTTAATTACCCTATTTATTTTTAACCGTGGTAAAAAAAAGTAAAAAGTTACTATTCACCAAAAAATTATTTTCATCTCATTGAACCACATTTTACTTACTGACATCAACCGTGTCTCTCGTATTTTTGAAATTCCATTCACATAAGCGGTAAAATTATGATTTATGACGAAATTAATTTTTTTAACTACCACTTAGTAGTTTCACTATTCATCAAAAATTGATGTTTTTTCAGAACAATGCCAAAATTTCATCCTAAGCTATATTTCATATTCCGAATTCAAAAATGAAGTCTATTTTACCAAATTCATAACATAGAAGTTTCATTAATTAATTTTATAATTAAATCCCGCTGTTAAAACAAATAGCGTGTTTTTAAGAAACAATATCTATCAAAAGATTGACACTTGATTTTGTCTGGTTTAAATGTGAAATTACATTCAATGACCAACATTGTATTAAATTGTAAAAATATATTCTAAATATACTTAAAAACCACTCAAATTAATAATTTATCACTATTAATTATTTCGATTAAAAAAGATGTTTTTAATTATAATTTAGTAATTTTCACTATTCATCATAATATGAAAGTTATCCGAAAAGTACCAAAATTTCACCTTAGGCTAAATTCGATACTCCGAATCCAAAAATGAAAGTCCATTTTGAGAGATAAAATTTCTAAAATTTAAAAAGTGGTTATTACTATTCATAACGGCTAGTTTTAATAATATTTTAATAGCATATCATTGTTTCGTGAAACGCAGTATTGCGTACTACACACGCTACCGAGGAAGGTTGTGATTGCGTGTAATGCAAGGCAAGTCAAAGATGCGTGTTGTGCAAGCTCCTTTTGGTGTAGCGTACAACACAAGACATTAAAAAAATTAAAAATAATATTTTTCATAAAATCTCGGGCTGTTACATTCTACCCCCCTTAAATGAATTTCGCCCTCGAAATTCGTCGGGGTTATAAATGGTTTACTATTCGAAAGTTTATTTAATAGAAACCCACATCGTAAAAAGAAATATCAAAACCAATCTTTAAAAACAAAAGTATGAAACGTAACGGTTACCCAAATAAACTAATCATTGGGTTTCCACATAGCTGAAAATATGGATATGGAAGAGAAATCTAACCATCATGTTCTGATGGAGAGTGGTAGAGAACATGGCTATGGAAAAGCCAGTAATCACAATGCCATAAATTTGTGACGATCTAAGGTACCATCTGATTCATCAGATATAAGATCACTAGGACAACATTTTTGGTTTTCAAGATCATTTCCCTAAAGATAAAGAACTTGAATTGGAATAAATACTTACTTTATGTTGGTACAACCTCACTGTTATTCGTGCCTTTAACAATTTCCACTTCATCTATTAAATAAATGAAGTTGAATTTGTTATTCGTGAAGTGTTAGCAGATCATGTGATAGAATGACGGGTCATTCCATCTGTCTCAAAAGGTTAGCAAAATTTATATACATAAGTCGATCTATAGTGAGATTAATCATATATGGTTCCTAAAATGGACTTATACTTTATATATCATATTGCTTAATATAATAAAACTAGTTTCTACTAAACAGGGACTTCCTGTAGGTCAGTGGTAGGCGATAAAGGCCAGCCACACTTCGGTTGTGGGTTCGATTCTTACAGCCTTGTCTGACGTGATGGGCTGTCGCCCGTCCTGCAGGATGTCCTTTTTCAAAAACTACATTACTATAACATCCCATCAATAATATCGAAAATCTTATATCCTTAAACAATACTAACTTATGTCCAACATAATCCATTTAATCTTTAGGCTTATCCATAATAATGCAGTCCACTCTCACAACATAGTGAAAATGATTACCATGGATTTAACACCATCGTCGATCCCCATATATCATAAGATATGTTTTATTGGTCACATTCCAAACATTCAAAGTCCTTAATCATGTATTCTCTTGAAAACCTTAGTGAAAACATGAATGCAGTTAAAATTTAACACTTTCCACATACCAAAATCCTCAAAATTCTATATACTCAAACAATGATATCACTTAGTCCTTATATCAATCATGAGCTCATGAATACTGTTAAACATTTCATTTTCTCGTTTTCCCTTTATTATGTGCATATCATCTTATTTCCAAAAATATTTGAATCACTTTGAATACCACATTAGACCAATACATAAATATTCCAATACTTTATGATACAACATTATTTTGGAAATCCCATTACATAAACACTTAATCATTCCACCACATCGTTATCATATTCAACATCGCCAATGGTGATCGCATGTGACTTCCCTTTGTCCTTTTCCTTAAGTGGTTGCTCATGTCGATCATCACTAACCCTTGTATTAGGTCATTTATTAGCATAATGTCCCATTTCCTTGCACTTTAAGCATTGAAGTGTTGGTGGTGTGTTCTCTGCAGTGTTTGCTTTATTCACACCATTAGAATCCCTTTTTCCATTACTTCGACACTCAGCTACTCGATGACCTTCTTTTCCACACTTAAAACATTTTCTAGTCCCTTTAAGACAATCTCCACCATGCTTCTTTCCACACTTTGTGCATAAGGAAACATTCATCTTCTTTTCACCATTATTCTGAGATTTCTCCTTGAACTCCATATTTCGTTTCTTGTCAAAACCATGAGATTGATATGTAACACCAACTTCCATTTCTACCTTGATAGCACAACGCACAATTTCTTCATAGCTACTAAAGTCTCTTATAGCTAATGCCCTTCGAAGACTTGGTTTCAAGCCGCTGAAAAATCGGTCAACTTTACTTTCAGGTTGGATGATAATGCCAGATGCATACCTTGCAAGTCTTGTAAAATTCGCTTCGTATATTCCAACAGATTCATCATCCTTTTGCTTCACCTTAAGAAACTCCTTTTCCATCTTTGTTCGAAGAATACTAGGGATGTACTTACTGAAAAACAAGATCTTGAACTCGTCCCATTCCATGGACTCAATTTCATCTCTTTGCCTCGTATTCTTGATAAGATTCCACCATTGATCAGCTTCACCTTCCAAACGATATACTGCTATGATGAATTTATCATGCTCAGAACATTGAAGAACTGAAAATATCTTTTCAGTGGTACTGATCCATTGTTCAGCAACAAGTGGATCAGAAGACCCACTGAAAGAAGGTGGACGTTGCCTCATGAAGGACTCAATAGAATATTGTTCCCTTCTCTGCTCATTTGGAAGTCCAGAATGAATCATAGCTTGTGTAAGTATACCAATAAGATTTTTCACTCCATCTCCCATAACATTTGTTTGTTCATGAGGGAAATCATTGCATTGTCCATTGCATTGATCAACACGGTTCCTTCGGGTTCCAGCCATCGTCTAAAACCCAAAAAGAATAGTGTGAGAGGCAAAAATGATGCTAGGGAAAACAACATAATAAAGGGGAAGTACCTTCAATATCTAACATCTTAGGTTTAATTCTATGATCTTTAGCGTAATTCTAGTACTATAACCTATACGTATACTTAACCTTAGGGACATCCCTAGACATACCTTAGAAATATTTCTAGGGATCTCACTAAAGTTCACGCATCCTAGTTTCAAAAGGTTGACTAAACCCTTCCTCTGATACCAACTGTAGATACCCGAAGCCTAACGTACATGAACATTACATTACTTTTGCGGAATAATTAGTACATAAAAAAACACACACACAAGGATCGTAATAGTTTAGTGTCTTTGGAAACTCGGATCGTAATCTTCTAATCGTGGTGAAAGATCGTCAATATCTCCCATAAAGATCTTCCCTTTTTTTACCTAAAACCATTCTTTATATCCTGGGGAAAAGAAAACATAAAAGGGTGAGCTCAAATGCTCAGTAAAGGTAAACAAAAGTAAATCAATCATATCATATTCATAAGAACATAACTTTTGGAAATCTTAACCTGCAAAAGAGAGCATAATTTCATAACATGGGATAAATCATAGTAGTGAAATGAAATCCCAATAAGCATAACATAAAACATGAAACTTTGTGGCATACACACATAATCATAGAGAATCATTTCTTGTTAGTCATGACTCATTTCCAAGACTATCTTAGTGGACAAAGTCCTTTTCTGAATCAAGTCACCCTCGTTTTAGTCCTGTTTCACTGAACCGGTATAACCTACCATTCCAGCCATGTCTATCTCATGAGATATAAAATCTTTACCCAATGCATTGGAGGGATATATAGGTCCCATCCATCTTATAATGAATCCTTTCTTATGTGTGCCACATAATCATAAATCATACATCATCGCATAACACATGTAACAAAAATGGGATTCTTGAAAGATCATGACATCATAAAACAAATCATATAAGGTAAATGACTTCATAAAAATAATTCCCGCAAAACATAATCAAATCAATGTAATAATAGGGATAAAAACAGAACCCTTTATTATCTTAGATGGAAAATAATTTTGATAAAACACTTGAACTCCATTCTTGAGGAAAATATCCTTTCTTCTTCAAAAACATTTTTCCTTTCATAACATGTCATACGACTTTTAAATAAATGAATTTGATTAATAATAAACTTGAAAACTTATAAAGGATGTTTCTTGGAAATAATGTTTTAAAAATCCATTCATGCCGTATAAGTTAAAAAAAACATTCTTCGTACTTTTGTCAGAAAAGCCAAAAAGTACCTCGTACGAAAAACGACAAAAGATTCCAATCATACATATTACTAAAAACTCACCGAAGGGTAAAAATGGATTTAAAAAATTGTAGGTGGATGGAAATAATATTACATATTGATGAAACATGGATGTGGATGATAAAATACACCCCAGAAAATACTTACGAATAAATAATCTCAGATAAAAATGAGATTGTGATATTTCCCTTACCTTAGGTCCGACTTGCTTTGTGAGTGTCCGAACCTCCTGTATATGATTTAAATCATGTTATTGACTTATTCCAGAATCATATTCATTGTTATTATGTCATATATGGTCCACTTATTACTTTATATTACCCGTTCTTTTGTAAATTCATGTTAAAGTAGAGTTTTGGGTAAAATCTTCTCATTTGTCGTTCGTGTTTTTAACTTGTAATTATTCATATGATTACTTAGATCATTATTAATTAATTCCAGAATATAAAACATGATTTATATATATATATTCATAATACACATATATAATAAATCAGTAAATGGAAAGAAATACACCGTTCATGGAGACGGTAGTCCGTACGTACGCATGAACGCTGTTTTCGTTTCCTTATTGAATTGAATGGAATTAAGTAGATGACATACATATAAATATAAATAATTCCAGTATCATTATTAGGTCAAATATTACATTATTACTTATTATATATACTTTATAATCATTCATGAATGGTTAATCATTGAGAATGAATCTCATCGCGTCGTGGAGACGGTAGTCCGTACGTACGCACGAGCGATGATATCGTTCCCATGGTCGTGGAATTGTGTTGAAGTGTATGTATACTATTTCAGTAGCAATATCACTTTATAATAATCATATATAGTTACTCATTACACCTTTATACCCATCCAATTAATGTGGTGGCGGAAAATAGATTACACCACGGCGTGGAGACGGTATTCCGTACGTACGCACGCGCGGTGATTTCCTTTTTCCGTAGGATGGATAGAAGGTTAATTAGAGTTGTTTCATATTTATAATAACATATCAGTATATAAGAAATACTGATGTTATTACTTTATCATGAAACAACTAAAGAAGAAGAAGTTGAAGAAGAAAGAAATTGAAAAAGATCGGTAATGGATATTACCTCTTTTTGACGCGCCTTTTCTTAGCCTCCACTTAAAGAACTAAGGATGGTCGTTGAAGAAGACCAGGACTTCTATGATGATACTAGGGAAGTGGAGAAGGGATTTTGGCAGGGGTTAGCCGAGCTTGAGTGCTCAAATTGGTGTGAGGAGGAGGGGGAGGAGGTGCCCTTTTATAAGGGAGGAGAGAGGCACCTTTGGAATATCTCAAAATATTATTTTATATTAATGTCAAAATCGGTTTATAATGGTTCGAAAGGGTCTTATTTAGAAGCTAAAGTTGGGATGGGTCGAAAGCCTATCATCCAATAGGATTTAGAGAAGTTTAGTGTATTATTTTAACCGTATCAATTAGATTTAACTCTAAGTTAAATAATTTAACTTTTACCGTGTCTTTTTGTTTTCTTACACTATATGGTTAATACACTTACAATAACATGCCAAACGAACCCCAAATTGTTTATTATTAATATATATATCCTTATCTATGTCATTTGTCCTAACATTAGTTTTTTAGGAATAAAATAACAATTATTAATATAATATTTGATTTAAAAACTATTTTGTGTCAATTTTGACACTATTTGATATATGATTTTTTTGAAAGTCATAACAGAATTATATGTTCGAACCAAGTTTATTAAATCAACAATAATATATCATAGTTACCTAGAAAATTAGTGTAATTCATAAAAAGTCTCAAATTACATTTAGTTTGGTGTTTATAACATCAATTATGTCAATATTTCATTAATAAGATAATTACTTCATCATCATTGTGTCATAAATAAATTAAATTATATAATGTATAAAAATTACAAATAAAATACCATTATATAGGAAATATTTTTAGCTTTCTAATTAATATTTATAGTCGAATTTAGCTTATGTATAACCCCATATTAAAAATGATTTACTTATTAAACTTTGATTTTAACTATTTTAACCCTTCTTTAAATAAATTAATAATAAATGTCCTAATCTAACCCAAGTGGGCCTAAATGATAATATTTTACACTTAAAGTTGTTTTTGGTCGAGATACACTTGTCCAATAGGATTAGGACATGTGTTAGGGTAATATTAATATCATTTTTACCCTTAATTACCCTATTTATTTTTAACCGTGGTTAAAAAAAAGTAAAAAGTTTCTATTCACCAAAAATTATTTTCATCTCATTGAACCAAATTTTACTTACTAACATCAACCGTGTCTCTTGGATTTTTGAAATTCCATTCACATAAGCGGTAAAATTAAGATTTATGAAGAAATTAATTTTTTTAACTACCACTTAGTAGTTTCACTATTCATCAAAAATTGATGTTTTTTCAGAACAATGCCAAAATTTCATCCTAAGCTATATTTCATATTCCGAATTCAAAAATGAAGTCTATTTTACCAAATTCATAACATAGAAGTTGCATTAATTAATTTTATAATTAAATCCCGCTGTTAAAACAAATAGCGTGTTTTTAAAACACAATATCTATCAAAAGATTGAAACGTGATTATGTCTGGTTTAAATGTGAAATTACATTCAATGACCAACATTGTATTAAATTGTAAAAATATATTCTAAATATACTTTAAAACCACTCAAATTAATAATTTATCATTATTAATTATTTCGATTAAAAAAGTTGTTTTTAATTATAATTTAGTAATTTTCACTATTCATCAGAATATGAAAGTTATCCGAAAAGTACCAAAATTTTAACTTAGGCTAAATTCGATACTCTAAATCCAAAAATGAAGTCAATTTTGAGAGATAAAATTTCTAAAATTTAAAAAGTGGTTATTACTATTCATAACAGCTAGTTTTAATAATATTTTAATAGCATATCGTTGTTTCGTGAAACTCAGTATTGCGTACTACACACGCTATCAAGGAAGGTTGTGATTGCGTGTAATGCAAGGCAAGTCAAAGATGCATGTTGTGCAAGCTCCTTTTGGTGTAGCGTACAACAGAAGGCATTAACAAAATTAAAAAGAATATTTTTCATAAAATCTCGGGCTGTTACAAAAACGTGTGATCCTTACCATCATCACCTCAAACTGGTGGTCCCTTGTCTTAGATACAATGACTGGAGGACATTGTCATAGCCCTCCAATCTAAGACTGGGAGATCCCTTTAACTTTTCACAGTATTGTGGTCTACATGGTGGATATAATTCATATCCACATTCCCCTCGAGGTCCCTTCCCATAATGTAAGACATGTGTGGTACTCCACTGACAAAAGGAATGAATATCCAAATTAGACACATGATATTATTTTTATTTCCATGTTATTTCATGGCTAATGGATTTGGTGGAGGTTTTAATTTTTTTCTCCCTTAGAAGAGGGATCTAAAGAATGAATAACCATACCATTTGTGTATTTGATGTGGGATCAATGAGAGGCTCATTTAGGTCATATCATAGAGAGAAAAGGTTATTCGTATAGGGCTTGGGATGATATGGAAGTACATCTCCTGGGGGGATATTAGAAGGAGATTCCTTGGGTAATGGAACACCTAGTCAAAAAACATGGTTGAGGTATTATCCTTTGAATAGCGGATCTCCACATGTGTTTCTAAATGGGTATCATGTGGGTCCCATGTTGGGAGGAGGTCCTTTACGCAAGTTGTTTTCCACTAGGGTGAGAAAAGAGCACTCATGTGGGTTTCATTTGTTTTAGAACCTATTGGGACTTTGATCCCACAATCCACCAAATTACCTCTTTTCTTGGGTTGTAAAGAGATACCTGATGGATTTTTGGAGACCCTGGAAAAGGATCTACACATATAATTTTTGGTGATTTCCTAAGATTCTATAGCCATAGAAAAGTGGATTCCTTGGGTCCAATTTATAGGAAAATAGGGGACCCTAGTTGAAATAGTTTCCCCACACATGCCCTTAGTGTATGTACTCATATCAATGGAGGAGGGTTTATTACTGTCATGCATTGGGTGTGTTTATGTTCCTCATGTTGGGATGGTTGTGCTTATTGGTATATGAAGAAAGGTCCTGCAAAAATATCTTTTCATATAGGTTCTGTGCATGTTGGACCTCCTAGGTGAACCTCATAGGAAAACCACCTAATAAATCCTACTTCTCTATACCATGGGGGTTGCGCCCCACCCCTAATTGAGATTAGTCCAAAACTGCAAACCTAACCATTCAGATGTGTTCCTTCATTACCTTCACTGGCCCCCATTAAAAATATAGACAAGCACTGCAAGTGTTTCAGGATGGGTCAAGGATGTTTTGGGTTTCAATACATACAACCCCACCTCTCATTCCAAATCCATAGACTACGTGGAAGGAGAGGTTATCACCAATGTTCAATTGTATTATCCACCATTTCTAAGGAATATCCATCCTTATTGTGTGATAATTATTGATGCACATAGAAACCCAATATGAACGTTTTGGCATATAGATGCATTCATACCAAATCTCAACATTTTGTTTCTATGTGAGGATAACATCCAACATTCTAGATAAAAGTACATGGAACACATTTTTATATGTCCTTAACAATATTTATCTTCTAATCACCATAAATACGGGTTAAAATATCTTTATATAATCTCTAAATTATATTATCACAATATCATTCATATAAATATTCATTCATGAAAAATTATGATTTCCCTAAAATTACAGTTGATTCATTGGATGATATATATAATTTTGATTATATAAACATTTTATGCTATCAAATAGATTCTAAAACATGGTTCTTTACGTTCTATGATGTAACCATTATTTACATAATATAATCTTCGATAAATTCACTTTTAGGATGCAGTGTAAATAAACTAGTGTGTTGTACCAACATTACAATATTTTATAATCAATATCATTAAATATCAATTTCATGTTTCATAGAATGTCATTTATAAAATTAATCTGATTCAAATACCCACTATCAAAGTGTAATGATATTTTACTCTTATTATCATATACAATCCATTTATATATAATGCTAATTTATTCAAATTTCATAAATATAACACATTTTAAAAGGAAATAAAAATATTCTCAAAAACATAAATAAATTGACAATTATGGGACAATCAATGGTTAAAGAGTATATGATATATTATTGAAGAATAATTCTATCATTCAATAACTTTAGTGTACCCCCATATTTTATAATCATACAGTTTCATGATTAATTGTTCATGATGGTGTAGATTTTTAGAATCAAAACACTAAAAACATATGTGAAGTACACTGATTAAGACTCTTTGGCATTTAAAAATGTTTTTAAAAAGTAATATCACTCTCTACACATAACATTTTTCATCAAAATGATCACTATGTTAATTAAAATTATATCATTATGTTTGATCTTTGGAATGAATTTCATTGTTATATCATTGGATAGTTTCTATATTTCATATTATAGATACCCTAAACCATGCTCATTCATTCCATTATGATTAAATTAGAGTGATTTTGTTCATATATGAGGATTTTAATTCACTAAATTCTATAATAATGATCGATTGTTGAAGGATATTGATGATGTATTGTTTTCATTATAATTTCTAATGGTTAAAATTCAATAATTATGGATGATATTCGTAGTCCTCAAATTTATGGGGGATCTATTATGTTGAAAATATTTATGGGCGATTGAAATAGAAGTTTTCCCATCACTAATCATTTATACTATATATAGAGATAGGTATCATTTTTAAAGGAAGACAAGAAATTTATTTTTACCATAAATAAAAACTCTCTGAATAACTGTTCCATTCCTCTAAGAAATATATCATTATTCCCCCATAAAAATGAATTCTCACACATCCTCACACACACATACACAAATCCTTTTAATTTAAAATTAATCATACATAACAATTTTAAATAACATAAATAATATGGATCTTCTTATTCATAATATCAAATGGAACAATTCATCATGCATCCCATTATTTATTTATTCACTTAATATTAAAAATCCACAATCCTTCAATCATCCCATATACTCACCAACTCGTAGAACTAACATCAACCTAACAATTTTCATACAATACTCCAACCAATAAAAATTTAATCTATATTTGACTAATTAAAAACAAATAAAATTGAAAAATCTAGCATCACATTTTTATACATATTTAAGTCTGTTGAATTGGATTTCATTACCATACCAATATTTTTTTAATGAAATAAAAAAAATTTCTCAACCCACTGTATTAATTATTGGATAAATTAAAATTTTATTTTATCATAGATAAACTCATAAAAATTGTCCAGTATATTGACGGATGTTTTTTTAGAAATCTACATCCCTATGTGTCATGATTTTTATAAAATGATTAATCATAAAATGTCTATTGAAACTAAAACCCATTTTCTATATAATTCTCTTTATAAATATCTTTTCCATTTAAAAATACCTATAAAATATTTTTATATGGAATCAATGCCACATTTGAGAACCCATGGATAGAATTACAACCACATTATCAAACAAAGATAAACATAAGTTAAATAATACAACAATTTCGTGATTTGAATAATACATCTAGCAGAGTACCACAACTCGATGAATGAACATCTTATTATCATGTATATTAGTTTCATAAAAATTTTCATCTACAATAATTTCTCATTAATAAAACATTGATATACTCCCATATATACATTCCATAAGTTACACATATTATCATAACATGGGAAATGGATAAAATATTAATGTTCTGAGATAAAATTATTGGAAATAAAAAAATTATCAACATGGAAAAGGGTTATATCATTAGAATAACAAAAAACATGGGATGGGGAGAAATTTATTATTAAAATTGTCATATAATATTACACATTGTTTATAAACAATTATAGGAAGACATGTAATCTCAAATGAAAAACAAAAACCATTGAAATATTGTGTGGAATCCTAAAAATGAGAAATTGGGTTATGGAGTATAATTATAGGCATATATTTATGAACTAATAGTGGGGAATAAACATAGGAATAGAAACCATATGTCATGGCTTCCCACCAGGACATAAAACCACATAGTAGAATTGGGATAACCTCTCCTAAAACTTTATTGGATCAGATAATTATCACATGTTCCACTGGGATTTGGATAATCATCCCATGAACTCATTAGCATGCGTTAATTACCTACATGTGAACTATTTCATGGTATAAATAATCTCATTTACACATTGTGTTGTTATAAATCCTCACACATACACTTTTTCCTTGGATAAATATTCCCATCCAACCATTGTATTATGAAAAACCCTCTCTTGTACACATTAGATCTCATTAGGTATAAAAATTACCAATAAAATAGAGGAAAATATAAGCCACCATTGGTGAATAATATAAATATATGGTTCCACATTGAAAAAAAAATGAATTGTTAACAGAATCATAAATAACTCATAGAATATAAAAAGTGTTTCACAACATTTACTAATGGTAATAGTTAAATAAATCTCATGATTTTTAAAATTTTATACCCAATGTTCAATCACCCCAAAAGAATATATCATTTGAACATTTTAAAAGTTATTCTTGAAAAGTAACATACAAGGAAATAATTACTTTACATATAATGAGGAAAATTTTAGTTAAATCATAAAATATTTTTATAGGAAATTCTTTTATCATTGGTTTAGGTGATGATGTTATGGGTGCCATTAAATTTTCAATTATGTGAAGGTTACATTTGAAAATTAAAAATAAGGCAATTTTGGAATCAAATATTTGAATGAAATCTTAAAAATTAAGCCTTTTTATAAGAAAAAATCTCATTATAATGTTGAAGTTATTTTTTTCAATCATTTATATGAAAATACAATCTTTAATAATTTAGCCTTGAATTATAATAAATGGTTTCATAAATGTGACTTTAAAGAATTATAAAACACATATTTTTGGAGAAACAAATAAACAATATGTCCTTAAAATAACATAATGATTATATAATTTACTACGGATGATAAAAAATTTGATTTTGAAAGGATTAAAATATTTATTAATATTTTAAAATTGTTTTTTATACACACATCGAAAAATTTCGTATTAAAAATTCACATAGAATATTATTAATCGATAAAAGGAATGTCACTTGAGATAACACATAAATGTTGTCTGCAAATATAAATGATAACATTTTCATGACTGAAATTTATGGACATAGAGGGGATGTTAATATTTGATAGGATTATAATTATTCTATATTGTGAAATTAATTTTATATGGGTAATATATTCATTGGGGTGGAATATTTGAACAAAAAGAGTAATTTTTCCCTGAGATAATGAAACTGTATCACGAAATAAAGACTTTGGGAAGAAGGAAACCATTATCATATTAAATAAATTCAATAATATTAGTCATAACTCAATTTTATAAAGGGTCTTTTAAATGAAAAAATTATATGGTTGTTAAAAAACCCTATGTTTATCTTAATTTTATAAAATAAATTCTTATGAATAAAGAATCTCATATTAATGAAATACTGGTGGAAAATATCAAACATGTTTCATTGTTTAGAAATTGAGACAAAGAAATTCTTATTTCATTAAAAACATTTCAATAAAAACATCCTGAAGGATATAATTTCTAATTACACATTAAACATCTTAAAAATTATGAGATTCATGAAATAAAATATTGATTGAGTATTAGATACACAATTAATAATAATACATGGGGTATAATAAGAAATGAGTCTCATGGAGTGAGAATTCGATATAAGAAACCCATACATTGAATTATCACTTGATTGTTTGAAATCTAACCTATAGTATAACAAAAACACTAAATTAACTTCTTATTTCATGACATTATTCAGGTATATAATCATTTATTACCTAAATTATAAAATTTCATCTGAGGTATATTAGTTAGTTATTACACATTTTCAATTTATAGTGTGATTAATGTTTATTTTTTAGAACAATTATCATAATAGTAGTGTTTTTCATATTTACCATCCCCACTATCATTAGTCGTTGATAATTAATTGTACTGGAACTTATAAAATATAATCATTTATAATTCTTTAATTTTATTTCATGTGAATTTTGGTTATGATCCGTAACAATGAAATAAGTGGTATTTTAAGGATTCACAAAGAATAAATAGTGGTATCATAATTAATTGTTTTAATTTTAATGTGACCATTCAAGAACAAAAATATAGTCCTTATTTTTTATTTCATATGTCATTAGTAATTGAGATCTCATATTCATCCATAAAATTATTTTATTGTATTTTTAAAGTAGTACGTTATAATTATCAAATTATTTAAATTATTTTATAATGAATAATCATATAAAATGTGAATTTTATAAATAATAAAGAAAATAAATTTAGAATGAGATATTTTACTTTTTAGAGATGATAGTCCACCCAACACAGGGTTCATGTTTTCGCTTATCAAATATTGAGATGTAAAAAGGTGAATTTTAATTATACTATTTGTAATCATAAATATATATTATGGCTCAAATTTATTCCAAAATATCAATTTTATAATTATTAAAGAGATAAAGTAGTTAAAAAACATAATTCATTTCATTGTGGAGGTGGTGGTCAACACAACACTTGAATGGCAATTTCATTATTCTGAATAGAAAAGAGGACAGATGATTAGTTTTTTTACTAGATTAATAAAAATAATTATATAATCACTACTAATGTAATTATATAGTAATTATAAAATTATATTTGGATGGTAAGAATGAATTTTTTTAGGAAAACAATATACTCCCATTGAAAAATTAGGACATACCAAGGAAGAAAAATGGAAAATAGAGTTCTTAAGGATATCTTCGATGAAAAAAGGTTCATGTAAAATGAATAAGAGTCTAGGGGAATTAAAAATGATATAGATTCAAACAGAGAATATATTTCATTGAGTGGTTTAAAAGGGCTGTTGAGAGGTCCCTTTATTAAGTGATTATAAAAAAAAGTGACGTAAATATTTCAACTCAATATAATTAGATCCCATGTTTCCCATTTCATGTGTCTCCATAAATGTATAAAAATGGACTATATGATGATATAAGTTTGAAAATATATCAATAAATCAATTATAAACATATTTTTAACATGATTTAATCCATTTACCCAATGATTTATTACTCTGAATATTTTATATTTTAAAATCATAACTAGTATTTACTTTTGTAATTTACTCATAATAACTAAACATAAAATGGAGGGAATCATTTAATTTTTATTTAAATATTCCATATATGAAAACTATTTTACCATATAACATTTTATTGTGTATGGAATGTTAATTATAATATTATCACATGTAATGTTTAAGAACTATTTTTTATAAAATATGTATTTTTATGCTTCGTTTTTTTTGATACATTTATCAATGAAATTAATTTCAATAATTTAAATTTTTATACTATATAATTAATAAAATATATTTTCATTTAAATTTAAAGAAAAAATTTATTTATACTAATATTTTTTATTTAAAAAAAATTCACAAAAAAGATGTATATTAAACAATTAATTAAGAAACAATAATGTTAATAGTTGGATTTATAAATATAGTACATTAAAATTAAATGTTTTGTTTCATCTTTTTTCAATTATTAAGATTTATTAACATATAGGTCTTTCATATATTATTATAATTTCACATTCATGGTAAAAACCAAATTATCATTATTCACCTAAAAATCATTTATTTTAGAAAATTCCCTTAAATTAACCTTAGGAAAATATATTTATTTCGAATTCAAAAAATTAGAAAATTTTGAAAAATTATAATTGTCAAATTTATATACTTACCATTTAAATATAAATTTTGAGAAAAAAATCATTTTTGAAAAATGACATTCTTAATCATTAAGTGGCCCTAGTACTATATAATACGAATTATTATATTAGTGATGGTGATATGTATCTTAATATATTTATATTTGATATATTATCAAAATAAACTTCTATAATGGATTGATTTTAATTTACTATTACATTAAATAATTATTTGGAATTGTGAATCTTTTTATATGTTAAATCATATAAATTATATATACTCTATATTTCAAAATTATTAATTAGTTAATATATTTTAGTTTTCTATATCATTTATTATTTTTATATTAAATTAATAATAAAAATATTATGTATTATTTTAGTTATATTGGTCGATGAATCATTTAAGAAAAGTATTTATTTATAAGAAAATATATGAAAATCTACGCGGTGTTACATCAGATCAAAATTTTTTGTCCTTGGGGTTGGATTTATCACATGATTGTAATCACGGGGTTGGAGGAGGTGCATGAGTGTGTTGTAAGGCATGATGGAAAATGAATAAATAGAGCATGGTGAGCATAACATTGGGTTCATGGGGTGCTCGAAAATCAATAGTGTCACAAATTTTTATTGTAATGACATGAGGGTAACGTCACATGGACCCTTTTTATAAGATGAGATAGAGAAAAAATGCTCCAATAAAACTATAATGGCCTTGGGCCACTTTTCATTTTTTTATATCACTTCCTAGGCTTCCATTCCAAAATCAATTTCACTACTGGGTCATTAATAATAACAAAATAGGTATGGAGGTTCAATGAAATTTATTTTTGGTGGAAATGAGGTTTGACCAACTCAGTTATTGGGGCACATTTTCTTTTTTGAAATGTAATTAACAATTCATAATATTGATTATTATTCCCATATATTTTCCCGAGAGTTAAAAAATGCAAACATGACATATTTTACACAATTAAATAATTTTATTTTTAAATATTTATTCCAACTATACACCACTAATAATATAATTTAACGATATATATATTAAAGATGGCTATTTATTCTAAAAAATTATTTTTGAGGGAATACTAAACACTATATTTTATTCATAATTTTTTTTTACTATTTTCCGTTAATGGGTAATTAGTAAAAAATATTAAATTTTTTATATTTTTTAGATCCCAAGTTTTATTTATTATTTCATAATTATACTTTTATCGGATGATATTATATTATATATCTATATGTTTTGATCAAAATTACTGTAAATGGGTTTTAGTTATTTTGAAATCTCTATGATTACAATCTGTCATCAATGGAAGGTTAATATAATATTTCATATCATCATATTATTCTTTCATACATTGATTTTTTTGAGCACATGATTCTCAGCCTTTTATTCACTTTATACAGTATTATGGGTTGTATTGTTATTGATGGAAAATATGACTACAGTGGGGGTGTGAATAGTTTTATTAAAAATTAACCGAAAAATAATTTGAGGTTATTAAATATTAAAAAATGGTGGGTGAAGTAATATTTTATTATTTTGTAGAAAAAATATAAATAAAAAGAAATTTTTTTATATTTGTTCCCATAACCAAAATCATAGTCCACTTCTCATCTTATTATAATCCTTGAGAAAATTGGTATCCACTAAGAACCTAACTTTTAAACGTGTGAGAACCTTATTACAGAAGTTGTCTTTTAAACTACTCGAGGGCACAACATGATATTTCTATAGGAGACACATCCCAGTTTTAATACTAGTTATTGATCATGAATAACAACCCCAACATCTCATTTTGTGGTAGAATAACCAAAGAAAATAAATACCTTCTTTTCTTGGGGATAATCATAAACCAGACACATAAAAAAAATAAAAAGACAATATTAGACAAATAAAAAAATACAGTGAAACCAACATATGATTAGAAAAGTCAATGATGTTGAAGATATATTATATTTGATTACATGGAATGAAAAAATGTCGTAGTTGAAGCCTGTCAGTGATGCATAAACATGTGAAAATTTCCAATATGTTCATGACCAATTTGAGATTATGAAGAATGTTGATGTTAAATAACATGTTACATTGAAGAATTTTATTCATTGGAATGTTTTTTTATTCATTGAAAAAATCTATCAAATCATAAAAATAAGATCCTATATGAGTGAATCTATTTTCAATAGCTATATGAATCATTTTAGCATATAACAATATTAATAATATTATTATTAAATTTCATTGTTGAATCTTCGCTGAAAAACATAGAATTACAAATGAGATATATATTACTTCATTAATTATTAATATAATTAAATTAATATTATATGTGTATAAATTTTAATAAAATAAATATTATAAATCAATTTAAATAAAACTATAATATTTTGGATTATATAGAAAATAAACTATAAAAAATAGAGCATACCATGAACCTCAATCTGTATAAATAAATATTTATAAAATAATGTCACAAATATTATTACACACGATAATATTATATTTCAACATAAAATAATAAAAAATTGTAAAAAACTAATTTATTTGTGATAAAAAATTAAAAAATAAATAATTATATTGAAACATTAAATTTAAACGAATGGTGGCTTGTGAACAACAACTTAAAACCTAGAGCATTGGATAATTACTTACCATTGAAAAAAGTAAGTTTTGGATCATGACATAATTTTATAAAATAGATAAATGATACCATTTCAATTTCAATAAAAAATAAAATCATAAATCCAAAACAAAATGTATTCCATAAAACATATCCATAAAAGGATTTATGGTACGAAATAAAATTTATCCATAGTTGAATGCCCAACGTCGACTCATGAATCACCATTGGATATGCCTAGTAGTGAATAATGTCCTAAAGTTGTTGGTATCAAATTTTGGCATGCTGAAAACATTTTCAAACTATTTAATTAAAAATTATCAGGTTAATAGATAAATAGTATTCTAATAGAAAAACTACAAGAACCAACTCCAACAAAAAAATTATACCCTGCACATATTGACATAACAAAGAAGGTGATATAGTACAGAATGAAATAACAAATGAAATGATCTTATGATAAAATTATAATTGACTGAAATGATATATAATATCAGATTTAAGAAGGAACAAGCATAGGTGCTTCTATTACTATAGAAAGAAATAACTGCACGTGGAAAGAAAATTATCTATAGAAACTTGTAATAATGAAAGAAAAAAATAAAATGGAATAGATAATCTAAAGGACAAATAATAAAGGAAGTGGTGTTATGGGATCATAGACAGAATCTTAAAAGACACATTAAGAAAGAAGACATGACCAAAAAGTTGGTAAAAATAAGGCACTTTTGTTGTACACAGGTTATTAAAATGACTCACTTTTGTAATTTGGCTATGGTTCATGAATCGCCAATGGGTTCAAATAAGGACTCATGACACCCCATCTGTAACGAATATTGAAACATAAAGAAAAATATAGTGGACATGATCAGAACTAGAAGAATATCCCATGGATGAAGATGAATAACTTACTATTAAAAAACAATCAACGATAACTAGTGGTGCATGTTGATATGTAATTTTTTTGGATAGATGCTTTAATGGAAGATCAATAGAACTAGTGATCAAATTATATATTATCATAATAATGCAAAATGGAATGTGGTTTAAAAAGGACACTGAACTGAAATATGTGGGGCGACCAATGTAGAATAGTGAACTAATGAAAATAAAAATCAGGTTGGAGTTTACATAAATAACACTCGTGATAATAATATAAGAGAGAAAAAATGAGAAAAAAGATATCAAACCATGGAGTGGGTATACACTATTTAATGTTTGAATAAATATTTAACTCACATTATCATCTTATTTTGAAAATGATATAAGGTTAACAAGTGGTATATTAATTAGCATGCACCAATCCATTGTTTAGGCTAGCTAACAGGGAACAACACCGGTTTACACTTCCACACAGACGAGTCTTTTCCCTTGCAAATGTCCAAGCCTAACCAATTCACCAATGGGTGAAATTTTCGGGCCTTATACATAGGCATACAAGACTTTTTGAATTCACTATGAAAACCAATATACATCCAACTTATAGGGTACCTCTAGTGGGAAATCCCAATGGGGTTGACCTAATGGGTCCCCTGGTTAGTCGAGGGTTATCTAAGTGACTCACATATAGATATAAAAATTTATTAATAATGAAAAATGAATATTAATGGTATAATAAATATAATAATTTGAAGTATCAATATGAACCTTAAACTAATTCCATTTAAAAATAATTACAAAACATATTTTAGAACTTGTAAACAAAAAATACATATTTAATTAAAACACATGAGAAGTTGAAAAATAATAATAATTAAATGACCAACGAAATTATTAAGACAATATAATAAAATATTTATTATTTATAAAATAAAATAAAAATTTAAATGTACTTAAAAACATGTTCTAATACTAACAAAATATTCATTTTTTTAAATAAAAAATTGTATAAATTTAATAAAAAAACTCTTCCCCTTTTTTAAATTTACCCAAATGTATATTAAAATTTATTATATAAAAAAACAACCTTTTAATCAGAATAAATTTATTTAAAAAGAAACAAAAAATTACATCTTCATGATATACACAGATGGTTATAGAATTCTATATTGAATAAACTAAACTAAAGTAAGAGTTTAACAGCGAAATTATAAATAATAAGTTCTAATAGTCATATAATCAATGTGAATAATATTAATCAAAAAAGGAAATTTATAGAAAACAAAAAAGTCATATTTCTTTCATGTTAAGATCAAACACTATAAAAAATTTCAATTCAATGAACAAATAATATTCATTTTCATGAATTGATAGATAACGTAATATATTACCAGTATATATGAAAAGTTCTTTTATAGATGTGTTTTAAAAACAAACTCCCCCATATTTTATGAAAATGGTATATTATAACCCGATCAAGAAATCAAATCTAATTGTGAAAAAATAAACCAATTTTAGAATTAATTTATTATTTGTATCAACAATAATTTATAATAATATTACATCTTGTAATTTTGATACACTAAAATATAAAGAATGTTATATATTTGAAATAATATAAAATGATTATATACATCAGTTGTTGAAAATTTTATTTCGAACAAACTAATTATTTTTATGGGTTCTTATGAAAATTAAGTGAACACTTATTTAATACTGATGTTGTAGTCTTGTATTTTAATTAAAAAATAGTTGATAACTCCCCCATATTTCATGAATATTTAATGAAATTAAAATCAAAACTATTATAATTTTTCATAAGTGTAATAATAATGTTTTAATATCCAAAACATAAATTTTTATCATTGTAAAATAAAATAATTTTACTTTCTAATGAAAAAAGATTGCAATTAATACTCATTTAATGAAAAATAAAAATAAAATTACTATAAGAATGACATTAGACATATCGTATTCTAACATATCCAATTATAATATTCTAAATAATATGAATGATGGTTATAAAAAAATACATATGGGGTCATGGTGACCATATTAGGATTATTATGATTTGAGTCACATAATTTTTGTACCCTTGATGTCATAAATTCAACAGAATTTATATATGTACTTTTTCCCATAAAAAATATTTATAGTTTTTTCTTATGCATAAATATGAATACACATTATTAGATAAAATAGTCCTTTAATGACCAAAATATGGTGTTAATATCATTGAAAGTTTATTAGCATAATTCTCATTTATAATACCTTTAAAACAAGTTACATAGGCGATAATTACAATTGAGCATATTGAAAAATTCTTCTTATTTAAACATAAATTAATAATTTATTATCAAAAACCATTTTTATTGGTGTTTAGTTTTATTAAATACATAATCTTATTATATTGTCATTTAAATTTTACAAAACAAGAGAAATACAATTTATTATTAAAAACTTTGTTCTTCATATCCATATTCTATTTTTGAATTGTTTATATGTCCTTATAAAACTTTTCATTGGATCTAGAGGCTATGGTTCTAAATTTTTTAATTTAATTCATTAAATTTGTAAACAAATTTTCTGGTATAGTTATATCATACAAAATTCAATTAAATATTCTGGCATGGCCTTTAGCATTTAATTCCATAAATTATTTATGTTTTTCAATTTCAACATTTTAATTTAGGATCTGAAAATCAAAATTTATTTTATACTCTTCTTTTTGAGAAATAATTATATTCTCAATTTTCACAGATCATTTTCAGTTTCTCATTTTCATTGTCAAACATCATATGTTTAAATTTAAATTCTCTATAATTTTAAATATTTTTGTAACAACAATTTCTTAATTCTTTATTTTCTTTATGTAACTTTTTACCTTTATAATTATTAGAATTATAATAACAATCAAAATTAGAATACATATCTTTTTAATTTTCATATATTCCACTGTGATAATCATTTAAAATACTTATCAACTTAGTAGAAATAGAATCAGTTAACACAAGCTATATAATCATGACCTTCACATTACATCCATAACTAGGATAGTAGGGTATCATGAACATGAAGGACAGAAACCACATTCCCTACTTTTACCATACACAAATCCCACTATAATCCATCTCATTACCTCTTCATACGTCACTATATTGAAAATTTGAATTCTACACATCATAGTATACACATTTAAGTTTCGTATGGATGTGAGAGAGGGAAATGATGGGCAGCCATACATCTATTCCCAACACTAGAATGACTGGAGAAACACCTTTAAATATATGGGTTTCGATACATGGTGCTCCATACAGGTGGGGTGCATATAGAAAATCACAAAAAATATACCTGGTTTATATATTCACATTTAAACATAATATGAACCTATTTTTTCACAAAAAATCACTAAATAACACGCAAAATCACAATCCAACCACACAACACCACTAATTTAACTACCACCGCTAAATGTACAACCCCATAATGCATGCCAAAATCCATATTGTACATTTCATCTTATTTCTCAACTAAATCAATTTTCCAAATTTCTCATTACTAATTGATTCCATTATCCATCCAATAATTTAATAATTCCACCAATTATATTTCACATTTAGCATAAATCATATCTATCAACACTTCACAATCAAATTTAGTCATTATTCATGTCCACCACAGTAACTAAACCATCCCATGCCATTTCAATTTCATCGAAATCATTTTATAATAATACTACCCTAGAGACTAGAACAGTATAAAACAAAAAAAACAAAACATTTTCCTTGGGTACCCAACCATTCAAATATCAACCCCATTTCACAACCACGTCCCATTCATAATCACCATTGCGATATCAAAACAGTTTTTCTCGTAGATCTACCTAATTTCACGACCACACAACCCGTCACAAAACTACCCCGCATCAAAACTACACATCACATCCCAATATAACTGCTACCCCTTAACATATCACGCCAACACACCAAAACCATATATTTAAAATCCATAGAAAACATACTTATCATTTTTCATATTTAATATAGGGGCTTCATAAATAACAATTAATAATTTTTGGTAATTACATGTATATATATATATATATATATAGTTTCCTTGTGAAATGGATTATTGAGATGAATATAAGTTATTAACCATTTATTCTAGGTTGTATCATAAAACTCATTCATCAATGGATCCAAAAAACATATCAATTTATTATAAAAAATGATCTAACTTTCCTTTAATTTAATTGGTAAAAAATGCATCAATATTCCCAATATAAACAATATTTAATGGCTATAAAAAATGTGAATCATTGTCATCCCATTTAATTTTTAAATAAAAATTTCATTTTCATTATTAGTATATTGAAAACCCATCACCCAAATAATAAAAAGTGTATAACTCTTTCTGGATGATACAACTATATGTGAAACGAAGGAACCCTAGAAACAAACAATGCTTTTTGATACATTATTCATGGATAGATCAAGAGGTATACAATCTCTGAGAACACTAATGAAGGGGAAAATATGATCAAACTCTATGATCATTCTACAACACCTGCTTACCAAAACAAGACATTAATAAAAGTTATCCCTTAGAATAATAATTACCTAGATGGGAAAACATGTGAAAATTGAGTAAAGGATGTGAGGAACTCACATAAACCATCTCTGATAAATAATCAAAGATAATTTTCAAAAGAAAATAAAATGCGTGATAAATGGATTCCTTGTGATGTTCCAGATTTTATAATGAAATGTTATAATATTGGAAAAGTGATCAAATTTGATGGGATCTATGAATTTTTACCTAAATAAAAAACACCGAACCAAGACTCCACCACATAGAACACACTATATCCTATTTAGAAAAACAAAGGGACTACATCACAAAACCTCAAATCACACTAGAGACCTACTATTAAAATACCTTCCTTATTTTTTGGTTACCATTTTATTGTATATCATATAATGGGGGGATAATAAAAAACTATCTAGAAGGAGATACCACACTATAAACCCCATCTACCAATAAGAAATGAAGGCCACCATACCCCCTAATATAGACCACAACCTTTAATAAACTCAAATACAAACATTATAACTACTCCAAACAAATGGATATACCATTATAATTGAACTAGAAAAACCACCACTCATACCACAATGTTGTACCATGTGGTCTCACTGTTGCACCACTCAATTACAGATAATGGGATATTCCATAACCAACTATCCATGATGAATCTAACTCTAAATTTGATGTATCTCTAAAAACATTTCTTCAAGATCCCTACACTGCATTCGACTACTCTAATCTAAAGCAGACACCCCTAAGTTGAAGCTTGTGGGTCCATGCTGCATGAACCCTCCAAGATAGATTTCTAGCAAACTCCTCTCTATCCATCATACTCATCCTAAATTCCTAGAGATAAAGACACCACCAAAAATATAAAAATATAATAGAACTAAATGTTGAATTGGATACATCATATACCTTCCAAAATAATAGTACACTGAAGAATTAAAAATTAACCAAATGAATGAAGGAAAATGGTCTAAAAATCCATCTAAATCAAAATCTCTCATGGATATCATGAAAAATGAACACATCTGCCATCCAAAATCACCAATAAATTTAAAATATCCAATAGAGATGGCAAACATTCAAATCATCAACTCACATTACCATTAACCCCACTATGTACAAAAATAATCTATTTCATACTAATCACCACTCTGCACCCTCACACATAACATTCTACACAACTACCTCATCCCTCATAAATCCCAATAAATGATTACCACAACCACCACATCGTAGTTCCCCATCTATAAAATGCATAGAATATGATATTATATGTCAAGGTATAATCCACTTTTGGAGGTACTAACTTTACTATATAGTTCTAATCATGTCTATGTATAGGAATAATTTATTAGGAATCATGTTTTACATTCTTCATAACATTAATATTTTAGAACACTCATTACATCCTCACCAAAAAAATTCTAAAAATACATTATGGTCAAAAAACAAGATAATCAAGAAAAACAGGGGTGGAGAAAACACAAAAAAAATGTGTTTACTTGTAACACATTTTCATCTCATGATCCCATGTAATCTTCTATAAGACTCATTATTTAACAATAAATTTTCAAATTAAATGGTAAATCAATTCAGTACCATCTCTTTATGACAATGTATTTATATTGTCCCCGACAAAAATTCACATTGTGTACTATATCAAACTATCTATAGTCAGATTCATTGGATTCATCAAGCAGATTATAATGGATCTGAGAGATGTGGTTGTCTTTGTTGATCTGGTCAAACAGTTGATGACGTTCCAACCAATAATCCATATTTTCAACTCATAAAAAAACCCTAAAAGGCCCAGAACACTTGGGAGGGAGATTACTCCACCTTTTAAACCTCCAATTCCCAACTTAAGTGGAATCCTTTTGGAATATATGGTCTTTAATCCCAAACACCTAGGACCTCCTCCAATCATAAATATAAGACATTCGGTAGACATTAAATGCTTTCATTATGTCATGAGCAACATGTCCTTTATCAGAAATGCTTCACACTACATTGGTTTCATGAATTGAAGATTCTCCAACCTCAGCGTAGTACAATAGATAAGTAAATCCATGACCCTAAAAATCCTCAAATGGGTCTACAATGATGGATGAGTGATAGGATTTATTATATGAAAATTCACCATAATGAATTTTTTCACATGATCCACTTAGGACTAATATGAATGTCTAAAACATATTCTCCTATGTCTAGATAGTTCGCTCTATCTTCCTATCAGTCGGAGATAGGGAAGAACCAATTGGGTGATAGTGAGTACCAAAAACATCATGGAATTCCTGAAAGAATAATTTTTTAAAATAGGAATCTCTATATGAGATAATATACCTTGGAAGTCCATGAAAAATCACCACCACATCCACATTACTCCCTAGAAAATCATCTATGGTTCCAAACTCCTTGTTTTATAGGAATTGAGAAAAGTTCATCAACCAATCCATGCTTTCCTATATAGAATCACAACCACCCAATTATTAGGATAAATGTAGGTTGAAATCGATAGTGTGTTCATCCCACTTCTACTTGACTACATCCAATGGTTGTAAAAGACACAATCCACACAATGTGACATCTTTACCAACTATAAAACCAAACATTGAGGAATAATCTCTTACACTTCCCAGTTTGTGCATGGAAACCAAAACTACATCCTCAATACATGTCATATCATGGATACTCAAGGGTATACCACCAAATGTGAGCTATAAAACTATTGAAGGACTCTTTCACACATAACTATTGGAAAAATATCATTTCCTATGATAATATTGAGAACATACCATCCTCCAACCATCCATCAAAAGCATCACTATGGCTAACAAAATCACACACCACCACTTTCTCTCAGTCCCCCCATTGAGGCACATCCACCTAATACATCATGTAACAATGAAACATCATCTGAAATATGATTCATCCACTATCAATGACGATTGTATCTAAATTTGGGGCTACCAACTCCTCTATCACCTTTTATGCTTCTCTGAACCCCCAAAGCACATCCTTCATTGACTACCTGCTAAAGAGTTGGCCCCATCTTTCCCATTTCTTGAGAAATAAAAGATATCAAATTCTTATTCAATGAGAAACACCCTCAACCGATTTTTAGATATATTATTTCACGATGGGAAGAGATATACCTCAATATATCAAGATCGATGAAGTGAACAAAGCACACCACAATGTGGTAATATAACAAAAACATCAGAAGAGAAACAATTTCTCTCAGCTATAGATCATGAGTTACATGGTTATTCTTATAGGGACACAAATTAATAGACCTATAAGATATCACCACAATATAATACATTAATAAACATCTAGTTCTACGATGAGAAATATCAATAAAACCCCATACCTCATCCCTTCATCTAGAAACTATACCATTATATCACCGACCAATTTACCCTGAGGTAGTAAAATTCATAATAACATTGATTTTCCCATATAACTGTCTCATCCTTATTTTTTATGTTTTCCACATGGATTCAATCCATAATAATTCTGATATAAACCACTCGTAAAATCCTATACGACCATGGAAGAAATAAAAAGTATCCACATTCCTAGGAACTTCTATAGTAACAAATTCATAAATCATTGATGGATCCACAAAAACAATTTATAAATTCACTTTCAACCTAATTAAATTAACATCTTATGTCAATAAACAAAACCTGTACCAATTTATATAGAGATGGTGGCATTGAAGAACCTCCAAGAATTACTTAATTTGATCTACATACTCCTCCATAGTATTCGAGTAGGTCAAATTGTCATGGATGAATATGACCATAAAATGTCCAAATTGTTCATGGAACATGGGGATTAGGATCCCCCAAAACACCATTGGCACACTCTAAATATCTAAAACCAAGAAAAAAAATTCAATGATACCATAAATATAGATGAAGATAGTATTCAGAACATTTTCCAACATCACACTAAACTGTTGATATGAATAACATAGGACAGTCATAGAAAACCATATGTCCGCACAATTTTTATTGAAAAGGACATACAACTTTTGAATATGGTATCAATTCTTGATAGTCACTTTATTGGAACATTTATTTTCTATAAAAAACTACATACAACCATCCACATTCATGGTAAATTACACTAGAGCATCCCATGATAACATAATAAGATGTATAAATCCTTTCCACATAATGACATCTATTAGAACCATAAACTAATGAAAATTAGAAGGTTCCATTCAATACATAACCATAGAAATTAGATAATCATATGGATATCAATCTTTCCCATTATAAACATCCCATTGAGTTGGTATAATAACCACCCCCTTGAAAAAAATATCAAGGTCCCCAATAACTATGGGAATCTCCACCATCCAATAACTTGTTTATTCTATTGAAAAATAATTCATTAATGAGATTTCGGTAGTTTGATGTCTACAACCAACCTAACAACTCATATATATAATTAAAACTGTGTGTTGTTCCTGTACATCTGGGAACATGACTCACCTCTAGATGTAGTCGATAATGACACACATTGAATAAAATTTATCGATGCCAATAATGGTATAATATGACTATATATGTTGCAATAAAAAACACAAAATGGATGATGTGGTCCCATCTTCAGTCTACACCTCAGAAACACATAAAAAAATCTTGTATTTCTTCATATATTATTAGAATATACTTGGATAATAGGTGGAATCTCTACAAAATTTCCAAGAGTATAGACTATAGTCAGTTTTTACTAAGGAGTTGAGAGTACATGATTCAAATAAATTAAAAACTAGGGACGAAAACAAAATGATCATACCTCAAAATTCCTCTGGAACCACTAGTGATACAACCTTTAATGAATGAAACTATAAATACCCAGATCCTCTTACTCTCTACTGATGTCCACATATATGGACACACTCAATCTAGGGCCCATGAATGTGAGGGTAATCATTTGGTCAACCCTTTCCTACTCATTGACCTATTCGATGGGAAAAATATTATCTTTATGCTACCAAAATGGCCTCACTGGAATTTTATGTTGAGGTAGAATCTAAACTATAAAAACTCCACCAAAATGAGATTAAATAACCACTAGGATCTATTTTTTATGATGGACATGAACCCAATAGAAAAATATCACTATCCAAAATCCAATATGATAATCATTAAAACAAATAGACTCATATTAATGTAATATGTGTTGCCAAGGTTGAATCCCCACTAGTTGAATCCTTAAAGATAGTGGAACTAATGACCTTTATCTAATATATCAAATCCTTAAGGAACCATTATGGTTACCCTTTCTTGGTAAACCTCCTTTAAAGTGCTTTTGATTGATCACCTCATCCTTATTCCAGACATTTATATCTTTTGATATCATAATGTGTGTAACTAAAAAATATATAGATTGATGGAATGCCACTTTTTAATTCCATGATTGGGATACTAATTGGGAAGATGTTCTAGGAAAAAATATAAAAATCCTTGAACTTGATCCCCTTCTTTCACACAGACATACTCTCATGTTAAAGAAAGAGTAGCTCGTAGATATTCACTCCCATCATAGTCATTGGAAATAACTAAACTTGGAAATCCACATAATTTTTAACACTAGAAAAATATATCTATATTGGAACACTAAAAAAATTTTCCACCACAAATGTTCATACCCTTACATCCGGCTGAAATCAAGTCAGACCTAGTACTCTATTGGTACTTTGGTCAATCAAAATACAATTCTAATATACTTTAAAAAATCCATATTTTTAGATGTAAATTTTGGCCCTCATACTTCCACAAAACATACCTTTTAAAACTGAAAGTATTTTATGTAAGTGACAATCTAATAAAATAATATCATCAATCATGAGTCCAATCGGATCAGTGTGCTGAACCTCCCCGACTAGAACCACATGTGAATGATTTCTAGGATCCAAAAATGAAATGGAAACAAATATTTCATATTCCTTACATATATTATTTTTATTAAATTTATTTAATTAATTGTAATGTCCCCAAAACATCCCAATTAAAACAAAAGAACATGTAATTCAGGATGAATGTACCTCTCTAGGGTATCTACCCTACAAATTTACCCCCAATCATGGCCAGTTGAATGTCCCGAAGTCATTACATTAGAATAAGTTTGTGTTAAAATATAATGTCCAAGCCATTATTTTCCATCATATTTCACACACTGAGATCATGTAATATCATTTTCCTACCAACTCATGCAATTATCATAGATCTAAACTCGAAAATCCTTCATATCCCTGAACCATCAATTTGGATAACAGTCTTTCAGGATACCTCTATCCAATGGTATCCCCCCTCGGCCTAATATAAAGTAACATAGATAATGACCCCTGATTCCCAACTCCAAGAGACCCTGGGATGGTTACTATCATCGAGGGTAGTAAAATATCTAAAAATGGAGGCACTTCCATCTACAAATATAGAATCAAGAGATAGGATAAATAATATAAATTAAACATCATGGCATAATATTAAAAGGAAAATTAAACCATCCCAAAATGAATGTATAAATGAGTTGGACACATGTGAAATTATCAAAATAAATTCCTCCAATGAAAATATAAGACAGTGACATAAAAACTTCACCAAATCCCATGAATGAATTTTCCAGTACTGTATATGAAATCATAGAAATCTGATAGATGTTTTTGTATACATGGAGTGATCATAAAAGAATACTTAGAAGGGTAACCAAAACCACTCAGGAATATTTTAGAGGAAAATACATATTCACTAGTGAGAAAATAGATGAACCAAAAACATCTATACATTAAAACTAACCTATACAATACATATAATGGAATGCTCACCAAATAATGGTTCCCGGTATAATAACATTATAGGAAGAATATTGTTAAAGGGAATCAACCACTCACACTCCTCATACCATAAATGAACCCCACCATAATTCATATCAACATGTCAACAAAACAACACAATTGTTAAAATTTGGATTCTGTCCATCATATACCATGCATGTGTTAGTCATCTGGAAGAGAGCAAGGGAAATAGTGGGTTTCCATCCATCCAACATCAATACCAGGATGATGGAAAACACCACCCAAATATATGGGTTTCAGAATAAGGTGCTCAACACTGGTAGGGTGAGTATAGAAAGTCATCTGAGATATACATGGTATACATATATATATATATATATATATATATCCACACACAAGAATACAATTTGGTTTAAAAAATCACAAATTAACTCACAACATCACCACCCAACCTCATAGAACCACCATTATCACTACTACCACAAAAATCACAAATATACATAGCAGACAACAAGCCACATTTCACATTTCATCAAATTTTTCAAATAAATCCATTTTCCAAATTAGACATTACAAATTGATTCAATAATGTTACATATTATTTTCATTATTTATATAATTTTATTTCAAATTAACCATCATTCATATTTAACTAAACATCCCATTTTATTTTATTTATTATCCATTTACATCCTATTAACCAAAATAGCCCATTCCTTTTTAATTTAGACAATATCAATTCATTCCAATACTAATTGGGTGACTAAACCAACATAAAACCACAATAAAAACAACCCACAATCATTTTCAAGCCATCTTGCCCCACATCACTACCATTTAAAAACCACTTTTAGTTTGTCAACAATAAATCCACATCATAGAAACCTTTCCCACACAAACCCCCTATAGAATACCAACAAAAGTCATCTCATAACATCCCCACATCACTACTACACATCACCTCACCCAAAAAATTTCATACAACAACACATCATCCCCCCACACCATAACCATACATTTCATAGATATATAAAAAATAAATTTTTTTTATTTTATATTGTACAAGACGAGTCATAATCAATTCCAAAACATTATTTTAGGTAATTATTAAAAAATAAATAGATATCTTGTGAATCCAATTATTTATCTGAATATATGTAACTAGAAATTTATTCAATGTGGTATCATATAAATCACACATCAAGGGCTCCACAACGCGTATCAATTCAAAAAATCATAGGCTCGTTATATCCATTTTTAAGTGGTTTAAAATGGCTGAATAACATCAATAGAAATAATATAAAAATTTAATAAAGCATTTTAATTAGTCCCCCTCCACCAAAAAATTAAATTAACCATTTCATTATCTCTATCTGGGCAGTGTAAAGTTATCTTCCCAAAGATAATAAAGACTGCATCCCATCCATCATTATAAAATTATATGATAAATTAAGGATCCCTACATAAAATTAATATTTCTCATTGAATATGTATGTTTCGATCTAGTGAGAGACAACCACCAAGCATCTTGATGAAGAGGAGCACTATGGTCAACCTATAACTGTATCCCACAACAACTTATCACAAGAAAATAGAAAATAAAAGTATTACCTTGGAAAAATCATTCCACAAAAGATAAAATATGGTACACACTTGGAAAAAGAAAGAGAGTAACTCCCCTAAACCCCCACATATCAGTCCTCCAAGGTCAAGTAGTAATTACACTAAAAGTGAGAACAATGACATCCTTGAGGATCACCTAATCCACCCATGAAACAAGATAGGATTTTAAAAGTGATTAGGATTGAGCGGCTCTGGAGGAACATGGAAAGTATGAAAATCATGGTTCTAATACATAACAACTAATACCACCCCATCTCTATTTTAAAAAATTAAAGGAGTAAAACATATGAACACATACCACAATACAACCATGAATTTCAAATACACATTAGTGTTTTCATATATTCTAAAATCATTCATTCTAGAAATGTTGGTTGGGGGATGTTTGTGGCATAGTCCGAGACAACAAACCATTGTCCCTATATATTAAGAAGAAATATATGAAACAACCCAGCAATCGTAAATCCAAAAACTCTTGAAAAATTCACTTCTATATTAAAACCACTCTCCATGCCATATGGGTGTAGTTTTTTCATAACCCGTCAAACCACCGATCAAGAACTATGGTGTAGTATGGGGACTCCATGCACATCCCTCAACTGCCATGAAGGGGATATTCCACATCCATGGCTCCATGGTAAAGATACTCATAAATAGGTAGTACCAGACAAACAACTACTTCTGATCCATACACTATAGTGTTCTCATCATCATTGTTGTAGATAACCATATCAAGATTCCATTGGATCTACACTGCAAGACTCTACCAAAATTTATTTCCATACATCTCCTCCCTATTCCTCTAGACTCCCCCAACATCTCCTACACACCCCCATCACCATAATTCGAGTTAAGTAATAGGATGGAAGGACCAATACTTTATATCAAAACCAAAAAATTAAAATTCCATAAATAAATTGAAACAATTATAATTTAATTTTTTATTAAAAATGTTATATTAAGATGATATATACAAAGGAAACTCCAAAAAATAATTCATTAATTAACTCCATCAATGATTCATAAATAATAAGACATATGTATGTTCTATTTTATTAAAAAAACATAGGAAATTGAGGTGGATTGAGAAATTTGGAGTACTCAATAGGATTATCCTTATATAATAAATACCCATTACTGTGAAAAAAATATGGATTAGTAAATAGGGGTGATATCCACAATGATAAGAACATTTTAAATTACAATTAGATATTATTATTCATAAGAACAATTATATTTGTCATAAAATCCCATTTACAGACCTCAATAAGGACCACTCACTATTTATCAAACATATTTTTAAGAATAAAATATCAGAATAATCAGGTTATAGGGACACTAAAACCACTTCTCCACCTGTTTCATTCACTCACACCACAACCTCTAATTTCCCATGATATCATACCTTCATTATCATCATCATCATTATTAAATGTAATACAAACTCCTAAACCATGATATTAATTCAACTATAAATATAATATGACCCCATTTTCATCCATCATGTCATAATTCCATCGTAATGGGGATTCATAAACTAGATACACTTCAACCCCATACCCTACCCTACAATGCATGTCCCAATGTAATCAACACTAAAACTAAGAGTAATGAATATCTATACCATATAAAAATGTTTAATTAGGATTAGGGTAAATTTGTTTTCATCCATTCCCATAAAACAATTAATATATTAGTGAAACCCCCACGATATATTTTTTTAATATGGAATAATAAAAGAGTGTTGAGTGCATATAGAAATAATAATAAAATTCATGGATAAATATTCTCACATATATCTCATCATAGGGGATCACAAAAACAACCATATAAATATTTTCATGAAATTAAATAATTTAATAACAATAATTATTTCCAAAAAATTTATTTAGTAAATACATATTCCTCAAGACAATGAATGTATGGATTCTTGATACATTAATTATGTTGTAATTTTTTTTATTCACTTTATTAAAAGAATAATCTTTTGAAGAATTAGTGATCACACTTTAACCCGAGAGTAGTGATCTGTTAAATTGTAATTTTTAGTGAACCAAAATGTATATCTCATCATCTTAGAACATTGAAATAGAATTTCAAATTAACGAATTTCATAAATATGAAAATTTCATGTGTATAGACCTTGTACATATCCTAGTATGGGTGAAGAAATTAAAATTTTAATGTCTTGTCCATGTTTTCCATTTATGCTTATACATTGGTATAGTAAAGGGTGAAAAGTGTGTTTTGATTAATTATTAAATTTGATCTAAAGGGGAAATTATTTAATCTATCATACAATGATTCAACCCTCTACTCATGGTACTTTACCTAATCGAGTTAAAACTATTTAATGTGTATCATAAATAAATATAACAATATTCATCTATTCAACTCTCATATTTCTATAAAATATTTAATCCTTCAGGTTATGAATTCTATATTCCAGATGTCACTCCAAATTCCAAATTCCATTTTTATCATACATTCGAAAACCAGTTTTCCAAAAAAATCATTACAATTATATAACATTGTTTTATTTAAAATCAAGGAAGACTTAACAAACATCTCCCTCAATACACAACGTTTCATAACATGGAAAATTACCATCACTAATGACATCAAACATCCAAAAAATCTTTATTACAATTTCATAATTTAGCTTCTATAATTTTATATTATATTTTCAATCTTTAACTAAATATTAAATTAAGAGTGTAAATATTCCTCATAAATAAAACATTAGTACTATATTAGATATAAAATTTACTATCTTAAAAAACATTGTGGAAATCATATGTTGTATATAATCCTTGTTATTAATTTTCAACTTACCCTTGTTGTTCTGTCACCCCTTTATTATTTAATTATTATTTAATGAATTTTTCCCATATAATATTTCCATCTATTTTACAAGAAATCCCATTAATAAATATAAATCAGTATAGAGTAATAACATATTTGTAAGAATGGAAGGGGTCAGATTGAGTCTAAACAACTATATTCCTAAATAACCTAGAATATAATATTAAAACCCCCTTAGATGGGGAATTTGAAAATATCCATGATTAGACAACCAAAACCATGTACTCATGAAGACATAAGAGACTACCTTATAAATATAATGACACATTCATTATCAAGGATTAAATCAAGATGCATACAGATTGTCAAATAACATTTATGCCAGTATTTAATAGAAAGTATAAGAAATTTATATGAAAAGGATGAGAATGATACCTCAAATCATTATAGGATGTAATCTCTATGAGTAAATTGTATTATGATTCATAAGAGGATGGATATATTTCGTTATGTGACCCTATGTTTGGGTAGGGCTAAATGGAATAATAAATTGTCAAACCAAGATATATGACCAGTCCCTTTCTTATAGATGAACCACATTTTCATCCACCATGACATGGAGAAATAAAATATGGATATAGTAGATTTGGATTAAAAATATATGAGATCATCACATGAATAAAAAATCCTCCCTTTTTTGGTATACTCATAACCTATATAATGTATTTCTACCATAATTATACGCAATTCAATGAGGTAAGGGAATTCTTATTAGAATTTTGGATTCCTAGAAAATGGTCTTGGTATGATCCATGACATGGATTAGCCACACTATCCATTTAGCAACTTGTCCACACACAATCAACCTCAAAAAAAATAGCAAAACCCCAACATATTCAATAATATAAATGTATCCCTTTTTCATATAGGTGGCTCCTAAATACGAAATCCACCACCAAAACATAGAGAGAATACTTTAGTTTTTTCCAATAGCTAATCCTATTCACCATAAAAAAGGTGCACAACCACAAACATTCCATTTCACATAGACATTTTTACCCAAAACGACACATTGACAAAACACATCGCCAAAATTTCATGTGCAATGCCATGAAATTATCCCCACAATCCCTCAGATGAACCAAACATCATCCTACGAATATCACTATCCCTATATAATATATTTTAACACAACCCTCTAGAGCATCCTCCATGATAGATGCTTCAGATCTCAATGTTCAGAAGACATCTTAATCCACCGTCACTATAGATAAGACTCAAAAACCCCAAATATTCTATTCTCTCTAAAATTTACCCCACAATGCAATGACATCATCTATATAACTCAACTAATAATCTAAATATTCCACACCCAACATCATGAAATAAAATCATCCCCCAATTATAAATAGGTATGACCACAATTTTACCACTCCCTCTAAAATTATATTCACAATGGTATGATGGCTTCCGTCATAAACCAAAAATACTACAATCTATAACCTGAGTGTTTTTCTCCCTCGGTTCTCCAACACCTAAAAACCATTAACTTTCCAAAACCCTATCACAACATATATCCACCTACATACCCACTACCATAGTGTGTTGGACCTCAAAGAAATTAAAACACTCCATGTTCCACTAGAAAACCACCAAAGACCTTATCAATGCATTTAACGCCCATTACAGAAAACTAATTTACAAGAATGGTTTATAAATATAAATTAGATTTCACTTTATCATTTATAATCCTTAATAATAAAAATAAATAATATAGAAGAAATTAGTTTTCATGGAAATATATAAGGAATTTGAACCATCACATTCCACATAATTGATTCACATGGTCATAACTCCAACAAAATAGATTTGAATAACCTAAAAAATAACAACCAAATGGGATATTCCTCTAAAATATAACTGATTGACTTCAAATAACATCAATAATAGAAAGGAAAAAAGTCTTACATCTTGATTAATACCTATAAATTTTCCCAAAAATTCACATATACTTCTATATGAGGAAAAACCACTCCTAAAATTTGATAGGTGTGAGTGGAGACACAACATCAAAGAACGTTATATATGAAATTATTTATGTAATTACTTATTAATGTTTTATCCAGTGATCATGGTTGACTCTAACATATCTATATATTAATTATATTAAAGATAAAATTTATTTATTATTTGTTAAAATGGAATTATGAATCCATAAAATAAATTATAACGATGAATACAGAGGGAGAAAATATTAAATAAATATGCACAATATATATTTTTATCATACAAAAAAATTTAGTTTATATTAAATAATAAAAAAAGTATAAATAATCACACAATAGTTTTTTGATTTTTTAATTCATGCCAAAGGGTTTTCATATTTTCCAAATTTTTAGATAAGTTTCATAATAATTAACTTTACCATTTATTCCAATTTAACACATACTCACTACAACATTTATATTAATTACATATATTATGCTTAATCCTATAATGAAATGAAAAATAATTTTTTAATGATGTTATAATAGATGAAAATTATCACAAATAACATTTATTAAGAATTAGTTAAAATGGAAATAATTTTATCATGATCACACAAAAAACTACATAATATATTGAAAATGTTTTTTAAACATATTAAATATAAAATTTAGTTCATATATAATAATATTTAAAAAATTTGCTCAGGAAAAAATTCTATATTCATATCCAATTTCCTCAAGAATTTTGTCTTAATGAGTATTCTTTAACACATGGATATAAATTTCATATTTAGAGTATTAAAATTTTATAGAATTTCATGGAAACCTATATCAACACATATACAATATAAATTATGACACTATTTATTAAATAATGTTGCATAATGTAAAACCCTATATTTTCATGAGACGAAGTATACTCGGATAATTAGGTACAAAATGTAACAACATGATATAAGAAACAATTTCATTATTTAAGACTCCATGATCATTATCTAAAAATATTCCACTCTTTTAAGACTACAGTGAATATCCTAGGGACATACATAAGAACATTGTGATATATAAAACCATGTAAGGTAATAAACCTATCAAAACATAATTAAATGTAGTATATGCGATACAAGTTTAATATCAAGGGATGTATCAGGGGTGTGAATAGAAATCTTGAACAATGTGGCATGGTATTAGGTGATAACATAAAAGAAAACATGGTATAGTGGATAAATTTATAAAATTATATAATATGAATACAATAAGGCCACCCACCTTGTAATCATAAATTAATTAGCTTATAATAACCACATGTGCATCGTACATTACATATCATGAGATAGAAAAATGTGAACTGATGCATTGGATAGTATTACAATACCAACCCACCCATCACATTCGTCTTATGTACATTTTTATGTGTTCCACATAAATCATTCATCATAATATCATATTTATCACCTTTAATCACATTATAAATATGTGTTGGCTATATATATGAGATCCCCCCATAAATGAATAGTATGTGTATATATTTTAATACCCTTGAGTGTAAATGGGTATATCTATGTACTATACAATTTATTCCATTAAAAATAAGAGGATAATTTTTGGAATATAATGATGAAAAATAAAGATTAATGGGAGTGGGAAATGAGAGAGAAAGGGGTTTGTAATTAATTGTATATAATTTTGACAGTAAGAGGTATGTGGAAAAACATATCCTTATATGAATAATTGAAATCATTAGTAATTATAAAAAGGAAGTCCTGATTAAATTAGAGATAAAGAGGATCCCTTACATTGAGAGGATAATTTTTAAGGCTTGGGAGGATCTTATTAAGAGGATGTGTTATTATTGGGAGGGATCTATATTCAGAAGAGAATAGTAAATTATTAGAACTAGGGTTTTCAGTGAATTGGAATTAGAGTTTGGGTCAGTTTTATAGAAAAATAGATGGATATTAATTTTACTTTCGAAACAAAATTTTTTGTGTCTCAATGGAAAATTAATCTAAACCATCAACCATCCCTTGGTTTCTGCAAAAGATGATTGTATTTCATTAATTTATATTTTTATGATCCAAAGAACCTAAAATAACATCATTGGTATTCTTGAAGAGATTAATTATTATAATGGATTTATTTTGACACTTTAAAATATATTATAAGTTTTAGAGGATTCATTATACTTTATTGGTATAATACATACTTTATATTCATACCATATTCAATTTATACCCAAAAATATTAATGTCTTAGAAAATTATTAAAAATTCACTATTATATATTTTTGATGGGATTATTTCTTAAATAATATTTATGTTTTCAAAATAATTCCCTAAATATGCTAATTTGTAATTTTAAATCAATTATTCCCAATTATTTAAAAATACATGTTTTTAATAATAACGGGTTCTTAACCCTTATAAAATTTACATTTGACTTTGTGAAATTATATTATAATTTATATTTAATCAATATTATTTAAAAATAACATATTATTAAATTCCCATTTACTTAAAATAATTATTGAATCCATTAATAAGATATCCTTGATTGAAAATATATATTTTTAAACATAAAATTAGTTTTTGACTGAAAATTATCTTTTTATTTTATTTTCATAACCCTTTTTTTGTAGAGTTGTAATTGAGCCATAAATGAGTTTACTAATTAAAAATTAAAATGTATACAAATATACATCATTATATTCACGATCCATGACCACCACTATTATGTACCATCATCCCACTGATGTCATCATGTGTTGTGTTTCATCATTTTGTATCGTCGGGTTACATCTCGTGTCGTGAGCCACCGCGATTTTTTCCATTACAATGTTCTATAGAGAGAACCCACCAAACCTCATCCAACAGCCAATTAAAACCCACAAAACATGTTCTTATTCACCAAATATAATAAACCTCAATAAAACCAACACATAAATGAGAAGTAGTGAAACCAAAAACCTAATGTTCATCGAACGAGATTAAAACATCATAGACAACCACAAAAAATGATCACCAATTAAACTATAAAATACTATGAAAACACATATCCTAAGAGACCATCATCTTCGTCATCCATCGATCACAAAAAAATTAAATGTTCTGTAGCCAATGAGGATGACCCCCCTTTTACCCTGACAGCAGTTTGAAGATTACATCCACAAAACGTATCCTAACAGAATACATAACACACTCTTAGAAAAATATAATAATATACAAAAGTGTAGCTTGATTTATATCATTATATAATAGAGACCAATTACAACTAAATAGTGATAAGGGTGGAAAATTCCTTGATCACGTAACCCTTTTTATCATTTTGATTCATCCAACAATAGTATATTCAAATAAATTAGTTATTCATCTACCCTAAAATGCATTTTGATCGTGGGTCCCTTATATTTTCATTAATGTTTTTGAGTAAGTTTCATATGATTCTTATAGTGTCCCAACTTTTATATTCACAATGGTAAACAAAAAAAAATTCACATGTCTCAACTCTTGTATTATGTACGCGGTTAATTAAGAATTTTTTAAATTCATCAAATTTTACTCAGGGTAACAGAAATACACTTCCATATAATATATTATTATTATTTTAAATTTCATATATGATATAATTTCTAACATTGAACTTATACATGTAAATTTAGAAAATATTTATTTGAGTCCTCTTCATTGGTGAATCATTGGCATGGTATTTAAACCCATATATATCTAGGTTTTATACACAAGATCTCAGGGAAGTCCTTTTTTATGTGGATATACTAATTTTTCGGTTTGATCTCTAAATTATCAAAATTATGACACATATTGAATCTACAATATCATATATCTATATTTCAAAATAATGTGTCAATATTACCCATTAAAATTATTACTATATACGATGGTTGGTGTTTCTTGGCTTTCAAAATATATAGAATCATCGTTCATCAGAATAGTCTATATAGGTAGATCTAATAATAGAGACTTATTTTCATCTAATTAATTTTTAATGATGTTAAAACAACTATCCCATGTCAATCATGGTGTAAAACATATAATTTTGTCTTTGATGTTCCCAATAATTGTTATTGTAAAATAAGGGGGTGGGGGAAAATTAGGGTTACTTATATTATCAAATTCCATTTTAATGTAATCAATAAACCCTCCAAATATTTTAACAATTTTATCTATTAAGATAATAATGGATTTAATTTCATCACCCTACATACATATAATAGAAGAAATTTAGGAAAGGTAGTAATGAATTGTGTATTATACATTTTAAGGGTTCACTATTAATATGTGTGGACATTTTCTTATTTTATTTTCAATCATTTGAGATAAATATTTCTCACTAAAATTAGTTGACAGTTACATGTGGTGTAGGGAGTTGTCAACTTCATCTTACGTAATGTATCACACGTTACATTTTTCAATCACTAAAAAATACAATCTCAATCCTGAAAAGTATAAAACTCTTATACTAACTCATTCTATTATAAAATTTTCCATCATCTATGGAAAAATATCACCAAGCATCCTTCATATGAATATACAAAAAGTGATATGATATTTCTCTTCTACATCAGTATTAAAGAAATTTTGTTAATATCTTAAAATATATTCTCCTTGATATATGTAAATAACAATGGAATATGATATTATATTTAATCTATATCAATGTTGTTCCTCAACTCTCTGGCACTCAATGATCATTAAAACCCATTAACTCCTCAATAATAATATAATGGAATTTTGTTTATTACTACACTATAACATCATTTTAAAGATAAAAAATATAATTGTGTTATAAAACAAGCATCCAAATGTTTTGTGACATGGAAAAATTAGAACCTTTCAGAATTTTTACATAAAAATACATAAACATTATTTAATTACTTCTTCTCTAGATTATTTGTTTACCTTTTCATTCTCCAAAGTACAAGTAATAATATATATATATACATTATAAAAAGGGGGATCTAAACTCCCAATATGAGGATTGATAAGAACTTGAATCAATATAACATTGTGTTAGACTAAAACCCTCATCATATAATATGCATAATATCATAATTATAATCATTATAGAAAGCATTATATAATTGAATGGAAAGTTTCAATGCATAAAAATGAAATATCATGTATTAGTGAGGACCTACCACACATAGTTGTGAACAATCCTAGCATCATATTCACACATAAAATATAGGAATAATAATAAAATCATCCCTATGAACAAATATAGAATTGTTTTAATGAATATTTCACCATATCTCATGAGATAAGTCACATTACCCAATGAATTATGGTGCAATATAATTTTGTGTATACCTGTCAAATCATAATTTTTTCAAAATCATGCATGCCACATAGAACGTTTATCAATATTAGTCAGAAAATGATGCATAGAAAGGAAATTGGGTATCATAATAATTTCATAAATTATATATTCATTGATAAAAATTTTAATTCTAAAAATAAAATTGGAATAACATACTTGTTATGAGAATTATATATCTTTAGTGAATAAAACTTGATCTTAAGAGAAATAACAGATGTGTTTTTATAAAAAAGAATTATTTTAGAATAATCATTGAAATTGATATAAAATTAGATTATAAATAGTTATAAATCAAAAAAATGTAAATAAAAATAAAATTACATTTTAGCAATATTAAAAGAACATCCACATCACAAATTGGCCTGAAAGAGGGAAACCCAACGAATGGGAATTGGGATCGAGAATTGCCTTACCATTTTTGAGAATGCCTTCATTAAAATAATATCCAAGATAATAAAATTAGATTAATTGAGTCATAAATCAAGAACCAAGAATAAATTTATTTTATTCATTGTAATATTTTTATAATCTATTTTTTCTATTGTGATGAATTATAGTGTTCAATTTCACCATTCAGGGGTGTTCGTTTTCATAGTTTTCATGATCTGTTCACTTGTAGGCATATATGGAATTTCATTTAAAATTAATATAATTTCACATAATTAGGATTATTTTTTAAATGAAATTACATAAGATTAAATGATCTTATATTTCATTTCATTGTCTGTTAGGTGAATAAATCATTAGATAAAATATTTTGGATAATCATTTAGATTAATCTGGTATGTTTTTTCAATCATCACGAGCTTGCTTCAATTTGTTATTTCATATAATGAATATGTTTTACTTAATGAATAGGAAAAATGTTATAAGATAAATTTTAAAATATTTTCTAACCATTATAATTGTTTTATTTCAATCTTTTAAGGTGGTATATGAAAACTAAATTACATCATCCATTGTTGCTAAAAATATACATACCACATATGATGTTTTCATTTTTAGAATAAAAGGGAGAGGAGTAGTTTGTCAATGATGGTTATTACATTTTAATATTATAGTATCTTTATGATACCATAGTTATCATGAATCATGTATAAGGGTATATGAGGATTGAACAAGAATAGAGGAAAAAATGAAAAGAAATTAAAAAAAGATTAAAGAGGAATACAACTCTTAAGTTCCTATCCATGAAAACAACATTAGTGAAAATGGATTCGATATTCTTTTGAGACCATCGTCTTATAGATATCGGGAGAGGTTTATGTAAGGGATTTTTTATAATTTGGACAAACAGTATGGATTTTTAGGTGTAGGTAGAAGAGGTGGCGTGGGGTGCTATTTATATGGGTGTAAAATGGTGTTTTTTTGAATATTTTATACATTAATTTATTATTTTCTCACAAAACTAAGAATATATTGAACTATTTCAGTAAACATTTTAATATAATGATGTATAATAAGATATTATGGGATTAAATCATCCATTAATCATTTATGAATCAATAATTCAAGTACTTTTTAAATACTATAAATTACCATATTTCACTATTCAACAAAAATTCATCTATTTTAGAAAAAATACCCAAAAATTCACATTATTCATATTTCAATGTGTATAATTAAACACATTCCATTTCTTGAAAATATTTTTTTTCGTTATGATAAATATAAATTTTAATTAAAATCATTATTTTTGTATAAAGTAGTTATTTTAAATTATAAATAATTTTATAATACATCGAAATATTAATTATGATTTATAATTTTTTTATAATAATATTAAAAAAACATATTAATTTTGGAATCCATTCACTATAAATAATATTTATTTTAAACCATCATACTATTTTTAATATTAAAAATAATCAATTTTTTCTATAAAAATACCAACACTTAATTATTATTTTTTAGAACATTTATTTAATTACACTATGATATAATGATATGTTATTATCATTTAATAGATACATACATTTTATTTATACTTTTATAACTGAGGATACTATTCTAATGGTTGGATTACTATTCATCATCATTAAATTACTATTCTAATGGTCATGTTACTATTCCATAGGTATGGCTACCTAAACATCTAGAAATACCTCTAATTTCATTCATTATTCATTTATAAAGATTTTATTGTATTCTCTTTTTGATTTTTTTCAGGATTTATACTATATGGCATAATTAAAAGAAGGGAGTTTCCAATGGAAAAATTATGTGTTTAAACAGTCATCCCACCTTATGAAATTTCTCACACAAAATTTTGTTTCAAAAAAAGTGGGGGTGACTCACATTCATTTCATTATATGGTTCCCATGTCTCCTCTTACTACATATGGTTTTTCAATAATACTTTTTACAGGTGAGTAGTCTTTTGTATAGTGAATTATATCTATGGTCTAAGATGTTTACAAATTCTTGTCGTAAGACAGATCAGTTCCAAACTGTACCACATGTGGGATCGGAAAATGTGTAGGATATGGTAATTATTTCTTCATGAGGGATACATAGAATACATTTTTGACATTAGATATTGAATATGGAAGTTCCAATAGATATGGAAAATCAATAATATGATAATGAATCTTGAAGGGGACAATGTATCAAGGACTCAAAATTCCTTTCTTCCAAAATATCATGATAATATTCAATGGAGACACTTAGTGGAATACCATATCTTCAGATATAAAATCAAGGTCTTGTTGATTTTTGTTTACATAATTTTTTTTTTTGAATTTGGGGTCCCTCAATGTGATACTGAATGGGTTACAACTTCTCTACCATTTCTTTTATCATTTTAGGACCTATCAGCTACCCTTCACTAACGACATCCCAACATGTTGGGGTCATCAATATTTGCACATAAATATATTCATATAAATCTACTTGGGTACTCGAGTGGATTCTATTATTGTAAGTTAAATCTTCGAAATGATGATTTTGGTCCCATGCTATTTTTATGTCTATTGAACATGCTCTAAACATGTCATAAAATGGATAAATATTTATTTTGGATTGGACATATGTTTGAGGATTATTGTCCATGTTGAATCTCAAAATATAGTGTAGAACATGTTTTGGAATTTTTGAAAACATTGGGGTGAATCATGGATATTGATCAGATAAAATAGAAAGTGGTACTCTATGTAGACTTACTACTTACCTGGTTAAAAAATGTTAATTTTGATCTTGTGATAAGTCCTCCAGAATTCTTATTAAATGATAAATCATTCTGAAATGGTTGAAAATAACCCAATTAACATAGTTTCCTCTAGATTTATTCAAAAGCCTTCAGAAAAATAGCATTGTGATGTTTTACCATTTCTATATTGGTATGGGTAATGGTTTCATCTTCCCATTTGATTTATCGCTTTCAGCATTCAATTACTAACATACCGAGAACATTGATGTATACTCAATTATCTCCTTATCAATATTTTCACACCAATCATTCCCTGAGAGATCTCAATACATCCTTATCTTATAAGGATTAATAGTGAATTTTGAGTTATGTTTATCATTTAAAATATATTCTTTGTCTCTCTATTTCATTGTAGACATAGTAATAACCAGAATAAATGGATTCCTTTGTTAGGAATTTTGAACTCTTTGGATTTTCCATTTCTGATAGCTTCAACAATTTTATGAATTTCCACAGAATTTATTGAGTATCCTTCAATTATGGATGGTAGAGAAATAATTTGATAAAGGATTGATGATTTTCATCACATAATTATTCACATATCCATCCTTTTTAGATTTAAAAATTATTGATCCTTCTCAATCCTCATCATTGATAAAGATGTAGGATCCTTTAATCATAGAGCATCATCGACCTTATTTTCCATTACAAGATGGTATTGGATTGAGAAGTCATTATCCTTGGTGAACTCTAAACATATAATACGATGCATATAAATCTCTATCTATGTGAATTTATATTTTTTTCTCTTATTATCATTATATGTATCACACTTCTTACCATAGAGATATTGCTGCTAGATTTTCATTGCAGAAATTACAGCCACCAACTCTAGATCATGCGTATGATTTATTTCTCCTAACTATTACATATTTGAGGCATAATATTTCACTTTATATTGTATCATCATTACATATCCTAAAACAATAATTGAATCATATATATATACCACAATTAGTTCCTTAATTTTTGGAAGTGTGAGTACATGTTCAGTGAGAATCCACATTTTCAATTCATTGAAGAAGTCTTCATATTCATAGGTCAATACCACTTTTTCTCCCTTCTAAGACATATTAGTTTCTATAATTTAAAATAAAGTTATGATGTTCATGAATATCTTATAATATATATCTAGACCATGGAAACTATGGATATCCATTCAATATATAATCCTAGCCCAATATTTGTCTGCCATTGTATTGGCATGGTCTATAAATATTCATTTTTTGATGATAACATGCCCTAAGAAAGATACTTCCTCCATACAGAACTCATATTGAATATACATTGCATAATGTTTCTCCATTCACTAAGTATTTATAATATAATTCAAATTATCCTCATTTCCCAATACTCTATAGGTATATCAGAATATCATCAATAATGAGTATCACAAATTTGTAGATTAAATATAAAAAGAAAATATTCATTTTTTCAAACAATATTTTTGGTGATTCATTAGTTATAAAGAAGAAACTACGAACTCATAGTGTCCCTGCCTTTTTGAAAAGATAGTGTTGGGAATATCTTCGTTCCTCGCCTTTAATTGGTGCCATCTATAACGAAGGTCCACCTTAGAAAAATATGTGTCCCCATATATTTTTAAAAACAATTCATCTGTCCATGGAATGGGATAGTTTTTCTCTAGCTTCATATTGTTGTGCTCACATTACTCAATTAAATTGTGCATCAACACATCCTTATATTAAATTAATAGTATTGAGTTGCCCTGTGGTGAAGGAATCTGGAATATAAATCATTTTTCCGAGTTTTATTTTTTTATTCTTTTTAGTTTCTACAACTCAGTTGTAGAAATTATATTATTTTTATTTGATATAGGAAGATATATAGTAATAGGTTCATTTTATAACTCAGCCACTCGATCATGAGGAGGACTAGGAAATTCATTAGGTATCACAACACTATAGTCTATTACAATGGGAATATTTTATAGAATGATTATATCCTTTGTCTCAATCATTTGATATATATATCTTAACTCCTAAGGCAATAATATACACACTTTAGATGATGATTCTGGACAAGAATAATCCCTCTCTATACAATTATACTTAATTAGAGGATGCCTCTGGATGTGATGTTTGATCTCCCTTTCACGAAATTTTATGTTGAATTTGTATAATGATAACCAATATGTGACCAATATAGCATCAAACTCCACCAAAGGAAATATGAAAATATTTTATAGGTGGATCATTCCATAAACATTAATTGGGGATGTGTTATATACATTGGATGCAATATGTTACCCATTTTTTATTCTCATATATAACTCAACAACCATATTTTGAAGTGGTTTTTTAATTTTCTATTGAACATTAAGATATAAAATAATTCAATGAAATTGAATAAAATAATATGTTCTCTATTATTGAACGAATAACTAGAATACCTATCACTACATCATTATCAGTCTCCACCTCCACAATTGTTATGTCATAAGCTTTCCCTTGATCCTTTGGCTTTGGATTATTGTGATAATGATTACCCTCTAGGACTCTAGGTTTAGTACATTAGATTTTATAGTGCCCTTACTCCCTACTTCTGAACCATTGAACTATTCTTGGTTCTCTCCATTCCTCTAAAACACTGTCTAGCTTCCTCATGTCCCATTGAATTTCATGATCTTGGTTTCCTTTCCTCCCACCCGAAGTATCTCCTCATCCATTTGAGGAAATTTACATGATTATTCTTTATATATTTCTGACATGCGAGTGTTTTATTTTTCATATAAATTTTTTTATTGCATACACTATAATGAAACTACATCTTTATTTTATTATTTTTATATCCATGGTACCATTATATAAACTCTTTACCATTTTTTATATAACATAGAAAAACTTCCTCATGACTCCCGATTTCTCTAATTTCAATATCCTTTTGAATGTTTTGTTTAACACCACTAACAAATCAATATATTTTCTATCATAATTTATAATAAAACCTATGGCATATCTTTCAATCTATATATTTATTTTCAAAAGTTTTGATAGATTTACATTCCTTTTTCTTCACCTCTATAAATTATCTCTCTATCTTCAAAAAGTGATTTCAATGGAAATAATTGTCATGAGATGACTTGTTAATGTCACCCCACTACATATCTTAAATTTAATCTTATTTCATGGTTTCATGAATTAACAACCACCATTGATCGACCTCTCTATCAAAATGATAAATGGAAATAATCACATTATCTAACTCAGAATTGTGAAGAACAGAAATGTTCATCTCTGTTGAGTTGAACCATTTTCCCAAGACTAGTGTACCATAACAAACAATGAATGATAGTGGTAATTTCCACATAAAAGACATGATTTACTATTTCAATCTCTTTATCAATGTTGGAAATTCCACATTATTTAGGTTATTATTCTTTTACTGATACATATGGGTAAGAATTTACATGAATTTTGGAACTCCATCTACCTAGAAAATGGGGATGTAATTTGTGAAATCGCTAAATTGTACCTCACATGGAATATTGTCCTACGTTCTCTTAGTTCTCACCATTTTATAAAATTGATATGTTTTGGACAAAACATTATTCAGTATGTCATGAATAAATATTTTATTCCACTTTTTAATTTACTCTTAAGGAATAACTTTTGGGATCCCGATGTATTGAATATTTCTAAAACAAATATTATTAAGTGATTACATATAGTTAGTATCATATTAAGGGGTTTCACAAATTTTATATAATCATAACTCCAAATTTAACGTAACCATGATTTTATACCATCTATAATGACCCTAATTTCTTAGACATTACAATTACATCATTATTAAGATAAATATTATAATAATTTTACAAAACTTGGATCCAAAGGATTAGTTTCCTATGAAAATTAGGAAAATATTTTATCGTTAACATATTAATGAATAAACATTATTTAATTCCATCTTATATAGTTTCTTAGTGTCCTTCACATTATATTTAGTACATGTAATCACATGAGAATAAAATAAATGAAAAGGGTGAGATAAAATACCATTTTGATGATGGCTAAGATCATGAATCCATATAACATGGGGAGAGAATAATAATCATCATCATAAAAAATTCATAATATAGTAATCATAATAATGAGAGAGAGAATTTTATAAAGGCATGTAATGTTGAAATTCATAAAAATGAAATGTCTTTTATTAGTGGTGACCTACCAAACATACATATCAACAAATATACCAACATGTTTATGTATACCATATGTACATAATATGAATATCATTATTTTGAACAAATATTTCAATATATTCATGGATATTGAACCGTATCTAATAAGATACAACGCATTACCCAATACATTGAAGCACTATATAATTTTGGTTCTCATGTTACATCATAACATTTACATAATCATTAATTACGCCTAAATTGTTTATCAATCAAAGCCATAAAAACAATGTAATTGAAAATGGGCTCCATGACAATTTCATAAATCATAAAATCATGATGAAAATTTTGAGTTATAAAAAAAGGAATAAGATAATATGTATAGTAATCCATAGTCATGAGTGAATAAGAATGTGTCTCAAGAAAAATAAAATATGTGTTTTTAAAAGGAGGTGTTATTTTTGAAAACAATTTTAATTTTTCATAAAATAATGTTCGAAACATTTATATCGTAGAAAAAATTTAAAGAAAAAATAAACTATATTTGAGGAATATTAAAAGTACATAAACATTGAAATTTATCGTGAAATTGGAATAACCAAATTAAAGGAAATTACATTCTATAATCCACTAATATTATGTCGAAATTCATTCATAATTTCTATATCATATGTAATAAAATTTGATTCATTAGTTAATAAATTATTATCCTTTTCATCATGTATTTGATGAATTTAAATTTTATTATGTTTTCAAGGCCATTTTGATGAGATATAGTGTTCAATAACATTTTTTGGAATTTCTTGTTTTCTTGGTTTTCATGGTCGACACACTTGTATAATTGTATTAATTATTATGTAAAATGAGGATAATTTCACAAAATTGAAATTATATGCTATTTATAAACATAGATAATATTAAATTATATTATATAAAATTTTTATATGGTATTAAAATTAATATTTAGAAAACATGTTAATGAAATTCATTTAGATTAATTGGGTAGTATTGTTTATTCATGAGAGACTAGTTTTATTTTATTATATAATATAATGTATATACAATATTTTCCAAAATTAAAAATGGTTTAACATAAATTCCACAATATTTTTGAACCATTATAATGGTTTTATGACCATCCTTGAAGAATTTATATGAAAATAAAAGTGCATCATCCACGATGGTGTTAAATATACATATCATAGACAATATTCTCATGTTTATAGTAAAAGGGATATAAGAATGGGTTCGATAAAGGATTATTAATTAAAAATAATTAAATTATAGAATATTTACAATACAAGATTTATTATAAAACTCGGATAAGGTTAAATTAGGAGATAATAATAAAATAATGAAATTAAAAATTAATTAATAGAAAATGATAGAGGAATTTACCATTTAAAATTTTCTCCATGAAAACCTCCTTATGGAAATTGGATTGGGTTTGTTACTGAGACAATTTCTCTTGGATGTTGAGGATAGGTTAGGGAATAGTATTTTCATGAATTTGGAAAGGATTAAGGGATTTTTAGCTTTGAGGGGAAGAGGTGGTGAGGAGTGGTATTTATAGTGGGGGAAAGTGTTGTTTTTTGTTTATTTAATTTATTAGTTTATTATTTTGGACCCTGAAAATGAATAGTTTTAAATATATCACCTAATATATTAAAATATTGAAATATATATCGATATTGAGGTCTTACATCATCTATAAATCATCTATGACTGAATAATTCATGTATTGGTCAAATATAATAAATTATTAACTTTAACAATTCAATAATAATTCAACTATTTTAGAAAAATAAAAAACAATTTACTATCCATTTTTTTATGGGAATAATTCAAAAATGATCCCTATTTTATGAAAATAATTTACAAAATGTTATAAATTAAAATTTTATTTAATATCATCATTAAACAACATATTACTGATTTAAAAATTATAACTAATTTTATAATACACTGATAACGTCATTATGGTCTCATAATTTAATATCATAATAATTAAAAAAATAATATTAACTTATGAATATATTTTATGTAAAATAAAATTTCTTATGAATCATTATATTAATTATAAAATTAAAAATAAACATTTCTGTTTTATAAAAATAGGTACAATTAATAATTTATGAAAAATTTATTTACCTACAATATGATAAAATTATATCATATTATCATTTATAAGATACTTATATTATATTTATACCTTTATAGATGAGGTTACTATTCTACTGGCAAGGTTATTATTCATAATTAACACATTACTATTGCAAAGGTCATGTAAATATTCCATAGTAATAGGTACCTTAACATATAAAAATACCTATTATTTTCTTAATTATTAATATATAATGTTTTTATTATGTTATTTATGTAATTGTATGTGATTTAAATTCATTAAAAATTATAAGATGGATGTTTCCATTGATCAAATCTAGGGTTTATAAATATTTTAACATCCCAAGTAAATAAATGATATGATATTTTCATAATTATTAATATTTGTGAATTAAATATTAATTTTACATTAAAGTGGATTCAATGTTAAATGGCTTACCCACCACCCAAAAATGGTTTTCTCAGAAATCTCATGTTTCACACAAGACTTAGTCATACCGAAGAATAATAATATAATATTATTTTAATTGATAGTTAACGCCTAGTTGTTTTATTGTCCGGAATTAACATAACTAACTAAAATATGATTATACATGTTTTTTAATGTATTCACATTTATCCAATAAATTTTGGAGGCTTAAAAAAGAATGAATCTGATTTTAAGCATGTAATACAATAATTATCTTTAAAGGTTGTTTTACCACCTTTTGATTGTGAACCCATTTTAAATCTCATTATTGTCACATTAATATATTCTATTAGACAGAAATAAACATATTCATTAGAAAAAGCAGATCAAAATTTACATTTGGTAAATTTTTGGTATTTTATTTGAAAAGGTTTATTTTTTTAATGAGTAGTGAAAATACTACATTTTATGTCAATACTATCTTTTCATCTCATTTATTAATATAGTTAGATTATCCTTTTATTTGTTTATATAATTTAATTGGATTATATTTTTACCATTTAAAACAATTTTTGTCATTTTATATAATTTCACTTTTTAATTATACATAAACATATGTCAATCTTTTGATAGTTATTTTTTCTAAAAAACACATTTTTGGTTTTTACCACGGGAATTAACATTATATTAATTTTTGAAACTCCAATGTTTTTTATATGAATAAATGGATTAAATATTTGGATTCAGGAGGAATAACTTTTTTAAATAGGTAAATTTTATTTATATGCATTATGAATAGTAACTTTAGTAAATATTTTAATTACCATGGTTAAAGTGTAAATCTGGTAAATTAGGATAAAACATAATATTATAATAATATTAAATTACCCTAAAATGTGTCATATACCAATTTAATTATACATTTACGACCATGGGATTCCTTGTGAATTTTTTGAGATCCCATGGAGCCACTTGTACGTGAAAATGGCATTTTATACAAATTTATTTAAAGTTAAGGAATATATAAAAAACCATATATATTTAGAAAATCAATTTTTATATGGGGATATAATAGTTATATTTTAGACTATTAATATTAATTATAAATATAAAAACATTTACAAAAATCATGGTATTTTATTTATAATTTTATACATTAAATAAATAAATTTAACTATGAAACAATGGTGATACAATGATTGCTTAATTAATTAAGGATTCAAATAAATGATATTATAAATGATAAAATAAATTTATTTTGGAACTTTTGATGCCATAAAATAATTTTATAGATAATTATGACATATTTTCTTTGACTAAATGAATTTCATTCGAAGTAATCAATTTTTTATGAATTTTTAAAAAGTTGTGATATGAATAGTGTCAAAATTGACATAATTCATATTTTAAAGTATGAAATTGTATATTAAATATTATAAAATTCAAAAAAAATATTCTGAAAAAATGTTATCATAAGTCTAGTACATTTTTATTGACTCTTTAATTGTATATTTTTCAGGTTTTGGTATCTTTTTGTACTCTCAAAGTGTTAAATGCATGATAAAATGGAAAGAGTAAAAAAGGGTTAAATACGAAAGATAAAAATTTAAGAATATCCAAAACCTATCCAATTTATATTGGATTATTTTACTTATACTTATATTCATATATCATCTAATTTAAGGAGTTGTCGACATTTTGAAACCGAAAACCATTTTATTATAAAAAAATGCATTCAAACATTCTTCATGAGCCCCTCATCCCTCTTATAAAAGGACTCCCCTATAACCCATTACTCACACCTCTCAATCCCCTTGGAATGTCCAAAATCTGCTCTAACAATCTCCCCCATCCCTATATTTCACCTAAAAGCCTTACATTGGGAATAATAAAATTCAATAAATCTTTTTTCGTTCAAACAAATGGGAGTTACCCGATTTAAAGGTATCGTATTCCCTCAAAAAAAATTATTTTATTTTCCTTATCCAACCCCCTTATACAATAGTTATTCATTTATTTTATCACTAAAAAATTATCATAAATATACATGTATTTTTTATGATAATGATTCACACTACACTTCCAAACACCTCCATCCAATGGCTATGAACCTACTGTTTCTGTGGACGTTGAACATCTGGCTCACGAAATGATGATTGATTAATTATCTCTTACCGCCTCTCAGTTTGTCCATAATTATGGTAATGTATTTTTATCTAATATACATTAAATTAATATTGATTCTATGCTTCGGTATTTTTCAATTATATCATAACATTTTGTTTTCCATAATGGGTAAATATGAAAATTTCATTTGAGTAAGTGTAGACAACCGCACCCTCAAAGTGATATGACTCGTAAATTCCATAGATGGAACATAAAAAGGATAAAGTTAATGAAATTATATATGATATTATATTGGAATAATAATATACCTATGTATCATTATGTTTTCATTCCATTAAATATTAAATATAAATGAATTTTGTGTTCATGCATACGTACGGCTTACCATCTCCATGAACGGTGCATTTCATTTATTATCTCCAAATGTTATATACTATTATAAATACATATATATATATATATACTGGATATATATGATATCTAAATCAACAATATCGTTCTAGTGATAATGGAATTTTGTCTACATGGACAACTTGTAATCATAAGAACTTCATTTTTGACACATGAACAAAATATTGAAAAAATGACCATTATTCACATAAATCATTATGTATTGTTTATAACGTGGTATTAAGTGACATAAATGTAATAATAAAATTTAAATAGGTAATTAATCAAGTATAAATTATCATCTATTTATTATTCAAGAGATTAAAGGATGAGCAAGTCATGTCGGACATGAGGTAAGGGACATCATCTCAATCTTCTTTCATTGAGGCATATTATGGTTTATACATGCCTTGATTTTACACTGTGTATAATAAACCCATTTTAATTTTAATTTCATTCAAAGTGAATCTTTTTTCAATGAATAATTTTACATAAAATCAAAATAATTTTTTTCAACGTATGCAAAGAAAATGACATTTCCACTGTCACGATCATTATATGATATTTGGCTTTTTTAAGAAGCCGTAATGTTTTTAAAAGGAAAATAAATACCATATAAAGTTTTTACGTATTTTGGTATTGAAAATGGTTTTGAAAGATTATTGATTATGTCAATATATTGAAATTATATATTATGATTGTAACGTGGAAATGTTATCTTTCCATTAGTCTTGTGTTATGTTTTATGATTATGTTATGGATCATTCGTATTGATTACATATACGAGTGGTTCTTTGATAAACCTAGGGCGGGTGAGCCGAGATAGCTGTCTAATGCATTGGGTAATGTGAGTGAGGTAAATTTTAATGTTTCTACATAGAGATTTAGGGAATATACTATGATGGATATTCCAAACGTAACTCCCTATGTAGCTGTGAAAGGTACAATGTATGCATGTTATGGATGCCACAAGTTACCTTTATGATTTATGATTTCTATATGTTATTCAAAAATATTATGATTTAATGAGGTGTGTAAATTGTCACGACCCGAACCTACCCGGGCTCAGGCCGCAACTACCCCAAGCCCACCTCCATAGGCCAGGGGCTGGCGACCAGCGCCGAAGGCACAACAACTCAGGGAGGCCTTTGCCTAAGTACCTATACACACACATGCATCACACTCAATGCAAAAGTCCATAGTAAAAGAAAATACAAGCAGAGTAAAGTGAAACTGCTATATATAAACCACCAAAAGTGGATCAACCTCTAATCAGTACAAAGAAAGAGTATAAGGTACACTGAAAAGAAAAGGGGCAAAACACGCGCCCAACCAGAAAAGTGCCACAACCCAGCAACATGTAAACAAAAGTAAACAGCAAGAAGGGTCCCCCACCTGAAACCCGACTTCGACCACCATACGCGGTCCAAGCTCCAGAACTCCTAAGCTCCACTGATGTCATGACCAACCTGTCTGTCATCTGCAAGGGAAGACCATGTGAGGGCAATGGCCAAGCAGGGGCGAGTATAAAAATACTCAGTAGGATACCCCGAAAGCTCGAGGGATCAACAATGGAGGTACCGAAGGGTGAGCAGTAGATCGAACAAGGAAAGTAAAGTGTAGTAAAGAGTACAGTAAAGAGTCCAGCTCAACCCAATAAGAGGAAAGAAGGTAGAATCATCCAGAAACAAGGAGTAGGAAATGGTGAGAATATGATCTTCCCGTCGAGTCTTCGCTTCCTATAGTAGGAGAGTAGACTCGTCCAAAAATGAGAAACTAGACACGGAAAGAACGTGGCATACCTCGTGCATCTTCGCCTCCCCTGGAGGGAGAGTAACCATCCCCAAGAAGTGGGATACCGGAACAGGGTATATACATATCTTTATGCTCAACCAGGAATCCCGAACAAGGTTGTAAGGGGATCTCCATCCCGTAGCTCATTACAAGAAATGTGAGTCGCAAACAGTCCCAGAAGTAAAAAACATCGATGCCCAACATCCCGCACGTCTGACCCGAACTACAAGTCAAAGGGCTCAAACCACCGCACCTTGACACTATCTGATTTGGGCGGCACTGACTCGCCTGCACGGTTTTAGGCTGCATAACAAGGACGTGTCTCGGTGGGGGAAAGAGCCCCTCGTACATGAGAGTTACGAGTTATGTTAAACCGCACCTTGTCACTGCCTCGCAGTCGAGAGGTCTCCCCAAAGTCAAGTTCGTTCCATCACTAACCCGTACAACCAAGGGTAACGTTCTGGTAATCACAAAGGAAAGCCACAGACTAGCCTTGTAGAAAGGACTGAGTCTGAAAAGCCATTGGGTGACCCACTGCCCAGCCCTATTGAAGGTAAAACATAATAAGATATTGAGTGACCCACTGCCCATCCCTGCTGGAGGGTAGACCTGATATAAGCCGACAGGTGACCCACTGCCCAGCCCTGCTGAAGGGTAAAATTGGAAGAAGTTGACGGGTGACTCACTACCAAGCCCTGTTGGAGGGTAAACCCTGATACATCATCAGGTGACCCATTACCCAGCCCTGCTATAGGGTAGACCTGGAATAAGCCGATAGGTGACCCACTGCCCAGCCCTTCTTGAGTTTAGACCTGAATCCAGACAACAAACAACCCACTGCCTAGCCCTGCAAGAGGGTAGACCCTTAAGAGTCGTCAGGTGACCCACTACCCAGTCTTTGCTGGAGGGTAAACCCTAAGAGTGTCAGGTGACCCACTACCAAGTCTCTACTGGAGGGTAAACCCTAGAAGTCAGTGGGAAACCCACTGCCCAGTCTTTACTGGAGGGTAAACCCAGAACCACTCTGGCCATCTCTACTGGTTGGTACAACACTGGCCAACTTAACACGGAGTGGGTATCACACAACTACCCGACTCCAGAACAAAACCAGAAGAAAACACTCAACCCTATTGATCTAAAACATCGAGCGCAGATCCCGGGAAAAAAAGCAACCCCGCTGGTCAACAATCAAGAACAGAGGGACCCTCTATGTCGCGAGAAGTCAAAAGTATGCAAATAAGAACATGGCATGCACATGGGGCCCACACGGTGTGTGTCCCCAAGACAACTCCAAACTAGCGCACAAACATTCTCAGGTACAAACATCCCCAACGTGTACCTCCAAGCATTCCTGTATACTTCCAGAGTATACCACATCTCCAGGCCTAAGGATATCGTGCACACGGAACCCCAACGTTAACGTGAAGGGCATAAACGTATCTTCGCCAACTTGCTAGCTCAATGGGTCTGGCATGGCCAACCAAATATCTTTAAACACCAACATCACTCTCTCGAGAGTGCATGCGATCACATGCCAAGGGCCCGCTACAAACATTGTATGATGAACCACCACTAGTACACCCTTCATTCTTCCACATTTAATAAGATCCAGTAAGAGGTTCCACTCGCCTGAATAGATTACACCATTGTAATCCTCGCAGAAAAACATGCAAGATCGACTAGTTACTCCCCTGAAACTAGTATCCGATGGAAAAGTCATCCAACACCGCTTTATGCCCGAACGACGTCCCGTGATCCGGATCCTTGGCCCCAAAACCAGTCGGGCGCATCGCACCATTGTGATCCCCTCGGGAAAACACGTCAAAAGGACTGCTCATTTGAGTGCAGCAGATATCTAGAGAAAATGATGCATTCCGATGCACCGCACATGAGCGGTGCTACATGGGACCCGCATCCCGGTCCTGAAACACCACGAAAGGATTGCACCGTTGCGATCCTCTCGGAAAATTACACAAGATGGACTATTCACTTGTCCAAAACGGACACCCGGTGATAAAGCTGGAAATCAACGACAACTCCCAAAACGACCCTTGCGTGGCCCTCACCATCATGGAGAATTAAAGTGGGAAGATTGCGCCAATGCAATGCCCTTAGAAAAACACCCAAAAATGACTGCTCGCACGCCCCGAACGGACGACCGAAGAGGAAGTCGCTAAACGCAGTTCGCAGCTCAAAAGACGGCCCATGGGTCCCATGTCTCAACTACGGTATCAATGCCTGAAACAATACTGGAAAACTCCGACTCGACTCCAGGGTCGCAAAGCCACTGACGGCGCTCAATTCGGACAACGAATGTGTCTGCGCCGTCCAAAACAAGAATCTCAGGAAAAAGCGCTAACTACATAATAGGGTGTCATGCAACCAAGCCCCTCGTTTCGGGGATTAAAAATCCCAGAAACCATCTCAAAATATTCGTCGTATCTTAAGGGGCACATCGCTGTAGATGGCGTGAAAAACGGACGCCCGGTCTATGATTTATTAAATATAAACCATTTTCATAATAATAATAATAAAATTATTATTAACTTATCATTTAATTTTATTTTATTATTATATTGATTTTGTTTTTCAGTCAGCCTGTCGCCAGCCTAGGTCCAAAGACAGAGGTCTTCTCCACCGACCACACGGACCACCCCCGTGGGTCCCCCCTGCCGCTTGCTCCTACCGGCTGACGCCCATGCTGCCTCCGGCTCACGTCGAAGACAGCCGAAGCCCCCAGCTGGCCGTCTCATCGTCCGACCTCCTATCGTGCTGCGCTCCCCGCTCGCGTCGACTCCCTGGCCGCCTCGGCCGCTCAGACACCAGCACTGACAACCTCCCAACCTCCTCGCTCCCCTCAGACACCCGCGGCCATGAACCGCCTCCTCGCCGACTCGCCCGCAGCCTCTGCAGACCACCGCCGTAGGTCAGCCGGACCGCAAAAAAAATGTCGGAAACACTTGTTTTGCCTAAAAAAATACTCCAAAACCCGCTGCCTTTCGGAAAGCGTTTGCGATCATCTCGAGGCTCGGATTTCAAATCTGAAATATGTGTTGGATATGTTATAAAAACTACTACGCGTTGATGGGGTTTGTTCGAAGATTCAACAGAGATTCGACGATAGATAAGCAATTCAAAGAGGGAAGTAGGAATTGAAATACGAAGCAAGAACCCTACCCCGTGGGCGTATCCTGAAGTTTCGACGTCGATCTGCCGGCCACCGCACATGGAGAGGAGGAGGTGATAGAGGAGTGATTCTTGAGGGGCTCTCCTTGTTGAGCCTTCATCTGCCAGGGCGATCTAAAATGAGGAGGAGAGGATTGAGTTAAGGCTTTAAATAAGAATTAATTAATTAAAAAGTTTAATTAATTAATCCTTAATTTAACCCGCATATGAAACCCTCGACGAGGTCAAGGTTAAGTCTCCCCTAGGGTAAACACTACCTTCTGATCACAACAGCGGTCTTTTAATTTTAATCTAAGACTTTTATCAAAAGTTATTAAACTGTACGTCTGAGGCTGCCAAATTACAAAAACACCCCTGGGGCCATTCTTCACAGACGGACAACGCCCGTGAAGATTACACCCCTCCTAGGGTAAACAGCACGTTTCGGACTCAACGGTACCCTCGGTTTTCTCTTCCGATCTACTGTTTAGGAGATATTGAGTTTAACCATTAAATTGATAAATTAATTATTTAATTTGTACGTTTCACGTTCCGAAAGTGAGCGAGGGGTCCCAAATTTCTGTGCTGACATGCTTTATGCCGTTCCTAGGGTAAAAACCTAATTCTGGAACTATCCGTACACTCGGATCATTGATACGGATCACCTTTTAGGAGTTATACCATTTATTTGGCGTTCCTAGTGTGGACACACTAAAAATTTAATTCCGGCCACACCGGGGATTGAATCGCACGCCGTCTGAAGGAAATTCTCTGGAATAACATCACAAATATTCCGAAGTACTTCACAGAAAAACCTGGGTTCATAAATAATTCCCTCCATCAAGATTTTTGTCCCAAAAAAACAAAACCAGGGAACAACTCAGGGTACTATGCCCGCACATGGCTCTCCCATACTTAGAAGAAAGCTTACACAGTTCTGTGCCACCGCACACAGACTAAAGGATTTGATCTATTCACTCGGGGTCGGCCCTTGTGGATAACGTGCATAGGGGCACGCACACATCTCTTCAGGTAAGCCACACAGGATACGTCGTGCACCCACTTCTGACCTTGGGGTTAGAGCAAGGAGGTAGGGAACCTCTCCATCCCATTTCATGGTCTCAAACGGCCAAAAGGCTCTCAGGGGTCGCCCACCTCCCTGATCGAACCTCTGTGTTGCATGCCGCGACTGGAATCACCGCCCGCTCCTGGAACAAGGCCCGGTGATTCCCTCCTTCAGAATATCCATATGGTGAAACACCCAAGGATATCTGGTCATGCAAGGTTTCACAGTCGACGTCTCAAAACCAAGACTCTCTTACATGATCGAAAGGAGGAGTCCCTACCATCTACTAAAGAGAAAGGTTCCACGCCTTCTACCTTTCTGACACAGGGCCACACTGATGCCCCGCCTCACCCACGTAACACCTCAAGCAAGGAGCAGAGAGGAAAGCATTCCACACATAGAGTCTAAAAATTCTACTTCATGAAGTAGAAGAGCTGAAGAGCATACCTCTTATCAACAAATGCTCTGCAGGATCGTAGACATTCAAGGATCGTGGCTGTCCGTGGTCCCAACTTTCAGCTCCTGGAGCCTAAAGTGGGCCACCTAGTGGTGATGGGAAGATCTCGTAAAGTCGTCCCCCACTACCAGCTCCTCCCGCTCCTCTTCCAGCACCACCTCTCTGGGTACTACTCTGATCATCGTGCTGCCTCCGTTGTGGTGGTGCACCTGCTGCCTGCTCGAATCTCTTTGCTTTCCTGGTCAGGAACTCTTGTGCAAGGTGACCTCACCCATCACAAGAATAACACCGACTCGCTCTGGGCTGCACTGGTGCCCTCTGGTGACAGTGTGGTGTACAACCATGCCCCTGGGTTCGGTTGTTAGAAATCCAGCTCCATCGAGGTTCTGTTAATCGATGCTTACTAGCTGTGGAAGACGTCTTTGCTCCAACGTCCATACTGCCACCTCCAACTCTAGAACGTGACCAGGAGCTCTCTGTCACCAGTGCTTGCTCTATCACCCCAACATATGTGGAAATTCCCAAGGGTACTATGACAGTGCTAATCTCTCAGCGGAGACCCTGCTCAATCTTCTGCGCTTGGGAGTTGCCGTCGTGGGCCATGTCCGGGTAAAAGCATGCACAGTCTGAAAAACTAGCCACGTACTCGGCCACTATCATCCCTCCCTGCTAAAACAGAAGGAGATAATGAATTTGAATGGAGCTTAAGAAGGAGGGGAAGAACTACTCATGAAACAACTACAAAAACTCACCCCATGAAAGTGACGACTCGTCAAGAAACTGAGTCACCAGACTCCCCCAATGCCAAGATGCTCCACGAAAAAAGATCGGCTGCCAAAGTCACACTCCGATCTACCGGTGTCCGCACAATCCTAAAAAGGCAAACCACTATCTCAAACCAATCCTCTACTGCCTAAGGATCTAGCTCACCACTAAACCTCAGCGGTATCTAGCGCTGGAACTCGCGGAGCACGCTCAACCTACACTCAAGGTCAGCCTGCTCTGCTGAAGCTATCTGCTACTCAACAGGTGGGGGTGCTGCTACCGGCCCACCTAGAGAAAGGAGCTCACATGATGGGTCCTGGACTGAGGACTCGTAGCTCACAGGGTCGTCGCCATGCACCAAAGCTGGTATCCTGGCTGGCTATCTTCGCTGAGACATCCTGAATATTATTAAGGAGTGTCGCGGTTAGATGAGCATATATGTATATCAAAACAACAACAACAATGGGGAGCTGAATCAAGAATGATTGTCAAAGACTCAATCCTATGTGATGTAGAAACCAATTTTCCCTACAACAAGTGTCTCAACATGCCGAGTCGATAAGTGGGTTATCATGGTCCTGGTGATTGGATACGTCGACCACCGCACCATCACTAGAATCCCTGGCCTGAGAGCCGCTCTCGAGACACGTTAACACTGTTTCCCTAAATCCCATCCAATTCCTTTTTTGGGACGTCCGCACAACGTCCCAAGGAACGAACCACCTCTGATACAACTTTGTCACGACCTGACTCTACCCGGGCTCAAGCCGCAACTACCTCAAGCCCACCTCCATAGGCTAGGGGCTGGCGACCAGCGCCGAAGGCACAACAACTCGGGGAGGCCTTTACCTATGTACCGGTACACACACACGCAACACACTCAATGCAAATGTCCAGAGTAAAAGAAAATACAATAGGAGTAAAGTGAAATTGCTATATATAAACCACCACAAGTGAATCAAAATATAATTAGTACAAAGCAAGTGCTAAAGGTACACTGAAAAGAAAAGGGGAAAAACGTGCGCCCAACCAGAAAAGTGCCACAACCCGGCAACAGGTAAACAAAAGTAAACAGACTGATGTTTCCCCCACCTAGAACCCAACTCCGACCACCATACGTGTTCCAAGCTCCTAAACTCCTAAGATCCACTGAATTCATGACCAACCTGTCCATCATCTGTAAGGTCACACCAAGTGCGGGCAAAGCCCAAGCAGGGGTGAGTATAAAAATAATTAGCAGGAAACCCTGAAGGCTCGAGGGAGCATCAATGGAGGTACCGAAGGGTGAGCAGTAGATCGAACAGGGAATGTAAAGTGCAGTAAAGAGTACAGTAAAGAGTCCAGCTCAACCAAACAATAGGAAAGAAGGTAGATTCATCCAGACACAAGGAGCTGGAAATGGTGAGAAGATGAACTTCATATCGAGTCTTCGCTACCTATTGTAGGAGAGTAGACTCGTCCAACCACGAGAAGCTAGACACGGAAATCACATGGAATACCTCGCGCGTCTTCACCTCCCCTGGAGGGAGTGTAACCAAACCCACGAAGTGGGTACCAGAACAATGTATATACATATCTTTAAGCTCAATCAAGAAGCCTAAACAAGGTCGTAAGGGGATCTCCATCTCGTAGCTCATCCTAAGAAAAGTGAGTCTCCAACAATCCCAGAAGTAAACACCATCGATGCCCAGCATCCCGCACGTCTACCCCAAACTACAAGTCAAGGGTCTAAAACCACCGAACCTTGACACTATCCACTTTGGGCGGCACTGACACGCCTGCACGGTTTTAGGCCGCGTCACAAGGACGCGTCTGGGTGGGGGAAAGCGCCCCTCGTACTTGAGAGTTCTGGGTTAAGTCAAACCACACCTTGTCACTGCCCCGCAGTCAAGAGGTCTCCTCAATGTCAAGGTAGTTCCATCACTGACCCCTACAACCAAAGGGTCCCGCTCTGGTAATCATGGAGTAAAGCCACAGACTATCCTAGTAAAAAGGACTGAGTTTGAAAAGCCAACGGGTGACCCACTGCCCATCCCAACTAGAGGGTAAAACATAATAAGATATCGGGTGACCCACTGCCCAGCCCTACTGGAGGGTAAACCCTAATACATCATCAGGTGACCCAATTCCCAACCCTACTAGAGCGTAGACTTGAAATAAGCTGACAGGTGACCCACTGCCCAGCCCTGCTGGAGGGTAAACCTGGAAGAAGTTGATCGGTGACCCACTACCCAGCCCTGGTGGAGGGTAAACCCTAATACATCATCAGGTGACCCACTGCCCAGCCCTGCTGAAGGGTAGACCTAGAATAAGCCGACAGGTGACCCACTCCCGAGCCCTACTAGAGGGTAGACCTGAATCCAAAAAACGAGGAACCCACTGCCCAGCCCTGCTAGAGGGTAGACCCTCAAGAGTCATCGGGTGACCCACTGGCCAGTCTCTGCTGGAGGGTAAACACTAAGAGTGTCAGGTGACCCACTACCCAGTCTCTGCTGGAGGGTAAACCCTAGAAGTCTGTGGAAAACGCCCTGCCCAGTCTATATAGGAGGGTAAACCCAGAACCGCTCTGGCTATCTCAACTGGTTGGTACAACACTGGCCAACTGAACACGGAATGGGTATCATGCAACCACCCGACTCCGGAACAAAACCAGAGGAAACCACTCAACCCTTCTGATCTAAACCATCGAGTGTAGAGCCAGGGTAAAAACTCAACCCCGCTGGTCAAAAATTGAGAACAGAGGGACCCTCTACGTCGCATTAGGTCAAAAGTACACAAAGCAGAACACGACGCCCACATGGGGCCCACACGATGTGTGGCCCCAAGCCAACTCCAACCAAGCGTACAAACGTTCTCAGGTACTAACATCCCCAACGTGTACCTCCAATCATTCCTGTATACTCCCAGAGTATACCACGTTTCCAGCCCTAAGGCTATCATGCACACTGCACCCCAGCACCAACGTGATGGGCGTAAACGTAACTTCGCTAACTTTCCACCTCAATGGTTGTGTCATGGACAACCAAATATCTTTAAACACCAACATCACTCTCTCTAGAGTGCATGCGATCACACACAAAGGACCCGCTACAAACATAGTAGGATAAACCACCACTGTAACACCCTTCATGCTTCCACATTTAATAAGATTATGTAAGAGGATCCTCTCACCTGAACAGATTACACCATTGTAATACTCATGGAAAAACATGCGATATTGACTACTTACTCTCCTCAAATGGATATCAGACGGAAAAGTTGTCCAACACTACTTTACGCTCGAACGACGTCCCGTGATCCTGAGCCTTGGCCCCGAAAATAGTCAGGCACTTCGCACTATTGTGATCCCCTCGGGAAAACACATTAAGAGGACTAATCACTTGAGTGCAATAGATATCTAGAGAAAAAGATGCATTCCGGTGCACCGCACACGAGTGTTGCTACGTGGGACCCGCATCTCGGTCCAGAAATACCACGAATGAATTTCACCGTTGCAATCCTATCAAAAAAGTACACAAGATAGACTATTCACTTGTCCAAAACGGACACCCGGTGATAATGCTGGAAATCACCGACAACTCCCGAAACGACCCTCGCGTGGCCCACACCATCATGCTGAATTAAAGCGGGATGATTGCTCTAATGCAATTCCCTCGGAAAAATGCCAAAAAACGACTGCTCACACGCCCTGAATGGACGACCGAATAGGAAGTCGCTAAACGCTGCCCGAAGCTCAACAGAGGGCCTATGGGGACCACATCTCAACTGTGGTTTCAAAACCCGAAACAACACTGGAAACCTCCGACTCGACGCCAGGGTCTCAATTCCACTGACGGAGCTCAATTCGGACATCGGATGTGTCCGCACCGTCGAAAACACAAATCTCGGGAAAAAGCGCTAACTACTTAACGGGGTGTCGCGCCACCGAGCCCCTCGTTTTGGGGAGTAAAAATCCCCAAAACCATATCAAAATATTCTTCGTATCTTAAGGGGTGTGTCGCTATAGGTGGAATGCAAAATAGATTACATGTCTATGATTTATAAAATATAAACCATTATCATAATTATAATAATAAAATTATTATTATTATTATTATTATCTAATCATTTAATTTTATTTTATTATTATATTTTTTTTGTTTTTTGGTCAGCTTTTCGCCAGCCTGGGTCGAAAGACCCAGGTCTTCTCCACCGACCACGCGGACCGTCCCCGTGGGTCTCCCCTTACCGCACGCTCCCGCCGACCGACGCCCCTGCTACTGCATGCTCGCGCCGAAGACATGTTTGACATGTTTTCCCATACTAAAATCCCATCATTGGTATAGATGATCTCCGAGATAATTCACACATAGTTAATGAAGGTGTATTTGAGCCTATTGATCCCACATAATAAAATATTAATAAATCAACTTTTTGGTGTCTAGAAAAAATACAGTCTCTAGGATCCCCATCAAGACTCCCATCATCTTAAACTTTTAATTTCATTGGGAATGGTAAGTTTATTTTTTAATAGTTTTCTTGTGATCTCCATATGATTGTTTTGTTTTTATATTGTGAATAAAATTTCACTAATTAACATTGATAAAATGAAAATAATTCAAAAAAATTCTACAATTGTCCTGCATAGATGCCTTCCCCATAGGGAATTTCTAACCAAATGAAATAGAGGAACTTCTTTTACTGATGTAACCCATGCCACTAATATGGGGGAATTTTCAAATTTGGACCCATATATAATGAGAATTTCATATATTGTTCATCATTTGAAATAACATCATGGTCCCAATGATAATTGGAGATCCCTATTCTATGGTTTGAATTACCAGTGTCCTAATAGTAAAAATACTATAGATTCTCTAAGGAATTAATCAATATAGGGGAAATAATGTCTAATTATTCAAATAAAATATTTTATCAAGATTATTATGTAATAAGTGAAATGTATGGAAATAATTGTTTTATCCATAAATCAATTATAGATGAATAAGAAAATGTTATTTTCAATTGGTGAAATTTACTAGGAATACTGCCGCTCCCATTTGCAAATAATTTTAATTTTCTCCTAAGGATTATTTGACATGAGGATAGAGATTCATAAGATCAATAAAATAATTGTCCTTACAAATGATTTATAGATTATTGAATCAAGATATACAGTCCATTAATGATATTATTTAAAAACAAATTAGAAGAATATGGTGTCAGTGAAACCCAAATATCATATATAAATTTTAACAACCATAGTAGAACACAAATGTTTGAGAAATAAGAAGTGTATTCCACATAATGTTTATAAAAGAAATAAATATTTTTCATTAGGTCTTGATAAAGTGGGTGTATATAGAACTAGTTCATTAGAACATGTCCTTCTTGGTCTTCCAATGATCAATATACCGAAAGAGGTAGTCAGAAAATATTATCTTGACAATTTTTCCAACAAAATCATTTTGAAATATTATATATTGATTCCTCATATTTAAACAGTGTCTCTATAAGTGGATAAATGATTGATTACTAGATTTCTATATTCCTTATATACATTAATGTGAGAAGGGGTAATTATCTCAATAATAGAAATGAATTATTCATGATGTACCATGTCTGATCAATAGGCCTCGTGAGTTTGAAATACATAATGATTATTTATTATTGTATAACTCTATACTGTATAGCATATGGTTCTTCTTGAAATTTTTTTAATGAATTAATTGAGGTCATTTCCACATAATATCATGTTGTGAAATGTTTATTCCATCTTGTATGAATATATACTACTTGTACTGTTTATTTACATTTGGACATAAAACAATTTATTCCTTCCATTTCACATGGGATCTCTATTTATAGAAACTTCCTATTTTCAAAATAAATAATGGTGATTCAACTCATTATTTAATGTAACTTCACTTCATTCATCATGAATCTTAATTCACTAACCACATGAATTATGTTTTATTCAATTTTCTCAAATGTAATATCTCATGCATGATTATATATTTTATAAGTATCCCTATAGCTTTTCAAATTTTCCTCTTCCACCCAACAAATTTGAAAAAATTTATTTATGAATCACTACCAGTAATATTCCATGGCTAGAGATACACCCCACGTACACCTAAGAACTTTTATCCCAAAAATTGGGTCTCCCTTTCATAGTAATTGGTAACATGGTGTTGGATGAACTAAATAGACCCCCTAGAATGGTGTAAAACATAATCTCCTTCGATCCAATATGTAACACATTGCAGATGTTTTGGTTCCCAAAATAATGATATTTTTTTAACATCCATGTGATATTTTTAATAGTATGGAATATGTTTCCCCATTACTAATAGTCTACCTACTCACAATAGTAATCATAAAATATTATTCATTTCACACATTTTAATACCTGATCTATCTTGTCATATTAACTCATTTTAAAATAGTTCAAACTTATCTCTTGGTTTTATGTATCTTTAAATTGGAGACACTTATAGGTAGTCTCCAAGTCACATGGACATAACAATTATTACAATTTGGTCATAAGTGTTATTAACATAGAATATAATCATTGGAATTCCCATATATTTGAATTTAATTGAATAAAAATATCTTCTTTCAAATGATGAAAAATCACATGACATATGGTTTATCTATATTGAAATTAAATATATAATAGTTAATAATTATATGAAATCAAGATTCAGTATATATGATATAGATCAAAAGAAGGACCCCCCAGTTTATTAATCATTGATAAAAATAATCTAAATAATTGGTACAAATATTTTTAGGCCATTTCACTATTACCTTAAACTAGATGACATCCAATTCCTAGATGTATTACTATGAATTGTGTTTGACATCATCCTTGTCACATAATGACGAACTACATGAATTATAGACTATACCAAATGAATTTAATATATTCAGAGTAGATTATAATGTCCATCATTAACCTTATAAGATTTTTTATTCAATTTAATATAAAATCAAAATTCTCCTACTTCTAAGAATGATCTGCATGATATTTTTTTTCCTTGGTTATATTATAGTTATAGCTAAATTAGGCAACCCAAATTTCTTTTTTCACCTAACCAATGAAATAAAATTACACTTTAACAATATTAATTGTGTATTTAATCCTATTCTTATAGGATACTATGTGATGTATATATTACGTATCTTGTTTCTAGGAGAAAATGTTACATCCATTTAAATCCCCCTGGTGTATGGTATCCTTATTAATGTTAGGTCTTGCAATATTAGACTCTATATTTTGAAGAAATATTTTATATAAGGAATCCATGTATCTTTATTACTATTACTATATTATATAGGCTAATGTTTGGAAATCACATCCTAATATTAGTGTTAAATACCATTAATTACTCCATGAACTGTGATTATAATCCATGTGTTATTTCTTTATGACTAACTATATTATTGCATTTATCTCATTCAAATCATTTTATCTCACCCATGTTGCTATGTAGGATTCGACATCGTCTGCTTTAAAATATTCAAATATAAAATTCATCCAAATTTTCGTCAAATTTATGTGAAATAAATTTTTAGTCACATGATCTTCATCAATATTTAAAGGTTATAATCTATAAATAAAAAGTGACACAAAATAATGTGAGTTTAACAAATAATGAATTCTAGATTGATAAAATTTCACTTCATCATTGTTAAACCCATTCCGTTTGATGGCATTGAAAAAAATTAGAGTTAAAAAAATGTAAACAATATTTTAGGAATTCAAAATTTTCCATAGAAAAAGTTATTATATTCTCACATGAACCCCTATGTTTATGAAAAAGTTATATATGTTATTCTATTCAATCCACAAAGAACCCTATGTTGTTTCCGGATAATTTTTTCATTTATGACATGGAAGGAAATCTAAATTGAGTTTTCCAACCAGTTAAGTGATTGTATGCTGAAATAATTTAATGTTAGATCATTATAACTATGAATCTATTAAATAATCTATTTCATAACAGTTATGGTTCTCAAAAGATTCACTGATATCCATATCTCCATTGAACTACACCCTACCATTTAAAACTAGATCATTACCATCCTATCTTTGAAATCATTGAACCTCAAATTAGAATTCCATGAACCTTGAATAAATCACATTGGTCCCCCAATAAGATAAAAATATTGGTATCAATGTGATTGACTAATATAAATAGACCCTCAAGAATTTCATGCTGAAAATGATTTCTTTGATACACAAAATAATATATAGGGGATGTTTTAGTCCTGAAATAAAGGTTACCATTAATCACCATATTATATTACTCAAGGATGAAGCATTGGTTTCTACATCACTAATGGTTGAAATAATCCAACAAGTTCCAATATCCCATTTAGTTAATCATTATAATGTTATCATTTACCCTTTAGATAACCTAACTATTCATAGCGATACAAATACCCTTTGATGTTACACATTGTATTATAATACAAACATTCAACATAATAATATAAAATATTAATTCCCCCAAGTTCACATAATGGTTTGAATCAATATTGATGTCTAAAATGCCTCATTTAATGATAATCCACTTGAAAAATCTTGAATAATTATAATAATATAATTCTATTACAAATTTCATACTAGGAATATTATCCATATCCAAAGAACATAAATATAATGACTCAATGGTAAAATAAAAATAAAAATAATTTATATGCACCCATTCATGGGATAATATAAAACAACAATAAGATATTTATTCATGTTACGTTCTCACAAAAAATCAGAATAGAATATCCCACCCTTTGGTCATACACAGTCGAACCTAAAAATAATCACCTTTGGTCTAGAAATAATGATCATAATCTACATGCACCATCACATGAGTATGTCTAATTTGAACCATTAGAATATTCCAAATTAAAAATGAGTTTTCCTTAAAAATATTAACATATAGAATCCCTCATATTTGGTCAAAGATCTAAAACATTAAACACTAGAATCAGTGTACATATTGAAATACATTTAGGATATAATGGAAGTAGATATTGTACTCACATTTTTGAAAAACTGAAAGGGAATCATAGAAAAAACATAATCCACCTCTATCTAAGCATGAAACTTGTATGTCAATGGAAAAAAAATTATTCATTTCAATGAAAATAAAAGTGTTAAAAACATGAAAATTTAAAAATGGGTGACTTGAGAAAAATTATATTTCTTACCCACTAAGTATTTTCATCAAGGAATTAATAAAATTACATGATTAAAGTTAATACATATACTGATCATGGGGATCTAAATTCTACCACATCAAAATTTAATTTTATTATTGATGGGTAGATTAAACTAGAAAACTGTATGCAAAACCTTTTGTTCATTGTGTTTATTACTTTCGATGATTCATCTATGCGGACAATGGTACTCATCAAATGAGAAAAACTAAATTAATAAATGTTCTATCCAAAAATACCTTAAAATGATTTGAGTGATCTATTCTATTTAACTTAATTCTATTATGTTATAGGAAAATATATATTGGAATTCCTAGTGTATAGTTTTGCCTGTTCATATCAGTTCTTTCCTAATAGCTATTCAGTGTGATGAAGCCATAAATGTTTCATATATATATGATCTGAATATACATAGACAAATATTATTACGAACTATATATAGATTGATTATTATCCTCACATGATATGTAGTTATATCAATTTCACTTATAATGAATCATGCTATAAATTCCACATTTATTATATTCCATCTATCATCTTAGTATTTTGTACATCCGAATCTGGTTGTAGAATTCACTATTTTCCTTGTGATAGGATTTCAAAATCCTTGATTCGGCTATACCTCTACAAGAAACCAAATACTGAGAGTCTTTTATTCCATTAATAAATATAAAAATCTATTAGTCACCTACTCATATATAAAAGATAATAATCATTGATATAAATATTCTTATTAGAGATAAAAATATATTGACATGAAATTATACCTTGGTACTTCAATTCATTGAGTTTCAATCCTCATCTTGGTAAATTTCATCCCAATGTTGAGTATGTCCTAGAATCCAACCAGATGTTTAACTAATTCTATAGAGTGTCTTATTTTATAAGGAATTGATCCTTTTTTTAGGAATGAATCCAATGTAATTGGGTATTTGTTTATAAAAGAATGTGATTGAGACACATTTTCGTGATTTAAATGGTATTTACATCACATGTATTATAAAATTAAAACATTAGAATGGATTTATCTACAATAAATATTCAAATTCCATCACCATGTTCTCAATTATCTCTTACCAACTGTGACATCCCCTCTAAGGTTTCACATGCCCATTCCCGAAACTAGTTTATCACATTAACTCAGGAATTCCTCCCTGTATACCAAAGGCTGTAGACTAGTAGTGAGGGTCTAAAAATTATATTACATTGGGAGATAATTGCCTCTTTATCAATGAATCAATACATTGAATATAAATAAATAATAATCAACTAATGTAAAACAATAAATATAATAATAACATAATATATATAGAACAATATCACATTACGAAGAAAAATATGAAAAAAATATCCAAAACAAGTAAGTAGATATGATATTTTTTATATGTTTCATGTGTCAAATTAAGAACCAAAAATAAAGACACTACCAACCCCTAACAGGGCCCCAACATTATTTTTGGTTCCCTTAAACATTCTTCATCCTAAATCATCCATCCATCATATGGATCTTTATATTATGATGTCCATCAAACAAGAGGTATATGTGGGTACCGATCAAGCATCCCATGTATGGTATGAGTGAAACTCAGTAATCCAACACCAAAGGCATCAAAATAGAATATCTAGTATATAATAGTGTATGAATTTCAATAAAGAATTATGAATAATAAATAACCAAAAGATATTCAAATTTCATTATTATTTAATAAAAACCAGAATTCCTCAGTTTCACAATGACACCTGATTCATCAATACATTCTTCGGACCATGTCGGAGTGGAAACCATCCCATAAAGGGATATCCCATTTCATTCCATCATGTGTTTTCTATTAATTTATTCACTTCAATTATATCATTCACGTAATGGGAGACTAGATCTGCAGTTTGGGACCCATTGGGTATTTGGAGAAACATTCCCTATCTCACAGCAAATTGATCACATGTAATGATAAATATATTAGGGACCCATAGTAGCATTCTAGAACCGCATGGGTATTTGGTACATCATTCCCTATCCAAAGATCAGCCATATATATCACATCACATTGTTCCAAATTTCATACCATTTATCCAAAATTATCATAACTCATTATTTACTAATTTCAAAATATCATTTATTTAGAATTTAATGATTACAAATCATTAACATCATCTTTTTAAAACATCCTATGTTCGGATACAATCTACATAATTCCATTAATCAATAACATTTCATTAACCCATTTATCATCAATTACAAAATCCAAATTCCAACCAATTTCATTATCAATACATTTATCTATTTTATATTGTAATGATAAATTATTTGATAAATTGAATTTATGATTCAATTTCTCATTGTGGATATAAAAATTTCCCTATCACATACACACAATTAAATTTAAAACAATTGGAACTGACATTTTGACCATCACCCTTCAAATCATTGATGAACGATCATATATCCAAAACCCACCCCCTATATATAAAAATTCAATTAATAATTAGTGAATCAATCTAGGAAAGAAAAGATTGATAAAAATAATCCCAAAAAAATAGTGGTCATATGTATACACCACATAATCAGGATAATGATTAACTAACGGAAACCAATGAAAAAAGAAATATTATGGAACATTCTCACAAATCAGACTTCTAAAATAGAGGAAAGGATTCTCAAATTCACTAGGAATACATCATCTGTAGAGAGGATGAATGATAAAAGGATGAAGAATTATATAACACCTTCATTCCACCATTAAAATATTTACTAATGAAATTACTCTCTATGTAACTATTTTACAAGATTTGTAGTTTTTTAGATTATTACGTCAAAAAACCCATCTACTCGGGTAATATTTATCATGAATAGTTTTTAGAAGGTAATAAGATTATATAGCATGTAATATTGTACACAGACTATTTTTTATCCCAAATATCATCTTTTAATCTCAGAACTACTAGTAAATACTTCCAAACCATTTCTAACTTGAAAAATCATAGGAACGAATGAAAATAAAAGGGGGGAAACAACTAGAAAAGGATGGGTTCTAAGAATCTCCTCCACCTTATAATATATCATCCTCGATCTATACTCTAATGAATTTCTAAAATCATGAGGTAAAAAGGTCAGGCCACTGAGCCCACAAACATCCATACCCCTTTAATGATTCATATAGATCAAGTGCATATAGATATAGTACTCAAATTATCAGCATAGTATTTCTACACAACACATTCTCATGTCGATCCAGAACATGAATTTGATTCCCCTCAAAGGATGAATCAGAATGAAACTTAACATCATCAATAATGATCTTGTGAAAATTGGTCAAGGTGACACCACCAAAGATGTAACGCATGAATAAAATCATGAATAATAATATACCTTTGTGGAACATCAAGTTGGTATGCCTATTGCTAGATTCTCTAAAAAATATCAAAAGACCCTAAATTCTTAGGTTTGAACATTCCCATTACATGAATCCAAAAGTGACCTAATATTGGGGACAAGCTTTGAAACACGTGATCACCTACTATAAACACATGGGGTCCTTAACATTGACCAGCAGATGAATTATTCCTACTCTAACACAAATAAATATTTATTAAAATTAATTGTTCGTACTCAAATTTCCCTAAATTGAGAATTTTTACAACCAACAATATATCACCTACCTCCATGAAGTATTGATCGGATCTGTATAACCTACCTTAAAGGGCCTTATATGGTTCCATCTGAATAGATTCGTGAAAACTATTATTATAGTTAAACTCATCAAGTGCTTGGGGACTCTTATAGGGACTGATAAAGTCTAGGACACACACCTGTATCATATCCTCAATTACCTGTAATGTACATTCCAACATCCTATCAATCTGTGGGTATAATGCATACTTATTAATACCTATGTACCAAGAACCTTGTAAAATATCTTTCATTAGTGCGATGTGAATCATGAATCATGGTCTAAACATATTCTTTGTGGAACCCTGTATTGATGATCTAAATCCAAAACACACAAATCCCCCAACATATCCATAGATAATGTCTCTCATATATGAATTAAATGGGACACTTCATTTAGTAAGTCTACAATTACCAATATATAATCAATGTTATGAGGCATCCTCATTAGAAATACCATTAGTTCAATGGTATCATAATAACACTAACATTATGGAATGGGAAAAATATAAAGTAATTCACTATTCCATTGATGCTCGACCTTCACATTTTGAATATTTTTCCATCAAGTCATGAACCATGAAATTTATGCATTCATGCCCGACCAATAATATTGTCTACATATTTCATGGTACATTATCTTCAATCCCAGATTTGCCACCAACATAGGGGTATGAAACCCATGCATTATCTCCCATCGAATACACATAGGCATAATAACATGCCCATGAAAATATAATATTTCAACCTGATCTGTAGTCAAATATGATGGTAATAGCCGATATTCATGTATTTCTATCAAGGCCATACAATCTATAACCCTATAAAGCCTAACCATAATCTAGATATAAAATGTGGAATCAATTAATACTTATATGATAGTAATATAATTCTTTACCAACCTAAACACAACAATCATCTTAGCCATCAAGGTCTTCATCTTCCACTTGGAGCTAGACTCTAGAACTACCTAAGTATGTGTTTCATTCTCAATGCAATAGCAACACAATTTCTATTCTGGGCATTATACTGTAGATCAAAATAATATTTGTATATATAAATATAATCTCATTCCATATATACTTCTTTATATTTAAATCTCAATGTGAATGTATATTATTTAAATTGATTGTGGGATGTATACATTGTAAACTTTTCACCAAACATAAAATCTCACCAACACTTCAAGTCATAAACCATTGTAGCTAACTTGAGATCGTGTGTATATCTATTCTATTCACGAGGCATAAACTATCAGGACATGTATTACATAACATGATCTACCTACATCAAAACTTCACTTATTTCAATTACGTATGCATCACAAAACATTTTATACTCCAACCTTTTCTCATGTAGGATCAAGATCAGTTTAGTAGTCAATCACTTATTCAAATCCTATAAGGCATTATAACATGGTTCATACCATTCCAACATTATCCCCATCTTGGTTATTCCCAAATGAAGTCATCCTTGTGGTAAAATATATAAACCAATATTTAAAAATATCCTATTAAACCCATGATATATAGATATCAAAAACACTCTTCAGATTCTCTAAAGAAACCACATCCTACACCATCCCAAGGTCCACATACACACCTTCCTTTGAGAAGATCAAAACCATGAAATTTACCCTATCAAACCATCATTGGATCTTTTATATATTATCTTATCAAATATCACTCTCAATATACTAAATATTATTCCATGATATTGGAAACGATCAGCATTAGTCTTGGTGTACACCAAGATGTCATCGAAAAAAAGACAAAATATTGTTGTTGGTATAGGTGTAAGAGTTGTTTTATCGAGGAAATAAACACTATTGGGACATTCTTTAGTCTGAGAAACATCATTATGATAACATAAAGTCCATACCTACATATGAAATAATTCATTGGTATATTAGAAGTCCTAACTATCAACTATTGATACCATGTTCTCATGTTAACCTTGGAGAAAGCACAATTTACACTCAATTGGTGAATGAGATTTCTGATATTTGGGAGGGGATACTAGTTCTTCCTTGTCACCCAGTTCTAATTTAGTTAATCAACACATCATTGAAACTTCCCATTAGCCTTCATTTTAAAAAAGAATAGGGAAACCTAAGGTGGAATAGTCAAACAGATAAAACCCTTATCCATCAACTCTTCTATGTGAGTCATTAAATCTTAATTATTTTTTAGACCCATTCTATATCATGGAGTATATACTAGATAAGCTCATGGAATGAGATAAATTGTAAAACAAACATCTCTCTCAAGTGGAATCCCAAATAATTCCCAATTAAATACATCCTAGAACCGGTCCACAATGGGTGAAAATAAATATTGATTTACACCCCACATCATCATGAAAAATACTTCAAACCAAGTGGGTTATCTCTCCTCATTGCAGATTATTTAGCCTGACATGTCCTGCCTAGATATCCCACTCTCTACAATAAATACAATTTTCACCCTAATGAGAGTTAAAAGTTACACTCACACAGTAACAATCTATATAGGACTGATATTCTACAACCAGTCCATACCCAAAATCAATTCAATTAATTAACATATCAAGTATGTAGAGATCCAAAATATAATGATACTCCCCATCTTTAATAATATCCCCTTCATAAATAGATTCCTCTCAACCATACTCCCAAATGTGTATCGATCATCATAACCCCTTTTAAAAGACACCACTTCGAAAGTCAAAACATTCACAAGTTGAGCAGATATAAATGAATGAGAGTCTCTTGTATCAAATAATGCCCTAGAATGTGTAGAAGTTACATTAATAGTACATTATACTATCGATGGTACTTTCTATCTATCCACAAGTGTATGATGAACTACATGAAACTATCCTTCCCCCTTCTTAATGTTGTAGTCTGAGTCCACTGAGCTACACAATTTTAATAAAATGGATACTCTTTTCCATAATTACCACTTCCACTACCTCTATCATATCATCCATTAGTAATCCAAATACCCAAATTATATGGGGTATAATTCCCCTTCCTAGTGTATATACTCAGTTTGGATAATCCATCACTACCCATTGTTTGAAGGGTTATTCAATACCTATTCATATGACCCAACCCACCACTAGGTTGGTAGTCCACAGTTTGTCATAGACACTGGCTACTAATGTTCATAAATATACCACACTAGTGGAAGTATATTTTGTTACTACTCAAATTAGATGATACATTTCCCTCAAAAATATGATTAATATTTCCCTAATTGGAAATCTCAAAGCGATTATTCCAACTCTACGAATATGTAACTCCTAGTGTGATAGAATAAAACCATCATAATTCCACTAGATTCCTCCTTTAGGATCCCCTCTAAATTGAGATCCTAAATAAAAAAATTTTAAAAAATAATCCAAAATATATCAAAAAGTGTTTTAATCTCAAATTCAATCCCATACTAAAAACTCATCCCAATTGTTTCCACATCTACTACCAATGCTGGAATAAAGCATTTCAAATCCGTAAAGTATCCCGAATAGTCTATCAAAGACATAATTCCTTATTTCAACCTCATAAACTAATCATCTCTATCATGCCATTGGGTCTTAAGGTAAAAGGGCTCTAATAAATTATCTTATATATCTCTCCACTATATGTTCTCCAGCTATCCATCCCATTTATAGATGTCCCATCAAAACATTTTTTGACCAGGTAATATATAAGCTTGCAAATTGACTCCCATACCAATATGAATCTTTAAATGGTCATGGATCATCTAGATATACTCAATCATGACCGTAGATACCTTATTCCCACCATCTATGGTGAATTTTGGCAGGTGATACAACTTAAACACTCCTTTCATGTCATATATACTCAATCCAACCCTCCTTGGGTATCATTCTATAATCTACATAAATTGTGCAATGTTAAAATATAAATTATCGCATACTCCTTCAAATGGAACTATTGGAGCCTTAGTTTCCACTAATAGGGGATCATATCCATCAATATCATACTATCATTATATCATCATGTGTCATAGTGGGGACATATCTCTAAAATTATAAAAACTTGTATTAGAAAAAAATATTAAATCATTAACATTGTTAACAATATGGAATCACATAAACCTATAAATATTCATCAAAATTTCATAGACATATCGTTTAAACTATAGAATTACCACTACCCTCAACCATCCCTCACATGGGTCATGGATAACATAGGGTAAAAATTAAAGCATTTCAATGTTTATTTTTAGACACCCTTATATCCACATCAAATTACCACATTTTTCATCATTTAAAATTTCCAATTTCACATTAAAAATATTTTTATATAAGATTAATCAAATAAAGAAAATATTTTACGATTAATAGATCTCAAAAAATAAAATTTTTCTTTGTGTTCCTAAAATGAGGCATATCGCAATAAATCTGGAGTTCCCTGGATTGTGCATATATAACCAACTATCATATAATACCAGTCTATGGAGAAAAATCTTAGTAAAATAATAACATCACACAAATAGTGAACCAATCACGTTGAAATAACATTTAAATTTATCAAAAAACATTAAAACATTTGTATAATAATGGTACTTAGATTTTCTCCTACATAGGTGTTAACATCTATCATAAACGAGCTCATGACCAAGTTGTGACTAGGTATAATCTCTTATCTACCTTTAAAAAATAGTAATACAAAATAAAATTAAATGAAAAATCTTTTTATAACACTTTGTGACATCCCAACGTAGGTGCCACATTCCGCTACCCCGATTTGGTTGATCACATGACCTTAAGCGCTCTTCTAAGTATGCTAGAGGCTACCGACTAGAAGTTATGATCTAATATATATATATAATGATTTCATGTGGAGACTATACACCCTTTATTAATCTATCAAAACAATAGAAATAAATAAATAATATCCAAATTATGATAAATAATCCAATTAATAATACATTAATAAATACAGAACAATATTACATCATAAATCAATATAGAAAAATAATACACAAACCAAAACCAAACATATGTCCTTCGATATATGTGTCATGATTCAGTGAAATACAAAAAATATAGAAATTGATATTACCCAATTGGGTCTCAATATCTTATATGATTCCATTATCCATCCTCCAAACCAACTCATCAATCTAACATAGGGATCATTCCCTCAAATTTTACTATAAAAATAAATTCTATTTTGTTACTAATTAAGAATCCATAGTATGGTGGGAATACAACTATGTAGTCCACCACCCCCAATGTCTAAAATAATATTAAATCTATAATAGTGTATGAAGTTGTATAAATACTAAAGTACAGTAAACATGTAAACTGTTTTCATGTTACTTTTTTCATTAATTAACCATATAATTCCATAGGTAGTTGATGACAATCGAACCATAAATACCTGCATTATCCCATGGCGGATCCTGAACCATCCTACAAATCGATTTCACATTTCATTCCATCATGGTTTTCTATTATTCAATTAAATACAATTATATATTACATACAATGGGTGCCTATAGAAGTAGTTATGAATCCCATGGCTATTTTTAGCCAATGTTCTTGTCTAACAACTCAATGATCAATGTGTCAATAAATAAATTAGGGGCATAGAGTGTCAGTCTAGATACCCACACGTATTTTGAACTGGAGTCACTATCACAGAACTCATTCATAGACAAAACATCAAATGGATCCATATTTCTATCAAATTAATATCAAATATAATAATACATTATTCTCCAATTTCACAATTTCATTTATCAAGAATGATAAAATAAAAAATAATTATTTGCATCGTATCGTTACACCCAAGTGTGTCTATAATAATTATAATTCTATTGATCAACCACATTTCATTTACCAATCAATCATAAATTACATAATCCCAATTATACCTAATTTCATTATCACAATATTTACTAATTTCATAATTTCATTTTAAATCAAATGTTAAATTCAATGTTTGATGTAATATTTCAACATGGATATATAAATTTTACTATTACATACACACAATTAAAATCATACCTTTGTAAATAAATATTTGGACCACCTTCATTAATAACATTGATGAATGCTCACCCAAACACAATATACAAATGATGTAGAAAAGTTGTATTATAAACAAAACAAGAAATCAAGAGCCAAAACGATGGAATAAGATCAACCCCCAAAACGAAAAAGTGAAAAATGGTTCCACTGTATCATCAGAACAATGTGAAATAGAAGGATTCCAATTTAAAAAACGATTTCTGGGGATTAGTCTCACAAATAAGACATCCCAAATCGAGAAAAGAGTTACAAAAATTTCCTAGAATTCATACTATGTCAAGAAGAGGAAAATTGATCAAATATTAAAGGATATTACACCTATAAGGAACATTTAAAAAGGATGATTTGGAAATTAAATGGTGTGTAATTATTTTACATATCAAGTAATTCTATTTAGAGTATTTTACAAGATGACCCATCTCCACCTGTTATTATTTTCCCAATTAATTAATAAACCACATGTAACAATAAAAAAATGAATTTTATATTTTACGAAGAGATTTTATCCTCTAGAAACAGTAAATTAAATATTTGAACCACCTCCAAGGCAGTCCAAACAATTTCAAACACTCACCAACCCTTGTAGAAATAACATTAATAGGAAAGTTCATTGAAAAATGATGGGATATTAAAGAAATATATGGATAAAAATTCTAAAAAAAATTTCCTTGCCTCATTGTGTGGTTATAAGGTTTCCCCACATGATGTATACCATGTCTTTAACATGTTTTGGGAATAAAGGGTGTCAAAACCCTAAAACCAATTTTTTTGGTCCTATTTATCAACTTCTAGACCTTTAAGGAATGCTCTATTGTTGAACTATATAGTTGGGGCATAATTTATTTTCTAAAATTTCATTGGAATACTCTTAGAGTGAAAATAGACTTATAAATTAAAATATATAGCCACTTTATATTGGAATACTATTTGTCATAAATAAAATTTGATAGTAGGAAAATCCCATGAAGGATTATAAATAGTTGTTGGATTTATTATGGATGAAATTTGTATTAATTTAGGTTCTTCATGATTGAGTAAACATTTTGTGACCTCAAGAATTCTTTTTATTTTTATTCTTTATTTACAAGATCGTAAACTATCATGATGTTTGAATACTCCCATATTGAATAGAATTCCATAATGGTATGATGAAGAAACTATTTAATAGATATTATCTTTCATTACGATAATATGAATTCTTCACGATAACAATCATCCATCATGATCAAAATATTTTCTCCTAACCGTGAAATACTATTATGGTATTGAGCATCATTTACAGTTGCATGTAACTTCACAGATAGCTATATTCTATAGTTTCTTGAAGTGAATCATTATAGATACAGATATTTTATATTACCATTTAATTTTTATAAGGCCATGTATATTCTAAAAATATTAGTCCAATATGTTCTACAAATACATGGAATACAATTACATAAATATTTAGCTTCCATTTTTTAGAGAAAAAATTCCACTTTAATAACTACGATTTTATGTAATCCGCTGAGGTAATTACTAGGTAAAATCACAAGAGTCCCATTCCAGAATCTTTTACAAGAATAACACAATGTGATCTCTATATATAAATAACCATTTCATTGGTAATTTCATGAGGATTCAACATACATCCAACCACAGAAAAATAGTACATAATTGTCCATTTTCTTGAGGATCCTACATATTTCCACACCTTTAAAAACATACATAGAGATTATCATGAGTTGAAAATAAGGTTCCAATCCCATTAACCCCATTGAATTGGACCAATTATAGAAATCATACACAGTGAAACCCATGTACTTGGTTTATAGAAAACCTCTAGCTCAATGATTCCTCTTGAAGATTTATTTCCATGGATGGTTTGCGAAATCACATTATAAAACCCTATCCAAAAGCATCATTTTAACATATAATTTTATATAAACCCTATTTTATATATAACCCAATTTTGTATAACATTAACATTATATGAAATAAGGGTCCTCACAAGATTATCCTCTCCCTATTCTATATAGTGTGATGCATCCAACCCCAGGATGGTCACTTGATGGAGAAACACAATTACAGGTAAGTTAGATTTATTTTTACACAATATTTCATCCATGACACCTATCTAGACTCAATCAACATAAAATATCTTGTTTAATCCCTTTTCTCTATTAAAATATCAAAACATTCCTCTCTAATTAGGGCATATTTCATAGGTGAAATACCCTACGATATTCTAATTAATGACCTCATTTATCTTTAAACATTAAGAAAAAACACATTTTTGGGGACTCGTTCTAGGTGAAGGCTCCAATATTACCTTCTCCAATTTAGTTACGGAAAGAATAGATAAACTTGAATTGGTAGTTCATGTGTAATACATATATTAATGCCTTGATACAAGATAATACTTTAGGTTTGCTTACATTCCTTGAGAAAAGTTATTTCTCTTAGTTTCCTCAAAATACCATAACTGAGGTCACCCTCTAGAGTAAACTATAAAGGGATCCCAAACCATATTCCCAATACAATGACTTCTTGTTCCACTATTAATGTTAAAACCAGCAAGACCACATGATGCAAAACAGCTTCGTATGGTATGGATACATGAAATTCTAACAGTGAAAATCTAACTATGTTAGATTTTTTTCCTCTTAAATAGGATATATATAAAAAATCATTGATATTAAACCCCAACACACTAATATATATTTTGGGCCTCTGACTAGGTGAATGACCAAACCATTTTTTTCTTCCTTACACATTTAGTTACAAATATATATAAATGTAAACAATCATATATGGGACTCATATTTGTTGGAATTTTTAAACATGAAATATTTTATCCTAATCTATATACCAATAGATATTAGGGACAGAGATATATTTTTAAATTTAATTCCTCCCCATCCATTTAAAGGAACCTTTCTTCTAGTGGTCCTCTCACCATGAGTTCAAACTGAATGGAAGTGGTTTGGACTACATTACCTTTAATGGAACACTTTCATTCATTATCACATGACCATTTAAGGAACATAATGTTCCATTATGTGGGACCAATACACAATTGATATTATGCCTCTCATAGGGATATATAGGACACCCTTTCAGGTTTCTGATCCTAACCCCACAATACCTCCTACCATTATTTTAGGAACTCAATTCCCCATGGATAACGAAAAATTATAAAGTACATTCCTATATGGATTTAATCTATAGTGTTCTACGATGCTGGGAATAATCTATTGAAAATGTAATTCATGTATATATTGTTATAAAAATTAATGTGTTCAGTAAATAAATCTCATAATGGTAATTAGTGGCATTATTAATACCATAGGAAAGGATTCATAAAAATATATTTAAACTATAATATATTCATGATGTAGTGAATAATTACATATTAAAGAGTAATATGTTCCTAACTAACTATCCTCTTTATTATTTATCACCCAATTATTCATTTTGAAATCTCTATCAATTTCCTTCCTTTGGAATGAAGGTCTCTATCATCCGAGAATGAGGGCAGGTAGACTATGGTTTTAGAACTATTACAATAATGAAATAATGAAAATGAATCATATGTTATGATTCATTATCATGTTTTCAAGTTCATTATTTTTATAAATCATACAAAAATTAATTATTTTTAATTTTTTAGGACATTGTAAATTATTTATTCCTAAGTCAGAATGAATGTTAAGAAATCTATGGAAATTGATTATATAACCATTTAAATATCTAATGAGGAATTACAAGATTTCATAAATTATTAATAAAAAATATATAAATATTATCATGGAATATGTATTAACAATGGGAAAATACAATTCAAATTAAATAATTTTTTTATTATAATAAATAAAAAACATATTATATATAAAATCCAAATCCATATAGGATTCATTTATAATATTTCCTTGTATTTTATTTCTTTATAAATTACAATTTTTAATGAATCCAATTCATGTATTAATAAAATTAATTTTGATAATTAAATATATCAATCATCATTCTAAAAGTGCCTTGGATAATTTCTCTAAATATCATCCAAATGTTAAATTCATTAATCGCATCTTTGAAGACATTAATTAGCTAGTATCACAAAAAACATTTTAAATTACTATAAAAAATGAATTTACAATAAATAAAATGATTCGTTGAGTTCTATAACATGTAGATCTAAAATAATTATAATTATGGACTAATAACTAATATTAAACACAATACAACTCCATATACAACATAAGAGTGGATATCTTAATAATATGCAATTAAAACATACCACATATCTACATTTCAATCGTACATTATCACATACTATAAATATTTTAATGCTTATTTACAAAAAAAATACAACCACAATCCATTAGAATCATCATTGTCTTCGATACATAAAAGATTACAATGATACGAATATTAAAACTCAATCAATTATAAAAGATTTATCTTAAGGAATGAAAATATACTCAATATACAAAATTCATTCTAAAATTGTTTGGTCTCCACTATATAATAAACAATAATCCACAGTTTTAATGTCATATACACCCATTCCAGGCAAAATTACTCTAATTGTTGTTGTCCAAATAGCCTCAAGCACATCCCCTAAAACACAAGAGCCTGCTGACTAGCAGCGAGGTCATAGGTGATTCAGTGAGGATTCTATGACCTCAGCACTAGACTATAGCATATTGTATTTTCAAAATTATGAGTGGAAGCGATAATCCATATAATCAAAATTAAGTGTGCAAGACTGATATAAATAAAAAATGTAGAATACATCATATTTCCAAAATTATTTTTCATGGAATATGTTTTCTTAAAATAGAAAGAACATGAATACAAAATAGATTTAAAATACCAATTAAAAAATTAAAAAATTCCAAAATTACACTAGTAGAATTTAATTCTTCATCTTGGTCCCATGATATCATGCTCCCAATATAAAATTACGTACTGGAAGGAAGACTCTTTTACTTATCATTAACTATAATCATATAGTCTTTTTGGGTTTTAAACGTTGACCCAAATATTGTGTGAGAAATAATTACCAGTAGGAATACACCTACGGTATGATCCAATCATTTAGTGAATATATATATTAGGAAGTGTACAATACGGAATGAAGTAATAAAGGAATTACCCAAAAGTGAACATACTTAATCTACAAGTACTCATTTAATATCCATTTTATTTAATCAAAATAATTTAAAAAATTATATTTCATTTTATTTTATATTCTTCAAGACCTGTCACAAGCCTGGCATCCCCCATATAGTCATAAGTACATCAGATCGCTAAATAGTCCATCTAAATATGTATACGTCAATGCTGAATCCAAGATTGTTCTTTGGCCTAGAAGAATCATCATAAGAGTGATTTCATTTATAAATAAACTCATAACCTAAGACTTTACTTGAAATTCATATGTTTGAATTCGTGTATTTCTCTTGGTGTAATATCAACGAGCACCTTACTAGTCTGTCTAAGGAGAACCTCTCAAGAACCGATTATTCCTCAAGATTAGGCATAACGTCCAAGGCAATCATGTTTTTACTTAATATTCCTCAACAAAATCCTGAGTCTCACCCTTGTAATAAATAATGAAATTACATTTTATTATTTCCATGGAATTATCATAATAATCCATGTATCACTCGACATATAATTCTTTCCTCAATGTGTTTGTTCGTGGAATCCATCATTTAGATCATTGTATCACCCTTGGATTAATCTAGATAGATTGAAATTGATTCCACCTGTGGAATTTTAATATGAATACACATATCAATTAATGATCAAAATCATTTAATGAAGTCATTATCATTTATTAAATTTCATTTATCATTACATTTTCAAATCCATTAACAACTGTTATAACTCACCTCAATGTATTCTCACAAATTTTCCAACCTCTTAAGGCTAGGAGTTTCTATTACTCATACGGTAATTTTAAATATCACTCGGATCATGTGAATGAAAAGATAATTCATAGATGTAAAATAATTATCCTCACATGGGAAACCCATTATGAAGATCAATTAATTTCAAACAAAACAATGCTTATCATAGTCTCAATATAACTTACATGGGAAATTCTATTTTATACAATTCTATATCAAACAAGAAATTTCAAAAAAAAATGAAAAGGTTCAAGTACTATATCCATCACCATTAATCCATTTAATTAAACTTCAATCATATTTCTTGTTCAATTCATTATCAAATTCAAATTCAACATCACATGCATGGGGTAAAGGGGCACAACAAACAGTGTCCAAAATAAAATGCAACAATATGTCCACTTATGCCAACAAACCCAAAGGGATGGTATATTAATGTTACTAATCATATAAAAATAATTAATAAGTCTCTTAAGTAAGGATGAATATGATGAGAAATTTTCGGGATTTAATTTCACTACATGATACAACTAGGCACTAGGATAACAACATGACAACATATATAGAAATCCTGACATTGAGCAAAAGGAATGAGAATGCCTATATTAGTTTTTTCTAGATATATCTTCCAGTATCAGGATATTATTCATCCTAGTTTGGCATTAATATAAATAATGGAATAATAATGAATAATTAAGGCATATGAGCCAAAATCCAAATAGCACAGCTGATAACCAGAAGAATGGAATAATATTAAAATGTAATTAGGATCATACCATTGTAGATCTGATTTGTGCACATGATTTGGAAAATAATACATGTGTTCTTATAGGCTTTGGGAGTACCTCACAATTTCCCACACAATATACTAACTCTGCCAAAACCATATGAATATCCAATATCATGTTCATAAAAAACTATTGTCCTTGTTGCACTATTGTGTGTGCCAATACACAATGTTTGTACTCACCATGTGACCTCCTCCTTTCACCCAAAACATGGGTTTCAGGCTCTAGACCATCCATGAACAACCCCAATCCCTCCATTAAATCAACAAGCATCCATAAAAGTCCATAATTAATCATTTAATCTAAATATTGAATAAATATAATGAATACACAACTCAGATAAGGCTTGAGTGTTTATAAACACCTCTTAAAGTAATTAATCCACTAGTTTCCATCCTAATGGTGGTGAAGCATGTTCATAGAAATTTATAACAATTGTGATAATAAATTGACCTCCCTCTTGTAGGTCTTGTCCTGCACTCAACCATGTTTTTATAGAATTCATACTGATGAAATGGACCGACCTTAAAGAATTTCCTGACATACTGTGGCGAGAGATTAACCATTTTCCTAGTCATATTGAATACCAACATTGGTAATACATTTAGGAAATCCTAATCCTAAATATCTAACTCCAGAATTTTTTAGTAAATATGGATATAAAATTTTGGATTAAACTATGCAATAAATTTATGCTTTCAAATCAACTTCATCGTTTGATTGGTCTCCTAATCAAGATGATGTCCGAACATAGTTTCCTCCCATACCTATAATCAACACAAGGGTGATGTAATTACCTAACCTAAAAACCACATATGGAACCTACTTTAAAGTATCATTAATTTTATAATTGTATGAAAATTCAACTATGGGTATATATATCTCCAAAGAGACTCTAAAATATTGGATTCATGCTCGCAGTATGTCCCCAGGCACTTGAATCGTGTCCTATAAATGGGCATCGGTCTCGGGGTGGTATGTCTTTCATAGAAAAACACATGTACCCAAATTCTTCAATATCCCTTTCTAAAATCAAGAATTAATCCATGAATCACTCTCATAAATAAGTTTTTACAGCACCCCATAGAGCCAAACAATATCTTGGATGCACAATCTCCCAATCTCATCAACATTGAAGGTCTCTATGATCGATATGCAATGATGAACCATGGAGAGCCTATAAATAACAACCCAAATAACATCATTACCTCAATGAAAACATTATAAACTCACCACAATATCTATCATGACATCATTAAATTTCCACTCACGAATAGATATCAGAATTAAATATCTATTTCGCCGCTGGTGTTCCACCTTCACAGATTAACATGTGAAACACCTCATGAAAAAACCCACTACATCTTTTTTCATACATGATCACTAATATCGATGATAAAAATTTCAATACATCTTAGTGGAAACTATGTGAACTTCCCTAGATAATGGATGATAATCACATATCAACTCCTCATGCATGTATGGAAAGACCCGTAAGTGAACATGTACTCACAAGATATCATCCCCACATACATTACACCTTGGAAGAGGGTCCTCACCTATCACACACTCTCATTAAACTAGGCTTTCTAATTCTAATAGATTCCTCATCATCACTACATCATGAACAATATAGGGAATATATAAAGATGATGATAAAATAAACTCCAAAATCCATTCACATATAAGTGCATCTCAGAGAAGTAACCCATAATCTTCCGCTCTTTACTATCCTACTACACTGCATGTATCTAAGTCCTCCTACTTAGTGAATCATCCAATGCATTTTTTTTGACCCAAAGTTTATTAAATGTAAATTAACATCTTATTATCATATATAATAATTACTTGAAATCCCAACACAATAAACCACTTTGTTCTATGTTACCTTTAAACATGATATTGTCACTTATGTGATTTGAATTTTAAAAAGCTTAAATACAATATTGTGATCAGAATGTTTTTTGGATTTTTATTAGAACATAATTTTCGATGAATAGTGACTAAACCTTATAAATAGTAATGTTACCCTTATCGATAGTAATATAACCGTTAGGAATATTAAATCATCTATGTGAATAAGTAACCTTAAAAATAAAAATATAAATAAAACTTATCCAAATTAAATAATACAATATGATATTATTTTATCATAGTGTTGGTATTTTTGTGAGTCATGTATATTTAATTAAATTTTTTTGACTAATTAAATAATTTAAATAAAAATTAATTTTCATAAAATGTACTAATAAATAAGTATTTTGACGACTTATGATTATATTATAATAGTAAGACACCACAATTAATTTCTCAAAGTGTACGAAAAATATTTTTAATATAAAAATTTATATTTTTCAAGTAAATTAAGAATTTAAATAAAAAAATCATAATTCACTTTGTTAAAAAACTAACTTCATAAAATTGATTACAATTTTTACTTCTACATAACAAAAAATTGTTGGGGTGAATCTTTTGGATTTTTCTTAAATACATTATTTTTTGTGAATAGTGAAATATGGTAATTTGTTGTATATATATAATATATTTTAAATACACTATTCATTGATTCATTGATGATGTAATAACATTGGGATAGAACTAAAGTGCACATATTATTATTTTTTCATATGAATCAATACTATTTCATATGATGAGTAAAATAATAAAATAATAAAAAAAATATCTAGAAAAACCTCATCGCATCCAATATAAATCGCCCTCGGTCTGATTGAAAATTAAAATTTTTATTGATTTGAAAATAACACCATAAAATAAAACCATGAAAAAGAAAAAAAACTTCTTGGTGTTCTAATGTAATGTAATCCCATAGCATCATTGGCAACAAATTCCATCCCCTCCTTAGGATAAGAACCCAAGCATAAGAATGAAAACATACATTGATTTGATGATGCCATAAATTCCAAAATGACTACAACCATATTCCCCTCCGGACATATAAGAGATACCTCAATGTGGTTACCCATGAGTGTATTCTATTATATGATAGTATATGTAATCTTACAAGGGATATTATCCTTACCTAATAGAGCATTACACAGAACCATGGAATCCATCTCCACCATCTAATGGTTGATCTTCCTTTCATTGCATTCCTCAATCCCAGTAGCCATGGTTATAGATTCTTCATAAATTACATCACTTATTTTATAAGAGGCTAGTAATTCTGTAATAACTGAATCCATCTGATCTCTCATGACCCCAACCTCATCCCCCGCTTATCTTCACTACTCTAAAAATTTTTCCTTGTATAAAATATAATCAAATATCTCTTTAATTCCCCACCTACATCAAAAATCCCTTGGTCACATCAAAAAGAAAAACCATATCCTTAATGATGTTTTCAATGATGATATATTCAATAAGTTAATTCTTCTTTTCATTTATTTTATTTTCATTAAAATTCCATTATTTTATTTTATTCATTCCTCACCTCATTTAATACAAATTTTATGATAAAAACAGTACCATCAATGTAATATAATATTTTTATAATATTTGAGTAATTCTTCACCATCTCTCCTTTCCCCTACTTTTATACTGGAAATTAAAACACCATCCCAGATGTGTCAATTTATCACATTCCATGATGAAGGGTTCTCAATTTCTATTATCATATTCAATTACGGTTAGGAAACCATTTTTGTGGTTGAACCAGACAATAATATTTTTATTATGTGTAATTTAAGTTTATTTAATCTTTTTTATAGATGATAATAATTTATAATGAAAAATGTGTTCAATGTGATCAAGAAACAACTATTTAACAAAAACAGTTATCAATAAAATCTTAATTAATTTTTTATCTTAACTCCAAAAAACAAAATGAATTTTATAAAAATGTAATATAATTTATGGTAACTAATTACTTATTTCTCCGATTATGGACAACAATTTTGATCATACATGTTTATCCGTACATATATTTATGTAATCCAATCATCAAAACGAAAGAAATAGACAATGAAATTTAACCTCGCCACCCATAACAAAAGTTATGAATGAACTTAATAAGGTTATAAAATAATCAATTACATAACCAATAAGTTATTTTCATATTAATTAATGAATTTAATTTAGTTATCCCAGACATTAAGATCAAGGGAATAACACCTACGATGTTATGGTAATAGATTCTAACCGAACCTCCATTATTCCTTTGGGTTGCTCTATCTTTATTTTTAGCCAAAATTAGTCATATGGTTATTTTATGTACATATTCAAAATTTTTGGTAAATGGTATATACTAATTTATAAATATCCATTCATTATTATCTTTCAGTAATATAATTGTTTTCCTGTGGAACCCTCCTTAATATTTCCGAATAAGTAAACCTATTTTAAGGGAACATATTGAGTTCTTACACAATTTGAAGTGAACACTGTCATATATTTTAGGACACAATTGTTTTTATAAAAGATGTATCTTTTATTATGAAATCATTATTGGTTCATAAAGATTATAATCAAATAGATTATTCCAATTATTATTTTAAATTCTATTTAGTATTTTCTTTAAAACCACACTAAAATGTATTAATCCTAATTTTTTTTAAATAATCTTTTTACATATTATGACCTATGTTTAAAATCAATTACCATGATATATTCGTTTTAATTTAAATTTATTTTATAATTCCATTTTTTGATAGACACTTATATGATACACTAATTTATTATTCTTTATAACATGATTGTCATACCCATTTCATTCAATTTGTACCCTTATGTTTATGTATAGTTGAGTATGTATTGTTTTTTAGATGGAAAGAATAGTCCTGAACATGTTATGAAGGGTTCAAATATATAGCTCTCCAATTAATTTGGTAATTTTTAGTCTCACGAGATGTTATGTGAAACGGTCATGGAGGTTATCCTTGAATCATGTAAACTTTTGCAATGGTCATGGTGGTTTATCTTGACTTGTGATCCCCATTGTGAAAGAATCCTTGAAACATGATAATGTCATGTATAATTTTACAACCACATAACTCTTACTCCATGATTATATCATCCCATGTTTTTATGTTATAATTTCATATGTTCAATCTCTTTTCATATCATTATGTAATTCCTTCGATCTCATCTACTATAGATTTATTCTTAGGTTTATTACTTTTCTAGGATTTTAGTTAATCCCCTTATTCATGTTATCCATAGGTTATCCTATAATGATGTTTGAGAAAAATGTAAGTTAGGGGTTCTTTATAAATAATAAATAAATAAATGTTTTATTTAGTCCCTTGTTTTACATTTTATGTAACTGGCCTTCCGAGATAGTAGAAATTAAGATCATTGTTTAGTAATATGATGCATTATTGTGTGTAAAATAATGTAATGATATGTGTAAAAGGTTATGGTTTATATAGTTGATTTCAGAGTCATGGTTCAGTTATATATGGATATTTTGAATAGAGCACTTTATAAAGAAACTTAGGTATGAGACTAGGTATAAGAATACATCCCTTAATTTTGGTAAGTATAGAGTAAGTGTTTAGTCATGAAAATAAATACCTATATTGGTATAGACATGTGGATGTGGTTCTGGCATAGATGTATCTAGTGGTAAACCCTAAAAAGATAGTTTTCAAAAATAATCATATAGGAACTAGTGAATGAAAATGTGTCTTGTTCCACTCCTGGTGTGACACTCACACGGGATATGCTTAGGTAAATTCATAAGCTTAATAAAAATATTTATTAAGGGAAGAAAAATAAAGTGACCATAAGAATACATGATAATTAATAGATCAACGATATCCTACATTTCAACCTAGTAAACCACGTGGTTGTATATAATTTTTCTTTTTGAGTTTATCCTTTATGTTTAAAGTATCCATTGTATGAATAATATCAATGAATTCAAGCCCTATAATTGTATGTTATTTTTCTTAGTTAATGGTAGTAAATAAAGAAACACATTCAATAAACCAATGTGAAAGGGAATGTGAATATTTCCTTAATGATATCCCAAATCTGATGGGAACAGGTGCTAAAAAATTTATGAATGTACTTGCTCAGCTGGCTCAATTTTTGAATAATAACCTGAATCATGTGTAACACCCAAATCCTCCAAGAAAAGTAAAATATCCCTCAAATCGTTATTTTGAAAAATGCCACCCTTGTTTAGTGTAAATTCTAATTCACTCCTCAGGGAACAATCTATTAACTCCATCAAAAATACATTCTCTATCCTCCAGTGGGAAGAATAATTGAAAGGCATGATGGTGGTCTATAATTTTGATGTGGAAGCTGATCAGTGGTGGACCCTGATCAAGAATACTATTTTCTAGGTGGAAATGGATTCCATGTATTGGAAGGAATTGAAGATTTTTTTTCAATAAATATTTTTCTGAAAACCTCTATCTCATGATGGAAATAGAGCTCATCATACATAAAAACAAAGAAGATGAATACATCGGGGCGTAAGAAGAAAACATAAAAAGTCTTTCATGATTCTCCTCTGACAGAGTCATGAACACCAAGAGAATGGTGGATCACTTTTTTTGCAAACTAAATCTAATTCTATAAAAATCATTGATGATTCATGTCTTCGGTAATTATAATGATATTTTACATTGATCCCCCAAGGATGAAATGAGGATCATAGACTCTTAATGGTTTCATGGTACTAGTTAAAAAATGATTAAAATATGTTCTAATATGGGTTGTTTGGCCAATAAATCCCATGATGGACGAATGATTAAATATCCCATGAGTCAAAATTGTGGGATGAAGCATTCTAGGAACTGACAAAAGGGAACCCCGAATTGCATCAAATGTGGTATAATGGGACATCGTACAAAGAAATACTATAGGGATATAAAGAATCCCCCTAATATTGAAGATTAATGGAAGGTCTAGATAAAGGATCATTATGTTGGGTAGTGTTAAAACAACAAGGAACATGTAAATAATGAAAATAATTTCTATAATTTAAGGGTTGTTGGAGGAATACATAAAAAACTCCATGGAAACGTGGAATGGATTATTCAATCACTATTATTTAGCCGGATCCGAAAAATTATGTGGTGATAGGTAATCTTCTTATTCATTCAATAATAGAGAGCATACATTTGGATTCTAGTTTTACACATTCTTTAATATCTTCAATGTTTAGCAGAACAATTCAAACAGTAGATCCTAATTTTGTGGTTGAGTTATCTGTGAGAATAGAAAATAGGTAAATTATTGCATCCAATTTTTATAACATATTCCAGTTAACAATTCTGGACTGAAACACCCTGCATATCTATTGAAACATACTTTACTGGAGTTATATGTCATATTTGTCATGTATTGGCTATCTTTATTCAAAGACAACATCAACTGTAATTAAAGGGAGATCACTCTTCACATCTCGAAGAATCGTCAAATTTGTTAAATGTTTAAGGGGGAAGATGAATATCTTTTAGAATCACTATATCAAGTTTGGATATTAATGCATTATGATAAATCATTTCTATATCAAAATATTTATACACATTAGATGATAATACTAAATGATATTTCAATTGTGAGGGATAACACTGATGTAGTCCCTGAAGATTTTCTGATTCTTCCTCATGATTGGGAGGTTGAGTTCTCAATCAAACATATTCATGGATCTCTTCCTATTCCAAATAAAACGTATAGAGTTTCCACTGTTGATCTAGAAGAGCTGAAGAAGTAGTTATAGGATAATATGGATAAGTGTTTTATAAGCCTGAGTGCTTCACCATGGGGTTCACTACTCCACTTAATCAAGAAATAGGATGGATCAATGCACCTCTTCATTTATTATCGTTATATTAATAAAATAATGTTAAAGTATATGCATCCCCTGCTATATGTAAATAACTTGTTCGATTGGGTCCATGGGGATGTTATTTCTATAGGGTTTACTATCAGACAAGATATCTCAAATTAAATATGATTAAAGAAGTTATTCCCATAAATGCCTTTCAAAATAGTAATGGACACTATGAGTTCAAAGAGATGCCCTTAGGACACAATAATTCTCTTGAAATATTGAAGGGTTTAATTTATAGATTCTTTAGGTATTTACTCCATAAATTTATTGTAGTCTTTATCGATGATATTCTGATATACTCCAATAGAAAGGTGGAACATGAGGAGCATTTGAATACTGTGAAGATGATTTGAAAAAAGAGAAACATTATTCAAAGTACAATAAATGTGAGTTCTTGACGGATTATGTATAGTTCATGGGGAATGTTATCACCAGAAAATGAATATATGTGGACCCTTATAAGTTAATGGCAAATGAATAGTGTCTTAAGACAACAGCTGCAATGGATATCTGAATCATTATATGTCTAGATGAGTATTATCATTGGGTTGTGAAGAACATATCCTAATTTTCAATCCCAATGACCCGACTAGCATGGAATGTAGTGAATTCCATATTTACTCAACAATGTGAGTAAATCCTAATGGGGCACAAAAAGAGTTTTATCATTGGTCCAGTACAAACACTCCCAAAAGTAGAGATATCATTTTAAGGTAATGTGATGCTTCAAATAAGGGCATAATCTTTGTGCTAATACAAATTGATAAATTGATAGAAAACACCTTCAGCGAGTTGAAAATCCATGGGCAAAAATATCCCAGGCATGACCTAGAGATGGCATATGTGATCGTTGCATTGAAAATCTACTAGAACTATATCTATGGGAAGAATTATGAGATATAAAATGATCACAATTGTCTAAAGTATATATTAACATTGTGGGAGATTAATATTCACCAACGAATAAGGTTAGAGAATATCACTGATTATGTCTTCTCAGTCAACTACTACCACAGTATGGCAAATAAGGTGGAATATGATCTATATTGAAAGGATCTTGCATATCTATTAGTGTTGAGAATCAAAATGGGTCCAATCAACATAGATTGTTTGAGGATGGACATGGGAATAGTTAAGGGGGAAAAACATATATACTATATCGAATAGTTTATCAACCATCCATCATGGAGAAAATAAATGATGCTCAATGAAAAGATGTTGACATTTTAAAATGGGTAGAATATATTATAAATGGTAAACCCTCTGAGTTCATGATTAATAAGGAAGGAGTTGTAAGATTTGGGTCAAGATTATGTGTACCATCTCATGCATAGATATATCAGGGGATTTTTAATGATGCACATAAGTCAAACATTATATTAACTTACAGGGCACAATGATGTATTTAAAACTTTGAGAGATCTTTTTGTGGGACAATATAAAGAATAAGATTGCAGAATATACATTAAAGTGACTAGTATGTCAAGAAGTGAAGGCTGAAATACAGAAGTCTAAAGTAATGATGCAACCACTTCCCATACCAACATTTACGTGGGAGGACATCACCATAGACTTTTTCACTAGGATTTTATGGATATATAGAGGAAACAATACTCTATTGGTTATTTTGGACTAGCTTACAATGGTCACTCTCTTTTTCAAAATTAGAGAGGACATCTCATTGGAATGAAATTCGTAGATTTATATCAAAGAGGTGATAAGACAACATTGATTACCACTATCTATTTTATCAAATTGAAATCCAAGATTCACCTCACAGTTCTGGAAATGTCTCTAACATGATCTATGAAATGAACTAAATTTTAGTATGCCCTATCATCCTAAAACCAATGGAAAATATGGGAAACCAATTCAGACATTGTAAGACATGTTGATAGCTTGTTATATGGTCTTCAAAGGAGGATAGGATTAAATTCTTTCTCAAATTTAAATCTCCAACAAAAATAGTTTCCACTCCAGAATCAGAATGGAACCACATAAATCCATTTATGAAAAATGGTGTAGAACACCAGCATGTTGGGATGAAGTCTGTGAGTGTACGATTCTTGGATATAAAATGGTCAATGAAATAGTGGATAATGTGAGAACTGTTGATCCACACAAAAAGTCATCCCAATGTCTAAAGAAGAGTAATGTGGAAAATCATTGACTAGAACATGAGTTATAAAATTGATACATGGTATTCATCCACATATCTCTATTGAATAAGATCATGACATTTGGAAATAAAGTAAAGTTAAGTACTTGTTACATTAGCCCCTTCATGATTATTGATCGTGTTTGAGATGTTTCATAAAGACTGGAACTTCCAGATACCTCATATAAAGTACATGATTCCCTCCATTTATCCCTCTTAAGAAATTACATACCAGATCATTCACAGGTTCTATCTTCAGATGTGGAATAGATGGAGATTGATCTTTCATATGAGGAGCATCCATTAAAGATTATGGATCAAAGAGATAATGTTCTATGGAACCAGACTACTCACCTGGTCAAAGTGCTATGGTGGAACCAAAATTATGAAGAGTACACATGAAAATTAGAGGAGGCAATAAAGGAAAAGTACCCAAACCTGTTTACGACAACGAATGTAAAACAAAATTTCAAAAGAAATATTTTATAAGGGGGAAGAATGTAATGACCCAATGTTTAATCAATGGAAATTCCCTTATTATTTTCATATATTATAATCACATAAAATCAAGACACAATGAACTAATAAGTACAAGGTGACCGTTGAACAAAAAATTGTCACTTCTATGATTGAAATTTCTAAAATCTGACATACATGGTTGCAATTAGTAATATGTTTGATGTCCTATCAGATAAAAATATTTTCAGTGAATAGTAAATGTCCCTTATAAAAAGTATTGATACCCTTATGAATAGTAATACAACCTTTAAGAATAGTAATTCATCAAATTGAATAATTAACATAAGCAATTAAAGTAGAAATAAAATTTATCCATTTTATATGTGACAATATAATATAATTATATCATTTTGTTGGTATGTTTGCAAGCTATATATATTTAATTAATATTTAATGATCAATTTAATAATTTAAAAGAAAACTTATTTTAGTAAAATTAATTAATGAATTATTATTTTGTTGACTTATTATTATATTATAATTTTAGGTGACATTATTTAGTTTTTCAATGATTTAGAAAAGAAGTTTAATTTTATATTTTTTATTTTTCTTAAAATTTATGATTTTAATTAAAATTTTAATTTAAAATATTTAGAAGTATATTCTCATAAAATGGGATTTATTTTTGAATTCTACATGTCAACAAATTATTGAGGTGACGTTTTGAGATTTTTTTGAAATACATACAATTTCTGTCAATAGTAAAATACGATAATTTGCATTATATATACATTATATGTTAAATTAACAATTAATTGACTCATGGTTGATGTAATAACTATGGTATTGAACTCCCATGCACATATTAATATTTTTTTACTTTCATTAATACGATTTATTTTAATGAAAAAAATAATAAATTAATAAATTAAAATTTGAGAAAACCCTCCACTCCTCAATAAAAGCCAACCTCACCCCCTCTTCTCTTCAGTCCTCTAAAGCATTGTTCCTTATTTAAATTATCTTTAAATATAACTTGAATCCTCCCTCCTATGCCCAATATCACTTCATATATTCAAAAGATCAAATAATCTTCCATAAATAGGTTCTGAAGGAATATATATTTTAAAGGTAAACTCATCTTCTCATTTCATTTATTTTATTTCAAGTTCCATTCTTTTAATTCTTTCATTTCTCATCTCCATTCATCCAAAATTTAGGATACCTCCATATATTATAATTAATTTAATGTTTTTATGATAATGTAATATTTCATCATCATATATATTTTCCCCTACCTTTACACTAGAAATGAAAACACAGTCCGAGATATGTTAATTACTAACATTCAAGGACGAAAAGTTTTCAAATTCGATTAATGTCATCAATTTTGGTCATGAAACCATATTTATAGTTGAAAAATACAATATTATATGTATTATGTATAATTTAGGGTTCTATAATCATTTATACTTATGATATTAAGTTATAAAGAAAAATGTGTTCAATGTGATAAAAAAACCACAAATTAACAGAAATAGTTATCAATAAAGGATAATACAATGAATCAACATTACCATAAATGTCCAAATAAATTTTATAGACAAATTATCTATTGGTTGATAACAAATAATATATAACATTAATTATTTACATCCATTATAATCTTACATGTTTATCCTTACATGTATATATGTCTACCAATCATATAAACCAATAAAACCAACAATAAAATTGAACCACTTAACACATCATAATGTTAGTGAATGAACATAATAAGCTAATAATAAATCAATTACATAATGATTAGGTTCTATAAATATTATTAAATGAATATAATTTGTATATCTAGGATAATAATATTATGGGATGAACACCTTCAGACTTAAGGTAAGAGATTCTACCAGAACCCCCATTATTCTTTCTGGTTTCTTTATCTTGATTTTTAAATAGATTATGTTATCTTTTAATTCCATGAAAATATTATAATGTATTTATAAATTATATAAAATCATATATAATGATCCATTAATTATTATCTTTCAGAAATATATATGTTTTTGAGTGGTTCCCTCCACAATAATTCATCATAAGGAAACCCATTTTATGGGAACTTCGCGAATTTTTGCCCAATATAAACTAAACGTTGTCCTCAATATTAAAGAACCATTTTTTATAAAATTATTATTTTTATTACGAAATAATATTTGGGCCTCCTATGTTTTATATAAAATATTATTACCCTTAATTTTAAATTTTCTTTAGTATTTTTCATAAAGTTGCACTAAAATATTTTAATGCGAAAATTTCTTAAATATTATTTATACTAGGAATCCCTTATGTTTGAAATCACATACCATGATATATGCCAATGAATTTCTAAATAAATTATAATTCACTTACTTTTAAAAAAAATTTGATACAATAATATATTATTTTTTATGACATGATATGATGCCCATTTATTTCCATGGGTATGCTTATGTTAATGTATGATTGATTATGTATGGTTATTTATGTGGGAATAATATTCATGAAATTTATTTTATGGGTGAATTAAGGTTTCACTCCAATGCATTGGGTAAATTTTATTCTCATGAAATTTTATGTGCAACGGTCATGACAGATAGCCTTGACTCATGCTACCTTGTGAAACGGTCTTGGTGGTTAACCTTGACTTGTGCTTATCTATGTGAAATGATCCTGGACACATAATAAAGTCATATTTTATGTTTCTCCCACATTACTATGACTGCATGTTTATATGATACAATATATAAATGTTATGATTCCATATAGTCCATTGCTTTTATATCATCATTTCATGCATTATAACACATATACTAAAACTTTATTCGTATTTTTATTCCCTTGCTAGAATTTTAGGCCATCCATTTGTTTATGTTATGTCCATGTTATCCTATGAATATGTATGAGCACAATAGATTTTATGATCTCTTTATAAATACTAAATAATGAAATGTTCTATTTAGTCTCATGTTTTATGTTTTATTTACATAGTATTCCATGAAAATAGACTTCACATTCATTGGATTGTAATATGATGCTTTATTAGGACTAAAATCATGCATTGATATGTGTAAAAGGATAGAGTATATATAGAATTTCTTTTTCCATGAATATAGCCCAGCTCAAAATCTAATGATTGTATGAACTGAACCAACCTTCACTACCTCAGATATATATCACACTACTTAAATATGTACTTAAGGATTTTGTAGTCCTTGTACACCAAAATATTTTCTCCTAGTAAGTAATGTCTCTAAAAACATAATTCATAAAAAATTACAGCTAACTAGAGAGCTTGTGTTAGGTTGTTCCACACATGTGGCCTCAACTTCTGAGAACTGTATGCCATGACTCTATCACCCTACACATGAACTGATACATTCTCGAAACATGATGAATCGAAGTACAGAATATAACTCTTATATGGATCTAGAAAAATCAGTTTTGGTGATGATGTCGATGTCCATATCTTCTCCAAAAAGATTGTATCATTTAAATATTTATATACAAACTTCACATATTTCTTATTAATGATATTCATTCACGCTGCTAAGTGTGACATGAATGGTATCAATCGCATTTCATAACCAGGTAGCCCTCAGATACTCCATGCCTCAAACACATTCTTGTGAAACTCTCACAAAACTAAAACTCTCACATTCTCATTAACAATTAATACTTCTATCTCAGAGATGATGTTTCCAAAGAAGTGAATCTGATCCATACAAAAATGGAACATTGTGAACATATAATATAACTAATTATCTCTCCAGGTAATAAAAGGATCTAAAGAGGTTTCATATCTTCTTTTATGTTAGGAGAATATAATTGGATAACATGAACAAACACACAAACAAAATCTATATGAGGATAGAACACTAGGCTCATCAGATAAATAAAGACCATGGGCACGTTCGTGAGACTGAATGGTTTGACCAAATACTCATAAAAGCCATACCATCTCTAAATGAAGGTATGATATGTGTACGATATTCTAAAAGACACATGATGATAATGAAATTTCAAAAAACAAATATGTGAGAACACATGGTTTCCTCAGAGTTGGATGATGATATCATCTATCTGTTGTAGTGGACATCAGTTCATAACAATATGTTAGATCAATTATTGATAATTCACTCATAACCTGAGGGTACCATCCAACGTTTTTTTAAAAATTCACTAGAGAATTCCGTAGATAGGTATTATGTCGAGTGAAACAGTAGTCCTCTATGTCCTCTATCCACCTCTAGTGCTCTTTAAACTCTATCATAACCATCCTATATGGAGTAAGGCATACCAATGTAGCCTCTGACATTATATTTATAGATAACTATACCACTCTCTTTAGAAGATATCCTGAAAAGTCATCCAGGAAATAATCTATGAAATGACCAGTAACATGGGGGAAATCAAACTGATGATTTCCTTAATTATCCAGATTTAAAATCATAATATGGGAGGTCATTGCAAGTAGCCCAAAATTCTCGAGTCCAACACTGCTCACTGGGACATCCAACTCACCCATATGAATGAACTCTTCATCATACAGTGATGTGAAACTCCCCCTAATGTGATAGAAATAAACTAAGGCATGAAAAAAAACCATACTATCATTCCAAGAACGATATCAAAACCTATCATCTCTATGAAGTATAGGTTCCATAATATGTTATACCCACCAACATCAAGGGTGTACTCCCCGCCATGACACACACCTTCCTCTCGGATCCCCAATGGAGTGTATATCATTATAACTATTTGAAAAGGATAACCATAGACCCAAGGATATCCAAATTACAAGAATTAATAAAACTATGAGAATATACTATATCATAAAGTGTATATGATTAAATAGATACCATAATAGTCCATCTAATGGTAGAAGGTTCTTGATCATCCACCTCATGGTTTTTTGGCACTATATATGTTTGGAATGTACAACAACCCTGTGACACTAACTGGATACCCAAATATGATCCACACTGTTGTCCGTATAAAATTTTGGACTAACTACCACATCCATGAAAACCACATCTTCTTAAATGACTAGTTGTCCCCCATATCCCTTATTGGTGAGAAACTTCTTACCCGATTCGTAAATGTGTATTTGGTAAAGAATCTCTTTCATAAGATGTTAGTGATAATTTTCTCTAGAAGTGATGTCGATGGCCCATGTTTCCAAATGATCAGCACTCGACATGTTCCCTCATACATTGTTGTTACATATGTCTCTCCCTACTGCACAGTTAATACCTAACTGGTATCACCTTACTTGTATACATGAAGTTATTTTATGACTTCTGATATCACCACCTAGAAGATCCATACGAAGCTTCATACTATAGAACAATGTTATACCATAACTACGTGTGAACCCCCATATATTGCACATTTAGATTCCCTAAGGTTATGCTCTATGATAATCCCAAGATTCACTATCCTATAGTCAATTTTCACCATGAAAACATTAACCTACAATCTAATTCCGTACCTCATATTATCCTCAAATATCCATGATTTTGACATATTTCACCCATCAAAATAGGACTGAATTTCTAGAGATTAGTAAAATGTGATGAATAATCCTTCACTGATAATGTTCCTTGCTTCCTATCTATGATCTCTCTACCACTATTATCTAACATTATATCAGGATAGAAACTATCATTGATGTCTGTATGAAACTCCCACCCTAGCATCTTACAATGAAGTTCTAATTTCATGATTACATCCCATCACCACATTTACAAATGAAAATCATATATATAGAGAGAATTACCCTCCTATAAGGAGGCATCTATAATTTTCTAAATATAAAATTCATGGTCTCAACCCATGACTCTACAACCTGAGTTCCACCATCCCCCCAAAAACACGGGTGGATGATGCTATTGAAACTCGCATATCAACTATAAATTTTTTTTGGAAGGTCATGGTGACCCCTGAATTAACATTAGGAAACGCAAGAACCCAACACATAATTATACCTCAACAATTATTTATGTTAAAAATTTTGATGCAAAAACATGAAAAACTAAAGTATCTTCCGGTATCCCAAGGCCTTCACCATCTAGAGTATGATCATATCCACCCTCAGAGCATAGCACTTTAGGTCATCATAGTGGAATAGAATTATAGTGAAAAACACACACACCTTTGTTCATGATCAATTTCAAAGTTTATAGCTAAAAATCCTATAATTAAATAGGATAGGTATATTCTACCTCTATAAGAACAAACACGTCATCATCCTCTATGAGTTACGTATGGGTGACATACAGATATGATAAAAGTGAGAGAAACATCCATAATACCACTAATAAGATCGAGGTTGGTCATGTTATTTGATAAAAATAACTCAAGTTTAAATTTAATTTTACTTGAATTAATATATAATTAAGATCACATATTCATTCCCATTTTTTATTTGAGTTCACGATTATTATCTTTTATATCAGAATTTAAATTTTAATGTTATCCATAGGGGCATATACTACCCAGGGACCCGATATCAGAATCCATTCAATCCATACCATAACATATCTTAATATAACTATCATATAAAAAAGGTTTATCTATAATGTAGTCAATCACAACAACAAGAGATAAGTAGTTATCTTTGAATTCCCTGAAAAAACATCAAGGCATGTGATTTCTATTAAGTAACTGATATGATGAATGAGATGAAATACCCTCATCTCATTTGGTTGAACCCAAAATAGAAACCATAATCATATCAATAATTATAGATAGAATCATGTGTTTTAGCCAATGGCAGAATCAAGTCATCTATAATATTCAAAATAGAGGATGTAATACTTCAATTCTTGGAAATATGGATTCTTTTTTTGATATACAAGTTAGTTATACCTGGGAATATCTCATTACCAAATTCATGTTTTTATATAAATTAATTTTGTCTAAAAATAGTGATGTAAACAAAAAAGTACCATCTGGTACAACTTTGTATCATCTCAAACCTGAATTCCACTCAATGGTTCTCTAGGGTTGATTTTCCACAAGGCCGCATGCATATCTCCCCAAACACGTGAGGCGGCCAACTAGCAGTGAGGGCCTTAGGGAGGGGGTGGGGAGATTATGCCCTCAGTACCATAGTGTATCCATACAAATAACAATATATGTAGAAGAATCGGTAATCCATAAATTCCAAATAAATTGTGGAAGAATGATATAAATAAATAATCTAGAAGACATCTCATATCTAAAATGACGTTATATGTAATATGTTTCAGTTAAAGATCCAATACTAGAATATAAGGAAGATGTAAAATTATTATAAAAAATAATAAAATATTCCAAATATATCCTACTATCATCGCAAGACCCATCTTGGTCCAATTATCCCATTTCTCCTTATATCAAATAAATTACCAAAATGGGGTGATTTCACTTCTCGTTGACATCAGTCATAGAGTATTTTGGCTCCCAAAAAGGTGACCAAAACAGGGTTTGAGAAAACATTATAGTTTTAAATGAAGAATGTACTGTTCCAATCAGTCAGTGAATATATTTGATAGACAGTGAGAAATAATTTAAGAATTCAGCAAGGAAGTACTCAAATGTATACACCATTTCTGTGTAAGTACTAATTTGATATCTTATTAATTTAATCATTGAAATTTGACAATTAATTTTCATTGAATATTATATGTCTTGATATCATGTTAAAGCCTGAAATACCCAATGACGTTATAGGCATGGTAGATACCTAAGAAAACTATATGAATAGTTATAAGTCAAGACCAAATCAAAGCTTGTGCTTTTGTGAGGACCCTTCCTCGGGGCCCGTGCCGTGACTAGTGAATCCCACCTTCCATAGGCCAGGGGCTGGTGACTAGCACCAAAGGCGTAAATCCATAAGATGGAAAGGCATTGCCTTTATAAAATTAAACAAACACAACAAAGTACACAACAGAGAGTAGACACTAAGTAAAACCGAATATGAAAGAGTGTGTTGAAAAGTAAATGGGCCAGTATACAAACCCAACTGAACAACAAGTACAAGTAAAAAAGGGACAACCATGAGAAAGTAAAGAGCAGCTCATGGATTGTCCTCCTGGATTCCTACCTAAAGGGTAGGTACAGATAGACACCTTAGCACTCACATCTGTCTGTCTCCTCTGTGTTCTGACTCGTAGGATGTTCCACCTCCGGGAACGGTCCAGTCGTGGTGCTCGCGGCCTCCGTCAGCGTTGCCTATCATCTGCATCCAACACAAGGAGGTACGGGCATAACCCGTGCAGGGATGAGTATAACGATACTCAGTAGGGACCCTGAGACACGCAATGTCTCACAATATCTACTAAGGATAAACAAAAGAAGAAAAAACCAATCACAAAGTATCATCCAATCCTAATTAGGTATATGACCATACATAAACCTAATTTATCAATCTTAGTCCGGCTCCAACTCTAGATCCCAAGAACAAACCAATTCCACAAAGGAAGTAAAGTGAATCACCACAATGATAATGGTTGAAAGACATGACTTAGCTCACACAGGTATACAACTCATGAAGAGGGGCTAAGATGATTAGATGTAGCCTCTAAATCATTAAATTTGTCGAACCCAGGTAAGATCATAGAACAATATCATCGCTTTCAAACCCACATATGATCCTGGTATAGAGGTTTTCACTGTCGAATCCATGTAGGATTCCAGTACAGTAACTATCATTGTCGAACCCACATAGGATCCTGGTACAGACGTCATTGCCAAACCCACATAGGATTCCGATACAGTAGTCATCATTTTCGAACCCACATAGGATCCTAGTATAGAAGTCACTGTCGAACCCATGTAGGATTTTGGTATAGTAGTCTTCACTGTCGAACCCATGTAGGATTCCAGTAAAGTAATATTCGCTATCGAACCCATGTAGGATCTTGGTACAGAAGTCACTGTCGATCCCATATAGGATTCTGGTATAGTAGTTGTCACTATTGAACCCAAGTTGGATTCCAGTACAGTAGTCATCGTTGTCGAACCCACATAGGATCTTGGTACAGAAGTCGTCGTTGTCGAACCCACGGAGGATTCTGTCATCTCAGTCGCAACCAGACCTAGGGTTCCCACACACATCTCGCTTGATTCTGGGAGGGTCCACTCCTGAAGCCAATTATCAATAAATAAACTACCATGATGTCCTATTTTCATGTATCCAGTTGTTCTGTCTCATAAAAATGAACCCAACGCGAAAGAAAATGCGTCAATCAGACGCACGCTCTGAGAGTTATAAGTGTTTCCGCACCGAGGGGCCGGTGGATTTTGGGTACAATCAGACCCAGCCATACTCTAACCACACCCGAATCATGTGTGGATTATTCCAAATGAACCATCTCATCTAAAGGAATCCAATTTAGTTGATGGCACGTCAATCGGATGTCTGGTCCTTAAGTTATAAGCATTTTCTCTCCGAGGGCCCGGTTGGTTTCAGGTTCGAACCAACCCGTCCATACATAAACATTTCCAAAACCTTGAGTTTGATATACCGTAACGACCGTTTTTGTCCGTGGAATCCTACGCAACTGATGGTGCATTGATCGGGGGTCCGTAGCTCATGTTATGGGTGAAAAACCAAAAGTGGTCCAAAGAGGGGGGTCTGGGTCCGGTCCGACCCCGCCCAACCCGCCTGGGGTCGGCGCGAACTGGGGCAACCCATCCCAGATCTCGGTCTGGCCCGGTAGGGCATGGCCTGGCCTAGTGGCCATGGCTCGACCCGCGTGAGGGCAGCCTGGCCCGCTCGGCAGGAGGCACGACCCGACAGCACGCGTAGCCCGCGTGGCACGGCTCGTCCCGCGTGGCCGGCCGCGGCTCGGCCCGCTGGCCGAGCACATTCGCGCATGGCACGCGGAGGGGGGGGGGGGAGCACGACCCCCCATTTTCTCATAACAGTGGCCCCAGCTGGCACCTCCGGTCCTTCCCAGAACCCACACGCGGGTTCTGCTCCACCGCCGTGACTGGTACAATGGCTGCCTTCAACCGGAGGCACGCGAGGGGCGCCGCCGCCCCCTGGAAGCAGGCCGGTGTCGGTTACTACCTCTGGTCGTCGGTGCCACCGTGCTAGCGAACCGTTCCATCGCGCTATTCTGCAGGCCACCAAAGTCGTTCTGGTGGTCTTTTTTCCATCTCTCTACGCCTACGGCCGCCTCAGGTCCTGCGCTTCACTTCGACAGCCTCAAATCAATGTTGCCCTTCCCTTCACCTATCGCCCATCAAACCGCGCATCAAGAAAAAATTGGAGGAGGGTCTGGTTTTTTTCCTTAGCATGTGACCTCCGCGTTAGAGACTCAAACAGTAATCCAGCTTATAATTGAACTAGACACAAACCCCATCTTATTCTCTAACCCATCCCGCAATCAACATTCATTCTGCAGATCGACATTTTTGGGGGTTGATCCATAGTTGATGTTTTTTTCCAAGGGAAATAAAGATCTTTAAAGAAAGGAATTCAAACCCAAATTCAATTCCACACCTCGATTGTCGTTGATCGTTGACATTGTTCCGGAAAAATGACGTTGCGTAAGACGGACGTCGTTCCGTATACGTTGGAGGGAGTAGAGCCTGGTGTAGTCGATTCTACTTGACACCGTCGGTGTACTTCGTGGGCGGCGGTGCTTCCCTTCCATGCTCCGGTTGAAGAAAGTAGAAGGTGTGGCTTCAGGTTCTTTGAGACGTGGAGCATTCTTATATGAAGAACGACGTTCTTCATTGGATATGTTCTTCATTGGAAGAACACGTTCTTTCCAATTCTCCCAAAGCCACCAAATAAAATAATTTCCAAGGAAAAATAAACTATTAGGCCCCCTAATATTTTAATGTTTCCATGCCTTTAAAAAGAATTCAAAAAAACTCAAATTAATTAATGAAGACATTAATTAGTTGAGTTAGCACAATTAATGGGGAGGGATGTGGAGAGTTCACCCAAATAAAAAACCTTGGTTGGCTCATTAAATTCGAGGGAAGCTTAAGTGGTTCCAGAGGAGTTGAGGGGTTAGGTGCTCGTGTGGGCCCCGCCACACATTATCCACCCATGGGAGGTTATGTGGGGGTGGGACCCACCTCCAACTTCCCATTGGAGAAAACAACCACCACCCAAATACTTTAACCTCCTTTAAAAAAATGTGTTACACACACATTTTTATTTAATCTTTAATTTTTTATTTAAATCCCCAATTTATAAATTCTATTCATGTTGAAATGCAACTACAGTAAAAGCCTCCTTAAGTGAATATCAGTGCTGCAAGTTCAATGGTGCCCTCAGATTTCAATTCTGAGCACCATTTCAAAAGATATAAAATCACGTATATACGTCTACTGAACGTACCCGAACAAAACATCATAAATTGATTCCGGGCACACCGGGCCTCGGAATCAGGCGCCGTCAAAAATTGTGGACTTGTTAAATTTCCATGTATTTAAAAAAAATTCCACAGGAATTCTGGGTCTTTATATTTTCCAACCTCTTTGATTTATGTCCCCGTAAGCTGCAACACACAGTATGGGTTCAAATGGGGGTATTGATCACACATCTGAGCCACCCGCTCGCATGTGCTCTGCTGGAGGTTCCCGTGCTGCAAGTAAACATGCACTAGAGGAATCGACTGTCCACACAGGACCCGCTCCTGTCGATCTTCAATATCCACTAGAACCTCTGTAAATGTCGCCCTGTCATCGATGTCTAGCTCCGCGTGGTTGTTGATGTGGGACGGATCATGCACGTATCTTCTCAGGTGAAATACATTGAAGACGTCGTGGACTCGGTGCAACTGGGGTGGAAGGGACAAGCGGTAAGCCACATCACCTTCCCTACTGAGGACTTAAAAAGGTCTGATGAATCATGGAGATAACTTTCCGCCTTGGTTAAATCTTCATAGACCTCGTTAAGGTGAGACCCGTTGAGAGATGTTGTCACCATCCTCGAATTCTAGAGGTCTTCATCTCCTATCAGCATATGACCTTTGTTAGCTCTATATAGTATTTATCCACTCCTGGATGATTTGCACCTTCTCCGTGGTAGCTCATACCATCTCCGGTCAGAAGGAAGTTGGCTGACTTGGTAAGTCGGTCAACGATCACCCAAATCGATTCATGTCCCTTGGAAGTACAAGGAAGACCCATCAGGAAGTACATGGATATATCGTCTCTCTTCCACTTTGGGACCTCTAAAGGCTGAGCCAAGCCTGCAGGTTCCTGATGCTCCACCTTCACTTGCTAACAAGTGAGGCATCGAGAGACAAACTACGCTACGGCCTTCTTCATACGTCGCCACTAGTGCTTTCATCAAAGGTCCTAGTACATCTTTACCACTCATGAAGTGAATCTGGTTCCATGGTACGTCCTCAGTAAGGAATGAAGTGCTCCCCACCTTCAGAAAAACCTTCAGGTGCCTACCTTGAGGATATCTGAGCACGTTGTGTCTCACTGTCAGCGTCACCATGTTGTGCCTCCCTGACTCGCTGATGAAGTGGGGATGTGACTATGAGAGACTGTAGAATGGCTGCTCCATCCCTGTCCACAACGGATATCTACAACGCAGCCAGTTGCTCTGTCGCCTCTACTAGAAGTTGAATGCATGTTCTCCTACTGAGAGCATCAGCTACAACGTTCCTATTTCTAGGAGTATATATTATCTCGAGGTCATAGTCCTGGAGGAATTCAAGTCATCTCCTCTATCTCAGGTTCATGTCCTTCTGAGAGAATATATACCTGAGAATCTAGTGGTTAGAGTAGACTACAAAGCGTTTAGCCAACGAACTATGGGTGAGACTAGACAATTTAAAATAACTCGTCTACACCCTTCTTCGCCTATGTCCTACAAGAGCTGCTAAGATTTCTCCATTACCGAAAAGAGAGATCTAATTCCATCCCCTAGATGAACCATGCCCATTGCCTAATACAGTCTACCCTGACATGAACGGTACTAATTCATTCCATGGACGACGTCGTAAGGCATCGACGCTACTACCAAGAGATCCAACTATTACTCTCACCTCCAAGGGTTGAGTCACACTGTCGGCATCAGTGTGAGGTCACTGGGTCTCCTCCAGTAGGAATCTCGAATGTGAGTGTCAAGTCAACGATTTTATCCTGAATCTCTTAGTATTATCCAAAAAAAGGCAGGAAAACAAACGTCACAAAGACTAGTGTATTTTATTACTGCAGATCAAAGTACATAGACACAAAGAAACCACAAACAATGACATTAACGAAGCTAGAAGATTCATGAACAAAAGACTCTATGCCTAGAACTAGTCCTGCTCTAGTACAGCTGCTCCCGGAGCACTATGGTCGTAGGCCTTATCTGCCTGAAGCTGATATCTCCCATGTCCACTCGTTCCTTGCGGTCGGGGTGGACCTCCTGGTGGTGGTGGTGGTTGGGCCTCAAAACGTCGTCCACCACCTACTACTAGGACAACTCCTCTGCCACGTCCTCCTGCTCCCAGAGGACCACCACGGTCGAACCTCTGCCTCTACCTGGAAGGTCCCTCTACTGCCTGCTACTCATCTGCATGGCGGGTCGGGCAGTCTCGAGCCATGAGACCCTGCCTGCCGCATGCATAGCACTGCCTGCTCCTCGTATGGCTAGCTCTGTCTTGTGTGACCTGCAAAACTGAACCTGAGTCGTGCAGTCGACCACCTGTGGGTCTAGTCCTCTTGGACCCCTACGTCATCTGTCTACTTCCAGATGCCGCAGACTCTAGGGCATGTCGACTAGTGGTGGTTCTCACTGTTGGAGACTGCTTAGGTTGGAAACTCTCCACTCGGAGGGCACACTTCAATACCCCGTCTGCGTTGGGATGTTGAGGGAGATCATTGAAGAACTGATCTTATTCCTGAGTCCCTGCTCAAAGGGCCAGGCCCTGTATAATAGATCCCATACCATATTTGTGGAGTAGCGCAAGAGGTCGGTGAACCTTGTTGAGTACTGAGCTACTGTCATGCTACCCTACTGCAGATGAAGTAACTCATAAATCCTCATAGCATGAACGGTGGCTGGTACAAACTCTGCTCGGAACCGGCTCTCAAAGTCTATCCAGAGTAGTGATGCCTCATCATGTACCTAGAGCATCAGGCTCCACCATCTTCCAGTTGTTGCCTATAGGAGACTCGTGTCAAGGATCACCATGAGGTCGGCTAGTGTGCCTACCAATATGAAAACTCTCACAACAGCCTCCATCCAATCCTCAGCTGCCTATGGGTCCATCTCTCCCCGGAACCTGGGTGACCTCTGTCGCTGGAACTCGTGCAATGCACTCAGGCGGCGTTCACTCTCTACAGCTCGAGCTGGTGGTATCAAGGGCTTAGTGGGTAACGATATCGCTGGTCCATCCGCTGTGATGGGGCCCTCCACTGAATCCTCATCACTCAGTGGGATACCATATCGTATGAAACATAGAACCCTAGTTGGATGCCTTCATGGGGCCACCCTGAAAAGAAATAGGTGCACCACGGTTAAAAAAGCATACCTGGTGAACTGACACAAAGTAATCATGAAAAAAACACTTTCAAGAAAACAGACACGCAATCAATGTTTTCGTGCACTAAGTCAGAGATCATAAGTCAGAGTCCTAGTGTATGGATATGTCGGCCTCCACACCAACACCAGTTTCCCTAAACTGATTAACACCCCCAAAACAGTTAACATTATTTCAGTTAAAATAATCAGAGTTCAAGTTCTGCGGTAGAACCGACTCCTCTGATACCAATTTGTCACGAACCATCCTCGAGGGACGTGCAGTGACTACCCCAAGCCCGCCTTCCATAGTCTAGGGGCTGGCGACTAGCACCAAAGGTATAAATCCATAAGCTGGGAAGGCATTAACTTTATAAAAGTAAACAAACACAAGAGAGTATGAAACATGGAGTAAAAACTAAGTAAAACTGAATACGAAAGAGTTTGTTAGAAAGTAAATGGGCCAGTATACAAACCGAACTGAAAAACAAGTACATGTAAAAAGGGAAAAATAACTGAAAGTAAATAGAAGCTCCTGGATCATCCTCCAGGATTCCTACAGGAAGGGTAGGTATAGATGGCCACCTCAGCACTCACGCCCGTCAGTCTCCTCTGCGTGCCGACTCGTAGAATGGTCCACCTCCGGGTATCGTCTAGTCATGGTGCTCTCGGCCTCCGTCAGCACTGTCTGTCGTATGCATCCAACACAATGAGGTGCGAGCATAACCCATGTAGGGGTGAGTATAACGATACTCAGTAGGGACCCCGAGACCTGCAAAGTCTCACAATATCCACTAAGGATAAACAAAAGAATAAAGATATAATCACGAAGTATCAACCAACCCTACTTAGGTATATGCCCATAAATATACCTAAGATATCAATCTCATTCCGACTCCAACACTCGAGGCCAAGTAAAATACAATTTCACACTGGATGTAAAGTCAATCACCATGATGATAATGGTTGAAAAGGATGACTAAGCTCACACAGGAATACAACTCATGAAGAGTGGCAGAGATGATTAGATGTAGCCTATAAATCATCTCCTTTATCGAACCCATATAAGATACGGAAACAATATCAGTGCTCTCGAACCCACGTAGGATCCTGGCATAGAAGTCGTCACTGTCGATCCCACATAGGATTCCTGTAATGTAGTAATCACTGTCGAACCCACGTAGGGTCCTGGTATAGAAGTCACTGTTAAACCCACGTAGGATTCTATTACAGTACTCACTATTGTCGAACCCACATTGGATCCTAGTACATAATTCACTGTCTAACCCATGTAGGATCCTGGTACAAAAGTCACGGTTGAGCCCACATAGGATTCTGGTACAGTAGTCATCACTATCGAACCCACATAGGATTCTGGTACAGTAGTCCTCACTGTCGAACCCAAGTAGGATCCCGGTACATAAGTCGTCGCTGTCGAACCCACAGAGGATTTCGTCATCTCAGTCGCAGCCAACCCTAGGGTTCCTGCACACAACACGCTCAATTCCGGGACGGTCCACTCCTCAATCCAAGTGTTGATACATCAACTATCAATATGTATTTAGTTGATGTATCCAGTAGTTCCATTTTATCATAAGGAAACCAACGAGACATATGGTGTGTCAATCGGCTGGCCGGTCTGAGAGTTATAGGAGTTTCCGCTCTGAGGGGCCGGTTGGATTTGGGTACAATCCAACACCTCCATACTCCAACCTCATTTGAATCATGTGTGGATTATGCCAATAGAATGATCTCATCAAAAGGAATCCAATTTAGTTGAAGACACATCAATCGGATGTCCATTCCTTATGTTATAAGTGTTTCCGTTCCAAGGGCCCAGTTGGTTTCAGGTTCAAACCAAACCGGCCATACCCAAACCTCTCAAAAACCATCAGTGTGATATACCTAAGCTACCATCTCGATCCTTTGAATCCTACGAAACTGATGGGGCATGGATCAGTGGTTCGTAGCTCATGTTATGGTCGAAAAACCAAAAGTGGTTCGAAGAGGGGGGGGGTCTAGGTCCGGTCCAACCCAGCCAACCCGCCCTAGGTCGACCTGAACTGGGTCGACCCGTCCCGGATCCAGGCCCGAACCGGTAGGGCGTGGCCGGGCACGACGACTGCGGTCCCTCCCACACGCGGGTGGCCCGGCCCATGCTGCAGGCGGCATGGCCCGCATGTCAGGCGGCCCGACCAGGCGGCGGGCGCCGCCGGCGTGGCGCGGCTCGGCCCGCGCGGCCGAAAGCTGGGGAGCGGGGGGGGGGGGGACCAGTGTCTCATAACGACAGTGCCAACTGGCACCACCCATCCTTCCCGGATCCCACATGCGGGTTCCGCTCCACCACCGTGGCCTTCCACCGTCGGCGCGCGAGGTGCGCTGCCGCCACCCGGTGGCCGGCCGGTGCCGACCACAGCCTTCGGTCGCTGCCACCGCCATGCCAGCAACTCGTGCCGCGACGCTCTTTCGTGGGCCACCAGAGTCTTTCTGGTGGTCTGTTTTGCCATCCGTCTATGCCTACAGCCTCCTAGAGTCCTGCTCTTTACCGAGACGACCTCAAATCCGGGTTGCCCTTCCATTACACGTCGCCCATCAAACCACGCATCAAGAAAGAATTTTTGGAGGGTCCAAAATTTGTTCTTAGCCCATTCCATTTGCATTCTAGGATCAAATAGTAATCATGTTTATAATAGAACCAGAAATAACCCCAGCTTATTATCTAACCCATCCCGCAATCAACATTCATTCTATAGATCAACATGTTCAGGGGTCTATCTGCGGTGGTTGTTTTTGTCCAAGGAAAATAAAGAAATTTAATTAAATGAATTCAATCTCGAATTCAAAACCCTATCTCGATTTTCATGGATCATAGACAAAGTCTTAGAAATCAGACATCGTGGAAGACAAACTTTGTTCTTTCTACGTCATAAGTAGTAGAGCTCGGTGTAGTCGAGTTGAGTTGACACCATCAGTGTACTTCATGGGCGGTGGGGCTTCCCTTCCATGCTCCAGTTGAAGAAGGTAGAATGTGTTGCTTCACGTTCTTCAAGACGTGGAGCATTCTTCGTTGAAGAACAATGTTTTTCGTTGGAGATGTTCTTTGTGGGAATAACACTATCTTTCTGATTCTCCCAAAGCCTCCTAACAGAATAATTGCCAAGGAAAAATAAAATATTAGGATTTATAAAATTTTAATGTTTCCATGTCTTTCAAAAGAATTTTAAAAAAACTAAAATTAATTAATGAAGACATTACTTTCTTGATTTGGTATAATTAAGGGTGAGGGAGTTGGAGAGTTCACCCAAATTAAAAAAAAGTGTGTTGGATCATTAAATTCAAGGAAAATTTATGGGGTTCGAGGGGAGTTGAGGGGTTAGATGATTGTGTGGGCCCCGCCACACAATATCCTCCCATGGGAGGTTATGTGGGGGTGGGACCCACCTCCAACTTCCCATTAGAGAAAACAAACTCCACCCAAATACTTTAACCACCTTCAAATAAAAATGTGTTACACACAAATTTTTATTTAATCTTTAATTTTTTATTAGAAACCCCAATTTATAACTTCCATTCTCGTTGAAATGAAACTATGGTAAAGGCCTCCTTAAGCCAATACCGGCTCTATGAGTCCAATGGTGACCACAAATTCATATTCTCGGCACCGATTCAAAAGATATAAAATTGGGCACATACGTTTACTGAACATACCCGAAAAATACTTCAGAAATTGATCCCGGGAACACCGGGCCTCGAAATCAGGTGCCATTAGAAATTGCGGACTCGAAAAATTCCCATGTATTTAAAAAAATTCTATTGGAATTACGGGTCTTTACAGCTTCGTCCTAGAAGACACATCATAAGTTTCATTTCTTATGTAATTAAATTCAAAACATTAGACCATGTTTTTCATTACTATGTTGGAACACATGTATCACTCCATGTGAAATATCAATCCACACCGTACAAGCCCATCCCAGCCAATCGAGCCAAATGCTGGAACTCCTCAACTAAATACCGAGTATCAACCATGGAATAAATATTCAAATTCCCCTTGAGTCCATACAAGGAATTAAGATTATTTTCAATGTATCACATGACATATAATTATATTCATAATGAGTCCATATACTAAATCCCTTATTTAGATCCATGTATCACCCATGGATTAAGAAATTAACATAGAAATTGAGTATCTCTATTGTTTTAAGAACTCAGATCTTCATTTTAGGTACGATTTTCCTTTTTCTGGAGTTTTTATGAAAAAACGAACTTTCTGGAAATTTTCAAAGTACACGTCATGTACTTTCTGAGTACACGCCCTGTACTATTCTCCGGCTCGAAGCCGTGTGCTGGCCGTGCCGGGACACCCACACGGTGTGTAGGGGTGACGTGGAGGCCGATTTTGGCAGAGTATGGAAAGACCTAGTACATGTTGTGTAATCTAAAAGTACACACTGTGTACTTTTTTTCACTAAATGGACCGGGGTCGCGCCTGATGCACAGAAACACCTCCTTCTAGGTCTCATTCGTTCGAGAGTGACCCGTACAACTGGATCTTCGATGAGCTCCCGCCTCTTCGCCTGTTCTCTAATTCGAGCACAGTCGATTACGTTGGAAGCGAAGCAGTGAGTTCTCTATTCCACTTTAGCCTTGTTTCTCGATTCCTTCTCGTTTCGAAGTTATCGAGGGTTGAGAGTTTTGTGCGTTTTCTCAGATCTTCATCGTTTTAAGGGGAATCTATAGTCGAGGTTCACGTATATCGATCTCCTAGGATCGAGGTAGGTGGTTTGTGCCTTTCTATAGGAAGTCATTGAGTTTTTTTAGAAAGTCCCACCAATACCCTTGAACGGGGTATTGCGTGTTTCCTATTTTGACCTTGTTGATTGCCTGATTTTCTTATATTCCTGAGTAGAGGTTATTGTTTGTGAATAGTGTAATTTACTGTGCTTTGGATGTATTTCCCATGCATGTTTTTCCTGTTAGGATATTTCCAGTTCCATTCCTAGTTTATAGGATGGGGTGACTGTAGTTCTTTAATTTTGAGATGCCATAGAATGCTAGCCAAGTAGTTCTTTAGGTTACTTTGACCATTACACGATGCGATACATGCTGAATTTACACAGGGCTATGTGAACCTAGTGTAGTAGACCACTTGGAGAATTGACGTCAGGGCTTCTCTAGAGTGTCTCTTAATACGATGTGAGACCATATAGGGAATTGAAGTTGAGTGCATCCCCATGAAGTCTGTACATCCTCGATGTGGGCCACATGGGGAATTGACGTTGAGTGCTTCCCCAGAGATCCTTTAGCATGATACGAGACTATAGAGGGAATTGACGGTGAGTGCTTCCACATAGAGTCTATTAATTTCATAGCTGAACCAGAAAAGTGAGACTGTTTGTGCCTCCTAGAGGGTTGCTAGTACTTATAGGTTGAACCATAGGGGTTAGGCTGTGAGAGCTACCCAGAGGGTTACCTGTTTCTTCTTTTGTTGCTGGCTACTAACTGTTGTACTTTACTTGTTAGAACTGTAGATTATAGCTATTTGTGCTTTCCTATTTACTACTTCTTTATTTACTACCATGTATTCGTTGACTGTTATGCACAAATCTTTGGGTGATTTCCTTCTGGGATTGTATCTCACACCCTGTTTGGGCCATGCTTTGGGCCCAAACAGACTATGTTGCTGCATGTATAGATAAGGGAAAGTCCCATTCTACTTCAGGTTATTGATTACACTGGAGATGGGGAGCATGGGACCGAGCCGTGGCTCGCGATGTTGAGGAGATTTCGTTGTTTTCTTTTTCACTTGGGATCTGTTGTTTTTTAGCACGTTGTTGTGTTTTCTGCTTTACATAGATACGTGTACCTGCTGCATCATCATCATCATTACTATATGTATTCATTGCTTCCGCTGTTTGGTTTCTCTTGTTAAGTATGTTGTTATTGCTTCTTCTCTTGATTGTTGTCTTCCTTACCTTGTATACTTTACCGAATGAGGGCATAATTTCCCCACCAACTCACCAAGGCCCTCGCTTCTAGTCGGATGCCTCCGGATTTTGGGGAAATGCGCTTGAGGTCATGTGGCGAACTGGGTACGGGGAACCAGTGGAGGGGCTCCGGGTTCGGGTCATTACAAAGTGGTATCAGAGGAGTTCTTTCCCTTTTTTTAGTGTTTCTGGAATTCTGTGTAGTTTCTGAGCTACTACCCAGAAAAACCCAGAAAACACGGCGTGTACTTTTTGGAACACGTTGTGTAGTTTCCAGGCCGTGTCACTGACCGTGTGGGTAGAACAAGGTGTCGTGAAAGTAACTTCGGGAACACGCCGTGTACGATAGGTACATGCCGTGTATGATCAGAGCTGTGTACCTGGCCGTGTCACTAACAACACGGGTCGGGGAAGCTCGAGCAGAACATGCCGTGTCCATAGGGAACACACCATGTAGTCCTGTCCCGGTACCCGACTGTGTCACGAACAACACGGGACGATATTAACTTTCTTTCCACACAGCGTGTTTATGGGGAACACGCCGTGTAGTCTTGCCCAGGTACCCAGCCATGTCCCGAACAACACAGGACGGTGTCGCCTTCACCTATACATGTCGTGTTTTTTCGGAACACACCGTGTAAGGTCCAGCCGGGTAGACGGCTATGTGCTCAACAACACGGGCTGTCGAAGCCTTGTCAATTATACGCCATGTTTGTTTAGAACACATTGTGTAGTCTTAGGTTAAGTCGGACCGTGTGGGTTAGCCGTGTAAAAATACTCAGGTGGGGGATTAGTTTTCTTGTACATGTCGTGTGTTGGGGTCAACACGCCGTGTAGTTTGAGGTGTTACATGACTTTTAGGGAAGAAGTACATGCCCATGTCAGTGGATTAAGAAGACACGCCGTGTAGTTTTTATACACGCCGTGTAGTCGTGTTTTGCAATATTTTGTGTTTTTCTTCCCCTTTTCCCATTTTGTACTCTTGTGTTCTCTGCCCTTGTTTTTCTGATCTAAGGTGTACTTTTTATTTTTCATAGCTATGACTCTGAGGCGTTTTCGGGTCGTACGTCTATCGTCAAGTAGTGATCAAATGCTAGATATGGCTGATCAGGGACTTCCGGCCGATCCCCCAGTTGAGCCAGCCTTAGCACCGGCTGTCATACCCGTTGCGGGTGCTCATGCGCAGTTCAGGGAGGGCTTCATAAGGATGATCCATACCTTTCAGGGAGCACCACCTCTTGCCTCATCTATGGTAGACCTGACGCGGGTTTTCCAGCAGCAGCATCCTCCCACGTTCTCGGGGGAGGGGGGGACCTCAGGCTGCAGAGTCATGTCTGGAAGCCATGCTAACTATCTTCGAGCATTTGGAGACGCCTCTAGAGAGACGGGTCAAGCTCACCGCCTACATGCTCCGAGACTCCTCCAAGAGGTGGTGGGACGTGATCTCACAGGCGGGTCAACAGCAGGCTATGACTTGGGAGGAGTTCAAGCACGTGTTCTCTGACTACTTCTATCCAGAGTGCCTGAGGGCTGATCGAGCCTGGGAGTTAATGAGCGTGGAGTAGGGTACTCTATCTGTCATGGAGTATTCCGCTTGTTTCACTGAGCTGCAGTGCTTCAAACCCCTCCGAGATGGGAGTGGTGTGTTTTTAGAAAGGAAGTTTGAGGACAGCCTCAAGTGGGAGATTCGCTCGTAGGTGAACACCTTCTGGCTAACTTCCATTGCTTCCATCGTCAACCCACTATGGGAAAAAGGGGGTTTTGCGACGGGTTATTTGCGACGGGATTTATCCCCGTCGCAAATAGTCCCGATAGAAACTTATTTGAGATGGGGGCATTTTCACGTCGCAAATAACTACTTATTTGCGACGGGAAAAGCTAACCCGTCGCAAAAGGTTTGGCGCGCAATGCGCACCAAATCGCAGGAAAGTTATTTTTGACGGGGGGTTACCATCCGTCGCAAATAACCGGCGGAAGTAAAAAATATTTGCAATGGGGAAATATCACCCGTCGCAAAAGGTTATTCATGGTAAAGTTATTTGCGACGGGAATATACCCCCGTCGCAAATAGTATGTCGGCATGTTATTATTTGCGACGAGTCCCGTCGCAAATAACTATTTAACCGTTGACCGTGATAAATGCGGGCTAAAGTATTTGCGATGGGTATCCCGTCGCAGATAAGCTAACCTATAAATACCCCATCTCATTTTTTCATTCATTCTCAAACTCTATCTTCTACTTCTCTCAAAACTCTATTTTTAGATTTCATAGTTTCTTAAGTTTAATTTTTATTTCCGGAGTTGATATTGAAGTCTTCAACAACGATCAGAGATCAACATTAGATCAATTTTAAAGGTATTTATATTCATTTTAATTTAATATTTATTTTTAATTTTTTATTAGTTTTAATTATTCTTAATTAGTTGTAATTTAATTATGTTCAGATTGTTTTGTTACCTAATAAATTTAAATTATTAGTATTCATTGTTCATAGTTAAAGGTAATTAGGATTAATTATTAATAATTATTCATAATTAAGAAAAAATACTAATAATTAGTAAAAAATACTAATAATAAGGAATAAATAGTAATAATTAGTAATAATTAGTAATAATTTAGAATAATTAAGAATAATTTGGAAATAATTAGGAACAATTATGAAAAATAAGAAAAAATACGAATAATTACTAATAATTACTAATAATTACTAATAATTGTTAATAAAACTCCCCCTTGCACGCATTACCCTTTACAACTCATCCATTTCATTTTTTATACATTTACTGATATATCTATATATATATAGTTATATTTATTCATATATTAATATAGATTTATATTAATATAAATAGATTTGGTTATATGAATATATATATATATATTTATTCATATATTAATATATATATTTATTCGTATATTAATATATATTAATATATATTTATATATATTTTTATATATATATGTAGTTATAAATTTTTATTCGTATATTTATTTGTATATTAATATATATTTATAAACGTAGTTTTAATTAAATTTATAAAATATGTTTTTTATGTGTATTTATAAATAAATAAATAAATACATACATACATATATACAACACACACACACACACACAGATATATATATATATATATATATAGTTTTGAATGAATACATTGAAATAAGGGGGTAAAAATCCATCGAGAATGTTAAAACAACTATAAAATCAAATCCGTAAGTCCGTTTCAACTCCACAACTAGTCAAATCGAAGAACATGAAATGATCTCTAATATGATATGTGTTACAAGCCAAACAGACATCCGGATTAGAAGTTATAGTCATATGAATGTTAAAACGACCATAACATCTAATCCAGGAGTCCGTTTCAGCTTTACAATTAGTCAAATCGAATAATATGAAACGATCTTTGATATGATATATGGTATAGGTTTATCGGATATCGGGATCAGAAGTTATAGCTGTTTGAATGGTAAAAAACCGGGGTACCCCGACTAAAAACTCGGTTTTGGAGGCCTTCTGGACCTTTCATGGCCCCGAGAAAACCTTGTACGGGTTCCACTAGTCCATAGGGATGTGGAGCTCATTGCAGACTTCAATTTGATATGCTGTAGAGCTCAAACGGAGTCCCGGATCAAAAGTTATGTACGTTTGAATTTTTGGTTTGATTTTAAACTTATTTTTTATCTTTCATTATTTTTTTTATTTTTTTATATTCAAAAAGATATTAAATGACTATTAATTGATAAAAATTACATAATTACTAACTAAAAATACTTTTTAATATATTTTATAATCCTCTTTTATTAAATATCGTATAAATTAATATTATATTTTAATAGATCCTTTCAAAAAAATATTTACAAAATAAATATTATATTTATATCAATATAAATAGATTAATATATTTAAATATTAATAAATAATTTTTTAATAATTTTTTAATTTTTTGTAATTTTATTTTTATTATTTGCGACGGGACCCGTCGCAAAAAACTCCTCGAAGAGACTATTTGCGACGAGAAAAGGGCCCGTCGTAAATACTTTGTTGCGACAGGCCCGTCGCAATTTCTTTTTTTAAAAAAAACCAAAAATCTATTTGCTATGGGCCCATTTTCCGTCATGAGTAATTTTTTTTTCGATGGGCCCGTCACAAAAAAAAATTAGTTGCGATGCCATTTTCCGCAACAGGTCATTTGAGACGGGGCCTCGTCGCAAAATACCATTTACGACGGGAGACTGTTGCAAATGACCCATCGCAAATACCTGTATTTGTAGTAGTGACCATGAACTGATTGCATAGCGAAATCTAAGAGACTCTGGAGCAGCGAGTTAGGGAGATTCTGCATCCAGAGCATGTTTTCCCCCAGATAACAGCAAGAAGGGCCAAAGGGATCCTACGCGCGGTGATTCAAGGAAGCGAGATGCATCGTCAGGCAGCCAGGTGACATGCTACCAGTGGGGCCGGTCAGGGCACACGAGGCCAAAGTTCCAGAGAGACCTCGTGGAGTTCCGATCTTGCGGTAAGATGGGTCACCTTCATCGTTTCTGTCAGGTTTTCTCACCAGCAGGTGGTAACCGGGCTTCTTCCATGACTTCTCATTCAGGAGTAGCCCCACCAGTTTCTCACCAGTCGGGAAACTGGATTTTTTCCATCCGTTCGGGCCGAGGTGGAGGTCGAGGCCGTGGCGTTCAACCACCAATTCCTTAGCACCAGCAGGGCAATTCAGCTCATAGTGGTCAGCCAGGTTCCCAGAGTCGTGGTACGGGCCAGTCTTTCACCGTAGATTAGACTTATCAGGAGAAGGATCCCGACCCTTCTACTGTTTGAGGTATGATTTTAGTAGCCTCAGTTTTATCTTCAGCCCTTTTCGATACTGGTGTTATGCATTGCTTTATCTTAGTTGTGTTGTGGAGAGCCTTGGGCTCTGCATCTTTTCTTCTACCGAGTCCTTGACACTAGACACACCTTTGGGAACGAGTACATCTAGTGTACACCAGTGTAGAGAGTGCCCTCTCAAGGTTGCAGGGTATCGTTTCTTATGGGTTTTCTATGTCTTAGAGATGACATGCTATGATGTCATCCTCGACATGGACTGGTTGATTCCCTTCCAAGCAGTCATTGACTGTTATCGGCGTAGAGTTCGTTTCATCTCACCAGAGTGTGAACCTTTTCTTCATAGAGGCGAATAGGACGTTCGGGCGAGTCGTGCGGGACTCGTGCATCTTGGGCTAGGAGGGGTGACGGCCCATATTGCTAGTCTTTATCTAGATGATCAGGGGACTCCACAGTTGGACTTTCCTCTAGTGGTGAATCACTTCAGGGATGTCTTTCCAAATGACTTTTCGGGTATGCCTCTGGAGTGTGAGGTAGACTTCTCTATTGATCGCATGCCAGGAGAGGCACCGGTGTCCATTCCTCCCTATAGGATGGCCACACCTGATTTGTAGGAGCTCAAGAAGTAGTTGGAGGAGCTACAGTCTAAGGGTTTGATCTGACCCAATACTTATCCTTGTGGTTCACCTGTCCTATTTGCAAAGAAGGCATATGGTACCCTTCAGCTTTGTGTGGATTATCGGAAGCTGAACCAGTTGACGGTCAAGAACCGATATCCTTTGACGAGGATCAATGACCTTTTTGATCAGCTTTGAGGAGCCCGGGTGTTCTCGAAGATCGACGTGGGGTCTTGTTATCATCAGTTGCACATTAGACCATCGGATATACCTCTGACAGCCTTCAGGAGCAGGTATGGTCTTTACGAGTATACAGTCATGATGTTTGGTCTCACAAACACACCTGCAGTTTTCATGGCACTGATGAACCGAGTGTTCCATGCTTACTTGGAATCCTTCGTCGTGGTCTTCATGGACGATATCTTGGTGTACTCTCACACTCGGCACGACCATGCCACACATCTTGAGATCATTCTGAGTACAATGAGAGAGCATCGGCTTTATTTTAACTCTCGAAGTGCCACTTATAGATGGATCAGATTCACTTATTGGGGCACGTCATCACAGAGGCAGAAGTTTCTGTGGACCCAGAGAAAGTGAGAGATTTAGTTTCTTGGGAGTAGCAGAAGAACGTCTTTGAGGTACAGAGCTTCCTAGGGCCGGATGGATACTACAGACGCTTCATTCAGGACATTTCTCGTCTAGAAGCACCTTTGAAAGGTCTGACCAAGAGGGGGGAAAAGTTCTTATGGTCATATTCTTGTGAGACATCCTTTTAGGAGCTGAATGGGAGGATGACGTCCGCACAGATACTAGTCTTTCCAGAGCCAGACAAGAGCTACACCGTGTACTGTGATGCTTCAGGTATTCGGTTGGGAGCTGTGCTTATGCAGTAAGATGGAGTCATTGCATACGGGTCTCGGCAGTTGAGGCCACATGTGAGGAACTACCCTACACATGATCTGGAGTTGGCAAGTGTTGTTCATGCCATGTGCTGTTGGAGACACTATCTTCTGGGAGAGCCCTTTGTGGTCTTCACCGACCACAAGAGTCTCAAATATAACTTCACTCAGCGTGATCTGAATCTGAGGAAGCGTAGCTGGGTCGAGTATCCTCATTATTTTGATATCGAGCTTGCCTATACGATGGGTAAGGGAAGTGTCATGGCAGATGCGTTGAGCAAGAGAACTCAGGTTCATGCAATTCAGGAGGCCAGTAGTGAGTGGTAGCTTATGGCTATGTTTTCTAAGATGCATTTGGAGGTGCAAGACAGACAGGGAAAAACCTTCATATCTTCTGTAGTTGTTACCTATACACTACTTGATCAGGTACAGATAAGTAAACTATCATACTCAGAAGGCTTAATCCTGTAGGAGAGTGTGTCAGTAGAGGACCCTCTTCCTGGATGGACAGTGGGCGAGGATGAGATCGTGCATTTCCAGGGACGCGTATGGGTGCCAGCAGACATACGCGAGGAGCTGATGCAGGATTTTCATTCCTCTGTTTGGGAAGATCATCCTGGCGTCACCAAGATGTATCGGGATCTTCATCGCCAATACTGGTGACCTGGTATGAAGAAGGATGGTGCAGGCTTCGTCATGAGATGTTCTGCTTGTCAGCAGGTGAAAGCAGACCATCAGCAACCAGCAGGGCATCTGCAGTAGTTACCCATTTGAAATTGGAAGTGGAATGATGTTGCGATGGACATTGTGACCAGGTTTCCAAGATCGCCTCATGGAGACGATGCTGTTTGGGTTGTCGTCGACAGGATTACGAAGGTTGCTCACTTTTTGCCGATAAAGGAGACCTTCAGTGCCGATGATCTGGGATGGCAGTACATCAGAGAGATCTTTTTTCTACATGGAGTTCCACACTCCGTTGTTTCAGATAGAGATGTGCGCTTTACCTCTCGGTTCTAGCTGGGACTTCAGAAGGCCTTGGGTACACAGGTACCTTTGAGTACAACATACCAACGCTATACTGATGGCCAGTCCGAGCACACAATCCAGGTGCTTGAGGATATGCTCCGAGATTGCATTCTAAACTTTGGGGGATATTGGGAGAAGCATATCCTCTGGTGGAGTTCACCTACAACAACAGTTTTCAGGCGACTATTCAGATGTCACCATATGAGGCTTTGTACGATAGGCCATGCCAATCACCCTTATGCTGGCTGGAGGCAGGAGAGGTAGTTTTTCGGGGACCTCATCTTGTTCAAGAGACCTCAGTGCAGATAGAGTTGATTCAGAAGAGGATGGCTACAACACAGTCTCCATAGAAGTATTATGCTAATCGGCGGAGATGACCTCTGAAGTTCGAGGTCGGTTATCAGGTTTTCCAGCGTGTCGCACCGAGGTTGGGACACTAGAGGATTCAGAGACAGGGTAAGCTTTCACCACAGTACGTCAGTCCATTTGAGGTCTTGGAGTGAGTTGGGCCAGTCACCTATCGGTTACACCTACCTCAGAGGTACCTGGTCATGCACGACGTCTTCCACATCTCTCAGCTTCGACGCTACTTTTCTGACCCGTCTCATGTCTTTCAGCCCGAGGAAGTCGATCTTGAAGTAGATGTGTTGTTCGAGGAGCATCCTATCCAGACTGTCGATCACGGTACGAAGGTTCTCCGTAGATGCTCTTTTCTTCTGGTATGGGTGCTATGGAAGCACAGGCGAGTACATGATGAGAATTGGGAAAGGATGGCCGATGTAAGATCGCAGTGGCCGGAGCTGTTTAGGGTTTTTCTTCTCCACCTCGTTAGGGAAATTCGGGGATGAATTTCTTTAAGGGGGGAAGTTTTTAAGAACACAGATCTTCGTTTCCGGTATGGTTTTCCTTTTTCTGTAGTTTATAAGAAAAATGAACTTTCTAGAAATTTTCGAAATACACGCCGTGTAATTTCTATGTACACGCCATGTACTCTTCTCCGGATCGAAGCCGTGTGCTGGCCGTGCTGGGAAACACACACGGTGTGTGGGGGTGACATGGAGGACGATTTTGGTGGAGTATAGAAAGACCTAATACACACTGTGTACTCTAAAATTATACCCGGTGTACTTTATTTGTTTTCACTAAACGGACCGGGGTCACACCTGACGCACAGAAACACCTCCTTCTAGGTCCCGTTCATCTGAGAGTGACATGTACGGCCGAATCTTCGACGAGCTTCCACCTATTCATATGTTCTATGATTCGAGCATGATCGATTGCGTTGGAAGCGCATCGGTGAGTTCTCCGTTAGGCTTTAGCCTTGTTTCTCGATTCCTTCTCATTTCCTTGTTATCGAAGGTTGAGCATTTTGTGCATTTTATTAGATCTTCATCGTTTTAAGGGGAATCTTTCATCAAGGTTCACGTATATCAATCTCCTAAGACCGAGGTAGGTGGTTTGTGCATTTCTGTAGGAGGTCTTTGAGTTTTTTGTGAAAATTCCACCAATACCCTTGAACGGGGTATTGCGTGTTTCCTATTTTGCCGTTGTTGATTTCCTGCTTTTCTTATATGCCTGAGTAGAGGTCAATGTTTATGAATAGGGTAATTTACTGTGATTTGGATGTTTTTCCCATGCATGTTTTTCCTATTAGGTTCTTTCCAGTTCCATTCCTAGTTTATAGGATGGTGTGACTGTAGTTCTTTAATGTTGATATGCCATAGAATTCTAGCCAAGTAGTTCTTTAGGTTACTTTGTCCATTACGCGATGCGATAATTACTGACTTTACACAGGGTTGTGAGAAACTACTATAGTAGACCACAAGGATAATTGACGTAAGGGATTCTATATAGTGTCTTTTAATACGATGCGAGACCATAGGGGGAATTGACGTTGAGTGCTTCCCCAGAGAGTCTGTAGATCCTCAACGCGGGCCACAGGGGGAATTGACGTTGAGTGCTTTCCCAGAGAGTCTTTTAATTTCATAGTTGAACCAGAATGGTGAGACTGTGTGTGCCTCCTAGAGGGTTTCCAGTACTTATAGTTTGAACCATAGGGGTTAGGCTATGAGAGCTACCTAAAGGGTTACCTGTTTCTTCTTTTGTTTTTGGCTTCTTACTGGTGTACTTTACTTGTTAGAACTATAGATTTTAGCTGCTTGTGCTTTCCTGTTTACTGGTTCTTGTTTATTTACTACCATGTATTCATTGACTGCTAGGCACAAATATTTGGGTGATTGCCTACTGGGATTGTATCTCACACCCTGTTTGGGCCATGCTTTGGGCCCAAGAAGACTATGATTCTATAGGTATAAATAAGGGAAAGTGCCCATCTAGTTCAGGTTATTGATTGCACTGGAGCTGGGGAGCATGGGACCGAGCCGTTGATCGAAATGCTGAGGAGATTTCTTGGATTTCAATTTCACTTGGGATCAGTTGTTTTTCAGCACGTTGTTGTGTTTGCTGATTTCCTTATATATTTGTACCTGCTGCATCATCATCGTCATTACTATATGTATTCATTGCTTCCGTTGTTTGGTTTCAGTTGTTATGTATGTTGTTATTGCTTCCGCTCTTGAATGTTGTCTTCCTTACCTTGTATACTTTACCGAATGAGGGCATAGTTTCCCCCACCGACTCAGCAAGGCCCTCGCTGCTAGTAGGCAGCTTCTGGCATTTGGGGAAATGTGCTTGAGGTCATGCGGCAAACCGGGTACGGGGCACTAGTGGAGGGGCTCTGGATTCGGGTCGTTACAATTGCATTATAATATGAATCAATGCATCAACCAATACTCATAACCATTAAATAAATTCAATATAATAGAGTAAATATCATTTTTTAGTCCAATGTTAAATCCATTGTCATCCATTATAAATCATCCCAATGTAGTCTCATGCATTTGCCAACCTATTAAACATTGGGCTTTTAATTTCTCACATGGTAATTTTTAATATGAAAAGAATAATATTCATGAAAATCTATTTCATAGAATTAAAATCATTAAAATAAAAAGAGAAACCAATTATAAAGTGAAATAATGATCAGTAAAAAAGATACATTTCATGGTCCCAATATAACTCACATGGGAATTATTTTTTTTGGAAATTCATACAAAAAGAATAAATTACATAATAAGGAAAATGTTCAAGTAATTTATCCCCTATGTTAAATCCATTTGATTATAATTAAATAATATTGATATTTAATTCACTCTAAAATTCATATTTAAAATCCCAAGCCCATGAGTAAAGGGGGATACTAATGGATGTCCAAGAAAAAATCCATCAAAGTATCTATATCTGACAACACACCGAAAGGGGTTTTTTATTTATGTTTTGAAATCTATAAAATCATTAAAATGATATTTAATCACCTTGTACATGAATATAAATTTTTGATATTTACATTCGTTTCAGGAGAAACCTCAAACTTGGGCTTATGGAATGACAACATATATAAATTAAACCATATTTAGTTAATGGCACAAGGCCACCAACCACAGGTCCATACTAGATTGCTTGTCCATAATTAGGATCAGATTCGTCCTAAACTGAACAAAATGAAAAGAATGGATGAATAATGATAAATTAGGGAATTTGAGATGAAATCTAAATAACACAACTCATATCCAAAAGAATGAAAAATATTAAAATGGAGATCCTACTATTATGTATCTAATGAGTCAAATTGTTCCTGAAATGATTTTTAGCTAGATATGGTACCTAAAATCAAGGATTAGTATAGAGGAGAGATTCACAAAGATTCCTCCGTTATGTTCGTTAAAGGGAGCCAAAATTAGGTTCAAATATTAATTTTATTTTAATTAAAACTATTTAATTTTCCAAAAATAACATGGTCTCATGTTTTCTGAAAATGATTTAACAAACCATGCCCAAATTGTGCATGGGTTCATATAGGCATGGTGCATAGCACTGAGTTTACTCACATGGTCTACCAACCATCTAAAAACCATGTAAAGATCATCTTCCATGTTCTTAAAAAATAACAGACATGGCCTGATGACTGTGAGGACCTACCAGATTGGCGTTCACTAATTGTGAAGCCTCCTCTTTTCACCCAAAACATTGGTTCTGTGATCTAATATAACCCCAGACACCCTGATCCTCCATTACCTCAACGAAAATCTATAAAAGGTCATATATAATAATTTAAAGCATTAATTAATAGAAAAAAAGTAATTCATAGTACATATAAGAACTGGGTTCACACAATAGTATCCTTCCGATATTTAGGTTCCCTATTAGATAAACATGATTAAGATTAACGTTGATTACTTGTATACCTTATCAGTATTCCATCATACTATGCAATACAAGGTGTTGTAGTAGTTATAACACTCATGATTAACCCAATATACCTTATATATATTTTTGAACATCAACATCATGATTCAGATTCATCATACTCCCATAAGAATATAGTGACGATTTTGGTAAATAATAATAATATTCACAACCCTTTGAAACTCTTTCAGTGTAATAAATTTTAGAAATTAAAAAAGAATTTATTTTCTAAAGAAATTAAATTAGTAATATAACATTGTTTTAAACCAAGTATTATATACTATATTATCTAAATATAATGGACTTTTAAACTTTTAAACGATTCATATCAACTCCAAAAAATAAATGTAACCAATAAATTAATATATGAAAATAAAATGATTATTATAGAACCAATTAAAATTTCACTTATTATCTTGTATAAAAATTAAAATATTTCATTAATTGACTTTATTAAAATATCCATTACATTAATTTTATATTTATTTAAACTAAATAAATATCATTTAAAATTTAAAACCTTATTTTCTTTGTTGTGAACAAATATTCCCTCTAGTTACTCTCTATAAATATCCTTATAAAATTAACCACTTATTAATTCAATATTAACATCCACATGGAAAATTTATAATTGATATTGGAATTTTAATGTTATAAAGATTAATATTTATGTAGTAAAATATATTCGAGAATATTTATCAATTTAACAGATTCAATTCTTTTCATTATACCCCTTTCATATCAATATAATATAACATTTCTAAAAAGTACCACTAAATTTTATTTTCTGGATATATTTTCCTTTAAAACCTATTGGTTTGTGAACATTAGTATATATAATATTATATGTATGTATTTTTCATATTTATAGTGTCCATTTAATCATTTATACTTTTCATCCTTAATGAACTATTTGAATATGACATGGTTTCATAGTTCCTTTTAGGATCATGATCTAAATTTAGAAAAATAGAGTTTTTAAAGATATACTATTTTTAATTCATTCATCTATGTATATATTTTAATCATAAAATTTTTTTAGATAATCTAGGTTGTTTAATTTCACCAACCTCCCCAATCATACGATCTCTATATAATAATAAATTTCAATCAGAATTTTTAATATGGAAATGATTAGGTAATGTAATAAACCATGATTCATTAAGGATGATATACCTTAATAAGATAATATTATTTGTAACTAATAAAATAATTTATTCTATATAATTTAAATTAAAAAATATAATGCATAATATATCTTACAAATATGAAATTAAAGTCACATTAACCAAATTATTACCTTATAGGATTATAAAATCTTAATATTATTTAATGACATCAAAATAATATATAAATGAGGTTTGGTTTCATATGAATCCATAATTAACATGGAGTCACAACCTTCTATTTTTCTATAACCTTGGTTAAATTGGAACACATAGTTAATCAATCATATGTAAAAAACCCTCATGATAGTCCTAAAAATAGATATTGTTGAATTAATAATTTCTAAATAATTATAATTATTTTACTTAGTTATGTTGTTATATTTGGAGGTAAAAAGAGTCATCACGTCATATATTATCTATTTGGATATAATAAATTAATTACTATATTATTCTCCTCCCCTCTAAGATATAAGGTAATTAATAGTATCAACACATTTATTTTCACCATTGCTTTTGAAAATATTATATTTAGAAAAAATATTTTATTTCTCATGTTGATTATTGAATTTTAAAATATGTAAATTTTCATCAATGAAACATACAATGTTCATTTTATTTTCTTTGGTTTGTATAACAAGAACACCATTTATATCATTATATATAAGGTTTTTTAAATCCATTCAAAAGTAGAGAATAATTTGCTAACTATTTTTGTTCCCTGTAAGTAATAACATTATTATAATTTTTATCCAGGTTAGGAAATATGTATATTTCTATAATTTCAATTTTTTTTTACAAAATTAGTTTCATAAAAAATCATTCTTTTAATTTAATGCCTCCCAAAAATATGTAGAAACAATATATATATTTAATTTAATTAATCACTAATAAAATTTTTATTTTCTATCAATGACGATTTCCTTATATAGAAAATGATTATTATCTTAAATAAAATCTTAAATCCATGATTATTCAATAAGATACTTAAAACCAATTTCTTATAAACTTTAACTATATACAAGACATGATTTTGTATATGGATCTTTATAATGGAAAATTCAAATTCAAATAGAACCTTTAATTTAACCATTATTTTTTTCAGTTCCCCAGTTAAAATAATATCACTTTTCGAATAGATTACATATTCATAATGAGAAATTTATTTTTTCACATATTTTATTCTTTTCTTGAATCGATCCACAAATAATATATTTCTTGAATCATATTAGATTCAATGTTTATTATAATTACCTATAGTTTTTTATAAATAATATTTTTTATTTTGAATACATTTTTATAATTATATAATATTTTTTAAAATTTAAATAGATTATAAAATATTTCATATAAGATATGACTTAAAACAAAAAAACAAATTATTTATTCAGAAGTAAAATGTTCCAACATAAACACATAAAAATTTGTATTGTACGACATGGGTTAATACCCAAATTTGATCTAAAAAAATTATCAATATTTTATAAACCAATATGGGAAATAAAAAACAAAAAATAAAGTCATTATTATTTTGGAATACCCTTAGATTATCTTCAACATTGATGATCACAAATATCGAAAAAACTTACTATAAAAAACATGAGTAGGAAAGTAGACATCATTATATAAAATCTATAATATGAAATAACAATTGCACATTCGGTAATGAAAGTGTATGGAAAAAATGATTTCATAAGTATATATATATATAGCAATGTAATTTAGTCATTAGAATTATTTTCAATAAATATATGTTTTTGTAGTTACAATCATTTGTCAAATATCCAAACATTTTACTGAATTACTGTATTCTTAAATAATAAATTTAAAATAATATAAAACATAGTGTAAATATAATATGATATTTAGATATTATAAATATATTTATATTCCCTAAATACAAATATTATTATTAAAATACAATATAATGTATATAAAAAAATCAAATAAATTATCATTTGAGTTATAAAATAATATTTTTGGAATATAAATAATGAATTTTAATGGTAATTATTAATGTGTACTTAGTATAAAAGAAATATTTATTTCAGGATAAATTGAAAACTTTTAAAATATTATTATATGTATAATTATATATTAAAATTCTTAAATTATAAATGGATATAAAATAGAATAAAAAACATTGAATATTTGAAAACACCATTTTTAAATAGAAGATCACATTCTTCATGTTTTGTATTTTATTTAAAAAACTACATTTAAAAACAATAGATTCAATATTTTTGAAATTTAATTACCTTTTATGTTACAAACATAAAAATAGACTTATTATGAATATATAAGTTTTTAGAAAAGATTGTTTTTAGTCTAAAAATAATATTTTTTTTTGAAAACTATAATATTTACGGTTGTATCATTATGTAATTTTTTCTTGGAAGTTTAAAAATATTTTATGTAATAAAATATGTATTCATGGAAACAAATATGTATTTAAATATATTTGGTGAGATAATATATCATATTCAAAACATTTTGTTATCTAAATTAAAATATTTTCAATAAAAAAATGTTTTATGTCTTTTCATTATATCATGTTTTCATAGAGAGATTTGCTTCTGGATTGATGCGGAATCATAAAACCATTTATTTTTTATTATAAACCTTTTCTTATTGGGAATTTAAAATTGTAATAAATAATTATAATATATAATTTTTTGCATAAAAATATATTTTTAAAAAAATTATTTTAACATTTTATGTTTGCTAAACATAAAAATATCAATTCAAAACCATATAAATTTTATTTTATAAAATTATATTTGATTAAAAATTAGAGGGATAAAATTAAGTAAAATGAATAATATTAATTATTTTAATTAATATTAATTTCTATATTTACAAATGAATTACTAAGGTAATTGTAAATTATGGTAAAATTAAACAACATAAATTAAAAAATTCCTAAAACACTCATGAATGACTAAAATATGATTTTTATGTTAATTCTAATAAAAATTTACTTTCACCTCATCCCTTTTCTATTTTTTGGGCACATAACATTCAATAATATCATTAAATTATTGAAAATAGAATGATTTTTTTACATAAAATCACCTAAAACATATGACTCAAATTCTATTATCTCTAGACCCACGTTCACTTATAAATTTTCATTTAAAATCATCTAAATTTAACCTCTAAACACCTAACCAATTCAAAAAATACATGTATCACTATTATTTCTCATATGGTCTTCATTTTAATGGAGAATTCCTTGAATTAATTCATGTCCCGTAGGTGAGTATCCAATTTTGGATAATTATCCCTTCTTTATTTTTACTATCCTAAAAATCATCAGCAATTTGTATATAATTATTTAAATATAATTATTATAATGGAGTGTTATTACATTAATTAAAAAAATCATTTATAACATTGATTCCACTATGAGGAACCAGAATATCGATTGTGAATAATTTCATACTACAACTTCTATGAAGCAATGTTGATCATTTTTCAGCAACACCTCTCTAGTAAAGTATACAAATTGTGTTTGATGAATAAATATTATTCTATTAAAAAAATATTATTATTATATTTTAAATATTTATATACCATCATTTCATCCAATCATTGTGAAATTATATAATTAATTGTGTGTATGATAGACTACCCCCTCCTTAAATTGTAGTTTACATTTTTCATCACCATCCATGGTTGATGATTCATAAAATTTATTTAATGAGGATATATTATTTTAATTACATTTGTATTCTTATATATGTGTCAAATAATCTTTTCTAATGTTATCACTATAGTCATTAAATCATTAAAACAAGTTACCACGATGGTGGATTTAATGGATTACGTAAACAATGTTATAAATATTATTTTATAAATGAATCATGGATGTCATATAATGGTAATATCATGTAATAATTAATCATTTGGTATATTTTAATTGATCAATAATATTTTTATTTATATTTCAAATACGAATTAATATATTTTATTTTCTACTGTTAAACATGAAAAAACCTAGCATTTTTTCATTTTCATAGGCCATGTTCATGTATTTCACCTAATGAAAATTGTACCCAATTAAATCATTGAAAAAAATTTATTATTATATCATTAATGATCTAGTAATTATTAAATTTAGTCCAATTATTGGGAATTGACAATGTCTTCATGATTTTTATTTTCAATAATGAACAGAATGTTCTGACACCTGATAATGAAAATTAATTGTAATAAATTAATATATTTGTAATATATTGTCATAATATTGTGGAAAAATAATTATAAAAATGTTAATATTTTTATATATGGATTTTATATAAGTTATTAAGATTATTTTAAATCATTCAAGAGACCATAGTATAATCAATTAAATTTGAATACAATGTAGGCATTTTTAACTAAAATTTCTTTATTTGGGAAATGATTTATATTATTCACCTAATATCATTTATGATTATTATATTATTTATAATTAAGTTATTATATCATTGAAAATATTTACTAATTCTTTTTTAATTTTAATTTAAGTCTCACTTTTTCAAAATATTTTAATGCTTCTTCAAATTGTAAGGGTTTTTGTTAAATCAACTATCGTTTATTGAGTTATAAATATTCTTATTGAAAATATTTATTATAAGTAGGTAAATTCTAAAAAAATACATTATTATATTTTATTTTCACTTTCTATCTAAGCATTAATTTTTTTTACTATAGTAACCCCCTTTTAAAATGTTCTTTACTTGTTGATATATGAGGATCATAACAGATGTTCGAATATAAAATATTATTCTTTGAGTTATATGGGTTCTTTAAATGATTATCAATTGATATTCCCATTATAAATTGATTTCCCATTTTATAATAAATTATATTTTGAATTTCTTGGGTAATGTGTCCTTTCATTTATATAATCCAAATTAAATTTTATATCACATAAAATTGTTACGATATAAAAAAACAACCATCTTTAAATTGTATCGTTATTTTAAATTCAAATTTCTCAACCCACATATGTTGTCCTCAGTTATTATAAATGATTTTATGGATTATTTTATAAGAAAAAAAATCCTTTTATCCGATTTTAACATTTAAAATATAATACTCTTTTAACCTAAAGATATTTTAAACAAAGGTATTTAATAATATTTTCCACCTAATATTTATTTTGATAATCCTTACTATATTTATTTTGGAAAAATATATATATATTTTTCAAAGGTAAATTGTTTCATACATTCCCAAATTACATATTTAAAAATAAATCATTAATTATAATCATCATTTTTTTCAATTGTAACCATCCAAATTCTTTTATTTGGTGTATTTTTTAATTGATTTCTTTATTGTATTGAATATTTATTACTCCCTAAATTTATCATAATATTTTTAAGTGTATAAACAATTTTTTTCTTCCAATACCTTTTCTATGTGAATAACATGTCAATTATTACATTTATTGAGGGGAATTCACCAAGAAACTATACATCGAAATATTGTGGGTTATTTTTATCTTAACAGTATACCCTTTATCTAAATGATGTAAACACCATATCTTCCTTATTTTAATCAATGGTATTTACCTATTGTAAAGACCCGAAATTTCCATGAAATATTTTTAATTAAATGGGAATTTTACGAGTCCATGAAAATTTACGGCTCATGATTTCCTCTCCCGGAGTTCCTAGAATGAGTTTCTGAACATTATTTTCATGTACGTTCAATAAAAATTCATGTGGTTTTTATAACATTGAACTGGGGCTCAAAATTGAAATCCAAGGGCACCGCTAAACTCGCAGTGCCGATATTCTCTTAAGGAGACTTTCAACTCGACGACAGTTGGTCGAGGGTGAATGATAATTTTTGGGTTTTTCATGTAAATAATAAAATAAAATAATCACACATTTTATTTTATTTTTTGAAACCCACTCTACATGAGTTAAGGTGGTGGGGACCACCCAAGTCCTCAAAACATCCCAAATTTGAATTTAGGGGCGGGGTCCACCTGACCTCTCTAAATGGGGGAGAAACCCTTGAACTCCCCCAATTAATTCTTTGTGTCGACGTAAAATTAATTGTAAAGATACCAATTAATTTTAATTGTCAAAAAAAGAATTAAATGTTAGGTTACCAATTAATTTTATGTGACAACATAAAATTAAATGTTAAGTTTTAATTTAATTTTTTTTGATATTTATTTTCTCCTCAGTGAAATTTGGGAAGTGATTAGAAAAATATAATTGGGAGAGAACTTAAAAGATTATCCTCTCCATCAAAGAATGCCAATGGAGAACGTCAACGATGAATGCCGACTTAAGCTCCGACTTCTTCCACGGGAGGTCCATTGATGGGGAACGTCTTCAACGTCAACAGACCAACAATCGAGGGAAACGTCAGCGATACCGACGTCCTTTTTTCCCAACGATTCATCATCTTCTTCGACTTCTCTCTTCATTGTCAATATTCAAAAAAGGTAGGGTTTTATTTCTATTTGTTATCACTTCCCATATACACCCATTATATTTCTTTGGCGGGTTGGGAACAACCATTACAGGAGGATAGGATTTGACGTTCACGTTCATGTTCTTGATAATCCATATGATACCACCCTAATGTGGAGGGTACAAGCCAATCAAACATGGCCCGACCCTTCCACAAATCATGTGGTGTTCTTCGCGATGGAGGAGGACTAAAACCATCCATCGTTGGGCATGAAAACGACGGCCAACACCACCACTAGCAGTGAAGAATGCGATGGTGCAACAATGCCACCCCATGGCCAACACCACCGCCCCACGGCCTCCACGCCGACTGCAATCATATTGCCGCCCGGCGGCCTGACCCCCACCTTGCGGCCAGACTACCACCCCGCTGCCAGACCGCCACCCCTTGGCCAGACCACTGCCCCAGAGCTGGAACGCCATCCCCGGCCAAGCCATCCCGCGACCTTGCGCCCTCGCGTCACCCTCCATAGTATCACGACCACCCACAGCCCTCTGCGGTCCCTCATGACCTGCAGGGCCAGACCGTGTAGGCCGGGCCGCCCAGCGGGCTGGGCTGAACCCAACGGGTCAGGCCGACCCGTGGGCTGAGTTAGTCCGATCGGGTCGGACTAGACCTAGGACCACTACGACCCAATTACATCTTTTGGCCATAACTTTGGCCCCAGAAGTCCATTTGACTAACCGTCAGCAGTGCTGGAAATCATGGAGTGAGACGGTCCCATTGAGTATACCCCACAAGATTTTTGGATAAAGATGGGGGGACGGTCAGGTTGGATTTAGCACGAATCCAACAGGGCCCCTGGGACTAAAAGGATAATAACTCATAGATCGAGTGTCTGATTGAAGAATCGTCCATTGTGTTGAGTCCCCTATAATGTGGATGACCTTTTAGATGCTTCTTCATGGTACTTCGTGGCTGTTGGAGTATCGACCAGTAGCTTGTGTAGTGGATCCTCCCAGAGACGAGCGAGCATAGTGTTGGAAATAAGTCGGTGGCTGTGACATGAGGATTGCTGACCATTTTGACTCGGAGTGACTTGATAGGACCAGTGGGGAGTGCCTCTGTGTGACGTGGCAGTCCCACGGTACTCGACAGGAGGAGTACCTCAGAAATTTATGAGGGGGAGTGCCTCTATGTGATGCGACAGACCCATTGTGGGGAGTTCCTCTGTGTGACGCAGTAGACCCAAAATACTAGATAGGAGGAGTACCTCAGAAGTCCGAGATTAGTGGTAAGTGCCACTGTGTTACACGGTAATCCCACTATAATCGATATATAAGGGGTTCTCAAGCATCCAAAGTGTTCTCCGATGTGATTGGGGATGTTACTTGTTACTACTCCTAGAATAAATTCTAGTGTGAGCTGATTCAGAACCTCTGTGTTTTCCTCATGACTGAGATAGATTACTTGATAACATAGGTATATATATGGTCATATAACTATGTAAGGTTATCTGTTGATTTCATACATTATGGTTTATACTTGGTGGTTTTTGTGAGACCTTCAAAGTCTCAGGGTCCATACTGAGTATCATTATACTCACCCCTGCCCCGGGCTATGCCCGCACCTCATTATGTTTGATGCAGATGCCAGATAGCCCAGACAGAGGATGAGAGTACCAGGACTGGATGGTGCCCGAAGGTGGACCATATGACGTCTCGGTACGCAGAGGAGACAGGTGGACATGGAGTGATGAAGAGTTGATATGTACCTACCCTTCAGGTAGAATCCTCGGAGGACAATCCAGTAGCTCTATTTCTATTTTCATTAGTTATATTGTATGATAGTTGTTCTTGTTCTTTACAGTTGGGCTTGTATTCTTTCCCCTTTCACTTACTGTACTCACTTTGTCTACATTTCAGCTTACTTGTGTTCCTATCTTGTTGTGTGCTTGGATACATGTGATTACATGTTATAAAGTAAATTCCTTCTCAGTTTTAGGGAATAAATTTTTAGTTCTCGTTGCCATCCCCTAGCCTATGGAAGGCATGTTTGGGGTAGTCACGACGTGGGCCACATGGGACAGGTTGTGAAAAATTGGTATCAAAGGAGTCAGTTCTATCATAGAATATTGGACTCTGATTTTTATTTTTAACAACAATAGTGTTATGTGTATTGACTGTGGTTATAAGTTAAGGGAATCTAGTGTTGGTACGACAGCCGACATATCCATACAACAGGACCCTGACTTCTTATTTTTGACTTAGTACACGAAAACACTGATTTAATCTGTGTTTTTATAAGTTATCTTTGTGATATTTTGAACCAGCTCACCAGGTATAAATTATTGACTGTGGCACACATGTTCATTTTCAGGATGTCTCTATGCAGACATCAAGCTAGGGTTTCGAGGGTTGTTCGCACTGATAGCCCACTGAGCGATGAGGCCTCTGTGCATGGCCCTTTTCCAGTAGAGGCACCAGTGGAGGAACCAACAGTACCATTCCCCGTTGGGCCACTGATGCAACCAGCCCCAACAGAAAACAGTGCACACCGCTTGAGTGCGTTACATGAGTTCCAGCGCCAGGGGCCACGTAGGTTCATGGGAGAGACGAACCCACATGTGACTGAAGATTGGCTAGAGGCTGTAGTAAGAGTCTTTAGACTGGTAGGGACACCAGTATATCTCATTGTGATCCTTGTCACCAGCCTTCTATAGGCAGTAGTAGACAGATGGTGGAGAATGATGTTCCATGTCCCCGACGAGGTGATACATCTCTAGGTAGTATTCAAGATTCTGTTTCAGGAAGAGTTTATCCTATCGTCTCTTCGCACAGTGCGCATAAAAGAGCTTCTTCATCTGCAGCAGGGAAGTATGACTGTAGCTCAGTACTCCGCGAGGTTCACTAACCTCCCATGCTTCTCCACTGATATGGTGTGGGACCCTTTCATCTGGGCCCAAATCATTCAGCATGGGTTTAGGTGGGAGATTTGGGCTTTGATGATCTCACTCAACATCCTGACACAGGCGGGGGTGTTAGAGAGAGCCCTCTTGGTGGAGAGTTTACTTTCCTAGCAGTAACCAATGGTGAGACCCACTACCAGTCATCACATAGTAGAGTCTTCTAAAGATGGTAGTAGACATATGTCGTAGAGGTCTAAGAGGACCAAACCTACAGGTGGATGACTGCATGACTTAGGATCGGTTGTGCGGGGCACATGAGGAGGAACCAATCATGCAAGGAGAGGGTAGTGAAACACTTACAACGGGCACGGTCACATGGATTGTGATTGTCCGAGATGTCGTACAGATGATCTGTAGATGGTCGAAGGACCGCTCACGCAGAGACAGAGGTTCGACCGTGGAGTTATATAGGGAGAAGGCAGACGTAAAAGAGGAGCTGGTCATGTAGCTGGTGGTGGGAGACATTTAGAGATGTTACTGCCACCACCACCGGGAGGTCCACCCCGACCATAGTGAGCAGGTGGATATGGGTGAGCTTAGCTCCAGGTAGTTGAGGCCTATGATCACGACACTCCAGATATGATATGAGGTACGACTTGTGTCTACTCCACATTAGCTTCATTACTTATAGACACATGTGCCAATCATTCTTTTATTTACACTACCCTCATTCGGAGCTAAGATATTCTGACGGATCCATTGGCTCGATCCTTATTACTAGAGACTCATACAAGAGAAGATTCAATGATTACACACTGGTTCCAGTAGTGCGAGCTTACAATAGGTGGCGAGAGCTTCGGCTGGGATCTCATAGTAGCAGAGTCAAGGCCTTAAGATGTCATCTTGGGTATGGACTGCTTATCTAAAGTCTATGCTCAGATGTACTATATTTGGAGCAATGTGTGGTGTTTTCGAATGGATGGGTCCAGGTTTACCTTCACCAGTGATAAGGGAGCCTTTTTAGTATAGGATGAAATTACTCGGAGGAGTGTTCAGGCGATCAATCATCAGTTAGCTAGCTTTACCCTTGGAGCTATTGAGTTGGAGAGTCTGAGATGCCATGTAGTGTGGACACTACACTGATGTTTTCCCTAATGGAGTGCCGGGTCTACCACCTCGTAGAGCGGTGGAATTTTACATTGACATTTACCCTGAGACGACACCGACATCTACAACAGCATATCAGATTGCACCCACAGAGCATTATGAGATGCGGGTATAGTTGGAGGACTTGCAGGGGAAGCGATTCAACTGGCCCAGTGTTTCTACTTGGTAAACCCCGATTTTGTTCGCTAGGAAGGTGGATTTGATATTGATACTTTTTTTCATCTATCGGTGCCCGAACCAGGTGATCGTGAAGAATAAGTACCCACTCCCATAGATTGATGTACAATATGATCAACTAAAAGGAGCATGGTGGTTCTCGAAGATAGACCACAGATCAGGCTATCACCAGATTAGAGTACGAGACGAGGATGTGCAGAAGACGACCTTCAGATGTCGGTTTGCCAGGACGTGTTCTTGGTTATGCCAATCGGCGTGATCCACGCTCCAATAGTGTTCATGGGACTCATGAACCATATATTTCATCCATACCTTGATCACTTTTTAGTAGTCTTCATCGACGACATTATGATCTACTCAACAACTGATGAGGATCATGCCTATCATTTGCGAGAAGTACTGGACACACTCTGAGAGCACCAGCTTTATGGTAAGCTCTCAATGTTCTAATTCTAGATTTTAGAGGTTCACTTTCTGGGACATGTCAAATAAGAGGCTGGAGTTGCAGTGGATCCAGCGAAGATTGATGCGGTACTTGCTTGGGGGCCACCCAGGAGTGTGACGGAGGTACGGATTTTCCAGGGATTGGCTAAATATTACTGGAGGATTGTTTCAGACTTATTTAGAGTTGCAGCACCACTATTATCATTGACGAAGAAGGGTAAACCCTTCGTTTGGTCGGAGAAAATCCAGCGGAGTTTTCAGGAGATGGGGCAGATGCTGACTAGTGCCCCCATCTTGAGGCTTCTAGTGGAGGGCGTCTGGTATGTAGTGTACTACGACACATCAGCGGCCAGACTCAAATGTGTCCTGATGCAGGAGAGAGAAGTGATCACATATGGTTCTCTATATCTAAGACAACATGAGTAGAAGTACGCTACCCATGACCTGGAGTTAGAAGCAGTGGTCTTCACCTTGAAGATGTGGCGACAATATCTGATTGGAGAGCAATTTGCAGTGTACTCTGATCATAAGATTCTCAGTTATATCTTCTCTCATAAAGACCTGAACCCGAGACAACAATGTTGGCTTGAGTTCCTCTAGGACTATGACTTCAAGATAGTCTATACTCCTTGGAAGGGAAATGTTGTTGAAAATTAACTCAGTAGGAGATCTGGTATACAGCTGCTAGGTGAGGTGATGAAGCTGCTGACTACTTTGTAGATATCCATTATGGATAGAGATAGAGTTGTTTTTCTTCAGTCTTTTACAGTCACTCCACCACCCCTCTAGAGATTCAGGGAGGCGTAGCATGGGAACACCGAATGCAAGACATGCCGTTCTCAGATATCCATAGGACATGCACGTGATGGATTTTTTGAATGTGGGGAGCACATCATCCTCTTTAGAGGACAGTCCACAGTACCAGTGTCACATCAGGATGAAGTGTTGAGGGAGTTCCACACATCCCCTCAAGCGGTACATCCATAAGTGGAAAAGATGTACCAGGATCTCTGACGACAAAATTGGTGGCCGGAAATGAAGAAAGATGTAGTAGAGTTTGTTCCTTGGTGCATCACTCCTTAGAAACTGAAGGTGGAGCATCAGGTACCTATAGGCTTGGTTCAACCTTTGGAGGTCCCAGAGTGGAAGTGCGATGGGATATCCATGGACTTTGTGAAGGGACATCCACATACATCCAGGGGTCATGACTCGATATGGGTGATCGTCGACCGACTCACCAAGTCGTCTCACTTTCTACCGATCAGAGAGTAGGGTTCATTAGAGAGCATGGGATGCCTTTATGTTCAGGAGATTGTATGGCTACATGGATTAACCTCTTTAATTGTCTCTGATCGTGATGAGCGTTTTACTTCCTAGCAATAGAGGGGGTTGCAAGAGTCTTTCAAGATGCAACATCATTTGAGCACTGCCTTCTATCCTCAGACGGATGGCCTGACTGAGCGAACCATTGAGACCCTCGAGGAGATGATGCGTTCTTATGTCCTCGAATTCGGTCATAGCTGGGAGGATCACTTTCCATTGGTGGAGTTTTCATACAACAACAACTATCACTATACCATTGGGATGGTACCTTTAGAGACGTTGTACGGGTGAACCTGCAGACGACCCTTGTCCTGGACTGACCCAGGGGAGTCGCACTAGTGGGACCCATGATGGTACAGGCTACGACAGAGAAAGTGTATATCATCTAGGAGAGGATGAAGCCTACACAGAGCAGGCAGAAGGATTATGCTGATAGGAGATGGAGACCTTTGGAGATTGAGGATGGCGACCACGTCTCTTAACGGGTCTCACCTCGATGTGGTTTGTAGAGATCTGGCTGAGGCAGCAAGTTATCTCTAAGGTTCATTGGACCTTTTTAAGTCCTCAGTAGAGTTGGTGAGGTGGATTACCTCTTATCTCTTCCACCTTAGTTGCACCATGTGCAAGACATCTTCCAGGTATCCTAGATGAGGAGATACGTGCATGACTCTTCTCACATCATCGACCATGGCGAGCTAGACTTTGACGTTGGGGTGAATTTTACGGAGGTTTCAGTAGAGATTGAGGATCGATAGGAGTGGGTATTTCGTGGTTGGTCAATACCTCTGGTGCACGTACCTTGGCATCATGAGAAACTCTAGGAGGACAAATGGGAGAGGGAGGCTCAAATGCATGCTCAGTACCGCCACTTATTTACCTAGTTATAAGTTTTGGCTTACGGGGATGTAAAGCCCTAAGGATGGGAGAATGTGAAAAACTATAATTTCAATGTAATTATTTTAATTAAATGGGAATTTTATGAGTCCATTGAAATTTACGATGCATGATTCTGAGTCCCGGAGATCCCGAAATGAATTTATGAACTTTTTTCAGGTACGTTCAGTGAACGTACGAGTGGGTGTTTAAAACTTTTGAACCAGTGCCCAGAATTGAAATATAAGGGAACCTTTGAACTCACAGTGCTGGAATTCTCTTTAGGATACCTTCACCTCAATGACATTTGGTCAAGGGTTTATGATAATTTTTGGGTTTTTCATGGAAATAATAAAATAAAATAATCACACATTTTATTTTATTTGTTGAAACACCCTATAATTGAGTTAATGTGGTTGGGACCCCTGAAGTCATCAAAACCTCCCAAATTTGAATTTAGTGGCAGGGAAAACCCGACCCCTTTTAATGGGGGAGAAACCTCTCAACTCCCCCAATTAATTCATAGTGTCAACACAAAATTAATTTTTATGTTACAAATTAATTTTATGTGGAAACGGAAGAATAAAATGTTATGTTAACAATTAATTTTAGGTGAAAACATAAAATTACATTTTATGTTTTTATATAATTTATGTGTTGGCTATTTATTTTCTTCTCGGTGGAATTGGGGGAGGGATTGGAAATTGAGAATTGGGAGAGAACTTGAAGGATTATCTTCCCCAATGAAGAACGCTAACGAAGAATATCAATGAAGAACACTGACTTCGACTCCAAATTCTTCCACAGGACGTTTGTTGATGAGGAACATATTCAACATCAACGGACTGAAAATCGGGGGAAACACCAATGACAACGATGTCCGTCTTTTCCCAACGACTCATCTTTTTCTTCGACTTCTCTCTTCTTCGACAACAATAAAATGAGTTAGGGGTTTATTTCTATTTGTTTACCACTTCCCAAGTACACCCCTTCTTTTTCTTTTGCAGATTTGTAACATTAATTGTGGGAGGATAGGATTTGACCTTCATGTTCATGTTCTGGATGACCTATTTGCTACCACACAAACATGGAGGGTATGATCCAAAAAAACATGGCCCGACCCTTCCACAAATCTTGTTGTGTTTTAAGAAATGGAGGAGGATTGCAACAATCCATTGTTGGGAATGATAACAGTGACCGGAACAACTGTCAGCCGCAACGAAGGAGGCGATGCAACAGTGCCGCCCCGCGGCGAATTTCGCCGCCCCGTGGCCGGACCACCATCCCCGGACGTGCCGCCCAATGAACTCGTTCCCTCGTGGCACCCTCTGCGGCCTCATGGCCACCCACATCCCTCTACAGCCCCTCGTGGCCAGCCGAACCGGACGCAGTAGGTCTGGCCGGGTTGACCTGAACCAGGTCATCCTAGACCGAGTTAGGCCAAGTTTGTCCGACCTAGTCGGACCAAACCCTGGCCCACTACGACCCAATTACATCCTTTTGTCCATAACATTGGCACAAGCTATCCGTTTGATGAACCGTCAACAAAGCATGAAATCCTGGAGCGAGAAATTCCCTTTGAGTGTACCCCACTTGAATTATGGATTATGATGGGGGATGGTCAGGTTGGATCGAACACGAATACAACCAGGACCCCCAGGACTAAAAGGAAAATAACTCACAAACTGAGCGTATGATTTACGCACCATCTATTTTATTGAGTCCCCTATGATGTGGCAGACCATTCGGATGCTTCTTCTTGAGACTTTGTGTCAGTTTGAGTATCGACTAGTAGTTTATGGGGCGGATCTTCCCGGAGAAGAGCGAGCATAGTGTGAGAACCTAGTAGCTAGATGTGACTTGATGACTGGTGACCATTTCGACTCGGAGAGACTTGATAGGCCTAGCAGGGAATGCCTCTGTGAGATGCAGAAAACCCGCAGTGGGGAGAACCTCTGTGTGACACGACAGACCCACGATACATGACAGGAGAAGTAACGAAGTAGACTATGTGGGGGAGTGCCTATGTTTGATGCGGTAGACCCACGGTACTCGACATGTTACGCCCCGACCCTAGTTACCCAGAGTCGGTTCATTTTTACATTACATTGGCATGATCACAAGAAAGATAAAATCCAGAATGACCGATTGGTTTAGTTTCCTTGGAAACACTAGATATATTCATAAAGTTTTACATTACATCGCAAAGTGAAAAACTACTACAACAACATAGTCTACATATTCCACACTCATATCCCCACATACTATCCTTGCAGGTCATTCATAACTTACTTCTTCACATCCTGGGAAAACTAAAACATAGAAAAGGGGTGAGCTCAAATGCCCAGTAAGGATAACAATATAGCAGAAACTTTCAAAAATAAGCATAAACATTTAAGGCAATGTATAACTAAAACAAAAGCATTTTAAAATTGAACTTCAACATAGTATGGAAAAAGAAAAATGAAATAATTCCATTTACTTATTCACATGGATATTCTACTAATCGAATAATCACATGCAATATCAATAACCACTTTCATAATGATGGAATGCATAATGCCAGACTATCATAACCACATAGCCAAGGCCTCGTTCCAAGACTACAAATAAGATTTTGTCAAGGCCTTGTGCCAAGACACTAGTTTGTCTCATGAGACCTACCGATGCATCAAGGAGCTATAGCGGGCTCCACCCCTCACATATTATGTCCAATGCATTCCCATATGAAAAGGTTTAAACATAACATAAACATTCATATTAAAACTAGCATACGAAATGTCAATAATTTCATCATAAACTATGAATGGTATAAAAATAGCACATCCACAGTAAAAAATATCACAAAACCTTCAATACAATATATACGTTTTGTATCTTAATAAATCAACTACAAATAAGCATAAAATCCATCAAAGGATGTTGACATAGATGAAATCCAAACTGTTTTCAGAGAAATATCTCTTTCTATTTTTGAAATCATTTAAGAGTCATATATTTATAGAATAAAACATTTTCTTTGAAAATATTCTTATAAGCTTGTAAGGGAAGCTTCAACGATTTTATTACGGTGGAAAATAGCCGCACCCGCAGTATAAGTTTAAAAAAACATTCTTACCTTAATTTTGTCGAAAATGATAAAAAGCACCTTGTTTGAAAAACGATGGAAGGATTCCTTTATAAAACTCTTATAAAAAGTCAAACAAGGGTATAAATGACTTTAACCCATATTCTTGTAAATAGTCAAAAATGTTTTGAAATACATTTTTAAGAAACATGGATGTGGATGATAAAGAGATCCCAGTAGATTATTACGCATAAACAACCTCGGATAATGAAGATATTGTGAAATAACCCTTACCTTGTACTTTTCATTGGTTGGGGTAGGTTAACCTCCTGTATAATGGTGAAATAAGTGTTATTAAATTATACAAGAATCATATATATTAATATGATATCATATATGATCTTTTAACTTTTATTGGTTAATAATATCTTTGAATTATCGTCGTTTCGGGTGTTAACTTGCTCATTTTCTTTTATATGTTTTGTTACATAAGCCCTGTTTGTTATGTATAGGTTGTATCTTATTCATATACAGAATTATATCATGTCCTTAAACATCATTTTTAAATCATCTAATTATAATTATACTTGAATGGATACGATGGAGAATGAATCTCAACGCGTTCGTGGAGACGGTAGTCCGTACGTACGCACGAGCGACAATATCATTCTTTTGATATCTAAATAATATATAAATGGATGGTATATCATATATACAGAATCATTGACATGTTATATTTATTATTTACATGAGTTACACATCATTATTATACCCATCCAAATAATAATATATTGAATAACAATTACACCACGACGTGGAGACGGTAAGCCGTACGTACGCACGTATGGTGACATGTTATTCAAAGGGTGGATAGAATACTGAATATGGTTGTACCATATTTATAATAACATCACAGTATATATAAGATACTGGAGTTATTATTTTAGAATGGTAACAACAAATAAAGGAGATGTGAAAGAAGAAAGGAACTTGAAAAGGGGTGGTGAAAACATTACCTCTTCTTCGGGTTCTTCCTTTTGATTTGGTCAAAAGGGCTCCTTAGGTTGGCTTTCTGATCAAACTAAGGCCTCTAGGTTGTAGTGAGGTAAGTTGGGAGAGTATTTGGGCAGAGTTTGGCTGAACCAAAAGGCTTTGAAGGTGTGAAGAAATGAGAAGGAGGACTGCCCTTTTATAAGAGGGGTGATGGGACCTTTGGAAATGCTAGAAATATTAATTTATAATAAATTCATATTCGGTTAATAATGGCTCCAAAGTTGATTATTTAAATTTTAAGGTGGGGATAGGTCGAAAACCACTCAACCAATAGAATTTAGACAGGTTTGGGTCATTATATTAACCTTAACATTAAGTATTAACTCTAAGTTAATTAGTTTCACTTTTACAATGTCTCTTGTATTTTTATATTATATGGTTAATAAACGTACGATATACATCCAAAAGACACCCAAGTGGTCCATTAATGATGAACCTATCATGATATAAGTCTTTTGTCTGAACCTTAGATTTTTAGGAATTTAATATCAATTAATAATATAATATTTGTTTTAAAAACTCTTTTATGCCAATTTTGACACTATTCAATAATTTATTTTTGTAAAAATCATAACAGAATGATTACTTCAAAAAGAGTTAATTGACTCAATCCTATAATTTCATATTAACCTAGAAAATTAGTGTAATTCCAAAAATGTCTCAAATTAAATTTATTTGGGTATTTATAATATAAATTATTTTAATTTTTCACTATTATGTTAATTATTTCATCATCATTGTGTCATAAGTAAATTAAATTATTTAAAGTCAAAAAATTATAAATAAGATATCTTTATGTAGGATATCGTTTTATCTTTATAATGAATATTTACAATCGAATATATCTTATGTATAACCCTATATTAAAAATGTTTTAATAAATACACTTTGATTTTAACTCTTTTAACTCTTCTTTGAATTAAATAATAATAAATGTTCTAATCTAATCTAAGTGGACCTAAATGATAATATTTTATTCCTAAGGATTTTTTGGTCGAGATAAACTTGTCCAATAGAATTAGGACATGTGTTAGGGTAATATTAATATCATTTTTACCCTTAATTACCTTATTTACTTTTAACTGTGGTAAATAAAAGTAAAAAGTTACTATTCACAAAAAATTATTTTCATCTCATTGAACCACATTTTACTTCTTGATATTAACCGTGTCTCTCAGATTTTTGAAATTTTATTCACAGAAGCGGTAAAATTATGTTTTATGAAAAATTCAGTTTTTTTAACTACCACATAGTAGTTTCACTATTCATCAAAAATTGAAGTTTTTCATAACAATGACAAAATTTCACCTTAAGCTGTAATTGATATTGCAAATTAAAAAATGATATCTATTTTACAAAATTCCAATCATATAAGTTGCATTAATTAATTTTATAATTACTTCCCGTTGTCACAACAAATAGCGTGTTTTTAAGAAACAATATATATCAAAAGATTGACAATTGTTTAGGTCCAATTTCGAAGTGAAATTAATTATAATGAACACCATTGGATAAAATTGTAAAAATATATTCTAATTATACTTTAAAACCACTAAAATTCATAATTTATCACCATTAATTATTTTGATTAAAAAAGTTTTTTTTAATTAAAATTTAGTAATTTTCACTATTCATCAAAATATTAAAGTTATCCAAAAAGTACCAAAATTTCACCTTAGGCTAAATTCAATACTCCAAATCCAAAAATGAAGTCCATTTTGAAATATAAAATATATATAATTTCAAAAAGAAGGTATTACTATTCATAACGGCTAGTTTGATTGGTTGTGGTGTGTGTTAGAACTCGAAGTTGCGTACACCACACGCTACTGTATTATTCAAAGGAAAGCATACCATGGAAGCTTGGGATGTTTCATTTTAAATTTTTTGATGTCCCCATTTAGTCAAAAAGTTTAAAATATTGTATTTAAAAAGGGTTCACTATTAAAAGTTGTTAAAAGTGCACTACTGAAAATGAATTTGTTCTTACATTATGTCTAAGAAACTCATAATATGGATTCTAAAATTATAAGGATTATATAAAGTTTAATATTTAGTTAATACTATTCATAACCAATTTTGAACGGCTTGTTGGGTAAGTCATGGTGTGCTTGAACTTGGGGTTGCGTGTAGTGCAAGTTATTGTATTATTTTGAAGAAATAACACACTATGAAATCTTGGGGTGTTACATTCTCCCCTCTTTCAATAAATTTCGTCCTCTCAATTTGAAATTGTTCTTCGAAAATAAAAGGTTGAAAATAAAAAATATCTTTGTGGGAAAACCCACATCAGAAATTGGGTTACTAAAATTTAGTCTTAATATGAGGAAAAGTGAAATGAAAGGGTCACCACCAAATTATGACCTCGATTAAGAGAACATTGGTGGGAATTAGAGACATATAATTGGAGGAAAAACGTAGATATTTATAGGTAGTGATTGAGGTCATCAATCACAAACAAGTTTAAAATTTAGGCCCTTAAATTCATCAATCTACGATGATTTAAAATACCATCGATTCAACAAAACATAAGGTATTAGGATAACACATTTTTGACGTTTCAAAATATCTTAGTTGAAATCCCACATCAAAAAATGAATTAATGAAGCCTAGATTTAAAATAAAGAGTGTAAAGTATGAAGATTACCGAAAATAACACATACTAGGGTTCCATGTAGGAAAATATGGATATGGAAGAGAAATATAACCATCAATTATCTGATGGAGAGTGGTAGAGAACCTGGCTATGAAAAGGCCCACAATCCCAATGCCATAAATTAGTGATGATTTAAGGTACCATCTAGGACAAAATTTTTGTTCTAAGTTCCTTTTCTTAATGTTAAGGAATTTATTTATGAGATTTGGCTAAGATCATAAGGAGATATACTTACTTTATAATTAGAGTTTTATCCATTAATAAATTTCTACCACAAAATCATCTTTAACTCGTAAAAAAACTCTATTTATACTATTCGTACAAGGTTCCAAAATAAACGAATATATAATTCATCTACAAGATCTTTTAAAAAAACCCACATTATTTAATCCAGGACATCTCATGGGCCAGTGGTAGGTGATACACCCTTTTTGCCCTTCGGTTGCTGGTTCAAGTCTCCCGGCCTTTCCGGTCGCGACAGGTTGCCGCCTGACCTCTGGGTTATCCTTTTATGGAAATCAAAAAAATAAATCTCAAACTAGAATTTATCCAAAATACTTTTGTCCAAACTCACAATCCAATATTTATAAGGAAGGTAAACTTAATGTAGATCCATTTTACCCCGTAATAGCATATGAATACCTTCATCATGTATTCTTTTAAAACACTGAAATATCTTGAATTACCATAATACTTATTGATTACATTCATGCTCCCTTATTCCATATAGAATGCTGGATATACTTCATCAATCCAAAAATGTTTTAAACCCCAATAATGATGTAATATAAAAATCATTAATCAGCTTCAAGGTAGTCAATAATATCCAATATAATTTATCCAAATCAATCATTTATTATTCTAAAATCACTACCTCGGTATCAGAACCATATTATGGTTTGTCTTTCTCTCAACCATATATTTTCCAACAATTTTACCTGCTATTGAGTCACTTTTCTTTGTTCCACACAATCTCATGTCCTTAATGAAATAGTACTGCAGTACAATCCTTATATACTCCATAATTATTATAACAAGTACATTGTTGATACAACACTCAAATGACATAATCAACGTAAGAACTCTAATCATTCCTCTTCATCTGTGGTAGTATCATAACTTTATTATTATCCAATAGCATCATTTGCGGCATAGTCTGATGACTGGGACATAGGTTCGCGTAGTGTCCAATCTCCTTGCAAATGTAGTATTGTACATTTGAAACCATTTTCTTACCCTTGTAGTCACGTACTTTGTGCCCTTTTCCTCCACACTTATAACAAACTCCCATTCCTTTTAGACAAGTTCCAGGGTGTTTCTTCCCAAGGATATCACATATGGGAAAATTCTTATTTTCCCTCTCCCCTTTATCCAGCGTTCTCTCTTCCATCCTTTTCTTCTCTTTCTTCCCTTCAAAGACATAGGACTCAGTAAAATAAATACTTATCTTATCAACACATGATATTATTTCTTCATATGATGATAATACATGGGAGACTATTTATCTTATAAATTCTGGCTTAAGACCATAAAATATATGATCCTTCTTTCTCTTTGGATCATGTGGATTGTTGGAGTTCTCATTCCTTCTACTGGGCACCATTTCTAAACAATGGCATACACTAGATCAGTTTATGAATCAAAATACATAATCCCATACTTATAAAACACTTAACATAAATTGAACTATTTATGGATATAATCCATAATCATAAAAATATTTTCTTTTAGGAAGTATATACCCATAAACCCTTCATAATTATTTGTAAAGAAAATGAGAGTTATCCTAATCATATCCCCCTGGGAGTGTCGTAACCAAGAGTGCAGCAAGGCCCGTTGTCATGCACCAGTTCCCGTTCGAGTCTAGCTCAAAGCGGTGTTTTCGGGTTTTACACCTAGGTACATCTGTGCCAGAGCCGCCTCTACCTGCTCGTATCCAGACATGGATTTATTGCTCGGAAAACTCACAAAATCTCTACAATACCAAAATTCTTGGAAGTTCTTCTATACTAATCCTCAAAGTTCATCTTAGGTCTACGTGCTCTAATAAGAGTTTATCTAAATCTAGAATCTAAGGTTTGTACTAAGCTTCCTCTGATACCAACTATAACGCCCCGACCCTAGTTACCTAGAGTCGGTGCATTATTACATTACATTGGCATGATCACAAGAAAGATAAAATCTCGAAAGACCGATTGGTTTAGTAGCCTTGGAAACATTAGATATATTCATAAAGTTTTACATTACATCACAAAGTGAAAAAATACTACGACAACATAGTCTACATATTCCACACTCATATCCCCACATACTATCCCTGCAGGTCATTCATAACTTACTTCTTCACATCTTTGGAAAAATAACACATAGAAAAGGGGTGAGCTCAAATGCCCAGTAAGGATAACAATATAGCGGAAACTTTCAAAAATAAGCATAAACATTTAAGGCAATGTATAACTAAAACAAAAGCCTTTTAAACTTTAACTTCAACATAGTATGGAAAAAGAAAAATGAAATAATGCCATTTACTTATTCACATGGATATTCTACTAATCGAATAATCACATGCAATATCAATAACCACTTTCATAATGATGGAATGCATAATGCCTGACTATCATAACCACATAGCCAAGGCCTCGTGCCAAGACTACAAATAAGATTTTGTCAAGCCCTTGGGCCAAGACACTAGTTTATCTCATGAGACCTACCGATGCATCGAGGAGCTATAGCGGGCTCCACTCATCACATATTAAGTCCAATGCATTCCCATATGAAAAGGTTTAAACATAACATAAACATTCGTATTAAAACTAGCATATGAAATGTCAATACTTTCATCATAAACTATGAATGGTATAGAAATAGCACATCCACAGTCAAACATATCACAAAACCTTCAATACAATATAGAAGTTTTGTATCATAATAAATCAACTACAAATAAGCTTAAAATCCATCAAAGGATGTTGACATAGATGAAATCAAAACTCTTTTCAGAGAAATATCTCTTTATATTTTTGAAATCATTTAGGAGTCATATATTTATAAAATAAAACATTTTATTTGAAAATATTCTTATAATCTAGTAAGAGAAGCTTCGACGATTTTATAACGGCGGAAAATAGCCGCACCCACATTATAAGTTTAAAAAAACATTATTACCTTAATTTTGTCGAAAAGGTTAAAAAGCACCTTTTTTGGAAAACGACCGAAATATTCCTGTATAAACCACTTATAAAAAGTCAAACAAGGGTATAAATGACTTTAACCCATATTATTGTAAATAGTAAAAAATGTTTTGAAATACATTTTTAAGAAACATGGATGTGGATGATAAAGAGATCCCAGTAGATTATTACGTATAAACAACCTCAGATAATAAAGAGATTGTGAAATAACCCTTACCTTTTGATTTTCCTTGGTTGGGGTAGGTTAACCTCCTATATAATGGTGAAATAATTGTTATTAAATTATACAAGAATCATATATATTAATATGATATCATATATGATCATTTAACATTGATTTGTTAATAATATCTTTGAATTATCATTGTTTCGGGTGTTAACTTACTCATTATCTTTTATATGTTTTGTTAAATAAGCCATGTTTTTTATAGATAGGTTGTATCTTATTCATATCCATAATGATATAAAGTCCTTAAACATCATTTGTAAATCATCAAATGATAATTATACTTGAATGGATATGATGGAGAATGAATCTCATCACGTTCATGGAGACGGTAGTCCGTACGTACGCACGAGCAACAATATAATTCTTTTGATATTAAAATAATATATAAATGGATGGTATATCATATATACAGAGTCATTAACATGTTATATTTATTATTTACATGAGTTACATATCATTATTATACCCATCCAAATAATAATATATTGAATAACAATTACACCACGACGTGGAGACGGTAAGCCGTACTTACGTACGTATGGTGACATGTTATTCAAAGGGTGGATAGAATACTAAATATGGTAGTACCATATTTATAATAACATCATAGTATATATAAGATATGGGAGTTATTATTTTAGAATGGTAATAACAAAGAATGGAGAAGTGGAAGAAGAAAGGAACTTGAAAAGGGGTGGTGAAAACATTACCTCTTCTTCGGGTTCTTCATTTTGATTTGATCAAAAGGGCTCATTAGGTTGGCTTTCTGATCAAACTAAGGCCTCTAGGTTGTAGTGAGGGAATTTTGGAAGAGTTTAGCCGAACCAAAAGTCTTTGAAGGTGTGATGAAATGAGAAGGAGGAGTGCCCTTTTATAAGAGGGGTGAGGGGCACCTTTGGAAAAGCTAGAAATATTAATTTATAATAAATTCATATTCGGTTTATAATGGTTCCAATGTTTATTATTTAAATTTTAAGGTGGGGATAGGTCGAAAACCACTCAACCAAAACAATTTAGACAGGTTTTGGTCATTATATTAACCTTATCAGTAAATATTAACTCTAAGTTAATTATTTTCACTTTTACAATGTCTCTTTGTATTTTTATATTATATGGTTAATAAACATACCATATACATCCAATAGACCCCCAAGTAGTCCATTAATGATGAACCTATCATTATATAAGTCTCTTGGCCTAACATTAGATTTTTAGGAATTTAATATCAATTAATAATATAATATTTGTTTTAAAAACTCTTTTATGTCAATTTTGACACTATTCAATAATTTATTTTTGTAAAAATCATAACAGAATGATTACTTCGAACGAAGTTAATTGAATCAATCCTAGAATGTCATATTAACCTAGAAAATTAGTTTAATTCCTAAAAAGTCTCAAATTATATTTATTTTTGTATTTATAATATAAATTAATTTAATTTTTCACTATTATGGTAATTACTTCATCATCATTGTGTCATAAGTAAATTAAATTATTTAAAGTCTAAATATTATAAATAAAATATCTTTATGTAGGAAATATTTTTATATTTCTAATGAATATTTACAATCGAATTTATCTTATGTATAACCCTATATAAAAATGATTTGGTAAATATACTTTGATATTAACTCTTTTAACTCTTCTTTGAATTAAATAATAATAAATGTCCTAATGTAATCCAAGTGGACCTAAAGGATAATATTTTATTCCTAAGGCTGTTTTGGTCGAGATACACTTGTCCAATAGAATTAGGACATATGTTATGGTAATATTAATATCATTTTTACCCTTAATCACCCTATTTACTTTTAACCGTGGTAAATAAAAGTAAAAAGTTACTATTCAGCAAAAATTATTTTCATCACATTATACCACATTTTACTTCTTGATATTAATCGTGTCTCTCAGATTTTTGAAATTCCATTCACAGAAGCAGTAAAATTATGTTTTATGAAAAATTCAGTTTTTTTAACTACCACTTAGTAGTTTCACTATTCATCAGAAATTGAAGTTTTTCAGAACAATGCCAAAATTTCACCCTACGATATAATTGATATTCCAAATTCAAAAATGATGTATATTTTACAAAATTACAAACATATAAGTTGCATTAATTAAGTTTATAATTAATTCCCACTATCACAACAAATAGCGTGTTTTTAAGAAACAATATATATCAAAAGATTGACAATTGTTTAGGTCCAATTTCGAAGTGAAATTAATTATAATGAACACCATTAGATAAATTGGTAAAAATATATTCTAATTATACTTTAAAACCACTCAAATTCATAATTTATCACCATTAATTATTTTTATTTAAAATGTTGTTTTTAATTAAAATTTAGTAATTTTCACTATTCATCAAAATATTAATGTTATCTGAAAAGTACCAAAATTTCACCTTAGGCTAAATTCAATACTCCGAATCCAAAAATGAAGTCCATTTTGAAATATAAAATATATATAATTTCAAAAAGTAGGTATTACTATTCATAACAGCTAGTTTGATTGGTTGTGGTGTGTGTTAGAACTCAAAGTTGCGTACAACACACGCTACTGTATTATTCAAAGGAAAGCGCACCGTGGAAGCTTGGGATGTTTCATTTTAAATTTTTTGATGTCCCCATTTAGTCAAAAAGTTTAAAATATTGTATTTAAAAAGGTTTCTCTATTAAAAGTTGGTAAAAGTGCAGTACTGAAAATGAATTTGTTCTTACATTATGTCTAAGAAACTCATAATATGGATTCTAAAATTATAAGGATTATATAAAGTTTAAAATTTAGTTAATAATATTCATAACCTCTTTTGAACGGCTTGTTTGGTAAGTCATGGTGTGCTTGAACTCGGTGTTGCGTATAGTGCAAGTTAGTGTATTATTTTGAAGAAATAACACACTACAAAATCTTGGGGTGTTACATGACAGGAGGAGTACCTCAGTAATTCATGAGGGGTATCACCTTTGTGTGACGTGGAAGCCTCAAGATACTTGATAGGAGGAGTACCTAAGTAGTACAAGATTAGTGGGAAGTGCCTTCGTGTGATGTGGCAGGCCCACTATACTCGATAGAGAAGGGGTTATCTAGCAGCCGAAGTGTTTGATGATGTGACTGGGGATGTTACTTTTTACTACCCTTAGAATAAATCTTGGTGGGAGCTGAGTCAGTACCTCTGTGTTTTCCACATGATTGAGATTGATTACTTGATAACTTAGGTATATGTTTGGGAATATACCTTTTTAGGGTTATTTGTTAATTTTATACTTTTTGGTTTATCCTTGGTGGTTTTTGTGAGACCTTGAGGGTCTGAGGGTCCCTAATTAGTATCGTTATACTCACCCCTACATGGATTATGCCCACACCTTGTTGTCTTGGAGGTAGATGACAGACATCACTGACAGAGGTTGAGAGTACCAGGACTGGACGGTGCCTGAAGGCGGACCATACACTGTGTCAGTACGCAGAGGAGATGAGTGGATGTGAAATGCTAAGGAGGTTAATAGTACCTACCCTTAGGGTAGGAACATCAGAGGTTGATCTAGTAGTCGTCTTTCCCTTTTCTTCAGTTTTATTGTATCACAGTTGTACTTGTACGTTCCAGTTGGTCTTGTATTATAGCCTCTTTTACTTACTGCACTCACTTTATTTAATGTTCAGTTTACATGTGTTCTTATCTTTTTGTGTTCTTGGATACGTGTGCATACTGTTTATAAAGGCAATGGCTTCCTAGTTTTAGGGAATACGCCTTCGGTGCTAGTCGTCAGCCTATGGTCTATTGAAGGGGGGCATGGGGTAGTCATGCCATGGGCCCTGGGGAATGTGTCATGACCCCTATAACGTTAATTCAAGTCACCAGATAAAAATTTACATTCCATCTATTTATCGTGTTATGATTAATAATGTAATTTTGAGTGATTTCCTTGTATTAATCCATTTGAAAAGGACATGAAATCCATTTTCATTCCATGGGTTCTTTATTATTTGTTGAATGAACCACATTTTATTTCTATGGGTTACTGATGATTTGTTGAATGACTGATTTCTTATGGTACATATATGTATTTATGAAGATGGGTGTGGTCCTACATTCCCCTATAATACATAGGTTAGAAGTTTTTATCCCATGAGATATGTATTAGTTAGTATATTTTAGTTGTTCTTAATCATGAGAATTTATGTTTTGGGAAATGAATGTTATGTTCCTTATACTAATTAATGTTTCATATTTTGATGATGTTTCACAATTTTATGGTTATTTTCATGACTATGTTAGGCTCTCATGGATCGTGTTTATTGACACATTGATTCGATTCATGGCTTGTTTTAAGCAATTATTATTCCATGATTTATGAATATATCATCGTTAGGAATGATATTTATAGGTATCTTGATTATACCAATATTCTCATTATATTATCACTAATGATATTTAATTTTTTATCACTTAAGTTTACCATTACTGAAAATCTGAGCTCTCGACATTCTTGTGCTTCCTTTAACCCTCATCAAAGAGAAAACTAAAATTTAAGATATTTATATAAGTGTATATTCTTAGAATAATTTTAGGGAGATATTGAATACTTCTTATATAATAACAAGTTGTTTATATTGGTTATAAATATTTATTAGTTTATTAATAATTGAGTTTTTTTAGATAATATTTTTCTCTATTAAATGAAAACTGTAAATAGGAAAGTTATTGGCAATATATTGAAATGAAATATAGTTATTAAGTCTTGTAATTATTAAGTTATTATTTTGGTTCTCTCTTAATGATGGCTTTAAATATATCCTTCGTACTTTTTTCCCATAATTATTTTTATACTAATGGTATTTTCACATAATGTTCCCTATCATTCTATAAATGTAGGCTTCCCCATTCTTCTTCTTGAATAGAAACAACAAATTTTAATGATGAATTTGATTTTTATCTATCCCCATTGAGAACTATAATATGAAACTACCTATACTGAAAATTACATAGATCCATTCCTCATATGATAACCAAGCCCATCATTATATTCATAATCATCTTAATTTTTAATTAATTTCAGTAATTACTTGAGGTAAATGTCTATCTTCTAATAATTTTAATAATGGATATCATTCCTATAAAGAAGTGTTTATTTTGGGTTGATGTCACATAAATTAAATCAAACATAATCATATTTGTTAGCTACAAATATTGTAAAAAATGATCAATTTTTTAAAAATAACTAATGATGGACCTAATATATACAAAATGAACAAAAAACATTATTCTTAATACCCTTTTTTCCTACAAAATCATCATTAAAGAGTTTGTTTTATTATAGGAATCCCAAATATGTTTTAATTGACTGTTGGTGATATAAATTGAATTGATTTTTGTAATATGTTTTGAGTACATTTAATCAACACATATTTCCAATATTTTCTAATTTTAACTCATTTCTGAAACATGTGGTATCTCATCTTCATATGTGGGGTGTTTGGAATTAAAAATGAAAACACAACATTAATAGTTTTTTATGGTATGTGAATCATTTATTTTTAGATTTTAATATTATTTCATTATAATTTTTCAATATTCATAATGTTTCTAAATTTCGCCATATACATTTTAATTGAAAATCTACACGTATAATTATTGAAATATAGTTGGAAATTTCTTAATGAATAACATGGGGGTTGTATATTGAGTTCGTTAAATAATTTTTTGATGACACACTCCATAATATTATATTCTCTATACACAATTTGGTATAACTATATTTTTCTATTGAATTAACTTTGTTATACAATGGTGACTCATTACTCAAGACTAGTACAGAATGATAAGTGACCCATGATGAACTTTTGAAAATAGGAGGGTACAGATGAATTGTTTTTGTTGCACTATAAATATAATAGTTTATTCATATATAAGGAAAAGATATGAATCTTGATTTAATTGGAATAAATTTATATTCCTTGAACCATCAATTTTATATCCATGGAGATACTAGTCTGAAAACATTACCCAACCCTTTATTATTGGGTATAGACATTGATCCAAATTGTACATCTTTTCAACTAAATCCTATTAATCAAATAACTCCTAATCAAATCAATGATCTAGATCATTCACGATGGATGGATATGTTTGACAGATCATTCCGAATAAAATCTACATTTCCAGGTACCCTATTTTTGTAAGATTGATTAACCCATTTTGTGTGACACATTTTATAATAAATAATGCATGCACATTCTTCCACAATACCACCTCACATAGTAATCATTCAAGTTTATGGATGATGTAGTGTACTATTCCACCGTATGATTTTATCGGAAAAAAAAATTTATTCAATAATACTAATGTAACCCATTTATAAGGTAGCCCAATTTCCTCTAAATTTTTAATGTTGGACATCAACACATTATCATCCCAAAAAAAATTTAAAAACATTAGATCAAAACCATGATTATTGAATAGACTATATGGTAACATTATTATGATGGTCAACCGTTGTGGATAATCTATACAATGAATTTTATGGAGGCATTGATATGTTAAAGAAGTGGAGTCATGGAGAAAAATGGAACATATTATATCATCATGATATTATAAAATTTTGTTTGTGAATTTGTTTTAATGAATACAGTAATATTTCTTTTCACTTCAAAAAGAAATGTATTTTTTCTTGATGTATTTCCTCCATCCGTAAGTAGTGATTGAAACTAGCATGCCATAATCATTGAATAGTGTGTGTGTTTGTGTGTGCCTCCATGGGTATCATTTTTTTAAAAAATGATTCAAATTGAAGGCTTTTATATCATATAAGTAAAAATTGACCATACATTAATAATATCAATTGTATCATGACACCAACCATTCTTTTAAATATCCATCATTATTTAAATAATTATTCTAAAACCATTTTTCGTTCAATGAAATACTATGATAGAATCCATGGAATCATATGTTAGTTTTTATTAGTGACATTCTAAAGCATTGATAATGTTTATTAAATAAATCAATGATATGTTATGTATGTTTTGTGTCTATGTGTGTAAAATCCCATTTTAGAAGATTTTACACGCATTAACATACACATGAAATCACATTTATTTGAAATTTTATATAATAATATTATTTAAATAATTATTATATATAAATCAATATATCTATATTAATGTGTGTATATATGTGTGTGTGATAAAACTTATATATTTAAAAAATATAAAATTACACATTATAAGAAAATTGAAAATTGAAAATATAGTATATATTTGGTAAAATATAATTTCTAATATATTATCTAATATTATAGATAATAATTATATTTAATTATGGGTACACATGTCAGTATATTTTAATATTTCGTAAATATATTTTTAATCATATATAATATAAATAGTTATTATCATATTTAAGTAAATTTATTTAATACTTAATATTTAATGTATACAAATATATAATATATATCATTATATATCAACATTAAAATATGATTTTAATGTCATGTTTTCATTTTATAAAACATTTATTGTGAAATGTATGTAAAATAAAAAAATAATTATATATATATATATATTGTTCGTTTATGAACATTTATAAAATTTTAAATCTATAATTACATTTAATATATAATATATCAAGTAATATAATTTTTTTGTAGTATAAATATATATTTTGAAATTAATTATTTGAAATATGAAATTGGAATATAAAATCTATATAATAAAATCTATAAATGACTATATGCATATATTAATTACTATAAAATAAAAATAATATTATTTTTTATATAATTAATAATATTTTAATATATTTATTTATTTTATAGAAAAATATATAGAATATTTAAATATTTTATATATAATTATATAATGTATATAATTATATACCATTATTAAAAAATTATTTTAATTTTTTTTGTTACAAAAACATTAAAAATAAATTTGTAATTAAAATTGTACCATATAAATAAATAAATAAATAAATATAATTTTAAATAATTTTATACAATAATTTTTTGTAAATAACAAATTTGTGGTTATGTGTGTGTCTCAATGAGAAAATATATTAATAATTAAATAAGAGTTAATGTATTATATTAATATAATTGATTATATACAAATATATCATAATAATATATGTTTGAGTTTGTTGATAGTAGTGGTTGTTTAGATATTTCTTGGTGATGAGACGTAGGGTTTTAATCCACCCGCCCCTCCAAGGTCCATTGGTTCTTTATTCTAATGTATGTTAACAAACATTAATATAATCACTAATTAATGCACCATTTTTCTACTATAACACTTTTATAGCTGAAAATGTGTTCCATTATTGACGATACAACATTTAGTAATGATAAATTTTTCTTTTGTCAATGATTTCGCTTTTTTAATTGTTTTTAATCATAGAATCCATGAACTATTCATATTCCTCATGAATTCCATGCATCGTACTAAGCCTCACCAATATATTTCTAATCTTTTATGATTTTTTTTTGGAATGTATCAATTTGAATCAACAAATATGTGATCAAATATTAGTTATTATAATTTTTATTGGATAAAACTTGTTTTTAAACTATTTATATCTATTTATAAATTGATTAAAGTTATTATTTGTATTTATGTAAATACATTAATATATATATATACACATAAATACTTCAATATATATTAAAAATAATTATATATACATATATATATTTAATGTATAATACATATGTCTTGGTATATATATTTGTGTGTGTGTGTGTTTGTATTATTTTTATTACACATGCGCGTACACCCACATATTATATATATATATATATATATATATGGATTTCAATTTACTCATTCATGTATATATATATATATATATTACATTTATACATACGTAGATATTTTTATGTGTGTCTGATTTATTTACATAATTGAATATTTATATATTATGTTATATATATTTTTACTGTGATGCATAAATACTAAATTTTACATTTATTATTTAAATTCAGATTATATATGTTTATACATTATATACCTACATTATAAATATTCAAATTATATAATTAATTTATATATTTTTGTATACATTATATATTTATAAATTATAAACTTTATGTACATTCTTAATACAATTTATATGTATAATTTATATACGTATATATATGTGTGTGTATTATATATTATATTTATATTATTATTATGTATACTTTATAAAATTTATATATGTTTTACCTATACTTTTTAAACATACATTATATAGAATATTTACACATGTACATGTATTTGTGTATGTATGTATGTATATATGTATTTTTCTTTCCACACACACACAATTATATGAGATTGTATGTGCAATAGTTCATCAATAATGAAATATATTATTGTATTTATCTACAATATATTATTTTCATGAAATGAGAATATTGATAAATAAATAAGATGAATATGTATTTGAAAATGTGGAATTTAATTATATAATGATAGTGTATGAGGATGACCCATATAGTTCATGAAATATATAAGAAAACAAAAGCAGGAAAACAACACCTTTGAAATTATTTACTTTTGTTTACATTGATGTCACTCGAGGATAATTTTTCAAGTTGCGTTGGAAGAAAATGTGACCACTTATAAAATTGATGGAAATTATAAATGTTAATACAAACATATAGAAAAAATATTTTAATCTAGTAAATGTAATAATAATTTGGTGTATCTATATTTTGATATTAGTATAACTGTAAGTGATATTATATATAAATATTTAAAAATGAAAATAATGTTAAAAGAGAATCATTGAGATTATTCCAACCTATATAATATGTTATAGAATCTTGTCAAGATGTAATTTTATGATTATTATACATAATAAAGTATTATATAATCCACAATAAATCATTACAATTTTTGAGTTTATATTTTATTGAGTGACTGTAGATTTATAGAATAATTTTCTCTCATAAAGAATATGTTAGCAGCTAATCATGATTTTCCTTGATGAACATTTTTTGCTAAAATAATGTAATGTTCCATGATTATGACCTATGTAAAAAATACATGCTTAACATAAAAATAAAATTATTTTCTAAAATGATACGAAATATTTACAATGTTAACTCTGTGTGACACAAATCGACAAAATAATGATATGTCATTGATTGATAAAGAATTATGGGTATTTTAAAATAATCATATATTTATTTTATTTAATAGAAATTTAGAGACTATATGTCAATTGACTTATGAAGAAGAGAAAATATTTTAATATGGGAAATTTTAACACCCAATAGATGCTCCCCAGTGGATGAAAAATGATTATAGGTAACTTGAATTTTGATATAAGACCTGAATACTTTTTTAGAAACTGTTAAATTCTAGATAATCTATAAATATATGGAATCAATTTGGTGTACAATATAATAATCACTTGGAATGTCTAGTTTTTTTATAATTATAAACTTTCAATATGGTTATGTTATAAGATCAAAAAAATTAAGTTGTCTCTACATTTTTATGAATAGAAATTACTAGGAAATGATTTTGATGTTCAATTTTCACAGTTTATTGATGATCTGAAATGGATATGGTCTTTAGGTTTTTTTATTTGTAACTATTATAAAAAATATGATTTGACATTGAGATTTATGCTATTTGAGATGATAAATTACATTCCCCCTTTTGTTAATTTGATAGGTAACAACATTAGATATATGTTATGGTGTCCTTTTTGTGAATATGCTATAAAACTAGTTAATTTGAAATATTATATGATTATATTATTTCTTGAATATGATATTTTTTTACAATGATGTAATTAAATATCAATATGGGTACATAATATTATATGGGGAATAGGAAAACATGATTATTTCTTTCTATATAAACAAGTGATTATTAATTTCTGAGGGAAAAATATAATTTTAATGTTTTTTGTAAAATCATTCTACAAAAACCTCTTGATTTTTTTGGAAAATAAATAAATTATCTTTGAATTTACATATAGAAAATTTTATATATGAATCATTTTATTGATGTTATGAATATTAAAAAAATGTATTGTTATAGGGTCAGCAATACATTACTAGATGGAATGGTATATATGAATGATTTTAAAATGTATTGATTATGAATGACTGATATACTTATATGTGAGGGGTTGGTTCCATTCGAAGATGAAATTTGAACCCTTATTCCACTAGTGGATCGTAAGAATTCTTTCTAAGAGCAATTTTGCTTATGAATCTCCCCAAACGGTGTCTGATTAGTTTATCTGTATTCATAAAATTTTATTAAAATCATACCAATGATCAAAAAAATATAATATTCCAAAATTCATAAAATATCCAAGTGATTGGTAATTTGTTAGATGCGTGTAGTGATAATTTATATTCTCCAAGAAAAATATTTGACATATAATAACCAGTCCTAGCTTATTTTTTAATTAAATATCTAGAATAATAATAATTTTTCCCGCCCATATACATGTTATTATTGGTTTTAATATTTTTCCAAACCATGTGTATTTTGACAGTTTCATGCTATTAACTCAGTTGGTGTAGGTCATGGTGTTGGTATTTGGGAAGTCTTTCCAAGAAAATGATTTATTTTTTAACAAACTACACCGAGTATTTTTTAGAATATACTAGGTACTGAGTGTGTTTTTAGTATGGGGGTTTTAACTTAGAGGGCCACTGTATGGTCAAAGTCCATAGGTCGAGTCCCATGTAGGGTAATGCGTGTACTCGATGGTAAATTGATAGTTGTTTAAAATTGAATTGATTTTAATAATTTACATATTTTTTATTAAAATGAATCCCCCTTATTTTCTCATGGTTCACATGATCCCCCTACCCCATCTCATATTAATATTAATATTTTTATTATTATTATTATTATTCCCATTTATGTGTGGTAATTCTATTTTTAGAATTAGATTCCATTTGACCTAATGGATAATTACAAGTATGATTATCTTTTTTTTCTATGATTTCCACATTATATCATTAATCATTATCAGTTATAACCTTATTTAGTTTTTATTTCATATTGTTTAATTTCATCCATGATAGGTTAATTAGTTTGACAACATCTCTCACAATATTTCAATAATTTTGGGTATTGGCAGTTCTTAAAAAAACCATTATGTTTTTATGGGCATGAACTGGGTTCTGATATGCGTGGTCTATCAAGCATATGCCCATTACCCAATATGAAACTGTATGTTTTTTTATTAAAATAAAATAAATTAATTAATAAGGAATGTAATAGTAAGAGGTAATTTACATTTAGTGATGTAAACCATGTTTTTTGATGACCACATTATTCAATAAAGTGCTATGTAAATAAAAATAGGGACTTTTGTGGGATGCCCGTAGTTGTTTTGTCACATGAGAGACCATGATTGGTCAATAGATTACTCCTTAGTGAGAGGATGATGAATGTGAAGGGATAACAATAGGGAATTCATAGATAATATTTTAGAAATGTTATAATAGTATATTGGTGGGATTAAATCGTCATTGTGTATGTTATTAGTGGTGTTCAAAGGTCCACCAATCCATGGTGTCCTAAACTATTTATTTATGTGAGTTTATATAGCATGGATTATTATTTATTATCCTTTCTATATAAAAAAATGTGGCATTATGATATCGTTATTTATTTATAACATATAATAGGTTTACAATGTTGTATCTAGTTCTATGTAATTCCCAATGAGTAAATTAGGTACGATCAATTTTTGGGTAGATCCAACCCACATTTTTTGTTTGGATATAGCTTGGGATTAATTCCAACATGGGGGGGGGGGTATGTTTGGGGTGTGGTTGGGTGTAATGAGAAATAAATAATGTGTGTTCCATGGTTTTGTTTTAAATTCTAACAGTGTATTAATTGAAAATTGGGCGAGTCCAATGAAAAACATAGTCAATATAGGTGTGTTTGTGAGTGATGTACATTGTTATTTGCCTCTAGATAATATTTCGAACATGGATAGGTGTAATTCAAACATGGTAATAGTAGGAATATTATTTTGAATGATTGTACTATTACTAAACATATATATTCTAGTGACATAGGTTACTATGGACTATTATGATGTTTGATTTAGGATAAAATGTTTCCATGTATTTTTCATTGGTGTTGGGATGGGGAATTTCCATATAGTCTATAATTAGTTCCTAGGTTTGATGTATTACTGACTGGATAAGTGTTTATTGAGATATGAAATTATGTGTACATTTCATACAATCCCTTAGAGTTTTTATACATAATGATAAAACTATATATCAAAACTAGTTAACTCATGTATGATTTATATTAGAAGTTAATGTTGAACATGAGTATATAATGAGAGTTTATTATTAGTGTTGTTATTATTTGGATGTTATCATAACACATAATTGCATATTTTTAATTTAATTTCAAAAACTATTTGTGGTTTCCTATTGTGATTTACTACAACCTTGAATTTAAATCTTGATGCATATTTGGATTTCATTGTTTCTAACCTAGATAAGGTTAAGGGATATAAAATGGATGATTGACTAGGTGATATTGTATTTGTGTTGGGATATTTTTCCAAGCTTGGACTACAGACTTGTTTTTATGGATATGTACTTTTTTATTTCATTTTGTATTAATTTTATATACAATATGACCATTAGTGTCCCAACTTACTTATGTATTATTCATGTGATATTATACTTATATATTTTATTACATAAATATATTTTCCATTTTTTTATTATTATCCATTATTAGTAATATTCATATGCTATATTATATTCTGATGAAGGTTATTATTAATAATTTTTATATTTTTAGGGTTACCTATAGTTGATGGTATATCAATAATAGGATTACATATAAACCAATATTAATGGTCACTATCCTCTATCATATAGATGGGTGTTATTGAGCGATGTAATTCTCTAGTTTTTATGTGGTATATTAGAACTTGTATATTGATTAAAAAAGTGTTATTAGAGGCTTTTTTGACAGTTCTTTATAATTTATTCATCATGGTTCTCTTTTATTGTTACCAAACAAAATTGTTATGTAACTTAGGTGTGATTCCCTATATGATAATTGTTAAATACTAATGGAAATGGTTTGATAACCTCACATGAAGAGAAAATTTAAATTATATCAGAAAAATATATATATAAAGAGAAATACTACCAATAAAAAGCTTCACACCATATCCCCAATATAATGATATAAATAATTTCATAGATCATTTATAAAAAACTAACATACGACATAAAATATTAATATCAAATAATTTAAGGTTATAAGATTCAAATAGTTAATAACAAGGTCAAACATTGGCTGGTGATAAATATTATAGTAGAAAATTAAACAATGTCTAGTGATGTTTTCTAAACAAGCCTTTAGTCTCATATTGATCCCATATCATCACTACATCCATTATCCACCACTAAACTAACCACTATATCATGGTTCTCCACAGTATATATGGTTTAAAAACTTAATTATACACATGTATCATAGTTCATGAGAAGAGTGTGATTACAACTCAATTGTCCACCTCTAATTTTGTACCCCAAAATAATTAATATATGTAATGTCATGCTAATGTGTCATATTAAATAAGATGAAATCATGGAAAAATATACACCTACTTATTTCTAAAACTCGTTTATGTAACATGAGATCATCCATACATACTTCTTCTAGTTAATATTTTTGTCTTAAAATCCTATTTAATAATAAAATGAGTTTTCGTCATATCCACCCAATATATCAACCCATATTTCCAAAAAACCCAATTGGTGGTACTACAAACTATTACACAAAATATATAATGGTTGGTAGTATAACCATACCATCTATTTGAAGAAGAAAAAAATAATTATACTCCAAAATTGAATCATCCATCCATATTTGGTTGGAATTACACCCAATTCACATTATAAATATAGTATGGTTGAAATTTAACCCACCCAATATCTCAAGTAACAATATACTATAATTAAACCCAACTCACCTATATAATATTTAATTGTTTTCACTATTAATTTATAATTCCTAAATATGATACTGATTGGATTGACACTAAAACTCACCAAAATCAAATTACTTGTTTTAATTACACCCAACGTAACTCTCAATATGGACCCATATTGGAATTACACGAAACCCCTAAATTTTTTATATTCATTTGTAATAGAAAACATAAAAAAGTTAAAAAAATGTAAGTATATTATTATTATATCATAAAATAATCATTAGATTACCAATAATACCATCAATATTACATGTTACAACATGGCTTGTAATCTCACCCTATAATGATTTACATTTCACATTAGTTCGGTACTCACATGCACACAATGTCTTCAGAAATACAATTTCATCCAAGGATACCATCATGTTAATCTTATACCATTATAGTTTTATTTCTCAAGAACATTTCATTTGAATCTAGCATGGTCCACCAAGTCTTATCATAATTTGAGATAGTAATTCTGAGTTCTATAATATCATTTTAATATCAATTTATCTAATAATGTGGTCATTGGTGAAAATAGAAGAAATTAAAAATAAAAGAAACAAATATAACTATGTTCTATGTTATTTAATTTATATGTTATTTAGAAAACATAATTTAGTTTCATTCTATAGAATTCACACATTCATGGTGGAATAAACATATCGAAACATAATATCCAATACATACATACAACAGTGAATAGATGGGTGGTTTATAACATTTATTAAGAGATATATTCCTTTTGATTATTTTTTAAATATTCATATAAATTTGGTAGAAATCATTAAACATTAAAACCACTATATTTTAGGGGATAAATGGCAAACACTTAAATAATGATTCCTGGAAATTTTATAAGGGACAAGGTTGTTAGCCTTACTCACAAGTACCTAATGTAATGATAAACATAATAATTAAAACAATAATAAATATTATAAAATATTTGAGGATGAATAAAATTTTGAAGAGAGTTTATTAGAATGTGTCTATTTAAATGAGGAAGGTGTGAGTTTAAATGTTAATACTTTTTATAATTTAATTATTTAACTTATTATCTAAAAAACTCCTTAGAAACCAAGGCTAATTTAACGACATATAATAGATACCTGAAACCCACAATGAAAATAACCTAATGTGATATACCACTCAATATATCTCAAAGAACCCCCCCTCCACCATGGGGTCCACTGGGATCCTAATACAAAACCACATGCCCCTCGGAAATTTTTTCATCAAGTGGAGGGCCATAAAACCATGTTCTTAATTTGAAAATAGGTCCCCTTGAGGCCCAACCAAACCCTCCTAAAACCCAATAACTATTAAATATAAGAGTTTATTTTAGAATTATATTGAATTTATAAATCTAAAATATTCACGGTGTTATTATCTTAGTAGTTGTGAATGATAGATAGTGGTAGGATATGGTTAAATTTTGGAATGGACTTTTTCATGGTCTAACTAATCCATGTGTAGTGAAATTAAATTTTTAAGTGCATATAATTTTTATTATTAGTATTCAATCATTAGGATTTAGTATTTCTAGGAAATAATGATTTATTGAAATTTTATTTTTTTAATTTTATCCCATAGGGTAAGGATAACAAGCATTGATGAATCATATTTAATATATCATATTCGCATGGAATTATAATGGTTTATGGTGATTTATCGATTTGGTTATGATATTGGGCTCAGTTATTTAATTATTCAATAATGAGTTATATATAAATTTACAATAGGACTTGGTGGTTTAATTCAAACTAGATGAACATAAATTTTTTTATTCTATTCTTACATGATAATGATTATGTGTGTTCTATATGATTGGTGAAATTATTAGTGGGTAGTATGGGATTTTTAGATAACACTAGAGTGACATAAATACAAATATTTAAGGTAATTTGTATAGATAAGATGAGTGTTATGTTATTTACCTGTTATCATTAATAATTATATACGTAATTGTGATATAAATATAGTTTTAGTTTTGTGTATTTAATTTTATTTACATTTCTCCATGAAGACCACCAATAGAGTTTCATGAGTGCTTGGATGAGGATGCACAAATTATAGTTCATCCATGTTCCCTTACTATGATAGTATAAATATTTAATAAGAAGGGCAGATAAAATCTATTGTGGAATTTTCAATCATTGGTAAGAAGGTTCCATGAGTTGGGAGAATTATGTACAAGTTTATGTAAGAGTTATAAATGCATCATCCAACTCTCTTTATAGGTGAGTTCGGCCTATAGTCTACTTAGTTATATGGAAATACTATTCATTATTTCAATGATCATATAGAGTTTTCCCTTGATATTAGTGTGTAACAGTCATGTATGTGTTTCATGTAAGGTCTATTCACTTTTGGGTTGAAATGGTTAAATTATACAAATAGATTGTGATATCTATAATGTATTTCAATAATCATTTATTTTATCATTTCATACCATTAACCGTGTGAAATAATTAGGAGTTTTGAAGTGATTATAGCTAGGGTGAGGTATATTCAGGATTTTTTGAGTCATGTATTTCTGTATGAGGTTAGTATCTAGACCTGGAAGAATATTCTAAGATCATGAATTTGCCTCTCATAACTGAGAAGGAGATAAATGAGGGTAGGGTGTCTATGAAATTATAAGATTATTGTGGGACCAATATAGTTTCATTGAGATGTATTATCTACATATTTAATTCTTCTTTTAATGTCATTTATGGTCATACAATCCAAAATTATGTATCATATATTCTAGAAAAAGGAATAGTTTTTGTTAAGTGTTTATATTGCCATTTACCTAGTTATGAATTATCTTAATTCAACTAATATCCAATGTAATTTATTCTGTGTAGTTGGATGATCCACAAACAATATTTTTGTAAGTGTGGTTTATAATGGGATATAGATATAGGATTTAAGAATACATGGGTCTTTAGAGTATGAAATAATACACCATAAAATGGTAGTATTTTCGATTCGTTTATCTATTATATAAGTGTAGGAGTATGGGTACCATATGAGTTTAGGAAGAATTATCGACAATGTAATACCTCATATGAGAATCTTTTTCTACAAACTGATTATTTCCATTTTATGGATCATGATATTTTCAATATTCTGATTATTATTTAAGTGATATAATCAACAAAAATAGATATTTTATGGGGATGTTTATTATTTATATAAATTTGAGGAATTGTTAACTCTATAGCATGAATTTATTATTTCCATATTTTAATCAAATTCTTACAAATTATATATTTTATAACTAAAATATTCAATATGAATACAAAATTTGAAAATAAAATATTTATGGATATATTTACATTGGGATTTAATTATATCTAATTGAAAAGGTCGTTATTTGAATTATTTAGGGAAAAATAGTTCTTGTAACATGGAATCTCTTTTGGATGTTATGATTGAACATCAATAAAAAAATATGGATAAACTTATCCACACAACTCAAAATGGTGTGAATACAATATGGAATATAATATGACTCTAATGTATGTGTGATAATTAAAATTAATTTTATAATTAATTCATTATCTTTACTTAAGAATAAATAAAATACAAAAAAGATAGATAATCCCTTAATCCATATTATTTTCCCAATTAAAAATTCATAACATCCAATCCAAAATTCAAATGAAGATGATAAATAGAGGGTATATTATAAAGAAATATTGTAAACAATTTAAAGAATTAAATATTCAAATATTATACAATTTACATTCCCAAATGTTAACCAATATTCATAGAACATATATTGGAGGGAAAATTATCATCATCATTTCAACATGAAATTGTGAATTCACCTCTATTAAAAATCATGAGAAGTTACATAGATTACATTAGAGTTCAACAAGATAATTTTATAGGATAGAAAAGTTAAAATGATGTAATCTATAAATAAAGGGAAAAATTCTATGAATCTGTGGTGGTAAAGATCATAGGATGCATCCATTTTGTGTCTTTTACATCAAAATATTCATATTACATTTCTTGGGAAACTATTTCATTAATAAAGAAGGTGTATTTTCCTAATAAATTCAATTTCATAAATATTGATATGTATTTGTGTACAATTTATGATAGTAAAATGGTTTTTCTAATTTTATTAACTTCTTAGGTGGGTTATTTTTTTTGAGAATAATATGTTTAATCATTATTGATTATGATGATGTATCAAAATAGATACATAATTTGAATATGAGTGTGATCAATAATATTTCTGGTTTTCATATGGTTTATAAAAATTCCAGGTGTTCACTTGGAGGTATTTGAGTGAGTATAAATAATTATATTATGGAATTGTAATAATATAAGTTTTAAAGGGTTTCTAAAGGGTTAAATATTATTCTCTATTTCTATATAAATTATTGGTTTTAATTTTATTTCACTCATTCCCATTTCTATATTATAACTCATTTTGATATCTACAATTTTAATATAATCTATTTAAAACCAAAATATCATCATAATTAGCTCTATCTTAGGAAAAAATCACATTGTGAAAATAGTTAACGTATCATACAACCACACAATGATATAACTCTATCATCACCACTATAATATTTTTATAAGAGGATAAATAATAGAATAGGGATATGCTATAAGACTCCTAATATTTGGGAATAACCAAGTTTCATTTATATTATCTTCATATTACTAATCATTAAGTTGATCCATTAATGGTTTAACATACAAATTTATTTCCATACACCATTAATTCTATTTTTTCAGAATAGTAGCATCATTATCATTTATATCTCAGTGATTTTAGGTCATTTTTTTAACCATGGATTATAATTATAGGGGGAATTATAAAAATTTTACCTTATGAGTATGATAATAGGGTATTCATATATTTAATGATTTTTAAGAATATAGACCATTGGTATATAAAAATATACAAAATCAGAATAGAATTAATTGGGATCATAATATAAGGAATAATTCAGAAATAATGGAATTGTTTGAATGAAATTTCCTTATTCTCAAATGAAAATAGTTATAAATCACCTGAAGTACTTCCACTGATTAATTTAGTGTGGAACTATTCACTATATGGTGGGTCCCTTCTACAATCATTAAATGAATATTTTTTAGATATATTATTCATATCATCCATTCATTTTTATCTCTTATAATTCTCTACTAATAGAACACTAAACTATAAGTAGATGAGTCAATAAGATTCCCCTAACCCCTTTTAAATGAATTTAGATAATCAATTATTTTTATCCAATATTAACCTATTTGGATTCATTTGTATCATTTTTATATTAGGTTATTCATTTAATTCTAGAAATTTTTTATTTTATCTTCCCTATTTTATAATAATTCAGACATTAGTTACATAATTTCTATTTACTATTTGTGAACATAAGTCAGTAGTCTTTGGTGGATAGGATAATTACAATATTTAGGCTAGGTGATGTTAGATGTTTCAAAGATTATTATTGTACTCCAGTGGATCAAAAAATCAATGATATGATCATTGTTTATGTTTCATCCAATCCTAGAGAGAACTTCTGAATTATATTATTATTATGAAAATATAGGAAATATATAAAGATATTAAAGGATGAAACATATAAATTAAATAAATTCTAAAACAAAGGTATTAGAAAAAAACATACACATTTTCATAAATTGAATAAAATTAATGATAAACACACTCATAAAAATTCCCCCTCTCAAGGACATAATTAGTCAATTACAACTTTATTATTCTTAGGTTCATTTTTTATAGTGTTAATTGAACAGATTGATCAAAAAAACTATAAAGGCTATTTTTGCGGGAAAAAAATATTTAAATAACATTATTTCATCTATAATACCTATAATTATGCGACTTATTGTTTGATCATGTTATTTTTGATGATTCCTATTATTTGAATTTTGATTATTCATGAGTTCAAATGTAAAATATGGGAATGTATTCGGGTAATTAAATGAGAACTATACATTTTTATATTTTTCATCAACAATTTAATAGTTTGGACTATGGTCTAGATAGGTGTTTTCCAATAGAATGACCAAGTGGTTAATCATGTGTTATTTTAGTCAAGTTCACATAGTCATGTAGTGTTCAACAAGTGAGTTCCATGTTACCCTAAATCATAATTTTATTTACATGGCCATGACGTTCGAGCCCATGTGATTTATTCTTGAGATATGTCATTATGTTATCCTATTCATGATGATTATGTTTTATTTATATCCCTTATATTTAATACATTCCATATTAATATTTAATTGTTTGATTTAGTTTTTCATATAAAAAAATTGATATGAAATTGATTTCAAAAATTTCATTTAAGGTAAAAAAGTAATTTTTCTAAAAGTGTATTTTTATAAATGGTATTTTCACATTATTATTATTGATTTTCATTAACATGGAATCTATATAGACTTATGGTTGTATAATATTAAGAATTTTGTAGAAATCATGAATATATCTAATGAGTGTGTATTTAATTTATTATGTATGATGTGTGTCATAGGAAAGGGTATTCATCCCCGAGTAACACTTATTAATTCCTCTTAACTTTGTTTCTATGATTATTGACTGAGATCATGATTCCCAAGGAGTTTTATAATATATATAATTTCATGGATCATCTAGATGTGATTTTATTTTATTTATGTACTAGTAAATCTATAATTTTCATGATTATGTAGTTTATGAAATTTATTAATATCATATATATCATTACTTTTGGTTCATAAATTCCTTTTAAATTATGCCTTATTTTAGTTTATTATTATAATATTTTTTCGATAGTTTTTTAATTTTTTTAATATTATATTTGTCCAATATGAGGATACCTCATTTCAAATTTCATTTTAGAGCATGTATTATAGTTTCTATGATTTGTGGTGTTAAATCGTTCTTATATTTAGTATATGATAACCTTGGTGCTTATTTTGACCAATGGCGACCATGATGATGCTTCAGGTTGTCCATAATGATAAAAGAAAGAGTAAAAATAGGTTTACTGGTGATGGTTCATTATAGGAACTATCTAAATGATTAATTTGTTATGGTTGAAATAGTACACTAACTAATTTTTGAGAATCAATATATATTAGTCAATAGGACTACAAAATATATAGATAATAATACTATACATATATATTTTTTGAGAAAGAAAATATCCAATTGTTTTTCATGTATCTTCAATATTTTATTATTGAGATCACATATATTCATTTGAAGGTAAATTTTATGATTTTTGAACGAAGCTGGAAAACACAAACTCAAGTGGTATAAGATACACGTAATGAGTGTAACATTATAGAATTTTTAACTGGTCATAATGTTAAGGTTAAGAAGTGTCTATTTAAATCAATCTGTAAATCCTTTATTATTACCACATTAATCAACATGACTGTTTTAAAGTGTTATTTTCATAACTCTAATTATATAGTTATGATGACAAATTTATATATTTTGGGTCGGATTGACCAAATTGGTCCATTTTTATTAATGAGATCTTATATATTCATGGATACGTGGTAGTTACGATGATAATTTTGGTCCAAATTTTATAGGACAGAAATAAATCATGTTGGGCTATTCAATCGAGGCTTCCCAAAATATAGAAAGTCCTATATAGGATGTATTCATTGCCTAATATGAATAATCATATATATATATTTTGTAATCATGATGTCACACATTTCAATGTTTGATGAATGAAATGTATGTATCCATAATTTCTATTCCATAATTACACATTTATGTGAAGATGGGATGATTTGATGAGGATTATTTTTGGCTTACCTAGGTCCCCATGAGGTAGAGGTGTCGTATGTGTTATTATCGATCAAGTGAAAAATGATACAAATTTATTATATATACTAGATACCCAGTCTATATGAAGAGATAGTAAGAGTGAATATGTTGGGGATAATATGGATGAATTTTGTTTGCATAATTATCATTTCATATCATGATTCTCGATTAACATATTTTTTCTAGTAGAGATACATAATGAACTTAAACATCTTGTGCACATAAGTACAATTTTTCATCCTTTCACTAATTGGTATTTTGATCATATGATATATATTATTAAGGCCCCGTTATTGGAATGTTTCCTATAATACAAGGATTTCTGTGAGAGTAAATAACCATAGACCAGTTATCATGTAATAATAATTATCTTAATTCTATTTAGATTGAATGTTTTGAGGAGTAGTATAAATGGTCATATCAATAATCTCCATTATATTTAGAAGAAGGGGATCATATAATTTTTTTTTATATTTTGTGTACGAGATGGTGAAGCATATTAGGAATGTACGGATGTAGTTTTAGCTATATTAGATAAGTAAATGATCATAATATTACATTATATGGTATTATCATTATAATGTGGTGAGGGACATATTTTTCTTGAGTGTATCATCATTATTTGGAGACATTCATATTCATATATAGGTGAAAGCGAGTCCCAGGTATGTTGGTTATTGGATTAGTTAATGTTCATCAATATAATGTTTTATCAATTTGTAATTCCTCAAATAATCTATTTTCTGAAAATTTTATTCCTTAAATGTAACATCCTAAGGTTTTCTAAAAATAAATTGAAAATGCTTGAAATTTTGTTTAAGGTATATATTTATAAGTATCCTTTAAACATAATTTTATTTCTTCATTGTTTTGAATTTCAAGAAACTGTCATCTACAATTGTGTTAAGTATGTTATTTAGAGTCTGATGGAACAAACTTGTTTTTTTTGTGAATAGTAACATGCCCTTATGAATAGTAATATGAATAGTAATATGACCTCATGAATAGTAAATAATAATATTATTTTATTTTCCCATGGCAATAGGATAATGGGATCTTAATTAATTTTCCAATGTCACATGAAACTAGTTGCACTTAAATATTGTTATTTTTCGAATTAACTATGACCTTATTTAAAAATTAAATTAATAATATTTAGAAAATTATTTTTGAAAAATGGAGTTCATTTTTGAATTCTACACATCGAAAAATGGTTGGGGTAAATTTTTGGTATTTTTCTGAAACTCTTGAATTTTTAGTGAATAGTGAAATATGCTAAAATACCGTATAATCAATTTATCAGTAAAAATGCACTATTTATGACATCATAAGTGATGCAAGGACACTTGATTAGATCTCACTTGATATTTTCACTAATTAAGGCCACTTGATTTGAGATTATTCATAGTCTTGATAAAAATATTATAATAATGATTAAAATAATCTAAAATACCTCCCCTCCTCCACTATAAATACCACCCTCACTCCCCTCTTCCTCCCACACCTCTCAAGCCTTCAGCATTGTCTAATTTCTGCCAAATTCCCTCCCCATTCTTCTTCTCCACGTCCTAGAGCTTCTGGTCTCACCAAAAGACCAAAATCAAAGCCCTTAAAAAGGATCTCAAGGAGAAGAGATCAAGAGGTAAACATCCTCATTCATTTTCATTATTCTCTTCCATTTTATGTTATTCTATTCCTTTCCCTTTGTAATTTGTTGGGATATTTAATTAAATATTTCCCCTTACTGTCCAAATTTTGTATGATTGATTAGATATTCCATTCCTCTCATCAATCTTGTTTTTATGAAATTTTAAGAGGCGTCGTTAGGCTGCCGAATTTTTTGTAAGAAATTTCTCATGTTTTCTTTATTTCATGATTCCTTCCTCTTCTTTCTTCACCCCCTCTTATCCAAGAGGCATGAAATCTCCAGAATCATGTATATTTTGGATGTTGTCATGTTTATGGAAAATTACAAATCATTATTCCTCTCCTCTCTCACTTATTTAAAGAATCAAAAAACATTGTCCATTTGTGTCGAATTACCGATATCGTGGACGATGTATTTTCAATCTCCATTAATTCTTTGAAGTCTGGTCATGAAACCATTTATATGGTTGAACCAGATTATAATATATGTTTTATGAATCATATAAGATTCTGGAATTCTTTTGTACTCATGATTCAAACTTATAAGACTAAATGAAATTGTAATTATCAAAGAACCACTTAAATGATCTAAACGAACATAATTAATGTTTTAACTTATAAATCATCATCATATAAAGCATCAAAGTGATAAATGGTATCATTTATGGTACTGTATGTATGTAAATACTACTCCATTCCAATTCTGGAGTTTCACTTCCAATCAACAAGAACGAATCATCATGAACCGATTGTGAAAATCACAAAAGAACTCACCCAAAATAATGCAAGGAACAAATACTAACAAATAAAGGGTGAAATGAGGTTATGAAATGACCATATAAGATGTTATAAACATTAACATGTTTCTTTAAAATACTAATAACACTCTTTTAACCATTATACAGGAGGTTTTAACAATTTTAAAGTAAGACAAGCCTAAGGTAAGGGAATTCTTAACCCGATTTCCATTCTTTGGGTTAACCTTCTACTTTATAATTTATGTGCTATTTAAATTGTTTGTGTGATGGGTTCTGTTTATATTATGTTTAATTATGTGTATTTACAGAGTATATACATATTCCATCCACTCAATTAAGCCTCACTTCAAGTATATGATGATTATAAGGGACTTTTCTTCTAAAATCCTCTTTTAAAATTCTGTTTTATAAGATTCAAAGGAAATGTTTTTATGCTATTGTTTATGTTGTATGATTATGTTTTGGTTATTGGGCACTTTTTTATGATGAAGGGTGGGACCTATATTTCCCTCCAATGCATTGGGTATGAGTAAGTTGGAGGTCGGCCGTATGGTTACTCCAAGTGTAACTGTGATGGTTACACAAAGTAAGGTAGCCATGAGGGTTACAAATTTTAAGGTAGCCAAGATGGTTACAAGATTATGTAAGTAATGCCCCAATATACCTCTATGATTATAATTATGTTTGTGTGGATCTTGTGTAAATCTCATGTTACGCTATGTAAGATTTTATGGGTGGAAAGCATGCCTTTTGAAAATGTTTTCATACATCATGCGTATTCATGGACTAATGTGATTTTTCCTTCTTTTTCATACCTTACTGAGCTTTTGTGCTCATCCCAAGTTTTCAACTGATTTTTCACAGGTTAATGATGAGTAATACAAGGAAGGAAGACATGTTAAATGTTGAAGAATTGTCAATGAGTCTTGTTTTGTGTTTTAATGTTTTATATTCTGAGGAAAATGGAAACTGATTTTATGGTATCCACTATGTAACAATGTGTAATGTTATGAATGTTTTGTCTTAATTCTCTAAAGCTCTAAACTTGAAAAGATCCTCAATGTATAATGAAGTGTTTTCTTAAATAAATTCAAAATTATGTATGAAATAAGTGCGGGTCCTTATAGTTGGTATCAGAGGTCGGTTTAGACAACTTTAGGGATTAAGAGTTCTTGTGAGACACGTGATTAGTCCCTATATCTATTATTTCAGTTAAATACTTGTTTTATAACTTTTATTTTCAGGTCAAGTAAAGTGGGTTACGAATGGAAGGAGAAGGATCTCAAACGACATTCATATCTCTTCCTGATGACATGCTTGCAATAATTATTGCAAAGTCATCTTCGGATGATTGTGAAACTTTTTCTAGCATACAACTCACTTGCAAGCAGTTTTTTGAGATATCAAACACCTCCTCTATACCTCGTTATCATCGTGGATCATGGGTTGTTTTTATACAAATACTATTTTCACAATATTCACATAATTTCAGGAAAGGTAAATATTATCAAGGTATTTTCAAATATTTTACCCTATCACAAGAATTTGAAGCATATTATGATTTTAAAAATGGTGCTGAGGAAGGAGACCCTTGTGCAACCTATTTATATTTGCTTTTAAACTATAGTCTCACATCACATACTTATGGTATTTTAAAAGGACCAATAATAGAATGTTTCAACTCAATTTCGGTCCGACAATTTTATAGAAATCATGTTTTATCAGATGTTTTGGAATTATATGTCATACATGATTATTTTCCAAAACTGTTTTTCTGTGAACACCCATATGACCCATGTTGTACGAGGTGTATTTGGATGGAGAAAGAAAATGATTTTGAAGGATCTCTAAATAATTGTTGTAATGCATGGGACTTCTACCTACGTGAACAAGATGATGATGAAACCGAGTGGACACCTTGATCAAGGTACCCTCACTTGTTTAATAAGTAAATAAAATTGCGAGGACGCAATTTCAAGATAGTGGGGATAATGTAACATCCCAAGGTTTTCTAAAAATAAATTGAAAATGCTTGAAATTTTGTTTAAGGTATATATTTATAAGTATCCTTTAAACATAATTTTATTTCTTCTATGTTTTGAATTTCAAGAAACTGTCATCTACAATTGTGTTCAGTATGTTATTTAGAGTCTGATGGAACAAACTTGTTTTTTTGGTGAATAGTAACATGCCCTTATGAATAGTAATATGAATAGTAATATGACCTCATGAATAGTAAGTAATATTATTATTTTATTTTCCCATGTCAATAGGATAATGGGATCTTAATTAATTTTCCAATGTCACATGAAACTAGTTGCACTTAAATATTGTTATTTTTTGAATTAACTGTGACCTTATTTAAAAATTAAATTAATACTATTTAGAAAATTATTTTTGAAAAATGGAGTTCATTTTTGAATTCTACACATCGAAAAATGGTTGGGGTAAATTTTTGGTATTTTTCTGAAACTCTTGAATTTTCAGTGAATAGTGAAATACGGTAAAATACCGTATAATCAATTTATCAGTAAAAATGCACTATTTATGACATCATAAGTGATGCAAGGCCACTTGCTTCGAACTCAATTGATATTTTCACTAATTAAGGCCACTTGATTTGAGATTATTCATAGTCTTGATAAAAATATTATAATAATGATTAAAATAATCTAAAATACCTCCCCTCCTCCACTATAAAGACCACCCTCACTCCCCTCTTCCTCCCACACCTCTCAAGCCTTGATCATTGTCTAATTTCTGCCAAATTCCCTCCCCAATCTTCTTATCCACGTCCTAGAGATGCTGGTCTCACCAAAAGACCAAAATCAAATCCCTTAAGAAGGATCTCAAGGAGAAGAGATCAAAAGGTAAACATCCTCTTTCATTTTCATTCTTCTCTTCCATTTTATGTTATTCTCTTCTTTTCCCTTTGTATTTTGTTGGGATATTTAATTAAATATTTCCTCTTACTGTGCAAATTTTGTATGATTGATGAGATATTCCATTCCTCTCATCAATCTTGTTTTTATGAAATTTTAAGAGGCGCCGTTAGGCTGCCGAATTTTTTGTAAGAAATTTCTCATGTTTTCTTTATTTCATGATTCCTTCCTCTTCTTTCTTCACCCACTATTATCCAAGAGGCATGAAATCTCCAGAATAATGTATATTATGGATGTTTTCATGTATATAGAAAATTACAAATCATTATTCATCTCCTCTCTCACTTATTTAAAGAATCAAAAAACATTGTCCATTTGTGTCGAATTACCGATATCATGGACGATGTATTTTCAATCTCCATTAATTCTTTCAAGTATGGTCATGAAACCATTTATATGGTTTAACCAGGTTATAATATATGTTTTATGAATCATATAAGGTTCTGGAATTCTTTTGTACTCATGATTCAAACTTATAAGACTAAATGAAATTCTAATTATCAAAGAACCACTTAAATGATCTAAACGAACATAATTAATGTTTTAACTTATAAATCATCATCATATAAATTATCAAAGTGATAAATGGTATCATTTATGGTACTTTAAGTATGTAAATACTACTCCATTCCAATTCTGGAGTTTCACTTCCAATCAACAAGAACGATTCATCATGAACCGATTGTGAAAATCACAAAAGAACTCACCCAAAATAATGCAAGGAACAAATACTAACAAATAAGGGGTGAAATGAGGTTATGAAATGACCATATAAGATGTTATAAAAATTAACATGTTTCTTTAAAATAATAATAACACTATTTTAACCATTATACTGGAGGTTTTAACAATTTTGAAGTAAGACAAGCCTAAGGTAAGGGAATTCTTAACCCGATTTCCATTCTTTGGGTTAACCTTCTACTTTATAATTTATGTGCTATTTAAATTGTTTGTGTGATGGGTTCTGTTTATATTATGTTTAATTATGTGTATTTACAGAGTATATACATATTACATCCACTCAATTAATCCTCACTTCAAGTATATGATGTTTATAAGGGACTTTTCTTCTAAAATCCTCTTTTAAAATTCTGTTTTATAAGATTCAAAGGCAATGTTTTTATGCTATTGTTTATGTTGTATGATTATGTTTTGGTTATTGGGAATTTTTTTATGATTAAGGGTGGGACCTATATTTCCCTCCAATTTATTGGGTATGAGTAAGTTGGAGGTCGGCCGTATGGTTACTCTAAGTGTAACTGTGATGGTTACACAAAGTAAGGTAGCCGTGAGGGTTACAAATTTTAAGGTAGCCAAGATGGTTACAAGATTATGTATGTAATGCCCCAATATACCTCTATGATTATAATTATGTTTGTGTGGATCTTGTGTAAATCTCATGTTATGCTAAGTAAGATTTTATGGGTGGAAAGAATGTCTTTTGAAAATGTTTTCATACGTCATGCGTATTCATGGACTAATGTGATTTTTCCTTCTTTTTCATACCTTACTGAGCTTTTGTGCTCATCCCAAGTTTTCAAATGATTTTTCACAGGTTAATGATGAGTAATACAAGGAAGGAAGACATGTTAAATGTTGAAGAATTGTCAAGGAGTCTTGTTTTGTGTTTTAATGTTTTATATTCTGAGGAAAATGGAAACTGATTTTATGGTATCCACTATGTAACAATGTGTAATGTTATGAATGTTTTGTCTTAATTCTCTAAAGCTATAAACTTGAAAAGATCCTCAATGTATAATGAAGTGTTTTCTTAAATAAATTCAATATTATGTATGAAATAAGTGCGGGTCCTTATATTAAATCTTCTCTTAAGTTATACAACCCTAATATTTCCTACGTTATTGTGATCCATAACATCGAGTTGGTGGAAAACACAATGTTCTTGTAATGGCCAATTCATATAGTAGATAAGATTGAAATGACCATCCAATTTATGAAGATACCATTGGAACATATGTAGTGGTAACACCAGCATATACTATATGATTCACGGGAGAGGAAAGTTGATATGATAACACATTTTATAATGTTATTTATGGGTGAATATTTTTGACCAAAATTGAAGGATGAGCTACTATATAGTAGGACCATTATAAAACACATCATGATTTTTTGGGATGTATGTAATTTATATTTCCTCAAGAACATGTGTATTTTGATTATTATGGGTATATAAAAGAGTTTCTATAGGATGTGAGTTATTTTTTGTGTTGTTTAATAGGGGTTAGAAAGTCTATAATTTTTATTGTATATACATGGTACCTAGTGTCCAATATAGAGTATCTAGTTTTTTGGAATAATGTGGATCATGCGGGTGGGGCTGTAGCTCTATATAACCACTATTAAGATCAAACTGGAGATGAAGGTGGTTGTTTTAAATTGTTTTAACGTGTCTTTAGGAAATTTCAAGGCTTAGAATTATTAACAAGTAATAAATTTCCTGAGGATACAATGTTCAGTGATTTATGAATCATGGTTGACCAAAAAATCCAAAGGGGGTGATTGTTAAGACCATGCTAATGATTATTGTGGTTATTTTCAAGTCTTTTATTTTTGTTTTTAATAAAATAGAAGATATAATAGGAAAGGAAAATTACCCCTATTTTTAATTTGTGCAAATAGTAATGACCATAGATTTCAAATTAATTGGACTAACATTGTTCATTGTAACGAGGATAAGCTGTTTTAAATATATGTTTTTCCTCAGACATTCTGTTGGTCTGAAATATTATAATACTAAAATTAGGAATTTATTTTTTTCAAGAATGAGAGAATCGTTCCCACAGAGAATGTATCATGAACGAAGAAAATGGTCATCAGATTCATATAGGATCTGGTATAAAATAGGTGGTCAACCTCGAGAGCCCCTGAATATGATTTATTAAATGAGAAACAATTTTCTATTTAATATTTCCAAAACCATAATATAATTGGAATATATATGATGAAATTATGGTGAAAAGAATGTGTAGAGAAAATTATTTTGGTCGATTTAATTTTGAGAGAAATAACTTTTTTGGAATCGTACTCAAAATATCACACCCATGATGATCACATCCAGAAAAATCATACCCAGAATGATCATACATATGAAAATAAAATTTGGGATGAGAAGAAAATAAATATGTTTGTAGAGTATTTTAATTTTTCAATAAATTCAATTGTATGCCATATAATGTATAAGCTGATCCTCAATTGTATACAGAGGGATGATAAAGAAGATGATGGGAAAATAGAAAGAATTTTTTTTGGTATCATATTTAGAAAAGAAAGAAATTTTTGATCATGATCAGTACGACTTCATATTTAGAGGATGAATTTCTTGAGGCCAATTAATAAAATTAATTGAAAATAAGATGATCAACATTGTTGTAAACCATTTAAAAGATTTTTTATTTCATTAATTTCATATCAAATGAATTTTGTAAGCAGGTCAATATGAAAGTTGAAATATATAGAAATAATTTCAGTGTAGATATGAAATATTTTTCTAAAAAATTCAAGGGGTTTCTTGACATTCAAAAGAATAATTGTATTCAATTTAAATATGTATTTTTATTTAACCAATCCAAGTGCTGACTATTTCTTTATACATTTCCATTTATTTTATACATATATTAGTTTTTAGGTTATCATGTTCTGAAAATTTGACACATGAATTGAAATTGAGATTGAAATTAAAATGAAATTCTTAACAAGAAGTGAAGATTGTAAGATATTTTGGATGAATCTAGAATCATTGATGAAGTAAAAATTTGATTGCGATTTTAAGGGAATTTTAGATTTGGGTGAATTGTTTTGAGTGGGAATGGTTTTTGGATTCCCATTAAAACCACTTAAGTGTCACCTATAATAGGGGAAAAGTAAATTTAAAATTTTTATCGATAGATTTATTTTCCACTACAGAAGGGAGAGATGATCGATGTTTTAAGGTAGAAGTATATTGTTTTTGTATTGATATTTTTATTAAAAACTTTTTGACAGATTGAAGTGAATGGGTAGATACAAGATCACAACGTTGTATTCAGCTGATCATCATTCTCAGTGATAATAGTAATCATTTTATTACCATATTCCTCATGTCATTAGTATTCATATTATCATTGTATTGGCATATATAATCAGATTCAAGATTTTCATACTGAGATTTTTAGAGTGGGGAAGAATTTTACAAGGAGAATAATAGTGTGTCTTCCATACCAGGAATTTAATAGGTGTCGATTCACCTCTATCGTGTTCTAAAAATGTAATATTTTCTATACTGAGGGTAATAATTTCTGGATGAATCATATTGGGACAAATCATATCGAGGAGAATCGTAATCGGAGGAATACGACTTGAAAAAATGTACAGGGAGAATCAGAATGTGTTTTCCCTTAACAATTTCTATGAGGTTCATACCATCTTCTAGGTATTAAATTGAATATTCGTTTTCCATTAAATACACTTTTCAAATAACAAAGAATAATATTTTGCATTATTCATTACAAAAACTTTTTATTACACCCTTTATGTTTAAAGGGTTCACACACACGATTGGGTTGTCTTCAATTTATTACATGAGGGAAATGGAATATCGTACTCATTGAAATATAAGTATTTTTGTCTCTTGGATTGGGTGGTATTGGATTTTCTATAAAAAATACCAAAGATGTATCAATTCATATTGAATAGTTATCCTTGTATAAATTGAGTTCCTATGGATGTTTGATTGAATTGTATTCGGTATTGAAGAGAATCTTTAAAAGGAGGTAATGTTTATTTCAATTGTAAGGAAAAATTTAAGAGAATGGATCAGTAATTTATACCACCAACATATCAGTGATACAATTATACAGACATTGAACTTACAAGTTGTATCATTGGATTGTTCTCTTCAATTATACTTTTCTAATGTAGAATTAGAATTATGTGAATAGTAATGATATTGCAGTTTTCTATAGAATTAATTATCATATATGGAAATATATAATGTTTTAACATATAATGTAAAATGGATATTATTTTCATAAAGCTAAAACATATGGGTTTCATCCTATTTTTATTAAATATCCACTTACATATATTGATATAAAGAATCTATAGAATAATGGAAGGGACAAGAATACTATATTATAATAAATTTTTGAAACATAATTCCCATGGGTGAAAGGGTTTTTTCACAGCCCAAGGTATATGGGAAAAATGGAAAAACATATACGAATGAAATACAAATTTTATAAAGTTAAATCATAAAATCATGAGATTTAATTATGAATAATTAAAGATGGTGAGGGATAATATTTTGGTTATACCTTTACTAGGGTAACAGACATTGTTAGATTTATTAAAAATCTTGGTGAAAATTTGGATGATTCTATAGTTGTTACAAATATCTTGTGAATCCTTCTGAAGAAGTTCGATGAAAAATTATCCTCACTAAAAAACAATGATCTTGAGACCTTATCTCTTGGTTATTTACATCGCATTATCTTGACCTATGAAATTAGAAGGGAGAATGATATGAAACAAAGGTGACATGGACATGTCTTTTAAGGGTATAAATAAGGAAAAGTTAAATAATATTTTTCTTGAAGATGGAGATGGATAATTTTTTTCTGAAGATGGGGTATGTAAAAATATTGAAAATATTTTACCCTTGATTTCTTAAATTGTGAATATAGGTACAAGTAAATATAAAGATACACTTCCCATGAATTGTTTAGAATGTGGAACCATTTGGTACTATGTAGAAAAGTTACCTCAAAAAAATAAATAAGAGGATAGTCAGTAAGTAAATAAACCCATGAATATCATGAATGAAAAAGGTATAAAAATAAATATAAAAAATCATTGGGAAAAAAATAAAGTTCATCAAATAAAAATGAATAATATTCTTATCCAAATATGAAGAACATGAAAAAGAATAAGGAAGTGATGTTAAATTAGAAAAATCATTTGAGTATGGTATTGAATATACTATTATTTTAAAAGTAAATGATGATGAATTAGGAAGAAGTAGTTTTCATGAAGATGAAACTCAACTAGAAAATAATTTGAATGAAAGGTTGATAGAATATATGAGAAATACTAGAAGTCTTGCAAATAAATACAAAAAAATTGGCAGATTAATGTTCTATAAAAAGAAAACAAGAATTTTTTACTAATGAGAAATAGAATTCGGTGAAATAGATTGTTGATTTGAAGGAATATATTGAATATTAAAATAACCATAATTATCACACAGATGTCAATATGAATGAAAAATAAGAAGATTTGGAACATTTCCAACATTAAATTTATATATATGAAAAGAATATTACATTTTTCAAAAAATATATTACTAATTTTTTTGAAAATTATCAGAAGAAGAATCTTATTAAGGATCAACCAAATATTACATCAAATGCTGAGAAAAAATTTGAAATTATTTAGGAAAAGAATAATTATTGGAATTTCATTCATTTGGTCAAGACCAAAAATGTTGGGAATTCTTATATTTCAAAGAACCATAAGGTTTAAAATGATTTAAAACATTCTGATTACAAAATGTTTTAAGAACTTATAGTTATAATAATGTGGAAAAGGAAAAAATAAATTAATAATAGAATGGTTGATGGATCATAAAGGAATGGTTAAAATGTGGCTAAGAAATATATTCCCAATTTCGACATGTCTGTATATTTCAGATGAAAATACTCATTTTCTAGATATTACAGTTACTGTTGTGGATTTAGACACATGAAACATATGTGTTGGATTAAACAATGTTATTACTATTATTTCACATGATGTGAAAGAAAAATCTTCTGGGGGAGTCAATATACTCAAAGAATGAATTATAAGTAGGTTGTTGTGAAGAAACTAGAAAAGTATGGATTGAAGATTAGATATATGTTCCAACCCCAAGAAACTATTTTTCAATGGTGTGAAAAATGTTTACACCTTAGAGAAGGATATATACTATTGATACCTGAACAGCAAAAAATATATAACAAATCCTAAAAGTTTTCAGTAACCAAATTAATTTAATAAGACAAAGCTATTATTGTTGAAAACAAATTGAAATATAAAAAAGGTAAATGAAATTAGATTCTTGATAAAGGTTTTTATGCACATATTTTAAGAGATTTGAAATTTTTGAAGAATATGAATGAATTTAAAGAAAGAATTGTGAAATTTTTCAATGTTGAATCATTGAAAATAAAACGTTTTTTATCATCAATCACTGGTAAAGAATAGATGAAAAATAAGAAAACATTTAATTTTGATGAGATGAAACATAATTAACTTATTGTTTCACAATTGTGTGATGAGGGTAACAATATTAGCTTAACAGTGGGTATGTATGTTGTGAATAATGAGGAAGGTGGAAATATTGTTAGATGATTCTAATGTTCAAAAGGAAACATGTTTTAGGTTGGAAAAATACCAAACTCTTATTTCAGGAGTACGATAAAAGAGAATCAATTGTCGAATAAAAGGTTGGGACTAGTTGGGTAGAGAAACATGATCATTTTTTCAAATAGGAAAAGTTTTGGATACATTACTATTTTCCTGGAAGAAGAGATTGGTGAAAAAGTTTTTGTTTGGTTAGAATGATTACAAATGTGGTGCATAAAAAAGTTAAACTTTGTTCAAAACAACCCATGGAGATGATTTATTACTACATTTTTGGGACAATGATAAAGTGATATTAAAATGGAGATAATTATTTCTTTTCATTCATTGATTTATATACATGACTTACATAGGTCATGTATGTGAAACAGAAGTCTGATTCTTGGAATGGTTTAATTTTTTAAGAAAGAGAGATAAAAATCAATGTATGTATTCAATGAAGAAGTTGAGAATAGACAATAGTTATGAATAATTAACTGAGTAATTATAAGTCTATATTGGGAAACCTATAATTAGGCTGGAGTGTAGTACCCTATTCACACCACAACAAAATGGGGTTGCTGGATGATGGAATAGATTTTTGGTGGAAATGGGATGACCCATGTTACTTCAACACGGCATATCACGTTATTTTTAGAGGAAATCCATGAGTTCTATTTATTATAATCAAAAGAAATTTCTCTATAGTTATGATTCAAATATGAACCCATATGAATTTTTTATGAATAAACATCGTGTTTGAAACACAGAATAGTTTTCGAGAGTACATAATTTATAAAAAGAAATGTTGTAAACATTGGAATGTTTTAGCAGAAATGTGAAGATTGAATTTTTCATGGCTATGATCCAAAAAGATGATTATATAGATGCTTCAACAAAGTAAAAAATTAATGATTTATTATTTTTATCTAAATTTAACAGAAGATGGAATGAAATAAAAAACTATTTTGGGAGAAAACGTTGTTGAGAATGATGAAGAAATCAATTTAGATAAGGATGCATACAATTGTATTCCTACTTATGAAGAATAATAGAACTCATACATATCTTGTGATGAGGAAGATACATGAGAATACCATCCTAGGATAATGAATCATGTAGAAACACAAAATATTACTGGTAATCCACATCAAATGGATCAATAAAAAAATTATATTACACACACTTATTTTTATTCAAAAGTAGATCTGAATGATGTTAATGAATATTTTTAGTATCTGGAATGGTTTATTCCATGAATGAAGTATTTGATCATATTGAAATGAATTATACATAAAAACGTATAATTATTCTATAAAATTTCATTATTGGTACATAATTGGTTTTCCATAAAGGGATGAATGAATAACGTGATGTCATAAGAAAAAAAGGATGGTTTTACATGTTTATGAAAATATAGATGGTATTTTTCGATGAAAACATTATTCCTGTGGGAATACATGAAACAATTAGAATCTATATTTCTATTTATGAATATTTAGTATGCATGATCATTCAAATTGATGTCCAATTTAAATTCATATATCGTGATAATGAAGAGGATGTTTATATTTAATATCTAGGTGGATTGTTTTTTGGAAATATGATATTTAAGTGTGTAGATTGAAAAAATATTTTAATGGGCTTAAACAAGCTTTGTGGGCATGCGATTCCAAATTAGATACATGAATAAAGAAGATTAATTTCAAGAAAGGAAGAGTGGATTGTAATATATACATCATAGAATGTAAACAATATTCCCTCATTATAATTGTTTATGTTGATGTCATTGTCATTTCTCAGAATAATGAAAGAAGATGGGAGAGTTTTTCTAAAGAAATGAAAAAGGTATTTGAAATTTCTATGCTGGGGGAAGAAAATAAATTATTGGGGTAAAAATACAACAATGGAATACATTTTTCTTTCTTAGGAAAAGTGTGATAGAAAAATCATTACGAGGTTTATCAATATAGGGAAGGAAAGAATGTTGATCAGAAATAAATACTAAATTTGATTGGAATTTTGTTGTATTTTACAAATACAGAAGTCATTATTTTTATGATGAAATATTATGTGAATGATTTTAGAGTTATCCAAAATTATCACAAATAAATTATGGAAAACATATTCATAGATACATAAAAGGTGAAAATGAATTAAGAATCAGGTATGGAATATCAAATATTATTGGATTATTTGGGTTTTCAGATGTTGATTGGGTAGGAAATGATTATGATAGAAGATTCACATCTGGTGGAGTATTATATCTTGTAAGGAATTTGTACATTTGGAACTCAAATAAAAAAACCAGTAACCATTAGTGTTGATGAATATGAGTAAGTTACTTCTACTTAAGCCATTACTGATCTTATGTGGATGAAAACTCAATTAGAATATTTAATTGTTGAATCGATGTTACCCATTCCCTTTGGTTTTGATAATCAATGTACAATCAATCTTACCAAGAATCATGTTCAACATTATCATTCAATGCATACGGATATCAAATATCATTTCATCAAATATCATGTTGAGAAAAATGAAATGAAACTGGACTATGTTCCATCCTCAGGAAACGTTTCTAACATTTTTGCAAAAATGTTAATGAAGGAATAAATCTCTAAATTGAGGTTCAGAATGTGTTTCCAACCACTTTTTCATCATGTATGAGGTATGTATATCCATACAATGTCTCATCATAACTTTGTATAGTTTTATCCAGGGGGGAGGAATTATTTCATAAATCTACCCATTTGATGCATGTAAAAAGGGGTAGTTTAGGGGTTACTGTGAATTCATCATTGTATTGTGCATGAACTATTATAAATATTTATTGGAGCAGTTATAAGAACATTTCTTTGTATTTAGTGGATTATAAATAAGATCATATGAAGGAAAAATGAAAAATTTTGTCATAATCACTACTTTGGAACCACATGATTTTCTAGTCCATGATTATTGTTTCATATAAATAGTTTTCTCACATAGGATTAAAATTATTGATAATTAATACATTTTTGAGGATAAAAAGTTTAGTGTTATATGAAACATTTTCGAAAAAATCTAAAGGGGTATATTTTTAAGACCAATCTAATGATAAAAATGGTTGTAATAAATTTTTTTCTTTTATTTTCAATAATGTTAAAGGCTAAGAAATATTAATAAGAAATCCCTTTCTTAAGGATACAATGATTAGTGATTCATGAAATTTAGTTCACAAAAAAATAAAAAGGGGGTGATTGTTAGCACCATGCTGATGACGAAGGTTTTAGTTTTCAAAGGATTCAATTGTTTTCAACATATATGAATATGATAGTTAAAAGAGAAATCATATCACATTGTATTTTGTGGAAATAGTACTGACTAATTTTTTCAAAATAATTGGACTCACATTATTCATCTTAATGAGGATAAGTAATTTGAATGAAATGTTTCTGATCAGACTTTCAATGGGTCCATTATAGGATTTATTTATAATGAAATATTAATCATTATTTGGAATTAATGAATTGAATCCATGGAGAATGGAACTTACTGGAAGAAAATGGTCATCGGATTCACTCTTGATCCGGTATAAAAGACTTCATTAAATCAATGTCATCATGACAAGGATTAATAAAATGTTATGATCCTTTTCTAATTTGTATTTCATAAATCATATTTTAATATTAGAACATACGAAGAAATATTGGATAAAAATTGATTGAGTGAAAATTAATAATGTCGATCATATTCTAAGAAGAAACAAAATTGCTAGGAATCATAATCAATGGCTCATATCCATTATGCTTTTACCCAAACCAATCATTCATATAAAAATCATAGTAATGAAAATAAAATTCACTATATGAAAGAAATAAATAGGATTCTGAATTATTGTAATTCTTCAATAAATTCAATTGTAGGTCCGAAATAGTATAATCCATCTCTAAAATGTATTCAAAGGCATTATAATGTAGATAATGGGAAAATAGAATAATGTTTTATATAGATTCTTATTTAGATAATAAGAATTCTACTTATCAGACACAATATGACATCCCTATCAGAGGAATAATTTTATGAGACTAATTAATGTAATGAAAATAAAATAATATCATCAACGGTGCATTCAATCAATTAAAAGGGAACAAATTTATATGTTCTGTTTTCCTATGAATTTGTCATGTGGGTAAATAGAAATCGTAAAATAGTGAGAACTGATTCGAGAGAAGAGATGAAAGATTTTTCATCATGTGCTGTCATGGGAAATATTTACACTAAAATTATGACTTTTATTCAATTGATATAGATAATCATATTTATATAAAAAATCGTGGTATCCATTTTTTAATTAAGCAACATTTAATTGGTATAATGATTTTTGGGAAGGGATTAGATTTAGAAAATTAGACTCATGAATTGAAATCACAGTAGTAATTAAAATAAATACTTGAAGTGGAATTTATGATAGTAAAAGAGGCATGAAGTTTGATTATGAGTTGAAAAAGTTAAAATAAACTCGATATTCTCAGGGAAAATGAGGTTTGGGTGAATTTGTTTGAGCAGGAATGGTTTTAGTTTTCCCACAAGAACCACTCGAGGGTCACATATAAAATATTAAAATTATATTGTATTTTTTGACATCTTATTTACAACTCACCTTATAAGAGAGAAAAGTGATGTGTTTTGAGAGATAATAATAGCCTTTTCATATTGATATTTTTTGTTGAAAAACATTTGACAGATTGAATTTAATTAGAAGAGATAATACCATAAAATTGTATTCAGATGATCATCATACTCGGTGATTATAATTTTTTGGTGATTAATGTATTCTTCTTATCAATAATATTTGGTTGATCATTGAATCATGATGGATAATAAGATTTAAGAATTTCATAATAATATTTTTTTACAAAGGAAGAATAATAATGGAAGAACCGTACTAATTTTTTCTTACTCATAATTTGAGTGGTTCCAAATCATTTATACCACATTAAATCAATGAAATATTTTTCATACTGGGGATAATCATATATAGAAGAATAATAACAACAAAAATCATATCAAGGTGAACATCACTAAGAGGATTCTGACTGGAGAAAATGTATTGGAAATATATGACAATGATTTTCCATAACAATGTCTCTGATATTCTTACAATAATTTTTGAGACAAATTAAATAATTGTTTTCAATTTAATACACATATGAAATTACATAGAGGAAAATGTAATATGACTTGTTGCAGAAACATTGTATAACACTATTTTTTCTAATAAGGCGCACATTAACTTTTTGATCATCTTCAATGTACTACACTAGTTAATAGAATTATCCTACTACCAGTTATCCAAGTATTTTTTTTCTATTGGATTGGGTTGTATATAATTTCCGCCAAAACATTCCATATATGTAGATATTTTTATATAATAATGAACCTTTTAAATACTTGTTTTCATGTCGATGTGTGTGTGAATTTATTTCAGCATGGAATAAAATAATTAAAAGGAGGTAAAGGTTGCATCAAAAGTAAGGAAACTTTAACGAAAAGTAATCACAAATTTACCCCTCCCCCTCTCAGTGATACAATTATCCTGACTTGGCACTTACTACCCCAGGGTGGTAGTTCTCGTGGTTATTCAACCGAAGGAATGTTGATTGGAACGTGTTAGTTTTTTGTGTTGTTTTTTAACATAATTTATATTAAATAATTAGTTAAAATTTTACTTAAAATGAGTTCGCCGGATTTATCCAAGGGATTAAGGACATTCTATTACTCTAATATCATTTTTCACCCCCTCTAATTATTGTTCTTATATGGTCATTTTATAATATCATGTTGTCTATCCAATATAGTAACTATTTGTATGTCTATCAATCCCCTTCCCACTACTCATGGGTTTCCTCACTAGTTCATTATTGTTCCATGTTTACTCCATAATGTAAAGTTTGGATCCTTTTTTTTAATTATTATCCGAGAGAGAAATTTTTTTAATTAATATTCTTAAGTAATATCATTCGATTATTTTGTTAGAAGTGTCTAACCATTCCCATTGATTAATATATGCGGATTATGTGTTCTTATTAACATATCTAACTAGGAATTTGATAATTTCATAGTATGAATCCATGTGATGTTCTTACATCCAATTAATGAAATTATAAATATTAGAGATGAAAGAGGTATTTCACTCATGGTTCTTGTCATAATGGACACCGATGAAGAAATTTATTGATAATGTGTTATTTTCTGTGACATGGGACTCAATGAGTGATTCCTCTGGTTGAATCATTATTTGAGGGGCGAAGATAGGTTCCCAAATAACTCATTGATTATGGGGAGTATAATGGGAGTGGATTACATGGGGGTGTACCTAGGTGAGACCACAATGTGAGGGAAGGGGGTAGGTGTGAGTAAACAAATATATTTTATATTCTTATTTGTATTGGGAGGTATGATAACTTATTTTCTTCTTGGGGATATATTTTATTATATTTCCTGACATATTATTTTATATGATTTTTTTTGAATATTGATTGATGTAATTATGATTTTTATTATGACTGATATATTTTGTTATTTATATGATATGTCTATTTATAAATAATGTGAACCATTGATGCTGGTTTGGATAGTGTTTGTATACTATTCCAATAAGGGTGTATGTATGGGGTGATTTTGGTTATAATTCCGACCAATAAATACGTTTTACATATAGTTGGGTGTAGTAACAACTCAAGGAATTTACATAGTAGTGGAAAAGTATAATTACAAACATATATGATCTTGGAATGTTTTTTAAATTTTGGGATTGAAATAAACCATGGGGTAATGATTAGAGTGAATTTGGGTTTAGTTATATGTTTTACATTGAATTTTGTCTAAATATAAACATACATAATTGATGATGGTTAATACTAATGACATCCATGGTACTTATTCAAATATGGGTTTAGAGTACTTATAACTAGCGATATCTCAAATGTTTTAGTTGGGTGTACTTACAACCATAACATACTTTTTCCCTATGTTAGATGTACTACCAACTATAATTTTGTGCCTCATGATATTACATTACTGTTGGATTCCTTGTAACCCTTGGGGCTATTAAGTGACATGGACAGAGAGTGTATACTCCATTTTTTTAGTCATAGTTAAAGTATAGGATATTATGATCATTTATTGTTTATTTTTTTTTATTATTATTTAAATTTAGCTTCAGAAAGAAAATATATATTCTAGAAATTTTTGTGTAACCTTTGGAATTGTACTAATAAGATTTACTAAGACTCTACATGTGTATGATACTTTACATAAATATTTCATGGTTCATTATTTTTGAAAGGTAAATAGAGAAGAAGTGGATTGTTGAGTTTTATATATTTATTAAATTATAGGATAAATTATCAGGAAAATTCAAGTGACTCGTTTTTTTAGACGAATTCTTTTTTATCCATTTTTTATTATGTTGGTTTAAAATAGAACATTAGGTAGTCTATATAACATACTTTTGGATCGTGTGACATTATAGTTGTCCATTTTATTATATAATTTGATATTATATATTTATATTGCTTGAATTTTCAATTATTTCTATATTATTATTTATATTATAATGAATTTCTTTTAAATTTATTTTTATATCATTTATGGTTATCTATAGAAGATGTTATATTATATAGATGATTTTTTAGACCCTTACTAATTATAGGAAACCTATTCAAAATGAGGAGATCTGATTAATGTATAAAACAATTCATTTCAATATTGGAAAATTAGAACCATGTCTGAGGCATTATAATTATAGACCAATATAAGTTTCGAGTAATAGAATTTGAATTTTATATTATATAATTTGAGTTAAGGAATTTATTTCCCCAAGAAATGATTTAAATAATATTAAATTGATGGTTAACATGGTGATACATAACTGCATTTTTGGTCATGACATTATAGATGATTGTATCCGATTGAAAAATATATTAAGATATTGAAATGGTGAATAAAAAAATACATTCATTCAAAATGATGAATTATGGTGTGGTCTATTATTGAATAAACTATCAAATTCTTTATTGGATACATATTGAACATGAATATAGTTGGGTTATAAAAATTATATAAAAATAACATCAAAGTTAATGTAATTTATTGAAGACTTGTCGTGAAAATACCCTTCCTAAATTGGGAGAAATGTCTCTTTTTTGGTTTTATATAATATTATAGTGGTTATTTCATTAATTTAAACTCACACAAACATTATTTTTCAATTGAAACCATAAGGATATAGAATCATGATATCATATACTCATAATAAATAGTTTATAAGTTAGTTTTGAGAATATATATTTAATTAGTTTTCATAGAATACAAAATAAATTTCTAGCATGGTATTATAGTTTGATGGAGTATAGATTATATATGTATTATATTATAATGGTAATGAAATTGAAAACAAACATTTTATATAAATAAAAAATAACGATCAAGTATAATGAAAAACTATAGTCTTATTATTTTGGTGGAAGTGATTTGTTTATCTATCCCCAAATATAAAAAATAATATCTTACACAATAATGGATTTTTTGGATTTGTGAAGAATATATTATTTGAAATATATTACATTTTAGGTGGTTATTTTTTATGTAAATGTGTTGACAATATAATTGTAATTTTAAATTATAAATAAAAAATTATAAATGAAAATTTAACTAAATAAGGACTAAAATATATACCACTTATAATGGAATCACAATCACTAAAAATAATTTAGTCAACAGATAATGTATAAAAAACTTTTCCCATTATTCTCATGGTGGCTAAATAAAAGATAGAATAAAATGAAAATTATAAAGAGGGTGATCCTTTCATAGAGGAACAAATTCATATCATGTGACCTATAATATATAAGGATAATTGTATATAAAATGATACCACATATAATAGATTTATATAAGTGGTAGTGGAAAAAATAACCTCAATGTCTAAATAAATTTAAAATAATGTAATAAATGGGATTCACGAAAACTAATATTTTATATATACATTGTGTTCTATAAATATTTACTTTTTTCAATAAGGAGATTAAAATTTTTTATATATTTTTTTCACTTTTCACATAGATATTGATGTTTACACATACTAACACTAACAGTCTCAAAGAGAAATTTAACAGTAATCTTAGAGGAGGGAAATAATCTAACGGTGGAAAACATATGGATGATAATTATTAGGAAAAGTTTGAGAAACAAGAAAAAATAAATATTGCTTAAAAAATATTATTGAATTATTAAATGATGGTGTTAAAAAAATACAAAATGAAATAATAAGATGTTAACACTTAGAGGATTGATTGAATGCATATATTTAACCTAGTAACCAACGAAACACTATTTTCAATATTCGTTTTTTATAGAATAATAATTATTGTGATGTGTTATATAGATTAAAAGATAATTATTCATCATTTAAGGAATGTAAAAATTTGGGATGAAATTATTAATATATGTTAATTATTATGTTCTGTTTTCTGTTAAAATTATATAAAGTAATACTATTTTTTTCATTTATTAATCAATGAATATAGTAATTCTAAATTAAAATAAAAATAAATACAAATTACGGTTTGTTAAGATCATTTATAGATAATTTACAATGAAACTTTATGCAAATAACATAAAAATTCAATGCAGAGTTTATATCCCCACCAACCATCACTATATACACGAATTGTAAGGAATGATTTTTGAGATACATTATTTGTAAATCATTACAGGGATACATATAATGTAGAATATATTTTCTTTACTTATTTGATTCTCCTTGAATAAATTAATTTTTTTATAACTCTTACTTTATAAATAAGAAAAGGAGATCAAAAATAAACATATGTAACTCTACCACCCTAAATCATATCTTAATGTGGGGATGTGATATAATTCACTTAAGAGATAATGAGTATAAACTATATATATATAATGTAAAATATTTATGAGTCAAAAAATAAAAAATGAATTAATTTTTGGTGTTTATATATATATTGATCAATAAAATTTTTAATCCTACTCAATATCTTGAATTATTCTACCCAAGGAGAATCATGTAAATACAAAATGATAACATATTTATGAATACGTGTATAAATAATGAGAATCATGAGTAATTATGAAATATGTAAAATTTAATACAATTCAATTTTATAATCAAAATGAAATATATTTGGTGTCCTCTATGTTCATCAATTTTAGTTAAAATATGAGTCATCTACAATAGGTAAATATGAACAACTAATATTAGAATTGAAGAAAAAAATAATTATTGTTGGGTTAGAGGTGTGTGTATTTTATTATTTCCATAAGACTACATTATAAAATAATGAATGATGGGGAAATTTTATTTGAAATTTTAATTGTAAAATACTATAATAGAATCTGTAGAATAAAAACTAAATATAAAAAATTCATTATTAGAAATTATATTTTTATGGATCACTAATAATTGTCAACAAAACAAAAACCAAATTACAAAGAGCTACACAACACTAGATTTATTGGTTTTCATTCCTCTAAAACTCCTAACATAACTAAGGTAATGTAGTTTTCATAATATGTTAAAATAATTTTTTGTAAATAATTATTTATTATTTTATTAATTTAAAATTTTATTTGGTGAAATTTATTATTAGTTTTGTTTATAGAGCTCACTCTCCACGTTGTTACAAGAGTAATAGTATATCATATTCACGGTGATACACTATACAATAAAATTCTATAAAAAGTAACATGAGAGTTGATATTCAATATCTCATTTGTTGAGAGACATGTTACCAATTTTTATTCATGTTGTTGATAATAAAATGGTGTAATTTATATTATAAAATTCGTATAATGGTCATTTTGTTTTATAAATATATAAGTTAATAAATAGTTATGTAATTTGAAACTTATATTAGATTTAATATCATCTATGTTACATGATAAGTATTTGAAATAATATATTTAATTTTTGAGATAATAGACACTAGGTAAAGTTAATATAATGGACCTATTACTACATAAAAATGAAATAAATTTTTTTTCTGCACTAATAAATTTACCACACTAATTGATGTTACAGGTTTTTACGGTAATATCATTAGAAAAATGTTATACAGTAGAAATTTTATTTGATGAGAAATATGTGTTATAGAGGAAAGTGGAATTATTTTTCAAATGAATATAAATGAAATTATTAAACAGGAATGCTTATAAGTCATGATTTTGAATAAATATATATGTGGTACATTTTTATAATTATTATATTTTATAATTTATGTTATAGTATACAAAAATTTTACAATATTAATTATTTTGTATATATTTATATAATAATTATCTAATGTTAACACATGATAATAATTATTTTTCATTTTTAATTATCGATGTTACATGTACATAGTAAATATTGAAGAATTAAAGTGAAAATAAAAACATAATAACAAGTATTGGATTTTTTGAAATTGAAATTACCATAGTTTATTCTATTATTAATATCTACAACACAAATGTAAAACTATATTATCATATTACTTTTTATATAATTATATATATTCAAGAATAATTAATCAATATTATTTATCATATTTATGCATCATTGGATTCTCATTCTGATCAATAAATATAATTTGATGATATATTTTATTGTTATAAAACATGGATGATGAATTTATTGACCAAAAATGATGTAAGCCTTTAATTATTAAAACATTACCTTCAACATTTTATATAAATTCTTTTATTTATATGTTTTATATTCTACATTATCAACCTTTTTTACTATAGTGGTGTAGTATTTTTATATTAACTAATTCGTTGTATGAATAAATTAATAAACACAAGAAAAATTTGAATTTCTATATATGACAAATTATTATGTCATAAATAATAACATTTCATTATAAGAAAACATATCATGATAAATTTTCTTTACTCAATGTTTTTTAGTGTTTAGAACAAATGAATGGTCATATCTCATCCCCTCAAGAACACCTCTTATAAATATAGAGATAACTTATGTGACCCACAAATCCTGTCACTAACAATTCATGATATATGAATACCATATAGGTTATAAAACACACATGAAGGATTCATAACCTTTATAAATCCTTGGAATTAATTATAAAACAATTATTAAATTAAAATTTAACAAAATTGTCAATATAAAATACCATCCATATTATATATTCATAAATTAAAAAGAAAACATAGTCTTTAAAAAGAAAAAAATACGAAATAAAGTATCCAATGGTACTGACATTAAAAAACCATTCATACAATACAAGATTTTCTATCTCCATCTGTAATTAATCCAAAAATATATTTAAAAATAGTATATAGATGCACGAGAGATCAGAAAATTATATTTAGTATGTTCATGCCTAGAATCTCCCATTAAAATATGGAAGAATTATATAAAATATTCTTTAAATTAATAGAATAATCGTATATTTTAATATCTAGGACATCTACCACCTAACATCATTTAATAGAATTGAATAAATACTTATAAACATTAAATAATATAATGATCTAATTAAATTTATTAGAAAGGCTCCCGAGACTGTATTAAACATAATAATTTTCACCCTCGCACCTCAGTATCGTATATTCCAGCAGTTTCATTCATTCAACATACATATAAAATTATAAAACATGACCTCATAATAATAATATATACATAAAAAAATCCTATATTAGATATAACATAATCTAGTCACAACATCATCATCACCATCGTCACTAAAATAATTTTTACAATTACATCTTATAGACATATCCAATACAATTCATGGAAAAGAATATATGGAAGGTGGAGTACTCAGGAATCCATATCACCTACATCAAAGGAGTTTTGGAAATCACATGAATAAAAATATTCTTAAGGGAGTCGGTATCATTAATAAATTATGGTGGTCATTTGTAGTATATAACATTAAAATATAATTCATACTATAATACAAAGAATCCCATTATAAGGTTTTCAGTTAAATAAAATACCTTTGTATCCACTTAACATCACAACTTTATCCCTAACACACATTAAAATTTTCTAAAACCTCTAGAAAACACAATAAACTAGAAACAATCACGAAATGACCACATAAATTCATCCCAAGTCATATTTGATAACAATTACCTGTTAAACAATTACCACCAGTAATATATTTATCATTTAAATTACACATTCATTTCATTATAATATCATATAACTATATAAACTTTATTTATATATATTTTAAATCACCATATTGCAATTATCCACCACATTATTTATTAATTCCCTCATCAGTCGCAACATAAAAAACCCTACATATTTTTCATTTTAACTATTTCTCATCATTACGTTTTAAATTCCTATAACAACATAGAGGCTCATTATCCTCTCCACAACAATATTTAGAAATCTACAAAATTCAAATACTTCCTCTACCACCACATATAATCCACCACAATGATGGGAAACCATATCCATAATGAATATTTAAAAAATAGTCAAAGAATTATAGTTCCACAATTACACAATTGATAAAATAGAACAAACATTGAATCCCATACATTAATATAAGGATCTAATAAACAGAACAACATAATAAGAATAAAATGGTGATCCAATACTAATAAACACATGGTATCTCCCCAAAAGACCTATAAACATCAATATTCTCTAAACATCCTGACCAAACTACATTAAAACAAAATCTATAACCTAGAAATATATCCTTAAGGATAAATACCCAATAGATAATTGAATAAGAAGAGGGATAAATATACAATGGAACATATCAATGTTTTTTAAAAGAAAATGAAGTCATAATTCTGCAAATAAATGATCTCAGAGTACCATGAATGATATAAAATACATAATGGGATAGAATGAATAATAATGTAAAATATTAAATTAAATAGTCTACTATAATTTATATATAAAACATGAACTGAAGAAATAACAATGAGATAAAGGTAGTAATATAATAATAGTAATTGGCTCATAAAATAATCAATCCTTCTACAAAAATAATAATTCCATTAATCATTCAAACCCAATGACACCAAGGAATGTAATGGTGAAATATGGATCATCCAGATACAATGAATATATCCCTCAACATCAAGGAATAACGTTGAAATCCTTCCCTCATACATGATAAACCTTCACTAAAAATCATGAAACCTTGATAATCATCATGAAAACACAATCCCAAATATGGAAACACAAAAACATAATGTCTATGGGATTTATGATATGTGGAATATACTCAAATCCAAATACAACAATTCATGATTAAATTTACTTCTCACCCCATCCTAACTCACACTACATCCTCTTGGATCAAGCTTCATAGTGTATCCTAACATAATATTAGGTAATTAAACAAAACTTGACGATATATATTGAAAAAATTATAGTAGAACCATCTAACAACCAAAAAGATGTTACCTTGGTTTTTAATTTTTATATTTGGAATGAAGTTGATTATTAACTAAAAAACCCCATCTCTCATAACTAAATCTCCTAAATCATCCCCATACATCTCTAATAAACTAAAAGATTAGAGAATGTTGACATATATAGTCCTATACATTATAAAAATTGAAAATATTTTTTCAATTGTAATAAAAACGAATGTCAAAAAATAATGCATCGTCAAGAACTTAACACCCCATGAAATACCTCTCAAAAATGAATCTCTCCATATCATGGAACATACAATGCTTCAAATACGAATTTTAATCATAACGATATTAAATAAATCACAATATTCATGTAGTGGTATAAACATAAAATATAATGTTAATATGAATTAACCTATAGACCATTCTCCCACATATACTCTACCAATCTACTATACATACTTAAGACAAAAAAAATAATTATGAACCTACATAATACATTGTCTCCTTTATCCCAAATCTCCACTAACTAATCTATAAATGTTACATCATAATAAAAATATAAATATCTCCAATCTATGTAATTAGATACATTTCAAATATTTCTATATATATATACTACATTGAAAAAATCACAAATATTATCCATATTTATAGGAAAAGATATTATATAATTATTTTCCCCAATAACCAAAAAATTATCCAAAGATATGATGAATCAAAAAAATAGGTTTCTAAATCTACCAATACTATAAATTATATGAGTGGGATACACCATTATAAATACAGTATCTTTAACAGTAAACACTATAGTCTTCCTCGTATAATCATGATATAACTCCCTAAGACCCTATGTAGTCTTCATTAACACATGAATCACATGCAATTTCTATATTTTGTACAACAAAAGGCCTGATCAATTAATTATTTACTCTTTTCAAATAGTCCAAAAATATATATATTCAATTATTAAAATAAATATATATAAAAAATTCATATAAATTGAGAAATGACAAATATTTTTATAAGAAAAGTCAACAAAATGAAAATGATTCTCATAATACCATCCAAAATCCAGAACACATGTATAAAATATATATATGAATTGCTATATTTTATTCTATATACGAACATATATATATATATATAGATTGTAGAAGTTATAATAAATTAATAAGGTCTAAATGCATTGTAATATGCTGATATTTTATCATATATTTCTCCTCAAATAAATTTCATTACTTTGATAGCTTGTGATACACGTAGGCCGATTTATTAATGAACTATAATATATTATGTCATTGTAACATACACATTAAATTAGATGAGTGCATAGGAAATAAACAAATAAAAATAAAAAATTCATTAATATTTTAGATAATGTCAATATACTGATAAATATGTCCCCAATTTTATGTAATTCCATTATATTCTTTAAAAATAAATTTTTCCTGAAAAATGGTATTCATTGCATTATATAAAAATTTAATAAAATTAATTCATTCAAAGAGTATAAAATTTAATTGAAAAACATAAATTATTTTTAAAATTATCTTTTCAAATGTATCTTTGAGCTCATGTTTTGAGTTTTTTCTGGAAAGATTAACTTTTTGATGAATAGTTAAAAATTCTATTTCTTTTTGAAAATTGTCTTTTCATTTCATTAATTAACTAAGTTGCATTATATTTGAAAAATATTAGAATTGAAAGATTAGATAATTTATATTATTATAAATCCAATTTATTTAATTAAAATTAATTTTATATGGATTTATGTATAAAATATTTTTATACATAATAAAAAAATATAAATTTATGATGAAAACTGTGTATTGCAAATGATGTCATAATTTCAACTACATTTTTTTCATTATTGATAGCAATTGATGAATAAATTAATTTACTATGTTAAATATTAATAGGTATTAATGGGTGATTAAACTAAATAGATAAGGGATAAAATTAAATAAAAACATCTATAAATCATATTTTGTTAATATTGTTCATTTGTATCTCATAAAATCACTGATTTTTTCCAATTTGAATTCTTTTTTTTTTCTTGATTATGACTTTATAATATTGTAATATTTTATTAAATTGATGGTTTTTCCGTTCCCCCACTTATAAACGAATACCCACCATTTCTATTATTTATAAAACACTGAGATATATATCATATCCAAAACCTATGATAATATATTCAAAAATTACATATCCATGAATTAACAGTCATGGTATTCTTAAAATACCATTCCATGGATCTTTATGAAATCATATAAAGGTTTCATACTAAAGAAGTGCTAATATTCCTTTACCAACTATTTCAATTTACTTCTCATAATACCACTTCTAAATCCATGGTATTCATCATAAAATAATTTCATATGTATCCTCAATATAATGAAATTATTTTATGATAATGTATCCACAATTACTGACAAACTTTTACAACAAATATAAATTGAAAGCATCGCTTGTGTATATGTGTGAGGTACAACCTACACACATGGATACAATTCATTTTCAACCACCAAATTTCATAAATATTTATCATAATGTATGGATATTATATATATTATATTAATTACATATTTATATTTTTTTAATTATAATATTATATCAACATTCTTAAATTGATTTTTTGGGAGAACTATAACATTGCTTGGGCTTACATGTAGACTAACACCTCCATGTAGTGATGTGATTCATTTTTCATTTATAATTTTAAATTATGAAAATAATTGTAAATTTAATTAATATATATATATATGGGTGTGTTATATATTATTTAATAATTATTCAATAATTTTTAATTATTAAATACATTTATTTCATTCCATACCGTGAGAAATGAAAATAGAGTTCACTGATATGTATGTATTATCATCTCCATAGATGGTGTTCATAATATATATATATATTTATAGAAGAATCTAAATTTAGAGTTAATTTATAAAAATTGTATTTATACCATGATTCATATATTTTTTATTATGTGTCCATGCCCAAATTACCAGGGCCAAAACTGTCAAACTAAAACTCTCATGAGAAATGAACAAATTAACATATAGAAATATTGATTTTAGTATAAAATTATAAAAAAAATGTGAATTTCAATACTCTATGTTTATAATATATAATATTATATGTATTTAATTAAAATTTTATATAATTATAAAAATTAAATTTTATTATATATAATGTTAGAGTTATTTTTAATAAATTCAAGCATCATGTAAAAGATTTATATCTCGCTTTTATTTAGGAGAGATACATGCCATATTCACCACTTTTTTATTTTTTGAGGTTTTAATACTACCCATTAATATCATTTAATAATATTCTATTTAAAAATTATTATGAATGTACTATACATGAAATGTTTTATCATCCATTTTTTTATTCAAATGTTACCAAAGTTATAAGGTATTTATGTTACAATCTCATTATTTATTGGGATTGTTTATAACTATTTTTTACGAATTTTTTTTGAGGTATCTCTCATTTATAGCATAAATTTTATTCTCATATTTTGATTTATTCTATTCATTTTCATCTCTTCAATAACTCTTGAGTTTGAAATAATTATTTCAAGAAAACCATAATAATTTTTTTCTCCGTTTGAAAGATATATTTTTCTATTATAAATGGTTCCAAAAAATGACAATAATAAATATTATTTACATTATCATATGGTTGATAAATGTAACTTCTATTTTTAATATATTTTTTATAAAATTCATTAAACTAAATATTTTTTTGTTTTATAAATTATTTACATTTTCATTTTAACATAAATTTTTTTAAAAAATCCTTTTTTTTCAAACACAGCATGGACATAATTTCTCACAATCCTGACCACTCAATGATTTGATGATTACAATAATTGTTTTGAAGGTTATATAAAATGATAAAATTTTCTTTAATATTAGGGAATTGTTTTATATTTTAAATTAGTGATATCAATTTTAATAGTTATTTTTCATCATGAAATTTTTTCATGGTATATTAAGTTCATTTTTATTCAATTGTAATATTTTATAATGTTACTTATTATTTTATGGTGATGTGATGCAATAATACTGTGATATTTTTTTATTTATATGTCTTATGATTATGATAATTTTTATATGTTCATACAAAATCCATTTACTCCCCATGTGTAATTAAGATGTGATGAACCCTTTTTGAGAAAATTTTCATTTCTATATGTAATGTGATGAGGATATGGTTAAATGTTTATTAAACCAACTTCCATTCTGTGGGTTATTATTTGATAAAATTTATATTATATTGTGGGAAACATAATTAAGATTTTGATTATGTGGATTTTGGGATTTTAATTATATTTATGTAGAGTTAATTTTGTAATGATAGATATCTCAAGAGATAATAAAGACTAGAAAGGGTAGTGAACCGTGTTCAGTAAAGGAATTTGTGAACTATTATAGTATTTTTATTAGAACATGTATCAGGATATTATAAAATGAAGTGGGAAACAAATTTATTGTTCTGGTCTTAATAGTTATCCTTTAATAAGTAAATTATTCTCTAAAATAATGTGTATGCAAATAACATATGTATTATGAAAATATTATTCTCTAATGATTAATGAACTTTTATTCCATTATTATTAATTTTATAAGAACCTTCAAACATTATAATATGATAAAATATTATGATATATAATAAGATGGGTATGGTTTTTGAATGTTACATTGAAATAATCAATCATTTATTCTCATGTAAAAATTAAGTGATCATTAATATCTCTCTTTTGATTCATAAAAAGTATCTAATGTCACCCTTTTATATGGTTCATGTATGTAGGATATGAAAGTGTTTTTAATTATGTTATGTCAAAGAAGGGTTTAATTTGTTAACAACGTTGTTGGACATGTTGTAGATAACTCAAGATCAAATTGTTAATTCCTCCATGTTTCCAAAGTCATGGACCAATATGATTCTAGCATGGATCATAATGTCAACTATTTAAATATTCATCTAATAAGATGCAGAATATTTTTATTAAATGTATGGTTTTCTATTTTTGGAATCAGAAAAAGGATTCATAACTTTTCAATAGTGTGATGAAAAAACATTTGTGAGACACTTTTGGATAATCCATTGTACATAATAACATCTTATGTTTTGGTTAATAAAGGAGTGCAGTTTTCCTAGAAAAACAACCATTTTTGGAAACAGTTATTGGATGTAGTCTTTATAAAGATGCATCTAGTCATAATAACCTTGAAACATTTTTTAGTGTATTACATAGTCATAATTTATGTATATCATGAGTTATACTTTACTGTGAACCTAATTTTCCACTCTTAAAAGAATAATATGCTTGGGTAAGCTCAAATTTTCATTATAAACCACTATGATGGATTTGAACAGTTGATGCCCATGAATGAACTAGGTTAGGCCTATGGTTTTATATATTGACCAGAATGGGTGATGATTTAGATATATTACAAATTATTTTCAATATTATATGATTTCCCATTGTGAATGTTGTTACACATACTAAAATGTTTAGTTTTATTTTATTCATGGGATGAGAAGGAACCATGATAGTACTTAATGTGATGAACAATGATGTGATTATGAGGAATAAAATGGATTATAACTCAAGTAAATGTTATAGTGGTTATTCTTAATCATTTATCGTAATATATTATCGACAACCTTGACCTTAAACAACTTTCAGACTCACTAAATAAGGGAATAATATATTTCACAGAGATCATGGGTGGTGGAGACCATGATGGAAAGAAGGATTAATATCCTCCATCTAAGAAATTATGAGGGAGCTCCACTGGATAATGAATCAATGTAATATAGACATATATTGTGTTGGGAAAATAAAGGAATATATCAAATAACTATTGGATGAAAAATTAATAGTACAATGAAAGGAAATAAATTTCATAATGCAATACCATTTATAATTAATTTTAAAAAATGTTCGGAACCTAGGGAATATCCAAGTCAATAAACCCTTATAATGGATACCATTCATACTAAGGAAGGTACAATATCTTATAATAGTTTTTAATAATGCCCCATAATATTATATTATTAAAAATTATTCTTTGGTTATTTTTTGAATATATTGTATTCCTTATATAAATCCCATATCAATTACATTGAAAGATATCCCAAATTTTATAATTAAAAAAAATTTGGTCATCATTTGATGTAATGATAAATACAAGCTTCCAATTTGAATTACATCAATTTTATGGGACGTGATTATGATGCAAAAGGGTTACTTATCGTAGAAGGTTTTTGAGAATTTCAATATTGATGATATTTTTATTTATCTGATTATTTTAAATTTTTTATAGAAATGTTTCTTATTCTTCTAATGAATCATGAAGTTAGAGTTTCAATAGAATACATACCCAGTGATTAACATATTGCAAAGACTCAATGTATAATGGACCTTATAGAGTTATGTGAATTAAATAGGTAACTAGAAAATAATATTAGTAAGGGGTTCATGTATCCAAGGGTATCACCATGGTTGCACCAATTATGTTTTTTTAAAATGGACGATTGATTAATGTGACTCAACATTGTGTATCTTTGGTATAACATGATAAAAATCATGAATAAGTAATATCTTCCCAAAATTGATGATTTTTTAAATGAATTATAAGGATTTCTATTGTATTTCAAAACTAATATTTAGTCTCGATAATATCAGTTGTGGTAATAAAGTGTAGAAATACTAAATAAAACAAATTTTCATAAGGTATTGACACTATTAACATATCGTGATGAAATTTAGTCTTATTAATTCCTAGATTAATATAATGGATTTAATGATTAAATTCCATAGAGATAACCTAGATCAGTTTTTCATAGACACTATAGTCTACATTCTTCTATAATCAAATATTAGTAAAGGGCATATAGAAAACCATTTTATTATATTAATTAACCTAATGGAGGATAAGATATATGAATAGTTTACAAAATATGAAATTTGGATATATAATGGTTAATCTTTAAGATTATATAATTTAATGTTATTGTATATCATTGGATCCATCATAGAAATTTTTTTCTCATATCCAACACTAAGACTGATATCCATTATTATCAGAGTTTGGGTTAACATTGTCAAGAGTTTATGTAGAATTTTCCTTGCCTATCTAATCTGACCACTACGGTAACATAGAAGTTATTCATGTTCTATTGGATAATTGAGTTCCATAAAAATTTTAACAAACAAAAGAGATGTTTTGTCAGTGCACATATGCTAAACCTACAATACAATTGATTAATGTTTTTCATCTATAGTGATTCATCAATGAAGTTAATGGGATTAATATTCAGGAATAATGAAATGGTGATTGCTTATAGAACATGAAAATTAATGGATCATAAGAATAATTTCTCAACTCATCATTTTGAGTTAGGAACTCTAATATTTTTCACTAATTATCTAAATTCATCATCATTAAAGAGAATGGTGTGACATATAAATGGATCATTAATATTTTAATGGGAATATTAATTTGTAAATATTTGAATATTCACCAGTGAAGAATGATGGATTTGATTGAAGATTATGGATTCTCAATGAATTACTAACCCATTAATTAAAACAATGTGGAAACTGACATGAGTCAAAAGGATCATGACATTATATATATAATTGAGATAACAATTTTTTTTAAAGGATTAATATAGAAATATTTCAGTAATGGGATAAATATTATCATTCCAAAATGTGTGTTCATCTATATATCCATGGGATCATTAAATAGGCACATAAAAACATACAGGGTTATGAAAGAAGTTAGGAAATATTATAAAGATAAACATATGTTGTTTTGGAATAATAATTGTTTGGAACCTTGTATGTTTCCATCCATTATAAATTTTAGGATTCTATTTTTTGATGAATCTTTTAGTTCAACATTCATTATTCATCTAGGAATTACAAAGATGTATATATATATAAAAACATATTTGGGTGAGAAAATATGAAGAGAGATATAATTGATTATATATCATTTTCCTTCATAATACATCATGTAAATTTTATGGGAAATAATCATAAAAGGTTGTTCAAAACATTACTCATACTAGAATGGAAATTGTAATGCATCACCATGGATTTATTCTTTAGAATCCATAAAACATATGAATCCCATCATATTATTTTGGTTGTAGTGAATCATATTATGAATTAGGCACACATCATTTATACAAAATAGAATTTATCTATTTAATTTCAATTTATAATATTAAATTATAGTAGTTCTATGTTTTCATGTACTACCAATTTTTATTGTATCTATGTGGGATCCATGTTTTACATTTATGTTATGGAAAAGTCTTCGTAAAGATTTGATTACATAGTTAGATTTTCATACATCTTAAAATCCTTAAACATATAGTCAATCTGATAGAACCATTCAGACCCATTAGGGTATTAATAGGTCTTGTTATATTTAATTCAAATTATTTTGTTATCAACACCTTCATTTAGTTCATTTTTCATCAAATTATGCTTTCACTGGGGCATTCAGATTGATCCTTATAAAGCCATCAAACAAATAAAGTGTATAACTACAAAATTCTTTAATTATGTTGGTGAATGAAATATATAACATTCTTATCCATGTAAGGAAATTTAAATCAAATTCATATCCATTTAGAAACACATCACATCAACACAAAGTCGATAGAATATTGATTCTGAATATTATCTGTGAAATATTAAATTTGAAGTTAGTGAAAAGGTATTCCTATAAATTTCATTATATATGAATGTTATGAGATTCATAATATATGGATAATTTATCCCTATGTATATTATAACCTTTGATATTATAAAACATTTAGGGATGGTAACTTATTTCATGGAACATCCACTAAACCTCTTAGAAGTTCACGATGTGTTGAATGTATATATCATGAGGAAGTACATAATCGATACATCATATATATTACAACTTGAGGTCATACCTATATATAATAAATTTTCCAATGAAAAAAATCTAGTGTAAATATTATATCATACAGAAATATATTAATAGAACAAGACTACTAACTGAGTTAAATTTCTATAGAGGAATAAAAAATTTGAACAAGCTACATGGGAATCTGATCATGTGATGAAAAAGGGATAACAATTTATTTGAATCATAGTGATGAAATTTATAGGATGAAAATAATTTTATGCGGGGTATAATGTAACTACCCGAGATTTAATAATATCTTTCACTTAAAATAAATTTAATTTCATCAATATCATGTGATACATGCAAGCCCCAATATAAAAAATCACAATGTAGTTTATTATTATTATAGAGCCATTAAATTGGTCGGGTGAATATGAATAACCTAATTCAACAAAATTTACTCTTTTCTAATATAAATATTATATATTTACAAATAAATAATCAATTTTTAGTAAAGACATTATATGATTTTAAATAAAATTGTCCTCAAAAATGTATTCTATCTATTATTTTTGAGATAATAATTTAATTAATAAATCCAAATTTTATTAAATATATCTGAAAAAATGAAATTAAAATTTGAAATAATCATTTCAATATTATCTTATTGATAAATTTTCATAATTTTATTAATGATTGATTTTTCGATCAATTGAGATAATTTGGGATTTTTATTGAAACAACTTTTTTATGTCATGAATATAAACTGTTCAATTTATTAAAAGACTTTTAAAAGTAAAATTATTGAATTTATAATATTAATTATCGAATTATGGTCATTTTCAATAATTTTCTACGGATTTCAATATAAAACATTTTATACATTATTATTTATCTACAAAACTTTATTTCATCAAATTTTGTGGGATTAATTTCAATTTAAATTCTACCACTCATGTGATTTGAATTTGATAAAATTGGATCCATATTGGGAATCATAATAATTAGAATTATATTATATGTTAAAGTAAAGTTTTGAATATAATGAATAGTACGTGAGGTAAAAATTCATTACTACGATAATGGAGAAAAATAATTAATGGGAAGTTAAACAAATGATACCAGTGTCAAAATGAAAATAAAACTCATATAAATATTATTTTATGAATATATTTAGGTTATATATCATCCTATATCTGAAATGGATCCAATATGGATTCATTTTTATTCAGTATGGCTTCTTTATATTTTAATCATTAATCAAAATCTAATTGTTTCATCTCCCCAACTTATAAAATGACGCCCTTCCATTTTAATTATTACACCACATTGGGATGTCTATATTAAAAAATGAAATAATATTTTAAACCATCATAGTTAATAATTAGATGTTTTTTTATTCTATAAACACTATTATATGGATTCTTAAGAAATGGTATAAAGGAGTCCATCTGAAGATGTGGTAATCATCCTAACCAATCTAAATGAAATTTTTTATTCTTATAGGTACATAAAATTTATACTATTAATAAAAAAATATTAAATTATATATCATAAAAATACTAAAATTTTAATTGGATTATTTAACCACCATTTTCACCCTTTTCCATCAAATGGGATGCGAAATTATTGTTTAGGTTTATGTGTGGACTACTGCCTCCTTGTATCATCACAATGAAACAAAAAAAGATATACATTTTTCATCAATAACATGTGATACATGCATGACAAAATATAAAAAATCACAATATAGTTGACCATTATTACATAGCCATTAAATTGGTTTGGTGAATATGAATTACCAAATTCAACAAAATTTATTCTTTTCTATTATAAATCAAATATATTGACAAATAAATACTCAATTTTTAGAAAATAAAATATATTATTTTATATAACATTTCCTTGAAAATGTTTTTTAATTTTTCTTTTGAGAAAATAATTTAATTAATAACTCAAAATGTTAAAAAATTTATCTGAATAAAATTAAATTAAATTCTGAAATATTAATTTGAATATTAGCATAGATATAAATTTTTATATTTGTATTGATGATTGTTTTTTCGATTAATTGTGAAAATTTGTCATTTTTATTGGAACAACATTTTTATTTCCTGAATTTAAATAGTTCAATTTAATAAAAAGTTTTAAAACTATAATTATTGATTTTATATGAATAATTATCAAATTATGTTCATTTTCAATAATTTTATGTGGATTTTGGTATAAAACATTCTATACATAATTTTTTTTCAACAAAGCTTATTTTGATCGCCTTTAGTGGGATTAATATTAATTTAAAGGCTTCTTCTCGTGTGATTTTAATTTGATAAAATGGGATCCATATTTGGAACCATAATAATTATAATTATATAATATGGTAAACTAATGTTTTGACTATTATGAATAGTACTTGAGGTAATAATTTATTACTATGATAATTGTGAAATAGGATTAACGATAAGTCAAAATAATGATATAAACGCCAATTTCAAAATAAAACTAATGAAAATAATATTTTATGAATATATTTAGGTTATATATCATCATATATATGAAATCGATATATTATGGATTCATATTTATTCATTTTGACTTCTTTATATTTTAATCTTTAATGAAAATCTAAATTTTTCATCTCTCAAACTTATAAAAGGACGCCCCACCGCTCTAATCCTTAAACCACATTAGGATGTATATAATATCAAAAAAATGTGAAATAATATTTTAAACCTCCCTACTAATAATTATATGTTTTTTTATTATTTAAACACCATTCTATGGATTCTTAATAAATGGATTAAAGGAGTTCATCTGAGGAAGTGTTAATCATCCTAACCAATCTCTCTGAAATTAATTCTTCTTATAGATAAATTAAATTTATGGTATTAATACCAAAATAATAAATTATTTATTATAAAAATACTGAAATTTTAATTAGACTATCTAACCCCCATTTTCACCCATTTCCATCTAATGGTAAGTGAAATTGTTCTTTATGTTTATGTGTGGGCTACTACCTTAATGTATTGATGCCATTAATTTTCCATAAACATAAATCATGGATGTCTATATGTTTGTCTTAATGATTATCAACATCCATGAGACACTTATCAAAATTTATACAATGATGTATGTATTATGATATTTAGGAACACATATGTAGTATTTTCATTATGATATGGGTAGTATTATAATTATATATCAATATAATTAATTGGGTAATTAAGGTTACCTCATAAGAGAATAAATGATTGAATGCGGAGTGAGCTCAGTTTAGTACGTGACTCTATCAACAATGATATTCATTGGATTGACCTTCACTATGGATATTATGGAATATAAATTGTACCGAATCTAAAAATGATACTCATGGAAGTGGGATCATATTATGAAAATTATTTACTAAACTTATGTGTTCTTTATAAACATAAGCCTCTTGCCAATGTTACACATTTATGGATCATGATCTTTTATTCTGTCATGATTCTTATCTTATGAACATCCATGAGTCAGAACATGCATAATTATTATGATATGTGTTAATTTGGGAATTTTATTCAAATTTAAAGAACATGATCTCATACCATAATTATAAACATATGTTTATGTGATCATTAATGACTCTATTATTTTTCCTTACTAAGAGTTTGTAACCACCCTTTCTTATGTTTAATATCCATATGATATGGAGAAAGAATTTATGTATGATATGTCTAATAAGGTTATAGTTATGAGGAACGTAATTAGAGAATTTGATGATCTATAATGAACAAGTTTTTTATGTATCTTATTTTCTAAAGAAATTAAACCAATATGATTTTTAATGGGTCATAAATTAATTTTTTTGAATATTAATCATGTTAGATGTAATGCTTATTTATGAAAATTATGGGTATTTATAATATTATTATTGACTCCTTCACATAAATGGGTTTAAAGGATCTCAATCAAATATGGTTATCCTCATAACCCCTACATACATAACACAACCCACTTAATACCTTGTTAAATCATTGACCACACTTATAACCATGACATCTAGAGGATGAGATAAATTCATTAGTTTATCTACTATCACCTAGAAAGCACCAAATCCATCCAAGTCTTGTATAATTAAATAATAAAATAAATAATATATTTTTACGCCCACTAATGTATATATAATTTTCCTAAAAAACTAATAGTACCTCGTTAAAAATTGGGTTTCAAAAATAATATATTTGGGTTTTTTAACATCAATTAACTTTTCATTGTACTGATTTATAGGATATAAATATATTTTTCTCACTTTATATTATAAATTTAAGTGAAAATTTTAATTTGTAATCATTTTTTAAAATACCATAATTTAAATAATTATATAACTATAGAATGTGAATGTTTTTTCATGTCAGTTATGCAATGACCTCTTATTTTAGTCCCATTAAAAGTAAAACTATTATTTTATAACATGTGACACATGCTACAATAAATGTAAAAACCCAGAAAAAAAAATATTAAAAAAATATATAATAGAAATTAAGGTGGTAAAATGATAATATTTATTGCCTTTAGAATGTAAGAAATTAATACCAGTTAATATTTAAAAGGTTATTATATGTGAAAAATTATTTCATTTTATTATATTTCTTTCATAAAGATATATATTTACATATATAATTTAATATTTATAAATAGAAATTAATTTTTTAATTCTGGAAAAAAATATATCTTTGCGATTATTTAAGATTCTTAAAAAATAATTATTTTTAGTCATTATTGAAAATACTAATTATTATATTACCTTTTAAAACAGCATTGTTATATGAATGCATTGATTGATTTTGAAATGATTTCCTTATAAAATTACATATTTTAAAGTATAATGAATCATTTTAAAATATTATTTTTAATATAATAACCCAAACTCAAAATTTGGAATTTTTTTTTTGCATTTTATAGAAAATAGTTTTCGACCGTTTTGTTTAAATAATTATGAAATAATGATCTTATGTTCATAATTTCCTTTATTTTTATATAATTATTATTTTACATACTTTAATTATTTAAAATTTAATTTAATTAATTGAATATATAATTCAATACTAATCATAAATCATTTTTTTAAAAACAATTTAAAATTGTTTTTTCATGTGATACATGCTGTAATATTAATATTAATTTATCTACATATAAAAATAAAATTTCATAAAAATTATACATATTTTTATATATAATAATGTTAACATTATTCATTATGAACAATTAAATTTGGGTGGTATAAATTCGAACTGTTATGATTAATGTTATTTACTACAATAATGGTGAAACAATTATTTTAAAAATATTGTTTTATTAATATAAATGAATTTATATTGAAATAATTTAATTGAAATACATTATAAAATTATTTCTATATTATTTATAAATATATAAAATAAAAAATATTTTATTTTGTAACCAACAATAGAAATATTAAGATTCAATAAGAGTAAAATTGGTATGTTTCTAATTAAACCGTTCTTCTAAAAATTATCAATTTTAATTTAAATGGTAATTTTATAATACAAATAATTTGAATCAGATTAAATAGATTTAAAATTTTGTTCAATGAAAAATATATATTATATGGATTATATAATATTTTTTAAAAAAACATATAATCGCATAGTTAAAAATTACTTCACTACTACAAAATTAAAATAGTAAAAGAAGTAAAATGTAAAAATATAATGATAAAATCCATATATATAATTTAAAATAGATGTGGAAATAAATATTTATGTATTTATTGAACAAATTTCCCCCCAAAATAAATATTTTCAAAAATAAGGAGCCACTAAAATTTTAATAGTGTCATGGATGTATTAAAAAATATGTGGTGTTTCCAAAAGTGACCATTTCCTCTCTTAAAAAGGTCATAACATCCATCAGATTTAACAGAAACGTACATTAAGAATTAATATTTTAAATTTTACCATCTAAATATACCTTTAACCCTATCCCAAAAACATATTCTAATGGTTACAAATATTTATACTAATAACTTAAATTCCAAGGAATCTACCCTAGGAAAAATCTTTTTTCTGATATAACTGTTATGTCCTCTAAATGTTTTATTCATAATCATTATCTTGAAAATATTTTAGCACCATCTTAGTATAATGAAATAAGTATAATTTTTATACCTATATATTGTTATATTAGTTTTATATTCATGATTTATTAATTTATATCCACATAGTAATGAAATTAACACCATTGTTCATTGTGTAGACTACCGCATCCACAATTCAATGTCATTATATTTTCATTACTTTTTCATGGATTTTATTAATAGTATTAATGAAGAATAATTTTTAAATTTATCATAAAATTATTATACGTAAATTTATATTTAATATACACATTCATGTATATCATGCATCAATAGACAATATTTTTAATAATATTTATGTGTGGATTATCACCTCCATAATAACCCGTTATTCATTATTTATATAAATTTTCATAAAATATCTAAAAAGTATAATAAAGTTAAATATCCATAAAAATAAAAACAAATATTTCATTTCATTTTATAATTACAATATGTCAAAAGAAAAATATCTTTTAACATTCATTCCAATCGAGTTAAAGCATGTTCAAGCATGTGTTAATTTAACCACCTACATGAACAATGATTTAAAAAATAATTATAAATGAATATGGGAACAAATAATCTAATAATTGTATAATAGGGGGAAAATAATTATTTTTATGTGATTTTTTAAATATTATATTAATTTAATAAAATTTTATTAAAGTAAAATGTCCATCAGCGAAAATTACACAAACAATTATTTATCAGTTTGATATTCACATAAAGTGACAAAAATATTATCGAATAAAAAAATTAAAAATAGAATAATTATTTAGTATTATTGAAATTTATATTATTAATAAATAAATATATAGTTGTATAATTATAGATAATTTTAGTTAGAAATTTTAAACATGCGCAGAATAGTTAAATTTATTAACACTCAGAGGTCAAAATATCTATAAATAATTAACTTTGTCAAAATAAATTATTATGATAAATATTAAAATAGGTTAATTTTTGTGATTGAGTTTCATAAATAGGATATTATTTCTAGAATGTATTTTTTATATATGGAAATATTGTCATCAACTAATCAAAAAAACAAGGTATCATATTTTCTTCTCAATTTCCACTTCACTGGGACACTATTTGTATTACAAACCTATTTTTATTTAATATTGTTTTAATTGACATGTGGGTATATTAAATCATGAAAAAATTCTTAAGTGAATTTATTATAAGAAATATTTAATTATCATTCTACTATTATATTTTTTTTATAAGTGTTGTGTAATCCTTGAGGATTTATTTTCGACATCCTTCTGAAAAATAGAGACCTCTCAAATGTGATAACCCATTTGGGGAATTCGTGTACTCATTCATTTTAAATCCTTCATATTTTTCATCCCTACTATATATATTAGTTAAAACAAAATATTTAGTCACATAATTTCATATGTTATGTTTTCAAATCATCAATGCACATTGGTGTTTCCTTAACATTATTTTCAAAATGTTCAAGGGTCTCTTCTATGCATTCAAAAATAAAAGTTTTATCATCCACTAAATTTTTTTTGTCTTATTTATTTTTCATGATTACATTATTAAATTTTATTTTGAAAATCAATTTTTAAAAATATTTATTATTTTTATTGAAATCATTGTATATTTTTTATGTATCATGTATTAAATATGTTAGGTCCACTAGGATGAGTACCCTGAGAGGGGGGTGAATCAGGGTATGACTAATTCAAAAATTAAACCTCGTTCTGATCTTGTTTCACTGTTAAGAAAAACACTATTCTCTCACTTTCCTTTTGCATAATATAAACAGAAGGCAATGCATGCACATGACACATCAGTTTTTACTTGGTTCACCGCTAAGGGCTACGTCCAAAGAGCATATGCTGACAAGTTGTCGGTCGTACCAAATTCCACTATTCTTCAATAGATGTGGATTACAAGGTTCGGGCACAGTCACTCTGTCCCAGGCTCACTGTATTTACAAGGTTTAGGGTCAGCTTACTACTTTCCCAAGGGTCACTCCCTATTTCTCTCTCTATGGCTCACTGTCGGTGGAGGGGATCACCTTCTTCCTCTTCCTTCACTCACTGCTCTAGAAAGTATCTATTCATAGTTTATAGATCTGTAGGTCTCTTCATTTGCATGAAATAATGCATCTTCTTCTGTATGTAGATGCTCTGTTGAAGTTCAACTTTCACCTGTAGATGAATCTCTCTTTGCACCGAAGGTATCGAGAAAACGTCTAGCTTCCACGCAACCCAAAAATCACTTCCAGAACTAAACCTTACTTGGCGCGCAAGTCTAACTCGGCGCGCAATTATCGGAGCACAAGTCACAATGGGCACACAATTCTACCTCAGAAACTTGCACGACACAAGATTCCCTAACTCCAAACTTGCGCGACTCTCTTCCTTTTACGCCCAAACCAATATTGGCGCACAACTACCAACCGGTGCGCAACTTCTCACACTGGCGTACAACTTCAACCACCAGCGCACAACTTCACCAGCACGACCACAAACCACTTGGGTGACCACCACACCTGTGCGACGTGAGCTCTGAGTCTTCAAAGTGTTGAAATCTGGTGAAGAATGAAGAGGGTTGGTCCAGTATTTATAGGCATTTGGTCACCCCTGCACGACGGCTTGCAAGTCTCTCCTTGGCACGCAAGTCTCGGTGCCCAGGTCTCTTCTCTTGAAAGTCAATTGCGCGACCTAATTCCAAAATTGTGCGAACCTCTTTCCTTTGCTATATTTTGATCTTATGATCTTGAAAAACCACTGGTGCGCAAGTTCTCAAGCTTCCAAGGCATCGGTGTGCAAGTCTCTTTCACGCCGTGCAAGTCACTTGGGAGACACCACCAATACTTGCGCAACACTTGTCCCTTTGCCACATTTTGATGATCTGGTCATGAAAAACATATGGCATGAAAGTTTCCAAGCCTTCATGTACATGGCACGCAAATTCCTTTGCCAAAAACCACTATTCTTCATTTGACGATTTTCAGGACCAAATATTTGGCTAACACTGGAAAACGGTGCCACCTTGTATTTGTTCTTTTGTACTACCTCCAGATCATCCATTCCTTTTGTCGACATTCTTGAATCAAACATGGATCATTGACCTCATATCTTGAACTCGACATTCCATCATGAAATCCTCTTTGTCAAAAAATTTGTATGTCATTGTTTTTCTTTGTCAACAATCACCACTCTGATGTCCACTTTGTCAACAAACACAATTACCTCAAAAATGATCCAATGATACCTTGAGGGATTTTTTCCCAACAAAATATTCGTTTGAAAATTAAAAGTTATCAAAATATTTCAACATACTTTATTAAAAACCTTATTCCCTCTTCAAGTTATAGTTATTAAATATTATCTTAAATGTAAAAAAATTCATATAATTTTCAATTATCCTTTTTAAACCTATATATATTTTCAACAAATTAATATTATGAAATCTTTATATGAAATGTTTTTAAAATCATTCCTTTTTCCTTCACAAAAATGCCTTCTAAAGGAATTTTCACTTATATGTTCAAAAAAAATATTACCAGAACTTTGTTTACTTATATTTACCCTCCACTCGTTATTTTTCACAAAATAAGGTTTTCATCACTATTTTTGTGTTGTTATTATATGATTTCTTAAAAAAATGAGAGTTATTATATTATGTTATTTCAATGGTTTATGTTATTTTATGTGTTTGAATATTCTATAAATACAATTCCATGGGTTCTCTATGAGAACACAAATGTTTTATTTTGATATGGGAATAAATATATGGATTATGAAACATGTGTAACCTATATATCCCTCTATAATAATTAATTAAATTATTATAGATTATGAGATATAAATACTATGTGAAGAAGTTACCATGTTATAGGTCCACAAAGGTTGAGTGTGATGTTGATTATCTCCACTCACAATTTACATGTGAACATTTTATAATATGATCTCAAAGGGATAGTGTAATTTTGTTAATATGTAATTGAATGTTTGGTGGGTGAAAATTATAGTAATTATATAGGTTCATAAAGGGTGACTGTGATGGCAATATACTACTCTCCTGTTTTTATATGTGAATAGTTTAATAAGTCGATTCATTCATAATGGGTGAGTGTCATCGTGTTCAGGTATACTAACAATATTATAAGCGAAGAGGTTGGTGTTTAGTGTATAATACATGGATAAGAAATAATATGTTTTTATTCTTCTGCCTTACTATTTTATATCATGTTGTTCAATTTTTTTAGAATAATTTCTTATTTTTAATGTATCATACATATTTATATAATCTCTTTTAGTTTTATGACTATTAATATTTGTGTTTAATCCAATTTATGACATTAGAATTTCCTTAAAAAATATTCCTTTAATATAATGTAATTATATCATGTTTTATTATTAGTATCTATGGTATTTTCTTATTTTATTATCTTATTCATATATTTATTATCTTACAAATAGTTTTTTTGACATGATCAATTCTGATATTTCATTTCCCTTATTAATCAAATGAGCTGGCCTTCGATTTATATCTAAAATACAAGGGTTAAGAATATAATTGAATCATTTGAGATGTCTAGAAAGTGTTTATAGTATTATTATTATGGATAAAATCTTGTAACTATTATAAAATTATATTTTTTTTGTATCCCATATCCATTACACTAAACCATAAGTATGTTCGGAGGTTAATTTATTCTAAGATGTATTTTTTGTGAATTATATTAATTAATTATTTATATCATTTTTATCATATGTCACTTTAGTTGGTATTATAATAACCCTTAGTTATTTTGTAAATTATTTTAGATATGTGTGAGATTAGAACAATTACCATAGTGTTATGATTAGAGATCCAAGTGAAAACCCTATTTCTGATTCTATGTATATGATGATATCATAAAACATTATTAAAGACATGATTAAGTGGTTTTTATTGACATAAATCCCTATCTTGATATTTTTTGTGGATAAGGTTGTGGCAAATATACACCAAGGGGTAATCACTCCCAAAGAGAGTGGTTGAAAATTAGTTCAATAATCACCCTATAGCCTGATGAGTTGGCCTAATAATACACACGTGGATAGAATCCTTTGGAGGATACAAAATTCCTAATAATATTCTCCTGATGAACCGATATGAAGTATTTTTTTCCTAGTTATATTTAAGAATTGGGTTGAGAAGAATTATAAATTCCAACATAATATAACCTAAGTAGATCTAAGAGACTCGTAGGAATAAATAAGTATGAAAAAGATGAAAATAATGTCTCATAATTTGAAATAAGGGATTAATTAGAGAAAATATACTTGGATTATAATTTATTATTCAAATACACTATTTATTTTTGAAAACATAAAATAAAATTTGGTTTTATTATTTTTTTGAATCAAGATTAATAATATGAAGATGTGAATGGTATGTCCATGGGAACTCATAAGAAAAATATTCAGGTTATATAGTTTCCTAGTACTAATATTTATTATAAGGTGGATACCTTCGTAGAAGAAATATGTTTTTATTAATCATAGATCTACTATCTACATTCAATTCTATACAATAAATAAAATTTTGGGGGATAAATATATTTATTTTGAGTATAATGTAACAACATGATATTTTGGATCCTTTAAATGATATACTATGTTCTATAAACTATCTCAAACACTAAACGGAACATAAAATCCAAAAAAATATTAATAAGAAATTATAAATAAATATATATAAATAAAAATTATGGAAAACCATTAATTGTTATTAATTTTGCAAGGTAAATATTTATTAAGAGTAATTTTTTGGAAGATTATTTCAGATAAATATAGTTTTATTTATATTATATATTTTATTTTTAAATTATAAATTTATAAAAGGTAAAAATTTATATTTAATAAATTGAAATATATTTTTTAATTTCACACTATAGAATTTTATTAGGCTTAATTTTTTATATTTTCATAAAATTATCGATTTTTAGGTAAATAGTGAAAATGCCATTTTATGTCATCACTTCTATGAAGTTAATTTATTATCCCAATAAATTAATAGTTTATGAATCCTTTTAAAAACTAAATTTTTATTCAATAATTTATCATCATGAATTTTTTAAAATTATTTTAAAATTATAATCACATTCTTAACATTTTGAAAATTTATGTAGCATTTTGAAGAAAACATCTTTTTAACAATTTTCTTATTTAAATATAAAATGATTGACTTAAGAATTAGATTTAAATTACTGATAAATATATAACATTTTGATTTAATTAATTTCATTATATTCATTTGAATAAATTTCATTGATAATTATAACATAATCATTAATCTTTAAAACATTAAAATTCACTTCTTTAAAAAATGGGGTTACAAAAAACATGCACTAATGTTTAGATTATATAAAATCCCACTATTTTTCTAGTTATGTTTCCTTTTGAGTTTATGTTTCATTAATGGTTTAGAGAGGGTTATCAATGGTTCAGAATGTTTTAGAGAATGTTCAGATTCGTATGTAGGAAACCAGTTTGGAAACTATATGATGTGCATTTACACACTGTGTAAATGTTTCACACGAAGTACAAATGCCACCAGAAACATGTTTTGAATGGATACATGCCTTGAAATGATTTTATATATGAAAATATTACATATAATTTAATCTAACTACATGTTGTGTAATAATTTACTGAAAATAAAATCACCTTATATGATTATCCATTCACTACAACCCTCTAAAAATGATTACACTGCGTGTAAGAGAATAACACACCAGGGAATTTCCCATGAACCAATTCATAATGTTAATGTGAGGATTATTTTATGTCTATTCCTTCATTCAACTTTCATCCTCTCAACACTAGGGTTACTCTTAGAAATTTTGGAGGAACTTATTCATATTTTATTATCATTGATTTGTTTTTTATAATCATAACCCATTTTTCATTAGTCCATTATATTAATTATTCTTCTGATTAAGTGATAAAACATTTTGATCATTCATTGTTTGGGGGGTTCATCTTGATCATGGGATATGGCCCTATATTTCTTCTTCCATTTTTACTCTATAATTCTACAAATTTCTAAGGTTTTGGTTAGATGATCAATTTTTATTTATCACGAGGATGGTGGTCTAATTGTTAATAAGGAAAGTCCTGATTGTATTTTTATTTACGTAATTAGGAAATAAAAATTAACACTTTGGTGAATTATATTTAAATTTTAAATTCTTCAATTGATTCAACACGTGTTTATAATTTTTTTTATTTTAATGATTATGTAATTGGTTGATAATTTGATTTTGAAATTAATAAATCATCGATTAATAAATTTGGACGATTAATAGAATTGAGATACTGGTTTTCACCATTAGAGTACCAATAATATGAAAATGTTGTTTATTAATTTTTTGATGCATAATAAATAAATAGATGAAACATGGTGAATAAATAATTATAGTAACAGTTGATAACTGGTGTGTAAATATGGAACCATGATATGTGATAATTGTGACTAAGTAGAGGGGTTGGGAATTCTGCTCCTAATACACACAGGGTGCTAGACTGCCGCTCTAGGCCCAAAACTATTTCTAAATTATATGTGATCTCATATTTTTGGTATATGGACAACTTATCAAAATACCCAAGGGGTGTGAGACTATAACCCTTGACCCCCATTGTGTGATTGTCGAATTTGGAATAAATTCAGTAATTGAATCTCATTATAAAATGAAATGTGATATCCCTTTGGGGACGATTCATATTATATCATAGGAAAATGTTATTGACGTCTCATGTATCATTTTATTCCTAGGGATTTATATGGTTAACTAAAGAATAATTAAATATAAAAAATTGTACATTTTTTTTTCACAGTCTTCACTATACAACAACTTATACAATTATATAATGTATATTGTTTTAGATTCCATTGGTTGTGGCCAACTGGGTTTAACTCACATCTTACTATGTCTTCCTGTTCTATATTTGAATAGAATTCATTTTTACATGACAAAATATGGGAAGCATCCATATGTTAGATAGCGTAGTCGGGAAGCAGAATGGTTGAGATAACCATTCATGATGTTGGGGACCTCTTGGGTGTTTTCAATTTGTTTTTTTTTTTGGGTTTTCATTTGACACATGGAACATATATAACCTGTAATATCTACATATATTGATTTGATATTGTTATCCCTTTGAGGATTATTATGTGATACATGAATTTATTGGTCATAGTATTTCTAGTTATTGTTTATCATGTTTTACTTTTCATTTATTTGTATTCTCTATTTTGTACTTTATTAAAGAGGGTATAATATCAACATGATAAATATTATACCATCACTCTTATTTGAAAGGCTCTGGAAGGTAGGGATTCATTCTTAAGGTAATGTGACCAACTGGAATAGGGAACCAGCATGTGGCACCTAGGATGGGATTTCAAAAAATTGTATGGAAGGAATGATTGATTTTCAATTGATTCACATTTCTTTTTTGGAATACTATAAAAGAGAATAGGCCGAGTTGGCCCTTGTTCATGGGAAAGTTCATCATAATAGCTATCCCATTTAAGTGGTAAACCACCATGAACCTAATGTGGGATTCATATTGTCGATGTTCATTTTTATATTTTATTGTTATTTCTACCTGGGTGATAGAATATTTTTATAATGTTATTAATTTTTGGAGATATTAATTTTCACTTGGTGTGGAATGTGTGTTGTGAATACCAAGTAAACCATTATTTATTGTGACATGCATCATTTTATGCATGAAAATAAACGCATTATTTTCTGTGAGTTCATAAATGGAATTGATTTTCCTTTTCCAATAAATTATAAATGATGAATTGTGCATGATATAAAATTGAAAACTATTTATGATTAAAATTGTTTTAATTTGAAATCGATGAATTGGATTCTAATGTGAAACCCTTAAATTTGATAATTTTTCCCTATGTCATCCTAGACCCATGTATTGGATGTGTGATGGTCGTGATAGTGACTTGGTTTTGACCATGTAGTAGTGAATGAAAAAAGTATTATAATGTATTTATGTGAATCCCTCCCATTTTAAGGTGATAATATTGTGTTATATGTCTTAATAGATGTGTATTAAATTTTAGAGATCCCATTCCATGATGAAACCTATTGATATGACAATAGGATGGAATGTATGGAAATGGTCCACCGGTAGTGGAACCTAAGGCTATGATAGTCCTTGGCGAAGGATTCAGAGAAACGCTCCATGAGGAAGTGTCTCTCTCTATGTAGTTTATTGAGAGAGACCAAAGGTTTGTTGTCAAAAATAAGACTAGATTAACATTTTAGTTCCAATTCCAAAACCATCTAATATTCACTATAGATTATGGAACTGAGGTCGATGTGATCTATATTTGGTATATCTTAAAATACCTGGCCATTTAGAGACTCATGATAAAAAAAGTGTCACGCTGGAAGCTTATATAACACATGGTCAAGGAAATAATTGGTGGACATCTGGACATGTGATTAATAGCTAGAGAATATGGAGTGTATGTACATCCAAGAAAAATTATAGGATCAATTTTATCCTACGACACTCTACAAGGATAGGGAAGTTGATATTTTGATGTTTACTGAGGGGTGTATGTATGTGATGGACTGTGATAGTTTCTTAACTTATTGGTAGTGCATTATTCCACTTATTTCAGGAGATTAATCTACTATTGTTTAACATTTTTTGTAATTTTCTTAGATTTGAGATTAATTCTCAACATAATATCATTTTTGTGAAGAAGGTTTTAGATATGGTGAGTCATGCTATCATTTTTAAGTAATCCTAAGAAATAATTGTATTGAAATATATGTGGTTTCTTCTAGTTTTCTAGAGGGTATAAATTTCTTGATTAGTATGTGTCACAATTATAATTTCACCCAGAGTAGTGGAATGCATATAACTAAAGGATAAGGATCAGTTACTCATTATGGTAACCAAATATAATGCCTATAGTGTGGTAACATGGGACACATTCATAGAAAGCTCTCCCAACCAATCGTGGAGTGCTGAGATTATTATAGGATGGGTCCCTCATAGTGGTAATATAAAAACCCTTGACCTATGGCTTCTGAATAAGGATCCAAGAAGATTTAGGACATATGTAGGGGGTCTTTCACCTTATATTGGTCTAGTAGCTGGAGCTCTTCTGGCCATAGAGGTCAAGGTGGTTCACATGGTACATGGGAGAATGAGTGACCATATCAGACGAGTGGTGTATCTTAGGTTACTTAGAATGCATCAGTAATATAAGGGGTATGATGGTTCATTAATTTTAGCCTTCATTTTTTGATAATGAGGCTTGGCCATGGTTATTCAATGTTACTATTCTTCCATATTCTACACATCCTAGTGCCTTATTTAACATTTGAACATCTCATTATTTTATATTTCACAAATCTTGAATTATTTGAGTATATCAGTTGTGTTTTGGGTGGGTTTGTTATGATTGACACACTGTTGGGAGTTTTGATGAGGGGCATCTATTTGGGAAAGGGGTGTTCACTTTGTGTAGGGGAGTATCATTTTCCCTGGGATCTCTACATACTTGATTTTTTTGGATTTGAATTTATATTATCGATGGAATGGTTGGTATCATACCATTTCCACATTGATTATTACCATAAGAAAATAATCATTACATATCTATAGGGTAACTGTTATGTTCACTGTGGATTGTGGGTTATTGAGGTAGGATATGTTGGGCCAGTTGTTCAAAAACTGTGTGACATCACCAGCCAAGTTATATTAACTTTTTTAGATTTATAGGGGTTTGTGGAATGATTCATTTCTACTCATAGTGGTCCTATATTAATACATTTTTCATCATGAAAACATAGGGGTTTCACTTGAGAGGGATATCAACTTCATAATTAAGCTCATATTGGATATGGACCATTTTATATTCTACCATTTATAATGATACCAACAACACTTTAGGGAATTAATAGTCACCAAATGAATTGATTTATAAGGTATTTTTTCCCCATAGTATGTCTCATTAGGGTTCTATTGTCTTATTTTATAGCATTGGTGATTTGACATTACATTAATCTATTGATTACCAAAATATAAAATGGATCAAAGTGATCAACTAGTACCCACTTCCACATATAAATGATCTCTTAGACTAGTTAATAGGATATTGTTCTTTCTCGGAGATTGAAATGATATTGGATATCATCAATTGATAGTTCAAAAATATGATATACCCAATATGACTTTTATAAATAGGTGTGGCCTATATGAGTCTGGCATGATATCATTTTGGATATCAAAATCACTTTTTGTGTTTATTACCTTGGTGAACTGATTCCTCCACCCATACGTAGATCAATTTGTGGTTGATTTTTTGGATATCATAATGGTTTAATCTATGACACATGAAGATAATTCCCTACATTGTCACATTTTCCTGATTGAAATGATAAATAATTGTATATTATCCAAGATACATATGCGTAAATTATGGGTCAACATGGTAAATTTATTGGGTAACATCATCACATATGAATGTATGTTAGTGGAGATAGATAAAATTGAATATGATTATTATTGGGATCCATCCAAGAATGTTTCTACCATTAATTGTTTTTTTGGTTTGAAGGTCTATTATCAGAAGTTCATCTAGGAATTTTCAAACTTGGAAGAACCACTCTTTGGATTGATAATGAAAAGTATAATGTTCCAATATACTGGAGCATGTGAGAATGATTTACAAGAGTTAAATAAGTGTTTTAATAGCACACCAATCATGATACTAACGGATATGGATGATGATTATACCATGTCTTTTTCGAGTATGAGAATAAATCTGAAGCAATGTTGATGTAGGTGGCCGAGTTAAGGCATATGGTTCATGGAAGTTGAGGCCTCATGATCATAATTACCATATACATGATATATATTTACCTTATGTGATTTAAAACTTGAATTAATGTATGAAATATACATTAGGAGAAAATTTTACTACGTATACCAAACACAATAGTTTAATGAATTTTTATCAAATGAGACATGAATCTCCAACAATGGAGATGGTTTGAGTATATAAATTCATTTTATTTTGACATATAATATATACATAGAAAAAGAAACTATGATTCTACTATGTGAAATAGGATTACATTGCCTCAAGTAATTCAGGAATCTAGTTTTGATTTGAAAACCATAAGCTTTTTTGATAGTATTCATATTATGGGTTTCAAGGGCCATGACAAGATAAATGTATTTTCTATATTGGTTGATTCCAAATTGTTGAGCAAGATTAGAGAGAGACAATATAAGGGTTTGAAGTTTTTTTCCATTAAGAAAAGCATTGGGGGTTGGGATTCAACTTCCAATTGGAACATTGATTAGTTTGATATCATCTTTATTCAGAATTGTGTTTTTATTTTTACTTGTTTTCGAGAGCTAATAATGGATGAGTTTCATTCCTCAAAGTGGGAATTCAACCCATATTATTCGAAAATATAGCATGTAATTCTCCAATAATATTTGTTTCCATACATGAAAAGGTAGATAAAGGGGTTTTGATATGACGATACACCTTTTAAAAGGTGAGGGTCAGGAATCAATGACCTGATGGTTTAATAAAAACATTTTACAGTCCATATTTGAGGTGGGAATATGTAAATATGAATGTTTTGGTAGGGTTTCCAAGGAATCTTTGGAAGAATGATTCTATATGGGTCTTTATAAACGGATTAACAATGATATCCTATTTATTTCACTTATGGGAGACCTTCTCATTGGATCACATGTGGTATAAGTACTTTCATGAGATATTCCTTCTATATGGGGTGACACATTTTATATTTTCGTACGCTGAATCATTCTTCACTTCACACTTATAGAAGGGATTACATAAGGTTCTTGATATGGAGTAATTTATGTGTACAACATTCAACCTGCAAACAGATTGGTAGTTAGTATTCACTATTCATGTATTAAAGGATATACGATAGGCACGTGTCCTATACATTGGTGGGTATTTGGAGAATCACCTAGCACTCGTTGAGTTTTAATATAACAAAAGTTACTAGGGAACTATACAGATGGAACACTGTTAGACTCTTCATGTTCTAATCATGCTTTAATGATCAAAAAAATTTACTCACGTTTAATCTATCACATATCAGGTAGATATTCTTTGATAAATTAGGCTTGAAATAAATTTTCTCTAGATCTTTATTATTATAAATCATGACTCATTATGGTAAACTATATTTGTGTTTTATCTATAAATATTTCTTTTATGAATGAGTAATTCAAATTCATTCGGTGAATATTAGTACATATGTTTGTATACAGATATTTGTCTAAGTTTGAGAAACCTTGAGTGTAGCACCATTCCTTATTTTATAGAAAATGACCAAGACACTGTGACCCAGAAACTGTGACCTAGACCCCATTACCGGACAACGTGTAATGACCATACCCATGTTACCCAGAGTCAGTTAAATATTTTAATACATTGGCATGATGCAAAGAAATCATGTCCCCAAGGCTGATCAGTTTAGTAATTTTGGAAATAAATTACATACATCAACATCACATTACAATTTTAAACATAAAATACTGCATAGATAGTTCATTGAGAATTCCATTATTCCTTTTTAGATTAACACTTCATATCAATTATAATACACTTTGTGGAAATCTTTGGAGAATAAAACTTAAGAAAGGGGTGAGCTCAGATGCTCAGTAAGGGTAAACAATTTAGCGGAAGATAAAACAATAAATAGTAATGGGGAATGATTGAAAACACATTCCTTTACAAATAATAAACATTAACACTTTATGGAAGAAATATGATATGAGTAAATAATGTCAGAATAAAAAATAGTCATGGGTATTATACCAGTCAAATAACCACATGAACCATCAATATTATTTTCATAATGAGGGAGTGTATAATGCCATACATTCTGAAACATTTTTTAAAGGCCTTGGCTAATACATCTAACAATGATTAAGGCCTCGACCAAACCACATATCAAATTGGGAACGGCCTTGGCCAATTCCACGTGTAATTTTATACTAAGACCTACTGATGCATCAAGTATCTATAGCGTGCTACACCTGTCACTTACAATGTCCAATACATTATTCATATGAAAAGGCTAAAAGATTACATAATCATTCGTATTAAAACTATCTTACGTAATGTCAATACCTTATATATAAATCATGAGTGGTATAAAAATAACACTTCCACAGTCAATCAAATAAAAAAACATTAAAAACAATATAAATGATTTGTATCATAATAAATTAACTTCAAACATGTTTAAAATCCATTAAAGGATGTTGACATAGATGATAATTATTTTTAAAACTCTTTTAGAGAAATATCCCTTTTTCATGAAAACAATTAAAGTCACAAAATTCAGAAAGGAAGTCATTTAAAGACATTTTTGAATAAAAGTTTCCCATACCACATTTAAACTTTAGTATGGAATCAACATTTTAAAAACATTCATTTCAATATAAATAAATACTTAAAAAACCATTTTGAAAATGTGGACATTAATGAGAATGATTTAGAATAATAAATATTTAAATCATTTAAATTATTGTTTTAATAAGGGTCCCTTAATAAAATACCTTTGAACACTCTATTATAAAACATGGACATGGATAATAAATATGTGTCATAAAAAACATACCCATAAACAATCTCGAATATGAATAAGATTGAGGAATTAACCATTAACTTATACTCTCCTTTAGTTGAGGGTACATTTAACCTTTGGTATAACTACCATTGTATGTTATTAAATTATTCCAGAACCATATAAATATTTATAATATAATATATGATTCATATATTACTTTATAATACCTATTTAATAATAATATCAATGATAAAGTAATGTTTTGGGTGATAATCACATTCTTTATCATATGTGTTTTAACTTGTTATTGTTGATCGTATCACTGAGATCAAGATTTTTATTCTTACAGAATGTAAAACATATTTTATAAATCATATATATTCAGAATATAAATAAGTATAATAAATATATATATATATATAGGAAATGATAACACCGTTTATGTAGACAGTAGGCCATACGAACGCATAAACGTTGTTTCCATTTTCATATTGTATTGAATGGAAGTAAATGAATAAGATATATGTAAGTACATACAAAGATACATATATATATATATGTGTGTGTGTGTGTGTGTGTGTGGGTGGGTGTGTGTTGGGGTGTGTGTAGTAGAAGTTTTATGTCATATATTACATACTTATTAATATTATATATTTTTTATAATCATTATTTAATGGTGAATGTGGAAATGAATCGCATCGTGTCTGGGAGACGGTAAGTTGTACGTAGACAGGAGCGGCGATGTCATTTCTTTAATAATTAAAAGTTGTGGGATTGGATGGTATATTAATTTTAGGGAGACATTATCATGTTATTTTCTTTATTTATATACATATTACCCATCATTATATCTATCCAAATAACATAATGTTGAATAACAAATTACACCACGGCGTGGAGACGGTAAGCCGTACGTACGCATGCATGGTGACATTATCTTCCATAGGATAGATAGAATAATGGATATGTTTTACCATATTTATAATAACATCACATTATTTATATAGTGTTGGAGTTTTTATTTTGGTATGGAAAAACATAAAAAAAGGAAGTGGAAGAAGAAAAGAACATGAAAGATGGTGGTGAAATTATAACCTCTTCATCGGATGTTTCCGTTTGAGTTGATCAAATGAGATATATTGGTTGGATTCATGATAAAATTAAGGACTATAGGTTGATTTGATAGAATTTTGGAGGATATTTGGGCAGGGGTTGGCTGAGCTAAATAGATTTGGAGGTGAGATTTTTAGAGAAGGAGAAGTGACCTTTTATAAGAGAGGTGTGGGTCACTTTAGGAAAAGATTGAAATATTATTTTATAATAAAATAATTTTTTGTTTATAATGGATCCAAAATAATTTAGTTTTTGGATATGGTGGGTATGGGTTGAAACCCACTCAACCAATAGGTTTTAGATAGTTTTAGGTCACCATATTAACCTTATCTTTTAGATTTAACTCTTAGTTCGACACTTTAACAGTTTCCATGTCTCCTTTTATTTTTATATTATATGGTTAATAAAAATTATATAAAATTCCAAGAGAACCAAAAGTGGTCAATTGATGAAATATTAAATAATATATATGTCTATTGGCCGAACCATAGATTTTTAGGACTATTATATAATTTAATAAAATAGTATTTGTTTTAAAAACACATTTATGTCAATTTTGGCACTATTTAGTATCTGGTTTTTTTGAAAGTCATCACAACTCGATTACATTAAATAAGATACATTGAATCAATACTAACATGTCATATTCGTCAATAAAATTTGTGTATGTCATCAAAACATTGAAATTATCTTTATTTTAATAATTATAATACCATTTATTTGATTCCATCATTAACAATGTAATTACTGCATTATCATTATTTTATAAATAAAACAAATTATTTAAGGTCTCAAAATTATAAATAAAATAACTTGATGTAGAAAATCGTTTTAGCTTTAAAATTAATATTTATAGTCAAAACTATAAATTATATAACCCCTTGTAAGAATTGTTTTACCAAAAGATATATTTTTAGGTCATTTATGTATTTCCTTTAAATTAATAAATATAATGTGTCATTGTCACCTTAAAGTGGCTCCATGTGGTCCCACAATAAACCCATGGATGACCATGGTCATAAATATATCCAAGAATAGGAATTGGACGCATTTTAGGGTAACTTAATATTATTATATTAATATTTTCCTACCCTTAATTAATATATTTTCCAATTATCCATGGTAAATAAAACGTACACTAAAGTAAATATTCATAATTTATGAATATAAAAGATTTCTATTTACACAATTAAGACCTGCTGATTCTGAATATGGAATCCATTTTTCAAAATTCAAATCACAGAAGTTGCATAAATATATTTAAAATTAATTCATGTTGTCAAAACAAAAAATCTTGTTTTTAAGAAATAAAAAATATCAAAAGATTGAAATTTTTTTATGTCCCTTTAAAATGTGAAATTACATCCGATGGCCTAATATATATTAAATAATAAAAACATAATATAATTATACTTTAAAACCAATCAAATGTATAATTTAACATTATAAATTATTTCGAATAAAAAAATTATTTTGAATTAAATTTTAGTATTTTTCCCTATTAATCAAAATATGAAAGTTATCAGAAAAGTACCAAAATTTTATCCAAAATAAATTTTTATGTCCCGATTCTAAATTATTATATAAGTTAATTAAATTGAATATATAAAAGTGTCAATTATTGGTTTTAAAAAGGGTTCTCTATTTAAAGGCGGTAAAATTTCATTTTAAAAAAAATACATCTTTTTTCTGAAAAAATGAATTTGTTCTTATGTTATTTCTAAAAAACACATAATATGGATTCTTAAAATATATGGAGTATATAAAATCAAAATTCAGATAATACTATTCATAACTACTTTTTGAATGGCTAGTTTGGTAAGTCGTGGTGCGCTCGAAATCGGTGTTGTGTGTAGTAAAGGTTATTGAATTACTTTGAAGAGATAACATACTATGAAATCATGGTGTGTTAAATTATATCCTCCTTTAATAAATTTAATCCCCGCAATTTGAAATTGTTCTTCAAAAATAAAATCTTAAAAATAGAAAGATAGCTTTGTGGGAAACCCACATCAAGAATTGGTTTAACAAAATTTATTTATAATAAGTGGGGAAGAGAAATGATGAAGTCACCCCCAATTTATGAACTCGATTAAAAGAAAATTGGTAGCAATTAACGACACATAATTGGAGGGAAAAACATTTATAGGGAGTGATTGGGGTCATCAATCAAAAACAAGTATAAAATTGAGGGCCTCAATGCCATGAATCTGTGATGATTTAAAATATTTTCAGTTCAAAAAAACATAAGGTTTTAGGATAACACATTTTTGGTTTTAATATATCTTCCCTAAAGATTAAAAATTAATTTGTCTGTATAATAAGAGGGAAAAATATATAATTGATAAGTAGAGTTTCATCCTTCAACTAATTGCTGCAAAAAACTCAACTTTCACTCCAAAAGATAATAGAATTAAAAAATATTATATTTATCATAATCGTATAGGGTTCCAAAAATAATGGCTTTATAATTTATTTGTTAGACTATTTAAAAAAACAACCTTACACAAACCAGGACATCACATAGTCCAGTGTTAGGTGATACACCATAGTCTCTCTTCGGTTGCGGGTTCAAGTCTCGCAACCTAGCCGGACACGATGGGTTGTCACCCGACCTCCAGGTTATCCATTTATAGCAATCCAAAAATAATATTATGAAATTATTTAACCTTAATAATAGTATCCAACGTCAAAAATAATCCATTACAACCTTTAGAATTACCTAAAATACTTCTTTCCAATCTCACAGTCCAAAATTTATAAGGAAGTTAAACAAAATGACGATCTCTTTTACCACGTAGTAACATGTGAATACCTTCATCATGTATTTTTTATAACATGGTAACACACTGAATTACTATAAAACCTTATTGATTACATTCATTCTCCCGTATTCCTTATAGAATACAAGATATATTCTTTATATCCAAAATTTAGGAATATTTCAATAATAATGGAACAAACAAACCATTATTCAGTTCCAAGGTAGTCAAGAATATTCAATAGAATTTATCCAAATCAACCATCTCTTATTCCAAAATCATAACCTCAGTATCAAGACCATATTGTGGTTTACCTTTCCTTCAACCACGTATTTTCCAAAAATTTGAACCTGAAACTGTGTCACTTTACTTGGTACCATACAATCTGAAATACTTAATGAAATAGTACTGCAGTACAATCCTTATTTATTTCCATAATTCATATAACCAGTACATCATTGATACAACACTCAAATAAAATACTTTTTTAATAAAAACATAATAACACTAGTCATTCATGTTCATTTGTGGTAGTATCATAACTTTATTATTATCCAATAGCATCATTTGGGGAATACTCCAATGATTTGGTCATTGATTCATGTATTGTCAGAACCCCTTGAAGATGAAACATTTACATTTGAAACCTTTTTCTTACACATTCAATCATGTACTTGGTGTCATTTTTCTCCACACTTATAACAAACTCTCATTCCCTCCAAGAATTTACCAAGGTGATTCTTTTCATAATTATCACATATGGGAAAATCTTTCTTTCCCCTCTTCCCATTATCGATCTTTCTCTCGTCCATCCTTTTCTTATCTTTCTTCCCTTCAAAGCCATAGGACTCAAAGAATTATTTTCTTATCTTTTTAAGACATGATACTATTTATTTATATGATGAGAATATGTGGGAGACTATTTCCCTTTTAAATGTTTTATTATTACCTTAAAAAATAATATCCTTTTTAATCATCCAATAATGCATATTGATGGAATTCTCATTCCTTCTACAAGGCACCATTTCTCTAAAATGGCATACACTAGGTTAGTTTATGAATCAAAATGCATAATTCCAAACTTGTAAAATACCTAATGTAAATTCAAAAGATTATATATATAATCTATAATCATAAAATGTTTTCTTTGAGGAAGTATTTACTCCTAAATCCTTCATAATTTTTTGTAATGAAAATGTGAATTAACCTATGTATATCCCCCTTAGAGTTTTGTAACCAAGAAGACATCAAGGTACGTTTTCGTGTACTAGGATACCCTGGGTCAAGACCAAAAATCTTTGTTGGAGTTTTCACTCCTAGGTACATCTGTGCTAGAGCCTCCTCTACCAGCTCATATCCAGAGAGAGAAGTATATCATGGAAAATACACAAAATCCCCACATTACCACAAGTATATGAAATTATTCTATTCTAATCTTTAATGTCTATCTTAGGGTAATTTCCTCTAATAAGAGTTTATCTAAATATATATCCATGGTGGTTGCTAAACTTTCACTGATACCAACTGTAACGCCCCGACCCAAGTTACCCATAGTATGTGAATTATTTTAATACATTGGCATGACACAAATAAATAATGTCCTGAAAGACTGATCAGTTTCACAGTCTTCGATATAGATTACATACATCAACTTCACATTACAATTTCAAGCATGAAATACAACATAGATACCCTTTTGAGAATGTCGTTATTCCCTATTAGCTTAATCCAAAATTTCAATCATGATATACTTTTTGGAAATAATGGGAAAATTAAACATAAGAAAGGGGTAAACTCAAATGGTCAGTTAGGGTAAACAATATTGAAGAAGATAATAAAAACAATAGTCATAATGAATTATTGAAAACACATGCCTTTACAAATAATAAACATGAACAATTTCTAGAAAAAGTATGAGTTGAGTAAATAATTCCATAATTAAACATAGTCATTGGTATTTTACAAGTCGAATAACCTGATGATCCTTCAATATTATTTTTATTATGAGGGAATATATAATGCCTGACATTCCGAAACATTTTGTCAGGGCCTTGACCAAGAAGTATAAAAATAATTAAGGCCTCGGCCAAAACAATATATCAAATTGGGAAAGGCCTCAGCCAACTCCATATTTAGTTGTCTCGTGAGACCCATAGATGCATCTCGGAGGTATAGCAGGCTCCACCCATCACTTACTATGTACAATACATTCCTCATATGAAAAGGTTAAAACATAACATTAACATTCGTTTTAAAATTAGCATTAGAAATGTCAATATGTTATCCATAAACCATGAATGGTATAAAAATAACACATTCAAATTCAAACATATCACAAAACCTTCAATACAATATGGAAGATTTGTATCATATTAAATCAACTTCAAACAAGTTCAAAATCCATCAAAGGATTTTGACATAGATGAAACAGATTTATAAATCCCTTTGAGAGAAATTTTTTTTTTCAGAAAAAAAAATTAAAAGTCATAAAATTTAGAAAGGAATCCATTTAAAGGAATTGTTGAATCAATGTGTTCCATACCACCTTGAAACTTCTGAATGGAATTAACATTTTAAAAACATTCATTTCAATATAAATAAATCCTTAAAAACCCATTATGAAAACATAGAAATTAATTAGAATTATTTAGAAGAATAAATATTTAAAAAATTTAAAATGATGTTTTAAAAAAAATACCCCCTTAAAAAAATTCGTTTGAAAACTCTTTTATGAAACAAGGAAATGGATAATAAATAATTCCATGTAAAATAATACCCATAAACAATATCGAATAAAAAGGATATTGTGGAATTAACCATTACCTTATACTCTCCTTTAGACGATGATACGTTTAACCTATTGTATAACAACCATAGTATGTTATTAAATTATTCCAGATCCATATAAATATTTATGATACCATATATGAATAATTTATAACTCTATACTACCTATTTAATAAAATTTTCTATGTTAATCTATCATTTTGGGGGATAATCACTTTCTTTGTCATATGTGTTTTAACTTATTATTCTTGATTATATCACTAAGATCAAGATTTAAATTCTTATAGAATATGAAACATGATTTATATATCTTATATATTCAGAATATAAATATTTATAATAGATATATATATGGAATGAAAACACTGTTTATGTTGATGGTAGGTCGTACGTACGCATAAATGTTGTTTCCTTTTTCATATCGTATTGAATGGAAGTAAGTGAATAAGATATATGTAAGTACATACATTTATATATATATTAAGTAGTATTTTTATTTAATATATTAAATAATTATTAATAATATATATATTATAATCATAGTTGAATGGTGAATGTGGAAATGAATCTCATCCCGTCGTGGAGATGGTTAGCCGTACATACACACGAGTGACAATGTCATGTCCTTAATGATTAAAAGGTGTGGAATTGGATGGTCAATTAATTTTACAGAGACATTTTCATGTTATTCTCATTATCTATATACATATTAATCATCATTATATTTAACCAAAAAACATAGTGTTTAATAACAAATTACACCACGATGTGGATACCGTAAGCCTTACGTACGCACACATGGTGAAATAATCATTCATATGATGGATAAAATAATGAATATGATTGTAAAATATTCATAATAACATAACAGTATGTAGAAGGTACTGGATTTATTATTTTTGATTCGAAACAACATAAAAAATTGGAAGTGGAAGAAGAAAAGAACATGAAAGAGGGTGGTGAAATTATTACCTCTTCTTCTGGTGTTTCCTTTTCAGTTGATCAAAACGGGCTTCATAGGATGGATTTCTGATAAAATTAATGACTCTGTGTTGATATGAGAGATGTTTGGAGGATATTTGGGTAGGGTTTGGCCGAGCCAAATGGATTTGGAGGTGTGATTTTGAAAGAAGGGGGTGTGCCCTTTTATAAGAGAGGTGTTGGTCACTTTAGGAAAGGATTGAAATATTATTTAATAATAACATCATTTTTAGTTTTTAATGGCCCCAAAATAATTTATTTCTAGTCTATGGTGGGTATGGGTCACAAAACACACAAACAATAGGTTTTAGACCGATTTATGTCACCATATTAACCTTATCCTTTATATTAAACTTTTAGTTAAATAGTTTATCATTTACCATGTCTCCTATTATTTTTATATTATATGGTTAATAAACATTCCACAAAATGCCAAAAGAACCAAAATTTGTTCATTAATAACATATATATTATTATATAAGTCATTAGGCTGAACCATAGATTTTTAGGACTGTTATATAATTTAATAAAATTATATTTGTTTAAATAGAACATTTATGTCAATTTTGACACTATTTAGTATTTGGTTTTTTTAAAAGTCATCGCAAATCTATTACTTCAAAAAAAATACATTGAATAAATACTAAAATGTCATAATAATCTAGAAAATTCTTGGATGACATCAAAATATTGAAATTATATTTTTTAAAATATTTATAATACAATTTATTGGATTCCTTCATTAATAATGTAATTACTACATCATCATTGTATCATAAATAAATCGAATTATTTAATTTCTAAAACTTTTAAATAAAATATGATAATTTATTAAATCGTTTTAGCATTAAAATATATATTTATAGTCGAAATTAATACTTATATAACCCCTTGTAAAAATTGTTTTACTAAAAGATATATGTTTATGTATTTTTCTTCATTACATTATATTAATTAATATAAAGTGTCATTATCACTCTCATGTGGGTCCATTTGGTCCTGAAATCGACCCATGGATTCCCATGGTCAGACATGTATCAACCAATAGGAATAAAAAACTTGTTAGGATAAATTGATATTGTTATTATAATATTTGTTTACCCTTATTTACAAGATTTACCTTTTAACCATGGTAAATAAAATATTTAGTGAAGTAAATATTCATAATGAAAAAAACATTAACATTATCTTTTTACACACTATGGATCTCATTGTTCTAAATATTTATTCCATTTTTTCAAATTCAAAACACATAAGTGTCATAAATAAATTTAAAAATAATTCTCGTAGTCAAAACAAAAAAGCGTGTTTTTAAGAAATAATAACTATCAAAAGATTGACACTTGTTTATATCCTTTTTAATTATGAAACTACATCCAATGACATAAATTATATTTAATTATATAAATATAATATAATTAAACTTTAAAACCACTCATGTTTTTAATTTATCACTATAAATTATTTCTATTAAAAACTTTATTTTCAATTCAAATTTAGTATTTTTAATATTAATCAAAATATGAAATTTATTTGAAAAGTACCCAAAATTTTTCATAACTAATTTTTTTATCTTTGGATTCTAATGTATAATTTAATTTCATTAAATTTAATATATAAAATTGTCAAATATTTGTTTTAAAAAGGTTTTCAATTAAAAGGCGGTAAAATTGCATTTTTTAAAAAATACATATTTTATCAGAAAAAAAAATTAATTTTTTCGTATATTATGTCTATGAAACCCATAATATGGATTCTTAAATTATATGGATTATATAAGATTAAAAATTCAGGTAATACTATTAATAAATTACTTTTTAATGGAGAGTTTGGTAAGTCGTGGTGCGCTCGAACTGAGTGTTGCATGCAGTTAAGGTTATTGAATTACATTAAAGAGATAACATACTATGATATCTTGGGGTGTTACACACCGTGACCAGAACCCATGACCCATACAATTTGACCAAAAACTATAACCTATTTTATATCTCATGAAGTCTGTGACACTGGTTCCTTACTAAGACATCGTTCGATGTTTGGAAGAGGACCAGTCACTATAATATTGACACCGCATATGTGCTACCAGTTCGTAATCATAACACAACTTTGTAATCTTGACTGTCTCACCACTCCAAGTATAATAACAAGACACCATTTCTTGGTGACACCGTTTCCATGTGAGACTGTTTCTAGACAGACTTTGACATCGTTCTTTAATCTATTTTGTCATTTTCAATTTAATTTTTAATGGTCATATTTGAATCTTTAAAATGTAATGAAAATATTATTATTTCATTTTTGACATGTCACCTGACTGTATGAGGTATGAGGTGTAGGATACAAGCATATTGTCAGCTCCAACACATGAACTCCATGAATAAAATGAAATGTGTGGCCTTGAAATAAGAGATGAGTTAAAGTATGTATCAGAAGCACGAGCATTATTGAATAGTGGACCGATACATGCACCAAGATATGTATGAAGAAAAAACAAAGCCATATCAAATCAAAAATCTGGAATACCAGAGATCAGATCCAAATATTCTTCGCAGTACCAAATTCATGAAAAATATGAGATAGAATTAACTGAAAACCAGAGCATCAGACTTTTGATACTCTATTTCTTGCTATAAGACTTGATACATGCATTTGCCTAATCCTAGTAGACCAGAGTTGCATATAATTACACCCAGAATTTGTTTTACCTTATTTCAACATCTCATATCTGTTGTGTATTGTTTTTAGCATTTGATTAGTGTGTGTGTGTCTATATTAAATACACACATTTTCTCCTACATTAAACTAAAGTATACGAGATATCGACCCTCTTATATTATTTTTACACATGTGTACTCCCACAGATTAGTGTGGAAGAGTTCCTTATGTGACCTCATACTTTTTACAGACAATGAACTACGGAAGAGGCTGTGTGACCTGGGTATTCCTTTCCATTGTTTCCTACCCCGATTCAAGGTGTGGATCAAGTTTATTAATATAAAATACATAGAGAAAATTGATCACCTTGGGGAGTGGATTAGGTATCTCTTGAGACTGAACCACTTTTTTTTCTCTATTGTGTTGTTTAAATTAGTTTTTCTCTATTTTACAATATAATTTTAAAATATATATATTTACATTAATAGTTAATCTTTGATAGATGTTATAATTGTTTTACTTATTAAAGTAGTGGTGCCGCCAAAATATGGCACTAAAGGGAGGGATGAAAAATCTGGCTGGCGCACTGCCTCGTGAAGCACCGACGCGAGGCACTGATGCGAAGCGCCCCGATCATCGCAGCCTCGCGAAGCTCCAGAGGTAGTAAAACTCCGCGAATACATTTGACGTTCGTGATCCCGCCACGAAGCTCCAGAGGAGGTAACACTCCGCGAACCCATTTGACGTTCGCGAGCCGGCCACAAAGCTCCAGAGGCGGTAACACTCTACGAACGCATTTGACGTGCGTGAGCCCACTGCGAATCTCCAGAGGCGGTAACCCTCTGCAGACGACGTTGACGTTCGCGAGCGCGCCGCGAAGCACCTGAGGCGGCACGCGAGTTTTGATTCGCGGCATCCCGTCCCAATAAATATTGGACTTTCCCTATGTCCCGGGACGAACAATCCGACCTTTCGGCTTCTCCTCTCCCGAATTGCGAAGCACTCTTTGCCCCGGGAATCATGAGCTCCGCGAGGTACTTCTACTTCACGAGACGCCTTTTATCTGTCTCGTTTCTACCCCCTCTTCCGAGAGGGATGCCCTCTGCGAAGCTCTAGGGCATTCGCGAAGGAAGGGGATTCCCAAGGGAACCCGGGCATCCGCGGAGTGTTTATGCTTCGAGAAACACCCATCCTGTACTAGTGATCTCTATGCTAAGGCGGGATTGTTACACATCTCGAAGCACACTACTTCGCGGGACCCTGCTTCGAGAGGCACCTCTTCTTCGCGAGGCAGTGCTCCACGAACACTATTCCACATCGCGAAGCACCATCCACTCACACTTATGTCCCATGCTAAGGCCAAGGCACTCCACTTCGTGAAGCACACTCCGTTGCTTAGAAATTCCTCCTCCCATGCGACCCTCCAGGTTCGCACGATGTGATTTCAAAGTCCCATGGACAATACCACCCGTAGAGTTTCTTCGCCTAATGCTTCTTCGCATAGGAACGCTAACGACTATTTGTTCTTCGCATAGCCACACTAACGTGGACCCCTTGATGGTTCGTTCTACAACCCCCCTTGACCATTTCCTTACTGGTACCTTATCTTCCCCAAGGACCAGAGGGTACCGGTTATGTATGTCCTAGGGGTGCGGAGTGAACCCACCTCGTCCGAGCTATAGTACACTAAACTACCAAGCACCACGTCCTCAACACATGACGTTAAACTGTGACCCGACCTCATGCTTCGCATGCAGGGTCCCCCCAGCTCGAACATTTTTTATGCCACTCGTCTCCACGGGAGTGGAATCACCTATCCACAAGGGGTGATATCCTCCTTATTGGAGTGGCGTATGTTCTCAGGAGAAGGGCGACCCTAGTTCCCCAAATGATGGTTGCACATCTGCATCTCCGTATTTCCCCACTACCATGGTCAGTGGAGGGCGTGATAGGGAACGAGTCACCTCCCATCATTGGTCCCAAATCCATCTTTCACTGCGCATTGTCGCACTCTGGGCCTCCATCCTGGAGTAAGTCCCAGCACCATGGGCCGCCTAACGCGTAAACCCCTCTTCGCTTCTCACAGACGCATCCTTCGTGACGTGATCGTCAGGTCCTTGAAACCTCTTGTTTTTCACACCGAGCATGACTCACATGGGCTTAGAGTGAGCACCGAACCTGACCCCCAACATAGCGAACTACGAGGACTTTGATCCATGTCAAGGCATGGTACGTAGGAAGCCTCCAAGAGGTTCAATCCACTTTACTCGGTCATTCATTCACTTCGAGTTTCGCCCTCATCCAGCATGACGTTAAACTATATGCCCTTGTCACGCATGACATTAAAATGAACACCTAGAGAACTACGAGGACATTGATCCATGTCAAGGAATGGTACGTAGGAAGCCTCCAAGAGGTTCAAGCCACATTACTCGGTCATTCATTCACGTCGAGTTTCTCCCTCGTCCAGCATGATGTTAAACTGTATGCCCTTGTCCCGCATGACATTAAACTGCTCACCTAGCGAACAACGAGGACTTTGATCCATGTCAAGGCATGGTACGTAGGAAGCCTCCAAGAGGTTCAAGCCATATTGCTCGGTCATTCATTCACGTCGAGTTTCGCCCTCGTCCAGCATGATGTTAAACTGTATGCCCCCCTTGTCCCGTATGACATTAAACTGCACACCCATTTGAACTACGAGGTCTTTGATCCATGTCAAGGCGTGGTACATAGGAAGCCTTCTTGAGGTTCAAGCCCACCCATCATCATTCACGTCGGTTCACCCCCGACCCGCATGACGTTAAATTGTATTCCACAACCTGAACTACGAGGACTTTGATCTGTGTCAAGGCATGGTACGTAGGAATCCTCCCAGAGGTTCAAGCCCATCTCCCATCAGACCAAGGTCCCACATTCACGTCGGTTCGCCAACACCCACCGCCCATCGTTTATTCACGTCAGGGTTCACTATCGTCCTGCATGACGTTAAACTGTATTCCATCAATCCTTTGAACTACGAGGACTTTGATCCATGTCAAGGCATGGTACGTAGGAAACCTTCCCAAGGTTCAATCCCACCACTAGTGGACCCATGGGTCTACATTCACGTCGGTTCACCAATGAAACCCTTAGAACTACGAGGACTTTGATCCATGTCAAGGAATGGTACATAAGAAACCTTCCCAAGGTTCAAGACCACCACTAGTGGACCCACGGGTCTACTTTCACGTCGGTTCACCGATGACACCCATTTGAACTACGAGGTCTTTGATCCATGTCAAGGCGTGGTATGTAGGAAGCCTTCCTGAGGATCAAGCCCATCTTTCATCGGACCAAGGTCCACCTTCACGTCGGTACGCTGACGATGCCCATCGGACCAAGGACCACCTTCACGTTGGTTCGCTGACGACATTCATCGGGCCAAGGTCCACCTTCATGTCGGTTTACCACCATCATCCTGAACTACGCAAGTATTGATTCCCTACCACAGGGATACGTAGGAAGCCTCTTCAAGGCTCAAGCCCAACATCACTGTCGCCCCTGCGATGGTCCCATTTCACTCCCCCTCCACTCCATTCATCCACCTATCACCCATCCCAATTCTCGTCCGGACCGTCATATCTCAATGAAACCATGTCGGTACGCTCCTCTTCACAACCGCCCATGGGCTGGCCCCGGTATCGACATCCCATCAAGGGAAATCCACTCAATCGGATCAATCCTAGTTAATGCTCCGGTTGGGTTGATCCATCTCTGATGGACGTTAAACTCGTGGCGTACCCTGTGTTAAACACGGGAAGCTGAGGAAAATCACAGATATGTGTCTATGACATATAATTCCCCGCACTCGATGTGGTATGCCTCGGGCTTCCACGCCCTCGAGAATCCCTTTGACCAGGGATAATAGACAGATATGCCAGGTTCCCCAGCATCCAGACACGCTACTGATGCCTCAACGTGACTACTCCCCCGACTGAAGGTTGCTACCCTGACCGGACACTTTGGAATGTCCCGACAGAAGCAGTGTAATTAACCGGAATCCATGGAAACATGGAACTGGGAAGAGTTTCACAAACTATGAATTAAATCTATGAGGGAGACCCGGACTAGGTGACAGGTTCTGAGGAGGAATCCACAGAAGGATGAATCGACATCCCATCATCCTGTTTCGATCAAGGAGCAGACGTACCTGAATAAGGAAGGAATGTTGCCCGCCTTTGGAAAGCGGGAATGCGGGGCAACAGCAGTGCGTCCTCCACAGACGGATGTGCGCGCCCCGGCGAAAGCGTCGGAAACTGAAATGGTGAACCCGATGTGAAATTCTTCTCCTCAATATGGAGATTAGTAGCGTTCGAGACACTAGTAGATTGACGTGTCACCGGATCCAGATATCTGGTGCCTGGTCTCGCCAAGCAAATAGCGGGCCTGTCGTGAAACTCACCAGAAGTCGGGGCAGTAGAATGTGGGGCACTCCATTCTGCAGCGTGTTGGCGTGGATACTTCTTATAGACGTGGATAATTGAAGGATGTTGGGGCACTGGTTGTCAATCCTTTTCCCTCTCAGTGCTGATGAGTTGATCCCTTCATTTCTCAGGAACCAGGTTGTTGTTACAGAGATGCGATCACCGCCCGCTAGCCTACGCTGGGGCAGGGGCAACATCGCCACAGCCACCCCACATGGCGCCTCTACCTCCACGACGGCTGCCACATCGCGGAATACGGGGCGCCCAAGTCCCCTTTCCCCATTAGAGGTCATCCAGCGAAGGGTGATCAACAACCTCGTGTGCAGGTACGAGGAGGAAGGGGTCATCCCAACTCGGGATATGGCCCACCTGGACCTGGAGGAATCCAGGACCCTCCGTCAATGCTGCCCTAACAGGCCGCATAGGGAACCCCTGCTCCCCACCCCAACGTTCAACCGTTTCGGGAGCCTGTCCCCGGAACGCCTTGACGACACTTCGCCTTACGCTGATGAGGCATGCGCCGTCCGGCTCAGCCCGCTCAGGGTCCCAAACCAAGGGCTCTAGGAGAGAGCTCCCATCCGGCTGCGTCAGCGCCGCCGTCCAGCTCTGCGGGAAGAGCAGGCAGGCCAAGCCCCTGCACCAACTGCACCAGCTCGCCTGACCCGATGTCAGCACTAGGCCCGGGCTGAGGACGCTCACCCAGGCGCGTCGACGTCGACAGCTACAGTGGCCCGAGCCACCGCCGACGTGCATCATGAAGCCCCTGCATACACTGAGCAGGGGCACTCCTTCACCCAACTAGGATCGAGACCCCAACCGCCCCATGGGCAGGCTGGGTTGACTCTCCGGGTTGTAGGCCCAAGTGGTGATCGCTGCGAACTAACCCGCGGTGATGTCACCCCTTACGGAGGTCCTCCCCGTACCAATACTCCACGGAGCGTGGGCCTTCCCCGCTCCGAAGTTCTTCATGGAGGTATGCCTCGTTCTACCCCCATCCCGAAGGAAGTCCTGCCACGCGGCAGTGACGCTCGATGTGGAAACCTTTCCCGCGCCCACTATACAGGGTATGGAGTCCACCCTCCTGCCCCGACCACCGATCTGAAGGCACCATCCATCCGGTCCTTCTCCATTGTGGGGGCCCTCCCTACGTCCTCTCTGCAAACGGCAAAGGTCCTCCTCGCCCCAGCAACTTGAGGAGTGAAGGTCAGCCTCACTCCGCCGCATCGACCATGGAGGTCCTCCCTATGCTCCTGCCAATTCCGACAGAGGCTCCGCCTACATGGGTGTTGTCCTTGGAGTTCCTCCCCATGTACCCTTCGACATTTTCCTTGGTTCCCCTCAAACATCGGCTATCTCGAGTAGGGGCCCTCTCCGCCACGGCGCCACCGCCGCCCCGAGACTCCATGATAGGGATCAACCCTATCATGAAGATCCACCCTGGGGAAGGAGAGCGGGTCATCGCCACCACAAGAAGAATCCTTGGAAGGCTTGGGTGGAGATCAAACCTACCCGCTTCTCTGACTCTGAAGCGGAATGCGACTCAGCGATGGAACCTTCTCCCCGGTCCTCCGTATCAAGGACTAGGGCAGGAACCAGACGTGTTAGCCTTATTCTCCCTGAATATGAGGTCCACCAGATTCCCATCTCTCTCCAGAGGTATATCCAAGAGGAAGAAATCTTGGGAATTCTAGAGGTCTCGACCGCGCAATCACCGCCATTGTCACCAGAAGCGCCCTCTACCTCTACCAGAGATCACAGAGAGCTATTTTGGGGGCCAACGGCGGTAGAGCGATGACATTGCCGGAGACCGGTTGCTGCGATTCTTGTGCTGGAAGCTGTGGCTATCATCCCATCGTATCGCGACATCGTGGCCAAGTCACCTTGCTCTTCGGAGGATGTCCCGGAATTCGGTGGCCAGTCAGCCCGGTCGCCGTATTCTCCGCCGCCGGGTTTGTTATCCCAGAGGTCCGCCTCGGTACTGCTACCGGTCCCTCTGTCGCCCCCGGTTGATGAGTGGGGCAATACGGGGCCAAACCCCGAGTCCGAACCCAGGTGCTTCTGGAGTATTCTTGCAGCAGATTACTTCCCGGAGAAGTTCTGGCCTACGGCGGCGCTGAATTTTCGCGTACCAGAGTCTCTTACCCCGGAAGAAGTGGGGTGCTTTTGTCTAAACCTATGGGAGACACACTTCTGCCTTCGTTATGAATGGGTGGTGTACCCCAGAAGTCGAGAGCACTTCGTCGAAATCAGTGAGCAGTGTCGCCTGATTGATTCGGCCGCACTCCTTGTGGCCTAGCACCCCGAGTCGCCAGGCCGTCAGAGCGCCCTTCAACGGAAATGTGTTCAGAGTTTTAAAGCACTCCGTAGAATCGTCAGGGAAGCTACCCCCCATGTGCAAGTCCGTGGTTGGGGACACTATGCCGGTCTCCTCTTCGACCCTATCTGACGGCAGCTCGATTCACTATACGACATCGAGGAAATGCCCTTGAGAGGGGTTGCGGTCCACATGGCTGACGTAGTGGACAAGGAAGACGAGCTTGAATTCCTTTATGAAGACTTACCCCTCGAGGGTGTACCGCAAATGTTGGACCCATCAGGGAGGGTTACCCGTCAGCAGAGGAACCTGCTAGGCCTCCCCGTACCCACCGAGTCACTGCTACTCGGTCAAAACACCGGCAAGGGTAAGGAGCACGCCGAAATTGTCAAGCACTCTGACCCGTCTGCCTATGTGCAGAAAACGGACGAAGATCCCGAGAAGGACACGTTACGCCAGCAGCTTGCTGAGCAGAAGAGGCTGGTTGACGAACTCTTGGCTGAGCGTGCCGCAGAGCGGCGACCCGACTATGGTGTTCCCAAGCCGGGGCAGCAGGGGAAGGAACAATTTCCCCCCAGTGAGATACCTTAGGGAAACCCTGATCATGCTACTACCGTAGACAGGGCAGAACCCGGAACGTATGGAAAGAGGGCACGATACGTCTTGCCAGACCCCCCGAACGACGGGGCAATCTGAAGAACCCAGTCTGGGTTCCCCCAGTCGCCCCGCAGGTCATTCCGCCAGTTGATCCACGAGCGGCCGAAGCCATCTACCGTGTTGAAGAATATGGCAATGCACTTGTGGTTTGGGATCCCCGTCAAGACAGGGACCCCCACCCGGATTATCTTATTGCGGCGCACACAGCCCGCCTCGAAGCATTGGAAATGCGGCAGCTGGCGGTCCCACCGGATGGCAAGCCATATCCCGCATGGGTAGATGATATGCCCGCACCCCCGAGTTTTGGGAACCCCACCATCTCACCTTTCAACGGGACAGGGGACCCGCCACAGCACATGGCACATTTTTCTTCCAGGTGTGGCCCAATGCTGGGGACCACGGCTCAGCAAGAAGCCTCCAAACTCCAGTGTTTCGTACAGACATTGGATGTTCCAGCATTCTTCTGGTACATCCAGCTCCCTATCGGATCGGTGACCGGTTGGAGGACCTCCGCCGGCAGTTCCTATACCAGTTCAGCTCCACCATGTGGAAGACCAGCATTGCGGACCTCCTCAAGTGCAAGCAAAGGCCTGATGAGCGAGTCGCAGATTTCATCACCCGGTGGAAGGGACTTACGTATTCCCTCGATATGCCACTGACTCAGGAGCAATTACCGACGATGTGTGTGGGGAATGTCAAGACAAAGCTGGTACCCTCCCTAATTACTCAGAACTACCCTGGAGGGTTCAGAGATTTCTCAGATAAGGCTCAGCGCCTTGAGGAAGCCCTACAACAGGCTAGTTAGGCACGTTTGTGGCCCCCTATGATCCCAGTCAGGATGACCGCCAGGGATGAACCCGTCGCGGTGGCCCAAATAGAATCTCCGATGTAGCTGGAGTAACTGCTGGTGGCACCATCCCCGCAACCCCGTAGATGTCCTCCACCTCAAGCACAGGCTCCTGCCCAGCAGGACTGCCTCAGAACCGACAGGTTCCCCCGCACAATGCGCCACCACTGCCTAGGTGAGACAATCAGGTGCCGCCTCCTCGGAAGGCCCCTATGTCCCCTCATTTGGGCCAGGCCCCCTATCCGGAAAGAAGGCACCAGACTTATTCGTTCAATGAAAATCAAGTCCTTGGCTACTTCCGAAGCGCTCCAGAGCATGGGATTGTGCATCTGACTGAGTGCAGAAGGTCGGCAGAGGTGAATCTCACCGATCACCCCAACTACTGCCCTTATCATTGGATTCTGGGGCACACCCTCAAGCAATTCTATGTGTTTAAAGACAGGCTTCAAGACCAGGTCAACAACAACATAGTCAAGTTGGGCCCGACACCAGCACAAGTGGCAGGTGTCTTTGCAGGATCAGAGATCGGCAGCGACAGTGAAGGCGGGTGGTAGCAGGTCCCCAGCCGTAGATCCCGGATATACGACGACTGTATGGCTCGAAAAACAGTCGTTTGTGCCCATGGTATCATCCGGGCATGCCTGAAGCAGTCGGAACCTTCAGAAGAAGTAGCATTTGCCTCCGCATCATCTTCACAGTCAACCTCTTCCCAAAAGGGAAAGCAGCGGTGACGCAAGGAGAAGAAACGAGCACCGCCGGTGCCGTTGTCATCCCGCACTCTCGAAGACTTTTTGCCCCCTGAAATGGAGATTCCTCCCATAATCCACCCAGCGGTGGATGACTCCTCGAGCGACAGCCAGGGGTACGCTTCGGTTAACACCGTGGAGCTGGTAAATCCCTATATGACCCCCGACGAGGGGGAATGCTAGGCGAACCTCCCCAACGTTTCCAGCCAACGTCAACGTCAGCGGAATCGCAACCGTGCCGGTCATCGAGGTAGGTCAGCGGGCACTTTCGGCCAAGCCGTGCATGCTACTGAGACCAGACAGCAGGCTCAACGCAGAGCTCAGCACGCGCAACCCCATCTAACGCTCTCGGTTTTACCTCCAACGTCATTCGTGCTACTAGATCAGGGAGAGCTGCCTCGTTCGTATCACAGTCAGTCTTGCCCGGCTACAGGCCAGCCTCCGCTGTCCAATCCTAGTCCGGCGACTACTCTCTAGGCTTCAACTAGTAGGCAGCAGGATGTACCGAGTACTAGACGATCGTCTGTTCAACAGGCTAGACCCTCTATGCCTCCAAATGCCGAACGACCTCATGTAAGAAGAGGTTCACGTTTGGCACGAAAGTATGATGTCCTGAAGCACCAGGCCGACATTCCGGCAAGGCTCTCTATCCTTGAGGCCCTTTGCCTGTCATCCGAAATGCGCGAGGCACTTTTCGAGGCCCTCAAGAGCCCCCTCCAGTTTGAGACGGAGGTAGAAAATGCAGAAGCCTTCCATACCGAGACGATTGAAAACACCGAATGTCAGGTGGTTATCTCATTCTCCGGTGAAGATGAGGACCCTCCTATATAGGGGCACATTCACCCACTGTACATCACTGGCCACATCAATGTTCTGGAAGTCTGCCACTGCCTCGTTGACATGGGTTCCAGAGTCAATATAATTCCGAATCGGATGTTGAGAAAGTTGGGTCTGTCTGAAGGTGATTTAACTCCCTCTGACCTCAGAATCCAGGGGTACAACAGGACCGAGAAAACCCCAGTCGGCAAGATTCGCCTAAAGACTCAGTTCGGTGGCTTAATTGCCAGCACTGAGTTCATGGTTGTCTCTCATGACACCGCCTACATTGCTTTGATGGGTAGGCCATGGCTCCATCTACATGCAGCGGTCCCTTCGTCGTATCCCCAGTGCCTCCAATACTCACTCAACGGTCGAGTAGGCGTGCTCCAAGAAGATGCGTCCCCTTTCGCTTCTTGTGAGGCCCGCTATCTGGATGCGGGTTATTACAAAAGTAAGGATAAGCAAATCCTAGTATGTGAGGATGAACCCGCCCCGATCACAAGTGATACCTGGGCAAGCATGGATGACGCCTACATCCTCCTGATCCACCGGTTGGAGGCCACGACCCCCGACACGGGGCAATGTTTTGTTGTTTCGGGTACGCAAGGAAGGCATGTTCCCGTGTCCAAGAAACGGCGGAAAATCACCTCATACTCCAACATCAACCAGGCTCAGGTCATCCCGGAACCTCCTACCCCTATACGGTACCGAAATGTCAAGCTTATGACAATTACAGTACGCCATACGTGTCTCTTCTGCCGGGCTGGAATCCACCGACTCAGGACGACACGTCACCACTGCTTTGATATCATAGAACGTGGCCCCTTAGGCCAAAGGCCAGATGAGATAGGGTCGACTGCCTTCATTGCTATGGTCTCAATGGTAAGTGATTCTCCTGATATGATGAGCACTGCTGCCCGAGCCGGCACCAGCTGCCCCTCAGGATTTGATAGCCCAAAAGTACCTCTTGTTGTAGGAAATCCCCCCATGGGTGGAGAGGAAGACCTGGAGGATGCTCCCCCACCTTTGAAGAAGGCGTCTCTACCACGGTTGATGAACTGGTACAGGTGAACCTTGGTAGCGAGGCAGATCCGAAACCCACTTTGATTAGTGCAGCCATGTCCCCCGAGGAGCGGCAGCAGTACGTAGACTTCCTCAAACAACACGGTGACGTGTTTTCCTAGAGTTACAACAAGATTCCAGGACTAGATCCCCAGGTAGCCGTTCACTGTCTGGGCCTCCCGGCAAAACACCGTGGGTTTAAGTAGCCCCCCAGGAAAATTCACCCTTCTCATGGTGCTATGGTTGAGGCCGAAGTTGATTATCTTATCAAAGCCAACTTCATTAAGGAAGTCCAGTACCCCAAGTGGCTTGCCAACATTGTGCCAGTCAGAAAGATGAATGGGCAGATCATAGTCTGCATCGACTTCCACGATCTTAATCGCCACTGCCCATAGGATGACTTCCCACTCCCTGTGACAGAGTTATTGATTGACGCCACAGCCGGGTTCCAAGCCCTCTCTTTCATGGATGGATATTCCGGGTACAACCAGATCCGGATGGCCCCCGAAGACGAGGAGTCCACTGCCTTCAGGGCTCCCCAAGGTACCTTTTTCTATAGGTTATGCCATTCGGTTTGAAGAATGCAGGTGCCACTTATCAGAGGGCCATGCATCGCATATTCAAACCGATCCTCGGGACATTGGTGGAATGCTACGTGGATGACCTCGTAGTAAAATCATGTCAGCACCATGACCATCTCAAAGACCTTGAAAAAGTGTTTGGTTTCCTCCGTTCTCGTCACCTAAAGATGAACCCGTTGAAGTGTGCCTTCGGTGTAACCTCTGGGAAGTTTCTGGGCTTTTTTGTCAGATACCGAGGTATCGAGATCGACCCGGAGAAGATCAAGGCCATCAGCCAAATGCCTCCCCCGAGCAAAATTCGGGAGCTTCGAGGCCTTCAAGGCCAATTAGCCTATATACGCCGATTCATCGCAAATCTGGCCGGAAAGTTTAATCCCTTTTCCCGGCTCATGAAGAAGGGTGCCGCCTACGAATGGGATGAGGAGTGTCAGACCACCTTCGAGGAAATCAAGCAGTATCTGCTCCAACCTCTGGTCCTGATGCCACCTATCTCCGGAAAGCCGCTGGTCCTTTACGTGACTGCCCTAGAAAGATCCCTCGGTGCGCTGCTTGCCCAGAAGAATAATGAGGGTACTGAGACAGTCTCTACTATCTCAGCCGCATGCTTCTCTATACGGAGGTCAGATATTCCCCTATCGGAAAGAGCTGCCTTGCGCTCATCTTCGCCGTGCAGATGTTGCGACATTACCTGCAGCACCATGAGGTGAAATTGGTCTTCCGGGTAGACCCACTGATGTACATCCTGGACTGCCCCATGCTAACGGGCCGACTAGCATGGTGGGCAGTGATTCTCCAACAGTTTGATATCTTGTTCGTACCTCAGAAGGCCATTAAGGGACAGGCATTGGTAGACTTTTTAGCTGCCCATCCAACCTCTGCGGATCACTCCCTGGACCTGGATTTCCCTGATGAGACGATCATCTCAGTTGATCATGTTGTCCCGTGATGGAAAATGCATTTCGACGGCGCCTCCCGGAGCCCCACCGGTAGGAGGCTCAATGATCCCAAGCTCAACAGAGTGGGCCTGGGTATTGTCTTCATTACCCCAGCGCAAGCCATCCTGCCATACTCATTCCTATTGTCAGAAGGCTATATGAACAACGAGGCAGAGTACCAGGCTCTCATCACCGGCCTCGAGTTGGCCCTTGAGATCCATGTGCCCCATCTACATGTGAAGGGAGATTCCAAGCTGGTAATCAAACAAGTTAATGGCGTCTATGTCTTCAAGAAGCTAGAGCTTTCACTGTTGCTGGAGTACACCCTCTGCCTAATGGCCAAGTTCTCTTCTCGACCAGAGGTTACCCATGTCCCACGGTCGCAGAACGGTCATGCAGACGCCTTGGATGGCTTGGCCGCATCGCTCGTAGAACCCGAGCAAGATGATTTAATCATACATGTGGCACACCGGAGATTCATTGCCCCTGTCACCAATGAGGACAATGATGGCCTGCGGGTAGGTCATCTCACCACCGGACCCTCCACGACAGGGGTCCCGGGTTCGTCAGGCACAGTTGTTGAAGCCACTCCCGACTGGAGGGAACCTTTTGTTGAGTACCTCCAAAATGGTTGCCTCCCGGACGATCGGGCCGAGCGCGAGCGAATCCGACACCGCGCGCTGCAATTTACCCTCCAGAGCGGCCCCAGTCTTGAACAGATCCTTTATAAGTAGAGTTTCGATGGTGTCCTCCTCCGTTGAATTCAAGGAGTAGAGACACCTCAAGTTATGCAAGTGGTTCATGCCAGTTCCTATGGCGCCCATCAAGCTGGGCCGAAGCTGTCCCATCAAATCCAGAGGCTGGGGTTCTTTTGGCCCTCTATGATCCACGATTGTATTGGATATTCCAAGAGATGCCATGCGTTCCAAGTTCATGCCAACTACCGACATCGGTAGCCAGAGCCCCTCTACCCCACCAAGTACTCTTGGCCATTTGCGGTATGGGGACTTGATGTAGTGGGACCGTATCCACCGGCAACATCCCGCTAGTGTAGGTTCATCCTGACTGCTACAGATTTCTTCTCCAAGTGGGCAGAGGTAGTTCCACTCAAAGAGGTCAAGGCCAGTTCCATTGTTGACTTTGTGAGCTCCAATATTATCCACTGGTTTGGGGTCCCTCACGCCGTCCTCACCGATAACGGCACCAACTTCTGAGTAGCTGAATTAAAAAAATTGTATGCCATGTATGATATCCGGTCGAACCAGACCTCCCACTACTACGCGCAGGCAAATGGACAGATCGAGGCGTTCAAAAAAACCCTCTCTAACATTCTGCAGAAGATGGTTGGTCAGAACAAGAAACGTTGGTCAGAAAATCTCCCCAACGCCCTATGGGATTACCGGACGACGACTCGCAACTCTACCTAGGTGACCCCATACTCCCTGGTGTATGGAGCTGAGGTCGTCATACCCATTAAGATCCAGCTTCCATCGTTACGCACTGCAGTTTATGATCAACAGACATCAGATGAGGTGGCCGGGATCCGTCTAGCTGAATTAGAAGCACTGGATGAGAACCGGCTTCATGCCCTGCACAATCTGGAAAGGCATCAGGATAAGATAGCGAGGGCCTTCAACAAGAAGGTTCGTCTCCGCTCTTTTCTACAGGGCGACCTGGTACTGGCCCTTCGAGCGCCAATGATTCCCGGTAGGAAACCGCCCAAATTAGAACCCAAATGGGAAGGGCCTTATATCATCCATAAGGTTTACCCCAATGGAGCATACTCCTTGGTGACCACAGATGGAGAGTGTATAACCCCTCCCACCAATGCCAAGTTCCTTAAGCGATACTTTTCCTAGGGAAAAATGGTCCTGCATAACCCTAAACTGCAAGTTGGTCCCGCACGACCTTAAACTGCATCTTAGTCTTGCAAGACGATAAACTGTGAAACGGTCCCGCATGACCTTAAACTGCACATTATGGTCCAACACGACCCTAAACTGTAAATTCCTGCACAACCATAAACTGCATCTTCGTCCTGCAAGAAAATAAACTACAAAATAGTCCGAGATCTTTGACATTAAACTACGATCTCCCCCCATCCTCACTGCAAGACGTTAAACTGGAAGCCAGTCAGGCCTTCCTGACCGAGGCTCAGCCTCAGGCCCCTTGGCCTCCTCGGGCCCCAAGTCCACCGTCCTTACTGCAAGACGTTAAACTACAAGCCAGTCAGGCCTTCCTGACCGAGGCTTAGAATCAGGCCCCTTGGCCACCTCGGGCCCCAAGGCCCCCATCCTTACTACAAGATGTTAAACTGCAAGCCAGTCATGCCTTCCTGACCGAGGCTCAGCCTCAGGCCCCTTGGCCTCCTCGGGCCCCAAGGCCCCCGTCTTTACTGCAAGACATTATACTGCAAGCCAGTCAGGCCTTCCTGACCGAGTCTCAGCCTCAGGCCCCTTGGCCTCCTCGGGCCCCAAGGCCCCCGTCCTTACTGCAAGACGTTAAACTCCAAGCCAGTCAGACCTTCTTGACTGAGGCTCAGCCTCAGGCCCCTTGGCCTCCTCGGGCTCACGACCCCGTCTTCACCGCGAGACGTTAAACTGCAAGCTGGTCAGGTCTCCCTGACCGCGGTCTGGCCCCAGGCCCCTTGGTTTTCCCCGACTTACCCTCTTGCGGGATTGTACAGTATGGTGTGGGACTACATCCTCATTCACGTAGGATTGCTCGTCGTACCTTACACATCCCCAAATGAGATGCTCCTCGTCCCACATGACATTAAAAATCATCTTAAGAACTACGTGTGGCTTGATTCCCATCTCAATGGGATACGTAGGAATGCTCGGACGCCTTGTCTTGAGCCCAGCCCCAAGCTTTTCCCTTCCACTATCCCCCCCTGGGAATAGTTTCCTTGGAGGATCTTTGTGTAGTAGAGAGTAGGCTTTCTTAGCCCCGCTCATACCACCCCTCTCACACAAGGATTTTAAGGGTCGCACCATGTGCCCACTCCTGTTCTTCTATCCTCCCACGTCCTCACCGCATGATGCTAAACTGCATGGCCTTAAAGAACTACATATGGCTTGATTACCATCCTAATGGGATACGTAGGAACACCCGGACATTTCGTCCGTTGGCCCAGCCCAAAATCCAAAATCTTCCCCTCGGGTCAAGACATGGCAGGGTGCACGCTTTTGCCCCAACTTACCTCGAGCAAGCCTCGAACCGGCTGCATATCCCCCTAGGGATGTTTGCCTCTTTCGTGGATGGATACAGCTATGATTCACCCACTCTTTGACTGGGATTCCATCATTTTCACACCCGGAGGGACCCCCAAGAACGGCTTGGATACTACGCCCAATGGCTCTCCTACCGATACGGGCCAATTCCCCCGAGGATTTTCAAGCAACAAGCCGATACATGTCCTGCGTTGCGAGTTTGGTCAGTGCTCGACGCTCATTTTTTGCTCCCATATCGGGTCACCATGGGGACGCTGTGTTTCAAACATGGTCAACATCGTCCTGGATCTTCAGGTCCACCCCGAGATATCCCAGACATCGAGTGCAGTGATTCATTCTACCCCATCCCGAAGTGACAAACTTCTTCATGGGTGGTGCTGGTGATCGGGCCCATGACCTCGATTCCCCATAGGGGTGTATGGTGTGGTGTGGGACTACGTCCTCATTCACGTCGGGATAATGTACCATGCCATACGCCTCCCCTTACGAGGCCCAGCCTCAGGCCCCTTGGCCTCCTCGGGTCCCCGACCCTCGTCCTCACTGCATGATGATAAACTCCAAGCAGGTCAGACCCTCCTAACCAGTGCTAAACCATCAGGCCCCTTGGCCTTTCCGGGCCACGGCCCAGGTCCTCCCTTGTAGGAGTGTATGGTGTGGCGTGAGGTTATTTTCTCATTCACGTCGATCTCGTAAAGACCACGCCATGTACCTCTCCCTCCTGAGTTGTTTCGTCGATCACTTTTCGACAGTTCACCGATGTGCCTAAGAGTACTCTGGTTTATTACCTGGAATGCCAACCTTTACTCGGACAAGTCCGCACCCACTTTCCAGGATTTGTGTATCCATGAATCAGGGATTTCATCATCTTTCACACCCTGAGGGACCCCCAAGAATGGCCTGGATACTACGCCCAAGGGCTCTCCTACTGTTACGGGCCAACGCCGCCGAGGGTATTGGACAACAAATCAATAAAATCCCGTGTTGCGAATATGGTTAGCAGTCGATGCTCGTTTGTTATTCCCACCTCAGGCTAAAGCGATATGGACGCTGCGTCTCCACCATGGTTAACAATTTTCCTCTATCGCCACGCCAACCCATTAGGCCCAAAATGTCGGGTGCACAATTCACACCCTTCATCACTTCACTGTGTCTAAGTGGAGTCTCGAAACATTTGGTACTTTTCCTCCATGCACGTCTGCGCATTGGGGGAACAAGCCGTGTCAAAGGTGTCCTTCGGGGCTCTACCAACTCCCGTTTGACTCGCCCCAAGTATTGCGATGAGGATACCCCCCTTGTTTCCCACACCAAGTTTAACTCACGTGGGCTTAGGAATCTGGTTGACATCTGTGCTTACTCGGGAAGTTGTCACCATTCACGGTCCGAGATCTAAGACCATAAACTAAGATTCTCATCTGGAACTACGTTCAGCTTGATTCCTATCATGATAGGATACGTAAGAATTCCCAGACCCCTTGTCTTTGGGTCCAGCTTGAGTTCAGCAAATTCACCTCGCTGGTCCTGCCTTCAGGACCCCGACTACGGGACCGCGTGGCGTAGTGCGGGATTATGTCCTCATTCACGTCGGGTTTGCAATGGATGCCCCACGCACACCCCCGTTCTGAGATTTAACCCTCCTATTCCTTGTCCAGCATGACATTAAAAGGCACCCTTCAGAACTATGTGTGGCTTGATTCCCATCTTCATGGGATACGTAGGACCGCCCGGACGCCCTGTCTTCGGGTACAACCCATTTAGGGAACCAGTCTCTCCCCCTGTTTCACCTCTTACCTCTATATAGGCCCCTTTTCCTAAGGTCTCCCTCTTCGATTGGCGTACAATTTGATGTGGGTCATGTCTCCGTCAATTGTGTTTTATAACACTACGCACATTTCCTGCCTAGCATCTTCTCTGCTACGTCTGCACTGCATGAAGATAAAATGAATTCTTTGTCCTATCATACGACCCTAAACTGTGACATTATCGTCCTAGCCCCACGACGAAAAACAGCACTGCATTATGGTGACCTCGTTGTAGAGGACATCACGTTGGGTATTGGTCAAGTGCCATGCCATTTGTCAACGCCCATCACAGCTTGATCCTTGTGGCGACATCACGGCCTACTATTCTAGGCCTGTCGCTTCACAAAAAAAAAAACCATTCACCTTAATGAACAAACGAGATTCATCAAATTCCGCTTCATTTAGTGCAAGGGCCACACCCGCACTCCCCTTTTCCCCTGGCACTGGTATCTTACCATGTCACCCTCCAGAACTACGTATGGCTTGATTCTCATTCTTATGAGAAACGTAGGACCGCCCAGGCACTTCCCCGCAGGCCCAGCCTAACCTTTGTGTTCGGTCCCTCGACTTGAGAATTACCTTAGAGAATGCATGGTAAGTAGGGCTTAGGTCCTCCTTCACGTCGGGTCTTGATGCCATGTGTCCCCTGCTCCTTTTACCCATTTATTGTCTAAGGTCCATCAAGAACTATGTGAGGCTTGATTCTCATCCTTATGAGTTACGTAGGAGCACCCGGACACTTCCCCCCGGGCCTGGCCTAGCTTTCTCTTTTGGTCCCTTGACCTAAAGCCTCTCCCAAGGAGGTCGTGCGATGTGATATTGGATTACGTCCTCATTCACGTCAGGTTGTTCATCGCACCATGTGCCTCTTATGTCTCCTCCCATCCATGGTCCGAATTCTACGACCCTAAACTAAGATCTCACTATGGGAAAGGAATTTTCTCCCTCTATCTAATACGTCTCGTTGTCGTATTTACATGTGTTTAGACAAAGATCCCGAAGTGTGGGATTTCTACATGGACATCCCCCTCATCCCATGACCATTCTTCGTGAGCTCGCTATTTGGATCCTCATCCTCTTCCACGTCCAAAAGGACCCTAGGACAACATGGATACTAGGATTAAGGGCTCTCAATGAATGATGGACCTAAGGATCCTCCAATCATTTCGAGCCAACGTCCCTACGGATATCTGACGACATTTGTGACATAGTCTCGTGTTTCGAACATGGTCAACGGTCAACCCTATTTTGTTTGTCCCCATTCTAGGCTAACGCGATATGGATGCTGGGTTTCCGCCACGGTCAACAGTTGTCCTCCATCGTCACGTCTCCATCATCGTGATCTGAATCTAGAGCTCCATGATTCACACATTTCCACTTCCTCATGTTCAAGTGGAATTCCATCATACTCGACTCTTTATCTTTGCGCATCTAGGTGTGATAAATGATCTTGTTAGTGTCATTGGGCCGGTATTCACTGAGCCTCCCTTTGCCCTAACATTCCCCTTTCTGTGTCAGGAAATTCCCACCACTACTTCTTGTTTCCCACACCGAGCACGACTCATGTGGGCTTAGTAGTTTTGGCAGGATGTGTACCAACACGACCAGGCTTCTCATCGTCCCGCATGACGTTAAACTGCACTTCCAGAACTACGTATGGCTTGATTCCCATCCTCATGGGGTACGTAGGAACGCCCGACAACTTTGCTTCGAGCCCAGCCCGATCCTCACTCTTGGTCCCTCGACCTGAAGAGTTTCCTCCGGGGGTATGTGGTATGATTTGGACTCCAAGTCCTCATTCACGTCAGTTTCATATCTACCGCGCCACACGCTCCCTCGGATCTTCCCTTTTATTCCACATCCTATCGTATGACGTTAAACTACAGGAGTCCATGTGTCCTCAACGCATGACAATAAACTGCGGTTCTACCCTGAACAAGTTCAGGATTCCCCAAATCACATTGGGAAGTGACAGATCCCCTCGCCAGAGAGGCCCTATTTGAAGGAAGGAATGATCCATGATAAAACCAATATTCCCATATGGTGTACTCCCACCACGGTGGTGTAACTACCTAAGTGTTGGATTCTGTTCTGACAAACCATCACTCCATATTTCACACTTTGCGTGCCCCTTATTCGAACCCTCGTCCCATTTCATGTCTCACGGGACCCCCTAACGGCCTGGTCTCATGCCGCATCGGCTCACCTACAGTCCTGGGCCAACGTTCCGGAAGACTGGTCATGTTTGGAAGGACCCCCTAACAGTATGGAGGTTTGACCTATGGTCCGCCAACTGTCCTGGGCCAATGTCCTGAAGAATTGATCAACAACATTTGTGACATGGTCGTGTGTTTCGAACATGGTCAATGGTCGACCCTCGTTTTTTTCCCCATTACAGGCTAACGTAGTAAGGATATCGCTCCTCCTCCATGGTTAACGGTTGTCCATTATTGTCACGCCATCCCCACAGTGTCCCGAATCTTGGGTATCGTGATTCACACTTCCCATTTTCACCTGTTTGGACCGATTTCAGCACCCCTGGCGTTGCACCGTTCATGCGTAAGAGCACGCTGAAGAAACGGTAATTTGGATGTTCAGAAAAATTCCTTCTCTGGTCAAGCCTCTCCCATCTTTCGGGAATCCGGACTGGTAATCCGAATCCCGGATGCACGGAGCATGATCCCCACTCCTATGTTAGGTGGGATGAGATGGTAACTATCTCTTGTTTCTCACATTGGGCTCGACCCACATGGGCTTGGGGAATTGTCGTCGAACGTCCCGCAAACATTGTAGGGATGTAACAAGGTGATTCAAATAGTGGAAATCATGCGCGCTACGACATTCAAAACAAAGAAAGAAAAACAAAATTGAAGCACACAAGTACAAGTAAAAGGTTTTTGGGTTTGTTACAATACCCGGGGGTCGACTCCCCCCATGGACGGGTTGACCCCGTCAAAATAGTGTTGCAGCTCCACCACCCTTTGGCTTGTGGAATCCAAGGCTTGCTGCCACTGACTTAGCTCCCGCTCCTCCTCAGCAGCGGCGGGGCATAGTTCGTCAGTCCTGGCTTTGGCCCTCTCTACGCCAGCTTGATCGACAGCCATCTTTCCAGAGGTCTGCCTCATATGCTCTTCTGGCTCTGCCAGCTGGGCCTTCATCCGTGAGACCAGCTCATATTGTGCATCAAGAGAGGCTGAAAGCTCGTCTGCCCGGGTCTGCATCTGTTGGACCTTGCCTTCAGCCTCCTGGAGCTTCTTGATGCTGGTCGCCTTCCTCCTCTGCCAGCCCACGCTGAGTCCACGATCATGCTCCCGGATCTTCTCAGCCATAAGATCTCGGATGAGTGCGTGAGGACGTTGGGCATCCACTCCCCCAGCACACAGTTCGCGCAACCGTGATCGGAGTCTATCCATTTCGGCTAGCGATTACGCTTGGGGGTGTCCTTGATAAAGCTCGTGATCAGTTTCCACGACCGGCGGCGGACTATGCTGATGTCTTCCTCGTCGGAGGCCGTTTCATCCCAGTCTGCGCGATTGGCGTGCTCGTACGTGGGATACACCCGCAAGAAATCCTTGGCAGGATATACATATGGTGTTGAATCCAGTATGAAACCTGGTGCCGAAGCAGGCATGACAGGACTGGGGCCGACCGGTTGATCCTCTTCCTCGGAGTCCACCTCAATGACTTCGGGTACGGCCCTGCAGGTGGTCCTGCCAGTGATGATGTGCATCGCAGCTTGAGGAGATGGGGGGACTATCGCCACCATCACCGGAATTCCCCTAGGAGGGACGCCACCAGACATCCCGACCAGTCTTGCCATAGCAGCCCACGCCAGTCGGAGAACTGTACGACAGAGTGGGACATAAACATTAGTTGGCGGGCATAGTCTACATATGACGACAAGGGAACCGGTAAAGGATACTTACGGAGATCGACCTCTTGGCGCTTCTCTTGAGCCGGTACTTATGGGACCCTGAGGCGAGGCCCTCCGTATACTGTTGGAAGGTCTTGAGATTCCGGAGGAGCCACCTCGGTTGCTCTGGTCCCACTAGATGCGGAACTGGACGCAGCCATAGGTGCTGGTTCTGAAGGTCCCGTATCATCACCCGCCGAGGGGCGAGAATGAGGCCTGCGAACAGGTTCCTCCTGCATGGCTCAAACATTGGTGAGAAGTTCCTAGTGACCCAAGGACGGATCGTAAGGAAAGAAGTTCGGAATGCTACCTCGAGAGCCTCTGTGAATTCGTCGGAATTTGAGCCTCGGTCTCCAACCTCACCCTCCTCCAACGGGCTCCCTCCTCCAGCCTCATCCTCCTGAGAGGAGTCCTCTGATTCTTCCGGCAGGGGGAAGCACTCCCTCAGATCGGTAGCCGATAACTGTGGGGGGACCGTATGATTCAACAGTACCCTCACCCGGTCTGTCATTGGGCGAGGGACACCACTGGAGTGGATGCAATCCTCCAGCCCGTCCAGGTATTGTTCTGCCTCTGCCGGAGATGCCATGAATCCAGCCCAAACTGGGCCTATGCCCGGTAATTCTATCCCGAGGTGATTCAGGTGGGCCCATATCTCGGGTGGGCTGAGGAATTGCCGGTTGACATCCCAAATGTCCCAAGCTTCCGGAAAGACGACATCCTCTGCCATGTCGATATGACGCAGGCGCTTCCCCGAAGCCTGAGTAGATATCCTACAAAATCCCCTCAGTGGCTGCCCCTCCGGTTGGCCCTACTCTTCCGGAATCACCGGATCCACCGCTGCTGCCATACCCTCGGCCAGTGCGGGTCTCGCCGCCATGGAAGCCCCGCTACCGCAAGCGGCCCTACCTGCCCTCCGACCCCGACCTCGAGATAGAGGAGGCCCAACATCACCGACCCGAATAGTTGGTTGCTTCAGCATCTCCCCTGGGTAGGAAACCTCCCAACTAATGGCGTACTCCCTCACCAATCCGAAAGCAGCGGTGGATGGAGGCTATGCAATCCGCATCTTCACATCTTCCCGTGTGAACATGAACCATAGCTGCCTCATCACACACGAGTGCTCCCCGTGACGCACCTCCCAGTAGACCAGTGGGGTCAGCCGCTGGAGGCACCGGAACTGCCTCGCAAACCGATGCGGGGTGTACGGTTCGCAGAGTGTCTCACGATTTATCAGTACCACAAAAACTCCACCTCGAAAGGCAAGGTGGTAAGCCCGATGTTCTTCTGTTACCCACCCATCATCAGTAAGTATCCCCTTCGGAAATGGGAAGGGGTGGAAATTAAACTCATCCACCCTCCACACTCGATTCAGCACCATTGGAACGGCTAGTTTGAACAGGAAGCTCCCGACCGCTTTCAGGATGGAGGGGCGGAAGTTCAATCCTGGTGGAGAAATGGGGTTTGGATACTCGTAAATTCCCCTGATATGCGCTGTGATCCACCCATATAGGAGTTGGAAGGGCCCACATATCCTTGGCGGCTTCTTGCCCTCGCTAATGTGCCACAACATTCTGTATAATTTGGTGAGCATCGGAATCCCCAGATTGATATGCTGCCCCATGGGCAACATCGACGCCATAATAAATGAGTTGGGCCGTACCCCCATGCTTGTATCCCTCACTGGTAGGATCCAACCATAGATAAGAGCCACGATGAATGCCGCCATCCTGACTATCGGCTGTTGTTCAGTGCTGACAGTAAAACCCCAGGTCTTCCATTGGCTTTCCTCCAAGACCCGCCAATACGAGTGCCCCTTGCCCTGTTGGGCCGCCCTTGGACAAGTTCGAGGCCTCGGAGGGAAATCTCGGTTCTCTAGGAAATTCATGAAGCATTTGAAACATCTCCTAAAGTGGACATCCCTCACTGCCTCCTTGTCCTCTCCAGGGACGAGTGTGATCAGCGCTGACGCCAGTCGCGACATTTGCTCCGTATCCTCCCACACGCTGATGACGGGGAGAACCTCGTCATACAAGGCCCCCATGATTAGGACCCCTGAAATCTGGTGGATATCCCACAGGCTGATGCCCACCTCCCCGTGATGCAGGTGAAAGGTATTTGTCCTAGAAGACCATCTGGTCAGCAATTCCGGCATCAGTTTCTTTGGTTGGTAAATGTGGAATTGGGAGGCCCATGCTGCCTCATACAACCCCACTCTCCTGAGATCGGCCCCGAACTCCTCGCATGAGGTGCCTACCCAGTAGGCCGATGCCCAGTCATCAGTAAAGTTACTGCCCTGGCGCATGTCCCACTCATCGGACCATCCCTTCTTCGAATCCTGCAAAGCCGCCTTCATCATGGTGCAGTAGAGGGGAGGGGACATCTCCGGTTGTAGTGGCTTCCCGTCAATATCATTAAAATGGTTGTAGAGATAGTCATCGGTGATGGGTGTGAAGTCCTCCCGCACATGACCATCGGCCGCCCTGAACCATTGGTACTAGCATGGTGTGCTCCTGAACCAGCAAGCTAGTTCGTCCCTACTCGCCTTTGGGATGAAGACGTCATCCCTCGAGGAAAAGCCGTACAATGGATGTTTCTTGCACTGCAGATAATCCTTCTGACCCTCTGATAGCAGATCTGTCAAAGAAGTGTGGTCCAAATGGCTTCAGTCCATTTCCTCTAGGCCTGGACAGTTGGCCATCTCATCCCGATGAACGACATCTGCAAGCACCCCCAATACAGCTTCTTGATGGGCCATTTCGATTTCAGCCCTCAGAAAAGATTTTTTTCAGCTGGATTGTGAAGCTAGACCGCGAAGCTGAATCGTGAAGCCGGATCGTGAAGATCTGTCACGAGACCAAGCTGCGAAGTCTGGATGAGGTCGACAAGTAGAAGTTCGTTTGGCGCGGACGCAGAGTCGTAGACCCGCGGTTCGCCGCGAAGCTCGAGTCGTGGAGGGTTGTCACGGAGTATGCGGAGCTTTGCGAAGTCGAGAGCACAAAAAGACATGTAAGTCACGTGAAGACAAAAGAGGTCGACCCCCCTATTTATAGGTGGCGACCCCAGAGCATCGCAGCGTGCCTCACCCGTGCGGAGCATCGCGGCGCGTCCGGATCCATGGCCCCGGTCAGCACCGCGGGCCCCCTTCGAGTAGACGTATCACGAACCACCGACAATTTTGGAGATTTTCCCTCAGACTTTGACCCTTCACCCTCCCTATCTCCAAGTCTGAGGGGGGGAATTTTTTTGCGCCAAAATATGGCATGAAAGGAAGGGACGAAAAAGCCGTCTGGTGCGCTGCCTCACGAAGCACCGACGTGAAGCACCGACGCGAAGCACCCCGATCACCGCGGCCTCGCGAAGCTCCAGAGGCGGTAACACTCCACGAACGCATATGACGTTCGCGAGCCCGCCACGAAGCTCTAGAGGTGGTAACACTCTGTGGATGCATTTGACGTTCACGAGCCGGCCACGAAGCTCCAGAGGCGGTAACACTCCGCGAACGCATTTGACGTTCGCGAGCCCGCCGCGAAGCTCCAGAGGCGGTAACACTCCGCGAACGCATTTGACATTCGCAAGCCCACCACGAAGCTCCAGAGGCGGTAACCCTCCGCGGACAACGTTGACGTTCATGAGCGCGCCGCGAAACACCTGAGGCGGCGCGCGAGTTCTGCTTCACGGCGCCCCTTCCCTATATATACTGGACTCCCCCTGAGTCTTGGGACGGACAATCTGTCCTTTCGGCTTCTCCTCTCCCGAATCGCGAATGACTCTTTTCCCCGGGAATCATGAGCTCCGCGAGGTACTTCTATTTCACGAGATGCCTTTTCTCTATCTCGTTTCGACCCCCTTTTCCGAGAGGGATTCCCTTCGCGAAGCTCAAGGGCATTCGCGAAGGAAGGGGATTCCCAAGGGAACCCGGGCAGCCGCGGAGCATTTATGCTTCGCGAAACACCCAACCTGTACTAGTGATCTCTATGCTAAGGCGGGATCGCTACAGATCGCGAAGCACACTGCTTCGCAGGACCCTGCTTCGCGAGGCACCTCTTCATCATGAGGCAGTGCTCCGCGAACACTATTCCACTTCGTGAAGCACCTTCCACTCACACCTATGCCCCATGCTAAGGCCAAGGCACTCCACTTCGCGAAGCACACTCCTTTACATAGAAATTCCTCCTCCCGTATGACCCTCCAGGTTTGCACGACGTGATTTCAAAGTCCCATGGACAATACTACCCGTAGCGTTGCTTCGCCTAATGCTTCTTCGCATAGGCACGCTAACGGCTATTGCTTCTTCGCATAGCCACGCTAACTTGGAACCCTTGATGGTTCGTTCCAAAACCCCCCTTGACCATGGCCTTACTGGTACCTTCCCTTCCCCAAGGACTAGAGGGTACCAGTTATGTAAGTCCTAGGGGTTCGGAGAGAACCCACCTCGTCCAAGATGCAGGGCGTTAAACTGCCAAGCACCACGTCCTCAACACAAGACGTTAAACTGTGACCCGACCTCTTGCTTCGCACGCATGGTCCCCCCAGCTCGAACATTTTTTACGCCACTCCTCTCCACAGGAGTGCAATCACCTATCCACAAGGGGTGATATCCTCCTTATTGGAGTGGCGTATGTTCTCAGGAGAAGGGAGAACCTAGTTCCCCAATGGATGGATTCACCTCTACATCTCCGTACTTCCACACTACCAAGGTCAGTGGAGGGCATGATAGGGAATGAGGCACCTCCCATTATTGGTCCCAAATCCCTATTTCGCTGTGCTTTGTCGCACTCTAGGCCTGCATCCTAGAGAAAGGCCCAGCACCATGGGCCGCCTAACACGTAAGCCCCTCTTCGCTTCTCACGGACACATCCTTCGCGACGTGATAGTCAGGTCCTTGCAACCTCTTGTTTCTCACACTGAGCATGACTCACGTGGGCTTAGAGTGAGCACCGGCCCTGACCCTCACCATAGAGAACTATGAGGACTTTGATCCATTTCAAGGCATGGTACGTAGGAATCCTCCAAGAGGTTCAAGCCACATTACTCGGTCGTTCATTCACGTCAAGTTTCTCTCTCGTCCAGCAAGACATTAAACTGTATGCCCTTGTCCTGCATGACATTAAACTGCAAACCCAGTGAACTACGAGGACTTTGATCCATGTCAAGGCATGGTACGTAGGAAGCCTCCAAGAGGTTCAAGACACATTACTCGGTCGTTCATTCACGTTGATTTTCCCCCTCGTCCAGCATGACATTAAATGGTATGCCCTTGTCCCGCATGAAATTAAACTGCACACCTAGCGAACTACAAGGACATTGATCCTTGTCAAGGCATGGTACATAGGAAGCATCTAAGAGGATCAAGCCACATTGCTCGGTCATTCATTCACGTCGAGTTTCTCCCTCGTCCAGCATGACGTTAAACTGTATGCCCCCCCTGTCCCATATGACATTAATCTACACACCCATTTGAACTACAAGGTCTTTGATCCATGTCAAGGCGTGGTACGTAGGAATCTTTCCTAAGGTTCAAGACCGCCCATCATCATTCATGTTGGTTCACCCCCGTCCCGCATGACGTTAAACTATATTCCACAACCCGAACTACGAGGACTTTGATCCATGTCAAGGCATGGTATGTAGGAATCCTCCCAGAGGTTCAAGCCCATCTCCCATCAGACCAAGGTCCCTCATTCACGTTGGTTCACCGACACCCACTGCCCGTCGTTTATTCACGTCATGGTTCAATATCGTCCCACATGACGTTAAACTGTATTCCATCAATCCTTTGAACTATGAGGACTTTGATCCATGTCAAGGCATGGTACGTAGGAATCCTTCCCAAGGATCAAGCCCACCACTAGTGGATCCACGGGTCTACTTTCACGTCGGTTTACTGATGAAACCCTTTGAACTACGAGGACTTTGATCCATGTCATGGCATGGTACGTAGGAAACCTTTCCAAGGTTCAAGCCCACCACTAGTGGACCCACGGGTCTATTTTCACGTCGGTTCACCGATGAAACCCATTTGAACTACGAGGTCTATGATCCATGTCAAGGCGTGGTATGTAGGAAGCCTTCCTGAGGTTCAAGCCCATCTTTCATCGGACCAAGGTCCACCTTCACGTTGGTATACTGAAGATGCCCATCGGACCAAGGACCACATTCACATTGGTTCACTGACGACATTCATCAGGCCAAGGTCCACCTTCACGTCGGTTTACCGGCATCATCCCGAACTACGCGGAATTTGATTCCCTACCACGGGGATACGTAGGAAGCCTCTTCAAGGCTCAAGCCCAACTTCACTGTTGCCCCTAAGATGGTCCCATTTCACCCCCCCTCCACTCCATTCATCCACCAATCACCCATCCCGATTCTCGCCCGGACCGTCATATCTTGGTGAGACCATGTCGGTACGCTCCTCTTCACAGCCGCCCATAGGCTGGCCCCGGTATCGGCATCCCTTCAAGGGAAATCCCCTCAATCTGATCTATCCTAGCTAATGCTCCGGTTGGGTTGAGCGATCTCCGAGGGACGTTAAACTCGCGGCGTACCCTGTGTTATACATGGGAAGCTGAGGAAAACCTCATATATGTTTCTGTGACATATAATTCCCCGCGCTCGCTGTGGGATATATCGGGCTTCCACACCCTCGAGAAGCCCTGTTACCAGGGATAATAGACAGATATGCCAGGTTCCCCAGCATCCAGACATGCTACAGAGGCCTCAACGTGACTACTCCCCTGACTGAAGGTTGCTGCCCGGACCGGACCCTTTGGAATGTCCCGACAGAAGCAGTGTAATTAACCGGCATCCATGGAAACATGGCACTGGCAAGAGTTTCATGAACAACCTATTAAATCTATGAGGGAGACCTGGACTAGGTGATGAGTTCTGAGGAGGAATCCACAGAAGGAAGAACCGACATCCCATCATCCCGTTTCGATCAAGGAGCAGACGTACCAGAACAAGGAACGAATGCCACCCGCCTTTGGAAAGCGGGAATGCGGGGAAATAGCAGCGCATCCTCCACAGACGGATGCGTGTGCCCCGGCGAAAGCGTCGGAAACAAGTAGCGTCAAAAGTAATATAAATAACTTATATTGAGATTACTGAGTATTAATAAATCATATGAGAAGTTATTTGAATTATTTTACTTTCAAAAACGAATTTTCTTGATTAACATGGTTGTATTCAATTTTATTGGGAATCATTATTTTGATCACTTTTTAATAGAAATTTTTATAGAAACTCAATCCACCCCCCCCCCCCCCCCGTCTTGAGTAATCTAATATGATCAAAATTTGGTATCAGATGAGTGTTTTAAGAGTCTGTTTTTTAAACTATTCAACTGTGATTTTGGTTATATTTTATTTATCTATAAATTTTTGTTAGTTTCTAATTTCTAACTCTTTAAAAGTGTTTCTTTATCGTGGTTAAATGAATGGAAGGTGGTGTAAAAAATAGAGCATCATTAATTAATGAAAATAATTATGTCTAATGAATGATTAATATAAAAATGAATTTATAAATATTGGGATTTGTAATTTGGTATTTAATTATAGATGAGTATAAGATTCATGATACTTATAGAATTACTAGGGATTACCTAACCAATACAGCCTACAATAATAATTTCAAAGCCCTAAAAAATGTATATTTCTCTTTATGAAATGAGGAATTTAACAGAATTTCTCCATGTAAAACTACCAATGAAATTTGGGATACTTTGTCAGTTTCTCATGAAGGGAATTCTAGGGTGATGAAATTAGACTTAAAACATATAATATAAAATATGATAGCCTTAAAATTAATCCAGATGAGAATATTTCTAAAATGTATCTCAGGTTCAATTAAATTGTCAACACAATGATTTCTACTGGAATAGAAGTTACTACCAATGAATGAATCATGAGGATTCCCATATGCCTTCCTGATAGATGGAGGGGATCCCATTTATCTATTATAGTGTCACGTGACATCAGAAAATTACATGTCATAGAACTCATTGGTAAATTAATGATGTATGAAGAGGATATGTAAAAAACAAGGAAGAGGAGGATGAACCCAAAAGAAAATATGTTGCATTTAAGACCACCACCTCAAAACACAATGAAAAAGAAAAATTGGAAGTCATTATAGAAAGTTCCATTAGTTAAAAATAATCAACTGACAGTGATGAAGATATGGTTAAATTATATTGAATGGTTATGAAATTTTACAAGAAGATAAATTTTTTCAAAAATCCAAACTTCAAATGAAGATATGATCAAAATGGAATCTTGAAGAATGACAGGAAAAGTAGTGAAAAGTCAGATGAGACAGTATGATATAAATGTAAGTTAAAGGGACATCTGAAGGATGGAAATTCCATGCTCACGTAGAAAGAGAAATATGAGGAAAAAAATAGAAAGTATAAAAAGGAAATGTAAGAAACTTGAAGAGCTTCGGTAGAATGTTCAATTGACTCAATGTATTTACATGATGAACAGGCTACCAAAACCAATATGTGTTTCATGAAAAACACATTTGAAGTAATCCTTAAAACTCCTATAAAAATTATTATTATTCTATAGATGAATGTAATTCTGAAAATATTTCTAAAGAAGAATTTTTTTACTATTTCAAAATGCATAATGAGACATGTGATGAACTAAAATATAAAGACAAGTCTTTAAAGAAACAACATTCTATTGCCTCAATTTATAAATTTAAACTAACTATATAAAGAGGTAAAAATGTTCAATTACTAAAAAATAAACTAAACCTATCTAATGAGCAATTGAAAAAGATCCATGAAATGTTTAATAGTGGTCATAATAATTTGAAACAATTTCTAGGTAAACAGATTGCTCCAAAATATACTACTGGTATTGGCTATCAAACTGGTAATAGAAATTTATGAAAACCCAATTTTGTTTCAAAATCTAGGACATACATCTTTACACCTAGTTCATGAAAACATTATTCTAGTTCAAGTTATGATACACTCTATACTATTTAATGATTTTCTATAACAAATAGAGTTTATTTTTCCATCACTTTTCATAATATTTATTGTATACCTAAGAATCAGATGTGGGTTCCTAAAGCACTAGTCACTAATATTACTAGACCCAAATAAACGTGGGTACTGAATTATTTTATATTTGACTAATTTGTAGGAAAATTGTTTAAAGAGATCATACAAAATCTTATGGAACTTGGAAAGTGGGTGTTCATGACACATGACAGTAGACTATTCATTCTTCAAGAACATAATAAAAATTGATGATGGAAATGTCACTTTTGGTGACAATGAGAAAGGAAAAATCATTCACCATGGACAAATTTGTAACTCTAACTCAGATATAATTACCAAAGTACATTTTTATTATGGATTGAAAAATAATATTCTTAGTATTTATAAACTTTGTGATCATGAATTTTATGTTAAATTTGGGAATAAATCTTGAAATGTTTTTAATTCTAAAAATTATTTATTGTTTTCTGCATTTAGAAATGAAAATGTTTACTCTATTAACATAGATTATTTATTTTCTAAAAATGATTCATGTTTATGTGTATTTAATAAAGATATTTGGCATTGGAATTGGAGAGTGTGATAGTGTAATATTCACACCCTTATAAATATAACTAGAAAATGATTAGTAAAAGACCTACCCAAACTTGAGATTCCAAATGATAAAGTGTGTAGTCCTTTTCAAAAGGGAAAGAAACACAATATTTCCATAAAACTATATAAAGAAGTTACAACTAATCAACCTCTCGAACTGGTTCACATGGATTTTATTGGACCATCTAGATTTTCTAGATGAAATGGGAAGCACTATGTTTATGTTCCTGTAGATGAATTTTGATGTTATAATTAGAATTACATTTTATATTAAGATGTGAATCCCACTATCCTTTCCCCAAATATGATAAAACTACCGAAAATCATTGTGTATTTAGAATTAAATCCATAAAATGTGATCATGCTGGTGAGTTTTTAAATATTTTTTTAATCCCTTTGTTCACAAAATGTCTATAGTCTTAATTTATCTGCCGTAGAACACCTCAACAGAATGGAGTTATAGAAAGAAGAAATATGGCCTTTCAAGAAATTTCTAGAAGCATGGTTAGTGAATATGGCCTATATATTTATTTATGGGATGAAGCTGTAAATAAAACATACTATATCATTAATAGAGTATTTATTAGAGCTATTCTTAAAATAACTCCATATGAGTAGTGCAACTATAAAAAACTCAAATTAATATACATACATGTTTTTAGATAGAATTTTTAGATACTTAATACTAAGGATAATATTGACAAGTTTTCATCCAAGAGTGATGAATGAATTTTTCTACGATATTCATTCTCAAGTAAATCTGATTGTGTGTTTAAATAATTTACTAAATGTGTGGAAGAATCGTTCCTCGTTAAGTTTGATGAGAAAGATCCACATGATCCTATGACCACTCTAGAGAACCTTTAGAATGATATGTTAAATCTATAAATCAATGATAAATCTTATAACAATCCTGTAATGGAATCTATGAAAACCACCAGTTCTGTAAATGCTATAGATTCATTCTAGAATGAACCCAAAACTAGTAATGAACCTAAAATAACTAGTCCATATTTTTCTAGATAAATTATAACCCTTAAGAATCATCCTTTAGATGTTGTTGTATGAGATTTAGATAAAGGAACTAAAACTATATCTTCTCTTAGAACTCAGGTTGAACATATAATTTTCTTATCATAAATTGAAACTAAAAACATTATTGATGTAGTAAATGATGAGTTTTGGCTGATGTATATGAAATAAGAACTTAATCAGTTTTAATTGAACAATGTTTGAAAACATGTTGAGAAACCTAATGAAAAATTTAATATAGGAACTAAGTTGGTATTTAGAAATAAGCTACTTGAAGCTGGTAATATTTTTATAAACAAGGATATATTTATTGCACATGGCTATAGTCGATAACAAGAAATTGAATATGAGGAAACCTTTTCACTAGTATCTAGACATGAAGTCTTCATAATCCTGCTTGTTTATATCGCTCATCTGAATTTCATACTATATCAAATGGATGATAATATATAATTCCTAGATGGTTGTATATATTAGGATGTCTTTCTTGACAAACCCACTAGTTTTACAAATCCACATTTTCCCTGTTTTTAAATTATCTAAAGATTTTTATGGTTTCAAACAAGCTCCAATATCATGGTAGGATATATAATGTAATTTTCATATTTCCAAATCTTTTTAAAATTTAATTGTACTTCCTACCCTTTTTATAAAATGAATTTTTAATGATGTTTTAGTATTTCAAATTTATGTTTATGAAATTATCTGTGGACCTTCATAGAATTTTTATCGATTGAATTTTTTAAAATGGTGAAAAAAATTTAATGTGTCTAATGGGTGAACTAAAATAATTTCATGGATTACAAATATTTAAAAATAATGAAGGTATTATTTTAAATCAATGATAATATACTAATGATCATCAAAAACGTTTTCTATTGGATAGAACTAAATGTAGTGACACTCCAATGGGTACTAATTGTATGTTTGATCTTGATTAAGATGCAAAATCATTGGATCAAACAACATACAGAGGATTGATCGGTTAATTAGTCTACAAAACTACAATTCGGCATGATATTATGGTTAGTGTGGGTATGTGTTCTCGTTTTCAAGAAAATCCTATGGAATTTCATTAAAATACTATTAAATGGATTTTCAAATACCTCAAACATACACCCAATCTAGGATTGTTCTATCTCATAGGAAAATCAATTAAAACTGTTAGTTATTATGATGCTGATTTCGGAGGTTGTAAATTTGATAGAAAGTTAACCTATAGAACATGTCACCTTTTAGGCATGTCTCTAGTATCAAGGTGTAGTAAGAAACAAAACCCTATTACATTATCTACTGCCGAAGCTAAATACATAGCTGCTAGTATTTGTTGTGCACAAATGTTGTGGATGAAACACACATTATAATATTATGGATATCAATTTAGGCATGTAGCTATAAATTTGGACAATACAAGTTCTATTAACATCTCTAAAAATCATGTTTCACACTATAGGACAAAACATATTGAATTAAGAAAACACATTTTGAGAGACCATTATCCAATATATGATATCACTTTGGAATTTATTAGAACTGAATATTAGAAGAATGATATATTCACCAAACCATTAAATTCTGAAACAATATATTACATCATAAATGAATTAGGAATGATAAATCTAAAGTAGAAAATGTAATGATTTCAAAACAAACCATTTCACATCCTACTGTTTCACAGTTTACAGTTTCATGAGTCACTACCTTAGATGTACTGTCTCACTCTCACAATTTTGAAAATCATTGTCTTAATGTTTTTGTCTCATGTTTACGATGTCAATGTTACTTTATCTAGGTTATCGTAGTTCACATACAGTTTCAAACAATACAGTCACACAGTTTTGAAGTCACACAATAGAGATGACACTATGGAAACCTGTTATGGTCTCACCGTGAAAACATGTTACAGTCTATTCATGAAAACGTGTTATGCTATCACTGTGAAATTCTGTTCTGGTTTCACCATAATAACACTTTTCCATATATTTATACATTATAACATGTATCTCTGTGAGTGATTTTTTTTCTTTTTCATTCCTTATATTTTTATTTTGTTATGCTTGATATCCCTAAATGATTAAAAAAAGATGTTTCACTCATTTACTCCTAAACTCATAAGAATCATAGATCAATGAAGAAAATTAAAAGGGTATCAAATATAGCACCCTATGTTCATTTTAATTCTAATCATGTTGATAGAATAGTGGTACCAGAAAATGAAATCTAACTAAAGTGGTTTCCACCAAGAATGAATTTAGTGTTGAATGTACAAAAAGAGCAGGGATGGATGACCATGTTCACCGAAGAGAACATTCCAATTTATCCAAATCTATTTGATCAGTTCTATATTTTTGTTCAATTATACTTCAATACCAAAGATGATTTTTTTGTATGTTGCTAGATGAATGGCCAATGAAGTACCTTTTCTTCGAGGTTATGGGATGCTTTCCAAGTGATACCTCATGAAGGATTTATTTGAAGACTATCAGAGAGTTCCTTTTACTCCTAGTGATATCTTTATTTTAGAAGAATCATTGGGAAGATTGACTGGCTATAAATTAAAGAGAAGAGATATAGTTACTGAGCAAGATGGTCAAACAAAATTGTTGCTTATGTTTATTTAGAATCTTATTAGTCCATAACAAGGATATTTTCCTACCCTCAAATATCAAGATATATTACTGATATATCTTATGAAGAATGGACACAAGATTATCATTTGAATGTATTTACATTTCATATGTGTGATTTGATTAAGGAAAAGTTAATGTCTACCATCTTGTTCTACTCACGGTTAATATCTGCTATACTGTATGATAAAGGAATGGTTGGACTGAATGAAAAGTTATCATGGTCTGGGAATTTTGTATCTCAATGGATACATTCAATATAATGAATATTAGTTTGAATCCATGAAAAATGTCTTGGGAGGATTATAATAAAAGGATGTATGAATATTTTAATTTGGTTGATAATTCTTCAAAACATAAGGACATCGCTGATCCTGGTTGGGAACTAGATGAACTTTTAGACTATCCTGTTGAAGAAGAAGAAGAGTAGGTTGCATCACCTACAAGGGAAATAGTCTTAGACAAGGATGATAGTGGACCTATTCTGTAAGACATTTTTGAGAAGGAAGAACATGTTCCTGAAGAAAATAATGATTTGGAATAATAACCTACTTCAAGAGAATATTCAATTGTTAATGTAACAGAAAAGGCGGTTCTCGAAGAGCATATAGAAGAAGAAATTTCTATTGATAGAGAAGCTGATTTTTAGGAACACCTAGAGGCACAAGATGATCCTGAGATTTTCCATTATACTAAGGAAATAATGGATCAATCCATAATGATTTCTAGAAAATACATGGGTGAAGCTATTGAAGATAAAATTTTGGAAACATATCAATGAACTTAATATAATAGTCCTCTGAGAGATGTACTTGTTGAGGGGGACTAGAAATATATTCTATAATGTGTTGAAATTCCTAAACATACTAATCAAGGTACATTGGAAACCTGTTACATATTCCTTAGAAACAATGATGTGAATGATACCCAGGAATCCTCAATTAAAGGAATAGACCTATTTGTTTTTTTAAATTGAAACCAGTATCTGCTCTAGGATTAATCTCTGCAATGGAACCAGAGCTAGTCTCTACTCATGTTCCTGAAACATCACAAGAACCTTCTATTTACATGAATCATAATGATATAAATGCCTTTAGAGAAACATTATTTACTAGAGTTGAGAATATTATGAACACGTAACCTTACCCTATGACAAACTTATTTGAAATAGATGTTTCCCTTTTATTTCATAATATCACATGACAGAGTCAGCTAAAAATGCATCATAAAATTCATGAGGTCTGAATTGAGAACAAATAACTGAGGGATGATGTGAAGTTTCTCATATCTATGGTTGAAGATATGTGGAAACTGTTGAAATTAAAACTGGATCTTGTTTCTCATCCTGTTGAGGATGTTAGTGGTCAGATTTCATATGAAGTTTCATATCTTATTCAACCAAACCAATCTTCCATTGCTGACAAGGTGGCTGAGAGAAATAAAAATATAGTTCAAGAAATGTGTAAGCTTGTTATTTTTCTAAAACTATTGAATGATAAATATATGGGATATTTATATAATGTTATGAATCCACTAATGTCCTTCACTTCAGCTGTTACAGCATCTAGACCTCTAGACAGTCATCTCAAACCATTGATGGTGATATTTTCAGAACTGTTCTTTTGGAGGAACATCAATCAGTGCTAAGTGGCATTGAAAATGAGATTTTGTATTCGGTTTCCAAAAATAGATAAAAATTATTGATTTTGTAATGATTGATTCAATTATGGAAAATTATTCTCTAGAAGAAATTTCACTGAAGGTGGATTTCTACTTCAATCATATTTTCTCTGTGCATGATATGAAAAATAATTTCAAGTACCTTGTAGAGAATTTGTAAATTCCACCTATCACATAAGCTCAAAAGCTAAAATATTTCACTCTTATGATGGAAATGTTCACATAGAAGAAATATGACATTGATAAAGAGATGCAGCAAGGTGGTGATATTATTTCTAACTTCATCAATTTATTGAGGCTTTATCTTCATGTAAAGAGCACTGATTTTGTGGCTCCTGCAGCTGCACCCCTATGACCAGGTTTGCCTCCTTCCCTATACACATCCTTTTACTCATACTCTATGTCTTTCTCTCATGCTCTGAGTCATATGAGACCTGTTATACATGACCAATAAATAGATCGGTCTTCCACCAAACATACCTTGGGACCCTTTGTTTTTGAAGGGAACCCTATTCCTTCTCTGACAGTTAGTTCACTCCCTTTATCAACTTCAACCTCTTCTCATGTGGCTTATCCTGACGATATTTCCATTAGAAAAGATAATACAACCAATGATGAATAAAATTGAATTCTTTATTTTGATTGGGATATGTCTAATTTTTATTGTCTAATGCTTGTAATGTCACATAATTCTCCATCTAATGCACTATGAAATCTTATGGAAAATTCCCTAATATAATTTTGTACACATTTTTATAATCACAAAAGGGGGAGAGACACGTCCTCTATAGGATTGTCAACACACTATGAACAGATATCTCACTCATATGATTTTTATCATTAAAAGGGGGGATATTATTGGAATCCTTAGGTTTTAATCACGTTTTAATGATCACAAATTATTACTCCTATTTAATTTATCTAATATCATGTATATATTCTTGGTTTCTTTATACATCAAATAATGTTTTCCAAGATCATGATTCCTAGAAATCATGTATAAATATTTTAAACTATATTTAACTTTGGTCTATATTGATTTCTATTATGAATGATTAATTCAAATTCATTCCGGGAATTTTACTTCTTATGTATGTATATTTATATTTGGATAAGACTAAGAAACCATGAGTTTGCCACTGGTTCTAGTTTTCTGGAATAGATTCCTGACACCGTGACCTAGAATCCGTGACCCAAACACTATGACAAGAAAATGTAACCCAAACACCGTGACCAGAAACCGTGACCCAAAAGCTATGACTAGACACTGTAACATGTTTCATATCTCATGATGTCTGTGACACCGGTTCCTTTCTAAGACTCTGTCAGATTCTTTTCAAAGAACCAATCACCATAATAATAACACCACATATGTGATATCGATTACTGATGTTAACACAACTATGCCACTATGGCTGTCTCACCGCTCAAAGGAAAAGAAGAAGACACCATTTTGTGGTGACACCGTTTTCATGTGACACCATTTCTAGACTGACTGTGACATCATTCATTAATATGTTTTTTTTTTCAGTTTAATTTTTAATGGTAATAATTGAGTCTTTTAAATTCACAAGCATAATTAATATTACTTTTAGGCATGTCACCGAATAGTAGGATGTACAAGGTGTAGGATACATGTATCATGTCAGCTTCAACACATTCACTCCATGAATAAAATGAAAAGTGTGACCCTGAAATAATAGACGAGCAGTAGTGTAAAGCAGAAGCATGAGTATTCTTGAAAATTGGACTAATACATGCACCAAGATACATCTTTAGAACAGATGATTCATTATAAAATTAAAATGGAATAATACCAAAGATCAGATCCAAATCATCATCGCAATACAAATTCCATGAAGAAAAATTTCTAGATATAATTTGAAACTAGAGCATCAGACATGCGATACTTTATTTCTCGCAAGAGGAATCGATACATGCATTTTCCTCATCCTAGAAGTCCAATGATACATAAAATAACACTCAGAGCACTTGTATCCTTATCTCATCATATATTCACTACTGTGTATTGTTTTTAGCTTTCGAGAAGTGTGGGTGTCTGTATAAAATACCCAAACTATCTATTGTATTAAACTGAAGGATACAACATTTCCTTCCTCAATTATATTTTTAAAATTTATTACTCCCATAGATATGTGTAGAATACGTCCTTGTGTGACCTGATATTTTTTACCCACAAAGAACTATGGATGTGGTTCTCTGACCTGGATAGTCATGTACACTGTTGTTTACCCCGATCCAGGGTGTGGATCAAGTTTGGTAATATAAACTATTTGGTGGTAGGTAATCACCATGTGGAGTGGATGAGGTCTTGGATTGAGACTGAACCACTTGTTTTATCTACTATGATTATTAATTTAGTTTTTCTATGTTTTATTATATAATTTTGAAATCACCAGATGTACATTGATAGTTAACTATGGATAAGAGATATAATTGTTTTTCCTTATTAGAATAGCTTCAATGTGATATCAATAACTCATATTGATATTTCCGAGAATTAATCAATCTTTTGAGCAATTATTATAATAGTAAATCGTTCTTAGAATATTACTTTGATTAACTAGTCTGTATTCAATTTTATTGGGAAGCCCTTTTAAGATCACTTTTTAACAATATTTTTTATAGATACGCAATTCACCCCCCATTTGATTAATCTACTCTAACCAAAAAACCATATGAAGAAATTTTTGGTAGTCTGTAATGATCCCCATTATGCTGGATAGAGGTAGGTGGCTCTGAGATGATGGGACAATGTCTCATCCAAGGGAGGTAAAATTAGGTTCAGTTGATACACAAACGTATGGTTGCATCAGTGAGTAGAATAAAGTTTGGATGTTGATCTACAATGATGAACCCAAGGGTATAGAGTGGGTGATATTGTGTCCCTTTGGGTGTCTCCTATATTGGGTCACCTATATGATTATTAGGTATAATACATTGGTACCTGGGTTTGTTGAACCTTTTGGGAATGGGGTGGTGAATTTGGGATGTGGCATACCAATTGGCTCTTCTAAATAGGTATTTTTATATGCATTATTGTTTTTAGGTGTCACAACATTGGTTGTATTACCATTGAACTTCCCATGTGATCAATGTTGATTATAATGAAGATGAGTATGATGGTTCCTTTAAGGAGTATCTAATCCATATTGTGGATCTTAGGGAGTTGTTGTTGTTGGGAAATACCATTCGGTTGGACCATGTGGAATGTAATAATGGCCATGTTGAAGAGAATGAATTGGGGAGAAATATTATATATGGGTTAAGTGTCTTAACAGTTTTACATCAGGAGATTAGCAGTTCTTGTGAGTATAGATCAAGTACGAGTTATTATATGGTGGTTGAAGGGTAGGAACCAATTATTAATCTAGGTATCATCCAATTTAATTCTTCATTTTATGTAAAGGATTGGTGAGTTTTCCCAGTGGTTTGGATGGATTTAGAGGTTGTTCGGATTCTTAAGAAGGAAGATGGGATAGAAATTATTTTCAAAATTTTTACACACCATCTAAATATTTTATAGGATGTTTAAATGTCACCATAGAAATTTTGTGAATGGTAAATCATTGTGAACTAATTCATGAAATGAAAATAATAAACAACATGTAATATAACTGAATGAAATATAATAATCGATTGAAAATAAAATCACATGAGACAATTTATTTTTTGGAATTCCTCTCTAAAAATGATTACATAGCGCTTAAGTGAATCAAAAACTGTGTAATTTTATGAGAAACAATTTTAAAATGTGTCGTATGGTTCATTTTTGGTTCATTATTTCAGGCACCCTTCCTCCTCTCTTAACTAGGGTGACTCTCGTTAGTTTTGGAACTACTTCATCATCTCTAATTGTCATAGATTTGTATTTAATGTACATTAAGCACTTTTTCATTGGTCTCCTTCCATTAATTACTAATTTTTGAATTAGTCGTATCTTTTGACCATTGTTGGTTTTGGGGGTAGATATTGATCCCAGTTTTTGGTACCAGATCTCATATATGATCATTAATGGTCATTATCAACACCTACAACCTCTCAAAATAAGTGAAAAATTGGAACTCTCTTCTGATCAATTATTCTAATGGGGTATAAAAACAACACGGTGAAAGGTACACCTACCATCCAATAAAGAACTATTTATATATAAAATCACCCTAGATATACAAATTGTTTTATATATGTATAATTTTATATGGGTATAAATATTACAACCCAGTTAGAATAAATCGTATTAATTGTGAAAAATATAAAAGAAATAATGATAGAATATAATGTATATGATTCCTCTCTGGTTAAAAATTATAGGGATGTACATCTAGAATGATTTATTACATTGATTTTTGATGAATTTAATGTTATCTTATACATGTATACGATTTATCTATATAAATTCTGAATCACATTTAAAGTAAGAAATAATTTTTTTAATATTTCAAATAAACATATTATCTTCTTTCGGTGATATTATAAGTATAATATTAGGATATAAATCACATCATTTGTGTGAGTCTTGATTCCTATTCAAAAGAGGTTTTATCTCAAATGATTGGGGGGACTCAACATCAATGATATTTCTATTGTGCAGTTGTTTTTTGATGTTTTCTAGAATATTTTGAAATTATTCTATTGAATTATGATGATGAATTCTCAATGGATGTAACGACCCAATCTTTTTGAGTAGTATATTAACTTACTCTTAATGATTTAATAAGATGTTATTGGTTAATGTAGAAAGAGGAGTCGATGGATTCATCCAGTAGACTCGACCCTTATGAAGCCCACTTATCAGAGCTTGGGAAGGAGGTAGCATTTGTGGGCTTCGCTTTGGACCAAGCCCAAGCCGAACTCCAGCGTGTCAAGCTTGAACGGAAACGCCTACGGGAGAAGTTCAAGTTAGTAGAGATTACTACTAGGGCAATGTTATCTGAGCCTCCCTCATATTCTCTCACCATAGCACACCTTACACGTAGGTCTTATGTCAGTGTTATAAGGGGCTATGTGACGAGACCCTAACTTCCTTGTGTAATCCTTTCGAGTGAATAAATTGAGATTTCTTCCTTTAATGATGTTTGTGAAATTTCAAATGTACAGATAATTTTAGAATGTATTTTATTGATGAATTTTGAAAAAAAATGATATTTTATAATATATATGAAAACCCTAAATAACTAATGATGTGTAATGATTTTCAAAAAATGGTCTTCTACAAAAGTGTTCAGTAAAGAAATTTGGAGTCTAATAAGATCAACTTAATTTTTGATGAATAGTAATTTATGAATAGTGATTTTACGCTTAGGATTAGTAATGTGACCAAATGGATTAGTAATTTCACTCAAAGAAAGTTTTAATATAATTTAGACACCTAGATTAAGTAATGTGATTCAATAAAATGGGTAAATAACGGTTTCATAAATTATTAGTCAAGTATTAGTTTTTTCGGATGAATAGTGTTTTTAATTAAAAATTTAATTAAAAATAATTAGAAAATTATTTTTATAAAGAGGAATTTATTTTTGAACTCAGAGCATCGATTTTATGTTAAGGTAATTTTTGGGGATTTTTCTGAAAAAAATGAATTCTCGAGGAATAGTGTTTTTATTTAAAAAATAAATTAAAATTTTTAGAAAATTATTTTTATAAAATGGATTTCATTTTGAAATCAGAGCATTGATATTTGGTTAAGGAGAAATTTTGGGATTATTCTGAGAAAGTTGAATTTTCAGTGAATAGAAAAAATACGGTTTTAGGGTTTCGGTATGTTTAATGACATCCTAACTGTGTCATGATGATGTCATGAAAATTTTTCAAGGGTTGGACGGCCAAGGGTGATGAATTATTGTTTTGGGGGCCCCATGTGGCCTAACTTTATGAAAAATATCATGAGAGAGCACATGGGTTTGAGAAAAGCACTTGTGAGGTGTCCCTTGGCCATTATTGCCTTGTCCCCTCACTTTCCCTATAAATACCCACCCTTTCCTCCTTTAGTTTTCACTCCCAACTCTCCCCCAACTATGTTCTGGTCTCCTTAACTCCCAAGGAGTCCTCCCAAGGTTCCCTTAAGCCCTCAAGGTCCAAACCGTTGAGTTTCAAGAGTCACGTTTTAAGGTAAGGGATCTGACCTCTCTCTTTCATGTCAAGTAATCTATTTTATGTCATTCCTTTTATGCTCCATGTTCTTATGTTGGAGGATGTTCTTTTATACTCCTATTACTTCCCATTTAATGTTCATATAATGAGAGACCCCTCTTTCTCTCATTATTTCGTTTTATGAAGTTTTAAGTGGCGCCGTTAGGCTGCCGAAATATTTGTAATGGATTCTTTCTCCCTTCTCATTTTTCAAGATCTATTCTCATGTAAAGTATTTCAAGTTCGTTTTTATTATGTTGGGGTATGATCTCTAAATTTATCATAATGATCTTTTTTGATCATATGATGAGAAACCCCATTTGATCGCTTCAATTCAGTATTTTGAAGTTTTAAGTGGCGCCGTTAGGCTGCCGAATTTTTAAGTGGTTCTTCACCCTTCTCGTTTTGAAGTTCTACTTTCATGTCAATTATTTCAAGATCCTTTTTGTTATGTTGGGGTATTATCTCTATATATATCATACTGGACTCTAATGTTCATATAATGAGAGACCCCATTTGATCTCTTCAATTCAGTATTTTGAAGTTTTAAGTGGCGCTGTTAGGCTGCCAAATTTTTAAGTGGTTCTTCACCCTTCACGTTTTGAAGTTCTACTTTCATGTAAATTATTTCATGTTCCTTTTTGTTATGTTGGGGTATGATCTCTATATATATCATACTGTACTCTTATGTTCATATGATGAGAGACCCCATTGTATATATTCCTTTCATTATTTTGAAGTTTTAAGTGGCGCCGTTAGGCTGCCGAATTTTTAAGTGGTTCTTCACCCTTCTCGTTTTGAAGTTCTACTTTCATGTCAATTCATTCAAGTTATTTTTTGTTATGTTGGGGAATTATCTCTATATCTATCATACTGAACTATTATGTTAACATTATGAGAGGCCCTATTTGATCTTTTCAAATCATTTTTGTTGAATTTTAAGTAACGTCGTTAGGCTGCCGAACTTTCATAAGAGAAATCTAATTTTTGTCTTCCTTCCATGTTTTAAATTTCAAATGGTATGTCCTTGAAATTTCATTACCATGATCATTTATCCTTCTTATTCTGTTCATATACTATTTTATGGGTCATTTATAAATGTTTGACCCATTTTACCTCTCTTTTTAATGACTTCTAAAACCTCGTAACATAGCTGTTATGCTGCAGAATTTCCGTCTCAAAATGTCTCTCTCTTTTTATAAAGTTCTTTTATATTATTAAGTGAATACTCAAAGCACTTTCTTCTAAAGGTGAATTCACATATATACCAAAATGTTCTATTTTAAATTCTGGGATTTACATACATGAGAACCACCTTCCTTTTCTGTGGGATTTAAAGTGATGTAAAGATCATGTCTTTAAAGCAGTTTTTAAAACGTTATGATTATGAAATGAAATCCATTTATTTTATGCTATATGGGTTATTTATGAAATGTTTTATGATGATATATGTGGCTCACATGATAATAAAGGCAAATTTAAGGGTGCGCCCTGATAGCGCTCCAATGCATTGGGTAATGATGTAACCACTAGAGATTACAATTTTCACGATACCTAGGTGAATAACCTTGGTAATTTTCAAATGACACCTTGGGGATGGACCTTGGTGATATGTTCATGATTTTCTATGTTAAATGATGTAGCCACATCTCCATGTTATGAAAAATGTTATTTTTATTTTGAAATGCCTCATGATTTCTTTCTCATGCCTTAAAGTTCTTTTCTTGTTCTTATTTAAGTATATCAAGTTCACATGTAAAATGTTCCTCTTGTTTCCCTTACTGGGCCTCCTGCTCACCCTTTCGTTCGATGTATGTCCCTAGGTTATGAGATGCAGTAATGAACCTAGGATGAACTTAAGGATAATCCTTTCAAGTGTTTAAGAAGAATGTTTTATGTTGTTTTCATGTATTATGTTCCTGGTTTCCATGACACTAGACCTTAAAGATCCTCAGTTTTGTGTAATGTAATGAATGTTTATGTTATAAAATGGCGGGATGCTATAGTTGGTATCAAAGGAAGGTTTAGTTATTTGCGGAAATTAGGATATAAAAACTTTAGGAAGAACCCTATAGAAAAGTCTAAATATATGAAGATTTCCTGGTATTTTGGTAAGTATTGAGTAAGTGGTTTATCAAATAAATACATCCCTGTCTGGATACGAGCAGGTAGAGGCAGCTCTGGCATAGATTTACATAGGGGTAAAACCCGAAAACACCGCTTTGAGCTATACTCGAACGGGAACTGGTGCACGATAACGGGCCTTGCTGCACTATTGGTTACGACACTCCCGGGGGATATGTTTGGTTAATCACAAGATTTTTATGAATCATTATGAAGGAATTATAGAAAAGTGTAATTGTAAAAGCATGAAGTCTTAGTTAAAAGATCCATAAATTAAATAAGTTTCTCACTAAGGTTTTATTCTTTTAGAAAATGGCGGGCAATAGGAGGAACCGTGCCGATGGTGACCAGAATGCACCATGTGATGACGGCCCTCCGATGGAAGCCGGAATAGAAACATTCATGCGAATGATGAACCAACTGACTCATGTTATGAGTAATAACTTGAATCAAGCTGAGAGGACGACCTCACCACGAAGGGAACAACTTTCTGTTGAGTCCTTCATGCGTCAACGACCACCAACATTCAGTGGATCTACTGACCCATTGGTTGCGGAACAATGGATAAGCTTCATTGAAAAGATCTTTTCTGTACATCATTGTTCGGGACAAGAAAATGTCACCCTTGTTGTTTACCACCTAGAGGGAGAAGCTGATCAGTGGTGGTCACTGATCAAAAACATGAAGCCACGAGGAGAGATGGAAGCTATGGAGTGGGAAGAGTTCCGGGGAATATTCTTTAACAAGTATTTCCCTCGTTCCATGAGAACGAAAATGGAGAAAGAGTTTCTCGAGCTGAAGCAAAAGGAGAATGAATCAGTTGGAACCTACGAGATGAACATCACAAGTCTTTCCCGTTATAACTCAAAATTTGTCATGGACCCTAATGGGAAGGTTGATAGATACTTTGGTGGACTACGACTTCATCTGCGGAAGAATCTAGCCAACAGGGACTATGATAGCTATGAAGAAATAGTTCGAAGTTCCATGAAAGTTGAACTAGATTTTGGGGAGACACAGTGGTCTCACAAATCTAATGAGAAGAAGAGAACTCTAGAACCGAGCCTGGGAAGAATTTTTCATCAGGAAAGAGGTGGAAAGCATATGCAACATGCCACAGGCAATAAATGTGGAAAGAAGCCTTCGGGGAACTGCTTGATCGGAAGTGGTAAGTGCTATAGGTGTAGAAAAGAAGGCCATATTTTTCGGAATTGTCGTAGTGATGTGAAGGCTCAACTTCCCAACACTAACGACAGAGGAAAGATGGTTCTGGCCCTACCCGAAGTCACATGCTTCAAGTGTGGACAGCTTGGGCACTTTGCTAATCAATGTCCAAATCCGAGGGCGGTGGAGGGGAATCACCATCAACCTCAGCAGAGGCCAAGGGAGCAAGGTCGTTCATTCACTATCACAACAACTGAAGTTGAAGTTCCAAATGATGTGGTAGTAGGTACTCTTGTCATCCTCTCAAAACTAGAAAGTACTTTATTTGATTCTGGTTCCACGCATTCCTTTATTTCCTCCAAGTTTGCAAGGAATATAGAATCAATCCCCGAACTGCTAGAGGTAGAGTTGTCAATCAAGACTCCAAGTGGGATTATCCATGCATCAACAGTGTTTAGAGACTCTAGTTTTTACTTTAGTGAGCACAATCTTATCACAAATCTATTAGTCATTCCCATGTTGGAATTCGACGTTATACTAGGGATGGACTGGCTCTCAATGTATAATGCTAATATCAAATGCAGAAGTAAGGAAATCTCAGTAGTCTTGAATGAACGACCTACAGTTATCTTCCAAGGATAGATATCCTGAACTGATCCCTATCTAGAAGCACCTCCTATAGCTTTCTTTATGGAGTTAATTGGTGATGAGGAAGAAGGGAAAGGGAGCATACAAATTGAAGATGTTCCGATTGTTCAAGAATACATGGATGTATTTCCTGAGGAGTTACCTGGACATCCCCCAGAAAGAGAGGTAGAGTTCTCCATTGAACTCGTACCTGGGTCCCAACCGATATCAAAGACTCCGTATAGAATGGAAAATGTGGAGCTTGAAGAGTTAAAGAAACAACTCCAAGACTTTTTGGAGAAGGGGTTTATCCGACCGAGTGTGTCTCCTTGGGGATCACCAGTTCTCTTTGTGAAGAAGAAGGATGGATCAATGCAGCTATGCATTGATTATAGAGAACTGAACGGGATCACAGTGAAGAACATATATCCTCTTCCAAGAATTGATGATTTATTTGACCAACTTCACGGGGATCAATTCTTCTCTAAGATTGACCTTCGATCTGGTTATCATCAACTAAGGGTGAAGAAGAAAGATATTCCAAAGACTGCCTTCCGATCAAGATATGGTCATTATGAGTTTACTGTTATTCCCTTCGGCTTGACTAATGCTCCTGCTATTTTCATGGATTTGATGAATAGAGTCTTTAAGGACTACCTTGATAACTTTGTAGTAGTTTTTATTGATGATATTTTGATATATTCGAAAAGTCGTGAGGAGCATGAAGATCATCTAAGGGTTATATTGAAAACTCTGCGGAAGGAGAGGCTCTTTGGGAAGTTCAGCAAGTGTGAGTTTTGGTTACAACATGTGGCTTTCTTGGGGCACATCGTAACCAATGAAGGAATCTCGGTTGACCCTGCAAAGACAATGGTTGTGGAAGAGTGGCCTCAACCCACAACAGTAACTGTGATTCGTAGTTTCCTTGGTTTAGCGGGATATTATAGGAGGTTGGTGAAAAACTTTTCACGGCTTTCTAATCCACTAACCAAGTTGACTCGAAAAGGGGTTAAGTTCATCTGGACAAAGGAATGCGAGGAAAGTTTCCAAGAGCTGAAGAATAGATTGGTTACTGCACCTGTGTTAATACTACCCTCTATCGGAGAAGGATTCTTTATTTTTAGTGATGCATCTCTAAAAGGGCTTGGGTGCGTCCTCATGAAAAATGACAAGGTGATTGCTTATGCATCTCGACAGTTGAAGATTAATGAGCAGAATTATCCTACGCATGATCTAGAGCTGGTGGTAGTTGTTTTTTCTCTAAAGATATGGATGCACTATCTTTATGGGGAGAAATGTGATATATACACTGACCACCAAAGTCTAAAGTATATTTTCACACAGAAATAATTGATCATGAGACAAAGGAGACGGTTGGAGCTTATTAAAGACTATTATTGTTCAATACATTATCACCCTGGAAGAGCAAACAAAGTCGCAGATGTGTTAAGCAGGAAAGATCCTGTTGTTCTGGCAACAATGAGGATCTTAGGAGATCCCTTGATTAAATATCTAGTAAAACTGGACATGGGAATTATAAGGAAAGGGACATCATCAACCCTATCCCAAATGATTTTTCAACCTTCATTACTAGAGAAGATCAAGAAGGCTCAAAAAGAAGATCCTTTGCTGCAGGAGAAGTTCGAGGCTGTGAAGGATGGTATGTACCCTGATTTCAATGTTGATCAAGAAAGTGTATTGAAATTTCGTACAAGACTATGTGTTCCATCTATTCTGGAGATAAATAAGGAACTGATGGATGAAGCTCATAGCTCTACTTTCTCTATACATCCGGGAAGCACTAAGATGTATAGAGACCTTCGTGATCATTATTGGTGGGATAACATGAAGAGGGAGATTGCCAATTACACTACAAGGTGCCTGGTGTGTCAGCAAGTAAAGGCAGAAATACAACTTCCTAAGGGGGTATTACAAACGCTACCCATACCAGTATGGAAGTGGGATAATATCACCATGGACTTTGTAACTGGTCTCCCAAAAACATCCAATGGAAACAATGCGATATGGGTTATTGTGGACCGTCTCACCAAGACAACCCATTTTATCTCTATTAGGGAAGATTTCTCTCTGGATCAGCTTGACAAGATATACGTGAAGGAAGTGGTAAGGCTGCATGGGGTACCACTATCCATCGTATCTGATCGTGACCCAAGATTCACATCAAAATTCTGGAGAAGTCTTCAACATGCTCTGAATATTGAATTGAATTTTAGTACGGCCTATCATCCTCAAACTGATGGCCAATCTGAAAGGACTATTAAGACACTCGAAGACATGCTGAGATTATGATCAATGGAATTTAAAGGTGGATGGGATGAACACCTCTTATTAGTTGAGTTCTCCTATAACAACAGCTACCATTCGAGTATTCAGATGGCACCCTATGAAGCTATGTATGTAAAGCGATGTAGAACTCCTACTTGTTGGGATGAAACTAGTGAGAGGAAGCTATTTGGGCCTGATCTCGTGCAAGAGATGACGGAACAGGTTCATGCCATCCAACAACACATAAAAGCTGCGCAGAGTCGGCAGAAGAGCTATGCTGACAATCGTCGGAGGGACTTGGAGTTTGGTGTTGGTGAAAAAGTCTTCCTTCGAATTTCTCCATGGAAGAGAGGCATGCGGTTTGGGAAGAAAGGGAAGCTCATCCCTAGGTACATTGGCCCCTATGAAATCCTTGATCGCATAGGAGCAGTGGCCTATCGTCTAGAACTTCCACCGAACCTAGCTCAAGTTCACAATGTCTTCCATGTATCTATCTTGAGGAAGTACATACCCGACCCTTCGCATGTACTGAACCCAGAGGTGGAACAACTGGAACATGACCTCTCTTATGAGGAGCAGCCAGTGGAGATCTTGGACTGTAGAGACAAGGTTCTACAAAACAAGACTACCCACCTTGTGAAAGTGTTGTGGAGGAATCATTAGTATGAAGAAGCGACTTGGGAGCCTGAGGAAATGATGAAGCAAAAGTACCCTCACCTTTTTGACTACGCCTCAAGTATAAATTTCGGGGACGAAATTTCTTAAGGGGGGAAGAATGTAACGACCCAATCTTTTTGAGTAGTATATTAACTTACTCTTAATGATTTAATAAGATGTTATTGGTTAATGCAGAAAGTGGAGTCGATGGCTTCATCCAGTAGACTCGACCCTTCTGAAACCCACTTATCAGAGCTTGGGAAGGAGGTAGCATCTGTTGGCTTAGCTTTGGACCAAGCCCAAGCCGAACTCCAGCGTGTCAAGCTTGAACGGAAACGCCTACGGGAGAAGTTCAAATTAGTAGAGATTACTACTAGGGAAATGTTATCTGAGCCTCCCTCAGATTCTCTCACCATAGCACACCTTACACTTAGGTCTTATGCCGGTGTTATAAGGGGCTATGTGACGAGACCGTAGCTTCCTTGTGTAATCCTTTCGAGTGAATAAATTGAGATTTCTTCCCTGAATGATGTTTGTGAAATTTCAAATGTACAGATAATTTTAGAATGTATTTTATTGATTAATTTTGAAAAAAAAGGATATTTTAAAATATTTATGAAAACCCTAAATAACTAATGATGTTTAATGATTTTCAAAAAATGGTCTTCTACAAAAGTGTTCAGTAAGGAATTTGGAGTCTAATAAGATCAACATAATTTTTGAAGAATAGTAATTTATGAATAGTGATTTTACGCTTAGGATTAGTAATGTGACAAAATAGATTAGTAATTTCACTCAAAGAAAGTTTTAATATAATTTTGACGCCTAGATTAAGTAATGTGATTCAATAAAATGGGTAAATAACAGTTTCATAAATTATTATTCAAGTATTAGTTTTTTCGGATGAATAGTGTTTTAATTAAAAATTTAATTAAAAATAATTAGAAAATTATTTTTATAAAAAGGACTTTATTTTTGAACTCAGAGCATCGATATTATGTTAAGGTAATTTTTGGGGATATTTCTGAAAAAAATGAATTTTTGAGAAATAGTGTTTTTATTTAAAAGTTAAATTAAAAATATTTAGAAAATTATTTTTATAAAATGGATTTCATTTTTGAAATCAGAGCATTGATATTTGGTTAAGGAGAAATTTTGGGATTATTCTGAGAAAGTTAAATTTTCAGTGAATAGTAAAAATACAGTTTTAGGGTTTCGGTATGTTTAATGACATCCTAACTGTGTCATGATGATGTCATAAGATTTTTCATGGGTTGTCCGGCCAAGGGTGATGAATTATTGTTTTGGGGGCCCCATGTGGCCTAACTTTATGAAAAATATCATGAGAGAGCACATGGGTTTGAGAAAAGCACTTGTGAGGTGTCCATTGGCCATTATTGCCTTGTCCCCTCACTTTCCCTATAAATACCCACCCCTTCCTCCTTTAGTTTTCACTCCCAACTCTCCCCCAACTATTTTCGGGTCTCCTTACCTCCCAAGGTGTCCTCCCAAGGTGCCCACAAGCCCTCAAGGTCCAAACCATTGAGTTTCAAGAGTCACGTTTTAAGGTAAGGGATCCGACCTCTCTCTTTCATTTCAAGTAATCTCTTTTATGTCATTCCTTTTATGCTCCATGTTCTTATGTTGGAGGATGTTCTTTTATACTCCACTTACTACCATTTTAATGTTCATATAATGAGAGATCCCCTCTTTCTCTCATTATTTCGTTTTATGAAGTTTTAAGTGGCGTCGTTATGCTGCCGAAATTTTTGTAACAGATTCTTTCTCCCTTCTCATTTTTCAAGATCTATTTTCATGTAAAGTATTTCAAGTTCGTTTTTATTATGTTGGGGTATGATCTCTAAATTTATCATAATGATCTTATATGATCATATGATGAGATACCCCATTTGATCGCTTCAATTCAGTATTTTGAAGTTTTTAGTGGTGCCGTTAGGCTGCCGAATTTTTAAGTGGTTCTTCACCCTTCTCGTTTTGAAGTTCTACTTTCAGGTCAATTATTTCATGTTCCTTTTTGTTATGTTGGGGTATGATCTCTATATATATCATACTGGACTCTTATGTTCATATGATTAGAGACCCCATTTGATCTCTTCAATTCAGTATTTTAATGTTTTAAGTGGCGCTGTTAGGGTGCCGAATTTTTAAGTGGTTTTTCACCCTTCTCGTTTTGAAGTTCTACTTTCATGTAAATTATTTCAAGTTCCTTTTTGTTATGTTGGGGAATTATCTATATATATATAATACTGGACTATTATGTTCATATGATGAGATACCCCATTTAATTTCTTCATTTCAGTATTTTGAAGTTTTAAGTGGCGCCGTTAGGCTGCTGAATTTTTACGTGGTTCTTCACCTTTCTCGTTTTGAAGTTCTACTTTCATGTCAATTCTTTCAAGTTACTTTTTGTTATGTTGGGGAATTATCTCTATATCTATCATACTGAACTCTTATGTTCACATGATTAGAGAGCCTATTTTATCTTTTCAATCATTTTTGTTGAATTTTATGTAACGTCGTTAGGCTACCAAACTTTCATAAGAGAAATATAATTTTTGTCTTCCTTCCATGTTTTTCATTTCAAATGGTATGTCCTTAAAATTTCATTACCATGATCATGTATCCTACTTATTCTGTCCATCTACTATTTTATGGGTCATTTATGAATGTTTGACCCATTTTACCTCTCTTTTTAATGACTTCTAAAACCTCGTAACCTAGCCGTTATGCTGCAGAATTTCCATCTCAAAATGTCTCTCTCTTTTTATAAAGTTCTTTTATATTATTAAGTGAATACTAAAAGATCTTTCTTCTAAAGGGGTATTCACATATATACCAAAATTTTCTATTTTAAATTCTGGGATTTACATACATGAGAACCACCTTCCTTTTCTGTGGGTTTTAAAGTGATGTAAAGATCATGTCTTTAAAGCAGTTTTTAAAACGTTATGATTATGAAATGAAACCCATTTATTTTATGCTATATGGGTTATTTATGAAATTTTTGATGATCAGATATGTGGATCACATGATAATAAAGGCAAATTTAAGGGTGCGCCGTGATAGCGCTCCAATGCATTGGGTAATGATGTAACCACAAGAGATTACAATTTTCACGATACCTTGGTGAATAACCTTGGTAATTTTCAAATGACACCTTGGGGATGGACCTTGGTGATATGTTCATGATTGTATATGTTAAATGATGTAGCCACATCTTCATGTTATGAAAAATGTTATTTTTATTATGAAATGCCTCATGATTTTTTTCTCATTCCTTAAAGTTCTTTTCTTGTTCTTATTGAAGTATATCAAGTTCACATGTAAAATGTTCCTCTTGTTTCCCTTACTGGGCCTCCTGCTCACCCTTTCTTTTGATGTATGTCCCCAGGATATGAGATGCAGTAATGAACCTAGGATGAACATAAGGAGAAGCCTTTCAAGTGTTTAAGAAGAATGTTTTATGTTTTTTTCATGTATTATGTTCCTGGTTTCCAAGACACCAGACCTTAAAGATTTTCAGTTTTGTGTAATGTAATGAATGTTTTTGTTATAAAATGGCAGGATGCTATAATGGAACTCCTACATAATGATACACCTATTTAAATGAATCCATATAGAATGACTCAAAATGAGTTGTTGGAATTGAGGAAGAAACTCCTGTAGAATATTGATAAGGGATTTATCAATCCATGTGTTCTACTATGGGGTGCACTGATTCATTTATTATGAATAATGATTGATCGATGTGACTATACAATGATTATCAGATACATAACTAGATAATCATCAAGAATAAGTACCATTTTCATCATATTTTTAAATTATTTGACTAACATTTTAGAAATTAATAATATTGGATGATTAATATTCATTATAAACAACATTAGTTGGATATAAATATGAATTATATACCCAATATATCATTATATATGACCTATGATCTCTGTTAATTTATAGTGATATCATTTGGTGATTCTAATTCCTCCATTATCTTAATAAATTTAATGAATAGATTCTTATGAGTTTAACTTGACCCATTTTTGTAACAATTAATACGCGATATACTAATATATTCAATGTTAAAGGAGGATCATTAATATCCCATTAGGATGGTAATAATATAGTTAATGAAGTATATAATTTAACATATAATTACAATTGTCTAATTTTGGGAATAATAAAAATTATTTTTTTGGGTCATATAATCTAAATTTATGGTATATCAATGGATCTAAAAAAGATTAATGTTATTTACCATTGTCCTAGACCAACCACTAATACTGAGATCTATACTTTTCATGGGTTTATGGATACTATATATGGTTTTTGGAGAATTATTTAGGATTATCTAATCCACTAAATATTTTAACATAGTGGGGATCCATGTTCTATTAGATTATTGAATGCTATAAAAATTTCATAGGACTGAGGATATGGTTAGTTAGTGTGCATGTTCATACCTTACCCTATGATGGATAATGTTTTCTAATAATTCGTTTGGAATCTATTTAGGGATTATATTTCATTCTCATTCACAATGATTTGATTACATATTGTGCCTCATGTTAATAGTTTGTTCAAGTGAAAAATTACCCATCCCATGGTTTGGAGGTAGTTTTTGAAATTATTTACTTACCGATATAGAGGACAAATAATTAATAAGAATTTTGTTGTATATATAGTGATAATTAATTTTTAATGTATATATTCAGTGATAAAGTGTTTAATATTCTCTAGAGTATATGTATATAGTCGATTAATAGTTATGGATAATTAATACATTATGACCATGAAAAACTGGAATAGTTTTTTGATTCTTTATGATAAAAGGATCATTCTTCCTTATCATCAAAAAAAATATCGAATGATATTATATTTATAGATAATAAAAGGATGGATCTTGAAACCATTATTGTTACACCCTGACCCCAGAATCTCAAAGTTGGTGCATTATTTTAATATATTTGCATGAGTACGAGGAAACAAGTCTTGTAGGACCAGAGGGTTTAGCAGTCTTAGAAAAATGATTACATACATTAACATTACATTAAAATTTCAAACATAAAATAAAACATAGGAAATCCTTTGATAATTACATTATTCCCCTAGATTAACCCTACATATAAATCATAATATACTTTTTGGGATCCTGAAATAAAACACAAGAAAGGGATTCACAAAGATGCTCAGAAAGGGTAAATAATTATGCAGAATCTATAAACTTTTAATGAATGATATGTAATAAAATAAAATCCTTTTAAACATAAACATTAAAATTATATTGAAAAAATAAATCAATCATTATCATATACACATGCACATGGATATTCTAATAGTAGAATAATCTCATGTAATAACTAATTTCAAAATGAGGGAATGTATATTTCCGGACATCATTTCCACATAGTCAAGGACTCATGCCATGACTACAAATGAAAATTTTCTCAATGCATTGTGCCAAGATCCTAATTTGACTCATGAGACCTACAAATACATAGAGGGGCTATAACAGGTCCCACACGTCACTTATTATGTTTAATGAATTCCTCATATGAAAAAGGGTGAAACATAACATAAAAATTCTTACTAAAACTGTCATATAAAATGTAAATACATTAACCATAAACCCTGAATTGTATAAAAATAAAACAACTACATAAAAAAATATCATAACACATTCAATAAAATATTGTTGATTTTATAATAGTATATCAATATGAATAATGAATAATATCCAATAAAGGTTGTTTACATAGTTGAAACTAATCAATAAAACACTTTGAGAGAAAAAAGCCATTTCTGAAAATCATTTAAATGTCAATTTTTTTAATGGAAGTTATTTAAAAGTTATTTTTGAAAAAAATTACAATTCCACTTTGCAACTTTTAAAGAAATTAACACTTTATAACAATCATTTCCATGTAAATAAAACCTTCAAATCATTTTGAAAACATTGACATTAATTAAAATATTTTTAAAACATAAATTATTAAAAACATATAAAATTGTGATCTAGTAAAAGATTACCTTCCATAAAACTATAAAATATTACTTTTTAAAACAATTAAATGATACATAGACCTAAAAGACAAATATTTCCCAGTAGATACATATTGATAAACAATCTTAGATAATTATGAGATTGAGAAAATAACCCTTACCTTGTACTTTTTTTTAGTCAGGGGTACATTTAGCCTACTTTTTATTGACCATAGTTTGTTTATATATTACAAAAAAACCTTATTAATGTCTGTGTTGTCATATATGATTCATTTATGACTTTATACTAGTCATTTAATAATTATATCCATGTAAAATTAACATTTTGGGGAATAATGTCTTTTGTTATCATATGTATTTTAACTTGTTATTCTTGATCATATGACATAAATAATTATTTAAATACATAAATAATTTAGAAAATTATTTATATATCATATATATTATGAATATAAATATTTATAATATATTGATTTATGAAATGGAAAACTCGTTCATGGAAATGGTAGTCCGTACATACTGTCACGAACCGAATCGATCGCCACCAAAAATAGCACCAAACCTGGCCTGTGACAAGGTCCGAAGGGCATTCCTGTTCCCCACGGGCTGGCACAAGTGCCCTGGTATCATAAAATGAAAATTGGGAACGATTTACCCGAGTTTATAAACATAAAACAACAAAATAATCCAATGAAACAAATATGTTTTTTTCAAACCAAATAATGTTTTACAGAAAATCAGAACTGAATTACATAGTCTAAAACAACTCAAAACGACTATAACAAAGGAACAAAACATAAAAAAATGAACAGACCAAGAACCTCAACATGGCATGAGGCATTTCCCTCAATCCATCTCCACAACACCCCATCATGAATGACCGGTGAAAACCCGAACTGTTGGAACAAATGTTATACCCAAACCTGCGACAACAAAAATAAACAAGTCTAGTTACACCCAAGGGTGTAAGTAGGGTGTGAGACAATTCCTAGTAGGATACCACCACTAAGAGATTCCCTGTGATAAACATTCAAATATGAAAAGCATGCATGTTTTCCAAAACATGTAATTTCTAGTTACAATTTCTAAAATATGCAACTTAAAAAAACAGTTTTCAAGTGGGCTAATTTAAAGAATCAACACTTTTAAAATAAATTCAAAAGCTACTAATTTTTTCATCCAAATATACTGTATTCCGACAGTAATTATAAAATATCTAATGAGCACAACCAATAGGAAATAACCCCTAGGCACTAGCTAGTTGTGGGTCCCAGGTACCTCCTATCTCGGTGAGAGTAACCACAAAAATTATCCGTTCTCATGCACAAGCCAGTAGTAGGGAACATACCCATAACCTAGTGGTCCCCAATCATCATCATCATAGTTTATTTAGAGTTGTAAGCGTAAATCCGGCTAAGTGAAACTGATGCCAAACCCCATGGATTCACAAGCATACTAGTACACGCCCACCCACCTAGATACCCAGGTTTTCCCTCTGTGCTCAAACAAGTTCATCAAGACAAGAAATATAATTTTCACATGAAAATATCACTTCCACATCACACATTATCCAAAAATCCCCACGAACATCACACAAGTCACAAATTTAACTTTTCATTCAAATTCATTTTGAAATAAAACTCACACCAAAATAGCCCCCAACACTTTTTCATAACTTTCAAAATCCAACACATCCTTTAAAAATTTTATGAAGTCCCTAAAAATATGATAAACATAACATAACAGAACTATTCAAATTTAATATGGTTCATTTGAAAGTATAAACAACCCAAAATAGTTATCCAAAATGGTTTCACCTCTTACATAAATCATTAAACCACTCAAAACATTCATAAAACAATTCTAAATAGTGTACCAAAGATTTTCAAATAAAACCCATTTCAAAACCATATTTCAAGGAAAGAATCACATCAATACAAATTCAAAACAGAATTGAAAACCGCAAAAAAAATTATTAAAAAACCCCCATGTGTTATACAATCACCTTAAAAAATAGTACAAATGATCCACATGAAACACACATGTTTTCAAAATCACTTTCAAGAAGTACAATAACGTTTTACACCTTAAACCCTTAAAAAACACCTCTTTAAGACCTAGTGGCACACCAATGCCCCACCAAATCATAATTTTCATCCCAAACAAGATTTATTAAAAAAAATTCATATGTTATAAAACAATCCCAAACAATACCCAAAGGGTTGCACATGAAAACAACAAATTTAAAGCTAAAATGTAAATATAAAAACAAGTGCTTTACTAAATCCAACATAAACAGTTCACGCACTATACACAGCATATTAGGAACATGAATAATAAATAATTCAAGAAAACTAACTCATCTAGAAATGTTTACACATGGAATCACCTACCATTTATGACGAAACCCTCAAAACATGGTGCAAAACATCAACCGCACCACCGCCGCACCTCAAGGAATATAAATCCAGCCCTAGACCACAATATTTTAACGAAAAGACACCAAATCAAACCCTTGATTCTATCCTCAATTTCTGGACATGATGAACTTATTGAAAGGGTGAAAGAAACCCTAAGGAAGGGGAAATATCAAGGAAAGAAACACTTACTTGAAACATCTTGAATAAAACGAACCAAAATCGACCAGAATCATAATTCTAAAATAGATAAAAATTTAATTGAAATTGTAACAAGAATGATAAGGTCATGTATGAATTGGTATTGGGGAAAAAGATTAACAATAGAAGGAGTTATGAAAAGATCAATTTACCTCTCCAAAATCTGGAGGATTTGTGGAATCCAGATAGGATTCGACTATTTTCGAGATTCTATAGAGCTCCAAATTGTGGTAGGAGGGCATGGGGGCCTGCCTTAGGTAAGTGGGCTCGGGTGAGAGTTGGAATCACCAAAACAGCGCAAATATTGAATGAGATATTAAAGAATTAAAATTTATTTTTAAAGCAGAAAATGGGCTTTCGGTAGGCCGAATTCCCTAAATAAAAACCCATATCCACCATGATTATGGATTTATAAATAGTCAAAATAAATATGGTGGTGTTAATATGTCAAGGGATGACAATTAGGAATTGTAATGGATGAAAAATGTTGAAAAATGAAGAAGTTATAAAGGAATCAAAATTTATTTTTAAATCTGGAATTGGGCTCACGGTTTGGCCCAATTCATAAAAACTCACCCATTCCTCCATAAATGCTTGGGAAACCCTCAAAACAAAGCATGAATGGAAATTAAATGGAAATTAAATTTAAAATAAGTCAATATGTGACAATTATTTCAACCATGAAAACTTTCCTCCCCAGAAAGTCACATCAAGGACAAAGCAACAACCTAACCCAACTAAGAAACCAAGAGGTACTCCTTTGCCAGATTTCACCCCCAAAGGCCAAAACACATCTAGTGATCAATTAAGGATTACACTCACAAACCAAAACATATACCACTTTCCTGAAACAATCAATCACATTAAGGCTTTATCCCAAATGAAAACTCCTCAAACACAAACTGAACAATACACAATCAATTTACCCAAATAAACAACAACATCCGACAAGGTTAAACTTAACCTAATATAACTAAACCATTGGCCACTCTATAATATCGATATTTAACCAAGGAAGATGTAGGTAGTTAGATATCTCTGAATGATAATACCCACTTCCTAGACATGTCCATGTAAAAATATAAGTTAATCGTATGAAGAGACACAAATGGGCTCCCCACCATAAGAGACAACTTAAATTTTTTCCCAAGACAGAATCAAAACACTAATAGGGGGGCCCAAACAAACTCCCTAGTACAAGGGGTATACATCCATTAGAAATTTACAAAATAATATGCATGATACCCATGGTGGGTCTTCCCACCACATGAATAAACCATCTTAACCGACCGACATGGGCCGACACAAAAAGACCCCAAAATTAAGGAGTTGGGACGGTCGCACGGTTAGTCTGCACAGTTTGGAAAACTGTATGATACTATGTGGATCCTTATATTTGCATGGTTATTTATTTGTTCATGGTTAGAACTAACCATGTGAAAACCATGTGCTCAACTTGTCTGGCCAAATTTCCAACCATTCTCCAAATACTCAATGGAAACCAAAGGGGGAGGGAATAACATTATGTGATGACATGGGTACAAGACCCTCCACCTATTTCCACCGAACATAAACAACAGAAGAAATATGATGAAACCATAGTTTTAAACTCTTCCTATCTTTTATACAGAGTATATGACTTTGTACAAGGGTTTAAACGAAACTGGGGTTTCCCCTGACTACGTGCCAGCTTCTCTCAGGGACCTATGGCTGGAGCTCAAAATATTGAAGCATATTCAGCCTCACAGTTAGGCTGTGGAAACCCCTATATGGAACTTCTTCTTTCGATGCCACAGAAAACTACACCACATACCCTGATGGGTTCATCAAGACATAACACACTCCATAACTCACTTTACCAAAACCAGACATTTCACTGAAATAAGGGATCAGAAGATGTACACACATCACACCTTGTTTATTTGGGTGAGAAACAATAGAAGGGTAGGACACGTATAAACACCTTTCTATAAGATAGAGGATTTGATGTTTTCCCAATGGAGACATACTCACAACTTAACAGAGAACCTTTGAGGATTCTGTGACCTTCACCTTTACAGTCAAAAGAGCACAAAACATAACAATGCGTCACCGAACATAACCCTTGCGATTGATATAATCAATACATGGAATAGAACCATATTCCAAGTCCCTAAACCACAGAAAAGTCCAAAAAGTGGACACAATATCCTATCAGGACCAAAATCTCAACATTGGTGGTTTAATAATAACTTTTTCTTCAAAGAAACTATAATGAACCCAGGGGCCCTCTTAGACACCATCATAACACTCATCCACACTAACAACCATAGAACACTTCCACCTTCTATAAATAATGAAACTTAAGAAACTAAGGTCTTTTTCAACCATCCACAAGCACTATCCCACAACAAGAGGATCAAAAAATCAACAAAATGAATGGGTTTAGACTCAATCAACAATGATCAATAAAATATTCCTTATATTGATCAACTGGAGGATTTTCCAATGGTGAAAAAATACGGGTTTCACTTCAGTTGTGCATTAACCCTTAATGGGGGTGTACCTTATCCAATGAGAGAACCCGATGACCCAACCAAGTTTTTCCATTGGTCAAAACATGCCACAAACCACATCCAAACACATATAGGGAACCTCCATAAAGGCATCCCAAAACATTTTTCAGAAGAGACCACTAACCGTTCCTACAACATATCTTACCGACCAAACACAATCTCAAAACACAGTTCAAACCGAAGGGGTTCTTGGACTCAAAACATCCCAAAACATCAACATTTTCAATAACCCATAATACAAACCATACCAAACTATTCATCAAGACATCATGATTTTCTTTAAAACCAATTCATTGAAAACAAATGGTTTAGCAGTAAACGTATCCACCAATGGTACCCCATGGGCCTCACACATGCATGTTATTGTGCCACACCGGGCACCCTCCTCATTTCCATCCCGACACTCATCCAATCATGCCATCAACTATCCATCATCCCATATAACCCCATGCATGTGGTCACTCATGGAAATACCAAAGGATAAAAAAATATTCTTTCCACTTTTCAAAACCAAAACGGTCAACCAACACATCCTTTTTCTCAAAACTGCTAACCACATGATCAAAATACCAATTCATATCTTACAAAACATTTCCCAAAGACACAACCATTTCAAAAAGAACTCACATTCAAGTTATTCACATCAATTTCAAAACATCTCATCCCATTAAAACACCCTTTAATCGTTTAGAAAACTATATTGTAAACACTTTTGAAAACCAACTTCAATATGGTTCCTGATTTCAAAAGAGTTGTAAGCATAATATTTTCCATTTCAAAACAATTCTGAAAATTCAGTTCCACAATTTCAGAAATCAAAAAATTTCTTATTTATTTGAAAATCATTTCACAAAAACATTACAATTCTTAAAACCAAGTCAGTTTAAAACCAATGTTCCAAGATTTCAAAACTAAAGAACACAAGACAATGCGAGAGGAAACTCGTTTTAGTGGGTGACTTGGACATATGTTTGGTGGCCATATTCCAATCACTTTACTATCACAGAGAGTGTTCTAGGGAATATCCCCAGCTCCACATGGCTTTCCAGGCCCTACGAGCTTACTGAGACCATTAACTCAACTCTCTTTTCATTTCCCTTAATCATTGTTAAACCAGGAAAACCAAAGGACTCTGAAAGGTACCGACTTCCCCTGGGAACTTGAATCCTGCAATGAGGTGTGATGATCAGGAACACTACCCATAACTAGAATACCAAGTCACTACAATCTGATATCCATACTATCCTGACTCTTCCTTAAATAACATGACCCAAAGAGAGCGAACCTCATCTGATACCATTTTGTCACGAACCAAATCGATCGCCACCAAAAATAGCACCAAACCCGGCCTGTGACAAGTCCCGAAGGGCATTCCCAATCCCCATGGCCGGGTACAAGTGCTCAGGTATCATAAAATGAAAATTGGGAACGATTTACCCGAGTTTATAAACATAAAACAACAAAAGAATCCAATGAAACAAATCTGGATTTTTCAAACCAAACAATGTTCTACAGAAAATTAGAACTGAATTACATATTCTAAAACAACTCAACAAGACTATAAAAAAGGAACAAAAAATAGAACAGCCCAAGAACCTCAACATGGAAAGAGGCATTGCCCTCAAGCCATCTCCACAACACCGCATCATGAATGACCGGTGAAAACCCGAACTGTTGGCGCAAATGTTATACCAAAACCTGTGACAAAAAAATAACCAAGTCTACTTACAACCAAGGGTGTAAGTAGGGTGTGATACAATTCCCATTAGGATACAACCATTAAGAGATTCCCTGTGATAAACAATCAAAGATGAAAAGCATGCAAGTTTTCAAAAACATGTAATTTATAGTTACAATTTCTAAAAGATGCAACTTAAAAAAACAGTTTTCATGTGGGATAATTCAAAGAATCAACACTTTTAAACTAAATTCAAAAGCTACTGATTTTTCCAGCCAAATATACCGTATTCCGAAAGTAATTATAAAAGATCTAATGAGAAAAACCAATAAGAAATAACCCCTAGGCACTAGCTAGCTGTGGGTCCCAGGTACCTCGTATCTCGGTGAGAGTAACGACAAAAATTATCCATTCTCATGCACGAGCCACTAGTAGGGAACATACCCATAACCTAGTGGTCCCCAATCATCATCATCATAGTTTAGTTAGAGTTGTAAGCATCAATCCTGCTAAGTGAAACTGAGGCCAAACCCCACGGATTCACTAGCATACTAGTACACATCCACCCACCTAGATACCCGGGTTTTCCCTTTGTGCTCAAACAAGTTCAACAAGCCAAGAAATATACTTTTCACATGAAAATATCACTTCCACATCACACATTATCCAAACAGCCCCATGAACATCACACAAGTCACAAATTTAACTTTTCATTCAAATTCATTTTGAAATCAAACTCACACCAAAATATCCCACAACACTTTTTTCATAACATTCACAATCCAACACATCCTTTAACAATTTTATAAAGTCCCTAAAAATATGAAAAACATCACATAACAGAACTATTCACATCTAAAATGGTTCATTTTAAAGTATAAACAATCCAAAACATTTTTCCAAAATGGTTTCACCTCTTACATAAATCATTAAACCACTCAAAACTTTCATAAAACAATTCTAAATAGTGTACCAAATCATTTCAAATAAAACCCATTTCAAAACCATATTTCAAGGACAAAATCACATCAATACAAATTCAAAACAGAATTGGAATCCTGAAAAACATTTATTAAAAAACCCACATGTCTTATACAAACACCTCAAACAATAGTACAAATGATCCACATGAAACGCACACGTTTTCAAAATCACTTTCAAGAAGTACAATAAAGTTTTACACCTTAAACCCTTAAAAATCTCTTTAACAACTAGTGGCACACCAATACCCCACCAAATCATAATTTTCATCCCAAACAAGATTTATTAAACAAAATTCATATGTTATAAAACAATCCCAAACAATATCCAAAGAGTTGCACATGAAAACACCAAATTTAAAGCTAAAATGAAACTATAAAAACAAATGCTTTACTAAATCCAACATAAACAGTTCACTCACCATACACAACATTTTAGTAATATTAATAATAATTAATTCAATCAAACTAACTCATCTAGAAATGTTTACACATGGAATCACCTACCTTTTATGATGAAACCCTCAAAACATGGTGCAAAACATCAACAGCGCCACCGCCGCACCTCAAGGAATATAAATCCAGCCCTAGACCACAATATATGACCAAAAGGACACCAAATAAAACCCTAGTTTCGAACCTCAATTTCTGGACATGATGAACTTATTGAAAGGATGAAAGAAACCGTAAGGAAGGGGAAGAAATCAAGGAAAGAAACACTTACTTGAAACATCTTGAATAAAACGAACCAAAATCAACCAGAATCATAATTTTAAAATAGATAAAAATTTAATTGATATTCGAACAAGAATGATAAGGTCATGTAGGAATTGGATTTGTGGAAAAATATTAAGAATAGAAGGAGTTATGAAAGGATCAATTTACCTCTCCAAAATCTGGATGATTTCTGCAATCTAGATAGGTTTCGACTATTTTCGCGATTCTATAGAGCTCCAAATTATGGTAGGAGGGCATGGGGGCGCGCCTTAGGTAAGTGGTCTTGGGTGAGAGTTGTAATCACCGAACAAACGCAATTATTGAAGGAGATATTAAAAAATTAAAATTTATTTTCAATGAAGAAAATGGGTTTTCGGGCAGACCCAATTCCCTAAATAAAAACCCATATCCACCATGATTATGGATTTATAAATAGTCCAAATAAACATGGTGGTGTTAATATGTCAGGGGATGACAATAAGGAATTTTAATGGATGAAAAAGTTTGAAAAATGAAGAAGTTATAAAGGAATCAAAAATTATTTTTAAATCTAGAAATGGGCTCATGGTTTGGCCCAATTCATAAAAACTCAACCATTCCTCCATAAATTCTTGGGAAACCCTCAAAACAAAGAATGAATGGAAATTAAATGGAAATTAACTTTAAAATATATCATGTATGTGACACATACTCATGAACGTTTTTTTCTTTTATTATCATATTGTATGGTAGTAAGTAAATGTCATATATTTATCTACATAAATATATATTATTCTAGAATAATATTATTTAATATATTTCATACTTAATCAATAAATATAATTATAAAAAACTCTTGAATGGTGATTTTTGGAGATGAATCTAATAACGTCGTGGAGATAGTAAGATGTATGTATGCACGAGTGACAATATCAGGATATCAATGATCAAACAGTGTTAATTGTTTGGTATATTATATATATATAATTATTTTAAAAATATATTAATTATTTAAATTAATTATACTAATTATTATACACATCCTAATAATGAAATGTTGAATAACAAACTACACAACAACGTGGAGACAGTAAGTCGTACGTACACACGTGTGGTGAATTTTTCATTCATAGGATAGATAGAATAATGGATATTGTTTTAACATATATATAATAAACTTTAATAATGTATAAGGTACTATATATATTATAATTTATGGAAATAACAATGAAATAAGATGTGGAATAAGAAAAGAACTTTAAAAGTGGTGATGAAATAATTACCTCTTTTTCAGGTGTTTCCTTTTGATTTGAAAGAAGGGGCTCCATAGGATGGCTTTTGGATCAATGTAAGGCCTATAAGTTGAATTTAGGGTACGTGGGAGGATATTTGTGCAGGGTTTAGCTGAGACAAATGAATTTGGATGTGTTATGTTAAGAGAAGGGAAGTACCCTTTTATAATAGAGGTGGGGAACATATTAGAGAAATTTGAAAAATTATTTTATTATAAAATCATTTGTGATATATAATAGCTCAAAATTTATTAATTTAGAGTATAAGGTGGTATGGGTAAAAATAATTTCAAACAATATATTTTAGACATGTTTAGGTCACCACGATAACCTTATAGTTTTGTTTTAACCCTTAGTTAAATAGTTTAACATTTACCATGTCTTCTTTTATTATTATAAAACATGGTCAATAAACTTACTATAAAATTCAAAGAGAACCCCAAGTGGATAATGAATGACATATCTATCATTATATATGTCCTTTTTCCAATCCTTATATTTTTAGGACTATAATTTAATATAATAAAATAGTATTTTTTCTAAAAACTCATTTATGTCAATTTTGAAAATATTTAGTATTTGGTTTTGTTAAAGTCATAAAAACACGATTAAAACAAACAAAATTCATTAAATCAACCCAAACATGTCATATTATCCTCGAAAATTCGTGTAATGCATAAAAAGACTCAATTAAATTTTATTTTATTATCTAAAACATCAATTATTTTAGTCATTCATTAATAAGGTAGTTACTACATCATCATTGTGTCATAAATAAATTTAATTATAGAATGTCTAATATTTATAAATAAAATACCATTATGTAAGACATATTTTTATATTGATAATGAATATTTATATTCAAATTTATATTATGTATAACCCTTTATTAAAAATTGATTGGTTACTAAAATTAGAATTATTAATTTAAACTCTTCATTAAATAAAATATCATAAATATCCTAATCTAATACATGTGGATAAAAAGGATCTTATTTTGGTCCTAAGGATGATTATGGTTGAAATACAATTAAGCAATCAAAATAGGACATTTTATTGGGTAATTTTAATATATTTTTCCTTTAATTTCACTATTTTATTTTAAATTCAATTCATAAAAGCAGTAAAATTTTGTTTTATTCAAATTTTTAAATGTGCCTTGAAGGTGGGTGGAAGATAATAAATAGTTCAATAAAATTTTATATATCTAATCTTATTAAAAAATGACTCCAAATAATTATAATAGACTAATATAGGTATTATATATCTATTTTTACTTTCAAATAAATTTAAATAAAATTATTAATTATTTAAATAAAAAGTTAATTTTGAATAAATAACACAATTATTTTCACTATTCATAAAAAATTGAAACATTTCAGAAAAAACAAAAAAATTAACCCAAATATAATTTTGGTACATAAAATTCCAAAATGATATCTTTTTTACAAAATTTATAACATATAAGATTCATTTATTAATTCAAAATTTATTCCCTTTGTCAAAACCAGAATGCAGGATTTTAAAAAAGTAAAATCCATCAAAAAAATTGTCTGTGTTTATGACCAATTTAATTGGTAAATTACATAAAAGACCTAAATTATATGAAATGATAAAATTATAATAAATTTATTCTTTAAAACCATTTAAATTAATAATATATACCTATAAATCGTTTCAATTAAAAAGTTGTTTTCAATTAAAATTAAGTATTTTTTATTATTAATCAAAATATAAAAGTTATCAGAAAAGTACAAAATATTTATACAAATTATATTTTTATATCCCTCTTATAAAAAATAATTTAAATTTCATTAAATTGAATCTATAAAATTTTCCAATATTTGATTTAAAAGGGATTTCCATTAAAAGGTGGAAAACATCATTTTTTAAAAATACTTCTTTTATCTGAAAAATTGTATTTGTCCTTATATTATGTTAAATAATCAAAAAATATTAATGTTAAAATTATATAGTATATATATATATATATATATAATTAAAACTTTTGTTAAAAGTATTCATAACCTATTTTTAAATGACTAGTTTGATAGGCCATGAAGCAATTTAACTCGATGTTGTGTGTGACACAAGCTATTGAATTAAATTAAATATATAATGTATTATGAAATATTGGAATGTTACATTCTCGCCTCCTTAAATAAATTTAGACCTCTCAATATTAAATTTTTCTTTGAAAATAATAGATGAAAATTGAGAATACAAATGTGGGAAACCCACATCCAAAACAGGGTTAATAAAAATTAGTCTTAATAAGAGGGAATGGGAAATGAAAAATCACCACCAAATTATGGTTTTGATTAGGAGAAAATTGGTGGAAATTATAGAGACATAGTTGTAAGAAAAATTTAAATATTTATAGGGTGTTATTGAGGACATCAATCACAAAAAAGTGAACAATAAATGGAAAATTGGGGGCCTTAAATCCATAAATCAATGATGATTTAGAATTTAATCAGTTCAACAAAACATATGGTTTTAGGATAACCCATTTTTTGGTTTTATGTTCCTTTCCGAAATGTATAAGAATTAATTTCTTCATCTAATGAGAAGAAAATTACTTGAAAAATAATGTTCCATCTATTAAATAATTTCTATGACAAACTCATCTTTCACTCCAAAATGATAATTGAACTGAAAAATATTGGATGTTACCTAATTTTATAGAATATAAAAAAATATAAATTTATTATTCATATTTCATACTATTTAAAAAAAACTACATTATAAAAACTAGGACATCACATTGGCCAGTGTCAGGTGATTCACCATAGTCGCCCATCAGTTGTGGGTTCAACTCTCATGGCCTTACCTGACATGACAAGTTATCACCCAACCTTCGAGTTTTCATTTTTTATCAAATCCAAAATAATATTAATAAATTATTTAACCTTAAAAAATATTATCCATTTTCAAACATAATCCATTCCACCATTTAGGCGTATCCACAATACTTAATTCCAAACTCAAAGTCCCAAATTTATATGGTAGGTCACATAACATACATGTGAATACCTTCATCATGTATTCTCTTAAAACATGGTAATAAAATGAATTACTAAAAAACCACATTGAATATGTTCATTCTTACGCATTCCTTATGTAAAATATAGAATACTAGATATACTACTTAAATCCAAAAATGTTGAAAACTCTCACAATGATGGAATAAACAAACAATTAATTAGTTTCATGGATGTTAAGAATATCCAATATAATTTGTCCAAATCAATAATTTCTTATTCTGAAATGATTATCTCAGTTTCAAAAACATATTAACAGTTATATTTCCTCCAATTATATATTTTACTAAAGGATTAACTAGCTATTGAGTCACATTTCTTAGAACCATATAATCTCAAATACCCAATGAAATAACATTGCAGTACAATCCTTTTCAATTTAAATAATTTACATAACCAGTACATCATTGATAAAACACTCAAATATCATAACATAAGAACAGTAGTCATTCATCTTCATTTGTGGTAGTATCATCACTTTATTTTTATCTAATAACATCCTTTAGGGAATACTATGATGATTTGGAAATTAATTCGTGGAGTGTCCCAACTCCTTGTAGATGAATCATTGCACATTTGAAATCTCTTTCATACCATTTAAATGACGAACATGGTGCTTTTATTCTCCACACTTATAAAATATTCCCATTAAATTGAAGCATTTATCAAGTTGATTTTTTCTACAGTATCCACATGTGAGAAAATCTATATTTCCCTTCTTCCCATTATATGATTTATTTTCAATCATCTTCTTTTCATTCATCCCTTCAAAGCCATTAAACTCATTGAATTTCTTACATATCTTATTAACACATCATACTATTTCATCATATGGTGCGGATACGTGGTAGACTATTTACCTTCTAAATGATGTCTTAAGACCTCAAATAATATAATCCTTATTACTCTTGGATCATGCGTATTGCTAGTGTTGACATTATTTCTACTCAGAACCATTTCTAATTAATGAAATAAACTAGGTTAGATCTTATCATATTGTATAATCCAAAAAATGGAAGAATTATCAACATTAACTGAATATTTTCACACATCTAGTATCCTAAAAATGGTTCTTTATACATATATACAAATGAATATTTCATAATTTTTTGTATATAAAATTTTAATTAACCTATGCATTTTTACTAGGCGTGTCGAACCAGGTGGGTAGTAAGGCCCATTATCGTATACCAGGATAACTCGGGTCAAGCCCGAAACTCCTTGTCAGATTTTTCACTCCTATGTACATTTGTACAAGAACCATGTCCATGTATAGTATCTAGAGAATTATGTATTTCTTGGAAAAGCCACATAATATCTATATTACAATTTTTATCATGTTGTTCTATACTAATCGTCAAATTCTATTTTAGGGTAATGTTTCCAAATCATAATTTATTTAAATATAATTTCCATGGTTATTGCTAACTTGTCTGATTCGAACTGTAACACCCAGAACCTAGAAGCTTGGAGTCGGTGCATTATTTTATTACAAATGCATGATTACAAGGGATCATATCTTGAAGCACTGATCCTTTTAGTAGTCTTGGAAAATAGAATATATACATGAACCTTACATTACAATTTCAAAAATAAAATATAACATAGATAATACATTGTTAATTCCTTTATTACCCAAGCATAAACTTCCATATCAATCATAATACACTACTTCAAATCCTTGAAAAAAAAACATATGAAAGGGGCGAGCTCAGAAGTTTTGTAAGGGTAAATAAATTAGTGGAAGCAATAAACACTTAAGGAAAGATGTGTAATAAAAACAACTTCCTTTTAAACATAAACATTAACATAATATGGAAAAAATAAATCAAACATTACCATATACACATGCACATATATATTCTACTAGTCAAATAATCACATGTAATAACTAAATTAATAAATTGGGAATACATAATGTAGGACGTCATAACAACATTGTCAAGGCCTCATGCCACGACTACAAAAAAAATTTGTAAAGGCCTTATGTAACGACACTAATTTGTCTCATGATAACTACTGATACATAGAGAGGATATAGTGGGCCCCTCCCCTCAGTTATTATGTCCAATGTATTCCTCATATTAAAAAGGGGGAAACCTAATATAAACATTCTTACTAAAACTATCATACAAAATGTAATGTCTTTAACCATAAACCATGAATGGTATAAAAATATCACATTGATAGCCAAAAATTTAATAACTCAGTCAATATAATATTGAAGATATTATTATTGTAAATAAACATCAATAAATAATAATATCCAATAAATAATGTTTACATAGTTGAAAATAATCAATAAAACTATATGAGAGAAATACCCCTTTTCATAAAATCAATTAAAAGTATTCCAATTTATAAGGGAAGATATTTAAAAGAGATTTTTGAATAAATGTGTCCCATAACACTCTGAAACATTTGAAAGAAATTAAAACTTTAAAAAAAATAATGTCCACATAAATAAGTCCTTAAAATAATTTTGAAAACATCGAAATTAATTAAAAAGATTTAGAAAAAATAAATATTTATAAACAATTAAAATCTTGATCTAGTTATGGATCCCGTTACATAAAACCATTTAATATACCTTTTTAATTTTTTTTTTAAAATGGACATAGTTGATAAATATGTCATAGTTGATACTAAAAGATAAAAAATCATAGGTAATAATGAGAATGAGGAAAAACCCTTACCTAGTACTTTCCTTTAGTATAGGGTATGTTTAGCCTCACGTATAATGACCATAGTATGTAATTAAATTATAAAACAACCATATTAATTTTTTTATGTCATATATGATGCATTTATGAATTTATACTACCCATTTAATAATAATTTTCTTGTTAAAGTAACATTTTGGGTAATAATCGCTTTCTTTATCATACATGTTTTAAATTGTCATTCTTGATCATATCAAATAGATCATGATTTACATTCATCCAGAATATAAAACATCATTTATATATCATATATATTCAGAATATAAATATTTTTAATAGATATATTTATTAAATGGAAACTTCATTCATGGAGACGGTATTCCATATGTATGCATGGAAAATGTTTCTATTTTCTTATCATATAGTATAGAAGAATGTAAACGACATATATTTATCTAAATAAATATATATTCCAGTATAAATCTTATTTCATATATCTCATAATTAATCAATATATATATGTAAAATATCCTTGAGTGGTGATCGTTGAAGGTGAATCTCAGCGTATTGTGGATAAGGTAAGATGTACGTATGAATGGGAGAAAATATCATTCATTCGATGGTAATACAGTGTTTAATTGGATGGTATATTATATATAAAGAAAAATTTCCATGTTATATTAATTATTTAAATTAATTATACTCATTATTATACCCATCCAAATAATGCAGTGTTGAATAACAAACTACACCACGACTAAGAGGTGATAATCTATACACACACACGTATGGTGACTTTGTCATTCATAGGATGAATAGAATAATGAGTATTATTTTACCTTATTTAAAATAACATCTTAGTATGCAAAAGGTACTAGAGATGTTATTTTAGTATAGAAATAATAAAGAAAGTGGAATTGGATGAAGAAATGAACTTTGAAAGAGGTGATGAAATAATTACCTCTTATTCAGGTGTTTCCATTTGATTTGAACAGAAGAGATATATAAGATGGGTTTCTGATGAAATTATGGCCTATAGGAAAATGTTAGGGTAGTTGTGAGGATATTTGATCAGGGTTTGGCTTAGTCAAATGGATTTGGAGGTGTGATGTTAAGATAAGGGGAAGTAAACTTTTATAAGAGAGGTGAGGGGCGCTTTAGGCAAAGCCTGAAATATTATTTTATTATAAAGTCATTTTCAGTTTATAATAGATCCAAAGGGATTTATTTTGAGACTATGAAGGTGATGGGTCTATGTACATATAACCAATAGGTTTTATAAATGTTTATGTCACCATATTAACATTATATTTTAAATTTAACCTTTTGTTAAATAGTTAAACTTTTACTATGACTTCTTGTATTATTATAATTCATGGTCAATAAAAATACGATAAAATTCTGGGAGAATCTAAAGTGGTACATTAATAATATATATAATTATATAAGTCATTTTTGGAACCTTATATTTTCATAAATATTATACAATTTAATAAAATTGTATTTGTTTTAAAAACAGATTTATGTCAATTCTAACACTATTTAGTATTTGTTTTTTTGAAAGTCATAAAAACATGATTACTTCGAAAAAAATCCATTTAATCAACCCTAACATGTGATATTAACCTATAAAATTAGTTTAATGAATCAAAAATCTCAATTTAAATTTATTTAAATATTTATAACATCTATTATTTTAGTCATTAATTAACAATGTTATAACTACATCATCATTGTGTCATAAATATATTTAATTATTTAATTTCTAAAAATTTAAAATAAAATACCATTATATATAAAATATTGTTATATTCATAATGAATATTTAACGTTTAATTTATCTTAGGTATAACCCTATATTAAAAATGGTTTAGTTATTTAACTTAGAATTTGACACTTTTAAGTCTTCTTTAAATAAAATATAATAAATGTCTTAATCTAATCCATGTGGATAAAAAAGGTCATATTTATGTAATAAGGATTATATTGGTTGATATACACTTATCCAATAGAATTAGGAAGTGTGATAGGATACTGTTAATTTTACATTTACCTCTAATTGCCCTATTTACATTTAACTCTGGTTAATAAAATTCAAAACATACAGTTCACCAAATTATTTGCTTCTGATTGAATAGAATTTTACTTAATGATATAAACCATTTATCTCAGGGTTTTGAAATTAAATTCATTGAAGTGGTAAAATTATGTTTTATGCATATTTTCAAATTTTCCGAAATGGTTGGAATAAGAAATTATATATTTCAATAAAACTTTATATATCGAATATTATTATAAAATGACAACAATTAATTACATTTTAATAAAAAATTTATTATGAATCTTTTTTTATTTAAGTTGAATTTAAACAATAATATTAATTATTAACACAAAAAATTCATTTTTAAACAAAAATGTAGTGTTTTCCCGATTCATCAAAAATAGAATGTTTTCAAAAAGATACAAAAAAGTAACCCTAAGATAATATTGATATTAGAAATTAAATAATTATGTCTATTTAACCAAATTTAAAACATTGAATATGTATTAATTAATTTAAAATTAATTCCAGTTTTCAAAACCAGAAAGCGGGTTGTTTTTAAGTAAAAACTACCAAACGGTTGACATCTGTTTATGTCCAATTTAATCGATAAATTAAATAAAATGAATATTTTAAATGAAAAATTATAACATAATTATAACATAGAACCACTCAAATTCATAATTTAGCATTATAAATTTTTTCGATTAAATTTTTTTATCAATTAAAATTAATTCTTTTTTACTATTAATCTAAATATGAAAGTTATCCGAAAATTAATTTTTTTTCCAAACTAAATATTTATGTCCCAATTCAAAAAAAAATTTAAATTAAATTTAAAATATATAAAAGTGTCTAATGTTGGATTTAAAAAGGGGTTTCCATTAAAAATCGGAAAATTGCATTTTTGAAAAATACTTCTTTTATATGTAATATTTAATTTTCTATTATGTTATGTTTTTGAAATAGTAAATATGAATGTTATAATTATATAGGATATATATAATATTCAGAATGTGGTTAATACTATTCATAAAAGCATTTAAAATGGCATGTTTGATAGGTTGTGATGCGCTTGAACACGATGTTTCATGTAGAGAAAGATCTTGAATTATCTTAAATAGATAATGTACTATGAAATATTGCGGTGTTGCAATTATGGTAGGGTGAAAATATTTTCTTTCTGATATAAGTGTTCGATAATCTATCCATGTGAAAATTAAAGAGGCAAAATTGTAAGATATGGTACTTCAGAAGAATGTTAGAAATGTTCTTAGCTTTTCCATTGAATTTGGTGGAATGATAAAGTCTAGGAACTATGTATGTAATTCATATATACCATATTTGAATGTGTATCAATTGGATTTGGCTCATAGTTCACCATTATCTACTCATCTTAGATGCATGAAGATGTATGGTGGTCTGAAATATTATTTTTGGTGTATTGGAGTGAATTTGGATATTGTAGAGTATTATCTCTATTATTAAAATTTTTGTGTGTTATAGATGAGAGAAAAAATAAATATAGGATTTTACAAGAATTTCTCATACAATAATGGAAATGGGGAAACATCACCATTGATATATTTGATATCCCAAAAATGTCTAACGACTATAATAATATTTGGGTTATAGATGATCTCATTAAAATTAAACACTACTGATTAAAATTAGATAATATTTCTTTATTTATCATCTTTCCAAAATTTATATTAAGTATGTGATAATGATTCATTTTGTATAAAATTCAGTTGTATCTGGTTGATATCTAAGGTATATCTTGATTTTGTGGTGATGTATTTTGTTGGATTTAGATACAAGGTTATGTTTCATTACTACATATTTTCCTTAAATATAAGGGGTCCATCTTAGATAAATATTCAAAAACTGTAGTATATTTTGATATCATGTTTTATGTATTTCAAAATTTATGGGGATAAAAACCTTCCCCTAGTCAGGTTTTCATATAACAATAACATTCACTAGAACATTAATAATTCTTCCTATGAATATATCCTTATAATGAAGCATAAAACTACAATATATTAGGATAAATATGGATTTAGAATGATATTGGTAACTGTGATATATAATGAAATGAAAGAGAATTTTAGAGCAACTCAAGAACACACAAGTCATCACAAATTAAAATAACTGTTATACTGATAATCATCAATGACATATGATGTTCATTTTTTGGTTACAAGGTGTTTCAATAAATATGGATATGGAATATTGTTATGAAATTTATAAAGATAGTAAATTTCATTCCTATGTATATTGAATCATTTTAGATTCTTTATAATGTTTGGACAATATCTAATCTCTTCACACATCCACCGAAGCTCTCCCAATTCAATGTAGTGTTCCTTGCTTATATTAGGAGAATGTATATACCTAATACTTAAAATGTACTAAACACAATGGTTATACCAAGGGAGAAATATATATATTATGAAAAAAGGTTGGATAATCGTGACCATATAGAGAACATGCTATGAAAAAAAGACCACTCAACTTGTTAACATTTTGTAAAAAACAACTAATTTGATGATTCTATATGTGTACATATGGATTGGATGAGGAAAATTTATCCCAATTTGTTTTTATCATAGTAATATAATTAATATGGTGAAATTCATTTAAATGTTATAATTTAACAACACTATAATTTATTTTATATTTCATTTTAAATTAATTTATTCTCTTTGGTAGTTTTTGATACGTGAAACACCGAGTCGGAATAAATCACAATGTATGGTATCATTATAAAGTAATTCTTAAATTGGAGTGTACAAATAGTAATAACTAATCTTTGAAGAGTATATGTTTTATACATTTATAAATTTAATTCAATGGTTATAAATTTATAATAAATTAATATAAAAATAATGGACAATAAAAGTAATGGGTTTTCTAAAAAACTATTTTATGCACATATTGTGTTTTTTCAAAATAAAAAAAACTGATCAATATTTTTGAATATTTCATAATATTTATATATTATAAATTTAATTAAATATCGTATAAATCATCTAATATTTTCTTTGGTTACGACATGTGACTAAACCCATTTTCATATTAAAAACATATTTTTTCAGAAAAATTGTTTTTCCCATTTTGTATACTGTTTTTTAAATTAATTTTTTTATATTTTAGATTATTTATTAGTAAAATTAAAAAAATTATTAAAATAATAATATTAAAATTATCCTTGATTTAGTTTTTAAGAATTTTATAAAAAAATAAATTCTTCAATGAATAGTTATAAAATGATTTTTATTGAACTTTTTTAGAATTTTAAAGCATTTACAAAGTTCAATTTCTTTATAATGATTTTTTATAAATTTATAATTAGTTCTATTAAATTGAATATAATCAAATTTTTTGTCATTGGAATCAATTTTTTGTAGATTTTTTATATACTTTTTTTAATAATTATTAATACATTTTCTTCCTAAAACATATTTTTTATCGTAATTATGGGTTTAATTTTAAATTAAATCATACCACTTTTGAGAAATGTAATTTATAAAGAGATTTACATACTTTAAATAATTATAATTAATACTAGGTAATACTGTAACCTTAATTTGTTTCATAACGAATTTCAAATGGAGTAAAACTAGTTAGTACAATTTTCATTTAAGTGGGTTTACCTAGAGGGTTAAACAAAATGATAATTGTGTATTTTATAATTAAGAAAGTCTAAATAATATTTTATATCAGTATGTATATGCTATCATATCCCCAATTCGAATATAAGGCCTCTTATAATAGTTTGTAGAGAAATACTTTATCATATTTTATTATTTTTTTAAATCATCATGTGTTTCATCTCCCCAAATTATAAAGGACATCGCTCTCCAATTTTATTACCACATAAGAAATCATTTTATCATAAAACAGCAACAAAAATATACTCATTAAATCCCTATCCAGGACCAATAATCCATTTTTGTTTGTAAAACCATTCACCAAAGGCTTCAGTTGTAATGGTAAAGTGGTTTTTTTGTAAAAGTGGTATAGTTTGTAACCATGCATTTTCATATTTTTCTTATTCTACCTTCCTAAAATTATCATAATATATTATGAAATAATTTAAAAATAATGTAATTATACATTTATTTTATTATTTTAATTTCATAATCTATATCAATAACTTCTTCTATTTAATGGGAAATGAAACCCTCGATCATGTGTATAATGGACTACCGTCTTACAAATCGATACAATTCATTTTCCATAACCACCTATCAAAGATCTATATAATGATATATTTAATGTATATATATTATATTTATGTCATAATAATACTTATATGATTTTAATATCACATATATCTAATTACCTTCCAATCCTCTAAAAAATTATATTGACGTTCACGTGTATGTGTGGAAAATTCCCTCAATGAGGTATTGTGATACCTCCTTAGAATTATTTAGACATGGATCATAATATTGATAGATTTAATAAGGAAATATGACATATAAGGCATGATTTTCTTTCATAAAAGTTTATTTTTTATTTAATTTTTCTTCTTTCTATACTTCTAAAAAATTGAAAGAACATTCATGTGTATGTACGACCTACTATATCCATGAATGGTATTACTCATTTTTATGTCAATAATTTTTATAGATGATTATAAATATTTATATAATTGGTATATAATATATTTATATTATGATTTTAATTCTTTAGGTGATTAAACTATTATCGGACTATAAGGAGCAAAACTACCAAACTAAAAAATATAAGAAAATGTAAGCAATTATTACGATTAACAATGATTTTTATACTGAGTTTTTTATAATGGTATGACAAAAGGTTATATTTAACTCAAATAAGGCATGATATATATGATTTTGGTTTTATCATATAAATATAATAAATATATATTTATTATCACGTTGGTATGAACATATACAATGGAAATAGGACATCAGGTAAGCGATTTTCATCTCACCTTTACTTTCATCAGACACATGCCATAATCACCACTTATTTAGTTTTTTTTTATTTTATATACTACTCTTGAATTTATTTTATGGTTATTATAATGAAAAATATGGGATAAGAATATCTATAAATGGTTATTTATATCATGGGTCACACAAGAAAAAATTTACCAAATGGATATGAAATTGAAATTATTATCCAATTGTCAATTGGGATAATTATTGATTATGATTTTGTTGATGAAATATTACGATGGATCTCTCAGGAAACTCATGATTTTTTCACTTATTGTGTCTCAATATTCCAAAGGAATGTTACTAAAGAAATCAAAAATTATTTCTATCTTTGGATGGAAATAATTTTTCATCAATATCCATGATTTCTAAAAATGTTTTCAAGAATTTTATTAATATCCCACAATGATTTCTTAAATTTCCTTTTACAAATGTTTTATTTTAAAACAACTAAATTGAATATTCATATGTTTTTTTTAATGATTTAATTTTTTTATTTATAGAATAAATGAAAGTAATCTTTTTTTAATGTAATTTTCCCACATTATGAAAATTCAATTAACTGAGAATTCATTTCCATGTTTGAAAGGTTATATTAAAAAATGATTTATTTAATATATCCTATAATTTTTAAAATTTATAAATAATTTATTTCAATGTTGAAATTATAATTTTTCTCATGAAATTATCATATTAAATTTTTAAATTCATTATCATTATATGATGTATTCCTTTTATGTTTCATAATCATTAATATAGATACGATCAATGAAACTATTAATCACAGATATTTTGTGAAATTTGATTCTTAAATAAATTTAATATATTTTATATTTTCCAGTACCCACAATAGTTTATATTTTTATATTAAGTAACTAATTTATTATTTTTCCCACATTTCAACAGAATTAGATTGTCATTCGCTACATGCAACACCGACTTGGCTTGTGTTACACGTAACACCGGGTATCTACGAAAAATAATTTTATTTCTATAATTATTTAAAAGAGATAGTTATAAAAAAGATGTTATTAATAGTAATATAAATATATATAACTAATTATTAAATATTATTTATAAATGTTTTATATAAATAAAAAAAATTGGAAATATAAAATGTAATATTGGTAAAGACTTTATATGATTGAAAATAATTTTTTCACAAATGAACTAGTTTTTATGATCTTCTATGAATGATATTAAAATAAATTTTAGTCACCCATAATGATTTAATTTTTCTGAAATAAACATAATTTTTTAATTCATAATTTCCAAATTATATTATGTTTTATTTTTTGGATTATTCATAGAAACTATATTTTTTCATAAATTGTACAAAAATACTGAATTTTATTTTAGAGATGATTTTTCCTATTTTATAATAACGTAGTTAAATTATATTTTATGTTTGTTTTACGGTAAAAAATGATAAATTATACATTTATTAATCAAATTTCATTTACTGAAACAATTTTTATAATTTATTTTGATTTAAATTCTTATCGAACATTTGAAGAGTCTCACTTTAAAAACACGGTTTCTCACTTCGTCTGCAGGATTAACATTAAGCATAATTTTTCTGATTTTGCATACTGAATTTATAAAATTTACATTAATGTTTTTAATAATTATATTATTTTTATTCTATCATGGTCAACATAATTTTATTACAAAAAATATTATTGAATTTGATTACGATTATGGTCTAATTAATCCAAAAGAGAGACTAAAACATACTCATTTGGGACAAAATATCCCAGTATCTTCTTAAACCCCCATTTTTTAGAAATATTTATTCAATTAGCCAACCATTATTGAGTTTTTATGGGTTTTTAATTATTTTTATATTAAATAGATATGTACATAAAACATGTTTTCAGAAATACCATATGTGTTTGCTCCATCGCATATAAAAGGCCGCCACATCACTCCCTTCTTCTCACATCACAATCCAATTAAGTAAATCCAATATCTACCCAATTAACCTACCAAAATTACTCCACCTCATTGAATCATTCTATTAGGTATAAATCCATTCAAGTAATCCCTTTGGTGCAAACAAAAAGGATTTAGAAAATTATGATGTAGTAATCTTCCACAAGATCATTTCTTCTATTTCATTTCTCTACCACCTCAATTATTTTTATTCCATGAACATGAAAAAATAATTTGTTCCTTATTATTTTGATATTTTTTAATCAGAATGGTTATAATTTCACTTTAAAACACTTCCATATAATGGGTAACTAACTTTTCATTCTTGTGTATAGTGAACTTCCACCTCACGAAATGATGTTGATTGATTTACCTCTACCATAGCTCATGGTTTTCAATTATGGTGTAAAATCTAATTTATATGTAGTATAATTATTAAATATTAATTTATTTTTAGAAATATTATAAATACAACCTTCATTGATTACAATGTTTTTTGGAAATATGATCATATAGTTTTTCGATGTGTGGACAACCACCTCCTTAAAACATTATTATTTGTTCACAGTAAACATAGAATGTCTTAAGGATGGTTTTGGAAACAATAAATTTCATAAATGACATAATAATTTTATATTAATGATATTATATATTTATATAAAAATAGTTAATTGACATTTTTCAATACAACAACAAAACTGGAATGGCAATCATGAGTATGTATGGCTTACTATCTTTATGAATGATGTATTTCAATTAATATTTACAAATTTTATAGATTAATTAAAATATTATCATATTTAATATATATGATACATAAATAATATTTAACATTATATAAATAATTAAATCAAAATCTATTTATTGTGATTAAGAATAAAAATTAAAAACACTTACGATAAACAATGTGGTTATTACCGTAAACACTACTCTAACATGGAATTGTTAATAAATTGGTAATATAAAGTCATAAGTGAATCATATATCTAATTATATATATGAATATGGTTATGTTTTAAATTTATAATAAACATGTATTTATTATATGGGAGGATTTAATGTGAAAAAACAAATCCAAGGCTTAAGGTAAGGACATTTCATCTCACATTTTTTTAGGATACATGCCTTGTTCTCCACACATTTATTTTGTGCACTGTGTATACTGAAAATGAATGAATTGAATGATTATTATAATTCAATTTAGGGGTATTTACATACCCATTTGATGTTATTTATTTCATTTTATTAATGTTTAAAAATATACCAAATTAGTAATGTAATTTTGTCTCAATTTTCTCTCTTTGAGACACATTCCAGGTTATGCACCTATTATTTTGATGAGGTTTATATATAAACTGTTGACATTTTATGTCATTAATATCCATATTTTAATTATATTTTTGTCCATATGTAATTCTATTATTTCAATTTTAATTTTTTAAAGTTACTAAAGTGGTAATGGTTTAGATATTCAATCAAATGGTTTATTAAGATTATTTCTAATTATTCTTCCGTTGATGAAATATTAAGATAATTATCTCAAGAACTCTCATTATGTTTCATAACCTCTTGATATTAATTTTATAACCATGTAATGGTACCATTTCTACAGTATTTTTTATAAAATATAATTGAGAAAAAGTTTTTATGAAAATCTAAAATTATTTCTTCTTTCAATCAGAAATCTGTGTTCATTCAAAACTGTGTTTTCTAATAAATATTTTGAAAAATGTTTTTCTATTATCTAAAGAATATTAAATTAAAATTTTAACTATGTAATACTATAAGTCACCAGACTTATATATTACATAATCTTGAATTCACAATGAAGATCTTTTCATGTTAACAATTTTAGAGAAATAAGCCATAACTATTATATTACATCTAAAAATATTACAAAGAAGAAACTTATACTCAGTATAAATTTTTTTTTCATTAAAAAAACTCTCAAAAGAAAATGATAATTGTTTTCTAGATATTAATCTTCTCAAATTATTTCTTTCTCTTAAACATCCATATATTCTATGAATTTTTTTTCAAAAAAATGGTATGACTATAAAAAGTTATGTAAGGGTTATAAAACATTGAATTAAAATAGTAGTCCGTCAATACATATAAGTCAATGAAGTCATACCATTCAATATTTAAAATACTATAAAATATCATATGATTTATTAATAAAAGATGGAAATCATAAATCAAAAAGGTATTGTGTTTCATCCATAACATAGTTACACTGCATCTTTATCATCTACGTAGGGAGCTACATTTGAATACCCTTCATAGTACATTCACTAAATATCATAGGAGAAACATTAACGTTTACCTCTGTCAGGATAACTAAATCATTGGACAGATATATCAAGCTAACCTTCCCAAGATATATCACGGAACTACCCATATACATAAACAATTCCCATGAACCATAACATAATCATAACACATAAAACAAACATAACTGAAAGATAACATTTCAACATTTCAATCACAATATATCATTTATATATATTGAGAAACCAATCCATTATCAAAACCATTTTCAATGAAAAAATTCTTAAAATACTATATGGTATTTATTTTTTATTTTAAAAACATTACGGATTTTAATGGAAGCCAAATATATAATAATTCTTGTGGTGCCATAATGTTCATTATCACCACGTACGTTAAAAAGAAACATTCCATTTTTTGTTTAGTAAAATGCTACCTAAAAAAGGATTACATTTGAATTAAATTAAATATGAAATGGTTTTATACATAGTATAAAAGAAATCCATGTATAAATCATAATATTCCTCAATTAAAGGAGATTGTGATGAAGTCCTTTACCTCTTGTCCGGCATGACTCGTTCGTCCTTTAATATCCTTTAAATTGGGTAACTCCCATTGGTTTTAACCAAAAAGCATCCTTGAATTGCCTTATGCCTAGGGGAATGATTTTATAAGGGAGTGAAGGGTGTTGTGAGCTTCTTGCAGTAGAGTTTGGATGAACCAAGGGCCTTGAGAGGTGTGTTTAACATGTTAGAGTTGGTTGAATTTATTAGAGGGTGGATGGGCTCTTTAAGAATGTTTGAAAGTGTTATTTTATTTTAAAATTATTTTCTGTTTCAAGAAGTCCAAAACATTTTTAATTCTACGATAAGGTGCATATAAGTCCAAATTAACTCATGCAATAAGTATTGGATAGGTTTTGGATATTTTTTAATCCTTGTCTTTTTTATTTAACCTTTTGTTAACTTATTTATCTTTTACCATGTCCTCGTATATATTCATATTATGGTTAATATATTTTCAATAAAATGACAAGTGACCCAAAATGGATCATTTATTTAATTTACAACATTATTCAAGTAATTTGGCCGCATCTTCTATTTTTAGTATTATTGTATCATTTAATAAAATATTAATTGTTTTAAAATCTCATTTAGGTCATTTTATAAATTATTCATATCAAGCCTTTTAAAAAATCTATATCAACTTATTTTATTCAAAAAACCATAGTTAATAATAAGAGAAAAAGTATTTATTGTCCCTAAAATTAGTTTATGGAAAAATACAATTTCAAAATAAATTTATTTTAATATTTATAATATCATTTATTTGAATCTTTTATCAATGAAGTTATTACAGCATCACCATTATGTCGTAATTAAACCAATTTTTTTTTTCTAAAAACTATGAATAAAATATCATGATGAACTAAATATATTAATCTTTAAAATGAATATTTATAGCCAAAGATATCACTTATATAAACCCACATACAATTTTTTTACTTAAAGATATATGTTTATCTGATTATTGTCATTAATTTGAATTAATTAATATAAAATGTCATTATCCCTCTCATGTGCATCCATGGGGTCCCAATATCGACCCGAGGAATTCCATGGTTGGAAATGTGTCATAAAATAGGATTAGGACAAATGTTATGGTAATTTAATATTATTATAATATTATTTTTTACCATTATTTACCTGATTTACCCTTTAACAACGTTAAATAAAATATTTATTGAAGTTACTATTCAAAATTTATACAAATAAGAGTTACCTATTTAAAAATTTTCTACCTCTCAATTACAAATATAGAATCCATTTTTCCAAATTCAATATACAGAAGTTCCAAAATTTTGATTAAAATTAATTGCCATTGTCAAAACCAAAAAGTGTGTTTTTATGAAATAATAACTATTCAAAGATTGACACTTGTTTATGATCAATTTCAATGTGAACTTACTTCCATAGACCAAAATTGGATTAAATGATAAATATATAACCTATTTAAACATTATAACCAATTAGAAATATAATCTATCTATATATATATATTATATTAAATGGGAGTTTTGAATTAAAATGCATTATTTTTCACTATTCATTAAAAAATGAACATTATATGAAAAAAATAAAATTTTCATCCAAAGTAAATTTTGATGCCTGTATTCTAAGTAATGATATTATTTTGTAAGATACAACATATAAAAGTGAAAAAAACTATATCTAACAAGGTTTCTCCATTAAAATGTGGTAAATCAACTTTTTAAAAAATATTAGAGTATTTATTCTTAAAATTGGATTCATTCACATTTTAAGCCTCTAACATTTTTTTTGGATAAAGGAAAAAACATTTAAAAAACATTTATAATCATATTTTATTTAGTTTTGTTAATTCTTTTAATTAAAATGTCTAGGCATTAACTTCCACGTAAATTATTATTACATTCATTTTTAAGTATGATTCACCATTGTCTGAAACATGATATTTCGGAGAAACCCATTGTTGCTTATCAGATACCCTATCGATCATCGCATCTGATTAAAAGTAAAATAAATATTTATTTCAAAAATATTATAAAATATGAAAATATCATATTTTTTATTTACATAGGATGTTAAATCATTCCCCCCTTTGGGGAATTTCATCCCCTCAATTCTATTCACTTATCAAATAAGTGGGGGTCTTTATCCCTCATAACAGTTTTAGATTCCCACGTTGCATATTTAACCATGTTTTTTTTCTACAAACCATTACCTGATGATTTACATAATTTGTTCAGCATGTTTTCTCTTCGGTCAAGAATCTAGACAGGTTGTTTCTCATAAGAATGCTTATTTTCCAACTGAACTACCATTGGACTCAATACATGATATAGATCCAACATATACATTTTCAATATTGAAATAGGAAAAATATTATGTAACAGGGATAAACATCGAGGTAAATCCAATCTACAAGAAATAGATCTAACTGTCTCTGGGATTTCATAGGTTCCAATAAACATTATAATCAACTTTTCCTACATTTCAAAATGAATAACACATTTCGATGGAGAATCTTTGAGAAAGGCATGATCTCTTCACACAAAAAATATCCTTCCTCTAGTTATCCGCAAAACTTTTCTTCCAGCTCTGAGTTTTTCAGATATGCTTCATGAATCAATTGAACCTTTTCTGCCATCTCTTCTACCAATTTTGGTCCCATCGACATCATTTCACCTACTTCATGCCAAAAATCCTGAGTTTGAAAAAGCTTCCCATATAATACTTCAAATGGACCCATCTACATACTGGAATGAAGACATTTATTATAAAACAATTCAACCAATGAAAGGCTTTCATCACAAATTCATTGGTTATCCATTGAGAATGAACATAACATATCTTCAGATGTATTAATTGTTAGTTCTGACTTCCCATCTGAATGTGGATGAAAAACTGTTCTAAAATTTATTTCAGTACGCAACGACTTATGAAAGCCTTTCCAAAATTTATAAGTAAACATGGGATCATGACCAGATAAATGGAGAGGGTAACTCCATGAAACCTGAATATCTATATAACATACAACCGAAAAATGTTGATCTAGAGACAATGTATCTCAAATGGGAGGGAAATGAGTAGATTTACTCCACTAATCAACAATAACCTAGATTTCATTATTACCTCGAGATGACTTTGGTAATCCAATGAAGAAATACATGGACACATTTTCCCATTTCTAATCTTTCACTAATAAATTCTAAAGCATCCCATTTGGTAACTATCACTCTATTTTAAACTATTAACAAGTCAAACACTTCACAAAAATGTTAGAAATATCACTTTTCATTCCATCCCACTAGTATTACTCCCGAATATATCTATACATCTTAGTACTGACGTGATGAACGAAAAACAAAGAACTATGAGTGTCACATAACAAATCATTCTACAATTTTGGATCACAAGGAACACATAATATCATTCCAAATATCAAAATAAAATCAATATCAATGTTAAAATTAGGAAAAATACCCTTATAAACCAACTCTACCTTTTTCTACAACTCACTATCTTCCTTCCAGGCATATATAATTATGTCTGATAGAGATGATTTCACTACCACCTAAAAAAATAGTGTAATTTTTTACACCAAAAACATCGACGAAATATTTCAAGAAATCATTAATCAAATGATCTTGTTCTAAACATAACATTGTTATTGTAGAATTAGTTTTTCGACTCAATGCGTCAAACACTTTATTTTCCATTATGGGTTGGTAATGAGTAGTGAAATCATAATCCTTGATTAATTCTAGTCATATCCTTTATATCATGTTTAATTATGTATGAGTGAATATATACATCAAACATTGGTGATCTGTAAATATTTCACACTTTACTCCATACAAATTTGGCTTCCAAATTTTTAATGAAAAAACAATTGTAGCTATTTCCAAATCATGGGTAGGGTAATTTAACACATGATGTTTCAACGGACGTGAAGTGTATTCAATTAACTGGTCATTCTAAATTATGACACAACTGATTACATTAAACAAATCAACACTGTAGAAAAAATACGCACTATTTCAGGAAGTAATTCCAAAATTGGATCATTCACCAATAATATTTTCAATTCTTGAAAATAATCATCACATTATTTTTTCCAGATTAACATAACACTTATTCGAGTTATATTATTCAGTGGGCTAGACAACCTTGATGTTTTTTAACAAACCTCCAGTAATAACATAATAAACCATGAAAACTATTTATCTCAGTTATATTTTTGGGTCTAGTCCATTCTTCAATAACTTTTGTTTTATTAGGATCAATATTTTTTCCATTATTAGACAAAATGTGAGGAAGGAATGAAATTTTTTTAACCAAAACACACACTAGATGAATTTCCCATGCAGTTTTATTTTTTAAGGATTGCAAGAGAACCATTAAATAACATTCATCCTCCTATTTACCATTAGAATAAATAAAAATATCATCAATAAACACAACCACAAACATATCACTGAACTCACTAGAAATTATATTCAAATGATCCATGAATATAATAGGTTCATTGGGTAACCCAAATGGCGTAAATAAATATTCATAATGAAAATGTCTAATAAGAAACATGGTCTATGGAATTTTTTCATCCTTTACTTTCAACTGATGGTACCTTGACCTCATGATAGACTTCGAAAAATACTGAGCTCCCCATAGTTGATAAAAAACAAACGATAAGAGACAAAGGATACTTGTTCTTAACATTATTGTTATTAAATTAACTATAATCAATATAAAGCCTCATTGAACATAATATTTATCAAAAAATATTGGAGCACTCTATGGTGATGTGCTAGGTCGAATGAAACATTTATCTAATAACTCTTGGGATTTCTCCTTTAACTCTAAAAATTCAACTTGAGCCATTCGATAAAGGGAGTTTTTGAAAGTTGCTTAGCATCAGGAATTATGTCAACAGTAAATTCATCTTCCTAATTAGGTATTATACCATAAAACTCATCAGGGAACACATTAGGATACTTATTTACAACCATCACATCATGAACATGAATAGTTCCTTTGTTTTCAACAAAATGTACAATGTAACATTCATTTCCATCTTTTACTAGTTTCTCAGCTTTGTGATATGTTATTAAAATTAATCTTTCATTCTTATACACAAACAAAAATTACTTCTGAAAAAGAAACCTCTTTATCTCTATAGTGAATCTTATACTGGTACACGGAGAGCCAATCCATTCCCAAAATAACATGAAACTCTACCAGAGACAAAAATTATGGTTTGCAGGTATATTATTTTTTCACACAAGTACATGAAGGTTCATAGAATTTCTTTATTTCTCTACATATTCTCCAGGTGTTTTCACCATATGTTTAGGATTCATATCCTAAGATGTAATTCCCAATTTACTAGTCTATTTTTCAGAAATGAATGAATGTGCAGAACCTAAATAAAAAAACACATTGGCATAATCCAGATAAACATACAATAAACCTAATACAACCTCATTCGATGGCCCAACATCTAATGAATAATAGGAAATGGATTTCAAAACCCCTTTCTTCATGTATTCTAGATTCCTAATATCATTTAAGTTATTCATTGGATATTCATTTGCATAATGAACCATTTTATTACACATAAAACGTTTTACAGAATTTAAATAGGATTTTGACTTACAATTAAACTTATCTTTTTCAGTGAAATTACGATTATTTTTCCAATTTTACCAACTCAGTAGCACTTAAAAAAGTTCAAAAGACATTCTCCACTGTGAATTTTACCAAAATTTTCACAAAATTAAAACTTATGTTTCTTACCATCAATTTTTTTGACAATATCTTTCCATTCGTCCGCAACCTCGCTATCATATTATGTTGTTTTTTAAAGAACACCTGATCATCGAGAAACACATTTTACACCTTTTAATTAACACCCCGACCCATCTAAACCGGATCTAGTGCATTACTTTTTATATAGGAATTGTAATAAGAAATGGAAATCTAGATGGAATGATCATTTTAGTAGTCTTGAAGAAACAATATATATAAATTTAACTTAAATTACATTGGTGAAGGTAACCGAATACAATACATTAAAAAACTAAAAACTGCATCCACGAGAAGTCAATAAATTATCTCCTATTCATCGCCTATTGAAGGTAGACAATGAATAGGGTGAGCTCATATGATCCGTAAGGGTTAAAAATATCAAGAATAATGAATAAATAATAATCAAATCATAAACAAATATGGCATGGGGAATAACTGAAAAACACACACAATTAATAAACTGAGAAAGGGCATGCATCCATACATTTTTTCATAGTGAAATACATATGGATAGTAATGACTGAAAATGAATAAAGACAATACATATTAATTGGATTCTATGTATCTGGAACATGAAACCACAATACCGTTATAACATTTTAGTTCTATGGGTTGAAACACATCTTATTTTTTGGAAACAAACTCAAAGGGTTTGTCACCAACTGATTTTTATCATGAGACCTACCTGTACATCGAGGGGTTGCAGCGGACCCCACTATCTAGTTCATGTCCAATGAATTATTTATAAATTGACTCAATATAGGCGAAATATTCCAATTCAATATTTTTATAGAGTAGAGTATACGATTTCATCAATATTTCCATAGTAAAAAAACTTTCCGAATAAACACATTTTGTAAAATTTTATAAGGATTAGAAAAAAAACATATCCTTGATATGATATTATGGATATTTAATATGAATATAATTTTTAATGAAAATTGATCTAAAATGGGTAGTAGGTACACCACATAAGGATTATTAGGTGCACAATACAATGTAAGTCACAATAAAATAGAAGTTGAGATAAACTCTCTTACCACAATGTAATCGGTCAAATCATATGACCAGAACATAATAACCCTCAAATGAGTCATTTAATAGAATGAATATAAATTTAATAATGTTATTATATATGCATTGGATGTACACATATACCACATACAAGAAATATTTGGAAAACAATGGAAATATCATGGAAATGAATGTGAGATGAGAAACCCCTAACCTTATGCTCGACTATGTTCTTAGATTGTTTTAATGGCCAGAATAATTAAATTTATCATAATTAGTTAATTAATCCAGAAATTAATATACATTTATTTGATTTATTATACCCTTATTAGGTTCATTCATTGCACTTTTTATGGGTTTAAGAGGTTCAATTTTCGGGTTTTGGAATCATTTGCGTCTTTGGTTTTAATGATTTGTTTACTTGTTTTCATGAGTGGAAGTTCATTTGACATGTCATTAAACATCCATAATTATAAATATATATTATTATTTCCATTAAAAAAATATAAATTATCTTATAATGATTTCGGGTTATATACCATGATGATGATTCATTAGTTAAAAGTTTATTACAAATATTCGGATTAAATTGGACATTTTGTACATAATGAACTTCTTTTGTATTATTATTTTTTATTATGAGTGACTAAGGATTAAAGAACATTAATGAGATGAAATACACATATTATTATCTTGTCCAACCATTATAATGATTTCTTGACCATTAATGAAAGATAAATTGAAGAACGAAACTCTGTCGTCCACAAAGGTTATAAATTGGAACCTCATTTATGTTGATTTCATTTAAAAAAATAAAAGGGGGGAGTAAGAATATTGATGATGGTTCTTCCATTCACATGATATAATTATATTATATTAATGATAATGAATTTTATAATTGTCATTTGGGTAAATGAGGTGAGTATATGGAAAGAAAAGATATGAACATGAAATTAAAAGAAAAGGTGAGAGATCCCTTATGAAAATTCGGCAGCCGAACAGTGTCGCTTAAAATTTCATAAAATCATGTTATTAGAGAAAAAGGGTATCTAATCATATTGAAGTCAAAAGTAAAGTAATTAAAACACATAAAATCAAACGCCAACATATGAGAATGGAAATTTTAATAGATAACAGAATAGAAGTGTCGACTAAAAGAAGAGAATGAAGTATTTCCTTTCCTTGAAGAGTAACACCTAGATCTTGAAGGATGGGACCATGTGGACTTAATAAAACCTTGAGAGGACTGCTATAGAGGTAAAACAACCAGATCATCTAGGATGTGGGATTTTGAATGAAATAGATTTAATGGATGAGTGGGTATTTATAGAAAAATAGATTTATTTTTTAATAATTTGAAAGGGACACCTCATTAGTGGTTTTTTTCAAACCATGGGATTTCCCATGGTATTTTCACATGGTTTAGCCACTTCGGACACCTCATGTCCAATTTCACTTTACAGAAGTCTACCAGAATATTATTGTAATTATTATGTCATTATGATATCATTAAACTACCGAAAACTCAAAAACATTATTTTTACTATTCATGAAAAGTTCATGTATTTTAGAAAAATCCCAAAAATTCACCATAACCATTTTTCGAAGTGTAGAATTAAAAAATTAACTCCATGTTTTGAAATTAATTTTTTATGTATTTGTAATTTTATTTTTAAATAAAATCAATATAAACTGAAAAAATAACAATTTAAAGGTATAATTAGTTTTGTATTCCACTGATAAATTAATTAACATCTCATTATCTTATTAACTTAAGAAAATAAAATATTAAAATTATTTACTATTTATAAGGGTCATATTACTTTTCATATTACTATTCATAAGGGTATATTACTATTAATCAAAAAATCAAGTTGGTTCTATCATACTCTAAGTGACATAGTGGTCACAACTCTAGATGACCTTTTTTGTAATTCAAAACATAGAAGTTGATAATTTATGTTTAATGGATAGGTATTGACTATCTGATAAATAACTAAGAGTTTTTTAAAATATAAACAGTGCTTTATGAAATATAGGCTATGAATAGAATGTATTTAAGAGAAGCATACCATAAAATTTTTGGGGTGTTATATTATTCCCTCTGATATCAAAATTTTCATCCTCAAAATTTTATGTACCAATCCCACCAAAAATATGTGGGTGGTTCTTCTCCATGAAATCCTATAGTCCCCATGTTGATTCTTCAATATTATGGTTCCACCAAATAACCTTTACTATATGAGTTGTTCAATTTCTTAATACCTTCTCCCTTGTGTCAAGAATCCTAAAAGGATTTTCACGGTATGAAAAATCAGGTTCCAGTTCTATTTTGTCATATGTGAGTACATGCATTGGGTCTGGAATGTATTTCATTAACAATGAAATGTGGAAAAATCATGAACTCTAAAGATATTTGCCAACATCACTAAATGGTAAGACACAACCTTGATTCTTTCTAGAACATCAAATGGTCTGATGTACCTGGGGATTAGTTTCCCTTTCCTACGGAACCTTAGGAAACCCTTCTAAAGAGATACTTTTAGAAAGACATGATCTCCCACTTGAAATTCCAAATCATTTATCTAGTTGCCTGCATAAAGCTTCTTCCTACATTGGGCTACTTTAATATGGGCTTGGATTGCCTTCACCATTGCTTTGGTCTCCTCAATAAGTTCTGGGCCAATAGGTTTCCTCTCACCAACTTCGACATAACATGTTAGAGTTCAATATCTATTTCCACATAATACATCATATGGATCCATTTGAATATTACAATAGAAACTATTGTACTAAGACAATTATACAAAGGAAAGTATTAATCCCACATACCAAGGAAGTCAAGAGATCATGACCTCAGCATGTCTTCTAGAGTTCGAATTGTCCTTTCAGACTGTCCATCGGTTTGGGGGTGATATGCAGTACTCATATGAATATCAGTATTCAAATCCTTCTGGAGACATTTCCATACATTTGGTGTAAATTGGGGATCTCGATCAGATACAATTGATAGAGGTTCACCATGAATTCTTACAACTTAATTAGTATACATTCATTCCAGGTGCTCAAGTCTTAAATCAACTCTTATAGAAAAAAAATGTGATGATTTTGTGAGACGATCAACAATTACACATATTGCATCATTCCTGTTAGGTGTTCTTGGTAGTCGAGTGATAATATCCATATTAATGTTATCCCACTTCCACATAGGAATAGGTAGATATTGTATCACTCCTTTGGGATGTTGTCTATCTTCCTTCTATTGTTGACAGTCTAGACACCTTGACACGTAGTCAGCAATTTCCCACTTAATATTATCCCACCAAAAATATTCTTTCATATCTCTGTACATAATGGTGCTACCTGGGTGTATAGAGAAATTTTAGCTATGTTAATTGTCTAATTTAGCCCAGGTATTGACGGAACATATAACCTCTTCCCAAATTTCAAAACTCATTCTTCATACACGATGTCATCCAGTCTCCTATCCTTGACAACATTATTTTTCTTGTGCATATTCTCATCATCATATTGAATGTTTTTTTCTTCTCTAATAAAGATGGTTAAGTAATCATTCGAAAGATAAAAGATGATTCCCCTTCCTTAACAATTCCCATATCCATCTTTAGTATATCCACTAATATAGGATCTCTCTCAATCCTCATTTGAGTCAGAAGTCCATGATCCTTCAGACTTAATGCATCTGGCTCCTTATTCTCCATTCCAAGGTGGTAGTGTATTTAACAATCATAAACATTGAGTATCTCAATCCATCTCATTCTCATCGGGTTGAGTTTTGTTTGTGTGAAAATGTATTTCAAACTCTTGTGGTCCCTGTAAATTTCACATCTTTATCCATGGAGATAATGTCTCTATATTTTTAGAGAAAAGATTACAGATTCTAACTCAAGATCATGAGTTGGGTAATTTTTCACATGGGTCTTCAACTGTGTTGATGTATAAAAAATAACTTTATCATTTTTCATAAGGACTCAACCTAGCACATTCTTTGATGAATCGATGTATATCAAAAATCCTTCACATCCAGATGGAAGAGTAAAAAATTAGATAATTGAACAATTTTATTTTAAATTCATAGAAGAATTCGGTGCACTCTTTTCTCCACACAAACAGAACTCTTTTACGTTTGACCTTGGTTAGCGGGTTATCCAGTCGAGAGAAATTATGAACGAAATGGGGATAGTAACTTGTGAAGACAATTAAACTGCGTACAGTGGTTATGTATGTTGGCATTGTCTAATCCTGGATTTCCTTTTTCATCGCAAGATCAACTAGGATTCCATCCTTAGAGACAATATTTCTTATAAAAGTAACTGATTGAATCCAGAATTCACAATTTCTAAACTTCCCATATAATTCATTTCATCCATGTGTTTTCAGAATAATCTTCAAGTGATCCTCATGGTCCTCATATATTTGTGAGTATACCATGATATCATTAATTAATAACACAAAAAAATTATGAAGATATTCCTTGATAACTCTATTCATTAAATCCATGAAAACAGATGGTGCATTCATCAGTCCAAAAGTCGTCACTGTAAACTCGTAATGCCCATACCTAGTTCAAAATGCTGTCTTCAGAATATCTTCATTCCTCACATGCAGTTGATGTTATCTGGATCAAAGGTCAATCATTGAAATGTATTGATCTCTATGAAGTTGATCAAATAAATCAAAAATTCATGGAATATGATACTTATTCTTTATTGTAATAGCATTTATTTCACTATAATCACTACATAGCCTCGTGGATTCATATTTCTTCTTGACAAACAAGATCGATGCTCCCCATGGAGAAACATTAGGTTGAATAAATTATTTTTCACTCTACTCCTCTAGTTGTTTCATTATCTCCACTAACATAAGAGTGGACATTCTACAGGGGTTCTTTGATATAGGTCTTGCACCAAGAATTAAGTCATTGGAAAACTCAATTTCATGCTCTAGAGGTTGTCCAAGTGAATCCTCTGAAAATACATCAATGTATTATTTCACTATATGCACATATTCAATTTGAAGACTTATTTCCTCACTCATAGATATTGGTTTCTCTTCCTCTTCAATAATTTTATTCAGTAGAGCTATTGGGGGATGGGTCTAGATAAGAATCAGATGGTGAGGTATCATCTCTAATGATAAGAGATTATATTCCATTTTCAATAAACTTAACTTCCTTTTTCCTACAATAATTCTTCACATCACAGTTTGAAAACCAATTCCTACTGGGAATTATATCAAATTCAGTCATTGTTATGATGATATGTTTAGAAACTAAATCAAGTTTATGTGTCAGTAGGGGGACTAGTTAGCATTCCTTTGTTGTAATGATGCATCCCCTAGGAGATTTGACTGATAAATCCTTAATTAAATCAAATTTTACATATCTAATTTTCATTATTATCTAGAAAGATATAAATGAATGCGATGATCTAGAATCAAATAAAGTGTTTACTATGTTTGAGGAAACAATTAAAGTACCTGCCACAAAACCATTAGGAACTTTGACTTCTATGGTTGTAATCGCATATGTTCTCCCTTTTTCTCTTGGCTTTTTCTGAGCCATGTTTCCATGGTGCTTATGAAACTCATTTTCATAGTGTATCATATCTCTACAAATTTAGAATTGATCATTATCAAATTGTTTATTCCAATTTAATTCATGAGATAGATGTCCCCTTTATCCACACTTATAGCAGACTCCCATGCCATTTATGCAACTCCCGAGGTGGTTCTTTCAGCAGCTTTCACATAATGGAAATTTCTTCATTCCCTTGTTTTTCTTTGGTGCTTCACATTTTCCTTGGTTATTAGAGTACCACTTCATATCATGGTTCCCTTTGAACAAATTTGATCTATCAATTTCCTTTTATGTTTTTATGGAACTTGATATAATTTCATCATAAGATGAAATTGATTGATAATCTAGTGCCCTTCGAAGGCATGGCTTAAGACCTTCATAGAAATTATTAATCTTGTCTGATGAGTCATGTACGTAATCTATGGAATACCTGTCTAGCCTTGTGAAGGTAGCCTCATACTCAGTATCACTGTAGTCTTCCCTTTGTTTTAAACCAATGAATTTTCACTTCATTTCGGGTCATTACTCACGAGGGAAATATTTTTCTAAGAATATTTCCTTAAAAGTCCTCCATTCCATATCTTCTATTTCTTCTTCGTCCGTGGTATTCGGAATCCATGAGAACCATTGATCAGCGTCTCACTTGATAAAATATACTACCAGTACTACCATTTCATTTTCATTGTATCCTAATTCTATGAATATCATTTCAAGGGACTTGATCCATTGCACAACAATCACTGGTTTAGTTGTCCAGCTGAAATATTGGGTCTTCTTCCACATGAAACGATCCAACACAGGTGTGAAAATGGTTATTCGTTACAACCTGAGTATGTTTTCCCAATATTGAAATGATCTTATCTGCTCCAACATGGACTATGTTGACTTTCTATATAGGTAGATCCCAACCTATCCCACGAGTATTGATTCCCCTTATTCCATTATATTCCATTTCTAAATAATGGGATACACTATATTAGTTTATGAATCTCAAATATAAAAGAACTAAACATAGATTGAAATTCAATGCATAGATAATCTTATAAACATGGGTTCTCTGAGGAAAAATCTATATTAAAATATTTCATTGTTGATTGTAATGAAAATGTGAATTATCCTAAGAATATACCTTGGGAGTGTCGTAACCAAGATTGCAGCAAGGCCCGTTCTCGTGCACCAGTTCTCGTTCGAGTCTATCTCAAAGCGGTGTTTTTGGGTTTTACCCCTAGATACATCTATGCCAGAGCTGCCTCTACCAGCTCGTATCCAGACATGGATCTATTGCTTGAAATATCCAAATAATCTATTCATAACCAAAATTACCAGACGTTCTTGTATGTTTATCCTCAAATAATACCTTAGGTCTCTGTTCCATAGTATACATTTCCTACTCCAGTTTCCATGTTTTCTAACATACTTCTTTTGATACCAAATATAACTCCCCAAACACCAATAATAACACCAAGACCCCTATAGATCGGAGACTGTGAATTACTTATTATATTGGCATGGTTATAAGGAATGAAAATCTCAATGGAATGATCAGTTTCATAGTCTTTAAGAAACTAGATACATAAATATAATTGAAATTACATTGGAGAAGGTTCCAAAATACAATACATAACAGAAACTAAACACTAAATCCACAAGAACACAATAAATTATCTTTTATTCATCACCTGTTGATGGTAGAAAATGTAAGGGGTGAGGTCAAACACTCAGTAATGGGTACAAATAGCAGAATCATGAATCAATAATAACTGAATCATAAACAAATATGGTATGGTGAATAAATTAATAACACATTCCATTAATAAACTGAGAAAGGTCATGCATCCATAGATTCTCTCATAGTGAAAACCTCATGGATAGTAATAAAAGAAAATGAATAAATAGAATGATTATTAATTGGACATCATGTATCTGGAACATGATACCATAACACTGTTAAAATGGTTTAGTTCTCTGGGTAGAAACCCATTTATTTTTTGGATACTAACTTGAAGGGTTTGTCACCAACTATTTTGTCTCATGAGACTTCCCGATGCATCGAGGGGCTGTAGCGGGCCCCACCCACCACTGCATGTTCAAAACATTCATTATATAAAGATTCAATACAAGAGAAATATTCCTTTTCCAAATATATATAGAGTAGAGTATATGGATTCATCAATATTTCCATAGTTAAAATAACATTCGAAATAAACACCGTATGTAAAATAGTACATGGTTTAGACAAAAAATACTTATCAATGATACGATATTATGGATTTTTAATATTAATATAATTTCAAATGAAAATTGATCTCAAAATGGAATTAGGTACACAACATAAGTATTATTAGGTGAACAATACAATGTTAGTGACAACAAAATAGTAGTTGAAGAAAAGTCTCTTACCACAATGTAATCGGTAAAATCATATGAAAAGAACTTAATAACCCTAAAATATGTACTTAATACACTGAATATAAAGAGAATAATGTTATTATATATCAAGTTTAAGTAATCATATACCACATATAATAAATAATTGGCAAACAATGGAAATCTCGCGGAAATGAAAGTGAGATGAGAAACCCCTTACCTTTTGCTCGAGTGTGTTCTTTGTTTGTTTTAATGACCTAAATAATAAAATTTAGCTTCATTAATTAATACATACAGAAACACCTATACATGTTACTAATTTATTAAAACCTTATTAGGCTCATTCATGTCCCTTTTTATGGGTTTAAGAGGTTCAATGTTCTTGTTCTGGATGCATATTCTTCCTTGGTTTTCATGATTCGTTTACTTGTTTTCATGAATGGAAGTTCATATAAATTGTGATTAAACATCCATAATTATTAATATACCTTATTAATTTCATTAAGGAGATATTAATGATCATATAACTATGTAGGGATATATACCATGATGATGAATCATTAGTTAAAATTTTGTTACAAATATTTGGATTAACATGGTCGTGTTGTTCATAATGAGCTTGTTTTGTATTATTACTCTATGTTATGAGTGTCTAAGGATTCAATAAAATTAGTGAGATTTATAAATATATTCTTATTTGGTTCAACCGTTAAAATGGTTTCAAGAACAGCAATGAAGGGGAAAGTGCTGAATGAAACTCTGTCATCCACAATGGTTATAAATTGGAACCTCATTGATGTTGATTTCATTTATAAAAATAAAAGGCATAGAGTAAGAATATTTATGATGGCTCATACATTAACAAGATATAATCTTAGTATATAGATGATACTGGAGTTTATCATGGACATTTTAACATAGTAGGTGAGGAGAGAAAAATAAAATATATGAACATGAAAATAAAAGAAAAGGAGAGAGATCCCTTATGAAAATTCGGCAGCCTAACAGCGTCGCTTAAAATTTCATAAAATAAAATGATGAGAGAAAAAGGGTATCTCATCACATTGAAATAAAAAGTAAAGTATTAATAATAGATAAAATCAATCCCCAACAAATTATAATGAAAAAACAAATAAATAACATAAAAGAAGTGTCGACTAAAAAAAGAGAATGAAAAATTTCCTTACCTGGTAGAGTAACTCCTAGATCTTGAAGGATGGGAGATTGAGGGTTTAAGGACACCTTAGTAGGACTCCTAGTGAGGTAAAAGCACCCGAGATTCAATTATAAGTGATTTGTATTGAACAAAAACGAATGGATGACTGGATATTTATAGAAAAAGAGACGTAGTTTTTAATAATTTCAAAGGGACACCTCATTAGTCGGTTTTTTGCCTTACCATGGGATTTCCCATGGTTTTAGAATCTTGGAAACTTAATGTAATATTATACATTACACAAGTTGACCAAAGTTTTATTTTAATTATTATGTCATTATGATTTCATTAAACTACTGAAAAATCAAAACTGTATTATTACTATTCATGAAAATATGGAGTATTTTAGAGAAATCCCAAAAATTCACTATACCAATTTTTCAAAGTGTAGAATTAAAAATTGAACTCCATTTTTTGAAAATAATTTTCTATCTATTTTTAATTTATTTTTTAAATAAAATCATCGTTAATTCGAAAAAGGAAAATTTAAAGGTATAATTATTTTTGTATTACGTTGGAAAATTAATTAACTTCCCATTATCTTATTAAATTAAGAATATAAAATATTATCATTATTTATTATTTAAAGGGGTCATATTAATATTCATATAACTATTCATTATAGTATGTTACTATTCATTTAATAATCATGTTGGTCCTATTAGACAGTAAAAGACTTACTGGTCATAACTCTAGATGAACTTCTTTTAAATTCAAAACCTAGAAGTCGAGAATTTGTGTTTAATGGATAGGTTTTGACTATATCATAAATAACCATGTGTTGTTTCAAAGGAACACAGTTCTTTATGACATATAGGCTATGAGTAGAATCTATTTAAGATAAGAATACCATAAAATGATTGGGGAGTTATATTTTCTACACATCAAATATGATTTTCATAACTTTAGAACTCACGAGTAGCTAAATATCTTCGATAATTTGGATTCAATCCTGAGTAAAAATGGTTTGTTTTACTATCATGATATCTTATGAAATTTAGAACAAACCACTCGAGTTTGGTGAATTTTTCTTTATAAGAAGCTACTGAGTCATCCACCTGCATGAATTCCAGGAATTGTTTTTCCATCCTAAGACAAACCACCTTGGGAAAATATTTCTCAAGAAACATACATTTTAATTCATCCCAATCAAGAAAATCAATCTCCTCACTATCCCTGATATATTTCTCCATCAACCAACACTGATCAGTTTCACCTTTGAAATGGTAAATAGTATGATTGACCTGTTGATGTTCTAAATACCCCATGACATCAAAAAATCTTCTCATGTGCTTTAATCCACCCTTTAGCTAGCACATGTTCAAATTATCCTTTGACTGATGGAAGATGTAGCGACATGGAATGATCAACAATTGATGTGTTCCTCTTTGGTTGATATGGATGATCTCGTGCATGGAAACCACCACCATTTATTTCCTGATTCAACTATGTCATCACTACAAAAAACTATTCAGTTCAAATTCAAACCTTCTCGAGTTGATGATTTGGAAGGTTGTATTCCTCTTGATGTCATCCCATTACATGTTCCATGTTTCCTATTAGGAAAATCATTATGACCAAAGAAATATCATAAGGGTAGAAAAATGTTAATATATAAATGCATTATAATTTCAATATTCACATAAATTAATCTTTGGATATTGATTTAACAATACCAAAACTTTTAAAGTTTTCTAAACTGACCATTGATACCAACTATAAGGCCTCAGCCTTAAAAATTACATACTATTGAAATCAAATTTAGGATCTGTTTAGGTTTATATGTTTAGATAATTAGGAGATAACTCTTACATTACATCTCAAATATTACAAAGTAGACACTTCTACTCATTATACTTTTTTTTAAAAATAAAATATCTTAAAACAATACAAGAAGTATTTTTTTGATATAAATCTTCATGAATTTTCTCTTTTCTTTAACCCTACAATAGACCTGTGAGAAACATTTAAAAAACATGGGATTATAATAAAAAGTTTTGTAAGGGTTATAAAACAAGGAATGAAGACATTATTCCATCAATACATTTAATTCAATGAAATCATACTATTCAATCATTAACAAAACACACAAGATAATTATATTTTTTAATAACACCTAAAAATCATTAATCCAAAAGGTAACTTGTAGAATCCATAATATACTTACATTTTAGCTTTTATAGATACGTACGGTGTTACATTCAGATTACCCGTCACAGAATATTCCTTAAATATCTTAGGAGAAACATTAACATTTACCTCTATCACAATACCCAATGCAATTGATAGCTATCTTGGGCTCACATGTCCATGGTTTATCACGGAACCACCCGTATATGTATACAATGCCTAATAACCACAATATATTAATAACAAATAAAACATACATAATGGAAGGGAAAATTTCCACATTTCCACCACAATATATCATTTTAATATATTGATACAACCAATAAATTATCCACACCATTTTCATTACAAAAATATGTAAATGAGTATATGATATTTATTTTCATTTTAAAAACATTATTTCTTGTTATGGAATCCAAATATCAAATAAATCTCATAGCGGTGGAAAGGTCATTGTCACCGCGTACGTTGAAATGAAACATTAGTTTTGTCTCTTAGTAAAACGCTATATAGAAAAAGATTCCCTTTGAATGAAATGAAAATTCATAGTGGTTTATACAATGTATAAAATAAATTTTTATATAAATCAAAATATGTCTCAAGGTAGGGATTTGAAGACGAAATCCCGTACCTCGTGTCTAACTTGACTCGTTCATTCTATAATCTCCTTTAAATTGGTTAACTACCATTGGTCGGAACAAAAAGGATTTATCAAATTGTTTTCAGCTAAGGGGAATACATTTAAGAGGAAGATAGGGGTTTTGGGATCTTCATGGAGTATATTTTGGATGAATCAAGGGGATAGAGAGGTGTGTGTAATGGTTTAGAGGTGGTGGCTTTTTATAAGAAGGATGAGGGGCTCATTAGGAAAGTCTGAAAGTGTTATTTTACTATAAATTTATTTTCAGTTTCAGTAGGTCAAAACATATTAAATTATAAGATAAGTTACATATATTACTAAATAAAATCATACAATATGAATTGTAAAAATATTGGATATTTTTTAAATCATTATGTCTTTTATTTAACCCTATAATAACTTATTTAACTTTTACAACGTCCTCTTATATATTCATACGATATGGTTAGTACAGTAACTATAAAACACCAAGCTACGCAAAATGTATTATTTAAATAATTTGTATCAATATTTAAGTCATTTGGGTGAATCGTATATTTTAAGGAATAATTTATCAATTAATAAAATATTAATTTTTTAAAAAAATTCATTTATATAAAATTTTAAATTATTAATATGAATACATTTAAAAAATCTATAAAACATGATCATTTTGAAAAAACATCATTAATTCAAAGATAATAATTCAGTATTATCCTTAAAATTCACGTAGGAAATAAAAATATTCAAAATAAATTTATTTCTATATTTATAATGCCATTTATTTGAATATTTTAACAATGAAGAAATTATTGCATCACCACTGTGTCATAATAAAATTTATTTATTTATTTTCTTAAATATATAAATAAAATAAAACAATGTATAAAATCATTTTATCTTTCAAATGAATATTTATAGTCGAGGAGATCACTTATATTACTGCATATACATTTTTTTACTAAAAGATATATGTTTATGTTATTTTTTCCGGACATTAAATTAATTAAAATAAAATGTCATTATCACTCCCATGTTTCTCCCGGGGTCCCAAAATCCACCTAAGGATTTCCATGATTGAACATGATTCCGCCAATAGTATTAGGACATGTGTTATGGTAATTTAATATTTTTATAATATTAATTTATTTCAATTATTTAACAGATTTAACCATTAACCGTGGTAAATAAAATATTTACTGAAGTTACAGTTCATAATGTCTAAAAAATTAAAAGTTACCTATTTACAAAATTTGGACTTCTTGATTCCAAATATGAAATCTGTTTTTCTAAATTCAAAACACCAATGTTTCAAAAATTAATTTAAAATTAATTCTCGTTGTAAAAACCAATAAAGTGTGTTTTTAAGAAAAAATAACTATCAAAATATTGACATTTTTTATGATCAATTTCAAAATTGAAATTAAATCCAATGAAAAAAATTGGAATAAATGGTAAATATATAACCTAATTAGAATTTAAAACCAATTAAATAGATTATCAATCCATATAAATAAATTAGATTAAAATTCTATTTTGAATTAAAATTTATTATTTATTACTTTTAATTAAAAATGAACATTATCAAAAAAATACCAAAATATCATCCATTGAAAATTTTAGTATTAAATTATAAATTTAAATGTATTTTTTTTAAATCATTTCTGGATTTCATTAGGAGTTTTCAAGGCATTTTCAACAAAAAAGAATTTCAAAATATTAACAACACCACCTTATAATATTTCAAGATATTTCAACTGATCGTGGTGGTAAAATGGAATTGTGTTTTAAAAATATTTTATCAAAGTAGATAATAAATTTTGCACTTTTAATTTTTTAAATGAAATTTTTAATAATTCTTGATCAGAATTCTGTTTCTAAATGGATTTTTGAATAGTAATTTTCTATGAAGAGCTATTTTATTTATGAAATGTTTTAAGTGATGGTTCAAAGTCATTATCCATCAATGATTTCATCCTTTTTTGTAGTTTATTAATTATTGGGGACATTATATCACAATATCAATCATGTTATTTCTTGTATCGTTTTTATTTTAATAATTTGATGTTTAAGATGCGTATTCCTCTTCCATGAGTTATATGATTTGGAAACCTAATACTTTTCATGAGTTATGCTATATCAAAATGATTTTGAAACCTATATATTATACATAAGTTATGATATGTTGAAATTTGTATGATACCCATTTTATTTCATGGTTTACGATATTAATGATTATTATTTTTTGGAACATATATGTCTGATTTCAGTATGAGATGGATGGGACATATATCACCCTCTAATTCATTGGGTAAAGAATTATATTTTATTATATAGTGATGATAAACATGATTATGGGCTTTATCTACTATGAAAATATGGAGACACCCAATCGCTTATAAAGAATGAAATGTGACTTGGAATGGTGGATTGTCCCGACGAGTTGGTGTAGTCACCATGAGGATAGATAATCTGGAATCCTGATCTACTTAGGGAAGATGGGGACACCGATCCACTATTGGATGATGGGGAAACCCCATCCCTTATAAGTAATGGACTATGGCTTGGGATGGTGGTGTTTCCCAACCAATATGTCTTATTTCTTTGAAGTTCCCTAATAATTTCTAGAAATTCATCAGGACTAGTAGGGAGTGATATTATATATTTATGTTTCTTCCAAAATTCTAAATATTACTCATATGTTATTAATTCATGGATTGTTATCATGATTTATTATAATTAATTCCTTATGAACTAATAACATTAATTCCATTACAAATGTTTATAACATGCTTGTTATGATAATTTAATGTTATGATCATATTCTCATACCCATGTGCTTATGTTTATTCTTACATAACTTCTTTGTTTACCCTTACTAAGCATCTGAACTCACTCTTTTTTATGTTTACTTCCCCAGTTTATGAGGATATATTTTAGGAATGATATTTCTTAGAGTGGATATTGTCATAGAGAACCATGTTGGAGATAATTTAGCTCACATGTGTACTAGAGTTAATGTTTCAATTGTTCCAAAGGAACTATACAAACATTGTATTTGGTCGTATGTTTTTGTAATGTATTATATATTATGAAAAAAATGATTTTATTTTGATGTACATTATGTGTAATTCCCCAACCCTATTTACCCATAGTCGGTGCATTATTACCTAACATTGGCATGATAACAAGTGACCAAGTCTTGAAATACTTATTAGTTTAGTACTGTTAGATGTACCAGATACATACATACATTTTACATTACATTATGAAATGGATAAAATAAAACATTGTGTCACCCTTTTACACACTCATATCCCTTAGCCTATTATTATAGATCAATCTTCATATACTTTTTTGTATCCTGAGAAATTTATAACCTATGAAAGGGGTGATCTTAGATTCTCAATAAGGATAACAACATAATAAGAACTATCCTAAAAAACATAAACAATTAAGGAATTGTATAAGATTAAAACACAATTTTTTAAACATAAAATTCATCATAATATTGAAATGATAAATCAAATAATTCAATTTTTTTATTCACATGGATATTCTACAAATCGATTAATCACATGTAATATCAATTGCTAATTTCGTAATGATGGAATGCTTAATGTTGGACATCATAACCACATAGTCATGGCCTCATGTGAAGAATAATAATACTAATTTTCTCAAGAGCTTGTGCAATGAAACTAGTTTGTCTTTTGAGACATATTGATTCATCGAGGGGATATAGTGGGCCCACCCATCAATTACTAATTCCAATGCATTCTTCATATAAAAATGTTTAAACATAATATAAACATTTTTATTAAAAATAGTATATGAAATGTCAATACTTTAACAATAATAAATGAATGGTATAAAAATAGCACATCTATAATAAAAAATATCACTAAAACATCAATACTGTATGGAAGATTGCATCATAATAAGTCAACATCAAATAGCGGTAAAATAAAATGAAGGATGTTGACATAGATGAAATCAAAAAAAAATATTTAAGTGAAATATAACTTTCTATTTTGGAAACATTTAAATGTAAAGAAAACTTGTATTTTAAAAATATTCATGTAGTCTTTTAAGGTAATATTTGAAGGTGTTATAACAGTGGAAAATAGCTGCCCCGGCTGTACCAGTTAAAAAAATTCTTTCCATAATTTGTCGAAATCTTCATAAAGTACCTTGTTTGGAAAGCGGAAAATAGATTCATTTCAAAAAAAATTATAATAAGTAAAACAAGGGTATAAATCTCGTTAAACTATAGACTGGGAACTATTAAAAATGATTTTAAATACATTTTTAGGAACTGCGAATGTGGATGATAAAGAATTCCTAGTACATACATACGTATAAAAAACCTTGGATAATAAAGATATTGTGAAATTACCCTTTACCTTGTACTTTTACATAGTTGAGGGTATGTTAACATCATGTATAATGGTGAATTCATTTTCATTATATTTCACTAGTACCACATACATAAATATGATATCATATATGATCTTCTAATATTTCATTGTTAATGATACTTCAGTAGTATCATTTTTTTGGGTGTTAACTGATCTATTTTCCTTTATATGTTTGGTAACATAAGTCATGTTTATTATAGATTTGATGTATTTGATTCATATACAGAATGATATTTAGTTATTAATCATTATTTTTAATCATAAAATGGACATTATTCTTTAATGGTTACGATTGGGAATGAAATCTCATCGCATTAGAGAGACGGTAATCTGTACGTACACACAAGCGACAATATCATTCTATTAGTGGTGAAATCTTATGTAATTGGATTTTATATTATATATATATATATATAATAATTAACATGTTTTATTTATTATATACATCTGTTATATTCATAATTATACCCTTCCAAATAATGATGTGTTCAATAAAATACTACACCACTACGTGGAGACGGTAATCCGTACGTATGAATGAATGGTGACATTGATATTCATAGGATATATAGAATAATGAATATGGTTGTAACAAATTTTTAATAACATATCAGTACATAGAAGATACTAGATTAAATATTTTCATATTGAAGAAACAAAGAAGGAGATGTGGAGGATGAAAATAACATTGAAAGAGGGGATGATGTAAATACATATTCTACGGGTTCTTCATTTGGATTTGAACAAATGAGATTCTTATGTTGGCTTTCGGATCAAATTAAATCTGTTATGATGATTTTTGGGAAGTTGGGATGATATTTGAGCTGGTTTTGTCCAAGACAAAAGGCATTGGGGGAGTGAAATTAAGAGAAGGGGATGTACCCTTTCATAAGAGAGGGGAGAGTTACTTTAAAAGAAGTTTCAAATATTATTTTATTCAAAAATAATATTCAGTTTTTAATAGCCATAAATAGATTTAGTACGAGAATAAGGTGGGGATGGGTCGAAAACATCCCAATAAATAGGTTTTAGACATGTTTAGGTCTCCATATTAACCATATATTTTAGATTTAACTCTTAGTTAAATAGTTTAACATTCAACTTGTCTTCTGGTATTTTTATATAACATGGTGTTGACGCTCCATTCCATCAAATAGTCCAATGATTGACTATAAGGAGTACCTCATGAAAAGGACAATGAAGTTTCATCAAATATTGCAAAGGCATTAAGGCGCACAAGTATACCTGTGCACCAGCCTTGGGCACACAAGTCACTTTCACACCAGACATGAGGCGCTCAAGTCACTTGCTTGCCCTATGTGAAATTTCACACAAACCTCAGGTGGCCTATAAATACCACTTGTGGGCCCCCATTACAAGGACGAGTTTTCCAAAACTCATAATTCATGCTCTCGTCACCCAAGTCTCTGTCTGAATTCTTCAAAAAACTTATAAGGTAATCCTTTTCCTAGAATAGAAGATCTAAAGATGAAGAATAAGGCCTAAGTGTAAGAACTCATCAACACATGCGTGCCTAAGTTTCCTGTCCTAATGGGAAATGGAAACACTTGCGTGCCGCCTTGCCCTCTCAAGGGAAATTGTGTGCCGCCCTTCTGAAAGAATCTAGAGATAATACTAATGGCTTGAGCCAAGTCTCGCCCATGTTTTACCCTACAGGTTCTCTGTCTCCCAAGTGAACTCATATCGTTTAAGTATACTTGCATGACCAGGACATGCGTTCCAGAACAAGACTTGCACACCCAAACAGGACTTGTGCTCCTGCCTCTTTTTGGGTGCCCCTCCTACCTATTCACCTATTTTCTTCAAATCCACTTTTCCTCTTCATGATATAGCCTTCAAAACATTCTTCAAAGCCACTTATGGCATGGTTTCTTTGTTGGATTCCTTATCTGAAAAGATTTCTGTGGAATATCTCCCAAAACATTGTGATTTATATATCTTTATATCACTACGGTTAAATATTTCCTTCATCAGCCTCATCCTTTAAAATGAGAAGATCTTTAATATGGGAATCCTCTTTAGGAGTAAGCCCCATGTTCTCTAATATGGACATCCTCCTTAGGATTAATCCCCAAGTTCCCTGATCTGGGAATCTTCCTTAGGAGTAAGTCCCATGTTCTATGTCCCCTTTAATTTGGGCATTCCCCTTTAACTTTGGGTCTCCTTCTCAAGAATAATCCCCAGTCATAATTTCTTTTTAATTTGGGCATTCCCCTTTATCTTTGGGCCTCCTTCTTTGAAATAATCCCCAGTCTTAATTTCTTTTTGATTTGGGCCTCCTTCTCAGGATTAATCCCCAATCATAAGTCAAAGTCCCCCTTAATCTGGGCATCCTCCTTAGGATTAAGTCCCAAATTAATAATTTGAATCTCCATAAAGCACAAATACCTTTATAGACCCTGCTAATGGGAATCCTCCTTAGGAGTAATCCCTAAGTCCCCCCTAATTTGGGCATCCTCCTCAGGAGTAATCCCCACGTTAGAGTATCCAAATCTCCATAAAGCATGAATATAATTATGGACCTCATTTCTAGGCTTCTTTCCTGATGTAAATCCTAGTATTCACCAACTTGGGCAGTCACACATACATAAGCCCCATATCATTCCCTGTGACCACATCTTTCTTGGCACAAATCGTCATGCTTACTGATACCTCTTGTTTCTCACACCGAGCATGACTCAAGTGATCATAGAGTGTAAAAGTAACCAAGATACATCATGGTGGGATGTTAATCATACATAAGACCCACTCTTTTTAATAAAACTATGTGGTCTTTGATCTCTGCCTTAAAATTAGAGTACGTAGGACGTCTTTCTAACGTTCCAGACCATCACTCATTAATTCTCATCTGTTCCACATGACGTTAAACTATATCTTAATTCCCTAAATACACGAGTTCTTATTCCTCTTTAATATAGATACGTAGGTAGCCCATCTGCGGGTATGATCCCATCTTTGAAATAATCCATGTCCTTCTGAATGACAATAAACTTCAAGTGCCCCACTGAGTGGATTTAAAACCAGTATGGTCATCATAATGACCAAGAAAATTCTATATAATGTATTGAGCGACACCATTGACTAAGAATCTCCAATACATACAGATGATTCTCCATCAATGAATAACCTCAAATACATATAGAAGATTCTCTAAATTTCCTACATTTCAATCATTGATTTCCAAATCTAAATGGAAAACCCATTTTCATGGTTGTTAGATTAATAAGGATTCGTGAACATAACATAAATCTATAAGAGAGTCCCATAGTAGGTAATAATTCCCCTAAAAAAGGTGTGATGAGCCTGACCTCCCATCCTCTCGACCAATGCAACTTCGTAAGCCCCATCGGTCCACAACTAATGAGCACATACTTTTGAAAAGTATGTCCAAATAGATATAGAATGATTCGATGATTCCGGTTCTACAAATAAACCCGTTAGAAACCTATTGGAATGTTTGAACCTTAAACAAATAGGGTCATCCCCATTTCTGGAAGAAACAAAAAATGGTGAACCCAACGTGAATCGTTAACCAAGTTAAAATGATATTTTACTTATATGTTAGGCCCCTATTAAACTCAATATGAGGGCCAACAATGCAATCAATAAACATATGTTCTCAGCCAAAAGATATAGTCTGGACAAACTTATCTGAATTATGTCTACTATACCAAACATGCACTCTTTTTCAAGATCTCTTTGCAATACGAAATGACTTCATAAAAATTCACACCTGTGAATGCCTCAACAGCTACTCCTGCTGGATCCTCATACACTCTGAGGATGACATCATATATTCATCGTCTGTAATGCTAGGTTTAAAATGCATTGGGGAGGGAATACTGTCAACATGGTATCATCCTAACTCTAGAGGACACTCGACAAGCCCTCCATGTTAACAATTTTCCCTGGTTGTCCGGACAGCAATGACTAGTGGTCAATAAGCAGGTGGTTCCAACCACCGTTTCCAACATTTTGGGGTCATTATCCCTGGAATGCAACAACAAGTCCCTCCCATATTATAGGGAGGTGAATGAAGAGGTCACTCAAGGCCTCTCTTCAAGAAGGCATGAGTCCTTCCCGAGGACTCCCACCAAAAATCACCGCCAGACTCGTGCGGTGGTGCACTCTAAACATTTGAGGGTGTCTCCTCTAGGGGTTCGGCTCAGGTTCCTCAAACCCGGGCATGCAAGACGAACCGCAAGAGGTGAAATTCGGCCAATAGAGAGTAGGATCTTACCTATGGCACCTCCGAAGATGTCCATCAACCTAACATGATGGCATGAAATGAGAGAACATATACACCAGTCTGTCCTAATTTCACTGCCCAACTAACTCTTCTGGCAGTAACACATCAATCCATACTTTCAATTCCGGTGGAGTACTATAGGCAGGAACATACATCTATTTATAATTCATCAGCAAGTCAGCAGGCTCGTCTAACTGCATCCCAAGAATCTCGCCCATCTAATATGGTGTCAACTGGTAAGCATGAACATACACATGTTTACAATCACCAATTCTGTCAGCAGTCTCATATGCCAGTATTGAAGGAAACACGTCAACCATACATGAAGAAGAATACATAGTAGGCACATAAAACTGCCAATTTTTATCAAGACTGCCAATTTTTATCAAGACTGCCAACTGTCTTGTTTGGTAGCACCTGGAGAAGTTAGTCGGAAAGCTCCGACGACAAATTTGGAGCAGACTCAACTCTATGCCCCAATGCATAAGTACTGTCAGAATTCGTTGACTGGAAAAGGGGGACATGAGAAGGCACATACACCTACTCCAAGCACGTAATGGATGTATAATCTCATTCCGATAGCTGAAGTCGCCATGCACAATATGAAAATGGGGAAAGAGTAGAAACAAATCCTTTCCCATATTTTGAATACGTGTCAGAATATTATAACAAATTCAGCAACATCACTGGGAAAGAAATACAAATATGTCCCTATCCGTGGAGTGACTCATCAACATGTCACCCCGGAGCAGATACTCACCTCTATTCTAGTCCAGGAGGGTCATGGGGCATACTTCCCCATGTCATACGGACAATCAAGTTGGGCACATACACCCGATTTGAATGGAGATAATTATCCTAACATGGCCATTTCTCCTGAGCAGGAACATACACCTACCCATAATAACCACTTTCGTCAACAAGTGGTTTCCAAATTGAGTAAGAAGGCATATAAGAAAAATACCCATCCAACACAGTCAGGAAATCAAGAGACAATTTATAATAAGTCCATGATCGATGTTGTAGTTCTTAATGCGCTCAGACAATTGTCTTTTGCAACTCCTGATTCTACTCTCTCATTTATAGATTCTGTAAGTGACAATAATAATCCTGGAGGTCTTCATCAGACACTTATTCATGAAGGCTTTCTTCATGACAATTCAGTCAATCTCGATGTATCATTTACAGATGGGAGACACAATAACCCTCTGCATGGCCAGAAGATCGAGGATCAAAATGTTTCATCTTTTGTTGTAACTCACCATGGTGGTCCTCCACATAACGGTGAATTTATCTAGCGAAATTCCTCACCATAGTAATAATTTTCATTGCCTGGAAAATTCTTTAATGGACAATGCAGTAACAGGAATTTCATCTTATGTTGAGGCACTTGAAAATGAGATTCCAATCATGTCTAATGCCTTACCGCTAGCAGGTGAAATACTTTCTCAATCAGAAGATAGCCCGCGGTGTAGGTGATTCTCCAAACCACCCCTGGGTCATTCATCTTCTGATTTGACAAATTAATTCTCTACCAATATTGTTGAATATGATGAAACAATAAAGAAGCGCCAGCTTTGGTCTAATAAGATAGATGAATCTTCATCAAATGACAAAGAGGAAGTACTGAATATGAGAAAACAACTGGAAAAAGGTGAAATACCAGTCATGTTTTTTCTTTTGGATGACTCTCAGTATGATATTAAATTAATTTTTATAGAATATTGTAATCACGATATTCATCGCAACATATGGAAAACTCTTCGTCACTTAAAAGAGAAAATATTATCTTATGATGAATATCAAAATGATTTCAAGATAATAAAATGGTTGCAACGCCAAATTGTCTTGGCATCTCTCTCAGTTTCCCGACATCTAAAGGTTGAAAAGCAGCTGAGATCCCTTCATCATTCATGCCTTGGCATGTTGAAAAGGTTGTGCCAAGTAATTACCAATTCCTCATCTGGTATTAATATCAGGGGATGGGGTGTTCATTGAGCACTGCATTTCACTATACTCTCCAGTCAACAAAGCCTTCCAAAAATGGTCTCATGCAATGTTACTTCCCATGGATGGCCACAGATACCTAGTTTTGTGTGAAATCAAAGGCATTCCCAAGAACATGCCTCAACTAGTTCATTCTAAAATCAGGAATATAACGAACAAGTTGTCGAATTAATCTTGCATCAAGTAAATGAGAATATCGAACATGCTTCTCGTTTAGAGCATGCACATCATCAGGTGACTGAAGTGTCAAAAATAATCCAACAGTCATCTAAGACAGGTGATTTAAGTGGATGTAGGTTGATGCATCCTGCCAATTTCTGGAATAAAGTTCACAAAATAAGCAGTGTTTTTTAGAAATTTTCAGATGTAGCAGCTCAAGAGCCACCTCTTCTTCCCAGACTGGGGACTCTTTTAATCCAACCCTTGGGATCAACAGATAGTATTCGAGGTGTTGAGTAGGAAAAATATGAAGTACCCCAGTCCACCAGACTAGGGAATGTTTCATGTTCTCAATCTCTTCCACATCGAATTTCAGTCTTCTCTGGATTAGGGATGAATACATAAGAGGAATGGAGATCCTAATTATCAGGATGTTCCCTCCAAATTACGATACATCAAGAAGTTCTTGAGGGATCAACTAAACAAATGGAAATGTCTTATAAAGGACATGGAAGAAGACATTATCACCGAAATGCTGACAAAAGTACTTTAATGCATTATTCATCGATAAATGCCATCAATTCCATTGTTACTGATCCCCCAGAACATGCGTCTAACTCAAAGGGATCAGATGAAGAAGTTCATGTTCAAGAGGTTGTGCATAAAGAAATGAATGAAGGAGGTGTGCATACCAGAAGACAGAGGGTCGGCCAAGGGCAAGACATTTCTTTGGGTAATGCCCTTCCGTACTCCAAAAAGGCACATACCAAGGAGATGGGTAAAAATCAGGTTACATTCCACCCTTCCTCTGGAGAAGGAAAATCACTCTCATTAGTGGAAAGGTTTTCACAGCAGGAAGAACAAATGAAGGAGTTAAGGAAGTTAAATGCATTACTACTTCAAGGTAGTCTTCCTCCTAATCATGCTAGAGTAAATCAATCAAGGGAATTTGTTTCAGTTACTAGGATGGATCAAGAATATCCCACTTTACCAGTACACCCTCACAGGTCCAATCCTATGGGTTATACATAACAACAACCGGCAATACTACCATCAGTGGCAGTCTCAGTCGCCACACCCATCTAATCTCCAGTTATTGCACCTGCTTCGATCCAAGCTCAACCAGATGTTTCTCAAAAATTAATGACTTCTATCAAGTCATTAACATCTCGGTTGGAAGATATGAAAGAAAAGTGTGCACAAATTCAACAAAAAAATAGATCTTACCCTGAATGGGTGGATGAAATCCCCCCCCCCCATCAAATTATGCATGTACCACATTCCCAATTTTTAATAGTTCGGGAGATCCAGAACAACTCTTAACAAATTTTGTTTCTCGTTGTGATCCTATGATTGGGACTCCTCAGCAACAAGAAGCAGTTAAGATTAGGTGTTTTGTACAGTCATTACAAGGGCCTCATTTTGTCTGTTATACCCGCTTGCAGTCTTGGTAAATTACTCGGTGGGAAGATCTCCGTCAAAGTTTCCTTCTTCAATTCAGCTCAACATTGCCAAAGATGACAGTTTTAGATCTTACCAATTGTAATCAACGGTAAAATTAAAGAGATTCAGATTTCATTACTCGCTGGAATGGATTAACATATTCATTAAGCTTAGCACTCCCTCAAAATAATTATTTCCAATCTGTGTGGAAAATTTGCGTGATTAATTACGTACACCATTGATCCCTGTGAAATACACATGAGGGTTTAGAGACCTTACTTCAATCGCTCATCAGATCGAAGACTCTCTTATGAATTCTAAGGATAAAACTAGTGTAATCCCATCAGTTTCAGGAAGATGAATAAGTAAAGAAGAGACTACTACAATTACACTTAAACAAGCACCTGTACCTGCTTCCACTTCACGACCTTCATCATATAGAAGGTCTCCACCTCTCGAATGTCAACAAAAATGGACGCCTCGTCAAGATGATAAAAAAAATCAATGGCAGAAACAGTTCGATGATTTGAAGAACAAATTTTATTCTTTCCGAAATGAACAATTTCCGGGTTACTTCATCTCGTCTATAGAAAACAACCGGGTTCAGTTGCCAAGGCCCAAAAGGCCGAACATGGAATGAGATGAAGACATCACAAACTATTTCCCATTTCACCAGATTTTCGGGAATCCCATTCAAGAGTGTTTTGTATTCAAATAACTCCTGCAAAAGATGGTGGATTCTGGACAGGTAAAACTAAAAGGTTATTCAGCCCAGGTAACATGTGTTACTGTTACTGATACAGAGGAAGAGGGTGAGTGGAATGAAGTCAAAATTAAAAATGCGTAGAAATATTATGATTGGATGGTCAAGAAAACGATCAACCGGACTAATGCCATTTTATGAACACAATTGAATCAACCAATTGTGTCTTCTGCTATGAATTCAACAGAAAAAACCCATTCCTCAAAAGGAAAATCTTCCAAGAAGCAGTGTAATTTGAAGAAAGAAGTGAAGTCAGAAGAAGACGAGCTCGTGTCAAAGCCTAAATTGACTTTGACTCTGGTAGATTTTAAGCCATCTGCTTCAAAAGCATAGGCACTGCCCCACCATATGACACAACCTGAATTGGTTCATCTGGAAAAATCTCCATCAGATGAAGAGTTGGTATTTGGTTCTGTTAACATGATTCACATAAAAGATCTTTATGTCAGTAACTGTTTCGGTAATAACGAGCCGGAGTTCCCTATATCAAACAGAGGAATTAGAGGAAGAGATAGAGGTTTAGGATACAAGGGAAGATGTTGATATTCCAGAAGCCACTATATCAGTCCTACCCCTGCTAGAATTGTATATGAGGCAGAAACTCATGGAAAAGCCCTTCAGTGGGCTCAAAAAGTCCAAGAATGTTCTTCTACACAAGGAATATTTGGTCCTAAAATGGATATTTTGGAAGACCAGTTAGTGGTCCCACCATCTTCTTCTCAGCAAATAGATAGACCTTTTTGGTCTAATATAATTAAGCCAGAAGTTTTTCAAACTCCTACCTCGATACAAGATGCATCTACTTCCAAAGCATCAATTTCTAAGAAACCTTCAAAACCACGGTTTCCTATTGGGAAACATAGACATTTGGATCAAAAGAATGATGTCTTGAATCATTTTTCCCCATTACCAGCAATGTTATCAATTCTGAATTCCTTGAATCTATCAAAAGATCTTCCGGAGGCGCTTATTGTGGTTTTGTCAAGTCCTCAAGAATTTGAAACTGAAATTGATGTGGCAGAAGTCTACCATATTGGGAATGATCCTACAGAATTTCATGCAGTGATATCTTCTACAGATTAAGATGAAGATGATGTTTTATATCGGCATATCAGACCTTTGTATCTATCAGGAAAAGTCAATGATATAGACATATGGTGAACTTTCATTGATAACGGTTCAGGAGTTAATCTCATCTCTATTCGTACACTTAGTCGATTGGGCCTCACCGAATCTAATTTATCCCATTCTAATTTGATGTTTCAAGGATATGATAAGAATGAACAAGAACCTATGGGTGAAATTACACTGAGAATTCAGTTTGGAGACCTTGTATCTAATTTAGATTTCATGGTTGTTCATCAGGACACAGCTTTCAATATTTTTCTTTGAAGACCTTGGAAACATCAACATGTGGTCGCACCTTCATCATACCATCAATGTATCAGATATCATTTCAATGGTAAAATTGGAACATTTTATGGTGACAAAACCGCATTCAAAACAAGTGAATCTCAATACATTGAGGCAGTGTTTTATCACATAGAGGGAAATAAAAATCCCACATTGAAGACGGTCACCAAAATTAATGCTCCATAAGGTTTGGAAAATATTCTAGTAAACACATTCATACATGTGAGTAAATATTATGTGTTTCCTATCAGTCAAATTGATGGGATAGACCCAAATACAAATACTCTTATGGAAACTTCAATAATGTCAATTACGACAGCCAAGACAGAAAACATGGTAGAAATTGTTTATTCACCTGGAAATGATGAAAGCTCAAATGGAGGTGTCTTCATTTCGTCCACTGAAATCAATAAATTCTAAACCACATCAACTAGGCTAGAAGAAGTTATAGCAGTACTAGTGGAAAATAATGATGTCGATTCTCAATCCTTCATCTCATCTCTATCACCTCAGAAAGACCCTTCGTCATCAATAAGGTCAGAAATGGCAGCCTCTTCTTCAAAATGTTCAAATTTTAACTTCTCCCCTGATCATGGAAATTCTGCTACATTGTCTACTTTGAAAGAAGAAGCTGAAGAAGTTACACATATTGAAGAATAAGAGGAAGATCTCACAGATTCTCCTCTAGAATTTGAAGAGGGTGTCTCTACCACTGTCGATGAACTCAGAGAAATAACTCTGGGTAAAAAAGATGATCAACGCCCACTTAAATTAGTGCTTCCATGACTCTTGATGAGCATGAAATGTATACTACTTTTTAAAAAAAATCGAGATGTATTTTCTTGGATGTATACAGAAATCCTAGTTATTGATCCTGATGTTTCCCCTCATCATTTGGGTTTTCCAGAAGAACATCGAGGATTCAAGCAAGCATCAAGAAGAACACACCCAACTTATACCTCCAAAATTGAAGCTGAAGTTGATAAGATTATCAAAGTTATCTTCGTCAGTGAAGTTCAGTATCCCAAAAGGCTGTATAACATTGTCCCTATGAAAATGATGAATGGAAAATTTTGATTTTGCATTTACTTCAGATATCGTAATCGGCATTGTCCCAAGGATGATTTTTCTGTTCCGATCACAGAACTCATAATTGGTGCAACAACTAGTTATGAAGAACTTTCCTTCATGGATGGATATTCTGGATATAATAAAATCAGAATGGCTCTAGAAGATGAAGAATCTAAATCATTCAGAGCCCCTAAAGGTGTGTTTTTCTATTGGTTAATGCCCTTTGGCCTGAAGAATGTAGGTGCAATGTATCAACATGCCATGCACCATATCTTTAATCCCATTTTAAGGAAAATTGATGAATTTTATGTGGATGATTTGGTGGTCAAATTCAGAAAACATTCTAATCACTTATCTTATCTAGAAATCATATTCAACAAACTTCAACAACACAATTTGAAGATAAACCCCTTGAAATGTGATTTCGGGGTAACTTTAGGAAAATTTCTTGGCATTGTTGTATGTCATCGTGATATCGAAGTTGATCCTGAGAAGAAAAAATCAATCCTTGGTATGTAACCTCCTAAAAATTTGAAGGAATTGGGAGGAATTCAGGGACACAAGGCCTATATTCGGCGTTTCATCGCCAATCTGGTAGGAAAATGTTTACCCTTCACCTAATTAATGAAGAATGGAGTCACCTACCAATGGACCACTGATTTCCACGAGGCAATTGATGTCCTCATGAAATATCCCATTATTCCACTAGTATTAATGCCACCTGTTGTTGGAAGACCACTTATCATCTATGTGACAGCTTTAAAGCGATCATTGGGTTCGTTCCTTTCCCAAAAGAATGATGATGGTAATGAAAACAACTTTTATAATTTCATTCGGACTATGCTTGAGGCATAAAATAGATATTCAAGTATTGAAAAGTGATGCCAAGCATTAATCATTACAGTTCAGAAATTGAGACACTACCTGCAACATCATGAGGTCCAATTGGTATCTCGGAATAACCCGCTAAATTTTGTCCTTAGTAATCCAATGCTTACATTGCATCTGGAAAGGTGGGCAGTTATTTTGCAGCAGTTTGATATGTAGTATGTGTTTCAAAAGGTAATAAAGGGCCATGCCTTGGCTGATTTCCCTGTTGAGCATCCATCCATGGATGATACATCATTTAATACTTAACTTCATGATGAATATTTCTTCCCTATTCAAGATAATCCTCAGACATGGGAAATGTACTTTGATGGTGCCTCCAGAAGTCAAATAGGGAAGAGAATGGAAAATCCGAAACTCAATAATTTTGTAATAGGAATAATCTATATTTCCCTAGAAAAGGAAGTGTTGACTTATTCCTTTTTATTATCGGAAGTTGGTACAAACAATGAATCAGAATATCAAGCTCTCATCGTAGGCTTGGATTTGGCGCTTCAGGCGCAGGTTAATCACATGAAGGTAAAAGGTTTTTCAGATTTCGTAATCAATCAAATCAATGGGGATTATGCCATCAGAAAAGAAGAGTTAATCCCTCTATGTTATTACGTCAGAGATTTAATAGTGGAATTTCCCTCGGAACTGACATTTTCTTATGTCCCGTGATCACAAAATGCCCAAGCAGATGCACTGGCTAATGTAGCCACAGCCCTGGAAGATCCAAATGAGGACAAAACAATCATCAGTATTTCCCACCATCATGTAGTTTCACCTTTTTATCAAATCAGAACATAGGAAATCATTGATATCCATCCTATTTCTGAACCATATGGTAATACTATAGGATGGATGACACCAATATTGGAATAACTTCAAAACAGAACACTCCCACCTAATAGAGCCGGGAAAGAACAAGTCTGGAAATGTGTGGTCAATTTTACTCTTTATGATAGCCCAGATCACCAAAAAAATTCTCTACAAGCGAGGTTTTGATGTAATTATCTTCAGATGTATTGATGGAGAAGAGACAATTCCCGTCATGCATGAAGTTCATGCTGGAGTTTGTGGTGCCCACCAGTCTGGACATAGACTATCTGATAAAAATCAAAAGATTGGATACTTCTGGCCTTCAAAGATGCAAGATTGTGTTGATTTCACTAAAAAGTGTCATTCTTTCCAAGTATGTTCCAACTTCATTCATAAACCCCCAATGTTTCTTCATACAGCTAAATACTCATGGCAATTTTCATATTGGGAATGGATGTAGTAGGACCTTACCCTTTGGCTACATCCAATCAGTTTAAGTATATTCTTACCGCTACTGATTTCTTTTCCAAATGGGCAGAGGTAATACCTCTCAAAGAAGTTAGTTCTAAAAGCATTTTTAGCTTCATAAAGTCTAACATCATTACCACATTTGGTGTCCCTCATACCATATTGACGGACAATGGCACCAACTTCTGTTCATCTGAGGTAAGGAAGTTTTATCAAGAATACAACATGAAATCCAACCCTTCATCTCGGTATCATGCAACGACCAATGGTCAAATATAGGCTTTCAATAAGACTCTTTCAAACATACTACAAAAGATGGTGGATAAAGATAAGAAATCATGGCCTGATAAACTTTTTCATGCTTTATTAGCTTAACGGACCACCACCTGCACTGCTACGCGGTCAACTCCATACTCATTGGTATATGGAACAGAAGCATTTTTTCCCATTGAGGTTCAATTACCTTCACTTAGAGTATCCATTTGTGATCAGTCATCCACAGATGAAAAAAATCTCAAAAGCGATTTGATGAATTGGAACTATAGGATGAAAAAAGAATGTGCACCCGACACCACATGGATGTCTATCAGAATCGAATAGCACGGGATTTCAATAAAAAAGTTCATCTTCATTCATTCATTCATGGAGAATTGGTATTGGTCCTCAGAACTCCAATGATACCAAGAAATAAACCTCCCATGCTTGAGCCAAATTGAGAAGGACATTATTCAATACATAAGGTCTACTCTAAAGGAGCTTATTCTTTATTCTCAATGGATGGAGAACTCATTTCAACTATAACCAATTACCAATGAAATATTATTGAATAAGTATTTTGTATAATACAAATACACTCATATTCCTCACCGCACGAATTTAACTGCATGGTCCCTTTTAGTCCTCACATCAATACTTTAAACTGCATGGTCCCTTTTAGTCCTCAATTCCAGACATTAAACTTCATGGTCCCTTGTAGTCTTCACTACAAGACTTTAAACTGCATGGTCCTTTTTAGTCCTCACTGCAAGACTATAAACTGCATGGTCCTTTTTAGTCTTCACTATAAGACTTTAATCTATATGGTCCTTTTTAGTCCTCACTGCAAGACTTTAAATTTCATGGTCCCTTTTAGTCCTCACTGCAAGTCTTTAAACTACATGGTCCCTTTTAGTTCTCACTGCAAGACTTTAAACAGCATGGTACCTTTTAGTCGTCACTGCATGAATTTAAACCGCATTGTCATTTTTAGTCCTCACTGTATGACTTTAAACTACATGGCCCCTCTATCATCCAACATGACATTAAACTGCGTCTCTTTTATCCTACATGACATTAAACTGTGCACAATTCGTGCAATACATTAAACTACAATACGTCTCAGCTACATAACGTTAAAATGTACAACACCATTTTTTCCTACATGACATTAAACTGTGAATAATTACGGTTGTTTTTACCTCTTGTTTCTCACATCGAGCATGAATCACGTGAGAATAGAGTAAGCTTCAACCATGACACCCTCTATGGTCCGCTAACTACGCAAAAGTCCCAATATCATCTTCGGGTCTTCCTCAAGTAAAACATCATCACCAATTCATTCTTAATGGAACTACGCAGACTTTGGTCCTTGCCTTCTAGGATGGGTATGTAGGAAACCTCCCGAGGTTCAAGCCCAAAACAAACATCTTCACATCGGTTCACCTCCATATTATACGATGTTGATCTGTGAAGAATCCCCCCCAAAATCAATATATTCACATTGATTCATCATCGTTTTTGCTATATGATGTAAATCTATACAGTACCCCATTGTCCTCACTGCAAGACATTAAATTGCATAGCAATACGTCCTACCTACATGATGTTAAACCATGCAGCATTGATCCATGCATATGACCTTAAAATATTCACAATTGTTTCCTGTACGACAATAAACTAAAACTTTTAGGTCCACAAGGCTGAATACCCTGAGAGGGGGGTGAATCAGGGTATAACTAATTTAAAATTAACGGCCGTTCTGATCTTGTTTCACTATTATGAAAAACACTCTTCTCTTTCTTCCCTATTTCACAATGTAGACAGAAAGTAAAGGATGCAAATGAAAAAATGATTTTTACATGCCTCACCGGCACTGGGTTACATCCAAGGAGCATATGCCGACAAGTTGTCGGTCGTGCCAAATTCCACTAAACTTCACTAGCTGTGGATTACAAGGTTCAGGTACAGTCACTCTGTCCCATGCTCACTGCCTTTACAAGATTTAGGGTCAGCTCACTGCTTTCCCAAGGGTCACTCTCTGTTTCTCTCTATCTGGATCACTGCCGGTGGAGAGTATCACCTTCTTCCTCTTTCTTTTCTCACTGCGTCAGAAAGGATCCACTCACAGTTTATAGACCTGTAGGTCTCTTCATTTGCATGAAGGAATGCATATTCCTCTATAAGTAGATGCTCTATTGAAGCCCAATTTTCACCTGTAGATGAATATCTCTTTGCACCAAAGGTATCGGGAAAACTTCCAGCTTCCAGGAAGCCCAAAAATCACTGCTGAAAATAAACCTTACTTTGCGCGCAAGTCAATCTCGGCGCGCAAGTATCGGCATGCAAGTCACAACGGGCGCGCAAGACTTTCTCAAACACTTGTGCGACACAAGCTTCCTAATCTCCAAACTTGCACGACACACTTCCTTTTACACCCAAAACAACATTCGCGTGCAACTGCCAACCGGTGCGCAACTTCTCACACCGGCGCACAACTTCAACCACCAGCGCGCAACTTCACCTGGGCGACCACACCCCACTTGCGCGACCACGACACCTGCGTGACGGGAGCTCTAATTCGTCAAAGTGTTGAACTCCGCTAAAGAATGAGGAGGGGTGGTCCAGTATTTATAGGCAAATTGACCACCCTGTGCGACGGCGCGCAAGTCACCTACGCGACCCAGTCTCGGCGCGCAAGTCTTCTGTCCTCCTAGACACTTGCGCGACCAACTCCCAAACTAGCGCGAACTTACTTCCTTTTCCATATTTTGATCTTGTGATCTTGAAAAATATATTTCGCACAAGTTTCCTATAATCCATGTCCTCGACGCGCAAGTCCCTTTTCCAAAAACACTTTTCTTCATTTCTCGATTTTCTGGCCCAAAAATTTGGAAAACACTGGAAAATGGTGCCACCTTGTATCTATTCTTTTTGTACCGCCTCCAGATCATCCATTCCATTATCAAAATTCTTGAATCAATCATGGATCATTGACCACATCTCTTGAACTCGACATTCCACCATGAAACCCCATTTGTGAACACATTTTTATGTCATGGTTTTCATTGTCAATAATCACAACACAGATGTTCACTTTGTCAACAACCACTATCACCTCAAAAATATTTCAATGGTGCCTTGAGGGATTTTTTCCCAACAAAAATAGTATCTAATACCCTCACCTGAGTGAAAAACATTATTAACACTGATCCCCAATCATGTATACACCAAAGACTATGTGCATACGTGGCAATGCCCGATCCTTTAATCATTGATCCAACCATCACTGCACTAAAGTCCCCTTTCACCCTTCATATGTACAAAAAAAATCTGTACAGATGATATTTCAAGAAATATGTATGTCTTGGTTCCCATTCTTATGGGATACGTAGGAACATTCGAGCATCCCTCGAACCCAACCCCAAGTCTTTGGGCCTAACCCCAAACATCACTTTCAGTACCTTGGCTAAAAAGTCACCTTGTGAGAACATGAATGTGGTATGAAAACCCTTTTCTTTATTCACATCAGGTTTATAACAAACACACAAGGTGTCTACCTAATTGTGGTCTGAGATCTATGACCCTAAACTATGATCTCATACATTCTCGTCCCACATGACATTAAACTGTATTTCTAAAACTACATTTGGCTTGATTCTCATCCTAATGAGATATCTAGTGAAGTCCAGAATTTCCATTCAATACCCATCCACAACATGATTATGGTATGCATTGGTCTATCTATCAGTTTCATGCATTGTACAATACCCATTTTCATGTGTCATACTCCTAACCCTAAATACTTCAAAATATCCATAATTCTTTTACTGACTTATAGTCAGAAAATGTCTGATACTCGGGAATTCCTTTTCCTGACTATGCAGCATGAGCCCTTAGGCGGCCTTGCATAAGTTTTCTAAATAATAGACCTTTCAACCAAAAGACTCTATTATTTGACTATGTAGCTAATTCCCTTAAGTGGCCCTACATAATAAAACCCCATAACGGGTTTGTTAAATAGTGGTAATTTAATTCTTGAGCAGAAAAACTATTTTGTACTTATTGGTCTTAACGACAATATATAGGGATCCTCGAAAAATAGACATCCTTTACATATTTGTCTCATAATCTTTTTCATGATCTGAAAGTATTCAAGTCTATGGTTTATATTTCCCTTCCCTACATTTGCGTCAGACCTTCACAGGAATGACATTAATCCAATTCTTTGACAATCTTGATTGGGAATATCATTTCCATATTCAAGTACCTCTCTTTGTACAATAGACTCTATGCTTTGGAAAATTTCAATATCCATAAACTTCCACTAGCTTTTTAGAATTAGAAAAGTAAAATTTCTGAGAGTTATTTTGCCTAACTACGCAGCACGTGCCCCTAGGTGGCCTTGCATAAGTAGTCTACATAACGGACTTGTCATCCAAAAGATGCTATTATTTGACTATGAATCCAATGCCCTTAGGCGTCTCTGCATAATTCCACCCCTTAACGGGTTTTTCAAATGGTGGTAACTTCATTCTTAGGAAATACTTTTTCTAATGCATTTCAGCCCTTTTCCCAAGTAATCCCTCCGATTCAAAAAATTTTATGTCACAGTTTATAATTTTTTCCTCCATACCTGAATGTGGTAATATGTTTCCAAACAAATTATCAAGGAATTCATTCAATTTCATCCATTCAGTCAAAGCTATTCGACTTTAAACATTATCCTTTTTATAGTACAACATGCATGACATTAAACTGCCAGATTTCTTATTTCATCTCACATTAGAGTCAAATCCTCTTTTCTCTTCGGATCCAACACTGAGGGGGGGGGGTCTTTTTTTGACGCTCTGTTCCATCACATAGTCCAATGATTGACTGAGGAAAGTTCCTTAAGCAATGAAGAATGAAGATTCATCAAATATTGCAAAGGAATTAAGGCGCACAAGTATACATGCGTGCGAGCCTTGGGTGTGCATGTAACACCCCAAACCCAGCTACCCAGAGTGGGTGAATTATTTCGTAACATTTGCATGATCACAAAAGATCAAGTCTCGAAAGACCGATTAGATTAGAAGACTTGGAAACACTAGATACATTCATAAGTCTTACATTACATAAAAAAGTAAAACAAAACTACAACAACATCTTGTCTTCATATCCCCTCATACTATCCCTACAGGTCATTCATAATATACTTCTTCACATCCTGGAAAAATTAAAACATTGGAAGGGGTGAGCTCAGATGCTCAGTAAGGATAACAATATAGTAGAAGGTTTTATAAATAAACATAAACATTTAAGATAATGTATAACTAAAACAAAAGCCTTTTAAACTTGAACTTCAACATAATATGGAAAATGTAAAATGAGATAATGTCATTTACTTATTCACATGGATATTCTACTAGTCGAATTATCACTTGCAATATCAATAACCACTTTCATAATGATGGAATGCATAATGCCAGACTATCATAACCACATATCCAAGGCCTTGTGCCAAGACTACAAATTATATTCTGTCAAGGCCTCATGCCAAGACACTAGTTTGTCTCATGAGACCTACCGATGCATCGAGGATCTATAGCGGGCTCCACCCATCACTTATTAATTCCAATTCATTCCTCATATGAAGAGGTTTAAACATATCATAAACCATAACATAATCGTATCACATAAAATATGCATAATGGAAACATGACATTTCCACATTTTAATCACAAGATATCAATACAACACATTGATATAAAAAAACACTATCAAAACCATTTTCAATACCAAAATAAAAGAAAATTAAAACTTGATATTTATTTTTCATTTTAAAAAAAGTTATGGCTTGTAGAGGAAGTCAAAACTCAAATAATGGTCACGGCAACGGGGAAGTCGTTGTCGCCGCATATGTAAGAAAAAAAAATTCCTTTTTTCGTTTAGTAAAAACTCTTCGTTTGAAAAAATTCCCTTCGAGTAAAAGTAAAAGTCAAAGGTATTTATACTCCATATAAAAGAAATTTGTGTATAAAACAAAATATGCCTCAATGAAAGGAGATTGCGACAAAGTCCCTTTCAAAGATCATTTTTTAAAATAAAATATATCTATTATGTGTATTCACTATATTTACACATAAATAAAGTATAAATACAATATTGGACATAATAATATCATGACATAATTTGAAAGTAGGAGATTAACCCAAAGAATGGAAATTGGGTTAAGAAGTTCCCTTACCTTGTGTCCGTCTTGACTCGTCCGTTCTCTAACCTCCTGAATAATAAACTAGAGTTAATATATACTTTCTTAAGAACCTTTTTCAAGTTCATTATCCCTTTTATATCACTTATTACAATGTTATGAAAATTATGTAGTCATTTAAGTTAATAATAGACGTTTTGTTGATCTTTGGTACTTGAGTCAACAATAAACTTCTTATAATTACATGTTGTTTATGTGGTAGAATATCCAATATCTCCAGAATTATATTCATTATGTAGATATCATATATGTTCTATATATCGATTATATACATGCATTTATAATATTACATAACATTTAGAGGTAAGAAATGAAATGCACCGTTCATGGAGACGGTAAGCCGTACGTACGCATGAACGCTACTTTCATTTCTATTTTGTATTTAATGGAATGAAGTTATAATTATATAATGGTATAATATAATTACAGTATAATATAATTTATAATACCATTTACTCCATCCTTTATACATCCCACATATGGCATTAACGATTCAAATCACTTTGAGGGGGCGGTAGTCCGCACTTCCTAAAATGAAATTATCGCGTTTACCCATAATGGAAATTGTAAAGGTATGCCATAAATGAAAAATAAAGAATGATAAGGAAAAAATAACAATATATATCATATATAAAATTTTTTTCATCATAATGGCCACCATGAGAGGTGTTATAAGAATATTGAACAATCATCGTTTCGTGAGGCAGTATTTCGCCACCCACAGAAACAGTATGTTCATTAACCATTATAAGAAGGTGTGTGTAAATGTAAATAAAATACTTATCATAACACCATCCTATTATATTGAGGATACTGGTGTTGTTACAAAAGAAATTAATAAAAAGATTTTAGGGGGTTGGAGAAGCAAAATAAAACAAAACAACATTAGAGAAGACATTGCCTTAAAATCGGGTAAGTATTTTTTGATTTGAGCCAAAGGATTAATTGGGAAGACTTCTGCCCAAAGTGATGCTTCTAGGAGTAATAGTGGGATGTTGGTATAGTATTTTGGAAGAGGTTGGACGATCCAAAAGGCTTTGATGGTGTGAGTAAGGTGGTAGTGGTGGGGGCCTTTTATAAGAGGAGAGGAGGGGCACTCTTGGAAAGTCATGAAATGTTACTTTATTATATAATGTGTCTTGGATTTTAAAGGTCCCAAACTTATATATTTCGAGTATAAGGTGATAAGGGTTCGAAATAAACTCATCCAATATGGTTTTGACAAGTTTAATTCTTAGATTTTACATTATCTTTTTATTTTATTTAAATCCTTAATTAATGAGGTAATCGCTGCATCATCATGGTGTCATAAAATATTTAATTTATTTAATGTCTAAAAATTATAGAAAAAAATATCATGATGTAGGAAATATTTTTAGCTTTCTAATGAATATTTATAGTCAAAATGATGACTTGTATAACCCCATTTAAATTTTTTTTAGTAAAACAACTCATGTTTGTGACATTTTTATTTTAACATTAAATAAAAAGTTTTTAATGTCATTTTCCCACCAAAGTGGCTCCATGGGGTCCACAAGTTGACCCATGGATTTTATTAGTCGGCAATGACTCATACAATAGGGTTAGGACATGTGTCAAGGTCATTTCATATTATTATAACATTATCTTTACCTTAAATTACACTAATTACCTTTAATCACGATTAATTAAACTTAAAAGTTACTATTCACCAAAAATTAATTTAATCCCATTGAAACACATTTTACTTCCTAATGAAAACCATTTAAGTCAGATTTTTGAAAATAAAATTACAGAAGTGGTAATGTTTCGTTTAAACAATAATCGGTTTTTTAACTACCACTTAGTGGTTTCACTATTCATCAAAAATTGAAGTTTTTCAGAACAATGCCAAAATTTCACCATAAGCTATTTTTTATATTCCTAATTCAAAAATGATTTCTATTTTAAAAAATTCAAAAAATATAAGTTGAATTAATTAATTTTATAATTAAATCCCGTTGTCACAACAAATATCATGTTTTTTAGAAACAATATATATCACAAGATTGACAATTGTTAATGTCAAATTTCAAAGTGAGATTAATTCTAATGACCACCATTGGATAAAATGGTAAAATTATATTATAATTATAATTTAAAACCACACAATAGTACATTTTATCACTATAAATTATTTTGATTAAAAAATTAGTTTTTAATCATTTTTCACTATTCATAAAAAATTGGATGTTCTCAGAAAAATACAAAAAATTCAACATAGGCTAATTTCGATATTCCAAATCCAAATATGAAGTCTATTTTGAAATATAATATATATATATATAATTTCAAATAGTGTGTATTACTATTCATAATGGCTATTTTCATTGGTCGCGGTGTGTTAGAATCTCAAACTTGCGTACAATGCAAGATATTGCATTATTGAAAGAGAAGCGTATCGTGGAAGTTCAGGGTGTTAAATTATATCCACCTTTAATAAATTGCGTCCCCACAATTTGAAATTTTTCTTTGAAAATAACAGGTTGAAAATAGACAATTCCTTTTTGGAAAACCCACATCGGAAATAAGGTTAATAAAGTTTAGCCTTAATAAGAGAGAAATGGTAATGAAAAAGTCACCACCAAATTATGATCTCGATAAGGCGAACATTGGTGGAAATTAGAGACATATAATTGGAGGAAAAATGTAAATATTTGTAGGGAGTGATTGAGGTCATCAATCACAAACAAGTGTAAAATTGAGGGCCTCAAAGCCTCTGATCTATGTTGATTTAAAATATTATCAGTTCAACAAGACATAAGATATTAAGATAACACATTTTTTTAATATCCCTTTACTAATGTATAAGAATTAATTTATTCATAGCATAAGAGATAGGTATATATATTTATTCTTTACAAGTAGAGTTTCAACCTTCAACTAATTTCTACCACAAACTCATCTTTCACTCAAAAAGATAATAGAAATCAAAAATATTATGTTTATCCTAATCGTACAAGGTTCAAAATATTAACACATACCATTTCGATTAGGAAAACTATTTTGCAACAAATAGGGACTTCCTGTCAGATAGTGGTAGTTAATAAAGGCATGTTGCACTATGGTTGTGGGTTCGATTCCTACAGCTTTGTCCGACGCGACGGGTCATCCCCCGACCTGCAGGTTATCCTTTTCTTAAAAGTATATTATTATAATATTCCTAAAATAATCTTCAGAAATGTTTTAACCTTAAACAATAATATCCATATTTCATCTTAATTCATTCCAACCTTTATAGTTATCCAAAATACCTTTATCCATACTTTCTCTAAAAGGTATCTAAATTCCAAAATCAATTATAACATCAGATTTCCCAAACAAAGTAAAGTTTCTCTTATTGTCACATACTAAAAATATGATTACCTTCATCATATTAAATCATTAATGAAAACAAAATGTACTGCAGTACAATCCTTATATATATCACATTATTCTTATAACCAGAATATAATCCTTGAGTCCAAAAGCACCAATACAATAATTATTCTGCTTCAATTGTAGTAACAACATATGATTGTCCTTGATCCCATGGAATTTTCTAAGTTAAGTTTCCCTGGCGCATAGGACATTCATTTGCATAATGCCCCATTTCTCTACAATTGTAGCATTCAACATTTATAGCCTCTTTCTTTCCCTTGCAATCACGTGCCTGGTGACCTTTTTCTCCACATTTATAACAAACTACCATTCCTTTTAGGCATGTACCAGGGTGATTCTTCCCACAATTATCACATACTGGAAAATCCTTCATTCCCTTTTTCCATTTATCTGTCTCCTGTTCCACCATTATCTTCTTCTCTTTCCTTACTTTATTGTCATAAGATTTAGAGAATTCCTTTTCTATCTTGATAGCACATGAGACAATGTCTTCGTATGACGAGAAGGTTTGTGAGACTAATGCTCGACGAAGAAATGGTTTTAACCCATCAAAGAAATGATCAACCATACTTCTTGGGTTACGTATATAATCTGCAGCATGCCCTGCTAACCTTGTAAAGTTGGCCTCATACTTTGCGACATTCTCATCATCCTTTTGTCTCAAACACAGAAATTGTCTTTCCATATCTGCTCGATTGTCGCGGGGATAGTATTTTTCTAGGAAAAGATATTTGAACTCCCTCCATTCTATATTTGATACTTCATCATCTTCCTTTGTGTTTTGAATCAATGACCACCATTGATCAGCATCTCCAGTGAGGCGGTAAACTGCCATGACAACCTTCTCCCTTTCACTACTCCCAAGGCATGGAATATTTTCTCTAAGGAGTTTATTCATTGCTCAGCTACTAATGGATTTGTACCCTCATTAAATGTTGGTTTTTGTTGCCTCATGAAGTGGTCTAACATTGATCCTCCACGTTGCAGATCAAGGTGCTCCATACGAGTAAGGTTATTATTCATAACCCGAGTGAGTTTTCCCAGTATGGTAATAAGTTGATCAGAACCAATTGAATCTCTAGCTCCACAATAATTATCTTGAGTAGGAGGGAAATCCCTACATGGAATGTGTGCATTGATAAGGATTCCATTCCTCCCACTAGGCGCCATTTCTAAACAATTTTATAAACTAGATTAGTTGATGATTTAAAATACATAATTCCATACTTATAAACACTTAAAATAAATTGAACTATTTATGGATATAATCTAGAATCATAAAAAGAAATGTTTTCTTTGAGAAAGTATATACTCAAAAACCCTTCATAATGGTTTGTAAAGAAAATGAGAATTATCCTAAGCATATCCCCTAGGAGTGTCGTAACAAAGAGTGCTGCAAGACCCGTTGTCATGCACCAATTCCCGTTCGAGTCTAGCTCAAAGCGGTGTTTTCGGGTTTTACCCCTAGGTACATCTGTGCCAGATCCGCCTCTACCTGCTCGTATCCAGACAGGGATGTATTGCATGGAAAACTCAAAAAATCTCTTTAATAACAAAATTCTAGGAAGTTCTTCTATAATAATCCTCAAAGTCTATCTTTGGGCTATGTGCTATAATCAGAGTTTATCTAAATATAACTTCCAAGGTTAGTACTAAACTGCCTCTGAGACAAACTGTAACGCCCCGAACCTAGCTACCCAGAGTCGGTGCATTATTGTGTAACATTGGCATGATCACAAAAGATCAAGTCTTGAAAGACCGATTAGTTTAGTAGCCTTGGAAACATTAGATACATTCATAATTTTTACATTACATCAAAAAGTAAAACAAAACTACAACAACATATTGTATTCATATCCCCTCATACTATCCATGCAGGTCATTCATAATATACTTCTTCACATCCTAGAAAAATTAAAACATTAGAAGCGGTGAGCTCAGATGCTCAGTAAGGATATCAAAATAACGGAAGCTTTCATAAATTAACATAAATGTTTAAGATAATGTATAACTAAAACAAAAGCCTTTTAAACTTGAACTTCAACATAATATGGAAAATTTAAAATGAGATAATTCCATTTACTTATTCACATGGATATTGTACTAGTCGAATAATCACATGCAATATCAATAACGACTTTCATAATGATGGAATGCATAATACCAGACTATCATAACCTTGTAGCCAAGGCCCCATGCCAAGACTACAAATAATATTTTGTCAAGGCCGCGTTCCAAGAAACTTGTTTGTCTCATGAGACCTGCTGATGCATCAAGGAGTTATAGCAGGCTCCACCCGTCACTTATTAAGTCTAATGCATTCCTCATATGAACAGGTTTAAACATATCATAAACCATAAAATAATTGTATCACATAAAATATGCATAAAGGAAACATAATATTTCCACATTTCAATAACAAGATATCAATACCACACATTGATATAATAAAAACACTTTCAAAACCATTTTCAATACCAAAATAAAAGAAAATTAAAACTGGATATTTATTTTTCATTTTAAAAAAACTTATGGCTTGTAGAGGAAGCCGAAACTCAAATAATGGTCATGGCTGCGGGGAAGTCGTTGTTGCCGCATATGTAAGAAAAAAACATTTATTTTGTAGTTTAGTAAAAATGCTTCGTATGAAAATATTTCTTTTGAGTAAAATTAAAGGTTTATACTCCGTATAAAACAAATTTGTGTATAAAACAAAATATGCCTCAATGAAAAGAGATTGAGACGAAGTCCCTTTCAAAGATCATTCTTTAAAATAAAATATATATATTTTGTGTATTCACTATATTTACACATAAATAAAGTATAAATACAAGATAGGACATTATAATATCATGACATAATTTGAAAGTAGGAGAATAACCCAAAGAATGGAAATTGGGTTAAGAAGTTCCCTTACCTTGTGTCCGTCTTGACTCGACTGTTCTCTAACCTCATGAATAATAAACTAGAGTTAATCTCTACATTTTTAAGAACCTTTTTCAAGTTCATTATCCCTTTTATATAACTTATTACAGTTTTACGAAAATTATGTAGTCATTTAAGTTAATAACGGTCATTTTGTCGATCTTTGGTACTTGAGTCAACAATAAACTTCTTATAATTACAAGTTGATTATGTGGTAGAATATCCATTATCTCCGGAATTATAATCATGATTTAGATATCATATATATACTATATATCCATTATATACATGCATTTATAATATTACATAACATTTAGAGGTAAGAAATGAAATGCACCGTTCATGGAGACGGTAAGTCGTACGTACGCATGAACGTTACTTTCATTTCTATTTCGTATTTAATGGAATGAAGTTATAATTATATAAAGGTATAATATAATTCCAGTATAATATAATGTATAATACCATTTACTCCATCCTTTATACATCCCACATATGGCATTAACGATTCAAATCACTTTGAGGGTGCGGTAGTCCGCACTTCCTAAAATGAAATTATCGCATTTACCCATAATGGAAATCATAAAGGTATGCCATAAATTAAAAATACAGAATCATACAGAAAAAAACATAATATATATCATATATAAAAATAGTGTCAGCATAATTTCCACCATGAGAGGTGTTATAAGAATATTGAACAATCATCGTTTCATGAGGAAGTATTTCACCACCCATAGAATCAGTATGTTCTTTAACCATTATAAGAAGGTGTGTGTAAGTTTAAATAAAATACTTATCATAAAAACATCCTAGTATATTGAGGATATTGTTGTTGTTTCAAAAGAAAATAATAAAAAGAGTTTATGGGGTTGTAGAAGCAAAATAAAACAAAACAACATTAGAGAAGACATTACCTTAAAATCGGGTAACTCTTTTTTGATTTGAGCCAAAGGCTTCCGTGGGAAGACTTCTTCTCAATGTGAGGCCTCTAGGAGTAAGAGAGGGATGTTGGGGGAGTATTTGGGAAGAGGTTGTCCGAGCCAAAAGGCTTTTATGGTGTGAGTAAGGTGGTAGTGGTGGGGGGCTTTTATAATAGGAGAGGAATGGAACTCTTGGAAAGTCATGAAATGTTACTTTATTATATAATTAGTTTCGGATTTTAAAGGTCCCAAACTTATATATTTCTAGGATAAGGTGATAAGGGTTCGAAATATACTCATCCAATAGGTTTTTGACAAGTTTAATTCTTAGATGATACATTATATTTTTATTTTATTTAAATCCTTAATTAATGAAGTTATCGCTGCATCATCATGGTGTCATAAAATATTTAAATTATTTAGATTATAAAAATTATAAAATAAATATCATGATGGAGGAAATATTTTTATATTTCTAATGAATATTTATACTCAAAAATATTACTTGTATAACCCCATTTAAAAATTGTTTTAGTAAAACAACTCATGTTTGTGACAATTTTATTTTAACATTAAATAAAAAGTTTTTAATGTCATTTCCCCACCAAAGTGGCTCCATGGGGTCCACAAGTTGACCCATGGATTGTCTTGGTCGGCCATGAATTATTCAATAGGGGTAGGACATGTGTCAAGGACATTTCATATTATTGTAACATTATCATTACCTTAAATTACACTAATTACCTTTAATCGCGATTAATTAAACTTAAAAGTTACTATTCACAAAAAATTATTTTAATCCCATTGAACCACATTTCACTTCCTAATGACAACCATGTATGTCAGATTTTTGAAAATCAAATCACAGAAGTGGTAATGTTTCATTTAAAAGAAATATCAGTTTTTTAACAACCACTTAGTGGTTTCACAATTCATAAAAAATTGATGTTTTTCAGAACAATGCCAAAATTTCACCATAAGCTATAATTGATATTCCTAATTAAAAAATGATGTCTATTTTACAATATTAAAAACATATAAGTTGAATTAATTAATTTTATAATTAATTCCCGATGTCACAACAAATAGCATGTTTTTTAGAAACAATATATATCAAAAGATTGACAATTGTTTATGTCAATTTTCAAAGTGAAATTAATTCTAATGACCACCATTGGATAAAATGGTAAAATTATATACTAGTTATACTTTAAAACCACTCAATAGTATAATTTATCACTATAAATTATTTTGATTAAAAAAGTTTTTTTTAAGTATTTTTCACTATTTATAAAAAATTAGAAGTTCTCAAAAAAATATAAAAAATTCAACATAGGATAATTTTGATATTCTGAATCCAAAATTGAAGTCCATTTTGAAATATAAAATATATATATAATTTCAAAAAGTGGGAATTACTATTCATAATGGCTATTTTGATTGGTCGCGGTGTGTTAGAATCTCGAACATGCGTACAATGCAAGCTATTACATTATTGAAAGAGCAGCGTATCGTGGAAGCTCAGGGTGTTACAGTGAACGTCACTGGCGCGCCAGACATGAGGCATGCAAGTCACTTGCATGCCCTAAGTGAAATTTCTATTAGTCCTCTGGTGGCCTATAAATACCCCCAGTGGGCCCGCCATTTCAAGGAATGATTGTCCAGAACTCAGAATTCAAGCTCTGGTCGCCCAAGTCTCTGTCTGAGGTCTTCTGAACACTTAAAAGGTAATCCTTGGACTATAATGGAAGCTCTAAAGAGTAAGAATAAGCCCTAAGTGTTATAACTCATCAACACTTGCACGCCTAAGTGTCCATCCCTTAAGGGCAGTGGAAACACTTGCACGACACCTTGCCCTCTCAAGGGAACTTGTGCACCGCCCTTCTGGAAGCATATAGGGATAATACTAAGTGCATGAGCCATGTATCGCCCAAGTATTACTCTACAGGTTCTCCTTCGCACAAGTGAACTCATGTCGCGCAAGTATACTTGCGCGACTAAGACTTGCATGCCAGGACATTACTTGCCTCCCCAAATAGGACTTGTGCGCCTACCTCTTTTTGGGTGAGCCTCCTACCTATTCACCTCTTTTTTTCAAAGAAACCTTTCCTCTTCAAGATCAAGCCTTTAAAACACTCTTCAAATCCACTTAGGGTGTTATTTCTTTGTTGGCTTCCTTATATGAAAGGAGTTATGTGGAATATCACCCAAAACCTTGTGATTTATATAACTTTATATCACAAAGGTTAGGGATTTCTTTCATTTAACCCTATCCTTTAAAATGAGAAGATATTTAATCTGGGAATCCTCCTTAGGAGTAAGCCCCATGTTCCCTAATCTGGGCATCCTCTTTAGGAGTAAGCCACAAGATCCCTAATCTGGGAATCTTCCTTAGGAGTAAGTCCCAATTTCTATGTCCCATTTAATTTGGGCATTCCCCTTTAACTTTGGGCCTCACTCTTAGGAATAACCCACAGTCTTAATATATTCTTGATTTGGGAATTCCCCTTTGACATTGAGCCTCCTTCTCAGGATTAAGCCCCAATCATAAATCCTCTTAACCATGGGCCTCCTCCTCGAGATTAAGCCCCAATCATAACTCAAAGTCCCCCTTACTCTAGGCATCCTCCTTAGGAGTAAGCCCCAAATTAGGAATCTAAATCTCCATAAAGCACAAAATACATTTATGGACCCTGTTAATGGGCGTCCTCCTTAAGAGTATGCCCCATGTCCCCCCTAATTTGGACATCCTACTCAAGAGTAAGCCCCAAGTTAGAGTATCCAAATCTCTATAAAGAACTAATATCTTTATGGACCATGTTAGTTGGCTTCTTTCTGGAAGTAAATCCAAGTCTTCACCTACTTGGGAAGTCACACAACCATATGCTCGATATCATTACTTGTGACTACATCATTCATGGAACAAATCTTCAGGATTACCAATACCTCTTGTTTCTCACACCGAGCATGACTCACGTGAGCATAGAGTGTAAAAGAATCCACAATACATCTCTTTGGGCCATTAATCATATATAGGCACCACACTTCTTAATGAAACTACATGGACTTTGATCTCTGCCTTAAAAGTAGAGTACGTAGGAAGCCTTTCTAAGGTTCAATCCCATCACTCATTAATTATCATCCATCCCATATGATATTAAACTATATCTTAATTCCCGAACTACGTGGGATCTGATTCCTCTTTAACAAGGATATGTAGGTAGCCCATCTCTATGTACGATTCCAACTATGAAATAATCCATGTCCTTCTGAATGAAAAATAAACTTCAAGTTCCCCCACTGAGTGGCTTTAAAACCTGTATGGTTAGCATAATGACCAAGATATTTCTATATAATTTATTGAATGATACAATTGACTAAGAATCTCCATTACATACGGATGATTCTCCATCTATGAAGAACCTAAAATACATATAAAAGATTCTCTAAATTTTATACATATCTGTCTTTGATTTCCAAATCTAATGGAAAACTCATTTTCATGCATGGTAAATTAATAAGGATTCATGAACATAACATAAATCTATAAGAGAGTCCTAGAGTATGTAATATTCCCCTCAAAATGGTGTGATGAACCTGACCTCTCATCCTCTGGACCAATGCAAGTTATTAAGCCTCATTGGTCCATTACTAATGAGAACCTACCTTTGGAAAGTATGTCTAAATTGATCTAGAATCATTGGATATTTCCGGTTCTCCAAATAAACCCATTAGAAACCGATTGGAAAGTTTGATCCTTAAACAAATGAGGTCATCCCCATTTTTGGAGGAAACAAATTGTTAATAAAAATTATATAAAATTAAAAGAGAGGATAAAGTGGTTCTCTAATGACATATATATCATTATATAAGTCATTTGGCCCATCCTTTTATTTTTAATACTATTATATAATTTAATAATATTGTATTTTTTTAAATACTCATTTATGTCAATTTTGACACTATTTAGAATTTAGTTTTTTTGAATGTAATAACAACATGATTACATAGAAAACAATTCACTGAATCATCCCTGAAAAGTCATATTAAACATTAGACTCTTTAATGCCTCAAAAGTCTCCATTTAAATTTATTTTAATATTTATAACATAAATTATTTTATTCTTTCATTAATAAGGTAATTGTTGCATCATCATTGTGTCATAAATAATTGGAAATATATAATTCCAAAAAATTATAAATAAAACACCATAATTTAGTATATCGTCTTATTTTTCTAATGAATAGTTATAGTCGACATTATGTTATGTTTTAACCTATATTAAAAAAAATTAGTTATCAAATATTTAATTTATCTATTTTAACAGTTCTTTAAATAATATATACAAAATGTCCTAATATAATCCAAGTGGATAAAAAATAATACTATTGTACAAGGGTTAATTTTGGTCTAGATAGACTTATCCAATAGAATCAGGGAATGTTTTAGGTTAATTATAATATGATTTTAACCATTAATTACGCAATTTAATTTTAATCATGGTAAATTAAATTCAAAAGATATTATTCACAAAAAAATCATTTTCAAACTAGTGAATAAAGTTTTACTTATATATGTCAACCATGTATCTTAGATTTTTGAAATTCAATTCACATATGCGGTAAAATTATAATTTTTTAAAATTTTCAAATGTAACAAGAAGGTTGGTAAAAGATGGTAAAAAGATCAACACAATTTTATATATCGAATCATATTATAAAATGACACCAATAAATTAAATTGAACAGAAATAGGTGTTATGTAACTTTTTAACATAAAAAAATTTTAAATAAAATGAATAATTATATTAATTTGAAATTTGGATTTAAACAATAACTTAGTAATTTTCAATATTAATAAAATATTGAATGTATTCCAAAAAATAAAAAAATTTCATCCTTAGCTAATTTTGATATTTCGAATCCAAAAATGAATTCCATTATGAAAAAAATTATAAAATTTCAAAAAGTGGGTATTATTATTCATAACTACATTTTAAACATCATGTTTGACTAGTCGTGGTGTTCTATAACTCGAAGATGAATACATCACAAGATATTATATTATTTAAAGAGAAGCATATCATGGAATCATAGGATGTAACAATATTACATCCTTCAAATAGTTTTATCCTCATAATTTCTAGAATAATGCAGCATAAAATGATTTGGGTGGTTCTTCATCATATGTTCCTTAGGTTCCCACATTGGGTCTTCCAATTTATGGTTTCTCCAAATATCTTTTACCAAACGAGTTGTCTGGTTTCAAAACAATTGTTTTCCAGTATCAAGAATCCTGATAGGCTCTTCATAATAATATTGAATGGGTTCCATTTATATTTCTTTTTATATGAGTACGTGCATTGTGTCAGGCATGTTTTTTCTCAATAGTGATATATGGAACCCATCATGAACTTTGGAGAGTCTTTGTGGCATTTCCAAATGATATGATACAATTCCAATTCGTTCTATAATTTCAAAATTTTTAATGTACCTTGGACTTAATTTACCCTACCTACAAAAATATATAACACTTTTCCAAGGATCCACCTTCAAGGAAACATGATCACCTACATGAAATTACAAATCCTTACTTTAATTATTGACGTAGCTCTTTTTCCTACGATTGAGCTACTTTGATTTGGGTTTGGATAATCTTCAACTTTTCTATTATTTCCTCAAAACGTTTTAGGCCTATGAGTTTTCATTCATCAACATCATCCCAAAAAGTTAGTGAGAAACATATCTTTTCATATAATGCTTCCTGTGATTCTATCTAATTACATTAATGGAAGATATTGTTATAGGAAAATTATACCGGAGGTAAAGACTGGTCCCCCAATCCTTGTAATTCATGTGATCAAGATATGAAAATATATTTTATGGTTTGAATAGTCTGCTATGATTGTCCATCTATTTGAGGGTGATAGGAAGTGTGTAAAAGAAGTTCAATATATATGGATTTCTGAAGAATTTTCTAGAATATTGATGTAAAACTGGGATCATGATTAGAAATAATCAATTAGGGGTACACCATGGTGCATTACAACTTCATTAATATATATTCTTTCTAAACATTCAAGATGTAAATATTTTATTATATCAAAAAAATGTGCTGACTTAGTATGACGGTCAACAATGGCCTATATTGCATATTTCCTCCTAGGAGTCCTTGTTAGCCCCATGAAAAAGTATATCATAATATCATCCCATTTCAACTTAGGTATGGGAAGAGTTTGCATGATTCCTCCAGGATGTTTTCTTCTAGCAATAGCTTCTGGAAAAATGATACATCTTGGCATAAAATCAGCTATTTCCCTATTCATGTTGTCCCACCAAAAATGTTCCTTTAAATCTGTATACATATTAGTGCTATGAGGGTGTATAGAGAAATTTTAGCTATGAAATACATCCAACAATTCCATTTTTTAGATCAGGTATATCGAGAACACAAAGCCACTTCCCAAATTTTAAAATTCAATCTTCAAATACGAAGTCAATCAATATCCCCTCATTTAATGCTTTAATTTTCATTCGAAACTTTTTATCATCAGTTTTGGAACTTTTTGTATTTTATATTAAAGATGGTTTATAAAACATTTGAATATGTATCGATGTTTAACCTTCCATGATTATTCCCATATCCATTATTAATTTATCAATGAACATATGATCCCTTTCAATGCACATCTTGTTTAGTACTCTATGATCACTTTTGAAAAAATTATATTCCATCTTATTTTCCATCCATGTGTGGTTGTGTAGACTATAATCATAATCCATGAGATGTTCAAGCCATCGTCTTTGCCTCATCTTCAGTTCTTTTTGTGGGAAAATATATTTCAAAGTCTTGGGATTGGTATATATCTCACATTTTACATCACAGAGATAGTGTCTACATATCATTAAAGAAAAGATTATAGTAGCTAAATCTATATCATGATTATGGTAGTTTTGTTCATGAATTTTTAGATTTCATGAGGCATATGAAATAACTCTATCATTCTACATAAGGACACAACCAACCTCTTCCATTGAAGTATGAAAATAAATAACAAACCCATCATTACCAAATGGAAGATTCAAGATATAGTAATTCAATAATCATCTATTCATATCCTTACAACAATCTTAACACTATTTTGTCCAAACAAATTTAACCCCTTTATGTGTTATCTTGGATAATGGGTTATCCAATCAGGAAAAAATCTGGAAAAACACCGATAATAACCTGCTAAACCAATAAAACCACGTAGCTCAGTTATACTCACCAGTGCTATCCATTCTTGTATTTCTCTTCTCTTAGATGGATCAACAAAGATTCCATTCATAGAGACAATATAGCCAAAGAATGAAATCTCCTAAATCCATAATTCAAACTTGCTAAAATTCCCATATCATTCATTTCTTCTAAGAGTTTTCAAAATAGTGCTCTAGTGATTTTCATGATCTTAGTAGATTTTGGAATATTCCAAGATATCATCAATACATAATAATATAAATTCATCAGGATATTCCTTGAAAACACTATTTTTTAGATCAACGAAAACAGAGGGTGTATTAGTCCTTCCAAAATTCATTACAGTAAACACATAATGCCTATACATGGTACTAAATGATGTCTTCAGAATGTCTTCCTTATTCACGCACAACAAATTATATCTAGATCAAAGGTCAATAATTGAAAAATATAGAGCTCCATAAAGTTGATTGAATAAATAATCAATGCGATTTATGAGATACATGTTATTTACTGTTATAGCATTGATATACCTCTAATCAATGGACAACCTCATAGATCCAAATTATTTCTAAACAAAAAGAACAAGGTATTTCCATGGATAAACACTAGGGAGAATAAATCCTTTATTTCTCAATTTCTCTAGTTGTTTTATTAGTTCCGTTAATTCCACATTGGCTAATCTATAAGGGGATTTCAATATGTGCCTTGAACTTCGAATTTGTTCAATAGAAAACTCAATTTCTCATTCTGGGGGATGTCTAGGTAAATTTTCTAGAAAGACATCAAAATATTCCTTCACAATAGGTACATACTCTATATGAACATTACTTTCTACACAATTAGTTTTATCTCTATATTACTCCCGAATAATTGAATTTAGTATATTTATGGGGGCGGGTTGTTCAAGATAAGAATTATATGGTGGTGTTTCGGCTCTAAAGATAAGGTATTCTGTATCATCATAAAAAACTATTACCTTCTTCTTCTAATAATAAATTTTCACTTCATGGTCTGAAATCCAATCCATACGATGGAATATATTAAATTCAATAATGGTTATAATGATGCGATCAGAAGATAAATCATGTTTACGTGACATAATGGTAACTAATTAACAAATCCTTGTTTCAATGATACTTACCTTAGTAGTTTTGACTGGAAACCTCTCTCTTAAATCAAATTAGAAATTTCAATTTTTTTTTGGAAAAATGTGATGAAACGAATGAATTGGATGATCCAAAATCAAATAAAGAATTGGATAAATTTTAGGAAACAATTGATGTACATTCTACCACATCATTCGGAACTTCAGCCTCTTCTGTTGTGATTTCCTAAATTTGGATTCTCTCCCTAGGCATTTTTTGAGGTAGGTTTCCTTGAATAATGGGACATTTATAAAAATAATTCCCCATTAATTTACTACTAATACATTCAAAATTAACATGCTCATTCATCCCCTTATGATCATGATCATGGTGTCCTTTTTCTCCATACTTGTAACTAACTCCCATTCCCTTCAGGAAAGTACTGGGGTGTTTCTTTCATCATTTAATGGAAGAAGGAAATTAAACATTATCATTCTTCCCAATATTTCCATTTCTAGATTGTTCGGTGGCAGCTTGGATCAGTTGTTTCCTGGGAATGTCTTCAGGATTCTTCTGGGGTTCAGTATTGCTTCAGCATGGTATTTGGTTGGATTCGTCATAGCATGGACAGGTCCAGAATCTGCATGGCTTGTGAGATGATCAGGCGCGGCATGGTATCTGGAACCTTCAGGATCCGTTTTCCGTCTATGTGTTCATGGTTTTTTCTTCCATGGAACGACCTCGGTGAGTCTTGTGGATTGTTTCATCATGGCCCAAAGGATCCTGCATCAGTGTGGTTTGTAGAAAGGGAATGGTGTGGTCTCCATCTCATTTTGGTTCATATCATCATCGATGTGGCTCTCAGATCTGTGGTGTGGCTTTGTCTTCCAGTCTGGTCATCATCGGCGAGGCTCGTGGTCAGATCTGGCATGCTTTGGTGATCGTTGTCTTCTTGGAGCAACTCAGAGGGGTATGGTTTTTAGGTGTCTCTGGTTTGTTTTTTTGGAGTCGCCATTGCTCGAGGCTGCACTGAGGTTGATTCTGGGGTAGGGTGCGTCATCAAGATGGATTTTTTTCCTGGTTTTTTCTTCTTCATTAGCCTTCTGTGAACATGTTATTCTATGATATTTTTGGGAGACCATCTCACGTTATTGAAGGGTGGGGAATTTTTTTATTCGATATCACTAGTGGTTTTTTGGATTTGGGCTTGTTTCGATGGTTCTACCAATGGGCGTTCAAGGAGGTTGGATTCAAGGATTGTTCAAGTCTTTCTGATGACTCATGTTTTCAGATTTGTTGTTTCGTCGGCCATATATATGGTGATTTTAGCACTTGATGTGAATTTTTGACAGTTTGAATACTTGAGTTTAATGATTTGGTATGTTGAATGGGTTGTTTGGTTAGCCTTAATCCTTTTACGCATGATGTTTTGACTGTTGTAATTCTTGATGTGTTGTTTAGTTTACCACTTTTCCTTCAAGTTGTTTTTGATGGTTTCTCACTTCTTCCTCAAAAGTGGTTAGATAATAAAAATTTTATTTTTCAGTCTATTAGAAATGGGTTTGACCCATCAAATAATCAATCAATCTTACTCATTGGGTTACATATATAATCTGCAGCATGCCTTGTTAACATTGTAAAGTTAGTTTTTTGACATTCTAATCTTCCTTTTTTATCAGAATTATAAATTTACATTTCATATCAGCTCTATGATGATAAGGAATGTATTTTTATAAGAGAAGATCTTTAAACTCATTCCATTCCATATTTGATACTTCTTTATCATTATTTTTTCTTGAATTAATTAACACCATTGATCTACATCTCTATTGAGGTGATAAACATAAATGAAAAATTTTACCTTTTTCTACTCCATAATGAATGAAGTATTTTTTAAGGAACTTATCCATTATTCAACTACAAATGGATTTGTAGTCCCATTGAATGTTGTCAGTTTTTTCCTCATGAAGCGGTCTAAAATTGATCCTCCATGTTATGGATCAGGGTGCTCTATATGGTTATTAATATTATTCATACCACGTGTGTGTTTTCCCAGTATGGTAATATGTTGTTCATCACCAGTTGTATCGCCATATCCCCTATAATTATCTTATGTAAGAGGTAAATACCTACATGGATTGTGTGCGTTGATACGATTTCCATTCATTCCACTTGGCACAAATTCTAGATAATGGCATACACAAGATTAGTTTAAGAATAGCAATAAAAAATTACAAACTAGTAAAATACCAATCATAAATTGAAAATTTTATGCATATAATCAATAAACATAAAAAAATTTAATCATTGAGGATGTCTTTACTACTAAATCCTTCATAATGACTTTTAAAAAAATGTATTATCATAAGCATACCCCTAGGAATGTCGTAACCAAGAGTGCAACAAGGCCTGTTGTCATTCACCAGTTCCCATTCGAGTCTAGGCCAATGCAGTGATTTCAGTATTTACCCATAGATAGAGCAGCCTCTACCTACTCATATCTAGATGGGGATGTATTTCAGAAAAAATTCACAAAATCTCTAAATTAATTTTTTATTGAAGTTCTTCTATACTAAATATCAACGCCTATCTCTGGTTAATGTTCTATAATCAGAGTATTTATAAATCTAGTTCCCAAATATTGTAATAATCATTCTCTAATACAAACTGTAATACCCCAACCCTAGTTTCCCAGATTCGATGCAGTGTTACATAACATTGGCATGATCACAATATATCAAGTCTATAAATAATGATTTGTTTAGTAGACTTAAAAGTAATAGATGAATACATATGTTTTAGATTACATTATGAAATAGAAAAACTAGAGAATTGTGTCTATTTTGAACACACCCACATCCCTTTTCCTATTCCTACAGGTCCGTCACAATATACTACTTCACATCCTAGGAAAAATAAAACATAAGGGGTGAGATCAGATGCTTAGTAAGGATAACAATATAGAGGAAACAATTGTAAGAAAACATAAACATTTAAAGCCATGTATAATACTAAAACACAAGACTTTTAATCAAAGACTTCATCATAATATAGAAAAGATAAATTAAATAATTCCATTTACTTTTTCACATGTACATTCTACTAGTTGAATAATGACATGTAATATCAATATCTAATTTTAAAATGATGGAATGTATAATGTCAGACATCATAAAAACATAGTCCAGGCCTCGTACCAAGAATACAAATAATAATTTTGTCAAAGCCTTGTGCCAAGACACTAGTTTGTCTTGGGAGACCCACCGATGCATCGAGGGTCTATAGCAGGCCATGCTCGTCACTTACTAAGTCCAATTCATTCCTCATATGTAAAGGTTGAAAAATAATATAAACATTTGTATCAAAAGTAGCATATGAAATGTAAATACATTAACCGTAAACCATGAATGCTATTAAAATAGCATACCCCCAGTCAACCGTATCACGAAACCATAAATACAATATAGAGGATTGTATGTTAATAAATCAACATCAAAAAAATGTAAAATCCAACGTAGGATGTTCACATAGATGAAATAAATCCAAAAAAATATTTTAGTGAAATGTCTATCTCTATTTTGAAATATTTTAAAATTAAATAAAAATTTTAATTTTAAAATATTCTTATAAGCTTTTAAGAGACAGAAGGATTCCTTTCAATCCAATTTAAATAACTTCAAACAATGGTATAAATGTCACTAAACCATAGTCTAAAAATTAGAAAAAATGTTTTGAAATACATTTGTATGTAACACGGATGTGGATGATAAAGAAGTCCCTGCAGATACTTACGTATAAATAACCTCAAACAATAAAGAGATTGTGAAATAAATCCTTACCTTGTAATTTACTTGAGTAGAGGGTATGTTAAGGTACTATATTATGGTGAAATAATTGTTATTAAATTATAAATGAACCAAATACATAAATATGATATCATATATGTTATTCCAATATTTATTTGTTAATGATGTTTCAGTAGTATCATTATTTTGGATGTTGAGTGAATCGTTTTCCTTTATATGTATTATTACGTAAGCCATGTTTGTTATCATATGAATATATTTTACTGAAATCTAGAAGTATTTTATGTTCTAAAAAATTATTTTCAACCATCAAATGAAAATTATTCATGAATGGTTACAATGGGAACAAAGTCTCGTCCTATTGTGGAGACGATAAGTCGTACATACACGTGAGCGACAATATCATTCAATTAGTGGTGAAATAATTTGTAATTGTATGTTATATTATATATAAAGAATCACTAACATGATATATTTATTATTTAAATCATTTATACTCATTATTATACAAATCCAAATAATGATGTGTTGAATAACTAACTACACCATGATGTGGAGACGATAAGTTGTACGTACATACATATGGTGACTTTGTCATTCATATGAGGGATTGAATAATTAATATGGTTGTACCATATTTATTATAGCATCTCACTATGTAAAAAGTAATAGATATATTATTTTTGATGGAAACATCAATGAAAGAGTTGGTGGAAGAAGAAAAAGACATTGAAAGAGGCAATGATGTATTTATCTTTTCTTCGGGTTCTTCCTTTTGATTTGAACAAAAGGGATACTAAAGTTGTCCTTCTAATCAAAGTAAGGAATCAATGTTGAAGTGATGGTTGTTAATAAAATATTTTATTATGATTCCTCTTAGCCAATATGACTTGGAGGTGTGAAAATAAGAGAAGGGAAAGTACCCTTTATAAGAGATGTGTGGGTTACTTTAATAAATGTTTGAAATATTATTTTATTATAAAAAACATTTCTATTTCTAATAGCTAAAAAGGTATTTATTTCGAGGAAAAGTTGGGGATGAGTATAAAATCATTCATACAATAGGTTTTAGACAAGACTAGGTCACCACATTAACCTCATATTTTATATTTAACTCTTAGTTAAATAGCTTATCATTTTACATGTCTTCTTGTATTTTTTTTATTAAATGGTTAATAAATGCACAATAAAATAAAAATCGTAACTCAAGTGGTTTTTTAAAAACATATATATCATTATATATGTCCTTTGGACAAAAGATAGATTTTTAGGACTTTTATATAATATAATAAAATAGTATTTGTTTTTAAAACTCATTTATGCCAATTTTGACACTATTTGGAATTTTATTTTTGAGATAGTGATAACAACATGATTACATCGAAAAAATTCATTGAATCTACCTTAACATGTAATAGTAACATTGAAAATTGGTGTAATGCATCAAAAGTCTCAAATTAAATTTATTTTAATATTTATAATATCAATTATTTTAGTCATTCATTAATAATGTAATTAATGAATCATCATTGTTTCATCAACAAATATAATTATTTAATGTGTAAAAATTACTAGTAAAATACCATGATGTATTAAATCTCTTTATCATTCTAATTAATATTTATAGTGTAATCTATCTTATGTATAACCCTATATTAAAAAAGTTTTAGTTATTCAATATTGAATTTAACAATTTTAACAATTATTTAAATAAAATATAATAACTGTCCTAATCTAATCCATGTGAATAAAAAAATCATATTTTTGTCCTATGATTGATTTTGGTCAAAATAAGCATATCCAATAGAATTTGGACATGTGTTAGGGTAATTGTAATATAATTTTTACCTTTAAATACCCTATTTAGTTTTAACTGTGGTTAATAAAATGAAAAAGTTACTATCAACCAAATATCATTTTCATCTAATTGAACCAAATTTTACTTACTGATGTCAACAGTGTTTCTTATATTTTTAAAATTCAATGCACGAAATTGGTAAAATTATGTTTTATTCAAATGTTCAAATGTTCCTAAATGGTGGGTAAAAGATTGTAAAAATTTCAATAAAAGTTTATATATCTAATCATATTATAAAACAAATCAAATCTATTACATTGAACATATATAGTTATTATTTATCTATTTTGAATTAATGTATATTTAAATAATGTATATTATAATTTAATTAAAATGAATATTTTAAACAATAACACGTTGTTTTTCAGTATTCATCACAAATGGAATGTTTTCATAAAAATACCAAAAATTCAGCCGAAGCTAATTTTGATATTTAGAATCCAAAATGATGTCCATTTGGAAAAATAAAATTAATAAAATTCCAAAAAGTGGATATTACGAATCAAAACTTCTTTTTAAAGGGATATTTTGATTTTTCGTGGTGTGGTAGAACTTTGAGTTGAATACAACTCAAGCTGTTGTATTGTTCAAAGAGTAGCGTACCGTGGATGCTTGGGGTGTTACATTATAACTGGTTTGTTATAGTTGGAATCAGACTGATGGTTTAGTTTTCCATTGGAAACTAGGATGAGAAATCATTTTTTAGATCCATAGGAACATTTATAATGATATGTCTAGACATGTCTCTAAGGATAAGCATATAGAAGATTTAATGTTAATGAAAATGTCCTATAATTTTAGAAAAGTATAGTCTTAGTGGTTTCTTAGAAATACATCTATTTATGGATATATTGACGCTCCTTTCGTCACAAGAATCTAAAAATCGGAAAAAGGGGAATATCTGAGCTCAAAGTGATTCAACCTTTGAAGAAAATATCAAAAATTGACAAAGGCATAAACAAAGGATCAAAAGCAACCTCACCGCACAAGTTATATCACTGTCGTGCAAGTACACTTGAGCGACGCCCTTGGTCACGCAAGTGACTTGCGCGACCTAAGTGATAACCGCCCGGTAACCGCCCGGGGTCTTTTCCTGCCTATAAATAGACCCTTTGGGCCCCCCATTCGAGAGGAATTTTTTCCAGAAACTCGGATTTAAGCTCCCGACGCCCAAGTCTCTTCTCGAAGCTTCCGGAACACTTCTAAGGTAATTTCTTACCTAGAACAGACGATCTAATGAGAGGGAGTAAGGCCTAAGTGTTGAAATGCATCAACACTCGCGCGCCTAAGTGGTCACACTTGCTCGCCGCCTTTATTCCTTCGATAGAACATGCGCGTCCCTTTTCTGGAAGAACCTCAAGAGGATTCTAAAGGGTTTATTAAAGAGTCGGTCAAGTATTTTAATACTGGTTGAAAATCGCGCAAGTACCCCACATGTCGCACACGTATACCTGCGCGACCAATACTTGCGTGCCACCGCAGTACCTGCGCGCCTTCCAAGACTTGCGCGCCCCTTCCTTTTTGGGTGCCTTTGTTTCCCATTTCACCCCTATTAAACCATTTCACCTTTCCTATTCAAGATTCAGTCTTCAAGATACACTTCAAATCCATTTATGGAATGATTTCTTGATTTGAATTGCTTATCTGAAAGGAATTCGGTGAAATATCTCTCAAAACCTAGTGATTTACACATCTTTATGTCACCAAAGATTAATATTTCATTCATTTAACCTCATCCTTTAAGATTATAGAATCCTTAACCTGGGTCTCCTTTTCAGGAATAATCCCCAGTTATAAGTCCTTTAATCTGGGCATCTTCCCTAGGAGTAAGCCCCAAATTATTATAGTTCTCAAACCTGGGCATCCTCCTCAGGAGTAAGCCCCAAACCATAATTCCTTAACTTGGGAATCCTCCTCAGGAGTAAGCCCCAATCAAAATCCTCTAACATGGGAATCCTTCTTAGGAGTAAGCCCTAAGTCCTCTAATATGGGCATCCTTCTTAGGAGAAAGCCCCAATATCAAATATGGGCATCCTTATTAGGAGTAAGCCCCGAGTCCCTTAATTTGGGCATCCTTCTTAGGAGTAAGCCCCAATCTCAAATATGGGAATCCTCCTCAGGAGTAAGCCCTAAACCTTAACCCCTAACCTGGGCTTCCTTTTCAGGAATAAGTCCCAGTTATAATCTTGGGCTTCATTTTCAGGAATAAGCCCCAAGTCCCCTAACCTGGGCTTCTTTTTCAAGAATAAGTCCCAGTTATAATCTTGGGCTTCCATTTCAGGAATAATCCCCAAGTCCCCTAACCTGGGCTTCCTTTTCAGGAATAAGTCCCAGTTATAATCTTGGGCTTCCTTTTCAGGAAGAAGCCCCAAGTCCCCTAATTTCTCTTTAACCAGTCCTAATTTACCCTTGATTTGGGTTTCCTTTTCAGGAGTAAAACCCAATCATATGTCCCCTCCTAACTTGGGCATCCTCCTTAGGAGTAAGCCCCGAGATTAGAGTATTCAAATCTCTATGAAGCATGTATACCTTTATGGACCCTGTTCTTGGATTTTCTCCCTAAAAGTGAATCCTAAACCTTCATCTATCTGGGAAGTCATACATACATAAGCCCCAAACCATTTCTTATGATTGCATCATTCATGTCACAATTGTCTAATTTTTTACCAATACCTCTTGTTTCTCACGCCGAGCATGACTCACGTGATCTTAGAGTGTAAAAGTAATTATGACATCCTTCTTTGAGCCATTAATCATAAACGTCATACTCCCTTACTCGAACTACGTGGGTTCTGATTCCTTTTCCAAAACAAAGGATACGTAGGTAGCCCATTTATGGGTTCGATCCCAACTTTCAAATAATCCATGTCCTTCTGAATGACGGTAAAATTCATGTGCCCCACTGAGTGGATTTAAAACCAGCCTGGTCATCATAATGACCAAGAGACTTTTATAAATGTTTTTTTGAAGGATACCATTGACTAAGAATCTCTAAATAGATATAGATGATTCTCTATTGATGAAGAACCTAGAATATATATATAAGATCCTCTAAATTTCTTACATATTCAATCATTGATTGTTAAAATGAAGGAAAGCTCATTTTATACTTGGTAATGTAATAAGGATTCACGAACATAACTTAAATCTATAAAGAGAGTCCCGGAGTAGACAATAATTCCCCTCAAAAAGGTGTGATGAGTCCGACCTCCCATCCTCTCAACCAATGAAAATTCCTAAGCCTCATTAGCCCACAAGATAATGAGCGCCTACCTTTGGAAACTTGGTCCAAAAGGATGTGGAATCATTGGATGTTTCCGTTTCTATGAACAAACCCATTAGAAACTGATCGGAACGTTTGAATCTCCCATCCCGGAGGTCATCCCCGAATTCCGTGCGAAACAAAAATGGGCAACCCGATGTGAAACCTTAACCAAGTTAAAGTGATGTCCTTCTTATTTGTTAGGCCCCTTGGGCCAACAAAGCAATCATTGACATGTGCTCATCCAAAAGATGCAGTGGCCGGATTCATCATGATTATGTCTGTTATATGGAACAGGCACTCTTTTCTCAAGATCTTCTGCAAAATGGCTTTCCTTAAATTCACCCCTGTGAATACTGCTGCTGTGAACACCTCTACTGTGAGGTCCGCTGCTGTGAAAACCAATGCTGCTACTCCTGCTGGAACGTCGTCCGCTCTGAGGATGACATCACCAACTCAGCATCTTCAATGCTGGGTTTATAATGCACTGGTTAAAGAGTACCATCACAACGGTACTATCCCAACTCTGGAGGCCGATCATCAAGCCCTCCAAGTTAACAACTCTACCTGGTCGTCTGGAAAACGGTGTCCAGCAATCAAGAAGTAGGCGGTGCTGACTACTGTCTCCAACCGTTTCAGGTCGTTATCCCCGGAACGCAATTTCCATTCACTTCCTTACTCTGAGGAAGTGAATAAGAAGGTCCCTCGGGGCCTTAATTCAAAAATACAGGAGTACTTCCCGAGGGCTCCCATAAACAATCGCCGCCAGACTCGTGCGGTAGTGCGCCCTCAACATGATGAGGGTACCGACTCCAGGCATTCAGCTCAGGTTCCTCGAACCCGAGCAGGCAAGATGAAATGCCAGAGATAGAATCCGGTTAATAATGGGCATGTTATCATCCCTGCCATCTCCGGAGAAGTCCACCAACCTAACTTGGTGGCAAACAACGAACAGGCACACACACCTGTCCATTTTAATTTCGCGTTCCAGCAGACTCGTCTGGCAGCATCAAGCCAATCCCGCCAGGCAATTCTGGCGGAGTACTATAGGCAGGAACATGCACCTGCTTATGCATCATCAATTAGTCAGCAGGCTCGCCTGACTACATATGATGGATTCCACCAGCCTAACTTGGTGGCGAACAACGAGCATGCACACACACCTGTTCGTTTTAATTCCGCTATCCAGCAGACTCGTCTGGCAGCATCAAGCCAATCCCGCCAGGAAATTCCGGTGAAGTACTATAGGCAGGAACATGCACCTGCTTATGCATCACCAGTTGGTCAGCAGGCTCGTCTGACTACATATGATGGATCTCGTCAACCGCGTTTGGCGAAGTGTAATCAGTAGGCACATACACCTACTAATACTAATCAAGCCTACCAACAGTCTCGCTTGGTAGCGCACAGAGAAGTCAGTCAGAAAGCCCCGACGACAAATAGGAGGCAGACTCAACTCTCTGCCTCCACACTTGAGTACTGTCAGGATTCACTGACAGGAAAAGGAGGATAGGAGCCGGCACATACACCTACTCTGTAGAGACCCGGAGCCTGACGTACATGTACATTACATTAATTTTGCGTAATACTTAGTACATTACAAAAACACACACATAAGGACCGTAATAGTTTAGTGTCTTTGGAAACTCGGAATATAATCTTCTAATCGTGGTGAAAGATCTTCAACGTCTCCCATAAAGATCTTCCTTTTTTTTACCTAAAACCTTTCTTTATATCCTGGGGAAAAGAAAACATAAAAGGTTGAGCTCAAATGCTCATTAAGGGTAAACAAAAGAAATATCAATCACATCATATTCATAAGAACATAACATTTTGGAAATCTTAACCTGCAAAAGAGGGCATAATTTCATAACATGGGATAAATCATGGCAGTGAAATGTAATCACAATAATCATAACTTAAAACATGAAACGTTGTGGCATTCACACATAATCATAGAGAATCATTTCTTATTATTCAAGACTCATTTCCAAGACTATCTTAGTGGACAAAGTCCCTTTCTAAATCGAGTAACCCTCGTGTCAGTCCTGTTTCACTGAACCAGTATAACCTACCATTCTAGCCATGTCTATCTCATGAGATATAAAATCTTTACCCAATGCATTGGAGGGAGATATAGGTCCCACCCATCTCATAATGATACCATTCTTATGTGTGCCAAAAAAATCATAAATCATACATCATATCATAACCCATGTAGATAAAATGGGATTCGTAAACATCGTGACATCATAAAACAATTCATATAAGATAAATGAATTCATAAAAATAATTCAATCACAACATAACCAAATCAATGTAATAATAGGGATAGAAACAGAACCCTATGTTATCTTAGATGGAAAATAATTTTGATAAAATACTTGAAATGAATTCTTGAGGAAAACATCCTTTCTTCTTCAAAATCCATTTCTTTTCACAAAACGTCATGCAATTTTAAAAGAAAGAGATTTTATTGAAAATATTCATGAAATATTTTGGAGGAAGCTTCATGAAAATAAGGCTTTATAAAACCGTAAAAATTCGTTCGTGCCGTATAAGTTAAAAAAACATTCTTCTCGTACTTTTGTCGGAAAAGTCAAAAAGTACCTTGTATGAAAATGACAAAAGATTCCTTTCATATCTTTTACAAAAAACTCACCGAAGGGTAAAATTGGATATAAAATATTTTAGAAGGATATAAATATTACATATTGAGGAAACATGTATTTGGATGATAAAATACACCCCAGTAATTACCAAAGTAAAAACAATCTCGGATAAAAGTGAGATTGTGATATTTCCCTTACCTTAGGTCTGATTTGCTTCGTAAGTGTCCGAACCTCCTGTATAATTATTTAAATAATGTCATTTACCTATTACAGAATCATTTTCATTGTTATGATATCATATATGGTTCACTTATGACTTTATATTACCCGTTCATTTGTAAATTCCATGTTAAAGAGCGTTTTGGGTAAAATTGTTTCATTTGTCGTCCGTGTTTTGACTTGTAATTATTCATATGATTACTTAGATCATGATTAATTAATTCCAGAATATAAAAAATGATTTATATATATATATATATATTCAGAATATACAAATATATAATAAATTCTTAAATGGAAATAAATACACCGTTCATGGAGACGGTAGTCCGTACGTACGCATGAACGCTGTTTTCATTACCTTATTGAATTGAATGGAATTAAGTAGATTACATACATATAAATATAAATAAATGCATTATCATTATTATGTCATATATTTCATTAGTAGTTATTATATATAATTTATAATCATTCATGAATGGTTAATCATTGAGAATGAATCTCATCGCGTCGTGGAGACGCTAGTCCGTACGTACGCACGAGCGATGATATCGTTCCCATGGTCGTGGAATTGTGTTGAAGTGTATGTATACTATTTCAGTATCAATATCACTTTATAATAATCAAATATAGTTACTCATTACACCATTATACCCATCCAATTAAGGTGGTGGTGGAAAATAGATTACACCACGACATAGAGACGGTATTCCGTACGTACGCACGCGCGGTGATTTCCTTTTTCCGTAGGATGGATTGAAGGTTAATTAGAGTTGTTTCATATTTATAATAACATATCAGTATATAAGAAATACGGATGTTATTACTTTATCATGAAACAACTAAAGAAGAAGAAGTTGAAGAAGAAAGAAATTGAAAAAGATCGGTAATGGATATTACCTCTTTTTGACGCGCCTTCACTTAACCTCCACTTAAAGAACTATGGATGGTCTTTGAAGAAGACCAGGACCTCTAGGATGATACTAGGGAAGTGGAGAAGATATTTTGGCAGGGGTTGGCCGAGCCTGAGTGCTCAAATTGGTGTGAGAGGGAGGGGGAGGAGGTGTCCTTTTATAAGGGAGGAGAGGGGAACCTTAGAAATATCTCAAAATATTATTTTATATTAAAGTCAAAATCGGTTTATAATGGTTCCGAGGGTCTTATATCGAAGCTAAAGTGGGGATGGGTCGAAATCATTTCAACCAATAGAATTTAGACAAGTTTAGGTTATTATTTTAATCTTATCAATTAGATTTAACTCTAAGTTAAATAATTTAACTTTTACCGTGTCTTTTTGTTTTCTTAAACTATATGGTTAATACACTTACTATAACATGCCAAACGAACCCCAAATTATTTATTATTAATATATATATCCTTATCTAAGTCATTTGTCCGAACCATAGATTTTTAGGAATAAAATAACAATTAATAATATAATATTTTATTTAAAAACTATTTTGTGTCAATTTTGACACTATTTGATATATGATTTTTGTTAAAGTCATAACAGAATTATATGTTCGAAAAAAGTTGATTACATCAACACTAATATATCATAGTAACCTAGAAAATTAGTTTAATTCATAAAAATTCTCAAATTACATTTATTTTGGTGTTTATAACATCAATTATGTCAATATTTCATTAATAAGATAATTACTGCATCATCATTATGTCCTAAATAAATTAAATTATTTAATGTCTAAAAATTACAAATAAAATATAATTATGTAGGATATCTTTTTATCCTTCGAATGAATATTTATAGTCGAATTTATCTTATGTATAACCACATATTAAAAATGTTTTAGTAAATAAACATTGATTTTAACTCTTTTAACACTTCTTTAAATAAATTAATAATAAATGTCCTAATCTAATCCAAGTGGGCCTAAATGGTCATATTTTAATTCTAAGTTTGTTTTTGGTCGAATTACACTTGTCCAATAGAATTTGGACATGTGTTAGGGTAATAATAATATCATTTCTACCCTTAATTACCCTATTTACTTTTAACCGTGGTAAATAAAACTAAAAAGTTACTATTCACCAAAAATTATTTTCATCTCATTGAACCACATTTTAGTCCTTGATATTAACTGTGTCTCTCGGATTTTCGAAATTCCACTCACAGAAGCGGTAAAATTAAGTTTTATGAACAATTCAGTTTTTTTAACTACCACTTAGTGGTTTCACTATTCATCGAAAATTGAAAGTTTTCAGAAAAATACCAAAAATTAGGCCTAAGCTATATTTGATATTATGAACTCAAAAATGATGTTTATTTTACTAAATTCAAAACATATCAGTTTCATTAACTAATTTAAAAATTAATTCTCGTCGTCAAAATAAATAGCGTGTTTTTAAGAGATAATAACTATCAAAAGATTGACACTAGTTTATAACTGGTTTAAATGTGAAATTACATCCAATGACCAACATTGTATTAAATTTTAAAAATATATTCTAAATATACTTTAAAACCAATCAAATTAATAATATATCACTATTAATTATTTCGATTGAAAAAGATGTTTTTAATTAAACTTTAGTAATTTTCACTATTCATCAAAATATGAAAGTTATCCGAAAATCACCAAAATTTCACCCTAAGCTAATTTCGATATTACGAATCCAAAAATGAATTCCATTTTGAAAAATAAAATTACAAAATTTCAAAAAGTGGTTATTACTATTCATAACGGATAGTTTTAATAATATTTTAATAGCATATTGTTGTTTAGTGAAACTCGTTATTGCGTACTACACACGCTATCAAGGAAGGTCGCGATTGCGTGTAATGAAAGGCAAATCAAGGATGTGTGTTGTGCAAGCTCCTTTTGGTGTACGAAACAAGGCATTAGTGAAATTAAAAAGAATATTTTTCATAAAATCTCGGGGTGTTACATTCTACCCCCCTTAAAATGAATTTCGCCCTCAAAATTCGTCAGGGTTATAAATGGTTTACTATTCAAAATTTTCTTTTATAGAAACCCACATCGTAAAAAGGAATACCAAAAAATGTCTTTAAAAACTAAAGTATGAAATTTAATGATTACCCAAATAAACTAATCACTGGGTTTCCACATAGGTGAAAATATGGATATGGAAGAAAAATCTAACCATCATGTTCTGATGGAGAGTGTTAGAGAACATGGCTATGGAAAAGCCAACAATCACAAATCCATAAATTTGTGACGATCTAAGGTACCATCTGATTAATCAGATATAAGAGAACTAGGATGACATTTTTGGTTTTCAAGATCGTTTCCCTAAAGTTGATGAAATTGGAATTAGAAGAAATACTTTCATGATTTCGGTATAGTCTCACCATTGGCCGTTCTTTGGACAATTTCCACTTCATCTCTTAAAGAAATGAAGTTGAATTTGTCATTCGTGATGTGTTAGCAGATCATGTAATAGAATGATGGGTCATTCCATCTGTCTCAAACTAAAGTTTTGAAAAGTTAGAAGTTCATCTTATGGTTAGATTAATTGTATATGGTTCCAAAAATGAACTTATACTTCATATATCATACCGCTTAATAAAATAAAACTAGTTTCTACTAAACATGGACTTCCTGTAGGCCAGTGGTAGGCGATAAAGGCCAGTCGCATTTCGGTTGTGGGTTCGATTCCCACAGCCTTGTCCGACGCGATGGGCTGTCGTCCGTCCTGCAGGTTGTCCTTTTTCTAAAACTATATTACTATAACATCCCATCAATAATATAGACAAAAAACTTCTATCATTAAACAATACTAACTTATTTCCAACATAATCCATTCCAATCTTTAGGCTTACCCATAATACTGTAGTCCACTCTCATAATATAGTGAAAAAAATTACCATAGAGTTAATACCATCGTTGATCCCCATATATCATAAGATATGTCTTGTTGGTCACATTCTAAACATTCAACATCCTTAATCATGTATTCTCTTGAATACCCATTGAACCTTAGTGAAAACATGAATGCAGTTAAACGTTAACACTTTCCACATACCAAAATCCTCAAAATTCTTTATAAACAAACCATGATATCACATAGTCCTTATATCAATCATGAGCTCATGAATACTGTTAAACATTTCATTTTCTCATTTTCCCTTCATGATGCGCATATCGTCTTATTTCCAAAAATATCTCAATCACTTTGAATACCACATTAGACCAATACATAAATATTCCAATACTCCATGATACAACATTATTTTGGAATCCAATTACATAAACACTTAATCATTCCACCACATCGTTGTCATATTCAACATCGCCAATAGTGATCGCATTTGACTTCCCTTTATCCTTTGCCTTAAGCGGTTGCTCATGTCGATCATCACTAACCCTTGGATTAGGGCATTTATTATCATAATTCCCCATTTCCTTGCAATTGAAGCATTGAAGTGTTGGTGGTGCGTTCTCTGCAGTGTTTGCTTTATTCACATCATTAGAAACCCTTTTTCCATTACTTCGACACTCAGCTGCTCGATGACCTTATTTTCCACACTTAAAAAATTTTCTAGTCCCTTTAAGACAATCTCCACTATGCTTCTTTCCACACTTTGTGCATAAGGAAACATTCATCTTCTTTTCACCATTATTCTGAGATTTCTCCTTGAACTCCATCTTTCGTTTCTTGTCAAAACCATGAGATGGATATGTAACACCAAATTCCATTTCTACCTTGATAGCACCACACACAATTTCTTCATTGCTACTGAAGTCTCTTATAGCTAATACCCTTCGAAGACTTGCTTTTAAGCCACTGAAAAATCGATCAACTTTACTTTCAGGTTGGATGTAATCCCAGATGCATACCTTGAAAGTCTTGTAAAATTCGCTTCGTATATACCAACAGATTCATCATCCTTCTACTTCAGCTCAAGAAACTCCTTTTCCATCTTTGTTCGAAGAATACGAGGGAAGTACTACTGAAAAACAAGTTCTTGAACTCGTCCCATTCCATGGACTCAATTTCATCTCTTGGCCTCGTATTCTTGATAAGATTCCACCATTGATCAGCTTCACCTTCCAAACGATATACTACTAAGATGACTTTATCATGTTAAGAAAATTGAAGATATGAAAATATCTTTTCAGTGGTACTGATCCATTGTTCAGCAACAAGTGGATCGGAAGACCCATTGAAAGAAGGTGGACGTTGCCTCATGAAGGACTCAATAGAATATTGTTCCCTTCTCTGTTCATTTGGAAGTCCAGAATGATTCATAGCTTGTGTAAGTATAACAATAAGATTTTTCACTCCATCTCCCATAACATTTGTTTGTTCAGGAGGACAATCATTGCATTGTCCATTGCATTGATCAACACGGTTCCTTTGGGTTCCAGCCATCGTCTAAAACCCAAAAAGAATAGTGTGAGAGGCAAAAATCATGCTAGGGAAAACAACACAATAAAGGGGGAGTACCTTCAATATCTAACATCTTAGGTTTAATTCTATGATCGTTAGCATAATTATATTACTATAACCTATACGTATACTTAACCTTAGAGACATCCCTACACACATCTTAGAAATATCTCTAGGGATCTCACTAAAGTTCTCGCATCCTAGTTTCCAAAAGTTGACTAAACCTTTACTCTGATACCAACTGTAGCGGTCTGGAATTACTTCCAGTGGACTATAATTGATACCTATCAGGGCACTCCATGGGCGGCTACACCCCCTGGGCGGGACACACCACCATCCCCAGTGGCAGCCATTTCCTCATTAAGCCCTTGGGCGGAGAGCCATGCTTCGTCCAATGCTCGAATGTGAGAGTTCCCATGGATCGGATACATTCCTACCTCCTTGTCCTCGGATACCAACTGTAGAGACCCGGAGCCTGATGTACATGTACATTACATTAATTTTGCGTAATACTTAGTACATTACAAAAACACACACACAAGGACCATAATAGTTTAGTGTCTTTAGAAACTCGGAATATAATCTTCTAATCGTGGTGAAAGATCTTCAACATCTCCCATAAAGATCTTCCTTTTTTTACCTAAAACCTTTCTTTATATCTTGGGGAAAAGAAAATATAAAAGGGTGAGCTCAAATGCTCAGTAAGGGTAAACAAAAGAAATATCAATCACATCATATTCATAAGAACATAACATTTTGGAAATCTTAACCTGCAAAAGAGAGCATAATTTCATAACATGGGATAAATCATGGAAGTGAAATGTAATAACAATAATCATAACTTAAAACATGAAACTTTGTGGCATTCACACATAATCATAGAGATTCATTTCTTTTTAGTCAAGACTCATTGCCAAGACTATCTTAGTGGACAAAGTTCCTTTCTGAATCGAGTAACCCTCGTTTCAGTCCTGTTTCACTGAACCAGTATAACCTACCATTCCATCCATGTCTATCTCATGAGATATAAAAACTTTACCCAATGCATTGGAGGGAGATATAGGTCCCACCCATCTCATAATGATACCATTCTTATGTGTACCACAAAATCATAAATCATACATCATTTCATAACCCATGTAGTAAAAATGGGATTTGTAAACATCGTGACATCATAAAAAAATTCATATAAGATAAAGGAATTCATAAAAATAATTCCATCACAACATAACCAAATCAATGTAATAATAGGGATAGAAACAGAACCCTATGTTATCTTAGATGGAAAATAATTTTGATAAAATACTTGAAATGAATTCTTGAAGAAAATATCCTTTCTTCTTCAAAATCAATTTCTTTTCACAAAACATCATGCAATTTTAAAAGAAAGAGATTTTATTGAAAATATTCATGAAATATTTTGGAGGAAGATTCATGAAAATAAGGCTTTATAAAACCGTAAAAATCCGTTCGTGCCGTATAAGTTAAAAAAAACATTCTTCTCGTACTTTTGTCGGAAAAGTCAAAAAGTACCTTGTACGAAAATGACAAAATATTCCTTTCATATCTTTTACAAAAAACTCACCGAAGGGTAAAATTGGATATAAACTATTGTACAAGTATATAAATATTACATATTGAGGAAACATGGATCTGGATGATAAAATACACCCCAGTAATTACCAAAGTAAAAACAATCTCGGATAAAAGTGAGATTGTGATATTTCCTTACCTTAGGTCCGATTTGCTTTGTAAGTGTCCGAACCTCCTGTATAATTATTTAAATAATGTCATTGACTTATTACAGAATAATGTTCATTGTTATTATATCATATATGGTTCACTTATGACTTTATATTACCCGTTCTTTTGTAAATTCCATGTTAAAGAGCGTTTTGGGTAAAATTGTTTCATTTGTCGTCCGTGTTTTGACTTGTAATTATTCATATGATTACTTAGATCATGATTACTTAATTCCAGAATATAAAACATGATTTATATATATATATATTCAGAATATACATTTATATAATAAATTAGTAAATGGAACGAAATACACCGTTCATGGAGACAGGAGTCCGTACGTATGCATGACCGCTGTTTTCATTTCCTTATTGAATTGAATGGAATTAAGTAGATTACATACATATAAATATACATAAATCCAGTATCATTATTATGTCATATATTTCATTAGTACTTATTATATATAATTTATAATCATTCATGAATGGTTAATCATTGATAATGAATCTCATCGCGTCGTGGAGACGGTAGTCCGTACGTACGCACGAGCGATGATATCGTTCCCATGGTCGTGGAATTGTGTTGAAGTGTATGTATAGTATTTCAGTATCAATATAAATTTATAATAATCATATATAGTTACTCATTACACCATTATACCCATCCAATTAAGGTGGTGGTGGAAAATAGATTACACCACGGCGTGGAGACGGTATTCCGTACGTACGCACGCGCAGTGATTTCCTTTTTCCGTAGGATGGATAGAAGGTTAATTAGAGTTGTTTCATATTTATAATAACATATAAGTATATAAGAAATACTGATGTTATTACTTTATAATGAAACAACTAAAGAAGAAGAAGTTTAAGAAGAAAGAAATTGAAAAAGATCGGTAATGGATATTACCTCTTTTTGACGCGCCTTCACTTAACCTCCACTTAAAGAACTATGGATGGTCTTTGAAGATGACCAGGACCTCTAGGATGATACTAGGGAAGTGAAGAAGAGATTTTGGCATGGTTTGGCCGAGCTTGAGTGCTCAAATTGGTGTGAGGAAGAGGGGGAGGAGGTGTCCTTTTATAAGGGAGGAGAGGGGCACCTTAGGAATATCTCAAAATATTATTTTATATTAAAGTAAAAATCGGTTTATAATGGTTCCAAAGGGTCTTATTTCGAAGCTAAAGTGGGGATGGGTCCAAATCCTATCAACCAATAGGATTTATCCAAGTTTAGGTTATTATTTTAACCATATCAATTAGATTTAACTCTAAGTTAAATAATTTAACTTTTACCGTGTCTTTTTGTTTTCTTACACTATATGGTTAATACACTTATTATAACATGCCAAAAGAACCCCAAATTATTTATTATTAATATATATATCCTTATCTAAGTCATTTGGCCGAACCTTAGATTTTTAGGAATAAAATAACAATTAATAATATAATATTTGATTTAAAAACTATTTTGTGTCAATTTTGACACTATTTGATATATGATTTTTGTGAAAGTCATAACAGAATTATATGTTCGAACCAAGTTGATTAAAGGAACACTAATATATCATAGTAACCTAAAAAATTAGTGAAATTCATAAAAAGTCTCAAAATACATTTATTTTGGTGTTTATAACATCAATTATGTCAATATTTCATTAATAATATAATTACTGCATCATCATTGTGTCAAAAATAAAGTAAATTATTTAATGTCTAAAAATTAAAAATAAAATACTATTATGTAGGAAATCGTTTTATCTTTCTAATAAATATTTATAGTCGAATTTATCTTATGTATAACCTCATATTAAAAATGTTTTAGTAAATAAACTTTGATTTTAACTCTTTTAACCCTTCTTTAAATAAATTAATAATAAATGTCCTAATCTAATCCAAGTGGGCCTAAATTGTAATATTTTATTTCTAAGATTGTTTTTGGTCTAATTAAACTTGTCCAATAGAATTAGGACATGTGTTAGGGTAATAATAATATCATTTCTTCCCTTAATTACCCTATTTACTTTTAACCGTGGTAAATAAAACTAAAAAGTTACTATTCACCAAAAATTATTTTCATCTCATTGAACCACATTTTAGTCCTTGATATTAACCGTGTCTCTTGGATTTTCGAAATTCCACTCACAGAAGCGGTAAAATTATGTTTTATGAACAATTCAGTTTTTTTAACTACCACTTAGTGGTTTCACTATTCATCGAAAATTGAAAGTTTTCAGAAAAATACCAAAAATTAGGCCTAAGATATATTTGATATTATGAACTCAAAAATGATGTCTATTTTACCAAATTCAAAACATATCAGTTGCATTAACTAATTTAAAAATTAATTCTCGTCGTCAAAACAAATAGCGTGTTTTTAAGAGATAATAACTGTCAAAAGATTGACACTAGTTTATAACTGGTTTAAATGTGAAATTACATCCAATGACCAACATTGTATTAAATTGTAAAAATATATTCTAAATATACTTTAAAACCACTCAAATTAATAATTTATCACTATTAATTATTTTGATTGAAAAAGTTGTTTTTAATTAAAATTTAGTAATTTTCACTATTCATCAAAATATGAAAGTTATCCGAAAATCACCAAAATTTCACCATAATCTAATTTTGATATTACGAATCCAAAAATGAATTCCATTTTGAAAAATAAAATTACATAATTTCAAAAGGTGGTTATTACTATTCATAACGGATAGTTTTAATAATATTTTAATAGCATATTGTTTTTTAGTGAAACTCGTTATTGCGTACTACACACGCTATCGAGGAAGATCGCGATTGCGTGTAATGAAAGGAAAATCAAGGATGCGTGTTGTGAAAGCTACTTTTGGTGTACGACACAAGACATTAGTGAAATTAAAAAGAATATTTTTCATAAAATCTCGGGGTGTTACATACTCCAAACCCGGAATGGACGTATAATCCCATTCCGGCGGCTGAAGTCACCAAGAATATTTTGTCAATGGTGAAAGAGAAGAAGCAAATTCCTGCTCATATTTTGGATGCTTGCCAGGATATCATAACAGCTTCAGCATCATCTCAGGGACAGACACATAAATCTATCCCTAGCAGTGGAGTGACGCATCAAAAATTCACTCCAGAACAGACACACACATCTGTTCCAGTCCAAGAAGGTCATGGGGCATACACCCCCATATCATACGAACAACCATGTCAGGCACATACACCTGATTTGATTAGAGATCGTCAGCCTAACCTGACCATCTTTCCTGATCAGGCACATACACCTGCTCAGAGTAACCACTTTCGTCAACAAGTGGATTCCAAAGCGAGTAAGAAGGCATCTAAGAAAAAGATCCTCCCAGCACAGTCAGGAGATGAAAGGCCAATCTCCAACAAGTCTTTGCTCGATGCTGGAGTTCTTGAAGCCCGCAGACATTTATCTATTGGAATTCAAGATTCTACTCCCTCAGTTCCCAATAACAGGAACATTAATTCTGAAGGTCTTCAACAGACACTTCCTCATGAAGGCTTGCTTCATGAAAATTCGGTCAATCTTGAAGTTTATTCTTTAGATGAGAGCCACAGGAACCCTCTGTGTGGTCAGAAGACCAAGGAGCAAGAGATCTCATCTTTTGCTGTAACCCATTATGGTGGTCCTCCCCATGATGATGAATTTTCTTGCGAAAGTCCTCTCCACAGTAGTGATTCACATTTCCTGGAAAATACTCTAGTGGACAATGTAGTGCCGAGAAAGCCCTCTTATCTTGAGGCACTTGAAAATGTGAAACCAGTCATGTCTGATTCTTTATCGCTAACAAGTGAAATACTTTCTCAATCAGAAGATAGCCCAGGGTGTCGGTCATTCTCCGAACCTCCCCTAAGTCATGCATCTCCTAGTTTGATCAATGATGTCTCTACCAATTTTGTTGAATCCGATGAAGCAACAAGGAAACACCAACTCTGGTCAAAACAGTTAGAAGAATCTTCATTTAATGATAAAGAGGAAATGCTGAACATGAGGAAGAAACTGGTAAAAGGTGAGTTACCAGTCATGTTTTGGCCTTTGGCTGAATCCCAGTACGACATTCCAAAGATGTTGACGGATGATGGAATCCATGATATTCGTCTCAACATATGGAAAAGTCTTTGTCAATTAATGAAGAAGGTATTATCTTATGATGAATATGAACATCATCTTAAGAGAATAGAAGGGCAAAAACGTCAGATTGATTTGGAATCTCTATCAGTCTCTCGGTATCCGAAGGCTGAAAAGCAACAGAGAACCCTTCAACGTTCATGCCTTGGCGCACTAAGAAAATTGCATCAGTTAATTTACAATGCTACATCTGATGTTCATATCAGAGGATGGGGTGTTCACGGAGCACTACATTTCACAGTGCTTTCCAGTCAGCAAAGCCCGCCGAAAATGGTCTCATGAAATGTTATTGCCCATTGCCGGCCACAGTCAATGGGCTTTGTTCATAATCAAAAGCTTGTTCAAGAACAGGCTTCAACTAGTTCCTCTCAAAATCAAGCATATAGAGAACAAGTTTTTGAATTGCTCCTACATCAAGCAGGCGAGAATATTGCACAAGCCTCTCGTATGGAGAAAATAAATCATCAAATGACAGAAGTCTTGGAAATCATCCAACGATATGTTGAACTAGGTGATAAAAGTGGATACAGGCTAATGCATCCAGCTAATTTCCGAACTAAGATTCGCAAGATCAAGGGATCTTTTAAGAAGATCTCAGACATAGCATATCAAGAGCCACCCCAGCTTGTCATACTGGGGACTCCTTTAACCCAACCCTCAGAGTCAACTAATGGGATTCGAGGAGTTGAGCGGAATCAGCAGGAACATCCCCAGTTCACGAGACTGGGGACTCTTTCAAATCATCAATCCCCTTCTCAGAGAATATCGGTCTTTTCTCGATTGGGGAAGAATCCCCAAGAGAAACGAAGAGCCAAATTATCAAGAGATTCCCTCCAAGTTATAGCTCATCAAGAAGTTCCTAAAAGATTGAATCAACAAAAGGCAATGTCTCATCAAAGACATGAAAGAAGACAATATCACAGAAATGTTGATAGAAAAGATGTGATGCATTATGCATCAATCAATGTCATCAATGCCGTTGTTGCTAATCCACCAGAGGAGACTCACTCAGGGGACTCAGATGAAGAGCGTCCTGCTCAAGAAAATGTACGCACCAATACAAATGAAGAAGGTGTTCGTACACGAAGTCAAAAGATTACTCAGAACTTAGGTAATCCACTTCCCTCTCTCCCAAAAGTATCCAACAAAGGGAGGGGAAAGAATCAAGTTACATATCCTTCCTATGGAGAAGGTCAATCGCTCCCATTAGAGCAACGGTTTGCACAACAGGAGGAAGAAATGAAAGAATTAATAAGAATGAAGGCATAACTACTTCAGAGTAGTCTTATTCTTAAGAATGATGAAGTTCGATAGCTGAAGGAATTTTTTGCAGTTATTGAGATGGATCAAGAATATCCTCCTTTATCAGTTCACCCTCAGAGGTCTAATCTCGTGGGTCAAGCGCAACAACGGTTGGAAGTACTACCATCAGTTGCAGCACCAACCACAACGTCTGTCCAAGCTCCATTCATTGCACCTACTCAAGACCAGGTTCAACCGGATGTTTCTCAAAAGTTAATAACTACTATTGAGTCATTAACAGCTCGGTTAGAAACTATGGAAGGGAAACGGGAACAAGTTCAACCAGAAAAGAATGTTTACCCTGAATGGGTACATTCAATTTCTCCTCCATCTAGTTTTGGAAACCCTGTTTTCCCTACTTTCAATGGATCAGGAGACCCTGAACAGCATTTGACGCATTACGTGTCTTGTTGTGATCCTATGATGGGAACTCCAGAGCAGCAAGAAGCAGTGAAACTCAGATGCTTCGTGCGAACCTTGCAAGGACCAAATTTTGTTTGGTATACAAGCTTGCAATCCCGGTCAATCATCGGATGGGAGGATCTTCGTCAAAAATTCCTTCTTCAGTTCAGCTCAACATTTCCAAAAACGACAGTTTTTGATCTTACAAACTGCAAGCAAAGGGAGAATGAAAGAGTCTCTGATTTCATTGCTCGCTGGAAGGGGTTACCGTATTCCCTGAGTTTACCACTCCCTCAGGAAGAGCTGTTGCCAATCTGTGTGGCAAATTTCCATGACGAATTACGCACGCCATTGATCCCTGTGAAATACACAGGAGGGTTTCGAGACCTTACTTCAATCGCTCAGCAGATTGACGATTCCCTTATACAGGCTAAGGTTAAATCTCGTGTAATTCCATCAGACCCAGGAAGGAGAATAGGTAAAGCAGAAACTGCTACAGTTATGCTTAAACAAGCACCTGTACCTATTTCTACTTCAAAACCTTCATCTTCTCGAAGGGCTCCACCTCCTGAATGCCATCAACAAAGGCCGTTTCATCCAAATGTTCAACGAGATCAACGACGAAAACAATTTGAGGATATGAAGAGTAAAACATACTCCTTCTGAAGTGAGCATGTTCCTGGTTACTTCATTTCAGCTCTGGAAAATAATTTGGTTCAATTACTAGTGCCCAAGAGTCCAAACAAGGAAGGAGATGAAGACCGTCCCAATTATTTTCCTTTTCATCAAATGTTGGGGCATCCCATCCAGGAGTGTTTTGTCTTTAAAGACCTCCTGCAAAAGATGGTCGACTTGGGAAAAGTCAAATTGAAGGGTTCTTCAGCTCATGTTACATGTGTTACTGCTACAGATCCAGAGGAAGGAGGTGAGTGGCAGGAAGTGAAAAGAAAAACTGCGCAAAAATATGATGATTGGATGGTCAGAAAGACAATCAATTGGACCCATGCCATTTTTCGAACACAATTGAAGAAGCCAATTGTGTCTCCTACAAAAGCTGTAGTGAAGCCTCCATCAAAAGACAAATCCTCAAAAGGGCAGCACAATTGAAAGAAGAAAGAGGAATCAGAAGAAGATGAGTTTGTATCAAGGCCTAAGTTGTCTTTGACTCTGGCAGATTTCATGCCATCTACTTCAAAGCAACGGGCACCGCCCCATCAAATGGCACAACCTAAACAGGCTAATCAGGCAGAGTCTTTATCAGACGAAGAGTTAATCTTCGGTTCTGTTAATATGATTCAATTAACAGATCCATATTTTAGTCTGGATGAGCCTGAATTCCCTGTATCAAATAAGGAAATCCGAGGAAGTTTTAGAGGTTCAAGATACAGGGGAAGACGTGGATCTTTCTGAAGCCACTTCTCCAATTTTACCCCTGCTACCACTGTGTATGCAGTAGAAACTCATGGTAGAGCCCTTCAGCGAGCTCAAAAAGAACAAGCATGTTCTTCTGCCAATGGCCAACTCAGTTTTGGCATAGTTATTTTGGAAGACCGATTGAAAATTCCGTCTTATTTATCTCAGCATGTAAATGGACCTAATCAGTCTAATCTTCCAAAACCAAGGATTTTTCCAACTTCTCTCCCTATACAAGATGCATCAGCTTCCAAAGAATCTGCTTCCAAGGTACCTGCTAAACCACATATTCCTGTTGGGAAACGCAGACCTTTAGATCAAAAGTATGATATATTGAAACACTTGGCCCAAGTACCAGCCAAGTTATCAATTTTGGATGCTTTGAATCTGTCAAAAGATCTTCGGGAAGCACTCATCGAAGCTTTGTCAAGCCCTCAGGAATTTGAATCTGAAATTTATGCAGCTGAAGTCTATCACATAGAGAATAATCCTGCAGAATGCCATGCAGTGATATCTTTTACTGATAAAGATAAAGATGATATTGTGCATGGGCACATAAAACCTTTATACTTATCTGGAAAAGTCAATGGTGTAGATATTCGAAGAGCTTTCATTGACAATGGTTTAGGAGTCAACCTCATGCCCATTCGTACACTTCGTCGATTGGGCCTCACGGAATCTGATTTATCTCCTTCTAACATGATGTTACAAGGATATGATACAAATGAACAAGAACCACTGGGCGATGTTACACTCAGAACTCAGTTTGGGGATCTGGTATCCAATTCGGATTTCATGATTGTTGATCAAGACTCATCTTTCAACGTCTTCCTTGGAAGACCCTGGCTACATCAGCATGCGGATATCCCTTCATCATACCATCAATGTCTCAAATACTGTTTCAATGGTCAACTTGGAACATTGTATGGTGATAAGGCCTCGTTCAAGACAAGTGAGTCTCAATACATTGAGGTGGAATTTTATCGCATGAAGGGAAGAGAAAAATCTACAATGAAGGAAATTACCAAAGTTAATGCTCCATATGGTTTAAAGAAGATTCCAATAAATCCATTTACACATCTGAGTACAGATTATGTGTTACCTATCAGTCAAATTGACAAAATAGCCCCAAATCAAAATACTCTTATGGAAAGATCCATAATGTCAATTACGGCAATCGAGCCAGACAACATGGAAGAAATTGGTAACCTACCAAACAGTGATGAAAGCCTAAGTGGTGACGTTTTCATTTCATCTGCTGAAGTCCAACAAGTCTATACTTCGCCAATTAGGCCAGAAGAAGTTATAGCAACACCAGAGATGAATAATGATGTCGATTCTCAATCCATCATCTCCTCTTTATTTCCCAAAGAATGCCCTTTATCATAAATAGGGTCGGAAATGGAAGCTTCTTCTTCAAAATGTGAAAATTTTGACATCTCTTATGATCATGAGAATTTCGTTTTGTCATCTACTATGCAAGTAGAAACGGAAGAAATAACACATGATGAAGAGGAAGAGGAAGATCTTAGAGATGCTCCTCCAGCATTTGAAGAGGGTATCTCTACCACTGTGGATGAACTCAGAGAAAAAAATCTGGGTACAGAGAAAGATCCACGTCCCACTTTAATTAGTGTGGCCATGACCCTTGAAGATCAAGAGATGTATATTTATTTTTTAAAGAAAAATAAAGATATTTTTGCTTGGAACTATACAGAAATGCCTGGGCTTGATCCTGATGTCGCTACTCATCATTTGGGTTTACCAAAAGAACATCGAGGATTTAAGCAAGCCGCAAGAAGAACACACCCAACCTATGCTTCCAAAATTGAAGCTGAAGTGGATAAGATGATCAAAGATAAATTCATCAGAGAAGTTCAATATCCCAAGTGGTTGGATAATATTGTCCTTGTAAAGAAGAATAACGGACAAATTAGGGTTTGCATCGATTTCAGAGATCTTAATCGGTATTGTCCTAAAGATGATTTCCCAGTTCCGATTACAGAACTCTTAATTGATGCGATGACTGGCTATGAAGTACTTTCCTTCATGGATGGATATTCTGGATATAATCAGATCCAAATGGCCCTAGAAGATGAGGAATCTACAGCCTTCAGAGCCCCTCAAGGAGTGTTTTGTTACCAGGTGATGCCCTTTGGTTTAAAGAATGCAGGTGCAACATATCAACGCTCCATGCATCGTATCTTCAAACCTTTCTTAGGGAAGTTTGTTGAATGCTATGTAGACGATTTGGTGGTTAAATCCAAACAACGTTCTAATCACTTGGCTGATTTGTAAGTCATATTCCACAAGCTTCGACAACATAATTTGAAGATGAACCCCTTAAAATGTGCTTTTGGGGTAACCTCAGAATAATTCCTCGGCTTTGTTGTATGCCATCGTGGTATTGGCGTCGATCCTGAGAAGAGAAAATCAATCCTTGGTATGTCACCTCCTCAGAATTTGAAAGAATTAAGAGGACTTCAAGGACACTTAGCCTATATTCGGCGTTTCATCGCCAATTTGGCAGGCAAAAGTTTACCCTTTACCAAATTATTGAAAAAGGAGTCACTTACCAGTGGACTGAAGAATGTCAAGAATCATTTGATATTCTCAAGAAATACCTCTTGAGTCCACCTGTACTCATGCCACCTATTGAAGGTAGACCACTTATCCTCTATGTGAAAGCTCTAGAGCGATCATTGGGTGCCTTTCTCGCTCAAAAGAATGATGCTGGGAATGAAAATAGCCTATACTATCTCAGTAGAACTATGCTTGAAGCAGAAACCCGGTATTCAAGTATTGAGAAGTGTTTCATAGCATTAATCTTTGCAGTCCAGAAACTGAGACACTACTTGAAACATCATGAGGTCCAATTGGTATCTCGCAATAATCCGCTCAAATTCATCCTTAGTCATCCAATGCTTACAGGACGTCTAGCAAGGTGGGCAGTTATTTTGCAGCAGTTCGATATTCAGTATGTGTCTCAAAAGGCAATTAAGGGCCAAGCTCTGGCTGATTTCCTGGCTGAACATCCTTCAATGGAAGACACGTCTTCAGATATTGAACTCCCTGATGAGGAAGTATTCTCTATTCAAGAGAGTCCTCAAACATGAGAAATGTATTTTGATGGTGCTTCCAGAAGTCCAACAGGGAAGAAAATGGAAAATCCTAAATTCAACAAAGTTGGTTTAGGAATTGTGCACATTTCTCCAGATAAGGCATTATTAACTTATTCCTTTTTATTATGGGAAGGTGGTACCAATAATGAAGCTGAATAACAAGCTCTCATTACAGGCTTGGAGTTAGCGCTCCAAGAACAAGTGAATCACATAAAGGTGAAAGGTGATTCAGACCTGGTAATCAAACAAGTCAATGGGGATTATTCCATCAGAAAAGAAGAATTAATCCCTTTGTATGATTACTTCAGAGAGTTAATGGAGGAATTACCTTCAGAACCGACATTTCCTTATGTCCCAAGATCACATAATGCTCAAGCAGATGCACTGGCTAATATAGCCACAGCTCTAGAAGATCCAAATCGGGACGATACAACCATCATTATTGCCCACCGTCGTGCAATTTCACCTTATGTTCAAGCCAAAACAGAGGAAATTAATGAAATTAGTCCCATTCCTGAACCATATGGTCATACTACATGATGGATGTCACCTATCAATGAATACCTTCAAAATGGAACACTTCCACCTGATAGAGCCGAGAAAGAACAAATCTGGCGATGTGTGGTCAATTTTACTCTTTATGATAGCCCAAACCACATAGAGAATATTATCTACAAACGTGGTTTTGATGGAGTTCTCTTTAGATGAAATGATGGTGAAGAGACAATGGCTGTCATGAAAGAAGTGCATGCAGGAGTTTGTGGTGCCCACCAGTCTGGACATAGACTGTCTGATCAAATTAGAAGGCTTGGATACTTTTGGCCTTTAATGATACAAGATTGTGTTGATTTCACAAAGAAGTGTCATTCATGCCAAGTATATGCCAACTTCTTTCATCAACCTCCAGAGTTTCTTCATACGGCTAAATACTCTTGGACAGTTGCCACATGGGGAATGGATGTGGTGGGACCTTACCCTTCAGCTACGGCCAAGCAGTTTAAGTACATTCTTACTACTACTGATTTATTTTCCAAATGGGCAGAGGCAGTACCTCTCAAAGAAGTCAGTTCTAAATGCATTGTTAGCTTCATCAAGTCTAACATCATTACTAGATTTGGTGTCCCTCATACCATATTGACGGATAACGGCACCAACTTCTGTTCTTCTGAGGTGAAGAAATTGTATCAAGAATACAACATTAAATCCAACCATTCATCTCGGTATCATGCGGCGGCCAATGGCCAAATAGTAGCCTTTAACAAGACTCTTTCAAATATACTGCAAAAGATGGGGGATAAAGATAAGAGGTCATGTCCTGATAAACTCTTTCATGCTTTATGGGCTTATCGGACTACCACCCTCAATGCAACGCGATCAACTCCATATTCATTAGTATATGGAACAGAAGCAGTCTTTCCAATTGAAGTTCAATTGCCCTCACTCAGAGTAGACATTTGTGATCAGTTATCTACAGATGAGCAATCCCAAAAGCGATTGAATGAATTGGAACATTTAGATGAGAAACGATTGTGCACTTTGCACCACTTGGAAATCTATCAGAATCGAATAGCACGAGCTTTTAACAAAAAAGTTCATCTTCGTTCATTCATTCAGGGAGAATTGGTATTGGTTCTCAGAACACCAATGATACCAGGAAAGAAGCCTCCCAAGCTTGAACCAAAATGGGAAGGACCTTATTCAATACATAAGGTCTACTCCAATGGAGCATATTCATTAATCTCAATGGATGGAGAACTCATCACGACTCCAACCAATGCCATATTTCTGAGGAAATATTTTGTATAAACACAAAATATGGTCCCCAAAACCAAGTTTCTTACAATTGGTTTATACAACCTTAGTCCAGTATGACATTAAACTACATCATCCACGGTCTATGCATATGACCTTAAACTATTTGCACTTTTGTCCAACATGACGTTAAACTGTAGAAAACATTATGTCCCCGCAACATGACACTAAACTGTGCAGCACCAGTTTGTCCTGGCTATATGACATTAAACTATACAGCAATGGTCCAGTATGACCTTAAACTGCAACATCGTCCAACATGACGTTAAACTGTGTTTCATCCGAGATGACACTAAACTATATCAGTTCCCTTAATTGTCCAGCATGACACTAAACTGTATTTCGTCCTAGCAACATGAGGCTAAACTGTACAGCACCCTAATTCATCCAAGGTGACGTTAAACTATGCGGTCCATGCATATGACCTTAAACTGTTCGCATGCCTTCTTTCGTCCAACATGACGATAAACTATGTCCTCTTATGTCCCCGCAACATGACACTAAACTGTGCAGCACCAGTTTTTCCTTTCTATATGACGTTAAACTATACAGCAATGATCCAGTATAACCTTAAACTGCAACTTCGTCCAACATGAAATTAAACTGTAGGAAAGTCCCTTATGTCCGGAAAGACGTTAAACTACATAAGAACTTAAAAGTACAGTATGACTTTAAACTGCATCATCCACGGTCTATGCATATGACCATAAATTATTTGCACTTTCATCCAACATGACGTTAAACTGTAGAAAAGAAGATGTCCCTGCAACATGACACTAAACTGTGCAGCACCATTTCATCCTTGCTATATGACATTAAACTATACAGTAATGGTCCAGTATGACCTTAAACTGCAACTTCGTCCCACACGTTGTTAAACTGTGAAAAAGTCCCCTAAACCGTCCAACATGACCTTAAACTGCATCATCCCTGGTCCATGCATATGACCATAAACTATTTGCAAGTCCCTTACGTCCAGTAAGACGTTAAACTGTGACGTCCTAACTACATGACACTAATATATATAAAAGTCTCTTACGTCCGGAAATACGTTAAACTATATAATCTCAAAAGTCCAGCATTACATTAAACTGCACCATTCACGGTCCATGCATATGACCTTAAACTATTCGCACATTCGTCCGACATGACGTTAAAATGGTACACTCTTTTGTCCTTACTGCATGACATTAAACTCCACAATTCCTCTTTTGTCCAATATGACGTTAAACTGTATTGTCCCCATCGTCCTAACTACATGACGCTAAACTGTACAGAAAATCCTTAATATATCCTACATAACATTAAACTGTTATTTTGTCCCTGCAACATGACACTAAACTGTGCAACACCAATAGTCTTAACTGCAAGACTTTAAACTGCATAGTCCCTTGATATGTCCTATATGACATTAAACTGTGCATCGTTAAGGTTGTTGTTACCTCTTGTTTCTCACACCGAGTATGACTCACGTGAGCTTAGAGAAAACCTCAACCATAACACTCTCTTTGGGCACCTAACCATGTGTAAGTCCCAACCACATTTTTTATTAGATCATTGTCCCCAAGAACAACTTGATCATTAATTCATTCTTTAATTGAACTACACGGACTTTGATCCTTTCCCTTCAGGCTGGGTATGTAGGCAACCTCCAAGGGTTCAAGCCCAAAAACAACCTCTTCACATCGGTTCACCACCATCTCATATGATTTTGATTCGTGAAACCGCCCCTAGAATCAATATCTTTACATTGATTCATTTTTGCCCTTGTTATATGACGTTAAACTATGCAAAACGTTTGTCAGGTACGACAATAAACTACAATACTCTTTGATTTCCTCATTTGAGAGAGAACTATTATTGACATTGATTCTTCAATCATGTTTCATTTCAAAAGACTACGTGCATACATGGTAATACCTAAACTTTTTATCTCAGGTTAAACCATCATTTCACTAAAGTCCCCTTTTACCCTTCACATGTACGAACCAAATTTGTACAAAGGGTAGTTCTAGAACTACATGGGCTTGATTACCATCCTTATGGGATACGTAGGAACGTTCGAGTATCCGTCGAATCCAGCCCTAAGTCTCTTAGGCCTAACCCCAAATTTCACTTTCAGTCCCTTGGCTGAAAAGTCCTCATGAAAACACACACTGTGTATTCATTGTTATGGTCCGAACTCTATGACCCTAAACTAAGATCTCTCATACTTTCGTCATGCACGACGTTAAACTGCATTTCAAGAACTACGTATGGCTGGATTCTCATTCTTATGAGATACGTAGTGAAGTCCAAAATTTCAATTCAGGACCCAGCCACAACATGATTATGGTTATCATTGACCTATGTATCTCTATATACATTGGACAATACCCATATTTATGTGTTATAATCCTAACCTTAAATATTTTCAGATCTTCATACCCTTTTTTTCATGACTTCTAGTCACAAAAATGTCAAACTTCTGAGAATTCTTTTGCCTGACTATGCAGCACGTGCCCATAGGTGGCCTTGCATAAACAGTCTACATAACAGACTTGTCAGCTGAAAGATGCTATTTATTTGACCATGTAGCCAATGCCCTTAGGTGGACCTGCATATTTCAACCCCCTAACGGGTTTGTTAAATGATGGTAACTTCATTCTTGGGAAGAATGCCTATTTTTTCCGTATTTGTCTTAAGCGACAGTATGTAGGGATCCGCAAAAAAATAGCCATCCTTAACATATTTGTCCCATATCCTTTTTCATGATCTGAAAGTATTCAAGTCTGTGGTTTATTATTCTTCCCTATGTTTGGGTCAGACCTTCGTGGGAGTGATATTCAACCAGTTCTTCAATAATCTTGTCCGGAAATATCTTCTCCATATTCAAGTCCCTCTTTCCATACAACAAACTCTATACTTTAGAAAATTTTAATCTCCATAAACTTTCACTGGATTTTAGCACTAGGAAGGTAAATTTCTGAGAGTACTTTTTCCTGACTATGCAGCACGTGCCCATAGGTGGCCTTGCATAAACAGTCCACATAACAGACTTGTCAGCCGAAACATGCTATTTATTTAAACATGCAGCCAACTGCATATTTCAACCCCCTTAACGGGTTTTGTTAAATAATAGTAACTTCATTATTGGAAACTACTTCTTCTAATGCCTTTTATCTCTTTTTCATATCATTCCTCATATTCAAATATTCTTAAGCCATAGTTTATATATTTTCTCTCATACTTGAGTATGGTAATATGTTTTTAGATAAATTTTCAAGGAATTGAATCAATTTTAATCCATTTTGGTCAAAGCTATTTCGACCTTAAACATTAGCCCCTTTATGTCTGGTATGCATGACTTTAAACTGCCCACAAAAGACAAAGGAACTCTGAATAAAAGTCAAGTTCCAACTCACTAAATATACATTTTTGTATGATTTAGGTAATATTGAGCAATTAAAAGATTCAAAGATTGTAGGGTTATTTGTAATAATCCTAGTAAAAATCAAACTATGCTTACTAGGCCCATTGGATTAAGTAAATTTGAAGCAGGTAATGAAAGAATGCAGGTACAAATGATTGAAGATGAAATTATTTTTCATTGATACACATGAGTTATAAGGACATCCACAGACTAGAGTCTCTTATCTTTTTCAAGAATTACAAGAGGCTTTTAACATAACACTTCATTCGATTTACGGCATCCCAAGCTTCATCAACAACCACCTGTAATTCATTCATTCAACTGGATACACTAAGAGATGCGGTGATACCAGCTCTTCTTGGAACAATTGTAACATGATGTTCTTGAGTGCGGTTTGAGAAAATTTTCTGCTGATCAAACAGTGACTCTGTTTCTGTCCAAGAGACTTGGAAGATGGATACATGTATTTGAGAATGGAGCATTGGAAGTAAAGAGCCATTTGGAGAGATTACTCTTTTCAGATATTGCTCTAATACCATGTTTGTCTTCTCTCCACCAATCGGTAGTGGAAAACATTTCAACCCATGGGTTTGCCATTTTCATATCTGTAGGGAAATGACATGGAGGAAGAATTTGAAAGTTCACACTATTGTTGTTGTTATTAATGCACAACATAACCGAAATAGAGGAGTAGCAGTGCAGCTGCATCTCAGGTGTATAATTGTTTGCATTTGGAACATTGACTCCTTGCAGATGACCAGGACCACACAGAGGCAGATGGATGCTCTGTGGAAAATTAGGATGATATTTCTCCATGTACTTAGCCAAATATGGGATAGTGCTGTTGCAGATATCATAGTAATCATGGCCAATGATGTTCATCATATCATCTATCCGCTTACTAGCCAGTTCATCAGCCATTCCAATTCCCTTGGGAACCACTGAATTTTCACAAAAGATGAATAAACTAACTATTAAATGGGTTTATTTTTCATAAAATTTGTGAAGAAATTGGAAAAAATGGCTAAGGCATTAAGTCGCGCAAGTCTAAACATGGCGCATAAGTATTCGTGTGCCGCGCTAGTTTTTGACGCGCATGTATAAACCGCGCAAGTACAAATACCATTACAGTAGCGCGACATCAAGGAAAACTCTAGAAAACAGAACAACTTGCGTGGCTAAGGTGACCTACGCGGCGAGAGCTCGAAGGTATGAAGTCCGGAAATATGGATTCTTGTACGGAAGTGAGGCCCTCTATTTATAGACATGGCCAGGACTCTGCGCGCCGTACCCAGTGCGCTTAAAGGCCTGCACGATGCAAACTTGTGCGCCAACCTCTGTGCCCTGAAGACTTGCGCGCCCCTTTTTCCTTTGGATGGATTCGATTTCCTCATAGTCAAATCCTCATTTCTCTCCGGATCCAACTCTGAGGGGTACTTTTGTTGACGCTCCATTCGTCACAAGAATCTAAAAATCGGAAAAGGTAAATATCTGAGCTCAAAGTGATTCAACCTTTGAAGAAAATATCAAAAATCGACAAAGGCATGAACAAAGGATCAAAAGCAACCTCACCGCGCACGTTATATCACTGTCGCGCAAGTACACTTGCGTGACGCCCTTGGTCGCGCAAGTGACTTGCGCGACCTAAGTGATAACCGCCCGGTAACCGCCCGAGGTCTTTTCCTGCCTATAAATAGACCTTGTGGGCCCCCCATTAGAGAGGATCTTTTTCCAGAAACTCGGATTTAATCTCCCGACACCCAAGTCTCTTCTCAAAGCTTTCGGAACACTTCTAAGGTAATTTCTTACCTAGAACGGAAGATCTAATGAGAGGGAGTAAGGCCTAAGTGTTGAAATTCATCAACACTCGTGCACCTAAGTGGTCACACTTGCGTGCCACCTTTATTCCTTCGATAGAACTTGCACGTCCCTTTTCTGGAAGAACCTCAAGAGGATTCTAAAGGGTTTAGTAAAGAGCCGCTCAAGTATTTTAATGCTGGTTGAATATCGCGCAAGTACCCCACATGTCGCGCAAGTATACCTCCGCGACCAATACTTGCGCGCCGCCGCAGTACCTGCGCACCCTCCAAGACATGCGCACCCCTTCCTTTTTGGGTGCCTTTTTTTGCCCATTTCACCCCTATTAAACCATTTCACCTTTCCTATTCAAGATTCAATCGTCAAGATACTCTTCAAAGCCATTTATGCAATGATTTCTTGATTTTAATTCCTTATCTGGAAGGAATTCGGTGAAATATCTCTAAAAACCTAGTGATTTACACATATTTATGTCACCAAAGATTGAGAGTTCATTCATACAACCTCATCCTTTAAGATGAGAGAATCCTTAACCTGGGTCTCCTTTTTAGGAATAATCCCCAGTAATAAGTCCTTTAATCTGGGCATCTTCCTTAGGAGTAAGCCCCCAATTCTTAAAGTTCTCAAACTTGGGCATCCTCCTCAGGAGTAAGCCCCAAACCTTAGTTCCTTAACTTGGGCATCCTCCTCAAGAGTAAGCCCCAATCATAATCCTTTAACTTGGGCATCCTTCTTAGGAGTAATCCCCAAGTCCTCTAATATGGGCATCCTTCTTAAAAGTAAGCCCCAATCTCAAATATGGGCATCCTTCTTAGGAGTAAGTCCCAAGTCCCTTAATTTGGGCATCCTTCATAGGAGTAAGCCCCAATCTCAAATATGGGCATCCTCTTCAGGAGTAAGCCCCAAACCTTAACCCCTAACCTGGGCTTCCATTTCAGAAATAAGTCCCAGTTATAATCTTGGGCGTCCTTTTCAGGAATAAGCCCCAAGTCCCCTAACCTGGGCTTCCTTTTTAGGAATAAATCCCAGTTATAATCTTGGGCTTCCTTTTCAGAAATAAGCCTCAAGTCCCCTAACCTGGGCTTCATTTTCAGGAATAAGTCCCAGTTATAATCTTGGGCTTCCTTTTCAGGAATAAGCCCCAAGTCCCCTAATTTCTCTTTAACCTGTCCTAATTTACCCTTGATTTGGGTTTCCTTTTCAGGAGTAAAACCCAATCATAAGTCCCCTCCTAACTTGGGAATCCTCCTTAGGAGTAAGCCCCAAGATTAGAGTATTCAAATCTCCATGAATCACGTATACCATTATGGACCCTGTTCATGGATTTTCTCCCTAAAAGTGAATCATAAACCTTCATCTATCTGGGCAGTCATACATACATAAGCCCCAAACCATTTCTTATGATTGTATCTTTCATGGCACAATTGTCTAATTTTTTACCAATACCTCTTGTTTCTCACACCGAGCATGACTGACGTGAGCTTAGAGTGTAAAAGTAATTAGGACATCCTTCTTTGAGCCATCAATCATAAACGTCATACTCCCTTACTCGAACTACGTGGGTTCTGATTCCTTTTCCAAAACAAAGGATACGTAGGTAGCCCATTTATGGGTTCGATCCCAACTTTGAAATAATCCATGTCCTTCTGAATGACGATAAACTTCAAGTTCCCCACTGAGTGGCTTTAAAACCAGCATGGTCATCATAATGACCAAGAGACTTTTATAAATGTTTTTTTGAAGGATACCATTGACTAAGAATCTCTAAATAGATATAGATGATTCTCTATTGATGAAGAACCTCGAATACATATAAAAGATCCTCTAAATTTCTTACATATTTAATCATTGATTGATAAACTGATGGAAAGCTCATTTTATACTTGGTAATGTAATAAGGATTCACGAACATAACTTAAATCTATAAAGAGAGTCCCGGAGTAGACAATAATTCCCCTCAAAAAGGTGTGATGAGTCCGACCTCCCATCCTCTCGACCAATGAAAATTCCTAAGCCTCATTAGCCCACTAGATAATGTGCTCCTATGTTTGGAAAGTAGGTCCAAACGGATGTGGAATCATTGGATGTTTCCGGTTCTACGAACAAATCCGTTAGAAACTGATCGGAACGTTTGAATCTCCCATCCAGGAGGTCATCCCCGAATTCCGTGCGAAACAGGATAGTACAGCTAAACATGGTTCTATAATATATTTACATATGTGTAACAACATTAACAATTTGTAATTGTCCTGACTCAAGCGTAACCTGATACACCACAGTGCCCCTTATTGCACACCGCATTTGAAAATTCTAGTGAATATGCTAAAGGAAATTCCAAAATTGTTACAAAGAATCCTAAAGGATTTAAATAGAATTTGGAAAATAAATTAAAAGGATAATAACAAGGTTTCATATATTATAGATGTATGTTTCATTTTTATTACATCCTATAAGTAAATTTTCATTATTATGTGGTTTTATTCTATGATAATTATTTCTCATCCTATGCTTTTTAGTTTTAATCTATTGTAGGAACTAGAATGAAGTGGTTCAATAGTAAATTTTTTAGAAGTGGAATGTATAATAATGAAGAAAATTTATTTTCTAACTGGAAATTTCATGAAGATAAGCATGAAGATCCCTATGTATTGGTAAATATACTATAGATAGAAAGGCCTCAAGTGACATGTGAATGACATGTGTTGTTCTTCCAGTAATATTTAAATTAAACCTAAGATTCATGATTGGATTAAGGTTTATAAACCCTAATGCATGCTTTATATTTCATATTCTAGGACGGGTGTTTCAAGTGATAAGAAGATGAGCATGAGTAATGGTTTGAAATTAAAATTTTATATTTTAATTGTATATTTTTTAGAATTCAATTATTATGTTATATGATGAAAAAAATATTTATGTATTTTCCAAATTAGTTTTTAATTTAGTATTTCAATAGATACATTTAATGGTCTTGGAGATATAAAATGTGATTTCAAGTAAAGGTTATATGTTGATTAAGAGAAGGTAGACCTTAGTTTATTCATGATAATTAGATAATGATATTTGTATAAGGATAATTTGGATATAAATTAGTATATTGGATGGTACTGATTACCTCAGAACTATTAAATGATTTGTTGGAAAAATAGTTAATATTATAATGGATGAAGTCTAAAACTAATTTTATTTATGCAATATATCTAATAGTATTTCAAATAAGAAGCATACATTTTTTCCAAATGTATTATATTATTTAGGGTAATTAACCTTTTTTTAATAGAATATATGATGGGGCTATTCGAATGTCTAGAATGTGACAACCAAGTGATGATTTGTGTTTTATTGTTGTTAAATGGGAAGATTATTACAAGAAATAATTTTAATGTTTTGGATTTTAATTTTTTAGATGTTTTATATAGTTTACCATTTATAAAATGATTATTTTAATATTTGGTGTAAAATTTTATGTATTAAATTGTATTCTAAATATTATTTAAATTTACTTTTAGGGATTAAACCTATTTAAATGAAATCAATAATATTTATTTTTCAACTTATATCTAAGTGTTTCTAGATAATAAAAACTACTAGGTCGGGTGAGAACCCATTAATTATGACAAGGCCATGGGTCACAAACCCCAGACTGAAGGACAATAAGGGATTTATTCCTACCACTCACCTATGTAACGTACTGGTTATTGTGTAATTGTTACTTTTAGATAAAAAATCTGATGAATAAATATTATTGATGAAATAGTCGTGTAAATTTTTCATTTTTTATATTTAGGTGTAAACAATATTGATTAATGATAATAGTAAGAGACATATAATAATATTTTTAATTTATTTATGGGCCTTATGATATGTTAATAGTGTAATTTCGTGCTTCAAAAAGTAATGTTAATTTCTGGATAAAATGTTCATAACGTAACAAACGAATTCTAAATTTCTAGAATCACAAAAAATAATGAAATATTATTTATGTAAATATATAATATATTTGTATTTTCTTATATTCTTAGTTAATAAGATAATAACTCAACATAATAAAAATGATCAAAAAAATGGTGTCTTAATACATTAATTTTTTTTAAACCCATTAACCCTTAAATCATCATAGATTTATGACTATAATACCATATACATTACAATGATCATTCACTTTTTTTATTTATGACCTTAATCACACATAAATATTCACAATTTTCTTCGAATTCAATATTTTCCCTCTCCACCAATGTTATCCCCTGTGGAAAAGAATGTATGTGTTACTTCTAGTAACTATCATGTTCCCACCATTACCTTTTTGAATTTATTTTTTGTATTCACTTTTAAAATATTTGTTTATATATTTATGTATCATTAACATATTAAAAATTTTATAACCCCGACAAATTTTGGGGGAAACAGTCATTTTATGGGGGTAAAATGTTACATCCCGTGATTATGTGAAATATTTTATTCAAATTAATTTAATCTTTTTGATATTTTCATTTCACGAAAAACAAAAATATAGTTTTTTATATATTGAATAACTATGTTGTTCGTTGTGTTCACTACATTCAAGACATTTATTGTCTTGTACACAATGTTACACATACTTGGATTGCATGTACGTGCCATTGAGTTTCTATAAAACATCGTTTTATATTATAATTATTTAAGAGAGATAGTTATAAATTACCCATTCAACATAAGAATATGAATAGAAATAAATAACTTTTGAAAATTATTTATAATTGTATTATATAAATAAAACATATTGATAAAAACCTTATAATATTAGTAATGTCCTTATATACATGAAAGTATTATTTTCCCAAATGATCATATTTTTATGTCATATTGTGAAAGATAAAAAAATTAGTATCTGAAAGTAATACATATTTAACTTGATAAAATACACATCATTTTTCAAATTCATAATGTAAAAATTGAGTTCTGATTAAGGTTTTTGATTTTTTTTGTGAAACATCAATTTTGTGTGAATAATAAAAAAATTAATGGAATTTAATTCCCAGAATTATTATTTGTGTATGTAAATTATATAGTTAAATTAATTATTAAGATATATTTATTTTCAAAATAGAACAAGTAATAATTATTTTATAAACAAATTTATAGGAGTATATTTAATAAATCATTATTATATAAATGCTTAATGAAATTTTGCTCATTCTTACTTTAAAAAACAAGCTTTCTCAACACGTTTGCGGGATTAAAACATAAATAAATTATTCCAATTCAATGAAATAAAACTATTAAAAGAAGATTAAATTTTTTTATTAGAATAATATTTATATTCTAATAAGTTCAAATTTATTTTTTGACCTAAAAAATTAGTGAACATGATTTTTATCAATGTTAAATTAAGCTTAATATAGGTCTAATGCTTAAAATTATGGGGAAAAAAACTAGGAACTAATACCCCACCCAATGTATGCCCATATATCGAACATAGACCATTTCATTCTTTATTTTTAATGGGATTTAGTTATTTTTTATGTAAATACATGGGTAAACCTTTCTTTTTTTAAAAAATATCATTCGTGTATCCTCCCTCCCATATAAATGGATAGCACATCTCCCCCTTATTCACACCACTCAAGCCACATTATTTCATAATATATATGACTAAATTCACATTCGAACATACCTCCATCTCCCCTTTAATCTTCCATTTGGGAATAAATCTATCCAAGGAATCCATTCGGTGAAAACCAAAAGTATTTACCCAAAGGCTAGATAACATCCTTACTCAATATCGTTTCCTTTATTTTATGTATCCAACAAATAATTTATTTTTATTAAATGATAATATAATATCACCAATATCATTAATAAACAATGATAATTTAATTATAATTGTAATAACAAAACTTACACATGCATCTATCTGATGTGTAATGATCTTAACGTTCAACTCTACAGAGAACTATTACATCATGAAACGATATAGTATGTCTTACTATTACCACCATTCATGGTTGGGAACTATGATGGAAACTATATTTTTTATAAATATATATTACATTTATTATTTATTTATACTTTTTTAGTTTTTTATTAATCTTACATATATTCATTCAATTTATTGTAAATACGATAACTTCGTCTGTGGACGTGTGGACTATCACCTCCTCACTGCAATGTGATTCTTTCATAAATTACATGTAATGTATTAATGTTAGGTTTATTAAAAATATATGATATATATTACAAAATAAATTTACAATAATCATATTATATTTTTATATAAAAATATTTCATTTACATTTTTTTATTCCATTGGAAAATAAAAGGGAACCAGCCTTCATGCATACATACGGCTTACTGTCTCCACGGACGGTGTATTTCATTAAATATTTTAATCATTCATATATTACTATAAAAAATTATATACTGAATATATATTATATATAAATAATGTTTAATATTTTTTTAAAAATAAAATAATGATCTAATTAATTGGATTAAGAATAACAAGTCAAAATAAGTACAATTAACAAATAGGTTATTACCAAAAACATTATTTTAACATAAATTTGTTAATAGATGGTTTATATAATGACATATAAGAATAAATTATTGTATTATATATATGAATACAGTATTTTGATTATTTATATTAAACATATATATTTATTAATATGATGGTTTTAATTTCTCTAAATAATTTCAATACCTAAGGTAATGTAATTTCATATCAATTTGAATTTACATATGATAAAATCCCTAATAACCACTCATTTCATTTGTGTTGAGTGTATAATGGCATTAGATGTATTATATTTTTCATATTATTAAATTTATGGTTATTTAAATATATAATTTATGAGCATTATTTCATGGAATTTATGTTTCCTATGTTACCAAATCAGTAATGTAATTTTGTCTCAATTTTACTTATTTGAGACACATGCTATATTATGAACCTATAGATTCATATGAGGTTCCTATAAAACATTTTAAAATTTTATAACATGAATCTAATTCATTTAATGATATTTTATTCTTCATGAAATTTTATTCATTTGATTTAATTATGATTTAATGTTAACAAAGTAGAAAAGGTTTATAAATTCAATCTCATAATTTATCATGATTGTTTATGATTATGATTACATTGTTTATTTATTATTATAACTATTTCAGAAACTCCATGAATTTTTATTACTAATTAATTCGAAATTTATATCCATGTAATGGTACAATTTTTAACTACTTAGTACATAATATTATTATGAATTTGTTTAATGAAAATATGATATTTTTTTCTTCTTTCGGTTAGAAGTTAACGTTCATTCCAAATTGTGATATATAATAAATGTTTTAATTTTTTTTTAAAAATAACCTATTTTCTTAAGGTTTTTTTTCTGATTTTTTATATTTTTTTAAAAAAATTATAAACTATATTCTTTTCATTTTCTGATCAAGGCACTTTTCTAAAATTTTAATTTACAAAAATAATGTTTAGCATCTAGGGAGATAATATGCATCTTGATCGTCATTTTCCAGAAAATTAATTTCTATGTGTAAATATTTATTTATTATGAAATTTTTTCCCCTAATATTCTGGAAATGTTTTTTATTTTAAAATTAATCTTTTTCAAAAAAACATCTATTTAAATGGTGTTTACATTATTTTCAGGTGTCTTTTATAAGTTTTCACGGAATATAATTTTCCAAAATTTTTTCAAGATTATTTTAAAAAAAATCATAGGAAATTGTTTTAAAAATGAATTCATAAAATATTTCTTATTTTTCAAATTATATTCAATGGATAATTTATTCCAAAATTTTCATGATTTCATTATGATTATTAACAGTTTTTTTTTAAAAAATAATTCAAAAAAAATTCATGCATCCTTGGTATGTTTTCTTGATATTTTAAATGGAATAGTTATTGAAAATGATATATGTTTGAGAAAAAAAAATTAAATTTGGAAGAGATATTTTAATCAACCAATTTCTTAAATTAAATTTTAATGATTTATTTATATGAAAGGGATTTTTAAATGGTTGTATTAAAATGATTTTTCAATGAATGGATATTTTCATTAAGTGATGTTTCATTTTATCTTTCAAAATGATTACCCATATATGATGTCATATTTTTATATAGTTTATCCTTTATTAGGGAAATGATCCACAAATAAAATTCAAAATCATTCATGAGTGGATTTGGTTTTAATATGATGAGGGTTAAAATACATGTTTCTCCTCCCTGGGTTATATTTATTTAAATACTTCTTCATTACATAGGTAATGCTTTGATGAAATGATTATAAAACCAATCACTTTTACATAGTTTATAATGTGATGAAGTGTTTATGATACCAATTTAATTTCAGGGGTGATGATATGATATTTTAGGATATTTGGAACCAGTATATATAATTTCATTATGAGATTGATGAGTCATATATCTCCTTCCAATTAATTTGTTAAATATTTATATATCCTGGGATAATTATCGAAATGAAGTCAATTGTAATTATCCACTACCAGATGATGGGGAAACCCAATCCATTACATGGAAAGGACTGCAACTGGTGAGGGTGGTTTGTCCCACCCAGTTTGTATTCTTACCATGAATATGGTTGATGGGGAAATATGACCCACTATGGGAATATTTACACAACCAATCCACTATGGGAAGATGGGGAAACCCATTTCCGATATTTGTAAAGGGATGTGACATGGGACGGTGGTGTGTCTCACCAAATAGTTGAAGTTCCTTTGAAGTGTGCAAATAAGTTATAAAAATGTGTCTTGACTAATATAGAAATATATTACATATTTATTTGTATTCCACAATTTCATGCCATGCTCTTATATTGTACTTATGTGGATTATTCTCTTGATTTAAATAGGATTTGTTCTTTAATAAATGCTAAACATTATTATATGATTCATATTTATGATATATAGGGAATGATATTTTAATTTTTAAATGAAATTATTTTACCCTTATGCTTATGTTTATGCTTACATATCTCACATGTTTCCCCTTAGAGAGCTTGAAGGGTGAACCATATTATTTATCCTTCCCTAAGTTATGAAGATATATTTTTGGTTTGTTTTATCTAAAAGGGGCTATGATATTGGAGAAAAGAGTGAGAGATAATTTAGATCACTCACATACCAACATTTAGGTTTCAATGTTTCCGAAGGCAGTAAACTAAAACGGTCACTGGGCGTATGTTTTTGTAATGTATTAAGTCTTCCAACAAATGAGGCAAAGTCTATCAATGTGAATAATATGTTGTTATATATTTCATTAATATTATTTCTCTATATGGTATATGATCATGATGATATTGTGTTAATAGAACTAATTAATTTTCTATGAGTTATACTTTGATGAATTCATGAAATGATTATGAATCCCATTTTTCACAGGTTATAATATGATGAATATATTATTATATTTTGGATTAAATATATATGAATTTAATTATTTGATTTGTGATCCTATAAATATATTTCAATCTAATTCATCTGGTAAAGTTGGATATCTCATGAGATAAATAGTGTTGGAATAGAGAGTGATCATTTTTTAGGAAGGGAATATGTAAATTATGAACACCAAAGGAGTGAACCTTGAATAATATGATGTTTTTGGGAATAAACCCAATCCACTATGATTTTTTTGCAAACAAACATTGACTTATAAGAAAAAGGTTTTTCAAATTGTATGCATTTGACAAATTTAATCCTTATTCAAACATAATGATATCATTGATCATATTATATAATTCTATTATGAATGATGTCTAATGATTTTTTAATATTTATGCCATGACTGAGTATTTTGAACACTCATATAAATTTAGTTGATGTACAATGTTTTGTTGATTTTTGGATATAATAATTATCCTATTATGTTTAAGTGATCAATGATATCTCGTTGGATTACCGTTACCGAGAACATAACCTCAACCGTTATTGTGTTTCCTTTCCCCATGTTATAGAGGATGTTATTAATTATAATATATCTAAGAATGAATTTCGTAGTTAATATCTTTGTGGTAATTTATGTAGACCATTTTTAAAATAGTTTTATTTGTATCAAAGTTTTCAAATATACTAGACCTCTATGGTTTTGGAAAAAATCATTATGTTATTTATCTAATAATCATCAAATAGGATGTTATTTCACTTAAAAAAATCTATGTGTCACTAAAATAAGGGATATTTAAGTGGATTGTCGTATAATATTATACGATAGAAGACCCATTGACAATCGTGGGAAGGAAGGGATCACTACCACAAAACTGGGCGAGGCCAGTGCCAGCCTTTATCAGCGCTAACAAAAAAGCGCTGATAAAGGGGGGGGGTACGTTTATCAGTTCTTTTTTTAGTAGTGATCATAAAGGGGGTGCTTTATCAATGCTTTTTTTAAAAGCACTGATAAAGGGTCTCCTTCCAAAAAAATTCATTTAAACAATATATTAATATTTAAATATATATATTTAGTTATATTGATATAAAAATAATATATAATTTTTAAATATATTTTAGATAATTATAAATATACATTTTCACTTATTAAGGATTAATAGTCATTTAATAACATTTTGGAGAGTAATGAAAGTAAAAAAATTAAAAATAGATCCAAAATATGTTTAAAACGCATCTCAAACATCAAACAACCATAACTTTTGATTAGTGTGTCTGTTTTAGCTCTAAATCATATCAAATCGAAGCCTGTGATGATCTCTACGTGAAACCGAATGAGGCAAAGCCTCTGTCACAATTTTTGAGGCCAAAATAGGCCCAAAAGTCCTCCAAAACTGAGTTTTTAGTCAAGATACCCCGATTGTTTATCATTTTGTGGATTTTCAGCCTCGTTTAATGGGGTATTATTGGCTTTTTTGGTGGGGACTGAATTCATACCAAGTTATTACATTCATATTACTATTATTTCTTTTAAATTTTATCATTTTTTATAATACACTACTATATATAATCAAGTATATAACAGTATATACATATTTTTTATATATTCACATATAACAATTTTATTATAAATATAAAAAATAAAATATATTTACATATAAAATATATTAGCTTTATCTAAATAATAAATAATATACATTTTATTTAAAATACAAATATAGGAATATTTATATACCTATATATTAATCTAACTATATATATATATATATTAATATAACTACATATATATATATTCATATAACTATAAATATATATATTAATATCCCAATAAATATATATATTAATATAACTATATATATATATTTATATAACTATATATATTCATATAAATATATATTACTATGAAAATAAATATAACTATATATATATATATCGTGAAATGGAAAACAAATCAAAATAGAGGATTGGTAAGGGCTTAGGCGCGTAAGGGGGAGGTCTCGAGTTCAAAACCTGGTGGAGGTAGGGGAACGCGCATGGGGCTGGATTTACGGGGGCTAGTGCTGATAAAGGGTGTAGGGGGCGCGTACAGGTGATGGAGCGGCTGGAAAGCGCTGTAAAAATGGGGGCTCAAGCGCTATAAAATCCCCCCCCCCCGTTTGGAAGGATTATTTTTAGTTATTTGTAATTTTTTTTAAATATTTATTTACATTTATCAGTGCTCACAAAAATCGATGATAAAAGGAGTCTTTTATCAGCCCTAAAAAGAATGTTCTGATAAAGGAACCTTTTATCAGTGCGTATTTTTAGCGGTGATAAAAGAGCCCTTTTATCAGTGTGTTTTTAGTGCTGATAAAATGGGTCTTTATCAATGCTTTTTGGAGAACTGATAAAGGTGACCCCCTATCTAGGCCAGCTTTAACATCTCTTTTCTAGCGCTGCTAAAGGACATTTTTAGCACTGATAAAATCAGTATTTTTAGTAGTGGATGTTGATTTTATAGGATATAGAAGTGTCAGATATACTTTTAGAAGATGAATTTGAGGTTGGCCAAGGATCCTATTTTGAGACTATTAGTGGAGGGTGTTGAGTAAATGGTGTTTTAATATGAATCTAGGCTTAGTATCAACATCTTATTGATACAAATATAGACTATAATCCCTTATGTTTCGATACAATTATGATCCTAAAATAAATATATAACGAACAATTCCATAGAGTTGAAAGTGGTAGTCATCACTCAGAAGATGTGGGGGAAATATATTTTGATGGAGTGTTTTTTATTCAAATAGATAACCATTGTCTGGGGTAAATCATCACCCTAAGAGATCATAAGATGAGATTAATGAATAAATTTCAGTTTTTATAGGAATATAAATTTGAGGATGTTTATATATCTAGAAAATGCAATGTTGTGGATGATACCCTTATAATGAAGTCCCATTCTATATTAATATAGGTGGATTCATATGAATTGTAATTTTTGTAGTAGAAACTATTGGAGGAGAGGGGTGTTTTTTTATCTTTAATTCTTCATGGTGACTGAATCACTTATTCAGAGTGTGAGAGAGTCTAAGTTGGGAGACATAAAAACAATTTCTATATGTGTCTAAATATCCTCATGAGATACAATATATAGATTTTAAGAAAGATGTGATAATTCCATCTTTATGTGGGGACAAACGGTTGTTCTGGTCACATTATGTGAGTTGGGGATGAAGGACATTCACACATCTCCATTGGTTGTACATCCTAGAATGGATAATTCATAAATAAAATTTCTAAATTAGTTTTTGTGAGTTTTCATATAGATTAGTGTCACAATATCTTTGTCTCAAACTTTCAAATGTGAGTATATAAAAATAATTCATCATGATCCGGTAGGTTTGAATAAATTGATTGAGATCCCATAATGGAAGTGTGACGGTATACTGATGGGTTTTATTGTCCTTTATTAGAAAATGTTATTCCATGAATCAAGTGGGATGATTTTTGACTGACCCCCATGTTATCAAACATTCATACTTGTAGGAAGAGGACATAGATTGAGACTTTGGAGGTTTTTTAAGTGTTGGATATCATTCATCTTTATGGGGTACAAATGATGATCTTCTATGATCGTGATGATTGGTTTATGTAATAGTATTTAATGGTGATTTAGAATGATCTTAGGAACCAGTTATGGATGAATACAATGTTTCACCACTAGACTGATGTGTATATTGAGTGGAATATCTAGGTGTTAGGTAATATATTGAGATCATGTGTGTTGAACTTCAACTATATCTAGTAGGATCACTTACCATTTGTATAGTTTTCATAAAATAATAGATATCACTACACTATCATTATGACACATTTTGAGTTCCTATATCAATGACCCATTAAGTAACCATTGTGTTGGATTTTCATTGGGTATACATATCTTACTGGGACATATTTGGGGTAGGAAATGACTAAGAAGGTCTTTTTGAACAACAAATCTATATGGATAACCAATATTTGGTACATATATCACATGTTGTTATGAAACAAGAAATTGGAGTAAATTTAAAGAGACAATATTTTCCTGAGTGTATCCCCATGATGTGGATTCAATTATTTTTTGAGTGTGTAGATATCACCATGTCGCACTGGGTCATTAAATATTTAATAGAGAGACTTCAAGGTTTCATTCCAATTTTCCATTCCTCATTGTTGAACTGAGTGTTTTAAATCTTCTATGAATCACAATTGAAAACACATATGTTATTAAATGGAGTGATATAGACATCGTGGTTGGAGCTTCCATTGTGGAGTAATAGTTGGAAATTTTGGGAAGATAGAATTGGATCCATAGTGTATATACCATTCATTTAATTCAAAAGATTTGGTAAAATGTTATCACGTAGGATAGCTCTTCTAGCATTCGATTCAGATTCAGACTCAGTAACAAGACCTTCTTGTGTTGAATGAGCTTTTGGAGTGAAAATCCATGAATTATGGGACAACATAATGACTTTAGATTAGTTGATTTATTCAATTGAAATTTTCAATTTATGTCTTCATATTTTTTATTGGAGTGCCAAAGATATGGCCAACAGAAAGTAAAGCGGTCGGTAATGGGCCTTGGCCGGGTCTGACCCGGTCGGACCGTCTTGGCCTAACCTCGATAGGGATGACCCGGTCTGTGTAGGCCCAGTCAGACCCGTAGGGTCTGACCCCGCCCGTACTAGGGTGAGTCAGCCCGCTAGGTTTGTCCCGGTAAGCTGGGCCTGACCTAGTGGACTGTGGGAGTGGTTCAACCCGGAGGTCGCCACGTAGGTGACTCGGCCCGAAGGCCGAGGCCGGTTTGGCTAGCGCAGCGAGGGGAGAGGTTCGGGCCAATTAGACCAAGAGGTCGGGCTGGCCACGCGGAGGGCGGTATGGCCGCGGGTTTGCTGGGGAGGGTGAAACAGGTGTCAGGGAGGCCTCGGGGGGCACCGGCTGGGCGCCGAGCAGGGCACGGGGGCACCGAGCAGGGCGCGGTAGGGGCCGGGCAGGCCGTGGGGCGCCGGAAGGGCACGACAGCGACCGAGCAAGCCAAGGGGGTGCCGGCAGGGCACCGGGCAGGCCGCGGGGGCGCCCGGCAGGCCGCGGCAGGGGCCAGGCTGGCCACGGGGGCACCGGTAGGGAGCCGTGCAGGGCGCGGGGGCGTCAGACAGGGAACGACAGGGCACCGAAGGGCCACGGGAAGGTGGGACGCGCGCGGGGCATGCCCCCGGAAGGTCGCAAGAAGGCGGGTCGCGTGCGAGGCAGGGCACCGGGAGGCTGCGGGCAGGCGGACCACGCAGTGGGCAGGGCGCCGGGAGGCTGGGAGTAGGTGGGTTGGGCAACGTTCTGGCCGGCGGTGGTCGTCCGGAAGCTTCGGTGCGCCGTGGGGGCAGCGCGATTCATGGAGGACGCGGGTAGCGCGACCTTCGTCGTTGCCACCATTATCGTTGTTGCCTTAATGACATTCTGTAGAACGAAACAAGAAGAGAGATCGATGGAGGATGTCGATCCATGTTAGGTTTTCTAGCACCCACTAAGATTAGGGTGTTAAAAATTGGTTATCAAGAACGAAGCACAACATTGCAACCGCAAAACCTAAAAATCGTCGTTATTCATTTTTAAAAGAAAGGAATAACATGCCACATAAAAGAAACTAAACCCATACCCTTGATTCGCCAGTCATCGTTCATTGACATCGCGGAAAGATGGTCGTCGATCCGTGGTAGACAAACACATCCCATGTAGAGACCCAAAGCTTGACGTACATGGACATTATATTAATTTTTCAGAATACTTAATACATAACAAAAACAGACACCAAATGACGGTAATAGTTTAGTGCCTTTGGAAACTTGGTACATAATATTCTAATCTTGGTGAAACATCCTCAACATCTCCCATAAAGATCTTCCCTTTTTTTACATAAAACCGTTCCTTATATCCTGGGGAAAAGAAAACATAAAAAGGGTGAGCTCAAATGCTTAGTAAGGGAAAACATAGTGAACATAAAACAATCCATAAACATTTGAAAGAAAAAACTTGAACATGAAATTTAAACATCAAAATCTTGAGAAAAGATATAAATCGTGAAAGTACGTAAGTCATATATCATAATGGAAGATCAATCATGATAAAATATAATGGGAATAAAACATGTAATTGTAGCAACCATTCAACACATGTCATTATTTCTATAGTAGCCCAGGAATTGCTGCCAAGACCATCTTAGATGACAAAGTCCCTTTCTGAATCGAGTTCACTCCTCATTTCAGTCCGGTAACACTGAACCAGATTAACTTACCGTTCCATCCATGTCTATCTCATGAGATATAAATCTTTACCCAATTCATTGGATGGAGAAATATGTCCCACCCATCTCATAATGAAATCATTCTTACTTGTGCCACAAAATAAACATACATCATTCATAATAACCCAATAAATAAAATGGGTTTCATAAACATCATCCCATCATCACATAATCCATATGAATGAAATGGATATCATTTCCTAATAAGAAAAGTGAAACCATGTAAATTATAGAGACATTATACTTGAAACATACACATATGAAATAATTCCATCTTAGATGAAAAATGGTTTTGATAAAACACTTGAAATTAATTCTAGAGGAAAATAATTTTTATTCTTCAAAATCATTTTATTTTAACAAAATGTCACGCAATTTAAAAATAAAAGGATTTTTTTTTTAAAATATTCATGAAATATTTTGGAGGAAGCTTCATGAAAATAAGGCTTTATAAAACTGTAAATATCCTTTCATGCCGTATAAGTTAAAAATAACATTCTTCTCGTAGTTTTGTCGGAAAAGTCAAAAAGTACCTCGTAACGTAAACAGAAGAAATATTCTTTACATACCATGTAGTAAAAGAAAAAATGGGTATAAATTACATTAATAATACATAAAAACAATTTTAGAAAACATAGACATGGATGATAAAAATTACCCCAGCAAATACTTACGAATAAACAATCTCAGATAAGAACGAGATTGGAAAGGTTACCCCTTACCTTAGGTCCGATATGCTTCGTACGTATCTGAAACTCCTGTATAATGATTTAAATAATTTCATTGACTTATTACAGAGTCATATTCATTGTTATGATATCATATATGGTTCACTTATGATTTTATATTACCCGTTATTTTGTAAATTCCATGTTAAAGAGCGTTCTGGGTAAAATCGTTTCATTTGTCGTCTTTGTTTTGACTTGTAATTATTCATATGATTACTTAGATCATGATTACTTAATTACAGATTATAAAACATGATTTATATATAATATATATTCATAATATACATATATATAATAGATCGATAAATGGAAAGAAATACACCGTTCATGGAGACGGTAGGCCGTACGTACGCATGAACGTTTTTTTCACTTCCTCATTGAATTGAATGGAATTAATTTGATGACATACATATATATATATACATAAATCCAGTATCATTATTATGTCATATATTTCATGATTAATTAATATATATACTTTATAATCATTCATCAATGGTTAATCATTGAGAATGAATCTCATCGCGTCGTGGAGACGGTTGTCCGTACGTACGCACGAGCGATGATATCGTTCTCATAATTATTGAATTGAATTAGAGTGGATGATAAAATATATCAGAATCAGTATGATGTTATAATAACTATGTATATTTATCTTTACACCATTATAACCATCCAAGTAAGGTGGTGTTGGAATAACAGATTACACCACGGCGTGGAGACAGTATACCGTAAGTACGCACGCGCGGTGATTTCGTTTTCCATAGGATGGATAGAAGGTTAAATGGGATTGTTTAATATTTATAATAAAATATCTATATATTAGTGATACTGATGTTATTACTTTATAATGAAACAACTAAAGAAGAAGAAGTTGAAGAAGAAATAAGCTTGAAGTAATCGGTATAAGAGATTACCTCTTCTTCGACGCACCTCCTTTAAAATTCTTCTTAGGGCACTAGGGATGGTCTTTTGAGAAGACCAGTACCTCTATAAGGTTTCTAGGGAAGTGGGGAAGTGAAATGGGAAGAGGTTTTCCGATCTTCAAGGCTCAAAATGGTGTGAGGATAAGAAGGAGGGGGTGCCCTTTTATAAGGGAGGAGAGGGGCACCTTTGGAATCCTAAAAAATATTAGTTTAATATAAATTTAAACCCCATATAAAAACCTCCAAAAATGACTCAACTTGAATATTAGATGAGAAAGGGTTGTAATCTCATCAACCAATAAAATTTAGATATGTTTTGATCTTATTTTAAACCTTATCATTTGATTTATCCTTATTTAATCTATTTAAGTTTATTTGCGGTAATAAAAGTCTATATATTAAATGGTTATAAATAATCACTTATCTGTTGATAATTTTCCATAATTGGATACGTTATGACATTGTAAACTATATAAATTTCAATTTATAATTTTTTAATATTTTTGTGATTTTTAAACAAATTAATAATATGTTATTTTTATAAAATAACCATAGTGTCAATTTTTACACTATTCATTTATTTGAATTTAAATAAAATCTACAGAGAGGATATATTGAAACTAAAATATTTAATAGATTCCTAAGATATCATATTTGTCTAGAAAATTAGTGGAGAACATTAAATAGTTCATATAATATTTATTTTAATATTTTTAAAACCATTTTTTTGGTACATCTCTTAATAAAATAATTAGTACAACATTTTTGTATAATTATTTAATTTACATATGTGTTGCATTAAAATTAAAATTAAATCCTTTGATGAAGATAAATATAATATATTTTATAATAATAATTTTTATCGAATTTATCATCTTAAAATAACAACATGCAAATTGTTATCTTTATTAAATTATGAAGGTGACAACTTTGGAATCATTTAAAATAAAATATTATAAGTGTCATAATCGCAATAATAGAGATCCAAATGGTCGAAAATTAGTCCAGTTGATTATTAGGGTTTATATATACACTAATAATAATTTTTGTGCAGATTTTTGGGCCTTTTGATATGTATTACTATTTCAATAAAAACTATATTATTGATTTTTCACTAAATAAATAATTTCTACATCATTAATGTATATGATAATAACGTAATTAAATAACTCATAAAATTTACAAATAAATTACCATGATAAAGAAAAAAAATTATCTTTAAAATGAGTATTTATAACCGAATTTATATTCTGTATTAACTTATATTAAAAATACTTTAATTATTAAAGTTGAGTGAGACATATTTCACCTTCCTTTAAATAAAATAAACTAAAGGTATTAATCACCTCCAAGTGGGTTCTAATGGATTCCATTTAGACCCAAATACGACATAGGACGAATTATAAACATCCAATTGTATTAATACAAGTATTAGGATAATTTTATAGTGTTATATTTACCCTTAATTACCCAATTTACCTTTTACTATTGTAAATAAAATTTACCGTTGTTACTATTCATAAAGGCCAAAAATAAAAAGTAGACTATTAATATAATTTGGACCCACAGATTCCAAATATGGAATCCATTTTTCCAAATTCAATACATTGAATTTGCGGAAATTAAATTAAAATTAATCTCGTTGTTGAAAGAAAACGGGTTTTTGTTTAAAACATTGAAAAGGTTAAATTTATTTAACCTACAAATTCAATATAAAATCAATGATAATGACATAAATTATATGAAATGGTAAAAATAAATTCAATTTATACTTTAAAACCATTCAGTATTATAATTTATCCACATAAGTTATTACGATGAAAAAAGTTGTTTTTAATTAAAATATAGTGTGTTTTTACGATTCATTAAAATATGAAAGTTATCAGAAGAATATGAAAAATTTATCCAAGGTAAAATTTTATATCCTGATTCTAAAGAATAATTTTATTTTTTAAAATTGAACTTATAAACATGTCATATACTAGATTTAATGTTGGTGCGCCATCAAAAGGCGGCAAAACTGCATTTTTTTAAAAAAAGTTATTTTACCCAAAAAAAATAATTTTTTTTCTTATACCATGTCCTAGAAAATGTGTAAGATGAATAATAATGTTATAAAATTCATAATTTAGTTTATACAATTCATAACGGCTAGTTCATAATAATATTATAAAAATATATCATTGTTTAATAAAACCAGGTATTGCGTACAACACACGCTATCGAGGAAGGTCGTGATTGCGTGTAATGCAAGCCAAGTTAGGGTTGCATGTAGTGCACGACTCCTTTGTTGATGTGTATAACAAAATAAATTGAATATATATATATATACTCAATGTTTCATAGAATAACTACTATCAAACAAACATGAAATTGTGTGTAACACGATCTAAGATTAGTGTTGCGTATACTGCAAGCTAATAAGGTGTTGCGTATAGCGCAAGATAATCTTGGTGTAGCGTACAATATAAGATATGAAAGAAATTAAACGAATATATCTTATAAAATCTCGGGTTGTTACATTCTACCCCCTTAAAATTAATTTCTCCCTCCTAATTCGTCGGGGTTATAAATCATTTACTATTCATAGAAACCCACATCGTAAAAAGGAATACTAAAACATAATTTTAAAAAAATAAAGCATGAAACGTAACTATAACCCAAAGTAACTCATCATTGGGTTTCTATATAGGAGAACATAAGTAAAAATACGGATATGGAAGAAAAATCGAAACATCAAGTTCTGATGGAGAGTGGTAGAGAACATGGCTATGAAAAAGCCACCAATCACAAAGCCATAAATTTGTGATGATCTAATGTACCATCTGATTTATCGGATATAAGGACACTAGGACATCATTTTTTTTATTCAAGATCATTTCCCTAAAGATGAATAAATTGTAATTAGAAGAAATACATTCTTGATTTTGGTACAATCTCACCCTTCGTCGTTCCTTGGACAATTTCCACTTATTCTCTTAAAGAAATGAAGTTGAATTTTTCATTTGCAAAGTGTTAGCAGATCATATGATAGAATGATAGATCATTCCATCTGTATCAAACAAGAATTTTCCAAAAGTTATCAAATATACATAAGTCCATCTATAGTGAGATTAATCGTATATGATTTCAAAAATGGACTTATACTTCATCTATCATACCGATTAATAAAATAAAACTAGTTTCTACTAACCAGGGACATCTTGTAGGCCAGTGGAAGGTGATAAAGGTCAGTCGCACTTTGGTTGTGGGTTCGATTCCCACAACCATGTCCGACGTGATGGGTTGTCACCCGTCCTGGAGGTTGTCCTTTTTTTTCTAAAAATACATTTTTATAACTTTCCATCAATAATATCGAAAAAGTTATAGCCTTAAACAATACTAAGTTTTGTCCAACGTAATCCATTCCTTCTTTAGGATTATCAAAAATACTACCATCCAATCTCATATTATAGTGAAAACGTTTACCAAAGAGTTCATATAACAAGCATGTTAATAGCATTGTTGATCCCCATATATCATAAGATATTTCTTGTTGGTCACATTCCAAACATTCGAAGGCCTTAATCATGTATTCTCTTGAAAAAAATGAATACCCATTGAACCTGAGTGAAAACATGAATGCAGTTAAAAGTTAGCACTTTCCACATATGAAAATCTTCAAAATTCTATATACTCAATCCATTATATCACTTAGTCCTTATATCAATCACGAGCTCATGAATACTGTCAAACATATCATTTTCTCCTTATCCCTTCATTATGCGCATATCATCTGCTTTCCAAAATATTTGAATCGCTTTTCATGGTTACCAGTACCATAAAATTATTTAAAACCACAATATACTAATACACAAATAATCCAATACACCGTAAAAGTACCTCAACAACATTATTCTTGAATACCAATACATAAAAACTTCAATCCATCCCCTTCAATGATTTTCCTGGAATAAGTCCTTCCTTGATTTAGAAGTAACTTTTTAGGTCAGGGCATTGAGTTGGGTAATGCCCATGTTCTCCACAAATAAGACATTGAACTCCATAATATCCTTTTACTCTATGACACTTTTCTCCACACAGATCACATCTGTCCCTCCATTTTAGGTATTCCTCAAGGTTCTTTTTCCCTTATATAGAAGTCTCAATCTTCCTTTCTTTATGCTCCTTAACATGCGAACATGCATAAAATTCTATCTTCCACTTATTTGATGAATTAGGCATTCCACTAAATTTCACCTTGTTAATCATATATCACGATGACTGATTCAGAATAATCACAATATCTTTCTCTCTAGGCATTACACAATTTTGTTTCTCATAGTCACCAATTAGTCCATTGGATTCAATGTTAACCGAATTCCTTCTAGTTCCCTCCATTGAATAAACCACAAAAATAATTCTGTGAGAGGAAAAAATCATACAAGGAAAATAACATAATCAAGGGGGAGTACCTTCGACATCTAACATCTTAGGGTTAATTATAATATCGTTACCGTAATTCTAGGACTATAACCTATACTTAACCTTAGGTACATCCCTAGACATACCTTAGAAATATCTCTAGGGATGTCACTATAGTTTTCACATCCTAGTTTCCAAAGGTTAACTAAACCTTTCCTCTGATACCAACTGTATAGACCCAAATCATGACATACATGGACATTACATTACTTTTGCAGAATACATAATACATAACAAAAACAGACACCAAATGACCGTAATAGTTTAGTGCCTTTGGAAACTTGGAACATAATCTTCTAATCTTGGTTAATGATCTTCAACATCTCCCATAAATATCTTCCCTTTTTTTACCTAAAACCTTTCCTTATATCCTGGGGAAAATAAAACATAAAAAGGGTGAGCTCAAATGCTCAGTAAGTGCAAACATAGTGAACAAAAAACAATCCATAAACATTTGAAAGAAAAAACATGAAGATGAAATTTAACCATCAACATCTTGAGCAAAGACATAGATCGTGGAAGTACATAAGGCATATATCATAATGGAACATAAATCATGGTAAAATATAATGGAAATAAAACATATAATTGTGGGAACCATTCAGCACATTCATGATTTCTATAGTAGCCAAGGCATTGCTGCCAAGACCATCTTAGTGGACAAAGTCCCTTTCTGAATCGAGTTCACTCCTCGTTTCAGTCCTGTAACACTGAACCATATTTACTTACCGTTCTAGCCATGTCTATCTCATGAGATATAAATATTTACCCAATGCATTGGAGGGAGATATAGGTCTCACCCATCTCATAATGAAATCATTCTTACTTTGCCACAAAATAAACATACATCATTCATAATAACCCCATAAATAAAATGGGTTTCATAAACATCATCCCCTCATTACATAATCCATATGAAAGAAATGGATATCATTTCATAATAAGAAAAGTGAAACCATTTAAATTATAGAGTCATTATACTTGAAAAATACACATATGAAATAATGTCATCTTAGATAAAAAATGGTTTTGATAAAACAATTGAAATTAATTCTGGAGAAAAATATCCTTCCTTATTCAAAATCATTTTCTTTTCACAAAATGTACTGCAATTATAAAAGAAAATGATTTATTTGAAAATATTCATGAAATATTTTAGAGGAAGCATCATGAAAATAAGGCTTTATAAAACCGTAAAAATCCTTTCATGCCGTATAATTTAAAAATAACATTCTTCTCGTACTTTTGTCGGAAAAGTCAAAATGTACCTCATAACGTAAACAAAAGAAAGATTCCTTACATACCATGTAGTAAAAGACAAAATGGGTGAAATGAACATTAAACATACATAATTTTTTTTAGAAAACATGGACTTGGATGATAACAATAACCCCTGAAAATACTTACGAATAAACAATCTCAGATAAGAACGAGATTGGAAAGGTTATCCCTTACCTTAGGTACGATATGCTTCGTACGTATCCGAACCTCCTGTATAATGATTTAAATAATTTCATTGACTTATTACAGAATAATATTCATTGTTATGATATCATATATGGTTCACTTATGATTTTATATTACCCGTTCTTTTATAAATTCCATGTTAATGAGCGTTTTGGGTAAAATCGTTTCATTTGTCGTCCGTTTTTTGACTTGTAATTATTCATATGATTACTTAGATCATGATTAAATAATTCCAGAATATAAAACATTATTTATATATAATATATATTCAGAATATACATATATATAATAGATTGATAAATGGAAAGAAATACACAGTTCATGGAGATGGTAGGCCGTACGTACTCATGAACGTTGTTTTCGTTTCCTCACTGAATTGAATGAAATAATTGGATGACATACATATATATATATATATACATAAATAAAGTATCATTATTATGTCATATATATCATTATTAATTATTGTATATACTTTATAATCATTCATGAATGGTTAATCATTGAGAATGAATCTCATCGCGTTGTGGAGACGGTAGTCCGTACGTACGCACGAGCGATGATATCGTTCCCATTATTATTGAATTGAATTGGAGTGGATGATTCAATATATCAGAATCATTATAATGTTATAATAACTATTTATAGTTATTCTTTACACCATTATACCCATCCAAGTATGGTGGTGTTGAAATAACAGATTACACCACGGCGTGGAGACCGTATTCCGTACGTACGTACGCGCGGTGATTTCGCTTTCCGTAGGATGGATAGAAGGTGAAATGAGGTTGTTTAATATTTATAATAACATATCAGAATATTAGTGATACTGATTTTATTAATTTATAATGAAACAACTAAAGAAGAAGAAGTTGAAAAAGAAATAAGCTTGAAATAATCGGTAGAAGAGATTACCTATTTTTCGACGCACCTCCTTTAAACTTCTTCTTAGGGCACTAGGGTTAGTCTTTTGAGAAGACCAGTACCTTTATAAGGTTTCTAGGGTAGTGGGGAAGTGAAATGGCCAAGGTTTGGCCGAATTCAAGGCTCAAAATGGTGTGAGGAAGAGAGGAAGGAGGTTCCCTTTTATAAGGGAAGAGAGGGGCACCTTTGGAATCCTCCAAAATATTAGTTTAATATAAATTTAAACCAAACATAAAAACCCCCAAAAATTACTAAATTAGAATATTAGATGAGATAAGGTTGTAATATCATAAACCAATAAAATTTAGATATGTTTTCATATTATTTTAAACCTTATCAGTTTTATTTATCCTTATTTAATCTATTTAAGTTTATTTGTGGTAATAAAATTCTAAATTTTAAATGGTTAAAATAATCACTTATGTGTTGTTAATTTTCCATAATTGGATACTTTATGACATTATAGACTATATAAATTTTAATTTATAATTTTTAAGTATTTTTGTGATTTTTAAACAATTTATTAATATGTTATTTATATAAAATAACAATAGTGTCAATTTTGACACTATTCATTTATTTGAATTTAAATAAAATCTACACAGAGGATATATTAGAACTAAAATATTTAATAGATTCCTAACATGTAAAAGTGTCTATAAAATTCGTGGAGCACATTAAATAGTTCATATAATATTTATTTTAATATTTTTAAAACCATGTATTTGGTATATCTCTTAAAAAAATAATTAGTACATCATTTTTGTAAAATTAGTTAATATAATTATTTGTTGCATAAAAATTAAAATTAAATCCTTTTATGAAGATAAATATAAACTATTTTATAATAATAATTTTAATTGAATTTAGCATCTTAAAATAACAACATGTATATTGTTATCTTCATTAAATTATGAAGGTGACAACTTTGGAATCATTTAAAATAAAATATTATAAGTGTCATAATCGCCATAATAAGGATCCAAATGGTCAACAATTAGGCAAGTGGATGATTAGGGTTTATATATACACTAATAATAAGTTTATTTTCAGATTTTGGGCATTTTGATATGTATTACTATTTCAATAGTAACTATATTATTGATTTTTCACTAAATAAATAATTTCTGCATCATTAATGTATACGATAATAAGGTAATTAAATAACTCTTAAAAATGAAAAATAAATTACCATGATAAAGAAAAACATTTTATATTTAAAATGAGTATTTATAAAAGAATTTATATTCTGTATAAACTTATATTAAAAATACTTTAATTATTAAATTTGAGTGAGACATTTTTCACTTTCCTTTAAATAAAATAAACTAAAGGTCTTAATCACCTCCAAGTGGGTTCTAATGGATTCCATTTCGACCCAAATATGACTTAGAACGAATAATAATCATCCAATTGTATTATGACAAGTATTAGGATAATTTTATAATATTATATTTACCCTTAATTACCCAATTTACATTTTACTATGGTAAATAATATTTACCGTTGTTACTATTCATAAATCCCAAAAATAAAAATTATTATATTAATATAATTTGGACCCACTGATTCAAAATATGGGATCCATTTTTCCAAATTCAATACCCAGAAGTTGCAGAAATTAAATTAAAATTAATCCTGTTGTCGAAAGAAAACAAGTTTTTGTTTAAAACATTGCAAAAGATTGAATTTCTTTAACCTACGAATTCAATGTAAAATAAATGCTAATGACATACATTATATTAAATGGTAAAAATATATTCTATTTATAGTTTAAAACCATTAAATATTATAATTTAACCACATAAGTTATTACGAAGAAAAAAGTTGTTTTTAATTAACATATAGTGTGTTTTTACTATTCATTAAAATATGAAAGTTATCAGAATAATATGAAAAATTTATCCAAGGTAAAATTTTATGTCCTTATTCCCATGAACAATTTTATTTTGTAAAATTTAACTTATAAACATGTCAAAAACTAGATTTAATGTGGGTGCACCATCAAAAGGCGGCAAAACTACATTTTTTGAAAAATACATATTTTACCCAAAAATTTAATTTTTTTATTATACCATGTTCTAGAAAATGTGTAAGATGAATAATAATGTTATAAAATTAAAACTTTAGTTAATACTATTAATAACGGCTAGTCTATAATAATATTATAATAATATATCGTTGTTTAGTAAAACCTGGTATTGCATACAACACACGCTATCGAGGAAGGTCGTGATTGCGTGTAATGCAAGCCAAGTCAGGGTTGTATGTAGTGCACGACTCCTTTTTTGTTGCATATAACAAAATACATTGAATATATATATACTCAATGTTTCGTAGAATAACTACTTTCAAAGAAACATGAAATTGTGTGTAACACGATCCAAGATTAGTGTTGCGTATATTTCAAGCTAGTACGGTGTTGCGTATAGCGCAAGATAATCTTGGTGTAGCGTACAACAGAAGATATGAAAGAAATTAAAACAAATATATCTTATAAAATATTGGGTTGTTACATTCTACCCCCTTAAAATAAATTTCGCCCTCGAAATTCATCGGGGTTATAAATTGTTTACTATTCATAGAAACCCACATCGTAAAAAGGAATTCTAAAACATTATTTTAAAAACTAATGTATGAAACGTAACGATTACCCAAAGTAACTCATCATTGGGTTTCCATATATGAGAACATAGGTGAAAATATGGATATGGAAGAGAAATCTAAACATCAATTTCTGATGGAGAGTGGTAGAGAAAATGGCTATGAAAAACCCAACAATCACAAAGCCATAAATTTGTTATGATCTAAGGTACCATCTGATTTATCAGATATAAGGATACTAGGGAAACATTTTTTTTGTATTCAAGATCATTTCCCTAGAGATGAAAAAATTGGAATTATAAGAAATACGTTCTTGATTTTGGTACAATCTCACCGTTGGTCGTTCCTTGGACAATTTCCAATTCTTCTCTTAAAGAAATGAAGTTGAATTTTTCATTTGCGAAGTGTTAGCAGATCATATGATAGAATGATAGGTCATTCCATCTGTCTCAAACAAAAAGTTTTCAAAAGTTATCAAATATACATAAGTCCATATATAGGGATATTAATCGTATATGATTCCAAAAATGGACTTATACTTCATCTATTATACCGCTTAATAAAATAAAACAAGTTTCTACAAACCAGGGACTTCCTGTAGGCGAGTGGTAGGTTATAAAGGCAAGTCGCACTTCGGTTGTGGGTTCGATTCCCACATCCTTGTCCGACGCGATGGGCTGTCGCTCGTCCTGCAGTTTATCTTTTTTTTCTAACAATAAATTATTATAACTTTTTGTCAATAATATCGAAAAAGTTCTAGCCTTAAACAATACTAACTTATGTCCAACATAATCCATTCCAATCATTAAGCTTAACCAAAATACTACTGTCTAATCTCATATTATAGTGAAAATGATTACCAAAGAGTTCAGATAACAAGCTTGTTAATACCATCATTGATCCCCATATATCATAAGATATGTCTTGTTGGTCACATTACAAACATTCAAAGGCTTTAATCATGTATTCTCTTGAAACAAATGAATACCCATTTAACCTTAGTGAAAACATGAATTCAGTTAAAAGTTAACACTTTCCACATACCAAAATCCTCAAAATTCTATATACTCATACCATGATATCACTTAGTCCTTATATCAATCATGATCTCATGAATACTTTCAAAAATTTCAATTTATCCTTATCCCTTCATTAGGTGCATATCATCTGCTTTCCAAAATATTTGAATCACTTTTCATGGTTACTGATACCATAAAATTATTGAAAACCACAATAGAGTAATATATAAATATTCTAATACACCATAAATGTACCTCAACTACATTATTCTTGAATACGAATAGATAAACACTTCAATCAATCCTCTTCACTGATTGTCCTGGAATAAGTCATTCCTTGATTTAGAAGTAACTTTTTAGGTTAGGGCATTGAGTTGGGTAATGCCCATGTTCTCCACAAATAAGACATTGAACTCTATAATAGTCTGTCACTCTATGACCCATTACTCCACACAGATAAAATTTTTCCCTCCATTTGAGGTACTAATCAAGGTTCTTCTTCCCTTATTTAGAAGTCTCAATCTTCCTTTATTTATGATCCTCAACATGCGAACATGCATAAAAGTCTATCTTCCACTGATTTGATGAATTAGGCATACCACTAAATTTCACCTTGTTAATCATATACCGCGATGACTGATTCGGCATAATCACAATATCATTCTCTCTAGGCATTACGCAATTTTGTTGCTCATAGTCACCAATTTGTCCATTGGATTCAATGTTTACAGAATTCCTTCTAGCTCCCTCCATTGACTAAAACACAAAAAGAATTTTGTGAGAGGCAAAAATCATACAAGGAAAATAACACAATCAAGTGGGAGTACCTTGGACATATAACATGTTAGGTTTAATTCTAATATAGTTACCATAATTCTAGTACTATAACCTATACTTATACTTAACCATAGGGACATCCCTAGACATACCTTATAAATATCTCTAGGGATCTCACTATAGTTTTCGCATCCTTGTTTCCAGAGGTTGACTAAACCTTTCCTATGATACCATCTGTAGAGACCCAAAGCTTGACGTACATGGACATTACATTACTTTTGTGGAATACTTAATACATAACAAAAATAGACACCAAAGGACCATAATAGTTTAGTGCCTTTGGAAACTTGGAACATAATCTTCTAATCTTGGTGAAAGATCCTCAACATCTCCAATAAAGAGCTTCCCTTTTTTACCTAAAACATTTCCTTATATGGTTATAAATAATCACTTATGTGTTGTTAATTTTCCATAATTGGATACTTTATGACATTTTCGACTATATATATTTCAATTTATAATCATTAAATATTTTTGTGATTTTTAAACAATTTAATAATATGTTATTTTTATAGAATAACAATAGTGCCAATTTTGACAGTATTCAATTATTTGAATTTAAACAAAATCTACACAGAGGATATATTCGAATTAAAATATTTAATAGATTTCTAACATGTCATATTTTTCTAGAAAATTCCTGGAGCACATTAAATAGTTCATATAAGATTTATTTCAATATTTGTAAATCCATTTATTTGTATATCTCTTAATAAAATAATTAGTACAACATTTTTGTATAATTATTTAATATAATTATTTGTTGCATAAAAGTTAAAATTAAATACTTTGATGAAGATAAATACCAAAGATTTTATAATAATAATTTTACTTGAATTTATCATCTTAAAATAACAACATGTAAATTGTTATCTTTATTAAATTATGAAGGTGACAACTTTGGAATCAATTAAAATAAAAAATTATAAGTGTCATAATCACCATTATAAGGATCCAAATGGTCAAAAATTCGTCTAGTGGATGATTGGAGTTTATATATACACTAATAATAAGTTTTGTGATGATTTTTGGGCCTTTTGATATGTATTACTATTTCAATAAAAACTATATTATTGATTTTTCACTAAATAAATAATTTCGGCATCATTAATGTATAAGATAATAAGGTAATTAAATAACTCTTAAAAATTACAAATAAATAACCATGATAAAGAAAAATATTTTATCTTTTAAATGAGTATTTATAAAAGAATTTATATTTTGTATAAACTTATATTAAAAATACATTAATTATTAAAGTTGAGTGAGACATATTTCACATTCCTTTAAATAAAATAAACTAAAGGTGTCAATCACCTTTAAGTGGGATCTAATGGATTCCATTTCGACCCAAATATTACTTAGGAGGAATTATAATCATCCAATTGTATTAAAAAAAGTCTTAGGAGAATTTTATAATATTATATTTACCCTTAATTACCCAATTTACCTTTTACTACGGTAAATAAAATTTACCGTTGTTACTATTCATAAAGCCCAAAAATAAAAAGTAGTCTATTAATATAATTTGGACCCACTGATTCCAAATATGTAATCCTTTTTTTCAAATTAAATACACAGAATTTTCATAATGTAAATTAAAAGTAATCTCGTTGTCGAAAGAAAATGGGTTTTTGTTTAAAACATTGCAAAAGATTGAATTTATTTAACCTATGAATTCAATGTAAAATCAATGCTAATGACATAAATTATATTAAATGGTAAAAATATTTTTTAGTTATACATTAAAAACATTCAATATTATAATTAAACTACAAAATTTATTATGATGAAAAAAGTTGTTTTTAATTAAAATATAGCGTGTTTTGACTATTCATTAAAATATGAAAGTTATCAGAATAATATGAAAAATTTATCCAAGGTAAAATTTTATATCTTGATTCCAAAGATTAATTTTATTTTGTATAATTATACTTATAAACATGTCAAAAACTAGATTTAATGTGGGTGCGCCATCAAAAGGCGGCATAACTGCATTTTTTTAAAAATACTTATTTTGCCCGAAAAATTTATTTTGTTCTTATACCATGTTTTAGAAAATGTGTAAGATGAATAATAATGTTATAAAATTAAAAATTTAGTTAATACTATTAATAATGGATAGTTCATAATAATATTATAATAATATATCATTGGTTATTAAAACCTGGTATTGCGTACAATACACGCTATCGAGGAAGGTCGTGATTGCGTGTAATACAAGCCAAGTCAGGGATGCGTGTAGTGAATGACTCCTTTTTTGTTACGTATAATAAAATACATTGAATATATATATATATATACTCAATGTTTCGTAGAATAACTACTATAAAAAAAATTAAATTGTGTGTTACACGATCCAAGATTAGTGTTGCGTATAGTGCAAGCTAATACGGTGTTGTGTATAGCACAAGATAATATTAGTGTAGTATACAACAGAAGATATGAAAGAAATTAAAACGAATATATCTTATAAAATCTCAGGTTGTTACATCCCACGTCGAAGGAGTGTGAGGAAGAAGGTCGGAGGAGGTCGTTCTTCGTAGTGGAAGGCGTCCCTTGTCGGCGTTCTTCGTCGGGTGAGCGTTCTTTACCGGAGGAGCATTCTTCGTTGGAGAGAATTTTATTTTCTCCTCAAGCTCCACCAAAATAATGTCCCAAAATAATATCTTGTCTATTATTTTAATCGTTGGCAGATATTTCAAAAAGTGGAATTAATTACGTAGGATCCTCCAATAAATCCACGAGAGGTTGGCATATTAAATCAAGGGGGTAAACTCCATATAATTTAAGGGGAATGTTAAGGGGTTTCTCCCCATTTATTGGATAGTTGAGGAGGTTTTATCCTCCTCCATTAATAGGGTGTTATGCCTCGTGTGGTCCCCTTATCATAACATCTCACGAGAGGTTATGCTCTGGTGGGCCCCACCACCATAACCTCTCATGGGAGGATTGGGTGTGGTGGTCCCACCTCCAACTCCCAAGTGGAGGTTTTAACCAACACACTCACATGGAATCTTAAAATAAAATAAAGTGTCGCACACTTTAATTTTTTTTTATAAAAAGTCAAAAACTATCTTTTATTCTCAACCAACTATCGTCGAGGTGAAAGTCTTGTTAAAAGAAACCTGGTGCTACGAGTTAAACGGTTCCCTAAGATTTCACTTCCGGGCACCAGTTCAAAAGTTATAAAATCCCATCTGTATGTTTACTGAACGTACCCAAAGAAAACATTAAAAATTGATTACGGGCACACCGAGCCTTGGAATCATGTGCCGTAAAAATTTGCGGACTCGTAAAAATCCCATGAACTTAAGAAAAAAATTTCCACGGATTTTCCAGGTCTTTAAATTCTCCCCACCTCATGGCTTTACATCCCCGTAAGCTGCAAATCAAACTATGGGAAAAAATGGGGGTACTGATCTCGCATCTGAGCGTCCCACTTACATGTGTTTTCCTGGAGGTTCATGTTCTGCCAACGAACGCCCACCAGAGGTATCGACTGTCCACATAGGACCCGATCTTGTCGATCCTCAATCTTCACTGGAACCTCAATAAAAGTCACCCCATCATCGACATCCAGATCTCTATGGTTGATGATGTGGGAAGGGTCGGGCACGTATCTTCTCAGCTGAGATACGTGGAAGAAGTCGTGAACCCGATGCAATTGAGTTGGAAGAGCTAAGTGGTATTCCACCTTGCCAACTCTGCTGAGGACCTGAATATATCTGATGAACCTCGGAGATAACTTTTCTCCTTTCCCAAATCTCCGTAGACCTCGTCGAGGTGAGACGTGGTCACCATCCTCAAACTCCAGAGGTCTTCGTCTCCTGTCAGCATATGACTTCTGCCTGCCCTGTGCAGTCTTCATCGACTCCTGGATGATCTCCACCACCTCCATAGTAGCTCTCACCATCTCTGGTCCCACTAGTGCTGACTGCACATGGTCATCCCATCACAAGGGTGATCTGCACGGTCACCCGTATAATGCCTCAAAAGGTGCCATACCGATGGTGGAGTGATAATTATTGTTGTATGAAAACTCCACCAAAGGAAAGCGATCCTCCAAACATTGACCACAGTCAAGGGCACATGCATAGAGCATGTCCATGAGGGTCTGAATGTTCTGCTTAATCTAAACATCAGTCCGAGGATGGAAGGCGGTGCTCAAGTGAAGCTATGTCTCGAAATTTAAAAAACCCCTTCCATAGCCAGGATATAAACCCTGCGTCACGGTCAGAGACAATATATGAATGTACTCCTTGTAAACGCACAATCTCCTACACATAGAGGCATCTCATGCTCTCTACTGAACCCTGCTCTATGATCTTTAAGAAGTGGGCCGACATGGTGAGTCGATTGACGATACCCAAATCGAGTTGTGACCCCTGGATGTACGTGGAAGACCTATCACAAATTCCACGGATATCCCAACCCACTTCCACCTGGGACCTATAATCGCTGAACCAATCTTGCTGGTACCTAGTGCTCTACCTTCACTTGCTGGAAAATGAGGCACCTTGAGAAAAAATATGTTACCACCTTCTTAATACCAGGACACCTGTGCTGTTTTCAATGATCCCAGTACATCTTCGCCACTTCTAGGTGTACTACTATAGGGGATGTGTGGAACTCCCTCAACACTTCCTCCTGAAGTGCCACTTGTACCAATGTACTTCCTCCGAAGAGGATGAGTTGATCCCCACATTCAGAAAATCCATCAAGTGCCTGCCCTATGGATATCTGATCTCGTCGTGTCTCATAGTCAGTGTCCCCATGATGTGACTCCCTGACTCGCAGAAGAAGTGGGGGAGTAACTATAACAGAATGTAGATAGGCTGCTCTATCTCTATCCAAGAAGGATATCAGTAAGGCATCTTGCTGCTCCGTCGCCTCTCCGAGCAGCTGTATACCAGATCTCATGCTGAGAGAATCTACTACAACATTCCCCTTCCCAGGAGTATAGACTATCTCGAAGTCATAGTCCTGAAGGAACATGATTCATCACCGCTATCTCAATTTCAAGTCCTTTAGAGAGAATATATACCAAATAATATTTTGATTATAGTACACGGTAAAACATTCGCCCATCAGATAGTGCTGCCACATCTCCAAGGGGAAGACCACAACTGCTAACTCCTAGGAATGGGTAGCGTAGTTCGTCACATGCTATCTCAACTACCGAGAACCATACACGATCACTACTCGCTCTGGCATCAGGGCACACCCGAGTCTGGTCTCTGATGCATCAAAGTAGACTACGTACCCCACACCTTCTTCTAGAAGTCTCAAGACATGGGCACCAATCATCCTTTTCCCCATCTCTTGAAAGCTATGATGGAATTTCTCCAACCACGCAAAGGGATTCCCCTTCTTCGTCAAGGCTGATAGTGGTGCTGCAACTCTGGAGAAGTCTAGAACAAACCTCTGGTAGTTTCTTGCCAAACCCAAAAAAATCGGTACCTCTGTCACACTCCTGGGTGGCTACCAAGAAAGTACCTCCTCATTCATCACAAGATCCACTACATCTACAGCCTCTGATATGACGTGTCCCAAAAAGTGAACCTCCCGAAACCAAAATTGGCCCTTCGATGTCTTACCATAAATTTAGTGCTCTCGGAGTGTGTCGAGTACTACCCGCAAATGGTAGGCATGCTCCCTCGCAGTAGTCGAGTAGATCAAATTGTCATCGATGAAAAATATGACAAAGTGATCAATTTAAGGTTGAAAGATCTTGTTCGTGAGACTCATGAACACTGCTAGAGTGTTGGTTACACCGAAGGGCATAACCAAGAACTTGTAGTGGAAGTAACGACACCTAAAGTATGTCTTCTTCACATACTCATATCGAACCCTGAGCTGGTGATAGCTTGATCTGACATCTATCTTCAAGAACCAACGTTCTCCCTTCAACTGGTCAAAGAGGTCGCCAATCATTGGTAGTGGGTACTGGTTCTTTACGATCACCTGGTTCTGGCGACGGTAGTCGACACAGAGCCTCAAGCTCTCATCTGCCTTCTTGGAAAACAAAATTGGGGATGCCCAGGGAGTAACACTGGGTCGGATGAATCCCTTACCTTACAAGTCCTCTAGCTCTACCCTCAGCTTGCGAAGCTCAGCGGGAGCCATCCGATATACTGGAGTAGATATTGGTGTCGTCCCAGTGTACATGTCATTATATAAGTCCACCTCTCTGTGAGAAGGTAGTCCTGGAACAACGTTAGGGAAAACATTCACGTACTGGTCCAACACTAAAGGATATCTCAGACTCTCCACATCAACTTCACCAAGGGTAAGGCATGCCAACTGATGAGTGATAGGCTGCACTCTCCTCCGAGTAAGTCCGTCATGTACTGAAAAGGTTCTTTTCTCACCGGGGATGGTAAAACTAGTCCCATATGTGTGGACACACCACACTTTTCACCTAATACAGTCAATCTGAGCATGGACTGTAGATAACAAGTCCATACCCAATATTACATCGTAAGGCCTTGACGCCGCTACTAGGAGATCCCAGCCGAAGATCTCGCCTCCTAGAGTAAGCTCACACATCCGCCACCAGTGCATAATCGTCGTGTATACTCCCGTAGGAGTCTCTAGCTATAAGGATAGAGCCAATGGCTCCATAGGAATCTCTGAGATCCGAACAAGGGAGGTGTCAATGAAAGAGTGACAGGAACCTATGTCTATAAGAACTATAACTAAGGTGGAATAGACATAGATAGTACCTTGTATCATCTCTGGAGCGTCGTGATTGTAAGCCTCTGCTTCCTGGAGCTGAGCTATCCCCAATCCACCTGCTCCCGGCAGTTGGGGTGGACCTCTTGGTGGTGGTGGTAACACCTCATTACATCGTCCCCTACCATCTACACGTCCAACTCCTCTTCCACGTCCACCTCCTCCTTGCGGACCGCCTCGTTTGAACCTATGACTTTGTCTGGGAGGTCCCTCAACTATCTACTGATCCTCAAAATAGTAGATCAGATAGTCACGAGCCATGTAACCAAGCATGCCGCATGAGTAACACTGCCCTCTCCTGACATGAATGGCTTTGTCTCCACTCCGGGTGCCTCGCACAACTGATCCTAGGTCATGCGCTCGACGACCTTTGGGTTTGCTCCTCATGGACCTCTGTGAAATCTTTCTACTAACAGCTACAGAAGAATCCACTGTGTGTCGGCTAGTGGTGGGTCTTGCTGCTGGAGACTTCTTAGCAATGAAACTCTCCACCAAGAGGGATCTCTCTAGCACCCTCGTCTATGTCGAGATGCTAAGTGAGTTCATCATAGCTCTGATCTCTCTTCTGAGCCCCTACTCGAAGGTTTGGCCCTGATGAATGGGTCCCGCACCATATATGTTGAGTAGCACAAGATGTCGGTGAACCTCACTGAGTATTGTGCTACTGTCATGCTACCATACTGCAGATGATGTAGCTCATGTATCTTCACTGCGTAGAGAGTGGCTTGGAAAAACTCTACCCGGAACAGGATCTCAAATTCATACCAGAGTAGAGTCGCCTCATCATGAACATGGAGCATCAAGATCCAAAATCTGCCTATTGCTGCCTGAAGGAGGTTGGCAGCAAGGATCACCACGAAGTTTGTTAGTGTCCCTACTAGCATGAAGACTCTCACCAAAGTATCTAGCCCATCCTCTTCCTCCTGTGGGTCCATCTCTCCCCTGAACCTGGGTGGCCTCTACCACTGGAACTCGTGAAATGCGCCTAATCAACATGAATCATCTGATGCTGGGGCTGGTGGCATCGGTGGCCCAATGGAAAGTAGTACCGCCGGTAACTACGTTGGTAAAGGGCCCTGCACCAACGCCTCGTCTCTTGATGGGCTGTCTGTGTGTATGGCTCTCGGGGCTCTAACAGGTCATCTGCGGGTAGGAATCTTGAAAGAAACTGATGTGAAACTATCAAAAGATTATACCTGGTAAGATGACCTGGTTGATCTGATGTAAATAATACTTTTAATAACACACACACAATCAATGTATTCATGCACTGAGTCGAAAATCAGAAGTCAGGGACCTGGTGTATGGATACGTCAGCCGCCCGCACCAACATTGGACACCCTAAACTAAAAACCACACTTAGTACCGTTAACACAATTACCACATTGAAAATAAAGATTAGATTCATAAGTTTTTTGGTAGAACTGGCTCCTCTGATACCAATTTTTCACGACCCGTACCCCAAGGCCCATATTGTGACTACCCAAAGCCCTCCTTCCATAGGCCAGGGGATGGTGACTAGCCCTAAAGGTTTAAATACCTAAATTTGTATGGAATTTCCTTTATAACTATAAACAGACACATCCGAGTAGACAACTAGAAGCAAAACACTAAGTTAAAACTGCATACAAATGATGTGTTCTAAAGTAAAAGGGGCCGGAAATACAATCCCAACATGAAAGTACAAGTACAAATGAAAATAAAGAACAACTAATGAAAATTAAAGCATCTAATGGGTCATCCTACGAGGTTCCATCCTGAAGGGTAGGTATAGATGGCCTCCACAACACTCCACGTCCGTCCGTCTACTCCGTGTATAGTCACGCCAAGTGGTGCACCTTCAGGTACCGTCCTATCCTGCTACCCTCTACCTTAGAGAGAATTGTCCATCGTCTACAACCAACACAACGATGTGCGGTCATAGCCCGTGTAGGGGTGAGTATAATGATACTCATTAGGGACCCTGATACCCTCAAGGTCTCACTAAATCCAATAAGGATAAACCACAAAGTATGAAATCAATGGATAACCATTACATTGGTATATTCTCATACATATTCCTATGTTATCTAGTAAACCATCTCAATCATTAAGAAAACACAAATGTCATTGACTCTGCTCAAAACAGGATTTTCATTATCGAAACCATGACTTCTGGATAACTCCTCCTCTATCGAATAGAGTGGGCATGTCACGATGCTAAGGCGCCTCTCACTAACCTTGAACTACTAAGGTATTCCTCTTGTTGAGTACCACAAGTCTGCTGCCAACTACTAGGTGCTCCTCCATTGTGGGTCTGCTGCTAAATAGTAGGAGCTTCTTCTAATAGCCTGCAGATGTACTCCTCCAGTCGAGTACCGCGGGTCTGCCGCAAAATACCAGGCACTCCTCATCCATGGGTATGCCGCCAACTACCAGGTGCTCCCCACTGGGCTAGTCGAATCACTCAAAGTCGAATCAGTCAAGCAGTCATTAGATCTTCCAACTACTAGGTCTCCGCACTCTGTCTACTCGTCGGTGGAAGGATCCACTCCACGAGAAACTGAGAAATACTCCAATTGTCACAAAGTTCCACGAAGAAGTATCTCAAATGGCCTCCACATCATAGGTGTCTCAACGCAAAAGACGACACATCATTCGGATGGTCGATTTTTTAGTTATTATCTTGTTAGTCAGAGGGGACCGGTTGGATTCATATATGATCCAACCTAACTGTAACTCAATTATACCCCGAAATATAGGGGTTATTCTCAAAGGGAAGGCTTTGTTCCTAGAATATCAGCGTCACTGACGGTTCATCAAACGGTCGTCCAATGCCAAAGATATGGCCAACAGAAACAATAGGGGTCGGTAATGGGCATGGGCCCAGACCGACCTGGTCAGACCATCTCGGCCCAACCCAGACTAGGCTGACCTGGTCTGGGTCAACCCGGTAAAACCCGCTTGGTCTGACCCAGACAGTGTAGGGGTGGGTCAGCCCTCTAGGTTTCGCCTGGTCCGCTGGGCCCGGCCCAGCGGATTGCGAGAGCGGTTTGGCCTGAAGGTCACCACGTAGGCGACTCTGCCCGAGTGTCGAGGCCGGTACATACATTGCTGCAAGGGGAACATCATTGGATACTCGACCCGGGAGGTCGGGCCAGTCGGGAGTGTAGTGGGAAGGCCGCATGGAGCGCTGTCTGGCCGTGGGTGCACTAGGTAGGGCGCGGCAGGTTCCGGGCATGCCGTGGGGGCACCAGGCAGGCCGTGGGGGCACCGACCAGTGCGAGGTAGGGGCGGGGCAGGCCGTGGGGGCACCAACTGGGCGTCGAGCACGGTGTGGGGTCGCTAGCCATGGCACGGTAGGGTGCCGGAGGGCCGTAGGCAGGTGGGCCGCGCACTGTGCATGGCGCCGGGAGGTCGCGGGCAGGCGGACCGCACGACAGGCAGGGCGTCGGGAGGCCCCAGGCAGTGGGGCCTTGTGTCAGGAAGGGCATCGGGAGGCCGCGAGTAGGGGGGCTGTGCGAAGCTCGGGCCAGCGGGGGTCGGCCGGAAGCTTCGGTGCGCCGCGGGGGGCGGCGTGATTCAGGGAGGTCGCGGGTAGCGGGGCCTTCATCGTTGCCGCCACCATCACTGTCGCCTTAACGCCATGTCGTAGAACGTCACAAGAAGAAATATCGATGGAGGATGTCGGGCCCTGTAATGTTGGCCCACACCCTCAATTATTAGGGTGATAGAAATTGGTTCTCATGAACAAAGAACAACATTCCACCCGCAAAAGATAAACAACATCGTTCTTCATTTTCAAAAGAAAGGAAGAACATTGAAATGAAAAGAAACTGAACACCTACCTTTGATTCACCACTCATCATTCGTTGATGTCCTAGAAAGATGGTTGTCGATCCCTGGTAGACGAACACGTCCCGCATTGAAGGAGTCCGAGGAAGAAGGTCAGAGGAGGTCGTTCTTCGTAGTGGAAGGAGTCCCTCATCGACCTTCTTCATCGGGAGAATATTCTTCGCAGGAAGAGTGTTCTTCATTGGAGAGAATTCTCTTTTCTTCCAAGATCCACCAAAATAATGTTCCAAATATAATAGTTTGTTTATTATTTGAATCGTTGGAACAAATTTCAAAAAGGTGAATTAATTATGTAGTCTCCTCCGATTAATCCACGAGATGTTGGAATATTAAGTAAATGGGATTGTCTCCATTTAATTAAAGTTGATGGTCAATGGGTTTCTCCACATTTAATGGAGAGTTGAGGAGGTTGTATCCTCCTCCATTAATACGGGTTGAGCCTTGTGTGGTCCCCACGTCAGAACCTCTCATCGGAGGTTATGCTCAGGTGGGCCCCACCACCATAACCTCTCATCAGAGTTTAGGGTGAGGCAGTACCACCACCAACTCCCTAGTGGAGGTTTTACCCACGTCCTCCTGACACCCTGTCGGCACGCGGCCCACCAGCCCACGACCTCCCGGCTCGCTGCTCCGCCACTGTCGCGCCTTGCCCTGTGCACCCGCCTCCTACCTGGCACCCTGTCGGCAACACCACGGCCTGACCCACTGCTGTCGTGCCTTATTCGGTGCACCCGCCGCCTACCCAGTGGCCTGCTCAGCGTCCCCGCGGCCTACCTGGTCCCTACCGCGGCCTGCACGGCACCGCCGCGGCCTACGTGGCACATGGTGAGCTCTCCAAGGCGCACCTGCGGCCAGACGGTGCTCCGTGCGGCCTGCCCGCAGGCCTCCCGACTGGGCCGAGTTTCCAGAGCCATGCCCCTCACGGCACTGGCCAAACTGGCCTCGTCCTTTGGGTCGAGTCGCCTACGTGGCGAGCTCCGGGCCTAACCGCTCTCGCAGTCCGCTGGGTCAGGAGCAGCGGACCGGGCCAAACATAGCGGGAAGACAGGATCGACCCAAACCAGGTCGAACCAAACCCGGTAGGCCGTGTCTGGGTTGGGCTGAGATGGTCTGACCGGGTCGGACCGGGCCCAGGGCCATTACCGACACATTTTCTTTCTTTTGGCCATATCTTTGGCACCAGACTACCGTTTGATGAACCGTCAGCGGCACTGGTAATCTTGGAACAATGCCATCCCTTTGAAAATACCTCACCATTGTTCGGGGTATATTTGAGTTATGGTCAGTTTGGATCGTACACGAATCCAACCAGGCCCCCGAGACTAAGAAGCTAATAACTAACAGACCGAGCATTTGATTAATGCACCGTATGTTGCATTGAGACCCCTTTGTCATGGAGGACCTTCGAGATACTTCTTCGTGGAACTTCAAGACAGTTGGAGTATTTCCTAGTAGCTCATGGAGCAGATCCTTCCACCAACGAGCAGACAGTGTGCGGAGACCTAGTAGGTGGTAGACCTGACAACTGCTTTACCGTTTCGACTCGGATTGATTTGAATAGCCCAGTGGGGAGTGCCTAGTAGTTGGTGGTATACCCACAACAGAGGAGCGCCTATTATATTGGAGGCAGACCAATGGAAATCGACATGAGGAGTACCTCTACAGGCTATTATGGGGAGCTCCTGGTATTTGGCGGCAGACCCGCAGCGGAAGAGTGCCTTGTTGTTGGTAGTAGACCCACAATAGTAGACAAGAGGAGTACCTCAATAGTGTAAGGTTAGTGAGAAGTGCCTTGGCGTCTTGACATTCCCACTGTACTTGATAGATGAGGAGTTCTCCAGCAGCCATGGTTTCTGATAATGATAATCCTAGTTTGAGATGAGTCAATGACTTATGTGTTTTCATCATGATTGAGATGGGTTACTAGATAACATAGGTATACGTATAGGAATATACCTAAGTAATGTTTATCCGTTGATTTTATACTTTTTGATTTATCCTTGTTGGATTTTTTGAGACCTTGAGGGTCTTCGGGTCCCTACTGAGTATCATTATACTCACCGCTGCATGGGCTATGCCCGCACGTTTTTGTTTTGGTTGCATACGATGAACATCGCTAATTGAGGAATAGAGTAACAGGACTGGATGGTACCTGGAGGTGGACCACTTGGTGTGACGGTACACGGAGCAGACAGACGGACGTGGGAGTGCTGAGGAGGCCATTTGTACCTACACTTCTGGTAGGAACCCTGAAGGATGACCTAGTAGCTGATTCACTTTTCTTAAGTTTAACGTGATTTCACTTGTACTTTTACTTTCTTGTTGGGATTATATTTTCAGACACATTTTTATTTCCATTACTTCTCTTGTATTTAGTTTTACATAGTTTTTTTCTTCTAGTTGTGTACTCTGTTGTGTTTGTTTATAGTTATAAAGGCATTGATTTCCCAGTTTAGGTATTTATGCCTTTGGTTCCAATTTCCAGCCCCTATCATATTGTAGGTGGGCTTGTGGTAGTCATGATATGGGCCCTGGGGGATGGTTCGTGACAGTGGAGGATTTGTTGTTTATTTAGAGAACTGATATTATAGATTAATCAAATAAATATTGAGGTGAATTAGAGAGAAATGAAAAATTCACGGGGGGGGGGGGGGGGGGGTGTTTTCCATCACATTATGATGGGATTGGTTTTATGTGAACCATTATTCAATAACTTTTATATTATCTTATGTGTGTACCATAGTGTCCCAACCTTGGTTCAATATTAAGGATGACACTCACATAAACTGAATTTATATTGTCAATATTATTATTTTACTACTATAAAACATCCAAACTAATATAAATGGGGTGTTTTGAAATTCATGTAATACATAATTCTATATAAATATGAGCTCAATTTAAACTATAATAATATTAATATAAATATTAAATATAATATTGTTGGGTGGTTAAAATGGTTGATATCTTCTTCAGAAGGAATATGAATAACAATTTCATTGTAGTAATCAAGAACTATGACCCTATACCCTTTAATATGAAAGGTTATTACCCCATTTTGAAACGTATTCCTATAGGGAAATACTCATTCAAGAGTAAGATAAGATACTACTTCATTGAACATCGCTGTCCAAGAAATGCTCGGCTAAATGAATGGCCTAAATAGTGAAGGTATGGCTATATAAAAAATGAGAAGTAGAATTTGAATGATGGAGAAAATGGGGTGAAAATTCACTATAATCAATTTAACCATATTGGAAATTCCATGAAAATAGAAAATATAATGGATTTATCATCACAAAACACATTAAAAAAACCATTAATTCCCCTAAAAATTTGATGTTAGTTCTACATATTTAGTGGAGTTGGTAAGGGAATACGGTGGAGAGAACATAAACAAATAAATGAAATTTAAGAACACCGATTTTATTAAAAACTATTATAATAAAACTCTTATACTATTACAAAAACTAAAATTATAAAAATGTACTAAAAATTTCCAAAACAAGTGTTCCTCATCTTTTTTGGAACTGTAAAATGGGATGGAGACATAAAGTAATAATGATAAGAGAATATATATTTCCCTATAAATTTTGTCACTAAAATTTTTAGAATTTTTTATATATTAAATTTCAGAACTAATGAAATGTATATTCAAAAATATTTACCCCCTTGAATTTATTTTGTTTACAAAAATTTTCACCCCAATTTTCAACAATATGATGGAGTTCTAGTAGATTTAATTTATAAAATTATCTTGTCTATGTTACTTTGATTTCCAATAAACCAATGTTCTATTAATTTATGTAATTGAATGAGTCAGAATAATGTGTATCCATAGTTAACTAACATGTACCCAATCCTCTTCTCCATATATTTTTCAAATAGTATATCTGTTATGTTGTCCCTTTTTAGATATATTTCTATATTCAAAAGTGTAATGATGCGCATGTATCTCATTACCAAAATTTTTATCATTTTGTGGCCCTTAATAAGTTGGCTTGATATTTGACTCTAGTTGAATGCAATGAATCCCGAACTGTATGTTAGACTATAAAAATTAATTTTCATAATTTTAATCATTATAGATAATGTTATGGAAATTATATAGAAGAAAGTTAAAATTATTTAAAATAAAAATTTAAGGCTTTTTTTTAATCAATATCAAAATATCACTTAAAATAACAAGTATACTAATTTCCCATAAAAAACACTTTTGTGGCATTATAAAAATCTAATTCTTGAATAAACTGTTTTAAAATAGTATCTTCATCCCTGGATGACTTGTTCTTCACCAAAAATCAATCCCAATTGAAGTGGGACTTGATATGTTTTGGTATTAATCCCTTTATTTATTTGAAAAATAATAGTTTGTGAATTTGATTTGTATTTTAGAAATAATCATTCTTCATATCATCCTATTTATTCATTTATATATTGAATCCTAATTTATCCCTTGAAACCATCGATTCTTTCACCTATAAATGGATGTAAACCCTAAAAATGGCCATGTAAATTTCTCACATTTGTGTTATGTTATTTTTCCCCATGATCTTCATGTGATCATAATTGGTAATCCTTGTTTTTTGTATCAAGGAATACCCAATAACTAATTATTGTATAATAGGTATTTGGTATATTATTTTATTTTCATGGCATTAGATTTGGGATCTTGATAATGTATGCTTTTTAATATAGTGTGGCAGTCAATCTCAGTTAGATCAGAGAGAGATTAGTAATTCCTTATTATTGGGTTCCAACATCTAGAGGTGCGACATGATGTGATTTATTCATGATAAGATTTGGGTTTTCAGAATATAGTCACCAGTGAAAATGGATTTTGATCCACCATTTATCGATATTCTATAATGAGAACCCCAATGAAAATGGGGGTTCATGGTGTCCACACCTCAGACACGTGAAGTATTCTTCTATTTTAAGAAATTCCCAACATAAATGGTATATTGTCCAGGAACACAAACAATGTTGTCCCTTGGATAGCGAATATAATTTTTAGGTGAAGATATGTTTAAATATTCTTGTATAGAACAAAAAAATTGTGTAACATGGTGGTAGCAGCTGGATGGGTACTTCATTGGTAAATGGGTAGACATGTCTTGTCCAATGATCCAGGGTAGAGTATACGGGCATAAACATGTACTCAGACATAGCCATGTCCCTTTTTTCATTACTAGTGTTCATGATAATGAGTTAAAGTACACATGAAAAGGTTGTAAGAACAAATATAGGTCTCGGGTATCCAAGACACATTGTGTACCACTTTTACATTCAGTGTTGTCTCACATGGATCACAAATCCAGGTGACACATTGGACACTTCCATGTCCAATCGATGTCACATGGCATGAGACCCTTTTGTAGCGAGCATCTGCCTCCCATAAAATCTTCCACCTTATCTACCGCCTTCCAAATGACTCATATTTTGGCTAATGAGTAGCTTATCATGATCAATTTTTCACATAAAAAGTGATGACATGTTTTGTTTTAAAATAAAAAATTTGTCAACATATGTTACACGCATGAAACTTCTTTTAGAAAGTCTTCAATGATAAAAGATATCTTATTAATTTATTAGAGATATGTTTTTGTTGAAAAACCCAAATATCACCAGGGTATAGGTCCTCCATACACTTTTCATAGGTAGAGTTGGAATCCACCATAAAACATTGTGTGTGGGACCTCTACCTATAGCATGGAACGAAAATTTCATTGATATTTAGTTTGTTGGGTTTATATTATAGGATATTATTCCACCTCAAATATTGAGGTTCATTGGAAAAGTACATTACATGCACAAAAATACTTTTGGGTAACATGTGATGATGGTAATTAGAGATATACCATTAGAGTTGCCAGAAGAATCAACATTCATAGCTGGGTTCTGTAGATGGAGATCACTGTGCTCTATTTGTTATGTTTAATTATGAGCATATATGTTTGTTATTTGACTCCCTCTTTTTTATGTGTCAATATTACTCTTGAATATTTTTATTTGACCATTTATGGTTTTTAGGGAATGCTAATGGGTATTAATATAATCAAACCTACATAGTCTTCACCGGCATGTGTTGTGTCTGATGTAGATTGAAAGACAGATAAATAGTAACATTGGTGGATTAGGATTAGTAGGATCATTGTTATACATAGATAAACTATCCATGTTCGGTTTTAGCCATGGAGATTGATAATCATGATCTCTTTAATATCCCTTTTCCATTTATTCTCATGTGGAGTATAAAGTTATGGTTTGGTGTGTATTTTTTATCGTTAGACTTTTTTATTTACTATAGTACTTTGAATCAATTATATAAGATTTTTCATTCTTGGATAACACTACTGATGTTTACAATATAGGATTTTACAATTTTATTATATCTATGAACTATTTCATTGAGTTTTTTGTGTTCACACATAGAATTACATGGGTTAATGCTTCCCATTTTAGTATGTCCTACTTGGTTTTTGTCAACATCCCTTATCCAATTAGAGGTCGTCTTGGGCTAGTCACACTCATCTTATCACCATGTAAGAGGGCCCTATTGGGTTGGGTAATGAAAATAAAAGACATTAGAATAAATTTTTAAATAATTATCATTAAAAAATAAACAAATAAGTCATAATATAACTATAAAAAAAGTTCCAAATAATTCAATCAATAACCACCACCACTATCAGAAAATACAAACCACACTAGAGATCATAGTGGCAACATGTAAGATAAATTCTCTATGAAATGTGGAGAATAATGTTATAATCAACAAAAATCCTATTGAATCCTCTTCTTTTCCTTCATCATTTCCTTTACCAAATTTGATGTTTTTTGAATACCTTAATGATATAAACAGTTCATTATAAATTACCCTATATCACCTCAACCTTGTATAACACCCCTAACATGTTTTAGTAATATGAAAATGTGACTTGATGATGAATCTCTAAATGAAAAACCATCGAGAATGTTTTTCTGATAGATCCCCATCATATAGATGATTATTAGATAGAAAAACATGATCATATAATTGAATTAAAAAATGAAATACACTCACTCTACCCTAAATTAAAAGAAAGAAACTCTATCCATCACACATCCTTAAACACATGAGAATGTAAAAAAACCTATAATTGACTATGGAAATTCACTTAGGATGAATTTAAAGAATAATGATATATTGGAACCAAATTATAGCATTGATGATCATCTCCCCTATATATTACATCAGATAATATTATCCAATTATCCTTCATAAATCATTATCATCCAACAAATTCTATTTCACTAGACTATATGAAGTGTCTTTATAACTCATTAAGTGTCAAACATTAAATTTTCTCAATGACATCCTTATAAAATTATTTCCGATAGGATCATCATCATATGGTCAAGAAAAGCATCATGTTTCACTTCTTTAACCAAATTAACATTGTATTTCTTACAACCATACATATATATAAAAGAAATAAAATTCATTATCATAGAAACATGGATTTAATTCAAAAATGATTCCATCAAATTCATTTTATGCATTCAAAAAAATTCCAAATTCAAACACAAGTGAAACCATTTTGATGAATGTAACACACCTTGGTGTCTATATAATAATAGTCATACCTTTAATTTAGTATATTTTGTAAACACAAGATATTTACATCATATTATATGGATCCAAATTATTGGATTTCAGGATTGTTTCCCTTACCCACATCATAGTATAGTATGATTATTATGACTTCCCTACAGACACAATGTATTCTGTTAAAATTTTTGACCCTAAACACTACCAAATTATCAAAGACATCTCTAATAAAAATATTTCCTAACTTACCATCACAAGAACCCCTTTAGGATCTATAATCACTACCACAAAACATGGCAAGGGAAGCGCTGCCCTTTATTAGCGCTAAATTGAAAGCGCTGATAAAGGGGTATGCCATTATCAGCGCTATCTAAAAGTTCTGATAAATGTTACATTTATCACTGCTAAAAAAGCACTGATAAATGAATGTTTTATCAGCACTTTTATTTTAGCACTGATAAAACATACCTTTATCAGCACTTTTAATGAGCGCTAATAAAGGATCTGTCGGTTTTTATTTAATAACCCTAACATGCCATCCTCACTTGTATGTGGTCAAGCTCTCGCCGAAGCTGAACCACGCCCCTCGCCGTGCGACCTCGTCATCCTCCTCTTCCTCCTCATCATCCTCCTCCTTCCTCCCCCTTCCTCATCCTCGTCCTCCTCATCCTCCTCCTTCTCCGCCACCACTGCCGCCTCCACCCCCACTCCCGCTACCATGACTAGCACCACCTCTGCCGCCTCCACCCTCGCTGTCGCGACCGCCGCCGCCACCGCCTCCACCCTCGCTGCCGCAACCGCTGCCGCCTCGTCCTCCTCCTCCTCGTGCTCTCAATGTGGTGTGAGTTCCATGGATGGTATTCCCTTGGTATATTATTTATATATTGTGTGTGTGAGGACCAAATAGTGAATATAGATGTGAGATAAGAATGATACCATATCTTGAGCCTAATTCCAGTAAGGATTTCCATAATATATAGTGTGGTCTTAATGTGATTATGATTATGTCTAGGGATGTGATTCATAATTAGTGATGAGTGTCAAAATAAGAGATGTAATTGATATTTAGCAACATTAGTGGGTTGTTTGTGAAAGATGTGGAATTGGATACCCTATAGGTTCCATAGGGATATCTTGACTCTAAGATGAAGTATATAGTAATTGGTTAGTTATGATGGTTCACTTGTGTGAGAGGTCTACCAAGGTTATGTGTGATGAATTCTGTGGATAACCAACACTTGTTTTCATTTTTATTTATTTTGAGTTACCATGGGCGGTATGTTCTACCCCTTCGAGTTGAATATTTATGTATGAGATACGATGGAAATAGTTTTTAATTTTATGGTTATATGGATTCCCAAAGATTATCCCAATGGAAATGATGATGGATCCATATTAATTTTCATCACCTAGAATAATCTCATAGTTATATGATTAGACAAAGATGAATATGGATTACCTAGGGCCACCACTAAATAATCTGGGATGATTCTTCTAGACTAATGATCTCATAAGATTACCTCATTAGTATCAGTTCATAGTTTATTATTAATGTATTTCTAGTGTCACCACATAGAAACTGGTGATGAAAAATGATGACTATTTATCTTATAAGATTAAAACCAAAGGATCATCTCTGATGGTTATGGATTTTTTTTACATTCATGTATTGGAATCAAAGATGATTCCTAATGACTATTGTTCAACTAATAATAACACTCAAGGATCATATTTCAGCTAGATTACAATGGATTTCCTAGGTTCACCCCTTGAAATATGATTCGTCACAAGGACTATTGATGTTATATGATTACTATCTAAGGATTAATTTCAGAGCTTACCGACAATGGATTTCCTTGGGTGACCCAGTATGAATAGGTTATAAAGCCTGCTGACTATTTTATCTTTTAGGATTACCTCCCATGTATCATCATGGATCCTAATGACTACAGATTACATTTGACCACCTTCTTTGAATAGACATGTATGAATGATGGCTATATATCAAATATAATTACTTCTTAGAGATTGGAATGTTTCTTATTATTATCATGATTCTTACTAAAATTTCCAAGGTTCTAGGATTTATTCATACTACTATATGGAATCAGGATTGAATGGGTTGGCATGGTTATCTTCCAGGAAAGGAGTAATTGTAGTACCAATATATAAGTATTTAATCAACATTAGTAGTCACACTAGATTTATTGGATCAATGAAGGTTATTTTATTTTTTCTTTTGTAGTTTTCATATACTCTACAGACCATGTCACATGTACATACACTAAAATTATGATTTATATATAGGTTTATGTTAGTTGATCCCTAATGAGATTTAATAAAACCCTACTCAAGATACCATGTAACTTGGGTACCCATGTATACATTACTAATTATAGGTTAATGCTGGTAAGATTACTGATGTAGCACTACTGGAAATCATGCTTTTCCGAACTCTTGTATACTAATGATTCTTTGATAAAACAAAGCCATGAACCCAAGTTTATCCTTGAGGAAACTGATGAGTGATATTTGTGAATTCTTTTTGGTTCTTTCCTCTTGTTCGAATGTCTTGTATTTTTTAAGGCATCATTCAGTCTTTGTAAGACTAACTTGGATTAAATTTGATATATGTCATATTAAATCATGTATCTAATACATACACGACGTTCACCCTACTAGACACACCATGTATATGGATTTCACATGTGTTTAAAGGCATTTGTACCATGATTTGTTTTTAGAAAACCCAAACAATGCTACCCGATTAATTAGAACATAATATTGGTCATGTTCTCAAGATCGAACCCATAAAGATGATGAATATGAATAAAGAATGGTTGAATTACAATCAGTTGACAAAAGAGTATGAAGATGGCGTGAAATAGTTTATCAAGTTTGCATAAGATCATGCATGTGACCCTTCTCAAATCCTTTGTCTGTGTTTACACAGTTGTTATTCAAGACAAATTAGTCCAGAGGAGTTGGATGAACACTTGATCTGTCACGGAATAGATCGAAGTTATACATGTTGGAATAAACACGGGGAAAACCCCAATGCAGGTAGTGACTCAGAGAACACGACATTTTATAGATCATATGATATGATTAGAAGCGTGAACAGTGAAGACGATCCTATGTAGGGTGTGATTATAGATGTGAATGATGATTAAGATCGTATTGAGGAAATGAAAAGGACAGTTGAAGATGAACTTCGTAATTTCCCAAAATTGTTTGAGAAGTTAAAGAGTTGTGAAAAAATGCCATTGTATGCTGGTTGCACTAAATATACAGCATTGTTAGCCGTATTAAAGCTGTATAATTTGAAATCAGGCAACGTGTGGAGTGACGCCAGTTTAACGGAACTACTTTCTCTCCTGAATGACATCCTCCCATAAGGTAATGAATTCCTAAGCCGAACATATGATGCCAATCAAATGCTACGGTCGATGGGTATGATCTCTGAAAGAATACATGCTTACCCGAATGAATGTATATTGTTTCACAAGGACCAGAAATCACATAAAGAATGCCCAATGTGTGGTGATTCCCGATACAAGAAAGATGATTCTAGTCCTAAGAAAGTTGTATGGTACTTTCCAATCATTACTAGGTTTAGATGCCTATATGGAAGTGAGGAGACTGCAGGACAATTGACATGGCATGCAGATACAAGAATTAATGGTGGGAAACTATTTCACCCTATAGACTCTCCTTAGTGGAAGAGAATTGATCACGAGTATCCTGAATTTGGGAACGAGCCGAGAAACCTTTGTCTGGCATTATCTACAGATGGGGTGAATCATTTTGGTATTCAAAGTAGCAGTCACAGTACATGGCCGGTTATGTTAGTAAATTATAATTTCCCACCGTGGTTATGCATGAAACGAAAATAAATCGTGTTATCTATGATTATATCAGGACCAAAACCACCGAGTAATGATATTGATGTTTATTTTCCCCCACTGATCGAGGATTTGAAAATATTGTCGGATTCAGGTGTTACGATGTATGATGCTTACAAAAATGAACAGTTCACTTTGAAAGCCATGTTGTACGGGACGATAAATGAATTTCCTGCTTATGGAAATTTGTCAGTATATAGCATTAAAGAAACTCAAGGGTGTCCCATTTGTGAACAAGGTACACAGTCAATTAGGTTGAAACATTCATCGAAAACTGTGTTTCTAGGACATCGCAGATTTCTACCCCGACAACATAAGTACCGATCATGGACGACATCATTCGATGGAAGTTCAGAGGAACGTTCAACACCGTCTCCACTAACAGGTGATCAATTTTTTGAGAAAGTGAAAGATTTTGACACTACTTTTGGTAAACCATTTTCGAAAAACCTTACGAAAACTCATCGGAAAAGAGATCAATTTTTATTTGAATTACCATACTGGAATTGTTTTCATGTCACACATTTTCTTGATGTTATGCATGTTGAAAAAAATGTATGTGATAGTGTGATCAGCACGTTTCTAAATGCACCCGGAAAAACAAAGGATGGAATTAAGGCTAGATTGGACATGGTTGAGATGGGAATACGAGAAGAGGTGGCAGCAGTGAAGGGTGAAAAATGAAAATTTCTTCCTCATGCTGCTTACACTCTTTCTAGGCAGGGGAGATATCAGTTTTGCAACTTCTTGAATGATGTAAAGGTTCTAGAGGGGTATTCTTCAAATATCAAGAACATCATGTCAATGGGAGATTTAAAATTAAAGGGTCTGAAATCACATGACTGCCATGTTTTGATGCAAGATCTAATTCCTATATCTTTACATTGCATTTTTCCCAAGAATGTCTTCCATACATTAACGAAGCTCTATTTATTCTTTAAAGCTATATGCAGAAAAGTTATAGACCCGGCGAAATTTCCAACTATGGAAAGGGAAATTTCCGTCATATTATGTGAATTTGAAATGTTCTTCTCAGTGATATTTTTAGATATAATGGTTCATTTGATGGTTCATTTGGTGAGAGAGATTCGAATATGTGTTCCTGTACATTATAGATGGATGTACACAATTGAACGGTATATGAAGATTTTCAAAGGGTATGTCAAAAACCGAAGTCGTCTAGAGGGTTGTATTGCGGAGAAATATGTTGTTGAGGAAGATGTTGAATTTTGTACCGAATACCTGTCTGGTGTGGAAATCATTGGCCTACCAAAATCTCATCACACTGAGTGGCATGAGGGTGAAGGAATTTCTGGAAGAGTGGTTGTCACAATCAATATTACAGATCGGGAGTAGGCCCACCTTTACTATTTGCATAACAGTTTTGACGTTGACCCATATGTTCAAACCCATAATAAAATTCTTAGGCGTTTGAATCCTTCTAGGGATGAAAAATGGATATCAGATACACATAATTGACAGTTTGTAGGATGGTTTCGAGGCCATAATTTGAATCTGTTAGATGAAAATACAGACACAATTTCATAACGACTTCGATGGTTGGCCGGAGGAGAAAGTGTGTACGTACTATCTTACAATGCTTATGTAGTTAATGGTTGTACATTCTATACTAATGAACATGATGAAGATAGTACCATGCAGAATTGTGGGGTTACACTTGTGGCTAAGGCGATGCATTTTTCCGTTGCTAAGGGAAAAAAATACAATTTATGGGAATATTTCATACTTTGGCATCATCAATCGAATATGGGAGTTTGATTATAAGAAATTCAAAGTGCCAATTTTTCAATGAAAGTGGGTTGATAACAGAAGTGCTGTTAAAATAGATGAATTATGATTCGTGAAATTTGATTTCACTAAGGAAGGGGAGAAAGAAGAACAATTTATAATGGAATCTCAGGCAGTACAAGTATTTTATGTTCCAGACCCCGCAAACTGAAATTGGTCAATTGTTCTGTTATAGACCAAAACAACTGAAGGGTCAGATGAAAGTTCAACGGAGGTTGATCCTTTTATAAGGACTTCACTATATTTTCACAGCGGTCCAAATGTAGATGGAATTTTTTATGTCAGAGGAGACCACAATGAAAGAATTTACATAGTCGATAGAGAAGTCAAATCACTTCATCCTTTAAAGAAAAAAAGAGAGTTCAATAATCATGTTATTTGTTTATTGTAATATACATTGTGTTACGTTATGTTATTATCTGTTCGCTGCTATTTTTTTGTAATCTAAATTAAATATTAAACCACTTCTACAGATAATGAATTCTTGCACCTAATGATGTGCCCAATCCCGAGGCACAAAAGGTCTCTCAACCAGCAGCTGGTAGTCACACTAAAGAGCAACAACATGTTTCTCAACCAGATGCTGGTGGTCCCAGTTTAGAGCAACAATAGGTTTCTCAACCTGTTGTTGCTGGTCCCTGTGCGGAGGTACAACAAGTTTCTCAACCTGTTGCTGTTGGTCCCATTGCCGATGCTAGCACTCCAGGGGAAGCTATTGATGCTACTTCTGAGGAAATGGTAGGAAATGAAACCCTAAAAGTGAAAAAAAAACAACAGCGTCGTAGTTTGATAGTGTTGGCCAAAATCCTTAAGGCAAAAGCAAAAGGCATCAAATTTGAGGTGTGATGGAATAAGCGAGGCCAACATGTTAACCCCAATGGAGCCATCTTTAGTAGCTACTTTGGAATCTTCCCCCAGAAACGCATGCCGATTGATGTATAGTCATGGCACCATGTTGTCACCAGGCTGAAGACACTAATGTGGGAAGAGATTACGGTAACATTATGATATCAATTTTTTAATTTATTAAAATAAAATAAAATACCGAAACACTGACTTACTCTTTATCATCCATTACAGAGTGAATTTATAGTATATGTATCACACAAGGAATATGCATTAAGTGTTTCGGGAAGGATTCATAGAGGTTTCCCAACAATTTTAACGAAATTTCATCTTAAAGATGCAGAAGGGAAAATCAAGCCGCACCCACCTCTTCCTTATGCACACTTGATATCCCAAGGAGTGTGGGGTGCGTTTAGCAACCGTCGTGGGGAGCATACTTTTCAGGTACATTGTGTGGGGTAATACGTTGTTTAATTTTTGCTTGTATTCATCACTCTAATTGATAGTTTTTTATTTATGAAACAGCTACTGAGTGATTAAAATAAAAAACTCACAACAGAACCGGCGTACCCTTACTGTAAAGCAAGGATGGGGTACGCTGAACTTGAGAAAAAATTGGTATGTCTTTTAAATCTACCTTACTACTAGTATGTGACATAAAAAACACCATAACCATGTTTCTCTGCTTATATGAAGATTCATGAATTGAAATCGAAATCCATATCCATCCCATGCCATGTGTTATGGAAGGAGGCTTGTGTAAATAAAGAGGGGACATTGATAGATGGAAACACACAAAAAGTGTGGGAAACATGTGTAAGTATGACATAATATAAATTTTAGTTGCTTTAAATCGCTATTATATTACAATAACTACTTATTTTTCTATATTTTCTATCTGAAATAGTCACAAGAATCAACAACAACCGCACTAGATGCAGACATACTTTCAACAGCCTTGAAGAAGCCATAAAAGTATGGCCGCGTCAGAGGTGCGGGTTTTGGGGTGACACCCTGAACATATTTTCAAAAACAATAACAAGCGGGGTATCAAAATGAAAAAAATGGAAAAGCTGTAAGAAAAATTATATATTTTTTGAGAATAATTACAATACTAGAGAGATATGATAGCAAAATTGATGGGGGAGAGGCAAAGAGAAGAAACAACTCAACAACAACCCATGCGTGACGATCTCACCCCACCCCCCACCAGCCTTGAGGCGAGTCATTACCCTAAAAAACCTGACTTAGATGAGGTAATAAATGTTCTAATAATTGTTTCTGTGAAATGTGTTTTACATAGACACTGATAACTTTCCTGTACTTATATTCCATAGGGTGAAAATGAATGTGATTTATATTTATCAACTCCCACCAATCGCCTTGTAGTGAGGGCTACGTTTTTCAATACGCAAAACAATATGCTACACAATATACAACTTCCAAAATATCATCTTAGAGTGTCAATTAACATAGCTAATGAGCTGAGTGCCGAGATACCTGTTCCAAATGACGATGAAGACATTCATATGGTTGAAAAAGCTGTTTGAACATTCATCCCATGGCCGACAGTTCTTGTAAAAAAACATGTTGACAAAAAGGTATTCATTGATAATTTATTTTTCAAGCTGGACCTTTAAAATTTAATGAAAAAATGTCTGAACCGATGACTATTATTACAGAATGACAAAGACTGTGGGGTGAAACGAAATAGCAGCTCAAATCTATATTAAGGATCAACCAACCGATTGAAACTGTCTACTGATAGCACCTTCACCCCGCCCGATATATATCCACAGTTAATATCATTGCAGACTCATGTGGATACAAAGTTGAAGGATGGTAGTACTCACATAGTTGATTTAGAAAAATATATGTATGGATATGAGATATCATATTTAATTAGTACTGAAAATGTAAATGAACTCCTCAAGTATGAATAGATTGTCACATCATTTTTAAATGTATACATGAGGTAAGTTTTCATGATTTGATTTTACAAAAGCTGATGTACTCTGATAATTTTGACTAAATACATTTTATATTTGTCGTAGACATATATATGAAAAACAGTTGAAGGGATTTCCCCATAAACAAAAATTTGGACTCGTTAGTCCTCACACCACATCATCAAAAGGCGAAATTGATTCTGTTAAAGAGGCTGCAATAATGTCATCCCTGCTCAAATCATTTTAAAGAAAAATTACGGATGACAGAATCTTTTTAATACCAACGATGCTAGGTAAAACACTAAAATTTAATCATATCAGCAATATTTTCATTTCATTCTTTACTTATTCCTTTTTTTATTTTTAGGGAGCATTGGATGTTGATTGAAGTCAATTTGGATACTCCAAATATTTATTTTCTTGGATTCAACGCATGAATATCCAACAAACTGACCATGCATGATGGCGTTTGTTAATTTGTAATACACTAGATCTAACATTTTAAAACTAAACATCTAGTTATATAATTTATGTTATCTTTTAATGAGGATTTTGTTATGATAGGGTAGGACATCAGTATCGTCTAATGCATGGAATGAATCCTAGTCACAAGGATGAGAATGCCTACAAGATCTACTACTGGAAAAGTATCCGGGTATATATAATTACATTTCACTATCCAAACACATATCAATACAAATTACTTATTGTTGTCGATGTTTCTGTAGTGTCCAAAACAAACAAATGGAAAGGACTGTGGTTATTATGTTTTTAAATTTATGAAATAGATTGTATTTCATCAACAAACTAGCATCCCTGATGAGGTATTTTCGAAAATAATTACGAGTTCATTTAAAATATTTATTAATCCTTTTTGTATTTATATTTTTTCAATACTACTATGAATGTCGCAAAAACTCATATTCAGAAGATGATATACATGTGTTTATAAACAAATGGGCAACATACCTGATGGAAGATTGTACACAAATAGGATGAAGGTGAATTCCTACCACTTATGTTATCTATATATGATCATTGATTATCCTCTACCCTTCTTTGGTGAATTGAGATTTCTCCGATGTATTGAAATCTTAATTTATTAATCAGTGTTTTCTATCCTCGGATTCATATTATTGATCTTTGATCAAATCAATATTGAAGTAAGGCATGATGGTGTGAAGTGCATATGGGGTGAAGGACGAAACCACCGAGGATCAAAAAAATCCATTTTCTATATCTCGTTTGTTTGAACATGTATTTGGGCACATGTGTTGTTGTTTGACTTGCACAATTATTTATATGTAGATGCATGAGATAATCAGTATCGTTGAGGGATTTTTTTGAACCAAAATATGTTTCCTAGGATAATTCAAGTAAGGGAAAGGCTGGTTAAGATGAAATCCAATATCAAATGACCAGTACATCATCATAAGAATCAACCCTGTGATGCACCATCATTTAGAATCTGCTCCTCGTGATGTTTTGAGGTGTTTATGGAAGGTATGGGGAGTCTAATAAGCCCCATGGCCACCATAAATAATGTTTACAGACAGCTCCACATGTGTTTTGTGACTCGTGCCTCTTTACAAGGATCACACCATTCACATGGTCCATCTTAGCACGTATGCCCCATTCATCCCATTGCTACTCTTGGAAGAACATGAGAATCTAACAATGCATAAGCCCCACAAAACTCATACTCATCCAACCAAGAGTATTCCTAGTGTGAAGAGAAGCTAACCATGGGTAATACCCACAATATAAATCTTTTAAATATATGGGTTTTGATCCTTGTATTCTAAATAGGGTACGTAGGAAGCCTCCATAAGGTTAAATCCCAACCAATGGTAAACGATGGTGACCCCCTCACTGGGGTACACCTTCGCTTATTTTCCCTCTTGTATTTCCCTTAGTGGTGTCTGAATAAGTATTCAAAATGAGAAACCATACCTTTATGGGATGCACCATAATTGGGTCAGACCTCATTGGGCATTTTGATCCATCTATGAGGTAAACATTCCAGGTGCTCCCTCCTAGAGATGTACCCACCTGATCCACCTTTAAAAGTGTTTTGATCCACCCAGGTCTTATATATCGGTAAGACATTAAATCATGACCCTCTATCCTTGTGGGATGATAAGCTCATTGAATACCACAAGTTAAACATTGGTTTCCATTAATAAATTCAATATTAATGTTCAATCAGTCCTTATAAAGGTATTGTGGAGGTGTGGTTTTATGTTTTCCAGCAGATTTCGGAAGATTCCACGCTTTATGTAGGTGATTACATGCTTTTACATTATATGATGATTTTATTATGCTGTATTTTCTTGCTAAGTGTACTATATGAAATGTTTGTGTGGTTTTAAATTTGTTATCAAAAGAATTTGGGGTGTGTATAGACTTGAATTTTATTTTTAAAATGAATCCAGTTGTATTTCTTGTGGATTTTTATGCTTAAGTCCTTTAAATGTGTTTGAAGAAATGAGAAAGTTGTGTGATGAGTGTTTTCAAATGGACTTAATGTGTTTGTGAATTTTAAAGAGGGTTTTCTTACGAGATGTAGAGAGTCTACATATGTGTATTTACATTTAATGAAAGTACATGAGAATGTGTTGATATATGTGATGTGTATAATGTAAATTGAGCACAATTTCCATACAAGTTATTTTTTTATGATGTGCAGGGGACATGGTGAGAGGGTGGGGTGGGTTTCTGTGGGAGAGGGAAGGGGGAAAAGTGGTAGGGGGAAGGGGTAGGGGGTGTGCTGGGTTCTTTTGAAATATGTAGGGGGTGGGCAGGGGGGTGTGCAATGGGAAGGGGGGAAGTGCAGTGGGCAGGTGTGTGCTGGGGAAGGGGGCATGGGGTGTTCAGGGGGAAGGAGTGTGCAGGTGTAGGGGGTGTGCTCGGGGGTGGGCATTGTGTAGGGGGTGTGCTGGGGAAGGGGCAGGGGTGCATCTTTTTTATGGAATGGGGGGACATACATCCATGGTATTAAACCTTGGTTGTGATGGGTAGGGGTGGTTTTCTGGGGGAGGGGGAAGGGGGAAAAGTGGTAGGGGAAGGGGTAGGGGGTGTGTTGGGTTCTTTTGAAATATATAGGGGGTGGACAGGGGGGTGTGCAATGGGAATGGGGGAAGTGAAGTGGGCAGGGGTGTGCTGGGGAAGGGGGCAGGGGGTGTTCAGGGTGTAGGGAGTGTGCAGGGGTAGGGGGTGTGCTAGGGGGTGGGCAGTGTGTAGAGGGTGTGCTGGGGAAGGGGGCAGGGGTGCTTCTTTTTTATGGAATGGGGGACTTATAGCCATGGTATTATACCGTGGATATAGGTATATAGCCAAGGTTTAATGTCTTTGCAAAAGGCCCATCATTGGTATCCAATAAAGGGGGATAATAGGGTAGAAGATATTCCACCACTCTTTTAATGTAATTAATAATATTTGATTTATCTCAAAAGTAAGGGAGATATCCCATGGGGGAAGGGAGAAGGTGGAGAGTGTGTGTAAAGGATTTTGTTGAGTGGAATGAGGGATATATGTTGGTAACCCTCTTTAATGGATGATAGTGTAAATTTGTTAATTCCACTCATTAATTATGTGAATTATTAGGCCCAAGCGTAAAATAAATCACTTTCCAACAATGTGGGTATCAATATACACACACTTCTGATCTGTATAGTTCATTGAGTGGCTTGCAATCCATTATTCAACCATATAGAGATACTTCCCCAAAAACTCATACCTTACACAAGTTCATCACATTATTTGACAAACCATTTACCATCAATGTGAGACCATCATAACCTTAGAACCAAATTCTGGGTTTATCCATTCCCCCTCGAATCATTAAATAGCCCATGTTCTACTAAACATTGGGCCATTTGATCATTAGAGATGATTATCCCTAACCGTGCACCAATTTCGTTAATTGGTTATTTTATGTTTTGTGCCTCACTAGTATAATTCCATTTAGCAACCCCATTATTTATTTCATTATTGTATGACTAACATAATACTTGTTTTATCGTACAGGTGAAATCTTTTTCCTCAGTTCGAATGCTTTGTTCGGAAACCGCCGCCATGGACGACAATTTTTTAGAGTGGATGGATGCAAAAAGGATGGAACATAATTGTTTTTAAACTATTTGGTGGATAAATGTAATGGTAACCAAATTAAACATTGTTTGAAATTTATATATTAGTGTGTTGTTTTGTATTCATGATTTAATGTAAATGTATGTATCATTTTTTTTCTTCTATACTTTTTGTGTGGGTGTTGTGTGTGCTGTGTGCAGGTTTTGTTTGGACTCTGTGCAGGTGCTGTAGTGTGTGCAGGTGTTGGGCAGGTTCTGTGCAGGTTCTGGTTTTGGATAGGATCTTTGGCCTTTATCAGTGCTAGTTAAGCGCTGATAAATGGATAATATATCATCGCTATTTTGAGCGCTGATAAAGGTAGTTTTTATCAGCGCTCAAAATAGCGCTGATATATTATACATTTATCAGCGCTGAAAATAGCGCTGATAAATGCTACCTTTATCAGCGCTTGCTTAGCGCTGATAAAGGGTCCCTTTTATCAGCGCTTTTTTGAGCGCTGATAAACGTCCCCCTTTATCAGCGCTATTTTTAGCACTGATAAAGTGGACTGCAAATTATCTTAGCCGAGATTAACAGCACTTTTTCAGCACTGTTAATGTCCGATTTTAGCACTATTATATTCCATATTTATAGTAGTTAATGATGTTGAGTGTGACCCTAAAATCCTTCCCCTAAGAAGAAACTATTTTGTGACATGAAAAAAAATCAAACAGTAACATTGGAGGTGTTACCTTCATAAACAGTACTAACATACTATAAATACTCAAATCAAAACCAAATAATAAAATAAAAAATTTCAAATCAATCAATAATATAAATTCATGAATTTCATAAAAAAATTAAAATAATATAAATATAATACAAAATGAAGGATTCTTTAATGGAAACTCCAACATCTCTAGGATATTATCAAGTAGTTTCCAATGTTATGACCAAATATCTTTTACAAATATATAAAAAATATATGTAGAAGAAGGTTTGAGAAACAAGTATAATAAATAGATTCATTCCTAGAATATTTCTTGGAAATTTTTATTAAGATTACAAGATACATTGTGAATAGATTACAAAACCATCTAATCACATATCCATGAGATATACAACCCAACCCCACTAAATCTCACTCACAAAATCCGTATACCAATATAATAATATAGTAATCAAATAAAATATATTAGAAATGTACCCTGCATTAACATACACATTGAACTAGTCTCCCTCAAACCCCGAAGACACATGTCATAACACATTGGATTATTCAATAAGTTCTCACGATCAACCATAAACTCATCCCAACCATAACTGAATACAATGGATTTATACCACATATAACATAATCACATCCCTAACATATCACCATTTTACTTATATAATATATGTTGTAGAAAACCAGAAGAAGATAAATCCTATTATTAGTGTTTGTGACATTAACTGAATTTTGTGGTGGTGTGTTAGATAAAAAATAAGAATACAATGTTTATAATGAAATAAAATATATCATACTAATGTAAACCTCACCACACCACACCACACCACTACAACCACTACCAATGACCACACATTCAGCACCATATTACAACCTTCAATTCCCTTTTTAGACACAAAAAACAAACATATACAAGAACACCATAGCTACAATACTTTATCCCACCTCAAATATTATACCAGTTAAAAATTATTCACACTCTATTCATATTATAATCATTATATAGATTAAAATTGATGTATTTTAAATTTAATTTATCCATTATATTTTTATTTATATTTTGAATTACCACATTGCTCATAGTCATTAATTAAATTTTTAATTCAATGCTTCCTTTTGAATCAATATAATCTATTACCATTATACATTTATGTAAATTTTGTATTATTCCTTATTCATGATAAACTACCAGACTTTCCTTTTATACATATTACAACAACCACATTTAACCCGTACTTCTTCAAGGACGACATCTTAATAACCCAATAAGGCTACAACTAGCACCACAATATCAATTTTATAAAAACCCTAAAACTATAAGTACCCCTTGTGAAAAATAAAAAAATAAAAATTTCCCATTTACTTAATTTTAGATATAGTCAAAATAATCATAATAATCCCAAAACAGTATAAATTGTTATCAATTTGTTTTACCAAAATTAAGTGTTTTGTTAAAATAAAACATGTTTAAAACAACAATATAAATAAAAATAACAATATAAAATTAATTAAATAATACCCCGCATTACTCATCAATATAATGGAATCAAAAAATAAAAATTATTGCAACAATCATGTTACATTAATTTTACCATTTTATTATATTTTGTTAACTATGTTCATTAGGATAATCTGTTGTCTCTGTTTAATTGTAGAAAAATTGTAGTAATTTCACATTAATAAAATATATACAATCAGAGGTGGTTGTATATAGGTACCTAAATATAAGCCATCATCAATAAGAAAATAAAAAGAATAAAATAATGATCAAACAACATAAGAATCATATGACATCTCTACAATGGCATCATACATCTATCCTACATTAACCATTTTACCATAAATTAAACAAAATAAATTTAATTAATTAATATAACTCGAAAATAGATATTAAACTATAATGAATTGATTATGTAACCCTAGATCATGAGGAAATAGGATACATGAATTCGGGGCACTAAATTGAAAAGAATGCAATCACATAGGAGCCAGAATGATCCAAATGATTCATACCATTCCAAGGAAGTGGAATTAAGTTAATTTATATGTAATGGTTACCTAAAGTTATAATTAAAATAATTAACTACACAAATAATGACAATTCATATGGTGTCATGAAGTAATGGTGCTTAGATATAAATATATTTCTACGCTATCACAAAATCATAAGGTTAATAGCCATTAATTCCCAATTATACCAAGGATGATCCTAATGAAATTATGATTTTACCAGTAAATGAATATAACACCAATCGTCAATTAATAATCCACACACCATTCACTCAAGAGTAATAAACATTCTTCAAAAACCGTGAATCTATAAAAATATACCGAGTGAAACTCTATCAAGTCGATCAATATCAAAATATCACATAAAAGGTATTCATGGTTTGGTAAAGAGAATCTGACTACAATCTATTAAATGATAAATCAGTTCACCTTCCACATTGATATGGGGATCGCAAAATTATGGTTACTAAATATTCATGACATAACCATATTAACATTGATTCGATTTAATGAATCATAATGTAATAAACCAAACCAAGTCATCTATCGCCATAGGCAAATAATCACAGATAAAATAATGGTTTTTTTGGGATTTTCTATAATTGATGAAATTTTAGATTGGAATCATTTTTACTCCACCCTTTACCTCCAACCACATCCCAAAATACATCTAACATGCTTAAATCATGAAATAGAGGCCCTAGAGAAATATATTAACCTATATTAATTTGTATATCTATTATAATAATTTTTTTTGAATAGATGAATAATTTTATAAACAATAAATAATGTAATCTCCCACAAATGATAATATATATGATATATCAATTTTTTAATAAATAACACATTATTTAAAATATTTTTTAGAAATTACAATATCAATTATTGTTAGTTTTAAATTGTCACTAGAAAAAGACCAATTCAAGTGATGAAATTGATTTATTCATGAATTTTTAGGTATCATATATTGTGTAAAAATGCTTCCAAACATTCTAATGAGGTATTTCCCAATCACATAAGTAATCATTTCCCATTGTAAATATTTTATGTTCTCTTAAATTTTAGATAATTTCCTCCCTAAGAATATATTTTCTTATTGGTTAAATAAAAATCAACAACTAATATAAAATAAGTAAACAAACCATGGTTATAGTAAATATTTATGAAAATTATCATTGATTAAATTTTGGCATATATAATCAAATTACAAGTCCAAATAATGTGATATGTACTCAATGTAGTCTAATATGTATTTTTATAATAAAAATATTCTCTAGATATATAATCAATTATTAAACGATTCAATTATTTGTAATTGACAGGAATTTATATAAAAAATATTTGTTATACTATTCAAATCAATTATGACATATAGAAATAAAATATAATTAAAGGTTACTTTTGATGTGATCGAAATGATTAAAAGTAAATTTTTTCAATTTTCGAAATATTGTTAAAATGATCAAAAGAAAACAAATGAAATCATATTAAAAAAATAGATTAACGTTCATTGATTTATTGGTAGAGTGTTGAAAAACAATCCCAAAAAAATTTATTTAATTTTTTTCATATTTATCTAGTAAATATTTTTTGTAATTAAATTTTATGTAATTATATATTATTTGAATCCATAAATATAATTAGAAAAATAAAAATAATTTTATTAATTTTTTTCAATGATATTTGATTCTTTTACAGACTTTAGAAAAATATGTGTATCAATCTGATGGTAAATGTAATTGAAATTATTAAAACATCATTTTAATGTCTTAAAAATGAGAAACAAATAATCAAAACAACAAAAAATATATTATATTAGGAAAAAAAATTAAGAAAAATACAATTGATTAAGTAATGAATTGTAGAACAGACCCATTAAAAATTAAATTGGTGATATAATGAAATTCATTAAAAACATTATTTCAGTTTCGTAAAACTATATGAAATGATCAAAACTAAGAATACATGACGATATTGTCATGATAGTTTAGGAAAATTAATTATGATGAAATTATAAAATTTTGTAAAACCATCAAGCCATCATAAATTATGAAATAAATAAATTATCATATCTATATTTTGTGGGCCTAATATATTTTAATAAAACGATCAAATCCAAGAAAACAAACATATATTTTCTTAAAAAATTTGGAAAACTATTGTAAACTCATTTTTTTAGAAGACACAACCGCATTCTAAACCAATGTGTTATATGAATGAAATTATACAAAATCAATTTAATTAAGAAAATAAATTTATTTATAAAAAATATTTTAATCAATCATAAATATGCAAGTAAACTCTGATTGGATTTTTTTCCAAATATCATCATCAGATTTACTTATAAAAATATATAACATTCTAAATCCATAGAAGAAATGAAATAAGTTATCGAAAGATATTAATCATTATTAAAAGTATTTTATGAATTTTAATTTTATAATAAATGATAAATACAAATAACAAAATCTAGGATTATCCTGAAATTTTAATAAAATTTTCAATAATTCAATTATGAATATTTGATTCAATCCGCAAATAATTAGACAATTGATTCTATAATAACAAACTAAAACTATCCTTTTATAATAATATTTGTTTTTAGAAATAAAAAATTTTGTCTCACATGATCATAACTACAAAACAAGATTATATTCTCCTAAAAAATTGTAAAATACTTGTTTCCTTATTAATGTTTAATTTTAATATTTGAAATTTTAATCCAATGAGTTATTTTTTCAGATTTTTTCAAAAATTATTGTGATAATTATAAGCATATTTTATAATCCAAATATCCATCACTTGATTAAAAAATGAAAAATATTTCTTTTATCCCATAATTTATGTGAATTTCATTGAATTTTTTCTAATAGTCTATGTGGACAAACAACACATCAACCTGTCATGTAATCCTTCTAGAATGATTTAAAGAAAATTTTTACATTTTATTATTAATTATAAATAAACTTTTTACCTCTTTATAATATATTATTTTGATATTTTATACATTTTTTTCACTATATATCATTCATCATAAAGAAAAAAATTTATATGACTTAATGACAATCATGTATTGGATAATAATATAGTCATTTGTAGTTTTAAATTTTAAAGTAGTATTAATAAAAAAGTATTTTTATTTCTCAAATCTGCAATATTATTTGGTATGGATAAATATATTATATTAATTATCCCTAAAAATATCTTGTTTGGGTGTTTTATTCTTTTTTCTATTTTATATGACAATTACAACTTTTTAAAAATATTTTAATTAAACTAATGATGTAATATAACTGATATCGTAATTACAATGGAATATTAAATCTATAAATATCATTATTATCATAAAATATGTTAGTTTATACATGTTGGTGTATACAATGTGGTGAACACCTGGTAACGGAGATTCAAGGATTACATCATGAAGAAATAATGTGGTCTACTTAAGATCTAGTAGAATTTTAATCAATTATAAATATCACGTGGGGATCCATTTATTGTTTCAACTTCATTATGGTGGTTTTTAAATCTATGCAAATATTTATCAAAGAAGGACAACACCATTTGGGATAACATTCATCCTTTATGGGTACAAAAAATCATCAATGTATCCTGCCTCACGAAGCTCTATCGAAAATCCACTCATTATAACAATCTGTTTCAAGATGGAATAACAGACCCCTCCATGACCACCATGGAGTAGTGACATAAGGTTTTATTAGTCTGATGATTACCAAAACCACCACTGAGTGGTCGTAGAAGGATTTGTGAGTATGATAGAGTTTGACATATCCATGCCGCTTCACAATGTCACCTTTTCATCGTGGTGATCTCCATAAACATCACAAAAACCCCTTTTCATATAAATTGAAGGCTCACCCCCAACCATAACCAACATTTACCTAATCTTTCTCTATCTGAGAAATCATTTCATGAAGAATCCTTTAATACATTAACAAGTAAGAAAATGTATCACCCTAGGTATTTCAGCACAAAGAAAAAATTGTACCATTGTTTTGAATTTCTTATAAATCATGTAGAAATTCCCTTAATAAAGCCTTATGGCAGTCGTGAAGGTAAGAGTCCCATTCGGTCCCCCGGGGCTTTGTGGAGCATTTAGTATTTGTTGATCACCCTTCATTTACTTGTATAGTCCATTCCTCTATTGAGTCATCATGCTTCTTAAAACTCCTCCATTCATGAAGATCCTACTTTCCATGACTTTCAATGAAACTTCATTCGTGAAGATCCATCTCTTCGCGAAGCACATAATCTTTGAAAAAACCCTCTTAGCGAGGCCTACTACTTTGCGGACCCCCTCTTGTTTTCCCTCTAGGCATGTATGAAGTGATTTCCAGGTCACCCGAGGGGTGATGCAGATTGAGTTTCCCTACATTATTCTTCTTTTCATCTGCACTGTAATGACTATTTATCCTCTGTATAGCCTCGCTAATGGAACCTCCTTGAGGGGAAAAAATGTATCTCATTTCATCCTAGAATTTTTATTGTTTTCCATCCCCCATTTTTTTGTTTTTACATGTTATATAATTTCAAGGTGTGAGGAAAGAGTCCCCATCATCTAAGTAGAATGATGTTTAATATACTATCACCCATCATCCTCACACACATGATGTTAAAATGTGATCACTTCAGGTGTTATAGTACTGGGAGGACAAAAAGAATAATGAGCATCAGATCTCTTCCACCTTCTCATTACCTTTGGGAATTGTATCCATGTGTTCCTGAGGGAGTCATTATGTAATCCCTGGAAAACCATGATTGGGTGTTCCCTAGACGACGGACATAACCCCCACGTACATCGGGTAAAAATTATTGGGCTTCCCTCCCTGTATAATTTCCAGTCTTCATTGTCCCGCATGGAAGAATATTTCAAAACATAGTCATTAGGTCAATTTCTACTTTTTTATCACACCATGCATGAATGATGCGGGCTTAGAGAATTCAATGATTGTGACACCCCCTCTGGGATTCTAACCATGTGTATGACGCATACCCTTTTCATTTCCAGAACTGCGTGGAATTTTTTCCTTGTAATCTATAGGGCACGTAGGAGACCTCCCTGAGGTTCAAGCCTATTATTAATCGATCAAGACCACTTCACATTAGATCAATATCATCCCAAAAGATGTTAAACTTCAAGCCACATTAAACTTTCAAAAAATGTGGGTTTTGATCCCTATCTTCTACATAGGTTACGTAAGAAGCCTAAATGAGTTTCATCCTCGACCAATGGAAAACTCTAGTTCCCCCTCCTATAGATTTAAACTCTTGATGTGTCATATTACCATTTTTTGTGGGGAACATCTCTCGGATCAACTTCCCTGGTGTGTCATGATCCATCCGTATATGCCTCTCCTCATACATAATCCCTAACTACATGTCCCATTTTCTAAGCATTCTAACCATGAATAAGCCATCCTTCCTCACCATACTCCTCATACCAAGATTTTTACTCTTAAAATGGGATACTAAACACGAATAAGACCCATCATCTATCTGGGTTCCTATCCATTTTGTACACTCTGATTCAGTTCCCCATTCCTTAAATACATGTACATTGATTCCCTACTATAAGGATATGTTGGAATCCTCTCCAAGGTTCAATACCATCACCCATTTCAAATCCTGGTTTCTCTATTGATCTTTTGTGTTTCATGAAGTTCATTCCCCAACCCAGAGGTTCTAATTCCTTCAGGTTCTCATCTATATATCCATCCTCTTGGTTCCCCTCCTTAGGTGTCCCATTTCTCCACCAAGTTACATAGACATTGATTTTCATCCATAGGGATATGTAGGAATCATAATTGAGGATCAATCACAACGCCAACATCATCATCATGTTAGTTCCAACACATTCATCTCAATCACTTCAGTAAATCATCCATCACCCACCCTGATACTTGTCTGGGACACCACATTCGTCTGGGATGACACTATTCATATAACAAGATAATCACATGTAAGCCCAAAACCATCATTTCCATCGATGTGGGTTTTTATCCATGTCCTCTACACATGGTATATATTAATCCTTTATCAAGCTCAATCCTAATCAACAAATAACCTTAGAGACCCCCTTTGTGAGGACCACCAATTAAAATCATCCCTCGGTGGCGTACGGGTCATCATTGACGGTGTGAAAAGATTATTTTTTGGGATGGAACACTCTTGTGTACCGCCTCGTTAGGAGTTTTGATCCACCCATCTAGTAATACTTTCAAGTGCTTCATTGTGGTGTTATACCCAACTTAGAAACTCCCATTAGTGTTCTGATCTGTCTAGCCCATCTATGCTAGATGTTAAACTTACAACATACCCCATGTAAAACATGGGAATCTTAGGAAACTTTTGGAGAAATTCCTCAAAAATAAGATACCATGTTATCATAAAGAGAGGCCTTGGGTTTCTAGCGCCTTTCATATCCCTTTGATAAGGAAGAATATAATTGATCCAATGTTTCAACATCCATACATTCCATTGAAGCCTCTACATGATTACTCCCATGATCTAAGGATACTGCCCTGACATAACCCCTTGTAAAGTCATGACACAAGCAGTGTAACTATCCTGTTCCCACAATGATATAAAACTGTGAAAAATTTTAAAAAAAAGAACATCTTAATTTATGAGGGAGATCCGAACTATGAGACATGTTCATAGGTGGAATCCACTGAAGGAGAAATATACATCCCGTCATCATGTTTCTATCAAGGAGAAAACATTTCTAAAAAAGTTATGGATGTCTTCTACCTTTGGAAGGTGAGAAGGTGTGGAACAATTCCACCACTCAAGAGCGTCAACAAGATTACGCGGTACGACGCACCTTGAAGAAAATGTTGGAAATAGAAATGATGAAAATGATGTAAAAATGTTCTCATCCAATTATAGGAATTATTAATACTCGAGAGATCAGTAGATGAGTTAATCACTAGATTCAAATATCTGGCTCCAGGTCTCACCAAGAAAATTGTGGGCCCAGTCTGAAACTCACTAGAATTTCGGGTAGTTGCTCATGGGGCATTCTGATTTGTGGAATTGTAGTCTTGGAACTTTATATCCCACCAGAGACGAAAGAATGGAATTGGGGAATTGGGTATCTCATTCTTAACATTTGTACTAATGGACATATCTTATTTCTTTATAGGACCCAAGCTACAGTTAGACGAAACTAGTCACCTACTGATGTAAATGTATGGGTATGGGAAATGCCTATGCTACAATACCACATAGATCTGCCATCGCCTTGATACCCTCCACAAAAACAGCTACTGGGTGAGTACACCCTATATCACCAAATGAGATAATATATAGTAGGGTGCTTGATACTATTATTCGATGAAATGAATAGGAGGGGGTCATTCCAACAAGGGATATGGGACATCGTGTTTTTAGGATCTTTTGGATTTTCATCACTGCAACCCCGAAGGGTTATGTAGGGAGTTTCTTCTCCCCACATTGATGTCCAACCATTTCAGAATCCTCTCCCTAAAATGTGCATATGAATCACTCCCTTAAGCAGGTGAGGTAAGACATGTTTGGGCCATTCCAGCTTAAATTTCATCGAGGGAGCCTCTATAGAGGGCTCCCATCTGTCCATATCACCACAACCATCTATTCCCCCAGATAATTATTGGTTGGTCTTCATATCATATTTTCCCACCCCAATCTCTCTTACTCAGCGCCAATGTCAGGCTCCAACAGATAATGATGCATGTCAGGGAGAATCATCCTCAACAGCATTCGAGGCCCATTCCACCATCGGTTCATACTATAAGTTTCCGATTATTATTGATTAGGGACATTTATATTACTAATAATGTCTGATTCCCCATAATCTCCTTGGTTAGTTTGGGTTGAATCATTCTATTTCCGGTGAGAGAAGAGTCCATCACGAGCTAGCCCATGATGATGACATTCCGTACTAATATCCTCCCTGTAAAATTGTTGCCAGAGTGAAAATACTCCCTACTGCCACGCACATCATGGATGTCCTCTCCATGCCACTAGAACCAGTCTTGGTGGAATAATTCCTCATCTTTTTGAAACTCATCAAATAGTTCCTCCTCGTTCCTAGGATCCCATGTATGGAAGTGTTCTACTTATGTTATATAATCAACATGAAGGTCATCCTCTTGTCATCGCAGTCATTAACAGAGGTCCTCCCCACTTATTCTACTGTTGTTACGGAGGTCCTCCCCATTTTTGGTTTGACCAGTATGAAGGCCCTCCTGATTCCACCACATACACCCATCATGAAGGTCTTCCCCATATTCTCATCAGCTCAAACAGAGGCCATCCCCACTCTAGAACTCGTTACCACAAAGGTACTCACTGCAAAACCTAGTGAAAGACATAGATGCCATCCCCTTGTTTCATTCGACTTATTCATGGGTGCTCTTATCACCACAGATCAACAACGTGGATATCCTCCATACATTATCAAAAATAAAAATGAAGGAACTCCTCATATACCTTCCCACAAAATTGTAGTTCCTTCCCACATTGACATCGACCCGCATAGAGGACCGCCATGATAACGATATCCCATTCACATAAGGGCAGTCCTGGGGTATCCAAAGGAACATTCCTAATATGTTCCATGTCCATGTCAACCAAGTACACTTTTTTGATTTTGAGGTAGCATGAAGCTCAATGTTAGAGTCATCACCTAGATCATCTATATCAGGGTCTGGAGAAGGAAGACGCTGCAACAACTTCATTATCCCAAAAATAAAAATGCATCTGATACTCGAATCCATCTGTAGGTATATGCAAGAGTAGGTATATTTGGATCCATTAGAATTTCTTGTTGTGCAATATTGTATATCGTCTCTATTCACACAACGTATATCAACACGTGGTCTTGCAGTGTTGTTTGTGGTTTGGCGTATTATGAAAATTGGGTTGACCCACAACCAATAGTCATGACCCCAATATAGGTTACAATGTTTGATAGCCCATCACATAGAGAATTCGTAGTGTTTCTAGTACAGTCTAAACATACAATCCTAGGATGCAGCAGCTTGTTAGGTCTACACACTTCTCTCCACTATCTAGTCCACCACTTCAACGGTCCATATCTGTAATCTTTCCAGTCTCATGGACACTACCAGAAGTGGAATAAGAAAAATAGACATTGTATCCCAATTCTATATGGAGTGGTTTATTGGATATCCTTATTGAAAGCCAATTCGACAATATGTTCTGGCTGACATACATAACAAACATCAGTTCTCTAGAGTACCTCAACTAGGACAAAGTCATGTTTTTTCTGTTGGTGGGAGATGGCTTTACAAAGCCGAAGCAAATAATTCACGGGAGACAAAAAAGAGAAGCGGAGGAGGAAAAATTCACACAAAGGAGTAACCTTTTTGTATTGCACACTACTCTACCAACAGATTACATATGAACCCATATTTATAGGGTATGAAAAATACACTAAAATGGACAGCCCATGCATTTAATAAAAGGAACAAAAAACAAGGCAATAATTAATGCTTTCTTGGAATTAAACAAATGCATGGATAAATGAAGAGGCATATAGAAAATAGGGGTTTCATGGGGAAGATCCGGAACTGAACGGATAGCTTTTATTTTGGTTTGCAATTTCCAACACTCCCCTTCAAACCAAAACCGACTTCATTCCCAGCATCATTCTAAGCTGTTTGAATACATCTGTTGGTAGTGCCATTGTGAAAATATCTTCCACCTGTTCCATAGTATGGAAATATTCCAATTTAATCGTTTTCTGTTTCACATGATCCCTGAGGAAATGAAAACGAGTATCAATGTGTTTGCTTCTCCCATACTGCACCAGATTTTTGGCTAGTTCAATAGCCGACTTGTTATCCACATATATCACCGTGGATCATCCTATAGATGCTTCATCTCCTTCAACGAATTTCTCAACCATATTCCCTCACAAACAGTAGACGATGCTGCCACATACTCTGCTTCACATGTGGATAAAGCAACCACACTTTTCTTTCTTGAATTCCATGTAAAAGCAGTCGATCCAAGAAAAAATACGTACCCAGTAGTGCTTTTTATTTCATCTTGGTCACCTCCCCAATCACTGTCTGAGTATCCATATAGCTCTACTTCTTCATTGTATTGATAAAAGAGACCAAAATCTACCGTTCCTTTAACGTACCTGAGGATACGTTTTGCAGCTAGCCAGTGTGACTCTTTCGGTGTCTCTATATACCTGCTTAGAAGTCCAACACAATAGAAAATATATGGCCTTGTGATTGTGACATACCTTAGGCTTCCAATCAGACTCTTTAATAGAGTCGAGTCAACGCTTCTTCCTTCTCCATCTTTTGTCAGTTTCAATCCCGTTGCAACCGGTGTGTTTATAGCATTACAATCAGCCATCTTGAATTTTTCAAGAAACTCCTTGGCATACCTCTTCTGAGATATATAAATTCCGCCATGTTGTTGCTTCACTTAAATGCCCAAAAAGAAGTACATGAGACCCCCATCGGTCATGTCGAACTCTTTGAACATGGCCTCCTTGTAATAATTGAACATTGGTCGACAATTCCCTGTAAACAACAAATCATCAACATACAAGCATGCAATCAGAATATCACCACGATCATTCTGCTTGATGTAAACCGCATGCTCATATGGACATTGGGCGAAGCCATTCTCTCGGAGATAACTGTCGATGCGTGCATTCCATGCGCGAGGAGCCTGCTTCAACCCATAAAGTTCTTTCTTCAATCGATACACTTTTTCTTCCTCCCCTTGCATGACAAAGCCTTCAGGCTGGTCAACATAGAACTCTTCTTCCAAAAATCCATTTAGGAACGTATACTTCACATCCATTTGGTATATCATCCAACTATGATGGAAAGCAAGGGATATAATTATTCTTACAGTGTCAAGGCGAGCAATAGGAGCAAAGACTTCTTAGTAGTCCTCCCCGTATTTCTGTTTGTACCCCTTTTCTACGAGCCTTGCCTTGTATCGATCGATCTCGCCATCATCATTTCTCTTTATTTTGTACACCTATTTGACACTAATGCTCTTCTGGCTTTTTGGGAGTGTAGTCAACTCCCACATGTCATTTCTCTCTATGGAACTAATTTCTTCTTCCATAGCCATTCTCCAGCTTTCTTCCCTCATGGATTCCTGAAAGGTCAAAGGCTTATGATCTGTATACAAGCAAATAAGATTTACCTCTTCAGTCTGCTCATAAATGTCACTCAAATTTTTCATCTTCATAGGAGCCATAGGCGAGGATGATTTGGCCAAATTTTGATTTGATGGAGTGCTTTGAGGAGTGAGGAAATGTACTCATGGACTTCTTCCAACTGATGATGCACCCGAGGAAGGTGTTGTGGGTTTCTGCTTCTAATGATCATGTCTTTCTTCAAAATCTTCAGTTTCAACTACAACATCCTTGTTTGGTTCTTCATAATCATATTTCCATGCTTCTTCCTCACTAAAGACCACATCTCTACAAACCACTAATTTATTAGTTAGTGGATTGTAAAGCTTGTAGGCTTTAGAGGATTCAAAATAGCCCATGAAAATGCATTTCTCGCCATGATCATCCAGCTTCCTTCTTCTTTCTTCTGGAATTTGAGCATATGCGACACAACCGAAGATTCTTAGGTGCGCCACGCTCGGTTTGTAGCCGCTCCATGCCTCTTGTGGTGTAATGTTTCTGACGCTCTTCGTTGGACACCGATTGAGCAAGTAGGCAGTACACGCCACTGCCTCTGCCCATAAACTCTTTGGCAGCCCTTTCTATTTCAGCATGGTCCTCGTCATGTCGTGGATGGTGCGGTTCTTCCTTTCTGCAATGCCATTCTGCTGTGACGTATAGGTTGCAGTGTATTTTTGTTTTATGCCATATTCCCTGCAGAAGTCTTGGAATGAATTTGAGGTGTATTCTCCACCTCTGTCAGATCTCAGCACTTTGACTTTGTAACCACTCTCAGCTTCAACACGAGCATTGAAAATTTTAAAGATAAAAAAGGCGGAAGATTTATCCTTGATGCAATACACCCACAGTCTTCTTCTGAAATAATCAATAAGGGTAATGAAATAGCTATTACCTCTATGTGATGTTGTTTCCAGTGGTCCGCAGATGACAGTGTGAACCAACTTAAGTGGTTCTATTGCTCTTATGGACACTCCACTTGGGAAAGAGTTCCTTTGTTGTTTTCCGAGTGTACATGCCTCACACACATGATTTGTTGATTCAATCTTCGGTAAGCCACGCACCATTCTTAAGGAGGATATAATTTTAAGCCCGCTAAAATGGAGATGCCCAAAACGCAGATGCCATCTCCACAAATCATTCTTCATGAGCCCAAATAGGCACTCCTCGGCCTTTGTTTTGATGTGCAGTGGAAACATGCGATTCTTCGCCATTTGGACTTGAGAAATAAACTTCCTGAGAGCATCTCTTACTGACAAAGAAAAATTCTGCAAGTGTATAACATACCCCTTTTCAAGGAGTTGGCCGAGACTTATGATGTTAGTTTTCATACATGGTACGTAATACACATTGGAAATTTAAGTTGACTCAGCATTCTTCAAATAGATTTTGATTTTACCTTTTCCAATCACGGGTACCTTCGATTAGTCGCCGAAGGTCACATCGCCACGAACTTCTTCAGTGAGTTTTTCAAAAAGTTCTTTGTTACCACTCATGTGGTTTCTCGCACCCGTGTCAAGATACCATACATTGGGGCGTTCATATGCCTTTTCTTGTGCGAGGAGGAGTGTTGTACCTTCTTCTTCATGATGAGATGCTTCAGCGTATTTGGATCACTCATCATGATCCACTTTGCTCCAACAATTAGAGGCATAGTGGCCAAATATTTTACAGTTATGGAATTGAACATTTTTTTCATTTCCACGACCACGCATGAATCGGCCTCCACCGTATCCTCTTCCACGGAAGCTACTGAAGTTTTGTTGATCTTTCTGATAGATTGGATGGTATCCACATCCTCTACCTCTTGCATGATAACTGCCCTGTTGTGCTTGGCCAATCTTGGGTTCTTGCAGAGTCAGCTTGGACTCTATGGAATGCTCTATTGTTGAACCCGCATTTTCTGCATTTTCTACTCATGTACTTGCAACGACCCCATCAACTATTCAATAGATAATTTTTCCAAATCTTTCGATTCTTCGATTACCACAACCACATGCTCGAACTTGGTTGTGAGCGATCAAAGTGCTTTCTCAATAACTCGAATATCCTCCATTTTTTCACCATTTCTTTTCAAATTGTTAATGATGAGAATAAGGCATGAGAAGTAATCTTAGATACTCTCACCTTCCTTCATTCGCGCCGCTTCGAACTCTGCTCGTAATGTTTAAAGACGGACCCGCATCACACGATCAACTCCTTTGAAATGGTGGCAAGTGTATCCCAAGCTTGCTTGCTCGATGTTGCTTCGACAATTTTTTCGAACGTCGATTCATCCAACCCTTGATTGAGAAGGAACAATGCCTTGTTGTCTTTCTTCCTTTGATTTTTGACGGTCATCTTTTCTTCATTCGTGAAGGCCGCTTCTTCCTCTGTATTGGGTACTACATACCTGTCGGTGATGATCATCCATAATTCTTGTGACCCGAACAATGCCTTCATTTGAATGCACCACCTCTCATAGTTGTCCTTAGACAAGGTCGGAACTTGCGGCAGCATCGCGGTGGCCATCTTCAGAATTTGGAGGATGCCTTCGAACCGCCTCTGATACCAGTTTTTTGGTGGGAGATGGCTTTACAAAGCTGAAACAAATAATTCACAGGAGACGAAAAAGATAAGAGGAGGAGGAAAACTTCACACAAAGGAGCAACCTTTTTGTATTGCACACTACTATACCAACGGATTACATATGCACCCATATTTATAGGGTATAAAAATACACTAAAATGGACAGCCCATGCATTTAATAAAAGGAACAAAAAACAAGGCAATAATTAATGCTTTCTTGGAATTAAACAAATGCATGGATAAATGAAGAGGCACATGGAAATAGGGGTTGCATGGGGAAGATCCGGAACTCAACGGACAACTTTTATTTTGGTTTTCAATTTCCATCATTTTCACCACACACTCTGGATGGCTCATTTTCGTCATTGTCATCATCCACTGGTTTATCAATTGATATAGGAGATTTATGATCATATCCTATTCTATTGTTTCCTTATTCACCTAGTCACGCTTCCAGTTTCTCAGCACCTTGAATCATCCAACTATCACCAGATCCACCAAAAATAATGCATCTAGATATTCACTTTTCACTGTAGTGTTATTGTTGATGAATCCCCACATGCTCAGATCCATGGCTATGGGATGTATGCAACTATATAATATATCCTGGTCCAAAATCATCATAATCTACCAGGTGATATCAAGGATACATGTCCAGGTGATGTCTCGGTAAACATGAATGGACACACAATGAAAGATTCCAATATAAGAATAATTGAAGAAACACTATCCCCAAGGCCAGTTATAGCTCTGTTGGATCCCCCCATCCATTTTCACTCCTCATAAGAGACACTTTATTCTCCTCATTATGACCAATGTGTCATTACCTTTTGGTTGATATCCCAAAAAGGGTAGAGGACCTCCTATGGACTATTAAGCCTTCCGAACCATCCATCTCAATGGAAAATATAGAGGATGACCTCAAAAAATATGTGTTACTTCAACAGCTCATAGTGTTAAAAAAGGTTGCTGGTGGGATCATTTCTTAGTGTGCTGCAGAGTGATTTATAGATTATTGTGATCTATATTATGATCACATGCATCTTCCATCGGGGCACCATGGTCAGCCATAGGTTCTTCTCAATGAGATTAACCACACTAATCCTATCATCCCCGCTCATCTTGACATGGTAGAGGCCAGAGACTATAAAAAGTGGTCGTAGTATGGATCATTGAACCCTCCTAAATCGTGTGTGGACCATCCTCATTTAACACTTCAGGTTATTCCACAATCTGTTAAACAATTCAATCATCCATCAATACCCCTGGTTGTTCCCCCAGCCACTCAATGAGTTATTAGGCGTACTTATCATGTTGAAGAGCCTTCCGACATACTCATTGTTAAGAATCCTCACCAAGTTATGATCTCCCTATAGTTAATCTTATAAATTCTTTCACTTCCCACCTTGAAGGTCTTGAGATGCGACATGTCGAAATTATGCCTAATGGTAAGTTGTATCCTGCATGGGAAGAGAACATGATGAAACCCCACGATTTTGGAAATCGTACATTTTCCCCATCAATGGGATGGGTGACTAGCTACAACCCACTTCATCACTTGGTGTGGTTCCATTCTACAATCTATAGTGTAGTTAGAATCCATAAGGCTCTGGTGCTTCGTATAGACCTTGGAAGGGCTAGTTTTCATTTGGTACATCTAGTTAGCCATTAGGTCTATAGCCAGTTGTGAAAATCTCTGCAGGATGTTTCATTATTAGTTTAGTTCCACCACTTAGAATACATATTTTTGTATCATGTTTAAGAGAAATAAAAAATCTAATGCATTGATTCATGTATTATGTTTCTTAGTGGAAGGGTTTCACGTATTCACTCAACATGTCATTGACTCGGGAGAAGCTGTTATTGATGTGCATGGGGAATGTAAAAACAGACTAGGTCACCTCCATCATCCATCAGAACATCCTAGGAGGAGACCATGAATTCTCAGACAAGTTTCAACACTTAGAGTAGGCCTTAAAGTATGCCATGAAGGTGTTTCTGTTGCCTCCCACAACTCCTGCAATAAAATCCACCAAGGTCGAGAAATATTCTATTACACAAGATGAGGTCCCCAATTCAGTCACCCAATATCCATCACCGAGTTCATGGTTATTTCATAGTACAAAAATACAATGAACTGATCGGTAGACCTTGATTCCATATGAATCCAGTAGTTCCCTCATCGTATAACCAATTCCACAAGTACTTCCTCAATGTTTGAGTGGGTGTGCTTCAGGGTGATTCCTATCCATTTTCTATATAATAATTCCACTATATAAATGGATTCTATTATAGGAGAAGGAAAATCTGGACAATGCTAATCAAGTAAAGAACACTACTCCTTCTGACCCATAGAATGATTTGGATGATGATTTAGGCTGAAAGTTATTTTTTTATTAAAACCAATTGAGAGCCACCTTACATTTCACGGGGGACGAAAATAGTGAAGGCCAAGAGAGTCCTTCCGAACCACATTAACACACTCCAAAGGTAAGGAATTAAGGCTGTCAAAGACCACAAGTGGCTCCTCGGGTCGGCCCCAGCGAGCCAGCTCGTCTGCCGCAATGTTAGACTCCCTCAGGCTATGGTGGACTATCCTTCCCTGATTAGTCTCCATTTTACACCGGCGACAGATATACATTAGATCCCATGAGATGTCTAGATAACCGTGGAGAGATCTGACCAGGACCATCGAGTCTGATTCCACCTCTGTCACGGGAAGCCCCTTCCTCCTGTATACGGTCAAACCTGAAAGAAGGGCCCTAAACTCCGCACCCATTGAGTTACCTGAGCCATAGTAAGCGCTGAACGCAACCAGAACCGAACCCCAACAGTCACGCAGCAAGCCACCACCCCTCATAACTCCACCCACACATGATCCATCCACATTAAGCTTCCATCCAAGCATTGGAGGTTTCCATTTAATCCACCGCCCTCTATCCATCCTTTGATCGGCCTGTCCACTAACCAGGCCCTCCGACATAAGCGATGGAACACCGTTTTCAGGAAGGGAGGACAACTCCACAATACAAGCTCTCATCTAGATATGGAGATATAACAAGGACCTCACACAACCCAACTGTACCTGGTTTCGAGCCTCCCAAATGGTCCAGCATATGGCCACAAGAGTGATGATGCGCGCTGTTCTTTCCCCCGTCCTGCCGTCATTCCTGGAAAGCCAAAAAGAGATGTAGTCACCCACCGATTGGCACTCCCAGTCTGGAAATATGAAGAGATCAAGCCTATACCAGAGGTAGGAAGCCCATCGCCCCTGAAAAAACAAGTGAACCGTGGACTCCAAACTTGTTTTCTCACAACAGTGGCACCGTGAGGCCAAGCTAATCCCTCTCCTTTGAATATTCTCCTCCGTTGGTAAAGCTTGATTTCTGACCCTCCACACAAGAAAGTTCATTCTTGTTGGTAGAACCTTGCACCAAGCAGCCTCCTCCTCTCCAGTCACCGATTCATTACCATGTAGAATTCTCCTATATCCGTTCAAGTTAAAACGTCCTGAGCTGGCCTCTATGAAGCAACACCTATCTGGCTCGTCATTCATAACCACGTTGTCGAGATGGCTCATCTGTGCCGCATAAAGGTTTTCATGCATGAAATCATAGCTTCCGCATGCATCCTTAAACAAGACGTCGGGGTTGGGGCAGCCTTCAAACCAGAGTCTCCCTTCTGTCCATGTGTCCTTCCAGAGGTTTAGCTCCCCACAACCAATCACCCACCCGGTGTGATCAAGTAGCACGTCCAGATGGGAGAGCATGCATCTGGCAAGCCGCGTCGCCCCACGCATGCAAGTATCCCTGTTCCAGCCATACCGAGATCTGAAAAACTTGGCCCATAGAGTCTTTCCCACAATCACTTCCCATGCTAGCTTGGCCTGCATTCCATATATAACTTCCTGGAGATCTCGTAACCCAACCCCACCCTCCTCCACCGGGCCAGACATTCTCTTCCACGAAGCCCAGTGACACCTACCGTCCCCCTTGACATCCCACAAAAAGGATGTCATAATGCGCTCAATTCTTTGAACAGTTCCTTTCGGCGGACCGATGATGGAGAACATATGCATGGGAATGGATAGCTACACACTGCTGATCAACGAAATTCGGCCCCCAAATGAGAGTGTCCTGTTTTTCCAATTAAAGATCCTCCCCAAGATGTGATCCACAATCCCATTGAATTGTCTCTTCAATATCTTCCCACTGGATAGAGGTATCCCCAAGTAAACAACAGGCAGCTGCTTCTGTCCACATTCAAGAGAATTTTGAATGGTCCTACATCTCCTCGCCGAGCATTTGTTAGATATGAACACATGACTCTTCTCATGGATAACCGATTGCCCACTTTGCTTCCCATAAGAATCCATAATGACCTTAAATGAATTTAAGGTCCTGCATCCTCTATTCAAAAACAGAAGAATGTCATCAGCGAACAACAGGTGAGATATAATCCCTGAGTATCTTTTTCCCCGGAAAGGCTTCAATGTACCCTCTGTTATTCCCTTCCGCAGGTTCCTGGACAAGGCATCTTGAGCTAAGAAAAATATAGCCGGAGAGAGTGGATCCCCCTGTCTCACCCCCCTCACCGACTTAAAGAAACCAAAACACTTCCCCATTAGAAAAACCGAAATCCACGGGGAGGCAAAGCATCTGAAACAAAGGTCGCAGAACTGTTCCTGAAACCCAAAGCTTCGCAGAACCACAAGTATAAAACCCCATTCCAAAGTATCGTACGCCTTCTTCATGTCCACCTGTAAAATAACATTGGTCCTGACCGTCTTCCTGTTCAGATCGTGAACCATCTCGCTCGCGATTCCGACCTCCCCCTGTATACCCCTCCCTTGTATGAAACCATGCTGCTCCTCCGAAACAATCCTGGGGAGAAGACTAGATAACCTTCTGCTAATAACCGTTGCCAATATTGTATATGAAACTTTACACAGACATATCGGCCTGAAATGACTGATGAGGAAGGGATCTTTGAGTTTGGGAATAAGAACCACCTTGAAGCCGAGATCCATTTGATCAAGGGGGCCCCTCGAAAGAAATCCTGAACAGCCTCCACTACACAGGGACCGACCACCTCCCATGCAGCACAAAAAAAGGATGCCGGAAAACCATCCGTCCCAGGTGCACTCTCTCGCGGCATGGTCCCCAGAGCTTCCTTTATCTCCTTCTCTTGGGGTAATGAGGATATGTGTTCATTCTCAGAGCATGTAATCAATTTAGGTACATAGTTCATAAAAACAGAGTCCCCTAGAGAATCCCTTTCAAAAATGGTGTTGTTCTCCCCCGCCCACAATTTCTCGAAGTGATCAAGAGCGAGCCTTCCCGCTACCTCCACATCTGACGTGTAAGACCCAACCTCTCTTTTCAAATTGATTTTCATACTCCTCATTTCCTTAATGCATGCATGGAAGTAGGCACTATTGCGGTCTCCCTCCTTAATCCACCGTACTCTGGAATGCTGCATGAAGTTCCTTTCCACCTCAAGCAACTTCTCTTCCAAAGCCATCCTTTTATCGCATAGCTCAACAAATACCTCCTCATCCCACAAAGCTAGAAGAGACTCCTCCAAGTCGTTAACCTCTTCCTGCAGGGTTGTCACTCCAGCATACAAGTCCGGCTGTACCACCAACCACTGGTTGATCGCCTGTTTGAGTCTTTTAAGATGGTTCACCAGCCCTCCCCAAGATCTCTCCTTTTCCTCCTCCGCCCAGGACTTCCTCACCACCTGTAGGAAACCATCATTTTTTCTCCAATCATTTGAGTAATAAAAAATCTTTCCCACCACATTCTCACACTTAATATCAAGTAAGAGAGGAGCATGATCTGAGAGGATGCGCGGAAGATGCTTAACCGATGATTTAGAGAACCGGTCTAGCCCATGCACATTTGTAAGCCACCTGTCCAGCCGACTCCAAATCATATCCTGCCCTTTTCGGTTATTACACCACATGTATTTCACCCCGTGGAAGCCTAAGTCTAATAATCCTGCTTGTAACAAGCACTCTCTGAATTCCAACATACCTTCAACATTGCACCCCGACCCTCCACGTTTCTCTGAAGTATCCACAATAGAGTTGAAGTCGCCTCCCACGAACCAGGCCCTAGATCTGGTATGCAGCGAATTCAGATGAGACCATAACTCCCTCCTCACCACCACCCTATTACTCGCATAGACAAACGAGAGCATAAGGGAGGCACCATCCATCTCCACCCTCATATCTAAACACTGGGACATCACTCCTACATTAATCACCGATAAACCATCCATCCATCCGACCCAGACCTGTGAGTTTGCTGGGCCGCCATGAAAGTAGTTAGGAAAACCCATCTTTCTTGCTGACCCCGGGAGCTTACAAGCATCCTTTTTTGGTTCGAGGATCACTACTATAGAAATATTTCCCTTCCTGCATTCCAAAGATAAAAAAGCCCGTTTGGCACAAGCTCCCATCACCAGAATATTTAAAATTATTCATAAATATTCCAGACTATTGTGATTCCACATCCCCTTAACCATTTAGTGTATTGATACAATTTCCCCATGGAAATAGAAATATTCTATACATCCTATTTGGACGTGATGGGTTGAACCGACTGATGAAAATGAACCACTACACCTTTGATATTATCATGAATGGTCCCTTAGTGAAATACCCAATGGAATCGGATGATCATCCATTGACTCCATGGATTCATCAATGTAGCAGTCTCTTAATGATGTTTCCACAACTGCTCAGGCCAACACCAACATTTTGTTATGGTCAAAAAAATTATAATTCCTACCTTATGATGATCATAATTCCATGTATTATGATGAATATTTATTGTATTCCCATCTCTCATTTTATAAATGCATCTCCTCCACTATTGAAGAGTTGGTTTAGGTGAGTCTTGTTATCAATGAAAAAATGATACCAACATCGATCAACACAACTACTCCTCTCGAAGAGCACCACCAGTATATCAATTTTTTAATACAACATTGGGATGTGTTTCATTGGAGTTATGAAAAAGATTCTAGGACGAGATCCCTATGTCACCATCCACTATCTCAGTATTCTGGTAAGTAATCACGAGTTCAAACATCCTCCCAGAATGATGCACACTTCTAACATTTCCATGGTCGATGCCAAAGTTGATAACCTCATTATATACGACTTTTTCCCGGAATACCAGTACCCTAGGTTGTTGGAATTAATTATTCCTTTTTATGAAGAATAAATGACACATTTGAGTCTACATTGACGTTTGGGACCTCAACCATCACTCTATAAAAGAATACTATCCCCATCCTGTGGAAGATCTATTGATAGATTTCATCCCTATATTCCAGGATCTCTCATTCGGGGATGGGTATTCATGATAGAATTAGATCTGAATTGTCACTAAGGATGATGAGTAAACCTATTTTAGATAACCCCTAGTAAAATCTATTAATAGATAGTGGCTTTCTATCTGAAGAATGATGGATAAAAAATCTGCATGCTATGCACCACATATTCAAGAAGATCATGGGGACACTAGTTTATTATTATGTGGATGATTTGGTGGTCAAATACCGTCAGTGTTATGACCATATCATATATATTTTGATGGTGTTTGGAATACTCCACTCAAGTATTCTCTAGATGAATCCATTGAAGCATTCCATCAGTGTTACATCATGAAATTTGTCTCATCCTTGTCAGAAACAAAGGCATTAAGATCTATATAGATAATATAAAGGCTATCAGTTAGATGCCTCTTTCGAGAAACTTGAGAGTGGACTATGGATTTCAATGATACATATCCAATATACAACAATTAATTTCAACCCCAGATTGAATGTGTATTCTCTTGCAATGAATCATGATGAAAGGTATCATCCACTAATCAGATGAAGAATGTCATACTGATTTTGAGAAGATTAAGCAGCATCTGCTCCAGATTGTAGTTATGATGTCACAGGTCTCTATAAATTCATTTTTTCATTTATGTGACCACTATAGAATGATCTATTAGAGATATTATTACACAAAATAATAATGAATGGATATAGAACAAATTATAAAATCTAAGTCACGTTCTACTCAATGTCAATACTATATATACATGTATCATGAATACATGCCTCATGATGGAATTTGTAGTGAATTAGTTAAGGAATTATCTGAAGCATCACAAGTTATAGTTGGTTTCACACATGGACCTAAAAAAGTTAATTCTGAATATCAATATGTTGACAAGCCCTCTAGCTCGGTGGGAATGGATCCTTAATTAGTTCATCATCAGTTTCTCCATACATGAATATGTCAAGGGATAGGCACCAGTATACATTCTTGTCACCCATCCAACACCCATAGAGTTTTCATTGGATCTTAACATTCTTAATGATTCCACTGTAATAGTGAACCAAAACATTCCATATTGGAAGATACACATTGATGGATATTCCCCAAGTTCAATAGAAAGTAGGATTAATGACCACAAAATCGATAGAGTATCTCTATGTATCATCTTCTTTACACCTACATTGGATGTGTTTCCCTACTCATTCATGTTTTCAAAAGGATGCACCAACAATGAGGTGGATTATCATTCCCTTGTCATTGTACTAGAGATGGACCTCAAGATTGATGTTCCCCACCTACATGTGAAAGGGTACTCCAAGATGGTCAGTAAGAATATAAAGGGTGACTATTTTATCAAGAAGCAAGAACTCGTGCCCCTATTAGTGAATAATATCCAACTAATGGGGCAGTGCCCTTCTCTACTGGAGGTTACTCTTGTCCCTGAGTCACATAATGGTCGATCTTATTCCTTGGACAACCATTCTACTTCGCACCTAGATCATGACATGGATGATCCGATTATCCATGTGGCGCATTGATAGTCATCACTCTCATTAGTTCGAAAGATAAAGATAACCAACACGTAATCTATATAACCATTGATGTCTTCACATGAGGAACACCAGATCCCATTCCCATGGAATAAGATACCCATGATTGGATGACTCATTTTTTTGAGTGTCTTCAACATCGTCATCACCTGATAGACAGAGCCAAATGTCAGAGAGTATGTCAGTATGTAGTATAGTACACCCTACATAGTGCTACCAGCCTTGTCTAGATCCTCTAAAATAATGATTTTATGATGTTTCATTTCACCAAATCCTAGGAGATGATAATCCCCATGTTATATAAGAAGTGTATTCCTATTCATGTGGAGCTCATTAGGCCTGGTCGAGACTCTCTCATTAGATAAAATTATTGGTCTACATCTAGACTACATTAGTCCATGACTGAATCAAGTTCTCCAAGAGGTGTCACACATTCTAGATCCATGCTAACTTGGATCATTGTCCACTAGATCCCATCCATTGTACAATGTACTCTTGTCCTTTTACAGTCTGGGGACCCGATGCCGAAGAACCATACCCACCAAGAATAAATCGCTAGTGAAGGTTTATGTAGACCTCCATGGATATTCATTCCATGTAGGTATAAGTGGTACCCACATGTAAGTCAAGTTTTGTTCAATCACTGAGTTCATGATCTCCAACATCATTGACTGATTCAGTGTCCCTCATGACATTTTGACTTACAAGGGAATCAACATTCATGTTGTCAAGATAAAGAATTTGTATGCCAAATACAACATCCAGTCTGAACACACTTCTCCTATTCATATTTAAGAAAATTATAATGTTTATTCATTCAATGAGACCCTCTCTTTAATTTTTTCATAAGATAGTTGTTCAAAACAAGAAGTGTTGTCCGATCAAGATCCTCAATGTTATCTCGTCATGACAGATGATGACAAGAAACTCCACCCATGTGTCCTCATATTCCCTAGGGTATGGGTTAGAGAATGTTATGCCCATAAAGAGTTAGTTAATGTGATTTTGTACGACTATTTATTCTCATAATATGTTAGAAAAGGTAGCTAAAGACTATTTGGGTAAAAAAGAGGCACTCGATGAGAATAGGTTCCGGGTAAAGCAAAATCTATAGAGGCACCATAATAACATATCTAAAGCTTACAACAAATTTATTCCCTATAAACCTTCCTCATAAGTGGCACAATATTGGATCTAAGGACTCAAATGATACTTGGAAGGACGACACCATTGTTGGAGCCTAAATGGGAGGGTCCCTACATTATTCATAAGGTGTATTATAATGGTGCATACTATTTGGTTCCCATGTATGGTGAGAGAAATAATCCTCAAACCCCTTCCAAATTCCATAAGTAGCACTTTACACATAGAATACCCTCATCCGGGCATCAAGCCACAAAATATTTTAAAATTTTCATCCTCCATGACAGTAAACTATATTGATGCATCCTTCATTAGGTTGAACAACTCTCCCAAATCTGATATGTAGGATGTAAAAAAACCCATTACCTTTTTCCTTCATGAAACTAAACTGTCCCATCATATATGATGTTAAACAATCATTTTTTCTTGGTATGATGATGATAATCTATGAAACATATTTGTATCTTTGTTTGAGAGGTCGTCACTCCTTTGAAAAAGTCCTCCCCAAAAATGTGTGGTGTGGTGAGGATTAATTTTTTCATCATCCACATCATGTTTACAACTACGATGCCATATACATTCCCCATGATTAGTCTTCCATCATTCTTAACACAAGTCATTGAACTTCCCAACATTTTAGAACTATATATGGATTTATTTCTACACTTTTAGGATACATTAAATCACCCATTTTTCTTATTTGGGTCCATCCAATGTAAATGATTTCTATTCATTTTTTTGTCCCTATGGAATGATCGTCTGAGTATTACATGGTGTGATGAGGGCTTCTCCAATCATCATTCACATTGTATTTACAATTGCCGCACCATGTAGATTCCCCTTAGGGACCTCCTTTTTTCTCCCTTTGGGTATAAAAATTATAAAACATCCTAGCATTACCATCCAACAAGACTTCAATCCATGCACTATTTCAATCCTCACTGCATGACTATAAACTGCATGTCATTACATAAATATGTATGGATTGATTCTTTCCCTTACAAGATATGTATGAACTCCCAGAATTTTCTTTTTAAATCCCACCCAAGTACCAAAAATATTTTAATTATGTTGGCCCCATGGCCTGAGCGGCACAGGTTTACGTGGTTTAATGAAGGCTTCTCCTATTATCATTCAGAAATTATTTAAAACATCTGAACCATGTACTTTTCCCTTAAGTACAACCTTTTGTTCTATCATATTTCTAAAAAATATAAAACTTCATGTAATAACCATCCAACACGATGTTAAATGGTTCTCACCCTACATCATCAATGCATGGCAGTAGATGAAAAAACATTTCAGAACTATGTGTTGCTTGATTCCTTCCCTCAAAAGAATGTATGAACTCACACTTTTTTTCTTTTGGCCCAACCACTCGTACCATACATATTTTCATATCTTTCTAGCCACATGGCCTGGGTTCTCTCTACGAAGTCACATGTTATGCGGTGGATGTCCTTTTTCCTCATCCACGTCTTATTTACAATAGCTGTAACATGACCCCAGTTGAGAGAAATCACACATCTTTAATCCACACCACATGATATTAAACTGAATGGAATTATTGAACTACATGTGACATGACTTGTTCCCTTTCATAAATAATACGAAGACCTAGACATTTTTTCTACATGTCAAATCCATGTTCCCCAACTGTTCCTCTAATGTCTGAGCTCTTTTCTCTTAAACTAAAATCTTTACAATCCCATATGACGATAAACTATTGTTTCGTACCTTCAAGGCATTAAAATTCGTTGTAATATTGGTCCTTTTTCTTGACCTAAAAACTAAATTTCTCCCTTGTACTACTTGAATTCTATTAAGCTAAATGGTATTCAACAATCATTCCTTCCTTCGACCAATTTTCCTGAGTCTTTTCATGGGTCCACATGCTGTGGTTTAAGATAATCCAATCCCCATTCACAGCTCTTTTATTACACCTATCTATTAACATCATTCTTCACATATCATTATCCATCTTATGACCTCTCCATATGATGTTAAACTACTCATAATTCCAACACATTTTATTGCGTGATTTCTTCCCTCATAGGATATGTAGGGACGCCGAGACATTTTTTTATTTTGGTCAAGTACAGGTTCCCTAACCTTGACATTATGGTCCGAGTTATATGACATTAAACTAAGATCATATCCATTCAAAATGATGTTAAAATTATTTATCCTTACCACATGATATTATAGTACATGACACTCGGTTGTAGTTTTCATCTATTGAACCTTTGTCCTGAGTCCTCTCATGGGTGTGCATGGCATTGTGTGGGATTATTTTTTCCTTATTCACATTGGGTATATTTTACAATGCCATGAATATCCCCTTTGGGACATTATTTCCTCCCTATATCATAGCCATTGGAATATAAAAGTTTTCTCAACATTCATCCTTACCACATAATGTTAAACATCATGATATTTTAGAACTATGTATAGTTTGACTCCAACCCTCTTGGGATACATAGAAGATCCAAAAAAAAATTTCTTTGGGAGTAGCACTTGGTTTATCTACCTATTCTCCCTATTTCCTCCGCTCATCCTGTCGAACCACCTACCCCTAATATGACCCCCATCTGATATTCCTCATTGTCATGCTCATATACACTATGGTATGGGCCATAGATTGTTGGAATCCACATGGAAATTCTCTCATTACACCACCATCATTTGGGTGCCCTTTGGTTGTATCATCATTTTGAATCATATCTGAATGGACACCCAATTTATATTGATGCTCAGCCTTATGGATCACCGGTCATTCTGGGCCAACATCCTAGAGGATCTTGAACAAAATATGGAGATAGTTTCCACCCACATTTTGAATATGGTATGTGGTAATCCTATAGTAATTTTTTCCAATCTCAGGCCACACAATATGGATATTTTGTTTCGAACAACATTAGTAGTTATCCTCTATTATAACGTCAATCCTCTTTCATTCTAAATGTTGGTCTCATGATTATAATTCTTTAACACATAATTATTTCCATATATAACTTCAATACTCTCAGTGTAATCCCTTCGTGAACCTTTACATGTTGAGTGGGTGGACATGCATTGTGGGGATTCCCTCAATTCCACTCGTCTATTACCCTATTACATTATTTTATGTGTTTTAAATATTTTGGCCTCTTATTTTCCCACATTGATCATAGATAATGTGGGATTAGGGGTTGTTTCAAAGGATTATACTTAAATGGAAGAGACAATCACTCTATGGTCCGTACTCTATGGCCATAAACGAGATGTTTGGGTCCCAATGTCTAGGCATCACACCTAAAACTATTTTCATTTTCTCCCTAGAATTCGTGATGTGATTTGGACTTCGTTGTCTTCACTCACATCAGGTATCTTTTTGATATTACAATACATGTCATTCTATAGTACGATACTTCTCATGGTATAAATCTATTACGATGAACTATGTTCTTTAGTTACCATGTTCGCATGATAATAAACAATGTAACGACCTTTATTTCCCTTATTTCGGAGGATATCACCACTTTGGAATGGGTCACATTCCACACTTACCTTAAATAACTATGTATGGATTGATTCTTATCCTTTCTGGACACATATTAACTCCCACAATTCTTATACCCAAGCACATCCCCAGAGTCACACATTTACTCTTTCAAGCCGTACTCAGTTTGGGTTTCCTCCGGATGATGGATGGGGTATGGTGTGGACACCATTTATCATCATTCATGTTGTGTTTTTTACCACACCCTACATTTCTATCATGGCCATGCACAAGATTATATACTATAAAACATCTCCACCCTCAACACATGATGTTAATATTCAAAGGTATGTTGCATGAACATGACATTAAACTGGGAACCTATGTTCCACACTCCATGACCTTATACTGAGATCTCCATGTATGAGAAACATTAACATAAAACTAATCTTAATTCCCATAAAGAGCTTGATCCTTGATTGAAGGTATGATAATTCCTATATATATTCCATATTGGAATGCTTTAATGTGTGGTGGTGTAAGACGTGATGCATTGGATTCCACAAGGACATTTTCACACCACCACCTTCATGTTTCACATGTCTCTTTATTTTGGACATTACCAGCATTCATATCCAAAAGGTCCCCAAAATGGTTTGTATGGTGGCACTAAAGGCTTTCTTTCTATTAGGATCCAATGTCTAGGAGGATCATGAATGAAATATTGAGATAGTTATCACAGGTTTTTCAAATATGGTCAGCGGCCGACCCTCCGTATTTTGATCCAATTCTGGGCCATAATGTATGAATACTGAATTTGAATATGGTCAAGAGTAATCCTATATCATTATGCCACCCCCATTGTACCCCAAATATTAAGAACTTTGATTAACATATTCTTATTCTTTCATGTTTTTGTGTATTTTCAATTCCCCTGGTGTTTTCCATTCACGCATTCATGTAGGTATACATGGAATGCTGGTACTGTTTAATTCTACCACTGAACAATTACATTCTTATGTTTTTCACTGCCATGTTAGGAGGAAAGCCTAATATATCTTCATATTTCCCACACTAAGCATGGATAACATGGGGTTATGTATTTTTGTAGGGTTATAACCACGTACTAATGTTGCACAAACTTATGGAAAGTGTTCTATGACCTTAAACTAATATTTCTATTCTTATATAAGATATTATGTTAAACAATGTTTCCTCGTCCTTCCTAAAATTTAACTGTATTTTCCATACCATACATAGTTAAAATGCATAGTCTGGTCTTTTCATATGACATTAAACTATGACACAATTTCGCTCACCACTTGATGAAAAACAACCCTACATTTTGGTGTTATCTCTTTAGAGGGCATCACCATTGGTACTAGCCATCCACAATTCCACATGGAAAAAATTCGATATGGAAATATTCCTATATTGATACCTGGAATCTTTATCTTAATTATTCTACTCAATTATATATATATATATATATAAACTTATATACCACACCATAAGGATGGATAATAAATATCTAATGATGCTTCTTTATGTTCAATGGTTAGACCTCAACACCCCTAAGAACGACGTATAGCCTTATTCAAACCCTTAAAAGATACAAAATGATTCTCATGTCATTAATAATGTTTCCATCCTCAGTATTATTGCTCTATTTTTTTCATTCTCAATGCATTACATTAAAACAAAACCATACCTAGAACATGTTTATGATTCCCCCTGACAATTGTGGTATGCCTCAACTTCCTCACTATCAAAGAGGATTTCTACCACCAGTTTTGGTCTTTAATAACACTGACCATCATGAAATACTTATAGATTGATTCCTTACCTTTTAGGATACATGGTGAGCTCCAAATAATTTATCTTCAGATCGAACCATGTGATTGTAAAACCAAATGTACTGCCATTTTGGCATGTGATACCCTTTTAGAATTAGTAGTGGGGAATGTGTATCCTCTGTCCTCAATCACCTCGAGTTATGAATTGTGTCACACATTACTCCTTTATGGTGCATATTTCCTATCCATATGATAATAAATTGTGTCAAAACATTCATCCTTCACCGTTATAGACTGCAAGAGCCTTTAAGATCTACATTCTTCATGATTACTATCTTCATTGGATATATATTGACACCTGGACATGTTTTCTTTAGGCCTATCCAGAGGTTTGTTAACCCTTCTAGACCATTGGCATAATTTAGTTCCACACTCTATGACCCTAATCATAGAGGCCCTACTCCATCTAGTGTGAATTTAAACTGTTGACCATGGTCCATGTTGTATGACCATAAAATATGTGGAATTTCATATTCATATGACATTAAACTATTCCATACTTTATCCTCACTGTATGACATTAAACTGTGTGATTATCATCTGAATTTGAATGAAATGAAACCACATGTTTTTCTAGTTTATCACTATAAAGGTCATCTGTAAGAGTAGGTTTGGCCTTAGTTCTGAAATATAAACTTACAACAATGCGCTTTCATCATAGTGGTGTAATTGTAAGAGTGTTTTACTCTATCCGTACTACCAATCACTCCAATACCACACATCACGTGTACCCATTATTTGGATCCTCATAATTATTTATGTTATTGGGATCCTACTAATAGCATATTCCCATTACATTTTAGATCACCTACCATATTGGGATAATATTCCAGTTGAAATTGAATGACACTTTGAGTTTGACATCGTGTGTTCAATACAGTCAGCAGTTGTCACCTGTTAGTTTGTTCTCATTTCGGGCTAACACAATATGGATGTTGTGTTTCAAATATGCTCATAATTTATCCTCACTCATCATACCCCCTCTCAGTGTTTTTAATTTTGGTTATCATGATTCAATCTTCTCATTCCCCATTGTAAGGATTGATTCCAATTCCCCTGTATCTATCACATTTGAGTGCAAGAACATGTCAGCAAAGGAAATTTGGCATGTTCTAAGAATCTTATTCTCTAGTTACAACTCTTATCACATATTCTTAATGCTCTAGGTGGTTGATTGGACCATTAGAATTATATTATTAGACAATTATCTTATAACCAAGATGAACGATTATGAGGTCATTCCTCGTTTCTCACATTAGGGGTGATGCATGTGAGAATTGTTATACATTATGAGTTGCTTCACAGATTTTATTGATATGTAGTGACTAAGGTAAAATTATTTCCATACATGTATTCGAAATAAGCATGAAATAATTGTATATTTATGTATGATCGAAAAACATATCCCATATGTATTTTCCTCTTCAATGGTGTTCCTTAGTTCTTCATTCTTTTTGGCCTATGGAACAATGTATTTTTTCCCATATGAGAACCCTTCCTGCCTCATTGGACATGAGGTAAAATCCATGCACTCTGATACATAATCCATCATTCTCATCTTGGATATTGGTGACTTCTCGAGATGTTCACCGATAATTCTCTTCGACTTCTGGTAACTATACCCATAATCATTATATGAATTTCTATTGGGTGTTGATTAAAGAATAGAACTCATTAATCCACATTTTAAATAATTGAATATAATATTCAGCCTCTTGAATATTTTTAATAATGAAATAATTCCTCTACATCTAAGAAACATTGAAATCATGCTCACTCTCCCATATATTCTCATTAGGGTAATCTTGTATGAGAATATGAAGAATTTTCACATCATCTTCTCTAGTGCATGGGTCATGTGGCCGAGAATGATGTTTACCGTTCTAGAATATTCATTTTGTGTGTGGTGCATCATCAATGACGTGACTGATTGTATTCCATTACTATAGATAGATTACTCGACTATCCTCAATATCAAAATCGGCCTCATCCAACTCCTCTGTTTCAGCGGGTTTGGATTCTGGGTATGCCTCCAGGTGTTAGGAAGCATGATCCTCATCAAGAATCCTATCAGAAGGGATGGGTTCGATATCATGAGTTTGATTGTAATCACTGGATCCCACAATGATATGTTTTGGTTCTATCTCATGATTAGTCCTACCCACAACCATGATGGACATGTTCGCGTTAGCTCGAGCATCCAATGACATGTTACTTGGTCATCCAAGATCTCTGGAACCCATTTACAACCTCACTAGTATCACACTCGCTAATTTATGAATTTTTTTCTGAAAGACAATATCAGCGGGTATGGCCTAATAGACAACAGTTATGAATTTTCATGTAAAATAACATTCAACGGTCGAATATTCAATCATTCCCATGGGCAGTTACCTTTGGAATCCCTGGACATGGCCCTCATATACTTTTTTGTACTTTGATGATTTTGGATTGTCCCACCTAGTTTCCACAATCCTGCTGGGCCCTACGCCAACTATTTTTCTCGATGCATTCCCTAGATATTGTCTTCATACATCCATTAACATTCAGTAAGATATTTTCTATGCAAGGATCTCTTGTACGTAACTAATTTTATTTGTGAAACCAAGATGGAATGAGAAATATCATAGTGAAAAGGAATTTGTCAGAAAATAGATCAAGAATTTCAACAAATTCTCCCAGCTTTGAGGCTTCCAGAGGACTCTATTTTTTGTAATATTCTCCCCAAGACAATTAAAATATATCAGGTACTGTGAATCACTCTTCCAGCTCAGTAGTAGATAGTTTTGGTGGATTTTTTCAGTTATGTAGTACCTTTACCCAATCTAACATTGGACGTAGGGAAAACCAGGAGTACATGAGGCCTTCAATCTCTTCCACAGATAACTACCCCTCTCTCCATGAAACTAGAATTCCGGCCTTGGAAAAGAAGATTTATGGAAGGTCCACTCTGAATTGGGTGAGTTAGTCCTATATCTCGTAATGACTATGGAATTTAATAGTCTTAGGTTTTACAAGCCTTCAAATATATGGCATCGTCATGTATGTCCACATAGTGCAGCCATTTCCTTGGTGCTAGAATAGGAATCATGCAGAGACCTCTTGAAAACCTCCCTTCCTCTTGAGTATACTCAGTTGGGTCCACTGGGTCTTTTGTTGCTTCTCACCATCTAGCTTCACTCATTGCATGTCTCGAAATAAATAGCATTACTACCACTACAACTGTACCACCACAATTTTCATCAGTCATGCTACCAAAACAATTTGTTTACATTTTTCGACCCATGCCACGGGGTTGAGGGGGAACCCCATCATCAACACAGTCAGTTCATAGATTGAGCATCTTCCATAGGTAGGTTGTCTCCTATCACTTTTCCTAGTATTCGATTAGCACATAGGTGATAGTAGGTGGAGGTAGATCATTCTGCATCTTCCCATCCTACCATGTGATCATGATCCAGATTTTCCTCATCACAAATCAGTGATACTCATAGAGCATTCCAAAATAGTCTTCAAGGAATAACATTTGAATGCATTGTAATTACCTTTCAAAGAAATTTAGAGTATATAGATCATAGAAAGGCTCATGTTATACCCACTAAACAAGTACTCCACCACAAAAGGCTTTGAGATATATGAGAATCTCCTCATTTCCCTAGACATCATCAGAATATACTCCCAGTGGAAGCAGGAATGGACAGAAAGTGTATTCTTCATACATTCAAAACTCTATTATTCACTGTCGGTGAAGTCATATTAGTCGGGAGACTTCCTATTATGTTTAGAATGGCCTAAATAAAGTCTAACTTGGGAGATTAATAGGGTTAGTATATTAGTAAACCAGAATTTTCACTGATATCAATTCGTATGAAAAAAGGATCTATCCACATAACCATTGTGGCCTCTTCCCCTAACTATTTTGCCACAAAACCTTGTACAAATTTTCCATCATTGGGATCCCATGGTTGATGTGTTTCCCCACATCCAACATGGACGTAATGTTAAGTTTTCCTGGTTTTTCACCAATGTGTACATCCCTGACTAGTAATAACCATATAGAAATGAGTGCATATAAGAACCCACTAAACCTATCAACTAATTTCTGCTTAGTTTTGAAAATATATCCTCATAGTTTACATTTTATTTCATCTATGGTTGACCTATAAGAACCTTCCATGCTATACTAAGATCCCCATGGACAGGTGGGGCCCTCATTGGTAGTTACCTAGGTGCCTCCTCTCCCTATGTAGGATTATCCAATGAAAAATTTAGGAAACATCCATACCACTGTATAATGAGGAGTATAAATATGAACTCACCAAACAAAACCACAAGTTACTACTCAGTGTTGACACTATTCCCCCATTTCATCAAATGGATGTCTTATATAGTTCACCAGTAAGAACCTTCAGTGATGCGCTGAGGTCCCTTTGGATATGTGTGGGCCTCATTAGAAGTTTCCAATGTGCCTCCTCTCCCTTAGTAGGATTCTTTGATGAGAAATATAAGAAACACCTGAATTTGTTTTAAGTGGACGTCCATCACCGACTATTTATTATAACCAAACACCAGTTCCATCAACATATTCACTAGATGTGGTATTTTATATGATTTCACCCATGTATTATATATGTGAAGAAACTATTCAGGCACTGCCCGCAGTTTAGGATTACATGAAATATGGAGGAGGTCCCATAGCCTGATACCAACCCACCCATGATGAAAATGGAAGGCATTTTTCCTTGAGGGAACCAACTCAAAATCCCTATAATAATGTGTTTTGGTTGGTAGATGAGAAATTGATAATCCCACATAGATTCAAGTAGTCCTACACTACTTATATATACTCTCAATGCATCATCAGATGTTCACACCCAGTAGGTCCAAACCTACTCATCCATGAAATTTCCTCCGTGGGGAAAATCCTGGTTATCTGTCCACCCATCCACTAGGTTACCCAAATACTCTATAATACTGGTGTGGTATTATGGTAGAGATACATTTTGTTGTAGTGTTTTTCCATCAACATTGTTGACATGATTGTTGAGGATGTCAAAATATATATGCATATGATCATTCCAATTATTTCCATTGGCATCCCTAAACCACTAATGTGGGCATGGCATGCCCCTAAACCAATAATATGGATCATCCCTTGATGATTTAGGGAAGAATACAGTATCCCTAAAAATGAAGCCATATACTGTAAAACTCCTCAAAAGGGGTATTAATTTATCCCTTCGATCTATTGCTTCACTAGAGACTCATTTTCGGAATGGCACTACACACATTTTTGGATATTTGAATTGTTCTCTATGTCTTTCATTAGAGTGGAATCCACAGAAACCATGCAAGTAGAATCTTGATTGAACATTTTTTCATTGATTTACTACTTTTTATAAGTTCTTATCAGATCATGTTCTTAGATAATTTTTATAAAGAACAATAATTAGGCACGTAGGCATGAAACCTCGATGGACTAATCACACTACATCAAGTATCACATGATTGTGAAGCACCAATTTCATATGTAGCATTTGTGGTGCAGTGATATGAGAAACCCTATTTTCAAATAGTTTTCATATAGGTGATATAGCTCGAGATAAATTTCATATAGATAGGATGTGGAAAAAATTGGGGACCTTTCTCTTAATTTATAGGCAGCGGCTCCCCGAACATTGCTACACCCTCAACCGAAGTTATCATTGCAGCGATCCTTATATGATCTCTTCTTGACATCATCAGGATAGAGATTCACAATATAATTATTTTTAGCTATCTACCCTGGGAATCCAACACAAATTTTCTCCTCAAAACTAATTATGAGGGGGAATGTTTTGTGTAAAAGTTCCTGCTAAATATAGATCAAGGAAGGTCAACACCATTTTTGATAACATTAGACCTTTGTGGAACCCATTAATAATCAAAATTGGAATGCCTCAAAAATCAATATTTCCAATCCCCACATACCTAAAAATGATGCAAATTCAGTTGACGAAATTCCTCTGTGACCTCCGCATAGTGGTGAAAGAAGGATGTGTGAGTCCAATGAGCAGCACGTCTGCTGTAGAGATGTGACAGAAAGATTTTTCAGTCCAACGAATTAATACAAATCCTTTCCACTTTGCAGTATCAAATTTTTTTCACAGTGAGAACCATGAGCTTCAGGAAATCCTCATACCTATAACTGGAAGTCTCAACCCCCCCCCCCACCAAAACCATCGTTAACATCTATTTTTTCCTTTCAGAGATCTCGATTTTAATGCACCCTTTTCTCCATAAACCATCATGAAAATGAATCTATTCAGGTATTTAATCACTACAAACTATCGTTCATTTATTATGATTTACCTTAAATTCATGTGTGGATTATCTTAGTGAATCCCTATGGTCGTCGTGATGATTGGAGTCCCTTTTGGAAACCTATAACGTTGTGGAGATTTACTAATTTCAGAAACTTACATCAAGTACATATAGAGGCCATGCCTCGGCTTGGTCATCATGCTTCGCAATGGCTATCTAGTCATGGAGTTCCAATTTTCCATTCATTGTGAAGAACAACCATTCATGATGCTCTCTCTCTTCACGAAGAATCAGAGCATCACAAAAGCCCCTCTTAGTGAGCCCTTCTACTTTGCAAATCTCTATTCAATGTGGCACTTTATGATCATTATAATTGATTTCCCAGTCCCCCCCGAGCATTGCTCCATGATGTGTTTCCCAGCTATATACTTCATAACATATGCACGCTAATAGACACTACATTACTGAATATCCATGATAATGTGATCCCCTCATGTGAACAATCATCCAACTCACTTCTATCTAGAAGTTTTTGGCCTCCCCGCCCCTACATGTGTGTGTTGGTATAATTTATGTAATTCCACGGGGAGAGGAGAGTGTCCTCATCGTCTGAGCGATAGGTTGTTAAACAACCAATCACCCATCATCTGTAACACATGATAATAAATTGTTTCAATGAATGTGTGACATGGCTAGGAGGATTCTACGTAGAATGAGAACTAGAGATCTCATGTCTTCTCTTTCCATTTTGGAATTGTTTCCATGTGCACTTCAGTAGTATTTATGTAATCCCTAAAGCACCATGATATAGTGATCCCTAAACGATGGAAATATCCTCCTCGTACATCAGGTCACCCTCCACGGGTTTCCCTCGTGGATTATGTCCCAGTCTCCACCATCCCATGTGGTCGCATTTTTCACGACATGATCACCAGGTCAACTGATAAACTTGTTTCTTACTCCGACCTTGAATCACAAGGGCCTATGAAAACAGTGAATCTGGCATACTCCTTGGAACACTAATGATATAAATGAACCATGACACATTATTTTGTGTAACTACATAGCCATTGATCCCAATATTCTATAAGGTATGTAAGAAGCCTCCCCAATGGTCAAGCCTAAAATTCATTTATCCGGAACATTTCACGTCGGTTTGCTTTAGTCCAACATGATGTTAATATATAGGCCACATTCTCCCTTCGAACTATGTGTGTATTGATCGTTGTCTTCTACACAAGGTATGTAGGAATCCTATCTGAGGTTAAACCCCAACCAATGGAATGCTTTTGTGCTCCCATATAAGTATGTTCCCTATTGATGTGACATATTTTGTTTTATGGAATATCCCTGTGATCCACCTCCCTAGGGTGTCTTGATCCATCCATTCGAGATTCAAAACATGTGTAAGATCTAAAAATGTGTCCCATTTTCCTGGATACTAACCACGCATCATCCCACCTACATCACCATACTCATTTTACCAAGAGTGTCCCTCTTGCAATGGGCTTCTAAACATGCATAAGATACATCATCTCTCCGGGTCACTATTCATTGTGTACACGCCGATTTTATTTCCCATTGCCGAAATACGTGGACTCGGATTCCCAACCATGGGGATATGTATGAATCCTACCTAATGTTCAATCCAATCACCCATGTCCCATCATAGTATATCTGTTCAGCCTTTTTGTTTCAAGAAGACCATTACCCAACCTAGAGGTTCTACTTCTATTAGGTTCTCATCCTTGAATTCATCCCCACAGGAAGCCTCTTTAGGTGTCTTATCACCACACCAAACTATATAGTCATTGATTCCCATCGACTGAGATATGTAAAATAGACTCCCTGATTCTCAAGCCTAACACCCCCTCTATATTCATTTTCGTTCAATATCATTCATCTCATTCACAAAATTATATCACCCATAATCCATCTTGATAAATTTCTAGGTTGGGACATCCTGATGGGATCACACCATTCTTATGGGTATCTCACCAAGCCTAATACCGAAAACACCATTTTGAACTACGTGGGTTTTGAATCCTATCCTATACACAGGTTACATATAATTCTTCAATAAGGTTCCATCCGATCAAACGACAAACCATTCAACCACCCCTTGTGGATCCGACGCCTTCTAAACTTCCCTTTATGGAATTCATATCATCCTTCACGATGTGAAAACATCCTTTTTTAACACACCACTCTTTGGTCCTTCCTTTTTAGGAGTTCTGACCCACCCATATGGTAATCCTTCTAGGTGGTACTTCATAGGGATATAACCATTTGGTCCACTCTCATCAGTGTTTTGATCAGTCCCATCCATCTCATCCAAACATTAATCATACGACATACATCGTGTTTATCATTTTTATCCATGGAAAACCTTAGAGACATGGCACTGGCATAAGATACCCCAGGATATAAATGGTAATCCTTTGGTTTATATTCCCTTGATAATCCCTTTGATGAAGAATAATATAGGTTTTATTGTGTTTTATTATCCCGACATGCAACATATTCCTCACAATAAATACTCCCATGACCGAGGGTTTCTTCCCTAACATCACCCCTTGGTATTTTCTGACATATGTTTTGTAATTAACTTTCATCCTCAAAGAGATGGACCAAATAACGGGTTTCATGAACAAAATATTAATCTATGAGGGAGAACTATACTTGGAGACATTTTTGGAGGAGGAAACCATGGGAGGAGTAAATGATATCCCATAACCCCATTTCATTCTAGAATAAGCCATAGCTAATGAAATTATGTATATTTCCACCTTTGCACGACATGCACTGATGAAAGCATCAAACCCCCATTATGTTGTCATGATTTTGTTATGATAATGTAGTGTTTAACTTGTGAATGCAATAATTTCTATTGATAGCATAGTTAATTTCATTAATGATGAGTTGGATACTTTTTGGATAAATTCATGTCTTGTTTTATCTTTTTCATTTTCAGTAATGATGTGGTTGATCCCATACCAATAAATGCAGGTTGTGTAATTGTTTAGTCATTTATAGTGGAATGATTGTGGTTCTATTATGGATTCATGGGTTACATGTAGCCACTTAGTCATTTTCTATACCCATATAAAGTCTTTAAATGGCTATAATGATCTTTTATATAGTAGAGGTTCCAAAAATATCTTGATATTAAGTTAAAAAAATTATTTATAAAATAACCATTTAATATTTTTAATGGAAAGAAATTACTTATTGAGTAATATCATTAATGAAATCACATCATTTGTGAGAAAATCCCTCATAAGAATGTTATCGATGATGAATTCCCACATGTACACATTCAATTTATGTAAAAAGCTGGGGTAACCTCTAGCATAATAATTATATGAAAATACAATAATTTCATAAGGTTCATTTAGATTGTTTTATGTAAAAACATTCTGAGAAATCCCTTTAGATACCCCGTATTATATATGCATAGATCACTACATGTATAAATATTATGATCGTATAAGCCTTAGTTCAATTTTATTTTATGAACCCAACTCATACCCATGGAGACATATAATTTATATGGTCCATAGGTTTTAAATAGTATATATGTCCCACATTCCAATGGAATACGTCCTTAAAATATTATTTCAAAGGCCACCCTTCAATGAAATATTCCTTCTACGGGTGTTTAATACAAAATATTGACTGAAAAGGCATTGGTTAACTCTATTAACAAATTTTAATGACCTAACATTTATATTCCAGCAAGAAATACTACAATTCCACTACACATGCATGATAATTTCACCATGTATATCAGTGTTCTCTATTTTGGTCATGTATTCAATTGATACTGGGTATTTTGAAAACTATCAAATATTTCCTCTATTTTACTCCATCGTTTATAGGTTTCATGGAGTAAAAATATCATGAATTACATTGATAATGAGTATTTATATCCTTATGTGGGTTGTATGGAACTTGTCTTGCCCAGAATCTTTTCCTGTATACTCTACACCAGTCAAAAAATATCTCAATCACAAGATCAATTCCCATATGTCCAAGTAATTAGACCAGCATAAAAAATGGTCTATGAATTGGGTGTAATACCCCACTATTAATCACTAAATTAAATAACCCCTGATCCATTAAATCCATACATATTTACTTATCAACAGATATGATACTACCCTTATGGGCTAGCCATGTGTTTGACTAATACTGGCCATTTATAGTATATCTTCACATATTATTCCATTCCACATGACACTGATCAACCCAAAACAATTCATAGTCAAATAAAATTAAATAATATAAATAATAGTATATTTCATATGAATATAAACTAGATGAAATGGGTCCTAGTGACAAAAACGAAATAAATTAATATATAACTATCCAATACAAAAATCCATAAAATTCACTTCTATTGTCTTTTTTGTAGGAATATAAAATGAAAACATTTTTTAGGGACACTGAAACTAAAAATCAAGTTCATTGTTAATGGATAAATGACAAAAAAATGTTCGAAAATAGTATTTTCATATAACCATTGTAGGTATGGAATTATTTTTTAAATGAATCTAAACAAAATTAAATTTTGTTCCATGTATATGTAGCCCTATTGATGCATGAAATCCTAACCTCACCACACCAATAATCACTATGGTTAGTGAAAAGTTATATTGTTCCTAAATATGTTACATTATAGAATAATATAACCATTCAATTATGGGGATAATAGGGGACCTATCATGCATGTAAATGAACAATATTTGGTATATATATATATGTTCAAATAATTTCATGGTGTTATTTAATCTATTTCATAGCAAGGTTAATTAATAATATCACTCAAAATAATTTCTGGAATATGAAAAATATATAAAAGATTATGCTATGAGGAAAAAAACCTTTCATGGGATGAGATGAGGATATATACTCTTATCCTTGATAAAATATTAAATGCATTATAATTTTATTCTAATGTCTTCCCACCATTACAATGTGGATATCCAGACAAATAAAAATTTGAACTCAAATTCATAGTTTTAATTAATGTTAAACGTAATGTCAACAATTTTACCCATTAAATAGATTAATTGAACATGTGATGTTTCTTGTTGTGTTTCACTGATGTTTTTATTGTTTTGGGGCATCCCATTTAGCTCTCTCTCGATAAATGTAAATGGTGTCATCTATTAATGCATTATCAAGAAGAAAATTCACTAACTAGGCTATAATTAATGGTGAATCATCCCAAGTTCACATTTATCACTGTAACATGGATCCATAGATGTACATGTTCATGATAATGACTACTAGATTTCCACAATACTAATTATTTTTATCACTCACCTAGTGTTTTTAACTCCATGATGTGATTGTTCTATTTCAGAGGTATAATTGTCATTATTCTATTCCATCCATCGAGGTGGATGAAGAAATTATTTAGAACCAAAATTCTTATAGGTATTACCTTCAACAATATGCTAATGAGAAATATGTTTCTCCTTTTGTAATATAAAACATCTTCATATGTATCTCACATGACTAAATAAACACATGTCTTTCTTACATTAGTTAGATGAAGGAGAGCGTTCAATATATACTGTGAACCACCTATGATCTATCTAGGATGGTTCCTATGAAATGTAAGTTCCATAACCAGTTGTCATACCGAATTCGTCATGATGTAGAAGATTCATATATCACAAAATCAATTATCTATATCAAGGAACCCAGTAGGATTTCATTTCGTGGGTTTTCCTTGGACCTATCCCATGATTAATATAATTCCATATATCCACCAACAACTTACCCACCCAGTAGAATACATTAAGAATTACTTGAATATGATTCTAAATCAACCACCATATGTAGACTCAGATCATTCCAAAATAGACCATTATTGATTTTTTAGTTTTAATATATATGATGTCGGATAACAATTACCACATTTAAGGTCCTCCCAGTACCAATAAACCTAATAATTGATTTTTTGGTCTTCAACATATCTAATATCTCTAGGATAATCCCTATGGTAGGAAAAATACCAAACATAGAGGATAGCCCCAAGGAAAAAATTAAACAAGTAATTGAACAAGGTTGCAGTCTTTATAGTCATACACAATTTGGCTGCCATATAGAAAACTCCCTGGAATACTCACTATGATGCTCATATATCTTGAAATATGATGAATGGTTATGGAGACCTTCTTAATAGTGAGTCATCATCTTATAATCATCAACACATGTGATGTCTGTCCAATTGGAATGGTACTCCCTTCATTGAATATATCATTAATAACACACCAATAAGTAAACATTCACTGAATAAGGAGGCCATCCCCATAATTTTTATTTACAATAAAATGTGGTCCTATACATGTTAAAAACTAACAAACCAGCAACCATAGAGGAACTTATCATAGTGATTGAGACAATAGGTCTAGACTTCATCCCCATGGTATATGTCATAGTTACCTATCCATAAAAAGATATATAGATAAATAAAATAGCATCCCCATGATTGAAAATTAATATAATTTTACCATAGAGGCCCTCCCCATGGAGTTCATGTAAAAAACTTGAGTGAAGGTCCTACACATAAAGAATGATATAAAATAAGTAGACATGGTGTTCCTCATTATAGTTTTTCTGATAGTTCTTCTCATGATTATTAGTATTCTTAACATAATATTCTTCCCCATGGTATGATGATTTTAAATATTTCCACAAAATGAGTCATTACAATGCCTGAAATTATCTACACAAATAACTCCATAGTCATTCAGTAGCATTTTCCCAACCAAAGGGAAAATTAAGGAAATCGTTATTATTACTGACTCCCTACTAGCATAAATCCTCTAATATAACATATGATATTAATGAAATAGATGGAAAATAACCATTATCATGATATTGTGTTGTAGAATATGAGAGGAATTTTGAAATTATATGAATGGAATTAGATTGATATAATATTTTATCCCGATTCTATCCCATGAAGACATATTAGTGTGATATTCTCGGGATATAAAAATGTGAATCAATCCATTATCTTAAAATTAATGTATGTAAGACCGTATATCATATCAAATACATGCACATTCTCTATGAGCGTTGCATTAATGGAATCAATGAATTGGATTAACAGTGTCTCTATGTTGACATGAGTACCCATTTAGAGACTTACAATCACAAAAGGGGAAACAATTTGATTTGATCAAGAAGTACCACCTAAATGGTTTTCTTAAACGTTCCTATAAAATTAAAAATGTTTCATCTAATATATACATCATAGTATTAAAATATTATGGATATCTTTACTACATCTATTTTTGTTACAATAAGATTCATTAGGTAGTGAAACTTATAATATCAATTTTTTTAGATTATGGTCCTAGGAATTGATATGAAAGTCAATGAGTCAAATGAAATCCAATAATTATAAGAGTTCATAAATGATTAAATTGATGGAAATAGGGTTTTGGAAAACCATTTTTTCCTCTTCCACCACCCCAACGACCATCAAGAATAGATAAGGTGTAGATGAGACAATGTCTAAACAAGGTCGATCACAAAAAATAAGGATTATGAAATCTATTCTTCCCATAATGATAAATTATATATTTCATAGATTATGATCTTCCCTTAATTATTCTTATATTATGTTTTCAAGGTGTATATTTTTGATTCATTTCCTTTATCTGGAGATTTTAATAAAACTTTTAGGTGATTCACTTAAGACAACAATTAATGACTAATTTATTACTTCCTCTAAATAGGCTCATAAAGAGATTAAATTAAATCCCATAGGAGTCAAAATACCAATAAAAATTTTATTATGAAAATGAGAGTGTAATATTTTAAACTAAACATCAAATGACACTAAAATAATGATAAGATTCATACCACATAGACACAAATGATGATTTGATCTATCTATCAGGATTCACATCATTTAACGTTATTTATGTGAAACCAATAGATGACGAAAAGAAGGATATTCTAATGTGTCTTTTTAGGGTGGATTTTATTTTGATGTTGACATGGGTCAATGTTTGATAATATCGTTCCATTTCTCAACATTAATGGTTTACTCCTAACTATTGATCTTTGTTAGGAATCCTCTTTCCACCTAATAAATGGGATTATATCAAGGAAAAAAGGGAATGATGTAGATATATTTCTAGCCTAACTATTTCTCAATGAAAATGAGATTATTTCAGATAAAAAAATTTCATAGTATGATGATGATTTCGAGAAGTTAAGGAAATTGAACATATATTTAGTTTGATGAAACATCCCCATTGATAGAAACTTTTAGGATTGAATAATCATGCCTCAACTGAATATTCCTATATAATAATAGAAAATTTATTGATAAATATGGGTAAATTTAAGAAAACTAGTCGACCTAGTATAATAATATATTAATTATATGACATCGACACTAGGTTATTATCATGAATTTCTTCTATAGGAAAACAATTGGAATATTTTCATGTGATTTACCCAATATACACTCGAGAATGTTATTATCCATGAGTATTTAAAGGTTGGGAATATCAGTTTTTACTTATAATTAATATTTGGATTAGAAAACGACTTTAAAATATTCATTGATCCATGAAATATTTTATTTACTTTAAGGAAATCATGTAATGCTAACATAAACCTATGAAATTAGGAAATAGTCCTTATCCCGGGTGAATTGATTTAACTCCACATCTACCATACATTGGGAATAATACCTTTAAAATATCATTATAATTTTAGATTTAGTGAATTATTTTAGGTATTTTAGTCTCAATGTGGTCATATTTTAGAAATGTAAGAGAAATAAATAAGTAGTCTTACTCACCTTATATATGCATACATTGAATGAATGTTTTTTTTAAGTTTTGTAATCATGTTTATAGATCCTTTTCATATATTTATGACCTTAGATGAATTTTTCTCTCTTATTTTAGTTTAATATATTGTGGGGATACCATAACGTACCTCTAAAATTTAAAAAACATAAAAATGAGAATATTTTAGACATTATATTTGGGATAAAATTATTGATCTATTTCTTGAACATGTATCAGAGATAAGAGAAGTCTCTAGAAATTTGTATCTATAATCTCTTTGATGGTTAAAAATATCACTCACCACATTGAAGTAAAATGGTGGATTTTAGGAATTATCTATAGTTTCATTATGATTCGATAATTTATATTACCATTATAATGCTAAATCTTGTGTATCATACTTAACAACTGTAAAAATGTATCAAGAAAGAAACCAAGTCTATCACACTTAAATCATAATTTTTTCTGACTCTTAATGTTTAGCATACAAACTTTAACATGTTTCACCCATCCAGTAAACAAAAAAATATATATTTAATACAATTTTATGGAATATAATCGATTAAACACAATGGATTGGAAGGAAAAAATTTTATTCCATAAAAAAAATTATGTCTTTGGTAGTTAAATTATCTCCTTAGAAATGAATATTATTAAAATATGATAAGTTAAAATACTAAATAATATTTCCATTGTTAATCAACTAGGTTGTCAACCTAATCACCAGATACTAGGGAATGACATCATGGATTCGTTACTCTTCAATGAAATGATAATAAAAATGATAGAAACATGAAATTTTTCATTGTGGAATCCTCCACTATATGTGAAATCACCATACCTATAGCCCCAAACAAATGGGTAAAATGATAGGAATCCCCATATTAAAATGTGAAAAATTCAATTATTAGATAACAAGAAGATTGATCAATCTTGTTCTTATTATCCTTATGGAATGACTGAGTATTCTATTAATGACCCTAATTCCACATAATAACCATAAGGTGGAATATTCATCTTCTTATATCATAAAAATCTTTTGAAATATATTTTTATGATATGAAACATAGGAAGAAGACCATATAACCACTCCTAAGATGGTCTAGACCCTACATGACTTACTTTTTTGATTGTTTGGAGGATTGGAAATTCCCCACAAATAGAATTTTAAATTAATGAATATATTGATTATGAAAACCCTATAAAAAATAATCAATCATACCCCTTTAATGATTAATTTTGTTTTAATTATGTACAGTTACCCGCAAAAAATCATGGAAGAGCTTGTAGAGGTCAAGGAAGGGGTGGCTGTACTGGGAAACAATGTTTATGGATTTTTCACGTAAGGATCATATATTGGACAAAAACATAAGGAAATGTACCCCTATTATCTTCACACTAAAATTAATATGATTTGAATTCCTCTGGAGCTCATTATAATCCAACTATATTGGTAGATTGATTTAAAGGAAATTAGATAGAATGTTGACCATGAATCCTTGAAATTCCAACTAATCGTCTTCATCATGTTAATAAATACATTCTTAATTCCAAACTAGGAATTGAGTATTGATCAAAATCATCTCTAAACTCTTGTAATAATGTATATATAAATCAACAATAATGGAATCAAAGGCTTCTACCCCAGAAACAATCCTTTGAAATAAATATTCACATCCACTACATGAGATTTAATTTTAAATGAACCCTATATATAAATGGAACTATCAGATTATTTGACTATTAAAGATAATATGAGTTTAGGATACTTGTGGATTCAGATAATACATATATTATAGAAATAGGTTATGAGTTTTATCTTATTATTTTTTATTTAATAATTCCAAATAATTTCCTCACATGATCACAGAAGATATATACTTGTTTTTAACTATGTTTATGATGTAAATATTCACCAATTTGTAGAGTATAATGGATATTTATTTATTTTTATCATCATATTGTCTCTAACATTTTTCATAGATACTGAAATTGATAGGAACCCTCTATTTTGATAATATGAGGATATGAAAAAAATAGGAAGATACCATTCGAGAGGATCATAATAATATCCCTATTATGAGATCTCATTTCTAGAAAATAATTCCTACTATCACACCAAAGATTTAGTTTCAATTATTTGTTTAAGAAGTTAAATGTTTAAACTGTGTAAAGAACTGTCTACATCATACAAATTATTCATGAAATATTCTCTTTCCTTGCAGGCCCGACTACTCAATGTTCAAAACACCCCATTTGAATAATTGTAATCCCAATACAACCACATGGGTTGTTATAAAGGTTAGTGTAAGTATCTATTGTCGAGTGAATCAACCTATATTGATGTCCCTAATTTCCAAAAAGGCATTCATATCATTCCATGTAGATGATTAATGATTTATTTCATGTTTTCCATCAACTTAATCAATGAAATCATTCCAGATATTGTGATATATCATGTAGTGATGGCTAATGATTTGGAACCACAGATATCCTTCCTCCCAAGTAATGGTTAAGAGGATGCATACATTTAACACACACTATAAAAAACAATAGAGTGACATTCATAATTAATTTAAATCATTATGGGGTTTCAATACCTCTTTTTTATGGAATTTACTTATATTTGTAAAACAAATTAATGTATCTTTGAGTGGACAAATATGAACCCTAAAAGGAGAACACATGGTTTAAAAAACACCCCACCCTCTCATATGGTTTTCATTGTTCCTGATGAACCACAAAACATTTAATTTCCAATTTAATTATATATTTTATTTTGAGAAGGGTAAGGTTTCCAATTTTAATTGTTGAATTGGCGGACCATCATATTTAAAACAACATAAATAGTTTATATCATAATAGATGCCACAAAAATATTTTATATAATTCATACAATATTAGAACATCTTCCCATTGGTATAAGGACAAAGGTAACAAATTCAATATTTTTAATTCATATTAAAACTCATTTTACTCCCACACATTTTTGAATTCATTACGTTCTTGGTTGTTTTTTAATTTGAGGAACATTTTATTAGATTGTATAAGTATTTATTAAAATGTTGATGAAATTTAATGTAAATGATCTATTTGATATTTGTCATATATTAAATGTACATCAAATGAAAATTCCCTGTTATATAATTTTGACAATAATGTTTTTACTGTAACAGTGATGGGGAGCGGACAATGTTCTTGGCTAGGTAATATATTGTTCTCTATTAACTATATATATGGCTTGTTTTGAAGATAATGGTAAATTAATAAGCCTATAATTTATATATATCATCTTTCGATGTCATCGAATATATTTTAATTTATTTATTTAATTATATATCCATTCGTTAAATATTGTGACCAATAGATCAATATTTTTATAGGAGTGGAAAAATTATATTATCAAAGGTCTATACATGATCCATAATATCTTTAGATGATACATAATGTATTTTCCCTCACTTGATTTAGAAAATATCCGAATATAATTTATGTTGCATGACATATTAGATCATTGAGAAAATAAATTGTTATAAAATAATAGTGTATGGAATAGAGTATGATATTTTGGAAATATGTATAATTTTTAGGTGATATATAACAAATTTGCATGTTACATAAGTTATTTTTCATTAAATGTGAGGAAAAATATGGATGCTTAATATTTCAAAGCTGGTAAAATATCAATAATTATAAAATGTAGAAATTTTTGAAACATTTTCTAATAATGTGTACGATCCCAGGATAATATTTAATATATATTTGAATTGGCAGACATGGATACATAATATTATATACCTAGACACTATATAGAATATATAATATTTTTAAAGGACCATAATGGAACACATTCTATTTTTTATTGGAGGAATTTCTGAAATTATCACATGTATGATATATTTCATATAAATGTTATAAAACATGATACCGGTATCATATAAGTTGAAGTAATTTCATGATGATTATTTTTCATGTTTCCATGCTACTACTGATTAAGTTTGGTCCACAATGTGGATATATTTATTCTTCCAAGGAATGATCTTAGATAATTTTGGACATTAAATTATTTCCAAATCATTTGTTTCTCATATAATTATTTTATAATAATAATTAACATTATATTAATTATATTTTTATTGAATTAATAGGGGAGTCTATATTTCCCCATAGAATGATAGATATATAAATAGATATAATAATTCAATACAATAAAATTTTAAGAAGTAAAAATTAATATTTAGAATATTCAAATAAATAGTAGATATCTAAAGGTATTTATCTAAGGATAATATAATAATGAATCAATATATCGAAATAAGATAAGATTGAGAAGTGTTAGTGTTCTTCCTAGAATGTTGTTTTAGTTCGATTTTTCATGAGTCTTATTTTATATTTTGTAATAGAGATGTAATTTTTATACATATCATACCACTTCTAGTAATTATAAAACTTTGTGGTAATATCCCTAACTAAGTGATTCAGGGTAAGGGGACCCAATGTATAAAGATTGTGATTATGATATTAATGAATTAAATGTATTCTTTTGTAATTCGATTTTTGAGTTTAGTAGTTTCAAAATAGTTTCTATGTGATTGAATTCTAGTTGATTATTCATGATTTTTATGTAAAATAATGTTTTATGATCGCATATCTAACTTCATTCAATTATGTTTATATACGACATAATAGGATTAGACGAGTGGTTAGTGTCTTTCAATTTTTGCCCTGCAGGGGAGGATATTGAATTTTTTTTAATTATATACGATCCCCAGAAAATGAGTGGGGTTTTCTAAGTAGTTTAGGGGTTCTTTTCTATATCATTATCAATTGTCATAATTCCACAACCATATAAATGAGTGTTGAGCTTGTAGCGACTATTCAAGGTTGATCCTCACCATTTATCTCTTATTATTCTTATTGATGCTGAAATTGTGGATTATTTCATGGATCACATTATATAAAAATGATGAAATATATTTATTAAATTTTTTGAGTTAAAATTAGTATTATATCCTTATACTCATCTATACTTATCACTTTTGATAAAATAAATTTATTCAAACTATTTTCAATGTCTCATTAAATAAATTCCTTAAAACCACTCCCATTAATGAATTACGATATCTAATGGTTTTTCACCACTTTGTGGTGATAAAATAGGGTTCCACAAAAAAAAATATAAGAACATATCCTACACTACTTGTTTATCAAAATAATGATTTTGGGTCAGAAACACGGTGTTACTATTCTGGAGGAGGTGATATGTTCCTATATTTAAATTTTCATGACCCTCTCCAAAGACAACAACCCATTCTCTCATGATCCTTAGATTAAAAGTAACTTACCATAAACTCCTAGGAAATAATATTTTTAGACTAAATTTTAGGAAATTAATATAATAAACTCCATTGAATCTCAATGTGATCGTTGTGAACATGTCACAACAGTCAGAAATCTAAACCATAATGTTAGAGATAATTGCACACATATTATTATTAATTAAAACTACACAATTTGATTTCATTATTTCAATATATTAATTTAATTAAAAACAATAATATTCTAAATTCTACATATATTTTTTTGGTTTGTAGGTTAATTACCTTTTACAAGCAGCAATGAATTTTTCTGGACCTACTATACTTTATCATTTTTATGATTTTTTGGAGAGCATGTAAAGTGGGGAGCCTTCTGATTTTCATTCGAAGGGGTAACTAATTATTATTTTAATTCTTATATCGAATGTAGTCAAATGATAGAGATTAAATACATAAGAAATTACTCTGTTGTTTTTTCACTACATCATGGCGTACATCCATCATAAAATAAAAATACGCCATCAGATAAGCATAAATGGTAACCTTATATAAATACTTGAAATGATTTTGAAAAAATTGTTTATGGTGTCCCATAAATCCATTGATTTGAATGAATTTATAGTATCTTCTTATAAATTCAATATCTATAGGGATATAAATATAATATATGAATTATCAAGAGGATATCCACTTGAGAAATAAAATGTGGAGGGTGGCATAATTATTGATAAAATAACTAAAATTTATCAACCAATTTGTTGATGATATAATCAAATATGATATATACATGAGTGAATATCTTATAAAACAACCATACTAAAGTCTAATCATGAGGAACCTACCATTCAATTTTTCCAAATGCCTCTAAATATGTTCAAATAACAATAAGAACTAGTTGTGGTATTTCATCTATTCTTATGTATAAACAATTCTACTAAAAAATGTGTTGAATTATCGGGTACTGAATGGTATATTGCTACGAAACATAAAAATAAATTTTATCAAACAAATTAATGATATAAAGACCCCTAAAAAGTAAATTATGGATTTATTTTTCAATATAATCAATCCCGGTCCACTGGAAATAATACCAAGAGACTCCACAATTCTAAAATATTTACAATTTTCCTCAAAAGTAAAAGACATATAAACACACATTCATTAGAAGAATGTAACTGAACAATCATCAATCAATTCTTAAAACGTATTAGATTGAAAATAAATTTTATAATTTTAGGACTATAGAAATGGGGTGAATGTATTGAAAAACCATCATGTAATACTTGTTGAAAAAATATTTAAAACTCTAGAAAACTTACAAGAACAACAATTTAAAAACAATTATATTAATTTAAAATGACTATAAAATAAAAATAGAGAATATATTCTCCACATTATAAAAACTAATTCCATTAATAATAATCCTAAAAATAATAAACAAGATTATAATGAATCTTAATATTACATTGATAACTATTATAGAGTGTAGGAAGACAATGAAAGTGTGTCTTTTCATAAAAATGGAAAATAAGAGAAATTAGCACCCTTTAAGAATATTTTTTTGAAAAAATATACCTTAAACCACTCATTCCATCAATAAGGATATAATTTAAAAAAAATACAATATTCGAAAATTCAAATGGATATTCTGGGATCATTCCTATATATAGAAATCAATATAAACATTATTGATGGTCTAAAAAATTCCCAATAATTTCTCTGAGGCTTAGAGAACTATACCCCCAAAATAAATTACTTTATTGAAATGAAAGATTGATATTAAGAAGAATTGTTTCAATGCTGCTAGCACCATATATTTTTACTAAATTTTATTATCCATGGACATTTTATTGGAATTATTCCATTAGTTATTTTATTCATTCATGAATAATTATAAGGTAACGAAGATTATATATATGTATAGCCACATTCAATTTTTATTTCATTTATAGGGTGATGAATCCCACAAGATTTGTTGTTCAAAATTCAAATACATCCAATGTATTTCATGAAAGAATACAATAATTTGTTTCATTTTGATTATTGAATAAGATATTCTGAACGAACTTCTATGTGAAGAGAAAAGAGGATTTTAGGACCTTTTCATAATGACACATCATCCAGTGTAAAACATTAATAATGATAAAAATCAAAATCAAAATTTTTAAGAATGATTTCTCAATATATATATTTTTAGAAATTTGTTCACTTTAAATTTGAAATTCCATTAACTTCCAATAAAAATATCATTAATATTTTATACATTCACATAGTAAATTAGCTAATACTAATGAAGAATTTAGTATTTTAAAATATATTTTGTTTTCAGTAAATTATTTATGGGTTGAGAATAAATTTATAAATAATTTATAAGAAATATAATTCAATGTACATCCATTTGAAGATGTGGTAACCATTAATTTTATTAATGGATTTGATAATATTTTCAATTGTAAAGTAGTTGGAATTTGAAATTATATATAGGAATATAGTGTTATAGACACAAGTAATTCAAATTAAATTTCATCATTAGTGAATCAACCAAATATAATGTTAAATTACAGTCCTAATAAATTAATATATTTTATTTTAATAAACAGGTTTATGATATGGGTAATAATGTTTTACAATGTATATCATAACCAAGAAAATTCCTAGATAATTTGTAGGGAATATTTCCAATAAATAGATGTAGTTTATATTATATCTCTTGGATAATACAAAAAAATATAAATGAACTGAATTTTTCTTGATTAAGATTAAAAATAAAATAGAAATCACCATATAATAATTAACCCTACAATTATATAGAAAGTTAAAAGTATATTAAAAAATATATATCAATTTGGAATAATCATCCCAATTTCTAACCATAAATGGGACAATCCAATTCACATGGTTCCTAAGAAAATTTTAATAAATGAAATTAAGAATGAAAAATGTAAAATAATACATATAAGTTTCCAAAATAGTAATAGTATCCATATAGAAAATCATATTCTAAACAAGGTCACTAGGAAAGATAATTTTCTTATTCCCTTTGTCGATCAAGTTCTAAAATTATTATCACATAAAATTCCATAATATCAACTCTATTGGATTTTAGGATTCTGATATGTAACTATTAAACAATACTAATATGACAATAACACATTTTAATGTACCATTAATACCAATACATATAGAATAATTTTATTTAAATTTTGTAATTCAATGGGATTATTTAAAATTTTCATGTCAAGTATTTTATTTGAGAATATAGAAGCCCCCTTCAATATGGTATATAATAATTCAAACCATGGAGGTAGATTAGTGATTAAATATAGGATATAATGTAGAAATAATTTCATTGTACTTGTTTCCATAATATTTTCTGATACCAAAAACCATTACACTAAAAATGGTAAATCAAATTTTTATAGTTGAATTTAGATTTGGATAAATTAAAACCATATTTTCATAGACCCAAGATAATTATTTTCTATGATAATGGGATGGTTAAAAATATGATGAATAATTTATATTTCCCTCCATGGTAGATAAGATTGATTTTTGTTCCCCATGATTTTAATTTATAGATCAAGTAAATTAATTGAGTTGAGATTAATTTGAAAGTCCACTTTTGTCGTCTTCCCCGTTGATCTGAGGTAGGAATTATAAATAATTATATATTATATAAAATAATTCTATGAGGAATAACAGTATTTTATTAAATAACTCGTATAATTCTCAACTGATATGGTCATATTTTTAGTATGTTGTCAATCCACCTCTCAGCTAAACAAAGAGTAGACCCATTGAATCAAATATCAATTACAATTTATATTTTGTATAATCCATATCATTGTAATATCATTAATTATTATTTCATTAGGATTAGTCTTCTAAAGAGCGAGTCACCTTCAATCTAAGTGTTATCACACAATCTTCCTTAAGATGTTATATTAGACCTCAATAAAATAGTATAACTTTTTTAAAATATGTCATAAAATGGGACACTCTATTTAATGATTCCAATTCATTTTTAAGAAGTTTTAGTTGTGTTTATTTAGAGGTAATATATTTAGTAGTTGATAAATTAATCCATGATAATTTATGTTTTTTCAAATTTTTCAATTATAGAGAATATATTTTATGGGACCCTTTCTCATATATATTTGAAATTTTTAAATAATAATAGTAATGGTATATGATTCAATGTTGGTGGAATAAAATTATATCAAAACTAATTATTATAAAGTCTTTTTTTATTTTATAGAAATAAAATATTTTATAAATTTAGAATCCTATGTGAAATCTGCAATGACAGATGAGTTAATTTTTTCAACATTATTATAGAACCTTATCTGAGAAACAAATTATTACATCATTTGACATCAGAACAGAAACAAACATAAAATACTTGAAATGGTGTAGTTTTAAATAGGGGGAATAAAAGAATCCTTGAAAATTATTTCAATACAAATATTAATTGTGTTATAAAAAGGATATAAGACACCTTATGGGATTATAGAAAAACACATTAGATGGTAATTGGAATGTGTCCATTTTTTCTGTTATATGATAAGATTTTTCACTTAATTATGGTGTATGAGAAATAAACCTAATTGGTAGTCAACTAGGAGAATCTTGATTCAGATAAATATGGTAAAGTGTGGACACTACAAATTCAATAATTGAATGCAATTAAAGTCGAAGAATTTTAATTTTCAATAATTATAAGGAGTGGACTAGCATGGACTATATAATGTTAATTAAAAATTATAATCCCATCAATAGGATCAAGTAATGGTTTATAACTCTATAGTTGATAACATGTTATGGATTCTTTTATCTATATTCTACAGTCATTTAATTATAAATAATTAATAACTATTTATTATTGTATAGATAATTAATGATGGAGAAGATAACATATTCACTATTAATGGGATCATTCTGAAGAAGTACCATGGAAGTCTACCATAAGAACCAATTGATGATATCACACTCCTCTAACTATTCAACCAAATGAAACATTTATTTTTTTCTTTCCCAAACACTAGTTTTATTTACATATTTTAGTAAATGATATTTAAACTATTATATATGATATAATGAACTAAGGAATTTTTATCATTTCTGAATGGGAAAGGGAACTCAATTTAGTTTATATAATTTAAAATATTCATTTGTTTTTTTTAATTTTCATTAACATTAGATATAAATTTTATGTTTTTCAAAACAATTTATTCTCAATTTGAATAACTTCCAAAAACATTAACATATTCAAATTTTAAAAAACTACTTTACCATTGAATTCAAATAAAATGAAAATGAAAATATTCATATTAACACATTGAAATTTTTGGATATTCTGGAGAAGATCAAATATTTTTTATTTTAATTTCATGAAATAATAAACTATATTAAATATTCTATCTAATAAAATATTGAGGGAATTTATACATATTTTTTAAAATTAACTCTTTTAATGAGATAATGAATCAATATTTGATTATTCGGACTGAACTAGGATATTAAATAAAATCATATATAATTAAGCACTTTATTTTTTAGATGATTGTGTTATTATTTTGGTTATTGTATATATTTATAATTGAAATTATATTATTTCTTAAAAATTTATTTGAACCTTAATAACACCTATAAACAAAAAATTAACTTATTTTGTAGTAATAATGTAATCACAAAATCTCTATCTATATATCTCTATAAGTTTTTAGATGGTTATGGTTAATTTCAATTATTGGGGAGGGTTCTGGCTTATATGTAATTACGATGTATGGGTACTATAATGAATTTTTTTATATTTTGTTCTATTAAAGATACACGGTAAAAATTTCAAAATTTATTTATAAATTATCTAATAATCACTATGTTGAATAAAATGGAAGAAAAAAAAACATCCAAAATGGGGAAATTAATCTTATATAATTTCTTCAAAATCAAATACTTGTATATATATCATCAAATTTCATATATGAGAAACAAATAATAAAGGGAAATAGAAAAGAAATTTTTTTTATTACTGTTTAATGCTACATAATTCCTTATATATTCAATGACATAGGATCTGAATCAATTTAATAGGGAGAGTGTGTGAGTATTACGTTTTTCATGGAAAACTAGAAATATGGAATTTTTATTCCAATAGTTGTGAAACTATTTAATATATTATAGAATAATTCGTAATCAGAAACTACATTCCCATATCAATTTAATAACCCTAAAAATAACTTATGACAAGAACCTGTATATTACTCCTTAAGAAGAGATACCAAAACTCTATGTGCCTATGGTGAACATTGCATTAGATTACAATGAGAAGAATATTCATTTAATTTCATACATTATTTAATGATTGTATCTTTTATAAAAAATTATTCATAAATAAGTATGCGAGGATTGAAAAGTAGGAATGAATGGAATTAAATTTATATGGAAAATATAATTATGACCATTTGTATTCCATGTTGTTTTTGAGTAACATGTTAGTTTAAAAGATAACTCACATTTGCTATGTTTTGAATTTTTAATTGGTAATTTATTCAATGTTTAGTTGTTTTGGAGTCCAATGTTTATGTGTGGTGTAATTAGTATAAAAAAATAATTTTATTATATGTTTTTATCATAAATTTCATTATATTCATTAATTTTTTTTAATTCATTGACTTATTATATGTTTTTTAATTAAAGAAACATTTCATTAGATTTCTTGAATATTCCATGAATTTCTCAAAATCATGAATAAAATATATCTTCATTTTTTATGGATTAAAATAAATATCAAGATTGTGATAATAACACTTCTTAACATTTTAAAGGTAATTAATTTTGATATAATGTTGAATGATAAATGGATAATATGTTGGGACATGTAATATATTTTTCATTATAAGTAATATATTTTGTAAGGAATTGTAAAAATTGATAAATTTTGGCTCTACAATTTATATAAAACATAATTGGATGTTATATAATACATTTTTCACTATTGATTGAAATAAATTGGTAGGAGAAATATATTTTTCATGATATGTTATATATTTGGAGAGTAGTGGAAAATTTGAAACTTTATGGAAATATAAGTGATATATAACATGTTTAGATGATATTTAATATATTTCCATTATTTATTGAAAAAAAGTTACATGCATAATATATCATGGTCGACACCTAATATACATGGGTATATGAGAGGAATAAAATGAAAAACCTTATCAATGCATTTGATATTTGTGAAATATATAATATATTTATTTACTTCATAACATCATAAGAAGTTATGTTAGGAATATTATTTTTCCTTTAAGTATAAATGCTTATAATTTATATCATAGCGGGGTATAAGATATAGAATTTAGCCATGTATGGATTTTTAATACATTTTTTTTCCATGTGTAATTACATTATTTATTTGTAATATATATTTGAAGATAATGGAATGAAAGGTTTATATTTTATATACAGACATTTCCGATAATAGATAAGATTTAAAAAATTTGATCATGGTATGTGTCAGGTCCTATACATTTTTTAATTTTACCTGATCTAAAATATTCAATATTTTCCTTTACAAATGTATGAAAGTGGGAAATTTATGTCATTGATAATTTATTCGCATCAGAAATATAAATTGAATTGTTTTTAGTTGTATAATATTTTGGGAGAGGTTCATATTGCAATGATTCTTTTTGAATCATAATAATGACCTTGACACTTTTCTTCAATCAAAAAATTCCATGTCTATTATTACATAACAAGAGATTATAGACTAAACATAAAACATGTAGGATGGTATTTTAATAAAATAATTGTCAATTCAAAAGAACCACATGGATTTACCATAATAGAAATGGTAGGATTAATTAAATGAATAATATTTTTAGGATGTAGGAAATATCTGGGTTAAATTTTAGAATTAAAAGGAAAGAAATTCACGAAGGTCGACCTACATTAATATTTGAAATAAATAATCTAAATAAATATAGAATACATGGGATGATTAATTTATTAATTAGTCTCCAGAAAAATATTCATAAATTTTTGTATTTTATTTTCTCCAATTTTCTATATCTATAATTGTATGTAGTTTCCATTACTCATACCTCTGAAATTGAAGGGTGATAATATGATGGTGATTGGTATATCGGAAGGAGAAAAAACATTTAATGCATGATTTTATGTGATTAATGAATGAAATGAATTTTTTTTATTAAATATAGTTTTCCTATGATCGATATTATATTAAATGAGATTATACACCATTCTTTTATTAATGTTATTTTTCATATAAAAAAGGATAATCATGCATCTTACTTCACCTAGTTTAGTCTATATGTAGTGGAATATTTTATTATTTTTAATTGGTTTCTAGGGATTCCTAGAATGTGTGGGAATATTGTTAATTTATTTTCAGTTGATTGAGACAACCCAAAACCATTTTGGGTTTTCTTGAGTCGTTTATTGGTGGTTCATTGTCTTAGCTCTGTTTGATATGTCATAAAATATATAGAAGGCATATTTATCATGTAGTGATTATTGTCATACAGGTACCCTCTATTTCTATCAACCTATGGTGACTAATAAATAATGAGTATATTAAATAATTTATTATTTAATAATTATAAGTGAGAAATATTTCTAAGATATGGATCAAATTTATATTGGTAATCCAACCATGAAAACATCATATGTAATCAGATTTGATAAAGTAAAAGTTTTCAAACTGTTTTCAAAGGCAGTTAAACTGAATTCCTCAAAAATAATTCCATTTATCATAATTATGAAAAAGAGTTTTTTTAAATCCCTTTATAAAGATAACATGGTTCTCACTATACTATATTAATAATAACTTAGGGTTTTACTAAAAATAGTCACATCCATGATTGTTTTCTCAGACACCAACTAACTTCATATTTACATGAATATGAATTCTCATGGATGAGATACAAAAAGAGGGGATCCATATTATAATATGTCCTTATATGGGCCTATAAATTGATCTAACATTAATTAAAGTGGTGATTCAAAATTATATCTTGAGTGTGGATCGGTTTTGACTATTTTTATTTGTTTTCATAGCTATATATTTCCTCCAAAAATATTTTTGGTTTTTTTCTCAAGACATCAATATTAAATTTATCTTCCATTTTCTCCTTAAATTGAATAACTGAGTTCTGTATGTTCGAATTATTTATATATTATTCCCGAACCCCCTAACTGCTAACCTTATGCTCGACTGTATTTGGCCTTTAATTCCAACACATACTTATTTTGGACCATCGTCCTAATTATGAATTCCATGATTATACTACTATTTAGTACCTTTGATTTAGGAACTAGTATCCTTGATGATCACTAATTTCTCATGGCCCTTTTTAATATGGTATTACGTATGTATGAAAAATCATTGCTTCCTCTATTTCATTATTTTTTTTACCAAATTATCTCCCACCTCATAGGACACATTCTTTCCATTTATCTATCATTATTAACATATATATCAAATCAAGAATTTATTAGAATTTTTTTATGAGATTAGTGATGATGTTTAATTACAGGTACCAAATATAGAGGTTGTATACATGGTCAATATGATTATATCCTCTTAAAAATGATTTCTATGGGGTTTCAGCCTGATTATTTCACTTTTTCCAACACTCACCACCGTCCATTCAACATGTTATTCTTCTGTGATTTTAGCCAATATATTATAAAATGTTTTCTTCATCTTGATGTTAAAATAACCCTTCTATGAGCCTATTGGATCCACAAATGGCCCTTTTCGTTTAATTCAAGCTATAGGGTAAAGAACAAGATCATGAGTCTCCTCTATTTTATCAAATTAAAGATCCATATCCTTATGATTGTGAAGTGATTTTAAATTTAACCCATTCATAGGTGTAATCAGTTTTCTATTAAATGTATTTCCATTCATATTTTAAAATATGACATATTCAACATTCTGTTATTCTATGAACCATCGTAGTATCATATATATCTCTTCATCATCTCATTTGAGAACTCCATGACCATGATGATTGTAACTAACCAAAAAAACCTTTCATTGATAATGATATAAACTTTTCAAATGTGACAAAAAGGTTTCCATACAAAATACTATGACAACCACATAACATGTTAGAACACATACATACCAAATCACCGTTTATGTTTATTGTTCTGGATAATTATCTACAACTATTAACAACTTGGTTTCATAAGAAACTTATTCATAAAGATCAAAAACATATCCAAAAATACCAATATTTTATTATTAAAAAAATTGTTTTCAAAATCATCCATGTTAAATCATTCAAGAAAAAATAGATTTAACATATTTACTCATAACCACGAATAAAGAAGTATAAGAAAAAAGTGAACACAAATTCACCTTAAGGGTAAAAATATAATATATCAATTCATGAACATATGAAATCATAAAATTATAATAAGTATTGTGATCATGAAAAAATTTAAAAATTATACTCCATATATCATTGAATAAAATATTTATTCATGGAATAAACCGTGGAACATAATAAAGCAGAAATCATAAAACAATCAAAAAATATGATCCATGAGTGTATAAATAAGGATATGGATTTATTGGATAACGAAAATAAAATAAAATAATATTGATATAATTATAGGATCATTTCAATGAACATTATAGTGGAAAACTGTTTTTAATAAAATGAGTTCACACCCCTTCTTGCCATCTAATTTTGAACCATGATTACATCATGTTCCCCCCCTATATTACTGAACCAAATTATTTCATCCTTCTAGTCCTGACTATACAATGAGATATAAATATTCAGAATATCCATTAGAGGGAAATATAGGTCTCACACATCAAATAATTAAAACCATACATATGTGTTCAAATTAATATATATCAATCATTATATTAGAACCCAATAAATTACATGAGTTTCATAAACATCAGTCCATTATAAGATAACCCATGGAAAAGAGATGGGTTTTTATGAATATTCTTCCATAATAAAAATAAACCAAACTTATAAAAAAATGGATACTATACATTAATAATTAACCTAGTAAATCATCTGTAGCATTAAATAATGTTATCATATATGGAAAATAATATTTAAATATCACTAGATATTACTATTGAAAAATATCATTTTCATATCATAGTCATTTATTTTTATGGATGAAAAAATTTATAAAATAAATAATATTATTAAAAATATACCATTTTAAACATATATATGACTTACTAAATAATTTAAAGAATCATGATATTATAAAACACTACTCATGTTGTGTATGATAAAAAAATTACATCTGTATTTTTTCTGGAAACATCACAATGTACCTTATTTAAAAAAATTATAATAAATATTATTCTTTAATACTATTATGTAAAATGTAAATCATGGCTAAAAACGAGTTTGAAATATTTAATAGAATATATTTAACAACCATTTTGAAAACAAATTTAGAAAACAAAAAATAGGATGAAATAAAATTTCCCAGTGAATATTTTTACATAAATAATCTCTTATAATGATGAGATTATGAAATAACCCTTACCATTCTATAATAAAGGAAATATTATGCACAATGATATAAATAAAATTATATGAATATGTAAATACTATATTATTTTGGATAAGAATCATAAAATAAATTCATGGTCTGTATTTTTACCACAGAAAAGAAAAATGTAACGTATAAATCATGTGTCCCCCACCAATAAAAGTGAGACAAAATCAATTAAAAATATCATACCATTGAATTGGGTGTTAATCAAGGGAATCAAATATGTGTATTGACAATAAATAAAAATATAAACATTTAATTACAATATAATATAAACAACATTATTTCCATATATAAAGGTAGAATGACATAATCAATGAAATAATTGTTTAACCTAATGTATCAAATGTTTTATTAAAAATTCTATTACCTCATGTATAAACATTACTCATTCATTTTTAATCCTAATGTAGAATAAAAATGGATTTATTATAAATTTATTCCATATACATATATTTATCAATCCTTTTTATGATTTATTTATAACATCTTTTCACATGCCTATTAATAATGTTTTATTGTGCATTTAATATCAGTGTCTTTATCTTATAAACGGTGAAACATAGATTTCTATTTTAAAATCTTAGGATGTCAAATTCTCCCGAATTAGATAAACTTTTCCAACATTATTTAAGCTTATTTTCTAAAGACAATGGTAGAATTTTCAAGATATCATTATTGCAATTTCACATTAGAAAAAGGGTAAATAAAAAAATCTCATTAGAATGGGAAAGAGAATATTTAGAGGTAAAAAATATTGTTCTGATTAAAGAACTATAACTAGAATGTAATAATATTGACATTAGAGGTAATTCCAACCATTATGTTCGAATGGAGAGTGATAATGAACATGGTCTTTAGAATGATAACCATCACAAACCATCAATATATAATGTGTTAAAAACCTTTTTATTTCTCCAGAAAAAAAGAAAATGGATAATGTTTTTTTTATAAAATAAATTCACTAATGTTTAGGAATAATTTTATTTCATATAGTAATAAAAGAAGGAAATATAATTTCAAAAAAAGTAGAGTTTTGTACATTATTAAATTTCAACCATGAACTCTTCTTTTTCCCAAAATATGAGTATTATAGAAGCATTTATATACCTGAATCATTATAATATTCTTACATGGATCACAAAATCCATAAAACAATATCTATCTATTATCACTTTAATTGTGATTTAATAAAAATCAAAATGGTTAGTTTATGATAAATTAATCATCCAAAAATAATAACCATAATATCAGTAATACAAAAAGATCAACACATATCAATAAATTAATAATTATTCTCAAAATTATTTAATAATAGGATTGTCACTCAAAAAATATGAAGGATTTGATCCCTTAATCTTCCAATATAATTTTTAAAATTTATATTCAAATAACACCAGTCACTCTTAATGTCTGATACCAAAGAGAAATTTCTATAATAATCTTCATGATATGCTATCCATTTCTATATGTAACTTGAATCACCATAAATGTTGGATCGATATATTGATGTATATGTATATTAGATGAAAAAAAACAAGATGGGGTGAATTATAGGTTTAAAAACATTGTGTTTACACACTTAAGAAATTAGTTTAAATGATCTTAAACAAATACAATTCACAACAAATACAATTAACCACAATTGTCTTGGAAATAAATGTGTGATATGATGTAATACTATAGGAAAAGTAAATCAATTGTTTCAAAATGAATACAATAATCAGAGTAATACAATAGTGAAAGATTCTACCATAATGTGTATATAATCTATTGATACAATATGTAATATTATAATTGTAATGGAAACAATTAAAAATGAATATGAAACGATGAAAGGAAACAATACAATTCCCGTTTTTAAAACAAACTGCTGCGGAAATATAAATGTATTAAAAATCTTTTTTCCCAAAGATAAGGGTATCCTTTCACCTAGGATAAGAGGTATGTCTTACCACCACCTTGGTAATCCCTTGATAGGATGATCGGTACGTCTGTCTTGCTATCCTCACAAGCCATCGATTTTGTAGGTAATTGGAAAATATGTCTTTCAAACACTTGAAAGCCCTCAATACGAAGATCAGTAGAACTGTCTGCCTATCCTCAGCAACCCTCGATCATTATCACCTGATCGGTCACACAAAGGAAAATAATGCACTTATTGAAATACAAAGAACTAATAACGATTCGTTCATGTTTTGTAATTTCAAGGCTTTTGCATGAAGCAAGCTATAAGTCACAACATCTCTCTATAGAACTTGATAGAAGCACAGAATGATCAAAGTCAATCATTCATTATTCTCACCTTCAAATGACATCTTATTTATAGGCCTCTGGTTCTAACGGTCACATTTCTTCCAACGAACATATTTTTTTGGAAAAATCAGAGGGACTTGGATACCTGGAATTATAACGGTCATATTGAAATAGAAAACACGACATCATTTTGATTAGTTTACAACTAACTCTATGACATCATTTTGGTTAAAACAAAAGATATATGAAGATGATAAACATGAGTACGATTGAAATGTGTTGATAAAGGATAAAAAAATAATGTGATAAAAATATGAGTACTATAAGTATTAGTTAGTGTAATGTATTGATATGACACTAAGTGAGTATGATGCAAAAAAGTCAGTAAGATTGATAGAGTCAGTATGATTGACAAAGTAAATACGATTGACAGAGTCAGTACGATTGACATAGTCTATACAATTGACAAAGTCAGTACGATTGACAGAGTCGGTACGATTGACAGAGTCCGTACGATTGACAGAGTCATTACAATTAACAGTGTACGATAAGAATATATAAATACATTTGTGATTTTAGAAACAAGACATAAAAGTCAGAAGAGAACTTTTGACTAATCAATCTCCCATTTTTGGAATACACAAAAAAGAAAGTAAAACAAAAAGAAAAACTTTTCTCCCCATGAGTTATTGGAATCTCTTCTGAGTATGAAATTGAAAACAACTAAATCCCCCTTAGGTATGTACTTTCCTATGGATTGTATTCTTAAATTTTCCTTGATTTAGAAGTATCTGATTAAAACATTCTCACCTTATAAAACATTCTCCCCTTTGTGATTTACAAAAATAAAGGGGTAATATTGAGATTCCTGAAAGAGTTAGGGAAATGAAATGAAAGGAAATGTGAATGATAACATAAATCTAATTGTGATAACTAAAGTCTATAGAATTCAAGAAATGAACAAATAATGATACAACAACCCACATTTGTTTTCTCTTTACTTTTCTTTCTTGATGAGATCATGAAGAACGACATTAATCTTTTTAATTTCATTCTTGTCTTCAGAGATAGAATCACCCTATGATTTGAGAAGCTCTTGTTTATCGGCAAAAGATGATCTGGATTCTTGATAGTCTCTTCTTGAACTTGTATTACATCTTCAAGAGTATCAATTTTGTCTTGAAAATTATTATTGTCTTTATATAACACAAAATTTTTATTCTTCAACAACAATATTTAATCTTTAAAAGATGAAACCTTTGAAAACTCTATCTAAAAGACATTCATTCTATCTTGTAGCTCTTTTATTAATGGAATGTCAGCTCTATGAGTTGTTGGCATCTGATTCAGCCTTTCAATGGTTTCCTTTTCAATCTTATTGATAGAAATATCAAGATCATTTGAAAGAATACTTTAGTCTTCAATTGATATTTCATGGTCATTCACTGAGATTTCTGTTTATTATGACCACATAGACATTCGATTACATGCCTTCTTATGAGCATCCGAACTTTCAGATAGTATTTTTAAATCGGTTTCAATTGAAAATATGCTCTTTCTCAGTTATCTTACAGAACCAAACTTTTTCCTTTGATTGTTAGTGCTAAAATAAATTTCCCCTTCAAGTATAAGAAAATAAAGAATGGTCATCTCAATCCTTCTCAAAACATGAACAATGCAATAACTCTTTTTGAGAGAAATTGTGTGTTCTAAATCAGAATCCTAATCATACGAATCTAGTTCATTTGATCGGCATTATTCTTCAACTGGCTGTTTTCCTTTTTCTTTTTCATTATACTTTATTTCTTCTTCCACCTTGTCACTGATAACGATTACTTTTTCGGTATGAGAACATTGAGCGCCTTTCTTTACTTGAGAAGGAATTCTATATGGAGTTTCAAGAGATTCATCTGGAGCTTGATCGACATGAGGAATCTATTGAATATCTTCACTTTTCTATTGAAATGATTCTTCCCTACTCTTTTTTGAACTCTAAAGAAATTCCAAAATAAAATATCATTCCTCGTCTTCAACTTCTTCAACTTCATGTACTTATTTCAAAATTTTATTCCCATTATTTTTCTCTAGATGAAACATTACGATATGTTCTTGATTCACTTCTTTCGTTAGTTGAGAACTAGCCTCCTCAACCATTTTTTTAATCCTAGAAACATCAAAGTCTTGAGCTTTACTTTTCAAAAGAGTATTCCTTTTCTTTTTAGCCTGAAGATTATCGTCTACCCTATTCCTCTCAACAAAAGCTTCAGCTGGATCAAGGCCAAACTTAGGATCGCGTTCTACTAATTGTTGTCTATATTTCCTACATTTGGCAACAAAATCCTTTCTGTTTTTAGGTTTCTTATTTTTCATAGAACTGGTTTTCATATCTGACTTTAGAGGGGCAACAACAGTTGGATTATCTTCAATTAGAAAAGGTGCCAATTTATTTGGTGCTGATTGATTTTTTGCTGATTCATCTTCTACATCTATGACAAAGATCATTGAGTTTTCATTAAAACAAACATAAAACTTCTTCAACGTATTCTCACTTATCCAAGAAGGCTTTAACTCTTTCTATTTCCCATTAAAATAAATATTACATAACTTCAAACTCTCAAGAATGATCTTTGTAAGAATAGAGGGATACAAAATAAAATGGGAATTGATGGATCCAAAATTGACGTTCTTGTCTGTTTTAAAGATGTATCCCATGAGATTTACCTTTCTCATGATTACAAGATAGTGTAGCATAAAAATTTCAGAGACATTATGTGTTTCTCAATCCCCTTTCCTTAGGATAATAAAACCTTGCATCCAAAGCACCACGAACATATTATCTGGAGATAAATGAGCTTCTTTTCTCTTTTCTTCATTTATAAGGAATAACGACTTTTCATCACTTTCTTCATTAAACAGACCAACTTCCTCTGGTAGTTTATGAGAAGGAAAAAAAGAATCACCTTCTAATGAGACATTTAGAGTGTGGGCTGCTTGTTTCATAGACATTTAGATTTTTCTATCGTATACAGCAAAGTTGATCATCATATTTTTTTCGAAAACATGTTTTTGTAGAATTGACTAACTTCTTCAACAAGAATCGGATTTGAGATACAGGGTTTTCAACATAATGATATTCCCAGCCTTGAAACAAAATAATCCTCCTGATTGTTGAATCATACGTGTCAAGGATGTCCCAAGAAACTAACCTTTCTCTGAAGAATTCTTTCCGTGATAAATTATTTTAAGACAATTCGGCAGGAGTGATGGTAGAGGACTGAGACATATAAATGCAACAAATAGAAGATCGTATGGTGTCTTAAAGGAAATGACCAGAGCTTCATCATGATATATGAAAAATCGGGGTGGGTTTGGGGGGGTCTATTTATAGGCAAAAAAAGGATGACTGTTGATCTTCTACAGTTGATATTAGAAGAAAAAAAATCAATGATGGGGATTTAATGGAGAATTTAAAAAAAAATGAGAAATAATAAGAAAAACAAAAAAATTAAAGAAAGAAAGTACCAACCAGAGATTCTATGGAAATTGTTGGTTTAATAGTATTAACATAGTATAATACAATAGAAAAAATAAAGTAAAATATTTCGAGGAAAAGACAATGTTCTGTTGTGAGACTGATGGAAAACAAATCCTTTACCATAGGTTTTCAGGCAGATGGAAAACAAAGTCATTACAATGGGTTGTTAGGACGATGGAAAACAAAGTCATTACCATGGGTTGTCCAGCCGATGGAAAAAAAGTAATTACCATCATTTGTCAAGACGATGGAAAACAAATTCATTACCATGGGTTGTCATGCCGTTGGAAAACAAAGTCATTACCATGGTATTTCAATCCGATGGAAAAAAAATTCATTACCATAGGTTGTCAAGCCGATGGAAAAAAAGTCATTACCATGGGTTTTCAAGACGATGGAAAACAAAGTCATTATAATAGGTTGTCAGGATGATGGAAAACACAGTCATTACCATAGGTTTTCAATCCGATGGAAAACAATGTTGTTACCATAGGTTGATGTGCCGATGGAAAACAAAATTGTTACCCTAGGTTGACATACAGATGGAAAATAAAGTCATTACAATATATTGTCAAGACTATGGAAAAAAAGGTTGTTACCATAGGTTGAGGTGCTGATGGAAAACAAAATTGTTACCATATGTTGATGTGCCAATGGAAAAAAAATAATACGACAATCAGGAAGACAAAATGAATGATAAATAAAACAATAACCAAATAGTCAAAATGATAATCAGAAATATGTCAAAACAAAAGAATAAACGAATAGAGATGGAAAATTTTATGAAATATATAAAGTAAAAAAATGTTCTCCCCATTTTAAAGGGAGTTTAATGTAAGGATAAGTGTAAAACATGAAGTATACATGAATGATTATTGTAATGTAATTATTCATAGCTTCAGTTTTATACACTAAAATCAATCCGAAGGTAATGGTTTTGTAAAAATGTCAGCAAGTTGTTTTTGCATTCTGATTAATTGTAATATAATATCTTATTTTTTTGTGTGATCCCTAATAAAGTGTTTCCAAATATCTATGTGTTTTTCATGAGAGTGATGTTCTGGGTTTTTACTAAGAGATATGGCACTAGTATTATCAAATAGAATTTGAGTTTTGGAAAAACTCAATACATAGTCATTGAGTTTGTGTTGTATCCACAACACTTGAGTAACACAACATCTAGCTGCTACATATTCAACTTCAGTAGTGGTCAGTGCTACTGAGTCTTGTTTCTTTCAAGACCAAGAAACCAACAAATCTCCGAAGAAATCACATGTTCCTGATGTACTCTTTCTATCCATTCTACAACCACTAAAGTCAGCATCTGAAAATCTTTTTGAAACAAAATCATTTCCAGAATAATAAAAATGTCCTTATTCCAGAGATCCTTTTAAATACTGAACAATTCTTTTCACAACTTTTAAGTGAGACTCTTTTGGATTAGTTTGTTATCTTGCACATAAGCATATGGAAAACATTAAGTTTGGTCGACTAGCTGTCATGTATAATAAACTTCCTATCATACCTCTAAAAGTTGTTTGATCTACTGGTATCCCATTTTGATAAAGATCAAGTGTATTGGAGGTACCAATTGGAGTGATACTACTTTTAGTATTGTCGTATCCATACTTTTTGAGTAAATCATTAATATACATATGTTGAGATATATATGTTCTTTCTTGTTTTTGTGAAATTTGAAAACCTAAAATGAATTTCAACTCACCCATTATACTTATTTCAAACTCATATTTCATTAAATTTGCAAAAGAATCAATTAAAGACTGCTTAGTTGATCCAAAAATGATGTCACAAACATAAAGTTTAACATTCAAAACATTTTTATTTTCCATGTTTATAAAAAGGGTTGGATCCACTGTACCTTATTCATAATTGTTTTGTAAATGAAATCATGTAAGTCTATCATACCATGCTCTAGGGGCTTGTTTAAGGCCATATAAATCTTTGGTAAGTTTAAAAACATGATTAGGATATTTTGAATCTATAAAACTAGGGTGTTTTTCAAAAAAAAAACATCTTCTTCAACAAAACCATTTAGAAAAGCACATTTAACATCCATTTGAAATAATTTGAAATTAAAGTATACTGCAAAGGCTAATAGAATAAGAATAGATTATAGTATAGCTACTAGAGAATATGATTCTTCATATTATATTCCCACTTGATGATTATATCCCTTAGCAACAAGTCTTGCTCTATTTCATACAATGCTTCCATTTTCATCACACTTATTTCTAAAACACCATTTTACAGCAATTATAGTTGTTTCTTTAGGTCTTTCTACTAAAGTACAGACTTGATTCCTCTCAAAGTCTTTTAGTTCATCTTGCATTAATTTAATCCAATCTTCAACACCTAAGTCCTCACTTGGACTTTAAGGATCAAATTGGGAAAGAAAGGCAAGATGTTCTATTTCATTTCTCAAGGAATTTCTTGTTCATATAGGTTGATTTACATCGCCAATGATGTTATCACTGTGATGATTCCTTTGAATAAATTGATTTGGGTTTTCTAAAACTTGTTTGTCAAAATATAGTAGAAAATATTCTATGGTAAAAATATCAGGAACACTTTCTTGAAAATTTTCCTTATCAGAACGATCTTCTAATAAAGGTTGATAGTCAGTTTTTGAAAACACATCTAAGGATGTAGGTTGGGGTTGTTTGAAAAAAATGGATTATTTCATCAAATTTAACATGCACTATTTATTCAATAGTAAATTTTTTTTATTGAAAAATCTATAAGCCTTATAATTTGTAAAATTTTATAAAAAGATTCCTTCATCAGATTTTGGTGCGAATTTGTGTAGATTACCTTTAGTATTCATAATGAATACATTGCACCCAAAATCATTGATGTATGAAACTTTAGGTTTTCCACCAGTCTATAATTCATAAGGTGTTTTATTAAGAAAAAGGTCTATTTAAAACACGATTTATTGTATAACAAGTAGTAATAATAGATTCAGCCCTAAAATGCATAGCAATTGAGTATTCACTCAACATGGTTTTTTTTCATTTCTTGAAGAATGCAATATCTTCTCTCAACAAGACCATTTTGCTGAGGAGTTCTTGGTGCTGAAATTTTTTGAGTAATAGCTTTCTTACTACAAAAAGTTTCAAAATTTGAATTTTGAAATTCACCACCATGATCACTATGAATAGTTATCAAAGGTATGTTTTTCTCATTTTTAACTTGTGCTCTAAATTTTTTTTAATAAAAAAAGGCTTCAGATTTCTTTGTTATAAAATAGACCCATGTAAATCTAGTAAAGTAATCAACTAAAAGAAATACATAGAATTTTCCTCCAATGGTTCCTGTTTGTGAAGGACCAAAAAGTTCCATGTGCACTAGCTGTAATGCATTAAATTTTGAAACATAATTAATTGATTTAAAGCAAGTTTTAATTTTCTGGCCAAATTGAGAAGGATTACAGACCTTTGAAGAATCATATCCAAGATCTAGTAGACCCTTTACATGTCTTTAGTTTTGAAATGTTTTTTTGTTGCAGTGTCCTAGATTTCAATGCCATAGCAATGATTGGTCTTCTATTTCATTTAAGTAAGGTAAATTTTGGCTCCTATGGTCTTCTATGTTAACAGTGTATACATTCTCTTGCCTATGGGCAGATAGAATGAATTCATCCTTGGAATTATGAACTATGCATTTATCATTTAAAAAATTCACAAGGTATCCTTCATCACAATATTGACTTATGCTGATGAGATTGTGCTTATGACCTTTAAAAAAACATTTTAAATTATAACTTTTCGAAGAAAAAAAATATTACATATTCAACAGTCTTTCCATGAGCATTATCTCTGATGTTAACCTATCCACCTTTTATTTCGATAATTTTTTCAAATAAATCATTGTTTCTGGTCATTTGTTCAGAATAACCACTATCCATTTACCAAATATTTTTGTTAGTACACTTCTTATTTTCCTTAAAAATAAACAATTAGTTTTTCGGAATCCAAACTAGTTTTGATCTAGAAAGGTTTGATAAATGAATTTTAGGAATCCACGTTTGTTTTGAAAAATGAGCTTTGTGAAATCCTAAATAGAGAGTTATTTTAAGAGAAAAATATCTTTTCTAGTGTCCACCACATTGACACTTAGTATAAAAATAGGTACTTTGGGGAAAAAATAGTTATTACTAAAAATCAAATTTGAATGAGTATAACCAAAACAAGAATGATTTCTCAAAGGTCCTATTTGAGAATACATTTTATCACAATTTTCCATAACATTAGTAATGTTTGAATAACATTTTTTGAAGGAAACAAATTCAGACTTTAGTTTTAAAAATAAGTTTTTATCCTAAAAACATTTGATTTTGAACTAGAGTAAGGCTCGAAACCAAATTTCTTAGAAATTACATTTTCAAGATCCTTAGAATGTTTATCCTTATCAGATTTGAATTTCTCAGTGGTTTTTAAAGTACGTTCAAAATCAGAAGTTTTCATATCAAGATCATTAGAAAGATATGATACTTCTTTAGTTAAAATTCATATTCCTGAATTTTCATTATTAATATTTTTCATGAGTTTAGAATTTTTATTCTCAAGTAGTTTAGGAAAACTAGGCACTTATTCAAAATAAGATAATGTATTATCTTTTGATAATGATGACTCATCATTTGTGGATTCTTAATATTTATTATCAGTATAATTTTTATTCAAGGAAACCGTTGTAATAAATTAATAATTGTGTACCTTAGCCATGAAACAATGGTCATCAATTGGTAGTCTGGCTATAACTAAAATATTCCTTTGTCCTGAGGATTCATATTCTGAATAATCATCTGATAAATCGCCACCACTTGTGCTCCAAGTATCATTTTCCTTCAAGACTTTCTTTGTCTTTGTCTTGTAATACATTTTATTATTTCTTTCAGAGTATTTCTCCTTTCTATCTTTTCTCTTCAGTAAAGGACAATCAGGTATTATATGACATACATTATTACATTCATAAAATGTTACTTCTGAATCTTTTTTATCCTTTCTATATTTATTTGTGAATCTGTATTTGAAGAATTTCTTTCCCACAATCTTGTTCATCCTTCGAGAAAGATTGCCTAACTCATTATCTGAATGATCACAATAACTTTATTATGATAAAACAACTTTCTTGGTTTTGGATCATGTTATCCTTGTAGGAGTTTTAGCATTAGATGTTGTATTAAAAGCTACACTTACATTTCCATTTTTCTATTGAAATCAGTATCTCTCTTAATTCATGTCTCATGCTGTAGAAGAGTTCCAAAGAGTTCATCAAGAGTAATCAGAGGAACTTTTCTTTTTTCATCAATAACTATCCTTTTTGACTCCCATTCGTTTGGAATTATATCAATAATTTTTTCTACAAGAGATTCATTATCGATACGATACCTTTTTCTCCCATAGATTGTAAACTGTTGAAAATTGTCATGAATATTTGCTGCACTTTACAAACCAGCTCTCTATAAGGAAAAAGAAAACCATGATTCTCTGCTCGAAGCATTTCTCTTCTTGTTTCTATAACCTAAGTTGCACCAAAATGTGTGACTTCCAATTTCTTACAAATATAGTTGGATGCTTCAAAAGATGATATATGGCTATATATATTCCTGGTCATAAAACATAGAAAATTATTGTGTACTTTATAATTCAGTTCATATTCTTGCTTTTCTTGATTAGTAAAAGTACTGACTTCTTTGTCAGGAATTTTGTATCCTCCAGTAAGCTTAATAAAATTGTCTACACCCTTATTGAAAACAAATGTATTCATTCGATATCTCCAGTACTCATAGTCATTCCCATTGAAGATAGGTGTTCTAGTTGGATTTAGATTTTCAATTGATCCAATATTAATCCTGAACATCTAACAAAACAAAATCTTTTCTACTCCACATGTTAGTGCAATAAGTAGTTGAAACGGAACTTTTAAAACAAATTAGTGGAAACCCCCTTTGATACCAATTGTTGGATCGATAATTAGATTTATATGTATATTAGATGAAACAATACAAGAGGGGAAGGGGGTGAATTGAAGGTTTAAAAACACAGTGTTTAAACACTTAATAAATTATTTTAAATGACCTTAAACTAATACAATTAACAACAAATACAATTAACCACAATTTTCTTGGAAATAAATGAATGATATGATATAATACTATAGGAAAAGTAAATCAATTTTATTCAAAATGAATACAATAATACGAGTAATAAAATAATGATAGATTCCACAATAAATCATATAGAATCTATTGATACAATATGTAATAGTATAATTTTAATTTAAAAAATTACAAATGAATATGAAATGAAGAAAGGAAACAATACAATTCCCTTTTTTTAAAACAAACATGAGCGGAAATGTAAAAGTATTACAAATCCTTTTTCCTAAACAAAAGTGTATCCTTTCTCCTAGGATAAGAGGTCTATCTTACCACCACTTTGGTAATCCCTCGATATGATGATCGGTACATCTATCTTGATATCCCTGAAAGCCCTCGATTTTGTAGGTAATTGGAAACTATGTCTTTCACACACTTGAAAACCCTAGATACGAAGATCGATAGCACCATCTTCCAATCCTCAACAGACCTCAATCGTTATCACCTGATTGGTCGCAGAAAGCAAAATAAAGAACTTATTGAAATAAACAATACTAAGAACGAGTTGTTCACGTTTTGTAATATCAAGGCTTTTGCACGAAGCAAGAGAGAAGTCACAACTTCTCTCTCTAGAACCTGATAGATGCACATAATGATCAAATTCTCTCTGTCATTATTCTATGCTTCAAATGAAATCTTATTTATAAGCCTCAGGTTCCAATGGTCACATTTCCTCCAACGGTCATATTTCTTCGGAAAACTCAGATGAACTTGGACACCTGGAATAATAACAGTCATATTGAAACAGAAAACATGACATCATTTTGATTAGTTTATAACTAACTCCGCAACATCATTTTGATTAAAACAAAATATATATTAAGATGACAAACATGAGTATGATTCACATGTGTTGATAAAGGATAAAAACAAGCATGTGATAAAAATATGAGTTCTAGAAGTATTAATTAGTGGAATGTATTGATATGACACAAAGTGAGTATAATGCACAAAAGTCAGTACGATTGACAGATTCAGTACGATTGACAGAGTTAGTACAATTGATAGAGTTAGTGCGATTGACAGAGTCAGTACAATTGACATAGTCGGTACGATTGACAGAGTCGGTACGATTGACAGAGTCAGTATGATTGACAAAGTTAGTACGATTAACAGAGTATGTTAAGCATATATGAAAACATTTATTATTTTTAAAACAAGACATAAAAGTTAAAAGAGAACTTTTGACTCAATAATAAATCCACTGTAAAAATATATATTCCTCTAAAAATAATTCAAACCTTATTCCTATAACAACATAACATAGTATCTTATTGTGTTTTCCAATTTAAAACTCTTCCTCTAAAATTACATAAATCACTAATACAACGAATCAATATCTAAAATCATGATAAAACATTTGTTCCCAAAATTCAACTTATTTTTATACTTAAAATTGTTTAAATAAAAATAAAACATGATAATAATCATGATATTACATAGTCCAGTGGAAGGTAATGCTCCCATTAAACCATTCAGATGTGGGTTCAATCCTTGCAGCCTTACCGGACATGATGAGTAATCACCCATTCAAAAAATCTCCCATTTTGTAAAAATATTTTAATATATTCATTATAATTATATATAAATGTGACAGAAATTCTCAAAATAACCGTATCATATTCATCGTTAAAAAAATAATTTAACCAAAAAATTTATCTCAAACATTTGATATAGAATTCTGGGATTACATCAAGCATAAATTTATCAAAAAATATGATCATTCACCATAAACATTCATAATGTATAATAAGAAAATGGATGTCTATGATTAGAAGCATATTTTCATCTATAACCATGATGGTATCTATAACAATTATGATAACTTATCTTAAAAAATTCAGTAATCTCCAATGTTATCAAAAACATACACTAATCCCAAATATAACATACTAAAATCTGCCCTGCTAGATTTAATAATAAATAAATCGACCAAAAAATTTGACCCTAATTTTTCCATCCAAAAATGTGACAAAAAAAATAAAATCATGGATAAATAACACACCCAATTATATTTTTGGTTTAGAATTTTATATAATTAAGACAAACAATTTACAATTTCAGTTAATAAACAACATGTTCCTAAATTTAAACTCCATCTCACACAATACTCATTTTTATTTATTCCAAATTAGGTAATAAACATCATCCATGTGAAAAAAATTTAAATAATAAACAGTTAACATATTTCCACATAACCTTGTAAAATGTAACATAGAAAAAGGATGAGGTCAGATTCACAGTAAGGGTTAGAATTGGAGATATTAAATCATAATCATAGGAAATTACCATTTGATCATAAGGGGGTGATCATAGAAACACCATTTGAATATTATACCTTGTATATCCATGATTAATATAATGATTTTTTTGAATACAACTAGGATATTAATATGTCATTAGTCATTCAACAATCAATAAAATTAAACCACAATAGTATAACATGAGACATGGAAATATGGAATACACATAATCCTAGAAAATAATATCCACATTAGTCAAGGATCATTTAATATACCATCATAATTGAAATGAACTCCACTAAAATGATATCTCTCCATGTTTTTTACCATGTATTCCTGAACCGTGTTTACTTAAATTTCCGTACCTTTATTACTAAATTAAGTTAAATCATTGATCTAGTGCAATATATCTCAAGAGATTAGATCTTTACCCCTTGTTTTGGAGGGATACATTGGTCTCACCTATCACAAAATGAAAAGCATACATATTTTTACCAATGGACATAAATAAATAATATCATCATTACCATGAAACGAAATATGTATAATAAACATCATACCATCATAACATAACCCATGAAAAATGAAATGGGTTTCATATATATAATTATATCATAAACATAAACCAAACATAGGGAATTTAATGATATTATCCTTGAATCGTACCCTCAATAAAGAAAAATTATTGTTTAAAATATTGTCTTTCATGGAAAATAATTTTGAAAGATGAAATGAAATAATTCATGAAAAATATCATTTTAATTTTAATGAAATCGTTTCTTTTGAAATAGATTAGTATTTATAAAAAAAATTATTTGAATATAACCTTGTATGATTATAAATTAATAATCATTTAATTATGAAATCTTTAGGTATGTAAAATATTATCATTCCATATAAATTAAAAATACATTCCTTCTGTATTTTTATCAATAAGTCACAATGTAAATTATTTATTAAACTATAAGGAAGATTATTTTAAAAACTGTTTTGTGAAAAGTAAATAATGAATCAACATTACGTCTAATGAATTCATTTTGGAATAGTAAAAACCATTTTGAATCTTATTTAGAAAAAATGGACATGGAAGCATAACTTTTCCCTAACAGATACATAAATATACAAAATCGTGAATACAATTGAGATATTGAAGTGACCCTTACCTCATTGTGATAAGTATACTCATATTCTACATGAAACAAATAAACAAATAATATTTACTATATGAATCATAAAATTCAATCATTGATTGTAATTTCACTACCCAAATTATGCAAGTAGTGTATAAAGCATGTGTCCCCCAGAAATAAATGTGAGACAAAATCCCTTATAATTATTAGATCATTGAAGTGAAAAATAATAAAAAAAGTAGATTATTTGTATATATTGTTAATCCACATAAAATGAGTGGAAATATAACATAATATAATCATAAATCATTTCACACATAATGACAACATGAAAAAATCGATGAAATTGTAATTTATCCCAGTGAATCAAAAAATTGAGCTTTGAATTCTCATTACCTCAGGTATCAACATTGTTTTTAATGTCAAATCCTCATGTATAAATAATATTACTTTATTATACATTTATTCCATAACCATATATTTATCTTACGTTTTATTATTTTTGGACTCCTCGTGTCTTAATTCTCACACATCATGTTTAGCTATTGCTGGAATCCTATCATTTTAATGCTTATAAATAATGACTGGACTCCTTATATTTTAATGATTAAAAATCATGTTTTAAACTCTTTTAACATCTATTTTAAACTCTCACAATATTATGTTTCAGAATCTCATAAATCATGTTTCACATCTCATAAATATTTTTCGAGTCTTGTAATCTTTGTTTAATCTTTCTCTATTTTGATTTTTTATGATCATGTATCAATTATCTGAATATTTGTTTAAAATATATCAAACAAATTGGATATGTCTATGAAACTGTATGTTTCCTACTGGTTCCATTTTTTCACAACGTCTGTGAAACCATAAGCTTTCTACCAGTTCCATATTCTTGCATAGCCACTGACTCTATTTTCTTGCTACCATTTCCAAGACTACGTAACAAGACACCGTTTAGAATATTGAAAAAGGAATAAAACCCATTACCTAAGACATATTTTACCAGAAATTGTAGTCTTGCTACCAGTTCCAGAATTCATAAAGGATTAGACACCAAAACAGTGCTACCATTTCTAGTTCTCACCTAAACTACGACACTATGACTGTCTAATTGTGACTATCTCGCCGCATTGGTTACATTGTTCCATACACAATAATTTTTTCATATCTATTCAATAAAATATAAAATTTACTTCTAACGGTCATATTTTAGTCATTTACTAACACTGATATAATTAATATTATTTTTTAGTCATGTTAGTAAACAATATGTGGTACGAGGTGTGGAGATTGTGAATCTTATCGGCTCGAACACAAAAACTGAAATAAAAAGAAAAGCATGGAACTAGAGGAAACAAATACAAGAAGTGTATAGAATTAATATATTTTGTGACACCCATACATGTAAAAATACACAGAAGGAGTAATATTTAATTCCTATAGGCTCTAAAAAAATAATAACCTGCTGTGAGCCCTATTGAATGCATCCTTTCTACAACTCGATGGAGAATTGGAACATCTCACAACACTGAAAAACAGAAAACTCACCTCACAACACTATGTTTTCAGAACATAAATGGAACATTTCTATTGTTGCATCCAATGAGTACATTGTTTCATAGAAAAACACTACGTGTATTTCTAATCCTTTCGCATTATCATTTCTCTCTTGTGAAATTTTTCATTAACTATCAGGCAGTGTGTGTGAATCTTTATTAAAACACACATTTTATCTTTCATGTAATAGTAGGATAGAAGACATCTTCACTCAAATAACTTCTTATTAATTTTTTCACCCACTTATAACTGTGGAAGAGTTTCTATGTGACCTTGAAAATTGTTTTCCCATATATAGTGGTGGAAGATGTCTTATAGTCTGAATAGTCTTTGGTACTATTGTTATCCTCGATCCCGATTGTGGATAAAATAAATAAATAAATAAATAAATATATATATATATATATCATGGTTGACGGTGATCACCAGGTTGAGTGGATTAGGTCTTGGCTTGAGAATGAACCACTTTTTATCCTCTGTGTCTTTGAATTTAGACATTCTCTATTTTAAATTATATTTTAGAAAACAAAATTTTACAATGGTAGTGAGTATGGGATAGTAGTTGTAACTTTTTTTCCTTATAAAAGAAGTATAAAAAGTTTTATTAATATCTCATGTTATTATAACTATCAATTAATCAATATTTTGAGAAAATATTTGAACAGTGAAACTATTATAATTTTACTACCTAGGTTAACTGGCTTATTTTATTTTTAATTGGGGAAATGGTTTAAAACAAATTAACAAAAAATTTAATAGGAACTCAATTCACCACCTCTTGAGTATACTTCTATGGAAATCGTTTTGTATTATAGGATATTTTACAATGTTGTTGTCTTCAAAATATTATAATTTAAATCACTTTTATCATCTTTTTCAACTGTGATTTTAGTTTTATTTTAAACACCTAAACAATTTCTATTAGTTCTAAATTTTTATTTAAAAAAAAATTCCCTTTATTCTGAAGTATGGATTATAGATTTTATGGTTGTGCTGCCAAACAACCTTTATTATTTAATGTATCAAATAATTCACAATGGACAACTAAAATGATAATGCACCTAGAAAGTATGGGTTTTGAGATTTTTCTTAAATTGTAGAAGAATATAAGACTCCTAGTACTGATAGGAATACATGAGATGACCCATTTATGGTGAAATATAATAATAATTGCAAAGCCTAAAATACACTATACTATTCTTTAGGACATGAAGAGTATAACATGATTTTTGCAGGTAAAACAACCCATGAAATTTTGGACACTTTATCTGTTTCACATGAAGAAATATCTAGTGTTAATGAAATGAGACTTAACACATATATTATTAAATATGATAACATTAAAATGACTCATACTAGGCCAATTTCAGACATGTATATCATATTTAATGAAATTTTGAATAATACAATCTCTCAGGGAATAGTTGTGAGAGGGAAGGAACAAGTTATTAGAATAATAAAATGCTTTCCAGATAGAAGGAGGGACACCTCTTTCTCTCTTAAATAATATTTTTATGTTATAAAGCTACTAGTAAATGAGCTTATAATATTGATTATGATGTAAGATGATGAATTAAAAGTCAACAAGGAAGAGGAAGTTGAACCAATGATTTTGTTTTTGGACATCAAAAAAAGTACTTCTAAAACTTAAGAAAATGAATGGTTAAAACGTCATTATGACATTAAAATTAATGATGTTTCACCATCAGATAGTGATGAGAAAATATATAAATTAGAAATACTTTTGAATAAGTTTTATATAATAATGAAATTATTCCGCAAGCCAAACTACAATAGTAAATATGATAACTAGGGAAACTGGAAAAAGGATTGGAATAAAGGTGATACCTCTAGTGAAATAATCCACTATGAATGTAAGAGAATGGTACATGTAAAGGCTTATTGTCCCAAGAAAAAAAATATAATATGATATATTATAATAAAAATTTAATTTATAATATTTCCATGAAAGAAAACTAGAGTTTTTATTGGGATAGTTTATGTGACATAGAGTATTCAGACGATGAAAAGGATAAAAAAGACAAAATGTGTTTTATGAAACATTCATGTCAGGTACCCTATGAGTTTCCTAAACAAAATCCTTACTGTTCTTGGGAAGAAAATGATTATAAAAATAACCGTTGAGAAAATGTTCGAATATTTACAAATGGTAGTGAAAACCTGTAATTAATTAAAAGATAAATAAAAATATTTAATGGAATGGTATTCCATTACAATAACTTTTAAATCTGAACATACTATAGAGAAAAAGAATAATGTTCAATTACCCACAGAGAACGATGAAAATAAGTTATATAGTTTTCAATTGTAAAAGGACCTATAAAAAATTACCAATGGAAAAAATACTCTTACATATATTCTGGGTTAAAAAACTACCACTTGATACACTACTGGTAAAAGATTCCATATTGGGCAAAGAAATCTCAGAAAACAAATCTGTAACTTAATCTTGAAAATCTATTTTAATACCTAAGATGAAAATTTAATTTCTAGTTCCGATTTTTATAAGAATTTTACTACTTCTAATTTTTTTCGAAAACATAGAGTCTATTTTTCAAATATGTTACATTATGATTGTAAGAATCCCATGAAGCAGATGTGGGGTTCTAAAGCACTGATTACAGATGATACCAGACCAAAACAAATATGGGTAGACAAATATTTGTTTTTTTGATTATTTTGTGTGAAAGATGCATGAAGAGACCCAGAAAAATCTAATGCTTCTTGGAAATATTATGATTAAGAAAATTAAAATGGGAATAATAATGCTTAAAGAATTTAAAAAATATTAATGGTGGGATTGTCACCATTGGTGATAATGTTAATAGAAAAATAATTTCCCTTGACCTGATTAGTATCTCTATCCCAATTTTAATTTATTAACTACTTTTTTTGGTGTATTAAAATAGAAATTTCTTTGTATCTCATTATTATTTGATGACGGTTTCCATGTAAAATTTTTTAATAATTCATTCAATGTTTTTAATTCTATGAATGAATTAATAATTAATAAATTTAGAAATGAAATTATAAAGAATAGAAAATATATATATATACAGTTATGTCTATACAATTATGTGTATTTCAAAGATTCTTTTCATTGGCATAGAATACATGGAAACCGTAATATACACTCCCTTAGAAAAATTACTATAATAGGTATAATAAATTATCTACCCTAACAAGAGATTCCAAATAATAAATTCTTTAATCCTTGTCAAAAAGGTAAACTGTCAAAATTATCTATCAAACTAAAGAAATTAGTTTCGACATATTAATCTCTTGAGTGGGTTGAAATAGATTTTTTTGGACCATCTTTTATTTCTAGTCTAAATGAAAAAGCCCTATTTTTTTGTTCATTATGATGACTATTGTAAGTATACGTGGACATGTTTTGGCTCAAAAAACTGAAGCATATAACATCTTCACCAAGTATTCTCAATCTATGATGAATTTAAGTGGATGGAGGATAATATATCTAAGTAAACATTGTCTTCAGTTTTAATACCTTGAGTTTGAATCCTTTTTTCACATAAAATGGCTGTATAAATAATTTCTATGCCCCTTGGAAACCTCAACAAAAACAGTTGTAGAAAGAAAAAAATTACCTTACAAGAAATTTCTAGAATGATGCTTATTGAATCTGTCCATCCTATTTAAATTTGGTATGTAGATACAAAAAAAATTATATTAATAATTGAGTGTAAATCATACCTATTCTTAGGAAATTGCCTTATGAATTTGGGAATAATTGAAACCCAAAGGTTATTTACTTCAAAAAATTTGGTTGTAATGTCTATATTCTTAATAATGAGGATAATATGGATATGTTTGCATTCATGTGTGATGAATGAATATTTTTAGGTTGTTCAATCTCAAGTTAAGTGTATAGAGTCATTAATAAAAGAACCAAATGTGTGGAAGAAACTGTTAATGTCAAATTTGATGAAATAGATCAACATGTACCTAAGGCCTCAAAATAAAATATTGAGGATGATCTATCAAATATGGAAATTAATGAAATATCATTTTACCATCTTATAAAATAATTTTTTAAAACAACTAGTTTTGGAAATTCTCTTGATTTGAGCCGTACAGATCTCGAAGCTGTTGAATATTCTGAAATAACAAGATTTTTATTTTCTAGACCTTTTAGAAATACTATAAATATTCATTTAGATTAATTAGTTGAAAAAATAGAAAATGGTAGACATGCTAGAGATTCTCGAAGAAATCATGTTGAACATCAATCCTTTCTATCACATCTTGAGCCAAAAAACATAAATGATGCTATCGAGGATGAATTTTTCGTGATGGCTATGAAAGAGGAGCTAAATCGGTTTGAAATTAATAATGTCTGGAAACTTTTTGATAGACCCAAAGACACCTTGACCATAGGCACTAAATGGGAGTTCAGTAAAAAATTAAATGAACCTGGTAACATAGTTATAAAATAAGAAATATTGGTTGCACAATGTTATAGACAAGAAGAAGAAATAGAATATAAACAAACTTTTTCACCAGTTGCAAGACATGAAGACATTAGAATAAAAATTGAATAAGGAGAAAATATAAATTTCAAACCAAACCAAATGGATTTCAAGAATATTTTCCTAAATTTGAATATAGTAGAGGATGTTTCTGTTGAACAAACCCATGGTTTTACAAACCCTCTATTTCCAAATCATGTAATTGAATAAACTAATGCTTTATATGGTTTATAGAAATATCGACAAGCATGGTATGGAAGATTAAGTAATTATATTATTAAAAATGTTTTTACAAAAGTTATAACTAATAGATATCTTTTTATAAAATGAATTTCTAAAGATGTTTTAATTGATAAAATCTATATAGATGAAATTATTTTGGGATTTTCATGAAATTATTTATGTACTGCTTTTTAAAAAATGAAGCAAAATGAAATTGAAATGAGTTGAATGGGAGAAATCAAAATTTTCTAGGTATTTAATTTTTTTTTAAAACAGAAAATGTATTATCTTAAATCAAAGAAAAATATAAAAATGTATTCATAAAAAATTTTGGATTGTATAAAATAAAAAATAGTGACACTCCAATGAGTACTACTTATATATTGGATCTTGATGAAAATTTTAAATCTTTTGATCAGACCACTTATATAGGAATGATTGGAAGTTTACTCGACATAACTATAGGTCATCCTTCTATTATGTTTAGTGTTTTCATGTGTTCACATTTTCCATAGAACCCTAAGGAGACTCATTTAAATGTTGTTAAAATAATTTTCAATTGACAAAAACATACAACCAATTTTGGATTATTCTATCCTAGAAGAAAATCATTTGACTTAGATAGCTATTCTGATGTTGATTTTTTGGTTGGATGTAAGATGGAGAAATAACCTCTCGACAAAGTTTCTATTTAGGCAACTCTCTAGTATCATGGTTTAGTAAAAATAAAACTTTTGTTGTATTATCTACAATCGAGGGTGAATATGTATTTTTTGGTAGTTTTGTTTCACATATTTCGTGGATGAATCACACTATACTAGATTACATATATCAATTCAGACATGTACCTATAGATTATAACAATACAAGGGCTATTAACATTTTAAATAATCTTATATTACATTCTAGAACTAAACTTATTGATGGAAGACATCAGTTTTTGAGAGATCAATATCAAATATGTGATATCATCTTAGAATTCATTGGAACTGAACATCATCTTACTGATATATTCACTAATACATTAAATTATGAAAGGATAAGTTATATTATATGTGAATTATCGATGATAATACATAAGAGAACAATAAACTATTTAATAGTTTACGGTTTCACTATTCATGGTTTCACAACTTACGATCTTATAGTTACTATGTTTCTATTACGGTCTCATAATTTCTATCTCAATGAAATGGTCTAACAATTTAGATAGACATTATAATGATGAAAACGTGACTACTAGTTCTAGTCTCATTGTAATGACTCTTACTGCTGTTTTTATAAATTTTCATTTTAGTATATTTGTATCTATTATTTTATTGATTTTAATAAAATGTATTTGTGTTTGTAGTGTGTGATATCACTAAATGATAAAAACACAAAATTTCTACTCCATTCAACACTTGTGATCTCTTCCCTTAAGTCCCAAAACCCTTCTCTTTAAAACTATTATCCATTTTTATACTTTTCATCATTCTGAAACCCACATTGGATTTCCAAAACGAATCTTCCATCTTCATCGACTCACGTGAAATGAATGTCTCATAAAAAAGTGTAAATTGATCTAAGAATAATGCCTGGAGAACCCCTAAATCAAAGACATGATGATCGAATAATAGTGCCATAGAAGGATGATTGTCTGAAGTGGTTGTTGAAAAGTAAGCTGATTGTTTTAGCATTTTGGATTAACAGGAATGGTTGAAATCATTCACAATAGATAATAGGCCCATTTATCCAAAGCTCATTTGTGATTTTTATCAGTATGTTCAGTTTATGTTCAATTCTGAAGATTACTTATTAGTAAGAACCTTGGTAAATAGTCAAAGACATACTTTTTATTTTTGGTTGGGGGATTCATGCATAGGAGTACCTCCTAAAGAAATTTTTTAGGATTACTGAAGATGTCATCCCTCACCTAGTGATCTGTTTAGCCAAGAAGAGGATCGTGGATGTTTGAAAGGAAATAAGAAGAAGATAAGGGAAATTTGTACTGAGCATGATGGTGAGACAAGAATGTTGTTTACATTTTTTAGCATATTATTTTTCCACGGAAAGGTTAATTTTTCACCCTTATATATCAATATGTGTTCTTCATATATCTTTTGAATAATGGGAACAAGATCAATCATATTATGTATATTATAATTCACATGTGTGAAATGAACAAGACAACTTCAAAGTCAACTTCTCTTTTTTATTTAAGATTAATTTGTTCAATGTTATTATCCAAGGGATTATTTCATCTGATTTAATAAATAGTAGAAGTTTATGGGTTTTTTTATCTTAACATATACATTTAGAAGGATGAAAATTAGCTGGAACCTAGGGATAAAATATTGGGTGGAAGATAATGAATTAATTTTTGAGGGTTTTGACCTAGTTGAAGTCCCTTAAAGAATTAAGAATGTATCTGTCCCTAGTATCGATCCTTTTGAAGATGATGAATACTAAAATAAATAGGTAGAATATGCATTAGTTTCACCTGTGGAAGGAGTTGTCATTTAAGAGTAAGACAGTGGCCTACCTATTGCACAAGAAGTAATTGGTAATGGGGTTGTTGATGACGAAGAACAAGTAGGTGTTTTGGAAGAACAAGTGATTACTCAGGAACATTTAAGAAGATCCAATAGATCCATATATTATTTTATTTGCTGAGGAGATAATGGAATTGGGATTTATGTTGGAAATTGAACTAACTGAGCCAGACAGAATAGATGGTGTAGATGTATCTCAAGAGACTAACTCTTTTAGTCCTACCATAAATTAGCCTATTTAGAGAAAGAAGAACCCCATTTTGGAAGAAATTAATGTGATAAAAGCTATAGATATATGCTCAGTTGATTGTTGGTACATATTTCCTGTTTTTTTGAGATTTTTGATTATTAAAGAGTCTTTGGTAAATCAATTGATCCTTCCATAGTGTTTAATATCAAACCAATCATTTTTTACGAAATTTTACCTTCAATGGAATCAGAACATGTATCAGTTAATTATTCAGAACCTATCAAAGAAACTCCTTCTTATATATGTGAAGATGAAATAAAAGAATTTGGAAACACCTTGTTATTTGGATTTGAAAAGGTCATGATGTCATAGTATGACGCTGTGAGAAATTTCAGTGAAATAGATTTGACCTTTCTATTAGAGAAAAATATTTTGTATATTCAACCAATGGAGATTCATGAAATTCATGAAGATAGGATTGATAAAAAAATGTTAAATGATGTGGTGATGTCTCTAAAATATATGGTTGATTTGATGAAGAAGTTATTGAGAACTGGTCAAGGTCATGATGCTCATCTTTGTGTAGATAATGCTGATCAGATCCCATATAGGGTTGTAACTCTCAATCAACTAAACCTAATCATAGTATATGAAAGAGTGGTTGAGAGAAACACCATGGTATCCAATGAGATGCATGTACTTGTTGATGGACTCAATAAGCTACCAGATGAATATAAGATATTTTTAGAATAGGTTCCCAATCAACATAAGTCACTGACATCTATTGTTATAGCTTTAACTACCTATAGAAAACCATCTCAGTATATGAACATTAACATGATCTGAACAATTTTTGAAGAATATATTCAATCACTGTTGAGTGGTGGTGATAAGGAATATATATATATTGTCATCAATAACAGAGACTATATAGATTATTTGGTGAGGATACATTCAATGATCTGCAATGATTACCTATAAGAAATATCTGTGGAAGTGTACTTACACTTTCATATAATTTATTCTAATCATGATCATTCCAATAACATCCAGTATCTTGTAGAGAAAATGAAAATACGTATAGTCTCTAAATCCTTCAGGAATCATGTGAAAAGGATGATGTAATTAACACCCACTGTGGAGAAGTTTATTTAAAAAATATGTCAAATTTGAGAAGGATATGAAGAATGACGGTGATGTCATCACTGATTTCATTTAGATTTTAACTATCTATCTACATGTGGAATGTACTACCATTATAGATTCAACAGCTTCCCCTTTGAGGCTGGGTCCAACTATTTTCTCCCCCACTACCTTTTCAATTACAATAATGTATGTATCTCTAGGTACGATCCCGATTATACCTGTTATTATTGATAAAATAGTTCATCAATATTCCAGTTGAACATCAGTTTCACCCTCTGCCTTTGAAGGTGTGTCATGTCCTTCTATCATGTCGGGATCAATCCATTCAACAACTTAATCTTTATCACATGTGGATCATTATGATTTCTCTACCAATTGAAAAGAAAATATTGATGAATCTGAAGTGATGTGAATGATATATTTTTATAGGGAGGTATTGTATTTTTCATCATTCGTGTAATGAACTATCACATTCTATTCAATAAAATGTGAGATATTTTTTATTATTATTTTACATTACTTCTTTCGATGATTTTTTTTATTTTTATTTTTTTGATAATCTCAAATGGGGGAGAAATAAGATGTGGAAATTATGGAAGCATTTATAGAAAAAGGATATTTATTGGAGAAGAATAGTTTTTATACATCCTATCACATATATACTCAAATATCTTGTATTTACTAAAATTTATGGCTTAAAAATTCCTTGATTTTTGATCATCAATATGGGGGAGATTGTTGGACTCTTCATGTTTTAATCATCACAAATCACGTCTAAATATTTTTTAATCCTCATATTTTAATGATCACAAATAATGATTGGACACCTCATGTTTCAATTCATACAAATCATTTTTTCACTCTTATAACTTGTGTTTTACACTCTCACAAGATTATCTTTCAAAATATCAGAAATAATGCTTCAAATATCAAAAATTATGTTTCAATATTGTATAAATTGTTTAATGTTTTATTATTTTGTTTCAATATGATAATGTTTTCTCTTCATACATTCAATGAATATTAATTCTTAAGAGAACTTATAGATATATTGTTATATTTGTGAAACAATATTTTTGATATAGGTTCCAGATTTTAGCAGTGTGTTACACTTTATGCTTCCTACAAGTTCATAATTTTTGCAAAGGAACTAACACAATTTCTTTTCGACGGTTTCCCAGACACTGTAATAGGACACCACTGAGAATATTGACAATTTATTAGACACTATTACCTAAGACACCATTTACCTAACTCCATAGTCTAACTACTAGTTCCTGAATTTGAAAAGGAATAAACACTATAAAGGTGCTACCGGTTCCAGGTCTCAACACAAATATGGCATAGTGACTGTAGCAATGTGATATTCTCACTAAATCTGTACAATGTTCCATGCTCAATCAATTTTTATATCTTTATGAATTAAATATAAAAGTTATTTTTAATGTTAATATTTGATTCATTTAATGACACTGATATAATGAATTTTATTTTGTAGTCTTCTTAGTTGAAAATAAGATGTATGAGGAGAAGAGATAGTGAATCCTGTCAACTCAAACACATGAACCCTATATAAAAAAATTACATTGGAGAAAACATATATGAGAAGTAGATTGCATGAAAAAACTAAATAACACTCATAAATTCCATAATGCACCATAGGAAGAATATTCAATTCCATCTTGCTGTGAAAAATAAAAATGTGCTATATTACTTCGTGAAAGCGTACTTTTAGGAAGTAAATGGAGAAGAATAACCTCTCAAAACAATTACAAATAGAACACTCAAATTGCAACACATTCTTTTCAGATGAGGCTGGTAATAGTGCATTTGTTACATCAAAAGGGTCTAGATATATAGAGAACAAAACTCTGAGTATTTCTAATCCTTTCTCATTATTATTCCTCTGTTGTTTACTATTTCATTACTTATAAATTAGTGTGTGTATCTATATTAAAACACACATTGTACCATGAACTGAAATGTTGGATTCAATATATCCCCACTCATATATATTATTAAACATTGTTTCACCCACATATAACTATAGAGGATGTCCTGTGTGACCTGGGTATTTCTTTTCCCATGTAGAACAGTGGAAGAGGTCTGCTGACCATGATAGCCATGTGTGCTTTGTTAACCATGACCCTGGGTTTGGATAAAAGATATATATCATGGATTAAGTGGATCACTGTGTGGAGTGGATTGGCTATCAGCTTGACACTGATCCACTTATTTTATCTGTTGTGTCATTCAATTTTATCATTCTGTATTTTAACATATATTTTAGAAAACCATCTTTTTTATAGTTAGTCATGGACAGTTTTTATATATTTTTTCATTATTATAGTAGTTTCCAAATATGTATCAATATCTCATATTGCTATAATTAAGAATTAATCGATCTTCCGAGAACTATTTAAATATTTAATCTATTTTAATTTTAATACGTTGGTTGACTAGACTATTTTATTCTTAACTAGGAAATATTTTAAATAAAATTTATAACAAAACTTTTTATAGGATCACAATTCATTACCTCTTGAATATCATACTCAGACTAGAAGTGATTTATTTATGTCATATTATTACATGTTTTTTAATATATATTTTTTTAAAATCACTATTCTAGGGGATAAATGCATTATTTTCCGAGAATGTTCTGGTTTGGGAGTATTGACCCTTATAAATTGATCATGATATTATAATTTACAAATTATTAGTCTTTGTATAAAAATAATATATATTTACTATATAAATATTTATAATCATTCATAATGACATAGATACAAAAATGAATGACACAATTATTTGAGATGGTAGTTCGTACATAATCCTTAACGTTGCTTCCATTTTACATCTTTTGAAATAAAAATAAAGGTAAATAGTAATAATATTTCATAGAATAATTATTATCAAATATGTCATTACAAATAATATTTAATACTAGACATGATAAATTTATTTGAAAATACATTGCATCGTGGATATAGTAGTCTATATATACGCATGAATCACATTATCATTTCTAAAATCATTGGATGATGATAAGGTAAACATAATATTATCATTACTGAGGTAAATGTATATAATAAATATAATATATAATAACTAATCACATCATAATACCCATCTATATAATACAATGACGAGAAATAAATTGTCTTACTACATGGAGATGGTGAGTTGTACTAATGCAGAAACGATACTCTCACATCTTGTTTTATGGGGAAGATGTTGTATAATGAGTATTTAATAATAATAATATAATTTAATCATATTTATGATACTTATTATATTATTTTATGATAAACATCATATATTTATTGTAGTTACGTAATAGTATAAAAGTAATGTGATCGATTAGAGAGATTACCTCTTAATTGAAATGTCTCATTTGGATCTCCTATAAAGTGATCTAGGTTTAGTATTTTAAAAATAATGGAACCACTAGAATGTGTTTTGGGAAATTTAAATGGGTAATATTCATGGGAGGTAAATTTATAAGGAAAAAAGTTATTTTAATAATCGATGGAGGCGATATTATTTTGTAATTTAGGTGAGTGGATATTTTGGAAAACATCAAAATATTAAATTAATAAAAAGTTACTATTACATTCCAAATGTCTATAATGTGAGTTTTTTCTATTTTATTGTGATTTTGGGTTGAAATTTTTATAAATAATAATTTTTATGTTTTTTTGGTAACATTATATATTTTATCGTTTTTGTCTAACATTTTTTAACCCTTTTAACTCATATAGTGACATCATGAATGTCACAACATTAGTGTCAATATTTATACTATAGAATGAAAAAAGACCCCTAAATGGACCATTAATGACATATGAAAATTTACGCCAATCATTTTTACAAATTAATTATTTTTAATATTTTTATATCATTTAATACAATGTTCATTTTTTTATAATATGGTTTATTTCATATTTTTATATTATTTATTACATTGGATTCTTAAAAAATAGGATTTTTTCGAACCAAATATTTTATTATAACCCCAAAATATCAATTCCATTTTGAAAATTAGTTCATAAAATTAATTATACATGTTTATATTTTTTTAGTATTTCTAATAACATTTATTTGATATTTCCATGAATAACCTAATTGCTGTCTCATCATTGTCTAACTATTAACGGTAATTATTTATTCATAATAAATTATAAATGGATTACCATGATACTTATAAATACTATATATTTAAAATTAATATTTATAATTGATGTTGAATTCTAGCGAACACCACATTAAAATGTAATACTTATTAGATTTATCTATATTCCATCTTTGAGTATTCTTTTAATAAAATATTATAAATGTCATAATCGAATTATAGTCGGCCAAAAAGAGATAAAAATTTATAAAATGAAAATAAGTTTTTCATGTTAAAAATTGAAAGTTATATTTATTCATAAAATACCTCTCTCACCTTGTGGACACATAAACGATATATAGGATAATGAAAGTTACATTTTGTGACTTCAATTGATTCAAATATTATAAATGTTATAATCCTAAAAAAGATTCAAATAAAAACAAAATTCCATTAATTGAGTATTAATTGTTGAATTGAATTCATAAAATAAATATTTTGAAATTGTAAGGGTCATTTGATAGACCATATAACGTTATTTTAAACATTAATTGCCCAATTCACCATATGACGTGGTAACAAATTTTCAAATGTTTCGATTCATATTAGTCAAAAATAAAATAGAAATGTATACTAATTTTATAACATCTGAATCCAAATATTTGTTTAATTATTCAAAATTCCGAACACATAAATTACAGGATTCATTTTAAAATAAACCCTTAATAAGCGCCAAGAAAAATCAGTTTTCTTTTCAAAAAAGATCACTTTTAAACTATAAAATCAATTAATAATAAACACTAGTATATAAATTTTTGTAAAAACAAGAAAAGGATTTTTTGACATTAAAAATAAATAATTTCATTTTTAAACTAAAAAAAATTTATATTTACCTTCTAAATATTGGGAAAATATAATTTTTATAAAAAATTGGTATTTTCCACAAATCATTGAAAAATATATCTTTTCACAAAATTGATAACATTTTATACATATAAATTTTCAATATTATGATTTAGAAAAAAAAAATTAAGTACTTATTATAAATTTAACAAAATCTATATAAATATATTATATTATTTGTATATAAATGGAAATAAAAATCATTTTTAGTAATATATATTTTATTTGATGAAAATAATGACATTACAAAAAATATAGTACTTATTTAAAAATATTTAATTAGTATATTATCAATGTGTATTCTTTTATATATATATATATATATATATATATATTTCATAATACCATTAATAGTAGTCATTATCTCCAATTTAATGGATAGATTATAAGGGTCATATTTAATTAATAATATTTCATTATTTTTAAATGATTTTTGTTTTCCTTCTCATACACTTTCAACCATAGTCGTTACATATAAAATCCTAGTATATGAAAATTATACATAGTTCAAATTAATTAAGGTTCTATATAATCTATTGGAACCCTTGTGGAGGCCAGACTATGGTGCACTTGATTCTCATTGGTCATCATAGAACTGGAGACAACTGAATATAGACCCAGGGGTGATATTTATATATTATACAATTCTCATCTTCCAACATAAATTCCCTAAACCTTGTTTTTTCCCATTCAAACTGATGACTTCCTTTTAGAATAAGAGTAACGATTGGAAAGAAAATTATTTACTTCAAATCATATATAGATCAATCTTGTAGATGATCAATAACATTAGATTTTCCATATTTGGTAAATTATAGTTTCATTATAGCACATCAATGATAAACCATGTAGATGTGAGCCAAATTGTTTTTTAATGATAATAAATCATGCCATGATTTAAATTTATCTACTTGGTAACATTATTTTCCACTTACATCTAAATATAGATAGATTCCACCAAGGTATTAGAAATATAAATATAAATTTAGATGCATGGAATGATTGGGTGACATGGTGACTTGGTCCTACAATTCAAAGTCAATATTTATTCAACCACATTACACAATAATTTAATAATTGATGGATTTTGGAAAAAATAAGGGTAGAAATGGAAAAATTACACAACTAATTTTTTTAAGGGGTCATAGTTTATATGAAACATATAGGACCATATGATGAGGTAAAAGAAGAAGATATTAATTACACATATATTTTAATATTGGAGGCTAAATTCCTATTAAACAATGAAATATATTATAAGGTGAAAATTTATTTCTCGTAGTAATGGTCTTAAATATCCTTTGATGATTTTTGATACATTGGGATATTTACCTCAGGAATACGTTGGTATTGTTTTGGGGGATTCTTTAGGGCTTCACCATTATAGACTGCCGTGATCTCTTGTTTTGTGTATATTTTTTTTAAAATTGAATAAAATTAAAATATCATTCAGTCAGATTATAAGGTGAAAATAATTTTGCAAAAAAATGACAATGAAATCACTCAACAACTATGATTCATTAATGTGCCTTTTATGAGAGAAAAAATGATGGTCTCTGAAAACTGAAATAGGAAACCATAAAAAATTTAAGTCAAATGGATTATTTTTATTACAGAGGGAATATAATTATTTTCATAATTTCATTGATTAATAATGGAACCATAAAACTCACTTAGGTACATAGAAAATTATAAATAGATATAAGGATATAGAAGGTTTTAAAATATCTAGGGTTATCTGAGGAATACTGGTAGAGAGTCCCCCTCACCCTATAATGGTGGAGAGACTAAAGGAGTAGTTAGTATAACTAGTCCATGATTGATAACATGAAATGATATGGTGGAGTTAGTACCAATTATTGTGTGATCTCTTTAGATTGGTGCGATCATGATGGAAGTAATGATACTCATACATATCCACTTATATCATAAGTGATAATAATGTATTCTATACACAATAAAAATGCATATGAATATATATGGGACACTCCATCGGCATTAAATGAGGGTATTTCAAATATTATTGATGAACTATGACTAAAGAATTTGGGTAATATTGAAATCACATGTACAACTCTAATATATGTGTCAATGACCCTTAATGGAAAATAAAAATATATGTATTTACATTATATACAACATAATGAATTTAGATGGACTAACATGGAGATTATCATGGTAAACCCAGAAGTAGATACTCAAAAATAGGCACTATTAGAAAATCTCTACGGTTACAAATTGGCACAAAAAAGAATAGATATTTCTCATTATATTAACGTGAAAGATAAATTTGATAAGATGATCAGTGATAATTTCATTTGATAGGTTCAATACTCAATAAATATTTCTTATATTGTCCATGTGGATAATAATTATGGTAAAATTAAAATCCTCTTTGAATATATATATTTTAATAACCATTTCACGGTAAATATTTTTTTTTCCAAATAATAGAATTTACGATTAATGAGAGAACCTATTTTCAAACACTCTCATTCATGGATTGGTATTATTGTTATTTATATATCTGAATTAACCCAAAGGATTATGATACCACATTCAATTGGGTACCCATATGGTAGAAATATATCAAACAATTCCTTTTGACTTTACTAATGCAGGAACTACAAACCAACATGTTATGCACTAAATTATTAATAAATATCTGATCCAAAATGTACAATGATGTGAGAATGATTTTTTTGTCAAATTAAACCAATTTTATGGTCAATATTTTATCCATGAAATACATTTTTTACAAATTCTAATAACATTTATTGAAATCAAACACATTTAAATTCAACTTGAATATAAAATCAAGATGTTTACTTGGATTTATGGTACACCATCATAGATTCAATTCCATAAATAAGAAAAAAAGAAATACAAAACTTTCAACCAATTCAAACACTCTTAAATTTGAGTATACTCCAGGAGGACCATGATTATATCTGGTGCTTCATAGACCATCTTTAACTGTAATCAATGAATTTAAGGAATTTAATAAACATAATCTTTTTTGTGGGATGATATTTTCTAGAAGGTTTTTGGAATCATCAATTAGTTTTTTTACAAACTTCAGTGTCAATTACACCTATAGAAAGTTAACCATGTATCAAAAATGTGAAAACCATGGATTGATTTATGGGTTCCATTCTTGATCAATAAAATTAATGGAAAATGTGTATTTCATCAACAAAATAATGTCAACTGCTGATACAAAATACATTAATATTTATAAAAATATCATTATATAGATATTTATGACATAAAACCATTAGTATTATGTTTATAATATGATGTCCACATGATTTCTTATTTAAACCTAATTAAATATATTTATTTTCATCGAATATTGATTACAATATTATTGACATTGGTTTTCCTCCTTGGTATTCTCTTATGAAATACCCCACCATGTATGAGGTACCACTAGACTCAAAACCACATAGGGGAGAATATTTCCCATTCAATGATACTTTTCAAACATATCAGATATATTTTTATTGTTGTTCCAGATGTATAATTATTATATGAATGAAAGACTAAAATTTAAATGGTATGGCTTGGGAATTGGGGTTTTTTCATAAAAAATAGTTATTACAAATTATTTGATCCTATTCGAAGGTTTTATAAAAACTGAAATAGAAAATAGGCTCTCATGGTATTTTTGGAACTAGTTCATTAGGTACAAATTAATCAAATAAATAGAAAGGTTAATTTGGAATTGGATAAAAATAAATGAATTTATATTATTACAACAAGAGAAAATATACAAAACATAACCTTTGATATATAAAGTAATTTTTATCCTAATTTCAATCAGATATTGTTTTTTCCTACATTATGTGCTCCCCAAATGCACATGTATGCATTGGAAGAAGAAGATATTACTATAACAGACCTCGGCCATGATGAGATGGTGATTAAAATTGAACGTTGCAGTGTGGTTTCCTACAAATCAGCAATGATATTTAGGGGATCGGTGAATTCTATTAAAATAAAATTATATGTTAGTCCCCACCATCATGGACCAACACCACAATAATTTATATTTCCACCATAATGGAGTATCTCTAAAATTAATCCCCACTACAATATCAATCACGAAAATAATAATAGGGTGAAATAAAATTCCTCCATATCTAATGATACAAATTATAAGAAAATACTATACAGTGGAGAATTTCATGGTGTCATCCTCAGGTGAATTAATGTAGTAGAGATACTATATATTATATTTGAATTCCACAACAATGTTTAGGAACCTCATCTATTATGATATTAGATCATACCCAAGATAAAAATGCGTGGATAATTATTTCATTCATTAAGGCACTATTTTATAAGAATTCACTAATTATTTCAATTCATGTAAAATTCATATAAATTGTATTTATCTTGCCATAAATGAATTTACCAGAGTCATTATACACACGAGGGACATATTTCATTTTTCTATACACTCTTTCCATAGTACGGTTGTTTATATTGATCCTTAATTCAACTGGATTCTTATCATAATATGCCAAGTTATACCACCAAATTTGGATATTATAATGGTTTTCTACATATTTATGAAATCTAATATATTTTCAATATTCATCATCCCTCATAAAAATTTTGTGGATAATGGAACCATGTTTAATTTCTATGAAATAATTAAACTAAATTAATATTAAAGTATTTTTTCTAATCAATCATATGACTATCATTTTGTTTTATGTGTAAAAAATATATTGATTTAAGAAAAACTCTCTCTAATACACATTAAATGAAATTGAAAGATGATATAATGTATTTTACAATGAACTGTCTTCATGATTTGTGGAAGTAACAAAAAATCTCATGTAATACCAAAATTTATACCCCATATTCTCTTGTATATTATGAAAATGTATTATTTTCAATTTGATTTCATTTTCCATCAAATAGTATTTCCAATTCTTATCTTTTTTTAAAGATGATTGAAATTATATATAAATTTATTGGAGAGGGATTCAAACATTGAATAACATAAAATTCCATCATAATCACATTATAGATGATATTGAAATGAATTCCCACATCCACACAATCATACTAGGAGAATTACCTTTGTCCATGAGAATGGAAATGATACCTGTAAATAAGTATTATAAGATTGGAAAAAGTGAAGGAATATACAAAATTCTAATGTTTTAATACAATTTATTTAATTCTATATTTATAATGGACGTAGGTAATATACCATATTACATCAATGCATTGTTTCTCAAGAAATATATTCCATAACAAAATGATGAGTTATATAAGTCAATTTAGTATGATATTATACTCTTATAATAGTAATTTTGTTATAAAACATAACTACATGGAAACCATGTCCTTAGAAAATATCATTATAATACATAATATATCATCTTTATTGTATAATGTTAAACTTTGAAACACCATGTCTACCCCATATAACATTTAAAAAACCTAGAGAGGTTTATCCTATATAAACTTGTTTCATTATGTGGGATATCTAACAATGTAATAGTTTTGAGTGTACGACTCCCCATTACTAATTCAAAACTAGGATATAAATATCTATATTTATAATAACTATAGAGGGGTTGGATCAAACTCTTCTACGTAACATATGAACACTTTTGATTCATACAATCGGCTAAGATCCAAATATCAATCCCCTAATACCTTTTATTCCATCTAGTGCATTTTATTTATTTACATTATGTCGGATTTTGTATTCAATATCCCAATAATAGTATAGAACCATTCAATTTTCATCATTCACATGATCCAAATTAGTGAATGTCCTATTTTAAAAATATATGTGCTTATATTACTATTATTAAATGATATGTAGTGATTTCATTCTCTCTTATTGTGAATCTTGCTATATGATATAGTTTCGCATCAATTCCCATACTCCATCCTAGGGTTTTGGTCCACTATTAATTCATTTCATGTCTTTAAATGCCTTTATATAATGATGTGAACATATTTTTTACCTTGAATTCTAAACCTCTCCTCATTTACATTGGGTTAACGCCCCTTATCGCACCAAATAACTCACCTATTTCATTGTTGTTTCCCATGTAAAAGATCATGATATACATAGAGACCATTTATAAGAAATATTTCTTATGTCTATATCTATATAAATATAGGATACATAGTGATGTCTATATTTCACATCACAAAAATTCTCCAAAATTATGTTTTTATCCCATTATCCACTACCTATTCTTGATTATTGGGCTTAGTTACATAAAAATTCACATTAATTAATTAATGTTATGAAGTAATCATTTCATTTTACCCTATATAATATTTAAACAGTTTTATATTGTTATCCAATAAATATGTGATGGTATGTTCTTAAAATGGATGGTTATGAATTGATTTACAAATAACCTATCATAGAGCCCAGAAAAATAAATTTTCATCCCATTCTCTATATGAATACTAACACTAGAGTTTACCAGATTAGGTTTCTATTAGTTTCAATATGTTGAAATGATAAATTACAAAAAAAAATTCAAACTCTTTAAAACACGATTCCATTATTTATAGCATACATAGTAAAATATGGGTCACTTACATTGTACATAAATATAAAATTCCACCACATCCAAACCGATTATAAAATTGTGTGTGCCCTATTCATGTAAGGTGAATCCCTATTTCTCCGAAAGATAGAAAAGTATTTTTCCCTAGAACTATTTGGGTCTTGATTCATGTTATTAAAAGATATGTAGTCATTTTTGTGTTATCAACCACAAAACCAAACAAAAGTCTTCATTAAGATTTACTCACAATAATTTCCCATAAAGTCACTACATTTTTAGAACCTAAATTTTATTTTTATGATAACCATTGGAATATTTTATTCAAATGACAGAAATTTTTTACATTTAGTATATGAATCCCAAAAAATATTCCATTGCTAGAAGAATTTTTTTTCAAATCATAAATGACCCCATATCGTATTGTAGAAAATGAACCATGTATTTATTCCACCTCTAAGTGTACAAAGTCACTCTTTTATTCTAAATAAAATATCATATGACCCCACATTCCATAAATAATATTTTATCGAATAATATAAATTGACTTTAGTTATTTATCATCCAAATAATCATTATTTACTGGTTCAATAATAGGACCACCATTTATAATATAGTATGTCATTATCATATACTAAATATTATCTATTTCTACATTTCATGGTTTAGATGATTAATGTTACATTTTATATATAATTCATCTATTGTTAAAAGTTATTTTAAATTTTTCCAACACATGAAACTTGCTTTTTTTGTACCACATCCAATTGGTTTATGAATTATTAACATAAACTATATTCCATTCTATCCAAGTCCATTCATACTAGTTTTAATGTTAGTAATTCATTTTATGTTTACCTATACCTTTTAGATTTTTTACAACATATTATTCTGAAATATTTTTTTGTTCAAAACAAAATAAAATCCACAATGATCGTACTTGATTGAAATTAACCCTAAATATAAATGATACATGGTACATTCCATTTTAGGATCCCTATAAGGAAATCCTAAGAAAATTTCATGTCTTTACCGACTCGTCCTATAAATTACATAGACTATATAAAATAATGACATTTTTAAAGTGACAATGGTGTAAATTTAGTTATGATCAAAATATTTAATGGTGAGCTAAGAAAAATCAATGTTATTTCCCATAGGAAATTCCCTATCATGTATTATAAAAAGGAAGGGTCTAAAAAAGAGAAAATTATTCTTAAGATGACCATATGGGAAATAAAACATTCAACACAAGATCTGAAGGTTTATAGATCTAGTTAAAATTTAGAGACTCCATATGGGCCCCATACATTAGTTCATATGATTTATATAAAACACTTAATTTCCTAATTTTTTGATATTTAGATGATCTTGGGAATTCATTCATTCATGGAAAACCCCCTTAAATATTTTAATTATAATAAATAATTCACAATATCATGTCTTAATATTCTAACATTTTATTATAGGGATGGAAAATTTGATGTGTATTTGGACTTTCTATATCCTTCATTGAACAATAGTTCATAATGAAATAATAAATTGCAATCATTTATCTAAGAGGTTCACCAAGAATTATGGTGATGGAATATATAATATATGTAATTATCCCAACTAAATATACCATGGATCATATTCATAATGGATGATCATTTAATTCATCATTTTCATTATTTGGCCCATGTGTTCTATGATCACGATTTAAAAAAAATCACCATTTTACATTCTAGCGAATTCAATTATTCTGTTGTTACTCAATGTGAATTTATATATAATCAAGGAACCATTGTTGAAGTGATATAGATTCAAGAAAATTAGAAATGGTTTTTTGATAGAGAAAAATAAGTATGGGAATCAATATTTTAGAGTCACTCCATTACAATCATTGAAATTAAGAAATTATAAAATTTATCATGTAATAATAATTTCTCTAATGATGCCCTAAATTTATTAATTAATCAAATAGATTAATTAATATTTCATTAATGTTTATAATTTCCTACATATTCTTCATCTTTAGAAGAATATATCCTATTTTCCAGGGATGAATCACTATGTTGTCTCTTTTTAGAATACATAGGAATCATTTTATATAAATCCATTATCCCATTTGATTCTCTAAATTCATGATAGATGTGGTTTACCAATTATTTTTTAATGGTATCATGTGAACTCTATACTACCATGTCTACAAAATAATATATTTGTTAATGTGACCGAACTATGCAGTTCTTAAAATAATTTACTGATTCCGCTATATAGAATCTATGTTTTGATGATTACTCTTATAATCATAGGTGATGTCCTTCACAATAGTGGGGATACGTTTTTAGTCCAACCCACCATATCCATGGTTCATAAACATATGGTGTAGACTATTAATATTTATATGAAGACCATAATTGATTGTTTTTTATATTATCTGTTAGATATCAATCTGTAGATGCTTCAATGATTTCTATAAAAGTGAAAAGAACTCAATGTATATCATAGATTCATTACGAGAGACTAGAATATACATTGAAACAAGGTTAATCATGGGACATCAAACACACCACCCCCTGATAATTATAATTTTAGAAATATTGCACCCACTATATTATAATGAAATAGGGGTTATATGATGGAGACTATTTTAAAATTTCTATTCATTATTTGTGGTGTCACTATATTGGTGAATTGGAACAAATATTTATATTGATAATAGATTTCATGAACTATGAAAAATAATTTCAAAGGCTCACCTTCAGTCACCATGGATGCTGAATTTTAAACTATCATCATATAATGAGGTGAAATAAGTAATTCTCTACACACTACAACTACTAAATAATTTAATGTGGCATGAGCCTCTTTTTTCATATATTATTATCCATCAATTTACATGTTATTATTCTTCAAAGATAAACCCATATACACAATTTTATAGGGTGATATCAATTTCTTGGGGCACCATAACCCTTGGTGGATCTACAGATCCAAGACCCACTTCAGGTTTTAATGCTTCCTAATAAATACCATAAAGGGATTTATAAATATATATATATGGTTATTGACTAATTCATATGATAAAAATGGTACATATGTAAAATAAATATACCTTCCTTTATATGCTCAATAAATGACTCCATAAATTAATAAGAAGTTTAAATAAATATTGGACATGCATCATTAGGTTTATTAGTAATTTTTTGTGAGTAAAATTATCAACAAGTATATTCGTATCAATTATCATATCTTATTCATCATGGAATCCAATAAATTATTCCTTATTTAAATTATCCTATAGATTTATGGGAATTGTGTGTTGTTGTGAAGTCACTACCCAAAAACCTAAAGAGGTCAACCTGATACTAATTTTATAAAAAATATTTTCGATATTTTTTTAAAAATGAAAAATAAATTGGTAGATTCAAAATCCACTTACCAGTACCAAGCTAAGATGGAGTTTTTGTTATCTCATAAGTCATGAGTATATAGGTTCCTTATAATAATTTTATATAATAAGGGAAATCGATAGTGGAATTAAGAATTATTCTACAGGGTCAATGTCACTATTTTAAACTATGTCTTATGATAAATAGAATTTAATTATTCCACAAAAATTTCACGTTATCACATATTTCAATTCGAGTCCGTCTAAAAAAATAATCTTAAGATATTATTTATAACTGATCATCCCATTATTATTATAATATTTAATGTAAATATTAGTCATAACAACAAAAAAAAGTTTAATTTGAATAATATTGAATGTTAAATTCTCCAAGTATGTTCTTGGACCAACCCCCCCCCCCCCCCCCCCCCGCTCATTTGGTGCATTTCATTCATTTAGAGCATCATAAACATCATTATTTTAAAAACCATGACCATCATATTTTTCTTCATAATTATTATAACCAAAGACCATAATATTAATTAATTAATTTTATAAAACCATTCCCTTGAATATTTGGACCACAACCACAAATTCAAGGATGATGGATTGCACCTTGTCAGATTGTCTCTCATAAAAAACATTGGATTCCATGATGATTTTGAATTTTGTTTTAAAATTTTTTTCTTCTACATAGATGGAATAATTTATTTATTTTATTGGTGAATTATACATTTATGAATTCCAAACACTCCATTTATATTGAAATTGGGTATCTATAGGGATAAGTGGTGGAGGACCCACTATACAATGGCATATATAATGGTCCTGGTGACTTAATTGGAATCCGATAATTTTACTAGTTAGATTCATTAAAATATTATCCCTTTTCCATGTGCTCAACATCTGAAACATATCTATCTATGTTTAGTCATCAAATTAAATAGTAACATTCAGGTAGACCACCAAATATTCCAACTTTACATATGGGAATGACCTCATCCATGTATTATATAGATGGTCATCATTCAATTTAAAACATCACTCATCAGAAATTTGATTCAAATTTTTATTTACACTGATTAAATGATAACATAATATTTTACTTCTACTATAGTATATAGCCCAACTAAAATTCATTTAGTAAATTTAAGAAATTTATTTTGTATGTAATTGAATTTTTAACCACAGATGTAATGTTCATAAAATAAAAAAATGGTTTCTCTTTCAGTTATGCTTTCTATATCAACATCTTGAAAATAAAAAAATAATGATCACCACTCATGAATTAAGGCTGCATTACCATTAACAATACTAATGAGATCCCAATTTATTGGGAATAAAAATAAATTTTAAAATATTATCATATTGTCAAAATTTTAGTTTCCAAGTTGAAGTGGATTACCCCAATATTTATATGAATATAAATTTTAATCAAATCCTATATTATTACGTAATTATAAATTAATCTATAAAACAATCAGTGACCGTCAATATTACCCTAAAAATATTTGGTTTGGTTAAATAATTCTAAATGGGACCTTTCCCTTCAAATGATGTCTGAAATGTCTATAAAATATGGATAACATATTCATAGATATATTTGTCTTCTTTCCATTCACTAAAATCACTGCCACCATGAATCTATCGATATATACCTTGAAATATGACAGACACATAGGGAGTAGATAACATCTTATGAAAATTTGGTCAAATTATGGTAGGTATACTACTAGATTGATCCTCGGGATGTTCTCTCATCACTACCCCTCATATTTTTTTTATTCCAAAATTATTCAGTTAAGAATGGGTATATAGTGGGTTATGTGAGTTAGGAAGATCTATGGTAACATTTTCTATGGCCCCTACCAATATGGAGTGATAAATATCTAAGCCCAAGTATGGAATGGAATGTCCAATCATTGAGGATGATAATATTCCATAAGGTTCCTTAAATGATTATGTGTCAACCTTGTCAGTAGATAAATCCCCTCCATATCATTTCATGGGAATTCTAGAGAACAATTATCATCCATTATATACCACATAATATTGGAACCATTAATCATATTCTCATCAAAGAGTATTATCAAATCCCATATATGCATCTTTTGTAAGAAACATTTGTATGGGACTCACCAACTAATTAATTCCATAACGATTTTCTTATTTAGGTAGGAAAATGATTTTGATACAAAACAATTCTTCATATAATCATAAAACCATGATATTCCGCTTAAACTCTACACAATATTAGTGAATTAAGTACCCCTACTTAAATTCTATACCAAATACACCATGATGATACAAATCAAATATTGAATCCCACCATAGTCTCCAGTCTGTCTTGGATATTCACATATTGGAAAAATAAATTTAGATATCTAGTTTTGGAATGATGTTACATCCTCTGTTGTTATTGTGGTATACCCATGGACATACTTGTCTATGTGATCATTCTCTATCATTAAGCACCTGTTTATTGATTTATTGGTTACAAAATGCTATGGTGATAGTTAATCCAATGTGATGGTTGGATTCCTCAATCCCTGGGATGAGATATGGTTCAATCACTAAAAAACCAGAACCCATAATTATGAAATGTATCTAATTAAATGTAGTTTCAGAGAGAATGTCCACTTAGCCTCAAGAGAATATTGTGCCACAAGTGGATGTGCTGGCATTTTCTGGTGTTAATATCGTTAATTTTATTTTCCCACATCATAGTAGCATTGTAAAAATTTATGTATGAATTTTATTTTATATGTTAGTAAATAAAAAGAACTAAATATGTAGTGAGTTAAAAAATTAATTCAATGATAGAAAAAATACGAATATTTATAAATACATGAATTTCATATAGAAAATCAATGAAATATCAATCCATTAAATAACAACGGGGTTAGAATAGCCATAGTATTATCAATAGAAAAGATAAAACATTCACATAATTTTTGTGTTATTACCAATAAAGAGGAAATACGAAGACATTATTTAGTGGGGGTCTTCTATAAGTACCATAGAAGAAATGATATACAAAATGAATATTTTTCAATGAATTTCCAATGTTTCCAAAATGTATTGACATTGACTAGACTTGTAATAAAAATATATTAGTCTATTTTTCAGATACTGTTTCTTATTAATAGTTTGATACATGACATAATAATGTGAGTTTTGGATTTTTATACTAATGTTTTTTTATTTAGAAAAATATTCATATATCAACATCAAATGTCCCTTATAATGATGTGGTTCTTGAGAGAATGAAAATGTGACATACAAGAATGATGAAAAAATCATTAATGTTTACCATAACATAAGGTGTCATCTCACTCCAAGGTATTTATTATGTCAATTTAGTGAAAAAAGGTTAAATAATTCTTCCACAAGATCATCCATCAAAATATGATTGGGATTTATATGGATAAAGGAATATTTTATACGAATTCTTCTTCTGATAGATTTGGTGTTTAATATTATGTGTCATGAAATTATTTTAACATCTTGAAGTAGATTCAAGAGGATTTTAATGACATATATAAAGAACATGAATTCGATGGACAAAACGTTCTATAAGATTCTTTCTGCATTATTTGGTCATTCTAGTATATATGTGTCAATATTTTGGGTGAATAATTCCCCACTGATTACATCTGGGATGAATTAAGTGGTTTGGATTAGGTATGTCTTAAATCGTGTGGCGTAGAGAAACCTATTGAATTTTTTGGGGATAATTATAGATTTTGATATCCACAAAGCCATTATATAGATAATGTAATAGGATATATGAAGAGTATTTTTTGGATTTGGTTATTGACAGAATTTCATGCCATGAAATATGAAGTCTCACAATGAACAGTGACTTTCAAAAACATTTCCATGTAATGAATAGATTTAAAAATTATATATTAGCATTAAATTTATTGTTTTGAATCATTTTTAATATATTGTAATATAATATTTAAAATAATTTATATTGTAGGACTTATCATGGAGTACCTGAAAATAGTGACCCTGTCATAACCATAATGTTATGGGATATATACATAATGAATCACAAAGACATCTTGCAACAATTTTACCGACATGAAAAATTGTATAATTTATAAACAATTAAAACAAATTAAAAAATAGGATTTATAAGATAGTTCTAGAGAGATATAGATAACGAAGAGTTCATTGTTATTCTATCACATGATGATTGTAATGTTATACAATTCAATTAAACGTGGGTTTTTGGGAACATCAATTTTAGGGTAACAATAATTCACTATCCATGAGAATGGAATTAGAAATGCATATAGGATAACTATGTTCCCTATGTGTTTTAAGGTTTCAAACATTCATATTAGGAGGGTTCTAACCCATGAACATTAGTGTAGCATATCCGCAATTGAAGCCAAAAAACATTCTTATTATTTCTAATGAATAACTTCATTACTATGAATTGTCATTGGACTAACCCATTTGGGAGAGACCAGAAAATCATAACTATGAATTATATTATGTTTTATTACTCTATATTGTTCTATAAAAATATTTAGGAATTATTTTTAAATGTGAATTAGACAATTGGAAATTATTGAGAAAATAATTTACAATACCTTAAATTCTCCAACCATTATAGTATTCACTATTTTGGTAACTAAAAAAGTGTTATCAGATATTAAGGGTAATGTTTTATTTTTTAATCTCTATAATTTAAATAGTAACAGTAGTTCTGAACCATATAACCTGTTATATTTTTTATGGATACATTATTTAGTAATGGAAGACATGGATGAACCACTATTAAAGACCATTCGAGATGGATGAATACAAGGTAGATGTATATGTTCAATCAATAGGTGTGGATAGTGAATCATTGTTATATGGACATCAAATTTTGTTTGGTGTCAGTGCCATAGAAATAAATACCTTATATAAAGCATTGAAAAATTCAATTTATTTGAATGTGATGTCATGCAAAACTTCTCATGCCCAACGGGAAGATATTCTTAAAATAAATGAAGGTCTTCTAAGTAATTAAATGAAAATTTTAAGGATATTTGGAATACTAAAAAATATTTAAGAATGATCCCAAATGAGATGTTTGATAGATTTTCTGATCGAGAGAATTGTAGAAATATAAGATTTTAGATCCTTTAAATTGATACTATCTTTGGTGGACTATGTCACACACAACACCAAACTATCTTTACAAAAAAATAATATGTACAATGAAATATTAAAATTACATAGAAAATTTATTAATAATTATAATAGAATATAACAATGGTTTAAAATTATTACATATTATTATTTTTCATTGATTATTTTTCAAAATGATTTCATTCAGAGAATGATTTAAAAAGGTGTTGTGGATTCCCTAAAGAAATTTAAATGATAAAAATTAAAATTTGATTAAACTAATCAATAATATTTTAAATTTAAATATACAATAAACTAAAATCTATAACATATAAATGATTTTATTTTTAAAAAAAATAACAATTATAAAATAGTAGTTCTAATTTATATATTTTATTTTCATTTAAAATATGTTTCAAAATTTTCACAATTTGAATAAGGAAAATAAATTCAATTTTAGATGATAATTTTAAATATTATTAGAATATTGTTTTATGATTTTTGTAAAAATATTTGTTTTTAGGTGGGTAGTGATAGATAACATTTTTACAAAAAAACATAATTTTATTACATAATTAGTATATAAGTATGAATATAAAATCCAAGATACTTATTTATATGAATAAAAACATAATTTTTAAGTGAATTATTATTTTTTGTATTATTTTTTGAAAATTTAAAGACTCACATTTTTCATTTTATAACTAAATTTATAATTTTTTTTAATCAATGTTTTTTGAAATATTTTACAAATTGTAGTTTAAAATTGGTGTTTATCACTTTTATGAGGATAATATAATTAAAATGTTTCCTAATTTTGAATCATTATATCCAAATTATTTTAGAAGTACCAATTTATTTTCAATAATCAAATGACTATTAAATTGGTAAAAAACATTTTACCTCATTAAATAATGTAAGGGTTTTTTGTCTCAAATCATCGCCTCTTGGTACGTATTTATTATTATTCACCATGTTTTGTTTAAAATGATTTACCTAATCTATTATAAATTTAGGTAAACATATTCTTGTGGTTTTTACGGGTCATATAATGTTTTAATTTAAATTTATCTATTTTTAAAAGGTGAAAATGATGATAAAAGTATTTTTTTATTAAAATAGATTATCAACCCAAAACAGTTTCACTACCATTTATTTTTTCATGTAGGTATTATTTTCAAATATTCTATTACTGGGAAAATTATTTTCACTTTAAAGCCTATTATAATTTTTTATATTTATTCAGTTTTACATTTTACCTAAAAATCTAATTTCTCATTGCCTCATATTTTACCCACATAATTTCGTGTAAGTGAAACAGACCATGTCTTTTATTCATTGTTAGTATCCCCATTATTTTTATAATTATTTTCATTTGTAACATTTAAAATCATCCTAATATATTCTTATATAATTTAATATGGTCATTTTATAACAATTGACCATGTTTTAAAAAACATAACTAAATTTTTAATGTTATTTGTCTGGTTTTTTTTAATTAAAAATGAAATAATATCCAAATTTTTTATCATGTATATTTTAAAAAATTGTACCACCACACATGTTTTTTTACATTAATAAATATATCTATGTTTTGTGTGGTGATAAAATAATTTTTTCACCTATATTTATACAATAACTATTTTATAATTTTTTCAAAATATCAAGGGTATTTCTTATTTCCAAACTCATTTTCCTACACCTCGTAATAATATTTTTCTTCCAAGTAATTGTATTTTGAAATATACTATTCTTTAATAATGATATAATTTAAATGTTACCATCTACCTTATTTTTTTGGATGAATTATTTTTTCCCATCTCTTTTGGAGAAATGATCTATCATTTCATTTTTCGTCCCATATGATTTTCAATGTATGATCATAAATTTTATTCTAATTACCTTCCACTATAGATATCATATTTTCCCCTTTGATTTGAGGGTTTAAACTAGATTCATTAATTCAATTAATCGTATAAATTAGTCTCTTAAACATATACAATTTATCTATATTTTGTAAATACCATATTTTATATTGTTATGATAAAATTGTATTACCAATAATGTTACATGATGTCATTGTATTCTAATTTATATTCAATGGGATTATCATGATATGATTATCTATGATTTATTAATGTCGCTTCATTTTAAATGGATATGAAACTAATTTCAATTCCATGTATTCTCAATGTTAAAAAAGTTAATGGTTTTGATTTCAATAGCTTTTCTAAATAAAATTATCTACCAATGTTCTATATGATGTGATAATTTAATTATTCTTGAAGTGCCATAGGTAAGTATTGTTTAATGATGGGTGGTGTTTTTTATATTCCACTAATTTAGTATATAAGTATTTATATCTCTAGGGATAATGATTTTGTATGTGGGAATAATTATTTGTCAGGTGTTGTAAAAAAATTATAAGTGTATTTAATTATGGTTTATATTACCACACAAGGTATTGTGTGAGTGTAATTGTAATTTATCTATGACCAAATGGTTATCCATGGGCATAACTGTGTTTCATATATAATAACATTGTTTTCACTGGTTTAAATATGATTTATATATTTTTCTAATGTTTCTTGTAGGTAATATTGTGGATAAGTGATTCTAAAAAAGACCTATATAGTTATAGTTATAATTAATCTATGATCATAGGTCTATATATGTACAAAATTAGATCTATGATATTCTCAAGATGATACATTTTATAGTTCCTTGGTATATTCCACACACTTAGGCATATACATATACATATTTTATTCTCTCATGTGTTATTTTTGATAAATAATGTTTTCGCAAAAATTAAAGTCACACCTTATGTTATGCCAAAAATTATTCCATTACAAATTAATTTACTTGTTTGATTTTATATGGTGTTGGGATTTTTTCCATATGTTAATATTATTCAAAATTGTTTCCATTGATTTTTTTCACTTATTTTTACCCTTATTAAGTACTTTATTTCACATATATCTTATGATTCCATCTACTAAATTACAAATATGTGTGTATGTCATGATATTTATAAAAGTGGTTTTGAGTTTTTATATTATAGAAACTTTTTCAAATGTTTTTTAAAATATATTAAATATGTAAATAGTCCATGTAGTCACTAAAACTTTTGTTATTGGGATTGTGTGATCTTTTTTGGATATTTAATGTTTATATTTTTGGTAATATCATAGATTAATGATATTTTTAGTCTATGTTGTCATATTTGGATCGAGATTATATTTTATAAATTTTTTAAAATTAATTTAATTGTTTTTGGTATTAGTTTAGAGAAACATTAGTAAAAAACGTTGAATAATTATATGTGACGACTCTATGTATCAAATAAAAAACTAAAACATTGGAAAATTTGATATTTCATTTTTTCCTAAGAAATAACTTCTTTATCTAGAAAATACAACTAGATTTAGGATAAAATGTAGATATACAATAAAGTAATAACCTTGAATAGGTTTGGTTGGTTTCTAACTAAATTTTCACATGGTGCATGAATAAGAAGTCAAACATCACACTAGCTTTTACACTCTTGAGGAATATTCTTGGGAATATAATATTTTATTTATGTCCCATTTAGAGGGATTTATTTCCAATTTAAATTGTAGAATTATGTTAAGAAGTAAAATATAAACGATCTTTTTTAATAGTACATTAAACTAAAATTATAAAGGGCTGAAAAGAAGGATTAATTAGAGAAGAAGTATTCCAATTGTGTTTTTGTATTCATATTATTATTAAATCTGATTATAGTGATTGGCAATTTGTTTTTTCAAATTTTTATAATTACATGATCAAAAAAATTAATCATACAAAAGAATGTATCTAGAAAAAAATATGTCTTATTAATAAATAAGGTAGAATACATAAATAGCTGAGAATCATAGTATATGCCTTCTTTAACCAAAATGGTGAGTTTTAAAATCTTTTCTAAAGTTGCGTTGATCATATAAAAATATATATTATGTCATGATACTCGAATATATTTTTATTAATGGGTGAAATTTATTGATAATAGTATTGTATATTTTATAAGTTAAGGGAATTATGTGAATCTTATAAGGATTTTTCTCCATCAATTTTATCCAAAGGATTAGAAGCCTATATCAAATCTTAATGATAACCATGAATAGTTATTTAATGAAATGTTTATATTATTGTTGATTAGTATTGAAAACAGATGATTAAGTTATGGATAACCCTTAAAATTAATATATTGTTGATGTTAATGTCATAATGGTCTGATTGATTTTGATAACCTTGTGTGAGATAGTATTTAATGACATGACGGTAATTATTGCTTTAATTAAAAATTTAACCATGATTCATTTGGTAACGTTTATCTCATTTTTGGTATAATGATGTATATTGACTACTTTCTATTTTTATGACCTTGTGTTTGAATATAATATTTTTTTTGGAAAAATATTGGATATGATTTTGGATTAATGTCTTTGATATTCAAATGGTTTTGGGAATGTATGACTTGTAGAATATATGATTATGGAATATAATTACATTGGTGAATGATTATGTGAAAGGATATGTTTGATGGAGTAAATATGAGTAACATGATGTAGCCTAATAAAGTATGGTACATATCAAACTAGAAGATATATCATGACTGATTAATATGTTAATAATAACCCCAACTACTTTCCTTAGGGAAAAATAATAAAAAAATTAGAACACAATTTTTTTAAGGGGGTATAATGTATTAACATGGGATTTTTTATCCTTTATTTTGATACTATCTTCAATATTTGGTTCTCCATGCAATACTGGTCAAATGATAAGTTAAACTATAATGATTCAGTACATAAAAAACTATATGAAGAATATAATCATTACTAGATAAAAATATATTTATTAATAAAAATAATTATATATTAATATATTGTTTTGAATATTTTTTTAAAAGGATTAAATTCAGAGAACCATTTGGAAAATATATTGTATTATGCCTTAAAAATTCATTTTACCATAGTAAATTGTTTATTATAATGGGTAATATTTAAATATAAAAAAGGAAACATAAATAATTAATTAGTTATAAAAATATAAGATTATAAATACTTGATGTTTTAAACATACATTTTTATAAAATTTGTTATTGATTATATATTGAATTTTCATTTAATATATAACTTATATATTTTAGATTATTAATTTTTTTTCAAAACAATAAATTCGATTTCTTGATTAAAAAATTCAATATTGTATTATGATTAATTTTTGGTACTTTCTTAAATTACATACTTTAATGAGATTAATGAATATATTATTTCTATAAATAACATGGTTTTTTGGTATTTTTTATATATGTGAGATTCAGAAACACATCATCCATTTTTCAAGACGAAAGTTTTATTTTATAAATAAATTTATAATTTTTAAATATTTTTTTAATTTATAAAACTGTATTTTAAATTTTAGAATTTTTGATATCTCTAAAAACATATCATTCAATTATTATTTAGAAATTTTTAATTTTCTCTTTTATAAAATTAATATGAAGGATTTATTTAATGTTTGTAATTAATACGTCTATATTATGTAATAATATCTATTTCATTTTCAATCTTAAAGGTTAAATATGATTTTCAATAACTAGTTACATCAATATAAATCAAAAGGGGTGAAAATGGTTTATCCACGGATGAAAGACCAAAATAATTATAACATGTGTGGAAATGGATGTTTGATACTATGATCGACCTATATATTTCCCTCTATATTATTAACCAATTTTGTATCTACCTACCCTGTGGATGACTATGCATTTTTTAAATGTTTTAATTATATAAAAAAATTATATCCCTTTTCACATATAAAAGGTGAACTCATTTTCTAACTTCCCCTCACACCACAATTTAATTAGTACATGCCAAATTATACATAATCCTATAACAAAAATTTGTATCCTCCATCAATGGGATAAATTCTTCTCAAAATTGATTCATTTGATGGTATAACCCCCTTTAAAATTAATGTAACCATATAGTGAGGTATAAATATCTAACCACTCTATTATCATATCTATATCATTATGGTCACTTATAATTCATAAAATCAAATTGAAAAATATTAAAATTATTAATTATGTATCATTAATATAATTTTATATTATTATAATTATGGTTAATGTTTTAATTATATTCCCCTTTTCCATTTGAAAAATACGTGAACGTGAATGGTGCGTACATGTGTACTACCACCTCTACATATCAATGTCTTCATTTTCCATCACCACCTAAAATGTATATATTCAAAGGATGTTAAATGTATAATTATTATATTTATTATATATTTAAAATTATTATATTACAAAACTTATTACTCATATATCTCTTTCTTTGAAAAAGAAATCACCATCCATGTATACGTTCGAAGTATGACCACCAAGGAATGATGTATTATGTATTTCATTACTATAATTCAAGAATTATTATAAGAATGGTTTTAATTTATAAATTTTAAATAATATGAAAAATTTTCTTCTGTTAAAAGTTTAAAAGCATGTTTATAATATTAACTATAAACAACTATTATAAGATTAATTTCCTTATAAATGAAAATGAATAAGGACAAAAAATATTCATACAGTGCAATTTATTTGTATACGTACATTTTTCACCAAATTATTTATAATTATTATTTAATAATCCTAAATAAAACTTAATCATAACATTATCAAACCATAATAAATATATTTCAAATAAATTTATTTAATATCATCCATGAATCGTGGTATGTTAATGTTTTGGTCTGTTTGAGCACATACATAATTTGAATACAAATAATTGATAACAATGAAGTCATATTTAATTATATATAATATTATAGATATTTAAATAATTATTCATTTTTTGGAATGTATCAATAAATATTTAACTCAATAATTAAAAAACATCATTCATAGTTTATGAAAATCACCCAAGTGTGCCTATTATCAATTTTATGATTGTAGATAATGAGTGAAACACTCATAAAAAATAAAATGATAATTCATTAATATTTATAATTCATTTTTTATTTCAAATTCAGTTATTATATAATTATTAAAAAATCAAGGAAAATAAATTTCCACACAAATTTGATGAAACTAGTTCAAACACTAGAAATAATAAACATCTCATGAATGAGAATATATGAAATACAATAAATATGTAGATAATAATAACAAAAATGAAAATTATTAATTTTTATGTATTTATTATATTATTAAATAACTTATTATGATATTTATGGTTGTAAATAGTATCGTATAGCGCATTCGAATAATCAATGAAATAAGGTAAGGGTTTATTGACTCAAATTTTCACCCCTTGACACATATTTCGTAATGTTCCCTATTGGTTCTTTATAATTGTATACCAGCTGAATAATAATATTTTTTACATATTCATTTGGTTTTTAAGATGCATAAAAAATAATCTATTTTATCCATTCTTATTAAAAAACATTCAATATTTGAAATGTTGGTTTAATGGGAATGTTACTCTACCCATTTCAGATTCGCTGAAAATATAATTTTAATGTAATGATTATATCAGAAACATAATCATTCTAGAGAAATCACATTTATTATGAAATATATCAAAATTTTATTTGGATATCAATTGGGTTGGAATTTTCTAGTCTATATTTAACTTCCCCTAGACTATTATTTTACCTGAACTGTTTTTATAGTAAAACAGACCATAACTATTCTTCCAAGTCAGTACCCTCTACTTTTTTTTATCAATATTAATTATGTGATATATAAAGTTGAATTTGGATTTCCAATATCATTTATCAATGTAATTTTATACTACTATAGCTAGTTTTATATATTTTAAAAATATTTTAAATGTTTAAGGTGTGGTATATTTTTGTCAAAATGCGAGAATCCTATCTTTTTAATGTTTGTGTTAACACATACATCCACAAAAATTTTAATTTTTTTTAAATAATTATATATCTATTTTTCATGGTATATAAGTTACATGATTTTAAAACTACATATATATATAAAAAATCTATTTTAAAATTATTTCAAAATATCAATGATATATCTTATTTTAAAAGTGATTTTCTTAAAACATATAATTTTTCCACGTCCAATTCATTTTCTTTAAATTTTTTCATAAAATTTTAACTATATTCTAAAAATGATACCATGATCATTATTTAATTTTATTTATTTTATAATTACCTTATATTTTATGGAAATGATTCATCAGTACCTTTGAATTTTGGAATTTTTTTATATGTAACCAAAATTTTTATTCCAATCCCTGTCTTTTATAGATATCCTTTTTTTCATTGGATTTTTAGGATTTTACTGAAATTATGTAAATAAAATGATTTGAGAAATTATTATATTATCCCTATACCCTTTATGAAAAATGTGTAAATAGGATATTAATTATAAAATTTATTTAATTTTATTTACTAACAAATATTGAAAATCTCATTAGATACACAGTTATTTTCTATGGGATTAAAATGTTATAATTAATGAGTATTTATTTATTTGATTCCATTTGAAATGGAAATTGAAAAATATTTTCTTCTAGTGGGTTATCTATACAATATAAATTGAATAGCATTCATTTAGATATTTTATGAAATAGAGTTTATTTCCATTTGTTCATTATTATGTGAAAAGTGTTTGATTTTTCATGAGGAACACACAATTTTGGATTAATTACTGATGGGGTCCTATATCACCCTATAATTAATGGGTTTATGTTTTATATTCCATGATTTAAGGATTTATTTAATAGTTATGTTTTTTATTTAGTTATTCTCACATGGTTGTTCATGGGTATAATTGTGGATCAACTATCCTTATAGGGTTTTCCACGTGTATCATTTAAAATTATTTATACCCACAATATTTTCAATGAGTATAATTTTACATTATCTATTCACAAATATTTTTTCATTGGTGTAATTGTGGGTTTGATATACTATTATGGTTTTTAATCCGTGTTATTTTAGTTTAGCTTTTCTCATAATATTGTTCATGGGTATAGTTGTGGTTAAGATATACACCCAAAGTTGTTAATAAGTATAATCATGATTAATTTATGCTCACATGATTATTTGTGGATTTAATTATGGTTAAGCAGTGTCCAAAATGATATATTTGAGAATGTATATGTTTATACCATAGTTAAATTCATATTCTTGTGCCTATATAATTATATCATAGAACATGTTAATTTAGTATTATTTCCACACACTTGTGATTCACTCTATATGTTATTCCAATATTTATTAGGACTCATCATTTATGGTAAAATCATTTTTGAGTATATTTTTATTATATATAATTATTTAATCCATAATCTCACATTATACTCACATATTATCATTAATTTATACCATTAATGATAATCTAAACTCATCCATTTATTAGGTATTCATATCCCATATTATGCAGATGATTGTAACTTATAGGAAGTATATAATTGATCAAGTTCTTTTAAATTATGGATTTATTTTCAAAACATGTGTTAAATATATAACCTATGTAACTCGTCCTCAAATATATGGAACATTTTATTCTGAGGATTGTGTAATTTTTTAAGAGATGATTTTTTTATGGAATTGATGTAAAACGGAATTATGTTTATATTTGTTCTCTATATCTATATTATTGTGGAATAGAATAATGGACGTCGAGATAATATTGATGATAAACATAATTTGAATGAATCATAATATGAATTATGCATTAGATTAATCTGTAGGTCTCTAAACTAGAGGATAGTGGTATAAATGAATTGATATTGGAAATCCTTCTTCCTAATTTACATGCTTTTGATATTAAAATTAATACAATGAGTTCATATATAATGAGAATTATCAATAATTATTATTAAAAAATAAAGAAACGTTAACTGATGGATGAGACCATGGATGAAAATTTTAATGATTTCATTTCATTTCATTCCACAAATATTAAAATAAGATAATTGATGTTCAAAGGAAATATTGAATTTTCATTCATACACTGTATAAAATTTAAAATTATTACTTCTAGGTTTCCACTGATGTTATATGATGATGAAGAATAGTATTTCCCTCTGAATTAATCAAAAAATGATATAATATAGCAGTCGATCTTATAGTGAAATTTTTTCAAAATAAAGATCTGTATTCGATGAGATAAAAAAATCAGGTATGATATAGCAGTGAATGATGTTAAATACTATATAAACCATAGTTAAGAAACTCAATTAGATACTATAGACACACCATGTATGGAGGAAAATGATGAAAAAGTTATGATTTTCTAGTGTATAGATGGCTATGTTGTTGAATTTAAGGATTCCATTAAGAAATGGATGTTTGGACATCCAAAAAGATAATGTTATTTAGGTTTTATGTGGATCAATGTATTTCATTTGGCTATTATTGAAGATGTGATAATTAAAATATTAAATTGATTGACAGAAATCTATAATGTTTGGAAACTCTATAATAGATGTTAATATCAATCTCGAAATTGAAGAACATACATGATTTATTATTTTAATAGAAATTCCATTGGAATAAAGAGTAAAAATAATTGATTATGTTTAACGGTATGTTATAATGTTGTATATAAATCTCAAGAATCAATAAATTATTATGACTTTGAACCTGACATTGGGAAGTTATAGTACACTGATCACTAAATATGTAATGGAGGTAAGATATGTAAGATCATGATATTTTAAAATAAGAAAATTATTTTTAATATAATAGAGGAAATGAAACACTAAGTTTATCATGTGTTACACGCAACATATATATTTTTCTGTTTGATGTCATATTCAACATGAAAAACAAGACATAAATGATATGTGGTATATATTACAATTAGAACCTAGTCATTAAAATAGTGGGTATATGGACCCAGCCTTAATCATTAATTAATCATGAGTTATTTCAAGAATTCAAATTGATGATCTTTTTAGGTTTAGAGTTTTATATAATCAGATCATAAATCATGCATTTCATTCCACATTTAAACAATGTGGTTACATCAAAAACTGTATTAATTTTTTTCCATCATAGGATACATATTTAAAATAAATCATGGATTCTTTCTTGACACTTCCTTGACCCTATCATCACATCATGTACATTTCCATTGACCTGTGAAAAATATTTCAAACACATGGGATTAGCATAAAAAGATCAGTAAGGGGTATAAAAATACAGAGAGAAAAAATTAGTCCACGTATACATAAGAATCAATGAAATAATAATTTACTCATAAACTGTAATCACTTTAACATAACTCATGAAATCATAAGATTTATGAATAAATCATAGAAATCAGAAGACATAAAGGTAACTTGAGGCATTCATATCATTCTAACACAGGTAGCAACCCTCATGGATACATTTGTAATACCCATCACAGTATATTACCTATATCTCTTCAGAGAAACATTAGCGTTTAACTCCTTCTCGTCACCCAATTCATTTGAGAGCTACCTCGGGCTCACCCTCCCATAGATTATCATGGAACCACCTGATATCATAAACAATGCCCATGAACCATAACATAACCGTATCATATAAAATATGCATAAAGGAAACATAACATTTCTACATTTCAATCACAAGATATCAATACAACACATTTATATAACGAAAATAGTATCAAAAAATTTTCAATACCAAAAGAAAAGAAAAGTATAACATGGTATTTATTTTTCATTTTAAAAAAATATATTGCTTGTAGAGGAAGCCAAAACTCAAATAATGGTCACGGTGGCAGAGAAGTTGTTGTCGCCACTTACGTCAGAAAAAAACATTCCATTTTTTCATTTAGTAAAATGAATCGTGTAAAAATATTCCATTTGAATGAAATTAAAAGTATAAATGGTTTATTATACAACTAATAAAATATTGTCATATATAAATTTATGTATCCCTCAATGAAATGAGATTGAGACGAAGTCCCTTACCTCAAGTCTGACTTGTCTTGTTCGTTTCTTTATATTCCTGAATAATAAACATTGGTTAATTTATAATTGATTAAGTAATTACATTAATGTTTAGAATTCAATTCATATAACATATTTTCATTTTAGAATAATTAGTTAGTTATGTGAGTTCGTATCATATGTTTTGTCGATGTTCGGTACATGAGTTAAAAATAAACTTGTTTGAAGAGAATTGTCCATGTATTATATTTACATCATCTCCAGAATGGTGTTCATGATTTAAATATCATATATATCAAGTATATATGTATTTATTAATATTCCATAATATTTGGAGATAATAAATGAAATGTACCATTCATGGAGATGGTATGTCTTACGTATGCATGAATGCAACTTTCATTTTTTTGTTGTATTAATAGACTTTAAAACTAAATGAGACACAGATATGTTATAATTCTAGTATAATATATATTTTATATTGGTAACATAATTTCATAAATTACATTCTTTATAAATTCCATGTTTGGCATGAACGAGTCACATCACATGAGGGGGGGTAGTCCATAGTTCCTCATAATGAAATTATCGCATTTTCACAACCTGAAAAGCATAGAGGTAAAATTTAAATATAAAATACAGAAGCTTAGAGAGGACATAAATATACTATATATCATATATAAATATAGTTCCATCATAATGGACACCATGAAAGTTGTTAAAATAAGATTGAACAATCATCGTTTTGGGGGGTAGTAATTCGCCGTCCACGGAAACTGTATGTTCTATAACCATTAGACATGGGTGTGTGTAAGTGTAGGTAAAATCCTTATCACAACAAAATACTAGTATATTTAGGATATTGGTGTTATTATGGGATCAAATAATAAGAAGATAGTGGTGAGTGATGAAGGAAAATAAAAGAAAGAAACCAGAGAGAGGACATTACCTCTAAATCAGGTAACTCTATTTGATTTGAGCCAAAGGCTTCCTTGGAAAGACTTCTGCCCAAAGAGAGGCTTCTAGGAGAAAGAGAGAAATGTTGATAGATAATATGAGTATAGGTTGGATGATCCAAGGTCATGAGAGGTGTGTGTAATGTGGTAGAGGTGGGGGCCTTTTATAAGAGGGAGGAGGGTCACATTTGGAAAGTCTTCAAATGTTACATTAATATAAAATTATTATATGATTTTAAAGGACCCACAATGTTATATTTTTAGGATAAGGTGATAAGGGTTCTAAATCCACCCAAACCATAGGTTTTCGACAAGATTATGTCTTATATTTTACATTATCTTTTCATTTTATTTAAATCGTTCATTAATGAGGTAATCATTGCATCATAATGGTATCATAAATAAATTTATTTATTTAATGTATAAAAATTATAATAAAATACCAGGATTTAGGAAATATGTTTATATTTCCAATAACTATTTTTATTCTAAGATATAATTTAATTAAACAAAATTAAAATTGTTTTACATTTGAAATACAAACCTTTGTTATATTTCTCTTCTTTTTTAAAAATAATGTCATAAAATGTCACAATTACACCCATGTGACTCCATGGGCCCTCAAGTTCAATAACAAGCTTCCCATGGTCGGCCATGACTCATAAAAAAGAATTTGGAAAAAATTTGGGGTCATTTTATATTATTATGATATTATTTTATTACCCTTAGCGACCCGATTACTAATTAATCACGATAATTAAAGATAATTACCGTCGTAATTATTCACAATGTCCAAAAACAAAATAGTTTTAATTACATAATTTGGACCATATGATTCCAAATATTAAATCCATTTTACTAAATCCCAAACATATAAATTTCAGTAATTAATTTAAAAATAATTCCCATTGTCAAAACATATAGCGTGTTTTTAAGAAACAATATCTATCAAAAGATTGACACTTTTTTATGTCCAATTTCAAAGTGAAATTAATTCCAACGACCACAATTGAATTATTTTTAAAAACATATTATAATTTCACATTAAATTCAATTAAAAGTAAAATCTAACTATATAATTAAATTAGATTAAAAAGCAGTTTGGAAGTATAATGCAGTATTTTTCACTATTCATTAAAAATGAACATTTTCAGAAAAAACCAAAAATTTATCCATAGTAAATTTAAACGTCCCAATTATAAAGATATTTCTTATTTTTACAAATAGATCTTATAAAACTGTAAAAATTTAGATTTAAAAATGGTATGTCATCAAAATGAGGTAAACCAATCTTTTAAAAATATTACAATATTTATGCTTAAAATTGGATTCATTCTAATTTTAAGCCTCTAATGCACTATCTAATTCATAAATAGATATAGATATGAAAATATATTATTCTTTTAATTACATGGTATGTTACATCCTTCCCCCCTTTAGGAAATTGTTTCCCGACAATTAATTTTCTTATCGAATAAGTGGGATTATTTATCCCTCATTGCATTTTCAGATTCTCATGTTGCCTCATCAATCATGTGATTTTCCACAAAACCATTACTTGGTGAATCACCACATTCCGTAACACTTTCTCCATGTGTTCAAGAATCTGGACCGGTTGTTTTTCATAAGATGGATTCTCTTCCAGCTGAACTACCTCTGGACTCAAAACAGGAGAAGGAGCTGGTATACACTTTCTCAACATCGAAACATGAAAAACATTTTGTACATAGGAAAAACATAGAGGTAAACCCACTTGGTAAGCAACTGATCCCACTTTCTCTAGAATTTCATAGGGTACAATGAACCTTGGACTCACCTTTCCTTTCTTACTAAATCGCATCACACTTTTACATGGTGAAACTTTGAGGAAGACATGAGCACCCACTTCAAAAGAGAGATCCTTTTGTGTATTGTTTGCATAACTTTTCTGCCTGCTCTGAGCTGTTCTCATGTGTTTTTGTATCAACTTAGCTTTTTTCTGAAAACTCCTCTACCAATTCTGGTCCAATCAACTTCCTTTCACCAACATCATACCAAAAAGCTGGAGTTGGCCACCGCTTCCCATATAATGCATCAAATGGTTCCATTTGTATAATGGAATGTAAACTGTTATTATAAGAATAGTCAACCAATGAAATATATTTGTCCCAACTTACCTGATAATCAATCGGACATGTAGGTAGAATATCCTCCAATGTCTGAATTGTTCGTTTTGACTGCCCATCTGATTGAGGATGAAAAGATGTACTAAAATTTAATTTAGTACCCAACGACTTCTGAAGGTCATTCCATTAGTTAGAAGTGAACCTCAGATCACGATCAGATACAATGGGGTGTGGAACTCTGTGTAACCTGACTATCTCTATAAGATACAATGGAGAAATTTGATCTACGGAAAAATTATCTCGTATAGCATGGAAATGAGCAGATTTAGTCAAACGATCAACAATAACCTAGATTTCATTATTACCTCGAGGTGTCTTCGGTAATCCCACAACGAAGCCCATGGATATATTCTCCCATTTCCAATCTGGAACGTGTAATGGATGAGGAATCCCATTCGATAACTGCTGCTCTGCTTTAACCTGTTGACAAGTCAAACCCTTGATATTAAAATCAGAAATATCTCTTTTCATTCTATCCAACCATAATACTCCATAATATCTCTGTATATCATAGTACTACCTGGAGGAACTGAAAATAGAGAACTATGAGCTTCACATAACAACTATCTCTTCAAATGTGAATCACAAGAAACACACAATCTCTTCCCAAATCTCAAAACACAATCATTATCAATGTTGAATTCAGGTAACATACCCTTATGAACCACCTCTATATTTTTATGCATCTCGCTGTCTTTCTTCTGTGCTTGCATAATTATGTCTGATAGAGAATATTTCACTAATACCTGAAACAAAATAGAATAATTTTCAACACCAACAACTTCCAATCCAAAAATCATCAAATCCTTAACCAAAGGATCACATTCCAAACGTAACATGGTTAATGAATCATTACTTTTTTACCTTAAAGCATCTTCCACTTTATTTTCTTTTCCTGGGTGGTAGTGAATCTTGCAATCATAATCAATGATTAATTCTAGCCATCTCCTCTATCTCATGTTCAATTCTTTATGATTGAATATATTTGTTAAACATTTGTGATCATTATATACTTTACACATTACACCATACAAATGATGCCTCCAAATGTTTAAAGCGAAAACAACAACAGCTAATTCCAAATCATGTGCAGGTTAATTTATCTCATGGGTTTTCAACTGACGTGAAGTATAAGCAATTACCTGATCATTCTGAATTATGACACAACTATGTTCGTTCAATGATGCATCACTGTCGATCACAAACTCACCATTCCTTGATGCTAGTTCCAATACGAGAGCATTCACCAATCTTATTTTCATTTCCTGAAAACAATCATCACATTCTTTTTTCTAGATAAACTTAACACCCTTCTGTGTTAGCTTAGTCAATGGACTGGAAAACCATGAAAAATTTTTAACAAACCTTCGGTAATAGTCTGCCAAACCAAGAAAACTACGAATCTCTGTTACATTTGTGGGTTTTGGCCATTCTTCAAAAACATTTGTTTTTGAAAGATAAAAAATTATTCCATATTAAGAAACAATGTGACCAAGGAAAGAAATTTGTTGCAACCAAAACTCACACATGTTGAATTTCCAAAACATTTTCTTTTCTTTTAAGGTTTGAAAAATAACGCTTAAATGACTTTCATGCTCCTATGTACTTTTAGAAAACACCAAAATATCATCAATGAAATCCACCACAAACATCTACAAGAACTCATGGAAAATTATATTCATAAGGTCAATGAATACATCAGGTGCATTGGTTAACCTAAAAGGCATAACTACAAATTTATAATGGCCATATCTTGTACAAAACGCGGTATTCGAAATATCTGCTTCCTTTACCTTGAACTGATGGTAACCCTATCTCAAGTCAATCATTGAAAAATACTGTCCTCCCTAGAGATGAAAAAAAAATCATCATTATGAGGCAAAGGATATTTGTTCTTAATAGTGATGTTATTCAATGATCTATAATCAATGTAATTTCTCATTGAACCATATTTCTATTTAACCAATAAGATATGAGAACCCCATTGTGATGTGCTAGGTCGAATGAGAAATTTATCTTATAAATCTTTCAATTTCTCCTTCAACTCTAAATTTTCATTTTATGCCATTTGATAAGCAGGTTTTGAAATTGGCGTAGCATTAGGAATAAAGTCAACAGTAAATTCAACTTCCTGGTCTGGTATTATTTCAAAAAACTCATCAGGAAAAAATCAGGATACTCATTTATCAGTGGAACATCATTAATCTGAACGGTTCCTTCTTTTAACAATATGTGCAAGGAAACATTCATTTCTATATTTTACCAGTTTCTAAGCCTCTTGATATGTTATCAATAGTAAGGGATCATTCTTGTACACAAACTGAAAGTATTTATGAAAGGAAACTTCTTTAGCTCTATATTCAATCTTAGCATGGTAAACAGAGAGCCAATCCGTACCCAGGAAAACATCAAACAGTACTAGAGGTAAAACAATATGTTTTTCAAGTAGATTCTTCCCACATATATGTATAATAATATTCTAAAAAATTTATTTTGCCTCAACATTTCCTCCAAGTGTTCAAACCACATGTTCAGGAGTCATTTCTTGAGATGGAATTCCCAATTTACTAGAATATTTTTTAGAGATGAAAGAATTTGTAGACCCTGAATCAATCAAAACATTGGAATAATATGAAAAAACAAACAAAGTACCTGATACCACTTAATTTGATGGCCCAAAATCTGCTAATGTATTTGCAATGGATTTCACCACACCAGTCTACTAGTAGTCTGACTGCTTCCAATCATTCGAGCTCTTTGTCGGACAGTCATTTTCATAATGACCCATCTCATTACACGTGAATAATTTCACTAACAATAAATCAAATTTGGTCTTACCATTACACTGATCTTTTCCAGTCCAATCATGAGCCTTATCTCCCATCTTACCACATCAGAAGCACTTTCTATAATTCAAATGAAATTTCCCAGCATTCTTTTTACCACATTTATCACAAAATGAAAACAAAGTTTTCTTACCATCAAACCATTTTGAAGGATTCATCCATTTCTATTTAAACATCTATCTCTACTTCTATTAGGTGTCATAGAACACATGATCATCGAAAATCTCCATTTCCACATTCTCATCACATCGAACAAGCTTTTCATAACTTTTGAACTCATGAGAAGATAATTCCCTTCAATATTTTGGCTTTAATCCTGATTAAAAATGATTGATTTCACTATTAAGGTCTCAGATAAAATTTGGAGCATTCCTTGCCATTCGAGTGAACGTTTCTTCATAAGAAGCCCCTGAGTCGTCCTCTTACCTCAATTATAAGAATTGTTTTTTCCATCCTAAGTCGAACAGCCTTAGGAAAATATTTCTAAAGAAACATACCTTTGAATTCATCCCAATAAAGAGCATTAATCTCATCAGCGTCCCTAATATTTTTAACCATCTACCACCACTAATCTTCTTCACCCTCCAAAAGGTAAACATCAAGACTTACCTTTTGATTTTCTAAAGACCCCATGAGATTGAAAATATTCTCTAGTGCATTAGTCCACCCATTGGCTAGCACATGGTCAGATGATCCTCTGAATGATGGGGGATGCTGCCTCATGAAATTTTCCACCACTGACATGTTCCTCTACGGTTACTCTAGCTGATCTCGTGGATGGATACCAGCACCATTTATCACTTGAGTCAACTGAGCTCTTACTACCACAAACTGTTCAGTTCCAATTCTGACCATCTCAAGATGATAATTTGGAAGGTCATTTCCTTCTGTATGCCTTCCTAGTACTTCTTCCATGTTTCCTCTAAAGAAAAACATTCTAAACAAATATGTCATAGATGAAGCAACATGGTAATATTCAAATGCTATATCATTTCAATTTGGCAATAATGTAAAAAAACATATTTTTGGATAATCATTTAATCGAATTACAAATCCTAATGTTATCTAAACCGACCATTGATACCAACTATAAAGACCTAGCCTTAAACATTACTTAATATTGAGTTATTTCAAGAATTCGCCTTGAGGATCTTTTAAATTTTAGAGTTTTAGAGAATTTGATCATAAATCATGCATTTCATTCCACATTTAAACAAGTTGGTTACATCAAAAACAATATTCATTTTTTCCATCAAAGGAAACAAATTTAAAATAAAATATAGATTCTATCTTGACACTTATTTGACACTATAATCACATCTTGTACTTTTCCCTTGACTTGTGAAAAACATTTCAAAAACATGGGATGATCATAAAAAGATCAGTATGGATATAAAAATATGGAAAGAAAACATTGGTCCATGTATACATAAGAATCAATGAAATCATACATTACTCATAAACCATAAGCCCTTTAACATATATCATGAAATCATAAGATTTATGAATAACACATAGAAATCATAATACATAAAGGTAACTTGAGGCATTCATAACATTCTTACATAGGGTGAAACCCTCATGGTTACGTTTGGAATACCCATCAAAGTATATTCCCTATATCTCTTCAGAGAAACCTATGAATTTTACTCCTTCACATTACCCAATGCATTGCAGTGCTATATCGGGCTCACCCACCCATAGTTTATCATGGAACCATCCTACTTCATAAACAATTCCCAAGAACCATAAAATAATCGTATCACATAAAATATGCTTAAAGGAAACAGAAAATTTCCACATTTTAATAAAAAGATATCAATACGACACATTTATATAATCAAAACATTATCAAAAACATTTTTGAATACCAAATTAAAGGAAAAGTAAAACATGGTATTTATTTTTCATTTTAAAAAAAATTTATGGCTTGTAGAGGAAGCCGAAACTCAATTAATGATCACAGCAGTAGAGAAGTCATTGTCGCCACATACGTAAGACAAAAACATTCCCTTTTTTCGTTTATAAAAATGCTTAGTGTAAAAAAGATTCATTTTGAATGAAATTAAAAGTAGAAAGGTTTTATTATAAAACTAATAATAGAAGGTCGTATATAAATTGAAGTATGCCTCAAGGAATGAAGATTTAGATGAAGCCCCTTACCTCAAGTCCGCCTTATCCTGTTCATTTATTTATATTCCTAAATAATAAACTTTGATCAATTTATATTTTCTTAAGGAATTAATCTAATGTTTATTATTCAATTCATATCATATATTATCATGTTATAATTATTAGTTAGTTATGGGATTTCATATCATATGTTTTGTCGATGTTCGGTACATGAGTCAAAAATAAACTTGTTTGAAGAGAATTGACCATGTAGTTATATGTACATCATCTTCGGAATGGTGTTCATGATTTAAATATCATATACATCCAGTAAATATGTATTTATTAATATTCCATAATGTTTGGATATAAGAAACGAAATGTACCGTTCATGTATATGGTAGGTCGTACATACACATGAACGCTACTTTAATGTTTTTGTCATATTTATGGAATTTTTAAAACTAAATGATACATAGATATGTTATAATTCCAGAATAATATATATGTTTTATAGTTAACATAAGTTAATTAATTACATTCTTTATAAATTACATGTTTGGCATGAACGAGATACATCACTTGAGGGGGCGGTAGTCCACACTTCCTCATATGAAATTATCTCATTTGCACAACATGCAAAGCATAAAGGTTTATTTTAAATATAAAATATAGAATCATAGAGAGGGAATAAATATAATATATATAATATATAAATATAGTGCAATAATAATGTCCACCATTAAAGGTGTTAAAAGAAAATTGAACAATCATTGTTTCGTGAGGCAGTAATTTTCCATCAACGGAAACAGTATGTTCTTTAACAATTAAACGGGGGTGTGTGTAAGTGTAGGTAAAATCCTTATCATAACAACATAATGGTATATTTAGGAAAACGGGTTTTTATGGGATAAAATAATAATAAGATAGTGGTGAGTGAAGAAGGAAAATGAATGAAAAAAACATGAGAGAAGACATTACCCCTAAATCGGGTAACTCTTTTTGATTTGAGCCAAAGGCTTCCTTGGAATGACTTCTGCCCAAAGTGAGGCTTCTAAGAGTAAGAGAGGGATGTGGAGAGATAATATGAGATGATTTTGGACGATCCATGGTTTTGAGAGGTGTGGGTAAGGGGGTAGAGGTGGGGGCCTTTTATAAGAGGGAGGTGCGTCACTTTTGGAAAGTCTTGAAATATTACTTTATTATAAAATGATTTCCAGATTTTAAACGTCCTAAAATGATATATTTTAAGGATAAGCTGATAAGTCTTTTAAATCCACCCATACAATAGGTTTTAGAAAATTTTACGCCTTATATTTTACCATATCTTTTCATTTTATTTAAATCGTTAATTATTGAGGTAATCACTACATCATCATGGTGTCATAAATAAATTTATTTTTTAAATATCTAAAAATAATAAAAAAATACCATGACGTAGGAAATATTTTTACCTTTTTAAATGACTATTTATAGTCCTAGAGATCATTTATGTAAAAAAATTAAATTTTTTTTACTTATGTTATACAAACCTTTGTTATAATTCTCTTATGTTTTAAAAATAATGCCATAAATGTCACTATTACACCCATGTGACTCCATGGACACTAATGTTTGGTAAAAAAATTTACATGGTCGGCCATGACTCAAAAACATGGTTTTGGACACATGTTAGGGACATTTTATATTATAATGATATTCTTTTATTACCCTTAGCTACCTGATTACTAATAAATCACGATAATTGAAGATAGTTACTGTCGTTACTATTCATAATGTCCAAAAACAAAAGATTCTTAATTACATAATTTGGACCCTCTGATTCCAAATATGGAATCAATTTTACCAAATTAAAAACACTGAAATTTCAGTAATTAATTCAAAAATAATTCTTGTTGTCAAAGTAATTGCGTGTTTTTAAGAAACAATATCTATCAAAAGATTGACACTTGTTTATATCCAAATTTCAATGTGATATTAATTTTCAATGACCACCAATGAATTAAATGGTAAAAATATATTCTAATTTCACTTTAAAACCAATTAAAAGTATAATTTAACTATATAATTAAATTAGATGAAAAAACAGTTTTGAAGTAAAATGGAGTATTTTTTACTATTCATTAAAAATAAACATTGTATGAGAAAAAAACAAAAATTTAACCAAAGTAAATTTCAATGTACCAATTCTAATGAAATTTTTTATTTTGAAAAATAGAGCTTATAAAATTGTCAAAAGTAAGATTTAAAAATGGTTTGTCATCAAAAGGAGGTAAAACAATCTTTTAAAAATACTAGAATATTTATGCTTAAAATTGGATTCATTCTTATTTTAAGTCTCTAATGCACTATCTAATTCATAAATAGATATAGTAATGAAAATATATTGTTCTTTTACATACATGGTATGTTACAGTGGGTATGAACATGAATAACATAATTATGAAAACATGGTGTATGATGGTATTTATAATAAATTATTTTGTTACCAATTGATAAGAAATGAAAATAAAACTTTTATTGAAATACAAGGAAATATTTTTTTGTAAAAAGTATTTAAATATCTAGAAATGTGTTTTAAACCAATAAAATAAAAAAATAAATCTTTTATGATTATATAAATGAAATATATATAAATTTATAATATATAAAACCTAAATTTTAATCTTAATGCTATGTTTTTATAGACAATGGATAATAATAAATCCAATTTGATGCTTGAACACTATATTTTTTCGAAAAAACGTTTTGTCACATTTATATAGATTAATGATTTTAAAACTACGTTTTTAAAAATTAATTTAATTTTATATTAAAAAATAATGTTTATTTTTTTATTTTAATACACTAAAAAATATTATTTTTATTTATCGGATTTTATTTATGAATGATTCCATTTTTTATGAATTGTGAATAATTTATTTTCATCGTAATAATTTAATTAGTTCATTGTTTTTAAATTGGACTTAATGTAAAACTAATCTAATTATATATATATATGTATTAGTCCAATATATGTTATCGTAATAATATAATTAGAATTTTTATATAATAATAATTATAACATTTTATCTTTTTCTCTTTAAAAGCATGCTTTCTCATCGTGCGAGCTAGATCAATATTAAATTAAATTCTTCAAAAACATTGAGTTAAATTTTATAAAATGGATTAATTATTTAGAAGGATCATTATTTATATTATCAAATACGGTCAACCTAATTTTTTCCAATGTTATTTTTGAAGTGAAATTTAAATTATTTATACAAAATAAGGTAAAAAATGAGTTCACTTACAGTTAAAATTAGAATATAAATTCTATATATGACCGAAAATATGTACAACAACTATTTTACAAAACTATTTGCACTTTTATAACCATTGGTTCGAAATATATTTGTTTTTGGGACATTTTTCAATGAAAATTACCCATATAATAAGTTAAATATAGAAAAAGAAAAAAATGTACCTTCCATCCATCTAATTTATATAAATCCTTGGAGATTGGGAAAAATTAATATTTTCAGTTATCAATTTTATTAATTATGATAAATAATTTTTTTTATAATAATTAATTATCAATAATTTTTAGAGATGATATAATTACATAAAATTTTTAATAAATGAAAATGCATGGATTATTTAGTTAATAATTAAATAAAAGAAAAGACACTAAAAACATAAAAGTGAAGTAAATAAATGAATAATTGTGTTCTATTATATTCATCGATGAATATATCATGATAAAATAGTGTGAACATAATAGATTAAAATTCTATATGTTTATTTATATGTTTAAATTAAAAAATAATAATTAATGTCCCATTGACATTTTTCTTACTTTATAATAAAAGACATTTTACGAAATGATTTAAAATTAAGAAAAAAACTTATATTCATAAAAGTGATTTTATGTGTTAAAAAATCAGAGATGTTCCATTTACGAAAGAATATATCATTTATAAGGAACATTTTGACCCATTATTGTAAAACAATTGTTAGCACGTTAGAGATAAGGTATTGTTTTTACATGTTACACACATTTCTGTTAAAATTATTTTCTATCAAATGTGTGTTTCTTATTTAATAATTTGGATTTAGTCTTTATAATAAGTGGGTATAAATTTTTTATTGAGTATCACATTATTGCAGTATTACTGGAAAATCAACATTGTTTAGAAAACTAGTGACATTAATGAAAACCCAAACTGATAAAAATAAGTAAGCATAAGAGTTAAGGTACATAATTCTTAAGAATATATCTATTTTTTTGTTTTGTAGGTTTGTATAGACCAAATAATCCCTCCAATGAATTATTATTCAATTTTAGGCACATTTGAAATTGGATACCTCCCAATAGTGAATACATTTTACAATATAAAATAATGTCAATCCCACTCAACTCTTAAAGGTCACCTACTACCCTAACATCTCACACCTCTGAAAAAACTTTATTTTAAAAAATATACACAAATGACTTCTTAATGTCCCTCCCCTCATCCTAGATTCCTAATTTCTATAACAAATCATACCACATAAGGAATTTGGTTCAAACTGATAAATGATACATGAATAAGATGAAATGTTCATCAATGAACCCGTTTTTTTATTTCTCCCTCAAACCCATTAAATTTTTTATATTAGTATTACATAATAAAATAGGTATCATATATATACTAACATGTTTATATTATAGCTGTAGGACCATGAAAAATCCAAACTCCCATAAAATGGGTTATAAAATCAACATCCGTTTGTGCATCAAACTACTGCCTCCAAAACCAATGTCATTTAATTTTTCATTACCACCATTATGATTTCCATTTTTTGGAATACGATTACATTATTCATCTATACAACGGACTACCGAATCAAATGGAGATGTGGATCGTTCAGACATTATATGGAACTTATTATGAACAAGTATAAAAAAAGTATTTCATATATATGAATTAAAAATTATATTTTAATGATTATATATAACTACATACACATCAATTACCTCCCCTTTTAATATGACATGAAAATAGAAATAATGTTAATGTGTACATATGGATACTATCTCAATGAATGATGTATTTCATTCAATATATCTATGTTATATGGATTACTATAACTATATATATTGAATATATTTCATTTTTATATCATTTTTTAACTTATGGATATTATAAAACAATTATTGATGAAAGAATACCAAAAATAGAATTTCAAAAAATGTACGAAAAAAGTAGTTATTACCTGAAACGTCACATTAACATGGAATTGTTATTAAATAGGTAGTAAAAGGTCATAAAAAATCATATATGATAATAAAAATATTAATATTATTCTATAAAAAATTAATAACATGTTTAAAACTGTAATGGCTCGGACCCCTCCGGTCCATTCTATTGTTGAAATCGATGTGGTCAACACGACACACGTTATAATGATAATTTTTAATACTGATGATAACGTAAAAATATGTTAAATAATAATGATGATGACATAAATTGTGTGATTAATTAAACTAAAAAGAGAATAATCATGATAAAATTATTTAATGGGTGTTATTATTATTAATGATGTGATGTGGGAATGTGTGTGACCCATTAGACGTTGATAAATGAAATATTCGGTTTATTATTAATTGAGTAATTTTTTAAATTAAATTTGAATAATAATAATGGGTGTTGTGTTACTAATATTATTCATAAAATTAATTATAATGAGAAATTAATGAAATGAGTCATGGTATTTATTTAAAACAAATAAATGAAGATGCACAGAGGAAGCGAGGTGGTGCATTAATAATATTAAATGTGAGTTATTATTGTGTAAGATAATAATAATAACGATGATGAAAATATGTATATATATATGTATATATATTGGGATAATTAAATTAAATTGTATTAATTTAATAAAGGAAACCGTTTTTAAATTAATTGGAATTAAATGGGGGCACACAAATCATGCAGCGTGATTGCGTTACTGTAAAAATATCTTTCCACCCCTATATTGTGGATATATTAATTATATGTTTTATATAATGTTTAATAAAATTTCTATAATAAATGATATGGTATGGTCATAAGGATGAGGCGCATGGCCCCATGTATCTTTACATAATTTATATAATAATTAATATATTATAATAATGATAAATGAAAAGTAATAAAACGAATGCTAATGAAATGCATGGGGAGGGGAGGCATGAATTTCCCATTCCCATTTTTATAATTATACATTTTATATATTATTATTTTAATAGTTTAATAAATAATAATAATTGAAAAAGAATAAGGAGGCGCCACTTTTTTGGGTGCGTGATGAAATTTGGGGAAGAAAGGGGATTGGAGAGAGTAGGAAAAAAAGAGGAATAAGAGAAAAATATTAAAAGACCTATAAATGAAAAAGGGGAAATGGGTGTTTATTTCTAGCGCTCAACAAGACTCAAATCGTGATTGATTTTGGAATTATGAAAAATAAATAAATAATTGATTATTAATAATAATAAAATATTGCTATTATTAATTTTGGTGACAAAACACATATTTGTCTGTAACTTCTTCGTGCAACCTCGGTTTTACGAAACGTCAGTGGTAGTGCAACCCTGACATCGAGAAGGATATTATGAGTCCAATATTGGATGTATTTATCGTGTTTTCGGATCGGGTTCCCGAAACGCTTGTTAATTAATAGATTTAATAATATTATTAAATCGTCGACCCATCGTAACTCCCACGTGCGATATCCGATTGACCTGCCGTCAGTGGAAATGTGATCCTGTCATTAATATGTTCTATTAAAGTCTAATGTTGGATATTAAATTATGGTTCATGGCTCGGGTCCAAGAAACACCCAATAATAATAATATCATTATTATTACGGGATCTGGTATCCAAGGTATCTCCCTCATACAGTATCGGATTGACGAACCGTCAGCGGTAGCGTAACCCTGAAGATGTGACAGTCATTTTAATACCAATGATGAATAATTTTTTATGAATAATGTCTCGGTTCAATTAAACACCTATTATTAATTGATGTTATTATTATCATTAAACGCATGGAAACCACGTGACGTGTCGTGTGTTGACCAGTCAAACAACATAACAGTTGTACGGTCACGTCATGTATTCATTAATACACGCTGCATACCATTTGACATTTTTGTTGCCTATATAAGACAGGGTCACATGTTATTTAAGGACCTCTCTTCTTCTCTGAACGACGACGCTCCCGGATGACCTAAAATCCTTCCTCCTAATTTCTTCACTCGGACTCCGATCGTCGATCCGTTAGTGACTACGGGATCATGTCAGTGAGGAGAACATCGTACACCCTGTTTTGTTCCCTCTTCTTTGACTTCCACTCTGCAGTTTCTATCCAAGGAGACTTCTAATAATTGACGGGAACGACTATCTTTGACAAATGACTCTAAAAAGGTATGTTAAACCTTTGTTCTTGTATTTTCTTTCTGATCCTACTTCTCTCGTTTTCTTTCCATGCTACGACATGTGATCTCCGTGTTGAGGGATTTTCTTGTGTTGTTGATTCGGTGGTGTCGCGACGTCCTTGGTGGGTGCAGTCGTTCTGGGAGAAGCCTTGTGATCGTGGTGTTCTTGTTCATATAAGGACATCCGAACCTGTTGAGGTAGGGATCTTACCTTCATCTCTCTAAATTGTGCATCATGTGAGGTGGGTGTCCTCTTGTTTACTTGAAACACATTTGAACTGGTTTAATAAATATAATAACAGGCTTATATAATGGGGATGTGATGTTTGTGAATGTATTTCCTTTTTTCTATATCCCGGGATATTATGTTGTGAATTGAATGTGCTTCTGCCTACTGAAAATCATGGTCGTTGGAGGACTTTCCTTATGCAATTAAATGTTTCCCTCTCCTTCGAGATTTTCTTATGGTTGAAATTTTTATTGAATGTGGAAATTGGTTAATCTTGAAAAGTTGGCTGATTAAATACTTGGAACCCTTGTGTGATCACCCTAGTTGAACAAACTGAAATAATAAACATGTGGTTGCTGGGGTAGGTTTTGTTTATGTGAAAGAGGGGTGTTTTGTGGGTTGTTGTGGATCGGGTGAGTAGCGGGGCTACGGTTGGCTTGGTTGTGGGTTGGTGTGAATGCTATGTTAGTAATGGGCAGCGGGGCTGCGATAAATGGTATCAAGGGGTGATGATGTATGAGTTTCGGTGTGTTTGTGGTTATTGTTGTTGGCATCGGGGATGCAGAGATGTGATTGAATGTGAAGGAACTATGGGTTTTGAATAATAAATAAAATTTGGAGGATTTAATGAATGGTGGGGCTTGGTAATGGAACAGGAATAATAATCAATGGGGTTGGTTGGCTAATAATAAGGGACTTATTTGTGTTTCTTGTGTTTTCCTAACTTGATTTGTGGATGGCAGGGATATGTTTTATGAACGCTTGATCCAGTTTGGTTGTTGATAGTTCCTCGGTAGTTATGAAACTGATAACTAAAGCTGATGAAGCATGAAAACATTAAATGGGTTTTTGGGATTGTTTGTTGTGTGCAGACTCTCGAAGTAGCAGTGCCAAGGATCGTGCTCAGATCTTTGTGTAGAAGCCTTAGTATGGGATGAGTGGTTGTTATACTTATATAAATCAATACATTTTATGTTTCTTTACGCACCCCACCCATGTTGAGAACTTAGTGTCGAACACTCCCATTTCATGGGGGAGGGTGTTTTCCCAACACTTCTATTAGTGGCTGGTTATTAGCTCATTTCTTCTCCCTTTCCCAGGTAATCCTTCCCGCATTTCTTTCTTCTGTGTCATCATCTTTTAGCCATCTTTACCTACGTGGGTCACGCGGGTACTCTTCCTATATAGTTTTCGGCACCCCCTTCGTGTCCTACTGTCAGGCATTCGTAAGTTCCTTTCGAACAGAGGGAACATCCCCTGCTAAGCTGAGTGAATCCATGGTCTACCAAGTAGCATGTGAAGAAGCCCAAGAATCCTCGAGCAGACTGTGATGGCTTGAGGTCCATTATTAGACCAAGAATCTTCGGGAACCGTAGTGTGGTGGTTGGCCCAGGTGTGTGCGGGAAGGTGGTTTCCCAAGTGTCTTCGGGATGAGGCCCAGGTGTCTTCGAGCATGGCAGTAGATCTTCTAGCCCAGTTTTCTTCGGGCGTGGCGGTGGTTGTTCTGGCCTAGGTGTTTGCAGGCGTGGTTATGTGTGAATGTTGTGGCCCAGGTGTTTGCGGGCGGGGTTTGGCAGTGGGACTGCGTGAGGATGTGGCCTAGGTGTGTGCGGGCGGGATGAGGTAGTGGGACCGCGGTGAGAATGGTGGGATTGTTCTGATGCGTAGGATGTCTTCAATAACCAGTAGGAAGGTGGTGCGTGGTACCCATACTTTGATAACATTACTACTATACTCTATTGACTTGTGTTACTTGGTGAGTGTGACTAGTGAGGCTGGGTGGATAGATTCCTTGCTTGGTTTTGGTTCTTCTGTTTTCTCACGGGGCATTAGGATGTTCCCCACTTGTGCACGAGATCTATAGGTTTCCCTATGGATTATATTTGTATGCTCACCCTACGTTTACTTTCAGGATTCCAGGAGGATTACCAGGGCTGTGCGGGACCCTACTAGTCGGGACAGTTGGAGTTGTTGCAGTTTGTTTTACTCTTGTTTCTTTTGGAATTGTACTTTTTGAGCTTTCTTGTACTTGTACCTTGTTTAAGAACTATCTAAACATGCATGTGGGATTGTTTTGGGTTGATTTCTATACACTTGTTCTTTTCCTTTTTGGTGGTTTATTTGTCCTATTTCCCGATATTAAATAATAAAAAGGGTAATGCCTCCCATATTTGTGAAAACTCATACCCTTGGTGCTAGTCGCCACCCCGGGGCCTACTAGAGGTGGGACTCGAGGGGTCATTATTTCTCTTTCACCATTGCCAGCTCAGGAGGGGCATATTTGGTGGGAGGGGGTCATGAAAGAATGGTATCTGAGGCTGATGGTTGAGATATAGGATGGAGTATTGAGTTAGGAAATGTGATGATGGAATGGGATGGTAGGGAAACGGTGTTGGTTAATCTTGGTGCCTGACATAGGTCAGGGAAGACTGTCTAGGATACGGGATTTTAGGGCCCCCCTTAATCCGATGCAAGGACTCTGAGCTTACAGAACGTCCAAGTAATACTAAATTGATTGAAGGGTAGAGACCCTAGGAAAGGTACATGCATCATCATGATTTTTGTTTTACTTGATTTGGGTGTTCTGGGAATGAAAATGAAATAAAAATGATAAAATAAAACCTTGAGAGATTTCCTTACTACGTGGGCTTAGACGTTCTTTGTTTACCATACAACTATAGCACATGGATGTCAACAAAGAGGCAAATGAGTGGAATGTGGACAGTGGAATTCAATAGAAGCAGAAAACCTAGCAAGGCCAGAGATCGAGAGAGATGTTTTCGGTTTTACATAAATGCTCTCGTTTATGTTTTGGAGCGTCACACTCCTTTGTTGAAACTCATTATCACCCATGATTTGTGTCTAGACCTTGTTTTTCATGAGTCTATAATGCTAGGTTGTTTCCCCCTTTCCATTAAATGTGTGTGAAGAGTCCTAACATATTGGGAGAGGATGACATGATCCCTAATCGAGACGCATTAATGTGGATGTGATTAAACCCGTGCAGGGGATTCAGTGACGCCTAAAGCGGATAATATCTCGACATGGGAGAAGTAATTCCTCAAGCCATGGGTTTGGGAAATTTATTGTTGTTTTTTATGGTGTTGGGGGTAGTGTAAGTTTAGAAAATCATAATATATGGAAGTCGGAAGACCTAATTTCTAATCTAGACGCATTAATGTGGATCCGATTAAACACGTGCAGGCGATTCAGTGTCGCCTAAAGTGGATAATATATCGTTATGAGAGAAGGAATTCCTAAGTCATATAATTTGGGTTGTCGGTTGTTTCCTGTTATGAAAAGATCCCTGAGACGTATCTTGCGGGGTGGTTGTTCTGATCCATTGTTTTTCTGGGTTGGTTTTTATTTCTCAAGGACGAGAATGTTTTGAGAGGTATCTGATGTAATGGCCCGGACCCCTCCGGTCCATTCTTTGAAATCGATGTGGTCAATACGACACGCATTATAATGATAATTTTTAATACTGATGATAATGTAAAAATATGATAAATAATAATGATGATGAGATAAATTGTGTGATTAATTAAACTAAAAAGAGAATAATCATGATAAAATAATTTAATGGGTGTTATTATTATTAATGATGTGAAGTGGGAAGTTGTGGTACCCATTAGACGTTGATAAATGAAACATGCAGTTTATTATTAATTGAGTAATTGTTGAAATTAAATTTGAATAATAATAATGGGTGTTGTGTTATTAATATTATTCATAATATTAATTATAATGAGAAATTAATGAAATGAGTAATGGTATTTATTGCAAACAAATAAATGAAGATGCACAGAGGAAGCGAGGTGGTGCATAAATAATATTAAATGCGAGTTATTATTATGTAAGATAATAATAATAATGATGACGTAAATATGTATATATATATCTTTATATATATCGGGATAATTAAATTAAATGGTTTTAATTTAATAAAGGAAACCTTTTTTAAATTAATTGGAATTAAATGGGGGAACACAAATCTTGCAGCGTGATTGCGTTACCGTAAAAATATATTTCCACCCCTATATTGTGGTGATATTATTTATTTGTTTTATATAATGTTTAATAAAATTTATATAATAAATGATATGTTATGGGCATAAGTATGAGGTGCATGGCCCCATGTATCTTTACATAATTTATATAATAATTAATATATTATAATAATGATAAATGAAAAGAAATAAAATGAATGCTAATGAAATGCATGGGGAGGGGAGGCGTGAATTTTCAATTCCCCTTTTTATAATTATACATTTTATATATTATTATTTAAATAGTTTAATAAATATTAATAAATGATATAGAATAATGAGGCACCACTTTTTTGGGTGCGTGATGAAATTTGGGGAAGAAAGGGGATTGGAGAGAGAGAGAAAAAAAAGAATAAGAGAAATAATATTGAAAGACAAATAAATGAAAAAGGGGGAATTGGTGTTTAATTCTAGCCCTCAACAAGACTCAAATCATGATTGATTTTGGAATTATGAAAATGAATAAATAATTGATTATTATTAATAATAAAATATTGTTATTATTAATTTTGTTGATAAAACTCCTATTTGTCTGCAACTTCTTCGTGCGACATCGGTTTTACGAACCGTCAGTGGCAGTGCAACCCTGAATTTGAGACGGAAATTATGAGTCAAATATTGGATATCTTTCTTAGGTTTTCGTATCAGGTACCTGAAACACTCGTCAATTAATAGATTTAATAATATTATTAAATCTTCAACCCGCTGTAACTCACACGTGTGATATCGGATTGACCTACCATCAGTGGCGATGTGATCCTATCATTAATATGGTCGATTAAAGTCTAATGTTGGATATTAAATTATGGTTCGTGGATCAGGTCCAAGAAACACCCAATAATAATAATATCAGTATTATTACGAGATCTTGTATCCAACGTATCTCCCTCAAACAGTATCGGATTGACGAACCGTCAACGGTAGCGTAACCCAGAAATTATGACCCTCATTTTAATACCAATGATGAATAATTTTTTATGAAGCATGTCTCAGGTCAATTAAACACATATTATTAATTGAAGTTATTATTATCATTAAACGCATGGAAACCATGTGACATGTCGTGTGTTGACCAGCCAAACAACATAACAGTTGTATGATCACGTCATGTATTCATTAATACAAGCTGCATACCGTTTTACCTTTTTGTTTCCTATATAAGAGATGGTCACGTGTTATTTACAGACCTCTCTTATTCTCCACACGGCAACGCTCTCAGATGACCTAAATGTCTTCCTCCTAACTTCTTCATCCGGACTACGATCGTCGATCCGTCAGTGACTGCGGGATCATGTCAGTGAGGAGAACATCATACACCCTGTTTCGTTCCCCTTCTTCGACATACCCTTCCGCAGTTTCTAACCGAGGAGACTTCTGATAATTGACGGGAACGACAAACTTTGACGAATGACTCTAAAAAGGTATGTTAAACATCTGTTCTTGTATTCTATTTCTGATACTACTTCTCTCGTTTTCTTTCCATGCTACAGAATGTGATCTCCATGTTGAGGGAGTTTCTTGTGTTGTTTATTCAGTTTTGCCGCGACGTCCTTGGTGGGTGCAGTCATTCTGTGAGAAGCCTTGTGATCATGGTGGTCGTGTTCGTAGAAGGACATTGAAACCTGTTTAGGTAGGGATATTACCTTTGTCTCTCTAAATTTTGCATCATGCAGGTTGGTTGTCCTCTTGGTTATGTGAAACACATTTGAAACAGTTTAATAAAGATAACAACTGGCTTATATAACGGGGATGGGATGTTTGTGAATGCAGTTACTTTTTTTATATCCTGTGATATTATGTTTTGAATTAAATTTGCTTCTGCCTACTGAAAATCATGGTCGTTGGGGGCCTTTGCTTACGCAATTAAATGTTTCCCACTCATTCTGGATTTTATTATGGATGAAAATTTTATTGAATGTGGAAATTTGTTAATCACGTAAAGTTGTATGATTAAATACCTGGAACCCTTGTGTGATCACCCCAGTTGAACAAACTTAAATAATAAACATGTGGGTGATGGGTAGGTTTTTTTTATGTGAAAGGGGGTGTTTTGTGGGATGTTGTGGATCGGGTGAGCAGCGGGGTTGCGGTTGGCTTGTTTGTGGGTTGGTGTGAATGCAATGTTAGTGATGGGTAGCGGGGCTGTGATAAATGGTATCAAGGGGTGATGATGTACGTGTTTCGGTGTGTTTGTGGTTATGGTGGTTGACAGTGGGGCTGCAGGGATGGGTTTTAATGTGAACAAACTATGGGTTGTGAATAATAAATAAAATGTGGTAGAGTTAATGAATGGTGGGGCTTGGTAATGGAATGGGAATAATAATCAATGGTGTTAGTTGGCTAATAAGAACGGACTTGTTTTTGTTTCATGTGTTTTCTTAACTAGATTTGTGGATAGCAGGGACATGTTTTATGAATGATTGATCCAGTTTGGTTGTTGATTGTTGCCCGATAGTTATAAAACTGATAACTAAATCTATTGAAACATGAAAACATTAAATGGGGTTTTGGGATTGTTTGTTGTGTGCATACTTTCGAAGTATCTTTTCCAATTCGTGTGCTCAGATATTTGTTTAGAAGCTTTAGGATGCGCTAAGTGTTTGTTATACGTATATAAATCTGTACGTTTTTGGTTTCTTTACGCACCCCACCCATGTTGAGGACTTAGGGCCGAACACCCCCATTTTATGGGGGAGGGTGTTTTTCACAACACTTCTATTAGTGGTTGGTTATTATCTCCTTTCTTCTCCCTTTACCGGGTAGCCCAAGTATCTTCGGGAAGGTTTTGATTGCATGAGGTCCATTATTAGCCCAAGAATCTTCGGGTAGGGTAGTGTGGTGGTTGACCTAGGTTTGTGTGGGAAGGTGGTTTCCCAAGTGTCTTCGGGATGCGGCCCAAGTGTCTTCAGGCGTGGCAGTAGATCCTCTAGCACAGGTGTCTTTGGGTGTGGCAGTGGTTGAACTGGCCTAGGTGTTGCAGGCGTGGATACATGTGAATGTTGTGGCCCAGGTGTTTACGGGCGGGTTTTGGCAGTGGGACTGCGTGAGGATGTGGCCCAGGTGTGTGCGGGTGGGATGAGGCAGTGGGAATGCAGTGAGAATGGTGGGATTGGTCTGATGCATAGGATGTCTTCAATAACCAGTGGGAAGGTGGTGCGGGGTACCCATACATTGATAACATTACAAATATACTCTATTGACTTGTGTTACTTGGTGAGTGTGACTGGTGAGGCTGGGTGGATAGATTCCTTTCTAGGTTTTCATTCTTCTGTTTTCTCACGGAGCATTAATATGTCTCCCCACTTGTGCATAGGAGATTTAGGTTTCCCTACCGAGTATACTTTTATTCTCACCCTACATTTACTTTCAGGTTTCCAGGAGGAATACCAGGGCCGTGTGGGACCCTACTAGTCGGAACGTTGGAGTTGTTGCAGTTTGTTGTACTCTTGTTTCTTTTGGTACTATACTTTTTGAGCTTTCTGAAGTATTTAAAAATGCATGTGGGATTGGTTTGGGTATATTTCTATACACTTGTTCATTTCCTTTTTGGTGGTTTACTTGTCATATTTCCCGATCTTAAAAAATAAAAAGGGTAATGCCTCCCATATTTGTGAAAACACATACCCTTGGTGATAGTCGCCACCTCGGGGCCTACTGGAGGCAGGACTCGGGGGGTCATTATCACCCTTTCACCATTTCCAGCTCAGGAGGGGCATATTTGGTGGGAGGGGGTCGTGAAAAAAACATCCATATAAGAGGTTAAATCCTATTAGACTAAAAGGAAATATGGGTTATGTGTTTTTTTAATCTCACCTTTATTTGTGTTAGATATATGCCATATTCACCACTTATTATTATTTTCTGGTGTGTATGACAACCATGATTGTATTGTATGATTATTATAATTACATTTATTTGGATTTTCATATACATTTTAATGACTTATATTTCATTGGGTTGATGGATTCAAAGATAACCAGGCGGTAAGGTATTTCTAAAACAATTTTGTTTATATGATATTTTTGTTATATTATACACCTTTATTTTATTATAAGTTGCATATTAAACCCATTTGAGATTTTATATCATAAATATACTTATATTTTCATGATATTATATTCTTAATTTAATGTCATTACCAAACGAGGATTATGATACAATGTTAAAAAATGTTGTATGAGTCTTTCGTTACAATATCATAGATTATCGTGATTTTGTATGATTCATTATCTGATGGAAAATAGTTTAACAATCATGAATTATATAATAGTATACTTATTAATGAAAAATACAAGTAATTGTATCATTTTTTACACTATATTATATTTAGTATTTTTGAGATTGATTTTTAAGTAATTTTGATTTCAATTTTCTCTCATCTCAGAAACCTGTTTTCTTTCAAAATAATGTTCTCTAAAAAAAATTTTAATGGTAATTTAAAAAGTGGAGGGGAGCTCTTAAATGAAGAATGAAAGCATGTAGATTGCCTTTGGGGGAGGTTTGAGGAAGGAAGTTGATGCTGGTCATCCATTTGTGGAGCCCCCGTGGTGTTTGGCTATGATTGACAATAATGGACGATATGAACAGGTCCAAGCTAATTTCCAAGCTGCTCCTATCACTGGAAAATGGGGGGATGTGTTGGAGAGTGATAAAGAGAATCAGAATGCTTTGGTCAAGCCCTATTATAGTGATTTGGTCAAGTATGGGAGGAAGAAATCTTGAACGGAGGACCCTCCTCCAGTTAAAAGAAGGCCGAGGAAGAACTATTCTGATTTTCCAAAGCCGGTGGCAACTTGGTCCTCTGTTAAGAAATCCTCGAAGGAATTGATATCTCAAGAGAAACTAAAACTTAGAAGGAAGTACATGAATATCCCCAAAAAATATGAGAGCTCTGAATGGGAATCAATAATTTCGGAGGATTTTCATGGGTGTGGAGATGGGTATGACTTTTTTGACATGTAACCGGTACCTCTTATGTGATTTCCTGTTCACTGGACCTTTCCTTTCTAAATTAATGGTATGAGGCTTTGTCTCAGACTGCGCTTTCCTGGTATAATCTTCATTTACATTATAAATGATGAGTGTTACCAATTATCTTTGAAAGATATCATAATATCATATATAATGGGTGTTCTTAATTATTGTTCCCATTCATTGTGTAATAATTACATTCTTAGATAATTATATTTGATGTTGGATTTACGGTTCTTCAGTTTATTGATGAGTTTTAAATCATTTTTAAGGGTTTTTTAAGGTTTATATGAGGTAATTTTCACAGATACCAATATTTATTATTAATTCGTTTTATCATTTAATTAATTCTCATTTAATATTCTTTGATATCACATGTAAAATTATTATTAATTATTACAACTATTTGATATTTATATGCTTTCATCCATGTTTTTATGTTTAATTATCCATGTTTTGATGTGTACTATCGTTCATATGCTATATTCGTTCTCCTTGATTATTCCATAATTCCATTATTCTCTTCTGATTCTCATTGGTGACATTCAATTTTCAACTCTTCTGTTTACCCAAACTAAGAATTTCTTATCGGCCAACATATTTTTTGTTTTCCTAATATTTAAAGAATTTGGTTTAATAATTTATTATTATAAAGGATTCAAAAGAATGATGTTGATGACTTGATGTTAAATAATAAATGTTGATTCATGTGGGAGAAATTCTTATTTAAAAACATGTGAATGTTTAATGTATTATTTTTTTCCGAATTCTCTAAATATCTAAAACTAAATGGTCTTCTATGTTATATTTCATCTGTGTTTTCGTTTTGATGTAGTATGTATTAGATGGAAAAATTTTGGACATTAATATCTACATCATAACAATAAATTAAATTTCATTATATCAGCATAGGATCTGGTACTGTGGGTCTTGGGATATTATAGATGGTACCAATGATCGGTTTACATAACTTATTAGATTATGATCTTTTTATGTAGGGTTGTGTTAATAGTTATAGATACCATTTTTAGTATATATGATTATTCTTGGTCAACTATTTAATGCCATAGGCATCAATTTTGAGGGATTTACATAATAATTTTTTGAGGTTATTAATGAAATATTAAGTGACACTTTATTATGTTGGGGTATTTTTATCCCCTAGGATCAATGTGAAGTGATATATTGGGAGTAATTATCTTTCATAATAAATTAAAACCCGTATAGTAGGTGATGACCCATAACATATGGTAAGGTGGTGGGTATTATAACCATGACTGAAGAATGATATGGTTTTAGCACCTACCACTTTCCTAAATGATATCTTGGCCAGTATGACATTTTTACAGGTTCAAATTACATTAATTTTAAAAATATATTAGATTATATTTGAGTAATAACAATAAATTTATCTTGGAAATATATATGATCATATAAATATTGTACATGGCTACTGAGCATAGTCTAGAAATGATTGATGAATCTTATGGATAATAATCTATTAGATGTTTTTATATGAGTTACGAGTATTATTAATTAATTTTTATGATTAATGTATCATATTAAGGTGTATTTATTTTGAAAATTATATTATAATTTTATGACCATTTATTTATTTATTTTTTAAAGGAGAGTATGATTTCTATCCCTCTTATAGATATATGGTTTTTATATTATAATTTTCTTGCATCAAGCATTAAAATTAATCTCTAATATATATCACATGGAGATAAAGATGATTTTTTGTGGAATTGTTTTAAACGATGATATTTTACTAATCGTATAAGTACATTCAAATAATCTATAATAAATATTTTAAGATCATAAATAATTTATTGGAAAATTACCATGCAAAAAAATCTATTAACATCATTTCTAATGAACCAATGTCCCTTTTAATTGAATCATATTTATGGTTTCGAGGCCCTTAACATTACATTGATCATTCAATTTTTTTGATCAATTACTTTAATGAAACTCTATAATTATTTACACATTTTTAATATTACAACCTATGTTATACTATTTGCAAATATAGTCATGTTTTATTACATATGACCTTTAAACATCCCTTTAACTCTCTTTAAAATGATGTTTTATTAACCATTTTATGACTTGTGATTACAACAAAACTATTTTCATATGTCTAGACTTGGATTATTAAGATGAATTTCATGAAATTATTTTGAAATTTATTAAAAAGGGAAGATATAATTCTAAATTATTTTAAGATAATAAAATAATATTGGATAGAATAATGGACACACAACACTTAGTGTATCTTGTGTTACACACAAACCCAATATTTTTATGTTCGATAGCGTATTCAACATGTAAAACCAATAATAAATAAAAATTCATATATATTATCATTATAACCAAGTTGTGGAAATGGAAGGTATGAATAGAATAGACTAAAATTTTAATAGATGGTCTCCCCAAAAAGATATAATTAATTATTTTGTGACCAATAAATTAGAAATGAAAATAAAACACTTTTTTACAAAAAATTGAATTCATTTTATTAAAAAAACTATATATATAAAAGTGTGTTTATAACAATGTAAATATAAATATTGATAGATTATTTTAATGATATTTTATTTTATATATTTTATATATTGTTTAATAGTCATCTTCTGTGTTTTCAAGAGAATAGATAAAAATAAATCAAATTGTATGATAAAAAACATTGTTTATTTATAAAAGACTTTTTATGACTTTTTTTGGGTGGACATATTTCAAAACAAATTTTGGATGATTTTTTAATAATTATTCTAAAAATAAAAAATAAAATTGAAATATTAATAAATTAAAATTCATAGGGAAAATTGTATTAATTTGTTCAGAAAACTTGAAATTTTTTATTAATACTTTAAAATATAAAATATAAATTGAATACCTTCTTTCCACCTAAATTATTTAGAAAGAGAAATTATATTTTGAATTATTTTTAGATAAAAATATTCAAATTATACACCTTTTAATCAAATATTGGCCATTAGAGTATTTTTAATATTTACTTTTGATATAAAAACACTATTAACTTTTGATCATTCTCACTTTAAAAACCCGCTTTCTAATCGCTTCTGTGGGATTAATTTTAAATTATATTCAGACACTTCTATGAGTTTAATTTAGATAAATTGATTCCATTATATAATAATTATTAATATTATATAATAATTTCGAACTAATTTTTTTACCAATGTAATTAAAGGGAAGAATTAAAATTAATTACAACTATTATGGTAAAAATTAGTTCACCTATTATTAAAAGTAGAATATAATGTTTTAAAGTGAGACAAAACAAGTCCAAAACCACTTTTATTGGTGTATAAAAATGATTATGAAATTAATATATAAATATATAATTTTTTGGGTCACTATACAATGTAATTAACCCACATAACATGTTAAACAATACAAAAGGGAAAAACATACCTTTCATCTTTTAAATTTATATAATGCTTTTGGGATAAGAAAAAAACTAAATAGGTGAGGTTGTAAGTTTTATTTTAGAATAAAAATTATTTATTTCAATCATTATAATTTATATGTATTTTTTAGAGATGATATAACTTCATTAATTTCTTAAGAAAGGCTAACACATTGATTAATTAGTTAATAATTAAATAAATTAAGTGATACTCAAAAAATAAAAAGGATGTAAATATAATGAATTATTGAGATCCATTATTTTTTTAATTTTTATATGTAATTGAAAATAGTTTGTAGTCAATGTATTCAAATTCCATCATTTTCCTTATATTTTAATATATCAATTACTGAAAAAATGTGAAAATTGACGTTAATGTTATTTTATAATAAATGTTATTTTACAAAATGATTTAAAATTTATAAAAAATATTTATTCTAAAAACTGAATTTTAATTGTTAATAATTTAAAACAATCCCCAGTAATTTACCTATAATTTTTTTATAATAATCCGTTTTGACCTTAATTAGTAAAAAAATTATTTTCATGGTTAGTGTGGAAGTTTTGTTTTTACAAGTTACACACACTTATATTGAAATTTATTTCCAACGCATATTAGATATTTATTTTATAGTTTTTATTTTATATTTAAAATTTGAGAAAATAATGTTTATAATATATATTTTTCTAGGTTAGACATAAGGTAATAATTACATAGGTTAGAAAACAATTTACCTTAAGGAAAAACCAAAATGAGAAAATGAGAACAAAGGATTTATTGAATAAAAAGTTTAAAAAATGTTTTTCATATCTATCATGGAGTTTAAAAAAACATTTTCCGTAAACTAATTAATTATTAAATTCATGAGTACCATGTGTTATGTGATACCACCTAAGAGTAAATAATTTTGATTATTTACAAAATGCCACTTATACACAATTATAAAAGGAAACATACTTCTCTCACATTTTCACACCACCCAAGGCATTTGGTTCATCATTAACCATCCCAAATCACATCATTTATTCCTAAGCACATATTATATGAATAAAGTTTTAAATAAATCAAACTATGTATGGACTTTTTTTAACCTGAAGGTAGTTACCTGATGAATAGGTAACATTCATTAATGAATGTATTTTTCTTATTTTCTTTTAAAAAATCATATATTTTATCTATGTAAGGATTATATATGAACCAATTTATCATATATATATATATACACTAGGGTATTTTGATTATAATTTTATTATCAAAAAACCGCACAAACTTCCATCGAATGGGTTACTAAATCATTGTTCTTGTGTACAATGGACTTTTTCCTCACAAACCGATGTCGTTCATTTTTCAATTACAACTTTTCATGGTGGGGAGTAATAATTATAGTAATGTTTATATGTTATATTTATTATATATATCTTTTTATTATGATTTTTTGGTATTATATAACAAATATCATCATACTTTCCATTTTTTTCGAATATGATAATATCATTCATTGAATGACAGACTAACGCCTCACGATGTAATGTGATCTGTTCACAATGTACAAGGATTTTATTGAGGATGTTTTTAACTAATAAATGTTATATATATGACATAAAAATAAATTACAATTTTCATATATAAATATATGTATATCATTTACATTCCCTTCATACAATATTATGTGAAAATGGAAACTATATTCATGTGTACGCACTTCTTACCATATTTAGGAACAATGTATTTAATTTACTATCCCAAAAATTATTGGTGTACTCTAAATTTATATACTAAATATATTTTATATTTTAATAAATTTTCCCTTTTTGAGTTTATGAAACATTTGTTTCTGGAAACTAACCAAAAATATCAACACAAAACATATATGAAAAACAAATCGATTATTACACGAAACGAAACATGAACCTTGAATTTATAGTAAATTGGTGATAAATAGTCATAATAAAATCATAAATGATATGAAATATAAGAATATTTTTATTTTAAAAATTATTTAATTTTTTAATACCAATATATAGGAGGTTAAATCATGTTCTTGTAAAAGGAATCACGGGGAAAGGGTTTTTCTCAAATCACTTTTATATTTGTGAGATATATGCCATATTCACTAAAAAGCTTTACATTTTGGAGTTATATTTCCTATTAATGTATTTTAGGATTGTTATGCATAAATTTATGGATATTTAAATATTAATTTTTATGATCTTTTTTTCAATGGGTTTACTATCTCAGTGTAATCAAATTGGTAATGGAGTTTTGTCACAATTATTATCATTATGTATTTAGTCATGTTTTATGAATATCATATTTTATAAGGTGTATTCAATTCCCCTTTGAGATTTTATATCATAAAAATACTCATTTTTACTGTAATTATAATTATAATTTGATTTTATTCATTTATTGGCATTACAATTCAATGTTACAAAAGAGGAATGAGTATTTTTTTAATTATCCCATTGATTACCTGGATCTTGTGTTATTAAGTTTCTAATGCTAAAATATTATAATTATCATGAATTGTAGCATACTTATTTTATTCATGACCCTTAAAAGAAAATTTACCATTTCTTCCAAAATTTTATTTTGAAAATGTTTTATAATGTTATTAATGAATTATGACTTCATTTCTCTATAATGTTGGAAATCTGTGTTCTTCCAGAATAATGATTTTTTTAAAATGTTTTCAAAAAGTTTTTAAATGGCCTTTCGATCTAATTTTCCTGGGAACGGACTTTAAAAATGATTTATTTTTTAGAAATTGTTTAAAATTATTTCCAAATCTTCAATTATAAATTAAAATGGTTATTTTAAATTTATATTGTTTTCATGCTACTTTATGTTTTAAAATGTTATTTTAAAAATTAAAGGGTTGTTTTCCTCAAACTATTTTAATGATATTTTAGATTCATTTTCATTCATCAATTTTAATAACCCTTATTTTTATTTATCCCCCACATGGTATATTTGTTATTGATAACACACTCATTCGTTCTTTGGATGTAATAATATCATTTAAAAGAGATTTTTGTGGAGCATGTTTTTTCCCTTGGGATAATCATATTTCATATAGATTCAAAATTATGAAATTTTACAATTGTCATAGTTGAAACCACGGAAATAGTGCCCAAAACAGGGGTCCTAATCATTTTGGAAGTGGGGCCTGAACTATTTCAACGGTTTAAACTATAGAAACAGGTTATCTATTTCTATGATTCATAAAATTATGGATGTTTTCATTGTCATTTCCCATTGTGGTAGTTTAACTGTGGCCACAGTTTAATATATGGTCATAGGTTTTATTTTTATTGTTGAAAACAGTGGCTATAACACGAGTAAACTATGTATATCACCCACAAATAATTTATTGTCACCCAGATTCGACTTATATTCATCACCTATATAATTCACCCACATAACCACTACACCATGTCGATCATTGTGTATATAAATATATATAATGTTATAAATTTTATTTATAATCATTATAATTGCTTAAATATAGTTGCAATAAATCTCCCCACTTGTTTTTATTCGAGATATGTTTTCTTTAGTGCAAAGGTGGATGAACTATTACAACAGTTTTGAAATAAATGGATTTAGATGTGATATATATCCACTATTTTACTAATGTTTTGGCTATAGCCATTGGAAAGATGGAATATTGCCACATTTTTTAATACAATGGTTATAGGCCACACAATTGTGGATATGGCCTATTTTTAGCCATGGTTTAAAAACAATGTGTAAAGGTCCATGAAAATATATCAATTTTATACTTGTGATTGTTATGTAACATAATTATTTTCCACATGATAACCATTCTTCAAAAATATTTTTACGAAACCCATTTCTATTAAATATATTAATCATGATTCAAATAGATTATTATAGAGCCCATTTATTTTCCATGGGTTAATAATATTCTGAAAATAATAATGGTCTTTTCAATGATTTGTGATGAAATAAATTATGTATATTCATTTTTAATTATTTTTTCATATACATTAGAAATGTTTCATGTGCCTAGATTTCATTGGATGAGCATGTAATAGCTTATAAGATGTATTCTTCCCGATTTCACTATAATGAACTATGTAATGATTATGATTTTTGTAGAATTATATTGGTTTCTGGCCATATGGTTATTGTAATTAGTAAGGGTTTGTCAAGGAATTATAATGGTTTTTTAAGGGTTCTATGACATGACATTCCATGATTTTATTATGTTTTATCTAGGATTTCTATGGGTTTGTGATGTTTAATTTGGTCATGATTGAAGTTGAAGAGTACATGATAATTAATTTTTAGGTCTATTTAATTTTTAATTACTTATTCCATGTTTTCATGTTAGAAAATACTCGTATTTATGGGTATTAATATTTTTATGTTATACCCATTAACATTGTTTAATTTATCATACCCTTATTACCACCTTATTCTTAGTGATGACATTCAAACACTAATAATTTAATTTTATCATAAACACATTTTGAGCTCACCCTTGTTATGTTTTCTCTTCCCCATGTTTTAAAGAATGAGGATAAAAATTTATTTTAATAGAGGATTTCACAAGGCTGATGATTATGAGCTATTGTGAAATATGAAAAGATGTGCTAAAATAGAGAAATTCTCATTTATAGACAAGTGGATTGTTAATTTAAGTGTTTTTACAAATTTTCTAAAACATTAAACGTAAAAGGTCCTTAATGTTGTAGGTTATTGATGTTTTACTTTTCATTTTAATTTTTTGGATGATGAAAATGGGTCAAAAATATCAGTAACGTAGCCAAAAATGTAAATATATTTATTTTTTCCAAGGATTTGGGAACGCGAGTAATAATATCTTATACATATAGAATCAAAAAACTGTGGATAGCTTACCTAGAGTTTTGTAATGTAGTCATTAAGGTAATTAGTTTTATCTATTTGATCATAATAAGAAATTATGTGATATTTACTGAATACCACAAGAACACACACCCCCAAAAAAGATTGATATTGGAAAATCAGAAATCCCATATTTGGCCAAATCCATACCTATGAAGGCATAGAATCACTATGAATCTAGTGTAATTTATTTAAAATGACGCTTCACACAAATATTTTGACTCTATTTAAAAACATTACATAAGGGATAATTTCAAATGAAAACAAAAAAGATCAATTTATTACTCTTTGTTTTTGTTTTACGGGTTATTTATTTTTCAATGAATTTTGTGGAACCAAAGAAATCAACTGTGATATAAGGGAGAAGAGAATGGAACTTATGAAAAAATATAGAATAAAAACCACTTGGATGAGTCATAATCCTGTTTTATGAATAGTAAAATGGAATTTTATACATTTCATGATAAGAAATATTTTTTGAATTTGTAGGGGAGACATTTTCATTCATACCAAAGGAAACTAAGATGTGGACATGTTCCAATATTGGAAAAGTGGAGGAGGAAAATTTTATTTAGGATCAATAAAAATAAATGGATAGACCTATAAAATAGATTTGGGATTATTTTTTAACATTCCAAATGATGAGATTTAAATTTATTTTCCCAAGGATAAAAGAATAATATGCATTTGGTGATTTTGAAATGAAGAGTGGATATAGATCATCCGAATAGGGATGACCATTATATGAGTAAGATACTTAAGGTGTACTGAATTTTTTTTCTACTGTATGGTTCCGGTCATAGCCTACTTAGATTGAACCAATTCTGTGAATTAATACATTATATGACATTTTAGAAGATTAAATTTATTTTCTATGTAATAGATGTATAAATTATTTTTAATATAAATCCCAACATAGAAAATAATTAGATAATTACTCATGAATATTGTTTTTTTATATCTGATTAATAAGACAACCAATTACAACATATAATTATTTTCCATTTTATTAAAAAATTATTTTAGGACTTAGTTAACAATTAATGAGGCCATGATATCCCTAAGATCATACACAATCCCAATCACTCCTGTTATACTTTCCAAAAGGGGGGATAATTTAAAAAATTACTATATAAAGAAATTTAAATCTACAATATTTCTCGACATAGTGAATGTGGTTGCATGTGGTCCCATGAAACCCAAATCCAATAATATAAAAATATATTACATCTTTTCATTGAATAGTGTAGTATTATGGCATGGATGATGGTTATTACCCACAAATATGATGTGTTCATATAAATTAACAACTATTAAGTGTAAATAAAAATATTGTTGGAGCGACAAACCATAAATTCTAGATAGATAATGGTATAGAATCCTTTAACAAGATTGAATAAAATTATCATAAAATGAATATAATTATGCATTATGTATTAATAATGATGAATCCCTAGAAAAAAATTTATTGAGTGGAGGAACAATCTTATCAAAAAAATAAACAAAATTTATCATTGAGTAAAATACACCATTGACATTTTGTAATAACATAGTGTGAAAACCAATCTATATCTCAAAAAGAGAATTATTATCATTAAATAAATAAAATTTAATGAATCAAAAATTTCATGGGAAGAAGACAACATTAAATCAATTTTCATTGTTTCATATAAAATGAATTGTTCTCAATAAAGAAATGAACTCAGTATGTGAGGAATATGGGGGATAAAGATATATATCATGGGAATTATGTCAAAATAAATGTCTTCAAATAAGATATTATATTCATTAGAAAAAATTTAAAATCCAAGACATAACAATTTTAGACAATGAGTACTTTTTGAAATCTAGTAATTATAATTATTAGTATAGATGTTTTGAAACCAAGGAGGATATTGATAATAAAGGGAGTTTATTTTGGAGAGATCAAGAGGCAATGTAAAAATCCAAAGAATACACATAAAAAAGAAAATATTATAGGTAAAATAGTATCTAAAATAACTATAAGATAAACTAATGTCATTAATCGAAATGTAGTTGGGGATTATAAATCACATGTTGAGACTAGATGAATGAAGGTTATAAAGAACAATTAATAGAATCTTAAGTGGATCCCAAAGAAGTTGAATAGTTATGGGAATTCATTCAATAATCTGCCTAATTTTCTTCCCCAAATTGTAGAAAACAAAACATGGGATGTTTTATATGTATGGATGAAATAAATTTCCTTATAAAAATATGAGTGTTCCATAATAAAATTCATTGAGATGAAAATATAAAACCCAAACAAATATGAATGGTTTACAAGAGATATTCCATTAATAAATATATTTAATTTGATGGGGGACTTTAAAAATGGCATTATTAGAGAATATATAGATATTCATTTGTATAGTAGTTAGAAGAGTATCTAAAGTCTATCAAATTTACATGAAAATAGCTTTCTTCAATAGAGTACTATATTAGGAAGTATAAATAGAATAACATTCTTTGATTCTTTTTGATAAAGATGATAATGTGGTTTTATGGTTGAATAAGGAACTATATTACCCAATGAATGTACCATGTAAATGGTAATCCCATATTGATTAATATATATATATTCACGTATTATAAGGGGGATGATTTGATCAAAACCTCAATATAATGATATAAAATGACCAAATGATGTTGGTTCTCCATTATATCGACGATATTATTATTTTTGGATCAAGTGATGCACAACGAAAGATATTTTTTTGAATAAATGAGAAGATAATTTGAAATGTCTTTTATTAGAGAGATATCATTTTTCCATGGACAATAGGTAACTCAAGGAGAAAATGGATGATTTGTTTCATAGAATAATGAATAGGAGGTGGCATTGGGGATTGATTTATAGTATTAAATGTTTATGAAAACTCTAGAAGATACACATATTTTTTTATCAATGGATATGGATGGAAAAGTGGAAGCCATGATAATGTACATGCATATTATTTGGTGATCATTATACCTAACTACTACATGGATTGATATTTTTTTCACATGTATATAATACAGATATTGATGATTAATAAAGTTGGATCACTCGATCCATTTGAAGTAAATACATCAATATGTCATGAAAATAATACACATTAGGTTATTTTATCATATAATACCCAAATATGATTTTTTGGTATATAGATACTGACCGGTAAGGGTTATTGGATGACTAGATGTTAACAAATGGTGGTCAGTTTTATATTATAATTTTATATATTACATATATAGTAAATAATTTATAACTAAAATTTCATTATAATTTAACATTATAGATAAATATCTTCCACTCTTGAATATTCACTGTTGATTTTAATGATGTCACACATTTACCATGTTTCAGTGGGTGTGAAATATCCTTTTGAAATAAAGTGTGTCTACTTAAGTGCATCAAATCGTAAAAAAATCATTCATCATGTAAGTGAAAAAATCTCTGAAATCATATGTAACATTATTATTTAGAAGGTTGAACAAGGGATTGTAAAAGTCTAGTTTATGTTAATAACGGTCTTTGATTTTGATATCATGAATAAGGAACTACCCAAAGTAGATTTTCAGAGTCATAATATTTCTCATAGATACTTGACAACACCATGCACCAAGATAGTGAAGAAAATATTCCCCCAATCCACAATGTTATCAAATTTTATAGTAAAATATGGTAAAACTCTATTGTTTTAAATTATTGAAAATGTAATACAGTATTGTAAAATTCATGAGAGTATTTATTTAGTTTTATTTATAATGAGTGTAAATATTTATATGGAGGGTTTTTTACTATTGATAAAAATGGGTATTTGTTTTGGGAAATGCAGAGGATTTTTAATGATTAGTTAAGGATATAATAATCTTAGATATATGGAGAAGAGAACACTAATCATCGAATTGTTTTGAAGTGTAATTTTTTATGTAAATATAAATTATTACAAAGATAATAACTTCAAAATGTTCTTTCATATTGATGTTAGTTAATGGAGGTGAATTATAAGTATTTTCATAATTTCTATTGTATTAAAATGAGTTGAAATATAATTTCATATGATACATGATTACATTTTGTTTCCATAACAAATTAGAAAATGGAATTGCCTAATGTTTATTATAGTCATTTACAACCTGATATCTTGTGTTAATAGGTGACTAGGACATTATATGCTTCATTGATGGTATATTTTAGGAATTATTGATTCCATTAGATAAAAAATTTAATTATGAATTTGATTTGAAATATTATATTAAATTTTCTTAAGGTCCTTCTGTTTTGATATTTTGTGTAAATCATTACCTGTTATTAAAAAGTTAATGTTAAGAGGTCGTATAATGATAATTTTAATCACATTAACATTATAAATATATGCATATATACATAAATTATGTGACATGAAATTATATGGGTAGAATTAGATTTTTTCCTCAATATGATAAAACACTATGAGCGAAGGTTGGAACTGTGACCAAATCTGTGTATTCTTTAGTGGTTCTGTTTATATGAGTCTCATTCCATAAGTTAAATATTTATTATGTAACAACATTACGGATAAAATGGATTTTGAGATCCACCACCATTATTTATGGAATGTTTAATATGAGATATCGAAAAGGTTTTGGTGGATATGGTTGTTGATCATTTTCCACAGGTTGAATGTTTATGTCTTACATGAACAATGAGATTCTACAATATTTTTGGGTTATATTTTGTGTTTTAAAGTATAAAATAGATTAATTTTCTATGGGTTACGCTGATTGATTGTAATCTAGCAACCATATTAAAAATTTATATTACTCGTGGAATGTACTATTTCATCTAGATTAATGAAAAAAAATCTTCACTACTATAGTATGTTATAGAAACATGGGAGAATATATAAAAAGTTTTTAAAAATATTTAAGATAATAATAATAAAAGTTAACATAATGATGTAATACATATAAAATGGTAGGAGATGTATTAGAATGGTTCTAAAATATTAGAAAAGTTGAAAAGAGAGATTCATGAGATTCCATTAAAATAATATTTTTGAATTTATTGTAGTTCAATAATGAAGTGTATAACGACCCACCATTATTGGTATAACGATACTTATCTATTTATAATTTTGGAATATGTAATTATAATAGTATAATTACATCTCTTATTTGGTTTATAGTGGTGAGATTTCATCTTATGTTGGTTATAACACAAGAGGGTCATTGAGGACACTCTAAATTCATATCAAAAGTATTATGCTTAGTCTTTTCGGTGCATGTACACATTTACATTAATAGTACATGGATTATACCATTTTTTTGGACCATTTAAATATGTTTGTTACTAATCTTCTATTTTTAATCATTATAACTACTGATGGAATGATATAGGTATTACTTTTAAAATTGAACAAGGTTATTTAGAATAGTTGAGAAAATAATTTACAATACGCTAATTAAATGCATCCACTATCTCAAGGTATTCCCCCTTGTTTGAGACCAATTATATATTCCTCCCAATTTAAATATGATGATGTTAGCATTAATAATAATTTTTGCGGAAGAATGCATTTTTATTAAAGAACTCATATTCCTCAAAATTTGTCCCTTTTAATTCTATTAATGTCCAATTTAGCTGGGTGGATATTTGGGTATGAAAAATGGTAAACACATGGTAAGGAATATTTTATAAACCCCCAAAAATAAATGGATTTTTCAGATTAATGGTATTGTGAAGATTCTATTATATGTGATTTTAAATAAGAGGTGAATTTGGCATCTAGATTTTGTTGTCACCGAGATATCATTTATTATAATGAAAAAGGTGTACCCAAGAATCCACAAATATGCCTTGTGCTATATTATTTAATATAGATAACATATTTGTGGTACCCTTAATGTGACATTGATGACTTGAGATATCTTAATCATTTAAAAAAATCAGGTAGCTCACCCTTTATGGCGGCATGGATGTATTATGAAAGAATATTTATTTTTCATATTAATATGATGGTTATTTCATTTCATGTGAATTTATTGATTTTATTTTGTTACTTAGGATGTATCTGTTGAGTCTTTACATGATCATGATAGCCTACTACATGGTAGTGGTTCATCATATCACTAGATGATTGAATAAAAACATTTACTATAGATACACCCATGGAATCAATTATAAGTACATACTTGAATTTATTAAGGCATGATCTTTGAAAAAGATATCATTTTAAATAAATTACATAGAGAGTAATTATTTGGATATGAACTCCCTCAACTAGTCTTTATGATTAGCTCTAAAGAGTGGAGTGGCTACCCAGTCAATATTTTCTATGTTATGTCTTCGATTCATAATATATATGTTGATTTACCCACCTAGAACAACTGTAATGAACCCATATACACACTCCCTATGACTTCTTCAAGGATGATTGATAGCATAAATCTTATTAAGTCACTATAGATGGAACTATTTTGGATTACCCAAACATAATTCAATAATCACTATAAGGGGGATGGGTGAATCAGTGATATATTTTTATTTTATGATTATTTTCTTATGAAACAACATTTTCATCATATAAAATGTTTCATTCACTTTTGAAAAAAATAAAAAACATAAGCATAGGAAAATTAGAATTTACAATGATAATAAGAAAACAAGAGTTCCTAGTCCTTAGTATGGAAAAAAAAATAATCGAATTTCACACAATCCAAAAGAATCCAATTCTTTTCTATAGAATACAATTTGTAGGATATTCCCTTACACTCATATAGAACTATGTTTAATACAAAAATCCAAGTGCACAAAGTAACACAAAATTATGTAATAGAATATTTTAAAAAAAATTCAATGATTCCTAACCAAATTTCAAAAATATTATCGTTCATAAAAAATCTTCACATTATTAAATTTAAAGATATTAAGAAATTAATGAACTCTGGAATGATACTCAGTGGGATTTCCCTCTGTGATTTGCATGTCCTATTTTCCAAAACAAAAATAATACTCTGTCAGAATACCATTGAAACAATATTGAACTTATTTTTTATTGAATTGATGAATATATCTCTACTATTTTAATAGTAATCTATGTACCATAGTACACAATTTATTCTACTCCATTTGTAGAAATTCCAAAATGGTTTAAACATGATTCAGAAAAGGTTTTACCTCTTCAGAAAATATTCCAAATCATCACTAGTTATTAAATGATGGAACACTCCTTGAAATCTTCAACATCTTTTCGAATCAGAAATTCTCTATAATTTCTTAATCATTCCCAGAATTATTCAATGCTTCAGACATTATAACAAATATTTAGTATGATTCCAATTTCAATTAAGATTCTCAAACATGATTTCATCATTACGATACTGTTATTTTGTAACTATGATATTCTTGATCTACATGAAAACAAATCAAAGATGATGATATTTCATTATGTTTCATGGAGCTTCATGAAATAATACCTACCCATTTTGATTTACCTCATTATGATAGAATCATATGGTCAATAATAAAATCATTTTTATGTTTCAATACGCCATATTTAATAATAAAATCATATGTCTTCTAGGTATGATTCTTAGAACCAACTATCATTATGATTTAATCCTTATGATGGAGATATAAAATTAAATCAAAAATCATCAACCACTTCTATATATACATTTATGAATAAACAAATATCTCTAATAAATCAATATATTTATCTTTTATGATTATGATACTTATCAACTTCATTATCTGAAGAATTAATAAAAAATTCTTTTGGTCTGACTAAAAATCCACACTATGAGTTTATATCATTACGATCAATTAAACATTCTCAGCCTCCAAACATATATTAATTCAGTATTCTGATATTTAAATGATTTATCTATAGAAACATCTTTATTCGACAAAACAAAACTAAGCAAGAATGAGTTTCTTCATGAAATTTATTAAGTTAAAGGCTATATTTACCATTGTTTGACTTATAATGGATGTTTTTTAAATTATCATTCTTCTAGTAACATGTTTCTTTGAAACCACACGAATATTATTTCGTTGAATATGATTGACACCATATACCCCCTTCATTTTATAAATATATCGTCACATGTTTTATAACTGACTTATAATTTTTTAGAAATTCAAAATAGAAATGTCACGACCTGTCCCCTAGGGCTGGTGTCATGGCTACCCAAAACCCTCCTTCCATAGGCCTGTGGATGGAGACTAGCACAAAATGCATAATTCCTTAAAACTGGGAAGGCATTGCCTTTATAACCTATAAGCACACACACATGCAAGCACATAGCTGGACGAAACACCAAAGAAACTCTATAAAAAATGAGATATGAAAGTAAAAGGGGCCAAAATACAAGCCCAACTATCGCGTCACCAAGAGTGATCCCCTTTGTAGTCTTCTGAGGTACTCCTCCTGTCGAGTATCATTGTTCTGTCATGACACCAAGGCACTTCTCACTGTGGGTATGTTGCGACGCCAAAATGCTCCCCACTAGGCTAGTATAGTCACCCCAGTCAAAATGGTCAGCAGTCTGCAGGTCTCAGCCAGCTACTAGGTCTCTGCACTATGCTTTCCCGTCTCGGGGAGGATCCACTCCATGAGCTACTATTCGATACTCCAACAGTCATGAAGTCCCACAAATAAGTATCTCAAATGTCTGCCACGTCATAGGGGTCTCAATGCAACAGACATCGTGTCAATAAGACGCCCATTCTGTGAGTAATTGGCCTTTTAGTCATGGGGGCCCACTGAAAGTTCGTCAAACGGACGTCTGATGCCAATGATATGGCCGAAGGAGCATAAATGGGTCGTAGTGGGACCGCATCCAGTCCGAACTGATTTGGGCAGACCAGGCCTGACACGTTGGGTCTGGCCCGGCCCATCGGGTTCGACCCGGCCAGCTGGGCCCAACCCAGCAGGCCACGAGGGATCGCAGTTAACCATGAGGGCACAAACCGACCGTGAGGGCGCGGATCAACTACGGGTCGGTGCGAGGGCAGTTCAGCTCGAAGGGCACTGCGTAGGCAGTTCGGCCCGGAGGGTATTGCGAGGGCGGCTTGGCCCAGGGCACGGGGCCAGTTCGGCTTGGAGGACCACGGGGGCGCGGTGCGGGGCGGCTCGGCCTAGGTGCCGGAGTGGCGTGGTCGGGGCCAATATGACCAGCGGGTGCCGCGACCGGGGTATGTTCGTCTCGGAGGCCGGAGCGACAGGAGTGGTTCAGCTGGAGGATGGCGCTGCTAGGACGGCTCAGTCAGGAGGTCGGGGTGTCCGAGGTGCAGTGCGGCCAGGGCACGACGCGGACGAGGTGCGGTGCGTCCGGTTCAACTGGTGGGTGGTGTTGCCGGCAGGCAGGGCAGCCCAGGAGGCCCGGATGGAAGGCCGGGGCAGCCGAGGTGCAGCGTGGCCAGGGTGGGACGCGGCCGGGGAGCGGTGCGGCTAGCGATGGATGCTCATAAAGGATAAACAACATATCAGAAGCTATCATAAATAATCATAAAATTTTATGGCATGGTATATAATAGAAACGCAATATTTTTAAACATCATATTTAGCACAATACAAAAAGAATAAATAAAATATTTTCATTTAAACATTCATATGGATATTCTACTTGTCAAATAATCACATGAAATGTCAACAAAAAAACTCTTAATGAGGGAAATAATAATGTCAAACATCATAACCATAATGTCAAGCCCACATGCCAAGAACATAAATGAAATTGCTGTCAACGACTTGTACCACGAAACTAGTCTATGTAATTAGACCTACTGATGCATCGAGGGGATATAGGGCGTCGTACCCATAACATTATAATTCCATGACATTTCTCTTATTTAAGGTGTAAAACATAACATAAACTTTCATACTAAAAATATAATAGGAAATTTTAATACTTTAACAATAAATAATGAATGGTATCAAAATAGAATATCTATAGTCAAATATATCAACAAAAATTCAATATAATATTGATGATCATATCATAATAAATCAACCTCAGTTTAGAATAAAATCAAACAAAGAAGGTTTTCATATATGAAAATAATAATAAAAAATTAATTAAACCTATAATGGAAAAATATATATTTATTATACTAAATCATTTTAAGGCATCTCAATTATAAAATAAAACATTTCATTTGAAAAAAAAATATAAGCATGCAACGGATGTCTGAAAATGTGATGGTGTCATAATAGTGGAAAATCACATCCCTCAATGTATAATATAGAAAAAATTCCTTCCTTAATTTTTAGAAAAGTTCATAAAGTAACAAATTTGTAAAATGAAGAAGATATTCATATCAAAAAATTTATACAAAGTAATGAATGGGGAAAAAATAATTAAAACAATTGTAATAATATTTTAAAATACATTTTTTAGAAAATGGACATGGATGATAAATATGTTCCATTGTATATTTACATAAAAACCATCTAAAAACAATGAGATAGTAAAATTAACCATTACCTATTAGATATTTTTTGTATAGGGTGTTTTAACTTGAATACAAAAGCCACATCATGTTATTAAATTATATGAGGACCATATAAATTTTTATGATATCATATTTTATCGTCTTATATCATTTTGTTATGAATATTTCAATGTTACCATTCTTTCAAGTGTTAACTACTTTGTTTCCCTATAATTGTATTGTCTTGTATGTCATGCCTATTTTGAATATGATGCATTTTAGTGCTATCCATAATAATATGAAGTTCATAAATATTATATATATACATATTATAAATTTTAATATCATTTTTTAATGATTAACTATAAAAAAATATCATCCCATTGTAGGGATAGTAGGCCATATTTACGCATGATCGACGATATAATTCCCCTAATGGTTAAGTGGTGTAAATTTGATGGTATATTAATTTTAAAAAACCCATTATCTTGTTATATTAATTTATTTATATCTATTATAGTCAACATTATATCCATCCAAATAAATTATTATTGAACTAAAAATTACACCATGGTTGGGAGATGGTAAGTTATACGTACACATGCATGGTGATATTTTTATTCATATGATGGATAAAATGAAGAATATGGTTGTCCCAAAATCATAATAAAATCTCAAAAAATATATAATACTTTATTTATTTCATTATTATTTATGAAACACTATCATTGTAAGTAGAAAAATAATATAATATAAAAAAGAGTAGATAAAATGATTTCCACTTTTTCAGGTATCTCTATTTGATATTAATAAAATGAAACAATATGGTTGCATTTTGACCAAATTTTGGACTCTATGATGTAGGGAGGGATGTTAGTAGGAGTATTTTGCTGGATTTTTCTGATCTGATAGGATTTAATGGAATTAATGATATATTTAGCATTATAATAGTTATTTTTATGAGCTGATGTTTTTTTAATTTTATATCATATAAGTAAATATTTTTTATTTTAAAGAGTTATTTTTTGTAAATTTTGATAAGATTTAATATTTTTAAAAAAAAATATAAACTAACAAGATAACATACAACAAATACATTCAATATATATATAATATGTATATTATGTATATAAAATTCGTTGATGTAATTAATTAACTAAAATTATATTTATTTTAATATTTTCAATATTATTTATTTGATATATCTATTAATACAAAAAATTTATCATCACTATTGGGACATAATTAATGGTAATTATATAATATATATAAGTTATAAATTAATTTATATGATGTATCTAATTTTTAAATATTTGTATGTATGATTTATAATCGATGTTATCTCTTGGATATCTCTATATTAAAATTTTATACCAATTAGAAATGAGAGTGTGAAATTTTGTCACAATAATCACTTTTAATAATTTTGAAGTCATATTCATGGAAATGGGACCATTATATGATTCCATTTCAAAAATTAGGTGGCATGTGTATAATTTAGTCATCCAAATAGATTTGTATTGGTGTTAGGGTAATTTTATAATATTATTTTTACCATTATTTAATTGAATTACCTTTAACTATGGTAATTCAAAATGACTAATTTTAGTATTCATAATATCCAAAAAATATATAAGTAACCTATTAACATAATTTTGACCCACTTATTTTCAATATGTAATCAATTTTTCAAAATTTTAAACAAAGTATTTTTCATTGTTAAGTAAAATTTTTACCTTATTGGTAAAATGAGAAAATGAGTATTTCATAAGATAAAATAATCCTAAGATTGACATTTGTTTATATCTAATTTTAATGTGAAAATATTTATAATGACCGATATTATACTAAATGACAAAAAATTAATCAATTTTATATTTAAAACCATATAACAGGATAATCTATCAATATAAATAAATTAAATGGAAAATCTGTTTTGAATTAACAAATAGAAATTTTCACTACATATTAAAATATGAAAGTCATCATAATAACACTAAAATTTTCCAAATATAAATATTATTTGTAATTATTCACATGATGAATTTTTTTTTTGTAAAATTGAATATATAAAAGTGTTATGTATTGTATTTTAAAAAGGGTTCTCTATTAAAAGGCACTAAAATTTCATTTTATTAAGAATACTTATTTTACATGAAAATTGAATTTTGTTCTTATATAAAGTTTAAGAAACACTTCATATGAATATTAAAATAATATGGAATATATATAATTGGAAATATTTTTCATACTATTCAAAAACACTTTCTAAATTCATAGTCTTGTGCACTCAATCATAGTGTTGTGCACAACGTAACTAATTGAATTATTTAAAACATTATTATATTTGAAGATTGGGGTGTTACATTAGATCTTCCTTAAAATAAATTAATCCTGAAAAATTTCTATAATGTCACTACATAATAATATTCAGGTGGTTCTTCATCATAATTTCCTCAACATCCCAAGTCGCATATTCCATTTTATGGGTTCTCCGAAAAACATTAACTAGATGAGTTATAAAATTTTCTAACACTGATTCTACAGTATCATAAATCCTGATAGGCTAATCAAAATAAGATATATCGTGTTCTTGTTTTATTTCATCATATGTGTGTACATTCTTTAGCTATTGCATGCTTTTCTTTAATAATGATACATGGAAATCATCATGAACATTGGAGAGAGTAGGCAGTATTGACAAACAATATGCTATAGATCCAAATCATTTTCGATTTTCATAAGCTCTCATGATCTTGGGACTAAATTTACCATTCTTACTGAATTATATAACACCCTTTCATAAATATACCTTTAAGAAAATATGATCTCCTACGATAGTGAACAAATGTTTTTTCAATAGAAATTAATTTCTTATAATTATGTCATACAATCCCAAGAAATAAAAACACAATGAACTTCTAAGTACTAAGTGACCATTAAACATAATATTGAAAGTTTTGATATTTGAATTTTCAAAATATGATATACACAGTTGCGATCAATATTATGTTTGGAGATTGATAAGACAAATTTTATTTTTTCTGAATAGTGACCAACCCTTAAAAATAGTCACCCATCTTTATGAATATTACTATAACCCTTATAAATAGTAAATCATCCAAAAGAATAGTTACCTCAATCGTGAATTTATAAATAAAATTTTTTCATCTTATAAGTGATAATATTTCCATAGAAAAAGTAAGTGGTTTTTGTTAGTCATAAATAATTAAATAAAATTAATTAAATAATTGAAAATAAAATTTATTTTCATTATCTATGTTCATAATTTATGAATTTTATATCTTCTGGTTTGAACATAATTTTATAACACCATTATAACATTTGAAAGCTTAATGAGATAAGTAATGGTTTTAAAAATATTAATTATCAACAACTTATGTTTTAAATTAAAAATTAAAAAATAATAGTTATAAAAGTATTATTGAAAAATGGATTTCATTTTTTGGATTCTACATGTCAGAAAATGGATAGTTTAATTTTGGAGATTTTTAAAATATTCATGAAATTTTGATGAACTGTAAAATATGATAATTCAAAATTAATGAAAAAACCTGAATTTATGCCTCAAGAATGAGTTATAGACGATGTAAATGGTTATTTATTGTAAAACACTTGTACATATTACTATTTTTTGTCACAAAATGCATCAAAATTCTTGTCTTATCGTAAAAATAATTAAATATTGATTACAATATTATGTAAACCCTTGTCCCATCCACTATAAACCCCCCCCCCCCCCACTCCCCTATTTCCATCAATCCTCTCAAGCCGTATTCCTTCCAATAAATTATTCCCAAATCTCTCCCCAAGCTCCTCCCCCACATCCATTATCTCAAATTCTCCTCAAAACACCAAATACTCTCCCCATAAGAGGCTCTCAATAGAGACAAACTCAAGAGGTAAACTACTCTTTCTAATTCTTTTATTTTCATCCAAGTTATTTTTTTTCTTTTTTATTCCTCACCTCCCTTCACACAAATGGTATGTTAACTCTAGTAACATACATTTAATAGAAATATATTATTCTAAAAGGATATTTTATCATAATCTATCCACACACCTCATTTATTACTATAAATGAAAACATTGTCCGAGTTGTTTTCACTTATCTCATTCAAGGATGATGGGTTATAAATTTACTTTACCATCTTCAATTTCGGTAATGAAACCATTTAATAGTTGAACCAAACTGTTAAATATTTATTTTTATTTCATTTTTTTCTGGAATCCTTTTCCACAAATGCTGAAAAATACAAATACAGAACAGGTTTATTTTTAGCAAAATTAATAAATTATTCAAAGATATTTCCATTAATGTTTTATTAAATGATTCACCATTACACTAAATAACCAAAATAATATTATAACCATTTAATTATCTCGATGTAAAATAAATTCATATGACTTCCATTCTGGTAAACCATTATCATCATATATGATTATCCAAACATGAATATAATTGAACTAAACCATAAAACTGAGGAAAAAAAATGGACCTGAAATATGAAATTGAACCTCATAACCAATAAAAAATATAAGGCCCCGACCTTAAACCTTACTTAATATTTAATTAAATGAATAATTCACGTTGAGGATATTTTCAGGTTTAGAGTTTTAGAGAATTAGAACATAACTATTACATCTCAAAAGATTACAAAGTAGTCACTTCTACTAAGTTTCCATAATAAAAAAAACTCTTAAAAGAAACATGTCTAGTTCCATGTTTTATATAGCATGACATTCCCTTGATCCCATCCTTGACCTTATTCCACATTAAGTCCTGTGAAAAACATTTCAAAAAAACATGGGGTGAGCATAAAAAGCTCAGTAAGGGATACACAATGAATGAAAACTGTTAGTTTTTCAAACATCAAGTAAACCATGTATACTCTATCAAAGTAATACCTTCACCTTCATGAAGTGGTAAAAAATCTTCACTGAATAAAGTATCATTACTTACCTTTTTGTAACCAAAGGATTACCATAAAACCCATAAAAAGAACACATAACATATATAAAGGTAACTTGGGACATAAACATACTTAAGTGGAATAACCATACAGTCGACTTCCACACATATCACTTAATGGATTAGCCATACGGCCAATATCCATACATACTTAATGGAATAGCCATACGGCCGACTTCCAAACCCAATTCATTGGAGGTTATAATGTAACCACCCATCCTGGTATTCATGACACCACCCGTCATATGGTTTATAACGTAACCACCCGTTAAAATGTCCAAGTACCAATATAAAATCATAAAACATAAAACCAATATAAAGGAATGATAACATTTCCACATTTCAATGACAATATATCATAAATATATTGACATAATAGAATCCTTTTTCAAAACCATTTTCAATACCAAAATACATAAAAGAGTATATGGTTTTTATTTTATTCTAAAAACATTACGGCTTGTTGAGGAAGCCAAAGACCAAATAATACTCCCGGTGGCGGAAACGGTCGTTGTCCCCGCGTACGTTAAAAGAAACATTAATTTTTGTCGTTTTGTAAAACGCTTTGCAGAAAAATATTCCTTTTGAATAAAAGTAAAAGTCAAAGGGGTTTATACACCGTATAAAAGAAAGTTGTGTATAAAACGAAATATTCCTCAATGAAAGGAGATTGAGACGATGTCCCTTACCTCGGGTCCGACTTGACTCAATCGTTCTTTAATGTCCTGAATAATAAACATGAGTTAATTTCTACTTTCTTAAGAACATTTTTCAAGTTCATATTCCTTTTGTATCACTTATTTCCATGTTATAAACATTATGTAACCATTTAAGTTAATAATGTTTGTTTTGTCGATATTTGGTTCTTAAGTCGAAAGTGGACTTCTTACAATTACATGTTGTTCATGTGGTCAAAGGTTCTTTATATCCAGAATTCCATTCCTGATTTGGATAACATATATATCATATATATCCAGCATATAAATGTATTCATAATATTACATAATCATTTAGAGGTAAGAAATAAAATGCACCGTTCATGGAGACGGTAAACCGTACGTACGCGAGAACGCTACTTTCATTTCTATTTCGTATTTTATAGAATGGAATCACAATGATATAAAGGTATATTATAATTCCAGTATAATATCATATATAATATCATAGTTCCATCCTTTATATGTCCCACATATGGTATTTAACGAATCAACTCACTTTAAGGGGGCGGTAGTCCGCACTTCCTTAAATGAAGATATCATGTTTACCCATAATGGAAACCATAAAGGTATGACCAAAAAGAAAAATACAGAAGCTTAAGGAAAACATAATCATATTATATATCATATATAAATATAGTGATATCTTAATGGCCACCTTTTAAGGTGTTAAAATAATGTTGAACAATCAACGTTTCGGGAGGCATAAATTCACCATCCATGGAAACAGTATGGTCGTTAACCATTAGATGTAGGTGTGTGTAAGTGTAGATCTAATCCTTCTTATAACAACATCCTAGTATATTGAGGATAATGGAGTTGTTAAAAAAGAAAAAAATAAAAAGATTTTAGTGGGTTGGAGAAGCAAAATAAAACAAATGAACAAGAGAGAATGAATTACCTTTAAAAGTGTAACTCCTTTTGATTTGCGCCTAAAGGATTCCTTTGAAAGGATTATTCCCAAAGGGAATCCTCTAGGATGAGGAGAGGGATGTGGAGAGACAAAATGGGCATGGTTTTTCAGAGCCAAAGGCTTGAGGAGTGTGTGAAATGAGGTAGGGGTGGGGGCCTTTTATAAGAGGAGAGGAGGGGCAATTTTGGAAAGTAAAGAAATATTACTTTATTTGAAAATGTTTTTCGGTTTTAAAAGGTCCCACATTGATATAATTCGTGGATAAGGTGATAAGGGTTCGATATCCACCCATCCAATAAGTTTTGGACATGTGTAGTTCATATATGTTACATTATCTTTCCATTTTATTTAAATCGTCAAATAATGATGTCATCGTTGCATCATTATTATATCATACATAATTTAATTTATATAATGTCTAAAAATTATAAAAAAATTACTATTATGTAGGAAATATTTTTATCTTTCCAATGACTATTTATAATCAAATATCTGATCACTATAGCCCTATGTAAAAATTGTTTTTGTAAAACATATGATTTTTGTGTCATTTTTACTTTTACAATAAATAAAAAGTTATTTATGTCATTTCCCAACCAATGTGGCTCCATGGGGTCCCCAAGTTGACCCATGGCTTGTCTTGGTCGGCCATGACACAACCAATGAGGGTAGGACAAGTGTAAAGATCATCTTATTTTATTAAATCATTATTTTTACATTAAACTACACTAATTACCACTAATCGCGATTAAAAACTTAATAAGTTACTATTCACCAAAAAATTATTTTTATCCCATTGAACCAAATTTTACTTCTTAATAACAACCATGTATGTCGGAATTTTTAATTTCAAAACACAAAGATGGCAAAATTTCATTTAAACAGAAAAATCAGTTTTTATAAGCACCACTTAGTGGTTTCACTAATCATAAAAAATTGATGTTTTTCAGAAAAATCACAAAAATTCACCATAAGCTATATTTGATATTCCGAATTCAAAAATGAAGTCCATTTTACAAAATTCACAACATATAAGTTGCATTAATTAATTTAGTAATTAATTCCCGCTGTCAGAGCAAATAGCGTGTTTTTATGAAAAAATAAGTATCAAAAGATTGACACTTGTTTAAGTCCGATTTCAAAGTAAAATTAATTCCAACGACCACTATTGGATTTAATGGTAAAAATAATTTCTAATTTCACTTTAAAACCAATTAAAAATATAATCTAATCATATAAATAAATTAGATTAAAAAGAGGTTTTGAATTAAAATACAACATTTTACACTATTCATTAAAAAAATGAACTTTATCGGAAATATACCATAAATTTACACAAAGCAAATTTTGATGTCCTGATTCTAAAGAAGAGTTATTTTTGGTCCAATATAATTTATAATATTTATCAAAAATATATTTAATGACGGTTCACCGTCAAAAGGTGATAAGTGAACCCTTAGTGAAAATTAGGGTATATATGCCTAAAATTGAATTCTTTCCGTATTTTAAGCCTTTATCCTTTATTGGGTAAATGTAAAAACATTTAAAAACAGATATAATCATATTTTAGTTATTTCTATCCATTTGCGCCAGTACAACGGCTACTTGTTAACTAACATTTAAAATAATATTATTTTATTACTTGTATGCAACGTAAGTTTTCAAAGAAACTCATCGTTGCGTATCGAGTACGCTATCGAACATAGAAACCCCTTTTAATTAAAATTAATATTTAATTCGTAAATATTAATAAATATGAAAATTATTTATTCTTTAATTACCTGGGATGTTACATCCTTCCCCCCTTTTGGGAATTGCATCCACGCAATTTTATTCACTTATTAAAATAAGTGGGGGTATTTATCTCTCATTGCATTTTAAGATTCCCACGTTGCCTCTTGAATCACATGGTTTTTTCACAAAACCATTACCTGATGAATCACCTTATTCCGTAACACCTGCTCCATGTGGTCAAGAATCTAGATTGGTTGTTCTTCATAAGATAGGTTCTCCTCCAGTTGAACTACCTCTGGACTCAAAACATGAGATGGATCTGGCATATACTTCCTCAACATTGAAACATGAAAAACATTGTATACCTGAGATAAACTCGGAGGTAAAGCCACTCGGTGAGAAACTGATCCAACTTTCTCCATAATTTCATATGGTCCAATAAACCTTGGATGCAGCTTTCCTTTCTTACCAAATCTCATCACACTTTTCCAAGGAGAAACCTTGAGAAAAACATGATCACCTACCTCGAAAGATAGATCCTTCTTCCGGTTATCTGCATAACTCTTCTGCCTGCTCTGAGCTGTTCTCAATTGTTTCTGAATCAACTGAACTTTTTTTGCCATCTCTTCTACCAATTCTGGTCCCATCAGTTTCCTTTCACCCACTTCATCCCAAAATGCTGGAGTTCGACACCGCTTCCCATATAATGCCTCAAATGGTGCCATCTGTATACTAGAATGAAAACTGTTATTATAAGAAAAATCAACCAAATAAAGATGTTGGTCCCAACTTCCCTGATAATCCATCGAACAAGCTCGTAGCATATCCTCCAAGGTCTGAATTGTTCGTTCTGACTACCCATCTAATTGAGGATGAAAAGCTGTACTAAAATTTAATTCAGTACCCAACGACTTCTGAAGGCCTTTCCAAAAGTTAGATGTGAACCTGGGATCACGATTAGATAAAATGGAGAGGGGAAATACATGTAACTTGACTATCTCATTAAGATACAAACGGATAATTTGATCTAGGGAAAAAGTATCTCGTATAGCAAGGAAATGAGCAGATTTAGTCAATCGATGAACAATAACCCAGATTGCATTATTACCTCGAGATGTCCTCGGTAATCCCACAATAAAGTCCATGGATATGTTTTCCCATTTCCACTCTGGCACTGGTAAAGGTTGAAGCATCCCTTTCGGTAACTGCCGCTCTGCTTTAACCTGCTGACAAGTCAGACACTTCACAGTAAAATCAGCAATATATCTTTTCATTCCATCCCACCAGTAATACCCCCGCAGATCTCTGTACATCTTAGTACTGCCATGATGAACTGAAAACGGGGAACTATGAGCCTCACATAACAACTCATTCTTCAACTGTGAATCACAAGGCACTCATAATCTCTTCCCAAACCTCAAAACACAATCATTATCAATGTTGTCTTCAGGAAACTTACCTTTCTGAACCAGCTCTACCTTTTTATGCAACTCACTGTCTTCCTTCTGTGCTTGCTTGATTCTGTCTGATAGAGAAGATTTCACAGATACCTGAAACAAAATAGAGGAACGTCCTGCACCAAAAACTACTATGCCAAATTTCATCAAATCTTTAACCAAAGGATCACGTTCCAAACCCAACATTGCGAATGAAGCATTACTTTTTCGACTCAAAGCATCAGCCACTTTATTTGCTTTTCCCGGATGGTAATGAATTGTACAATCATAATACTTGATTAATTCTAGCCATCTCCTTTGTCTCATGTTCAATTCTTTCTGAGTGAATATATACTTTAAACTTTTGTGATCAGTATATATTTCACACTTTACTCCATACAAATGATGCCTCCAAATTTTTAAAGCAAAGACAACAACAACTAATTCCAAATCATGTGTAGGGTAATTTACCTCATGAGTTTTCAACTGTCGTGAAGCATAAGAAATTACCTGATCATTCTGCATAAGGACACAACCAAGTCCCTTGAACGAAGCATCACTGTATATAACAAACTCACCATTCCTGGAAGGTAGTGCCAAAATTGGAGCATTCACCAATCTTCTTTTCAATTCCGGAAAACAATCATCACATTCTTTTGTCCAGATAAACTTAACAACATTCTGAGTTAGCTTAGTCATTGGACAAGATAACCGTGAAAAATTTCTAACAAACCTTCAGTAATAACCTGCCAAACCAAGAAAACTACGGATCTCGGTTACATTTGTGGGTCTTGGCCATTATTCAATAGCTTTTGTTTTAGTAGGATGAACAGTTATTCCATTTTTGAAACAATGTGACCCAGGAAAGAAATTTTTTGTAACCAAAACTCACACTTTCTGAATTTTCCATATAGTTTCTTTTATTTTAAGGTTTGCAAGATAACCCTTAAATGACTTTCATGCTCCTCTTTACTTTTAGAAAACACCAAAATATCATCGATGAAAACAACCACAAACTTATCCAAGAACTCATGGAAAATTCTATTCATAAGGTCCATGAATACAGCAGGTGCATTGGTTAACCCAAAAGGCATAACTACAAATTCATAATGGCCATATCTAGTACGGAACACAGTCTTCGGAAGGTCTTCTTCTTTTACTTTCAACTGATGGTTCCCCGACCTCAAGTCAATCTTCGAAAAATACTGAGCTCCATGGAGCTGATCAAACAATTCATCGATATGAGGCAAAGGATACTTGTTCTTAACAGTAATATTATTCAAGGCTCAATAATCAATACAAGGTCTCATTGATCCATATTTGTTTTTAACAAACAAGATAGGGGCACCCCATGGTGATGTGCTAGGTCGAATGAAACCTTTATCTAATAACTCCTGCAATTGTTTCTTTAACTCTAAAAGTTCAACTTGATCCATTCGATAAGGGGGTTTTGAAATTGGATTAGAATCAGGAACTAAGTCAACAATAAATTCAACTTCCTGATCATGAATAATACCATGAAACTCATCAGGAAAAACATCGATATACTCATTTACCACTTGCACATCATTAATCTGAACAATTCCTTTATTTTCAACAATATGTGCAATGTAACATTCATTTCCATCTTTTACTAGTTTCTCAACTTCTAGATATGTTATCAAAATCAAGGGTTCATTCTTGTACACAAACTGAAAATCCTTCTGAAAAGAAACCATTTTAGCTCTGCAGCCAATCTTAGCATGATAAACAGAAATCCAATCCATGCCCAAAATAACATCAAACTCTACTAGAGGCAAAACAATAAGGTTTTCTGGTTGATTCTTTCCACACACAAGGATAAGAAGGTTCTTATAATTCCTTTTTGTCTCAATGTTCCCTCCGGGTGTTTTTACCATAAGTTCAGGATTCGTATCTTGATATGGAATTTCCAATTTACTAGAAAACTTCTCAGAAATGAAAGAGTGTGTAGACCCTGAATCAAACAACACATTGGCATAATCTGAACAAACAAATAGTGTACCTGATACCACATCATTCGATGGCCCAACATCTGCTGAAGTTGTTGCAATGGATTTCACCACCCCTTTCTTCTTGTAGTCTGGCTGCATTCCCCCAGTTGAATTCTTCGTTGGACACTCGTTTGCATAATGACCCATTTCATTACACTTAAGACATCTTACCATTGGCTTTTCATTTCCTGCTTGATCATCTTCCTTACAGTTACGAGCAATACGACCAGACTTACCACACCGAAAGCACTTACCAGACTTGGATAAACATTCTCCAGGATGCATTTTACCACACTTCTCACAGGATGGATATTTGGTTTTCTTACCTCCTTGCTTCTTTGATGAATTTTTCCCCTTTTCCTGCCAACTAGACCTCTTATTCTGTTGTTTGTCATAGAACACCTGATCATCGGCAAACTCCATTTCCACCTTCTCCGCACATCGAACAAGTTTTTCATAACTTTTGAACTCACGAGAAGCTAAAGCCCTTCGATACTTTGGCTTTAACCCTGAGTAAAAACGGTTTATTTTACTATCAAGATCTCGTATGAAGTTTGGAGCATACCTTTCCAATCGAGTGAACTTTTCTTCATAAACAGCCATTGAATCATCCTCCTGCCTCAATTCTAGGAACTGTTTTTCCATCCTAAGACGAACCACCTTAGGAAAATATTTCTCAAGAAACATACCGTTGAATTCATCCCAGTGAAGATCCTCAATCTCATCACTATCCCTGATATTTTTCACCATCGACCACCACTGATCAGCTTCACCTTCAAAACGGTAAACTGCAAGACTAACATTTTGATGTTCTGAACACCCCATGACATCAAAAATCTTCTCCAGTGCTTTAATCCACCCTTCAGCTTGCACAGGGTCAGATGGTCCTCTAAATGATGGGGGGTGTTGCCTCATGAAATGTTCCACCACTGACATGTTCCTCTGCGGTGGATCTGGCTGATCTCATGCATGGGTACCACCACCATTTATATCCTGAGTCAACTGTGCCATCCCTGCAACAAACTGTTCAGTTCTGATTCCGACCATCTCAGGTTGCTGATTTGGAAGGTTATCTTCCTCCTGATGTTGTCCCAACATAGCTGCTTTGTTTCTTCTGCGAAAACCATTCTGAACATAGAAATATCTTAGGCAAAGAAACATGGTAATCCGTAAATGCTATATCATTTCGATCATATTATAATTTAACACTTTTCTAACTCCTAAAGTTTTCTAAACCGACCTTTGATACCAACAATAAGGCCCCGACCTTAAACCTTACTTGATATTGAATTAAACGAATAATTCACGTTGAGGATCTTTTTAGGTTTAATGTTTTAGAGAATTAGAACATAACTATTACATCTCAAAAGATTACAAAGTAGTCACTTATACTAAGTTTCCATAATAAAAAAAACTCTTAAAAGAAACATGTCTAGTTCCATGTTTTATATAGCATGACATTCCCTTGATCCCATCATGGACCTTATTCCACATTAAGTCCTGTGAAAAACATTTCAATAAAACTTGGGGTGAGCATAAAAAGCTCAGTAAGGGATATACAAAGAATGAAAACTGTTAGTTTTTCAAACATCAAGTAAACCATGTATACTCTATCAAAGTAATACCTTCACCTTCATGAAGTGGTAAAAACTCTTCACTGAATAATGTATCATTACATACCTTTTTGTAACCAAAGGATTACCATAAAACCCATAAAAAGAACACATAACATAAAAAAGGTAACTTGGGACATAAACATACTTAAGTGGACTAACCATACGGTCGACTTCCACACATATCACATAATGGAATAGCCATACGACCAATTTCCATACATACTTAATGGAATAGCCATACGACCGACTTCCATACCCAATGCATTGGAGGTTATAACGTAACCACCCATCCTGGTATTCATGGCACCACATGTCATATGGTTTATAACGTAACCACCCGTTAAAATGTCCAAGTACCAATATAAAATCATAAAACATAAAACCAATAAAAGGAATGATAACATTTCCACATTTCAATGACAATATATCATAAATATATTGACATAATAGAATCATTTTTCAAAACCATTTTCAATACGAAAATACATAAAAGAGTATATGGTATTTATTTTATTCTAAAAACATTACGGCTTGTTGAGGAAGCCAAAGACCAAATTATACTCGCGGCGGCGGAAAATGTCGTTGTCCCCGCGTACGTTAAAAGAAACATTCCTTTTTGTAGTTTTGTAAAACTCTTCGTAGAAAAAGATTCCTTTTGTATAAAAGTAAACTTCAAAGGGGTTTATACACCATATAAAAGAAATTTGTGTATAAAACGAAATATGCCTCAATGAAAAGAGATTGAGACGAAGTCCCTTACCTCGGGTCCGACTTGACTCAATCGTTCATTAATGTCCTGAATAATAAACATGAGTTAATTTATACTTTCATAAGAACCTTTTTCAAGTTAATTATTCCTTTTGTATCCCGTATTTCCATGTTATAAACATTATGTAACCATTTAAGTTAATAATGTTTGTTTTGTCTATATTTGGTTCTTAAGTCGAAAGTGGACTTCTTACAATTACACGTTGTTCGTGTGGCCAAAGGTTCTTTATATCCAGAATTCCATTCCTTATTTGGATAACATATATATCATATATATCCAGCATATACATGTATTCATAATATTACATAATCATTTAGAGGTATGAAATGAAATGCACCGTTCATGAAGACGGTAAGCCGTACGTATGCATGAACGCTTCTTTCATTTCTATTTTGTATTTTATAGAATGGAATCATAATTATATAAAGGTATATTATAATTCCAGTATAATATCATATATAATATCATAGTTCCATCCTTTATATGTCCCACATATGGTATTTAACGAATCAACTCACTTTAAGGGGGCGGTAGTCCGCACTTCCTTAAATGAAGATATCGTGTTTACCAATAATGGAAACCGTAAAGGTATGACCAAAAAGTAAAATACAGAAGCTTAAGGAAAAAATAAACATATTATATATCATATAAAAATATAGTTACATCTTAATGGCCACCTTTGAAGGTGTTAAAAGAATGATGAACAATCATCGTTTCGGGAGGCATAAATTCACCATCCACGGAAATAGTATGTTCATTAACCATTAGATGTAGGTGTGTGTAAGTGTAGATCGAATCCTTATTATAACAACATCCTATTATATTGAGGATACTGGAGTTTTTTCAAAAGAAAAAAATAAAAAGAGTTTAGGGGGTTGGAGAAGCAAAATAATACAAATGAACAAGAGAGAATGAATTACCTTTAAAAGTGTAACTCCTTTGGATTTGAGCCAAAAGCCTTTCTTTGAAAAGATTATGCCCAAAGGGAATCCTATAGGATGAGGAGAGGGCTGTGGAGAGACAATATGGGCATGGGTTGGCCGAGCCAAAGGCTTGAGGAGTGTGTGAAATGAGGTAGGGGTGGGGGCCTTTTATAAGAGGAGAGGAGTGGCAATTTTGGAAAGTAAAGAAATATTAATTTATTTGAAACTGTTTTCCGGTTTTAAAAGGTCCCACATTGATATAATTCGTGGATAAGGTGATAAGGGTTCGAAATCCACCCATCCAATAAGTTTTGGACTTGTGTAGTAAATAGATTTTACATTATCTTTCCATTTTATTTAAATCGTCAATTAATGTTGTCATCGCTGCATCATTATTATGTCATAAATAATTTAATTTATTTAATGTCTAAAAATTATAAACAATTTACAATGATGTAGGAAATCGTTTTATTCAAATTACTATTTATAATCAAAAATCTGATCATTATAACCCCATGTAAAAATTGTTTTCGTAAAACATATGATTTTTGTGTCATTTTTTACATTTACATTAAATAAAAAGTTATTTATGTCATTTCTCAACCAATCTGGCTCCATGGGGTCCCCAAGTTAACCCATGGCTTGTCTTGGTCGGCCATGTCACAACCAATGAGGGTAGGACAAGTGTAAAGCTCATATTATTTTATTAAATCATTATTTTTACCTTAAACTACACTAATTACCACTAATCGCGATTAAAAACTAATAAGTTACAATTCACCAAAAAATTATTTTTATCCCATTGAACCACATTTTACTTCTTAATGACAACCATGTTTGTCGGATTTTTGAAATTCAAAACACAAAGATGGAAAATTTTCATTTAAACGGAAAAATCATTTTTTATAAGCACCACTCAGTGGTTTCACTATTTAACAAAAATTGAAGTTTTTCAGAAAAATCCCAAAAATTCACCATAAGCTATATTTGATATTCCGAATTCAAAAATGAAGTCCATTTTAAAAAATTCACAACATTTAATTTGAATTAATTAATTAAATAATTAATTCCCGCTGTCAGAGCAAATAGCGTGTTTTTATGAAACAATAAGTATCAAAAGATTGACACTAGTTTAAATCTGATTTCAAAGTGAAATTAATTCCAACGACCACTATTGGATTTAATGGTAAAAATATTTTCTAAATTCACTTTAAAACCAATTCAAAATATAATCTAATCATATAAATAAATTATATTAAAAAGAGGTTTTGAATTAAAATACAACATTTTACACTATTCATTAAAAACTGAACTTTATCGGAAATATACCATAAATTTACACAAAGCAAATTTTGATGTCCCGATTCTAAAGAAGAGTTATTTTTTGTCCAATATAATATATAAGATTTATCTAAACTATATTTAATGACGGTTCGCCGTCAAAAGGTGATAAGTGAACCCTTAGTGAAAATTAGGGTATAAATGCCTAAAATTGAATTCTTTCCATATTTTAAGCCTTTATCCTTTATTGGGTAAATGTAAAAACATTTAAAAACATATATAATCATATTTTAGTTATTTCTATCCATTCCCGCCAGTACAATGGCTACTTGTTAACTAACATTTAAAATAATATTATTTTATTACTTGTATGCAACGTAAGTTTTCAAAGAAACTCATCGTTGCGTATCAGGTACGCTATCGAACGTAGAAACCCCTTTTAATTACAATTGTTATTTAATTCGTAAATATTAATAAATATGAAAATTATTTATTCTTTAATTACCTGGGATGTTACAAAAAAGGTCCTGACTTAACATGAAAAGGGTATACTAAATCATTTATATTTTAATATTTTATATAATTATTAATTAGTGTACTTAATGTTATTATTCCGGTCATTAATATCAATTAGAGAATAGTAGTAGGCTTAATGTAAGGGTACCCCTCTATTTCAATTTTATTCAACAATTTCCTCTATGTTATGCACTTTTATGTGTAATTCATAATGATGGGGAAAGATTTTCCACCTCCCCCATACTACACTCATGATATATTAGTGATAATAAACTCGTTTCTCACTTATTAAGTGCTCTTAGGTACACCTGATACCATGCTGATAATTTGTATGGGATTCCACCCGAACCTCTTTTGATCCTTCATGTTTCTTTATCATTATTTAACCAAAATTATGCTATCTTACTTTTTTATGTCCATCTTCTAAATTTTGTGTACATGTAAAAAATTAATTGTTTAAGAACCTTTCATCATTCTATTTTGAGGATATGTATGTTTATATGTGATTTATTCATCAGTACTTCCCAATAAGAAAACCTATTTTTAGGGAACATCTGAAATTCTTTCCAGATACAAAGTACATTATACCTTATATTTTACGAAATAATTGTCTTTATAAAATCAGGATTTTTTAAAACACTATTGGTTCATTTCAGGTTTTATAGAAAATATTGATCCATTTTTCTTTTCTAAAGGATTTATAGTATTTTTATTAAAACTGCCCAAAAAATATTAATGCCAAAATTTTATTAATACATTTCATTCAAGTGTCTAATTAGAGTTGACATATCTTAACATGATACATGGCTATTTTTAATTTTTAATTTAGATTTAAATTTTAGTTTATTTCTTCATGAACAATTTTATGATATACCCATTTGATATTCTTAATAACATGATTGTAGTAGCCAAGTATTTCAATTGGTAAACATTGTGTTTATTTATGATTGATTATGTTCTATTCATTATGTGGAAAATATATTCATGAAAAGTTATGATGGGAGTACTCAGATAGCGCTCCAATGCACGGGTAATGTTGAGTATCATGAGACGTTATGTGAGACTGTCTTAGTGGTTAGGCATGGCTTGTGCTTCCTTGTGTGACAGTTTTGGCGGTTAGACTTAAATAGGGATAAAGACATGTTTTATGTTACTACCTCATTATTATGACACCATTCTTATAAGATTCAATGCTTATATGTTATTATTCCATATATAGAAAACTTTTTATATCATCATTTCATGACATCTATGAAATGTTCTAATTCTTTTTTTTATGGTTATTCAATTACTAGTTTATTTTGCTCATCCTTTTGTTCATGTGTTCCCCATGGTACCCTATGCAGATGTTCATGAACAATGAATCTTAGGATCTCAATTTAAAGATAAAATAAAGAAATGTTTTATTTATATCCATTTTTTTCTGTATTATGTACCTAGTATTCCAAGACACTAGAATTTTCAATCCTTGGCATGAACTCTAACGTATATTTATTCTTAAAGTCATGTAATGTTATATGTAATTGTCTAGGGTCTCTATAGTTTGTATCAGTGGATGGTCTCAATGTTTTTGGATATTAGGAATAATGAATTTTAGTATGAACCATAAAGATAATACTATGTATAAGAAAACATTCCTATATTTAGGAATGTATAGAATAAATGGTTTATCAAGAAAACACAACCCTATATGGATGAAAACATGTAGTGTTGGATCTGGAATAGATATAACTGTGGGTAAACACAAAAATTATCACTTTGAGCTAGAATCAAATGGGAACTTGTGCATAACAACGGGCCTTGCTGCACTCTTTGGTTTGACACTCCTGGAGGTATACATTGGTAAATTCATATGAACAGTAAAAACCATTTTTAAGGGAATGAAAAACATCCCATATTAATATATGTTACTAAATAGACCAATTATAACATAGATTGAAACATAGGGAATCACAAGTTATGATATAATTCAATTTTACATGTTTATCCTTTTATGTTCAAATTCATCTTTTTTTTCTCAATTTCAATGTATTCAGTGCCCCTAATTTTACATTATTTTTGTTATTTAATTGCGGGTTATTAAAAACACGTTCCAATAATCAATTTGACAGTGAATGCGAAGATTCCCCTAATGATATGCCTGATATGATAGGGAGAGTGGCTAAAAACATTACGGTGGTACTTTATCAGACGACTCGGGTTATGAACAATAACATGAAACATGTGGGACAACCCCCTCCTCCATGGATGTGATAATTGTCATTGAATAATTCAATTAGAAAAGGTCTCCCTGGTTTAGTGGATCATCTGATCCCCTCCTCAAGTAATAGTTGATTAACTTAGTTGAAAAGATATTCTATATCATCTAGAGCTTATAAAAATGGAAATTCGTTATAGAAGCCTATAGTTTCGTTAGAAATATTGATCAATAGTGGGCACATATCAAGAATATAATTACCTAGGAGGAAATTGATTCCAAGGAATGGAAGGAATTCAATGTATTTTCTTTAAATAAATATTTCCTTGAACCCTCTGTCTCAAGATGGAAAGAGGGATCATCGGACTTTAGAAGAAAGAAGATGATTCAATCTGGGCGTATGAATGAAAATTCACAAGGCATTCAACGTATGCCTCTAGCATTATCTTGAACCCCGAAATCATGTTTTACTGCTTCATTATAAGACTAAATCCGATTCTATGAAAATTTTTTGTGATTCAATACTTCGATAGTTAGGAGAAAATATTATGTTGTTCCATCAAGGATGAAATGGAAATCAGAGCATCCCAATGGTATCGTGGGCCCAGTGACAAAAGAAAGTAAAATGGAATATAATGTGGGAGGTTCCAAAAATATATTCCATGATGGAATGAAGCCCAATCATCCCACATGATAAAATTATTTGAAGAGGCATCCTTTGAAATGTATAAAAGCAACAATGAATTGCTTCAAATGAGGATTGTTGGGACATCTGGCTAAAAAATATAGACAATATATGAAGAAACCCACTAATGTGGAAGAATAAAGGATGGTTCAGATCAACACACATCTTATAGTGCATTTCTACAACTACTAGGACTATGTGAATTACGAGAACAATTTCCCAAAACAGATGGTTGTAGAGGAAATCAACAACAACCTCCAAGGAAATTTTGAAGGGCTTATGCTATCACAACATTTGAGGTGGATCCAGAAAACGATGTGGTGATAGTAACACTATTTATTCATTAAAAATATACAAAGTACTATTTGATTTTGGTTCTACACATTCTTTCATATCATTCATGTTTAGTAGTACCTTACATACACCACCTCAAAATATTGATGATAATATATCTATGAAAATTGAAAATTGGGAAATTATTGTGTCCATGTTTTAATAATTCACCCTCGTTAATGATTGTGGACTAAACCTGGCACAAAATCCCATCAAACATCTTTTAGTGGAGTTTGACGCTATTGTGGGAAGGGATTGTCTATCTTTAAAAAACCAACAAAAAATCTTAGGAAATAGATACGACTCTTCAAATATCAAAGTATCCCCTAATTGAATAAACGTGAAAAAAGGATGATGAATCTCATTTAGAATAAGTTCCACAATCATGGAAATTAATTACTTATGAGCCAACATGTTCAGCTCAATTGATTGAGACAAAGGAAACAATCATGCATTAAGACATGCCCATCAGCAGGGATTACACTCGTGAATTCTTTGAATAGTTCCATGGTCTTCGTCTTGATTGAGAGGTTGATTTATCAATTCATCATATTCCTCGTTCCCTTCCCATATCAAATACACCTTATAGAATGGCCAACATAGAGATGGATGACCTGAAAAGTGGTTACGGTAGAATATGGATAAGGGTTTTATATGACTGAGTGCTTCACCATGTGGTGCGCTAGACCTTCTCATCATATTGAAGAAAAAATCAATGCCCCAATTAATTGAATATTTTAAACTCAATAAAATCACAATAAATAATAATGTATCCCCTACCTCAGATAAAATACTTGTTCTATCATCTTCATGGGGCTAGTTATTTCTCTAAGGTGGGCCTTTTGTTGGGATATCCCCAATTAAATGTGAGGAAAGAATATATTCCAATGAATTACTTTCAATAATTTTAGGGAAAAAATGAGTTCATAGTGATTCCTTTGGGTCTCATGATTGCGCCTAAAATTTTCACAGATTTAATTAATAGATACTATAAAGATTACCTCGACTATTTTTTTGTAGTCTATTTTAAGGATATTGTGATATAATCTAAGAGAAAGGGGGAACATGAGGAGAATTTGAAAACTGTGTTAAAAACTATAATGGGAGAAGATGTACGTAATTTACAGTAAATGTGAGTTCATAATTGTGGAAATATCATTATTGGGTAATGTTATCAACAAAAATGAGATATATGTTGTCTATTCCATGACAAAGGAAATTTAAGAGTGGCTGAGGCCAACATCTATAATAGAGATCTTCTACATTCTGGGTCTAGTCAGGTATTATTGATGATGTGTGATGAACTATTCATGATTTTCAAACCCAATGACCATGATGAAATAGAAGGGAGTAGTGTTTTTCTGGACTCATAAATATGAAGATTGTTTTATAGAGTTGAAAGATAGGTTAATCACTACTCCAGTACTCACACTCCAAACAAGAAGGGAACTCTTTTGGTGAAAATTTATGATACAATGAAGTGATTATTTTTTGTGCTAATGAAATACGATAAAGGGATATCCTATGCATCAAGGCATTAGAAAAAACATGAGTAAAACTATCCTATGCATGATCTGGAGTCGGAGGATATGATTTTTCCATTAAAAATCTAGATCAATTATCTCTATTGGGAGAAGTGTGGGATATATACTAATCACTAGAGTCTAAAATATATATTAACCCTAATAGGGATTAATATACAATAGTGGTGATGGTTAGATATTATCAAGGATTATGACTACTCATTCCACTACCATCCTAGTAATGAAAATTAGGTGGCAGATGATCTACCTAGAAAAGATCCTGCATCAATATCAATTATGAGAATTGAAAATGATTTGATCATATTATATTTTCATAGGGTGGAAATGGAAATAATTAATTGAGGAAATTCATCAATCATTTCTCAAAATATTTCTCCACCATCCCTCATGGAGGAAATAAAATATTCTCAAAGAAAACTTGCGGTAATTCAGAAATGTGTTGAAGCTATTAGAAATGGTAAATCCACTAAACTCAACTTTGATATAAAAGGAATTGTAAGATTTTTGTCCCATTTATGTGTACCATTTAATACAGATATAAATAAATAGATTTTTAATGAATCACAACGCTCCGCCTTCTATATTTACCGAGGGAGCACAAAGATATATCACGATCTCCTAGAGAACTTTTGGAGTTACAATATGATAAATGATATTACAGAGTATACACCAATGTGAATGGTATGTCTATATGTGAGGATGAAAGATAAAATTATATTGGGATGTTGAAATCACTACCAATACCAACATGGAAGTGAGAGAACATCAAAATGGACTTTGTCACTAGACTTTCTAGGACTTCTAGAGGAAACAATCCTCTATGAGTCATTTTGGATCATCACACAAAGACAACTCTCATTATTGTGATTTAAGGGGACATCTCACGAGATCATCATGAAAGGATATATATCAAATAATTGGAAAGGATATATTTAGTAATACTATCTATTTTATCCGATTGATATTCTAGATACACCACTATGTATTTGAAAAGTCTCCAATATGTTTTAAGCCCTGAAATGAACTTTAGTACATCATATCATCCTCAAAATGATGTCAATCTGAGAGATCTATTCAGACACTGGATGATGAGTAGAGATAATGTTTTATGGACATTAAAGGAGGATGGGTCCAACATTATCCACTCGTTAAATTCTCCTACAATAATAGCTTTAACTCAATCATCCGAATGAAACTATATGAACCACATATTGGAAAAAAGTTCATAACTCCGATGTGTTGAGATGATGTCAGTGAGTGTAAGCTACTAGGACCTGAAATGGATGACGAAATGGTGGAGAAGGTTAAAACCATTTAACAACACATCAAGGTAGCATAAATTTGACAGTAGTGTTATGTAGACAATCATCGACGAGTCCTTGATTGTAATGATTGTGACATAGTATTTCTACACATATCTCCATGGATGAAGTTCATGTGGTTTGGGAAGTAATGGATGTTAACTCCATGGTAAATCGTCTCCATCGTGATTCATGATCATTTCAGAGATGTTTCATATTGAATGACACTTCCACCTATAATTTCAGATGTGCATGATGTCTTCCATTTATCCCTATTAAATTAGAATATACCAGACCATTCACATGTACCCTCTTCAAAGGCGATGTAGTTTGTGAAATATAGTTCTCACGAGGAGAATCCTTTAAAGATCTTGGATCATATAGATAATGGTCTATGTAAAAATAATACTCACCTTGTCCAATTAATTTGGTGGACCCATAAGAATGGAGTCAACATGTCAACATGAGGTGGTAATGAAGGAAAAGTGTCTGTAAATGTTTATGGCATAGAATGTAAAACAAACTTTTGACTGGGACATTTCATAAGGGGGAATAATGTAACGACCTAATGTTTTATCAATGGAAATTAATTTTATATAATTATTTCATCAAATTACACAAAATCCTAACACAATGAACTACTATGTTGTTTGTGACCTTTAAACAAATCATTGCCACTTTTGTGATTTGAGTTTCGAAAAACTGACATAAACGGTCGCAATCAATAAGATGTTTGGAGTCTGATATGAAAACATATTATTTAGTGAATAGTAAACATGCATTATGAATCAAAACCTAAACTAATGAATAGTACTAATACCTTATAAATATTAAATCCCCTAAAAGAATAGTAACCTCAACCATGAATTATTAAATACAATTTATGCATCTTATAAGTGATAATATGACCGTAGTAAAAGTTTTTTTATTTTTTTGTAAGTCATAAATAATCTATTAAAATTAATTAATTAATTTAAAATAATTTTTATATTTTAAAATGGTGTTCATAAATTAGCGTTATCATGTATTCTATTTTTCTGATAATTTTATAATACATTATCTAATTTTTGAAAGCATTATAAAATTAGTTATAATTTGAAAATCTATATTTTTCAAGTAAATTATGATGTTAATTAAAAATATAATAATTCATATTTAAATAAAAAAAATTTAAAATGGGTATCATTTTTTATTCTCCCCATCAATAAAAGGTTACGATGAATTTTTGATTTTGTTCTAAAATACTTGAATATTTGAGGAATAGAAAAATATGATAATTCATAATAAATGCTAAAACCTGAACATCTGCATCCTGATTTAGTCATGGATTATTTAAATGGCCATTGGTTTGAATTTAAATTCAAATATAACTGTTTTTGGTCTTTAGAATCATTACTATTTTTTTCTTATGGGAAAATAATAAACTAGTGATAATAATATTAAAAAAACCCTCCTCTCATCCACTATAAAAACCACCAAAACTCCCTTATTCTCTTCACTCCTATAAATCGTTTTTCATTATATATATTCTAATCTAATTTATCACCATGATCATCCCACAGATCCTTCAACCCTTTTTATCCTCAAAATACTAAATCCTATCCCTTTAAAAGGCTCTCAAAGGAGATAAACTCATGTGGGAAATTCCTCTTTCCGATTCGTTTATTTTCTTCATGTTTTTTACAATATTTTTTAACTCCACACATCCCTTCATCAAATGGTATGATAACCCAAATAAGATAAATTTACTTCATGTTCTTTTTTTATAATGGGATACTTTATCATAATCTCTCATTACCCCACTATTTATACTATAAATGAAAACACTATCTGAGATTTGTTTTTATTTATCACATTCAAGGGAGACATGTTATCTACTTCCATTACCATCATTAATTCTTGTCATGAAAACCATTTTTGGATGAACCATACAATTAAATATGTATTTATCTTATGTTTTTTTTTCTGGAATCCTTTTTCACACGTGATGTAAAATTTTAATACAAAAAAAGTTAATTTTTAGCAAAATTAAAACATAATCCATGCTTATACCATTAATGTTTCATATAAGGATTCACCTTCACTATAAATAACCAAATTTAATTTATAACCATTTAATCTGCATGAAATTTAATAATTCACATTACTTCAATTATATAAAACCACTTTCATCATACATGTGTATCTCAACAAGAATATAAATGAGGGATTCCTCTCAAATCTTCTTTGTTCCTTCAGGTTCCATAATTATTCTTTTTCCAAAAATAATTTATTTGAAATTTTTATTTGAATCTTATAAATTATTTTTAAATTTAAAAAATTCATTTATTATGACCCTTTAAACATTCAATTTTGGTGATATACATGTTTTTAAGTGATTCCCTCCTCAATACTTGTCGATAAGCAAACCAATTTTGAGTGAACTTCCCGAATTCTTACCCGATTTCACATGGACTCTATCTTATCTTTTAATCCACCATTTTAATTATAAAATCTCTTTTTATGAAAACCCTCTTAATTCACATTTTTTTAATATAAAGGATTATTCCATTTTCTATTTTAATGGATCTGTAGTTTTTTCTTTAAAACCGCACAAAAATTGTTTAATGCTAAAATTTTGTAAATACTTATCTTACGTGTTTTCAATTATTATGAAATAACCTACCATGATAAATTCATATTTTACCTTATGATTTTCCATGTATATTTTATTTCCATTCATTATGGTCACTTTTCTGATATTCCCATTTGATATGCTTAATGACATGATTGTGGCACTCAATTATTTCCATGGGAAACCCTTATGATTATGTAAGATTTATTATGTATTATTATATATATGGAAAAATAATTAATGAAATGTTAATATGGGTGTTCCGAGGTATCACTCCAATTTAATGTGTATTGATGACTTTCATTAGACGTTATGTTAGGAGGTCTTGGTGGTTAGCCTTGGCATGTGCTACCATGTGCGATGGTCAATGTGGTTAGCCTTGAATTGGGATAATGACTTGTTTTATGTTGTTGACACCATATTATTACTCTTTTTTTATATAATTACATGTTTATATGGTATGATTCCATATTTACATGCATATTTAAATCATAATTTCATTCCTTCAATCCCGTGTTCTATTTCATGGTATATAGGGTTATTGCCTTATTGGGCTATTTGGCACATCAATTTTTTCATGTGTTCCCCAGGGCAACATATGAAATTTTTTTAGTACAATAGAAGCTAGGCTCTCAATTGTAATATTAAATAAAAAATGTTTTTTTAGATCCATGTTTTCAGTTTTATGTACCCAGTCATCCAAGACACTAGAGTTTACGATCCATGGCTTGTACTATGATGTATATGTATGCTTAAAACTATGTAATGTTATTTATAAATGTCTAGAGTCTGTATACCAACTTGAAATTCCAAATCCTTACATCAATTACCAACATATCTCTTTTTACAACTTTGTGCTATTTTGATATGGGTTTGGAAAATCCTCACCTTTTCTGTTGTTTCATCCCCATGTTCTTTCACTACAAGTTTTAATTCAAAAACATCATCCCAAAAACATAGTGTATGACATCAATCTCTATATAATGCTTCATATGTTTCAATCTGAATGCATGAATGGATGCTATTAGTATAGGTAAATTTTACTATAGGTAAACAATGATCCCTCAAACATTGGAAATCAAGTGAGAAATATATCAACATGTCTTATATAGTTTGAGTAGTCCACTATGTTTTCCCATAAGTTTGAGGGTGGTAGGAAGTGCTCAAAGGAAGCTCAAAATATTTCCCTTCTAAAGAATTTTCCTAAGTAGTTATTTTAAAATGGTATCATGATCAGAAATGATTAAAATGGGTACACCATGATGGCTTAATGCATCATTAATATATTGTCGTTCTAAATGATCAAGTGGTAGATATTTTATAATTGTACTAAAATGTTATGATTTGGTAAGGTTATCAATAATGACTTGTATCACATCATTAATTCAATGAGACTTTTAAATCCCAATTAAAAATCCCATTTTAATGTCATCCCATTTTCAAATGGTTTACGAAGGGTTTCCCTAACTCCGTTAGGATGTTTTCTTCTCACCTACATCTGTTGAGAATCCAATCATCTGGAAACATAATTAGAAATATCTCTCTTCATGTTTTCCAACCAAAACATATCCTTCAAAAAATTGTACATCATAGTGCCACCAGGGTTTATAGAATAATTATAACTATGATAATCATACAATAATTCCCTTTTAGATCAGTTATATCTAGAACACAAAGCCTCTTCCCAAATTTCAAAATATCATCTTCAAATAAGAATTTAATCAGTCTCCCATCAGTCAAAGATTAATGTTTCTTTTGAAACTCCTCATAATCATACTAAGAACTTTTTTTAAATTTCTAGTAATGATATTTTAGAAATTATTTAAAAAATTAGAGATGTTACACATTATATGATAATTTCGATATCAATATTCACTATATCCATGAACACATGATCTGTTTCAACACTCATCATGTTCAGAACACCATGGTCTATCCTGCATAAAGTATCATCCACCTTATATTATGTCCCATGGTGATAGTGTATTTTGAAATCATAATTCGTGAGTAGTTAAATATATCTCCATTATCACATGTATAGTTCCTTCTATGAGAAAATATATTTCAAATAATCATGATCCTTATATATCTCTTCTCTCTCACCTATTGATAATGTCTCCATATCATCTGAGAAAAGATTACTGGTACTAACCCAATACCGTGATTTGGGTAGTTTTGTTCATGAAGTTTAAACTGACAATTTTCATATGAAATAACACTACCATTTTTTAAGAACAATACAACTGACTCCTTTACTTGATGCATTATTATAAATCAAGAAACCCTTTATTCTTATATGGTAATGTCAAGATATTATCCTTGAATAATCATTTCTTGAATTCAACACAAAATTATTCACACTCAGTTTTTCAAATGAATTTCACCCCACTACATGTGATTTTGGTTAATTGGTTATCTAATTGGTAAAAATATTAGATTAAACACTGATAGTAACCTACTAAACCATTAAAACTACATACCTCAGTTATACTCAATAATGGTGTACATTGATGGAATTTTATTCTCGTTAAAACATAAACAAGGATTATATATTTGGAGTAAATATTTCCAAGAAAATAAATTTCTTGAATACATAATTCACACATGCTAAACCTCTTATATAGTATATTTCTTTTAAGATAATTCGGAAAAATTTGTGTGTGGTTCTCATGATCATCATAGATTTTGTATTATACCATGATATAATTAATAAATTCTATGAAAAAATCATCATGATATTCGTTGAACTCTCTTTTCAATATCTACCTAAAAATAGAGGGTTCATTAGTCAACCCCAATAGAATTAAGGTAAATTTGTAATGAAAATACCTCATTCAGAATACTGTATTGGGAATATCTTCCCGTTTTCACATAATTGATGATTTTAAAAATGAAGTCAAATCATTGAAAATATTATTATCCATTAATTTGATCATATAAATAATCGATGTGAGGTACATTATATTTGTTAATTATTGTAATTTCATTGATTTATATGTAGTTAATACATGGCCTCATTGATCCATCATTCTTATTAACAAATAAGAACCAGGAATCCCCATAGAGAAACACAAGGGCGAATAAATTCTTTTTTACTAAACTCTTTTAGTTGATTATTCAGCTCTAATAATTATATAGTTGATATTATCTATAGATTATTTGATTTTGGACTTGAATCTGAGATTAATGCAATAGTAAACTCAACATCTCGGTCTGGAGGATTTCTAGGTAAATACCCAATAAATATATCAATTTAATATCATTCAAAATGTACATATTCAATATTAATATTTATTTATTCATCTTTAGATGTTACATCCTCATCCTTCTAAAGAATATCATTTAGTAGAGATTATATGGGTGGATATTGATAAGAATCGGGTGATGCAATTTAGGCTATAAAGATATGGGATTGTAAATCATCTTCAGAAATAAGAACATCATTCATATTTAATCCAATATTCCCTCTATACTTTCATATTCAGGCCATACTGAGGATCATATCAAAGATAAAAATAGGTATGATGAAAAATTCCGATGAAAATCTTGGTTTTTATTCCATAGTTGGAAAATAAAGACACATATTTATTATAATGACACATATCATTGGATTTTAGACTGACAAATCCCTTTTTAATGTGAATTGAAAATATATAATTTTTGATGAAAACTCATAACATATAAATTAATGTGATGATCTATATTAAAATAAATATTTCACTAAATTTTAAGAAATAATTAATGTACCTTCCACCACATATTTCAGAACATTAACCTCAATAGTTATGATCACAAAAGCTTGACCTTTCTCCATTTCCCCTTTCTAGGGAATGTTTCCCCGACTCATAGGAAAATAATTTGAAAATGTCCCATAACTTTTCAAATGAAGCACTACACATTGATTGATTCTTTCTTCTCCATGATATCACTAGATTGATGTCCCTTTTTTCCACACTTGTAAAATACACCCATCCTTTTTGGCCAAGTACTTGGGTTTGTCATCCCACAGTTACTGCAGGGTGTAAAGTTAAATTTTACCTTCTTCCACTTATTTTATTTTCTATTTTTTACATCATACATCTTACAATCATGCTTTATATTAAAGTAATAATAATTAGAGAATTCATTTTCAAGATTGATAGCACATGAGACTATATCTTCGTACGATGGGAACGATTTTGATACCAATGAAAATTAGAGGAATGGTTTTAATAATTGAAATAGTTGATCAATCATACTTCATGGGTTTTTTATGTAGTATGTATCATGCCTTTCTAACAATGTAATGGTATCTTCATGTTTTTCAACGTTCTCATCCTCCTTTGGTCTGAGGCTTCGAAATTTCTAGTTCATATATGCACGTAAATCACGTCGAATGTATGTTTCTAAGAATAGTTATTTACAGTACATCTATTAAATATTTTATACCTCATAATACTATATAATATTTTGAATTTAATGACCACCATTGATCTACATCTCCTGATAGATGATAGACTACCAAAAAAACTATTTCCCTTTCATAAATCCCCAAAGAATAAAATAGTTTCTCTATGGAACTTAACAATTTCTCAGAATCAGATGGATTTTTTGTCCCACTAAATGTTACAGATTGTTGTCTCATTAAGTGGTATGACATTGATCATCTTCATTGTAGATCAGGCTTCTCCAAATAGGTAAGGATATTATTCTTAACCCGAGTAAGTTTCCACAGTTTGGTTGTTAGTTTTTCAGCACTTGTTGAATCATATATCAACTATCATTGTATTGTATAATATGGAAATATGTAAATGGATTACATGTTTTGATATAGATTATAATCCAACCACTATGAACTATTTATAAAAAATGGATTACACTATTTTGGGTTTTGAATCATAATTCATAATTCCAAACTATTAAAATACTTCAAATAAATTTAAATACATGTGTATATCTAATCAGTAATCATAAAAATGGTTTCCTTGGGGATATAATTACCCATAAATTCATTATAATGGTATGTATAGAAATTTTTAATTATCCTAAGCATATTCCCCATGAGTGTCAAACAAAATGCACAGTAAGGCTCTTTGTCGTGTACCAGGTTACACCAAGTCAAGCGAGGAACACCATGTAAGAGTTATTACACCATGGTACTTCTATGGAAGAACCAAATCCACTTGTATTATCTTGAACAAGATTTATTTTCTATGAATAACCACATAAACAATAAATTGATCAAATTTTATGGTGTTTTTATATAATTATACACAATGTTGATCTTACGAGTAATGTTCCCTAATCATGGTATTTTGAAATCCAGAATCCATGGATTATACTAATCCTCCCTCTAATAAAAACTATAAACCCTATCGCAAGTGACCTTGAGTCAATGATTTATTTTATTAAATTGGCATAACCACAAGAAATGATATACCAAAAGACCAATTGGATTTGTTTCATTAGATAAATTATATATAAACACAAGTTTTACACACATCTTGAAATTAAAACAAACACTGTTTCATATTTTAAAACATACACATCCCTTATATTATCCCTTAAAGTTAGTCATAATTTAATTCTTCATAAATAGGGAAAAATGAAATAAAATAAAGGGGTGAGATCAGATGCTTAAAAAGGTAGAGAATATAGAAAAAACTGTTATAAATTAGAATAATCATTTAAGGCAATGTATAAAACTAAAAAATATTCCATTTAACTATATTCTTCAGTATTATATAGAAATAACAAGTCAAACAATTCCATTTAAACATTGAAAAATAAATTGTACTATTTTTAGAATTATATTTAATATAAATAAATAGACTCATAATAAAAAAAATAATGATGAACATAAAAATCATATCATCAAGGACTTGTGCCGGCACCAAAATAACCACACCATCAAGGCCTTATTTTAAGAAACTAGTTTATCAAATGTGACCTACCAATGAATCAAGGTGCTATATCAGGACCAACACATTAAATTATATGCCCGGTGTATTCCACTTATGAATGGGGTAGAACCTAAAAAAATATTCATATAAAAACTATCATACTAAATGATAACACATTAACCATAAACCATAAATGGTATTAGAATAGTTCATCCATAGTTAAATATAGCATAAAACCTTGAATAAAATATTGATGATTGTATCATAATAAATAAATCTAAAATAATTATAAAATCCCACAAAATATGCTGATATAAATGGAAATAATCTAATAAATTTGTTAAAACTCATTGAGGGGCATATTTATCGTAATTTTACATCATTTATTAGTACGTAAATTATTAAATAAGAAATTTCATTTAAAAATAACCATTGATAGTTTTAATGTAAGAATCAAATGATTAGGTTCCATAATGGAGAAAATAACTGCTAGAATAGTATAAGTTAAAAACATCTTGTCCTTAATTTTTCAAAAAGGTTATAAAGTACCCCATTCGAAAGACGACTGAAATATTTCATTAAAAACTATTAAATAAAGTAAAACATGGTTAGAAATTAATTTAAAAAATAGTTATAGTATTTCAAATAATGTTTTTAGGAATCATGAAATGGATGATAAATATGTCCTAGTAGATATTTCTGTCAAAACATCCTCATATAAAAATGAGATTGTAAAATTAACCCTTACATTGTACTTCACATTTGCTGAGGGTGTGTTATCCAACTATATAATGGTTAATGATATTTATTTAAAAAATATATAACCATATTAATTTTTATTATATCATATATGATCCTCTAATATCATTTCGTTAATAATATTTAAGTATTACCATTGTTTCGATTGTTAACTGCTTAATTTTCCTATGCATGATTTGTCGTTTAGGTCGTGATTGTTATGAATATGATTTCTTTTATGGATTTAAATATTAATATCAAGTTCCTAAAAATATGCTTTCTCATATTATAAATTTAATTATTATTCATGAATTGTTAATATAGAGAATGAATATCACCACATCGTGGAGACTATAGGCCTTACATATGCACAAGCGATAGTATCATTCCCTTGTTGGTTAAATGGAATGAAATTTGATGGTATATTAATTGTAGATAATAACTATCATGTTATATTAATTATTTTTTTCTATATTACTCATCATTATAACCATCCAAATAACCCTGTGTTGAATAACAAATTACACCATGACATAGAGAAGTTAAGCCATACGTATGCACACATGAAGATATTGTTATTAGTATGATGGATAAAAGGAGGAATTTGGTTATACCATTATTATAATTAAATATAATAATATAGATAAAATTGGACATATTAATCTATTATGTATTATTCATAGGATGTGGAAGTAGAATAAGAACATAACTTTCAATGATGTGATTAAAAGATTACCACTTCTTCAGGTATCTCCTTTTTGATTTTCACAAAAGAACTCCAAAAGATTTCTATATGCCATTTTTTGGTCTCTAAGATTAATTTAGGAACATTGGGAGAATAATTGTGTAGTTTTAATCCAAATTATGTGATTTAATGTTGTAAATATATGGAATAGAAGGGTTCCCTTTTAAAGTGAGGGGAAGGGAACTTTTAGAGTCTCCAAAACTATTAATATATTATATATTCATTATTATATTAAAATAGCTCCAATGTGAGTTAGTTATAGGATATGATCAGGATGGATCCAAATCCTATCATAAAATAATATTTATACATGTTTATGTCACTAAAGTAACCTTATCATTTAGATTTAACCCTTCTAAAACAGTTTATCTGTAACCTTGTTTACATGTATTTTAATAATATAAGGTTAATATAGTTTCTATAAAATGAAAAATTAACCCCAATTGGATACTTTATAATATATTAGATATTATCAATGTTATTTGGCATAATTTTAGGTATTTGTAAATTTATTACAATAAATAAAATGTTATTTATTTTAAAAAAACATTTGTCAAAATTTTGATACTATTCAATATTATCATTTTGAAAAATATCATACCAAAATGATAACATCAAATAAATACTTCCAATATGTCACTAAAATTTATATTCTAAATTTATAATTGTTGTATTTTAATAATTATGTAAAATTATATTTATTTTAATATTTTTTAAATCAATTTTTATATATATATTAATAAAACAAATTCTTCGTCACAATTGTGTCATTATTAATATTAATTATTTAATATATAAAAATAATAAAAAAATTAAATGATGTAAGAAATTAATTTTTATGTTTAGATACTATTCATTATATTTTTAATATCTTTGATATCTTTGTATTAAAATTATAGTACATATAAGTAATGAGAGTGTGACATTTTTTCACATTTAATATTTTTAATAATATTCATATCATATTCCTGGAAAAATATCCATTAATTCATTAAATATCGACAAATAAGTGAAATAAGTCTAAATTATTCATCTAATTGGATTTTTACAAGTTTGAGGGTAATTTTATAATATTAGTTTTAACTTTTATTACTTGATTAAACCATAATGGGAGTAAAACAAATTACTATTGTTACGATTCATAATATCAAAAAAAACTATTAACATAATTTGTACCCACTAATTCAAATTATGGAATCCCTTTTTTAAACAATTTAAAACATATATGTTTGCATTAATTTATTTAAAATTAATCACTGTTCACAAAAAAAAAACAAGTTTTCTAAAAGTAAAAACCATCAAAAATTCACATGCGTTTTTATCTATTTTAAAAGTGAAAATAATTATAATGACCTATATTATAATAAATGATACAAACATAATATAATTATAATTTAAACACAATAAAATGGAAAAGATAACAATATAAAAAATGTTCATCAAAAATCCGTTTTGAATTAAAATGTAGTATTTTCAATATTCATTAAAAAATGAATGTTATAAACAAAAAAACCATAATAAATATTTATGTCCTACCTCAAAATAAATTTTTTTATTTTTTCAAAAAAATGTATTAATGTTTTAAATATTGTGTAACCTCCAAGCTCTCGGTTTCTGCCAAGGGTGTTCCGTACCATGTTGGTCACAGGACTTCAAACGCATTCCACCAAATGCCAGAGGCTGTCGACTAGTAGTGAGGTCCAAGGTCACATAAAGGGGAAACTATTCCATCACATGAATAGTATGCATTGTGGAATAAAAAAGTGTAACCAATATCAAAAGTAGTAATACCATACAACTAAAGTAAACAAAGGAAGACTGAAATTCATGTAACAACTGAAGCATATATAAATGATGCATCTCAAATGTGTATAGGAATCTATCCAAACAAGATACAGTGCAGGAAATAAAATATTAATACCAATTTACAGAATATTGGTAAACTCTAACTTCATCTAAATCCTTATTTAGGACCCTTTCTTTCTATCTTAAACATCAATCATGTAAAGATGAAGAAGGACACTTTCCCTTATCTATACTTGTTACCATATAATCTGTTTGGGGCCAAATGCATCACCCAAACTGGGTGTTTGAGGAATCCCAGTAGAAAACCACCAAATGATATGTGCCTAACTGTTAGTGAATATAAATTGTAGATATTATGTATAAATGATGTAATAAACTTGGATATAATCAAAAGTAAACAAACCTTTAGTTTTCAATTACATTCACTTGCATTTATTATTCATCTATTTAATCATGTAAACCTTGGGATCTACCCTAAGATCATTATCCCATGTGTAATAATAATAAAATATATCTCATAATACCATCGAAAATTCCAAGTATGTCTGAGTCTATGCTTTGGTTTTGGCATTGAAGACATGTCACAATCATTTAATCATTCAAAACAACCCTCTGGGAAATCTCTCACGGTCAAAACACTTTGGATTAACTTAAAAAATGAAATACAATCCACCACCTGGGAATCTCTCAATATCAATACCCCTAGGTCCACTTTTCATCAATAAATTATAAATGACATCTTGTTAGGACTAACGGTCAATACCTCCTTGTCTGCATAGAAGTTGTAAACTTAAATTACCACCTGGAAGCTCTGACCGTCATTTCAATACGGTTCGACATTAATTTAATGAAGACCGTATGTGTAGCTCTAATAGTCTAACCCATATTGTTTATTACCACATTGAAGCCCTCACAATCAATAAAATTGTTCAACATATCAACAATTCATCAACAAATGAACCTACCTCAGGAAGATCACACAGTCAATTCCCCCTGGACAAACCTTCATAATGAAAATCACATTCATATAATATAACTAGTAACTCCATCCAAACATCCCAAGGCATGGAAAACAAGGCAATAATAATATGTATTCTACATAAATGGCCATAATAAATCAAATAAGGGAAACAAATCCATAATAATGGTATAAAAACTTATGCATAAGTTATTATCCCTTATCCACTAAAAAATGTAGAAGGTATTAAACCGGTTTAATGTTCCAAAACATGCAGTACCACAAACAAGGTTATTTGGTACCTCAAGCATATATAATCCAAATACGATCAAAGAAAGGCACAAATAACTATCCTCAATGACATACAATCAACACTCTTGAACTTTGTCCATTGAATCATCCTAGAAAGAAGTTGATATACAAAAATGGTAAAAACAATCATTCATGAAATACTCATGAGATAGAAGAAATTAATTAAAAAGGATCTTTGGGAATAGAGAACTCGCCGGTGTGAATCCAATGCACCCAACGATGAATCAATCATAGCTCAAATGGAGAACTGGTAGGGGATCAAAGATTTCAGTCCTCTCATCACTCTCCTATAGTAAACATGGGATGAAGAAGATGGCTTTGTATGTCAGACACGACCACACATAGATATATCAAATAAAAATAAAAGTAAAGGGCATGTTCATTTAATGTACACGACATGTACTAGCCTCAATAAGCTCCCTCTTTAGGAAGTCTTCCAGCTCACCTAAACGGCCCTGTACTCAGCCATTACATGTCGATTACATGACTCTAAGCAGCAACTAGATACATGGAATGTTCTCATAAGTATTCATCATGTACATAGAAAAATCACATTTATTCATTTTTCCTCAAAACAACCTGAACAAAAGATCTATATGTAAAATGAGGATATAGGTTCATGAAAACATCCATTATTAAATAAATTCTTCCCTGTGTTTCCCTTTAAATGGTGGTAAATAAGAATCTGTGAACAACTTCACCCAATGTGTTCATACATCGACCTCCAACTCCAAAGTCTTATCTTGTTATCGACCATGCTTCCATAACACCCGTACAAGAGGATTTTACCTGCCATGGAAAACCTTCATACGGCAATCTAGAATCTGAATATGGTCCTCCTTGAAGGATTCATCTACTTCTGACTCAACTTCATCGGGTTGAAAATCATGAGACGAGTCTAAATTGTTATGTCGTAGATAAGATACATAAAAGACGTTGTGCATATCTCGGTACATCTGAGGTAACATCAATTGATAGGAAACCATACTGAATCTCTCCAAAACATCAAATATTACAATTTATCTCAGAAAAATCATTTCCTATCTCCTATTTCTATTTTGAACCAACCTTGGAGTGACACGCATGAAAACCGAATCTCCGACCTCGAACTCCAGTGGTCTTCTCTGCTAATCAGTAAAAGATTTATCCAAAGACTGTGTAGTAAACTTCCCCTCCTAAATAATCTCTACCTACTTAGTGGTCTCCTTTAAACAAAAAGGTCCCAACATAGCTACCTAAACTACCTCTAGACAACATATGGATAATTGGCATAGACTAACGTACAAAGCCTCATCGGGTTCCATCTGAATCATTTCATGAAAACTGTTATTATAGGGAAACGCCACTAGGGGTATGTTTCTCTCCCAAGAGCCACAGAAATCCAAGAAGCGTGCTTGATGAATTTCCTCCCAACCTGAATCATATGCTTGGACTGACCGTATTCCTAGGGATTTTAAGTTGTACACAAATGTACTTGTAGACCCAAAGCCCTCTATAGTCCATGCCAGACACGAGAAGTAAACCAGGGATCCCTATCTGAAACGATAGACTACATAACCCTATGAAATCATATAATCTATCAGAAGTACAACATTCCATGCTAATTAACACTGAGGGTTTTCTTAAATCTGATAGAAAATTTAATCCTTCATGATCATGTTGAGATCAAAACACACTGTATCATTACCACGATACCTCCAACATTTTAGAAACTCTAAAATGAACTCCCTAAGTGTTCTTGTGATGATACCAGTGTGTTTTAATATAACATGGTGAACCTGATGAATCCTGTAGCTATAACGGAAGCCACAAAATAATTAAAGGTAAACCCAAAAAGGAAATCATAAAAATCAGTCACAAAATATTTCTCGAAAAGACATTGGAAATTTTTAATGCACACACAACATTTAAATGTAGGGTTTTTCAACTAGATCACTCAAAAAAACTCATGATATAAGAATGATAATGGGTAAAACCACCACTTGATGAATTATTATATAAATTCCTAGCATAGAAGGCTGACACATTGCAATAACGGTAGAACAACTTTTCCCAACGCTCCACATGATCACAAAAAACCCATTCACCAAAGCCTTACTCTATATCTCAGTGATTCTTATATTCCAAACCATCCCTTGATGACAAAAATGGTCATCCCACAGCCTGAAAAAAATTGTAATTACGGGCCCAGCCCATTTGAATTATTACCTCTTTAAGAATTACATCTAAGACAAACTAAATGCCTAATATAACCTCATATTAATCAAACGAGAGTATATATTACTCACCATGTTGGTCCATAGTCCACGTAAAATAGAGACATTGGAATGGATCCAAAAATACCACCTATGAATACTAACTGAACCCATAACGGAAACCTCATGATTGTAGTGTCAAAGAAAAGGTATGAAAAAATGGTCAGTCCACAGTGTTCTGGAACCAAGCCTCTACTAAAACCACACAACCATCACACAACACGGAAATAGATAACAAACCAATCCAAATACTTCCAAATGTAGCATATAGAATAACAAATTCTCTCTTAGTCCACCCAGAACAACGTCTTGATTGGGGAAACCATCATATCTTAATAAAGTGCACACTAAGAAGACATCATAGATTACCAGAAAAGGATAGATGAACCATTACAGTTTGAAATCCTAATAGAAACTCAGATTTACATATTGTTGCATTGTCACTGAACTAATCACTACAACGCTTTTCTACCTAGAAATCACCAACATGAAACAAGACTCGCAAGACTCAAAAGAATTAATGTAAAAAATACCTTTTCAGAATGGTATTTTATTGTGATCCTTCAACTTGGAAAGAACACATTTGAAACAGAACCGACGTGAATCTCTCTATCTGGGGGTGTCTAATAAATGGAGATGGACTAGTCGCTGTCAAACGATCTAGAATATAAGAAACATAAATGCATGTGTGTCATTCAATGAAACATGATCCCCATCTCCCATTGCATGCCATGAATCTAAAAAGATAAACTGACCAGCGTGTTAGGACACCCATGTCCCATAAAGTCCTCCTGAGTAGTGGGATGAAAAGCTTCTGTAACGCATAGGTCACTATACACCATAGGTAAGCCAGGAACATACACTAAATAACAAGGGTCAATGATGTAATCAAACTCAATGGATCTTTTAAAACATTAACACTCGATGGGTATCACATAGGTCGACATACACAACACTGAGTTTACAACATCAACGTCACATTTTGGTATACTATGTATAGGTTGTCCACCCAATGCATCCTTGTACCGGATTCCCACATAAGAATTGGCTCAAAATGACATCATTTACACAAACATTAACCTAGGTGATGATGTACCAAGTCATCCAAAACTAATAAATATAGGTTTACACGAACAGATGACAACCGACCATGCTTGAGGCATGTCTAACCCTGAAAACCAAGTGATGCTTAATTTTGTTCCCACAAAAAATGACAAGGCAAAATGAAAACACCTTAAAAGAAGGATTTCATTTAAAAAAATATTTCCTTCCGGGACAATGACACAAGTACCACACCATCATCAAAAGCTATGAGTGAAGAACAAGAAAACCAACATTAAGAGGGAATCCTACCAGAGCTAGCATCTTAAGAAGCATAAGTGTCAACTTCCACAACTAGGTTATGAAAAACAGATTCACTAAGCTCAAAATCCCCTAAGAATTTACATTATATCAACATATCAATGTAAAACATATATATCTCACCAACATTCCTTTATAACATTAATCAACTCAAATGTTCAATCACGAATGACATGTAAAAATGTAAGATAATTTTTTAACAATCAAGGCATTCTACAAGGATATTGTAAAACCAACATGGGACATAAAAAATGGATCCCAATAGCAGTTTTATAACCACACAATGCTGAAAAAATGGATTTCATTCTATTAAAAATAACTTATAATTCCCCATAAGAATAGGAATCCTTCAAGCAATCATCACAAAATAAATAGCAAGGGCATCCCATCATAGGGATCCTTAAACGGAACATAGATGAGGGATCCTTATATGGACACCATAGAAGTAACCGGTCTCATAGCCTCATACGCTAGAAGGAACATCTCACTTGAGAAATTTCTTTAAAAGAAAATTGTCATGAAATATATATCACAGCTCATCATAGAAAATAGGTATCAACTTGGTGGGTCCGAACACCAACCGATCATTTTCACATTGGTCCCAATCATAAGAGACAACTACAAATCGTAACTAGAGGAACAACTTCACCATTTATAAAATAAACCCAAAATTACATATTTTGAGTCCTCATAATGCTTCATAGGTTCAACTATAATGATCTACATGGAAAACTACTCAAAAAGGATGACTCACAGGTCCAAAATTAACATCGGGGAAAAAATTGAAACAGGCCATCAAAGGCTACAAAGATGACTCTAAGGCGTGTAAAACACATAAACAGAATCTATATTAACAATATTACATTGAAATTTACCCCCACCTTCCTTGAAATGTAAAAATCATACGTACAAGACATTCCATAATAGAACACATTGGGTACTCATGTCCTCCCTTGAGTCCATGTCTATCCGAACAACCAGGATCACTCAGGTTATGTCTACAGAAACCTTCATAGGGTTTACAATAAAAGTATCAACATCTCATGTTTTCCCACACATTTATAGAAGAAAAAAAATTCCATTGGAGTAAAAATACATGGAGTGCTAACAGTAGAAACATTGTGTACTACTTATGTTCTAATCGCCTTTTTCGTTATTCACACGATCAAATACACGGTCGACCCTACACTGCGTGCCTAAACGATACAGGGAGTGTAAAACCCATGTTTTCTCCATCCGTGTCATTTGTCACATGGCCGGACACATAGACATTATGGACTGCGAGTACTCCAAGAATGTGGAATGTTCTACCAAACTTTTATCAACCTCGTGTCCCTACATACATAGTCTGTCACACGGTTAAAGACTACATGAAATGTAAACACTATTTGAGACATGTACATTATAAAATATATTTCTTATATTATAGAAGAAGACATGGTGTATGTTCAACACATCACACACTATGTTGAATTGTTTTCTAGAAAATTTTCTTCTAAAACATCTCCTGATCCCTTAAAACATAAATTTCATTCCAAGGCTTGGAATCATATGACCTGTGGGATCCCATACACCATGTGAATCAATGTGTGGATTCATTTATCATATCATTAATTGACAAAATTTAATTAATGTTCAATCATGTTCCATCAACTTCTGATCCAAGAGGTCCTACAACACCTCAGGGACCAATGTCTGGCATCCATCAAAAAAACATTACATATTCAAATACCCTAAAAAATAGAATTTATTATATCATGAAATCTATCACAACAACATGAATATCTAGCACATCATCTATCAAAATTGCATGAAACATGTAATGCACCCTAAATGGAACGACAAGAATGCATGAAAGGTGATCTCTAGGATGTACCTATATGATTTATGAGATGGAATACCTTCATTCCATCATGTTGAAATAGAAATCAAACAAAAACTATTCCAATAATAACATCACAAAACTATTGTGTCACCCAACAGTGAAATTAAATAAAATGTAACAATTGAATAAATAGAAAATTTTCAATATTCAATATACGATGAAATATCCATGTTCATGGGTTAGCTACTCCTAGGATAATCTTATTACCAACAACCTATTCCTTCTTATCACAGCCTATAGGCTCCAAATAGAAAGAAAAATTATAAAACAACCTCCATTGATATTACTTTGTAAAATCTTTATTCTGGGTGCAAACCAAGGGTTCCCCGTACTCATTTTGTCACATGACCTCAAGCGCATTTACCCAAACTCCAAAGGCTATTGACTATTAGGGAGGACCAATGTTTGATAAAGGGGAAACAATTCCCCCATTGGAAGAGTATTCATAGTATAATTAACAATATTAACCAAAAGTAGAATAAATAATACGACAAAAACAAAGTAAACAATAGAAAATTGATACTAATATAACAATTGGAGACTATATAAATGATGCATGTCACATGTGTCTATGAAAGAAGACAAATAATTCACAATGCTATAAATACAGTACTACATCTAATGTACATAAATTTAGTAAACTCCAAGAGCATCTCAAGCCTTTGCTTAGTCCCATGCTATCCAGACCCAATGGCAATCAAGTACATAATGAAGAAAGGATATTTCTCTAATTTATAAAGACTACAACATAATCTGTTTGGGTCCAAAAACATAACCAAAATATGGTGTGAGATGAATCCAATCATAAAACCACCAAAATATATGTTCCAATGATCTGTGAATATATATAGAAGGTAATATAAAAAATGATGTAATAAACAAGGAGATACTCAAAAGTAAAAACTCATATAGTTTTCAATTACATTCATTTACAATTAATATTTAGTGGATGAATAGTGTTAACATTGGTATCTTTCATATTCTTTATATCCACTATGTAAAAATAAAAACAACAAACATCTTACAAGGAAATCTTAACTACTATGTAATTATGAGTCCAATCATGGGATTTGGCTTGGAAGTCCCGTCACAATCATTTAATCATTCACAAAAACCGTCTTAGAAATATCTCATGGCCTTACCACTTTGATTTTACATGACACAAATAAAATACAAAAGAACATGTGGGCATCTCTCATAGTCAATAACCATGTGTCCACATGGAATAAATAAATTACAAACAACCTATAGGTTTCTCTAAAGGTCAATACCCCCTTAGTATACATAGAAACTATAAACTAAAATTACCACCTTACATATCTCATAGTAAATTCCATTCGGTCAAACATTTATTTAATAAAGACCCTCTAGGTAGATCTCAGGGTCTAACCCCTCTAGTATATGAACACTTGGCTACTCTCACAGTCAATAACTTCGGTAAACATAAGAAAAATTCATCCATAAATGGCCCTATATATGGAACCTCGAACATTCAGTTCCCCCTTTTCAAACATTCACAATGTGAATCAAATGTATCTCATATAATCAGTAACTCCATCCTATCATCATGAGGCATGGAAAATAAGGAAAGCCATATAAAAATTCTATTCCAAATGGAAATAGTTTATCAAATAGGCGAAATTCCCCAATAATCAAGGTATAAAACATTACGCACAAGAAATAACCCTTTCACAACCAAACAGACCACTGAAGGTATTAAATTGAGTTAATATTCCAAAATATTAAATACCCCACTCATGTTTATTCGGAACTTTTAGTATATATAATCCAAATAAAACCATATAAAGTCACAAAACACCTACCTCGATATCATAGGATCATCAATTTTGAATATTGGACCTTGAATCGCCCCAGAACGACGAAGTTTAACAAAAAGGGTGAAAACAATCATCCATGAAATACTCAAGAGAGAGGAGGAATATAGAAGAACGGCTCTAGGGAATGATATAAATCACCGGTGGTAATCTAACGCTCCTAACGACATCTAAATTGGAGATCAGACGGTGAACCAGTTGGGGTTCAATGTTCGCGGAATTCGTGTCTCCCTCTTATACGAAACCCAAGACCAAGAAGATGGTTCAAGATGTGAGACGCGAACCAGAACTGATATATCAAATAAAAATAAAAGGACACAATGTCTTCATTTAATGTACACGCCATGTACTAGCCTCAACTAGCTCCCCCTTTAGCTGGTCTGCCAGCTCACCTACACGGCCCTATACTCGGCCATTTCACGACCCTGTACTCGAACATTACACGACCAGTACACTGATCTTTGTGCCAACTGGGTACATGGCGTGTACTAATTAGTACACAATGTGTACATAAAAAATTCACATTTCATTACTTTTCTTAAAAACAATCCATAAAAAATATCCATACACGAAATGAGGATCCAAATTCTTACATATTGGATTTAAAAAGGGTTCTCCATTAAAAGGTGGGTAAACTACATTTTGTGAAAAATAATTCATTTATTCAAAAAATTAATTTGTTTTTATATCATGTATAGTAAATATATGAGATGAATATTAAAATTATATTGAGTATATAAATTAAAAACTGTTTTAGATACTATTCATAACCACTTTTGAAATGTCTAGTCATGATGCACTCGAGCTCGGGGTTGTGTGCCACACACGATATTAAATTATTTAAAAATATGTTCACTTTTGAATCTTGGGGTGTTACATATAACTCCCATAAAAATAGTTCAAAACTTCATTAAAATAAAATTAATTTGGATTTTCTTTTTCTTCAGAACTATTTCATTCAAAATATTCATTATTCGCTATTGTAATAAATGTATTGTCTCCATGTATTTTAGAAAAATATTTTTTGGTTTCTGTTAAATATATTCATCATCATCATCTTTAGAAAAAAATATAATTCATTTAGATTTGATGAAAATTTTATATTTCCCTCTAAAAAAATATTTATCCTTATCACCGTGTTTATTCCACAACCTTCTTGACCATATTTCTTCTTTATCACTATGTAATTGTGTCATTCTTGGAGGATAATAAGATGAAATGTTCCCAACAACTCCATATTCAACCCAATTAATGAGAAGTTTACATTTCCTTTTACATTTATGCTTCCTCATATTTTTAGAAAAAAAGTATAAAATTTTATCATGTTTTTTGCATTCCTCATTTTTTGAGTCAGAGAGAAAAAAATAATCTTCATTAAGAACCTTTTTATACATTTATTTCTTGGGCTCTTTTAGATAAATTCATCCATCATATTTTTCCCCTACTTAAATATTTCCATTTTCATATTATATGTAATGATTATACTATAAAGATATTCCAATTATAGAGTTTAATATCTTCATCTTCCAATGAGGAAACATTGGAATCAAAATTTTCATGAAGGATTCATTAATTATTTAATCAACTGTAGAATCATCGAAATTTTAACCATGAAGTCTAACAGTGATGACTATATAATTAACCATGGTATATTGTTTACTAAAAAATATATATTCACCCATATTTAAATCTTCATACTTAAATCTTTATATTTTCAACTTTTTATTCTTCACTTTTTTATTTAATTTTTTATTGTTTTTAAATTTATCACAAATACCTATTGTAGTGGAGACACAGTTCGCTCTTAAAAAACCACTTTCATAAAAATGATACTAGAAATGAATTTTTAGCTCTTCCATCTGTCTCAATATTCATATTGTCTTTTACAGTAAGAGGAACCTTATCATTAGTAGGAGGAAATCCATCATTCATAACTTCAAGAACATCATACCCAAGATATATAAGATTATGAATCCATTTATCTTTCCAGATATAATAGTTATTACTTTATAATATTGTAATACAATTATTATTGACACATTCATGATTCTATATAAACAATTATCTTTGAAAGATGGTATCAATTAATAATCTAAGGTAACCATCCCTATGATACCAATTGAGATTGCCCAACCATGATTCAAGTTTCCCTGATACGGGGATGGTGTAAATAATTGATATCATTTTATTTTGAGATTCAATTCTTCCGAAATAACCATCACCTCATAATAATTATATATTAATCTGTTATAAAAATTAAATTCATAATCATAGAAAAATTGAATTGTTGTGGTTCAATACGCAACAAGAGTAGTTATGCCTTGTTATTGTTCAGAAATTATAAAATAATACAAAAACCATTATAAAACATTCCTATAGTGTGGAATATAATGATTAAGATATTTCCTTACACCCGTGTATCACTATGATAAACAAAATAGTGTATGAGCTTCAAGTTGAAACAATAATGTAATATAATTTTTGTAACAAATATTTTACAATGCTTCTTGATCAACATTCACAAATTATATATTTTTAATAAAGTATTCACTTTCATTACTAGAAGATATTCAGATCTTCATAGACATCATAATGATACATTGTTTTATTTCCAAATCTGATCCCCAAGTTTTATAGTTCGGTAGAAAAATAATAATATTTCAGAATACCACTGAAACAATCATGAACATATTCTTCTTTATTATGAATGTTCCTAACCAATTTCCCAACCCGATCTAGAAACACTAAATATGATCTTCTCCCTTCTTCTACTTCTATTCGGTTATTTTTTTCAATATAACACAATCTATAAAACACTTATTTCAATAATTTATGATCTCCTCCTTCTGCTTTTGAGAGTGATAAATGTACCAGAAGACACAAATTACTCTTCTACTCTTTCAGACATGTCAAAATGGTTTAAAAAATATTCTAAAAATTCTATTCCACTTATATCAATTTTTTAATCTTAAATCTTCTTAAAATATTGGATATCTCTTTATATTCTTCATAAATTTTTTAAATCAATGAATCTCCTTAATGTTTCGATATTTCACTAACATCTTCAACACATAAAACATTATATCAAATCATTAGTTCAATTCTGATTTTGATTCTAATTTTTGAAAACTATTTATTCATTACGATAAATTTATTTGGTCACTCTTATTTTCTTGACCCTTTTGATAAAAAATTATAACTGAAGATATTTCATTATGTTTTTATACACCATATGAATGACTATATTATGATTCTTATTTCCTCATTGTGAAAGAATCATATGATTAATATTAGTCTCTTCAATAACATTCTCGACACCAAATGTAATTATAATAACATATGTCCACTCATTATGATTCTTGAAAAGAACTCTCATTATTATTTATTTATTATGATGTATATAATAGATTATTTCAATATTCATCTATCACCCTTTCATTTTCTGTTCATAATCTTACACCAAATATAGTCCAACACTCAAATTATTTCTATTTTATGATTATGATACATATAAAATTTATTATAAAAAGGATTAAATATTTTGTTATTGATCATACTAATAATGATCGCCTTTATTTTTTATCAGTATGATCAGGAACACATTCCCCTCCCTCAAAAAAACATTAATTCAATGATCTCAGACCAAAAATATTTTACATAAGCAGCATCTGTATTCCATAAATTTTTTACTATAAGCATGGTTTCATTCGTGAAATTGATTACGTTGAAGATCAACTTTAACATCGTCTAAATTATAATGGAATTTATTGTAAATTCCCATTATGGTAGAAACTTATTTATTTCCATCCACCATAATATGATTGGAATGAATACGATTGTCATCATCCTTTCACCCCAATTATATTATCACACTTTCATCAGAATGATTACAACATAAATTTGATTTTTGAGAAATAAAAAACTGGAATATATCATCATATGTACCAAGTAAATTATTTTACCATTTAAATATTCTAGTAGGATATTTTTTCTAATAATTCATGAATACGATGGAAATAAACTATTTATCCCCATTACATTCAAAATTATTTTATCACACATTCTAAAATAATATTATGATGTTTTTGAACTAAATTCAGACAAATAATCTTTTGATTCACTATTGGATCCCTGGAGAATCTAATTCACCTCCTCAATATGATCAGAAAATAATTTTGTACCAAAGGTGAATCCAATTCCCCTTTTCATCTAGAAAAAATCATTTCATTATGATCGACTTTATTTTGTATTTTTATTACAATTTTATAAGTAGATTGTTTGGTCTAATGGAAAAAGAAAATGTAATTGAATCAACTTATCATTCATTGATATTTACTAGAAAATAAAATAAAATAGTTGAATCTGATAATGTAACTTATCAATCCTAGTCCTAATCATATTTTTCATTTTTTGACGTTATTAATCAATATAGTGACATAAATTGTTTGTATCATAGAGGATACCCATAGTTTATATGTCCTTCTTACAAATAGATAACACTGGTATAAAATATGAACAATGGTTATTTCTATTTGTAAAATATAATTGGTATGCTTTTTGGAAACCATTGATAAAATTAGAAGACCATATTTTCCTACTTTTTTAATTTCCCAACACCAAAAAATACAATTCCACAAGGTACACCTCTAATGATACTATATATACATGATCAATACGTAATTAATTTCAATGTTCTAAATTTTGATAAGAAATTAATTTTATAATGTGTAACATATATCCTATATGTTCTCTCTTATTCATTTATACTAATGAACAGGGACCTAGAGTATAAAAGATCATGTAATCTCTTGATAATAAGGATGTAAATCCTTTAGTGAGTAATGTAGCTCTTCTTGGACCCTGATTCACATCTGACATCCTCTACACATGTACTCTCTCCCTCATGTATCAAGTCAAGCCCATTTTTTCCAATAAATATACTGGAGAAATAAATGGGTTATCAATTCTATAAAATAACAAGCTAGACTTTATGGGATCATATAACCAAGGATTCCATCCATCCTATTATATCTAGTTACTAATAGAAAACATAGAAAAAAGGTTCACTCATGTCCATTTCCCATAAAAACAATTTCTATGACTATTTCACTTATTAGTCCACTATATATTACTTTAAACTACTTAGAATATGTCATAATAATATTATATTAATGTACATGGAATAATACTCCACCCATCATTCCATTAATCATATTAAAACATGTTCTTGTTGCATTACCTTAAATTACAATACATAATCATCTTAGAGGTGTGAATATAAAAGAACTTATTGGTTCTCGGTTGTAATATATTGAAATGAGAACAATTGGCCTATAATGAATTGTAATAAAATTAACATATTTTTCCAATCTATATGAAGATAAAAGGTTCCATGATCATTCTTTTCACATTAACTTAAAAGTTATGAAAAACATAATTAAATTGAATTGTACAATATAGGATTTGTTTCTAAAAATAAGTATATATAAGCATCCCCATTAATGAATTAAATCACAATATAATTACATATACCTTCTCATATGATGGTGATAATCACCATAGTGAATAAATTTTAGATTTAAATTATAGCACAATAAATCATGGTGAAAAATATAGTGCACCTATTACATATGAAAATTAGTAACATGTGATTCATATAAATGTTCAAATTGATTCACGGCAAACAGATCTGTTTCAAAAAAAGGGTAATTTAGGTTTGTTTTATGATTGACTTCTGAAATACATATTAAATCCATAATACATCATAAACTGAGAAATAAAACACATAATGGGATGATTTTACCCTAAATACGGTAGGCCATGTTGTGGAATTCAATGTTTCAAATGTTCTTTCTAATAATCCACCACCTTTAGTAATTGTGATGGCATTTAAAAAATATGGGTGTGAGAGATTAAGGGGGAAAATAATCTATATTATCTTTATATATTCAATATTTTGTGGCATAAAATATTAAATTTTATATAAAAACCCCTTTTTTAAATATATAAACTATTAAGAGGATCTCTTTCATTTATCAATATAACTAAATCACTAATAAATCCATTTCTATCAGTGAAAAAGTAGTTTTGATAAAGGACCCCATTTATTTATCGATTTTTACCAATGATAAAAGTGATGAATTTTACTTTTGGACTAATTATTAGTAAAATATAATAAATTATACATATTTATTAATGAATATTCTGTTATATTTTTTTAAAATTGCTAGTTTATCTTGTAATCTCTGGGAATTATATTTCTAATCTATAAACCTAAATTTATGACGCCTCTTAATATTCTTAGATTAGGATGATGAATATTATATTAAAATTTTTATGAATTTTCTCATACTAATTTGTAAAAGGTGAAAATTTATTTGGTAGATGTTATTAATTTTATTGATATCAATTAACAAAGATGATGTAATACATATTTCCATTTTAAAATTAATTAACACTAATGGTTTCAACATTAGAGACAAGTAACACAACAATTATCTTTTATAGTAATTATTTATCTATATAAATTTAATTTCTTCATCACATAATTGGATAACATTAAAAAACTATTCCAAAAACTATAAAAAAATAGTAGAAAATTTAATATTCTCCTACAAGCCTCAAAATTTAAAATTTCTATACCATTTACCTTCACAGTACTATTAGCTTCAAAAGTAGCATATGAAATATTTTAAATTTATGAAATCTTTATAATTTTTTATCCATATACATATGTGAGGATAGTAAATTATATACTAATCATGTATTCTAATTCATTTATATTTTCAATTTTATGTCTAATACCACATCATTGGATATATTTTTGATCATTATTTGTATTTTGAAGATCCATTTTTTAAAGAAAAATAATTAAAGAATTATCAATATTGTGACTTGTTTGATCAAATATATGACCAAAATATTGAAGGAAATCAACCCATTTTATGTGTTTTTAGATTTTTGTTCTTCTCCATGTTGGGTTTTTTTAACATGAGAGAACTACTATTTTTTTTTTGAAATTGTAATTTTCATAGAATAATTATTATATTTTTCATAGGAATGGTCTAATTTATTTTTCTAATACTATATTTATTAATGAATTATTTTTAATACTATATTATAAATTAAAAAAATATAGTTATATAATATTTCTAAAAAATCATTTTTTTCATTTTTTTCTATTCAGTACCAAGTTGTATTTAAAAAATTAATATTTTTTATATTACCTTAACATTATGACTACAAAAACATGAATAAATACAAATATTATTTATTGATGTATCCCTCCTTTATGATTATTTGAAATCTTCATATATACATTAAATATCGTTATCAGATAATCCATAATAACATTAAATGTATCCTCAAACATAATATACGATGTTTATACATCACTAATTTTTCAATTTATAAAATGAATTGGATTGAAGTTATTACATAATATTCATATGTTTATTTATATTCAACTTCAATATTATAAGATCTTTTAGACTGTTATCATCCTACTATTAAAACTCAACTTTAATAAATTTAATCGTTTCATTTTATTTTTAGAACTTGTTGACATCACTTTCAAGATTATAAATTTTTATCAAGAGATTATTTTTATATTTATTTTAGAATGTTGGTGATATAATATTATTCATTATCTTCACTACTTAAGGACATTAATTCATTGAAAAAATATATTATAAGTTAATATTTATTTTATTAAATTATTTTTAAAAAATATAAATTCAACCATTAATCGAACTATATTTTTCACATTTCATTAGGAATGAATCTTTTGATTTTATAGATAATTCTCCTCTCATTGACCATCTAATAGAATTACATTTATTTAAATTTTTATAGATTTTTATTGGTATAAATTATTTTATATTTCCATATTCAATTACATTATATGTTGGTTTAGGATAATATATTGAAATTTGTATTATAAACCAAACATTATTGGATTTTAATGTTAATTTATCAATAAACTACACTTATCTTTTTATGAATATCTTGTATATAAATTAAATGATATAGTAAATATTTCCTTTGGATCATTATTAGTTATAATTAATAAAGGATTTATCTACCTTATCTTTAAATATTAATTTTTTCATTACATAAACCCATTTTATTTTTCTTATTTATTTACCATTTAAAAAATATGCGAATTACCTATCCCATAGAGAAGGAGTATATTAAGTAATTATTGATGAGATAATTAATTTATGTCTTTATCATCATGATTTCAGACTTTTGTATCAAATATAGTCATTAATAATATCTGATATTTTTTTATTATTGTAGGGGAATCCATGAATTTAAAATATCTTCATAATATTTTAAAATTATCTTTTATTTTGAGTAAGAACATAAAAAAACTCCACATTCTTAATTATAACATAATTAAACATTATTCTATATAACAATATCATTATAAATTTTACCTCTATGATACCTTTAGATTTTTTTTATGATTTCTTATAATATATTAGTTCCTTTTTTTACTCTCACTTTTATAAATTTATTCCTAAACTAAACACCAATTGTTTTTTTATTTTCCCGAATTCATTACATTGTTTTTTTTGTTTCTCCGTCATCATTGAGGTAATCGCAATTATAAGGGAATAAAGAACCTAAAAAATATAAGAAAAATAATTAAAGAAGAATCTTATTTTTGTTAACATGAATAATTACTACATCAAATGCAGGAATAGAAATACTATGGATTGTTATAAAATATTTCATTTTTATTTAGTAAAATGTATAATAATGATATAGAAAATAAATATAAAATACTTATAAAAATATCTTGAAATATATAAAAACATTTAACTAATACCATTTAAAATGTAAATGAATGATATTGATGGAATTACAAGAGGGTGGGTGTGGATGAATTGATAATATTTTACAACATATTCCATCAACTTTTCTTACATTGGGATTTAAAGGATACACTCTTCATGATGTTTCTATTTTATAGCCCAGCCATATGCAATAGTGTAAAAAACAATTAAAATATGAACATCATTTAAAATATTCACTTCTCAATTTGGCTGACTATGCCCTTCTATTTTTTGATATACTCCAAATATCATCTGTACACCAAAATGATTATGGTATTTCAAAATCTAGGAAATATTTATAGGTTTTGATCATAGTAGAATTACATTTGGGTCATATACAAATAATCAATTTTCATAATCAATGAATAATATGAGATGTACCTGATAAATAACAACATGAACAGTTAAATAAAATTCATATATTTATTAAAATTATAACAAAACCAATATTAAAAGATCACAACATAAAAATTATAATTAATTACATTGGATAAAGAATTATCTTATATTGAAATTCATTCGTCCTTGATTAATCTAACAATGTTTTCATGTGTGTAACCATTTTTACAAAGTATTAAACTATATATTCCATCTAGTGTATTAACACAAGTGCACCATGAACATTTTAAAAGAATAATAGAAAAATCATGGTTCTAACATAGATAATCCAAAAACCGGGTACATTTATTGTTGGTCGCTATGAGAATCAATATAGGTTCATGAAATATCATCTTTTCCATATAGAATCAAGATTTTTTTATAGTATGATCACTCTCCATTATTTGGAATATTCTTAGTGAGGAACACTATAAGGATTGAGATAATTCTATAGAATTAATTGCGTTTTTTTAATTTTAATGGCCTTCTATTGAGATAATACTGTCACTAGATTTAATCAAATCAAGGGTTGTTGAATAATAATTTCACTAGGTTTCTTATTATTCTCTACATTTTCAATAAAATTTATATATAAATAAAAATACTGAAATTATTTTTATTAACTTAAAATGTGATAATATCATATATAAAAAATAATTTTTTCTTTGAATAAATAATTTATTATTTATACGAAATGTTCTTATTATGTCATCTCTCACTAATCCATTAATATCATTCAAACAATTAACAATAATATTTTACTTTCCTTGAGTAATGACTATTTTTTGTATAATTAAATATCAATCCATTTATAAATAATAAAAAAAGTAATAATATATTCACCAAAACGATGAATATGTATTTACTAAATATTCAACACATTAATATGCACTCAAATAATGTGATAAAAATATACATGATAAAATTATCATTAATATTTATTAAAACACATATAGGATTAATATGTATCAAATATGATAAATTGTTAAATAATATAAATATGGTTTTAGATACACCTTGTGTTTTACACTTTGGGACATTAACTGTTTGGCATAAAGTGGAACCACCTAAATTCAATCGATATAATCAAGAAACATGTAATTTCGTTGAAAAATAATGAATATAATATGACAATAACATAAACCATCATATAAATACTCAGAGTGTAATATAATTTTATTATCATCATATATAAAATCAAGTTGTTTTTAGGCATGTTTCATCAACATATCTATTTTATGTCTCCTTATTTGAATTTATTGTTCGAACATGCTGAATTAAATTCATTTACATGTAATTAATCACCATATTAAATTTCATTATATTTGAATGAGGTTGAAAATTCTACTAATCATTGAAAGGAGAATCCACTTCTCACATTATTCATTAATGTAATATAACATGTGGTAAACCAAATTTATTTTTCCTCACTAAGAGATTATTTATTCTAAATTTTAATCAATCAAATTAATGAATACTGCTCAGGAAGTGTATTAAAAAATGTATTATTGTATAAGGACTATTTCACATTTCCATATATTGGAACATCAAATTTCACATATGAATTTTGATTTCCAACTGGTGGGCCAAGTTTCCAAAATCTACATTTATTTTAAAAATTACCATGGGTATACACCATTTTAGAGTTTCTTAATGTCTTATGATTCTCAAACCATTATATCCTTTATCATTTATGTTTTATAAAATAATATCATCTAGATATATAAAAATATTTTTTAATACTTTCATAGAACTTATAGATTCTTAATATTGTGGGGAGGTACTATGATCATTCAATGAAATAGTGACATGTAAATACCATGATCTTAATTTCAGGTATGGATCATTATTTCGGGTTGTTTGAGGAGAAGGGATGATTTTGAAATTTTCTATGTACACGACATGTAATTTTGAGTACACTTTGTGTACTTGGTCTCCACATGTATCCATGTACTTTCCATGGAATGGTCGAGTTCATGGTCGTGTAGGTGACTGGGCAGACCAGCTGAAGTAGGAGCCATTTGAGGCTAGTACATGGATGTAGATTAAATAAAAACACCATGTACTTTTCTTTTCAATTGATAATCAGAATGGGGTCACATATCATATTAAGAACACTCTACTTCTCCCAATTTTCTTATAGGAGAGAGACAAACGATGTAAGATCTTCGATCTCCTCTCGTTCCTCTATCCGATATCTAATTGGGACACTTCCATATGCGTCTATGTCCCACTAATAAGTTCCCTCTTCTACTAGAGTCTCTCTTACTAATTTATCCTCTCTCATTAGTAATCGAAGTTTGATTTTTTTAACCCTTTTCATAGAAATATTTCATTATAGGCCAATTTATGGACAGATATTCAAAACTCTTCAACGTACAACATCAAGGTAGGTGGTTTTTTCCATTATTTTGTTGTATTTGGATTATATATACCAAATGTTCTGAATACCCATGTTTAGGGAATTGCATGTTTTGGATTTTAACCTTGTTTAATACCTTATAGGGTTTGGTTAATTGATAATGTGTTATTTATAATGATTAATGATTATACCTTGATTATTTGTTAATTTACCATGTTTGTTTGATTATGGATGTCTGGTTTATAATTTCTTGTTAGGATTGTTTTGTTTTTGTGCCTCTTTTTATTAGGATGGAGTTAATGTTTAACTGAGATTCATTTGTTTCGCATTGGGAAAGAATTACTAAGGGGAATTGACTACGAGAGATTCCTAAGGTAGTGTCATTTATGTATATTTGTTGTTATGTGGACCTAGAGGTATTGACTACAAGAGTTGTCATGTTGAAATAGACCATAGGGGTTAGACCATGAGATCTACCTTGAGTGTCGTTATTAAAAGAGTCTAGGAACCATGGAATTGCATGTTAGAGCTACCATGTGGTCATCATATCTTATTTTTTCTATGTAGACAAAGGGGTTATTGACCATAAGATCTACCCAGGTGGTCAGTTATAAATTATTAGTGATATGTGAGACCAAAGGGGTTAAATTATGTGATATTTCCTAGAGGGTCATTTTTTATTGTTTGAATGATTTTGATGATACTACAAAACCAAAGCACAAGATTTGACTCAGTCATACATGGTTTTTTAGATGGACTTCTTAGACGTCTATTATTACTCATATCCAAGGGGATACTGACTTTTGTTGATATCCTAAGGATAAATTACTAAATAGTTTGAATAATTTATTAATGGAAGTAAATGAAATTGGAAACTGTTTGATGGTTTTCTTTTGAGAACATCCTTGTATATTGCTTAAATTTTCATATTGTATACTCTATATATTCAGTGATAGTTAGAAGATGATATGTTGGTGGTAAACTTCTTGTATTTGTCTCACAACCTTTTTTGGTCATTCTTTTGGACCCAAATAGATTATATGGTTGTATGTATATTTAAGGGCAAGCACCTTTCTTCATGTGGTAGTTGACATCTGCTAGTGTTGGAGATGAGGAGACCAAGATGCGGCTTTCGACGCTATTGGAGTTTAATGTTTTATGTTCACTGTTTTCAGTATTGTATTTTTAGAATTTTTACCTGTTTGGATGATTTCTTAAATACTTTTTACAGGAATTATTTATTTATATATGCTAGAATTGTTTATACTATTATTTCTACGTTGTTGACTTCTATTGTATGGTATTCATACTTCTGCCATTTTTTATCATTGTTATTCTTCTGTATATACTATACCAATGGGGGAATAGTTTCCACACTATCATTCCATTACCTCTAGTCAGCTATGTTTGGAATTTGTGGAAATTTTATTAAGGTCAAGTGACCAACTTGGTACGGTGCACCCATTGGCATCACCCAGAACAAGGACGTTTCAAAGTTGTATCAAAGGGGGATATATTCTTCATTGCCATGATATTTGGAGCCTATAGACTTGGGTAAGAAGGAAAATTTATTTTTTATGAATCTGTTCAAGGGAGTAGCTAACTCATCTATAGATAAAATCCAATTTAGCTCAACTGTTGCAATGTTTCTGGTTTTTCCAATTAGTATAGTTGATTTGATTTCACCATTAAGAGACTATCTTTTATTGTTCTATTTTGATTTATATCATTGTGGATATAATTATTTTGAAACCTAATGAGTTGAGGATATTCCATAACATTCATCATATAGGAACTTTATAGAGATCACTTGTCATGCATTCTTGTCAGACCTTTTAGGATGCATTTCTAATTATATGTTTTTGTGATATGTGGTGTTCTAGAAATGAATAAAGTTTTGATATATTATAGGATATAGATTCCTTATATTTTTATAGGGTATTATAAATTTTAATTTTTCATTTGAATGAATGACAAAATTTTCTCCTTGAGGTGTTATGGTCCCCCTTGGATCAGAATTTATTGGATTATGTTTGAACTTTAATTGAATTTTGTGAAGTTATGAAATTAATAATGATGCCAATCATTGTTTTAATGTATTGTGGGATTTCACAGGATATAGTTTGTTATTACTAAGTCAGAATATTATGTTTTTAGGGCATGAAATGATGTTTTAGAGGCTTATAGTCCAAGAACCAAAACAACACAGTATGTGGTGTTATGAACACATGCCATTTGTTCTTCTATTCTTGAAGAAACATATTTTCCTATGTACATGTATCATACTATATGTACCTACCTTGTAGTCTTCAACTGTGTGAATGACTATGAGATCATAGATACAAAGCTGGGAATTGTTGGTAGAACATCTCGTGTACTAGGATTACATGTCGTGTTTTAATAAGAGTGTGTTCGTCTGCGTGACTAGCGACATGAGTGGATGAAACATAGGTTGTACACACCTTGTTCAATTGAGTAATGTTGTATAGATTCTACCATGTATCCATACATGTGAGTAATAACAAGAGTGGTTAAAACATAAGTATTACACATTGTGTCTTGGTTAAACATGTAGAGAATTGTTTCCCAGGATAGAAATGGGTATTTCAAGCTGTGTAGAAGAACATATGCAGGAAGGATAATTTAGGTACACGAAATGTCTTAAGATGAACATGCTATGTGTTGTGGTGTTACATGACAAGGTTTGGAATAGGTACACATCATGTTAATTCCTTAAAGAAAAATTTCGTGGATGGTTATACATGTCATGTAACCCAATTTTATAAAACATTAATGTTTTCTTTCTCATGTTCTGTACTTCCACCTCTATGTAGTATTCCTTGATAATCTAGTTATGATGTGTGAACTTGAGCTTGCAGAGTTATGCCACTATGAAATCATCCAATTATACTCTAGACACAGGGAAATGATCAGACACCGAAAATGGTAGATTAGGGAATAGACAGTGATTTTTCCGTCATGCCATTCTTGGAATCAGTTGTTATACCAGACACACATTTTGATGCATAGTTTCATGGAGGCTTTATGAGGATGATGTAGACTATTTAGGGAGCACCACATCATTCCCCAACAATGGAAGAGTTGACCATGGTGTTCCAGTAGTTGTATCCTCCAACATAGTCAGGGGATAGATGGCCATAGGCTTTAGATTCATAGATTGAGGTGATGGTTTCTATCATTGATTATATGGAGACTCCTCTAGATTATAAGATTAAGATCATGATGTACATTCTGTGTGATTCTGTGAAGAGATGGTGGGATTTTATATCACATGTGTAATGTCATTGGTGTATGGCATGAGAAGAGTTTCAGAGTGACATCTATGACTAATTCTACCCCCAATATGTTGATGGTCTATTAGGCATGAGAGTTCATGCATTTAGATAAAGGTTCTATTTTGCTAATGGATTACTCATCACATTTATGAGAGCTTCAGCGCATCACACTTATTTTGGGAGTTGACATGTTATCTTTGCCATGGTGATTTTAGCATGGTCTCATGTATGACATCAAGTCATGTGGGAATGTCTTCAGGATGAATTCAGTGATGGATATTGTGAACGAGGTCCTGATTACCAAGTGTAATATGAGGGATTTGGGAGCTACGAGATTGGGAGGTTCATCATACATGGCTTGTAAACCTTCGTCAGATAGCAGGAAGCATGGAATAGATATTTCACGTGACGTTTCTTCCACTATCTAGGTGTTATGAAACCTGTTCAGAAAGAGTGGGAACACGAGACCTCAATTCCAAAGATACCAAGTTGAGTGATAATCCTATGTCATGATAGGTCATCTTTAGTGTTTTTTAGTTTTTTCTAACAAGAAACTGGTGAGTGGGGTTCTGTTATGAATCCATTTTCAGTTGTAGGACCACTAGATTCTCATCATTAGGGAACTAGATTTCATCAAGATGTTCAGGCTGAGCAGGGGGTTGTGTCTGGGGTAGCCAGACATCAGGATTATAGCGATAGTAGGGTGGATCATCTTAGTAGAGTTATGTAGGATCATATGACCATGAGTACAGGTCATGACTTGGGAGATGGACACCGACATATAATCAAAATGGCAATAGATGTATGATGATTTTTCTTCTTCACTCCTGGAAGGGAAATTAAAGGATTCATTTATTTTCCAGGGGGATTTTTCAAGAACCCTGATCTTCATTTTAGGTGAGGATATTTATTTTGGGTGGATTTCTACGAAAGAGGAATATTTGTAAATTTTCAATGTACACACCTTGTACTCCTAAGTACACACCTTGTACCTGAATGCTGTGTATACAATGTAATGAATGTGTAATGTTTGAATACCTGGCCTTGTAGCTGACCTGACAGAACTCCTAAATCCTGATCTGTTTGAGGCTATTACAAGGTGTGTACATTAGATGAACACGCTTTGTAATTTAATTCTTATTTGATTAATCAGAGCGGGGTCACATCTCATCTCCAGAACAATTTTTATCCACGTTTTTTGTACAAGAGAGTGACGAACGGTAGAATATCTTTGATATCATTCCATTCCCCCATCCAAGAACTGATTGATATGTCGTCGGGTGCATCGGATTCCCACCAGGTCATTCTCTCACCCCCTAGATCCCCACTTCATGATTTCTTATCTCTAATGAGTTATTGAGGGTTGATTATTTTACCCTTTTCAAATATCTATGTCATTATAAGATGATTTTAGGTCCTATATTTAAGATTGTCCATCATTCAAGATCAATGTAGGTGGTTTGGGCCTTTCTTTGGATGTCTTTGGATTCTATATGCTTAAAGTGATGAAAAACCATGTTTAGGGTATTGCGTGTTTTGGATTTAAAACTTGTTTAATAACTCATAAGGTTTGTTTTATTGATAAAGGTTAATTGTTTGTGCTTAATGTTTATAAATTGATTATGGATGTGTTTATCGTGTTTTTTTATTATGGTAGTTTGGTCTATAATTTCTTTTTAGGATTTCTTTTTTTTCATGCCTTGTGTTGTTAGGATGGAGTATATGTTTATTTGGGAGGCATGTGTTTATCATTGTGAATGTATGAACAAGGGAAATTACCTATGATATATTCTTGAGGTAAAATCATTTATGTATATTTGTTGTTATGTTGACCCAGAGGTATTGAATATGAGAGATTCTAGGTAGTCATAGACCTGAGGGTTTAGACCATGAGAGCTACCCCTAGGGTCGTTATTAATTTAATGTAGGACCCAGGACATTGCAGTGAAAACTGCCTTGTGGTCATTAAATCTAATTATTGTTATTCAAAACAAGGGGGTATTGATTGTGAGAGATACCTAGGTGGTCAGTTGTAAATAAATATTTCTATGTGGGACCAAAGGTGTTAGACTATGTGATATTTCCCAGAAGGGTTATTTTTGAATGTTTGAATTATTGTGACGAGACTACCATGCCAAATCACAAGCTTGGACTCTGTCTTACATGGTTGTTTTGAGTGTCCTTTGAGACATCTGTTGTTACTCTTATATCGGGGGATACTTTTCATAGGCAATATCCCGAGGATAAATTATTAAATTTGTTTAATTATTTATAATGTAAAATGATTGAAATTGGAAACTATATTAATTTTTACTATTGAGTACTTCCTAGTTTAATACTTCATTTTTTATATTTACTACTATATATTTTCACTGACAGTTAGGCAATGATAATTTTTTCGTTTTCCACTGTGATTCGTCTCAATCCCTTTTTGGGTCATTCTTTTAGACCCAAATATATTTTATGATATCTGGTATAGATAAGGGATATATTCCTTATTCATTAGGGACATGAATTATGTAAGAGATGGGGACTATTGGATTAAGCTGAGGCTTGATTTGCTATTCGAGGTTACTGCTTTATATACATTGGTTTCAGTATTGTATTTCTATCATTGTGACTTATTTGGATACATTCCTAGATACAAGTGGTGTGCATCATTTATTTATATATTCTATAGTTTATTATATTATAATTATTACACTATTTACTTGAATTGTATGGTATTACTTCTTTTGCTTTTTTATCATTGTTATTCTATTGTGGATACTCAGCCAACGAGGGAATAATTTACCTACTAAAAGACCTTGGTCATCTGTTCTAGTCAGTTGCCTCTAGCATTTGGGGGAATGCACTTGAAGACATTTGACCAATTGGGTATGGGGAACCCTTGGGTGGAACATAGAACCAGGATGTTTCATTACTATTTGGACATTATAACAATATATGCCACGTAGAATAGAAAATATGATGTCATAAAAATAAATAATATTCAGAAAAAATGTTATACCTAATCATAATTTATAAATAATTGTTTTCTATGGAACGAAAAAATAGATCCCCACTTGAAATATAGGGAACGACTTAAATCCTCCAGTTTTATGTATATCACAAAAAATTCATGCTTATACTGAGATACAGTTGTATTCAGTTGTTCCTTTTCATTCTCCTAAATTTAAATTATGATCTCTTTAACGTCACCCCTATATGAAATATCTATTAATATGTCCTATTACTATAGTATGTGATTTTTACATTACTGTGAACTTTGACAATTTTAAAGATACATCCCTTCATTATTGTCAAAAATATAATGTGATAGGGTATTTACTTCTAGGAACCAAATAAAGATATTATTCAACGTTTCATATCTAAACAACTCATTTAGATACATCATAATGAGTTTTATACCAAGAATATACATAAAATTTTTATAAAAATAGCTATTATGAACCAATCAATCTCATTACTCATCCACTAAGACTAAATACATATGTAGACTATGACAACAAAGTATTTTAATCTACATCAAATCTAGATTCAGAATAAATTGTGATGACTCTCTCATCATCTCATCCATATACTAAGAATGAATGCTTAGTTCACCTTAGATACATAAGGATAACCTTAACAATAGACTAATGTTTTCCACGAAGATATTCCTAATATATACTAAGTATACTCAATGAATAAAAAAATAAATACTTGTTCATAACATTTCATACAAAATTAATCCTATCAATGGTTCAAATAATATATTACTCATGACATCTCATTCTTGTTCCTTCTATAGATATATTTTATTTTAAATTTTAATTCCACAAGACACTAAAACTAATCAATTTTTTTATTATTCCAAACTAACTCTCATTAGTATTTAGTTAGTGTATAATCCTATACATATCCCAATAATCCTCTTGGAATAATACTAAATAATTTTGATTCCATGGATATAGGATATTTATCATAAGTTCTTCATGGATAATAACTTGTTTGTCCATAATTAACTAGCTATTAGAATATTATAATGGACCAAGTAATTATTATTTCATCAACATATAAATCAAAGATAATAACATCACTCCCACGAATCAACTTGTAGACACATGTACCACATAAATGTTTGAGGAAGTAAAATCCATTAATTTTTTCATTGAACTAAATGCACCCTGAAAAAAATGATTTCATCAATCCATTAATTGACCTATACAAATTGTATAGAATATTTTAATTACATCAAAAAAACCATTCTAGTTTTGTTTTATAGTAATATTCATGTATTTTCCAGTCATGGTATACTGAATGGACATTCAACATCCAAATATCATTTTCAAGGAAAGATGATATAAAAAATTGAATTTTGATGGATTTAATCATATGTAATGGAAAAAATAATTCATCATATATAATTACCTGAGTATATTTATACCCATTAACCATTGAAAATTATTTATTGTTTCTCAAATTCTATTCCATGTATATTTTTTTCTTGAATACAGATTTCCATAAAATTTGTTTATCATAATCATACAGATAAAAAAATCCAAAATTTATTTTTATATATCTAATCTATCTCAAAATACAAATATTATTCCAATATTATTGCATTTTTGAAATATACATCCTCATTCTGAGAATGATTATCATTGTCTTCAATCAATAATGAATCACAAAAATCAATGAAAGTAAAATCATATCTTACTTGTTCTACATTCTATGTTTCTCATTATTAGTAGATGTGTTTCAGGAAAAACATCTTACCTGGGGATGTATAAAGTGTGTTTATATAAAAACCCTAGTGTGTCTACCTCACCATATTCATTAGAGTCAATCTGGGTCCCTTTATATGTATTTATAATGTTATCCATCTAATAAAAAAATTACTTGTATACATTTTATTACTCTGTTTTCTAAGGAGTGTTAAATATAATATCCCATTATGTACTTCGCATATCTTATAAAGGTATACATCAGTCCCTTGGCTTCTAGCTTGTTTCCAAATATTTCCTTAAAAAATTCATCACATACCTATGAAGGATTATGATACAAAAAATATTTCTTTGTATGAAATAATTTTGAATGTATTATGTTTTACATTTTGTTGGTAGTCAATTTCAATTGTGTACTAGAGTATGTAATTCATATACCAAAAATTATAACAAAATATTTTCAGATCATTTTATTTAACTAACTATGACTGTAAGGGTATCATTCCCCCATTTATTTGCACCATTGCATTATGATGTTTAATGTGGAGTGATTTGATATATAATCTTATACTCCATAAGAATTTCAGTAATTTTGTTTTAAGATACTAATAATCTTGATCATATCAATGATTCAATATCTTATTTCCATGTAGATTCTCTATTTAATTCTGTAACATATTTTATTTCCCAATGGATTTAGACTTATACATCATCAATATCACACTGACATATATACACAAATTATTAATTGAAGTAATGTTGTGTGAATACCATCATGATGATTCAAAATGGTCTGTAAATATTCTTGAAGTCTAATGTATATTTTATGATATCTAGAAAATAATGGTTTATTCAACATTCCTTATAAACCATAATGATATACTTTATGTTTTTTAGATCAAAAAAGTTTAAATAACACTATTAATAAATCTTTTTTATATACATATCATTTCAATGACCATGAATATGATATCAAGACATGGTGTAAAATGTTTCATGTAAATTTTATTATTTATCAATTGATAATATATGTTCCTCATTATATAATGTATAAAGACTGTTATTTAAACATTCCATACCATTATGTATTTTCTCTTTATAAATGAAACCTATCATATTTCAAATAAAAAAAAAATATTTTTATCTATAAATGATAAATATATAATTATTATGCTAGAAGCTGGTTCATAATAGAATTATTTCAATACCATGATCTCCCATTTAGTAAATAGAAGGTTGTACTATCCTATAGCCAAAGAATCAATACATCCTCTATTTGATACGCGAAGATCTTCCTCTCCAATAATGATCATAGGAAATATACATGATTCTTGAATTTGAATATATTTGTTAGAACAAAAATATGTATCTAATACCCAATGTGTAGATATAGAAATATTATACATGAAAATTACGGAACCTCAATCTCCCCATTGTTTATATTAGATGTCTTAGTTCTTCTTCTAGTGTCCATTATTTCTAATTTATAAACACACTATTAATTTATTATACTTTAACTATTTTTTTATCATCCTTTTTAGTGAATTATAGTGATCAAGAGCCTTGTATTTTGAGTGATCCATTGGGAAATTTTCATTGTTCATCATTTTATTATCCATTTAAAAATATGGTCTTTTCATTCCCTATGAAATTGTCAATTTGGTGAATCGTGGTGAAGAATTCCAAAGGAATTTTATCAATATTTTTCGTATCATAATTCCCAACGAATGTAGATAATCATTTTTTGTGGGGATAAAATGAGATCAATTTACATAACATCGTGTCTATTAAATCCCTAGATGATTACGTTCTCTATGTGACAAATCATCTTGACTAAATGTGTCCTATCTAAAACTAAATAATTATGAACACAAGTGATTGTGTATTAGAGATATTATTCCTATATTGTCTCAATGTTTCCTGATAATCATCATGAAGGTGATTTTAGATATGGTTCCCTGGGAAATTTATTTAATTGTTTGATTATTTTTATATATAATTTATTGAATATTATTTAAACATCTTACTACATACTTTACATTATTTTCTAGGTATTTAATGTAATATTGTCATATACTATTTATCAACTTGATAAGGTTATTCAAGTTACCCGCTATGTTAATAAACCTGATGTTATATAAAAAAATGTTTAATATAATTCTTAATTTGAATAATTTAGAATGATTGGACGCATAATATTTATACCACATGTTGAAAGTACTCATAAGTAGAAGAGGCTTGTTCTTAGTAAATTCACCCTTCGTAACCCATCATATGGGAGATGATGAGAACAAACCCAACAATGGGAGTTATACCATTTTTAATTTAATTATATATTTCTATTTGTGAGAATTTGTACTGGTCCTTAGATGTTATGATTATTAATTAAGCAGGTCATGGATCAGACACTATTATTTTGTGAAAAAAGGTTATTCTATATGTTTGTGGGAAATATGGAATATTGGGTGTGTCATGATTGAAATGTCATTAATGGATAAATTAAGGAAGTAGTTTTACCTTATATATTTATGGGAGTTTATATCTCACCCATTTTATTGGAATATTACCATTACCTTAATTCCATGTCCACGATATATCGATGTGTTTATTTATGATAGTCTATGAAAGATGTATTTAGAAAATAGGTTGATGACGTAAAGACCTGAACATAGTTTCTCAGAGAAGGTACCTTAATTCATTACAATAAAATAATTAAATTCAATTAATATATCAAAGTAAATAATAGTTTATTAGTTTTCAAAAAATAGATACATACATAACTTCAACATTAAAACTTAAAAGGAAATACAAAATAGATATTCATATAACAATATTCATAACTTCTAGGTCATCCCTGAATTTCATTCATAATATACATATTCATGTCCTTGGAAAATGAAACATATGAAAGGGGTGATATCAAAATATTATTAAGGGTAATAAATATAGTTGAAGATTTCATAATCGTAATCATTATATATTGTGTATAACTAAAAACACATGCCTTTTAAAAATAAACATGAACACGTTATATGAGGAATAAGAGATGAATAAATAATTACATGATAAAGAATAATTATGGGTATTCTATGAGTCTAATATCCTCATAATGATTATATTATGATTTTCATAAGGATGGAATGAATAATTCCATACATCAAAACAACATAGTCGAGGCCTTATTCTAAGACCATAAATAACCATTATTTCCAGGCATCGTGCCAAGACCATAATTTGTCTCATGAGACCTACTGATGAATCGGGGGCCAAAAGTTTCCCCCACTCATCACTTAATAAGTATAGCTCATTTCTAATGAAAATTGGGATAAAAATAATCAACATATACATTCATATTGATACTATATTATGGAATGTAAATAAAATTACTCGAACATTAAGTATAAAAAATGACCATTCAGAGTAAATTGGTGAATGTTTTTAAGAAAAATCTTCCCTAGTAAAACTAATAACAAACCATAAAATTAGATATTTTTTATTGTACTATAAAATAATAATCCCCATAAAACATAATAATTCACAACTGTGATGAATAAAATTAATATACTCTTATAAAAACATTGAGTAATTCTTGAGATAAATACTCTTTTACTTTAAAAAGAAAAATTATATCGGGAAAATATTTTTATAAAAAAATAAGTGGAGTAATTTTTCCTTTTATAATTATACGAGTGCCTTTGAGAAGATATTGGTTTATAATAATTTATTTTATATTTCCCTTGAATATAGGTAAGAATTTGAGTAATTCTCTTGAATCATGCTTGTATTTGAGGAATAATTTTTGATCTATACATTTGAAACATTTAACTCCCCATAAATAGAAGTGTGATACTTGTTGGTAAAAACATATATAAAATTATAACATAATATTTTAGGTGTAAATATTATTAAATAAGAATATAATTTAGGTTAGTGGAGAGTAGGATTAACCTGAATTAAAATGGAGGTTCGGGGAGAAAGTCCTTACCTTAAGCCTGATTGTGTTCTTCCCATGATCTTAGTGTCCTGGTTAACCAAATTAGATTCATTAATTAATATCTCTTGAACATATTCATTATTTAATTTATTTTATATACATATTATGTTCATCTAAGTCCTTCATTATGGGTTTATTGTGTTCCATATTATTGTTTGGGAGCATTTTATTCATTGGTATTCGAGAACGCTTTAATTGTATACATGTAAAGATAAACATATAAGATGAGAAATGTTTTCCAAAAATGGAATTTTTATTTTATTTTTTAAAATCCAAATTCAAATAGGGTCCTAAAAATAATTTTTTTATTCGGAGAGAAGATAAATCATTTTATAAAACATTAATGATATTTATTTGGGTTAATTGGCAATTCTTTTTCACAACAAAGTCATTTTGATTTATAAATTAATATAATGTGTAAAAATCGATTTCATAACTATATATAAGTTATAATACATATATTATAGTCCTTTGAAACTATAAATATGGTTTCACGACCATAATTTAAATAGTAATAATAATTGAAAACCCTTTATCCTTGGATGTGATAAATTTACACATCTCAGATGGTGTTTTCATTTCTAGTATAAAATAAGCATAACTAGAGAAGATGATGACTTATTAAATTATCATAAAACATTTCTATTACATTTGAGTTAATATAGATATCATAAAATTTGGATGATAGGAGGTGATGAAAGAAAATAAAAATAAAGAAACTCGAAACCAAATAAATGAAAAGTTAAATTTAAATCATGAAGTTATCTTCTTTGAGAGCCTCTTTAGTGGAGAGGTATTGGATATTTTATGTGACAAAAGGATGATGGAAGTGGGGGAGGTTCTTGGGAGGATATGTGAGAACAATTTAGGCAAGCAAAAAGGATTGAGAGGTGTGAAGAGAAGAGAGAGTGAATTGGGTTTTTATAGTTGAGGGGAGGGGTGATTTTGAATATCATATTAATTATTTTATTAATTCGCTCATCTAAAGATATAATTTTGATTAATGTGAACAATAATAGTAATAATTACATGTTTGTTCGAATATATAATTCGTATATCATCCATGATGCATGGAATGGTGAATTTAACTAATAATGTATATATATTGTATATTATTGTAGTTTACTATTCCTAAAAAGAGATTATTTCAAAAAAATCCAAAAAATTCACCCATAACATATATTGAAATATTGAATTCAAAAATGAACTTCATTGTTTGAAAATAAATTTCAAATTATGATTGATTAAATTTTTAATTAAAATAATAATTTATTCGAAGGATAACAATTTTAAAAATATAATTGGGTTTATATCACCATAAAAAATTAGTCAAGATCTCTTTATATTATAACTATAAGACAATAAAATAATAATATCATTTCATATTTATAGGATTCATGTTATTGTTCATTAATATTCATAGGGTGTGTAACTATTCAAAAAATAATATGGTTGTCTTATCAAACTCTAAATATCTTACTGAACAGAACAATGTGTGTTAGTTTTTTCAAAATTCAAACAACATATGTGGAAAAATTATCTTTATTGGATTTTTTAAAACAAATTGGTGTATTTAAAAGACTCAGTGTTTCATGAATTTAGTTTTCAATTTGTTTATAAATCCTTGGGGTGTTACATTCTCCCCCTATAAAAATTTCTCAGATGAAATTACCAGTATGTTCCCTCATAAAAAAATTTTGGTAGCTCTTAATCACAAGCTCCTCAGGGTTCCATGTTGCTCCTACAATTATATGATTTTTCCAATCCACATTTACCAATCATGTAATCTGATTCCTCAACCCATGTTCTTTAGTATCTTGAATTTGTATAGTCTCTTCACAGTATCATAAGTCATGTTCCAATTCTATACATTCAGAAGTGAGTATATGTACTGGGTCTCGCATGAACATTCTCTGAAATGAGACCTATAACACATTGTGTACTTTAGACATGCTAGGTGGCATTTCCAAATGATAAGCCCCAACTCGAATGCACTTCACAATTTCAAAGGGTCCAATGTGCCTACTGCTCAATTTCACATTCTTCAAAAAATTCATAACACCCATCCATGGAGATAATTTTAGGAAAACATGATCCCCGACATGAAATTCCAAATTCCCCCTTTTATTATCAACATATCCCTTTTTCAGGAATTATGGTTTTTTGATATGAGATTGAATAATATTTATCTTCTTGGGAGATTCTTCTATAAGAACATGACCCATAATATTTCTTTCACTGATTCCATCCCAACACAATGGTGTATGACATCTCATTCCATACAATGCTTCCTATGTTTTAATTTTAATGATTGAATGGATACTATTATTATAAGAAACTCAAAAAAAGGTATTTAATGATCCCATATACCTTTAAAATCATGTGAGGAAGATATAAAAATGTCTTTAACATTTGGATCATCCTTTTGGATTTCCCATCAGTTTTAGGGTGATAAGAAGTACCCAATCAATGCATAGTATACAAGACTTTTAGAATATATTTCTAGAATTTAGACGTAAAACGAGGATCATGATCAGAAAATATTGAATGTGGTTCTCTATGTAGTTTGTCTACATCATTGATATATTGTCGTGCAAGGATCTCCTATTTAAAATCCTCACATATAGCAAGGAAATATCCATATTTTAGATGTCAATCCATAATTACCCATATTGTATCATTCTCTATTTGATTTTTGTGAAATTATGTGAAAACAATCCATGGTGATTTCATCAAATTTTCAATTAATAATTGGTATAGGTTTCATGTATCTTAGAGGATGTTTCTGATCGGCCTTCACTTCTTAAAAGGGTAAGTATCTTGATATATAATCACCAATTTTCTGCTTCATGTTATCCCTTCATATATGATCCTTCAATTATCTACACATTTTAGGGATACCATGTTGTATAGAGAAATTAATACTATGTGCATCATCCAATAAATCCATTTTTATTTTACATATTGTGGGAACACAATCCATCTTCCAAAACATCAATGTCTCGTGTTCATATATGAATTCTGGTTGCTTCCTATAATTCACATCATTAATTTTCTTTTGAATTCATTTCATCAGGATGAGAAATGTTAATCCACCCCAATATTGATGTTTGGGAATCCAATTGATGAAGAAATTATGTTTCAACTTATTTGATGATTTCCATGTCCTACCATACTAGATCCATGAATATAGTATCACTTTCAATCCTCATTTTATTTAAAACACCATGATACTCCATTCTCAACACAACAACTACCTTATTTTCTTTTCATAGGCGGTATAGTATGGATAAATCATAATCCATAAGTAGTTCAAGTCATCACCATTTCCTCATGTTGAGTTCGTTCAATGAGAAGATATATTTCAAACAATTATGATCTGTATATATCTCACATATTTTTTCATACAGATAATGTATCCAAAACATCCATGAAAAAATTATATATCCTAACTCAAGATTATGAGTAGGGTAGTTTTGTTCCTTATGTTTTAACTAACATGATACATGAGATAATACCCTATCATTATTTATATAGACACATCCAATTATATATTTTGATTCATTAATATATGTCAAATACCCATCAATCACTAATGGTAGATCTAGGGTCAGAGCATTCACAAATCTCCCAATTAATTATTCTCAACAGTTTTCATATTCATTTGTCTTGACAAAAATAACCCCTTTACATGTAAGATTATTTAAAGGGTTGGCTAATCGAAAAAATTTATCAATTAAACACCATTAATAACCTTCAAAAACTATAACACTACATACCTCAGTTTGTTTTGTTGGTGTAGGTCATTCATGAAAAACTTTTTTCACTTTAGGGTCAATAGATATTCCATAATTTGAAATAATATGGCTAAGAAATGAAACTGATTGAATTCAAAATTCATACTTTCTAAATATCCCATAAAATTAATTTCATCTAAGAGTCCTTAGAATATTGTGCATGTGATTTTTAAGATCTTCATAACTTTTTGATTATACAAAGTTATCATCAATAAATACAACAATAAAGTCATCAAATTATTCCTTAAAAAACATATTCATTAGATCCATGAAAATAGAGGGTCCATTAGTCTATCTAAAAAGAATTACTTTAAATGTGTAATTCCCATTCCTTGTTCGAAATGAAATATTTGGAATATCTTCCTTTCTCAAACACAATTGTTGATATCCAGATCAAAGTTAAATCTTCAAAAATTATTATACTCCATGAAGTTGATCAAATAAATGAAAAAATTTAGATATGGAATACATATTTATTATCATAAAATAATTGATCTCCCTATAGTCGACACATATCCTCAATGATCCATCATTATGCTTTATTAAAATAATAGGGTCTCCCCAAGGGGAAACACTAGGGCATACAAATTATTTTTCACTCGATTCCTCTAGTTGTTTCCTCAGTTCTAGTAATTACCAAATGTTCATTCTATATATATTAATTGATATAGAACTTAAACCCATAATCAAATTAATAGATAACTCAACATACAACTCTGGAGGATGTCCAGGTAAATCCTCCAAAAAGACATCAATATACTATTTCACAATATGTACATTATCAATTTTAACATTCCTTTCCTCACCCACATATATTCCATTCTCATCCTCCTGAATAATTGATGTATGTATAGATACTGAGGGTCGATCTTGATGAGTATCAGATAGTGATGTTTCCTCCTTAAAGATAAGGGATTCCACATCTTTCTAAAAAAATTACTTCCTTCTTCTTAAATTTAAATTTCAAATAATAAATTTAAATCCAATCTATACTGAGGATTATATCAAATTATATCATGGGTATGATGATAAGGTTTGAAACTGAGGAACACTTATCTATCATAAGGGGGATTGATCGACACATCTTGGTTACAATGATTCTCCCATTATGTGTTTTGACAGATAACTCCTTTACTAAATAAAATTGGAAATATAAAATTTTCATAAAAACTGGGAATATATAAAATAATGAGATGACCATGAATCAATTAAAGATTTCGTTATGTTTGAGGAAATAATTAATGTACCTACCACCACATCATTAGGAACTTTAACCTCTGTAGTTGTGCCATCATAAGATTGGACTTTCTCATGTGTCCTTTTAGGAGGCTCGTTTCATTGATTATTCAGACAATCATTAACATAATGCCACATCTAACTATAATTTTTTAATTGAAAAATATTAGACTATTTCTTCCCCTTATAATTTTGGGATATCTTTCATTTTCTACACAAGTATATCAAACAACTATATCCTTTAGGAAAGTACATGTTTTCCTCTTCCAACAATTATTATAGGGTGGAAGGTCAAATCTTCCCTTCTTCCCTATTTCCATATTTTTTTATAGTGTTTTCAACAGCCCTCTTCATCTATTGATTTCCCTTATAATCAAAATACTTAGATGTACATTTATACTTGGAATACGTATGTAGTCTGAAACAATTATTCCTATCCTTTTGAATTTATCTTCATACATTGATCATTCACCTCCTATTTTTACATCAGATTTAGAAATATACTTTCTAAATCATCTCATTGATCTCGAGGGAAGTATTTTTATAAGAACAATTTTTAAAAAAACTATATTCCATTTATTATATTTCTTCCTCATATTTGTTTATGAATTAAATACCACTACTGATCCACATTTCCTAATAGAGAATAAACCTCCATGAAAACCTTCTTGTTTTTGTTACAAGCCATAGTGAGAAATATCTTCTCTAAAGAACTTATACACTTATCTACTACGAATGGTTTTTTATTACCATTAAATGATGGAGGCTATTTTCACATAATGTGGTCTTACCTAGCTCCTTCATATTTTGGATATGTATGCTTTATACGGGTATGTTTATTGTGCATAACCTGAGTCATCTAGATCAGTATTGTTATTTTTCTCTCAGCACTGGTCGGAACTCCAAAAAAAACATCATTATCTTACATTAAATGGAAATACCTACATAGTACATATTCATTAATTTGTTTTCCATTCTATCAGTTGTGTTTAATTTCTAAATAATGGAATACACGATATTATTTTATGAGTCAAAATGTATAATATCACCATAGATAAAATAGTAGTCAAAAATTAAAATTATATCCACATCTAATTTCATAATCATAAACATGGGTTCATTGTGGAATAAATTTTAAATTTAATTCATTCATAATGGTTTGTAATGAAAATATTAATTATCCTATTCATATCCCTGAAGAGTTTCAAACCAGGTGTGCAGTACGTCTAATTTTAAAGTACCAGGATACCCCATGTCAAGCCAGAAACTTCTTGTCGGTATCGTTAATCCTAGGTACATCTATTCCATAACCCAAACCACATTAATTATCCATAAATGGAAGTATATTCTAGAAACATCCACACAATATACTCCTAAAAAACTACAATGTTCTTATATGTTTATACTCAATGTCTATTTTAGAAATTTGTTCTATAATCTATGTTTTCTAAATCTATTTCCATGTTTTCTAACAAAATTTATTTGATACCAACTGTATGGCCCTAACCCAGGTTTCCCAAAACTGGTGAATTAATTTATTATATTGGTATGATTACAAAAAAGTCTTATTTTGATGGAATTAATTGTTTTGTAGTTTTGAGAAACCAGACACATACATAAGATCAATATTACAACTTGAAATAAAATAAAATATAGAAATTAATTTACAACACCTATAACTTCTTGGTTATCCCTTCATTTCATTCATAATATACCTCCTCATGTTTTGGGAATATGAATCACCAGAATGGGTCAACCTCAAATTCTTAGTAAGGGTAAGAAATATAGTGGGGGACATCATAAACACAATCATTAGGCAAGATGAATAACTATAACCCCATGCCTTTTAAAAAAATTATTACACATTGTGGTATGAATAAGGGATAAATAAATAATGATATAATAAGTAATAATAATGGGTATTATACTAGTTTATTAACCCCATGAACATTCAATTACCAGAATTATAATTATTTACTGCATAATTTTTGACATAAAAACCATACCTTCAAGGAATCATGGAAGGATCGTAAATATCCATTTTCTTATGGCCCGTGCAAAGATAATAGTTTGTCTCATGAGACCTACCGATGCATCGAGGGGTGATATTGGGACACACCCATCACTTACTAAGTACAATAAAAATCATCATATGAGTGGGGAAAATAATATGAAACATCTACAATCATTTTGAATTTATTATTAGAAATTTAAATAACATTCATCAAATATTAAGCATAAACACGAACCATTCAGAGTAATTTGTTGAATGGTTTTAAGATATAACATCCACATACAATCTAATCAGACAAAATTTAATTAAATATGGTTTGATATATAAAAAATATTAATCCCAATAATAAACATGAATTAATAATAGTATTGATAAAAATGAATATTTTATGATAAAATCTTTGAGTAAAGTTTGTGATAAATACTCTTTTACCATAAAAATAAGAGTAATTTTTGAAATATCTATATAAAAAATCAGAAGTGAAGTTATATTGTATTTTCATAACTAAATAAGTAATTTCAGGAAGATATTGATTGATTAAAATATATTATAGAGTTCCCATGAAAATAGGTATGAATTTTAAAAATTCCAGTGAATCTGGCATGTATTTCAGGCATATTTTTTGAAATATCATTTTAAAGCATATAACTCCCCATAAGTTTAATTAGGATTATAATTGGTACACATATATTGAATATCATAATATAATATTTGGGGATAATATATGATCAAATAATAATTTATTTTATTTATGTAGAGAATAATATTAACCCTAATGAAAATGAAGGATTATGTGGAAAATCGTTACATTATCCTTGAAGGGGTACTGCATTTTTTTTAGTTCCCTGGATAAAAAATAGAATTCATTAATTAATATTTCTTAAGCCTATTAATTATTTAATTTATTTATTATTTTATTATAATGTTTTTTAATTTCCTTATTGATGGATTTAGGAGGATACAATTTTTAGTTTGGTAGTGTTTTCACCCTCGATATTCATGAGTGGTTTATATATATACAAGTAAATATAGACATATAAGATGAGAGTGGTTGTCAAAAATATACGTTCGATTTTATTTATTAACATATTAAATATTACATGGTTATAAAATTCATTTGGTTATTGGAATTGAAGATGAATCATTATATAAAACATTAATGATATGAGTTTGGTTTTATTTCCTTTTTTGGCCATGACTAACTCATTTTGATGTATAAATTAATATAATGTGTTCAAAAAAGATTCCATAAGCTTAAATAAGTTATTATAAATATATTATACTTTGGTACAGCCATAAATCTTTTTTCGTGGCCAGAATTGATGATGGTAGTAGAAATTAAAAATATGTCTTCCTTGAATGTGATTAATTAACACATCTCGGATGGTGTTTTCATTTCTTGTATAAATGAAGGTGAAAAAAGAATATTATGAATTATACATTATCAAAAAAAATTAATTTTCATATAGGGTACTGTATTTATCATAACATTTTTATGAAAGGATGTGTGGAATGAAAAATAAAATAATGTAACTCAAAATATAAGAAATGAAAAGGCGAATTTACCACTTTAAGTTATCTTCATTGAGAGCCTCATTATGGGAGAGGATTTGGTCATTCTATGAATCCATGGGATGATGGAAATGGGGTAGGACAATGAGATGATTTATGATTATAATTTATAAATGCCACAAGTGTTGAGAGTAGTGAAGGAAATATGGAGAGAGTGGGGTTATAATGGAGAAGAGAGATGATTTTTGAATATCTTATCCATTATATTATTATTCACTCAAGACAACCAATAATATTGATTCAAATGTCCCATAATAGAAATATGTTTATGTGAGTTCAAACCGAGTTTTCTTAAATCATGCATGATGTAATAAATAGTCAATATAACTGTCAATGTATATATACATTAAATTGCCATATTTTACTATTCATCAAAAATTTATGAATTCCAAAAAAATCCCAAAAATTCACAGAAACCATTTATTGAGATGTAGAATTTAAAATTTAAATCCATTTGTTTAAATAATTTTCAAAATTTGTTTAATTTAGTTAAAAAATCTAATCAAAATTTATTCCAAAAATAACAATTTGAAAACAATAATTCTTTTTATAACACATTTAAAAGATAATAATGATATCCTTACCTAATAACCATAAGGTCATAAAATAATAATATGATTTTATATAAATAAAAGTCATGTAACTATTCATATTTTTAATCATGAGGGTAAGTTACTAATCCCCAAAAATTATGTTTGTCTTATCCGACTCTAAATATCTTATCGAATGTAATAGTTTATGTCAGGATTTTCGAAATTAAAATCACAAATGTGGAAAAATTATGTTTACATGGTATGTTTTAAATTAGTGGTGTATTGTAGAGGCTCAGTGTTTCATGCATTCAATAATTAATTAATTTATAAATACATAGTGTGTTATATATTACATCATTTTGAAACAAGCTTGATGAGATATTAAGTAAAAGGGATTTGGTTACACAATGATTGTTTGTACGTGGTTATCATCCTAGTGACATCATGTTCTTTCTGTCATCTACCTTAACCCATTTTTATTTTGTAATCATAGAATTTAGTTAATCATACCTATTTACAATGAGATAGACTAATTATGGAGAATATTCTATTTGTTTTTTTTTTGATTTTGATTAAATTCTATTTGAAATTAATTTATACATAAAATACAATTCTCATGATACACGGGTAAATTTTTCTGAAGATTTTATAGGCCAAAAAAGTAAATAACTATTTATCCATCATCATGAGAAATAATTCATATTAATTAATTTTACTCTATGTTTAAAAAATTTGTACTCACTAATATGTGAATGAAATGTTTATTTATGAATAAAATCTTTATTCTTCTATGAAATAGAGACCACATTCTAACAAACCAAGATTACATCCTGTGATAAATAATTATTTACAAGATAGTAATATTATTTATCAATTGGAATGATCAGATACACACAAAAAATATGGTTTTAATTTGGTTTCATGGGGTTTTATTAATGGTAAAATATTATTTATTAATTTTATTGTAATTATATTATTATTTTAACCAAACCCCATGCTCTATAAATAAAGGTTTTAGGTCTATTGGAATGGATTATAAATCAGTCAAACAAGATATAATTTTTCAACAAAATAAATTATCTTTCCTCTCGTCCATCTTTCTCTCTGTATCCAATAAATGATAATGTATGTGAGATTTATTCATGATTTAAGAATTAGTGGTCATGAAAATAATATTCAAGAAATTCGATCTGTCATTCTAGAACTCATAAATCATGTGTCGTTGCTTGATGGTCATTAGAGTATGTGTGGATGACCTATAGAGGGATTATAATATTGGATAATCAGAAGTTAAACATAATATATCGAAAAGGATCCTTCAGGACGATCAAAATTCATCAATGATGTATGTTTCCAATTTTGGGAAATTAATTCCTAAAGATTGTAGAAATGAAATATTTTTTTGAAATATACTTACTCATAGATGAATAAAATGATTATAATTATAAATTTACATATAAAATTTCCACTATTTAATTCTTCTTTTTCACATGGAATTGAGATGTTGTATCACAGTAGTCACGTGTAAAATAATAATTATTTATTTTATTCTTCATAAATGATTAATTTTGTTTATATTTTTAATTTATGTTTTTCAGTATATAATACGATTTGAATTAACTTGTTTAAACATATTAATCATGTTCATGTAAATGTTTAAATTTTTATAAAGTTATAAGTCAAAATAATGTACGATTTAATATTCTATTAAGAACTACCATATTTTTTCTGGTAAGACCGGGATACATGCTGGGTACTTGAATGTACACATCATGCACTATATTTCATTGCCTCTAGATTCAACAAGAGATACCTGGTAAACCAATCAATAATTACATGTTATGTATTCCACATTTTTAACATCCAATGAAGAATAAAGGTTATTAAAATACTGAATATGAATTGGTGTACATGATATGAAATCTTTATGGGTTAGAGGTGTAACTCATGATATCAGTGTGGTTAAAAAAACATCCTCCAAACTGTATGCTACTACCAACCTTGAGCATTTATGCTATAAATGATGTATATATAGTGTATATGACATGTATTTCCTCAATTCCCACATCTAATTAACATGTCTGTTAGTTCAGTTAGTAAAATGGACACATGACTTGAAGAGATAGAGTTGGTGTTGATGGCTTATACATACCATGTATTCCACAGAGACACATACTTAAGACCCATGTATATATCCTATACACAAAGAAATTAAAAGACTTGGATTTTATAAGATTTGTTCATTTCATGTAGTCTAGATGATGTACACCCTACATACCCGGGCATGTGACTCATATACATGAAAACTAAGATATATGCCATTAAGGTGGATGTACTTACTATGTTATCTCCCATTGAAATATAGAATTAAAAATGACATTAATTTAGAACATTTTAACAATGAAACCTTATTTTTTTTGATTGAAACACCACAGTGTGATTGAATATTTAGTAATGGTGTTGTTGAATTTTATATTCCCAGTTAATTTATTATAATAAATATCTTATTATTGGTTGAATTGATTATTTTAAATAATTATCATCAATTATATGTATCTACATTTTTCTTCAGATAATCCTTACGATGAAAATAAAATGTTTTAATTAATTAATTAATTGAAATTTTCATGTTATTAATAAATATAGAATAAAAAATTATTTCAAACTAGTTAATGTTGCATATTCGTTGCATGCTTGAATATTCATGAGAATAAACCAAACTACTGAATGTGTTGGATATTTTAATTTAATTTATTTTTTGGGTTTTCAGTTATTAAATATTAAATTATATGATGGCCTTCCCATAATTCATCCCTCTATTACTAATTAGAACATATGTTTTAAAGGTTATTTGTGTAATATGCTTTTATCAAAACCATTGGTTACAATCACCAACATTTGAACAAAGAATACAGGTAATTAAAGTTTAATACCAAGGCTTATGAATATGAATAAAGATATAACCATTACTATTCCAACTCACGGGATACAACATGGATATGTGGAATGTTGTAACTCATGACAATACAGTCAAAAAAATTATTTATCTCTTTCTCAAAGGATGATTTTATGTCCTTTCATTAAATGAACCATTATATAAAGCTAATGAATCTGTCATTTAATTATTATTTTATTTATATCTATGAAATTATTTATTATATATATGAAATTCCACAACCACATTAATAAATGAGATATGGAGAAAATGATGAAATTAAATAAATGAATTATTATTAATTATTTTATCCAAATATATAAATCAATTTAGTAACATCCACTTAATATTAAAAATCCATGTAAACAATAAAAAAGATAAATTTTATGCATAATTAATTAAAATTGCTAAATTAAATATAAATCCAGATTTGGACGCCCATTACATGATTAGGAATGAAACTCAATCAAACAAAATATTTGTCCAACCCTTATTGGGACACTTACTTTTATAAGGGGAGTTCTTATTAATGTTTTGGGTTTACATAAACATTTTATATCAAGGGGAATATATCTTCAAAACATTGTTTAATTTAGAGGAATGTGTTGAAGAAATCCAAGCCATGATTTTAGGATAGGGATTCCACTCAATGGAATGAGGAGCAGGAAGCCCGTATAAAAAAAATCATGTCCACCAAAATACTTTATATTATCTTGACCATCCTATGTTGGGTTGTGCGAAAGGGAATATGGATCCATGCTAGATGAAATTGATAGCATATGTTCATTCTGAGTTCAATGGTGAGGGATATTGTAACATGATAAAATATTAGTATATTTAATAAATTGATTTAAATCAATATATCTAATCCAATTTGAATTCAAGAATTGTAATAATAAGTTTCTCTTTTATTTGTTTAATAAAATGGAAATCTTTTCATCCACATTATCCCTAGGATAAATGATTCATAACGAATTAATCTTGACTTAAAATATCTTCTTATAATGGTACATAATCTATCAGGTTCTTTTATTCTAGGACTATAAATAATAATTGTTAGAATAATCATTTCATGATCCAATACTGAAAAGGTGGGTGGTGAAGAGTTCCTATTCAATGAGAATCACATGAATTACTCATTTGAAATTGATTTTTTGATGATTTAAAATATGAAAATAAAAAATATAATGATCATTGAATTTTACATATATTATTACATGCTTTGAAGAATTATAATCCTTCAAATTTAAACCAAGGATCATAAATTCTACTATAAATTGGAGATTATATAGTTAATTACAAAGAAAAAAACCAAAATAAAAACATATTTTATTTAATAATCATGATGAGGTCCTAACATCAATTAAGACCAAAAATGTGTATATGATTACATGGGGAATACAAAGATAAATTGATGAGATAAATATCCTAGTAAGAGAAAACATAGAAATACATAATAACTCATGGGTTATAATGCATAACGTGATTACATAAAAATGCCTCGAACAAGAATAAATATATGAAATAGTAACATATATAACCAGGGATCAGGTAATCTTGGAATCCGAGAAATGTGAAAGGAATATAAATCATAACATAGTCATGAGTTAAGGATTATTTTACCTGGTTTATCATTAGTCAAAGATAATCACAATGACTATTGAATATGGATCATTATTCAAGGCTAACCACCACAACCATTTCACATGGAGCATGGCTCAATGCTAACCACAAAGAACATTGCACATGACATTTATAGAGACATAAAATTACCCAATGCATTAGAGGGATATTTTGGTGAAACCATTATAGCATTTTCATGAATATGTGTTCCGCATTAAGAATCAATAAAATCGGTATAAACATAAGATTTATCCATAGAAAGAAATGTGTATCATAATCCTATCACAGGGAATATAAACTTTGTGTATAATAATGATATTAATGAAATAATGGATTTAAGATAGACATGTTCATTAAAATGATAAATTAGGAAAATATCATGATATTTTATTTAAATTATAATTTAAATCATTGAAAAATATTTTTTAAGAATCATTAGAAATAAAACATTTTATAGTGATTTAAGGAAAAATGTTCAAAAAAATAATTTAAACTGTAAAGGAATAATTGATTTTATAAAAACACATATATAAAATGATATTTTTTCATGTTAAAATAATTGACATAATAAAATCAATGGATGCTTAAAATAGATTAGAGAGAGAACATTAAAATGGGTAAGGAATCAGGATTTTCCCTTTCATTGTTCTTGTTTATCAGGAATAGTTGAGAGGAGAACCTTTTTAAAACAGGTATATCTAGATAAAAAAATATTAACTAATATTAATAAATAATTTTGGAAACCAATAATATAATTTAGAATAATTATATAAAAATAAATAATATTTATAGTAGGGTAAAGAGGGTGTGAGTGTGACCAGACAGAAAAAAGAATGTTCGGATAGATTTCCTTACCTTATATTTGAAATGGTTTTTTACATGATCTTAATGTCCTAGATAATAAAAAAAATCCATTAATTAATTAATTAATTACATTTTATAGATGTATATGTTTTATTAGAATTTTATTTTGTTCATTTATGTCCATCTTATGGAGTTATCAAATAATATTTATTCGATCAGGAGTGTCTGTTTTCTTTGTTTTCATGCTTATTTTATTTGAATAAATTTATAAATGATCATATGAAATGGGATGAGATATAAATAATTGATGTTATATTTTATTAATTAAAATCTATAAGATTAAATGGTTATATAATACATTTTTTGTAATTTAGGTGAATATGATTCAATAAATAAAATTATAATGATAACCATGTAGATTATTTTGGGGGTTTTTATCATCATGAAACTGTTTCTTATATTAAATATTAACAGGTATAAATAATTATTAAATAACATTATATATGATGTAATAAATATATTATAATATGATTTAACCCTATAAATGTTTTTATGACCTGCATTGGAAGAGTTAATGGAAATTAAAATAATGTCATCCTTAAAGGCGTTAAATGGGTAACTCGGTGATAATATATTCATTTTTCAAATAAACTGTAAGGGGATAGAAACGATGATTGGTTCTTCCATTAAAAAACAAAAAATGATAAAAAAAGAAAATTGAGTTACCATGCCACTCATACAATGGGAGGTGAGGAGAAGATAATAAAAGAAAGGAATTGGAAATGAAATTAAAAAAAATGGAAAGTGGTTCAACCTCTTGATATTTTATCCTTCATAAAATCGGTGGGGAACTTGAAATTGGTATTTTATTTAGACCAGAGGATACATAACATATGGGGAGACAGGTGAAGATAATTGATATTAAATTGGACAAGTAGAAATGCTTTAGAGTAGTTAGGAGAGAAGGTGATGAGAGTTGGTATTTCTAGTGGAGGATATTTTTTTATGATTATTTTATTCATTTGATTTTTATTCTATCTCCCAATTAAGAATATTGTGGATTATTTTGACTAAATATCATATTTTGTGCATATGTGTTTGAACCAATAGTGCTTACATTATCTAATCATCATCCATGAATCAATAATTCATGTATTTGGATTATATTGTAAATTATTGTATTTCAATATTCACCATCAATTCATCTATTTTATAAAAATGTCAAAAATATATCTTAAAAAATTTTCAACATGTTGAATTTAGAAATGAAATCCATTTTTTGAAAATAATTATATAAATTTATATTTGATATATAATTTTTAATTTAAATCAAAATTTATTTTAGAATTACCATTGTTAAAATTATAACTTATTTTATAACACTTTTAGAATTTAATTAATATCTCATAACAGTATATTATAATAATCAGTCAATAAAATATTAATTTATGGATCTATTTTATGAAAATATTTTTTTTATAAAAAATTATATTATATATAAAATTGTATATAAACATTTATGTTTCAAATAAATGCACAAAAATAATTTATCATTTTTAAACATGTGTCTACTTACACTATGTTATAATTACGTAATATGATAATTTATAGGGTTCCAAAATTTTATTTATACATTCATATATGAATTTAATATTTTATTGGTTATTTTACTATTCTTAAGTGTTATATTATTATTCCAATGGCAAAGATACTATTCATGTGGTTTAAGTTCCTTACTTTATATAAAATTATATTAATGAATTCAGTACAAATTTAAAATGTTTTTATTGTGTTCACTAATTGATCTTTTGTGAAATAAATATAATAATGGTTTTATTTATTCATTATATTTTGGGTCGTTACATTTTTATCCTTCTGAAACATCCCCTTGAAATAATATTTTAAAAACTAAGGGGAAAATTGGTTATGGTACTTATCCTTTATTGATTTCCCCAGATACCATGTGGATTCATCAAACATACACTTCCACCATTGTAATTTGATCCAATCAATAGTCTAGTGGAATAAAAATTTATCTTTGTGGACTAATAATTTCATTGGATTGTCTTTGTAATAGAGATAATTTTACAACTATACCACCTATTAATTCAGTACATGTGATGGATTTGGTATGTACTTCCTTAAGAGAGATATGTGGAATACATATTGTACTTGATACATGGTTGGTGGAAGTGCTAGTCTATAATACACAACATTAACATGATAAGAAATCTCAAATTAGATGATATACATGGGACCCATCTTTACATTATTCACAAATATCATGATCCTCTTCTGTGGAGATATATTAAGGAATACTATGTCACCATCCTTAAACTCTTGGTCTTGTTCATGATTGTATGCAATTATTGAATATGGGATTTTGGAAGATAAAACATTCTTCTCAAGGGTTTTCACATTTTTTACCATTTGTTCATCCATTTCTTTTCCTAGTAGCGTGTGTTCACCAACATCATCATAGGATGATGGTGTTCTTCATCTTTTATATTAAAGGTCTTAATATGGAGTCATTTAGAATCTCGAGTGGAAATAATTATTGCATGATAAGTCAACAAGAGGTATGTGTTGGAACATCCTCAATTCTAGTATATATAACATTCTCTCATAATGTATTCTATTGTCGGTATTTTTTGTTTTGTATGGCCATCAGTTTTAGAATGATAAATCACACAAATGATCACCTCCGTGTTTGGATCATATTGAGGACATTTCTAGAACATAGAGGTGAATTTCGATATCTATATGATACAATGGATAAGGGTAATCTATTTAGACCTATCACTTCATTGATGATAATCCATGTTTTTTGATCCAGTGAGAGGTCCACCCAAATTTGAAAAGTGAGTTGTCTTTGTAAGACGGTCTATAACATCCCATATATCATTTTTTCCTCTAGACGCCTTTATAAATATATTCAAGATGTCCATAGTGATGTTTTCCCATTTTCATTTCATTATGGGTAATAGTTGTGATGTACCTTTAGAAATATACCATTCATCATTCTCTTATTGACATAGTTTACACATTGATGTATATTATCTGATCTCCTTCTTCTTATTGTCCCACTAATAGTGCCCTTATAGATCACGACACATCTTTGTGCTCCTTCAGTGAATACAGATGGTTGAGCTGTGTGAATCATTCAGAATCTATTTATGTATCTTCATATTAGATGGTACATGCAGTCATGACCCAGATCTCCGGACTCCTTCCTCATCCATTTTGAACATTTAGGATTAACAATTTTTTGATAGTTTCGTACTTATTTTTAATCTCTATATCACTTCATTGGGTATCCATTATTTTCATCGTGAGGGATGGCTGAGGAATCATCTTAGAGATGATTGATGATAGTCATTACATAACATTTCCAATGTTCATCCTTGGAAGGTCAATAAATATTGGATCCTTCTCAATTATCATCATTGAAAAATATGCCACATCCTATATACTTAGAGAATCATCCACCTAATATGATTTATTGAGATGGTAGGGGACAAAGAATTCATAATTCATGATGAGGTATAAACATATTCATGGTTAATATTAATCAAATTTTGTGTAAATATATACATGTGGATTTTATGATCATTTATTATTTCAAACATCTCATTATAGAGATAATGCCTCATTATTTTAAACAAGAGGATCACAGACACCCACATCAGATCATTCAAGTGATAGAATAGATCATGAATATTCAACTTCCATGAGGAAAAGGCTACCACTTTCAGATTTGTCATCTGTACATAGCCTAATACCATTATTAAAGCACCATTGTACCCCACAAATAGTTCCCCAATTATTGGTAGTGTGAGCACTACTGTTGTGTGAAGCCTTTTTTCTACCCATTAAAGCAGTTTTCATAGTCAATAGCCCCTATAAACCTAAATCTCTTCCATGTCATCTTGGTTACTATTTTTTTAAATAGTGGTAATTATTTAAAAATTATCAACAATACCTAGTTGTACCATTGATTCCCTAGATATCCATTACAGATATTGTATTAGGCCTCTCTTCAATTCCCATTGTCATAGAAGGGTCAAATGATATTCCTTTATTGAATATTACATGTCACTAATGATAGTTTATATGTCAAGGACTCGCATATATTATACTATTCATAAAGATTCTCCATTAAATGGATTTATAATTATATTCAACTGATCCTAATGTTCATCATTGCACTTAGAATATATCATAATTTCATCAATAAAGACAATAATAAATTTGTAGAGGTAATCTCAAATAAAACTATTCATTAAATCAATGAAAATTATTGGAGAATTGGTGATTCTGAAGAGTGTCACTATTAATTCATACTATCCATACCTGGATCAAAAGACAATATTTGGAATATCCTCAATCCTCATATTTAATTGGTAATATCAAAATTGATTGTCCACTATAGAGAAATAACTAGCCACATTTATCTTATCAACAAATTTATATTTCCATGGTAGGGGATACTTGGCCTTCATCATGATTTTATTGATATCAAAATAATCATTTCTCCAATGCATTGATCTATTCTTCATCCAGATAAAGAGTTCAAGTGCACCCCATGGTGAAGTACTCCGGTATATAAAACCCTTGTATTGATTCTTCTATGATCGCTTCTTGAGTTCCTCTAACAATATCGTGTCCATTATATATGGTGTATTTGTTATAGGAAATGATGCTGGAATATGTTCAATTCAAAATTCAACCTCTTAGTTTGGAAAAGTCCAGGAAATTTATAGGCGAATACATCAGTTTATTCCCTCATAATTTGGATGTATTCAATCAGTATCCTCTCCTTTTTCTCAATAAGATAAGCTATATACTAATTCACATAATGAAATAGTATCCAAAATTATGGTGATGATTCTGAAAGAGATCCATCAAAATCTTTTTACTAGAATCGAATTTGATGATGCATCAGGATGTGAAGATATAAATCCCATTCTCGATGGTTGATGTTGTATTTTTATAATGATTACAAATGAATTACCAATATAAAATCAAAATCCAACAAAGAATGTAATAAAAAAATTAATGGTAGTTTCAGTCTTCAAATATTAATTTGGGAGGTGTTATGAACTTTGGATGCAATATTTTCACCATTTTGTTCTCACAGATAACTCAACTTCCAAATTTTGAGGATGTTCTTTAATAGTTTAATTAAACATTAAAGATATGAAAGAATGCATCGAACCAACATAAAATAGTATGTTATATATTCTTTAATGATTAACCAATATAAATGTCATCACATCATTGTCATAATCCACCTTCCTTACAGTGAAAGTGTATTTCTTTCCTTGCTTCCTTTAAGTTTTTTTTATTTCCTCCATCCCACTTGTCTTAGGGAAATGATTTTCATAATATTCATGTTACTTTTAGTTGATATATTACACTACATGATGAGTGTTTATCTTAACCATCTGTTCTTCATACACATTTTTGGTATTCTTCATATCCCTTTAGTATTTTAGCGATAGATTCCCCACAATTCCACATTTAATGAATTTTTCCCTTCCCTTTATACATTTCCCAGGATGCTTCTTCACATAATTTTGACACGTGGGATGTGGTTTTTTCTTTACATCTTGGGATTTAGTTCTTGACCCACCAATATTAAAATTTATTTTATTCATATTATATCCATGAACATGAGTCTATATAGAATCTATGTTCCCCATTTCATGATTTAGGGAAAAAATAATAATATACTCGTGGTTAATTATACCTCTAATCAACAACACATTTCATGGACATAGATTTAGTTTTCTAATGAAGATATCACTATTTCATTATATTTTTTGGATAATGTTAGAGTATTACTCTGAAATCATTGTGATGTTTTTATTATTCACCCAAATAGACTCATCATCATCATGATTTAGTTTTAATAACACTATTTTCATCCTCAGACTGAGGTTTAGAAGAAAATATTTGTTGAAAAATATTATATTTAATTCCTCTCAATATTTGGAATATATTTCCTCTTTTAACTTCATATTATTGATCAGTGTCCATCATTTATTGGCTTCCTCATCAATGTGATTGACTTCCATCACTACATTCTCTTCATCCAAGGACTATAGGATAGATAATATCATCCCAATGAATACAATCCATTATTTTTTGAGGAGGAGATTAGAAGATCCACAAAATATTTGAGACTTTTGTCACATAAAATATTCAACTAAAAATTGATATTTCTTTGGAGTAGAGAGGTATTCAATCTGATTTGTGTTATTTATTATAATTTGAGAGAGTTGAGAAAGTATTTTCATAGTTTTTTGAGTGCATGACCCAACAATATTTTTCATTTCATTACGAAAATCTTCATATTACTTTCAGATTTACTGTTAGAACAAGTTCTCTTATTTTCGTTCATTAACTGTAAAATATAATGTCAAATTAGGGATATTCAATACATAATTAATGAGATAATAAAAATAAAACATTGAACATATACGAGAAACGATATAAATGAAATGTATATACTAACTTTTTCCCCCTATGTTACAATCATGGTTATGCATGGCGTCAGTATTATCCCTTGGGTTCTTAATAAAGTGATCTCGTTCTAATCTCAAAAAGTAACTATACCATGCTCCAATACCATCTAAAAAACCACAAAATTTTAAAACTTTTATTAAATGATTGAAATCATAATTAACATTCAAATAAAATCTCAGTATTGTAATTTCATGTGCTTTTGGTAGATTATATACGTAATTAGAAATCATGAAAGTAAAATTAAAACAGCTTTTATTTATTCTTTATTTTGAGCTCCTAACATCTATCGATCACTTAAATATAAATAGGATAACCTATACAATACAAGAATAAAGGGATGATCTAAAAAACAATAAAATTTATTAATCAAAAGAATAAATAATAACACATTGGTTTGAAGTCATTACCTGATGACATAAAAATCCATGTAACACAGATAATTATATGAATTCATAAAATAAAGAATATGGAATCATGTAATCATTGAATAATAGAAATGTGGTTGTAAAAAAACAATGACATAATCATGATTCAAGGATCATTTAACGTGGGTTATAATAATTCAATGCTAACCATCAAGATTGTTGGACATGGTACATGAAGCAAGGATAACCACAAAGACTGTTGCGCATGGAGTATGAGTCAAGGATAACCACGAAAATCATTGTACATGATGTATCATGAGATGAAAAATTTCCCAATTAATTGGAGAAATATCCTGGTGAAACCATTATAACATGTTCATGAATATGTGTTCCAAATTATGAATCAATGATAATATGTAAACAAAATGGTTACCCAAGGAATGAAATAGGTATCACAATCATATCATAAGGAATATATAGTGGGTGTTACATATTGAGATTCATAAACTAGTGGATTTATAACATACATTGAAATTCATAAGTTATATTAGGCATATATCATTATATTTAATGTTAAACTAAATTAAAGACATGTAAATAGATTTTTCATAAATCATTAGAAATAAAACATTTTTTGTGGATTAAGAGAACAAATTTGAAGGTTATTTAAAATAGGAATGAAATAATTTCTTGTATAAAATAATAAATCAACGAAGATATTTTTTCATAATGTAATTAATTATTCTAGAAAAATAATGGTTTCTTAAAATTTATTGTGGAGAGAACCTCAAATGGGTATGAAATCAAGATGTTCCCTTTGTTCAGACATTCTTATCAATAAGAATTGGATCGGGAACCATTTTAAAACATGTATATCCTCCTCAAAGTTGTTTAAAACGATCTTGGAATATTATTTTTGATCATATAAATATAATTTATAGTAATTATATAATAGTAAATATGTGTTTTGTCGGGGTAATGATAGATTTAGTGTAACCCGAAAGAAAAATGAATATTCAGTGAGAATCCCTTACACTATGTCTAAAATGGCTCTAAAAATGATCTTAATGTCCAATATAATAAAAAAATCCCTCAATTAAATAATTCATATTCTCTTATACAATTATGTTATTTACTAATGATTTATTATGTTGATTTATGGACTTCTGAGGAGTGATAAGGAACATTTGCTTCATTTGGGAGTGTTTGTTACTTTCAATTTCTTGCTTGGTTCACTTTTATAAATGTGATTAAGATCATGTTAAATGGGAATGGATATGAATAATTTAATTAATATGTTTTCTGTGAAAATAAATAATATAAAATGTAATTATTATACATATGGTTATTTTGGTTGAGGATGAGTCATTAGATGAAATGTTAATGATAAATGTAAAGATTATTCTGTATTTTTTTATTAACAAAAATTAATTTTGTTTTAATAAATAATATCATGTATAAATAATTGTTCTAGAACACTGAATGGGTTTTTATACATTAATTATAACATGTTTTATCCATAAATATGGTCTAATTACAATCCATGAAGGCTATAATAAAAACTGAAAATTAGTATGCTTTGAATACATTGAATCATCAACATATTGATGTAGGTTTCATTTTTTGAATTACATTTGAAGTAATGATAAATAATGATGGGGTTTAACGTTTATGAAAAAAACTACTATATATAACTCACTGGTGTGATCATTTCACATGTATAAGGTGATGTTAGAAGACGATATGATAAAAGGAACATCAAAATAATTTAAAAGGAAAAGAAATAGATTTTACCTCTTTAATTATCCTCCTAGGGAACCTCCTTAAGTCACATTTATTTTGTATTTTATTGAAAAAAAGGATCCTAGATATTGGAGAGAGACATTGAAGGAGGATTGAGTAGAAATTGGTCAATATTCAAGGCATTAATGGTGTGAGGAGAAGAGTTTGTGAGGGTGGAATTTATAGTGGAGGAGGGGGATGTTTTTATATTATTTGTTAATTATATTATTATTTTGGATCAATAATATGAGTATTGTGGATTATTTTAACTAAATATATTAGTTTTCCATGTGATTTTGATCTAGTGGTTCTTAAATCATCCAAACATCATCCATGACTATACAATTAATTTATATGGATTATACCATAAATTATTATATTTCACTACTCAAATAAATACAACCACTTATTGAAATACAAAATCATCACCGTAACCATTTTTGGATGTGCATAAATCAATAAAATACCACATTTTATGAAAATAATTTTCTATACAGGATAAATTTAATTTTTAAATACATTCATCATATTTTAAAAAAATTATAATTTCAAAATTATAATTGATTTTATAACACACTGAATAATTTAAAAGTTATCATAAAATTGAAAAACAATCAAAAGAAAAAATGTATATTATTTTATTGTTCTATTTATAGATAATAAAATTTATTTTAAATGACTATATTAACTGTGTATTTGAAAATAAACATTTATGTTATATAAATGTACCAAAACTTATTTTATTTTTATCCAAATGTTTACTTACATACACTTTGATATAAATATATCATATCGTCATTTATAACAAGGATAAATTTTTTATACATTCATACATGAGTTTACTATTCAATTAGCAAGTTTACTATTCAAAAGGGTCATATTACTATTCCAAAGTTCATGTTATTGTTCAGTTGGTTTAGGTTCTTTAATATCTATAAAAGCATATTATTTCATTCATTTATTATTTGTAATGTTTTTAATCTATTATCTAAGTGATTTTATTTGACTTAAATATATGAATATGATTTTACATTGATTAAAAATTTGGTCGTTATATAAGCTCATGATGTCTTATGAAAAAATGGATGTTTATATCATGCATGAACACCTACATGGTATTTACTATGAGGGTTATAGAAAACAATGATTTTAGATTTCCAAGAAAATCATTCAAATTATTCTAGGATAGGGTGGCCCACCTAGGTGTCACGTTGTAAATCTCATTGGATACAATGAGCACTTAGAGGTTCTAGTGTATAAACTCCCTGATGAAAAGGGAACTCATCTCAATTTGGGATAACTCCCTTAGATATTTTCCAAACTTTTTGTTAATTATGATGGGAATATCATGGAGAGGAATCTTCTTGACATTATTACACTTCATCACCTAGTATATAAGGATATGAAGAACGAAAAACCATCCAAAATTATGGTGAAAACATATAAAGTTAATCTAAATACCTTTAATCACAATGCTTCTTCACCACATTCCATGAAGAGGAAGATCATGGGGTAAGAAATAAAACATGTTTTTTTCTACAAATTCATTATTAGATAGTATTTTTGGTGATCACAGATGTATTCAAATACATGAACCATATAGATTTCGAAAAATTTGACCCAGGAGAGGTACATACACAGGAATCCAATGAAGTCAAAATTTCCATGATATCTATTGAGGAATAAAATAACACATTGTTGGATGGAAGGATCATAAATTAGAAAGGTTGTTATTATGTTCCATCTATTAAAAAATCATTATTTCTATATCCAAACGTGATAAAGATTGATTTATTTTCAAATTTTGGATAAAATTTTCAACTTTTATAAAAATATATATTTATATTTTTTGTCACATTTAGATAATAATATTTATGTATTAGATAAGATGAATCTTGTAATGGCAGTCAATAATGTAGTTACAACACTTGAATAAGGCCACACAAAATATTTTCATCACCAGAGAGGTCGTGTAAATGAAAATTGATTGACTAAATTACATCGTTTCTGTTATATTGATTCTTTTAAAAACAAATCACCTTGGATTATGTCACGAATGCTTACAATGTAAAATGAAAAAAAATCCCTATTCTGTGGGAATGGGGAATGGCCTAATATATTCATCAATTTTTTCATACCAACATATGTGAAGAATTTCCTATTGAAGAAAGGGGTGGGTATTTATACAACCAAACATTTTTTATGATTTTACTAGATATGGTCTCTTATACTTAATGAGGTATAAGCCAAATTGTATTGATAAATTCAAGGAATAAAATAATGAAGTTGAGAACAATCTTTTTAGGAATATTAAGGTTCTATAAAAAACTGTGTTATATAATATCTTAATCATGTCATCATTGATTAATTAAGGGATTTAAGGATCATATACAAACTCACACATCCATACATTCTAACATGGAATTGTGTATGTGAATGGAGGAACATTACATTATTATACATAGTGAGATCAATGATGTGTCATACGAGTCCTCCATTATCCATTTAAAAAACACATAATAAATTTTAGAACATATACATGACAATGTGACTAGTAAATCAATAAATGGTATTCTATGTTAACTTTATATTGAATAAACACTTGTTATCAAATTTACATGGCTTTGGAAGAGAAATATTTGTCGAGGATTATTCGGGTAAATAACATTCACCTCAAGTCGTAATGTGTGTCATTATAGGATACCAAATGAAATTTATGAGATATTAAATATAATACCACTCATACAAAAATGTAATAGTGTATGTAAATGACATATTCTTAATGTGGGAGTAGATATTTTGAAAATATTGTGAGAGGGAGATTTACATCAATGAAGTATAGGATCCAAGAGAAAAATATTAGGAAGATTAATAGATTTCAAAAAACCATCATGGAAGAAGAAACTTTTCCAATAAAACAAGTATTATGTTGGACTAAAAGAGATATTAGAGTTCTATAACATTATGGTTTTCTACTTACAGAGGATGGTGACTCATTATTAGTTGATAATAATTCTCCACAAACCTACAAGGATAGAGTATGTGGATTGAAGCGATGAATTGTGAAATGGATTCCATGTAACAAAACCTCACCTAGATTTTGGAAGACCCTATAGTAGAGATAAATCCCATTAGTTCATAATGGTTATTCAAGAAGAAACCTTAAATGGAGAGAAAATCCAGTGCCCATATGACCCAACTTTTTATGGAAGTGTTTAAACAATATCAAGGAATTTACTATGAAGAAATCTTTTCACTAATTATAAATTTGAAATCCAACATAATTTTATTTTCCATTACATACATCCAAGATTATGAAATTTGGAAAATGGATGTGAAAACAGAATTACTTAATATGAATATTCAAGAATATGTCTATATGTCACAACCTAAAGGTTTTGGGACTCCCAAGGATGCCAACAAGGTATTCATGTTGAAAAGATACATTAATGGATTAATGTAATCCTTTATGTCATAGAATATTCATTTTTATGTTTTTATAAAAAAAAATTGGATTCATAAAGAATAAATGTGATCAATGTTCCGATAAATGGTTTATTATAATTGTTGTTATTTTCTCAATAGTTTATGTCAATGACTTGTTAATTATAGGAAACAAAATACCAATCAAACATTATTTTAAGGCATGGATGAATAAATGGTCCCCTATAAAGGACTTCGGTGTAGAATCATATATTCTTGGGATTATGATCCATCATGGTACATCCAAATGGTTTCTAGTCCTATGTCAATGTATATACACTTGCATGATGTTGAATAAATTTAGTAGAAACAATTTAATATTGGATTGCCTATAGTTTCATATGGTAATCATCATTCCATGGAATTTTTTCATATGAAAAATGAGGAAATAAATATATTGAAAATGATTCCATAAGAATAATTGATTTGGTCAATAAAGTAGAGTATGTTATGTGCTAATATATTTGTTGCCTATGTTTTGAGAATAGTTAGAAGATATAAATATGACTCAAGTGACCAACATTGGAAGATATTAAAGACTACCCTTAATTATCTAATGTCTACTAAGGATATATTCCTAGTTTATATTGGTGATAAAGAACGAGTCATCAAATAATAATAAGACAATGCCTTCCAATTTGATCAATATTACATGATGTTATAAATGGGATACATGGTCACATTGAATAGATGTATTGTAATTTGTAATACCACAATGAAATCTATATTCACTGATTCTATAGTATATTATGCGTAAATTGTTTCTTGTTAGGAAGTAAAGCATGAAAAATGGATGAAAAAATTAACCAAAAACTTGATGTGGGACATTTTAGTACAAATACTATCATGTTATATTGGGATAATATTATAGTTGTGGCTCTTGAAATAGACCCAATATCATATAAGAGGATGAAGACCATACATTAGAAGTATCATTTACTAAGGGATTTTTTCTCATATAGGTGGGGATTTTATTAGAACAATTTCCATTTAAGAAAACATCACTGTATCATTTACTAATTCCTTGACTCAATAGAAACAATATTACCATGTGAGGTCTAGCAGACTGAAATTCAATTATAGTTGGATCTTTTTCAACTAAGAGTTTTGTAGAGTTGCTGTCATAAAAAATTTATTATATATTGATTACATTTATATTCTATGAATTGAATAATAATTAACCATCTTATTAAATAATGTTTATTGGTCATTATGATAATAATTTAAAATTTTCCTATAATATTTGGCACACTAACATGTATGTAGTAGTTCCATGCTACGATGAGATCCTTGAAGTTCTATAAAAATATTCATAACATACATACATGGTTAGATAGAATACTATAATGGGACACAACGTATCTAGACCGTCATGTGCATATACTCAAAAGCAAATGTGGCTTTTTCTCATGATGTTTTCACCTGGTAATATCTATGGAAATAGATTATAAGAACAAACCATCTAATCAGAATTCTATATGTTTCGGTGTCATCTAGTATACCTATATTTAAGTGTGTATAATTATATATTAAAATTAATATTAAACCTAATTGGTGTCATGACTCAATATCTTAGATTTATGAGGGAATACGGTCACACCCTATGTGGGTGGGAAGTAGGGTATGTTGGGTGAGTCAGGGTCAACATGTTATTAATGGATAAGTTGAAGAAGGAGTTTCCCCATATATCATTATGAGATTTCATATCACATAAATTTTTTTGGATTATATCCATATCCTCAAATCCATGTCCATGGTGTATCAATGTGTTAATTTTATAATGTCAAAGAAAGAATAATCGATCAAATAGGTTTAGGACACCATCATGAATCCTATTTAATGAAATATTGTGAAAATGGGAATATATTACCTAGTGATAATTTGTATATGGTCATTGTCATTTCAACATTAGGTTGTTACTTTTGGGTTCCTTTACCAATCACTAGAAAGTATTTTTCATCATTAGGAAATACTGCTTAATTCTAATGCGAAATAATTCTAGATAATCACACACTAAGTGTTTACATGGTTCTCGATTAGACTGAATTCAAATTTAATTAATTAAATAAATATTATTCTCAATATGATAAATGATTTTATTCATGTTTTATTGATCATGTATATTAAATAAACATTTATTCATATGAATTTGAATAAAATTAAATTTATTTATTTTATTAAATAGCTAATAAATATTTATTTACCGATATGTGATAGAAATATTTATTTATGAATAAAATATTTATTCATGTATTAAATAAATATCATAGATTTATATAATACCAAGACCTTGTTCAATTATTATTAAATATTTATAAGAAGGTTATTATTTTTTATCAATTCTCTCAAGTTGGTACATGCCAAACAATATTATTATTATTTTTATTATGTAGAATGGTGTTTCATTAATGATCAATTCTTATATAATAGCTAGCATACAATTAAATTATTATTATAACCTATACTCTATCAATATTAATAGAGGGTTATGTATGATGTGTATGGAATAACAAATCAATCAAAAATGAGGAAATTATTGCACACCCAAAAATTCTCCTTCTACTCCAACATATATATATATATATATCTTTCTTCCTCAATAAGGAGTACAAAATAGAGATTTCTTCAAGAATTATGTAACATACTGACCTAGGTACCACAAAATGGTGCCCCAAGCTGGACCGCGACATGACCACATGTGCACCCCATCCCCTTTAAAATAGAGTCTTCTAACCAGCAGTGATGGTCTAATATTGATCATGGGGATACATTATCATTTTTTTCACTATCATAGTAATACAATAGATGAAATAAATAAAAAACACAAAATAAAAATAAATAATCATTGAAAAAAAATATCAAAATATAACCAAATTGGAAAAATGGAATCAAAAATGAACATTAGATAGGCCATACTATGTACGTGTAATCAGTAAATAGGAAAAACCCGAAATAAATAAAGACACCGAAAAATCCTTCAAGAAGGTCTGAACAACATTTATGGTTCCCTCACCATGCTCTATCCCAACTCATGAATCTAACTCATGTCAATTTCCCTTCACCATTCTATAAAACACAATACCTATTTGGGTACCGATGAGGCATGTCAAATATGGTTAGCGTACAACTCAGTAGGCCACCACTATTAGAGTAAAAAAAATATAGTCACCAACATGTGTATGAAGTTCTATAAAGTATTAATTAAAATGTATATGTAATAAATTATAAAATTATTAAATAAATATTTATAAAAGACATAGACCACTAGGTTCCCAAGGAATCCCATACCTTCTAACCTACTCCGACCTGTGTTGGTTCTGATTCATGATACATGTTCGATTCAAAATTAATTTAATCAAATGGGTCTTAATACTCAATTTCATATCAACCACTTTATTATGGCCCCTTGGAACAATATTTCATAGAAACTTTCATGGGTATAGAATTCCATTTCGAGCTCCCCATTTAACAATACTTTATATATGTCATCGAAATATAACTTCATGTCTAAACCCCAAATCTCAATCAGGGATACACATCATGATAATAAAATATCATGTCTGAACCCCAAAATCTCAACTAAGAGAATATATAATAGGTTTAGATTGTCAGGTCTAACCTCCCAATTATCAACCATACATGTAGATCTACCAATTGTGTAGATCATCATGTCGAGCACCCCATGTAACCATTATGCATGTATATCATAGAAATTTATAATAATGTATAACACCCCTCTTATAAACTATGTAGATATATCATTTCTTATCATAACCTCACATGCATCTCATTATCACATCTTTCCACAACTTTACATTTTCCAAGATTAATCACCTTAATATTTATATCATAAATACCTATCGTAAATTTAAATAATTAAATTGTAAATTAACTAATAAAATTCCATACATTAATTCGATAATTAATTAATCATTTAAAAATAACATAATATGATAATAAATACATTAATAAAAAATTCAAAAACTCTATTTAAAAGACTCTTAATTAATTCACCAATGAATTATTAATTTCATGGAATCAATATCTCATAATTAATTTTCCAATTAATTATCTCATTTTGTATCCACTATAACATGTAATTAATTAAATAATTATTTACATAATTCAACAACTCAATATCCCATAATTAATTCACAAATCAATTTTTTCAATTCAAAAAATCCATAAACCATAAATTAATGTCACAGTTAATTACTTAAATCATCAACTCAATATCACATAATTATTTTTATAGATGATATCTCAAATATTGATATCCGTTATTTAATTTTTAAATTAATTATCTAAATTTAAAATCCCTATATATCATAATTATTTCACCAATTAATTATATCAATTCTCAGATATCAATATCCTATAATGAATTCAACAGTTACTTAACAAATGGAATGAATTCAATATCACAACAATCTAGATAAATTAATTCACCAATTAATGTATTTATTTCATTCAATTTCACCATTACAGTAATGAAAATTGCATAATTCATAAATTATTTAATCTAACTTAGTTAATTGCATCAAAAAAATAATCTCTATTAAATAATTTTACGATTAGTTAATCTAACTCCATTAGTAGAATAATAACAATAATTATTATTATTTAAATCTCCAAATAATTAATCTAACTCATTCAATTACCCAATCACAATAATCTACACAAGTATATTCTCCAGTTATTTAATCTAACTAAGTCAACTTCACTATCAAAATTATTACAATTAATTATTTATCTAGTTAATTAATCAAATTAATTAAAAAAATTTAACATATAAACATCCATTAATAATGTCACCACACAATTAATTCCTCATAAAAATAAAAACATAACATTAATTAATTAATTCATCTAGTTATTAATCCAAATCATTTCCATTAATTAATTAAACCATTGTCTAATCTAACTCAATTCGTTCAATTATTTCACCAATTAATTGTTCGTAGGTATTTATATTAATTAATTTCAAAATTAATTAATATAACTCATTCCCTTAAATTAAGTCACCGAATAATTTCCACTTAAACTGTCTTTAATTATTTCATTATTAATTATTCACATTTAACTTCCATCAGTTAATTCACTAATTATTTTCTAATATAACACTCATTAATTCACAATTAATTAATCACATTCAACCCCCATTAGTTAATTTAGTGATTAATTTTCCATGTAAACTACAATTAATAAATTCACAATTAATGAATCATTTTCTTCCATCATTAATTAATTCACCAATTAATTGTCCATGTAAACTCTCATTATTTAATTCACAAGAATGTAATAATATTAATCCATTTAAATTAATTCAATAATCAATTATTTCAATAAATTCCATTATTTAACTCACTAATTAATTAATCACCTTCATTCATATTATTTATTTGAAAAATTAAGTAATCTATCAACAATATCCTAATAATAACAATTTCAAATAATTAATCCGACAATTAATTATTCCAACACAAAAAAACCTTAAACCCAACCATCCCCATTAATTATTGATGTAATTAAATAATAATTTTCAAAAATATAAATTCCCCCATAATTAATTTAAGAATTATTTTTTTGATCTATTATCCCAATATCCCAATTTCAAATTTACATTCATTAACTAATTAAAAAAATAAAAAAAATTAATCAAGAACTCAATTTATAAACATCTAATAAAAATTCTACAATTGTATTGACATAATTTTAATTATGAATATGTGATTTTATTTTTAGACCACCGACCTCAAGAACGGTGGTGAATGCTTGCCCCTAGAAAATATAAATTTGAAGAAATTCAACAGAGAACACGACAATTAACATCTTCCAAATCCAAAATCTAAAACCATTGTAAGATGGATCATGATCTCTTAAATATATATCCATATATAAAAAATCGTAGATAACCATATTTCTTTTATCTAGGACGTTGAGTGGAATAGAATGATAGATATAAATGAGAAGAACAACCAAACAATGAGGTTAAAATGACCTTTATTTGGTGATAGTCATTTGTGGAGGAGATTCGGTCCATCACAGATGTGCCTGGAGGATTTTAGGTTAATGTATAGGCTCTAGAGGATATTTGGTCCATGGTGGAGGTGTGTGGGGGTGTTTATAGAAAATAAAGTCATGTGTTGAGGATCATGTGATAATGGATATGTGTTTCAAATTTTCTAGATATAATAAATAAATTTTATGAATACCCATTTCACATCATGTAGTAATCATTACTCATTTCTCCCCTTTTCAATAGAGAAATTCCCTCAAACCTTAAAAATATTAATGGGGATTACACATGGTGTAATCTTATTACATGTTGTGTAATATTAAATGTGGTTTAATCTAATTTCATGTATTGTAATCCAGTTTCATGACAAGTCAACACATGGTGGAAAAAACATATAGGAAGTAATGTCTTATTTTGAAGCATGTCGACAAATGATGAAATCGACAAACATGTGGTGTAAATTTGATATGTTTTCAATTAATTAAATACTTGAATTAAATTCTAAAGGTCTTCCCATAACAATTCATGTCATGAATTGGGACCATAATATTTATTTTATATAAAACCAGATATCACCATGTAATCCGGATTCCCCTAAAAATAAAAGGATCATAAAATCTCCCCACATTATAATTGTTATTTATTGGAATGTACACCCAATAACATTAACAAATAGTTAGTTTCTGACAATATAGCCACAATATAAAAGCTCATCCACGAGCTATAATTTCGTGAATCTATAAGGCTGAATGTAAATAGATTCATACCATAGATCCCACACATCTAATTCTATCTCCCAAATTTCCTACTAATCAAGTCTATGAATACAAAATACATGAACTATATGTAAAGGCCTTCCCTAAAAAAATATTTCAATTTGATCTAACACACACATCAGATGCTCCTTAAAGGACGCTTTTGTCTAATTATTAACTTCCAAAACATTCCTAATATATTTTCTAACACACCATTCCCAAGGAACACAATAATCCATCCAACATTATAACTTAGGCATGCCATCAAAAAAACTTAGAAATAATTCACAACCACCACCTCTGAGTCACACATAGCCTTTCCACAAGGAATTTAATTATTCACCTTATAGGTTCCTTAATTGAATTTTGATTCCACCAATCTAAACTAAAGTTTTTTCTCCCCAAACCTACTACTAATATTTTTCTCGCCACATTTGGAGCATCACTAAATTTGTTTTTCAGGAAAATCATCCACCAGATTATTATTGACCTATGGTCTATCATGAGAACCTCATTTGTACTATGTCGATGTCTTACCAAACACCATCCATCTCCCTATATATACCCATTCAATAAAAGATCCTCCTAGGGGACTCATATCCAACAAATAAAGATTTATATTGTTAGGGTTAAAGACATATAAATCTGAGTGTATATGAGATGATGTCAACATAAGGGAAATGATCATCAGTAATTAAAAGTAAAATAATAATTTGTGGATGAATAACACCACTAATCCTTCATTACTGATGTTTCCTCCCAATATAGAATCACTTTAAGTATTTGAATGTCTCATGATTCCGAGATCACTAATTATCTCACAACACTGATCTAAAACCAAACATTATGTCAGACATCCGACAAATGAGTTCTCAAACTAGGGAATTCACAATACCCAAACTACCCAAAGCAAGGGTCAAACAAACAAAATAGGGGATTGTAAATTCACAAAATTTATGTAGTTAAGAAGTTGGATTCTCATTGAAACTCTAACTAGTCATTTATCATATAACATTGAACTTGGTAAAAACTGAGGTACTATGACTACCCTTAATCATCATACACAAAGGTCCTCATTAGCAAGGGTATTCACATTCTCATATGATCACATTAATTAACCCATTTATTCTAATTTTTCATCATTTTAAAATCACTCTCAATTTCTTGTTATGCACCATTTTAGTTTCAATTTCAAAAGAAAAACAAATATTTCATGTTTGAAAACATACTCAAAGCCTATTTTGTCATGCATTACATGAATGATACAAGTCAAAAAAATAATATTTGGTCCCTATAATGATGCATGAGGACTCAACTATCATGAAATTCTTGGCGATGATTCAATATCAAAAGTAAAAAAAATCACACAACAAGTGTTTCAAAAAAGGTGAAATAATAATCATCTGTAATAGAATTCAGAAATAGTAACAATCCAACCTTGGGTACATGGGTTCTCTACCATACGTAGCATAGATACGCCCTTGAATAATATCATTACTAAGTCCATAATCTTCTTTTCCTTATATATACCTTTCATAAACCGTAAGAGATAATAACCTGAAATAAAAAATCCTTTAATACCACTTTTTAATGTCCTAGTCTATGTACAACACTTCAGTGACCTGATCTCGACCACCACAAGACCTCATGTGTGGCTCCCTATACACCATATGACACCGAATAGCAGTGAGGGTCTAATATATATTGTGGTGAGACTATAGCCTCTTTTTTTTAATTTTTCAGAGTAATACACCGGCCTATTTAAGTAATAAATAGTGGATCTATATAAATAGATGTAGATAAAACCAAAACCACAAGATGATCAAACTGGAAATACAGAATCAAAACTCAACAATACATATTCCAAACTAAGTATGTTCTAGGTGTCAATATGAAAGACCCAAAATAAATAGACACATAATACACCTCCAAGAGGATCCTGAAACCAAGTATGGTTCAATCACCATGTTCCACCCCAACGAATCCCTCTAACACTTGACCAGTTCCATTAAATTGTCCAAAAATGTATATTCATGTACCGATCAGCCTGCCTACGTAGAGAGTGAGCACGACTTAGTAACCCACCACCAATGACGTCTAAAACAAATACAGTTAATAAAAATTGTTCAAAAATCTATAAGTAAATTATTAAATTTCAAAATAACATGGTTATCAAAATATTAATTAAAAAATTGTTCACCACATAGACCACCAGGTTCATTAGGAAACCCATACCTCATTACCTACTCCAGCATATGCTAATTTGGAGCCATGATAAATGTTTGATTCACAATTCATTTATACAAATGGTTATTCAATATCAATTTAATTTCAATCACAATATTCTGATAGCATGGAACCATAGTTCATGAGCGATGTCTTCTATATAAAATTTCATGTCAAGATCCCCATTTAATAGTCCTGCATATATATAATGGGTATAGAACTTAATGTTGAGCACCCCAAATCTCAATCATGTATATACATCATGTTCATAAAATTCCTTATTTTCCACCAAAATTCTTAAATATGATCATATCTCATTGGTGTAAATCATCATGTCTACACTACCAATTATCTACCATATAGATGGATCTACAAATGGCATAGATCGTCATGTATAGCCCATAAGTTAACCACTATACATGTATATCACCGGCATAGAACGTCATGTCTAACTCCACACTTATCATCTAAACTGATAAATCATCCCATATCACAACATCACATGTATCTCGTCATCATATTTTTTTCAAAATGATTGTTTGACCAATATTAGCCCATTTATCTTCGTGTCACCATTTTCCATCATAACATCCATTAGTTAATCCATAAACGAATTTATCTAAGTCAACTAATTAATTCTACAATTAATTAGTATTTACACAATATAAACATCCAATATTTAATTTATCAATTAATTATTAAAACACAATATTTCAATGTCTTATAATTAATTTAGTAATTAATTATTCATTTAATGACACCAATATCCTGTAATTAAATTTCCAATTAATTATGTTACTTCTTAACATCCATAACCTGTAATTAATTCCACAATTAATTACCCAATTCAAAAACACAATATCTCATATTTATTTCAACAATTCATTATCTCAAATCATGATATCATATAATTAACTCCCAAATTAATTATCTCAATTTTTAACATCTATAACTCATAAATTCATTCCATAGTTAATTACCTAAATCAAGAACTCAATATCAATAATTAATTCTACAATTAATTATCTCAAATCATGATATCCAATAATTAAATCATAAATTAATTATCTTATCTCACAACCTCTATAAGTAAAAATTAATTCCATAACTTATTATATCAATTCTCAAATCTCAATATCTCATAAGTAATTATTCATTTACTTATCCAATAATATCAATTTAATATCCCAACAATCCAAAAAAATTAATAAACTATTTAATTAAATCTTTCAATTCAATTACACCATCTCAATAATGGCCATTAATTAATTCCTCGATTAATTAAACTAACTCATTCAATTGAATATATAAAATAATCTGCCTTAATTACTTTTCTAATTAATAAATATCACTCAATCAATTTCACCATCAAAAAAATCCCCATAAAATTTTTCAATTATTTTATTTCATTAAACATCAACATCATGATAATCCACATTAATTATTTTTCCAATTAATTCATCTAACTCATTCAGCTTCACCATCACAATAATATACATTAAATAATTAATCATTTAATTAATCTAATAAAATAAATTATTTCAATACAAAAATATACCTTAATTAATTCTCTAGTTAATTAATCCAACTAAAAATTATAACAATATATGAATTAATAAATTCATCAATTAAATAATGCAAATCATTTCAATTAATTAATTCTAATATTAAGTAATCTAAATAATATTTTCAATTACTTCCCAATTAATTATTCACCTCTAATTCCATTAATTAATCCCATAGTTTATTATTCATACTCATTCCCTTCAATGAATTCATTAATTAGTTTTTCACATCATTTCTCATTAATTATTTCACAATTAATCAATCAGAATCAACTTCCATAAATTAATAAACCAATGAATAGTCCATGTCAACTCTCATTAATTTAAAATTAATTAATCATATTTTACAATCATCATTTTATTCACTGATTAATTCTAAATATGAAATCCCAATAATTAATTCAAAATTAATTAGTAACATTCAACTATCATCAATAAATTTAAAAATTAATTGTCCATGTAAAATTTCATTAACAAATTCACTATTTATTAATCATATTAAACCATTTGATTTAATTATCTAATTAATTTTGGTCACAACATCCATTAATTAATTCCACAACTAATTAATCATATTTGATCAAATAATTTAATTCAAAAATTAAATAATTATTATGAAATTTCAAAATCACACCCATCTCAAATAATTATTCCTACAATTAATTATTCCATCAAAAATACTTCATAAACCCACCCTTCCCCATTTATTAATTCTATAATTTATTAAGAAAGAACAAGATTATAAAATACTCCATAATTATTTTGAAAATTAATTATTCATGATCTAAAATAAAAAATTTACTATTTTCATATTTTATTTAATAAATTAATTCACCAAATTAATTAATTAAATCATTAACATTGTTTCTAAACAAATAATAGAAATTCTAAAATTACATAAAGTTGATTATATTTATTAATATCGAATTTGATTTTTGTACCACCAACCACAAGAATAGTGATGACTACTTAACAATGGAAAATCTCAATTGGGAAAAGATCAATAAAGAACATGACGCTGAATGCAGTCTATATCAAAAACCAAAATCCATAGTTAAGAGTAAAAATTTCTCTTAAACCTATATCTGAATATAAAAATCCTATATTAACATCATTAAATTATATAAGAATTGGATTGAAAGAGAAATATATATATGTCTGATAATAACAACCATACCATGGAGGTGTGTAGATGGTATTCAGTTGAAGACAGTGGGGTGTGATGTAGCTTCAGTCCATCATGGATGTGCACAGAGGAGTTTCAGTCCAAGGTGGAGGTTCTAAAGAAGATCTTTTGTCTACATATGAGGTTTTTGTTGTGTCTTTCAAAATGTAATGCATGTGTAGAGGATACCAGGACACAGAATACACATTTTTAATTGGGTAGACGTCAAAAATACACAACATGAATCTCCATTTTACGTGGTGTAAGAATCATAACTCACCACCCCTTTTTCACTAGTGAAATCCCACAAAACCATAAAAAATTAATAAATATTACATATTGTGTAATATAATTACATGTGGTCCAATATTACTCAAGGTTTAATATCATTAAATTTGGTGTAATCAAGTTTCGTGACATGTAAACACATGATAAAATATGGTAAAAGGCTGTCTAATCTACTGACGAGTCATGTCGACAGACATTGAAAACTACATATATGTTGTGTAAATATTCAATGTTTTTAATTAATTAAATAATTTAACTAAATTAAAATGGACATCCAAAAACAATTCACATCGTAAATTGGGTCCATTACAATTATGTTTTTCTACAGCAAGAACTCACAACAAAACCATGTTACACCACTAGAGAAAGGCATTATCTTACAGTACCACACCTTATTAAATTTGATCCCCGAGCAGTGCTCCCAATAACCTTTATTAAAAGATGTTTTTTTAAAACAAAATAATGAGTGATAAAGAACACAAAATCCAATACATTTGATTCTCCAATCTAGCACCGAAATATTAACTAGCATTGAATGGAGTTAATTGTAGCATGTGTGGATCAATGCTAGAGGGATTCTACTCTTTGATCCTCATAAGCACTATGAAGTAAATCTAAATGGTTCCATTTAGATAAAAATTATTGGTAAATAAATGGAGTTTCTATGCCCAAGTATTTATTTTTTCATATATTATTTAAATGAAATATATTATTTATGTGATAAATCCTCATTCATCATTTTTTGGAAATGATTATGAAAATAAATTTTAATTTACTATTCCACTATAGTGAACCACAACATGACTACAAACCAACATTTGACACAAAATGTGATACAAAATAATCTTCTTGGGTTTCATTATAATCTAATTGGACCTAGATTATATCATGGAAAATTATAAAAATGTAATCATCCATTTTAAGGCATATTGATAATTCTTCCACACAAACATCTTTATTAGGAGACTCATTATCATTTGTTTACATCCCATATAGGTATCACCCATGGTGTAATACATTATTAAATTGAAAATAAAATTCCATAAATTTAAATACAATGATAAGATTATTATATTCCAGTATATATCAAAATTATATATTCAAATTGATGTTAATTTCTATCTCTATTAAAAATAATATAAAAATTTCATTTCCTTAAATGGTTTATAAAATCTAGGTATATAGTTGTAAATTTATTAATCTCCAAAAATATTTTTGAAAAAATAAAAAGTGGTTACCATTGATATCTAAATATAATGTCTCATGAATATTTTAGTGGATGGGATACATATACCATTTATCGTAACTGAGACGGAGTAATGAAATGTTATTAATATGTATTTACGTTGTTGTAACCTGCCAACGAAATTATCTTGTAACTGCATGATCTATTAAGTTGAATCCCCAATCCTAAAATCTTACACCTTGAATTCCTCAACACATTATTTTTTGTTAAACTATGTAATATATAGGTGATCATACCAAAATACAGAATTGGTTATGTTGACCCCAGACTCAAGTTTGAAATTCATTAATAATTCAATGTACCCTAATCTAGCATGGCCATTTTCTCTAAATTGCGGTTTTATTATGACCTTATTTGTCAAAAATTCTTTGTACATAATATATTTATAGTTTTATTTTATATTTTTTCCATAAATTTCTCCTTTTTCCTTATTACTTGAATGTTAATATTATATGTATTTTATTTAAGTGATCAGATATGTCATGAAAATATTTACCAAATCCAATATATTTAATTATAATCATCAATGTAAATAATTTATTAATTTATATAGTCATATAAAAAAATCCATAATGAAATTAGAAATGATAATTTACATAAATAAATAAATAAGTATGGATTTATCCTAATAATTTTGGATTTTTTTTATGTTATAGAAGATAAACTAACCCTCAACCCAATTCCATTCCACTTTTAAATATAACTTTGTATGTAATGTATTTTACCATCTATCCACCTATGTATCTCTTGGACTGGGTTCATCTCATATCCAAACATGATCCACTTACATTTAACTTTTAGTTATATTCATTGAATATGCATTATATATATACTAGTGAGGGGAACAAAAGTATTAGTTATGGGGTTTAAGTAAAAGAAACTGTGATCATGAACTACCTATAACAATCAGAGCATGGGATGATGCACATTCCCTAATTTAACTCAAGAATAATAAATTAATGAATCCACTAAAATTAACAAGTCTGGTAATAGATAATAATCATCCACATATATTCAACGAATATACATTTGGAATATATCCAGATTTCGTATAAATTTATTCTTCAATTAAGATATGTTTTGTCAAATTAATCCTTTTAATTATCTAATTAAAAAATTATTTCAATTTATCATTATCATAATATAACTAACCCATAAATATCCATAATCCATAATTTTAAACAAATTAAATAAATTAAATTTATTTTAAATTATCAAAGAACACATCTATGCTTTGTGGAAATAACATTTACCAGTCTAAACCAGCAGGGAGGATCCATGTTCTGTTTATATACATGGAATCCATTATAAAGGGAAAGGCATGTAATTACATGGTGTGTAAAATAAATAAATGAGAAACATACAAATGTTAATTATGTGGAAAACAATTCTATTAAAGTATTAATAGTACATTTTTTAACTATCATATACATATTATTGTGATAAAATTTGACATTGATTTTATTTTATCATTTTATTAATAATATTTTATAATGGTTTGTATATACAAGATGTTATACATGGAAACACATTTATTAGGTCTAATAAGACCCTTAATTTTACTTCCATGTAAAATTATTACAAAAAGTTTCAATTTTTTTACATGACATTTAAATGAGAAACATGTCATGTAACATAATCATCCCAGGTTTATGACGCAAGCATTGGGACTAGGTGTGTTTAGTGGCCACAAACATTTATGAGGATAAAAACATGTATTTGATGTCCAATCCATGAAATATCAATGTTTCATGACTATCTATCACATGATATATTAAATATATACATAATGAAACATTTAATATGAGTTTTCATCCACGAAAAGGATTAAACTACACGATTTGTGTATGGATCACACATTTTACTATTTTGATGTCATGTACCATCCTAGCCATTAAACATTATTTTTAAATATAAATCATTATACACATAGGAATATCATGGAGAACATGATTTCTCATAGTCTGTGGTGGAGAAATTAAGAGAGGTTCACATTTTATAACAATGATATGCACTTTTTTAGTCTTATGGTATCCATCTTGAACCATCCCCCATTAATAGTGTCATAAAATTATTTTCATGTAAATTTAACCAATTCATTATTATATTTTTGAGGATGTAGAAAGGGAATAAAAGATTTCGACATCTATATTTAAATAATGAATAATTAATATATAAAAAATTAACTGATTCTTATCTACAATTAGTGCTTTATAAATAATTAAAAATTAGATATATGACCAATATATTCCTACTTATATGTTTTAGGCATACTAAATGCACATTTAGCCCATATTAAACATAGATTTTATCATAATAAATGAGTAATAAGTGATTTAAATGATGAATAACACAATTAACATGGAATTAAATAAATGATATATTAATATTTATGCTTGAACCAAACAGAAATTTTGAACACCTATAATTTATAATTAATTTATTTTGGTAAAGAATATACTTTATTAGAAATTTTATTTTATTTATGAAACTATTAATATCATCAAAATGTATTATCATTGTGTCATTGAGATCAACGGCAGATTACCTATAGTGATGATCCTGAAGTAAATTGTGAACCATTGAACATATCCATAGAAATCTTAAACTGTTAGCATGAATGACTGTATTCCATGTGTCATTTCAAATCGATAAGAATATTAATTTATTTATGTCGAAGGGACCTCCTTGATATATCCATAATCGTAAAGGATGAATTAGAGGATCCAAATTTAATTAATTAGAGTGTTTTAAGAGATGATATACATAGGGACTGAGACAAATCTCAGAAAGTTGGTTTTCAAAATAAAAATTATAATTGATATCCCTAGATAGAATTTTATAACTTTGTTTTAATGGTGGTATGATTAAAGAATAATAATTACCCACATACCATTATGATTCTATAAATTTATAGAAAAACCTAAATCTAAATAATAATATTAAAATTAATATTATTCCCCTAACATGGGTTATATTAAATAATAAGAAATATTATTTTCTTGAAAAAATAAATAAATGTTTATTGAATTGGTATTTAATATTAATTATTTCACCCAAAAATTAATCAATGTCTGTTAATCCTATATAATATTTATATGTCCTTTAATAATTAATATATATTAAATAAACAAATATCAATAAATCATTCAATAATAAATATATAAAAATTATATTCACAAAATGTATGAATGAATATTAATTAAATATTCAACTCCAAAAATTCTGTTGAATAACCAGTGGCCCTATATTAATAATTAAAGATAGATGAATAATTATTAATAAACACACATAGAAAATATTTATCAAGGAACTTAAAAACAAATATTTTTTAATTGAGTTTTTGGATACTGTTACTATGGGACCCACTAATAATTTTTCTAAATGTCATTAGAACAAATCTAAAAATGTATAGGGTCGGTATATGTAAACATGGATAGATTCACATATAGAAATATTTTAATGTCTTAGTGACATGAAATCTAATATAAATTATCCCTACATATTATAATCCCTTAAATATAAAATGTATTATTGATATGATTTTATTTTATGTCATAAATATATGTGCCTAATGTTGCTTTATTTGAATTTCTATAAATGATATCACAAATAAATTAATATTGACATGTACTAATTAGTTGGTCAATTTCAATAAAATGTCATGAGATTTCAACTTCTACTAAATAGGGAAGCAATATGTCCTTTCACTGATTATCCATTAATTATATATCACTCACGACACACCCCATGTATCCTACTTCACTGCAAGAATTTTACATCATGGTCTTCTTAAATAATTCAAATTATATGAGTAATTATATGTATTCATAGTAATACTAATGTATGGAGAAAATTACAATTGTTTTTATATAGTAACATACAATGAAACATGAAATATCGATTTACTTATAGAATGTCATATTCTTATAATATCATTATTGAAACATTACCAAGGGAGTACACCATAATAAATTATAAGAAAGACCCATTAGTCTCCACCCTTGATATTATTATGTATTTATGAATTATAAAATTATTTCCCTAGATTATAGGAAATATATTTAATATTAATCTAATAAAATTATAGGTATTCATCATATAATGGATATTTCATGATCATTTATTGTGAAATTTACTCTAAAGACATTATCTCAAACTATGTCAAAAAGAAGAGAAAACATGATGTGTTAACGTCTCTATTGATATTCAACAAAATGTATACATGAAATCATAATGTAAAAATATTTTTTTGGGGAACCATCTACCACAAGATAATATTTAAACAAATATAGGATAATTAATTTTTATTATTCACATATGTCGTGTCTATAGTTCACGGTAAATGTTTCAAAAAGATTAAAAAGATAAACACTATTATTTAATATGAACATTCACTAAGTGAAATGATATCATTTCTATTGTGTATTATTTCATCAGAACATTATTTCAAAAGGATGAATATATCAAATAAAAAATACACAAAAACACTTCTTTAGGTGTTAAAAATTTTACATTTCAATATTGAAAACCATGATACCTAAAATCGAAGAACAATAATTTTAATCATGATCAAATAAAAAGTATACATTATTATATTTCCCCATGATTTGATTAAATTATAATATCCTCATAATTTTGATATTATATTTCTCCTAAAACATATTGTTATTTTTTCCAAACTAGGTTAATTATCTGGAGAGGGTGGTGGATATGGGTATGAAATATTAAAACAACATCTCATCGGATAATGTATCAATGTTAAACAAAGAACTATTATCCCCCTTATTGTCAAGAAGTATGATTAGAAATCAAAACATTAACAATTCACTAAAATATTACATCCTACAACAAAATTTTGCTTCATATAACGATCATACACAAGAAGTGATACTATGTACCAAATCCACTAATGTTTACTACTATAAGAACATTCTATGAAGACTCACTGACCCTAGTTCATCCCTACCATTCAGAAAATGAATTCCCTATCCCCTTTCATCTGATTTATAGTCACTGGTCATTCATATTATTTTCTATTAATCACTTGGATCAATATTTTTTATAACATATTTGGTGCATCATGATGATACAATTTCATCAAAATGATGAATACATATTAGTTATAAAATTATTAGGAAATCCTGTATAGTTCATGAAAAATTAACTTCCTAGAAACCATTTACCAAAAATTATAGAAACGTCGCAATTATTAATAAAAAAATATTTCATTATTAAAATAAACATCATTTATGAAACTCACAAATTCCATGAAACACCAACTATCACAAATCATAAATAAAATTCATGAGACATTTTTTCTTCAGGAAAATGATGTCCTTATGAAAACGTTTATTTAAGAAAAGAACTAAGAGAACAAATTTATATATTTCAAATGCTTCGAATTTTGGTTAAGAATTCGTCTATTCAAATGGGGGGCTATTAACTTGTTTATAGATGGGGCCTCCTCATCATTAAACATCCAATATCAGCACCACATTTTCATGAAACTCTTTACACATGTTCATGAAACTCCCCATATTTTCAAACACTATTGAAATTTTTAGATTTCCAAAAATCTCATTATTATGTAACTTACCATCATTCATATAATACATATCCATATTTTAAAAAAAACCAGAATCACCAAACCATCACGAATCAATAAATATACATAAATGTCATTCAATTTATATGTTTTCATGAGGAATCCCTAGAAATTGAACTATCTTGAAACTCAAACCTTCCTCTAATTTTTGAACCCAAAACATGAAAAAACTAGACAATTACACCACCTTACAAACAGAATTTTATAAACCATTTATATAGTTTCCATGTTAGTTTCATTGATATTTGTTCATATACATGGTAAACAATCATGTTGTAACTCCACAACTGACCTTGTCAAAATACTATTTCAACAAAACCAATCTGTGAAAAATACTACAATGTTACCTTGATGTCTTTTTCCCCAACTATATCCCCCTCTTGGATAGTTGATATCCCTAAACCCATTGACACCACTTTTTTACTACCTCTATCTTCTACCAAAATTCACCTACAAAAATGTTCATCTTTGGACTCTAGATATAGACCAAATATTTATTCCACCCACACTCTAAGCCTCCATGATCTATGTTCATCATGTGAAACAAGAGTTGCATTAAAAGTTCATCACTGAATAAATTTATTCCCAAAATAGTCAACTTATTTCATCCCAACCCAAATATATAGTAAAAAGTATCATCTATTTAATCATCATTATCATTACATGGTTGAAAATTCCTTATACTTCATTGCTTCATCAATCTACTTCTCCCCTATCCTAGTTATGATATTTTCCCACATGATTCAATGAATGAAAAATTCACACATTTGGGGATGAACCATTATAATTAACACATATTAGAACACGATGGAAAAACAAATCCAAACTCTGGTATAGGGGGTCTCATGTCATCAATTATTCAATTGTGGAATGTAAAGTAAACTAAAAGGGAAATTTGGTGTTTTTAAAATATAACATTGTGTAATGTCATAATTAAATTATTTTAAACTTTTGAATCTATACGAATATACATCAACTAAAAAATCACATGATTAACCTTATCCACGATACCAATAAACTTTATATCAGTATTATTTTTTTGTGAGTGATGGAATATTTTTTTTAATGATTTATAGAATTTGAATTTTCAAATGAGAATCTGATTAGACAATTCACTTAAATTCTATAATATTTATAATTCTAGTTAATCCATAATAACTATATGAAATATTGAGTAGCTGAAATAAATTCATATTCGGTAGTGTTCAACAAAATGAAATCTTGTTTCTTACATAAAACAATAAATTAACTATCCACACATATAGAATTAATCAATTGATGTTGATTCTATAATATTTTATGAACTGGGACAATTTATATTTCCGTAACCCAATAAAACTTCTTCATGTTTTTCATTATACAAAAATCCAAAATGTACCATACCATTGATATGTTAATTTATTATTTTTACTGTGACTATGTGTATTTATTTGGGATAGCCTTCACACCACTCTTTATTTCATTTGAAAAAACAATATCACCTTATGTCATTGGTAACTATAATAGACTATCAATGAGAGACATATATTCTATGATATTAATCTATTTTCCTTCATTATCTCCTGAATGGTTTTTCCATGTTGCCTCATACTATTTATTTCATTTCAATTATCTATTTAAAATGTTCTTTGAACATTATTTTCATATTTGGATTGAAAAATGAATGTTCCATTTCATCCTTACACAACCTTCAAACAACGAAAAATTGTTAGTTCACAAATCATTGACATTTAAAACTCACTATTCATAAGTTATATAAACTGATGGAACTATGCATCATATGATCCATAAAATATAATTCCAATTGCATAGACCATCACAATAATATATTGATTACTATCAATTTTTACATTGATATATAATAAAATTTACATTTATAAAAAATGAGAATATTTAAAAACTTATCAAATCATTAATACCCCACTCTAGGATCATAATTTAATCTATATATAACAATATATAGAATCCAAACAATGTAATAATATTCATGGGAATGAAACCCATCAGCTTGTTTGATGTAAACATCTACTTCTAGACCCCCTTTTAGAAATTCCATTATCAAACATTCTATAAAATATTGAATTTAAATTTCACTACTATATCCATGAATAGAGAAATAGTGTACAACCTTATAATAAGAGAGAATGTATCATCAATGTCTATTCTCGTGATCTAGTAGTATTACTCACACAATTTTCATATATTATTTTCAATTAAAAATGCATGTTCATTTAAATTGTTTCAGAACAACCATTTGGTACCAATTTCATTCTTATCATAATGTCTCAAAACAATCATACATGTCCAGTCCTTCTCAATTTTCTAATCACTAAATTCATTTCTTAAACCATATTATCATCTATAACAACTACTTTAAAACATTTAGTCTCTACTTATAATATGAATGATTCCTTCAATAAAGAATATATTCTCGATGTTTTAATGTAAACTAATTGATAACCAATGACGTTATTCTAATCAATTTTGTATCCACTAATTTGACTCCAGACCAATATAGATTTTTTTACTCCATTGTTTTGTACCATATTTAGAATCCAACTTTTCTAATTTTATTCATTCTGAATTTCTTAAATCATCATTATTATTATCTTTTAAATATTCATTTTGTTTTTTATTATATTTATCATTATAAAATTCAGTGATTCCATTTCATTCAACCAATATTCCTATTCTCGTTTAGAATCATTTATATTTTATTATTTTTCTAGAGTAACTAGGGAATATCCAATAATCTCTATGAGAGTTAAACATATTATATTTCACTTTATTGAGAATAAAACCCTTACATTGAATGATATAAAAGTATTTTGACTGTGTGTTCTTTCTGAACCACATTATATATGGGGCCTTTTCTTATTTTGGAAAAAAATAATAATAACATATGTTGACTGATGTCATGATAGATTCCTTCCAAAAATTCTCTAGAATGTTTTATTTAATAAAATTTGTTTTGACCACATTTTTTATAATCTTTTTTCATATCACAACCATTCCATTTATTCAAGGAGTTATGAATTCTGAAAATATATTATTATCCCATGTTCCTCATGAAAATTCCCCACAATGTTTTTTGAGAATTATATTCCATTATTAGTTCAAAACATTAGAATATTATTTCAATGATTCATTTGAGCATCCCTCTTATATTGTGTTATGAAACTAAACATGTAGGACTTTTAGGAAATGAAAAATATCCAACCCATTCCACTGAAATCATTAATAAAAATAACTTAATAACACATCCCCATAATTAAACATTGTGATTTAGGTCCAAAATAATCTACATGAACCAATTCAATCACATTGGATGACTTTTTTTCATGTACATCATTCTAAAAATATTCCCTTGTTGAAAAGAATAATATGTGAATATAAAATCATGTGATTGATTTGGGAGATCTCAAGATACATCACATTTGACCAGATCTTCTAGGGATGGTTCGAATAGATGTCAATTCCATTAATTCCATAAACTGTGTTCTTCCTCTTTGGTTAAAAAACATATCCACTTCTCGACTCACAATGTCATGATTCAACTTCATGGGTTTCCCTATAAAATAACCATACTATATTTGTTCCATGAAGATAAAAATACTTCTTGGAAATGTTTATTGTATAACATGAGTTATAGTATTGAATATGGAGACCCTTGATAATGAATACATCATCATGTATAATATCTCTGTCAAAAAATATTGATTTTACTAATACATAAATATTTAAGCCATTTTCATTTATTAATTTGAAAACACATTTCATGAATTATTTTATGACTATTTCAAGATACAGATTTATCATAATATGGGATTTTTATTTAGTATCATGTATCCATATACTAGAATGATCTGACAATTTAAGGAAAATATCTACAATGGCATCTTTCTCATATCATTTCTCTATCACCCGCATAATTGAATTTAAAAATATTGTGTAATGATATTATTGATATTCCTCATATTATAATTGACTATAATGATCATGCAAAGATATAAAAAAGTGTTTCATGTAAATATCAATTATATATTATTTGTGCTTTTATATATAAAAAATTTGGTTTTGCGTCATCAAATTCGCCCTTATTTTTTATGAGAAATATCTATGCATGGGTATAAATCCAACACACAAATAAAAATGGTCATAAAAATAATTCATGGAATATTGAACTCTACAAGACACCTTCCATATCTTATTAACATTTTCCCCATTGAATATGGAATATACATTTTTTGAATGTCCCATCTTTAAAAATAAATAACATGTGATATCAGCGAAATTTAAATGTGTAATTTTTGTAAGACCAATTTTTCCTTGGATTCAATAAAACATATAATAATGATTTTAATCCAAATCAATTTATAACCATGGATTTGGTTCTTGTGGTCAAACATCAATCATCAAATTATTCAGGTCAATTACCATTCTTATAATATAATTTAGACATGGATACATCTTTTTTGTTAGACCTCCATACTCAACTTCCATATTTTTTGACATATGAGTGATCAGTTTCTTCCATTTTTATACCTACAGTAAAGTGCCTCGCTTGATCTTATAATCATATTTACAAGTTGATAACTTCCTCATCAATTTCATCAATACATTTGATGTGATCTTTTTTAGTGTCAGTCAAACCATCAATCACTCTTTTCTATTCATTAACATCATGGTTGTACTCAATGAACCCTCTTAAAATCTATGGTATTGATGAAATAATATTTTCAATTTCATCATTGAGTTCATACATATTTTCTTCCTACTACAAGATGTAGTGTTTCACATCATGAACCACACTTTTATCATTATTTTTTGTATATCCAGTCATTTGTCTCTATAAGATAAGATTATATTTCATAATGGAGATCAACCCTTCCTTTGAATTCTCCATAATTATTACTTTCCTTTACCTATTACCTACATCTTACACTATAAAATTTTCTCCATGAAAATTTCTGTTCAACATATATCCAACCACAAATTCTTCTGAAATTTTATTTTCTCGTGAAACAAGATTATTATTTTTCATGATTTTTCTATTTAATTATCATTACCATTCACATAGGAAAAATAAATATTCATGGGAATTTTTACATTATCTTCATCATCATATTGAAAATTCATGGGGATAATCGATGCATTATGTTTAACCATTCTACATTGAAATCACATGAGTGGAATTTTTCCATTAAACTTTCCTTTTCGTAATTATAGAGATGATGAATCAAATGACAGGACCTCCTATGTCTCTTCTTTTTCCTGGATATCTTAAATAGTGAGATTATTCATGACCTGAAATACAACCTCTTTGGTATTACCTTTTTCATAGACATATTATCATTATATCACATCTTTTAGGTCGCAAGAGGGCTGTGAAAAATAAATGATATTAGATCCTTTGGTTCTTTATCATTTAATATCAATATTTTTGTATTGAATCAATTTAAAATTATTATAGAGACTTACTTAAAAATCATGAAATCATTATGAATATCTTTAATACCATATAGGTCTTCTATACCAACATTCACTCAATCAAATAATGAATCTACAGACTCACTGGGTTCATTTTAATATCATAATATATGTTCCACTAAGGCTTTAGTTTTAATTATATTACATTTGAATCACAATTATTAATATTTTAATAGCTTCTCTCACATGGAAATCATGGACATACATTACATCACATTAATGTATATTGTGTTAGATAAGAACACACTTAGGAACTGATTCATTTTCCATCAGTATCCATCTCCCATAAGTCTACATTGAATAGAACTCCACTATACTCCCTTAAAAAATACTATGAATCCAAAAAATGAAGATATTAATTCCTAATAATTTTATGCAGTGATGCATCAAATTCTTCCACAAATAAAAATTACAACCACTAATTTTCATAATCCCATTCTCATTAGTATCCTCTTTTTAATCCACTGATAGAGATAAATAGATTAAAACATTTACCTATGTTACCAATTTAGAATCTATCAATGTTTAATTACATTATTGGTTGGAGAATTAGGTTACGATGTTTTAAAAAAACTGATCATTTATATCACAATTCTCTGTGAAATAAAAACCATATCCTCCCAATTTATCATATTAAATTATTATATGAAATTAAATATTGTACATGAAACATCAATTGTACATATTTAAAATTCAATGTGATAAATCCATGGAATATACAAATTAACTTTTCATGTATACCTAATCCACTAAATCTCGCTTTGTTTTAAAAGTATGGATTTGAATCACATTCAATCATGGTTCAATACCATTAACAATTTAAAAGATCAAATATCTATGAAATGAAATGTGATCACTTAGCCTTCAAAATATTATTACCATAATCTCATCAATACATATTTTTTACACCTAATTTGGTGTAGAATGAATCTCTACATTAATATACCTTATTAATACAGAATTATCATAGAATTATTATGCAATCCATTCAGTTTCATGTATGATTCTCTTTCTAAAATACCTTTTCCTAGATTTTAGGGAAATTAATTATTATTTGAAATACATAATGCATTCATGAATCCCACAAATTTCATGAATCTCACAACTTTCATGAAACACTAATACTATATATATCATACATAAATTTTAAAAAATGTTCTTGCATTGCGAAGATGATGGAAATAATAAAACCATTACAGAAGAAAAATCACTCAAAAAAACCATCATAGATTCAAATCCATTTTATATTCGTTAAGGATTCTTCTATTAATAATATGTGTTTAGATATCTATTTATTGTTTATTCCTCCCAATGAAAAAACATCCAATATCACTATAATATTTTCTCAAAATTACTCATACATTTGGGGATATTTCAAAAAATTATAGGATTTATTCAAGGCTATTATATTTGGAAACTGACTTCCCAACATTCAGTATAATAACTTCCTCAAAATAAGTTTATATTTTGTTATTTAAATAAATTTAAGAATTATAATTATAACTAAATATATATTATTCATATTTAAAATCCAAAATTATAAATTTCAAAAATAACTTCAAAAAATCATGTTCATGAATATATCTACATCGGTAAAGTTATATTTTCTATAAACCTATTCCTGAATGATTTTAACATATATAGAACTTTATATTAAAATTTTAATAAATACAAAATTCAATAACATATCTCATAATTTTTTTAATAATTATTACTATGTCATCATTAGTTCATGTTATTAAATCTTTATTATATTCTATAAAATGATATTGTGTAAAAATAGTGAGGCAAGGGATCATTATGATATAACATTGCTATATAACCTTTTATATAAGTGTTAATAGGAAAAAATTGATATCTGTAGAAATTAATTTCAAACAATTAGTGATAAACTACAGAGTCATTGGAGATCTAAAGTATAGTGGAAACTAAATCCATTAAATATAATTACTATTATATGAATTTTCTCAATAAAAATACAATATGTTTTTAGAGATAGTTTATTGTTCAAACCCTATAGGAATAAAAAAATTATTTATAGTACCTGATGAAAATACATGGAAAATGATCTCACGAACTGTCCCCCGAGGCTCATGCCATGACTACCCCCAATCCTACCTTCCATAGGCTAGGGTCTAGTGACAACAATCAGAAGGGCGTATCCCTATAACGGGAAGACATTACCATTAAACATATAAAAAGAACCAATCCAAGAACAAAAATAATGAACCATGATGTAAACAACTATAGTAAAAAGTATACTGAAAGTAAACAGGTTGTAATAGAAGCTCAATTAGAAAGTACAAGTACAACTAAAAGAGAAAATACCTCCTGGAACATCCACCAAGGATCCTAACTGAAGGGTACGTACAACTCATGATCAATAGTCACTACGTCACGTCACGTCCAGTGGTACACCTCTTTGTACCATCCATTCTTGGAACCCTCATCCTCGATCAACATTGTATGTATTCTACACATGACACAACAAGGTGTGGGGGTATCCTAAGTAAGGGTGAGTATAAAAATACTTAGTAGGGACCTCGAGACCCCCTAAGGTCACTCATAGTTCTACAAACAAATAACGACAAAGAAAGAACTCAATCACAAATCAAGAAGCAGCAGTCATCAACTCCACTTAGGTGTATGCCCATACAAATAACATAGTCTTCCGAATATACTCATCTCATACAAGATGATACATTATGTTCCAACTTATAAGACATTTTGACAAATGATCCATGATAGAAGAATACCACAAAGGTCATACCATGAAGGTAACACCACTAATGTAATTGTTCCATAGTGGTGACTCCTTTGAGGTAACATCACGTAAGTAAATGTACCACAATGGTTACTCCACAAAGGTAACAGGATGATTGTAAAAGTACAGAATGGTTAACACCATTGAAGGTAACACCAAAAAAGTAAAAGTACTCCAATAGTAACACCACAAAGGTAAATCCTCGAAGGTAAAAGCTAAACAAATGAAATGACCCAGCTCACACCAGGTATAACATAAGTACATAAATACAGATGAGTAGACATATCACTTGATCAACTTACTCTGTCAAAGGCTCTACTATTGACCCACACAAGATTGATAGATGTTGAACCACACAGGATCTCTAGGTGCTGAAAGACACCAGATTTATATATACATACCCACACATGATCTCTAGGCACTGACCCACACAAGATCGATATATGTTGACCCACATATTATCTATGTTATTTCTTCATGTTATAGCCAACCACGATAATCCCGCACATAACACGCATGTTCCATGGGGGATCCCCTCCTCAAACCATCATATTTATTTCAAAAACCACTATGTTTTACATAGAAATATCCTAATGGACCAACATGTCATTAGGGTTCCAACCCGACAAGTAATGCATGAATCAGATGGTCGATCTGTGAATTATAAGTGTTTTAATACCATGGGCCTAGTAGGATTCACGTTCAATCCATCCTAGCCATACTCTTACATTATAAAAAAATCGTATGAGTAATTCCAAAAATATATTCTCTCTCCAAGGATCACATCACCACAGACGGTTCAAAAAATAAATGATTAGTTCACAAGCTATGGCTCTTTTAGTGAAACTGGTTCTTGAAGGGTCCATGTTCGGGCTGACCAGGTGAGACCGACTAAAACCGACCAGGCCCAAGCCGCCCGACCCGTCTTGGGATGACCCTTGTTTGGGTCGCCCTAACCAAGTCCAGGTTTGGCCTGTTTGGGATTGACAGTGGTGGGCTTGGCCCGCTAGGCTGCAGACAGGCCCGTCCTGTCTGTGTGGTGTCGCCCACTTTGCTAGCGCGACCCGACCCATGGAGGGGCACAACCTGCAAGGTTCGCATGGAATGACACGTGAAGGGGAGTTTCACACTAGTCTCGCACATCCCACTGGAATGAGCATCCAACTAGAATGATTCCTGTCATAGCTGGCACAGGGGTAGTGGTTTCGCGCATTCAGAAGGCGGAGCGGCTATGCCACATGGCCCTACCAAGTCTCTTGCTGGAACCGATGTTGGTATCGACCCTCCGCTATGGCTTCTGTGCATCGGCCAACTTTTGCGGTGTGTGATGGTTCACCACTCGCCTTTGACCATGGTTGTCCAATGCATGTCATTGTTTTACACCATGACTATATGTCGCGACCCCCATCTCCGGCGGTGGGCGATGACACGCCACCAATTTTTTTACGGCATGTCGGAGTAGACTATTGTCTCAATCCACCACATCTTCAGTCGCAACATTCTCTGGCGAGGGCATACGGTGGCGCGCTACTGTCTCTTCCATGGTAGGTTGTTTCCAGCCACAGACGTCACCCACCATACTGGGTTTCGTTCAACACAAATAAAATTCCTACAATGAACGCAACAAATTCCAACAAAAGGCAGATGGTCTGGGCACTGTTTATTTGGTACTTTCCCCCTGCAATATGTTGATAGAATTAATGTAGAACTATATCAAAAAACTCTTGAAGCTAAAACCCAATTAAAATATTACCTCAAAATCATTGGAGAACGTCCACATTTGAGGAAGAGTTGGCATTCGCCGATCTCGCAACAAGCATCCAATGATGCCGCTTGAATTATGATCTTCATTTCTAGATTGAGAGATCTGTTATTCAACATGAGACTCAAGATCCTCCTCCTCCTTTCTCCAATGTAAACAAACACCCAACCCAATGGACAAGTTAAAATAACTCATACATTTAGATTTGATTCATTTATTTAGAATTAATGAATCGTATTAATTAATGGGATAAGGGGTTATACATTTTGTGTAACTGGGCATTTAATTCCCTACATTAAGCTCTTTATCACCCCCTTTTGGTCCACACCACAGAAACCTAAAAAGATGTGGAAATAAATAAAAATAAAAATAGATATATCTTATTAATTTACCAAGGAACACCTCAAAACTAACATCCCTCTCTCGATCCACAGCGGTCAATGATAAACATACCATAAGTGAATCACGATGCAAAGAATTCAAGTGTGGTCTCGAATTTTTATTCTGACAACCCATTCAATATTTAGAAATCACTTCTTTTGTGTTCACTGAATGTACCTCAATAAAAATCCTAAAATTTATTTTGGGCACACCGTGCCATGGATTCACTTGCCATCAATTTTCTGAGACTCATAATAATTACATATAATTAAAAAAAATTAATGAACATCTGGGTCATTAAATTCTCCCCGCCATAGGGAATTTCATCCTTGAATGTCACAATATAGACTAAGGAAACAAATGGTGGTATTGTGCATGAATCTGAGCATCCCGATACTATGTGATCACCTTGAGGTTCTCATGCTACCAGCGAACACGCACCAAAGGTATTGATCATCCACGAAGGATCTGCTCATTTTGATCCTCAATATACACTAGAACCTCCTTAAATGACTTCCTATTATCAAGGTTTAGGTCACCCCGGTCGATGAAATGTGATGGGTAATGTGCATACCTCCTCAACTGGGATATGTGGAAAGCATCATGCATCTAGTGCATCTGTGGGGGAAGATCCCGGTGATACCCCACCTCGCCATCTCTGCTGAGAACATGAAAATATCCAATGATCTTTGGATATAACTTTGCAGCCTCGGCCAAATCTCTTCCATACTCTTTGAGGTGATACCCATATGAATACAAGGTCTCCCTCCACGAACTATGTTGGTCTTCGTCTCCAATGAGAATATGAATTCTTTCTACCATGTTCCATCTTCATCTGCTCCTGAATGATCTGCACATTCTTAGTGGTAGCTCATAAAAACTCTAGACCCATAAGTGCTGACTCATATGGATTTATCCACCATAGAGGTGATTTGCAAGGTCGAACGTAAAATTACTCAAACTATGACATATCGATGGTGGAGTGATTGATGTTTTTTTACGCGAACTCCACCAAGGAAAAGTGACCCTCTCAACTACAGCCAAAGTCTAGGATGCAAGAATGAAGCATGTCCTCTAGTTTCTGAATGGTCATCTCTGTCTAACTATACTTCTACTGATGAAAGGCGGTGATCAAATGTATCAGAGTCTTGAACGCCTCCTACAATCACTTCCACAACTAGGATATTAAACATGTGTCATAGTACAAGACAATCATTGATATCACCCCTTCAAGTCCTACAATCCCCTGTATGTAGAAGCGTCACATGCCCTCTACTAATCCCTTCTCTCATAAGGGGTAGGTAGTGGGCCAAATTGGTGAGTCTATCAATGATCACCCAGATGGAATCATGTACCCTGAACATATGATGGTGAAATATCACAAATTACATGGAGATACCATCCCACTTCTATTCTGATACCTATAGTGGGTGTGCTAAGCCTATTGGAACCAAATGCTCGACCTGCACTTGATGACAATTAAGGCATCGTGAGTCAAACTATTTCACTACCTTCTTCATCCCTAGACACAAGTACTGATGCCAAAGGTCCTGGTATATCTCCACCACACCATGATTTACCGCCAGATGAGACGTATGGAACTCTCTCAATACCCACTATCGTAGTGCCACTGGTAACATAGTGTGTCCTCTATAGAGGATGACGTGATCCCAACCTTCATAAAATCTATCAGGGTTTGTCCTGAGGAAATATGGTCATGGCGAACCATTCATTCAATGTCTCCAAGTTGTTCCAACAAAAGTTGATGAATAATTAGGGAAGTGACAGTCATAGACTGGATGTAAGCTTCTCCACCTTTTTTGACAAAGGATATCTGCAACGCAGATAGCTACTTTGTTGCCTCACTCAGCAACGGTAGACAAGACCTTCTGCTAAGTGTGTCTGCTACTATGTTCCCCATCCCATGAGTCTAGACTATGTCAATGTTATAGTCTTGGAGGAACTCTAGCCAATGCCGTTGTCTCATGATCAGGTCCTTCTATGAGATGATATTCATGAGACTCTTGTGATCAGAGATGACTATAAAATGTTCTCCCATCATGTAATGTCACCACATATCCAAGGTAAATACTATTTCTAATAACTCTAGGTCATGGGTAGAATAGTTATTCTCATGTTTTAATTGTTGTCGAGAACCATACGCGATCACTGCTCACTCTTATATCAGGACACACCCATGTCTGGTCCATGATTCTTCACAGTAGACTACATACCCAGAGGCCTCTTCAGTTAGCCTAATGATGGGTTCACATGTCATTCAATGCCTCTGCTCCTAAAACTATTATGGAACTTCTCCGTTCATAAGAAGGGTTTTCCCTTCATCATCAACACTTACAAGGGTGCCGAAACTCTGGAAAATCAGGGTACAAATATATGGTAGTACTCAACCAATCCTAGGAAACTCTGCACCTCGGTCACACTCTTGGGTGGCTCCCAAGAAAGCAATTCCCCTATATTCACTGGATCTATAAAAACTCCATCCTCCGAGATAACATGTCATAGAATTTGTACCTCTCGTATCTAGAACTGGTACTTCAATAGATTACCATAAAACTGGTGCAATAATAGTGTATTAAAAACTATTTGTAGATGATAGGCATGCTTCTCCTCCGATGACAAGGATATCAATATTTCGTCAATGAAGACCACCACAATAAGATCGTGGTATGGATTAACAATCATGTTAATGATTTCCATGAACACATCCCAGGCGTTGGTCATGCTGAATGGAATAACCGAGTACTCATAGTGGAAATGCTGATATCTGATGGTGGTCTTTTGTACATCCTCATCTCGTACCCTGAGTTGATGATATCATGATCTGAGGTCTATCTATGAAAACAATCAGGCACCCATTACTTGATCAAAGGGATCATCAATCCTCGGAAGTAGATACTTGTTCTACACCGTCACCTAGTCCAGGTACTGATTGTCCACACAGAGTCTCAAACTCCCATCATCCTTCATGGATAACAATATCGTGGATTCCCATGGTGAAACACTAGGCCTTATTAACCCCTTACCCTACAATTCCTTCAGTTGTACCCGTAACTCACAACGCTCCACAAGATCTATCTGATATGTTAAATTATATATTGGTGACGTCTTTGAGTACATGTTGATGTAAATGTCTACCTCTCTCTGTGGAGGTAGTCTCGGATCACAATCAGGAAGGATATCGGCATACTAGTCCACCATGACAGGAAAGATCAAACTCTAAACATCAACTTATCTGAGGGTATGGATATACAACTGATGTGTGATAGGCTACACCCTAATCCGGAAAATTTATTCTTGTGCTTAATGGTTCCCTTCTCACCGGTGAAGGAAAACCTGGTCCCATATTTTCATACACACCACGCATTGTTTCTAATACAGTCAATCTGAGCATGGACTGTGTGTAACAAATCAATACCCAAGATGACATTGTAAGGTCTTAGCGATGATACTAGAATATCCCATCATAATATCTCACCTTTTAGAGTATGCTATCACTACAGGTAAAAATGTTTAATCATCTAATCTGCTCTCGTAGGAGTCTCTAGACTTAAGGATTGAGATAATGGCTCTATCAGAACCACTGACATCCGAATGAGGGAAGTGAAAAAAAATACTTACTAGAACCACTTATATAAGTAATAAAGTTAGGGTAGAGTAGATACAAATCATACATCTAACATTATCCAGAGTGCTATGGTCGCAAGAATTTTATTCCTAGAGTTAAGCTCGTCCATTTCATCATACTCGATGTGGTTGGGGTGGACCACCTAGAGGTGGTGGTGGTAGAACCTTGAATTTCCACCAACCACTTGCTACACGACCAGCTCCTATACTACGTTTGTCTCCCTACGAACCCCCTCACTGAAACCTCTTCCTCTACCTAAATGGTTCCTTGATCATTTATTGGTCGCCCGTACGGCAGGTCATGTAGTCACGAGCCATGGGACCCTGCCCACCGCATGAGTAGCACTGCTTGAACCTCATTTTTTTCCTCTATCCCATGAGCACCACACCACCGACCAAGTATCCTGAGGTCGTCCACCTGAAGATCCAGTCTGGTTGGGCCACTTCATCTTCCACCTACTTCCTATTCCGAATGACTCAGATACCCGATGTCTGGTGGTGTCACTCGTTGTTGGTGTCTACTTAGATAGATATCTCTGCAACAAAAGTGCTCGCTCTAGCACCCCAGCCTGCGTCGAAATGATGTGTAACATCAATGATGCTCTGTTATCTTTTCAGAGACCTTGCTCAAAGTTATGGGCCCTGAATAGTTTTCCACATACCATAGCGGGAGAGATTAGTGAACATCACTGAGTACTGGGCCACGGTCAAATTGCCCTACTGTAAGTACAGAAGCTCCTGTATACGCACTGGGCATAAGGTCAATGGGACAAACATTTCCCTTAAAAGGCCCTTGAAGTACAACCTGGTGAGGGTTTCCTTTTTGGGTATCTAATGTTCCAGAATCCACCGCCTCCCAGATGCTCCCTGGAAGAGATTGAAAGCTAGAATCACTATCAGATCAGCTGGTATCCAAACTAAGAAAAAACTCTTGCCACAGCCTCCATCCAATCCTAAGAAGCTTGTGGATCCATTTTTCCTCAGAACATTGGAATCCCCTACCATTTAAACTTATTAAACATGATCATTCAATGTGAAAACTCTGCTAGTGGGGTTGGTGTCATCTACTGCCCAATGGGTGGTGGTGATACTAGTCCACCCTCCAATGGTACTATCACCATAAGAGGGCCCTGCAACGAAGCCTCATATCTTGGTGGATCATACTCATGTACTCTCTTGGGAATCCTGGGTGTAATTATATGTGGTTAAATCCAAATAGAAAACATGTTCAACATGTCCAATAATTTATACTTGGTGAGGTGACTCAAATAAATCATAAAAAAACGTTTTCAAAACACATGCAATTTTTGTTTTCATACACTGCGTTGGAAATCATAATTCTGGGTCCTAGTGTATTGTTACATCAGCCGCTACACCAACACTGGATTCCCCAAACTGAAAACCACACTTATGACACTTAACACTACTGCCACAGAAAAAATATTAGAATCCTTGATTTTTGGTAAAACTGACTCTTCTGATGCCACGTTGTCATGACCTGTCCCCCGGGGCCCATGTCAGGACTACCCCAAGCCCACCTTCCACATACATGGGGATGGTGACTAGAACTGGAATGTAATATCCCTATAAAAAAAGGAATTACCTTCCAAACTATATAATCACACAATCCAAGAACAAAAATAATGAACCACGAAGTAAAATACCATAGTAAAAAGTGTACATAAATTAAATCGGTCAGAATACAAGCCCAACTAGGAAGTAAACGTACAACTTAAAAAATAAAACATCCCCTAGAACGTCCAATGGGGATCCTACATAAAGTTTATGTATAGCTCACGATCAATACTAAATGTATCACATCATGTCAAATGGTCCACCTTTGAGCATCGTCCAGACCTGGCACCCTCAACGTCGATCAACGATGTTTTTCATCTACATAAGACACAACTAGGTGAAGTCATAGCCTAGATAAGCGTGAGAATAAAAATAATATGTAGGGACCCCAATACCCCCAAAGATCTACCATTGTTACATAAAATAATAACCACCAAGAATGACCTCAATCACAAATCACAAATTTGTAGTCATCAACTATACATAGGTATATCCCCATACATATTTCTAAGTAATCAGAATATACTCGTCTAATACGTGAGGAAAAAAATGATCCAACTTTTAATCCATTTTCACCAATGATCCACAAAGGATGAATACCACCAAGGTAACACCATGAAGGTGACACCACAAAGTTAAAATTACCCCAAAGGGGACACCACAGAGGTGACATCATGTTTGTAAAAGTACCAAAAGGTAACACTATGAAGGTAAATGTACTACAAATGTATTACAATGTAGGTAACACCACAATGGTAAAAGTACCAAAAGGGTAATGATTAATCTCACACCAAGTATAAATTAAGTATAGATGTAAAGACGAATAGACATATCATTGGATCGTCTTACTCTGTTTAGAGGCTCTGCTGCTGACCCACATAGGCTCGATAGATGCTGACCGACTCATGATCGTTAGGTGCTGACCCACCCATGAACGATCTATGCTAAACCACACAGGATCTTTAGGTGCTGACCAAGATATGATTGATAGATACTGACCCAGAAAGGATTTCTATGATCTCAGCCACCAAGGAACGATATATGATGATCCACATAGGATCGATGTTCTTTCATTATGATACAACCAGACATGAGATTCCCACACTAATCGTTCTTCATTCTGGGAGGATTCTATCCTCAATCAATTCATCTTATATCAACTGCTAAAATTTTCAAGGAAGATGTATCCCAAATGATCACCGTGTCATATTGGTTCCAACGAGATAGACAGTGCATCAATCGGATGCTCGGTCTGTGACTTATATGTGTTTTAATACCAAGGGCCTGACTGGGTTCGGGATCGATCCCACCTCGCCATAATCCTACATTCTCCAATACTCAGGTGGAGTATATACCAAAATGACCGTCTCGCTCCAAGGATCCTATCTCCATAGGTGATTTTTCAAACAGATGTCTAGTTCCCATGTTATGGATATTTTAGAGAAAATGGGTCTAGATGTGTATGGGTTCGGTCTGAATTGGCCCGACACGACCTAGGCCAACCCGGATCAAATTGGCCTTGGTTGGACCATTTCGGTTGGGCCGCGGCGGGCTTGGCCTTCTATGTCCCGGACCGGCCCGCTGGGCTCGTGAGACCTAGCCCATGGAGGGGTGCGGCCCGACCTGAATGGGGCGTGGCCTTCTTGGACGTGCGGCCCACTGGAGCAGGGATCACCCTAGCAACCAAGGGGGGCACTGTTTCCACCATTCGGAAGGTGGAGTCGTGGCGCCTCTTGGCGCTGCCAGGTCACCCGTGAGACCAGCTGCATGTCCCGGACTTCCGCCATGGCTTTTGACCCGTGACCTACTTTAGCGACATGCGACGGCGTGCCAATCAACTCCACTCATGGATGGTCAATGCCATCTGCCAATGTCTACCACAGATATATGTCGTGCCCCCATTATCCAGAGGTTCACGTAGGCATGCCACCCCAACCTTCATGGTCGGCCCAAGCTGGCTGCCCTCTCCAGCCACCATGCCTTTTTTAAGAGTCCTCCACTAGCGGTGTGCGGCGACGCACCACTATCTCTTATGATGTCGGCGATTGTCGGCCTCCAGCTTCACCCAACATACCCGGTTTCCTTCAACGCGAATAAAATTCTCAGAAAAAACGTACCATATTCCAACAAAAAGTGGAGGGTCAGGGAATTATTCGTTTGGCCCGAACCCAATTCATTAACTTGAAAGCCAGATGGTAGATCAAGATTCAAAAAATATTGAAACTAAAACCAAATAGAAACCCTAAATCCATATCACTGGAGAACTTCCATGTTTGAGGAAGAGTCGGCATTCGTCGATGCATTAACAATCCTCCAATGACACTGCTCAAATGGCGATCTTTGTTTCTTGATTGAGATATCTTTGATTTGTTAAGAGCCTCAAGATCCTCCTATTACTTTCTCTAATGGAAACAAACACCCAACCCATTGGATGAGTTAAAATAACTCTTAATTTAAGAGGTGATTCATTTATTTCGAATTAATGAATCATACTAATTAAAGGGATTGGTAGTTACACATTTTTTGAAACTGGTCATTTAATGACCTCCATTAAATTCTCGATCACCCCCACCCTATGGTACCCACCACTAAATACTAAAGAGATGTGGAAATAAAATAAAATAAAAACAAATTTATTTTATTAATTTACCATGAAAAACTACAAAACTAACATCAATATCCCAACCCACTATGATAATGGTTAAACCGCCCTTAAAAGAAATCAAGCACTGTAGATTAAACGGTGGTCTTAGTTTTTTAATCAAAGCACCGGTTCAGAAGTTTGAAAACGCCTCTCACCAGTTTACAGAATGTACCTTAAAAAATATTCAGAAATTCCTTCTGGGCACACTGGGCCACATCATCATGTGCCGTCAATTTTTACAAACTCGTAATAATTACAATTATTTAAAAATATTACAAGGAATATACTGGTGTTTACAAATGATTTCATATTCATCTTTATATTAGGATGAATAATGTAATGGTGGGATAATTATAGAAAATACATCATTAGGTCAATTACCATAGATTCAAAGTACATTTTTTCATCATGGTATACTCATTGGACTTTTATTGTGCTTCATAATGACCTCAATGTTCAATCATGATAGAGAATACATTCATATAGCTAATTCTATACATTCTAGAGGAGAATGAAAATGAAAACTCTCTTATATTTTATATTAATCATTTGTTCTTAATAATAATAATATATCCTCTTCAAATTTAATAGAACATCGAATTATAATAATAAATATTCACTCATTATCCTTGGTAAAAACAATAAATTTAAATGTGATACAACTATGGTTACTTCAAACCATTAAAACATTATTCGTGATAAAATATAAAAACACAGTATAATAATTTTTCACTATATATTGGACATATTGATGGTTTATATAAAATTATTGCTATATTTTGTAAATAATCATGGTTTTAGAAACCATGACTGAAGAATAAGATATTTTCTTATAAAAATATTCAAATATTCCCTAAATTGTTTTAAATAAAAGAATTTGATATCAAATAATCCAATCAAAACCATTCACTAAAATATAAACAACCATTTTCAAATCAGTACCAAGATTGATAAAATAATTTAATTATAAATAAAAATTACCTTAATTTTATATGTTATAAAAATATATATAATAAATAATAAATAAAAAACATTAAAATGAATGATATAAATAAATATATTGTGTATATATACACATAAAAATATAAGTAACACTTAGAATAATATGTTTTCATCAATTTTTCTTATATATATATATATATAACATGATAAATCATTAATAACCAATACTCAATAATGGTATTATATTTATTTCAATGTAATATTATGAAAAGTTATTGTTTCAATGTTCTTATAGGATAGACCATCCCATATCCATTCATTTTCAAATAAAAAAAATGTACAATATAATATTCTAAATTTAATAAAATTAAATTAATAAACATGGAATGTATTGGGAATGTATCAAATTTAAAAACCTAATAGATTTAAATTTTGTAAAATGGTGTTTTATGAGTGAATTATTTTTCATATTATTATCATGTAAACATTTAAAACAAAATGAAGTTACTCAATGTATGAAATGAAATTTATGTCAATTTAGCATATTGAGTAAAGTCAATTCACTTAATAATAAATTCATGGTTCTTATAATGAAAAATAATAATAAAATCCAATCCATATGTATATTTATACTCATTCAACTATATCATTACATATATTTTATTAAAAATACTTATTAATAGAAATAAATGTTATACCTAATGAGTTCACATGATGTTTATAAATAAACCACATAAAAAGACTTCATAAAAAAACAAATTACATATACAAACAATAAAATTCATTGTCAAATAATAATAATAACCACATAAAATACATGATATACCAAATAATATATGATACACATGAACATTTTCACACAAACATATAAATATACATCAAACACTCAACATTTTTTATTAATGATTTTAAGTCATTTTAAAACTATCCATATGAATTCTATATAATTTTAACATGATCCAAAAACTAAATTATACAGATAAATAAGATTAATTATATATTAATGAATGAAATTAATTGTGAATACAACTACTTTACTAACCTACTTTCTTTTTACAGTATCAAAAAATGTCTTCCCATGAATATTATTTCTCACATTATTGATCTACAAATATTAATAAAAATTGAAATTACTCATTGTATTGATTGAATATTAAATAAACTCATAATTTACACTCTAAAACTTTTTCATACTCATAAATGATATCGTTCGCATTATAAAAAATAGAATCCAAAAATTTAAAATCTAAAATACTTTTCAACTCCTTTTACTTCATCCTTATATCAAATTATGTATATACATACATGTGAAAATAATTATAACACAAAATATATAAACAAAGTTATCAAAAAACTAGGCAATATTAAAAATATTCTAAATGATATATACATAAATATACACTCAATAACAATAAATATGCAATAGAACGATAATAACCAATTGGGTAATAATATTTTAGAAAAACATTTTATAAGTTAATATTTAGCATCATTTTTCATGATGTTAAAGTAAAAAATTATGATTTTGATGAATTTATTTTTAAATTTTTTCTTAAATTAGACTATATCAATTTTACATATAGCAGAAACATCGAGAAAATATTTCCATCATTAAAATGCATCAAATTAAAATGGATATACATTAAAACATGATAAAATACTAATTATATATTTAATTCAACATTAAATAAATCAACAATAAAACTTAATTCAATGTTAAATTAATCAATATCAATAAATTTATGAATGTATCGTTCCATTGAATGAATTGACCTTAATTTTTATATATTTCTTTTTGTTCAAAATCATTCATAAAAATATTAACTTAATGATTGTTATATTTAAGGGTAGGATTATCCTAAATGAAAATATTATTTAGGAATATTTAATATGTACTACAATAAAAAAAATCTATGTTGTTTTTATAACAACATCACCAAAAATGAGGATTTGGAAACAATTTTTCATATAATAATTGACATAGGTGAGAAATAAATATTGAAGGTTAATCTATTTAAAGATAATTATATGCATTTGTTACTGTTAAAATATATTTAATAATATGGCTTCCCAATAAATTCAATTTATATAACAACGAAAATTTAAATATAAAAACATGACCTTGAGAGTAATATTCTAGTGAAAATATTAACTCAACATCACTACAATGTGTGGTATCAGTTAAATGTTATTTCTTTTCAGCTATTATTATATGATTTCATATTTTATCTCATAATTTGAAAACATCTTCTTTAGTTGGAAGCATTAAATAAATGAATATTAAAAGTAAACACATATATGCGGATCAATATTGATTTAAACTCAAAAACCATCATATTAGAAGAATATTATAGTTCTTTAATATAAAGATATATGAAAATTATTGTAAAAATTCCCACCATATATATTTAGAATATTTTATTTAAAAATTTTTATAATTTCAATAATATAATATCTTTACCAAGTTAATGGAGTCACATGACATTTTAAAAAATAATGAAACTTATAGATACATAACATGCCAATCCTTCTAAGATGTAATATTTATTGTGTTCAATATGTAATTTCTATATATTTCTTATAAAATAATTAATAAAAATTTATAATATAAATTAGTCACAAAATTATATTAATTTATCCAATAAAAGATAAGACTTTATTTATTTATTAATCCGAGGAATTGTAATTAGTTATCACAGAACAATGCATCATCTCCCACTTCTCAAAGATGAAATTACCAAATGTATGTGAACCTTGAACACCCTTGATCAGGATCTGATATAAATGTAGGATCATTTGTATCATAATTCTCATATTTATTTATCATTGGACTATTTTACATGTTATAAAAATTTTTCAAATACATATTCCAAAAAATATAATCACCCCTTCGATAAATAACATATAATTATGGATCCACCATGATAATTAATATTTTTGAGATGAGACATTATAAAGTGTATAATTATTTTATTGGGATAAGTAAAATTATAAAAAACATCGCCGAATGAAAACCTTATTCATGGGGGTCTATAGTAGGTTGTATTATGCGTGTGATGTAAGATGATAGAAATACTATTGATTAGATAAATTTTACAAAATTATTATTTTTTGATAATAAAAAATTCTTATATATTCCTTATATCATGGTTATTGAATATATAATGAATTATCTAATATTGAGTCTATTATAGCTTATAAGACAAAAAAATAGATTTTTGTAATTTTTTTTCTTTTATAATATATTTATTGTTTTTTATTAATCTTAATAACAAATTTTCATGAATTAATAAAATTAGTGTATGTTGAGTTATGACTCCAAAACTAATGATATTAACTAAAACATTTCATCGTAATATTAATTTATTATTAATTTTATTACTATTATTTGTTCTTTTAATCTAGTTATATTCAACAATGACTATATAAAATATCATAAAAATCCCCATGTTAACTTTATGGTAGCATGTTTATACGATACAACTAATTTTCCAAACCATAAAATCAGATTTATGAAACCCGATGACCGTATGTTTGAACCTTACATGTCAGTCTAGGCCTTACATGCAGTTTATATCAACCTATGAAGATAAAAAATAAATGATTTTCGTAGTATGTTGAACCATTTATGTTTATTGATACATAAAATATTATGTAATCTATGTTATTAAATCATTATAAGACATCTAAAATTATTTTATATCAAATAACCTTATGTGAACATCTCCTTCTATAGAATCAATCCCATGTGGTTTCATATACGTGAATATCTTTTTATGTGATTAATGTTAATATAAATTATATACTTACATAAAATTACCTTGTATGTAACTAAACATGATTATTAATATAATAAATGACTCATATATAGAATTAATCTTATGTAGAATACGTATTTTGAATATTGTAGTCTTGTTTATTTATTTTATATTCATTACAACTGATATATTTTATAGTTATAGATATAATATTAGGAAATAAATTATAGGATCAAAATTTTTTACTAGGAATTTATTTAAATTATTATAATTATTAATTCATACCTAAATATATTTTTTTATTTATTTTAAATAATTATTATTTCATGTTTTATTAATGTTCTGGTTTAGTGGTTGTTTTTTATTTATTGTGTATCGAGGACATTTAGATAACAGGAAATCATAAATTTAAGAATTACTATTTATAATATAAGAATATGGGAAGTATATAAGAAATCATAATTAAATCATCGTGAAAAACTAAACAACTGTGAATTATTTTTTCAATTCAACATGAATAACAATGGTTCAGAGTGAAAGAACATTAATAATTAATAATTTTATTTTTTCTCGAATAGGGATTTTTTTTACGGTTTTGTGCTTGATGAATCTCTATAAATGTAGTTATACAGAGCAGTTTCAATGTAGTAAGGGATATAAATGATATTTGTAGTGTGAAAAGAATAGGTGAATTGTTATACATTGATCCAACCTATATAATATTGACATCATTTATCTAGTAGCTATCGTTCAAGACTTCATCATTCAATAACTATATTTCATTAATAGTGTGATTTAGTATTCTGTGATATTCATGAAATATTTTTTTTATTTATGTTGTGGATAAAAAAATGACAAAATTATATTAGAGTGTGGTTTTCGTTTATGAAATTTTTTATTTTAGTTATACTATAGATAAGATTGTTGGGGAATATGTGAGAGGTATAGAATATTGTCTCCCAACACATTTTTTAACACCCTGATCTTCCATGATACGCTTCTCATTCAATAATGCAATAGCTTGCATTGTACGCAACTTCAAGTTCTAACACACTGTAACTAATCTAAGTAGCCGTTTTGAATAGTAATAACCACCTTTTCAATTTATAGAAATTTTATATTTCAAAATGGACTTCAATTTTGTATTCCTAATATTGAAATTATCCTATGTTGAATTTTTGGTATTTTTATGAGAACTTCTAATTTTTTATGAATAGTGAAAAATACATAAAAAAAACATTTTTAATCAAAATATTTATAGTGAAAAATTATACTATTTAGTGGTTTTAAAGTATAATTAGAATATATTTTTACCATTTTATCCAATGGTGGTCATTAGAATTAATTTCACATTGAAATTGGACATAAACAATTGCCAATCTTTTGATATAAATTGTTTCTTAAAAACACGCTATTTGTTGTGACAGCTGGAATTAACTATAAAATTAATTAATGAAACATATATGTTTGGAATTTTCTAAAATAGACATCATTTTTTAATTCTTAATATCAATTATAGCTTAGGGGGAAATTTTGGCATTGTTCTGAAAAACATCAATTTTTGACGAATAATGAAACCACTAAGTGGTAGTTAAATAACAGATTTTTCATTTATATTAAATATTACCACTTCTGTGATTTGATTTTCAAAAATCCGACATACATGGTTGTCATTAAGAAGTAAAATGTGGTTCAATGAGATTAAAATAATTTTTTTGTGAATAGTAACTTTTAAGATCTTAATCGCGATTAGAGGTAATTAGTGTAGTTTAAGGTAAAAATAATGTTTTAATAATATGAGATGAGCTTTACAATTGTCCTAATACTATTGGATGAGTCATGGCCGACCATGACAACCCATGGGTCAACTTGGGGACCCCATGGAACCACTTTGGTTGGAAAATGACATTAATATATATTTATTTAATGTTACAATAAAATTGACACAAACATGAGATGTTTTACTAAAACAGTTTTTATGGGGGGTTACACAGGTCCAAATTTTTACTATAAATATTCATTAGAAAGATAAAAATATTTCATACATCATAGTATTTTTTTTATAATTTTTATATATTAAATAAATTAATTTAATTACGACATCATGATGATGCAACGATGACCTCATTATTTAATGATTTAAATAAAATGGAGAGATAATATAATATCTAAGACCTACACTTGTCCAGAAACTATTGGATGGGAATATTGCGAATAATTATCATCTTATATTTGAAATATATCAATGTGAGACCTTAGAAATTCGAAACACTTTTGAAAATAAAATAATAGTTTCATGATTTCCAAAAGTGCCCCTCCTCTCCTCTTATAAAAGGCCCCCACCTCTACCACCTCATTCACACTTTCAAGCCATTTGGCTCGGCCAAACTCTGCCCAAATACCCTCCCAAATCCCCTCCCTTAATCCTAGAAGCCTCACTTTGGGCAAAATGCTTCCCAAGAAAGCCTTTGGCTCAAATAAAAAAGAGTTACCCGATTTTTAGGTAATGTCATCTCTAATGTTTTTTTGTTTTATTTAGCTTCTCCAACCCCTTAAACTCTTTTTATTCATTTCTTTTGTAAAAACACCAGGATACTAAATATACTAGTATGTTTTTATAATAAGTATTCGAGCTACACTTACACAAACCTACATCTAATGGTTAAAGAACATACTGTTTCTGTGGATGGCGAATTTCTGCCTTACGAAACGATGATTGTTCAACACTCATATAACACCTTCAAATGTGGACATTAAGATGTAACTACATTTATATATGATATATAATATGTTTATGTTTTACTTATGATTCTGTATTTCTCATTTATGGCATTCATTATGATTTCCATTATGGGTAAACGCGATAATTTCATTTTAGGAAGTGCAGACAACCGCCCCCTCAAAGTGATTTGAATCGTTAATGCCATATGTGGGATGTATAAATGATGGAGTAAATGGTATTATACACTATATTATACTAGAATTATATTATACATTTATATCATTATTATTTCATTCCATTAAATACTAAATAGAAATGAAAGTAGCGTTCATGCGTACGTACGGCTTACCGTCTCCATGAACGGTGCATTTCATTTCTTACCTCTAAATGTTACGTAATATTATAAATGAATGCATATACTGTATATATATGATATATATTATATCTACATCATGAATATAATTCTGGATATATTGGATATTTCACCACATGAACAACTTGTAATTATAAGAAGTTTATTTTTGACTCAAGTACCAAAGATCGACAAAACGACCGTTATTAACTTAAATAATTACATAATGTTCATAACATGGTAATAAGTGATATAAAAGGAATAATGAACACGAAAAAGGTTCTTAAGTAAATAGAAATTAACTCTAGTTTATTATTCAGGAGGTTAAAGAACGGTCGAGTCAGGACAAGACACAAGGTAAGGGAATTTCTTAACCCAACTTCCATTCTTTGGGTTAATCTCCTACTTTCAAATTATGTCATGATATTATTATGTCCTATTTTTTATTTTTACTTTCTTTATGTATACCTATAGTGAATACACATAATAGATCTATTTTATTTTAAAAATGATCTTTTTAAGAACATCGTCTCAATCCCCTTTCATTGAGGCATATTTGGTTTTATACACAACTTTCTTTTATACGGTGTATAAACCCCTTTGACTTATATGTTATTCAAACTTTTATACGAAGAATCTTACTAAACGACAAAAAGGGAATGTTTTTATTTCCATACATATGTGGAGATAATGACTTCTCCTCCGCCGTGACCATTATTTGAGTTTCGGCTTCCTCTACAAGCCATCAAATTTTTTTAATGAAAAATAAATACAAAGTTTTCACTTTATTTTATTCTGGCATTGAAAATGGTTTTGAAAGAATTTTTATTATATCAATGTTTTGTATTGGTATCTTTTGATTGAAATGTGGAAATGTTATGTTTCCTTTATCCATGTTTTATGTGATACGATTATGTTATGGTTTATGATACGTTTAAACCTATTCATATGAGGAATGCATTGGACTTAATAAGTGACAGGTGGAGCCCGTTATAGCTCCTCGATGCATCGGTAGGTCTCATGAGACAACTATACGTGGAATTGGCCGAGGCCCTTTCCCAATTTGATTTATGGTTTTGGCGGAGGCCTTAATCATTTTAGACGTCTTGGCCGAGGCCTTGACAAAATGTTTCAGAATGTTTGGCTTTATGAATTCCATCATTATGAAAGTGGTTATTGATATTGCATGTGATTATTCGACCAGTAGAATATCCATGTGAATAAGTAAATGGAATTATCTCATTTTACTTTTTCCATATTATGTTGAAGTTCATGTTTAAAAGGCTTTTGTTTTATTTATACATTGCCTTAATTGTTAATGTTTATTTATGAAAGCTTCCGCAATATTGTTATCCTTACTGAGCATCTGAGCTCACCCATTTCAATGTTTAAATATTTCCCAGGATGTGAAGAAGTATTTTATGAATGACGTGCAGGGATCGTCAGAAGAGGATAAGAGTGTGGACTATGAAGACTTTGTTATTTTTTTCACTTTATGATGTAATGTAATACTTATGAATGTATCTAGTGTTTCCAAGGCTATTAAACTAATCGGTCTTTCGAGACTTGATCTTTTCTGATCATGACAATGTTATGAAGTAATGCACCGACTCCGGGTAGCTAGGGTCGGGGCGTTACAGTTGGTATCAAAGGCAGTTTTGTACTAACCTTGGAAGCTAGATTTAGATAAACTCTGATTAGAGCACATAGACCAATGATAGACTTTGAGGATTAGTATAGAAGAACTTCCTAGAATTTTGTTATTGTAGAGATTTTGTGAGTTTTCCGAGAAATACATCCCTGTATGGATACGAGTAGGTAGAGGCGGATTTGGCACAGATGTACCTAGGGGTAAAACCCAAAAACACCGCTTTGAGCTAGACTCGAACGGGAACTGGTGCACGACAACATGCCTTGCTGCACTCTTGGTTACGACACTCCCGGGGGATATGCTTAGGATAATTCTCGTTTTCTTTACAAACCACTATGAACGGTTATGAGTATATACTTCCTCAAAGAAAACCTTTTTATGATTATGGATTATATCCATAAATAGTTCAATTTATGTTATATATTTTATAAGTATGGAATTATGTATTTTGATTCATAAAATAATCTATTTTATACCATTGTATAGAAATGGCGCCTAGTGGAAGGAATGGAAACCGTATCAATGCATGCACTCCGTGTAGGGATTGCCCTCCTGCTCAAGATAATTATTGTGCATCTGGAGATACAACTGGTGCTGATCAACTTATTACCATACTGAGACAACTCACTCAGGTTATGAATAATAACCTTACTCATATGGAGCACCCTGATCCGCAACGTGGAGGATCAATGTTAGACCTCTTCATGGGCAACAACCACCAACATTTAATGGGGGTACAAATTCGTTAGTAGCTGAGCAATGGATAAAATCCTTAGAGAAAATATTCCACGCCTTGGGGAGTAGCGAAAGGGAGAAGGTTATCATGGCAGTTTACCGCCTCACTAGAGATGCCGATCAATGGTGGTCATTGATTCAAAACACAAAGGAAGATGAAGAAGTATCAAATATGGAATGGAGAGAGTTCGAAGATCTTTTCTTAGAAAAATACTTTCCACATGACCATCGAGCAGATATGGAAGGACAATTTTTTAGTCTGAGACAAAAGGAGGATGAGAATGTCGAAAAGTATGAGGCCAGCTTTACAAGGTTAGCGAGACATGCTGCAGATTATATACGAAACCCAAGAAGTAAGATTGATCATTTCATTGATGGGTTAAAACCATTTCTCCATTGAGCATTAGTCTCACAAACCTTCTCATCATATGAATAAATTGTCTCGTGTTCTATCAAGACAGAAAATGAATTCTCTAAGTCTTATGAAAATAAAGTAAAGCAAGATAAGAAGAGAACGGTGGAACAAGAGACAGATAAAGGTAAAAATGGAAAGAAGGACATTCCATTATGTGATAATTGTGGGAAGAATCACCCTGGTACTTGCCTAAAAGGAATGGGAGTTTGTTATAAATGGTGGTAAAAAGGTCACCAGGCGCGTGATTGCAAGGGAAAGAAAGAGGCTATCAATGTCGAATGCTACAATTATAGGGAAATGGGGAATTATGCAAATGAATGTCCTAAGAGTCAGGGATACTTACCTCCAAAAAGGCCAAGGGATTATGGACAATCTTATGATGTTACTACAGTTGAAGCAGAATAACTAATGTATTGGTGCTTTTGGACTCATGGATTATATTCTGGTTATTAGAATAATGTGATATATATATAAGTATTGTACTGCAATACTTTTTGATTTCAGTAAGGTTTTAATATGATTAAGGTAATTATATTTTTAGTATGTGATAATAAGAGAAACTTTACTTTGTTTGGGAAATATGATAAATTGATTTTGGAATTAAGAGACCTTTTAGAGAAAGTCTGGACATATGTATTTTGGATAACTATAAAGGCTGGAGTGGATTAAGTTTATCTTTGGATAGTATTGTTTAAGGTTAAAGAATTTATGAAGATTATTTTTGGAATATTATAATACTATAGTTTTAGGAAAAGGACAACCTGCAGGGTGGGGCATAACCCGTCGCGTCGGACAAAGCTGCAGGAATCGAACCCACAATCATAGTGTGACAGGCCTTTATTTCCTACCACTGGCCTACAGGAAGTCCCTAGTTATTACAAAATAATTTTACTAATCTAAACGGTATGTGTTAACATTTGGAACCTTATACAATTAGGATAAGTATAATATTTTTGAGTTCTATTATCTTTTTGAGAGAAAGATTAGTTGAAGGTTGAAACTCTAATTGTCAAGAATAAATATATATATACCTATCTCTTATTAAATGAATAAATTAATTCATAAACTTTAGTAAAGGGATATTAAAACAAAAAAATGTGTTATCCTAATACCTTATGTCTTGTTGAACTGATGATATTTTAAATCAACATAGATTGAAGGCTTTGAGGCCCTCAATTTGACAGTTGATTGTGATTGATGACCTCAATCACTCCCTACAAATATTAACGTTTTTCCTCCAATTATATGTCTCTAATTTCCACCAATGTTCTCCTAATCGAGATCATAATTGGGTGGTGACTTTTTCATTTCCCTTTCTCTCTTATTAAGGCTAAATTTTATTAATATTATTTTCGATGTGGGTTTTCCACAAAGGTATTTTCTCTTTTCAACCTTTTATTTTCCAAGAAAATTTTCAAATTGCAAGGACGCAATTTATTGATGGAGGGGAGAATGTAACACCCCGAGCTTCCATGATACACTTCTCATTCAATAATGCAATAGCTTGCATTGTACGCAACTTCGAGTTCTAACACACCGCAACTAATCAAAGTAGCCGTTTTGAATAGTAATAACCACTTTTTAAATTTATAGAAATTTTATATTTCAAAATTGACTTCATTTTTGTATTGCTAATATCGAAATTAGGCTATGTTGATTTTTTTGTATTTTTCTGAGAACTTCTAATATTTTATGAATAGTGAAAAATACTTAAAAACAACTTTTTTAATCAAAATAATTTATAGTGAAAAATTATACTATTTAGTGTATTTAAAGTATAATTAGAATATATTTTTACCATTTTATCCAATGGTGGTCATTAGAATTAATTTAACATTGAAATTGGACATAAACAACTGCCAATCTTTTGATATAAATTGTTTCTTAAAAACACACTATTTGTTGTGACAGCGGGAATTAATTATAAAATTAATTAATGCAACTTATATTTTTGGAATTTTGTAAAATAGACATCATTTTTGAATTCGGAATATCAATTATAGCTTAGGGTGAAATTTTGTGATTGTTCTGAAAAACTTCAATTTTTGATGAATAGTGAAACCACTATGTGGTAGTTAAATAACTGATTTTTCGTTTAAATGAAATATTACCACTTCTGTGATTTGATTTTCAAAACAATGACATACATGGTTGTCATTAAGAATTAAAATGTGGTTCAATGAGATTAAAATAATTTTTTGGTGAATAGTAACTTTTAAGTTCATAATCGCGATTAGAGGTAATTAGTGTAGTTTAAGGTTAAAATAATGTTTTAATAATATGAGATGAGCTTGAAACTTGTCCTACTACTATTGGATGAGTCATGGACGATCATGAAAACCCATGGGTCAACTTGGGGACCCCATGGAGCCACATTTGTTGGAAAATGACATTAATATATATTTATTTAATGTTAAAATAAAATTGACACAAACATGAGTTGTTTTACTAAAACAGTTTTTAAGTGGGGTTACACAAGTCCAAATTTTGACTATAAATATTAATTAGAAATATAAAAAGATTTCCTACATCATAGTATTTTTTTATAATTTTTAGATATTAAATAAATTAATTTAATTATGACATCATGATGATGCAACGATGACCTCATTATTTAACGATTTAAATAAAATGGAGATATAATGTAATATCTAAGACCTACACTTGTCCAAAAACTATTGGATGAGAATATTTATAAGACTTATCATATTATCTTAGAAATATATCAATGGGGGACCTTATAAATTCGAAACACTTTTGAAAATAAAATAATTGTTTCATGATTTCCAAAAGTGCCCCTCCTCTCCTCTTATAAAAGGCCCCCACCTCTACCACCTAATTCACACTTGCAAGCCATTTTCCTCGGCCAACCGCTGCCCAAATACCCTCCCAACTCCCCTCCCTTACTCCTAGAGGCCTCACTATGGGAAGAATGCTTCCCAAGGAATCCTTTGGCTCAAATCAAAAAGAGTTACCCGATTTTTAGGTAATGTCTTCTCTAATGTTGTCTAGTTTTATTTAGTTTCTCCAACCCCTTAAACTATATTTATTCAGTTCTTTTGTAACCACACCAGTATCCTAAATATACTAGGATGTTGTTATAAGAAGTATTAGATCTACACTTACACAGACCTACATCTAATGGTTAAAGAACATACTGTTTCTATGGATGGAGAATTTCTGCACTACGAAACGATGATTGTTCAACACTCATATAACACCTTCAAAGGTGGACATTAAGATGTCACTATATTTATATATGATATATAATATGTTTACGTTTTACTTATTCTTCTGTATTTCTCATTTATGGCATACTTTATGATTTACATTATTGTTAAACGCGATAATTTCATTTTAGGAAGTGCCGACTACCGCCCCCTCAAAGTGATTTGAATCGTTAATTCCATATGTGGGATGTATAAAGGATGGAGTAAATGGTATTATACAATATATTATACTGGAATTATATTATACATTTATATCATTATGATTTCATTCCATTAAATACGAAATAGAAATGAAAGTAGCGTTCATGCGTACGTACGGCTTACCGTGTCCATGAACGGTGCATTTCATTTCTTACCTCTAAATGTTACGTAATATTATAAATGAATTTATATACTGTATATATATGATATATATGATATCTACATCATGAATATAATTCTGGATATAATGGATATTTCACCACATGAACAACTTGTAATTATGAGAAGTTTATTTTTGACTCAAGTACCAAAGATCGACAAAACGACCGTTATTAACTTAAATAATTACATAATGTTCATAAAATGGTAATAAGTGATATAAAATGAATAATGAACATGAAAAAGTTTCTTATGTAAATTTAAATTAACTCTAGTTTATTATTCAGGAGGTTAAAGAACGGTCGAGTCAGGAAAAGACGCAAGGTAAGGGAATTTCTTAACCCAACTTCCATTCTTTGGGTTAATCACCTACTTTCAAATTATGTCATGATATTATTATGTCCTATTTTGTATTTTTAATTTATTTATGTGTACCTATAGTGAATACACATAATCTATCTATTTTATTTTAAAAATGATCTTTTCAAGGACTTCGTCTCAATCCCTTTCATTGAGGCATATTTGGTTTTATACACAACTTTCTTTTATACGGTGTATAAACACCTTTGACTTTTATGTTATTCAAAAGGAATCTCTTTGATACGAAGAGTTTTACTAAACAACAAAAAGGGAATGTTTTTATTTCCGTACATATGCGGCGACAATGACTTCTCTGCCGCTGTGACCATTATTTGAGTTTCAGCTTCCTCTACAAGCCATCACGGTTTTTTTAATGAAAAATAAATACAAAGTTTTAACTTTATTTTATTCTGTTATTGAAAATGGTTTTGAAAGCATTTTTTTTATATCAATGTGTTGTATTGATATCTTGTGAATGGAATGTGGAAATTTTATGTTTCCTTTATCCATGTTTTATGTGATACGATTATGTTATGGTTTATGATATGTTTAAACCTATTCATATGAGGAATGCATTGGACTTAATAAGTGACAGGTGGAGCCCGCTATAGCTCCTCGATGTATCGGTAGGTCTCATGATACAACTAGACATGGAATTGGCCAATGCCCTTTCCCAATTTGATTTATGGTTTTGGCCGAGGCCTTAATCATTTTAGACGTCTTGGCTGAGGCCTTGACAAAATGTTTCAGAATGTCTGGAATTATGCATTCCATCATTATGAAAGTGGTTATTGATATTGCATTTGATTATTCGACCAGTAGAATATCCATGTGAATAAGTAAATGGCATTATCTCATTTTACTTTTTCCATATTATGTTGAAGTTCATGTTTAAAAAGGCTTTTGTTTTATTTATACATTGCCTTAATTGTTAATGTTTATCTATGAAAGCTTCCGTAATATTGTTATCCTTACTGAGCATCTGAGCTCACCCCTTTCAATGTTTTAATATTTTCCAGGATGTGAAGAAGTATTTTATGAATGACCTGCAGGGATATTCAGAAGAGGATAAGAGTGTGGACTATGAAGACTTTGTTATTTTTTCACTTTATGATGTAATGTAAGACTTATGAATGTATCTAGTGTTTTCAAGGCTACTAAACTAATCAGTCTTTCGAGACTTGATCTTTTGTGATCATGCCAATGTTACGAAGTAATGCACCGACTCTGGGTAGCTGGGGTCGGGGCGTTACACATTTAGTATCATCCCTTCAAACAATTGCAGATTTTTTGGAATTGTATATTTGTTTTATATTTATTTTTACTTTTCATTATGTGAAATTTTCCATGGTTGTAAACTATGCACTAAATCCATGATTCATGAAATGGTGAGGTTTTGTATATTTCTTTTTTTATGATCAGGATGTTTATTTTATTTAATTATTTGATTTTTATTTGTGATTGGTAATCAGATTGATGAATTCCATTTTTTTTAATTTTATTCCCCTACTATAAGCACTATTTAACAATCATTGATGATTATTGGATTATTTTTCATTGGTAAATCACCCGATAGATTAGAATTTATTTGAGACTTTTATCTGAGTAGTCTTCACTGTGGATCATGGAGTTGATCTCAACATTGTTCAAGATAATTATGTATGTTTAGGATTAAAATAGTTTTAAATTGGAAATGGCTTTATCATAACCCACTTTTTCATCCCTGAAATAAATTAGCATCAATAAGTTGAGTATTGGATGGAAATTATTTAATGTTTTGTTATTTTCTTCGGGACCCCATATTTCATCTAGGGGATGTGTTCCATATTTATACTCATATTATGCAACCAAAAATCATATGGTTTCATCATTTGAGAAAAATAATACATGATACTAGAAGGGATATATTTTATGGTGTTCTTCATTAAAAAATTAATCCAAATAGGTTTCCATTGGACAAGTATTATGAATTTGTTTCTCTTCAAAAAGGGGATGAGACTATTATAGAGTTCAGAAACATAATTTATATATATTTTTCATTTCAAAATAATGTTAAGGTTGAATGAAAATATGATGGCTTAGAGGTTTGAAATAGGTATTTTACAATACATTTAATCAAATTTCATTAAATTGATGAACTTGACATATGTCAAGGATTTTATTATGTCTTTAATGTATAGATGGATTTTTTAGGGATGATGAGATCGAATGATTTTCCTCTTGTGACTAGTGGTAATAACATACGTACATTTTAAAAGTATGATGATTAAGGATATGTGAGTTTTGGGTAGTGGTATCTCTTAGAACCCTTCATAGTCTTCTATAAAGATGATTCAAGTGGTTTTCCCCAGTTTTTTATCAGTGTGGATGGTTTGGGAATACAATTTCTTCATTCTAAGATGCTCATGGGAATTAAAATATTCCTGGGTATTTGGGGTAATTTTATTGTTATAAAAATTTAGAAACAATCAGTAAATATGTTTTATATTATTATTACTAATGGGGGTTTTTATTCAGATAGAAGCCTTGAAGATATTATACCTATTATCTCATTGGTTTGCATGTAGGACTATCTCTTCTTATAAGCAATTTCATCCAATAGAAAAACCCCAGACAAGTGGTAGGAATTATATTGAGTCCATTCATTGGAATATAAATAAATAGGATTGATCTCTATGAAATTATGATATAATTATGAAGATATTGAGAGGTTCCATTTTTCTATAAAAATACACTATAGGGATTTCCTCACATAATAACAATGTTTCTCACTAGTATATTTATTCCTAGGATTCAGAATTACTAAAATGTATGGATAATATCATACCATAAATCCTACATATTTTTACATGTAAAGACCCATAAATTCCATGGAATTTTGTTTTCTTAAATACATGGAAATTTTACTAGTCCGCAGTTTCTGACGACTCCTGATTCCGAGGCCCGGTGTGATCAAGATCAATTTAAGAATTTTTTTTCGGGTACGTCTAGTTAACGTATGAGTGGAATTTTATATCTTTTGAATTGGTGCTCGGAATTGAAATCAGAGGTCACTGTTGAACTCACAACACCAGTAATCTTATATGGAGACCTTTACCGTAGTTGTGTTATGATGTAAGTGGAAGTTAATTTTTGGGGTTTCTAAAAAAATTAAATAAAAATATGTGTAGCATATTCTTTCCAACAATAAAATAATAGACAAAGCCTCTTATTTTATTTTGGTTGGTGATTCTCTTTGGTGGAGCTATGGGAGAACTCTTGGGAGAACAAAATCCTCCCAATGATGAATGCTCCTCATCTCCGAAGAATGCTACTCATCTCCGAAGAATGACAAACACGATCCTCAATCATCGATCATGCTAAAAGAGAAAGAGCTGACCGTGAAGAATGATGATGAAGCTTCTTCCTCGAACACTCCCCGACGTAAATGAAACGACGTTGTCGTCAATAAACAATCATCGAATCAAGGTAGGGGTTTGTTTGTATTAAGCTAAAATTGTGTTCCTTGTAATTTAGTATGGTTTGTTGATAGAAACATGTTATCACCGAATGCGGAGGGCGTGGGCTGAACAAACACGGCCCAACGTCCCTCCGTTGGTTCTTGTTTGGTTAACGACGGAGGCAGACCGTGGGAGTAGTCAGCGGCGCGAGGGCCCTGGGACCACCGAAAGGGCGTGGTGTCGTCACACCACGCCGGTGAAGAACCACGACCAGGAGGGGTGCGACAGACGGAAGTGGCACGGCGCCATCGCGCCATTCTAGAGGAAGGGGGTCGCATCCATGCGTACTGTGACAAACGAAGACGGGGTGACACCGTTGCGCCGCACTGGAGAAGACACGCAGCCAAAGGCCATGGCAAACCAAGGGAATCCGGCTGAGCCGACCGCTAGAGGCACCCTTAAAGGCGGGACCCGAAGGGTGCCGCAAGTATTTCGAATGCCTGGGGGCACCCCCACCCTGGCATGACCCGCCGGCCCATGCAGCCGGTCGCTGCCCGATGCCCTGGCCGCACGCCCTGCCGTCCGCTCCCCGCCGGGCCCGGCCACCGCCACGGGCTGGGCTGCCCAAATCCCGGGCCATGACTTCGGGCCAGGCCACGCCTTTAGGTCGGCCCCCACTTTGGTCCGGCCCACTCCCTTGGTTCAGGCCACCAACTCAGGCCGGGCCGCACCCGTGGACGGGTCAAACCCTGGTTCGAACTGGGTCTGTAAAGACCCAAAAATTTCAAGTAAAATTTTTTCTTAAATACATTGGAATTTTATGAGTCTGTGGTTTCTGACGGCACTTTATTCTAAGGCGTGGTGTGCCCTGAATCAATTTCGGAAGTTTTATTCAGGTACGTTCAGTAAACGTACGTGCGATATTGTATATCATTTGAACCGTTGCTCGGAATTGAAATATGAGGACACCGATGAACTAGAAACGCTGGTATTCGGTTAAGAGGACCTTTATCGTGGTTGCGTTTTATGCGGGTTGAAAGTTCATTTTTGCGGATATAGAATAAAATAAATGAAATTGTAGTACACAAATTTTATTATTTAGATGTAGTTATTTCCTCCAAAGGGGAGTTAGAGGTGGGTCCCACACCCACAGAACCACCGATGACAGGATTTAGTGTTGTGTGGCCCACAAAAATACAAACCCTTCACCTTCCCTTAAATCCCCATTAACACCCCCTTATTAACTCGGCAACTCCCCCTCTTTTATTAAGGTGGAGTCTCTCCACCTCCCTCTCATTATGTTTGCAAACCCAATTAGATTAATGTCTTCACTAATTAATTGACACATCTCATTTTGATACAATTTAAATTTCTTGGGAAATATTAAAATGAGGAAGCTTTATTAAAATATTTTTCCTTGGATAATAATTTTGGGTGGGAAAACCCTCTGGGGATTTTGGAGGAGTGCTTCCTTCCCCACCAATGAAGAAAACGTGGAACGGTATCCTCTCGTCGACCTGAACAATATTTTGAGAAATTCCTTCATCCTTTATTCTTCTTTGCGTCAAGGGAGAAGATACTGCATGCAAGGAACATTGTGTACGACAACGTTCCACGACGTTCGACCTCCACGACTCTTGTCTTTTGCGACTCGTTGAGGTGCCCTTCTCTTGAATTTTAAGTAGGGTGTTTGAATAATTTATTTCGAATAAATTATACCTTCGTTTTGCTAAATGAGAATGATTGTCTATGGCCGATTTTTACCCCCTAACGTGGAGGGTGCGGGCTGAAAAGACACATCCCGACGACCCTCTGTTATTTTTTGATTTTTAATTCGCAAAGTGAGGTGGTGGCGAATGGAGGCGACGACGAGCGAAGGCGGTGGCCACACACCGGCCATGTGCGGAAGAACCGCAACCCGCATCCCTCAGCCGCACGATAAAAAAAAACCAGCTAGCCGTAGCTAGAAAATTGTTGGAACCGCAGCACCCCACGGCACCGTGCTGCAGAGAACCGTGGCCCACACAAGGCGGGCCGCTCCGGTGGAAGAACTGTCCGGCTCGTCGGCCGGCCGGGCAGAAGGAGCTGTGGAACTCATATGCTCCATGTCGAATGGATCGCGGCCCGCAACCGTGGTCCGTTCATGCCGGGAAGACCGGCCGGCTTTGTCCGGCCGGACTGGAGGGCGGCGACACCGGTTCGGGACCCCCCCCCCCCCCCCGTATCGGTCGACCACCCGGGCTGAGCGACGGCCTTCCAGGCCACATCGCGGCCTGCCGTGCAGGGCTGGGCCGCACCCCGCCTGGCCGGGCCGGTCCGACACCAACTGGGTCCGACCTGCTAGCCCAATGGGCTTAACAGGTCGAGCCCATTATTCTTATATGAGAATAACTTCACAACCTTGCATCTGATCGATGTTCCATCTACGAAACTGGGATCCTCGTAACAAGGCGGTCCTTTTGTGATATTCTAAGTGATTTTTTATGACTTTAAAAAATGACTGGGTTTGGAACGAGCATAATTCCAATCAGGACCCTGGAATGGAAAAGCAAATATCTCTCAGGTCGTGCATCCGTTTGACGTGATGTTTGTCGCGTTGGGTTCCTTTTGAAGATATGGAACTTCGGGTGCAACAACTCTCGATTTCGTTATAGTTTATTTAACGACCCCTTTTATTGAGGAGCGGACCCTCCCAGAATCGAATGTGATGTGTGCGGGAACCCTAGTGTTGGCTGCGACAGTAAAAACTACCGTACTAGAATCCTCCATGGGTTCGACGATGACGACAACTGTACTAGAATCCTCCATGGGTTCGATAGCGATGACTACTATACTTGTATACTACGTGGGTCCGACAGTTGGACTTATATTATAGTATCCTATGTGGGTCTGATAGAGTAGCTGGTCTAGTATCCTACGCTGGCCCGACAACATAGATGGACTAGTATCCTATGTGGGTCCGACAACATAGATTAATCAGTGACTACATTTGATCATCTCTATCGCTATATGAAAGATGTATACCGGTGTGAGATGAGTCTTGAATTTATATCATTATCATCGATGTGATTACCTTGATTTCTTGTGTGGAATGGGTTGTTCTTAGGCTCGAGAGTTGGAGTCGAACTGTGAATGAAAACTTAGGTATATGTATGGGCATATACCTAAGAAGGGTTGGTTGATGCACCGTGTTTTGTATCTTATTTCTTGTTTATCCTTAGTGGATATTGTGAGACCTTGTTGGTCTCGGGGACCCAAATGAGTATCTTTATACCCACCCATGTACGAGTTATGCTTGCAGTATGTTGTGTTGGATGTAGACGACAGACAACACTGATCAAGGTAGAGACTTGTAGAGTTGGACAATACCTGGAGGTGGACCACCTGAAAAGATGTACACGGAGCAGACAGACGAACTCGAGGTGATGAGGAGACCATATATACCCACTCTTTAGGTGGGATTCCCAGAGTATGACTCGGAGGTTGCTGTTTTACTTTACTACATTTGTACTATCTTATCAGTTGTACTGTACTTACTGTTGGGCGTGTATTTCTGGCCCCTTTCTCTTTCCAGCACATACTTTATGTATACAGTTTTTCTTAGTGCTTCCATCAGTTATGTACTCTAATGTGTTTGTTTACTTTTATAATGTCAATTCCTTCCCAGTATTGGGATTTACGCCTCTAGTGCTAGTCCCCAGCCCCTGGCCTATGGACGGCAGGCTTGGGGTAGTCACGACGTGGGCCCAAAGGATAGGTCATGACAAATTTGTATTATAGGAGTCGGTTCTACCGCAGAACTCATGACTCTGGTCATTCATTTCTATGAATCAATAGTGTTAAGAGTATTGAGTGTGGTTTTCAGTCTAGGGAATCTAGTGTTGGTGCGGCGACCGACGTATCCATACACCAGGACCCTGACCTATGATTTCCGACTCAGTACACGAAAACACTGGTTACATGTGTGTTTCAAAAGTTTTATTTGTGATTACTTTTTGCCAGCTCACCAGGTATATTTTTTGACCATGGCGCACCTGTTTCTTTTCAAGATGGTCCCACGAAGACAGCCAACTAGGGTTCCGAGTGACGTGCGAGATGGTAGCCCACCAAACAAAGAGGCCTCGGTGTAGGGCCCCATCATAGCGGAGGCATCGGTGGTAACACTACCCGCTAAGCCACCAATACTACTAGCTCCAATAGTAGATAGTGTATGATGATTAAGCGCATTGCATGAGTTTCAGCAACAGAGGATGCCCAGGTTCTGAAGAGAGATGGACCCATATGCAGCCTAGGATTGGCTGGAGGCTGTTGTCACGGTTTTCAGATTAGTAGGGACACTACCTGGTCTTATGGTGATCCTTGCTACGAGTCTCCTACACAGAGCACCAGGTAGATGGTGGAGATTGATGCTCCAGGTTCACGATGAGGCATCTCTAATTTGGAAAGACTATGAGATTCCCTTCCGCTTGGAGTTTCTTCCCACCACCCTTCGTGAGGTGCGGATCCAGGAGTTACTTCATTTACAGTAGGGAAGCATGATAGTATCTCAGTACTCAGCGAGGTTTACTGCCCTCTCACGCTACTCCACATATATGATATGGGACCTGTTCTTTAGGGCCCATACCTTCAAGCAGGGACTCAGACACGAGATCAGAGCTTCGACAATTACCCTCAGCATCCCTACACAGGCGGGGGTATTGGAGAGAGCTCTTCTAGTGGAAATATTTCCCGCTGAGAAGATAACAGCAGAAAGACACTCCACAGGGAGACACGTAGCAGAGTCTTCTGTAGCTGGTAGTAGAAAGATGTCGTATAGGTCCAAGCGGACTAGGCCATCAGGTGGGCGACCTCAGGATACAGGTTCGGTTGAGCGAGGCACACGAAACAGAGCCAGCTATACGAGGAGCAGGAAGTGCTATGCATGCGACTGACATGGTCACATGGCTCAGGACTGCCCGACCAGCCATGTGGACGAGCATCAGATAGTAGAGGGACTACCAAGGCAGAGGCAGAGGTTCGACCGTGGTGGTCTGCTGGAAGCGGGCAGACAAGGAAGAAGAGCTGGCCGAGCAGCGGGTGCTGGATGACGTTTCGAGGCTCTACCACCACCACCACCTGGAGGACCACCCCAACCATCGAGATCTGGCATATAAGGGAAGGCTCAGCTCCAGGTAGTCGAGGCCTATGACCACGGTTCACCTGAGACGATTCGAGGTACTATTTGTGTCTACTCTACCCTTGTTGTAGTGCTTATAGACACAGGTGTGAGTCATTCTTTTATTTCCGCTACCCTTGTTCGAAGCTCGGAGATTCCGATGGATCCTTTGGCTCGAATGTTATGCCTAGAGACACCTATGGGAGTAGACTTGACGATTACGCACTGGTTTTGGCAGTGTGAGATTACTCTAGGAGAGGAGTGCTTCGGCTGTGATCTTCTTGTAGCAGCGTCGAGGCCTTACGACACCATATTGGGTATTGAATGGTTGTCTACAGTCCATGCTCAGATATTCTACATTATGCGCAAGGTGTTGTGTATCCGCACGGATGGGAGCAGGTTCACCTTCACCGGGGAGAAGGGATCCTTTGCAGCGCAGGATGGACTTTCGGAGAGGGGAGGGCAGCCGATCACACATCAGTTGGCTAGTATCATTGTTGTAGAAGTTGATGTGTGGAGTCTGAGATTTTCTGTTGTGGTGGATCAGTATGAGGATGTTTTTTCTAAAGACGTTCCAGGACTACCGCTTTGAAGAGAGGTAGACTTATACATAGACATGTACCCCCGGGACCGCACCGATATCTACTCCAGCATATCAGATGGCTCCTGCTGAGCTTCGTGAGATACATGCACAACTGGAGGACTTACAGGGGAAGGGATTAATCCAACCTAGTGTTTCATGCTGGGCTTCTCCGAGTTTGTTCGCCAATAAGGTGGATGGGAGATTATGACTGTGTGTCATCTACCGTCGCCTGAATCAGGTGCTCGTGAAGAACAAGTACCCACTCTAAAGGAATGACAACTTATTTGACCAGCTCAAGGGATCACGTTGGTTCTCTAAGATAGACCTCAGGTCAGGCTCTCATCAGATCAGAGTTCGAGATGAAGATGTGCAGAAGACGGCCTTCGAGTGTCGGTATGGCCACTACGAGTTCTTGGTTATGCCCTTCGGCATAACCAACGCTCAATAAGTTTTCATGAGTCTCATTAACAGGATCTTCCAGCCTTACCTCGATCGATTTTTCATAGTCTTCATCAACGTCATACTGATTTACTCGACCACTGAGGAGGAGCACACCTACCACATGCAGGTTGTACTGGATACACTCCGAGAGAACCATATTTATGGTAAGCTCTCGAAGTGTCAGTTCCGGATTCGAGAGAATCATTTCTTGGACACGTCATATCAGAGGCTGGAGTTGCATTGGATCCAGCAGAGATCGAAGCAGTACTAGCTTGGGATCCACCCATGAGCGTGACGGAGGTGCAGAGTTTCCTAGTTCTGGCTGGGTATTATCGGAGATTTGTGTCTAACTTCTCCAGAGTTGAGGCACCCACTTTCAGCTTTGATGAAGAATTGGAAACCCTTCGTGTGGTCATATAGATATTAGTAGAGCATTCAGGAGCAGATACAGAAATTGATCAGTGCACCCATCTTGAGGCTACCAGAAGAGGGCGTAGGGTATGTACTTTACTACGACGCATCAGGGACGGGACTCGGGTGTGTCCTGATGTAGGAGCGAGTCGTGATCGCCTATGGTTCATGATAGTTGAGGCCGAATGAGCATAAATATGCTACCTATGACCCGGAGTTAGCAGTAGTGGTCTTTGCCCTGAAGATGTGGCGTCACTATTTGATGGGTGAGCGCTTTACAGCCTATTCTGACCACCAGATTATCAGGAACATCTCCTCGAAGAAGGACCTGAAACTAAGACATCGGTGATGGATCGAGTTCCTCTAGGACTATCACTTTGAGATAGCCTATATTCTTGGGAAGGGGAATGTTGTTGTTGATGCTCTCAGTAGGAGATCGAGAATTCAGCTGCTAGGAGAGGCGACAGAGTAGCTAGTCGCGTTGCAGATATCCTTTGTGGATAGAGATGGAGCAGCTTTTCTATAGTCTCTCACAGCCACTCCTCCACTTCATCAGCAAGTTAGAGTGGAAAAGTGTGGGGATGTTGACTGTGAGACGCGACGTGCTCAGATATATTTAGGGCAGGAACCTGATGTATTTTTTGAAGTAAGGGAGCACGTCATCCTCTTTAGGGGACATACCATGGTACTCGTTGCACAACAGGGGGAGGTTCTGAGGGAGTTCCACACTTCCCATTTAGTCATACATCTAGGAGTAGTGAAGATGTATCAGGACCTCATATGACAGTACTGGTGGCTGGGTATGAAGAAGGAAGTAGTAGAGTTCGTTTCACGATGCCTCACCTGAAAGCAAGTGAAGGTGGAGCACCAGGTACCAGCCAGCTTGGTACAGCCCTTAGAGGTACTAGAGTGGAAGTGGGGTGAGTTATCCATGGATTTAGTGATGGGGATTCCACGTACATCCAGGGGACACGACTCTATCTTTGTGATCGTAGACCGACTCCCCATGTCGTCCCACTTCCTACCAATCAGAGAGTATGGCTCAGTAGAGAGCTTGGGACGCCTCTACATTCATGAGATCATATGTCTTCATGGTGTGCCATTTGTTTATCATTTCTGATCATGATGATCGTTTAACTTCCCGACTATGGAAAGGGTTACGGGAGGCTTTTGGGACACAGCTACGTCTGAGCACCGCCTTTCATCCTCAAACGGACGGTCAGACTGAGAGGACAATTCAGACTCTCAAGGACATGCCTTGTACATGTTTCCTTGACTTTGGTCTTAGGTAGGAGGATCACGTACCCTTGGTAGAGTTTTTGTACAACAACAACTACCACTCCACCATCAGGAAGGCACCATACGAGGCACTGTATGGCCGACCTTACAAATCACCTCTGTGCTGGACTGACCCTGGGGAGTCAGCCCTTGTATGAACAAAGATGGTTTAGGCTAGGAAGGAGAAGGCACAGATTCTCCAGGGGAGTATGAAGAATGCACAGAGCAGACAGAAGTAATATGTTGATAGGAGACGGAGACCATTGGAGTTCGAGGATGGCGACCACGTCCTCTTACGGGTCTCACCTTGACAGGGTCTACAGAGATTTGGCCAGGGCGGAAAGTTATCCTTGTGCTTCATCGGACCCTTCCAGGTCCTCAGCAGAGTATGTGATGTGGCTTACCTCTAGGCCCTTCCACCTCAGTTGCGCCAGGTGCATGAAATCTTCCATGTATCTCAGCTAAGGAGATATGTACACGACCCATCCCACATCAGTGACCACGGGGAGCTGGGCATTGATGACAGGGATACATTTTCAGAAGTCCTAGTAGAGATCGATGATCGACTAGAGCAGGTCATTCATGGACGGTCGATTCCTCTGGTGCGCATTCGCTGGTAGCACGGGAACCTCCAGGAGAGCACTTGGGGGCGGGAGGCTCAAATGCGAGCTTAGTACCCCCAATTGTTTCCCGATTGTGTGTTCTAGATTTACGGGGACGTAAATCCCTGAGGTGGGAGTAATGTAAAGGAAAGATAAATTTCATGGAAAAATGTTTCATAAAAATACTTCGGAATTTTATGAGTCTGCAGTTTCTGACAGCACTTGATTCTGAGGCATGGTGTGCCCAGAATAAATTTATGAAGTTTTGTTCGGGTTCCTTCAGTAAACGTATGTGCGAATTTTCCTATCATTTGAAATGGTGCTCGGAATTGAAATCTGAGGACACCGATGAACATGCAACTCCGGTATTCACTTAAGGGGGCCTTTACAGCAGTTGCGTTATATGCGGGTTGAATGTTAATTTTTGGGGATTTAGATTAAAATAAATAAAATTATAGTACACAAATTTTATTATTTAGTGGCGGTTATTTCTTCCCATGGGGAGTTAGTGGTTGGGACAATACCCACATAAAACCTCATGATAGGATTTAGTGTGGTGGGGCCCACATGAATCCAAACCCTTCACCTTCCCTTAACTCCCCATTAACACCCCCTTATTAATTTGGAAACTCCCCCTCTTTTGTTATGGTGGAGTCTCTCCACCTCCATATCATTATGCTTGCCAACCCAATTAGATTAATGAATTTATTAATTAATTGACACATATCATTTTGAAATAATTTGAATTGCATGGAAAATATTAAAATGAGGAAGCTTTATTAAAATATTTGGTCTTGGAAAATATTTTGGGGTGGGAAAAACCTCTGGAGAATTTGGAGGAGAGTTTCCTTCCTCATCGAAGAAGAACACGAGGAATGATATCCTCCCTTCGATCCGAACAAGATTGTGAGGAATACCTTCATCATTTCATCTTCTTCGCGTCAAGGGAGAATACATCGCTTGAATGGAGTGTCGTCTACGACAACGTTCCGCGACACCCAACCTCTGTGGCGCTTGTCTTCCGTGACTCGTTGACGTGCTCCTCTATTGAATTTGAAGTAGGATGTTTTTATAATTTAATTTGAATAAATTATACCTTTGTTCTTGCTGAATGCGAATGATTGTATATGGCTGATTGTTACCGCCTAACGCGGAGGGCGCGGGTCGATAAAATATGCCTGATGACCCTCCATTATTTATTGATTTTCAATTCACAAAGGGAGGTGGTGGTGAATGGAGGCAGAAGAGAGTGAAGGTGGAGGCCATGTGTTGGCTGCATGAGGAAGAACTGCGGACCGCAAATATGGGCCTCATGTCCGAAAAAGAACCGGCGGACCATAGCCGGCCGACTGGTGTGACTGCCGCGCCCCACGGCGCCCCGCTGCAGAGAACCGCGGCATGCACAGGGCGGGCTGCTAAGGTAGGATAACTGGCCGGCTCATCAGCCGGATGAGCAGAAGGAGATACGCCACATATATGTGTCGTGACGGAGGGAATGAGGCCTGCAACCGCGGGCTGCTCATGACGGGAACACCATCCGGCTTCGGGAAACCACAGAGGGGGGGGGGGCATCGCTTGGCCACCCGGGCCGAGCCGCATTGCCAGCCAGGCCGCACACTTCACCGGGCTGGTCGGACAACAGCCGAGCCGGACCCACCAAAACCGGGTTGACCCGACCCGCCAGCCCACTGTGCTTAACGGGTCGGGACATTTAATATTATATGAGAATAACTTCACAACCGTGCGTCCGATCGACTTTCCATCTGCAGCACTCGGATCCCCGTGACGAGGCGGTCTATACTCTAAGTGAGTATTGGACGACTTTGGAAAATGCTCGGGTTTAGAACGAACGTAATTCCAACCGGGCCCCTAGAATGGAAAAGACAATATCTCTCAGGCCGGGCATCCTTTTGATGCGTCGTCTATCGTGTTGGGTAACATTTGATGAGATGGAACTTCAGGTACATAAAATCTGGACTTTGTGATAATTGATGTGAAGACCCTTTAGCTCGAGGAGCGGATCCTCCCGGAGTCGAGCGTGTTGTGTGCGGGAACCCTAGAGCTGGCTATGACTGCAACCACTACTGTACAGGAATCCTCTGTGGGTTCAACGATGACGACAACTGTACTGAAATCCTCCATGTGTTCGACAGCGATAACTATTGTACTTGTATCCTACGTGGGTCCGACAATTTCATTTATGTTTTAGTATCCTACGTGGGTCCGACAGAGTAGATGGTCTAGTATCCTACGTGGGTCCGAAAGCATAGCTGGTCTAGTATCCTACGTGGGTCCGACAGCTTAGATGAATCAGTGACTACATCTGATCGTCTCTATCTCTATACGAAATATGTATAAATGTGTGAGCTGAGTCTTGACTTTCAATCATTATCATCGATGTGATTGACTTTCTTTCCTGTGTAGAATGGGTTGTGCTTGGGCTTGAGAGTTGGAGTCGAACTATTATTGAAGACTTAGGTATATGTATGTGCATATACCAATGTATGGTTGGTTGATGAACTATGTTTTGTATCTTACTTATTGTTTATCCATAGTGGATATTTCAAGACCTTGCAGGTCTCGGGGTCTCTACTGAGTACCGTTATACTCACCCCTATATGGGTTATGCCCGCACTACATTGTTTTGGATGCAGATGAAGGACATCACTGATCGAGGTAGAGACTTGTAGAGCTGAACGGTACTCGGAGGTGGACCACCTGATGTGACTTACACGAAGCAGACGGATGGACCCGAGGTGTTGAGGAGACCATCTATACCCACCCATGAGGTAGCATTCCCAGAGGACGACTCAGTGGTTGTTGTTTTACTTTACTGCAGTTGTAATAGCTTTTCAGCTGTACTGTACTTACTATTGTGCTTGTATTTCCGGCCCCTTTCTCTTTTCAGCAAATACTTTTGTATACAGTTTTTCTTAGTTCTTAGTTTAGTTGCATACTCGGATGTGTTTATTTACTTTTATAATGTCTATGAATTCCCAGTAATTGGATTTACTCCTTTGATTCTAGTCACCAGCCCCTGGCCTATGGAATTCGGGCTTGGGGTAGTCACGACATGGGCCCCGAGGACGGGTCATGACAGGGTCAGTCCGACTGGGTCGGACCGGGCCCAGACCCGCTACAACCATTTACATATTTTAGTCCGTAACATGGGATATGGGTGTCTGATCATCAAACCGTCTGCAGCGATGTAATTATTGATGCGAGACGGTTCTTTGGGCATATTCCACCTGATGTTCAGATTCATTTGGGGTACAGTCAGTTTGGTTTGAGCCTAAAAACCAACAGGGCCCCTGGAAAGGAAACGCCAAAAACTCATAGATCAACCGTCTCATTGACGCATTTTATGTCACGTTGGGTTTCATATGATGAGACGGAACTATAGGATACATGAACTCGAGACTTCATGGTAGTTGATGTATCAACCCTTGGCTCGAGGAGCAGACCCTCCCGGCATCGATCGTGCTGTGTGTGGAAACCCTTGGGCTAGCTATGACTGAGATGACATGATCCTTCGTGGCTTCAACAACGCCGATACTATACCAGGATCCACCGTGGGTTCGACCCCAATGTCTAATGTACTGGGATCCTCCTTGAGTTCGACAGTGGTGACTTCTGTTCCGGGATCCACCATGGGTTCGACAGTGACAACTTTTGTACCAGGATCCTACGTGGGTTTGACATAGGAGAGGATTCAAATCCTACATCTAATCAACTCTACCGCTTTTCATGTGTTCTATACCTATGTGATCTGAGTCTTGTCTTTCAATAATTAACATCGAGGTGATTGACTTTACTTCCATTGTAGACTGGTTTATGCCTGGGCACGAGGGTTGGTGTCGGACTGTGACTTGTAACTTAGGTATAAGTATGAGCATATAACTATGTAGGGATTGTTGATACTTCGAGATTGTATCATACTATTGTGGATTATCCTTAGTGGATTCTGGGGATGTTACTTGATACTACCCCCCCATGAATAAAATCTTGGTTTTAGCTAAGTCAATGACTTTCGTGTTTTCCTCAAGATTGAGACGGGTTATTAAATAACAAAGGTATTATGTATGGGCATATACCTATGTAAGGGTTATCCATTGGCTCCGTACTTTGGGGATATCCTTGTTGGATTTTGTGAATCGATGTGGTTATTAGTATCCCTACTGAGTATCGTTATACTCACCCCAGCACGGGCTATACCTGCACCTCGTTGTGTTGGATGCAGACGACAGATAGCGCAGACGTAGTCTGATAGCGCCAGGACTGGACGATACTCGGAGGAGGACCTTACGACGTATCAGTACATGGTGGAGTCTGACAGATGTGGAGTGTTGTGGAGGCCATCTGTACCTACCCTTCTGGTAGGAACCCCGGAGGATGATCCAAGAGCTTCCAGACACCCTCCAGCTGTTTGTCCATTTTCAGTTGTACATGCTTTCAGTTGTATTTGTACTTTACAGTTTTTCTTGTAATCTGGCCCCCAATTTCTTTTAGTACACTTGTTATACAACTTTTAATTAGTATTTTCTTCCACTTGTACTCTGGTTGGGTGTGTTTATGATTTATAAAGGCAATTCCTTCCCGGTTTTAGGTAATTACGCCTTTGGTTCTAGTCGTGAGCCCTGTCCTATGGACGACGGGCTTGGTGTAGTCACGATACGAGCCCCAGGGGATGGGTCGTGAAAAATTTGTATAAGAGGATTCGGTTCTACCACAGAACTCAGGACTCTGGACATACTTTTCTGTGAATCAATAGTTTTGAGAGTATTGAGTGTGGTTTTAATTTTAAGGGGTCCATTGTTGGTGCAGTGACCGACGTATTCATACACCAGGACCGTGACATTGGATTTCCAACATAGTGCAAGAAAAAACTTATTGTGAGTGTGTTTTATAGAGTCTTCTTTGTAAAATCTTTGAGTCAGCTCACCAGGTATAACATATTAACTATGGTGCATCTGTTCCTTTTGTGGTTGTCGTTGGGTAGACAACCAGCTAGGGTTTCTGAGAGAGTACTCGATGATGGCCCACTGAGCAACAAGGCTCTGGTGGAGGGCCCTCTTACTATTGGTACCGTCAGGTGGTGCATGAGTAGCAGCACCACCCGTTGGGTAGTAGATGCCACCAGCCGCATTGGAGGATGGTGCACGCCCACTGAGAGTGATGCACATGCTCCAGCAGCAGAGGTCTCTGAGGTTACGAGGTTAGACAGATTCCCAGGAAGAAGAGTTCTGGATGGAGGAGTTTACTAGAGTTTTTCCACCAAGTTGAGACACTAGTAGAGAAGATGTTGACCTTAGCTACTAATATTTTTCATTAAGAGACCATAAGGATGGTCCACATATTTTTGAGGTTTCGGTACTTGGACCGTTTTCTAATATGGTACCTTTGGGAAGTGTGCCAACTATATCACTGCTTTTGGCCAGAATACACTACTGGTGGTACCTATAGAGGACACTTGAAGGTTTAGTTCCTTGAATGTGTTTCAGAATCAGATATCCCTCAAGTTTGGAGGTGAGCCCGACCCACAGGCGGCTGGGAACTGACTTGAGGAGGTGACAGAGAGTTTTCTAGAGCTTATACAGTTTCGGCCGAACAACATGTCGGTGGTTGAGTGTTCATCGAGGCGTACCTAACATTCGTGGTACTCTATGAATATGATGCGAACAATGCTTTAGAACTCAGACCTATGAGAGAGGTGTGTTTAAGGATATCCAACCATCACTTTTTTCTCTATGAATTCCTACATATCTTAGGGTGATAGAGAGAACTTTTGTGGTTGAATGTTCATTGGATGAGTGGATATAGTCAGTGCATGTTAGCAGTTGGATAGCATGAAACTAGCACAAGTCTCAGAATCTTAAGGGAGTAAAATGTTTCGAGAAGTTGAAGTGTTAAGGATAGATGAATCTGCAGGGCATCAAACATGGATGCGGATCTAGGAGAGCAGCATGAGGTGGTGATCATTTATACCTTTTACAACCACCCACCATTGTAGTCCCCGCTAGGCTCATGGAGATGAAGGTCAGGGAAAATGAATAGATTCATGCGGTCAAGGAGTGTGACCCAAGGACTCTAGGATATATTTGAGTTACGGTCTGCGTCTACTACTAGCTGCCACATAAATAGACATAGGTACTAATCATTTCTTCCTTCCATGAATCTTGTCCCAAACATTGAGTTTCCAGTTAAGCCATTGACTGGATCCTCACGTCTGGAGATACCTTTGGAAGGATACTTGATAATCACACACACGCCGATGGTGTGATCTGAACATTGAGGTGAGAGTTTCGGTTAGAACCTCTTGGTTCCAGAATCAAGGCCTTACGACAATAGTTTTTGGTATGGACTGGGCAACCACAGTTCATACACAGATTGACTGTATTAGGAAAAAAGGTTGTGGGTTATACACAACATTGGTATGAGGATTTCCTTAGTCGGTGAAAAAGGAAACCCGAGCAGAACAGGTTAAACTCATGCATAAGAGGGTGCAGTCGATCGCTCATGAGTCGGCTAGCCTTACCCTCGTCGTAGTAGGAGTGTTGAGTTTTCAGTTCCAAACAAGACTGTCCGAACATGGGGACATCTTTTCAAAAGATGTTTCCAGGATAACCCCCCCCCCCCCCAAAGGGGGAGAGACGTATTCTTTAGCTAGATTTGCAGTAGATCTCCTGAAGATTGAAGCGATACATGCTTGGGAGCCTCCCAGGAGTGTGACGGAGGTACAGAGTTTCCTGGGTTTGGATGGATACTATCAATTATACGTACATGGCTTCTCCAAAGATTGAGAAGCCTATCTATAGTCTCAGAGAATCACTCCTCCACTTCATCAGGAAGTTTGGGAGGCACAGCGTGGGAACGCTGACTGCGAGACACAACATGCAGAGATATTAACTAGGCAGGCACCTGATTGATTTTAGGAAGGTAGTAAGCATGCCATTCTTTTTAGAGGATGTACCATGATACCAGTTGCAATTTAGTACGATGTGTTGATGGTGTTACACACATATGCTTTAGCAGTACATCCATGAGTGGCGAAGATGTATTAGGACCTTCAATAACAGCACTGGTGTCCAGATATGAAGAAGGGAGTAACAGAGTTTGTCTCACGATGCCTCACTTGTCAATAAGTGAAGGTAGAGCCCCAGGTTCCAGAAGGCCTGGTTCAACCCCTAGAGGTCCCAAAGTTGATGTGGGACGAGATATCCATGGCTTTCGTGATGGGTCATCCACGTACATCCAGAGGACACGACTCTATCTGGGTAATCGTAGACTAACTCACCAAGTCGGCCCACTTCTTACCGATCATAGAGCAGGGCTCAGTAGAGATCATGGGATGCCTTTACGTACCAGAAATCGTATGGCTTCATGATGTGCCATCAATTCTCGTCTTCGATTGAGATTCTCATTTCAATTCCCGGATACGGAAGGGGTTGTAGGGGTATTTTAGGACGTAACATCGATTGAGCCCCGCCTTCAATCCTCAGATATATGGTCAGACTGAGATGACCATTCAGACTCTCGATGACATATTCTGTTCATGCTTCATCGACTTTGGTCGCAGTTGGGAGGATCAATTACCCTTGTTAGAGTTTGTGTACAACAATAGCTACCACTCCACCCTCGGGATGACACCTTACGAGTCATTGTACGACCGAACATGCAGATTGCCTCTGTGCAGGACTGACCCAGGGGAGTCAGCACTTGTAGAATTAGAGATGGTGTAGGATATGATGGAGAAGGTGTAGATCATCATGGAGTGGATGAAAACTGCACGGAGCAGGTAGATGTTCTATGCTGATAGGATATAGAGACCACTAAAGTTTGAGGATGGTGACCACGTCTTTCTAATGGTATCAACTCAAAGAGGTCTATGGAGATTTGGTCGAGGCCGCAAGTTATATCTACAAATCATCGGACCGTTCCAAGTCCTCAGCAGGGTAGGCAAGGAGGCGTACTGCTTGGACTTTCCACCACAGTTTCACCGGGTGAAGGACGTCTTCCACGTATCTCAAATGAGGAGATACGTGCATGGCCCATCCCACTTCCTCGACCATGGGGAGCTGGACATTGATGATGGGGACAATTCCATGGAGGATCGAGTGGAGATTGAGGATCAACAAGAGTGGGTCCTGTGTCGATGGCTGATACCTCTGGTGCGCATTCGCTGGTAGCATGAGAACCTCTAGAAAAGCGCATGGGAGCTGGAGGCTCATATGCATGCTCAGTACCCCCTTTTGTTACATTAGTGTGAGTTGTAGCTTATGGGGATGTAAACCCCTGAGGTGAGGAGAATTTAAAGACTAGAAAATCAATGATTTTTTTAAAATATGTGGGAATTTTACGAGTCTGCGGTTTCTGACGACACCGAATTCCGAGGCCTAGTGTGCCCAGAATCAATTTCTGAAGTTCTGTTCAGGTACGTTCAATATACATATGAGCGTGATTTCATATCTTTTGAACTGGTGCTCGGAATTAAAATAAGAGGGCATCGTTGAACTCGAAACGCCGGTAATCTCTTAAGGATACCTTTACCACCGTTGCGTCTTTATGTGAGTGGAAGTTAAATTTTTGGGTTTCTAAATAAAAATAGATAAAAATATATGTCGCATATTTTTATTATAATAGTAGTTAAAACCTCCAAGGAGAGGTTGGTGGTGGGGCCACCGGCACATAACCTCCCTTGGGAGGATGTTATAAGGTGGGGCCCACACAAGCATCAAACCCTCTTACCCCCCCTTTACCCCTTGGAACTCCAAATTTAATTTTGAACCTTCCACCTTCCCTCATAATGGTGCCAACACACCTAAATTTTAATTAATGCCATAATTAATTTATCTATTCAAAATCTTTTAAAATTCAAGCCAACAGAAAAATAATAGACAAAGCCTATTGTTTTATTTTTTTTGGTGATTCTCTTTAGTGGAGCTTTGGGAGAACTCTTGGGAGAACGACATCCTCCCAACGAAGAACGCTCCTCATATCTGAAGAACGCTTCTCATCTCTGAAGAATGACGAACACCATCCTCGATCTTTGACTAAGCTAAAAAAGAAGGAGTCGTCCGTAAAGATTTCTGACGACGCTTCTTCATTGGACGCTCCCCAACATCAATGAAATGATGCCATCGTCAACAAAAAATCGTCGATTCAATATAGGGGTTTGTTTGGATTAAGTTAAAACCTTGTTCCTCGTTATTTATTATGGTTCGTTGATAGACACTTGCTGTCAACAATGGGGAGGGCATGGGCCAAACAAACACAGGCCAACGTCCCTCCATTGGTTCTTGTTTGTTTGACGATGGAGGCGGACCACGGGAGAAGCGGGCGGCATGAGGGTCGCCCGAAAGGGCATGGCGCCGTCGCGCCACGCAAAGAAAAGCCACGGCCAGGTGGGCCGCGACAGAGCCGGAGGGGCACGGTGCCGTTGCACCGTGCCGGTGAAGGACCGCAGCCAGGAGGCCCGCGGCGGATGGAAGCGGCGTGACTCCATCGCGATGTGCCAGAGGAAGGGGGCCACGGTGGACGAAGACGACATGACACCGTTGCACCGCGACGGAGAAGACCCGCGGCCAAAGGCCGCAGCGGATGGAGGACGGCCAGCTGAGCTGGCCGCCAGAGATTCCCCACAAGGTGGGACCCGATGGCTCCCGCAGTTCCTTTGGAAGCCGGGGGTGAGCGCCCCCCCCCCCCCCCCCCCCCGCGGTGTGGCTAGATGGGCCACGTAGCCGGCCAGCCGGCCAGGCCCTGTGGCCAGCCTGCCGCGGCCCTCCTGGCCGCGGTACATAAAAAATGCCAGTTATAATGGAAAAGAATATTTATAATGATATTTACATTTATATGGAGGAATTAAATTTTTTTAAATGAATTGGTAGTTTAATCATTAACAAGTCACCAGATATAGTAGGAAATAAAGGAAATGATTGATGGGGATTCGTCCAACACAATGAAGAAAAACTCAGATTGACAATTTAATGATTAAAAATTCATTCGATCCTCTAGTATCATTTTTCAAAATGTTTGATCGTCATGGATTCAATTCATATTGACTTATTTGTATGTTTATCGTATTATAATTTCTTTCTAAAACAACTCAAATTCGTTGTGAAAAGGAAGAACAAAACCATGAAATATCTCATTGATGTTGAAACCACTCTCAATGTTACAAAAGGTTAATAGACATAGATTCATAATACTGGTTGTTCATCACATATGTTTATAGAATTTTTTTTATTAAAAAATTTGAATGATTCAAATGAATTGATAGTGACATTTGGAAATGATGATTCCCTTAGAATCAACTATATTAGATCATATGTTATTGGAAAATAGTTAAAATATAGGAGAACCTTATTTTTTGTTGTTCTAGAACAAATAAAATTATGTGTTACATGTTATTATGATGAAGTAGTGAAATTTTGTTTCTGAATAAATGGATTCATTTCCAATTCCTATAATATGGTAATGATCATTCAATATGTAAATTGAAAAAGTGAAACTTTTTTCAAGAATGTGATGGGCATAGTTCATGATATCTAAGAATTATGGAATAAAAATAATAGTGGCGAAATTTTTTATAACATATATGATACATGAATATGACCATTCTACAAATGAGAGAATGTATTCATGATATTCATAAAATGAAAATCATAAGGGACTGTTTTTGAACCATATTTTATGAATTAAAACTTACAAACATAGTACATATGGACGTTCAATGCATTTAACACATCCCTAGGAAATTATAAATTATGACATGTACTAGTCCATGTGAATGAAATAAACAAAAATATATATGTACATTATTTAATTTTTTGATGATTTTACCCAAATCACGTGAATTATTATTTTTTGAAAAATAATTCTATGGTTTTAATAGTTTATTCTTACAAAGACCCGTAATTTTTAATTTTTAATGTTGTAGTTGTTTAGATGAGGTTAAGGGAGGATTCAATAGTGGTTACTGATATATGTTAACTACATGGGTGGTTCATGATGTGAAAATATAATTCACAATGTCATTTCATAATTGGTTGAGAAGCCATGAATTTTAGTATAAGTTCAAGTGGTATAGGTTTTTAAAAAATCATGAGATAAATCAATTTCACAACATGACATACTATATCCTAGAAGACATCACTCTGCAAATATGTAATTCATGAGATGAGGGAGGTGAATTATAGCATATTTAAAAATATGATGTTCAATTTAATTCTATCTTTTTTCATCTAATGACTTAACTATTGTGAAAACACTAGAAATTTATGGATGATCTTATATCCCCATTATAACTTTATTAATACTTGGTTTCCATAGGTTAATTATTAATAATATAAGAAGAGATCTAAATTGTATCCCCATGTTACATTTTTTTCATGGATTCCCAGTGGTGATATTTTCTATTGGAGAAACATTTGGGATTTATTTTGATGATCACATAGTGTGATCCTGGTTGTTTTCTTATTTTCAGCATATATTTGGGGATTCTATGTGGATTCTAATTCTCTTTATCAAGTCCAGTGAATATAAAATATGTAACACCCCAAGATTTCATAGTGTGTTATTTCTTCAAAATAATTTAATAACATGCACTACACGCAACACCGAGTTCAATTGCACCATGACTTACCAAAAAAAAGCCATTAAAAGAGGTCATGAATAGTATTAACTAAATTTTAAACTTTATAATTTTAGAATCCATATTATGAGTTTCTTAGTCATAATGCAAGAACAGATTCATTTTCAGTATTTCACTTTTATCAACTTTTGATAGTGAAACCTTTTTAAATACAATATTTTAAACTTTTTGACTAAATGGAGACATCAAAAAATTTAAAATGAAACTTCCCAAGCTTCCACGGTACGCTTTCCTTTGAATAAAACAGTAGCGTGTGTTGTACGCAACTTCGAGTTTTAACACACACCACAACCAATCAAACTGGCCGTTATGAATAGTAATACCTAAATTTTGAAATTATATATATTTTGTATTTTTAAATGGACTTCATTTTTGGATTCGGAATATCGAATTTAGCCTAAGGTGAAATTTTGGTACTTTTCGGATAACTTTCATATTTTGATGAATAGTGAAAATTAATAAATTTTAATTAAAAAAAACTTTTTTAATCAAAATAATTAATAGTGATAAATTGCGAATTTGAGTGGTTTTAAAGTATATTTAGAATAGATTTTTACCATTTAATATAATGTTGGTCATTGGACATAATTTTACAATTAAACCGAACATAAACAAGTTTCAATCTTTTGATAGTTATTACCTCTTAAAAACACGCTTTTTGTTTTGACAGCGGGAATTAATTTTAAATTAATTTCTGCCACTTCTGTGTTTTGAATTTAGAAAAATGGATTCCATATTTGGAATCAGGATGTCCAAATTGTGTAAATAGGTTATTTTTATTTTTAGACATTTTGAATAATTACTGTGGTAAATATTTTATTTACCATGGTTAAGGGTAAATCCGGTAAATAAGGGTTAAAAAATAATATTATAATAATACAAAATTAACCTAAAACGTGTCCTAACCTTATTGGTGGACACATACCCGACCATGAGAATCCTTGGGTCAATTTGGGGACCCCTTGGAGCCACTTGTATGTGGTAGGGACACTTTATATTAATAAAGTTAAAATAAAAATAAAAATGGCATAAGCTTACATCTTTTAGAAGAACAATTTTTACATAGGGTTAGACATGTTGGATTTTCGATTATAAATATTCATTAGAAAGCTAAAAAGATTTCCGACATAATGATATTTTATTTATAATTTTTAGACATCAAATAATTTAAATTATGAATGACACAATAATGATGCAATGTTTACCTCATTAATAAATCATTTAAATAAATAAGATTATAATGATTAAAATATTATCTAAAACCTGTCCAATTATTATTGGTTGATGTTATTTAGAATATTAGTCATCTTATCGTCGACCTCAATGATTTTTGGACTATTATAAACCGAATATAATTATATTATAAAGTAATACTTTCACACTTTCCTAAAGAGCCCCTCCTCTCCCTTATAAAAGGAGACCACTTCTACTCATTCCTCACACCTCTCAAGCCACTTGGCTCGTTCAAACTCTGCCCAAATAAGCTCCCCACATCCCTCTACTCCTCCTTGAAGCTTCCCCTTAGGTAGAAACCATTTCAAGAAGTCCTTTGGTTCCAACCAAAGTGAGTTACCTAAATTAAAGGTAACGATTTCTCTTAAATTATTTTCATTTATTTTTCTTCTTCAACCCCCAAAATATTTTTATTTCCTTTCTTTTGTAACAACACCAGTATCCTCAATATACTAGGATGTTGTTATAAGAAGGATTCAAACTACACATACACACAACTCCATCTAATGGATGATGAACATACTGTTTCTGTGGATGGCAAACTAACGCCTCACGAAACGATGATTGTTCAAATACATCTTACCGCCTCTCATGGTGGCCATTATGATGGCACTGTAATTAAATATGATATTAATGATATATATTTTATATATAAGCTTCTGTAATTCCATTTTATTTCATACCATTATTCGTTTCATGTTGTATATACATACGATAATTTCATTTGAGGAAGTGCGGACTACCGCCCCCTTAAAATGATATGACTCGTTCATACCACACATGGAACGTATAAAGGATGGTGTTAATGAACTTAAGTAACATGTATAAAATATTATATTATACTGGAATATATACCTATGTATCATTTGTATTCGATTCTTTTAAAATAAAAATTAAATGGAAGTAGCGTTCGTGCGTACGTACGGACTACCCTCTCCACGAACGCGATGAGATTCATTCTCCATCGTATCCATTCAAGTATAATTATCATTTGATGATTTAAAAATGATGTTTAAGGACTTGATACCATTCTGGATTTGAATAATATACAACTTATCCTTTACAAACATGTCTTACGTAACAAAACATACAAAAGCAAACAAGTAAGTTCACACCCGAAACAGCGATAATACTAAGATATTATTATCAAATCAATATTAAAAGATCATATATGATATCATATTAATGTATATGATTCTTGTATAATTTAATAACAATTATTTCACCATTATACAGGAGGTTAACCTACCCCAACCAAGGAAAAGTACAAGGTAAGGGTTATTTCACAATCTCTTCATTATCCGAGGTTGTTTATACGTAATAATCTACTGGGATCTCTTTATCATCCACATCCATGTTTCTTAAAAATGTATTTCAAAACATTTTTACTATTTACTAAAATATGAGTTAAAGTCATTTATACCCTTTTTGACTTTTATAAGTGGTTTATAAAGGAATCTTTCCGTCATTTTCAAAACAAGGTCCTTTTTAACTTTTTCGACAGAATTGAGGTAAGAATGTTTTTTTAACTTTTACGGCGGGTGCGGTTATTTTACGCCGCTATAAAATCTTCAAAGGTTTCCTTACAAGCTTATAAGAATATTTTCAAAGAAAATGTTTTATTTTATATGGATCTTAAATGATTTCAAAATAAAAGGAGATATTTCTTTAAAAAAGAATTTTGATTTCATCTATGTCAACATCCTTTGATAGATTTTAAGATTATTTGAAGTTGATTTATTATGATACAAAAATTCTATATTGTATTGAAGGTTTTGTGATATGTTTGACTATGGATGTGCTATTTTTATACCATTCATAGTTTATGGTGAAATTATTGACATTTCGTATGCTAGTTTTAATACGAATGTTTATGTTATGTTTAAACCTTTTCATATGGGAATGCATTGGACTTAATAAGTGACGGGTGGAGCCCGCTATAGCTCCTCGATGCATCGGTAGGTCTCATGAGACAAAATAGTGTCTTGGCACAAGGCCTTGACAAAATCTTATTTGTAGTCTTGGCACGAGGCCTTGACTATGTGGTTATGATAGTCTGGCATTATGCATTCCAACATTATGAAAGTGGTTATTGATTTTTGCATGTGATTATTCGATTAGTAGAATATCCATGTGAATAAGTAAATGGCATTATTTCATTTTTACATTTTCCATACTATGTTGAAGTTCATGTTTAAAAGGCTTTTGTTTTAGTAATGAATTGCCTTAAATGTTTATTCTTATTTATGATAGTTTACGCTATATTGTTATCCTTACTGGGAATTTGAGCTCACCCCTTTTCTATGTTTTATTTTTCCCAGGATTGGAAGAAGTAAGTTATGAATGACCTGCAGGGATTTTATGAGGGGTTAATAGTGTGGATTGTGGAAACATTATGTTGTTGTATTAGTTTTTCATTTTATGATGTAATGTAAAACTTATGAATATATCTAGTGTTTCCAAGGCTACTAAACCAATCGGTCTTTCGAGATTTGATCTTTCTTGTGATCATGCGAATGTTATGCAATAATGCACCGACTCTGGGTAACTAGGGTCGGGGCGTTACAGTTGGTATCAGAGGAAGTTTAGTAAAAACCTTGGAAACTAGATTTAGATAAACTCTGATTAGAGCACGTAGACCTAAGATGAACTTTGAGGATTAGTGTAGAAGAACTTCCGAGAATTTTGGTATTGAAGAGATTTTGTGAGTTTTCCGAGCAATACATCCCTGTCTGGATACGAGCAGGTAGAGACGGCTCTGGCAGAGATGTACCTAGGGGTAAAACCCGAAAACACCGCTTTGAGCAAGACTCGAATGGGAACTGGTGCACGACAACGGGCCTTGCTGCACTCTTGGTTACGACACTCCCGGGGGATATGCTTAGGATAACTCTCATTTTCTTTACAAATCATTATGAAGGGTTTATGAGTATATACTTTCTCAAAGAAAACATTTTTATGATTATGGATTATATCCATAAATAGTTCAATTTATGTTAAGTGTTTTATAAGTATGGGATTATGTATTTTGATTCATAAACTGATCTAGTTTATGCCATTGTTTAGAAATGGAGCCCAGTAGAAGGAATGAGAACTCCAGAAATACACATGATTCAAAGAGAAGGAAGGATCATATCTTTTATGGTCTTAAGCTAGAATTTATAAGAGAAATAGTCTCCCATGTATTATCATCATATGAAGAAATAATATCATGTGTTGATAAGATAAGTAAAGAGTTTACTGAGTCCTATGGCTTTGAAGGGAATCAAGAGAAGAAAAGGATGGAAGAGAGAAAGATGGATAAAGGGAAAAGGGAAAAGAAGAATTTTCCCATATGTGGTAACTGTGGAAAGAAACACCCTGGAACTTGCCTGAAAGGAATGGGAGTTTGTTATAAGTGTGGAGGAAAAGGGAACAAAGTACGTGACTGCAAGGGTAAGAAAATGGTTTTAAATGTACAATGCTTCATTTGCACGGAGTTTGGACACTACGTGAACCTATGTCCCAGTCATCAGACTATGCCGCAAATGATGTTATTGGATAATAATCAAGTTATGATACTACCACAGATGAAGAGGAATGATTAGAGTTCTTATGTTGATTATGTCAATTGAGTGTTGTATCAACAATGTACTTGTTACAACAATCATGGAGTATATAAGGATTGTACTGCAGTACTATTTCATTAAGGACTTGAGATTTTTTGGAACAAAGAAAAGTGACTCAATAGCAGGATAAATTTTTGGAAAATATATGGTTGAGAGAATGATAAATCATAATATAGTTCTGATACTAAGGTAGTGATTTTGGAATAATATGTGATTGTTTTGGATAAATTATATTGGATATTCTTGACTACCCTGGAACTGATTAATGATATTCCATCATTGTTGGGGTTTAAAACATTTTTGGATTAATGAAGTATATCCAGCTTTCTATATGGAATAAGGGAGCATGAATGTAATCAATAAGGAATATGGTAATTCAGGATGTTTCGGTGTATTAAAAGAATACATGATGAAGGTATTCATATGCTATTACGGGGTAAAAAGGTTCTACATTATGTTTACCTTACTTATAAATGTTGGACTGTGAGTTTGGATAGAAGTATATTGGATAGTTCTAGTTTAGATTATTTTGGATTGCCATAAAAGGACAACCCGGAGGTCGGGCGGCAACCCGTCGCGTCCGGCAAGGCTGCGAGACTTGAACCCGCAACCGAAGGGCGACAAGGGTGTATCACCTACCATGGGCCCACGAGATGTCCTGGATTAAATGATGTAGTTTTTATTAAAAGATCTTGTAGATGAATTATAAATTCGTTTATTTTGGAACCCTATACGAATAGTGTAAATAGAATTTTTTTTTACATTCTATTATCTTTTAGAGTGAAAGATGAGTTTGTGGTAGAAATTTATTAATGGATAAAACTCTAATTATAAAGTATGTATATCTCCTTATGATCTTAGCCAATCTCATAAATAAATTCTTCAACATTAAGAAAAGCAACTTAGAACAAAAATGTTTTCCTAGATGGTACCTTAAATCATCACTAATTTATGGCTTTGGGATTGTTGGCCTTTTCATAGCCATGTTCTCTACCACTCTCCATCAGTTAATTGATGGTTAGATTTCTCTTCCATATCCATATTTTCCTACATGGAACCCTAGTATGTGTTATTTTCGGTAATCTTCATACTTTCGACTCTTTATTTTAAATAGAGGCCTCGTTAATTCATTTTTCGATGTGGGATTTCAACTAAGATATTTTGAAACGTCAAAAATGTGTTATCCCAATACCCTATATTTTGTTGAACCGATGGTACTTAAAATCATCATAGATTGATGAGTTTAAGGACCTCAATTATACACTTGTTTGTGATTGATGACCTCAATCACTACCTATAAATATTTACGTTTTTCCTCCAATTATATATCTCTAATTACCACCAATGTTCTCCTGATCGAGATCATAATTTGGTGGTGACCCTTTCATTTCTCTTTTCCTCATATTAAGACTAAATTTTAGTAACCCAATTTCCGATGTGGATTTTCCCACAAATATATTATCTATTTTCAACCTTTTATTTTCGAAGAACAATTTCAAATTGCGAGGACGCAATTTATTGAAGGAGGGGAGAATGTAGCACCCCAAGATTTCATAGTGTGTTATTTCTTCAAAATAATTTAATAACTTGCACTACACGCAACACCGAGTTCAATTGCACCATGACTTACCAAAAAAAATCCATTAAAAGAGGTCATGAATAGTATTAACTAAATTTTAAACTTTATAATTTTAGAATCCATATTATGAGTTTCTTAGTCATAATGCAAGAACAGATTTATTTTCAGTATTGCACTTTTATCAACTTTTGATAGTGAAACCTTTTTAAATACAATATTTTAAACTTTTTGACTAAATGGAGACATCAAAAAATTTAAAATGAAACTTCCCAAGCTTCCACGGTACGCTTTCCTTTGAATAAAACAATAGCGTGTGTTGTACGCAACTTCGAGTTTTAACACACACCACAACCAATCAAACTGGCCGTTATGAATAGTAATACCTAAATTTTGAAATTATATATATTTTATATTTTGAAATGGACTTCATTTTTGGATTCGGAATATCGAAAGCCTAAGGTGAAATTTTGGTACTTTTTGGATAACTTTCATATTTTGATGAATAGTGAAAATTACTAAATTTTAATTAAAAACAACTTTTTTAATCAAAATAATTAATAGTGCTAAATTGTGAATTTGAGTGGTTTTAAAGTATATTTAGAATATATTTTTACCATTTAATATAATTTTGGTCATTGGACATAATTTTACAATTAAACCGAACATAAACAAGTGTCAATTTTTTGATAGTTATTACCTCTTAAAAACACGCTTTTTGTTTTGACATCGGGAATTAATTTTAAATTAATTTCTGCCACTTCTGTGTTTTGAATTTAGAAAAATGGATTCCATATTTGGAATCAGGATTTCCAAATTGTGTAAATAGGTAATTTTTATTTTTAGACATTTTGAATAATTACTGTGGTAAATATTTTATTTACCATGGTTAAGGGTAAATCCGGTAAATAAGGGTTAAAAAATAATATTATAATAATACAAAATTAACCTAAAACGTGTCCTAACCTTATTGGTGGACACATACCCGACCATGAGCATCCTTGGTAAATTTGGGGACCCCTTGGAGCCACTTTTATGTGGTAGGGACACTTTATATTAATAAAGTTAAAATAAAAATAAAAATGGCATAAGCTTACATCTTTTAGAAGAACAATTTTTACATAGGGATAGACATGTTGGATTTTAGATTATAAATATTCATTAGAAAGATAAAACGATTTCCTACATAACGATATTTTATTTATAATTTTTAGACATCAAATAATTTAAATTATGAATGACACAATAATGATGTAATGTTTACCTCATTAATAAATCATTTAAATAAATAAGAATATAATGATTAAAATATTATCTAAAACCTATCCAATTCTTATTGGTTTATGTTATTTATAATATTAGTCATCTTATCTTCGACCTCAATGATTTTTGGACTATTATAAACCGAATATAATTTTATTATAAAGTAATACTTTCACACTTTCCTAAAGAGGCCCTCCTCTCCCTTATAAAAGGAGACCACTTCTACTCATTCCTCACACCTCTCAAGCCACTTGGCTCGTCCAAATTCTGCCCAAATAAGCTCCAAACATCCCTCTCCTCCTCCTTGAAGCTTCCCCTTAGGTAGAATGCATTTCAAGAAGTCCTTTGGTTCCAACCAAAGTGAGTTACCTAAATTAAAGGTAACGATTTCTCTTAAATTATTTTCATTTATTTTGCTTCTTCAACCCCCAAACTCTTTTTATTTCCTTTCTTTTGTAACAACACCAGTATCCTAAATATACTAGGATGTTGTTATAAGAAGGATTCAAACTACACATACACACAACTCCATCTAATGGATGATGAACATACTGTTTCTGTGGATGGAAAACTAACGCCTCACGAAACGATGATTGTTCAAATACATCTTACCGCCTCTCATGGTGGCCATTATGATGGCAATGTAATTAAATATTATATTAATGATATATATTTTATATATAAGCTTCTGTAATTCAATTTTATTTCATACCATTATTCGTTTCATGTTGTATATACATACGATAATTTCATTTGAGGAAGTGCGGACTACCGCCCCCTTAAAATGATATGACTCGTTCATACCACACATGGAACGTATAAAGGATGGTGTTAATGAACTTAAGTAACATGTATAAAATATTATATTATACTGGAATATATACCTATGTATCATTTGTATTCGATTCTTTTAAAATAAAAATTAAATGGAAGTAGCGTTCGTGCGTACGTACGGACTACCGTCTCCACGAACGCAATGAGATTCATTCTCCATCGTATCCATTCAAGTATAATTATCATTTGATGATTTAAAAATGATGTTTAAGGACTTGATACCATTCTGTATTTGAATAATATACAACTTATCCTTTACAAACATGTCTTACGTAACAAAACATACAAAAGCAAACAAGTAAGTTCACACCCGAAACAGCGATAATACTAAGATATTATTATCAAATCAATATTAAAATATCATATATGATATCATATTAATGTATATGATTCTTGTATAATTTAATAACAATTATTTCACCATTATACAGGAGGTTAACCTACCCCAACCAAGGAAAAGTACAAGGTAAGGGTTATTTCACAATCTCTTCATTATCCGAGGTTGTTTATACGTAATAATCTACTGGGATCTCTTTATCATCCACATCCATGTTTCTTAAAAATGTATTTCAAAACATTTTTACTATTTACTAAAATATGAGTTAAAGTCATTTATACCCTTTTTGACTTTTATAAGTGGTTTATAAAGGAATCTTTCCGTCATTTTCAAAACAAGTTCCTTTTTAACTTTTTCGACAGAATTGAGGTAAGAATGTTTTTTTAACTTTTACGGCGGGTGCGGTTATTTTACGCCGCTATAAAATCTTCAAAGGTTTCCTTACAAGCTTATAAGAATATTTTCAAAGAAAATGTTTTATTTTATATGGATCTTAAATGATTTCAAAATAAAAGGAGATATTTCTTTAAAAAAGAATTTTGATTTCATCTATGTCAACATCCTTTGATAGATTTTAAGATTATTTGAAGTTGATTTATTATGATACAAAAATTCTATATTGTATTGAAGGTTTTGTGATATTTTTGACTATAGATGTGCTATTTTTATACCATTCATAGTTTATGGTGAAATTATTGACATTTCGTATGCTATTTTTAATACGAATGTTTATGTTATGTTTAAACCTTTTCATATGGGAATGAATTGGACTTAATAAGTGACGGGTGGAGCCCGCTATAGCTCCTCGATGCATCGGTAGGTCTCATGAGACAAAATAGTTTCTTGGCACAAGGACTTGACAAAATCTTATTTGTAGTCTTGGCACGAGGCCTTGACTATGTGGTTATGATAGTCTGGCATTATGCATTCCAACATTATGAAAGTGGTTATTGATTTTTGCATGTGATTATTCGATTAGTAGAATATCCATGTGAATAAGTAAAGGGCATTATTTAATTTTTTCATTTGCCATACTATGTTGAAGTTCAAGTTTAAAAGGCTTTTGTTTTAGTAATGAATTGACTTTAATGTTTATTCTTATTTATGATAGTTTACGCTATATTGTTATCCTTACTGGGCATTTGAGCTCACCCCTTTTCTATGTTTTATTTTTCCCAGGATGGGAAGAAGTAAGTTATGAATGAACTGCAGGGATTTTATGAGGGGTTAATAGTGTGGATTGTGGAAACATTATGTTGTTGTATTAGTTTTTCATTTTATGATGTAATGTAAAACTTATGAATATATCTAGTCTTTCCAAGGCTACTAAACCAATCGGTCTTTCGAGATTTGATCTTTCTTTTGATCATGCGAATGTTATGCAATAATGCACCGACTCTGGGTAACTAGGGTCGGGGCGTTACAGTTGGTATTAGAGGAAGTTTAGTACAAACCTTGGAAACTAGATTTAGATAAACTCTGATTAGAGCACGTAGACCTAAGATGAACTTTGAGGATTAGTGTAGAAGAACTTCCGAGAATTTTGGTATTGAAGAGATTTTGTGAGTTTTCCGAGCAATACATCTCTGTCTGGATACGAGCAGGTAGAGACGGCTCTGGCACAGATGTACCTAGGGGTAAAACCCGAAAACACCGCTTTGAGCTAGACTCGAACGGGAACTGGTGCACGACAACGGGCCTTGCTGCACTCTTGGTTACGACACTCCCGGGGGATATGTTTAGGATAACTCTCATTTTCTTTACAAATCATTATGAAGGGTTTATGAGTATATACTTCCTCAAAGAAAACATTTTTATGATTATGGATTATATCCATAAATAGTTCAATTTATGTTAAGTGTTTTATAAGTATGGGATTATGTATTTTGATTCATAAACTGATCTAGTTTATGCCATTGTTTAGAAATGGCGCCCAGTAGAAGGAATGAGAACTCCAGAAATACACATGATTCAAAGAGAAGGAAGGATCATATCTTTTATGGTCTTAAGCTAGAATTTATAAGAGAAATAGTCTCCCATGTATTATCATCATATGAAGAAATAATAGCATGTGTTGATAAGATAAGTAAAGAGTTTACTGAGTCCTATGGCTTTGAAGGGAATCAAGAGAAGAAAAGGATGGAAGAGAGAATGATGGATAAAGGGAAAAGGGAAAAGAAGAATTTTCCCATATGTGGTAACTGTGGAATGAAACACCCTGGAAATTGCCTGAAAGGAATGGGAGTTTGTTATAAGTGTGGAGGAAAAGGGCACAAAGTACGTGACTGCAAGGGTAAGAAAATGGTTTTAAATGTACAATGCTTCATTTGCAAGGAGTTTGGACACTACATGAACCTATGTCCCAGTCATCAGACTATGCCGCAAATGATGTTATTGGATAATAATCAAGTTATGATACTACCACAGATGAAGAGGAATGATTAGAGTTCTTATGTTGATTATGTCAATTGAGTGTTGTATCAACAATGTACTTGTTACAACAATCATGGAGTATATAAGGATTGTACTGCAGTACTATTTCATTAAGGACTTGAGATTTTTTGGAACAAAGAAAAGTGACTCAATAGCAGGATAAATTTTTGGAAAATATATGGTTGAGAGAATGATAAATCATAATATATTTCTGATACTAAGGTAGTGATTTTGGAATAATATGTGATTGTTTTGGATAAATTATATTGGATATTCTTGACTACCCTGGAACTGATTAATGATATTCCATCATTTTTGGGGTTTAAAACATTTTTGGATTAATGAAGTATATCCAGCTTTCTATATGGAATAAGGGAGCATGAATGTAATCAATAAGAAATATGGTAATTCAGGATGTTTCGGTGTATTAAAAGAATACATGATGAAGGTATTCATATGCTATTACGGGGTAAAATGGTTCTACATTATGTTTACCTTACTTATAAATGTTGGACTGTGAGTTTGGATAGAAGTATTTTGGATAGTTCTAGTTTGGATTATTTTGGATTGCCATAAAAGGACAACCCGGAGGTCGGGCGGCAACCCGTCGCGTCCGGCAAGGCTGCGAGACTTGAACCCGCAACCGAAGGGCGAAAAGGGTGTATCACCTACCACTGGCCCACGAGATGTCCTGGATTAAATAATGCAGTTTTTATTAAAAGATCTTGTAGATGAATTATAAATTCGTTTATTTTGGAACCCTATACGAATAGTGTAAATAGAATTTTTTTTTACATTCTATTATCTTTTAGAGTGAAAGATGAGTTTGTGGTAGAAATTTATTAATGGATAAAACTCTAATTATAAAGTAAGTATATCTCCTTATGATCTTAGACAATCTCATAAATAAATTCTTCAACATTAAGAAAAGCAACATAGAACAAAAATGTTTTCCTAGATGGTACCTTAAATCATCACTAATTTATGGCTTTGGGATTGTTGGCCTTTTCATAGCCATGTTCTCTACCACTCTCCATCAGTTAATTGATGGTTAGATTTCTCTTCCATATCCATATTTTTCTACATGGAACCCTAGTATGTGTTATTTTCGGTAATCTTCATACTTTCGACTCTTTATTTTAAATAGAGGCCTCGTTAATTCATTTTTCGATGTGGGATTTCAACTAAGATATTTTGAAACGTCAAAAATGTGTTATCCCAATACCCTATATTTTGTTGAACCGATGGTAATTCAAATCATCATAGATTGATGAGTTTAAGGACCCCAATTATACACTTGTTTGTGATTGATGACCTCAATCACTACCTATAAATATTTACGTTTTTCCTCCAATTATATATCTCTAATTGCCACCAATGTTTTCCTGATCGAGATCATAATTTGGTGGTGACTCTTTCATTTCTCTTTTCCTCATATTAAGACTAAATTTTAGTAACCCAATTTCCGATGTGGATTTTCCCACAAATATATTATCTATTTTCAACCTTTTATTTTCTAAGAACAATTTCAAATTGCGAGGACGCAATTTATTGAAGGAGGGGAGAATGTAGCACCCCAAGATTTCATAGTGTGTTATTTCTTCAAAATAATTTAATAACTTGCACTACACGCAACACCGAGTTCAATTGCACCATGACTTACCAAAAAAAATCCATTAAAAGAGGTCATGAATAGTATTAACTAAGTTTTAAACTTTATAATTTTAGAATCCATATTATGAGTTTCTTAGTCATAATGCAAGAACAGATTCATTTTCAGTATTGCACTTTTATCAACTTTTGATAGTGAAACCTTTTAAATACAATATTTTAAACTTTTTGACTAAATGGAGACATCAAAAAATTTAAAATGAAACTTCCCAATCTTCCACAGTACGCTTTCCTTTGAATAAAACAGTAGCGTGTGTTGTACGCAACTTCGAGTTTTAACACACACCACAACCAATCAAACTGGCCGTTATGAATAGTAATACCTAAATTTTGAAATTATATATATTTTATATTTTGAAATGGACTTCATTTTTGGATTCGGAATATCGAATTTAGCCTAAGGTGAAATTTTGGTACTTTTTGGATAACTTTCATATTTTGATGAATAGTGAAAATTACTAAATTTTAATTAAAAACAACTTTTTTAATCAAAATAATTAATAGTGCTAAATTGTGAATTTGAGTGGTTTTAAATTATATTTAGAATATATTTTTACCATTTAATATAATGTTGGTCATTGGACATAATTTTACAATTAAACCGAACATAAACAAGTGTCAATCTTTTGATAGTTATTACCTCTTAAAAACACGCTTTTTGTTTTGACATCGGGAATTAATTTTAAATTAATTTCTGCCACTTCTGTGTTTTGAATTTAGAAAAATGGATTCCATATTTGGAATCAGGATGTCCAAATTGTGTAAATAGGTAATTTTTATTTTTAGACATTTTGAATAATTACTGTGGTAAATATTTTATTTACCATGGTTAAGGGTAAATCCGGTAAATAAGGGTTAAAAAATAATATTATAATAATACAAAATTAACCTAAAATGTGTCCTAACCTTATTGGTGGACACATAACCGGCCATGAGCATCCTTGGTAAATTTGGGGACCCCTTGGAGCCACTTTTATGTGGTAGGGACACTTTATATTAATAAAGTTAAAATAAAAATAAAAATGGCATAAGCTTACATCTTTTAGAAGAACAATTTTTACATAGGGTTAGACATGTTGGATTTTAGATTATAAATATTCATTAGAAAGATAAAACGATTTCCTACATAATGATATTTTATTTATAATTTTTAGACATCAAATAATTTAAATTATGAATGACACAATAATGATGTAATGTTTACCTCATTAATAAATCATTTAAATAAATAAGATTATAATGATTAAAATATTATCTAAAACCTGTCCAATTCTTATTGGTTGATGTTATTTAGAATATTAGTCATCTTATCTTCGACCTCAATGATTTTTGGACTATTATAAACCGAATATAATTTTATTATAAATTAATACTTTCACACTTTCCTAAAGAGGCCCTCCTCTCCCTTATAAAAGGAGACCACTTCTACTCATTCCTCACACCTCTCAAGCCACTTGGCTCGTCCAAATTCTGCCCAACTAAGCTCCACACATCCCTCTCCTCCTCCTTGAAGCTTCCCCTTAGGTAGAAAGCATTTCAAGAAGTCCTTTGGTTCCAACCAAAGTGAGTTACCTAAATTAAAGGTAACGATTTCTCTTAAATTATTTTCATTTATTTTGCTTCTTCAACCCCCAAACTCTTTTTATTTCCTTTCTTTTGTAACAACACCAGTATCCTAAATATACTAGGATGTTGTTATAAGAAGGATTCAAACTACACATACACACAACTCAATCTAATGGATGATGAACATAATGTTTCTGTGGATGGCAAACTAACGCCTCACGAAACGATGATTGTTCAAATACATCTTACCGCCTCTAATGGTGGCCATTATGATGGCACTATAATTAAATATGATATTAATGATATATATGTTATATATAAGCTTCTGTAATTCCATTTTATTTCATACCATTATTCGTTTCATGTTGTATATACATACGATAATTTCATTTGAGGAAGTGCGGACTACCGCCCCCTTAAAATGATATGACTCGTTCATACCACACATGGAACGTATAAAGGATGGTGTTAATGAACTTAAGTAACATGTATAAAATATTATATTATACTGGAATATATACCTATGTATCATTTGTATTCAATTCTTTTAAAATAAAAATTAAATTGAAGTAGCGTTCGTGCGTACGTACGGACTACCGTCTCCACGAACGCGATGAGATTCATTCTCCATCATATCCATTCAAGTATAATTATAATTTGATGATTTAAAAATGATGTTTAAGGACTTGATACCATTCTGGATTTGAATAATATACATGTTATCCTTTACAAACATGTCTTACGTAACAAAACATACAAAAGCAAACAAGTAAGTTCACACCCGAAACAGCGATAATACTAAGATATTATTATCAAATCAATATTAAAAGATCATATATGATATCATATTAATGTATATGATTCTTGTATAATTTAATAACAATTATTTCACCATTATACAGGAGGTTAACCTACCCCAACCAAGGAAAAGTACAAGGTAAGGGTTATTTCACAATCTCTTCATTATCCGAGGTTGTTTATACGTAATAATCTACTGGGATCTCTTTATCATCCACATCCATGTTTCTTAAAAATGTATTTCAAAACATTTTTACTATTTACTAAAATATGAGTTAAAGTCATTTATACCCTTTTTGACTTTTATAAGTGGTTTATAAAGGAATCTTTCCGTCATTTTTAAAACAAGGTCCTTTTTAACCTTTTCGACAGAATTGAGGTAAAAATGTTTTTTTTAACTTATACGGCGGGTGCGGTTATTTTACGCCGTTATAAAATCTTCAAAGCTTTCCTTACAAGCTTATAAGAATATTTTCAAAGAAAATGTTTTATTTTATATGGATCTTAAATGAATTCAAAATAAAAGGAGATATTTCTTTAAAAAAGAATTTTGATTTCATCTATGTCAACATCCTTTGATAGATTTTAAGATTATTTGAAGTTGATTTATTATGATACAAAAATTATATATTTTATTGAAGGTTTTGTGATATGTTTGACTATGGATGTGCTATTTTTATACCATTCATAGTTTATGGTGAAATTATTGACATTTCGTATGCTAGTTTTAATACGAATGTTTATGTTATGTTTAAACCTTTTCATATGGGAATGCATTGGACTTAATAAGTGACGGGTGGAGCCCGCTATAGTTCCTCGATGCATCGGTAGGTCTCATGAGAGAAACTAGTGTCTTGGCACAACGTCTTGACAAAATCTTATTTGTAGTCTTGGCACGAGGCCTTGACTATGTGGTTATGATAGTCTGGCATTATGCATTCCAACATTATGAAAGTGGTTATTGATTTTTGCATGTGATTATTCGATTAGTAGAATATCCATGTGAATAAGTAAATGGCATTATTTTATTTTTACTTTTGCCATACTATGTTGAAGTTAAAGTTTAAAAGGCTTTTGTTTTAGTAATGCATTGCCTTAAATGTTTATTCTTATTTATGAATGTTTCTGCTATATTGTTATCCTTACTGGGCATTTGAGCTCACCCCTTTTCTATGTTTTATTTTTCCCAGGATGTGAAGAAGTAAGTTATGAATGACCTGCAGGGATTTTATGAGTGGTTAATAGTGTGGATTGTGGAAACATTATGTTGTTGTATTAGTTTTTCATTTTATGATGTAATGTAAAACTTATGAATATATCTAGTGTTTCCAAGGCTACTAAACCAATCTGTCTTTCGAGATTTGATCTTTCTTGTGATCATGCCAATGTTATGCAATAATGCACCGACTCTGGGTAAATAGGGTCGGGGCGTTACAAAATCCTCATTAAGGTCTGGGATAATCGTTCCCACCATATTAATGTGCATGTGGGGGAATATCCTATGTTTATTTTTCATGGGGTGGATAGTTTGGATTAGATTACTACATATAATAATCATTATTTCATGGAACTAATGGGGATGGAGGTAAATCACATGTTTTTTCTAATTTTTTTTATATAGGAGGACGTATGCACGCTTTCTTCTAATATTGAAAAGAACAGTTGTTGGGAGCATTGCTTGTTCTATTGTTGATTTTTATATCAATAGAATAATTTTTTAATATTGATATCACCTTGGATATTTACGATAATGATATACATATGGATAATGAATTGTAATACAGTGGAAATCTAGTTTTTTCAAAAATACACATGATAAATAATGATGTGGTATATTGTAACTAAATGAACTATTTTTTGAAACTGAATATTTGATGTTAGGTTTGGTTGTACTTATATTGTTTCCATGTGTGACGTGAGATGTTATGTGGTGATAGTGTAGATCAAATTGAATTTAAAATTTTGGGGAAATTATGTGATAGTTTTTTGTAATGAAATTAATTATTTCCAGTTGTGCAATGGTGGTGAGGTGGTCCCAATGTGTGGTTGTTGTAATGAGTTTCTTGAGATGATGTGGTGTTTTTTTTACGGATATTGGGAGATGTGAGTTATTTTCTATGGTTTGTTTAATTTAGATTACTAGTTATCCATGGGATAATCTATAATTTTGGAATTAAATAACATGGTTTAGTAAATTAATAATAATGTGATGTCCATTGTGTGGTAATTCAATTAAATAATCTAATTGATAATGGTATGGGTTGTAAAAATATGAAATAAATGGATTTTTTAGTTGCAGTTAGTTTAAAATTTTTTCATCTCGAATATGTTAAAATTTCAACTAAACTTTGGGTTCTATTACTCCATACGGTGTCTATGTGGTGTGATTCGTTTTATTGTGGAAGAGGTCATATATGATGTTTTGTAGTGAAATAGAGGATTTGTGGTGTATGTTCGTGATGTTTTTGTGAACCCATAGGTTGGTTATTTTGTACTATATTCCTTTCGTATATTTTATGTTATTTATATACAATCCCCTTCTATATATTGATATTTTTATAAATGACCAATGTGTTTGGGTTCAAGGTATATTCTCCAATATCTATGATTGTGGTTATGTGGTGTTCGACTACCCCTTGTTTCCAAATATTCATTCATAAATGATGATATGGGTTGGAGTTTAGTATTACCCAGTGGCAATGAGTATGTGATGTATTGTTGGCGAAAAACATGGGTTGGGTTGAATGTATATTCCACAACATCTAGGAGTGCGGTGATATGTTTTTTTAATACCCCCTCTTCCCCACACTTCATTTAGAAATGATGATACGGGTTGGTGTGGATATAACCTAGTAGAGATGAGTATGTGATATGTGGTGGGAGAAAATCATTGTGGGAGAAGGGAACCAATTTCAAGTACTTCATATTCATAGAAACCTAATTCCCTTGTTATGTAATGTGGTTAAGATTTGATGATGATATGATGTGACAATGACCTATGAAACCACTGAATACAAGACCTCATGAGCACAGGTTTGGAAGGGATGTATCCCAAACCATATTAGATTTGGTTTTTTTTATGTTATGCGCTTGGAAGGGACGATATTACATAGCGTTTGATGTTGGTGCGTGAGAGAAGAAAATCATTTTGAAGTGGATATTGAGTTCCTTTGAATATGTTCTCATTAAAATGTTAATATGTTTTTGATTTTTTGAGTGAGCCATGGTGAGGATACGATTTGTTAGTTTAAAAATTTAGGTTCTTGTAGGTTCTTTTTTTATTCACGAGTGTATTTTCATTATATTTTTAGATGTCAACTAGGATCCTTGGGTAGGATCCTAAAATGTATATATGTATACTCTCCATACGTGTACATAAATTATTTTAATGGTATCATGGATAACTTTTACGATATAAATTTCATTTCTATCTTGTTATTTAGAGTTGTAATTGAGTTTCTATCGTAGCACATATATTTTTTTATTTACTTTAATAATCTTATTTTTATCTATTGAAATTTTTCATACCTTGTGGTATTGTTTTTGGATTAATTTTAATGTTTCATTTCAAGTTAAATTGTGGTTTTTTATTCCATTTCTCATTCCTATTTTATATATAGGGTTATTAATTAATTTTTTAGATTGTAATATTCTCGTTTATAATCTCTGACATATGGCATACTGGAGGAATGTATTTGGGGTCATTAACACTCTTAATTCATTTTAATCTTGGGAGGGGAATTTCTTTTGGTAGAGGTTATAATGGAGTTGAATAAAATGTTTTTATTTGAGAGATATGGTGGATTTTATAGTCTATGAAAATGAGGATATCATTGGTTAGTATGAAAATAGTGTTAGTTGATCATGGTGTATGACAAGGGCTATATGAACCGGTTAGAACACTTAAATTTTGGGTGCACCATGATCTAATATAAGTATGTTGAGTTTGTTAAATGGTTGTGTGTGTTGGACCTATTAATAGGGTAGTGTCCTAGGAATGGATCATGCATCCTTATTTTCTTGTATTCAAGTTTAAATTGTATAGTTTTAGGAAAATAAGATGAATTATTTAGATTAACAATGCTAAAATCCGTCAGTGTAAGGAATTGGATCCCTCCATGCCTTTTAAGAATGGATATTCATTAAAATCATTGTGTAGATCAGGGGCATATACTTTATATGGATTATTTGGTTGATCCTTACATGATCAAACCCATATAGTAGGATGTAGCGTGGTAGAGGGTTTTTGTGACTTTTAATGATATAGTTTGGGGATGTTTGTGGGGAGAGTCTCTCATATTGAGAGAGAGAGCACTGGTTGGAGGGACTGAAGATCACCTTTGATCTCATTTTATGTTAGCGTGTGTTTTGGGTACTGTTTTTAGTTAGTTATTTATGAGGGTCTATTCATTTGTGGTGGAAATTTTATTATGATGACCATAGGGAGGCATATGTGTTTTTACCATTCTTTTAGTGGGTGTTTTATTTTTTATTCTTATTGTTGAGAAAAAGGAAGTGGAGCAGTAAGAATTTCTCTCACATAATTAATGAATCTGATTCATTTATGATAATTTTATATAGTTTAAGGAACCTTTATACATCAATTTAGATGAATTTCTATATGGGGGTCCATATTACATGAGCATGAAGAGTATTTGTGGCCAGTGATAAGGTATAAAGTCACCTTATTTATGATGTCAAAAAACCTGGAGGTGGAGAAGAAGGTGGAGGTATTCTATTATATCTATTATCTGAGAGGTGATCTACGAGAGGGTTTTCATTATTAAATCATGATGAGTAGATCTTTAGTTAGTAGTCTAAATTGATTTTGGTAATACGAGTTTTTAATAGTTAGGAACTGACTATGGAAAATATGTTCCCATCATTTGGGTGTAGTTGGATTCTAAGTATCTATATAGAGATTCATATTTTAATTCTACGTATTTAAGTTAAATATAAACAACTGATCTCAATGTATGGTCACTTATGATGGGATTTTTTAGGTACGAAATTGAGTCTGCTTATAATAGGTAATGGTTGTTTCTTCTGAGGTAGTTTTGGTGGCAGATATCATATGTTCCTGTCTTGTAGTCGAAAAAGATATGGTGTTGTAAATGGAAGACTCTAGATATTCCGCATCTATAAATAACTAAACTACTGAATGTTCATGGAGGTTTAAATAATAGATTGAGGGGATATGAGTGTCGTCAGATGCAGGCGTTGAAGGCAGTGTCACCAGCATGGCTAGATGTTGTCAGAGGTATGATCAATCTTATTTATTTACTGCATGGTTTAAGGGACTCATTATTATTTGATTATCCTACTTTTGTATGTTCCTTGGGACTACATATAGATATGCATTCAGTTCACTTGGTGTTACCAATAATGTGTGGAGCTCAGGATGCATAGTTTAATGTACTTCAGGGTTGTAGACTAGTGATTAGGAAAAACTAGTCAGTGGGATATTTCTTCTCACAATAGATATATCCATAAATTGTTATCCTAGACATTGATATATTCAATGTGAATAGTAATAAATTATTTTCATAGGAGAGTTTTGATTTTATATGGTTTTTGATAGTGAGTGGTGTTCATTTACAATAGAGGTTATCAAATGGGTGGAAGATAAGTTGAGTCTCTTTTATCATAGAATGTGTAGTAATTAGTGGAATCGTTTATAAAGGATAATATTAAGGATATGGAAGAGTTCTTGGATGATGTTATATATGATGTTATGACACTTCCCCCAACCCTATATGAAATGTGGGATTTTGACAGAGTTTCAATATTTATCATCGCTATTATCTGTGGATTCTTATTTAATGTAACCTACCATGCATTATGAGTTCTATTTTTATGTATAAGATCTGACGTAGATTGGTTTTTATGACCCAATGTATATACTTAAATGATTTATTAATTTTTTTTAAGAAGGTAGACGATGTTCTATGGTAGTTCATTAACTAATAGAGGTTGAATCAGTTATCCGTCAAGAAAAAACACGCCATGATAGAATTAAGGATCTATTTGATAAGATAAAATGATCTAGATGGGTTTTAAAGGTCTAATTTTATTTTGTGCCCAGACAATTTTGTGGCTTGAGAAGACCCTGTTTGTTCTTAGGGGTCATGATATCCATATTCAATGATTTTCTAGATAGGATTATCATCATGCTCATTGTTGGAATTTTGATTTATGAAACATTTTAGTTGGATCATGTAGAATATCTCAACACTGTCTCATAGATCCATTAATTCCACCAAACATATAGAATGATTTCCAAGTGTACGTTCATCACATAAAATATGCATTTATATAAGTATGTGGTCTGTTGTGAGGGTGTGGACATAGAAAAATAATATATTGAGGCAACCTTTTCTTAGGAATCACCCAAGAAAAGTGTATAGGAATGTATTTATCTATTACATTCCAGTTATTATTGAAGTTTTATTTTCTAATTTTAGTTAGTTTACGTCTCCAAAATAATTATTTATTGAGTAGGAATATGAATAAAAATGGAATGATTAGTTTTATGAAGCATTTGATTAACTGAATGAAACATTAGTCAATAATTTAGTGCATTAATTTTTTAAGTAGGGTGTGATGTTTTAGGATTTATATGAAACATTATATACTGGAATTTGATGTCTGTTGACTTAGAAAGTCTATGTCATCACATATGGTTATATGTTGTTATTTCCTACATGAGGGTAACTATACCACCAAAGATCTCGATATAGAGGCAAGTGTTATTTCACTATAGCTATGGTGGAATGACCTCATTAGTGAGAAAATATTTGTTTTCACATGCCACAAGAGCCCAAAATACATCTTTTCACAACAGGATTTCAATCTACACTAGTAGAGGACGATATAATTTATTAAAAATGAGGATTTATAGATCATTTAACCCCCATGAAAGGGGAATGTTTTTTTTCAAATCAGTGAGTCCTAATTTTCATAGAGATGTGGTTTAAAAGTCTATCGATTTAAGAAAAAGGATTTTGGGTCTTGTAATGATGCATCATGTGGTGGGAGTGTGGTGGGTGAGTTTCCCATCATCGCATTACTATGGAGTCATTCATGATGTATTAGGTTTTTTTTCTGATTCTCTAGAGTGAATGTCATAGGATGTTCATAAACAAATTTTTTTAGGGGTGGTTATTTGTTTCATTGGTAATGCATAAAATTTATTGTAAAATACATACAGATGGACATTAGTAGTGTATTCTAGTGATAGAAATATGTTTTAGGGATTGAAGATATATCATTGCTGCATTTTTATTAAATGTTATATGGAAGAACTTGTGGCTAATAATCAAGTTTTTCATTTGGTGATGGAAGAAAACCGTGTTCTTGGAATTTTGTTACAACCCTCGGTTGTTCTCATGTGGAATGAGGAGACATTTTTTTGGGGTTTTCAATAGATACCATGGGATTTGGGTAGATGTTATGTAGTTTGGTTGATAATATATCGACTAATGATTTCATATATTTTTATAGACATCCCCAGGTCCTGTGTTATTGATTTCCTAGAAAAGTGGTATGTGGATGACATGATTATGATTCAAGTTATACTCAAGACCATCAACACCGATCAAGATAGTCATTTTACCTAATTATTATGGAGTGTATTATAACATGAACATGGCACCCAATTCCACTTTATAACTACTTTTGACCCCTATATATATGGGTATATGGATTGGATCATCCAACCACTTGGAGGGTATATTATTAGCTTGTGATAGGTAATTTGGTATGCCATGGGTTATGTACCAGAAAAAAATTATGTTTTACTAGAAAAACAACTATCAATATTATATTGATATGGATCTATATGAGGCATTTTATGGTAATCTATGTCATTCTCCATTATGTTGAATAGAGTTTGTGGAGTTAGTAGTTCTTTCCCTGAATGTTTTGCACTGTGATACTGAAAATATCCATATGGTTAGAGAGAGGATTAAAATATCATTATACGATCAGAGGGTGCATGACTATCATTGGTAGAGGCAACTAGGGTTTGAGGATTGTTATAATGTGTTCATTAGGGTTTACACCTAACATGGGAGTGGAGGTTTGGTAGGAGGAATAATATTTCTACAAGGTTATTCTGGAATTTTGAGATGTTGGGGTGTGTTAGTGAGGTAAAATAATGGATGGATCTCCAACATTAAATGGATAAGATAGATTCCAAATTTCATGTTCCCAAGAATAGTTGGTAAATAAATTATGAATCCCACCTAATTTACCAGGGAGAGTTGGATATCGAGGATGATGTGATCTTTATGGAGTGACTCATAGAGATAAATAAGAATCATGGGATGTTTATATAGTTATGATCCATCCCAATGGTTTGTTTGTTGTTGAGGAATGTTTTCTAGGATGATAGTAACAAAGGAAATGAGACACATATAAATTCCTTGAATAAAAATTTATTTTTTCCCATGAGCTATTTTTATTTGATAATTTTATATTGAACAATGATTAATTTTTGAGATATTAATTATTTATCAATTTTGGTGTTGTGGGTTATGGATTTATTAATATGAGGAAGGGAAACCCCCTTCTTTATCAAGACGCATTATTTTTATGACATGTTTTAAAACTGTATATGTGGGTAAGTGTTTCTAGAGTGGACAATATCTTGATATGGATGGAAATATTCCCTAATTCATGTTTATGGGGAAGTGTTATGTGTTAATTGAGGAGGATTTTTTATATGATTGTTCAGAGGATTGAATGGAAGTGTGGATGGTTTTGTAGAAAGGTGGTGGAATATGGATAACAATGGATGATATAGTTTTGTTCATAGTTTCAGATAGTGATATAGTGAAGTGGTGTGACTTTTTTATGTATTTTGGGTATTATTGGATGGTGTTAATTTTTATGGAATAACAATATCTCTAAGTGGTATCTCATCGAGTAACGGTTTAGAGAATCACATTCATTTGGGTATGGTTTAATTTTTGAGAAGGACAATAATTTTATTGTTACATAATGTATCTTTTTGTGAAATAATGGAATGTTTCTTTTTTAGTTTGGAAGTTTGGGGGTTTGGAGGAAGCACATGGAGGGTTCAGGGGAGGAAATAGAAAGAGATAAATTGTATGTGGGTGTTTGTGATGTGAAAATAGAATTCAAGACATGATTTCCTCCATAGTGGGGATACAATGAATTTAATTTCATGTTTGAAGTGGTTTATATTTAATGAATTCAAATATGATATCTCTTCCAGGACATGAATTTCCATTCCTCACCAACATTTTTTCGGTATAATATAATTCTTTATGTAAATGTCGTAGGTTACAAAATTATTATAAATATGGGGTTTGACCAAATTATATCATGTTTCCATAATTCCTATTAGTTTTTATGAAAACCCTTTATGTTTTAGAATATATTCCATCACATTTCTTTATTAATTGAATGTAGTGTTTCACAGGTCCATCGTTGGAAATTAGAGGTGTTTTTTTCCCTTGAACATCAAATTTAATAGATTTATCCTTTTGTGGATTCATGATGGTGATGTAGTTATTGTTGGTAGTAGGGGGGCTGGAATTCATTTTTTGAACCCTCAGGGTTCCCTAGGTTTGTTTATGTTCTTCCATATAGGTTTATGGTTTTCAGGTTGATTCCAATTTTCTATATTTTTTATTGGTTATTAAAAGGATTCCATGAGATACAAGTCTTTATTCTCTCTCTATTAATGGGATTGGGAAATGATTGCAAGCCCATTATATCCATTGGGTATATATTATGGGTTATATCTACAAACAAAAAAATTGATATGTTAAAATTTGATGGATTTAAGGATGATTCACATGTTTTTAACACATTGATGATATTATAAATGATGTTATTCTAGATTTTTTCCATTTTTGAAAATCATGGTTTTTTGGAATCTTAATTAAAATTGTATTTATATTTATGAGGAATGTTATATATAATTATTATTTATAGTACCCTTAATAAAAATACAAATAATATCTATAGGGATATTGAATTGGCTTCCCATAGAAATCAGATTTATTCAATAATACTCATACAATATAATTAACTATGTAATGAAATCCCTTGATCCAAATTTATAGAATATGGTATGTCATGCTATGTGCAGTTGTGATAGATATGTTTCATTGATTGATGTTGATTACTGAACAATGATGGTGGTGACAGGATGTGTTTCTAAATATGTTGGGAAGTGATGCGATGGTAGGTTGGCATGAAATGTGATGTGGGAAATTGTGTGATGGAGGTGATGTGTGGTGGTTATGTAGTACAATTGCTAAAATGGGTGGTTATTGTGATGAGGTTTCATTGATGACGTGATATTGTGGTGATTGTTGTTTTGATATGGTTGATCTGTTCTATGGATTGGTTGTGTTAGTTTCCTGATTATCATTTAAATATATTATAATGAAAAAACTAAATGACATGGGTTTATAATTGAATAAGAATGGGTTGGATTGTGATTTTATAATCACATTAAATTATCTAAACTATAATGGTGTGGGTTAAGAAAATCTAAAATGAATGTAATTTTAAATGAGAGTTTTTTTAGGCATGTTAATTCTCGAAAATGTTGGAATATCTAATATAAAGTGTCAATGTGTGACTCCATGGAGTGGTTGTGTGATGTGATGAATTTAGTGGTGGGAGTAGTCAATGGTGATATTCTATATTGAAATGGAAATGATCTTATATACTCAAGTGTAGATATCATGAACCTATACATTTATTATTAATTATTATCAATTTATCATGTATTTTATATTATTTCTATGTTTTACCCAATATTATTTGAATATATTTCTCAACACCCAAAGGAATTAGTTCTTGGGTGTTTTCCTCAACCACTAAAATGGTTGTATTATGTATGGCTGGCAACACCATCTTCACAAATGTTCCTTTAATAGTTATTATACAAGTTTGTGATGTATATTTCACCATGAAAATGAGGATGTCATATGTGGTCGTTTTCATGGGTGGTGGGTGGAAGAAATGTGGTTGATGTCCTTCACATTAATGAAAACCAACGTCCTTTTTCATGTGATGAGGTTGTGAGGTGATGATGGTTTATTATTATAATTATTTACATTAGAACAAGATTCTTATGACATTAAATTTTGTGTAGGTTGGGTTGCATCAATAACTACTTTTTAGATGGTTAATTATGAAATGTGATATGAATGTAAGGGTTGGGTGAACAATAAGTTTGAATTTTGGTAAAGATATCATAAAATCAGCAGGGAAACTACAGTGGGGTACCATTAATTCCCTACTAATTAATATTTTACAATAATGGATGTGTGATTTTTTGAATGAGGCGTCGAGAGGAGAAAATTGGTTACATAACCTATATAGGTGCTTGTTGGTTCATTTTTTAATAATCTGGTGGATTATTAATCTCTTTTCACATGTTAATTATGTAACTTGGGTAAGATCCTAATGACTATACTTGTATGCTGACCCTATATATATAAAAAATTTAAAAAATCTATAGGAGTACTTTTTGGACATAACTATTCACTACTACATTGGGATTCATAGATGTTGTTGAGTCATTGTCGTAGGACGTGTGATTTGGTATTTAGTAAATGTAATTTATTTATATCTGTTCACACTATTTATGTATTATGAGAGGGTTTTGGGTCAAATTGTTTATGTGTTGTAGTTTTTTTGTGGTTTTGTTATTGTATCTCTTGATCTTATTTTCCATATAGGGTAAATCCATCAATTTGGGAGATATTCATTCCACCTGTGCATGTCACCAACTTCTATCCTACTAGAGTAGAGACTCGAGGGTAGTTATCTCTCATCCATTATTTCTCACTGTGGATGTGTTCCTCTATATGGATGGTATCCTGAAAAAAGATCTCTAATTCATATGGTTTTCATCATAAGTGTTAAAAATAGTGATTATATTCTAAAAAGAATATTTTCTATGATAATTTTATCAAATGATAAATTGGGAATATTAAATATTATCTGGAAAAGAATAAAATTCCTCATGAATTTAGTGTATCATACAGAACACATTATAATTTTAATTATTAAAGAAGAAATAAAATTTTGGTGGAGATGAAAAAAACTATATTGATAGAACATGATAATTATTGATTATTTTGGAGAAAATTTATGAGAATAGAATTTCAATGTTAAAATAAATGTTTTTATATGATAAACTCCAATATTATTCTTTATGATATATATAATAATGGAAACCCAACTTTGAAATACTATATGATTTTTGTAGTCTTCGTATTATCAAATTCCAATGTATAAATCGTGAGAGGTTTGATAAAAGGGGCGTCAATGGAATCATTCTTGTATTCCTACCGAATATTTGAGGATACTCGTTCTTAATAAATAAATAAGAAGGATTATTCACTCTATATATATTAATGTGTTAGAAAATTCTTATAGAAAATTTTCATAGGAAGATACATATATACAATAAATATAAGAATAAACTTTTATTGTTTAACAACATAACTTTGATTATGAAGAGATTAATAATGTAGAAATGTAATAGGATAATGATGTGGATTGAGCTATTTCAAATGTTGAGGAACATTTAATTTAATCTCATCCAAGTCTGAAAAAATTGGGATACATCTCAAATATCATTGATTATAAATTGAAAAATGTTAAAACTATAATTCCATTGATGATAGTTTCACATACTCTACTGTGTGAAAATTTTGAACCCAGACCGGATGAAAAATATTTTGACAATTATGGATGGATTGGTTTTATGAATGACGAACTAGATAAATTTAAAATGAATTAATAATTTTAACTTTTACCCTAACTAGAAGATAACAATTTTTTCTGTAAGAATTTCATTCTTTAAAATTAATTAAATATAGTAGTTGAAGTCGTGACAATCAAAGAAAAAAATTGGATGTAAAGGCAAATATCTGGTTGAATGCATTGATTTCAATGAGACAGTTTCTCTACTGACGGGTTCTAAAACCATTAGAATAATTTTTTTCCATTGTTTCACAACCAAATTATAAAAAATTTAGAATGTATTCTATGATATCATTTATTATTGGGGATCTAGAAGAAAAAATTTAAATTTATAAACAATTTTATTTATTAAATGGTAAATAAGAATGACATATTTTTATGTTAACCATATAATTTAATAGATTGAAATAGGTGGTATGAAATTTTAACTCAACGATGAATACTATCATGATGTTTTTTATGTTTTGGAAAAGAATTATTGATATCCACATCGACCAAAAAAATATAGAGTGTTATATAATTCTAATTATATATGTTATTAATTGGGATTGTTAATGAAATATGTGAAATTACTACTTAGGATATAATGATGTTATTTGAAATACATATTATATGAGAAATGAAATAATTTCATGGAATTAAAATCTATAATAATAATAATAATAATAAAATCAGTTTAGAATAAAATCAGGTTCATGAACATCTGAATAAGTTATGCATAGATGATCCAAATTATGTTTCCACATATATTATAATAGGAATAATGTTTGATGAAGATGTGGAAGGAGAAAAGGTTGATCCTAAAAAGGTTATAAAGATGATTAAATGAATTTTATGTGTAACATAATCAAAGAAATATATTATATATATTGTGACTCTTAATGATATGTACGTGATTGGTCTAATGTAATCACCTAATATTGTTAGAAAACAAATTTTCATATATATCAAATGGAAAATTTATATGATAATAATATATAAAGGAATAAGAAATAAGGATCTATTTTGTAATATATAGTTTTATTGTGATGGTATTTTTTATGACAGATGATCTACATATTATGGATTTTTCTTCGTGTGGAAAATATATATTTGTTGGTATAAAAATAAGAGAAATTCCATTAATAGAAACACTAATTAGGATGAGTATGTTTCTTCTAATTAGTAATCAAAAACTCTTATATGGATTACCATAAAACAAGATGGTTTTTTATTTGATAAAAATTTCCCATTTTATTGGGTTATTATTTTCAAGGGGATATAAATTTCAATAAGAATAACGTGACACATTCTTATTCTATAAAAATTGATATTATATATTACTTCATTAAGTATACTTTGTATAAAAATGAAGAAAATATGGAGTTTATTTCCAAATAATTGGAATGTTTAATATATCATTACTAAACCATTTCCTAAGGAAACATTTGATAAGGTGTGTTTCCTCATGGGTGTACAAACTCACCCTTTTCATGGGAAATATATGTGATATCTTACTACACTGTAATCTTGTAAATAGATAGTGTTGTGACTATGGAAAAAATTTATATCATAAATCAATCCTTTTATATGTTCTATACCTGTCTAATAACAATATATATTAGGGGTATATTTTAAATTGGATAATATATAATTTCATCACGTGGGAACTATTTTAGTAGTTTGATTGAGGTGGTTAATTGAAGATGGGTTTACAATTTTAATGTTCAATGTTAAATGAACCATTCATAGGTATTTTAAAAAAATATTCCTGAATCCATTCATTATAGAAAACATGATAAATTTATTCCTTTATTATTATTCATTATATATAGTTCCTTCATATAGGCTTAGAATTGTTGGATAATTATTCCATTTCATGAGTTCTAAAGATTAATTGATTTATTATGCATGGATTATAATAAAAACCAGGGGATTATTGAAGCCCAGTGGTATTGATTAATTGTTATGTTATTAATAATATAGTTCATATGAATGAGGATTTTATTTTTAACTGTATTTTTTTGGAAAGACTAAATCGTAAATGACGATTATGTGCTTAATTTTATTTTTCTAAGAATGTATTTTATTAATGGTTGGATGTTTCCAAAAGGTGTTTTCCTTATAATTTTCCTAAAAAATTATTACCTGACATAGAACATGGGGATGAACATATAGAGCCTACCGAGTTTAATAGAATAGTGGCTTGTAGAAAAATTGTAGATTATGGAGTGAGGAAATGACGGTTTATCGAATTATGTTCAAAAGTCATATCATAATGACATATTTGATAAATAAAATAAGTTGGTAATTGTTTTATCAGAAAGTATTAAAAATAATTATTACAAAATGATTTTAGGATTTATGATTTTGTACAAAGTGGGAGATTGATGTTTGGATAAACAAATATAATACAATGTTGTTTTTAATGCACACCAAACTGATTAATATTGATAAAGGAGGATCTTTGAAATTTTTAGCATGTTATGAAATAATGTTTCTTGAATAAAAAATTTATATTTATATATATGAGGTATTGTGATGGAACAATGTTTTATAAAAAACAATTTACATTGTTTTTCTATTAATGGATGATTGAAGGAGTATCAGATATAGATTTCTAGGATATTAAATCAGATAGAGTTTATCCGGTATACTTTTGAAAAGTAATATAATGTTGTTTAGTGGAACAACCATGGGATAATTATCATTGATCAATGAATTCTTTATGTATGTTCAAAATAATACAATATGAATATTTTTATATTCATAGTGAATAAGAAATCGTTTCATCTGTATGAATCCCATCAGATAATATGTTATTATGATAAAAAGTGAATAATTTATAGATTGTTTATATAAAAGTCTCCAAGAAATTATACAGAAGTCTCTGTATGAAATTATTGATAAAATGACTCCAAATGAAGCACATTGAACAGATAATTCCAAATCGATGTAAACTAATGAAGGTTTCCCACGAATGTACTTGGATAGGGTATTTTTATTATTATAACATTATGAGTTTCTCTATTGATATTGCGATGGAGCACCAGAATATGTTTTCAGAATATGGAATTGGATTCATTTGATTGTATTAGATATAATTATTTCAAAAAGACATTATGTTATAAAAGATTAATTAATGTGACAATGATGAGATGGATGTTCAATGGCATAATAATCATGAAATACCAAAAAACATTTTTTTGATATTAAAAAAGTGTTGAATGACTCTATTGATGATGATTCTTAAGGAATGTTCCAATCAATAATGAAATTTGAATATATTCAAAAAGTGAAGGATTTTGTGTTATGTTTAATGTTTGAGAAGGATATTTGAATTATATTCCATTGATCCTCTCTTACATTTTGGAGGGACACTGCCTATATAAAGGGGTGAATATGAATTGATTATGTGTGTAGAATGTTGGTAGCTTGGTTAAGTGTTTAGTAATTGTAGAAACAATAAAAAAATAGTTAAAAATGCAACATTCAGAAGAATAACAGATAGATATTCTTATTAGTTGGTATTTGATGAATGATGTGTAAAGATTATCACATGAACATAGAATTGAATCTAGTTTAACCAGAAATAGTGTACCATGAAGAGTAGTGATCAGAAAATAATTATCATTTTTAGAATCATGAATATGATCATTTACACTATTCTGTAAGTAGTTTACATGTGAGAAGATGTTCATTCAAGAAATACAATCGTGATGAAACGTCAGGAAACATAGTGGAAATGTACCAAATCCTATCGGTGAATGTTATTACAATTGTTAAAAAAAATAACATATAATTTTATCTAATTTAATTGATAATGTAGGGTCAATTAAATATTTCTTTATGAAAGCTAATGATATTCCTTGACTAATGTAACCACTTAAATATTTGTTTTAGTGTTTTGTGTGGTCTTGTAGCAATTTTAAAACATTACAATGTCTAGCTAATATTATTGAGTACTGAGCCATGTAAATATTATTGTTCCCATGGTTATATTTTACTTTACTCATTAACCCTAATCGTAGGTGAATATTTTTTCATAATAACGAAAACATAAAAAGAGAAGATCCAAAATTCAACCTCACCCCTCTCTTTGACTGCACAGTTCTTCATTGGTCTTATAAATTTTGTATTCATAGAGTATAAAGAATCTTTTGATAAGAAATACACATGAATATTGTTTTGGTAATTTATGAATAATGATAATGAGAATCATATGAGAAATGATAAAAAAATAACCATGAAGCACTAAACCAATTTGAAGTACATAGTTGGATCCATATGCATGATTGTGCTTTAGATAAAATGAAATGTAATGGAAAATGTGTCGAATTTATTATATAGGGGATGAATAATTTTTTTTGACAAGTATAAATAAATTATATAAATAGATTTTAAAAAAACTGGTTTACAATATCAATATCAAGAGATATACATTATTTAAACGATAGGAAAAATAGAGGTGTGATGGTATCTGTTTAACAAACCATTAAATTTGTGAAATGACATCTTCTAAATTTTTTGTTTGAATTATTCATTATAACACTATAAACCCTAATTTTTTTTTCTTATATTTCTTAACATTCTAAAATTAAATAAATAATTCAGGTTTCTTTGGGTCATTTTTCATATCAATTTATATGTGTTCTCCATGGTGTATTAATTTTCATTCAAAAGAAAAAAATCTATTTTGGATTTTACTACCAATCATAATTTATGTATTGGGATGTGCCTCTAGGTCAAGTAAATAATGAATTTTAGGGTTTCAAGTATAGGTATAAAAATTTAGGGTCTATTCAGGTCATGCATCTTGGTAGAAAATGAATTGCTGAATTGTGTGGTAAAATCATGGGTGAAGAAGTCAGTTTTAATGGTATGTGACTACCCTCAAAATGTTATGTAACATTATTATGAGTGTTGTAATCTTAGTATGAGAGTTTTTGGAGGAGACATAGAATGAATATTATTTGAAATAATATAAAAATACTTATGTTTATATTTTATTTCATGTTGAATAACTATTTTAACTCTAGTAAATATTTAAAAATTATAAAAGTGTCAATTCATTAAGCCCCTCTTGACCATTCACCCACATTATCTACTTGTATAATAATTAGATTGAAAATTTAATAGAAATTTTTTAATGTATATTGTTCAATTTATTGAAATAGATTTTTTCCAATCATATTGATTGGGTATTTATATATAAGATAAAAACTAATAACAATGACACTTATATTATCTTCCAACACAATCCAAATTCTCTTTGTAAGAAACTCATGTATTATGATGTGATAGACATGGGATTTTTTAATTTTAACATAAAATATCAAGTGTGCAGTCCTTTTATTATATGACTAGAATAACAATCCAAAATATTGATAGTATAAAGCACATATAAAAAGTAGAACCTCTTAGCAATTTTCATCGCATTACATAATATAGGAATGAATAAAATATTTAATTTAATTAATTTGGGGTTAAGTTGTTTCTTAATAACAAGATCTGTAAAATATATATACAATATTATGTTTTATTTTGTTCTAAAAATGATATTTCAACATTTTAAATTTAATAAATAACAATCATTTTTTTAATGTGAATCACAATTAAACAATATCACCTAATATTTTAAGACAAATAATGAAATTAAAAGAATATAGTATTACCCCTTCTTGATGTGGGATTATTCATGCATTCACTTTATCTGTATCACATAAAGATGTATATTTTTGGAAGAAAACAATTCCCTTCTAGAACATCCATGAAATAACTACGTAACTTTCACAAAGGTGGTATATATTTCTCGAAAATAAATTTTAATTAGAACCAATTTTTTTGAATGGTATTAATATTGGTATGAAATGATAAAATCAAATAATTATATCTTTTTTGATGTTCCATTATCCATGATTGTGTATTTATCCATGAATTAATCTATATTGTTTTCCCCTCATGATCCAATTGAACATCATTCTATAAAAAAATAGTCATTCGTTGTCCATATTAGAGTGGTACAAATTTCAAATGAATCCTATCATTAATGATTATACATTGAGACACCCATAAGAAATAAGTAATTCAACTCTGTTATCATTAATATAAATTACAAATTTGTATCACTCCTAGGATAATTTTGTCCATAATCAACCCAATCATGAATGTATATGTATTTTTCATATTGATAGAAGGTAGAAGATTATATATGTGAATGAATATGTGCCCCAAGTTTTTCAACATATGAGTATGTCCATATGGGTTAAACCCATCAAATGATAACCCAAATTTGATATTTCAATTCATTAAATAAATATTAAATTCAAAATTTTTAAACTTCATCATTGATATCAATCAACTAGGTTAACCAAATCCTCACTATTTTTATTCTGTCTAATATTCCATATCATATATTCAACTGTTATTTTGACATATGAATAATTTGAGAATCTGTTTAAAAATATTTTTATAAATAACATTCTAGGGAATTCTAAAAAACATTCCATCATTATTTTTCTTCAAAATACATGTACCAAAATACTTATCAAAATTGTAAGGTGCATTTTCATTCTAATATAACATAAAATCAGTGGAAGAAAACATGTATTCTATTGGAATAAACCCGTAGAATATCTAATTACTTTTACACCTCGTACACTTTTTTTGAATGTTTTACCCCACGAGATGCATGTTATTTATAAATTTAAGAAGGTAGTCATTCCCACTTTTGTAACGTCCCGGATCCGGTTTCCACTCAACGGGTTCCCCAAACACGGTTGGTCACATGACCTCAAGTGAATTTCCCCTAACGCTAGAGGCTGCTGACTAGCAGCGAGGGACAATGACTGATAGTGGGGAAACTATTTCATCATTTGTCAAAGTATAGCACAGCAGAGTCATATATATAAACATAAAACATCGGAAGCAGTAAACAATATTTAACTAAAATGGAAAACTGGAGAAAAAGATAACAATCCTTTAGATGGATAATGATTGAACATGTCTCTTGATCTAAGAAAACAGCCCGAACATGTTACACAGTAATACAATACAATACAATACAATACAGCTCAATGTACAAGGTACAGTAAAACAAAACAAAACAGTGCAAGAGGAACCCAGCAGCATCGCAAGACATAACTCGGTCCCATTATCTCCTACTCCTCTACAACAATCAAGTACCTGTATAAGGACCCTTGACCTTATCCACAAAAGCAACAACATAGTTTGTTTGGGCTGAAGACATGACCCAAATAGGGTGTGAGAAAAAAATCCCAGTAGGCACCCACGAAAGGCCCGTTCAAAACATTCAGTAAAAATGTGCAATGACAGTGTGCAAAAGTAAATGCAGTAAACTAGTATGTACTCAAATGTAACTATCACTAATATTTTCATTACCTCTAAAATTATTACTTATAAATTCAATATAATTGAATTATATTAAAATTCACCATTCCCTCAGGCTGAACAGAAACATTCCCTTAGGAAATTCAAGACCTAGCCCTCTGGCCTTTCCCTCAGGTGAAATAAAATCTTGCCCTCAAGCCATGCACTCAGGAGAAATAGAACCTTTCCCTCAGGCCTTTTCCTTAGGTGAAATAGAACTTTCCCTCCGGCCTTTACCTTAGGGGAAATAGTACCCTGCCCTGACGCCTTTCCCTTAGGTGAAATAGAACCTTGCCCTCAGGCCTTACCCTCAGGCGAAATAGAACCTTGCCCTCAAGCCTTGCCCTCAGGTGAAATAGAACCTTTCCCTCAGGCCATTCCATCAAGAAAAATAGAACCTTTCCCTCAGGCCATGCCCTTAGGCGAAATAGTAACTGGTAACCTGGATGAGCCCAACACATAGAAAGCATTTATATAAATTTTCTCTCATGAAATAGCATTGCACAACATAATCATGGCATACCCTCAGGTATCCTGGCCAAACGGCTAATAGAGAAACGCACCCCCAGGGTGGTCCTGGATCCAAGAAGTGATCCCAAGAAACAGATATACATATTTATTAAACTACATATGCAATTCTAGGTATTTAATTACACATGGCCTCAGCCATACAACACCCCATTCATGGGAGCGTATCACAACGGTACAAAAATTCACCACATCAGTTGTAATTAAACACTAGACCACCTACCTGGATCGCCCCAGATCGGTATACGTTAAGGACGCTCCTTGAATTATCCAAGAACGATGTAGAGATGAGGTAAAAGAATTCACATTAAAGCAAAAATAACTTCCCCTCAGGAACGAATTGGCAAGAACGAATCAAGGAGAGGGGAGGGCTTTTCCCGTACAGTTCCAATGAGATCGACAGAGGAAGAATCGGATTCCCAGTTCTCGATCAGGTGATCTCCAAAGCTTCGACCATCCTCCCAAGCTCTCCTCTGGTTCTAAGCATTCTATGGGAACATTGGAGGCTACTGCCCATCTTAAGCGAAAAAATTGACTACACTGTCATAATATTGAGTACCCGACATGTAATTTTCATTTTTTAACTGTTCCTTCAGCGGCTTTTTTCCACTGCAGCATTGTTCATCTGTCGACATGAGTACATGGCATGTATTCCTGATTACATGGCGTGTACTGTCACTCAGCTCGCACCGCCTTACTGTTTGCCTGCCGATAGACTACATGGCGTGTAAATAACCACTACACAGCGTGTAGTTGGTTTTTAAACATTTCATCGCCAGAATGGATACACACCCTATGTACTCATCCCACACAGCCAATGTACACAGCAGGTGGAAAAGTACATGGCTTGTACACACAGAACATGCAATTTTTCCCCATTTTCCTTATTTTCTCAAAATCAATTTAGGAAAAGAGAAAAGACGAAACTCGTAACTCAAAAATAAGAACCAGGTTCTTACAAACATCCCTCATTAAAGAAATTCATCCCTAAATTACTCTTCTAAGGGTGTTGAAGATAAATCTCAGAACTACTCTGGCCACAGAGCACATACGTCGGTCTCCTGCTCCCAGGTTTCACCCTACACTTGGCCATGCTTCCGTATCACCCATACAAGAGGAACTGACCGGACACGGAGAACCATTGTGATACTATCCACGATACGAATTAGATTCTCCTTAAGGGAATCATCTATCTGAAGCTCAATCTCCTATGGCTGAAAGACGTGAGACAGGTCAGACTGATAACGACACAGATGAGATACATGGAAGACGTCGTGCATGGCCTGGTACCTTTGTGGTAACTACAACCGATAGGAAACCGGCCCAACTCTTTCCAGAATCTCAAATGGCCCCACATACCTCACTTGAAGTTTACACTATATCATGATCCACCTGTGACCCAACATCGATGAAACACGCAAGAAAACCTGATCCCCGACCATGAACTCCAAGTGTCATCTACGGCGATCTGTATAAGATTTCTGATGAGACTGTGTGGTAGCCATCAGCTTATGAATCAACTGGACCTGCTCTGAAGTCTCCTACACGAGACCTGGTCCTAGTAAAGCTGCCTCACCTGCCTCCATCCAGCACAAAGGTGATCGGCATGGCCAACCATATAAAGCCTCGAATGTTTCCATCTCAACTGCTTCCTAAAAACACTTATTGTAGGAAAACTCATCTAGGGGTATCTGCTTCTCCCAAGATCCCCCAAAGTCCAGAACGCATGTAAATAGCATGTCCTCTAGCACCTATATCGTACACTCTGACTAACCATCGGTCTGAGGATGGTAAGCTGTAAACAGAACAACCTGTGTACCCAGTGCCCTCTAAAAACTCTTCCAGAAACGAGACGTAAAATGGGCGTCCCTATCTGAAACAATAGAACAAGGGACCCCTTGAAGAGGTATGACCTCTCAGATATACAACCTCCGGATCTCATCAACTACGAAGGTATCCTTGATCGGAAAAAAGTGAGCTACCTTTGTGAGTCATTCCACAACAACCCACATGACATCATTTCCTGGAGGTGTCATCGGAAACCCAGTCACGAAGTCCATCGCAACATCATCCCATTTAAACTCCATAATGGGTAACTAATGTAATAGTCTGGCTGGCCACTGATGCTTCGCCTTCAACTACAGACAGGTGGAACATTTTGTAACAAAACCAGCAACTTCTCTTTTCATACCCAGCCACCAGTACTGACATCTCAAGTCACAGTACATCTTGGTAACTACGGGATAAACTGCCCAAGATGAAGCATTAAACTCCCACATCAACTCCTAGCGTATATCCCCTAGAACCCATGATCGTCCATGGAAATGCAGTACCTCATCATCGCCTATCATCCCCCCATGAGGAGGGTCCTCACTTTCCACTGAATCTCATAGAACTAGGCCTTATGAACCAGATAGCTATCTCATCATCACTCTATCCAGTAGGGTAGAAGTCAATGCTAAAGATGAAATATAGGTTATCCCCTGACTGTCGTGCACCTCCAAATGCATCTCAGAGAACAAAGCCATAACCTGACACAAACCACTGGCCTCATAAACTGCCTATATCTGAGTATTCCTGCTCATTTCTTCAAGAACTGTGTTACCCTTACCAGGTGTATAGGCATGTTCAAAATCGAAGGACTTTAGGTTCTCAACCAACCATAGATGTCTCAGATTCATGTCACGCTAAGTAAAGATATACTTGAGACTTTTATGGTCGGTGAAAACCACAAAATTCTCTCCCAAGAGATAATGTCTCCAACAATGTAATGAATGAACAACTATAGCCAACTCGATATCATGCTTCGGGTAATTCCTCTCATGTGGCCTCAACTGCTGAGACTCGTATGCAACAACTCGATCGACCTGCATCAACACAGCTCCCAGCCCAATACCTGATGCATCACTATAAACTGTATAGTACTTCCCTTTCTCGGGGAGTATCGGGATTGGTGCTGATGTCAGCCTTCCCTTCCGTTCCTGAAAGGCTATCTCGCAAGATTCTGTCTAAACGAACTTCACATCCTTTTTAGTCAAACCCGTCAACAGTGCTGCTAAGAAGGAGATATCCTGGATTATGCACCTGTAGTAACCACCCAACCCTAAAAACTCCGTATTTCAAACACGTTCTTAGGGTTCTCCTAGGAAACTAATGCTCTAACCTTCTCTGGGTCTACTGAAGCTCCTGCCTCTGAGATGATATGGCCCAAAAAGTGAATCTAGTCCATCCAAAAGTGGGACATTGAGAGATTAGCATATAGATGATGCTCTCTTAGTATACTAAATAAGATCTCATGATGGGTGGCATGGTCGTGTCGAGTGTGAGAGTACACCAAGATGTTATCCACGAAGACCACCACAAAAGAATCTAGGTATGGATGGAAGACACGATTCATCAGAGCCATGAAAATTGTTGTCACGTTCGTTAGACCGAATGGAATAACAAATTACTCATATAGACCATACATACTCTTGAAGGCTGTGGGAGGCATATAAGATTGTCTAACTCGCAACTGATGATATCCATATCTCAAGTCAATATTCAAGAACACTCGTGCACCTCAAAGTTGATCAAAAATATAATCAATACTTGGTTTGGGATATCAGTTCTTAACCGTCAGCTGGTTAAGCTTCCGATCATCTACACAGAGTCTGAGGGTACCATCCAAATTCTTCACAAAAAGGACAGGAGAACCCTAAGGAGAAGTACTGGTTCAGATAAAATCATTTGACTGTAACTCCTCTAACTATCTCATGAGCTACTGTAACTCAGGTGTAGACATCCTATAAGGTGGAATGGATACCAGTGCCACTCCTGGAACATTCTCGATAGAGAAATCCACCTCTCTCTTCAGAGGTAGACCTGAAATGTTGTCCGAGAAGACATCCCTGAAATGATCAACCACTAGAAGGAAATCCTTCTGACAAGTTCCATGGTCATCCAGATATAAACTCGCTATTTGGGCTGTGACTCCACCTCACCCACGATGCCCTGGTCCAGCTCGACTTGCATGAACTTGTATAGAAACTCTCCTCCCTCTAGTGACATGAAACACCCCTTGTGACGATAGAAGTATAGAAAGGATTGAATGGGAACCAAGCAGTCCATCCTAAAAATGAAATCAAAGCTCGTCATCTTGTAGAAATAGAGGTCCCAAAGGAAGTGACACCCACCAAACTCAAGAGGCACTCCCTGCCCTGACGGACACCGATCGTTCTAGACCCCAACGTAGAGTCTAGAATCATAACATCAGAATAAGAATAAACACAGAGCCCAAGGCTCCTCATAACTGGCACAGATACAAAGCTATGTGTAGCACCCGTATCGAAAAGTAATAAAGAAAGAACAGAAGCTACTATAATAGTACCTATGATAGTAGAATGTCTGGGATCCTGCTCCAATTGGGTATGTTGCAATGCATATGCCTGCCTAGTGCTACTGCCCTGCAACACAGCCTGGCTACCCTAAGCTATCCCGCCATACTGCCTCTGAGATCCTGGTGTCTGAATACCATGGCCACGACCACCATCTCAGCCTGATCGCCCTGACATATTCTAGTTTCCTGACTGGTATGAAGCTGCTGGTCCTGCTCCAGCACGTGGAGTCTGCACAACACCCCCCTCACTAGACACTAGTGGAAACGTCCCGCAAAAGCATTGTAGATGACCCATATTGGCAAAAGCTCAGCACTCCACTAGATCTCGTGGATACTGCGGTCTCTTTTGACCCTTATTACCACACCGGTATCACATGAATTGGCCACCTGAAGTATCCTTCTGGCTAGTACTTCCACCGTGAGAGAAATCCATCTTTCTCTTCCTCTTACTAGTAGAAATAGTACCAAAAGATAGTGATAAACCATCCTGGCCTACACCACTAGCTTCTGGAAGGTTCTGCTATTTTATTAGTGCCTGGTTCACACTAGCATGTACAGTTGGAAACCTAAAAACATTCACTAGTTCTCAGATTTCATATCGAATACCATCATCAAAGCGTCTATCCATTAACATCTCATCACCCACTAGAACAGGTGAAAAATGCTGAATCTCGGGGAAGCGAGCAGAATAATCCATTACCAACATAATGCCCTGCTGCATATTCATGAACTCTTGAGCCCTATCTGCACTCAGCAACAACGGGAAGAAGAATTCATAGAAAGATGTCTGAAAATATTTACATGCCATGTCTCTGTGATGCTCTGTCTGAGTGGTAACATCCCACCACCTCTTGGCAGAATCACACAGGATATATGTTACGAGCTTGACCCTCCGACCTGTAGGCATCTCAAGATGCTCTAAGATAGTCTGAAATGCATCCACTCATGACTTCGTAGCATGTGGTCCACCATCCCCTAAAAACATAGGCGGATGCTGCTGCTGGATGATACAAGTCAGCTCAGCCATAGATGTGGCAGTCGGCGGTGCTCCCTGAAAGGTCTGCATGAACCGCTAGAAGCCTTCATGGAACTACGGATCCAAGCCTGTGTCCGGTATAACAGCTGGCGCCATATCTAGCTCTATTGGAGGATCCACTGGTAGCCCATGGTCTACCATCTCTATAGTATAATAGTTGTCTCTCTCTTGGAGAACAACGCATGGTCGTCTCGGTGACATGACTCTACAAGGTCAAACAAACACCTTAGATCAAGATTATTCCAGACCGAAACAAGTAGACGGAGAAATAAAGTTTTCAAAATTTACAAATGTTGACTACACGGCGTGTTCTCACAACTGTTCACATGGGCGTGTACTCCAGCATAAAGTGGCCGTGTAACACCCCAAACACACGATGTATCTTCTAAATACACGGTGTGTACTGGAATCCTCCTTCCCTACCAGAGTCCTTCTACAAGGCTAAGCCACACAAATCACGTTGAACAAGACTACATGGCGTGTATATCATCTAAACGACGTTTATTGTATAATTTCTAATTGCACGTGTCATTCGTGACACGGCTGACTACTCGGCTGACACTACACGGCGTGTTACACCCGCACACGGCATGTACACCACCCTGTTTCCCCAGCCACATGGCTAAGCCCGCAAGGTCTCCTACCGGTATAGACTACACAGCGTGTCCCTCAGGTACATAGCATGTTCAAGAAGAGGTAACACTGACACGTGTTTGTTAGCTACACGGCCGGGTCCCCAGGTCAGACTACACAGCGTGTTCCAAGGTGGACACGACGTGTATATCTCATGGTCTCCTCCGTCTATGTTTGTTAGTTACATGGACAGACTCCAGGTCAACACTACACATCATGTACATCCGGTACACGAAGTGTTTTTTTTTCAAGCCTTTCCCTACCCCGTGTCCCTGCCCACACGGTTTATGACATGGGAAGAGACTACACGATGTGTACTGAGGGTACACGACCTGTACTCAAGAAGTTTTCATTTCTTCCTGAACAGAAGAACACACAATGTGTGTCCAAAAAACTACATGCCTTGTATCATGGGTTTTCTAGACAGTAAGCCTCAGATACGACTCTGGAACCCAGAAAATACTGAAAAAACAACACATAAGTGCCAAATTCCAATCCGTGAGGGCCCATACTCCCCGCGAATCAATGTTAGGAATCTTATACATGTTATACTCAAGTAAACAAGTCAATGGTCCATCAATTTCCAGTCATTGAGGGCCCATAATCCCCAAAAACCAAATATTGGAGTCCATCCTCTCAACAGGCTCACAAAAGTACCATATCACATAACAGGTATTTATCAAAGAAGCTATCACAACAACATACTTTTCTAGCACTACAACTATCACAACAACATTAAATTTCTAATGAACCTACATGGCATGGAATTATACATGGAATGTGATTTCTAACATGTGCCAAAGTGATGAATGAGATGGTACACCCTCATCTAATCGGGTAGCGACGTAATAGAATACAGTATAAAAATTTATCCAGCACACCATAAAGGCGTCACGCAAAGGTGAAAATCAAATATACTAAAAATAGAAAAATCAGAAAAATTGAAATAATCGAGGTAGACTGGATTTTCCATGTACCCGGGTTAGCTACTCCTTGGCACATATTATTACCAAATACCATTTCTGTTATATCCATGAATAAGGCTCCAAATATTAAGTCAAAGAAAAAAACTCCTCTGATAAAACTTTGTAACATCCCTGATCCAGTTGGCACTCAACAGGTGCCCCGAACCCGGATGGTCACAAGACCTCAAGCACAGTTTCCCAAACACCAGAGGCTATGGACTAGCAGTGATGGCCTAGGACTGATAGTTGGGAAACTCTACCCTCATTTTTCAATGTGTAGGATAGCGGAATAATATTTATAAACATACAACATCGGAAGAAGTAAACAATATTTAACTGAAATGGACAACTGAAGAAAAAGATACCAAATAGTTATATATATATTCATTCAATGTGTCTCTAGTTCAAATAAAATAGCTAGAGCATTTTACACAACAATACAATACAATAAAATAAAACACAAAGTACAAGGTATAGTAAAACAAAACAAAACAGTGCAACTGGAACCTAGCAGCATCGCAAGCCTAATCTCAGTCCCATGCTTTCTTACTCCACTGAAACAATCAAATACCTGTATAGGAACCCTTGCCCTTATTCACACATGCAGAAACATAGTCTGTTTGGGCCAAATATGTGACCCAAATAGGGTGTGAGAAATAAATCCCAGTAGGAACCCACCAAAGGCTCGTGCCCAACTGTCAGTGAAAATGTTCAACAGTAGTGTGCAATGTTAAATGTAGTAAACTAGTAAGTACTCAAAAGTAACTATCCCTACCAGTTCCATTTCTATTCAAATTATTACATATGAATTTAAAATAATTGAATTATATTAAAATGAAAATTTCCCTCAGGCTAAACAGAAACTTGCCCTCAATCCATTTAGATCCTTGCCCTCAGGCCTTGCCCTAAGGGGAAATAGAATCTTTCCCTTAGGCATTTCCCTCAGGTGAAATAGAACCTTGACTTAAGGCCTTTCCCTCAAGAGAAATAGAACTTTACCCTCAGGCCTTGCCCTCAGGTGAAATAGTACCTTACGTTCAGGCCTTACCCTCAGGCGAAATAGAACCTTTCCCTCAGGCCTTTCCCTCAGGTGAAATAGAAACTTTCCCTTAGGCCTTGCCCTCAGGTGAAATACAACCTTGCACATAGGCCTTTCCCTCAAGTGAAATAGAACATGGACCTCAGGCGTTTCCCTTAGTCGAAATAGAACCCTGACCTCAATCCTTGAACTCAGGAGAAATTGTATCTCGTAAGAGGGCCGAGCCCAACACATAGAAATCATTTATAAATTTTATCTAAAAAAATAAATGCACAATATAATCATGGAAAACCCTCGAGTATCCGTGACAAACGACTAATAGAGGAACGCACCCCAAGGTGGTTTTGGATCTAAGAAGTGATCCCAAGAAAAAATTATACATATTCATTAAACTACCTATACAATTATAGGTATTTAATTACGCAAGGACTCGGCCAAACGACACCCCATTCATGGGCATGTATCACAATGGTACACAAATTTACCACAGTAGTTGGAAATAAACACTAGATTACCTACCTCGATCGCACTTGATCGTAATACTTGAATGAATCTCCTCAAATCGTCTAATAACGATGTAGATCTGAGGTAAATGAATTCCCATTCAAGAATTAATAACATCCCCTCGGGAAAGAATTGGTAAGAACGGCTCAAGGAGAGAGGAGGGATTAATCGTACGGTTCTAACGAGATCAACGAAGGGAGAATCAGATTCCCAGTGCTCGACCATGTGATCTCCAAAGCTTCGATCGTCCTCCTGAGCTCTCCATCGGTTCTAAGACTTCTCTGTGAATAGAGGAAGATACTTACCATTTTAAGCGAAAAAACAGACTACATGGCATGTACTATTGACTACATGACGTGTGCATTTCATTTTTTAAAATGTTCATTCAGAGGTTTCTTTCCCCCGTAGCATTGTTCATCTGTCGACATGATTACATGGCATATATTCCTGATTACATGACATGTACTATCACTACGCTCCCACTACCTTACTATTTTCCTACAGACTGACTACACGATGTGTAAATACCCACTACACGACATGTATTCAATGGTTACAACTTTCATCGCCAGCCTGGCTACACACCCTGTGTACTCATCCCACACGGCCAAAGTACACCGTTGGTGGAAATGTACATGGCGTGTACCAACCGAACATGCTATTTTTTCCCATTTTCCTTATTTTCTTAAAAAAACATAAGGAAAAGAAAAAAGATGAAACCCGTACCTCAAAAATAAGAAGCGGGTTCTTACAACTTTTACTAAACCCATACCTATTTTTTGATAATATAATTTTATATTGAATTATTATTTCATCTTGTTGACACAATGAGGATACAGAATTGATTGAGCATCATCTTAAACCAATTAAAATTTACCAGGGTTATTATTTTTTCTATGTATGAATAAATGACATTTAATTTTTAATCATTTCTTGTGATTTCATTATTCGATAACACCTGAGTGTATAGAGAAAAGGAATACAATCAAATATCATATCTTACATACACCACCTCTTAGGTATGTATATGTTTTCTAGTTTTATAAATTATTCTCTTTTATAGTGTCACGACATATAGTTACATCAAAATCTAACATTAGTGACATGAAAACATACTTTTTGATAACTTAACCATGATTTCATGATTAAATTATAACGAGGAATAAAATGGGTTCCCCTAATAATGCATTAATATTTGTAAAAAGAACATCAATATAAATATAAAAAAAATTTATACACTTGATTAGGGGAATATATATAAATTATATATATAATGGAATCAAAAATATAACACACTTATTAGAAAATATATTTTATTTATCCATATGAATTTGTTAATAATCGATTATCATGCTACAAAATTCAAAAAATATAATGGAAGGATTTAAAAACGTAATAGATGGAGAAATATAAAAGACTAAATAAATAAATATCCCATAAAATTACAAAATTATTTAAATTTTATTAAAATCCTTTATATTTCATAATGGTCTAAAATAATTCAAAACATATATAAATTTATGAAAATATAAATATAAATATATTTTATAAAAATATTTATAACATATAATAGTATATTGTTTTACACAATTTTAATAGTACAAAATCTTAATCATTAAAAGTAAAATATATGAAAGTATAATTATGATAATTTATTATATAAACATATAAAAACATAAATTTAAATAAATTTATAAATATATATCTTTATAAATGTGTAAATAATTAAACATATTGAAATATAAGTTATGAAATTCTAAAATGATATACTATTAAATATATACAATTTTATAATTTTAAAAACATACGAACTTATAAAATTATACATAATTAATTATATTTTGTATACAAATATTCAAAAAACATATGATATAAAATAAAATTTATAAAAGTTTATAATCCTATAAAAATTTGAAATAAGAAAACTATAAATATCTAATAAACCTTTTTATATAAATTATTCAAGTAAAATATGATATGCTATAATTTTTTTATGGTGTGTAAATTTATAATTATATTAAAATATAACAGTATAAAGGATTAGAAAATTATTATATATAAATTATATGAGTATAAAATGACAGATTTTATTGTATCAGTTTTTATACCCCGTAGAGGGGGATGAATCAGTTATTCATGTGATAAAAGTTTTTGCCCCTATGAAATTAAACCTTTGTGATCTGTTAGAGTGGGGATCCACTCTTTAAATCTCAACCTCACATCAATTAAATAATTATAAAAATCTCACAACATTATTGATTTTTTATAGGGTTCATCCTAAATATGAGATCATAATACTTTTTATGTTTCATTATTGTCCTAATACATAGATTATCAATAATATAATATTGATTTTAAGAGAGTTTCATTTTATATCCTTTACTCCTAATGTGATTTAAAAAATATAGAAAAAATTACAGGTCATTGGAATCCTTCAACATCTATTAAAATTGAAAATAACATCATTTTTTAATGGTAGCACTAGCCGTTGAATATTCCGTCCTCCATTATGGTTAAATCAGGTCATTTTAACTAGATAAGATACCAAAAAATAAAATCATTGATTTCCTTCCGTAAAGTCATCGACTTCCAAATGAATATGAAAGAGGATGAAGAAGATCAATCTCCCACTATAAATAACAGAATACGTGATTCATGGTTTAGAGTTTAAATACAATATATTTTATTCTTCATTCTCAAAAAAGTGTCTGAATTTATACCAGTATAAGGAACATTCATCAACCACATCAAATAATGTAGATGTCGTAAATGGTTCTAAAAAAATATTTCTTTAATGTAGTATCTTCTCTACCAACCTCAAAATTTCAAACAAACATTTCCTTTTTCATTTATACCATCAATATTCTCATCAATTAATGAATAATATTTTCAAAATAAACTATGGCCATTCCCCTGAGTTTCTTTTTACAAGAATAATCCTTGAATAATAATATTAATGAAAATTGGAAAAATTTTAAATTTTAAATTATAAAATCCTATGGGAAATACCGTGAACCTTAAAATTAAATATCATTTGATTATTAGTTTTAATAATGGATTAAACCAAACAATATATATATGTGAAATATAGGAACAAAAAAATGTCATGAGATTCAATTTCCCATTTCCTTACAAGTTAAGATTATTTAAATTCAAAATATCATTATGAAAGAAATTAATCTGTTACATAGATTCTAGTTACCTTTATATAAGTCTAGATCACCTTTATGTAGCCTTTAGAAACTTAGAGATACCTGGAAACAAACACCATACTATATTGACATATTCATTCCAATGTATAAGGTACCCATATATAGCTATTGTTTTCTTATAGTTACATATACATAACTATTGATCTTCCAAATCATAAAAACCTCAATGAAACTATTTCATACCCTTTGGAATGGTAAATATTTTCATGAATCACAAAAATTTATTATCTCACTATGTTGTTTAATCCCTAAATATCCACAAATGATAATTTTTTGATTTATATATAACTATTTGGAAATATTTTAAATGAATGTTTCTTATATTTTACATTAGTAAAATAAAAATATTTTTTAAAGTTATATATTTACTAATTTTTCATTATGTATGAATTGAAAGGTATACACATATATATATGATAACACATATTGTTAGTAGATTAACAAAAATGAAAATAAATTCTCATAAAGTTTCACTAAAATGACACCTATACTCTGCATCAATATCCCACTTCTGAATCACAATATTGAATATACATTCAGTATATTTATAACTTAGTAAAATACATTATTACAAATTCAGAACAAATATCTTTAATGATCACTCAATCCACAAATATCCTTCTACACACAAATCAAAAAAGTCATATTACAATTAAAACTTTTGAAAACAAATTTCTAAAAATATCTAGGGTAACTACATTTTCACAAGTTCAATTTTATGATAACCCATGAAACACTAAAAATATCATTCTTGAAACCACAAAACTTTATTTAAGAAACAATAAATCATATATTTAAAAATTAAATCATCTTGGAAGCACACAAAATTATAGACCTCTAATTTTGAGATTAATATATCTCTTAATGATTTAAAATACATTATCAAAATGATAATATTCTCTCCCCACGATCCATGAACACATTATATTCAAATAATTCCAAAATTTTAAAATAAACATGTCCAAAAAAATAAAAAACTATTAAATAACATTACTATTTATAAAAAATAAAATACACCATATCCACCCCCTAACAACATAATCTATGGCCCAGTGGGTGTCCTCCCAATGATTACAAATATGGTGAAAGTGGATGAACATCGATGACCAAAATATTGTACTCAAATATGTCCTTTGAGTTATACTTGGTGAAAATATCGTCCATCTATTCTTGGGTATGAAAAAATTCTTTATTCATGTCTTTATTGTCTATTTTCTATTTAAATAAATTAAATATAATTATTTTATTTTTTGGCTTTCATTATGAATTTTTTTATTTAAACTGTATATAACACTTTGAATGTTAACATGAAATATATGGGGTATATTAACATTAAATATAAAATCATCTACTAACTCCTTTACCCATATAATTTGATTTCTTGAATTAGAATCAGGAAAATATTATACATTAGTATTACCTGGTGCCACTAATTTTTGTTTCTTGAAGTTCCAACTGAAAACATTTTATCCTAGGTTAAAAATTCCACATGATTTTGACCTTATATCAACAAAATAAACTTCTATATTATTATATATTAATATAAATGGAAATCAATTTGTTAATAATACTATACTGATTCATAGAGAACATAGTTTCTTCAATATATTTTAGAACTCTCCATTTATCAATAATATGGGACATATTTAGTTTAGTTCACATTCATAAATAGATACAAATTTAATATAAAATATCTATTCTAAGGGTTGTGAGATAAATTATATTCACAACAAGTCCTATAAATTATTTTCTATTTACAAGATCACCATTAAAATAATTATACAATAACAATACAACATCAATGGGTTTAGACATTCTGTTTAACAATTAAATATAAAATTTCATCAACAACTATATAGAATACTTCTCTATAGATAATAAAAGAAAATTATAATTTTTTGCTCCTTGTAGTTGTAATAAGTAAGTCATCTCAAACATCATGGTAATTAATTCTTTTTCAACATTGAGTATCAAAATCCTAGAAAATAATTCTCATGATCCCTCACAAAATTGATTTAATATACAATGATAATAACATAAAGTGTGCATGTATTCACCTGTTTTATAAATAGCATATTGAACACATTCACTTCGATGAAACATATCTCTCTAAAATATTTATCAATAGTTTAATATATGGTACTTAGGTCTTTATTTAATCCATATTAATATTTATTTAATATTCATAACCGTGATCCATCAATATCAAGTTAAAACTCCAAGATTTTCAATATACACATCATTTTCAACATCACGACTATAAAAAGGTATATCTGACATCAATTTGATAAGTGTTATATTTTTTGTAAGATAATAAAAAATGTACATCATGATATATTCAAACAATAAATCAAAAATAAAATTGTCACTGCAAAATAAATACCTTATACTTGATTGTTTTACATAAATATAAGTTTGGATTTTTTCATGACAGCTTTACCTTAAAAATCGACTTATTACAAGAAACCAAATATCCCCAAATGATATTTATGTTATTGGTTTTTATGATAAAATACAATTTAATTTATTCTCAACCTAATTCATTCAATCCTACATATAATCAATCAAATAAATATATTGGTAGAGTTCATCCATATAATGTGGCTCAATATGTGACATTAAAACAGTTTGATTTTTAAAATATAGACATTATTTTTTATTGGAGATAAATAATTTCAAATGATATTATATATCACCAATGATTTATTCATAATTTTAAACCTTTTCATTCCATTCATGATTTTTCATAATATCATGTTTGATCAATCCAAATGTAAATAATATTTTGTCCAAATTTTACATTGAAAACACCTTCTTATTCATAATTCATGAAAATTTTATATTAATTATTAATAATTTCTACATATATAGAATTCGGTGTATTGTATTATTCATTAATTTTGAGAATGTATAATTCAAAATTTTGGAGGCCTCTATTTCAAACTTCTGTCATTATTCTATCTCGATTGATATCCAAAAAAGATAACCTCATTACCATACCCGTAAAATTTTCCTATATATGTGTTTTAATTTTTTTAGGAATAAACTACCAAACACTCTAATGTAGTCTACATAGTGATTAATTTTATATGACATATCATAAGAGGTCATGTTAGAATATGAAAACACGAAAAAGAATTAAAATTGGGGGTAGTTGTGAAAATGAATTCTCTACAACAGAATTGAATGTGATCATATTCTATTAAAAAAAATTCAATTATCTACGTGACACATAATAATTTTCTCAAAAATATTATTTTTTAGGGGTACATGAAAACTATTGAACTAGTTATTCAATTCATATTTCTAGAAATAATATTTAAAAACTCTATATATAAACTCATTATAATAATCATATATAAATATCTTGAATTACATCAGTAAAACATTCTCCTTTATTCATATAAATTATTTAAACATATACACTACTTCATACTAAGGAATCATAAAATTAACATAGGTCATTTTAATATAATACTTAGTAAATGTTATGAAATAAATATCACCTCGATTGTCATTGCTTTCTCAGGGGTCAATGTAGGTCAAAGTATTTCAACTCAAGAGGATTTGTGGTATGAATATGAATTTTTTTATCTCCCTTCACTGATTCCATCTTTCTTTTAGATATCAAAATATTTCTTCTTATTTATTTTTATGGATGTAGGTCCTTGAACACATCATTCTTGTATAATTACTCAATTTTCTCTAGATAATATAACCCTATATTATATTCAATATTTTAATTATCTTCTAATCTATAGTAGTATGAATTTTTTTAGTCACTATTTTGAAAATAACTCTATCTCTCTCACCAAAATTGATAATATTTCAATATTTGAATCTCTTAATAAGATAAATGATCATCATGAAAATTCAAACTCACCCCAACTCACAAAAAATAATCATATTTGGTAGATAATATATGATCCCATAAATATATAATAAATATTTTGATTTTTTAGTTTTTGGCCAATAATACAACTTTTCCAATAACCTTGATATTCTGAGAACATTAATATGAAATGTTATAGAACCACCATTGTGTTCATCATTTAATCATCAATCATGTGTGATATAAATACACTATCATGGAACCATTCCATGATTATTTTAAAATTACAATTCATATACATCAATAATAATAATCCTCTAAGACTATATTTTCTACTACATCATTCTTCAATCATTCATCTATAGTTTTTGTCCTGGAATCAATATCATATATTCTAAAACATAGAAAAATTATTGATCACATATTATACAAATCTCATCTATCCCTTCAAACTTATTTTGTAAATGTATCAAATATAGGTTCTTAGTTTTTATATATCTTCTCACAGATCTATTTCCCCTATCACTTTAGAAATTCCTAAAAAATTATGGCTTTATATCGGTAGAGACATGTTCTTCCATAAAAAACTAATATTTTTATCATGTATATAAAACATAAACAATATTCCATGAAACTCAATTTTAAAGAAAATTGTAAATCTTAATTATGAAAAATAAATTTTATTCTATATGTAATATTAGTCATCATATTCACAGTTTTTGAATAACCAACCATCTTTTTATTTCTCTTCATTTCTTTAGTTACATCTTAATTACTTTGAATATTTTTACAAACATAGTTTTTCATAGAATAAAATTTGGATGTCTATATTTTAATTCAAATAAAATTAAAAATTATATATATATAATGAAAGAATGTCGTATAAGCTGTTGAACATGATTTCTCAATGTGTTTTAAAATTAATCAATTATTTCAAAAAAAAATATCCCAAAAGTAGTCATTCTTTTTCAAGTGTATTTTTGTCCAAAATAAACTTTTATTTATTATATCTAAGATCCTTATATCCAATATAAATCTTCTTATCTAGATCATTCATGGTCCTCTCCAACTCAAAGGGATTAATTTAACATGACAAATATACATAGGAACATAATTTTATATAATATAAAACTATGGGTCTCTCCCCACTGATGTAGTGACTCAAGTCTATGAAGGTCCTCTCTACCTTCACTATTTCAGAACAACATGATTCATGGCCTTTTGTTTATTGCTCTACTGTACAGTGAAAAAATCAATAAAAAATCTATTTTTATGTCATAATTTAAAACTCATCTTCATCTGTATTTTCCTTTTACACATTCTTTTTAAGGCATATTATTTCTAAGTTAAGTTTATTATTTTTAATAATATAATATTTGTGTGCATATTTCTTAATGTTCATAATATTAGAAATATAATCTTATTCTTCTAAACCTCTATTTGAGATGTCATAATTAAAATCAAATCTCTAATTTATAACACATTCCAAAAATTTGGAATCCATTCTCACTCAATCATTTTTAAAAACACTTCTAGTGAAAATTAAATCGACATCCATCATACTCAGAGAATATTTTCCATTCCTTTATAAATTATCTACCTTCCGTTATTTAAATTATTAATATATTTAAATAATATACCATTATACTTAATGTTGGGATGTATTCCACATATTCCTCATTAAAAAACTCATTTGTAATTCTTCTGGGTAAATAAATTTTAAAATATCATTAAATCAACCCCTAAATAATTTTATTATAATATTCCCATTAAATATATATCATAATATATTCATATTCATTGATATAAAATTTATAGCATTATTGTATCCATAATCACTTTAATAATCATCTTTTGATCCAATTCGTTAATAATCATCTTCTTCCTTATTTGTTTTGATAATTATTTTTAAAACACATCTCCTCCCAAGACATCTCGTAAAATATATTTATTTTGTTAAATTTCATAATCAAAGAGATTATTGTGAAATACATTAAGGGAAACATCATTTGTATCATAAATGGATGAAATATACCAATCCATCCTATTTAAGATGTTACTAATTTATTTGTTTAAAAATAGTACCATCGTCAATATTTTCTATAAAATATATAATATGATTAACAATTCAATTTACTACATATGTAATGTCCCTCTATGGATTATACTATATATATATTTTTATTTATATAATATTTTCCTTAAAACATGTAAAATCTTATATATATATATATATATATATTCTATTTATACATGTTTATAAGTTTATCTAATATTTTATTAGATTCCTTTAATCCACTAATATTTCTGTATTTTATTTATAATAATGAAAATATAGGATTCCATGATTTCACATGAATCTCTTAGTTTATCATGAAAAACATTTCATGGATGCATCTTCTGAAATATTTGGAGATCCCAGTAAAAAATATCCTTTATATTAAAATATTATGATTCTAAAAAGAGTTTCTTTCATTCATATAACCATGCTTATTTTTTCTATAAATGTTGGTGAATTTGTGGATATAAAAAAACACTAGATTTTTATTTGTTTCCTTATAAAGGGTTAGATCTGAAGGGGGAGATAGTTCCTTGTTAATACTAAAAGTTCTTGGATCAATTAGTAAATAATTTATTGGTGAATTAATTGTTTTTTGTTTATAAAATCATGTCATTTTGAATTTTATCCCATGTTAATTTTTGTATTCATGATCCATTCATTAATTGTATTCCTCACCCAAATGAATGATTAATAATAATAATATAAACTATAAAAACATAACAATGTTTATCCCCAATGAGAGATACTATTACTTTCTAAATTTTGTTTGGGTTCTCAGACCAACATTTTCACTTATATAAATGTGATTACAAGAGAGGTGGAAATGTACATATTTTACTTTTTATGATTTATCAAAAAGATAGTGCACATGTTAGGGTATGTGACATCCTTGAACGTGTGCTTTAATAAAATACGGAAGAAATTATTTATCATAATAACCATGATAATTGAATATTTACTTCCCTGTTTTCGTTGAATCATATCTTCAGAATATATATGTATTCCTCAACATCAAATAATATATCATCATCTGGATGATTTTTACATCCAAAAAAATAGAATGTTCTAGTAATAGATTGATATACCTATCACCAGTTCAAAATAAATAACTCATGAATGAGGTAATATTTACATAATATATTCTTCATCTTTCTCAACAATAAGAATATAAATTTATAGTAACAAAAAGTAATTAATTCAACCTCTTTAATAAAAAAATACAACATAGGTCAATGGTTATAAAAATAATTTTATTGAATATGAAGGTGCACTAGATTATCTCAAAATTCTAAATACACTCTTATATATTTAATTTTCCTTTTAATTACTCATTGATTTCTGAAATGTATTTATATAATTATTTTTACAAATTCTCATAATTAATGACTACATGAATAATCAATGATGAATAAAATCATTAACTATGAATGAAAATTTCTAATATTTATTTCATAATCACCTAAAAATGAAAATGTGTATTATTATTTAAAACAACCATGAATCTCTACCTGAATCATTTCCTTTACCATGTCCATGATATTTTATAAATAGACCATCCATAAAGCATAATATTATATAATTTCCCATTACGTCTCAATTTGAAATTATGGAGATTCTAGATACCATTATGAATGATATGATTTCCTTTATATAGATACTGGTTACATTATAATAGGTCTAGTTAATAGTTACATGGATTTTAATATATCTTAGTAAACTACACATATATACTAACCTACTTTTATATAACCTTTTAAATTCATTAGGTACACCTCTGTATCTGATACTTTATAAGTGATACCAGTATATAAGTATTGGAATTAGAAATGAGAGACATCACATGGTTACAATGAAATACTATAGGAAATGTTCAATCTCAACATCATTAATAATGTGTTTTGATCTCACAATGTTATTGAATTAAAGATGATAATTTCATAACAATCATTTCATTCACCTCTAGTTATATGAAATAATTTTTATGAACTTTTCTCATATACTTCTTTACTAAAATCTATTTTTATTTTCTAACTATATATTTTAACATTATAATATAATTTTTTAATGACTCATAAGATGATCTATGGTGACACACACTCAATGGTTTCACATTAATTCTAATTCTATCACAGATACATTTGATATTATCACACAAACACTGAGGTAGATCACACATAAATCTGACATCAATCACACAAATTCTTTGCAAGATAAAAATTATTTTTATTATGAAGACGCATTCATTTGGTCATTTAAGAAAATTTCTCATCATGTATCTTTTAGGCTCATTCAATTTTACCCAATCCTTATTAAAAAAAATAAATAACATCCCATAAGATATTTAATTACTAATTTACAGTAATGAAAACCTATCTTACTGTACTATGGGAGCTTCAAGTACGTACTATATAATTTATAAATGTATATATATATGTATTATATTGTATATATAAAATTATAAACATAACGCCATACACTTATAAAAAATAATATATTAATATTGCTACATTATATATATATATATAAAAGTAAAAAATTAATGTTATTAAATTAAATAAAAATAACAACTCACTTCCCAAATAAAACCCATAAAAAGAGAATCATTTGTAAATAAATTGTAAAAGTAGAATATTACATAAAATATGAAACTCTAATCTGTACCAAATATAAAAAATATTAATTCAAAAATAATTAACCATATAAATAATAATATAACTTTGAAATAAAATTGAATAATGAAGTTGAATTTCGGGTATGAAATATGAATTTATTAATGGATAGACATTGATCAAACTGAAGGGTGATGTTCTTATTGGATTTTGATGGTGAAATAAATAGTAGGTTGTCCCCTTTAGAGGATAGTCGTGGGGTGTCATTAGAGTGTATGTTGTCTTAAAAGGCTTCAAGATGATTTAAGAAGAATATATAAAAGGGGGAGAGATGAATATGGTGGGGGGATTATGGTAGGGTCTTAACATCCCTTGTTTTAATTTCATTATTGTGTTTTTCATAAACACAAATAACATATCCTCTATTTTTAAATTTTTAATCAAATTTAATTTTATATTATACAAGACATATCATTATTATTTATAAAAACCATAATATAAGGTCTCAAAAAATTCTCAATGGAATTTCATTATATATATGTGTGTGTGTGTCATATTATGTAATATATTTTATTATAATGTCCATGCACTACTTGATAGAAAGAAATTTTTTTTAATGAATTGAAACATTAAATTTAGAAAATAAATATGACTATAGGAATTGAAAATATGAAAATGGGATAACAAACAAATATGATAAAAAATGAGAATTTTCATTCAGTTTGATCCCACAGAATAATTTCACTCATAAATAACATTATAGAAAAGAAAAATAATATCTGTAACGTAATATTGATCTTGAAAATGATTATATATATATATATGTAAACTTGAGAGAAAATTATTTTTAATGGCGATTAAATTAAATATAATGTAATTTTTGTTTACATGAAACATATATGAATATTATAAGTCTATCATTGGAAAAGTATTCTGACAGTTCGAAAATTAATTTAACCATGAGAATAGTTATATAACCATTAGTAAGAGTAACCTAACTATTTGAATAGTACCCTTACTTATGCATGTGTATAATATCATTTTGGTATTTATTAAATGAAAATATGAAATATTTATATAATTATACATGTTAATAAATACTTTAAATATAATAAAATTAGGGTTTTTTTGGAAAGCCTGTATTTTTTATTTTACTTTTAAAAAATATTAATTTATAAAATAATATTTATTTTCATGAAATGGTTTCATAAAAAAGATGTTATATTATAATTTTGGTAATATTTTTGTAAACTACATGTAAAGTTTCAATGTTTTATAAAAGTGTTCAAAATATTAAAATCGGTATTATTCATATAAATGAATATTTCAATTAAAAATTAAATTTCTCATATTTAATGACAAATTTTCAAAAAACATATTTTATTTTTTTGAATATAATTTTTTAAAAATGGTTATACTGAATTATTGGTATCTTTCTAAACTAGATGAATTTTTCGGAATAGTGAAATATAAAAATAGATGATATTGAATGGTTTAAGAAAAATAAATGAATTTTTGAGTCATATATGATGTAAGGAAGCTTTAAATATATATTTCATGCACAATATACTATATATGATCGCAATATTCATCATTACTGGTAATATTGAGCCATAGTAATGAAGTAATGAATATAATATTCCAAAAAAGCACTCTCCTCCCCTTAAAATACCACCCTTTTCCCCAAAACTTCTAATCATTAGAAGATGATAAATTTAAATCGAATTATCTTTCCAACCCTCTCCCCCATGTACATGTAGTTATCGTCACACCAAATGTATAATAAAAATTGCATTATCGGTATTTAGAGACAATGTTTTAGAGGTAATATTGTCAATCAATCCCTTTAAAATTCAAATTGATTACCTCATCTACGGATACACCATCCAAAATAACATAATGAACATATTATATTTTTTTACATTAATTTCATTTTTTTGGAATATATATCATCCATTATCTTATCTATTCTCATCATTCAAAATAATGATAACGTTGTTCATATTATGGTGTATTCACCATGTCGATGGACAAAATAAATAGAATTTCATGACCACCATAATGGATAGATATATAAAAAATGTTATTTAAAAATATTATGATAATTATTATATTATAAATTATTTCATGATTCATAAATTTATAAATAATTTACTATTAACAAAAAATATAGATTTTATGTTCGGTAAAACAGCATAAATAAACTAATCATATAAAGAAAATGATTATCATCAAAAAACCATCCCAATAGTGGAACACATATTGAAATTCGGAATCATTTTAATTTATTTGAGGACATTAATATTATTTCATTTCACTAATTGAGTAGTAGACCCTTTTGAAAATCACTTTTAGATGTTTTCATCATTGAGTGGACCTTGAAACCATGCAATGAACACCCTTGAATTAATGAAATTAAAAATTATATATCATTTAAATATATGTAACTAAGAATAATTTAAATATATTAAAATAATTTTTTTTAAATAATTTTATTTATGAAATTGATGAATATAATTTGACTACTCGTAATGTTAAATGACTTTACATAATGATTCTGGACATAAGGTAAGGGCTCTCAAAGAACCACCCTAGTTTATTTGGGTTAAGAACTATCTATATCTAAAAATTATTTCACTATATATGATGTTATTGAGTTATTATAAATTAAATATATATTTCTATTATAGATATACCAATATTATTCTTACAACTTTTGATATAATTTTATATGTCTCTCATTCATTTCTCATATTCACTCTTTAACATCAAACCTATTTAAGTGAAACTATTCTATAACATAATTTTTTAAGTTACCCTCTTTCTATATTTTATTTACCATTCATTATTTCATAAAACGGATAAATATGTTTTGGATAACCATTATTTTTTCCTCAAATTTTCAACGAAATACAATACTAATTCTTTCTTCAAAATTATTTTATCAATTACTTAAAACATTATTTTCATTTTTTATTTTCATACCTCAATCTCTACCCTTAATCATGAAACATTTTCAAATGAACACAATATTTTGTGAATATTCATATTTTTTCAGATATCAAATTCCATAAAATTTAGTCATTTCTTCTATTTGTAATCATTTTGAAATATCCATGTATTTTGATATGATACCATATTTTGAAACACATTTATTACTATGGGTTATTTTTATTTTTATTAATTAAATATGAATTATCTTTACGTAACACATAATCATTAAACATTAATGGAAGGTGTACCCATATATAACTTTAATGTATTGAGAATTTTTTATTTCTCATTAGAAAACATTCTGGGGAGTGGGGAGTAAACCTAATCTGTGAGAAGACTTCTCCCACCTTGTGATATTTTCATGGAAGTAAGACATAACTTATTCATATTCCATGATTCACATTGTTTTTTATCCATATCTTTCCATTAGAATATAATTACATTTTTTCTAAGTAATATTTTTATATGATTATTCCAGACCTTTTTCTTTTATAATATAATGTAATTCTTAATTTTTTTAAATGTTATTCTTCATTATAATGTTTATTCAATTTTTGTGATTATTATCTCAATCGTTATTTTTTATATTCTCCATGTTATGTCATGTAATTTTAGAGAATAATTGAATATAATATCATTCAATTGAGATTAAAATATAGAGGATTTATTTTAGTATCATCTTGATAATTTATACACAAAAACATATGAAGACACTATGTTTATCGATCTATGGGTTGTATTTATTGGATATTTAGGATATAAATATATATTAGTTTGTTTAAAAGTTTTTGTTCACTATAAATAATTAATAGAATTTTTTTTATTGTTTTATTTAGAATTATAATTGAAATTTTATAATATCATCATAATATAGTAGTTTGGATATATATGTTTTAGATGATCGATGTAACCTGTTGATTTAGACCATGATTGGAATTGATGTATATTGTCACCACATCATTTAGTCTCTTAATAGTTTACTAATTTGAGTGATTTTGTTGATTGAGGAGGATTCTTAGCCTCTATCTATTTCATGTTCCGTTAATGAAGGTGACTGCTTGTTTGTTTTTTATTTCATGTTTAGTTGATGAAGGTGGAAGCTCATTCACTATGTTTGGAATTCATTATCATTAGGTAATTAATCTCAATTGATATGCATAATCTACCAAGTTCATGTTTTATGATTCATTATTGAGTTCAAAAAGTAAAATAGTATTGAAAATAGACCATTTTTCATAATCATGATATTATAAAATATTGTTAGTGATTCTATATTGCTGTAAAATGAAACAGAAGTTTTATAATTGAAAAATATAATATCCTGTATTGGTTCTACTACTCTATCATCACACAACCATTTATATAAAAATGGTATAAAAACTGAACCACACACATATATATATATATTAAGGTAAGTAATGAAAATTTTATTATTTTATAACACATAAGTATCATATTTCTTTTCATGTATAATATAAAATGTTTCCTTGTTATTTGTATCTCATATATATATAATATTAAACACATTAATACACATAAATTATAATGATTTCCACATTAGTATCACCACATTACAAAAAACTATTCCTCGTGATTTTTTCATTTTATCATTCAAGTAAAATTCAAATGATCCGTTAATATTGGAATATAAATAATATTATTTTCAAAAACTATATAATAATTTCATGATTATTTAATCTAGAAAAATGTAATGTAATATAACACACTCTGAGATATATGCTAAGAAACTCTATTATTACTGAAAAAACCCTATTTTAATTCTATGTAAAATTTATCATTTAACTAAAATAAACCAATCCAAATGTGAGTGTTTCTTTATAAACTAAAAAATGTGTATTCACTGAGACTATCAAAAAAACCCAGGGAAAACATATACCCACCAAAAAACATAAATTTAAAAAAATGAAGTTTGTCACTCCTAACCATTGGAATAATGACCATGAAACCCCAACAATGGATAAAGTGTTTATTAAACTATAATTCCAACAATAAGATAAAATAAAAAAACATATTGTAGATAAGATATTGAAATCATACCTTTATTAATTTATTTCATCATCAGTTTATTTCAAAATTACATAAAACATATTTTAATAAAAATAAAAAATTATTTCATAAATAACCAATTTATTGAATAAAATACTAGAGATGATAAGACTTATAAATCAACCTTAAATTATATTTTATGAATAATAAATCAATATAAATAAGTAAAATAATATTCCTAACATATTTTCTTGGAGGAAAGAATATATATGAATTTTGAGAAGAATAAATATTGAAGAAAATACTCCATAAAAAATATTATAATATGTTTGGACATTAAATTAGAATTCATAATATATCCAAATAATGATTTTTTATAAATCCATAAATATGTTTTGAAAAATAAATGCATTAATATAATATATGTATAATTTAATTCAATAATTTTAGAATTCATGAAACAAATTCTAAAATAAATCTAGTCTAATTTTATTCAATCGTATATATTAAAACATTATTATGGGGAAAAATAAAAGGTAAAGATATAGAATATATTTTTTAAACATTCCCCCAGAAATGAATGATATATTGACCAATCATTGGAAATTAGATTAAAATGCAAGAATATAAAATAAATCATAATTTTGAAGAAAAGTTCCACCGATTTCTATTTACATATCATTTATAATTAATTATAATTATCATGAAATAACAAAAAATACATATATATATATATATCTATATGAAATAAATTTTTTAAGATAAATTAATATTTAAATTTTGATCTCACTGGTAAAAAATGAAACTATAAGATACCATGTAGAATAGTGAAGAATGGTTTGGTAAAAAATTCAAAATCTGGTCAATTCACTTATTTGATCATAAAAATATACCAATAAACTAATATAATCCTTAATTTAATTATAAAAAGTATTTAGTTATAACTTTACATTATAAAATAGATTATATATAAAATATAATATTTAAAATATGAACAAAATTTTTTATTCCCATATCTCTATTTTTAATCCCAATTTCTAAAATATAATGTAATAAACTCTAAAAAAAGTAACCATTGTAAAAATAAATTAACATTTTATAAGGAATTTAAATGCAAATAATGAATTGTAAAATTGAATTAACATTAATAGAATAATAAAGTTACATAAAAAACCACATTAGATGAAGTTTATTTCTATCTAATTTGAGGAACATTATAGTGTTAGTTTGCGTCTTTTAATGGACGATGGAGGGTCCAAGTAAGGATTATGAGTTTTTGGGTGAAAATAAAATGAAATATTTGGGGGTTGGAAGCTCAAAAAAATTTATAAATGAAATCATCCAATGAAAACAACTCAATATAATTTTCTCATAAATAATGTTGGAACAAAATTATATTCACCCCTTAAATATAAAAGCACCAATTTAATATAAATTACATTCTAGGTAAAATAATATGATGTTATTTTTATTGAAAAATGAATATTAGGACTTTTGGGTAAATATTTACCAAAACTACCATGAAATTTCACACTCTCAACAATGGAATGTTTGATTAATTTAATTATTAACCCTTTTAAAATATTTTATCCTTGAAAATATTCGTCCATAATTACATTAATAGAAGAGAAAAAAGATTAACAAACAAACTGACATAAAAAATTCCACGTGATAAACAAAATAAATATGAATTTGAATAATATAGAAATTCATGATATGTATGAACATGGGACTAGTGTCTCATTTCCTTGAAATGTGTAATAAATTGATTAGAAAAAAACGTCATCTATAAAATTTTTTAAATGGGAAAAAATGCCTAATAAATTCCTGATTATAAATGGATAAAAATTAATAGGAAACCATATCCTTGTCCAGGGTTTCAAAATATCATTATAATATATACCGAATTATTATTTAACCACCCAAACTCTGTAAAAATAATCCATATTCAAAGCTTATCTTTGAATTTATGAACCTCACTAGATATCCGAGTATACATATTGTATGTCACCAAATCCACAATCAATTTAAAAACATGTTGTGATGATCACCCATCCTTATACTTTGATATATGATACCTCCTTACTAGTAATGGATAATTAACTCTAGATGGTCCCTACACAAAAGATTTATGTTATATCTTCTTATTTAATAATAAATAATAACAATAATTAATTACCTCACCAAATGTGGAATAATAAAACATTATTATCCTATATAAAAATATTCCAACATGGAGGCTTATAAAACATTTTATTAAATTATTTCATAATATTATATTGAGAGGATATAAAAAATGAATATTGATTTTAAAATAATACAATAATATATTCACAACTAATCAAAAAACCTATTAATGATATGTATAAAGCCTTTTTTGAATCCATTTAATTATAAAAATTGTATTGATGGATTAGTTATAAATATTTTGTGGTAAAATTTCAAATTTTGAATCATCAAACTATTCTAAAATCAAATCAATGAATTTTTTATACAGAATTTTTCTACCAATAAATGTAGTCCCTTCTAAATCCTATTGAAATATATGGGGTTAACATCTAATTCTTCATAACCCTTAATTGATACGAATACAAATTGAATAATCAATATGATATGTTTCTATGATTCTTTGTAAAAAATTTTCCACTAAAAAATGACATAATAATTAAATCTATTCATCAGTTGAATGTTAAATATTGTGAGTACTTTTTTTAAAACCATCCATACATATCCAATATTCTAATATAAATAATCTATGATATTGAATTAATGACATATAAACAAATGAAACTAATCAATATCATTAAATATATTTTTATGAATATAAATTTATGAATAATATATCCCTCAGTTTTCCACACATGAACCTGCAGTTGATAGAATGGCATAAATAATAATCACAAAAACTATGAGACTACATGATAAATGTTCTAAAACAAAATAAATTTCGGTACATGAAGTGTGTTTACCCCTTAGTCATTTTACTAAATAATCAATATGACTTTACATGATCTCAATTGTTCTATTAACCCATTATTGTTTCTTTATGTAAATCACCTTTCATGTTCACATGCACTACTTATGTATTATTTTTTCACAATCTTATTGTATAACTTCTATGAACACCAGTCCAAAAAATGTAATTTAATGACTCACTAATATCACTCAATCCCAGCAATATATCTCTTTGTCTAGGTAAATAACCATTAGAATCTCATTGATCCTTCTAAAAATAGGCCAGGTTTTAATTTTATCCTTATATTAAAGTAATGTAAAGTGAAATAATTTTTTAATGGACATGGGAGTTTTTACCTACACACATATGACACTTTCATTCAACATAATGATAAAATGGTAGAAAAATAAAATAATTACTATCTAAAAATATATTTAATGTAATGAATATTTACTTTTTTTCATTAAATAATTATTTCTTAGTAGAAGTGTATTCCAGGTATGAAAAATAAAATACATAAAACAATAATGTGGTATCCGATACATATGCGGGATGATGTATTCAATTTAGCAATGGTTTGGATGGAAGAAATAAAATAGAAATTAAATTATTATGAACTTTTTCATTATTTTTTAGTACATATATTATAATTATTTCTTTTTTGTAATAGGTTTAATGGGGTAAAGAACTATGATAGTTAAGGGATTTTATTTGAGAATATTTCCTCACACATAGGATGTTCTCCCTTGGTTAACCCCTTCATACTCCATGGGATGTTCATTTGGAATGAAAAAAATACTCTACTATGTCGGTAGTGTGTGGACTATAGACCAGGTAAGAGTCGTTTTTTCATCTAATTCATTATAATAAGTGGAAGAATTGGGTGGATGTTATATCCCTTTATAGGTGAAGTGATTAAAAATATGTAAATATAAAATATCAATAATAATAGAGAACATGTACTACATTGAATGTGTATCCATAGAAAAAAAATGGATGGTGAGACTATATAATGTATATAATCCCTCAAATACTCATTTTTTAGCATTTATAGTGAATATTTTCATTCTTTTTCACTTAAATTGTTTCAATTTTACCATTTTTTATTTTATAATTATAATTAATTTTTACTGACATAATTTACCATTATCACCTATAATAAAGAACGTATTATTACATAAAGTAATCCTACTAATTCAAAATATGAAATAAAATCTATAAAAAAATTCAATGTATAATAAATTATTTTTTAATATTAGTGCTTATAACTATAGAACATTATTATTAGAAGAAGTTCATATTTAAACCTAAATGTTATATTTAGTACACAATTATAAATTTTTTTATAGTAAATTTATTTGTTAATAATTAACCAAAAGAGGGTTGTGTGACTTTAATATAACTCGGCAACGTAATTTCACCTAGCTAAAGCTTAACTAAATGAGAATGACAACAAATATTTTTTATTAGTAAAATATTTTATAGTTTTCAAAACGTTATTCTTGGGTTTTCTGAATTCAAAATTGGTTTTAATGAATATTTTTTCCTTCTAAATAAATTTTATATCTTGAAGTGGTTTATATGTGTTTATGCTATACACACTACTTCGTATATTGATAAATACAGTAGTTTTAAGGAAAATAATATTTTTCATTATTCATGTATAAATTAATTATTTCAAAAAAATACCTAAAAACATACCCAAGGATATATATATATATATATATAAATTCAATTGGAAAAAATTAAAATCTTAAAATTTAAATTTTAGATATAATCATTAAAAATTAATGAAATTTGTCATCACATGAAAGAAACTTTTAAAAATTTTACTTATTATTATTCAGGTTTAATGAAAATTAATAATTATATTGGTGTTATGATATTATTCATATAAAAATATATATTTTATATAATATATTTATTTTCATAAAATAACTTATATAAAATCCAATTTCTAATGAAAATATAATTCTATCATAAAATGAACTTATTAGTCATTTTGGCCATAATAATTGAATTTCAACCATGTATTAGTTATACAAATGATAGGTTTTCCAACTTGTATTTCATTATATAGTTGACTCTATGTTTACCCATCAATTTAATTACTACATTTTAATAGTTATAAATTGTTTTATGGTTCAATTTTTTTATGTGTTTTGTTTTAAACAAGTTGTAGAGATAGTAAAAATTTAGAGAGAATTTATACCAATGTAATAGGGTATTAAATTATCTATATTAAATAAATATCACACATATAAATTTAAATTGAAATTAAAAAAATAATTATTTAAGGGGAAAATATATACATAAATCATATTTTATTCTAAAAACAATTTTGCTCAGTAATATCATATGTACGACTTTGAAAAACATAATTTCCCTCTATTATGTTATCAATTTTCTATGTGTTTCCTTAGAAATTGATTTCACTATATCCTCAATTACCATAGATAGAACATCATGTTGTTCCATTGATCCTCTACTTAGGGTACCTCATCCAACATTTTTAAATATTTAAAATTTGACTATCTACAATACCTAAACATTAAAGACCCTTTATCCTTCACTTATTTATTATTTTTTAAAACAAAACAATGTTAAAGTTTTTAATGATAAATATTCATATACGATTTGGAATAATCCCCTAATTTCACACTCTATGATTTATATTTTTTAGGTTCCTAGTTGGTTAAATCTCAAAATTTTCGATTTCCTCAATTTTTAACTATATTGCTTGCGACATTATCCATTATGAAAACCAAAATGGTTTAATACGAGTGATGAGTAATTATCATTAAATAATTATTATAAATAATGATCTCATGAATAGTCAACCATGAAATGCCTTACACTTTGAGACCATAATATTTTTATTCGGTTCAACCTAAATCACTCTTGAATCAAACTATATTTCTTTCTGTTGGGGCCTCTCATACACATTAACATAATTCCATAAAATATTAAATCATTCATAATTCCTCCTAAAGAAAAAATTGCTGACCAAATAATTTAACTTTGGAATGTCTAGAGAGGTGTTCGTACTCATAATTCAATGAGTGAAGATCGATTTATTAATTAGACAACAAATTTTATATTGATTACCCTTAATTTTGTATCATCAATAAAATCTTCCACATTATAGTATATTGACAAAAATGTAATTTTATGAAACATATCAGATTTTTCATATACCTATTTTAGGTTTTAAATGGATTCATTTGAAGACTACATGTTGAGATAATATACAACTCTAAGTCATGTCTTCTCGAATAAATTATTTCATTAATAGAAATTTTAGATAGTTTTCCTCAAAATCTGGAATAGATCTTAAATAGGGGTCAGGATAAAAAATCAGAGGGAACTGTAGAGCTCAGAGTGGGGGCATTACACATGGCGTGACCTAACATTTGTCAATGTGATTCATTTGAAGAAAAAGTATCCAAGAAGTAATCATAAATAAAATAATGAAATAAATTATTTAATTTTAAAATCCTAATAACTAATTAACGATGACTTGGAATGGGCATACAATACCCATGATGTGTTTTTAATGTATTAATTTCCCTAGTAATGACTTCTCTATTGCTGCATGGGTCTTGTGTTGAAAACGTCACAGAGGATGAAACTGTAATTATAATAATTTATAAAAAATATTTTATAATGAAAATATTGTTTTTTATTAATATGTTTTCATTAATTTTGGGTCATCAACATAACCCTATAATTCTTATGAGATATAGAGAAATAACTTCAACTAATAAATGTAAATGGATAGTGGACCGAGGATCACTCTACAGACGATTAGAAGGATCCTCTCCAATTATGATGACACAACGATCATCCTTCATCAGCGAATAATATAAATTGAGGTAGGAAGTTGTTTCTTTTCTATTTCCCAATTTTTTATTTAATGGAGTAATTTAGTTAAATCCATGAACATATTGATCAGTGGTCTGATCGATGCATAATGTTTGATAATTTTATGGATTATTTCATGAATTTTTTATTCCTCATCATTCATCGTTCTAATGAAAATAAAATGAGACCAAAATAAAAAAATGATGACATTCATTCCCCAAGGATTCCTATATAAATCATTAAAATCCGTGAAATTATAGTTTGATCGATGGGCTATGTAATGGACCACCTCTGAGGGTCCGACATGGTGTCCTTGCGATGTGAGGTGGTAGTCCAGTGAGGTGAGGCACCAACGACAATCAGAGGTCATGGTAGCATCGTTGGCATTGATCACGGTATGAAGCTGAGTGACACATTTCTAAATGAATCATGGAGTAGAGGCCACCGACGTTGCTAGTAATTCCTTGTGTGGTGTCCGACACATGAGCAGGGATATCCTGGGGAGATGGGTCGGGATGAGCAGGTCTGACAAAGGGCGACCGGGACGGAGCCAGTCCAGGGATAACCACGAATATCGACTGTGATCTAGGGTCACTATATTTATTGCATTGCCTCAATATTCGGGTGCTCTGTTAACCATGGAAGCAGCAGGGAAACAAGTCTTGGCAGTCGACCATAAAGGTCGACCACCTTGTTCTGCTGACATACCCAGTAAGCCCCATTTAAAAAAAATTAAATGGCTATAACATTAAAATGTTATATTTTTTTGACATTCCATATATGGCCTTTAGAACTTTTTGTTGATATTTTAATTTAGATATTATTTTTTTAGTATTTATTTTGTACTAATATTAGTTATAGAGTTCACCTTTGGTCCATTACTCTAGTGTTCAGAATGAAATTACATCGCCTTCTCTGGATTACAGTCTCCTCTAGAGGTCGAGTCCCAAAAAGAGTTATTGTATTCCTTCATGGGTCTATAGTTTGATCCCATATGACCCCTATTAGTGTTTTTTGGAATAGATTTAACCTCTAAGTGCATAGAACTATTCCTCCATCTAGTGGGCACATCAATAGGGATAATGGTATTTCATATTGAATTTTGTTAGGATCCCCCATGTTGTGGGTTGATCTCGATTGGGTTCATCGTATTCCCAAGAGTGTTGGTATGGATACCATATATATGTATCATAATATTCCTTGTACAATATGTTCTCATTAGGGAAAGGCACAAATGAGATGGGCCTCTCAATGAGTGTCTCTAATGATATCATGTCTTGATGAACGAGTTCTCCAAGAATGAGCATGCTTCAAGAATAATATTATGGTTGTTAATAGATTGTGACTTTACTTTTGAAATTGTGTCTTGGATTGATTATATTTGCATATTCTTTTTGTATATACCCGACATATATTCTTCTGTTGAGTTGTCATATTTTACTTGGAAGAATATTGTTCTGGTATAATTTTTTTGGTTTTAGGGTGTCTTACTGTGTATTGTTGTAAACACACGTACATTGACCTTTCATGAACATTCCATGAATTATGCAAAAGATTTACCCATTGAGGAAGTCCTATGTAGACCATGACCATGTTGTTATTAGAATTTCCCGACAGATGATGTGTGTTCCTATGGTTTCGAGATTAGTCCCTATATAAATTTTCTTACAATTTATATTTGTGGTTATAGAAGCTTTTTGATGGGAATTTTTTGGCCATGTTTACATTCTAGTACTTTCACTATTTTACTCTAGTAAAGGTTTATAGTGGTTTCAATGCATTTTTTTCTTATTGTTTTTAAATTTCTTTATTTGTAACCAGAATATGTGTGTGTGTAAATTTACTTTAGGATAATACATCCCATGTGTGGGATATTCCTATTGAGTCCTAATCACCAACCCCTAGCCTATTGGAGATTGTATTGGGGTATTAAAGATATGGGAACCTCTAAGATGGGTCATGAAACTTATAGGAAAACTATATACAAAAAACAGAAAAAAAATTATAGAATTCCATTATACACATAGACTTATCCTTTGTAAATATATATTGGGTTTTCAATAATTTCACAGTATTTGATTCTTAAACAAGAACTATACTAATACTAAAAATAACTAAACCATTCTATGATACCAAATCTGGTTCACTAAACACTCAAACAAATTATAGGTTTTATAAGCCCATTCTTTAAATTATTTATTTTATATAAATTGATATGATCCATAATAAATGAACATATATTTCACTTCGTTTATATATCATAAATATTAAATCTCATAATAATAATATATTCCCATGAATAGAATGTATAGTGTCATTGAGGAAAAGATTTATAAGTAATTTATTTTTTAATAAATGGGAATATATCTCTATAATCTAACCATTATATAAAACCTTATATGCTCTTAATTGGTTATACGCATTGTCATTACCAGACTGATTAAATAGGGGTGACCATAAATTCTTAGTAAGTGAATGCTTTTCAATATGTATTCAATGGTTATATCAATATATATTGAGAAAAATGAGAAAGGGATATATATATTATAAAAAATAACATATAATAATAATATTTAAGCATAATTCAAGATAGAGGAACATAAATCCTCCAAATAAATAAATAGTTACAATGGAAACAGTGTGTGAGAGAATCATGGGAACATGAACTAATGGTAAGAAATAATAACAAATGTAATCATAACTATATGAAAAAAACATGGGATCATAAACATAAGTCAAGGATCACTTCTAATAAAATTTTATAATGAATTCTTTGGATATTCCCCATGCACTACAGATGGTGCATCATGAGATGAAAACATTACAAAACGTGTTATAGATCAATAAAATAACACCCTTAATTTTTAGAACTGGTAAATACATATGTGTGATACATGATGTAAATTTTCAATATATAAATCCAAATCATATTAAAACCCTTTACAAATAAGTGGATTTCATAACTTTATTTCGATGTCTATAACCTAATAACTCTTATGAGAAGAAGGAATTATATTATCTCGGATGTTTACATTCGAATAAATATGAATTGTTCATTAAAATGGAGTTCCAATATCTAAAACTACATTATAAAGATTTAATATATATTTATTTTAAATTCACATGTGTTATAATTTATTAAATGAGAAAACTATATTTTACTAAATGGGGGAACATATTATATTACTTTAGAAGAAAATTGAACTTACTTTTTTTCCATAATATTTATATGATATTAAAAATTTATTCATGGTTAAACACATTTTATGTGGGTTTTAATAGACCTGAAATATGATAAAAGGATTTACCTATAAATCAGGATTACTTAAACGTGGGAATTATGAAGGTAACATAAAACATGTATTCTCTAAACAAATAATGGTAATGTAAACTATGTATATATGATGGGAACACATATATTGAATTTATATTACATAAAATAAATTGAATATTAATGAAATGGTAGAAAAAAAAAGATAATGTGTAAACCAAATGTTACATAGTGGTTCAGAAGATCCCATTTTATGTTTTAAAAAAACTTATACGGAAAACCATATTATCAAAAAGGTTAATAAAAATTTATATTTAAAATGTTTAAAGGGAAATAAAGAGATCCAATTAGATTAAATATATCACTGTTTCAACATAATAATAAAGAAACATTTTGCATTTAAAAATATGATATTGGATGAGAAAATAAAATTGTATTGGATGAGTTTTAATTCTATCAATATTGAAACATTAATGAAGAAAAATAACCAAGTATGACGTTAATATTCAAATTATGTAATTATCCAAAGAGATAAATATTAGAAACCATTAATAATATAGATATGGAAGTATAATGGAATATAAAAAATAATAGTTAATGAAGATAACTCAATACTAAAATGAATATAAAATTGAGCCAAAAAAACATATGTCTTTTATATCATTCAAATAAAAAAACCATAATAGAAGAACATGAGATACAATTGTTAATATGATACGTTTAATGAAAATAATTATAAAAAACATCCATGTAATAGACTTAAATAAATTAAATGTAACAATAGATAAAAATAAATCACGTCTCAATGAAGATAGATTGTAATGTGGATAACCCTACCTTCTTCCCTAATTAATTTTTTGTGTACACCTAACATACCATAAAGTAAAATTATTTTTATTAAAAACATTATTATAATATTATTTAATATAAATTTTATTTAATTATTTCTATTTATTTTCATTTTTTGTTCATTCATTAAATAGTGTTCTCTTATATCAGTTTCATGAGGCAGTTCAATCAATTCCTTTTAAACATCCTCGATATATTATGTGATTATGCTGATAATTCTTAAATATCTTCATAATATAAAAAATTTTATATTTTTATGTATTTCATTATACCATTATTGAAATATAAATATAATTTCATAGAATTTTTTATATTGGGACCAAATTAAGAATAGTGCCTTGATTTGTTCATTTTAGGTGGTTAGGTTTACTCGGGCTATTTAATATGAATATTACCTATCAATGACCAATATTATACATAAGAAATATTAAAAATTAGATAAATATAATTTTTTAAAATAAAATACTTTTTAATGTTGTCCATTTTTTGTGGTAATGTAAAATAATAAATGTCTTATTTTGTTGTGATGGTATTCTGCATGTATACACAAATGATTCTTTTATTTTAGATAACGAGAGGGGGAAAAGTAAACATAATTCATATTTTTAAAAATTATAAATATATAATATTTCTTCATTACATAAATATTTTAGACCATCAATATAAGGAAAATAATAAATTTATAACACAACCTTCATTGAGGTAGTAGTCAACACATACACATTTCAATGATTTTATTTTACAAATATTATTTTAAGAATGAAGAAAATGTGTATTACCCTTGAATTTTAAATTATAATAAGATTATTTATATTTATGTAATCATACATTAATGGATATGATAGTTTTGAACTGATATTGTTAGATGATAATTAATGGGTCTTGGTTGAGAATATTACCTCTTCCTTTTTATATTCTCCCTTGTGTAACAACTTAAGTATCATTAGATTGAATTTTTTGAAGGCCAATAACTATAGTACATGTGGATATATTTATGGATTTAATATTTATGGTATTTGGTTGATCTAATTATTTATAATGAGTTAATAAATGGGGTAGAGAAGAGGGTATTTTATTTGTGAATTCAATGGAATTTATCGGATTATAAATAATTTATTTAAATAGAGAACATATTTCTAATATAATTTGGATCTAAAGTTGAAATAATTTTAGTGAGGATGTTATATGTTATATAATGTACAATCAATTCATTTTCAAAAAAAAATTGTTTTTATTTTTCTTTTTGATATTTCAGTTTCACTATTTTTATTTTTTATCATTGGAAATTAATTTTTCTAAAGTAATTTACATCCAATTTCAAAAAATTGGAATTATTTCATAATTTGGAAAAATTGATTGAAAATATGAAATAAATTTTAGTACAAAATTTTTATATTTGTTTGAAAAATTAATTATTTCATTAGAGCATGTAACTTTTTAATCCTATTTTTTTTAAAATATGTATCTTAAAGTTTAAAAACTATGATTGTGATACAGTTTGGATTAATTTTCTATTTTAATGACATTATTAAGTATAATTTTATACAATGTGGAATTATATATAATCTAAACAACTAAAAATAAAAAATTTAGAGTGATAAAAAAATAAACAATAAAGAAACACTAAAAGTAGGTTTTCTCAATAAATGTTTTCAAAATTTAAATAATATTACACATAAGTTCGTAAAAATAATATATTATATTTAAAAGACTAATATCATGTTATAAATAAATTTTTATCTTTCAAAATTTTATATTGTATATATTTTTTACATATTTCTTCACATAGGCATAAACTCTACATTATTAGAAAAATTAGATATTCCAATATTAAATTCAAATAAACTATTTACAAAAAAAACCATTAATATAAACCAAGTGATATATTAATATAATAAAAAGCCGAACAGCATTGCCTGGTTATTTCCTCAGGAGGGAATCCTTATTTTTCTGGTTTTCTGTATTTTTTTGTGGTTCTTTGGTACTTCTCTCCTGTTTTTCTGTTTTCTTTTAATATAGAGGCTTTTGCCCCTCAATCCTTTTAAAAAAATATTATTCCTATAAAAATTATATTTTAATTATAATATAATTATTTTATTCACAAAAGTTCATAAAATACCAATTTTAGAATTCAATATACTTATTTCATAAAATTTAATTTTTGGTTATTTGGACACATTAATATAATTTTAGCAATGCCTTTTTATTAAAAATTAACATTAATTTATTTCAATATATATTTTATAATGAGGATACATGTATTTTTTCCTATCAATTCATTGTCTATGTTTTAATGTTGATATATCTTTCAATGATTTCTTTTATTATTTTCTACATTGCAGAACATGGTATCCGTTATAGAATTAATTTAGAGAAAAATGTAATCAATATATTAAGGTGTTACACGCACAAACATATAATAATATAGTTATAAAAAAACATTACATAATATAACACTCCTGTAAATATAATGATTCATACTAATTATTAAAATCATAGTATCAATCTTTTCCAATAGAATTCATTACCCTAATGTTCACATATACAAATGGAATTTCTATAGGCAACAATAATTTAGTATGTGTGAATTAATGATGATCTTTGAAAATTGACCTTGTATTATTTTTTTAAATAAATATTTATATAAATTATATTTACTTGAATAATATATAATATATTTTGGTATCCATAATTCTTAATAACAAAATATAATTAAAATATATGAAAAATTGAATGAAATAACAGTTAGAGTGAAAACATTATATTTTTTTGTAAATCACGCATTAAAAATGAATACATCATTAGTTTTATCAATATAACCCATATACATATAATTCACTAATAGGATAAATTGAATGTTATTAATGATTTTAAATTCAGTGAAATAATGTAAAATATATCTCATAAAAATGTTATAATTTTTTCATGTTTAACCTCATCTGTTTTATACAATGGTGTATCTAGGTTAAAAAAATGTTTTTTTAATATTAAATATATGTTGATGATATTAATTTATTTTATATTCATTAAGGAATCATGGAAAAAACTATACCTCACTATATCAAAACCATATCATCAAAATTGTCTTCCCTTTTATATTTCATTAATAATATATATTATCATTCATAATGAATAGGAACATCTAAAATATGTATTTCAATCCATAAAAAAATTGAATATTTCAAGTCTTGTCAAGATACAAATTACTTATAAAAACATATTTTGAAAACATTATACTTAGTGTTCATATTTAATCCTTCATATACATATTCACAGTGATACATTAATAGCAACATGTGTTCATAGTAAAAAAAATATTCCTTCCAAGAAAAGAAAGTATTAATTCATTTTGAACTCAATATATATTCATCTTTTAGGTTATATGTGTTAAAAATGATATTATTTTAAACTTATATCCATATAAAACTATAATATATTCACTTTCAATGTCACATACTCAATCTTATGTTATTATATTACGAATCATATTTGAAATTTTGTTATTTAACTCTAAACAATGCAATTTTTTGTTCATAATTATTCAACTAAATTAAATAACCATTTAAAAAAATTAATATAACATATTAAAGAATAAAATGGCCTATTTAACCTGTATTAATATTTATATATTATGTATTATGTAGAAAAATCCATCCAATTCTTTATTACTAAGTCCACATGTGTTCATATAAAAAAGTTTCCAAACATCATGGATTATGTTATTTTTGTACTAGTTTATTTATCAAAAATAAAATTATATTACATAAAATTACACATAAACAAACTTATATTAATGAAATTATACTTTCAATGAATTATAACAAAATTTTGATTTTTCATCAACAACTTAGGTGTAAGAAACTATTTCATTATAGTAAATAAATTAAAGGTTGGAGAAAAATTAGGGACAAACAAAATTATTTTCCTTGTCAATTGGAATATTAATTTAATAAGATTATCTAAATTACAAAAAATATTAATAGAAATTCATTATAAAATTATTTGAGATTTTTTTTAAATACTAGATTCACTTATTGACAAAAATACATTAATTGATTGACCATGTGATAAATATTAGACGAAATATTATATTCTTATTTAATGGTGGTATCAAAAATTATTTAATTTTAACATTAATAAATCTAATTCATGATATTATAAAATTAAAAGCACATCCTTTTCTTTATAATTTACAAAAAGATAATAATAATATTAACCAATAATTTTTTGGGATACATTATTTCATAAAAATATTTTTCTTCAAATTATTTTTATCTTCCTCTTACAAAAAAGAATGGACCATAAATTATTGAAATTCATTATAATCATTGAAAATATTTAAATCCTAGAATATAAACATAAAACTATCATCTATAATAATAAACAAGATAAATAATTCTATGTATATGAGTGAATATTTCGTATCTGAATTTTTTATCGTAAACATACCATATACCATAAAATTTATCAATTGAAACTATTTCAATATAAAAATTATCTTTTTATAGAAAAAATATTTAATATAAATTAATTATTTATCATATAATATGTATATAACACTTAAATATAATTTTAATCCATATCTATTATCATTAAAAAAAATTCATCATTTATACAATTGATTTTGAAATTGATTGTTATAATTTCCTATGGGGCATCTGGGTATTAAAATAATAGATTTTACCTTGAATCCATGAGAAAATATCCTCTTATCATTATTCATCACAAATTATATTTGTTAACATTATTTATTTAAAACATATATTGTAATGAAATGAAGGCAACAAGAAAAAAATTATAGTACTCAAATTATTAAATAATGGAAGACAAATATTTATCACTAGCCTTTAAAGATAATATTTCATCAAAAACAATAACGTTATATTAATTTTTATAACATAATTTATTTAATCTAACACAATTATTTTATGAGTAATCATAATATTGATTTTCTAAAAAAATTTAGAGCATTTTGATCCTTGTGGATGATAATTTCTGTTTTATTTAAATATCATTTTATTGATACATATAAAATCATTTTCTTAATTAAATCAACAAAATATTTATCATTTGTGTAGCATCTATCAATATAATATGAAATTTAAATATAAAATTTATCTTATTCTTATACCACTTTTTATTATACTCTAGTAATATAATTAGAAAAATACTATTTACAGAATAAAAGTTATCACATAATTTTTATTTCATTGATTTATATATGTGTGGGTATGTAACATATAATGGTAATGAATTTTTTAAAACTACCATATTTACTAATAAATTATAATTTCAAACTCTCTTTTTTTTCTTACTTCTCATTTATTTATAAGAAACCTGTTATTCTATTAATATTAATATAGGATGAGATAATTTTTTTCAACATGAATAAATTGGTCTCACCACAAACACATATTTTCTAATATATGAAACTTGATATTTATTTCATGTTTATATATAAATTTGTATTATTTTAATTACATAATTTAGGTAATTATATCCCTATAATTATTTTACCTTAAACTCTTCTAGTAGTTTGAAAAATGAAAAAATTTAAATAAACAATTCTATTAATATTCTATTAGAGATTAGAAATACGATATTTTCTTTTTAAATACCATCTTTATGCAATACAAGTGTTTTAATCTTCATTAATGACCTTTAATTTTTTAAAATTTTAAAATATTTTCTATTATAATTTGTATGAAATTCATTTACGATATTCTTAAATATTTTATCTCACCATGATATATTTTTTAAAAAATATTTTATTATTATTAAATATTATATTTGAACACAAATTATAGATTTTTAAATGGAAAACAAATGTGGGATCCGCCTATTTTAGTCATTAATAATAATGTTATATTATTCAACATAAGGCCACCATCATATACGTCATCAAAAAAACTATATGTGAACAATATGTGGGTTATTTTTTAATTATAATAGTCATCTATGTTATTTAATTCTATTATAACATTCTCATAAACTACGTTCGTCATTTTATTCAAAATTAAATTTCAACATATCCACATTGGTATAAGTTTCTAACAACATTAAATTGAAAATGTTCATTACATTTTAATTTCTAATAAATATACCATAAATAAATTTATTAACATTCTAATCCATAATAAATATCCAATTCAACTCATTGGATATTTTCATCATTATAATAGTCATAATGTAAAAAAATATATTAGTTCACACTTACTACATAGAATTTCATTCTCTAATATCTGTTTTATTTCAAAAACTTTATATATGGAATATTATTTTATTATATATCTCTTAAAAATGAACTCAATTTTATTATATTATACCCGTCACTAATTCAATCATAAAAATACAGAATATTAAAACTATACATTATAACATATATATTTTAATTAACTTGTGAAATAATCATTTTCTCAATTTTAGTACTTCGGTAATATCTTTCTCCTGTAATTTAATAAAAAAAAAATTCTTCCTTTATTAATTACAAAATCTATGAATCTTTATTTTTATTAATTATATTTAAATTTTTCAAATGATGAAATCATTTTTCAATAATTTTTTTGTATATTATTGTAAAAAAACTATTGATGACTCTTCATCGTCACAATATATCACTTTAATAATATATAAATTAATAAATTTGAAAATATATAAACATGTAAATCATTTAAGGTGGATGTTTTGTATAAAATTTACCAATCATATTTTGACTCATTTTAAAAGGTACATAAACTTTTATTATAGTTTATCATAAACTTCTATTAATTATTTCCAAAATTAGGATCATTATTTTACTACTTAATTCCATATTAATAATTTTATTATGATTTTTTTAACAAATTTAATATTTTTTACTTATATACCTTCAAAATGAACTAAAAAAGTAAATTAATCTTGTTTGAATGGATAATGATATTCATATATACAATTAGGTTTCATAGTTTACAACTTTTATTTTAGAATCCCCTTATGATAATTGGTAAAAATCATTCCAAATTGAATTGTGTCTTCTTCCATTACTCATATTATACCTCACATATCTATAATTAGTATTTTTATAATGTTTGGAGTTTATTTATTTGAGTTATTTTCCTTATGTTCTTCTCATATCCCCCTTTTAATTTTTATCCTCAATTCTTGGATGATTTGGATTTTCATTTGAGAATTGATTTTACTAAACTATGGAAAAATAACTTTCAGATGGTGGGGAAATACTGGGAGATGACATAAAAGGGATTAGGAAGGTTGAAAATATGTATTTGATCACCATGAACTTTAATATATTTTAGATAATGTATTTTTCTATTTTTTTATAAAATGATGAAAACATAATGGTTAATTTATTTTAAAAGTCTTAGGATTCTTATGAGAGTTATAAATAATTTCCATGGCCTAATATCATTCCATAGTCAATTCCTATATTTTCATATTGTAAAGTTGTAATTCTATATTATTTGATATATTTTTTATTATTCTGTTAAAAATATATAGATTTTAGACATATAAGAGTTTTTATGATATGGAAACTATTTGGATTCATGGATAGTCTATATATACATGGATTTATAAAGGGATGCATAATTTATGTGGGTTTCTGAAAGGACCAGTTTGGGATATACCTAACATTGAGATGGGGGTGAATCAGTATTGGGGACTTTTTAAACCAATTTCAACTTTTATCCATGTACCTCTAGACCTATTAGTATCTTGATTCTCTTATTCGCTTTTCCCTGTGGCATGCAATAATAGAAAGCGGTAAAGATATGCACATGATGTTTTTACAAGGTTCACCACTCAATAAGAGTAGCTACGTCCTTTCCATGCATGGGGATGACCAGTGCATGGATTCTCCATTATAATGTAAAATGATGCTACAATGGAGTGTCTAGGAAAACAATCCTCTAACCAGTGTGAGTCCCTAAACTTTGGAGGGGGGTGGGAAACAATCCTCTTCCCTGGACTTGTGAAAGCCTAGTCCAACTTGCAACCTCTAGCTGGTTCTTTATACTGCCTATAAAGACAGTCTCTTGCAGCCTCTAGCTGGTTCTTCATACTGCCAATGAAGACAGTCTTCTCTCTGTTAAAAGAGTTTGCAACACCAAAAGAATCTTTCTCCTGTTGAGACCTATTGGATGTCACAGTGCTACTTTGTTCTTCCTCTATTCAATTAATACCTACCTAGTAGCATGTAGGTAAACAACCACTTCTTTCTCTGTAGCAAACCTGAAAGCTGCACAATCTTCTTCCCCTTCTTCTTCAGTGTAAAACCAGCTACACTGAGATCGCTTCTGCTTCAATCTGGTGGAATCACAATCTCCCGTTGTGATTATCAGAACAATGAAGAAAAACTCATCATAGAATCATCAGAATTAAATTTCCCTAAATAATTTTCAGCCTTCAGTTAGGCATACTCTGTTCTTCTTCTTCTCTTGGTTCTCTTTGACACAGTATGATTGCAGTGTTCTAATCTCTTTCTTCAATTCTCAATACCAATACAAGAGTGTATTGGTATACTACCTTCTTCCGTGGGAAAGATATGAATTCAGTTTCACATCTTGTTCTTCCTCACATCACAATGCACACAGATAGTGTTAAACACCAGTCGTGTGAGTGTGGTTCAACTTCTCTTTGTGAAACCGAATGGTTCACAATTCATTCTTCCTCGCAATGCTTCTTCGAGAGTGCTATGAACCTATTGGAGGCCTGTAGGACCCTCAAATTTTTTGTGCAACCTTCTAGGTGGCTTGCGCGTAAAATTCAAGCCTTGCGCGTAAAAACACCTTTTGGCGTGAAAAACCCTTTTCGCACAACCCTTCTTTTTCGCGCAGAACTTCCCTTTTTCGTGCAACACTTTCTTTTTCGCGCAACACTTCTTCTTTTCGCGCAATACTCTATACTTAAATTTTTCCGTGCGTCAGAGATCGGGATTTGTCTATGTGTCGAGTCACACAAAATGAGAGGGGTTCACCTAATATTTATAGACATTTTTTACCTTGAGTGTAAAACCCTAATCCGCGCGTAAAACCTCCTTCATGTGTGTAAAAACTCTTTTATGCAGCATCATATTTCGCGCCATGTTTCAATATTTCGTGCACCTCATGACATTTCCATTTTTCATCCTTCTAAGTATGAAGCACCAATTGCGCGGAAAATTCCACACCGCATTCCATATTGCGCGCAAACCCAATCTTTCTTGCAACATCATATTTCACGCACTGCTCCAATCTTTCACAGATTTTATGCCTTTGCCAAATTTTGAGCTTCTGATCTCGAAACACATTTTGTGCGAAAACTTCATTCCTCTATTGCGCGCACCATGCCTGTATTTCGCGCAAACTTCATTTTTCGCGCAGCCCGCTAATATTACGCGCACAACTTTCTTCTTCGCGCATCCCGCTGATATTTTGCGCATCCCGCAAATATTCCGCGCAATGATTTAATTTTTTTTGCAACCCGCTGCTATTTCGCGCAGCCCGCATATATTGCGCGCACCACTTTTTTTTTGCGTGTAACATGCCTAAATTTCGTCACACTGCATTCCTTTGTCATTTTTCGATGTTCTGATCTTGAATCATGCCTTGCACGCAATATTCTAAACCATATTCAATCTTTCATGCTTAATCCATTTCCAAAAACATTTCTTCATCTCCCGATTTTCAGGCCCTAAAATTTGGAAAACACTGGAAAATGGCGCCACCTTAAACTATTCTTTTCTACCGTCCCCAGATTGTCCATTGCTTTGTCATTTTCTCTCTTCACTACTTCCAATAACCATTCTTCTGCACTTATAATGAATCCCACTATCGTGATATTTATCCTTTGATAGATCAGCTTTAGCATCATCAGAGTTACAATGGGAACTGAAACTTCCCTATCTCCCAGCAGCATCATTCCTTCTAATAAAACCTTTATATGTCTGGCATCATCATTTCTCTCCATTTCCGTCATACGCCTTGCATCACAAGTTCTCCTAACTCATGATATGTGTGAAATACATACCAGCAATGCATCGTCTGATTTGGATATAATGCGAAATGCATGGCTACCTCAGAATTCCAAGCCCTTCCACATTCCCTCTTCTTCTTCGGCCATCATTCTACACTTCATGCAAATCATATGATTTTATTCTTCAAGTAATATCTTACATGGATTTCTATCATGAATAATTTCATGGTCTTCTTCAAATCCTCATTATTATTCAATCATCCTCAGATGGATGATACTTCTCTGTTCTTCATTGTTTTAAACAATGTGTCACTATTGACACATGTTCTTTGAACATACGATCAGCTCAAAAATCGTCTGAATTTATCATCTAAGAGAATTGCTCAAGTATGAAATCCAATACTATGATTCCATAATAATTCTCTAGACAGCCTCACTTCAGCTGATCTCCATTAACATTGGAGTTCTTCTTCATAACCTTCTTCATTTTAACCAGCATTGACAACTGTTGACAACAAATACAATCTTCAAACACAAAGTGGTCCCAATAGTTTCATTAATTAATTTTATTTATTTATTTTTCACCTATTTATTCCCACCATTACATTTATGTTAATTGGTTTTTGTTACTGTTACTAACATGATTTTATGTCATTGTATGAATTTTGTAAAATAAAATAGCGACATATAAGTTGAAAGAACATTAAATGATTTCATAGTTGGGATTAATTGTTCATTTAATGCCACTATAGTCTAACAAATATAAATCACCCATTTGATAAATTTCATGGATGTGTGATTGGATAAATGAAATGGTTTATAAAAATGAATTTATTGAATTTTAAAATAAAATTAAAAAAGGATTATAATTTTGTAAATAATTTTTCAAGGAAAAATATATTTAAAATATGATGTTTTAAAACTACATTTAAAAAATGGAAAATTCTGTGATTTAAAAATTTTGTTTTAACTAGATTATTTTCATAGTATATTACTGTGTATATGTCATGAACCACCTATATAAAAACAACTCTATATACGATAGTGAAGAAAATAGTTTCTCTTGAAGAAACTCTTCAATATAAATCAAGTTCGTCACTAGATTAGTTGCTATAAAAATCATATACTGAGTTAGTTTCTCTTTATAATCCACGTAAATTAGAGAACTGCAAATAAAATCTATATACAAAAATATAACATTAAAATATCTGTCATCAAGATTGTTTTTTCATAAAAACATATATACCGCATTTTTGATGTAAATGAAAAAAAAGGAAAATACTCTTTATGTAGTGTTTCATACCCCAATGTATGTAAATATCATTAGTGAATATTCATAACCCAATTAAAAAATCCATATAATAAATATAATAATATAATATAAAATGGTAGCATTGATCATAAAATTATACTCAATTGTTTACTACATAAAATATTTCATGTATATGTGGAAAAAGTATATAAAATACATGGTGAATAAGGTTCACCAATACCCTACCTCACCAAGGGACACCAAATAAATTTTAATGCATGTATAATAGTAAATTAATCATGAAATTATATCAAGAGATGGAGCCTAGTAACCACTTCCCAGCTGATCTTAATTTCCTCATCGACCAATATTATATGTCCTTGTTCTCCCATTGATTCTGTATCTACATATAAAAACCACAACCAAATAAGTGAAAAAAATATATACCAAATACCAAAAATTTAAATAAATACCATGAAAACATCCCACAAAACCACATCAATGATATGTAATCACCTCACATTCACGGAATGAAACACATAATATATAATTATAGTGTACTTATCTGTATAGATAAATGCACATTGTATTTTTGAAGAATTCCATTTAAATTTAAATTATTAAATTGTATAATATTATTGTGACTAAATTAATTTTATTTGAAAATTATAATACTAAAAGTATCATAGGGTGATTTTTTTATATATTTTTCAAAAATAACTATTTTTAGTGCAAATTGTGAAAAATAATGTTTTTCTAAAAAATATTACTTTTGTTACTTTGATATTATCTAAGAATAATATTAATTATTATGAAACATTTTATATAGAATTAATATATATTTAATTTGTAACAAAATACATATAAAAATAATATTTCTATATTAAAAATATATTGTCCACATTTTAGAAAACTATGTTATGTTTTTATCCATATTAAACTACATTTTATAATTATTTTAAAAAATATTTACAATGATAAATTGGGTTTTTGTTTTAATTTAATTAAAATAAACACTCATTTTATTTATTAAAATAATATTAATTTTATTCCAATCAATATAATACTTTATTTATTTATAAAATATTTATTTTCATAAAATAATCAATTTTTAAAACAATTTTTGTTTATTTGGAAAACAAGTATTAAAATTAATATTAGTAAATAAAGGTTTTGAATAATGTAAAATATATTCCCAATTTTCAATATATATAATTAATATTAAGTAATAAGGTAAACTTAGTATCTTCACGATGAATAGTACTCATGGAAAATATATATCACCACGGTTCATGGAAAAATTGGTTAAATGAATAAAAATTACATTGATAATACTTCAAGATATGAGAAAAAATATAATAAAGCCTTTTTAGATTTTTAGTATCAACTCTATTGATATTATATTTGAATATGTTACCATATTTGGTCTATTTCTTAATAAAATGAATTTCTATTATAAAATTCATTTTAATAATTCAAAGGGTGTAATTTCCCTCATTTATAAAAGTGTATATATATTCCTCTATTATTTACAAATAATAATCCACATAACTCAAAAAACCTAACAAATCAATTTAAAACATTTCTCCTTCTGAACTAGATTTTATAGTCTCATCTATAGACCCATATAGAAATCACAAGGTGTGATAGAAATGTTGTTTTCTAAGGAAGGGGTAAAACTTTGGACATAATGTTTTAATTTTTTCTCATATTCTACCTCTATAAAATATTTTATTAACATTATCATATAATAAAATATTTATATTATATATTCTTAATTTTTATTATTCATTTTTCCAGACATATATTTGTCTACTTGTCATTTAATAGAAAATGAAAACATCACTTCTGTGTCAATATGACCAATCGTCACCACATGTCGGTGTAATTAAATTTCCACCACCATATTAGATAGATTTTATTTAAATATATAAAAATATTATTTATTAAATTTATTAAATAATAATGATTATAAAATGTAATATATCATTTAAATTATTACACTTCCACCCACTAAAACGATAATGTTTTTTGTGTGTAAATGTGGACCATCACCACCAAGAAGAAATTCCATTCTTTTTTCATATCCTCTTTATAATGATGTGTATATATATATAATATATGATATTTTTATAATGAATATCATTATTTATATGATTTATTCTGGTTCATAATGCAACTAATGAATATAAAAAACCAAAAAAATTAGAAAAATTAAATTTTTAACAGTTTGAAACATGAAATATAACAATGAGATTTTAATAAACATGTGATTAAATATTAGAATTGGGTCATACATTGTTTTATAAATATTTATATTGTTGTGTAATATGTTAATAAATAAAATTATTATATATTATGTCAAAATCAGTGACGAATATTTTCAGGCATGGGGTAAAGAATTATTACACAATCTCATCCATATTCAAGACTTTTTCTCATTATGTTTATATTTTGGATGTTATATAAAATTTTTTTCAAAAAAATAATATATATTATTATACATTTTATTTTATGGAATTTATAGTTTTTTTTTCTTTTAAAATCCAAAATTACTGAATATTATAAAATAATATTTTTATGAATTTCGAAATTGATTTATATTTGTCATAAATTATTCAATTTTATATCTTCATTTATAATAATATATTTTCATGAATTATTTAAAAATTATATGATGCTTTATAAAAATATTTTTTACCCACATTAGTATTTTTAGAAAATTAATTGAAATGAGTCTTTTTATTATTTTTCGAATTAGTATCTTTTTTATCAACACGGTGAATGAAGACTTTATTTTAACACTTTCGACACGAATGGATTTTCCACCCATCACAAATATTATTCACTTTTTAAAATAATTTTCAATATTAGGTGGTTCATTTCAATGAAAATTATAATCCTTATTTTTTTATATTATTAATAATTAATTTGAAAATTCAAAGTGTATATTCCATAGAAAATGATGTTGTGATATCTTGAAAATATTTCCTTCAAGGTCAATATCCTCTAATGAATCATATGATATAATGGGGATATAATCTATTGATAAAATCCACTATATTTCTATTAAAGGATTATGATCATTTATACTTTGGATGGTATTGATATTCATTTCCATTTTTTTGAAATAATATTGTTAATCATTATTAAGTCATGTTTGAGTATTTTTTATTGTTTATTATATTGATTATTAGGGTAGATTTATTATGTGATGGTTATGGAACATAATCACATATTACTTTGATATGGATGTAGGTCTCATGAGAAAAGTTATTTTTTAAATTGGAATATAACTTACTCATTTATGTATTTTTTCATTGAATGGGTGCATAAAAATAAGTTTCAGATTAAAAGAATTATGTATTAGCTTATAATGAGATATGTTATTGATATACATGTGTTTTTTTAATAGATATGATATCCATGGATAAGTTTCATTCCCATATGATTATTTATATGGAATTATTCACTCTACATTTATTCATTATATATTACTCATTCATTATTTATTATATCATTGATTTCGTTGTATGAATTCCCTTACTGAGAATATGATCTCAGATTTCTATTTTGATCTCTTGACTCGGTATCTTGGAAGTGAGCGGTGATTGATAATCCCACATATTCATCAGTGAATAATTTTTTTATCAAAAAAAATTAAAATATTTTATTAAATTTTTTCATATGTATAATGATATTCCATCTTCTATGTTGTTTTCTATGCCTATTAATCTGTTTTATCCATTCATATTAGATATCATGGATCTAATTTAAATGTACTATTGTAACCACTACCTCTAGGATAAATGGGTCATTGTTGTTATCTTATTCATTTGAGTAATGTATAGTATAATCCATACGAGGTAGGTTTAGGAAAATATAAATGTGACACCGTAGACCCACACATCATTGATTTATGTAACATAGACACAGAAATTACATTCACTTTTTTTTCAGATATAAAATCTTATATATAACAATATAAAATTTCAAAATAAAATGTTTATTGATATCCAGACATCCAAATTTGGAGCTCGTAGACATATTCATTTCTTGAAAAAAAATTAACATCTATATAATCCAATATAAAAAAATCCATAATTAAAAAATAAATATATTATTTCATCATTTACATTATTAAGCATCCTTTTATGCTTAAATATTTAACATATAAGACACATTGTAAACTAATAATTACCAAGTTTATCTTATCCAATTGAAAATTTTCCCATTATATACGGAACTATGAAATCGAAAACAAAATTTTAATATCTCCCATATATACATCCACATGTGTTATCCTTATAAATATTTCACATGTACTAACTTTCCTCATAACATAGGGAAATGGGAATATAAAAATGGATTAACATAATTTCATAGTAAAGGAAAAACAAGCGTTGAATAAATATTATATAAGGAAGAGGTAAACAACATGAACCCAAAATAAACACAAAATAGAAAGCACACCAAATACATGAAATTGAATAAAAAATGGAAATCTAGAGTACTTATTTCTTACTAATTGAATGCATATTTTGATACATCAAAATCACTATTTCAAGGATTTATGTGAAGACACTTTACAATTTATCGAGTACAAAATTAAAAAATCATGCTACTTTGACTTATAATATCACAAATACCTATATCTATTTTGACTCATTAGACCAATAGATATATTTTAGGAATATTTAATTTCGATCACCACTCATCGATTCATTAATTCATTTTAATTCACCATAAGAGTCGATAATAGCTTTCATATTATTCTCTAAGGAAGCCTTAGGTGAATAAAAAACATGGTTATCTATACTATGATGAATATGGAATATCAATACATGAATTTCCAATATTATTGGTGAATAATTGTAAGTAATTTGAATACTTGTTCTCATTTTAATATATTGATTACATCATTAAAAACATATATAAAAAACATTATATACTCAAATAATTCATTGTCTACTTTCTAATAGTCATTTTTATTTGGATAAAAATATATGGTACACTAATAAAATTCCCTATATTAATATAATATCATAATTTCATTGTGAATATCATACAATATGTTTTATGTAAAATATGATGTTCATACAATAAAAAATAATGAGTATTTTACAAAGTCAATATTAAAATAATAGATCATAATCCACACCGTGAAATAAAGTTAATGTCTTCAAAATAACATATCCCAAGAAGTGATAAATGTTTGTCAAAGTGTTTGTGGGGTATTATTTTATATCCATATAAATAAAAATTTAGAATACCACATAATAAAAAAAAGGCCAAATTTACCCAAACAATATGAAATAATTTCAAGTGAACAATCAAAACATGGTTATTTAAAATGGAGTTACAAAAATCTTCATTACATGTAAAACTACTTAATAAATAGCCACTTCAATAAGTGAACACGATTTGGAAACTAAATTTTATGACGTTATTTGAGTATGATAAAAATATATTCATGTGTGGTGAATACACCCTTCAAGGAAACATGGTGTAATGTGTATTTTGTCCTAATTAATAAGAATTTAATACAAGAATACACATGCCACATGAGTAATACACTAACTATAAAACCATTAAAATGCTGGATTTAATTTCAAATAAATATATAATTATAAGATTATAAATCATTTTTTGATATCTCATATAGTAATTATATACACAAAAAAATTAGGTTTTCAATACAACAAATGTCCCAAAAGTGGAATTCGAGATGAAAACCCATAAAACCAATGAAAATTTGGTTCCAAAATAGCTAGATAAATATAACACAAAATATGTAATTTAATAGTAGGAAATATAATATAATTCTACTATAAATAATTTAATATGGTTCTATGTATGCTATACATAATATAATATGGGGGATAACATAAACATGTCTCATTGATAGGAAATTGAGATGGAAACCCTTAACTTGCTTCTTTATTTAATTGATCACTCATTAAGACCAACATAAATAAATTACTAATGTTATATAACATTATAGAAAAATAATTTTAAATTTTTTCCTATTACAATCCTTATTATAATTTATTATCATGTGTCCAATAATTCGTTATATTTTATTCTGGCCATCCAGTGCTCATGGATTTCTCTGTTTTATTGATGTTTAATAATTTTGGTACAGTTACACAGATATTTAAACAATGGATTTTATTTTTAAATAAATTATCATTATTTAATATATAACATATAAAAATTTAAAATAATTTTATTTCATTCCATATGTGTTTTGGTAGCATTATGTGAAAATATAATTAATAACCACTTATTTCAGTGTTTTTTGTGGTCAAAGTGGATTATTAAATAATAATTTTTATACCATATATATATTACAAAAATATAAAATGACTCTTATATAAGAATTAAAATTTGATAATATTATCATTATTTTTTAATAGTCATCTATAATCAAATTTTAAATAATAATTTTTATTGGTGGTTAAACAATCCAAAACACGAACACACTTAATCTAAATGTGTGAGATTTTTCAAGTTTGGGGTTCTCTACATATTATCAATATAAAGGAGTTATAATTGTAATATTTTGATGAATTTATAATTTTTAACATTATATTATGTTTTTATGATATATAATGAAAACCTATATGTAAAACTAAAATACATTTTTACATGATGAATGTAGTTAAAACATAAAAACGATAGGTGATCCTTTTGTTTGTATAAATGAATATAATTGAGTAAAATTGTGTTATAACAATAATAAAACACATATCACTTTATGAAGGATGCAAAATTAATTATTTCATTATATATATATATATATATATGATATTTTGGAGTGTAATATTAAGAAAAAACAATTAGAGGGTGATAATACTATCATTTGGCGGTTGAATTTTCCTTGGATGTGTCCTCAAATTAATAGGGAATGGATGAATTATAACATACCCAGGGACTATTTTTTTGAATTATGTTTAAGGTATATTAAAATTGTATAATAAAAAAATTAATTTGAAGGATAATTCTATATTTGAAGGGTGTAGTGGTATGATATAATAACTGAATGTAATGGGATATTGGGAAACCACATTAAATTTTCTAATACTAAAAAATCATTTTCAATGTAATAGGAATAAAAATTAAGCCAAACATTAAGGGAATCATTTCAAATTAAAGAAAAGTATCAACAATTCAATTCAATCCAATTGTTTTATATAGATTAGTAATTTTAAACAATTTTAAACTCAATTAAGCACTTTTATTTTTCATGTGATAATTATTTTTTACCATTTATAATAAATCTTAATTTCAAAAATTAAAATTAATCTTATTACCTTATTTTTATATTAGGATTTTAATTTTTAGAACCATTATATCAAATAATATTTCATCAAGTAATGAAAATTAATTATAAAATATTTATAATTAAAAGAATAAATTTTTTTTATGTAATGTTAATAATATTTTATGTTTATATATATGATAATTATTTTGGATATTTATTTTAATTTAATTAATTGTTTTGTTATAAAAACATTTATCAGGATTCCATAAATCACTATATTATCATTCATTTATTTATGATATGGGATAATATATATCCATATAAAATATCAATAACAATTCTTTATAAAGATATCCAACCCATTTCTAATTTCACATTGAATAGTACAAAGGGATCTAGATCTAAATACTTAAAGACAAAATTCCCAAAAACATTGAAATTTATTTATAGGATAATAATACAAAAAGTTGTTTTTATTTATAACATAATATCGATTAGTTGGTGAAACCATACATGACTTATGATACTAGAAAATAAGGGTTCAAAACTCACTATTTGATTCATTAGTAGCAGTTTCAAAAACGAATTCCATATTATTATGGTTTTTAGGGACTATATCCCTCTTTTCCACTTTAATAAAATTAATAAATTTACATCATCAAAAAATTATAAGGGAAAAAAAATAACAAACTTTCCCAGTTCATAATATAAAATAATCCATATAACCATTCTATAAATGTGTATAATATGTAGAAATAATCACCATATAAAGACTCCAATAAATTGATGTTGCCTTAGTGTCTATATTAGCATTGACATGGTTATCAAAAATTCATTCTCTATTTACCATATCGGGATATAGTCTTGTAAGTTTAACTTCCCTTCATTGATACCTCATTCCATGATATGGTCTTTCTTGTGAATGAAAAATCCATTCTAATTATTAGAACCAACTCTGAGAGTCCTTAAATAAATTAAATCCTCCTCTTTAATTAAAACAATTTTAATAAATGAGACCTCCATTAATTATTTTTTGTAGTTTAGTAGTAACACCAATTCTCCATCTATACGTATATTTATCACTTCTATCTCTTTATTGAACACCACTAGGTACCTCCCATTCATAAAAATAAGATATTACTTAAATATTACTCCTTGGTCATCCATATCATCGTCACTGGGAGTTGGAACATGATAACCAGACTCACTGTGGTTAGGTATCATGTCTTATACTGGATTATATTTTAAGAGAACATACCTCTTTCCCATATTTCCCTCATCTACGTGATTTTCAGGTTACCATAGTTTTTTATATATTATAGTAATCCATTCAGGGAACTATTTTCATTCATTTGATCATTTGAAAATTTCCATAATGGGGTTACATTGACTTCCATTCCTCATACCAGATCTAACATTAATTATCATGCGAGTCATCCATTACGAGTATGTATAATGTTCCCTTAATTCATTATCATTGAGGGGACTTGATCCAAGTAGGTTTCCATTCCAAATTAGAATATTTGTCCTCGATCATTTAGTTTCCAAATTTGTTTTATCAATTCCTTTAAATGATGAAAACCAGTTTTCCAGATGAAATTAGATATCTATGTCAAAATTTCCTAATGATCTCATATATAAAGTAGTAGTTTCTTTTAGACTAGGAGCTACATCAATTGAAATGTGTGGAATTGAATCATAATTGGTTGGATTTAAATATCCTCCAGTACCTGTTATCTTATCAAACTAAATCCCCAATCAAATACCTACATCATTCACTATATCAGAATATGTTTGAGAGACAACAAGAGGGATTCTTTAGGAGGATCTAGAATCCTATAAACATGATAAGAAAACAACCCAATCACATCTTATATTAGAAAGAATATCCAAAAACTTCATATGAGTATCAATAAATCACAATTCATTCTGAAGAGGATCATCTAAAGAGATTTCATTACTGCCTATATAGACAACTGATAGAATAGTAAGTCTATAAATCCATGAGGAAGCAACACGATTAACATGTTAGTCCCTAAACTATGCTAGCATAATTAAATCGAATGACCCAACTATTTTCCATATGTTCATAAATTCATCCAAGTATCAATAATGACCGCATTATTGTAATGAAACTATTCCTTAACCAAAATGCAGACCCACTCCCCCGGTGGATTGGGAGTTCATACTTCAATGTATAGACATGAGGAGATTGGTTGATCAATAATATAGGTTATATTATCTGAACACCAGAAACATCCAACCATATTTCCAAGAAGATGAATTTTTGAAGGGTTTTGGGAGGGAATAAGATTTTCAAGAACACATATCCACAACACTGTTTTCAGAGCATCCAACATCACATGACTGTCTATGGAGAAACAATAGATGTAAAAATGGGATTATTTAGAGATGCAAGGATCACTGGACCATGAAATGACTAAATCCACCATCTGTGGGAATTGAACAAATATTTATTTCTTGTTGAGTAGGCCAATTATTTCTCCATCCTGTAATACCCATGTACCAAACATGAATCAATAAAAAGTTTCAACTATGGGATGCTTGTGACTAAATCGAGCCACTGATGTCAGTTTTAGTTGGGTATATGAATTTGAGAACTCAAATTTAAAAATATAAAGTTGATAATATCTATAAAAAATATCCAAACTAGTAAGGTTGAGTGAAATTTCCGTTTAAGGAGAAAGGAACTCAGGGTTATACAAAAGTGATAATGGATGAATTTGAGACCTATATAAAGATAAAGGAAGTACCTCCCTATGAATTCAGGTAGGGACTAATGCCATGACAATCACCACCTAGGTCACGGATGATAATGAAAGTGGTTTTGTAGAAATTGGTTCCCAGTATCTCATTTCCCCTTAGATTAGGATATAAAATTGCATAATTCTCAATAATCATGCAATTCAAGAATCAAATTATTTATATTTTCTCATTCCCAAACACATGTGAGTTTTATAATCATCATATCCAAATTTATAATACTAATCCATCCAATTAAATCAATTTACCACATGATTATTCCCATATTTTTTAGATATTGAAAATTGATTCTTCATTCCTTTATTGTCTTTCCCACATGATAATTTATGAGGAACCATCATTCTCATCCTTATTGTGTTTGGTATGTTTATTATGTTAATATTTTAAATTATATTTTTTTGCAGTTTTGAAAAATAAAAATGTTTCTCACATTAATCCATATTTTTATAGGTTCTTCATTAATCAAATCTCTACATTATTCCTCAGATCGATGATTTATTATAAAACTAACATCATAGCCTATAAGTATTGAAAATACTTATTTTCATAATCATATCAACATATATGACTCTCATATTAACATATATCATTCTTTGTTCCTCCTATGCCACTTCTAGTTGGGTAATCTAACGTTTTCTAAGATACTCCAAAAAATAGATATAAAAAATTAGCAAATAAATTCTTAAATTTTTTTAAACCAAATAATAAATGTGATCTATACTCTCAAAATCCATCATATCTGTACCAAAACAACATTATTCATTACTAATTTTTTTTACCAACTAATTATAAACCTTAATCATATACTCTCATTTACATACCTTTACCAAAACCTATTAAAATATATAAGACATTAAAACATAATGACATTATATAATCATCCAAAAATTAATATTAACATTATCCATAAAATGATATTAAAAACGATTTTATAATGTGTTCACTATATAACCAAAAAATGAGATAAAAATCTCCAAATCAATAATGACTCAATTATTAATCCCAGGGTTTCAATTCATTATGTAACTTAATTATTAAAAATCATAAAACCCTTTATTATATAACTATTATATGTATATTAAACTTTTCAGTTATCCATACATCAATCATGTGTTCATGAATACTTGTCCACAAAAATATAACCTTGTAATAAAATTACATTTCAATTTTATTAATACTTTTAAATATATGACCCCATACCATTATAGAGAAAAAAATTAAGTATAATCATTATATGTTTAATATAATCGGCATATCATTTATAATATTCTATAATATCCTTGATAAATTCCACTCACTAATGAAAATTTATAATATTTTTAAGAAAACATCAATCACACTGTCTTAGGTAAGAATATAACGCTCACCATTTCCATAATCATAATAATATAATAAGTCTCTCGACTATTTCATTATTCTCCCTTATTTTATTATAAGGGACAGTGGTTTCCAATTACATAACATTCATAGCATCATTTATGGAATCTTCGTTCAACCAAATAAAATACCAAAGTGGTTATGATAATATCAAAAATATTTATTTGAATCAATCAATCCAAATAGTTTTCCCATATGAAAACTTTTTTTATTAGATGATACTTTCCGATTAATCTATTACAATATTTCTTCAATAATTGATTTTCTATGGTCATTTTTATATTATGTACACTAAAGAAAATAGTTTACAACATTATTAAATCCTTTGTAATGGTTCATAAAGATAATTTAATAACATAAGTCTGTCACCATGGGGTGTGTCTCTTTTAGTGATGTGTTTGTCCCACTCATCGTGCATTAGGGTAATGATTGACTCATTATTAAAATATCCATTTTCTAGTTGATTTCCCCTTAGTGAAAATGTGCCAAAGCTACATTCACTTTCCAGTATCAAAAAGTAGGTGTATTTCTAGGCAACACATCATTATATCTACTTCATAAAAAATATGCATGTCATCCACTAATTAGGCATATTCCAAGGGTTTTCACTAAAGTTTTTTTATTGGTCCCTACAAGAAATGGGTATTGTTTCCCTAATATTAAATCATAAACATATACCAATGTATAATTTATTATGATCAATTATAACTTAAAACCCTTAAATTATCTTTATCTAATTTAATAACCTATGATGTTGTCTAAAACTTATCTTTAATATGATCAGTAAATACTCAAACCTACTCTCCAAAGTCTTGTTCTAATACACATGTCTATTATATACATACTTTAATACCAGCAGTAAAAGCCTCTATATAGGCATCCCAAATTAAAAAATCAAATGATGGTAAAATATGTTTTGTTTTAAAAGATATTTTCATTTTTATGTATTTATATAATTATTATATATAATAAAATAATAAATCCCTTCTTTTGTATAAAATATAATACTTCCCTACTACATATGAAACCACTTATTCATAATGTCTCCTCAACATATTGCACAAATACTTCCATATGTGTTATCCCTATAACTATGTAAGGTATACTACCTTGTATCATAACATGGGGAAATTTAAATGTTAGAGTGGGTGAGTTCAAACAAAATCTATGGGAAACATATAATAGATGTAATCAACTCCTAAATATAGAACATATTCTATTGAAGAAGAATGTCAGAAACATCAAGACATAAACAAATGAAAATATAAATAATTATATTTACATGAATATTAATTAAAAATTGGATTTGAATAATAATAATTCTATAATAATGGAATTTATAATACTATACATCAAAAAAAATATTGTCAAGGCCTTGTGTGATGACACATTACTCATTTTAGATTCCATAGTAAAGACATATTACTTAATTCATATGGTGTAAAAAAATACACCAATATGATTTTTTTTCAAAGAAAAATGGATTATTTTAGGGGATAAATAATTATAGGCACACCCATAACCTTAATTAGTTTATTAAATTCACAATTAAGGTGAATAATACCTTTTTTACCATCATTAAAGTACATTTTGCTAAATAAAAAATAGGGATACACATATAATGAATAATATATCATATCAATACATTCTCAACCAACATTAATAGACAATAGTCATCTTTAATATCAAAAAATTTATTAATTTCAATATGTGTATAACATGTTCATTACCCTTCTAATGAAAAAATGTAGATTTTAAAACAACACATAGTAAAATTTCTAATATATGTTTATATTGGGAAAAATATATAATATGAAAATATATTTATGAATGTAAATAGGAAAAAATAATTTCTAGATAAACATAACCCAATATAATCCATTTAATCTGTTTTCATATCATACATAAATTTCATATGACTAAAATTCAAGAGTAGAAAAAATGATCATAATCCATCAAGAGAAATAAAATGGATGGTTTAAAATTAAGATTTCTGAAGAAGTTAGAAATATTCTTCAATTAGTATTGTGTCTATATAGTAAGTACCAAAAAAAACAAATAGATAATTTAAAATAACATAAATTTTTTTTACCCATCATATATGAAACAAGTACAAGTGAACATTCATAACTAAATGAAAGAAAATTGAGTTACCAAAAGTCCTTAACACTGGTGGAATAACTGAATTAATAGACACTGGAATAAGGGAACGTGATTTAGCTAGAAAAGAACATGTAGTAAAAGGACAATAATTAAAATATATGCATTGTAGGTGAATGAACAATTTATGATAACATGGTTCAGAAAATTTATTATGTCACAAAGAATCATAATGGAGACTATGAAATGCCCTGCATATTGAGTATCACATTAATCAAATGCCCCTAAAAGATAAGGATATTAATTTAATTCTAAATAGAATTATTAAAATATAATTCATTATATGATATCTAATATAGGATGTATATAAACCAAAAAATAAATTATGTGTATAATACTGAATATGTATCATCTACAGGAATTTGAGACAAAATCTGTTACATGATTTGGAACATTGGAATCAGTGTCCCCTGATAAATTTTTACATGAAATATGAAATTGATTTTGATTAACATTAATAAAATCAAGATATAAATATTACAATTAGGCTGTAATTACACCATAAAAAATGTAAACATGGTTTATAACATAATCATGACTTATTGAAAAAAAATTTGAATGAAACCATAGCCTTGTTTCCATTAATAGGTGATCAAAATATAACCTCTTATTAAAAAAACTAACATAATATCATATTTCGTAACCTTAATAATTAATATTACCATCCCATAATTCTTATTATAATTTTTTATAATTTTTTCATAAATTAGTTAGAGTGTATTGTGACCACCATGAGTAAATAACATTAATTATTCAGACCATGTTTTCTAAATTTGATAACAAAACCAATTATTTGATACCATGTTCATTATTATTATACGATTTATGATTCTTTACTATATAAATTATATTTATTTTAAAAAATATTACAACATTTATTATTTTTTAGTTTGCATTATTTGAGGACTGAAATAAAAATGGTATATTTAAGTAATTTTAGTTGTCGAATAGGAATTATTAATTATAAATTATATGTCATATATAAAATATAATAATACATAAATTTATTCTTAACATATAATTATTATATGATAATATAAATATTTTTTCATAGTTATTCATTATCATTTTTTAATATAATGTGGTTGTAGGTGGTTATATGGTCTGAATCATGAACACGATTTATTTCAATGGGTGAGTATTATAAAGTAGGTGTTTTTTTCGGATAATATAATTATAATATAATTATAATTTTATTATTTTTACATTATTATCATGGTTATTAATGTTTGATGACTTTCAGATAAATAATAAAAAACATTAAAACAAAAAAATTATTTATTATCGAGGTAGTAGTCTATGAACACATATGATTTGAATTCCATTTATTTTCTATGTGGGTGAAAATGATTAGATAATGGTTGTACATCCATACAAAAAATATAATAATAATTAATATATTCAATTAATCATATAATCGTGGTGATGATATATTTGGAATATAACGATCAAGAATAAATCTTAAAACAGTGATTATGAATATGTTAGAGACATGAATTATCTTTGTAAGCATCCTTGAGTATGATAAATATTAGTTTACATGGGATTATTTTAAGGGTATATAGTTCAATTTAGATTAAAAGGATACATATTATATTACGAGGGAAAAGATGAATATTATATATGAATGGTGGAAGTGGAATTATTTTATAATCGAATGTGAAATCAATTTTGGAAACACCTTTAAATTTTTAAATAATGAAATTTTATATTTTAGTTCCAAGGGGTCAAAAATAGAACAATGTATTTGTGAAACATGTATTGGTTTATAATATTTAAAACAATAAATTATTTTCATGTTATTACAAAAGATTTATTAATTTTACATTATGTTCAACACAATTTAACACTTATATTTTTACCACATTAATTATTCTTTAATAGTAGTAATAAATTTTAAATAAAAAAATAAAATTTTACCATATTTTATAATATTAAACTTAATGTCTCATTTTTTAAAAAAAAATTCCAAATAAATTTTAAATATGTATTAAATGTTACAATTAAAGTAAAAAACACTTCAACGTGAAAAATAATTTTTTAATAATTTTGTTAAGGTCTTAAATTTAAATATTTTATAATACATTTTAAATCCAGATTTTAATGAATTTAATTGATTTAAAATATAAAAAATGATTTAATTGATCTATTGAATGATGATACCAAATCTGTATTTTATGTAATATATTCCACAAAAAAACTACAGTAGTTTCATTTAAATAAAATTTTAGGTAGTTCTCAAAATATTAGACATAAGGGATATAGGTTCAAATAATATATTAAAAATAATAATTTCATTTAATAGATTCAAATTTTTTGAACTAAAATCTTATTCAAACATATAGATCATTTCTATATAGTTATAAAATTAATCAAATTACTTGTTTCATTAAAATCATATTATTAACCTAAGTCTGACCGATTCAAAATATGAAAAATAATTCATAATAATTCAAATTTGGTCGATGGAATTAAAAATTGATATTAATTTTTATTAATATAAAATAAAAAAGGCATAAATTTATATTGTTTTTAATAATGTTATGTAATATAATAAAAACAGTGTTTCATTTCAAATAAAAAATTTCAAATTTTACAATAATTTTTTTTATACTTAATCATTCACTAAATAAATTAGTGTAAACAAATAATTAATATCATATATAATTTATTTTTATTTAATATGTTTATGAAACATACATGTGAATGAAATATAATATAATATATAAAAAAATACATTTCTAAATAATAAATCATTTCATTCATCATTTCAGGAAAAATAATTTAAGTGCATTAAATTTAAAAGTTTATTTTATTTTATATATGTGCACAATACATATTCATGTTAATCCTCTTAATTCCTACTAGTTAAAAGAATATTCCTTCAATTATTATATATAAATATTAATGTTTGTTCTAAATATATCACAACATCCATTAGGTTCGGTGTTTTAATGTCCCTACCCGAGTCCCAAACACGAGTGCCCATAGTGAGTATGTCACATGCCCCCTGGCATGCGTCTCCATATTCTACAGTCTTTTGACTAGTAGCAAGGGTCTAATATTTATCATGGGGATACTATAACCTTTTTATTAGAGTACTACACATGTGAATAATAATCAACAATAATAACCAAATGATATAGCATAACTAGAATAGTACCAGTTTCACAAAATGGCCAAAAATGGAAATACTATATCAAAAATATATCGTATATATGTCATGCAATATGAATAAATATTCAATATGAAAAACATGAAATAAAAAATGTCACTGAGAATTCCCAAGCGAGTCCCAAAACCACACCGGGTTCACTCATCAATTCTCCATCCCATATCATCCAACTAACTTAGGACATTTTACATTATCTAATAATGTAAAATTGAATTCTATTCGGGAACTGATTAAGAGTTCTAAGTAGGGTGTGTGCACAACACATTAGGACACTAGTGAAGTTTTCTAAAACAATATTTAGTCTACAATAGTGTGTGGATTTTTAAAAATAATAAATTAAACTAATAATGTACACAACAAACGTTTATTCAATGACACATTATTTATCCTCATAAACCAATGGTTCTTGAGTAAACCTAAAATCTCAATTACTATATTAAAGACACTATTAACATTCATTATATTAAGTCACATATGAATTATTTTGTTACCATTCATCATTTCAAGTCACATATGAATGAAATTGTTACCATTCATCAAATTCAAATATGAATTCTATTGTTACGATTCATCATTTCATATCATACAAGAATTACATTATTATCAATCACCATTTCAAGACACATATATTAATTTTATTATTACCATTCATCAATTCATTTCATATTTGAATTTCATTATTACCATTCATCATTTAAAGTCACCGACGAATTTTTCTGTTTCCATTCTCCATTTCAAATCACAGATGGATTCCATTGTTACTATTGGACATTTCAATATCACAAATATCAAAAGGAAACATTAATTAATCCACTAATTAATTAATCAAATTAATCAATTTCACATTCACATCATCCCATTAATTAATTCAAAAATTTATTATTCAAATCTATCTCATCACTAATTCCAAAATTATTTTATCACATCAATACACATTATTGAAGCCAAAATTAATTAATAACATTAATCATATTAGTTAACTAGTCAATTGATTATCCCAATTAAAATTACCAATATCCTATAATTAATTTAAGTATTAATTATTCAATTCACAATCCCAATATACCATTTTAATTTAAACACTTAATTATCCAACTCTCAATACCAGTATGCAATAACCACTTGGGGAATTTATAATTCAATTGAAAATAAAAATATCCAATAATTATTTCAATAAATAATTATTCAATCTGCAATCCCAATATACCATAATCAATTTTACAGTTAATTATTCAATCAACAGTCTCAGTATTCACAATTTCACAATTCCCATAACTAATTAAATCACCAAATAAATTTATTAAAACTATGAAAATTGAATTTAAAATATAAAAATGAAATTATAAATGTATAAACACATAAATTAAATCAAAACTTCTAGATTTTAATTTTAGGCCACATACCTAAAATTTAATGAAGAGCCATCTCCATCATATTTCGGGAAATTGAAGCTGATCAATCAAAAATGTGGAAGAAAATTGGAATTTGATCTGATTCTTACATCCAATATTTAAAAAAACTAGATATATAGTTAGATCAAACAATTGATTAACATATTTTTTTTCAGGAAGATGAGTGGGAGGGGGATAGAGATCTAAAAAAGAAGAATCTACATACCCAAGTGGTGCAGGTCTTCTATTTGAGCATTGAATCACTATAAATATAAGTAGAGATGAATTGGAATAATAATGAGATCCACCAAAAGTGTCAAATAACATTAGGGGATGAGTAGGTGTTGATATTGATTTAATATGGGTGTTTGAGAAATTCTAAATCTATTTTTCAGGTTTACATAAATACCATGAATTGTTTCTAGGAATATGATCACATTTTCCACTAACCGTGAGAGTTAACCCTTTACTACATTTAGGGGTTAAGGATTTCTCCTTTTAGGAAGAATGATTTGAAAAATTGTGCAATAGAAAAGACAACCCTCTCTCTCTAGGATTGCGATTTTTACTAGGAAAGGGTACCCAATTAGGAACATCTGAGCACCAACCCTACACTACCCTATTTCATCCATTTTCCACAATATTTTCATCCAAACACACCATTAGGAAAGAACTGAATGAAAATTCATCAACAAAAAGAAAAATAGTCCCTAAAAATAAGCCCGATAAATCAGAAGAAACGATCAGGATCATACAATCTTCCCACCATATGGAATCTCATCCGGGACCTATACTCCCAAGCTTCACTAAGACTCCGAGTCAAAGGGATCAGACCACTATGACATCATATCTTCTACTCTCTACCATGTTCAGTCCAAAACGTGGTTATTATTATACAATACAAAAACTATCATCATATTCATTCCCTAAAACACATTCTCATTGTGATCCAACAGGCATATCATATACATTTGTAAGATACATATAGGTCATTCTCACAATCATCCATATCGATCACATGAGAAGTGTTAGGTTGATACCATTGATGTTGTGCCACATGTAAAACATCTTTCATAGAAATTTATCACTATATAAGTTCCATTATGTAAACCATCCAACAAATTCTCTCCACATTCTCAAATAGACTAACAAACCGGGGCACCAACCTTCATTATCCCTATATCCCGTGTTGACCCAATCTAGGAAACACCAAATGGAATACAAAATAAACCAATATAAATTCTAGGGGTCATCTTCGTCAACCTTCACACGACCAATGTCTACATCGATCCATACTTTTATTCTTTTGAATATTGTACACTTGTTTCGATGTTTCCTGCATGGGAATGAATCCCAATAGTTCTGACCCACCTACGTCCATCCAGCATAGTGGCGATTTACATGGCCTTCCATAAAGAGCCTCACATTGTTCTATATGTATCGTATCTAGATAATTTTTTATGGGGGAATTCCTCTAATTTTTTATGCTTCTCCCTAAAAACACAATTTTCAAGAACACATGCTCTCAGCATATCATCATCCACTTTATTAGTATGCTTTGACTTACCTTCTATATGTGGGTGAAATTTCTTACAAAATAACAACAGTACTGATCACCTTGTGAAAGATCAACCAGAATCACATATTAAAACATGATTCATGGTATGAAACCTTAATATATGGCACCCCATATAGACAGAATATTTCTAGAATGTACAAATATCATATTTTCTTCAATAGGAAACTCTCCCATATATGCATGAATTGCACTACATTCACCAATAACTCAACAATCACCCCAATAAAATCATTATTATGATGTTTCATCAGTAGACCCACTAAAAAATCTAAATTTACATTTCCCCACATCCATTCTAAAATGGGTAATGGCTATAGGAAACCACCAGATCATTAATACTTAGCTGTTACATGTTGATAGGTGTAGCATAAATTCATGAACACTACTATCTCATTTTTCTTGATTGAACACCAAAACAATAAATTTAGTTCACTGTAAATTTTAGTCGCACATTGAGGTTACACCAACTTAGAGGCATGACACTCATGCATCAGTTTAGCATGTATACTCATAGGAACAATCCACCAATTTCTGACATATATGATCTCAATCTTATTTAAGCTCCAACTGAAAGGTTACTCCCCAACTTCAGGTTTTCTCTCAATGTAAAGAACTCTAGATCAATATACTTTACTTACTAGATCTATAAAAAAGTGTGTAATCTAGTGAAACGTATTTGAGGGTCATCTACACTATACACTCATAAATAATTACAAGCACCTAATATAGTAAATCCATCAGCTTCAACTCAAAACTAGTCTCTTAAACATCCTGAGTCTGAGATTTCCTACATAAGGAATTAACATCACTGTTTCCCTTTCCCTATGTATATTCTAGCTCAAAATAGAATAAATTCATAATATATACCCACATTCAATGAACAATGTTCAAAAATATCATTGGAAATTTATTCTTCAATATCTTATAGTTAATATACACTATAAATGTTTCTCCCAAAAGATAATTCTTTCACCATATCTACTAATAAACCACTGATTCCAACAATAGATCATGATTAGGGAAGATTCGTTAATAAGGCCTAAATTTTACAAACCCATACAACACAACATGACCTCCCCGCATCCATAATACTACAAATATGATCATAGAAGCATCATAAAACACGGAATAATTATCCTTCGGATTGGGTTGTATCAATATTTTTTTTTATGTCAAGTGCATCTTCAACTCCCAGAATTATTTCTCAAATCAATCTAACCATTCAAAAATCACATCACATTTGGTTTTTCCCAAAATTAGTGATATGAAATTGGTAATGTTCTAGATAAACCATTAATAATATCCACTTATTCCCAAAAAACTACAGATATCATATACGTTCTTGGGATGATCCCAAGATACAAATACCTTAACCTTTTGTGGGTCTATAGAAACCCAATCCTCTGTGATGATGTGACCATGTGAGTGTACCTAAGAAATAAAATACTCACACATAGATATCCTGGTGTATAATTGATGCTCCCTCATTTTATTTAGGATGATTTCATAATATTGGGAATGATCATCATGAGTCTTGGTGTACACCATGATTTCATCCACAAAACAACCACAAGATGATATATATAAAATGGGAGATTATGTTAATCATGTAAATAAAAAATGTTTGTGTGTTCATTAACCCAAAATAACTTACTATGAACTCATATAGGTCATACCTACTTCTGAAAATAGTCATTGGTATATTGGATGGTCAAACTCTTAAATGAGGATACCCCAATCTAAAGTCAATATTAGAGAAAACAAAATCTCACATTACCTGGTAAATTATTTCACTGATATGAGGAAGAGGTTTCCAGTTCTTCACTGTCAACTTATTCAACTTAGGTAATCAACACACAAGAAGAAACAAAAGTAAACATTCGTTGAAAAAAATTAGAAGAACCCAAGGAGGCATATTTATATTGATAAACCCTTTATCAATAAACTCTTCTAGTAGAGTCTTGAACTCTTGAAGCACTATAAGTTCAATTCTGTGTTGTGTAATATAAATAGGTTCAACCCCCAACATGATATCAATTGTAAATTCCACATATCTGTTTGGTGTAATCCCTAAAAACAATTCAAGAAAACATATTGATCCATGTCTACTACAAGTTTAATGACATTCAACATTACCACTCTTTTATCCACCAACACACATGTAACCTGGCCGATGATCTCCCTATGTTACTGATGAACTAGTCCTAGTTGACCCTTCATGATAACACACTCTAAAGGGTTAGTATGCTTCAAACCATCAAGAGACATAATTTTTACACTCCCATGGTAAAAATCAATGTGGGTTTGGTATGCTACTAACCATTCAATACATTATAAATATATTTAATATATAAATATCAAGAATATAAAGACCCCATAGAAAATTATACTCTCTAACATTTAGATAACACCCATTTCACAATATGACGTATCTCTACCACACTCACAATGAAAAATTATATTATCAACCCTATACTCATTAACTACATTTCTAGGCTCAAAATATTCCATAGTTGTGAAAAATTCTGGAATGACTGGATCTAATAAAAAATAATTAACTTTATAATATAGAAGGTACAAAATTAGTACCACTCACCATTGATGGTTCAACCGTACTATCAATAATTGTATGATGAACTTCATACTATTATCCTTCACATAATCCCTATGGTGTAGTCTGATCTCCATGAGTTGAACCAAGATACTCATATGGGCACTTTTTCCAAAAAGTATCACCTCATATATCTCTACCACCACATCTAGTAGAACTCTTTCTACAATAATGATATGGGAAAAAATATATTATTTCCCACATCATAGTTCTTTATATGTCCTATATAACTAACCATCTAATAGGGGTTCCAACGTAACATTTATAGATGTCCCATCATGCCACATAATCAACACTCTACTCCTAATGAGGAAAAATATCATGGATAGTGACCCAATACATTACAATGATGAAAACAAATCTGGGTAAGGTCATATGTAACTGAACCCTACTTATGTACACTATAAATTACACATCACTATCTAAAACCCTCATTGAGACACTTATTTTTCTCATAATACATACCTCTTTATCATCATGAAGAATCCATCTATCCTACACTAGAATCTGCGTTCACATTTTCCATATCTATGAGAGCTTGGACCAACTCCTATATAAAACTATTTAATTGAAAAAGGATAACATGGTATATAATATCACCATTATGTACTTCATGGAAATTCAATAACGAAGATGCATCATTCCCTTCAAATTCTTCAGAAAATTGGGGAAAATATATAAAGTGCCCAATATTGTCCATCACTGACATAATCTCTTGAGACAACTTGATGAACTAAAATTCACCCAATTTCATCAACATCTCAAGATATAAGTTATTCAAGAATTTCTCTAATAAGTCCTTACTTAACAAACCATCAACATGTCCCTTATAGTTCTGAATATCAAACCAAATCTTTTCTATTCCTTATTATATATATGTTTCCAACTTAACACTCTTCTCAAATGGAGACTCCAAATGGTCATTTATAGTTTGGATAGAATCAGTCTAGAACTTTCCTACCATAGGTCCACCTTCCCTAGTGATATTTGTGGGGTGTTGAAACAGATACTCCCATGTAATTCCAAACATACTACACACAACCTTCTCTTGGTCCCTGTCACGAACCTCCTTCACATAGATGAGGGAAGGGATAGAATATTTCCAAACCCATCCTTAATTATGATGAAGGATATATAATGACCCCCGATACATACTATAAATAGGCCAGAGAGTGTTGACTAGAACCAATTGTATAGAATCACACAGAATATAGAATTCATTACCCTTTTTATTTAGTGCGATCATTTGATAAGATAGTAAATACCAAAAAAACACAAAATATGGAATAAAATATAAACAAAAAACTATCCATTACTATATTCATGTTCCAATAAAAAAGTTCTATAAAGTATAATAAATACTCCAATGATAGTTATGAAATGAAAAGAAAAACAGCAACGTCAACCGTCCCGGTGTTTGAGCTAATAAGGTTTGGAACGGTCCTCGAAGTCCTCCTAGAAACTAGAATGTATTTATATATACATAAGTTGAGTATACAGGTATACACAGTAGAAAAAACCAAATTCTCCCATGCACATGTGGGAGGAATTCTAATTCCACATGAGAAAAGGTGATAACCCATGCACCTTGTAAGAAAACTATCCACCAAAACAACACCAAGGATTATTCCCCTAATAAAACAAGTGATGTAATGTAATTGTAATAATATATCGATGTTTGGGTACTCTGAACAACTTTCCTACTAGTTACTGAAGACATCCTATGTGTCATACCTTCCCCACCATTTTCACAGCAGTCCCAATACCATACCCCTCCCGAACACACTTGGGATAACACAACCACACATCCTACTCAAAAAAACCTTTTCCACAACCACATATAACCATGCCTGCAGTCACCAAGGACAGAACAATTACCACCACACCCGAAGACACCTGGGCCACATACCGAAGACACGTGGGAAATAACCTTCCAACACACACTTGGTCCAAACACTACAATATACTATACATGAAGAATCACGGGATATAATGGACCTTAGGCCATCACAGCATGCACTAGGAGTCTTGGGATACATGAGAAATAGAGAATAAAATAGTTAATAACCAGACACTCATAGGATTTTTGGGAAAAACAACCTACCACATTAAATGAGGGTGTTTGGAAGGAAATGATCAACTTTGGTAAGGCATGAATATGAAACATAAGAACTAAATTAAACATATATGTAAACAGGCAGTCATCGCAACCTAGGGGTTCCAACACTAGCCTATACACAACCGCACTCATTACTGTTCATTCATAAAAAACACAGTATCCACAAATAAGTCACAACTAATTCCTAGAAAAAATACCCCATTGAACCCAATCTTGTTTTCATATTCAAGTGATTCCATTTAAATAATTCTTCACCACTAGGAAACTAACATGAATAGCCACAAGCCAAAGATGGAAGAAAACTATCAAGGATAAATTTAAGCATTCAAACCCAGTTCTCTTGTGTGTCACAACAACAAAAGGGGTCAGTGAGATCCCTCATTGTACTGGAAAACAACAAAGCCTCACCAAACATCCCCAAAATTCCATAGATCCACAAACCCACAAATACACCACAATCGGGGATCCCAGCCCCATCTATACCACCCTAAAAGAATCAAGCAGATCAACCCCACCTATTACCATGATAGAGAATGGGTGTTTCTTGATTTACACACAATCTTCGCTGAGTTCCTTCTTTTCTGTTGGGTTAATCGGGTCGATCAAACAAAGATTTTTTTTCACTAGACATCCATTTAATAAACTGAGCATACATGATTAACCAATTTCTAGGTTATAACCATTCAATAATCACCGAAACTAGGGGTCCATTAATGTGCACAGGAAGACCACCAATGGTCATGATTTTCATTGGATAGAATCCCATACAATTCACAACATATAATCAAGGGTAAAAGTGTACCACAACATCATCAAACACACCCCCTTCATTCTTTAAAAGACTTTTTATTATCATTATTAATGTTTGGTTTCATCCACCACCGTAAAAACATTGGCATACCCGCTCTGCATGATACACAGTAAAGAGATATGAAGGACGAACCATACCTGGATGATCAATGATCAATGTTTTTTCCATGTGTTGAGAACAGGGGAGGCCCGACTTATAGGGGAGAAACATCGGGGTCTCCAATGGTGGTTAGGAAAGGCTCTAGTATAGGCACACCATAAGCATTGGTAAGGGGGAATCAAAATGGAGAAAGAAAAAGAAAAGAGACCAGCCAATAATAAGAAAGAATTCCCATGTGATAAAAAGGTGATATCATGGAGTTACGTGATAAGAAATCCTGAATGGATTTAAAGGCAGATCATGGTTTCACCATGTGGTTAGACAGTTACAAATGATGGAATTAATTGTTATTTTATAATTCTCATTGGAGAGGTGGCCATAATAGATTTCGGTTAAAGGATTTCCTTTAATTAGAGGAAAACATGTAACATGGGAAGAACTAAAAAGTATAAGAAAAGGTTGTAGCACCGAGGAAAAAGCTACACGTTTTGGTTAGTCAAGGGTCACCCAACTCTTGGGGGGATATTTTATGATATCATTTATGGGATTTTAATGGCTTAGAAATGGGTATTAAAACACTCTTACATCAAAATATATGTTGCTGGAGTGGAACTGGAATAATAAATAATGGTGTGACATCGTTTGGCGATAAACCGTAAGTGCTAACACAGTTACGGTGCCACCTTCATGGTGTTATTCTCATAGTGCCACCCTCACAGTGTGATTGTCATGATGCAAACCACCTTGTGCCACCAGTTTGGAGGAACACTGTCAGTGGTTCCACCGTTTTGGTGTGCGACCGTGACCATTTCCACCTTTTTGGTGAAACCATTTGATGGAACCGAGTTTTTGGAAAACTATTTAATAAGGCATTGCCCGTTCCATTACATGATATACCTCTCAAAATATTCTCTCCCTCAAGAATCAAAACAAGACCTAAAAAAGAGAGGGTTCTGAACAACCATATCGAAAGATACCTCTCAAGAGAAAACCTCATCGACATCTGGGAACACCTATCCGTCTAATAACCACAAAACAAGTAAAGGTCACACCATACAGACATATAGATTAGGGATTCCTTTAATTCATGTTTAGATATAATATGATTTTGGCAGAACTAGATCTCCCACATAGGTTTAACCACATCCATGTTAATGCATCAGGATTATGGATCATGTCCTCCCATCCCCATAGACAAGACTCTTCACACACATCCAGAGAACAAGGGAATCAGTCCATTTCATATTAATCAAGGTCAAAAAGTACATCTCAAACAAGTAAAAAAATAGAAGAGAACAAATCAAAAAACAAATCTTGTAACTGAGCACGCATATGTGTCTCCAGTTCCCAAGTAATCTCCTCGAGGCAACCATGCCTCCATAACTCACGAACCAAGGGAATGGTTCTTCCTCAAAGAACCTTCTCATCATGATCCTCGATCATCACCAGTCTCTCTACAAATGTCACATTTTCCACAATATTCAGCCTTCCCTAGTTGAGGATGTGTGATCAATGTGTATATACCGATGGACTTGAGAAACATGCAATCTCAGTAGCGGCGGTGGTAGCGCCAGTTGGTAAGCCACTTTTCCAACATACAACAACAACTCGAACAGTTCGACGAACCTGGGAGAAAGCATACACCCCTTGTCGAACCTCTATTGCCCATGCCTAGGGGAGACGTTCAAGAACTTGTGGTCCCCATCCACAAACTATAGGGGTCTCCTCTTATGGTCAGCACATGACTTCTTACATTCCTAATCTACCTTCATCCTCTCTCATACAAGCTAAGATTTCTCCATCATGCTTTGCATTACATCAAGGACAAGAACACATGCTTCCCTGACCTCTTTCCAGCACACGAGTGAGCGACACGACCTCCCATACAAGGATTCAAACGGAGCGTTCCCAATTGTAGAGTGATAGACATTGTTATAGGAAAATTCTATCATAGTCATGTGTCACTCCCACGTTTCCCCAAAGTCCAAACCCCATACCTACAACATATACATCATCATCTAGATGGTGCACTATGTCTTCCCATCATTATACGGTTAGAAAGCAATGTTGAGGAATAACTATGTGCCAAAATCATGTTTCAATCCTTTCCTGACCTGTGAGGTAAACCTGGTATCCCGATTGGAGACTATACACATCGGAACTCTATGAAACTGCACCACGTCGTCCACATACCGATGTGTTAAGGCTTCTACCACACAAACTCCAAGATTTCTTGGATGTGAGCTGATTTGTTAGTCAGTCCACCACTACCCAGATATCATCGCAATAACATTTAACTATGGGTAGTTCCATGATGAAATCCATCCAGATGCCATCCCACTTCCACTTGGGTACGTCTAATGGTTGTAACAGACCCCTTGGGATGTGGTGTTCAGACTTCACCTACTGAAACACGAGGAACTTCTCCACAAACTCTACCATTTCATTCTTCACCCCGGGCAACCAAAAATGACCCCTCGAGCCTCATCACATATTGGAATCTCTTGGGTGCACTGCCTGGGGTGAGTTATGGAACTCACCAAGAAATATCTTGCAAATATCCACTGGGATGATAAACGTCCAATGAACCATAATTTGATTCTGCCCGTCTTCTAACAATCCTCCTAGAGTGTCACCCTGGGTAACACAATTGTGAACCACATCAGCCTCTAATTACTCCCACCGAGACTCCTCCACAAGCAGAAACTGAGAGGACTGCATTGTCAAATGGATCAAGAAGTCTCTACCATCCTCCACCATTTCATCTAGGTGTAGGGAGGCGAACTCCCCCATATCCATTCAAGCATTTTCCAATTCTCAAACCACATCCTTCCACAACATCCTAATCAAGGCATCAACCACCACGTTCCCCTTTCCATATTTGTAGGAAATTTTGAAGTCGTTGTCCTAACAAAAATTGATCCATCTCTACTGCAACATGTTCAAGTCTCACTGAGAGAAGATATACCTCATGCTCTTATGATAGGTGAAGACCAAAAAGAGCTCCCCAATAGGGTAGTGCCACAAAATCATTAGTACAAACACAACCGCTGTGAGTCCCATGTCATGGGTGGAATAGTTATCCTCATAGTGATGTATCTTACTAGACCCAAAAGAGATCTCTCCCTACAGTTTCATCAGCACAGACCCTAATCCTTCGACTGAATAATCAAAAAACTACTAAAACATCACCCCTTCTTCTGAAAACCTCTTAATTGGGGCACTAATCAACTTCCCCTTCTGATAACTGAAGGCTGCCTGACATTGTTCACTCCACACGAAGGCCTGGTCCTTTCTGGTAAAAACAGAAGAGATGTTAGGCACTAACCTTTGGAAATATCCTTCCAGACATAGGATAATATGAACCTCCATGACATTCTTAGGTGATGCCCAAGAAAAAACAGCCTCTACCTTTGATGGGTCCCCTGGAACCCCTACTCGGACACCACGTGTCCATGGAAGAGCAATTCTCATGTCAATAAATACACTTGGACAACTTCCCATAGAGTCGGTGCTACCAGAGGACCTCTAAAACCATCCTCAGACGCTCAGTGTGATCCTCCTCTGAACCTGAGTAGATTACGATGTTTTCAGTAAAAAAAATACAAAGCGGTCCACATATTCCCAAAAGACGGAGATAATGGGCCACATAAACATGGCTGTTCTATTTGTAACACCAAACAACATGACCATGAACTCAACGTTCCCATATCTACACCTAAAGACAATCTTCAAGATGTCACCCTCTTTCACCCACAACTAGTGATATCCTGATCACAGGTCGATCTTGGAGAACAACCCTAACCCATTTAACTGGTCAAAAATATCATCTATCCTCGGTTGTGTGTAATGGTTCATGGTCATTACCTGATTCAATCTCTTATAGTTTATGAACATCAAGAGAAAACCATCTGCCTTCCTCAAGAACAAGACTAGAGGACCCCATGGTGACATGCTTGGTCAATCAAATCCCTTCTTCATCAGATCATAAATCATAATAAGTAACTCCCACAACTAAGAAGGCGCCATTTGATAGAAAGCCAATGAAGTCAGATGGGCACCAGGTTGCAAGTCTATCCCGAACTCAACATCATTTCGAGGGGGTAGAGTCGCCACCTTTTCAGGGATGAAATCCATGACTTCACTAACGATCCTTGAGACTTCCATCACAACTATTTCTGCTGACTCCACTAACAGCTCAGCAAACAAGGAATGAAGGGGCTCCACTCACCGTCTTCCCTCCTGGAAACCCATCTCACTTATGAATGTTACATGTTGTCCACCTATATTCGAAATCACATTCCATCATCATAAGCAGTCGATAACCTCACATACATATAACAACAATTCGACTCCTAAAATGACCTCATATGGCTGCATCTACAGCAAAAGAAAGTTCCCACTGGACTGATGTGGTCCCAACTTCAGTCTACAAACCTGATAAACATGATACAAAATAGTCTAAACTCTGACTGGAATACTCAAATCCAGGGGTATGAGATTTCTCCCTATGTCTAAACCTATGGTATGTGCAAGACTGGGTGCAATGAAGAGTGCAATGCTCCTAAATCAAACAAGTCACATTCATGATTTCTAAATATGCTGATCATACCGAAAACGACTTCTAGACCTGCTGGAACTGCTTTCTTTGTGGCGTGTAACTACCCACATCTACCTACTATTACCCTAGACTATTAGAAGCCTCCATAACCTCAACCTGGTCGAGGAACCTCAGTAGTGCCCTGAGGTCAGACCCTCCTATAATGTCTCCTCTCGGAGGAGTAGGAGCTCACTATCCCAGATGCTGTTACTAAAAGGATCTGATAGTAAACTGCTATTGCTATGGTGGGAGATAAACATGCACACCCCCACAGTATTGCACATTGTACAGACATTGATTCCTAAGATTACCATGACTTCTACGTATGAAGAATCTTGGTCATGGGCACACAAATAACGGGCGTGGACTGGGAGATCGAAACTGGAACTGCTCAGACCGACTCCCCACTGGTTGAAATATGGGAGGCTTAGACATTGGAGACCTACTATGGACGACCTTCCCCTTTTATGGGACCAATTGGATCCCCTCTCAGGGCACGCCTCCCAGCATATTCATCCTATCCACTACTTTAGCCCTCTTCCGGACCTCCATCTATGTGGGTAGACTGAATGGGGTAACAAAATACTAAAGAGAAGGTCTTAGTGCCTCCATTAAATGTCTCGTCCGAGAATCCTCATCATGAAAGAGGTCTGGATCAACGTGAAGGAGATATTTGAACTTGATCCCCAACTCCCTCACTAACATGCCCTCATACTGAAGGGAGAGTAGCTCCTTCCTCTTCTCCCCCATTATCGTGGAAGAGATGAGTTCTTCCCAGAACCCCCTCTCAAAGTATGTCTAAAAAACCTAAGGCTCACTCTTCTCTCCAAGATAGAGAATCCACCTATGACATGCCAGTCGCCACATTTGGATTACAGCTAGAGGAACCCACTACACTTCTAGAGCCCGAATCAAGCTACAAGCTATCACAAACTCTTCGAGCCTGATCTCTGTCTAAATTTCGGAGAAGATACCTTCATATTTCCTAAGGGTCTATCGCTGAAATGTATGAAGCGTCATCTACCACTAGACATCATGTTCCTCTCAATCAGCCCACTGTTGATTAGCAATATCAGCCTCTTGGGCATCGATCTCCTTCACTACTATTGGTTGTTGTCTGGGTGCCATAGATGAAAGGTAAACAAGTCATTATGATGCATGTACCTTTCCTAGGGTCTCTACCCTGAAATAAGTGTATCCTCACATAGTCATTCTGTTGGCTCATAGTCTTTGCATCAGATCATGGGGGCCATAAAATCCCTTTTTCTAACTTCTCTTCCCAATCGTATTTCATGTACCAATATTTCCTACCACTATTCCCCTACCATAAAACACAATCCTCATTCTGCCAACTGCCGAGCTCCATCCTATCTCTGAACTGTAGCCTGCCTTTGATACCATTTTGTCATGACCTGCCTTCACAAAGATGAGGCAAGGGACAAAATATTTCCCAACACATCCATCCTCATTTTTATAGAGAGATAATGACCCCATAGACCTGCCCTCAATGGGCCATAGTGTGGAGAATAACAAAAGGGTATAGAATAACACATAATATGAAAGTAATTACCATTTTTATTTAGTTTGATAGGGAGATAATATAGGAAATCCCAAACAACAGCAAGCTGGAAGTAAAAGTATGGAAAAAAATAAATTCATATATACATGTGGATGCTAAAATGTGTGTATGTTCCAAAAAAAGATTCAAAATGAAAACATGAAGTCATATTCAGAATCGGAGGTCCAGTCTGGAGGGCCCGAAATTGGTGCGAGGAAAAAAATTGTCCGATGTGGAATACACCGGGATTCGCGAAAGGCCCCGGTGCCGGCGCGAAATAATTTCGCGCCCATGCCCCGCGCAGTTGACATTTCACGCCGCCGCCTCCGGCGCGCGAATATGGCGTGCATCCCTGAATTCTGCTTCATCGGGTGACTATAAATAGATGGAGAGCTCCTTACTTTTGAGGGCTGAAGAATTTGAACCACCTCTCGTACATGTAATTTCCATTCCGTGTGCAAGCAATATGGCCTCCATGTAGGGTTATTTTTTGCGTCAAGTTGCCCCGAGATCCGCCTTCGCACGAGACCCCGCTGGCATAGACTAAAATCCAACCCCTTGAGGTCTGCCCCTCCTACGTGAAATTCCTTCAATTGCGCACAGGCCTGTCAGTTGCCCGCAATATTTGCGTGCCCCCTATCCTTACATGCAGCCCTCGTCGCCTGCGCGTAATACCACCCCCCTTGTGCGTGATCCATTCAAGTCACGCAAATCCTCAGCCCCTTTGTCTCAAGTAGGAAACACCAATTTCGCACCAACCAATGGATTTATGCGCCAGGCTCCCCTTTTTGAGCTACCCTAAGGGCTGCACACAATCCTTTGGTGCCCTTCATATCGGCGCTCCCCAGGAACCCCCTTGTGCGTGAGTACCTGATGCCCTCCTTCCGGGTTCTATCTTCAGGTGCCCCGTGCACCACAAGCATTCGTATCATACATGGTTTTCCCGTACGGCCTTCTCAGCACGTACGAAGTAACTTCAAAGTCACTTGGACAATCCTTCCTATTGTGTTTCTTCGCCTCATGCTTCTTCGCATAGGCACACTAACGACTATTGATTCTTCGCATAGTCACACTAACGTGGAACCCTTGATGGTTCGCCTCGTGACACCCCCTGAGTATGTCCATGCCAAATCCTTCCCTTCCACAAGGGGCTGAGGGCACCGGTTATGTATGTCTGAGGGTGTGGATCCAACCCACCTCGTCCAAGCTGCAGAACATTAAATTTCAAAGCACCTCGTCCTCAACACATGACGTTAAACTGTGACTTGGTCCTATGCCTCTCACGCAGGATCCCCCACCTCTGATATTCTCCATGCCCACTCGTCTCCACGGGCATGTGTTCATCCCTCATAGGGGGTGATTTATTGGAGTAGCGTTTGTCTGCAGGGATGGGCAACCTCCTTGGTGTAATTCCCTATCCTTTTTTGTAGGAGCTAGAACACATGCACCTCCATACCTCCACAGTGCCATGAACTAAGAGTGGAGATTGACACAGGGGTATCCTTTCCCTCTCCCTCAGGGCTTCATCACCATCGGTCCTCCATCCTAGAGTATGTGCTGATACCATGGGTCTGTCAACGCGTAAGCCCCTCTTCGCTTCCCACAGACGCACCCTTCACGACATGATCGTTAGGTCCCTGTAACTTACTGTTTCTCACACTGAGCATGACTCCCATGAGATTAGAGTGAGCACTGACCATGAAACACCTGGGGCCGCCTCAGAGTGTAAGCCCCAAATTCCCCAATCCAGCATGACGTTAAACTATATACCCGAACTATGGGGACTTTGATCTATGCCAAGGAATGGTACGTAGGAAGCCTCAACGAGGTTTAAGCCCCACCACCATGGGTCGTCTCATAGCGTAATCCCCATCCATCCCGAACTATGTGGACTTTGATCCATGATAAGGCATGGTATGTAGGAAACCTCCACGAGGTTCAAGCCCCACCACTATGGGCCGCCTCAGAGCGTAAGCCCCAAATTCCCTTGTCCAGCATGACGTTAAACTGTATACCCGAACTATGGGGAATTTTATCTGTGCTATGACATGGTACACAGGAAGCCTCAAGGAGGATAAATCCCCACCACCATGGGTCGTCTCAGAGCATAATCCATATTCATCTCAAACAATAGGGACTTTGATCTGTGCTAAGGCATGGTACGTTGGAAACCTCCACATGGTTGAAGCCCCACCACCATGGGTCGCCATAGAGCCTAAGCCCCATCCATCCTGAACTACATGGACATTGATCCGTGTTGAGGCATGGTACCTAGGAAGCCTCCATGAGCTTCATGCCCCACCACCATGGGCCGCCTTAGAGCGTAAGCCCCAAATGCCCCCATCCAGCATGACAGTAAACTGTATACCCGAACTACGGGGACTTTGATTTGTGCTAACGAATGTTACATAGGAAGCCTCCATGAAGTTTAAGCCCCACCACCATGGGACGCCTCAGAGCGATTTCCCCAAATACCCCTGCCCAACATGACATCAAACTGTATACCCGAACTATGAGGACATTGATCCGTGCTAAGGCATGGTATGTAGGAAGCCTCCACGAGGTTCAAGCCCCACCACCATGGGTCGTCTCAGAGCATATGCCCCATCCATCCCAAACTATGAGGACTCTGATCCGTTCTATGTCATGGTATGTAGAAATCCTCCACGAGGTTCAAGCCCCCCCACCATGGGCCTCCTCAGAGCGCAATCCCCAAATGCCCTTGTTCTGCATAACGTTATACTGTATACCCGAACTACGGGGACATTGATCTGTGATAAGACATGGTACGTAGGAATCCTCCACGAGGTTCAAGCCCCACCACCATGGGACGCCTCAGAGAGTAAGCCCCAAATGCCCCTATCCAGCATGATGTTAAAATGTATAACCGAACTACGAGGGCTTTGATCCATGCTAAGGCATGGTACGTAGGAAGCCTCAATGAAGATGAATCCCCACAACCATCGGTCATCTCAGAGGGTAAGCCTCATCCAGCGAAGGGTAATCAATGACCTTGTATGCAGGTACAAGGAGGAGGGGGCATCCCTACTAGGGATGTGGCCCACCTAGATCTTGAGGCAGCTATGCCTCACTATCCACGCCACCCTCGAGAGCCGCGCAGGGAACCACTACTCCCCACCCCAACATTTAATCGCTTCGGTAGCTTGTCCCAGGAGCACTGAAACAGCTCCCTCCCCTATGCCGATGAAGTTGGAGGTATCTGGGCTGACCCGAATGTAGTCCCGCTTCAAGGACTCCCGACGAGGGCCCCCACCAGGCTACGTAAGCGCCGCAGAACGGTTCCCAGAGCCGAGGAGTAGGTTGTCTACACGCCTGCACCACCGGCTCTACTCCACCAGACCCGACGCTTGCGTCGGGAACATGCAGAAGAAGACGCCCATTGTGGGGCATTAATGTTAGCGACTAATGTGGCCCAAGACACCACTGGTTCGTATTCTCAAATCCCTACATACGTTGAGCAGGGGAAGCTATACACCCAACCCGGATCGAGGCCCCAACCGCCCCATGAGTAGGTTTGGTTGACTCTCCCGGTCACCATCATTGGTGTTGGCTGCTGCGGACCAATCTTCAGCAGTGCCACCCAGCATGGGGGTTCACTCTGCACCACCACTACGGACGGTGCGGGCCCTCCCTGCTTCAATATCGTCTTGGAGGTCTGCCCTATGCCACCTTCAACACAGGTGAGGGTCATCCATGTGACAGAAACACTCCACGTGGGGGTCTCTCCCGCGCCCACTAAACTTGGTATAAGGTCACTCCTGATGCCATGAATAGCGAGAATGGAGGTATTTCATGTTCGGTCACATGTCAGCATGAAGGTCCTCCTCATGTCCCTTTCGAAATTTGTCCCAGTGCCCCTCGCACCCCGGCCTCCTCGGGAGGGAGCTTTCTCCACCCTGGTGCTGGTACAGCCGGAGGACCCCATGTCGGAAATCAGCCATGCCTTGAAGAACCATCCAGAGGTAGGAGAGCAGGTCGTCGTCTCCGCAAGAGGAATCCTTGGAATGTCTGGATGGGAATCAGGCTCATCCGCTTTTCAGACACTGAGGCGGAGTATGATCTAGCGCAGGAGCCCCCCCCCCCTTCAGACTTCTGAGTCAAGGGCTGGGGTAAGAATGAGGCACATTAGCCTCGTTCTCCTGGAATGTGAAGCACAAATGATCCCTTCTTCCTTCTGAATGTATATCTAGGAGGACGATACCCTAGCATGCTTCGAGGGGCCGACCACGCAGCCACTACTGTCATCTCTGGAAGCGGCCTCTACCTCGGAGCTATTTTTGGGATCAGTGATGGAAGAGCAGGGACGTAACCGACCCCCGGAAGACACTTCTGATGTGCTAGGGATTCTGGTCACTGGTCCATCCTATCATGACATGGTGGTCAGGTCACTGCAATACTCAAGGGACAGACCATGATTCGGTGTCCAGTCAGCCCTTTCGCCATATTCTCCACCGGCCAGCCTACCGTCCCAATGGTCTGCCTCAGTGCCGCCGCTAATTACTCATCCACTCTCAGTTTAAGAGTGGGGAAACCAAAGGCCGGGCCCTGGATCTTAGCAGGGGAACATCTGGACCATTCTTGCAATGGGTTACTTACATGAGATTTTTTGGCCAGTCGTAGGATCGAATATTGGTACGCCAGAAATGCTCACCCTGGATGACCCTCTCGGTGACTCACCTACGTCTTCTCCATCTATAGGTGACTTATCTTGGGATCCAAGAGCACCTAAAATTCATCGATGAACAATTCCTCCTGGTGGACCTGGCCACACTCCCTGTAGTTCGACACCCCGAGTCACCTGGCCACCACAAGCCCTCCAACAATAGTGTGTTCCAAGTTTTCAAGTACTCTGCAGAGTTTTCAAGGAGGCAACCCCCCACGTGAAAGTCTGTAGCTGGGGACAGTATTTTGCGCTCTTCTTCACTACGATTCACCAGCAGCCTGACTCACTTAGTTGTAGTGATGGCATGCCCCCTGGTGATCAATATGACCAACCAGATAGGAGAGTCTAATGACCTGGGACTTCTCGATGGTGGTGTCCCCCCCTGAGGATGTGATGCCACTGGACCCATCAGGATGGATTAATCACCATCAGAGGAACCTCCTAGGTCTCCCTGCACCCACCGAGTCACTAGTACAAAGCCGGAATTTCAGTAAAGGCATAGAGCATGTTGCAGCTATCAAGCACTCTGACCCATTGGCCTTAGTGCCGAAGACGAAAGAGGACTCTGAGAAGGCCACATTGCGCCTGCAACTTGCCGAGAAGAAGAAGTTAGTCGATGATCTTCTATCTAAACACATTATGTTGAGGCGACCCGACTATGGTGATCCTAGCCCGGGGCAACAGGGGTAGGAACAACTACCCCTCAGTGAGATTCTCTCATTCAACCTTGATCATGTCGTATTCGCTTACAGGGAAGAAGCTGGATCCCATGGAAAGATGGCGCATTATGTTTTGTTGAACCCCCCTGAACGGAGCAGCCACCATGGGAACCCCAAATAGGCTCCGCCAGCCGCCCCAAGGGTCACCCCACTTGTCGCTCCATGAGCCACTGAGCTCATCCTCAACAATGAAGAGTCATGAAATGCGCTCATGGTTTGGGATCCTCGTCAGGATATGGGACCATAGTCCGGAAAATCCGAGGGTGGTGCTCATTTCCTGTCTAGAAGCTTTGGATACGTGGCTGGTGGCCGTCCCACCTGATGGCAAGACGTACCCGGCATGGGTTGATGACATGCAGGAACTCCCAGGATTTGGAAATCCCACTTTCTCCCCCTTTAATGGGATGGGGGACCCGCCGCAACACCTGACCCCCTTCAACTCAAGGTGTGTGCCTATGTTAGGGACCCCAACGCAGTAGGAGGCCGCCAAGCTTTGTTGCTTTGTTCTGACGTTGGAGGGTCCAGCTTTTGTTTGCTGCAGCTAGCTCCCTGTGGGATCAGGGACAATCTCGGAGGACCTTCGCAGGAAGTTCCTTTACCAGTTCAGCTCTACCACCAAGAAGATGAACATCGCATACCTCTTTAGGTGCATGTATAGGACCAACAAGTGAGTCGCATACTTTATCGACCGGTGGAAGGGGATCACATACTCCCTTGACATGCAGCTGAATACGGAGAAATTACTAACGATGTGAATGGGGATTGTCAAGATAGAACGGGTTCCCTCCTTAATCACTCATAATTATCACGGAGGATTTATTGACTTCTCGGATAAGACCCAGTTCCTTAAGGAATCCCTACAACAGGCTGGCCAGGCATGCCAGCTGCCCCCTGCAATTCCAGCAAGGAGAGCTGCTCGAGTCGAGCCTGTCGTTGTGGCCCAGTTAGAGGCCCCAAGGAAGCTAGAGTTTCTGTCAATGGAGCCAGATTTTCAGCCTCACAGAGGCCCTCCACTCCATGTATAGTTTCCAACCCAACATCACTTGTCCCAGAATCGGCAGGTGCCTCCGCGTAACGCGCCGCCGCTGCCTAGGCGAGATATTCAAGTTCCACCCCCTTGGTTGGCTCCTCTGGCCCCCCATCAGGGTCAAGCTCCTAGAGCCCCCTTTCTGGACAGAATGAATTAGATCTACTCTTTCGATGAGGCACAGGTCCCCCGCTACTTCCATAGCACCTTAGAGTAGATAATCGTGCGACTGCCCGACTGCCGGAAGATGGAAGAGGCACATCGCACTGATCACCCCAACTACTGCCCTTATCATAGGATCCTAGGGCACACAATCAAGAAATGCTATGTGTTCAAGGATAGGATCCAAGACCAGATTAATAACAACATAGTCAGGTTGGGCCCAGCCCAGGCACAAGTGACAGGTGTCTTTGTGATATCAGATAGTAGTAGCGACGATAGGGGTGTGTGGAAGCAGGTCCCTAACAGCGGGTCCCGGAAGTATAACGACTAGATGGCTCGCAGGACGGTCGCCCATGCCCATGGCATTATCCGTGCACACCTAAATCATCTGGAGTCTTTAGAAGCTGCGGCCACCACTTCAGCGTCATCATCTCATTCAGCCTCTTCCCAGAAGAGCAAGCATCGGAGGCATAAGAAGAAGCAGTACTCCCCACCAATGATGTTGTCGTCCCGCACTCTCGGCAACTTCATCCCCTGGAGATGGGAATCACTCACAGAATCCTCCCAGTGGTGGGTGATTCATCAAGTGACAGTCATGGGTACACTTCGGTTAACACCGTCGAGATGGTAAATCTCTATATGACTCTCGATGAGGGAGAGAGTCAGACGAACCTCCCCAATGTCCCCAACCGACGCCAACGTCGGCAGAACTGTGACCATATGGGTCAACAGGGCATGTTAGTTGGCACCTCTAGCCAGGTCGTGCACGCCGCTGAGACCAGACAGTAGGTCCAGCGTAGAACTCAGCATGTACAACCTCTTCATCTGGTGTCAACAAGCCCTCCTCCGCCACCGTTTGTGTTACTGGATCAGGGAGAGCCACTTTGGCCATATCGTGACCAGCTTCCCCCTACCGCAGGCTGATCTCCATCACCCGATCCTCATCTGGAAGCTACCCTCCGAGCTCCGACTAATGATCAACGGGATGTCCCCAGTACCAGTCAGCTTCTGATCAAGCCGGTAGGGTCCGCCATGCCTCCAGTCGCAAAGAGGCCTCTTGTAAGTAGAAATTCGCACCTGGAGTGGAAGTATGATGTTATAAAGAACCTCTCCAGCATCCCAGCAAGTCTCTCTATCCTTTAATCCCTTCACATGTTTCCAGATATACGTGACACACTCGCTGAGGAGTTAAGTACCCCCCACTAGTATGAGACGGAGGTAGCACATACCGAAGCCTTCCATGCTGAAGTTGTTGAGAGTGCCGAGTGCCAGGCTGTCATCTTGTTCTATGGTGAAGATGACGACCCTCCCATACTGGGGCACATCTACCCGATGTATATAACTGGCCAGTTCAATGGTGTGGAGGTTCGCCGCTGTCTTGTTGACACTGGCTTTGAGATCAACCTTATCTCACCATGGGAACTGCGGAAGCTAGGGTAATATGAGGATGATCTGACGCCCTCTGATTTACGGATCCATGGATATGACAGGATAGAACAGACCATGTTCAGAATGATCCTCTAAAAGACCCAGTACTGTGGCCTAGATTCCAGTATTGAATTCATGGTTGTCTCCCAGGACACCACATACAATATATTGATGGGTAGGTCATGGCTCCATCTGCACGTGGTCGTCCCCTCATCATATTACCAATGTCTCAAATACTTCCTTAATGGTCGAGTAGGAATACTCCAAGTTGATGCTGCTTCTTTCGCCTCTTGCGTAGCCCGCTACTTGGATTTCAATTATTACATGAGCAAGGATAAGAAAGTCCAGGAAAGTGAGGTTGAGACCGTTACCGCTACGACTGTCCCTTGTACAGGCCTGAATGATGCCTACGTCTTCTCGGTCCATCGGTCGGTGGCCACAACACCTGATATGGGGTACTGTTTTTTCATTTACTGGACAAGGGGGAATCACTCCCCCAGGTCCAGGCAGTGTCGGAGGATCACTTTGTATTCTTATATGAACTAGGATACATTTATCCTGGAGCCTCCCACTCTCATCTGGTATCGAGATGTCCGGATCAAGGCAAAGGAAGTCCGTCACACCTGTCTGTTTTTCCAGGCTGGGATAAGTTGGCTTCGACGACACACCACTACTGCTTTGATATTATCAAGCATGGCCCCTTGGACCAAAGACCAGATGGGATTGGGTCGACAACCTTCATAGATGTGGTTTCAGTGGCCGCACAAGTGGGTAACAGCTGCCCATGAGGTTTTGAAATATCGGAAGCAACTCCCACTACAGAGGGTCCCTCCAATAGTGGAGAAGAAGATATAAGGGACGATCCCCCTTCCTTTGAATAAGGCTTCTCAGCCACGGTCGACGAGTTGGTATAGGTGAACCACGGAGGTGAGGCCGATCAGAGACCCACATTGATCAGCGCTGCAATGTCCTTCGTGAAGAAGCAGCGGTACATAGAATTCTTCAAACAGCACTGTGATGTGTTTTCCTAGTGTTATGATGAGATGCCAGGTCTTGATCCTCAGGTAGCTGTCCACTGCCTTGGTCTCCCTACAAACCATCGTGGGTTCAAGCATCCTCCCAGAAAGATGCATCCGTCTCACAGTGCCATGGTTCAGGCTGAAGTTGACAAGCATATCGAAGCCAACTTCGTGAAGGAGGTTCAGTACTCCAAGTGGTTAGCCAACATTGCACCAGTCAGGAAGAAGAACGGGCAGATCAGAGTCTGTATCGACTTCTGTGATCTCAACTACCACTATCCGAATGATGATTTTCCCCTTGCTATGATAGAATTTTTGATTGATGCTATGGCTGGATTCCACGCCCTCTCCATCATGGATGGTTACTCGGGATATAATTAGATCTATATAGCCCCCAAGGACAAGAAATCTACTACTTTCAAGGCAGCCCAGGGTACTTTATGTAACCAGGTTATGCCATTCGTCCTGAAGAATATAGGTGCCACCTATCAATAGGCCTTGCATCGCATATTCAATACAATCCTGGGAACATTGGTGGAAGGCTATGTGGAAGACCTGGTGGTCAAATTTTGCGAGCGCCAAGACCATATCAAGGACCTAGAGGAAGTATTCAGTTTCCTTCGTTCTCACCACTTGAAGATGAACCCGTTGAAGTGTGACTTTGGGTTCACCTCAATAATGTTTCTTCGATTCATTTTCTGATTCCGGGGCATCGAGATTGACCCAGAGAAGATAGAGGCAATCTGCCAGATGCCTCCCCTGTGCAATATTCTGGAGCTACGAGGCCTTCCAGGCCACTTAGCCTACATACTCCGATTCATTGCGAATCTGGCTAGAAAGTGTAATCCCTTTTCCAAGATCATGAAGAAAGGATCCACATATTTGTGGGATGAGGAATTATAGTCTGCTTTTCAGTAAATCATGCGATAACTTCTCCAACCTCCGGTCTTGATGTCACCCGTCTCCGGGAAGCCACTTAGTCTTTATGTCACCGCCCTAGAACAATCCCTTGGCACCCTTCTCACCCAGAAGAACAATGAGGGGACATAGAACAACCTCTAATACCAAAGTCGCATGATCCTAGATACGGAGACTATATAATCACCCATCGAGAAAAGCCGCAGTGTGCTTGTATTTGCTGTGAAGAAGCTGCGGCATTACCGGCCACACCACGAGGTACAATTGGTCTCTTGGGTTGACCTGATGAAGTATATTATGAATCGCCCCATGTTGACTGGACAACTAGCGCGGTGGGTGGTGATCTTCCAGCAGTTTGACATCAGGTTCAGGTCCAAGAAGGCTATCAATGGGCATGAATTGGAAGAATTTATAGATTCCCATCCATCCTATGTGGACCTGTCCCTAGATCTGGATTCTCCTGACGTGGAAGTCCTCTCATTTGATCAAGTCATCCCATGTTGGAAAATGCACTTTGATGGTGCGTCCTGATGCCCCACCGGTAAGAGAATCAACGATCCTAGGCTCAATAGAGTGGGTCTGTGTATCATCTTCATCACCCTGTAGAATGTCATTATATCGTACTAATTCCTGTTTTCAGAAGGCTGCACCAACAACGAGGCAGAGTATCAGTCTCTCATTACTGGTCTTGAGCTAGCCTTTGAGATCGACTTGCCCCATTTTCAGGTGATAGGGGATTCTGAGCTTGTCATCAAGAAGGTCAATGGTGACTATGTTGTCATAAATTCAGAGCTTGTACCGTTGTTAGAGCGCTCTTTCCAGCTAATGGCCCAGTTCCATTCTTGGCCAGAGGTTATCCATGTCCCTCGGTCATAGAACGGTCGATCAGATGCTTTGGCTAGCCTGCCCGCGTCACTTGTAGAACCAGAATAGGATGATCTGGTTATCCAAGTGGCACACCAGAAAGTCATTGCTCTCTTCACCCCAATGTATGATGACTGACCATGGATAAACCATCTTATCGCTGGTTCCCCTACGTCAGGAACCTCGGATTCTTCAGATGCGGTGATCGAAGTATTTGCCGATTGGAGGAAACCATTGGTTGAATACCTCCAACACTGTGTTCTCTTGTCAGAACGGGCAGAGCGCGAACGAATCCGACGCCACGCGATGTATTTTACCCTTCATAGTGGTCCTAGCCATGAACAGATCCTCAATAAACGTTCATTTGATGCTGTTCTACTCTGTTGCCATCAAGGAGTCAAGATTCCACAGGTCATGCAAGAGGTTCATGTCAGTTCTTGTGGTGCCCATTAGGCTGGGTCAAAACAGTCTCACCAAATTCGGAGACTATGGTATTTTTGGCCCTCTATGATCCACAACTACATCGAGTTCGCCAAGAGGGGCCATGCGTTCCATGTTCATGCTAACATATTGCATCAGCCACTGGAGCCTCTCCATACTACCATGTACTCTTGGCCCATTGCAGTCTGGGGGTTGGATGTCGTGGGGCCGTACCCACAGACAACAGCTCACCAATGTTGATTTATCTTGACCGCTACAAGTTTCATTTCCAATTGGGTGGAGGTAATTCCACTCAAGGAAGTAAAGGCCCGTTCTATCGTCGACATCATGAGTTCCAATAACATCTATCGATTTGGGGTACCTCATGTTATCCTCACCGATAACGGAACCCACTTCCAAACGGCCGAGCTGATGAAATTGTACGCCACGTACAATATTCTCTCCAACCGTACCTCCCTCTATCACACATAGGAAAATGGCCAGATTGAGGCATTCAATAAAACCCTATTTAACATTTTGTAGAAAATGGTTGGTTAGAATAAGAAAAGATGACCGGATAAGCTCCCCAACGCCTTCAAGGATTATCGGACGACGACCCGTAATTCCCCCTAGGTGACACCATATTCCATGGTGTATGGAACGGAGGCCTTACTGCCCATTGAGATTCAATTTCCCTCATTGCGCACTGCGGTCTATAACCAGAATGTGCCAGATAGGGTAGCTAAAAACCGTCTAGCATAATTGGAAGCACTGGATGAGAATAGGTTTCGTGACTTGCACATCCTAGAGAGGAATCAGAGCAGGATGGCTCAATATTTCAACAAGAAGGTTCACCTCCACTCTTTCCTTCAAGGTAACTTGGTATTGTCCATCATAGCGCCAATGATCCCCGACAGGAAACCACCCAACCTGGAGCACAAATGGGCAGGGCCTTTCATTATTCATAAGGTTTATCCCAATGGAGCATACTCCTTGGTTACTATGGGTGGTGAGTGTATAACTCCTCCCACCAATTCCATGTTCCTCAAGTAGTACTTTATCTGACCCTTTGGTCCCGCATGACCCTAAACTGCATTGGGTCCTGCATGACTTTAAAATGCATTTGGTCCTACTTGACCTTAAACTGTGTTTGGTCCTACATTTGGGCCCCTATAGTCCCTCATGACCTTAAACTGTACACTCGTTCCACATGAAGTTAAACTACAAGCAAGTCAGGCCTTCCTGACCAAGGCCCAGCCTCAGTCCCCTTGGACTTATCGGGCCCCTGGCCCAGGTTCCCTCTTGTGGGATTGTATGGTCTGGTGTGGGCTTATGTCCTTATTAATGTCGGATTGCTCGTCGTTCCACACACATCCCCAGATGAGATGCCTCTCATCGTCCTACATGATATTAAATTGTGCTTCTAGAACTACGTGTGGCTTCATTCCCATCTTTAAGGGATATGTTGGACCACCTGAACACCTTGACTTCAGGTACAACCCCATCTCTTAAGAGATCCCACGATCTTCCAGTCACCTCGGCCTCTTGTCTTGTCCCTCACCATGAGTGGGATATATAGATGTGGTCCAGTGTTTTGGCGTCATGCCCCCTTCTCCCAAGAATCCTTCATCTTTTGGACTCTCTCAAATTGACCCCTCGACCATTTTCATTGGTCCGTTGATGTGTTCAAAGTACATAGGTCTAGGACCTGGAGTGTCAGATTCAACGTAGGCATGTTCCGTCCACTTGTTATGTTTCGTGTTCCCCTTTATTCGGGCCCCCATTATCATTCACACCTGGAGGGACCCCCAAAAAATGGCCTGGATACAATGCCTAAGGGCTCTCATACTGTTACGGGCCACCGACCACGAGGGTCTCAGACAAAAAACTGATACAAATTCCGCATTGCGAACATGGTTAGTGGTCGATGCTCATTTTTTGGTCCCTATTTTAGGAGAACATGACAGGATGTTCTGTTGTGAACATGGTCAGCAGTAATCATCTGTCGTCATGCCAGACCGTTCAGGACCTGAATGTTGGTTGCATGATTCAAATTTTGTTACTCCCCATCGTGTCCAGGTGGAATCTCGACACTTTTTGCACTAACCGTCAGTGCACCTCCACACTTCAGGCAGACAAATATGTAACAAAGCATCTATTGGGGCTCCTGTGATACGAGCGCTAAGACTATAGGATGGGATATTCTCTAAGATCCGTGAACAGTTTGAGCCTCATCCCTGTGAGATGTGTCGGGTCACCCTAACATGGAATTTCAGGCCCAGCTCAGCTAGAGGCTAGTGTCTCCTGCCCCTTATCCTCTGACCATCACCTGCCCCTTGGCCCGAGGCTTCTCTCCCGGAATCGCCCATGGTGATGGTGTGGGATTATGTTCTCATCCACGTTGGGTATGCTTTATCACATCGTGCGTATTCCCCCAGGTCCAAGCCTTATGACCTTAAACTGTGCTAATTGGTCCTACCACATGACCCTAAACTATGATGATATCCTCCTAACCGCACGACGGAAAACAACACTACATTGTGATGACCTCTCCATATTGGACATCATGTTGGGTATCAGTCATTTACCATACCATTTTTCAACTTCATTATATGGCTTGATTATTATGGCGATGCCTGGAGTTTCTACCCTAGGCTGGTCTCTCCACAAAAGAAAAACCATTCACCTTAAAGGACAAACAAGATACATCAAATGATTCTTCTTTTGGAGTGAGGGATAGACCTCCACGCCCCTCTCATCCTTTTCACAAGTACCATACCATACCGTACGACCCTCTAAGAACTATGTATGGCTTGATTCCCATCTTTATGGGATACGTATGAGTGCCCGAGCAATTCCCTGTGGTCCCAGCCTAACTTTCGGGTTCGTTCCCTTGATTGGAACACTTCCCCAGGGAGCACATGGTAAGTAGGTCTTATGTCCTCATTCGCGGTGGCTTTCATAATCCCCTTACCATGTCCTCCTATATCACTTACCGATCCATGGTCTGAGTTCTAAGACTTTAAACTATGACCCTTTCCAGAAAAACGTGTGGCTTTATTCCCATCCTTATGGGATACATAGGAGCGCCCATACATTTCGTCTCGGGTCCAGCCCCGAAAATCAAAAGTACATCCCCCACTCACTTTCGGCCATTCTGCCTAACTTCTCGGGGAGTTGTGTAACTACAGCATTTTCCCCAAATAAGTTGGAGATTCCCCATAATGATGTTGGGAAGAGACATTACACTCACAAGAGATGTCCTGTCTAAAATTAAGGATGTTCCATGACCAGATTAATACATCGTCCTAATGTGCCTCTACCATGTTGGCGTAATTTTGGGAGTGTTGGATTCCATGTGAACAAACAATAACTTCACTTTCCACGCTTCTCGTGTCCCATTATTTGGATCTTCACCCTCTTTCATGATTGATGGGTCCCCCTAACAGTACGGATGCTCGACTTGTGGTCCTCCTTCTGTCTTTTTTCAACATTCCGGAAGACTGGTCATGTTTGAAGAGACCCCTTAATAGTACGGATGCTCGACCTATGGTCTACCTGCTGTCTTGGGCCAACTTTCTAGAAGACTGATCACTGATATTTGAGTTAGGCCTTGTGTTTCGAACATGGTCAGCAGTCAGCCCTCATTTATTTTCCCCATTTGAGGCTAATGTGATATGGATGTTGCGTTTCCGCCATGGTCAATAGCTACCCTCCATCGTCACACCACTCCCATAGTGTTCTGAATATTGGGTAACGTGATTCATATTTTTCATCTCCCTAAGTTCGGATTGATTCCAATGCCTCTGGAATTGCCTTGCTCGTGTAGTAGATCACGTTGGGAAGAAGATACATTGATTTTTTTTTCACGGGGACCCCGAGGATGAACATTTTGTTGGCAGCCATGATTCCCGCCATCCCCAGGGTCGTGGGGTGTACTCCCATACTTGTGTCTCGTATCGGCAAGATCCACCCACTCCAGAATGTGGCGCGGAATCCGGCGTATCGGGCATTCGGGTCTCAGGCTTCTTTAATGTTGTATCCCCATGATTGGTATTGCGCCGCCACTAGGATCCTCCAGTAGGATCCGCTCTTGCTCATCTGAACCACGATTGGACACTGCTTTCCCCGCCCTGGAATCATGACCTCTGGGCCCTTCTCCACGAACAGGCTAAACTAGTCGTTGTAGGCAATGTCCATCAGAAATTATTTGACCTTTAGCCCCTCCATTCCCAACTCCAGCTGGTGCCACGTCAGTATGGGGGTTCAAGACCTATCAACCCTGATATTCATCGGTGGGAGGAACTCGTCATACTGATGGCCCTCTAATGGGATGCCTCCGATGCAGTGGATTTCCTAGATACTGATTCCGACTTCCCCATGGAGAAGGTTTAATGTGTTGGTGTCAGGGGACAACCGAGTGAACAGCTCCGATCCAAGCCCAAGCTGCCGGTAAAAGTGGAACTACGATGTCCACACCTCCACGAACAGACCAATATGCCACAGCTCGGCCCCAAATTGGTCGCATGTGTGGCGAACCTAGTACGCCCAAGCCCACTCATTGGTGAAGTTGCCTCTGGACCGCAGATCCCAGTCATGTAGCTCGTCTTTGGTCTCGTCGGTGATGCTTTGACAGAAAGCGCTTGCGTAGAGGTATGGTGAGTTCTCTGCAATAGGATCACCCCAAGAAATGGTCCTGGTCCTGGGATTCAGGACATATACATCCATGTGCCTGGTTTCTCTGGCAGTACGACCGTTGTTGGTGATGTTGTATCGAGGAATGTCATCTTCGGGGGTCAACTGTGACCGTGGTGTATCGACCTCAAATCCCCGCAGGGAACCCTCCTCTATAATGCTGAAGTCCCACAAAAGCAGATTATGAGACAAGACATACTCATTCTGGGTGGGTGTTAGCATGTTGAAGAGGGTGTGGTTATTGGAGACCACCCTCTTTGCGCCGTAAATCTCCAGGTTCGCAGCCATCTCTGCTCTACGCGCAGCGGCCACCCCCTCATCAACCTGGTTTGCAATCATCTTCTTCAAGATATGAGTTTAGGATCATTGCGTGAAAATCATGGACTTTGGCACAGAATCTAGGAGTCAGGTGAGTTAAAGCAGTGGATTGTGCACAATCATTGAGTGTTGTGCGGAAAATCCTGGGTTTGCGCTTAAAAGGCCGCTAAATCTCAGTGATATTCTGCGCAACCATGTGGTTTTTTGTGCAAGAATGGAAGAAATTTCGTGCACGAGAGCTCAATGCTTGTCACGCGAGAAAATTCATACGGAGCATGGGTCCCATGGCGGCTTTTATAGTTTAAGTCAGGGTTCCACGCCCGCATGTCATGTGGGTTCTGTGCTTAACAAGTGTTTTTCACGCAGTTCGGGTTTTTGCGCGCCGGCATCCCACAGGCCCTGCATTTTGGCATTTCCTTCGGAACTCGATCGTTGCGACCCCTCGTTGATCCAATTCCGAGGGAGGGAATTTGTAGTCGTCGAAAAGTATGTAAGTGCCGAAGAATGTTTTGAAATGAAAAAGAGAAGTCATATTCAGACCTAGAGGCCCAGTTCGTAGGGCCCAGATGTGGTGTGCGGAAAATAGGGTGAAGTGTGCGGAAAAAAATTGTCCCGTGTGGAGGGAACGAGGATTCGAGAAAGGCCCCCGTGACGGCACAAAATAATTTCACACCCGTGCCCCACGGGGTTGACATTTTTCTTTGCCGCCTCTAGCTCACAAATATTGTGCGCAAGCCCAAATTCTGTGATGTTGGGTTCCAATAAATATAATAAGATCTTCTTACTTTTGAGGGATGAATAATTTGAACTGCCTCTCATGCGAGTAATTTCCATTCTACGCATGCTCAATATGGCATTCAGGTTGTTTTCTTTTTCACGCCATGTCGCCCTAGAATCTGCCTTCGGGCAAGATCCCTCTGGCATAGATAAAACTCCAACCACTCAGGGTCTGCCCCCTTGTGCGTAATTCCTTCCATTGCACGCAAACCCATTAGTTGAGCACAATATTTGTGCGCCCCTGTCCTAATGCATGGCATGCGCCGCCTGTGTATAATCCTGCACCCCTTGCATGCAATCCATTCAAGTCGCGCAAAACCTCGGACCATTTTTCTCGTGCAGGCAACACCTATTTCGCGCCAACCTGGGGCTTTATGCGCCATGCTCCCCTTATTTCGTGCTACCCCAAGGGCTGCGCGCAATCCTTCAATTCCCTTCATATCGGTGCTCCCCAGGAACCCCCCCTGTGCGTGAGTACCTGATTCCCCCCTTCCAAGTGCCACCTACAGGTGTCCCGTGCACCCCGGGCATTCGTATCAGGCATGGTTTTCCTGTACGGCCTTCACGACTAGTACGAAGTAACATTAGAGTCCCTTCGACAATCCTTCCAGTTGCATTTCTTCTCATCATGCTTATTTGCATAGGTACACTAACGACTATTGGTTCTTCCCATAGCCACGCTAACGTAGACCCCTCGATGGTTCTCCCCGCAACACCCCCTTAGTATGGTCTTGATGATTCCTTCCCTTCTGAAAGGGGCAGAGGGAACCGGTTATGTATTTACTAGGGGTTCGGAGCCAACCCATGTCGTCCGAGCTGCAGGACGTTAAAATTCCAAGAACCTCGTCCTCAACACATGACGTTAAACTATGACTTGGCCCCTAGACTCTCATATAGGGTCCCACAGCCTCAGATATTCTCCACCCCCACTCGTCTCCACAAGGATGGGGTCATCCCTAATATGTGGTGATTTATTGGAGTGGCTTATGTCTTCGGGGAAGGGTAGCATCCTTGTTGTAAGCCCCTAGCCTTTCTTGTAGGAGGTAGCACCCATGCACCTCCGTACTTCCCCGGTTCCATGAACCAAGAGGGGAGATGGACACAGGGGTACCCTTTCCCTCTCCCTCTTGGCTTTGTCACCATCAGGCCTCCATCCTGGAGTAAGTCCTGTCACCATGGGCCACTCAACGCGTAAGCCCCTCTTCACTTCCAACAGACAAAACCTTCGCGATGTGATCTTCAGGTCGCTGTAACCTCTTGTTTCTCACACTGAGCATGAATCCCGTGAGCTTAGAGTGATCACCGAACATGACACACCATGGGCCGCCTCAGAGTGTAAGCCCCAAATTCCCTCGTCTAGCATGAAGTTAAACTGTATACCCAAACTACGAGGACTTTGATCCATGCTAAGACATGGAACGTAGGAAGCCTCCACGAGGTTCAAGACCCACCACCATGGGCCGTCTCAGAGCGTAAGACCCATCCATCCTGAAATATGGGGACTTTGATCCGTGATAAGGTATGGTATGTAGGAAGCCTCCATGAGGATCAAGCCCCACCACCATGGGCCGCCTTAGAGCGTAAACCCCAAATGCCCCCGTCGAGCATGAAGTTAAACAATATACCTGAACTACCGGGACTTTGATCTATGCTAAGACATGGTATGTTGGAAGCCTCCATGAGGTTCAAGACCCACCAACATGGGCCATCTTAGAGAGTAAGCCTCATCCATCCCGAACTATGGGGACTTTGATCTGGCTAAGGCATCGTACGTAGGATGCCTCCATGAGGTTCAATCCCCACCACCATGCACCTTCTCAGTGCCTAATCCCCTTCCATCCCGAACTATGGGGACATTGATCTATGCTATGGGATGGTACGTTGGAAGCCTCCATGAGGTTCAACCCCCACCACAATGGGCCACCTCAGAGCATAAGTGCCAAATACCCTTGTCCAGTATGATGTTAAACTATATACCCAAACGATGGGGACTTTGATCCGTGATAATTCATGGTATGTAGGAAGCCTCCACGAGGTTCAATCCCCACCAAAAGGGCCACCTCAGAGCATAAATCTCAAATGCCCTCGTCCAGAATGACATTAAAGTATATACCCAATCTACGGGGACTTTGAACCATGGTAAGGCATGGTACGTAGGAAGCCTCCACGAGCTTCAATCCACACCACCATGGGTTATCTTAGAGCGTAAGCCCCATACATCCTGAACTACGAGGACTTTGATCCATGATAAGTCCCGGTACGTAGGAAACCTTCACGAGGTTCAAGCCCCACCTCCATGGGCCACCTCAGAGCATAAGCCCCAAATTCCCCCGTCCAACATGACGTTAAACTGTATACCCACACTACGCTATCATTGATTCATGCTATGGAATGGTACGGAGGAATCCTCCACGAGGATAAAGCCCCACCACCATGATCCGCCACAGTGCGTAAGCCCCAAATGCCCCCGTCTAGCATGACGATAAACTTTATACCCGAACTACGAAGACATTGATCCGTGCTAAGGCATCATATGTAGGAAGCCTCCACGAGGTTCAAGCCCCACCACCTTGGTCCGTCTCATAGCGTAATCCCCATCCATCCCAAACTACGAGGACATTGATCCATGCCAAGGCATGGTATGTAGGAAGCCCACATGAGGTTCAGGCCCCACCACCATGGGCAACCTCAGAGTGTAAGCCGCATCCACCACAAACAACATGGACATTGATATGTGCTAAGGCATGGTACGTAGGAAGCCTCCACGAGGTCCAAGCCCGAAAAACCACCGAACCCAACTGTCTCTGTGACAGTGTTCCAGCCCCCATTTCCACCTTGGGCTGCCTCAGAGTGTGAGCCCCAATCCATCTGGACCCCAGGTCCCTATTCACGTCGGTTCGCCATCACCATGGGCCGTCTTAGGGTGTAATAAATGTTCTCATCCTACATGAAGTTTAACCGTATCGACCACTTGAACTACGAAGACATTGATTCCCCACCACAGGGATATGTAGGATGCCTCCATGAGGCTCATTCCCATCACTCATGTCACATCCTGATCTATCCCTCAAGCCCAGGTGTCTTAGTATGCTCATGCCCTAACCCAGAGGTTCTACTTCCCCAATGTTTGATCCATGCATCCATTCTCATGGGTCACCTCTTCTGGTGTCCCACCGTATCATTGAACAATGATGACTTTGATTCCCTACCACGAGGATATGTAGGAAGTCTCCTCGATACCCAATCCTGAAGCCATCATTCATCCTGATTCTTATTCAGGCACCACATCCCGGTGGGATCATTCCACTTCATTCCCCTACTCAGCATTCAGGAAGCCGCCCATGTGTTGGGCCTAACATCAGTGTTCCCTCCAGAGGGTTGCTATTGTTCCAATCAGTCTGATCCATCTCCCATGGACGTTAAACTCGCGGCATACCCTGTGTTAAACATGGGAAGCTAAGGAAAACCTCATATACATGTCTATGGCATAAAATTCCCCAAGTTCGATGTGGGATGCCTTGAGCTTCTGTACCATCGAGAAGACCTATAATATGGGAAAAAAGACAGACATTCCAATCCCTAGTATCAAGACATGCTAATGATGCCCCAACGTGACTACTCTCCTAACCAAAGGATGTTTCCCTGACGAGACCCCTTGGAAGGCCCTGACAGAAGCAACGTAATTATGTGGTGTCCATGTAGTTATGGTGCTGGAAAGAGCTTTATGAATTACGTTTTAAATCTATGAGGGAGACCCAGACTAGGTGAAGAGATCCGAGGAGGAATCCATAGAATGAAGAACCAACATCCCATCATCCAGTTTCGATCAAGGGGTAGGCGTCCCTGAATAAGGAGTAGATGTTGCCCGCCTTTGGAAAGAGGGATTGCAGGGCTATATCAGCGAGTCCTCAGTGTGACAGATGCACGTGCCCCGGTGAAATAATTTTAAATAATTCATATTCCAATAAAAAAGTGCTAAAGAGTACAAGAAAAACTCCAAAGGGAAGTACCAAAAGAAATGAAAAACAACAACATCAACTGTTTTGGTGTCTGGGCTAATAGGATCCGAAACGGTTTTCAATGTCCTCAGGGAAACCTGAAATCAGTTTTATATAGGTAAGGTGATTATACAGGTATACTCAGTTGAAAAAACCAAAAGCTCTTCTGCACAAGTGGGGATGAATTCTAATGCCATGTGAGAAAAGGAGATAAAACAATCACATAATAGGATAACTATCCATCGAATCCTCCCCAAGGCACATTCCCCAAATAAAAAAAGTCAAGTAATGTAATATTAATAACACATTGATGTTAGGCTACCCCGCAACAATTTACCACTGGTTACTGATGACATCCTACGGACCAGACCTTCCCCTTCATTTTCACTATAGTCCCACTGCCATTCCCTACCCACACACTCATAGGCTACCAGAACCTCACATACCACCCAAAAACACCTGGGCCACAACCATAGGTAAACACACACGTAGAAAGCTGGGACAGAACTACTATTACCATGATCGAAGACACCTGGCCCTCATCCCAAAAACAATAGGGAAACAACATACCCGGACACACTTGGGCCAACCACCACAACGTACCATGCCCATGGAATCTTGGGCAGTAATTGACCTCATGCCTTTACATCCTGGTCGAAGAGTCTTGGGATACTCAGGAATGGGAGCAGAAAAAGAGTTGATAACCAGCCACTCATAAGAGTGTTGGGGAAAACACTATTCACTATGAAATGGGGATGGTCAACATCAAATGATCAACATGGGTGGGGCTTGAATAAGAAACATAAAAAATAAATTATACATATAGGTAAACAAGAACTCATCAATACCAAGGGGTTCTAACAATAGCCTATAAACAAACACCTCCATTACTATTCATTCATAAAAAACAAAACAACCTCAACCAAGTCACAACTCAATCTAGGAAATCAATTCCCCATTGAACCCATTATTGTTTCCATTTTCAACTAATTTCATTTAAATAATTATTCACTTCTGGGAAACTAACATTCCTAGATACAATCCAATGAATGAAAAAAACAATCAAGCAGCAATATAAGAATTCGAACCTGATTCTCTTGTAAGTCACAATAATAAGAGGGATTTCTGAGATCCCTCAATTTACTGTAACCAAACCATGCCTCACTATACATCCCCATATGGCCTTAAGTCCACTAACCCACAACTACACCATAATAGGTGATCCCATACCCATCCATTTCACCCAAAAAGAATCAAGCACAACAACCACACATATTTCCAAAACAAAGAAAGGGAGTTTCCAGATTTAAATTTACCATTCATTGAGTTGCTTATTTTCCGTTGGGTTAACTAGGGTGATCACACAAGAATTCGGGTTCCCTGGACATCCATTTAATCAATCGAGCTTACATGATTAACCAATTTCCATGTTACAACCACTCAATCATAAATGAAAATAGGGGTCCATTAGTGCGCAAGGAAACAAACCAACGAATATGATTTGTAGTAGATGAAGCCCATAAATGTCACAACATTTAAGAATGTGTAAAAGAGTACAATAGCATCATAAAAACACCAAATTAATTCATTAAAAGTCTTTTTATTTTCATTATTATGGTCGGGTTTCATCCACCGCCATAGAAACATTAGAATACTTGCCCTACATGATAGACAACAATGAGATACGAATGAGGAACCCTACATGGATGATCAACGATGGATGTTTTTCTCCACGCACTAAGAACATGGGATGCAAAACTTGAAGGGGAGGAACATCATGGAATTTAGGGGTCAGTAGGTAAGGCTCCAATACAGGCGTACCACTAGCATCGGGAAGGGGGACTCCAAATGCACCGATGAATGGAAAAGAGACTAGCCATGAAGAAAAAATATTTCTTGTGCGATAAAAAGGTGATATCATTGAGTTACAAGATATGAATTCATGAACTAAATTAAAGGAATGTAGTGGTTTCACAATGTGGTTAGATGGTTACAAACTATGGAATTAATTATTATTTAAAAATTCTCATCAGAGAGGTGTCCATAATAGCTGTGTGTTAAAGTATTTCATTTAATTAGAAGAAAACATATAACCGGGGTGGAATTGGAAAGTATTGGAAAAGGGTGTGACACCGTGGAAAAAGACAGACATTTTGGAAAGTAAAGGGTTTACCAACTAATGGGGGATTTTTTTGATATCATTTATGGGATTTTAATGGAATTGAAAGGGGTATTAAATAACTCTTTTTCCAAAATATACGTTGCGGGAGAAGAAGTGGAAGAAGAAAAAATTGTGGGACACCATTTTGTGAGACACTGTAAGCAGTACCTATAGTGACCCATACTATACATACATTGTTATTACTTCAGAATTGAGGCACACTTATTACAACATAAAACAAAACCATGAAAGGACCGTACATGTATTGTGTCTTTAGAAACTGGGAAACATAAACAACTGGTTCATAAATCATCTACAATGTCTCCCTTTTATTTTATCATATCTAGAGTCCCTTTTGGCATATCTTAGTAAATATCCTTCTTCCTAACCTAGGGAAAAGAAAACATACAAAAGGGTGAGCTCAAATGCTCAGTAAGGGTAAACAAAAGAAATATCAATCACATCATATTTATAATAACATAACATTTTGTAAATATTAACCTACAAAACATATCATAATTTCATAACATGGGATAAATCATAGTAGTGAAATGTAATCCAAATAATCATAACTTAGAACATGATACTTTGTGGCATACAAACATAATCATAGAGAATCCTTTTTTAGTAGTCAAGACTCACTGCCAAGACTAACTTAGAGGACAATGTCCATTTTTGAACCGAGTTCACTCCCCGTTTCAGTCCTGTTTCACTGAACCGGTTTAACCTGCCGTTCCAGCCATGTCTATATAATGAGATATAAATCATAACCCAATGAATTGGAGGAAGATATAGGTTCCACCCATCTTATAATGAAACCATTCTTATGTGTGCCACAAAATCATAAATCATATATCATAGCATAACCCATGTAATTAAAATGAGATTCTTAAACATAAAGCCATCATAACATAAGCCATATAAGATAAAAGGACATCATAAAATTAATTCCATCATAAAACAATCAAATAAATGTAAAAATAGGGATAGAAAGAGAACCCTATTTTATCATAGATGGAAAATAATTTTGATAAAACACATAAACTCCTTTCTTGAAGAAAATATCCTTTCTACTTCAAAAACATTTTTCCTTTCTCGACATGTCATAAAATTTTAAACTAAAAGAAGTTGATTAAAAATAAACTTGAAAACTTGTAAAGGAAGATTCTTGGAAATAATGTTCTAAAATTCCATTCATTCCGTATAAGTTAAAAAAACATTCTTCTCGCACTTTGATCAGAAAAGTCAAAAAGTACATCGTACGAAAAACAACAAAAGATTCCATTCATATCTTTTACTAATAACTCACCGAAGAGTAAAATTGGATATAAAAATTTTTAGGAGGATAAAAATAATATTACATATTGAGGAAACATGGATGTGGATGATAAAATACATCCTAGTAAATACCAAAGTATAAACAATCTTGGATAAAAATGAGATTGTGAGATTTTCGCTTACCTTAGGTCCGATTTGCTTCGTACGTGTCCGAACCTCCTATATAATTATTTAAATAATGTTATTGACTTATTCCAGATTCGTACTCATTGTTATGATATCATATATGGTCATATTATTAGCTTCTTATTAGTAATATTTCATTATTACTTGTAATTCGGGTGTTTATTGCTTTTTGTTCTTATTCGTGTTTTATCTAATAAATTCTTATTATATTTTTAGGTCATAGATACCTCGTTTCCTGAATGTTATTAGTGTAATATATATCATATTTATTCATTAAATTCATTTATATAATCATTATGCAATGATGATCATGTAGAACGAGTCGCATCACATCGTGGAGACGGTAGGCCGTACGTACGCACGAGTGATGATATCGTTCCCATGATCATGGAATTGTATTGAAGTGTATGTATACTATTTAAGAATCAATATCACTTTAAAATAATAATATATAGTTATTATTTACACCATTATACCCATCCAAGTAAGGTGGTGGAGGAAAATAGATTACACCATGGCGTGGAGACAGTATTCCGTACGTACGCACGCGCGGTGATTTCATTTCCCGTAGGATGGATAGAAGGTGAAATAGGGTTGTTTCATATTAATAATAACATATCATTATATTATTGATACTGATTTTGTTACTTCATAATGAAACAACTTATGTAGAAGAAGTATAAGAATAAATAAAGTTGAAAGAATCGGTAACAGACACTACCTCTTCTTTGGAGCGCCTCTTCTTAACCTTCTCCTAGGGCACTAATGATGGTCTTTGAAGAATACCATGACCTCTAGGATATTTTTAGGGAAGTTGACAAGAGAAATTGGTAGGTTTTTGTCGAGCATGAAGGCTCAAGGTGGTGTGAGGAGGAGAGGGAGGAGGTCCCCTTTTATAAGGGAGGAGTGGGGCACCTTAGGAAAAACGACAAGTATTATTTTATTATAAAGTCATATTCGTTTTTTAATAGCTCCAAATTGATTTATTTCGAAGCTAAGGTGGGTATGGGTCGATATCCCCTAATCCAATAGATTTTAGGCAAGTTTATGTTACTATTTTAACCTTATCATTTAGATTTAACTCTTAGTTAAATAATTTAACCTTTACCGTGTCTTCTTGTTTTCTTACAATCTATGGTTAATAAACTTACTATAACAAACCAAAAGAACCCCAAGTTGTTTATTATTAATATATATAACCTTATCTATTTCATTTGGCCAAACATTAGATTTTTAGGAATAAAATAACAACTAATAATATAATAATTGTTTTAATAACTATTTTTTTTCAATTTTAACACTATTTGGTAATTGATTTTTTCTGAAAATCATAACAGCATGATTAGTTGGAAATATGTTAATTAAATCAATATTAACATGTCATATTAACCCAAAAAATTATTGGAATTCATAAAAAGTCTCAAAATTACATCTATTTGGGTATTTATAACATCAATTATGTTAATATTTAATTAAAAAGATAATTACCGCTCATCATTGTGTCATAAATAAATTAACTTATTTAATGTCTAAAAATTATAAATAAAAAACTATTATGTAGGAAAGATTTTTATATTTCTAATTAATATTTATAGTCAAATTTATCTTATGTATAACCCTATATTAAAAATGATTTAGTTATTAAACTTTTATTTTAACTATTTTAACCATTCTTTAAATAAATTATTAAAAATGACCTAATCTAATCCAAGTGGACCTTAATGGTCATAGTTTATTCCTACGGGTTTTTATGGTCGAATTGAACTTATCCAATAGAATTAGGACATGTGTTAGGGTAATAATAATATCATTTTTTACCCTTGATTACCCTATTTACTTTTAACCATGGTAAATAAAAGTAAAACGTTACTATTCCCCAAAAATTATTTTCATCTCATTGAACCACATGTTAGTCCTTGATATTAACCATGTCTCTTGTATTTTCGGAATTCCACTCACAGATGTGTTAAAATTATGTTTTATATAAATTTTCAAACTCTTATAGGAGGTGGGTAAAAGATGGTGAAAAGTTCAATAAAATTTTATATATCTAAAATTATTATAAAATGACTCCAATGAATTACATTGAACTTATATAGGTATTATGTATCAATTTTGACCTAAAATAAATTTAAATAAAATAAATAATTATTTAAATAAAAAGTCTGTTGTTAAATAGTAACCAAGTGTTTTCACTATTCATCAAAAATTGAATGTTTTCAGAAAAATACCAATATTTCACCCTAGGATAATTTCGACATTCCGAATCCAAAAATGAAGCCCATTTTGAAATATAAAATTTATAAAATTTCAAAAAGTGGGTATTACTATTCATAACGGCTAGTTTTAGTAATATTATAATAGCATATCGTTGTTTAGTGAAACTCGGCATTGCGTACAATGCAAGCTATCAAGGAATGTCATGATTACGTGTAAAGCAAGCCAAGATAGTGTTGGGTGTAGTGAAATATTTCTTTGATGATGTATATAACATAAAAAAAATATTTCTTATAAAAATATTGGGTGTTACATTCTACCCCCCTTAAAATGAATTTTTCCCGCCAAATTCGTCACTTTGTAACAAATATATGAGGATACCTCTCCCTCATCATATCCTCAATCTCCCATGTAGCATCATCTAATTGGTGGTTCCTCCATAAAACTTTCACCAAGAGAGTGGTCTTGTTCCATAGTACTTTTTCTCTACGATCCAGAATCTCTATCGACTGTTGTTTATAAGAAAGATCTTTCTCCAGCAGTACAACTTCTGAGCTGATTACATGTGAAGGATCGGGTATATACATTATTAGGACTGATAAATGGAACACATCGTAAACATGATAGAGATTTGGTGTAAGTGCCAATCAGTAAGCTACCTTCCCAACACGATCCAGTAATTCGAAAGGACCGATATACCTAGGGCTCATGTTTCCCTTCTTTCCAAATCTCATTACCCTCTTCCAAGGAGATATTCATAAGAAAACATTATCACCAACTTCAAACTCAAGGTCTTTTCTTCGGTTATTGGCATAACGTTTTTTTTACTCTGAGATGCTCTTATGTGTTGTTGAATAGATCAGTCCTTTTCTGCCATCTCATCAACAAGATCAGGTCCTAATAGCTTTCTTTCCCCAACTCCATCCCGGCAAATTGGAGTCCTGCATTTAATTCCATAGAGAGCTTCATAAGGAGCCATCTGAATACTGGAGTGAAAGATATTATTATATGAAAATTCCACCATAGGTAGGTTTTGATCCCAACCACCTTTGAAATCCATATATCAGGCTCTTAACATATCTTTTAGAGTTTGAATTGTTCTCTCAGACTGACCGTCTATCTGAGAATGATAAGCAGTGCTGAAACTCAACTCTGTATCCAGAGTATGTTGGAGTCTTCACCAAAACATTGAGGGAAACCTCAGATCCCGATCAGATATAATGGAAAGTTTTACTCCATGCAATCTTACCACTTCCTTCACATATATCCTGGCAAGCTGATCCAGAGAGAAATCCTCTCTAATAGTAATGAAGTGTGCCGACTTTGTAAGACGATCAACTATGACCCGGATAGCATTATTTCCTTTGAATGTTTTAGGAATTCCCGTGATAATGTACATAGTGATGTTTTCCTATTTCCATTCGTGTATGGGTAATGGTTGTAAAATCCCCTTAGACATCTGTCTCTCAACATTAACTTGTTGACAAACCAAGCATCGTGAGACATATTCAACAACATTATTTTTCATACCATCCCACCATAAGTACTCTTTCAGGTCCCTATACATCTTCGTGCTTCCAGGATGAATAGAGAATGAAGAACTATGAGCCTCATTTAGCATCTCCTTCATTAATTCGGGGATGGTAGGAACACAAACCCGATTCCTGATCATTATTATCCCATCACAATCAAGGTTGAATTCGGGAACATTTCTCACCTTCTTTTGTAAATATACATCTTCTTTTTGTGCCTCTTTAATCTTCACATGTAAAGATGGTTGAACATTCATTTGATGAAGATAAGATATTTCCCCTTCCATTATAATTCCAAGATCCATCCTTTTCAAATCCATAAATATTGGATCTTTTGTGATCCTCATCATGGATAAACTAGCATGGTCATGTCGGCTTAATGCGTCTGGCACCTTGTTTTCTTTCCCAAGGTGATAATGAATTGAGCAGTCGTAATCCTTAATCAGCTTCAACCATCTTATTTGGCGCATATTCAGCTCCTTTTGTGTGAAAATATACTTTAATATTTGATGATCAGTATAAATATCACACCTTTCAATATAAAGATAATGCCTCAAAATCATTAATGCAAAGATTATCGCAGCTATCTCCAAATCATGAGTTGGGTAATTTTCATCATGAATTTTCAACTATCGTGAGGCATAAGTTATCACCATATCATTTTTCATGTGAACACACCCTAGCCTCTTCTTGGATGCATAACTGTAGATCACAAATCATTCTCCACTACAAGGAAATGTGAGCATAGGTGCACGGGATAACATTCTTTTTAACTCCTTGAGATTCTCTTCACATTCCTCCGTCCACACGAACATAACTCCTTTTTAAGTGAAACTGGTGAGTGGATTAGATAATCGTGAAAAAGCTTTCACAAAATATCGATAATATCCATCCAAACCAAGAACACCTCGGATCTCAGTAAATGTTGTTGGTCTCGACCATCTTTCGATAACCTCTTTTTTTTCTAGATCCACAAATATCCCCTCTTTTGAGATTATGCGACCCAAAAATGCATCTTTTTGAATCCAAAATTCACACATGGTAATTTGGCATAAATCTTATCCTTTCTCAGGGTCTTCAATAAAATTCTCAGGTGATCTACATGATCATACTTTCTCTTTGAATAGACAAGAATATCATCTATAAAGACTACCAAAAACTGATCAAGATAGTCTCTAACGACTCTATTTATCCGATCCATGAAGATAGCAGGGGAATTAGTGTAACACCCCAAGCTTCTACGGTACGCTTCTCTTTGAATAATGTGATAGCATGTGTTGTACGCAACACCGAGTTCTAACACACCATAACCAACCAACTAGCCGTTATGAATAGTAATACCTACTTTTTGAAATTATATATATTTTATTTTTTAAAATGGACTTCATTTTTGGATTTGTAATATCGAATTTAGCCTAAGGTGAAATTTTGGTACTTTTCGGATAACTTTAATATTTTGATGAATAGTGAAAATTACTAAATTTTAATTAAAAACAACTTTTTTTAATCAAAATAATTAATAGCGATAAATTATGAATTTTAGTGGTTTTAAAGTATACTTACAATATATTTTTACCATTTAAAATAATGTTGGTCATTAGACATTATTTTACAATTAAACTAGACATAAACCAATGTCAATCTTTTGATAGTTATTATCTCTTAAAAACATGCTTTTTATTTTAACAACGGGAATTAATTTTAAATTAATTTCTACCACTTATGTGTTTTGAATTTGGTAAAATGGATTCCATATTTGTAATCAGGATGTTCAAATTGTGTCAATAGGTAACTTTTATTTTTAGACATTTTGAATAATTACTGCAGTAAATATTTTATTTACCATGGTTAAGGGTAAATCCGGTAAATAAGGGTAAAAAAATAATATTATAATAATACTTAATTACCCAAAAACGTGTCCTGGCCTTATTGGTTAATACATGTTTGGCCATAGTCATCTTTGGGTCGATTTTGGGACCCCATGGAGCCACTTGAAGGTGATAGGGACACTTTATTTTAATTAAGTTAAAATAAGTACAAAAATGACATTAGTATATATCCTTTAGAAAAACAATTTTTACATAGGGTTATATATGTTGTATTTTTGACTATAAATATTCATTATAAAGATAAAAATATTTCCTACATGATGAAATTTTATTTTCATTTTTTAGAGATTAAAATATTTAATTTATTTGTGACACAATGATGATGCAGTAATTACCATAATATTGAAAAATTAAAATAAATGATATTATAAATACCCAAATAAATATAATTTGAGACTTTTAACGAATTAAAATAATTTTCTAGGATACTATGACATATTAGTATTGATTTAAATAACTTTTTTCGAAGTAATTATTCTGTTATGAGTTTCACAAAAATCAAATATTGAATAGTGTCAAAATTGTCATAAAAGAGTTTTTAAAACAAATATTATATTATTAATTGATATTAAATTCCTAAAAATCTAAGGTTCGTCCAAGTGACTTATATCATGATATTTGTATCATTAAGGGACCACTTGGGGGTATTTTGGATGTATATAGTATGTTTATTAACCATATAATATAAAAATACAACGTGACATGGTAAATGTCAAACTAATTAACTTCTAGTTAATACTTAAAGATAAGGTTAATATAAGTACACAAAACTATATAAATTATATTTTTTGAGTTGTTTTAGACCTATACCCACCTTAAACTTTGAATAATAAACTTTGGAACCATTAGAAACCGAATATGAATTTATTATAAATTAATATTTCTAGCTTTTCCAAAGGTGCCCCTCACCCCTCTTATAAAAGGGCACTCCTCCTTCTCATTTCTTCACACAATCAAAGCCTTTTGGTTCGGGAAAACTCTGCCCAAATACTCTCCCAACTTCCCTCACTACAACCTAGAGGCATTAGTTTGATCAGAAAGCCAACCTAGGGAGCCCTTTTGATCAAATCAAAAGGAAGAACCCGAAGAAAAGGTAATGATTTCACCACCCTTTTCCAAGTTCTTTTCTTCTTCCACTTCTTCTTCCATTGTTTTTACCATTCTAAAATAATTAATCCAGTATAATATATATACTGTGATTTTATTATAAATATTGTACAACCATATTCAATATTCTATCCACCCTTTTGAATAACATGTCACCATACATGCGTACGTACGGCTTACCGTCTCCACGTCGTGGTGTAATTGTTATTCAATATATTATTATTTGGATGGGTATAATAATGATGTGTAACTCATGTAAATAATAAATATAACATTTTAATTATTCTGTATATATATGATATACCATCCATTTATATATTTTTTTAATATCAAAAGAATGATATTGTCGCTCGTGCGTACGTACGGACTACCGTCTCCACGAACGCGATGAGATTCATTCTCCATCGTATCCATTCAAGTATAATTATCATTTGATGATTTAAAAATGATGTTTAAGGACATGATATCATCATGGATATGAATAATATACAACCTATCCATTACAAACATGGCTTACGTAACAAAACATATAAATGAAAACAAGTAAGTTAACACCCGAAACAACGATAATACTAAGATATTATTATCAAATCAATATTAAAATATCATATATGATATCATAATATTGTATATGATTCTTGTATAATTTAATAACAATTATTTCACCATTATACAAGAGGTTAACCTACCCTAACCAAGGAAAAGTACACGGTAAGGGTTATTTCACAATCTTTTCATTATCCGAGGTTGTTTATATGTAATAATCTACTGGGATCTCTTTATCATCCACATCCATGTTTCTTAAAAATGTATTTCAAAACATTTTTACTATTTACAAGAATATGGGTTAAAGTCAATTATACCCTTGTTTGACTTTTTTTAAGAGGTTTATAAAGGAATCTTTCTGTCGTTTTCCAAACAAGGTGCTTTTTAACCTTTTCGACAAAATTAAGGTAAGAATGTTTTTTTAACTTATATGGCGGGTGCGGCTATTTTCCGCCGTTATAAAATCGTCAAAGCTTCCCTTACAAGATTATAAGAATATTTTCAAAGAAAAGTTTTATTTTATAAATATATGACTCTTAAATGATTTCAAAAATAGAAAGAGATATTTCTCTAAAAAGAGTTTTGATTTCATCTATGTCAACATCCATTGATGGATTTTATGCTTATTTGTAGTTGATTTATTACGATACAAATATTCTATATTGTATTGAAGGTTTTTTGATATGTTTGACTGTGGATGTGCTATTTTTATACCATTCATAGTTTATAATGAAAGTATTGAAATTTCGTATGGTAGTTTTAATACGAATGTTTATGTTATGTCTAAACCTTTTCATATGGGAATGCATTGGACTTAATATGTGACGGGTGGAGCCCGTTATAGCTCTTCGATGCATCGGTAGGTATCATGAGAGAAACTATTGTCTTGGCACAAGGCCTTGACAAAATCATAATTGTAGTCTTGGCACGATGCCTTGGCTATGTGGTTATGATAGTCTGGCATTATGCATTCCATCATTATGAAAGTGGTTATTGATATTGCAGGTGATTATTCGATTAGTAGAATATCCATGTGAATAAGTAAATGGCATTATTTCATTTTTCTTTTTCCATACTATGTTTAAGTTCACGTTTAAAAGGCTTTTGTTTTATTTATACATTGCCTTAAAAGTTTATGCTTATTTTTGAAAGTTTCTGCTATATTGTTATCCTTACTGGGCATTTGAGCTCACCCCTTTTCTGTGTTTTATTTTTCCCAGGATGTGAAGAAGTAAGTTATGAATGACCTGCATGGATAGTATGTGGGGAAATTAGTGTGAAATATGGAGACTATGTTGTTGTAGTACTTTTTCACATTTTGATGTAATGTAAAACTTTATGAATATATCCAGTGTTTCCAAGGCTACTAAACCAATCAGTCTTTCGAGATTTGATATTTCTTGTGATCATGCCAATGTAATCTAATAATGCACCGACTCTGGGTAACTAGGTTCGGGGTGTTACAGTTGGTATCAGAGGAAGTTTAGTACAAACCTTGGAATCTAGATTTAGATAAACTCTGATTAGATCACGAAGACCTAAGATGAACTTTGAGGATTAGTATAGAAGAACTTCCTAGAATTTTGGTATTGTATAGATTTTGTGAGTTTTCTGAGAAATACATCCATGTCAGGATACGAGCAGGTAGAGGTGGCTCTGGCACAGATGTACCTAGGAGTAAAACCCGAAAACACCGCTTTGAGCTAGACTCGAACGGGAACTGGTGCACGACAACAGGCCTTGCTGCACTCTTGGTTATGAAACTCCCGGGGGATATTCTTAGGATAACTCTCATTTTATTTAAAAATAATTATGAAGGGTTTATGAGTATATACTTCCTCAAAGAAAATATTTTTATGATTATGGATTATATCCATAAATAGTTCAATTTATGTTATGTGTTTTGTAAGTATGGTATTATGTATTTTGATTCATAAACTGATCTAGTTTATGCCATTGTTTAGAAATGGCTTCTAGTGGAAAGAAATGGAAACTGTATCAATGCACACACTCCATGTAGGGATTGCCCTCCTGCTCAAGATAATTATAGTGGAGTTGGGGATGCAACTGGTGCTGATCAGTTAATCACCGTACTGGGACAACTCACTCAGGTTATGAATAATAACCTCACCCATATGGAGCACCCTGATCCGCAGCATGGAGGATCAATGTTAGATCGATTCATGAGTCAACAACCACCAACGTTCAATGGGAGAAAAAATCCCTTAGTGGCTGAGCAATGGATAAATTCCCTAAAGAAAATATTTCAGGCTTTGGGGAGTAGTGAAAGGGAAAAAGTTATCATGGAAGTTTACCGCCTCAATGGAGAAGCTGACCAATGGTGGTCATTGATTCAAAACACGAAGGAAGATTATGAAGTATCAAATATGGAATGGAGGGAGTTTAAAGACCTGTTTTTAGAAAAATACTTTCCTCGCGACCATCGAGCAGATATGGAAAGACAATTTCTGAGTCTGAGACAGAAGGAGGATGAGAATGTCGCAAAGTATGGGGATAACATTACAAGGTTAGCAAGGTATGCTGGATATTATATAAGTAACCCAAGAAGTAAGATTGATCGTTTCTTTGATGGGTTAAAACTATTTCTCCGTCGATCATTAGTCTCACAATCCTTCTCGTCGTACGAAGACATTGTCTCATGTGCTATCAAGACTGAAAATGAATTCTCTAAGTCTTATGAATTTAAATAAAAACAAGAGAAGAAGAGACCTGCTGATCAATCTGGGAATGGAAATGAGGGGAAGAAGGGAAAGGTTGAATATCCATCCTGTCGTAAATGTGGGAAGAAACACCTCGGTACTTGTTTGAAGGGAATGAATGTATGTTACAAGTGTGGTGAAAAAGGACACCAAGCTCGTGATTGCAAGGGGAAGAAGGAAGCTACAAATGTTCAGTGCTATAATTACAGGGAGATGGGACATTATGAAAATGAATGTCCTAAGTGTCATGAGAACTTACCTCAGAAAATGCCAAGGGATCAAGGGCAAGGTTATGCTATCACTACTGCTGAGGTAGAAGCTCCGAAAGACGTGGTGGCTGGTAATTTAATGGTTTCCTCACGTTTAGAAAATGCATTATTTGATTCTGGATCATCGCATTGTTTCATATCTTCCCAGTTTTCTAAGAAAATTAGATATTTCCAATTTAATTTAATAAGGGAGTTGTCAGTTAAAACTCCTAAGGGAAGTATCATTGCAAAAATGTTTTGTGAATCAGTCCCCATTAGAGCACATAAATGTTCCTTATCTGCTGATCTCATCGTCATACCTATGATTGAGTTTGATATAATCCTTGGTATGAACTGGCTTTCGGACTATGATGCGAATATTTATTGTAATTAGAAAGAGGTTACAATTCTTGATGATATTGATAAGGAACACCTTATCTTTAGAGTAGAATCGTCACCACCTAATTCTTATTTAGATCCACCCCCAATAGCTCAACTAAATTCAATTATTGGGGAGGAAGAGAACTAATTAACTGCGGGTGAGGAAAGGAATGTTCAAATAGAGGATGTACCTGTTGTGAATAAATTTGTAGACGTATTTCTGGAAGATTTACCTGGACATCCTCCAGAACGAGAAATTGAGTTTTCCATTGATTTAGTTCCTAGATCAAGGCCAATATCAAAGATCCCTTATAGAATGGCCACTGTAGAATTAGTTTAACTAAAGAAACAACTAGAGGAATTGAGTAATAAAGGATTTATTCGACCTAGTGTTTCTCCATGGGGAGCCCCTGTTCTTTTTGTTAAAAAGAAAGACGGATCTATGAGGTTATATATCGACTACAGGGAGATCAATGTTATAACAATAATGAACAAGTATCGCCTACCTCGCATTGATGATTTATTTGACCAACTGCATGGATCTCAATACATATCAAAGATTGAACTTCGATCTGGATACCATCAGTTGTGTGTGAGGAAGGAAGACATTCCAAAGACAACATTTCGAACCAGGTAAGGGCATTATGTGTTTACTGTAATGCCTTTTGGATTGACTAATGTACCCTCTGTATTCATGAATCTGATGAATATAGTTTTCAAGGAGTATCTCGATGAATTTTTGGTGGTATTTATTGATGATATCTTGGTATACTCCAAAATCTACGAAGATCATGGAAATCACTTGTGCATTATCTTGAAGAATCTGAGAAGACATGAATTATATGGGATGTTTAGCAAGTGTGAATTCTGGCATCATGAGATTTCTTTTCTAGGCCATATTGTCTCTAGAGATGGAATCTCTGTTGATCTTTCTAAGACCAAGGCGATCCAAGAATGGCCAGCACCTATGATTATAACTCAGGTACGTAGTTTTATTGGTTTGGCAGGTTATTTTCGACGATTCGTCCAGAATTTTGCCCGATTGGCCAACCCATTAACGAAGCTCACACGTAAAGGGGTTAAATTTGTTTGGACAAAAGAGTGTGAAGAATGTTTTGAAGAACTGAAGAGAAGATTAGTCAATGCTCCTATATTGACTCTACCATCGGGTAATTATGGGTTCGTTATTTATAGTTATGCATCGAAGACAGGTCTTGGTTGTGTCCTTATGCAGAATGATAGAGTTATTTCCTATGCATCAAGACAGTTGAAAATTCATGAACAAAACTATCCTACTCATGATCTCAAGTTAGCAGCTGTGATCTTTGCTTTGAAGATATGGAGGCACTACCTCTATGGTGAAAAATGAGAGATTTATACTGATCACAAGAGTTTGAAGTATATTTTATCACAAAAAGAACTCAACATGAGGCAAAGGAGATGGCTTGAATTACTCAAGGATTATGATTGTACGATACACTACCACCCGAGGAAGGAAAACAAGGTAGCAGATGCTTTGACCAGAAAAGACCATGGAGTTTTGAACAATATGAGAATTGAAAGGGATCCAATTTTCATGGATCTAGTGAAGATGGACATGGGAATAACAAGGGAAGGAGAAAAATCAATGATTTTTCAAATGGTTGCCAAACCATCTTTACCAGAAAGGATTAAGAGTTCTCAGACCGATGCTGAAGAATTTCAAAAGAAGATTAAAGCGGTGAATGATGGGAGACTGAGAGACTTTGTATATGAAGATGAAATTTTGAAATTCGGGAAGAGACTTTGTGTTCCCGATATACCTAATCAAAAAAGGGAATTGCTGGATGATTCTCATAGTTCCAATTTCTCTATACACCCTGGGAGAACAAAAATGTATAGAGATTTGAAGGAACATTTTTGGTGGGAAAATATGAAGACGGAGATTGCTGATTTTGTGTCAAGATGTATGGTTTGTCAACAAGTGAAAGCTGGAAGGCAACAGCCTGGAGGAGTCATGCAACCTCTTCCCATACCGGAGTGGAAATGGGACAATATTACGATGGACTTTGTCATGGGACTACCAAAGACTCCTAGAAGGAATGATGCAATATGGGTTATTGATGATCATCTTACCAAGTCAGCACATTTTCGTGCTATAAGAGAAGATCTACCCCTGGAACGTCTAGCAATACTATATATTAATGAAGTTGTGAGACTCCATGGAGTACCCCTATCGATTGTTTCTGATCGTGATCCCTGTTTTACTTCAAGATTCTGGAAGAGTCTTCAGAAATCCCTAGATACTGAACTTCATTTGAGCACTGCTTACCACCCTCAGACAGACGGACAATCCGAACGGACTATTCAAACTATAGAAGATACATTGAGATCCTGCTCACTTGACTTTTAGGGTATGTGGGATCAGTATTTACCTTTGGTAGAATTTCCCTATAACAATAGCTTCCATTCGAGTATTCAGATGGCACCATATGAAGCGTTATATGGAAAGAGATGTCGTACACCAACCTGTTGGGATGACGTTGGTGAAAGAAAACTTGTTGGCCCAGAACTGGTGGAGGAAAAGATGGAAAAGGTGAAGGTAATCCAAAATCACATCAAAGCAGCTCAAAGTAGGCAGAAGATCTATACCGATAATCAAAGGAAGGATTTGGAATTTCAAGTCGGTGATCATGTTTTACTGAAGGTATCTCCATGGAAGGGAGTCATAAGTTTTGGTAAGAAAGGTAAATTGAGTCCTAGGTACATCGGACCTTTCTAAATTCTAGAACGAATTGGGGCTGTAGCTTACCTATTGGCAATGCCGCCAAGTCTCTCCAAAGTTCACGATGTCTTCCACATATCTCTGTTGAAGAAATACATGACTGACCCAATGCATGTACTCACTTAAGAGGAAATAGAACTGGAACCCGATCTGTCTTATTACGAAGAGCCTGTCAGGATTCTTGATACAAGAGAACAAGTACTGAGAAACCGGACGACGTGTCTAGTAAAAGTTTTGTGAAGAAACCATAAGATGGAAGAGGCAACGTGGGTACCCAAGGAACTTATGATGAAGAACCACCCGAGTCTTTTCATGTGATAAGTATTCTAGAAACTTCGAGGATGAAATTATTTGAAGGAGGGGAGAATTTAACACCCCATGCTTCTACGGTATGCTTCTCTTTGAATAATGTGATATCGTGTGTTGTACGCAACACCGAGTTCTAACACACCATAACCAATCAAACTAGCCGTTATGAATAGTAATACCTACTTTTTGAAATTATATATATTTTATTTTTTAAAATGGACTTCATTTTTGGATTGGTAATATCGAATTTATCCTAAGGTGAAATTTTGGTACTTTCCGGATGACTTTAATATTTTGATGAATAGTGAAAATTACTAAATTTTAATTAAAAACAACTTTTTTAATCAAAATAATTAATAGTGATAAATTATGAATTTGAGTGGTTTTAAATTATAAATAGAATATATTTTTACCATTTATTATAATGTTCTTCATTGGACATAATTTTACAATTAAACCGGACATAAACAAGTGTCAATCTTTTGATAGTTATTATCTCATAAAAACACGCTTTTTGTTTTAACAACGAGAATTAATTTTAAGTTAATTTCTTCCACTTCTGTGTTTTGAATTTGAAAAAATGGATTCCATATTTGGAATCAGGATTTTTAAATTGTGTAAATATGTAACTTTTATTTTTAGACATTTTGAATAATTACTGCAGTAAATATTTTATTTACCATGGTTGAGGGTAAATCCGGTAAATAAGGGTTAAAAAATAATATTATAATAATACTAAATTACCCTAAAACTTGTCCTTGACTTATTGGTTGATACATCTTCGGCCATAGGAATCTTTTGGTCGATTTTTGGACCCCATGGAGCCACTTTTAGGTGATAGGAACACTTTATTTTAATTAAGTTAAAATAAGTACCAAAATGACATAAGTATATATCTTTTAGAAAAGAAAATTTTACATAGGGTTATATATGTTGGATTTTCGACTATAAATATTCCTTAAGAAGATAAAAAGACTTCCTACATGATGATAATTTATTTTCAGTTTTTAGAGATTAAATTATTTTATTTATTTATGACACAATGATGATGCAGTAATTACCATAATAGTGAAAAATTAAAATAATTGATATTATAAATACCCAAATAAATATAATTTGAGACTTTTAATAAATTAAACTAATTTTATAGGATAATATGACATATTAGAATTGAGTTAATTAACTTATTTCGAAGTAATCATTCTTTAATGAGTTTCACAAAAATCAACTATTGAATAGTGTCAAAATTGACATAAAAGAGTTTTTAAAACAAATATTATATTATTAATTGATATTGAATTAATAAAAATCTAAGGTTTGTCCAAGAGACTTATATCATGATAGGTGTATCATTAATGGACCACTTGGGGGTCTCTTGGATGTATATGGGACGTTTATTAACCATATAATATAAAAATACAAAGTGACATGGTAAATGTCAAACTAATTAACTTAGAGTTAATACTTAAAGATAAGGTTAATATAAGTACCCAAACCTGTCTAAATTCTATTGGTTGAGTTGTTTTAGACCTATCCCCACCTTAAATTTGAATAATAAACTTTGGAGACATTGGAAACCGAATATGAATTTATTATAAATTAATATTTCTAGCTTTTCCAAAGGTGCCCCTCACCCCTCTTATAAAAGGGCACTCCTCCTTCTCATTTCTTCACTCCTTAAAAGCCTTTTGGTTCGGCCAAAATCTTCCCAAATACTCTCCCAAATTCCCTCACTACAACCTAGAGGCCTTATTTTGATCATAAAGCCAACCTAAGGAGCCCTTTTGATCAAATCAAAAGGAAGAACCTGAAGAAGAGGTAATGATTTCACCACCCTTTCCCAAGTTCCTTTCTTCTTCCACTTCTTCTTCCGTTGTTTTTACCATTCTAAAATAATAACTCCAGTATCATATATATACTTTGATGTTATTGTAAATATGGTACAACCATATTCAGTATTATATCCACCCTTTTGAATAACATTTCACCATATGTGCGTACGTACGGCTTACCGTCTCCATGTCGTGGTGTAATTGTTATTCAATATGTTATTATTTGTATGGGTATAATAATGATGTGTAACTCATGTAAATAATATATATAACATGTTAATTATTCTGTATATATGATATACCATCCATTTATATATTATTTTAATATCAAAAGAATGATATTGTCCCTCGTGCGTATGTACGGACTACCGTCTCCACGAACGCGATGAGATTCATTCTCCATCGTATCCATTCAAGTATAATTATCATTTTATGATTTAAAAATGATGTTTAAGGACTTGATATCATTCTGGATATGAATAATATAAAACCTATCCATTACAAACATAGCTTACGTAACAAAACATATAAAAGAAAACAAGTAAGTGAACACCCGAAACAACGATAATACTAAGATATTATTATCAAATCAATATTAAAAGATCATATATGTTATCATATTAATCTATATTATTGTATAATTTAATAACAATTATTTAACCATTATACAGGAGGTTAACCTTCCCCAACCAAGGAAAAGTACAAGGTATGGGTTATTTCACAATCTCTTCATTATCCGAGGTTGTTTATACTTAATAATCTACTGGGATCTCTTTATCATCCACATCCATGTTTCGTAAAAATGTATTTCAAAACATTTTTACTATTTAAAATAATATGGGTTAAAGTAATTTATACCCTTGTTTGACTTTTTATAAGAGGTTTATAAAGGAATCTTTCCGTCGTTTTCCAAACAAGGTGCTTTTTAACCTTTTTGACAAAATTAAGGTAAGAATGTTTTTTTTTAACTTATACGGTGGGTGCGGCTATTTTCCGCAGTTATAAAATTGTCAAATCTTCTCTTACAAGATTATAAGAATATTTTCAAGGAAAATGTTTTATTTTATAAATATATGACACTTAAATGATTTCAAAAATAGAAAGAGATATTTCTCTAAAAAGAGTTTTGATTTCATCTATGTCAACATCCTTTGATGGATTTTATGCTTATTTGTAGTTGATTTATTAAGATACCAAACATCTATATTGTATTAAAGGTTTTGTGATATGTTTGACTGTGGATGTGCTATTTTTATACCATTCATATTTTATGATGAAAGTATTGACATTTCGTATGCTAGTTTTAATACGAATATTTATGATATGTTTAAACCTTTTCATATGGGAATGCATTGGACTTAATATGTGACGGGTGGAGCCCGTTATATCTCCTCGATGCATCGGTAGGTCTAATGAGACAAACTACTGTCTTGGCACAAGGCCTTGAAAAAATCTTATTTGTAGTCTTGGCACGAGGCCTTGGCTATGTGGTTATGATAGTCTGGCATTATGCATTCCATCATTAGGAAAGTGGTTATTGATATTGCATGTGATTATTCGATTAGTAGAATATCCATGTGAATAAGTAAATGGCATTATTTCATTTTTATTTTTCCATACTATGTTTAAGTTCATGTTTAAAAGGCTTTTTCTTTAGTTAAACATTGCCTTAAAAGTTTATGCTTATTTTTTAAAGTTTCTGCTATATTGTTATCCTTACTGGGCATTTGAGCTCACCCCTTTTCTATGTTTTATTTTTCCCATGATGTGAAGAAGTAAGTTATGAATGACCTGTAGGGATAGTATATGGGGACATGTGTGTGGAATATGGAGACTATGTTGTTGTTGTAGTTTTTCACTTCGTGATGAAATGTAAAACTTTATGAATATATCTAGTGTTTCCAAGGCTACTAAACCAATCGGTCTTTCGAGATTTGATCTTTCTTGTGATCATGCCAATGTAATGTAATAATGCACCGACTCTGGGTAACTAGGGTCAGGGCGTTACAATTAGTAAGACCAAATATCATCACTATAAATTCATAGTGTCCATACCTTGTACGGAAAGCCGTCTTTTATATATCCTTCCTTTTGACCCTTAATTGATGATACCCTAAATGAAGATCAATCTTGGAAAAGTATTGAGCTCCGTGTAGTTGGTCAAATAAGTCATCAATGCATGGGAGATGATATTTGTTCTCGATAGTGGTCTGGTTAAGTTCTCGATAATCAATGTAGAGTCTCATTGATCCATCTTTCTTCTAAACAAACAGAATAGGTGCTCCCTTAGGTGATTCAATAGGGTATATAAATCCCTTATCAAGATTATCTTGGAGTTTCTTCTTCAATTCCTGCAACTCAATTGGGGCCATTCTATAAGGTGTCTTTGAAATAGGCAAAGCACCCGGTAAGAATTCTATTAAAAACTCAACTTCACGATATGGTGGAAAACCCGACAATTCCTCTATAAAGACATCATCAAACTCTCGTACAATGGGCATATTCTTAATTGTGAGTTTCTCACCAACCATTTGCGATAAATAACCTTTATTTAGTGGAATCAAGACCCATAAGATGGAAGAAATTTCCTTTAGAAGGTTATGTTCATCCTTTCATCGATAGACGATCAAAGATTGATCTGGAATATGGAATGCGACTTCCCTTCTTTGGCAATTGATATGATCTACATATAAAGAAATCCAATCCATGCCAAGAATCACATCAAATTCCACTATAGGTTGGATCACAAGATTTTCAGGAAGTAATTTCCCACAAACTTCAATCAGAGAAGAATTATAAACTTTTGATGTGACTGTTGTGCCATTAGGGGTTGTCACAGCTAACTCAACATCTATTTGTTGAGGTAAAATGACGATACCCTTAGAAAATTCTTCCGAAATAAAAGATTGTGTGGATCCCAAATCAAATAAAACATTTTTCTACTTTAGAGTGGATGGTAAGTGTACCTTTCCCCACTTCGTTATCGTACTCCACATCGCTGATAGAAATTGCATGTGACGTTCCTTTATCTTCAGCCTTAAGAGTTTGTTGACGCCGATCATCATCAACAACCCTTGTATTTGGGAATTGATTAGCATAATGCCCCATTTCCTTACACTTATAACATTGATGTGTAGGAGGTGCACTCTATGTAGCCTTTTCATTGTTTGCATCACTAGACATCTTCTTCCCATCATTGCGACATTCAAATGCCCAATAAACTTCCTTTCCACATTTGAATCATTTACTTTTCCCTTTATGACAACTCCCTCCATGATTCTTTCCACACTTTGAGCATAATGGAAACCTAATCTTCTTTTCAGTGTGGTCTTTATATTTCCCTTTGAACTCCATTTTCCTCTTCTTATCAAACCCATATGATTGATGGGTTACTCCAATCTCCATATCAACTTTGAGAGCACATCGAACGATTTACACATAGCTATTGAAGTCCCTGATGGATAACGCCCTTAGAAGACTTGGTTTTAAGCCACTAAAGAATCGATCGATCTTACTCTCAGGTTGGATAATAAAACCAGAAGATTATCTTGCATGTCTTGTAAAATTTTCTCCGTAGGTACCAACAGATTCATCATCCTTTTGCTTTAGTTCAAGAAACTCCTTCTCCATCTTTGTTCAAAGAATACGAGGGAAGTACTTATTGAAAAATAAGTTCTTGAACTCGTCCCATTCCATGGACTCAATTACATCTCTTGGCCTCATAATCATGATATGATTCCACCATTGATTAGCTTCACCTTCCAAATGATATACTGCTAAGATGACTTTATCATGTTCAAAACATTGAAGAATTTAAAATATCTTTTTAGTGGTACTGATCCATTTTTCAACCACTAATGGATCAGTAGACCCACTGAATGAGGGTCGACGCTGCCTCGTCAAGGATTCAACAGAATGTTGCTCCTTACTTTTATCGTTTGGAAGTCCAGGATGATTCATTTCTTGAGAAAGTCGTGTGATCATGGATACAAGATTTTTCATTCCACCTCCCATAACGTTTGGTTGCTCAGGGGGACAATCATTGCATTTCTCGTCGCATTCTGTGTTAACACGGTTCCTTTAGGTTCTAGCCATTGACTAAAACCAAGAAGAATTGTGTGAGTAACACTAATTATAATATGAAAACCACATAAAAAAGAATAAAATTTCACACATAAGGTCTTATCATAGGTTGTTCATGGCCATTTTTAAAACACTAGGATTGTTTTCTATGCTTAGACTTATCCTTAGGGTTCTTACTAAGGATTTCACATCCATGTTTCCAAAGGTTGACTATACCTTTCATCTGATACCAACTATAATGACCCATACTTTACATACATTGTTATTACTTCATAATTGAATCACACTTATTACAACATTTAACAAAACCATGAAAGGACCGTATAGGTATAGTGTCTTTAGAAACTAGGAAACATAAACAATTGGTTCATAAATCATCTACACAGTTTCCCTTTTATTTTATCATATCTAGAGTCCCTTTTGGCATATCCTACTTAATATACTTCTTCCTGACCTGGGGAAAAGAAAACATACAAAAGGGTAAGCTCAAATACTCAGTAAGGGAAAACAAAGGAAATATAAATCACATCATATTCATAATAACAAAACATTTTGGAAATATTAACCTGCAAAAGAGATCATAATTTCATAACATGGGATAAATCATAGTAGTGAAATGTAATCCAAATAATCATAACATAAAACATGATACTTTGTGGCATACACACATAGTCACAGAGAATCATTTCTTAGTAGTCAAGACTCACTGCCAAGACTATCTTAGTGGACAATGTCCATTTCTGAACCGAGTTCACTCCCCGTTTCAGTCCTATTTCACTGAATCGGTTTAACCTGCTGTTCCCGCCATGTCTATCTCATGAGATATAAATCTTTACCCAATGCATTGGAGGAAGATATAGGTTCCACCCATATCATAATGAAACCATTCTTTTGTGTACCACAAAATCATACATCATATATCATAGCATAACCCATGTTATAAAAATGAGATTCTTAAACATCATGCCATCATAACATAACCCATATAAGATAAAAGGACATCATAAAATTAATTCCATCATAAAACAATAAAATCATTGTAAAAATAGGGATAGAAAGAGAACCCTATTTTATCTTAGATGGAAAATAATTTTGATAAAACACTTAAACTCCATTCTTGAAGAAAATATCCTTTCTACTTCAAAAACATTTTTCCTTTCTCGACATGTCATACAATTTTAAACTAAAAGAAGTTGATTAAAAACAAACTTGAAAACTTGAAAAGTAAGATTCTTGGAAATAATGTTCTAAAAATCCATTCATTCCGTATAAGTTAAAAAAACATTCTTCTCGTACATTGATCAGAAAAGTCAAAAAGTACCTCGTATGAAAAACGACAAAAGATTCCTTTCATATCTTTTACAAAATACTCACCGAAGGGTAAAATTGGATATAAAAATTTTTAGGAGGATAAAAATAATATTACATATTTAGGAAACATGGATGTGGATGATAAAATACACCCTAGTAAATACCAAAGTATAAACAATCTTGGATAAAAATGAGATTGTGAGATTTTCGCTTACCTTAGGTCCGATTTGCTTCGTACGTGTCCGAACCTCCTGTATAATTATTTAAATAATGTTATTGACTTATTCCAGAATCGTAAGCATTGTTATGATATTATATATGGTCATATTTTTAGCTTCTTATTAGTAATATTTCATTGTTACTTGTTATTCGGGTGTTTATTGCTTTTTGTTCTTATACATGTTTTGTGGAATAAATTCTTATTCTTCTTTTCGGTCATAGATAAATCATTTCAAGAATGGTATTAGTGTAATATATATCATATTTATTCATTCAATTCATTTATATAATCATTATGCAATGAAGATCATGTAGAACGAGTCACATCACATCGTGGAGATGGTAGACCATACGTATGGACGAGCGATGATATCGTTCCCATGATCATGGAATTTTATTGATGATTATGTATAATATTACAGAATCAATATAACTTTATAATAATAATATATAGTTATTCTTTAAACCATTATAACCATCCAAGTATGGTGGTGGTGGAAAATAGATTACACCACGGCGTGGAGACTGTATTCCATACGTACGCACGCGCGATGATTTCATTTTCTGTAGGATGGATAGAAGGTGAAATAGGGTTGTTTAATATTTATAATAAAATATCAGTATATTAGTGATACATATTTTATTAAATAATAATTAAACAACTAAAGAAGAAGAAGTAGAAGAAGAAATAAAGATGAAAGAATCGGTAACAGACATTACCTCTTCTTTGAAGTGCTACATCTTAACCTTCTCTTAGGGCACTAAAGGTGGTTTTTGAATAATACCAGGACATCTAGGATATTTCTAGGGAAGCGGAGAAGAGAAATTTTCAGGGGCTGGCCGAGCTCGATGTCTCAAAGTGGTTTGAGGAAGAGATGGAGGAGGTGCCCTTTTATAAGGGAGGAGAGGGGCACCTTAGGAATAACGTAAAGTATTATTTTATTATAAATTAATATTCTGTTTTTAATAGCTCCAAATTTATTTATTTAGTAGATAAGGTGGGTATGGGTTGAAACCCTCTCATTCAATATATTTTAGACAAATTTAGGTTACTATTATAACCTTATCATTTAGATTTAACTCTAAGTTAAATAATATAATCTTTACTACGTCTTCTTGTTTTCTTTCACTATATGGTTATTAAACAAACGATAACAAGCCAAAAGAACCCCAAGTTTTTTATTTTTAATATATATAACCTTATCTAATTAATTTGGTCTAAATTTATATTTTTCGGAATAAAATAACAACAAATAATAAAATATTTTTTTACAAACTATTTTATGCCAAATTTGACACTATTTGGTAATTGATTTCTGTGAAAATTATAATAGCATTATTAGTTCGAAAAAAGTTATTTAAATAAATAATAACATGTCATATTAACCTATAAAATTATTGGAATTTATAAAAAGACTCATATTACATTTATGTGGGTATTTATAACATCAATTATGTTAATATTTCATTAATATGATAATTACTGCATCATCGTTGTGTCATAAATAAATTACATTATTTAATGTATAAAAATTATAAATAAACTACCATTATGTAGGAAATATTTTTATCTTTCTAATGAATATTTGTAGTCGAATATATCTTATGTATAACCCTATATTAAAAATTTTTGAGTTATTAAACTTTGATTTTTACTATTTTAAACCTTCTTTAAATAAATTAATAATAAATGTCCTAGTCTAATAAAATAGAACCTAAATGGTCATAATTTATTCCAAAGGTTTTTTGTGGTCTAATTACACTTATCTAATAGAATTATGACATGTTTTAGGGTAATAATAATATCATTTTTTACCCTTAATTACCCTATTTACTTTTAACTGTGGTAAATAAAAGTAAATTGTTACTATTGACCAAAAAAATATTTTCATCTCATTGAACCACATTTTAATCCTTGATTTTAACCAGGTATCTCAGATTTTCTAAATTCCCCTCACAGAAGCGGTAAAATTAAGTTCTATATAAATTTTCAAACTCTCCTAGGAGGTGGGTAAAAGACGGTGAATAGTTCAATAAAATTTTATATATCAAAATCATTATAAAATGACTCCAATGAATTAAATTGTACATATATAGGTATTATGTATCAATTTTGACCTAAAATAAATTTAAATAATATAAATAATTATTTAAATAGATTGTCTAATTTTAAATAGTAACCTAGTGTTTTCACTATTCATCAAAAATTAAAAGTTTTCAGAAAAATACCAAAATTTCACCCTAGGCTAATTTCAATATTCCAAATCCAAAAATGAAGTTCATTTTGAATGATAAAATTTATAAAATTTCAAAAATTGGGTATTACTATTCATGATAGCTAGTTTTAAAAATATTTTAATAGCATATCGTTGTTTAGTGAAACTCGGTATTGCGTACAACGCAAGCTATCAAGGAAGGTCGCGATTGCGTGTCAAGAAAGACAAGCTAGTGTTTTGTGTAGTGAAATATTACTTTGATGATGTATATAACATAAAAACAAAATATTTCTCATAAAAATCTCAGGTGTTACAGTACCATGGTCACGGTTCCACCGTCACAGTACCACTATCACGATGCCACTCTCATAGTTCCACCATCATAGGGCCACCGGTTCTGTGGAAGATAGTATGTGGTGCCATCGTTTCGGTGTGCAGCCATGACTGGTGCCATTGTTTTTGTGGGACCATTTGGTAGAACCGATATTTTTAAAACACCTTAATGAGTTCATTCACTGGCCATTTTAGTCTCCTTCATGGAATTTCCTGAAGTGATTGAACGTCTCTCAGATCTTCATTCCTACTTCGTCAGGTACTACTATTGGTGCCTCCTGTTCCACTACTCTTGGATCATATCCATTTATATCCTCTTTTTCCTCCAAAGAAGAATCCTCATGTAGAAATATCTATAAAATGAAAACCATACATCCTAGGGCACATAAAAAAACATTAACACATTTCACAAGTGTTTTTTCATATAAATCTGTAACCAATAATTCTCCCATTCCCACCACATGGTCAAAACCTAAAAATTATCACTACCCTTAACCATCATAAAACTATGTGACGATTTAAAAAGGATAACATATTCTCCTTATTCATTTTTTTCATTAGACACATATTTCTTTGCATCCTTCAACATTTAAAATTATTACATATTTCACATTATGAATCACATTCTATTCAATTTTGTAATCAATGAAAAGTAGTTCAACATCATCAACATAAAAAAAAGCCTATTTTATTGTGAGTGCATAAAAGTAGGTGTGTCAAAAAAAAATTGAGTTCATTTAATGATTCATGAAACATAAATCTAAGTCCATTCCGTGCCATGATTCAAAACTCATAAATTCTCAATTCAATTATCACATCATAGATCAAATGAGCCACCCTATGAGAAATAATATTCCAGTGTAATAGAAAATAGTAATAACAAAAATCCCACCCTGGGTACTTGGGTATTCCCCCATACATGGGTTAGTTATTCCATTGTATGACATCATAATAAAAGACTAAATATTATTAGTCTCCAACATAACTTTATCAAATAGTTAGTAAAACATAAAATAAAAGAACACCACCATTGATGCCACTTTGTAACATCTAGACCCGAGTTCCACACACTAGTTTCATGATCCAGTCGATCACATGAAATCATGTTTTTCTTATCATATTCTAGGGGATTTGGACTAGTATTGAGGTTCTAATATCCATCTTGGGGACATTATAACCTCTTTTTCAAAGTAATACACCAGCAGAAAGAAATTATGAAAAATTATATAACAAAACCAAAACAGTACTAGTATCAAAAAATGATCAAAACTAGAAATGCCATATAAAAAAAAAATAGTTCATATGTCATAAAAATATGTGTCAAGAGTCAATATAAAAAAAACCAAAACAAAAAATTCCACTGACAACACCCAAGAAGGTACCAACACTAAGTATGGTTTCCCATCGATTCTCCATCCTCTATCAGCCATATCACATAGGGCTATATCCCTAATCTTGTATTAAAAACATGATTTCTATTTGGTTACTGATCATGATGCTCGAGTACGGCGTGAGTACAAATTAGTAGTCCACCAACAACAGTGTCTTGAATATATCTAATCAATAAAAGTGTATGAAGTTGTAGAAATAGTAAATAAAATCAATAATGTTAATGGTCTACATAAAATCAATTACGCTTTATTTAACATTATATTGTCTATGTTCTTGATGAAACCTAATATATAAATTCACAAATGAATTTCACTATTACAATTCATCCTTTACAGTCACATATGATTTTCATTGTTACCATTCATCATTTCAAGTCACGTAGGAATTCCATTGTTACTATTAATCATATATATTAAAAAATTAATTCTATTATTATCATTTTTTCATTTCGAATCACACAAGATTTCTATTTATAAAATTAATCTTTTCAAGTACCACATAAGAATTCAATTATTACCATTCCACAATTCAATTCACTTGTGAATTTCATTGTTACCATTCATCATTTAATGTCACCCTTGAAATTCTATATTAAAATTCATCATTTCAAATCACACATGAATTCCACTAATACCATTAAATATTTATATTTTACATATATCATTATACTAAATTTATTAAACTATTTTTAAAATTTATTATTCACATTTTTACATTAATAAATTTAAAAAATAATTAAACACATCTATCTCCACACTAATTCAACTATTATTTTTAACATCAACACCATAAATTATTTCATAAAACAATTAATAACAAAGATATCATTAATTAATTCTACAATTAATTATCCCAATTCACAAAACCAATATCGCATAATAATTCAACAATCAATTATTCTAATCATAATCCCAATATCCAATAATTATTTCAAAAATAAATTAGTCAATTCGCCACACAGATATCTCATATTGAATTCAACAAATATTTATTCAATTCACAATCCCAATATCCCATAATTAATTCAATATTTAACAATTCATTTCCCAATCCCGATATCACATAATCAAGTCAACAATTAATTATTCAAGTCCCAAAACCAATATTCCCAATATTCCACATTCCCCCATTTAAGTATTTCACCAAATCAATTAATTCAATATATGAAACTCAAATTTTATCAATATAATGAAAATTTTACAATTTTATACATTAAATTGAAATCACGAGTTTGGGGTTTTAAATATTCACTACCTACCTCAAAGTTGAATAAAAACGATCACTAGTGGAATTCCCCAAAAATGATGCTTATAAATCAAGAATGAGGTGAACAATGATATTAAGATATAAATCATATAACCATTATCTATGGAATAACTACATAACAATTTTAGATCTATATCTTGATCCAATATCATATATAACCATCTTTTTTTATTTTAACAGGAGTAGGAGAGAGAGAGAGATTGTGAATTCTATATGGGATGACACTACATAACCTGGAGGTGATAATCATTAATCTGGGATTTTAATTTCCATGTGAGGAGGTTGATATGTCTGAGGATCTATCTTGGAACCTTAAAAATCGTGAAAAAATAACAGTGGTGTAATGGGTGTCAAATTTGGGAAAATATTGGAATTTAGGTAAGTAAAAATCAATATACGGGTTAACATAAATCATGTATAAGGTTAGTTGGGAAGAGGTACACAATTTCCCTTAACAGTGTTCCATAACAATGCACATATTTTTAAGGGGAAAAATTTTCTCCTTTGAGGATGTATAGTTTAAAAAAAAGGTTTCTACTATGAAAATTGTATCATTCTAGGGATGGATAATATGTTGGGCCAGGGTTCACAGTTAGAGAACATTATTTTCCAACAATTCACATCTTTATCTCTTCCATTTTTTCAATTTTTTATCCCAAACACACCCATAGATAATATCCCAAAAATTACTTGCCACAAAAAATGGATTCTGGTAAACAATCCCAAAACATCTCTAAAAAAGGTGGGTATATTAAAGTTGTTGCACGTAAAAAATATATTAGACCTATTAACATAATTAAATATAATAATATATAATAAATTTTCAATATTAAAATAGATAATATAACATAATATTATGATAGAATATAGTGATAAGTATAAATTTAGAATAATATCATTAATTTTTTTATGGTGGTAATATATAGTTCTCTAAAAAATACAAAATTGGTTGGATATAAGAATGTGTATGAGACTATGGAATAGGTGCCCATAATGGTAAATACACTGAATGTTTAACATTAAGAATTAACTCAATCATCATTAGTACATGTCCTATGGGAATAATTTTGAATGCCTTGATACATATTCCTGAGAAGGAATGGGAATCATGCCAAATATTTGATCCAATTGATATGATTGTTTATAAGTGTTTCCTAGTAGAAGGAATAGGAATCTAGTTAACTATATCTACCAAGTGTTTTTATACAAGAATATTTCATTGTATTCAGTGATGATCATATTTTAACATACTTGACATGAACTATATTGGATTAGTTAGCTGAAGTCATGACCAATAAACATGCATGGATAGAGAATGTTGATGATATGAAAAATGATGTAAAAATTTAAGTCTATTTACGATGACAAGAACCTCCATCATTAAAAAAATAGAAAATCCATTATTATTTGAGAAATGGAGAACATAGTATTGAAATATATTCATCACTCTTGAAATTAATTAAATAGAGAATATTTTCATAGTACGTTATCATATCATGGTTTATAAAAATTAATGGTGTTCATTTATTAAAAACACCAAGGTTTTGGAGGAAATATATAACATTGAGTGGATGGATTTTATGGTAATTTTATTTGATAAATATTTTTTCAAATGATTCATGATTATATATGGCTAGTAAATTCATTATTATAACATATTTTTAATGGGAAATAATATTATATTTGTGGATAATTTTACTAGAATATCATTTTATGTTATAAAAATATATATGTAATCCTTGTAATAAGGTTTTCAATTTCATTAATGGGGTGAGAAAATCATAAGTGGGGAACTAGTCACCCAATATTTATCATAATATGAGGCTAGGATATCATGTTCTATCAAGATATAATAAATTATATTCAAATAGAAGGAATTTAAGATTAGAATATGATTAATGAAAAAACATTAATAAAAAAGTTATAAGTGAAATAATATAATGTGAGACATTTAAATATATGATACTGGTGTAATAAAACACCCTTAAAGATTCTTAAAATGAATATGATTTCTATTGATGTTTGTAGAAAAGGTCAGCATGCTCATGAATGTGTGGGCGTGGTAGAAGTTATAAATGTATTGTACATTAAATATATGTATATGGGGAACCATTTGAACCAATTCTCAAAACATCATAGGAAATTACTATAGAATTTCCCATTGTGAGAACACTAAGTCTATACAATCATTTTAGTAAAATTTGTAATTCAAAATTATTATGTGGAAATTACATTGATCAAAACATAAATATTGGATAATTCTTTATTCAATTATGGTTACTCAATCTTTTATACCTCTCTTTATTTTTTGTAAAGATAAATATTTTTCAAGCATGCTATGAATATTTTTATTAATTAATATGAAGATAAAAAAATATTATTTCAATGATGATATTTTATTTACTCCCTAATATTATTTATGGACATACCCTATTGGAAAATTTTATTATTATTCCTGTTATAGGAATTTGTACAATTTTTGGTATTCCTTGAATTTAAATTTATAATATAAAAAATATTATATGGGAATCAGATCACAAATTTGGCAAAAGATGATTAATTATATGTTTTTATAATAGATAAATTTCTATATTAATCATGCATCGATCCACTCCTAGTACCTCATGATATGATGATTCCTGTAGAAGAAGAAAAGAAAAAACATATTGATGGGAAAGATAAATATAGGAAGGACAATGTTATGGTTGTGAAAGATTACGTTGATGTGTTCCATGATTAAAGTCATAGATATCCACCTAAGTATGAAGTTGATTTTTCAATTGAAATAATCCTAATGTGAAGGCAATATCTATGCATCCATGAATAGTGGCCTCACTGGAGTCAATGTAGTTAATGAAACTCTAGTGGAAGTTCCATGATGAAGGATTCCTATTTCTAAGATTTTATCATTAAGATGATCGTATACTATTAATTAAAGATAATGATTGGCCTATGAAATAGTGAATTTATTACCATGAAATTATTTCAAATACTTTGATGAAAATGTATCATATGCCTAATATGGATGACTTATTTGATCATCATTGCGGATCATAATGTTTTTTCAAATATTGATCTGAATTTTAGTTATAATCAATTATGAGTGATGATGGAATCTATTCCATATAAATTATATTATATGTTGTATGGACATTATTAGTTAATAGTAATTACTTTTTTTACAATAATTCATATATTGTTTTAAAGATATGATGATAGAATATTCCATGTAATATAATGAAAATTTCATAATTTTATTTGTTGATAATAGCTTGGTATATGCCAAAAGTAATGAAAGGAATATAAGGCTTTTAGAAATCATTCCTATGACTTATAGAAATAAATAAGTTATAAAATAAATTTAGAATTTTTGAATTCTTTGTTCCATATGTTAATCTTTTATATACAATTTTTCTTAAGGATGAAATGTTAATTGATCATTCAATGTTAAATAAAGTAAATGAATGTATTTTACAAATACACATAACCAATGTATGAACATTCCTTATATTAGTATGTTATTATAATGTATTTGTTCAAAAAATCCTAATTACAAAAAAAACTAACCTTTTATTCATATAAAAGTGTTAGGTTCTTATAGATTAAATAATGTTATGAAAACTCTAAAGAGTTATGGAAAAGGTTGATCAATGAACTATTGTTTAAATTATAATCTAGAGGGGATACATTTGTGATATATGGTGAAAAATCATATAAAGGGATTGTTTTCATCCTTCTAAAGAATGATAACGCCGTTATCTATGACTCAATGTAGTGAAAGATCCATTAATGTAAATATCAAAACCATTCTCTGGAGATATTAGTATTAATTGTTTCCTTGATATTGTTGAGAAAATATGTCTATGGTTAAAAATCGTGAGATATATACATATCACAAGGGCTTGAAATACATATTTTAAAAATAAATAGCACAAAATGAGTCATAAGAGATGTTTAGAGCGATAAACAGATAAGTATTTCATAATACACTACCACTATAGGATGGATAGTAAGGTAGTGGATGTGTTTATTTAAAAAGATCATAAAAATATGACTAAGATATCAATTTATGAGTTTTATATATTTATGGAATTAAAATATTTGTATACTGAAATTCATTATGAGGGTAAATAACAACCCTTTTATATATGATTTGTAACGACCCAATGTTTTTCAATGGAAATTACCTTGTAATAAAAATGACATAAAATAACATGAAAACACAACATAATGAACTACTATGTGCTAAGTGACCCTTAAACATAAGTTTGTCTGTCTGTGTTTGGAATTTCTAAAATCTGACATACACGGTTGTGTTTAAGATGATTTTTGGGGTCCAATAAGAAAACTGTTAATTTTTGGTAAATAGTAACATACCGTTATGAAATGTAACCTACCCTTATAAATAGTAATATAAACCGTATGAATAGTAAATATTCAAAAATAAGATTAACCTTATCCATGAATAATTAAATAAAATTTAGGCATCTTAGAAAGTGACAATTTGACCATATTAAATGTTTCGGTATTTTTGTGAGTCATAAATGATTAATTACAATTAATTTAAAAATTTAAAAGAGAATTTATTTTCATAATATATGTTAATAAAAAAAATCTATGTCTTATAGTTTTTAGATAATTTTATAAGACCCATCATAATTTTTGAAAGTAGTATAAAATCAGTTTTAATTTTAAAAACTATATTTTTCAAGTAAATTATGATTTAAATTAAATATTAAATTAAACATATTTAGAAAATTATATTGGAAAAATGGAATTAATTTTTGGATTTTAACGGTTGAAATTTGGATGGAGTGAAATTTTGGTATTTTTCTGAAATACATGAATTATTAATGAATAATGAAATACTGTAATTTACAAAAATAAGCTAAATAAGATAATTATAGAGTCATTTGTGAATTTCTACTAATGTATGCCCACTTGGTTCAGGATTACATTATAAAATTACTATTATTGGTAATGTAAGACTCACTATTACTTTTCTTTTGGAAAAATAATAAATTAAGGAATTTTATATTATGATAACCCCTCTCCCCTCTACTATAAATACCACCCTTCACTGCATCATTTACCCAGACCTCTCAAGCTTCAATCCATCTCTAAAAACTACCCAAGAATCTTCCCTAGCCCCTAAACCACGTCCACGATCTTCTAGTCTCATCCAAAGGCCAAACATAGGCCCCTTAAGAAGGATCTCAAGAGGAGGATTGAAGAGGTAATTTCTCTCCTTCTTATCCTTTTAAGTCCCTTTAAATTTCAAGTTCTTTTTTATTCTCTCCCCACCTATATTTGTTCAAATGGTACGATAACTATAGTATCAAACATATAATATACATTTATGATACTAATGGTATATTATATCATCCCACCACCTTTCTCCTCTTCTTTTTATTTTATAAAAAAACGCTGTTTAGGAGGTGTTGACCTATCACCTTCAAGAACAACATGTTTTCTTCATCCATTTCTACCTTTAGATCTGTTCATGAAACATTTTTTTGGGTTGAACCAGAATATGTTATATTTATTTTTCCTAATTAATGTTTTGTATCTAATTTGTTTATATATTACTAAATGAGTAAACAAACCAAGTTCGTTGTTGTCAAAAAACCGCCAAAATTAACCAAAACGATCGTCAATAAATTCATATCTAATGATTCATCCACATGGTATATTATATAATTCATTATAAGATCATTAAAACTCGTTTAATATCATTAATGACATGTAATATCAGTTTTGGATGTTTACCCATGTTCTACCCGAACTTCTATTTATGAATACAAGTGAACTGCTTAATAAAACTATAAAAACAAACATTTTTTAATAATGTTTTTAACTCCTATAACTCATCAAAAGTCCAATATAAAAAAAATAATGTAAAAAAAACTTTTAGATTTATAAAAGGCTTTGGAGTTTCTAATTAATGAATATAATGTCATTATACAGGACATTAATGTGAAGGAAGCGTTCAGATATAAGGTATGGAAAAAATCTCGAACCAAATTTTCTTTCTTCGGGTTCTCCCTCTTTCACTCCAAATTCAGTATGGTCACTATATAAACATTATTATTTCATCATTATCCTACATTTTTTGGGATATAAATGTTTTCTACAAAAGATTATTTCAAACATAATGTTTTCCAAAAGAACTCTTCTTTTAATAACTCACCTTTTACCTCTCATTCATGGTTTATGGTTCTTGTATCATGTATGTTGTTCCCTCTATCTCTTGGGAACCCAATGTTTATTATTGTAATCTTATGTGATGAAACCGATTCCATTCCTTGGGTTACTGATTTCTATTATTGATATATGTTCTATGTTGCATTCATGATAATGATAATGTTATGATGTGACGGGTGCACCCGAAATTATATAGCGTAATTTGAAAGTTTGAATGTGACGGGTGAGCCTGGAATTATACAGTGCTCCAATGCATTGGGTAAAGTGATGAATTTAATGAGTAAATTTGAAATTATGTGAAAAATATGATATCTTTGTTGACAGGTATGTTTGGTAGTTAACCACTAATGCATGATGTTTCATTTTTATGCATTTCCACACTTCAAGTCTTATATTTATGCTTCCTCTTATGTTCATGATCCTTTACCTATGTTTTGGATATACTCACCCCATGCTATATTGTTCTTATCTATACCCTTTTTGGGATTCTAGATCACCCTTTTGGATGTATATCCTCTGGTGACTACATGTACAATGGAGAGTTCAAGTGCCAAAATGAAGCTAATGAAGAAGAAATTGAATAAATGTTCCTGATCGATGTTGTTATTGTTTGGTATTGTCCTAGTTTTCCCAAGAAACTATACTTTTGGATCCACTATGAGTAATAATATTATTTTATTTATCTTTAAAATGATTAAATAGTAATGTAATTGAAATATAGGTCTCTATAGTTTTCATTAGAATAAAGTTTTAGTTAATTTGAAAATTAGGATAAGTGAACCCTAGGGAAAACCTCTAGCATTAGAGTAAGTAAAAATATGAACACAATAATATTTGCATAGGGATCCCATATGTTAAGATTTAAGTATAAATTGTGAAAATTAAAATGTTTTTTATTCATGACATATTGACTTGTGTTTTGATCTAAATTTTTCTATTTTTGAAAATGGTGGGAACATGGAGAAACCAGGCCAACAAATCATGTGAGGGCCAATGTAATGATTTCCCGAAAGACATCCCCAATGATTTGGGAGTTGGAGTTCAAAACATCATAGCGATGATTTCCCAATTATCTCAGGTTATGAATAATAACCATAATAATGGGGAATGTCCACTTTCACCAAAGGGAGAGAAATTGGCTATCAAATATTTTATGATGCAATGACCACCGACGTTTAGTGGATCTTCTGATCCACTAGTTACGAAATAGTGGTAAACTCCATGGAGAAGATATTTTGTGTTCTTCACTATTCTGAGATGAAGAATTTGACACTAACCATTTATCATCTAGATGGAGAGGCTAATCAATGGTGGGATTTGATTAAGAACATAAATCCAAGTGTTGAAATTGTAAAGATGGAATGGGAAGACTTTGAGATAATGTTTCATAACAATTTTTTCCAAAGGAATATTGGCACAAAGATGGAGAGAGAATTCATAGAGCTCAAGAAAAAAAAAGTAGAATCTCTCACAACCTATGAAGTGAATTTTACCAGGCTTTAAAGGTACACTTTAGGTTTTGTTATCAACGATGATAGCAAAATTGATAGTTTATTTAGTGGATTAAAACCTCACCTTTGAAAGGCTATTGAAATTCGAGACTTTGGGAGTAAGGGAGAAGTTTTTTTGTGTGCTCTCAAAGGGGATATGGAGTTTGTAGAATCGTCACATGGCTATGGTGATAAGAAACGGAAGATGGAGTTTCAAGCTCATGGATCTAACGACAAAGGTGGGTGGAAAACCGAACGACCCACATGCAAAAAATGTGGGAAGTTTCACTATGGTAACTACCTTAATGTGATGGGGAAATTCTTAAAGTCTGGGAAAGAAGGACACCATTCTCAAGAGTTTAGAAAAGACATGAAAATGAATGAAAATGTAACTGAAGAATGGAGAGAACCACAAATGGTGCAATTCTAATATTATTGGGAGCTAGGGAACTATAAATGCCAGCACACTAAACCTCAAGTTCTAGATGGTAACTAGCGTGAGAAACCACCAAATCCAATGGAACAAGGGAATTTTTAAGCCATCACTACTTCAGAAGTGGAGCACAATAATGAAATCATAAAACGTACACTTTTTATTCAGTCATGTGCGGAAAAAATTCTTATTTGATTTTGGGTTTACAAATTCTTTTATATCATACAAGATTTGTATAAATATAGAATCGAATCCCGGAAACCTTGTTGTAGATATATCTATAAAAACACCAGGTGTTGCATTCATTCAAACCCAAGTGTTTCACTCTTCTTCTATTAGCGTATGTGGGAAGATTCTTCCAAGGAATCTCGTAATACTTCCCTTGGTAAAATTTGATGCTATAATGGGAACAAATTAGCTCTCGTTATATAGAGCACATATAAACTATAAGGAAAAGGAATTATCATTTCAAATTCTGAACCCTCCCATGCTCCTCTACAAATTCAAGGATGATCATGAATTTCCTTTTAAAAATCCTTCAATAGTGTCAGTGTTGATTCCCTATGAATAATAATACCTCTCCCAAATGGTTTAGTGAAAGGAAGGTACCAACCTTTCCAAAATGCCCATCACTAGGGAATAAAGTGATGTCTTTCCCAAAGAGTTACCCAGAATTCCCTTGGACTGTGGGATAGAGTTATCAATAACTAATACCTGGAGCTACTCTATATCAAATTGTCCCTATAGGTTGGATTCTATCGAACTGGAGGAGTTAAAGAAGAAATTTCAAGAGCATCTAGACAAAGGTTTCATGTGTCCCAGTGAATCACCTTGGCGTTCGCCAGTGCTCTTTGTTTGGAAGAATGATGGAACAGTGCAGGTGGGAATCAATTATCGAGAACTAAACATTATCTCTATGAAGAACAAGAATCCTATTACAATGATTGATGACTTGTTTGACAATTTAAGCCGAGCTCAATACTTCTCATATGTGGATCATCATTCTGGATATCATCAGCTATATGTGAAGAAGGATGATATTTAGTAGACGACCTTCTATATAAGGAATGGGCTCTATGAGTTTCTATTTATACCCTTCAGACTTACTAATGCACATGCAATTTTAATGGATTTGATTAATAGAGTCTTTAGACATTACCTCGACAAATTTCATGCAGTTTTTATTAATGATATTCTCATCTACTCCACTATAAAGGAGGAACATGATGAACATATAAGACTTCTATCGGCGATATTGAGAAATGAGAAGTCATACGCCATGTTTAGAAAGTGTGAATTTTGGATGTAGCAAGTCATTTTCCCGGGTCAAGTCATCTCTAGTGATGGAATTTTTGTAGATCCTTCAATAAAAATAGAAATTGAGGAATGGGCCACACCCTCTAGTGTCATAACAATCTGTAGTTTTCTGGGATTAGTTGGGTACTACTGACGTTTTGTGAGAAACATCTCATGATTATAAAGCCTTCTAATTATGTTAATAGGGAAAGGGTTAAAGTATGTGTGGACAGAACAATGTAAGGGATGCTTCAAAAACTAAAGAGAAGGTTGATTACTAAACCTCTACTCAGACTTCCAAAAAGTGGAGAAAGTTTTGTGATATACAGTGATGCTTCAATGAAAGGAATGGGTTTTTTACTCATGAAAAATGATAATGTGAAAGCCTATGCCCCACGGCAGTTGAAGATCTATGAGCGGAACTACCCGAATCATGATCTAGAGTTGGAATCAATTATTGTTGCCTTGAAAATCTGGCGGAACTACATTTTTGGTGAGAAGTGTCACACATACACTGACCACAAGAGCCTAAATTATATATTCACAGAAAAGGAGCTAAATATGCATCAATGGAGATGGTTAGAGATAATCAAGGATTACAGTTTTTCTATTCACTATCATCTTTGAAAGTCGAACAAGGTAGCTGATGCCCTAAGTAGAAAAGAACCTACTACTCTATCCATGTAACGGATTTAGAAAGACCCTATCTTTTTGGATATGCAATGAATGGATTTAGAAATCATAATAGTAGGGGATACATCCTACCTTGGCCAAATGATTTCACAACCATCCATCCAAGGGATGAAAAAGGAAGCAGAAAGCGATGATGTAGAGATATAAAAAAGTGTGAATGTAGTAAAGGAAGGGAAGCTGAAGAAGTTCCATATTGATGACGATGGTGTGATTCTTTTTGAAATGCAGCTTTTTTGTGCCTTCATCACTTGGGAGAAATAAAGAGATATTGGAAAATTCACACAGCTCAGTATTCTCTATACATTCTAGTAGCACAAATATGTATCATGATCTCCAAGAACACTTCTTGTGGGATGACATGAAGAAGGATATTGCAGAATATATATCATGGTTCATGGTATGTCAGCATGTCAAAAAGGAGCTACAAAAGTCCAAATGGATGATGCACCCATTTCATATACCCATGTGGAAATGGGAAAATGTTACAATGGACTTTGTAAAAGGTCTCCGAAAGATGTCAACGGGAAATAATTTGATATGTGTTGTGGTTGATCGACTCACCAAGACTTCCCATTTTATCTCTATTCAGGAAGATCTATCGCTTTAACAACATTCATAGATATACGTGAAGAATGTGGTGATACTGCATGGTGTTCCACTCTCAATTGTCTCTAATAGTGATCCAAGTTTCACATATAAATCTTGGAGGAGCCTTCAATGTTCTTTGAGTACTGAATTAAATTTCATCACGACATATCACCCCCAAACTGATGACCAATCTGAAAGAACTATTCATACGCATGAAGATATGCTCAAAGCCTGCTATGTAGAATTAAAAGGTGGATGGGATAAGAATATCCCATTGGTTGAGTTCTCATACAAAAATAGCTTCCACTCTTGTATTCAGATGGCTCCATATGAAGACTTGTATAGAAAGCGATGTAGAACTCCAATATGTTGGGATTATGTTGGAGAAAGAAAGAAACATGGACCCAATTTTGTGCAAGAAATGACATATAAGGTTCAAGTCAGCTAGAAAAACATAAAAGATGCTTAGAGTCGGAAAAATAGATATGTTGACAACTTTCGAATGGATTTAGAGTTCGACGTTTGAGATAAATTCTTCCTTCGAATATATCCATGGAAGAGAGTCAAGTGATTTTGAAAGAAAGGGAAGCTAATCCCAAGCTACATGGGTCCCATTGAAATCCTTGATCGTATAGGACCTGTGGACTATCGTCATGCACTTAAACAATATATGTCTTAGGTTTATGGTGTTTTTCACAAATCACGGCTGAATAAGTACATACCTGATATCTCACGTGTACTAAAAATAGAGATGGTATAGCTGGAACATGATCTCTCTTATGAGGAGCAGCCAATAGAGATTCTAGGCCAGATCGATAAGGTACTACATAAAAAGGAAAACCACCTTGTCAATGTTTTTTGGAGGAACCATAATTTTGAAGAAGCTACTTGGGAACTTGACTAGGTGATGAAGGAGAAGTACCCTCACCTGTATGTCTAAAGTGAAATTCAGGGGGTGAAATTTCTTAAGCGGGAAGAATGTAATGATCCAAAGTTTTTCAATGGAAATTCACCTCTTATCAAAATGCCGTAAAATCACATGAAAAAAACACATAATGAACTACTAAGATCTAAGAGACCATTAAATATAAGTTTTGCACTTATGTGTTTGGAATTCCAAAAATCTGACACACACGGTTGTTTTCAAGATGATTTTTGGGGTCCAATAAGAAAAACATAATTTTTGTTGGATAATCACCAAAACGTATGAATAGTAACCTACCCTTATAAAAAGTATTATGAATATTAAATAATCCAAAATAAGAGTATCCTTACCCATGAATAATGAAATAAAATTTAGGCTTCGTAGAAAGTGACAATTTGACCATAGTAAACATTTTGGTATTTTTGTGAGTCATAAATAAAGAATTATAATTAATTAATTAATTCAAAAGAAAGTTTATTTTCATAAAATGTGTTCATAAATTAAAAAATATGTTTCTTATAGTTTTTAGATAGTTTTATATGACCCTACATAATTTTTTAATCATTATAAAATCGGTTTTATTTTTAAAAACTGTATTTTTCAGGTAAATTGTAATTTTATTTAAATATTAAATTAATCATATTTAGAAATTTATTTCTGAAAAAAGGAATTAATTTTTAGATTCTACATGTCCAAAAATGGTTGGGGTGAAATTTTGGTATTTTTCTGAAATACTTGAATTTTTTATGAATTGAGACATACAGTAATTTACAAAAAGAAGCTAAATAAGTTATTTATAGAGTCATGTGTGATGTTCTGCTGATGTAGGCCCACATGGTTCAGGGTTACAATATAAAATTATTATTCTTAGTCCTGGAAGACTCAATATACCTTTTCTTGTGGAGAAATAACAAATTAATTAATTTTATATTAAGAAAACCCCTCTCCCCTGCACTATAAATACCACCCTTCACTCCCTCATTTCCTCACACCACTCAAGCATCAAGCCTTATCTAAACTCTTTACAAGAATCTTCCCTAGCCCCTCCACCACGTCCAAGAGCTTCTGGTTTCATCAAAAGACCATGATTAGGCCCCTTAAGGAGGATCTCAGGAGGAGGATTCAAGATGTAATTTCTCTCCTTCTTTTCCTATTTATTCACTTTCAATTTAATGTTATTTTCTTATTCTCTCCCCACCTATCATTTTACAAATGGTATGGTAACTCCAGTATCATTTATATACTGTAATTTTATGATACTAATTTGATATCATATCATCCAACCTCCTTTCTCCTATTCTTTTTATTTTATAAAAGATAATGTTGTTAGTGAGGTGTTGATCTATCACCATCAAGAACAACAAGTTTTCTTTTTCCATTTCAACCTTTAGATCTAGACATGAAACCATTATTATGGTTGAACCGGAATATTTTATATTCATTATTTCTTAATTAATTTTCTGGAACTAACTTATGTACATAATACTAAATGAGTAGAGAAAAAAAGTTCGTTGTGGTCGAAAAACCGCCCAAATTAACCATAACGATCATCAATAAAGTCACATATGATGATTCTTCAACATGGAATATTAAATAATTCACTATAATATCATTCGAAATACTTTCATATCATTATTAAAATGTAATACCAGTTCGGGATGTTTACCCATGATCTACCTAAACATCAACTTATGAATACAAGTGAACCGCTCAAGAAAACCGTAAAAACAAACATTCCCCAACAGTGATCTAAAATCCAATAAATCATCAAAAGGCACATAAAATAACACAATGAAACCAAAATTAAACATTTAAATTTTAAAAAATTCTTTAATTTCTAATTAATGAATATAATTTCATTATACATGACATTAAATTGAAGGAAGCGTTCAGATATAAGGTAAGGGGAAAATGTCGAACCCAATTTTCAGTCTTTGGGTTCTCCATCTTTCACTCCGAATTTGGTATGGTCACTCATAAAAAATCAATTTTTCATCATTATCACACCTTTTATGGGATATAAATGTTATTTACTAAAGTTTATGTCAAATAAAATGTCTTCCAAAATAACACTTCTTTTAAGAACTCACCTTTTACATCTCATTCAAGGATGATGGTTCTTGTATCAAGTATGTTGTTCCCTCTTTCTTTTGGGAACACAAAGTTTATGAATTTGTTCTTATGGGATGAAACCCATTCCTTTCCATTGGTTATTTATGTTTGTCATTGATATATGATCTATGTGGCATGCATGATAATGATAATGTTATGATGTGACGGGTGCGCCAGAATTATATAGCGTAATATGAATGTTTGAATGTGATGGGTGAGCCCAGAATTATACAGTGCTCTAATGAATTGGTTAAAGTGATGAATCTCAGTTGTAAATGTAAAATGATGTGAACAATATTTTATCTTTTTTCACAAGAATTTGTGGTAGTTAACAACTAAGACATGATGTTTCGTTTTTATGCATTTCCACATTTAAAGTCCTATATTATGCCTCCTCTTAGGTTCATGATCCTTTGACAATGTGTTTATTATTCATAATGCATGAAATATTGTTCTTATCTATCCTCATAATGGGCTTCTAGATCAAACTATTTTATGTATATCCTTAGGTGATTACATGTTCTAGGGAGATATCAAGTGCCAGTAAGAAGCTAATGAAGAAAAAATTTAGTAAATGTTAATGCTCGGTGTTATAATTGTTATGTATTGTCCAAGTTTTCCCCAGAAACTAAATCATTGGATCCTCTATGTGTAATACTATTATGTTTCTTATCTTTAAAATGATTTAATAGTAATGTTATTAAAGGTTTGTTTGATCTATGATGTCAAATACATTTTTATCAATATATATGAAAAATTAAATTCATTCATACAGGGGTTTTAAAAAAATCATTGATGCCAATAATTAAAAAAATTAGATTTTGTTTATGAAGATGGTTTGCAGAAATCTGGATAGAGTTTGTGTGTTATATCCATGTCTGGTATAAAGAGAGAATAATTTTATGAATTTCATAGTAATGATTTCTCCTTATATCCCATTAGAAAAAAAGTATCTGGATTTGAATGAACATCAGGGGGGAATATAAAATGGGAAATTTAATACTATATTCCAAATTCATGGTATGTCAAAGGGAAAAGGTATAATTGAAACATCTTAAAGGATTCATGAGACCACTACCTATTATTTTGTGGAAATAGGATAACATTACAATGTATATTGTCACTATATTTTAATGGACCCCTACAAATTAAGATTCCATATGGATTATTATTCAAATAATTAAAAAGTTTCCATATTTCATCATTGTAAGGGAATATCTACCTCTTGATCACCTTTCATTTGTAAATATTAATATAGATTATATATTTCATGTAATTCCTAATTTGATTATATCTAATAGTCATCCACAGATTATATTGAAATTATAGAAGAGTCTTTATATGGATATTTACATAGAGTTACTTTTGGTCACTACATATCATCCTTAAACTGATGTGAAGTATGGAAGGACTATTCATCAATTAGAATAGATGTTGACATTAGGCTCAATTTACATTCAATGTATGGGGGATTATAATATTAATTTTATATAATACTAATATAAAAATATATAAAATTCATGTATTCAAATGGAACCATATGAATCATTTTATTAAAATAGGTGTCATACTCCATCTTTTGGGATGGATATGGGGAATTCAATCTTATGGGCCCTAATTATGTTGAAGAGATTATGGTGAAATTGCAGAATATTAATAATATTACAAATGAATATCAAAGATAAAATAATATTATCATAACAATATAATGAAAAATTTATAATTTATAGTGGAAAATCATGTTATCATTAAGGAATATATATATGTGACATATAATTTTCGAAGATAATGGTAACTAAGAACTTTTTATATCGATCATTTTTAAATACCCTTCTATAGTAATCAATATCTAATATTTTCTTTAGTAAACTGAAATATGATATCATATATCACATCCTAAAGGAATAAATAGTTTATTACACATTCAAGGATTATTTGTTCATATCCTTAGGAAGGAATGAAAATAAGGGTGATATTTTATTACTATTAAAGGTTATATATAGAATAATACATCATTATTAATTAAGGAATAATCAATAGTAAAATTTAAATAACTGAAAATGCATGTCATTTAATCAATATCTTGATAATGAAAATTAATATGGAAGGAACAAATTTTGATAAAATAATGCCATATAAATAACCACATGATATTTAAACTAATTCATGGGTATCGTAATGAATAATATAATAACATAGAAATCAATAAATTATTTTGTAATGATGTAATTCAGAATTCTGAATAACATGAACTTATCTTCAATGACTCAGTCATGAAATCAGGCATAAATGGGTAGGGAATCATCCAAAAACCTAAACAATATTTTTCTCATGAGACTTATTGAAGCATCAAGGGGCTATATAACTTCGGTTCCCAACTCTCACTTTTAATTTTCAATTCATCCATCATTTGAATAAATAATACAACATATTCAACAGTCCATTTACAAGTTGAATACAAATTGGAAGAAGTAGAATATTGACTAATAGTATTTTCCCAAGAAAAAGTGATAATAAAATATATAGAGAATTAATAATGATGATATTATTATATTATATTATTAGTAGAGAATAAAATGGATATTTCCATTGAGAAATATAAATTTCATAAAAAGAACTTTAAAAAATTATTTTTGAAATCTCTCATTACAGTTTGAAATTCACATTCATAAACAAAAACATTTCATACTATTTGGGCGACATTTTTTCATATAGTACAAAGTAAAAATTTAATGTATGTTTCAATATATATAATAGTTACAATTATGGGAAATTCCATTCATACAAATTACGTTGAAACTAATATTATTTAACATTTTTTGTAAAATGTAAATAAGCACATTATTTGGAAAATGATTAAATGATTACTTTTAAAAATGTTAAATATACTATCATGGGTAACAATTAATTTAAATTTTTATAAATGTATATTTATCCCCTGTTTAAAAAATTATATAAAACATGAACATTTAATGAAAATACTTTCATCTAAAGAAAAATTAAAATATATTTTTCATATAATTATTTTTTGATATTTCGAGACTATAATAGAAGAAAATGAAGGTAAACCATATAATTTTAATATATAAGTAGACTAATAGACAATATTTCGGTTTTGTGATAGTAATATAACATAATTCTCCCAAGATTGTATTTAATAAAGTCAATTCTAAATAATGATGAGATTGTGAATTAAACCCTTACAGATAGCTGGGCATTTTGATCATATCCTCCATGAAATAAATAAATTCAAATGAAAAATTAATTTTCTTAAATTTAAATGGATTCATCATATAATATATCAATGTAGATGTACAAACACTTCATATAAGAATATAGGAATATAAACAATATATGTCCTAAGGAAAACAAATTGACTTAAAGATCCCTTATAATGATCGTAATATTAACATAAGAATTAATGAATGATATGGATATGTATAAAAAATTCAAATAACCACAAAAAATATTTAATAAAAAATCAATAAAACAAATTTAATTCGACACATAATATTGTCAAAATATAATCAATGAATAAGTGATATAATCCAATGATATAAAATAGAGTTATTAAACACCTACCACATTGAAACATTCAATAAAAATACTCATGTATAAAATAATTTTAATTGAAACATAAAATATGATGAATTGTGAAATAGATTTTATATAACTTGTAAAAGGGGAAAAATATCCCCCATATAAACAATATTAGGTCTATAAGATTAAAATATGTTTATAATGAATCAAAATCGAGAAAAAAATCCAATATCTCATGTCTGAATCATCATGTACATTCATAATATTTATAAATAATAAACCTAATATAATAATTTAATTTCGTAAGAAAAACATTCATCTATATTATTTTTTTTAATTTAATTCATGTTATACATTATTATATAGTCAATTAAGTTCACGTAAAATATTATGATGTTATTCAATTCATATATCTAAAATGAAATCAGTAATTTGACTGTGGTAAATGGGATCATAGTAATATAATATCAAAAGCAATAATCATGAAATTATTATAATTTTTAAAAATAAATTTTAAATTTTAAACGATCCATGAAATATGGTTAGGAAAAATGAACTACATTGTAATCATAATGATGGTAAGTCATGTGTATGCATGAGTAACATTTCCATATTTCAATTATACTGATGGAGATAACATAAAATTTACTTTATATATAAACAATCATAATTATAAAATAAATAACAATTTATTTCATTATATAAAATTATAAATATTATTCATGTGACATGTTTACTAAAAATTAATCACATTTCTTCCTTGAGGTGGTAATCTACACGTACTCAACAATGACGTTATAATTTTTAAATGAATATAAAGTTAATAAATTATATGATATATTTTAATTTATAATGAAAAATATTTCATGGATTTAAAAATATATATATATATATATATATATATATATTTGCAATAAATATTTAATTTCAACAATGAGTGGTGGTGATTGAAAATGAATTAAATTTGTTCTTGAGGTTCTAGTACATAGTACACATGAATGAAGGTCTCATTTCTAATTGGATGGTAGATGAGAGTGTATTTTTTATCCCATTAGCAAAGAAACATCGCATTATTTGGGAAAAAATATTTTATGATATTATAATGATTGAATGATATTTAATGGAGGTTGAATAATAAATAAAATAAAAATATGTGTTTATAATGATACCTCTTCTTCCAACAATCTATGTATATTTAAAAAAACCTTCTTATGGGAGTTTTATAATAAATACAAGGCCTATAAAACATTGTATGGAAATTAAATATGTTATTTGGGTAGTGATTATTAAAAAACTCTTTTAAAGTGGGATGAAAATAGGGGAGGAGGTTCCCTTTTAAATGAGACAGGAGCACTTTTGAAAATATTAAAAATATTAAATTGATATAAATTAATTCTAGTGGAAAATGATTACAAAATAATATATTTAAAATATATGATATCAATGCATCCAAAATTTAAAATCCAATTTGTTTCATGTTTATATTGGGGTGTTACTCTTATTTTTTTGTTTTCACCAACATTATCCCTTTTTTAAAATTAACATGATAAAACAGTAATTAGATTTTAAGGTCTAATAAAGATACTATAAAAGTGAATTTTTACAATAAATTCACTATATATGATAATTTAAACCATATACCAATCACATGGTGAATTATATGTTTTTATTAATTTTAAATCTTTTAATAAAGAATTATTTTTTTATAAAATTTCATAAATGATTTTTTGGATCTATTCAAATAGTTTGAGTTTGACGAAAAAATTACAGCAATTGAATTCATATATAATTATTTTTATAAGCAATAAATTTTTATATTTATTTAAAAAATTGTGTAAGAAAATAAATCATTCAATTTAAAATAATTTTGTTATTTTTTAAATCAGTTATTTAATTATTCTGTCAATTGATAAAATATCATATGAGTGTTACATTTAATTTTAAGGTATTATTTCATTAATATATTTTATAAATATATTATCATGATACTAATCAATTAACATTAAAATTGATATTTAGAATAAAAAAATATCTTTTTATCCTGGTCAAATAATATTATACTTATTAATATAAATAAATTGTTATTTTTTATATCAATTTTTATTACATAATTTAATGGTTAAAAAATGAAATATGTCACCATGGGGCCATATACATGAGATATGAATTTAAGTGATAGAAATTCACTCAAGAACTATGAGGAATACATGTGTTTTTAGACTATTTCATTATATTTTTTTACCATAGATATATGTTTTACCCTTTTACCATAATGATAATGTTTTAATATTTTTACTATTAAATATGGAAAAACATTTAGTTTACATTATTTATAATTATTTATTATCATGAATTAAAAAATAAAAACAATTATATCAAATAAAATCTCTTTAATTAAAAGAAATTAATTATAGTATTATCATACAAAACAAGATTAAAACAATTTTCTAAAGAATAAAATGCCTTCTATGTCTAATTGTATTTTGAAAATAAGATAAAGCATAATGTTTATTAATATGTAATTAATTGTTTCATTTATAACTAAATAAAGGGTATATTAATTTAGGATCAACATAAAAATATTATGGTGATTTTTTAAATAAATTAAATGAATGAAATTAAAATTTCATATTTACATACAGTTCACTGAAAAATAAATCATTTAAAAATTATGAAAAATTTGACCCTATGTTAACTTTGATATGGTACTTTTAAAAATTATGTTTTTTTATTATAATATTTATAAATTCTAATAAATTATTTATAATTCATCGGAAGAGAAGGCCAATAAAACCATTTTTATGTAACTGTATTTTGTATGAATATATTAGTTTTACTAAAACGTAACTTACTATTTACTATTATTAAATACATTATATAAATCATCTATACCAATTTTCATAATCTATTTAACCATATTTACACCTCCAATACATCGAAAAGTTTATATTAACAATATTTAAATAGTAGTTTTTTGTGGTCTATTTATGCTCGGTGTGGAGAGTTTTATTTGTTATCTAGTATAGGGCTATTTTATAATATTAGGTTGATAAATTATATTCACATTCAATAATTTTAATCCATGATTTTTTAATTTTTTATTTAAAGTCAAGGGTTTGATGTTTTAAAATTAAATTTTTTAAAAATTAAATCATAGAAGGGTTAATAAAAAAATATTCTTAAAAAGAGGGAAATAGAAATATAATGGTCACGTGGAATAAAACAAAACATATTTTCCAAATATATTATTATTTTTGGGAAGTAGGAAATATGGAAATGGAGGAAGACATTAACATCATAAGACTAATATAGATTGCTGTATAACATGATTAGGAGAAATTTAATGACCCAAAAAATTATAAATCAATGAGGGGTAAAAAGATGATCAATTAATCAAAATTCGTTATAATAAGGTAAAATATTTATTCGAAGAAAATTTTCCTATTTTTGAGGAATTTATTTACAATCATTACTAAAAAAACAATTAAATATACATTCATAATTTGTAAAATATCATATTTTAATAAATTTCCACCACAATCTAATGTTTTTATCCAAATAATGAGTATTCATGAATTATACTCAATGATTGGATCTCTAAAATCGACACATAATGTATAACATAAACCAAAAAATAATAAAAAGATATTCTATTATTTTAAATAATAAAACATCATAATGTAAGATAATACCTAATATTATTAAACGTATGTATAAGAAAATAATATATTAAATTAGAAATTTCATCAATAAATCCAAAGGTTTAACATAGATCATTCAATAAATAAATAACCATTTTATCCCCAGCAACCACAATAACCACAAAAATAAATAAAATTATAACCAAAAAGTATATATCATACCCTTTATCTTACCTCTCCAAAAATATATAAATGTATTATTATGTATTTCATTATGCTAATCCAAATTTTTATATATTCCTCAAAATAATAAAATATCCCCTAAATTATCATTAACCACATTAAAATACCAAAAATTAAAAAAAAAGATTCAATAATATTCTTCTCAAAATTATGATAATATTAATCTATCAAATCATTCATGTAGAAAATTTTCATAAAAACCAGGATATCACATATTCCAGTAGAAGGTATTGCACCCATGTTTCCCTTCAATTGATCGTTCAGCCCTCGCTGCATTTCCGGATGTGATGAGTTATCAATCATGATGTGGTTTTTTTATTTTATTAAAATATTTCTCCAATAATATTATCTAAAATATGATGAACATGCTCAAAAAATCATTTGTCATCAAATCATAATTTAACCACTAAGAATTCATTGCGGCAAATTTTTAACGGAATAATAAGTAATATAAAACCCAAGGGTTGTGTTACATAAAGGTTTTAAAAATTTTCATTAATCATCTCAAAATCCCATTAAAAACATCAATATGTGTTTCTAGGCCTTTATAGTTATGATGATTTATAGAATTTTCGAACAATGACCTTTTGATTAATATAGGTCCTCAATGGTTACTATCTATTCTAATCCTTCAGAGTGATTTGTAATTAAAATATGCATTAATCCATGAATAATCCCCAGGATTATCAAACTCAGTGGACAGTAATCCAACACTCACTATGAACCAGAATGATGTCTAAGATATTCTATATCCAACTCTATTGGGGGCTATTACCCCATGATGCATCTATAAAAAACCTGTATCCACTCTTACTATCTTGACAATGATATATTTTAATGAAAGACACATAATATCTATATTACCAAAACATTAAGATACTTCCTTTTTTATATAATTAGCATCAAATTAAGTCATATGTTTATATTCTGCAATCCATGTTTTAAAAAATCTAATTATCAAATATTCTAAATTTCCTTCTCAGATACAAACTGTAAAGACACCAACTCCAATATCTCGAGTCTGGTGTTTACTTTATTAAATTGGGATAAGACATGATAGTTTTCATCCAAAAGTACATAATAGTTTAGTAGTATTGGGATAATAGATATATACATGAATATCACATTACATTTATAAACATAAAATACAACATTTTTATCTAAATTTTATGCATCCTTGAAAAAATTCATATAGTCTTTCCCCATAACCATGGGAAAAGAGAAAAATGACTTGAGAGCTCACATGAAATGTAAGGGTTATGTACAGTGGAATTTATCATGACTAAATAAGAACGAATCAATAAATAAAGGTAAATAACTGAAAACATGTGTACTTTAATCTCTAACATCAGCATGAAGATTAATAAGATAAGATTAAGTGTCGATCAAATAATGGTATATAAATAATCACATAATCAAGAATCATTTCCATGGATATCAAAACTAAAAGAATAATTTCATAACATCAATTAATGATTTTAAAAAGATAGAACTCATAATGATGAATGTCACAAAGATTCTACTAATTTTTTTCCCAAAAAATCATACATAAATGGGTAAGGAATCATCCAAAAACCCAAAATGGTTTTTCTAATAAGACTAATCGATTCATTAAGGTACTATATAATTTTAGACCTCATAAAATACTTAACAAGTCAAATGAATTTATTATATGAAAATATAATAAATCATTAAACATCATTCCTTACTCCATTGTTATTCGTATAAGAGGAAGTATCTTATAGAATGATAATACATTCCCATGTTAAAGTGATTATTGTCACGATGCATCCCACGTGGCTCGAACATGACTACACCAAGCTCGCCTTCCATAGGCCAGGGGTTGGTGACTAGCACATGAAGGCTTTTCACGAACAAGGAGGGAATTTCCTTAGATATCTATAAACATTAAAAAAGGGAAACTGAAGTAAACAACAAACAAAAGTAATGTATAAAAATGAGAGTAATGTATAACCCCAGTTACAACTGTAAACTGAAATAAATGGGATATAATATAAGCCATAGATTCTAAACAGAATGTAAGTAGTTGTGAATCTGTCATGCAGCTCTACGTGGAGGGTAGTAGCTATAAATCTGGAGTCGAAGAATAGTAACTTGACTTCCCAAGTCGTACCAAGTTCCAAAAAGTCCCAAACATCCCAAGTCTGCCTCGAAGCATCAGTATTCTTCACCAGACCGACACGTGCGGGCGGAGCCCATGAATGGGTGAGTATAAAAACTCAATAGGGGACCCTGAGACCCCTGATGGTCTCTATGTAATCCAAAATGGAAAACATCACATGAAATAACAAAAAGATAATATCATAAGAATAATCTAAATCATGAGGCACAAAGAAACATAAACAACTCACTCTAACGGTATTACTTCAAGGATATTGGGATAGGGATAACTAGTTGTAAAGCTAGATCACCCTATCCATAGTAACTCTACTACTGACCCATAATTGTTACTATATGAAGAACCATATTAGTCACTAGATGCTGACCCATATTGGTCGCTGGTGCTGAACTATATCGGTCACTGGTGATGAATCGTATTGGTCGCTGGTGCAGACCCGTTTTAGTCACCGGTTCAGATCCGTATTGGTCGCTGGTACAGAGGTATGAATGATTATTCGTACATCTAGATCATCCCACTCTAGATTTTCTGATCTGACCCTTATTGGTCTCTCTTTTTCTTCATTTCACAACCAACCACTATATTCCCGCATGAAGCACACCTGATTTAAGAAAGACTCTACAACTCAAGCCACGGATAATTTTTCAACTGGTACTATGTTTTGCAAAAAGTATACCCAAGGGACCTCCCCATCATTGGGGTCCCAACGTGACAGAGGGTGTGTCGATCGGACACCTGTTCTGTTAGATATGGGAACTTTTTTAAAAAGGGACCGATTGGATTTAAGTCTAATCCAACCGATGTTGCACATCATACTATATCAAAACACACTTATATTATCTCCAAAGAACTGCCTTGTCATAAGAGACATCATGACAAAGAAGATGAGTCGATCAGACGACCTGTCTTTTAGTTACTAGCATTTTAGTGCTGAGGGCCCGGTTGGATTCTAAGTAAATCCAACCAGGCCATACTCCAACATTCTCCAAAACACTTATTGATTATCTAAAAAGAACTGTCTCACTCCACGGATCTCAACGGTGCAGAAGGATTTTCAAATGGACATCTGATTCACATGTTATGGCCAATTAAACGCTTTCGGGCCCGAGAGGGGTCCGGGTCTGGTCCGACCCGGTCAGACTGACCCCGCCTGGGCCAACCTGGTCTGGTTCTGCCCCGGTCCAACCCAAACTAGCATGTGCCTACCCGGTTGGGCTAGGTCGCGGACTAGCCTGCTCGCTGGCATGACCAGCATCGGGGTCACGCTGTCCCTAGCTCTGAAAACAATTAAAGGAGTCGTTCGGTTAAATTATAGTCGGCCCCAGGTGGCATTGCCTTGTCATCAGAAGACCTGCAAGAGGCAGGTCCTCTACTGCTGTCCAATGTCGTGACTTCACGCCGCAGACATTCAACACGGTGCGTGACCACGCGCTGCCTCTGCCTCTGTGGCTGGCCGCCACCCTCATTCGCTGGCGTCAGTCGTTAGCATCACCATGCCGAAATTTCTTCAATGATCCACTAAGGGTTTCCAGGGGGTCTTTTCTTCCTTTCGGATGCACATACGGTCCTCTTGGGATTCTTCCATCATTGATCAGCCCTCAAATATTCCTTATAACCGCATTCGTAGTTCATCCATGAAGAACGCACCAAAGAAAAGATTATCAGAGGGTACGAGCCATGTTGGTTTTCACCCGCACCCATCGAGTTAGCATTTTAAACACGAGGGAAATTCAATAACAATCAAAATGGAGAACAATCCATGAATTTCAAATCTCGACAAAACCACCTAATTGATTTTATGAGATACAGATAAACCCGTTAGTTAAATCGTTCGTGTTCGATATATTTTTCAATAATGGAAAGAGATTGAACATCAAAGCATGTAAACACCCTACATTGAGATCTGTTGGAGGTGTCACTATTACGGTGGGTGGAGTGTCGATGTTGGACAGATTCATCGGCCTTCGTCAATCCTTGATCATTGCTACCCGATATTTCATCCCTTATTGGTGGATGTTTCCGCAGAACCTTTCCAGAGTTTCCTTGCATAATGAATCCATGCCAAAACCCCACCCCGAGCTCCATTTAATTATGAGGGGGAAAGGTGAGTAACACATTGAAAAATTAATGTGGTTCAGTATCTTATGTAATTAATATACATCATTAATAGATGTAATTAATGTTATTCATTAATTGACATAATTAATGTTCCTCATTAATTACTTGAGGGGTGATTACACAAATAAAGAGTAACCATGCAGTTAACTCTCTATAATTAATGGTAAAACCACTTTTTGGTCCCCACAACCGCCGCTCAACAGGTGGTAGGTAAATGAAAGTGGAATAAAATAACAATTACATGTTATTTTACATTTATTTAAATAGAACAAAATTTAACCTTTTCTCTTGACCATCTGTTGTTTAAGTGAATGTTTCCTTAAGAATATCTCGGCACAGTAGATTCAACGGTGCCCTCATATTATTAATACGATCATTGGTTCAAAAGATATAAAATTCCACTGGCGTGTTTACTGGATGCACCAGAAAAAATGTTCATAAATATATTCCAAGGACAGCAGTCCTTGGAATTACACTCCATTAATTTTTATAGACTCATAATAAAACCATATAATAATAAAAATTACGTGGAGTTTTCAAAAACTTTACATTCTCCCCACCATGGGGATTTACATCCCTGAAATCGAAACATGGCTACCCAAACAAATGGGGGGTATATGGAACACATATGAGACCCTTGCTCCGATGTTCTCTCTTGGAGATTCATGTGCTCCTACAAAACACACAACATAGTTATCAACCACCCACGAAAGATCCACTCTTGTTCATCCTCTATCTCTATCGGGTACTTTGCAAAATTCATCCCATCGTCAATCTTCATCATTCCGTAGTTTATGACATGAGATGGGTCATGCATTTACCTCCATAGCTGGGATACGTTGGAGATGTCTTGAACCCTCTCCAACTGTGGTGGTAGTGCCAAGCGGTATTCCAACTTGCCAGTCCTATGAAATATCATGAATGGCCCAATTATCCTCGGTGAGCATCTGCCACCTCAGCCAAATATCGTTAGTCCCCATCGAGGGTATACACACAAGAATATGTGGTCTACCTCTTGGAACACCAATGATCTTCATTACTTATTATCATTTGACTTTTGTCGGCTCTGTGGAGTCTTCATCTGCCCTCGGATGACCTGTACCTTTTTTCGTGGCAGCCTTTACCATTAATGGGACCACAAGTTCTGGCTCTCTTGGATCCATCTAAAATAAGGGTGATCATCATGGTAGTCCATAAAATACCTCAATATTGGCCATACCAATGGTCGAGTGAAAACTGTTGTTGAATGTGACTCCACCAAGGGTAAGTGTTCCTCCAAACTATGAAAAAAAGAATGACATACGCATGAAGCTTGTACGTCATGGTTTGGATGGTCCACTCTGTCTGACCATCTTTCTATGGGTGAAAAGATATGCCTAAGAAAATCGGAGTCCCAAAATCTTCCTGCAATCCCTTCGACCACCGAGATGTGGAGCATGTGAAACAGTTTGATTCTATCAATGAAGGTCCCCCAAGAAGTCTCATGATCTATTGAATGTAGAGACATCCCAATCTCTCTACCAAACCCTTTTCAAGAATAGAAAGAAGTGGGCCAACTTGGTTATTTGGTCAACATTCACCGAGTTGGTATCATGCCCTCAAGATGTATGTGGTAACCCCATCACAAAGTCCATCAATATCCCCTCCCACTTCCACTCTGGTATCTAAAGGGGTTGGTTCATGCCTACTGGTACCTGGTGCTTGACGTTCACTTGTTGTCTTATGAGGCATCTAGAAACAAACTTCCCCATATCTTTTTTAATCCCAAGCCACTAGTAAGGACATCGGAGGTCCTGATACATCTTCATCATGCCTGGATGTACAGATAATGGGGTTGTATGGAACACCCTCGACACCTCCTCTAGTAGCGCCAATTGTACAAGCGTACATCCTTGGAAAAGGATAGCGTGCTCCCCAACTTCAGAATATCCATCAGGTTCATGGCCTAAGGGTATCTGAGTATGTGTAGTCTCCCAGCTACTGTCTCTGAGTTGCTCCTCCCTTAATCGCCGAAGGATTTTAGGGGAAACTACCATTGACTAGAAGTATAATGCCTCATCTCTATCCACATAGAATATCTAAAGTGAGGATAAATTCTGTAAAGCCTCGTTCAGAAGATGAAAAATCGATCTCCGACTATGTGAATATGCGACTATGTTACCCTTCCCTTGAGTATACACTATCTCAATGTCATAGTATGAGAGAAACTCTAGAAAACGACACTATCTCAGATTTAGATCTTTATATGTGAAGATATATCTGAGGCCCTTGTGGTCTGAGTAAACAATGAAAAACTCACCCATCAAGTAGTGTCGCCACATCATCAATGAAACCACAGCTGCCACAACCTCCATGTCAAGAGTCCTATAATTCTACTCATGATGCATCAACTGTCATGAGCCATATGAAATCTCTATACCATCCTGCATCAAGATGCAACCGAGTTCGGTCATTGATGCATCATAGTAAACCCCGTATTCAGTGCCCTCCTCTGGAAACCTTAGGATGGGAGTGCTGGTGAAGCTGTGCAGTAGCTTTTAAAAGCTATACTAGTATGTATTTGAATACATGAGGGGTTTCCCATTATTCATCAAGGCAGTCATAGGTACTGCTAATCTAGAGAAATCAGGTACGAACCTCTGATAATAGCCTCATAATCCATGGAAGCTCTGCACCTTAGTAACACTATTGCATGGCTTCAAATCAGTTACTACCTCAGTCTTTGTTGGATCCACTACAACTCCAACCTTTGAGATGAAGCGTCCTAGGAATTGGACCATCCAGATCTAGAACTAAAACTTCTAGATCATTAAATATAACTGGTGCTCCCAGAGTGTGTCCAGAACTATCCCCAATTGTACATCATTCTCTTCCTTGGATGTTGAGTACCTCAAGATGTCATCAATGATGTCCACTAAAAACTGGTCTAAGAGGGTCTAGATGATCTGATTCATGAGACCCATGAACACTGTTGGAGAATTGGCAATGTCTAAAGGCAACACCAAGAACTAGTTATGGCGATACCAACATCTTAAGTTTTTCTTTGGTACTTCCTCATCCCGTACCCAGAGTTGATGATATCTTGATTTAAGGTATATCATTGAGAACCACTTCTCTCCATTAATCTGATCAAACAGATCATCATTCCTCGACAGAGGATACTTGTTCTTCATGGTCACCTGGTATAGGGGCCAGTAATCCAAATATTTCCACAAACATGCATCTGCGATCTTGGAAACCAATGTCGGTGATGACCAATGAGAAACAATGGTCCTTACAAATCAATTTCCCTGTAAGTCCTCCAACTGTACCCTTATCTTCATAAGATCCACAGGGGCAACCCGATATTCTATTGTAGAGATTAGTGGTGTTCCTGGGTACATGTCATTGTGAAAGTCTACCTCTCTATGAGGAGGTATTCCTGGGATATCTTATGTAGAGACATCCTCATACCCATCCACCACCACTGGGAATAATGGACTCTCCCAATATACCTTGTCAAAAGACATGCAAGCTACATGTTATGTAATTAGCTTCCCCATTCTTAGTGAAAGTCCATCTCTTACTGCTTTGATTTCCTTCTCACCAACTAATGAAAACTTGCCTCCATCTCTGCACGTACATTGCACTATATGCCTCTAGCAGTCAATTTGTCCATGAACTGCTCATAGATAGTCCATGCCTATAATGACCTCATAAGGATTTAATGCTACTACTAGAAGATATCATATAAAACTCACTTATCCATGTGTAAGAACACATTGTCGGAATAAGTGTGCGACAGATGAATCACCTATCGTAAGAGTATCAAAATTAAAAGGGTGAGATAAAAACACAGTTAGAATCTCAGAGTCCCGAACTAAGTCCAAAATAAAGAAAGAATGGATAACACCTATGTTGATATGTACTGAAGATAAGGTGGAGAAGATACAGATCATACCTCAAATCATCTCACGGATGTCCGAATCGTGTGCCTCTACTACATGTAGTTGGGCATGTCCTCATCCACATGCTCCCTGAGCACATGGTGAACCACCTGTGGGTGGTGGTGGTAGTGCCTGGTGACAATGGACACCTCCCGCAGCACGTCCTACTACCCTACCTCATCCACCTCCTTTCTGGTGCTCATTCTCATGCCAATGCTGAAGCCTCAGTGGCCCCTCCACCGTCTGTCGATCATCCACACAGGGTGTCAGATAGTCACGAGCTTTGTAACACAGTCCCCCACATGGAAATAGACCATGCCTTTCTTGTGACATTATTGGGCTCTCGAACCTCGCACCTCTAACGATGCGCCTCAATGTCTCCCTATGAAAGGTTTATCCCGATTGGGCTTCTGCTTCATCTGTCTACTACCTACGACAGATGACTTTGATACCTGTGATTCAGTAGGGGATCTCCCTATCGGTACAAGCTCAGCAAGACAGATCTCTATCAACAAAGATCACTCTAGCACCCCAGCCTATGTCGGGATGATGAGAGAAACTATCACAGCTCTGATCCCTCGTAAGATCCAAAACTTAATGTTTTGGGCCCTAAAGTAAGGGTCTCGCACAATGCCAGTGGAGTATCGGGAGAGGTCAATAAATATCATTGAGTACTGAGCCACGATATGGATGCCCTTCTAGTGATGCATAAACTCATGAATACGCACTGTGCATACTGTCTCTAGCACAATATCCACCCTCAAATGGCTCTCAATGTTTGGAGAGGTGAGGCTCTCCTCCACATAAACCTAAAGGGTTGAGCACCACCATCGTTCTACCGAGCCCTGCTGATGTCTAGTGGAAAAGATCACCATCTACTAGATGGGTATCTCTATAAAGAGAATGACCCATGAAACTACCGGAAGCCAGTCCTCTGCTACCCTGGGGGTCTTTCTTGCCTCAAAACCTCAGAGGAATCTATCTATAGAACTCATGAAATGTTCTCTACCGATGTGTTTTATCCACTAGTAGTATCTGCTGCTCATCGAGTGGTGGTGCTGCTAGTACACCACCTAAAGTTTCCATATCTATGAGTTGTCCCTGTACCGATGACTAATCACTTGGTTGGCCAATGCCACGATCTATAATAGGAATCCTGGTTGGTTGTCTACATAGAGGAATCCGGTATAAAATAGATGCACCATGTTCCATAAGTTATACATAGTGAGCTGACTTAAGAAAGATCAAGAATAAATTTCAAAACACTAGAAACTGATGTTTTTAGGTAGCGAGTTGGAAAACTGAATTCAGGGTCCTGGTGTATGGATACGTCGGACGCCGAACCAACACTGGACTCCCCGAACTCAATACACATTACACCCTTTCCTCATTAATTGTATACTTTCAGTTCCTCTGGTCGAACCACGTTCCTTTTGATACCACTATGTGACGACCCATCCCACAAGCCCTAGACATGACTACCCTTAACTCGCCATCCATAGGCTAGGGATTGGTTACTAGCACCTAAAGGATTTTCCCAATTTGGGAAGGCGTTGCGTTATATATCCGTACACTCTCAAAAACAATTGAACTAAACATCCAACAAAAGTAATGTATAACGATGAGAGTAAAGTACAACCACAAGTACATTTGTAAATTTTAAATAGTGGGCCAGAATACAAGCCCTAGAATCTGAAAGGAAAGTAAAAAACTACCGCATCTGCGTAGGTGCTCTATCTAGAAGGTAGTTTCTATAAATCTGGATTCAAAGAAGAGGATACCAACTTCTCCCATAACACCAAGGTCCACTATATTTGGAACCTCCAATGTCTTCCTTTGAGCATTAGTAGACTGCACCAAACACACATGTGTGGGTGAAGCCCGTGTAGGGGTGAGTATAACTACTCATTAAGGGACCCTGAGACCCCCCAAAAGTCTCTCAATATTCCACAAAAGAAAACATCACAAGAAATACCACAAATGAAATATTAAAATAATGATCTATATCATAAAGGACGTAGAAAAATAGAGAAATCATTCTAACGGTATAACTTAAAGGTTACTGGGATAGGGATGACTAGTTATAAATCAAGTTCATCTTATTTGTAGTAACTCTACTACTGACCCGTATAGGTCACTGTATGTCGAACACTATTGGTTTCTAGATGCTGACCCGTATAGGTCGTTGGTGATGACCCGTATTGGTCGGTGTTGCTGGCCCGTATTGGTCGATGGTGATGACCCATATCGATCAGTGGTGCTGACTCTTATTGTTCATAGGTAGAGAGGTATGAAGTATTAGTCATAAAACTAGAGAATATCACTCACTAGTTTATTATGTTGACCCGTATTGGTCCCTCTTCTTCTTCTTCATTTCATAGCCAGCCATTGGATTCCCTCAGGAAGCACGCTTGTTCTTTGGAGTACTCTTCTCATCAAGACATCAATCATATTTCAAATGGTATGAAGTCTTACAAAAATCATACCCAAGGGAAAACCCCGTCATTGGGGTACCTACGTGACAGAAAATGCATAGACCGGATGTCGGGTGTGTGATATATGGGATCTTTTGTAAGAAGGAACTGGTTGGATTCTAGTCTAATGCAACCCAGGTCGCATGTCAAAATCCATCCAAACACACATAGATTATCTCCAATGGACCACCTCATCATAGGGGTACTTATTCCAAAGACGATGCATCGACTGGGCACCTGATTTGTTAGTTACTGGAATTTTAATGTTGAGCACCCGATTGGATTTATAGTCTATCCAACCCGGTCGTACTCCAAATATCTCCAAAACTCTATTGGAGTATCTCAAAATGACAGTCTAACCCCACAAATCTTGGTTCCAAATACGGTTCATCAGACAGACGTCTGATTCACATTTTTTGTACATTTTAGAATTTTGGGGCCTAAGAGGGGTCAGAGTCCAGTCCGTCCCGAACCAGCCTCGGCAGTAGCAGGCGAGACTCGTAGGTCCGTGGAACGGCCTTCTCACGGGTGAAACCTTCGTTGGGGTTGCACGGTCTCCAAATACCGAACTCTTCAATTGATCTGTTCTGATTAATTAATGGAGGTGCCAGGTGGCACCACATTTTCACCTGCAGGCCCGCATGAGGCGGGTCCTCGGTAGCTCACTACCATCGTGGCATCATGGCATGACCCTTCAACGTGGCGCATGATGGTGCACCCCTCTACCTTCACGGCCGAATGCCATTCCGACCACTGTGGGGCTGCTCAATGTCGCTCTCACACTGAGGCCGGCCATTGCCGACCACCGCCCTCATCTGCCGTTACATGTCAATGGTGTCGCCGTGCCGGTCTTGTGTAGAGGTTTCTTCTACGGGCCACAAGTTGAGCCTCAATGGACCGTTCTTCCTTTTGGAAGAACCTACGTTCCTCTCAAGATGTCGGCATTGTTTCGTGGCCCTCAAATATGCCTTTCTCTCAAGTTTTCTGTTCCGCCACAACGAACGCACCAAAGACAAGTTTAGTGGGTGGTTTGGGCCTTGTTAGTTTGAGCTCGTGCCCTCCGCATTAGCATTTTAAAAATAAGGAAATTTTAATAATAATCAAAAGGAATAATAATCCCTAAAATTATGATCCTACAACAACCAACCACATGATTTGATGAGACGTGGATCAACCCATTAGTCAGTTGGTCTATGTTCAATATATTTTTGAAGAACAGAAAAAGTGGGAACATCAAATCACATAAACCCCCTACCTCGAGATCCATTGGAGGTGTCACGGTTGTGGAGGGTGGAGAATCCTTGTTGGATAGAGTTATCGACATTCGTCGCTCCCAGATTGTCGTCGCCCAGGAATTGTCCTCCAATAGTGGAAGTTGTCACAGAACTCAACTAGAGTTTCTTCGCTTGAAGATGTCATGCCAAAACCCCTACCCGAGATCCATTTAAATAGGACGTGGAAAGGTGAGTAACGCGATGAATATTTATGTAGGTTCAATAATTGATGTAATTATTGTGCCTCATTAATTGATGTAATTAATGTGCCACATTTAATTGTCATAATAAATATGCCTCATTAATTACACAAGAGTTAGTTACACAATCAAATATTAACCAGGAAATTAACACCCCATAGTGAAAGGTCTGACCACCTCAATGGTCCCTGCCACCGCCGCTCAACAGGTTGATGGAAAAATAAAAAAAAATAAAAAAAAAATTACATGTTATTTTACTTTTCTTTAAAATGTTCAAAATTTATATTTTTCTCCCAACCTACTACTGGTGAGGTGAATAATCCCTTAAGTGAATCCCGGTGTTGTATATTCAACGATGCCCTCAAATTTTTTAATCCCAGCACTGGTTCAAAAGAATGAAAACACCACCCGAACGATTACTGAAAAAACCTGAAAAAATGTTCCGAAATTCATTACAGGCATACCGGGCCTAGGAATCACACTCCAATAATTTTTTCAGACTTGTAATAATCCCAAATAATTAATAAAAATTACATGGAATTTTCTGGGACCTTACAATTATGAACCATCCTGATAAAAAAAATTATTTTATTATAACATATTCCTAGTGGATAATAAAAGTGATTTTATTATTCAGTAACAAAAATACAATAAATATATAACTAAAAACATTATTATGGATAATAAACATTACATATTAAAATTAAATTTAAAAATTTTTATAGAATATTTAGGAAAACATATTATTTTAAAAGAACGTTTGAAACATGTATTAATTAATTAAAGAATTGTGTAGTCACATTTGCGGGTAATTCTATTCATGCCAAGAATGATAAAACATTATTTCATTCACATTTCGGGAAAAATTACATTAAGAGACTCATTTAAAAAATAGAAAAATATTCCATTTATAATATTTCGAAAAAGTATATCATTTGTATAAATGAAATAAACAATTATATAGGAAGAAAAAACATACTTATAAATTTTTTAAGACATAATGTACATGGAAAGAAAATAATCATAAATAAAATATTAATAATGTACATTAATTACTTATAAAAATTATTTTTTGGAAAATATAAAATATTTAAAGCAATGAAAAATATATATATTTCAAAAATAATAAGATGTTACAATATATATTTCATCTAATATAGTAAGATCATTTAACTCCCCCTTGGAGACATAAATATATAAAAAATTTAATGGTGATATAGTGAAATAAACTTTGATTACTTTTGGTAATATTTTATTCATAACAATAATGAAATTAGTAAAATCAAATGAATTATTAAATACAGTTAATTTAAAGTGCTTCATTATATTATATATCCAATATGAATTATATTCACACCAAAACAAATTTATGTTTATAACATAACATATTCCCTAAAGAAGATAATTTTAGGTGAAGAACACTTATAATGATTATATTGTTGAAGTGAGAATAAGTCAAGGAAGTCAGTATGTGTAAAAATATTAAATAAAAAAATTGTAAATAAAACATAAATAAAACAATGGTTATTTCACATATAATATTTACAAAATATAATCAATGAATAATTGATATTCCCTAATAAATGATAGTTGAGTTGTGAAACACATAAAAATTGGTGAAATTCATGTCAAATCCCACTACTGGAAAGTAGAATTTTCCCAACACTTGTATACCAACAATTTTGGAGTACCATTGGTATAAGTTTTTTTTACCAACAGTTTTTTCAAACCGTTGGTAAATCATGGTTTTGTGGAACTTTATCAATGGTTAGCTACAAACCATTGTAAAGACCATTTTCTCCCAATGGTTTTTACAAACTGTTTGGAATGATCTCCTCAAATCTCAAGATTTCTAGTAGCCCCCACGCAGCACAGCAAAAATCGATTCCCCCAATTTCTAGAATCCCCGACGCGGAGGTGAACCCTAAACCACCCCAAGTTCTTCTATCTGATTGGCTGACACTCCCCCATCCCGGTTATACTCTTTAATATTATTCCCAAATACAAACATAGAATCCCTCTTCCTCTGTTTTCTACATTTATTTCAACATCTAGCAATATCACGACATTTTTTTTCCTATTTTATGGATTTTGGAAAATTTTATGATTCACACTATTTGATATTGAATCAATAACTAATACATGATTGGTAGATGTCTATGACTAGGGTTGACTTTGGTTTCATATATCATTTGTAACTAAACATACGACATACGAGCACTAATATGGTGATTCCACCTCAGAATGGTGGAATTTTCCAAGGATTATGGGGCTTCCTCTTCTTTTGTTCTATAGAGTTTGTAGTGTTGGTTTTTTAATGTATTTTATTTTCTTATGGATTTATAGTTATTATTTATTAGGTTCCCTTGGTCATGAATTTCGGGTGATTTATTCTTAAGTTCTTCTTAGAGATCATTGTATTAATAAAGTGTGCCTATTTTTTTTTAAGTGGTTTCAACTCCCTGAGTGACTATTTGGTTATGTTTTTATGATACCAACATTCGATTTTTTTAATAATGAAACCTATTTATATTTTAATGATATAAATGGGTGGTTTTTGAATATATGTTTATAAAATATGTAAAATGTTTTCTAAGTGGTTTATTTGGAACTATACAAAGATAGATCCCATTTTTATTTTATTCTAAAATCTCATTAAACATATTTATACTCAGTGAATCCTTTATAAGTTTGGATCCATGTTTGACTATTACTACTAATAACCCATAGATTAATACCATTTTTATATTGGGTACATCTCATTTTTTAATGAGTTCAATTCTTCTATCATTAATGTCTTCCAAGGATGTCTTATAAATCATATAGCCACTTGAATGTATTTCCTTGCTTAAATAATGTAATGTATTATTGGAATAGTCAATAAATTTTTACAGTAAACCATGTTGAGAACGTTCATGATTATATGATCTCATAGGTGGGTGTGGTGAATATGGATATAATTTTAAACATATGTACTGAATTTTGTTTTTATCTTCCAGGGTAGAAAATTATGCAGTTGGGTTTTTTTAAAGCTATATATAGCAACGTTTTAAACCCCTGATATATATTCCTAATGGTTGTTTAGTAGTGGTTTAAACCTCTACTATTTAATGTCATTATTTTTTTACTGTTTTTTGTTTAAGAAGTTGTTTTCCATGACAAAAAATGGTGAGGATATAATGGCGGTTCAAACAACTACAATATACTTTCTATTTTTTGGCACGTAAAACCGTCGCTAAAACCGAAAACGCCACTAAAAAACATTCTCTGATGATTCCATGAAGCTGATTCTATATTTATAGAACTAAACTGAGTTGGATGCTGATGCCAATTTTAGCAGTTATTTTTGGAAAACATTGTAGAACCATATTGAAGTGATTTAAACCACCACAAACTCAAAAAGAAAAGGTAGATGCTATCAGTCAATTTTTTGTATTGTCCAACGCATGATTTGTAACTAGCTATAGTACCCCCCTCGACAGCCCCGCCCACCCCCTGGATACCCCCTCCCCTCGCAGACTACCACCACCCCTAGGGATAGCCCACCCACCCCCATGGACACCCTGTACCCCCTGGACAACCCCGCCACCCTGCCACCCCCTAGACACCCCGCCCACCCCCTGGACAACCCCCCACCCCGGGAAATCCACCCCACCCCCTGGACACCCCTGAACCCATGGACAGCCCCGCTACCCCTGTGGACAGCCCTCCCACACCCTGGCCATCCCATTCCCCCATAGACAGCCCCCACCCTTTTTGACAGCCCACCAACCCCACCCCCGGACACTCTTCCACAACCCCCGGGACACCCCCCCCCCCCCGGACTCCACCACCCCATGGAAAGCCCCCCCCCCCTCCACCCCCTTGACACCCCTGACCCCATTAGACTACGCCGCCACCCCTGTGGACAGCCCGACCCCCCTGGGGACAGCCCGCCCACCCCCCTGGACACCCCGTACCCCCCGAACAACCCCACCCACCCCCTAGACACCCCGTCCACCTTCTTGGACAGCCCGCCCACCCCTTGGACTCCCCCTACCCCCCAGGATAGATTGACCACCCCCGTGGCCAACCCACCCACCTGGAAAGCCCACCCACCTGGACACGCCGACCTCCCTAGACAACCCCCTCCCCATGAACACCTCTCACTATTACCACCAATGAACCATATGTATTAGCATTAATGTTGAAACATGTTTTTTATGTCAAAGATCATCGTCATCCTAAATTTGTTGTAATTAATGAAGTAAATCCCGAACATGTTTTTGATGATGGTGATGATGAAGTTGACACTATCCCTACTGTAATTGGAAGCAATCCGTTTATTACATAAGATGACACCAATAGCTCAATTGTTAGAGTTGATTGTGAACCTGATGTTGGGGTGGGAAATATATAGAATCATACTGTCATGTTCTCACCTACAAGTTTCACCTGCATCATTTAGAGTGTGTATCCTAGTACTTATCTTCAAACCACGACAAACCTTCTATTTCTTTATGTTTTGTTTTCACAATGGGTTTTCTATATTTTGTTTTTTTGGTTACACATTATTTATTTGTTTCTAATTACAACCATATTTGTTTTCATTGAAGGAAATGACACCCATTGAAGAGAGGCGGTGGAAAAAGAGGACGTAAAATAATCGTCGCATGACATAGATGGTAATTCCTCCACTCATCCGTGTTGTGAGTATTTTATTTCAAATATATATATTTCAATAACTTATAATATCATGTGTTTACTTTTGTTTTAAACGTTTTTTCAGGATCCACCCTCTAGATGAGAAATATTAGACGAGGAGCCTGATATTTCTCCCAGTACAGAGTCTAGTGGTTGGAGTGGGGGGGGGGTGTCAGAGTTAGATGACCATCTGGTGGTCTTAGTACTGAGGCTGGTGGTACAATGGCTCGTGGTGAGAGAGTTAGATGATCCCCTGGTCGTACCCAATTGGATTATGCCCATAACACAGACGTATCCTCTACGCCCCATTTTGATCCTTATGTCTCTTTAGGGGAACATGAGATATTTAGGCCTCTGATGTTTACACTACCAGTTTTCCAGACATCTGGGCCATCATCTTTTACTTCTGGTTCATTATCTCTGCTCCGACACAATATGTGGCTAGGGAGTGTACACTAAGGGACACTCCACCTGTAGAGGATATTCCGTCGGCTTCTACACATCCAGTGATGCCAATTTATTTGACTACCATAGGTATATTTATATAACTCTGACAAATTTATATACCAAAATTTATTTTTATTATAACTTGTATTGATATTTTTTCTTTAATAACAAATTCATCTACTGATAGGAGGCATGGGAAGGGGAGTACTCGCTCGCATGCAGTATGGATCCGCCAGACACATTTGATGGTTGAATACAATGATGATGGACAGATGATTGATAAATCTGGGCATGAATTTCGGGTTTTTTTTGCGACGCTAGCCAAGTACTCCGACATCATTCTGGTCAGCCCTCTCCCTTGGAGTCATCTGCCACACGAAGTCAAGGATAATACGTGTGCACAAATATGGGTAAAAATCTAATAGATTTAGTGTAGTATTATTTTTATTTATATGAATTAATCTATTTGGTGTCAGCTTTGGTATAACTTCCCTGATGGAGAAGAAGGTACACGACGAGCACGTTTAAAGGATCTAGGAGAGCTTTATAGATCTTATAAGCATGAGTTGTATGTTGGCTGGTGTGATAGATTTAGCATAGAGTTGGAGACATGACTTATCGCGGATGATTGCCCGATAGAGCAATATCCCCAAATGATTACCCATTGGGTGACTGCCAAATTTAAGGTATTAATCCCATTTGATGTATTTAAATGACACTTTTCATATTTTTCATTAATATTATCTAATTTATTATTTATAATTATTAAGAATTTTTTGAAAAAAAATAAAAAAAATGATTCAAAACAATACCTCAATAGTATGGGGTGCATGACTATGTCAGATCATGAGAGGCAGATGGTACGATATAGTTGTTTATAATTTATCCTTAGGAATTTCCTTATTTATTGTTTCATACTTAAAATCTGTGATTTATTGAATATTTAATATATGATTATACATGAACTTTATACTGTTTATATTTCATTACAGAAGAACAAATTTAATATTGAAGGACGCATCTCTCAAGAAAAAATGTTTTGCTAAAGTAGAAGGAAAAAAGATGGAACTGCGGTTAACGAACTGACACAAGAAAAGATTGTAATTTTTAATTTGTTTATTTCAAAGTTTAATATCTCTTTTGAAATTTAATAATATATTAATTTTTTAAACAGGCTACTTCAGAGGCCCTTGATGCCCAGAAGCCTGACAATTTAGGGCCACACGATCATTTATATCAGGTTTTGCGAGAGGATCACTCATGTTGAGTATCTGCCGACCTGGTAAGAATATATTCCCGAAGAGGTAATGGTCCTCTCCAGCTGTCCATTCTAGTACCATTGAGTTGTAACAGGTAAAGGAGAATGCAAGACGGTTTGATAAAAGGGTCATAGAGTTGGAAGTACAAGTTCAAAGGAGGGACAAAGAATTTATGAAACTGATGAAAGCTTTATCTTCATCAATTCCACCAGAGGCCAGCGCGGCTTGTCTGACATTTATGTCATCGATGGGTGCATTATCCAATGCAATAGGAGGAAGTTCTAGTGTATTTCGAGATGATGACGTTCCTAGTGATGACGAGGATGCTGAAGAGGATGAGGGTGAGGATGAGGATGAGGGTGAGGGTGAGGATAGGGGCGAGGGTGAGGATGGGACCGAGGGAGAGGATGGGGACAACGATGAGCATGTGGATGATGATGAGGATGACGACAAGGATAGAGATGTTCGTTGAGGATGAGGCCGATGATGACAGTGGTGATGGTGATGGTGATCAGGGGAAGATTGATCCATTAAACTTTTTAATTCTGTATAACGCTTTATTTTTTAACATGTATTTTCAGTCTGGTATGGATATTTTTGAATTTAGTATAACTCTTTATTTTCTACCAAATATGGAAGCCTCTTTAATTTAAAAATGATTTAAATAGAATTTCTCTACTTTCTAAATTATTCTTAATTATATTGAATGGCATATTTGGAATATGTTTTCTTTAATATTATTGTTTCAAATGATAAATAAAGTCATGTTTTTATAATAAAACCCCTCCAACGGAGGTGCGTTGTCTACAAAAACTTACAGTGATAGTTTAGGGTGTAATAATTTGACTCTGAATTAGTAGTTTCAACTACCTAGTACCACTTTTAGAAACAACGAATATAAAATATATATCTTTATCATACCACAATCCTGAATCAAGAGTCTGTTTTTTATAACATAAGATTAGTTTCTATAATGTGAAGGAAAACTACATAGGATTTATTTAGAATCAAGGCTGGAAGATTCTTCCCCCTTGGATGTCTCTGGACTGGGCCAACATGCCGTGGTCACACCGCGGTCACACCGTGGTGACGCCGCGGTCACGCCGCAGTAATTCCCTGATTTGGCCATGCTCCAGGATGACAACCCACATTGGTTCACAGTCCTATTGGAATTTGTTGTATGATACCTTGATATAGTTTTAGATACATTACCCACCCTCTATCCCAGACATCCCCCCCACCCACCTCAATCCAAGGCACGGTGTGGACGGTACCACTCAAAGTGTCTTACTTTTGTTTAAAATGGATACTCTTTTAAGTAAAAACAATCGGCATACCAAAAACTGACAAAACACATTCGTATTCTGTTGACACATTAGGAAATAGATCCATGGGTCATTTGTGACGTGTACGAGTCAATCCCATCTCAATACGAGGTGCGGTGTTGCCAGCACCACTCAATGTGTCTCACTTTTATTTGAAATGGACTACATTTTAAGTGAAAAAAATAACTGGCATACTAAAAACCGACCAAACGCATTTGTATTTTGATGATACTTCAACACAAATATCCATGGGTGAATTGTGAAATGGTCGGTAAGACGACATGTCAATTAAAGGTGTCGTGTGAATGCACTGGCCGAAAACGCACTCTGCATGACGTAAATGGCTAAAACATGGATTTTACAGTCAAATGCATGCCGAATGACATAGTAATGACTTCAAATCACATGAAAATTCCCTAATTATTATTCGTGAGGTGTACGAGGAGACAAAACATCTTTCAGACACGCGGTTTGCACGGCACGGCTGAAAATGTGTTTTTAGGTGTTTGGCGTCCTTGAAAAGCATGCATGGGGTTGTCGAAATCGGCTGAACGACCTCAGAATACCATGAAATCGGACGAAAAAGGGGGTGGGTGAATTGTGAAATGGTCGGTTAGACGACACGTCAATCGGAGGTGTTGTGTGACCTCGTTGGCCGAAAACACACTCCGTGTGTCGTAAATGGCCAAGGCATGCGTTTAACGGTCAAATGTATGCCGAACAATGTCAGGATGACTTGAAATCACAATAAAACATCCTAATTATTATTCATGAGGTGTACGAGGAGACGACACGTCATTTTAAAGCGTGGTTTGCAGGGCACGTCTGAAAATGTGTTTTTAAGGTGTTTGGCGCGGTTGAAAAATAGGCGTGGGGCGGTCGACTAGAGGGAATTCCCTAAAATCATGTGAAAAACAGGGGTGGATGAAATTTAAAATGGTCAGATAGACGGAATGTCAATTGGAGGTGTCGTGTGCCCGTGTTGGCCGAAAATGCACACCACGTGTCGTAAATGGCCAAAACATGCGTTAAATGGTCAAAGTCTTTCCAGACAACATCAAAATGACTTGAAATCACACGAAATCACCCTAATTATTATTATTGAGCAGTACGCAGAGCTGACATGTCATTCGGACTCACGGTTTGTGCAGCACTAATGAATATGTGTTTGTAGGTGTTTGGCGCACTTGAAAAGCACGTGTGGGGTGGTCGAAACCAGATGAACGACCTCAGAATTCCATGAAATTGGACGACAACAATGGGTGGGAGAATTTTGAAATGGTCGGCTAGACTGCATGTTAATCGGAGGTGTTGTGTGACCGCCCTAGCTGAAAACGCATTCTGTGTGTCTTAAATGGTGAAAACATGCGTTTAACGGTCAAATGCATTCCGAACGACATCAGAATGACGTGAAATCACCCAAAAACATCCTAATTATTATTCATAAGGTTCATGAGGATAAGAAACGTCATTCGGATGCACAGTTTTCATGACATGACTGATATTTTTTTTAGGTGTTTGGCGCGCTTGAAAAGCACGCATGGGGTGGTCGAAACCGGCGGAACAACCTCGGAATGCCATGAAATCAGACGAAAACAAAGTTTGTTTGAATTTTTAAATGTTCGGCCAGACGGCATGTCAATCAGAGGTGTCGTTCTGGCCGAAAATGCACTCTGTGTGTCGTAAATGGCCAAAACAATCGTTTAACGGTCAAATGCATTCTGAACGACATCAGAATTACTTGAAATAACACGAAAACACCCAAATTATTATTCGTGAGGTGTACGTGGAGACGACACGTAATTCGAATGCATAGTTTTCACAGAACAGCTGAATATGTGTTTTCAGGTGTTTGGATCGCTTGAAAAGCCTGCGTGGGGTGGTCGAAACTGGCCGAACATCATTGCAATGCCCTGAAATAGGACGACAACAAAGGTTGGGTTAATTGTGAAATGGTCGGCTAGACGGCACGTCAATCGAATGTGTTGTGTGACTGCGCTGGCCGAATGAGCATAGAATTCCATGAAATCGGATGACAATAAAAGGTATGTGAATTTTGAAATGGTACGCTAGACGTCACATCAATCAGAGGTGTCGTGTGATAGCGTTGGCCGAAAATGCACTCCGCCTATTGTAAATGGAAAAAACATGCGTTTAACTGTCAAATGCACGCCGAACGACATTGAAATGACTTTAAATCAAAAGAAATCACCCTAATTATTATTCGTGATGTGTACGAGGAGACATCACGTCATTCAGACAAGCGGTTTGCGCGACACGACTAAATATGTGTTTTTAGGTGTTTGGCGCGCTTGAAAAGCACGCGTGGGGTGGTCGAAACCAGCCAAATGACCTCAGAATGCCATGAAATCGGATGAAAAAAAGGGTGGGGGAATTTTCAAATAGTCGGCGAGACGGCACGTCAATCAGAGGTGTCATCTAACCGCGCTGGCCGAAAACGCACTTCGTGGGTCGTAAATGGCCAAAACATGCGTTTGACGGTCAAATGCATGCCGAATGACATCGTATTGACTTGAAATCACACGAACACACCCTAATTATTATTCTTGAGGTGTACGAGGAGAAGACACATCATTCGGATCTGTGGTTTGGGCGGAATGGGCGAATATGTGTTTTTTTGGTGATTGATGCACTTGAAAAGCGTGCGTGGGGTGGTTGAAACCGGCCGAACGCATTATGATTGTGTTGATACTTTAAGAAAACGATCCATGGGACATTTTGGACATTTACCAGTCAACCCCGCCTCAATCTGAGGTGTTGTGTGTCAGGCACCACTCAAAGTGTCTCTCTTTTGTTTCAAAAGGACGTCATTTTAAGTGAATACAACAACTGTCATACGGAAGACCGACCAAATGCATTCAGATTATATTGAAACTTTAGGAAAAAGATACATGGGCCATATGTGGTGTGTATGAGTCAACCCCGCCCCAATCCGAGGGCCAGTGTGGCCGACACCACTAAAAGTGTTTCTGTTTTGTTTTAAATGGACAAGATTTTAAGTGAAAACAACAATTGGCTGACTTAAAACAGACCAAAATCATTCATATTGTGTTGATATTTAATGACAACGATCCATGGGTCATTTTGGACTTGTACGAGTCAACCCTGCCTCGATCCGAGACGTGGTGTGCACTCCACCACTCAAAACGTCGCTCTTTTATTTAAAATGGACATGATTTTATGTGATAACAACAACTGGCATACGAAATACCAAACAATGCAGTTGGATTCTGTTGAAACATTAGAAAAAAATTACATGGGTCCTTTTTGATGTGTACGAGTCAACCTCATCTCTATCTGAGGCGTGGTTTGGCCGGTATCACTCAAAGTGTCACACATTTCTTTGAAATGGACATCATTTTTAGTGAAAACAACAACTTATATACGGAAAATGAACCAAACGAATTCGGATTCTGTTGATACAATAGGAAAACAATCCATGGGACATTTTTTATGTGTACTAGTCAACCCTGCCTCAATCTGAGGCATGGTGTGGCCGGTACCACTCAATGTTTCTTTCTTTTGTTTAAAATGGATACACATTTAAGTAAAAACAACCGAAATACTGAAATCCGGACAAACGCATTTGGATTGTGTTGATACTTTAGGAAAACGATAATAGGTCATTTGTGACATGTATGAGTCATCCCCGCCTCAATTCGAGGCGCGGTGTGGACGACACCACACAAAGTGTCTCTCATTAGTTTTAAAAGGATATCATTTTAAGTGAATATCACCACTGAAATTTACACTCATCAATGATAGGCGCAAAAAAAATTTCATGAGTTGGGTAGTTTCACTCATGGGGTCATAAGTGATGAGACTCCTAAGAAAATACCTTTTCAACATATATTATAAAAAATACAAGGTCAATGAAAAATGCCTCACAAATCTATACATACCCAAATCAAGGCTCAGAAAACAAAATTGGGATTTGAGCCAATTTAAAAATCTTATTCAACTATATTAATTATATCTCAGACTATTCTACCTATTAGAATTTGATGGGGACGTGGGGGGGGGGGCTGTGCTGGTTGGGGGGGTTGTGCAGGGGTGAGGTGAATTAATACTGGAAGAGTGGTTGTCGTTTGAAGATAAAAATGGGTGTAAATAATGTTTGAGTTATTGAAACTATTATTAACTCTACTAGATGATTATTGTTATATGATGATTGAAATAGGGAATTGTAGTACAAGACATGGTTGAAAGATTTTGATGGTTTTATCTATTTTTTGTGCTATTTTAGGTGTTTTCATGCTGTTTTAAGTCTGTATGTGGTTTTTGTGATATTTGTTATGCAGGTGTATACTGGACGGGCTACTGGTGGGCTGTTGCGCAACAGTTCTGGAAAAACACATTATCAACGGTTTTAAACCATTTGTATAATAGTTCTTGAAAAAACAAATTACCAATGGTTTAAAACCATTGGTATAATAGTTCTGGAAATAGAAATTTAAAAACTATACCAATGGTTTAGAACCGTTGGTCTAGTGTTTAGTATACAATATATACCATCGGTTTCTGGAAACCGCTGGTAAAAACATTTACACTGTCAGTATTGCCAACAATTTGTAAAACCGTTGGAAATACTCCAATTGCACCACCTTTACCAACGGTTAGATAAACACCGTTGGTGATGGGATACTTCCACGCCATACATGCCTACAGTTTTTCAAACCATTGTTAAATGAATTATTTCCAGTAGTGTCCCCTTGGATGAAATAATTTGAATTGGAAACGAAAATACATTTAATTATGAATTACACATGATATATCGTGTAAATAGGTTATCATATAAACTATATAAGAAAATTTTGGTTTAACATTAAATCCTTTCCAAATTAGAGGAAGTTCAAATGAAATTTCTCACCATAGGTATGAATCATCATGTTTGATATTTACAATCCAAAATATTAAACCTATGTTAATTATTTACAACCATTAGACCGTCTTCATGTTTATTATTCTATTTATTTAATTTAATGTACTGCAATATTAAATTACTTAATAAATTAATTTCTTGTTGAACGGTTTGATGATAATCTATTCAAATTACCAAATTGAGTTTGTTTGATTGTCCATGGAAAAAAGAGGTAATTATTCCATCAAATATAGGATAATGTTCATGATATAATTATAATTTTTATATGAAATTTATAATTTTTATACTAGACAAGAAATTTGGTTAAGAAAAATGATCTATATTACAATCATAGAGATGTTAAGTTATATGTACGCATGAGTTACATTTGCATTTTCAAAAGATCACGATTGAAAATACAAAGGTTTTTTTCCATATTTATAATTTTAACATAAATATAATATTATTTTTTAAATACACTTATTTATTAAATTATTGTGACGTGGTTATGAAAAACGGAACCCATTAATTCGTGGATGCGGTAATCAACATGTATGCACGAACGATGCTATGTTTTCTAAATGAATGAAAAGGTTAAAAATTACATGATTAATTTAATTTTAGAATAATAAATACAACATGATTAATATACATACATACATATATATATATATATAATCATTCAAATCATTTATGAGTGGTGGGGATGGAAAAAATTACAGTAGTTCATGAGGCGATAGTATATCATACACATGACTGACTTGTTCATTTCGCATTTGAATACATAGAATATTTTTATAGGGTATTCCATTTACACGAAAAATATAATTGTATGTTAGAAGCTTCTATTATAATATTATAATGGTTAAATAATATTTTAATTAGGAGGAATATGAAGTAAAATAAAAACACTTGGTGATGAATGATTACTCTTATTCAGATAATATCATTTGGCTTACAGCAAAATCCTTTCTATAAGGGACTTCTATAAAACTATGGAATCAAGAATGTTGGAATGGTATTGGGTAAGGTATCAGGGAAGGTATTGTCTATATAAAAATGTTATTTATTTGTGTCGAAAAGAGGAGTGGTGGTTCCCTTTTAGTAGTGACGAGATGTGAAATTTTTTGGAAATTGTAAAAATAATTAGTAATTATAAATATGTATTCATTAAAAAATGAATCAATAATGATTTAATTAAAATATATTATGATTTTGGGTAAAATAATATAATCCAATAAAAATTTTACATGTTTAGATGAATTTTGACATATACAATTTGTTTTTTTCCTCTATGATTTTTTTGAAAATAATTGTGATAATAAAGAATTTTCAATTTCTTGGTCAAGATAGATACTATAAAATTGAAATTGAATAATTAATATAGTAATGGGTATATTTCAATCCATATCCCAATAACATGTATTATTACCATATTTTTATTAAATTTCATCATTTAATAAATCATTAAATATTATAAAATATCATTAATTTCATTTTTAGAACATTTAATTGAATATGAATTTTAAAACAACATGAAAAAAATAAAATTATAATATAATACATTCATGGAAAAATAACATTTAATATAGAATTTATAAAATGAAAAAAAAAATTCATTAAATTTATGATGTCTATATGCATCCTGAAGGACAGGTGCTGGGTATGATATATGTCTCAGTTGGATACCACTAAAAGTTTCATACCTATAATATTTGTATATATTGCATTATATAATAAGTAAAAGTAATTCAATGTGAGGTAATAAACAATGAAGTGTTCCTTGATGCTCAATAGCCACAAGGAATACATCATCTACCTCATCAAATATCTTAATAAAAAAAGTATAATAGATCTTTGGTCCATGTCCCACAGTACCTCTGAGGACTCATAGCTTCGTTGAACCCTCATTTTATACCTCAATGATGTATCATGACACCACAAGGCTCCTCAAAATCTGAGTCCTAATAAGTTCTAACGTATCGATGGAACACCTAAAAAAGCCACCCATCCCTCGAACCCCAACTCAAAAGCACACATCTGTACATGTCCTCCCACAATGATATATTTCATCAAAATAAACTCACCATCAAAACATTAATCCATATATTGTTGAAAGAATTTATTTTCTCCAATATAGGTCAAGGACCAAAGGGTCAATCAAAGTAGGCCTTATCCCCCACCCTCTAGCCTCAATGCAGACATCAAAAGGCTTTTCACCTTCCATGGGGCTTCTATGGTATGTAAAGCCAATCCATTTCAAAAAATTCAAGTATCCTGTGCCTCTACCCATAAAATTGGTCAAAACCACCTGATCAATGATGTCATCATGTGTGCACATGGCACAATTTTGGGCTTTTTCCATCATGGGTGAGTAGTAATCAAATATATAAAATCACAAATCCGCATCAATCTGGACTGTGTGCCCCAACAACCATGTCACTCTAATATGATGATCTTATAATCCCAATATCATGAGTCATGCCCATCCTAAAGGCCTCCCCGCCTCAATCTGACATCCAAAATTCACAATCCTATGATCAAAACCATTAAAACAATCTTGTACAAACCCAACTGGTAAATCAACATCATTCAATCCTGATCACTATTCCATCCTATTTTCCCTAAACCCTGCTCGTCATGACCCATTGGGTATAAAAAACTCTTCTCAATAAAATAATATATATATATAGATATAATTCACATTATATGAACAAGATGTTAAATGGAAGTTAATTTCACAAATAAAATTCAATTATAATAGATAAAACAATTTAATCCTACTAAATTACATCATATTAATGAACACAACAATTATGCATAGGGTACCTCAATGCATTGTTTAGGAATAACAAAAATAATTAAATTAAAATATAAAATTATTTATATTAAAAACCCACTGACATTTTCCCCCATGGGTGTCGATTATAACCTAGCCACACTAAAGAAAAAAAGTATAAGGCATTCCCAACGGCATCCCATGGGTAAAATGGTCAAATCAATATCATATAGTGGGGTTGTTACTCAATTTACCAAAGGTGGGATAAAATAAAAACCCTCAAATGTGAGAAAAAAATAATAATATTAACCATCTACTTAAGACTCATAGACGTGTGCACGTCTAGTATCAAGCTTCAATTCTATACTATATGAAATAAATATGAGTTTTCATCGAATACAATTAAACTATGAAAAAATGGATTATATGTATTAAGTGATCCATTATGTGAATGGAAAACAATTAATAATGGGGGGTGAGGTTTTCATGACCAATATTACTCGAATGCAACTAAGGAAATAAAAAGCAGACCACCGAATGAGGAGAGGGGTCAAACATTCTTGGAGGAGTGTAGCTTGAGGTTTCCTCTTACAATGGTTGTTACCAAGGTGAAATGAGGTGAGATAAATAATAAATTAAAGAAAAAAATATAAAAACCCCTATACAGGCCACACGGTTTACCCACATGGTTTTCTAAATAGTGCACTAATCATCGGTGCTACAATGTTTATGAACTACATATGTTTCAGTACATGTCTGTACTTCTACGTGGGTTTCTATAATTATGTGGAAACCTCTACAAAAACATCTGACACCCAATCCCAACAATTCTTCTCAATTTTTTAGTTTACATAACCCATGAGTCTATAGAAAAAATGATCCATTGGGATAACTAGAAGGGGGAACACGGTATACCCTATACCGTGTGCCCTAACACGATATTCCAACACATGCCATTTTACAGCTGACACAACCCAAATCAACCAATAACACATGAGGCAATCTCTACGAATATAAAAAAACAAAAAACACGATATAAATATGATTGTACTCGCAGATGTGATATCCAATCATCGGATTAGAAAATGGAATAACCATTATTTGAAATGTTCAATCCGGGAATGGTTTTTGACTTGACTCAAAATCCTAGGATGTCATAATCTCTGCACCCCAACATAGCACATCCCATTGATTTTGAACAATAACCTGGAGATAGTATCAAACATACCCATCCTTGTAAAATCTTTCTAGAGGTACCCCTTTCTCATGTGTATAGGACAATTTCCTCAAGAGTTCTCCCCACCTTAAGATTTTCCAAAACCCGTCTGAACCAGACTAAAAGCACAAAGTAAACAAAGATACATCATCCTATTTCCCTAACACATAGTCCTCCTATAATGCAGTGTCATTCCATCACTTCACATGTGTTCCTGTTCTGTATAAGGCACCTATTCAAGTCCCGCACCACATCGGTGCCCCATAGGATCCCATGTAACATATAGCACTACGAGGCCTGGAATCACCTTTGATTCTCAAATTAATCTCAGTTCCTCTAGCCACTATCATATACCACACTGTTTTGGTTCCCAAACTTCATGTACCCATCCTAAAATGCATCTTTCATTCCCTGATACCAGTGAACCGTTGAATCACACATCCAATGATTCTTATGATGCCAAAAACCTCAAAATATCACACTCATCATGCTCATGTATATAATATGTTGCCTCACACAACATATATATATATAAATCATATGATATTATGATAGCCTACTGACTATCATCCTTTTATTCCTTATGAAAATCCTATGCAACCCATGACCAAAAAACTGACATGCCACAACATGACATGAAAAAAGATTAAAAAAATGAAAATCATGGTCATGTCGGTGGCAAAATTTTAAATCTGGTTGTCTAACAATACCTATCAGTCAAAAAAAGCTTCATGGTATTCACCTAGCATGAAACACGAATTCCTGAAGCCTAAATTTACTAAGGTATTTCTCCACCCATCAGACACTATCCCTAATACCGGGCCCCACTATCTATTCCACGAGTTCTTCATGAATCTGATCCTCTTTTACCCTCACCTTGTAACAATCCACAACCAACATTAGTTACCCGAGTCTACCGTTAGATCAGATCACTGACTGAACAAGATGGACTCCTATTGATTTTTTTTTGATACCCGACCTACCCACACACATGTTACCCCTTTGGAGATATCTCACATTGAGTAGAGAAATTTCATGGCTTCCCACACTAGAAGAAAATAATATATGTGCCACTAAGAGGCTGTCTTCTCATGTCCTTCACATAATCTCTATACTTGAACTATGATATCACTCGCTTCCCATAATCAAAACCATCCCCATTGTCATAACATAAATATGCTTCCATACTAAAGCTAGGAGTTCCTGGTTCACTTCCATGGAGAATGAGGGAAATCAAAATATATTTACCTATAGTCACATGATGTGTTGTAAACCATCATGGAAGCTCCATGCCCTGTAGGAGTAATCACTCTTCATAACGAGTGTAAAGAGAGATAATTAAATGGATGTCACTTAATATTCCATTAAAGATATGTAACCATGGGGAATCCATATGACCCCCTGATTTTTTTCATACCTCACTATCACCAGGATGGAATGCTATATGAATATAGCCTCAAAATATTTCCAAGTCAAACCGTTGTGTCGACCAGCCTAAACCTGCACATTCCACCAACATTTATATGGTCCTCTGAGATTTTAAATCTCCTGATTTGACCCTCCACCTTATAAAAATTATGATCTACTCAATGATCATCTTCATATTATCAATCCAATTCTTAGCCTTTTATTGACCTTCCTCACCCTAAAAAATGTGTGGGTTATACAGTTGGAACATTCATGTTTGATATTACCTCAACGGATCTAATCCCTTACCACCCCAACCAATAACCTATATAACCCTCACCAGGATCAATTTGTGCTACTCATAGAGCCACAACCTTAGAAAAATGAGATCTAGTGTCTTACCCACCTATATTGGAACCTTTACCTTGGCCAAAGACTATCTCTGATTATTTACTTACTCTGATTGTCTCACATGGGTCTGAACCTTATTATTCTCCAATTGAAATGATTCATCACCATTCTGTCACTCCATCATGTAACCCAATAGGAACATACTAAATACAAAATATTGCTAGGGAACCCATATATATATATATATATATATATATATATCCAAAGATTGGGAATGTAGTAAAAAACTATCAACTCACTATCCTTACTGTCACCATGTCCATCCATTCCCCCTGGAATCCTGACCTGATGACCTCTTAAACCACCCTTAACATATCAATGTATCAATAGGTCATTGAGCCTCTCACACCATGATAAACATTTTTACCTCAATCTGAGGGCCGAGTCACACACCCTTGATAAAAATCACACCATTCCAAGAAACCTTCTTTCTTGTATGAGAGTCATGCCACTTTCTAATATCACATGGAATATATATATATATATATATATATATATATATATCCTAGAATATCATATTTGACAAGTCATTTGACATTTATCATGTCGTATAATCATTTTACATGGAATACATGCATTTATAAATTTTAAATACCTTAAACTGTACCTATGATTCACGTGAATGAATTGGTCCATGGTCAAGAGTGAAATGGGCCAAGGGGGACTAGCTAGTATATATTTTTCTATATCTTGAAGGTGGTTTCTTATTTGGGAATCTTAAATTGGGATACCTTTTTTAATGTATGATTTATTGTGTCCTGAACTGTTGATTGTAGGGGGTAAACTACTATGAAATCATTAACGTTAGATACAAGGTCCTTGAATGAAATCAACCGGGTTTTGTTTATGGTGCCAGAAACTTACAATAACCCATGATACATGGACCTACATTCCCATGGTAGGAACTCATTTAGTAACTAGCCCAATGATACTTAATAACATAGATTGGTTGAGAGGATGGGAAGTTGGGCTCACTACACTCTTTGTGGGGTAATTATATATTATTCTCAGAATTTTTTATATATTTATTTCATGCTCATAAGTTCGTGTATCATTGGTTCTTTCTCAGGAATGTGTCTATGGATAACCCCTATGTTGCAATTGTTCATGAACAAACAAGGGTCTTGAAGCATCTGCATATTTTCTGGGTTCTCATGTGATAGAGAGATCTATATGTATCTGAGGTTGTCCACCAATGTTTCCCTATAGAGGAAATGTCATATATTCATTGGACCTTTATTGGGATGACTGATTCTCGCTCAGATTTACCCATGAGATGAAGGTAGAACGGTCCTTGTAGTTTTGCTTGGGTTGTCGAATCCTTAGAGAACTAAGAAGTAACCTATGGACTCATACATTCTATGGACTATTTTCAGCTATTAAGTGGCCAAAATTTGGTTGATTTTAGATGGGTTTAAGTTAACACTAAAAGTCTTAAGTGAATTCATATTATGAGAAGGGTTGATCCTAGGTTATTACATGGGGTGGATTAGACATATTTCCTTTTCAATGATTTCAATTTCTTATATTAGAGATGGATTAATTTAATGAGATAAAACAACATCATCACTTACTAGTTTAATTCCCACACCCTTTAATACTAATCACCTATACACTTGAAGGATCAATGTTTTGATCACTTCAAGGTAAAGGTTCGTATTATCAGCCGAAGTGTGTGGCCTTAAATTCAACATGTACGATGGAGTTTAAAAATCATCAAATAAAAATCGCAATTAAAGAAGTGATTATACATTAATGGGGTGATAAATAACAATAATACAGACCCGTGATACTCCCTTGGATTAAACCATAAGTGGTTTATCCCTCTATTGTAGCTATGGTTTCAATGGAAACGGGAAGTAGACTCATGAGGGAGGAAATGGAGAAGTAAAAAAACAATGAAAAGAAAATGATCACTCCAACATTGTTTGAAAAATTTCACAAGGTTTGGTGTGAATAAATTCATACCTTGAACGAAAAATATCAAATTGATATCAATAGAAACAGAATAATAGAAAAACAATATATTTTATTACGAAACTAATGTGAATTGAACAACTTACATGTGAAAGACAAACATGAGACAACAAAATCGTAGCATAATATTATAATTGAACAAATCACCAAAAATGAAACAGTCATCCACCACCACTGCCTTAGATAGGAATTTTTGAAGCCTTGGGTCGAGCCTACAACAATACAAAGCATCCCACTTGATTATGGTATGCTTAGGGTGGTGGAATGTTTGTGAACATGGACTTTTCCACACTTGACCCGAGGTGGTAGCCAACTTTCTTCAACCGAGAAGATGCGCTTGGAATACCTTCTAGATTACCGAATCAGAGTGGTACATAAAAGATGAAAATGGATCCCAGGATGTTTACTAAACTTCTATAAAATTGGGGACCATTTTGAGATGTAGATTCGGAGATCAGATTATATTAGTGGGCTGTGTTTCCTGGCCGCAGAATGGGGCCCAGAATTTTATCTCTAACTTGGAACGCCTAAATGACTACAATGGAAGCTGAATTAGCACTTTCTAATGATGAATAAATTGTTCCTATATATTTCTTCTATCATCCCACAAAATCAGGGATTCACTGGGTTTTTATGTTGGGCCCCACATTCTCATAAGTGGTATGGTGTCCAATCTGACATCTCCAAAATTGTTTCCTTTCATCACAAAATATCCCCTTCTTCTTCCATGAATTCTCCATTGATCCCAAAATGAAACATGATCATATTGAAGTGTAGATCAGTTTACCAAAATAAAAAATTGAAATATGTTTAATTACAGTCCTTAAAATTATATTAATCATTAGGTACTTTAAATTAACTTCAAAAATGTATCACACAACAGTGCATTTTAAGAAGGTATTACAATTATAATGTGAACTGATGTTCAAAGTGTAAAATGCACTACAATGGTGTTTTCGAATAATAAATAACATGAATATTATATATATTAACAATTAATATTATCCTCATTTATTGGCTAATCACACCCCCAACTTGAGTTTTGCAAGTCCCGAGCAAAATATATCTCAACAATATGAAATTCAGATTCCCTTTTCCAAAAACATTTTAATACACAATGATCACCAAATACCCTTATACCATAAAATCGTAAAACCCAACAAAAATATTTTAATACATGATTTTTTCATAAGCATATCTCAATCCCAAGTCTATTTCTTTGTTCAAATTCATTTCTATATTTCATCCCATATCAATTAAGTATGAGGATTTGTTGTGCATCACAATAGACATGGGGGTTCATCTTTATTCAAGGGGGAAATGAAAAAATCACTAGGTGGAATCACATTTCAATATTAAGATGAGTATTCAATTTTTTTGTATTATTTTTTTGTTTTTTTTTGTTTTTGCAATTTTTCCATTCTAATTGAAATTTCCCTCAAAAGAGTCAACCCCTGTAGCAATACTTTGCCTATGAATACCAGGATCAATGACCTTAGGGCACCAAGTGAAGCCCACATACTTGGGCATCATCTCGAGATAGATTAGTCAAGAAAATATTAAAATTACCAAAAATAGAGATAAAATTTTAACTCTGGGCCAGGCTACTATGGAGTCATGATCCCCAAGTGTCGAAAGCCACGCATTAGGTCATTTCATTTCTCTACCCAAAAATTTATTAATTTTCTTTATTTTTTTGAATAGTTATATTAAAACTAAAATGGTCATCAAACCTATGCTATTTATTTGAGGGACCTCATGAACTCAAACTAATACCCCACTATCCAAAGGAAGTGCATTATGATCTTATTTTTATTTGGATGAAAATATAAATGATGAAATATCACATTGGAAAGCAACACTTTCCAAAATCAGTGCTCATAAAATTATACAAGGATTAAAATCATAATCAGGTCATGCTAAATTATTTGATATTGAGTTTCAAAGTGTGCAATTTGAATTACCATGATCAATGTTAATGGAATTTTTCCTTCCATTTACATATTTTTTTTTTCAAATCATTCAATTTTTTTGACACAAACGAATTTTTTATTTTACCTCCCCCCCCCCCCAATGTAAAATAACACTATCCCCAGTTTTTAATGAAATGAAAATTCTGAAGGGGGTAGAGGTAGATAATGAAAGTTGAAAAATGAAATTGAAAATAATGATCATGGAATGAAGTCACCTAGTGGTTGAAGTTGAAATTCTTGCTGCTCCCTTTTAATCCTTTGATATCCAGGTCATTTACAGAGTTCCCTAGTAGAAAAAAAAACAATATATATATATATATGAAAGTAAAATATAATTGTATATATATATAATTATAGAATAAGGAATGACAAAAAGTCATAGGTCAGTGGTAAGTGAGCGCCACTGTCTCCCTTCTGTCCCGGGTTTGAATCCCCACGGATTCGCCGGTTGTGACGAGGTTTGACCAATGAACCATGATGTGTCCCTTTTATTATCATTATTATAATTTGTTTATTTTTTTTTTGTATTTTTATTTTAAAGTACAAAAAAATTAAAATAAAATAAAATGGTCATACATTGTCTTCTTTTTAAATTTCGGGGTAAGACATTACTCCAGGATCACAACACGTGACACAGATGAATATGGTGCTCCCCTTTCATACCCATACATACTCATAATAGAAGAACATGTCAACAGTTTATTTTTTTAAATATAAAAATGATTAATTAATCGTATTTAATATATAATTTTTATGAAAACAACAAAATGTTATGAAACTTGAAAACTATGGGTTTCCACCCTTGCATCATTTTTTTAATGTCACTAGCCCAACATGGATCCCCTAACATACCCAATACCAATTTTCAACATTTTACGGACCCCCTATCTCTCAGTGTCCACTAGATTGAGATTGATTCTTTGTTTATAATATTTGTCGTGTGCAAACCTATGTTCTATAATGAGTGGTAAAATCCTAGGAATATCATTATTGGTTGATCCAGTTTCTTTTTTAGTTATTCAAAAGACATTAAGAATCATTAATTCTTTATTGGATTCAAGATAAGAAATTGTGAAAATTGGATGTTTTTGTCTGTCCTCAATGAATGGAAACTTGAGGGTGGATGAAAATTCCTTTCATTCAAGTTCGGGTGGATTAACACTTTCAGACATAGGTTGGAACATTGAATAAAACTCATTTTTTTTCAAAATTGATCAACCGAATTGGTTCCCTTTTAATAGAAGATTCAACCACAAAATTAGAAAGATCAATTTTAGGAATGGGTATGGACTCAATGATTGTGATTTCTCTAAATGGTTCAATGGTTGGTGTTTTTGAAAATTCATCAATGAACTTATACATAGGAGACTCAATCCATGATGTAAAATTATCCTCTTTGGAATCCAAAAAGCCAATTTCATCTTGATTTAAATACCCTAAAACAATTATTTGATCCTCTTTATCTTCCAAAAATCCAAAGGTTTTCTCTTCAATAAATTCATGAGAGGTTTCTGGGAAACTAGACACTTCACATAAGGTTATGGAAGGGATAGTTTGTGTAGGGATGGGTTCCTCACAAGTTTTAATGCTTTGTAGATCTAACCTCAATGGTGAAACCAAAAAATTAATTGTCCCCATTTGTTGACATAGTTTTTCATGTAATGGATGTGGATTATTACGGATAAGGTTTTGATCCTAATGTTCTATTCTAGGTGGATAATTAACTTGTTGGAATTGTACAAGAGGGTGTTCAGATTGGCTTTTTGGGGATTGAAACTCATTGTATGTTGGGTTGTTTTGTGGATCATAGGGGTAAAAAAAATTTGGTTCATTAGGTTTTTGATGATCCCACATGAAGAAATTAGGATGTTCATTGTACATAAAACATGTGGTTGGGTGATCAAAGTAGGGATAGGTTTCCCAAGTTTGGATTCGTTCAAACTTGATTTCCATTGGAGTGAGGGGGTGAGAACAGAGAAGAGGGATGAAAAAAAGGATTATAATGTCTATGATAACTTACTTAGGTCCCCAGAAACGGAACCAAAATTTGATTCTTGCTAAAATTTACCCAAGAGATTAATGTATAACAGTCCTTGTAGTTTAGATTGGGGTTTCAAATCGTCAAAGACCTAAAAAGTAACCTATGGACACATACATTCTATATAATTGTTTCGGCTATTAAGTGGCCAAATTTGGATTGATTTTAGATGGGTTTATGTTAACACTAAAAGACATAAGTGAATTCAAATTATGAGAATGGTTGATCCTAGGTTATTACAAGGGGTGGATTAGACGTATTTCCTTTACAATGATTTCAATTTCTTATATTTGAGTTGGGTTAATTTAAGGAGATAAAAGCACATCATAAGGTACTGTGTTAATTCCTAAACCATTTAATACTAATCAACTATAAACTTAAAGATCAAATTTTTGAGCACTTCAAGGCAAATGTTCGTATTAGCACTTGAAGTGTGTTGCCTTCAATTTAACAAGGACAATGGAGTTTAAAAACCATCAAATAAAAATCTAAATTAAATAAATGATTATACATTAATGGGGTGATAAATAACATCCTATACGAACCCTTTATACTACCTTGGATCAACCCATAAGTGGGTAATCCCTCTATTGATGCTATGGTTTCAATGGAAGCAGGAAGTAGACTCATGAGAGAGGAAATGGAGAAGTAAAAAAACAATGAAAAGAAAATGATCACTCCACCGTTGTTTGAATAATTTCACAAGGTTTGGTGTGAATAAATTCACACCTTGAAGCAACGGTATCAATGTGATATGAATAACAATAGAATAAGAGGAAAATAAGATATTTTATTATGAAACTAATGTGAATTGAACAACTGACATGTGATAGACAAACTTGAGAGAACAAAATCACAGCATAACATTACAATTGAACAAAGCACCAAAGATGAAAAAATACTCCACCACCACTACCTTAAATAGGTATTTTGGAAGCCTTGGGTAGAGCCTCCAATAGTACAATGCATCCCAACTGATTATGGGAGGGCTAGGGTGGTTGGAAGCTTGTGGGACTTGAACTTTTCCACACTTGAACCGAGGTGGAAACCGGCTTTCTTCAACCGAACAGACGAGCTTATACAACCTTCTAGATGGCCGAATCAGAGTCATCCATAGAAGAGGAAAATGGATCCCCAAATATGTAATAACCTTTGGTAAACATTGGGAACCTTTAGAGGTCTAGATTAGGAGTGATTATTATATTAGTGGGATGTTTTTCTGGGCCGCAGAATCTGGCACAGAATTTTATTTCTAAATTGGCCGGCCTATTTGACCACAATGGAAGCTGAATTAGCACTGGCTCCTAGAGAATAAATTTTTCATCTATATGTCTCCTAGCAGCCCACAAAATTTGGGATTCATTGGGTTTTTAGGTTGGGCCCCACATTCTCATCTGCGGGATGGTGTCCAATCCGACTTCTCCAGAATTGTTTCCTTTCATCACAAAATATCCCCATCTTCTTCCTTGAATTCTCCATTGATCTCTAAATGAAAAATGATAATATTGATGTGTAGATAAATTTACAAAATATAAAATTGAAATATGGATAATTAAATTCCATAAAATCAGATTAATCATTGGGTACTTGAAATGATGTTAAAAAATGTACCACATGATAGTGCATTTTAAAAAGGTATTACAATCATAATGTGAAATGATGTTCAAAGTGTAAAATTCACTAAAATAGTGTTTATGAATAATAAATAACAATAATATTATATATATTAACAATGAATATTAGCCTCATGTAGTGGCTATTAAATGAAAATGTTTTTAATATCTATGATCAGGTTCTCTAGTGTTTACCATCATCTAAAGCAGACATAATTTATTTTGATTTCATGATCAAAACTATAAAATGCGGTTCTTAAAAATAATCATAAAAAGAATTAGAACAAATGTAGTTCGGTGTTTCCTAACTAGACACATCACCATGTAGGGTTGTGTCACGAGGACCCAAAAATATAATCTAAAATTAAGTGGCAAGGGATTATATCTAGATGATCCGTAGTAATGATTAGATGGGGGATGCATAGTGAGGTGGCCCATGGAACCTAGAAGAGATGCATTCTTCTGGGTAGAGATGATCATACTGGGGATTTGACCTGAGGTCGTTAGTGAGGATATGGGAATTACGTATGGACCTCATGGAGTCTTCCTAAATAAAAAATATTTTTTGGACCTCAAGTAAGATTATTATAAAATTAATTTACTTTTAATATCGGGCAACCACACAGCCACATGGGTCAACCATATAGTGATCGTTGACCGTGTGGTGCTTGTTCATGAGCTCGAAACCCACAAAAAAAGTAAAATATCCAAAAGTTCAAACCTATAATTATGATAACCCTCAAGGTTATAAGATGAAGCCATGAAATTATAAAATAAAACAAATGTAAAGGTAGTTGTGTGAAAATTAACCCCATGACAAAACATTATTACCCCCAAAAAGTCACCAAGAAGATTGGAAATGAAAACATGAGTCCATTAAAAAATAATAATGAGGAAACCATGGATCTTGGGATGACCTCACTCTCTTCTGTTCACACTCGACCAATTAAAGAACCACCATCTAATATTGAGAGGATAACACTAGAAGGTTCACCCCGCCACAATAATTCACTAACTCAGATGGGGAACCCTCGTGAAAAAAAACTTCCCATTAACCACACCCCAAATCCTAACAACAATGAGGAACCCAAGAACCACTATTCCAAATCCGGACCATCCCTTGAACCTGAGTGAATACAGACTGTAACCAACTCGGGAAGTCCCATCCACCTGAAGATATGCACATATCCTATCAAACCACTCCAATACTTTCAATGGACCTCAGACACCTCGAATGACAGGAAACAAATAAGAAGAACCAGAAAATGGGCATGACTCTCCGGTAACATTAGTGACCTTTCTGGGTGGAATACCTTGACAACATGAAATACCCAATTGAAATAAGAATCAATCCAAAACACAATCCAAGAAAGAGACCATGCCAAGGGAAACATGCTCATAATATAAACATATACAAACAGAATAAATATTTTCTTTTCCAAAAACATCCATTTTTTTAGATTTTAAAACTCACCAATGGAAGTTTACAAACAGTCACATGTGAGATCCTCATAACATGTTATCATCATCCGCATACAAGTTCACACAATTCACTCTACGTTCATACCCATACACATGTGATCCTCTATAACGAGTGATAATGTTCATACTTTTCTTTTCTTTATCATACCCAAATACATACCAAACTTCCAAATCAAAAATATTTCTATTTAATATCCCACATTACCATTTTTAAAAAAATTTAAAGAAAACCATTTTACGTTTTCAAACCACTTTCATTTCAAAAATACATCTTTTTTTCAAATATATACATACACCCATTGAAACAAAGATGAAACACACCCAAAAACATTCCACCATAATGAGGATATAGTTCCTATTCCAAAAACGGTGACATGGTGGTGAGAGATTCCCCATGTAAGGCATGATGCTAAGAGGACCTTGACCTGGGATCATGGTCTCCACATGGGTCACTACACCCATGAGGTAAAAACCTAACCTGATTCTCCTGCATTTTCATTTGTCAATCACAATCATCCCACAACGAAAGACTCAAAAATATCATACTTCCCCTAGTGAATCGAGGATCACGGAGAGCAAGTGTTTTCACCGATCATCCCAATCCTACATCCCAATCCCAACAGTCATAACCTAAATCTACAAGATCCCAAATAACAAGATCCTAAAATAATACCAATTTGTCACGAATGATCCTGATTCGACCTTGAACCAGTCACCCATGCCATTACATGGAATGCATTGAGGGGCCTTCCCAATCCCCTCAAGATGATAACTTGTTACTTGCATTAAAATTAAACAGGTGGGAATTATTTGGTACCTAATTGAAATAAAATGAATAAAAAAAAGCTAAAAAATTTAAATGAAAACTTGTAGCGGTGAGAAAATGACGCTGTACATACCTCCATGTGACCCTATATGTCACCACTGACCTCAAACCAACATCGCACTAAGGGGACCGTATCAAATAAAGGCACAACACCTGGGGATAAAAATGATAAAACTATAGGTGTGAGTATTAACAAATTTTGGCGTTCATAAATAATCAATTTCCAAATTTATTTCCATTAAAAAAAGAATTAAAATTTTCATTTTTAAAATAAAATATATAAAAGTATGTCTTCCACGTATTTTTGGATAAATGATGATCATGGACAGTTGGACATTTAAAAAAAACCAAGATCCCCTTTTTAAGAAGAAGACATTGGAATTATAAAAGATGGTGATGTTTACACTAAAAATGGAGGAAGTAAGTGTAAATAAATTTGAAAACCATCCTTCATAAACACTTGAAACCATTTTATAACTTTTAGAAAGAAGATACCCAACACAAAGAAACCGAATCAATAAACATATAACACATGAAATAAAGAATCACCTCAAAACAGTTACCAACTACCACATAAATCTCAATCACATACCTCAAATAACAACATACCAGAAAACATGGGAGAACCTATCATCTCGTGAATAATCTAGAACATACTATACATGAGACTCATTCTATAGGCATTCCCTAACCAATGATATCATGACAAAAAAATCTTGATCATCACCCTACATGGCATGGCTGAGGGGCCTAGTAACATAAAAATTATAACAAAATAAAATGTGTAATGGGACAGTAGTGAAATATAAATTATTTAATCTACCATTCATAAAGAATTATCTCATTATTCGAGGTTCCAATGTTTAGACTAAAAAGGTTTGTGAGTTAACAAATACAAAAATAGATATCTACACTTGCATTTTCATCATACACCATCTACACACACACAAAAACCAACCTTGAATCACTCAACTGTATTTTATCCCTCTTGAATTCAACCATTAACACATGAGGATAGTACAATCCAAGGTCCACACATTCCCATCAACATCCAACAATGAATGAGGTGCATCCCAATAGAGGTATTTCAATGTATTTTTTTTACAAGAGTACTAAACAGATCCCAAGATACAATTTAACACTAAATCATATCCAAAATAAGCAATGCACTCAACATTCCAAAAAAAATCCACATATATAGTCATTTAGGAAACCCAATTCACCATTTTAAATCTAACAAAAATTTATAAATGTCAAAGGGGAATTTTACCAAGCAATTGATATGCACATTAAATAATCAATTTCATTTTATTCACTTACACTGATTAGATAACTAAATTAAACAATAATCATTTATTATAAAAACTATACAATAATATCTAAAATTAAATAATGGAATACAAAATAAAGAAATCATTAATTAATTAAATATAAAGTCTAATGCATAGGGAAACCTACCTCAATGGACAACCATGCGAGGGATATTTAACATAATAAATAGCTCGTTGGCATGCACACACTACCATATATATATATATATATTCATATAATTACCTTGGAAAATGAATGTGTGCCTTCAAAACCGACCGCAACTCTCTTTTAGAATTCCTTATTATTGAAAAAAAATACAAATCCCTAAAAAGTTAATCCAAACAAATTAATAAAGATAAAATTAAAAAACCAATGAAAAATAAAATAAAAACAAGAATGTCTTAGAAAACCATGGTTTTGTGAGAAATACAAATTCAAATCACCATATTCATTTGAGAGAGAAACCATGTGTGCACCTAGTTCTCCCATGTATTTTCTAACATCCAATGGAAAATCAAAACTCCAAAGAGACACTCAAATCCATTTCCTAAAAATACCAATTTCTTTACAACCATATTCATCCACCCACAATATTTTGTGAACATTATAAAATTCCCCTAATAACCAAAAATCCATGGATAAAATTTTTTAATAAAATTTCCAAGATATATCATTTTTAAATTAGACACACCAAACCAAGTTCACCAACAACAAATTACCATCAAAACATATTTGAAACTATTCATTTCATAAAAACCCATTTTTATTTGAAACAAGAAATTAGTAAACCATAACAAAATAACAAATCTAATCTATATAAGCATATCCATAGCCAAAGTAAATAATTTCACTCCTACATAGAGTTACAACCAAGTTCACAACCAAGAAAAACTTTTCAAATCATGTTCCAAATCACCTAAAAATCCCCATATTTCACATATTAAATCAAAAAATATGACCTGAATCAATTCAATAAAACATTTTAATGTGTAAAACCTCACACAATCACCCAATTACACATAAAGCGATTAGTAAAAATATTATCAAACTCCTATAAAACATATACAAATGAGAAATAACCAACATTCCTGAAGACCCCTATTTTTTGACAAATCCACTGATAAGAAAATGCATCCAATAATGAACCATTCTCATAATTTTGGTCCAAAACATGTTTTAAATATTAATTAATAAAATACAAGCCTAATATAAATTGAAATTGAAATTTAAGGCATGAAACACCCACCTTAACCCATGTGAAGGTAAATGAACCTCAACATATGGAGGGAAAATTCTCTACGGACCACTTGCACACAATAGAAAATGAGGAAAATGCGTGAATTACGTACTGAGGCTATAGGGTTTGGAAAACATGAATAAAAACACCAGAATTGGAATATAAATTTAACAATGGTGAGGTTTTCAGACTAGGGAACTGGTGTCGGTGAGTTGGAGGGTTCTAGAAAGGGTAGATTAGGGGATGTCTGGGATGGAATGTGGGAAATGGTTAAGGGGTTGGAAAGAGGTATAATAGTAATGGGTTTACTCAATAGGAATGTGGACCTACGACGACGAGTTCATGCCACTAGGATCGGGGTATCATCGGTGAGAAGGGAGGTCAAATGAGGTGGCACATATAAGTGGTTAAGGGGAGGAGGTCATAATGTGAGGGAGAACCCCATTGGGGGGGGGGAGGTTGTTCTGTGAACATGAGAAGAGGGGTAGGCGGTGATCAAGACCCCCTTAGGGTTTCTCCCCTTATTTTTTAAAAAATATTCATTAGTATTACAATAATAATACAAACATTTACTTAGAAAAATTAATAACAATAATAAAACTATTCCAAAAAATAATAAATCCAATATTATTTATAGTAATTATAATATTAGTAATAATAATAGTATTCCTAATAATGTATTTCATTCCTGCTTTATTTTATTTCTAAGAATATCCTTATTTATTAAAAATTTAATAATAGTTGTAACAAAAATACTAATGAAAATTTACTGATAAGAATAATAATGTCAATTTAATAAGAATAATAATAACTAAAATTAAATAATAATTTTTATAATACTAATATTATAAAAAAAATATACAATTATTATGGGTTAAAAATTTATAAAGTGTATTTATTTTAAATTTCAGCCAATCACATGGTCACCTAAGTCAACCGCAGGGTTATCAGTGATTGTGCAGTGCCCGTGAATGAGCCCAAAACCCAAAAAAGAACATCAAATATCAATAATTTTAAACCTGGTCATATTATGATCCTCGAAGAGAAAATATGAAGCCATGAAATAAGAAAATAAAATATACTTAATGGTAGATTTGTTCCAATCTTACAGAATGTTCTTAGTATCCAAATTAATGTGTTTTTCAATAGACCACTCTCATCATTCCTAACACTTTTGAGGCTTACATAAGGATGGTTATTGTTGAGCATTCATCCTTTCCTAAATAAAAATATAAAATTAACACCTTCATAGGATAATGGAATTACAAGATATTATTTACAAGGGGTCATATTGAATATTATGTGAAGTAAAATTCAATTCTCATTGCTCTCTATATCCTTGGATATGAACACCATATGAGGTGGCACCAATAAAACATCATAATTTATCCAGTACATGGAGGCATATTAGTTGAAGATCCTTCTTCCACCTCTCTAATTATGTTCATTGTGCTGACGGAAGGGCTTCCTGGTCTTTTCAACGATGATGATCTTCCATTATTTTTACATGGTATGTGTTCCCTTCATTGGGTAATAATTATTCTTTAAAATAGTTTTTTAGTTTTCCATATATTGTGATTAATGTTATAGATTAATTTTTCAGCAAAACTCTCGGTATATCAAACAACGAATTGGGTGTGGTAGAAAAAATAACTAGTAATTCATCCTTGGAAAATTCTCTTTTCTTGAGGTGCATTTCATTTGTTTATCCACTATGGTATCCTACATATGATTTTCCCAAAATGAATGGATATTGATGATTTTATCGCATGTAATGAGGCTGGTAGGCGCCTCGTTGATATGTGAATAGTCTAGAGGTGGTTTAAATGACTAGTGTAGCCTAGATCCATCTCATAAATGAAAATGGAATTAACTTTTTATTTATAGGGTTATTGACTTACTTGACCTCAGACATTCTTGTTCTTCAGCATTGAGGTCCTTATTACATTTGATTCCGCAAGGGAAGGACCATTCTACTAATATGTATCTTTAATATGGAGAGAACCATCACAGTTGTTCCTACAGTTTTGAGGAATATCATAATATTTTGATGTCTAACTAATGAGATAATATTTTTAGTGTATACCAAAAGGATGACATTAAAAGTGGAAGACTGCGAGGGGAGTAATTTCATACTGAATTGTTACATCATTGTAGGGAGGAAAATCACATTTGTGTTTTCAGGGTGAGGAATAATATCATTGCCAAATGTATGACTGGATAGATAATATCTATAGTTTATACACTAGGGAGGACCATTAGGGAAGATTAAATTGAGGGGAAGTCCATCTATCTGTTCGATATTTTGTTCACAAGGAGGGTTTTTGAGACAATTTCTCTCATGATCGATCAATCATTTACCATGATGTAAGAACCCATAGTGCATTATCTGAGGATGGATTTCAGAATATATGGTCATTATATTACAATGAGGGCCTTCATAAATAATATGTCTACTTCCATAAATTGTTAATATTTTAGAAATATCCAAATCCTTTAGAGATAAGTTTACGAAGGAATTAATAACACTAGGTTCATACAGAGAAATATTAGGAAATGTTACACATTTTCTAGTGGACTTTGACGAGATTAATTTTTGTCAACTCTCTTGTGGGAAATTGGGGATCCTTGCATATGTCGTGACCATTGTTTACAGGTTTATCTTTGAGTGAATAAAAATGATCTATCAGGATGAAATAGAAAACATCATGGTATTTGATATGTTTATATGCCTACACTAGAGAGGCAACCATGGTGGACAGTTGCCCCCAGTTGGAATGTGTGTTTGTGCTAAATGTGCTTTCACATTTATGACAGAATATGGTCGATGACCCTCCTCTATGTGATCCAAGATTTATGTATACTATGGATTGACCATCCTATTGTGTAGATGAGTCACCTCTGTTGTGGAGGTTGGATTATTTCCCCGACTCATTGACATAATAGCAGATGTTATAACATCTAGAAAAGTTTGTACCATGTGGTCAGGGCATGATATATAATCTCCATCATTTCCACGACATGTTCAGAGATGAATTTTACAACAATGGGAATAAATTCCCATTTAGTTATTAAAGAAATATTTTGTGCCTTCTTAGGATATTTATATTATATAAATGGATACAGACCGTTCTATGGTACGAGGGTATAGGAACAAGTATGCCCCTAGTTTACAGCTAGGATATGCCAGTTGTTTTCTCCAATTTCCATTTTATTTGAATAATTTAATTCATATTCATGGGTAGGGATTTGCATCTACCCATTGTCTATAGTAGTTTTCAAATATAAATTATATGAATCCAGGGATATTTGAATCTACTTGTATTTGGGTGCCCTCAAATTTGACAAATGAGATTAATATACATGAGAATCGATTTATGTTTGCTTATTCTTTGATACTACATGAATGAAATGCTTCATTTTTATTAGTAGGGTATTTGATCTGCCTATTATTTTCCATCCTATTTTCATTGATGGTCTTATTATAATTGGATGAAATATGTTCTGTCTCATAGTGTGCCTTCATATTTACAAGGTGGTATTTAGATGGGGTCAAAATACAAGTATACATGTAGTGTGATGTCATATTTTTATAGAAGATATCTTCTTCAATAAATAAGGTGATGTTGTTTTCTTGATTATTTTTCCATCACCCTTGGTTAGCAAGCATGGGTGGATAATGTTTTTTTACTTCAACATGAACCCTTTGAATGATATACTCCACATTGTAAGGATTGTGGGCCACATGGAATTAATGGTGGTGTCTTCATCCAATGTACTTTGAGAGGGGACCCTGGGCAATAGGGATAGTGTCATTAGAGTTGTATCCATTTAATATCTTATGATAAGGGAGGTAGTCATTTTTGGGTTCTAGGGAAAGGCTCCAAAAACAATTTGAGTCAGCTAGTCATGACGCCCTTTTCAAGACTGTCGTCCATTGCTGAGTGGGAGGTTGGTGGGATTTTATCGAATGGAGGCCCTGTCTTTTTTTCACCAGTTTTGGGAGAGTATAGTTCTGATGGTATTACCATATGTGTTCTTGTAATACCATGTGTTTCATACATTGAGTGGGAAATGAATAACATTTCATTGTGGAGGACTCAGTTAGTTTGTTGGATGAAATACAAATCTACAAGAACTAATAGGATTACATTGGATTTAAAGAATAATTAATAATTTCCTAAAATATGTGTGATTAGCGCAGAGAAAAATCGTAAAATTAGCATCTTCGGATCACAAGTGTTACTGATGAACTTATGTAGACCTCATCAACAATTGATGTTAATGGGTTTTGATACAAGGTTACATGATAACCGGGGTTAATGATTCACATTAGGATTACTAATATATTCCACCTGAATGCATTGTTGTGGGGTAAAGATTGAAATGGACTGATGTGGCTAGGCATTATATCCTTTTTATTTAGTGGAGGGGGTTCCATAGTCATGTTACTTACATCGGGATACCATTATTGTTTAACTGATGAATTTTTTCTGACCAAAATGGTACATTGTACGAGGTTACTAATGTGATATCACTGACATCCAATACACGGTATTAGGATGGGCAGAAATGGTTTTTGTTCGTGGTTCTGGAGAAATCCAATAAATCATATATAAATGATTCATGTACATATATTCAAATAGATGGTTCTTGTTGGGTAACATAGGAAATAACATTTAAGAACTCACATTGGTTTAGAGTATATGAATTTAGGCTCATCACACACTTTTTTGGAGGAGATATTTTCTATTCAGATACTCTATTATATATTTATGTCATGTACCCATGTTCACAAATCATTAGTTCATTCCCAAGCATCGTTACCACTAATTGACCATATGGCATGACTGATAATTAATATGCATGGGTAGAAATAGTATAAATTTATTTGATTTTCCCCACAGTTAGCGGGATATTTATGTGTCTAAGGTTCATTATTAATGTTTTTCATTAGTGGGAAAATCATATATTTTTTTGTTATTTTGATGGGGTAGCACTGGTTTTAAGCCCTGTGATGGGGAGATCATGTGATTACCATAATCTAGGGGGTTGGAAGTTATTTTGATTTCAAAAATGAAACCTATGAATGTGATTCATACATATACACATGCGAGGCATTAGAAACCACATAGTTCGGTGCTACTTAATTGGAAACATCACCTTTTACGGTAATGTGACGACGACCAAACAATGTATTTTAACATCATGTTGAAAGGAAATCTATGTGGTAGGTGCCTAGTCATGATTAGATATGGGAATACGATGAGGGGGTCCAATAAAACCATGATAGATTTGGTATTCTGGGAAGACATGGCCATACTAGTGATATGCCCACAGGACATTAGGGTTGATTTAGGATATGGGTTTGGGATTCAAGGAGGCTTCCTACATACACAAAATTTTAGGGAATCGAAACCCACATACAACATTTTGAGCTACGAATTACAGTTTGGACGGGACCCATTAAATGGTAATGATAGGTTCTTATTCCTAGGAGCTTCCCATTTGAGGGGATTTGATCAAGGATTACACCTTATACGAGGCCCATTTGGATTGTGGTTGGGAATTGAATCTGTGGAGAAGTCCAAATTGAGTAACATCAAAATCAGGTAGATTTCATGATCACTGCCAACCTCTATGATCACATGAGTAATTATCGGTATGAGAAATAAGTGAAGTTAGTAGATCTGGAGGTCACATTCCCTACTCCATCAACATATGGATGATAATGGAACCCACATGGAATGAGATAGAGGTATTTTGAGCATGCTAGTCTCCTCTCTTGTTTTCAATTCCCATGTAGATATATTTGGGTATCTATGTAGATATGTCCCATAATGAGGATTACATGAGAATGTGTGTTGAATCCTGCATGAAATTCTCAGGGAATTCTTTAGGAGGATGGACCTTATGAATTTCATATATGGTATACAAAAGTTTAAAGAGATGTATCTTAAAAAATGGAATCATAATTTGATGTTGTGTTTCATGGAATAATATCATATAGTTCCACAACATGTGGTCATTTTGAGTTCCACATTGGTCAATATGATAACTCCTAGTATAAGGATGTAGATTTTGGGCCACTTTTGTAGAAAACCTGATTAACTAGATGATAATTGGGCCAATATGTTCTGACATTCCCGAATCACGAGAGGGAAGGAATATGAAAACCATGAACATGGGGATTCTATAATCAGGAGAAATGAGACGGGTCATGGAATCCATTCGTACCTGCATTGGTTGTAAAAAGAATCTATTGATGAAAAATGTTTCTCTAGATGATAGACCATTTTTAAAGGAAGCTTATGCAGATCAAACTAGGGAATATTGATAATAGTCAATTAATGGTGTCCTCAAGACACTAACCATCAATTTCCATTGCCTAGGTAGGTTTATGAAGATATAAAATTACCAGAGACAAAGAGTTTTACGAATGAAAATGATATGTATAAGAACTTAAGAAACATTAAGTCCAAAATCTTCCATGGAGTTGTAAATAATGATTTTTGAGGCATCATATGTGAAGGATAATCCATGAATGTTTATCAGTAAAGGGTCTATTCGTGAAGAATTTTTATTTGTTCGAGGGGTCATAAAATGATACCTCATTTTGGAAAATGGAACGTCTTCCAAATGTAATATTACATTGAGGGTCTTAAATGTATGGTTCATGGGATGGGTTAACAAAGGGAAACCTGAATATTATTTGCAAGATGGATTCCGTGAAGGGATTCAAGTGATGGTGATATTTCTCACACCCCCTATATATTTTTCACCCCACATCATCCCATTTCTAGATCTCTATATCACCACTTTTTTTTAGTTCCCCATTAGATCTATTTATAAAATAAATAAACAACCAGATACTAGCATGGATGGTCATTTGTGGTGGGCGAAAATCCTTCTTTTTTAGTATCCTAAGGGGGAATTAATCGAATGGGGGTGTTTTTTTGTGGAATGGGCCTTAATTTTGAGGGTTAAGATCTCTAACTCAGTTCTGTTAACTATTTAGTTCATCAGAGATATTAATTTGTGGTGCTAGAAATATTGTCTCCTTCCTGTGGACGATTGTGGTCTCGTTTTTGGGTACTAGTACTTTGTCATTATCCCATGAACTATTTAATTCGTGAGGTCTTTATGGTTTTATGAAGTGACATAAAGAGTGGAATTCCTCCAATGGAATTTTCATTCATGGTGTTTCATCGATTGAAAATATCATTCCTTAGAACCTTATTTTTATTAACTCTTCCTTCAATTTATTTTTATTCCACTTCAAAATTTATGGACGTATCTTCATTTCAATAAAGGTATTCCAGGACCCAATATGATATCAAAGGACAAACATGCATGGAATCATAAACACACCACCCAAACATGGCTAAGATTCCAAATTCTCCATTACCTCACTAGTTCAAGGGTCACATATCAAAAATAAAATAAAATATCATTCTAGGTGATCCAACGTGGCCGAAATCATATAAATAGAAATCGTAGAAAAATATAACAACAATTCGCACAACTAGAAACTATGTTTGTCCTCAGTAATGGGGGATGCAGGTACCCAAGAATGAATTATAAAACAAGTTCCATCATCACTTATTTTCCTTAATACCAAAACCATAACGTTAATACCAATAAATTATGTTAAATAAACCCATAATATACCATTTTTATCTTCCCTGGCCCGATTAGACACTCAAACATTGCTATCGGGTCGAGTTCCATTGGACATAGGCACACCTCCCTGAATTTTAAAAGCAGATAACAAGTAGAGAGGGAGTAGATATGTATATTTTGGATGATATACCGACTAGGATTGAAATACATTAGTTATAATAATAATATATAGCATGAATAAGGAAAAATAAAACTCAAAAGATTCTTACGAGAACCACTAATGGTGAAAGAATAATTAAATACATGAAATAGTGAAAACTATAATTAAAAAAAAACAGAGGAAGATAAATAAATAGATCAACATGCCACTTGTATCCACTACTAAATCAAATAAGAAAAACATGCACTTAAAAAAAGTCCATACCTGTTAATATACAATGATTGTCACGAATGGTCTACCAGTATAAGTCATAAATATATAGCATACTGATACAGAAAGGAAACAAAATAGAATCTCCAATGAGGAATTATCTAAATGACTTACTTGAAACACAATGCAATTAGCTACTAAGATCCATTTCCTAGGGATTCTCATTAACCTAAACATAAATTCATAGAGTCTACATGTGTCCTGAATGAATAGGCCAAGGTTTGAGGTGTGTCTGAGTAAGATTTCACCCAATATTTCATACCTAGAATATGTGTTTATGAATTTGTGATAATATAAATAAATGAAATTCGATATGATAGAATGAGAAACCAAGGCTTCCATGGTGCTCAACAGCCACTGGAGCTCATTCACCTACCTCATCCAACATCAGAATCCCAAATTAATAATGGGTCTTTGGCCCATAGGACAAGGTATCTCTTATGTGTCATAGCATTGGTGAACCCTTAGGTTTGATAGCAATAATATATCCCAATACTACGGGGCTCCCCAAACCTTGTGTCATAAGAAGTACTGACATCAGAAATTAATTCCTAAACAAGTACCCAATTCTAAAAAACCCTACTCAATAGCATACATTGGGCCATGTACCTAATTATAATGGTACAATGATGTCTATCTTCAAAATAAAACCACCTCCGGCCAAAGGCACAATGTCCCGAGGAACGATGATTTCTATCCTCCAATATAAATCTAGGACCAAGACCTCAATTACGGTATTCCTTAACCTCCACTTTCATCCCCAATGCTAGCATCAGAAGGACTCTCACCTATCACGTTACATTTAAGGCATGAACCCCCAAACCATTTAATAAGTTTCAACTATTTAGGGCATCTACCCACAAAAGTGTTCAAAAACACCTTATCATTTGAGTCATCTTATGTACCCATGAATCAGTTCAGAACTTTTTGACCATCACATGTGAGAAGAAACTAAAAATATAAATTCCCTAGGTCACATCAATCAGATCCAAATTCCCCTACGACCAAGTCAATCGTATTAGATTGCCTTTCCATACCAATATAATGGGCTATGCCTAGACTAACGTCGTATCGCCTTCAATCAGATATCCATGACACCCAATCCTCTGGTCAAAGCTACACATTAAATTAAAGAAAAGCCCTTCTAGTGATAAACGTCACTCAGTCCAGATGGCCAAGACATCATAATTTCCATTGTACAAGACTACACAACTCATTAGATCTAAAAATATTTTCAAAAGAAAATAATATATGTAATTCAATTTATATCAACAATAAATTTGATGGAATTTAAGTTCACCACACAAATTATATATAAATAATTGAATTTAATACTACTGAATTGTATCTTATAAATAAACACAATAATTCAGTATGAATGGACCGAATGACCCAGATTGAAATATCCGAAACAATTCAATTGATACAATTCAAATTCAATGTATAAAATAACCACAGTAAATTTTTCTAGTAGACTAAGGACCTATAACTCGGACATGCTCGAGGAAAACAGGTAAGGGAATTCCCAACAACATCCCTTGGGTCATAAGGTTAAATCAATACTTGAAAGTGAGGGTCTCACTTAATTTCACAAATGCTCACTATATGCTAGACCACCCAATCATCCAGACAATAAAAATCAAGAAATGTTCCACCTACGTTCGACTCGTAGACAAAGGAAGGTCCGATATAGAGATATAATTTTCAATGTTTGGTCATAGATATGAGTTTCCATTAGATAAAATATACATATAGTGAAACAGATTTAATGTTCTCTGGGGAAAATGAAAAATTAAGAAGAATTTAAGGTTAGGTTATCCTCACCGCTATGACATTATCACACATGATGGTTTGAAATTGTACACTTTATAACGGAGAGGTTTCATGATCAACTATATTAGAGGAGGATTATGCCTCCTCTAGCTATGCACATGTCCATATAGAATGAAGAGTAGAAAATAAGAAAAAAATTAAAAAATTAAAAGCACCATTTACATGACACATGGTTTTCTCGCATAGTTTTCCATAATGTGTGGTAACTATGTGTCATAGGATGTTGAGGTATTACCTATATGGAAATACCTATGTAACCTTCTTCATGGTGTACTCTAATCATGCACAAACCATGAGAAAGCCTCTGTAACATCTATGGACACCCGTGCATGGTCATGAACCTCCCTCACACTGTTAACACAATCCATTTGGCGGTTAAAAAAATTCAATGGTTAACTCGATGGGGTTTTTAGTTTACCCTAAACTATAAACAATGACCTACTATTCTAAAATAGTCCATTTGGCCTCCGACCTTCCCAATTAAAAACCGAAACACTCAAGGAACTCTCCAAGCCTCTAAACCAAACAAAAAATATTATATATTGCTAATGGAACTCACAGAATTAAGAATTGGCCATTATATTAGAAAATGGAAAACAACTATATTCAATGATAAGATGAAGCATTTATTTCTACATGTGTCAAAAACATGAGATGTTATAATTCAAGTAATATCGAATAGAGTGACATTGATTGTAAATGTACTTTAGAGAAATAAAATTACAGAAAAAGTGATGTATGAACCAAAAGAGGTTATGATGTCGAACTAAATATATCATTTCATGAGGTGAAATTTTAGGAATTTCAATGAATTGATATTTTTTGGAGTGATGGATATAACAGTTGTGCTTAAATAATGACTAGTTTCTCATTATTGATAAAAAATAGTATAATGAACATATCATTATTAAAAAAATAAATTTATATTCTTATTTATTATAAATTTATAAAATTAAATAAAATGAATTTTATGAATTTAACATGTTAAAGTTATCTTTTTTATTATTTTTTAGATTTCTTTTAAATTCAACATTTTTGGATGAATAGAGACAAATAATGAATTTTTTAAAAAAATTATTTTATGATATTTTAATTATATAATCTTAATAAGAACATATATAAAAACATTTTTATTGAAAAAATTTATTTCTATGCATTAATTTAATGAATAGAAAAATTTAATTTTGAATTAAAGATATACTTTTCTCATTTTCTAAATCTATGTAATTTGTTTATCCAAACACAAACAATTTTTCATAATTTTCTCTTAATTGAGTTTTTAAATTTTTTTTCTTTGGTTTAGTTTTACATAAAAATCATAGTCCTTTAATTTAAAATAATTTATTTATACTGAATTGAATCAATATTTTACTTTTTTTTCTATAGAATCATTTTTATTCAATAAAAAAATATTTTTTCTAAAAAATATTTTTACTATGTTTTGTTAACATATATAAATAGTAATTTCTTTCACATTTAATATTTTTATCATATAACATGGATTTACTTTTTTTTATAGTTATTAATATTGGTATATAATTTTACCATCATTTTTTTAATAACAAATAGTAACCATAATAAATATTTATCACATAAATTAACTGTAAATTGGTTTAAAAGTGTTAAAAATAATGGGATAAGGCTTCACGATAAAAAACATATTCTTATACCAAATTGATCGATTTAATTGAGAAATTATTCCTATAAAATTAAAATCTATTACTAAATTGAGTCACCTTCACAAAGAAATGACTTTATATTAATTATGAATATTTAGTGATTTGAATTGTGTGATTTCTCTCAATTATTAAAATGATCCACTTATAATATCTTTTTCACTCATTTCAAGCCAAATACCAATAAAAATAACAATTAAAATACCTTATACACCATTATTCCTTCAAACATAGAGGCTATGTTCTCATCAAATGACCAACCAGTAAGGATTAATGGTTAATCCAATGTTACTTTTCTAATGAAGTGGTATAACTTTTATCTGAGTGTCTGAAGTATTTTTCTTCTTATTCCTCTTTAAAATATTTTACATACAAGATTATATGATGAAATTAGTATAATAAATATATTGAAATATTATTATGATGTATGTATATCACATATTGTTTTAATTTCTATCTCATTGATAAAAAATACATCGCTTGTGCGTACATACAACCTACTATCTCCATGAAACATTGCAATTAATTTTTCATTACTGATGTATGTGGATGGTCATACATTTCAAAATAGTTAATATATATGATATTTATAAAATAATTATGATTCTAAAAATATAAAACATCATTTACCTTCTTACCATTAAACATGAAAAAAAGAATAACATCACTTGTTTATATGTGTTGACTACACCTTCTACGAAATGATGTGATTCATTTTTCCTATCCTCCATTCACGAATGGTTGTAAATATGAAAATAATTAATTCATTTAGCAATTATAAGATTGTTAATATTATCGAGATTATTTAACAATGAAAAATATTCAAGGATTGAAACTAGGAAACACAAAATAAAATGAAAAATAAAACAATTAACACTCTAAATCAATGAATATAATTAATAATCACTTATAAAGAAGTGTAAAATTTTTGTATGTGGACATATATTATATTATAAATATTTATCTTAGTTTAATATAAATTTATAATAAATAAAAATTTATTATTAATGAGTATTAATGAAATTATAAAATAATTCATACATGAGTTAGGGATTTATTTGAATGTATTGTCCTTAATCGAGATTATTTATGATTAAATTAATGTTAAGAGAGTAATGGGATCTATAAATAATAATGTCAACTTGTTTTAATATATTCTACTTATAAATTTAATTTTAAAAAATTGTTTCATTTTCCTCACAATAATGACTCAAAAGCTTGAATGTATTTATTTTAAGGAAAAGTGACATTGTTTTTTCATTTGGATCCAGAATCTATATCTACATTCTCCATATTTTAGTAAATATGTTTTAAAAAATGATATTACTATTAAGAAAATGAATTATTAAAAGTTTTTTACCCATTTTTTACATTATGTAAAATTTATAAAAACATTTTTATTGTCATTTTCTGAACAAGGATCATTTTACCAAATGTGTGGAAAATGTCATTGTATTATCTTTTAGATAAAATTCCGATTCTAACATAATAATTAAAAAGAATTTAACTGAATATTATGTTATAATTTTTCATTTATATTTTCAAATTTAAATTTCTTCCAATTTTTTTCCAATTTTTTTATTTAAAATAAGTTATCTCAAAATGAAAATGAAATTTATCTAAATAAATGTTCAATAGATTTTTTTCAAATGATTTTTTCGTCAATATCAACATATTTTGATTAATAATATAAATTAATAGGTATATACTCTAATGATACCATCCACCATATTTCTATAGATTGTATATGATCATTTTTTCTAGGTAATATATTGACATTATGTATTTGATTTCACATAATATATATAGTTATTAATTATTAGAGAATATTGATTATGTTGTATTTTTTATTCATATAATGAATGTATTATAATTATTAGGAAAGCAGTGGAGGTTCAATTTACAAATCCCCTCAGTGAATTTATATCTATCATGAGAAAAACCTATTTCAGTATTTATCATATGCCATACCCATTTATGATTGATATCATAGAATAATGCCTCGAAGGATAGAATAAGATGTCAAACATTATTCATTAAAATATACAAAATGATTAAGTTATGATAATGGAAATTTTTTCAATAGTTATGACATATGGGGATAGGTTTTAACCTCATGGGATATTATATATGGAATTATTTAATCATTATTTATTCCATCAATATTATGCATGCTATTTTTATTAATTGATTTCCTCTATTGAATGCATTCCATTACCTATTATCTAATCCTACCATTTTATTTTGTTTCCATTCCCCATAATTCTTATAAGTGTAATATGATTTATCTATACAAATATTCATTATGGAATAAGATGGTTATCAAAGAAAATACTATGTTACATTTAATTGTTTAATGATTAATTTGAAATTAATTCATGTATATAGTCATCCAAGACTAATAAACTATTTTATCCTTTGGTATATCATCACATTCACTTAATCCCATTGTAATAATGCATTCACTTGTTATTTTCTATAGAGGTCACGGTTTTTACACATATCCAAATAATTCCCAAAATCTATCTATAATAGAGTATGGTAGAGAAGTATCAGTCAACCATACACATCATCTATATATAAATGTTGGTGGTAAACCTATCATAAAATCCACATAAAAGGAACAGTCAATTAACTTGACCTGTGTGGAGTTGTTTGTGAATTATAAAAATATAATATTGGTATATAATATAAAACAATCCCATACTAGGATTTTCTTGTAGTTGAAAACTTCTATAACTATGTCCCACCATCACATCATAACCAATACACAACAATAATTACAAACAATATAGCCTCTAAACACCCAATTCCAATAAAAACCATAGAATATCTACACAACAAATCATTTCACATTCAATTAAAAATTATAAAATAATATATCATCGTTCATATTAATTCCATTTAAACACATTAATTTTAGTAATTATTATTATTTACATGACCACATACTTATTAACACACATTTAGAATTTTATATTAATTTACCTCAAAATTATTTCACCACATTAATTCATGTTTTACTGTATTATTTCAAGTCAGTATATTTTATTCCCCTTGGATTTTATTGAGTTTTCTCATTAGATTTGAAACATTTTCACATTCTTGAAAATTTACAACACAATAACCACATAAAAGTTATGACAAATATTCCACAGAAAATATCGTACAACCTACACCATGACATATACAAAATATATATAAAAAATAAACAACAAAACCACACTAATAAATTCCAACTATAAGAATAATAAACCATATTAACACCTCTTCCTCCACCATAAAAAACAACCACACACAAACCTCACCCACTAAAACTATGATTCAATAATATGATTATTACCCCAAAAAACAAAACAAAATCATTTTTCATCATCTCTTAATTATTAATATTCCATTTTATCAAAATAAAAAATAAATTCACAAATCATTTCAATTCACCGACTCTTCATTATAGTAAAATATGTTTATTTGATTAACTAATTAAAAACAAGATTCCGAAAATATATAATAACAGTATTTAATCACTACATCACGCTTAGAATAATATTAAATAAAAAATTAGAATGATAAGAAGGGTAAATGTTGAGGAATATCCATTTTAATTCATAATTCAATTCAATTAATTATCTTCATAAGTCACAACCTAATAACTCAAACAAATGAATTTAATTCAAAAATAAAATAAATTACCATTGTAAATTAGAAGATATTATTAATTCATCATCCCTATATAAAATTTCAAATTTCATAAACCCAATAATAAAAATGAAAAAAATATCATATGCCCGTAATATTTGAAAGGATCATTCTCCAATCCTATAAAAAATTAATCCACAACACTTGAACATATTAATCATTACCCCAAATACCCGTTGAGGATAAACAAGATATTTAAAGATGAAAATCATGAGAGGAATAACTCAATCGTTATAAATTCTACCATTGTACTAGAATTAAACCATTTATTGTTAAGAATGTGTCACAAACAACCTGAAAAACATTTATTTCCACAAAAAACAATGAGAAAGTAGGTAAAGTTAGATAAAACACATGGGTCTATACATTAAAAATATTTTTTCCAAAATCATTGTTTATTGAAAAAGAATTATTGTGTAATAGTGTTCGATCAACTAAACATATTATATTTTCCTAAAAACATTATTACTTTTCACCCCTAACAAATTTTCAACTCCCATAAAATAATTTTGATTACAATGAACAATACGGAATGATGGACATTATTATACTTCAATTTTTGTAATTTTAATTCTCATAACATAATACTCTCTTCCAGCCTTAACATAATAACCACCTAATTCCTTAAACACAAAATATAACCATTCATATCCTTGTGAAATCATAGTAATTAAATAGAAATGAATGACTCCTATGAATTCATAGCTTGAAATAATTTAACCAATACTAACCGAAAACACTCATAAGAAACATGAAAGTCATATTACCCTTGGAAAAATAGTGAAATTAATATCATCTTTCCTTAATGAGATAAATCAAAATATAAATTCCAATATGTAATGACCAAACATAATTCTTATTCTGCATATCCACCAAGTAAAAAATCATTGATTAACATAAATTTATATTATAATGATTTATTTATTTGAGTTAATATCATCTCCAACTGAACTTCTATTACACTATTCACCTTCAAACCCTCTCTCAACACCCATAGAACCACAAAATTGTTTTTAGATTACTAGTGAATCAAGTAATTTTTACTAAATGTGGAATGAAATTGATTATTGTGTTTTGTAAAAGAGATATTTGATTATCATCTTTATAATATATAAGATAAAAGTTTTTATTGAGTATGTATGTTTGATTGATCATTTATGGGTGTATCTATATTTTAAAATTCGGCATGGTTATGTGTTTTCTCTTAATTTGTTGTTTCCTTGAATGGATTTTCTTATTATATCAAATAATTATGAAATATTTCCAAATTCATTGAGTTTTATAAATAATACTATAGGACTAGGGACTTCCTAGGAGGTTATATGTTTATTGGATGTTGGGTGGTAACCATATGATTAAGATTTATTATAGGACTATTAGGTTTTATAAACAAAAAATTTAAATCATGGGATATTTTAGTGGCTGTAATGGGACATCACACATGATCTAGGATTATTGTGTCTGATAAATGTAGGAAACCATTCATTAATTAAGTGTTGGTGAGAGAGTTCACCATCAACCCTAAAAGTAAAATATTAATATTATGGGTTAAAAATAGCATATAATGGATTTATTAATAAGTTTAATATGTATATATTTATACTATTTTTATATCATTGGTTATGAATGAGTTCTTGAGATACATCTGGTGTTGGTTGCTCTTTGGTACGGCGACTGTAGAATTTCAATGTATACTATAGATAGTGTGTACATATCCTGATAAGAAAGAATATGTTCATTAGGGATATCATATATAAATTATTGAATAAATGATGACCTAAATAACCATGATATGACCGAAATGAAGAATCTATTATAGAGATATCCTCTATGATCCATATAGATCTATAAGAAAATGTGACTTTTTTCATTATGAGGTTATGTGTATATATAGTGATTATAATAGTTGATAATTGTTTTTACCTAAGAAGTGTTCATCCTTATTCATGACTTGATGCAATTCTATGGTAGATAGAATTTCTGTAAATAAGTGTAACTTTTCTTATGGATCGGAAAATACCTTCCCAATCATATTCTTTACTACATTTAGAAAATATCATAGTAAGACTATATCTATGTAACCAATGATTTTTTATATTTTTATTCTCTTAATGATCAATTATAGGTATAAATTTAGAAATAGTGTTATATGATCATAAAATGTGATATAAACCCTATAAAAACATGTGAAACATGGAGTATATAATGAGATTATTTATGGTCAGTATAAAAAATAACTTAATTGAAAACCAGTGAGTTGACATGGGGAAATTCATGAGTGATGGAATCATTTTTATTATATTCTATTAGAACCCATTATTTATGGAAATTTATTTTATTACATATTTTTTTATTTTGTTATTTGATTCTTCTAACCAATATTATCATCAATTATCAATTTTTTTTGATGATTTTCAATAACTGATTGGCCTAATTTAGCTGGTCTTTTTTGTATTTATTATTATCGAAATTATTCACCATGATAAATTTGGGTTAGTTCAATGATAGTTATTTAGATGATTGATGAGTTATGTAAGACAATATTACAAAACATTTTTAATGGTCTATGTTGAGGCCTCTTGGTGATTTTTTAAAATATAAAAACATTGAATTGATTCATGGAATAAATGTGTAGTATATGGATTCATTTTTTCCTCCACTACTATTTTTTGGTTGGATAGAAATGGAAAGAGAGAAATAAAATAAAAATTAAATTTTATTATTATTTTAAATTTCAAAAATCTATAATTTTCTCCCAACCAACTGCAGTTGAAGTCAAGCATCCCTTAAGAGTATCCTGGCGCTGTAGATTCAACCATGCACTCAGATTTTTAATCCAAGCACCGATTAAAAAGATATAAATCTCTGCTTACACGTTTACTAAATGATCCTAAAAAAAGTACATTAACTAATAATGGGAACACTTGGCATATGAATCACATGCTATAAATTTTTACAGACTCTTAATAATTACATATAATTAAAGAAAATCATGGAAAATCAGGGTCTTTATAAAACACTTTCAATGGCTATTGGTAGTTCATCTTCTGGTGGAATTTTTTTATTCATATTCATTTAGATACTCCTATATTATTTCTTTTGATTTGTTTCCCAAATATTCCACTCCGTTTCAAAATTCCTGTGTTATTTTTATGTTAAAAATCCTTGTTTGTTGGTATATTTGTTTTGATAGCAGAATAGGGTCAGTGTGTCACCCAATTTCACATATATTATTTGTGGATGTTATTGTTTCATGATAGATAATAATGATTTTTTGGATTAGAGATGGAGAGGAATTTAGATAAGAGATATCTTCAGTCATTCAAAAATGGTTATACTTATATTACTCTTGCAATAAATTGGTTAATTTGAAACCAATATCGGCATGGAAACATATGCCTTTCTTTTGATATTGATATGGGTGTGAAAAATAATTTTAAGGGAAATTATTGTGGACACGTGTCTAATTATGATAAAATTAAGAAGGAAAATATCTGAAATGGTGCTAATTTCATGAAAGGTCGCAACATGGAGGCTCTATGGGTGGGTTCATAGGAGGGCATATGATTGGTGAGATTTGAACTGCCTACAGATCTTGTTACTAGAATTCCAACTATGGATGTCTATTCAATGAAAGAGGAATGATCAATATATCATAATATTAAAGTTCCTAACATTTATGATAAATTTAAGCATGACTTAGGGGAGAGATTGGTAATTCTGTTTTTGGATACAAGGATTGAAATGGTTGATATATCTAATGAGGTTGTAGTAGGATTGAAATATGAAGGTGAAAAAAATAATTGGTCATTTTCTCGGTGATGGTAGTGGAGGCTAGCTTAAGCCAGAAAATTGGGTATGATAAAAAAAAACAATACAACTATTAACATCTATAATCATTTTTAGTGCCTTGAGGTTGACTATATGAGAAAATAATTTGGGGAGGATATGTCTTGGGATACTACTGATAGGGATGTATCCTAGGATGGTATGGACATAAAGAATGATTATTTTATAACTATACTGGTATTCAAGATGTTTGAGTGAATTAGGAGTTTTAGGATAAAACTTTTACTGGTGAGGTCACTTAAGGCTTTGTATATGAAGACAATCATCCATATTTCATTTTACGGGGAGAGGGTCCATCCAATAGGGAGGCTATGATATGATAGGAAAATTTATACAAGTTTGTGATATCAAAGCTCTCGGTAGTGGTTTTACCATATTCAATAATTTTGTGATGTAGGGTAAGAAACATGATCTCGAAAATAATGGTTCCACACATGATACCACAATGAGAAGACTATGGAAGGACTACTACAAACAACCACAAACTCCCTCAACCAGATCTTCACATAAATTAACAAGAAGTGAAAATGATGAGATCCATAAAAAACATAATTATGTTTATTATAATTCTTAATTAGAAAATGATGATGACGTACACTATGAACTTGAAATTTCATAGTATGAATTTTAATTTTTTATCATGATGGTCATGGGTAATCCTCTTTTTTTGGCCATGCCGTCCCTCCTTGTTCTCTATTTTCAATTTCTATAATAAATAGTACGATCATGTTGCTTCTGGATGAACTTGATTGGTATATTGAGTTTTATTAAAATACCGAATATATTATGAAATCTCAGGGTATTATATTCCCTTACACTATGTGCGTTGAATACCATAGACACTATTATATGCGATGTTCCAATTTTATATTTTAATGTTGTTACTCATGGGATATGTTTTGAGTGGGTTGAATGTTAGTCATTGTATTAGTGTACATACATATACTTGATCACAATAATTCTGTTATTAGGGGAGAGTGGGGGAATTCAACAAGGTCATTGAACAAATAGTTATCAATGTACATGATATCATATTGGTTTGAGTGAGTATAACAACATCATTTTTATCATTTTAGGTATTAATTTATAGACGTTTTTTTGCTAAAAATATAAATCCTTTTGGGTGAAGTATATTTAGTATGAGTTATTGTCAATATTGGGTTGAAAGACGTTATTTTTTATTTTTTTAACATATAATATTTATATTATTCATGGGGTGGGATTTTATAAATATTTTTTTGATATTATTTTGTGTATTTATATTTTTGTAATGAATATTTGAATCATATGTACTATATTAATCTATATATTGGAATATAATATTAACGTTTTTGAACTAGGTTTTTTATATGATTTCTGTATATTGGATGTATAAGAATGTATTGATGAATTTCGAATAGACTATGGTGTGGAATTCAGGAGTTGTTGTAGTGAATATTCATATCATTATTGTTTTAGGCCCACAACACAATTCAAAAACCTCTAGTATAAAATTATGTGTTCGTGAGGATCTACAGAATTCAAAAATTTGATTTATTTGAAATAACTAAGATATAATGTTGTGTTTGGTTTTGGGATTTAGGCACATAGAGGTGACATAATATATTTGGACATGGTTGATAGTCTATAATAATACCAAGTACAAATGGATTATTTTGAAACCCAAGTTACAATAGAGTGTCTAATAGTCCAAACATACACTGCATATATGAGTGAGGGTTTGGATTGATAATTCTAGTCATATAATTACTTTAATTCATAATAAGTCATGGTGCTCAATGATTATATTATTTATACATTTTTTAAATTATCATTATAGTTTCAGGATTTTTGGATTGTATAATCACATGAAGAATGTTTTTATTTTTATATTTCCATTAAATGAATCAAAATAAATAAAATAAAATAAATAATATATTAGAAAAATTATCAAAAATATTATAAGGTAGTGATATATCACATTTACATAATAAGTGTTTCCTATTTAATTCCACTTATTATCATTGATTATTTGATAACTATATGTCTATAATTTGGTTCTTTTGGGAAATTGAGTAAAATAGAACAAAAACCACATTAATGTGGTTTATTATGATTATAGAATCTATGTAATAAAATTTCATGTTCATTTTTTAGAAATTGAATACATAAAAAATGGGATTTGGAATTTTTTATTATTGAGTCAATTAGAGAAAATTAAATTATAATTTTATTTCAAAATTTTAAAATATAATAAAATGGAATTGGATTTAAAAAAATATAATACAAAACCATGGACTATAATTTAGTGTTTCATTTTGAAAATTGAATCTTTTTTCATGTTCATAATGTAATTTATCACATTTTTTCTAAAACATAAAACAGTGGTGTTTAACTATGTTTTCATTATTTTATGGATTTGAGTGAGAGTGTTCAGATGTTCTGTATTAGGTCGAAACATATTTCTTATGGGATTTATTCTTGTGATTAATTCACCAATATTAAATTCTATATGTTAGGAATGATGATTCATGCATAAAAATATGTTGTTTCCAAAAGATAGGTATTGTATTTAATGTTTACCTCAGGAGAGGTTTTAGAAAATAAATGAATGTTAATACCCAAAAGTGTTCATGAGATTTATAATGTGACGGAAAATAAATAAATAAAATAAAATATATGTTGGATGAAAAATATTGTAAGTATTTCCCTTGAATATAATTCACAAATGGATAAATACTGAAAATCCAATGATTTTGTATTTATAATTCTTTCATGAAAATAGAATGTGGAAACCGTATAGATTTTCATACATGAGGGTAAATAGATACATCATGGAACAGAAATATAATCTCAAATAAAAAACCATAATTAGTAACTCATTCACGAAACATCCATATATTGAATTCGATTATAAATATGATAATAATTATTCTGGGAAAACTGTATATATATAGTTTAATAAAGAAAAACTAATCAATTTTTGAAAAATATTAGTTTAAGTTTGTATTTTTTAATTTAACCTATTATATTTTTGTTAAAATTTTGAGCACGTTTGAAGAATATTATAGAATGATATAAAATATATGGGGACGATAGATTCAAGAATTATTTAATGAGAATGTGAGAACATCATGGTATTGAAAAAAATTACAAAATCCAATTTGGAGTATAAATTTTTTGGGATCATGGGTAGAATCTATAATTAGTGAAATTATAAATATCTATTGGATTTTTTATTTTGTTTTTAGGGAGAAGTTGTTTAATGAAAAAAATTCGGAGGTGTTAGGGGGGAAACAAAATATGTTTTTCTGATTTTTTGATAACGAAAAAAATAAGGTGAGTAAGAGTAAACAATAAATTAGTATGGATCTCGATTCAATAATTTTATCCTTTGAATATTTAAATGCATTTTTTTATATTTTTAGGGAGTTTCCATTTTGATTTGTGTGTTTTATGACCCTATAATTTATATATTAATGTTATTAATATATATTAACACATCAGAACACATATTTTTAGAATAAAAAACAATTCTTTTTTATTAGAATATCATATAGAAAATATAAAACCATGGTTTTTCCCGAACAAGTGTTTTACCCTAGTTGTGAGATAAGGCTTGAACATGTTGGACACCCCATGGAAGGAAATAGATATTGTGTTAATAATGTTAAATAATTTATTTATTTTATTATTTTACCTAATGTCCTAAAACATAACCACCTTATAAAAGTATATCATTATAATGAATATATAGGGTTATATATATAATAATTATATATTATAGAAGAGAAACAGATCTCTATTGATAATGATTTACTAGGGAATGTGGATCAATAATGTATTATCAGGTGGATTCAGGATATGAACAACGATCAGTGTGGGATCATCATTGTTATCACTAGTGGACTTGTTTTCCAACAATGATTGATTCTGTTTGAGGTAGGGATCAAATTTTTTTTATATTAACCATTAAATTCTATTCTATACCATTGATTTCATATCAAATAATAATTCTAGTATTATTTCATAACCTGATCCGAGTTTTATTTATAATTATTGAACCTAATTAGTCATATCCACCACACCATTGATTATACCTTTATTTTCTTGTTATATATTATTTTTTGTTGGGATATCACCAGACATAGATTATTCATTAACCTCATTATTTTCTATTTCCCACCACTGTTCTTCATGTACATTGTCATTGGCTCATGTTTCCATGATTCGAGATTGTCAGATCATATTAGAGAATGATCAAACCAACAAATTTACTATGTATACAAGAATGAAACATTGATTAGTGTTTTACGTATGGGATGATATAGATTTATGGAGGATGTGATGGATTCATGGATTGGTACACTGAACTATTATAGGAGGTGTGACAATTACTGCTCAGGTAATTGAAATCCCATTTATAGGGAAACTAATGCTATACAATTATTATCATAGACAACATTCTTCATATTATTATATTTTGGATAAGTAAAATAGATATTGAAGTGATGTATATTGGGGACCTTAGTACTATATGAATATATTAATCATTGTATAATGAAACATGATTATACACCATGTATCCCAAAGCAACACATGTCATGTATCTCATGTTCTTATGGTTTCATGGGTTTCATTTGTTGTTTATGTGTTAGGCGCCACTAAGACCACATGATATGTAACCCAACTCTAGTAGTGATGCTATATATTGATGGGACATAATAAATACCCAAGGTGTATAGAAACACCATGTTCCATTTGGGATTTTCCATGTAATGGTTCGTGGCTAGTTGAACCGTGTTGTAGGAGCACATGTCTAGGACCCCGGGTGAGCATATAAGTTGTATCACCCAAGGGACAAATCATGTGATCCCAAAATGAATGAAAATCCATTTCTATGGTAGGAAACATCCATATGTCTAGTTAAAGTCTCACGTCATGTAGCTTTATATACACACCATGTCCTCTTTGGGTTTTTCTATGTTCTGGTTCACGGATAGTTGAACCAGGTTGTAGGAGCCCATGTCTTGGACACCGGGTGAACATACAAGTTGTATCACCCAAGGTAAATATCATGTGATCCCACAATGATAGATAATAAATTGTTATGGTAGAAAAAATCCATGTGTCTAGTTAAAGTCACACATCATTTGGAATTCACGACAGGAAACGATGATGATGATGATTGGACTGTTCGGAAGAAATGTGACGTCAATTACGGTGATGGATTGGCCAAGATGTGAATGATGGTGATGTGTTTGATAGAGACGATGTTGATCACAGGATTCATGGGACGTGTATCCAGTGATGATTTCTTATGCTTTTCATTTTGAAATTTGAATTTCATTACTGCCGTGTTGTGTGATGCAATAGATAATGTTTGGGTACCCACTTTCACCGCTAAATTGGTTTTATGAAAATTAAAAATAATGAGGTGGGCCATGTATCACTAAATTGTGTCCTTCATTTTAATAGCATAAGTATATTATGAGGTATTGAAAGTAGAGAACATCATTTAGGGATGTTGAGTTGCTGGAAGTGTTCATGTGTGATCATCATATAGTTAATCTGGTCGGTACTCCCCTTTCTCATCAAATAGATTCCTCCATATATTTTATATAGATATAGACAGAACTCCCACACATTTTGTAAGTGTTGAAGTCCTCCATTAGAAAAGTGGTAGATTGGATCATTGATCTACTTAAATTAGTGGTTCCTAAATACATTTCTTTGATCCCTCATATATGACGTCCAATAGTGATGCATGGGTCCACACACTCATTCTTGATAGGTTAGTGTGATTCTGGATTAGAATATGGGGTCTTTAGAGCTTTGAGTAGACTGTTCATTATTAGCTGATTGTGAGGATAGAGATCTTATTTTTCTCTCAATTTGAGTTTCTAATTAGCATATCAACTGTTGGGGTTATGTTACCCACTTACAATGTGGTTTGAGCTGACCTTCATATCTATTTCATTCCTCTTGGAGGTTGATGGATCCTAATGGGTTTGTATATACTCACCCCTATGCGGGTTGTGACCACATTTGTAATGTCTAATGACGATTCCAATATGATATATGGTGACTTCAATGGAACTGATATCGAAGAGAATACTGATTCATGGATTTATATACCATGTCCTGTTGTTATCCTCATATATTGCTATCTGGGATCTCTTTAGTTTCACCACTTATTCTTACATTTATTAGTCTAAGTCATCATTTCTAGTCATGAATATATTTTTACAAATAATATAACATGTTATACATTTCTACACATTGATTTATTTTCCTAGAGTTTTTTTCATTAATAGATTAGACTCTAAATAATGTAGTTTTTTTTGTATCTATATATTATTTCATTTATATTTTTATGGTTCTGAGTACATGTAATTTGGGATTAGGCATCCTATTTTTGAAATAACCCTATTTGACACTTCTCACCTGTCATTGTCCTTTTGGATGTGGGAACTGGGTGTCACCATCACCTTATTGATGGACCAGGTAGGGTCCCTATGGATCATCTCATGACCTACGTAATAAAATTCTAGGTAATATAAATTATTAGAATAATGTTATAATGTTAAATTGTTCATAGAGCTCTTTGGAGTGATAATAAATTTCATAAATGTTGAACTGAAAATAGAATGTTGACAATGACCACGTCCATGTTCATTCCACAATCATTTGATGAAATCACTATCTAAAATGGTATGATAGTTTATAGGAGTAATGATAAAAATTATTCTCAAGTAAGGATGAATACAAATAGAATTTTATATTAGTTATTCAATAGTGTATTTAATAGGTGAGTTTCTAGGATTCTGTTTATTTTATAATGCTGTTTATTCTGGTCATAGTAGATTCCATGAAATAAGTGGTTCTGATATGATAAGGGTTATATTAAGGTATGGAAGGAATAAAACAACTTTTATTTAAGATATTGTGATAAAATATGGAAATATTTAGATTACTTAGGATATCGAGGTTTGAAATTAATGGTACACTGGTTAAAAGTGTTATATGGGAATGACCATAGTTGAGTAATAACATGGACATGTCATAGTTGTTGTGGATATGGGAAAATAAAAGATTCAATTTATCTTTAATAGAGGATATATGAAACTACATTTATAATTATTAATATATATATTATTAGACGAATTTAATGAATTGAAAATGAGTATTCAATGGGGAATGATCTCAGATCATTGAGAGAACACAAATCGATCCCAACCATCGATAGACGATTTATATCTATTAAAAAGTTTTGTAAATATACATCCATATTTGAATGGGTAAGAAAAAAAATTATGTTGAGTAAACCCATGCATATTTTATTTATATGTTTTTATAATTTCATTTTCCTTATCACCTTGATTTATATTCATGGAAAATTATTATTTCTTCTTATTATTCATTGTTTTTATTTGTTTTTAATATTTAATATTAATTACTATTATTTTGGGGATTCAATATTTTAATTGATTGTGTCTTTTTAAATTAATAGGATAAAAAATTATTAATTTATTTATTAGAGTTATTAAAATTGAATATTAATTTGTAAATTAACATTCTAGGATTCACATATATTATGATTATGAAATTTGTGAATTATCTTAGCTTATAACAAAAATTTTTAGGATGAATTATATTAAAAAACAATTAATATGGGCAGTTATTGAAAGGGTAGTTATGTTTAAAATGAAATAAAACTCATGTATTTTGGTAGAATTTGAAAATATCATACATTACATGTTAGACTCCTATTTTGGAGGTGTTATATTATGTATTCTATTCTGTTTATATTATTCCTATATAACATATTATATTTTAAAATGAGTCCTATATAGAAAAAGATTCATTCATATATGGAAAAAGTTGTTTACAAAAGATTCTCATATAAATGAATTTTATTTGAAGATGTTTCATATTCAAGATCAATGTTTAATCCTTACACATAATTTTGAATTTTGATTTAACCACATAAAATATATATAAGTTTATTATTAAAATTATATGGGATCTGGAATATAGTTTTTATTTGATGTATTGATTATAAATAAACTATTATAATAACATGTCAATGTAATTAATGTGACATGTATTAAACTAACGTGAGCAAGATAACCATGTGTTCTTCATCTAACTCCATCAATGTTCCATGGGATTTAATTCCACATAGCAAGATTAATATAATGATTAATCAATTGTGGTCATTGAAAATTCAATATCAATACTATGTAGCATCTATATAAGAATCTAATTCTTTTATTCTCATCCAACCATTAGAGATATAAATTAGTCTTATATGACTACAAAAGATTATTATTAATTATTAAACAAATCATTTGATTTAGTTTATTCCTTTTAATATTTATATTTTCCAGAATAATATAATTTAGATGATAAAATCAGTATATTTTGACATAGAATATAAAAAAACGATGCTTTCAACAAAAATAATACATTTAGAACTTCATGGAAACTTTTGATTTCATAGATTATGAGATATGATTTCAAGATTCTTTTTAGGGAAAACATAAATTCTTAAATTATTATGAATATATTAAAGGAATACTTTTGGTAGTATGAAATTTAGAATTTCACATTGTATTTAGCATTGGTATTTCAAGATATAAATTCATCCATGGTTATGAGGATATAAAACTGATTTTTAAAAAGATAATTTCTTATTTAAAAGTAAAATTTATTTCAATTAAATTTTTCCAATATTTATGTGTTTTTATTTTATAAAATATTGTTTTTTAAAATATTTAATAATATTGTTTTGTTCTATATATTTCTTTATGTTTAATGTTTCAAATAATATCATTCAAAAATGATAAACATAATGATTTTTCTAAAAAATATATATATCATAAAAATATATATTAATTAATGTATATACTTTTTCAATAGAATTAATATAGAATGAAAATGGGTAAATACAATTAATAAGATAAAGGATTAATATTTATATTACCTTACCATGTTAATGATTCTGTTAAATTCATTTTCATACATAAACATTGAAGACATAAAAAGTATCTAGAATATTAATCTACATTTTTTGGATTACCAGATCCCTAATAGAATGATTAGATTACTAACCACCAAGACATAATTTTGTGTTAGTGAAGAGGACTATGAAATTTAGTTTTATCATCAAATTAGTATAAAAACATTTATTTACATTTTCTTTATTTTATTTAATTTGATTATTCTTATCCACTTATTAGATAATAGACAAAACAAAGCCAACAGGAGGTGGGATGTTTTAATTTTGTAAATTTTTTTAGAAGACACAATTTAACCACCCTCCCACTCTCTGGAGATTAACTACATAAAATCAATAAATAAAACTATTCAACTATTTTTATAAATATTTGAGATACCATTAAGAAGTTTCATTAATACATCTTGTACATGAATTATTAGTATCATGATTGATATAGTTACATTGAATATATCATTCCATTTGAAAATGAATTCAAATGAAAATTTCTAAAAATTTTATTATTGGTTTATTATATTTTATTTTAGTTTTACTTAATTCATTATTATTATGATTGATTAAAAAGTTTTAACTTCATAATCATTGATTTGATCATATTATTCCTTTGAGTATAAGCACATTATAACAGAGATCAAATACCTATCATACCTGATGATTATATAACACGGATTATATTTTATATATATTAGTCATGTTGAAACCATCTCATCTATAGCCAAATGATTACATACCTGAATTAGTGTGTGGGAGACTCAGATTAGGGAGTTACCCATATAAGGTATTTTTCCATTTATTGTAATTTTAATGGTAGTGATACATGGAATGTATTTACCATTATCTTAATAATATATCCATATAAAATTTCACATTATATAATTTTAGTACATCAACAAATCATCATCTGCAACATCGTAGATGTAATCAACTATTACTGAATAAATTAATATCATTGAATTATTTTAATTTTCTATTTTTTTAATTTTTATTTATATTTATATTGACTGAATTTATGTGAGAGGTAGATTGAAAATATTTCTTCTAACATGAGTATATTATTTGATGATATGTGTATAAATTTATGAAATTATTTATTTATACATCACACTAATTCAACCTCAGTGTTCCCTCTGTATAGCATCAAATCATAGTATTCCCAATAATTGTTATAAAATAATATAAGTTAAAACATAGAGTATAATATGATTATTCTTGTTTTGATCGATTTTACATATAGTTTTTCATCTGTACCACCTTTTATTAATGGTGAAAATTTTAATAAAAGGAAATCATTGATTATTTATTACCTAAATTATAACGATGTAGTTAATAATAATGACCAATAGAATAAAAATAATGATTTTTTTTTTAGATTTCATTGTGTGTGGTATATTGAGTAAATGGAATATATGATCATATTTTTTTAGAGAAGTAATTTGAAAACTGTTTATTATACCTCATCCATAATGATATGTGAAACATTAATAATTTTTTCTTGAGAAATAACCAAAGAATGTGGTGTTATTACATTATCCATAAGAGATGACTGAAAATATGGGATTGTAAGAACCCAGATCTTCTTTTCAGGTATGTATCCTTTTTCGTGTTGTTTTTGATGAAAAATGGAAGAATTATTTTTTTCTATACATGTCGTGTACTTTATTGTACATTCTGTGTACTTAGGAACCACATCTTGACTATGTTTAGAATTTTTTATGGCTGCATACACGGCCGTGTGTTGTTCTGGTAAGGGATTATAAGTCGTGACAATGTTAATCTTGTTACAAGCCATGTATATTTAATTATAACTGAATGTACGTTTATTTTTAATTAATAAATTAGTCCATGGTCACATTTAATCTGCAAAAACACCTTCTTCTAACCTCGTCTCGTCTATGACCTTCTGAGAGCGATGAATATTCTTCGACCCCCGATCCATCATTCATTCTCTGAATTGATCTCTGGAGGGTGCATTGGAATCCCAACAGTGATTTGTTCTTTCTTTTAGTGCCTCTCCACCAGATTTATTCTCTCTCTCTCTCTCAAGTTATTCAAGGTTGAAGAGTGTTTATGTTTTTGTATATATAAGACTTTCTAGTTCGATTCAATGGTCTAGGAAGAACTATATCGACAATTCAATGTTAATGCATGTGGTTTGCTTCATTTCGTCTTTTTTATTTTAGTTTTATATGCCCAAGTTCCGATTACCCCTGTTTTGTGTATTTATGGTTAAAAATTTTGAACCCTATATTATTTGCCTTATATTTTTTGTGAAATTAGGGCCTTGTTGTTGTGATATTGTGTGAAATTACATGATTAAGGAACACCTGATGGGTGCATTTCATTTTTTGAATGTATATGACCATTTTTCTAGGATTACTACGAGGCACACATTGCTTTCCATTACATGCTTGATAGGATGTAACTAATCACCTTTTGGTGCTTGTTAAATGCTTGTTATATGAATTGGAATTGTTTAGAAATGCAGTAGTTGTGATCACATTGGTATTATTGATATAGTTTATGTAAAAATGAATTACCTAGGGTTGCGACAACCTACTTTCGTTTGACTATAGGGGGAATGGACGTTGAGTTCTTCTTCAATGGGAATTATATATTTTAAGATATGAGACCGTAGGGTAGACTGAGGGTGTGTGCTCCCTCAGAGTGTCTATAGTATACGTTACCAGACTACTGGGGGGATCATCATTGACTACTTCCCAATAGTTTCTATAGTTATACTTGAAATACCATAGGGTGAAATGATGGAGAGTGCTTCCTCAGAGTTTAAGTTATTATTTATTTCATTACATGTCCATAGGGGATAAAATTTGTAAGCTACCCACAAGGTTAATATAAATATTGAATGTTTGTGACGCATCTTCTAGTCGAGATAACAATCAGGGATTCATTCATGTTAGGTAGTCTTCTATGATACATGGAGTGATACTTACATTATCAAATGGTGAAAATAAAATATTAATGAATGTAAATGGAAACTATAGGATAATTTAAATTTATATACCCTTATATTCATTGGAGAATTTCCATTATAACCTGCTATATATACTCACTAACTGTTTGTCATAAATCACATGGTTGTTGCCTGCTAAGACTTGTCTCACACCTTTTTTGGGTTATGATTTTTCACCCAAAGCTATTATATGGTTTCTGATATAGATAAGGGAAAATTCTCTTCGTCATTAGGTATATAATTGTTGTGGAGCTGGAAATCATGGGACCAACATTAGTCTTGTAATGCTATTGGAGTTTCTCTGTTTTATTTTTTTACTTTGGATTTTTACTATATTCTAGCATTGTGACATGTTTTTCTATTTTCCCTAACATATGTGACATGCATCATTTATATATGGGATGCAGTTGTTGATTTACTTTAATTCTTCCACTGCATGTAGTTTGTTTTTATTATTTCTACTATAGTTTATTATTGTTATTCTATTTTGCATACTCTCCAAATGAAGGAATAGTTTCACCACTATCACAATTAATTCACTCACTTCTAGTCAGAAGCATGTGGCGTTCAGGGACATTATCTTGAGGCCATGTGACCAACCAAGTGCAGGGAACAATTGGGTGGGACACGATACTGGGTCATTATTGGGATGAATTATCTACTCATGCAAAAAACATGTTGCAATACTCTTTACTTCAAAAGGAATGAAGAATAGGATTATGATATTGATGATCCCTGATATGTCAGTGACACCAATTGACCTAATTTCAATAGTTTTATTTTTATAAATATTAATCTAAAACTATTCATGAATGTTATTATTAGTATATAAAAATATATTCCAAAACAATTTATAAAGGTGAATTTATTCCCATAGAGATTTTATGGACCCATTTAGTTTTCAATTTTAATATTGTTAATTTATTAATCATAATGATAATAAATCCTTAGGGGAAATGTGGATCAAGTGACGATAATTGATGGTGTTGGTTATGAAATCATAGTAATATTGATTTTAAATTTAAAAGATGTCTAATTAAGCGATCCACATGAAATATTCCATTAAAATTGTGATTAAATAATGAATGGTTACTGGGATTTACTAATAGAACATACACATCAATCATAAAAACCATCTTAGAGGAAGAAATCTGAATGTAATTTTATCTCCATTAAAAAATTGATGATAGGTTAAAGCTAATTAAAACGGATTGTTAAATCATGGAAGAAATTGGTATTTAGTGAAATTCGATGGATATAGAGATCATATATCTATAATTAATAATTATAAACATAAATGGAAAGGGAAATCTAAATATCCCTCCAATTAAAGACTTAATTTTTAGTGTGTAAGAAATAAAAAATATAGAATTAGTGTGAAAAATGAAATTTCTTTCTAGAATAAGAAAAAGTGGATCACAAAGAATGTTGGAATTCAATTTATAATATAATAGTTTAATAGGACACACCATGGATGTGTGTGTGTAATCCAAGGCATAAAATAATGAATTAAAATATATTTTGACAATATAATATAGGAAAATCTACAAAACATACAATTTTATTAAGATATATTATATTTTCCAAAACATTAGCACAAGGAAATGTATTAAAATAAGGGAAATTAGGGAGACTCTAGGAAGAAAAATATCATTAATATATTACATTTGATGAATGTACATATAAAAAAACATATTACCATGAAAAAATCGTTTTTTGGAATTAGGGAATTATATATATGTAATTATATGAAGTGTGATTTATCCACAAATTTTGACTTATTTATATTCATTATCGTTGAATGAAATGAAGAAAATGTGGATAATATATCAAAATATCATTCATATTAGAAAAAATTTGAATAAACACATAATGGAAGATACAAAAAAGATAAACCAAAATATATTGTATACTTTATTGTTATAGAAGATGAGATGTGCTAAGCATGAATAAGGGGTTTCAAAAACACTAACACTAGAAAAGAGTTAATTTTTTATAAAATATCCCACTTATATAAGAGGAATCATGCGTAAGGATAAAATAGTGATACATAAATGAAAGCATCATGCTCTTTTGAGAATAGTTTTGCAATGGAGATAGTTTCAATGAATAAAGACTATAATTTATTTACAAAAAAATATAAATAAAGTGTTTTATAATAGTGGTATCTCTCAATTCTAAACAACATATAATACTAATAAGTGGATTGGAATGAATTTCTTGGTTCAACAATTCAATCCACATTCTTTTACATGAGGATAATAATGAATTACCAACCCCAAAATTTATTACATTTACAAAACATTTTATGGATTTCTCCAAGAAAATTAGGGAGATATGATCTGTGTTTTGATTGTTTTTTCCTAATAGGGTCTCATATAAAATGATGTTTGATAAATAATTAATATTAATATGGAATAATCAGTGATGTAGTGGAAAACTAATGAATTTATAATATAGTTTTATTTGTAAATTAATTAGTAACAAAGCTTAATCAGAATGTTCATTGTTGGAATTACACACATATAAATTTATAATAAATGATATAAAAAGTAAAATAAGTATGATAACATCATTATAGTGTATAAATAAAATTTAGAAAAGTACTATTTTTTCAATGTTTTTATTTTAAAAGTGGTAATATATGATTTAATTTTTTTATTCAATGAAGTTATTAAATAATTGCATGATTAATGGAACTAAATTATATAATTTGGGTTGAATATAATAATTTATAGATATTTTTTTATGAATAATAAATGTTTATATTTCATATTTATAAAATAAAGGATATCCCAAGAAACATGTAATAATATATGTATCTAGTTATATGACTATTTGAAATATTTCTATAATTCAAATTTTTGAAATATTTTTGTATGTGTGATTGATATAACATGGAATGAATCAATGAGTATGCAAATACTAAATTTAATTATATTTTCTGAAGTAGGTTAGTGAAATAGAAAACATTAATGATATAAATTATATAATATTTTGTTATATAGAATTCAAACATAGGAGGCTCATCAAATTTCATTATAACTATTTTCAATGTTATATGTTCAGTCACAAAAAACTTATGATTATTGAAACCGCAATGAACAAAAGTGTTTCTACCTGAAATACAAATAAATAATTAATTTAAACAAGTAGAAATTAGTGCTAAATAAGGAAAAAATATGGTTAAAATAGAATAATTATTATGATAAAAAGAATAGTTTAAGAGAGTTAATGGTTATGAAAGTGTTATATAACAAAGGGATAGCTCAAACTCTATAAATCTAAAAATAATTTCCCATATAACAGATACAGAAATGGAAAATTTTGTGAAGGAATTTAATTAATAGACTTTAATAATAAAGATAAAAATCATTAAGGATACCCATTTTATTTATAATGTAATATGGATAGAAGACAAAACCATGAATGCATAAAAGGTGTTTTTATTTAGAAACGCGTGGGGGTGGGGGTGGGTTATTTATCCGAATGTAAAAAGGGGTTATTTTTTTTACATGGATTTATGAAATTAAAAAAATGAGGAGAATGTTTCAACCAAAGGCTTATTGTTGGATTTATTTTTAATTAAATAATTTAATTTTAACAAACCAATAGATGTTATATGTTAATGATTATGATAGTACACTGAGAAATCTAATAGACGGATATAATCTATGACTCTAAAGAGAATTATGAAATATAAAAAAATTAATAGGAGGAGAAAATTTAAAAGATAATAGTTTTTAACAAGATGTCAATAGAGAAATATAATGTGGAAAATATAGATATACTCAAATGAATACATGTTGAGACAAAATCAAAGATCAAATTTTTTAATATATGTGGAAGCCATTGTTATTAATATGATGATAAAATTGATAAAAATATAATTATATTCTCAAGATGGTTATAGCGATTCTGGGAATCTCAATTGATAAATGATTGAATAATTATTAATTGATTTTTCATTAGTAATATTCTAATGAGGTAAAAATGAATATTCTGTCTGATAATATTAATTGATGATGTATAAGAAATATAATTGTATATTTGAGAATCTAAAAAAATATTGTTGGAAGATAATATTAGTTATAAACTATTGAGGAGATGATGTGGTCAAGTTATACTGATAAATAATGAATTTCTTGTGGGGTCATCCATTTTAAAGATCTTGGTTTGAATTCATATTTTCATAAATTAATATTTGTTATATAACATTTAATTATTTAATTATCTGGTCGATGGTATGATGGTAAAAATATTTTTGAGAATCTAGTAAATTAATATTGGGGTCATGTTATTCAAGATTAAGTGAAATAGTAGGTTAATGATTTCTCATGCGATAACGGACGACATGATTTTGGAAATCAAATGGTTAATTTCAAGACATTATGTTGATAATGGAGCTGGCAGGATTTCAAATCATAGATATGTACATTGCACACTATATTGAATGTTGATGATTAAAATCATTGTCCAAAATAGGATATGGAATATGTTCAAGAGGATGGGTGAATTGACCAATTCATAAAACATTAAGGATTATATTAGAGTTAAAATTATTTTTAAGATGAAACATTAAAATAGAATCATACAATATTTTAATATTATTTAAGATCCAAGTGATCAAATATTTACTCTCCACTCCGCTTTACCACTATTTGAAATTTCACCCATTTAAATACTTGCATTAGTTGGGGAGTCACACCACAATTACATCTAAATATTTTTGTGAAGATATAACATTTAACCCACATTCGTTAACTGGTACCACAACCAATTAAAAATGAATTTTTTAACCTAAATTAACAACCAAAATATACTACCATTCTCACCCATTATGAAATATCCAATGACATCCTTCTTACTTAGGAGGAACAAACCAACATGTAATAGCATTTTCCCTATAGAGGCACAACCTATGAAAACATTAGTAGGTATAATAGTCAAACATTTCCAATTTAGAATTAAAAATCATAAATGAAAATTATAACACATGAAAAAGGGATGTGAAGACTAAAACTCCATTTATCTCAATTTATACTATGAAATAACTAAATATTAAAGTAACTGATATCATAATATGAGTACCAGAGTGTATAATGTGTATGACTGGAAATGTATATCCTCATACAAGTGATATTAAATTATTACAAAAATATGTTGTGTAAGTCACACCACTACATTTTTGAAACATTCAGATCTCATTTATGTCTCACTTATTTATAGTATATCGTTAATGAATCATTATAATTATTTTATATGAATAAAAACATAAAATATTTTTTTTAATTTCATTTTTATACTCTTCATATATTAGTAATGAATATGAATATTGTGAACTACTACAATCATAATGAAATATTTGTCGAAATTTATCAGTGATTCCTCTAAAAAATAAGGCAACATATTTTTTCATGTAAGGCATGTGAAATTATCATTGAACAACATTAAATCATTTTTTATTATATTAAAAATATTAATTCACAAGAAACATATAGCGATTCATTAATAACATTACATAATTTATAAATTAATTACAATAATTAATACTACAAATACCCTAATTTTAATCATGTTATTATTTATTATAATCCATAAAAAATTAATTTATTCAAAATATCCAAAAATATTTTAATTAAAACACATAATTAGTGATAAATTAAAAAAACAAAAAAATAAAAAAATAATATTGAAAAATAAATAAGATTAGTAATTTATAATTCATAAGAATGTACAATCCATTTTTTATATTAAATTATTCATTTCCATAGGTTTAAATTTATGATTCATTTTATCCTTAGTGTACATGTCTTTTTCCATATGATTCATTTTCCATGTACTCTCTATTGATCCTTTTCAAAAAAATGTTAATTATTTATTTTCATTCAATACATTGATCTATGTATTAGTAATCATATGTGTCAATCGATTTGGTAATGCGTTATGCCGACCATGTATGAGACATTTGTGTGATAATTAAATTTAGTTCATGTCATATGGATTTACATATGTACTAGCTGACTCATAAATAAATTTTTTTCAATCCCTTCAATATATGAGTTACTCCACAAGTCATTTTGACGTGGAGTTTTCTCAAAAATTATTTCATAAAAAACATGATAAATGTGATGACCTTATGAAATCATATAATGACATCTAAAAAATATTTAAAAAATATAAAAATCTAAATAGAAATTAATTAATTAAAAAAATTAAATACATCGAACATAAATTCATCATTATTCATTTATTCAATAAGTATTCAATTCGTAAAACAATTTGAAACCTTTTTTCTATTAAAAAATAATATAAAAAGGAATAAATAATTTAATTTTGTAATTATCAAAACATAAAAAAATAATGTGATAATGGGGAACTAAACATTTTAATCGTTTTGAAAATTAAAATTCCATTTAATTATAACACCCCATTTTAGAATAATCCAAACCAACAAAACCCTTTCTTCATTGTTAATATTTTATAAATGTTTAGAATAATATAAGTTTTACAAAATATGAATCTTAAGTGTTTAATATAAATCTCCCATAATTAAGTAATATTAAACTGATAGTAAGATTGAGAAGCCTTGAAATATAAATAGAATATTTCTTAATCACTTACTAAACATTCTAAAAAAATAAATTACTAACATATTATTATACTAATAATAAAATTAATTTTTATTTAAAATTTTTAATGAAATATTTAAGAATCATTAAATTAAAAATATATTAATACATCAAATCTCTTACAAAACCTAACTATTTTAAAATTTGAACCAAAAAATATATATTAAATTATTAAAAAATTATTTTGTACTATTAAATAAGACAACCATTTAATGGAAATTTTAATTTTTACTTATTAAAAAATTATAATTCTTTTATAAAAATATATAAAAGCTACATTAATCCTCGAAATATCTCAATATAATCATTTAATACTAATTTTGTTTAGAGAATTAAATAGTAACATAGAGTGACTAAATATATTATTAAACCATATAATAAATAAATATTTAATGCTCAGTTACCATGTATAAATGGATTATTAAATTGATCCACAAAAATATCTAAAAATGTTATTATAATTTCAAATCCCTTGAGTATAACATAATTAAATCATTTTTCAGTCATACTAATTGAAAACATAATTTTCTTAAACATTCATCCATTGAAAGATTTAGTAAATATTTTATCCAATTGATAATTTTTAGAAACAAATTCCAAATATATTTTAGACTCGTATGCATGATCCCAATATAAAATGATATCTTACATCTATATAAATAATTCTACAGTGTTATAAAGGGTTATAAAAAATATAAATATCATATGAATTATCACCTCAAATATAATAATTTTTATATAAAGATAAAAATTGTTTAATGTTTTGTTAATTTCTTAATATTGAGAAAAATACTACAAATAACCATATAATCTACTTCTGATATAGATAAATAGACTCAAATATTGTTCATTGAACACTAAAAAAAATTAAATCCTCCTTTTGAATGACACATTCCACTAGAAATTTTTCAAATAAATTTTCAACAATAAAAATAATAAATAGAATAACTATTTTACACACAATCATCACATCTATGATATAATAACACAAGATTTATAGAATATTTAACATATATAATTATTCATTTTGAAATATTCTAGTTATTTTTAATGAATTCAATATTAAATCAATCACAATAGTATACATTATTCTTGATATTATGTCACGACCTGACCCAACGGGGCTCGAGCCGTGACTCCCCAAGTCCGCCTCCAATCGGCCAGGGGTTGGTGACTAATGTTGAGTAGGCTATCACACACATGGGTGGAATTAGACTAAGGTACCTATACACATGCACCCACAATCACCTCCATGGAACAGTGCATAGATATATATAAAAACTGAAAAATAATGCTTGAATACATCTAACCCACAACCAGTGTGCAATAGAAGTACAAAAGGGGAAAACAGGACCCACCAAAAGAAAACTACAAAAGTGTCCAACCTACTCAGTTGGAGGTAAACTTTGACAAAATCACCTGCTGGTAAGCTCCTAGGCATGACTCCGGTAAACACCCTGGTCCGTCTCGCTCACTATGCTCCAGCTGCTAGGTGTCCCCTTAGACTTCATCAATAGGCATGTGGTCTTCATAAGACACAAACATGTACGGGAAAAGACCGTGCATGGGTGAGTATAAAAATACACAGTAGGTTCCCCAAAAACCCAAAACAAATGGGATTAACTGAAATGAAACTGTCAGTATATCCCAGCCAGAGGGAACCTAGACGAGAGGGAAACTCCATCTCGAGACCATCCTCGGCTAGCAAAACTAGTCACCTCAATTCAGGTGTATGCCCATACATACACCTTGAACATCCGCTCAGGTATACACCCATACATATATCATGAACATTTGCTCCGGTATACAGCCATACATATACTAGTAGCTTCCGAACAGATATACATCCACACATATACCATGAAAATCCTGATATACATGATACACACACCAAGCCACAAGAGGTACCGACCTCATCACCAAAAATAGTTCACAACTAGGAGAATACACTCCACGAGCACAATCATCCAGATGACACTCGTCCGAGAGATACACCCCATCAAGTCCCACAAAACATCCTAAATGCTAACCCAAGAGATCACACTCATGGTATATCATCACAGATAAAGTCACACTGAAATAGAAAAAACACCAAACTCCACGGGTAGGGGATCACTCCTAGTGTATACTAGGGGATTCTAGAACACACACTTGTATTCGATGATCTCACAGATAGGGGATCACTCCCAGGATCCGCTGGGAGATACAACAACCCGATCTGGTATTCGATGATCTCACAGATAGGGGATCACTCCCAGGATCCGTTTGGGATCCCAAAACCTAATCTGGTATTCCAATATAGCACAGATAGGGGATCACTCCTAGGATCCACTCCGAGATACCACAACCAGATCTGGCACTCCACAGAATCACATCACTCAGATAGAGGATCATCGCCCGTCAAGGTGGTCATGACGATACTGAAACCCCATCTGGTATAACTCGCATTGTAGGGGATTGAACTGACGATACAACAACCCTACCGAAAACATGGGTTGAGTAGGGGATCGTATATCCAACGATGCCACAACCCTACTATAAACAACATGCTGAGTAGGGGATCGTATCACTGACGATGCCACAACCCTACTAAGCTCTACTTAATGCGTAACGGATCATATTTACGATGATTCCAAAACCCTATGAGGGTTAACCTGCAAGATAGGGGATCACCCAATGTGGATAACCAGTCACAGCGACACCAAGAACCCGATCTAGGGTAGCGAATCTAGAGGATCCCGCCCTAGGCCCACCGGAGGGATGCCACAACTATAACAGATTACATATTCTCTTGAGGGGATCAGAAACTGATACCACCGATGTGATTCCACATGAACCCTCATATGAGTGAACCATAGGAGTACCCCCAACCACTACTGGTCCAATGGTCACAAACCCATGTGACCTGCAACATCGAAACAATGCGCACCTCCTAGGACAATACCGAGGACACCATCGCGGTCTACACGGAAAAACGTGCAGGATAGGCTATTTACTCGCACGAAACGGACAACCGGTGAACAAGGTACTATTCATCGTTGCCTGCCTGGTGGGACCCACACCATGAACTCAAAACTCATCAAGAGGATCGCACCATTTCGATCCCCTTGAAAAAACCCACGAGATCAGCTTCACGATCGTCCAAAACGGACACCTGGTGAAAAAATAACTATTCACTATAGGAAGCCTTGGTGGGTCCCACACCACGATCTCAAAACTCGTCAAGTGGATCACACCATTGCCATCCCCTCATAAAAACATACGAGATCGACTACTTGATTGTCTAAAACGGACACCCGGTGGAAAAGTCATGTTTCTCTGTAAACGTCGAAACCCGACCTCATGGAGCCCACACCCTATTCTTAGTCCCAACACCCGGAAACTTTCTTGAAAGGTCTTCCATACCATCAGGGTTTTAACTCCACTGACGACACATCATTTGGACACTCAGTGCAGGCGTTTTGGCGGATCGAAGTTGAAAATAATAAATTATTATTATTATTTTCAACGTTCCATGGCCCCATGAAAAAAACCCAAATCACAAAATTCTCTTAAGAGACTCAAGAGGTCTGTCTCGATGCAAGCTTTGCATCACCACAAACGACTCTCAAATCAGACATCCGGATAGTGAGTTTGAGGGGTTTAAAGAACCCCGAGAAAAACCTGGTCGGACCACCGCCTGCCTCGCCGAAAACCACCGTGTCGTCGCCGCTTCTCCGAAATCCTCCATGGCTGCTTCCCTCACCACCAGAAAAATGGTTTTTCCATCGGAAAACTTCCAGGAGCCACTGAGATCACCCTAGTGCTCCAAAATCTGATCTGAAAAATGTTTCGGCAACCTCGGGACCTGAACTACACAACCCTTATAATGATGTCAAGAAAATAAACCCATAAACGGGATCTGAGATTTTAAAAATCAAACTGCATACCTCGCGGGCGAAACTCCCTCATTTGGTCTTAGATCTACGCTCCAAAGCTTCTGTTGCACGATCCTGGAGCATTTGTTGTCAGAATTCGAGCTCGTGGGTGCTTCGTTTGCTTGATTTGACAGATCTCCGGTGAAACGGAGGAGGAAGGAGAAGCATCCTCCTTGGTGCAAAATTAATAACAAAGTGTTGAGGGTTTATTATTAATATATTTTTTAATAAATACATCATTTTAACTCCCTGACAACACGCCACTGACCCGACAGCCGGTGCCGACTAAAAATATGCCGCGTCTAGGGTAAACACGGTGTTATGAATGGAAAGACACACTCATAATTGCAATTTGAGACTCCTTTCAAGAGTTAGTCCACATTATCCTCAAAAATAAACATATCCATTTATTTAAGAAAATTCCTATTGTATATTTTTCAACAGCAAGCCCGCGCCTGAAATAGTTACACCCCACCAAGGGTAAACAACATGCTATAGAAACAATTGTGCCCTCATATTTCTTATCCGAGCTACCGTTTAGGGAAAAAACATAAACCCGCCATGTGGATAATATTAAAATTATTTATTAAATTAATTCCAGACACAACATGCCTCAGATCTCATGTCGTCTTCGCACCTAGCTCTGGAAATATTCATAGGAATATTCCATAGTCTAACAGGCCGAAAACCCAAGTCGCTACATTTTAGGTGAAGAAGTAGTTAAATATATGAAACTTAAAAACCTTCTCTAAAAATATTAATATGCACTATTTTTTTTACCGTATCATAAATTAGTTTACAAGAACTACAGGTGGAGATATTTTAACATTTATACAAATAAAATCAGAATATTTTTACAAAAGCATTAGAATATATAGTCTAATTTAGAATAATTCAAACATATTTTTAGAATATTTGATATCGTGAATATCATATTATTTTTCCCATTAGACGCATTCCCATTTTAAAATTAATTTAATCTAAAAATTCATTACCAAGAATATAATATGTGGACCCAATGTTAATTTCATAACAATAAATTCTAAAAAATATGATATTTTCTTATTAAATAAATAACAATATATATTCGTTTCATAAAACCATTTTTCAAAATAAATTGAGATAATGTTTCATAATCTGATATAGGGATATCATTGAGTCTATAATGATCATTATATTTTTTTAAAATTAGGTTTTATTTTATTTTCATTCAAAAAACCTACGATATATTGTAAACAAACCTATTTATAATTTAAACCATAAAAAAACATTAAAATTAATGTTATAATATATAAATCATATACAATGTACATTACTACCAAAATATATTAGTTTATTAACATATAAACATGTCATAATGATTCAAAATAATAAATACATTATTCTTATCAATAACCTTGGGTAATTAACCAATTATTGTTTTATAATTTATAAAAACTCGTTATGTTTATTTCCAAATAAGAATATTAGTATAATAACATGTGAATCTATAGTAGGCTTAACAAAATTCTAAAAATTACATCTAGAAATCCATATCAAGAAATATTAAATGGACATAATATAATAATAATTAGTTAATGATTCTCAAATAATTTTTTTTACAAAGAATATAAATAAAAGCACATGAGGACAAAAATTGTTTACAAATTTATGGTTTGAACTGTAGTCTCAAAATATCCAATAAATCAATCAATGGGTTGATATTTAACTATTTTACCTGAAATTTCATGAGGAGGATGTTCTCATTCAACAAGATAAATTAATTTTTCATATTATTGGAAATTGAAATATCTAAAGTCATATTCAATATAATCTCTAAAATTCAATTCCTTTTAAATCATTATCATCAAACATAATATTAATAGTCTCATTAACTAAAAAATCTCTTCTATAATATACTATATAATAGTTAATATCATTAGGTTATCAAAAACAATTCTATAACTAGATTTTAAATCAAATTAATATGAATATTAGGTGGTTTTAAGGCTATCAACATTGCAACCAAAAAACCATAATACTCAATCTAATCTAAAACACGAAATATTCAATATAATATTATAATATCCTTATTATATTTAATCTAATCAAAACCTAAAAAATAAAGAACGTTAGATTTCCATACCTCCAATAGTCATTCATGTGTTTTCTTAAAAATTATTCTTAAATTACTTATTTTATAAAATTAGGATGTAATATTCATATATTTTATGAATAAGTATACATGTTTTCAAAATATTGAAAACACTGTTCTAGGATTTTCATGATATGTATATTTTTTTCATTTCAAATTCAACATTTTAAGGGTGTTGTAGGGGTTAGAAATTAATATATTTACCATTTCATTCATAAAAAACTATTCAAATACTTGATTTATAAATTATCTACAACTTTCAATTTTAAATTTTAAATAAATATGAATTTTTAATTTCAACTATGTCAATACAATAAATTAAAATAGATAATGTTTGGCTTTTTGTGTAAGGAAATAAAACCATGTAATAATACTAAAATCAGCAATAATAATAGTGACATATTTCATACCACTAAAAATATTTTTTAATGAAGGTTAACAATTTCAAGGTAAATATTTTCAAGGAGTATTACAGTTTCAAATTAATTTAAATATGTGAAGGATTCTATATATTGTTTACATTCCAAGAAAGAATTAAAAATATGGTTGTCTTTGATTTTTAACTCAGGATGTTTCAGAATTTTTATGTACTTAATCTACTTGTGTACGTACTAGCATTACATTTTCATGATCGAGCCACATATTTTGTTTAATATTATTTTATAGCTTAATATTAAAAAATATATCATTATTAGTTTATTTTTTAAAATATAATTTAAATATTTTTTGTTATTTTCTGTTTACACAAAACATAATAGAGTCATATTTAAAATAATACCCATTTTATTTTGAAATTTAGAAAAACTTCCATCATTACATAGAAATGAAATAATAATCAAGTTATGTTATAAACCATTAAAATATAAAAAAATTTGAATAATAAAAAATTAATATATTCTATCTTGTCCAGATGCTTTAATCTTACAATTTGAGTTATCACCAAAATTCACATCGCCTACTTGCATCTATTGAAGGGTGAAAAGTTTTATAATCATTTATCATGTGTTAGGGGACGCCATTATTTATATACTAATTTTCCTTTTCTGATTTCAAATATATAATTCCTAAAAATTGTAATTTATGAAATTTTTAGAGCCTATGAATTTTTTTTCTAGTCATTATAGAAAATGAATTATTGAAAAAAAAAATATTTTTCATAATTGTATTCAGTGATAATATTGATAATAATTATTTAGAAATGAATTTTCAAGTGTTTTTAAATTATTATGGAAATCATAAATAACACTCTCTTTTATAAGGGCCATTTATCTTACATCTAGAACACATAATAGTTGATAAAATTCATTTAGATATTTTAATAAATGTAGTTTTCTAGAGAATGGGTAATAATTGATCATATCCAATTCAATTATATTTCAAATTTGTTTTTTAAATTTTCCTCATTTTATAATAATTCTATCTACCTTGAAAATAAAGGGTTATATATTTGATTAAAAACATATATTTCATTTTCTATCCTTTTATTTTCCTTTGTTGTAGTGTCATGGTTAACAAATAATGTGTTTGAAATCAATTCTTAAAATCCATAGTTCTAAAAAAATATCAATATAATTTTAAAATCCTTCATCAACTATTTATTTATATTGAGAAAAAATTATTATTTTGATCAAATTACCTATTATTTATTTATTTACGTTCCTTATGTATATGATAAATTTTAGTAATATTATTTTTTAATCATTCAATCTCATTACATAAATTAAAATTAAAAGTTTTTTTCTAATTAGATTCATTAAAATAAATATAATAATCTATAATCATATTTATTTAATCTGAGAGGAACTAGATGGTTAAATATTTCTCATTTCCAGATTCATCTATAGAATCATAACCTTATATATACATTTAATAGTCTTTTAAAAATCCATCTATCTTCTTGTTCATAATATATTAATTATTTTATTCTATGTTGTGATAAGTTTGGTTTAACACATCCTTTCTCACTTTTCTAATATAAAATTAAATCTAGATCATCAGTCCAAATAATAACAATACCTTATTTGATTCAATTATGATCACTTCTACGATAATTACATACATTTATTCTTAAGTATCCTTTATTTATTTTTTGAATTCCTTTAGGTATATTGAAAAATTTATCACTTCCATATAACAAAAAATCATAAGAGTGAGAAGTAGAATACCATTTAAATTTAAAAAACACATTTTTCATTCTAATTTCATGTTTATAGATGTTATTAAGTTTGTATTCATATTGAAATACTGATATAATTAATTAATCAATTCAATATTTCTTAAAGTTTGTACATTCATCAATAACAATGATTTTAGTAATAATTGTGTTTATTGATCTCAATGTATAGTTTTGAAAAGAATAGTAATATAAAAGTCTTATATTAAAACCATCTTGTAATCTTTCATACTTGTGAACTCTTGGCACATTAGATATTAAATTTCATTTTCCCCCATTTTATTTTCATGATATTATACTCATATCATTACATGTTCATATATTTTTATATTATTAGTTACATATAGTAAAATATTAAAGTCTGTAAATATCACTGGAAATTGAGAAATATATGTATGACTAGTAAATTTATAAACAATTCATAATATGAAATTATCATCACCATATAATTCAAGATATATTTATTATAAGAATTAGAAATCATTTTATATTACATATTATCTAAAAATGTATAAGGTTTTTCATTAATACTCTAATAATCAATTCGTAGCTATTTTAAGAAAGCTCATATTCCAGAATTCCAATATCTGTAGTTAGTTCTATTAAATATCAATGGTATATATGGAATAAACCAATCATTAAAACTAGAACCAATATAAAATTATATCTTCTCAAATATATTTACCTTTTGGAATTAGTTAGAAGAAAAAATATATATACCAGATTAAGGGTCTCACATTGATACCAGTTGTTCTTTTTGTAGATTAGGAAATGAAAAAGTGGGGAAAAGTGGGTGAATTGATAACAATTTTTAATTTTATAAATTATAATTGTTTTAAGAAATTTATGCACTAGAAAATTTAAAATATCATCACAATATATTTTTATTGTAGTTTATATAAAACTGATCTTATGTATAATCTTTATGCCTCTATTTCTTTGAGACAAATGGAACTGAGTAGAATACTAACTTTTGATGTTGGCCCACATCCCGAATACAAAATATTTTTCATTTGGTGGCACATCCAATAAAACTCCATGATTATAATGGGGAGTCACGACCTGATAGAATTTAGTTTTTCGACCCATACCTATAACCCAACCTTCGATTAATTTCAAACCATTTAGTTATTACAAAATGTCCGATTTATTCAACTAAATTGTATAAAGCAATGATTCTTTTATTTTTATCCCATAATTCCCAACCGAATATAGATTTTATTGGTTAGTATAATTCTATAGTCCTAATTTTTATGACAAATTATAAGCTAATATAATTATTCAATATAAATTAACAAGGTAAGAATATAGAGTAGTATAAAAATGGTTACGTAGTGAAATATTTAAATGGTTAAGATTAATCGAGCATAATATGAGTTTTAGAGTATAGTACAATAAAATACTACAAACACTATTACTATATTACATTTCACAATAGTGTACAACATCACATCATGCAGTTCATTTTAGTACATTTTCATCTATACACAGAGCATGTATGTCTTATCTTTTTGAACTTATTAAATAAATATCTACAGATAGTTATTTTTCATGAACATAAATTTCAATTATATTCCCATTTTAATTAACCTTTCATAAGTCTAAAATTGTCAAAGTAAAGATAATGAACTTCATTAGAGTTTTTAAAGTATTTATAGGAATTTTTTATTCCCTTGAATTTGTTTCACGATTATTTCACTATTTTTTTCATGTGTAAACTCAATTATTGTGTTTTAAACATGTTCTCATATTTCCATAGATATTTATCTTCATGGAAAATATTATTTCAATTTTTAGTAAAAATAAATATATGATAAATTCATTTTATTGATAAATCCACCCACTAATAATAATTTTATTATATAATTATTACATATAAACAATTTTGAAATAATTATAATGAAATATTCATAAATATGTTAATTTAAACAGATAAAAAACTATACATAAAATAAAATAAATAAATTATATAATAATAAAAAATATATAGGGTTAATAATTTTTAATTTATATGTTCATATGAGTCATTTACCCTTACGATATATATCTGTAAGTTTCATCACAAAATTCATTCAATACCTAGTGTAAAATACATTTTTGTGTGACTAATATTACTTTAACAATAGATGATTTTTTTTATTAAAACCATTATGGAGTCATTTTTGTATATGTCATTGATATGTGTATGAGTCATAGTACGAGACATTAATCCTACATACGATTCATATGGACTATCTATGAGTCACTTGAGTCATTTTAATGTTTTTCTATTTGTCATATGGTTCCATATATGTATTAATTGACAGTTTATGTTATTTAATTAAATTCATTCAATATATTAGAAATTACTCAACTCATGATGATTTGAATTAATCCCCAAAATTCGTTCTTTTGAAATGAGAAAACATGAATTCATTATGAGATAATATATTGATAACCCAGATATAAATACGATAAAAAACTAAAGAAAAATTAATTGATCAATACATAAATATAAAATAAAAATCAATTTATTATCATGACTCTATTTCTATATGTTGTACAATCTTTATACATGGAAAATATTTTCTTTCTTTTCAATAATAATGTATGATGGATTAAAGAAAATAATTTATTTATTATAAAAAATATTCACGAAGACACAGAATATAGCACATGATATTTCACACATGGTTTTCGTTTTTCATTATATTTGATGTGTTATAATGAATAACCAACAAATAATGTGATCCTAATAAAACTTTGTGTCATACCTCACCCCTCACATGTGTTGGTTCAAACACACCCATTCCCACCACTAATTGAATGTCCTAAGTTCTAAAATGGATAATGCCCAAGAACATTATTTTTTGAACTAATGGATATAGTAACTCAATACAATTAAACATTTTATTATGAAATTTCAACCAATAATTTTTAAGAAACACAACCTAGGGATTGAGAGGCCAAATGTATTTTGGAAAATAGGAACATAAAACATAAAAATGATTCGAAAATATATGTACATTTTTATTATCTCCAAATTTTCTCATTGATCCCATTATCTTTTTAATACAATATAAAATATCCTAGAGAATACATAAAAAAAGGTGAACAATAAATCATAATAAGGGAATTTACATGATAACAAAGATTAACATATGTGTCAAATGGAATAACATGAAATCATAATGGGAAATTTTGAAGAGTAGTCATATTAAAGAAATACATAAATAATATAGAATCATTGTAATATGGATATTTAGGAATGTGTAAATACCATAAAATCTGGTATATTAATAATTTAAGGATCACATCCAACAAAACATAAAATGGGGGACATATTCCCATCGTGGATTATGATTAGTCTCTAATTCTACCCATATCATGTCATTAAATATACGCATTACCAAATTAATTGGGGCTCTATATAGTCTCACACATCATAAGTGTACATTGATATGATTCTCACAAAATTAAAATAAAACATATGTCTTAAACATATAAATTACCCTAGGAAATAAATCATCTACACAATTATGTCTTATAACATAAATGGATGGGATATCATAGTAGTTTCATTGAAATATGGGATTAAATATTTTTTTGACATTCATATGAGAATAATCAATCAGAGGTCATCAGAATTAAGTTAATGTAAATTGATGAAGTGAATTTTTTTTATAAAATTCCCTTCATAAACGTACCTCATAAGATAGATTTTAGTTAAAGTGGTATAATGCCATTATACAATAGAAATATAATATTAATTTCAATATATCAATAAATCAACTATATTTTTTTTAGATAATATAATAATTAATTTTAAATCCATATATGTTTCACAAAAATTATCGATTGGTACTTTTAATGGGGTCATAAATAGATAATTTTAATTTAATTGGGTCATCATAAAGAAGGATGTTTAAAATAAAATTATATATTTCTAACCCCATTTAAATTACCATTCATGAATTCATTTATAAAATATATAGTTTTAAAATTTATTATTTTATAAGAATCATTATAAAGATTTATATCAATAATTTACATGTTTCATTACTGTCTGCAAGGATTCATTCTCGACATTCAATAAACCTCATGAATAATCAAACAAGATTTATTAAATTCTTTGACTGTAAAATCTTTCAAATATTTTTGATTTATTGTTATGTATTTAGATATGTTTATATATTTTTAATTTAGATAAAAATTTGGTTTCTATTATTCCAAGGTCATTCATTTCATAATTTGAAAGCTGCTTCAGTTTATGGATAATTATTTATTTTCATATAAAATTTTAAAATAACACCAAAATAGATATGAAATTATATATATATATATATAATAATTGAAATTGAAATCCAAATAACATATGTGTTCCAACATAATGATTATTTATTTAGAATGGGTTTTAATATTATAATGTCTCGTTATATATTTTTTAGACAACTATGAACTAGTTTTATTTTAATTAATAAAAAAATTATTAATAAATTCTAAAACATGAAAAAATTTATAAGTTATATATTATCAACCAATTTATCCAAAATATTCGTTCTATAACTATTCATGAAGGTAGTGGAGAACAAAATTTCTATTGTTCCTTTAGACGGTGATCCTAATGTAATATGAAATTTGTTTTCCTATATATAAAAATGAGATGATATAGGATAATGGATATTCAATTAAGAGAATCTTATTAAACTATATTTATTAAATTTGTTTCATTATTTCATGTTGGATGTAGAAGGAATGAAACAGGTATAAGAATTATATAATTAAAAAGAGATAGGTGTATAATATTAACTCTTTAAACATTTTCTCTAGATAAAAAAATTTATGAACCATGGGTTTTATTTTTGGTGTGAAAAAACATTAATGATAATGAAAAGATGGTTTTTTAAGATAATTGGTTTGAAATTTGAAATGATTCAATTCTTAAAATGTCTCAGAATAAGGGGTTATAATGGTTGGAAATTATTTCTGGAGTAAATATGTGTTTTATAATATAATATTCATTTGTTTATTATTTTTCATAAGACTAGAAATTTTGAAGATTCTTGGGAATAAATATAGTAATTAGGTTTTTTGAGTTTTAACTAATAATTGTTAACTTCAACTATTACTCATTAATTCTTATAATTAACCTATAATATTAAATAATATATTTTGTTGTATATAAATATTCACTAAAAATCCATCTATATTATAAATAAAATAAACCATTAACATTTATATATATATATATTCCAAAAATGAAATAAATTTTATAAAGTGGTAAATTTAAATATGATAAAAGTAATTTTTAAATAAATTCCCTGATTATTTGAAAAAAAATATAATTTTAATATTACAATCCATCATTTGATCCTAATAAAACATAATTATGGTATCATATAATTATATTATCATTTTAATAAATATGTGAGGTTACTATTATAACTATCATGATACATCTGTTAATTGTAAGATTACTATTCAAACTATTAGGTAACTATTCCAACATTCATATTTAATATAGTTATATTACTCCCTATGTACTTCAAATACCTCATATTTTATTAATTCTTTATCCATTATAACTTAATCTCAATTATATATATATATATTCCATTCAAAAATTAATAAGGAAATTATAAAATTATTTTTCTTTTCATTAGTTATATTTTTGAGTGTGGTCAATATATATGATCAAGCATATCTAAAAAACATCATTATTGTTATATTATTATCTTTTTTTTCTCATTATATTGTTTTAAAATATTATGAACATTGTTATTATCTTATTGTAATCATTAAATTAGTATAAAATTCTATTCATTGTATATTTAGTTTCATCTACTATATATACCACCATGTTACTAAATATGGTACATTTATAAATTAAATAGAAAATAACATTTATAAAAGTACGATTATTAAATTCCTCCATATAGAATGAAATTTTCTCTAAAATTTCATTTCACTAACTATTATAAAACAATATGAGTATACATATATTTCATTTCATCCAATGGACCATTTTTCTACTTCTTATAAGTATCATTTATCTATAGCACCTTGACTAGTTGAGGTATCATGTTATGTGAAATATTGTCTCCATGATCCAATATATCAAATGGTTTCCCCACATATGATTAGTCAAGATCCAAATTTTTTCATTTGGATTGAGTAAATGTGAGGGATCATGAATTTACATTCTTAAAATTTATATTAGGAACATTTCATGTATTTTTACAAGGTTGGTGGGAGTGTTCATTGAATAGCTACATATCCAATGTGATCAGGAATCTCAAAGGGGCCAATGTATCTGAAATATAACATTCCTTTATTCCAAATTCTAATCACTCTCTTCTATATAGTTATGTTGAGGAAAAAATTATCTATAACATAAAAAATTTTGTCTCTCTAATAGTCTTCATCATGTCCCTTATTTCAACTTTGAGTTATTTAGATGTGCTGCTGAATGGTCTTGAACTTTTACATCTTTTATCTAACTATTTCTGGTACAAAAAGCATGAATTGACCTATTAGTTCATATAAAATATTTTTCTACTAAATCCCTTCCCCTAAATAAAATAAAATATATCGATTTGTATGATTTATTTGAAGGTATTATTTTATGAATACTCATCTTGGTGATTATTTTTATCTTAACATCCCTTAAATTCCATGATAATGATCTCAATATGTCCTTATGTTTCTAGATAATATTATAAGACTGTCAGCCATCTTTGGGTAATAATTCATACTAATGTTAAACACAGTGTTTAAATCATATTGTAAGTTTTTATAGAACTTTTCAGTTAATCTATGATCATGATCTGAAACAACTGATAGTTAAATTCCAATGTTCCTATTCACTTGCACAAATTATATCATTACAAGTTCATAAAGTGAAATTTCGTATCGAACTAAAATGAATTGAGTAGTATTAATTTGTCAATACACTATATCCCATATGGAATTATTTCCTTAGGAAGTCTATGAAGGACCTATGATGAATTCTATTGTTAAATATTCCCAATTCTATATAGGTATGGATAATGGGTTTACCATTCCCATAGGCATTTACCTTTATTCCTTCACCATTTTACATCTCTTTTTTCCCAAAATTAATTTAGTAAGAATTTACTATTAGTTTTGTGTTGGATACCCAACTGGTGCTTATTTCTACTTGCCACAGGGAACCAGTAGAAATGAAATATTTGAAGACTCAATTGGATGCACTTTTCGAGAAATGGTTTATGCACATTAATGTGGAACCATTGGAAGTGGCTATTTTATTTTCAAATAAATCCAATTGAAAACTTCAACTTTGTGTGGATTACCGTATACTCAATCGATTCATGATAATGAATAAGTATATTTTATCATGAAATATTTATCTTTTTGACTAGTTGAGAGGTGAGAAATGGTTTTTAGATAATGATATTCGATTTGTTAGTCATTATATGATAATAACTGAATCGTTCATTCATAAAAATTTGTTTTTTAAAAGGTATAACCATTATGAGTACCTTTTCATTTCAAGATTACATGATACAGATCTAGTTCTAGAGAATAAAAGATGCAATATGGGTTTTGATCGATATGTTTTCCAAATCGTCTGTCTATATAAACTTTTAAAATTGCAACCAATGTTGAGTAAATGATAAATCTATTTGTGAATTATATTTTTAATTATCACAAAATTAACTAAAATATAGTCTTTGAGAGAGATCCCCCTTTTACTTATCACTATTGGAGAGGCCTCTAAGAGGCACTATGATCTTTGTTTTGATTGAGTATGGAATATCAGCAGCAGAAAAATGGAAAAACATAGAGTACTATACAAATTCATGAGGATATATTTTTGTTCCAATGTTCATGATTTAGGTGGATATTGGGATGGTATTTTAGGACAGGTTGGGTTTTCTTATAACAACAGATAATCGTTATTGATTAGAATGGCTCTTTTTGAGTCCATTTGAGGCCGACCTTATAAATATCTATTATGTTGTTTGGATATCGGTGAGAGTTCCTCAGTTGGAATATGATTGGTTCAAGAGACGATAACCACAATTCAGTTGGTTAGTAAAAGAATTTTGATATAATATAGACCATATAAATCATATGTCGATCATTATCATTGCCCATTAGAAATTTCAGTGGTAGATATGGTGTACTTGAAATCAAAACCTCATTTCGGTCATCTAATGAATGGGAGGAAAGGAAAATTTGATCTATATTTTTTGGGACCTTTTAAGGTTGTCGAGTAGGTGGGGAATGTTTATTAAAATTTATAACATCCTACTATGTTGATTTCAATGAATAACGATATCCATGTATCGAAACTATGGATGTATCATTATTAACCATCACACATTCTGAGTTGTTGTGATCTTGAGGGTCAGCCTAATTTATCTGTGACTAAGCATGTGGAAAGATAATTCATTTTGAAAACCAGGTTCTATAATGAGGATGATAACTTTGGTTCAGTTACTATAGAAGCAAGGTTTGGATAATAATTATACATGCGAGAGATATGAAATGATGAGAGACTAGTGGACTCGTCTATTTGTCATAGAAATATCATGGCAGGACATCTGGGGATAGAATGTTTCTATAGTTTGTAGTTTTTAACATTTTGTTTCTATTTGTAGGTACTCCAAAACCACTGTTGTTCTAGATTATTTTTATTATTTAGTGGTTCTTCAGGTGGAATGTTTATAATTTTGGATGTTTCAAGGATATTCATTGTTCGTGCACATTTTTCTCAAACCCTGCACCCACAAAATAGGAACTATGAAAACATATAAAATGGGTGTTTCAAAATTGGCACATGATTTAGAAAAAAACCAACCTAGTAGAAACCATGAATCTTATATTAGGGGAACATGTTATGGTTTACACTTTAGAAAATCATGTAGCCCTACCTAGAAAACTATGTGCACAGACTTTTTTATTTTTGAATAAATGTAAAAAAATCATTAACCCCCTATTTAGACCTCCACTCAAACCTAATAGAAGAATGGATGAAATATATGGTCTTTAGGGAACCCCAGAACACATTTCAAATCATCCAACCCAATTCCATGGCAGATTAAATCTTGTAAAATGGCATTCCATTCTTTCTCGATAAGAGATATTCTTTCATTTTTTATTTCTATCTCTCTTAATTTTACCTCTATGGTATTGTTATATCATCTCTTTGTTAGTGGATCAAATTTCCTTTGATTGGGATCTTTAATCCTGGATTTATACCATGATATATATTTATGAAAATATTTATTTTTGATTCTCTTAGTTATGATAGTTTTTCATAGTGAAATCATATGATGGGAATTGTGTTACATGATCTATGTGTTTTTTTACATGGTTATGTAGAGGTTTTCCATGTTATAATAATTTAATTTTATTTATTTAAATTAAATTTCATTTACTTAAATTATGAAAACAAATCTTATGTATATTGTAAATTGGAATTTTATTTTTCATGTGATTTTTTAGAAAACTCAAATTCTAATTGAATTGTTATTTTTGATGTACAATTATTATGGTTATAAATTTTTAAATTGGTTTTCATAACTAATTATAATAAAAATTGATTAAAATGATATAGAATGTAACAAAATTTCTATCGTGAAAATGTATGAATTGAATAAAAAAGTATTTTTATTTTTAATGAAAAATTGGAATATTGAAATTTGAAAGGGGGAAATGGTATTTTAAGCTATTTTGAAATTAATTTCCAATTATTTGTTGATTTATAAAAAATATTCAATGCTTGGTAGTTAGTGAGTTATTTTTGAATAACATGAAATGATGGGAATACCCTGGAATAGGATTGAAACATTACAACACTAACAAAAACAATGTAAAGAAGATATTTTCCATAGTGGGATGTCAATGTATCCCCTTTAGAATGTGATAAGGGACATGTGTGCAATGTTCCATAATCAAAAATTGTGTGTGATAATTTCTAATAACCAAAAACTATTATCCCTAAGTGTTGATTACCATATTTGTGATTGAAATTGTTATTATATATATATTCCATTGTTTTAAAACATTTTTATGAATTAATAGTGATATATATAAACTATTTTATATAAAAATGATTACATATGTCATTTTTTGAAATTTTTCCATCAAATATATTGAAAAGTATGTTTTGATTTAAATATAAAACTATAATCCTATTCTTGTTTTATTTTAAATTTAAATCATGATTTGATTTATTTACATTGGAATATTATTATATAACACTTTGTTAGACCATACTAGGCATTTTTCTCAAACCTCACCATTACCTTTGGGTGTTTGAAGATTTCCTTGTGCAAGGTTCATGAATGGGGGAACAAAAACTTGGGGAAGGCTCATTTTGTTCATATTATTTGAGAGATAGAGTGTTGTTTCATTTGGGACATGGTTTCTGTATATGTTTCTTCAAATAATTTTTTGATAAAATTTTTTGGTTTTGAAATACCTATTTGACTTCTGGTATAGTGTATCTTAGGATTTTTCTTTGATCACACTAACTTGTTTCTATTTCATCATTTGTTTATATGAAAAAACAATACTCACATATACCATGAATGATTCTAGGTGAATGTTTCCATCCAATAAAGACCAGGAATGCCCTTCGGTCCTTGTGAGGATTGGCTCGCGTGTCATGTTACTAGAGGTATCTAGGCTGATTCATGACAAATGGATATTTTAGAAGCATGTAAAAGTAGTTTTTAATTATTTGTCACTTCATATAAATCACTCCATGTTCTGTGAAACATTTTATATATCCTAGTTAATAAATTATATGTCTTACCCAATACGTATACTACAAACACATAATGTGGAATTGAAACCTTAAAAGACAAATGAAAAAGAACCAATACAGATTATCAGTGTAACCATATATTTTTTAGGAATTAGAAATCTTTACTAGTTAAAAAATATTGAAGGAATTAGAAGATTGAAGATGTGACCAAGGATCATAGAGAAGTATTTATGTATAAATAATGTATTTATTTTTATTTAGGCCAATAATTTAAGGAGAATAATTTCTTAAGGGGGAATGTTATATCAAGAATTATTGTTTACTAATATCAGAAGAACATATGTCTCGCAATGAGTGTTTTATTATGGTAAAATAATAGAAAGACTATTAAATAGAAACACTACACATCATATAATAATATTGATTGTTAAAATTAAGAAGATTATATGTATATAAACACCATAAAATAACATATACACAACATCAATCACTATATGATCACATTCATTTATAATGATCGTTCCTACAATAATATAAGTAAAAAATAAAGATAATTATACAAAAATGATTAAAATTAAAAAGGTAAATATATAACCCATGAAATTGAATTAGTGAATAATAGTGTATGATAATGGTGGAATAAATATTGTTTTTAATGGGAAACTAACTGTAAGGATCTAACCATTAAAAATCCATTATTCAATAGGATAGTTGTCTATTATATGCATTTTAATTAACCATTTCTATCAGAATTAGTTTATATTGATGGTAATTTTTAGAGATAATTGATATAAACCGGGAAAGAAATATCATACCTCAATAGGATCACGACATATGAATCCCATTTTTCAGAGATTTGGAAAGAAGCCACATCACTATTATTCAACCTTGACCAAGCCGAACTTGAGAATCCACAATTTATGCTGGAGAATAATTGAAACTTATTGATGTTCATTCAAGTGAGTTTCACCATCAGGATAATGTTAGTTGAACCACCCAATGAATTTACAATCATTAAACACTTTACCCTTAGTGATCAATTGTTATAATATGTGGTTATGTATCAGTAATGAAATTTTTTTAATGTGTAAATTCATTTAGAAATGAAATAATTCTTTTATAAATGTTGTATTTTTATATACAATATTAAAAACACACACACACACACACACATATTTTATATATATGATAAAATATATATTATTAAATGACGAATATGATAAAATATATTTATTATACAGGGAAACAATAATTGTTTTATTAAAAAGTATATATAGCTCAAGATTTCATTCAAACATATTATATGATAAAATGAAGGGTTTTTTAGATAAAAATGTGTTGAGTAATAATATTCATTCCTACATAAATAATAAAACAATTTCATGAAATTATATCTACATTATCTTAGTGTTATAAATTTGATTAAAGAATAAAAATGGTTTTTTCGGTAGATATTTATTTTACATATGAAATTAAATGTCTCATATTTAGATGATTTTTGGGATAAAATTAATTTAATTTTTGAAATAAAAACATCAAAAATATCCAAAAGTTAGTTTTTCTTAATTTCTCAATATTGTTCAATTATTTATTAAAATTTAAAATAAGGTATAAATGTACTATAGGTATTATGAAATCATAATGAAATATACAATATTTAATAAATAATATAATGGATTTATTTACAAAAAATGTGTTTTATAATTATAATAATGTATGTTAAGGTAATTAAAGAAATTTTTTAAACCAATAATGAGTCATACAAGACCGATAGTATATTGTAATATTTTAAAAACAATTCTTTATGAATATGGTTCACATACACATAATGAACAATATTATTTAATGGATTTAATAATATAATCTATTAAATTATTAAATCTCTCTCACCATTGGATAATACCATGGGATAAACCCATGGTATGTTGAAGGGTTCTAATAACATAGAGTTAAAAACCAATGTTTAGAAATTAGTAAAAATTTACCACCACTTTTACAACAAAGAACAATCCATTACCACATTATACAACTCTCCCTAGACATTTATAATGAATTTAATCTCACTTTTTCTCCATAGTGTCTTTCCACATGGTTTTGTGTTTATAGAAATCTCTTATCAATATTAAGGATGCCAATTTGCAAGTAGGGATCTCTTACTCCTTCATCATTCTTTTCTAGTACCTGTAATAAGTCTTTTGGTTTTAAATTCAAAACTTACTCATGTATTTATCATCACTCTCCTATGAACTATTTCATTCCATAATAATGAGATACATTCATTATCTCTCATTAATACCATTCTTTAAACCATTTAGGATACCTTTTATTTATCAAAAATAATTCCCTGATTTTTCATGTTTCAATTTTATGTTTTAAAGACCAAACTATATTTTCATTGAACAATATACTAATATATGTAATGATAGATAGTGATTTTGAATTTATATATATGAAACATAAATAACCTTTTTATTGGTTTAAATGAATAAAAATTTCATATCATTGGGAACTTATGAACATAATTACTTTTATATGATACTCAATTGTTATTTTCCATGTACTAATGATGAAATTATTTCTTATGATAATTTATATATGTGGAAAAAATGAATTTATTCCTTCGATGGGAATGCCCTAATAGCACTCTAATTAACTGGGTAATAGATTAACCTCTAGAGATAACGTGATTATGATACCTTAGTTAATAACAATGGTAATTAGTTTAATTAACCCTTGGTGATATTATTATAAATATCTAGTTTTTATTTGTTATTCATCTTTACATGATTAGTATAAAATACATATGATTATGTTATTATATTATTTTTCATGTTTTATCTACTGAGTTCACTCACGTTACATTTCCTTTGGAAATCCCTTACTTGGTCTTATTCTCACTGTTTCCTTTGGTGTATATTCAGAGGAAATTATATACACTGATTAGAACTATGATTTAATGAAAGGATTATTTCAAGAAGATTAAATAAATATTATATATTTCATATACAATGTTCCAAGTTTCAATGATCATAAACACCAAAATATATGTTATAAAATTTTAATGAAATATTATATAATAGATTTTTATTAAAATCACATATAATGTTTTTTTGTAAAAATAATGTTTTATTGGAATTTAGTGTTGAACATCACCATAGAATGCTGGCATAAAAAATGTGTGTTTGGGCCTATAATATTTACTCTATCCAGAAACCACAATGACATTGGTTCCAAAATCATGTTTTATCCTACCTTCATTTAAAACATTACCATATAATTGAGCTCCACTAGAAACATTCATTTCTAAAATTTCTCCATAAAAGGAAACTTCAAACTATATATTTCCAATAAAAATCATGCACGAACGAGCCAAGACAATTACCCTTGATTTGGATTCCACTACATCATGAAACACTAAAATAGAATAAAATCAATCAAAATTGGTGTTTTTTGTGAAAAATAATTAAACCACCATCATGATCAACTAACAATCCCACAAACAACTAAAAATGACACTAAAAATGACGTCTACTTCTCCAGAATTATCATTCGACACTAAAATATTTATCCCATCAAAACCACCATCCATAATGAGATGGACCATATAAAAATAATTATTTTATTCAATAAAAGGTGAAAATCAACCTTACAGTCACCCAAATTCCCTCCAATATCAACTCTAACACCTCTCACTCCCCAGAACAACAAGGTATGGAATAGAAGAATATTTAAGTTTATATATTATAATCCACCCAAAAAACTATCATCCTTAATATCAAAAACATATATAAAAAATGAAAAAATATACACAAAATAATACAACCCAGGATGTAAAACTCAAATAAGTCATTTTTACCTTGATAAATTATTTGATTTTATAAAGGAGGAATAAAAAAACAATTTTAACAGTAAATATAACATCAATAAAATGATCTTAGATATATAAGACCAAACTTTTAATTTAAAACAAATGTATCTAAAAAAATCATTATATTGAGTATGTATATGAAAATAACATTCCCATGTACACTCCTCAAGGACACTATGTCCCTATAATACACAATCATATGGAATTACTCACATATCTACCACCTTCTCTTAATTTTCTGGGAAGTCATCATGCCACAACATAAGAATCTAATAATCCTAAATATTCAACTCACCCATAACAATTATATGTTTGGTATTATAAAAATATCAATGAAGTTGTGACTGATGACAAAAATCATAGATTTTTTCTTTATATAGTGAAAGTGAAAACTGATACCATATGACACCAAACATATCCCTTAACATCAAACGTGCTGCAAATTGAATAGAAATTTCACAACCTCATGGGAACCTATGGTATATATGATGAAAATATATATTAAAGAATAAATAATCTCTTATATAAAATCCAATGGTTTTATCATCTGATAGACAAAGTTATTATGATGGTAATTGTAAGACTTCATCTAGACATGAATCACCTACAACTTCTATTTTATGCTCTATACAAAATCTAGTCCATGAGACACTGAATCTCCAACCATCGTCTATCATATGGATGATCTGGAAATCCAACAATACATATCGTTAAATAAATCCAGCACAATAGATGATTGACAAGATTTATTGTTTTAACAATTGAAAAATGGTTGGAGTTTTGCTAATGATCATCAAAAATCTTGATCATATTCTCAGATGTACCCTCAACCATCTAAATATTCATCAATATATGAAAATCCATATTAATATTGAACATTGTGATATGGATAGTTCAGAGCTAAAATAACACAGAATACCCTTCTATACTAATGTGGTATATTAAATATCATGATTATAAATAATCATTATTGAAACACTAAGAATCCATACAGACTCATCCATATAGAACCAAGATAAATCATCTATACTACTTTCCTCTGATATTTCTAGGAAATGATGACTATTTTTAGAATGACTAAAAACCCATGGTAGGATCACATTCACTACGAAATTTATAGATAATCATAACAAAATATATCAAAATTTCTCTGTACATTAATTTAGGTCATCTATAAACTACAATAAACAAGAATAAACCTGATGTGATTCCTTTACCTTTTTTGAAACAAAATACTAAAAAATGAATTATATTATTTACCTCTTTATTTATATAAACACTGTCTAACTCCTACAATCGTGATATAACAGTCTTTCGAGGGGGTTCACAATTTTTTTGAGTAACAAAAATCATATAAATATACATCTCATACTAATAAGAAAGCATCAAGGATCCCTTGAAAAAACATATAGTTTTGAGATTTTTATAATCATAACTACAAATATTATATATCTATATAAAAAACATCCATAAATTAACCTATGTTAAAAATAAAATATGAAATACATTGATCATATTAAATAAATAATACATATCATATACAGTATCTTAACATGATGACTGAAAGGTTTTTTGTATTTAATATTAGGTACATAAAAATATTACTTTCCTACACCTGTGAAAATTTCACAATACTAATACTTTATTAGAAACTTGTCAAACTATCTCACATGAAATAGTCATCATAATATCCTGGGGATTGGGAAGAAAAAAAATTGGTGATCTCGTAACCTCTTTAACGTAAAATTACATCCTAATGTGTCATATCATAAACATGATGGAGAACATGAGAAAGACATAAAAAAACATAATAAAATATACAATTACCTTATATGATAATAATAAAACATATTATAGAAACATAATATTATAAAAGGTTCATTACAAAAGTATAAATGATATGGTATGTCTCAAAATAGAACCCAATGATCAAATAACATGTGACCAAGACATACAATTTAAAACTAACTTAAAAATAATGTATAATAATGAAACCATTTCATTTCATGGAAATAAAATTCATTTTTAAATTTTTGAATAACACGATCCATTTTTTGAAATGTGGAATAACTTAATAAAACCCCTATCAATGGGGAATAACATAATAAACAATATGGAAATGATACATCATATAACAATGAACATGTAATTATAGAACAATTATAAAAATATGAAATACATTATGATAAAGCCATTATATCGAATCCTATGTGCATAAAAACCATATGTACATACCTAAAAATTGGGGGAACCCATCATGCTGAAGAATGTGTGATAAAAAAAGAATCTCTATACCTGACAATATCATGAGATATAATGTTAAACCATTTAATCGGAAGGTAATATAGGACCCCACACTTCATCATCCATACATATATGTTCCATATAAAAACAATAAGTAAAAAATCTTAATGAACCTATCAAAAAACATGGATTTTATAAAACATAAAAACGGTATAAAATAACGTCACAAATTAAAACATTGGGAACTAGAAATTTTATTGGATGAAATAATAACCTACAAAATTAAAATATTAGGTGAAACAACAAATATAACACTATAAGGGATAGTTCAGTTGATTATAATTGAATCAAATTCAAAAAAAGTTCTTTTTTAAATCATTTGGTATTTGTTGTTATAATATAAATACATATGAGTCTCATTTTAAAAAGTACCATTTATTTTGTAAATGTAAGTGAAAATAAATCTTTTCATGGAAATAGATTTTATTGAAAACAACTATTCCGCATAAATAAAAATATATCATAATTTCAAAATAAAAATCTACTGAACAAGGGGGAAAAATTCATTCAAAATGTTTATAACTCAATGGAAGAAATTTGAGATACCAAGTCACATAACATTAACAATAATTTGAAAAAAACTTATATAACCTCAAATATAATAAAAATAAACATCTTAATTAGTTAATTATTAGCCTTATTCTAATACATCTTAATTTATACTCATTATTAATAAAAATTCGTTTGATTTATTATATTGTTGTAATATTTTTCAATGTCAGGTGATAATAATAATGACTGTATTGAACTGGGTTCATAAAAGTAGTGTCGGTATATCTTTATTATCAAAAAAATAACCATTTTAGACCACTTTATGTTATTATAAATGTTTTATTATAATGTATTATAATGTTATAATTCCATCACATAGGATTTTTTTTATTTTTCATGAAGAAAATAACTATGACAGACTAGTTGTGGGTAATATAAAGATATTGATGGATTACCATATAATGGTCTTATCCTTTTTGTATTATAAAAAAAGGATCATATAAATAATATATATCATATATAATCATCCAAAATATTCTAAAACCATAAATTGTTTTGGGAATTTATATAAATACTACATTTATTCATTGATACGGTACTTCATAAAACAAAAACTTCATGTTTTCATTTTTATTAATGGAAATGTTGTGGGTGGTTTCTTTACCATAGATATTATAATATTTTAATATAATAATTATTTTTACATAATCATTTTAATATGGTCAAATGAAATAAAATTAATATGAAATAAAAATAAGGATACTGAAAATAGAAAGAGTGGTTGGTAGGTGATTCTCACTTCATTGATTATCTAAATTAAGAAGGGGCCCTAAAATTTAGGTATGCCCATTTAGAATACTGAATTCCCCTTAAGGTGGATAAGATTTTTGATTAATGGTCAGGGTAAAATTCTGGTTGTGATATAGGGGTTTTCATGAGGGGGTGTAAAGGGAATAGTTCCCAATTATATTTAAAAAAGATTGAAATTTTTGTAAATTCAAAAATCACTTCAATAATGGGATTTCTCACCCAATAGAAATAGCCAAAAAATTGAGATATAATATTTAAAAGAAGATATAAATTTGATAGAAACCACAAAAACTAAATTAGAACAAATTTTCACTATGTTAGACCCTTTAGCTCTACAGTTACTAATATTTTTATTTTATTTTTCACTTTTGTATCTAGTTTTAACATAGGTAATTAGTCATTTATCCATAAAATAAAATGGTACTTATCAAATAATTTATACATAATGATTAAGAAGTTCATATTTTTTTTCTAATTTTAAAAATTGATAAATTTTAATTTCAAAATAATAGATGTAAATTGTTTTAAAGTATTAAAATATGAATATTGTATTATATCATCAAATATTAATTTAAAAAATTTAAAAATAATTTTTAAAATTTAAAATTCAACTATATAAAAAACAATTTTTCTCATAAATGGGTATCATTAATTCCCATTTTAATCTTATTTTATAATTATTTTATGAATGTCATGTTATTTGTAAAAATAATATTTTCATATTATCCTAAAATTAGTTTTTATATAAAAATATCATAGTTTCATATTAATCTAGTATGAATAATATAAATTCCAAAAACATGTTAATTTTTCCATATTCACATCATAAATGTACAAATATTACTTTTAATTTAAAATATCAAATAATGTGAAAAATATTTTTAAAGGAAAATGACTCTCCTTATCTTATCTATTATTTTTCAAATAAATTAATAATAAATCCAGTGTCAATCCTATATTATCATTATGAATTAGTATCCTTTTAAGGAATTAAATTTCATAAAAATATTTTATCAGATTTATAGTTTTAGTAATTGATCTGATATTTAATTTAATTATTATTTATTTCTATCTTTTTTATATATATGAACATATTTTTATTTATTTTATATTTTCATTACAAGGGTTTATACCTTCCAATAATATCACTACCTTACAAAATTCAATATTATTTTTGTTTTAGTGTCACATGTGGATCAAGCGATCAAACGGTGTATTTATCTAAGAAGGAATAACATGATTCCTTACATTATATCCCCCATAAAAAGAATTTTTTCTCAAAATTTAATTACCTCGAATAAAAAAGGTGATGATGCTTTTCAATCATCACATCCATTAGATATGAGGTATCATCCCCCAACTATTGAATCTCCTAACAGACTATGACTAAATGAGTTGTATTATTCAATAACACCTTATCTCGTCAGTCAATAATTTCCATTGGTTGTTTTAAATATGATAGATAATGTTCAAGTTACATGTATTATGAGTTTAATACATGTTAATGGATTAGAATATACATTCTAAAAATCTATATATGGAACACATTGAGTGTGAAAACCCGAACATGGATACCACTGAAGGTACCAAAGGCATGGTTTTTCAAATATCCCCAAGCATATATCCCCATATTTCAGTGGCTACCAACTTGCAATGTAGACAAAGGTTTGTATTTGAGAAGACTATTTCATCATCACAAGTGCTTATAAAAGTGGATAACCAATATCAAATAAGTATAAAAAGTATTAAATCAATAATACAATAGAAAAAATACAAGATAAATATAAATAATCAATACAAGAAATAAGATCATAAACTTATTATAATGAAACACGTCCCTACAAATCAAGAAAAATAGGTACAAAATAGTACAATAGAAAAAATGTGTAAAAAGAAAACAAAAGTTAATAGTATCATAGAAACAATCATGAGCATTAGCTCAATCCCATTCTCCACTTCTCATAATAAGCAATCATGAACATGTATTGGGGAACTATACCTTATCCATGAAATCATATAGTTTTTTTTGGTACCCTAGGTGGCTCAAATAGGGCGTGGGACAAAATCCCTATAGGCAACCAACCATGGTCTATTGGAAAACAATCAGTGAATATATAACAATAATAGTGTGAATGAGGAAATATAATTTGAAACAGATGTACTTGAATTAAACATCCTATAATGTCCCAGTTCTCATTTCATAACCATTTCATTTATTCAATTTCATTTAGAAGGTATGTATCCAAATTAATATTCAGGATTGGTCATTTTATAATCCATTTAATTTAATGATTCAATCTTGTTTGACTAGTATGTCTCGAGACCTGGAATGTAGACTAGAATCCCCCATAGGGATGTGATAAAAAATATTCCTAAATCAAAATCTATAAGGTGTAAGGCTCTAACCGACTCCATGATTGTTCATTGGATTTGAAAATGTATCATATCAATAATTTAATTATTTATAAAATTATTTACCCGAGTCAATCCCTGTAAATTGGATTCTAGGTATCTCTTCAGGCTGAGAATGAACCAAGCACCATACAATCCCATCTATGGAGTTCCTCATAAGAACATAGATACCTCTCTAGGTGTGTTATGTTGGATCGAATATGTAAATGTATATTAGATGGAACAATAAAAGAGGGGGGTGAATTGTAGGTTTAAACAATTTGTGTTTAAACACTTAAGAGATTAGTTTAAAAGATCATAAACTAATACAATTCAAACAACCACAATTGTATTGAATATAAAGGTATGATGTAATGTAATACTATAAGAAATGTAAAACAATTGTATTCAAGATGAATAAAATAATCAGAGTAATACAATAGTGAAGATTTCTACCATAAAGTGTATAGAATCTATTAATACAGTATGTAATAGAATATTTGTAATTGAAAAAAATAAAATTGAAAATGTAAAGAAGAAAGGAATCAATACAAATTCTTTCTAATGCAAACAGCATTGGCAAGGTAAAAGTGTTATAATTATTTTGACCCAAAGAGAAGGGTTATCCTTTCACCTAGGATAAGAGTTATGTCTTACCACCACCTTGGTAAGCCCTCGATACGATGACCGGTTCGTCTGGCTACGTATCCCTGGAAGACCTTGATACGATGATCGGTTCTTTTGTCTACCTATCCTCGGCGGCCCTTGATATGATGATCAGAACGTCTACCTGCCTATCCTCGGCAGCCCTCGATGTTTTTGGTAATTAGCACCTCTATCTTTCAATCACATGAAATACCTCGATATGAAGATCGGTCGCACAAAAAACAAAGCATGAGAGAAGTCACAGCACCTCTCTCTAGAACTTGATAGAAGAAAAGTATAACAGTTATTCTTTCTCGGCTTCAAATGACCTCCAATTTATAAGCCTTAGGTTCCAACAGTCACATTTCTTCCAGTGGTCATATTTCTCCGAAAACACGGAGGGACTTGGACACCTGGAATTATAACGATCATATTGAAATAGAAAGCATGACATTGTTTTGAATAGTTTTTAACTAACTCAACGACATCGTATTGGTTAAAACAAAAGATATTTGAAGATGATAAAGAAGAGTAAGATTAATATGAAACATGTGTTTTTGACTAAGTACCAAAACAAGCAAGTAATGAAAGTATGAGTATTATAAGTATTAATAAATGTAATGTATTGATATGATACAAAGTAAGATACCCAAAAGTGAGTACAATTGACAGAGTTAGTACGATAAGATTGACAGAGTCAGTACGTTATGATTGACATAGTTAGTACGAAAATTATTGTCCGTATGATCAGTATGGTCAGTATGATCAGCATGGTCAATACGATTAGCATGATCAGTACGATGATCATGGTCAATACGATCAGCATGATCAGTATGATCAGCATGGTCAGTACAATTAACATGGTCAGTACGATCAACATGATCAATACGATCATCATGGTCAGTACGATCAACATGATCACTATGATCAGCATGCTCAGTACGATCAGCATGGTCAGTAAGATCATCATGGTTAGTATGATCAGCATGATCAGTACGATCAGTATAATAAAAGACATTTGTGACATCCAAAACAAGATATATAAGTCAAAAGAAAACTTTTTACTCAACAATCTCCCCCTTTTTGGAAAGTACAAAACACAATGTAAAGAAAAAAATAAATACTTATCTACCCCTGAGTTATTGGAAACTCTTCTAAAAATTAATTTGAATACAAATAACTCCCCCTTAGGTATATACTTTCCTATGTATTGTATTCACATATTTTCCTTGGTTTCGAATGATTTTATTAAAACATTCTCCATTTGTAAAACATTCTCCCCCTTTATAAAACATTCTACCAATTTGTGATTTACAAAAATAAGGGGGTAACCTTAAGTTGCCTAAAAGAGTTAGAGAAATGAATTTCAGGACTAATGAAAGAGTAACATAAATGTCATTACAAAAACCGACAGGTTCCACAAGAAAAGAAAAACAAAAACAAGTCATCTATTTTAACATTCCTTTTCCTTCTTTATCAGCTCATGATGAACTACTTTCATCTATTTGATTTCATTCTTGTCTTCAGAAATTGAATCACCCTGAGATCTTAGAAGCTCTTATTGGTTGGCAAAAAGCTGATCTTGATTCTTTTAGCCTCCTCCTGGACTCTAATTACATCCTCAATGGTATCAATTATGTCTTTAAAATTCTTGTTATATTTGGATAACAAAAAATTTTGTTTCTTCAACAAAACCATTTCATCTTTGAAAGATGAAACCATTGAAAAGTCGAACTAAAAATCATTCATTATTTCTTGAAACTCTTTCAATGAAGAGATATCGGCTCCATGAGTTACCTGATTCAGTCTTTCAACAGTTTCTTTGTAAAGCTTATTGAAATCTATCGCTAGATCATTTGATAACCTTCTTATATCTTCCATTGCTATCTCATGGCCATTCACAAAGATTTCTGTTTTATATGACCACTTGGTCATCCTGTTGCAATCCTTCTTATGAGCAACTGAAGTTTCAGATAAAACTTTTAAATCTGCTTCAACTAACAAAACTTTCTTTCTCAATTCTCTTACGGAACCAAACTTATTTTTCTGATTGTCAGTAATGAAATCAATTTTCTCTTCCAGCCTAGGGAAAAAATGAATAGTCTTTTTAACCCTCCTTAAAACATGAATAATGTAATCACTCCTCTTGAGAGAGATTGTTTGTTTTGAATCAGTATATTCAACGTACAAATGCAATACATTTGATCGGCTTGTGTCAACAACTATCTGTTTTCCTTTTGATTTTTATTTCTCCTTTCATTCTTCCTCTACTTTATCACTGATGATAATAACTTATTCCGTATGAGAATATTGAGCACCTTTCTCTGCTTGAGAAGTTGTTTTATCCGGAGTTTCGAAAGATTCAACAGGTGGTTGATCGCCATGAGGAACTTGTTGAATACCTTCACTCTTGTTTTGGTAAGATTCTTCTCTACTCTTTTTCAAACACTGAAGGAATTAAAAAAGGAAATCTCTTTCCTCTTCTTCAACTTCCTCTATCTCTTCCAACAATTGTTTCAATTTTTCTTTCTATGTATGACTCTGTATGATAGGATCTTGATGTATTTCTTCCATTAGTTGGGCATTAGAATCCTCAAACATTTTCAGTACTTTTGAGATATCAATGTCTTGATCCTTTCTATGCAAAATAGTCTTCTTTTTCTTTTCAGCTTAAAAGGTTTCCTCTACCCTTATTCTTTCTGAAAAATCCTCAGCTGGGTCAAGACCGAACTTTGGATCACCTTCCATTATCTGTTCCTTATCATTTCTCCACTTGGCCACGACTTCCTTAGTATACCTTGGTGTCTTCTTTGGCATTGAACTGGTCTTCGGATCTGACTTTTGAGAAACACCAATAGAAGGATTATCTTTGACTGGCATAGGTGCTGATTGATTCTGATCTGATTCTGCTTCTAAATATTTTACAAAAAGTTTTGACTTCGGGTCAAAACAAACAGTCAACTTCTTCAATGTACTCTTAATAATCCAGGTTGGCTTCAAATCTATCAGATTTCCTTTAAAAGGAATATTACAAAACTCCATACTCTCGAGAATAAACTTTGTAACGATAGCTGGATACATAATCAAATGGGACATAATTTCTCCTGACAAATCATTCTTGATAGTTTCAAAGATATATCCCATAATATTTAATTTTCTCATGTTGACAAGATAGTCCAATATGAAGATATCAGAAACCTTCAATGTCTCTATATCCCCTTTCCTTGGGATAAGAAAACCTTGCATCCAAAGAGCTACAAATATGTTATCAGGTGAAAGATGAGCCACTTTTCTCTTCTCTTCATTTATAATAAACATAGACTTTTCATAATTTTCTTTATTAAACGTACCAACTTCTGTTGGTAGTTTATGAGATGGAAAAAAAGAATCACCTTTTATCGGAACATTTAGAAAATGAGCTGCTTGATTCAAAGACATAGAAATATTTCTATCGTACACAACAAAGTTGATAGTCATGTTCTTATCAAATGATACGGTTTTGTAAAAATGACTGACTTCATCAATAAGAACCGGATCTTGGGATACTGGTTTTTCAATACACAAATGTTCCCAGCCTTGAAACAAAATGATTCTTTTGATTGTAGAATAGTATGAATCAAAAAAGTCTCAAGAAACTAACCTTTTTCTGAAAAAGTCTTTCTCTTAGAAAGTCTTTGAAGACATTTCGGCAAGAGTATTAGCAAAGGACTGAGACATATAGGTGAAGCCGCTTGAAGGATCATATGATTAGTTAAATCAGTGGAGCAGAGCGTGGACTGAATACCTGAAAAATAGATGTGGGTTTGGGGAGGGGGGTCTATTTATAGGTGGAAAAAGGGTGACTGTTGATATTCTACGGTTGATATTAGAAGAGAGAAACTCAACGGTTAGGATTAAAAAGAAAAAAAATTAAAAAATTGAAAAGTATGTACCTGCAGGAGATCGTAAGGTAATTGTTGGTTTAGATAGTATTGAAATAAAAACACAAGCGTAGGTTGTAAAAAAAACCATCAATCATCATGCCGATGGAATAAAAAGTCGTTACCATTAACTGATGAGCTGATGGAAAACAATCTTGTTACCATGAACTGACACGCCGATTCAAAACAAACTTGTTACCATGAACTGACGAGCCGATTGAAAATAAATTCATTAACAAGAACAGACATGCCGAAGGAAAATAAATTCATTACCACGAATGGATGTGCCGATGGAATAGAAATTCATTACCATGAACGAACGTTACGATGGAAAAGAAATTAATTACCAGGAACAGACGTGCTGAGGGAAAAGAAATTCATTACCACGAACGGATGTGCCGATGGAAAAGAAATTCATTACCATGAACGGACGATACGATAAGTATATAGGTAAATGATACAACAAACTGTCAATATGATAAACAGAGAGATAATTAAAATGATAAAACTGTCAATACAATAAACAGATAGACAAAAACACATACCAGGAGAATAAATAATTTAAGGTCATAAGATAAAAGAAACATAGTAAGAAATGTTCTCCCCCTTTCTAAGAAGAGTTGATTAATGTAAAGAGTATTGTAAAACATGAAGTAGATATGAATGATTATTTTAATGTAATCATTCCTAGGTTCTTATTTAATAAATTCAAATCTATCGGATGGTAATGGTTTTGTAAAAATGTCAGCAAGTTGTTCTTGGGTTCCGATGAATTGTAAAATAATATCTCCTTTTTGTGTGTGATCCCTAAGAAATTGATCCCTATCATATATGTGTTTTGCACAATAGTTATGTGATGGTTTCTTTCTAAGAGCTATGGCACTAGTATTATCACAAAGAATTTCGGTTTTGGAAAAAATCAATCCATAGTCTGTGAGTGTGTGTTGCATCCACAACACTTGAGCACAACGACTTCCAGCTGCTACAAATTCAGCTTCAGCAGTGGAAAGTGCTACAGAGTGTTGTTTCATGCATGACCAAGAAACCAGAGAATCTACTAAGAAATGACATGTTCTAAATTTACTTTTTCTATCCATTCTACAACCACCAAATTCAGTATATGAAAAACTTTTTAAAACTAAAACATTTCCAGAAGAGTAAATAAGTCGTAAATCAACAGTGCCTTTTAAATTCCAAAAGATTCTCTTTACGGCTTTTAAATGAGACACTTTTGGATTAGATTGATATCTTTCACATAATCATACAGAAAACATTAAGTCTAGTCGACTAGCTGTAAAGTATAGAAAACATCCTATCATACCTATAAAAATTGTTTGATCTACTGGTTTCCCAGTTTCATCTAGATCAATTGAATTTGAGGTACCAATTGGAGTTCAAATACTTTTAGTATTGTCTTATCCATACACTTTGAGCAAATCTTTAATATACTTATGTTGGGATATATATTTTCTTTCTGGTTTTTGAGAAATTTGAAAACCTAAAAAGAATTTTAACTCACTGATCATACTCATTTCATACTCAGAAGTCATTAAATTTTCAAAATAATCAGTTAAATATTTTTAAGTTGATCCAAATATGATTTCATCAACATAGATTTGAACAATCAAAACATTTTTATTTTCCATTTTTTTTAAAAGGGTGGGATCTGCTGTGCCTTTTGTATAATTGTTTTGTAAAAGAAATCATGTATGTCTATCATGCCATGCTCTAGGGGATTTTTTAAGACCATATAGGGCTTCGGTAAGTTTAAAAACATGATTAGGATGTTTTGGATCTAGAAAACCATGAGGTTGATCGAAAAAAACATCTTCTTGGACAAAACCATTTAGAAAAGAACATTTAACATCCATTTGAAATAGTTTGAAGTTGAACTATGCTGCAAATTCAAATAGAATTCGAATAGATTCAAGTCTGGCTACTGGAGCATCTGTTTCTTCATAGTCTATTCCCTCTTGTTGATTATAGCCCTTAGTAAAAAGTCTTACTTTATTTTGTATAACGATTCCATTTTCTTGACATTTGTTTCTGAAAACCCATTTTACTCCAATTACAGTTGTTTCTTTAGGTATTTCAACTAAAGTCCAAACTTGATTCCTCTCAAATTAATTTAGTAAATCTTGCATTGATTTGATGCAATCTTCATCTCCTAAGGCCTCACTTGGACTTTTAGGTTAAAATTGGCAAAGAAAATCAAGATGTTCTATTTAATTTCATAAGGAATTTCTGGTCCTTACAGGTTGATTTACATCACCAATGTTATTATCAATATGATTATTTCTAAGAAAAAATTGATTTAGGTTTTTTAATACATGTTCATCAACATATGGTAGAAATTCTTCTGTGGTAAATTTTTCCGAAGTATCTTCTTGAAAATTTTCCTTATCAGAATGATCTTCTAAAAAAGGTTGATAATCAGTTTTTGAAAACACATCTGAGGATGTAGGTTGGGATTATTTAAAAACAAAAGGATCGGTTTTGTAAAATTTTACACGTACTCTTTGCTCAATAGTACAAGTCTTTTTATTAAAGAATCTATAATCCTTAAGAGTTGTGTAGTAGCCTATAAATATTCCTTCATAATATTCTGGTGTGAATTTGTGTAGATTATCTTTTGTATTCAGAATGAATACTTTGCACCAAAAAACATTGAAGTATGAAACTTTATGATTTCATCCATTCCATAACTCATAAGGTGTTTTATTAAGAAAATGTCATGTTAAAACACGATTTATAATATAGAAATCAGTACTAACAGCTTCAGCCCAAATGTTATTAGCAATTGAGTATTCACTCAACATGGTTCTAGTCATTTCCTAGAGAATACGATTTCTTCTTTCAAAAACACTATTTTTCTGAGGAGTTCTTGGAGATGAGAAATTGTGAGTAATACCTTTCTTACTTCAACAAGTTTCAAATTCACAATTTTTAAATTCACCACCATGATCACATTGAATAGTTATCAATGATATATTTTTCTCATTTTTATCTTGAGCTCTTAATGTTTTGAAATAGGAAAAGGATTTAGGTTTCTTTGTTAGAAAATAAACCCATGTGAATCTAGTGAAGTCATCAACTAAAACAAATACATAGTATTTGACTCCAATGCTTCTAGTTTATGAAGGACCAAAAAGATCCATATGCACAAGCTATAATTCAGTAGATGTTGAAACTTCAATAATTTATTTAAAGCTAGTTTTATGTTGATTTACAAATTGACAAGGATCGCAGATTTTTGATGAATCATATCTAAGATCTAGTAGTCCCTTTAAAAGTCTATTCTTTGAGAGTTTACAATGGTTTCTTAGGTTGCAATGTCCTAGTATTTTATTCCATAGCCATGATTGGTCTTCTTTTGCACTTAATGAGGGTATATTTTGGCTCCTATGGTCTTCTAAGTTAATAGTGTATACATTCCCTTGCCTATGGGCAGATAGAATGAACTCATCCTTGTAATTGTGAACTTGACACTTATCATTACTAAAATTCACAAGGTAACCTTCATCACATAATTATCTTATGCTTATGAGATTTCTCCTAAAACCTTTAACAAACAAAAAAATTGAGGTAATAACTTTTCCAAGAAAAAAAATATTACATATACCAACAATCTTTCCTTGAGCATTATCTCCGAAGGTAACTTTTCCACCTTTGGTTTTGAATATATTTTCAAAGAAATCATTGTTTCCGATCATGTGTCGAGAGCAACAAACTATCCATTTACCAAATATTCATGTTTGTACACTTCTCATTTTCTTGAAAAAGAAAAAATTTGTTTTTTGGAATCCAAACTTGTTTGGATCCAAAAGGGTTAGATAAGAGAATTTTAGGAATCCACATTTGTTTTGCAAAATGAGATTTATGAAATCCTAAAGACTGAGTTCTATTAAGAGAACACTCTCTTTTCCAGTTTCCACCACATTGAAACTTACAGCAAAAGTGTTATTTTGTGGAACAAAATAGTTATTACTAAATATAGGTTTGGAATGAGTATAACCATGTTCAGGATGGTTTCTCAAAGGCCGGATTTGGGAATACCTTTTGTCAAAGTTCTCCTTGCCATATGTAATGTTTGAAAAACATTTTTTCAATGAAACTAATTCTGACATTAGTTTTAAAACTAAATTTTTATCCTCCAAAAAATATGATTTTGAACTAGGGTTAGGCTCTAAAACATTTTTCTTAGAAATTACATTATCTATATCCTTAGAATGTTTATCCTTATCAAATTTGACTTTCTTAAGGGTTTTTAAAATACTTTCAAAATCAGAAGTTTTCATATCAAGATCATTAGAAAGATTTACTACTTCTTTAGTTAAAACAGAAATTCTAGAATTTACTTTATCCAGATTTTTCTTATGTTTATAATTATCATTTTCAAGTAATTTAGAAAATCTAGATACTTCTTCAAAAGAATGTAATGTATCATCTTCTGATGATGAAGTATTATCATTTGAAGATTCATAATATTTATTATTTGTATAATTTGCATTTGAAGAGACATTTTTAATAGCATCAGCATTGTGTACCTTAGCCATAAGGCAATGATCTTCAATTGGAAATCTAGCTATAATTCCAACATTTCTTTTCCTAAGGACTCATATTTTGAAGAATTATCTGAATAATTGCTACCACTTGCACTCTAAGTATCATTTTCCTTCAAGAATTTATTTATCTTTGTCTTCTAATACTTTTTCTTATTTCATTTGGAATGTTTCTCCTTTCTGTCTTTTCTCTTCAATAAAGGAAAATCAGGCCTTATATGACCCACTTTCTTACATTCATAACATGTTACCTCTGAATCTTTCTTATCCTTCCTATTTTTTGAATCTGTATTGGAAGTATTTCTTTCCCATAATCTTGTTCATCTTTCGAGCAATATTGGATAACTCATTTTCCGACTGATCACTATCACTTGATTCTGATATAATAACTTTCTTGGCTTTGGATCATGTTATCCTTTAAGGTGTTTTAGCTTTAGATGTAAAGGCTACACATCCATTCCCATTTTTTCTTCTTATTGAAATCAGAATCTCTCTTCATTCTTGTCTCATGTTGTAAAAGATTTCTAAATAGTTCATCAAGAGTAATCTGGGAAACTTTTCTATTTTCATCAATAGCTGTACTTTTTGACTCCCATTCATTTGAAATTATATCTATAATCTTATCTACAAGAGCTTCATCATCAAGAACTTTTTCTCCCATAGATTGTAAACTTTTGACAATTGTCATAAATCGTTGTTGCACTTTACATACTGGTTCTCCATAAGGAAAAACAAATCAATGATACTCAGATCGAAGCATTGCTCTTCTTATTTCTATAACCATGGATTTACCAAAATGTGTGACTTCCAATTTCTTCCAAATACAGTTGGCTGCTTTACAAGAAGATATCTAGCTGTATATATTCCTGGTCATAGAGAATAATAATGTATTCCGTGCCTTATAATTTAGTTAATATTCTTGATTCTCTTGATTAGTGAAAGTACTGACTTCTTTGTCAGGAATTCTGTAACCTCCAGTAAGAATAATAAAATTATCTACACCAGTATTGATAACAAACGTCTTCATTCGATATCTTGAGTACTCATAATCATTCCCATCAAAGATAGGTGGTCTAGAAGGATTTATATTTTTAATTGACCCAATATTCATTCTTTCCATCTAAAAAAAATCTTTTCCACTCCACGCCTTAGTGTAGAAAGTAATTGAAACAGTAATAAAACTCGAATAAGAGCTAGTAGTATAAATCAGTGGAAACCTCCTCTGATACCAATTGTTGGATTGGATATGTAAATGTATATTAGATGGAACAATACAAGAGGGGGGTGAATTGTAGGTTTAAAAACATTGTGTTTAAACACTAAAGAGATTAGTTTAAAAGATCTTAAACTAATACAATTCAAACAACCACAATTGTATTGAATATATAGGTATGATGTAATGTAATACTATAAGAAATGTAAAACAATTGTATTCAAGATGAATACAATAATTAGAGTAATACAATAATGAAGGATTCTACCATAAAGCTTATAGAATCTATTAATAAAATATGCAATAGAATGATTGTAATTGAAACAATTACAATTGAAAATGTAAAGAAACAAGGAAACAATACAAATTTCTTTCTAATACAAACAGCAGTGGAAAAGTAAAAGTGTTACAATTCGTTTTGAGAAAAGAGAAGGGTTATCATTTCACCAAGGATAAGAGGTATGTCTTACCACCACTTTAGTAAGACCTCGATACGATGATTGGTTCGTCTATCTGCCTATCCCCGGTAGCCCATGATACGATGATCGGTTCATCTGTCTGCCTATCCCTGGCAGCCCTCAATAAAATGATCGGAACTTCTGTGTCCTTATCCTTGGCATCCCTTTATTTTGTAGGTAATCGACACCTCTTTCTTTCAATCACTTGAAATCCCTCGATACGAAGATCGATCACATAAAGCACAAATCATGAGAGAAGTCACATAGTCTCTCTCTAGAACTTGATATAAGCAAAGTATAACAGTTATTATTTCTCGGACTCAAATGAACTCCTATTTATAGGCCTCAGGTTCCAACGATCACATTTCCTCCAACGGTCATATTTCTTCGAAAAACTCGGAGGGACTTGGAAACCTGGAATTATAACAGTCATATTGTAACAGAAATCATGACATCATTTTGATTAGTTTGTAACTAACTCAACGACATCATATTTGTTAAAACAAAAGATATATGAAGATGATAAACAGGAGTACGATTAATATGAAACATGTGATTTTGACTAAGTACCAAAACAATCAAGTAATGAAAGTATGAGTATTATAAGTATTACTAAATCTAATGTGTTGATATGATACAAAGTAAGATACACAAAAGTGAGTACAATTGACAGAGTCAGTACGATATGATTGACAGAGTCAGTACGATATGATTGATAGAGTAAGTACGAAAATTATTGTCCGTATGATCAGTATGGTCAGTACGATCAACATTGTCAGTACGATTAGTATGATCAGTACGATGAGCATGGTTAGTACGATAAGCATGATCAGTACAGTCATCATGGTCAGTATGATCGGCATTGTCAGTATGATCAGCATGATCAGTACGATCATCATGGTCAGTACGATCAGCATGATCAGCATGATCAGCATGATCAGTACGATCGGCATGGTCAGTAGGATCATCATGGTCAATACGATAAGCATGATTAGTACGATCATCATGATAAAAGGTGTTTTTGATTTCCAAAACAAGATATATAATTCAAAAGAGAACATTTGACTCAATATGTTATAACATCTCTAATACTCATGTCTGTCCTTTGAGCTTCAGTAAGAGTTCCCAAGTGTCACATATGGCTTATAGAATAAACTACCTCAAAATCCATCCTTGTAAATCCTTAAAGTGGTCATGTTACACTCGGTATATAAAAATCAACCCCTAGGAATCTGTCCTTGTTAGTCCATATAATATGTCCAACTGTCACTTGTCCATAAGATAGATAAATTCCAAGTGGGTCATCCATGGAATTCCTCATTTAAATCCATGTGTCACCCCAAGAATATAATAATTTAACCAATGTCATTTAATTTATTAAATTCAATTCAAGTCACCACAAAAAGTCACTCATGTCATGGATACACGTAAAAGGCTTAGTCCTTACTATACTCACAAGTGAAATTCATTATAACTTGAATCACATGCTTAATTAAGCAATACATGGAATTTTTATAGAGACATTGATTATATTACCTTTTCTATATCAATTCACATATAGTTGATATTACAATTCAACAGACATATCGAATCTGAATTCATCTAATAAATTTAATTGACAATTACATTCACATTTGAAATCCCACTGAAAGGGGAATAGGTCACATCGTAAGGTATCCAATTCACAAATCCACCCATGGTGGTTTTATTCATTATCAAGTTACACTGGGGGTGGTTAAAAATTATGTTCCTCAACCAAAAACATTCACTATCAAACTCTTTAATTAGATAGTCCATGCCTATAAATTTAAATCATGGATTTAAATTCATTTCAAGGGAATTAATCCAAGAACTCGGAGCATAGCACAAATGATTATATAAACGCATTGAATTTAAAAGAATGCTATGATACCTCATACAATAGGTTTCTTTAAGATTTCATATCTTCTATCATCTCTTAATTCATCTCAAATTAGTAGAAACTCAAAGAATTGATGAGAAACCTATAAATAAGAAATATTAGATTATATCTATATATTGAATCCAATAACAATGAAAATGTTGACTAGGAAAGAAGGAATTGAGAAATCAATTATTCAGATCCAATGATACAAATGGTGCACGATTATGATATTAGATGAATAAGATCCACCAATTGTTTCACTAGTTCTAAATGTGGGATCTTAATTTTTTGATTTTGCTATGTTAGAGAATGAGTAGAATATTTGTTTGAATTAATTAATTAATTAGGGTAAATTCAAATTTCAAGCAAAACATAGGGTTTCATTGTTTTGCAAAAATAATTGGCCAATCTGTGGTACAATTGGCACATATTGTTATGGGGAAGGGCACCCCACATGGTCTCCTTGAATAGATCTAATGACCATGAAAAAACTATGAAAAACTTCATATAAAATATTTAGACATGGTAACATGACCATGAGGCCCAAAACACATTGTTTTATTAACCGTGCAACCACTTCCTACTCAATTTCTTAACTCACATGATTTTTTTCGAGCAATGTTTCTTAACCCACACAGTTTGTACTAATCATAAAATATCAATTTTTCATCCCATTAGTTGGGAATCGAGCCCATAACAAGTCCCAAATACTCATAAAACCATTAAGACATCAATGGGTATTCAAATTAGGCCATACGTGAACATTTAAACAGAAAATTAAAAAATTGTACAAGATATGTACTTCATGAAATAACCAGGCCCAAAAAACGTCACCCCATAATTAAAATCATCTGAAACTTTTTCTCTCATGTTTGGTCTAGATTGTATGATAATTACTCCCGACATTATGATCGTTAACTATCCTCCAACTCCCAAGTATCATCATGTAGACGGTTGTGCATCCAAACTACCTGTACGAGAAGAACTGGTCGAGCTTGGAGAACATTTGTGCTATAATCCACAAAATGTGTAAAATGTTCCTCAATAGATGAATCTACCTATATCTCAATCTCCTCATGATAAAAGGCATGAGATGGTTCTAAATGATAGTGGTGTAAATGATTTACCTGGAAGACATCGTGCATGGACTGATACCTCTTTCTCTACTACAACTGATATGATACGATCCAAATCTATTTAGAATTTAAAACCACCCAACATATCATGGTGAAAGCTAACACTGTCTTATGATCCTCATGTGTCCCAGCCTCAGTGAGACTTGTAAAAACAACAGATCCCAGACCACAAAATCTATTGGTCATATATGATTATAGTAATATGATTTCAATCGAGAGTTCAAAGTATCTATCTCCTTCTAAATCAGACTTACCTGATATGTGGTCTCCTGAACCAGACTAGGTCCAAGATCAAATGCTTCTCCAGCCACTAACCAATGAAAGGATGATCATAATGTCCTACCATACAAATCCTCCAGGGATCCATCAAAATAATACATTAAAAACTATTATTGTAAGGGAATTCAACCATGGTTATATGCCTCTCCCAAGATCCCTTGAAATAAAGGATGCATTCTCAGATGAGCAGTATTGTATGATTCACCTATAATTACTTTCAAGATCCACGAAACTCTATACCTCAAATATGTTCTTGGGTTTCACCTATGAAACAATATATCTCACCTTCTCTTGGTCAACTGATACTCCTATCACAGTAGTAAAGTGACCTATAAAGGGAATCTGGTCCATATAGAAATAGGACATTGTTAGATTAACATATAACTAATTCTTCCTTGTGTATCCAATACTATCTAAATATTATTTTATGGTCATTTCTATTGTTAAAATTAACCAATTTACCATCCAAGAATACAATGAATAATAAATATAGACTTGTATAAATAATTGGGTTCATTAGTTCTATGAAGACTATTGGTGCGTTTATAGCACTCAACGACATAACCAAATAATTTTATAGACCACAAATGCCCTGAAATGCATTGTGAGGAATGTACGATGATCTAATATGAACCTGATGATAACCCAATATCAAATCCGTATTAAAAAAATACCTGAGCACCATGGATCTTGATGAAGATATAATTTATTCATTACAGAGGATATTAGTTCTTAACTATCATGTAGTTTAATTTCCAATAATCTACGCATAGCCTAATGGTATTTTCTATCTTTTTTTACAAAAAGTATAGGAAACCCAAATTAAAAGTACTTGGTCTGATAAAATCATTTTCCTTTAAATACATTAGTTTTCTTTTTAGATCTAGCATCGTAGTAATAGACATCCAATATGGGAGAATAGATACTAGTACATCTCCTAACACTTTCTCTGTAATGTACTCTACATATCTCAATGGAGGTAATCATAAGAATAATTCCCAGAACATGTAATTTAATCAATCAACCATTAGTGGTAAATATGCCTTATGGTTTCACTGGTCAGCCAGATATAGACATGAAATCTAGGATGTCATCTTACCTATCCTGTGATATTCATGTCCTCCTCGGCATTCCAATACATCCTATTCATCACTAGGAATGAACAATCGACTCTATGGTGATATGAAGGTTACCCTATGGTGATATAAATTGGAAAAATAATGAAAGGAAACCAACCATTACATCATCATAATGAAACCAAAAATAGTCATCATAGTGAAAAATACTTCACAGATGAAGTGACACCCACCAACCTCAAGGTGTCACTCCATGCATTAGAGTACATCCTTTATTCTAATCCCCAATGGATTATCAAGCACCATAACACCACAAGAAGTCTTAATGCCTGTCCTAAAGAACTCCATAATGAGGATAAATAAAAATCTATGATATGATCATGATTCAAAAATAGAAAATGCTAAAGTATTGTTTTGTATGATAGTACCTCCTATTGTATATGTTTGGGGGACCTACACCTCATGGGCATGTTGCACTATTTATATCTTGCCTCAACTGCAACTCAATGATACTACATTTCTACGATGACTAGATCTGTTCTTTTATCACTTTATATTCAGGTTTTATATCCCTGACACAACCACCACTTTAGCCTGATCATCCAACTGTACTCTGGTTCCCTTCTTTACAAGATGTTGCTGACCTCTCTCCTAAAGGAGTATTTTATGCATACCACATCTCATTGAATGTTAGAGGAAAAATTATTCATAAGCGCAATAAATGACTCTTACATCTATGGGATCCACACATTACTGTGTTTCTCATATAATGAGGGATCATATGCCCCAATATACCACATTTTTAGCACCTCACCTAGCTACAAGAGTATGTGGCCTACCTGATAATATCAGCACACCAAAACTCAAACGGATGCTTCCTATAAGAGTTCAATGTAGTACCCGGTTTATGTGTTGATCTTATATGGATCAAACCTCTTTCCTCTCTATGGTCATGATCATTGATACGAGTCTGACTCATTATTCCAAAAAATGGTAGACATTCGAAAGATATCCACCTATGATCATAAGTCATTCTTGTGACCATCCACAAATCACATGGATTTTTATAAATTATATATGATCCGAATAGGTGAAAATATTGATATCCTAGTAAAATTGGCTGAATATTCCATAACTGATAAGGTTCCCAAATCATGGAGCATGAACTCTCAGGCTCCATCATCCCTAAATTTCATGGTATAAAATTATTCATAGAAGGCCATATGAAAATACATCTAGAAAATCTACCTATTAATATCTATCTGAGAAATGACATCCCACCATCTCTTGACCAAATCATACAACATATACATAGAAAAATTTACCCACTTCACAAGAGGTTTCTCTAGATAATCTATGATAGATAGCATGGCCTCTATCCTTGACATTTTATCACATGTTATGTCTTCCCCAAAACATTTGACTATATGATAATACTGGAACTCATGTGTCAACTCCTCCATAGTTGGTAAAAGACTCCATTATGAATTTATGGATTTCTTGAACCATATAAAGATTTCAGGGAATTGTGTCACAACACTATTGTATGTAACAACTGCTAGAAATGTGAATGACACTATTATGAAATCTACATATATCCAATGGACCACCACCTTCGAAATATGGTTTTCTCCACCCTCCTGCTGTGTCAATGTGGATGTCATGGTGGTATACCTTAACAAATTCCAAGCATGTTCCTCAAATCAATATTACTATAAATGGTCACATATAAAAATTTCGAAAACTGAAATAGAATAAATACAGGCCATCTTATATGAGATCACAACCATATTACTTCTCAATGAGCCAAGTCAGGGTGCCATGCAGTTTAGATTTAAGAAAGAGATGCCACCTCTTTCCCAATACTAATGATGGTTCTTCGTCAAGTTCTATGAAATAAGAAACACAATTCAGAATTCATTTTTCTCTTGAATTATAAAATTTATTTCACATTTAAACTAAACATAATTTTTAATGTTGAACCAATGGTTATCAATATCATGAACCGTGAGGTCCAATACTCCTCTAGATCGAATTTATGGAATCCACCTGATTCACAACATAACCCACTCCATCACATCTATCACAATTGTTGGTATAAATATCATGTCACCTTGTACATCAACATGGAATAAGTAATGAATCATAAATTTCATGGAATAATTCATGGTATTTTATTTCTATAAATTTCCTAACTTGATTCATGAAATGTAATACCCTCATATCATTAGGTTTCAAAAAAATAGAACACATGAAAGTTTGAATCATATCATCAATATCCAAGTGTGTCACCCAACTGTGGAATGAAATCTACTATAATAGTAAATATCCAGTCAATATCAATTTCATTCAAGTAAATTTGGATTTTCCTTGTTTTATCCTTAACTAATAAATAAAATATCTCATTATAAATCTATAATTACTTATTAATCCTTTATATTGTTTCAAAATAAAACCAAAACTAGAATAGAGGCTCTAATACCACTTTGTATCATTCAGATATTGGATTTCACAAATGGTTCCTAGAGTTTTCTTGGTCACATGGCCTCAAGAACGTATCCCTTAATGATGTAGGATACCGACATGATGTGAGGGACTTGATGTGTCAGTGGGGAGACTATTCCATCATCACCAGAGTGTAACACAACAAATAAAAAATATTTGACACGGTGAAGAGGCATTAAATCAAGAAGACAACAGAAATAATCTAATATTGTTATAAATAATCAATAATATAATTAATCCTGTCTACATATGATGATGACACACGTTTATTTAAATTATCCAAAATAAATTCATAGTAGTACAATACAATTCATTTATCAAGAGTTCAAAAAGACCAAAAGTGTCCTAGATAGCATCATCAGAGTCAACTAAGTCCCATTCTCACCAACTCTTATGGAGAAATCAAGAACCTGTGTTAGGGAACTTGGAATTATCCATACCTATAATCATATAGTCCTTTCAGGTACCCATGGTGGCCCAAACAGGGTGTTGGAAAAAATCACAATAGGTAACCTGCTACGGTCAAATACCATCCATTCAGTGGATATTTAATAATATAAATGTGTAGGAAATAATATAATCCATAAAGTATATACTAGACATATACATTCTATAATGTTCAGGTTCTCATTCCATAACAAATTCATTTAATCAATTTCAATTGAAAAGTTAGTCTCTGAATTAAATGCCAGGCCTATGTCATATAAAAATAAATCACATTTAATGATTCAGTCACATTTTATAATTATTTATTAGAAATTTGAACTTAGTTGAGAGTCCCCCAATGTGATAAGATCAATAGATTCCTAAACATTCCATATATAAGGTGTTAGGTACTTATTGACTCTGATATTGTTCTTTGGATTGGTAGAAGCGTCATGGGAATCATTATATTATCTATTCAATTTTGATCCAGATATTATCCATGTAATTCCTCAATTGGAATCCATGTATAAATGTAGTCCAAACATAAACAAATGCACCTTATAATCCCGTCAATAAAGATCCTTATAAAAACCTGGGTATCTCTCTTATTATGGAAAAATATAATATCAAGTTACCGATACGAAAGGTTTGGATTTATCCTTAAAATCATTATCTCTTTTCATTGACTAGGTATGGTTGAGAATGAATTGGGAGGATACCTATTATGGTAAGATCATAAATTTTTTAGACTCTCATCCTTAAATGGATTTTCTTGTAGGCTTCCAGAGTGGTTCACCTGTCGTAACTGGGTTATATAATGTGTGATGGTAACTGGAGGCATGTATTGAATGGCGTTATGCATTGAAGGATACACATCTTGACTATATATTACACATCATTACTTATTTAATGAAGAATTTTCAATTTAATGTGATGCGTTTTTTCATGGAAAATAAATTTAACTATTTCACGCCATGTATTGATATTACTCGTCATGTAAAACCACAACTAAAATTTTAATATAGGTGGAGTTATTTATCTATACCATTTTCTCCACTATAATTCCAAACCTCTTATCCCAGAACCTTCACCACGCAATCTCAAAGCTCTCCAACCATTATGGACACATTTTTTCATTGTTCAAACCTTGTTTCTCTTGTGATCTGATTCCCATGTAAGTTTTTTCCAATTTTATTTGTCTATATCTCTTTATACTCCTTTGGGATTTCAATATGTCATCATGAAATTATTGGATCTATTTCTCATTGTTTTAGATAACACCTCTAGTTTTTTCTTAAAGTAATCAACTCCTTCACTATTAATGATGAATGTCATTATGAGCATTTCTTTTCAGGAAATAGGTATGAGATTCATTTATTGTTTAGCCAAATTTATTAACTATGAATTGAATGATATTTTTCAATTGATTATTTAAATTCAATTATTAGATCATTCTATTGATTAATTTAATAAAATCTAATTCCAATGAATTGGGATATTTTAAATGGTTTTGGAATAGTAATTTTTAAAAGTAAAAATTCCATTTAACTGAGGTGTGTTTATGTAAATTTGTTAATATTAATTGTTGAATTAATGGAAAATATTTAGTTAAGTTATTGAATTTAATTTTGAAAAATAATTTGGCAATTCATGGAATTAGTTCAGATTTCTTTTAAAACATGTAAATATGGATTAAAAATATTTTATATAGACCAAGTGGTTTTATTTTGTTAAAGAGAATTGTTTTTTATTAATACCCATTTGGGTTTGAAAAGTGAAACTTTTCATAGAAATGAATGAATGGTATTTAATTATTTTTTAGAAGACTTAAAATAAATTCTCATTCATTGATTGTGAATGAGCACATGGAAGCCTTAGGTTGTTGTTCAGTTGTTGGGAAACAATATAAACTATTACAATATTTTAAAGCATAAATGCATTGGGTCACATCCCCAATGGGATAATGACAAGTTCACTAAAGCCATTGTCAGGGGGAATTGTGAATAAAAATATTTCAACGATCACAAAGAGTTGGTAGTGTCCTATAGCCAAAATACATTGTACCTATTAAGAATATGACCATATTTCACTATTAATATTTATATTTGAGACAAAAATTTATACCAATGTTTTAAAATTTCATTCAATGCCTTCTAAATTTACATAAACTATTTTATGTAATTTTTTTATCAAATCCATTATTTTTTAAATATTTCCCCACTTGTAAATTCTTTTTTAATATATCTTATATAATTTGAATTAAATATATATATTTAGTTAAATATAACTTGAAATGAAAAAACATTTTATTTTAAAATTTGAATCATTACATTGGTTAAAATATTTTTAGAATCTAATTTGGAATTTTTTGTGAGACCCTACTGGAATTCATATCATACACCCGACTTTTTCCTTTGAGTTTTTTTTGTTTATCTTATTCCAGGTTTGAGTAAGTTAAAAGGATCTTAGGTTTGTTTTTATAACGTTTGAACCATGGATGTGGTGAGTTCTATCATTAGGTACCTAGGTTGTTTTATAATTTTTCATACTTTGGTTTTATTACTTGGTGATTGTTTGTGCTTTATTGTTATCAGGTGCATTACTAAATCTGGATTTTATTTTAATATTAACATTTCTTTTTCCATTTTTACGTGCATAATACTTGGGGAATGTTTTTCCCACATTCAATTATATAATTCTTGGATCTATTTTCCAACCCATGTGGATCATGAAAAATATATGGGCTATGTCATGGTCGGCTCAGTTCTCAGGTTTCTAGGGTAATCATGTTGGTTCATCAAAAAATGATATCATAGTAGGTTACTGAGATTTTCTCTTAAAGTATGTATCTAGATAAAATCTTATCAAGACGTAGAATGTTGTTGTGATTGAGTGTCTAGATAGATTTCTCCATAATAGAGCATAAATATATAGTGGTGGTTTGGAAAATATTTCTTAGGGATATTTTCTAGTATTTTCGCTATTGATATTTGGATAGAGGAAAATACAACATTTTTTATTATATTTGTTAAGAGTGACTTCTCATGTTGCTCAGTTTGAGTGTTAATCTAATGTATTCCTTGTCATCTACTAGTGTTGTGTAGAATCATGCCTCTGAGAAGACCACCATATAGATTACAGAAAGAGGTTTTTGTTGAACCTCAATATGAAAATAATATTGTAAATACGAATTTGGTTGAGTTGATCTTGTGTGATTTGCATGCTTGGGGACATTAACCACCTATAGTCCATGTTCAAGCTCAAACTATGGATCCTCAAGGTGATGTTCTTAGAAATCATTATCAAGAGTAATGGTTCCTATGGAAACTAGTTGTTAATGGATCCAATAATCCCCAACATGTATAGGAATGGTTGGGAATGATAGAATATTTTTTTTAGTTTTTTAAAACACCATATGTGATAAAGGTGAAGTGTTCTACCTTCATCATGGAAGTACCTAGTATGAGGTGGTGGGCCATGATGGAGATTAAAAATAAACATGACATCATAGAGGGGAAATAATTCAAGATTAATTTCACTGACCATTTCTTTCCAAATTCAATGGTTTTGGACAAGACTGTGGAAATTTTCATCCTTGAGAAGACTGAAAGAACTATGAATGACTGTTCAAATCACATTGCTGATATGGTGAAGTTCATGTATGATATTATATCTAATGATAGGATGAAGACATTATGGTTTGAATTAGGAATTCAATTATATATTAGTTCTCAAGATTTCTTTCTAAATATTACCACTTATTCTGATGTACTAGATTGGACGATGTTGGTTGAGATGGAGATGGCTAGTTATCCAGGGTTATCCGGATATTATTTCTCTCTTAGTGGTAGTATGAGTTACTTCTGGGGAGAACAAAAGCATGATCATTATTTTGGTAGTTTTCAATGGATGTTTCATTCCCGACCTTGTATAGTTCCAGGATGAAGTCTATTGATATTTTATCAGTTTGGAAATGTAGGACATTTTTAGAGGGTTTGTCCGGAAGCACCAAGGAACTGTAGAATGTATGGGAATTCTGGAGAATTATATAGATTCATCTATAAATTATCTAATTCATGTGGAGGGAAAATATTATAAACTACTCCTAAACCTGGGGTGAAATCAGATTCATCATGATTAAAGGGTTCCAACAACATGCCTCCCGAATAAAGTTACATCAAATAGTGGAAGTGTATTTACAAGAAGAAATCATGGGTCCAATAATCCAAAGAGGTACCATTACTATTACTTAATCATTACAGACTTCTCTATTCGATACTAGTGAATCTAAATAATTTATTTCAACCTATATTGATAATATTATTAATATTCTTATAGAGTTTTGATATTGTGAAATTGATATTACTAAACCCCTGGGTACAAAGGAGGAATGTGGTATCTCTAGTCCTTCTTTGGTCTTATTTCTATCTGCTGTTGAGCTATCTTGGTGTTTTCTTATAGCATATCTACTTTTTCATACATTAATATTACATCATTTTAATGATAAAAAACATAAAAACATGACTCAATTAGGATCCAAAGGTTTAGTTTCATGGAAAAAGTAGGACCACACATAAATTTTATAACATAGAATATAATAATTTAGTTGATTCCTTCTTATCCATCTTCATATTGGCCCATGTATTTACATTATTACATGTTGACACCAATGGATATACATTAAAAATGGATGATATAAAATCCAGAAAGAGGATAGAAAAAAACATGAAACAATATAACATGTGGGGGTATAATAATTATCACCATTACATTGGAATATGATAAAAATAATCATGATAGGAATTATTATGATAATACTATGCATTTTTCAATGTATAAAAATGAAACATCTTGTAATAGTTGTCAACTTCCACACATTAAGTTGAAAACAACTAGCATCAGGTTCACACATATTTCAAAATACACATAAGGTCATTCATATTAACCAATTCATTAGAGAACTATATATTTTTAGGATCACCCATCACCCATCACATCATCCTATTTCAATTTCCCTATATAATTCTGGGAACAACCATCACATCATAACATTTACATTATCATTCATGACACAAAGAAAATATATCAATCATGAATATAAATAACCCATTGAAAATAATTGTTATATTCTCAAATGTATATATTTAAAAACATTGGTTTCCCAAATAAAAGGGGAGATAAAATACTATATATAAGATTCATCAACCTTGAGATATAAGTAAATGGTGTGTTTTGAAAGAAGTGTTACTATGGGAAATATTTTTATTGTTATAAACTCAAGTAGAAGACATGTATATCCTCATACTGATAAGATAATGATGAATAAATTCTTATTAAGGAATAATCATTCTTAAAGATGGGTGAAGAGGTAAAAACCAATGAAATAGAGTTGGGTACATGAAATCCCCTTACATTATGTCTGGAAGCTTCCTCCACATTAATATAATGTATAATCACATTAGATTCATCAATTAACTATTCCGATACCTTATATAAATTAATTTGATGAATTCTGGTTATATAATGTTTCTTATAAGCCGCTGGATGAGTTATAGCGTCTAAATTCATTTTTTAGTAGTGTTTGTTTTATTAGTTTTCGTGATATGTTCAATTGTATAAATAAATATATGTTTTTGTAAGATGTGTATAAACATACAATGTTTTTATTATATGTTTTTAATGATATTACATAATGTGAAATGGTTTTATTATGGATTTGGTTATATACCATGAGAATGATTCAATAAATAAAATTTAATGATGTTTGTTTTAGGATAATTTTTGCAGTTTTTATCACAATAAGCTTGTATTGATTTATCATTTATTATTATGTGTAAAAGCTACATAAGAATACATAAATGGTGTTACAAGATATATGATAATATAAATTTTCAACTATTTAAAGGTTTTATTAACATCCTTTTATTTCAATTATAAAAAATTAATGTTCATCACCCATGATGTCTCTAAATTCACACTTTAGGGGTGATGATATAATTTTTTTGATAAAACAGAGAGGGAGAGGGTGGAATTTAATGATGAACCATCCATTACGAAGATATAATTCTTGTATACATTAGGTAATAGAGTTATCATCCCAATTGTATGAATGTAGTTGAGGTGATAATAATAAATGAAATTGATATTTAAAGGAAATTAAATGAAATGAAAGAGGATTTACCTATTGAATTCTACTCTTGAGATCCTCTTCAATGCACCGAGGCATCATATTTTAATGAGGACAAGAACTCTTGGACATTTTGGTGGTACTAGGAATGTCTATTGGGAAGAATATAGGTATGGAAAAAATATTGAGAGGTGGGAGGATAAGCGGGTGTGAGGGTAGGTGTTTATAGTGGAGAAGATGTGGGATTTTTTATTATTTTAATCATTTGCTTATTATTTTTTAAAAGGCGAGAAATAATGAGAATTATTGTGACAAATTACAGTAATTGGTTCATTTGAGTTTGAACCCATTTCAGTTACAACATCCATTACTCAAGAATGATTCCAAAATTCTATTTTTAGCATCTATCATAAATTATCACATTATACTATTCACACTAAATTCATGAATTTTAAAAAATCAAAAAAATTAAATATAACAATTTTAGCATGTGATAAATTTAAAAATGAACTCCATTTTGAGAAAATAATTTTCTAATTTTATTATATTTTTTTATTAAAATCTTCATTTACATGGAAAATAGAAATTTTAAAATTATAACCCAATTCACAACTCATTGAAAACTTACATAAGGTCTCTTAAAATTTTCATTAAATCATAAGACATCAAAATATTAATTTATGAATACAAGTTGTGAAAATATTTTTTATTTTAATTTATTAATAAAATATTTATGACTTATAAATATTCCAGCAAATAATTAATTATTTTTAAAATATTTATTTACATATACTATGAGATAATTATATCATAATGTCCCTCATAAGATGGATAAATTATATTTATACTATTAAGGGTTTGATTACTATTCACATTGTTGATTTACTATTCATAAGCGTCATATTACTAATCATTAAGGTTTCATTACTTTACAAAAGTTTAGGTTACTATTCACAAAAATTTCGCATTTCCCTATCAGACCCTAAATGTCATACTGATCACAACTATGTATGCCCTATTTTCCAAATTAAAAAATCAATAGTTGAAAAATTATTTTTTACCTCAAGGCTATAAAGTTGACATACTATTTTCTTGTTCATTTAAGCATGATGTGGCATTGTGTTTCCTATTGTTATTTTTAAAAAATAATTATAATAAGGAAATTTCCATTAAAAATACATTGTGTAGTAGCATACAAATACCTTTTGTAAATTTTCCCTCGAAATTTAATTTTATAAAAACATGTGACTATACTTCTCCTACATCGCCTCATCATGTTCCCATGTTGCTTATTCATGCCTATTGTTCCTCCATGACAAATTGAGAAGGTATGTTGTCTTTTTTGCATAGAACCTTATCACTCTAGTCTAGAATATTTACTTACTACTCCTCATATTAGTGATCATAATCCACCTATACCACCTCTCAGTATAGTACATGAGAGGGATATGGTTGGTACTTCCTTAGGAGTGATTCATGGGTCAAATCATGAACATGAGCCATATTCGATGGATGTTCTAGATGTTAGGCCATAGTTCATACATGATCAAGGATCTCATAGGGGCCAATGTAACATGGGATTTGATTTCATTTCGGTTTATACCACATGACTCTCTTACATAGTGATATTCAATGGATGGCATTATCTCCGATGTAGAACTACAATTCCTTTCGATTGTTGTCTACATAGATATTTTTTTGGACTCTGAGATTCCTTATTATGTTTTGGGATGTCTTGAACTTTTTATTTCTTCTCTTGTAATATATAAGGTCAATGTAGCTTTCATTCTCTAACTTCAACCAAATAGAATGGAGTTCAACATCAATTTCCATTCATAGATTCATATAGAGTCACCTGAACACTAGAGTAGAAGCTATACTTTATGAGAACTCACACAATGGGATATGAAGATCCCATAAACCTTTGAATTATAATGAGTATCCTATTAGTATATCTTAGTGTGTTTTAATAGATTATTTATATTGGTTACTAGTTTTTTGTTGATAAGTTGTGTGGAAATTCCATTCCTTACTCAAGGCATATTGAAGACTCCTTAAGAATTTAGATGTGAACCTGAGATCACCATCAGAGTAAATCAATAGTGGAATCCCATGTAATATCACCACATCTATCACATATATCTTTGAAATTTTTTAAAATGAGAGATCATCCCGAATAGTGATAAAGTGAGCAGTCATGTTGAGTCAGCCCACCAAAACCCATGTCGCATTATTTCCATTAGATGTATTTGGTAGACCAATAAATAGGTTCGTGGTGAAACTCTCCCATTTACATATGGTTATATAAGAAATGGTTTCATCACCACTTTGGAATTTTTTCTCTCCTCTTTAACATGTTGAACTACCATTCACCTGGACTTAAATTCTTCAATCTCATTCATCATGTTATCCCATAATAATTGTTCTCCGGGATCATGAAACATCTTGGTGCTACCATGATAGAACAAGAATGTTATGCTATGGAAATTTTCCAATATCATCTTTTCTTATCCAAGGTGATGAAGACACAACCAGCCTTGGTCTAAAACAAATTAAACCATCAATGTAGATATTAAACTCATGTAGCTTCCCATCCTTTACTTCAGTCATATTATTTCCCAAAATTGTATCATAGCTTTGTTCCCCATTAATCTTCTAGGGGATATATGGTTAGGAAATAATTTTGGGAAGGATAGATTTATTAAATTGCATTATTATTTTCAAAATCCATCATTTTTATATCAATGATGATATTGTCATTGTCAATTAGTTACAATGATAGAGTATCAGGTTATTTTGTTCTTAGAGGATAATATACCATGTTACTTGTTCTAGGATGATAGTGAATATATCTTTCATAGTCCTTGATTATCTCTGACCATCTCTTTAATTCATGTTGATATACACTATTGTTAATATATACATTAAGGCTCTAGTGATTGTTATATATGTCACTCTTCTCATGATAATGGTAATGTCACCAATATATTTAAGTCAAAAATTCTAGTGGATAGCTTTAGATCATGTGTAGGGTAGTTCTAATCATGTATCATCAACTATCATGAGGCGTAAGCAATCACATTATCACATTTCAGGAGTATGAAACCCAATCCTTTCTTGGAAGAATCGAGGTATTTAAAAAAAACATTCTCCACTTTTTTTTAATTTTATTACATGTTTATTGATCATGATTATATTTATCTCATTGAAACATTCACACATTATTCCATCCAAACATAAATTACCCCTTTCCATGTTAACCTGGATAGTTGATTTGAAAATCTTAAGAAATTTCTCATTTAACAGTGATAGAAACCATATATGCCAAGAAAACTGTAGATTTCTATGACACTAGTGGGTTTGGTATATTCCTAAATTTCAATTGTTGTTTAAGGGTCCAAAAATATCCCTTCAATTGTGATCACATGTGCTATGATCTTGACTTATTGCATCCAAAATTCATACTTTCATAAATTTACATACCAATTTTACTTCCTCAATGTCACCACAATACATATTTGATGCCCTTCGTATTCCTCCTTTTTCTTGGTGTATATAAGAATATATTAAATAATCACTACCCCAAAATTTTCAATTTAATGTATTAATACTCTATTAATAAAATCCACGAAGATTTTATGGAAATTTTAAGTAACATGGGAATCAAAAAAATCATTGTTCCCATATTTTTAATGGAAGTCATACTTTTGAATATCTTCTTTTTTTACTATCAGCTGATGATATCCAGAACAGAGATCCAACATTAAGAAGAACTGATCTCCTCTCAACTAACCAAACAAGAAGTAAATCTTCATAAGAGAATAATTGTTATTAATTGGGATATTGTTGAGTTCTTGATAAAATATTCATACCCATATTAGTTCATCCTTTTTCATGATAAATAGATCTAGCACCCCTAAAGGTTGTGCAGTAGGGTGCATGAACTATTTTTCCAAATGCTCTAATAATTGCTTCATTATCTCATTCGGTTCAATAGGTTTCATACCATAGGGTCACCCTGAGATTGGAGTAGCTCAAGTTTTGAGTTTTGTTGAAAATTCTTTCCCAATATCTGGTTTTATTCTGACTAACTCTTCATGAAATACATAGTAGTATTCCTTCATTATAGGAATTTTCCCAAGGTGGATGACATCTGTTGACTCAACCATCTTAACCAGGTATACATCTCCACTGGGAATCAACACCCACACCATTGATTGATTTTTTAATGATATTCATGATATTCTTTACATTTGTAGGGGTTCATGGGATGGTTCATATAGGAAAATATATATCCTTTACCCAGAGATTTATATGTGCTCTATATAAATAGATCTAATCCATCCCTTTTATGGTATGAAATTCCACCGAGGTATGTATCACGATATTTCATGGATGATTCTTCCCACATATTCCAACAGGTATAGATTCCAACACTTTGGAATCAATGTTTACACCACATGGTGTTTTTATGGATATTTCTACTTAATGTTTTAGCGTTTAGATTCAATATTTCTAGAAAACATGCAAGATATAATGGAATATGTAGAACTAGAATCAATCAATAATGTTTCATTTCTTGAGTGAATAGGATGTGTACCATATTCAATTTAATTTTCTTGATCCAATTCCATACTATTGATGGCATAAACCATCCCATTATCCTCTGTATTTAGTGTATGATGACGATGATTACGCTAGAGAACTCACGGTTTAGTTAACTTTCTTGCATAGTTCCCTTGCTCCCTACAGTTTTAGCATCAGACTATGGGTCATGTTCTCCTTTACATCATAACAGAATCTATAATTTTATGTTATTATCAACATTCATGAGTTCAGTGGACTTCTCTCCCACATTTGATTTATTTATTCATCCTTTAAGAAATTCCTATGATGATTTTTCCCCTATTTTGACATGAGGGTGATTGAATTTTCATTCCCCTATTGTCATTATATCCTCCATATTGCAATTGAATCTACAGTTTATTATAACCATAGCCATGGGACGATTCTCCAAACTCCACCTCCACATTGAGAGAAAATCAAAAAATATCTTCATGACTCCTAATGTGTCAAATTTCCAGAGTCTTTCAAAGGTGTGGTTTTTACAACAAATTAATCGATCAAATTTTATATAATTATTGAAAAAAGTGAATCATACCTTGATGGCATTGTGATATTTTTATCAAAGGACATGATTGATTATCCTTCCTTTTTCATCATCTCTATGAATTCTCTCTCCACCTTAGTTCAAAAATTTATTGCGAAATATTTTTTAGATAACGTTATCATAAAGTCTCCCAACTCCATCTCTTCATTTTCACCCCAAGAATTGGTCTTATTAATCTTATCCCACCATTTTTGGACTCTCTTTCAATATGATAAATATAAATTTTTACATTATCTATCCCAGAAAATTGAAGAAAATAAATGATATTCTCTAAATGGTGGACCCACTATTCTTCAACTAGTAGATTTGAAGAATCACAAAACATTTTTGGTCTTTTCCACATAAAAAATCATTATCTAGTTTATCCCCCTTTTTTAGAGGTGGATATTCCACATTATTTAGGTTATTGTTCATAACCTGAGACATATGGGTAAGCATCACCATGAAATTTTTAAATCCACCTCTTAAATAATGAGGAATGTTTTGGGAAATCACCGCTCTATCCCTTGCATGGGTTGTTGGTTTAGTGTTACTTGTTTCCCACAATATTATAAAATAGATGTGGTCTAAACAATAAATAATTATACAAGATATGAATACGTATTATTTATTACTTTTTAGAATTATGCCTAAATTAACATAGTGTCTAAACCATGTGTTTAGAAATGCATCATGGGTGCATACTTATTCATAGTCTCATACTTAAGAATTTCATTAAGGTTCTCAAATAATAATTCCAAAATTAACTAAAACATACTTTGATACTTTTTATAGCGGCCCTGCCTCTTCTTATATTACAATTACATAATTTTAATGATAAAAAGCATAAAAATATTACACAATGTGGATCCAATGGTTTAGTTTCTTGGGACAACTAGAAACATACCTAATAATTACTACATAAAAGATAAATATTTATTTTATTCATTATTCTATAACTTCTTATTGGCCCTTGAATTCCCATTGGTAAGAGTAGTGACCTATGGATATATATAAAACATGGATGATCTAAATTTCAAGTTAGAGGATTTTTAATACCGTAAAATAATATAAAATGGGGTGATCATAATCGTTATCAACATATCATAGGCATAGAATCATAATCAAGTGAGTATGCATTAAGAGAATATATCAAATATGGCAAATAATAAAAATGAAACATCAGGTCTTAGTAGTAAACAATCAAAAATAGTTAAGAACAAAGCCATAGTCATGTTAAAGAATATATAAATTTTCACACTATGATATTCACATTACCTAATTCATTGGAGTGCTATATAATTTCCGATGCTCCTGTCACATCATCACAAGTATATTCCACTATATAATTATATTCGCATCATTCACATCATTACATTTACATTATCATGGATTCCATATAAAACATATATCATTTTTGAACATAAATAAACCACTTAAAATAATGGGTTATATCCCATAATCATACATTCATAAACATTGGTTTTCTCAAATGAATGGGGAAATAACATACGTGATATTTGAATCATCAACCTTGAGTTAGATTTAAAAGGTGTGTTTTGAAATAACAGTTCTTTTAGAAAACATTATGTCCATTATAAACTCTAGTAGAAAACTTGTATATCATAGAATATATAATTTAATGATGAATAAATTATTTTTAAAGAATTTCCATGCTAACAATGGGTTGAATGATAGATAACCCAATGAAATGGAGTTGGTTTTGAGAAATACCATTACCTATTTTTTGAAATATTTTTCCACTTTTATATCATTTATAATAACATTAGATTCATTATTAAAATATTTCGTGACCTTTAATAAAAAAAATTCATTATCTTTTTATTTTTTTCATTCAAAGACCTTGGTATGAGTTATAGAGTCTAAATTTACTTTTCTAGAGTGTTCACAATCTTAATTTTCATGATCAGTTCAATTTTATACATGATTTTATGTTCATGTATGATTCAGATAATATTAAAAAATATTTAATATAGGTTTTTAATGATTATATATAATTTTATAAGATCTTATGATTGATTTTTTTAAATACCACAACTGTGATTCATTAAATAAATGTTAATGTTGGTCGTTTTAGGTTATTTTTTGTGGTTTTTATAACATGATACATGTTTTGTTTTATCATATAATATCACATGTATATGATACATGTAGAACAAAAAAGGTGTTAGTAAAACATTAAAATATCTTTTTAAATATTAAATGGTTTGGATAGCATCCATAAAGTTATTTATGTAAAATGAAAGTCCATCACCCTCGATGTTGGTTAATTGACCCTTCGTGGAAGACAATTTAATTTTTATGATAAAAGAGATAGTGTGTGGGTTTCAATGATGAATTTTATTTTACCATTATTTAATTATAGTGTATGTTAGGTTAATGAGTAATCGTGCCATTTGAATGAAGATATTTGAAGAGATAATAATAAAAAAATGAAAATGAAATGAAATCAAAAGAAGAGAGAAATGGTTTACCACTTGAATTATCCCCTTGAGATCCTTCTCAAAGAACCTAGGCTCTATCTTTTATTTAAACAGAGTTATCCTAGATATGGGGGAGGGAATAGTGCTGAGTATTTTGTAGAATATATGAAAGGATCAAATCTTGAGTGGTGTGTGGAGAAGAGGGTGTTAAGGGTGGTATTTATAGTTTAGGAGCTGAAAATTTTGTTATTATTTTAATCATCAGATGAATATCTTTCTCAAGGAAATAAATAGTAAGGATTATTGTGACTAAATACAGTAATTATTGCTTATATGTTTGATCCAATGGAGATATACATCATCCATGACTCAAGAATGACTAAAAAATTCACGTTTCTTAGCATTTGTCGTAAATTATAGTATTATAATGTTCCCCGAAATATTCTTGTATTTAAAAAAAACCCAAGAAATAAATGTAAACCTTTTATTTTGTGTAGAATTCAAATATCAAAAGCCTTTTTTCGAAAATAATTATCTAAATAAGAGTAGTATAATTTTTTATTAAAATCATATTTTACTTGGGAAATGAAAAATTTAAATTATAACTGATTTAATTACAAATTAAAAATTACTTATGTTCTCAAAAAACTATCTAATATTCATAAGAAATAAGTATATTAATTCAGGAATGAAATTTTTTAAAATAAATTTTATTTTAAATGAATCATAAAATATTATTTAATTATAAAAATACAAACACTTAATTAATAGTTTTTAAAATATTTATATATGTACGATATTATATAATTATAAATTAATTTTACTTATAATATATAAAAATTTCCTATACATTTTCATTCGTATGATTACTATTAACATGGATGATTTACTTTTCATAATGGTCATATTACTATTTCGAAGGGAAACATTACTATTAATATGGGTATGTTACTATTCACCAAAAATAATGTTTTCCCTATTAGACTACTAATATCATACTTATTGTAACCGTGTATGTAAGATTTTCAAAATTCAAAACACCGATGTGGGAAAATTATTTTTAACTACTATGCTATAATAGTCATATAGTATATAGTAGTTCATTTAAGCATTATGTGGCATTGTTTTTTGCAATATGATCTTATGGGACATAATTATAAGAAGGGAATTTCCATTGATAAAACCTTTTTTCATTATATTTGGGATCCTCAACTTGAAATATCTTAATGTCATATTCATGATGGATTGGATCTTTTCCAACAAATCCGAGATTTATTGTTATATCCAAAGAGTATATCTTATTGCATGCAGTGCTATGCCTCTTGTCTTTTTTGAAAAATTGGACACAAGAATGAGTAGAACTAGACCTTCTAATTTGGAGTTTAGGGAATGTAATATCAGTTCTTAGTTGTGATCTAGAGAGGGAACCTTTGAGTAGTGATCTCCCTCTTGTTGTTGTCGAGTTCCCTGATGTGTTTCCTTCTACCTTCTATAGTTTCCGACAAGTAAGTTAGGTCATGTTTTCCTTTAAAATAAAGTCCAGAACTCATGCAGTTTTTATTACCTCGTACTAAATGACTATATCTAAAATTAAAGAGATGAATTCTGAATTGGATGATATATTTGAGAAAGGCTTTATATGCCCTATTTTATCCCCTTGGACAACACAAGTTAGCTTTACTATGAAACCTAATGGATCTCTTTTCATATTTGATGACTTCCAAAATATCAATCGAGTTACGGTAATGAACAAATATCTGCTGGCATGGATTGATGATATATTTTTTCAGTTGAAAATGCTGAAGTTGTTTTTAATGAATGACCTCTGGTATAGTTACCAACCAGTGAGGATAAAAGAATCTGACATTCATAAAACCACATTTTGGAGTAGTTATGATCATTATGAGAACTAGGTTATAATGTTTTTTATGAAAAAGTATCCTACAGTATTCGTGGATATAATGAATAGAATTTTCAATGAGTTTCTATATACCTTTTTTGTTTTTTTTTTGATGACATAATCGTTTACTCCAATTCCCAAGGAGGATCATTTACTTAATCTTAGTAATTTTCTTGTGTCTTCTGAGATGTCATCGACTCGAGGCCAAGAATTCGATGCTTGATTCATATATTTTGGAAGTGAAATTCATGGGAAACGGGGTGTTTGAGTACGGTATATCAGTTGTTCCTAAAATGAAATGGGTGTAGTGTCTTGGGAGAAATCATGAAATGACTTCGATATTATATTCTTATTGGTATTATATGTGTATTATCATCATTCCGTGAAGGAATTCACAAAGTTGTCATATCTAATGACTCATCTGACTTGGAAGGGGGTTATTTTAGCATGAAATGAAAAATTTATGAGTTTGTTTGTTTTAAAGAAATGTCTTTTGACCACTGAACCAGTTTTGACTCCTCCAAAAGTTGGGCAACACAATGTTTCCTTCTATGATGCATTAGGTTCAGGCTTGGGTAGTGTTCTTATGAAGTGTTATCATGTGGTTGATTATGGGTATTTTAATATTTGAATATATGAGAAGAATTATCCTACTCATGACCTTGAAATTTTGGTTTAGATGTATGCGCTTAAGTGTTAGAGACACTACCTTTTTGTAGAAATGACAATTGTGTATGATGACCACAAAATCATAAGTTATATCTTCTCTCAAAAATATTTTAATATCCATCAGAGGAATTTAATGGAGTTTGAAAAATCATTTGACTTTGAAATTTCATATACCTCAGGTTATGGGAATTTCATTGCAGATATGTTGAGTAATAAACTTCTAACACATGTAGTGAAATAATACACGAAAGAGTTTAATTTGATGGAACTTTTTCATAGTTGCATATTCTTGTTTGTTAGCAAGGGGATAAAGTTTCATTATCCAACCATCAGTTGATTTCTAATCATCTACGATTGATTGTTCAGGTTGATGATATTGATGAGGAATTTTGTCGCATTAGAGACTCTCTTTATAGTGGGGAGATAGTTTCCCAGTTTTTGTTATCATAAGAGTGTATTTTATGATTTATAATCACTTCGTTCTATCATTAGATGAAAAGATGGTTGTGATAGAGGTTTTTTATAATTCCAGGTGCGAAGTACAACAAGGAACCAAAATGATGTTCAATGAAATTTAGTGAGAGTTATGGTGTCCAGGTTTGAGATAGTGAATTTCAATGTTTGTCTCATGTTTCTATATGTTTTATTACGTGAAGGCTGAGCATCAGAAAACTCCAGGTTTACATCAGCCACATATTGTCCCCACGTGGATGTGGGGTGAATTATTTATTAACATTTTGGTTGGGTTTCCTTATACCTAGAGATGGTAGAATGTGATATGGGTTGTGATTGACATGTTGAACTAGTCATCTGACTTCAAACCCATTCATGACACAACCAATGTTGAGGAGTTGGAAAAATCAATATAAATGATATTGTTAGTTTTCATTGAGTTATACAATATATAGTGTCTCATAGGGATCCTCATATCACTTTTCTCTTTTAAATAGGCCTTCAGGGGGGAGTAGGATCACATGTTCTTTTTAGGACAGTCTACCATCCACTGTCAGATGGACAGACCTAGAGAGCTATGAAGATTCATGAGGATATTTTATGCTCATGTGTTCTCACCTTAGATGGGGCTTTGGATGATCAATGGAGATGGTTGTGTTTTTTATGCTAGTTGTTTTTAGTTGGTGATTAGAATGCATCCTTTTGAGGTCTTGTATGGATGTCCTAGTAAATCTATATTGTGTTGGTCAGAGATTGGTGATTGTTCCTTGGTTGGGTCAAGCGTGATGCAATTGAAAAAAAAGAGGGTAAATTAATTTTTTAGAGAATATCAAAAACTGATAATCGATATAATTCTTATAATTACATTTTCTATAGACATTGGCATATCTATGTTGATGATCAAGTGTTCTAGAATTATTCACACTAGTTCGGTCATCGATGACATGGGAGGTAAGGGAAGCATTATTCGCTTTTTGTTGAAACATTCAAGGTTATTGAATAGTTGGTGGATTATTCAATCCATTTTTCATTTCCAAAATGGTTGACATTGATACATTATGTATTCTATGTATCACACCTATGAAATTGTTTATCTAATTCATCTAATGTTTTGTGATGGATTTATCTATAGATTGGACCTGATTTATCTTTTACTGACCATCCAGTCAGAATTGTTTTTTGAGACTATAGAAGACTTATGGAGGATGATACCTGTAGTTTCAGTGCTATTGTAGAATAGTTATGATAATAATAGGAGGTGGATACATGATGAACGAATAAGATATTAGTGGAATAATCTCTTTGTTATGGAATCGCCTCCATAGAATTTCATAGGATAGAATATTTTAATGGCGGAGAGGTGGTAGCATCCCAATATCGATTAGATAATTATGGTTTTAATCAAATAACTATTATTTATATTATTTGACTGGTTAGGGTTTGGAATGAATTGGGAGGATATATATAATTGTAATGATTGATATTTTTTGGACTCTCAGCTTTATCTGGCGTTTTCTATAAGCTTACTCAGTGTCACATATCCAGTAACTCGGTTATAGGATGTGTAATTGTTTCGGGATACATGTTGTGATAGGATTCACACTAACATGGTTTTAAGTCATGAATATCAATTATACGTCATATGTTATTTTTTTAAATGGTTTTCCATTTTTTTTAGTTTTATAGGTGGTTTTTAAATTTAACTATTTCACAACATGTATTGGTATTACACGTCTTGTAATACACTAAATTTTTAAAATAAGTAGTTTGACCGGTCTCTCCAATTTTTGTCTTTTCTAATTTCACTCCTCTCATCCTAAAGCCTTCCCCAGGTGACCATGATGCTCTCAACCCCATTCAGATCCATTTGTTTGGAATTTGATGATAGTTGCACTTGTAGTGTCATTCTCGAGAAATATTTCTCTCTTCTTCTTCATATTTATCATTTTCTCCTCCATTTTGATTGTAATAGATCATCTCAATGTTGGTGGATATATGTCCCATTGTGTTATATATCACTATTATGTTGTTCTTTGAGGTCTTACACACCATCGTTATTATTGATGGGTTTTGTTTCAAGTTTTTTTTTCAAGAATAAGGTTTTTGACTCTATCATATTTTTCCTATGACGATTCTTCCCCTATTTTTGACGTGTGGGCGACTGAGTTTTCATTCCCCTATTTTTTGTTGATCATCCTTATTGAAACATAATCTTCAGTTTATTATCACTATATCCATGGGACCATTCCCCAAACTCCACCTCCACTTTAAGGGAAAATCAAACAATATCTTCATAACTCCCAATATGTAAATTTCATGAGTCTTTTGAAGGTGTGGCTTTTTACAACTAATTAATCAATAACATTTTATATAATTATTTATAAAAAATTGAATCATACATTGATGGCCTTATGAAATTTATATCATAGGACATTATAGATTATCATTCTATTTTCTTCAGCTCTGTGAATTCTCCCTCCATCTTAGTTCAATGATTTATAGGGAAATACTTATTAGAATACATTATCATAAAATCATCCCACTCCATATCTTCAATTATGTCCAATGAATTGGTGTTCTTAATCATATCCCACAATTGATTGGCCTCTCATTCTATATGATAAATATAAATATTGAAATTCTCTATCTCGGAAAATTGAAGAAAATAAATGATATTATCTATCTAGTTGACCCACTATTCTTCAACTAGTGGATCTGATGATTCGCTAAACATTTGTGTTTATTTCCACATAAAACACTCAATATCTAATTTGTCCCTCTTTTGTGAAGGAGGATGTTCCACATTATTTAGGTTATCTTTCATAACCTGAGATAGTTGAGTAAGTATCCCCATGAAAATTTTAAATCCACCTATTAAATAATTTGGTATTTTTTTGGGAAATCACTACACTATCCCTCTCACGGGTTTTTGGACTGGTGTCTCTTGGTTCCCATAATATTATAAAATAGATGTTTTAAAAACAATACATAATTAATCAAAACATGAATATGTATAATTTATTCCTTTTTATAATTAAGCCTAAATTCACATCTTGTCTGAACCATGTGTTTAACAATGCATCATGGGTTCATACTTATACATAGTCTCTTACTAAAGGTTTTCACTAAGGTTCTCAAATCCTAATTCTGAAATTAACTAAAAATTACTTGGATGCAGATTATAGTGGAAATCCCTCTTTTATATTACAATTACCAAATTTTAATGATAAAAACCATAAAAAAATGCATAATGAGGATCCAACGGTTTAATGTCTTGGGGAAACTAGGACTATACATAACATTTACAACATAAAAATTAAAAATATACTTTATTCAATATTCTCTAACATCTTATTTGACATTGAATTCTCATTTGTAAGAGTAGTCACCAATAGATATATATAAAATTGGGTGGGCTAAAATCCAAGTAAGAGGATTTATAAGAAAATGAAATAATATAAAATGGGGTGAGCATAATCCTTATCATCATAACAGAGTCATAGAATCATAATCCAGTGAGGATGCCTTAAGAGAATACATCAAATTTGGAAATGCATAAAAAATGAAGCATCATGTCATTTTAATAAACTATGAAAAATAGTTGTGAACTAATCCTGATTCACGTTAGAGTATATGTCACATTAAAAACATTGTTATTCACATTACATAATTCATTGGAGTGATATATAATTTCTGGAGCTCATGTCACATCATCACAAGTATATTTTCATATATAATTCGATTTATATCTTTCACATCATTACATTAACATTTTCATGAATTACAAATAAAAAATATATCACTTATGAACATAAATAAACCATTTAAAATAATGGTTTATATATCATAATCATACATTCATAAACTTTGGGTTTCTCAAATGAACAGGGAAATAACATACTTGGTATTAGAATCAACAACGTTGAGTTAGATGTAAAAGGTGTGTTTTGAAATAATAGTTCTTTTTTGGAAAACATTATTTCCACTATAAACTCTTGTAGAAAACATGTATATCATAGAAAATATAATTTAATATTGAATAAATTATTTTTAAGAATTAACCATGCGGAAAAAGGGGTTAAATATGGATAAACCAAAGAAATATATTTGGTTTTGAGAAATACCATTACCTTTTTTCTGAATGCTTTCTTCACATTTATATCCTTTTTAGTAACATCATATTCATCATTAAAAAAAATTATAACCATTTTTATTGAAAAATTTTCATTATCATTTTATTTTTTTCATTCATAGTCCTTGGTATGTGTTATAGGGTCTAAATTTACTATTCTGGAGAGTTCACTTTCTTATTTATCACGATCGGTTCACTTGTATACATGATTTGATGTTCATGTATGATGTGGTTAAAATACTAAAAAAATTTATATATGTTTTTAATTATATTAGATAATATTTTTAGATCTTATGAATAATTTTTTTAAATACCACGAAGGTGATTCATTAGATAAATGTTAATGATGGTCACTTTAGGATAATATTGGCGGTTTTTGTCACACAAAACTTTTTTGGTTTTATCATTGAGTATCACATGTATATGTTACATCCCGAACATAAAAGGGGTTACAAAAAACATTAAAATCTATTTTTAACCATTAAATGTTTTTGTTAGTGTCCATAAAGTTATGTATGGAAAATGAAAGTTCATCACCCTTGATGTTGGTAAATTGATCCTTCATGGGAGACAATTTGATTATTATAATAAAAGAGATAGAGTGTGGGTTTTAATGATGAATATTATATTAACATGATTTAATTATAGTATATATATAGTACATGAGTTATCATGCCATTTGGATGGAGGGATGTGAGGAGATAATAATAAAAGAAAATGAAAATGGAATGAAATTAAAAGAAAAGGGAGTTAATTTACATATTGAATTCTCCTCTTGAGATCCTTTTCAAGGAACCTTTTCTTGGTCTTTATTATAAATAATGTTCTCCTAGACATTGAGAGGGACTAGGGCCGAGTATTAGGATGAATATATGAAAGGATCAAATCTTGAGTTTTGTGTGGAGAAGAGGGTGTCAAGGGTGGTATTTGTAGTTGGGGAGATGAGAATTTTCATACTATTTTAATCATTAGTTTAATATCTTTCTCAAGGAAAGAAATAGTGAGGATTATTGTGACTAAATACAGTAATTACTGCTTGTGAGTTCATTCAAAAGTCCATATACATCATCCATGACTCAATCATGACTAAAAAAATTCACAATTCTAAGAATCTGTCATAAATTTTAGTATAATAATATTCACCAAAAAGTTCTTGTATTTTAGAAAAAACCCAAAAAAATAATGTAAACATTTTATGATGTGTAGAATTAAAATATCAAAATCAATTTATGAAAATATTTTTTTAAATATGAGTAGTATAATATTTAATTAAAATCATCTTTTACATGAGAAATAAAAAATTCAAAATTATAACTGATTTTATTATAATTGTAAAATTACTTAAGTTATCATAAAACTATATATAATTCATAATATATATATATATATATATATATATATATATTAATTTATGAATACAATGTTTGAAAATAAATTTTACTTTAAATGAGTCATAAAATATTTTTTACTTACAAAATTACAATCACATAATTAATAATTTTTAAAATATTTATTTACTTATACTACTATATAATAATATATTATTTTGATGAATAATATGGATAAATCTTAGTTAAATTTTTATTGGTATGATTACTATTCACATGGATGATTTGTTTTTCTTAAGTGTCATATTACTATTCAGAATTGTAACATTAATATTCATAACGACAAGTTACTATTCACTGAAAATTATGTTTTCCCTATTGGACTCCTAATATCATACTTATGGAAACTATTTATGTTATATTATCAAAATTCAAAACACCGATGTAGAAAAATTATTTTTTAATACTATACTAAAATAGTCACGTAGTATTTAGCTGTTCATTTAAGCATTATGTGGCATTATTTTATGTAATGTGATTTTATGTGACATAATTATAAGAAGTAAATTTCTATTGATAAATCATCTGTTCATTAAATATGGGTTCCTCAACATGATATATCTTAATTTCATATTCATGATGGATAGGATATTTTCCAATAAATACTCGATTGATTTTTATATTCAACGGGAATACCTTAATACACCCAGTGGTGTACCTCTTGTCTTTTATGAAAAATGGGACCCCATGAATGAGTAGAACAAGACATTGTTATCTGGAGTTTTGGAATGTAATATCAGTGTTTGGTTTTGATCTAGAGCAGGTATCTTATATTAGTGATCTCCATGCAGTTTTTGTCGAGTTCCCTGATGTGTTTCATTCTACCTTTTATAGTTTTCAACATGTAAGTTAGGTCATGTTTTCTGTTAACATAATTTCCAGAACTCATCCTGTTTTTATTCCCTCATACTGTGAAGAGATGAATTCATAATTGAATTATATCTTTTAAAAAGGCATTATACGACCTAGTTTATCCCCTTGGGCATCACTATTTAGCTTCACTATGAAACCTAATATATCTCTTTTCATATTTGAGGAATACCAAAATATCAATCAAGTTAAATTAAAGAACAAGTATCTTCTGGCATGGATTGATGATATATTTTATCATTTGAAAACGTTGATGTGGTTTTTAATGTCTTACCGCTGGTCTAGTTACCAACCAGTGAGGGTAAAAGAGTCTGACTTTCATAAAACCACATTTCGGAGCAGGTATGACCATTATGAGAACTAGGTTATGCCATTTGGTCTAAAATATTCTCCTATAGTTTTCATGGATATAATGAGTATAATTTTAAATGAGTTTCTATACACCTTTTTGGTAGTCTTTTTTGGATGACATACTCATTTACTCCAATTCCCAAGGAGGATTGTTTACTTAATCTGAGTACAGCATTGTGTCTGCTGAGAAGTCATCGACTCTAGGCCCAGCATTTAAAGTGTGATTGATAGATTTGGGAAGTTAAATTCATGGGAAATAGGGTGTTTTAGTAAGGTATATAATTTTATCCAAAAATAATAAAGGGTGTAGTGACTTGGGAGAAATCATGAAATGACTTAGATATTATATGTTTATTGGTATTATCTGTGTATTATCATCAGTTCATGAAGTAGTTCTCAACGTTGGATTATCTAATGACTCATCTGACTCGTAAGGGGGTCATTTTATAATGTAATGATAAATGTAAGAGTTCGTTTGTGGTAAATAAATGTCTTTTGAATAATGCACCAGTGTTGACTCATCCAGAATTCAGGCATCGATATGTTGTCTTTTTTGATTCATTTGGTGCAGGCTTGGGTTGTGTTCTTATGCAGTGTTATCATGTGTTTTATTATGGTTATTCTAGTATTTGGACTCACGAGAATAATTATCATAATCATGACCATAAAATTGTTGTTTTGAGGTACACGCTTAAGTGTTGGATACACTACCTTTTCATAGAAATGATAATTGCGTATGATGACCTCAAAATCATAAGTTATATTTTCTATCGAAATTTTTTTAATCTCCAGCATAGGTATTTAGTGGATTTTGAAAAATCATTTGACATTGACATTTCCTATACCATGGGTAAAGGGAATTTCGTTGCAGATATGTTGAGTAGTAACCCTCTAATCCATGTAGTGAAATAATATTCAAAAGTGTTTAATTTGGTGGAGATTTTTCAAAGATGCATATTCTAGTTTGTTAAAAAGGCGCTAAAGTTTCATTATCCAACAATCAGTTGATATCATTTCAACTGTGCATGATTATTCAGGTGGAAGAGATTGATGATGAATTATATCGCATTATAGACTCTCTTTATGGTACGGATATAATTGCCCAAATGTTTTTATCCAAACAATGTATTTTATGCTTTATAATCACTTCGTTCAGTCAATATATGAAAAGATAGTTATGATGGGGTATTTTTATAATTCCTAGTGGGAAGTAACACAAGGAACATAGATGATGTTCTATGAAATTTACTGATAGTTATGGTGTCCAGGTATGAGATAATGAATTTTAGAGTATGTCTCATGTTTCTATATGTCCCAGCAGGTGACATCTAATAATAAGAAAAATCCAGGTTTTCTTCAGCCACATCATGTACCCAATTGGAAGTGGAGTGAATTATTTATAGACTTTTTTTGTTTCCATTTACCTATAGATAGAAAAATGGGATATGTGTTGTGATTGACATGATGACCTAGTCATATGACCTCATACACCTTCATGACTCATCCAATGTTGAGGAGTTAGAAAATATCAATGTAAATGAGATTGTTAGTTTCTATTGAGTTATATCACCTATAACATCTCATAGGGATCCTCAAATCACTTCTCTCTTTTCGAAATTCCATGTTTGGAAATTAGGATCACATGATCATTTTAGGATGGTCTACAATCCACAGTCTGATGGACAGACATAGAGATATATATATATATTCATGAGGATTTGTTATGCTCATCTGTTCTCATCTTTGATGGGGCTTGGGATGATCTCTTGGGGATGTTTGAGTTTTCTTATTCCATTATTTTTTAGTCAGTGATTAGAATGAATCCTTTTGGGTACATTAATGGATAGCCTTGTAAATCTATATTATGTTGGTCTGAGATTGGTGAATTTTCCTCGGTTGGATCAAGAATTGTGCAATAGAGAATAGAGGAGGTTCAATTAATTTTTTATAGAATTTTGAAAACATATATCCAATATAATTCTTAAAATTATTTTTTTTAAAGAAATTTGGAGATCTTAGTTGATGATCATGTGTTCTTGAATGTTTCACACTGTTTTTGTTCATCGGTGACATGGTAGGTAAGGGAAGCATCATTCACATTTTGTTGAAACATTTAATGTTGTTGAATAGGTGGTAGAAGTTTCAATCCAGTTTGAACTTCCAAAATAGCTGACATTGATACATTATGTATTCTATGTATCACACCTAAGAAATTGTATTTCTAACCCATCTAATGTTTTTGATGGTGTTCTCTTGAGATTGAACCTGATTCATCTTATACTGGCCAGCCTGTCAGGATAGTTGATTTTGAGATTAAATTTGACTTTTTGAGGATGATTCCTTTGTTTTTAGTGCTATGGAAGCATGGTTCTGATAATAAGGGGAGGTGGAAATATTATGAACTAATGAGAGATTATTGGACTCAAATCATTGTTATTGAATCTTCTTTATAGAATTTCATAGGATATAATGTTTTAATGGTGGGGAGGTTATACCATCCCATTATCAACTAGATAATCATGGTTTTAACCCTATCACAATTATTTATTTTATTTTATTGGTTAGGGTTTGGAATGAAATGGGAGGATACATATAATGGTCATAAAATATATTTGTTGGACTCTCAGCTTTATCTAGCATTTTCTGCCAGATTCCTGAGGGTCACATGACATGTAACTAGGTTACAGGACGTGTAATTGTTTTTGGATACAAGTTATGAAAGTATTAAAACTATTATGGTTACACATCATTAATATCCTTTATATTTGATATTTTATTTAGTTAATGGTTTTGAATTTAATGTTTTAGGTTTATATGTGGTTTTGAAATTTAACTATTTCATAACATGTATTGGAATTACACGTCCTGTAATACCCTGACTGCATTTTTGAAATCGGTAGTGTGACCAATCTCTCCTCATCTTGTCGTATCTAATTTCACTCTTCTCAACCTAAATCCTTCCCCAGGTGATCATGATTCTCTAAAACTCTTTCAGATCCATTCGTTCAACATTTGATAATAGTTGCACTTGCAGTGTGATTCATGAGTATGATTTCTCCCTTCTTCTACATATTTATCAAATTATCCTCCTTTGTGATTTCAATATATCGTCTATAAATTGATGGATTTATGTCCCATTGTGTTATATCTCACCATTACGTTGTTTGTTGAGGTCTTACACACTTTTTTTCTTGTTGATGGGTGTTGTTTCAAGTGTTTTTCTTTTAGGAATAAGGTTGGTGATTCCATCCAATTTTTTCAAATTCAATAACTATTAATTGAATGATTTATATCAATTTTATATTTAAATTCCAATTATTAAACATGATTTCAATTGATGTAGAAAATTAAAATCCCAATGAATTGGAATATTTGAAATTGATTTGTCATTAGAATGTGGAAAACCCCCAAATCCATTGAATTGGTGTGTGTTTCTATAAATTGGTTAATTTAAATTGTTTAATTTAAATTTTGGATTTTCGGGAAATGATATTAAAAATATTATTAAATTAAATTGTGGATGTGATTTTTGAATTTAATGTAATTGGTTTTCAATGGATTAAAATCTTGTGAAAATTTCCTTAAAATATTTTATAGAAACCTAGTGGTTTTATCTTATGATAGAGGCATGTTTTTTATTAAAACTTGTTATGATTATAAATGGAAACATTGGTACTAAATTGAATGAATTGTATTTTTTATATTTTTAGTAGTATTATAATAATTTTCCAATCATGTATTGTGAATGATAGCATGCTATAATTATATCATTGTTTTGTTATTTGTAAACACACTATGATATTGTGACATTCTAAACCATAGAAGAATCAGATCACATCCCTGATGGGATGGTGATTAGTGGCCTTTGGCTGGAATTATTGGGACGTGTGTACACATATATTGATAAAATAACATAGATAGTGAAAATTCGTATTACTGCAATACTATCATACCTCTTTTGTTAATGTCAATGTCCCTTTCTTGTTATATATATTTGAGATATGAATGTATTAAAATGTTGTAAAACTAGTTTCCTTTCCTTCTGAATTTACTTAATCTATTTTTTTATCTTGTTTTATAAATTTTTTTTATAAATATTCCATCCCTTTTAAAGAAATTTATCAATGAATTCCTCATCATTTGAATAAAATAACATGATTTGTTAAAATGTGCTTTAAAATTCCAAACATGTTTATTTTAAAATTGATGTAATTTATTTGGTTAATCTATTATTTGAATTTGGTATGGATTATTTTATGAGACCCTTCTTATATTTAGAGCACCCAAACAACATGAGCCTTCTGGGATTTGTAGATTACATCATTCTAGGTTTGAGAAATGTGGAATAATAACTTGGTGGTGGATCTAGCTATTGAAACCATGTAGATAGTGATTTCTGTCCTGAGGGACATGGGGTTTTTCTATTATGGTTTCTGGAATGTAGTATGATGGTGTTATTAATGCATAATTGTATTTTGTACTCCTAGTGGACTTTCATTTGTTATTCACAAAGACTTGTCTCTTATAAATTCGTTGATTTTATTTGGATGAAACATTAAACCATTCAATAGAATGATGTTATGTGCTAGTTTCTGAACCATGGGGATCATGAACATCCATTGGGCTATGTCAGGGCTGGCTCAGTTGTCCTGCTAATAGGGTAACATAGATTGTTCATGAATAAAAATAGTATCATTGGGGGTTTTCAGCTTTTTTTTAATGTTATTATACAATGGAAATCATATTGGGATGTCGGAGGTAGTTTTGATTGAGTTCATGGACAGATCTCACTGCAATTAACCTTAAGTCATCAGGGGTAGTTAGGAAAATAAAACGTATGGATTAGTTCTTTTCATTTCCCAATTGAGATTTTTATAGATTGAAATCGAAATATTGTTTGTTCTATATTATGGGAATTATTTACATTTTCACCCACTTTTATTGTTAATAAAATAGATTCATTATTGTCAGATGATGTTGTGTTGCATCATTTCTATGATAAGACATGCACATATTGTATAGAAAGAGGCTGTTGCAAAACCTTAGAAAGAAAATATTGTTGATTAGATGAATCTAGATGAGGTGATCATGTGTGATTTCCATGTTCTGGGACATGCACCACCTATAGTTCTCATTAATGCTCCAATTGTGGATCCTCTGGGGGAATGTTCTTCAAAATAATTCTCAATTGTATCTTCAATAGAAGAAACCTATTTTCAAAGGCTCCATTGATCCCCAAAATGTTTTGTAATTGTATAGAATGGTAGAATGTTTGTTTGAGATCTATGATACACCATTCTCGATCAAGGTGAAGTATGTCAACTTCATGATGGACGGATCATGTAAGAGATGGTGGGACATGATAGAGACTGTAAAGAAACATGAGGTACTATTGTGAAAAGACATCATGGTTATTTTCACCAACTAGTTTTATCATAGTCAATGGTGTTGGCTAAGGATGTAGAGTTTTTCAAACCTGAGAAGGGTGAAGGAACGTTGATAGAGTATTCAAATATATCATTTTCGTGTAGTTTGAGTATCATATTACTTGTAATGAGAGTATTAATGATCAATTATTGGATTTAGGATGTCAATCATATATTCACTTTTATGATTTATTTTTAAAGAGGAAAACATATGTGGATGTAATGGACATGTTGATGATTTTCAAGATGGACCTAGCTGGAAATGCTGGGATAACAAGATTTTCATTCGCTCCCAATGGTAGTGTGAGTTCTGTAAGGGGAATATAAAAGAGTGGTGATTCTCATGGAAGTTATTGATGAAAGAGTCATTACGAACCTCTAACAATTCTAGGAGAATGTCCTTTGATTTTCTATAAGTGTGGAAGTCCCAAACATTCAAAGAGGGTTTTCAAAGAGGCACCAGAGAATTGTTTTTCTAGGGTATGTTTCAGAAACTTATAGAGGTTATTTCATAACATTTAAACACTATGTGGTTGGTAGGATCATCAGCTCCTCCTAAAACAAAGGGGAAATCATATGCATTATCCATAAAAGTGTTTGATCCACAATCATCCAGAATAACTGTACTTCACACAGAGGAATACTATCCAAATGAATCAAACAAGGGTCCTAAAACCATAAGAGTTACCACTATTATAGCTTTATAATTAGTGCATTAAATATTTTCATATTGGTGCATATCGTTGGTTTATTTCAACCCATATTGTTAATATGATTAATCATCCTATGGAGAATTTATATTCAATGATGGATAATACTACAACCCTTAGTACAATGATAAAGTAGGGTCTTCTTAGTCCTTCTTGTGTCTTATCATTATCTGATGTCGAGCTATCTTGGAGTTTTCTAGTCCTTGATATGAATTCTCCTGACGTCACATACAAGATGGATTTGTTCAGTCCCAATCAATTGTAGATTGATTCTTTTTTTCGATTGGTATACCTTACTACACCCAATGTTGTTCCTATTGTCTTATATGGATAATGGGACCCATATTCGAGTAGATCCATACATTCTTATACAGATTTGGGAAAGGTAGTATCAATGATTTCTTTGGATCTAGAGTGGGAATCTTTGACCAGTGATCTTCATCTAGTTTTCATCGAGTTTCCCTATGTGTTTCCTTCCACTTCTATGGTATTCCATTGGTAACAGAGTTAGAGTATTCCATTTGCATAATTTATAGAACATAACTACCTTCTATTCCATCATACTTAATGGATCTTGTAAAACTGAATGATTTGATGTCAAAAATGGATGATCTACTTGATAAATGCTTTACAGTCCTCTGTGTTTCATCATGGGTGGCACCAGTTCTCTTTTCAAGGAAATATGGTGACTATCTTCTCTTATGGGTTTACTACTGAAATCATAATTGAGTTACATTAAATAATATGTATTTATTTCCACATATTGATGATCTATTTTAACAGTTTAAAGGGTAGAAGTGGTTTCCATAGACTGACCTCTGATCTGGTTACCAATAATTTAGGATAAAAAACTATCATTCATAAAATCATTTTTCAGAGTAGGTATGGACATTATTAGTACATTATAATTATTTATGGAATGAAAAAATCTCTTACATTTTCTATTGATCTATTGAACATGATTTTCCAAGAGTATGGGGGTACCCTTGTGGTAGCATTTTTTAATGAAATTACCAATTACTCCAATTCTATTGAGGACTGTGCGCCTCATCTCATAACAGTTCTATGATTGCAACGAAATCAATGAATCTATTCCATGATATCAAATTTTTATTTTTAGATTCATGATGTGAAACAATTGGGACACATGGTGTATGAAAAGTTTATATTAGTTGATGTTGAGAATGAAAAGGAAATTATTACATGAGAAGAACCACGAAATGTCTTTGAGATTAGATGCTTCTTGAGATTTCCTAGATATTATCATCAACTCGTGAAGGACATGTAAAAGTTGGATTATTAGATGAATACCTAGACTTAGAAAGTTATGATATTTGGTTTCAATTGTAAATATTAGTGTTTGTTAGTTGAGATGAAGCACATTTTCAATACTGCACTGGTCCTGACTCTTCTAATAGCTGAGTAAGGCTATGTGGTCTTTTGTAATGGAACTTTATTGAGCTTGGGATAAATTATTATGATGTGTGATCATGTTGTTTCTTTTGGATCTCAACAACATAGGACACATGATAATAATTTCCATACACCTGACATTGAACTTGCGATTGTGATTGACATTATTTAGTGTTAGTGACACTACCGTTTCAGAGAAGGGTTTACTGTGTATTCAAACCACAATATTTTGAGTTATATTTTATCTCTGAATGATTTGATCCTTTTTCAATGGTGTTGGGTAGTGTACCTATAATCTTTATATATTGACATCCCCAATTCCCCGGGGAATGGTAATGTCATTGTATATGTATTTTGTAATAAAACTCTAAACCAAGATCTTAATGTAGCTTTAAAAGAGTGTAAATTGATGGAACTCTTTTCAATGTTTGATATTAGAGTTCATAATAAATGGGATGATATTTTTTAGCCATAATTCAGTTGAAATACACTCTTCTGGATATGATTCTTCACGATCAGAACCATGAATATGAATTCCATAGAATTTGAAACACTCATTATTGTGGGGAGATAATTGCCCAGTGGCTATTTTCCAAAAAGAGAGTTCAATGATTTCAATTTTTTTGATGTGTCGTTTTCTACAAGATGATTGTGAAGGGTTATTGTCATAATTCCCATCGTACAATACACCTCTAAACCACTATGATGTTCTATGACATACATAGGTTGTTCTAGTTTCCATGTATGGTTTGATGCACAGCTGATTATGTCTCATATTTTTATATATTAAAATACATGAATTCCGAGCATCAAATATATTCGGTTTTACTTCATCCACTACAAGTATCTTCATGGAAGTGTGATTAAATCTCTATATAATTTGTGATTTGTTTCCTCATAACAATGGAATGAAAAATGTGATATGTTTCATGATCAATAGTTTGACGAAGTAGGATAACATTATAAGATTTAGTTATAGAATTATAGTTGAGGAGTTAGAAAATATCTATGTGAAGGATTTTTTTTTCATGGAGTTCCATATTCTATAGTCCCTTACAGGGATCACCTACAAACTTCTCGCTTTTGGAGAAGATATCATCGGGGGAATTAGTATCTCTGGTCATTCTGAAATTGTCCAACCATCTATAAATAGATGGATAGATGGAGAGAACTATATAGAATCATAAAGATATGCTACGTGAATGTTTAATTGACTTCAGTGGGGTATGGAATGACCACTTGGGTCTTGTTGAATTTCTAAATAACAATAGTAATCAATCTGTTATCATAATGGATTCTCTTGAGGGATTTAATATATGTCCTTGTAAATCAATGTTTTGTTAGTCATAGATCAATGAATGTACCTTGGTTGTTCTAATCCGGGTGCAAGAGATGCTATCTATGAATATTTTCATTATTAATAGAATATAGAAAACACTAGGACATTATAAGACTTATGAAGATCATTGTTTTAGACCTTTGGAGTTCTCGGTTAGTTGAAAGGGGTTATTAAATGTTTCACCCTGGTTTGGTCATCGTCGCCTTGGGAGGCAACATAACATTGCTCCTCATTTTCTTGGACCTTTCGATGTTGTTTAATAGATGGGGAATGTTACATACCGTTTAGAACATCCACTTTAGATGATATTGATACATAACATATTCCATGTATCACCAATGATAAAGTATTTATCTAACCCATATCATTTTATGAGTTGGAGTGATCATGAGATTGAACCATAGTATTCTTTGACTAAACAGCTAGTGAGGAATGTTTATTCTATGAACATGTATTCATGGGATCATGAAATAGTTGGCTCATATTCTATTGAATTAGGGTTCTGATAATCCGGATAGATGGGAATGCAAGGCATTGATTAGAGAGCAGTGGCCTCATCATTTTGGCAAGGAATCTTCTTTATAGGGCTTCTGAGGAAAGAAAGTTTTTATGGTGGGATGGTTGTAACATACCCTTACTAATTTTATTGGTTTGTAATAATCCTTGTCATGGTTTTTCCTTTTCATTTACTAGGTAGGGTTGATACTGAATTGGGAGAAAATATGTAATGGAAAATTCAGATATTTAATGAGACTCTCAGCATGAAATGGTGTTTTCTATAGGCTTTCAGAGGGTTACACTTCGTGTAATTGGGTTATAAAACTTGTAATGGTTTCTAGAAGAATTTCCTTAAAGGCTTCATTGATTTCAGGTTACACATATTTATTGTCCTTTACATAACATGAGTTATTTGATGAACTATTTTCAATATAATGTGATTTTTTTCTACATTTTTGAATTTTAACTATTTCATGACATGTATTTGTATTAAAAATAATGTAATACCCTGAATTCCTTTTTAAAATAGGCCGCATGAATAATATATACCTTTTATATCCTCTCTAATATTACTCCTGTCAACCCATTTCCTTCCCCATGTGATCTGGATGATATACATCCCTTCTGATTATATTCGCCCGGCATTCTATCATAGTTGAGTTTGCGATGTGATTCGCTGGGTATATTTCTCCCTCATTATTCACATTTCTATCATTATCCTCCTTTGGTATTTAAATATACCATCCTAAATATTTGTGATATGTATCATTTTTTAAGTATCACCTCTAGTTTGTGCTTCTTGGTGTTCTAAACCTTCATTCTCATTGATGGGTTCCATTACGAGTGTTGTTTTTTGAGGAAAAGGTAAGTGATTCCATCTTCTTTTTTCAAATTTATTAACTTTGAATTTTTTCATTTATTTCATTTTTTTTTTAAATTCAATTGATCATCCATGAATTCATTTTATGTAATTAATCCAATTCCAATGAATTTGGTGATTTTAATTGTTGGGAATGATAATTTAGAAAAGCCTCAATTCTAATGAATTGAGATATGTTTCATGAAATAATTTATTTTAAATTGTCGATTTGATGGAATTGATTTCAAATAAATTGATGAATTTAATTTTGGAAATGAATTATAAAATGGATGGAAATAGATTTTAATTTATTTCCATCTTTTGAAAATTAATTCAAATGATTTGATAGAAACCCAAAGGTTTTGTCTTTTGAAAGATTAATTATATTTATTAAATCTCATTTTGGTTTTAAATGAAAAAATTGGCAGTGAAAAGAAAGCATGTGATTTAATTATATTTCATATTTTCATAAAATAAATTTACCATCAATTACAGTAAAATATAACATGCATGTCTTAGGTAGTTGGTGATTTATTTTGACACACTCTATGCTATTACAACATTCTAAAACATACATGTAGCCGCTCACATACCCAATGGGATGGTGATGAGTTTATATTTTCTGGTGTTTGTGGGTGTGTGTATACATGTATTTTTGAAATATAATTGAGAGTGAGTTGTCCTATAGTTGGATACTATTGTACTAATTTGGAAGATAACCATGTTTTGTTCTTGTTATTAATATTTTAGATATAAATGTGTTCCAATGGTTTAAATCTTCTTGGCATTCCATAAAAAGTTACATAAACATTTTTATATAAGTTATTAAACTAATCCATTATTTTGAAGTATTCTGTCACTTGTAAATACCGTTCTTAATGTATGTTCTATCATTTTAATTAAATAACAGGATTTGTTCAAATATTAATTGAAATGAAAAACCTTTTTTATTTTAAAATTAATAGAAATAATTTTTTTAACATATTATTAGAATCAGATATGGAATCATTATTGAGGCCATAATGGGATATTTAGATCATACCATACTTGTGCCTTCGTGTGATTGTAAATAAATTCATTCCGGGTTCGTGTAAGGAGAAAGGATCTCTTGGTGGTGGATCTAGTAGTTTATCCTTTGACATAGTGAGTTGTGTCATTAGGGACAAGGGTTTTTTAAATTTTGTTTTGGATCTTGTGTTGCAGTACATTGGGTTGGTTTATTCCATATTGTATTCTTGTAAATTACTCCTAGAGGGGTTTTTGTTCTTATAGACACTAACAAGTATCTTATTACATCAGCAATGATTATTGAAATATTATTCCCACATTAAATTATATGATGTCAGGTAAAAGATTCCAACCATCGTGCTTCAGGAATGCCAATCATGATATGTCAGTGTTGGATCTCTTGTAGAGTTACTAGGGTAACCAGGCTAGCTTATGACTAAATTTTATTAGATGAATTTGTTGAGATATTGTATTAATGTTTGTATGCAGTTGAAATCGTTTCGGGACCTAAGAGGTAGTTACAATTGAATGTATGGAATGGTCTCATGACAAAGAACCTAATGTCACCCGGGGTGGTTATGAAGAGATGACTAATGAATTAGTTCTAATATTTGCCTATAGAAATTTTGATAGAGTTAAATTCAAATATTTATTGTTTTGTCTATTTGTAATGATTTAACTTGTCCCTCATTTTGAATGTAAAAATAATGTCTTCCTTCTTTTCCTGTTATTGTTTTCTAACATCATGCCTTCGAGAAGACATCTAAATCGAGTGCAGGAAGAGGCTGGTACTAATCCTAAGAATGGAAATCCTATTATAGAACAGAATCTATTTAAGGTGATCATGTTTACTATCCATGCTCTAGGAGAGGCACCACATCGAGTCCCCATTCAGGCTCCTTATGTAGATAATCTTGGGGATGTTATTTGTAATCATTATAAATATTTCTTTTGATATAAGACACAAGTATTAAAATTCCATAAAAATCACCAACATGTAGTGTAATAGTTTGGAATGATAGAAAATATGTATGAGTTCTTGGATTCATTGGCAGAGATCAAGGTGATGTGTTCCACCTTCATGATGTAAGGATTGAGTAGGATATGGTGGGACAAGATGGTGACAAAAAAGAATCATGGGGGATTTGAGTGGAAATACATCAAGGTTCATTTCACTAGCTAATTCTATCCATAGTCAATGATGTTGGCCAAGATTTTAGTGTTTTTCAAGCATGTGTAGGACAACAGAACTGAGAATTAGTATTCCAATCTCATTTCTTTGCTTTTGTAATTTGTGCTTGTTATTGTATCTAATATTAGGATGAAGGCTCAATGGTTTGGGTTATGACATCGATCACATATACATTCTCAGGATTTCTTTATAATGATTACCACTTAGGTTGATGTACTAGACATGGAGATAATGTTAAAGATAAAACCGGTTGGTAAGTCAAGGTTATCCGCAGTTTCATTCTCTCTCAGTGGTGGCATGAGTTCATTCATGGGAAAAAGGAAGTATGAGGATCCTCTTGGATGTTATCAACCAAAAAGTAATTCCTCACCTCCTTCAGTGATATGAGGAAGTCCATTGATTTTTTATGAATGTGGAAAGATGAGAAATTCTATGAGGGTTTTCACTATAGAACATAAGAATTGTATCTTCAATAGACATTCAGGACACTTGTATGGATTTTTCCACAACATTTCCTATAATTATGGTGGAAAAGGATCCCCAATTCCTCATAAAACTGCGGCCCAATTGAATGCTTCATGTATAAAAGATATATAGACATATGTATCTAGAATAAAGCAACATCGCCAAGTAGAAGAGTCTCTAGAGGTAGTAAACATGGGTCTAACAACCGTAATATGTACAATTAATATGGATTTTATAGTAGTGACTGCTCTATTTGATATTGGTGCATCTAAATCATTTATTTAAACATGTATTTTTAATATTCATAATATTACTAATGTGATTTTATCCTGGGTAGTGGATATTACTACACCGCTTCCTATAAAGAGAGAGTGGGGTCTTTGTAGTCATTCATGTGTATCCTCTCTATCAGATGTCGAACTATATGAAGGTTTTCTACTCCTCGACATGAAATCTCTAGATGTCATATTTCGGATGGGTTGACTCAATTCAAATAAATCCCAGATTGATTGATATCTTCTATGAGTCTACCGTAATACACCTAGTATGGTGTGCCTCATGTATTCAAATGATTGTGGCTCCCAAGGTAGAGCATAGACTAACCTTTTTATGAAGAGTTTGGTAATGTAATTTAGTTTTTTATTTTGATCTAGTCTGAATCAGAAATAAATGATATCCATCAAGTTGAAATCATGTTTCCTGACAGGTTTATTTCTGAAATATCTAGATTTAGATAGAAAACGGAGGTAGATTTTTCCATTTACATAATATCTAGCACACAACTAGTTTCTATTCCATCTAATAGAATGATTCCACTTGAAATTAAAGAGATGAATTCTTAATTGAGTGATCTTCTTGGTAATGGATTTATACTCCCTAGTGAGTTAACATTGGCCATAGTAGTTCTCTTCTCTAATAATACTTACGGTTATATTCACTTATTTATTTAATACCAAAAGCTAAATAGATTTAAAGTAACGAACAAGTATATTTTTACATGGATTTATGAAGTTTTTTCCATTTAAAATCGGTGAATTTGGTTTCAAAGATCAAAAATCGATCTGATTAACATTAGTTGAGGATAAAATAATATGACATTCTGAAACCCGCCTTTCAAAGTAGTTTTTTCCATTATGTGTACCTTGTTATTCCCTTCAGTTTGAAAAATTATCCTATTTTTTTCTTGGATCTAATGAACAATATTTTTCATGATTATTTGGATACCTTTGTGGCAGTGATTTTAGATTAAATCTTTATTTACTCTATGTCTGTTGGGGATCATGTGAATCGTTTATGAATAGTTCTGAGTCTGCTGAGAAAACAATGACTCTACAAAAGGATTTAAAAATGTGATATATGGATTCAAAAAGTAAAGTAATTGGGACATGTGGTGTTTGAGAAGAGTATATTTGTTTATCATAAAATGTTAAAGGCTTTTATGACTTTGGAGAAACCCCAAAATGTATTTGAGCGTAGAATCATCTTGTGCTTACCCGGATATTATCTTCGGTTCATGAAGTACTTCTTGACGATTTCTTCACCAATGATTTTTATGACTCATAATGGTTGATTATTTCTTGGAATGATAAATTTTTTTGTTCTTTTGATGAAATTATATTTCATTTGATTAATACACTCGTGTTTACTCTTCCATAATACAGCAAATTATATTTTTTCTTTTGTGAGGCATTAGGTTTCGGATTGGGATTAGTTTTTATGAGGTTTAATTATATTGTATCTTATTTATATCATCAACATAAAAAACATGAGAAGAATTATCCAAACCATGAACTTGATCATTTGGTTGTGATGTATGTTATTATGTGTTGAATACAATAACTTTTCAGAGAAATATTTCATCTGTATTCCAACCACAAAAATTTGAGTTATATCTTCTCTAAAAAATATTTGATCCTATGTTAGAGGTATTGGGTGGAGTACCTAAAATAAATTGAAATTGACATAACCTATACAAAGGAGAATAATAATGTCATTACATATACCATGAGTAGGAATCTTCCAAACTAGGAAGTGATTTGGCCAGCACAGGAAGTGACAGAATTTTCAAAAGAGTGGAATTTGATTGCTATCATTGTACAATAGAATTTCAGTGTTCATGAAAATGGGTCTAATGTTTCATTAGATAGCATTCTGTTGGAATAATCTCTTCATGAGATGATTATACAAGATCATGATCTTGATGATGAATTCCATATAATTATAGAATCTCATTATGGAGGTGAGAGTGTTTCGTAGTGTTAGTTCTCCAAAGTGGGTTTTCTATGAAATCATAATCTCTTTGGTGAGTTGATTGCAGCAAGGATGGTTGTAATGGAGCATTCTCATAATTCCTAGTGGTCAGTAAACCCACGATCTAATAGAAGTTTTGTGACATTTGGTGATAATTTTGGTATCCATGTATGAGTCGGGGAATTGCAGATTTTTTCTCATATTTCTATATGTGCCCGAATGTAAAGGCTGAGCATCATAATTCTTCAGCTTGGCTTCTTCCATGTGTAGTACCTACATGGGTGTGGGATGAAATATCTATGGTCTTTTTTGGTTGGGTTTACTTATTCCCAGTAACTGAATAATGTGATCTGGGTTGTGATTGAAAGGCTGACCATGTTGGCTCACATCGTACCATTCATGATACAACCAAATCTGTAGAGTTGGTAACTATCTACATGAATGAGACTTTTATTTTTCATGGAGTTATATCTTCTATAATTACAGATAGGTATCCTAGATTCACTTATCTATTTTATAGAGGCCTTCAGGGAGAACTGTGATCTATTGTCCATTTGAGCGCAGACTATCATCCACAGTCGGATGGATAGATAGATAGTTCTCTACTTATTATTGAGGATACGATCCTCACCTATGTTATATACTTTGGTGGGTCTTGTGAGGATCAGTTGGGTGTTATTGGGTTTTCTTATAATATTAGTTATCAATCCACAATCATATTGGTGCCTTTTTAGGCCTTGTATGGATAGAATTATAAATCACTGTTGTGTTGGTAAATGATTGTTGAATGTTCCTTAGTTGAACTATGCATGGTGCAATAAATGACAAAAAATATTTAGTTAATTTTTTATAATATTATGAAAACATATAGATGATATATGTAATATTCTTAGAATCACCATAGAACATTATATTTATTCATTTGGTTCCATGTGTTCTTTATTTTTTCACCCTAGTTGGGTCCTTGATGACTTGGGAGTAAAGGGAATCTTGGTCGAGATTTTGTGGGACCTTTTGAGGTTGATGAATTATTAAATAATGTCTCATTTAGTTTAACAATTTCACCAAAACATTCATAGATACATAATGTATTCTTTGTACCACAACACAAAATGTTTATATCTAAATCATCTGATATTTGGAGCCAGAGTGATATGGGTATTAAACACAATTTATCTTTGAATGAGCGTCCATCCAGGATACTTAATTTTGAGACCACAGTACATTGTGGGAGGACAATACCATTTATTTGTGTGATATGAAAACATAGTTTTGATAATCATATTGTGTAGGAATTCCAGTCCCTGATGAGAGAGCAGTGGTCTCATCATTTTAGAATGGAATCTTCTTCATAGCTATTCTGGGGTTGAAACGTTTTTATAATGGGGAGGATGTAACAATTTGGTACCAATATGATAGGTTTGGATTAACCTTGTCATGGTTTTTCATTTTATATGACTAGGTTGGGTTTAGAATTAATTTATAGGATACCAACAATGGTAAAATCCCTGATTTGTTTGAATCTCCACATTAAGCCTAATTTTTTGTAGCCTGTCTGACGGTTACATGCCATGTAACTGGGTCACATGAAATTTAATGGGTTTTAGAGGCAAGTCATGATATGATTCACACTATCAATGTTAAATTCCATGACTATAATATACTTATTGAGAGTTATTTAATAAATATTTTTCAATCTAAAGGTTTCTGTTTTACATTAGATATAAAATTTAACTATTTCATGACTAGTATTAGTTTTACATGGCATGTAATAATTAGACAAAAATTTTAAAAAAAGAACCTCGACTGATATATCCCTAATTTCTTCTCTATAGTATCACTCATTTCAACTCAAATTTATCCCTATATTATCTTGATTCTCACTAACCTTTCTAGATCTTTTTGTTCAATGTTTGATCATAGTTGTGATTGCGGTGTGATTCTTGAGTATTATTTCTCCATTGTTTTTCATTTTTCTCTCTTTCCCCTCCTTTAGTGTTTTAATAGATCATCCATATATTGATGTATCTCAATCCTATTATGTTATATATCTCCTCTAGGTTGTTCTTCGAGGTCTTTTATTCATTCATTCTCGTGGACATGTTCCGTTGAATGTGTTGTTTTTTAGAAAATGTAGGCCATTCTTCCTTATTGTGCGAAAATGATTAACTATGAATTCCTTGATTTATTTCAATTGTTTATTTAAATTCAATTTCTCAATCATTCTATCAATTGATGTAATAAAATCTAGTTCAATTGAATTTAGAGATTTGGAATGGTTTTGGAAGGAGAAATTGGAAAACCCCCAATTCCATTGAATTGGGGTGTGTTTACGTAAATTGGTTAATTTAAATTGATTAATTCATATAGTGTATTTAATGGAAATGATTTCAATGAAATCATTAAATTTAAGTTTAGAAATGAATTGCAAATGGATGGAATAAAATTTTCCTTGATTTAAAACTTGTGAAAAATGTCATATGAGATTTTATAGAAAATCAATGTTTTTTTGTCTTAAAATAGGATTGTTTCTTATTTAAACTCATTTTCCTTTTAAATGGAAAAAGAATCAATGAAATTGAAGAATGTGATTTACTTTTATTTTAGTAGTTTTAAAATAAATTGTGTATTATTGATTTTGAGAGGGAACATCCTAGACGGAAGTAGTTGGTGAGTTATATGGACAAACTCTATGCTATTATAACGGTCTAGGACACACATGCATAAAGTCAACCCCCCGATGGTATGGTGGAGAGTTTCTATTGGATAGTTTCAGGGGGATGTGTGTATAATAATATTACTAAGATCACTTAGATAGAGAGGAATTCTCTATCCATAATACTGTCATACTTATTTGGACGATTACCATCTTGTTTTCTTGTTATTTATATTTGAGATATAAATGTATGCCAATGTTTTTAATGTACATTGCATGCATTTTAAATTTACCAAAACTATTTTATTTAACAATTGATTCTCATCCATTGTTTGAGAAATTTTCCATCACATGTAAAGCCTATACAGAATGTAATTTCCATCATTTGAGTAAAATATCATCATTTGATTAAATATTATTTGAAATGAAAAACCTGTTTATTTTATAATTGAAAGCATTTTTTTGTAATTATATAATTATAATTATATATTGAATATTTAGTGAGACCATACACAAATTTCTATCTCAAATACTACTTGTGCATTTGGGTTTATATAGATTATCTCATTCCATGTTCCATAATGGCGAAAGGATCACTTAGTGGTAGATCTATATATTGAACATTGTGTTTGATGAGTTGTCTCCATTGGGAATTGGGTTATTTTTCATTGTTTGTGTACTTCGGTTTTAGTGCATTTGGATATTTATGCGCTGTTTTATTATGGGAGTTTACTACTAGTGGAGTTTCTATTGTTATACACATTCAATTGTCTCGTTTTTACATTCTCAATGATTGTGGATAAAGTATTCCATCATTCCATTTTATGATTCCAGGTGCATGTTTCCGACCCATGGGGATCGAGAACGCCCATTAGGCTATGTCTAGGTTGGCATGGTTATCATGTTAGCAGGGTACCCAGGTTGGTTCCTGACATATATTTTCACTTCCATTTGAGTATTTCCTTGGCGGTCCACTATGGGATCCCAAGTGTCACTGTTGACGCTCCTTCCGTCATAGAGTCTAACGACTGAAAAAAGGGAAATACCTTAGTCAAAAGTGATTCATCCTTTGAAGAAACATCAAAAATCGACAAAGGGATGAACAAGGAGAACATTTCCCATAGGTCGTGCAAGTTCCCTCATGGTCGCGCAAGTACACTTGCGCGCTGCCTAGTGGTCATGCAAGTCTACTTGCGCGACGCCTTATGGTCGTGCAAGTGACTTGCGCGACCTAATTGATAACCGCCTGGAAACCGCTCGGGGTCTTCTTCTACCTATAAATAGATCTTGTGGGCCCCCCATTCGAGAGGATCTTTTTCCAGAAACTCGGATTTAAGCTCCTGATGCCCAAGTCTCTTCTCAAAGCTTCCAGAACACTTCTAAGGTAATTTATTACCTAGAATGGAAGATCTAATGAGAGGGAGTAAGGCCTAAGTGTTTAAATGCATCAACACTCGCGCGCCTAAGTGTTCACACTTGTGCGCCGCCTTTATTCCTTCGATAGAACATGGGCGTCCCTTTTCTGGAATATCTTCAAGAGGATTCTAAAGGGTTTAATAAAGAGTCGCTCAAGTATTTTAATGCTGGTTGAAAATCGCACAAGTACCCCACATGTCGCGCAAGTATACCTGCTCGACCAATACTTACGCGCCGCCACAATACCTGCGCGCCATCCAAGACTTGCGCGCCCCTTCCTTTTTGGGTGCCTTTTCTGCCCATTTCACCCCTCTTAAACCATTTCACCTTTCCTATTCAAGATTCAGTCTTCAAGATACTCTTCAAACCCATTTATGGCATGATTTCATGATTTGAATTCCTTATCTGAAAGGAATTCAGTGAAATATCTCTCAAAACCTAGTGATTTACACATCTTTATGTCACCAATGATTGAGAGTTCATTCATTCAACCTCATCCTTTAAGATGAGAGAATCCTTAACCTGGGTCTCCTTTTTAGGAATAATCCCCAGTTATAAGTCCTTTAATCTGGGCATCTTCCTTAGGAGTAAGCCCCAAATTCTTAAAGTTCCCAAACTTGGGCATCCTCCTGAGGAGTAAGCCCCAAACCTTAATTCCTTAACTTGTGCATCCTCCTCAAGAGTAAGCCCCAATCATAATCCTTTAATATGGGCATCCTTCTTAGGAGTAAGCCCCAAGTCCCTTAATTTGGGCATCCTTCATAGGAGTAAGCCCCGAGTCCCTTAATTTGGGAATCCTTCTTAGGAGTAAGCCCCAGTCTCAAATATGGGCATCCTACTCAGGGGTAAGCCCCAAACCTTAACCCCTAACCTAGGCTTCCTTTTCAGGAATAAGTCCCAGTTATAATCTGGGGCTTTCTTTTCAGGAATAAGCCCCAAGTCCCCTAACATGGGCTTCCTTTTCAAGAATAAGTCCTAGTTATAATCTTGGGCTTCCTTTTTAGGAATAAGCCCCAAGTCCCCTAATTTCTCTTTAACCAGTCCTAATTTAACCTTGATTTGTGTTTCCTTTTCTGCAGTCAAACCCAATAATAAGTCCCCTCCTAACTTGGGCATCCTCCTTAGGAGTAAGCCTCAAGATTAGAGTATTCAAATCTCCATGAAGCACATATACCTTTATGGACCCTGTTCATGGATTTTCTCCCTAAAAGTGAATCCTAAACCTTCATCTATCTGGGCAGACATACATACATAAGCCCCAAACCATTTCTTATGATTGCATTTTTCATGGCACAATTGTCTAATTTTTTACCAATACCTCTTGTTTCTCACACCGAGCATGACTCACGTGAGATTAGAGTGTAAAAGTAATTATGATATCCTTCTTTGAGCCATCAATCATAAACATCATACTCCCTTACTCGAACTACGTGGGTTCTGATTCCTTTTCCAAAACAAAGGATATGTAGGTAGCCCATTTATGGGTTCGATCCCAACTTTGAAATAATCCATGTCCTTCTGAATAAAGATAAACTTCAAGTGCCTCACTGAGTGGCTTTAAAACCAGCCTGGTCATCATAATGACCAAGAGACTTTTATAAATGTTTTTGAAGGATACCATTGACTAAGAATCACTAAATAGATATAGATGATTCTCTATTGATGAAGAACCTCAAATACATATAAAAGATCCTCTAAATTTCTTACATATTTAATCATTGATTGTTAAACTGAAGGAAAGCTCATTTTATACTTGGTAATGTAATAAGGATTCACGAACATAACATAAATCTATAAAGAGAGTCCCGGAGTAGACAATAATTCCCCTCAAAAAGGTGTGTTGAGTCCGACCTCCCATCCTCTCGACCAATCCAAATTCCTAAGCCTCATTAGCCCAGAAGATAATGTGCGCCTTCCTTTGGAAAGTAGGTCCAAATGGATGTGGAATCATTGTATGTTTCCGGTTCTACGAACAAACCCGTTAGAAACCGATCGGAACGTTTGAATCTCCCATCCAGGAGGTCATCCCCGAATTCCGCGCGAAACAAAAATGGTGAAAACGACGTGAATCCTTAACCAAGTTAATGTGATGTTATTCTTATTTTTTAGGCCCCTTGGGCCAACAAATAAATCATTGACATGTGCTCATCCACAAGATGCAGTGGCCGGATTCATCTTTATTATGTCTGTTATATGGAACATGCACTCTTTTCTCAAGATCTTCTGCAAAATGGATTTCCTTAAATTCACCCCTATGAATACTACTGATGTGAACACCTCTATTGTGAGGTCCGCTGCAGTGAAAACCAATGCTGCTACTCCTGCTGGAACGTCGTCCGCTCTGAGGATGACATCACCAACTCAGCGTCTTCAACGCTGGGTTTCTAATGCACTGGTTAAGGAGTACCGTCGCAACGGTACTATCCCAACTCTGGAGGCCGCTCGTCAAGCCCTCCAAGTTAACAACTCTACCTGGTCGTCCGGACAACAGCGGCCAGCGATCAAGAAGCAGGCGGTGCTGACTACCGTCTCCAACCGTTTAGGGTCGTTATCCCCAGAACGCAATTTCCATTCACTCCCTTACTCTGAGGAAGTGAATGAGCAGGTCCGTCAGGGCCTTAATTCAAAAAGACAGGAGTCCTTCCCGAGGGCTTCCATCAACAATCGCCGCCAGACTCGTGTGGTAGTGCGCCCTCAACACGATGAGGGTACCGACTCTAGGCATTCAGCTCAGGTTCCTCGAACCCGAGCAGGCACGATGAACCGCCAGAGACGGAATCCGGTTAATAATGGGCAGGTTATCATCCCTGCCATCTCCGAAGAGGTCCACCAACCTAACTTGGTGGCAAACAACGAATAATCACACACACCTATCCGTTTTAATTCCGCTGTCCAGTAGACTCGTCTGGCAGCATCAAGCTAATCCCGCCAGGCAATTCCGGCACAGTACTATAGGCAGGAACATGAACCTGCTTATGCATCATCAGTTAGTCAGCAGGATCGCCTGACTACATATGATGGATTCCACCGACCTAACATGGTGGAAAACAACGAACAGGCATACACACCTGTCCGTTTTAATTCTGTTGTCCAGCAGACTCGTCTAGCAGAATCAAGCCAATCCCGCCAGGCAATTCCGGCGGAGTATTATAGGCAGGAACATGCACCTGCTTATGCATCATCAGTTAGTCAGCAGGCTTGCCTGACTACATATGATGGATTCCACCAACCTAACTTGGTGGAGAAAAATGAACAGGCACACACACCTGTCCATTTTAATTATGCTATCCAGCAGACTCATCTGGAAGCATCAAGCCAATCCCACCAGGCAATTCTGGTGGAGTACTATAGGCAGGAACATGCACCTGCTTATGCACCATCAGTTAGTCAGCAGGCTCACCTGACTACATATGATGGATTCCACCAACCTAACTTGGTGGCGAACAATGAACAGGCACACACACACCTATCCGTTTTAATTCTGCTATCCAGCAGACTCGTCTGGCAGCATCAAGCCAATCCCACCAGGCAATTCCGGCGGAGTACTATAGGCAGGAACATGCACCTGCTTATGCATCACCAGTTAGTCAGCAAGCTCGTCTGACTACATATGATGGATCTCATCAACCGCGTTTGGCGAAGTGTAATCAGCAGGCACATACACCTGCTAATACTAATCAAGCCTACCAACAGTCTCGCATGGTAGCGCACGGGGAAGTCAGTCGGAAAGCCCCAACGACAAACAGGAGGCAGACTCCACTCTCTGCCTCCACACTTGAGTACTGTCAGGATTCACAGACAGGAAAAGGAGGACAGGATCAGGCACATACACCTACTCCAAACCCGGAATGGACGTATATTCTCGTTCCGGTGGCTGAAGTCATCAAGCATTTTTTGTCATTGGTGAAAGAGCAGAAGCAAATTCCTACTCATATTCTGGATGCTTGCCAGGATATCGTAATTGCTTCAGCATCATCTCAGGGACAGACACATAAATATATCCCTAGCTGTGGAGTGACACATCAACAATTCACTCCAGAACAGACACACACATCTGTTCCTGTCCAAGAGGGTCATGGGGCATACTCCCCCATATCATACGGACAACCAAGTCAGGCACATACACCTGATTTGAGTAGAGATTGATAGCCTAACCTGACCATCTTTCCTGATCAGGCACATACACCTGCTTAGAGTAACCACATTCTTCAACAAGTGGTTTCCAAAGCGAGTAAGAAGGAATCTAAGATAAAGATCTACCTAGCATAGTCAGGAGATCAAAGGCCAATCTGCAACAAAGATTTTCTCGATGCTGGAGTTCTTGAAGCTCTCAGACATTTATCTGTTGGAATTAAAGATTCTACTCCCTCAGTTCCCAATAACAAGAACATTAATTTTGAAGGTCTTCAACAGACACTTCCTCATGAAGGCTTGCTTCATGAAAATTCGGTCAATCTTGAAGTTTCTTCTTCAGATGAGAGCCACAGGAACCCAATGTGTGGTCAGATAACCAAGGAGCAAGAGATCTCATCTTTTGTTGTAACCCATTATGGTGGTCCTCCCCATGATGATGAATTTCGCTGCGAAAGTCCTCTCCGCAGTAGTGATTCACATTGCCTGGAAAATACTCCAGTGGACAATGTAGTGCCGAGAAATCCCTCTTATCTTGAGGTACTTGAAAATGCGAAACCAGTCATGTCTAATTCTTTATCGCTAACAAGTGAAATACATTATCAATTAGAAGATATCCCAGGGTGTAGGTCATTCTCCGAACCACCCCTAAGTCTTGCATCTTCTAGTTTGATCAATTATCTCTCTACCAATCATGTTGAATCCGATGAAGCAACAAGGAAACACCAACTCTGGTCAAAACAGGTAGAAGAATCTTAATTTAATGATAAAGAGGAAATTCTGAACATGAGGAAGAAACTGGCAAAAGGTGAGGTACCAGTCATGTTTTGGCCTTTGGCTGACTCCCAGTACGACATTCCAAAGATGTTGACGGATGATGGAATCCATGATATTCGTCTCAACAGATGGAAAACTCTTTGTCAATTAAAGAAGAAGGTATTATCTTATGATGAATATGAACATCATCCTAAGATAATAGAAGGGCTACAATGTCAGATTGATTTGGCATCTCTATCATTCTCTCGGTATCTGAAGGCTGAAAAGCAACAGAGAACCCTTCAACGTTCATGCCTTGGCGCACTATGAAAATTGCGTCAGTTAATTTCGAATTCTCTATCTGATGTTCATATCAGAGGATGGGGTGTTCACGGAGCACTACATTTCACAGTGATTTCCAGTCAGCAAAGCCCGCCGAAAATGGTCTCATGCAATGTTATTTCCCATGGACGGCCACAGTCAATGGGCTTTGTTCATAATCAAAATCTTGTTCAAGAACAGGCTTCAACTAGTTCCTCTCAAAATCAAGAATATAGAGAACAAGTTGTTGAATTTCTCCTACATCAAGCAGGTGAGAATATTGTACAAGCCTCTCGTATGGAGAAAACAAATCATCAAATGACAGAAGTCTCGGAAATCATCCAACGGTCTGTTGAACCAGGTGATAAAAGTGGATACAGGCTAATTCATCCAGCTAATTTCCGAACTAAGATTCGCAAGATCAAGATATCTTTTAAGAAGGTCTCAGACATAGCATGTCAAGAGCCACCCCAGCTTGTCGGACTGGGGACTCCTTTAACCCAACCCTCAGATTCAACAAAAGGGATTCGAGGAGTTGAGCGAAATCAGCAGGAACATCCCCAGTTCACGAGACTAGAGACTCTTTCAAATCATCAATCCCCTTCTCAGAGAATATCGTTCTTTTCTTGATTGGGGAAGAATCCCCAAGAAGAACGAATAGCCAAATTATCAGGAGATTCCCTCCAAGTTATATCTCATCAAGAAGTTCCTAAAAGATTGAATCAACAAAAGGAAATGTCTCATCAAAAACATGAAAGAAGACAATATCACAGAAATGTTGATAGAAGAGATGCGATACATTATGCATCAATCAATGTCATCAATGCCGTTGTTGCTAATCCAACAGAGGAGACTCACTCAGGGGACTCAGATGAAGAGCATCCTGCTCAAGAAAATGTACGCACCAATACAAATGAAAAAGGTGTGCGTATACGAAGTCAAAAGATTACTCAGAACGTAGGTAATCCACTTCCCTCTCTCCCAAAAGTATCCAACAAAGGGAGGGGAAAGAATCAGGTTACATATCCTTCATCTGGATAAGGTCAATCGCTCCGATTAGAGCAAAGTTTTGCACAACAGGAGGAAGAAATGAAAGAATTAAGAAGAATGAATGAAGAACTACTTCAGACTAGTCTTCTTCTTAAGAATTCCGGAGTTTGACAGCCGAAGGAATTTGTTGCAGTTACGGAGATGGATCAAGAATATCCTCCTTTATCAGTACACCCTCAGAGGTCTAATCCCGTGGGTCAAGCGCAACAACAGTTGGCAGTGCTACCATCAGTTACAGCACCAACCACCACGTCTGTCCAAGCTCCATTCATTGCACCTACTCAAGACTAGGTTCAACTGGATGTTTCTCAAAAGTTAATAACTACTATTGAGTCATTAACAGCTCGGTTAGAAACTATGGAAGGGAAACGGGTGCAAGTTCAACTAGAAAAGAAAGTTTACCCTGATTGGGTAGATTCAATTTCTCCTCCATCTAGTTTTGGAAACACTGTTTTCCCTACTTTCAATGGATCAGGCGACCCTGAACAACATTTGACACATTACGTGTCTTGTTGTGATCCTATGATGGGAACTCCAGAGAAGTAAGAGGTAGTGAAACTCAGATTCTTCGTGCGAACCTTGCAAGGACCAGCTTTTGTTTGGTATACAAGCTTGCAGTCCCGGTCAATCAACGGATGGTAGGATCTTCGTCAAAAATTCCTTCTACAGTTTAGCTCAACTTTTCCAAAAATGACAGTTTTCGATCTTACAAACTGCAAGAAAAGGGAGAATGAAAGAGTCTCTGATTTCATTGCTCACTCGAAGGGATTGACGTATTCCCTGAGTTCAGCACTCCCTCAGGAAGAGCTGTTGCCAATCTGTGTGGAAAATTTGCGTGACGAATTACGCACGCCATTGATCCCTATGAAATACACATGAGGGCTTACGGGCACCGCCCCATCAAACGGCACAACCTAAACTGGCTAATCAGGCAGAGCCTTTATCAGACGAAGGGTTAATCTTCGGTTCTGTTAATATGATTCAATTAACAGATCCATATTCCAGTCTGGATGAGCTTGAATTCCCTGTATCAAATAAGGGAATCCGAGGAAGTTTTAGAGGTTCAGGATACAGGGGAAGACATGGATCTTTCTGAAGCCACTTCTCCAATTTTACCCTTTCTAGCACTATGTATGTAGCAGAAACTCGTGGTAGAGCCCTTCAGCAAGCTCAAAAAGAACAAGCAAGTTCTTCTGCCAATGGCCAACTCACTTTTGGCACAATTATTTTGGAAGACCAATTGAAAATTCCATCTTCATTATCTCAGCAAGTAAATGGACATAATCGGTCTAATCTTCCAAAACCAAGGATTTTTCCAACTTCTATCCCTATACAAGATGCATCAGCTTCCAAAGCATATGCTTCCAAGGTACCTGCTAAACCACATTTTCCTATTGGGAAACGCAGACCTTTAGATCAAAAGTATGATATATTTAAACACTTGGCCCAAGTACAAGCCAAGTTATCAATTTTGGATGCTTTGAATCTGTCAAAAGATCTTCGGAAAGCACTCATCAAAGCTTTGTCAAGTCCTCAGGAATTTGAAGCTGAAATTGCTGCAGCTGAAGTCTATCACATAGAGAATAATTCTGCACAATTCCATGCAGGGATATCTTTTACTGATAAAGATGAATATGATATTGTGCATGGGCACATAAAACCTTTGTACTTATCTGGAATAGTCAATGGTGTAGATATTCGAAGAGCTTTCATTGACAATGGTTCAGGAGTCAACCTCATGCCCATTCGTACACTTTGTCGATTGGGCCTCACAGAATCTGATTTATCTCCTTCTAACATGATGTTACAAGGATATGATAAAAATGAACAAGAACCACTAGGTGAAGTTACACTCAGAACTAAGTTTGGGGATCTTGTATCCAATTCGGATTTCATGATTGTTGATCAAGACTCAGCTTTCAACGTCTTGCTTGGATGAACCTGGCTACATCAGCATGTAGCTATCCCTTCATCATACCATCAATGTCTCAAATACCATTTCAATGGTCAAGTTGGAACATTGTATGGTGATAAGGCCCCGTTCAAGACATGTGAGTCTCAATACATTGAGGTGGAATTTTATCACATGAAGGGAAGAGAAAAATCTACAATGAAGGAAATTACCAAATTTAATGCTCCATATGGTTTGGAGAAGATTCCAATAAATCAATTTACACATGTGAGTACAGATTATGTGTTACCTATCAGTCAAATTGACAAAATAGGCCCAAATAAAAATACTCTTATGGAAAGATCCATAATGTCAATTACGGAAATCGAGCCAGACAACATGGGAGAAATTGGTAACCTACCAAACAGTGATGAAAGCCTAAGTGGTGACGTTTTCATTTCATCTGCTGAAGTCCAAAAATTCTATACTTTTCCAATCAGGCCAGAAGAAGTTATAGCAACAACAGAGATGAATAATGATGTCGATTCTCAATCCATCATCTCCTCTTTATTTCCCAAAGAAGGTCTTTTATCATCAATAGGGTCGGAAATGGAAGCTTCTTCTTCAAAATGTGAAAATTTTGACACCTGTTATGATCATGAGAATTTCGTTTTGTCATCTACTATGCAAGTAGAAACGGAAGAAATAGAAAATGATGAAGAGGAAGAGGAATATCTTAGAGATTCTCCTCCAGCATTTGAAGAGGGTATCTCTACAACTGTGGATGAAGTCAGAGAAATAAATCTGGGTAAAGAGAAAGATCCACGCCCCACTTTAATTAGTGCGGCCATGACCCTTGAAGAGCAAGATATGTATATTTCTTTTCTAATGCAAAATAAAGATATTTTTTCTTGGAACTATACAGAAATTCCTGGGCTTGATCCTGATGTTGCTACTCATCATTTGGGTTTACCAAAAGAACATCAAAGATTTAAGCAAGCCGCAAGAAGAACACACCCAACCTATGCTTCCGAAATTGAAGATGAAGTGGATAAGTTGATCAAAGCTAACTTCGTCAGAGAAGTTCAATATCCCAAGTGGTTGGATAATATTGTCCCTGTAATTAAGAATAATGGACAAATTAGGGTTTGCATCGATTTCAGAGATCTTAATCAGTATTGTCCTAAAGATGATTTCCCAGTTCCGATTACAGAACTCTTAATTTATGCGATGGATGGCTATGAAGTACTTTCCTTCATGGATGGATATTCCGGATATAATCAGATCCGAATGGCCCCAGAAGATGAGGAATCTACAGCCTTCAGAGCCCCTCAAGGTGTGTTTTGTTACCGGGTGATGCCCTTTGGTTTAAAGAATGCAGGTGCAACATATCAACGCGCCTTGCATCGTATCTTCAAACCTTTCTTAGGGAAGTTTGTTGAATGCTATGTGGATGATTTGGTGGTTAAATCCAAACGACGTTCTAATCACTTGGATGATTTGGAAGTCATATTCCACAAACTTCGACAACATAATTTGAAGATGAACCCCTTAAAATGTGCTTTTGGGGTAACCTCAGGAAAATTCCTTGACTTTGTTGTACGCCATCGTGGTATTGAAGTCGATCTTGAGAAGACCATATCAATCCTTGGTATGTCACCTCCTCAGAATTTGAAAGAATTAAGAGGACTTCAAGGACACTTAGCCTATATTCGGCGTTTCATCGCCAATTTGGCAGGCAAATGTTTACCCTTTACCAAATTATTGAAAAAAGGTGTCACTTACCAGTGGACTGAAGAATGTCAAGAAGCATTTGATATTATCAAGAAATACCTGTTGAGTCCACCAGTACTCATGCCACCTATTGATGTTAGACCACTTATCCTCTATGTGACAGCTCTAGAGCGATCATTGGGTGCCTTTCTCGCTCGAAAGAATGATACTGGGAATGAAAATAGCCTCTACTATCTCAGTAGAACTATTATTAAAGCAGAAACCCGGTATTCAAGTATTGAGAAGTGCTGCCTAGCATTAATCTTTGGAGTCCAGAAACTGAGACACTACTTGCAACATCACGAGGTCCAATTGGTATCTCACAATAATCCGCTCAAATTCATCCTTAGTCATCCAATGCTTACAGGACGTCTAGCAAGGTGGGCAGTTATTTTTCAGCAGTTCGACATTCAGTATGTGTCTCAAAAGGCAATTAAGGGCCAAGATCTGGCTGATTTCCTGGCTGAACATCCTTCAATCGAAGACACGTCTTAAGATATTGAACTCCCTGATGAGGAAGTATTTTCTATTCAAGAGAGTCCTCAAACATGGGAAATGTATTTTGATGGTGCTTCCAGAAGTCCAAGAGGGAAGAAAATGGAAAATCCTAAATTCAACAATGTTGGTTAAGGAATTGTGCTCATTTCTCCAGATAAGGCATTATTACCATATTCTTTTTTATTTTGGGAAGGTGGTACCAATAATGAAGCTGAATACCAAGCTCTCGTTACAGGCTTGGAGTTAGCACTCCACACACAAGTGAATCACTTAAAGGTGAAAGGTGATTCGGACCTGGTAATCAAACAAGTCAATGGGGATTATTCCATCAGAAAAGAAGAATTAATCCCTTTGTATGATTACGTCAGAGAGTTAATGGCGGAATTCCCTTCAGAACCGACATTTTCTTATGTCCCAAGATCATAAAATGCTCAAGCTGATGCACTGGCTAATATAGCCACAGTTCTAGCAGTTCCAAATCGGGACGAGACAACCATCAGTATTGCCCACCGTCGTGCAATTTCACCTTATGTTCAAGACAGAACAGAGGATATTAATGAAATTAGTCCCATTCCTGAACCATATGTTCATACTACAGGATTGATGTCACCTATCACGGAATACCTTCAAAATGGAACACTTCCACCTGATAGAGCCGAGAAAGAACAAATCCGGTGACGTTTGGTCAATTTTACTCTTTATGATAGCCCAAACCACCTAGAGAAAATTCTCTACAAACGTGGTTTTGATGGAGTTCTCTTCAGATGCATTGACGGTGAAGAGACAATGGCTGTCATGAAAGAAGTGAATGTAGGAGTCTGTGGTGCCCATCAGTCTGGACATATATTGTCTGATCAAATTCGAAGGCTTGGATACTTTTGGCCTTCAATGATACAAGATTGTGTTGATTTCACAAAGAAGTGTCATTCATGCCAAGTATATGCCAACTTCATTCATCAACCTCCAGAGTTGCTTCATACGGCTAAATACTCATGGCCATTTTCCACATGGGGAATGGATGTGGTGGGACCTTACCCTTCAGCTACGGCCAAGCAGTTTAAGTACATTCTTACTGCTACTGATTTCTTTTCTAAATGGGCAGAGGTAGTACCTCTCAATGAAGTCAGTTCTAAATGCATTGTTAGCTTCATCAAGTCTAACAACATTACTAGATTTGGTGTCCCCCATACCATATTGACGGATAACGGCACCGACTTCTGTTCTTCTGAGGTGAAGAAATTGTATCATGAATATAACATTAAATCCAACCATTCATCTCGGTATCATGCGGCGGCCAATGGCCAAATAGAATCCTTTAAGAATACTCTTTCAAATATACTGCAAAAGATGGTGGATAAAGATAAGAGGTCATGGCCTAATAAACTCTTTCATGCTTTATGGGATTATCGGACTACCACCCGCAATGCAACGCGGTCAACTCCATATTCATTGGTATATGGAACAGAAGCAGTCTTGCCAATTGAAGTTCAATTTCCCTCACTCAGAGTAGCCATTTGTGATCAGTTATCTACAGATGAGCAATCCCAAAAGTGATTTAATGAATTGGAACAGTTAGATGACAAAATATTGTGCACTTTGCACCACTTGGAAATCTATCAGAATCGAATAGCACGAGCTTTTAACAAAAAAGTTCGTCTTCGTTCATTCATTCAGGGAGAATTGGTTTTTGTTCTCAGAACACCAATGATACTAGGAAATAATCCTCCCAAGCTTGAACCAAAATGGGAAGGACCTTATTCGATACATAAGGTATACTCCAATGGAGCTTATTCATTAATCTCAATGGATGGAGAACTCATCACGACTCCAACCAATGCCAGATTTCTGTAGAAATATTTTGTTTAAACACAAAATATGGTCCCCAGAACCAAGATTCTTACATTTGGTTCATACAACCTTTGTCCATTATGACTTTAAACTGCATCATTCACGGTCTATGCATATGACCTTAAACTATTTGCACTTTCGTCCAACATGACGTTAAACTGTAGAAAACACTATGTCCCCGCAACATGACACTAAACTGTGCAGCACCATTTCGTCCTTCCTATATGACATTAAACTATACAGCAATGGTCCAGTATGACCTTAAACTGCAGCTTCGTCCAACATGACGTTAAACTGTGTTTCATCCGAGATGACACTAAACTATATAAGTTCCCTTAATTGTCCAGCATGACACTAAACTGTAGTGCGTCCTAGCTACATGACGCTAAACTGTACAACACCCTAATTCGTCCAAGGTGACGTTAAACTATGTGGTCCATGCATATGACCTTAAACTGTTCGCATGTCTTCTTTCATCCAACATGATGATAAACTGTGTCCTCTTATGTCCCCGCAACATGACACTAAACTGTGCAGCACCAGTTTGTCCTTGCTATATGATGTTAAACTATACAGCAATTGTCCAATATGACCTTAAACTGCAACTTCGTCCAACATGACGTTAAACTGTAGGAAAGTCCCTTACGTCCGGAAAGACGTTAAACTACCTAAGCACTTAAAAGTCCAGTATGACTTTAAACTGCATCATCCACGGTCTATATATTTGACCTTAAACTATTGGCACTTTCGTCCAACATGACGTTAAACTGTAGAAAAGAAGATGTCCCTGCAACATGACACTAAACTGTGCAGCACCATTTTGTCCTTGCTATATGACATTAAACTATACATCAATGGTCCAGTATGACCTTAAACTGCAACTTCGTCACACACGACGTTAAACTATGAAAAAGTTCCCTAAACCGTCCAGCATGACCTTAAATTGCATCATCCCTGGTCCATGCATATGACCATAAACTATTTGCAAGTCCCTTACGTCCAGTAAAATGTTAAAATGTGATGTCCTAACTACATGAAGCTAAACTGTATAAAAGTCCCTTACGTCCGGAAAGACGTTAAACTATATAATCTCAAAAGTCCATCATGAAATTAAACTACACCATTCACTGTCCATGCATATGACCTTAAACTATTCGTACTTTCGTCCGACATGATGTTAAAATGGTACACTCTTTTGTCCTTACTGCATGACATTAAACTGCAGAATCCCCCTTTCGTCCAATATGACGTTAAACTGTATTGTCCCCATCGTCCTAACTACATGACGCTAAACTGTACAGAAAATCCTTAATATGTCCTACATGACATTAAACTGTTATTTTGTCCCTGCTACATGACACTAAACTGTGCAGCCCCAATAGTCCTAACTGCAAGACATTAAACCGCATAGTCCCTTGATATGTCCTACATGACATTAAACTGTGCATCGTTATGGTTGTTGTTACCTCTTGTTTCTCACACAGAGTATGACTCACGTGAGCTTAGAGCAAACCTCAACCATAACACTCTCTTTGGGCCTCTAACCATGTGTAAGTCCCAACAACATTTTTTATTAGATCATTGTCCCCAAGAACAACTTGATCATTAATTCATTCTTTAGTTGAACTACACGGACTTTGATCCTTGCCCTCCAGGCTGGGTATGTAGGCAACCTCCCAGGGTTCAAGCCCAAAAACAATCTCTTCACATCGTTTCACCACCATCTCATATGATGTTGATTCGTGAAACCGCCCCTAGAATCAATATCTTTACATTGATTCACTTCCGTCCTTGTTATATGACGTTAAACTATACAACAATTTTGTCCGGTACGACATTAAACTACAATATTCTTTTATTTCCTCATTTGAGAGAGAACTATTATTGACATTGATTTTTTCAATCATGTTTCATTTCAAAAGACTACGTGCATTGTAACACCCCGAGATTTTATGAAAAATATTATTTTTAATTTCATTAATGTATTGTGTTGTATGCTACACCAAAAGGAGCTTGCACAACACGCATCCTTGACTTGCCTTTCATTACACGCAATCACGACCTTCCTTGATAGCGTGTGTAGTATGCAGTACCGAGTTTTACTAAACAACGATATGCTATTAAAATATTATTAAAACTAGCCGTTGTGAATAGTAATAACCACTTTTTGAAATTTTGTAAATTCTATTTTTCAAAATGGACTTCATTTTTGGATTCTGAATATCGAAATTAGCTTAGGGTATAATTTTGGTACTTTTCGGATAACTTTAATATTCTGATGAATAGTGAAAATTACTAAATTTTAATTAAAAACAACTTTTATTAATAGAAATAATTAATAGTGATAAATTATTTATTTGAGTGGTTTTAAAGTATATTTAGAATATTTTTTTACAATTTAATACAATGTTGGTCATTTGATGTAATTTCACATTTAAACCAATTATAAACTAGTGTCAATCTTTTGATATTTATTATCGCTTAAAAACATGCTATTTGTTTTGACGACGAGAATTAATTTTTAAATTAGTTAATGCAACTGATATGTTTTGAATTTGGTAAAATAGACATCATTTTTGAGTTCATAATATCAAATATAGATTAGGCACAATTTTTGGTATTTTTCTGAAAACTTTCAATTTTCGATGAATAGGGAAACCACTAAGTGGTAGTTAAAAAAACTGAATTGTTCATAAAACATACTTTTACCTCTTCAGTGAGTGGAATTTCGAAAATCCGAGAGACACGGTTAATATCAAGGACTAATATGTGGTTCAATGAGATGAAAATAATTTTTGGTGAATAGTAACTTTTTAGTTTTATTTACCACGGTTAAAAGTAAATAGGGTAATTAAGGGTAGAAATGATATTATTATTACCATAACACATGCCCTAATTATATTGGACAAGTTTAATTCGACCAAAAACAAAATTAGGAATAAAATATGACCATTTAGGCCCACTTGGATTAGATTAGGACATTTATTATTAATTTATTTAAAGAAGGGTTAAAAGAGTTAAAATCAAAGTTTATTTACTAAAACATTTTTAATATGGGGTTATACATACGATAAATTCGACTATAAATATTTATTAGAAATATAAAAGGATTTCCTACATAATGGTATTTTATTTGTAATTTTTAGACATTATATAATTTAATTTATTTATGACACAATGATGATGCAGTAATTATCTTATTAATGAGATATTGACATAATTGATGTTATAAACACCAAAATAAATGTAATTTGAGACTTTTTATGAATTCCACTAATTTTATAGGTTACTATGAAATATTAGTATTGATTTAATTAACATGTTTTGAACATATAATTCTGTTATGACTTTCACAAAAATCATATATCAAATAGTGTCAAAATTGACACAAAACAGTTTTTAAATCAAATATTATATTAATAATTGTTATTTTATTCCTAAAAATCTATGGTTCGGCCAAATGACTTAGATAAGGATATATATATTAATAATAAAAAATTTGGGGTTCGTTTGGCATGTTATAGTAAGTGTATTAACCATATAGTGTAAGAAAACAAAAAGACACGGTAAAAGTTAAATTATTTAATTTAGAGTTAAATCTAATTGATAAGGATAAAATAATAACCTAAACTTGTATAAATCCTATTGGTTGATAGGATTTCGACCCATACCCACTTTAGATTCGAAATAAGACCATTTTGAACCATTATAAACCGATTTTGACTTTAATATAAAATAATATTTTGAGATATTCCTAAGGTGCCCCTCTCCTCCCTTATAAAAGGACACCTCCTCCCCCTCCTCCTCACACCAATTTGAGCAGTCCAGCTCGTCCAAACCCTGCCACAATCCCCTCTACACTTCCCTAGAATAATCCTAGAGGTCCTGTTCTTCTTCAAAGACCAATCTTAGTTCTCTAAGTGGAGGATTCAAAGATTCATTTCAAAGAAGAGGTAATATCCATTACCGATCTTTTCAATTTCTTTCTTCTTCATCTTCTTCTTCTTTAGTTGTTTCATGAAAAAGTAATAACATCAGTATTACTTACATACTGATATGTTATTATAAATATGAAACAACCCTAATTCACCATCTATCCATCCTACGGAAAAATGAAATCACCGCGCGTGCGTACGTACGGAATACCGTCTGCACGCCGTGGTGTAATCTAGTTTCCACCACCACCTTATAGGATGGGTATAATGGTTTAATGAGTAACTATATATGATTATTATAAAGTGACATTGATACTGAAATATTCTACATACACTTCAACACAATTCCATGACCATGGGAACGATATCATCGCTCATGCGTACGTACGGACTACTGTCTCCACGACGCGATGAGATTCATTCTCAATGATTAACCATTCATGAATGATTATAAAGTATATATAATAAGTAATAATGAAATATATGACATAATAATGATACTGGATTTATGTAAATTTATATGTATGTCATCTACTTAATTCCATTCACTTCAAAAAGGAAACGAAAACAGCGTTCACGCGTATGTACGGACTACCGTCTCCATTAACGATGTATTTCATTCCATTTATCGATATATTATATATATAAATATATATATTATAAATATATATATTATATATAAATCATTTTTTACATTTTGGATATAAGTAATCATGATCCAAGTAATCATATTAATAATTACAAGTTAAAAACACGAACGACAAATGAGACGATTTTACCCAAAATGCCACTTTAACATGAATTTACAAAAGAACGGGTAATATAAAGTCATAAGTGGACCATATATGATATAATAACAATGAATATGATTCTGGAATAAGTCAATAACATGATTTAAATCATTATACAGGAGGTTCAGACACTTACAAACAAGTCGGACCTAAGGTAAGGGAAATGTCACAATCTCATTTTTATCCGAGATTGTTTATACATTGGTATTTACTGGGGTGTATTTTATCATCCACATCCATGTTTCCTCGATATGTAATATTATTTCCATCCTCCTACAATTGTTTAAATCCAATTTTACCCTTCGGTGAGTTTTTAGTATAAGATATGGAAGGAATCTTTTGTCGTTTTTCGTACGAGGTACTTTTTGACTTTTCCGACAAAAGTACGAGAAGAATGTTTTTTTAACTTATACGACATGAATGGATTTTTAAAAAATTATTTCCAATAAGATTCCTTTACAAGTTTTCAAGTTTATTTTTAATCAACTTCTTTTAGTTTAATGTTTTATGACATGTTAAGAAAGGAAAAATGATTTTAAAGAAGAAATGATATTTTCCTCAAGAATTCATTTCAAGTGTTTTATCAAAATTATCTTCCATATAAGATAATAAAGGGTTCTATTTTTATCCCTATTATTACATTGATTTTATTATGTTGTGATGGAATTATTTTTATGAATTCCTTTATCTTATATGAATTGTTTTATGATGTCACGATGTTTAAGATTCCCATTTTTATTACATGGGTTATGAAATGATGTATGATTTATGATTTTGTGGAACACATAAGAATGATATCATTATGAGATGGGTGGGACCTATATCTCCCTCCAATTCATTGGGTAAAGATTCTATATCTCATGAGATAGACATGGCTGGAACGGTAGGTTATACCGGTTCAGTTAAACATGACTGAAACGAGGGTGACTCGGTTCAGAAAGGGACTTTGTCCACTAAGATAGTCTTGGAAATGAGTCTTTACTAACAAGAAATGATTCTATATGATTATTTGTGTATGCCACAAAGTTTCATGTTCTATGTTATGATTATTGTGATTACATTTCACTTCCATGATTTATCCCATGTTATGAAATTATGCTCTCTTTTGCAGGTTAAGATTTACAAAATGTTAGGTTCTTATGAATATGATGTGATTGATATTTATTTTGTTTACCCTTACTGAGCATTTGAGCTCACCCTTTTATGTTTTCTTTTCCCCAGGATATAAAGAAAGGTTTTAGGGGAAAAAAGGAAGATCTTTATGGGAGATGTTGAAGATCTTTAACCACGTTTAGAAGAATATATTCCGAGTTTCCAAAGACACTAAACTATTACGGTCCTTGTGTGTCTGTTTTTGTTATGTATTAAGTATTCCACAAAAGTAATGTAATGTCCATGTACGTCTAGCTTCGGGTCTCTACAGTTGGTATCAGGGGAAAGGTTTAGTCAACCTTTGGAAACTAGGATGCCAAAACGTTAGTGAGATCCCTAGATACATTTCTAAGGTATGTCTAGGGATGTCCTTAAGGATAAGTATACGTATATGTTATAGTCCTAGAATTGCACTAACGATCTTAGAATTTAACCTAAGAAGTTAGATATTAAGGATACTCCCCCTTTATAATGTTGTTTTCCCTAGCATGATTTTTTCCTCTCACACTATTCTTTTTGGGTTTTAGAATATGGTTGGAAACAAGATGATTCACGATAATGGAGGATATGATGGACAATGAAATGATATTCTTCATGAGAAACCAAATGAAATGGGATTTGGAAGTCCAAACATAATTATTATGCCGAATCAGAAATCTCATAATATGATCAATAAAGTAAAATTTGGTAATTTTTCTGACTCGGCTAATAAGAGAAAGATGGAGTTTCATGATGATCATAGAGGAAAGAAAGTTCAATTTCCCCTATGTAAATCATGTGGGAAGAGGCATCAAGGAGAATGTTTCAAAGGAACTGGAAGATGCTTTGGGTGTGGAAAAGAAGGACACAAAGCCAGTAAGTGCAAAGGAAAAGGATCAGTTAACACCAGGGATGAGGATAATGGTATTGCTACGACATCAACAATGGTTAAATGTTTTAAATGTGGAATTTACGGGCATAATGCAAACCAATGCCCTAAGGGAAAGTCTGATGAAGAGAATCAGTATGGTCGTATGGGTAGTATTTATGTTGATGATGATGATGAGACTACAAATGATATGTGAGATGAAAGAATTGTTGAAGCTCGGTCAATGGTTTAAGAATGTAGTGGAATGATGACATGTTTATCATGTGTAATGTTGTATAAGTAATCTCATGGTACTATGGAATAAAGATACATCTAAGGATTGTTACACTGTTGTCTTTCCTTGAGTTTTGAAAGTGTATGATTAATGGTTCCAGTATCCATGAAAGTTTATTCAGATATTTTTGGAATGTAGATGATATGCGCATAATTAAGGGATAAGACGATAATGAGATGTTTGATTGTATTCATGAGCTCATGATTGATATAAAGACTAAGTGATATAATGGTTAGAGTATAAATAATTTTTAGGATTTTGTTATGTGGAAGGTGTTAACTTTTAACTGCATTCATGTCTTCACTAAGGTTCAATGGGTATTCAAGAGAATACATGATTAAAGACTTTGAATGTTTAGAATTTGACCAAAAAGATATATCTTATGATATATGGGGGATAAATGATGGAATCCACGTAATTGTTCTGTGACATTTCATGTAATCATTTTCTTTATACTATGAGCTTGGACCAAAGTATTTTAGTTAAGCCTAAAGATTAGAATGGATTATGTTGGACATAAGTTAGGATAAAACGTTTTTCGATATTATTGATGAGATGTTGTAGTAATATAGCTTTAGAAAAAGGACAACCTGCAGGACGGGCAGCAACCCATCGCGTCGGACAAGGCTGTGGGAATCGAACCCACAACCGAAGTGCGACTGGCCTTTATCGCCTACCACTAGCCTACAAGAAGTCCCTGTTTAGTAGAAACTAGTTTTATTATATTTATCAGTATGATATATGAAGTATAAGTCCATTTTAGGAACCATATATGATTATTCTCACTATAGAATGACTTATGTATATTTAATAACTTTTGCTAACCTTTTGTTTGAGACAGATGGAATGACCCATCATTCTATCACATGATCTGCTAACACTTCACGAATAACAAATTCAACTTCATTTATTTAAGAGATGAAGTGGAAATTGTTCAAGGAACGAACAACAGTGTGATTGTACCAAAATAAAGTAAGTATTTATTCTAATTCAAATTCTTCAACTTTAGGGAAACGATCTTTAAAAACCAAAAATGTTGTCCCAGTGATCTTATATCTGATTAATCAGATGGTACCTTAGATCATCACAAATTTATGGATTTGTTATTGTTGGCCTTTCCATAGCCATGTTCTCTACCACTCTCCATCAGAACATGATGGTTAGATTTTTCTTCCATATCCATATTTTCACCTATGTGGAAACCCAGTGATTAGTTTATTTGGGTAATCGTTATATTTCATACTTTAGTTTTTAAATCCATGTTTTGGTATTCCTTTTTACGATGTGGGTTTATCAAAGAAAATTTCGAATAGTAAACCATTTATAACCCCGACGAATTTCGAGGGCGAAATTCATTTTAAGGGGGGTAGAATGTAACACCCCGAGATTTTATGAAAAATATTCTTTTTAATTTAATTAATGTCTTATGTTGTACGCTACACCAAAAGGAGCTTGCACAACACGCATCCTTGACTTTCTTTTCATTACACGCAATCACGACCTTCCTTGATAGCATGTGTAGTACACAATACCGAGTTTTACTAAACAACGATATCCTATTAAAATATTATTAAAACTAGCCGTTATGAATAGTAATATCCACTTTTTGAAATTTTGTAAATTCTATTTTTCAAAATGGACTTCATTTTTGGATTCGGAATATCGAAATTAGCTTAGGGTGAAATTTTGGTACTTTTCGGATAACTTTCATATTCTGATGAATAGTGAAAATTACTAAATTTTAATTAAAACAAATTTTTTTAATAGAAATAATTAATAGTGATAAATTAATAATTTGAGTGGTTTTAAAGTATATATAGAATATATTTTTACAATTTAATACAATGTTGGTCATTGGATGTAATTTCACATTTAAACCAGTTATAAACTAGTGTCAAACTTTTGATAGTTATTATCTCTTAAAAACATGCTATTTGTTTTGGCGACGAGAATTAATTTTTAAATTAGTTAATGCAACTGATATGTTTTGAATTTGGTAAAATAGACATCATTTTTTATTTTATAATATCAAATATAGCTTAGACCTAGTTTTTGGTATTTTTCTGAAAACGTTCAATTTTCGATGAATAGTGAAACCACTAAGTGGTAGTTAAAAAAACTGAATTGTTCATTAAACTTAATTTTACCGCTTCTGTGAGTGGAATTTCGAAAATCTGAGAAACACGGTTAATATCAAGGACTAAAATGTGGTTCAATGAGATGAAAATAATTTTTGGTGAATAGTAACTTTTTAGTTTTATTTACCACGGTTAAAAGTAAATAGGGTAATTAAGGGTAGAAATGATATTATTATTACCCTAACACATGTCTTAATTCTATTGGACAAGTTTAATTCGACCAAAAACAAACATAGGAATAAAATATGACCATTTAGGCCCACTTGGATTAGATTAGGACATTTATTATTAATTTATTTAAAGAAGGGTTAAAAGAGTTAAAATCAATGTTTATTTACTAAAACATTTGTAATATGGGGTTATAAAAAAGATAAATTCGACTTTAAATATTCATTAGAAAGATAAAAAGATTTCCTACATAATGTTATTTTATTTGTAATTTTTAGACATTAAATAATTTAATGTATTTATTACACAATGATGATGTAGTAATTATCTTATTAATGAAATATTGACATAATTGATGTTATAAACACCAAAATAAATGTAATTTGAGACTTTTTATGAATTCCACTAATTTTATAGTTTACTATGATATATTAGTGTTGATTTAATCAACTTGGTTCGAACATATAATTATTTTATGACTTTCACAAAAATCATATATCAAATAGTGTCAAAATTGACACAAAATAGTTTTTAAATCAAATATTATATTATTAATTGTTATTTTATTCCTAAAAATCTAAGGTTCGGCCAAATGACTTAGATACGGATATATATATTAATAATAAACAATTTGGGGTTCGTTTGGCATGTTATAGTATGTTTATTAACCATATAGTGTAAGAAAACAAAAAGACACGGTAAAAGTTAAATTATTTAACTTAAAGTTATATCTAATTGATAAGGTTAAAATAATAACCTTAAACTTGTCTAAATCCTATTGGTTGATAGTATTTCGACCCATACCCACTTTATCTTCGAAATAAGACCCTTGGGAACCATTATAAACCGATTTTGACTTTAATATAAAATAATATTTTGAGATATTCCTAAGGTGCCCCTCTCCTCCCTTATAAAAGGACACCTCCTCCCCCTCCTCCTCACACCAATTTGAGCACTCAAGCTCGGCCAACCCCTGCCAAAATCCCTTCTACACTACCCTAGAATAATCCTAGAGGTCCTGGTCTTCTTCAAAGACCAATCTTAGTTCCTTAAGTGGAGGATTCAAAGATTCGTTTCAAAGAAGAGGTAATATCCATTACCGATCTTTTCAATTTCATTCTTCTTCAACTTCTTCTTCTTTAGTTGTTTGATGACAAAATAATAACATCAGTATTAATTACATACTGATATGTTATTATAAATATGAAACAACCCTAATTTACCTTCTATCCATCCTACGGAAAAATGAAATCACCGCGCGTGCGTACGTACGGAATACCGTCTCCACGCCGTGGTGTAATATATTTTCCACCACCACCTTATAGGATGGGTATAATGGTGTAATGAGTAACTATATATGATTATTATAAAGTGACATTGATTCTGAAATAGTCTACATACACTTCAACACAATTCCACGACCATGGGAACGATATCATCGCTCGTGCGTACGTACGGACTACCGTCTCCACGACGCGATGAGATTCATTCTCAATGATTAACCATTCATGAATGATTATAAAGTATATATAATAATTACTAATGAAATATATGACATAATAATGATACTGTATTTATGTAAATTTATATGTATGTCATCTACTTAATTCCATTCACTTCAATAAGGAAACGAAAACAGCGTTCATGCGTACGTACGGACTACCGTCTCCATGAACGGTGTATTTCATTCCATTTATCGATATATTATATATATAAATATATGTTATTAATATATATATTATATACAAATCATGTTTTACATTCTGGATATAAGTAATCATGATCCAAGTAATCATATTAATAATTACAAGTTAAAAACACGAACGACAAATGAGACGATTTTACCCAAAATGCTACTTTAACATTAATTTACAAAAGAACGGGTAATATAAAGTCATAAGTGGACCATAAATGATATAATAACAATTAATAGGATTCTGGAATAAGTTAATTACATGATTTAAATCATTATACAGGAGGTTCGGACACTTACAAAGCAAGTCGGACCTAAGGTAAGGGAAATGTCACAATCTCATTTTTATCCGAGATTGTTTATACTTTGGTACTTACTAGGGTGTATTTTATCATCCACATCCATGTTTCCTCGATATGTAATATTATTTCTATCCTCCTAAAATTTTTTAAATCCAATTTTACCCTTCGGTGAGTTTTTAGTAAATGATATGAAAGGAATCTTTTGTCGTTTTTCGTACGAGGTACTTTTTGACTTTTCCGACAAAAGTACGAGAAGAATGTTTTTTTTACTTATACGGCATGAATGGATTTTTAAAACATTATTTCCAAGAAGATTCCTTTACAAGTTTTCACGTTTATTTTTAATCAACTTCTTTTAGTTTAAAGTTTTATGACATTTTAAGAAAGGAAAGATGTTTTTAAAGAAGAAAGGATATTTTCCTCAAGAATTCATTTCAAGTGTTTCATCAAAATTATCTTCCATCTAAGATAATAAACAGTTCGGTTTTTATCCCTATTATTACATTGATTTGATTATGTTGTGATGTAATTATTTTTATGAATTCCTTTATCTTATATGAATTGTTTTATGATGTCACGATGTTTAAGATTCCCATTTTTATTACATGGGTTATGAAATGATGTATGATTTATGATTTTGTGGCACACATAAGAATGGTATCATTATGAGATGGGTGGGACCTATATCTCCCTCCAATGCATTGGGTAAAGATTTTATATCTCATGAGATAGACATGGATGGAACGGTAGGTTATACCGGTTCAGTGAAACAGGACTGAAACGAGGGTGACTCGGTTCAGAAAGGGACTTTTTCCACTAAGATAGTCTTTGAAATGAGTCTTGACTAACAAGAAATGATTCTCTATGATTACGTGTGTATGCCACAAAGTTTCATGTTTTATGTTATGATTATTGTGATTACATTTCACTGCCATGATTTATCCCATGTTATGAAATTATGCTCTCTTTTGCAGGTTATGATTTCCAAAATGTTATGTTCTTATGAATATGATGTGATTGATATTTATTTTGTTTACCCTTACTGAGCATTTGAGCTCACCCTTCTATGATTTATTTTCCCTAGGATATAAATAAAGGTTTTAGGTAAAAAAAGAAGATCTTTATGGGAGATTTTGAAGATCTTTCACCATGTTTAGAAGATTATATTCCGAGTTTCCAAAGACACTAAACTATTACGGTCCTTGTGTGTCTGTTTTTGTTATGTATTAAGTATTCCGCAAAAGTAATGTAATGTCCATGTACGTCTAGCTTCAGGTCTCTATAGTTGGTATCAGAGGAAAGGTTTAGTCAACCTTTGGAAACTAGGATGCGAAAACGTTAGTGAGATCCCTAGATACATTTCTAAGGTATGTCTAGGGATGTCCCTAAGGATAAGTATACGTATAAATTATAGTCCTAGAATTGCGCTAACGATCTTAGAATTTAACCTAAGAAGTTAGATATTGAGGATACTCCCCCTTTATAATGTTGTTTTCCCTATCATGATTTTTGCCTCTCACACTATTCTTTTTGGGTTTTAGAAAATGGTTGGAAACAAGATGATTCACGATAATGGAGGATATGATGGACAATGGAATGATATTCTTCATGGGAAACCAAATGAAATGGGATTTGGAAGTCCAAACATCATTATTATGCCGAATCATAAATCTCATAATATGATCAATAAAGTAAAATTTGGTAATTTTCCTGACTTAGCTAATAAGAGAAATATGGAGTTTCATGATGATCATAGAGGAAAGAAAGTTCAATTTCCCCTATGTAAATCATGTGGGAAGAGGCATCAAGGAGAATGTTTCAATGGAACTGGAAGATGCTTTGGGTGTGGAAACGAAAGACACAAAGCCAGTAAGTGCAAAGGAAAAGGATAAGTTAACACCAGGGATGAGGATAATGGTATTGCTACGACATCAACAATGGTTAAAGGTTTTAAATGTGGAATTTACGGGCATTATGCAAACCAATGCCCTAAGGGAAATTCTGATGAAGAGAATCAGTATGGTCGTATGGGTAGTATTTATGTTGATGATGATGATGAGACAACAAATGATATGTGAGATGAAAGAATTGTTGAAGCTCGGTCAATGGTTTAAGAATTTAGTGGAATGATGACATGTTTATCATGTGTAATGTTGTATAAGTAATCTCATGGTACTATGGAATAAAGAGACATCTAAGGATTATTACACTGTTGTCTTTCCTTGAGTTTTGAAAGTGTATGATTAATGGTTCTTGTATCCATGAAAGGTTATTCAGATATTTTTGGAATGTAGATGATATGCGCATAATGAATGGATAAGACGATAATGAGATGTTTGATTGTATTCATGAGATCATGATTGATATAAAGACTAAGTGATATAATGGTTTGAGTATAAATAATTTTGAGGATTTTGGTATGTGGAAGGTGTTAACTTTTAACTGCATTCATGTTTTCACTAAGGTTCAATGGGTATTCAATAGAATACATGATTAAGGACTTTGAATGTTTGGAATTTTACCAACAAGATATATCTTATGATATATGGGGGATAAATGATGGAATTCACGTGATTGTTCTGTGACATTTCATGTAATCATTTTATTTATACTATGAGCTTGGACCGAAGTATTTTAGATAAGCCTAAAGATTAGAATGGATTATGTTGGACATAAGTTAGGATAAAACGTTTTTCGATATTATCAATGGGATGTTATAGTAATATAGCTTTAGAAAAAGGAAAACCTGCAGGACGGGCGGCAGCCCATCGCGTCGGACAAGGCTGTGGGAATCGATCACACAACCGAAGTGCGACTGGCCTTTATCACCTACCACTGTCCTACAGGAAGTCCCTGTATAGTAGAAACTAGTTTTATTATATTAAGCAGTATGATATATGAAGTATAAGTCCATTTTAGGAACCATATATGATTAATATCACTATATAATGACTTATGTATATTTAATAACTTTTGCTAACCTTTTATTTGAGACAGATGGAATGACCCGTCATTCTATCACATGATCTGCTAACACTTCACTAATAACAAATTCAACTTCATTTATTTAAGATATGAAATGGAAATTGTTCAAGGCACAAACAACAGTGAGATTGTACCAAAATAAAGTAAGTATTTATTCTAATTCAAATTCTTCAACTTTAGGGAAACGATCTTGAAAACCAAAAATTTAGTCCCAGTACTCTTATATCTGATTAATCAAACGGTACCTTAGATCATCACAAATTTATGGATTTGTGATTTTTGGCTTTTCCATAGCCATGTTCTCTACCACTCTCCATCAGAACATGATGGTTAGATTTTTCTTCCATATCCATATTTTCACCTATGTGGAAACCCAGTGATTAGTTTATTTGGGTAATCGTTACATTTCATACTTTAGTTTTTAAAGCCATGTTTTGGTATTCCTTTTTACGATGTGGGTTTATCAAAGAAAATTTCGAATAGTAAACCATTTATAACCCCGATGAATTTTGGGGGCGAAATTCATTTTAAGGGGGGTAGAATGTAACACCCCGAGATTTTATGAAAAATATTCTTTTTAATTTCATTAATGTCTTTTGTTGTACGCTACCCCAAAAGGAGCTTACACAACATGCATCCTTGACTTGACTTTCATTACACGCAATCACGAACTTCCTTGATAGCGTGTGTAGTACGCAATACCGAGTTTTACTAAACAACGATATGCTATTAAAATATTATTAAAACTAGTCGTTATGAATAGTAATAACTACTTTTTGAAATTTTGTAAATTCTATTTTTCAAAATGGACTTCATTTCTGGATTCGGAATATCGAAATTAGCTTAGGGTGAAATTTTGGTACTTTTCGGATAACTTTCTTATTCTGATGAATAGTGAAAATTACTAAATTTTAATTAAAAACAACTTTTTTAATAGAAATAATTAATAGTGATAAATTATTAATTTGAGTGATTTTAAAGTATATTTAGAATATATTTTTACAATTTAATACAATGTTGGTCATTGGATGTAATTTCACATTTAAACCAGTTATAAACTAGTGTCAATATTTTGATAGTTATTATCTCTTAAAAACACGCTATTTGTTTTGGCGACGAGAATTAATTTTTAAATTAGTTAATGCAACTAATATGTTTTAGATTTGGTAAAATAGGCATCATTTTTGAGTTCATAATATCAAATATAGCTTAGGCCTAATTTTTGGTATTTTTCTGAAAACTTTCAATTTGTGATGAATAGTGAAACCACTAAGTGGTAGTTATAAAAGCTGAATTGTTCATAAAACTTAATTTTACCGCTTTTGTGAGTGGAATTTAGAAAATCCGAGAGACACCGTTAATATCAAGGACTAAAATGTGGTTCAATGAGATGAAAATAATTTTTGGTGAATAGTAACTTTTTTAATTTTATTTACCACGGTTAAAAGTAAATAGGGTAATTAATGGTAGAAATGATATTATTATTACCATAACACATGTCTTAATTCTATTGGACATGTTTAATTCGACCAAAAACAAACTTAGGAATAACATATGACCATTTAGGCCCACTTGGATTAGATTAGGACATTTATTATTAATTTATTTAAAGAAGGGTTAAAAGAGTTAAAATCAAAGTTTATTTACTAAAACATTTTTAATATGGGGTTATACATACGATAAATTAGACTATAAATATTAATTAGAAAGATAAAAATATTTCCTACATAATGGTATTTTATTTGTAATTTTTAGACATTATATAATTTAATTTATTTATGACACAATGATGATGCAGTAATTATTTTATTAATGAAATATTGACATAATTGATGTTATAAACACCAAAATAAATGTAATTTGAGACTTTTTATGAATTCCACTAATTTTCTAGGTTACTCTGATATATTAGTGTTGATTTAATCAACTTGTTTCGAACATATAATTCTGTTATGACTTTCACAAAAATCATATATCAAATAGTGTCAAAATTGACACAAAATAGTTTTTAAATCAAATATTATATTATTAATTGTTATTTTATTCCTAAAAATCTACAGTTCGGCCAAATGACTTAGATAAGGATATATATATTAATTATAAACAATTTGGGGTTCGTTTTTCATGTTATAGTAAGTGTATTAACCATATAGTGTAAGAAAACAAAAAGACACGGTAAAAGTTAAATTATTTAACTTAGAGTTAAATCTAATTGATAAGGTTAAAATAATAAACTAAACTTGTCTAAATCCTATTGGTTGATAGGATTTCGACCCATCCCCGCTTTAACTTCGAAATAGGACCCTTTGTAACCATTATAAACCGAATTTGACTTTAATATAAAATAATATTTTGAGATATTCCTAAGGTGCCCCTCTCCTCCCTTATAAAAGGACACCTCCTCCCCCTCCTCCTCACACCAATTTGAGCACTCAAGCTCGTCCAAACCCTGCCAAAATCCCCTCTCCACTTCCCTAGAATAATCCTAGAGGTCCTGGTATTCTTCAAATACCAATCTTAGTTCCCCAAGTGGAGGATTCAACGATTCGTTTCAAAGAAGAGGTAATATCCATTACCGATCTTTTCAATTTCTTTCTTCTTCAACTTCTTCTTATTTAGTTGTTTCATGAAAAAGTAATAACATCAGTATTACTTACATACTGATATGTTATTATAAATATGAAACAACCCTAATTCACCTTCTATCCATCCTACGGAAAAATGAAATCACCGCGCGTGCGTACGTACGGAATACCGTCTCCACGCCGTTGTGTAATCTATTTTCCACCACCACCTTATAGGATGGGTATAATGGTGTACTGAGTAACTATATATAATTATTATAATGTGACATTGATACTGAAATAGTCTACATATACTTCAAAACAATTCCACGACCATGGGAACGATATCATCGCTCGTGCGTACGTACGGACTACCGTCTCCACGACGCGATGAGATTCATTCTCAATGATTAACCATTCATGAATGATTATAAAGTATATATAATAAGTACTAATGAAATATATGACATAATAATGATACTGGATTTATGTAAATTTATATGTATGTCATCTACTTAATTCCATTCACTTCAATAAGGAAACGAAAACAGCGTTCATGCGTACGTACGGACTACCGTGTCCATGAACGGTGTATTTCATTCCATTTATCGATATATTATATATATATATATCTTCTGAATATATATATTATATATAAATCATGTTTTACATTCTGGATATAAGTAATCATGATCCAAGTAATCATATTAATAATTACAAGTTAAAAACACGAACGACAAATGAGACGATTTTACCCAAAATGCTACTTTAACATGAATTTACAAAAGAACGGGTAATATAAAGTCATAAGTGGACCATATATGATATAATAACAATGAATATGATTCGGGAATAATTCAATAACATGATTTAAATCATTATACAGGAGGTTCGGATACTTACAAAGCAAGTCGGACCTAAGGTAAGGGAAATGTCACAATCTCCTTTTTATCCGAGATTGTTTATACTTTGGTATTTACTGGGGTGTATTTTATCATCCACATCCATGTTTCCTAGATATGTAATATTATTTCCATCCACATACAATTGTTTAAATCCAATTTTACACTTCGGTGAGTTTTTAGTAAAAGATATGAAAGGAATCTTTTGTCGTTTTTCGTACGATGTAATTTTTGACTTTTCCGACAAAAGTATGAGAAGAATGTTTTTTTAACTTATACGATATGAATGGATTTTTAAAACATTATTTCCAAGAAGCTTAATTTACATGTTTTAAAGTTTATTTTTCATCAACTTCTTTTATTTTAAATTTTTATGACATTTTAAGAAAGGAAAAATGTTTTTAAAGAAGAAAGGATATTTTCCTTAAGAATTCATTTCAAGTGTTTTATCAAAATTATCTTCCATCTAAGATAATAAAGGGTTCTATTTTTATCCTAATTATTAAATTGATTTGATTATGTTGTGATGGAATTATTTTTATGACTTCCTTTATCTTATATGAATTGTTTTATGATGTCACGATGTTTAAGATTCCATTTTTTATTACATGGGTTATGAAATGATGTATGATTTATGATTTTGTGGCACACATAAGAATGGTTTCATTATGAGATGGGTGGGACATATGTCTCCCTCCAATGCATTGGGTAAAGATTTTATATCTCATGAGATAGACATGGCTGGAACGGTAGGTTATACCGGTTCAGTGAAACAGGACTGAAACGATGGTGACTCGGTTCAGAAAGGGACTTTTTCCACTAAGATAGTCTTGGAAATGAGTCTTGACTAACAAGAAATGATTCTCTATGATTCTGTGTGTATGCCAAACAGTTTCATGTTTTATGTTATGATTATTGTGATTACATTTCACTGCCATGATTTATCCCATGTTATGAAATTATGCTCTCTTTTGCAAGTTAAGATTCCCAAAATGTTATATTCTTATGAATATGATGTGATTGATATATATTTTGTTTACCATTACTGAGCATTTGAGCTCACCCTTTTATGTTTTCTTTTCCCCAGGATATAAAGAAAGGTTTTAGGTAAAAAAAAGGAAGATCTTTATGGGAGATGTTGAAGATCTTTCACCACGTTTAGAAGATTATATTCCGAGTTTCCAAAGACACTAAACTATTACGGTCCTTGTGTGTCTGTTTTTGTTATGTATTAAGTATTCCGCAAAAGTAATGTAATGTCCATGTACGTCTAGCTTCGGGTCTCTACAGTTGGTATCAGAGGAAAGGTTTAGTCAACCTTTGGAAACTAGGATGCCAAAACGTTAGTGAGATCCCTAGATACATTTCTAAGGTATGTCTAGGGATGTCCCTAAGGATAAGTATACGTATAGGTTATAGTCCTAGAATTGCGCTAACGATCTTAGAATTTAACCTAAGAAGTTAGATATTGAGGATACTCCCCCTTTATAATGTTGTTTTCCCTAGCATGATTTTTGCCTCTCACACTATTCTTTTTGGGTTTTAGAATATGGTTGTAAACAAGATGATTCATGATAATGGAGGATATGATGGAAAATAGAATGATATTCTTCATGAGAAACCAAATGAAATGGGATTTGGAAGTCCAAACATCATTATTATGCCGAATCAGAAATCTCATAATATGATAAATAAAGTAAAATTTGGTAATTTTCATGACTCGGGTAATAAGAGAAAGATGGAGTTTCATGATGATCATAGAGGAATGAAAGTTCAATTTCCCCTATGTAAATCATGTGGGAAGAGGCATCAAGGAGAATGTTTCAAAGGAACTAGAAGATGCTTTGGGTGTGGAAAAGAAGGACACAAAGCCAGTAAGTGCAAAGGAAAAGGATCAGTTAACACCAGGGATGAGGATAATGGTATTGCTATGACATCAACAATGGTTAAATGTTTTAAATGTGGAATTTACGGGCATTATGCAAACCAATGCCCTAAGTGAAAGTCTGATGAAGAGAATCAGTATGGTCGTATGGGTAGTATTTATGTTGATGATGATGATGAGACTACAAATGATATGTGAGATGAAAGAATTGTTGAAGCTCGGTCAATGGTTTAAGAATATAGTGGAATGATGACATGTTTATCATGTGTAATGTTGTATAAGTAATCTCATGGTACTATGGAATAAAGATACATCTAAGGATTGTTACACTGTTGTCTTTCCTTGAGTTTTGAAAGTGTATGATTAATGGTTCCAGTATCCATGAAAGGTTATTCATATATTTTTGGAATGTAGATGATATGCGCATAATGAAGGGATAAGACGATAATGGGATGTTTGATTGTATTCATGAGCTCATGATTGATATAAAGACTAAGTGATATAATGGTTTGAGTATAAATAATTTTGAGGATTTTGGTATGTGGAAGGTGTTAACTTTTAACTGCATTCATGTTTTCACTAAGGTTCAATGGGTATTCAAGAGAATACATGATTAAGGACTTTGAATGTTTGGAATTTCACCAACAAGATATATCTTATGATATATGGGGTATAAATGATGGAATTCACGTGATTGTTCTGTGACATTTCATGTAATCATTTTCTTTATACTATGAGCTTGGACCGAAGTATTTTAGATAAGCCTAATGATTAGAATGGATTATGTTGGACATAAGTTAGGATAAAACGTTTTTCGATATTATTGATGGGATGTTATAGTAATATAGCTTTAGAAAAAGGACAACCTGCAGGACGGGCGGCATCCCATCGCGTCGGACAAGGCTGTGGGAATCGAACCCACAACCGAAGTGCGACTGGCCTTTATCACCTACAACTGGCCTACAGGAAGTCCCTGTTTCGTAGAAACTAGTTTTATTATATTAAGCAGTATGATATATGAAGTATTAGTCCATTTTAGGAACCATATATTATTAATCACACTATAGAATGACTTATGTATATTTAATAACTTTTGCTAACCTTTTGTTTGAGACATATGGAATGACTCGTCATTCTATCACATGATCTGCTAACACTTCACGAATAACAAATTCAACTTCATTTATTTAAGAGATGAAGTGGAAATTGTTCAAGGCACGAACAACAGTGAGATTGTACCAAAATAAAGTAAGTATTTATTCTAATTCAAATTCGTCAACTTTAGGGAAACGATCTTGAAAACCAAAAATGATGTCCCAGTGCTCTTATATCTGATTAATCAGATGGTACCATAGATCATCACAAATTTATGGATTTTTGATTATTGGCTTTTCCATATCCATGTTCTCTACCACTCTCCATCAGAACACGATGGTTAGATTTTTCTTCCATATCCATATTTTCACCTATGTGGAAACCCAGTGATTAGTTTATTTGGGTAATCGTTATATTTCATATTTTAGTTTTTAAATCCTTGTTTTGGTATTCCTTTTTACGATATGGGTTTATCAAAGAAAATTTCGAATAGTAAACCATTTATAACCCCAACGAATTTCGAGGGCGAAATTCATTTTAAGGGGGGTAGAATGTAACACCCCGAGATTTTATGAAAAATATTCTTTTTAATTTCATTAATGTCTTGTGTTGTACGCTACACCAAAAGGAGCTTGCACAACACGCATCCTTGACTTGCCTTTCATTACACGCAATCACGACCTTCCTTGATAGCGTGTGTAGTACGCAATACCGAGTTTTACTAAACAACGATATGCTATTAAAATATTATTAAAACTAGCCGTTATGAATAGTAATAACCACTTTTTGAAATTTTGTAAATTCTATTTTTAAAAATGGACTTCATTTTTGGATTCGGAATATCGAAATTAGATTAGGGTGAAATTTAGGTACTTTTCGGATAACTTTCATATTCTGATGAATAGTGAAAATTACTAAATTTTAATTAAAAACAACTTTTTTTAATAGAAATAATTAATAGTGATAAATTATTAATTTGAGTGGTTTTAAATTATATTTAGAATATAATTTTACAATTTAAAACAATTTTGGTCACTGGATGTAATTTCACATTTAAACCAGTTATAAACTAGTGTCAATCTTTTGATAGTTATTATCTCTTAAAAACACGCTATTTATTTTGGCGACGAGAATTAATTTTTAAATTAGTTAATGCAACTGATATGTTTTGAATTTGGTAAAATAGACATCATTTTTTGGTTTATAATATCAAATATAGCTTAGGCCTAATTTTTGGTATTTTTCTGAAAACTTTCAATTTTCGATGAATAGTGAAACCACTAAGTGGTAGTTAAAAAAACTGAATTGTTCATAAAACATAATTTTACCGCTTCTGTGAGTGGAATTTAGAAAATCCGAGAGACACGGTTAATATCAAGGACTAAAATGTGGTTCAATGAGATGAAAATAATTTTTGGTGAATAGTAACTTTTTAGTTTTATTTACCACGGTTAAAAGTAAATAGGGTAATTAAGGGTAGAAATGATATTATTATTACGCTAACACATGTCTTAATTCTATTGGACAAGTGTAATTCTACCAAAAAAAACTTAGGAATAAAATAGGACCATTTAGGCCCACTTGGATTAGATTAGGACATTTATTATTAATTTATTTAAAGAAGGGTTAAAAGAGTTAAAATCAATGTTTATTTACTAAAACATTTTTAATATGGGGTTATACATAAGATAAATTCGACTATAAATATTCATTAGAAAGATAAAACGATTTTCTACATAATGGTATTTTATTTGTAATTTTTAGACATTAAATAATTTAATTTATTTATGACACAATGATGATGTAGTAATTATCTTATTAACGAAATATTGACATAATTGATGTTATAAACACCAAAATAAATGTAATTTGATACTTTTTATGAATTAAACCACTTTTATAGGTTCCTATGATATATTAGTGTTGATTTAATCAACTTGGTTAGAACATATAATTCTTTTATGACTTTCACAAAAATCATATATCAAATAGTGTCAAAATTGACACAAAATAGTTTTTAAATCAAATATTATATTATTAATTTTTATATTATTCCTAAAAATCTAAGGTTCGGCTAAATGACTTAGATATGGATATATATATTAATAATAAACAATTTTGGGTTCGTTTGGCATGTTATAGTAAGTGTATTAACCATATAGTGTAAGAAAACAAAAAGACACGGTAAAAGATAAATTATTTAACTTTGAGTTAAATCTAATTGATAAGATTAAAATAATAACCTAAACTTGTCTAAATCCTATTTGTTGATAGGCTTTCGACCCATACCCACTTTATCTTCTAAATAAGACCCTTGGGAACCATTATAAACCGATTTTGACATTAATATAAAATAATATTTTGAGATATTCCTAAGGTGCCCCTCTCCTCCCTTATAAAAGGACACCTCCTCCCCCTCCTCCTCACACCAATTTGAGCACTCAATATCGGCCAACCCCTGCAAAAATCCCTTCTCCACTTCCATAGAATAATCTTAGAGGTCCTGGTCTTCTTCAAAGACCAATCTTAGTTCCCTATGTGGAGGATTCAAAGATTCGTTTCAAAGAAGAGGTAATATCCATTACCGATCTTTTCAATTTCTTTCTTCCTCAACTTGTTCTTCTTTAGTTGTTTCATGACAAGGTAATAACATAATTATTAATTACATACTGATATGGTATTATAAATATGAAACAACCCTAATTCACCTTATATCCATCCTACGGAAAAATGAAATCACCGCGCGTGCGTACGTACGGAATATCGTCTCCACGCCATGGTGTAATCTATTTTCCACCACCACCTTATAGGATGGGTATAATTGTGTAATGAGTAACTATATATGATTATTATAAAGTGACATTGATACTGAAATAGTCTACATACACTTCAACACAATTCCACGACCATGGAAACGATATCATCGCTCGTGCATACGTACGGACTAACGTCTCCACGACGCGATGAGATTCATTCTCAATGATTAACCATTCATGAATGATTATAAAGTATATATAATAAGTACTAATGAAATATATGACATAATAATGATACTGTATTTATGTAAATTTATATGTATGTCATCTACTTAATTCCATTCACTTCAATAAAGAAACGAAAACAGCGTTCATGCGTACGTACGAACTACCGTCTCCATGAACGGTGTATTTCATTCCATTTATCGATATTATATATATATATATATATATATATTCTGATTATATATATTATATATAAATCATGTTCTAAATTCTGGATATAAGTAATCATGATCCAAATTATCATATTGATAATTACAAGTTAAAAACACGAACGACAAATGAGACGATTTTACCAAAAATGCTACTTTAACATGAATTTACAAAAGAACGGGTAATATAAAGTCATAAGTGGACCATATATGATATAATAACAATGAATATGATTCTGTAATAAGTCAATAACATGATTTAAATAATTATACAGGAGGTTCGGACACTTACAAAGCAAGTCGGACCTATGGTAAGGGAAATGTCACAATCTCATTTTTATCCGAGATTGTTTATACTTTGGTATTTAATGGGTTGTATTTTATCATCCACAACCATGTTTCCTCGATATGTAATATTATTTCCATCCTCCTACAATTGTTTAAATATAATTTTACCCTTCGGTGAGTTTTTAGTAAAAGATATGAATGGAATCTTTTGTCGTTTTTCGTACGAGGTACTTTTTGACTTTTCCGACAAAAGTATGAGAAGAATGTTTTTTTAACTTATACGGCATTAATGGATTTTTAAAACATTATTTCCAAGATGATTCCTTTACAAGTTTTCAAGTTTATTTTTAATAAACTTATTTTAGTTTAGTGTTTTATGACATGTTAAGAAAGGAAAAATGTTTTTAAAGAAGAAAGGATATTTTCCTCAAGAATTCATTTCAAGTGTTTTATCAAAATTATCTTCCATCAAAGATAATAAAGGGTTCTGTTTTTATCCCTATTATTACATTGATTTGATTATGTTGTGATGGAATTATTTTTATGAATTCTTTTATCTTATATGAATTGTTTTATGATGTCACGATGTTTAAGATTCCCATTTTTATTACATGGGTTATGAAATTATGTATGATTTATGATTTTGTGGCACACATAAGAATGGTATCATTATGAGATGGGTGGGACCTATATCTCCCTCCAATGCATTGGGTAAAGATTCTATATCTCATGAGATAGACATGGCTGGAACGGTAGGTTATACCTTTTCATTGAAACAGGACTGAAACGAGGGTGACTCGGTTCAGAAAGGGACTTTGCCCACTAAGATAGTCTTGTAAATGAGTCTTGACTAACAAGAAATGATTCTCTATGATTATGTGTCTATGACACAAAGTTTCATGTTTTATGTTATGATTATTGTGATTACATTTCACTTCCATGATTTATCCCATGTTATGAAATTTTTCTCTCTTTTGCAGGTTAAGATTTCCAAAATGTTATGTTCTTATGAATATGATGTGATTGATATTTCTTTTGTTTACCCTTACTGAGAATTTGAGCTCACCCTTTTATGTTTTCTTTTTCCCAGGATATAAATAAAGGTTTTAGGTAAAAAAATGAAGATCTTTATGGGAGATGTTGAAGATCTTTCACCACGTTTAGAAGATTATATTCCGAGTTTCCATAGACACTAAACTATTACGGTCCTTGTGTGTATGTTTTTGTTATGTATTAAGTATTCCGAAAAAGTAATGTAATGTCCATGTACGTCTAGCTTCGGGTCTCTACAGTTGGTATCAGAGGAAAGGTTTAGTCAACCTTTGGAATCTAGGATGCGAAAACGTTAGTGAGATCCCTAGATACATTTCTAAGGTATGTCTAGGGATGTCCCTAAGGATAAGTATACGTATAGGTTATAGTCCTAGAATTGCGCTAACGATCTTATAGTTTTACCTAAGAAGTTAGATATTGAGGATACTCCCCCTTTATAATGTTGTTTTCCCTATCATGATTTTTGCCTCTCACACTATTCTTTTTGGGTTTTAGAAAATGGTTGGAAACAAGATGATTCATGATAATGGAGGATATGATGGACAATGGAATGATATTCTTCATGATCAACCAAATGAAATGGGATTTGGAAGTCCAAACATCATTATTATGCCGAATCAGAAATATCATAATATGATCAATAAAGTAAAATTTGGTAATTTTCATGACTCGGCTAATAAGAGAAAGATGGAGTTTCATGATTATCATAGAGGAAAGAAAGTTCAATTTCCCCTATGTAAATCATGTGGGAAGAGGCATCAAGGAGAATGTTTCAAAGGAACTGGAAGATGCTTTGGGTGTGGAAAAGAAAGACACAAAGCCAGTAAGTGCAAAGGAAAAGGATCAGTTAACACCAGGGATGAGGATAATGGTATTTCTACGACATCAACAATGGTTAAATGTTTTAAATGTGGAATTTACGGGCATTATTCAAACCATTGCCCTAAGGGAATGTCTGATGAAGAGAATCAGAATGGTCATATGGGTAGTATTTATGTTGATGATGATGATGAGACTACAAATGATATGTGACATAAAAGAATTGTTGATGCTCGGTCAATGGTTTAAGAATGTAGTGGAATGATGACATGTTTATCATGTGTAATGTTGTATAAGTAATCTCATGGTACTATGGAATAAAGAGACATCTAGGGATTGTTACACTGTTGTCTTTCCTTGAGTTTTGAAAGTGTATGATTAATGGTTCCAGTAGCCATGAAAGGTTATTCAGATATTTTTGGAATGTAGATGATATGCGCATAATGAAGGGATAAGATGATAATGAGATGTTTGATTGTATTCATGAGCTCATGATTGATATAAAGACTAAGTAATATAATGGTTTGAGTATAAATAAATTTTGATGATTTTGGTATGTGGAAGGTGTTAACTTTTAACTGCATTCATGTTTTCACTACGGTTCAATGGGTATTCAAGAGAATACATGATTAAGGACTTTGAATGTTTGGAATTTGACCAACAAGATATATCTTATGATATATGGGGGATAAATTATGGAATTCACATGATTGTTCTGTGACATTTCATTTAATCATTTTCTTTATTCTATGAGCTTGGACCGAAGTATTTTAGATAAGCCTAAAGATTAGAATGGATTATGTTGGACATAAGTTAGGATAAAATGTTTTTCGATATTATTGATGGGATGTTATAGTAATATAGCTTTAGAAAAAGGACAACCTGCAGGACGGGCGGTAGCCCATCGCGTCGGACAAGGCTGTGGGAATCGAACCCACAACCGAAGTGCGACTGGCCTTTATCACCTACCACTGGCCTACAGGAAGTCCCTGTTTAGTAGAAACTAGTTTTATTATATTAAGCAGTATGATATATGAAGTATAAGTCCATTTTAGGAACCATATATGATTAATCTCACTATAGAATGACTTATGTATATTTAATAACTTTTGCTAACCTTTTGTTTGAGACAGATGGAATGACCCGTCATTCTATCACATGATCTGCTAACACTTCACGAATAACAAATTCAACTTCATTTATTTAAGAGATGAAGTGGAAATTGTTCAAGGCACGAACAACAATGAGATTGTACCAAAATAAAGTAAGTATTTATTCTAATTCAAATTCTTCAACTTTAGGGAAACGATCTTGAAAACCAAAAATGTTGTCCCAGTGCTCTTATATCTGATTAATCAGATGGTACCTGAGATCATCACAAATTTATGGATTTGTGATTGTTGGATTTTCCATAGCCATGTTCTCTACCACTCTTCATCAGAACATGATGGTTAGATTTTTCTTCCATATCCATATTTTCACCTATGTGGAAACCCAGTGATTAGTTTATTTGGGTAATCGTTACATTTCATACTTTAGTTTTTAAAGCCATGTTTTGGTATTCCTTTTTACGACTTGGGTTTATCAAAGAAAATTTCGAATAGTAAACCATTTATAACCCCGACGAATTTCGAGGGCAAAATTCATTTTAAGGGGGTAGAATGTAACACCCCGAGATTTTATGAAAAATATTCTTTTTAATTTCATTAGTGTCTTGTGTTGTACGCTACACCAAAAGTACCTTTCACAACACGCATCCTTTACTTGCCTTTCATTACACGCAATCACGACCTTCCTTGATAGCGTGTGTAGTACGCAATATCGAGTTTTACTAAACAACGATATGCTATTAAAATATTATTAAAACTAGCCGTTATGAATAGTAATAACCACTTTTTGAAATTTTGTAAATTCTATTTTTCAAAATGGACTTCATATTTGGATTTGGAATATCGAAATTAGCTTAGGGTGAAATTTTGGTACTTTTCGGATAACTTTCTTATTCTGATGAATAGTGAAAATTACTAAATTTTAATTATAAACAACTTTTTTAATAGAAATAATTAATTGTGATAAATTATTAATTTGAGTGGTTTTAGTGTATATTTATAATATATTTTTACAATTTAATACAATGTTGGTCATTGGATGTATTTTCACATTTAAACCAGTTATAAACTAGTGTCAATCATTTGATAGTTATTATCTCTTAAAAACACGCTATTTGTTTTGGCGACGAGAATTAATTTTTAAATTAGTTAATGCAACTTATATGTTTTGAATTTGGTAAAATAGACATCATTTTTGAGTTCATAATATCAAATATAGCTTAGGCCTAAATTTTGGTATTTTTCGGAAAACTTTCAATTTTCGATGAATAGTGAAACCACTAAGTGGTAGTTAAAAAAACTGAATTGTTCATAAAACATAATTTTACCGCTTTTGTGAGTGGAATTTCGAAAAACCGAGAGACATGGTTAATATCAAGGACTATAACGTGGTTCAATGAGATGAAAATAATTTTTGGTGAATAGTAACTTTTTAGTTTTATTTACAACTGTTAAAAGTAAATAGGGTAATTAAGGGTAGAAATGATATTATTATTACCCTAACACATGTCTTAATTCTATTGGACAAGTGTAATTCGACCAAAAACAAAATTAGGAATAACATATGACCATTTAGGCCCACTTGGATTAGATTAGGACATTTATTATTAATTTATTTAAAGAAGGGTTAAAAGAGTTAAAATAAATGTTTATTTACTAAAACATTTTTAATATGGGGTTATACATAAGATAAATTCGACTATAAATATTCCTTATAAGGATAACAAGATTTCGTACATAATGGTATTTTATTTGTAATTTTTAGACATTATATAATTTAATTTATTTATGACACAATGATGATACAGTAATTATCTTATTAATGAAATATTGACATAATTGAAGTTATAATCACAAAAATAAATGTAATTTGAGACTTTTTATGAATTCCACTAATTTTCTAGGTTACTATGATATATTAGTGTTGATTTAATCAACTTTGTTCGAACATATAATTCTGTTATGACTTTAAAAAAAATCATATATCAAATAGTGTCAAAATTGACACAAAATAGTTTTTAAATAAAATATTATATTATTAACTGTTATTTTATTCCTAAAAATCTAAGGTTCTGCCAAATGACTTATATAAGGATATATATATAACTAATAAACAATTTGGGGTTCGTTTGGCATGTTATAGTAAGTGTATTAACCATATAGTGTAAGAAAACAAAAAGACACGGTAAAAGTTAAATTATTTAGCTTAGAGTTAAATCTAATTGATAAGGTTAAAATAATAACCTAAACTTGTCTAAATCCTATTTGTTGATAGTATTTCGACCCATCCCTACTTTAGCTTCGAAATAAGACCCTTTGGAACCATTATAAACCGATTTTGACTTTAATATAAAATAATATTTTGAGATATTCCTAAGGTGCCCCTCTCCTCCCTTATAAAAGGACACCTCCTCCCCCTCCTCCTCACACCAATTTGAGAACTCAAGCTCGGACAACCCCTGAAAAAATCCCTTCTCCACTTCCCTAGAATAATCCTAGAGGTCCTGGTCTTCTTCAGAGACCAATCTTAGTTCCCTAAGTGGAGGATTCAAAGATTCGTTTCAAAGAAGAGGTAATATCCATTACCGATCTTTTAAATTTCTTTCTTCTTCAACTTCTTCTTCTTTAGTTGTTTCATGACAAAGTAATAACATCAGTATTACTTACATACTGATATGTTATTATAAAGATGAAACAACCCTAATTCACCTTCTATCCATCCTACGGAAAAATGAAATCACCGCGCGTGCGTACGTACGGAATACCGTCTCCACGCCGTGGTGTAATCTATTTTCCACCACCACCTTATAGGATGGGTATAATGGTGTAATGAGTAACTATATATGATTATTATAAATTGACATTTATACTGAAATAGTCTACATACACTTCAACACAATTCCACGAGCATGGGAACGATATCATCGCTCGTGCGTACGTACGGACTACCGTCTCCACGACGCGATGAGATTCATTCTCAATGATTAACCATTCATTAATGATTATAAAGTATATATAATAAGTACTAATGAAATATATGACATAATAATGATACTGGATTTATGTAAATTTATATGTATGTCATCTACTTAATTCCATTCACTTCAATAAGGAAACGAAAACAGCGTTCATGCGTACGTACGGACTACCGTCTCCATGAACGGTGTATTTCATTCCATTTATCAATATTATATATATATATATATATATTCTGAATATATATATTATATATAAATCATGTTTTACATTCTAGATATAATTAATCATGATCCAAGTAATCATATTAATAATTACAAGTTAAAAACACGAACAACAAATGAGACGATTTTATCCAAAATGCTACTTTAACATGAATTTACAAAAGAACGGGTAATATAAAGTCATAAGTGGACCATATATGATATAATAAAAATTAATATGATTCTGGAATAAGTCAATAACATGATTTAAATCATTATACAGGAGGTTCGGACACTTACAAAGCAAGTCGGACCTAAGGTAAGGGAAATGCCACAATCTCATTTTTATCCGAGATTGTTTATACTTTGGTATATACTGGGGTGTATTTTGTCCTCCACAACCATGTTTCCTCGATATGTAATATTATTTCCATCCTCCTACAATTTTTTAAATACAATTTTACCCTTCGGTGAGTTTTTAGTAAAAGATATGAATGGAATCTTTTGTCGTTTTTCGTACGAGGTACTTTTTGACTTTTCCGACAAAAGTACGAGAAGAATGTTTTTTTAACTTATACGGCATGAATGGATTTTTAAAACATTATTTCAAGAAGCTTACTTTATAAGTTTTCAAGTTTATTTTTAATCAAGTTCTTTTAGTTTAAATTTTTATGACATGTTAAGAAAGGAAAAATGTTTTTTAAGAAGAAAGGATATTTTTCTCAAGAATTCATTTCAAGTGTTTTATCAAAATTATCTTCCATCTAAGATAATAAAGGGTTCTGTTTTTATCCCTATTATTACATTGATTTGATTATGTTGTGATGGAATTATTTTTATGAATTCTTTTATCTTATATGAATTGTTTTATGATGTCACGATGTTTAAGATTCCCATTTTTATTACATGGGTTATGAAATGATGTATGATTTATGATTTTGTGGCACACATAAGAATGGTATCATTATGAGATGGGTGGGACCTATATCTCCCTCCAATGCATTGGGTAAGGATTTTATATCTCATGAGATAGACATGGCTGGAACGGTAGGTTATGCCGGTTCAGTGAAACCGGACTGAAACGAGGGTGACTCTGTTCAGAAAGGGACTTTGTCCACTAAGATAGTCTTGGAAATGAGTCTTGACTAACATGAAATGATTCTCTATGAATATGTGTGTATGCCACATAGTTTTATGTTTTATGTTATTATTATTGTGATTACATTTCACTGCCATGATTTATCCCATGTTATGAAATTATGCTCTCTTTTGCAGGTTAAGATTTCCAAAATATTATGTTCTTATGAATATGATGTGATTGATATTTCTTTTGTTTACCCTTACTGGGCATTTGAGCTCACCCTTTTATGTTTTCTTTTCCCCAGGATATAAAGAAATGTTTTAGGTAAAAAAAAGGAAGATCTTTATGGGAGATGTTTAAGATCTTTCACAACGTTTAGAAGATTATATTCCGAGTTTCCAAAGACACTAAACTATTGTGGTCCTTGTGTGTCTGTTTTTGTTATGTATTAAGTATTCCGCAAAAGTAATGTAATGTCCATGTACGTCTAGCTTCGGGTCTCTACATGCATACATGGTAATGCCTAAACTTTTTTAGGTTAAACCATCATTGCACTAAAGTCCCCTTTCACCCTTCACATGTACGAACCAAATTTGTACAAAGGGTAGTTGTAGAACTACGTGGACTTGATTCCCATCCTTATGGGATACATAGGAACATTTGAGTGTCCCTCGAATCCAGTCCCAAGTCTTTTGGGCCTAACCCCAAATTTCACTTTCAGTCCCTTAGCTAAAAAGTCCTCATGAAAACACACACTGTGTATTCATTATTATGGTCCAAACACTATGACCCTAAACTAAAATCTCTCATATGTTTGTCCTGCACGACGTTAAACTGCATTTCAAGAACTACGTATGGCTTGATTCTCATTCTTATGAGATACGTAGTGAAGTCCAAAATTTCCATTCAGGACCCAGCCACAACATGATTATGGTGATCATTGACCTATGTATCTCTATATACATTGGACAATACCCATCTTTACGTGTTATAATCCTAACCTTAAATATTTTCAGATCTTTATAACCCTTTTCATGACTACTAGTCAAAAAATGTCAAACTTCTGAGAATTATTTTTCCTGACTATGCAGCACGTGCCCATAGGTGGCCTTGCATAAACAGTCCACATAACAGACTTGTCAGCTAAATGATGCTATTTATTTGACCATGCAGCCAATGCCCTTAGGTGGCCCTGTTAATTTCAACCCCCTAACGTGTTTGTTAAATAATGGTAACTTCATTCTTGGGATGAATGCCTCTTTTGTCCTTATTTTTCTTAAACGACAGTATGTAGGGATCCGCAAAAAAAAAATAGCCATCCTTAACATATTTGTCCCATATCCTTTTTCATGATCTGAAAGTATTCAAGTCTATGGTTTATTCTTCTTCCCTACGTTTGGGTCAGACCTTCGTAGGAGTGATATTCATCCAGTTCTTCGATAATCTTGTCTGGAAATATCTTCTCCATATTCAAGTACCTCTTTCCATACAGCAAACTCTATACTTTAGAAGATTTGAATCTCCATAAACATTCACTGGCTTTTAGCACTAGGAAAGTAAATTTTGGAGAGTTCTTTTTGCCTGACTATGCAGCACGTGCCTATAGGTGACCTTGCATAAACAATCCACATAACAGACTTGTCAGCTGAAAGATGATATTTATTTGACCATGTAGCCAATGCCCTTAGGTGGCCATGCATAATTCAACCCCCTAACGGGTTTTGTTAAATAATAGTAACTTCATTCTTGGAAACTACTTCTTCTAATGCGTTTTAGCTCTTTTTCATATCATTCCTCAGATTCAAATATTCATAAGCCATAGTTTACATTTTTTCCCTCATACTTGAGTATGGTAATATGTTTTCAGTTAAATTGTCAAAGAATTGAATCAATTTTAATCCGTTTCGGTCAAAGCAATTTGGACCTTAAAAATTAGCATTTGTATGTCCGACATGCATGACTTTAAACTGCATGATTTCTTGTTTTTTCTTTTCACCTCAGAGTCAAATCCTCTTTTCTCACCGGATCCAACTCTGAGGGGGGACTTTTGTTGACGCTCCTTTCCATCACAGAGTCTAACAACTGAAAAAAGGGAAATATCTTAGTCCAAAGTGATTCATCATTTGAAGAAACATCAAAAATCGAAAAAGGGATGAACATGGAGAACATTGCCCATAGGTCGCGCAAGTTCCCTCATGGTCGCGCAAGTACACTTGCGCGCTGCCTAGTGGTCATGCAAGTCTACTTGCGCGACGCATTATGGTCGTGCAAGTGACTTGCGCGACCTAATTGATAACCGCCTGGTAACCGCTCGGGGTCTTCTTCTGCATATAAATAGACCCTGTGGGCCCCCCATTCGAGAGGATCTTTTTCCAGAAACTCGGATTTAAGCTCCCGATGCCCAAGTATCTTCTCAAAGCTTCCGGAACACTTCTAAGGTAATTTCTTACCTAGAACGGAAGATCTAATGAGAGGGAGTAAGGCCTAAGTGTTGAAATGCATCAACACTCGCGCGCCTAAGTGGTCACACTTGTGCGCCGCCTTTATTCCTTCGATAGAACTTGCGCGTCCCTTTTCTGGAAGAACATCAAGATGATTCTAAAGGGTTTAATAAAGAGTCGCTCAAGTATTTTAATGTTGGTTGAAAATCACGCAAGTACCCCACATGTCGCGCAAGTATACCTGCACGACCAATACTTGCGTGCCGCCGCAATACCTGTGCGCCTTCCAAGACTTGCACGCCCCTTCCTTTTTGGGTGCCTTTTCTGCCCATTTCACCCCTCTTAAACCATTTCACCTTTCCTATTCAAGATTCAGTCTTCAAGATACTCTTCAAATCCATTTATGGCATGATTTCTTGATTTGAATTCCTTATCTGAAAGGAATTCAGTGAAATATCTCTCAAAACCTAGTGATTTACACATCTTTATGTCACCAAAGATTGAGAGTTCATTCATTCAACCTCATCCTTTAAGATGAGAGAATCCTTAACCTAGGTCTCCTTTTTAGGAATAATCCCCAGTTATAAGTCCTTTAATCTGGGCATCTTCCTTAGGAGTAAGCCCCAAATTCTTAAAGTTCCCAAACTTGGGCATCCTCCTCAGGAGTAAGCCCCAAACCTTAATTCCTTAACTTGGGAATCCTCCTCAGGAGTAAGCCCCAATCATAATCCTTTAATATGGGCATCCTTCTTTGGAGTAAGCCCTGAGTCCCTTAATTTGGGCATCCTTCTTAGGAGTAATACCCGAGTCCCTTAATTTGGGCATCCTTCTTAGGAGTATGCCCCAATCTCAAATATGGGAATCCTCTTCAGGAGTAAGCCCCAAACCTTAACCCCTAACCTGGGATTCCTTTTCAGGAATAAGTCCCAGTTATAATCTTGGGCTTCTTTTTCAGGAATAATACCCAAGTCCCTTAACCTGGGGTTCCTTTTCAGGAATAAGTCCTAGTTATAATCTTGGGCTTCCTTTTCAGGAATAAGCCCCAAGTCCCCTAATTTCCCTTTAACTAGTCCTAATTTACCCTTGATTTGGGTTTCCTTTTCAGGAGTAAAACCCCATCATAAGTCCCCTCCTAACTTGGGAATCCTCCTTAAGAGTAAGCCCCAAGATTAGAGTATTCAAATCTCCATGAAGCACCTATACCTTTATGGACCCTGTTCATGGATTTTCTCCCTAAAAGTGAATCCTAAACCTTCATCTATCTGGGCAATCATACATACATAAGACCCAAACCATTTCTTATGATTGCATCTTTCATGGCACAATTGTCTAATTTTTTACCAATACCTCTTGTTTCTCACACCAAGCATGACTCACGTGAGCATAGAGTGTAAAAGTAATTATGACATCCTTCTTTGATCCATCAATCATAAACATCATACTCCCTTACTCGATCTACGTGGGTTCTGATTCCTTTTAAAAAACAAAGGATACGTAGGTAGCCCATTTATGGGTTCGGTCCAAACATTGAAATAATACAAGTCCTTCTGAATGACGATAAACGTCAAGTGCCCCACTGAGTGGCTTTAAAACTAGCCTGGTCATCATAATGACCAAGAGACTTTTATAAATGTTTTTGAAGGATACCATTGACTAAGAATATCTAAATAGATATAGATGATTCTCTATTGATGAAGAACCTCGAATACATATAAAAGATCCTCTAAATTTCTTACATATTTAATCATTGATTGTTAAACTGAAGGAAAGCTCATTTTATACTTGGTAATGTAATAAGGATTCACGAACATAACTTAAATCTATAAAGAGAGTCCCGGGGTAGACAATAATTCCCCTCAAAAGGTGTGATGAGTCCGACCTCCCATCCTCTCGATGAATTCAAATTCCTAAGCCTCATTAGCCCACAAGCTAATGAGCGCCTAACTTTGGAATGTAGGTCCAAACAGATGTGGAATCATTTGATGTTTCCGGTTCTACAAACAAACCCGTTAGAAACCGATCAGAACGTTTGAATCTCCCATCCAGGAGGTCATCCCCGAATTCTATGCGAAACAGTCACCCATGGAATATATGATCAACTTCTCCGCTATTAATAATTGACTATCCATAAGGATTCCTAGTGTCACTCATATATAATAGTTTTCTCATATGATTTCATCCATGGAAGTTCGTATAAGGTGTCTAAGTGTCAATAAATCATAATCAAGATAAATTTCAAATGATTTCATCAACAAAATTCTTCATTTTAATTCATATGTCACCCAAGGAATAAAATCATTTAATAAAACTCATTTAATTACATCAATGTAATAACCATATTAAATTAAAATATACTCACATGAAAGGGTGATTAAGGTCATGTCATAGTTTAAAAGGATTATTCTGTAAATTACTCTCCTGGAAAACTCATTAAAACATGCATCTCATTCTGAATTAACCGGTACATGGACATTTTAAAGGGACATTTCTTGTATTCCCGCTTCTTTATCAATTCAATTATAATTGATTTTACAATTCAACTCACATATCAATTTCCAATTAAAATTATCAATTTAATTCACAATTAAAGTCACATTTGACTTCCCAAGGATAGAAGGGAATTGGAACATCGTAGGTTATTCAATTCCAAAATCCACCCATGGGGGTCAAATTCACTATCAACTAATGTTACCCACCTATGATTCAAGTATCACTAAAAAGAGGAGGTGGTGAATTAGTGATATATTATTCATTTATGTTTTATTACTTTAGAATAAAAAATTTCATATTATTGAATAATTCCTTCTCTTCTGAAAACAAATCCAACACACAACCAAAGGAACACATGAATTTAAAGGGTTCTCTAGTAAAAAGAGTATATAATCTGTGGTATGGTTCTGAAATAATATAATACCACACAATTCAATATAAAACAATAATTTTTTTGGTATATAATTAATGGGATATTCACTTGCACTAATGTAGCACTATAGTTTATACAATAGTGAATGTACTTCAAGTAGAATGAAATGATGTAATGAATTTTTTTTAACTAACTTGTTACGATGAATCTTGATGAAATTTCTCAAATATGATCATTCAAACAACTATTTGACTTCTTAAAAAGACGATTTTTACAACATCCTGCACTTCATAATGATACCCAATCCAATTACCATGTGTTATTTCTCAATACTGAAATAAAACTCTTTTAGAGTACCTTTGAAACAATATTGACATACTTCTTCTTCAGTATAGAAATCCTATTATGATTTTACTTGCATGATTATCCATCCCAATATGGTTGAAAAATTAATATTATCTTCCACTTGTTAATCTTACTCTTTTTGTAAATCCACTTCATGAAAAAAAAACATATGCTTTCTTAAATTGCAGATATTGTCTCTCCACTTTTTGGGAAAATCCAATCACTAAATACATGATGTAATGATATTATATATATAGAATCATGTTAATAGATTAAGGGGGATCCAAAAAACGTTTTCACACATTACCAAAATGTCTAAATATTAAATATTTTTTCCATCACAGATCATTATTTTTTTCATCTAATTCGCCTAGAAATATGGATATTTTCTTGACTCATTCAATTCACCTTGAAATTTGGATTTTTCATTAAATTCATCTCGTCTCAGTATTTATATAAAATATTGATTCTAATTATGATGTTTCATTCACATTTTATCATTATGTTTCTCTATTATGATGGTCATCACGATTTTATGACCCAATTGTAAAAAAATATAAACTTATGATATCTCATAAGGCTTCTCCGCATCAGTGGAAAAACTAAAGTGCCCATTCTGATTTCCTCTTGGGGTTGAAGAAAGTAGTTTCTTCAATACGTTGCTCTATATTACTTGTGACAAATGTATTCTATTTTTGACGCTCTATAAAAATAGATAATGGAATCAAAATTCTAGTAACATGAAACAATCTTATTGTTCCCATTTTACAAAAATTTTAAAATTTCATTACACAAGACTCCTGTAATTCTTCCTTTCCCATGTCCCAGTTGATAGAGATATTTAAGAAAATCTATAATACTTGACTCAATCAAAATATCATATTGATGAGAAATGGATGTAAATATTTTTTATTGAACATTATCTTCAACAAACATACATATCAAAATGAATCTGATGTCATAATAATAGCACACAAATATAATGATTAATTGGTGTATGTGTAACACTGATTACTAGTAAAATACTGTGTTCGATGGAATAGTATCATCATCCATATCATTCTAATTAAATGTATTATGTTCCATGTCATCCAGTATTCAGAACATTCTAATTACGATGATCTCATTCCCATGAAAATTAGACTTAAATGATTTTCCTTCATCAAACTATCTTTTTCAAAAAAAAAACTATAACTTGTTTCAAGACTTCCCTACGACATTGAAATAAATGAAGACCACATATATATTATCTAACATAATATGGAATGTATTGTAACATTCTAGTATTCTTAAAACATCATTCATTCCAATCAAACCTAAATTTAATTGGAATCACCCTTTCTACCACTTTTTTATATAATGATTTCATCACAGGATGTAAAACATTCTTGTGATTTGTGAGAAATAGAAAATTTAAAATCATCATCAGATTTATTATTGGATCCAAATTGTATCTGATTATTTTCATTATTACGATCAAAAATCAATATTGGAACCACGATTTGTCTCTTGAACATTTTAATATAGAAAATTTCTTCCCAATCCGTTAGATATTCATCGAATTTGTGAGTCTGGTATTTAAAATATGATCATCAATTCTATTTTCTCCAAAATTGGAGGTTATTTATCTTTCTTTGATAATTCCTTAAAAACTAAAGACAATTATTGAATACAATATACTTCATCATCATCATGGTTCTAACATCAAATATCCCAATAGTCGGTTCAAAATTATGGTCCACAATCTATAAACATTCTTTAATGGACTATTTAACTTCATAGGCCATAATAATCAATTTAATTGAAGGATTTAAATTTATTTCAACAAATTTTATATCAGGGATTGGTAACATGGTATAATGGCATATATAAAAACAAAAACATAAATAAAACACATGATATCCCCTATATTAGGTTTTTAGTGGATATATTGTACAGTATCAACTACTAATCAGATTCAGATCATTATAAAATCAAGGAATCGATGATCCTAATAATAGGGAATATTACCTTGCACCTAAATAGTGTATCCAATACCAAACAGTGTTAAAAATGACATAATATAAATTTAGAATTCACTAAAAATATCCAATTAGACCAAAAATTATAAAATCTAGTATCATTAGAAGAATATCTCATAATTTCTAATTTATTAACCAAAGTTGGATCTAAAGTGTTTCATTTTATTACTAGTAGAAGGAGTGAAAAAATGATTGATTTGTATATTTAATTTGGGGAAAATCATAAACTCTCCCAAAACATAGGGTTGCATGGTCTGGCCACATGGTAGTCCATTCATGCACCAATTATGCACCCTTTTTTATAGGGAGGGTATCCCCCCATGGTTTCTTTTAACTATTTGAAAATCCATGCAAAAACCATGAAAAATTACACTTTCAAAATTGCATACATGGTTATATGGACATGTGGCCCAAAGTTTATAGTTTTCATATCCTTGTGGATTTATAAATAACTTTTTACATACTCGCTTGGTTTTATATGGCCTTATGTATTCCCCCACATGGTATTTACAATCCATGAGATAATCATTTTTTATCCAAATTGTTGTGTTCTGCGCTCCAGACTAACACCTGACACTCTCGAAACCTCCAGGAAATCAATGGGCATTCTCATTAGTCCATATTTAAATATTTAAACAAAAATATCATATAATGTATAGTATGTTTATCTCAATATACAATTGTGTTCTTACATAGATAAATTATGAGTGGTTTCAGGGGAATCCTCAAAAATAAGAAATAACCCTGATTTGATCAAGGATATCGAAGGGAAAATTGTATCTATTAAATTACTTACCTATATTCCAAAATATGTAAATCTACTTCAATGGATATATATAGAGGAACATTGTGTCACTAAATTCAATATCATGATATCAAAAATGATTATCTGCATAACTCTTCTATACAAATTGTGTTGCATTTATATGCCACTGAATTATTTGAACCTTCTTCGGTATTTCAGAAACATGGTCCAAAACTATCATCTTCCTTTCACCAACATCATACAAACATATTTTAGTCCTAAATATCATCCCAAATAGAACTTTATATGGTTTCATAGAAATTATATATTGAAAAAATTAGTTAAAATTTATCTTTACCCGGGGAGATTTTTATCTCATCATCCTTGTAAACATAACAAAAAAATATCTCAGTATATCCTATAGAGTTAGTATTACCCTCTCAGACATACCTTATTTATTCAAATGGTATATAGTCCAAAATATAAGATCTACCTAAAATAACTTATAAATAATACTCTATAATATCACGGTAAACCTTAGATCCTAGTTATAGATAATGGAGAGTGGTATTCAATGTAACAGTTGATGTTAATAATCTTATCTTTTTTAAACGAGGTTTTTAAAATAGATGAAAACCTTTAATTTCATAAAAAAAAATCATTCCCTAAACCATTAATGGTAATATAATTTCGGGTTTTTAATGACTTATAATGTTATAATTCTATTAAATTTTAGTTTTAGTCTTGTTTCATTAATATGAAAATATTGATGAGCTAGTTTAGAATTATTTTTTGGTATCGATGCATTTCTATATAATGAGTGATACATTTTTTTTATCCAAAAATATCCATATTAATGATATATATTACATATATACATCATATATAATAAACATATATAAACTAAAAAAAATATTTTGATGTTAAGAAAAATGAAAAATGTTTATTCAAGGAGGTGGTAGTCTACACAATGCATGATATACATTTTTTTCCATAATGGAAAATGAGAGGGATTTTATTTCTGATGGAATAATTATAATAATATTGTATTATAATAATGATACTATTTATATCATACTTTTTTAGTGTAATTAAATTTGATGAATATTTATTTAATATAAAAAAATGAAAATAGAATCCAAGGTTAAGAACTTATACCTTAATTTTTAGATCATCACCTTGTGAGGGTTATTAAACAATTAAGGTATTGTTTTTGAGAAGACCAGAACCAATTTATGATAATATGATCTTTTATAAAAGGTATGGGAATAATTAGGGACCAATTAATAGGGTTTTATTGTGAGTTTATGTAATATATTGACAGTTTTAAAAGGGAACACTATGTTAAATATCAAACAAGATATATGAAATTGAGTTTAAACAAACCACTAAATATTATGTTATAATTATCAATTAACATTTTGAATGGAATGAATAAATTTGATTAAATAAATTATGAACAAATAGATTTAAAATATTTCTAAAATTAATTAATTTATTACCAATTAGTTTTAAATGAAAATAAAAACCAATTAAAAATAAATGACGTGTTTTAAAAAACATTATTCCAATGATAGAATTTTATCTTAATTAGTAAACATAATTGAAATTATTTTAATGATCAGAAAGAAAATTATACATTTTATATCCAAAAAATGTATTGAAATTTAATAAAAAATTTGTTAGTCTTAAGATAATAATAAACCCAATGTTAATCATACAATCTATATATGTCTAAAATGCAATTTTTCATCCTTTTAACAGCACCAATGATTTAAAACTGACTTTTTAAAACTTAAAAATACTATAACAAAAAATAAAAAACATTTTGGAAATTTTAATAACAATTTTATCTTTGGGGTTAATTTTTTTGTATTTTTCTAATAATTTGTTTTATAAAAACTAAACAAATGAAGAATTTCAACAGAAAATGATTTTCATCTAATTTATTTTGTTAGGTATACTATAATATAAATTGGTTTTAAATTAAAATTGGTTCAATAATAGATAAATAAAACATATTTAGGTCATTTTAATCAATTTCACTTTGAAATTGGATGTAAAAAACATTCAAAACATTTGGCCTTTTCAATTTAAAAAACATTTTTTCATTTTGTTTATATGATTAATTTCAAGTCTAATTATTATAATTTTATGAATTGAATTTTTATTAATTGGAATATATATTCACAATCCAAAGGTATAATATATTTTTATGTTATATTTCATTTTAATTTTGAAAAAATTACTTTTTTAAAAAAATATTATGTGTAGTATATGTAAAATATTGAAAAGGGTTTTATATAAAAGGTAAAGGATTAAAATACCTAATACAATAATGGGTGTTTTTGGTATTTATAAACCCTAAAAACTATAATGAAACCATAATTATCTGAATCATTCATTGAAATAAACAGAACCTCAATTTGTTTTTCTTTATTTATAAAATAATAATTATTTATTCACTTAAAACCACCCATCCCCAAGTATAAATAATTACCCTCGACACACAATTGTCCTAAAAAGACATAAATATCATATAATACCTAAAATAAAATGTCATAATCAATATACCCATGTACAATTTTTGATTTTATCACTAAAATACCATATCCAAGGTCCTTGTGGTTCCCCTCAAGGAGGTGTTATTCAAGGGTAATTGTTTTCAAATCACCATCTTATTTTATTTTCATCTTCTATCTTCTCAACACATCCATCACCCATCATAGAATTATTACTACATGATCATTTATAAAATGTATTTTTATGTTTATAATGTAATATATCATATAAATGTTTTTTCTCATCTCATATTATGCAACGAAATAAAACCGTTGAGCAAATTATGGAAGTTAACTATTTCCCTGAATAATGATTTTGTTCATTTTCTATTACCACCTTCGTGGATATTCATAAAAAATAATTCTTGTTCAATATTGTTTTAGTATGTACATTATAACCTATTACATGTTCTGTAACAAAAATATATTCATAATATTATATAAAATGAAACAAAATTTTATGTTTGAAAAAATAGGCAAAAATAAACTAAACATTTTTCATAAATTTTTTATCTAATGAATCATTCCCATTTAAAATATAAAAAACATATTTGGGAAAATTAATAATTAAGGGTAATAATTTATATAATTCAATTCCACATATATAGTTTTAATTGAATTTTATATGAACAACCATAATTATATACAAATGAACTGATCATGAAACAATGAAATGAACACACCCAAAAACATGAACTTAGTGAAACGTTATTAATTAGTTGGTCAAAATATGTAATATAATCATCATATATTGTATTATAAATAAAAAAATAGTTCTAAAATAAATTATTAACTTTCATTAAAACATTTTAAATTAGTTTTTAACATATTCTATGGAAGTAAAATCTGAGGTAGTGTATTTCATAACCAAATTTCTATTCATTTTGATAAACATACAATTCATGATTATGTCATACCAATATTATGATTGGAATGTATTTTTCATATACATAGAATTATTTAAATATATTTAGGTGGATTTACAGAGGACACATATTTTTTATACATTTTATTAATTCTATCATGGATGATATTATATTTATATGGGACATTATTTTAAAAATTATCTTTTTCAAGATAACCTCAACACTCTTTTTTCATTCCTAGTCAATGTTTTATTAAATTAAATCCAAATTTTTTTAATATTATCCTATTAATTTTTAAAATCAATTATAATAATTTATTACTTTTTGAAACATGTTTTTAATATTTTGTTTTTATATTTTAAATGTCGTTCATGAGGAATTTTTCGAGAAAAATCCGGAGAAAATATTTTTTTAACATATACTACATAAAAATATTATCACATTAATGATGCATTAAAATTTATATGATTAATTTATATGTTTAAAAAATTCACTTCAAAAACAATTTCCATTTATGAGTGAACATCATAGAAAAATAATTTAATGTGGTTTAAAATGGAAATGGTTATTTCCTCTAGAATGTTTATTTTGTGAATGATTTATGTTATGTGTTATCATTATACTTCATGGTAATTGTTTATGAGGATGGATGGTTTTGCGAGAAACCAATGGAATGTTATCTCGTTATATCTATTCAATGCATTGGGTAGGGGATTGTGTTAACCAATTGTGTTTAATGTAATATATTTTCATAACAATACGATAGTGATTATTCAAAATGATACGATGGTGGCTTCTCCTAGGGTAGCCCAGAGAGCTACCATATTTATAAGAGTGGTATTGAAAATTATGTCCCATGTTACATACTTATATTTTATATTATTTTTAATTTTTTCTCATGAAAATTAATCCATTTTAAAATGGAAAGATATCAATATTATTTTAAAAGATGATTCCCTTTTCAGAATATATACGTATGTTTTTTCTAAAATGTTTTTTTATTTTCATTAGACAAATGTTTTCTATTTTTTTATGTCGTGTACTAAGATTTTGTGCCAATACAACAGTTTAAAATGATTTCCATGGGGTTTAGAGGGAATAGACACTTGAATGAGATCAATGGGATAAACGTGATGATTTTCGTGAAGAGGGAACAAGTTTTAATTTAAAAAAACTTGTTTTCTGGGAAAAAAATATAAACACTATGTATATGCAACAACATGTATTTTATGAGTTTACATTGGAAGTTATTTTTATAATTATCTAAAACATTAATCTGTAATGTTATTTGTGAGTTTAAAGTTAATTTTTTTTCTAAAATAATTAGAATATGTATTGTTTAAGGCTGGGTGTATACTATGGGTATCCGAGAAGATTTTTGACAACATTAGAGACAATGATGATTAATTATATCAGTTTGTTAATAGATATAGATATCATCATGGGTTAACTAGTTTTTTTATTATTGTATGTTCAAACTATTAAAAAACTCTTTTATTGTTTAATGATGTGGATTTCTAGGAGATTAATTATAATTTATTTAGAGATTGGATTTTGAACGGTAATAGATTTAGGTATAAAGGATTTGATGGTTAATTAATTATAGAGCATCTATGGGGATTATAATTTAAAGGAATATTTTAATTTTAATATTCAACAGGTCATTTCATGTTTTAATTATTTTATTTTCTATAGATTAAGAATTGCTTATCAATATGGAAGGAATGTGATATTTCAGAAACATTTAATTCATTCTGGATGATTTTATTATCACTTTTATTACCAAATATTATTTAAATTATTTTGACATTTTTTTATTATTGAAATATACTTCAAGAAAACTTTTGACATATATAACACCGTTTAATTTCTATATGAAATTTATGGGTCATATTATCATTTTCATTTTATTTTCAAGTCACCACTTTACCATCTCTCTTAAAAAGTTAAATTTTATAAATAATATCATCATTTACAATATAAAAGATTCCAATATAGTTTAAAGATAATAGGACATAAAATAAATAATATTTTATAGATTTAAGCTATTAATTATTATCTTATGTTCACGGTATGTAAATTTTTTAATGTTAATATTGATGAATCGTAATGAAATAATTCACATCATTGATTATAGGAATAATGTGTGACGAAATAAGATGATGAAACATGGTTAATGGATTATGATAAAATATTAATGAAGAATGTGTGTATCTATATATTTTTTAAATTTTTTATATTTTATTATTTTAAAAATATTATGGGAATAATGGAACATTTATCAATTTTTCAATAGAAATTTTTATTTTATTAAATTTTAAAACATATGTTCAATTGAATCGATACCTTTGAAATGTGTTGATAAGGAGGTAATATTTTTTGGGAATAATTTATTGAGTTATGATAATGATTTAGGTACATTTATCCCTTATGTTTTTTATTGATGACATTTTTTTGGGTTAAATTCCTTTACATTTAGTGACAATATGTTTAATGGTATTGACAGTCTTTGTGGTCTATATAATCATTGAATTTGAGGGAATTAAGAGATTTTGCATTTTGTGATTTAAAATTTAAGTTATAAGATACCATGTGAGGTATTATATATTAATGATATTTTTTAATGTTTCTCAAATTACAACAAATGTTATAAGAATTATCATTTTAGAAAATATGTACAACCCTTATGTCAGGGGATAACCCATCACGTCTGGCATGGCTACAGGAATTGAACCCACAATCGTATGGTGATAAGGGTGTAGTGCCCTCCACTAACCTATTTTATGTAATATTTAGTATGAAGACATAGTTTTAATTAATTTATTTGAAGGATAATGGTGATTTTTAATTTAAGGACATATTTTTTATGGAATGGATTTCTATGTGATTGAAAAATGATTGGGTGACAAAGTGATGAATGAAATTATGGAAGACGTTCACTATTTTGGGAATCCTATAGGATTTAGGTAAATATAATATTTTTATATTTTTGTTATTGAATAAAGGTTTAATTTTCATTTTTCATCTTTGTGGTAATTACAAGATTTGTGTATATAATTTTTGTTATGATATTTCAAGAGTAATTGATGTTATTTAGACATAATTGCTAAAACATAACATGGAGGATTATTTTAACAAAACCTTATGATTTCTAGATTTAAATTTTAGTATAGAATATTTTTATGAACTTTAGGGATAACTATTTATTTACTGACATATTCTGAACATTGATTAATAATGTCGAATTTTTCAGATTATAGTTGTTTTTATTCATATAAATTTCATTTTTTGGATGATTATATATATAACTAAATATTTTGTTTTTGGAAAATTAATAAATACAATATGAATATATAGTTATAGTTTATGGATCAATATAAGTTTATTCCAATGATTCAGGTATGAAAATTCCTTATGATGACTCGTCAATTGGTGAAAATATGAGATTGTGATAGAATTTGACAAAAGGGTGAATTTAAAATTTTCAAGTAAGTATCATTCCTTGGTTGTAAATTTTTTTCTTAATTTAGTAAAGGGAATTTGAAAAAAATACATTATATGTTTACTTTTATGAATGTCTTATTAACCCAATAAAAATTAATGGTATTGTTATGGTTAACCATCCTATGATCGTGTTCTATATCCCTCTATATTAGTACATGGTTGTTAGTTTTCTAGTATATGTATGTGTTTATGACATTTAATCCTTCGATGTTTTGTCTTAGATATGTTTTAAACATTTCATTCTCTATATTAAAATGGATGTTTAATTAATTGTTGTTTTGATGTTTTATTTTGACAAAGGTATTTTCAAAAATAAAACCAGTACTTTCCTGATCATGAGTAAAGAATTGTAAGGAAACAAAATATTAAAGGAGAAGGACGGAACAATCATTAGATTTTTAAAAACGAACACTATGTTAAATATCATATAAGATAAATCACATTGAGATTAAACAAAAAACTAAGTATTATTTGATAGTTACAACCTATCAATTATAATGTTAGTAGTGAATGATTAATAACAATGTTATGAAAATACAAATTACCCATATTTATTAAATTAAATCATTTATTACCAATATGATCCAAATTAAAATAAAAACCAATTGAATATGAAGGATATGTTTTGTTTATAAACTATTTTTATACACATTATTTCTTGTTTATGTTAATAAATAAAAATAATCCATTTTAGTGAATGATCATAATTAAAATTATATTTTTTTATACCAAATATGTTATTTAAAAAATCATCCAATAAATTTTTTGGCTTAAGAATAGAATAAATCATTTTTAGGCATAAAAACATTATTTGTCAAAAGGGTAATTTTTATGCCTCTTAACAACACATAAATTTTTAAAAAAATTGACATGTTAACATTTTTTTTATGATAAAATATACAACATTTTAGAAAAAATAATATCATAATTATCATTGGGTTATTATTGTTGTATTTTTCTGATAAGTTTCATTTTCTGATGAATGGTGAAAAAATATTCAATTTTAAAATAAAACTTCATTTTTGACTAATTAATTTATATAATTAGATTATATTTTAATTTAGAAATAATAATTTTTTTATTATAAATATATAATACTAATGTTTGTAATTTTAATCAATTTCACAATGAAATTTCTTATAAAAAACTTTTCATCTTAAAACCCCACTTTTTCATTGTGTCTGTGGGATTAATTTTAAATATATTTTTTCCAATTCTGTGAGTTCAATTTTGCAAAATGGATTCTATATCAAGAATAATAATGATAAAATTATGTTTTAGGTTTATTTTCATTTTTAATTATAAAAACAATTATCATGGTAAATAATGATTTGCCGAGGTATAAATAAAATAATGGAAATGGTTAGAGTTAAAAGGTAATGTCTTGAAAAACCTAAAAACAAAACATTTAATGTCTTTATGAGATATTGATAAAACATGACTAGGATTTAACAAATTAATTATCATACTAATTATTTAAAATTAATTTCACCTCATTGTTTTTGAATTTAATTATAAAATTACTATTATTTACCAATATAAAACCACCCCTCTTCAAATATAAATACCACCCATGGCCACCCCATTTTTATTCTGAATCCATTAATATACTAAAATATATAAAACAACTCCCATAATAACTCTCCCCACATCAATTTGCTTCTATTCTCCCCAAAATTCTAAATCTAGGTCTTTCAAGGGGTCTCTCAAGAAGGATATATTCAAGAGGTAATTTTCTCAAAGAACACCTCTTATTTTATCTTCTTCATCTATTTTATCCTCACATCGTTCAACCATAAAGGCATCATAAATCTATAATCATGTATATTATAGTTTTTATTTTTCTAATTGATTATATCATATCCATTTCATTTTTCATCTCTTCTTATTCAGAGAAACAAAACCATTGTCTAAATCATGGCAGTTCACCATCTCTGTTAATAATGATTTAATTCGTTTTATATTACCACCTACAGGGAAGGACATAAAAGTGTCATCGTTATGAAATTATATTTTATTATTTAAATTATAACATTTTAATGTTCATAAACTATTATATATTAGTAATTTTAAATTAAATGAATATATTTTATGGTGTTCGGAAAGCCGCTAAAAATAAAATAAATATTTATCATTAATGATTTATCTAATAAATAACTCTCATGTTAGAAATAAAAATTAAATATGGAAGAATTAATACTTTTATAAATTAGTTATACTACTTCATACCATTTCTGTTTTTAATCCCATTTTAAAATAACATGCATAAATATAAAAAATTGAACAGATCAATAAATCGTGATACAAACACGGCCAAAACAATGAAAATAATGAAATATTATTACTAAATCGATCATATTATGATATAAAATAATAAAGTATGGAATTATAAATATGAATAATGTTATTTACTTAATTGCTAAAAATTTTAATCCATTATATATGAGAATATAACACATTATAGGGAAGTAAAACATGAGGTAAGTGATTTCCTTAACAATGTTTGATTCATTGGGTTAAAATTCTCATTTTGTATTATGTCGTACTATGATTATGTGTGAAATTACATTTGAATGACCTATTATGTATTGAAACTAATTTTATGGGGATTTATAGTTGATAATGGTTCCATATTCATTTTATTTGTTCTCACATCAACGATATTATATTAAAAAGTGTATTTCTTTTAATATTTATCTTTTTAGTGATACCCTTAAAACTCTATTTTTATTCGATTTCCATGTTTTCCAAATTTATTTCCATTAATGATTTCAATAGTTTCATATAATTTTCCAATTCAATTATATTCATGTATTAATTTTTAAAAAAAGTTTTTTAAATTATTATTTTTTTCTTTTCATGAATGATGTACTTTGTGAATTTTCTGGAAACATTTAGAGGGACTGTTTCTAAAAAAATATAGGATGAACATAATTTTTTACATTAATGATTCGTTATTATTTTTATGTTTCCTTAACAGATTTACCATTTTATCTTAAAATAAAACATTTCCATTAATTAGTGATATTATTTATAAAAAATGAAAAGATATTTTAAAATGGAAAAGTTATTTTCCTCCAAAATATTTCTTTTATGAGTTATTTAAGTGTTATGATTATGTTATGGTTATTTGTATTTTTTATGATAAAGGTGCTTCAATGATAAATTGAGGGTGGGTGATCCTTTTATAGCACTGAAATTCATTGGTTAATTGGATATACTTAGTAAATTATGTTTTTTAATAAATTATAGGAATAATGTTGGGATTATAATTCTAAATATAACTTTTATGGTTAATCAATGTGTAGTATAGGGTGATTCTGTATTTATAAGAAATATATTGAAAATTATATCCCATGTTACCTACTTAAATTTCATATGCATAAAATGTGTTTTCATGATCATTTATTTGTTTTAAATGTTGGGTCCACTTTGTGTATAAGGTTGATTATCAAATAAAAAAACATATTTTGAATACATTTTAAGGGTATTAATTGTTCATTTTTGATCTTATGGGCCTGAGTTAGTGGATTTTAATTTTGATCATCCATTCTCATCATTTGTGCACTTCATGCCTAATATGCACCAATTTAGGCCCAATGTTTCATCTAATTTTAATGAATGTAATTATCCATATTTTAATTTGATATTTTATGAAATGGATATAAACATAAATATGGACATTTTTTATTCAGGGATCAATGGAGTATTTATGAAGGATGATGGGGATATTTGGCGATGAAAGAAAACAATTCTGGAGAAGGCATATAGGGTATTATATCACTGATGGGAATGTGGGGCCCATAATACAGGCCCAATGAAGCCCACAATTCATGGGAATATATAAGAAATATATAGAAACAAATAATATTTCTGTAGCCAGTTCTAATTCGTCCTAAATGGTTTTGATTAAGGGTTACCAAGTTGGAAGTTCAATTCTGGGCCAGATTCTGCGGCCCAGAAAAACATCACCCTATTTATATCATAACTCGCGAACTGTTTTTTATTTTGAGCTAAATGTTTACAGGATGTTAGGGGACCTCCGGGGCTTCATTTAAGTCTTCTAAGGCCCACTCAAATTCGGACTTCTATAAGGTCCTTTAGGCTCTTCTTTCTGGTGCATTCAAGCTGGCAGCAACTTCAGAGCAAGAAGTGGAAAAGTCTCTCTACATTAATGTTCCACCCACCTTTCCCCAACACAATTAATTAAACGAACATGGGATGTTGGTGGCTTGGCCAAGGATTAATTGTTTCCTATTTACGGCATTATTGGTGGAGGATTTAGGGATATTGGTTCTTTACATTCATTGTAATGTTGTTATGCCAAATTGCCTTTGTAACATTCTTCTTTTGCATGTAAGTTGTTTGAATCACAATAATTTTCAATAAAAGTTCTTCTTCTGCTCTTTTAATGTTCTTATACTTTTCACATTGATATCGTTTCCCCATGGTTTGATCTTATTCACACCAGAACTTGTGAATTTATTCACACAACGATGGAGTGATCGTTTCATTATTTTATTTTTCTTCTCCATTCCTGCTTCTTTAAGTCGACTTCCCACTTCCATTTACTGAGTAGCATTAATGGAGGGATAAACCCTTTTGGGTTGGTCCTAGGGAGTTTCATGGGGCAGATTGGATGATATTTTATGATCTAAAATTCTATAATCATTTCATTAATTTAAGATTTCCATTTGATGATTATTTTCTTCTTCATCTTGGCCAACTTTAACAATGACATATTTAGAGTGCTAGTATGATCTAATTCCTTGGAGTGATCATTAAATTGATCCTCAATGTGAATTGGTGATTATCCTTTATATTATTTAGTTATTAAATTGGTGAATGATTTTGAGGAATTATGTCATTTTGTGGATACATCTTGAATTAGTCAAAACAAATGTTATAAGAAAATAAATACATCTAATCTAACCCTAGTAACAACTTAGGATCAACTCATCTCCATTAATTGTTTTAGACTAAGTAAATGTATGTTTTAATTTATTTTATATAGGTTAAATCAGTAATTATTCAAATCAAATAAATCCAAATAGTAGGCCACCCCATAGCCAAATCTTTCTAAAATCAGAGTGTCTCTAGGTTTCTTCTTCGGTCCATGTGGATTCGACCCCTACCTGCACTAGAACGACCGCATACATGTAGGGTAAATTTGAGCGAGAATCAAATTTTTGCGCCATTTCCGGGGACCCACGTAAGTTACCTTATAAACTATAATTCTTTTCTCACCCCACATTCTCTATTCTCACCCCAATCTCTCTTATCTTTTCCCCCTTTTTGTTTGTGTGTATCCTGGGAATCTAGAATCCAACTTTCTGTCTTTTACAATGGAGTATCTTCAAAATCACCATGTCAGAAATTCATGCAGGAATCAAATGGAAATTCATTATTGGGAAGCCCCTAAATTAGAAAATTTATTTTATCAACTCTTGAATGATTACTCCGCAGCCGATGATACGTACAATTAATGGGATAATGAATGATTAAATGATCAGTTTCGTTCCCTCTTAAGGATGATTGAAGAGTCCAATCTTAGTAAAGTCCATAATGTTAAAAAACCCATCCTATCTGTTCCTCAATCATTTCATGAAAAATTGTGTAATAAAATGGATATAATGAGTTCTGAGGTATCATCATTGAGATTAGAACTACAACGCATTAAAACTTCTGAGGAACTCATCCCTACACCAATTGTACCTTTCAAAACCTTATGTGGAGTGTATAGTTTCCCTAAGACCTCTAATGAATTATTTAAAGTGACATAATTTGGATTTGGGGTAGGGGAAGTGAATCAATAAATTGTTGCAGTGTATTTAAATCAGGAGGAAATTTATTTCATGTATTCACAAGAGGGGAATTTGACGTCGTTGATTGAGTCTCATAGGTGTAACTCTGTTGATGATTTTTAAAAAACACCAATCACTGAACCACTGAGAGAAATCAAAAACTTTGAGTCCATGCCCATTCCTAACACTATTCGTTCCTATTTTTTGGTTGAATCTTCTTTTCAAAATGAAAAAATTTTGTCAAAAAAGTTGGAAAATGAAACTGAGTTGGATTCAAATTCTAAACCTGTGTCTAAATGTCCTATCCAAATCGAGCTCAAAATCATTTTACTTCCATTCCCACTCGAGTACCCTATCATTTGTGTTAAGAAAGAACATGGGGGATTCATTCATTCATCTCATTAAACCCAAAAGGGGGTTGATCATTGATTTATTAGGAAAGACTACAAAATAAAATAGATCAACAATTTTAGATATTCCTTGAATTTTACCATTCATTTTATAAAATTGTATTGTTCATGAATAAAATTCCAAATATTCTTACCAACCATAAGAGATACGCATTCTCAATCATGTTGATGTAGAGAAATATAAGGTCCTTAAAATTTTTAATGTTGGAATTGGCTAAGTTTGGGGGTTTAAGTAGAGCTAAAGACGTTAAATTAAGCACTGCACGGGCGATAACCCGTGGTTTTCAAGTTTCCAATCATTTTTTTTGGTTTTAATCAAATTTATATTTTAAATTGGATTAGTGTATAATTTTGATATAATTTTGTTCTACCTTAGTCTTTTGAACTATTCTTCTTCTATGATTAAGTATGGGTATGAAAGGGGAGCACCGTATTCATTCGTGTCACACGGTGTGATCCCTGAGTAATACCTTACCCAAAAATTTAAGAGAAGACAATGTATCATCATTTTATGTTATTTTTATGTTTTTTTACATTAAAAAAATACAAAAAAATATATTTACATTAAAAAAAATGAAAGTCATGTCATAGGTCATTGGGAAAAGCTGGTCACAACCGTCCAAGCCATTGGGAGACAAACCAGAACTGAAGGGAGAGATGGGAATGTGTTTTCAACCTAAACCACCAGGTGACTTCATTCCATAATTTTTATTTTCATTGTCTTCATTGAACTTCTATCCTACCCCTTCTATGTTTGAATTCTTTAAACACTGGGTACAGTGTTATTCTATGTTGGGGGGAGATGAAAATGTGTGGAAGGAAAATTGTCATTAACCTTGAACATGATAACACAAATTCCAAACACTGAAATTGGATATCAAATAATTTTGCATGCCTTGATTCTGATTTTAATGCAAGATTAGGTTGATGTGCATAGTTGTTGGAAAGTGCGGTTGTTCAATGTGATTTTTCACCATTTATATTTTCTTCCAATTATTTAAAAAAACACAATGCACGTCCTCAAGATTGTGGGGATTTAGTTTGAGTTCTTGGGGACCCATAATAAATAGCATAGGATTGGCGATCATTTTAATTTTAACATGACTAATCAAAAAAATTCAATTGCGCGTAGAGCAATGAATTGACCTAATGTGTGGCTTTCGGAACTTGGGGATCGTGACTCCATAGTTTTCTGGCCTAGAGTTTGGTATTTTATCTCTATTTGTGGTAATTGGGTTTTTTTATTGAGTTAACTCGAGATAATTCCTGAGTATGTGAGATTCACTTGCTCCCATAGCGTCTTTGATTCGGGGAGTCATCGACAATTTCTTGCTACATGGGTTGACTCGATTGAGTTTAATTTCAATTACCTTGGAAAAATTGCAAAAAAATGATAAAAAATCCAATAATAGAATTAATATAAAAAAATTAGTACTCATCTTATTATTAAAATTTGATTTCTCCTAGAACTTCCATCTTTCCTCCCTCGAATGAAAATGAACCCCCATGTCTATTGTGACACACAACACTTCATCATGCTTAATTGAATTTGGATGAAATATGGAGATGAATTTTAACAAAGGAATTGGCTTGGGCTAGAGATATTCCTGTGTACATAGCTTGTTTTAAATGATTTTTATGGGTTTCATAATTATTTGGTATGAGATCATTGGGTGAGAAATATGTATTAATATGTTTTTGGAAAATGTCATTTAAATTTCATTTTTGTGAGATATATTTTGCTCAAGACTAGAAAAACTCAAGTTGGGGGTGTGATTATCGAATAAAAACACATTTTTTGATTAAATTTCAATGGTATTAAATGTTCATTTTTGATCTTATCGACCTGGTTTAGTGGATTTTAATTTTGAACATCCATTCTCATCATTTGTGAACTTCATGCCTAATATGCACCAATATAGGCCCAATGTTTCATCTGATTTTAAAGAATTTAATTATCCATATTTTAATTTAATATTTTGGGAAGACTATATAAACATAAATATGAATATTTTTCATTCAGGGATCAATTGAGTATTCATAAAGGATGATGGGATATTTGGCGATAAAAATGAAATAATTCTGGAGAAGGAAGATTGGATATCATCGCACTGATGGGAATGTGTGGCCCATAATTATAAGGCCCCAGCCTTAAACCTTACTTAATCTTGAGTTATTACAAGATTACACATTGAGGATCTTTTCGGGTTTAGAGTTTTAGAGAATTAGCTCATAAAACTTTCATTACATTCCACATATAAACCAAGTGGTTACATAAAGATAGTATTCTTCATTACCATCAATGGAAACACATTTACAATAAAACATGGATTATTTCTTGACACATCCTTGACTCTATCATCTTATCATGTACCTTTCCCTGGACCTGTGAAAAAACATTTCAAAAACCTGGGATGAGCATAAAAACTCAGTATGGGTTATAAAAAAAACATGGAAAGGAAACATGAGTTCATATATACATAAGAATGAAATCATAATTTACCCATAAAACATAGTCACTTTAACATACCTCATAAAATCATGAATAAATCATAGAAATCATAAGACATAAAGGTAACATGAGGAATTCATAACATTCTTACGTAGGGAGTAACCCTCTTGGTTACGTTTGGAATACCCATCACAGTATATTACCTAAATCTCTTCGGAGAAACCTTAACGTTTCACTCCTTCACGTTACCCAATGCATTGGAGAGCTATAACGGGCTCACCCACCCTTAGTTTATCACGGAACCACCCGTCTTCATAATAATGCCCAAGAACAATAACATAATCAGATCACATAAAACATGCATAAAGGAAGCATAAAATTTCCACATTTCAATCACGAGATATCAATACAACACATTGATATAAAAACATTATGAAAACCATTTACAATACCAAAATAAAAGAAAAGTAAAACATGGTATTTATTTTTCTTTTAAAAAGAAGGTATGGCTTGTAGAGGAATCCGAAACTCAAATAACGGTCACGACGGCGGATAAGTCGTTGTCGCCGCATACGTACGACAAAAACATTCCCTTTTGTCGTTTAGTAAACGCTTCGTAATAAAAAGATTCCTTTTGAATAAACGTAAAAGTCAAAGGGGTTTATACACCGTATAAAATAAAGTTGTGTATACAATAAAATATGCCTCAATGAAAGGAGATTGAGACGAAGTCTCATACCTCGCATCCGACTTGACCCGACCGTTCTTTAATCTCCTGAATAATAAACTTGAGTTAATCTCTACTTTCTTATGAATATTTTTCAAGTTCATTATTCCTTTTATACCATGTTATTAACATCATGTAATCATTTAATTTAATAATGTTCATTTTGTCGGTATTTGGTTCTTAAGTCAAAAATAGACTTCATACACTTACATGTTGTTAATTTGGTCAAAGGTTCATTATATCCAGAATGATATTAATTATTTGGATAACATATATTTCATATATATTCATCATATATATGTATTTATAATATTACATCACATTTAGAGGTAAGAAATGAAATGCACCGTTCATGGAGACGGTAAGCCGTACGTACGCATGAACGCTACTTCCATTTCTATTTCGTATTTTCTGGAATAGAATCATAATGATATATAAGTATATTATAATTACAGTATAATAACATATATAATATCACGAACTTTATCCTTTACACATCCCACATATGGTATTAACGAATCAAATCACTTTCAGGGGGCGGTAGTCCGCACTTCCTAAAATGAAGATATCATGTTTACCCATAATGGGAACCATAAAGGTATACCCAAAATGAAAAGAACAGAAGCTTAAAGAAAACATAAACATATTTTATATCATATATAAAAATAGTGACATCATAATGGCCACCTTTGAAGGTGTTAAATGAGTATTGAACAATCATCATTTCGGGAGGGAGAATTTTTCCATCCACAGAAACCATATGTTATTTAACCATTTGATGTAGTTGTGTGAGAGTGTAGCTCAAATAAATCTTATAACAACATCCTAGTATATTGAATATACTGGTGTTGTTACAAAAGAAGTAAATAAAAAGAGTTTAGGGGGTTGGAGAAACAAAATAAAACAAATGAACATGAGAGAATGAATTGCCTTTAAAAGTGGTACTCCTTTTGATTTGAGCCTAAAGGCTTCCTTTGAAAGGATTATGCCCAAAGGGAATCCTCTAGGATGAGGATAGGGAAGTGTAGAGAGTAAATGGGCATGGTTTGGCCGATCCAAAGGCTTGAGGTGTGTGTGAAATGAGGTAGAGGTGGGGGCCTTTTATAAGAGGAGAGGAGGGGCACTTTTGGAAAGTAAAGAAATATTACTTAATTTGAAAATGTGTTTCGGTTTTAAAAGGTCCCAAATTGATATAATTCGTGGATAATGTGATAAGGGTTCTAAATCCACTCATCCAATTGGTTCTTGCCATGTGTAGTTCATATTCATTACATTGTCTTTCCATTTTATTTAAATCGTCAAATAATGATGTCATCGCTGCATCATTATTATGTCATAAATAATTTAATTTATTTAATGTCTAAAAATCATAAAAAAAATACTATGATGCAGGAAATCTTTTTATCTTTCCAATTACTATTTATAATCAAATATCGGATCTTTATAACCCCATGTAAAAATTGTTTTCGTGAAACATATTATGTTTGTGTCATTTCTACTTTTACATTAAATAAAAAGTTATTTATGTCATTTCCCAACCAAAATGTCTCCATGGGGTCCCCAAGTTTACCCATGGCTTGTATTGGTCGGCCATGACACAACCAATAAGGATGGGACATGTGTCTAGGTCATTTCATATTATTAAAGCATTATTTCTACCTTAAACTACACTAATTACCACTAATCGCGATTAAAAACTTAATAAGTTACTATTCACCAAAAAATTATTTTAATCTCATTGAACCACATATTTCTTCTTAATGACAACCATGTATGTCGGATTTTCAAAATTCAATACACATTAGTGGTAAACTTTCATTTAACTGAAAAATCAGTTTGCTTGATTACCACTTAGTGGTTTCACTATTCATCAAAAAATTGAAGTTTTTCAGAAAATTACCAAAAATTCACCCTAAGCTATATTTGATATTCCGAATTCAAAAATGAAGTCTATTTTACAAAATTAAAATCATATAAGTCACATTAATTAATTCAATAATTAATTTCCGCTGCCAGAGCAAATAGCGTGTTTTTACAAAATAATAAGTATCAAAAGATTGACACCAGTTTAAGTCTAATTTCAAAGTGAAATAGATTCCAATGACCACCATTGGATAAAATGGTAAAAATATGTTCTAATTTTACTTCAAAACCAATTCAAAACATAATCTAATCATATAAATAAATTATATTAAAAAGCAGTTTTGATGTAAAATGCAGTATTTTTCACTATTCATTAAAAAATGAACATTGTCAGAAAAATACCAAAAATTCACACAAGGTAAATTTTGATGTCCCAATCATAAAGGATAAGTTTATTTTGACAAACATAGTTTATAAAATTGTCAAAATATAGATTTAAAAAGGGTTTTCCATCATAAGGCAGTAAAACAATTTTTTAAGAATATTAGTGTATTCCATGCTTAAGATTGGATTTATTTTCATTTTAAGCCTCTAAAACACTATCTTAATCATTAATAGACATAGGTAAAAATATATAATATTCATTACTTACTTGGGATGTTACATCCTTCCCCCTTTAGAAAATTGTGTCCCCGCAATTTATTTACTTATCAAATAAATGGGGGTACTTATCCCTCATTGCATTTTCAGATTCCCATGTTGCCTCTTCAATCATGTGGTTTTTCCACAAAACCTTTACCTGGTGAATCACCTTATTCCGTAACACTTTCTCCATGTGGTCAAGAATCTGGACCGGTTGTTCCTCATAAGATAGGTTCTCTTCCAGCTGAACTACCTTTGGACTCAAAACATGAGATGGATCTGGCATATACTTTCTCAACATCGAAATGTGAAAAACATTGTATACCTGAGATAAACTCGGAGTTAAAGCCACTTGGTATGAAACTGATCCAACTCTCTCCAGAATTTCATATGGTCCAATGAACCTTGGACTCAACTTTACTTTCTTACCAAATCTCATCACACTTTTCCAAGGAGAAACCTTGAGAAAAACATGATCACCTACCTCGAAAGATAGATCCTTCCTCCGGTTATCCGCATAACTCTTCTGCCTGCTCTGAGCTGTTCTCATGTGTTTCTGAATCAGATGAACTTTTTCTGCCATCTCTTCTACCAATTCTGGTCCCATCAACTTCCTTTCACCCACTTCATCCCAGAAAGCTGGAGTTCGACACCGCTTCCCATATAATGCCTGAAATGGTGCCATCTGTATACTGGAATAAAAACTGTTATTATATGAAAACTCAACCAAAGAAAGATGTTGGTCCCAACTACCCTGATAATCCATAGAACAAGCTCGTAGCATATCCTCCAATGTCTGAATTGTTCGTTCTGACTGCTCATCTGATTGAGGATGAAAAGCTGTACTAAAATTTAATTCAGTACCCAACGACTTCTGAAGGCCTTTCCAAAAGTTAGAAGTAAACCTGGGATCACGATCCGATACAATGGAGAGAGGAACTCCATATAACCTGACTATCTCTTTAAGATACAAACGGGAAAGTTGATCAAGAGAGAAAGTATCTCGTATAGCAAGGAAATGAGCAGATTTGGTCAAGCGATCAACAATAACCCAGATTGCATTATTACCTCGAGATGTCTTCGGTAATCCAACAACAAAGTCCATGGATATATTCTCCCATTTCCACTATGGCACTGGTAAAGGATGAAGCATCCCTTTCGGTATCTGCCGCTCTGCTTTAACCTGCTGACAAGTCAAACACTTCACAGTAAAATCAGCAATATCTCTTTTCATTCCATCCCTCCAGAAATACTCCCGCATATCTCTATACATCTTAGTACTGCCCGGATGAACTGAAAACGGAGAACTATGAGCTTCACATAACAACTCTCTCTTCAACTGTGAATCAAAAGGCACACAAAATGTCTTCCCAAATCTCAAAACACAATCATTATCAATGTTGAATTTAGGCAACTTGACTTTCTGAACCAGCTCTACCTTTTTCTGCAACTCACTATCTTGCTTCTATGCTTGCTTGATTCTATCTGATAGAGATGATCTCACTGATACCTGAAAAAAAACAGAAGGACTTCCTGCACCAACAACTTCTATGCCAAAGTTCATCAAATCCTTAACCAAAGTATCACGTTCCAAACGCAACATTATTAATGAAGCATTACTTTTTCAACTCAAAGCATCAGCCACTTTATTTGCTTTTCCCGGATGGTAATGAATTGTACAATCATAATCCTTGATTAATTCCAGCCATCTCCTTTGTCTCTCGTTTAACTCTTTCTGAGTGAATGTATACTTTAAACATTTGTGATCGGTATATATTTCACACTTTACTCCATACAAATGATGCCTCCAAATTTTTAAAGCAAAAAAAAAATCAGCAGCTACTTCCAAATCATGTGTAGGGTAATTTACCTCATGAGTTTTCAACTGTCGTGAAGCATAAGCAATTACCTGATCTTTCTGCATTAGGACGAAACCATGTCCTTCCAATGAAGCATCACTGTATATAACAAACTCACCATTCCTGGAAGGTAGTGCCAAAACTGGAGCATTCACCAATCTTCTTTTCAATTGCTAAAAACAATCATCACATTCTTTTGTCCAGATAAACGTAACACCCTTCCGAGTTAGCTTAGTCATTGGACTAGATAAACGTGAAAAATTTCTAACAAACCTTTGGTAATATCCCGCCAAACCAAGGAATCTACGAATCTCGGTTACATTTGTGGGTCTTGGCCATTCATCCACAACTTTTGTTTCTGCAGGATCAACCGTTATTCCATCTTTAGAAACAATGTGACCAAGGAAAGAAATTTGTTGCAACCAAAACTCACACTTGCTGAATTTACCATACAGTTTCTTTTCTTTTAAGGTTTTCATGATAACCCTTAAATGTTTTTCATGCTCCTCTTTACTTTTAGAAAACACCAAAATATCATCAATGAAAACCACCACAAACTTATCCAATAACTGATGGAAAATTCTATTCATTAAGTCCATGAATACAACAGGTGCATTGGTTAGCCCAAAAGGCATTACTACAAATTCATAATGACCATATCTCGTATGGAACACGGTCTTCGGAATATCTGCCTCCTTTACCTTCAGCTGATGGTACCCCGATCTCAAGACAATCTTTGAAAAAAACTGAGCTCCCTGGAGCTGATCAAACAAATCATCGATATGAGGCAAAGGATATTTGTTCTTAACAGTGATATTATTCAAGGCTCTATAATCAATTCAAAGTCTCATAGAACCATCTTTCTTTTTAACAAATAAAACAAGAGCACCCCATGGTGATGTGCAAGGTCTAATGAAACCTTTCTCTAATAAATCTTGCAATTTCTCCTTCAACTCTAAAAGTTCAATTTGTGCCATTCGATAAGGGGGTTTTGAAATTGGCTTCGCATCAGGAACTAAGTCAACAGTAAACTCAACTTCCCGATCTGGTATTATTCCAGGCAACTAATCAGGAAAAACATCAGGATACTCATTTACCACTGGCACATCATTAATCTGAACAGTTCCTTTATTTTCAATGACGTGTGCAGTGTAACATTCATTTCCATCTTTTACAAGTTTCTCAGCCTCTTGATATGTTATCAAAAGTAAGGGTTCATTATTGTAAACAAACTGAAAGAATTTCTAAAAAGAAACTTCTTTAGCTCTACAGTCAATCTTAGCGTGGTAAATAGAGAGCCAATCCATACCCAGGATAACATCAAACTCTACTAGAGGTAGAAAAATAAGGTTTTCAAGTAGGTTCTTTCCACAGATAAGGATTGGAAGATTCTTATAAATTATTTTTGCCTCAACATTCCCCCCAGGTGTTTTTACCAAAAGTTCAGGAGTCATTTCTTGAGATGGTATTCCCATTTTACTAGAAAAGTTTTCAGAGATGAAAGAATGTGTAGACCCCGAATCAAACAACACACTGGCATAATCTGAAAAAACAAACAAAGTACCTTATACAACTTCATTTGATGGCCTGACATCTGCTGAAGTAGTTGAAAAGGATTTCACCACCCCTTTCTGCTTGTAGTCTAACTGCTTCCCATCACTCAAGATCCTTTTCGGACACTCATTTGCATAGTGACCCATCTCATTGCACTTATAACATTTCACTAACTGTAAATCAAATTTGTTCTTACCTTCACCTTGATCCTTTTCAGTGCAATCATGAGCCTTATGTCCCATCTTACCACATCGATAGCACTTCCCAGAATTCAGAAGACATTCCCCAGCATGCCTTTTGCCACATTTATCACAAACTGGAAACTTATTTCTCTTACCATCATACTTTTTTGAAGAATTCTTACCTTTCTCCTACCACCTCGGTCTCTTTTTCTGCTAGTGGTTATAGAAAACTTGGTCATCGGCAAACTCCATTTCCACCTTCTCAGCACATCGAACAAGCTCTTCATAACTTTTAAACTCACGAGAAGCTAATGCCCTTCGATATTTTGGCTTTAATCCTGAGTAAAAAAGATTTATTTTACTATCAAGGTCCCGGATAAAATTGGGAGTATACCTTGCCAATCGAGTGAACCTTTCTTCATAGGCAGCCACTGAGTCTTCCTCTTTCCTCAATTCCAAGAATTGCTTTTCCATCCTAAGTCGAACAGCCTTAGGAAAATTCTTCTCAAAAAACATACCTTTGAATTCATCCCAGTCAAGAGCATCAATCTCATCGGCGTCCCTGATATTTTTAACCATAGACCACCACTGAACTGCTTCACCCTCCAAAAGGTAAATAGCAAGACTAACCTTTTGATTGTCTGAACACCCCATGACATCAAAAATCTTCTCCAGTTCTTTAATCCACCCTTCAGCTAGCATAAGGTCAGATGATCCTCTGAATGATGGTGGATGTTGCCTCATGAAATGTTCCACCACTGACATGTTCCTCTGCGGTTGATCTGGCTGATCTCGTGCATGGATACCACCGCCATTTATCGCTTGAGTCAACTGCGCCATTACTGCAACAAACTGTTCAGTTCCAATTCCGACCATTTCTGGATGCTGATTCGGAAGATTATTTCCTTCTGTATGCCTTCCTAGCACTGCTTCCCTGTTTCCTCTTCGGAAAACCATTCTGAACAAACATGTCTAAGATGAAGCAACATGGTAATCTTTAAATTCTATATCATTTAAAAAAATATTTTTTGGATAATCATTTAATAGAATTCTAACTCCTAAAGTTATCTAAACCGACCTTTGATACAAACTATAAGGCCCCAGCCTTAAACCTTACTTAATCTTGAGTTATTACAAGATTACACATTGAGGATCTTTATGGGTTTTGAGTTTTAGAGAATTAGATCATAAAACTTGCATTACATTCCACATATAAACCAAGTGGTTACATAAAGATAGTATTCTTCATTCCCATCAATGGAAATACATTTAAAATAAAACATGGATTATTTCTTGACACATCCTTGACTCTATCATCTTATCATGTTCCTTTCCCTTGACCTGTGAAAAACATTTCAAAAACTTGGGATGAGCATAAAAACTCAGTATGGGTTATAAAAAAACATGGAAAGAAAACATGAGTTCATATATACATAAGAATGAAATCATACTTTACCCATAAAACATAGTCACTTTAACATACATCATAAAATCATGAATAAATCATAGAAATCATAAGACATAAAGGTAACTTGAGGCATTCATAACATTCTTACGTAGGGAGTAACCCTCTTGGTTACGTTTGGAATTCCCATCACAGTATATTCCCTAAATCTCTTCAGATAAACCTTAACGTTTCACTCCTTCACGTTACCCAATGCATTGGAGAGCTATAATGGGCTCACCCGCCCTTAGTTTATCACGAAACCACCCGTCTTCATAATAATGCCCAAGAACCATAACATAATCATACCACATAAAACATGCATAAAGGAAGCATAAAATTTCCACATTTCAATCACGAGATATCAATACAACACCTTGATATAAAAACATTATGAAATCCATTTTCAATACCAAAATAAAAAAAAGTAAAACATGGTATTTATTTTTCTTTTGAAAAGAAGTTATGGCTTGTAGAGGAAGCCGAAACTCAAATAACGGTCACGACGGCAGAGAAGTCGTTGTCGCCGCATATGTACGACAAAAACATTCCCATTTGTCGCTTAGTAAATGCTTCGTAATAAAAAGATTCCTTTTGAATAAACGTAAAAGTCAAAGGGGTTTATACACCGTATAAAAGAAATTTGTGTATAAAATAAAATATGCCTCAATGAAAGGAGATTGAGACGAAGTCCCATACCTCATATCCGACTTGACCCGGCCGTTCTTTAATCTCCTGAATAATAAACTTGAGTTAATCTCTACTTTCTTATGAATCTTTTTCAAGTTCATTATTCCTTTTATACCATGTTATGAACATCATGTAATCATTTATGTTAATAATGTTCATTTTGTCGGTATTTGGTTCTTAAGTCAAAAATAGACTTCTTACTCTTACATGTTGTTAATTTGGTCAAAGGTTCTTTATATCCAGAATGATATTAATGATTTGGATAACATATATTTCATATAATTTCATCATATACATGTATTTATAATATTACATCACATTTAGAGGTAAGAAATGAAATGCACCGTTCATGGAGACGGTAAGCCGTACGTACGCATGAACGCTACTTCCATTTCTATATCGTATTTTCTGGAATGGAATCATAATGATATAAGAGTATATTATAATTCCAGTATAATAACATGTATAATATCACTAACTTTATCCTTTACACATCCCACATATGGTATTAACGAATCAAATCACTTTCAGGGGGCGGTAGTCCGCACTTCCTAAAATGAAGATATCGTGTTTACCCATAATGGGAACCATAAAGGTATGCCCAAAATGAAAAGAACAGAAGCTTAAGGAAAACATAAACATATTATATATCATATATAAAAATAGTGACATCATAATGGCCACCTTTGAAGGTGTTAACTGAGTATTGAACAATCATCATTTCGGGAGGCAGAATTTCGCCATCCACGGAAACCGTATGTTCTTTAAATATTTGATGTAGTTGTGTGAGAGTGTAGCTCAAATATATCTTATAACAACATCCTAGTATATTTAAGATACTGGTGTTGTTACAAAAGAAGTAAATAAAAAGAGTTTAGGGGGTTGGAGAAACAAAATAAAACAAATGAACATGAGAGAATGAATTACCTTTAAAAGTGTAACTCCTTTTGATTTGAGCCTAAAGGCTTCCTTTGAAAGGATTCTGCCCAAAGGGAATCCTCTAGGATGTGGATAGGGAAGTGGAGAGAGTAAATGGGCAGGGTTTGGCCGAGCCAAAGGCTTGAGGAGTTTGTGAAATGAGGTAGAGGTGGGGGCCTTTTATAAGAGGAGAGGAGGGGCACTTTTGGAGAGTAAAGAAATATTACATTATTTGAAAATGTGTTTCGGTTTTAAAAGGTCCCAAATTGATATTTTTCGTGGATAAGATGATAAGGGTTCTAAATCCACTCATCCAATTGGTTCTTGCCATGTGTATTTCATAGTTTTTACATTGTCTTTCCATTTTATTTAAATCATCAAATAATGATGTCATCGCTGCATCATTATTATGTCATAAATAATTTAATTTATTTAATATCTAAAAATCATAAAACAAATACTATGATGTAGGAAATATTTTTAGCTTTCCAATTAATATTTATAATCAAATATCTGATCTTTATAACCCCATGTAAAAATTGTTTTCGTGAAACATATTACGTTTGTGTCATTTTTACTTTTACATTTAATAAAAAGTTATTTATGTCATTTCCCAACAAAAATGTCTCCATGGGGTCCCCAAGTTGACCCATGGCTTGTCTGGGTCTGCCATGACACAACCAATAAGGTTGGGACATGTGTCTAGGTCATTTCATATTATTAAAGCATTATTTATACCTTAAACTACACTAATTACCACTAATCGCGATTAAAAACTTAATAAGTTACTATTCACAAAAAAATTATTTTAATCTCATTGAACAAAATTTTAATTCTTAATGGAAAACATGTATGTTTGATTTTCAAAATTCAATACACATTAGTGGTAAACTTTCATTTAACTGAAAAATCAGTTTGCTTGATTACCACTTAGTGGTTTCACTATTCATCAAAAATTGAAGTTTTTCAGAAAATTACCAAAAATTCACCCTAAGATATATTTGATATTCCAAATTCAAAAATTAAGTCTATTTTACAAAATTCAAATAATATAAGTCACATTAATTAATTCAATAATTAATTCCCGCTGCCAGAGCAAATAGCGTGTTTTTACAAAATAATAAGTATCAAAAGACTGACACCAGTTTAAGTCTAATTTCAAAGTGAAATTGATTCCAATGACCACCATTGGATAAAATGGTAAAAATATATTCTAATTTTACTTCAAAACCAATTCAAAACATAATCTAATCATATAAATAAATTAGATTAAAAAGTTGTTTTGATGTAAAATGCAGTATTTTTCACTATTCTTTAAAAAATGAACATTGTCAGAAAAATACCAAAAATTCACACAAGGTAAATTTTGATGTCCCAATCATAAAGGATAAGTTTATTTTGACAAACATAGTTTATAAAATTGTCAAAATATAGATTCAAAAAGGGTTTTCCATCATAAGGCAGTAAAACAATCTTTTAAGAATATTAGTGTATTCCATGCTTAAGATTGGATTTATTTTCATTTTAAGCCTCTAAAACACTATCTTAATCATTAATGGACATAGGTAAAAATATCTAATATTCATTACTTACTTGTGATGTTACAACAATACAGGCCTAATAAAGAAAAAAATTCATGGGAAGATAGAAGACATGTAGAGAAATAAATAATGCTTCTGGAGCCAATGCTAATCCATCTTAAATGGTGGCGATTATGGTGTACCAAGTTGAAGGTTCAATTCAAGGCCAGATTCTGCGCCCCAGAAACAAATCCCAGTATTTATATCATATCTCGAGAACAGATTATTATTTTGGGATGAACATTTACAGGATGTTATGGGACATCCGGGGAGTCATTTAAGTCTACTGGGTCCCACTCAAATTCAGACTTATAGAAGGTATTTTAGGCGCGTCTTTATGGTGGATGCAAGTTGGCTGCAACTTCGAGTCAAGAAGTAGAAAAGTCTCTCTACATTAATGTTCCACCCACCATTCCCCAACACAATTAATTAAAGGCACATCGGATGTTGGGGGCTCGGAAAAGGATTAATTGTATCATATTTAATGCAGTAGTGGTGGAGGATTTAGTGATCTCTGTGATTTTCTTTAATTGTAATTTTGTTATGCCAAATTTCCTTTATAACGTTCTTCTTTTGCATGTAAGTTATTTAAATCACCATAGTTTTCAATAAAAGTTATTCTTCTGCTCTTTTTATGTTCATGTCCTTTTAAAATTGATACCATTTCCCCAAGGTGTGATCTTGTTCATACCAGCACTTGTGAATTTATTCACACAACGGTGGAGTGATCGTTTCACTGTTTTATTTTTCTTCTCCAATCCTTCTTCTTTAAGTCGACTTCCCGCTTCCATTTATTGAATAGCATAAATGGAGGGAGAACCCCTTATGGGATGTTCCTAGGGAGTTTTATGGGGAATATTGGATGTTATTTTATGATCTACAATTCTGTAATCATTTAATTAATTTAATATTTCCATTTGATGAATATTTTCTTCTTCATCTTCGCCAACTTTAAAAATGACAAATTTCGAGTGCTAGTACGATCCAATTATTTAGTGTGATCATTAAATTGATCCTCAAAGTGAATTGGTGATTAGACTTTGAATTGTGTAGTGATTAAATTGCTGAATGATTTTGAGGAATTATATCATTTTGTGGATACATCTTGAATTAGTTAAACGAACGTTATAAGAAAATAAATACATCTAATCTAACCCTTGTAACAACTTAGGATCAACTAATCTCCATTAATTGTTTTAGACTAAGTAATTGTATGTTCTAATTTATTTTATTTAGATTTAATCAGTAGTTATTCAAATCAAATAAATCCAAATAGTTGGCCACTCCATAGCTGAGTCCTACCCAAATCAGAGTGTCTCTAGGTTTCTTCTTCAGTCCACGTGGATTCGACCCCTACCAGTACAACAAAGACCGCATACCTGTAGGGTAAATTTGAGCTAGAATCAAAGGTTGTATTTGTTGTCAATAGTTTTCAATGAAGATAAAAATGTAGGACATCAAGAAGTACTCCAATGAAATGAGGGAATGGAAATTTAGATGATTGTTGTAATGATCATATGTTCAAAAAACATGTGTCAAAGGTGACTCTTTGTTTACAACAGCGAAGAATGGTGAGGCATAATCCATCTGTGGATGAAGAAGAAGGCATGATGGTTGATGAATACCATGCAATTATTCATGATTGCATGAGATCCATGCAAGATACTTCTTGAATAATAGAATCATATGATCTTCATGATGTGGAGAATGATGGTTAAAGAAGAAGACAATGAGCAGAGGAGATTGGAAATCTGAGATGGCCACGATGGTTGCAAAAGAAGACAATGTGCAAAGGATTGGAATTTTGAGATGGCTATGAACTTCAATCAAATGATATATATATATATATATATATCATGATAGTGGAGTTTGTGATGAAAGAATAAGAGTTTCTGAAGAAGGAAAATAACAGAAAAGAAGTAGTGGTGTTTGTGATGAAAGGAGAAGAGTTGTTGAATAAGGATTGAGGTGATTGTGCTTGTTGAAAAAGCATACAATGACATAAAATTTTTTTGACAAAAGGGTTTTCATGATGTCATTTCAAGATCAAGATCTATGGTTAACGATTCATCCCTTATTCCCGAACGTCGACAAAAGTAATGGACGATCTAGATGCGGAACAAAAAGAGAAGATACAAGGTGGCGCCGTTTTTCAATATCAGAACATGGAAAAATGACAAAGGGATAAGAGTCACACATGTATTGAGTGGGTTGCGCAAGTGACCTGCGCGCCGAGAAGGGACTTGCATGCTGGTGCCTAGGAGGGTTGGATACTTGCGCGGCATATGTTTTTCAAGATCAGAACATCAAAATATGGCAAAGTCAAGAAGGTCGTGCAGGTATTGGTGTGATCGTGCAAGTGAGTTGCGTGACAGAGGCTTGGGTGGTAGAACCTATGCGCCGAGGGGAGACTTGTGCGCCGTCGCGAAGACTGTAAAAATGATTATAAATACAGGTTGACCCCTCCTCATTCTAGATGAGCTCAATACTTAGAAGAAAATCAGAGATCTCGTCACGCAGGTGTTTTGGTCGTGCAAGTGGTGTGTGGTCACTCATGTAGAAGCTTCGCGCCGGTTGTTGGATGCGCGCCAAAGGCCATTTGGGAGAGAAAGGAAGTTAGTCGCGTAGGTTTGAAGTTGAATGAGTAGGAGTCACGTAGGTGTTTTGGTGATACTTGCGTGCCAGTTTAGACTTGTGGGCCGAAGACTTGCATGTTGGGCTTGGAGAAGAGAGCCAAGTGCTGTTGGAGTATGCCCATTCGTTTGGAGCTACATGAAAACTGGAAGATTTCTTGATAACTTTAGTACAACATGTGATGTATTCATTTGTGAAGACAGAAGAACAGCGAACAATTTGGTTTTATGAAGAGAAGTGGTACTGCAGTCACATGCCCAGAATTTAACACCCTAGTTGTGCTTTGCGAAGAGTAGAAGAACGATTTGTGCAACAAAACTCAGATCTGCACAGAAAGAGGGGTATATATCAACATAATCAAGTGTCAGTATGGGGAATCAAAGGAAGATAAGAAGAAGATTTAGTGCATTCAGTTATTCCACTAAAGAAGAATATTGAATATAAAAGAGAATAATCTCAGAACTCTGATACAAGCATTGTGTCATGCTGAATAGGAGACAAAGTCATAAATGCAAATCTAATGAAGAGACCTTCACATCGATAAAAAGAGTGGGACTTCACCAAAGGCAGTGAGCCATGGGGAGTGAATGGGAGTGACCCGAGGGAAGCTGTGAGCTATCCCTGATCCTTTTGTAAAGGCAGTGAGCCTAGGAAAGACTGACTGTGCCTGAACCTTTGTAATCCATAGCTAGTAAAGTATATTGGAATTCGGTACGACCAGAAACCTATCGGCGTTTGCTCCTTGGGCATAGCCTTTAGTGGTGAAACATGTAAATTTTTTTGTGTCATCTCTTTTCATGTGAATGTTTCATTGCTGATCATATCAATCATACCGGTTTAACATGTTCCTACAAACGTGGGAATAAGATCCAAAAAATTAGAAAGAAAAACTTGACACCCTGATTCACCCCTCCCCTCTCTGGGTGTCCCGAGGACCTACATTAAAATGTTAATATATTGATATTTTTGAAAATATTATTTTCTTTTTAAAAATAATATCTCTTTGTGAAAGTTATTTTTATAGAATTTCATTAGACTAAAAAATCCTTTATTTTTTATCCAATGTAGTGTTTTTTCGTCATTCAAATTTTTTATGTGTTAATTCATAGGGATTATGAGGGAATAGATACAAGTATGAGATCAATGGAATAATTGTGAATATTTCTCAGGAAGAGACAACATGTTTTACTTTAAAGACTTTTGTTTTATGATGGAAATTGATAATATGTATATGGGTCCACAAATATTGTATGGATTTAATTATTAAGAGTATCTCCAAGTTAAATAAAACACTAAATCTAAAATATATTTGGGATTTGAATGTAATTTAATAATTTAAAATAACTATAATATGTATTTTTCATTGTCTGGTCATTATAGTGGATTTTGTAAAAGGTCTTCCCCTTTTCTAAGTTAAATAGAGTTTCATTTAAAAAATTTACATTTCACCAATTGAATGTCCAATTCAAGGATAATAACACAAAAATTGAGAAATAAAAGAGAGGATAAGATATAAGTATCATCAATATCTCGAAACAAAATTATAAAAAGTTATTAACAAGTTAGTCCTATTATCTCTAATGTAAAAAATTCTATTCATTTTGGTTTTCAGTATAGTTACAAGTTTTTATCTTGGAAATTAATCCTTTATGATGACAAATAAAATTGTCCTTATTACATTATTTGTACCTAATGTTTATATATTTTAAAGTCATTTTTATTCAATTTTAAAATGATATAATTATTAATATTAAAATAATAAATGTATAATGTATTAAAAATAATATTTTAAAAAAAATATAACATCAATTCAAAAACATCAAATATGAGTTTATAAATTAAAACCAAAATTTTGAAATTTTTATATTAAGTTATCAAATAAATATGTGTCCTATATAATGGTTTCATAAATTTATGTTACATAATTACAAATTAATAATTTCAAAAGTTATTTGTATTTATAAAAATTTAATTTTTTACTATTCAGCTACAAATCCATTGTTCATAAAAATTTAAAATATTAATCTAAAGAAAGTATTTTCTTTATTAATTGAAAAATTATGTTAATTTTATCAAATTCATTGCATAAAATTTATTAAAAAATAATAATTAAAAACTAAGAATATATTGAAATTGTTTTTATAAACAATTTATTTTATATTAACTCTGATATTTCCTATAATCTAGAGATTAATCTACAGTTAACACTCTATTTTTATATAAATATATTAGCATTGGAAATAATTTTATTTTATAAAAATATTTTTTTAGTTTCTTAAGTGTGATAATTGAGTCAATATTTGGAGTGAATTGTATATATATGTGCGTGTGTGTGTGTCAAAATTCACATACAACTGTTTATACCTTCAAATTCAATGGATACCTTATAATGGATAATATTTATTTTGATTCAGTTTTATGTGTATTAAAATCTTTTTTCACGGTTTATATTCCTGGTAAAAAATTCACATGTAAATCCATTCCATATATCCACCTTATGATATCAAAACAATGATTACTCAATACATTAATAAACTCTTGAAAAAATCCCCATGTGAATTACTACTCAATGAATAAACTTCTATATTCCCGTTATCCAGTGAATATGATATATCAAATTCATAATCCTACCAGAACTCCATTTACTACCATTAAAAACTTTTCAAATCATTTTGATAAAAAATATATCATGTTTGTATGATTTATAAAGACAAAAAATACCTTCGGATAAACTATCAAATCTATAACTTCAAGGAAAAAATTATAGTTGTTATCTCAATAAATTAATTAGCATCATTATTCTCACTAGTACATAACTATCATGATTGACAAGATATAACCGCCCACTAGTGCATCAAAACAATACCCAAGAAAAAATGATAAGAATGTCATATAACATAAACATGACTCCCTCCTCATGGAAATGAATAATATGAGAACTATATAGTTTCATTTTCATACACTCAAACACTACCATACACTAATCTATCTCATTACAGGATGAATCATTCCTAGTAAATTATGTTAAATGATCCATAATCTCAATGAATGTATATTTAAGCCTCTAATAATAACTAAAAAATAGATATAATCATTGAAGAATCCATAGATAATCTATACTATGATATAACATTAATAATAAAAAATAACCTCCCATTTTTTTAATATAAATATTAATTATGTAAAAAATATAATATGTCCTCGAAGAACCTCTATACGAACTTTTAAATATTTAGCATGACTATCTTATAACATCATTTACATGAGGATTTCATGGATGAAAATAACCAAAAACTGTTACAAGAACAAAAAAGCAGTGCTTGTAGGTGCCATGAAAATAGTTGGGTAATTTATGATGTTGAAGTGAATAACCACAAACTAAATGATTCAATAATTACATCTGACCAAATTATTCAATATAATTCCATCCTCCTCCCTCATTTACTAATAACCTGGCCAAAAATAGATCTCCGAGAATGTGATAGCTACATTTAATTGGATGAATAAATCATAAATCCTTCAGAGGGGATAGTATTTCTTCATTTCACTAGATTCAACTAATCATAATTGATACATAACAACATGATCCAATATATCCTCTTTTAAAAAACACCCTATGTATATACACTATGTTATATGAAACCCTTCTACAACTTATTATCAATATATATCCATTAATACCATAAATCAAAAAATTCCACATTATACAGAGACACTAAAATCAAAGGTACACCAAAAAATAACAATATACTAAACATGATACTGCATTAATGAGTATATTCATAACCTTATTTGGGAAATGGTCATGAAATATTAAAATCACCATTGGAATCACCACCATATAATATTCCATAATTCCCAACATCATATATTACATTAGTTAAGAAATTGTCTCTATATACCTATGGTCTATCTAATCATTCCGCTCACCAACAAGCACTCTATAATTTACATCAATGTTAAAAATACTCTCCCCTTAATGTAATTTATTAAAAACTACACTGAATAATACAAACTTTTTCTAATGTTGGAAAAATATATATTTATTTTCAAATACTATTGATCTCCCCATCATTAATGTTGCACCACAATTGGATAATAATCCCATCAAATATCATATATGATAAAATTAATTTAAACTATCATTATAAGTAAAAAGGGAACATAAATTTCCCCCACCTTTTTTCCTAATTTCCAATCCAATTTAGGTGAAAAATGAGTGTGACTATCTGAACTGAAAGATTGAATATACTAGAGAATAATATGAGAAAATAATACAATTAATTGATATATTTCATGTTAGACATTTGAAATTAAAAGACATGTATCTAACCATATCCTGAAACTCTACATTAATAAGCATAAAAATGACTATAATTGGGACTTTGGTCAACCATGAGTTTTGAGAAAAAGTGTCACCACAATGCTAAGCAATGATTATTTTATATTAACAATACATTAAAAACCCTAATCATCTTATTTTTTCCACTATTGTCTAGAATATAACAACTAAAATGGTGGAAACTAAACTAGAAAACCAACATCGTAACAACTAGAATAGATGAACCCGACACTGAATCTATTTAGTAACATGAGCATTGTATGAAAACCATATGCCCAAAATCATGTTATTGGTCCAAGAATTATCATATTTGATTGAATTTGATGATAAAAATTGAGAAAAAATCAGTACCTTCCAATGCATGGACTACCCATTTTATTTATATCCTCTATTTAGAACACATATCATTGGGATGTTATGATTAATTAATTGTTTGTAAAATCAAATATTCACTCTAATATTCGACCTATCGACTTTCATCCGATGTTCATGATATGTTTAGAATGTAAACGAGTTAACATAGCGATTGATATATAAAAACAATGTCTGCATTAAATGTTACTCCCAAGAATAGTAATATGTTTTATGGTTAGAAACATAAAAACAATGTGATTAGAAATGAATCTAAAATATATTCTTGGTGATGATTCCTTGGTAGAGAGAAATAAGCACTTATTATTATGAGACATTTATTATATGATAATGGATCTCAAGATGAAAATGATCAAAAATATTCTCCCATGATAATATTTACTACATTTAATCATCCAAATATAAAATTCACTATATTCAATAAGATCTCCACATAAATGTATTGGTCGAGAGAATCCATATATACGTCCATGTATAGATTATAATTAATGTAATATAAATAACCTCTAAATATCTCCCAAATTTATGATATGAAATAGTGTTCTCTTGAATTTTAATTCTTCAAAAATGATACCACATACTTATCTTCCATCAACAACCCTTCCCATTAGCCCCAACTCCCAACTGATAAGATAGAGAATCCTGCTACAAATCTTCTACTTGAGTATCATGAGGGAACTGGCCATAAAAATATCTATATAGAATAATAAACTCATAGTATTTTAATATATACTTCATTAATATCGTTTAATTAAATTTATTTTATGTTCTAAACATATTTTCAATTCAATAAATTGTCTAATAAGAATGGTGTATAAAGGTCACCCTTCCCTTTATCCCACAGGAAGTATCACATCACAATTTATGTTCATAAGATCAATGTACGTATGTTAGATAAAAAGGGGGGTAAAATCATATATGACATACCTGGTCCATCGTGCTTATATCATATATAGATTTGGAAAAATGTTAGTTCACTATTGACCATATGATCCTCACCTATGTTAATATCCAGACAATATCATAACTGTCGGACAAATTTTCTTATAAAACATTTTCATAACTCAATCCCATTGGAACCCCATATTGTCCAAAAATGAAGATGATTATAACACACTATGTCTACCTCGAATAGGACATGGGTTAGGGACTATCACTGAGGGAGTCATAAAACACATATGTGATAATGAGAAAACCAATGAGTTAAATTATATAGTAACAACTCTACAAATCCTAGTTAACTCCAACAAACTCTATGAGATTGTAATGTCCTTCCCTTTCAGTAGCATCAACATAAAAACCACTGAATATATATATATGGGTGGGTATAATATATTACATTTTAAAATCCCCTTCAAAAACCAATTTTGGAAATATGGAATGAGAACATTTATCCCCGATGAATAAAATGAAAAAAAACTCATTACATAAACCATGTAAACGAATTATCATCCTCATTTTGGATGACTCATACAAATATTACATAAAATTATATTAACATAATATCATGTGAAATATATTTAATGGTACTCTAAATCCTCTTCACCATTAAACTAGTACGCCTCAAGACCCAATGATATAAGACATGCACTATTATCCCCACTATATATGATATCCCCACATACCACACAACCAAAAATCCACTTCAATCTACATGAAAACAAAATCCATATACTCATATCCATATATCCTTTCACGTTAAGGTATGTAATCAAAAAGTACATCAACTTTATTCAATTCTCCATCAATGTGCACCCATGACTTGTAACCACATCATCATGTAGACAACCCTAATGTTATTAAAACATTTATCAATGGGTATCTTGATTTTAAACAATTATATCTATTTAAATTTACCCATATCATATCCAAAATCCATTACAAGGTGCTATGTCATGAAGAGATATTAGGTAAGGTGGGTGTAGTCGACTATCCATATCTTCCATAACCTGGATGTTGTGGAAATCGCTTCAAATCCAAAAACTAATATTGGTGTTGATCTAGTTACTCAAATTTGGTTGTGGTTCATAGAAATAACACTAACAATAATGAATTTATAATATATTTCATACCAATCATAAGGGTCTACTACTTAACACTATAAAAATAATACAAAACAATTTTCACTATATAATAGCACTTCTGTAAAGAAAAGAAATAAGGTAAGAAAACTCCACTACTACATCACAACACTATAAATAACATCATCGAATCACTTTATATCCCATATATGTTTCACATTAACCAATTACCAACCAATTATCATTAATAATTTATTCCATTCTATTCATATTAAATTAAATCTATTCATTATTTATCACAATATCTTTATTCCACTGATATATTTACACCCATTTTAATCAAATATAAATATAAATTAAGTTTCTTTATCTCCATTACAAAAAGACATAAATCATCAACATTATACAGCACAAAAACACCATATTCCATTCTGGTATAATTAATCAATTCCATCATTTTTTAAACATTTCATTTATAGCCATTTAAATTATATTCTAAAAATAATTTATTTCTATTTTTATATAACATCATGTTATAAAATCCCATTATTGTAAATTATTCATTAATTCATTGATATTACATATTCTATGACACTTTAACACAACATAATATACTCTTAGACAACACCACATGAACAACTAAATAGAACATGGCATCATGAGGACCACAATGAAAATCTATAACCATACAATCTCATGCCAATAGCCTCAAAACCATACCCATCAATACTCAACATCTACTGTATAAACCACCACCATAATATCAACACTTTAACAAACCAACATTATCCTCAATAACAAACAACACTGAATCAATACTAGTCCCAAAATTGTCGAACAATAATAAACACAAATGACTGAACCCTTTGAAAAATCGCATGGATCATAAATAATATATATTGAAATAACATAAAAAGTACAAGCGTGAATTAATTTTAGGAAGAAACATGTAGTTTTCTAAAAATAAAAAACTGGAAATAAAAGCTCCAACGGTCACCATGATTCTATATCCAATAGCTTCAACTAACCTTATTTAAACCATTATGCCACCCATAAATCAATATTGATTATAAATATCATCATTAGGATTATCCTCCATTATGATTTGTTGTCATCATGAATAAATGTTATGAGATTTTAAATATCTCTTTCTTTCTCAGGGATGTTCTCCAGTAACTTATCATCCAAATATGATGCAATGGATTGAATTGACATAGTCCTTGGAAAACATGTTTAATCCCAATTTATACTTTTATATATATGGAATGGTTATCAAAAACTCATTTATTACTTTCTTCTTACCTTTTGTTGGACATCATTGAAAGAAACACTATTTCTAGTACCCTTTGAAGGGTTTGATTCTTCCCCCATTCCTGTAACACAGATCTAATCCCCATTGATCTTATACGAGTCAAATGGTTCCACATCATTCCATGCTCCTTGACACAGCTTCTTGGTTTTCGTCACTTCCACTACCAACCTATCCTTAATAATCTACAATAATATTAGAATCATGTTTTCATATTCAACCATACTATAGTCATATTAATTAATAATCTAAATAATTATTAATGATAATTGAATCTATAATTAACTCATTATGTTTATTTTTTCCATGTTTATATTGTTAACCAGTTATTTTGATGATAAATAATCCAGAAAAATAATTATACAAAATATGAAATTCATGATAATATAATCACAATAATGGGGAATTTATAAATCACATGTGATGAACATCTCATATTCCATTTACGTCTTTTTATTTGAATTTCTTCAATAGGATAATTTCATAAAACTAACCTATATCAAATAAACTAGGATACATTTATATTCATACATAATATTATAAAATACATTTTGAAAACTGGTAGCCTCGTAAGCCATCATTAGTTCTTTATGGTTATAAGAAAAAATTGATTTTTAAAACTCAAAATATGATACTCGATAAATTAATACATAGTATTTTTATGTTCAAGGAAAAACCCACAAATATAGTGATTTTGTTTGACTTGGACTTCAAAAGAGTAATTTGTACAAGGTGGTGAGAAGACATTTGATTTATTGATTTTGATAAAATAAATTATGAAGAAAATGCATAATTATTGATTGGATTGAAAATATATTTTATCAAACTTGTCGGGCTGATTTAGTTTCCAGGTTCATATGAAATTGGATTATGGAAAAAAAATATTGATTTATTCATTATTGATGTCAGAGTCGAGATGAGGTAGATCCAATAGTCATCGAATCATATCCTCATGGTAGAAATTCCCTATTTCCCTAGGCCTAGTAATATAGGATTTCACCGAATCATGTTTTTCTCATTACCGTATTTAATCTAGAGATCCCATACAGTTCACAATGGTCATTCCATCTTTACTGTAGTCACTAGATAAATTTAAACTTTCCATTTTGAATAATTTATCGATGGTAATGATAAAAGAAAAATAAAACAATTGGACGTTTGAAGAATGAAATATTGCAAACCAAATTCGTGAATATTATAAAAATGTTAAATCTGATGCACCATCCCCATTAAATTACCTCATCATAGAACAAGGTGGGATTACCCCCCCCCCCATCATAGCGATGATAGGATTTGAGGGAATGATAAAAGAAAATATAAATGAAAAAAATAGTGTAGCAGCTTTATTCTATGAATTTGCCTTCAACGTAAATCCAATTTATTTGAATGTGCATCCAAGGGATGTATTTACAGGAGATGATTGGGGTCTTCCTATCGCTGGTCACAATGTGTGACGAAGGTACTCAACGTGTAATGTCGATCCACTTTTTGTGAATCTGTGTGACATGTGCATGGATCTTGGTTATGATTTTTGGAAATTTAACCAACTACACAACGTGTACTTGGACTATATGTCATGTATTCCTTGTATGTTTAACCTTCACATCAACATGAATCTTCAATGTATCGCGTACATTAATTTTTTAACTTTGACCCCCATCACGACCTTTACTTGTGGTACACAACATGTAATATTAATTAACAATGTGTTCACTTGCCATAGCTTGTTCTTGTAGAGACCTAATTCTTTGAGGAAGTCACGATGCGAACATGTGCTGCATGAAGTGTAATAATGTTCATTCTATAATTTTGTGCATCTTTTTTCCTCAAAAATCTCTAGTCATTACATGAGCGATGCAATGCTCTGTGAAGGGTCATTCAGCTCATATTTTCACCTCATTTTGTTATCTTTCTACAGATTCATTGTGCCCTACCAATAAATATAAAAAAACTAAATTCATTCCAAAATTGGTATGACTATTAATTTAAATCCATAAATCAATACATTAAAAAATTCCAAAATGTTGAATGAAATACAATTATCTAACAACCTCCATCCCCCACATGCATTATGACTTATTCATATGGATGGAATCACATAATCCTATAGAGTATTTTCACCTCATAATTCATTATATTCAATTTCACAAAATTTTTTTGATCAAATAAGAAATTAAATTTTCATGTATCAGATATTGAAAATTCATTAATGCATAATTTTTCAAATAAATATGTCAATCATGTATTTTACTTTTCCACTTTTGAAATAACCAGACATTTTATTAGTCTATTTTTATTTATTAAATTTAATATCAGTATGATGCCACTTTTAATCTACCTCCCATGAATTTTACCGCTCTTAATCATGGTACAATGGTGAATATCATGATGGGCAAACAATAAAAACATGTATCATATCATATGCATTAAATTCATCTAACATCTCCACCAAATAAACACAAAATAACAATTAATCAATTGGGATTCACTGTTAATGATCAAATGACACTGATGATTCAGAGTAGGTAGGTAAAGGATTGAAAAAGTATAAGGATCAAAAAATAAGGATTAACTGTAATGTAATTTTCATTTTAAAAGATAATATCATTGATTTTATCCCTTTACCAATTTCATTATATCATTCCCACTAAAAATATCAATGTGGTCCCATGCTACATGTGAGCATAATGAATGAGTCAATCTATCTTTCATTTTTTAAAGAGAGGTGGTATTAATATAAAATAAAGGATTTCATGGCTTTCCCCAAATCACAATAGTGAATCCCAAAGAAGAATATCCTTAATGATGTATCTTGGTACCCTCACAAGAATTAAACATCCACACAAATTCATTTAAATAGTTTGAAAAACATTTATTGGGAAGAATGAATATATAAAATTGGTTAGTCAAAAATATCAATTCCTAACAAGGCAATTCGTGGATTCCAAGGGATATAAAATGATAAATTTCAGGTTGGTATCAGGATAAGGGATATAAAAAGAATTCCTCTATAATTTTAATTGTGATTTTGTTCAGTCATACCATTGATAATATTCATTTCATATTCTAGAATAAAACAAGACCGTGTTTTTAAAGAAATTTACTATAGAAATAATGGAAAATATTAGGCTTATTGAATGTCTCTATAATGATATGAATGGTTGTCACACATTCTAATGGAAATGAATTATAATAATTACATCAATCAATAGAAACATTATAATTTCAAAACATGGACAATTATCAAAAAATAAAATCATCTATTATGATTAACATGCTTGTTCAAATCGTGATTATCTTAATCTTAATTGACATTATTATCTCTACTAATTCATTTCCACTTTTTTCTCATTCATGATTATTGAAAATGAAATCCACATATCATGTAATGGTAATTATCTTATGTAGTTTATGTCTCCTAGTTCTACAAATTAAATAATGAATCAAATATAGTCATGCGTGAATTAGTTAAATCTTTAAAAAAGTAAATGTGGGGGAATACAGTAGAAATGTTCTGATTTGAAACGATTACTTAACTTTCAAATACTGCGTCAAATAAGGGCTTTATAGGTTTTGGTTGATCCCTTTCATAATGTGTAAATTCCCTTTATGATATTTAATATATATGAACCTCCTTCACCAATTTTCTTACTTTTTCATACCTCTCACATTAATTGTCATGAAAAAATAAAATACAAAAGTTAAATCACAATCCATAATAATGAAATTTGAAAATTTTTAGAGGGGTAGCATGTGTTCCCAAGAAATTGAATACAATGAAATTAAAAAAAACATGGGTTTCATCATGGAAGCGCTTTATTTTACGTTGTTGGGTCGACCATACCTAATTTAGCTCATATGATAGATAATTGAAAAGTTGGTACCAATTATGGATCGTTGAATGGTATTAGTTGTGAAATGTCCACATATGTTAGCACATGTCCTTCATCTTTGAATACCCTAATTCTTCCTGATGGTAGTACCTGCTTGACCTCTATCAGACTGACCAACAATTTCATCATCAACCCTCGTAAACTAAATGGAAGTTTTGGTACCATCCATACCTATTGTACTTTCTAAAATATTGTAGAGTTGGTGTTTCGTTTTTTCTTAGAAGTCTTTTTCTATAACTACTCTTCCTTTTATAGTTGATCATCCCCTATCCCAACGTCATCTAACACTTATTCTTATTAAATATATTCAACATCCTCAACATCAACTTCCTATCTTTTATTGAACTGGTCAGCTTCACGAATATCAAAGTTCTTCATTTCATGGTGAATTTTAATGCTCACTTGGTCTCTTCCACATTCAACCCTAAAAAATTCTATGGGGATGTTGAATTGGTAAACATTTATCAAGACATATTCAATGAATCCTTAAGGATGATTTACTGTTGAATATTCTAGTTAAAGTGAAACACTTATGGGATTCATGTCATCCATTCCCGAAATCTTGAATGTTATGTATGACATGATATTTACACTCACACCTTAGTCACAGAATGCTTTCTCTCATTTGATAGCTCCAAAAAATATGGGAATTGAAAATCTTCCAAGTCGCTTTTCTTATTAGGTAAGTCATTCGACTCCACTACTGAACACTCCAACATGAGGGGGATGGTGCTAATCTCATACCGTATCTTAATGTTTCTTACTATCTCTTTCATGAATTTTTTATAAGTTGGAATATTTGAATGAACCACTGAAAAAGTTATATTAATATGATTTTTTTTAAAATGATCATGAAACTAACATATCTACATATTACTATTCACTTATGTCATCCACACTAGAAAATGAATCCTTGTCTTGTATTGAGGTGGATCCTCATATTCTTTTTCTTCAGTGATTTATTCCGTGTCATGTTCAACTTCCTCATTTCATGCTTCTACAAGTGGTGATGCCAAAAAAATCTATTCCACTTCCTTTTATTTTTATCCCACTTCTGAGATCTATATCATTCAATTCTTGGTGTGGGTATTCATTAGTGAATCCTATAAGATGTCATATTTTTCTATCTCTATGTGTATTGTCGATTTGGAAAACGTTACTCTCAAGATTCTAAAATGTGACCTTTTGGTGTGACACTTCTTCTTTTATCTCCTCCAGTGTAATCCATGAATCCATAAAATAGGTTTATAACATATCCTCCAATGAATGGACTTGGTTCGTCAGGGTGGGCCCTTGTGGAGCATGAAGTTCGTATATTTGTTTTCATTGTGGAAATATTTCTCCATGATGTTATTGAGAACCCCATCCGTAAAATTGATTTACACAATTGTAATTAGTGTAGCTGGATTCTTCTATTTGTGTACCTTGAGTGTTTGGTTGTTTACCCATCATGATGTCTATCTTCTTGGACAGAGACTCCAGACACCATTTCTTTGTGTCCTTTCTTCATTCAATTGAAAACTATTAATCTCCATTTCAGCTAAGATGTAGTAGCCCACTTATGGTTTCTATTTTATTAATGATCTTCCAGGTAAGGTGTCATGAATTGACATGTTTTTCTATGAACAATCCTTATAGATAGTTTGAATTATTATCCATAGATCTATTCCACGATGAGTCCATTTACAAGTCATATCCTTATACTTTTCTCAAGAAGAATACAATGATCCGTCATCAAATTGAAAAAAGTATAAAATGTTTACTTGTATATCCATTGAATTTGAAAGTGGCATGAAATGGGTGACAAAATTTCTAGAAAAAGCATCCCATTTATTGATGGAATATGATGGTAGTGTAACCCCCTAACCCCATTTTCCCAGATTCGGTGCATTATTGCATAACATTGTAATGATTACAAGATATTAAGCCTCGAAAGACAGATTAGTTTAGTAGCCTTAGATGTACTAGATACATACATATATTTACATTTCACTAAGAAATGGAAAAAAAATACATTGTATACCATTTGAACACACACATGTCCCTTATCATGTTCTTACAGGTTACCCACAATATACATCGTAGCATCCATGAAAAATAAAACAAAAGAAACAGGTGAGCTCAGATGTTCAGTAAGTATAAAAATATAGAGAAAAATACTGAAAGAAATCCTAAACATTTAAGGAAATTTATATGACTAAAACGAAAGTCTTTTAAACATAAAAATCTGCATAATATGTAAAAGAAAAATCAAATAATTCTATTTAGTTATTAACATAGATATTCTACTGGTCGAATAATCACCTCTAATTTCAACAACAAAATTAATAATGATGGATTGAATAATTCAATACATCATAACAACATAGTTAAGGCCTCATAACAAGATTAAAAATAATAATTTTGTCAAGTCCATGTGATAAGACACTAGTTTGTATCATGAAACCTACTGACGCATTGATGTGATATAGCAGCCCACGCCTGTCTCTTACTATGTCCGAAGAATTCCTCATATGAAAAGGCTGAAATATAATATAAATGTTCGTATTAAATATAGCATAATAAATTTCACAACACTAACAATAAACCATTAATGGTATAAAAATAGCACATCCACTGTCAAACATATAACAAAACCTTCAATACAATATAGAAGACTGTATCATTAAAAATCAACTTCAAACAAATTTAAAATCCAAGGGATGATGTTGACACAGTTGAAATCAATCAAAAAACTATTTTAGTGAAATATATCATTCTATATAAAAATATATTAAATGTAAATAAATAATTTATTTTTAAAATATTATTATAGGATTTTAGGGGAAGTGTCTAAGGTGTTATAATTGTGTAAAATATCCACACACTCTATATAAGTTAGTAAAACATTATTTCCTTAATTTATTGAAATGGTCATAATGTACCTTGTTTGGAAAGTTATGGAATGATTTATTTCAAACCATTTTATAAAAATTAAAATGATGTTATAAATTACTTTATTCCATTGTTTAGTAAATAGTGAAAATAATTTAAAATAAATTTAAAAAAAACACGGATGTGGATGATAAAGAAATCCCAATAGATAGTTATGTATAAAAATACTCGGATAATAAAGAGATTGTGAAATTAATCCATACCTTGTAGTTTTCCTTAGTTGAGGTTATTTTATAATCCTCTATAATGGTGAAATAAATTTTGTTAAATTATACAAGAACCATATACATAAATAAGATATCATATATGATCTTCTAATATTTCATTGTGAATTATATTTTAGTAGTATCATTATTTTGGGAGTTAACTAATTTATTTACTTGTATTTATTTTATTGAAGAAACCATGTTTAATATGGATATGACGTTTTTTATTCATAGACAAAATGATATTAAGTTCCAAAACATTATTTCTAATTATCAAATTAATGTTATTATGCAATGGTTACGATGAGGAATGAAATATAATTGCGTTGCAGAGTCGGTAAGCCATATATATGCACGAGTGACAATATGATACCATTAGTGGTAAAAACGTATGTAATTGGATGTTATATTATATAGGAATAATCATTAAAATGTTATATTTACTATTCAAATCAAATATACTTATTATTATATCCATCCAATTAATGATGTGTTGAATAAAAAACTACACCACGACGTGGAGACAGTAAGTCGTACATATGCAAGTATGGTGACTCTATCATTCATAGGATGGAAATAATAATGAATATTTTTGTACCATATTAATAATAATATCAAAATATGTACAAGGAAGAAGAGTTATTATTTTATTAAGGAAATGATTAAGAAATCAGAAGTGGAAGAATAAAAACACTTTGAAAGAGGTGATGATGTAATTACCTCTTCTTCGAGTACATCCGTTTGATTTGAACAAAATGGCTCCATAGGATCTATTTCTGATAAATGTAAGTCATTTAGCATTAATTGAGGGTATTTGGGATGATATTTGAGTACAATTTGTCCAATTAAAAAGGCTTTACATGTGTGAATGTAAGATAAGGGGAAGTACTCTTTTATAAGAGGGGATATGGTTACTTTTTGAAAAGATTGAAATATAATTTTCTTATAACATCATTTTCTGTCAATAATAGCTCCAAATATATTTTTTTAGAATCTAAGGTGGGGAGTGTTGGAAGCACTTCAAAAAATAGTTTTTAGACAACTTTAGGTCACCGTATTAACCTTATCTTTTAGATTTAACTCTTAGTCAAATTGTTTACCATTTAACATGTGTTCTTGTATTTTTATATTATGTGGTTAATAAACATACTATAAAATATTAAGAAAATTTCATGTTGTTCTATAATGACATATATATGATTATAGAAGTCCTTTTTCCGAATGTTATATGTTTAGGACTATTTTATTATTTAAAAAAATTGTATTTTTTTTAAATTCATTTATGACAATTTTGAGAGTATTTTGTATTGGGTGTTTATGAAAGGCATAAAACCATGATTACATCAAAAAGAATTCATTGAATCAACCATAACATGTCGTATTTACCTAGAAATTTTTTGAAATGCTTCAACTGTCAATTCACATTTATTTTAATATTTATAACATCATTTATGTTAGTCTTTCATTATTAAGGTAATTTACACAATATCATTGTGTCATAAATAAATATAATTATATAATGTCTAAAAATTATTAATAAAATTCAATGATGTAATAATTTTTTTATATTTATAATATAAATTTATAGTCGAATTTATCTTATTTGTAAGCCTATTTTAGAAATGTCTTAGTTATTAAACATTGAATTTAACACTTTTAACAATTCTTTAAATAAAATATAATAAATGTCCAAATCTAATCCAAGTTGATAAAAAAGAATTATGTTTTTGTCCTACAGATGAATTTGATTGATATGGAATTATCCAATAGAATTAGGACATGTTTTAGGGTAACTATAATATCATTTTTACCTTAAATTACCCTATTGAATTTTAACCGTTGTAAATAAAATTCAAAAGTCACTATTCATAAAAAATTGATTTCATCATATTTAACGAAATATTACTTAATGATGCCAACCATTTCTATTAGATTCGGGAAATTCAATTCCCAAAAGTGGTAAAATTATTTATTATGCAAATTTGCAAATGTGCATAGAAGGTGGGTAAAAGGCGTTAAATATTTCAATAGATTTTTTTAAATCTATACATATTATAAAATGACTCCAATTAATTATATTTTACTTATATTGGTATTATGTATATATTTTTAATTAAAATAAATTAAAATAAATAAAATAATTATTTAAATAAAATGTCGGTTTTAAACCATAACATATTGGTTTTAACTATTCATCAAAAATTGAATGATTCCTGAAAAATTCAAAAAATTCACCCGAAGATAGTTTTGATATTATGAATCCAAAAATGATGTCCAATTAGAAATATGAATTGTATAAAATTTTAAAATGTTGGTATTACAGTTCATCACTATTTTTTAAATGGCTCTCTTGATTTCTCGTGGTGTGCAAGAACTCGAAGTTGCGTACAACACAATCTATAGTATTATTCAAAGTGAACCATACCATGGATGCCTGGGGTGTTACATTATTGTCTTCATAAAATAATTTCATCCTTGAAATTTATATAATATTACTCCTTAAAATGATTTGGTTTGTTCTTTATCATAAGTTACTCAAGTTTCCATGCTGCCTCTTCAATTTTATTGTTTCTTGAATGATCTTTTACCATATGAGTTGCCTTGTTTCTAAACTCTTGTTCTCTTGTATCAAAAATCCAAATATGTTCTACACAATAAGACAGACCATGTTCCTATTATATATCATTATAGGTGGGTAAATGCATTGGTTCAGGCATTTATTTTCTCAACAGTGATAACTGGAAAACATCATGAACTTGGAAGGACATGACGACATTGTTGAACAGGAAACTACAACTCCAATTCATTCTATAATTTCAAAAGTTCCAATGTACCTTGGACATAATTGAACCTTATTAACAATATGTACAACACCCTTCTATAGAGATAACTTCATGAAAACATGATCACATACATTAAATTCTAAAACCTTCCTTCAGTTATCGACATAGCTCTTTACCCTACATTGACTCGTTTTGATGTGGGTTTGGAAAATATACACTATTTCCATTGATTTCTAAAAATGTTTTGGGCCTACAAGTTTTCTTTCAAAAATATCATCACAACAAGTTTTTGTGTGACATATCATTCTATATAACATTTCATATGGTACCATCTGAATACTTGAGTGTAAGCTATAGTTATTGGAAAACTTTTCTAGAGGTAAATACTGATCCCACATACCTTGAAAGTATTGTGAGAATGATCTAAACATGTCTTCTAAGGATTGAATAGTCCATTCTGATTGTCTATCAGCTTGAGGGTTGTAGGAAATTCTCAAAGTAAGTTTAGTATCTTGTGAGATCTAAATACTTGTCCAGGATATTGATGTGAAATGGGGATCAGGTTCCTTACACTCTATAGGAGTACTCAATGAAGTCTTACAATTTCACTAACATATAGTCTTGTTGAACATTTAAGTGCTAAATATTCTATTATTGATTGAAAAGGTACTGACTCGGTAAGATATTCAGCAATGACCCACATTGAATAATTCCTTATAGCAGTGTTTGGTATCCCCGTGACAAATTCCATCGTAATATCATCCCATTTCAACTTAGGTAAGGGATGAGGTTGCATGACTCCTCTAAGTCGTTGTATTATAGTCTTCACCTATTGACAAGCCAAACAACTTGACACGTAATCAGCAATATCCTTATTAATTTGTATCCACAAAATATTTTCCTTCAAATAACAATACATATTAGTGATACCTGGGTGTATAGGGAAGTTAGACATATGAGAATTATTCAACAATTCCCCTTTTAGATCAGGTTTATCTATAAAAGCAATCATCCTCCCAAATTTCAAAATTCCATCTCCATATACAATGTTAATCATTCTCCAATCATTCACAACATTAATTTTCTTTTGAAACTCCCCATCGTCTGTCTGATAACTTTTTATCCTTTCAAGTCATGATTGTTAGGAGACCATTTGAAAAATTATCAATGTTTCACCTTTCATGATTATTCCCGTATCCAACATTACTAGATCCATGAACATAGGATCTCTTTCAACTCTCATCTGGTTCAAAACTCAATTATCATTTCTTCTCAGACCATTTTCCTCCTTATTTTCCTTCCTTATGTGGTAGTTTATAGTGAAATGATAATCCATTATTAGTTCAAGACATCATATTTTCCTCATGTTGAGTTCTTTCTAGGATATAATATTATTCGAATTCTTGTGATTAGTATATATCTCACATTTTCCCCATAGATATAGTGTCTCCATATCTTCATAGAAAGGATTATATATTCTCACTAAAGATCATGAGTGGGATAGTTTTTTTTAGTAATTTGGTTTTTTCGTGATGCATAGGAAATAACTTTATCATTTTGTATAAGTTCACAAATGATTCCTTTCTTTGAATCATAACTATAAATAACAAACCCATCATTCCCCAATGGTACAATCATGATAGGTGAATTGACTAATATTCTCTTCAGTTATTCAAAACAGTACTCGTAATATTTTTTTCAATCAAATTTAACCACTTCATGTGTGATCTTGGATAACTGGTTAGCCAATTGGTAATATTCTGGACGAAACGCCAATGATAACCTGATAAAACAATAAAATAGTGTACCTAATTTATACTCATCTGTGATAGCCATTCATGTATCACTCTTTTCATAGAAGGATCATTTTAGATTGCATAAATATAGAAAATATGGGCAATAAAATAAATCTATTTAATCTAGAATTCACACCTTCTAAACATCCCTTAAAATCCATTTCATCTGTGATTTTGAAAAATAGTGCGCAAGGGGATTTTATAATCTTCATTGATATTAGAATATACCAAGATATCATCGATAAATAAAACTATAAATTCATCATTATAGTCCATCAAAAATATATTCATTAGATCCCTGAAAACTGTAGGTGCTTTAGTCATTCCAAAAGGTAATACTATAAACTCAGAGTTCCCATAATTGTTACGAAATGTTTTATTCGGAATGTCATCCTTCTTAACACACAAATAGTGATATCCATATCGATGGTAAATCATTGAAAATATTTAGCTCCATGAAGTTGATCTAAAAAATAATCAATGCGAGGTGGGGGATACCTGTTCTTTAGTGTTATAACATTGATCTCCCTCTAGTCATTGCACAACCCCATAAATCAATATTTCGTCAGAACAAAAAAAGAACAAGGGCTGCCCATTGGGAAACTATAGGGAGAATAAAAATCTTATTACTCAATTAAAATAGTTTTTTCTTTAGTTCTATTAATTCTATAGTAAAAATTCTATAAGCGGTCTTCGATATGGGCCATGATGAGGAATTAAGTAAATGGAAAAATCAATTTCTTATTTTGGAGGATGTCCAAGTAAATCCTCTAGAAACAAATAAACATAGTTTTGAAAAATAGGTACATACTCTATTTGAACTTTACATTCCTCACAATTTTTTATTTAACTCTCTTCCTCCCAAATAATTTAATTTAGTAGAGATATTTGTGGCAGATCTAGATAAGGACTTGATGGTGATGTTCTTTTTCCAAAGATAAGGGATTCTGGATCATCATAAAAAAATTTATCTTACTTATTCTTACAATAACTTTTTTCATCATGGTCTAAAATAAAATATATAGAGAATATTAAATCAAATTAAATCTTGGGAATGATGATGAGATTAGAAGATAATTCACGTTTATATGCCATAATGGTAACGGAATCACAAAACATTGTTCCAATGATATTTCCCTTAAGAGTATATACTGAAAAAACCTTTGTTAAATAATATTGTAAATATATAATTATCCTAGAATCGTCAGATGATATGAATGAATACAATGATACATAATCAAATGAAGCATTGGCTAAATTTGTGGAATTAAATAATGTACCTTCCACAACGTCATTCTGAACATTGATCTCTATAGTTGTGATAAAATAACCTATGCCTTACTCAGATCGCCTTTTCTGAGGTATGATTCCTTGGTGTGAATGAAATTTATTTTCATAATACCCCATATTTTTTAATTATATAATTCAAAATTGATAGCCTCTTTCTTCCCATTGCAATCATGAGCATTTGGGTTATTTATCCCCATTTATAACAGACTCCCAGTCCCTTAAGAATTGTACTGCGGTGTTTCTTCCTACATTTATTGTAGGATTAAAATTCAACATTTCCCTTCCTCACATGTTTTCCATTTTTAGAGTGTTATGTAAATATCTTATTCACATTATTTTCTTTAAATTCATAAGACATAGAGAATTACTTAACTCAAACATTGTGAAATTATCATCCCCCTTTTCTCCCGTATTCAAAAATCGCCTTTCCATATCCGCTCGATGTTCATGAGGGAATTATTTTTCTAGGAAATGATATTTAAACTCCCTAAATTCCAAATTTTATAATTATTCAACCTCCTTTTTGTTTTAAATTAATTACTACCACTGATCTTCATATCCTATGAGGCGATAAATTTCCATGAATACTTTTTCTCATTCTCTACTCCCCAATTCATTTAATATTTTCTCCAAGAAACATATCCACTATTCACTTACAAATGGTGTTGTAGTCTGATTGAATTTTTGTTGTTGTTACCTCATAAAGTGGTATAACATTGATCCTCTGTATTTTGGATCATGGTGCTCCATATGGGTAAAGTTATTATTCATAACATAGGTGACTTACCATAGTATGGTTATAATCTATTCAGAAATAGTTGCTTCACCAGCTCCACTATAATTATCTTGAGTAAGAGGGACATCCCTATAAGGATTACATGTGGTGATATAGTTTTCATTCTTTCCAATATGCACCATTTCTATACAATTTCATACACTAGATTAGTTTATAAATCAAAATAAATAATTCGAAAATAGTAAAATACCCAACATAATTTGAACAGTTTATGCATATACTCTATAATTATTAAAAATGTTTTCTTTGATGAATTATTTACTCTTATATCCTTCATAATGGCTTGTAATGAAAATGTAAATTGTCTTAAGAAAATCCCATTTGAGAGTCGTAACCAAGAGTGCAACAAGGCCCATTTTTGAGGACTAGTTCTCGTTTGAGTCTAGCTCAAAGTGGTTTTTTAGGTTTTACCGCTAGATACGTCTGTTTCAGAGCCGCCTCTACCTTCTCATTTCCAGATAGGGATGTATTTCATGGATATTTCAAAAAATAACTACATTACCAAAATTATAGGATGTTCCTCTATACTAATCATCAATATCTATCTTAGGGTAATGTTCTCTAATCATATTTTTTCTAAATCTAGTTTCCAAGTATTATACTAAACTTACTCCGATATCAATAGTAATGCTTAGACCCTAGTTACATGGAGTTGGTGCACTATTGCATATCATTAGCATGATCATAAGGGATCAAGTCTCTAATGACCAATAGGTTAAGTAGGATTGTATGTACTAGATACATTAATAAGTTTTAAATTACATTATGAAATGAAAAAACAACAACATTATGTCCCATTTGACCACACTCATATCCATTAGCTTATTCATGTATGTTAATAGCAATATACATCATCGCCTCCATGGAAAAAAACATAAGAATGGGGTGAGCTCAGATGCGCAGTAAGGATAATAATATAACGAAAACTATCATAAGAAAAATTAAACATTTAAGGAAACATATAAGACTAAAACAAAAAAAAATTTAAACATAATCATCAGCATAAAATGGCAACGATAAATCAAATAAGTCCACTTACTTATTCTCATGGAAATTCTGCTAGATGAATAATCAAATTAATGTAATATCAATTGATAATTTTAGAATGATGGAATCCATAATGTCGGACATCAAACCCTCACAGTCAAGGCATCGTTCCAAGACTACCAATAATAATTTTGACAATGACTTGTGCTAAGACACTAGTTTGTCTAATGATTCATACCGATACAATGAGGGGCTATAGTGGGATCCACCCATCACTTACTATGTCCAATGCACTCTTTATTTGAAATGGTTTAAATATAATATAAAAATCCGTATTAAAACTAGCATAAGAAAACTCAATACATTAACCATAATCCAGGAATGAAATAAAAATAGAATATCCATAGTCAAACATATCACACAACCTTCAATACAATATGGAATAATATATCATAATAAATATACTTCAAACAAATGTATAACCCAACGAAGGACACTGATATATATGAAAAAAATCAAAAAACATTTTGAGTGAAATATCACTTTCTATTTTTAAATAATTTAAAATTAATGATTTTTTTAAAAATATATTCTCATAAGTATTAATGGGATTCTTCGAAGGTGTTAAAACAGCAGAAAATATCCTCACCTGCCGTATTAATTAAAATAATTATTTCTTTAATTTGTCGAAAAGGTCATAAAGTTCCTTATTTGGAAAGTGATTTAATGATTCCATTAAAACCATTATATGAAAATACAAACAAGGGTATAAATGAATATAACCCATACTCCAGTAAATTGTATTTTTTTCGAAATACATTTTAATGAAAAAAGTATGTGGGTGTTAATGAAGTCCTATTTGATGATTACATGTAAACAGTCTCAGATAATAAAGTGATTGTGAAATTAACCCTTACCTTTTACTTTTCCTTAGTCGAGGGTAAATTAACATCATGTATAATGGAGAAATAATTGTTATTAAATTATTCAATAACAACACACATAAATGTGATATCATATATGATCTTATAATATTTAATTGTTAATGATATTTCAGCAGTATCATTGTTTTGGATGTTAACTGGTTCATTTTACTTTATATGTTTTGTTACGATAGTCATGTTTTATTATGGATGGGATATATTGGGTTCATATACATAATGATATTAATTTCTTAAACACTATTTTTTATCAACATATGAATATTATTCTTGAATGCTTAAGACGAGGAACAAAATCTCATCGCGTCGTGGAGACGGTAAGCCGTACGTTCGAACGAGCGAGAACATCATTTTTAATGGTGAAATAATATATAATTGGATCGTATTATATATATATATATATAATCATTAAAATTTTATATTTATTGTTTACGTCATTTATACTCATTATTATACCCATGAAAATAATTATGTGTTGAATAAAAAACTACAACATGACGGGGAGGAAGAATGTCTTACGTTCGCACGTATGGTGAATTTTTCATTAATAGGATGGATAGAAAATGAATATGGTTGTACAATATTTATAATAACATCCCTTTTGGTATAAGGTACTGTATTTGTTATATTAGTCTGGAATCCACAATGAGAGAGGAAGTGGAAGTGGGAAAGAACTTTGGAAGAGGTGATCATATAATTACCTCTTCTTCGGGATCTTCATTTTGATTTTAACAAAATGAATCCATAGGATGGATTTTAATCAAAGTAAGGAATCTAGGAATATTTGAGGGTATTGGGAAACATATTTTAGTAGGGTTTTTCCAATCCAAAAGGATTCGGAGGTTTGAAATTAATATAAGTTGAACTACCCATTAATAATAGAGGCATTGGTACTTTAGGGAAAACATGAAATATTATTTTATTATAAAATTATTTCAGGTTAAAAATATCACAAAATCGATTTATATAGAGGCTACGGTTGGGATGGGTGGAAAAATTCTCAACCAGTAGATTTTATTCATGTCTAGGTCACCATAATAACATTATATTTTAGAATTAACTCGTAGTTAAATAGTTTAGCATCTAACATGTCTACTTGTATTTTTATATTATATTTTTAATAAACGTATTATAAACATCCAAGAGAACGTAGTTAGATTATATAATGACATATCTATCATTATATTATTCTTTTTCCCGATCCTAGTATTTTATTTATTATTATATAATTTACTAAAATATTATTTTTTTTTAAAACTCATTTTTATATATTTTGACTCTATTTTGTATTTGGTTTGGTGAAAGTAATAACAACTTGATTACTTCGAAAAAATAATTGAACCGACCATAAAATGTCACATTAATATAGAAAATTCAGGTAATGCATAAAAATTCTCAATTTAAATTTATTTTATTAATTATAACATCTATTATTTTAGTCATCCATTAATTAGGTAATTACTACATCATCATTATGTCATAAATAAATTCAATTATTTATTGTATAAAATATATAAATAAAATTACAATGATGTAGTAAATCATTTTAGATTTATAATGAATATTTATAATCAAATTTATCTTATTTATATTCCTATATTAACAAAAAATTTCTTATAAAACATTTAATTTTACACTTTTAATTTTTCTTTAAATAAAATATAATAAATGACCAATTCTAATCTATGTGGATCAAAAAGGATCATATTTTGTTAATAAGGATGGTTTTGTCTAGATAGACTTATCCAATAGAATTAGGATATGTGTTAGGATAATTATAATAAAATTGTTAACTTTAATTGCCCTATTTACTTTTAACTTTGGATAATGAAAATCTAAAGTTACTATTCAAAAAAATTATTTTCAGCCTATTGAACCAAATTTAACATACTGATGTCAATCTCGTCTCCCTTATTTTCAAAATTCAATACATATAAGCGGTAAAGTTACATTTTATAAAAATATGCAAATGTCCCAAGAAGGTGGGTGTAAGGCGTCAAATGGTTCACTAATATTTTATATATCTATTATTATTATAAAATGACTCCAATGAATTAAAATGAACTTATATAGGTATTATGTATCTATTTTTACATAAAATATATTTATATAAAATAAATAATTATTTATTTAAAAAATATGCTTGAAACAAAAATGTAGTGTTTTTTGGAGATAGGATGAGAGACTCGAGTCTCTCTCTCTAACCCAAATGAGGTTTAGGGTTCAAGGGTGGTGTGAAATTTCCCCCCAGGTTGATTCGACAGTCACTTGTTTTTCAGAGCAGGAATCTCCAGATCTGCAATGCCGTCCGAGGTTGCGGGTGGCGCTTTCGACGACGATCTTGCGACGACGAACGGTGGGGATTTGGCTCCGCTTTCTATAGCTAAACGGCATGTGGCGATGAAGTCCGAAGATGTGGGTCATGACGAAGTTGATCTCAAGGAAAATAATGGCATAATGACTCTACTTCGATCTTCGGTTGAGAAAACTATTGCAGCGGCTTCCGTTGATTCTTTTGCTGGAATAACGGACTAGAAGGCTATGTTTGCAACACAGCGTCATGCGTCTATTGGGCTGGAGGCTGTGAGCGAGCAATGTGCCACTCCGACGCTAGACGGGGCAGTTTCATTAGATGCTGGAGCTATGTCCTCTTAACATAAGACATCGACTATTGTTTGTATTGATGCAGGTCAAACGAAGACGGACTTGGGTACAACAGCAGGGCATGAGAACCAGAAGCAGTTGAGGCATGTCCCTTGTGAGGGGATTTATATGAATCACTCCTTTATTTTCTTCAAAGGTGTAGCTGACTCTTCAATCCGAAGAAAGGGGATCATTTCTCACATCAAAGCGGATCCTGTGATATTTTTGAGCTTCTTAAGATGGGTGAGTTCTCGATTATTGCCCGATTATTTCTACCCAAAGGCTCTCAGCCCTTAAATATTGATGAACTGAAGAAGCGTATTTCATCGATTTGGGGATTTTCATCCTGGAAATGTGTCTCACTTGGATGAGGATATTTCCATATGTTCTTACCCATGGAAGAAATGAACTTTCGAGATTGGAGTTTTGGTTCCATCGCTCTCAATCCAGGGATTGTTCACCTTCGTGAATGGGATAAAAAAATTCAATCTTTTTGAGGTTGGTAACACCACCACACAAACATGGGTAAGAGTGTATGGGTTGAATTGGATTCCTTGGCACCCCAAAATTTTATATGAAATTGCTATGTCAGTTGGAATTCCCATCAAAATTGACAAATAAATGGAAGTGGCGCGATTTGGGCACTACGCCCGGTTTTTTGTTGAGGTCGAATTGGGATCAACCCTAGTTGATAAGGTTATGATTGAAATTGAGGATGAAATTATTGAGTTGAAGATCATTTATGAAAAAATACCAAATTTCTGGAAAGACTATAACATTATAGGTCATGACTTGTCTACATGTAGGCGCTCAACAGTTTTCACCTATTGCTCTTCACGTGGACATGACATGAGCAACTGTCCTAAAAAAATAAAGGTACACAGCTTTGGAAGACTGATTGTAAAGGTGAGGAAGGACCTTCCATTTATGGTGATAAGAAAAAAGCACAGGGGGCTGTTCCTGAGGATGTTTTCAATCCTCCCGTTGATGAGAAGGGTGATCGGTCAGGTGACACACCTAATATCTATGCCTCTACTTCTGAGAATAAGTCAAATTATTTGGCTTCCATCTTTTCTGAAGAGGGGAACATGCAATATTTTGATCCTATCAATCAAAGAGAATGTACTGATCTACAAAAAATTCAATGAGCTGACCAAGTGACTAAAGATAACATTCAGGAAGAAGTTGACCATCGACTTAATGATAGTATGGTTCCTACGAGTATACAAAAGGGTAATCAAATTTTAGAATCTGACTCTCCAGTCATTTCTAAACCTTCTCATGCTTCTTTAAAACCCTTTGTGGATAATGAAGGCTTTCAGCTTGTTTCTTACAAGATGGAAAAGTCTACAGCTGTGATTGTTACAGGTAAGCACAATCCTTCTATTGGTCAATATATTGACGATGCCACTGAGTTTCAGGTTACTACACAGGGCTCTCCTGATGAGACTGAGGAGATCCTCGCCCCGGCTACTCAACAAAGGGAGTTGCTTCTCCTGATAAAGGAAAAGAGCGAGATGACAGCTCTGATTCTGACAGCACTGATGCTGAGACACTTTTAGAAAGACTTCAATCCCATACTTCCTGCTGAGGAAGATTAAGAGGTCAGTGTCGGGGTCCCGGAATAGCCGAATGGAAAGCAATTGAAGAAGAAGAGAGAAAGATAAGTTCTAGATTTATGAAAAAGATAGGTAAATAGTCTCCTTCCATGGGGTTTTCCTTCTTTCTTGTTCTCTTTTTGTTACTCTATTTTGATTGCTTTATAATAAAAGAGGCACAACCTCCACCTTCTTCAAAAAAAATATGTAGTGTTTTTAACTATTCATCAAAAAATGAATGTTTTCAGAAAAATGCCAAAAATTCACCCTAAGCTAATTTTGATATTCCAAATCAAAAATGATGTCCATTTTCAAAAATAAAATCTATAAAATTTCAAAAAAAGAGTATTAATATTCAAAATTAATTTTTAAATGTCTTGTTTGATTGTTCGTGTTGTGCTAGAACTCGAAGTTGTGTACAATGAAAGCTATTAGATTATTCAAAGGGAAGAATACCATGGAATCATGGGGTGTTATAGGATGGATCTAAATCTAGTATTGTTCTCAATATCTTATGGAGAATCTAATAATACATAGTCTAACCTCATATATTGAGACATTTTGGAATTGAAAAGAGTGACAACGCTTGAGAAAATCTCACATATGCTTATAAGGAGCTTGATACGAAATCCAAGTGAATTTAATAGTGTCTTTTATCATTGACATTTTTGCTGGATGGGTCTCAAAAAGATTTGTAGCAATGGGGGGTGCCAGGTTTCCCGGTTGCAATCCTGTGTATTATGGGAACTCGTGGTCAATGAGAATCTATATCCCCAGATCTCCTTGAATTACTCTATTGAGTTGATTTTGATCTATACCCTCCATGGTCACAGTGACATTACTCTAAATGAATGGTTTATAACGTTGGGATGATTCAGTGATGTCTTCTTTCTTCGATAGAGTGTTGTAATTGTTTATTAAAAATCAGAAATTCACAGCACGAACACCTTAATCATAAAAAATAGAAATTGAAATAAAATAGTAAAACAAGAAATTTAAATTCTAAAAAACAAATAGTCTATCATCCCATGAAACGGTCCCAGTTTTTCGCCTAGTAGAATGTCTTTAGTTCCCTTCAATTTTATGAAAGAATTGATTTATAAAACTCAAGCTACACTACGCAATCAATTTATACGTAGTATTGGTATGTTCAATGTTGAACCCATAAAGACAATGATTTTAGTTTGATTAGGACTTCCCAAGATCAATTTTTAGAATGTGGTGAGAAATAATTTTTTTTATATATTTTGAGAAAAGAAATTACTAAGGCAATGAAGATTTATTGATTGGTTTGAAATCCAATTTTATGAAATGTGTCAGGGTAAAGTACATTCCTTGTTAGGTGAAATTGGATTTTTGAAAAAAAAGATTGATTAATTGATAATTTTTCTTGGAGTCAAGACGAGGTAGAACCAATGGTCAAGTAATCCACTCCTTATCATGGAAATTCCTTATTTTCCTTTGACCGGTATGATAGGATTTTGATGAATAAAGTTTGTCTCGATTCCATATTAAAAAAAGAGTTTCCATAATAACGAAAATGGTTCTGCTGTCATTAGGGTAGTCAGTTTTACAATTTAATTTTTACTTTTTGATTAATATATTGATGGTCATGAAAAAAGAAAAATAATGTAATTCTATTTTTGAGGAATGAAATCACACAGAACAAATACATGAATAAAAAAATAAGTTAAATCCAACACATCGCCCCCTTCAGTTACATCACGCTAGCACATCATCCTAGTTATGATTGTTTTATAGGGAAGGATAAAATATATATTAATTAAAAAACTCAAAAATTGTTTATTATCTTCAATCCAGGAATTGGACTTTAGCTGAAGTCCAATTCCTCCAAAGGTGTTGCTTGGGGATCTATTTATAGGAACTGAATGGGGTCTAGCTGTCACCTGTAATGACGTGTAATGGTGATCAAACTTTTTTGAATCACTATGACATGTGCATGGATCTCAACTTTGATTAATGAAATTTTACCACCAACACGATATGTACATAGACAACATGTCAGGAATACATTTTCTGTGTCACCTCTTCTTCCACGTAAATATTCCGTATATTGTGTACATTAATTTTTTAAGATTGAATCTCATCAAGAAGTGTACTTGTGGTACATGATGTGTATTATCCATTCACAATTTGTTCACTCAACATTGATTGTTTTAGTAGCATCCCGAATCTCTGATGAGGTAATGATGTGTACTTGTGGTACACAACATAAAATACCGTTCATTATATAATTTCAAGCCTCTCTTTTCCTAAAAAATCTGGTGTCCAACCATGAGTGAATCTCACGGAACAAAGGGTCATTCGACACATATTTTCAACCCTTTGTGTTCATCTTCCACCATGACATAAAAAACTAAAATTGTATATCCATCCCAAAATTTTTACAGAAACAAAACTATAAATAGTAAATGCAATTCACAACCCAATATGTCACATGAATCGGTATCACCTCTCAAAAAAAGACATTTCAAAACAATGCATCAATCCCTATAAAAGTATTTTCAACAACAACATTGGACATATTTAAATGTTCATTTTGACTCTAAAATATACTAGAATCATCATTATACCCCCACACACCCTCTATGGTTTATTCAAACACTTTCAACACCCCAAAATGAAAATGTGACGAACCAAAAATTTCTAAGCCATTAAAATAGAAAACATTATTTTATCAAAAGATATAAATTCATAAAATGTTATTGACACTTATTTCCCTAATAAATAAAATGGAATTATATATTTAGGTTAAACAAATTTTGGTGGTTATCTAGTCGAATGAGATTCGATACCCTGTTGTAGAGATTTCACGTTAATGTGACTTAATAATTTAATGGTTTTATCAAATTAAATTTCTGGATTAGTAAAACAAAATTTTATAGGATAATGGATTTGAAATTTATTTTCAAATAATAGGATATTAAAAATATATACTTTTTAAATGACATTTAAAATAGAACAATTACTTAATTATAAAGATCAAATTCACTATATTTTTGATAGTGGAGTTTAGTGTTAAAAATAGTGTTTAAATAATTTGAAATTTATTATTTATGATGTATTTAGTTGTATTTTCATTTGAATTTAAGATAAAATGTTTTAATAAATTATTGGTCCAATTGAGACTACGTACATCGTGCCCTGTCTTTAAAGACTGTGTTGTTTTTTTAATTTCATAATTAGTGGATTCCATTTCAGGATTTTCATTATATATGATAATATATATATATATATCTTGTGGAACCTTCCATTCCATGATGGGGTTTTTCTACTTGGGTTGGATGTCTAGTGAGTTCATTGGTGTGTTTATGATTATGATAAATTTATGCTACCTTTGTATTTGGGTTGATGTGTAAGATAAACTTGGTTTCTTAATTTCTTATAACTATATCATGGGATCACTAGGATACTAATTTGGGTAATCACATTTTATTTATTGTAGGTTATGTTAGGATCTAAGGATATTAAAAAAACATTAATTTTATAGAGATGGTGAGGGATTTCACCATCAACATTTCATTAATTATTTCCTTTCCATGATTTATACCAATTATTGTTTAATTAATGTATATGGCATGTCTAGGAGATCATTCCCGTATTATTTGATAATTTTCTATGTTATGAATTTCATGTTAAAAATATTATATATTCTCTCGAGAGATTGATGGACTTATATCTTATTGTTAGAGATAGGGAATATAGATGTTTAATTCTTTGAAATAATGTTATTATGATATAACATAGGGGTTGAGTTGAGATATAGTACTAAATCACTAACAATGATATAGTCTTAAAGGGATGCGTTGTTAGATATAGTACTCAATCACTTCTATTAACTCCCCCATGATCACTACATTGGGATGAATATCAATATAGTTTATGAACATGGGGGTTTCATCAAGGGGTTGGATGTAAATAATATATCCTCAATTATATATAGATTATCGTTTTCATCTCATGTTTTGAAATGCATAGGTAATCTATTATTTACGGCACTGTTTGTTCCTAAACACGTTCTCCAGGAATTGGCCTTATTCATCCATGTACTGGAGTGCTCTGTGTACCACCTCTACATACTTCCTCAACAATATGTGACCACATACTTCCTTTTTAAAACACATTTTCTAATATTCATCTTCTCTACTCTTGCGTTCTACCTTCCATTTCCTACTACCTTGCTCTGAATACCGCCTCACTTCCACAGTATACCCCAAGAGTATAACCAACCTAATTCCACTTTTATGTCTAGGTTCTTCTCCATATAACTACCTTATTAGCAGACTACTTCTTCCATGAACTATTTCTCCCAATCAGCCCACATATCCTCTTGTGTAATCCTCCATGTGAACCACTTCTCCCTTACTAGATTTATTTATAACGAGATGTTCTAGTCTAAATAGAATTACTCCCATATTTTATTAATCTCATCCACACTTCATGATAAAGGGTTTAGTATTCTATAAATAGATAAATATATCCTTTTAATCCAGTAACGTGATATTTTCCAAATCATTGATACAACATCGCCTTTATGTATACCTTGCATCTACGACAAAACAATTCCTTATGAGGTCCACGTACATCCATTATCCGTATGAAGAGGCATATATCACCTCATCATTTTCACTAATGACACCATTCAAAACTACCCATAACTCATCAATTTCCCAAATGACACTCTATCTCTCATACCATTTAACTTCAGCGAACTGAAGGACTTCTGGAAAACCTCATTCACTCAATGAACCCTTCCTTCTACACTGTCCACATACCATTCTTATTTCATGGTTCGCAGTTATTTATTCCATGAAACAAATTTAATTATCTGAAAACTGTTCCTAGAACATGGTTTATAGTCTACCATTCCTTTTCATAATTTTTATTAAAATGAAAGTCTTTGATCAGCCCAATGTGGATAGACAACAATCCCAAACCATACTCTATTTCTATTAAAGGACATCCTTGGTTCCATCAATATTGGTTTTTGACTATTACGTTTGCACATCCCAAGTAAGAGGAATGTTGTTATTGATTTATTGAGCAGGAAACATCCATCCCAGTCAATGAATGAATCATTAGACATGTGAAATCTGATAGCACCCTTTACTTTGTTCTATTTATGTGTCTTGGGGAATGGGTCTGATGTTTTTTTTGGAGAGCATGAAGGTTACATCATCTATTCTATATATGATTCTTTAGAATAATAAGCATTAAGAAGAATTATGTGCAATTATGAACTATATTTATTGTGGATATAATTTCAATTAGATGATGTTCTAATTGAAGGGAACCCCATGTTTAAATAACTACTTTGTTGTTTCCATTATATTGTGAATGGATTATTTGATGACCCAAGATTGACCCACATGGGAATTAGATTTCCTTTTTAGGAATACATAATACAAGTCCTAAACTGATTCACATGATTTTATTAGTTTAGTAACTTTGGAATCATAGAATATAATCTTCATACATTGTGAATGATCTTCAACACCTCCAATAAAAAACATACCCTTTTGATTTCCTACCAAAAACATTTATTTATATCTATGAGAAATGAAAACATAAAATGGGTGATCTCAAATTCTCAGTAAGGGTATCCATGTAGTACATAAAACAAAACATAAACATCACAATGTAAACACTTGAACATATTATTCTAATATAAAAATATTATGTCATTAAATAAATCATGGATGTATAGAGAACAGAAAAATATAAATGTACATTTACCAAGATAAAATTGATTTTTTATAGAACATGGAATTATAGAAAAGAAATAAATACATAATATGATTTCTATATAATCTAAGGAATTTCTTAAAATACCATCATAGTGGGCAAAGTCCATTACAGAACCTAGTTTACTTGTTGTTCCATCCTTGTATTGCTGAACCAGATTTTCATGTCATTACAGCGTAGTAATACTGAACCATATTTACGTGTTGGAATAGTCATTTCTATATTATCAGAAATAAATATTATCCCAATTCAAGTGAGGGCGATATAGGTACCACCCATCTCACAATTGAATCATTATTACATGTTCCATAAAATCATTCACTGTTCATCATAGAAAATCCAATGAAATAAAATTGGATTCATAAACATCATTACATCATAACATCTTCAATATAATATATCATTCAGTAATTAACATAATAAAATTATAGTTATAATATTTGTAGAATCATAACCATATTTAAATAGAGTCATCTTACAATGAAAATAAATATGATAAAACACTTGGACATAATTATTGATGAAAATATCATTTCTTTTACAAAAATGTTTTATTTCCAAAAAATACAAGGAAATTGATGAAGAAAATAATTTAGTTGAAAATAAAAATGTACTAATGTATATGATGATTCATGGAAATAAGTTTTCATGAAACTAAAAAAAACTATCCAGGCTATATATGTTAAAAAACTATTCTCCTCGTACTTTTATTGAAAAACTCATAAAGTACCTCAAATCAAATAACGACAAAATATTACTTTCATATTGTCTAATAAAAACTGAAAAAATGGTAAAATTAACATTAATAATTAATAACAATATAAATAGTATTACTTAACATGGAATCATGGATGTGGATGATAAATATACCCCCGTAAATACTTATGTATAAACAATCTCTGATAATAATGTTATTGCAAAATTATCCCTTTCCTTAGGTATGATATAATTCGTAAGTATCCGAACAACATTCGTAATTTTTAATGTATGTTAATATATCATACTATAACCATATTCATATTTATGATATCATGTATGATCATATCATATCATTTTGTTAATAATGTATCTGTATTTACATTATTTCGGGTGTAAATTACTTAATTTTTTCTCATTCTGGTTTTTTCATGCAAGTCATTTTTGAAATTCATAGGATGTCTTTTACTTATTTAAGAAATCAAAATAAGTTCATAATATTTTTTTACACATTGTATATATTTAATAATCTTTTTTAAATAGTTATAGTGGATAATTAATCTCACTGCATCGTGTAGACGGTAGGCCATACATACACATGAGCGATGATATCATTCCATTTGATGGGAAAATTGAATATAAGTGGATGATATATTATTTATAAAGAATAATAATTTTGTTCTTTTAATTATTTGTATCCATTCTACACATAATTATACCCTTCCAGATAATTTATTGTTGAATAACATATTACATCACGGTGTGGTGATGAGGAGCCGTAAGTATGCACACATGGTGATATTTTTATTTGTATGATGGATAAAAGGATGTATAAGGTTGTAACATATCTATAGTAACAAATAATCATGTATAAGATATTTTATTTATAAATTTATTATGGAAACAACATAATAAGATGATGTAAAAGAAGACAAGAATTCAGAATGAGGTGATTAAACAATTACCTCTTTCTCGGGTATCTCTTTTTGGAATGAACAATATGACTCCTTAAGATGGATTTGTGTCCAAAAGGTGTACTATAGTATGATTTGAAGGATTTTGGGAGGAGAAATATTTAGGGTTTTGTTGATACAAATGGATTTTTAGGTGTTTTTGTAAAAGATAAGGGGGGTGCCATTTATAAGAGATGGGAGGGGTACCTTTCGAAAGTATTGAAATAATAATTTATTATAAATTTATTTTCGGTTTACGATTCAACCATCCTAATTTATTTATAAGATAATATGTCAATGTTTCAAAATCATCTCAAACAATAAAATTTAGACACATTTTTATTTTATTTCAATATTAATCATTTGAATTTATCCTTATTTAATCTATTTAATTTTATTTATGGTAATAATATTTTAAATATTAAATGGTTATAAATATTCACATATTTGCCGTCTAGTTTCCATAATTAGAAAATTAATTAAATTATTGGAAATATAATTTTCACTTTGTAATTTATAAATAGGTTTGCGATTTTTAAATAATTTAATAATATGTTATTTTTATAAAATATAAATAGTTTCAATTTGGTCAATTTTTATTTATTTGACATTAAATAAAATAAAAACGTATGAAAATTTTAAAAAATATATATAATAAACTCCTAAAATGTCATATTCACCTAGAAAATTCGTTAATAACTTAAATTAGTTAATATGATATTTATTTTTAGATTTTTCAAAACCATTTATTTGATATATTTATCAATAATATATATTCTACATCAATATCGTGTCATCATTAATGGTAATTATTTAATTTTTAAAAATTGTATATAAATTCACACGATGTATATAATTTCATCATCTTATTGGATAATATTTATTTTTGAAGTTTTTGTAATTTTATCACTATATGAAAAATAATTATACTTATAAGATATATGAGAGCGAAATGTTGTCACCCTTATTTGTATTAATTATAATTACATCAATTTCATGGAAACAAATAGAATTAAATGAATCAATTCTAACCCATAGGTGATATTGGTCAACTATAATTCATCTACTAGGGTTTTTATAGGTGTTAGAGAAATTTTATAATATTTTTCATATTGTTAGTAACCCTAATTTACTCGTTTTAGATTCAACTATGGTAAATAAAAGCAATTGTATTATTATTCATAATATCAACAAAATTAACCTTTTTAAATAATTTTGACCCACTGATTCAGAATACGGAATCTATTTCTCATAATTCAGAGCACATAATTTTTTGAAATTAAATTAAAATTAATTGTCATTGTCAAAAACCCAAAATTGGGTTTATAATAAATAAAAACTTAGCAAAAGATTGTCATGAGTTTATGTCTAATTTGAATATGAAATTTCTTAAAATTACCAGCATTGAGTTAATTAATAAAACATATTCCAATTACACATTAATACTTAAAAAAATATAATATATGAATATAAATAAATTCAATGATAAGGGTATTTTTAATTAAAATGCAGTATTCTTCAGTATTCATTAAAATATCAACTTTTTCAGGATAATACAAAAAAAAACAAAATTTTGATCCCACATCCCATGAATAAGTTTATTTTGTCAAATATAATATATAAAAGTGTTAAATACTAGATTTAAAGTGGTTTCACCATTAAAATATGGAAAAACATTATTTTTTTGAAAAATACTTCATTTATTTGAAAATTTTAGTGCGGTTTTATATCTTGTCGAGAAAATAAATAAGATCAATTTTAATGTCAAATAAAATTTAAAATGTGATTAATAATAATCATAATAGCAAGATTATATCCCATTAAATATTAATATTTTAGTAATATATCTTTGTTTAGTGGATATCAATTTGGCATAAAATACAAGCTATTGAGGAAGGTATCTCTTTAGTGTAACGCAAGCCAAGAATAGTGTTGCATATACTTCAATAAAAAGTGGTTTTGTTTATAGATAAAGATAATTTTGGTGTAGCGTACAACACAATACATCAAATAAATTAAAATGAATCTATCTCATTAAATCAATGGGTCTTAAATTATACCCCTCTAAAAAATAATTTCTCCCTCGAAATACATCAGAGTAATAAAAGTTTCACTACATGAATGAGTCATTAATATAAACCCACATCATAAAAAAAAAATATTTTAAAAATGACTATTAGAAACATAAATGTTGCCTTATGTAACTCATCATGTGGTTTCCAAATGACAGAAAATAGGTGGGAAGTGCAAACATGTATATGGAAGAAACTTTTACCCATAAATTTGTGAAGTATAGTGATTGAGAATAAGGTTAGGAGAAATTTATCAATAAGAAATCCATAAATTTGTGATGATTTATGGGACCATATAATTCTTCTGGTAAGAAGGTTTTAGGAAAACATTTTTTTGTTTTCCTGATCCATTTCATATGGTTGAAATTTATTTCATGAGAATAAACACTTACCTGATTTTGGTACAATCTCAATATTGGTTGTTCCATGAACAATTTACTCTTAATCTCTAATTTAATGAAATGAAGTAGAATTTTTCATTCTTGAAGTGTTATCTAATCATGTGACGGAATGATAGGTCATTCTATCTATCTCAACAAAAAGGATAGAAAAGGTGATCAAATATTCATAATTACACCTATAGTGAGATAATACATTAATCAAACAAGCATCAACCAAAATATAATGTATACTATTAATAAATTGATAACATTACAATCCTTAAAAAACATAAAATAAAAAACATTATAAATAGGTGAACTAAATTGACCTAACATTTATCTCCCATATGTCATAAGGTTGTTATTTATTGTCCCATTACAAACATATGAATACCTTAATCATATATTCTCTTGAAACATGCTAATAACATGAATTACCATATAACTTTGGGGAAAAAATAAATTCTATCAAAATTATTTCTTTCCACCCACCAAAAATACAAAATCAAATCTATATACTCCATCCATTATATGACGGTTCCCTTATATCAGTCATGAGGTCCTTAATACTATCTAACATCTCATTATATACTCATCCCTTAATTATGATCATATAATGTTCCTTATAATAATATTTCAATCTATTTTCATTGTTTCTGGTACCATATACTTAGGGAAAACCACAATGAACCAATAGATATTCCAGTAGTCCATAATATTATAAAATAGATTCTATAATACTATTTTGGAATCCCATTACCTATACACACAATCATTCCACAACATAATTGTGCTACTCAACATCACCAATAGTGATCTCAGGTGATTTTCCTTCATCATTGAACTTTTGAGGTTGTTGGTGTCGATAATCATCCATTAACCTAGGATTATTGCATTCAATAGAATAATTCCCTAATTCCATTCACTTGTAGCATTTAAGTGTGGGTGGTAAGTTCTCAATATTATTTTCTATATTAAAAGAATTAGAAATATTTTTTCCATTACATCAGTACTCAACTACATGATGACATTATTTTCCACACATAAAACATTTTTTAGTACCTTTAATAAAAATTTTACCATGATTCTTTCCAACCATTGATCATAAGAAAACATTCCTCTTCATTTCACAATTGTTTTGATATTTTCCCTTAAAATCCATCATTAGTTTCCAATAAAATCCTAGTGGTTGATATGTAACAACAACATAAATTTATACCTTGATATCACAATGAACAATTTTTTCATAAATTCTAAATTCATATATAGCTATTATTCTTCAATGATTTGGTTTCAAGACAATGAAGAATCGATTAAAATTACATTCAGGTTGGATGATAAAACCAAAATCATACCTTTCATGTATTATAAAATTTTTCAATTTATGTACCAAAATATTCATCATACATGTACTTAAGCTAGAGGAAATCCTTTTACATCATTTTTTGAATAATATTAGGTAATTACTTATTGATATATAAGTTCTTGATGCCATCCCATTCCAGGGATTCAATTTCATCTTCCTGACTTGTTTTCATGATTAGAGTCCACAACTAGCCTACTTCACCTTTTAATGATAAATATACAAAATGGCATTTTTATGATGATAATTATGAAGTATGGAAAATATATTTTCGATGCTACTAATCCTTTTTTCAGGAATAAGTGGAACTAAAGACCCACTAAAAGTATGAGGATGTTTCCGCAAGAAGGACTCAATAGAATGTTGTTCAATTATTTTCACATTTAATTGTCTAGAAGGATTCATAACTAGTGTAAGTATAGGAATAAGATTTTTAATTCTATATCCCACAACATTTGGATTCTCATGATAACAATCATTTCATTTCCTAGTGAAATGATCATTAACACTATTACCTCGTTTACATCTATTGTCTAAACCCCAAAAAGAAAAGTGTGAGCAGAAAAAATCATACTAAGAAAACAACATAATCAAGGGGGGGTATATTCAGTCTCTAAAAAATTAGGTTTAATACTATGGTATTCAAGATCGTTACCATTATTCAAGGATTGTAACCTATAGTAATACTTACCAAAATGGACGTCCCTTGAAAAATCATAAAAATATATCCAAGGATCTCAATATTTTTTTTTCTTTTTATCTCCCAAAGGTTAACTAAACCTTCACTCTGATACCAAATGTAAATAAACTATCTTTACAAACATGTACATTGCATTTTTTTGAATACATAATAAATGAAAAAAACTTATTCCCAATATCGTATTAGTTTAGTGCCTTTTGTATCATGGAACAGAATCTTTTTACTTGATGAATGATCTTTAAAATCTCCCAAAACAATATTCCCCTTTTGTTTTCCTATCTAAAATATTTCTTTATATCATATAGAAAATAAAACATAAAAAGGATCAGATCAAATTATCAGTAAGGGTAGTCATAGAGAACAAAAAACAACCCATAAACATAATAATGTGAAACATGAATATAAATTTTAAGTATCAAAAACGTGATCCACGAAATAATTCTTGGTTGTACATATAGAAAAAAATGGAACATGATCCATGATAAAATTGAATTTTCATAAAACAAAGAATTTTGGAATACTAATAGGTATATAATATCATTTCTATAGTGTCCAATGAATTTCTTCCAAAAAAATCATTGTGTACAAATTCCATTACTAAATCAGGATTGCTAGTCGTTCCATCCATGTATTACTGAACCAGATTGACTTGTTGTTACAGCCTTGTATTATAGACCTATATTAACTTGTTGTTCCATTCGTGTCTATTTAATGAGATATAAATATTTACCCAATTCATTGGGGGAAGATTTAGGTCCCACCCCTCTCATTATGAACTCATTTTTACATGTGACATACAAGGAAAAAATCATTCCTCATATCATAACCCAAGTATTAAAAAGGGATTTTTAATCATCATTCCATCATAAAATAATCCATATAAATTATCATTCCATTATTAAAAAAATAAAATCTTAGTAATAATCGAGATATAAAAATAACCATAATGATATATTGTCACATTTGATAGAAAATAATTTTGATAAATCCATTGAACATAAAACTTGGGGAAAATATCATTTCATTATAAAAAATGATTTATTTTCTCAAAATACCGTGCAATATTAAGAGAAAATAATTTATTTGAAATTAAAATTTAAATAACATAGATGGAACACCATATAAAGTATATTTCATGAAACTATAAAAATACATTCATGATGTATATGTTTAAAAAAGTTATACTCATACTTTTTCCATAAAAGTCTAAAAGTACCTAAAATCGAAAAATGAAAAAATATTCCTTTCATATAAATTGATAAAAAAATTCCGAACTATATAAATAGAATTAAAAAAATTTATAAGAATATAAATAATATGTCATAATTAGGAAACATGTATGTTGATGATAAATATACCCTATTAAATAATTATATATAAACAATGTCGGATAACAATGAGTTTGCAATATTTTCCCATAATATAGGTCTGAAATCCTTCGTATGTATTTGAAAAGAATGTATAATGATTAAAGTAGGTAAATTAATTATACTATAACCATATTCATATTTAGGATTTCATATAAGATCCTATTATATACTTTTTTAATAGTGTTTCAATTTTGTCATTATTTCATGTGTTAACTATATCATTTTTCCCATTCTTGTTTTACCATGTCAGTCATGTTTGTTATTATTAAGATATACATAAATCATTTAAAAAATAAAAGGAAGTTAAAAATTATTATTTTCACTAATCATATAGATATTATAATAATTATTGAATTATTATCATGGAGAATGAATCATGTTGTGTCGTGGAGAGGGTAGGTTGTACGTACGCACAAGCGACGATATCATTGCTTTTTATGGTTAAATGGTATATAATTGGATGGTATATTAATTATAAAGAATAATAATAATGTTATATTATTTATTTAAATCTATTATATGAATAAATATACTAATCCCGATAATGTATTCTTTAATAACATATTAAACCAGGGTGTGGAGACGGTATGTCGTATGTAGGAGCACATGGTGATATTGTTATTCATAAGATGGATAAAAGGATGTATATAGTTGTACCATAAATATAGTAACATATATTCTTGTATAAGATACAGTATTAATTACTTTTGTATGGACGCAACATAAGAAGACGAAGTAGAAGAATAAAAGAATTTTGAAGGAGGTGATAAAAGAATTAACTCTTTTTTGGGTATCTCTTTTTGGTATGCACAAACAGACAAATTAAGATGGATTTATGCCCAAAGGGTGGCCTCTAGAATGAAGTTAAGGATGTTTGGGGGATTCTTGGGTATTGGTTGGCCGAGAAAAATTGCTTTTTTGGTTTGATTAAAATAGAAGTAGATATGTCTTTTATAAGAGAGGGGTGGGGAAACAACGTAATCTCTATTAATATTAATTTATTATAATATATTTTCAGTTTATAAATCTTCCAAAATCAATTATTTAAAATATTAGATGATTATTTGTCTAAATAATTTTGAACAAGTAAATTGAGACATGTTTTTATTTTATTTCAAACCCTATCATTCTTATTTATCCTTATTAAATCTATTTAATTTTATTTGTGTTAATAATGTTATAAATATTAAATGGTTATAAATATTTACTTATGTTTTTTCATTTGTCCATAATTGGATTTATTAGGAAATTTTAAGCCATATAATATTAAAATTGTAATTTTTAAATAGTTTTGTGATTTTTAAATAATTTAATAATATGTTATTTTTATATAATATCAATAGTGTCAATTAAAAAAATATTTATTTATTTGAATTTATAAAAATAAAAAATTTATAAAAAAAATTGTACCAAAACATTTAAAACACTCCTAATATGTCATAGTCATCTAAAAAATTCTTGGAGATCATTAATTAGTTCATATTATATTTATTTAAAAAAATTTAAAATCATTTTTTTGATATTTTTATCAATAAATTTAGTTCGACATCACTATAGTGTCATCATTAATGATAATTATATAATTGATAAAAATCATAAAAATATTTACAATATTTAGATAATTTCAATAGATTTAGTGATACTATTTATGTTCTATATTTTATCTTGTTTATAACTATATAAAAATTATTATTCTTATAAGATATATGAGAGTTACATGTTGTCACCATCTTTGGTTTTTATTATAATTACGTCACTTTCATTGATAAATGTCAATTAAATGGATCAATTCCAACACATAGGCGATATTTTTTTACTTAAATTCATCATATAGGATTTGGGGAGTTGGTATATTAATTTTATTTTCTTTACCATTTTGTTAGTTACCATAATTTAACCAATTTACCATTATATATTCCCAATAAAAATTACAATAGTTACTATTCATTCTATTCAATAAAAAAATACAAGTTTCTAATAAATATAATTTTGACTCTATAATTACAAAAATGGACACTACTTTTCATAATTCAAAAAAAATATTTTGGAGAAATTAATTTAACATTAATTCCAATTGTCAAAAAAACTGGGGTTTTTCAGAAGTAAAATCGTGTCAATGATTATGAGGTGTTTATTTCCATTTTAATTGGGATATTACATCCAAAAACAAGAATTGTATTAAAGGATAAAAATGTAATCCAGTTACACATTAAAACCAATAAATTAGATAATATAACTATATAAATAAATTAGATAAAAATGTAATTTTGAATAAAAATGCAGTATTGTTCACTATTCATTAAAATATGAATTTTATCAAAAAAATGCCAAATATACATAAAAAGTAAATATTTATGTCTCTTTTCCAAGTAGGATGTTTATTTTTTGAAATATAATATATGAAAGTGTTAAAATACATATTTAAATTTAGGGCACCATCAAAGGGAGGAAAAACTGGCTTTTTTTAAAAATAATTCTTTTATCTGAATGTTTGAATTTGTTCTTATATCATGTAGAAGAAATACATAATATGAATGTTATAGTTATATAGAATTGAAAATGTGGTTAATAATATTCGTCATTGCTAGTTTATATCCCGTTAGATAATAATATTTGAATAATATCTAGTTTTTAGTGAAACTCAATATGGATTACAATGCAAGCTATTGAGGAAGGACTCTCTTGTGTGTAATGCAAGCCAAGAGTAGTGTTGGGTATACTACAAGATAATATTGTCTTTCATATAACACAAGCTAATATTGGTGTAGTGTACAACACAACACATCAATGAAATGAAAAGAAATATATCTCATAAAATGTCAGTGTGTTGTAAGTGTGATGGGGGTTTCTATTTATCCCAGTAGTCGGTGAACCATCGATCAAATAAGATGTTATATGATATGTGTTGAAAATTCTGGTTTCTAGGTTTGATAAGGAACATTTACAAAATTCAATCTAGTTGTTATACCTGTGAACATGTCAAATCTAAGAACCATAAACCATTAGGATTTCTCTAGATTCTTAAAGTGTCAACTTGGATGTGGGGTGATATTTATATGGATTTCATGGTTGTTTTTTTTGCATACCAACAAAAGTAAGAATGATATATGGATTTTGGTCGTTAAGCTGACCAAATCGGCTCACATTATACAAATTTGAGATGCAGCTAAATTTGAGGACTCCAGATGTCTCTATATTTAAGAGTTGATCGAATTACATGGATTTTATCTTATAAAGACACTCATATGGATTCAAATTTCACTTCCAACTTTTGGAGATTCCTCCAAGAGGTAATGGGATCATTGTTAAATTTAATCATGGAATATCATCCACATACATATGGGTAAGAAGATAAAGATATATAGTTTCCTGAGGAAATGATACAAGCTTGAGTTCTTGACATTGGTAGAGCTTGGGATGACTATTTAAGACTATTTTATTTCTCTTATAAAAATAGTTATCTATCCACTATCATAATATATACGTTTGAGGCCTTTTACGAACGTCCTTATATATCTATTAAATTTTTATTAGATATTGGTTAATTTTATTTGGTTGGACCATGTGTGGTCTAAAAGAAATTGGTTAGGATTTTGTTGATTAATTGGAAAATATCGATATCACTTCGTCAGTATAAATCTGACACAGATCGTCATCAAATACTATTGTATTTTTTAGCTTGTTATCCTTTCCATGAGAGTTTTCCCTTGATTGGGTACCCAACTCCTTGGGAAATTGGGAAAAAGTATTCTTGAATTTTGTGGGTTGTTTCAAAATTGTTAAAAAAGTAGGGAAAGTGGAAAAATGTTTGTCACCTCCTCCATAGTTTACATTGATCCATAGCATGTTCTATGTATTTCACAATATAAATTATCATTCAAACTCTTATCATGTAATTAGTTGGAATGATCACGATTTCAAGCCTAATTTATCCAAGATTGAGCATCTATTCATGATTTTTATTCATGTGACAATGGTTCTCCGTGGGTATATGATACCTTTTGTCTATGTGATATGGTAGCATAGTTCAGAATCACATGAGACATGGTATCATGGTGAACTGGTGAGAGAATAGTGGACTCATATTATTGATATGGAAATTACATAATATGTTTTATGGGGATAGAAATTTTTTATGGTATGGAGGATGTAACATTCTGTCAAATTCATTCAGGTACTTATTGATTCTTGTTTTCACTCCCTTTTTGGTGCATTTAGGGCCTTTCGAGGATGGAGTGATTATTTACTGGAAAATGGATTAATGTCTTAGTATGTATGGTAATTTTAATGAATGGAGTCCATGTATAATTTTTAAAAGTATTTATAGTATGAAATTTGGGTACTATGTGAGTAGGAGGCCTTATTGTTGGTTCTTCTGCTAAGAACTAGCTCTAGATTGAATTTAGACCATTAACCCTTTTTGTATAATATAAATTATTAACTTGAAATAATCCATGAGAATAGATTACAGTGTAAAAAATTTTACACCATAAAATATGAACTTATTCTACTAGCTATACATTCACCATAGAAACACGACTTACACTATAAAATTCATCACTTAGTGTGTTTTTAACTCGAGGTGAGTAATTTTTCTGTGTATATGAAACCTGATGAATTTTCACTATATACCTAATATTCATGATTTAAATTCCTCAGTCCCATTATATTTAATTATGTTTCATGGTTATTTCTTTGGGAGTATATCTGGATCCCCTTTTGAGAACCCTAGGCTTCCTCTTGTGTGTAGTTAGTGATTTCTTATCTTTTGAACGATTCATTTTGTTGATTGATCCTCGTTGTGTCTCCTAACATTGATTTTCACCTTCACTAAAATTCTCATCTTTGGTAGAGGTATGCTATCATATTATTTGATTCAGTTGGAGTTTTATCATGAAGTTTCGAATCTAGTATTTAATAGTTATACTAATATACCTTCATTCTTCATTGGCATGTTGTCGTTTATGGTGATGATTTGATCATTGATTAAAAGGTAGGAGGTTACATATGATTGTACCTGCAATTGAATCCATTAATTTCATGATTGATTTGAAATAAATTTTTAAATTAATTAAAAACCTGATCTTTAGATGATTAATGGTTGATTTTGAAAAATGTGAGGTGATTTTGATAAAATCACATTCAAAATGAAATTAAAATTTTTGGGAAAATTTATATAAATTTCATTACGTGCTTTGGAAATTAATTTATATATAAATGAATTAAATTGATATATTTTTTAAAAATTCAATATTTTAGAAAAACAATTGACTTCATTTTGTAATGAGAAATTCATTATGAAATTTTAATGTGAGAAATTACATTTTGAACTAATTTGAAATGATTTATTTTCCCATGATTGATTGACTGATTAAGTACATCACATGTGGTCTAAGGAAGTTGGTGGTTAATTTGTACTATCATTTGAGGTATAACCACCCCCCCTACAACTGTATTGAAGATGAGAAAAATGTTATAAACATACTAGGGTTTTAATTTTTCCCCAATGTGATGTTTAGTCTAGGAGGCATGAGTCATAGGATCCTCTTACACATTTCACCATGATCACTAATAAGTATTGTGAGGATAATATTAAGATAAGCTAACCAGCCATATTGATTGTCACAAGATTATATGATATAATTGATTTTATGATTACATGGCATTGATATCTATATAATATTTATTAATTCCAACTTCATTATATAAATTTTTATATAAATGTTTCATTTTTGCAATTTTTTATATTTTTATAACCTAATGATAAAAGTATATTTTTTAAAAAAATATAAAAATTTCATGTCAATCCTAGTTTTAAGTATATTTATATCATAATTGGTTTAATTGTTATAGAATTTATTACAAAACAATTGGTGAGATCCTTTTGGTATTTAGAGCTCATAACCTACCTTTATCTTTGGGGTTTATAGATTATATTATACCAAATCAATGAAAAGGAAAATCATCACTTGAAGGTGGTGGATGTAATTTATCATTGGTACCCATAGTGATTATGGTAATCGGTGGATATATTCTCATGTTGTTACATGGGTTTCTCTTTGAGCATTATTTTGGGAGAACATGTGTCTTTTTATGATGAAATATTTTAGTATTATGTTACTAAATTGATTCTGGTATTTTTTAACTAGTGTAGTGTTGATAATGCATACATTTCAATAATATCATCAAAATTATTATGGAAAATAGTTACCTCACAATTACTGTGTGATTAAATATTCTTTTCACTGACCCATGAGGATCGTGAACACACGTCATACCATAACAGATGCAACTCAATTATCAGTGTACCTAGGTATCCAATATAGTTCATGACGTGTCTATAGGGACAAGCATGTTAGAAATATAATTAAATTTGGTCGTACAGGTGTGTTTCTTTGGGGTGACTATGTCTTCTATAGAAATATAGAATTCATGTATGACGCTATTGATAGATAATTCATTGGATATTTTATTGTATGGTTGACTTAAATTCACCACTGAATTATATATGAAACCACATCTTTACTATCACTCACCGAGTTAGGGATCCTGGGTGAATCCTACTGGTTCATTATACTCTCCTAATACATGCATACATGATATGTGTTTTGATATATTTTGGTAGATAATCATGTTTAATTTAATTTTCATGTATCAACATATATATATAGTTATAGCTCTCTATTAGTAGTATTGTAGAGATATAAGATTTGATAATATATGGATCTAATGTTTGGGCAGTGTCAAGTATAGATATATTCTTTATCATACTATATATATATACACTCCATGAGAGTAGAGTATTCCTTTTCTATTTTTCTACATTATTAATTATATCTATATTGTTTTATTGTATGTATAAATCATATTTTGTTTCATATTTTTTACAAGGGGACTTATAATTTCATTACTATTTCCTTGTTTTGTATCCATATATTATCGGGATATTCCATGTTTGAACATGTCATATTGAATTTATATAGATTCAGTCCGGTATATTAAGAGTTATTTGAGGTCATAGTCAAAACATGTATATTATAGACACTCATGTTTCGTCACAAGGCACTAAATTTCGAAGAGTCATTTATTGGCTACATTTTCAATCTGACATTGCCTCTTAGACTAATAACATGGACATGAAGTTACATGTGAATTATGATGTTTTTATTATCCACATTTCTTGTCACCCTCAATATATATTTCATGATTTTCACAAATATTATTAATTAATTTACATTTGATCACTTTATTTAAATACTTATATTAATGTAAACTCGATTTTAAATTCATCAATCCTACATATTTCTCCACATTTAATAAATCAATCATCATCATCATTGATCCATCCACTATGGGAATAATTTTTTTTATTAAAATATATAATATATGAAACGTAATAAATAGAAAATATATAATCAAACTCTCTTTATAATTGTAGTGATTCCTTTCATTATATGTGAAAACTCTCTTTTTATAATTCAAGTACATATAATCCATACTAATTTAAAATAATCATTGAAAAACAAAACAACAAAAAATATATGAATTTAGCGGAGTTAAAAATTTCATCCAACCAAAAAATAAATATTAATATACCTTTAGAGGGGGAACCTTTATAATTGGAGAATAATTATAGTCACATATTCTTTAATATGAGTGGATTAATTATTTGATGATATTTCCTAATCAAACATTATATTTTTTAATAAATCAACATTTAATACCAATCAAATTTAAAAATTTATAAAAATATCAGTTTATTGACTCTTAAATACATATCATGTAATGAAAATACGAAAAACATATTAATAAAAATTATTCATAATGATTACATTTGGTTTTTAAAATGTTAACTACCGACTATAGGTATGTTAACCCTTTTTATAATTAAATAAACCTCTATTTATAAAAGTTATTATACATTTCATCTCAAGTGAAGCTATATTGTCTTCTATGTTATACTTGGTAAGTTATAAATCAGTAAATCATTGAAAATTAGACAAATATGGATAAACTTATAGACACTACATAATATCAATAATATTTTATAGTATCATTAAAGATTTATAATAACTTGTACAATAAGTATGTAATCTAAAAAATAAACAAAAATGAATATCTATCCTAATTAAATGTAGATTTAAATTTATCTCATGAGAAAAATTACTTCTCTAAATATTATATTCAAACCATGAGATATTATGTTCATATTTACACATTAAATAGTTTTTTATCGAGGAAAAAAATCTTATGTTCAATATTACAAAATATTCCAAAACGAAGTATTTATTCTTGTAAAATATTTTTTAATATTAATGATAAGTGAAATTTATATTCACTTGGATATCCTTTTAATATTGTAATCAATTTTTGTTATGGTTTTGTCTCTATTATTGGGTCCCATACTTTATCCATGAATTTTGTTTTCACTACACTTTCAATATCGGTACATATTAGTAGGAACATAATAATTTAAATAATAATTAAAAACTGTATATACATGTCTCGAGTCAAATTAATTATCATTAAATGATAGCTACCAAAAATTATAATGGAATTCAATGCACCATAATATTTTATAAAAGAAGTTTTTTATAATAGAATGAATTATCGAGTCATGTTTTTAAGATGACGATTAACATTGGGAGACTTAAAGCCCTTGGGTTCAAACTGCCACTAGAATGAGAAACTATTCTCATTCTTACCTATTCACTACCATGATTATTAGTAGTAATTGTTACTTAAAATTATATTAACATGATAATGTTTCTCAAATATATTTTGGATTCTATTCTCTATGATGATAAGGACATAAATAATATAAATTCATTAATCCATATGCGGAACAAGATGATGAAGGTAAAGGCTAAGGCATCTAAATTCAAGTCCAATTAGATGAAACTAATTCACTATCCTTCAAAAATTCCAAATATACATCAAGAGGTCAATCCAAAAGAGAATGAATGATTTTAATGTTTTATGAAATTCCATTAGAAGTAGAACTACAGGTATGTGAAAATGAAACATGTAAATTCTTTTACATCAGGTATTTTTTATGGTGAATGAAATCCATCATTATCTACAAGTTGGGTATTATATACAGAATGTGACTCACACAATTATATTCAGATATACGAAAAAATTATATTACTGAATATTTAAAGTGTAGAAGTGGACCTTTAGGGTATACATGGTGTTATTCTAGAAGCCATGGAAGTGAGATATTGTATCCTAATGTGTATGAAATGTGTGGTTCTTAAATTGAATTATTTTTATTATATACATTCAGTAATAAAAAAATATAATATCAGTGTGATGTATGGAAACCATGGGATTTTATTTCATGTTTGTAAATAAATGTTGTATATTTTATATTGATTACATGTATTATGGTATAAACATTCATAAACATGGATTATATATACTTTAATTAAAAAATCTAATAATGTCAATCAATGAAAAAAATAGTGAACTTGAGTCATATAATACGCACTGATGGAACATCAGGCTTGGTTATATAAATGATAAGAATTTATATAAATTATATAAAGTGGGGTATTTTTAATTAGTTGAGTAAAACCCTTGGATGAATTTAATTAATTATTAAATGGATACGAAAAAATATCATTTCTATGGAGAGGGAGAAAGAGACACCGAATATCTAGAATTAATTTATAATGAGGTATATTGTCAATTTAATGTTGATCAAAGAGATGGGTTTTCATACCTCATTATTATTGTAGATAAACATAGTATGTATGTCTATATCTACCTAACTAAATATAGTTGAAATTCAATTCATATTTTAAATAATATTACTTTGAAAATGAAATCCATCCTCTTAAGAGGAGTAAGGAACTCTGCTCAGAGTGAGGGAGAGAGTTTATTAATGAATATTTCATTGATAACTTAAATGATTATGGGATTTTATAAAAACTCTCTCCTTATACACGATAGTGGAATTCCATTAGTGAAGGAGGACTTGGACAATACTAAACATGGTCAGGTCAATGATTGGATAGAAAATACTTTCATTATCTTTAGGAAGATATAAATTGCAGACAGTAAAACATACAATTTAATTGAAAAAAAACATAATATAAAAATGTTATTCCATATGTTTCATAGTTAGAAAATAATCTCAATTTAACACACACATTTGTATGCAGATTCAATGTTTTTTCAATATTATATAAAATGAAAAATACGCATCAAGAAAAAATAGTATCTTTATAGGTTTTCCAAATAAAACTAAAGGATATTACTTATGTAAAACGTCAGATAGAAATGTGATCGCGTTAAGGAATTTCATATTTCAAGAAAGATATTACATTTCTCAATGAAATAGTAAGAGATATATTGACTTCAAAGAAGATAATGAATCATATGAAAAAAAAATTTATTGAATCAATCATCATTAGAGGAAGTTGGATATGAAGATGTTACCAAGATACAAGTACTATATATGTCTAATAGAGAGGTAAAAAACCAGATCATTATGGGTTTCTTATTGTTGAGTGAAGGGATTCATTACTTCTTGAGCCCGATGAACCAATAATCTACAATGAAGTATTCGAGGTTAACGAAACTACTAAATACAAAAAGTCAATGCAATCTGATCTAGATTACTTTTATCAAAACCATGTTTAGGTTTTGGTATACCCTTCACCTGATGTAAACTCCCCTGCATGAAAATAGATTTTAAATAAAAATTTGAACATGAATGGTAAAGTAAAAACATATACAAAATGACTAATAGTGAAGGTTTTTTGGAAATGTCAAGGCATGGTCGATGATTAAACCTTCACGTCAGTTTCATTGTTGAAGTCTATCATAATATTACATTCAATAGCTACCTTCCATGATTATGAGATTTGAAAAATGGGTGTCAAGACTACATTTCAAAATGGGGTGTTGGTTGAAGATGTCTACATGACTCTAGTTGAAGGGTTTTAATCCAAAGTGTTCCAATAACGTAGGAAATTTGCAAAGATCCATTTATGGGTTGAAGTAGGCATCACAATCATTGAATGTCCAATTTTACGTGGCTATAATAGAATATGGTGTTATTTAGAAAAGAAGTTATCAATGCTTTTATAATAAGGTAAATGAGAGTTGTTTCCTTTTCCTCATATTATATATTGAAGATATATTAATTATGGGGATAATGTACACATCATAGTTGTTATAGGATGCATTGATTCTAGTTTCGAAATTGAACATGACAATATAATATCACGTTCAGGATATGTTTTTGTCTAAATGGTGGTGTGTTGAGATGGAGAAACTCAAAGAAAAATGTGGTTGATGAATATACAGGTGGGTAGAAGTATATGGTATATTTTTATGCTACTAAGGAGGTGGTCTGGATTTGATGAATTATCTCAGACGTTGTTGTAGTGTGTAGTAGTGCAGAATCGATTCGAGTTTATTGTGATAATAACGAAATAGTCTTGCTTTCTTAGGATCTCAATTCACACTCAAGAAAAAATAATATACATTACAAGAATCATATTTTGATGGATTTTAGTTAGAGTGGTGAATTAGTTATTAATAGAGTAACTATATAGTATAAAATTGAAGAGACCCTAAAAAATCCAAATCTAAATTGAAGAATGATTGTTATATTAGAGCGAACTGATTGAGACTTGTTAGCATGTTCGATCTAGCACCAGTGGTGTGTTACATGTGGGTTCAATGGGCCCAACTAATATATTTAATTTGATTACCATTACATATACACATATTGATATATGCATGTGTCTACCATATAATAATAGTGATGACACATTTTTGTCTACTATATTTTTGGAAATGTCCTCATATTACATCTCATTTAAAAATGTTATAATATTTACCATGATATAATGAGAACTAAGGAATAAAGTGATAGTTATATTAAATAAGTTTCATATGGTCCAAATACATTATATTTTTTTGAAATATATTAAGTCCAATCATCAGTTGTTTGGGGATCATAAACATTGAGGCTTATTGTTATGAAGTGTTCACATGGTGAAATCGAGTTGATGAGATCATGATGATAGTGTATCCAATAATAACACCACATGTTTCAAGATTCATTTTTTATTACTATTTAAACAAATGTTTGTTTTTCTCCTGGCTTGAGGTAATTATAAATATTTTCCATTTGATCACATACATTGATGCATGGTGAAAAAACATGACAATAATGTTGTGGTGAGATATATTGTGTTGGGTGTGTCTTTGGTGGTATGGTATTGGATGGATGATCATGATAGAATTTGACACTTCTTAGTTGAGGAAGTGATATTTTGACCCTTGATGATCAAGATGGCAGTAAAATCATAATTACATTTTTATTGTATTTTAAGGAAAAACTATTCATATAGATAAAAAACCAATAAATGATTATTATCAATGTTTTAATCCTTCTTTATGTGATATCGCATGTCAAAGAGAAAATGTCATGTAGTGCATGTCCGTAGGATAGTTATCATTGCTATGACTATTCCATCCCCCTTTAGGGGTTTTAATGGATTGTTTGGATTTTCTATTAGTATTTGAATTGTATTCACTAATATCAATATAAGGGCCTTGAGGGTCAAACGTAAGAGTGTATTCAAGAGTATACCCAATTCTCCTGAATGGGTATATAAGACATGGTGGGACCCACCACTGGGTCTGAGAGTTGTCCGTGATTTATCGATCAATGATGAATGAGTAAATACATTATTATTCAAGTATATAATAATGGTGTTTGATTTTTTTATTAAAATTGTTTACAACTATTTGAAAAAATACAAGGAATAATATTATATGAAAAAAATTATTTTCATTTTCAAGTTCATTTAATGTTTTTGGGAATTATGAGTAGAGTTTACAACTAGAGATTATCATGCAATATATTTAATTGATATAACAATTATGTGTTAAAATATAAATAATATTTTTGATAGTGTTAGTTCATCAGAATAATTTATTTATTATTTATTTAGTGAAGGTTAAATACACAGGAGTCGGGGAACCCGTAACCAAGTAATTTTGACACCCATAATATAAAAATGGGAGTAGATCTCTTCTAATGACTAATAATTAGTCGAAATTTAGATCATTTTGTTATTCCTAAATCCTATGGAGAGAATGGTTCAATTATATTGGTTGATCCAAGAACACCTATGTGGATCAAAGAACAAATCTGTGGATCAAAGGCACGTGATTGAGGTGATTGTCATGATGTCAAAGAAATCATCATAAATTAATCACAACCCGTAGAATTTAAAAATTTTCATTTAAATAGTTTCATAATAAATGTTTTGATTATCTAGATGGTTTCCTACTTCGATCATATATTCAACGCTCACACATGATGGGATCAAAACAAGAATACTTCGATTTGGATGTGGTACTCATTCTAGTTTAATTTATATTCTCTAATAATTAAAATAATATCCTCCAACTATTACAAGGATCAGATCATTAGAGAGAATGATGTTTTGTCCCTATGGTCATGGAATATTTTAATACCCCAAAAAATAAATTTTGATATGTATTAATATTTATCATTGACATAATATGGTCATCCAATATCAAATCGAAATGTCGTTTTCTATTGGGACAAAAAAAAAGGATTATACATAAATTGAAAGCTAATTTAATATAATTGGATTAGAAAATTCTTGCATCCCTAGGATACCAATTTTATGTAATATGGAATACAATAAGAGACATTTTGAAGGTGATTTAAAAATTATCCTTATAGGAGAGACTAACCATCCTCATATCTCAAAATCTAATCCCCAGTACGGCCCAAGGATCACACATGAATTATCAATGAAAATAAAATAAAAAACAATTGTAAACAATTTGAATCAAAATGTTATTTTCCTTGACCTGTTTTTGGAAAAATAAATTCATGAAAGATCCAAATACATAACCCTCTAGATTATGAACACATTTTTCATGAATTTCCATGTATATTGTGTGGTAACAATGGTCGTTCTATGCAAGAATTGGAGTATGGTTTCTGTTTGTTGTCAATCGTCATTGGATGTTCAAAATGATTCCCAATAAAGTGATCATACAGTTAAAGAAGAAAATATTATTGAAGGTGGAATTATTTCCTAGTGTTTTCTAAATTTTATGGATTGAAATTCAGAAAATGAAGGCTTGGGTTGTTTTCAAAAGGAGGTATGCACAAAGAGGAAGTTGTGCGTGAAAAAAATAGAGATGTGCGTGGAAAACGATTACTGCGTGAAACGTATTGCGCGCCGAATGAGAGGTTTTTCTTATCATGATGGGTTTTGTGTGCGGGGGTTGGAAATGACTATAGATAAGAGGTTAACCCCCTCATTTCTTATGGCTAAAGACTTAGACATGATCTGAGTGATGATGTGCGTAATAGGTTCACGTAAAGGAAGCTGTGCGGAAAATTACGAGTTGCCTGAAATATTACGGCTTGTGCAAAAAATTCCGAGGTGCGCGAAACATTTCGGGCTGCACAAAAAATGCAGAACTGCATATAAATTTGAGATTGCACGTAAAAGATTCAGTTGTGCAAAAATGGTGTTGTTGCGCGAAATATTTTTCCACACGAAAATAAAATATAGCGCGCAAAAGTGTGGTATTACGCACAAAGGGTAGGTGTTGAGCACAATTTTCAGTGAAACCTGATTTCACGTTCTGAGTATCCGGTTCAGTGGTTCTGTGCATTCATGTGCATCAATTCTGGACTTCGATGAAAGCAGATTCTTGTGCTAAGCAGAGGAAAATACTTCAATGCGAATCTATTGAAGAGACATTCACGTCTATAAACTGATTGGGACTTCACCATGGCAGTGAACCAGGGGGAGTCAACAAGAGTTACCCAAGGGATATAGTGTGCTATCCATGAACTTTTGTATATTCAGTGAGCCTAGGATAGAGTGACTGTACCCGAACATTGTAATTAGTATCTAGTGATGTTTAGTGGATTTTGGTACGACCGACTACCTATCGGCATATGCTCCTTGGACGTAGCCATTAGTGGTGAACCAAGTAAAAGTGCGGTGTGGACTCTTTTTCATGTGTTTTTTTCTTTCTGCTCCCACTATTCATATACGTTTAATGAGTTCCTACCACCATGGGAAAAAGATTCTTTTTTTAATAGAATTAATTGACACTCTGATTCACCCCTCCCCTCTAAGGGTGCCCCGAGGACCTACATGATGTTCCTTGAATATTTTGTGCTGCGTGGATCTACGATGATTTCATTGATGTTGTGAAGATCACCTCGATATCGTCCCTTTAATACATGATATCATTGTTATATCGACTACTCAGATAAATCCTTTCTCTCACTAGGATTCGGTAATAGAGAGAATATATCAATTCATACTGATTAATATTCTATGGAATATAGATCCTACAATTCCTATACAGGGGGAGTCTAAAATACCCGGTTAGGGTTTTTTGACCGCCGTATATTTATCATATACTATGTAGGTAATAAATAAATAGTTATGATGAACTAATTATGTCACAAATATTATTTTATTTTATCAGAAACATGTAATATATATTAAATATATTAAATTATAATATTTAGTCATTATCCCCACTCGTAGTTCCCGATAATATTAAACAAACATGAATATTTAAATAATATTCATGTCATATAATATTATTCCATATATTTACTTAAACACGTGTAATTGAAATTAATATATAAATAACCCAATTATTATTTACGAAAATAATAATTATTTTATTTGTTTAAGTGATTGATAATGTTGGGACAACTCTCAAACCTCGTGGTGGGTCCCACCATGTCCTATATACTTATTCACAATAATATGGCAGACTCTTGAATACAGTATTATATGTGATCCTCTGGGAAATTAGCTTTATAGTAGTAAATACTATTCAAATACAAGGATTGGAGACTAGATACGCATTAAGGCCCCTAAAGAGATATAGAATATCCATAGCAATGAAAACAATCCTACAAACACACATTGTATTATATTATCTATTTCGATCACGATATCTCATAAAGCAATATGAAAAATTGTGCCATCATCCTTTCATGATTTATTATTTTTGGATCTAGATGAATGAAATTATCATTGACTACTATAGGAATTTATTGATGAGGGTATTACCATTTTTGTAACACCCCATGATTCTACGGTACACTTCTCTTTGAATAATGTGATAGCGTGTGTTGTACGCAACACCGAGTTCTAACACACCATAACCAATCAAACTAGCCGTTTTGAATAGTAATACCTACTTTTTTAAATTATATATATTTTATTTTTTTAAAATGGAATTCATATTTGGATTCGTAATATCGAATTTAGCTTAAGGTGAAATTTTGATACTTTTCGGATAACTTTAATATTTTCATGAATAATGAAAATTACTAAATTTTAATTAAAAAAAACTTTTTTAATCAAAATAATTAATAGTGATAAATTATGAATTTGAGTGGTTTTAAAGTATATTTAGAATATATTTTTACCATTTAATATAATGTTGGTCATTGGACATAATTTTACAATTAAACCGGACATAAACAAGTGTCAATCTTTTGATAGTTATTATCTCTTAAAAACACGCTTTTTGTTTTAACAACGAGAATTAATTTTAAATTAATTTCTGTCACTTATGTGTTTTGAATTTGGAAAAATGGATTACATATTTGGAATTAGGATGTTAAAATTTTGTAAATAGGTAAATTTTATTTTTATACATTTTGAATAATTACTGCGGTAAATATTTTATTTACCATGGTTAAAGGTAAATCCGGTAAATAAGGGTTACAGAATAATCTTATAATAATACTAAATTACCCTAAAACGTGTCATAGACTTATTGGTTGATACATGTTCGACCATAGGCATCTTTGGGTCGATTTGGGGATCCCATGAAGCCACTTGTAGCTGATATGGACACTTTATTTTAATTAAGTTAAAATAAGTACAAAAATGACATAAGTATATATCTTTTAGAAAAACAATTTTTACATAGGGTTATATATGTTTGATTTTCGACTATAAATATTCATTAGAAAGATAAAAGGCGTTCCTACATGATGATATTTTATTTTCAATTTTTAGAGATTAAACATGTTCATTTATTTATGACACAATGATGATGTAGTAATTACCATAATAGTGAAAAATTAAAATAATTGATATTATAAATAACCAAATAAATATAATTTGAGACTTTTAATGAATTACACTAATTTTATATGATAATATGACATATTAGTATTGATTTAATTAACTTTTTTCGAATTAATCATTCTGTTATGAGTTTCACAAAAATCAACTATTGAATAGTGTCAAAATTGCCATAAAAGAGTTTTTAAAACAAATATTATATTATTAATTGATATTAAATTTCTAAAAATCTAAGGTTCGGCCAAGAGACTTATATAATGATAGGTGTATCATTAATGGACAACTTGTGGGTCTCTTGGATGTATATGGTATGTCTATTAACCATATAATATAAAAATACAAAGTCACATGGTAAATGTCAAACTAATTAACTTAGAGTTAATAATTAAAGATAAGGTTAATATAAGTACCCAAACCTGTCTAAATTCTATTGGTTGAGTTGTTTGCGACCTATCCCCACCTTAACCGTTGAATAATCACCTTTGGAGCCATTGGAAACCAAATATGAATTTATTATAAATTAATATTTCTAGCTTTTCCAAAGGTTCCCCTCACCCCTCTTATAAAAGGGAACTTCTCCTTCTCATTTCTTCACATCTTCAAAGCCTTTTGGTTCGGCCCAACTCTACCCAAATACTCTCCCAACATCCCTAAATACAACCTAGAGGCCTTAGTGTGATCAGAAATACAACCTACGGATCCCTTTTGATCAAATCAAATGGAAGAACCCGAAGAAGAGGTAATGTTTTCACCACCCCTTTTCAAGTTCCTTTCTTCTTCCACTTCTTATTTATTTGTTTTTACCATTCTAAAATAATAACTCCAGTATATTATATATACTGTGATTTTATTATAAATATGGTACAACCATATTCAGTATTCTATCCACCCTTTGAATAACATGTCACCATACGTGCGTACGTACAGCTTACCGTCTCCACGTCGTGGTGTAATTGTTATTCAACATATTATTATTTGGATGTGTATATTAATGATGTTTAACTCATGTAAATAATAAATATAACATTTTAATGATTCTGTATATATGATATACCGTCCATTTATATATTATTTTAATATCAAAATCATGATATTGTCGCTCGTGCGTACGTACGAACTATCGTCTCCACGAACGCTATGAGATTCATTCTCCATCGTATCCATTAAAGTATAATTATCATTTGATGATTTAAAAATGATTTTTAAGGACATGATATCATTCTGTATATGAAAAATATACAACATATCCCAGAAAAAACATTGCTTATGTAACAAAACATATAAAAGAAAACGAGTAAGTTAACACCCGAAACGACGACAATTCGAAGATATTATTAACAAATCAATGTTAAAAGATCATATATGATATCATATTACTATATAAGATTCTTGTATAATTTAATAACAATTATTTCACCATTATACAGGAGGTTAACCTACCACAACCAAGGAAAATTACAAGGTAAGGGTTATTTCACAATCTCTTCATTATCTGAGGTTGTTTATACGTAATAATCTACTGTGATCTTTTTATCATCCACATCCATGTTTCTTATAAATGTATTTCAAAACATTTTTAATATTTACAAGAATATGGGTTAAAGTCATTTATACCTTTTTTTGACTTTTTATAAGAGGTTTATAAAGGAATCTTTCCGTCGTTTTCAAAACAAGGTGCTTTTTAACCTTTTCGACAAAATTAAGGTATGAATGTTTTTTTAACTTATACGACAAGTGCGGTTATTCTCTACCATTATTACACCTCTGAAGCTTCCCTTACATGCTTGTAAGGATATTTTCAAAATAAATTTTTTCTTTTATAGTTATTTGATTTTTAAATGATTTCAAAAAGGAGACATTTCTCTCAAATATATGAAAATACAGTGCAAATGTATACGTATTTAACAAAAACTTAAAAATGTTTTTAGAAAACCTGACTCTCGAGTTTGGTAGATAGGAAGGGATTGGGAGTGGACCCATCATGGCCTGTAATTAGTCGAGCAGTCTCAGAATTAGTTATTTTGTTTTCAGAAGCTTTCATAATGTTTTCAGAAAAACACTGGAGTGTATTTTTGCAATTTTAAACGTAAGTATATTCTAAAAAAATTGAATCGGTAGGTCTCAGGAGACAAAATAGTGTCTTGGAATAAGGCCTTGAAAAAATCTTATTTGTAGTCTTGGCATGAGGCCTTGGCTATGTGGTTATGATAGTCTGGCATTATGCATTCCATCATTATGAAAGTGGTTATTGATACTGCATGTGATTATTCGATTAGTAGAATGTCCATGTGAATAAGTAAATGACATTATTTCATTTTTCTTTTTCCATACTATGTTGAAGGTCAATTTTAAAAGGCTTTTTTTAGTTATACATTTCCTTAAATGTTTGTGCTTATTTTTGAAAGTTTCCGCTATATTGTTATCCTTACTGGGCATTTGAGCTCACCCCTTTTCTATGTTTTATTTTTTCCCAGGATGTGAATAAGTAAGTTATGAATGACCTGCAGGGATAGTATGTGGGGATATGAGTGTGTAATATAGAGACTATGTTGTTATAGTAGTTTTTCACTTTGTGATGTAATGTAAAACTTTATGAATATATCTAGTGCTTCCAAAGCTACTAAACCAATCTGTCTTTCGAGATTTCATCTTTCTTGTGATCATGACAATGTAATGTAATAATGCACCGACTCTAGGTAACTAGGGTCGGGGCGTTACAGTTGGTATCAGAGGAAGTTTAGTACAAACCTTGGATGCTAGATTTAGATAAACTCTGATTAGAGCACGTAGACCTAAGATGAACTTTGAGGATTAGTATAGAAGAACTTCCTAGAATTTTGGTATTGTAGAGATTTTGTGAGTTTTCCGAGAAATACATCCCTGTCTAGATACGAGCAGGTAGAGGCGGCTCTGGCACAGATGTACCTAGGGGTAAAACTCGAAAACACCGCTTTGAGCTAGACTCGAACGAGAACTAGTGCACAACAACGGGCCTTACTGCACTCTTGGTTACGACACTCCCGGGGGGTATTCTTAGGATAACTCTCGTTTTCTTTATAAATCATTATTAAGGGTTTATGAGTATATAATTCCTCAAAGAAAATATTTTTATGATTATGGATTATATCCATATATAGTTCAATTTATGTTAAGTGTTTTATAAGTATGGGATTATGTATTTTGATTCATAAACTGATCTAGTTTATCCCATTGTTTAGAAATGGCACCTAGTGGAAGAAATGGAAACCGTATCAATGCACGCACTCCATGTAGAAATTTCCCTCCTGCTGAAGATAATTATAGTGGAGCTGGTGATGCAACTGGTGCTGATCAGCTAAACACCATACTGGGACCACTCACTCAGGTTATGAATAATAACCTTACCCATATAGAGCACCCTGATCCACAGTGTGGAGGATCAATGTTAGATCGATTCATGAGGCAACAACCACCAACGTTCAATGGGAGTACAAATCCCTTAGTAGCTGAGCAATGGATATTTTCCCTAGAGAAAATATTTCAGGCTTTGGGGAGTAATGAAAGGGAAAAAGTTATCATGGCAGTTTACCACCTCACTGGAGATGCTGATCAATGGTGGTCATTGATTCAAAATACGAAGTAAGATGATGAAGTATCAAATATGGAATGGAGGGAGTTCAAAGATCAGTTTTTAGAAAAATACTTTCCTCACGACCATCGAGCAGATATGGAAAGGCAATTTCTAAGTCTGAGACATAAGGAGGATGAGAATGTCATAAAGTATGAGGCTAACTTCACAAGGTTAGCAAGGTATGCTAATGATTATATACGTAACCCAAGAAGTAAGATTGATCCTTTCTTTGATGGGTTAAAACCATTTCTCCGTCGATCATTAGTCTCACAATACTTCTCGTTATATGAAGACATTGTCTCATGTGCTATCAAGACAGGAAAGGAATTCTCTAAGTCTTATGACTTTAAAGCAAAGAAAGAGATGAAGATGCATGCTGATCAATCTGGGAGTGGAAATAAGGGGAAGAAGGGAATGGTTGAATATCCATCCTGTGGTAAATGTGGGAAGAAACACCCCAGTACTTTCTTGAAGGGAACGGAAGTCTATTACAAGTGTGGTGAAAAAGGCCACCAAGATCATGATTGCAAGGGGAAGAAGGAAGCCACCATTGTTCAGTGCTACAATTGCAGGGATTTGGAGCATTATGCAAATGAATGTCCTAAGCGTCAGGAGAACTTACCTCAGAAAAGGCCAAGGGATCAAGGCCAAGCTTATGTTATCACTACTGTTGAGGTAGAAGCTCCGAAAGATGTGGTGGCAGGTAATTTAATAGTTTCCTCAAGTTTAGAAAATGCATTATTTGATTCTGGATCATCACATTGTTTCATTTCTTCCCAGTTTGCTAAGAAAATTAGATATTTCCAATTTGATTTAACAAGGGAGTTTTCAGTTAAAACTCCTAAGGGAAGTATCATTGCAACAATGTTTTGTGAATCAGTCCCCATTAGAGAACATAAATGTTCTTTATCTTCTGATATCATCGTCATACCTATGATTGGATTTGACATAATCCTTGGTATGAACTGGCTTTCGAACTATGATGTGAAGATTTATTATAAGAAGAAAGAGGTTACGATTCTTGATGATAATGATAAGGAACACCTTATCTTTAGAGCCGAATCGTCACCACCTAATTCTTATTTATATCCAACCCCAGTAGCTCAACTAAATTCAATTATTGGGGAGGAAGAGAATGAAATAACTATGGGTGAGGAAAGGAATGTTCAAATAGAGGATGTACCTGTTGTGAAAGAATTTGTAGATGTATTTCCGGAAGATTTACCTGGACATCCTCCAGAATGAGAAGTTGAGTTTTCCATTGATTTAATTCCTGGATCAAGGCCTATATCAAAGACCCCTTATAGAATGGCCACTGTAGAATTAGTATAACTAAAGAAACAAATAGAGGAATTGATTATTAAGGGATTTATTCGCCCTAGTGTTTATCCATGGCGATCCCCTATTCTTTTTGTTAAAAAGAAAGATGGATCTATGAGGTTATGTATCGACTACAGGGAGATCAATGCTATAACAATAAAGAACAAGTATCCCCTACCTCGCATTGATGATTTATTTGACCAACTGCATGAAGCTCAATACTTTTCAAAGATTGACCTTCAATCTAGATACCATCAGTTGTGTGTGAAGAAGGAAGACATTCCAAAGATAGCATTTCGAACCAGGTATGGGCATTATGAGTTTACCGTAATGCCTTTTGGATTGACTAATGCTCCCTCTGTATTCATGGATCTGATGAATAGATTTTTCAAGGATTATCTCGATGAATTTGTGGTGGTATTTATTGATGATATCTTGGTATACTCCAAAAGCTATGAAGATCATGAAAATCACTTGCGCATTATCCTGAAGACTCTGAGAAGACATGAATTATATGGGAAGTTTAGCAAGTGTGAATTCTGGCTTCAGGAGATTTCTTTTCTTGGCCATATTGTCTCTAAAGATGAAATCTCTATTGATCCCTCTAAGACCAAGGCAATCCAAGAATGGCCAGCACCTACGAGTATAACTGAGGTACATAGTTTTATTGGTTTGGCAGGTTATTATCGACGTTTCTTCTAGAATTTTGCCCGATTGGATAACCCATTAACGAAGCTCACACGTAAAGGGGATAAATTTGTTTGGACAAAAGAGTGTGAAGAATGTTTCGAAGAACTGAAGAGATGATTAGTCAATGCTCCTATATGGACTCTACCATCGGGGAATGATGGGTTCGTTATTTATAGTGATGCATCAAAGAAAGGACTTGGTTGTGTCCTTAAGCAGAATGATAGGGTTAATGCCTATGAATCACGACAGTTGAAAATTCAAGAACAAAACAATCATACTCATGATCTTGAGTTATCAGCTGTGATCTTTGCTTTGAAGATATGGAGGCACTACCTCTATGGTGAAAAATGTGAGATTTATACTAATCACAAGAGTTTGAAGTATATTTTCTCACAAAAATAACTCAACATGAGGCAAAGGAGATGGCTTGAATTACTCAAGGATTATGATTGTATGATACACTACCACCCGGGGAAAGCAAAAAAGGTGGCAGATGCTTGAGCAGAAAAGACCATGGAGTTTTGAACGTGATGAGAATTGAAAGGGATCCAATTTCGACGGATCTAGTGAAGATGGACATGGGAATAACCAGGGAATGTGAAACATCAATGCTTTTTCAAATGGTTGCCAAACTATATTTACCAGAAAGGATTAAGAGTTCTTAGACTGACGATAAAGAATTTCAAAAGAAGATTAAAGCTGCGAATGATGGGAGACTGAGAGAATATGTGCATGAAGATGGAATTTTGAAATTTGGGAAGAGACTTTGTGTTCCCGATATACTTGATCTAAAAAGGGAATTGCTGGATGATGCTCATAGTTCCAATTTCTCTATACACCCTGGGAGCACCAAAATGTATAGAGATTTGAAGGAACATTTTTGGTGGGAGAACATGAAGAGGGAGATTTCTGATTTTGTGTCAAGATGTATGGTTTGTCAACAAGTGAAAGCTGGAAGGCAACAACCTGGAGGAGACATGCAACCTCTTCCCATACTGGAGTGGAAATGGGACAATATTACAATGGACTTTGTCATGGGGCTACCAAAGACTCCTAGAAGGAACAATGCAATATGGGTTATTGTTGATCGTCTTACCAAGTCAGCACATTTTCTTGCTATAAGAGAAGATCTATCCCTGGAACGTCCAGCAAGACTATATATTAATGAAGTTGTGAGACTTCATGGAGTGCCCCTATCGATTGTTTCTGATCGTGATCCCCGCTTTACTTCAAGATTCTGGAAAAGTCTTCAGAAATCCCTGTATACTGAACTTCATTTGAGCACTGCTTACCACCCTCAGACAGACGGACAATCAGAACGCACTATTCAAACCTTAGAAGACATGTTGACATCTTGCTCACTTGACTTTCAGGGTATGTGGGATCAATATTTACCTCTGGTAGAATTTTCCTATAACAATAGCTTCCATTCGAGTATTCAGATGGCACCATATGAAGCGTTATACGGAAAGAGATGCCGTACACCAACCTGTTGGGATGACATTGGTGAAAGAAAACTTTTAGGCCCAGAACTGGTGGAGGAAACGGTGGAAAAGGTGAAGGTAATCCAAAAATCACATCAAAGCAGCTCAATGTAGGCAGAAGAGCTATGCCGATAATCGAAGGAAGGATTTGGAATTTCAAGTTGATAGTCATGTTTTCCTGAAGGTATCTCCATGGAAGGCAGTCATACATTTTGGTAAGAAAGGTAAATTGAGTCCCAGGTACATCGGACCCTTTAAATTCTAGAACGAATTGGGGCTGTAGCTTACCGATTGGCAATGCCGCCAAGTCTCTCCAAAGTTCATGATGTGTTCCACGTATCTCTGTTGAGAAAATACATTCCTGACCCAACGCATGTACTCACCTATGAGGAATTAGAACTGGAACTCGATCTCTCCTATTGTGTAGAGCCCGTCAGGATTCTTGATATAAGAGAACAAGTACTGAGAAACCGGACGACGTGTCTGGTAAAAGTTTTGTTGATAAACAATAAGATGGAAGAGGCAACGTGGGAACCCGAGGAACTTATGATAAGATCCACCCAAGTATTTTCATGTGATAATTATTCTAGAAATTTTGAGGACAAAATTATTTGAAGGAGGGGAGAATGTAACACCCCAAGCTTCTATGGTAGACTTCTCTTTGAATAATGTGATAGTGTGTGTTGTACGCAACACCGAGTTCTAACACACCATAACCAATCAAACTAGCCGTTTTGAATAGTAATAACTAATTTTTTAAATTATATATATTTTATTTTTTTAAAATGGACTTCATTTTTGGATTCGTAATATCGAATTTAGCCTAAGGTGAAATTTTGGTACTTTTCGGATAACTTTAATATTTTGATGAATAGTGAAAATTACTAAATTTTAATTAAAAACAACTTTTTTAATCAAAATAATTAATAGTCATAAATTATGAATTTGAGTGGTTTTAAAGTATACTTAGAATATATTTTTACCCTTTAATATAATGTTGGTCATTGGACATAATTTTACAATAAAACCGAACATAAACAAGTGTCAATCTTTTGATAGTTATTATCTCTTAAAAACACGCTTTTTGTTTTAACAACGGGAATTAATTTTAAATTAATTTCTGCCACTTCTGTGTTTTGAATTTGGAAAAATGGATTCCATATTTGGAATCAGGATTTTCAAATTTTTTAAATAGGTAACTATTATTTTTAGACATTTTGAATAATTACTGCGGTAAATATTTTATTTACCATGGTTAAGGGTAAATCCTGTAAATAAGGGTTAAAAAATAATATTATAATAATACTAAATTACACTAAAACGTGTCCTAGCCTTATTTGTTGATACATGTTCGATCATAGGAATCTTTGGGTCGACTTTGGGACCCCATGGAGCCACTTGTAGGTGATAGGGACACTTTATTTTAATTAAGTTAAAATAAGTACAAAAATGACATAAGTATATATCTTTTAGAAAAAACAATTTTTACATAGGGTTATATATGTTGGATTTTCGACTATAAATATTAATTAAAATATAAAAAGATTTCCTACATGAATATAATTTATTTTCAATTTTTAGAGATTAAATAATTTAATTTAGTTATGACACAATGATGATGTAGTAATTACCATAATAGTAGAAAATTAAAATAATTGATATTATAAATACCCAAATAAATATAATTTGATACTTTTAATGAATTACACTAATTTTCTAGAATACTATGACATATTAGGATTTATTTAATTAACTTTTTTCTAAGTAATAATTCTTTTATGAGTTTCAAAAAAATCAACTATTGAATAGTGTCAAAATTGACATAAAAGAGTTTTTAAAACAAATATTATATTATTAATTGATATTAAATTCCTAAAAATCTAAGGTTCGTCCAAGAGACTTATCTAATGATAGGTGTATCATTAATGGACCACTTGGGGGACGCTTGGATGTATATGGTAAGTTTATCAGCCATATAATATAAAAATACAAAGTTACATGGTAAATGTCAAACTAATTAACTTAGAGTTAATACTTAAAGATAATGTTAATATAAGTACCCAAACCTGTCTAAATTATATTGGGTGAGTTTTTTTGGACCTATCACCACCTTAAACGTTTAATAATAAACTTTTTAGCCCTTGGAAACCGAATATGAATTTATTATAAATTAATATTTCTAGCTTTTCCAAAGGTGCCCCTCACCCCTCTTACAAAAGGGCAATCCTCCTTCTCATTTCTGCACACCATCAAAGCCTTTTGGTTCGGCCAAACTCTGCCCAAATACTCTCCAAACTTCCATCACTAAAACCTAGAGGCCTTACTTTGATCAGAAACCAACCTAAGGTGCCCTTTTGATCAAAACAAATGGAAGAACCCGAAGAAGAGGTAATGTTTTCACCACCCCTTTTCATGTTCCTTTCTTCTTCTACTTCTTCTTTCTTTGTTATTACCATTCTAAAATAATAACTCCATTATATTATTTATAATGTGATTTTATTATAAATATGGTACAACCATATTCAGTATTCTATCCACCCTTTGAATAACATGTCACCATATGTGCGTACGTACGGCTTACCGTCTCCATGTCGTGGTGTAATTGTATTCAATATATTATTATTTGGATGGGTATAATAATGTTGTGTAACTCATGTAAATAATAAATATAACATGTTAATTATTCTTTATATATGATATACCATCCATTTATATATTATTTTAATATAAAAGAATGATATTGTCGCTCGTGCGTACGTACGGACTACCCTCTCCACGAACGCGATGAGATTCATTCTCCATCGTATCCATTAAAGTATAATTATCATTTGATGATTTAAAAATGATGTTTATGTACTTGATATCATTATTTATATGAAAAATATACAACCTATCCATTACAAATAGGGCTTATGTAACAAAACATATAAAAAAATGAGTAAGTTAACACCCGAAACGACGATAATTCAAAGATATTATTAAAAAATCAATGTTAAAAGATCATATATGATGTCATATTATTATATATGATTCTTGTATAATTTAATGACAATTATTTCACCATTATACAGGTGGTTAACCTACCCCAACCAAGGAAAAGTACAAGGTAATTCTTATTTCACAATCTCTTCATTATCCGAGGTTGTTTATACATAATAATCTACTGGGATCTCTTTATCATCCACATCCATGTTTCCTAAAAATGTATTTCAAAACATTTTTACTATTTACAAGAATATGGGTTAAAGTGATTTATACCCATGTTTGACTTCTTATAAGAGGTTTATAAAGGAATCTTTCTGTCATTTTCCAAATAAGGTGCTTTTTAACCTTTTCGACAAAATTATGGTAAGAATGTTTTTTTAACTTATACGGCAGGTGCGGTGATTCTCTACCATTTTTACTCCTTTGAAGCTTCCCTTACACGCTTGTAAGGATATTTTCAAAATAATGTTTTTCTTTTATAGTAATGTGATTTTTAAATGATTTCAAAAAGGAGACATTTCTCTCAAATATATGAAAATCCAGTGGAAATGTATACGTATTTAACGCAATCTTTAAAATGTTTTCAGAAAACCTGACTCTCGAGTTTGGTAGACAGGAAGGGATTGGGAGTGGACCCATCATGGCCTGTAATTTGTCGATCAGTCTCAGAATTAGTTATTTTGTTTTCAGAAGCTTGCATAATGTTTTCAGAAAAACACTGGAGTGTATTTTTGCAATTTTAAACGTAAGTATATTCTAAAAAAATTGAATCGGTAGGTCTCATTAGACAAACTAGTGTCTTGGCACAAGGCCTTGACAAAATCTTATTTGTAGTCTTGGCACGAGGCCTTGGCTATGTGGTTATGATAGTCTGGCATTATGCATTCCATCATTATGAAAGTGGTTATTGATATTGCATGTGATTATTCCATTAGTAGAATATCCATGTGAATAAGTAAATGGCATTATTTCATTTTTCTTTTTCCATACTATGTTTAGGTTCAAGTTAAAAAGGCTTTTGTTTTAGTTATACATTTCTTTAAATGTTTATGATTATTTTTGAATGTTTACGCTATATTGTTATCCTTACTGGGAATTTGAGCTCACCCCTTTTCTATGTTTTATTTTTTCCCAGGATGTGAAGAAATAAGTTATGAATGAACTGCAGGGATAGTATGTGGGGATATGAGTGTGGAATATGGAGACTATGTTGTTGTAGTAGTTTTTCACTTTGTGATGTAATGTAAAACTTAATGAATATATCTATTGTTTCCAAGGCTACTAAACCAATCGGTCTTTCGAGATTTGATCTTTCTTGTGATCATGCCAATGTAATGTAATAATGAACCGACTCTGGGTAACTAGGGTCGGGGCGTTACAATTTTGATCAACTACGCTTGATGTATCATTTCCTCAAATAATAATAGACAAATTATAACTTGATCATTCAACCAATGAAATACCACAAATGTACTCCCAGCACAAGGTACCTCGACACAACTTCTTTTATGCTGGTATATTCTATTCATAATAGTTTGATATGAATTGAAAAAAATTGATAATTTCATCTATTATAGAGACTAATACACATGTTTAAAAATAAGAACAATCATTCACAATAGAAACATAATTTGATTCAATTGGAAGGTATGTCCTAATCATATCATCAACACGAGGTCACATTGTGAAAACATCCTGAGAAGAATTCTACATAATTATGACACCTCATCACTAGATGTTTGAATGTCATATGTGTACCATCAATACGATGTATTTAGAAAATATGTAATTTAATTAATATTATATCATGGTATATCTAGGTTCTAATTAAAAAATAGGAACCACTATATCCTTATGATATGACATGAAATCTAAGGAAAGTTTCATAAATATAGTGGACAAATATGTATGTGCAATATTCTTATAAAATAAACACACACACACACACACATATATATATATATACATGTAATCATGATTAATGTGAATATATAAGTTTTATATAGGGTATCCACTTTCAGAACACTCACAATCACTAGAGACAATGACTCACAAGTCACAGTCCACTATCTCTCACATGATAATCATTCTACAACTATGATATAGATTTGGTTCAAGGTTCTTCCATATTATGCTATGTGGATAAAATCCTAATAGTGAATTCACCTCTGTAGTTAAAATCACTATATAGATGAAATATCTATAGTATATTCTTTTTCCTATGGTGTGGCATGTGCTCTATGGAAATAAAAACTATTGTCGTATTATAATAATAAACAAGAATGGGGTCTTCACTATTTGAAACAACACTAATGTATGGGACAAAGTTGTGTATCCATTATGTCTACATAGAAACATCAGAAGCATCTATATACTTAAATTATATTACTGAATCAACTACCAAAGTTTTTTTAAAGCTTCTATAGAACAATAATCCTCCATTAATTAAAAATATATATCTTGAATCTGATTTCAAATCATTATAATCATTCTGAAAATAGCTTCATTTTATCCTCTCTCTATTAATTCTTCTTCTCATCCATACACCAGGAACATATCCTTTGTACTCCTTAAGTACATCCAGATTGATTTTATAGCTTATCAATGAAGCTATCATGTATTCTCTAGATATATTCAAGGAATGATAAACCCTATAACATTTCGTGGAATACATGATAGATACCAATACCAATGCATACGAGACTCTTCTCATTATTTCAATCTCTACATGTGTTTGTGGGAACATTTAATTGGAGAGATTAATACCATGTAACATCTGCAAAAACCCAATATTGGATTATTCTATATTTCACTTTTTAATTACCCTTCAATAAATGTATTTTAATACAGCACCAACATCCATTGAGATCTATCATGATAGATATTGAACAATAGAATGTATGCTGCTAAACCTAAGTCTTTCATGGAAAATAAATCATTTAAAAATTTCTTAACAGACTGTAAGACTTGTACTACTTTACCAATTATTAATATTTATTCATTTTATAACATAAGAAAAATGATGGACATCCCATCTACCCACTTATATACACATGACTATCTTTCAGTCTTAATGAAACCAAATTCAATTATGGAATCATCAAAATGAAAAATTCTTGATTCCGATGAAAACTTCAACGTATGAAGGACATTTAAAGCATAAACACATTATCAGAACTCTTAATATTAACAAAAACTTAAATTTGATTCATATATATATCATCAACCTACATCCAACTTACAAAATATGTCTTGAAATCTATTTTCAAAATCTCATAATCGTGAAAGGATTCTATTTGATGTTATATTGTGATGGACCTAATTATTGATTATGGGGATATGGTTTCATCTTATTATATTATATGATGTTACCTAAAACCCTTCTCTATCAGTCATTATTTATGGGTATTTATATTACCATATATGTCTGGCTTTTTCTTGAACACCCATTTGCACCAAATGGGTTTTACATGTGCTAGAGATTCTACCAAAATCATAACATTGTTTTCATACATAGAATCCATCTCAAATTAAAACCCATATTTCAATATAGAATTATGATTTCCTTCTACTACATCCTTTTAGGTTATCATTTCATTATCCTTAAGAAGTAATGTGTCACCCGGATCATTGATAAGAACCCATAATTCTCTCATTCTAAAAACTATCAAGTTGAAATACAAACTTCATGTGTCCAAGGAACATATTCATCTCATGTTGTCTTTTATAGTGATTGCTCTCATACAACTCATGTGCATAATGGGAATTAACTCTATATAATTCAATCATTCTCTTACTATTTCCATCGTAAATGATTTTACATTACTAGAAATGTTGATTGTCTTTCCACAATCGCTTTTTTTCTAAAGTGTTAAATAATTATAATCATTTAGATTGTTTTGTAAAAAAAATAAATATGCACTACACACTTCTATAGGATTATTTTTCAATGGGAATAATTTAGGCATAAACCTCTCATGCCCATATATATATGTCTATGACAAAATGGGTTTATTTCCATGGCACTAACATGCATGTATACCCTCATACCATGATACATTATCTAAATCGGACATGGTCCGAATGGAATTCTTGATCCCCATGGTTTGGTAACTAGAACATAGCTTCATAAAAGAATAAGAGTGAAATAAATGTCTTGAAAATAGTATATGATAAAATATATAAGTCAGTATGATCAACACTACAAAGGAGGGATGTAAAGGTAAACAAACACGTATAATAAGTCCCAACCAAGTTCATCATCTATGTACTCATCATAAAGACAACATTCCAAGATGACAACAACGACACATGGTCCAAAGGGTAAAGAACATCATCCAGCTCTAAGTGGTATATTCCCATTGCTAGGACCTGGCATATTAATATATAAAAATGCCTAAATATAATGGTAGGTTGTTAGCTATAAATAAAAGTAGGGGCTCACTATGTGTTCCATAACACATTCTATAATAATAAAATTAATCTATATTTCAATTTAAATAAAATTAATCATGAAAAATCATTCATTTTTAAATTTAAAAAAACATTATTATTTTCAATGGATGAAAAATGACTCAAACATTGCTTAAAAATTTATTTTATGTAAAATATTATATATATATATATATATATATATATATAATCTAATGAATAAGTAATGTTGTATAATCAATGGAATACATAATAAAAACAATCAATACAAGCACCATGGTCATATAACCCAATGATTGATAGTTTCTTTTTATTGGATCCTCACACATAACTTATCAGTGATCGTGGATAATATGTGTACACATATTCATCACGCTGAGCCTAAAAATGTCTCATTAACATCCCATCACAGATAATATATTCCAAACTAGTTTTTGATAGAGTTTCCATCATCAACCCATTATTAGGTAATAATAATCATAGTGTTCTTGTCCAAAATATCCAAAAAACTGTCTTGGATAACATGTTCTCAAACAATCAATATAAAATGTAAGGTCATCTCATTTCCAATAAACATAATTTAAATTCTTATTGACCAATATTCAATTTCAAAGTTCCAATTTTATTTCAGGACCAAAAAGTTGGATTTTATAAAATTCATGAATTTTAAATTAGAAAACAATGATAAGGATTCATCAATTTAATCTAATCCATTTTGTAAAATAAATTCTCAAATAATTTCTTTAATTCCATCAATTTCAAAATATGACCAAAAATCTAATTCCATGGGATTTGTGGGGTATTTCTCAAAAATCATGTCATTTAAAATACTAATTCCAATCCATATCCAATATGTTTCTCATAAATGAATTGAAATAAATTTCAAATCATTAATGAAAATAAGGGTTTCAATTATATGAAAAAACTCAAACAGAACCACTTACCTTAAATCAAAAGTCATAAATCAATACCCATAATGAGATTCACCATTGATGAAAGAAGGTGATAAAGATATTGAAACTAAACCTAGAGTCAAGATCCAAATAAAAACACTTTAGATCCATCCAATATTTTAGGATCCATTAAACTCTACGGAGAAATGAAGGAGAGACTAGTAGAACTAAATGAGAGGAGATCCACTTACCGAAGAAGGGTCAGATATTCCAATTACAATTTTATGCACCAAATAATGGGTTTTTAGTAGTCATGATTTATTATATGGGCCTTCTCAACCCTATAAATTCATTTAGGTCTCGTGGGGGTTGAGTAGGGGTTATACTGAAGTGGTGGGATTTTTAAATATTTTTTTTGGATCAAAAAAGACTCTTAGGCATGGTTTGTTGGGTGAGGTAGCACTGCTTCAAAAAATATTCTCCTCCACATATTGGGTTTCACAGTGTCTACTAGGTGGTAGCACAATTTTTTGAACTGTGAACCAAATTAATAAACTACAACGTTTTATGGTAGAATAGTTTGCACTAGGGAGGAAAACGGATTGGATGAACTGTACGCTAACCATCCAATAACAAATAAGACTCTATAAAATAAAAACATAACCTGAAACGGCCTGAGGAAAACCTCAAAAAATGAAATATCCAAATAAGGTTTGAGGAATACCTAAATACAAGTAAAACGTTTTTACAATTCCTTTCCATAAAAATATTATGTCCCTATAATACCTATAAATAATATTCAATATCAAAGAGATGGGGCCGCTTCTCTGTCACCAGTTTATTACACTATCATGTGTAATTAAAATTAAATCCATTATGTTACAACCCACAGGATAAAGGTTTCATCATCACATTAATTACCTTTTTCTCAAAATCATCTATCCTAGATGGATTCCCCATCATTGATAAATTTGGATCAACATCATTTTCACTCAAGATCAAAACATTAGATATGTTAGAAATATATTTAATATTTATTATACATGGAACATATTATTTGTCAACATAAATTTTGGTTAATGATCTAAATGGTATAAAACGTTCTCTACCTACTCAACCACATAAAAAGGTCCCAGAAAATTAGGAGCTGGCTTCCCTTTCATCTCATTCCATTGATGACTCATATTAGGGGAAGCTTTAAAAATTACATGGCCATAAACTGTAAAATATAATGGTCTACAACAAAGAAGATCATTGGATTTATACCGGCATTTAACTATGAACATTATATGAAAAATAAAATAAATCTATGATATCACCTATTGGACGAAACTCTGTCCAAAAAAAGTAGTTTCACCAACCTCCAAACAACATAACAATGATTTACACAACATTTCATACTATGAATCAACAGTATCCATTTTAATCAAGGACTTGAAACTATTTTTATAATAAAATTCAACCAATACCAAATGGCTATCCCAAGATCCATCAATGTTAATAATTTTGGATCATATAATATCCTCAAGAATATGTATTTCCTCACTATCTGGCCATCCATTTACCATTGTAATTCCATAATAAAATGATCATGATATCCCATAACCTCCAAATGACTTCACAAAAAAAGAGTTAAATTGGTGTTCTCTATTAGATACTATATTAGATGGATCCCACTGTAACTGAACAATATCTTTCATGTTGAAATTTCACAACAACTCGTCTATGGTTGAATAACAAATGGTTGTACAGTGGTATGATTTTCTCTACATATTCGTCAAAACCAATATCACATTCTCTTTTTTGGGGGTACACAGAAACCCAACAACAAATCCCATATAGATCTCATCCAACTTTTATACTGACACTACATGTGGATGACAAAAAATTGAGGGTCTCTTGTGCTGGTTTTTGGAATGTATGAAAGACTAATAATGATAGAAAAATTTAACAATATCCTATCTCATAACTGGCCACTATAATTTTCCGAAAATGTCATAAAACATATTTCTGGATATTGGGTTCATATATCGTTCAGAATTATCAAAATCACACACCATATCTTTTTTAACAGGAAAATTTACAATATAATAGTTCTAAAAACATATTATACCCTCTATATAAAACCACCACTCTTCAATAGTCTCAACACCATAAGGAGAATCAATAGTTCTCAATAATTATTCTTCAAGATGCTTCTCTCAAATAATCATCTTGAGAAGAGAAGAGGTCGACTGAACACTGTCCAAGAAAACCTAGAACATCTCTTATAGGACAACAAACAGAAACAATGAAAAAAGATCCAATATGTTCCACTCTTACAATGATTATTTCACATCATGGGTTGTAGGTTTTAAGTGCAATGCATCAATAAAAACATTATAATTCCCCTAGGTATAAGCCATTGTGAAATTATAAGACTTCAGGTACTCCACCCAGCAGCTCTGGAAGTGATTCAATACATTTTGAGAGAGTATATAACTCAATATTTTGTGATCAAAATACTTGGTAAACATTTCTATAAATAGTGATATAGCCAAATCCTAAGAACATGAATCCTAAAAAAGATAAAGGCCATGTTTGGGATAATTTTCTCATTTTGGCCTATTCTTTCGAAAAGTATAGGATACCACGTGATCACCCATTTTTATAATAATACCCCAACATAATGATGTTGCATTTGAAAAAAAACTCATTTCCCATTTAGGCCTCTATAAATGTAAATACTAGTGCATAATTCAAAATATGTTTTAGTTAGACAAATAACTATGAAAATTCTCATCTCCAGAAAGCTATACCCCCTTCTGAGTTAGATTAGTAATCAGAAAAGCCAATGTTGTGAAATCATTTATAAACTAGTGATAATACGCCATTAAACCCGAGAATCTATGAATCTTGTAAACATTACGTGGTTACTTCGATTTCATAAAAGTTGTCACATTCTCATGATCAATTGAGATACCATGTTCTGAGACGACATGTTCCATGTAAATCACATCCAAAATATAGTAATTATATTTTGATCTCTTGGAATAATGTTTTTGATTTATCAACATGTCGAGAACTACTATCAGATGAATCACATCATCCTCGATGGAAAAACATTAGACCAGGATTTCATCCAAAAAACCCTTCAAGAATGTATCATGATACTCATAGATAACCCTATTCATCATATCTATAAATATTGCTAGAGAAATATTTATACCAAATGGAATGACATGATACTCATAATGGTCATACCTACTCTAGATGGTAGTTTTCATAATGTTATATTTTTTTATTCTCAATTAGAGGTCACTAGATCAAAAAAAAATCATTATGAACCACATTTCTCTATTAAAATAGTCAAAAAGATCATATATTTCAGTAAAAGAATATATCATCATAACCATAACTCAATTGAGATCCCAATAAAAATCAAATAAGAAATTTCTCCTATCAGAAATATTAGTAAAATAAACATGCACCGGTCTTGGTGACATTCTAGATCATATAAATACTTCATTTAACAGATCATCTGAACATGTCTTCAACACTTTTATTTCATCTATTGTCATATAGTAAGATGGAATAGATTGTTGTAGAGTATTAGGAACAGAAGTAACAGTGAAACATTCTTCTTGTATTCATATAAAACCAATATAATCATAATGAAACATTTCGAGAGACTCTACGAAAACTAGAGGGAGATCATCCCTCAGTGATTACTTCTAATTATCAAAATCAAACAATAATATTACATTCCCAAACAGTGGATAAGAGGGTCCATGTAAACAGGGCATTGGGTCCCATTCTACTAGAATGACATGGAACACCTCCTCTATCATGGTTAAAGAGTATCATCAATGATATTAGTCAATTTGGGCCTTGTTATTACTGATCCAATCTATCCCGATAATGAATTTAAGAGGATTCATGTCATAAACCTTAAAATCAAAATTATGATTTAAATCTATTAATGATAATATTAAAAGGGGATAATGGAGACATTTTTTTCTCTTTATTTTGAGGGGATTAGGAATATCCATCAGAATCGATAAGGGCTTCATAGGATGATTTATCATGTTCAAAATATGAGTTTATATGAATGAATGATATTCGTGAAGCATCTGATTGAACTATAGTACATTTTGGTGTTGATGATCCCATTCAACTACATGGAGAAAAAATATATATGTGAATTTCTAAAGGTGCTCTGAAAATAAATTGGAACTATATCATGGGTGCCTCATTTCAAAACCATTTCCAATGGCCATGCTTTCCACAACGGATCCATGTGAAAGGGCCTCTTTCAGGCACTATGTGATTTCTAGAAGCTTCCCACTATCGAGTCCACCATGGGACTCATCATGCTTTTTCATTACAATAGTGGAAAATATATAACTAATAAATTGAGATAATGTTACTCCTTTCAACCATGTATTCCTATCCTCGTTAATCTCAACAATAAATTCCATTTCCCTCAAATTTACATAAGAATAGAGCTTGATAAAAAAACCTTGGAATGAATATCAACGTGAAGAAATGCCTCAAAACATCGATTCTTTATATTCTCATTTGATATAATCTCACTTGCAAACAACAGATGCTCATTAAAATTGTTTTCATACTTTATCGAGCTCATGTTATTCAGTTCGACTGTGAAAGGATCCATATATTTAGCTTGCACCATAGCCTTTTCATATAACTACTCAGTAAAAATAACATTAATCTACATTCACTCTAGACCATCCTTTTTCTTATCTATCAGCATCAAATCTCACCATCTCCTTCTAAGTCCATCCATAATGACTGTGTCAAACCACTCCTTATTTAAAACATGTGATTCTATAAAATCAAACAGAATCTCTATCATTATAAACTAATCCCTTGACTCTTGATGGTCATTAGAGCCTTGGAATGCTTGTGGCTTATAATGAATGAACTCTTAATCATGATTCTATTATTCATCCCTCTGTGGTTCCATGGTTGGTTCATGATTGGGAATAGTAGTAAGATCATATCATAGAGTTTGGTTAGTACAGAAAATAATATCAACATGGTTTTGGTCTTTGGATGATATTATTACTATGGTTCACCATCATCATCCTCCTGAGGCCTATTCCCACGTTTTCTCGGAGGCATGATGCTACATGACATCAACAAACATCATTGAAGACAATATAAAATTACTCCGCTAAAAAACTCAAACAAGAGGAATGGGAAAATTAATTCCATTAGATAATAGATCATTATTTTTTTATCATCCTATCTAAATAAAAATCCTTGAAAATTTTAGAATTAGATAATATTATTCCTTAATATGTCTTTCCCAAACCACCCATGGTGTCTTAGTGTTTTTTTTATAAATTCTATATAAGAACATTCTATTAATTACCTTTTATATCCTAACATGAAATCTTAAACATCATATTGAATTTATGGAACTATGCTTAAACTAGACCTAATGCCACGTTTCCATGAACAATCCTCGATGCCCTAGTACCCTGATACCCAATTCGGATCTGACATTGCCTGAAATGGATTCTCAATCCCCCCAGGTAGGCGACTAGATACTGGAGCCACAGATGACCAATCGGGACACAATTTCAACAAAACATCAGAAGATAAAAGATATAAGTCTTTATTCTAAATACTCTAAAGAATGAATGTACCAGAATCCAAAATGGTATAAAAATCCTAAAGGAGTACATAATGTGAGTAATCATCATAAATAAAACATCACAAGCTAACAGTAATAACCATCTATCTAAAGGATCAATAAAATCTACCACCTCTATGTGGACTATTCAATTTGATCGATCCTAATGTCAGAAAATATACATATGCTAGAAGGAAAATGTATGGTGTGAGATATAAATTACATTAGTGTCTCACAAATTATTCCATAATAGAATCTATTATAATTAAAAAAATTAGGATTTCGATTAAAATAAAATATTCAATGAAATAATATATCATTTTCATATTTGAAACAAAACATTATTCATTTAAAAGGATGGAAAACATCTAAAAATGGAATAAATATATATTTTATATAAATTAGATTATATAAATCAACTAGAATAAAGAAAATAGTTCTAAAATCAATGTAATATATATTATCAATACAATAACAGTATGCAACATGATCATATTACTTGTAGTTTGAATGTTTTTAGTTATTTTATCCGTAAACATCTCATATTGTTGAACACGACTAATATGTATACACACATCCCTGAGGCTCAAGATAAATAAGATTCGTCCACATTTCTTCCGGGTTGAGATCTTCTGAAGTAAATTTTTTTATAGTGTTTACCATCAATCCATTTCTATGGAATCATCATCCTAGAATGGTTTATATTATTAACCCACCAACTACCCAAGATCACATGTGCTCAATCAATCAAAAGAAAAAACGAAAAATCATCTATTTTCAAATCACACGTCATTTAAAATACAGGATAAAAAATTTGAATTTAAATATGATAATTAAATTTCAAAACAAATAAAGATTTATTCAACATTTCTAACATTTTCAAAACAAAATCATCCACAATATTTCATCAATTCAAATTGATTAGGATTCTAAAATTTTTTCTCATATCACATCATCTATTCCAAAAAAAATTAACAAGCCCCAAAATCCAATTCCATTAGAATGGGGATTTTTTCCTAAATCCATATAATTTTAAATAAAAAATCCAAAAAATATATAATTGGGTTTTCATAAAAAATTGAATTACATTTTAAATCAATCAAGAAAATCATGGTTTCAATTATATGTCCAAACTCAAATAGAAAGACCTACCTATAATAAAAAATCACGAATCAACACCCGATGTAAGATTCTCCAACAAGGAAAAAAAGGTGACATAGATATTTAATCCAAACCTCGAATCAATATCCAAATAAATGGTGTTTAGAAACCTCTAATACATGAGGATCTATTTAACTCTAAGGAGGAAGGAAGTAAAGACAACGAGAAACTAAACAAGAGGAGATCCACATACCAGAGAGGGGTTGGATATTTCACTGGCAAATTGAATCACTAAAGGGTGGGTTTGGAGAAGCCATGAGAGCTTCTATAAAGCCCAATAGACCATATAAATAGAATTTGGTCCAGTGGGGTTCGAATGATGGTTAAACCAAGGGTTCGATAATTATAAATTAGTTTTAAAATAAAAAAGTATTGTATGCACAATTATCGATGAAGGGATGTGTGGTTACAGAAACCATGCACCCCAAACATGCATACCCACATTGGGTTTCATGGTTTCAATGAGTGTGGAGAATGTATTTTCAAAATATTGGACCACTGTTCATGGACCAAATACCCTAAAAAATTAAAATATTTCACCCAAAACATCCCAGGATTAATCCAAACCATATTATGATCAAAATAAGTATTGAGGATTACCTGAAAACAAGTAACAATATGTTCAATTAAACACATAAACACTTATGAAATCAAATCTTCATCTTTAGTATTTAAATAATTTAGGGTATATGCCACTTTCTATAAGGTGTATCCCAAAAAGTATAATGGCAGAACGGATTGACTCGCTATTAATCTGGATCTATCTAGAAGTGTATGATTCCACCATTCACTAACACCATTACTCTTGGGATTATAAGTAGGAGTGAATTTGGGAACTATCCCCTTATTCTTAATGTTATCAGTGGAATCTTGTTTAAGATATAATATTACTTGGTCTGAGTGGAGTGCTTTAATATTCTTACAAATCTATTTTTCTACATTAAATTAATATTCTTTAAACATATTAAATGAATCGGACAAACACTGCATTAAGTAATTATATATATAAATTAAATCTATCTATAAAATTATTGTATTATAAAAAACACCCCTTACCATTTTTTGGAAATAGAACATACTTTTATATGAATTCATTTTGGTAAATTTGTTTCTCTTTCTCCCATCATAGAGATGGGTGCCTTGGTCATTTTCCCTTGTAAACAAGAATGTCGTATATGAAAAGGTTTTCACTCAACCGAGTATAAAAACCCTACTTGATTGAATTTCATTAAATGATTCTTATTTACTAGAACAAACCTAAAGATACTTAGGTAGGTGTTTTATGATTTATGTTAACATTTTTATTAGTTGTTTTCATTACCTGGTTTTCAAATTCATGTATATAAAACCCATAATTAAAGATAAAACATTTATTTCCAAATTTGAAATAAAATATCATTGTGTCCAAGAACGACACTAATATTATGTTTCTAGTAACTTTATTTATATAAAAAAATTAATAAACAGTACAATCAATCCACTTAGAAAAAATAAATGATAATATCCTACTTCTATGGAAGATAGAATCTATCAATTTATATTCTCAATAACCACTTCAACATTTTCAATCGTGTGGAATCTATGTGGATCTTTTATATGAATTGAAATATGTAAGACACATCATGTATGGAAAACACAAATTATGGATAATTACATATTTCATTCAATGAGATAATTACATAAAGAATAATTTTTCCATTTATTCTTCATCCTTTCTTGACATATCTTTTTCTAGTGACCTTTCATTCCACATGAAGATAACAAAACCTCCTGCTCATTTCCCTCCCTCTGTATCTTTTGATTTTTGAAATGATGGTACATCAGTGCCTTTGTCTTTAAGAAGCTATAAGAATCCTACAAATGTTGATTCTATATCATAATCCAAGTTTATAATGGCTTCAGGTATAACAATGGAACCAGTCTATATGTGCAGATTAGTCTCATACATCGATGTTGTTCATAGCAATGTAGACCATGTTCTAATTAATTGTGATAATAATGCAAAAATGGTTCTAACCAAGGAGTTTAGGTCACACCACAGTATAAAGATAATACTTCACAACTTTCCACTATTGAGATATTTTAATCTGATATGTGACGATGTAGTTATCAGAATAGTCACCAAGGATAGCGTGGATGACCCCCTGACAAAATCTATATATTAGTAGAATAACGATTCTAAATTTATAGCTACCAGGTTAGGACTTACTATAATAAAAACTGTATAAGAGTTAGATTATTGAATTTCAGTTCCATAGACCCAACTAATGTATATATTTTGATTAGCATTATATGTATACCATTTAATATATACATGTTTTTATCTTACCAGAAAGTACCGATACATCTATGGACACTATATTTATTGTAATTTCCATAGATTTAATGTCTTATGAAAATGTTATAGATGTTACCATGGTATACTGTGAGCCTAGAGATACCATTAAATCAGTCTAAAAGTAATTTCATATGGTCCAAATAGATCATATTGACTAGACACAGATGATGTGTGACCATTAGGAGATAGGGCTCACAAGTATTGAGACATATTCTTGTGAAGTTCACATGAGGTGATCTCGAATATATGATATATTGAGGATATAAAAACCAATTTTAACACTATATATTTCTTGTTTCATTAGTTGTTCCTATATAAAAACTCCCTTAGATGATGTGGGCACTTCCACACACAAGGCTCCAACCAATGTATGCCCAGGTCATGTTGTCCCCAAAAGAGGTAGACATCGTTGTCATTTCCCCCTATTTAGAGAACCACATCCAGCTACTCGAGGACTTCACCACATCTCTTTCACCAGGAACCTTATAGACCGAGTCTGAAAAAGATGCCTATTTCCACATCTGAGAAAATGTCAACACCTCCTCCACAAGGGAATGCCAATTCCAGGTCCTGAAGTTTGACAACAAAGATCACTCCAACTCTTTGGCTGAAAAAAGTACTATGCATGACTGAATCCATGATATCATGCATCTTTCCACCAACCAAACAATCGACTCACATCACCCCAACCCTTTTCTGGGAATAACAGTTTTATATGACCATGAAGGGTCAAGGCTTGTCAGCCAGGCCTAGAATTGCCCTCCAAAGGGTCTAACAGACCCAAAATGGGATTTCAAGTTTACAAACAAACCCTTAATGTTCATGGGAATTGTATTGGGGTCTGAGTATATTTTATATAATAAAAAAGTAATATAATTATCTTCATCTTAATAAAAATATATATTTTAATATTATGATTAAATTTTTACTTTTAGAACAATAAATATTGGTAAATTTTGGAATAAATAATTTAAAATAAAATCTTAACCAAATGAGAATAAATTATTTTAATTTAAATTATTAATTTAATTTAAGAAAATCACGGTACATTAAATATTAATAATTTTAAATTTATGATGATTTTATTCAACCCTTTGACTAGACATCAGCATAGAATGAACCAATGTATGTTTGGGATTATTTATCTACTTATTTATTAAAACTATGTGTGGTGTTTGTAACAAGTAGTTAATTTTATGATGGTCAATGCATCATCCTCATGTATTCAATATGTATAAGGATATGTGAAACCATTGGTATTTATTTTATAGGAATATTTCATTTCCCAAAATGCCCTCATCTCTGTGTAAATATTATTTTACTATTTATGATGATACTTTAAGGCATGATCCCTACCAATTTTAGGAATTTTACTAGATGAGAAATGGAAACACTGGACAAGTGGTGTGCTTCGATATGATTCAGGACTCCAATCTGATATGATTTCGCCATCATCTTGGATGATCTGTTATGTATAAAATAGATAAAAATAAATATTAGATTCTCAAGACTATACAAGTTATTTATTTCCATTACCCATTTATTATTATTCTATGTATGTTTATGTTTATTTTGAAAACACATAATATAATTAACAAGATAAATTCATAAAGATGCGATAAATATTTTTACATTAATGCATGTTATGATGTAATCAAAAAAACATTGTTTGTACATATTTAATAAAAATTCTTTTAATTAATCAATATATAATAAAAACTACTCTAATTAATATAAAGCCTTAATTCATTATGTTACACTTATTTAAACAAAATCATACGTACAATTTTCTTGTTTGCCAAAGATGACAGTTTCTCATACAATGGATGTTCTTATAAGAGTAATGGATTTACCTAACTAATGCTAGTATAAAATATGTAGAAAAATCAATCTTGTTATCACTATAGAGTAAAAAAGTATGGAGAATTAAGGTTATGATTCTAATATGCTGGTACATTAATCAATAGTTCAAGGAACTCTGAGTCAATGTAATTGGTTAGTTTATCTTGTTCATTGAAAATATCCATTTAGTGGAATGAGTAAATATTTTAGACTATGATGAGAGGTTTGAATAATCCATTCCAATAGAATATTCAAGTGATATAGTATTATGAATCATTATTTTTGGGATACTATGGTTTGACAAAATATTATGATATATTTAATTATTTCATAATTAATTAATCAAAAATTTCTAAATGTAAATAAAGATAAAGCATTAACTGTGAATGTATATTTTTTGCAGATGAAAATGGAAATGACCAACTCCAATGGACCATTATCTATTCAATCCATAATGGATACAAAAAATATCATTACCGGCCATAACTTCCAATTGTTTTACAGACATATACACATAATACTTCACCTAGAGATGAATACTTATGTGTTGGAGTCCTCATTTTTAGGTAATCCCAAAAAATGACCCTGAATTTAGAATAAATATAAATATTAAAATAATTTTGATGATTCACTATATGTACATTGTGTCATGTTTTCACCTATGTATAGTAAACTATAGGAAATTCATGAGGAATAATATTCCTACAATATGCTTAATCAACTCCAATAGTTATATAAGGGGATAGCTGTGAATGAAAGGTATGAGATATCCAATGAAATTTATTGGTGTATTAAGGAATAACGTAATCCAACAGGACCCAATGATCTAAATATGATCATTTACATTGATAGACAAAAATATTTTGATATCAAGATGACTGAAGAACTAGAAATTGATAACATTCATATAACTTTACATGGACTCTTTTAAAAATTAATTTTAAATTACAATATGCATGACATGAAAATGTATCTAAAATAAAATTTTTCATTAGTTATAAAGACGATAAGGATTTTAAGAATAAATATTCATCAATACTTATTGTGAATAAGATGAGGAAAGTAATGGATAAGGCATAAATGGGTGTGTCCAAACCAAATACAATGATTCACTTCCTTCCAAAAAATAAAAATATATAGAGGGAGAGAAATGTTCATGAGGATTTATGTATTTTTTGTATCAAGAAAGGCCATAAGAAGTAGAACTGTAGGTCTAGGGAGAAGAAACAAGTTGATGTTTCTACATCATGAATTTTTATCACTGAATGAAATCTTACACTATCGATAGTTTCAGTCATGGATACAAAATGTGGATTGAACATTTCTATTTATATATAAGAACCATGTAGATTCATTTTGATTAAAAAACGTGACGTGGATCTCCACAATACAAATGGTATGGTTCTAGAAGCCTTAGTAGTGGGAAACTATCACCTAACATTGCCTTGTCATTTTGTTTTATTATTGAATAATTCTTATTATGTACCATCAATACTATAAATATAATATATGTGTAATTTCTAAGAAACATGGGATTTTATACCATGTCTGGTAATAAAATTTACCATTTTTATAAAGATAAAAAGTGTTACGGTATTGTTTATCATCAAAACAGGTTATATATATTTGAACATGAAAACATTGTACTGGAAATCAAAGACAAAACTAGAGAATAAGACTAATATATCACCCACATATAGAACATGAGAATTGGTTAGGTAAGTGAAATGAATTTATAGAAATTGCATCAAGAAGTGTGTTTAGTATCTACTTAGTTAAAATTGATGAATTTATGTCATGCTTGTTTACTACGGAAAACCGCAAAAAAAACTTTTGTTGGAAAGGATTAAGCACCCCTGAATTACATGAATTAATTCATTCTAATGTGCGTGGTAAATTTCATATAGAGGCATGTGGTAGATTTTCATTTTAGATTAATCATATAGATTACTATAATTGACATGGTTGTATTTACATTATGCAAAATAAGTCATATTCCATTCATATGTGTAAGGAATATCGATGTGAAATAAAAAAACACCTTGGTCAGAATATTAAGTCACTCTTCTCAGAGTGAGGTAGAGAGTATCTTAACCATGCATTCCCTGATCACTTAATAGTGTATGATATATCATACAAAGTCACTCCTCCTTAGACCCCAAAATGAACTAATGTATGTGAAAGGATTAATTGGACCGTTATATAAAAATCCAGATCAATAATGAGTCAATAAACTCTTACATTATCCTTTTGGGGATACACCTAGTAGGAAAATCTATATACCCTTAACTGAGTACCATCTAAAGCTAAAAATGGTATTTTTATATTTTCTATGGTTTGTAAAGAAACCCAATACATCAGACATATGTGTATGAGGATGATGGGTGTTTATGAAGACTATACCTATAGAAAAATAAGCATCTAAAAGCATGAAGTGTTTCTTTATAGTTTACCATAAAGTGAATATAGTTAATTTCTTATATTACCCTTCCAATAGAAAAGTTATTGTGGAAAAAGAAACCATATTAATATAAGGGGATCAAATTTACAATGGATATGGTAGATGAAATATTGACTTTAATGATATTAATGACCCATATGCACAAGAGATGCTACGAGAACAATCTCCATATGAGATAGTGGGAGATGAAGTTATTATAAATATAGAAGTACTATATAGGCCAACTCAAGAGGATAGATAAATACAGTGTATTGTATTTTTTCACACCGATGTAGGTGAACCATTACTATTTGAGGATGATGAAACTCTAACCTATATGAAAGTAGTAGAAGGAATGGGTATGGGTGAATGAAAAGATTCCATGCAATATGAGATGGACTCTAGGTATCAAAATCAAGTTTAGACATTGTTAGACCCACCCAATTGATGTAATCTCATTGGGAAAAAATTGGTATTCATGTAGCAGTTGGCCATAGATGGTAATGTAAATACAATAAAATCATGACAGGTAGTGAAGTGTTATAGATAACATTATGGCATAGACTATAAAGAAACATCCTGACCACTAGAAAATCTAAACACAATTTGAATATTAGTAACAATAGCATCCTTAGATGAATTTTAGATTTTGAAAATGGATTTCAAAAGAACTTTTCAAAATGGGATGTTGGTCAAAGATGTCAATATGATTCAACATGAAGGGATTGTTACATTGAATAATGCAAAAAAAGTGTCCATGATGAAGAGATCCATTTTTGGGATGATTTAAAAGTCATGTTCATAGAATGTTTGTTTTTTATAAGGCTGTATGAGAATTTGGATTCATCAAGAATGAAAGTGATCAATTTTCATATAAAATTTTTAATGGGAATGTTATCATTTCACATGTATTAAATGATTATGAAATATTAATTATGGAAATCAATGTAAATATATTATAGGCATCTTAGACATGGTTAGATGATTTCATCTCTATGAAGAACATAGGTGAAGCAACCCACATTCTATGGATCATGATATATTATGATTGATCTCTGAGGATTCATTGGTTATTTCAATGTATATATATTAATAATTTACTAAAAATGTACAATATGTAACAATATAGGAGAGTGTTGTTTCCAATGTCACATGTTATCAATATCTCCAAGAAAATATGTCCAAGAACACATGAGGATATTGAATGAATGAGTATAATATCTTATTCCTCTGTAGTAGGATCTACTATGTATGTCATGTCAAAATATATGCATGATGTTGCCTTATCATTAATCATGGTCGATAAATATAAATCTAATTCAGGAGACCTATATTGGGGAGCTCTAAAAATAATCCTAAAGGACATGATTTGTATAAATAATTTGTTTCCAGTGCATGGAGGATATTTGGATCTATTAGTGAGAGGATACTCTAACTCTAGTTTCCATAAATATCTTGATGATTTGAAATAATAGTCAGGAAATTTATTTTTCATGAATGACGGTTCAATGAGATGTAGGAGATCGATGTATCTAGTGGTTATTGATTATATAGTAGAATGTGATTATATAGATGGTTTCAATGTATCTATGGAGACAATCTAAATATATAGTTTTTCCTCATACATTGTTGTAGTGCACAGTATTGTTGACATTTATCTAGTTTATTGTGGTAATACTTCATCATTTTTCCATTCCAATGAACCCAAATTACACTAGAAGAAAATAAATATACTTAGGGAGTTTCATATCATGGGGATTTTACACCTGGAGGTGATGTAGAATTTAGAAATTTGGCCACAGAGGAAAACGTGGAAGACACCCTAACAAACATCATATCATAGCAGAAGAATGATTCTCATATGAGAGCTAGTAGATTGATACTTGTAACCATATCGCTCTAGTGCTATAGGGAGTGTTCAATGTGGGTTTCCGAGACCCATTTTATGTATTTATTTTGATTATCACTACTTGTATACATCATTATATATGTATGTTTTAATATTACCATTTTTTGTGTATACTTCAGCTTTCATTGTATCATTGGTAATTTCCTTAGATTACATGTCATATCCAAAGCTTATTGTAGTTCCTAGACTATAATGAGAGCCTAGATATTACATGGGAGTAATATTATAGATATTTATTCAATTATATATACATAATATTTATAGGACACAAAAGATGTTTGACAATGAGGTTTTAGGGGATTATATGATTCGAGAATTGTTCTCATCAATTTCTCACATAGTGATTTAGAGTTAATGAAATCATGAAGAAATACCCCTCAATAGGAACACCACTTGTTTTAGGTGTCATTGGTTGGTCCTGTCGATGATCATGTGTATAGGTCTCTTAACAGGGGGTCATTATCAAAGTTTTCTATTTGAGTTTTACACTTTTATGCAAGGGAAAAACAATGAAAAATAAAGATGCGTTGATGTTGCTTCTGTTGGGTTCATCGTTGGTCGTATGACATTAGATGAATGGTTAAATTGAATCATTCTATTCTGAATTGAAGAAGGGATAACATGAACCTCATTGAGTAGTCGGGTAGTACCATCTTAAATTCATAGTCATGGTACTCATAGGTATGCTTGTACAGTTATATAAACAAATGATAAATAAAGGAAGGATGATGAGACCAGTGTGTGTCCAACATTATGATATATCATCTGACAAATAGATTATATTATACAGTGTTTTTTCATATGATGGGTTTTTTCTATGATTAATCTTTGTCTATGTAGGGGTATTGATGGTTTTTTAGACTCCATTCTTGTTCTACAAATAGTATTTACTACTAACGAGATAAGGGCATAGAGGGTCACATCTAATAACATAGTCAAGAGTCTTACCTACTCTGGTTAATAGGTGTATAAGACATGGTGGGCCCTACAACTGGGATTTAATGTTTTCCAATAATTATTGATAACTAACGAATAAATTAATTAATTATTATTCAAGTGTATAATAAATGGGTTGAATTTATTTATTAATATTATTTAAATGTGTTTATGTAAATTCATGGAATAATAATATAAAAATTTATATTATTTCAATATTCTAGGTTTTTTTAATATTACTAGGAATTATAAATCGAGTTCATGACTATGGTTTATCACATTATAGATTTACTATATATTAAATGTATGTAATAAGAAGAAAAATATATATTATTTATATAGGTTTCCATAAAAATTTGTTAATTTTTTTTTCTTCAATGATGGATATTGCTTGGACAACTCTCACACCTCGTGGTGGGATTCACCGGGCCCAATATACCTATACATCATAATATGGTAGAATGTTTAATATATTATTATTTGTGAACCCATTGGCCCTAATCTGTATAGTAGTGAATATTTTTCATTGACCAAGGGTGGAGTATAGAGACTCATCAATGCCCCTAATGAATAAGCAATAGTCACAGAAATGAGACCCATCATACGAACACAAACTGTATAATATTATCTATTTATCTCACGATATATCATAATGTAGGATGCACACTTGTCTCTTCATCGTTTATATTTTTTGATCAAGCTTGAGGGACATACCGTCAACTACTGTGGCCATGGATTTACAAAGTTACTATCATCCTGATCAACTTGGTCTACGATATCATTTCCCCATCTTATGAGAGAGAAAATTTGTCTACACTATTCAACAAATGTCATGTCACCAATGATGCACTTAACACAAGATACATGGTCATCACATCATTTTCATTTTTTTCTTTGTATAAAATTTTGTGATAAAATGGAATCGATTGATAATTATATCAAGTTAGTAGACCAATACACATGTTCGTATATAGAAAAAACCAATGGCACCTGAAACATGTATTGTTCCAATTGGAAGGTATGTCCTATGAATATCACCTTCTTGACATCACGTAGTGAAAACTTCATGGCCAGATGTTCCAATGCTTATGAACCCCATCACCTAATTGTTAGACATCAATTTTGTCTACCTAGTATGATGTATCTTGAACATATAAAATATAAAATATATTGATGCCATAGTATCAGAAGGTTATCATTATACCATTGGGTCTTCTATAACAGTCTGATACAAAAAATAATCTATGGATATTACCATTTAGGCAGTGGATGTAGAAATATCATCACAATTATAATATTTTTACTTCATACATAACTTTTTGAATGTATAATATTGTAATTAAAATGTACTGTTCAAGATGGGTTTAGGGAACCCACTATTACAAATTTCCGACATTCACTATATCAAATCTTGATAACAAAAAATTTTATCTCTCACATGATAAGGTAATTTTTATATAGTGTTATGGATTTATTCTTGGGTATTTCATGTTTTCCCTGTACAGACATTCCTCAATCTATGACTTCTCCTCCTTGAGTAATACTATTGTAGATATGATATCAATGAATATTATACATTCATAAATTTATAGAACATCTGATTTTATATTACTTTTATTAGAATAATGATAATTTATATTATAATAAAACATTAGTTCCAAGATTCAATTCCATATAATCAATCAAATCTCTGAATATTATAAACTACTTCATAAGTATATACTAATGTTGAAACACACTCAGTATTTGTAGACATGGCTACTATTGACATAAATGAGATTAGACAACTCTATATCTTAGAATTATTATGATATTATTTCAATTTAATGATAAATTAACACTAGTATGTGTCCCCTTATAAATAGTATCATATCCTTTCCACATCCAAGGTATATATCTTTTATACTGCCTTATGTATCATCAAATAGTTTTGACTTCTTCCCGTGAGGTTATCTAATAAATGTCTAATATTTTCCTATTATAATATTTATAGTGGAAATAACATATATAGTACATATAATGGAATTCGTAATTTATCCATCACATATGCAAATTATATTCAACTCACCACATTAATCTCCTTCTATGTATCACAAATTTAATCTTGGAGAGATTTTATCCATGTCAAAATGTTAACAATTCTCTCTCTAATTGTTCTGTCTTTTATTTTTCAATACCTTATCAACATATTTACTATCTATTAGGTTAAAAAAATTATTATATTTAACTTAGTATATCATTTTTCTTCAATATTAGGTTTCTACATTATGTCAATCTCTTGAGAGTCATATTCAGCGTGGTCTTACCTCACATTAAGATTTATATTTGTTTTTTATATGTTATCAAACATATTAATTATTAAAACAATGACATTTCCACTAAATTTTTGTAGAAACATGTTGAACAAATAATTTACAAATGAATATTCTATGATATTGTTGTTTTACTCAATCACTAATTTAATGTTAGTAACAATCATCCATTAATGGAATTCAATAATATAATGTACCCCTTTTGGTTGTGTTGAATAGAAGTCATAAACAATTTGTGGACTTTACATCCCATACTCAATTTCATGGTCATAGAAGGTATTCTTGACATGTAAAATTCTAGTGGATTTATGCATAACTACATGGTATAACCAATCGATATTTATTTTCACCATACTTGTATCATCAATGTATAGTTTCAATTCAATACCTACCACATTATTCAAAAAAATAATACAATACCCATTGATTCAAGAAATCCATTATTGAATTTCAATTGATCTTTTCATAATATCGTTATTTCTATTTACTACTTTAATGAATTATTATTCTCAAAGAATAATGGATCACCAACAGTGGTGAAGGGAAAAAATATCATGGTTTAATCCTTTCTACGCAGTATGTGTCTCTAGAACAAACCATTCCACATAAACTTGTTGAACTTGTTCTTATGATAATTATTAGTTTGTGTTCATAATTTACTATATGCAATTCAATATTTCTCCCACTATCTCACATAGTTATATGTCCCCATTTATAAAGATATAGTTTATAAATAAACTATCAATTTTATATTATATGGATTTATTTTATATTCTTATTACCCTTTTAGGATAATTATGTTATATTAATATTGTGTTTTTTATGAAACAATACTTTATTCAACTGATTACTCTCATAAGAAATCTACGGTAGTAAGAGGAACTGTAACACCACGACCCCTCTAGACCGGAGATGGTGTATTACATGTTATATTGGCATTGTTAGAAATAAGTAAATCCCTAAGGAATGATCAATTTAGTAGTCTTGAAGAAACTATATACATATATGTAACTAAAATAACATTGGAAAAAGTTACAAAAATCAACACATAACAAAAATTATGAACTGCATTCACACAACACAAAAAATAGTCTTCCCATCATAACATGTTGAAGGAAAAAAATGAAAGGGGTGATCTCAAATGCTAATTATGGGTAATAAATTGTAGAAGCATGAATCAAAAAAATGAACTATAAAAAATATGACATAATCAATATAAAATGGCGAATAAATGAATAACCCATGCCATTAATAAACAAATAATGAAACCGCTTACCTAGATTTTTTCATAGTGAAAACCTCATGGATTGTAATAACTAATAATGAATAAATAGAATGATTATTAATTTTAAGTCATGTATCAGGAACATGATACCATAATACCATTAAGAATGGTTAAGTTCTGTGGGTAGAAACCTGTCTGATTTTTGGAAACAAACTCTAAGGGTTTCTCAGCAAACTAATTTGTCTCAAGAGACCTACTGATGCATCGATGGGATTTATTAGGCCACACCCACCATGAAATGTCCAGATTAATTCTTAATACATAGATTCAACACAAGAGAAATATTCTTTTACATTATCTATATAGAATAGAGAATACAGATCCATCAATATTCCCACAGTCAAAACAACATTTAAAACAAATAATGTATGTAAAATGGTATATGAATTATACAAAAATATTATCCATGATATGAGAATATATATATTTAAATGGAATATAATGTCAATTGAAATTTTATCTCAAATGAATAGTTGTTTCCCCACATAATAATGAGTAGTTGCACGATACGAAGCAAGTCACAATGAAGTGAAAATTGAGACAAAGCTCGTTACCATGTTGTAATCAATTGAGACCTATGACCAGAAGTTAAAAACCCCAAATGAATAAAAAAACCATGAATATAAATTGAATGATGATAATATATATCCAATGTTAGTTCACCTACACCACATATAAGAAATAAGAGGAAAACAATGAAAATATGACAGAATTTAAAGTGAGATGAGAAAAGACATTACAAACATTTCAGCATGGTTACAAGTGTTCTCGAGAGATCTTAATGAGAGGAAAATTGGCATCCCATTATTTATATATCATAAATAATGTATTGGGATGGTGATAAATCATACAACATCATTTCGTACTAAAAATAAAAGAGCACAACATAGGGGATTTCTGGAACAAAAGTGAGAGAGATGATCCCAAACATTAAATTCGTTGGTGTCCTATGCTCATTATTAAAGAGTTGAATAAAAAAATTGGTTAATTAATTAATTATTACAGGGACTCTTATATATTTAATCTATCATGACCCATCCCCCAGGGCATGTTCCGTGACTACCCCAAGCGTGCCCTCCATAGGCCCGGGGATGGAGACTAGCACCGAAAGGCGTTTTTTCCAAAACTGAGAATGAATTGCCTTTATAACATGTAACCAGACGCAACCAAGCACACAACAAGATACAAACACAATTGAAAAAAGAGTGTTTAAAGTAAAAAGGGGGATGGAAAACAATCCCAACTGTAAATATACAAGTTCAGTTGAAATACAAAACAACTGAATAAAGAGAAAAGACAGCTAATGGATCATCCTATGAGGATCATACCTGAAGGGTTGGTAAAGATCGCCTCCACAACACTCCACATCCACCAATATCCTATGAATACTGACACATCATATGGTCCACCTCTGGGTACCGTCTAGTCATTGTACTCTCCTCCTGAATCAGCGTTGTCCGTTTTCAGCATCCTACACAACAAGGTGCGGGCATCGCCCATGTAAGGGTGATAATAAAGATACTCTGTATGGACCTTGAGACCCTAATGGTATCACAAAAACCACCTAGGATAAACCAAAAAGTATGAAATCAACAGATAACCCTACATAGGTATATTCCCATACATATACATATGTTTTCAAGTAATCTATCTCAGTCATGAGGAAAACACAGAGATACTGACTCAACTCACATCAGGATTTATTCTAGGAGTAGTAACAAGTAACATCCCCAGTCACATCGTCGAACACCTCAGCTTTTGGGGATCCCCTCCTCTATCGAGTATAGTGGGCCAACAGCATCACACAGAGGAGATTCCCACAATACCTTAGACTACTGGGGTATTCATATTATTTTGTATTGTGGGTCTTCCTCGTCAAACAGATGCACTCCCCACCATGGGTCTGTCGCATCACACAGAGGCGCTCCCCCTCGTGACCTGCTGATGTACTCATACAGTCGAGTACCATGGGTTTGTCACATCACAGGGAGGCACCCCCCACCATGGCCTGCTAAGGTACTCCTCCAGTCATGTAACATTTGTCTATCGCGTCACAAAGAGGGTCTCCCCACCTTGGTTTTGCTGCGTCACACAGAGGCGATCTCCACTGGGTGTGTCATGTCACTCCAAGAAGAAAAGGTCAGCAGTCGTCAAGTCTAAGCCTGCAACTAGGTTCCCGCACTATGCTCACTCGTCTCTAGGGGGGATCTGCTCCATGTGATACTGGTTGATACTCCAAATTCCACGAACTCTCACAAAGAATCATCTCAAATATCCAAATGTCATAGTGGTCTCAACGCAACAGATGACGTGTTAATTGGATGCACGGTCGGTGAGTTATTAGCCTTTTAGTCCCAGGGGGCCGGTTGAATTCGTGCTCGATCCAAACTGATTGTTCCCCATCTTAATCCAAAACTCTAGTGGGTAACACTCAAAGGCAATGTCTCGATCTAATATTTCCAGCACCGCAGCCGGTTCGTCAAACGAATGGTGCCATTGTTATGGTCCAAGTAAAGTAAATGTGTCGTATCAAGTCTGGGTCGGGTCCGACCTGGTCGGACACACTCGAGTCGACCAGGCCTGGGTTGACCCGGTGTGGGTCGAACTGGCCTGGCTTGTTGTGCGGCCTTGCCTGCTGGGCGGACCTGAAGGACGTGAGGGCCGCGGGTAGCGCGGGTCGGCGGAGGACGCGGGTCGGCTCTTCCACGGATGGCGGCCCGGTCGTGAGCGTGCCGCAAGGTTGCGGGGTGGCTTGTCCTAGACGAGGGCGGTGCGGACGGGGTAGCTCAAAGAGACATGGGTCACGCGTCTAGGGTGGCTCGGAGGGTAGCGAGTCGCACGTCCGGGGCGGATCGGAGGGCCGCGGGTCGCACGACCGGGGTGGCTCGGAGGGCCGCGGGCCGCACAGTCGGGGTAGCTCATAGGGATTCAGGTGACTCACCCGAGGAAACTCTGAAGGTTGTGGACTGAGTGGTTGGGGATGCTCAGCTGGCATCTAGGAGGGACGGTGGAGTCCCAGCGGATGGTGGTGACGACTCGGCTGATGGAGAAAGCAGTTCGGCAGATGGTGACAGCGGCTCGGCGGACGGCGGTGGTGGCCAGGGGTGGCGTGGGGGAAGATCCACATGGCGCAGAGACTGTGGGTGCCACAAAGAGGCTCTGACTCAGGAGTGCCGCGATGGCGTTGAGGTCGCGAGGTAGTGGAGGCCGCGTGGCGGTGTCGTTGCGTCGTCGCCTTCGTCGCGTTCAACCTCACAAAAAATCACAAGATTTGTGGAGGGTTTGGGCCATGTTTGTTGGGCCCGTGCCATCCACATTATGGTGGTAGAATATGGATCATCAAGAACATGAAGAAAATATCCATCTTTACAACCCCACACAACGATTTATTCCCAATCCCGAAAAAGAATTCAATTTATGAACATGGGAAAATTATTCATACACAAATAAACCCCTCCCTCATTCGTTTTATTCGTTGAATATTGTCTATGTGAAAGGAGATGATGTCGTTGGAAAAATACATATGTCGGTGAAGTCGATGTTTCCTTGATCGTCTGTTCATTGATGCTGAAGACCTTATTAATCAAGGAATTTCCCATGGAAGAAGGAATCAAAGTTGACATTCTTCATTGACATTGTTTTTTGGAGAGCTTTTCACCAAGAGCTCTCCCCTTTTCCAATCCTTTCCCTCAATCCCACAAAAAATAAAATAGCCAACGTAATAATTTATGTTTTCCAAACTAAATTATGTGGGAACATATCTTGTTTTCACAAAAAAAAAATGGGATTAATTAATGTATGGCGTTGGCACAATTAATCTGGAGGAAGCTCATAAGTCTCCTCCACCTTTAAGAGGGAGTTGAAGGGTTTCTCCATCATTAAGAGGGGATTTCACAATGTTTAAGCCTCAGGTGGTCCCCACCACCATAACCTTTCTTGGGAGGTTAGTTCGGGTGGTCCCCACCATCATAAGATCTCATGGGAGGTTTAGTTCTGGTGTTCCCCACTTCCCAACATCAACATGGAATAAAAATAAAAATAAAAATAAAAGTTACACAGTTTTATTTTCATTTTATTCTTTCATGAATATATGAAAAGATAACTTCCACCCTTGACCTACTGTGGTCGAGGTGAAGGTCCCTTAAAGACTATACTAGTGTTGCGAGTTCAACGGTGCCCTCACATTTCCATTCCAAGAACCGATTGAAAAGATAAAAAAACCCTCGCATGTTTACTGAAGGTACACGAAATAAAGTTCAGAAATTTATTTCGGGCACTCCGGGCCATGGAATCATGCACCATAAATTTTCTCAGACTTTTAATATTCCCATATAATAAAAAAAATTAAACGGAAATTCCGGGTCTTTATATTCTCCCCACCTCAAGGATTTATGTCCCTATAAGACACAACTCAAACTAGGTAAACAAGTGGGGATAATGAGCACAAATCTGATCCTCCTACTCCCATGTGATCTCCTGGAGGTTCCAATGGTTCCAGCGTATGCACACCAGAGGTATAGACTGCCCAAGAACGACCCACTCCTGTCAATCCTCAATCTCAACTGGAACCTCTGAAATCATCGCCCCACCGTCGATGTCCAGCTCTTCGTGGTTGAGAACGTGGGAAGGATCACACACCTATCCCCTCAGCTGGGATACATGGAAGACGTCAACCACCCGGTGCAACTAAGGTGGAAGAGATAAGTGGTAAGCCCCCTCGCCAACTCTACTAAGGAACTGGAAGGTTCCGATTAATCTTGGAGAAAACTTTCTGCCTCAGCCAAATATCCCCAAACCTCATCGAGGTGAGACCCGTAGAATGATGTGGTCTCTATCCTCAAACTCTAGAGGTCTCCCTATCCTGTCGATATATGACTTCTGCCAGCTCTATGTAGTCTTCATCCACTCATGGAGGATCTGTACTTTCTCTGTTGTAGCCTGTACCATCTCTGGTGCCACTAGCCCTAACTCCCCTTGGTCATTCTAGCACAAGGGTGATCTGCAAGGTCTCCTATACAATGCCTTGAAAGTATCCATCCAAATTGTGGATTGATAGATGTTATTTTATGAAAACTACACCAAACAAAAATGATCCTCCCAACTACAGTTGAAGTCAAGGACGCATGCATGTAGCATTTCCTCGATTGTCTGAATGGTTTTCTCTGTCTGGCCATCCATATGTGGATGGAATGTGATGCACATACGAAGTTGTATCCCGAAAGCCTCATTCAACCCCTTCCATAGCTGAAAAGTAAGTCCTTCATCACAATCAGAGACAATCATCGTGGGTACTCCTTGTAGAAGCACAATCTCCTGCACATAGAGGCGTCCCATGCTCTCTACTAAACCCTGCTCTATGATCGATAAGAAGTGGGATGGCTTGGTGAGTCGTTCGACGATCACCCAAATCGAGTCATGGCCCTTGGATGTACGTGGAAGTCACATCATGATGTCCATGGATATCCCATCCCACTTCCACTATAGGACCCCTAAAGACTATACCAAGAATGCTGGTACCTGATTCTCTAACTTCACTTGCTGACAATTCAGGCACTGAGAGACAAACTCTGCTTTTGATTTCATCATTCCCGAAAACCAGTGTCGTTCTCGGAGATCCTGGTACATCTCCGCCACTCCTAGATGTACCACTAGAGGGGAAGTGTGGAACTCCCTCAACACTTCCTACTGAAGAGAGATTGGTACCATGGTGCGTCCTCTTAAGAGGATGATGTGCTCCCCACCTTCACAAAATCCATCACGTGCAGGTCTTGTGGATATTTCAGCATGTCGTGTCTCGCAGTAAGCATCCCCACACGGTTCCACTATGACTCGCTAAAGGAGTGTGGGAGTGACTATAAGAGACTAAAGAAAAACATCTATATATCTATCCACAAAGGATATCTGTAAAACTGCCAGTTCATCCATTCCCTCACCTATCTTCTTTATACCAGACCTCCTGCATGGTGCATCTTCCACAACGGTGCCCTTCCCAAGAGTATAGTCTATCTCAATTTCATAGTTCTGGAGGAACTGAAGGCAAAGTCACCGTCTGAGATTCAGGTTGTTCTGGGGGAAGATATACTTGAGACTCTTATGATCAGATTACACTATAAAACACTCTCCCATCAGATAGTGTTGCCACATCTTCAAGGCCAAGACCACTACTATTAACTCCAGGTCATGGGTAGCATAGTTCTGCTCAGGATGTTTCACCTATCGAGAACCATATGCAATCACTACTATCTCCTACATCAGGACACCTCCGAGTTCGGTCCCTGATGCGTCCTATTAAACAACATACTATAGAACCTCCTCTGGAAGCCTCAATATGGGGGCACTTTTCACTCTCTACCTCATCTCTTGAAAACTCATCTGGCATTTCTCTAACCAAACGAATGGTTTCCCCTTCTTCATCAATACTGATAGTGGTGTTGCAACTCTAGGGAAATCAAGCACATATCTATGGTAGTATTTTTCCAATCCCAAGAAACTTTGTACCACTGTCACACTCCTAGGTGTCTCTCGAGAATGTACCACCTAAATCTTTAATGGATCTACTACAACACCTTCCAATAATATGACATGTCCTGGAAATTGAACCTCTCAAATCAAGAACGGGGACTTCAAGAGGTTAACATACATCGGGTGCTCTCAGAGTGTGTCCAGTACTGCCTGAAATGATATGCATGCTCCTAATTAGTAATCGATTTGATGATAATGTCATCGATGAAGAATACTACAATGAGATCAAGGTATGGGTGAAAGAACCTGTTCATGAGTCCCATGAACACTGTTGGAGCTTTGGTCACGCCGAATGTCCTAACCAAGAACTTGTAATTGTTGTGCTAACATCTGAAGGCCATATTCTTCACATCCTCATCTCACACTCTGAGCTGGTGATAACCTGATATAAGGTTTATCTTTGAGAACCACTGTCCTCCCTTCAGCTGATCAAAGACGTCGTCAATCCTAGGGAGTGGGTACTTGTTCTTCACGGTCACCTGGTTCAGGCTCCGGTAGTCAACACAAAGTCTCAAGCTCCCATCGGCCGTCTTGGTGAATAAAATCTAGGCTACCCAAGGGGAACACTAGGCTTGATGGACCCCTTCCCCATTAAGTCCTCCATCTGTACCAACAGATCATGAAGCTTCTTAGGAGCCATCCGATATGCTTGTGTACATACCGGTTCCATCCTGGGGAACAATTAAATGTAAAAGTCTATCTATCTACGATGAGGTAGACTCGTAACATCCTCAAGGACAACATCTGTGTACTGGTCCACCACTAAAGGATAGCTCAGACTCTCCTCATCAACGGCTTTGAGGGTATGGCTAGCCAACAGATGAGTGATCAGCTACACTCTCCTCCGGGTAAGTCCATTATGTGCTGTAAAGGATCCCTTCTCACCAGTGAAAGTAAACCTGGTCCCACCTGTGTGGGCTCACCACTAATTGTGCCTAATAAAGAAATCTTAGCATGGAATATAGATAACCATTCTATACCCAAAATGAAATTGTAAGGCCTCGATGCAGTTACTTGGAGATTCTAGCCAAAGCTCTCACCTCCTCAAGTAAGCATGAACTGCTGGAACCAGTGCATAATCTTTTAATCCATTCCTATAGGAGTCTCTAGCCGTAAGGATCGAGCAAATTGCTTTATAAAAATCCCCGCGATCTAAAATAGGGAAATGTAAATAAAATAATGATTACACCTATGTCTATAATTACTGAAACTAAGGTGGAGTAGACATAGATCGTACCTTGTATCATCCCCAGAGTGCCATGATTGTTAGACTCAGCTACCTGGAGTTGAGCTCTCCCCAATCCACTTGCTCCCTGTGATCGGGGTGGACCACCTGGTGGTGGTGGCGGTAACATCTCGATCGTTGCCCATCGCTAGTTGCACAGCCAGCTCATCTGCCACGTCCACCTACTCCCTGTCATCCTCCTCGATCGAACCTTTGTCTCGGTCTGGGTGTTCCTTCGACCGTATTCTGATCATCTGTACGACGGGTCAGACAGTCACGAACCGTGTGACCTAGCCCGCCACATGAGTAACACTGCATGATCCTTTCCTGGATAGTTCTGCATTGGGTGCCCCGCACATCTGATCCTGAGTGATGCGGTTTTCCACCTATAGGTCTGGTCCTCTGGGACCTCTGCTCCATCTGTCTACTACCAGCTGCAGAAGACTTCTCTATGTGATGACTGCTGGTGGGTCTCGCCGCTAGTGACTACTCGACAAGGAAACTCTACAAAAATAGGGCTCTCTCTAACACACATGCATGCATCGGTATACTATGTGAGATCATAAAAACCCTAATCTCCCGCCTGAGCCCCATTCTCAAAGGTCTGAGCCCTAATGTAAGGGTCCTACACTGTATCAGTGGAGTAGCATGAGAGGTCAGTGAACCTCGCCGAGTACAAAGCTACAGTCATGTTTCCCTACTACAGATGAAGAAGTTACTCTATGTGCATTGCGTGAAGAGTCAATGGGATATACTCTGCCCGAAACATGCTCTTGATGTCTGCCCAGAAAAGTGTCACCTCATCGTGAACATGGAGAATCATGCTCTACCATCTGACAACTTCTACCTATATAAGGCTTGCGTCAAGGATTACCATGAGATTGGATGGTGTCCCTACGAGTCAGAAGACTCTCACCACAGCCTCCAGCCAATCTTTAGAGGCTTGTGGGTCCGTCTCTCCCTTGAACCTAGGTGGCCTCTAGCGCAGGTACTCGTTCAATGAGCTAATATGGAATGCACCCTCTGCTGCTGGGGCTGGTGTCATTGGTGGCCCAATGGGTAATGGTACCACCGGTGCATCCGCTGGGGCCTCTATTAGAAGAGGGCCCTCCACCGAGGCCTCATCGCTCGGTGGGCTATCTGTGCGTGCTACTATTGGAACACTAGCTGGCTGTCTACGTAGAGGAATCTTGAAATGAAACAGGTGTTCCATGGTCAATAAGTTATACTTGGTGATATGACTCAAAAGATAACAATTAAAACTCTTCTAAATGCACACACAATTAGTGTTTTCATGCATTGCATCGGAAGTCAGAAGTCAGGGTCCTAGTGTATGGATACGTCAGCTGCCGCAACAACACTGGATTCCCTAAAATGATAACCACACTCACTAAAATTAAAAATATTTCCATTAAAAGATTGATCAGATTTCTTGGTTCTAAGGTATAACTGACTCCTCTGATATCAATTTGTCACATCACGTCCCCCGGGGCATGTGACGTCACTGCCCCAATCCCGCCTTCCATAGGCCTGGGGCTGGCGACTGGCATCGAAAAGAGAATTTCCCAAAATGGGGAAGGAATTTCCTTTATAACCAGTAAGCACACACAACCAAGCAAACATCAAGATACAAACACTACTCAACATTATAGAAAAAAAATAGTGTGGAATGTTAAAAGGGGGCTGAAATACAAGCCCAACCATAAAAATACAAGAACAAATGAAATGAAAACAACTGAATAAAGAGAAGAGACAAATACTGGATCTTCCTCTGAGGTTCCTACCTAAAGGGTAGGTACATATAGAATCCTTATCACTCCACCTCCACCCATCTCCTCTGCGTACAGACATGCCATATGGTCCATCTCTGTGAACCGTCCAGTCCCGGTACTCTCATACTTAGTCAGCGTTGTCCATTGTCTGCATCAAACATATCAAGGAGCGAGCATAGCTTGTGCTGGGGTGAGTATAATGATACATATTAGGGACCCTGGGACCCTCAACGTATCACAAAAACCACCATGGATAAACCATAAAATATATAATCAACAGATAACCCTACTTATAAATATTCTCATACTTATAACTAAGTTATCAAGTAATCCATCTCAATCATGAGGAAAACACAAGGATACTGACTCAGCTCACACCAGGATTTATTATAGAGGTACTAACTTTTAAAATCCCCAGTCACATCGTTTAACACCTCCTCTACTGGAGATCCCCGTCTCTATCGAGTATAGTGGGCCTACCACGTCACACAGAGGTTCTTCCCACAATACCTTGGACTGCTGGGTTACTTTTTCCTGTTGAGTTTCATGGGTCTGCCACGTCACACAGAGGCGCTCCCTACCATGTTTATGCCATATAACATAGAGGAACTCCCTCTAGTGACTTGCTAGGGTACTTCTCTCATCGAGTACCATGGGTCTGCTGCGTCACACAGAGGCAATCCCCACTGTTGCATTATGAGGTACTCCTCCTATCGTGTAATGTGGGTCTTCCGCGTCACACAGAGGCGCTCCCCGGTGTGGGTCTGCCACATCACACAGAGGCACTTTCCACTGGGCCTATGAAGTCACTTCAAGTCGAAAAGGTCAGTAGTCATCAAGTATCATCCAACTATTGGGTTCCCTCACTATGCACACTCATCTCTAGGAGGATCCTCACCATGAGCTACTGGTAATACAAAAACATCCCCAAATTCCTACGAAGAAGCAACTCAAATGTCCGCTATGTCATATGGGTCTCAACGAAACAAATAATGTGTTAGTCGGATGCCCGGTCTATGAGTTATTATCCTTTAAGTCCTGGGGGCCCGGTTGAATTCATGCTCAATCCAACCATATTGTTCCCCATCTTAATCTAAAACTCATGTGACATATACACAAAGGAACTGTCTCACTCCATGATTTCCAACGCCGCTGATGGTTTATCAAGATGATGTACAGTGCCAAAGTTATGGCCCAAGTAATGTAAATGGGTCATATTAGGTCCGGTTCAGGTCCGACCTAGTCAGACCTACCAGAACTGAACTGGCTGGGGTCGACCCGGTTAGGGTGGACCCAGCCCGACCTGCTAGGTCTTTCTCGACTCGTGGTGCGGCCCAGCTCGCTGGGCGGCCCAGCCTGCTGAGCGGTCTAGTAGGCCGTGAGTGCCGCGTGTACTGCGGGGCGGCGAATGGCGTGGGTCTGCAAGGCTGCGGTTGGCGGCTCAGCCGCGGGGGTAATGTGAGGGTGCATGGAAGTTTTCCCCAGCCCGAGGCGACTCATAGATTCCACGGGTGATGTGGGCGGTGCAGCTCGGAGGTTCGTGGCCTCCTCGGGTGGGGCGAATCGGAAGGGCGCGGGCGGCGCGGCCGGGGAGGCTCGGCTACGACGGTTCGTCGGACAACGGCGGTGTCTTGGAGGACAGGTAAGGTGGCTCGGTAGACGGCGACAGCCGTGGGTTCCATGAGGGGGCCGCGGGTGGGGTAGCCGCGGGGCGCGGAGGTCGTGGGAGCGGGGAGTATCTCGACCGCGGGGGTTCTGCAATGGCTCGGTGGTCACGAGGAGGTGGTGGCTGCTGGGCAGTGGCATTGTGTTGTCTCCTTCTTCGCATTCAGCACCACAAAATCATCAAAGGATTTGTCGATGGTTCGAGCAATGCTTGTTTGGAATGTACCCTCTGCTTTAGGGTGAATTCATATGGATCAAAAAGAACGTGAAGAAGAACGTCAATCTTTACAAACTCCCACAACGATTTATTCATAATCCTAAAAGATAATTCAAGGGAAGAAAATGGGAAAAGTATTAATACACAAATAAACCCCTACCTCGTTTGTTTTATTCATTGAAGATTTTTCGCAGGAAAGGAGATGATGTCGTTGGGAAAAGACAGACATCAGTCACTTCGTTGTTTCCTACATCATCAGTTCGTTGATCCTGAATACATTCTTCGTCAATGAATTTCTCGTAGAAGAAGAATGAGTCAAATTCGTCTTTCTTCATTGGTTTTCTTCGTTGGAGAGAATTTCTCCAAGATCTCTCCCCTTTGCCAATCCTTTCCCTCAATCCCAAAAAAATGAAAATAGCCAACATAATAATTTACGCTTGAAAAATTAAATTATATAGGAATATTTCAAGTTGGCACAAAAATTAACTGGCTTAAATTAAGTGTGGCTTTGGTTCAATTATTATGGAGAAAGCTCAAGAGGCTCATCAACCTTGAAGAGGGAGTTGAGAGGTTTCTCCCTCATTAAGAGGGGAGTTCAAGAGGTTTAACCCTCAGGTGGTCCCCACCACCATAACCTCTCATGGGAGGTTAGTTAGGGTGGTCCCCACCATCATAACCTCCCATGGGAGGTTTAGGTCAGGTGGTCCCCACTTCTCAACATCCATATGGAATAAAAATAAAAATAAAATTACACAATTTTATTTATTTTTTATTCTTTCACAAATATGTTAAAAACTAACTTCCACCCTCGAACTACTACAGTCGAGGTTATGGACTCCTTATGTAAATAATGGCTTTGTGAGTTCAACGGTGCCCTTAGATTTCAATTCCTAGCACCGGTTCAAAAGTTAGAAAAACTCGCTCGCATGTTTACTAAACGTACCTGAAATAATGTTCAGAAATTTATTCCGGGCACTCCGGGCCTGCGAATCATGCACTATCAATTTTCACGAGCTCGTAATATTCCCATATATTAAAATCAATTACATGAAAATTCTAATTCTTTACATAATCTATTTAGTAAAATCATTATATGATCTTTTATAACCTTTATTATTGGTTATGAGGTTCATTTTCATTGTACAAGCTCGTTTGTTAACGTGGTTTTAATGACCGGTTCACATATATTATTGTTGAGATAAACATGTAAGATGAAACTGATTGTCTAGAATTGATGTTATATTTTATTAGTTCACTTATAGGAGATTAAAATCTTTTAAATTTAATTTGGTTACATTTAGTGTCATCTAATTATTATATAAAACAATTGTAACAACAGTTTTTGTTAATCGGTTGGTTTGATTACAAAGAAATTGATTTTCTTTATAACTTAATACCATTTCTACAAAAGTATTACATAACCAGAAATATGATATATTAAATATATAATATTTTGTTTCAACAATAACAAAATCAGTTTCATAACCCTAATTAATGATAACAATAGAAATTGATAAACTGTTGTCCTTAAATGTGAAAAATTGGCACATCGCAAATGGTGATCTCATTTTGTTTAAATAAAAGGTGGGTAATGGAGAGAAGATTAGGAAACATACCATTTTCATAAAAATAATTCTTGTACATATATGTTACTGAAGTTATCATAGTATTTGGGTGAAGGGAGTTGAGGAAAATAACTAAAATACAAGAACATAAATGAAAAGAAGGAATTGGAGAGGGGAATTTACCCCTTCAGACATCTTCCTTTGAGAACCACATAAAGGGAACAGTTTTGGTATTTTTCAAGATTCTAGGGGATTTTGATCATGGTGGAGGATCATGGGAAATTATTTGGGTAGAATATTTTCAAGGAAAAATGCTTGAGTGGAGTGAAGAGAAGAGAGAGTGAGGGGGGTTTTAAAGTGGAGGAGAGGAGGGTTTTCATAATTTCTTAATGACTAGATTATTAATTCTTCACAAGGAAATGAATAGTTATTATTCAATGAACATGAACAGTAATAAATGCATTTGACTTCAATCTAATTAGGCTTACATAAGATGATAATGATCAATAACTCAATAAATCACTCATTAAGCATTTATCATAAATTATAATATTTTACCATTCATAAAAAATTCAAGTATTTCACAAAAATAGAAAAATTTCACCCTATCAATTTTTCGACGTATAGAATTCAAAAAATGGATACTATTTTTTAAAATTAATTTTATATATATGTTTATTTTAATTTTTATTTAAAATCATTATTCAATAGAAAAATATAAACAGTCAAATTATTCATCACCATTTTTAAGGGGCCAAATTTTATTTATACATTCATGGGTGTGGATACCATTCATAAGAATCATATTACTATTCATAAGGGCATGTTACTATTTTGTAGGGTAGGTTACTATCCATAAGGGTATGTTACTATCAACAAAAAATAATTTAATTCTACCAGACTCTAAATATCATCCTAAATACAGTCGTGTATGTTACATTTTCAGAAAAAAAAACACACAAGTACAAAATTTAAGTTCAATGGATAGGATATGACTATCTCCTAAATAAAAAAATGTTGTTTCAAAAGAAACTTAGTGATTCCTAAAATATAAGCTATGACTTGAAAGTATTTAAGATAAACATACCCTAAAATGTTTGGGGTGCTACATTATTCCCTTTGGAATTTTCATCCCCAAACGTTTTGATTTATAAAGCACACCAAAAAGATGTGGGTGGTTCTTCTTCATACCATTATCAGGTTCGCATGTTGCTTACTCCAAATTCTGGCTTTTTCAAAGAACTGTTACTAGACTAGTCATCCGATTTCTCAATATCTATTCCCTTATGTCATGGATCCCAATAGGCTATTCACAGTATGAAAAATAGGTTCCAGTTCAATTTCATCATAGGTGAGTACATGTGTTGGGTCTAACATGTATTTATATAACAATGACTTGTGGAACACATCATGATATTTTGAGAGACTTGGAGGCATTGCTAAATGGTAAGCTAAAACTCCGATTCATTCCATAATTTCAAATGTTATTATGTACATGGGCCTCAGTTTCCCTTTCTTAACGATCCATAAGATATCCTTATATGGAGATAATTTTGGGAAGACATGATCTCCCACTTGAAATTTCAAATATTTTCTCTAGTTTTCAGCACAATTCTTCTGCCTACAATAGGATTCTTTAATATGTCATTGTATTTTCTTGACCTTACTCATGGTCTCATTAATATGATCAGGGCCTATAAGTTTACATTCACCAAAATCATCCCAACAAGATGGATTTTGACATCTTTTTTCATATAGTGAATCATATGTAGCCATATGATTACTAGAATGGAAACTATTGTTATAGAAATATTCCACCAAAGAAAAGTATTAATCCCACATACCTTGAATGTCAATAGAGCATGATTTCAGAATGTCTTCTAGAGATTGAATAGTCCTTTAAAATTTCCATCAGTTTGGGGGTGATAAGCAATACTCATATGATGTACAGTATTTAAAGCCTTCTCGAGACATTTCCATAATTTTAATGTAAACCGGGGACCTCGATCAGGCAAAATCGATAGAGGTGAACCATTAAGACTTTCAACATCATTAATATAAATTCATTCCAGGCGCTCATGTAGTAAATCCTCTCTTATATGACTAAAATGTGCTGATTTTGTGAGACGATCAACTATTACACATATTATATCATTCTTTCTAGTTGTACTCGTTATTCTGGTGACAAAATCCATTGTAATGATACCCCACTTCGACGTAGGAATAGGTAGAGGTTTCATCACTCCTCTAGGATGTTGTCTCTCTGCCTTCACTTGTTGAAAAATTAGATACCATGACACGTATTCATCAATTTTCTACAGCATATTATCCCACCAAAAATATTTTTTCAAATCTCTATACATAATTGGGCTACCCCGGGTGTATAGAGAAATTTGAGCTATTAGAATCTTCTAATAGTTCCCTTCTTATCTCATGTACTGATGGAATGCATAACCTCTTCCCAAATATCATAACTCCTTCATACACGAAGTCTTCCAATCTCCCATCCTCGACAGCATTAATTTTTATGTGAATATTCTCATCATCAGATTGAGAGCCTTTTATCTTATCTAAAAAAAATTTAGAAATAATTTGAAATAGGAAAGAAGTTTCCCTTTCATTAATAATTCCCATATCCCTCTTAGGTAGATCCATTAATATATGATCTCCTTCAATTCTCATTTGGGTCAGAAGTCCATGATCCTTTCTACTTAATGCATCTGCCTCCTTATTCTTTTTTCTTGGGTGGCAGTTTATTGAACCATCATAACATTTGGGTAACTCGAGCCATCTATTTTTCCTCATGTTGAGTTATATTTGTGTGAAAATATATTTCAAACTCTTTTGGTCCATATATATATATATATCACATCATTCATCGTTGAGATAATGTCTCCATATTTTCAGATCAAATATTACGGCTGCTAAATCAAGATCACGTGTTGGATAATTTTTCTTACGAGTCTTCATGTTTCTTGATTCATAAGCAATAACTTAATTGTTTGGCATATGGACGGAACACAATTTATTCTTTGATACATAGCTGAATATCACAAATTTCTCATTACTATATGGAAAATTAAATATTTGCGAATTGACTGGTCTTATTTTCAATTCTTCGAATGATTTGAAAGATTCTTTTGTCTACAAAAACTTATCTCTTTTACATGTGTTCAAGATTAGCGGGTTTTCTAGTGAGAAAACATTCTTAATGAAACACCAATAGTAACATGGTAAGACAATAAAACTGTGTACCTCAGTTATGTTTTTTTGCATTGGCCAATCATGGAGTTCCTTTTTCATTGTTGGATCATCTAGAAATACATACTCAGAGACAATATGTCCTAGAAAAGAAACCAATTGATGCTAGAATGTTCAGTTCCTAAACATCCAATATAATTCCCCACTTCTTAGAAATTTCAGAATAATTCACAAGTGATCCTCATGGTCTTCATATCCTTTTTAGTATACAAGAATATTATCGATAAATACCACATCAATTTTATCACGAAATTCCTTAAAAAATCTATTCATTATATCCATGAAAATATATGGTTAATTATTCAGTCCAAAAGGCATCACTGTAAAATTATAATTCCCATACCTGGTTTGAAATGATTCCTTTGGAATATCATCCATTCTCACACACAGTTGATGATATCTGAATCGAAGTACAATCTTTGGAAAGTATTGAGCTCCATTAAGTTGATAAAATAAATTATAAATCTAGGGAAAATGATATATATTTATTATTGTAATATCATGGATTTCCCTATAATCAATGAATAGCCTCATAGATCCATAATTCTTATTAACAAAGGGGACGAAGGATCCCTATAGAGAAACACTAGGTCGAATAAATCATTTTTTCACTCAAGTCCTCTAGTTGTTTATTTAGATCTACAAATTTTACACTGGCCATTCTATAGGGGGTCATTAACATTGTTATTTTATTAGGAATTATGTTAATGGAAAACAAAATTTCCCGCTATGGAGGATGTCTAGGTAAATATTCTAGAAAAACATCAATGTATTCTTTCACAATATGCACACCATCAATATAATGATTTTTCATCACCCATAGATATTGGTTTCTATTTCTCTACATCTATTTCATTCTTCAGATCTATTGGGGTGGATTTGGGATAGAATTAGGCGGAATGGTTTCATTCTAAAGATAATGGATTCTATACCATTTTCAAAAATTGTAACTTCCTTTTTCTTGCAATAAATCTTCGCACCATAGTCTGACAACCAATTCATACAGAGAATTATATAAAATTCATTAATTGGTATTATGGTAAGGTTTTTCATTTAAATCACAATTATGTGCCATGAGGGGGACTAGTTCACCTACCTTTGTTGCAATGATGCTTCCCCAATAGTTTTGAATGATAAATATTTTATTAAAAAAAATTGGACATATCAAATTTTCATGGAAAACGTGTAAGATATAAATGAATGTTATGATCCAGAATCAAATAAAGTGTTGGATATGTTTTAATAAACAATTAAAGTACTAGCCACCACATTAATAGGAAACTTCAACATCCACAATTATATTGCATAAGCTTTCCCTTTATCTATTGTCCTTTTATGAGTCATGTTTCCTTGGCTATTAGGGCTCTCATTTTTATAGTGTCACATCTCTCTACAATTGTATCATTCAAAATCATCAAATTCTTTCTTCCCCTTGCATTCATTAGATAGATTCCCCTATTCCCCGACTTATAGAATACTCCCATTCCTTTCATAATTTTCCCAAGATGATTCCTTTCACAGTTTTCTCATAATGGGAATTTCATTGTTCCCTTGTTATTCTTTGGAACTTAAACATTACCTTGGTTATCAGAGTAATAATTTTTTATATTGGATTCCCTTGACCAAATTTGATCTAGAAATTGTTTTTCCTGCTTTCATGGCACATGATACAATTTCATAATATGATAAATTATTTTGAGAAGATAGTTCCCATAGAATACATGGCTTAAGACCTTAAAATAAATGACCAATCTAGTTTTCCATGTCATGTACATAATCTACGGCATACCTAGCCAAACATCTGAAGGTAGCCTCATAATATTCAACAGTACCATCTTCCCATTGATATAAGACTAGGAATTTTCTCTTCATACCTATTTGTTTCTCACGAGGGAAATATTTTTCGATGAATATTTCAATAAAAGTCATCCATTCCATATCTTCTATTTCTTCTCCCTCGACGGTATTCTAAATCAAGGGCCAACATTGAGCAGCATTGCCCTTGAGACAATATACCACCAATACTACCTTTTACTTTCTATTGCATCTTCATTCCATGAATATCTTTTAAAGTGAATTGATCCATTGCTCATAAACCACTGGATTAGTAGGCCTTCTGAAATATGGGGGATTCTACTGCATGATACGATCCAACATAGGTGTGGAATGGTTATTCGTCACAACCTAAGAATTTTATCCCAATATGGCCTTGATATGATCTGCTCCAACATTTACTGTCTTGACTTTCTTAGTTGGGAGATCCCTACATTGCACACAGGTATTGATTCCCCATATTCCATTAAACTCCATTTTTAAATAATGGAAGACAATAGAAAAGTGTATGAGTCATAATGTATAATCTCAACATAACAAAATACATAGAATAAATTGAGATCAAACGCATGGCTAATTCAATAATTAGAAAAATGGTTTCGTTGAGTAATAGTTTACATTTCAATCCTTCTTAACGGATTGTAATGAAAATATGAATTATCCTAAGAATATACCTTGAGAGTTTCATAACTAATAGTGCATCAATTTTGGTTGTCGTGTACCAAGATATGTTGGGTCAAGCCTGAAACTCCTTGATGGAGCATTCTCTCATAGGTACATCGGTGCCAGATCCACCTCTACCAGCTCGTATCTAGACAAAGATGTATTTTATAGAAAGGTTTTCATAATCTTTTCTATACCAAAATACCAGGAAGTTCATGTACGTTTATCCTCAAATACTACCTTAGTGCAATAAACTTTAATCTATATTTTCTAATATATATTCCACAGTTCCTACTATACTTCCTCTAATAACAAATTTAACACCCTGACACTTAAGACCAGAGGTGGTTCATTAATTCTTATATTGGCATGGTTATATGGATTGAAATCTCAAAGGAATGGCATGTTTAGCAGTTTTGAAGAAACTACATATATATATGTTACTCAAATTACATTGGAAAAGTTAAAAAAGTCTTTACAAAACAAAAAATATGAACTGAATCCACCAAACTCAATAAATAGTCCCCTCTACGTAACATGTTAAAGGTAAACAAATGAAAAAGGTGAGCTCAAATGCTGATTTTGGGTTACAAATGGTATAATGATGAATCAATAAGAACTTAATTGTAAAAAATTGGACATAACAAATATGGAATGTTGAATGAATGATAAACTCATGCAATTTACAAACTGATAATTAAACTTCCTCCATAGATTTTGACATAGTGAAAACCACATTGATATTAATAAATAATAATGAATAAAGAGAATGATTAATAATGGGATGTAATGTATCTAGCACATGATACTATAATACTGTGAAAAATGGTTTATTTCTGTGGGTAGAAACCTTTATGATTTATTGAAACAATCTCGAAGGGTTTGTTACGAAACAGATTGCTCTCATGAGAACTACTGATGCATCGAGGGGCTGCGGTGGGACCCAACCACCCTTGAACTTCCTAATAATTCTTTATACATAGATTCAATACAATAAAAAATTTCTTTGAATTATAATTATAGAATAGAGGATACAAATTCATCAATATTTCCTCAGTCAAAACATCATTCAAAATAAATATCGTATGTAAAATGTTATATGGATTATAAAATAATCATATACATGATATTTGAATTTGGACGTTTAAATGGAATATAATTTCAGTTTAAAATCGATATCATATGGATTTTAGGTACACCACATAATAAAGAGTAGGTGCACAATACTAATCAAGTCACAATGAAGTGAAAATTGAGACAGAGCTCCTTACCACATTGTAATCAATTGAGTCGTATGGCCAAATGTTTATAACCACCAAATGAATCACATAATAATAGGAATATAAAGAGAATAATGATAATATATATCTTATGATAGAACACCTATACCACATGTAATAAATAAGAGGCGAACAATGGAAATCCCAAATAATTGAAAGTGAGATTAGAAAACCCCTTACAAACATTTCGGCATGGTAACGAGTGTTCTAGAAAGGGATTAATGAAATTTTAAATGGTTTCCAATTATTTATATATCATTAATGATGTATTTGGGAGTTTCTAAAACATATCCCATCATTAGGTATTAAATATAAAAGAGCACAACCTAGAGGAGATTCATGAACAAAAGTGGGAGAGAGGACCCCTTAATTTTAATGTGTTGTTGTTCTACACATGTTATTAAAGTCATGAATAAAAAAATTAGATTTATTAATTAAAAATTATATAACCTCTTCTATATTTAATGGGTTTATTATTATCATTTTATGTTCCTTTAATACTGTTTTCATTGGTTCTGAGGTTCAATTTCATATTACAAGCTCATTTGTTTACTTGGTTTTAATGACTAGTTTGCTTATATTCAAGTTTGGATAATCATGTAGGATGAATGTGATTGTCCAAAATTGATTTTATATTTTATTAGTGAACATACAAGAGATTACATGGTTTTAAATTTAATTTGGTTACTTGGAGTGAATTTGAATTATTATATTAAACCACAGTGAGAACTGTTTTTGTTTATCGGAAAGTTTGATTACCAAGAACTTGTTTTTATTTATAAAATAATACCATTTGTACAAAAAGATTACAGAAAAAATAGAATATATTAAATATATTAGAATTTGGTTTAAACATAACACTAAAGGTTTCATGACTAGAATTGATGATAATAATAGAAATTGATAAATTGTTGTCCTTGAATGTGCTAAATTGGAAAATCTCAAACTATGCCTTCATTTCATTAAATAAAAGTTGGGGAAAGGAGAGAAGATAATGAAATATACCATTAGAATAATAAAATTATAGTACATATATGTTACTGTTGTTATTGTACTATTTGGGTGATGGGAGGTTTGGAATGAAAGAAAAGACATGAACTTAAAAGAAAAGAAGGAATGGTTAAGCAGAATTTACCTCTTGAGACTTACTCCTTTGAAAACCACTTAATGTTAGAGGTTGTGAAATTTTATAGAGTCTAGGGGATTTTGGACGTGCTGTAGGATCCTGGGGAGAGATTTGGGAGGAATATTGGAAAGACACAAGTCTTGAGAGGGGTGAAGAAAAGAGGGAGTGAGGGGGGTTAGAGTGGAAGAGAGGTGGGTTTTCATAATGTTTTTATCATTAATTTATTATTTCTTCACAGGAAAAGGAATAGTAAGTATTCCATGACCAAGAACAATAATAAATGCACGTTACTTCGAAAAAATTGCACTAATATCATCAGGTCATCATCAATGACTCAATAAATCTCTTATTTAGCATTTATAAAAAAATATAGCATTTTATTATTCCTCAAAAAATAAATTATTTCATAAAAATAAAAAAAAAATCACCCTAACCATTTATTCGACGTGTAGAATCCAAATATGTAGAACATTTTTCAGAAGAAATTTTTTTTTATATATGATTGTTATAATATTTAATTGAAAACATTATTTAATTGAAAAATATAAACACTTTAATTATTCATCTTCAATTTTAAGGAGCCTAAATTTATTTATACATTCATGGATGTGGATTCCATTCATAAGAGACATATTACTATTCAAAGGTATGTTACTATTCATATGGGTCGATTACTATTCATAAATGTATGTTACTATTCACCAAAAATTTATTAAAATTTATTGGACTTTAAATATCATCATAAACACAATTGTTTAGGTAAAATTTTCAAAATTCAAAAAACAGAAGTGGAAAATTTAAGTACAATGGATGGGCTATGACTATCTTCTAAATAACGAATTGTTCATTATAAATAATCAGTTATCTATGAAATATAGGCTATTACTTGAATTTATTTAAGACCAATAGACAATAAAATGTTTTGGGTGCTACAATAACTATCAACTTTTACAAGAGACAAACTAGTACACCCAGTATTTCTCAAATTCCCGTAGCAGAAGGCATTATGACTTATTATGTCTTTGAGGGGTTTTTAATATTTCTTGATGGATGTAACCCATTTCAATTAAATAATTTCAATCTATGTTGTTGTGCTCAAAACTATGCATGTATTAATATAAAACATTCATTGAATCTATATGCATTTTTTTGTTTATTATTTTTTGCGTTCTTACAGTAAAAATGAACAAACATAAAATAATAAACAATATATAAAGGAAATAAATCACCTGAATGGAATTAAGAGTTTAATATTGGCTGATAAATTTTAAAATTAATGAATCAACATTGAAATAGGATGTATCAGAACATAGTCAATTCCATAATCGTATCAATGCCCTCCTCAATCCGTTGTATTTATTTCTCGACTAGTGTATCACCTCGTCTTAGTGAGCACTTCAACTTAAATCATCATAATCAAAAGTATTTCAATTCTCTCTCACATGCATGACTATATAGGGAAGTACAATGTAAATAAAAAATAATGATTTATGTATGTGGAATGACATAATCTTATTGAATAAATGAGGATGATATGTAGATTGTCAAAAATGTAACTACTAATTAAAACATTACACATTGAAGTAATAAATGAATATCTAAATTATCCCAAATATACATAGGTTCATTTAGTGCTCAAGAACAGTCAAATTGAAAAAAAATTGTATGATCAAATTAAAATAGTCATAAATTTAATTTAAGATGGAATTTTTATAACATAAACGAATCTTTTAAATTCAAATAACTATTATCCGGAAAAATACTTTACATTCCTGTTGTTGGTAGGGCTAGACCCACACATGCCCATTTCGAGCCCAGAAGACCACGTATAGGGATGTTCTAGGCTGGGGGAACCCTCCCTCACCGATTTTAGGTTGGATCACTCATGAACCAGGATAGGTACACAAAATGGATCTGGGGGGGGGTGTTTCAGTTTCCCAGTGTGGTTGGATGGGGTAGGTGTGGTTCTGGCGGTCTGTCATGGTATGGGTGGAAACCAGCTTGACGAGACGATGAAAGAAGGCATGGTTTAGCCTATAAGGGAAGATGACATAGATTTGATCCTTAGATCGAACTGTTGTAGGAAATAATAGAATGTTATATAATAGAGGTGGATAGAGTATGAGGGTTAAAAAACAAATGTTGTCTCAATAAGGAGGGGCAATGACAGGCTCAACTAGGACAAGGGACAACACGGCGATGTTGGTTGTTCAGGCGGGAAGGGTTCTGTCATGGTCATAGATACTAGGAAAGAGGGAATGAAAATAACATTATGAGGTACTAAGGAGGCGGCATCCGTGAGAAATATGTTAAACACATGAATCCATCATCAATTTAATTAATATTTTTTTTAGTATGGGATCCATTTACATGCACCTCATTTTGACATTTTCAAATCCCTAAAATTGGGTTTTGAAATTTTTATATTGAATTATATGGATATTTTACACATCCAAACATTATAGATTCCCTCCTTATGTTTTTCCATTGACTTTTTGGTTTATATTTATTTTTTTTCATTACTCCAAAGTCGGTGGATGTTTTGCATCACCGGATGGTGGCGTTCTAGCTACTAGATACCATCTGGTTATTGGCATGAATTATTCGGGTTTCCAGAAATAATTTATTTTTATACTCTACTACATCATTTTTGAAAAGAATCCATGTATTTTTAATATGATTTCTACAATTTTAATAAAGCCAAAAAACAATTTTTATTCATATTTAAAAATTAAAAAGGTCATAACATGGCCATACGCTATCATATTGATGCATGGTTTTTTGATAGGCCTGAATTAAAACCATTTACATAAATTTAAATCTAATTTAATTTTATTTCTTAAACAAATTAACATGTATGTCTGATACAAATTATTGGAATCGGGGCACGTACTGGAAAAGGGTGGTTCAGGGATTTGAAATTTTTCATGATCGAATAAATGAAAGATTGTCATCTCTGGTGATGCAAGTCATCATATAGTCAAAGGATCTCAAATATATTATTAATGAATATATATTATAATTGAATGAGTGTGTCATTAAAACCAATGTATGATCATCTATCGTGCATCACTGATGACCATTACTCAATGTATCTAAGGTCAAACCACTAAATATGATCCAAAAATTCTTATGAGTGTCTTCATGATGATGGGGTTTAGTGAACTAACATCATTAAGATTTAACGCCCTCTGGATGTCCATTTAGTCAATAATACTCATGGATTGGTCGAGGACATCTTAGAAAATGTTTCAAAATTACTTTTCATTGAAAATTCACTCATCCTAGAAATATATAAATATGTGAATATTCCCCTTTTTCAATGAATACCACTTATCACCCGTATTAAAGAAGTCATTTATGTTTACAAAGATATATTGTTATTCAGTTTTTTGTGAAGAGCATGATGCATTTGATTAGTGACGATTTATAAAAAGAGAGAGGAGTCATTGGATTATTGATCTATATTTCAAACTGAAAATAAATATGATGATATGACTAGTAAGAATGAAAATATGAAACTAAACCATACTGATAATGGATCTATAGAATACAAGAACACAAAATGCACTACTCCTATAATGAGGAAATCCATCCCATCTTTTGGTACCTCTGTTTTCATGAATCATTCTACAAGGTATATTTCCACACAGTTGAAGTCTTCTGCATCGAAAAAAGACTAGATCTAGAAAATTATTGACTCATTGACTAGGATGAGACCTAGGGTTGGATCAATATGATAGAATAGGTAATTTAATCCATTGGGAATGTTTATATATTCTAGCGACTTGTATAGAGGATTAGACTAAACAGGGCATACAAAAGTCCAAATACACGTTTTGTAACGATTATAATTAATGTAAATTTAAATGGAAAAAAATTAATACACTGACATTTACACATTTTGAATCCCATACACTACAAGTAACTTTCATACATACTAAATTTCATGAATTCTTGGTTCATAGACCCCACACCCTACTCCCATGTCCTCTCCTACGCACACCCCCCAACTACAGGCTGCTTCCCATCCCTCTCTCATTTTGTTACAATCAATAAAGATAAATCCTCCTCTCATATCTCCTCTTCCACACCTCCTTGATCATCGTATCCCATTCCTATTACTCATTACTCTTCCATGTGAAAATTTTCTGAGAAAAAATTGCCTTCACCTCTCCCAAAAAACATACACCTCAATGCAATGAGATGTCTCCACCAACCAAACAGTGTAATGATCTTCCTCTAACACCTACAAAACCTTCCACCACCACATTTTCCACTTCATATGCCTCGAATTCCACATTTGATGATTCATATTAGAAATCAATGGGTCATAGGGAGCTTCTCCCCCAATCCTACAACCTTTCCTGTGCTTATCTTCACCAAACCACCAGCTTATGTCGGTCCACCTCTATGAAAGGTTTGTGAGGACCAACAGGCCTATGTACCTCACTATTCATGAGAAGATCTAGATCTACATGGATTCATTGTCTGACTGTATATGTCACCCATCACCTAGGTGAATTAAGAGAAATTTCAGGGGCCTTCCATATATTCTTATCTACCTTTCTAATAGCCATAAACTCTATTCAATTATGACTCATATGTAGGACATGGAATCTCACCCTTATAAATTTATATGTAGTCCTCAACATTGACTCTACTAGATTTATTTCCTCCCTGGTCCTCCCAACAATACATCTTGATCCAAATAATGCTAATGATGCATGAATCTTTGTGAAGATCACTAGAGATCCCAAGATCCCCTATGATCCTAACATGATATAGAGAACCCATCTCCTTAGTTCTACTTGTCAAATCCTTTACCAATCTTTAAGTCACAACTAGATAGATTGAGGTGGTTCTCATGGGTGTCTGATCTACACTGATGTCATCATTGTTTTCTCTACCAGGGGTTGACCTACTATCATCATGGACATGGTATTTTTTGAGTTCTACCTGGCCCAAGTTAGGAGGCCTCATGATACATTAATGGGATAATCTTTCATTACCCATCTTGATAGGCATCTCAATGACCTTGGTTCTACAAATTTTATCACATTCCTACTCCCAATAGAGATTTTTATTCCACCTTTTCTCCATAATATGGTGATGAAGACTATGAGAAGGAACATCCTCCAATGGGAACTTACTTTTGTTGTTGATGATGAAAAGGATCAAATTTATCAAAAAACCCAACATGGATTCCCCTACCCATGTCCCTATACCAACAATTTTCACCACCCCCACCATATCCTCCAACCTTGTTACAACTACCATCCCACCTTTCTACGAGTACCACTTCATTTTATTTTACAACCTCCACTACTCCTTTTGTTGAATCTTTACCCATCCATCCATTCCAATAGACCACTTCCCATTTTTCCATTCCATCTTATATTATTTGTGAAGTATATATAAATATCTACATGTTCCACACACCGACCCATCACACATTACTACCCCTCCCCTCCACCTCTCATGCTTCCTCTTCTAACCCATAAATATATACAGATATCCCTTCACTATCTAAACACACTCTACACCCCACCCTAGCTGACATTCCTCCCAATATTTCTGACCTCCCAGCCCAGTTGGAATACCTATCGAAGCAAGAAATGCTGGGTAAAGGATTCTATCTACATTCATGGATTCCATCATTGATCTATTTTAAAGAAACTCTACCTCAGTACATATCAACACTTCCCCTCATTCGTCATTGAATGAGACACCTTCTAGAACTATGACACCCATCATGGTTGTCGAACCCCCAATCCCTTACACCATATATGACATCGATAGGAAATTCCCATTATATGAACCCACTATTTGGGAGGGGACATTTGATGCTTGTCTCGATGATATTAATTTTACTATTTAATTATATTCTAATCCCATCCATGATTTTAAAGTTTTTAGTTGCCCATTTTTTAAATAATTTTATTATATTATCATAGTTCTATTTTTACTTATATATAGGGATGGGACACATTTTTTGGCATCACTAATTGCTATATTATTTCCCTTTCATTGATGCATTAATTTATCCATATCTATCTCTTCTCTATCGACTATGGTTATTGATGTACATGTATCGCCACTATCATCCCTCATACATCATATGAATCAGCTTCTATATGATGTCAAACACCATCTTTATGAGCTCTCATTTGAGTTACATGATCAGTTGGGGTTCCCTCTATGATGTTCCCATATTCTCTTCCTACCACCTGATATTAATTCTTGATACATTTCTGACATTTTTAATCTTCTTGAATCCTCCCTGTGAGCTTATTGATACCTCAACTAATTCCTATATAGGTTATTAGACTTCAACCATATGGAAAACATTAAGTGAATCCCTTTCATATTTTCCTAGATGATAGAAAATGTTTTATCACTTTATAGGAGGGAAACAATATTTTTGTTTCTTTTATTTTAGTCATGTTATTGGAGCTTAGGTTGTCCATTTAATAGAATTTCATAGGTCATATCAAACTTCACTATACTTCATTCTATTCATTTTAGTCGTTCTCATTATTATTAGTTCTGTGATCCTACCACTTTTCAATTTCCATATTGTTTAAAAACAATTGAATAATGTTTTTTATAGAGAATTCATTTTGATTCCTACATTTTATGCAGTTATGCCAATTTAAAATCACCATCTTCCAAGTTTCCCTATGACATAAAATTCATTACACGGTGAACTCGATTACCTACATCTAATATATCAATTTCCTTTTCATTTTTATGGTATTTTTGATATCTCTTCCCTTATTATTATAAGAGAAGTATGGGAAAAGACACATTTATGTGTGGGGGGTCTTTCTTGATCTCTATTAAAGATACACATGGATTATTGGTTTTTTTCACCGGTACATAAGAGGTTTTTCATCGAAATAAAAGTTTAAACTCAAAATCTATTTACACCCATATAAACAAAGGAAAAAATTAGGTTATATGTTGTTCAATCCCATTTTTTACGGTTTAAATTTTTTTCATGATTGATGAGTTCATTAATAACTTTCAAAATCAGGATTCATGAAATTGTTTTTGATTTACGTTTTAATGGATTTAGTACACTGATTTTTGATAGTTATTTTTCCACACCCGTTCCCCATAGTATTCTAGACTCATACATTCATATACTATTCTGAGAATATTTAATGAATGATAATTTGGAAATATAGGCCTTTCAGAACTTTCATTGAGATATCATTTAGGCTATGATTGAAAAAATACATTTTTAAAATAATTGTGAAAATAATTGTGATACAATTTTTCCTAAGATTAATCTCCACATATATCGTTAATTACCATATAGTATTGGTGAATAAAATTGTTTGGATTGATCCATTTCAATTTTACTATCCCTTCCAACATTGATCTTGGTACGAGGCATGATTATCCTTTGAACAAGTGTTTGGTAATTTTCACTACATATGGAAAAAGGATGTTAGCAATGAAGATATATATAGTGGCACATTCAATATAGTGATATGATGTGGTCCATGATTTCTTTTGAAATCATCTTTTCATTCCATGTCACTTTGAAAAAGATAAATATAGAATGAAAAAAATATATTATCTTGTGTTTTAGGATGGTCAAAACCCACCATTACTAGATCAATGAATCCTATGATGGATCGTATGTTGTTTGGTTATAGATATGAGATCATTCCTCGACATTATTTTTGAAAAAAATAAGGTTTCATGGGTATATTCTTGAGACATACATGATATAATCATGGACCCACTTCGAGATATTGGATTATGGAAACATTTTTTATGAGGATAATCTTAATTTAACAATTCATGATTTTATTTCATTATATGTAATATTTTTACTACATTTTGGGCCATGAATTTTATTCTCTTCCAAATATCCCTTAGCTTCAGAGTAATTTGAACACTATTTCTGATGCCCTCATGTTTGATTATTTTTATTTTAGATGTGGAAGTGGTAGAACCAATGCATGATTATGGAAGGGAATGTGTAATCATTGTATCATCATAATTGTTGTTACATAATACTATGAATGATAAGAAAATATTTATTTTGTGGTAAATATAATAAAGGTTATTGTATTTATGGAACATTTATGAAATTATAAATAATGTAAGAATGAATCTGGATAAATTACTGAACTATGAGGTGTGACTGATTTTCTCTCTGAGATTGTTTTTAGAGGTATGAATTTTTCTATAAACAAGTAGTTTTATTTGCGTGGTTTTAATGCATGTTTCTTGTTTTAAAATTGGTTTATATTGAAATCCTTATTGTGATACTTTTTTTATGAGGACAAAAAATTGTTCATGTTTGGTGGAATTGGATAATATAAATTTATAATTACATATTGGATACATTCTTCTAATGTGTGTTTATGTTGAATTTGATAATTCAATGGTTTTTGGTTTGTTTTCATAGGAATTATTTTCAATGAAATCATTGTATGAAATGAAAAAAAAGTGTAAAAAATAGGCAATACACATTGTTTACAACATAGAAAACATGTATTCCATATTCACATCATGCCTACAAAGAAACATACCATCCCATGAAGAATTTACATTTCATTAATATCGTACACAACATGTACATTCTTTACATGTGGTGAGAATTTCAAATACATAATCCTTATGAATGTTTAAGAAATACCCGATGTGAATAGTTTACATGAAATGAAACGTTCAAGAGACACCACATTATATGATACAGACCTATTTTATAAATAAAATTATTGACCTCAAATAGAAAATGAGAAAACTAGTTACAAAACAGGTAGATTTCAGGAAAAATTCACAAAAATATAGTACATGACGTGAAGGATTAACATGTCATGATATTTTCATTCTTATATATTTTTGATTTCTCAATAATGCATGGAAGCTCAGATAAATATTTTTTCATTCATTTAAATTCTTTCAATGTCATCTATTTATATTTTATCTCAATTTCAATTATTTCCCTTAGTTATTTGTAAAATCCTTATGCTTTTTTAACCATACTTCACAAAGTATACATATGTTGATATTTTTAATCTATTTTGATTCCATTTTTATACCATTTTTTTTCTTCATCAATTTATTTTGTTCCTTCATTGTATGTTCATTATGAGTAAGTGTTTGAGAAATTTTCAATTTTTTATTATTTAATTCTGATTCATGATCTTTTAAATTGTGTTTTTTAATTATTGAATCGTTTAATGATTATTCTTTTCATGTTTTGTATTAATTTTCTTTTGATGGATACCATCATGCACTGATAATCACCTTAGCATTAGGGGGTAATAGTAGATGTGTTTCTGGGTCTAATAAATCCATTAATTCAACCATCATAACTGCATGTATAGTAATATGGTTTAAAAACCTTTTATTCACATTCTCCCTAACATTCGTGACCATGATAGGAGTGATTGAATGATCCAGATCGAATAAGAGTTGATCAGGATATGACATATATCCTATGAAACATTATACATTGATGCAAAGAGTGGTGAAACATAGTTCATATTTATACCTAGTGAAAGGGATATTTTCCAAATAAGAATATCTAATTGGTTTGACAAAAAACAATTGGTGACCATTGCACCACATCGCTGACCAATATGCTGGACTATTATAAGATATATTTTTGATTATTTTTTAATAAAGTAACAAAATATACCCTGAACCATTCATTATAATTTTATATAAATTCTAACTACCATTATCTAGAAAAACCAAATCATAAAGAGTGGTCATGTGGAATAATTTCAAATGGATATGATCGAATATTAGCTTTCTTGCTAGTAATCCGTATGGGTTTCACCCTGTATGGTTGCTTTACTACACCCTATTAGTAATAGTACTTTTGGTCTATAAATATATAATATGATCAATTCCATTGGGTATTAAGAAATTTTTTTGGGTGAATCACAAATTTTTTTTAAAAAAAAATTGGAATGAAATATCAATTACAGTTCCAGAATATCTACTAGAGATTGAACCACCTACTTTTAACCCATATAGCACACCACCCAAAAATAAATACACAATCCATGGGATGAATTAACAGAATGCAAATTAATGAATGGATATAGATGGGTTCAAATAGGTATCATTAAATGGTCAAAAATCCCAAAAAGATAACCTAATTAAACATCAAAATATAAGTGAAAAGAATCCAATGACATGTGAAGGGAATACTGATAGTAACAGAAGAAACTAATAATGCTAGAGATTGTGGAGCCAAATGGATAAATCAATAAGGGATGGAATCACCAAAAACATATTGGGAGACACCAATGGTTTATCGGAGGTGGATTAAAAAAGTTCAAATAAGAATCAATCTTGTAGAACAATAAAACCCATTGGTCATGAAGGATTTACATTGAAAATTGTTGACTAATGACATTAATATCCCACATTACATGTATTCAAAAAAGGCATCATCATAACTTAAAATAACAAGAAATGAACATGTGATGTGAATTAAATTTCCATACTGAATATTTTTTACATCATGAAACCGTTCAGTGGATTATATTGAGTAATGTATTCTCCTCTTCAATCAATTTCATTTATTGAATTGTTTCCTTTAGGTAGTTCCTGATTGTAGCCCTGAAGAAAACCCCATAAAAGATTACTACATGCACTAAACCCAAGAAAAAAACCACTAAATATTAGAATAGATTGTACCTTTCTACCAATATCTTAAAATATATTTGTGGGTAAAATATTAAAATATATAAGTAAATCAATATAATATATTAATAAATATAGGAATGTGATATAAACTATAACCCCATAGAAAATAGGGTGTTTTAGAGAGTTACCTTACCTTTGGTTCCAAAATAATTTTTCACTAACACTTATTATCAAATATGATTAATTAATTCTGTATTTACAAGGAATTAAAATATTTTTTTAAAAAAACTATGTTATCATTTCCGAGGCTTTTGTCATGGTGCACACTATCATGCTGTGATGTGGTGTTTCTTGCACCACATTCATTCTTTCTAATGGCGGGAAGAATTCATCACTTATTCATGGATGTTTTCTCACAGATTGAAACAAGTCATTGGTATGTCAGCCTATCCTTTAGTGGATTCCATTCATCGCCTAGTCCGAGCCCCCCTCAACGATTAAGAAGTTTTTCGTGAAACTCTTCCTCAGGGCTATATATTCAAGGACTCGAGTTAATTACACTGCTTTTTTCTGGACATTACAAGGAGTCATGGTTGGAAAGAAACCTTCAATTATGAGAGTAGTCATGTTGGACATTGCTGGTGTGTGTGGATGATAATACAATGATGCACATGTGTTTCTTCCTCATATTATTTGGCTTCTCTTTGGCTCAGAAGCTCGAGAAATCCCATGTTGAGTGTGGGTAATTATATTCCATTGTAATGTCCTTGAGGTTTTCCTCATCATCTCATTTTAAAGTAGAATATGTTGAATGTTCACCATATAGAGGATATGGTTACCCTTATGGTGGGAATTCAGAATTATTTTTCAGGCATATCATGTTTAACACAAGGAAAGTCACAAGTGTAATGTATTACAGAGATAGAATGTGAGTGATAAAAAAACCCATATTGATGGATAAAATTGATATGCCCTTAGATGGGAGTTCCTAGAAGGTTTAACAAATGGATTTATCAGGACACCAAGTAAGAGAGGACCCAATGTAGTGTGTCCCTTAAGGGTAATAAATCACCCCGTGAAGATTTATCTGGACACCACAGAGGGAGGATAAAGGAATTTTCACCCCAGAAAGGGGAACACTAACATTATCATTGGATAGGATTGATCTTCAAAAATGATTAATGTGTACCTTGTGTAGATGACATGGATCAAAACAAATGTAGTTCGAATGGTTGAATCAAGTGTTTGGGGTGTACAAAAGCGACTAAAACCAAAATAAAGGTTGGGGAACACCCATGGATAGTTTCCAATCGAAAAAGGGACATTGTTGGTTGGATGATTAGGGATAGTGTGGGGCTTAAGGTTGGTTAACTGCATGAATAGATGGAATTAATTCACCGGGATTTAGAATCCTGTCTAAAAATCAGGATCTATTTGAATGGAGTTTCGAATGATAGAGCGAGTGGGGGTGGACCCATCATGTAGATGACAGTGATGTTGGGATTTACCCTAAGAGAGGATTTCTATGTACCCCCGTGGAATGTAATTAATGTACATGTAGTTTAGTGGAGTGATGGGACAACTAAAGAGGTATCCTGTGAGAATGGATGCATGGATGGGACTAGGAGGAAGTAGAACCCCCCGGGATGGGTCATTACCTTCCAAAAACACAATGGCTTAAGGGAGAATCCCGGATGGGACATGAGTGCTATGTTGTAACCTCAGGGAGTCTTCGTACTTATCCCCATAGTTGGGAATCAACGTCCATGTAGTTTATCATGCATCATGGAATCAGGGTGTACAAAAAGGACACCGACCCGATGACGTGTTGGGGGTTACACATGGTTAGTGTCTCTAGATTTTGTCTGATGCCTCTAAGGGATGGAACAAGGAAGTGGGTCCTAGAAAAGGGGACCCTGATGCTTACCACTATGTGGGGTTGAATATCATGGAGGCTTCCAACGTACCATGTCTAAGAGATACGGATAAAAACCACATAGTTCTAATAGCTTTACCATTGTTTGGGGTTGAACTTCAAGGAAGACTCCTACGCACACTATCTTGTTGACAAGGATAAAAAACTTATAGTTCGATTAGGATTACCATTATATAGAGTTGAAACCAAGGAGGCATCAAACATACCTTGTCTAGAATACATGGATTAAAACCCACATTGTTAGAAATAATATAGGTTATCATCATGCATGACAAAATGGAGCATACAGTTTAACCTCATGTGGGACAAGGGTGAACAGACATGAAGTGGTTGAGACTGATGGGTGATGAGATTAAACCTCATGGAGGCTTCCTACATACCTTGCCTTTAATGGTAAAAGATCATTTTTCATGTAGTTATATGGTGAGGGATGGGTCTTACACCCTAAGGAAAACCTAAACATGTGTCATGGTCGATTTATAGAATATTACCACATGAGTCATGCTCGGTTTGATATACAAAAAGCAACAAATACCTAAATATCGGGTTGTGAATGGTGGATCCATGAGAAATGGAAGGGTTATTACACATTTTTAGTAGATAAGGGATATCGATATTGGGACATACACCATGATGGTGGCATGATGGTGATAAATCCCAATGGGAGAGGGATGTGGTATCGAGAGTCCCATACGACCATCTCTACTTTGGTCGTTATACTCTGAAGAAGAGATGAGGAGAAAGGGTGATACCTATTACAAGAAATGATAGGTGCTTAAACCATGTTGGTCCCCCCAGATAGATGTCATTCCATGAATGGATGATATAATTCCATTTGAGATAGATCTCACTCCCATGGATTCTAGTGGGAATATAAAATGTCTGATATGGGGCACCCCAAGTATATTGCACAGGGAAAGGATACAATTTACAATCTTGTGCTGAGGACGATGATGGTTGGTAGTTAATTTATTGCATCTCAGATGATGAGGATTTTCTCCCCACCCAAAATAAATACATAACCAGCAATCTAAAACCCTTGGTGAAGGGAAGTAACTGACAATGTTGTGTCGAGATGTGGTTGTGGAGTGATCCATTAATTGGATAAAAATATTGTGGCTATATGAAAAAACAATATCCATTTGTATTCAAATGAGAAGAAGCATGAGAAAATGCAATGTGACATGAAGAACCACCCATGTGAATTTGAAATAAAATCATACAAACTTGTAGGGTCATAATGTAGAAGGGTTTGTGAAGCCAAGGTTTTCGCAGGAAGACACCTAGCAAAGCTTTGATTCTCCAAAAAGTAGGGAGACTCCGTGAAGGGGTATTCTTTTTAATGTGGAGCGGTCTATCCTAGGCATGGAGTATACATGCATATAAAGAGTGCTTTGAGAATTGAATGTTATTTCATTATGTAGGACATCGTGGAATATGGGTTCCTTAAAAAGTGCTGCATTATGAAGCAATGTAATCTGTGAATCAAAAAGATCCTTCCTTACTATGGGGTTCACATTTTCATGGAATGTACTTCGAAAAGAATTAGTTCTTTACAGAGTCCTGAGTTCTTATAGTGATCTATTTCATTTATGATGGCTTGTGGGATTTGCGAAGGGAATCACTACATGAAGAGGGGTTGCTTATGATCCAATGGAAAGGTATTTCTCAATTCCCAAATACCATTAATATCTTGTATTCATAGTTCTTCGCATAGTAGAGGGTGCTTCGCGTTATGAGATCTGATATGGGGAAAGGATAGGGTATTCTATCATTGGGTCATGGGGATTCATAGTATTTATTTGTGAGAGGTTACCTGAAGCTCAGAGGTCATGTCAGAAATGAATATAAGCTTGAAATTGGAGGTAGACCCTTCTAGTTAATTAGACTTGTGGAGCTCACTATCAATCATTTTGTAGATCCCACAGAGGGATATCTCTATTGAATTTCATATGAAGAGTGCTCCATCATCTGATCATTGGAGGGAAAGAGATCTCTACCTAGTGTGTCATTGTTGTAGTGTCTTCCATTAGCTTCTCAAAGGAGACCATAGAGGAGGCCTTTCATGCTACTTTGTTCCAATCATAGATTCAGAGAGGCTTTACGAGGTTTCTTTGCGAGGCAACATTGTGAGGCATGATTCCATCAAATTTTTATGGGGTTTGTTGGACCCATGGGAAAATTATGGTGCAATCAAATTCCACTATTAGTGTGCGAGATGATACGAAATGATGGTTTAATTATGAGGGATCTTCACCAAAATCATGGTTGATCGCAAAGGAAAACAACATGAAGCAAGGGCATAGATCATGGGTTGAGTGCGCTGCAGAGTGCGTGACGTGCCCAGATGCATGGAAGTCATCACCAGTAAATAGATGGTGATGATTAGAATTTTGTCCTTATTTTCTTTATTATTTCCATACATTTTATCTCGATTTACAATGCTCTGCACACTCTGTGATCATTTTTTGTGAATCCCTACTTTGAAAACTGAGGATATGATACGCTACTCATAGTGCTTATACACCATGATCCTAGGATTCTTTAAGTGTCACATCTGGTATTTGACTCCGTAGTAGCACACATTGTGATCTGAGCTCAGCAAGAGGGATATGTGATAGTGCTATTTGACCGAGCTCTACGACCAACAGGAAAAAATATCCAAAATCTTGAACTGATAAAATGGGTAACCATGAAGTGGTCCATGCATTCCTTGTGGTAGCTTCACAAAGGAATGTAATGGTTGGTAACTTGGGAATGGGTGAATACATGTGAAGCCACTCATATCAGTAATCCCTGACGTCTCTTCCAATGGAGTGATGGAAGAACTATCATATGTGAAACAAAATTCCAATGTAAAAATTCAGTCAATGGACAAGGAATTTATCCAAGAATTTGTTTGGAATGAATCAACCTACTAGTTCAAGTTCTTCTTCTGCCAGTATTAGTGGTACAAAGACAATGATTTCCTTACATGGCCCGATCACACATCGGTCACCGTCGCTATCTTATATAACCACCCACACAATTTTGATGGGAAGGAGCTGTAGGATGAGGTGTCCCCTATCCACCATCACACTATGCTGAAGGAAGTCCTACAAAATATAGAAAAGGGATGGACCGATTAGTGGGACCTATTACACGGTGGAAACATTATAGATGATTGTGCCCGGGCCTACTAGGTATGCACAAACAGTGATAAGTTTTGGGGGGAGATGAGGAAAGTGGGCCTGTATGAGGCAGCTTGGGCTTATCAATTCCATATCTACTGGCCAAAGAGTGTGATATCAGATCAATTGAGAAGGTGGTCACCAGGGACCAAAACCGTCCATCTTCATCATGGGGAAGTCATACTGAGTCTCTAGTACATCATTATTATATTTGGGATTCATATTATAGGGGTTATATATGACTAATTATTCCCCATAGAGAATGTGTGGGATGACGAAGAGCATATTCCATGGTAGGAATAGGCACTGATGGACCTGGTGTTGGGTGAGGACATGAAATAATTAATGGACAAGAATTTCATGATGTGTTTCAAGTGGTTTGTGTGTCTACCGTCATATATGATGTTCTAGGAGATGCCTCCCACTTTCCAATGGGGGCTGGCACAGTAAAGATAACTCATAATGGTGACTCATAAATGAAATAATTTGGATAAAATATGGAATTATCATCAACCATGAGTAGCAACTGGGGGATTGGTTGGTTGCGTTCATCTCGACACTCATCTGTGGTTGGATGCTTCAAATGAGAGATACAAACATCGGCATATGACAGAGTACATTCTTCATTGAATCCATGCTATCTATTGGGAATTAATTCAACCCTATGAAACAATTACTAGAAATGATAAAAATTATTTTGTGGAATATTAGTGAGGAGAGGAAGATTATGTGTGTATTCGGACTGTTCAATTTCTTTTATGGTTGGGTCGTGGCACACTTGAGGGTTTATGAGTACCCAAAACTTATTTCTACTCCAAGGGAAGTCTCCAAGCCCTCCATCCTAAATTTTGTGTGTTGTTTTACATCCATGAAGTGTCCAAAAATTTTGTCGAACATCGACTATATTACAGAAGAGTTTTTATTCCACCCATTTACACTCCCCATGGGGGTGTTCAAGGATGATGGCGAAGATACTAAAGATCATCGGTCATACCTTCTCGCATTTGTGGGTTGTGTTTTGGTGTCATGAGTGGATAGTGAGAAAAACTACAAGATATACACCCCATACTAATTTTCAAGGTAATTTTGGTGCACTAATATTCTTACCTATAACATTTATCAGGGGGAGAGTCATGGGGAGAACCCTTGAAAAAAATGTAGATGAGGCCTATGTTCACCTGGGAAGATGTGACAAAGCAGACTGAACATCCTCCTGTCGATGATGCATTCAGGGTGGTGAATGAATAAGACTAGAGTTGCAAGTTGGTCTACCCAAGGAGATGTTGAGATGGAATGCCATCTGGGTCAATGAAGATGTGTCTCTTCAATCCAGATGTCGGGGTCAGAGAACTATGGGTGCAAATGCAGGTTGCAATGTGGTGGCCAAGGCGAGCTGGGAACTACCAGATCCTATACAAAGTGGTTAGAAAGTGGCATTGGTTAGTCCGATTGTCCCAAATAAATATGGTTAAGAATAGATGAGGGTTCCCAGAGGTTTTTTCAAGATTTCTAGTCATGCTCTTGGGAAGCAGTTGTGCCACATAGACATGCCTATGGATGTTGTCTTTTTGAAGGCATGTGACAACTGGGAGGTCAAAAGATAATTCATCATCCCTATCAATATGTGGGATCATATCAACCACCATGGAATGGAACATTCAATGATTATTCAAGAAAAGGCCGTCTTTCTGGCATCTTGAGAAGAAGGGGAATAGAATTTCTTAGAGCTAGTAGACTGTTTACATCTTCAGGGTACTCTACGTCCAATGTCCAACCGAGTGAAAGCACTATTGGGTTAGATCGTCCCATCACAAGCATAATATGTTGAGCTGTGGGAGAGCTTACATTTACCCGAGGAGTCGAATAGATCATGAAGAGAAGACATTTCCGGGAGAAGTCTTTTGGAAGAATGTGATGTTAAGACTTCATAGATGGAATATTTTTTTAAGCTGTCGAGGTTACCCACAGAGCATTTTATTGCACCATGATTTCATCTGTGTCTCCCTAATTTATCAACTGACATATGTTTTCTTTAGGAAATCCATACAGATCAAATTTTCACTCACATGCCTATGGATGTCGGCTCAGGATCTGCCCACGGTTCGATGATGATTACAAAGTCGATCAGGGTTGCAGTAACCAGGATGGCCCATAATGAGTCTTCAGAGTTCACAACCATAAATGGGAGGGGCATCAGATACCACTGATGACGACCCAATAATGAATGTAGGCCTTCGACCCTAGTAATACTTATTTCTCACAGAGTCCCTAGTTGTAATATATTAAACCAACAACTAACACAAGATTTTCTGATCTGATTTGTTATTCCAATGACTTGTTCTATACTAGAAAGAACAATTTGGGGTCTTGAAGCTCCTCTCTCGATGAGAGTGCCGATTATAGTAGAAACAAAAGTTTATTCCGGCCAGACTATAGTGACCAATGATACAGGTGGAGCCATTGGTGGGGTGGAAGCATATCTTATTGAATTTGAGCTTAATGATTGTAAAGACCCGTAAAATTCAAGGGAAATCTTTTCTTAATTTTCTTTGGAATTTTACAAGAGCGCGGTTTCTGACGGCACCTGATTCCGAGGCCCGGAGTGCCCGGAATTAATTTCCGAAGTTTGGCTCGGGTACGTTCAGTGAACGAACGAGCGGGATTTCCTAACATTTGGTCCGGTGCTCGGAATTGAAATTTGAGGACACCGATGAACTCGTAGCGCCGATATTCGCTTAAGGAGACCTTTCCCGAAGTTGCGTTTTCCTAGGAGGAGATGTTTAATTTTCTGGATGAAATGAAGAGTAAAATAAATTTGTTATACAATATTTATTTTATTTATCGTCTTATGTGGTTATATCCTAAGTGTAGAAGTTGGGGTGGAATCACAAGTTCCTAACTAACCAAGTGAGGATTAAGGTGAGGTGGGGCCCACACGAGCCCCAACCCTTCACCTTCCCCTTAACTCTCTTCTACCCCCTTAAACTCCCTTGCACTTAATGTGCCAAAACCCCTCAAATTCCCTAACTCCCCTCTCTCCCTCTTAAAGGCTTGACAACTTAACTTTTAATTAATTATACAACTCATGTATAATTAATAAGTGAGTTTAATTTTGAGTTTTTGAAATTTAAACTCTTGAATTCCAAAGGTTGGGTTGTGTTAATAAATTAAGTGTAAGCTTGATTTATTTTTGGGTTAGTTCCTTTGTTACTTGAGAGGATTGGGAGAATCGTTGAGAAACTTGAAGATCTTCTTCGTCTTCGACGAAGAACATGAAGAACGGTTCTTCTCCGACAAAGAACATTGATCCCACGACCATCGAGACTCGGCGTCCCAGATTCTTCCGTCTTCCTCCTCGACAAGGGAGAAGTCGCCGACCGTGGTAATCATCGCCAACGACAATGTACCTCTCTTCTTCGTCTTAAGACACAAGTGAAGAGACGTCGTTCCCTCCTCGGACGCACCCCGACGTCCACAGAATCTACGTCTGACGCCGCGATGCCTTCCTCCGCGATAACCGACGTGTGACGTCAATTTTCAAGGTAGGGGGTTTGTCCTTTTTAAATTACGTGTTTTCATTCCCTCGAACATGAAAGAATAATCCGTTGGGCGTAGTTCCAAATTTTATTAAAAATTGTGAAACATTCATTGTTGTGTTTATACGATTGGCCAACTGATATCGTTATAACGGGAGGAGACCGGACCGCACGAACACGGGCGACTCTCCTCCCCCTTCTATTCTTTCGTGTTAATTTAGCGGAGACAGCGCGGTGTCGTCGCAACCGCGCAGGAACAAAAGAATTAATGGCCGGAGCGAGCTGCGACGAAGAAACGCGGTGCCGACGCACCGCGTCGTTGATTACGAAAGAGACCGCGGACGGAGACGGGCCGCGGCGGAACAAGGAGGCGACCGGCGGCCAGCCGGGCCGCCGGCGCCGGAGATCATGAAGGGCCGCGGCCCTACGGCCGCGGCGGAGCAGCCAGGGGCGCCGGCCTCACCGGCGCCGGAGAACAGAAAGGCCGCGGCCCTACGGCCGCGGCGGATCAGCCAGAAGGCGGCCGGCCTCGCCGGCCGCCGGAGATTGAGGAAGAGCCACGGCTACGGCCGCGGCAGAGAATAAGAAGGCGGCCGGCTGCGCCGGCCGCCGGTTTGGTTTGAAGGCGGGACCCGCGGGTCCCGCGTGAGAAAGAAACGGCCGGCCTTAGGCCGGCCGAGATCCAAAAAAAGGGGGGGTTTACCCCCCCCCCCCCCCCCCCCCCCCCCCGCGTGCGGCACATGCGCGGCCCCCTGGCCGCGCCGCCGCTGGCCGGGCCGCGCCGCCACGCCGCCACCGGCCGGGCCGGGTCCAGCGGACCGGGTCGGTCCGACCCGGTTCGGGTCGGGTCCGGGTCGGGTCGACCCGGTTCGGGTCAGACCAGGGGGGGTCGGGCCGGGTCGACCCGGACCCGGACCCCCCGTTTTCGAGATGACTTCGGTCTTTTGGCCATAACTTGAGCCACGGACCTCCGATCGATGAACCGTCTGCGACAACGCGATCCTTGGATCGAGACGGTCGTTTCGGTATACTATACTCAAGGCGCACCTTCTTTTTCTGGAGCCTATGTGGTTAAAACTCCGTAGTTAAGCGTGCTTGGATTAGAGTAGTGATCAGGATGGGTGACCTCCTGGGAAGTTTTCCAGGGTGGGTGTCAGACGGAAAAGCTGATATCTTTCAGACTGGACGTCCGATTGACGAACCGTCAGCGGCGATGAGATCTTTGGATCGAGTCAGTCGTTTCGGTTTATCGCACTCAAGGTTTCGGATTACTTTGAGTTCGGCCGGGTTGGTTCGTTCACGAAACCAACCGGGCCTTCGGAGCGGAAACACTCATATCTTGAGCTATGGACGTCCGATCGACGTGCCGTCAGCTCTGTTGTGTTCCTCTTAGTGAGACGGATCTTTTGTCATACTCCGCACGAGGTTTGGACGCAGGTGGAGTATGGTCGGGTTGGTTTTGCCTTAAAAACCAACCGGGCCCCGGGGACGAAAATGCCAATAACTCTCAGACCGGGCGTCCGATCGACGCGCCGTCTGTTGCGTTGAGTTCCTGTTGACGATACGGAACTTTTGGATACATAAACTCTGGACTTTGTGACAGTTGATGTATCAGCCTCTCGGCTCGTGGAGCGGACCCTCTGAACGAGCTTGCTGTGTGCGGGAACCCTAGTGCTGGCTGCGATTGTTACTGTGACTACTAGTGCTACTACTGCTACTGTGACTGCGACGACGACAGTACAGAGATCCTGTGTGGATTTGACGAAGATGACTACAGTGCTCAGCGATCCTACGTGGATCAGTGCTACAGGTCCTGTGTGGGCCCGATCCTGTGTGGGTCCGATCCTGTGTGGGTCTTTGCGCTCAGCGGTCCTGTGTGAACCAGCGCCTACAGGTCCTGTGTGGGCCCGATCCTGTGTGGGTCTTTTGCGGGGGTTAGTTACCTATCGATCCTTCGTGGGTCCGACGACTTAGATGGATCAGAGATCATCATTATCGTCCTTGAAGATATATACCTGTGTGAGCTGAATCCTGTTGCATTCCTGTGTGGATTACGTTTCGCTTTCCTGTGTGGAATACGTTTACTTTCCTGTGTGGACTGAGTTGTACTTGGGCTCGGAGGTTGGAGCGTATTTAAATTTGATGACTTAGGTATATGTATGGGCATATACCTAAGCAGTGTCGGTTGTTACTTCGTGATTGTACCTTTCTTCGTGGTTTATCCTTTGTGGATTTGAGAGACCTTCAGGGGTCTCGGGGTCCCTACTGAGTAGCTTATACTCACCCCTGCACGGGCTTTGCCCGCACTACGTTGTGTTGGTTGCAGACGACGGACAGCGTTGACCTTGGCTGAGGATTGCAGAGCGGGACGGTACCCGGAGGTGGACCACTGGTCGGGACGTGCTCGGAGCGGACGGCGGGACCCGTGGAGCAGTGGAGCTATCTGTACCCACCCTTCAGGTGGGATTACCGGTGGACAGCTCGGCGTAGCGGCTTTTACTTTTCAGTTGCTGTTTTCCCTTTCGAGTTCTACTTTACTTTCAGTTTGGGTTTGTATACTGGCCCATTTACTTTTCCGCACTTTCAGTTGTACTCTACTTTTGCTTAGTGTTTACTTTCCGCTTGCTTACTCTGTGGTGTTTGTTTACTTTACAAAGGCAATGCCTTCCCTTTTTACGGGGATTTACGCCTTGGTGCTAGTCGCCAGCCCCTGGCCTATGGAAGGCGGGCTTGGGGTAGTCACGGCACGGATCCCGAGGGCGGGTTGTGACAAATTGGTACCAAAGGAGTTCGGTTCTACCGCGAACTCTGATCTTTTCTATGTGAAGCAATAATGTTTAGCGTATTGAGTGTGGTTATCAGTACAGGGAGTCCAGTGTTGGTGCGGCGGCCGACATATCCGTACACCAGGACCCTGACTTCTGATTTCTGACATAATGCACGAAAACATTGATTGCGTGTGTGTTTTAAAGTTTTCTTTGTGATTTCTTTATATCAGCTCACCAGGTATACTGTTTGACCGTGGCACACCTGTTTCCTATTCAGGATGGCCCCACGACGGCAGCCAGCTAGGGTTCCGAGAGTCGAGTGTGATGACAGCCCACCGAGCGATGAGGCCTCGGTGCAGGGCCCTTTGTCAGCAGTGGCACCGGCGGTAGCACTACCCGCCGAGCCCCCGATGCTTCCAGCGCCAGACGCTAATGATGCACGTGGCCTCAGTGCACTGCATGAGTTTCAGCGCCAACGACCACCCAGGTTTCGCGGGGAGACGGATCCCCAGGCAGCCGAGGACTGGCTGGAGGTAGTGGTACGTGTGTTTAGGCTAGTGAGGACACAAGCAGACCTCATAGTGATCCTCGCTGCGAGCCTACTACACGCAGCAGTAGGACGATGGTGGAGCTTGATGCTCTAGGTGCACGATGAGACATCTCTACTTTGGACGGACTTTGAGAGCCTCTTCCGCTCAGAGTTCGTCACAGCCACCCTTCGTGCGGTGCGTATCCAGGAGCTTCTTCAGCTGCGGCAGGGCAGCATGACGGTCGCTCAGTACTCGGCGAGATTTACTGATCTCTCGCGCTACTCGACCGACATGGTACGGGACCCATTATTCTGGGCCCGGACCTTTGAGCAGGGTTTGAGACACGAGATCAGGGCATCGCTGATCTCCCTCAGCATACCAACTCAGACAGGAGTACTGGAGCGGGCTCTTTTGATCGAGAGATTCCTGGCTGAGTCCACAGTGAGACCTACCGTAGGGCGGCATATAGCAGAGTCTTCGGCAGCAGGTAGCCGACGGATGACTCAGGGTTCCAGGCATACCAGACCTACCGGTGGCCAACTGCACGACTCAGGCTCAGTTGTGCGAGGGATCCGGGGTGGAGTCAGAGCCAGGCGTGCCGAGAGTGGGCAGTGTTACTCTTGTGGCGGGATTGGTCACATGGCTCGTGACTGTCCGACCTGCCATGCTGATGATCAGCAGTTAAGTAAAGAACCTCCCAGGCAGAGGCAGAGGTTCGACCGTGGCGATCCGCAGGGAGGAGGCGGACGAGGCAGAGGAGGTGGCCGAGCAGCAGGTGGTGGGAGACGCTTTGAGGCTCTGCCACCACCACCACCAGGAGGTCCGCCCCGACCACAGGGAGTAGGTGAACAAGCGAGAGCTCAGCTTCAGGCAGCCGAGGCCTTTGATCATGGAGCTCTGGGAGCAGATGGACAGGAACAGAACTAGTGGATACGTCCTTTGTACTTCTAGTTCCTTGTTGCTATTGTGTAGCATCTTTGTATTATGAGCTGCAATAATAAAAGACGCATACCTTTGTGATATTTTCATTCCTGTCCTCTTTCGTGATGTTACTAAGAGGTTCTAGTTTTGGTTGTTGACTTGACCCTCACTTGTGAGACATCTACTGGAGGAGAGCCAGTTACCACACACTAATGCCGACAGTGTGACTCAACCCTTGGAGGCGAGAGTAACGGTTGGATCTCTTAGTAGTAGCGTCGAGGCCTTACGACGTCATACTTGGTATGGATTAGTATCATCCATGTTAGGATTGACTGTATTAGGCGAAGAATGTGGTTCATCCAGGGGATGAGACCAGATTTCTCTTATCGACAAAGAAGAAATCTTGCAGCTCTTGTGGGACCTGAGATGGTCCAGGTCATCCAGGGGCGGATGAGTACAGCTCAGAGCCGGCAGAAGCCTTATGCTGATAGGAGGCGGAGGCCACTGGAGTTCAAGGGTGGTGACCACGTCTCCTTGCGGGTCTCACCTCGACGTGGTATTCGGAGATTTGGCCAAGGCGGCAAGTTATCTCCGCGCTTCATCGGACCCTTCCAGGTCCTTAGTAGGGTTGGCGAGGTGGCTTATCGCCTGGCTCTGCCACCTCAGTTGCACCGGGTGCACGACGTCTTCCACGTATCTCAGCTGAGGAGATACGTGCATGACCAGACGCACATCATTGACCATGGGGAGCTTGACGTTGACGATGGGGCGACTTTTACGGAGGTCCCGGTGGAGATAGAGGATCGACAGGAGCGGGTCCTGCGTGGGCGATCGATTCCTCTTGTGCGCATCAGATGGAAGCACGGGAATCTCCAGGAGAGCACATGGGAGCGGGAGGCTCAGATGCGTGCTCAGTACCCTCTTTTGTTTCCCTAGTTTTTGATATATCTTTACGGGGACATAAAGCCCTGAGGTGGGAGTAATGTAAAGACCCGTAAAATTCAAGGGAAATTTTTTCTTAATTTTTTTTTGGAATTTTACAAGAGCGCGGTTTCTGACGGCACCTGATTCCGAGGCCCGGAGTGCCCGGAATTAATTTCCGAAGTTTGGCTCGGGTACGTTCAGTGAACGAACGAGCGGGATTTCCTAACTTTTGATCCGGTGCTCGGAATTGAAATTCGAGGACACCGATGAACTCGTAGCGCCGATATTCGCTTAAGGAGACCTTTCCCGAAGTTGCATTTGCCTAGGAGGAGATGTTTAATTTTCTGGATGTAATGAAGAGTAAAATAAATTTGTTATACAATATTTATTTTATTTATCTTCTTAAGTGCTTATATCCTAAGTGTGGAAGTTGGGGTGGAATCACAAGTTCCTAACTAACCAAGTGAGGATTAAGGTGAGGTGGGGCCCACACGAGCCCCAACCCTTCACCTTCCCCTTAACTCTCTTCTACCCCCTTAAACTCCCTTGCACTTAATGTGCCAAAACCCCTCAAATTCCCTAACTCCCCTCTCTCCCTCTTAAAGGCTTGACAACTTAACTTTTAATTAATTATACAACTCATGTATAATTAATAAGTGAGTTTAATTTTGAGTTTTTGAAATTCAAACTCTTGAATTCCAAAGGTTGGGTTGTGTTAATAAATTAAGTGTAAGCTTGATTTATTTTTGGGTTAGTTCCTTTGTTACTTGAGAGGATTGGGAGAATCGTTGAGAAACTTGAAGATCTTCTTCGTCTTCGACGAAGAACGTGAAGAACGGTTCTTCTCCGACAAAGAACATTGATCCCACGACCATCGAGACTCGGCGTCCCAGATTCTTCCGTCTTCCTCCTCGACAAGGGAGAAGTCGCCGACCGTGGTAATCATCGCCAACGACAATGTACCTCTCTTCTTCGTCTTAAGCGACAAGTGAAGAGACGTCGTTCCCTCCTCGGACGCACCCCGACGTCCACAGAATCTACATCTGACGCCGCGATGCCTTCCTCCGCGATAACCGACGTGTGACGTCAATTTTCAAGGTAGGGGGTTTGTCCTTTTTAAATTACGTGTTTTCATTCCCTCGAACATGAAAGAATAATCCGTTGGGCGTAGTTCCAAATTTTATTAAAAATTGTGAAACATTCATTGTTGTGTTTATACGATTGGCCAACTGATATCGTTATAACGAGAGGAGACCGGACCGCACGAACATGGCCGATTCTCCTCCCCCTTCTATTCTTTCGTGTTAATTTAGCGGAGACAGCGCGGTGTCGTCGCAACCGCGCAGAAACAAAAGAATTAATGGCCGGAGGGAGCTGCGACGAAGAAACGCAGTGCCAACGCACCGCGTCGTTGTTTACGAAAGAAACCGCGACCGGAGACGGGCCGCGGCGGAACAAGGAGGCGACCGGCGGCCAGCCGGGCCGCCGGCGCCAGAGATCATGAAGGGCCGCGGCCCTACGGCCGCGGCAGAGCAGCAAGGGGCGCCGGCCTCACTGGCGCCGGAGAACAGAAAGGCCGCGGCCCTACGGCCGCGGCGGAGCAGCCAGAAGGCGGCCGGCCTCGCCGGCCGCCGGAGATTGAGGAAGAGCCGCGACTACGGCCGTGGCAGAGAATAAGAAGGCGGCCGGCCGCGCCGGCCGCCGGTTTGGTTAGAAGGCGGGACCCGTGGGTCCCGCGTGAGAAAGAAACGGCCGGCCTTAGGCCAGCCGAGATCCGAAAAAAGGGGGGGTTTACCCCCCCCCCTCCCCCGCGTGCGGCACATGCGCGGCCCCCTGGCCGCGCCGCCACGCCGCCACAGGCCGGGCCGGGTCCAGCGGACCGGGTCGGTCCGACCCGGTTCGGGTCGGGTCCGAGTCGGGTCGACCCGGTTCGGGTCAGACCAGGGGGGTCGGGCCGAGTCGGCCCGGACCCGGACCCCCCGTTTTCGAGACGACTTCGGTCTTTTGGCCATAACTTGAGCCACGGACCTCTGATCGATGAACCGTCTGCGGCAACGCGATCCTTGGATCGAGACGGTCGTTTCGGTATACTATACTCAAGGCGCACCTTCTTTTTCGGGAGCCTACGTGGTTAAAACTCCGTAGTTAAGCGTGCTTGGCTTAGAGTAGTGATCAGGATGGGTGACCTCCTGGGAAGTTTCCCAGGGTGGGTGTCAGACGGAAAGGCTGATATCTTTCAGATTGGACGTCCGATTGACGAACGGTCAGTGGCGATGCGATCCTTGGATCAAGTCGGTCATTTCGGTTTATCGCACTCAAGGTTTCGGATTACTTTGAGTTCGGCCGGGTTGGTTCGTTCACGAAACCAACCGGGCCTTCGGAGCGGAAACACTCATATCTTGAGCTACAGACGTCCGATCGACGTGCCGTCAGCTTTGTTGTGTTCCTCTTAGTGAGACGGATCTTTTGGCATACTCCGCCCGAGGTTTGGACGCAGGTGGAGTACGGTCGGGTTGGTTTTGCCTTAAAAACCAACTGGGCCCCGGGGACGAAAATGCCAATAACTCTCAGACCGGGCGTCCGATCGACGCGCCGTCTGTTGCGTTGAGTTCCTGTTGACGATACGGAACATTTGGATACATCAACTCTGGACTTTGTGACAGTTGATGTATCAGCCTCTCGTCTCGTGGAGCGGACCCTCCGAACGAGCTTGCTGTGTGCGGGAACCCTAGTGCTGGCTGCGATTGTTACTGTGACTACTACTGCTACTACTACTACTGTGACTGCGACGACGACAGTACAGAGATCCTGTGTGGATTCGACGACGACGACTACAGCACTCAGCGATCCTACGTGGATCAGTGCTACAGGTCATGTGTGGGCTCGATCCTGTGTGGATTTGACGAAGACGACTACAGTGCTCAGCGATCCTACGTGGATCAGTGCTACAGGTCCTGTGTGGGCCCGATCCTGTGTGGGTCCGATCCTGTGTGGGTCTTTGCGCTCAGCGGTCCTGTGTGAACCAGCGCCTACAGGTCCTGTGTGGGCCCGATCCTGTGTGGGTCTTTTGCGGGGGTTAGTTACCTATCGATCCTTCGTGGGTCCGACGACTTAGATGGATCAGAGATCATCATTATCGTCCTTGAAGATGTATACCTGTGTGAGCTGAATCCTGTTGCATTCCTGTGTGGATTACGTTTCGCTTTCCTGTGTGGAATACGTTTACTTTCCTGTGTGGACTGAGTTGTACTTGGGCTCGGAGGTTGGAGCGTATTTAAATTTGATGACTTAGGTATATGTATGGGCATATACCTAAGCAGTGTCGGTTGTTACTTCGTGATTGTACCTTTCTTCGTGGTTTATCCTTTGTGGATTTGAGAGACCTTCAGGGGTCTCGGGGTCCCTACTGAGTAGCTTATACTCACCCCTGCACGGGCTTTGCCCGCACTACGTTGTGTTGGTTGCAGACGACGGATAGCGTTGACCTTGACTGAGGCTTGCAGAGCGGGACGGTACCCGGAGGTGGACCACTGGTCGGGACGTGCTCGGAGCGGACGGCGGGACCCGTGGAGCAGTGGAGCTATCTGTACCCACCCTTCAGGTGGGATTACCGGTGGACAGCTCGGCGTAGCGGCTTTTACTTTTCAGTTGTTGTTTTCCCTTTCGAGTTATACTTTACTTTCAGTTTGGGTTTGTATACTGGCCCATTTACTTTTCCGCACTTTCAGTTGTACTCTACTTTTGCTTAGTGTTTACTTTCCGCATGCTTACTCTGTGGTGTTTGTTTACTTTACAAAGGCAATGCCTTCCCTTTTTACGGGGAATTACGCCTTGGTGCTAGTCGCCAGCCCCTGGCCTATGGAAGGCGGGCTTGGGGTTGTCACGGCACGGACCCCGAGGGCGGGTCGTGACAATGATATTGATCTTCCCCTGTATGTGGAGCCTTTTTTCTCCAATGGATGTAGAACCCACCATTAGAAATAGGACAATAGAAAAAGAGCTCGCTACAAATCTTATGGAAGTATTCTCATAGTACGGACCCATCGACCTAAAGGTTCACGATGAGACCATTTCTAATGAAGAAGAAAACAAGGTCATCCTCTACCAGTCATAAAATATATTCAAGCACATCAATGAGGATAAACCATAAGAAAAATGGATATAACAGATGGAAAGGCTTCATTCCCAACTATGTGAACTATGTAATGGAGGAGTGAATGTCCAACATCCTTATATGATCAATTGAGACTATATGGTCATGAAAATATTATAACATTGACACGACCTCAGTGTGGGTATGTATTAAAGATTGACTTCCAACATCAAGAGACTCTAGGAGGCTGATGAGGAGGTCCAATTCATGAGGGAATGGTTGAACAAGAATTCCACTTTCCATGATGCACAATTGGGACTCATATCGCGGATGAAGGCCCATTTGGAAGGGGCTAAGGAATAGATGAGTTGATCTTCTCAATAGAAGTCCATTATCCACTGTGACGAGTATTGGGCCCCAATCAAGGACGATGAACTACAACATATTCCCATTGAAGATTACTGGAAACTAAATAGGAGACATCAGATTTTGGATTCCATGAGAAAGAGAGTAGTGGAGCTAGGAAGCTCCATTTAAGTGGTCAACCCATTTATGGGAGGTCCCAATACCAGGGTGTTGTAACTTTTGTGAACTCATAATCATACATTCTTTCTCTTCTTTATTATGTTGGTTGCATGCATGATTTTCTCTATCTATTTTTGTTGCTACATTTCTATCACATATATAAAATATTTAGTGATCAATAACTAAGCTCACGTGGGATAGGGAAGATATGAGAAACATAGCATTGCTGCATTGTAATACCATTTAAATATGAGAGTTACAAAAAATCTCTAGGAATCCAGGGATTGAAATACCACTACATAATTTAGAAAATGAGAAAGGCCTAACTGGAGATTGAAGTTCTCAGATCAGTTAAATTTTCACTTTCCCCGCGTGCTCTAGAGTATGAGAGGGGAAACACTAGGGGAATTGAAATCAATACGAATAATGAGGAGTGGATGGTGTGAATCAGTATACCAATTTTTTTACACATTTGGGATGGAATGGAAAATAAGGAAAACAATTTACCATGTTCGAAGCCCAGTATCCCTATTGTGATAGCATGACTTAGGGAAAACAATTGAGGCCGACCATAGATCATGTTTGAAATACCAGTCAGGGCTCAAAATGTTATCTATTTTCTTTGAGAACATTGTCCAAGGATAGTAGGAGAACCATAGGCTGAGCATCAATACTATTAGGGGCTTCTTTGAGGCATGAACGGGGACAAGGATCTAAAAAAAGGGCATGCAAACCATGGAGTGTGGAGCTATAGGTTGTTCGAATTGAGTCCACCAATATTGAAATTACACAACCATGATGACAATATATAAGTAGGTTGCACCAGTCTGATCAAGGATCATTCACATATACTGAATGGATCCACCTGATGAGAACCTAGATTGGCACAATGTTTTAAATCATGCCAAAGATTACAAGAGACAAGTAGTTTAACATCTTATGTTGAGGATGATAGTCAAACTGTTTAACGTTGTACAGTGAGGGAAGAGGAAATGAACAGTCCTAATAGGAGGGACGAGGCCAAGATATCCATATTAAAAGAATTAAAACACCTGGATGGATATTTGAAGCAGACATCCAGCTGGGACTATTTATCCTACTAGGGTGGGAACCACACTATAAGTAGTTCTCAAACACCAATGCAATTTAACATCATGTGGCAAAGATTAAAAGAGGAAGGGATCTCTAAAGGGGTACATGATGTGGTAATTATTAACCCAACGTGAATGAGAACACAAGGAAGCATTCACCACGTCATATTCCTTTAACAGAGAACTCAGGACAAGGAGATGAAAATGATATTTTTCGGGTTGGACCCGAGGAAAAATGCATGTGTGTTCCTATGTATCCCATGAGGATGTGAATCAAGCTGGGCGTTGTTCTCAAACCACTGTGTGGTGAGACACCAACACTTGTGAGGGAAAAACTCTCTAGTGGAGAATATAAAGCACCACATAATTATCATGGGGCCTTATGATTTATATAGGGTACAATATTAGATAAAAGACTTGTGTTGAGGATGTGGTTACCTAGAAAGGAAACACATGGTGGAGTATATATCCTGACATGAATGTAGACTATAAGTGTCCATAGAAAACCACTTGTTCCTAGTCAGATTCCATAGACCATAGACTAGATGTGTCATAACATAGGTCTGGACCTGATTGAATGTGTTCGGGCAGTCTTATGTATCCCATGAGTATGTGAATCAAACCATACATTGTTTTAGAGGACCTTTGTAGTTTAAAGACATTCTGATGGACAAAGAGTGAATGGGGTGGTCCCAAATGGGGAATTAAATGGTGATTCCATTATTGAACCAACATTAATGAGGACTAATGAAATCCATACCACAACACGTATTCCAAGAGAAAATCTTAGGTCAAGAGCCTGGAGATGGAGAAATTAGGGTTGGGCCATAGATAGTGTGTTTGGGTGTTCTTATGTGCATGATTAGAATGAGAATCAAGTCACACATAGTTATAAGAGTGTAGTTTAACATTATGTTAGAAAAATGGATTGTTTGGTTCAGCTTCATCACTACACATCCTACCAAAAAACATTAATCCCATGTGATTCATGGTTGATGTAGAAAACAAGGAGTAGTGATGGGGTTTTCTTGGTACAGGGAGGCACATATTAGGGGTAATGGAATTCTAGGTAAATGAAACCCAGATAATACACACTCTCCATCCTAATGCACATAGATTCATATAGGGGTAAAAATGGTTATGTTGGAATTACACTTATTCATGAGGATGTGGAAGGATGTGGATCATGGTCCTAAAGATATTGATCCCAATGATGATGGCATGATGATGGAGGATAACTGTTTACCATGTTTGAAACAAAACATATGTATCACGTTAACATGGAATGGTGAAAAATAAATGAGGGTCGACCGCTGACCATGTTCTTGACAAGGGACCTATCCTAAAAGGTCTTCTAAAGTCTTCATAGGAATTCTCCCAAGATAGTAGGTGAGCCAATGTTGCATTAGACAATGACTTAAAGGGGTCCCTTTAGACATGGAAGATGATGTAGATCCAAATAATGGGATCATGAAGAGTGGACATGAATCATGGGAATGTCCATGTGGAATCCATCACTTTGGGTTCTACGCCGCGTTGTATTTGAGTAGGCCAATGAGTTGTGTTAGATAGATTAATTAAAATCCCTTTCTAAGGAAAAGGTGTCATGGCGATGTAAAATCCATGATTATGGTAATAATGAGGATGATTGAGAGGGGACTTGTTTAATGGAATTCGCATGGGGTGTAAAAGTAGAAAAACTAGACACGGATGAGCACCATAGAGGTCATCCATCTTATGACAGATTCCTTGGGATTGACCCAAAGACTAAGAATCTGGGAGATCCTATGTATCCCTTGACGAATGGAATCATGCCATATGTAGTTTTGTGGGAAGAAATTGGTTTATAGTCATTGAATTCGACCAGCCAGGGTCGAGACAATGGAGAAACATGGTGCAATTTTAGCAAAACCGGATAGGAATGATGACCCAATAGATCCTCATCACACCACATTCATCCAACTGAGATCGGGCCGAGGGGTTTGGAAAGAGGGAATGATTTGAGATACCTAGGGATAAAATCAAAGATGAAATGTTTTAGAATAATTATGTATCATATGTGGATGGTAATCAAGACACACATAGATATGATTACTGGCATAGTAGGGTACCAATTCTAGGGTAAATATTACCGTGAAATTCTTGCCCATGCACCAAAAGATGTTGCATTTTATGGATTTGTTTTTTTCATTATGGTGGATGTGTTTTTTTTGTGAAGCAATAAATCAAATGTAGAGTATAAAGACATCGCTACAGGAATCAATACCCATATAGGGATTGATAAATTGCATGATGGGCAACCGATACTAAATAAGATGTCCCCTAGAGAGAGGAAAACACAATGTGGTTTTTTTGGTCGTGCATCTAGGATGATAGAGTCGTAGTTTCGGGTGGTATTATAAGAACAACCCATGAATTTTAACATCATTTGGACAAGACGCAATAGTTTACAGTCATGTGGGACTCGACAGTATAGTTTAACATCCTATGTCTTAGACGCCCACAAAAGAATGAGGTTATAAAGGGAGTGTGCATGGTGTGACAATGCATACCCAATGCGAATGGGGACATCAGTCCACACCACATGAGGGATTATTCAAGGAATATGCCCGGGTATCACTAAGGATAGCTAATAGTGAAATCTGATTATGCATGGATGATGCCCAATTACGGCTAACTAATAGAAATTGTGAAATTGTATTACCCATGGACAATGTCTGGGTGATGCTATGGAGTGACAATGATGGATGATCATTACACATGGAATATTCTCAAAATGTCATCCTCATGTCTTGTAATGATGGAATACAAACTCACTAGTGGGTTATGGAATATGATTGGGACAGACACTATGTGCTAGTGCATAAGTAGGATAACACCAAGGGAGATAGAATCAGTCCAAACAATGGGAGTTGAAATGTGTGAATCACATGCCCATCATTTGGAAAATAATGGGGGTGGCATGATGAAAGAGATTGATACTGACTATATTCCAATCACATAATCCACATCATGATAGCCATAGATGGAGAAAAATAAACATTCTCTAACCACTGACTATATTCGCAAGGCTTGTCCAAACTCAAAGTGTCTCCTAATGTCTTCATAGGAATTGTTCTAGAATGGTAGGTGATATGAATTATATTGGGACCAGGCCGTTAGGGGGTCTGTTCTTACATGAAATAGGATGAAGACCCAAATAATGACCCCCAATGCGTTAGGTGGAGTGATGGATTGATTGAATGGATTTCAACCCTCATGTAATTACACCATTGTAATCATGGCATGAGGTATCTTATTATTGTCACATGAGATATCTCTTATTTAGAACTAGAGGAATCTTATTATTGAATGATAGGGAATGCTCAAATTGAATGTCATGTAGCGAGGACTATTAGTATCTTATTCTTGGAAAAAATGGAATCTTTTATTTAGAACATGTGGTATCGTATATTTGTCACTTAGGGTGTACTAGAGTTTATAGTCATGTGGAGGGGACTATGGTAATCTTATTATTTGAACATAATGAATCTCTTATTCATATCAACAAGCATCCTATGTATTTTCATATAGTGTGTACAACATTTTACAGTTCTATAGAGAGGACTGTTGACACATAATTCTTGGAACAAAAGGACTATATTATTTAGAACAAGAGGAATCCTATCTCTGTCACATTGGGTGTAATACAGTTTATTTTAATGTAGAAAAAATAATTGGAATCTTATTCTTGGTGTATAGGGATTATCTTTTTTTGGAACAAGATGCATTTTTCATATAGGATGTACTATAGTATATAGTCATGTAGAAAATTCTGCAGGAATGTTATGATTTGCACATAAGGAATCTCTTATCTGGTAATAGAGGCACATTATATTTGTCATATATGATTTTCTATAGTTAATAGTCATGTTGATAGGACTGTTTGAATATTATGATTTGAACATTGTTCATTATTATTCAAAACAAAATGCATCCTATTTTTTGTATAGTGTGTACTAATGTTTACAGTCATGTAGAGAGGACTATTATAATATTATGATTTGCACATTAGGCATCTCTGATTAAAAAAAAATATCCTATGTTTTTCATATAGGTTGTACTACATTGTATTGTCTAGTAGAGATGACTGTTAGGCATACGGATCCTAGAAATGGATGATGTGGGACTTATGAAAGAAAAGACATTTTGGTTCATCATGCGATATGAGTCAAGTGATTGGATTTGGATGAGATTATGGACCAATGGCTCAACGCATAGTACATAGGGAATTGAAGATGACCACTCAATGCACGACATGTGATATTGACCAAGAGGAATTTGTAGACTCAAGGTATTTCATGGAATGTTGAGTAGTATATTGAATAGTGGTATTCCATTACTGGAAGTTGGGTGTGCATAAGGGTCAAATAGAAAATATTGATGTCCCCAACTAAAATGTTCGCGGTGAGGTACTCCATTATTCATAGGGGTCAGTAACGGTAGTGAAGGGACCGTCCAACAGGGCCATGACCACATGCAGATAGTGATCTCAAGCGAGGGTGCCGGAGAACATACCCTGTTGTATTAACCAGTGATAATGAAATAATTAGATTGACAAATGATATGTCTTCACAATGTATATTCACGAAGACTAGAGTATCACATAACATAGGGATTCATAGTGTATAGGGTCTCTAGAATCATGGGACTTCGTAGATCTCAGGGTATCATGAACCATGGGAATTTTTTGATCATATAGTGTCATGGAGCATGGTGTTTCACAGTTCTAAGGGTATCAAAGTGAATTGGGCTTCATAGATCTCAGGGTCTGACGGATCATAGGGATTCAAGGAGATTTGGGTCTCAGAGAGCATTCCTTGATTCATATGGGGAGTTTGTTCCGAAGGCGTAATGATTCACGAAGCCTCATGTGCCTCAGAGGGACTTCCCACTTTAGAAATGGTGCAGACCATTATGAAGGGAATCTATATTTTTGTCGGAGGATCTCAAGAACATAAGGAAGGATATTTCATGGAGAAAAAGGGCTCTACAGAAGAGGGTGTTCACGGAGCACATGAGCTCCACAAATCGAGAGCTCACATGTGATACCATATTCTATTTCCTTTATCAATGAACATATGATGAGGGGGATTTATAGTCATGTGGTGTATCATAATGATCGTATGTGAACTACGAATAAAATGGTTCTTCATAATTGGAGGTAGATACATCCAATTTTTCACATTTCACAAACTCGTAGAGGCTACCATCACTTCCATTGTGCCATTGGTAGAGGCTCGGGTAATGTATTTTAATCTCACAGATGATTCTGTCACGGTCATTGCAGTGCTCGTAGAGGCTCTATTCAAGTTACATGGACTCACAAAGGCCTCCATCACGCCACCTCGTGATCACTGAGGGAGCTCAACGAATAGGCCTTGCGAACTTGTTTTCCTCCCCAACTTCAAATTTTTATAGCTTCTAATACGTAACTCTATTTGGTCTCAATTACTATTAAAATCAATACATTCAAAACATGATACGCTCTTCGATCATCTATGGACTCAGTTGTCATATCATGTGGATCCGTTTTCGGATGCCAACACATTCCATTCCTAATATAGTCTAAAATTCCATTAAAGGGATAATGACCCGATTTGTATGAATTACATTCCCATAAACATCCAAACGTGATATAATAATCATAAAAGTTTTCAAATATGATTTTGAAACATTTGGGGTGCTGAATTGATGAACATATAAAACATACATGAAGTATTATAGTGTAATAAATCTAAATACATCATGACATACATAAATCTCGAGATATATTTATGTGTTACATTATTACCACAATTAATATAAATAATTTTTTTAATTTAAGACCTTATTAGATCCTTTATTTAATGATTATAGATTCTTATCAACATTATTATCTATTGGATTAGGGAATTGAGTTGGGTAATTTCCATGTTACCCACATATAATATATTTAACTGTTAGTGGTGTCTTATTTTGAACATTATTCCACTCCATAATATGAACTAAAATATTCATTTTCCATCAACATTTAGCTCATATGTGGCCTCTTTTTCCAATATATAAAGAATCATCCACTTCCGTTAAGACCTTTTCCTTGGGGTATATTACAAATTTGTGACACATATAAAACTGAAAATTATTTTATTTACCATTATCACTAGAATCTATATGAGACACTCTCCATGTTATGAATTCCCTAATCCCAATAACCCAAATCTAGTTCCTACATTATTACACTAGGAAAAGATACATGGAAGCAAATTCTGTAAAACTGAATAGTTTATTAGTCTTGGAATAAGAAATACAAGCAAAAATTTCACAACAATTTGAATACATAAAATAAAAATGTTTTTTCTTTGAGAACACTATTGTCCCCCTTATCATATCCCTGCATATCAATCACAAAACACTTATAAGTATCCTTTGGAAGATAAAACATATCAAAGGGGATAGCTCATAAAATGAGTAAGAGTATGGAATAATTGGAAAATGTTGTGAATAGATACTCATAATCAATATGTAATGGTAAATAAATGAATCACATGCTAATTAATCAATAATTTAGGTATAATATGATATGAATAAATGATGATCAATGGAAGATATATATAAATATCACATGAGTTTGAAATTTATCCATATATATGATAAAAAATAGAAAAATCACCTGGGGGTTAATAAATGATATCATAATTAGGGAACACATAATAATGGATATATGAAACATTTTTGCAAGACATTTTATAAGACTGTTTAAAACGATGGGTAAAACCCTATTGAATTTGTCCAAATTACTTTTCTCAAGAGACCATTAGTGAAATCGAGAGGCTACCTATAACTAGACCCCAGTTGTCCCATAACAAGTCCATTGAATTCTACATATATAAGGGGTGAAGAATAATGAAAAGAAATTTTTACTACAAAGCTAACATAATTTTTTTTAACACATACCCAATCCAATGAACATATTTTTAAACCATCTATAGTAATATCGTGAATGGTAATAAAATTGTACATCCTAATTTAATGTGATTATAAAACATATAAATAATAATAATGACATAAAAATACTAAATATATCAAGTGGATCTAGAGTATAAAAATTGTATATATAATTTATGAATATAAATATCATAATAATTTCATTAAAATCATTTTTGAGTTAGATGATATTATCAATAATAAAAGAATTTTAAAAACTAAATTAGAAAAAAAAATTAAAATAATTTTCTTGTAAAAAATCATTTAATGATATAATGTAATAACAAAAACATTTAGTTATCATGATGAAAAAATTTCCATTCATTCTATACACATTAAATCAAATAATCCTTTCACTTTATTTGGTAAAATCCAAATGTGCATTGTTTCAAAAAACCACGAAAATATTATTTCTATTTTTTCTGTAAAATGTGAAACATAGGTGAACTTTTCATTAATCAATAATTTTTATTATTTGAAAAAAAATATTATTGAAACCATTTTTTTAATGTATTGATTTTTAGGAAATTAAATTTTTACTAAAGGGACAAATAAAGTCATATTTTCTTAAAAACATGTCTCAATACTTTTAGGCACAAAAGAAAATAAAAATGATAATATTACATGAAAATTTGAATGAATAACCAAAATAGAAGAATTTATATTTATTTTACGAAATAAAATTCATAAAATTCTCTTATTAGAGGCTCAAACCAATACAATCTCCAATAATGATGCTACTGTAAAATAAACTCTCACTACTTCGATAACTTCTTAATCATAATCCACATGAATGAAATAAATTAAAATTTAACATTAAATAACATAACTAAAAATAGATTCATGATATATAATATCATAAGAGTATGTTTCTTGACCAAAAAAATTGAATAAAATATAAATATGGCCTATGTCTCACCGAAGAAAAAGTGTGACGAGAAAAACCTTACCTCCTGATTTCCATCATAGTTGTTTCAAAAATATATAAATTTAATTTATGTTTATTATAAATATATTAAATAACCATAATAATATATCTAACACTATATATTATTTACTTGTTTTATTTTATCATATGTTTAAAAACCCATTCTGTTAAAATCACTGTTTCAGGTGATAATTACGTTGTTTTTTATATATCTTTTGGTTTGGTAATTTTAGAACAATTATTTTTATTGTGGTTAAATAATACCAATAAATTTAATAATTATTTATATATCATATATAGTCATTATATAACTATTTATAGTAATTTTTAGAATATAGAGATTGAAAATAGATCACATTGTTCATGAAGACGGTATCTTGTATGTAAACATGGATGTTTTTCCATTTTTTTCTCTAATGTTGGAAATAAAAGAAAATAAATTTAAGTTTTCCCTTAAAAATAGTTTTTATAGATATATATTTATTCTGTGACTAGAATAAAACATTAATATCATCCATGTAAAAATAAAATGCAAATCATTTCACATCACTATGTGGAGTTTGTAGTCCACACAAATGCAGTAACAACATTATAGTTTTCTAATGGATTGTAATATAAGAATTTATATAGGATATCAAATTTTATAAAATTAGGTCATAAATTATACATATATTAATTAAATTTAACTGTATTAAAATCTATGTAATCTATTAGAAAAAGTTATTCACATTGAATCATGAGGTAGTAGTGTGTTGTACACATGAGCAACATTATCATATTCCCCCATATAATGTTATGTAAAAAGGTATATTTTATATAATAATTATATATATATAATTATTTAAAAAAATATCATATAAATATGATAAATACATCATTATATTCGTCCTTTAATGGTCACGATGAAAAATAAATTACATTGATTCATGAGTTGGTAGTCCACCATACACACGATCGACAGATTCATTAACCATATGATGGAAGTGGAGACATTTCTTAGGTATTCCAGTAAAATAATAATATGTATGTATATATTTAATATTTTTGTTATTATATGGTCATATTTCTATATTAATTTACTAGGTGTAAGATGAAATAAAACAAATCTGAATGTTTAAGTATTTTATCACTCCACCAGAGAGACTTTTTTGGTTTATACATAGATCCTCCATAGGAGGGATTCATAATTAAAATAGTTCGTATTTTATGTTGTATGTTAATTAGGGAATATATTTTTTAGGTATTTTTTATTAATTTTTTTTATGTGTTAAGAGGAGAGGATAGGGGGTGGCATTTTATAAGTGTGGGAGAGGAGACACTTGGTATTATTTTAAAGAAAATGTGATACCCATGTTTTACCATTAAACATGCCTCCACAATGAACAATACTCAAACATTATCAATTGTAAGGTATAAATATTCCCTTAAAAGGAGTTTTATACAATATTTAGTTCATTTGTAACCCATATCATCTTATATTAATCCCTTATAAACCATTTTTTTACTTAACCGTGATAATAAATTTTTATTATTTTTATTATTGATTATGGTAAAAAAATAAAGTTAAATTTATGAAATAATATAAATTATTATGATTCCAAATATGTAATCAATTTACCCAAATTTAATTTGTATAATTTTAATTATTTAATTTAAAATAAAAAACACTAACATGTCGAAAGAATGGGTTTTTTTAAAGATAAAAATTCATGTATCAATGACTGTTTATATAATAATTCAATAGAAAAATGAATATTATGGCCTAAATTAGTAAAATTATTAAATAGTTGGCCTTATTTTACATTCAAATAAATGTAAACTACAATATATACATTTAAATATATTTTTTATTTTTTATATTTAAATAAAAAAATTATTTTTCAATATTGGTAAAAAATCTAATATCTTAAGAAAAAATACCGAAATATAATATTACTATGTGTATTTTAAAATTATGTTTATTTTTAAAATAAATTTTTTAAATTTTTTAGATATTAATTTTACATTATGTGTTTAAAGTGCAACAAAATCACTATTTTGTACAATAAAATGTTTAGAAATAATTCCTGTTGATTTATAATGATTCGTATGTTATTTATAATAATAGAATACCATTTAATTTAATTTATTAATTTGTAATCAAAATAAATTCATAATTTAGTTATCCATATTCATACCCTATAAATTAACTGATATATTATAAAGGTTATATTCAACAATAATATTTTAAAAGAGTATCATATTTTGTTAAACCTGGCATTGTGTGTATCTAAAGGTATTAAAGATATAGAATATATTTAAAACTAAATATATCATAATATATAATATTGGAAAAATGTCATATAATCTTTGTGACGTGTTTAATATATTCAGTTGAACATGATGTTATCTTTTTGAATCTATGGGTGTTACATTTTAAACCCCTTACTTAAATTGTATCCTCAGAATTTAAACATGATATCTGTAATAAAGGGTTTGAAATATAAAAAATCATTTTCTTGAAACCCAAAACATAAAAAGGATTAATAAAAAACCCTATTAATAGTAAATAAAGTAATGTACAGTTTTTATCTTTAATGACACATACATCAAAAGAATAAATGTAGAAAACTATATCATAACATATCTAGAACAACACATTACTAGGTTTCCATGTAAGAAATCATTTGTGGGAAGTGATGATATGAACAAAAAACATTAATAAATGTGGAGTGTGATAGATATCATTTATCTAAAATAGTGAATGAAATAGAATAATGAACTACCACAAATCCATTAAACCACGATGAGTGAAAAGACCATTGGTTTATCATAAATGAAGGTAATAGGATAAATATATTTAAATAACCTTTTAAAAGATTTGAGGAATTATTAAACCATATAAACTATGAAAATAATGAAATATACTTATGTGGAATCTGAAATTTTATAATTTATAACATTTCCACTAAAATCACATATTAATCTATAAACAATGTTTTTCATGTTTAATTTTTCATTCATGGAGCACTAAAATTATTTTGAACAAGTCATAACACCCCTAAATGAATGTCAAGAACTTCCTATGATATTTTAGAAAACAATAATTGTTAGAATGAGTTATCAAAAAGCACCCAAATTTCAAATTAATACATTAGATATTTATTCAACCTTCTCCTTTCAAAAATACAGCTAACCATATTCAATGTTAAAAAAATATAGAAGGGTTATCCCTAAATTTCCCAAATCAATATAAATTATTTTTCAAAAAACATTAAAGTGTCTATTAATGACGCATAACAAAAATTCGAATATACTTATCAACATAACGTATTAATTAAAGCATGCATTCTACCAAAAATAAATTTTTTATGATTTTGAATAAATTCAGTATATCTTGTATTTCATTACACTCCAACAATAATAACATAAATTACTAAACATTATTAATGAAAAAATATTATCCCATAAACATCTATTTACTGTTATGATATAAATACTAGTCGTATAATAAGGGTTATACTCCCTAAATCATGTGTTTTACAAAAATAATAAACTTGTCACTATAAGAATTTTATTGGTCAACGATACCGTTCAGAACATGTCTTCAAATCCCTATAGAAGAAATAATTAAGTACAAAATTTATATGTTTTATGATTCTTATCATTGAAAATGACCATATAAAACATAATCATTCAATCCAAATACACATGTAGTTTAATCATTCCACTTTGACCATAATAATAGTATAACATTAACACTGATCCATTAACTCATTTTAAGGTATATTTCCTTGAAACTGAGGGAATTTATTTGTGTAGTTACCCATATCATTAGTGTTTAAATAATGAAAATAAAATGTTTATCTCTTACCCTTGAAATCATTAGCATGGTGGGATTTATCTCCACACTTACAGTTAACTCCCATTCTCATCATGCAAAAAATAGGGTGTTTTTTCAATAATTATTATATTGGGGAAATCCTTGTTTCTCTTCATCCCATTATCCATTTTGTGTTATAACATCCTATTATTCTTTTTTCTTCCCTTTGACGACAGATGTCAATAATTATTTAACTATCATGAAACAACATGACACCATTTCTTTGTACGATAACAATGATTAGTAGACCAGTTCCTGTTATAGGATTGACATAAGCCCATTAATGAAATAAACATTCTAACTCTTTGGATAAAGTTCCTTGATATTGTCTTCATTCATTATCTAATATTTCATTTAAAAAATATGGAATCAAGTATATTAGAATCTAACATTATGAAATATATTGAATCATCCAAAAACTATAGAAAAATTTATCATAAATTGAAAAATTATGACTCGAATAATCTCATAACCATAAACATGGTTTCTTTTGATAGTTTTTCAAATAAAAAAATTAATTATTAATACATAATAATGATTATTAAATATAATTTGAATTAACAAAATAACATCCCCCCATGAGTATCAAACAATGTATATCAAGGCCCATTTTCCTGTATCATGTAATGGGCGAGTCAATTCATACATGCCTTTTCAAATTTATTACTGATATGTATGTTTATTTCAAACCAATATAAACTCGTATTATCCATACAAGGATTTCTTCCTTGGAAAACTACATAATCCATACCGTATAAATACATTTATATGTTATCTTATATGTACAATTATAGTTAAAAAATTTCATTGGATTATATTCAATAATGAATGTTTTTATAAATCTAGTTTCCAAGGATTGTACTAAAATTTATCAAATACCAACTATAGAGAATTGTCCCCATATCCTGGAAGAAGTGTCAAATTTATTACATTTTTATAAGATATAATAAATTATATTATCATTATCCAAATAATTTAATAGTCTTGAAAAAATAGATACATACTTTAATTTATCATACATTTTAATGCATAAATTTAAAAAATTGTTTTATTTGATAATGTTTTTATTCCCATTTTCATGTCCTTGAATATCATCCACAAAACACATAATGGTGTCATAGAAAAAATAAAACATAAAAATATGTGATATCAGATGAGTAGTAATGGTATGTGTACAATATAAAAAATCATGATTAGATAATCATAATTAATATTGAAGGAAAAATAAGTTAAACTCAGTACATTTATATAATAATTTTATCATATATATTTTATAAATAAATGATGATCAAATGAAGCCATATAAAAAAAGAAAAGTATCCCAGAATATTTTATCAAACTGATTAATCAAAATTGAATAAATAAGTGATCTCATAATTAAGGATAGAAAAATTATGGATATATGAAATATATCGTCAACACCATACACAATATAGTTTAGAATTATTGGTTGAAACCAATCTCATTTTCCCAAATTATTTGACCTATAAGACTCGTCTATGCACATCGGGTCTATCAGTATTGTTTCCACATGACTCAATTTATAATTACAAGTCATTACTCATATAAATGGGGTGAAACATAATAAACATAAATATTCATATTAAAAAAACTATCATACATAATGTTAATATATAATATAATCAAATAGACAAAATGGTAATCCATATAGAGTAATACGGTTAATGGTAATAAAATTAGAGATCCACATTCCAAATTATCTTAAAATATCCAATGAAATTTTTAGGAAGGTATAAATACAAAATATACCTAGTTGATCATAATTATAATAAATGGTTTATGTTATTGATGAATAGAATTATCATAATAATTTCAATAAAAACATTTTTCTGTTAAATAACATTTTAAATTTCAAAACATATTTTTGAAAACCACATGTTCATAGAATATTTTGAAAATAATTTATTTTAAAATAATATTTAAAATATAAATTCACCATTAAAAAATATATTGGTCATGATAGAAGTAAATTTCATTCAGGTTCTAAATGATATAACAAAGAATGCTTTCACATTTTGGAGAAAATACCAATGGGAATGATTTGGGAAAATGATACTAAAATTATTTTAAAAATATTTTGTAAAAAATAAATCATTTTATATTTTCATTTAAATAAATAATTTTATAATTTAATTGTTGAGAAACATTATTAGACTACAATGTTTTGGTTGATAAATATTTTCAACCAAAGGGAAAAATTAAGTAAGATTTTATTTAAAACTAATTATCAATGATATAAGATTAAAAATAATTGAAAAATGGAAATATTTTATGAAACATGTCATAAATATCTAGTGGGTAATAAATTATATTATGGTTTTTATTTAAATTTATAATAACTACACCACTGGATACTTAAAAAAATCCTGAATAATGATAAAATTCTGAAATAGACCATTAGCACTTTGTAAAATATTGAATAAAAATCTTAATGAATGAAATAAATTCAAATGAAACATAAAATACCTTTAATAGAAATAGAATAATGATATAACCTATAAAAATGGATAGAATATACACAAGAAAATCCAATAATCTGTGAATATTTCATATGTTGCACGATATTAAAAGTGAGATGAGAAAACCCTTACCTCAAGTCCAATTAATTCACATGTGTTATAAAAACACGTATAATAAATGTAGGTTTCTTTATAAATATATAAAAAAAATCATAATTATATATATCATTCCATATGTGATTTAATTATAGTCATTTATCAACCATTAAATATTATCTTAAATCACAATTTCGGGTGATATTTGATTTATTTTGTCATGTATGTTTTGGTTCGGTAATTTAAGTACTTTTACATAATAATTGTAAGATAATGTTGAAAATTTTATCCATGATATATATATCATAAATTTAAATTATATATTTATTTATTTTGATATATAATCTTTCGATATAGAAAATGAATTACATTGTTCCTTAATATGGCAGGTTGTATGTAAGTTAGAACGTTGTTACCATTTTTTCTTGAGAGATGAAAAAAGAAAAATAAATTTTAATTAAACAATATAGGATCATTTTTATGTTATAAGGAGAATATATATTAAAAATACATCCTTATTAAAATCCATGAAAAAATAAAATGAAAAAAATCACACAAATATGCGGAGGCGGTAGTCAACACATACGCACTAGTGACCTTATTGTTTTCAAACGAATTGTATTGTAGGAAGTTATATGTGATATTTTATTTATATATAATTTTTTGGTTATAAATACCCCATATATTCATTAAATTTATCCCTATGAACTTCCTTGAAAACCATATGTGAGAAACAATTCGAATCACTTTGTTAGGTGGCAGTCCGTCATACACATGGGAAACATTATTTTATTCCCCCATAGAATGGTTTGTAAAAATCTATATGTGATATAATAATAAAAGAAGTATAATTATTTCATAAATATCATATAAATATGTTAAATTCATTATTATATATATATCCTTAAAAGGTGGTGATGGAAAACAAATTACATAGATTCGCAAGGCGGTAGTTTGTCCTTCCCATGATTGAAATTTGTGATTGACTTTTGATGGAAGTGGATTCTGATTTTGGTTGATCCATTTAAGTAATAAAATATATTTTTATCTGTTATAATGGTTGTATTATATTCAAATAGTTTTTTTATTATAATATAGTGGAATAAGAAATAAAATAAATATATTCGTATAATAACATTCCCTCTTATTCATAGTTCCTCTTTAGGTTTATACAGAATGCCTTCTTAAGAGGGATTAATAATAAAAAGAAGGAATATAATATGTGTTAATGGAATTAATTAAGCAATTTTGGTGGGTATTGGATGCGAAAATATGTTTTTCAACTGTGAATAGGAGAGTATAGGGGGTTGCCTTTTTAAAGTGGGGGAGATGACATAATTGATATTTTTCTAAAGAAAATGTGATACCCAAATATTTCTCATTCCATTATCCTAAAAATTAATCATTTTAGACCATATATATTATAACGTATAAATTTGTACAAAAAATTTATGGTGGACAAATTTTAGGCCATTTTATCCATCATCGTTTTAGATTGAACCATGGTAAACCCATCATTTCATGATATTTGATAATGAATTTTTACAAATTTTACTATTCATAATGTTCACACATTAGGTTGAACTTATTTGATAATATAAATTATTATTATTTAAAATATTTCATCTAGTTTTCTATATTCAATTCAATTAATTGGAATGATTTAATTTAAAATTTATCCTACAGATGCGTTGAAAAATAAATGATTTTTTCCAATAAAAACATTTAATTCATTAAAATGTTTTAATATATTTATTCAATATGAAATTGATAAAAGTAAAATATATTATTTAATTTTACAATAATTTAAATAATATTAATTTTAATCTAATTTAGATTAAAATTTATCTTTTTAATTAATTTAAATTAAATATCATTTTAAAAAAATATTCAACATTTAAACTATTAAATAAAAAATTAATAATTTCAGAAAAAACCAAAACAATTCACCAAATGATAATTTCAACATGAATATTTTAAAAGTGATGTTTATGTCATTAATTTTTTTTGAAATTTTTTATAATTAATTTTAAATTTTGCATTGAAAGCACGACTAGACCACATTTTAGAGCAATACAATTTTTAGAATGCATATCATTTTCATTCAAATGACTATTATTTTTTTTATAATAAATATATAACCATTGGATTTGTTTTTTAAAATTATAATCAATAATTTTATAATAATTATTTTTTTTCATATTTCTACCCGCCAACTTAATGGATTGGTTATAATGGTCAGGTTTAAAAAAATAATATTCTAATAATGTATAATGTTTTGTTTAATCAATAACATTAGTGCATAAAAATTTCAAAATGATTTAATTTATTTATAAATAAATATGCTGGATGTGGATATGAGTGTTACATTGTATTCTAATATTATTGTTACATGTCATATACACTATCAATCATGGTGTTCCTCTTTAAGAATATCATGGTGTTACACATCACTTCATTGATGTGTTTGGAAACTCTACAATGATCTAGTGTTGAATCATAACTCATCATAGATAGATTTAAAAATAAAAATATGACTATTTTGTGAGTAATCTTGTTTGGGATCTCATTGCAATTCATATGAAATTTTTTATTGGTAGATTTCCTCATATTTCCTTCCACTAAATATTCTAAAACAACTAAAATTATGTTCTGCATTAATAAAACATAAAATCACATAATTTAGAAAATATGAACTTATGTAATTACTTATAAATTACATGAATTTCATAACCCTTTATTTTAAAGGGTTAAATCTTTGCTATCCATGGTAAATTCCCTATATTAATTTCTAACATTAGAATATATTCATGTCCATCATAATGATCACCTTTCTTAGAGAGATGGTTTCATTGCAATATGAGGGTTGATAAAGAACGAAAGGCTCAAGCTGTAACCATATTTATTGGTGTTGGGGGAATTGGATATCCAGAAACTATGAGAGGTTCGAAATCTCTCTCACAACAACGTTACAACATTGAGGTTTCCTTGTCTTCTGATTTATATAATTTCCTCTCATAAAATAATAGAGGGAGGCTCTTTTTTTTCATTTTCTATTAGACCAAGTCATCCTCGCCCCAACCATTCACTGCCAATTTGCATGTGAAATGGATCTATTGGCATCCCAATGGGCCATGATACAAAATCAATAGTGATATGTCATGTTCTATGCATGTGATGAGGGGAGGGTGAGTGGTTCGAAACAATGTAAGGAATGTGGTGTTGGCATTCAAATATTTTTTTGGAAATGGAACCTCCATATTTGGAGAGACCGAACCCATGCTCACCAAGCAATTATTTTTCACTCAAAAGAAAATGTATCTTACTAATCTAGAGACCGAATCCTTGGTCCTTCATGATTCATTCCATGGGAAATGTACTACTCCTTGGCCCTTATCTTATACTATCAGGAAATTTTGATCCTTTCTAGGAATCAACATTGATGTAAACCACACATAGATTATAGGGGAATAAAGTCATGTATTACATGGCATCTCTGGTAGACCCATTCTCAAACAACAATTTTCTCTTCTCTATAAATTTCATGAAACTAGAGGGTTTCAATTTGATCAGAGTGGAATCTCATTGTCTGCACTAATTTAGAACTCTATAATCCGGTTGTTTTCATGTTTTCTATATTCATTCAATAAAAATATGACTTGGATAGATAGACGTCCTTCATAATAGTTCATAAATTGTTTTTTACTTCTCCAGATTAAAGCCTACGAGAGATTCAAACTAGGATTGAATCAAGGCCTTGTAAATGTGCACTAGGTTATGATATAGTTAATACCCAATCCAATTTTTTTTGAGGTTATTACCCCTAGGTATAAATGTATTATACAGACATAAAATTGTTGTATCTATTCATGGATGTTATTTCATAGAAAAAAATCACTCTATACTTCACCAAAAATATGGAATATATTACCATATATATAATTATCCATAAGATATTTTCTAATGAACTATTTACCTATTACAAAAAAACAAATCTAATTTTCTTGGATAAAAACTATTGAGACCCATGTATTTTACATATATTAATATGTAATTTTTAAAATAAATTTACAATGAACACTTCTTAAAGATAAAGTTTCTTAATTACTGTTGTTGAATATGTATTTAATAAATAAATTTGAAACTAAAAAAGTAATATTTATTTTATTCTCCATAATGAGCTACTAAATCCATTTGAGCTCTAAAATCTTCATTGGATAATCTAGGAAATATATAATCAAATATAGTGATCCAAAATATCCTCGTATGGGATTAAACATGGTAACAAAACTTATCATATGGGTTAAATTCAATAACATGATATCATAAAATAAAAGGATCCTGAATAATATTATAGCTAAATGATATAATGATTAGGGAATCATAAGGTCATGGAAATATTGTAATTTTGGAACAACATAAATCTTGAAATAAATATAAGTAAAGGCTAACTTCAAAGAAAATGTCACATGATGGAATGGGTCCCTTGATGGACTAATATTACCACCTAATCCCATACATTTATTCCCACGATATATAAAAATTATCCAATTCATTAGAGTAAAATATGGGTGCACCGATCACAACATGTTCATTCATATGGAAAGAAATCATACATAAGGCATAAGCATCAGAAAACCCATATAAAGGAAATGGGTTATGTAATCTTGTCTCGTTACAACGCCAAATGTAAAATCATATTTAATTCTATGAAATAATGTTTTAGACAATTATTGTACGTTTAAAGAGAAATATTTAAACTTAGTACATTAAAATTAAGTACGTAGTGAATTTAATACCTAATAATAGTGGAGAAATAAATTTGGAAATATTTTTTTAAGTGGAGTTTTAGTATGAAGGGTTAATGAAACATAAAATAAGGAAAATAAATAATAATTTCTATAAAACAAGAAATTAATTTAAAATGATATACATAATAAAAGTATTTATTTATAACACACATAAGAATAAGAATATTTCATTGAGTTTTATATAAAATGATGAATGTAAACAGAAAAGTTTCATCTGATCGGTTGTCCCTAAGGAATGAAATTGAGAAGGGGGCATTTAAAATAGGTATATCCACATCTTGTAAAGGTAAATTATTCTATTTATATATGAGGTAAATATATAATAAAATTAACAATTAAATATTAATAATAGATTAATAATGTGAGGCAATAGAAAGATTTCATAACTACAACGAAAATTATATTTTTCTAAATATTACTATATAATAGTTTCTAAAATCATTATTTAGATGTAATTAATGATTAAATAATCAAATTTATTTTATATTTACTTAATATGTATTCTTTTACATGTATATTTAATATAGTATAATTAAATTATGTTCATTTAAAAATTTGTTAATGAGATAAAATGATATCTTTCACCATTGGTGTTTATTTCATGGTTCTAAGGTCAAATCAGTTGTGGATAGTTATTATTGTTATTGTCATATGGGACTAAAAAAACATGAGTGAAATAAAATGGAATTAATGATCTAATATTTTTTAAAAGGTCCCATATATTCATATGTATTATGCTATATGGTTGATTCATTTACTAAAAATGTGAATTTAATACATTTAGATCATTTAGGCAGTTTTATCAACCATAATTAACTAGTTTTATTTTATTTAATATTATGAATATATTTTAACAATATAATTTGATGATATATATAATATATATATATATATATATCAATTTAAACCAATTTATGGGACATTAAACATAATATGACGAAGGTAATTGAGGAAAATATACTAATTATCCATAGGGGAGGTGAACTGACATATCATGGATGATGTACACTTTTTTAGAATATGTGGATAATAGAAGTGTTTGGATGATATATATTACATTAAAAAACATTACAAATCTATATGATAATAAATATTTTCTTCCTTGTTGAATGGAATTTTTTAGAGGTTTAGGATGAAGAAAATAAATAAAAGACTCATTCGAGGGTATTATATTTTTCTTTGGATATATCCTCTTGGGGTTCCAATTAAGGATCATGGTTTTTGTAATTTGATGATTCCAAACATTAAATGGATGTGAGGAGATATGTGGAGAGATTTTGGTAGATTTTGGTAACTATCAAAATATTATAAGGCTTGAGGAGAATGGTTGATGTGGGGTGGTATCTATAAATTGGGAAGATGGTTGTTTCTGAATATTATAATAATTAGTTTAATATTTTGGTCCAAGAATACCAATAATGTTTATTATTGTGACTATATAAAGTAAATGGGTCATGTGAGTTAGAAATTAGTGGTCCATATATCACCCATAACTTAATTAAACATGTATTTTACTTCTAATGTTAAATACTGTAATTTAGAGTATTTAACTATTTAAAAGAAATATAAATGTTTAGAAAAATAAAAAAAATGAACCATGCTTTATTTATTTAATGATTCCATGAATTAAAACCATTTTAGAAAAATATATTTCATAAAATGAACTTTTTATTTTCAAAATAAATTCATTATTTATTTGAAAAATTATAACTTTAATATTATGATCAATTTTATAATTGTTAAAAAAATTACTCATCGTCTCATTAAATTATATTATGAATATGATAATTCATAATATTAATTTATAACTTTTTTTTTGAAAATTAAAATTATTTGAAATTATTATATTTTTTATTTAAATGAATATAAAACATTTTTGTTTTACAAAAATATAAATACTCATGTTATCATTTTTAAAACAGTTATTTACTAGTATTACAATATAAATATGTAATATTTTATTTTTACAAGGTAAATAAATATTATTTTACTCTTTCTTAAATAATGATATTACTATAATGGTCGGATTACTATACGAAATGATCATAATTTCATTCCAATGGTCAAATTAAAATTCCAATAGTCATATTTTTAAGGTCAATATTGATTCATTTCATTATAAAAATACCTCACATTTCATTTATTATAAAGGACTAGATACTACCGTAAGAAGGGGGGATGAATCAAGGTTTCAACTTTTTCTATTATTTTTTGGATCATGTTCCCATGTTGGTAGGAACTTTTTTAAAACTGTATGATGTATAGGTGAGGTAATTAAAACACACAGAAGAAAAACACATCCTTTTTTACTTGGATCGCCACTAAGGGATACATCTTAGGAGCACATGCCAACAGGTTGTTCTTCATACTAAATTCAACTAATATTTACTAACTATGAATTACAATGGTTCGGGAATAATCACTCTATCCTGGGCTCACTGCCATCACAAATGTTCAGGGATTGCTCACTGCATCCCTCGGGTCACTCCCGTTCACTCCCCCTGGCTCACTGCATTAGTTGAAGTCCCAATCAGTTTATAGACGTGAAGGCCTCTTCAACAGTTAAACATGGAAGTCTTTGTCTCCTGTTCATCATGATACATTTCTAACATCAGAGTCCTTAACTGTTGTACTTTTTTATTTGGTCTTCTTTTCTTCATGACTAGAATCACAAAATCCTTTGTGATTGTTCATGCAATCGTCACAATTGTACTGCCCCGAATAATTAAAAATCTTCAGTTGGGAACACTCTGTCCTTCTTCTTCTTCTTCTCATCCTTTCATTCTCAATACCAATACAAATGTGTATCAGTATAATTCATTCTTTCTGTGCAGATCTGGTTTTAGTTGAACGTATTGTTTTCATTTTCTTTAAAAAGTACCACGAGTGTCTTAAACACCATTCATGTGTGTGCTGAACAACATCTCTTCGTAATACCGAACTTTTCACGACACTTCCTTCATCGGGAATCCACTAAGAGTGCTAAACCCCTATCAATGGATTGCAGGACCACCCAATTTTTTGCGCACCCTTCTTCGTAGATTGTGCATAAAAATCAAACCTTGCGCGTAATATTACCATTTATCCTGAGAAAGACTTTTCACACATCACTCCTTTTTTTCACATAACTTCTCTTTTTCACACAACCCTTTTTTTCACGCCCCACATCCTCCTTTCATGCACCAATCTATAATTCAATTTATCCATGCATTAGAGCTCAATATTTGTCTATGTGTTGTTACTTTTTTAATGATAGGAGGTCACCTCTTATTTATAGGCGTTTTTTGACCCTGTGCGTAAAACCCATTCTTACGCGTAAAACTATCTATTACATATTTATGTCATGCGCACCTTCCTTTATTTTAACTCAACACCTAGATTTTTCGTACACCTCATGATTTTTCCATTTTTATTATTCTGAAAATAAAGCATCTCTTGTGCATAAAACATCAAAATGGTATTTTTCAGACTTCTAATTTCATGCACGACATGTATTATTCTACGCCCCAACTTCCAATTTTTCAAACATCTAGAATTATTTCGCACAATTCATGCCTTTTTCAATTTTCTCTTTTCTGATCCCAAGGCACCCCTTGCACATGAAACCTCAAACCCATATTTTGTACCCAACTAATAATACGCACACAAGTCTGATGTTCCATCCACATTGCACGAACATTTTGAATTTTTTCATGCACCTAATTCCTTTTCCAATTTTAATTATTTTTTATCTGAGGAACTGCTTGCACAAAAAAATGTAACCAGCTATTTCACGGACAACATTCTTATGTGCAGCCTCTTTTTCCTAACACTCTGCCCAATTTTTCACGCACTACATGCCTTTTTCAAATTTTGGTTTTCTGATCCTAAAAAATCAATTGTGAGTAAAAACCCTCTCGAACATACCAAAGACACTTGTCTTTCATCTTTACATTTCCAGGGCAACATATTTGGAAGTCTCTGGAGAATAGCACCATCTTCAATATATGCTTCGGCCATAACGTTCATGATTCTTTTCTGTGAATTATCTTCTTCAACAACTCTCATTACTTCATCAAATACTCTACAACCGTGATATATTCATTAATAGATCATCTTTAGTATCATCAGAGTTTCCATTGAAAGTACTATAGCGTCCATGTCATCAACCAACAACTTTATTTCCAAAAAGGCTTGCATCATAGGTTCTCTTGACTTATGACATTTGTGAAATACATATTCAACAAAGAATCATCTTAATAAGATACAATGTGAAATTCATGGACTTATCAGAATTCCAAGCAATTCCACACTCTCTTCTTCTACAACCATCACTCTCTACTTCAGGAAAATCATATGATTGTATTCTTCAGTTAAGCACTGGCATGGTTCTCATGAAATCATGAATAATTTCGTGGTGTTCTTTTCAATCATCCTCAAATGGATGATACCTCACCATTCCTCCATTTCATTAGAGTTATTCTTGATCTCTTTCATTTTGATCTTTATTGACAACAATTGACAACGAATACAACCTTATACACAAAGTGGTCCCAACATATCATTCATTAAATTATATTTTATTGCATGGTTATAGATATTTTTTTAATGATGAATGTTTCCTTGTTAAAATTATATTTTATTTATAATGTGTTGTTCATGAGTGATTTTATGATAGTGGGTTATGAAGATCCATATTTTCATATTTTTGTAGTCTTATAATTTTTTATCCCATTACAATATATTCAATTATTATACCCATATTGATTCTATAAATTTAATTTTCAAATGAATTTAATAACTTTCTTTTCGTTCAATCTTGTGGTTTGTGTGCATTATATAAAAATATATTACTAAATATGAGACATTTATATCAAAATATAAATTGAATTGATAAATTCATGGTTGAAACATTATTGTCTATATTTGTGGATTGTAATTGAATTATTTATGATAGTGGTGTCTTGTATATTATTAATTTTTGTGTCGTGATATTAAGTCACTTGTATGTATTTTGGTTTATTATTTATATTATTAATGATATTTTGGAGAGTATCATGATTTGGATGTTTGGAACGATGAAAAATGATGAAATAGGAATGGGTGCTTGGTTTGGGATGATAAGTAACCGTAACTATACAATGGGGGATCATATTTCATGTGGAATATACAATATAAGTCAATTCATTCTACCATGCATGCAATGCAAGGTTTTTCTAGTTGGCTAGTGTGTGGTTAGATTATGGCTATGATAAACCATGAGGTTTTCTCGTACATTGGGTATTTTTATGTTGTGTAGAGTAAGGTCGCACTGTTAGTGCATGATCCACTCACAACTCTTCCTAACCAAGGGTATCATGTCAATAATGGGTCAATTTATTCCCAATGAAAATGTTATTATTGGTTTTTGGTTTTATAAACCATGAGGAAAAATATTCACATTCCTAGAATTCTAAAATTTCCATTTATTTTTATACGCTTGATTGATTTTCCTACTCCTTCCTCCATCATTTAACTCAAATTTTATATAACACCAATAATATAATGTGTCCTTATCTCTTAGTTTACCCTTGGTTATCTTCCATTGAATCAACATAATTTCAGAAGTAAATATCTTATATTTTCTTAATTTCCTTCACCTCTCTTCATCAAATCTACAATTATTTCATGTACTTCATTTATTATAACTCTATATTGTTGTGGTGGTCATGTGTATGACTAATAATGGGAAAATGGATTAATTTGTAGATTTTAGGGTTTATATATATAACTTTCACTATAAAATTATAATTTTTAATTAATGAGATAATAATCTAATGTTTTATTTGAAATTTACATTGCAAAATTACCTTACCCTAGGAATACTTTTGGGGATTTATATTTAAATGGGTTTTTAAAAAATAAAATGATTTGAATAAATTATTGATGTCTAATTTATACTTATTAAATTATTTAACTTATATTTGGATTTGGAAAGGTTAATAGTTTATTTTTATTTCATGTGATATACATTAAATATCTAGTTTTATATCGATAAAGAGTTTGGTTAAAAGATTAATTTTTTATATTTTACTTGAAATTTCATATTATTTCTTGAAACTGAATTTCAATATGAGTAATGTTTTTATCATTGGTAAAACTTTGATTCATAAATTTTTTTTGTTATCTCATTACTTATTTGGGATGTTTTATCTTTCATTGAGAATTTATATTATTTGAATTTTATATTCCTCATGATGTTTACACATTTGATGTTACTATTATTAATAAATTAAGATATTGATTTGTTATAAATGAGAGGAATTGGGTACATTCTAAGATAATTCGGATGAGTACAATACCATAATGGATTAAAACATTGGATAGCGACTCAAATAAATGTCATTCACTTTCTAGGTGATGTTTCCCAATGAGAACAAGATAGTATGTGTAAGAACCCGAACCTTCCTTTTCAGGTATGTTTTCCTTTGCTGGCCATTTTTGAGAAAAAGAAGAGAATCTGGATATTTTGTTAAGCACATGCCATTTACTTTACAAGTACATGTTGTGTACTTTTCCTCTGCTCGAGGCCGTGTGCTGGCCATGTTTGGGACAGTTACACTGGGTGTAGCGATGAGGTGGAGTCCGATTAATACAGCGTACGAAAAAGGGGACTACACGCCTTGTACTCAAGAAGTACACGTCGTGTACTTTTCGTTTTTATTTCATTAATCAGACCGGGGTCGCACCTAATCCCCATTTTCATCTTCTTCTCCGCCTAATTACGTCCAGAGCGACCATGAGGGCCGATTCTTCTCTGATCCACCGATCCTTCACCGGTTGTCCGAATTGAACGACGTCGGGTGCGATAGAATAGCAGCGGTGAGTTCTTGGTTCTTCTTTGCCCATGTTTCCTGATTACTTCTCTTGTGAGAGTTATCTGAGGTTGATTTTTTTAGACGTTTTTACAGATTTAATCTGTTCTAGGCTGATTCACAGGCCGAGGTTTAGGAGTATCGAACACCAAGGATTGAGGTAAGTGTTTTGTTGCCCAATGTTGAATGTCTTTGATTTTTTGGTGCAAAAGTGCCGGATACCCATGTATTGGGTATCTCGGGTTAGGGTTTTGGTCTTGTTTTTTTATCTTCCGTATATTTCCTGTATGCTTGAGGTTATTAGAAGATTAATTATTGATTGTTATCTTGTTTGAGGATCACCCCATGGGTGTTTCCCCTTGTTTTGGTTGTTGATTGCCGCTTGGCATGGTTTACCTACGAGGCAACCCTTTTTTCACATTACTAGTATGCCTATTTACTTGATTACATGTATTTCCTACTGTTTATATGCTTATGGATGAATTTGTAGCTATTAGCCAAGTAGTATCTGAACTTACGTAGGATGCTAACAGTTGATTACGTACGACTAAATTGTTCAGGGCTGAGTAAACATGGTTTGGTAGACTAAAGGGGTAATTGAAGATTAGGGCTTCCCTAGAGAGTCTGTTATGATTAGTATCGATCGCAAGACCTATGGGAATGGGACTTTGTGCTTCCTCGGAGTGTCCTTAGTTACATAGGGAGACTATATGGGGAATTAGACGTATGTGCTTCCTCAGAGAGTCTATATATTTCGTTGCAAGACCACATGGGAATTGATGGTGATAGCTTCCTAGAGTGTTTGTGCCTTTGTAAATTTACTTGACTAGAGTGGTTTTCTAGTAGGAGCCACCCAGAGAGTCAGTGATTTATTTGTTGGTTGGTTGTGACGAGTCCACCAAGCCAAAGAACAAGCTTGGTTTTGTACATCTTGTTGTTTAGGTAAACTGCTGAGTTACCTGTTGTGATTACTTGCTTTCCCTGGGAGTATAGAGCTGTTGCTGGGTTCCTTGGTTGATAGCTAAATGATTGTACTGAACTGATAAATAAATGTGAATGGAGATTTGTAGGATTGTTTAATTTAGTGTATTTCTATTTCTCTGCTGCATTTATTTCCTTTATTGTTTTTATATTACTCACTGGTAGTAGGGCATGGATCACATGGTGATTGCCTACTGGGATTAGTCTGACACCTTGTTTGGGTCCTGCTTTTCATCCCAAACATGTTATATGATTGCCGTCGTGGATAGGGATTGTGGCCTTTCTACTTCAGGTACGTGATTTCTGGTTGGATCTGGAGATCATAGGATCGGTCTTAGGTTTGGGATGCTGGTGGAGTTGCTATTACTTTCGTACTTTGTTTTTAGTTATATTTTAGCAAGTTTTTGTGTTTGCTGCTTTCCTTAGATACATGTACCTACTGCATCATTATCATTATCATTATGTGTTCATTGCTTGCGCTGTTTAGTTTTAGTGTTTGTATATTGTTTTCTGCTTCCTCCATTGACTGTTGTTTTCTTGCCTTGTATACCTTACCAAATGAAGGCTTAGTTTCCACCAATAACATACCAAGGCCCTCGCTGCTAGTCAGAAGCCTCTCTCATTTGGGGAAATGTACCTGATTTCATGTGGAAAACTGGGAACAGGGCACCAGTGGAGGGGCTCCAGATTCGGGTCGTTACAATGTTGTATCAGAGGTGTTCTTTCCTTTTTCTACTGACTTACAATTTATTGACATTAGACAAGTATATGAAGGAATATAGAAAATAGATTCATACACCCTAGTGTGTTCCCACTGGATTCATTTATTCTATTATGAAAATAACGATGGTTTAGTGTGTCTCTGTATTAATTATCAAGAATATAACATGATCATGATCAATAACAAATAACATATACTACGTATTGATGAAATTTTTGATCAATTTTATGCAGCTCAATAATTTACTATGATTTACTATATACAATTTATATATCATAAATAAATGGAAAATTTGGGGGATATACCTAAGGAATAATTTAATACATCTTATAGACACTATGAATTTATAGTGATTTGGTTCAGACATTCTTATACGCCAAAAATATTCGCGGATCTAAGGAATAGAGACTTTAGTTGTTACTTCGATCAGTTTTTGATAGCCCTTGTAGATGGTGTTATTATAAACTATAAAAGAATGCTACATAGATACAATTAATCAATATAATAAATATAAAATACATTAATATCATGAGTTAAATAATAAATCTCACACATAGATTCATAACATAAATATAGAATTGTTTAGTATCTTGAAAATTAGCTATATAAACATATAATTTTTAAAAAATTGAAAATATTCCATAATAATTTTTCTCCTTGGGAGCCTTTTATATATATATTACATGACATAATTATCTTTATCACCTGGTAATTATAAGCATAAGAAATGATTTTTTTTTCATATGTTCAGTTAGGAAAAAACATATCATAACATGGAGGAAAACATAGGGGAGACATAAATATCATAATAAGTGACCATAATCCCATATATGATAATCCTAAAACATGTTACTAAAAAATAACACAATAAAAATATCCTTAATGAATCATAAAAAGATATAATAAGTCTAAAACCACATATTAATAACCATATAACATGTGAACAGGTTATATAGGAGACTGATACATTAAAACTAATGCATAATCAAGAAAACATGGAATTTTACGAAAAGAGAACCCATCTTAGAAATTTTGAATAACATGATATATGAATTAAAATGTGTCACATATATTTACTAAATAATTTATGAGAAACCCAATTATTTCAATACCTATGTGAAGAAGCTCATTATGTCCACATTAGAAATGTGAGAACACCCATCATTTCAGTGCTTCTGTGATCAAACATATTTTTTCCACCCCAGACTATTCCAGGATATATATATAATTAATATAATTAATTAATGCGAGATATGGGACCAAAAGTATAATTTTCCTTAAATACGTGTTATACGTAAAAACAATCATAAAGGTATATTCGTGAATAGATTAAAAAATAATGGGTTTCATAAACATCAAATTTAAAACATTATCATTTTTTAAAAACCCAATGGAATAAATATTTTTTATATAATATGAACATAGCTAACCATAAATACAAATTTAAAATTTTTATGTTTTAATATCATATTAAAAACAATATATTATGATTAAAACATCACATTATGGGAGAAAAACTATGTATGAAAATAGAATTGAAAATATAAAAAATGTCACAAAAACTTTTAATCATTGTTGTAAAGGATGATGTGTAAAATACAATCAGAAAATAATTTTTATAAAGTGAATGATAATATTTTTTGGAAACTATATTATAAATAGTTACATATAAATTTTTATTGAAAATAAATAATGGATCTACAAAAAAATATGAGAGAACGATAAATCATATTATATTTGACTTAATAGAAAACTACTTTTTCCATTTTAAAATACAATTGTTTTAAGAAAAAAGATAATTAAATGGGTAACTAAAAATTTTCTTTTAAATTGATTAGGGGTAATAATAGTCTAATTAGGGAAAAAATTAATTTTATATTTCGAAAATAGGAACATTGGCATGAAGTAGTAACATGTATATAGAAGATAAATCCATGAAAATTAATGGGAATTACTACTAAAATGAATTTTAACAATATAATATAACCATTAATGTATAATAATTTCATAAAAAATTATTTTACTAGAAATTATGGTGGTAATGAAACATATAAACAAAATAGGTTATTATATATCAATATGGGTAGATAATTGTTGAAGAAGAGTGATTATTACGAAAGGACTAGAATTGATTCATTAAAACCCCTTGTAGTCTCTGTAACATTTGAATCAAATCCTCATCAGAGGTATTAATATTAATATAAAATTTTATATAATTAATTACAAGTGCACCGTGGTACAAAATTTTAATGATTTAGTATTTACACTATTGAAAATGAAATATGGTGTATAACTTATACAGATATCATGGAATTCTAATTTTAGACAAAAAACCTAACTATGTTTCCCTTAAAAATCAAATCCACTCTGAGCTATACGTAAATTATTTATATATTAATAAAAAACTTAATATCCATTTTAATTACAAAAAATATTTATTAATTAAAATTATAGTCAGTATCTACATGGGTAATATTTTATATTCTCACATCATGTGTTTATGGGTTTGACCATTTGTCGTAGTTTCATAGGAACTGAATCAATATCAATTTCACTTCTAAATATCAAACTTCATAGGTTTTTAAATTAAATTAAATAATTAATTATAATGATCTATGAAATGTAGACATCCAATCATTAGAACTGTAATTTTTATCCTAGAATTTAAAATTGATAATAAATATTGTTTTTGTGATTTTTAACTTAGGAAGTATTTTTTCTGAATAAATTTTCTAAACCAATAGAACTTATGATAATCGTTTGTTGAGAATATCATTAATATGTTTTTAAATTAATCCTACAATAAAATTAATGGTATCACAAATGTAATATATATCATATTAAACCATTCTTATGACTATAAATTTAAGGAAAAAAGAAAAGAAATAAAATAAAAATCAACCATCTGATGGTGACGGTAGTCCACGCATAATCATGGTTGAAAATATCATTTAACATAGAATTAGTAAAATGAGTAACACTATTTATAAAATAAGAAAATAAAATATCACATATATATCATAATTAAATTTTAATTTATATTATAGGTCCATCATTTTTTGTGGGGTTGGGAAATGAAAAATGTTGTTTTGGGGAGGTGGTATTTTTTACAACACGCAATTCAACTTTTCATTTATATTAATGGAAGAAGAGAGGGTTTTGAATTATTATAAGATAATTTTAACAAAACTATAGTTTAATATTTATATTTATGTTATCATTTTTCAATGGTGAAATGAAATTTCAAGAACAATAAAATAACATAAGGTAATATAAATGATAAAGAGAGGATATAGTATTATAGATCACTTCATGAACTATATCAATTGAAAAGGGGATAAAATTTCAAGTGATGGTATTTTCAGAATAAAAATACATTATTAGAGAGTTTAGGTGTTCATAATATAGTGTTTTATGTAATTTGGTCCAAAATTAAGTGGTTTTTGTTTGAGGGGAAGTGAGGAGATGAGATCTAGTTTTTATGTGAAATATGAGTGACATTTTTATAAATACTCATAGAATTTAAATTATGGGAAGTCATTATTATTGAATATTTCACCAAAGATGAAAAATAAATGATTTTATTGGATATAATGATGATCCAAACTTCCAAAATTCATCTAAAAACGTGTCTTAAACATGATATGACATTTATAATCAAGGTTAGCGACTTTTACCATTTTACTTTTCACAACTGTAAGGAGTATTTACCAACGTAATTCATACTTCAATCACAAAAATAAAATATCTCTTATTTTATAATTTATAACTAATTATTAAAAAGTTTATAACCATTGTTTATTCAATTTTATAACATATAAACAAATTAATTTTAAATTGCTAAATGTGTATTGTTTTAAAAATTATTTTATTTTAAAAATATAGTTTAAATTATAAAATGTAAAATATGAGATTATAAATCCAAAAATATTTTCTAAAATTATAAATTCACTGATATTATATGTAATTTAAATTAGAAAAGTTTTATAAAACATTACAATTTATATTTATATACTTACAATTTCCTAAAATTATATTATTTGTAAAAATTGTATTTCACAATATTCATCTCAAAATCGGAATTTTTAGAAATAATGTAAAAACAAAATCATAAGATAATGTAGCCCTGATAAATCAGAAAATTATATTAATTTTCTAAAAATCACAACCATTTTTTTATTTTTTTATTATAAACAAAAAATGTAACCAAAAAACAGTTTTTATAAAAACCAAACATTTGGTATCAAAACTATATTTTTTATTAATAATTAATTACTATATAGGTAATATATCATGTTCTTATTCAATAAAAATTAACTTATTTTCTTGAAAAAATTACCATTTTCTAAAAAATAATGTTTTAATGAAAATATATAATAATAAAAATTACGTTTCAAAAATAATATAAATTCACAGTATATCTATACATACAAATATCTCATTACATTTTGTTATACTAATAATTTCTAATTACATACCAACTTATGATCTCTCTGTATAAATTAAGAATTAGACAACCTATGGTTTTAGTAGTTAGTGGTGGTTCAACTAGCATGGAATTTGTGGAAATCTCCTTGCACTTCAAAATTTTCCCATATATGTTCTTTTGTCAAACTATAATTTCTTGAGTTCGGCCTAGTCATGGTCAAGGGATGAAAATAGTGGAGATACCTCCATTTAGAGTTAAAAAAATGGGGATCAATAGGAATAAATTCAATTATGGGGGACATCTATTTATTGTATATTTATTGATTTTATGATATGGTTACTTAATTTTATACTTGCTAATTTAACAGATGTGTTTTAATGGAAATATTTTATATTTTAATATATCATGTTTTTTCATTTTATTGGTTTTTCATGTGAAACACTATGTTAACATTATATTTATTTTAGGATAATATATTGGGAGAAATTTGGTTATTGTATTCTCCCCCATTTAAATAAATTGCATCCTCACAATTTAAATTATTACATACATATAATGATATCTAAGGGTATTTTTACGAAAACTATTGATTTAATTTTATAATGAGGTATAAATTATATATATTTACTTATCATCCTTGGTTTTATGACATTGACTTAGTTAAAGTCTAATATATCAACACATAAGGAATCGTAACATTAGTGGAGCCTTTGGATTATCATTTTCCCATGTCATAATGATAACATAACTATTTTTTTAATGGGAATGTTTCATTATTGATGAAACCCTCCTCCAGAAATAAATAATGTTCTAGTCCATATTAAGGAAATTTATATAGTACATCTTCCCAAAATTTCAACATCGTGAAAATTTAACATTATTTCTTTGACCAACATCATCAATAAATCTTTAATGAGACGTTATTTTTCACTTATTTGGTGTGCTTGGGACTTTTACAATGTTCACATTATTGATCATATTTAATGGTTGTTTTTCTAAATTAACATGGTTACTTATTCTATCTCACATTCTTAAAAAAGTTTTATTGAATTATTATTCACATTCTCCTTCGCTCTAATGGTTCCATCTACTTCAATCCATTAATAAAACCAAAATGGTTTACATGTGTGAAAAAATTAACAATATGGGTGAATGATCAAAATCATAAATGTATATTAAACCTTAAAATACGTTATTGTAACATTATCACATTTTCCTAATTTCCATTAATAAACCTTAATAAATCATAGCTTGTAATCCATTACATTATGTTGGGATATATTAATATTCTCAAAAAACCCCTTAAAATTAACCAAAAATAAATTAATTCATATTTGTTTATAAATAACATATCATTATCCAAATCATATTCCAAGTGAGTATCAAACCATGTCTATAGTCATTCCCCTTTGTCACGCATGGGGAGACTATTAACTTAATCACAAAAATGACTTTTCCAGCGTTATTAACCCTCAAAACACTTTTTCTAGAGCTTGTATCCACTTTTTGTATTTATAAATTGATTTAATTTTATTGTAACCATCTACTCAATACATTACTAAAATTTCATGATTTCATTCTATACATAGTCTCATGTCAACTGATTTCACTGTGGTTTTCTAAGCACATTACCAAAGGTAACTAAAATAATCTCAAAAAATATGTAAATCCTACTATGATACCGACTATAAAAATTACATGTAAATAATGATATTAAAAATACATTATTATCCAGATTTATATGATACACTCCACACATAATTATATAACCTAAATAAAAAATATTTATTTTTCATAGGGATATTTATATAAACATTATATTTTATAATGCTTGAAAACATTTCACATTAATTGTTCTCCTTATACCCTTTTCTAGATATCTCATATCATATGATTATTTTCATAAAATAGGGATTTTAAATATATTCATAGGTTGATATTATATTCTCATTAAGGAAAAAACAGATCATAACATGAATGATAACATGATAGAGTTATAAATATCATAATAAAAGATCATAAGACCATAAATGAAAGTAAAAAAACAATTTAAAGAAACAAAAGATCCTAGAATTACCATCATTGAAACATAAAATAAATAAATTTTCTCAAAACACATCCAAATTACCATATAACATGTGAGAATTATATAAAAGTTTACAACACATTAAATGAAGTCATAATCATAAAAACATAGTATTTCATGGAAGTTAAATGCATCTAAAAAAATTTAATACCTCAATAATAAAATAAAATATTTCCTGAGAATAACAATTATAAAAATGTCTCTTTAAATAAATTCATTATTTCCATACCTGAAATGTAAGAAAACATATCATTATCGTACCCATGATGAACAAACTCATAATGTACACACATGTCTATGTCATGAGATATAATATTAATCATGTCCATTGGAGAGAAATATATTGCCCCAACCATCATTATTCATATATATATTCAGGACACTTAAAATCAATCATAATCATATCATAATTAAACTGTTGAAAAATAATTGGTTTCAGGAAATTACAATTGGAAATAACATATCTTTAATAAATAACCCATTTAAATATAATTAATTTTCAGAAAAGCATATCTAATGTTATCATGTATATAAAAATCACATTTTATAAATGGAATTATAATATAAAAACAAATAATGTATGATTAAAACATCACTTTATGAGATCTAAACATTAGTGGAAAATAGGGGTAAAAATAAATAAAATTAGCAGAACATTTTAAATACTCTTATAAAAGATTAATTGTAAATTACATGTGAAAATAAAATTATGATAAGGGAAATAGAATACCTTTTTATTATTTAAAAATATTAAAAACACATTTTCCTTAAATTTTGAAAACCCTATATTTAAAAACACAAATATTTAATAGTTTAAATAACCATTTTATTGAAATTAATTTATCGTAATAAATGGATCATTTAAGATAAAAACAAAATCTATTTCTACAGGGGAAATTTGAACAATTTCAATAATTAAAAAAAAGGATATCGATAGAAATTCCATAAAAATAATAGGAATTATTCCTATAAAAATATTTTTTGTTTGATAACATATTTATTAAAGAATAATATATCGTTGTGAGAAATATTTTCCCTCATTTATGAAAGTTTAAATTCAACATTACATTATCATAGATTATCATAGATTATCATAGATAAATCATGAAAGGCAATAGTCCAATAATAGTGATTATAAACCACTGAAATGTTTTTTGTCCGGGAATTGCCTTGTATACTTTATAACATTTTACCCAAAGCCCCATGATAGGTATAAATTTCAATAAAATATTTGGTATAATGAATATAATATTATCCTGAAACAAAATTATGGTTTTAAATTATTAAAAAAATCCGAAAGGAAACATGGTGTATAGCTTAATCATGTGTTAAGGGATTAGAATTTGGGACAAATAAATGATTAACATCATTACATGAATATTTCAATGCACTCTAATATCATATAAATAAGAGAAATTATTCCTTTAATGAATAACTTTAGAACTATATCAATACATAATGTTATTTATAATTTACATTTATAATCATTATCTATAATTATATTAGTATGATTTCTCTTATTTTACCACATAGAGTGTTTATAATTTTAATAATTTGTAGTAGTATCATATGAGATGTGTCATCATTAAATACAAGTCCAAACATCATTATTCCATATTAATTAAATTAAATATATTTTTTACATATTATTATTTATTAAGTTTAAATTTTCCTATCATGACCACATTAGACTTTTTCCTATAAGATGAAATTGGCAGCAATCATTTTTCTGTGACTTTTAACCTAGATAGGATGATTTCATTACATATGAGTTAAATAAAGATTTATCCATTAGAGAAGAAAATTTTATTAACATATTTATATCATATTATACTATTAATTATGTTTTCATAATAATATATTACATAATATCATAGAATTGTTCATGCAGGTGGTCAAATGGACCCAATTATGTATAAACCATAATTATTAATGAATATAAGTTGAATTAGTTATAATATCATTATCATAATATCATAATTATATCATTTATTTTCTAATATTATGATATATATAAACTCTATGTTTTGATGAAAAATAATTAATGGATATTAAAAAATACATGATTTGAATTATAGAATTTTCTCTTAGTACACTTGATTAAAAAGGTAAAATTTACGATAATAATTTTTTTATTCTATCATTAATATTTTATTAATTAATTCCTACCATAACAATAATTATATAAAAAATATAATTTTATTCATTAAAAAATTATCATTACCAACTATGTATTTTAGTGATTAAAATAAAAATGAAAATCAATCATTCCATAGTGGTTGTAGTACACACATATATAGTGTTGTTGATTTGATTTTTCATAGAATGAGGGAAATAATAATAAGTTTTATCATTTTTGAATAAAAAAAATATATCTTAAAAATAATATATATATATATATATATTATATTCCCTATTATTAAAAACATTTTATAGTTGTAATGGAAAATAATAAACATTGTGTCATAGAGGAGTTGGCCCACACAACACACATTCACATATTCATTTTTCATAAGAGAATGGGGTGTTTAATGATTTTAACATCATTATAATATCATAACAATATAATATTTATTATAATTTAATGATTGTAATATGTTAAAAGTATTGTTCAGTAATAATAAAAAAACTTTATGAAATAGAAACGAGAGAGAGTTTAGAAACATATACGTCAATTCATGAACCATTCCCTATAAAAATTTGATTAAACCTTCAAGGAATAGTCTTTTGACCATAGAAGAACATAATTTAGGTTTCTAGGAGTGATCTAGAGACAGTTGTCAAAAGGATAAGTTTATATTAAGAGGTTATGGTGTGAGGTAAATTATAGAGAAGATATTCCTTTTTATAAATTTTAAGGAGAAATATTTTTCTAAATAACAATATCTTTTAAATTATGGGAAGTGAATATCTAGTAAAGTGGATGAAAATTTGAGAAATAATGGATTCTAGATGATATAAATTCATTCCATACCCCCAAATTTAATGTATAAACAAGTTTTAAACATGTTATTCTCTTTAAATACAAGGTTTCCCACTTTTACTAGTATATATTTCACCACAATTACTAGTATCTAACTAGGTAATTAATCATTTAAGACAAAAAATAAAGTGGTGATAATTTTATAATTTATAAAAAATGATTCCATATTTGAAATCTATTTTGTTTGTTTCAAATTTTATATATGTTACTAATAACAATTAATGCACTAAATATATAATGTATTAAATTTATTATGAAAAATACATCTTAAATTCAAAAATGTCAAATATAGTTAAATAAATTTAAAAAAAACATAAATTATACATTTAATTATATAAAATATATGTAGTCAATGAAAAACGATTCATAGTTTTAAATTCATAATTTTATACTTATAATGTAACAATGACAGGTTATTTTAAATCAATATTTTCCTATATTAACCTACATTAAATATTTTCTTAAACATTTCAAAAATATATCATAACATCATATTCCCAAGAGAAATTAATTTTGTTAATTTTTAAAAATTCACTCCCTAAACTCATAAATTTTATATTTAATTAAAATCATTAACAGTATCAAAATATATGTTTTTATATTTTTTTTGGTATTTTTCCTATAATATATATATATATATATATTAATAATTAATATAATGTTAATATAACATGAAATTAATAATTAAAAATATACATAGTTCCTTCAAATATAATTCCAATTTCTAAAAAATTACAATAATAAGCATTATCAAAATTTAGATGTAATAACATCTCAAAAATTATATAAATTGACGATATATCAATAAATATAAATATTTTATCACATTGGTATATATTATTATTTTACACTTATGTAACCCCTTAGGATCTATATGTAAGACCTAAGAATCAAATAAGCTCTGGATTCAGTTTCAGGTGGTAGTTCAGATAGTATGGATCTTGTATAAATCTACAATATCCTTATATTCTCTATTGTATGATTTCTATCAAATAACAATTTCATGATTTTTTCCAAATACTAATAAAGGAAAAACCCTAATGAAGCTACCACCCATATGAATTTAGATATTTTGGCTTCATAAGAAAGAAATATGATTCCTGATACAATTTTGTCTTTCATTTTTTTGGATTTTTTATATGATTACTTCGATTATACCAGATACTATAATGTCTAATTATTTACAGTCAAATTTAATATTTAAAATGTATCATGTTTTTTCATTTTATATTTGGTTTTCATGTATATCATTTTATTAGAAAAATTTTTACTTACGATTAATATATATTTAAATCATAGGTCGTTCCAATAAAAATGCTCTTATTATTATTTGTTCAATTTTCAGGAGGAAATATAAATAATATAGAATGTTTATCATATGAGTTTATGGCTAATGAAATTTCTATTTTTGGTTATTTAATTACAAGTGAGGTTATATCTATGGATCCTTCAAATATAAGGGTCATTGAGGAAAGTCTGATACCAACAATAGTGATTATGTTTAATTTTTTAGATTGGATAGATATTATCAACTAATTGTGAAGAAATTATCATAGATATCAAATACACTATCTATGTTCACGTGTACGGGATCCACGTTCCTTTGGAAAAATAGATGGGAAGAAAATTTTAAGGAATTGATGATAATGTTAGTCAGTGAACCTATGCAAACACTATATTGTAGTAGAGAATGGTTTGAGATATAAAATTATTTATAAAAGAATTTATTGGGATGTGCTCAATTGGAAAATATCATAGTGTTGTCATATTTCTGATTCTAATTGGTGGTTCATGAGATCAATTACCAAAAATGTGATTTGAAGTTATCACCAATAATTCTATATTGAAAAAATGGGGCCATATTCATTATGGTGAAAGGTGTGATATATATAATGACCATAAAATCTTAATTTATATATTCATATATAAGAATTTTAATATGAACCAAATTATATATTTATATTTGATTAAAAATTATTAATATTCAACACCTTAACACTCTATTATGGATAAAAATGTGGTATGTATGAATGATCTAGTTATCTTATACATGATATGTAATAAAAGAGATATAATACTCATATATATAAAAAGGATAGACAATTTATTCAGGAATGATGGGTAGAAAAACTATCATAATAAAATTAATTCTTAATAATCTATCCATGTGATGATTAAATAATTTAAAAAGGAATATAAGAAGGTATAAAAAAGTAATGAATGTTTAGGAACTCAACCTTGACCATCGTGGACTGATAAAGCATAAGACACAAATATGTATTCCAAGAATTCCATAATTAAAAGTTATATTTGAAAAATATAGTAGATATTTATTCTATATCCATCATAAAATAATAAATATGTAATTACATCTCAAATTCTATTTTTAGAGAGAAAAAATGAAAAGGGGTATTATAGAGTATGTATGTCGATGCCTAGTATTCAAAAAGTTAGGCGTTAATGATATACTTCTAAGGAGATGATGCAACCATTATCCATATCCTTATAGAAGTGTAAAAACATCCCTATGATTTCCTCATAATATTCCCCAAGACATATATGGGTCATAACACCATTTGTGTTGTAGTTGAATTCCTTATAAATTCAAATAATTTCATATTTATTAAATAAGATTTATTACTTGACTAACATATATGATATAAATTAAATATGTAGTATGATTTCATGGATTTCCAATTTAAACTGTATCAGATAGATGTGTATCATTGACTAATATTTTATAGTTAATTCTCTAGTTATCACTCAATAAGATGTTAAACTTTACTACTATATGTTATCCTGAGATATATGGTTTTTCAGAGAGGACATTCACACCCTACATGATATTCTTAGAGTATTATTGTTGTATTTAAAAAACAATGTGATAAGAATATTCCTATAGTTAATTTTGTTTATACAATATATTTCTTTTGAGAATTTATAGGGCTCCATATTAATCCCATTATAGAAATACTTGAATAATTCTAATATTCATATATAAAGTTGGAGAATGTACTCTATTTGTTCATGAGATTACTAGAGAAATGGAAGATTAGGATAAAACCATTTAACAATACATTAAGGATTCTTTGAGACAAAAAACTTATTATATAGATAATCATAAATGTGTTTAGATTCCATGTTAGTTATAAGGTATTCCAACAAATATATCATAGGAAATGGGATACAATATTTGGAATGAAGAGGATGTTAAACCATATATACATTGGTATATTTGTGAATCATAATCATATTGGGATAGAATATTGTTATATATACCCACCTAAATAAATTTTACATGTTCATGATTTCTTATACATATATTTTGATTAATTAAATACATGATCATTTAGATGTATTGAACTCATAGGTTGTGCAGTTAGAACATTATCTATCTCATCAGGAAAGACCAGTGTTGATTCCTGATTTAAAAGATATGGTTATATGAACTATATTCACCAACACAATTAATTTTTTACAAAATAATCATATGTTTTGGTATGTTACATAGGAACCTAATCATGTAATGAAGCGAATATATCAAAATTTTCTTTCATTATATTAATATAATTTTAGGTAGAAATTATTTGAAATGGATATAATGTTACACACATTGATTCTAGAATATATTTTCATCTTAAATAAATATGATAGATTGTGATAGATTGTGATACACACAACACCAAACCTCGTAGAAAAATGAAATACATAATAAAAATGAAAGTAAATAAATTTTTAAATAAAATAAAAATTGTCTCATTATATTTTACAAAACGCTAGTGATTATATTAAAACTATTTTGAACAGGATTTTAAAATAATTTTTTATATATATAATAAAATACATTTAGCAAATGATTTCAATAAATTTTTTAAAAAAATATATAATACATTAATGAAATCCATGTAATGGTTAATCAATGAAATGAATGACTTGTCAAATAATGTTTCTCAAATTGAATATATTATTTACACACATTATTATTTATTTATTTATTTAAAAGAATTTATCTTATAATTGGTATTATATTGAATTTCTACTATTACTTATTAATCAAAAAAATTAAGGATCATTTATAAAATTATTATATATTCCTTATAAATACTGATAAAATAATTTTAATATAAAATGAGAAGTTTTTCTAAAAACTATTTTTATGTGGGAAAAGTATTTTAACATTATTAAACTAAATTATTCATTATTCATCAATGATTTATAATAAATACAAAGAAAAAATATTCAATAAAATAATTTAACATTCATTTACAAGTTTTAATATTTATGGAAATAGAATAAAATCATTTTCGTACTAAATGAATCATTTTTTTCTAAAATGGTATGCATGCATGTTTTTTGTGATTATTTTAATTAAATTATTTCAAATTTAGAAAATAAATTTGATTAAATGGATTTAATATTTTCAATCAGTATTATTAAATATTAATGTAAGTATAAGTTCTATTTTTGTTCCTAAAAATAAGTTACATTGGTAAAAATGTAGTCATTGTCGTTAATGCTAAATGTGGGAATTTGTTAAGCTAAGGGATAAGGAAACAAATATAACTAAATCTTGAATAATTATTTTTTATGAATAAATTTAGTAATTAAATAATATTATATTTGATTATTTTTTGATCCATTTCCACATTTATTTTATAATGAAATTTATTATATGTAAAATCTATTAAGATTTACAAGGGTTACACTTGAAACACTTATAAATGGTAACCTTATCTCACCACATAGTCAGGAACATTAATGAAAATATCACAACTAATATCTACAAAAAAATTCAAATATCTTCTACCCATTTCCTAGATGTATTTTCTCATAAAAAAGAATATCTCATAAATACCTGAAAAATATAATAGAGGGTTTCAATGGAAGATGGAATTAACCAAACCAAGTCCTTTAAAAATTATTTATTCCTACACCTATACTAAATAATCTATAACCACCAAAAATAATATATTATTTATATTTATTATACATAAATTTTATTATTTTAATGTAAATTTTTTTTATCTAAATTCATTCAATCTAATGTAAAATGAAAAACTTTCTAATGCGTACGTCCAGAGTACCTCATCCAAAAAGAGATGTATTTAATGTTTAATCAATATCTCTTATTAAGGGTTATATATATATATATATTTAACATATATTTATATATATATATATATATATATATATTATACTAAATAATTATAAATATCAAAAAAATTAACAAATATATAATTTTATTCACTGACAACTTTTGGAAAATGGAAACATCACTCTTGTGTATGTGAAGACTACCACCTTCATGAACGACATATATAATTTTTCGTAACCACCATACATGGATGGGTATGAAATATATGTAATAAATGAATATAATATTTATGAAATGATTAAGGTTATATAACCATGAACAATTCTCATGAACCAAAACTATTAAACCAAAACATAGATGGAAACCATAATAGTTAACACCAAAATACTGAATTTAACATAGAATTAGTAATAAATATATAATAATGAATTATAAATTAATCATATCAAAAAATATAAAAAAATTTGTTCTAATATTTATTTAGAATAAATTTAAATGTGTTAAAAAATGGTTAAGATAATTTTTAACAAATAATAAGATGGAGTTAAGGGTTCATGTTATATATTACATTTAATCAAGCTTATTTAATTTTAAATTTACTTTGGATAAATTTTTTGACCTATCTCTCATAAAAATATACAATTTTATTGTCATGTTATTAATTTTTGGGTAGAAAAGAATTATTATTATTTAATTAAAGTTTGGTTAAATTACCCAGTAAAATATTTTATAAAATAAAACAACCACATCTGTTCTTTTTAGGCCCTAAACATTTTTCTTCCAAGTATTTGTCCCTTATTTTGATTCAAAAACATAACTCTATTGACACAAACAATGTATTATTGTTATTTTAAAAAAATGTATGTAATTTATATTTTTGGATGATATAATTTCGATGTTTTTATTACTTGTTATTTTAACGTTCTTTGAAAAGGTGTGAAAATATTTCTATTACTATTATCATTTTTACCACATTTTCAACATCATGACTGTGATTAATTATCAATATTTTCATACATTTTTTCATGGGGATCCCATTAAAATTTTATTCCCATTATTATACATATATTTAAAAGTTACATAAAAAAGTACATTTCTTATTCATTTCAATGAATATTTGTAAATACATTACAATGGTATATTTGATCGTTTTTAATAACAAGTAATTATAATTATGCTTCATTATCGATATTCCCTAATGATACCATCCACATTATTTGATTTGATTTATTATGATGATGTTTTGAGGAATGTTTCGCAACACTTTTTTGTTTTCCATTGGATAATTAATCTTGGAATTAATGATAAATTGTCTTTTGTTCTAATAGAGTACATATGAATGTTTTATTATTATCTGATAGGTGGGTATATTATATAACAATAACGCATTAGGAAAAGGTTTATATCTCTTGATCTCAAATGATATTGTATTTTTTATCCAATTCCCAAGACGTTACATTGGTAGTTAACCCATACCCAAGAATGTACATGATTTTCTACCCCCAGACTACTATGTAATAAATGTGTTGGTGAGTAACTCTGAAATATGATTTTTATGCTTTTAATTATGATAAATTTAGGTAACCTATTCATAATACTAGTTTATTCTCTAATAGTTGATGATTATTTTATTTTATTAACTTTTATGACTCATGTCCTGTGTTATGATGATTTTTTATTCCATGAATTATTTTTCCTAATTTCTGTCATTTGGTTTGAACATTATGTACATTATATCTATATACCCTTTTTTATGACCTGGCCTTAATCACATCATATTGTAGTGATTGTGACTTGAAGTCTTATTTTTATAATCTTGCTGATATTTTTGGTTAATATTTGTATTGAATTTGGACCAACTCTTATATTGTGAGCCCATATTTTACAAATAGGGCACTTCAACGTAGTATCCATTTTTTAAAAACAAAAAAAACACAAAAAATAAGTTTTATTTTCCTGATATATCTTCAACATTTTCATATCAACCTCTCATTGTCCCTACTCATCCTTATTCAATGTGAATGATATTTTTTTTTATCTTGGGATGAATATAAATAGCACAATATGGGACATAAAAAGAGGAAATCTATTTGTTTAGTGAAAATTGATATACCATGAAATACATAACATTATCAAATATTATTTTATTAAATTAAATAATTCATTTTTACATGTAAACATAATCACTTTTATATTGAATAAAATCATTAAAACCCATATCCAGAAAAATAAAACACTTTTTGGATGCATAGATAATGAAATTCAAAAAGCCCATTCAATAAACAATAATTTTGAATAACAACCCTGAAACATTCTAAAAGAATGATTACCCAATTTATTTTTTAAAAATATTAGGGATTATCTATTGTATAATATATATTTGGCTCACCTATGAGCTATAATGTGGCTCAACCACTCGCATAGCTATATCATGATCACCCATTATAATGATCTATAATGGGTGTTTACGAAACATTATCTAGGGCCCTACCTATAGGTTGGAATGATGCATGTATGCACTATCATGTGATATCCCCACATTCTCAAATTCTATAGGAGGTAGGAATAAATCACTTTCACCGACGATATATGATTCTTTATCGAAACATGATGATGGGATATGATTTCATCACTCCATGAATTCATTATTGGAGATGATTGCCTAGTCCATGTCTAACACATAGAGTAATGTGATGCACAAGGAATTCATTTTCATTCCATTCACATTGTGGAATCTGGTTAATTACACTTCTTCTATCATAATATTCCATTTTCCTCATGATAGTGAAGAAACATTCAGTTAGAAGAGTAGTCACGTTCGGCATTACTGGGTATGTTTGTACAATTAGTGCAATGGTCACCAATATTTTTCCTATTAAAATATAATATCTTATGAGGCTTCATTAGGTGTGGATCTCTAGGAATCATACATTTATCTTGAGGTATTTAATACATATGTGTAAGTATTTCATGTATTTTTACCACAATCATACCCAACATATTAATGTTGTGGATATTTTGTGTAAGATCAAAAATGAAACATCCCATGGAGATGGATTGAGAAGTTTAATTGATAAGGATCAGGGCATTAGTTTAACATCATGTAGAGTGTTTCTTAGGGTTAATGTATTGTGGTGACAGTTTTAATGGATCATAATGCCTCATGGAAGAAGATATTTGGGGAATGTCCCAAAGAGGGGAGATTTCACACTTTGATGAATGGATCACAATTCCCTATGGTGGAGGATACGGGACGAGTGGATCTTAATGAACCATGGATGCATATCCGAGAGGTGTCACCGTAGGATATAAGAAATCACTGATTTATGGATTACTCATGGATGGATCAGAATTTCCCTTGAGATTTATCAAGTAGGTTGATCTTAATGACCCTTGACAAGAATCTGATGTTGTCAAAAAAATCGTCATAGTGGAAGATCTCAAAGGTGCATCTATGGGAGGTATGACGTCACACCTATAAGGATTATTAGTGGAGAAGAATTCCACATGGAGTTAGATCTCCAGATGAATGGTTATAATTCCCCATGAGAAAGATCTGAGTGGTTAATCAGAATAACACATAAGGTGGACAATAGGATATGGATCAAAATTCAACTTGAGGAAGATCTAGGAGGTGTTTCCATAAGAGGGAAGATATCACACCCAGAATGCATACCAGTGGATCCGAATTCCAGGCGCATGCATATCTAGAGTTGATTAAAATTCCCTTTGAGGTGGATTATATATTTTTTCCTTGGAGGAAAATAAATGAGTTTATAATAGCTTTTATTGAATCTTGGGGAGGCATCAAACACACACTATTTAGAAGTCAAGGATCAAAACCCATGTATTTTGACTCCTTAGTATAAGGTTATGTTACAAAACAGATCCATACTGTTTACTATCCTTCGATAAGTATGCTCATGTCGATAATAGAGCATTAACGAGGGATGGAGGGTGGATTGTGCACACAAGCTTCACATTTTAGGTGGATTTATCTTGGTTGGAATTGTGTGGGATCATTTATTGGGCTTCACAATTGTTAGTAGGAGTAGTGATGAGGTGTATGGGGATTATACATAGAATCTACCTAAAAGATATCATTCCATGCGATTAGTACATAGAGAATCTAGTGGGTTTGATAAATGGGGGTCATCTCAGGACTCTCATTCATAGAGAATACTATGATTTTTATATTGGGTAAGGCTAAATTTTTACATCACATTCTAAGGACATTGTTATTCTATTTAATGTAATTTGACTTAGACATGTAACATGGATTATTTACAATATGAATCTTGGACATGGGTGTATTTACATCATTACACTTGGACTTTTGTGACCTCCAATACTACACATATGGAAGAGGTGTGGCATTGGAACTACCATAGAGGAGTAGTCCATCATGGGGTTGACATTTTTGGATCCACATGACTGATGTTAGAATCCTTATTATTAGGAGTATCATTCATTAGAATACCTATTCATAGGACTAGTAGATAAAAAAATTGATGAACTATAATTATATGTAGTGTTAGTTAGAGGACATAGAAGTTGTCGCATGCACGTTTGAAGTGTTGCACACAAGAGTTGTGAATGTAGGGGGGATCTATTATAAGGGATGAGAATCATGTTTACAGGGGTTGGTCCACACCAGATTGTTGTTATGTGGATATTATGGCTCCACGTAATCTGGGATTTTTGGAACACCTAAATTAATTTTATAGGGGTTTTTTGGGGATTACTAAAATATGGTTCATGTCAGGTTATGGTCTAGAGTAGGTCTATCGCTAAATATTCCTTAACATAGGTGGTCTATGTTGTGCGATGTCGCACATTATGAGTTCTTACATGCACAAGATCAGTGTTTTGTTGTCTAGATAAAATATCATGAAGAAGGTGGTGAGATTATATTTATAGCTAAAATCATCATTTGGGGGTGTGAATGTATTTTGGGAAACGGAATTTGTGAAGATAATCTTCCTTCAGCATTGGTGCTCGGTCATGAAATGTCATTGGATTGTCATTTCATTTGGATTAAAAAATGTCCTAATGAATGAAACATTCATATATTGTTTGCAACACATCATTATAGTTCATTAATGCCTTATAAATCCTTCTACACTTAGTGTAATTAGTGAAAATTCTCATCTTCTTTATGGTGAAAAGGTTTTTCATCTAGAATGAAGTCTTTCGCGCAATAGTGGAAACTTATATGCACCATTCTCATCATATCTGGATTGGTACTTCAGGTTGGGGTGCATACCCAGTTAATTTAAAATTATCCATTTTGTGGTTCAAATGAATTTTTGCTGCCTACAAATCCCACCTTGGAATCTGGGTTTAATGGGTACCAAAAAATTGGGTTGGGATAGAAACACGAAAGAGATAATTTCATTCCCATGGGTGTAGACAATTATGGAGGATAGGAATGAATGAATATTTAAGAAACACAAAATCCATTTTTCAACACCTATAAATAGGTGGAGGGGTACCTCTATATGGTACGATGAATTTGATAATGTTAAGACTTTATTCTCATTCCCATATGTTTTTTATTTTTCATAAAAACCCATCTTTGGTCATGTATTTTGTGCTATATAGTTTTCAAATAATTCATATATATATGTCCTTATTTTTTCCATGTACTGAAAAAATTTCATGCCACTTTACCCTTTGTGAACATAATCTTTTTTTCGTTCATGCACATCCCTCAAGCCTTCCAAACATACTCTAAATGGACCAGGAGAATAACAAAGGTGAGATAGAAGCTTCCACTACCACCCAAAATGATGAAATTAAAACAAACCCTCGTATCACTCAATTGAGGAGGGCTATTTTAGAAAATCAGGAACATGTGACCTTGCTCACTGAGGCTTAAAATAATTATCCATTGTGTGATTACACTATAGAAAATTGGGATGGAGGATGACGTGAATAAACTTTGACCGAAATTTAATAAGTTTTGTTCATTATAACCCCTCAACATTTCATAGTATGTTATCTCATTAATGTAATTCAACAGTTTTTGATACAAGAAACAATGAGTTCTAGCGCAACACGACCTATAAAAATAGAAATTAAAAAAAATATATGAATATTATTAACTAAATTTTAAATTTTATATATATTCTATTTAATTAACATTCATCTTTTTTGTTTCACAGACATAATATAAGGAAAAATTCAATTTTTCATAAAAATATTTTTTTTAAAAAGCATTTTTCCTGCCTTTTAATGAAAACCCTTTTTAAATCTAATATTTGACACTATTATATATTCAATTTTATTAAATTAAAGTATTATATATAATTGATACATTATAATTTAGATTGGATAAATGTTTAGTAATTTTCCGATAACTTTCATATTTTGATGAATAATGAGAAATACTAAATTTCAATTCAAAACAACATTTTTAATAGAAATTTGTTACATTGTTAAAATAGTAATATGATTCGTTTAAAAGTATAATTATATTATATTTTTATCATTTAATATAATGTATGTCTGTTTATGTAATATCACATTTAAATTGGACATTAACACTTGTCAATCTTTTGATTGTTTTTTCTTTTTAAAAACCTGCTTTCTGGTATTTATAATGGGAATTATATTTGAGTTATTTAATTAATATTATATGTTTTAAATTTTTGTAAAATATACATCATTTTTTAGTTGTGAATATAAAAAATATCTCTGAGTAAAATTTTTGTATTTTTATAAAAACATTATATTTTTTATGAATAGTGGATAACCATGTTTTATTGGTTAAAATCGGTTTTTTATTTGGAAAATTAATATTGTTATTTAAAGTTATTTTGAAGAGAAAATAGATTTATAATACATATATTATACCTATTTAATTCATTGGATTCATTTTATTGTAAAAATAGATATATAAAATTTTGTTGATCCTTTTTGGTGTCTTTTACCCACATTTTAGGCACATTAGAAAATTTGCATAAAAAGTAATTTTACCACCCTTGTGAATAGAATTTCAATAATCTGAGAGATACGGTTGACCTAAGAATGTAAAATGTGGTTCAATAAGATGAAAATAACTTTCGGTGGATCATAACTTTTAAATTTTATTTACCATTATTAAAAGTAAATAGGGTAATTAATGGTTAAAATGATATTATAATTAACATAATGCATGTCCTAATTCTATTGGATAACCATTTTCAACCAAAATAATCATTAGGAAAAAAATATGATCCTTTTTTGTCTAGTTGGTTTAGAGTAATACATTTATTATATTTTATTTAAAGAAGAGTTAAAAAGATTTAAGTTATATTTTTAATAAATAAACCAATTTAAAAATAGGGTTATAAATAAGATATATTTGACTCTAAAAACTCATTAAAAAGATTATATGATTTCCCAAATCATGATATTTTATTTATAATTTTTAGACATTATAATATTAAATTTATTTATGACATAATGATCATGTACTAATTACATTATTAATGAATGACTAAAATAATTGATGTTATAAATATTAAATTGAAAGTAAATTGAGTCCTTTGAATCATTCCACGAATTTTATAGGTTAATATGACATGATAGGATGGATTAAATGAATTTTTATTTATGTAATAATGTTTTTAGGAATATCTCAAAAATAAAATACTAAATAGTGACAAAATTGAAATAAATTAGTTTTTAAAACTAATAGTATTCTATGAAATTATATAATAGTTCTTAAAATAAATGGCTTGGAAAAAAGTCATAAATAATGATATTAAAGTCATTAATGATCAACTTGAGGTTCTCTTTCCAGTTTATTGTATGATTATTAACCATGTATTATTAAAATACAAGAAGACATAGTAAAGGTTTATCTTTTTAACTATGTTTTAAATCTAAAAGATAATGTTAATATTGTGAAATAAAAATGTCTAAAACCAATTATATTATATGATTTCGACTCATCCCCACCTTAAAAATGAAAAAAAATCCATTTTGAGCCGATAGAAACTAAAAATGATTTTAATATTTCAGTCATTTCTTAAAGTTCTCCTTGCCTATCTTACAAAATGGTACTTCCCCTTCTCTTAACTACAAACCTAAAAATCTATTTGTCTCAGCCTAAACCTACTAAAATATCCTCCCAACTTCCCTAAATTCACCCTATAGGCCTTATTTTGGTCATAAAGACTACCTAAGGAGCTATTTTGTTGAAATCAAAATGATACATCCAAAAAAGAGGTTATTACTTTATCAATACTTTTAATGTTTATTTCATCATATACTTCATCATTGATGGTTATTTCTTTAGTAAAATATTAACACTACTACCTTTTACATACTGAGATGTTATTATAAATATTCCAAAACCATATTCATTATTTAATCCATCCTATGAATGACAATGTGAATATATATGCATATGTACGAGTAACCATCTCTATATAGTGGTGTAGTTTGTTATTCAACACTACATTATTTGGATGAGTATAATAATGATTATAATTGATTTAAATAATATGTATAAATTTTTAATGATTCTGTATATATAATAATATAGAATCCAATTAAACACTGTTTTACCATCTATAGAATGATATTGTCGCTCGAGCATATGTACGGCTTACCATCTCCACGACGCGATGAGATTCATCTTCAACGGTAACCATTCGTGATTTTTTGTATATATATATAATGATTAATTATGAGATATATTAAATAATATTTCTACTTTAGTAATATATATTTATTTACACATATATATATATTTTACTTCAACACTATACGATAAGAACATAGAAACAATGTTCACGCGTACGTATAGACTACCCTCTCCAAGAACGGTGTTTCGACATCATATATAAATCTATTATGAATATTTAAATTCTGAATATATATTATATATAAATCTGGTTTTATATTCTTGAAATATGTAAATCATGTTCTAAGTGACACTATCATGAATAACATGTTAAAACATGTACGATAATGAATGAATTTATTACCCAAAATGTTAATTTAATAAAAAAATTATTATAAAATGGATGGTACTAAGCCATCAAGTAATCATATATGATATCATAAATATGAATATGGTTCTTGTATAATTTAATAACATACTATGGTCATTATTCAGGTTGGTTAACGTACCCTCGACCAAAAGAAAGTACTTGGAAAGGGTTAATTCCTCAATTTCCTTATTATCCGAGATTGTTTATGTGTGTGTATTTACAAGGATATATTTATCATTCATGCCCATTTTTCATAAAAAAAATTCAAAAGCAATATTTTACGTTTTTCTGGATGGGGCTCTTTAACTAGATCATCATTTTACATTTTTTAAGCATTTATTTTTCTAAATATTTATAATTAATGTCCTTGTTTTATAAATGATTGATAGGGTTTATTTATATAGACCTTATTTTTTAAAAAGTTAATTCGTTTTAACAGTTTCAATGTGGTAATGGAAACATTTAATAAAAAATCTATTTTAAATGTCTTCCCTTATTAATGTTTGACTTTCAAATGATTTCACAAAATATTAATATTTCTCTCAAGGAGGTTTACTAATCATTTTCAACTAAGTCAAAATCCTTTAAAGAATATTATTCTTTATTCTGGTTAATTAATTATAATACTATAATTTATATTGTATTTAAGGATTTATGATATATTTGACTTTGGATGTTCTATTTTTATACCGTTCATGGTATATGGTTAAAGTATTGACATTTAGTTTGTTAGTCTTAATACGAATGTATAAATTTTGTTTCAACATTTTCATATAAGGAATAAATTGAACGTAGTAAGTGACGGATGTGGCCCACTATATCCCCTTGATGTATCGTGGGATAAATTAGTGTTTGGGCACAAGGACATGACAAAATTTTTATTTTTAATCATGGAACGTGGCCTTGACAATGTGGTTTGGATGTCCGATATTATACATTTCTTCGTTATGAAATTAGTTATTACATGTGATTATTCGACTAGTAGAATATACTACTTCATGATTATATTGTAATGTTTGATTTATTTTTTCCCTATTATCTTCAAGTTTATGTATAAAAAAGCTATTGTTTTTATTAAACATCATACCTTAAATGATTATAGACTCCATAAAATTATTTACCCTTACTAAGCATCTGACCTCACCCCTTTCTTATGATTTGTTTTCCCCGGATTCCAAGAATTTTTTTATGATTGATATGTAGGGTTAAGATAGGGAATACCGACCTTCTCAAAGGATTATTTATGTTATATTTAATGTTTTAATGTGTTATGTAATGTTCATGTATGTAATATATTTTTCAAGACTACTAAATGGATCCGTACTTCTAGACATGATTCCTTGTAATCATTCCAATGTATTAAAATAATGTACTCGCTCCAGGCTTTGAGGGTCAGGGCATTATAGTTGGTATCAGAGGGTGTTTAGTAGAAACCTTGGAAACTAGAATTTGATAGACTCGAATTAAATCACATTAAACTAAGATAGTCTTTGAGGAATAGTATATATGAACATCCAAATATTCAGGTAGTGTAAATATTATGTGGGTTTTCCATGAAAATACATCCCAGTCTAGATAAAAAAAGTTAGAGGTGGCTCTGTTACAAATGTACATAAGAGTGAAAACATAGACAAGTAGTATAGGGCTTGAAATGAGGTATGCTGGTACAAAACATCAGGCCATGTTACACTCTCAATATTGAAACTCCCGGAGGATGTGCTTAGGATAATTCACATTTTCATTACAAAAAATTATGAAGGATTTATGAGTAAATACCTCTTCAATGAAAACAATTTTTTATGATTATGTATTGTTTGCATTAATTTTTCAATTTATGTTAGATATTTTACAAGTTTGAAATTATGAATTGTGATTCATAAACTAACCAAGTGTATTATATTGTTTTGAAATGGTTCCTAGTAGAATGGATGAGAACTCCAATCATACGCGTGATCCAAAGAGTAAGAAGAATTATATCGTTCATGCTCTTAATCAACCATTTCAATGGAAAATAGTCTCCCACATAATCTCATCATATAGAGAAATTGTATCATGTGTTAATATGATATGTAAATAAATGTCTAAGTTATATGGATTTTATGGGAAGACAGATAAGAAAAGGATGTCTGAGAGAAATATTTATAAAGGGAAGAAGGGAATGAAGGATTTTTCCATAAGTTATAAATATAGAAATAATCACATTGGTAAATTTATGAATGAAATGGGCGTTTTTTATAATTAGAGAGAAAAAGAACACAAATTTGGTGATTTCAAGTGTAAGAATTGTTTTTAAAATGTATAATGCATCATCTGCAAGGAGATGGGACACTACGTGAATAAATTTCCCAATCATCAATGTATACCCCAAATAAAGCTATTGGATAATAATCTAGTTATGATACTACCATAGATGAAAAGGAATAATTAGTGTTCTTATATTTTTTTTAATAATGAATTGTGTCATTTGAGTTTTTTATCAATGATGTACTAGTTATATTATTCATGGAAATAAATAAGGATCCTACTACAGTACTATTTCATTGAGGGTTTGAGATTTTATATTTCTAGGAAATGTTACTCATGAACAAGTTAAATTTTTTGGGTAATACATGGTTTATAGAAAGATGAACATTAATATGATCCTGATACCGATGTAGTGATTTTGGAATTAGAGATTATTGATTTTGATAAGTTATATTAGATAATTCTGGACTACCTTGGAACAAATTAATGGGTTTTTATTACATCATCTTTTTATTATTCAAAATTTTAGTATATAAGAAATATATCTAGTCTTCTATAAGGAATAAGGAAGCATGAATGTAATAATTAAGGTGTTATGGTAATTTTGGGTGATACCATTTTTATGAGAATACATGATGAAAGTATTCACATGTTGTTATGTTATAAAATAGACCTTCATTATGTTTTTTTGACCTTCCATATAATGTTTTGGACTGTGAGTTTGGACATAGATATTTTGGATAAGTCTAAAGGTAGGAATTGAATAAGATGAAAACAAGATATTTTTTTAGAGGTTAAAGTATGATATAATGAAAAAAATGACCTGGACTAATGGTTTTCTGCAAACATTTAGAGGATTAAGGGATTACTTTTGGACATTCTGATTTATCAAATGTGCATTAGGCGTAAAAACCCATTTTTGATCATTTATTTACTACTGTAAGGATTAAAATGAAAATATATCGAAGCACTATCAAATTATGAAAATATTATTATGATAGGTAATGAAATTTATTATGTTTTATTCATATTAAATATTTCTAATAAATTAGTTAATTTTCAAGAAAATAATAATGTATATGAAAAATATTTTTTTTCCTAATACCAAATGTTTTTTTGAACCAATGATTCTTTAAATTATCATAGATTGATGGCTTTAAGGAACTCAATTTTACATTTATGATTAAAATGTTTGGTATTGATTACCTCAATCACAACTTATAAATATTTACATTTTTTCACCAATTAAGTGTCTCTAATTTCCACCATTGTTATCCTATTATAAATCTTAAATTGGTGGTGAATTTTCATTTCCCATTCCCCTGCATTAAAACTATGTTTTATTATCCCTATTTCTGAGTTTGGTTTTCCTCAAAGGTATTTTATATTTATAACCATTTAATTTAATAGAATAATTTCAAATTGTGAGGAAAAAATTTATTGATCAATGAGATAATGTTACAACCCAATATTTCTTAGTACACAATCTTTTTAAAGTAATTCATTCGCTTGTGCTTCACGCAACACCGAGTTCAGAGGAAACACGTCCTATCAAACTAACTACATAAAAAGCGTTTATGAATAGTATTAACCACATTTTGTATTTTATATATATCTTATATAATTTTAACATTCATCTTTTTTGATTCATAGACATAATTTAATGAAAAATTGAGTTATTTAGATAAAAGAGGTATTTTTAAAAAATTATGTTTATCCCCATGTTAATAAAAAACCCATTTAAATCCAATATTTGACATATTTATATATTTAATATAATTAAATTAAATTAATCTTTATAATTGATAAATAAAAAATTATTTTGAGTAAATATTTGGAACTTTTCTGATAACATTTATATTTTGAAGAATATTGAAAAATACTAATATTTAATTTGAAATAAATTTTTTAATTGAAATAATTTATAGATATAGATTATGAATATGAGTGGTTTTAAAGTAAATTTATATTGTTTTTTTATCATTACATATAATTTATGTAGTTTTATGTAATTTCATATTTAAATTGGACGTAAACACATGTCAATCTTTTGATATTTTTTACTTCTTCAAAACCCGCTTTCTAGTTTTGACAACAGGAATAAATTTTAAATTAATTAATAAAACTTATAGGTTTTAAATTTGGTAAAATAAAAATCATTTTTTAATATTTAGTATCAAAATTATCTTTGGGTGATTTTTTTATTCTTTCCTAAATACATTCAATTTTTCATGAATAGTGAAAAACACAACTTTATTGTTTAAAACTGAATTTTTATTGAAATAATAAATATTTTTTATTTAAATTTATTTTAATGTAAAAATTAAAACATAATACATATTTTAGTACAATTTAATTCATTGTAGTCAATTTACTATAATATTATACATATAGAAATTTATTGAACTTTTTTAACGTCTTTTAACCCCCTTCTAGGCACATTTGCATTTTTTTTAAAATTCCATTTTACCACTCTTGTGAATTTATTTTAAAAAATCATAGAGATATTGTTGACACTAGTATGTAAAATTTGGTTCAATAGGATGAAATTTTTTTGTGAATAGTAACTATTGAATTTTATTTTCGATGGTTAAAATTAAATAGGGTAGGTAAAGTTAAAAATGATATTATAATTTCACTAAAACATGTCCTAATTCTCTTGGATAAGTATTTTTCAACCAAAATAATCTTTAGGGCATAAATATGATCCTTTTTGACCCACTCGGTTTAGATTATGATATTTATTATATTTTATTTCATGAATACTGGAAAGTCTAAAATTTTAATTTTAATTAAATAATTTTTTTTAATATATGGTTATTCATAAGATAAATTTAAATATAAATATTACATAAAATGATAAAAAAGATTTTCTATGTCCATATTTTTTTAATAATTTTTAGACATTAAATATTAAAATTTATTTATGAAACAATGATAATGCAGTATGTAACGTATTAATGAAAGACTAAAATAATTGAGTTTATATATATTAAAATATATAAATCATAAGATTTATTATTTATTAAAGGAATTTTATAGGTTGATATGACATGTTAGGGTAGAAAATTTAATTTTTTCGATGTAATCATTTTGTTAGGACTTTGACAAAAATTGAATACTAAATAGTGTCAAAATGGACATAAATGAGTTTTTAAAACAAATACTATTTTATTAATTTATATAATTGTCTTAAAAATATAAGTATTTACAAAAGGAAATATTTAATGATATATATGTCATTATGGAACCACTTTAGGTTCTCTATAAATTTTATTGTATGTTTATTAACCATGTATTATAATAATACAAGAAGACATGGTAAAAGTTAAACAATTTAACAAAGGGTTATATAGAAATTATAACGTTAATATGGTTTTCTAAACATCTAAAATTGATTGGATGATATTATTTCGACCCATCCACACCTTATCCTATACATAATTCCATTTGGAGGTATTAGAAACTGAAAATAATTTTATAATAAAATAATATTTAATGCTTTTCTTAAAATACCCCTCACCTCACTTTTAAAAGGGTACTACCCCTTCTCATAACATCACACCTCCAAAATCATTTGTCACGGACAAACCCTACTCAAATATCCTCCCATATACCCTCAAATAAACCTATAGTTCTTAATTTGATAATAATTCCCACCTACGAAGCCCTTTTTCTCAAATCAAAAGGAAACATCCGAAGAAGAGGTAATTATTTTATCACCTCTTATAAAGTACATTTCTTCTCCTCATCCTCTATCTTTGTTATTTCCAAACTAAAATAATAACTCCGGTACCTTCTACATACTAAGATGTTATTATATATATTTTAAAACCATATTCATTATTTTATCCATCCTATGAAGGAGAAATTCACTATACGTTTATACGTACGGCTTACCGTCTATACGCCATGGTCTATTTTGTTTTTCAACACTTCATTATTTGTAGGGGTAAAAAATTATTATAATTAATGTAAATAACAAATATGAAATGTTAATTCTTCTCTATATATAATATACTATCCGTATAAACAACTTTTTACCCCCTATAGAATGATATTGTCACCCGTGTGTACGTACGGCTTACCGTATCCACGAAACGACGAAATTCATCTTCAACGATAACCATTAAATTTTTTTATAAAAATAAATATTTTTATTATGTATGATATATATATATAAGAATATATCTAGAAGAATAATATAAATTTATTTATATAAATATATGTTGTTTACTTACATCCAAACTGAACGATATGAAAACAGAAACAACATTCATGCGTACGTACGGACTACCATCTCCATGGATAGGGTTTTCATTTCATATATCTATCAATTATAAATATTTATTTTAAAAATATATTATATATAAATCATGTCTTATATAATGGAATTATGAAAATCCTGATCTTAGTGACATGATCAAGAATAACAAGTTTAAACATGTACGATAAAGAAAGCGATTATTACCGAAAATGTTAATTTAACGTTTAAATTTTTACTAAATATTTAATATAATTTCATAAATTAATCAAGTATGATATCATAAATATGAATATGGTTCTACTATAATTATATAAATTACTATGGTCATTATACATGAGGTAAAATGTACCATTCACCAAAAGAAACTAAAACGTAAGGGTTAATTCCACATTCTCATTATTATTCAAGATTTTTAATGTGTAAGTATTTCATAGGATATATTTATTATCCCTGCACATGTTTCAAAAAAAATTCAAAAGTAATTTTTAAGGATTTATGGATGAGACTCTTTAACTCTATCATCGTTTTAAATGTTTTAAATATTTTATTTTCTAAATATTTTTAATTAATGTCTATGTTTTTAAAATGATTAAAATGATTTATTTATTTAGACATGATTGTTCAAAAATGTTAATTATTTTAAAAAATTTCCAAGTGGTATGATACACATTGATTCAAAAATCCATTTTTAATTCCTTCCTTTATAAATGTGTGACTTTTAAATGATTTAAAAAAATGAATATTTCTCCCAAAAAAGTGTTACTCATCGTTTTTACTTCTGTCAACATACTTTACTGAATATTATTCATGATTGAGGTTGATTTTTTATAATAAAATCTTTCATATTATATTTAATGATTTATGATATGTTTGACTATGGATGTGCTATTTTTATACCATTCATGGTTTGTGGTTAAATTATTTCCATTTCTTATTTTAGTTATAGTTCGTATGATTATGTAATGTTTCTAAAATTTTCATATAAGGAATGCATTAGACATAGTAAGTGACGGGCAGGGCCTGGTATAGCCACTCGATGAATCAGTTTGTCACATATGACAAATTAGGGTCTTTTCACAAGGGCTGGACCAAAATTTTATTTTTAGCCTTGGAACGAGGCCTTGACTATGTGGTTGTGATATGTGGAATTATGCATTCCCTTATTATGAAATGAGTTATTACATGTGATTATTCAACTAGTAAAATATCCATGTTCTTGTTTATATGGTAATTTTTGATTTATTAGTGCCATATTCTTTTCATGTTTAGGGTTATAAAGTCTATTTTTTATTCAAAATCTTTTCATCACTGATTATAGCTCTTGCTTAATTATATTCCCTTAGTGAGAATTTGAGATAACCCCTTTCTTATGATTTGTTTTCCCAGGTTTGCAAGATGTTTATTATGATTGATATGCAGGGTTAAGCTAGAGGAATAATGGAATTCTCAATTGATTATATATATTGTGTTTTATGTTTGAATTTGTATTGTAACATTCATGTATGTAATATTTTTACCAATAGTGCTAAACGATTCTTTCCTTCAGAACGTGATTCCTTGTAATCATGCCAATGTATTAAAATAATGCATCAGCTCCTAGATTCTGGGGTCAAGGTCTTACAATCATGTTTAATGAGTAAAGAAGATATCAACCGTTGGAACAACAATATTCATTGAAACCATGTTAGGTCGAAAAGAAGAATGACCATATTCATGAAGAATGGGTAGCCAAGGATATTCATGGGGCATACACAAGAGGATGAAGAATTCGACACCCACTATAAAAGAATTCATCAGAGAGAATGGAGTATTACAATTGGGGATGATACCAGGATTATGACGAATAGTAATGAAAAAAATTAGTAATGGAATGGAATTGGGAATATCGGGTATGATATAATTTCTAAGATTTTTGGGAATAGCTATGCTAGAACAGAATAAATGATGTATTGGAGACAAATCTGTTCTATTTCTACAGCCAACAAGAGATGGTACCAGAGCTCCTCATCCAATGGTGTCTAGATAAAAATACCTTCCCTATTCATCATAGGGATATGACCATTAATTTTGGGGGTTTTCATTTCATTGGAGGCGTCCTAATTGTTGTGTTCTAGTATGATGATTTTCTTCTGTTACATAATACATGGGGTGAAAATTAGTATATTCTTATCCTTACGCCACAACTTCTAGAGGAATTTTATAATATGTTATAAAATGACCACATCATTAAAATGGATATCCCATTTGTGGTTTGAATTGATATGTATATAAATAATAAAATGACCATGAGGATTCCAGTTTAGGGAATGTAGTTCCCAAAAAAAATAAAAAGGAGGAGACAATGATCCTACTGTTTGATCTTCGAGGAAGTGATGTTTGTGAAGTTTGGGTATTGTATGGCGGAATACTGGGATCCAGCAATCCATTATTCTGAATTCCATTATATATTGCTTAGAGGTCAGATTCTTCCAGTTAGGGACACAAGAATGAGAATGTTCCTAGGGTCACTAGTGATGGAGGAAACTCTGGAGGTCGATAACAATGTAAATTTGGGGGTGCCCATACTGTCCCTTCTCTACAAACATTTGGGACATGTTGTTAGGGGAATCATACCAAGGAAAATCTATGGAGCGTTCATGTTATTTCAAGGTTGGATCATGGAACCCTTTAGGAGGTTATGAGATCCCAAATTCTATCACCCCTTGGAATTCTGAATTTTCCATTCTCTACTCAGCATTTACGAGGTTTGCTAAGTGACTCACAATGAGATCTGGGTAACGATCTAGATCAAAAAAATGTGAACATAAACTTCCTCCATTTCTCATCCTTAATTAGTCTAATGTAGGATAATATGTAGTAAAACTAAGAATAATATGAGTACTAGTAGTGTTTCATGGGTGGAGTATTATTTCCCATGATCAAAAACCATGTCTATTGTGAACTGTATAAAATATCTCAATAATCATGGAAATCTAGATTAATTAAGTGGGAGATAATGACAGTATATATTGGGTCCCCTAAAGAATGAAATCTATGTATCACTCATTAGCTGTGATGGATGCTGATATGTGCAGACATAGAAAAAACCATCAAATTTACACTAACCAATGTCGATTCTAGCCTTTCAACATATTATTCTAGACATTGGGTTGAATGATGCATGGATATAATCATGTGGAAGCACATTCCGGTGATCAAGGAATAGAGTGAGGTACCATGGAAACTATGTATGAGAAATGATGTAATCTGAGGAGTTGGATATATGTCTTGAGAGGATTCAGAAAAAACTGTAGTTTGGACGGCGCATGATGCTATTGCACCCACACCCCTTGGATGATAGGGGTCCCAAAAGTGGTCTTGGGTGAAAGTGGGGGGCTCTTAGGCTGGGATTAGCCTATCCAGGGAGGCTCTTGGGAAGAAGGTGCAATAATTTATTTATCTAGTTTATGATGTCATCATTGAATCTTTTTTTGAAATATTATAGGATGATGTGAACATAAATGTCAATGGGGGGCCTTTGGTGAAATATAATACAAGATATAATCAAGCCTTCAGTGTTTGGTTCTATATTGATCACAACTAGGGCGAGATTCCATGAGAGGCAAGTGTACATAATGAACATAGATAACATTTCATTCTACAAATGGAATTATGGTACTCTTTCCAACCCTAGTGCCGGTGGTGTCTTTTGGTGACCCAAGGTTGGAGGAGACACCACCTATTAATGACTCTTCTAAGGATAAATAATAAAACGAATCTCCACATGTATTGGGCAATGAAGAATCATACAGGTCATCCAACGAGTATGGGATTTCTTCTGAGAGTGGTCAAATTACTGCCTCAGATGAATACGTGTTCATAAATCTTAAGGTAAGGATATTAAAATACATTAATCTATCTATGCTTCCACTTTCCATTTTAGGATATCTAATTGAAACTTTTTTTATCGATGAAAAACATGTAAATGGGAAAGGGGATCCTATTGGAGGGGAAGAAGATGCACCCCCAAGCGCAGGAGAGAACACTTTGGAGATTGTTCCTATGGTCTCACCATCTAGTGGGCTAAAATACGATGGTATAATGATGAAAATGGATCCACATTCCCTCTATAGAATTTATGGGGGGAAATGACCAGGTATTCTAATAGTTGTGACCATTGATGATAAGGAAACTTTCCTTAGGTGGATCATAATCGAAATCCATCTACCTCATGGTAATTGTGAATCTAAATTCACATTGTCCACTAGATACCATTCATTTAATTTTTCAGTAATGTGTAGGATTTTTCCTCATGATGACCCTTCTCAACCAACACAATGGTACCCAACACTGGCCATGGATGTTGCGAATAGCATTTATGGGTCTCCTATGGTGGATCATCTTGCTAAAGTCCTGGGTATAAATATAATAATTCTTACATCTTGTAATTTTATTGCTATCATATGACCAACTATTATTTTTCCAATCACATTAATCAACGTATTTATTTTCCATGCATTTATAGAATGGATTCATGTTCAGAAGTACACTGTGGATAGATAATCTGGTGTTCTCCTCCTTGATGGAGACACATTTCCTCGATGATATTTTCATCCTTGATGATCTAAATTGGTCATGAATTAAAATTCTACTATGATCATGGGTGATTCCAAGGGTGGGGTGGAGCTTAAATCTGGAAGAGATGTGGATGATGATAAAGGGTCTGGTGAAGAAGTCTGACCTCATGATCTGGAGCCCAACTAATTTAAGAGTATTTTAGATGTGGACCCCCTACTACCATCCTCACGGACATTCCTAAGTATGAGTTGACACTCCAAAAAGAGAAAGAATACTTTGGGTCTGAGGTTTCTAAATAAAACCATATTTTCTAGTACAGTTAATGGAAAAGAATTCAATGATTCGACACCAATATTTTGGAACCATATCCATTATGTTAGATGGTCTCCCTTCTCCACTAGATGTTAATCCTGGGCCATGTAGGGGTGGAAACTCATGGTCTTGACACATTTTTCTATGACCTCCTTACTGAGTGGGTTCATGTGGAAAGACAATATATGATAATTTTAGGGAATCAAAAAAATCTTACAATACTTGGGAATTTAAAGAGGAAATCTAAGACATACCACTTCTGCATAAAAAAAATTAGTGATCAGGATTCTTTCCAAAAATCACAATAATAGATTATTAGTTTACTTAGGGATTAATTAGAGGATATAGAGAATCAAATGAAGATGAAAATTTCAAAGATAATTGAGATCGAAGATGAAAAGGACTATTTATAAATAATAGGTGATGGACTTAATCCCCTAGATGATGAAAAGGAAGCACACCTCTAGATGGATATATTAGTCAGGATAGGAATAAACCCAACATTAATGTGAGGCAAAGAGGCATGCTCACTACAAAACATTCCAATGCTTTTCCAGAACATATTTTAAATTCATGATGATGGGACTTTGTGTTCTAGTTTATTGTCATAGAGTTTTAAGTAATGAAACATTGATTAATGTCATATAGATCTATCCATGATGGTTGAGTATATGAAATATATAGTTGTAGTTAGGTTTAATGACAATCTTAATGTGAACAAGGGATAAAGAGGCCCAACACCACATAATATAATTATGATAATGACTTTAACATAGATTAATAACTTGATTATTTGACATGGGAATCTTGTTTAAGGTCATAGAGTTCGTACACAACACATCATATAACATCATGTTTTTTGGACTTGGAATGCTTCTCACGTGATGTACTTCTTGAGAATGATTTTGTTGGAGGGAAGAGTGATAAACTCTCCATCCATTCTGACAAAATAGTATATGTCATTGTAATAGATCTTTCGAATTATGTAGGTCAATTCCCACATTGGATCCAAATTTGGTGTACTTATTCTTGTTATCATTGACAATACAAAATATGATATGATGTCACCATGGATAAATGAAATGATGCGTACCTTCTTGTTGAATTCTCTTTCTATATTTTTCTAGTTCTTCTATAGACATTGTAAGTCAGGTATCCTATTCTCTTCAAGATATTACATCTAATCTTGAGGGACGTATTCTATTTTTATCATGTTTTCTAATTATATATAGTTTTTTAGTCTGAGGGATACTAAACCCCAATGGTAATAAATTCTTCTATTTTTTACACCATAGAATACGGGGTCCCCTGGGTGGAATTTGGAGTCACCATTTGATAAGCCTAGAGGGTGTTGTAGAGCAAGTCCTACCAATTTTTTTATTTCTTCCCACCAATATATATAATTTTAGATTGGTTTCTGTAGAAAATATAGATCTATCCATATTTTTATACATATAGCATGAAGTATTCATTGACCAAATATTTTAATTGACATTAAATAACATTAGATCAGTAGCCTGAATGTTATTTCCACTATCGATGATAATGGAATGAGGAACACCAAATAATTTTATTATGTGGGAGCTCATGAATTCAATCATGTATCAGTCATTTACATTCATTGGGAGAATCAGTTCTACCCAATAAGATAGGAAATACATCTTAGTAAGAATGAATATACAATAACAGGTTTTCATTGGTTGATACGGGCGTAAATCATTGATCCCCCAAACTAAAAATGCCCAATGATACATGGTGATATGGAGTATCTTTGGAACATGATGTATAGAGATGGAATGGATATGACATTAATAACGCCCTCTAGTGTAATTGATGCCATCATGGGAAATGGTGGACATGAAGTATCTCACCCTCCAAATCTGGGGGGAGTTTCAACACCACCTGATGAGCACCACAACACCCATCATAATAATTCTTCGTAACATGGGGAATCTAATCTCATTGAATGAAATTAATGATAATTCCATGAAAAAAACATATTCGGAGAGTCTTTTCAAGGTTAGTCCTGCACTATAGGGTGAATTGTACCACACACTGATGGATTCTCTCATGCACAATGTGATCTTGTGGGAGAATACTACACTAGACATACTCAATGAATGTGGTTCTCTAGTCAAGTTGTTCCTCATCTGTTCGGGAACATGGGGGTATGTATGTAGATGCACCAATATCCATATGGATTGCTTTCTTGGTTTTTTCATCACCTGAAACAATGGGATTGATGATCCTAAGATGTTCAACATGAATAAACAATTCATCATGGTTTAGATATATAAGAGATATAGCCATGATATATAATGTGATAACATAACCATTATTTCAAAGAGGGACATGATTGAAGTACATATTATAATTGAACTGGGCCATCAGTTTATCAGAATTCTCATATAGGGGAATGATCTATGGTTTTCTAATTATATTGTCACCATTAATAAGTTTGATGACTAATTTAGAATATCAATTCACATGAATGTAGTGAACATCAATCTAAAGTGTTACCACGAGACTAGTAATTATATCCTAATACACTACCACATTGTTGGAGGAACCATTCAAAAATAGAAATCAATACACATCTTGTGCTATAGTGATGAATATTATCTCTAGGATTACTATGTTTAGATTTGGATTATTGATCCTCCGATCGGTTGGGCTTTATGAGGCACTACAAAAATGAATTTATAGGCAGAGCATTCCCTAGTCCAGTGAGATAATAGATTGTTTCTCAGAAATCTACGTCTAGGGTAGTTCTTCAGGGGAAAATGGGAGGCGAGAAAAAAAATACAATTCCTGTCTTTTGATGGGTTTCAGCAGAATGAACCTGATGTCAAACTGCTGAATGATCACATCCTTTCATGCCAGTTTTCTGGTTAGCATGGTACGATTAATGATATACTTTAACGGGTTTACGAGGAACACCAAATGTATCTCATCATTCCATAGATAAGGTTTCAACTTCTACACTACAAAATCATGTGTAAGTAGGTCTACCTCAATTGGGTAGTATATGGTCTCTATGTTGAGGAGGTAAAATCTTATATAATATAATATATTCTCTCTACTTTAATTGTTCTTTAGGGTTACAAGGGAACTAAGGAACAATCCCAATAAGGTCATATAGAGAACCAAAGGTGTCCCGAAGAAATATGGCTTCCGAACCAGAGTTTGTAGAATATAATGCCTTATTTACTCAAATGTGGTCTAGCACCCCTCATCGCACTACTAGGAAGTTATAAGGGATTACACTTTCCAACCATATTAATGATGAATTGATGTATATGGAATATACGACCTTAGATTCCCCGCATATTTGGATGGTTTATTGGTGGAGGTATCTGACTAATGGATTTGATCTTCTTTCTTATAATTTTGATGCCTCTATGTATTACGATGAAGCTTGAGAAACATTCACAATGTATCATCAAAGTCACAAGATAACAGTTTAATCGTCAAATTCAACGAGTGAATGAATATTAATACTTTTTCAAAATCTATGATATAGCCCTAATAATGGGGGGACTTCACCACCAACTCATCCTTTATAGGATTCTACCTACATCTGAAGAATTGGGTAAATGATGTGGTGCATGACATTATGATTAGTGGATCCTACATTTATTTGGATGTATGACCCCATATGATATAAATATATCCCTTATAGGGACCTGATGGTAGTATATTTCTCATCTTCTCGGGCCATTTTTATCTTGGTTTACTTTAAATATCTATATAGGATTGAGAGATCCTGGAACCCATATGCAACATAAATCAATAGCATTGTCACTAGAATAGATAAATCATCATTTTGGAAATGGAAGCTGAGATACAAAATATGGATACATACTCTGATTTTATCACTGATATTCCTAAGCAGGATTATAATGGCTATCCATGTCAGGTATTGGGATTCCCAAATGATGTTTTTTATAAGCTTATCAACAATAGTCTATAAAATGGCACCATGATGGGGGTTTTTATTTTTGGGAGGATGATTGAACCATCGTGACTGATCGAGATATCGAGATGTTAAAAATACCTAAGTGTCTAGTTCTATAATCTTTTCATAGCTCAAGGTGAATAAATCATGATTCTCTTATGGAAAAAAACATACTACAACTTATCATTGAGAAGAATGGATGCACATGACAGATCTTGATTTGAAATTCCTAAAAATGTAGGCTCACCTAAAGAAAATCATTGATAGTTGACAAGACACCCTACTCATATGCCCCCAGAGCAACATTCAAATCACAATCATCGTCTGAGTTTGGAGAAGTTATAAGAAGAGGTGGTTTATCCAGTACATGATATTCTATAGGAAAACTCGTTATTGATTGGGTGAACACAATTTTTTTATTGGGGGTTTCTTGATCTACAAAAATAATGATGATAGAGGCCATTTTTTCATTTCCATTACAACTTTCACTACAATGCCCATTATTGATGTCAACTATATGATGGGATGTTGGCTTCTACAAATTTAATACTACTATGAAGAATAGACTTGAATTCCATGATATATTGTCCATGGGATGAACATATCGATACATAACAAGATTGGTGGGATTTTATATTAAATAAGAAAAATACTATGTTAGAGTGAGAGGGTATTTGTTGGATTCTCCTCCCATTTATGGATGCTTCTTCCCATTTTCATGGAATAAAAAAAATTATTCCCTACAAATCTGGCATTATGTCCCCTAACATATGGGTCGGGGGAATGAAATAATTATCCAAGTCTTCCCATGGATTGGATACCGTGGTTTCACACTCATCTTGATTCCTCTAGAATTACTTCCCCGTCCTATTATTGTACATGGTGTCTAAATAGATGGCCTCACATGAGTCAAATTGGGATGCATCACATTGAAGTACCCCTACTCAACCATTGAGGTAGTATTTTAGGAACTGGTGATATGAGAAGGGGACATCCATTATAAGATGAATCCATGGCCTACCTAGCCATGAATTCATGGAGGTATCCTATATGATGACCATGAATTCAGAACATTATTTCAATAATGAAAACTAGCTATTGATCAAAATACTATCACACAGTCTCTTATCAGTTCCATCATAACCCTATATCTTTTAGTCTGAAGGAGTAAGTTCTTTTTCAGTTAGTCCTAGCATGAGGAGAATCCGTTTAGGGATGAGATTAATCAAATAACCTATGTCTACTATGAAATGATAGAACTATACACCATTGAACTCACTTGTGATATAATGTTGGTCGATGTTTCCCAAGATGAGGATGCCCTCATCATATCTAGATAATGAGATGATGGGTTAACACTCCACATTCTCATCCTCCACTGAATTGTAAGATTCCATGGTAGATACCTCAACATTGAACAATAGTTGGATTATCAATTATTCTGCAAGGGAATCATTCATTTATTTAAATAAGAACAAGGTCTTAATGATCTAGAGATATGTAAGTACACTGCTGAGGTGTTTCACAAAGACATATATCTGCACCAAATTCATGTATCTTCCATCGTGGTTTGTTCCATGGATTATGGCATAATAGATAGGGAATACTATAATGTTGGATTCTGGTGGTGCTTTAAATATATTAATCTTTACTGTATGACTATCCCGGAAGCAATGTCAAATGATTTTTTCCTTGCCCTAGATGGAAATGGAATACAATGGTGTAGTCACAACTAATTTTCTTGGTTAGTTAGCACTCTCGGCCCTAGATGATATGCTCAGTTACATATTATAGTTGTTTGTGATGGAGTATCTAAAAAATAATGATAGGAGGAATTTTCCTATAAATCTCTATGAAATACACACTTCCTATTCTTAGTAACATTCATGACTCGAATTGTGGTGGGTTCCAGAGTATTAGTTCTCCTAACATTTCCTCAACCGTTCTAGCAATGACATTGACTGGAGGGATCCTCATGATTTTTTGGGCATTCATCATTTATAGGTAGCATGATTGGATCCACTAACATACTGGTTTTTAATAAGGCATACTTCTAATCGTCATCAAATGGGTCCACTAATGAAGGTATGGCCCTAGGTATGATCCCAATTTAGGAGGAATGAAATCACTGAGGGTGTGAGATCGAGCCAGCACTGGAAAGGAACTTTGGATTTCATTACCCAACTGACATGTAATATTTATATATAGAGAGGACAACAATAATGATTCGGATGTAGTGGTTGGGGATGGTTTAGAATTTCCAGAGGATCTAATCATCTAAAGAGGGAATTTATGAAACCATTTTCATGAGAGACTTATTTTCGAATTAAATAGTCATCATAATTCTAATTATCATGGATGGAAACATGATTCCCTTCACCTAAACCCTCATAATCACTGTTTGTCTTGGTAGAGATGTGTGATAACAATGCCTTGACATTTCCCAAACTAGCCAAACAATGATCCCCTTGGTCCTAAATCCAATCCATGAACACATGGAACAAATTAATATTATGTAGAAGGACTCTATGGTAAGGTAAATGGGCTAGGATGTCAATGAGTTAATCTTAATCAGGCCTCTTTCACTATGGAAGATTCATAATTAAATTTTCTAGGGAATATATGAAACAAACTTGGACCTCCGTGTCCTTATCTGAATAGATCTATATTGTTCTATCCGAGAAGGGAACTATGGGAAATCGGTCTCGAAAAGGGGTAGTATCCTGATGAGGGGATAAATCCACCTTCTATTTTCTTGGTGGATATACATGGCATGGTGTTTACTGATAAATCTTCAATGGGTGAGTATCTTTTTGATATGTATGCACTTAACAGTGATCCCCAAACAAAAGGGTCCAACAATTCCAATGGATCAGGGGACTCTACTTGTACAATGGTGGAAGTATTTCATATTCTAGTACTTCTCATATGTGCTAGAATAGGTAGTGTCTCACTATTTGTAAAGCAGCAAGGCTTCTTCCAGATACAGAGAATTATCAGAAATATTCAGAAATCATCATAGAAACGTTTTTTTATTGAGGTTAAGGACCATGTCATGATTAACATTCATATGCACGTCATTAGTAGCTTCTACTGAGTCAGTGACATATCGAGGGAGAACATGATGTCCTTGTATTTGGATAAAAAATATGTGACTTGGTCTTCAGGTATTTTTTGACATTATGATGTTATTAATTCTTTTATAGTGAGTGTTGGATCTAAACTAGTAGAGGAACAGCTTGTGAAGGCCTTCCCATCCAGTAATGGACCCTATAGTAAGATGGTGCTAATAGGAAAATGTAGTTTCCACTATACTCTGAAAATAATTGCAGATATTGTTATCCTCTTACTACCCTAGGGTTCCCATCATGGGTCCAAATCTTGAGATGAAGTGAACCATGTGCTGTAGTGGATCATCCTTCCTGTTGAATTGATAAATGAGAGGTTTCCCATGAACTAGTGGTGCTCACTTATCGTCTACCCATTATGGGTATCACTTTTCATCAGGTGGGATCACTAGTAATCGTGTCTCTAGGGAATAGAGGGGGAAATGAGAGTTGATATCAAATCATTTTCTTAAGGGTCCTTGTAAATATGAGGATTCCTAACCACCAATTCATTGATAGACCCATCAACACGATATATAGGATAAGTGGATTATGGAGTGGCTTGACCCAGATACCATTATGGATAATCACACTTCTTAGGAGGATTCATCCATTCCTACTCTATTATTTTTCTGTAAAATCCATCTTTGGATCTGTATAGATTCATGAGAACACTATGATTGACTATTGGAAACTAGAGAAGGTGGACTTTTTGTTATTCCCCCTATCGGTGAGATGTGATCTTGTAGGGTTATTTCATAACGCAGGAAGTGATCATACATGATATTATTGATGATCCTTTAATTATTTTTCAAGTTTATAACGAAAGAATGATACAATTGGATTTGTATATTCTTTTGGAATAATCATAGGAGGACAGGGGACCCAAAATTATCTTTTTCCAGGTTGAGATTTTTACCAGGATGAAATGTATTATTGGGGGGGTCCCCAAGGTTGACTTTCTGCTTTTTATAGCTGGTGTAGAAAATTGTATGAGTTTCTATCTGGTATTATTCCTCCAATGGAAAACTTTATTCCCCAACCACCCCTATGTTAGAGTCCCTATTTTTGAGATACTCGTGAAGAACCATGTATGTCATAAATATACCTAGAGAAGAATTTTGTTCATCAATAGGTATATCATGATGTAAATGGATTAGACTAAATTGAATAGTGGAATATTTTCCTTTTCCCTTGATCATCACATTCAAAGAATCATATTCCATAATTTACTGTAGCATAATGTGGAACTTTTGGTATATCTTTATTACAGTATAACGGTAGCAGGAAGATCTAGTGTGCTGAGCTCATAGGATCAATGTAAAATAAACCTTTCAGCATCATGGATTGATGTCCTTTAGGAGCCCCATGATTCCTGGTATTGTCAGTTGATGATCATGCGGGTAGTGAAGTTTCACTCGAATGGTATGTGGGAAAAAAATAGCTTGAACAACGTTGTGGGACTTAGTATGGTCTATGTTGGGAAATTCTAGTGTCCAAATTACAATAGACAACTGGTCAATAGTTATAACCTTTCGTAGGACCACTTTCTTAGAAGAAGATCCATATTCGTGGAAATACCAAGCTGTAATTTTCACGGTCCAAGAGATTAGTGGTGTTACCAATTGGATTCATACTGTAGAATGATTACTAGTACAATAGTCACTACAAGATTCATTTGTTCACTACATGTGGGGGCTTGTCTCAGTGTTGACTCCAACCTTACCTTCAAATCATTTTTGGATATTTCATACAAAAATTACGCATGTTAATGTTTTGTTGTGGTCATCTGTGGCCCAAAAGGCTTCCCACTTTTTCTAGGTGTTATTCTATGACATAACAACACACCATTATCATGTATAGAGGTAGATAGGGGGACTAGATATGATGGGGGTGGTTCTACTATGAGACCCTGGAATGGATCTGGATCTTCCTCCTCCTACATGTACTTGCAGTGGGATCTATAGATCCTGTGGATTTCCCCTTCTAGGATGGAGAATATTAGTTTTCATGCTCCTTCCCTAAACTATGTATGTCTTTGTGGTGGTTATATTTGTGAGTCATGTTTGTCCTCATTTTCATTAATATTTACAAGACAAATGATGTATTGAAATTTCATGATATTTCACCTTCAGCAGTGAGTGTTAGACCTTGTTCCCTTGGATTGCATTTTCAGGGATGGGTACCACTTTGGAATGGTGAGGACCTCAATGATAATGGGTGGGGACTGAGGGATTACATAGTTTTTTTTGGATAGTGAACACGGGGAAACTTCATTCCGCTTGAAATGCACATAATGAGGACCACTATGTTGATATGTGGGAGTGTAGTTATTACCTTCATATTGGATGGTTGTGGAGTATGAAAGACCATATATTTGTTTGGGGATGATGTAAGGAGGAAATCCACACTATATATCCACATCAAAGGATATCATGTATTATCTTTTGGTAGTTCCAATGATTGATAAATTTAAACTGACCTTTCTATGAGGTGGTTGGGGTTTTGATCTCAATAAAGTGAAGAAAAATCCCTCCTCCCCTATTGTAGGCATTTTTTGGAATTCACAGATAGAGTAAAGAGCCACTGGAGATATGGAAGATGATTCCTTTTTTTATAATTCTTCAGAGATTTTACTGGACAATATAATTGGGTGGTGTGGACAAAGTCCAACATAGAAAGGGTAAAATTCACATACTCTCCATCCTGAGGGACTAATCTTTTCTAGAATTGATGGGCATGATGGGATCCCTCATTGTTGGCTCTCAGACAGTAGCTTTAGTTGGGGTGACTCAATCATCGAACAAATACTCAGTGTATGGGAGAGAATCAAAGGATCTCCTTGATAATAGGAACATAAAGTGATTTCCAGTTTTAATGGTGGTGGTTTTCCCCTTTTGTGGGCCTAGGGGGAAGCAAAACCATTTACTCAAGAATCCTCTAAGTCCAGGTATGCCATATACCTTATGGTAATGACCCCTACTATTCATTAAAATGTATGAGGGTGTTTATCACCTTCATCTAAATGGTATCAGTAGATTATATGTGGTTTGGAAACCAAAATGATGATTTTGTGGCAGAAGTAATGGTTAGAGTGTCATCATGTAGGATTGTCGCATCATTGGTTCTTTCAACCTGGTGATTTTTGCTATTGGTTTACCATATTTGAGTTTATATAAGGAATGTGGATTCATCCATAAGTACTAGTATAAGGAATGTAACTCACATTTTCCCAGAATCATCCATGATTATGAATATGAGGAGGATCCACACTGACGGTGTCGAATTCTGAGAATGCACAACATTTAATATCAAACTTCTATGGTGAGATCCATGCTGGGCCCATCATCTCCTTTGTGTGACCTGTAAACAAATGTTTGAATTTAGTGACATGGTAATCATCTAATGTCTAAAACACTACTAGTCCCCATGTTTAAGAAAAGTTATTCACATTGGGATTAGTATTTCTATTTTTGAGAAAATCACTGGGGCGCTAATTGCATGTCAACATGATGCATGTGAGAACTGGTCTGTTGTATCCCCATAGTATATCATTACCATGTATGGTGTCTTTCATCACATTGAGAAGTGATAGATAATCCTATATCAAAATAGGATAATGAGATGTCTTTTGCTACATTCATGCATTTTTCATTGGACCTCGTTGAATAGTATATATCTCACTCATAGAGATAAGATATACTGAGGTAACTCATTCACAATGCCATATGATTGTGGAAACTATTTAATTACAATTCTTATATATTGAGATCCTACTTTCATCGTGACTAGGAAGCAAACAACAGTTAAGAGAGTAGCAATTTTGGTCATCACTAGGAAAGTCTAGGTTCATTGGTCACTGATATTATTCAACGTCGAATGGAATATCAAATGATGTATCTTAAGGAAATGATCCCAAGGAATGGTGGGTTGATCATGAGGTAATGATGATAGAGGCCTAAGTCTTATTATGATTTGTAAATCATACATCCCACATTTATTCATGGAGTGGGTATTTTGGGTCACATCATAAGTTCTACATCCTATTTACGTGGATCGATATGTCTAGTTGAAAGAGATTAGATAATTATTTTAATGTATTATGAATATAGGCACAAGGATAATGTCTTGTGGGGATATGATGAGTTGATCCAAATTACATGTGGTGGAATATATAAGAGGTGTGGACATGGGAGGGGAGATGTCACACATGGAAGATAATATTTAAATACCCAATGGAAGTGGATCTGCGTTGAATTTATTAGAATGCCTCATGGATGTTGATAAAAGAGATGTTTCACTAGGATAGAATACATCACACCTATATTTTTTAGAAATGGATTGATCAGAACGTCCCTTGAGATGGATTATGAAGGTTAATTAGAAGATACCTTGATACAAACCAAATTTTGTGGATCAGAAATCACCATGGATGAGGATACAATAGATGTGTCCCTGTGAGAAAATATTTCACACCTACATGGGTTATTGGTGGATCAGAACACCATGTCATGGAATATCCAAAGTTTATTGATCAAAATTACCCATGATGTGGATATGAGAGGTTTATCAGAAAGAATTTTTTTTTGATTAGTGGATGTGGATCATAAACCTCCTTGAGGAGAATCTAAGATGTGTGTACCATGGTGGGAATATGAAATGCATTGAAGGTTAACTGGTTAATTATAACAGCCCATGTATGAGGATATGTTGTTGATTGGAATTCCCCTTGAGGGGGTTACAGTGGTGTCCCTAGGATTGAACAACATGAGTTTACCATGGCCAGGATTGAACCTAGGGGAGGAATCCAACATGCCCTATTTAAAATAGAAGGATTAAAACACATGTATTTCAATTACACAGTTTATGATTGTGTGAAAAGAACAATCTATGTTATTTTATGGCTTGTGGTGAGGATGCTCATGTTGTGAAACATGAATCGATGAAGGATTGTTTGGGTATTAACCATGGAATATTAATATAAAAAGAGGATTGTTTTTTTTGGAATATTGAGGGGATTACACATTGTGTTTCCCTAGTACTACTTGGAGTTTTGATGAGGTAGATGACACATACACATAGAAGATACCTAGATGATCAAATTCCTTTTCATTGGTACATATGGGATGTTGTGGGTAGGATATGTGGGGTTCATAACATTACACTCATAGATGTTGCATCATGTTCATACATTATAGGGATGAAATATAGGATTACATCATGATCTCAGGATTTTTTAGTGAAGTTGAACAAAGTATGATTATGACATAATACTATGTAGTTTTACGTCATACAACTCATATATGGGGGGACTCAATAGTTTCACATCTGGCTTACATGACCACTACTCAGAAGTCTCTGAGAGGGTCATGGAATTGGAAATACTATGGATTATTCTTCAATCAAGGGGTTGACATTGAGGGATCCACATGATTTCAATTAGAATATATATATATATATATATAAGTGAATCGTGTATTAGGATACCTATGATAGGGGAACCAATTAAAATAATGGCTCAACTAAGAGCACATGTTGTGTCATGTTGGGTACCAAATTGTTTTACATGAAATATTGATGTGTTGTGTGAATGAATTGTGTGCGTATGGGAATTAATCATAATGGGAATTCCCAGAGTATATAAGTGTAGTTTCACTCAATATAAGAGTTTCATGATGATCATGGTTTTTAATAGGAAAGACCAATGCATTCAAATGAAACAACATTATCACATTATTTTTATGGAATAGTCAACTATGGTCAACATCATGTTTGGACCCACATGAGGTCTGTGGTGCATGATTATCTTCCTTTGGTGGTCCATGTTGCATGCTATCTTGGAAGTAGAGTAATTGCGTGAACAACCACAATATTTCATCTTCAAGAGATCCTCTACAAAAAGGGATTGGGGATGAGATTCTATTTATATCTCAAATCATTATTGGTGGGAGAACAATTCCATTGGGTATGGAAGGGGATTCGTACATAAAGTATTCCTTATCCAGTGGATCTTGGTGACACAATGACGTAAGATTGACATCACCTTTAGCCAAAAAAATGGATCATTGTTCATAAATTTCATCTCTTGTGTGAAAACCTTCTTTCTTGAAAATGATTGTCTTATAAATCATGTTGGCTTCAGTGGAAGGAATGAATAATATTATTTCATTTGGCACACAATGTTTTTTAGTATGAATACTTTTGTGTAGCAATGGGAACTTGTTCACAATGTTTTAATTGTTTCTATATTGGTATTTTAGTGTGGGGTGCATTCCTAGTTCATCCAAAAATTTCAGTTTGTGTCTTTATATTAGTTTTTGGTGCCAAAATGGGGATAAAACCCTACATATAAGATATATATGGTATATTTGTGGGATAAAATGGGGTTCAACTTTTTGTATAAATGAAATAACCAATATAGTCCACTTCAATAACTAGATTACCGAATGAATAAGAGGTTATAACATTACAACATGTGCATGGTTCATCACAGAACCACCTATTATTTGTTAATATTGTAAAAAAATCCTTGATTTATCACAAAACCATCTTTAATTTTTTTATTATGTAACCATTTCCCATATTAAACAATGCACATGAACAATATCATAATCATACAACATGAAGACGTGGATTCAAAAAACATTTTTTGAAGAACATAAACTTATTATTTTGTAGTCACTCAATTTTAAGAACCATTCTTGCACAATTGAAAACTATTTCTTTCAAATTAACTATATTAGCCTATAAAGAATGATTCAAAATATTATGGTGACATGGTGGTGATAAATTCTAATGATTCCATATTTATAATAAATAATTGTTCATTTTTACTTTTTAAAAAATAAACCTTAAAATATGATTTTTTTAAAGAATATCCCTTATATAAATCTTTTAAAAGACCCCTTTTTGAAAATATTTTAGAGATATTTTAAAATTATTTTTTTTAAAAATAATTAATTTTTATATAAATACATTGAATGAATTTTCTTTAAAAACAGGAAAATGAAATATAATGATTGTGAATGTAAATTATTATAACAATTAAAAGAACTATTTTTACTTAATGAGTCCCTTGTATTGTGTCCAATAGCTATAAACATTCTCTTAATGAATTGGATAATAAAATTATATTTCATAGTTACATAATTAAGAACCATTAACATCTGTATTTTATTATGTTTCTATGGACATTTTGATGAGTTATAAATGTCAATTTCATTATTCCTAGAGCATTCATTTCAATGTTTCATGGTCGGTTCACTTTAGTATAATTATGGATGTTCTTGTACAATTTTAATAAAATTTCATAAGTCAGATGAGATTGAATTATATAAATAACATAAGTATAAATTTTACCATATATATTTTTTATTTCTTATATTTTGATGATTAATTTTATTAAAATGGTAATGAAAAATATTTTGTTTATTTTAGTGGATATTCTAACAAACACAAACTACTTTTGTTTTATATAATTATATATATAAATATATAAGTAATAGAATATGAAATAAGATATTATATACTTATTATAATATTATTCATCCAAAATAATATTTTTATGAATATACTGGAATGTGGTAATGGGAAAACGGATACTCATTATGCATGGAGATAGGTAACCCCCTTAATTTGGGGAATTATTCAGTTTCACTGAATAAGAGGATATAATAAAGATGATGAAAATATGATAAAAATTTTAAAATATAATATTATAGTATATATATTACATTTTGGTTATATTCCATCATATGTGATGTTGTTGAGGAGAAGGTAGAAGACAAAATGAAATTTATAGAGCTGTTTTGCAAAAGATACCTCTTGAATATCACATCCTTGAAGAACCCCTTAAAGATCATTGAATTGGTATTATTGTGAGAAAAAAATTTATTGTAAGTATTTAGAATGGGGATCATCATATTTCTATTATATTTTAAGGGTGTAAAATTCATTTTGGAGAATGAGGATGTGAGGACACTTGAGGAGGCTGGTTTTAATTTATTAAATACTGATTATTTTATATTTAAACACAATCATATTAGGGTGACATTAATTACAAAGTTTTAAAATGAAAATTCTTGTTTTAAAGTGTTTTTATGTTTTATAAAAACATCAAACAACCATTTAATTCGGTAATTTGTATGTATTTTATGTATATTCTTTTAAACTTTTAACTCGTCTCATTGTTTTACATATACTGTGATAAATCCCTTTTTTTCAATGTAGTTTTTATGTACAAAAAAAAATTAAAATTAACTTAATATATAATTATGACCATATTTTTATATTTATTTAATTTATTTAACCAAATTAAAATAATATAACTAGATAAATTAATTTTAAGACAAAACCTATAGACGTGACAAAAAGTGGATTATCAATAAGTGTATTTTTCAATCAAAAGATGGTATTATATTAACTCTATAAATAATAATAATCATGGAATGAAACTCAATTAATACTTTCAAATATATTATATTTAAAATGTATTTAAAACATCCCCCATTATTGATTTTTAATTAGTTTAAATGGAGAAATATTGTGTACATTAAAACTGTTTTAAAAAAAGACCATTTTTAATCCCAAAAAATACATTTTGTAAAATAAAATATATAGTTGATTAAATAGTCATGGCGGTGTGTGGTCATATCTAAAGAAATATTTGTGCGGAATACACCCGATAGGTTGTGGTAGATTTTATGGTATTTGTAGAAGAAACAAAGTATTATATAGGATATTTTATTGTTTTGGTAATGTGTTTTCCACTATTACCATGAACTATCATTGTTTACTTGTCATACATTTTTATTTAATATTTTTTTTGGATAATAGTGTCTTCTATTGTTTTCAATATTTCATTATAGTTTATTTAAAATTATTTAAATAGATTAAATATAACTAAATAATACATATGTTGACTTAAATCAATTATAAAAGTTAATAGGGATTTGAAATTATTTAATAGATTTAAAATAAATAACATCTTTACAAAAAAATATCATTTTCACTATTCAGGGAAATCCAAATATTACTTGAAAATTAACAAAAACCCAAAGAAAATCATGATATTATTATTAAAAAAATGAATTTAATTTTATGAAATTTTTTTCTAATAATTCCAAAAATTAATTATAATGTTGAGTCTTCAAACCCATGAGAAAACATTGTATGATGATAATTTATTTTTGATGAATAAAATGAGATTACTAAGAATGTGTGTCATTATTTATAAAGAATTAAATATTAATTTTGAGATGATAATTAAAAATATTTATTTCATGATTTTTATTATATATTTTATCCCCTTAAATTTGACAACTAGATTATAACTCTCACATTTAAAAAATATTATCTATTTATTGTTAATGATTGATATTGCATATATTCTATGCCACCAAACATAGAAATTACTTTTAAATTCTTTTTATTTATCATTCTTCATCCCTTTAATAATTTGTGTCATTGAAATTTTAATGGAGGATCATAAAATAAGGGGGTTCTATTCTAAAATTACCTTTTTAGAAATCCCACATCATAAAAAGGTTGTAGAAAACACCCACTATTATAGATAAAATGGAATGTATGAAGGTCATGTGATATAAGATATACTAGGATTCCATGTAGGACTAAATGTACATCGATTAGAAAAAATGACACATATGGACTAATAGAGAGTGATATAGAGAATTGTATTGATAAATACGACCATAATAAGTCTATGATATGTTAAAATGCAATTTATCTCTCTTCGAGAAAAGTTAAGAAATAATTATTTTTGATTCAAAAATATTTTTTCTAAAGTTGAGGAATTACTTTACTACAAAGAATAAAAATATAAGGAAATATAATTACATTATATTTATAATTTCATGCTAATTTTTTCTCTAAATTAGTAGTATTAAAATTAATTTCACATTATGGGACTTCATGTAGTCTAGTGGAAGGTGATGCACCCTTTTCGTCCTTTGGTTGAGTGGCCAATTCACATGGCCTTCTAAGACATAATGATTTTTCACTCAATATAGAGGATTTACATTTCTTAAATAATATTTATATCATTGTTATAAAATTATATAAATGTAAAAATCCTCCTAAAGATAAAATTTATATATTTTACCTCAATTATTATTTAGTACGTTTAATTTTTCTACACCAAAATGAATGGGTGCATAATTACCTCAAATTTAGTGATCATACAAACAAAAAATACATCCAATATCTTTAATCATATGTCAACCAAAATTAAATGAATTGTTCATCAATTACCATTTTTTATATCACAAAATTAATGGTTAATTATACCTCATAAATTATCATTTTTTACAACTTTTCAAATCTATCGATTACATCTAACATATATTTCCATATTTATGAAATCAGAATATACTATATAAAAATCATTTTTCATTTCATCATTCCCATAATATATATAATACACCAATATATAATATATTTTAAAACTAAATACATAAACACATCCTTCATTAATCATTATTCTTAAAACATTAAATTTTTTTCTTAGTATTACTCCATATGAAACTATTCCTATAATAAAATATGTGAATTATATCTTTATTATTCATTAATATCAATAAAAAAATGTTTCATCATTTTATCATAAGAAAATTATCGATCATGAAATCCAAATATTTGGATATCATTGATACCGACTATATCTTTTGAAGTGATGTACAACTTACAGAATGAAAAAGGTCTCTCCTGTTATGGAATTTCCTTTTTTGATATATTGGGTAGTGTTATTATTTTAAAATAAAATAAAAAATATATTGTGACCCATAATCATTTTCGTGAAATTATAAGGTGTTATATAAGTAAAAATGTTTCTTATTGGTAATTTGAAAACTCATAGAGTTGTGAAAATCATTTGGTCAAATTTTTTTAATAATAGTGATAGAAAAATGAGACATAAGGGATAAATTGGTTTTGAATAATTTATTTCCTTCCATCATGATAAAATATCCATAATCCTGATTAAAACATCATTAAACCATGTAATGAATTATTACATGTAAAAATGAAATTTTTTTATGGATGATACACACATAAAATATATTATACATAAACCTTAAATTCCATTACACCTAAATTGATTATATTAATAAATTAAATCTTGAAATATGCCATTAATCTTTTAAAAATCAATAATGTTAATCCAAAAACGAGTGTATATGAATTTGAACTGATAATCATTATTAAAAATTTGAACAAATGATGACATCAACAAATCATATGAAAACATAATAATATATAATGTTATCTAAACGCTTCTATGATATGGACTATAAATACCCAGTTTTAAGAATCATATATTATAGTTTCCCAAACTAGATTTTTATTTATTACAATCCAAAATATTATTTTTGATTTACAATTTTAGATAATTTGGTAAAAATATTACATTGAAAACCCATATTTTAAATACATTTCAATTAAAACAAATATTCATTATTGCCAATAAATTTTATTAAAAGTAATTTTTTTATTTTTAAGAAATTTATTAAAACATTTCTTCATCACATTATCAGTGTATTTAATTTTCATAAACCCTATGGAAAACATTTTAAAACATGTAATGATTAAAAAACCTCTGTAAGGGGCATAAATAAATTAGTCCATTTAAAAACAATATTGACCATTTAATATTTACCTTCACCTTAATATAATTTTAGAGAAGTAAATAATTCAAATTAACATGAATATAACCACACATTTAGCTTAAATAAATTCATTAAAACCCCTATCAAGAAAAAAGAAAAACTATTTTTATAAAAAAGGAGTATCAAATTTATAAATCCCATTTGAAATTTTTTTTATTGAAAGAAACATACAAAAAAAATTAAAATATAATTATTAAAAAATGTATTTGGGATCTATAATTGGCCTCAAAATTTGTATAAGTTATTTCGGGATAACCTATGAGCTATAATGGGTCTCAACCCATTATATAAGATGTATATGGCCCATCTATTTTCAGGAGAAATAATTAAGATAAACACTTTATATACAATATATCAGGCTCAACCATGATATATAACGAGGGTCAACCATTCATATAAATTAATTAACCAATATGTTCAACTTCTAAAATTAGAGTACACAATGCATTGAAAGTTATAATGTAACCATCCTACCTTAGTTTATTACAGAACCACACCTAATTGGTTTATAATATTACCACCATTCCTTGGATTATCATAGAACCATCGATAATTGGATTATAATATAATCACACTTTATCATAAATAATTCCCAATAACATTATCATAATCATGAAACATTAATACTTTCTTCATAAAAACAATCTTTGAAGAAAATAATAATTTTATTCTAAAATCAGTAATGTAGAGAAACTTCACACATACATTGGTTTTTTTAATGTAACCATATAAAAATGCTAATAAATATTAAATATGTTAATGTGATAATAATAATTGAAACTCTACTTGGGCCATATATATAATAAAAAAGACATTATTTTTAATTTTTAGAATAGAACCATTATAAAATTATTTTTCACACGAAAGTCTCCTACTTAAAATATTAAAAATATCCCTTTTTGAAAAAATTTGACAAAAATAATAAAATTGTATTATTTAAACATTAATTTCCATATAAATACATTAAAAAATTTATTTTTCCCTAAAATCACATTAAAGATAAATATTTAAAAACGAAATCTTTATCACATTTAAAATGATGATTTATAATTAAAGATACCCTTATATTGTGTCTGAAAGTTCCTCCCTTGAAATAATGTACTGGATAATAAACATTGATTGATTACTTAATTCATAACCTTTTAAATATATACATTAATTATTATACTTTTTTAATTTCATATATTACCTTTTCTATGAGTTATAAAGATCAATTTTATCCCACCATGCCCATTCATTTCAAGGTATCCAGCTCAACTCAAGTGAGTATAATTATGTATCTTCTTATAAATGGGAATTGAAATCTATAAGTGAAATGAAATTGTATCATTTCACCTCCATAATAATAAATAGAACATATAAAATTATTATTTCTTTTATGGTGATGATTCATAAGTTAAAAATTATAATGAAAATTTGTTATTTTGGTGGTTTTTGCGACCATCACAAAAAAGTATCATTTTATTTCATAATATATATATATTAGTTAATAAACATGAAATAATTTATAATAAATATATTTACATCAAATTTAACAATAATAATAGTTTTATGGCCATCATTGAAAATTGTTATGGAATCCAAAAACACAAAATCAACATATATGGTTAACCACCATAATTTGAAATATGGTTTCATTTCATTGAATGGCATGAGATAATAAAAAACATGGATATAAGATATATTATTAAAAATATATAATTATGGTATATAAAATAAAATATATTTATTATTCCTTCACTAAGGATGTAGTATATGATAAGGAATAATAATAAAATAAAATATAGAGAGGTTTGTTGAGAATGTCACCTCTCAAATATCAGCTACACGAAAGACCCCTTAAGGATCATGGAATTTGTATTTTTGTGAGACATGATGCACATGGACATGTGAAGAGTGGGTAAGAGAGTATTTTGTTGAGATTTTACAATATTAAACATATTTATGGAGGAATGGTATTCTGAGGAGTTGTACTTATTCTTGATGAGCGGTGGTTTTATGTTATTAAAAAATAATTATTTTATATTTAAATCCAAACACATTTGAAAGGAATTAATTCAAACTATTTAGATTGATAATTAATGTATTAATATTTTTTCACTTGTATTTACTCATCAAACCACCAAAAAATGTTCTATATTTTATGCATTTTATGTTTTTACCTTTAAACATTTTCTAGATTCATTATTTTACATATATTACAGAAAAACTTTTTTACCACGACATCTTATTTATGACTAAAAATAATTTTTTAAAAATAAATAATTATGATATTATTTATTAAATATTTATTACATATTACCTAATTCAATTCATATAATCGTAAAACCAAATTTAAAACCAACCCGCAGACCTTATGAAAAATTGGTGTTTAAATAGCTCTATTTTTAAAAAAAAAATATATTTATATTATGCCTATGAATAATAATAATAATTAAAAGAAAATAAATTATTATTTAACGATATATAGTATATAAATTTTATTTCAAAATATCCAATTTATGGATTATTCTAATTAATAAAAAAATAGAAACATAATGTACTTTAAAAATGTTTTCGGAAAAACCCCATTTTTAAAACAAAAATATAAATTGATTCTAAAATTCAATATAATATTGATAAAAAATAAATTTTTATAAACTATAAAAAAAGAATACTTTTGTTAAATGAAATAAAATTAAATAGAAAATAATATATCTAAATTTATTAATTTCTTTAAAAAAAATTCAGTTTTCGAAAATTTATTATTTTTCATTATACATGGAAAATTGAATATTTAATAAAAACTCCGAGAATTACACCCCAAGAAAAAAACAATATTATTATTAAAAAATATAATTCAATTTTATAAATTTAATTTTATAAAATTTTATAAAATTAATTATAATATTCCCTCATAAAATGCAAGAAAACCCAATTTTTATTGAAGAAATTGTAGTTTTGAAAAATAAAATAACTTTACTAAAAATATGAGTTATTATTTACAATTAATAATAAAATAACTGATATCTAATTATAAATATTATATATTTCATAATATCTTTAATCCTTTTCATACCCTCCTATTTAATGGACAGATTATAATGATCACATTTTAATAATAAGTATCCAATGTTTATAGTCGAAATTACATGTCCTATAAGATATCAAACATACTCATTAATTTAAATATTTTGGGATGTCTACCATGATTCTCATTTGTGATCATTTGTGATAATAAATTTTTATTTCTAATATTCACCATTAATGAGTATCTTAGAGGACCCATTCTATTATTTCCATCTCCCTAGGTTATGAAGAAGGATGTTATGTCATCTAAGCCTAGAAGGGTACCATGTGAGAATAATGTTTCTAGGAAATATTAAATATTGTTTTCAAATAATTTAAATAAATATATGCACTCTAAATAAACTAAACCATTGTGGTTATTGGGAATTGTTTTTGAGATATTTGTTGAAATTTGATGTAAAATGATGTAAAATTTTTGAAAGTGGTGCTCAATTTGCCTCAATGTGTCATTCCAAAACAATAAATGGGAAAACTCATATGAAAAGTAATGGAATTCAAACTATGAAGTATGAGAGTGGAAAAAATGTAATAAAATTAAAAAAATAACATGTACTAACATAATAATAATTTGTGCCATCAACAGCTTAGGGGATGAGAATAATTAAATAATTATGTTGTTGAATTTAATTAACAATTTATCATCAAATTACATTATACCATAAATATATATTGAAGTATTTTAGTTATAATTTTATTGGATTACATATGTGAAAGATCTTAAAAATCCTTTGAGAAGAAGAAGTTTTATGGCTTCAACAATTCATCATGTCATGTAATTATTGTTGATATTGAATTTGAATAGGATTTTCTAGTTCATAAACTATATATTTTCAATCATATATTGGGTATAGAATTTATGATTAGTTTGAAATATAAACTTTATTTCTATCATCAGAGAGGTACGTTCATTTATAAACTAAAAAAACACATGACTTATGTATTGAGTGAGATCGTAGATTTACGTAGGTAAAGACCAATGATTCAAGATATTATACTTATTTAATTCCATTTACCCATAATAGTTTCAGTTATTATTGAATATTGTTAATGATTGAAGCATCTATTAGTGGGTGATATGCATCCAAACGTTTTTTGGTTATCTCTCTAGGGGTATTTCAATGCATTAGATATTTTTATACATCCAACAACTCCCAACGAGAAACCCTATTTAATTCCCATATTATCGAATGAACCCCAATGAGATGAAAGAAATGAAGGTGAAGTAAGTAGATCATGAAAGAAAATGTTATTAATTTTTCAATATCACAATACGAATCACAAGTTCAATTTAAAAATACGTTTTATTGAATTAGTCAACATTACATTGATTACTGACATCTAATTCATGTGAACATTAACAATAAGTACCCTATTAGATAGGTTGATTATCACATTATTTACCTTAAGAGAATAATATAGATCTCAATGATCAAAATTAAATCTGAATACCAAAACATTATATTGGAGGAATCTAACATCCCTAAGTGATATTTATGGAGAAGGTATTTGCATTTATAATATATTTTTATGCCTTTTATCCTTACCAATTCTTATGTAGATTAGATGGATTAGGTGAACTAAATTTTCCAAAGGTTTATAGATGATGTTTTCACAGTTTTCATGATTGAAATTTTGGTTTTCTATCAGGAAAAATTAGATCATGCTATCCTTCTATATTTTATTTTTGGAACTTTTAAAAAATATTTACTGTATATTAATATGTCTACGTTTTAGTTCGAGATTTAAGATGTGATGTTATTTAGAGTTTTTTTATTTATGGAAGGAATATTTGTGGAACATATGAAGGTATAGGTAGTTATCTATTTGGAAGGAACCAATAATATATTTGAGATTATAAGATATATGTGTCTTGCTTGTAATTATAACTATTTTGTTTAGGATTTCTAAAAAATATCATCTTCGATGATGGATCTAACATTTATACGAGTAAAATTTGAATGTGACAAGAAATGATGGTAATAGTTATAATATTTAAATCCAATTTTTTCATCATATTACAGTTAAATTCTTATTGATCATGTTGAGGTATATTAGATATATTGTTATGTGCTGAGTTTTGGATTGGGGTACAATTTTTGTAATTACAACCATGTTGTGGAATATAGCTCTCAGTATATATAACCACATATAAATTACTATCCAACCTATGACCAAGTTGTATATATTTCTATTCTTTCATTAAAAACAAGAAATCATTATCCCCTCAAGGATTTGTTTACAACATATTCTAATATTAAAATTATGAATCACATCTTCACCTTGGGGGATTTTAATCATTATAAAAATCAATGGGTAGAGTATTTACAAATATTTGATTACAAATTAGACACACCTTCAAAAATTGTGGGGGATAATTCCTTGATTAAGCAATAAACCACTCAGATAGTGAAATAATTAAGTTTAAATGGGATTTCCTTTTCCTATTTACTAATATGATTACAGATGTTAAAGTGATTGATTATAAGTTATTATTGGTTATTCTTGAAGTCACACCTCTGAAGGATGATAAAATTTGAATAGAGAAGGAAACTAATGTTATTTATAAAACATTTGTAGTTATAAATAATGAAGTAATAATATAGTAATTTTTCAATCTTATGATCATTACATATGTTTTAGGAAGTGATTGGTGGACTCCTTTTCTCAATATATGAGTAAATAGAATATGGTAATCAATTTAGTTTGGAAGTTTATCCTAATTCTTCTATGATGTTTTATACCCTAATAATTTAGTATTGGATCCCTAGGATAATGCGTGTGGTTTATGACTTCATGTCTTGATACTTTTCATATCAACTGTTAATGTCACACATGGATGTTAAATTCCATGTTTTTTTAAAATCCTATTTCTGCTATAAGCTTTCTCTTGGTTTTCTGGTGTTCTGGGATTGAAATTTTCGAGTTTCTCGTGTTCTTGATCTATGACCTTGTCATGGGGGTATTTTATGGAAATTGGAATCATCCTTTGTCAATTTGATGGTGTGAGGTTGGGGTGTTTTGGAGTTTGTTTTGAGACACTCTTAGTGGAACCACATGTGGTGTAAGTAGTTGAGGTGGTTTGTACACAAGAGTTGGATGAGGCATGGGGTGAAATGGTAGGTTTCATTTTGGATTTTTCTCCTCCTATAATATAAAATAATTCCCCCTTTCGTTTGCCCATGGAGCCCCCAAAAATGTGAGGAGAATAGTATGGTTTTGGGTGGCCAGAACATGCCACATGGTTTGGCTTCACGGTTCCAAACAGTGCAGTAAAACCATTAAGGTTGTTAAAAATACTATTGAAATTCCATTTTTTTTATTTCCTGGAAATAAATCTAATCAGATCCATTCTTCACATATTCGATACCATAAGTCATTTTAGGCCTCCAAACTCCCTCAAACTCCCATGGAACCCATATTTGATGTGGGTTTTAGTGGCGAAACTTCCATATTTCTTCTAGTAAGTGTTTCTATCTTCTTTTTCTTCCATTTCCTTAGGGTTTCATCCCACCTTCATAATGTTCCAAAATATCTAGATGTTTTGTTTTTGAACATATGGTTTGAATTGGTGTCTTTTTGTGTAATATTGAGATATTAGGTTTATCTTCACTTCCTTGTGTGGTAGTGGTGGTGCGCATGATGTTTTACACCATGAGTTGAGGGATTTGTCACTTTCAGTAGGTGATTCCATGGGTATCCATTTTATCATGGGTTTTATTGCATCGTTTATTAATTTATATTGTTTTTAATCTATTTTTTATGATGTTAAAGCTATTTTTATGGATCTGGTTAAATGTTTAATTTTATAGTTTCATTTTAGTTTGAAATTGGGTACTTTTCATGAAGGACTCATGTGTTAATGTATGGGTTTATATTATAACAAATTAAAGAGAATTAATAGTGTTGAAATGGGATTCTAATTATGGTTTGTTAATTCCTTAGTTTCATGTGGGCCTTGAAAGTGGTTTTCTAATTGGTTTAATTTGTAAAAACATGTTGTACATCTTGAAAGTGATTTATGAAAACTTGTGTTTTTCATGTGTATATTTTGTGGTATTATATGAGGTATTTTTATAAATCATAGGGGTAGTTTAATAAATGTTTTAAGGGATGAAAATTCTATTTTTTATTGGTATTGGGATGATTTTGGTCTTGAATGAGGGTTTTGAAATTGGTTTTTAATGAAAACTGTGGTTATACCACTTGGTTTTGTTTTATAAAAATTGTATATATATTTTTGGTTAAACATGGTGGGAAAATGGTGTATATGTAATTTATTGGTAATTTTATTTACCTATTTTGGATTTTTAAGAGGTAAAGTTGTGATTTGTCATGTAATTTTTTAGAATGTTTTATTAATTGTTGAAATGTTTTACTAAAATGTGTTGTGGGTGTGTAACGTGGTTGTTGGCTGTTTCGTGTGAGTTTGTTGACAAAAAGAATCTTCACGGTGAGAAGGGTTTTATGTGATAGGTGTGTGGGCAGTTATGTGATATGGAGCATCTTATAATGGTTTTATAAAATTTTTTAACATATTTGTGGATGTGTTAATGGAATGTGAAATGTGTTGTGGGCTGTTTTGGTGTGTATATGATTTAAAAATGCATTTGAATGAAAATGTGGATTTGGTGACTTCTGTCATGTACATGTCGGACGTTTGGTGAATGTGTGATGTTGGAGTGATATATTCATTTGAAAATTATTATTCATTTCATGTTGAAGTTATTTTATCACAAGAGGGAAACCCGTGTATCTAGGTGGATGGATGTTTACTAGTATTCTAGTTATCTCGTGGGGTTTGGCCTCAGTTTCACATATCATGTTTGATGCTTACAACACTAACTAAACTATGATGATGATGATGATGGGGGACCACTCAGTTATGGGTATGTTCATTATTAGTGTCTCATGCATGAGAACTAATATTTGTGATGGTTACTATCACTGAGATACGATGTACCTGGGACCCACAACTAGCTAGTGCATATGGGTTATTTCAAATTTATTGTGCTCAATAGATACATTGTGTTTACCGTCAACATAAATTATGGATGGATGGAAAACTCAGTAGAATTTTCATTAATTATAAAAGCGTTGAATATTTAAAATATCCCACTTGAAATCAGTTTTTATTTAAAGATCCATCCTTTAGAAATTTTAAAAAGCCTTTATTATTTTCAAAAAATGGAATGATTTATTGCATATAATGTTTATAAAACGAAATATCTTATTTGTGGTATCCTACTAGGACATATCTCAAACCATATAAACTCTTTTGGGTGTGTGTAGAGTTGGTTTTTCTTTCAGGTTTCGGTAAAACATTTAGTGCCACCAGTTCGAGATTCTAGCAGTTCTTCTTAGTGCATTGTCGTGAAGATAGCTTGAGGGCAGTGCCCTTGCCATGAGGGGATTCTAGGGGCTGTCCATTTTGGGTTTCATAATTTTTTATATTTATTGGTAGTTTTTTTAAATGACATAATTCCTTTCTAGTTATTTGTAAAATATTTTTTGTTTCGAAAAATCCATATTTTTCATGTTTAATTTATTTTGTTTTTTAATGTTTTTAAACTCAAGTAAATCTTTCCAAAACATCATTTTATGATACCTGGGTTCTTGTGCAAGCCCATGGGGATCCTGAATACACTTTGGGCCTTTCCATTGGCCAGGTCGGGTGCCTGTTTTCATGGAGCCTAGGTATGGTTCATAAAAAAATGTGATCTGAGGGTGATGAACATAACTAATTGGGTCATGTTATTTGGGGAACAGTCCGAATTATTAAGAGTTTGGATTCTAGGAATTTGGAATTTCTATTATGGACATTGTTCATGATCACCACACTACATGATGGGATTCCAGTAGCTCAAGGAAGTCAGTATTTATCAAAGTCCTTTTCTTTCCATGGTTAGATGATGAATAGGGGAAATAAAAAGAGAGTTGGGTTAATGGTCTCAGTGGGCATGTAGGGCCTGGAAAGCCATTTAGAGTTGGGGATATTCCCTAGAACACACTCCAAAATTGTGAAATGATTAGCATATAGAATCCAACAATATGTCCAAGTCACCCACCAGAAGTAGTTTCTTCCCACGTTGTATTGTATTCTTTAGTTTTGAAGTCTTGTATGTCTGGTTTTAAAGAAAAAATGACATAGTTTTAAGAAGTGTACAGTTTCTGTGAAATAATTTTCTAATAAATAGGGAATTGATAGATTTCCAAAATGGATGAACTGAATTTTAAAAATCGTTTTGAATATGAAAATGGTGTGTTTACACCTCTTTTGAAAGTAAAAAGTTTTGTTAAATTTGGTTTTGAAAAACTATTTCCAATAGAGTTCTCTAAAATATTTTTATGTATTTTTAATGTGATGACATGTTATGAAATTGATGATCATTAATTAGAAGGGAGTTTTTTTCATAATGTTTATGAATTTCTGAAAATATGTGAATGATGTAAATTGGGATAATGATTTTGAGGCTAGTATTGTTGAGAAAAAAATGATGTATTATTTGACTATTTTGGTTTTGAAAAGTGTAATGAATATTTGTTTTATCATTTTGTTTTTCCATGGGAGAAAACATGAATTTGGTTATATGGGATGATGTATAGTTGATGGCATTTTTGTATGAGTGATGAGATAGATATGAGGAGGGTTCCAAGAGTGGCAAGAAAACATTCATGTGTGAGTCCCATTGGGTACCATTGGTGGACATACTAACTGCTGAACTGTTTGTTTATCAAAGACATTTTTTTAATGAAAAATGAGTTTTTTATGGCAAGTTTTGGATAGTGTGCCTTATGTGTTATTGAAAATGTTGAAGTCGTGGGGTGTTTTGAGTCTAGTAACCCCTCCTATTTGAACTTTCTTTTGAGTTTATGTTTGGCCGGTAAGCTGGGTTGAATTGTTGGTTTTTGGTCTCTTCTAAAAAAATTGGGAATCCGTTATGGTGGTTACACTCATCTCTTTGGTTCTGGTTTATGGAATATTTTTTTCCATGTACCATCTTGGTTGGTTCCTTGGTTGATCGCATTAGATAAGGCACTTCCTCATTAAGTGTTATTGCATGACTGAAGTGCAACCCAGTTTGTTTTTCCGTAGGAAGATCCTGAAATTAATCAATATAAAAAAAATTCTCGACCTTTGAATATTTATTATAACCATTTTCATTCATTGTTTTATTGGATCCCCTTATAGAGGGAGTTTTCTTGTGTAAAGTTGAAAGAGACCTTAGTTTCTTTAGTTAACTAGTTCGATGAAGGTGGAAGTGGTATGGGGATGTCTGTGTGGATGGTGTCTAAGAGGGCCTAGGGGTCCTTCGTAGTCTCTTCGAAGAAAGGTTTTATGTTTAACCCACAATGTGTAAAATCTGGTCATAAAAGGTTGTTATGGACACTTTCTAGTATTCTGTTATGATTGGGGATATAGAATAAGGTCCCCCATGTATTGTTTCATTTTGTCTCTTTGGTCTTGTTCGGTTGCGCATTGTGATGTCACATGCTCGTTTGAATGTAATGGTGAAGTTATGCTATCATTTGATATTATTTGTTATGATGGGAGTGTTTCTTCATTATAAAATCATTAAAATCCTCTGTTTTAGATAAATGTGTTTCTATGTGACATTTCCTTATATTGTTTCTCATGTGAAAAAATGTGTGCTGTGTGTGCATCTTCAAAGTCCTTGTTTCAGTAAAATGTCGTGTTATGGTAATGTGAATTTGGAAAGTGCTATGTCTTGGTAAACATATCAGGGTTCGTGGAGTGGTTTTTAGCACCGATTGAAGTCTTTTCATATAGGGGTTTCCAAATCCTAACTATGAGGCTGAAGATTCTTCAATTTGATGGGCTCTAGCCATATGCCCTAGAGTAAAGCCAACTAGTAGTTATGGAAAATCCCAGGGTCATTTAAACCCTTATTCAAAGTCCTATCCTAAATATGAATGATGGGAATAGTATAAAACATGAGTGCTTTCATTTTTTAGCACACTCTTTGTGCATGATTAGTAGTGAATATGTCCTAGGAATCCATGCGGAAATAATGATCTTCATAGTTAGTGCATAGCTTCACAAACTATGCATAATAATTGTGCGACTGTCGTAACTCATTACGTTTTTGTATCTTTATGTTCCTGCTCATGTTGGTTGTTAAGATGGTTAGTTCTAATAGTGGGGAGACCCACAATGAGTCTCATGTGTGTTATTATTGAAATTTTTTATGAGAGTCTACCCCTTGTACCGGGAGTCTGTTCAGGCCTCCGCCTATTAGTGTCCCGTTTCCATCTTGTGAAAATTTAAGTTGTATCTTATGATGGGGATCCCATTTCTGTCTCCCTGTATCAGCAGCTTATATTTTTCCATGTTATTGGATTGGTGGTTGGTAGTATCATTCATATCTATCTAAATACCGAAGTCATCCTTGGGTAAATGTTCAGATTGGAGAGGGCCCAATAGTTTTGCAGATGGAAGGTAAGTGTAACCATTTTGTGGTTTCTTTTCATTAGGGTAAACTCCATGAGCCTAGTTTAGATATAAATTGAGGAGTTTTCTTTTGGGATGAAATATGAATTTCCTTGATCATTTTAGGGAAGTTATTTTAGTTTTGGTTGTGATATTATTCCTTTTTTCATTATAACTGGAGGTGTTTTGGCCTTTCGGGGGCAGACTGAGCTTAGGAAAGGAGTATATTTGTGTCTAATGGTTGCGTTTGGTTCTTTTTTGGCCTTGTTGTTGCTTAATGTGGATAGAAATAATTAATTTGGGGAGAATTTTCACACCATTATTTTCAATTCCATTCATTGGTTCAGATCCCATTTCGGTTCTTATTTACACTTGGTTTCCAGGTGTTCTAGGTTTGAGATTTTGGTGTCGATTGTGTTCTAGATCTATGACCTAGTTCATGGGGGTATTGTTTGGTAATTGGACTCATCTTTTCTCAAAAAGATAGTGTGAGGTTTTGGTGTTTTTTTTTTGGTTTTCTGACACACCAAGTGGAACCACTTGTGGGGTATGTTTTTTATGTAGTTTGTACCCATGATTTGGTAGAGTATCGGGGGTGAAAAAGTGGGTTTAATTTGAAATTTTTTAACATATTAATTACCTATATTTCCCCCTAGGTTTCCCCATTATTACCCCAATAATTTGAAAAATAATGACATGGTTTTGTGTGGCCAAAAGGCTTCATGGTTTGGCCACACGATTCTAGACCGTGCAGGTGTGTCCTGGTCATTAATAAAAATTTGAAATTCCATTTTTTCCTCCTGGAAATAATTCAAATCCACTAAATTATCCCCCTATTCGACACTAGAATCCATGGGAGGACTCCAAGATCCCTAAAGCGCTTATAAAAGCAATCTTTTATGTGGTTTTTGATGAGGAATCTCCAAGTTTTCTTTATTTATGTGTTCCTATCTTTATTTTCATCCATTTTCTTAGGGTTTCATCCCAATTTCATGATGATCCAAAATATTAAGAAGTTAGGTTTCAAATATATGGATTGAATTGGTGTATTTTGTAGTAATCATGATATTTTATGTTTCTATTCACTTACTTGTTGTGTACCGGTGGTTCACATGATGTTTCCCACCAAGATTTGAGGGATTCGACACTTTTGGTAGGTGATTCCATGTGTAACCATTTTATGATGAGTTATCATTATTAATTTATTAATTTATCAAGGTTCTAATCTATTGTGGGTGGTGCAAAAATTGTTTTTGATGGATTTGGTTAAGTATATAATTTTATAGATACATTTTAGAATTAAATTGGGTGCTTTTCATGTGTAACTATTGGGGTAATGTTTGGGTGTATTTTATAACATATGAAAATGATTTCTTAGTTTTTAAAGGGGCTTTCAATTCTGGATTGTCAATTTATTTAATGTCATGTGGACCTTGATAGTGGGTTTTTGATTTGTTTTAAGGTGCAAAACCATGTTTTACTTCATGAATGTTATTTATGAAAACATGGTTTCATCATGTGTATAATTTTTGGTATTATATGAAGAATTTTGATAACACTTAGGGGTATTTTAATAAATGATGTTATGGATGAAAATTCTGTTTTAGATTTGTATTAGTATTATTTTGGTCATTAATGTGGTTTTGGAATTGTGTTTTGCATGCAACACATGGTTATACCTCTTGGGATTGTTTTATAAAAATAGAAAATGTTTTCTCTAGATTAAAAAATGTGGGAAAAGGATTTATTTCTACTATTATGGTGACTGTGTTCGCCCAATATGTGTTTTATAAATAAAATTATGGTTATTCGATATGTCAAACATTTTTTGAATTTTATATAAATTATTAAAATGTTTTACTAAATTTGTTTGTGGGTGAGAAACATGGTTGTGGGCTATTTTGTGTGAGTTTGTAAAAAATGAATTTTCACTGTGAGAAGGTTATTCTGTTATAGGAATGTGGGTTGTTATGTGTGTTAGAACATCATGGAATGGTTTAAAAAATTTGTTTAAAGTATTTGTCTATGTGTTAATGAAATGTGAAATGTTATGTCGTCTATTTTGGTGTGATTATGATTTCATGATAAATTTGAATGAAAAACAAGATTTTCAGACTTCTGTTTCCTACAAGTGGGTTGTTTGGTGAATGTGAGATTTGGAAGTGATATTTTCATGTTAAACATATTTTCCCATCCCTGTTGAACTTCTTTGAGCACGTGAGGGGAACCTAGGTTTCTAGGAGGGTGAAGGTGTACAGATATGCTAGCGATCCATTGGGGTTTGGCCTTAGTTTCACATAGAATGTTTTACACATACAACGCTAACTAAAAAATGATGATGATTATGGGGACCATTAGTTTATGGGTATGTTCTCTACTAATGGATCGTGCATTAGAACATATATTTTTTATGGTTACTTTCACTGAGATACGATGTGTCTGGGACCCACATTGAGCTAGTTCATAGGGGTTATTTACCATTTCTAATGCTCATTGGATACATTGTGGTTACTGTAGGCATATGTTTTGGTTAGATACGAAAATTAGTTGCATTGTAATTATTTTTAAAATTGTTTAATCTTAAAAATAACCCACTTGAATACTTTTTTTATTTAATGTTTCATCCTTTTGATATTTTAACACAAATATTTTTTTATAAAACGTGCAATGAATGATATATTAAAATCATTATCACATGGAATATCATTGTTGATGTATCCTACTGGGGTTTTTCTCACACCCTAAAGAAACCATTGGGTGTAAGAAGACCTGTTTATTTTTTGTGTTGGGTAGGGTAAAACTTTTAGTACCAGTAGTTCAAGATTCTAGTAGTTATTGTTAGTGCAGTGTTGTGAGGATGGCCTGAGAGTGGTGCCCTTTCCCTGAGAAGGTTCTTGGGGATATCCGTTTTTTGTTTCATATATTGTTATATTCCTTGATAGTTGTTTTAAATGATGTAATTCAATTATGGTTTTTTGAATAAGATGTTTTTTTCAAAATATCCATAATTTTCATATTGAATTTTTTTGTTGATTAATGTTTATAAAATAGGGTAAATATTTCCCAAATATCATTTTAGTATACTAGGGAACATGTGATAGACTGTGGCAATCAGGAACCCCCATCGGATCTTTCCACGGGCCAGGTCAGCAGCTAGTTTTGATGGTGACCAGATTTGGTTCGTGACTGTTAAAGTCTGAGTAGTAAATTTCTATAGGTTTGTTGAAAATATTTCCATTCTAGTATAGAAGTGAGAAAACATCTCTTTGTATTTAACTATTGGATTTACCCAAACTATTAGTGGTATGTATATTATATGTGTCATCATTAAACGATCAATGAGATTGACTTATAGTCTATAAATAATTCAGTCAATAAAAGTGAAAGTGCATAGACACTAATATGTTGTATTGATAATGAAACATTTTGGAATGCCATCAGATATTGATTAAGATCATGAACCATGCATACCTCAGTATTCTATAGAGGACTTAAATACTATACATTTCCTCAGTTGAGTATGATCATAACTTATTACCCATAAGTATATGTTTGGAAAATGTTGGTTATCTAGGGTCTGGAAGATATTCATTGGGATTTCATAATTTCCATTTGGTGTTCATTAGAGTATAAACCTTAATTCAAAGAATTTTCTTATAAAAAGATTTATAAATCCTAAATAAATCCTGTTCTAAAAAAACCATAAAATTGTAGAATATTATTCTCTTTTAATAATATGATGGCTTGAATTAAACACAACATCGAGATTAAATGAACCAAGATATATTATTATTTAAATGTGATCGTTATAACATAGCAGTTGAATTGGAGGATGTGAATTTGATTAACTAACTTATGATATATATATATATATAACAGTTCTAATCAATAAAAATATACTTCTGATATCTAATGGAATTATCAATCAATTTTTAGAAGGGTCTTTTTTTGGTTGAAAATTACATTTCCTTGAAATAGTATTTATTTTATTTAATCTGAGAATGAAATTTATTTTAATTGTTCTGATTTCATAAAATAAAATTGATACAATAATTATTTTTCAATTATCATATTTAAATTAAAATGGGGTATAGTATTTATAATTTTTCTAAAAATATTTATTTATCTATGATTATTTAAAAATTCTGATTCATATTGAAAACTGTATCATTTTTACCAGGAATTTCAAAATTTTAATATTTGGTATAAAATAATTTAAACAATACAATAATACTATCATATTTTGAATAATATGTAAATTTTATTGGAATAAATAATTAGTTTTAATTTACAATAGACCATTTTTAAACATAAAAATGCATTTTTATGAAAAAACTATTTTTATGAAAAAAATTGGTTTTTATCCTAATATTTTATAATTATCACTATTAGTGAGTTATTGTAATATAATTTTTATATTATATATTAAATAAAAAAAATTTCATTTATACAATATTTTTTTCTATTGATGGGGTTAATAAATTTTTTTAATCATAAAATTGATTTTTTTGTTATTTTTTTCATATAATTGAGTGCATTTTATTAAATTATTTTATTAAAATTATATGAATTTAATTTTATATAACTAATTATCTATTTTTTATCTAGTTTTTAAAATATGGTAAATATACAAATTTTATATTTATTCAATCTGAATCATAACTGTGGTAAAATTTATTACCTCGATATAGGGTAAATCTAGTTAATCCAAGTTAAAATTTGTGATAAGGCCAAAATTTTTCGTCCTGATTCTTGTTTGACAAATTAAACTATACCATGATCACATTATTCTTGAAATTTAGTTTTTTAATGGAGTTTATTTTATGAGAACGGACTATAATATATTTTATGAAAATAAAGTTACAAAATTTCCCTCTCTTAGTTTTAATTATCTATTATGAGTCCAAATAAGGAAAAAATTAAGTTCTAATAGAATTTAAAGGAATAATTTGATCTTAATAAAACTATCATTGTGATTTAAAATTAATTTTTTTTATATGTTATATAATTTCCTTATATTCTTCAAAAACATCAATGGAATATTTATTCAATTATTAGAAAATTTAAATAAATGATATTATTCATATTAAAAGTAATGTAATTTGAGTGATTTATAGTTTTAAATATATTTATAGACTAATATTGAATATTATATTCATTTCAAATGAATATTTACTAATTAATTTTCTTTATTTATTTATCTTCAATCAAATTAGATAAATATTGTCAAAAATTACATTAATTATATTTTTTCAAAATAATACTTTATGAAATTAATTTTTAATCATAAAAATATGAAAAGTTGAATAGGGGATAAAATATGGTCTTTAAGTTCACACATTTCCCTTTTATTGTCCAAATTTCACCTTATATGTAAAATAATAACCCTTTAACATTAAAAAATATATTATATAGTTAATGTAAAATATAGTTTACTAAGGTGTTAAACAAAATGATAATATAAAAAAAACATAAACTAATAAAAAATTCCTTTTTTGAGGTTATATTATCCCCATAATATCTTATATTCAAACACCTGTAATTTGGGGGAATTTTATATAGATAATTACTTTTTTATAATTTAATATATCAAGGATTTCCAAATATTCCCCTCCCTTCAATTATAAAAGGTCACCTAATCCCCTCACTCAAATATAACTATTGATCCTTCTAGGTCACCCATATAATTCAAAAACAATTTTAAAATTACTTATCAACATTAAAGAGTTTATTTTATTCCCAAAATACCTACCCTAATATAATTAATTGGAGATCTAAAATTGTTATTTCAATGGAGATATAATTTCCATAACTATTCTATTTCTTTTAAATTCTTCATTCAAGTCATATTAATATTTTTTTATCATCTTAAATTAATAAATTATGTATCCTAAATATACTGAAATATTATTATGGTAATTAATACTAATTTATTCACCTCTTTTCCATCAAATGAAATGTGAAATTATACCTTCTACGTACGTAGGACTAACAATATCCATATAGTGATACAATTTATTTCCCATAACCAAATTTTATAGATGGGTATTTTGATGTATTCATATTTTATATATGATACATATTAACTATTAAAACATATATAATGATAATATTGTTGCTAAATTCTTACCTTCTAATCTGTTGGGGAAAAATAATGTCACCCGTGTATATGTTTTTACCACCACTTCCACAAACCAATGTGATTTGTTTTAAATTTTCATTTTATTTGTATTATTAAAAGGATAGATTTAATAAATTAATTTTATATTTATGATAGAATTATTATTAATTATAGTTGATTTTTTATTTACCTTTTTCTAGTTTTCTTCCTTGGAAATTGAATATAGTGTTTATGTATACGTACAACCTACCATCTCCATGAACATTTTCATTCATTTTTATATATTAATGATATATTAATGTCTATAAATAGGTTTATAATGAATATATATAATATTTATATCATTATTAAAAGGATTATTTTATGTAACAATGATCAAAATAAAAGGACTAAAACAATCAAACCAAAGCATACCTAAAAATGAAGCAGATACCACCTATAACAATGATTATAATATGTAATTATTAATAAAAGTGTTAAAAAAGGTAATGAGAAAATAAAATTTGGTAATATATTAATCTAAATTATGGTTCTTTTTTATATTTATAATAAATCTGTATTTATTATATAGGTGGTTCCAATTCTTACATAGGATCTCAAAAGAAAAATAAATGATATTGATCTCACTTTTATTTCAATGAGACAATGCTATATTACCAAATATTTTATTTTATATGGTGTATATACTTCTAGAGAATTTATTTTATGATAATTATGCTGAAATTTATGTTGATAGACAAATCCATATAAGGGTATTGTTTTCATTGGCCTTATGATTCAAATGTTACAAAAGTGGTAAGGGGTTTATGTTATAATTCCATTGTTTATTGGGATTATTTATGGCTACGTTTCTGATGATTAATTCACTTGATCAATTATTCAAGAGAATTATTAGTTTTTTACTATGTTTATATCCTATAAATATAAATTTTAATTTCAGTTTCCAAACAGTATCTACTCATGATACCAATAACATTTTAATGAATGTCAAAGTTATTAATCTATTTGGTCAAAACCCCATTTTTTCTATATCCATGATTTATATAAATGGTTTAAAGATGTTTTTTAATATTCTCCAATGATTATATAAAGTCATATTTCCTCATGTTTTACCTTTTTAACATTATTTTTTTAAATGGAATCATTTTGTTAATTTTCTAAATGAGGATCTATTTTCATGTGTTTTTAAGAAAGTAGGAAAGATATGTTTTTAACTTATTCGACCTGAAATATATTCCATTTGGTCATGTATAATCTATGATTTTAATAATCCGTTAAATTTAACCATCTTAATTACCAAATATAGTTTCTTCCATAATATTTTTAAATTTTTATATTTTAATGATGGGATTTTAAAATGTAATGTTTATCCTTCTCAAGAATGTGTAATGATATTTTAATTATAGTAATATTCATCAAAGAAAAAAACCATGGAGATAACTTATTATATATTGGGTATATGATCTAATCATACTATCCGTATTATTTCTCAATATTTATTATGTTTATGATGAAACATTACTTTTTAAATCCATATTTTTCAATGGATTATTTTATGATGAAATGATGTAATGTTTCTGAAACCCGTTTCTTTTCCTTGTGTAACATTATGATAAAATGTTAATGAAAACTATTTAATTTCCAGATATTTTATATGATGAATGTTTTATAATCTTGTGTCACATATATTTGTGAATTTAATTATGTGATGAGTGGATCTTATATCTGTCTCCAATGCCTTTGGTAAAGATTGATATCTCAAGAGGAAAATTGGACTAAAATGGAGAGTGAACCATATTCACTATTGTACTCAATCCACTATGATAGTATTCAAAGTAATCTTTGACTACTACTTTGGATGGAGAGTGAACCCGGATTACTACGATGGTATGGGGTGAAAACCCAATACACTAAGGTTGTCATGTAAGTGAATCCTAGACAACTAATTAAATTTTTTCTATGCTTATGTGTATGACAGAATTACTTTCCTTATACAAATTTTATTCACTAAAATATCATATATATTCATTATATTATGAGTTATATCTCGGGAATTTTCAATATATATTCTATTGCTAAAGAATATAATATTTGATATATTGGGTTTTGTTTTCAATTGTTATCCTCAAGATCTTATACCATTATGCTAATGTTATAATTGTATGATCATTTAAATATTATTTTTCTTCATTATTGGTCATATGTGTTCACAATTTCATATGTTATTTCCATTTTTATTAATAATGTTAATAGGTATGATATGTCTAATAATGGTTCTATTTATGAAGAACTTAGTATGAGATGATATACATATTTTATAAACCAGTTGTTTATGTATAAATGTTTTTTATGTTTCTAGTCCTTTACGATTCTAGAACAGATTGATATAACATATAAAAAATATTCATAATATAATAGATAATACTTATATATAAAAAACAATGTTTGATATAGTTGGTATCAGATTATGGTGTAGTTATCCATTGAAAACTTATATGAGAAAATTTAATGAGACCCTTCGGGATAATTCTTTGTATAGTAAAACATCCTAAAGTGTTTGAAATTATCATTAATGAACATGGTTAATCATAAGGTGTAATATAGTGAAATAAATTATTTGAGATTTACAAACCCTATAAATTATTTTTCACGATTCCTCACTATAAATATTTTTTTCTACACTATACTTTGGTTTTAATCAATTAATACAACCAAGAGGAATAAAGTTAACAATAATGGACAATGGAATTATAATCCTAATGACTAGCCAAATGAAATTGGAGCTATAATGTGAAACAATATTATTATTCCCAATTAGATATCTCATTATAAGATTAAAAACCTATAGTTTTGTATGTTTTATAAGAAACCTAATATTAAAAAGAATGCGGTTCATGAAGGCTACAGAAGAAAGTATATTCATCTTTATACGTTTATAGAATATGGGAATAAGCACTTAAGGGAATGAATTAATGGAAAAAAGATGTTTTTTTTATGGGAGTTATGTTTATAGAGAAATTAATTTCAGGTGAAAAATAATGATTTCTATGGTGGAAAATTATGTCCATACAAATGTACCATTTATTGTTCATCATGTCATGTGTGAGGAATATTGGAATTATCTGCATAAATTAACAAATCCAAGGGTTAAGTCCAAGATTAGGGAATTAACTGAGACATGTTTATAAATTTTGATTTACTAAATTTTTTATGAAAGTGTTATATCAATGAAATTTTGGATATAAAGGACATGAAACATCTAAGGATTCTCACTTTGTAGAATTTTAAAACAGATGTATAGTGGGGATAAATAGATGATTGAAATTGGATGGATAATAATTATTTTTGTGATTATAATAGTTTATGAAAAATTTATAATGGTCATCTTTGATGTTGTTTTATTGAATATTTTGATTTACTGAATATAATCAATAACTTCTGAACTTATTAATGGATTTATGATTTAGTTAATTTTTGAAAGCATATATTTTTTCATGTGAGGTTAACATAAATTTTGTGGATACCATCATCGATGTATTACATTAAAGTTCATCATATGGTCAATGGAATCAAAACGTATATTTTAATTTATTAATATATGGTATTTTGATGAGATTTCAATTTTTTGTGGGTTTTTGAAAGAATAAACTATTGCGGTTTAAATAATAAGAAGTTTTTGGTATATAATTTGATGTTATATTAATTATGGTCAAATGGATAATAGGATAATGTTAATTTTATGTTCTAAAAGTTACAAATTAACAAGGTGATATTATATAAAGTCATATTTCCTTAATGGTCATATGAGGTATAAGCTTCAATATTAAAACTTCTACAATATTGAGTTTATTAAGACAGTTAAGGAATTAATGACTAACATTGTATGACTTCATATTATGGTTTATACATTTTTAGAATTATATAATACTGAAATTGTTTTATTTTTTATAATTCATAAATATAGTCTGTAAATCATGGTGTAATTTTTCGATCAATGTGATAATTAATTTAGTGAATTAGACATGATAAATTCCCCACAATTACTCATAGTTTATAAAAACCTATTATATTGTGGTTGAAAGTCATTAAATTATTTATGTAATCTTATAAATAAAGTATATATCATCATATAATTTCTCAAGATTTTAATATAATGCTTCAACATTAGAAAAATAATTTTCAGAAAAAAAAATCATATAACCATCAATTATGATGAATTTATTGTCCTTTAACCACTCAATAATTCATGGTTTCTTGGTCATTATCAATCTCTTATCCATGTTCTCTATTAATATCTATTATTCCCTGGGAAGGTTTTCACTTATGTGTCCATATTTTCACTTCCCCATAATTTTACCTTATTTAGGAACATAGTTATGTGTTATTTAATACAACCTTCATATTTTTATTTCCCCTTTTTCACGAAGAGATTTTATTAACCCTTTTTATGTTTTATATTTTTAATAAATGTAGTTTTTAAAAATCATACCTCATATATCATAGAATAAGTTCATGTAGAAAGAACAAAATTTATTTTCAATTGAATGTAACAACCTATTTTTTGATAATATATTTAACTCTAAATGATTCTATGGATTGTGTGACATGAAACACTGAGTTTAAGAAAACCATGAAATATTATTATCTAAATGTCAGTATTATAAATTGTCCATTGAATTATCTGGTATGAATAATATTAACCACATTATGATATATATGTATATATATATAACAATTCTAATTAATAAAAATTTGTTGCATAATTGATATGGAATTATCACAAATTTTTTAATAATCTCATTTTATGCTTCATGAAAATGTTTCCATCCAAAATAATTTTATTTCTTTTAATGATGAAATATTATATATAATTTATTTCATTTTTATATAATTAATTTGATAAAAAAATTAATTTTTGAAATCATTGTATCAAAATTAAATTGGGGTGAAATGTTCAGAATGTTTCTGAAAAGTTATTTTTTTCATGAATTGTGAAAAAACAGTTTTATTCAAAATTGTATGTTTTTTTCTATAAAGATAAAAGGTTTAATTTTTAATTTTACATTAACATAAATTTAAAATATGTAATATTGTATCAAAAATCTTAAATTTTTTAATTATAATAATCTTTATGGTTGAATTTTGTATAAAAATGTTTTTTATGTTAAAAAGTATTTTTCTGAAGAGTCGATTTTATGCGTGGAACATGTTTTTATCAGAATAAATTATATTTATAACTATTATTTGAAGGAACTTAATTAAATTTTATATATTATATAATCAATAAATTTTATCAAAATTTAACTAATATTTTTTATATGCACAAGATAAAGAAAATTTAGTTTTATGCATAATTTTATAAAAAACGTTTCTTTCATCCTGTTTTGTGTGTGTTTTTAAATAATATTTTCCAATTATTGGTATTAAATATTATAAAATGGAATCCTAATTACGAATAATGTGGATCAATGTTTTTTAAATATATCCCTTTTATTTCTGGTCAATATAAATAACAACATGAGTCAAAATTGGCATTAATAATATTTTCTCAAAATAAAATACTATTAATATAAGGCCCTAGCCATAAACCTTACATAATCTTGAGTTATTACAAGATTACACATTGAGGATCTTTTCAGGTTTAGTGTTTTATAGAATTAGATCATAAAACTTGCATTACATTCCACATTTAAACAAAGTTGTTACATAAAAGATAGTATTCATTTTTCCCCTTAACGGAATCATATTTAAAATAAAACATGGATTCTTTCTTGACACTTCCTTGACACTATCATCATTTCATGTACCATTCCCTTGACCTATGAAGAAACATTTAAAAAAAATTAGGATGAGCATAAAAAGCTCAGTAAGGGTTATAAAAAAAATATGGAACGGAAACATGAGTTCATATATATATAAGAATTAAATCAAACTTTACCCATAAAACATAGGCACTTTAACATACCTCACCAAATCATGAATAACTCCTAGAAATCTTAAGACATAAAAGGTAACATGAGGCATTCATAACATTCTTATGTAGGGATTAACCCTCTTGGTTACGTTTGGAATACCCACCACAGTATATTCCCTAAATCTTTTCGGAGAAACCTTAACGTTTCACTCCTTCTCATTACCCAATGCATTGGAGAGCTATATCGGGCTCACCTGACCTTAGTTTATCACGGAACCACCCATTTTCATAACAATGCCCACGAACCATAACATAAAAGTATCACATAAAACATGCATGAAGGAACATAACATTTCCACATTTCAATCACAATATAACATTCTAGTATATTTAAATAATGAATCCATTAAAAAAGAAACCATTTACAAAACCATTTAAAACATTTAATAAAGGGATTTTGGAATCAAAGTGTCCCATACCACCTTGAAGCTTTTAAAATTTTAAACCATTAATATCCATATAAATAAATACTTAAAACCATTTTGAAAATATGGATATTAATACGATCAAATATTTAAAACATTTAAAGCGATATTTTGGTTAAAGGGGTTTTACCAAAATTAGAGACACTTGAAAACAATAATTGAGGAATAACATTTAGTCAGAACATTATAATATAATTAGAATAAATGGATTCATGATATAATATTCCAAAGTACAGTATATACACCATGGAAGAGTGAATTGGTGCATAACAACAAAGAAGTCTCAATAGAAATGTCAAATGTGATGAATTCCCTTATAAAAAAAGTATCCTTAAATTAAGGACAATTCAATCTCAAAATTATGTTTGAAAAATATAAATACACCAAATATAATTGGATATTAAGTGTAAAACAATAAAATTTCATTCACACATATTCAAAATATGACATATTCAATAACTACATGTTGAACCCAAAGAAATCGAAATTGGGTTAAAAAGTTCCCTTGGTAAAATTCGACAGCCTAACGGCATCACATCAAAATTCAGAAAATGAGTTCATGAGAGATAAAAAGGGCATCTTGTCACTTGGACATAAAATTTACATCAATAAGTATATAAAAGAACATATCCCAACATAATAGTATGTGAATTAAAAGACATAACAAAAGAAGTCTTTTAAAAAGAGGAGGGTGAAAGGTCCCCTTACCGAGTTGGGTAACTTTCGAAACGTACACCCCATGGAAGAAGGGTCATAAAATGATGATGTGAATAACCATAAATGAAATTATACTACACAAAGTGTATAATAATGGGAAGTACATACACCACTCAAAGGAAATTGTGGCAAATGTAGCATAAATCTCAAAGGAACAAAAGTGTGATTAAAAATTCCCTTACGAAAACTCGGCAGCCTAACGGCGCCACTTAAAACTGCCAAAATGGATTGATGAGAGTAAATAGGGTCTCTCATCATATGAACATAAACATTACAGTAATATTAATATAAATAACATCCCAATCACTAGAAATATGAGCTTAAAAGGAATGACATAAAAGGGTGTACTTAAAAATAAAGAGAGGAGTAGGATCCCTTACCTCAAGTACAACTTGTCTTGTTCGTTTCTTTATATTCCTGAATAATAAACTTTGGTCAATTAATAATTGCTTAAGGACCTCCTATAAATATTATTATTCATTTAATATCACATATTTTAATGTTATAATAATTGGTTAATAATATGAGTTCATATCAGACGTTTTTGTCGATGTTTGGTACATGAGTCAAAAATTGAACTTGTTGGAAAATAATTTTCCATGTAGTTATAGGTACATCATATCAAGAATCGTTTTTATGTATTATATATCATATATATCCATTATATATTCATTTTATACTATTCCATATCATTTGGAGATAAAAACGAAAAGCACCGTTCATGGAGACGGTAGGTCGTACGTACGCATGAACGCTACTTTCATTTTTTTCTTTTTCATATTAATGGAATTAAAAATAAATTATATATATATATATTATAATTACAGTATAATATATATGTTATATAGTTCACATATTTTCATTAATTTCATTCTTTATACATTCCATGTATTGCATGTACGAGTCACATCACTTGAGGTGGCGGTAGTCTGTACTTCCTCAAATGAAATTATCTCATTTACACAACATGAAAAGAATAAAGGTATGGTTTAAATATAAAATAAAGAAGAATATAGTAAACATAAATAAAATATATATAATATATAAAATATAGTGACATCATAATGGCCACATTTAATGGTGTTAAAAGAATATTGAACAATCATCGTTTCGTGAGGCAGAAAATCACCAACCACAGAAACAGTATGTCCATTAACCATTAGACGAAGGTGTGTGTAAGTGTATCTCGAATACATATTATAACAACATCCTTGTATATTTAATATACTGGAGTTGTTACAATATAAATGTATAAAAAGAGTTTAGGGGGTCGGAGAAGAAAAATAAAACAAAAGGACTCAAGTGAAGATATTACCTTAAAATCGGGTAACTCCCTTTGGTTTGAGCTCAAAGGCTTCCTTGGGAAGGCTTCTGCCCAATGTGAGGCTTCAAGGAGTTATGGAGGGATGTGGAGAGACAAAATGGGCAGGTTTTGTTCGAGACAAAGGCTTTGGAAGTGTGGGTAAGGAGGTAGGGGTGGGGTCCTTTTATAAGTGGAGAGGAGGGGCACTCTTGGAAAGTAAGGAAATGTTACATTATTTTAGAATGTGTTTCGGATATTAATGGTCCCACATTAATGTGTTTAGAGTATAAGGTGATAAGGGTTCTAAATCAACCCATCCAATAGGTTTTGGACATGTGTAGGTCTTAGATTTTACATTATATTTACATTTTATTTAAATCGTTAAATAATGAGGTCATCGCTGCATCATCATGATGTCATAAATAATTTAATTTATTTAATGTCTAAAAATTATAATAAAAATACTATGAAGTAGGAAATCTTATTATATTTCTAATGAATATTTATAGTCCAAATGATCATTTATGTAGACAAAATTAAAAATATTTTACTTAGGTGATACATTCATTGTTACATTTAACATTCTTTAAAAATAAAAAGATAAAAAGTCACTTTCTCACAAAAGTGATTCCATGGGGCCCCCAAGTTTGGCAAAAATAATGGTCGTCCATGAGACAACCAGTATCCTTAGGACACATTTTGTGGTCATTTTGTATTATTATGATATTATCTTATTATCTTTAACTACCCGATTACTCATTAATCAAGATAATTAAAGATATTTACAGTCGTTACTATTCATAATGTCAAAAAATCAAAAGAGTCTTAATTAAATATTTTGTACCTTCTGATTCCAAATATGTAATCCATTTTACCAAATTCCAAACACATAAATTGAAATAAATAATTTAAAAAACTTCCCGTTGTCAAAACAAATAACGGGTTTTTTAGAAACAATATTTATGACAAGTTTGGCACTTGTTTATGCCTAATTCGAAAGTTAAATTAATCCCAATGACCATCATTGAATTAAATTGTAAAAATATATTATAATTACTCTTTAAAACAAATTAAAAAGATAATATAACCACATAATTTAATTATATGAAAAAGTAGTTTTGATGTAAAATGTAGTATTGTTTCACTATTCATTGAAAAATGAACATTGTCAGAAAAATACCAAAAATTAACCCAAGGTAAATTTCAATGTACCAATCATAAATAATATGTTAATTTTGAAAAATAGAGCTTATAAAATTTTGAAAAAGTGGATTTAAAAGGGGTTCGCCATCAAAAGGCGGTTAATCGACCTTTTAAAGAATATTAGAATGTTTATGCTTAATAACTGGATTCATTTGCATTTTTAATCCTCTAACATTTGTTGAAAAAAAGTAAAAATATTTGACAAACATATATAACCATTTTGTATTTAGTTCTGTTCATTCCCTCCATTAAAACGGCTAGGCGTTAACTACCATTTAAAATAATATTATTTTATTATTAGAGTGAAACGTAAGATTTCAAAGAAACATGTTGTTGCATATTGGGTACGCCATCGAGCATAGCATTTCCTTTAAAGTAATATTAATATTTTATTCACAAATATGGATAAATTTGAAAATTTCATACTCTTTATTTACCTGGGGTTTTACATCCTTCCCCCCTTTTGGGAATTGTGTCCTCACAATTTTAAAATTAAGCTTGGAAACATCCTTGAACGTCCCACATCTGAACAAGAGTCGGTAAAACAATCACTTTAAAATAAATAATGATAAGTACAAAGGTCACCCGAGTTAACCCATACTAGGATTCCAAGTATGAAAATATGGACATGGAGGAAAAAAAGGGTTATGTTCTAATGGAGAGTGATAGTAAACATGTCTAGGAGAAAGTTAACCACAAGAAAATCACAACTTGTGATGGGTTAAACGGTATTCGATTCCTCTGTAGGAAAAGTTAATAGACACCATTTTTGTTTTAAGTAACTTTTTATTGAGGAATTTGTTCATAAGGAAACAATATCACTTATCATGTTGACTTTCAACTTTTATTAGTTTCCTTACACAAACTCATATTTTCTCCAAAAAACGAGTATTTAGTAAGGCTTGTTCACATTAAGAGTACTATAATCAACTTATAGAGAATCACCTAATCCACAAAAGAGAACTATATACTTCACATGTCTTTAGTCTTTAACCAAAACCAAAACCAAAAAGGTTAGTACAAGATCAGATAATCCAGAAAAGGATAACCCTTTATAAAAAGAAAATATATTCTTAATCTCCAAAATTTTTCCAACAAAACCCAAAGTTCAACGAGGACCATTCGATAAACAATTTGTCTAGAAAATTCTTCTAAGTAAACCAAACTAAGATTGAAACCCAAATATTTTAAGAATTTAGTCACATAGTCCTCCAAGTTAAATCGTAACATTTATCTCCAAACAACATCAGTTTCTCTTAAAGTCTCGTATTGAAAAGTAATTAACCTAATCACATATCCACCAAGATAGGTTAATATATCTCCATAGAAAACCCAAAATCAAATTACTATTAATTCATAAAATCATATAAAGGAATCAGTCAAACTAACCAGGGTCTTCACATAGTCCAGTGGTTTGTGATAAATACCAGTTGCACTTTGGTTGTGGGTTCGATTCCCGCAGCTTTGTCCGATACGACGAGTTGTCCCTTTTCCAAAACTATATAATTCTCAAATCATTCCCCAAAAAGAGATAAAATCATCAAAAATTACCATAACATATTTTATCCTCAAGTTTATCTCATTCCATTCATTTTCCATCATATCATAGAGTAACCAATAATTACCTCAAAAGTAAGGATCATATAAACCCAAATGGTTATTTATAACTATGTCCACAAAACAACAGATAACTATTCCTTGAATAAAATTTACATATATTAAACATCATGGTTACACATAATATAAAAAGTCTTCTAATGTAACCCCATCATAAAAAGAGACTTAATACTCTTAAGAATTTCACCATAACTCTTGAAGCCCTTATATGTTGACATCTTACTCATTCAACATTCTTCATTATCCATTAACCATTCCTTTCCAACTTATTCTAAAATACGTCATTCCTACAAACAAAATCATGAATCATATCCTAAGATTCCAAAATAGGAAAACAATAGTCATGAAATAATCCATACCTTTGACTGGTCATTTTCAGTTTCTTCATCCTCAATCGGAATGGAATTAGGTATTGGAAAATGAACATTTTTACGATCTTGGTGATCCCATTCACGAAACATCTTCATAGGACATGTGTTTGCATAATGACCATACACACCACATTTAAAACATTCAATTGATCCCTCAGAAAGAACTTCTTTCCCTTTCCTCAAGTCAAATGGATGCTTCCTTTTTCCATGGCAGGTTCTTTCTTTATGACCTTCATTTCCACATATATAGCATATTTCTGTCCCTTTGAAACATTTTCCTAGGTGTTTCTTTCCACATTTTTGACACATAAGTTTTTGAACACACTTACCTTTATGATTATTACCTTTAGTTCCGTAGGGATTTGTTTCTTGCATATATGATTCCTTAGAGAAATCACCAAGGTTTAGGTGTTCAATCATGACTCTAGATAGTTGGTTGAGGATAATCACAAGAGTTCTCATTGCAGCTCCCATATCATTCAGTTGCTTGCTCAAAAAACTGTCACAGTTTCCTTCACATCCACTATTACTTTGGTGCCTGCTAGATCCATCCATTTACTAAAACCAAAAAGGTCAGTGTGATTATATCAACAAAACCATCATGTACTAATGAGGAAGATAAACACTAAGATATACTTACTCATTCACTTTATCTAAAACAAGGACTCTTTTTAAAATCCTAACCATTATGGTAATGTCAATTATGCTTAAAAAATACCCTAACCTCTAAAGTTATCTAAACCGACCTTTGATACTAACTATAAGGCCCTAGCCTTAAACCTTACTTAATCTTGAGTTATTACAAGATTGCACATTGAGGATCTTTTCAGGTTTAGAGTTTTAGAGAATTAGATCATAAAACATTCATTAGATTCCACATTTAAACAAAGTTGTTACATAAAAGATAGTATTCATTTTTCCTCTCAATTGAAACATATTTAAAATAAAACATGGATTCTTTCTTGACACTTCCTTGACACTATCATCATTTCATATACCTTTCCCTTGACCGGTGAAAAACATTTCAAAAAAACATGGGATGAGCATAAAAAGATCAGTAAGGGTTATAAAAAAATATGGAATGGAAACATGAGTTCATATATACATAAGAATGAAATCATACTTTACCCATAAAACATAGGCACTTTAACATACCTCACCAAATCATGAATAACTCATAGAAATAATAAGACATAAAAGGTAACGTGAGGCATTAATAACATTCTTACGTAGGGAGTAACCCTCTTGGTTACAATTGGAATACCCACCACAGTATATTACCTAAATCTCTTCAGATAAACCTTAACGTTTCACTCCTTCGCGTTACCCAATGCATTGGAGAGCTATATCGGGCTCACCCGCCCTTAGTTTATCACGGAACCACCTATTTTCATAACAATTCCCAAGAACCATAACATAAACGTATCACATAAAACATGCATGAAGGAACATAACATTTCCATATTTCAATCACAATATAACATTCTAGTATATTGAAATAATGAATCTATTCACAAAGAAACCATTTCCAAAACCATGTAAAACATTTAATAAAGGGATTTTGCAATCAAAGTGTCACATACCACATTAAAGCTTTTAAAATTTTAAACCATTAATATCCATATAAATAAATCCTTAAAACCATTTTGAAAACATGGATATTAATAAGAACAAATATTTTAAACATTTAATGCGATATTTTGGTTAAAGGGGTTTTACCAAAATTAGAGACACTTGAAAACAATAATTGAGGAATAACATTTAGTCAGAACTTTATAATATCATGAGAATAAATGGATTCATGATATAATATTCCAAAGGACAGTATATACACCATGGAAGAGTGAATTGATGCATAACAACAATGAAGTCTCAATAGAAAGTACAAATGTGATTAATTCCCTTATAAAGAAGGTACCCTTAAATTAAGGATAATTCAATCTCAAAATTATGGGTGACAAATATAAATAAACCAAATATAAGTGGATATTAAGTGTAAAATAATAAAAGGTCATTCACACATATTCATAAGATGACATATTCAATAACTACATGTTGAACCCAAAGAAATCGAAATTGGGTTAAAAAGTTCCCTTGGTAAAATTCGACAGCCTAACGGCATCACTTTAAAATTCAGAAAATGAGTTGATGAGAGATAAAAAGGGAATCTCATCACTTTGACATAAAATTTACATCAATAATTATATAAATGAACATATCCCAACATAATATTATGTGAATTAAAAGACATAACAAAAGAAGTCTTTTTAAAAGAGGAGGGTGAAAGGTCCCCTTACCGACTTGGGTAACTTTCGAACCGTACACCCCATGGAAGAAGGGTCATAAAATGATGATGTGAATACCCATAAATGAAATTATACTACACAAGGTGTATAATAATGGGAATTACATACACCACTCAGAGGAAATTGTGGCAAATTTAGCATAAATCTCACGGGAATAAAAGTGTGATGAAAAATCCCTTACGAAAACTCAACAGCCTAACGGCACCACTTAAAACTTCCAAAATGGATTGATGAGAGGAAATAGGGTCTCTCATCATATGAACATACAAATTACAGGAAGATTAATTTAAATAACATCCCAATCACAAGAAATATGAGCTTAAAAGTCATGACATAAAAGGGTGTACTTAAAAATAAAGAGAGGAGTAGGATCCCTTACCTCAAGTACAACTTGTCTTGTTCGTTTCTTTATATTCATGAATAATAAACTTTGGTCAATTTATAATTGCTTAAGGACATCATATAAATATTATTATTCAGATAATATCACATATTTTCATGTTATAATAATTGGTTAATAATATGAGTTCATATCAGACGTTTTTGTTGATGTTGGGTACATGAGTCAAAAATTGAACTTGTTGGAAAATAATTTTCCATCTAGTTATATGTACATCATATCCAGAATAGTATTGATGTTTTAAATATCATATATAACCATTATATATCCATTTTATACTATTCCGTATCATTTGGAGATAAAAATGAAAAGCACCGTTCATGGAGACGATAGGCTGTACGTACGCATGAACGCTACTTTCATTTTTTTCTTTTTCGTATTAATGGAATTAAAAATAAATGATATATATATATATATATATTATAATTCTAGTATAATATATATGTCATATAGGTCACATATTTTCATTAATTTCATTCTTTGTACATTCCATTTATTGCATTTACGAGTCACATCACTTGAGGGGGCGGTAGTCCGCACTTCCTCATATGAAATTATCTCATTTACACAACATGAAAAGAATAAAGGTATGGTTTAAATATAAAATACAGAAGCATATAGTAGACATAATTACCATATATATAATATATAAAATACAGTGACATCATAATGGAAACCTTTATAGGTGTTAAAAGAATATTGAACAATCATCGTTTCGTGAGGCAGAAAATCGCCAACCACAGAAACAGTATGTTCTTTAACCATTAGACGAAGGTGTGTGTATGTGTAGATCTAATCCGTCTTATAAAAACATCATAGTATATTTAAGATACTATATTTGTTAAAAACGAAATGAATAAAAAGAGTTCAGGGGGTCAGATAAGCAAAATAAAACAAAAGGACTCAAGTGAAGACATTACCTTAAAATCGGGTAACTCCCTTTGGTTTGAGCTCAAAGGATTCCTTGGGAAGGCTTCTGCCCAATGTGAGGATTCAAGGAGTTAGAGAGGGATTTATAGAGACAAAATGGGCAGGTTTTGGCTGATCCAAAGGCTTTGGAAGTGTGGGTAAGGAGGTAGGGGTGGGGGCCATTTATAAGAGGAGAGGAGGGGCACTCTTGGAAAGTAAGGAAATGTTACATTATTTTAGAATGTGTTTCGGATATTAATGGTCCCACATTGATGTGTTTCGAGTATAATGTGATAAGGTTTCGAAATCCCCCCATCCAATAGGTTTTGTACATGTGTAGGTCTTATATTTTACATTATCATTCCATTTTATTTAAATCATTAAATAATGAGGTCATCGCTGCATCATCATGATGTCATAAATAATTTAATTTATTTAATGTCTAAAAATTATAATAAAAATACTATGATGTTGGAAATCTTTTTATATTTCTAATTCATATTTATAGTCCAAAAGATCATTTATGTAGACAAAATTAAAAATATTTTACATAGGTGATAGATTCTTTGTTACATTTAACATTCTTTAAAAATAAAAAGATAAAAAGTCACTTTCTCACAAAAGAGATTCCATGGGGCCCCCAAGTTTGGAACAAGGAATCCCATGGTCTTCCATGAGACAACCAGTATCCTTAGGACACATTTTGTGGTCATTTTCTATTATTATGATATTATCTTATTATCTTTAACTACCTGATTACTCATTAATCAAGATAATTAAAGATAATTACAGTCGTTACTATTCATAATGTCAAAAAAACAAAAGAGACTTAATTACATAATTTGGACCTTATGATTCCAAATGTGTAATCCATTTTACCAAATTACAAACACATAAATTGCAATAATTAATTTAAAAAACTTCCCATTGTCAAAACAAATAGCTGGTTTTTTAGAAACAATATTTATGAAAAGTATGGCACTTGTTTATGGCTAATTCAAAAGTTAAATTAATCCCAATGACCATCATTGAATTATATTGTAAACATATATTATAATTAAACTTTAAAACAAATTAAAAAGATTATATAACCATATAATTAAATTATATGAAAAAGCAGTTTTGATGTAAAATGCAGTATTTTTTCACTATTCATTGAAAAATGAACATTGTCAGAAAAATACCAAAAATTAACCCAAGGTAAATTTCAATGTCACAATCATAAATAATATGTTTATTTTGAAAAATAGAGCTTATAAAATTGCCAAAAAGTGGAATTAAATGGGGTTCTCCATCAAAAGGCGGTTAATCGACCTTTTAAAGAATATTAGAATGTTTATGCTTAAAAACTGGATTCATTTTCATTTGTAATCCTCTAACATTTATTGAAAAAAGTAAAAATATTTGACAAACATATATAATCATTTTTTATTTAGTTCTGTTCATTCCCTCCATTACAACGGCTAGGCGTTAACTACCATTTAAAATAATATTATTTTATTATTAGAGTGCAACTTAAGATTTCAAAGAAACTTGTTGTTGCATATTGGGTACGCCATCGATCATAGCATTCCCTTTTAAGTAATATTAATATTTTATTCACAAATATGGATAAATGTCAAAATGTCATACTCTTTATTTACCTGGGGTGTTACAATTAAATTATTTAAAAATCATAAAAACCATGAAATAAGAGAATATGGATATGATATGGTTTGAACTAATTTTCTTTTATTCATTTATGATAATATTTTTACCTCATGTGTAATATTATTAAACATTAAGAGTGAAAAAAACATTATCGTGGGTATGGTTAAAATTGGTTAACAATGGTAATAAACCAAATGATAAGATTTAAAACATTAAAAAAACACTCCATATACTTTATTGTATTTCAATCCCATCATATATTCAATATAATACCAACCATTTAGAGTCATTTGTGGAAGATAATGTCATAGTTATTTTTTTTAAATTTTTGGAAATTCTAAAAATACCATTCACCTCAATTATAAAAGGAATACTCCTCCTATAACTTATTGACAAATTTATGTTCATAAATCGTTACCATACACTAAATAAGTCACAAATAATATTATTTATACATTTACTATTGGTTAAAGGCTTCTAAAAATATTAACCTTGTGATACATAAGGAGATAACTAAAGGATATCTTTGAAATATGGGGAAATCGCCATAGTCAATCACTTTATATTAATCTGTATTTCACCACATATAAATAATCTATATTTATAATATAATAATAAATTATTTTTATTAAATATGATTTTTTAGGATTATGAAACTAATTTTATTCAACCTATTTCCATCTATTGCGATGTGAAAAAATCTTTTGTGTGTTCGAATGGATTACCATCTCCACAAAACGACACTATTATTTTATCATCACCATAATTTATAGATTTATATTTTGATATTTTTAATTGTTATATGTGATATTTATAAAAATATTATACATTTATAATGATAATAACATATCTACCATCTTACATTCCAATTCGATGGGAATTGATAATGTCACTCCAACATGTGTGTGGATTACAACCTCCATAATGAGTTGTGATTCGTTTTAAATTTAAATTTTAACTGGATGGTAACATGGATTTATTTAATAAAAATATATAATATAAATTATAAAATAATTATAATTTAATGAAAATTTATTATTTACAATTGTTTTTCTTCCAGTCAAAATATGAAAATACAGTTCATACATACAAAAAACTTAACATATCCATAAACATTATCATTTTTTATTTTCTCTATATCATTTATTAATGAATATAAAAGTGTATATAATAAAAATATATTATATTTATATCATTATTAACATTCTGGAGATGACTGAACCATGATCAAAATACTAGGACAAGAACAATAGAACCAAAACAAACATGAAAAATGATATAAATATAACACATAATAGTGATTTTTATAAATAAATGTAAACAAATGAGTGATTAAATGTAATATGTAAATAATATTAATTATTATATATATCATAGTATATATATTTGAAATTTATAATAAATATATATTTATTATATAGGATGTTCTAACTCGTACAAAGGAAGGAAGACCAAAGGTAACAAATTTTCTTCACACTCTTATTTCTATCAGACGCATGACATATTCAACACTTTTTTATTTTAGAGGGTTTATATAGTAACTATGATTGAATTATATGATTATTATTTATATATTTAATATGATTTACATAACCATTTAATGTTCTTTATTTCACATGTATTACAATTTAAATTCAAACTATGTAGTAAGGGATTCATGTTACAACCGTATTGTTTATTAAAATTGTTTATGACTAAGCTTCCAATGATGCAATATTTTTATATAAATCTCATAAAAATATATAATTTTCCTATATTCGAACTAATATTCAAAATAATTTTTTTTAGATTATTTACATTTTGTACTAAATTAATCTATAATATTTATTAATGAATGTCATCTTTTGTACTCTATTTTGTCATAAATCATTCTATTATATATACATGTTTTTTAAAAAATATATAAAGGTATTTAATATTATTTAATGACTGTTTAAAAAAATATTTAACCATGTCTGAATTTTTTTGTAATATGGTTTTAAAATGATTCAACTTATCATTTTTCAAATGAGGTACATAGTTTGATGTTTTAAAAAAGTATTAAAGGAATGTTTTTTAAATTATATGCAATGAATTGAATTTAATATAATCAAGATTGATAAAAACTTTTAGTATTCCTTTATAACATTCCATGGATATTTTCAATTATAATTATATCAATAATATTTTATACATTTATATATTTTATATAAGGGATTTAAAAATGGAATGGATACTATCATCAATATTGTTTAATGATCTATTAATGGTATTTAAATTCATAAATGTAATTAGTCATTGACATTACTTATTATTTACTAGGGATATTATCCAATGATTTCAACCTTATTATTTTTATGTATGGTTTATGACTATGATGAAAATATGTGTATGAAATATGTTATTTTTTCATGGGTTGTACTATGATAAAATAATGTAATTTTTATGAAACCCATTTATTTTTCATGTATTAAACTAAGATGAAATTTTTAGCAAATCATTTATTTTCCATGGATTACTCTATGATTAAATTTTTATGAAACTCATTTATTTTAATTGATTGTTATATAATAAATAGGGTTATGATCATGTGGTACACATAAGCATGATTTTTATTATGTGATGATTGAGAAAAATCTTTCCCGCCTTTTAATTGGGTAAATATTGATAGAACATCAGATAAATTTGTATGAATGTGGAGTAGAACTAGTTCATCATGGGGATTCTATCAACCATGATAGTCTAGAGATTTATTCGTGAATACTTCGATGGTTTGGGGAGTGAACCAAATCCACTATGGTAGTATTGGGAGTGAATCTTTAATATTATGATAGTTTTGAAAGCGAATCCAATCCAATATGATAGTCTTTGTTGTGAAGCCTTTACTACTTGGGAAATAATTTTCTATTCATATTTGTATACCACTATTTTATATATTATTCTAATTTTATAATATAACAGATCAAATTATTCCATTATTTTATGATTTATCTGTTATAAAATATTTTGAATTATTACCAGACTCGATATTACGATATTTAATATGAAGGTTATGATTATCAAATGTTAAGCTCATACTGTTATACCATGATGCTCATGTTGTGCTTATGTGATCCATGATATCTCCCCCATTTACTATTTATGATCATAAGAGATAATCCTTTATTTAGGATCTTGTCCCTAGTTTATGGAAAGAGGTATTAAGAATTATATGTCTAAGAAGGGTTTCTTTATAAAGACCGTTGTGGAAGACTGTATAGATCATTTATGCACCAGTTTTATATGTGTTCATATTTATTAATATAATATACATTTATGACTCTATTACATATCGTTACAATATATAATTAATATCAAAATAATAATATGAAATCTATATGCATGCAAATCATGGATCTATATAGCCCTCATCAAATATCTTTATTGGTGAACATTACTATATTAGACAACACATTTTTCCAAATTAATTCCTGGATGTATATCTATTTCACAATGTATTAGTGATGATTCAATGTCACATAAAAATATAATGTTTAGTTTTGTATTCTTACATTTTAATACTCCATTTTATTACGTGTTTTTAAATCTAATCGTCAATTAGGAGATTGAAAATTGGGTAAACACGGTAATGTGATATCATTGTAAATAAATCTCTTTTAGGTAGTTGTGTGTCTCATGAATGTCGTATATATATTGTACTGACCATAATAATTGACATTTATCTAATGTTTGTTTCATGTATCCTGGTTGAAGAAGTATCATACAGACATATATCCATGTTTGAGTTTGATGATTTGGACTTGGTACTCGGCACCACCATGGTAGAGTATCCTATCCATATTATGGATATCCAGGATAGTGTTTTTAAGTAAATCTATTCTATTGGCCTTTTTGATATGGCATCGTAGTAAATATAACCCAAATACTTGGAAGCATAAGGATTTCATGAAAGAGATGTAGCCTCATATACCCTCAAGATATGATAATTTAGAATATTCTATGGGAATAATTTTGTTTTGTGTGGATAATTATGACAACCTCTGGGTCACTGGTATATATGTATTTTTATTATTTATTTAATTTATTTATTATTTGGTGTTTAGGGAGATGGATGTTTGAAAACATGAAAAATAAATAAGCTCAACTGAACATAATGTTAGTACAAGATTAGTTCTCACATCACCCCAAAACCATGGGATGTTGGAGGATAATTCAAGTGGTACATGAACTGTTAGTGCATGATTATTCAAAAAAATGATTCCATTTTAAATATGTATTGAAATTTTTCAAAATTAGAAATTATATTCATTGTGGAATGGAGAAACCATGAAGTTTATTATTATAATGGTATAGTTACCAAATGTGTAATGTAATGTCACATGGTTAAAAAAAATAGTGCATTATTACATTTAACCATGAGGATTGAGACTATGAATGATTAATTTATTTTAGTTTAAAACCACATGAATTTTGTATGGTTTCAAAAACCATGCTTCCAAACCAAGTGAAGTTGACCATAGTTCAAAAGAAAAATTTATATACCCTCTATACCCCTAACATATTTACCTCTAACTTCCTCCCAAATATTATTATGGTTTAATAGAAGTTCCATTAATAAATTATTTCTTCTCATCATGGTATGTCATTCTTCTATTTAGACAATTTATGAGAATTTCTCATACATATCTATTGACTATTCATTATTTCCATTATCTATCTTCATATAATCTTTCTAGTTTCATGTCCATTCTATCGTCTTACCCTATTGGTCCATGGTGTCCAAATGTATAACTAATTATGATTATAATATTGGTTTACATGGAATTTAGTAATTATATAGATCTATTTATCTATAATATTTTAAAATTTTAATAATTTGATATGGTTCCAATAGTTTTAAGGTAGTTTCCTCTACATAATTACCTTTTGGTAATGTCTTGACCCATTCTCCACATATCGGTGCCCTAAGCCAGTCAATTACATGACCTCAGTTGTATATCACCATAAATTAGAGGCTACATTATAGCAATGAGGGTCTAATATATATTACTTGGGGACACAAATTTCCATTTTTCAAATCATCAATACAATAGAAATAAACAAGTATATCCAAATCATATAACCTATAAATAAATTAAAATAGTATAACATGATGACCAAAATAGGAATATAAAATCCAAACTAATATAGTAGATATTTCATGCCAAATGATTTTTCGATATCAAATGAAATCCAAAAAGATGGAATCATTGAAACTCATAAATGTGTTTTGACTTCATGTCATGTTCCCCCATCCCCAATACATCAAAAATCATCCATCTAACATAGGGATATTCCATTAATACTATCCTCCATACATGAATCAAATTTTGATTCCGATCAGGATTCTTGAGTAGGGTGTGAGTACAACTTAGTAAGACACCACCAACAATGAAAATATTAATATATAGTCAATAAGAGTGTATTAAATTATATAAATAATAATATAAATTTCAGGAAGAAAAAATTTATCGAATTTTATGATTGTCAAATAAACCACCTAATTTCTCAGGTTAATGCAGACACCAAAAATATTAATATATACTTATTCCCATACAGTAGTTTGAACAATCCACAAGGGTTATCACATATCACATAGAGAATTAAAATTCATTATCACATTATCATTTACTATAAATTTAATTTCAATTCCTATCACGACTATTTGGATCCATAGTCTAATTCAAATCTCATGAGCATATAACATAGCGTCTAGAACCATTTGGGTATTTGGGGAATCACACCCTACCCCAAACCCCATGGGTATTTAGAGTATAAATCTGTTTTAAACACCCTATTTTCCAATCAATCACATATATCATTAATATCACATGTATCATGGATAATAACCATTAATTCATTAATAAAAAACTCAAATTAGGATATACCATTTAAAATAAAAATCAATCTGAATCAAATACATTAATCATGTGAAATAATAACAAATATTCACCACTAAACCATCTATTACCCTTTATTAGAATAACCCATTAACTAGTCATGGTTTTGGAAAACATAACATTATTCCCATTATAAATAAATTGCATATCTCAAAAATTATCCAATTAAACAATCCCATTTTATTTTCCATTTTTATAAACAAAACATCCTATAAATTTCATAATCACATATTTCCATTAGTTAATTAAAAATTTACTTAATCCAATTCACAATGTTTTTACCAAACATGGAAATATCAATTTCATAATTCATATAGAAAGAAAATCAAGACAATGATACTTTCAATTTAGACCACCAACCTCAAGATCAGTGAAAGAAGATTGCCAATGGAAATTCCCAAATTGAAGAACAATAATATATTGCACAATGAATAACATGATCTATATCCCAAACCTACACCGAAGATCAAATGTATTAGATACATGAAGACCTATATTTAAACGATCACCAATGGAGGAAATCATCCCTTGAAAATATTAGAAAATGATGGGAGAGAGAGTGGAAATCAATTTTGATGATAATATCTTATAGGTAGAGATGATGATTCATTAATCTTGTCTTCAATTCATAAAGAATATAGTTTTTAAGGCCATGGAATACTTCTATAGAAATAATAATATGTTGGAATGAGTTTAGTTCCAAGTGGTGGAAATTAAAGGTAATTACCAGTGGTTTGGGAATTTTTATAATTTTTTTGGGGATTAAAATACCATAATGATAGTTTCCTATGACTGTAAATGGTTTTACCTAACCCTGGACCAGACCATACACCTCCACATTGGGGTCATAAAATTAGTATTAATAACTGAAACCATTTTTTTAACCATGCACTAACTGTGCAATCGCCCTTTGTCTGGGGTTAAAGGATTTTATGGGGAAGATTACATTGTTTGGGAAAAACATGCAACATCCATGAACTACCCGAAACCCATAAAAAAACTAAATTATTATGAAAAACATATCTCAAGAATACACGAAAACAAAATATACACAATCTATGGAAAAATGGAACCTAAAAAAATATTGAGACGTCTCTTGAAAATATTCAAGATCGTACAATCTATACACATAATTACACCTCACCCTCAAGATGTACACTGAAGCATCTCTATGATTTTGAGGTGAAATGATCTGGCCACTGAGTTCACATATATTCTTCTCTATCCAATTTTTTCTCCTGAACTGACCCATGTTGCCAAATTAAAGTAAATATCGGAATAATATTTCTCCAAAATACTATCTCATTATGATCCATACCATTTATCAGATTCTTCTCGTAGGATACATCTATCTTAATATCAACATCTTAAACATTGATCACTTGTGAAGTGTTGTGGTGATACTGCAAAATATGTGAAATATGAAAGACATCGTCTATTAGACTATACATTTTTGGAAGATCCATTTGGCATTCAATATACCATATTCTCTTCAAAACCTATAAAGGTCCCAAAATACTGGGTGAAAACATGCTCTATATTGGAATTCTATAGTGACACAATCTAGAAAACAGCTGAATTAAAATATAAACACCATCTTTAAACTCTAAGCGCCATTTATATCTTCCAGTGTATAGTTGTTTTCTACTATAAGTCCTAGATTGTCACTTCTAAACAACCAATACCTAATCTAATGTCACCTCCATGATACTCAATCCCAGTAGCTCTAACTCACCTACCTATATACAATATAGAGGGGATATGCAAGGAATACAATACAATGCCTCAGATTGTTCCATCTAAATAGTTTCTGGATAACTATTATTATCGGTGAACACTAAATGTGTTACGTGATTATCCCAAGAACCACCATATTTTATAACACACATTCATATCATATACTCATGAATATGAATAGTACACTCTAACTTTCCATCGATCTATAGGGGAATTTTCATACTAAAAACCCCATGTACTAAGAACCTTATAAAATCTATGCTAGAAGTGCCATGTAAAACATTAGTCTCATCCTGAAACTATACTCAATGGAACTCCATTTACATGGACTATCTATCAAATGTAAAAGAATCCCAATTATTTCACTTATAGATTCAGTCATATTTTTATGAAATATAATACACCAGTCATCCCACTACCACTAAAATAACACCATTCTTTGAAGGCATCCTCTTGAGACCCACCACATTGTCCACAGTAACATCATCACACCTTCACAACGGAATGTGAAATGGATGTAGAAAATCACTATGAAATTTATTCTCATCATTGACCTATTGAAATGTGTGGAATCATGTCATGAGCCCTATAATATCCTTTTTCAGGTCTTCCAACGAATACTATTGGCTTATGTCACATTACATTTTGGTCATAACTGGATGTACCACCCACATCAAGGCATGAAATTCATGAATAAAATCCTCTCTCATAATCGTAGGAAAGAAAACATGGCCCTATACATTGATGATATCATCCTCATATATAGAACAATTATAACGAGACTCTCCAAAATCAAGGCTTTCCTAAAATGTAAATAACTCAATATCCTCACACTACCTTTCGCTTATTCCACTCAAAAGAATAGACTCCATTGAAACTGCTACAGGGGTTACCTGCTCCTAGTCCTCATGAAACACAATTCTCATAATAGCCAAAAAGCACATCATATACTACTCTGAACTAGACTCTTAAACTTCCTAAACTTGAGTTCTCATACTAAAATCATTAAAATGATTGTTTCCCTTCATAGGAATTTATGCCATATCAAAATGGAATAAATGAATACACTCAACCCATCTACAATACAGAATATTCATATCTCATCGTAAAAATATGTACTTTAATATATTGTGATCAGTAGTGAAATTTTCTCAAAATAGATAATTCCTCTAACACTTCAATGAATTAACCACTATAGGAAACTTGAGTTTGAGCATTGGGTAATGATGTTAGTGTATCATCCATAGCAGAGACCTATAATAACCACTTGACCCCTTTCTATCAGTACTGCTCTAACATCGATTTGAGAAGCATAAAAAAACATTTTACACTTGTCATCCATCTCGGGTAGGATCTAGGGTGGTGTTGTATTCAATCACTTATTCAACACATAGATTGAATTATCACATACTCCATAGTATTCAACATTTACCCCTTCTTTGTTAGGCTCAAAATAGGTCTTTATTATCTGAAAAATTATTATATAAACCTCATATAGTTAACTGTTAGCCAAATAAAAAAATTGGATATCTGAAATATTCGTGCTATTATTCCATGATAGGACTACCTGAACTTTATCTCTGTCCACAAACACACCTTCTTCATAAATGACGAGTCCCATGAAATTTACATTATTGTTCTAGAATTTTCACTTATGTTTCTTCATATATAGATGATGTGTTTTTAGTGTAATCAAGAAAATGTCAAGATGATGGTAATGATAATAATGAGAATTAGAGTTCACAATTATTTAAAACACAAATAATATAAAATATTGATCTAGGTACAAGTTTATGATAAAATTTATAATTTCCAAAAACATGGAAGGTGAATCTTTTAGACTGAAAAAAATCACAAAAATATCATATAGGTAATACCTCCTAAAAACTGTCATCTGTATATTATATAGTCAAACTCTAAACTGATTAAACCATGATCTCAACTAATTCTAGGAGAATAAACAAGATCCCATAAACTAGTAAAAATCAAAATCAATATGTGTAAGAGGATATCAATTATTCACTACTATTTGGTTCAAAATATTCTAATAAACATACAAGTGTACCATCCAAATAGAAGTCATTGCCTACAAATCTAGGGAACTCCAATGTGATATATCATAAATATTTTATTTTATTTTCCAAAAGAATCAATTTATCATTAACAAAGGATAGAACAAGAAACAATATTGAGGTAGAGTTCCCAAGGGGATATAGTATTATAGAAAAAGATTGAGCATCCCAAAAAAACATGATAAAAAAACACAGAACATAGCAAGATAGAAGATATTCTAAAAATAGGACTATGAAGGAGGATAACAGATGGTGAGGGAACCCAATGTTGACATACTCATATGATTAAACACATCATCCATTTACTCCTCTAGTTGAATTTTATGATCTTGAAGCACTTTTATTACCATTATGTATTGTGGAATATAAACTGGCCCAGGACCCAACATGATCTTAATCCTAAATTCCACACATCTCTCATATCATATGATTGATATGTCCTTTGGCTACATGTACTACAACTATTCCAATATGGGATCAATGTTATCATTCCCATTACCCCCATTATCAATCAATCGAATTAAATCATTGGTGTGGAGCTCCATCATATATTGAACTATCTATACATGACCAACCTCGATATCTCACATTCTCTGATGAATGTAATTTTCACCGTTATGAAACATAATAGTCACTAACATATTGATAAAATATATGTGGTCTTGGTATGACACCAACTAGTCCATAACCAACATTAGGTTAAATCCTAACGTGTTAGGGATTTAACGATCCACTATAAAATTATACTCCCAAACTTGAGAGAACTCCCCTGACATAAATATATGTCGCTCGACTCTAATTCCAATGATGTATTGATCATCATTACCAACTCAAAAATCCCACGAATAGAATCAACTGATTCAAAAATTTGTGTATTTATAAAATTTGGATAGGCACCAGTATGAAATAATGAACTAGATATCATATAATCTATTATAATAGTACCTCTAACTATCGATTTACAAACTCTTTATCCACAATTGTAGGTTATACTATATCCAACTGTCTTTCCCCTCTTCCAAGTGATGCAGTCTATGTCCCCTATTTTACACCAATATATTAATATTTGTACTCTTGCTCAGAAAAACTCATCTACTTCAAATACAACCACGAACAGTAAAAATATAACTACCAAAATGATATGGAATTGAATACCCTCTTCTAAAACATTGATTCTACATAGTTTCTCTATTATTACCTATATTTCATGGTTTCTTGAAGAACCTCTATATGTATCCCATCATTTTACATGATTATAAAATTTCTGGTGGTTGGGGAAAATTCTTATAAAAGTGACCCAACCAACCGCACTAGTGAAAGTGTAGTATGGTAAGATACTAAGAAACTAATACGCTCCCCTGACCACTATAATATCCATTAATCTGGTCAGCATTCTCATAATGATTTTCCCAACCCTCAAAATATATACCTTCAAATCATCCAGAAGAAACAACTTCTCCTCAACTGTAATTTTGATTCGGGTTCCCATAATATATACAATACTAATCCACAACCTTAAAAAATTAACTGCAAAATGTTAACCTAGGACATAATATTATATTTAATCAAATCATGAAGGTATATTTTTACATTACTCTCATCCCCTTCTATCACTAGAACAATATGTTGAAATTCGGTAAATTGACCATCATATTCAATCACTAACATACTCTAATGGTTTATCCGTATAAACTCTACTACCATATCCTATAGAAGAGAATAAAGTAAATAACATCTCTTAGAGGTCCTTACAATCCTCATTTTCTAGCTATTCACTCCAAGTATTTATATCCCACATGTGATTCACCGATCCCCACAACAAATAATCTTCCAATATGAATCTATTCTCAACAGGATTCTCTAAATGTTCCAAGATAATTTGGATAGAATCAATAATGAACTAATCTGTCTCAATTCCACACATTATAGTGAATCTTGGTGGGAGATCCAAATTAAACACCCATGTCAAGTCAGACATACACTTGATAACCTGCCTTGAGTCTCTTTATTATTAACTTCTTCAAGTGATCAATGTTCTCAAGGAACTCTTATCCAGATTCTTGACCAGAAACTATTATATCCTTTGGTTTTATAATTGGAGGCATGTATATAACCATGTTCTCCTATAATAATATCAAAATGATTCTTCATGAAGGCATATATATACAATTCTAGACACACATCTTATGACATATTTCACAACATTAAAAAATTATGGGGATTTGCATAAATTCATTACAAGAAATCCCCAAAACCCAGCCAAATGGAAATCAAGTGGTACTAACACTACCCTTAACCATCCTATATCTAGGTCATGGTTAAAAAATGTTAAACACATATAAATTATTCATGATTATCATTAGACATACATTTTCCTTATTTTTCTTGATTTTCAACTTTCAACATCATACTAGGTTCCATTTTCAATTAATTACACAAGCTAGGAACAGAATTTCCATTTAACAATAAACCCAAAACATTATTTTCCCAGTTCATCCTAAGAATTATTCATGATAAAATAATTCGTAAGTTCCTATAATGAAATAGGCATACTTCACACTTTTTCCACAATGATAAATTGGTCAAATCATATAAAATATCATATACAATAATAACATCACATAAAAAGGGCATCACGCGAGGTGAAATAACATCACACTATTATAACACACCTCAATAAAAACAATCCCACCATTGGTACTTGGTTTACAACCATAAATGGGTTAGCTACTCTCATTCACATGTTACTGACCAAGGAATGAATCATCCATTTATCCAATATACATATCCCTAAATAGTAATATAAATAAATAATATAAAACTCACCTCTGATACCACTTTGTAATGTCCGGTCCATGGTTCCCAATACTAATTCCCCATGCCGGTTGGTTACATAACCTCAATAATTCCTCTACATATTCTAAAGGATGTTTACTAGTAGAAATGGTCTCATATATAAAACATATGGAAACTATACCCTCATTATTAAAGAATCATAATGGATAAAATAAATAAGAATCACCAAATTACATAACCAATAACCACAAAAAAGTATATTCAAATGATTACCAATATATGAATACAATATCTAAACCAATGTTGTAGGTATTTCATTCCAAATACATGTCATGTTTCAAATGAAAACCCAACATAATAACACACAAACACTCCCATGAGGATCCCAACACCATGTCTGGTTCCCTCATCCATTCTACATCCCAAATCTTAAATCTAACTTATAAATCATCCCTATATACTATCCTCCAAACAAAATGTATATTCAGGTACCAATAAGGAAACCTGAGTAGGCTGTGATTATCACCAAGTAGGCCACAACAAATGAAATCTAAATAAATATCTGGTTAATAAGAGTGTATATAGTTTTATACAGAATAATGTATAATGCATAAATTTAAGAGTTATCCCATATCATAATTCATTAATTAATCAAATATTTCACCGATATCATGAAGAAACACAACCCATCAATTATTCATGCCTTCAAGGTTAGTGTATGAACTATCCCAATTGGTTATCTCATATCACATAAGGAATCACAATTCATTATCACATGGCCTTTAATTATCTATTTAATTTCATTTAATATCATTATTTTTAACCATTATCCAGAGCCAATATCATGGGTATATAATGTCATGTCATAAACCCCATAGTTATTTGTAGTAGTAGTCCTTATCCCACACCCAATTGGTTTTCATAGAATCAGTACCTAACCCATTAAATAATATTCACATGCATGCATTTGGGTCTAGAAGATCATGACTAGAACCATGGGGGTATTTGGAGCATAAATTCATTTCCCATACAATATTTTTCAGTAAATCTCATATATCCTTCATGTCACCTTTAACAAGGTTAAAATATAACTCAATTCATGGTGTTTTATTTATAATATCCATTGACTAACAATCAATTGCATTAATCACATAAAGTAATACGAAAAATTGACCATTAAATAATGTATTACACTTTATTCATATAACCCATTAACCCATCATTGTTATTCAATAAAATCGGCCTATTCCCATTAAAAATCAATTTCATATTTCAATAATTAACCCATTACACAATCCCATTTTTTTACCAATTCCATATTCCCAACATCCATTCAATTTTATAATCACATCATTCCCTTAATTAATTAACAAGTTACATTATCGAATTCAATGAGAAATTTACAAAAATATTAATTACTATTTCAAAAATCTATAAAAACAAATAAAATAAAGTCTATTATATTTTTAATTTGAACCACCTACATCATAATAATTGAAGTATGATCGCTAAAAGAAATCTACAAATTGAATTGGAATGTTAAATTTTATAATGAAGAAAAATATCTAGATCCAAAACCTAGATACAAGATAAAACAAAATAAATCCATGAAAACATAGATTTAAAAAATCACTAAGATAGAAAATAATACATTCAAAATATGAGATAATGATAATAAAGACAGATGAAACCAATCATGATGAGAATTTCATACAAAGAGAGGTTCATATTCTTCATTCTGGTCTTCGATCTATCATGAAAAATGTTTGGTTGTCCTTTTAATCCTCTAGGAGGATTAAAAATTTTGGAATTAGTTTAGGATTGAGTTGGGTCCATTATAGGTCAATACCAATGGGATAAGGAATTTTTCATTATTTTTCTAGGGATTAAAATAAAAAGTGAATGGTTTCTTGTACGTGGTCCACTACTTACCATAACCATGTGACTAATCTTAAACCACCAATTAGGCATGACCCAGTTACTAATAATTGGGAACAGAGTTTTCTAAACCATGTTCCAATCTTACAATCCCTCTTAATCTTTTGCTTCATTGATAGCTGGGGAAGGGCGTGTAGTTTGGGAAACTTATGCACCATTAAAGCACTACCATGAAACCCTATAAAAACCTCTATGATTACCCAAAAACTCACCTATGTAAACCCCATTGATGATATCCAAAAAATATTGTAAAGGGTTACTAAAGAATGAGCTCAAGAAATCTTTATAAAAATCATGTGATCATATACATTCCCCTGGAATAATTTCGGTGTTTGATATTTCCATGTGTTTTCCATACCATATTATGATTTGAATAAATATTTAGGGTGGATTCATATTTATTCATTGTGATAATTTAACATTAAATTTTATTTTTTTGGATTTTCTATGATTTTCGTATGATATACTTTATAAATATAGTTTTAGGACTATGATGTGTATTGTGAAATGTTACACACAGTATTTTGATTTCATGTGGATTTTAAAATAATGCGTTGAAATGTAATTTATATACGGGTTATGATGATATTATTTTAAATACATGGATTCACAAAAATTATATGTTTTTGTTTTGTTTTAACTTAGTGAGTGTGGTTTATAATATATTGAGAATAAAACTTGGTGAATTCGATACGGTTATTGAGATTTACACTTGTGATGTTATCCTCTTTATGAAAGTTTGATATTAATGAGTTTTACATGGTAATCTATGGGAAAATGATTTTGTAATTAGTATGAAATTGGTTATAATTTAGATTACTGAATTTGAATGATCCGATAGAAAATTTCAAGCACTAGTTAGGGAGTTTCACTTGCCGAGGCCGAGTGGTTAAACTGTGGTTGGGATTATTTTAGGTTGAATATAATCCATAGGTGTTCATTAGATATATAATTGGTTTCCCAAAATTTTAATAATGTGACATAAAGGTTAGATACCATGTTGTTTTATGATTATGGATGATTTAATTTATTTTTTACATTTCATGATATTATATTTATCTTAGATAATTTTTTATGATTCCACCATATTACTCTTGTTAATATTTTCTTTTTCAATGTTAATATTGTCTTATTTTTTTATTAATTTTAGAAGAAAATTATTTGAATTATTTTCTAAACACTTATTTAATAGAGACAAATAATTTTCCCAAAAATGGATTTTTCAAACTACTTATAATTGTTTAAATTTTGAATGGAAATATATAGATTCATGATGTTATCCTAATTTGATATTTTCAAAAACCATATATAAACCGAATGGGTATATGTATACATGTTATTATCAGATGTAGGTAAAGGGAAATAAGCCTATTTTTGTGGACTTTCTAGATGACTTATTCTTCTAATATGATATAGTTCAATGTGGTGACCATAAATCACTAGTTGATAGATCAAGTAGTGTTTATGGTTATCATTTCAATGTTATTTATGGTTTATTATATATTTGACACTCCAACATTCACATCATTTTAATATATTTATGTATATATGATTCTTTTTTATCAGCATTACATACTTTCTATAAAGGGTTGGTTTTAATTTTTGGTTATTTTTTATATTCTTCCTTATTTGATATGAATCTAATTATAAAAACAATTTATTTTTATACACGGTTGACCAAAATATTGTCCCATCGTTTTAGACTTTATTATGGGGTACTCGAGTTGTTTTGTGGGATTTTGATTGTAATACTATTCCCAAAAGAATAATTAACAATATTTGGAGGTAGTTGTTAGCCTATGGATGTCAAGAAACAATTTGGACCTTATGATGGGTGGACTCAGGTGGCATGGAAGGTTATCCTCTGCCAGTTTGTTGCAAATTACATTTTTATATCAATCATCATATTTAATTTATTTATGTGCCATATCTTATGAAAATTTTCCAAACAAATGTAAATAAATGATTTTTTCTTTCTAAAATTTAGTTATATTATTCAAATTTTCATAGTTACAAAACTTATACCAAGCCCTTCCCATGACAAATGGGATCTATTGAAAATTCACATCTCTAAAATCATCTATCATAGTGGTTTACTATATTGATAGAAATTACTATGTCATTATATTATAGAAAACAACTTCAATGATTTTGTTCTATTTACATTATACATTTTCAGAGTTTATATTGTTGAATAAATATTTTGTGGGATTTAATTTTTTTATATGTAATTGATAAAAAAAATTATTTTTTTATTTAGGAAAATATGGAAAAAAAATATAACTAATTTTCCGTTGTTTTTTCTGAAAATGTTAATAAATAATAATTTAAATATAGTGGTAATTTTATATATTTTGAGTGAAAATAATATATTTAAAAATTATAATATAAAAAATTTAAAAATAATACCATTGATGGAATAATTAACATCGCTTTAGATATTCCACAATATGTTAAAGGGGTTATACAACATGGTCAGATGAAAATATTCTCAGTAATTTTTATTAATTTAAATAAAGTATTGAGAACCACTATTATTTAATGCTATTTTGTTTCACATTTCCTTCTCTTCTATCATTTTTTTGATGTTGATATTTAAACATACACAAATATTTTATATGTTTATGTAATTTTTTTTATGTTCGTTGAAGAAGAAATAAATTCGTGATTCAATCTAAATGAAGGTTGAATTGATGCTATCATCCTACCTTATAAACATAAAAAAAATTGTTTTGTCAAGGAAAGTAAACTATTTAATGGCTACATTGTTGAATTTTCTATTGTTCTATATAAAAAGAATAAATTTAGGAATCAATAGAGGGGATGTATATAAAATTAGATATACTCAAGATATCTATTAAATATAGATGTTTTATTCTATAATGTTTAATTTTTTTAAGTATTGTTTTCTTAAACATCACATACATTTAAATTACCTATTTATATAACATTATTCATTTAATATTTGGAATAACTATTTATTTTCATACAGTTATATTTTACTTTTCATTCTATAATAATCATTATAATTTATTTTAATTCGATATAACTATAAACTAAAAATAACACATGAAGTATTCTCATGTATGATCCTAATAATATGGACTTTTAAAAAATCATTTACCTCCCAAAAAAATTTAGTTGTAATTCAGCAGATTGTTTTTTCAATTATATAAAAAGTTCTAGGGATTCTATAAATAATAATGTAGTATATAAAAATTATTAATAAATCATCAATAATGAATATTTACCAACATTGGATATAAATAAAAATTATATTGTCAAAATATACTATCTTAAGTCGCATTTTTGAAAATCTAAAATTTACATTATGTGTGTCACATTATCTTAGTTGTTTCACATTATTTTTATATATTTTTTGAAAGATAATTTAATTTTATCATATGATACTATAAATGAATTATGGTTTTAGAATTATATATTAACATAATATTCTTTACATGTTCTATGATAAATAATACCACATGTAAATATAAAAAAATAAATAATAAATTAAATTATGGTTTAATCCTTATCAATAAATGTGTATGCCAAATTCTGTAATTTAGTATGTGGAAATAATGAAATATTTTCTATTTATTTATAATGTAATTAATTATAAAATGACATCATTTATAAAATTTATAGATTTTTACTAATTAGATGGCCTTTATATTGTTTTATATGTAATCGCTTTGTTAATTAATTATCATCAATATTTTATGAAAGTGTTAAATTTACCAAATAAAATTGAATTAGTATTACCTCATTGAATCATAATATGTATTTTTATGGAATATATATACTTTAGATCTCAAAAAAATATTAAATTGATTATTTCTATCGTTATAATGTAACAAGAAATAAATTTTATCACAATATTTTATATAAAAATTATAGAATGTATTAAACTCATTCAAGATGTATCTCATTTAGTAAGAGTAAATTTATTCTCGAAAAATTATGTCCTAGCATATATATAACATAAAAAATCAAATTCAATATTTTAATCACTTCGAATTTGTATGTATGTGCATGTGTTAAATTATAATATTTTATTCTATTTAAATATAAAATAATTTTATTTTTTACTAATTAATTATGATATCCTAGATTTATTTAGCGATGTTTATAAAAAATATAATGATTTATGTATAAATGATTTAAAAAATGTATAGGATATAATCCATATTGAAAATTCACATGACACACGTTCCAATTGTTATTTTTCGAATTAAATTTATTGTGATAGAAATATATAAAATTTATCCCTCGTTATTTGGGGATTTACAAATTAACTTTGATTATTATACAAATATGTTGAATATATTCCAATTTTTTTTTAAGACTACTAGTATATATTCCTAATTTGTATGAATCATTATACAAATGAAATAATATTCATCACCCCTACATTTCATTTAAAATATTTATTTAATGGGACTATATATACATATATACATATAATAAATAGAAAATAGCAAGTAAAATGTTATTTATATATTAGATTAAAAATATTCATGTACTACCATAAACCAAAAATTATACAAATCAATATTAAATATTCTAAATTAATAAAAATAGTATTATATAAAATATTTATATAATTTATTATACCATCTTCTTGAGGGTTATTTTAATTCACCAAGTGACATTTTTTCATGACGCATCAGTATTAACATCCATAAAACTCTCAAGTAACGTCATGTATATGATTTTACCAAGATCCCTATTATGAATGATTGTTTTTACACAAATATTATATTACATCAGACCAAAATTTGTTTATTTAACCAAACTTATTTTTAAATAACAAATTTTTAATAATTTATTGATATGTTTCTATCATCATATATTCTATATTCTTAAGAGAATCACTTAGTGAATGGTCTATAATTATATCACTTAATATTACTATAATAATTCTTATAGATTCTATAAATCTTTTTTCATCTAATCCCTCTCATATTTTTTAAATAGAAATATATCCTAAAAATTGTTTATTAAAATGAAATCCAACACATTTTCCAGGGAATCTATCCCAAGAGGATATTTTTCTCCACAATGGGATTTTAAAAATTATTAATTATTGTGAACAAAGACTAAAATAAATATCTATTCATATTTTTAAATAATCTTTTCCAAAAAAAATACTAACTAAGGATATGGATTTAAATTATTTATAAACTATTAGACACATAAATACATATTCTTAAACAATGAAAACATCATCATTTTTTAAATCCCCACATTTTTCACTAACTCTGATATATATTATAAAACAATATTGGATACCTTGGGGAAAATACATAATGAAAATTGTGAGATATAAAGATTAGAAATGAAATAAACATTCAAATAATGTATAACTTGAGTGTCAGGATTCATAACATGAAATCCTAAAGAGAGTGAACATAAGAATAGAAACAAGGAATACGGAAATTAAATCATAAAATCATGGAATCATAGAATATATAAAAAAAACATAACACATGGAATTAATAACGTAATTATGGGGTCACTCTCAACACCATCATTAAAATGTATAAAAAGTATCATGGTGTATTAGGTTTATTGACTAGTCCTTTTCATATCATCAATAACACACAAATATTATATTATATATTTATCTTTAAATAATGTTAATTTCATTGATAGCTTGGAATTCCAAAAACCAAAAATCTAAAAGAACAATTATATAGTGCACAATTATAAAATTTATTTTAAATTAGAAATATGAATCAAAATTATAAATTTTTTAAAATATTTATATATTTTTTATCTAAACTAAATTAATTTTTCAATAATTAAACAATAATTATGGATGTCTTTAAATTTTTCATACATAAATTTTCCTCAAAATTTATTTTTATTTATTTCCTTGAGAAAAATAATATAGTTTATTTTTTCCAATTTATTAAAGTTTTTTAATAAATGACAATAATTTTTTAAGTCAATATTTAAAATTTATCTCAGAGTGAATTTTTAGAGATTTTCTAAAAAACTAAATTTCTAATGAATGTTAAAAAATACATATTTTTATTCAAAATAGTTACCCCATTGAAATCATTTACAAAGTTATATTTTTTTATAATTATTTTAATTTTAGTAAAAATTCATTATATTATTAATAATACATTTAGGTTCAATGAAATTAATTTTATCTAGATTTTGGTATATCATCATTATAAAAATAAATATTATTTTTTCTTGAATACCATTTTTCATCATATTTTTTGAGTTTATTTGAAAAGTAATTTGTCAAATTTTTGGATATTAAATTGGATAAAATGGATTCTACATTTTGAATTCAAATTGAATTTTTTTTATTTGTTTCCTTTCATTTTTTGAGATAAGTAATAGTGAAAACAATAAAAACATGTCACCATAGTTACGGCTAAAATAGTATTATCATGTGTAATACTATGATATAATGATGCTATTGACTATTAAACTAGTTTAAATTTAAATTATGTATAAAATTATACAAAATAATATAAAAAATTCATCTAATACTTCCATTTTTATAGATTTTATTTAGAATGACTATGTTATATTTTAATATTTTAATAAATTCAAAGAGTATACTCTCCCCTAACTAAAGCCAGTCTCCAATCATTTAAATTAATTTCCCTATTTTGAGACTTATATATGGACCAATACTTAACAAATTATCTTATAATTTGATCTATATGTGAATTATAAAATTTATATTCTTAAATGGCTATTTCAATGATCTCGAAGGAAGGATCTAAAAGAGGACACCTAAAGGTGAGGTAAACATATAACACAGACTCTTTAAAATTTATTTATTATTCTACCACCTATATATTTTTTGTATTAATAATAAAATATAATATAGTTATCATAAATAAACATATATTTTATACCAAATGTCGAACCACCAATATCAGACCTATATTCCCTCATATGGGAAGTGAAATTATCAGTAATGTATTTGTGTGGATTACCAAATCCACATAGCGATAGAATTAATTTTTTATAACCATTAATAATTGATGGTTATTATGATCAGTTTTATGTTTAAAAGTTATATTAATTAAATGAATATTATACACTAATTATAATATCATATTTATCTTCTTAAATTACAATTCGTTTTAGAATGATAATGTCACTCACACATATGTGTGGACTACCACCTCCACGAAGCGATGTGATTTGTATTTCATTTATAATTTTAAAGAATGGTAATAAGGATATATTTAATTAATATATATTATATATATGATATAAAAATTATATTATAAATGTTAAACATTATTGACTTTTCTTTCATTCTATCAATCACAAATTAAACATAAAATTCTGACGTATGTATGAGTTACCATCTACATAAATTGTGTAATTTATTTTTATATCTCCATGCTTTATAGATTAATATATATATAAAGTATATATTATATTTATATCATGATTATAATTATTTATAACAGGTATCCATGATCAATGTTAAATAACAATAACTACTAATATATAATTCTCGTGAAAACAATAAAAATAGCACCTAGGAAGGATGATTCTATTATGGAATTATTAATAAATGAGTACTAAAGTGATTTAAGTGGATAATAAATGATATTATAAGTATGTAAATAATTTTTCAAATAATTATAATTAGTTTATTTTTATTATAGGGTATTTTAGATTCCTTTCAAATCATGTCGAAAATGAGGTAAGGGTTTTTCAACTCAAACTATCTTCTTTGATATGTATGTTTTATTATCAACCTGTATTCATTTATGAGGTATAAATACCTGAAGTTTAACATTTTATATCAGGAATATATTTCTGATTATAAAATTTAATTTTTCTTTTGATGTTATTATTTCCTGGGGATTATGTTTCAATAGTTACCATCTTAATAAGAGTTTTATATTATGATCTCATTATTTATCATGATTGTTTAATATTTAGAACATAATGATGAATTTACTTGATATAACTCTGGATAATATCATAAATTTTATTAAACTTTATTTTATTCTATATGATAAATATATTCTTCTCAATTTACTCAATTTTGAACTATAAAGACAGAAAAAATGTTTTTAAGGAAACCCCACATTATTTTTCTGTTTAGTTGAAAGTAATTTTTCATCCATAAAAATGTTTTCAAAAAATGTTTTTTATAATGTATTAGTATTATTAAATTATAGGATAATGTCATTTTAACCCCTGATTGAATTTAAAAAAATGAATAAATAAAATATTTATATCATTTAATAAACTAATTACTTTTAAATTTTTATCAAAAATGTTAAATTAATATTAGCTTTAACATACATGTCACGAATAGAATATCCCAAATCATAAAAAATAAATTATTTGAAGATTAATTAACAGATATCCATAGTTTTTTTTTCAAATAATATTTTTTCATTAATTTTTGTTGATTTTTCTATTTTTAATAATCCATTTCAATGGGAAAAGGGTATCTTCCACTAGATATGTTCCATGATCATTTAAAATAATTTGTCTTCATTGAGAAAAAACTTTTATGTAACTTATTCTGTTTTGAGGATATGGTCTAAGGATATCATAATATTTAATTATTTAGCTGAATTATGATGAATATGATTTAGGTATGATTCTGTGAAACCTTTTTCTTTCCCATGAGATAAATATACTGTGATGAAACCGTTATGAAAACCCCTTCCTTTCGCTGGATTACACTATGATGAAATATTTATGAAACTCATTTTTAGTATATGGTTTATGCTATGATAAATGTTTATAAATATCAATGAACTCATATGTAGGATTTTTATTATGTTATGGGTGTTGTAAGAATTATATATCCATCTTATGCAATAGGTAAACAGAGATAGGCCATTAGATAATATGAAATGGAATGGTAAGTGAAATTAATTCATTATGAGAATCTATATACTATGACAATATTGGGAGTGAACCATTACAAATAATATGATGGAATGTTTAGTGAACTTAATGCACTATGATAGTCTATGTAGTGATCCTTGGTTAGGGAAAATATTTTCCCTGATTATTTGTTTGAAAAAATTATATATTATTCTATTGTTATAATCTCATGGATCATGTTATTTGATTCCATTATGATTTATTTCTTATCAAATTACAATAATTATTCCATGATTAAATATTATGGATTAGAATATCACATGTATGGTTCTAGAATGTTTATATCATTTTCTTATACCATTATTCTCATTTTATTATTTAGTGAAAATTTATATCTTTGTTGTTTAAACATACAGAGAATATGCGCTGACATTTTCTTATATTTCATTTTACCTTCTTACAAAGACAATATTTATGTATGATATTTCTATGGAGGGTTCTAGATAATAATAAATTCATGGGGTATAATTTATATCTCTTATGAAAAATATTTTTTCTTAAAAACGTTATATATTCACTAATTATATATGTTTATAGAATGGTATTAAAATTTATTTAATGAATATTCATCAAATAATATGTCCTAATTTTGTATTAAAATCAAGTTCATGATATTCTGTATCAAAGAATGTATTAATTTCTTTTGGAAACAATGATGGGAAAAAATTACTAATAACCCATAGGAAAATAAAACATGTTGAAAAAATTTAGATGTTATTTTAAAAAATGGAGTGTGATTTTCCTAGAAAAGCATCAATGAATGCATAATACATATGGACGTAGTTTTGGTTGAAAAACATCTAGGTGCGAGAACCCTGAAAAGGGTTTATCAAGTATAACAAGGCCATAAATCTCGTTCATGTTTTGTATTCTAATACTATGTACCTATTTTGACACTCATGAGGTATATGGATGGATTAATTAACATTTTCATTAGTAAATATTATAATATATTTCTGTTGATGATGACCATAAATGATGATAGTTAAGCTTATGGTTCCATTGAATGAAAATAAGGTTCCTTGCTTTAAAAATTTTACCAATTATTCTTCATGACTGGTCACTATAACTGAATATGATTAATTGTCATACAAACCATTTTTAATGGGTTTATGATTAAATAGTAAAGTTGAGGTAGTGATAGAGATTATCAAATATTAATGAACTCTTTTTTAAATTAGTTATATATATTAATGTATATTATAAAAAAAATAAAGATTGTTAATTCATATCCTTAATGATTAGATGAAATATGTTTAGTGAAACCACTAAATGGTATGATAATTACATCTCAAGACATTGATTCTCCACTGATTGATATTTTTGTTAATGTGCTTCCTTTAAACGTATTTTTTCTTCTCTATAGTTGATTTATATGCAATACTATGCATGTGTTGACATTAATTTATATTGCTGATCAATTACTGAGGAAGGTAAGTCACATTTTATATTACCATATAAGATATTAATTTCCCTTAGTAAGATTAAAAATATGAAATTCCTATGGAAATAACATCCATCAAATGGGTCATGATTCCTATTAAAAATGTATTTTTTTATTAGATGGTTAGGAAGAAACTAAGAAATAATGATATTCTAACTATGTAAGATTATATTGACATCATACCAGATGAGTTTCATTGACTTATTTCAAATCCAGAAGATGAGTTTTCAACAGAACCAGTATTTGATGATACAACAATTTCAAAGACTAAAAATTGAATATCCACAATTGATTTATAAGAATTGAAGAAGAAACTATATGATAATTTTGATAAGGAATTAATACAACCATGTGAACAACTATGAAGTGAACTTATTCATTTTATTATAAAAAATGATTGATGGATTATAATTTTAATTGATTAGTGAGAAAATATCACGATGAAATTAATGTACTAGTATCATCTACCACATATTGTTGACATTTTTGATTAAATACAAATGCTCAATATCATTCAAATTTTGATGTTCACTTTGGAAATCATCAATTAGGGTTCATTGAAAAAGTATATATCCAAGACAATATTATTTACAAGGTGTGGACACTATGATTTTATATTGATCCCTTTTGGACTCACAAATTCCTTATTATCTTCATGGAATTAATGAAAACAACCATTATGGATAACATTTATCAGTTTTCGGTAACCTCTATAAAAAATATTCTTATATATTAAATGATAAAGAAAGAGTATTATATTCACACAAAGACTATAAAAATCACCCTAAGGAAGGGGAATCACTATGATAAATTTACCAATTCTAAATTTTGGAAATAAAATGATACAGTTTAAGGTCAAATAATCTCATGTGACTGTATATATATGGATTCATCAAATAAAAAAGTTATTGAAATTTATTCTAGACCAACCATTATGTTTGAGATCCATGGTTTTATTGGTTTGTCTGGATATTATAAATGATTTGTGGAACATTTATTATTATTGTCTAATTCACTCACCATGTTAAATCTGATGTCATCGATATTCCCTTGAACAAATGATTACGAGTAAAATTTCAAGAAACTAAAGAGAATGTTAGTCATCACACCTATGCATACATTATGCTAAATTGGATAAGGATTTATGATATATAATGATATATCAATATAAGGGTTTGGGATTCATCCTCATATAGAATTATGTGTAGATAACTTATGCCTCATGCTAAATGAATATTCATGAAAAAAATTACTAAACTCGTGATTTGGAGTAAGTGGCAATATTGCTTTCATTATTGACCTGGATGAATTTTCTCTATAGAGTAATGTGTGATATATATATTGATTATAATATTTTTAAATATATATTCACTAAAACATAGGATAATATTATCTAGAGAATATAGTTGGGATTGATTAAATATTATGAATTCTCAATACATCTACACCCGGGGAATTGAACAAGGTGGTTGATTCTTTGAATAAAAAAGATCATGATTGTTTATATATGATGATGGTCAAAAAAATCCAAAATTTTAATATTTTCAATTGATGTATGAATTAACATTGAGCTAAGGGAGTAATATTATTTTTTTCAATTGTGTGTTCAAGAATCAATCCATGTGAGGATAAAATAGGTACAAGAGGGGGATATATAATGGAAAAAGAATGTAATTTTTTTTCTATAGTTCAATATTTATTATTATAATATTACAATTTTCCTGAAATAATTGTGTGTTTTATTCATACATGATTTGAATATTGATATATTGGATGTGGCTCATAGTTAATCATTAAATATTAATCATGGAAGTATACAGATGTATAGAGACATATAGGGGTATTTCTCATAGGACAATAGAAAGAGATGTTTGGAAGTGTTTGTATCCTAGGACTTGGTATATCGTTAATTTAATTTAAAGAGATAGAAGTTTATGGAAGTGGTATAACCATTTCTGATATCAGAATTGATATGGTAAAACATTAACATGTGTTTTTTCATCAAAGTTTCCAAACATATAATGAAAATAAATTTATTTGGGTTATAATTGATCTCTTTATAGAGCCATCACAATTCATTACTATCAGATAATATTCCTCCAATAATCGACTTTCCAATATATTAAATAACGAATTTGTAATGTTTTATAGACTACTACATTCTATTGTTATTAATTGAGATCTAACATTTAACTATAAATTATTAAGATTTATTTAAAAAACTATTGATTCAGAGTTGTGTTTCAATACCATTATCATCATTAGATAGCTGGTTTGAGACAACCATAAAAACAATATATTATATACTATTAATTTTTTCATTATATTTCAATGGTGGTAGACATCAGCACCATCCTCTAGTTGATTTTTCTTTCAATAATTAATTGCATTTGAGTATTTAGATGTGTCTATACGAATCCCTCTTTGGATGGAATTTTATAAATCTAATGTCTTGGGATAAATTTTGAGAAATAATTTTATTGTGACCTAGGATATGTGAGGAAATGACATATAATATCATATCCATTAACCAACACAATAAGGAATCTTTGAGTCGATTGAAAAGTTATGACGAAAATTATCCAATAAATCAAGAATTTTATGTTAGTTTGAAGGTATTCTTACAAATTTTAAAATGAAATATGTTTATCAGATTCCAAAAGATAATAAAATTGAACAAATATATATTAGACACATAAAGATTAATGAAAAAGTGTGGGTGGTATTAAAATGCTTGGCACTTCCACTGAACCTCTCTCATATTCATAATGTTTTCTATGTATCTCTCTATAATAATTACATACCTAATATATCTTATGTACAAAAATCGTAGGTTATAACACTAGGTCATGACCTTCATTGTGAAAAAAGGTACAAATCTTAGATAGTTTAGATAAATTGAAAAGTAAAAATTACACTCACCTTGATAATATTATTTAAAGGATTTATAAATCCAAAGATGCTACATGGGAACTACAGGATGTGAATAGACAATGATATATACATTTTTTAATATTTAATTGATTTAATTTTAAGGGTGAAATTCATTTTAATAGGTATATAATTTAACACTATAATATTTCATGACACATTTCCCTGTAAATCAATTTGATCTCTTTGATAGCTTGAAATACACACAACCTCATGTATAAAAGAAATATAATATGGTATACAATTATAATTGTTCCATTAAATTGAATTCATGAATACGAATAAAAACATTTAAAAATATTTTCATTATTTTCAGATGCATCATGTATAATAATAAATAGGTACTTAATCTTTAGTAAATTCTTTCTATGATTCAAACAAAATTATTTTTTCCATAAAAAATGTGCTTAATTTTTTTGTGAGAAAATAACATAATTAATTTTCTTCAATTTTATAAAATTTATTTTACCATATTACCAATCATTTTTTAATTAACATTTCAAAATTTTTTATATTTAATTTTTTAGTATTTTAAAAAAATAATAATTGTATTATGAATAATAAGAAATTTTGATTTTTATTTCAATATTTTCTTTCGTTTAAATTATTTTCAATGTTACATTTTATTATAAAATATTTTTTAAAAAATAATTATTTCATATATTTCAAGAATAGTCTAACATTGTTAATTTAACAAAAGTTTTTGTGGATTTTGGTATAAAAACATTGTATACTTTAGAATGAATTTCTTGTCATGAAAAAAAAAATTCCGTTGTGTTTTCTGAGTTTATAGATGAAGTAATTTCTACCAACTATCTATATTTAATTTTAAAACAATTATTCCGTATTTTTAATTTTAATGAATGTTTTAATAATCCCTATTTTATTTCTGTTCATAATGAAGATTAAAAATTGTGAAAATCTTTCACATTATTACAGGATAAAAAATGCTTACTCTGGGGATTGAACAATGATATAAAAGAATGATTTCCAAAATACCGTATTATATTTAATTTTATGGATATTATTTGAAACCATCCTATCACAATGTTGAATATATATCAATTGAGAATTATTTTTATTCAATATGACTTTATTATATTTAAACCATTTCAAAAATTCTCTCTGCGTCCTCTCCGCCAATTATAAAAGGACGCCTATACTTTATCATATTTTCACCAAACTGAGAAAAATATCTACAAAAAACATAAAATAATTATATTTTAATTGTCAACATTGATAAATTAGAGGTTCTATTATACATATAATACCTTTTGAATGTCCATTAAGAAATTATCTACAGGCCAACCAATGGAGTGGTAATTGAATTACCAGGCCTCTTTCAATTTATATATTCATATAACCCCTAAATATCTATGTTATTTATTATTAAATAATATATTAATTATCCTAAGTATACTAAAATATTATTATATTTGTGTAACCATTAATATTAAAACCATATTCCAAAAAATGGGAAGTGAAAATGTCTCTCCTGAAAATATATGGATTACCGCATCCACATTGGGATATGATTCTTTTTCCATGACAATATTTCCTAGCTGGCCATTATTATGGTTTTAATTTTTATAAATTATTTTTTTGAAATAAATATCCTTTTTAATTTATAAAAAAAATATGTGTCTTATTACATTCAAATCTGTTAAAAAAATAACATCAATCATTCATTTGTTTGGACCACCACTTCAAAAAATTGATCTCATTTATTATTTATTATTTATTTCAATTAATGGAGTTAATGATAGATTTAATGGATATATATTATATATATGAAAAAATAATGATTCTATACAAGTTATTTTTTATTTAGTTTTATTTATTTCCATTCAACAAAACATGACAACATCATTCATATGTATGTATGGCTTACAGTCTCCTTATATAGTGAAAATAATTATTTTATATCTATCCTTTATAGTTAACTCTAAATACATATATAGAATATATATGATATTTATATCATGATTAAAATCCAATATATTATTTAATAATGTTCAAAGTACAATTATTAGAAACACTAAAAAGATATTCCCATGATAAATGAAACATTCAACACCCAGAATCTATGACATTAATAAGGAATTATTAATAAATTTTTGTTGAAATTTTATTATTGGAATATATATGTAATTATAGTTATTTAAATGAATATATTATATAATTATTATAAATTTATATTTATTATAAATGAGTTTCTAGAAATTTAAAAGTAATTAGAATGTGATGTAAGGGTGTATCCCCTCAATTCGGCTTCTTTGGGACAATTCTAATATTCTATACCTATATTCAATTATGTGGTGTATATGAATGCATTTTTATAATTTATAACAAGAACTATTTATTATCATTATATTTAATCTTTTATTTTATGTTACCCCTTCACTGGGATTATGATTCAACTGTTACCACAATAGTAATGGTTTTATATTACAATCCCATTGATACCAGAGATTATTTTTTATTATGTCCATGATGAATAAATTTCATAATGTACCTCTCTAGAATCACATAAACTTTTAAATAAAATATTTAGTTATATTTTATTAATTTTTTCTATAATTATTTTTAAATAATAACTCAATCTACTGAAAGACATTTTTTTTGGAAAATCGACATTATTTATATAATCAATCAAAAATATTTTTCCTTCCATATCTAGGATTTATTAAAAACATTTATGAATGTATTAATATTATTTTATGATTTTAAAAATTATTTTTTAACCATGACTGAATTTTTAAAAAATGGTAAAAAGTAAACTTATTCTTATCTTTTGAATGAGGCTCGCTTTATTTTTTCCAAAAATGATGAAGGAACCAATGTTTTAACATACATATCAAAAATGAAATATAACTCCGTCATGAAAAATTTATTCGTTTATTATTTCATTATATGTTTCAATGCATCATTTAAAAAACGTTTTCAATAATATATTGAAAATTTTAATATTTTGAATTTGTGATTTCAAAGTGAGAAGTGTATTTTCCTAAAACATGTTATAATGGTCATGTGAAGGAATTTTTCTTCTTTCATAACATACATTGATTTATTTTCATCTTTACATGGGATATGATCCAATGATAACATCTTGATTATTTCATTGGATTAATTATGTTGAAGATAATTTATGTTATGTTCTATGAAACCCAATTCTATCCCTTGGGTTAATTTAGTTATGTCAATACATTTATTAATCAAATTTTTTTCCATGTGTTATGAAATGGTGAAATGATAATAAAACCAATTTAATTTAAACTAGTTATTTTATGATGAATTTTTTAATCTTTTAAAAGACATATATATGATCTTTATTATGTGATGGATGTTTCTGGAATTATACACCCCTTTCATTTATTATGTAAAGATGGATATCGCATGAGTTAATAAGGATTGGAATGTGGATTTTACCTAGTTTAGTAAGGGACTCTGACAAATATAATATTATTTGGTGTGAACCTTGAATAAATTTACAATTGGATTGGAATTTAACCCAATCATCTTTTTTCTTCTTCTTAGTGATCCTTGAGAAAGGAAAAGGTTTTTAATGCTTATGTGTGTTCCAAAAACGTATCTAATATTCCATTTTTTTCTCTCATATATCATGTTCATTTAATCTTTTATGATTCATATATTTTGAACTAAAAATATTTATGACTATATTAAAGATTATAATCTATGATATGATGGGTAATATTTTCAAAAATATATACCATTTTCTCTTACCCATAATCTCATGTCAGCCTTAGGTTATCATTTATACCTCCAATGTTTACACATAAAGAGTATATTATCCCACCCCTTAATATGCTTCCTTTAGAAATTTTATGAAGAATGATTTTATATATGTTATGTATGAGAAGGGTTATAGTTATGAAGAATGTTTTTGGAGATATTTTAGATCTCCAATGAACATGTTTTTTTCAATCCATGATTCCAAATTCACAAAACAAAAAACAATTTTAGAATGGAATGCAATGTTATTTAGTTAATATTCATCAAATAATATGTAATATGTATGTATTAAAACTATGGATTATAGTAAAATAACATGAGAAACGAATAATTACCCAATTAATTAGTAGTATATATAATTACGGGCATACCCATACAATAATTATAATCATATATATTTATTCCACATAAGGAAAACAAACTGTGAATAAATAATAATCATCATCAAATCCATTATTAGGAAGTGAATATCATAATGATGATTCAAGGAACGACTAAAGGATAAATCATAAGGATTAAAATAAGAAGTTGTAATTAAATATTTTTAGACATTCATAATTTTTTAATTGACATAGGTATAAATCATTAAATTATAATATATAAATGCCATAATATGGATTTTTATAATAAATTATTTTAATGAACTTATTGGTTATTGATTTATAATACAATTAAACAATATTATTATAGGAGGGAAGATCTTATTATTTTACATATAATATATTATTTAACTAATTTGGTTATCCATAAAATAATTATAATTTTAGAAGATATTCATGGGTTAAATAATTTTTTGGGAGGTGATTTATGACATGAAAGAGGAAATAAGAAATTTCCCTTAAATCGGGTATAAATTAATGTTAATATTTTGAAGGGAACAAAAAACATGTATAACCCCAACAAATTAAAAGGATATTTTAATAGGAATATATTTTAGGTAAATATATAAAAATATATAGAAAGTAACTGAGTTGAATATTTTATAAAATAAATAAAAATATATTGAACATGTAACTGACAAGTAACGAGGGTAGTACAAAAGTTTCCCTAGCATAAGCCCCATTTTGATCTAAAATCACACATAACACCATGAATTTATAAAATTAATATTTTTAAATTCATACCCCAAAACCTTAGTCAAATTTTTTATTTTTTATATGTTTTTTAATTATCATTATTTATTTATTTTTAATATAGTTTAGGTTTACGTCAATTTCTCGAGGATGTTATGATAAATTTTAAATAACAGATTCTATTTGTTGATTATGGTCAATATTGTTGTAAAATACATTCATGAGCAATTTATATTTTTGTGATTATTTCCATTATAAGTCCATTAGTGTTAAAATTATACAGTTTCAATGATTATTCTAAAATAGACCAAAAATATGAAATATTGTAAAATAATTCCAATTTAGAATGTTAATGTTAGCACAAAAATTTATTATAAATCACAGATAAATAATTACAAATATTATTCTTCAAAAAAATTAATAGTGTAAATTTTTTCATTTTTACATAATAAATATATTTTGTAATTCTTCTATGTTAGTGGGTTATGGAAAACAAAACATGTATTTTGGAGTCGGAAGTTAACAAATACACATAGATCACACATCGACTTTTCATTGAATTGGTGGTGTAGGAAATAAAATAGTTATCATTTAATAATTATAATAACATAATAAATATCAAATTATTCAATAAAATAACATTAATATCCTGATATTTAATAGGGTGATGAAAAATTGAACAGGACTTCTTAGGATTCGGAGGTCCACACATGCACCTAAAAATGATTTCAATTTTCTCAATGATTTTGGAGGATATTATTTGTGGATATTTCATTATTATAATAAATAATATCAAATTAATACTAATGGTTTTTTCAAAAATTCATGGATATATGTTATTTTATGGGTGTATAAGAAAAAAATTAGTTGAATTTTTTTGTTGAGAGTTTTACCTCTCCATTTGAAATTCTTCATTAGTTTACTTTTTAAGGTTCATTAGCTTTTAATTTTGGATATATTGAGGATTTAATTGATTAATTTGGGTTATGAGTAGAAAATAGTGTATAGTGTTGTTTTAAACATAACATTTTAATGACTGGATAAAACTGGAGGAGGTTGGATCCTTTTATTAGTAAATGTAGAGTCATATTTGTAAAATCCATTTACTTTTGAATAATCATATTCCATCATTCTAGGATAAATTATCATAAAATTTTAAAAAATTTAGTTGTGGAGTATAAAAATAAAATAAAACTTATACCATCTAATTTCATGAATATTTTTTAAAATTTTAAATATTTCACTATGTTTATCAACATTTACAACAATTTATCCAAATATCATTAACCCAACTTTTACCCGTGATAATTAGATTTCATGACCAAAATAACAATCAGAACTATTTCATAACTTGAACATGTGGAATTAAAATTTGGAAAAGAATTATTAAAAAATATTTTTTATATTTATATAAATTAATTTTATTATTAGTACACATAATATGTTCAAACCATTTCGTTGAAGAAAATTCATTTTAAGATTAAAATTTATTTTGGGCATAAAATAATCTATTTTTTAACTTTTGAGGAATAGATTTTTTATTATAATAATAAATATATTTTATGTGTCATCAAAATCATGGTAAAAATGAATTTTATCAAAATAATGTTCAATTAAATAAAAAATATATAGTTTTTTATTGTATTTTAAATTTTGATTTTGGTCTTAGAAGTTTAAACAAATAATATCTAAATTTAATCTAATATATTTAAATTGATTAATATTATTCCATGAAAATATTTTTTATAAATTAAATGGTTCTATAAAATTATAAGTCCCTCTTATATATTGATAAATTATTAAAAGTCACTACAATGGAAAAATTCTATAATTATGTATTAATATAAAAATATTTTCTTAAAATTACTAAAAATTAATAATATGAAAATATTGAATTATGGAACTCAAAAATTATTCTCATTAATGATGATACGATACTAAAATCGATAAATTATTATTTTAAATAAATATAAAACAAATAAATAAAACTACTCATATAGATTTTTTTTTCGAAGATAAGTGTTATTAATCAGATTGGACATCAATTACCAATTTAATTACAGTTAATAAATTTTAATTATAAAAAATATCTTCATTTAACCATATAATAATAAGATTCCTAAAAAACACATAGCAGATGAAAATCCAATTTTAATAAAAAAACATTTAAAGTATGAAATTACATTAACCTAAATGTAATTAGAATTAATTATTTATATCACTTTCATTTAATTTTATATATCAATTTATCTTAAAATATTTATTTTAATATTATCAAATCATTATTTTAATAACAATATTTTTATTGAAAAATATAATAAATTTTAATTAGATATTATGTGGTTATTGATGAATTACTGTAGGAGCTTGACTTATCAATTGTGAATATTTTATTTTGAAGAGGGATGAAGTGGTGTTGATATTATTTTTAGTATCCAAGAGTAAGTGTTTTATTATGTTTTGATAAAACAGATTTCATGAAAAGTATTCATTCCCCAAAAATATGTGTTTACTCTCCCAAGACACATGAGCATCAAGGAAGTGTTATATAATGAAAAGTCTAAAAGTATGTTATAAGACATTGAAGACCATTATATATTCATGAATGAGTTTTTTTTATAGGAATTATAAGTGTTTGAAAAATTGTCAATACAAATTATTGAAATGAAATCATTCCTAACTAAATGCATGCATAAAATCCAAAAAATGTGGAGTTACCTGAGTTTACTAACATTAGTAAAGAGGATACACCCAAAAAAAGGTGTAGTTATATGAATCATCCAATTTTTAAAAATAGGATGCATCACATAATAGTGGGATTGGAAAAGTTAGTTGAGATTATTGAAATATATGAACTTACATTAGGAGTTATTACACCTAATGAACGTTGTACAGAGCATGGGTGCAAGAAGGAAGTGTTTGGAAACATGTGAATGTTAATTATTTCATATAAATACCCTATACCATAGTTAAAATAGAACACTTGGATAGGGATGGTATTTTCGATCACAAAATTTTCTTATTTTTCTAATATGGTAGTTTTAAAAAATGGTTACACAACCCACAGTGTTCGGTGATTGAGTTCTGGGGACCACTATATTTTCTAAATAGTTTTTTTTCGCAAATTTTTTAAATATAGGAAAAATAATTCACAATAAAATTATCTTGAAAATGTTCTTATTTAATGAAATACAACGACATACTAATGTGAATGGATGTTGTGAAAAATATTCTGTTGGACATTCAAACTATGTGAATAATAGAGAGAGTGAGTTTGAACATACTGATGACCTTTGCAAAGTATAAGTTATTCCATGAAGTGGATATTATGATAATTAAGGAAAATAAATCTAATATTATATATTATATAATATATTTTGTAAAAAATATCAATGTGTTGATCTTGTAGATCCTACAAATATTTTATAAAGTAGAGACAATGATTTCTTGTATTGGTGTGTCTTCCAAAGTGTTCTCACATCATTATTCATAATTAAATGTAATTAAAAGATGGGTGATTGAACCCCAATTTTTTGAATCGGGAGTCACCTCAATATTATAGTGGAATTATCCACCTTAATACTAAAATTGATTTAGTTTACACTCATACCTTAGAATATTCTAATTGTACGATCCTTGAATAAGACTAGTGTGGTTGAAACTGGTTAATTTATTGTATCTTATGTGAAATATTTATTTATATAAATGATATAAATTAATGTGTTTTCATAAATAAAAAATTTATCAAATAATATTAGGGGAAATATAATAAAAGTATTAATCAAATCATTATTTATAGGGAAACATTTATCCTAATAAGAGTGAGGTAAATATTGATTAGCGATGTGAGTGTTTGAGTTTTATATTGGAAAATTAGAGTGTGTATCATATCCTGATCATGCCTTGAAATATTGAGATCTTTGATAGGTATACCATGGTATAGATGAATATAACATGTTCTCTATTCACATTTTCTCCATAAGGGGAGGTATTCCCAATATCCACAATGGAAGCATGACCCCATTACTATACCCCTTCACTAATCCAAAAATTCTCCCACCTTTTGGAGGTATTATTGTGTGACCAAAATACATTAAATTGTATAACACCATCCCTAATCACTCAATATATTTGTGGGTGTCCATCGAGGTTTTAACCCTTTGAGATCAGTCCATAGTGTCTTGTTTTGATTGGAGTTAACCCCCAGTCAATTCCTTAAACAAATTAGTTTTTCATTCATATGGACATTCGGATTATACGATGGTCAATATTAATGAATCCTTTTATATTCATAGTCAATTCATACCTGACGTGGACCTAATAAATTATTATTCTAGAGCCTCATACTAATTCAATGGGCTTCAATTTTTACCTCATTTATATGTCTTCTGAGTTTCATATAAATCAAAACCCCACTACTAAAACAATATAGATCAGTTTACCGAGATTACATATTCAAATCAACAATCTATAAAATAATTTTATAATTAGAGAAATAGTAGTAAGTTACTATAGACTCTGATAGAAGTGTAATCATCCATTAATGAAATTTCTATATTGAATTTTAGTTTTAAATAAGGTGGAATCATCTCTTTACAGGATAAAAACGTTATGTCCAATACAAATGGCAGATTAATTGATTATATTAAAACATTGGAATCAAATTGGCCGATTTTTTATATAATTTATAATTAATTAATAGTCATATAAATAATTGCATTATTTTTTTAAAAAAATTTCATTGGTGACCTAGTTTACAAGATCCTGTCATAATGTAATTGAACTACAGGATCCCAGTGTAGAATCTATCTAATAGTGATCAACAATTTCACCAAAATATTTTAAGGCTTCTATATAATCACATGGATCTAGAATGTAAGATCACAATCACTTGTATTGTTTTTGGTTGATCATTGCATAATTATTCTTTAGAGAGGAATAAATCATGAAATCTCTCATTGTCTTGAGAGATGAGGGGAAGAGAGAACTCTATTAATCATGACCTCTGAATAGGCATTGATAGAGTCCCACTCTATCCATTTTGTAAAATAACTATTTTTTAGAATGATATATAATTATATATTAAATTGGGTAGATTTACTGTCATAAAATAACATACAACCACTTTCTAAATTCCATAATTCCTAGTTAAACCTATTTCTAATAACATAAATATAATTGTTATGATGAAATGTTTGACATGCGAAATACGTAATGAATATACATAAATATCATTTTTAACAATTCAAACATAACCATTAATCTCGGTCCACTCTCCTCATATACAATTACATATCCATAAATAAAGAATAATTATTTAATAAATAAATTAACAACATTATTTGTCGATTAGAACAATAAATATTATATTAAAAAATCCTGAAAATTATTATTATTATTATACCTTGAATCGAAACTTCTTTATAAAACATATAACCAAATTATGGAGAAATTCCAAAAGTGAATAATTTTTAATTATTTTATCATGGTAAATTTAAAACTAGAATTTAACTAATTCTATAGATACAAATACTATGTGACCTACCAGGCATCCTTCTCTGTTGAATTAGGCATAAATTTTTAATTATAATTCTTATCCTCTTGAAACACACAGATAAATAAATAGAGATAGCAGTTAACGTCGTCAAAATTTTCATCCTCCTATGAACATTTACCTAGTAATACGATCCCTTTATTTTGATATCTCTAATCATGATGGTTTCATGTCGATTCTATAAACCTATATACTCAAGGGATTTTTCATTGACATTTTGTAATGGAATCACCCATCGAAAACCCGGTCCAGGGATTTATTCAGGTTCTTCCATTCCAATTAAAGGACATTCTAGATTAACTTTCATCAAGAGAAAAAATGTGTTAATTCTTTCTTGCATCATCCAAGATTGCAATATCACTCATGGAACACCCAAGGCATCTTTCTCCTCCATAAAAATATTAAGTCCTGGTTTTTGTAAATTCATCCATGTACATGAGTCATTATATCTATTAATGATAATCATAATGTCAAAGGATTAATACACATGTTTGAAGATTTGAATATCATAAGACACATAGAATTATCGATTTTCTATTAATGCCAATATTCTCATGTACTCTTATGTTGAATAACGTGTCTCACAATATTATGAGTCTACTACCCATGAGAACCTTTATTTTCTATTTCCCATCAAAAAATATCAAACGTCTATTGAAAAATGTTCAAAAATAATGGGGGAGAACCACTATTTTTTCATTATAGTATTGAAATGTTCTGACCTTTCAATGAAAAATATATTTTAAAGACGTTATCACATACATATATTATTCATAAAAACAATTATGATGTAATTAGAAAAACTCATTAATCTGAAAAAGAAATTATAATCAGGAATTATGAATTTTGGCTCTAGGGAACCAACTCCAATAGTCTCTCACTTCCACATAAGCCAAAACATAACAGATTTCAATCCACTTATTACCACATGATACTCATTATTATTATATGGTAAAGCCTCCATTAAGTGTTTCACCATGATTTATTCCATGTATACATTTCTCAATGTATCATCATCTAATTATGAAAAATTACTTATGAGAGTAAACATCTTACCAATGTTCTTTGTAATTTGGTGCGACTGTAGATCTTTGCAAAGAGCCATAAAAATAGTGTTATCATAGGAAACTGTGATGGGATCATTACTTAAAGGTGAAAATCAATATATAAGAATTTGTTTTGAATAAAAACTAGCAACATGGTGTATTGAAATTTTAATTATACTAATAACATTCTGTATAATCAAAAAAAGTTGGATACAATAAACTATTCCATCTCATAACATCTATGTTGAGATTAAAGACATACCCAGACAACGAATTTAGATCATATTGATACCTATGAAAGTTCAAATATATGTAACCATTGTTGGATAGATCTCTATATCCTCTACACACCAAGAACATATATGTAGTTCTCCTTAGGTACATTAGGATAATATTAACTACAGTATAATAATGTTCACAGGGATCTGGTTGATATCTATTTACCAGGTTCAAAGTATTTAAATCCCCATGCATTGTGCATAACATGACATACATGATGGATCATAGCAGTGGAGTGTATTGAATTTTACTCATTGTATCTATTTTCTATTACGTCTAATGAGACATTTTCTTGGAAATATGTATGCCATATAATTTAAGAACTTATAACCTCATAGATTATTAAATACAGAAACTCTTTAGTAGTTGGTCAATTTTTGTACCATGACATAGTTAATGCAGCCTCTTAGTTCTATTACACATTTTTTTGACCCCAATAAGGTATTCCACTTCAACTATGTCCATTATAGAGAACTATTTACTCAGCAGTACATTAACCACTTATAACTAGTTTATATCATTTCCTATCATTAATATTTCAAAAACATATACTATTATTGTGACATCAACTAATATACCACTCTCCCACATGGCCAAATCAGGTCGGTTGTTGGGAATCAAGCACACCTTACCATATGATATATGATGAAAACTAGTTGAGGTGTTGAGAAGATTATAGTGGGGAGACTATACCCTATGGTATATAGTCTTAATGTAACATCCCAATATTCGACAATGTGACTCATGTCCAAATCAGGATGGTTAATGCACCTCATGCATGCTTCCTTATATTCCATAGGTTGGCGACTAGTATAGGGGGTGGTGTAAGAACCTAGTTCTTATATTTGAGGTACATGATTATTTTTTCTCTTTTCCTTAAGTGTTTTTGAGAAAATATGGAAAATGGGGAAAAATCCTAAATTTTTGGTACTACATGCCGTGTACTTTTTCCACACACTGTGTACTTTTGGCCGTGTTGGGATGAGTACAAGGGGCATGGAGCCATGCCGGTGACGTAGGGTGTAGGAACCGACTAAATACCATGTAGTGGTCCTTTACACGCTGTGTAGTCAGTCGACAGGCCAAAACAGTAAGGCGGTGGAGCAGCCGCCAGCTGGGCGACAGTACATGCCATGTAGTCGGGAGTACATGCAGTGTACTCATGTCGACGGATGAACAATATAGTGGTGCCTCTAGAAGAACATTTAAATAAATTAAGTACATGCCGTGTACTAGGAATTACATTCTGTGTACTTTGTTTTTTTCGCTTAAATCGGCAGTATCCTCCCCTGTTCATAGGGAATTCATAGAACGGGAACGAAGAGCGGGAGAGGGAGGCCGGAGCTTCGGAGATCCACAGAGAATCCGTTGGGAATCCAATTTCTACACCGTCGATCTCCCTGGAACCGCATGGGTGAGTTCTTCCTCATCCTGGTAAAGTTCTTACCAATTATTTCCCATTGGAGTGTTATTTGTGGTTGAACGGTTTCCTTCTTCGTCAGATCTACGTCGTTCTTGGGCGTTTCTTGGATCGGCGTTTGTGTGTAACACTCATTGGCGTATAAGGTAGGTGGCTTGATGTTTATTTTCCAACTATCTTGCGTTTTGTGTGTTTTTGAGATACAAACCCATATTTGGGGTGTCGTGTGGCTGAGGCCAGGGATATTTAATACCTAGAATTGTATAGGTAATTAAATGTGATATTAAAATGTATTTTGGGATTTCTATTTGGATCCAGGACCACCCCGGGGGTGCGTTCCTCTATTTAGCCATTTGGCCAGGAACCAGAGGGTATTCCATGTTTAAATTATGTATTACTTTTTCCTTGAGAGGAATTGTATGTAAAGTGCATGTTTATATATTGGGCATGGCCCGGTTACCTGTTCCTGAGGGCGGTGTTTTACTATAGCCTGAGGGCATGACTATATTAGCCTGAGGGCAACATACTATTTTGCCTGAGGGAAACCTTTTCTACCTAAGGGCTTGACTTCTATGCCCGAGGGTGACACTTCCTATGCCTGAGGGAAATTCTATTACGCCTGAGGGTAATACCAACGGGTTAGATTCTGTATAGCCTGAGGGAAATCCTGAGGGCATGGTTTTACTATATTACCCTGAGGGAAATGTTCTGATGGCCTGATGGATTGGTGCTGTTGAGCACAAAATGTTACTAAATAAAATTATTAAATGAAAAATAAAATGTAAATATAACTGGTAGTTAGTTACTTTCGATTAATTCTTACGTTGTTACATTTTACTACTGCACACTATTGTTTCATGCTTACACGCAGTTGGGCACAAGCCTTTGGTGGGTGCATACTGAGATATGTTTCTCACGCCCTGTTTGGGTCATGTTTTTTGGCCCAAATAGATTACGTTTCTGCAGGATTGGACAGGGGCAAGATTCCCTATACAGGTACTTGACTATTGCTGAGGAGTATGAGGGCCTGGGACCGAGCATAGGCTCGTGATGCCGCTGCCAGCTGTTTTTCATTGTTTTGTTGTCCTCTGCATTTTGTTGTACTGTATTGATGTATAACATGTTCTGGCTATTTTCATATAATTGTGGCATGTTGCATCATTATTTATATACAGGTTGGAATTATCTACTGCAGTTGTTCATTTCAGTTGGGTATGGTTTACTACTTCTGCTATTGTCGTATGTTTTATATATATTCCGTTGCGCTACACATTGACAAATGAGGGCATAGTTTCCCCACTATCAGACCTAGTCCCTCACTATTAGTCGGAAGCCTCTGGCGTTTTGGGAAATGCGCTTGAGGTCACATGGCGAACCGGGTTTGGGGTACCTGTTGAGTGGCACCCAGAACCGGGATGTTACAAAGTGGTATCAAAGGGGTACTTTTCTTTGACTTAATATTTGGAGTCGTAGTTAGGGATAGGACGAACGGTAGTTGGTAATAAGTTATTCCCAGGCGTAGCTAACCTGTGTACAATTAAAAGCCAGTCTACCTCATATTTTGCAATTTTACTGATTTTTCAATTTACAGTTGATTTGATTTCACCATTGGGTGATGCACTAGAGATTGTGCTGTTTATAATTTATCTGTGGGTTATATTTAGCTGCAACCTGATGAGATGAGGGTATTCCATCTCATTCACCATATAGGAACTTGCTATTTATCACATGCCATGCATAGTTTACATGTCATGTAGGTGCATTAGAAATTGCATGCTGTTGTGATAGTTGTTGTGATAATAAAGCATGCAGGTGTGATAGCTTCTTGATAAATACCTGCTTTGTGATATGGTATTTTGTTTGAGCCTGTTTATAAAATGGAATCCAAACATCGGTTTTTGGGGAGTATAGGCCTCCATCGACCGATATTTGGTGGATCATTTACTGTTTATTTGTTATCAAACAGATAAGATTTCAAAAATTGATTCGTGGGGAGTATGGGCCCTCACGGATCAGAATTTGACAATTAGGTGTTGGTTTTTAGTATTTTCTGTGTTCTGGGGAAGTTTCTGAGGCATAATGTCTGGAAACCCAGTATACACTCCGTGTAGTATTTTTATACACGCCGTGTATAACCGTCTGTTCTGGAAGAAAAAGTATCTTTTTGAGTACACGCCGTGTACCCTGAGTACACGCCGTGTAGTCTCTTCCTGTGTCACAAACCATGTGGGCGGTGACATAGGGTAGGGAAAAGATTGGGTAAAACACACCGTGTAGCTTTTGTACACGCCGTGTAGTGTTGACCAAGAGTCCGTCCGTGTAACTAACAACACGGGTCGGTGAACTCCTGTACAAAAAATTCCATGTCAATGATGAACATGCCATGTAGTGTGACCTGGGGACTCGGCCATGTAACTAACAAAACGGGCTGGTGTCACCTCTCCTTGAACACGTCGTGAACCTATGGGACACGCCGTGTAGTCTTGTCCGAGGACAGACGATGTTGTGTTAGCCGTGTGGTTGGGAAACGGGGTGGCGTACACGTCGTGTGCGTGTGTAACATGCCGTGTAGTTGTAAGCCGAGTAATTGGTCGTGTCACAGATTACACGGGCAATTAGAAAATAACATCATAAACGCCGTGTTGATTATATACACGCCATTTAGTTTTTGTTTAACAGAAGTGTTGTGTCTAAGCCGTGTAGAAGGACCCGGGCAGGGGAAGGGAAGTCAAGTACACGCTATGTAGTCATTGTACACGTCGTGTAGTCTTGTTTTGAAAATCTTGGAATGCTTTATTCCTCTTGTTTCCTTTGTGGATACTTCACTTTTCGGTCTTACTAATCTTGAATCTAAGGCATATTTTTTACCTTGTAGTGTCATCATGCATATACGACCGCGCGTTGTTCTCCAGGAGAGTGAAAACGAGTATACTCCAGAGATGGTGAGCCATGAGCTACCAATGGATCCTCCAGCAGAGCCAGATGGGGCACCAGATCTTATACCAGACACAAGCATGAAGGCGCTGTTCCGTGAAGGCTTTATGCGGTTCATACAGACCATTCAAGTAGCACCGCAGGCTACCACATCTATGACTGAGCTAACATGAATATTCCAGCAGCAGCATCCACCTACGTTTTCAGGGGATGTTGGACCATAGGTTGCGGAGTCTTCGATGGGGTCGATGAAGACTATTTTCGAGCATCTTGAGATGCCCCCAGGGCGGAGGGTCAAGATCGCGGCATATATACTGTGTGATTCCGCCAAGAGGTGGTGGGATGTTACCACCCAGTCAGAGCATCACAGGGACATGGCATGGGAAGACTTTCAGACAGTCTTCTGTGTCGTTTTCTTCCTGGAGACGTTGAGAGCAGATAGAGCTCAAGAGTTCATGAATCTGTAGTAGGGAGCTATGTCAGTTATGGACTATTCTGCTCGTTTTACGGAACTTCAGCGTTTTTCACCCGTGCTGGTGGGTGATGAGACGTTGAGAGCCAAACGTTTTGAGGATGGACATCGGTATGACATCCGAGTGCTGGTGAATGTTTTCAGGTTGCCTTCAGTACACGCTATCGTGAATCAGGAGCTGATTACAGAGAGGAACCTGTGGGAATCTAATGGTGTGGGCCAGGGCAGTTCAGCACCAGGAACTGTTACTATTTCTACTGGAAAGAGGAAGAGACAGATGGACTTCTCTCAGGTTGCCAGTACCATCCAGGTAGCTTCTTCAGTTGGCCTGATCGGGTGCTACCAGTGTGGTAGAGAGGGGCACAAGATGCTATACTGTCCACGAGACCCAGTAAATTGCTGAGCTTGTGGAAAGTTGGTTCATCTTCAGCACTTTTGTAGGTGGTTTCTACCAGTGGGTAGTGAGAGGGATTCGGTGCAGACTCCGCGTGTGGGAGCAGGACCAGTGGCTTCTTACTAGTCGAGAAATTGGAATGCGTCAGGGAATACAGGCAGAGATGGTGGTCGTGGCCATGGTAGTCAGACACTAGGATCTCAGAGGAAATAGGGCGGGATAGCTCAGGGTACCCAGGCTGTGTCGCAGGGCCGCGACACTGGGCAGGCATATGCATTGTAGCAGACCCAACAGGATCAAGATTCCAGGCCTTCTACAGTCAAAGGTATATTTTAATAGCTTCTGTCTTATCTCCAGTACTTTTTGATACGGTTGCTACGCATAGTTCGCTATCTGTACCCGTTGTGGAGAGACTTGGGCTTGGTGTTTCTACTTCTTCTGATATCATGGCGCTATACACTCCATTGGGGACTAGGACAGCTGGTGTGCATCAGTGCAAGGAAAACCCCCTTGAGGATGGTGGGTGTCACTTTCTATGAGACCTCTATGTCTTAGAGATGAAAGCTTATAACGTCATTCTCGGAATGGACTGGTTGGTTTCCATTCGAGGCTTTGTAAACTGTTATTGTCGTAGGGTGAGTATCACATCACCAGAGGGCGGAGAGTTTCTATACAAGGGCGAATGGGATGTTCAGGCAAGTCGAGCTGGAGCAGAGCATCATGGGCGAGGTGGAGTCACAACCCAGATTGCGAGTTTGTATATGGATGATCAGGGGACTTGTCAGATGGATTTCCCTCTAGTTGTTGATCATTTCAGGGATTTCTTCGCAGATGACTTTTTAGGTCTACCTCTAGAGCGAGAGGTGGATTTCTCGATTGAGCTTGTGACAGGGGCAGCACCGGTGTGCATTCCTCCTTATAGGATGGCTACACGTGAGTTGCAGGAGCTCAAGAGGCAGTTAGAGGAGTTACATACGAAGGGTTTTATCCGACCCAGTACTTCTCCTTGGGGTTATCCGGTCCTTTTTGCGAAGAAGGCGGATGGTACCCTTAGACTCTGTGTGAATTATCGGAAGCTGAACCAGTTGACAGTCAAGAACTGATATCCTTTGTCGAGGATAGATGATCTGTTCGATCAGCTTCATGGAGCACGAGTGTTCTCAAAAATTGACTTGAGATCCGGATATCATCAGCTACGCATGAGACCATCGGATATACCTCTTACGGCTTCTCGGAGTTGATATAGTCTGTACGAGTACTTGGTTATGCCGTTCGGACTCACGAACGCGCCATCAGTTTTCATGGCTCTGATGAATCGTATGTTCCATCTGTATCTTGATTATTTTGTGGTAGTATTCGTGGACAACATCTTCGTGTACTCTCACACTCGAAACGACCATGCCACTCATCTTGATATCATATTGAGTACACTAAGAGAGCATAGGCTATATGATAAGCTCTCAAAGTGCATCTTTTGGATGGACTAGATTCATTTCCCAGGTCATTTCATCTCAGAGGCAGGAGATGCAGTAGACCCAGAGAATGTGAGAGAAGTAGTTTCCTGGGAGCATCCTAATAACGTGATTGAGATACGGACATTCTTAGGGTTGGCTGGTTACTACAGATGCTTCATACAAGACTTCTCCCACTTAGCAGCACCGTTGACAGGTTTGAATAAGAAGGGTGTAAAGTTCGTTTGGTCTGAAGCTTGCGAGACAACACTTTAGGACCTGAAGGGAAGGTTGAATTACGCACCGTTCCTGATACTCCCATAGTAGGGGAAGAGTTATACTATTTACTGTGATGCATCAGGTATTAGGCTGAGTGCAGTGATGATGCAGGGCGACCGAGTTGTGGCGTACGGGTCTTGGCAGTTGAGGCCATATGAATGGTATTACCAGACACATGATCTCGAGTTATTTAATTTATCTCATGTGTTGCATTGTTGGAGACACAATCTGTTGGGAGATCATTTTGTGGTTTTCACCGACCACAAAAGCCTCAAGTATATCTTTACTCATCGTGACCTGAATCTGAGGTAGAGGAGGTGGGTCGAGTACCTACAGTCCTTCGATTTTTAGCATGCCTATACACCTGGTAAAGGTAATGCAGTAGAAGATGCACAGAGCAGGAAGACTCAGATACAGGAGGTGCAGGAGCCCAGTGGTGACTGGGATCTCATGGCCTTGTTCTATGAGATGCATCTGGGGGTGCACGACAGTCATGGGCAGACTTATCTATCCTCTTTCGCTGTGACTTCTACCCTCCTGGACAGAGTGGGGATGAGACAACTATCTGATTCAGAAGGCCTAGTTCTACGGTAGTCGGTGGAAATTGAGGACCCTTTTCCTGGGTGGACGGTAGGCGATGATGAGGTTTTTTGTTTCCATGGATGAGTGTAGGTTCTAGGGGATATATGCACGGAGCTGATGTGGGAGTTTCATAATTTATCTTGGGCAGTTCATCCCGGGGTTACCAAGTTGTACAGTGACTTGAGGTGTCCGTACTGGTGGCCGGGTAAGAAGAGTGAGATAGCTGGTTTTGTTACGAGGTGTTCCACCTGTCAGCAGGTGAAGGCGGAGCACTAGAGGCCAGCCGGGCTGTTACAGCAGTTACCCATTCCAGAGTAGAAATGGGATGATGTCGCGATGGATTTTGTGACAGGGTTGCCGAGGTTACCTCAAGGCAATGATGTCGTGTGGGTTGTTGTCACGACCCGTCCTCGGGGCTCGTGCCGTGACTACCCCAAGCCTGCCTTCCATAGGCCAGGGGATGTCGACTAGCACCAAGGGGTAAATCACAGTAAAAAGGGAAGGGATTGCCTTTGCAAAGTAAAGAAACACCACAGAGCAAGAAAGCAGTAGAAGTAAACACTAAGTAACGAATAAGTACAACAGTAAGTGCGGGAAAAGTAAGTGGGCCAGTATAAAAACCCACACTGAAAGTAAAGTACAACTAGAAAGGGAAAACAGCAACTCAAAGTAAAGTTGTAGCGTCATGCCGTCCACTGGAAGTCCCACCTAAAGGGTGGGTACAGATAGCCTCCACAGCGTTTTGTGAATTTTTGAGATACTAACAAATATTTGGGGTGTCGTGTGGTTGAGGCCAGGGCTATTTAATACCTAGAATTGTATAGGTAATTAAATGTGATATTAAAATGTTTTTTGGGATCGTTACTTGGATCCAGGACCACCCCGAGGGTGCATTCCTCTGTTTAGTCGTTTGGCCAGGATACCCGAGGGTATTCCATGTTTAAATTATGCATTACTTTTTCCTTGAGAGGAATTGTATGTAAATTTCATGTATATATGTTGGGCATGGCCCGGTTACCTGTTCCTGAGGGTGGTGTTATACTATAGCCTGAGGGCATGACTATATTAGCCTGAGGGAAACATACTATTTTTCCTGAGGGTAACCTTTTGTGCCTGAGGTCTTGACTTATATGCCCGAGGGCGACACTTTTTATGCGTGAGTGAAATTCTGTTACGCCTGAGGGTAATACCAATGGGTTGGATTCTGTATATCCTGAGAGAAATCCTGAGGTCATGGTTTTACTATATTATCCTGAGGGAATGGTTCTGATGGCATGAGGTCGTGGTGCTGTTGAGCACAAAATGTTACTAAATTAGATGATTAAATGAATAAGAAAATGGAAATATAACTGCTAGTTAGTTACTTTTGAGTACTGCTTACTTTGTTGCATTTTACTACTGCACACTATTTTGCATGCTTACACGCAGTTGGGAAGGGGCCTTTGGTGGGTGCATACTGAGATATGTTTCTCACACCTTGTTTGGGTCATGTTTTTCGGACCAAACAGATTACGTTTCTGTAGGATTGGATAGGGGAAAGAGTCCCTATACAGGTACTTGACTATTGCTAAGGAGTATGAGGGCATGGGACCGAGCATAGGCTCGCGATGCCGCTGCCAGATGTTTTTCTTTGTTTTGTTGTCCTCTACATTTTGTTGTACTGTATTGATGTATAACATGTTCTCGCAATTTTTATATAATTGTGTCCTGTTGCATCATTATTTATATACTGGTTGGTATTATCTACTGCAGTTGTTCATTTCAGTTGGGTATAGTTTACTACTTCCGCTATTTTCGTATGCTTTATTTAAATTTCGTTGTGCTACACATTGACAAATGAGGGAATAGTTTCCCCACTATCATACCTGGGCCCTCACTACTAGTAGGCAGCCTCTGGCGTTTTGGGAAATGCGCTTGAGGTCACCTGGAGAACCGGGTTTGGGGTACCTGTTGAGTGGCACCCGGAACCGGGATGTTACAAAGTGGTATCAAAGGGGTTATTTTCTTTGACTTAATATTTGGAGCTGTAGTTAGGGATAGGACGAACGGTAGTTGGTAATAAGCTATGGTCGGGCGTTGCTAACCCATGTACAAGGAAAATCCAGTCTACCTCATATTTTGCAATTTTACTGAATTTTCAACTTAAAGTTGATTTGATTTCACCGTTGGGTGACACACTGAAGATTGTGCTGTTTATAATTTACCTGTGGGTTATATTTAGTTGCAACCTGATGATATTAGGGTATTCCATCTCATGCATCATATAGGCACATGCTATTTATCACATGCCATGCATAGTTTCCATGCCATGTAGGTGCATTGGAAATTGCATGTTGTTGTGATAGTTGTTGTGCTAATAAAGCATGATGGTGTGATAGCTTCTCTATAAATACATGCTTTGGGATATGGTATTTTGATTGAGCCTGTTTATAGAATGGATTCCAAACATCGGTTTTTTGGGAGTATGGGACCCCATCGACCGATATTTGGTGGATCATTTATTGTTTATTTTTTATCACACAGATAAGATGTCAAACATTGATTCGTGGGGAGTATGGGCCCTCACGGATCAGAATTTGACAATTAGGTGTTGGTTTTTAGTATTTTCTGTGTTCCAGGGACGTTTCTGAGGCATACTGTCTGGAAACCCAGTATACACGCCGTGTAGAATTTTTATGCATGCCGTGTATGACCGTCTATTCTAGAAGAAAAAAGAACTTGTTGAGTACATGCCGTGTACCCTGAGTACACGCCCTATAGTATCTTCCTTTGTCACAAACTATGTGGGCGGCGATATAGGGTAGGGAAAATCCTGGGTAAAACACACCGTGTAGCTTTTGTACACGTCGTGTAGTGTTGACCCGGAGTCTGGCCATGTAACTAACAACACGGGTCGGTGAACTCCTGTACAAAACACGCCATGTCAATGATGAACACACCGTGTAGTGTGACCAGGGGACTTGGTCGTGTAACTAACAACACAGGCCGGTGTCACCTCTCCTTGAACACGCTGTGAACCTGTGGGACATGCAGTGTAGTCTTGTTCGAGGACAGACGATGTGGTGTTAGCTGTGTGGCTTGGAAACGGGGTGGTGTACACGCCGTGTGCGGGTGTAACACGCCGTGTAGTTGTAAGCCGAGTAATTGGTCATGTCACAGATGACACAGGAAATTAGAAAATAACATCATAAACGTTGTCTTGATTATATACACGTCTTTTAGTTTTTGTTCAACGGAAGTGTTGTGGCTTAGCCGTGTAGAAGGACCCGGGCAGGGGAAGGGAAGTCAAGTACATGCTATGTATTCATTTTACACGCCGTGTAGTCTTGTTTTGAAAATATTGAAATGATTTATTCCTCTTGTTTCCTTTGTGGTTACTTCACATTTCAGTCTTAATAATATTGAATCTAAGGCATGTTTTTGACCTTGTAGTGTCATCATGCCTTGATGACCACGCGTTGTTCGCCAGGAGAGTGGCAATGAGTATAATCCAGAGATGGTGAGCCATGGGATACCAATGGATCCTCTAGTAGAGCCAGATGTGGCACCAGATCTTATTCCAGACACAGGCGCGAAGGCTCTGTTCCATGAATGCTTTATGCGGTTCATGCATACCATTCAGGTAGCACCGCAGGCTTCCACATCTATGGCTGAGCTGACATGAATATTCCAGCAGTAGCATCCACCTACGTTTTCAAGGGATGGTAGACCATATGTTCCTGAGTCTTGGATGGGGTCGATGAAGACTATTTTCGAGCTTCTTGAGATGACCCCAGGGCAGATGGTCAAGATCACAGCATATATGCTGCGTGATTCTGCCAAGAGGTGGTGGGATGTTACCACCCAGTCAGAGCATCACAGGGATATGGCGTGGGAAGACTTTCAGACAGTCTTCTATGACGTTTTTTTTCTGGAGACGTTGAGAGCAGATAGAGCTCGAGAGTTCATGAATCTGTAGTAGGGCGCTATGTCAGTTATGGGCTATTCTGCTCGTTTTACGGAACTTCAGCGTTTTTCACCCATGCTGGTGGGTGATGAGACGTTGAGAGCCATATGTTTTGAGGATGGAAATCGGTATGACATCCGAGTGCTGGTGAATGTTTTCAGGTTGCCTTCAGTACACACTATCTTGAATCAGGAGATGATTACAGAGAAGAACCTGTGGGAATATTGTGGTGTGGTCCAGGGCGGTTCAGCACCAGGAACTGGTACTATTTCTACTGGCAAGGGGAAGAGAGAGATGGACTTCTATCAGGGTGCCAGTACTAGCCAGGCAGCTTCTTCAGGTGGCCCGATCGGGTGCTACTAGTGTGGTAGAGAGGGGTACAAAATGTTGTACTATCCACGAGACCAGTGTATTGCCGAGCTTGCGGCAAGATGGTTCATCTTCAGCACTTTTGTAGGGCGTTTCTATCAGTGGGTAGTGAGAGGGATCCGGTGCAGACTACGCATGTGGGAGCAGGACCAGTGGCTTCTTACTAGTCGGGGAACTGGAATGCATCATGGAATGCAGGCAGAGATGGTGGTCATGGCCATGGTAGTCAGACACAATGATCTCATAGGCAACAGGGCGGGACAGCTCAAGGTACCCAGGCTGTGTCGTAGGGCCGCGGCATTGGGCAGGCATATGCAGTGGAGCAGACCCAACAGGAGCAAGATTCCAGGCCTTCTATAGTCAAAGGTAGTATTTTAGTAGCTTCTGTCTTATCTCCAGTACTTTTTGATACGGGTGCTATGCATAGTTTCCTATCTGTACCCATTGTGGAGAGCCTTAGGCTCAGTGTTTCTACTTCTTCTGATATCATGACGCTAGACACTCCGTTGGGGACTAGGACGGCTAGTGTGCATCAGTGCAAGGAAAACCCCCTTGAGGATGGTGGGTGTCACTTTCTATGGGACCTCTATATATTAGAGATGAGTTCTTATAATGTCATTCTCGGAATGAAATGGTTGGTTCCCATTCGAGGCTCTGTAAACTGTTATCGTCGTAGGGTGAGTATCACGTCACCAGAGGGAGGAGAGTTTCTATACAAGGCCGAATGGAATGTTCAGGCATGTCGAGCTGGAGCAGAGTATCATGGGCGAGGTGGAGTCACAACCCAGATTGCGAGTTTGTATATGGATGATCAAGGGACTTGTCAGACAGATTTCCCTCTAGTTGTTGATCGTTTCAGGAATGTCTTCATAGACGTCTTTTTAGGTCTACCTCTAGAGCGAGAGGTGGGTTTCTCGATTGAGGTTGTGCCAGGGGTAGCACCGGTGTGCATTCCTCCTTATAGGATGGCTACACCTGAGTTGCAGGAGCTCAAGAGGAAGTTAGAGGAGTTACATTCGAAGGGTTTTATCCAAACCAGTACTTCTCCTTGGGGTTCTCCGATGCTTTTTGCGAAGAAGGCGGATGGTACCCTTAGACTCTGTGTGGATTATCGGAAGTTGAACCAGTTGATGGTCAAGAACTGATATCCTTTGTTGAGGATAGATGATCTGTTCGATCAGCTTCATGGAGAACGAGTGTTATCAAAAATTGACTTGAGATCCGGATATCATCAGCTGCGCGTGATACCATCAGATACACCACTTACGGCTTCTCGGAGTAGATATGGTCTGTACGAGTACTTGGTTATGCCATTCGGACTCACGAACGCGCCAGCAGTTTTCATGGCTCTGATGAATCGTTTGTTCTATCCGTATCTTGATTCTTTTGTGGTAGTATTCATGGACAACATCTTGGTGTACTCTCACACTCGACACGACCATGCCACCCATCTTGATATCATATTGAGTACACAGAGAGAGAATATGCTATATGATAAGCTCTCAAAATTCTTCTTTTGGATAGACTAGATTCATTTCCTAGGTCATTTCATCTCAGAGGTATGAGTTGCAGAAGACCCAAAGAAGGTGAGATCAGTCGTTTCCTAGGAGCATCCTAAGATCGTGATTGAGATACGGATGTTCATAGGGTTGGCTGGTTACTACAGATGCTTTATACAAGACTTCTCCCACTTAGCAGCACCGTTGACAGGTTTGAATAAGAAGGGTGTGAAGTTCGTTTGGTCTGAAGCTTGTGAGACAACTTTTCAGGACCTGAAGGGAAGGTTGACTTATGCACTGATCCTGATACTCCCAGAGTTGGGGAAGAGTTATACTGTTTACTATGATGCATCAGGTATTAGGCTGGGAGCAGTGATGATGCAGGGCAACCGAGTTGTGGCGTACGGGTCTTGGCAGTTGAGGCCATATGAATGGTATTACCCGACACATGATCTCGAGTTATTTGCAGTATTTCATACGTTTCACTGTTGGAGACACTATCTGTTGGGAGAGCATTTTGTGGTTTTCACCAACCACAAAAGCCTCAAGTATCTCTTTACTCAGCGTGACCAGAATCTGAGGTAGGGGAGGTGGTTCGAGTACCTACATTCCTTTGATTTTGAGCTTGCCTATAAAACTTGTAAAGGTAATGTAGTAGCTGATGCACTGAGCAGGAAGACTCAGATACAGGAGGTTCAGGAGCCCAGTGGTGACTGGGATCTCATGGCCTTGTTCTATGAGATGCATCTGGAGGTTCATGACAGTCAGGGGCAGACTTATCTATCCTCTTTAGCTATGACTTGTACCCTCCTGGACAGAGTGAGGATGAGACAGATATCTGATTCAGAAGACCTAGTTCTACGGTAGTCGGTGGCAATTGAAGACCCTTTTCCTAGGTGGACAATAGGCGATGATGAGGTTTTGTGTTTCCATGGACGATTGTAGGTTCTAGGGGATATACACGAGGAGCTGATGTGGGAGTTTCATAATTTATCTTGGGTAGTTCATCCCGGGGTTACCAAGATGTACCGTGAGTTGAGGTGTCAGTACTGGTGGCCGGGTATGAAGAGTGAGATAGCTGGTTTTGTTACGAGGTGTTCCACCTGTCAGCAGGTGAAGGCGGAGCACCATAGGCTAGCCGGGCTGTTACAGCAGGTACACATTCCAGAGTAGAAATGGGATGATGATGCGATGGATATTGTGACAGGGTTGTCGAGGTTACCTCAAGGCAATGATGTTGTGTGGGTTGTTGTCACGACCCGTCATCAGGGCCCGTGCCGTGACTACCCCAAGCCCGCCTTCCATAGGCCAGGGGCTGGCGACTAGCACCAAGGCGTAAATCCCAGTAAAAAGGGAAGGAATTGACTTTTTAAAGTAAACAAACACCATAGAGAAAGCAAGTAGTAGAAGTAAATACTAAGTAAAAACTGAGTACAACAGTAAGTGCGGGAAAAGTAAGTGGGCGAGTATACAAACCCACACTGAAAGTAATGTACAACTGGAAAGGGAAAACAAAAACTCAAAGTAAAGCTGCAGCATCATGCCATCCACTAGAGGTCCCACCTGAAGGGTGGGTACAGATAGCCTCCACAGCTCCTCGGGTCCAGCCATCCGCTCCGAGTACGCCCTGCCCAGTGGTCCACCTCCAGGTACCGTCTTGCTCCGCAAGCCTCAACCACGGTCAGTGATGTCCGTTGTCTGCAACCAACACAACGTAGTGCGGGCATATCCCCTGCAGGGGTGAGTATAAGCTACTCAGTAGGGACCCTGATACCCCCGAAGGTCTCCCAGAATCCACAAAGGATAAAACACAAAGGAAAGATACTTTCACGAAGTAACATCCGACACTGCTTAGGTATATTCCCATACATATACCTAAGTCATAAATTCTCGTTCGGCTCCAACATCTGAGCCCACGTACAACCCATTCCACAGAGGAAAGAAAAACGTAAATCCACATAGGATAGCACAACACAATCCACATAAGAAATAAAAATAGGATTTTAGCTCACACAGGTATACTTCTTCTTAAGATGATAGAGATGATCTTATGTAGCCACTGATTCATCTAAGTCATCTGACCCACAAGGGATCAGTATGTACTAACCCCTGCAATGACCCACAAAGGATCGATCCTGAAGTTGAAACCATAGCTATTGGGATAGTCCTTCTCTATCAAGTACAGTGTGTATGCCGCTACAACCAAGCGCTTCCCTCTAACCTTGGACTGCTATAGTACTCCACCTATCGAGTACTGTGGGCCTGCTATTACAACCATGCTCTTCCCAAAATGGCTCTGTCGCTACAACCAAGCGCTCCCCATCATAGCCTCTAGAGGTACTCCTTCTGTTGAGTACCACGGGTCTGCCTCTACAACCAAGCGCTCCTCTGCTGTGGGTCTGCTACTACAACCAAGCGCTCCCCCATGCTGCTACAACCAAGCACTCCTCCGTCGTAGGTCTGCCGCTACAACCAAGTACTCCTCCGTCGTGGGTCTGCCGCTCCAACCAAGCGCTCCCCCTCATAGCCTCTAGAGGTACTCTTGTTGAGTACGTCGGGTCTGCCGATACGACCAAGCGCTCCTCCGCCATGGGTCTACTGCTAAAACCATGCGCTTTCCACTGGGCTATCTATAACACACCGAGTCGTTCGATCAGCAGTCGTCAAGTCTCAACCGGCTCTAGGGTTTCCGCACAAAGCAAGATCATTCCGGGAGGGTCCACTCTACGAGCCAAGAGGTCGATGCATCAACTGACATGTAGTCCAATGTTGATGTATCCCAAAAAGTACTGTAGTGGTAACTACCGAATCCACGGAGGATTCCCGTACTGTCTTCATTGTCGTCGCAGACGAAGCTAGTTCTAGGGTTCCCGCACACAGCAAGCTCTTTCGGGAGAGTCTGTTCCACGAGATGAGGGTATAATACATCAACTGACACATAATTTGGAGTTGATGTATCCAAAAGTTTCGTATCGTCAACAAGAACTCAACGTCATAGACGGCGTGTCAATCGGACGCCCGGTCTGAGAGTTATTGGCTTTTTCGTTCCAGGGGCTCAGTTGGTTTTTAAGGCAAAACCTTCCCGACCGTACTCCACCTGTGTCCAAACCTTGGGTGGAGTAAGCCAAAAGATCCGTCTCACTTAGATGAATCCAACAAAGTCGACGGCACGTCAATCGGACGTCCGGAGCTCAAGTTATATGCATTTCCGCTCCGAGGGCCCGGTTGGTTTCGTGTACGAACAAAACCTGGCAAACCCAAAGTACTCTGAAACCTTTAGTGCGATATTCCGAAACGGCCGTCTCGATCCATGGATCACATTGCCATTGACGGTACGTCGATCGGAGGCCCGTAGCTCAAGTTCTGAGCAAAAGACCGAAAAAGTCCGAAAACGGGGGGCTGGACCCGGACCGACCCGACCCCACCCCCCTGGGTCGGCCCGAACCGAGTCGACCCGACCCAGGTCCGACCTGTCCGGCACGGCCCGGCCCGGCCTAGGTGCGACCCGGAACGGACGGCGCGGGCGCGGCCCGAGCGCCAGGCGGTCGGCTCGGCCGGTTACGACAGAGTGGATCGAGGGCGTGCTGCCCCCGCGTGAGGGAACCGCGACCCCGCTTGGGGCCGCCCTTGCCAGCGGATGTGGCCGGGCTGCCGTGTCCCGTCCCCCTCTAGTCCCGCGTTGTCGCGGGACCGCGTCTGCCTTCACGGCTTCATCCGTGGCGGTTCTTCCCGGCGGCGCGCCGGGCCCCGCCGCCTCCCGCCACCGGCGCTGCCGGCAGGTTGTTCCGCGGATCATCAGACGAGTTCTGGTGGTCGGAATTCCATTTCGTCTTCACCAAAGGCCCTCCTGGGGTCTGTCCTTCTTTTCGAGGACCTTACATCACCTGTGCGGATTTTTTTGTCGTCGTCTGCCATTCCGCACACCACGAACGAAAAGGGCGGTGGGTTCGGACTTGTTCGTTGGTCCGCACCCACCACGTTAGCGGTATTACAAGTATCCCATCAAATTTTTAAACAACCGCGGATATAATCACATAGATTAAAATGAACAAAAACCCCTACCTCAACTTTATCATCGAACGTGAGTTCGTCGTGGAATTGACCGTCGCGGAAGAAGAGGATCATCGCGTTGCGGAAGGGGCGTCGCTGTCGTCGCGGTACATGGCGTCAAGTCGATGATCTCCGAGGGTTATAAACACACAGATTTAATTGCACAAATTAAACCCATGTTATTGATATAATCCATAAAAGAAAATTAAAAGAACCGCAGTCCCCTACCTCAATCGGTTGTTGATCGAAGGTTGTCGCGGGGAAGGAACGTCGCGGAAGAACGTCGCGGAAGGAGAATCATCGGCGTCGCGGTACACGACGTCGCATCGTCGATCTCCGAGGGTTCGGCGTTCTTCTTCGCCTTTCGTCGAAGGTCGGCATTCTTCGTCGGTGACGATGCGTTCTTCACGTTCTTCGCGTTCTTCACGAAGGAGGATAAAGATAGAGTTTCTCCAAATCCTCTCTACAAGACACACCCAAGACAAACATGCTTTGGTATTATTTTATTCTTATGCCAACAATTTGAAATTCAAAGTTAAGAAACGAACCATTAATTCAATGAATTAATGGTAACAACTTAACTGCCCAATTAATAGTGGCGTTAAGAATTTAAGAAAAAGCACCTGTTGAATTTCATTTAAAAGTGGTTTTCGAGGGTGCGTTACTTAGAAGAAAAGAAAAAGTGGGGCTCGTGCGGGCCCACCTCACAAATATCCTACCAAGTGGGTAGGAAATATTGGGTTCCGCCCTATCTGCTTCAACTTAGCTTAAGTGGCTTTAAGTGGCTTTAAGTTGCATAAGTGACAAACAATAAAGTTGTCGCACCACATTATTTTATTTCTTAACATATACCCAAAACTTAAAAACCACACCCGAGCAAACGCAACTCCGGAAATGGCGTTTCTAAGAAAATACCGGGGTTGCTATTCCATCGGTGCCCTCAGAATTCGATTCCGAGCAGCAGTTCAAAAGTTAGAAAAACCTGCTCGTTCGTTCACTGAACGTACCCGATCCAAACTTCGGAAAATGATTCTGGGCACACCGGGCCTCGAAATCAGGTTCCTTCAGAAACTGTGTTCTTGTAAAATTCCAAAACAATTATGAAAAAATATTTCCTCGAATTTTACGGGTCTTTACATCACTCCCACCTCAGGGCTATACATCCCCGTAAAGATACATCATAAACTAGGGAAACAAAAGTGGGTGCTGAGCACGAATCTGAGCCTCCCGCTCCCAAGTGCTCTCCTGGAGGTTCCCGTGCTGCCATTTGATTCGCACTAGAGGAATCATCCATCCACGTAGGATCCACTCCTGTCGATCCTCGATCTCCACCGGGACCTCCGTAAAAGTCGCCCCATCTTCAACGTCCAGCTCCCCATGGTCAATGATATGTGTCGGGTCGTGCTCGTATCTCTCCAGTTGAGATACATGGAAGTCGTAATGCACCTGGTGCGACTAAGGTGGGTGGGTCAAGTGGTAAACCACCTCGCCCACCATACTGAGGACCTAGAAAGGTCCGTTGAACTTCGGTGATAACTTGTCGCCTCAGCCACATCCCTGTAACTCACGTCGAGGTGTGACCCGTAAGCAAAAGTGGTCTCCATCCTCGAACTCTAGTGGTCTCCGCCTCCTGTCAGCACAGGACTTTTTCCGGCTCTGAGCTGTCCACATCCGCTCTTGGATGACTTGGACATTTCCGGTCCTACAAGAGCTGCTGAGATTTCTTCTTTGCCGAGAAGAGAATCCGGTCTCATCCCCTGGATGAACCACGTTCTTCGCCTAATAGTGTCAATCATGTCATGGATGATACTAACCCATAGAAAGGATTATGTCGTAAGGCCTCGACGCTACTACCAAGAGATCCAACCGTTACTCTCACCTCCAAGGGTTGAGTCACACTGCCCGCATCAGTGTGTGGTCACTGGGTCTCCTCCAGTAGGTATCTCAAAGTGAGGGTCAAGTCAACGTTTTTTAAACCGGAACCTCTTAGTAACAACACAAAGAGAGTACATGAAGGTAAACACCAAATGAAAGGTTTCTTTTATTACTGCAGCTCAAATTACAAAGAAACAAAACATCTACAAACAAACATCAACAATGCTAGAAGAAGCAAAAACAAAAGTCTCGACGTCTGGAGCTAGTCCCGCTCCTGTCCATCTGCTCCTGGAGCTCCTTGATCATAGGCCTCACCTGCCTGAAGCTGAGCTCTCCCATTTCCACCAGCTCCCTGCTGTCGGGGTGGACCTCCTGGTGGTGGTGGTGGCAGCACCTCGAAGCATCATCCACCTCCAGCTACATGTCCAGCTCCCCTGCCATGGTCTCCTGCTCTATGCGATCCACCTCGATCAAAACTATGCCTCTGCCTGGGAGGTTCTTCGTTTATCTTCTGGTCATCTGTATGGCGGTCGGACAGTCACGAGCCATGTGACCAACCCCACCACATCAGTAACACTATCCGCTCATGGTAAGTCGTTGTCCACCCCGGGTGCCTCGCACAAACGATCCTGTGTCACGCGGTCGACCAACTGTAGGTCTAGTCCTCTTGGACCCCTGCGTAATCTATCTACTAGCCACTGAAGAAGACTCTGCCGCATGCCAGCTAGTGGTGGGTCCTACTGTTGGATACTGCTCAGCAAGGAAACTCTCCACTAAGAGGGCTCATTTCAACACCCATGTCTCTGTCGGAATGCTGTGAGAAACAACTGAAGCTCTGATCTCTCACCTGAGCCCCTGATCGAAGGTTCGGGCCCTGAAGAATGGGTCTCGTACGATGTCCGTCGAATAGCGCGAGAGATTGGTAAACCTCGCCGCGTACTGGGCAACTATCATGATGCCCTGCCGCAGCTGAAGAAGCTCTTGGATGCGCACCGCACGGAGGGTGGCCAGGACGAATTCCGAGCGGAACAGGCTCTCAAAGTCCGTCCAGAGATGATATTCCTCATCGTGCACCTAGAGCTTCAAGCTCCACCATCTGCCTACTGCCGCGTGTAGTAAGCTCGCTGTGAGGATCACCATGAGTTCTGCTGGTGTCCCCACTAACCGGAAAACTCGTACCACTGCCTCCAGCCAATCCTCGGCTGCCTGGGGGTCCGTCTCCCCGCGGAACCTGGGCGGTCGCTGGCACTGGAACTCGTGCAGTGCACTAAGGCGACGTGCACCATCAGCGGTTGGTGCTGGTAGCATTGGTGGCTCGGCGGGTAGAGGTATCTCTGGTGCCACTTCTGTCAAAGGGCCCTGTACCGAGGCCTCGTCGCTCTGTGGGCTGTCATCACGCTCAACTCTCGGAAGCCTAGATGGCTGCCATCGTGGGGCCATACTAAAAAAGAAAAAGGTTCACCACAGTCAGAACAATATACCTAGTGAGCTGACATAAATTAATCACAAAGAGCACTTGACACACACATGCAATCAATGTTTTCGTGCATTAAGTCGGAAATCAGAAGTCAGGGTTCGGGTGTACGGATATGTCGGCCGCCGCACCAACACTGGACTCCCTGGACTGATAACGACACTCAATACTCTTAACACTATTTCTTCACATAGAAAAGATCAGAGTCCTGAGTTCTGCGGTAGAACTGAACTCCTTTGATACCAATTTTTCACGACCCGTCCTCGGGGCCCGTGCCGTGACTACCCCAAGCCCGTCTTCCATAGGCTAGGGGCTGGCGACTAGAACCAAGGCGTAAATCCTAGTAAAAAGGGAAGGCATTGCCTTTGAAAAGTAAAAAACCACCACAGAGAAAGCAAGAAGTAGAAGTAAAAACTAAGTAAAAATTGAGTACAACAGTAAGTGCGGGAAAAGTAAGTGGGCCAGTATACAAACCCACACTGAAAGTAAAGTACAACTTGAAAGGGAAAACATCATATGAATGTAAAGCTACAGCGTCAAGCCGTCCACTGGAAGTCCCACCTAAAGGGTGGGTACAGATAGCCTCCACAGCTCCTCGGGTCTAGCCGTCTGCTCCGAGGCTCCCCACCCAGTGGTCCACCTCCAGGTACCGTCCTGCTCCGCAAGCCTCAACCACAGTCAGCGTTGTCCGTTGTCTGCAACCAACACAGCGTAGTGCGGTCATAGCCCGTGCCGAGGTGAGTATAAGCTACTCAGTAGGACCCCGAGACCCCCGATGGTCTCCCAGAATCCACAAAGGATAAACCACAAAGGAAAGATACAATCACGAAGTAACATCCAACACTACTTAGGTATATGCCCATACATATATCTAAGTCATCAATTCTCGTTCGGCTCCAACATCCGAGCCCACGTACAACCTAGTCCACACCGGAAAGCAAAAGGTAAATCCACACAGGACAACACAACACAATCCACATAGGAAAGAAAAACATGATTTCAGCTCACACAGGTATACTTTTTCTTAAGACGATAGAGATGATCAGATGTATCCACTGATTCATCTTAGCCATCGGACCCCCAAGGGATCTGTAGGTACTAACCCCCGCAATGAACCACACAGGATCGATCATGAAGTTGAAACAATAGCTATTGGGAAACTCCTTCTCTATCAAGTACAGTGAGTATGCCGCTACAACCAAGGGCTTCCCTCTAACCTTGGACTATTGTAGTACTCCACCTATCGAGTACTGTGGGCCTGCTGCTACAACCAAGCGCTTCCCACCATGGGTCTGCCGCTACAACCAAGTGCTCCTCTTCCGTGGGTCTGCTGCTACAACCAAGCGCTACCCCATGCTGCTACAACCAGGCGCTCCTCCGTCGTAGGTCTGCCACTACAACCAAGCGCTCCTCCGCCGTGGGTCTGCAGCTACAACCAAGCACTCCCCATCATAGCCTCCAGAGGTACTCTTTGTGTTGAGTACTGCGGGTCTGCCAATACAACCAAGCACTCCTCTGTCGTGGGTCTGCTGCTACTACCAAGCCCTTCCCACTAGGTTATCCGTAACACACCGAGTCGTTCGATCAGCAGTCGTCAAGTCTCAACCGGCTCTAGGGTTTCCACACACAACAAGATCGTTCCGGGAGGGTCCACTCCACGAGCCAAGAGGTCGATGCATCAAATGACATGTAGTCTAGAGTTGATGTATCCCAAAAAGTACCGTAGTGGTCACTACCGAACCCACGGAGGATTCTCGTACTGTCTTCATGGTCGTCGCAGACGCAGCCAGTTCTAGGGTTCCCGCACACAACAATCTCGTTCGGGAGGGTCCACTCCACAAGCTGAGGTGCTGATACATCTACTGACACATAATCCGGAGTTGATGTATCCAAAAGTTTTGTATCTTCAACAGGAAGTCAACGTCACAGACGGCGCGTCAATCGGACGCCTGATCTGAGAGTTGTTGGCTTTTTCGTTCCAGGGGGCCGGTTGGTTTTTAAGGAAAAACCAACCCTAATGTATTCCACATATGTCCAAATCTCGGGCAGAGTAATCCAAAAGATCTGTCACACTTGTAGTAATCCAAAAAAGTCGACGGCACGTCAATCGGACGTCCGGAGCTCAAGTTATAAGTGTTTCCGCTCCGAGGGCCCAGTTGGTTTTGTGTACGAACCAACCAGGCCAAACCCAAAGTACTTTGAAACCTTGAGTGCGATATACCGAAACGACCATCTCGATCCAAGGATCACATCTCCGCTGACGGTGCATCGATCGGAGAACCATAGCTCATGTTATGAGCAAAAGACCGAAAAGGTCCGAAAACGGGGGGTCTGGGCCCGGACCGACCCGGCCCAACCCCCCTAGGTCTCCCCTAACCGAGTCGACCCGACCCGGCCGGCGCGGGCGCGGCCCGATCACCCGGCGGTCAGCTCGGCCGGTTACGGGCGAGCGGAGCGGGGGCGTGCTGCCCCCGCGTGAGGGAACGACGGCCCCGCGTGGGGTCGCCCTTGCCAACGGACGCGGCCGGGCTGCCGTATCCCGTCCCCCTCCAGTCCCGCGTGGTCGCGGGACCGCATCCGCCGCCGCAGCTTCAGCCGCGGCGGTTCTTCCCGGCGGCGTGCCAGGCACCGCCGCCTCCCTCCGCCGGCACCGTTGTGCCGTCGTGGTGCGCCGGCGGGTTGTTCCGAGAACCACAGGATGAGTTCTGGTGGTCTAAATTCCATGCCTTCTTCGCCAAAGGTCCTCCTGGGGTCCGTCCTTCTCTGCGAGGACCTTTCATCACTCGTGCGGCTTGTTTTTTCATCGTCCGCCGTTCCGCACACCAAGAACAAAAAGGGCGGTGGGTTCGGACTTGTTCGTTGGTCCGCACCCACCGCGGTAGTGGTTTTACAAGTCTCACAACAAATTTTTAAACAACCGCGGATATAATCACATAGATTAAAATGAAAAAAAAACCCCTACCTCAACGTTGTCGCCGAACATGATTTCGTCGCAGAATTGACCGTCGCGGAAGAAGAGGATTTTCACGTCGCGGAAGGGGAGTCGTTTTTGTCGCGGTACACGGCGTCGCGTCGATGATCTCTGAGGGTTATAAACACACATATTTAATTGCACCAATTAAACCCATGTTAAATATATAATCCACAAAGGAAAATTAAAAGAACCACAATCCCTTACCTCAATCGGTTGTTTATCAAAGGTTGTCTCGGGGAAGGAATGCCACGAAAGAACGTCACGGAAGGAGAATCGTCGGCGTCGCGGTACACAGCGTCGCGTCGTCGATCTCCGAGGGTTCGACATTCTTCACGAAGGAGGATGAAGATAGAGTTCCTCCAAATCCTCTCAACAAGCCACACCCAAGACAAACATGTGTTGGTCTTATTTTATTCTTATGCCAATAATTTGGAATTCAAAGTTAAGAAACGAACCATTAATTCGATGATTTAATGGAAACGACATAACTGCCCAATTAATAGGGGCGTTAAGAATTTAAAAAAACGCAGCGGTTGACTTTCATTTTAAAGAGGTTTTCACGGGTGTGTTACTTAGTGGAAAAGAAACGGTGGGGCTCGTGCGGGCCCTACCTCACAAATATCCTACCAAGTGGGTAGGATATTTTGGGTTCAACCCTATCTGCTTCAACATAGCTTAAGTGGCTTTATGTGGATTTAAGTGGCTTAAGTGAAATAAAATAATGTTGTCTCACCACTTTATTTTATTTCTTAACTTAACCCCAAAAATTTAAAACCACACCCGAGCAAACGCAACTCCGGAAATGGCATTTCGAAGAAAATACTGGTGTTGTGATTCCATCGATTCCCTCGGAATTCGATTCCGAGCACCGGTTCAAAAGTTAGAAAAACCCGCTCATTCGTTCACTAAACATACCCGAGCCAAACTTCGGAAAATGATTCCGGGCACACTGGGCCTCGAAATCAGGTGCCGTCAAAAACTGTGTTCTTGTAAAATTCCAAAGAAAATTAAGAAAAAAAATTTCCTTTAATTTTTCGGGTCTTTACAGTTGTTGTGGATAGACTCACAAAGGTAGCTCATTTCTTGTCGATCAAGGAGACCTACGGTGTTGACAAGCTGAGAAGGCTGTATATCCGAGAGATCATACGTCTTCATGGGTTCCCTCGTTCTATCATTTCTGATAGGGATGACCATTTTACGTCTCGTTTTTTGGAGAGTTTTTAGAGGGAATTGGGTACACAAGAGCTTCTAAGCACAGAATACCATCCTCAGACAGATGGAAAGTCAGAACAGACGATACAAGTTTTAGAGGACATGCTGCATGCATGCATCCTAGACTTTGGGGGCTCTTGGGAGAAGCATACACCTCTTTTCGTGTGTTCCTATAGCAATAGTTTCCAGGAAACTATAGATATGGCACCATACGAGACTTTATTTGGTAGGCCATGCCGATCACCTTTGTGCTGGTTAGAGGCAGGTGAGGCAGCTCTACTGGGAAAAAAACTCATACATGAGACTTCTGAGTAGGTCCAGTTGATTCGGAAGTTGATGGCTACCACGCAGTCTCGACCGAAGTCATATTTTGATTGCCGCAGATGACCTTTGAATCTCGTGGTCGGGGATCAGGGTTTTCTACATGTTTCGCCGAGGCTGGGACACAAGCGGATCCGGAGACAGGGTATGCTTTCACCGAGGTATGTGGGGTCATTCTAGATTCTAGGGAGAGTCGGGATGGTTTCCTATCGGTTTCGGTTACCACAGCGGTAACGAGCCATGAACGACGTCTTCCACGTGTCTCAGTTGCATCGCTATCATTCAGACCAGTCTCACGTCTTTCAGTCTGAGGAGGCTGAGCTGGTGGCATATGCGTCCTTTGAGGAGAATCTGGTTTGTATCGTTGACAGGAGCATGAAGGTTCTCTAAGTCCGGTCAGTTCCTCTCATACAGGTGCTATGGAAGCATGGCCGAGTGCAAGATAAAACCTATGAGTGGGAGACCGATGTACATGCTCAGTGGCCAGAGTTGTTCTGAGATATATCTTCACTACCCTTGGAAGAGAAATTCAGGGACGAATTGCTATAGGGGGGGAATTTTGTAAGAAACCGGTTCTTATAATTGAGGTACGGGCTTCTTTTTTCTCTTCTCCTTAAGTGTTTCTTAGAAAATATGGAAAATGGGGAAAATTCCTAAATTTTGGTAATACACACCATGTTCATTTTCCACACTCCAAGTAATTTTGGCTGTGTTGGGATGAGTAGACGGGGCGTGTAGCCATGCCATCGACGAAGGGTGTAGAAACCGACTACACGCCATGTAGTGGTCCTTTACACGCCGTGTAGTCAGTCGATAGGCCAAAATAGTAAGGCAGTGGAGCATCCGCCATCTGGGCGACAGTACACACTGTGTAGTCAAGAGTACATGTCGTGTACTCATGTCTACAGATGAACAGTATGGTGGGGCCACCAGAGGAACAATTAAACGAAGGAAGTGCATGTTGTGTACTTGTAAGTACACGCCGTGTACTTTGTTTTTTTCACATAAATCGGCAGTAGCCTCCCTTGTTCATAGGGAAGGAATAGAACGGGAAGGAGGAGCGGGAGAGGGAGGCCGAAGCTTCCGAGATCCTCTGAGGATCCGTCGAGAATCCGATTTCTCCACCGTCGATCTCCCTGGAATCGCGCGTGTGAGTTCTTCCTCCTTCTGGTTTAGCTCTTACCAATTATTTCCCATTGGAGAGTTATTTTTTGTTGAAAGGTTTATCTTTTTCGTCAGATCTACTTCATTCTTGGGCGTTTCTTGGATCGACGTTCATGTATAACGCTCGTTGGCATATAAGGGAGGTGTCTTGGTGTTTATTTTCCAAATTTCGTGTGTTTTTCTGTGTTTTTCAGGTACGAACCCATATTTGGGGTGTCGTGTGGCTAAGGCCGGGGCTATTTAAGACCTAGAATTGTATAGGTAATTAAATGTGATATTAAAATGCTGTCTGAGATCACTTCTTGGATCTAGGACCACCCTGGGGGTGCGTTCCTCTGTTTAGCCGTTTGGCCAGGATACCAGAGTGTATTCCATGTTTAAATTGTGAATTAATTTTTCCTTGAGAGGAATTTGAATGTAAAGTGCATGTTTATATGTTGGTCATGGCCCGGTTACCTGTTCCTGAGGGCGGTGTTTTACTATAGCCTGAGGGTGTGACTGTATTAGCCTTAGGGAAACATACTATTTCGCCTAAGGGAATCCTTTTGTGCCTCATGGCTTGACTTCTGTGCCTTAGGGAGACACTTCCTACGCCTGAGGGAAATTCTGTTACGCCTGAGGGAAATACCATAGGGATGGATTCTGTATAGCATGAGGGAAATCATAAGGGCATGGTTTTACTATATTGGCATGTGGGAAAGGTTCTGATGACCTGATGGATTGGTGATGTTGAGCACAAAATGTTACTAAATTAAATGATTAAATGAATAATAAAATGCAAATATAACTGGTAGTTAGTTACTTTTGATTACTTCTTACTTTGTTGCATTTCACTACTGCACATTGTTGTTGCATGCTTACACGCAGTTGGGCACGAGCCTTTGGTGGGTGCATACTGAGATATGTTTCTCACTCCCTATTTGGGTCATGTTTTTTCGGCCCAAACAGGTTATGTTTCTGCATGAGTGGATAGGGGCCAGAGTCCCTATACAGGTACTTGACTGTTGCTGAGGAGTATGAGGGCATGGGACCGAGCATAGGCCCGCGATTCCGCTGCCAGCTGTTTTGCTTTGTTTTTTTTCCTCTGCATTTTGTTGTACTGTATTGATGTATAACATGTTCTAGCTATTTTCATAGAATTGTGTCATGTTGCATCATTATTTATATACTTGTTGGTATTATCTACTTCAGTTGTTCATTTCAGTTGGGTATGGTTTACTGCTTTCGCTTTTGTCATATATTTTTTTAAATTCTGAAGTGCTACACTTTGAAAAATGAGGGCACATTTTCCACACTATCAGACCGGGGTCCTCACTGCTAGTCGGCAGCCTCTGGCATTTGGGGAAATGCGCTTGAGGTCGCGTGGTGAACCGGGTTCGGGTCACCTGTTGTGTGGCACCCGGAACCGGGACGTTACATGTGGGAAGAATATATAGGGTATATTATACTCCCTGGTACATAGTTATATTATTGTAGACTTATAAAATATATCATAGTAACATAAATAGAGGAAATAATACAATATATAACTGGGAATTAAAAGGATGAGAAAATTAAACCAATAATAATAAATCTCATAACATTAGATTAAAATGTAACTGAATTTCATAATGGAATTGAAAAGAAGAAAACAACATGATGAATGAAATAAATGAAAGTCTATGATCCTAGATCCCGTGTCAGTCCCAGCATCATGCTCCAACCCATCTTGCAAGCAATAATCAACAACAAGATCACATTACTTTTTTCAAACTGGAAAACTTGTAATATGATATGGTGAAAAACTATGACCCAAATTGGGTTTCATTAAAACAAAATATCTCAACACCACATTATCTAAACAAAACCATCCTCATAATAAGTGTATGGAATAAATTGATAAATTTCTGCACTAATTAAACAATTAATAAAATATAACAATCAATATTCTATGGCACAATTCTAGAATATCTATAATCATTTAGAGACACCATTCCAATCATAATAACAAGTCCATAGTAGTGACATAATTGGGAAATTCCCTCTTTATATATATTACAACCAAACCAAGCCAAACACAATAATTATTACAACATAACTGGGCCAATCCCTCTATATAATAATTTTAAAATCACTGGGAATAACACTCATGGTAATGATTTCAGTATCAAGCAACACATATGGAATAACACATATAAAATCGCATTACCAATAACAATGGTCAATTCCTAAATTCCAAAATTTTGGTAATACACACCGTGTACATTTTCCACACTCCATGTACTTTTGGCCGTGTTGGGATGAGTAGACAGGGTTTGTAGCCATGCCGACGACAAAGGGTGTAGGAACCGACTACACGCCATGTAGTGGTCCTTTACACGCCGTGTAGTTAGTCGACAGGCCAAAATAGTAAGGCAGTGGAGAAGCCGCCATCTGGGCGACAGTACACGCTGTGTAGTCGGGAGTACATGTCGTGTACTCATGTCTACGGATGAACAGTATGGTGGGGCCACCAGAGGAACAGTTAAATGAAGGAAGTGCATGTCGTGTACTTGTAAGTACACGCCGTGTACTTTGTTTTTTTCGCTTAAATCGGCAGTATCCTCCCTTGTTCACAGGGAAGGAATAGAACGGGAAGGAGGGGCGGAAGAGGGAGGCCGAAGCTTCAGAGATTCTCTGAGCATCTGTCGGGAATCCGATTTCTGTACCGTCGATCTCCCTGGAACCGCGCATGTGAGTTATTCCTCCTTATGGTTTAGATCTTACCATTTATTTCCCATTAGAGAGTTATTTTTGGTTGAATGGTTTATCTTTTTCGTCTGATCTATGTCATTCTTGGGCGTTTCTTGGATCGACGTTCGTGTATAACGCTCGTTGGCGTATAAGGGAGGTGTCTTGGTGTTTATTTTCCAACTGTCGTGTGTTTTTGTGTGTCTTTCAGATATGAAACCATATTTGGGGTGTCGTGTGGATAAGGTCGGGGCTATTTAATACCTAGAATTTTATAGGTAATTAAATGTGATATTAAAATGTTGTCTGGGATCACTGCTTGGGTCCAGGACCACCCTGGGGGTGCGTTCCTCTGTTTAGCCGTTTCGCTAGGATACCAGAGTGTATGCCATGTTTAAATTATGCATTACCTTTTCCTTGAGAGTAATTTGAATTTAATGTGCATGTTTATATGTTGGTCATGGCCCGGTTACCTGTGCCTGAGGGCGGTGTTTTACTATAGCCTGAGGGTGTGACTGTATTAGCCTTAGGGAAACATACTATTTCGCCTAAGGGAATCCTTTTGTTCCTGAGGGCTTGACTTCTGTGCCTTAGGGCGACACTTCCTACGCCTGAGGGAAATTCTGTTACGCCTGAGGGAAATACCAGCGAGATGGATTCTGTATAGCCTGACGGCAATCCTAAGGCCATGGTTTTACTATATTAGCCTGAGGGAAATGTTCTGATGGCCTGATGGATTGGTGCTGTTGAGCACAAAATGTTACGAAATAAAATGATTAAATGAATAATAAAATGTAAATATAACTGGTAGTTAGTAACATTCGAGTAATTATTACGTTGTTGCATTTTACTACTGCACACTGTTGTTTCATGCTTACACGCAGTTGGGCACGAGCCTTTGGTGGGTGCATACTCAGATATGTTTCTCACGCGCTGTTTGTGTCATGTTTTTCGGCCCAAACATATTACGTTTCTGCAGAAGTGGATAGGGGCAGGAGTCCCTATACAGGTACTTGACTGTTGGTGAGGAGTATGAGGGCATGGGACCGAGCATAGCCTCGCGATGCCGCTACCAGCTGCTTTGCTTTGTTTTTTTGTCCCCTGCATTTTGTTGTACTGTATTGATGTATAACATGTTCTAGCTATTTTCATATAATTGTGGCATGTTGCATCATTATTTATATACTTGTTTGTATTATCTACTGCAGTTGTTCATTTAAGTTGGGTATTGTTTACTGCTTTCTCTATTGTCATATGTGTTTTTTAAATTCCGATGCGCTACACTTTGAAAAATGAGGGCACATTTTCCCCACTATCAGACCAGGGCCCTCACTGCTAATCGGCAGCCTCTGGCGTTTGCGGAAATGCGCTTGAGGTTGCGTTGCGAACCGGGTTCGGGGCACCTGTTGAGTGGCACCCGGAACCGGGATGTTACATGTGGGAAGAATATATAGGGTATATTATACTCCCTGGTACATAGTTATATTATTGTAGACTTATAAAATATATCATAGTAACAGAAATATAGGAAATAATACAACATATAACTGGGAATTAAAAGGATGAGAAAATTAAACCAATAATAATAAATCTCATAACATTAGATTTAAATGTAACTAAATTTCATAATGGAATTGAAAAGAAGAAAATAACGTGATGAATGAAATAAATGAATGTCTATGATCCTAGATCCCGTGTCTGTCCCAGCATCATGCTCCAACCCATCTTACAATCAATAATCAACAACAAGATCACATTACCTTTTCCAAACTGGAAAACATGTAATATGATATGGTGAAAAACTATTACCCAAATTGGGTTTCATTAAAACAAAATATCTCAACACCACATTATCTAAACAAAACCATCCTGATAATAAGTTTATGGAATAAATTGATAAACTGTTGTAATAATTAAACAATTAATAAAGTATAACAAACAATATTCTATGGAACAATTCTAGAATATCTATGATCATTTAGAGACACCATTCCAATCATAATAACAAGTATATAGTAGTAACATAATTGGGAAATTCCCTCTTTATATATATTACAACCAAACCAAGACAAACACAATAATTATTACAACATAACCGGGCCAAGCCCTCTATATAATAATTTTAAAATCACTAGGAATAACCCTCATTGTAATGATTTCAGTATCAAGCAGCACATATAGAATAACACATATAAAATCACATTACCAGTCACAATGGTCAATTCCTCCAATTATTATTTGAATTCAAATTACCCACTAATTTTTCATGTTGGTCATAAATCATTAACATTACAATTTTCACATAATTATATCACATGAAATATAATTATTTAAATAATCAGTTAAGCCATTTTTCTAGATGAATATACTTGAATAAATCACCCTAGGTATCATGTAATTCTAATCACAATTTAAAATATTTTCAAATTTCATTTCTATTATCGGATTTCCTTCCCCGATGTGTATCCATAGTTCATATCACAACAACACTACATCCAAATAGATACGAGGAATAATCCAATATTTGACTTATAATCACTAATTAATAAAATAATTGTGTTCACATATTTTGTTATTTTAATCATAATATTGAACATTCTTAATAATTATATAGACTAAAGGATTAGGTTTTAGACCACCTACCTTTATTTAGAGATTAATCAATACTTCCAACCAAAAACAAAAAAAGTATGAAGTTGATGATAGTCATGAATAAAAAAAGATCACATGATATCTTGATCATCATGGAAAACAAAAGATGTCATGATTTCCACCACTACATTAGGGAGTAGTAAAAGAGAGGGGGAAACCATAAAAACATCTTCTTAGGGGTTGGATACTTGATCTATAAATCTTAAAGGGTCGGAGTAGATCCAATATTTCATCGAGTATCGTGGGGTTTACTAAAGTGAGGTTCTATGTGGATGAAGAGATACTACATGTGCATCATGGCTTTCAACCCGATGAGCCTGATAGAAACATAGTTTGTAATATAAAAAAAATTAATTCATTATATATCAGTTATATCAAAAATTGTGTCTCTTTGGGGTAAAATAAACCATCTAGAACATTTAACATCGTGAAGATGGTTCAACAAGTTTGTTCGTTTCATATCTTGAATCCTTTTCATGTAATCTAGAAGTTGATAGATATATTTCATGTAGTAAATACACTATGTGTAAATGTCATAATTTTAGCTTAAAGACCAACTTATGAAAAAGATCCTGAACCACATCCAAAACATTCCAATCAAACACAAAACCCTTTTAATCCTTTTTTACATGTTTATACATGGATTCCATTAATTAATATAATATAAAATAAGAAATTTTGGTAATTTTCTCTAGAAAGTGCTTTCCATCCTCAACTAAACTCAACCAAAATGGTTCAAATAAATTATAACACCGAAATAAAATATGTTTAATGAAAAACACAAAGATAGATGTAACTAAAAATATAGCTTCTTACAACATTACCAATATATAATAGCTCTTCGCTGATATACTCCAAGCCTCAATATGGGGTATTAGTGTGCAATGAAAGCCACTATACTCACATATGAAACTCTCTCTGCTAGGTCTCATCCTAAGAATGATAATTTTGCCAATAAAATAAAACTATTGGTAGGGTACTTCCATGATGAAACATCTCAATATAGTATACAATATATATCAAATGCTTCTCAAAGTATATATATACAAAAGTTATGAATTCCCCAACATCCATCACATGAGAAGGGTTTGGAAAATTTCTCACAAGCTACAACCTGTAATAAAAATTTGGGCATGGAACTATAGTTATATGGAAGGGATAATTATCATACCAATCGACTGAACTTTTTCTTTGTCTCAAATAGAACGAAATCATTCCCTATTTCGGGATGTGGGGTTATCCCAACCCAGTGACACTTGACAAAATACAGGATGACCGACCTCAAACTCCATAGTCCCCCTTCAATGGTCATCATAGAGTTTTTCCTGATCTACTCTGTCACCAACCACCTCTCGATAAATTGGACCAACTCAGACATCTTCTACATGAGACTGGGTCAAACTATTGAATAATCATCTCCCTTCATCTAAATAAGTAGAAAATGAAACGATATTCTATACAAAGCCTTGAAAGGATCCATCTAGATCGATAGATCACATATATTTTTATACACAAACTCCATGATTGATATATAAAATTCATGTAATCCATTTATATCCAAAACAGAAGCTCATAAAATATAATATAGAGTATAAATATTCTACTCAGGTTCACCTTCAATCTATGGATGATAGGATATGCCTAAAAGAACCTATGATCCCAGATCCTACTGAAGAACCTTATAAGACAGGTACCTGAAATGAAGATCTCTATTAAAAATTAGACAACTCATAACACCATGATATAAAAATACCCATTGCACATATAGACTACAAAAATCATCAATATTGAAGGTCTACCTAAAAGCAAAGATGATATATATCTTTTTTAGTTTATCCAATATAATCCATAATGAATCATTATTATGAGGTTTCCTTGTTAATACTATGAGAATATATAAAAGGACATCATCCCACTACCTCTTTGGAATGAGAAGAGGTTGAAAAATCCCCGAAGGCCTCTGATTCATGGATTTCACCAACAGATAGGTGAATAATTTCTCCAAAAATCATACTAACTCATTATTCATTCCTGTTAACCTGTAATATCTATAGATTCCATGATATATAATTTTAAAACTAGGATGTAGAACTCAGATAGAGTCATTAAAATATCTCATGAGCTCCTCACATAATCCCATATGAACCCATACTCAGATATTGAAAAATTGAAAATTTTCACATCCAAGAGTATATCTAGATATTTTATCCCCACCATAAAATAAATCTCATATACCTAAGACCTCCAGATTATATAGATAATTTCTATTGATCTCATCCAAAATCATGTGTATGATATATGATGAGTTCATAGCTACTCAGAACAGGGACTCTTGAGCATTTTGATTCATATTTTTGAAGAGTTCCAACTTCTACTACTCATTGAATGATTCCCCCACTACCTCGTTCTACGTACCCCAACTCTAGTATTTAGTGGTGATGATACCATTTCATGGTGTATAATTCAACTCTATGTCTAAAGACTTGAGATTCTTGACCAACCTCATTTTCAAAATATTCAGGTCTTGTTGAGAAATGATTTGTTTAAGTCCCTTATACTCTGTGTATAGAACAAACCTTTCAAGCATAAAATATTGTTTCCATCATCTCAGGTTAGGCACCACATCGCCCAACTAATTATTATTAAAATGGTAATTCTTCTCATGTGGTTTCACCTTTATGGGTCCATAATAAACCACTCTATCATCATGCCTTAGAAATTCTCTGATTCTAAATCTTGATGTATAACATTAAATATTTTATTTCTCACCCAACATAGGTAATGTGAGGATCTTTTTTTAGTTAACCGGCTATTGTGCTCTTGAAAAGATCTATCACAAGAATCTAATCGAAAAAAGACACCCCTTTCATTATTATCCCATTTATTAGAGGTTCCATATGGAAGAAGTCTTGTATAAGTAGTTGATAATTACCAGATAAACCTATAAATATATCAAACAAGAATACATTATTCGGTTTACCCCAAGATACCATGTCTACAATCTTATTTATGGTCTAATAACACTCCTACCTCTAAGTTTTCATGGCCCATGAAGTGATCATTATCCCTCAATAAACTGCATTTTGTTAGTTTTTGATAAATTTAATCCTTTCTTAATGTATGAATGATGATATCAAGATGAGGGGAATTTTCGTCTACTAAAACATGTAAAATATTATATCATAAATTAATACCACCACAAATTGATCTATAAAAGAATGAAATATTCAATTCATCATGGTAAAAACATTACATGAGTTTTGAAATCCTTACATATCACCACAAACTCAGTCAAGGCATAACTTCTCTTAAAAGTAGTCCAAGGTATGTTCAATGATCTCAAAATTAACTGGTGATATCCAAATCTCATATCTATTTTGTATAGATCATAACACATATTAGATGGTCTAATAGATTGTTGATGTGTTGAATAGGGTACTGATTCTTGACTGTCATTAGGTTCAGTCAATGGTAATCCCCATATAATTACAATTTTCTATAAGACTACATGATAAAAAGAACTTCAGTACCCAATGACTATATAATAGGATATATGAAACAATTATCATCTAGATAGTCCAACTAAAATTTGATCTCTATAGTTATACTGGTTCCATCATATAAGGTGGATAATAAATTGGTTCTCCTCACAGTACAAACTCATCTATGAACTGAATCTTCTGCTCAGGTGATTAGTGAAAAAACACATCAATGAAAAATCCTAGAAACATTCCAGTAATTTAGGATAAGTATTCAATTATATTTCACAATGATCTATAAAAAGTATTTATTTCTAAAGCAAGATATATTATAATCTACACTTATTTGGCCAAGCATGACCATCCTTTATATCACACTAACATTAGTGAAAATTTGTCTATCCTTATAGAGTGGTAAGGGTACGTCTGCTTTGGTAATAGTTGATACGAGATTTATATTGAAATAACTATTACCTACTAAGTATAAATTTTAATCATTCGATTTCAAGCACCATCGACTACTAACAAAAATGGTAACAATCAATTTATAGTGAAGACGCCTTAGAACAATTTATTTTTATTAACAATACACCCAATGGTGTATAAATTTTCAAAAAACATCCATGATTTAAATAACTAAGACCTACCATTTTAAAATGTAGAAGATAAAATGAAATGTGATTCTTTTTATCAAAGAAGATGATATGAAGGATATATGATACATGATTCATACCTTTGACAGCAGATGGTCTTCATACACATTAATTGGTGTAAACTTCATTGAATGTCAATAAATAGACCATCATCCCATGGTCATGTCTAAATACCCTAATATATTCTATTTACCTGTTAGTATTAATCCATTATTATGATACCATGTCCCTTACCTTCAACTGAATTTCTGAAGGAAGTCCATTTAACAGTTTTCTAAGAGGTAGCTGAGTCCTTACTAGAATCTTCATCTATCATTATCCCATTCCCTATATCTACATCTATATTCTTATTCAAACCCTCTACAGGTGATCTATTATATTTCATGCATAACCCTTTAAATAAGGGTATAGAATTTGAGTCAATGTGTGGAAAAACATCTGATAGCATTGCAATAGAATATGGTATAGATATGGATACTAACTATCCTCGATTATCTTCACAGTGATTACTAAGTGAAAAAATTTAATAGTGGAATTTTTTACCACCAAAATATGAGAACCCAGTTTTCCCTTTTAAAAAATCATGGTTGGTTCTCGTGGTCTCTATCATATTCACTTCCTTGATGAGTTCCTGGTTCATCACATATAAAAATATTCTCAAGTGAAAGATGTTCATATGTGACCTAGTCATTAGTGAATTCCATCCAAAAAACATTTATCCCTATATATTTCATCGGAAATTAAATACGACATAAATCTTTTCAAGTTGATGAAATATCTTGTATAGTCCACCACTAACATTCCCTAGAGAATTAGGAGAGTGAAATGGAGAGCCTTCTCATTCCTCAATGACTTAGTTTGGAAGTTGATTGGAAACAAAACCTCAAACCCTTCTAAGACATATCCCCTTTCTTCCCATCTTTCACCAGAATAACCCACCAATTCTTGGTAGGTCCTTATAGCATATATGTAGCAAGATTCACCCTATTACAAGAGGATGTCTCAAGTTGATTAATGATCATATGGATTAACAAGATCTAGAACATTCGTACCCAGGGGCCTCAAGCCAAAGTGAATTTAGTAGAAATCTTTAGTTGGTACTCTCTTGGATGCTCCTACATCAATTGAATGATGTGAAAAGTATCCACGTCAATGGATCACATGACCCTCTAGAAGTTAATGAGAAGATAAACATCCATAGGAACCTAAAGATCTACATGACGTTCCATCTCATATTTTTAGGTGTGTTCTAATTTCCATTCTCCTAATTCTTAATTTGAAGATGACCTAGTGTAATTTTCACTTCTGGAAAAAACAGAATCCTTTAAATAATGAAAAAACCAACTTCAACCTCCATATGTGACATCAACAGATAATAACTAGATCATGGTCTCACTAATAATGGATTAGAGGTGTTTTATCATGAAATATCTTTTCCTTCCTTTCATTTATCATATATATTAGGCTTATAATTTCATAGTTCAGGCAATAATATAAATCACATTTGTCGTGTAGTTCCATGAAACGTGTTTTCTAGTTTTAATAATCTCTACATCTAGGCGGTTTATATTGGGTTTATTCGTGGAACTGGAAACATTTGATGGTTCATTATCCTAAAGAGACCTACTTTCCAATGGTAGGAATTCATTATGATTGAGATTTATGATTCTTAACAATTTATATTGGTCAAGATGATGGGAGGTTGGACTCATCACAGACTTTTTGGGGGAAACATATTGTCTACTCCAATACTCTCTTTGTAGATTTATGAAATTTTTGTGATTCAATATTAATTCACCAAGAATAACATAAGATCCCCTTTTAATTTTCAATCACTTATTAACATGTGTGAAATTTCAAATCATTATTATGTATTCAAGGTTTATAATTAATGGAGATATCTGTATGTATTTGAGATTCTCCATAAATCGTATCCTCTTATTAACTATTTTGAGATTCTTTTAGTCGTCTTTATAATGATACTGTTTTTTAAGCCACTCAGTGGGGAAATCTGGAATCTATTTTCATCGAGGGAGATGAATGTTTGTTAGGATATTTGGATCATAACCATGAAAGTAGTTTCCTACATATCCTTGTGAAAAAAGGAATCAAAACCCTCATAGTTTGGTTCCATATAATGGAACACATAAAACCATTTAAGTTCATGTGATAAGGACCTAACCATACAATTTAATGTCATGTAGTAAAGACATCTATGTGAATGGTGCTTAGAAAATGATTGGTGAAGGAATTATTCTAAGGAAGCCCAAGGAACATGGAAATGATAATATTTTTTTAGTAATAGTATACCCTCTTGGGAATATGGACCAAGGAGAACTACGTCATTTTGAAATTATTGTATTGAACCTTATGGAGGCATCCTACGTATCCCATGTGGATTGGAATTAAATACCACATAGTTTGATAAATCGCATATCTATGTATAGTCTTTAGAGAGAAATGAGTTTGGGCTTACATCCTAAAAAGAATGCCTTGACTATTTTTGGGGATTAATTTGGATATTATTCCTATGGAGGATGTCAAAATTAATTGAATCAAGGTTGGATTCCTTAAGTGGATATCCATTGAGATCCAGCCCGGATGGGATTCTTACGTATCCTAAATATGGTGGGAATCATAGTTCTTTTAGTTCATTGTTTTTGAGTGTTTTTGATCATTTTGTAATCGTAATAAATATCTAAGAACATGTGATTCAAGCTATGTGTGAGAAACAAGACGATGTGAAATATTCATCAAGGAAACATACAATTTTCTTCCCCCACTTGTTCAGGATGGCACACCTATGGAATTTACGGTGGATGAGGGTGAGTCAATAAGCCTTCCCTCAATTCTATTTTCATTTGGAAAGAGTCCAATGAATGGAAAAAGGGATCAATGTTAGGGTCTTACACCAAGATGTCTAAGATAAAATTGATCCCGGTAGGTGAGGGGGATATTCAGTCACTTGAATAGAAATGCATGTGTGAACCTTTTCATCCCTACCTGTAGACCTGAGGTTCTGGGTCACTTTGATAAAGGAGATATCATGACCTAAAATGTAGAGACCCGAAGCTTGACGTACATGGACATTACATTACATTTTCGGAATACTTAGTACATAAAAAAACACACACACAAGGATCGTAATAGTTTAGTGTCTTTGGAAACTCGGAATGTAATCTTCTAATCCTGGTGAAATATCATCAACATCTCCCATAAAGATTTTTTTTAATACCTAAAACCTTTCTTTATATCCTGGGAAAAAGAAAACATAAAAGTGTGAGCTCAAATGCTCAGTAAGGGTAAACAAAATAAATATCAATCACATCATATTCATAATAACATAACATTTTGGAAATCTTAACCTGCAAAAGAGATCATAATTTAATAACATGGGATAAATCATAGTAGTGAAATGAAATCCCAATAATCAGAACATAAAACATGAAACATTGTGGCATACACACATAATCATAGAGAATCATTTCATGTTAGTCAAGACTCATTGCCAAGACTATCTTAGTGGACAAAGCCCCTTTCTGAACCGAGTCACCCTCGTTTCAGTCCTGTTTCACTAAACCGGTATAACCTACCATTCCAGCCATGTCTATCTCATGAGATATAAAATCTTTACCCAATGCATTGGAGGGATATATAGGTACCACCCATCTAATAATTATACCATTATTATGTGTGCCACAAAATCATAAATCATACATCATTGCATAACCCATGTAACAAAAATGGGATTCTTAAACAACATGACATTATAAAACCATTCATATAAGATAAAGGAATTCATAAACATAATTACATAACAACATAGTCAAATAAATGTAAAAATATGGATAGAAACAGAACCCTTTATTATCGTAGATGAAAAATAATTTTGATAAACCACTTGAAATGAATTCTTGAGGAAAATATCATTTCTTATCCAAAATCAATTTCTTTCCACAAAATGTCATGCAATTTTAAAAGAAAGAGATTTTATTGAAAATAGTCATGAAATATTTTGGAGAAGTATTCATGAAAATAAGGCTTTATAAAACCGTAAAAATCCGTTCGTGCCGTATAAGTTAAAAAACATTCTTCTTGTACTTTTGCCAGAAAAGTCAAAAAGTACCTCGTACGAAAAACGACAAAAGATTCCTTTCATATCTTTTACTATAAACTCACCAAAGGGTAAAAATGGATTTAAACAATTGTAGGTGGATTGAAATAATATTACATATTGAGGAAACATGGATTTGGATGATAAAATACACCCTAGTAAATACCAAAGTACAAACAATCTCGGATAAAAATGAGATTGTGATATTTCCCTTACCTTAGGTCTGATTTGATTCGTAAGTGTCCAAACCCCCGATATAATGATTTAAATAATGTCATTGACTTATTAAAGAATCATATTAATTGTTATTATATCATATATGGTTCACTTATGACTTTATATTACCCGTTCTTTTGTAAATTCATGTTAAAGTAGCGTTTTGGGTAAAATCGTCTCATTTGTCGTTCGTGTTTTTAACTTGTAATTATTAATATGATTACTTGGATCATGATTACTTATATCCAGAATGTAAAACATGATTTATATATAATATATAATCATAATATATATATATATACAATATATCGATAAATGTAATGAAATACACCGTTCATGGAGACGGTAGTCCGTACGTATGCATGAACGCTTTTTTTGTTTCCTTTTTGAAGTGAATGGAATTAAGTAGATGACATACATATAAATTTACATAAATCCAGTATCATTATTATGTCATATATTTCCTTAGTACTTATTATATATACTTTATAATCATTCATGAATGGTTAATCATTGAGAATGAATCTCATCGCGTCGTGGAGACGGTAGTCCGTACGTACGCACGAGCGAAGATATCGTTCCCATGGTCGTGGAATTGTGTTTAAGTGTATGTAGACTATTTCAGTATCAATATCACTTTATAATAATTATATATAGTTACTCATTACACCATTATACCCATCCTATTAAGGTGGTGGCGGAAAATAGATTACACCACGGCATGGAGACGGTATTCCGTACGTATGCACGAGCGGTGATTTCGTTTTCCGTAGGATGGATAGATGGTGAAATAGGATTGTTTCATACTTATAATAACATATCAATATATGAGTGATACTGATGTTATTACTTCATAATGAAACAACCTAAGAAGAAGAAGTGGAAGAATAAATAAAGGTGAAAGAATCGGTAACGGAAATTACCTCTTCTTTGAAACGCCTCTTTGAGACCTCCTCTTAGGGCACTAAAATTCGTCTTTGAGAAAGACCAGAACCTCTAGTATGTTTCTAGGGAAGTGGAGAAGATAATTTGGCATGGGTTGGCCGAGCTTGAAGGCCCAATGTTGTGTGAGGAAGAGAGGGAGGAGGTGCCCTTTTATAAGGGAGGAGAGGGGCACCTTTGGAATAACTAAAAATATTATTTTATTATAAAGTCATGTTCGGTTTTAAATAGCTCCAAATTGATTTATTTCGAGGCTAAGATGGGGATGGGTCGAATTAATCTCATCCAATAGAATTTAGACAAGTTTAGGTTCCTATTTTAACCTTATCATTTAGATTTAACATTAAGCTAAATAATTTTACTTTTACCGTGTCTTCTTGTGTTCTTACACTATAAGGTTAATAAACATACTATAAGAAGCCAAACGAACCCCAAATTGTATATTATTAATATATATAACATTATCTAATTCATTTGGCCGAACCATATATTTTTAAGAATAAAATAACAATTAATAATATAATATTTGTTTTAAAAACTATTTTATGTCAATTTTGACACAATTTAGTAATTGATTTTTTTGAAAATCATGACAGAATGATAAGTTCGAACAAAGTTAATTAAATCAATAATAACATGTCATATTAACCTAGAAAATTATTGGAATAAAATGTCTCAAATTATATTTATTTGGGTATTTATAACATCAGTTATGTCAATATTTCATTAATAAGATAATTACTGCATCATCGTTGTGTCATAACTAAATTAAATTATATAATGTCTAAAAATTACAAATAGAATACCATTATGTAGGAAATCGTTTTATCTTTCTAATGTATATTTATAGTCGAATTTATCTTATGTATAACCCCATATTAAAAATGTTTTTGTAAATAAACATTGATTTTAACTCTTTTAACCCTTCTTAAAATAAATTAATAATAAATGTCCTAATCTAATCCAAGTGGGCCTAAATGGTCATATTGTATTCCTAAGTTTGTTTTTGGTCGAATTAAACTTATACAATAGAATTAGGACATGTGTTAGGGTAATAATAATATCATTTTACCCTTAATTACCCTATTTACTTTTAACCGTGGTAAAAAAAAGTCAAAAGTTACTATTCACCAAAAATTATTTTCATCTCATTGAACCACATTTTAGACCTCGATATTAACCATGTATCTCAGATTTTCGAAATTCCACTCACAGAAGCGGTAAAATTATGTTTTATGAAAAATTCAGTTTTTTTTAACTACCACTTAGTGGTTTCACTATTCATCAAAAATTGAAAGTTTTCAGAAAAATACCAAAAATTAGGCCGAAGCTATATTTGATATTATGAACTCAAAAATGATGTCTATTTTACCAAATTCAAAACATATCAGTTGCATTAACTAATTTAAAAATTAATTCCCGTCGTCAAAACAAATAGCGTGTTTTTAAGAGATAATATCTATCAAAAGATTGAAACTTGTTTATAAGTGGTTTAAATGTGAAATTACATCCAATTACCATCATTGTATTAAATTTTAAAAATATATTATAAATATAATTTAAAACCACTAAAATTAATAATTTATCACTATTAATTATTTCGATTGAAAAAGTTGTTTTTAATTAAAATTTAGTAATTTCCACTATTCATCAAAATATGAAAGTTATTTGAAAATTACCAAAATTTCACCCTAAGCTAATTTCGATATTCTGAATACCAAAAAGAAGTCCATTTTGAAGAATAAAATTTACAAAATTTCAAAAATTGGTTATTACTATTCATAACGGCTAGTTTTAATAATATTTTAATAGCATATCGTTGTTTAGTGAAACTCGGTATTGCGTACTACACACGCTATCAAGGAAGGTCACGATTGCGTGTAATGAAAGGCAAGTCAAGGATGCGTGTTGTGCAATCTCCTTTTGGTGTAGCGTACAACACAAGACATTAATAAAATTAAAAAGAATATTTTTCATAAAATCTCGGGCTATTACATTCTACCCCCCTTAAAATGAATTTTTCCCTCAAAATTCATCGGGGTTCTAAATGGTTTACTATTTGAAAGTTTCTTTGATAGAAACCAACACCATAAAAAGGAATACCAAAACTTATCTTTAAAAACTAAAGTATAAAACGTAATGGTTACCCATGTTAACTAATCACTGAGTGTCCACATAGGAGAACATAGGTGAAAATATGGACATGGAAGAGAAATCTAACCATCATGTTCTGATGGAGAGTGGTAGAGGACATGGCTATGAAAAATCCAACAATCACAAAGCCATAAATTTGTGATGATCTAGGGTTCCATTTGATTCATCTGATATAAGATCACTAGGACAACATTTTTGGTTTTCAATATCATTTCCCTAAAGTTGAAAATTTTGAATTAGAAGAAATACTTACTTGATTGTGGTACAATCTCACTGTTGTTCGTGAATTGAACAATCTACACTTCATCCCTTAAAGAAATGAAGTTGAATTTGTTATTTGTGATGTGTTAGCAGATCATGTGATAGAATGATGGGTCATTCCATCTCTTTCAAAAAAAACGTTAGCAAAAGTTATAAGTCCATATTATGGTTAGATTAATCGTATATGGTTCCAAAAATGAACTTATACTTCATATATCATACTGCTTAATAAAATAAAACTAGTTTATACTAACCAGGGACTTCCTGTAGGCCAGTGGTAGGCGATAAAGGCCAGTCGCACTTCGGTTGTGGGTTCGATTCCCACAGCCTTGTCCGACGCGATGGGTTGTCGCCCGTCCTACAGGTTGTCCTTTTTCTAAATCTATATTACTATAACAACCCATCAATAATATCGAAAAGCAAACAGTACTATCTTATGTCCAACGTAATCCATTCCAATCTTTAGGCTTATCCATAATACTGCAGTCCACTCTCACAGATTTAATACCATCGTTTATCCCCATATATCATAAGATATATCTTGTTGGTCACATTCCAAACATTCAAAGGCCATAATCATGTACATCTTGAATACCCATTGAACCTTATTGAAAACATGAGTGCTGTTAAAATTTAACTCTTTCCACATACTAAAATCCTCAAAATTCATATATACTCAAACCATGATATAACCTTCACCTTATATCAGTCATGAGATCATTAATACTATCAAACATTTAATTTTCTCCTTATCCCTTCATTATGTTCATATCATATACATTCCAAAAATATCTGAATAACCTTTCATGGATACTGGTAACATTAATCATACACTTTCAAAACTCAAGGAAAGGCAACAGTGTAACAATCCTTAGATGTCTCTTTATTCCATAGTACCATTAGATTACTTCTACAACATTACACATGATAAACATGTAATCATTCCACTACATTCTTAAACCATTGACCGAGCTTCAACAATTCTTTCATCTCAAATATCATTTGTAGTCTCTTCATCATCATCAACATAAATAATACCCATACGACCATACTGATTCTCTTCATGAGACTTTCCCTTAGGGCATTGGTTTGCATAATGCCCGTACATTCCACATTTAAAACATTTAACCATTGTTGATGTCGTAGCAATACCATTATCCTCATCCCTGGTGTTAACTGAACCTTTTCCTTTACACTTACTGGCTTTGTGTCCTTCTTTTCCACACCCAAAGAATCTTCCAGTTCCTTTGAAAAATTCTCCTTGATGCCTCTTCCCACATGATTTACAGAGGGGAAATTGAACTTTCTTTCCTCTATGATCGTCATGAAACTTCATCTTTCTCTTATTAGCCGAGTCAGGAAACTTACCAAATTTTACTTTATTGATCATATTATGAGATTGCTGATTTGTCATAACAATGATGTTTGGACTTCCAAATCCCATTTCATTTGTTTTCTCATGAAGAATATTATTCCATTTTCCATCATATCTTCCATTATCGTGAATCATCTTGTTTCCAGCCATTTTCTAAAACCCAAAAAGAATAGTGTGAGAGGCAAAAATCATAATAAAGGGGGAGTAACTTCAATATCTAACATCTTTGGTTTAATCTAATATCGTTACCATTGTTCTAGGACTATATCCTATACGTATACTTATCCTTAGGGGCATCCCTAAACATACCTTAGAAATATCTCTAGGGATCTCACTAACGGTTTCGCATCCTAGTTTCCAAAGGTTGACTAAACCTTTACTCTGATACCAACTGTAGAGACTCGAAGCTTGACGTACATGGACATTACATTACATTTTCGGAATACTTAGTACATAAAAAAACACACACACAAGGATCGTAATAGTTTCGTGTCTTTGGAAACTCGGAACGTAATCTTCTAATCCTGGTGAAAGATCTTCAACATCTCCCATAAAGATTATCTTTTTTTAATACCTAAAACCTTTCTTTATATCCTGGGAAAAATAAAACATAAAAGGGTGATCTCAAATTCTTAGTAAGGGTAAACAAAATAAATATCAATCACATCATATTAATAAGAACATAACATTTTGGAAATCTTAACCTGCAAAAGAGAGAATAATTTCATAACATGGGATAAATCATAGTAGTGAAATGAAATCCCAATAATCATAACATAAAACATGAAACATTGTGGCATACACACATAATCATATAGAATCATTTCTTATTAGTCAAGACGCATTGCTAAGACTATCTTAGTGGACAAAGTCCCTTTCTGAACCGAGTCACCCTCGTTTCAGTCCTATTTCACTGAACCGGTATAACCTACCATTCCATCCATGTCTATCTAATGAGATATAAAATCTTTTCCCAATGCATTGGAGGGATATATAGGTCCCACCCATCTAATAATGATACCATTCTTATGTGTTCCAAAAAAATCATAAATCATACATCATTGCATAACCCATGTAATAAAAATGGGATTCTTAAACAACATGACATTATAAAACCATTCATATAAGATAAAGGAATTAATAAACATAATTCCATCACAACATAGTCAAATAAATGTAAAAATATGGATAGAAACAGAACCCTTTATTATCTTAGATGAAAAATAATTTTGATAAAACACTTGAAATGAATTCCTGAGGAAAATATCCTTTCTTCTTCAAAATCAATTTCTTTCCACAAAATGTCATGCAATTTTAAAAGAAATAGATTTTATTGAAAATAGTCATGAAATATTTTGGAGGAAGTTTCATGAAAATAAGGCTTTATAAAACCGTAAAAATCCGTTCGTGCCGTATAAGTTAAAAAAACATTCTTCTCGTACTTTTGCCGGAAAAGTCAAAAAGTACCTCGTACGAAAAATGACAAAATATTCCTTTAATATCTTTTACTATAAACTCCCCAAAGGGTGAAAATGGATTTAAACAATTGTAGGTGGATTGAAATAATATTACATATTGAGGAAACATGGATTTGGATGATAAAATACACCCCATTAAATACCAAAGTACAAACAATCTCGGATAAAAATGAGATTGTGATATTTCCCTTACCTTAAGTCCGATTTGCTTCGTAAGTGTCCGAACCTCCTGTATAATGATTTAAATAATGTCATTGACTTATTACAGAATCATATTCATTGTTATTATATCATATATGGTTCACTTATGACTTTATGTTACCCGTTCGTTTTTAAATTCATGTTAAAGTAGCGTTTTGGGTAAAATCGTCTCATTTGTCGTTCGTGTTTTTAACTTGTAATTATTAATATGATTACTTGGATCATGATTACTTATATCCAGAATGTAAAACATGATTTATATATAATATATATTCAGAATATATATATATATATAATATATCAATAAATGGAATGAAATACACCGTTCATGGAGACGGTAGTCCGTACGTACGCATGAACGCTGTTTTCGTTTCCTTATTGAAGTGAATGGAATTAAGTAGATGGCATACATATAAATTTACATAAATACAGTATTATTATTATGTCATATATTTCCTTAGTACTTATTATATTTACTTTATAATCATTCATGAATGGTTAATCATTGATAATGAATCTCATCGCGTCGTGGAGACGGTAGTCCGTACTTACGCACGAGTGATGATATCGTTCCCATGGTCGTGGAATTGTGTTGAAGTGTATGTAGACTATTTCAGTATCAATATCAATTTATAATAATTATATATAGTAACTCATTACACCATTATACCCATCCTATTAAGGTGGTGGCGGAAAATAGAATACACCACGACATAGAGACGGTATTCCCTACTTTCGCATGCGCGGTTATTTCGTTTTCCGTAGGATGGATAGATGGTGAAATAGGATTGTTTCATACTTATAATAACATATCAGTATATGTGTGATACTGATGTTATTACTTCATAATGAAACAACCTAAGAAGAATAATTGGAAGAAGAAATAAAGGTGAAAGAATCGGTAACGGAAATTACCTCTTCTTTGAAGCGCCTCTTTGAGACCTCCTCTTAGAGAACTAAAATTGGTCTTTGAGGAAGAAAAGAACCTCTAGGATGTTGCTAGAGAAAGTGGAGAAGATAATTTGGCAGGGGTTGGCCGAGCATGAAGGCTCAAAGCTGTGTGAGGAAGAGAGGGAGGAGGTGCCCTTTTATAAGGGAGGAGAGGGGCACCTTTCGAATAACTAAAAATATTATTTTATTATAAAGTCAAGTTCGGTTTTAAATAGATCAAAATTGATTTATTTCGAGGCTAAGGTGGGGATGGGTCGAATTACTCTCATCCAATAGAATTTATACATGTTTAGGTTGCTATTTTAACCTTATCATTTAGATTTAACATTAATCTAAATAATTTTACTTTTATCGTGTCTTCTTGTGTTCTTACACTATAAGGTTAATAAACTTACTATAAGAAGCCAAACGAACCCCAAATTGTTTATTATTGATATATATAACCTTATCTAATTCATTTGGCCGAACCTTATATTTTTAAGAATAAAATAACAATTAATTATATTATATTTGTTTTAAAAACTATTTTATGTCAATTTTGACACTATTTAGTAATTGATTTTTTTGAAAATCATGACAGAATGATAAGTTCGAACAAAGTTAATTAAATAAATAATAACATTTCATATTAACCTAGAAAATTAGTGGAATAAAAAGTCTCAAATTATATTTATTTGGGTATTTATAACATCAATTATGTCAATATTTCATTAATAAGATAATTACTGCATCATCGTTGTGTCATAAATAAATTAAATTATTTAATGTCTAAAAATTACAAATAGAATACCATTATGTAGGAAATCTTTTTAGCTTTCTAATGAATATTTATAGTCGAATTTATCTTATGTATAACCCCATATTAAAAATGTTTTAGTAAATAAACTTTGATTTTAACTCTTTTAACCCTCCTTTAAATAAATTAATAATAAATGTCCTAATCTAATCCAAGTGGGCCTAAATGGTCATATTTTATTCCTAAGTTTGTTTTTGGCCTAATTACACTTATCTAATAGAATTAGGACATGTGTTAGGGTAATAATAATATCATTTTTACCCTTAATTACCCTATTTACTTTTAACCGTGGTTAAAAAAAGTCAAAAGTTACTATTCACCAAAAAATATTTTCATCTCATTGAACCACATTTTAGTCCTTGATATTAACAGTGTCTCTCAGATTTTCGAAATTCCACTCACAGAAGTGGTAAAATTATGTTTTATGAAAAATTCAGTTTTTTTTAACTACCACTTAGTGGTTTCACTATTCATCAAAAATTGAAATTTTTCAGAAAAATACCACAAATTAGGCCTAAGCTATATTTGATATTATGAACTAAAAAATGATGTCTATTTTACCAAATTCAAAACATATCAGTTGCATTAACTAATTTAAAAATTAATTCCCGTCGTCAAAACAAATAGCGCGTTTTTAAGAGATAATATCTATCAAAAGATTGAAACTTGTTTATAAGTGGGTTAAAAGTGAAATTACATCCAATGACCATCATTGTATTAAAATTTAAAAATATATTATAAATATACTTTAAAACCACTAAAATTAATAATTTATCACTATTAATTATTTCGATTGAAAAAGTGGTTTTTAACTAAAATTTAGTAATTTCCACTATTCATCAAAATATGAAAGTTATCTGAAAATTACCAAAACTTCACCCTAAGCTAATTTCGATATTCTGAATCCAAAAATGAAGTCCATTTTGAAGAATAAAATTTACAAAATTTCAAAAAGTGGTTATTACTATTCATAACGGCTAGTTTTAATAATATTTTAATAGCATATCATTGTTTAGTGAAACTCGGTATTGCGTACTACACACGCTATCAAGGAAGGTCGTGATTGCATGTAATGAAAGGCAAGTCAAGGATGCGTGTTGTGTAAGATTCTTTTGGTGTAGCGTAAAACACAAGACATTAATAAAATTAAAAAGAATATTTTTCATAAAATCTCTGGCTGTTATATAAAACCTCTTCAAAACAGAGAACATCCCATCACTATTCCTAAGAGAAATCTCCATGTGACTATGGATATACAATCCCACAGACACTGCAAGAATGCTAACCCGACTATGAAATAATTTTGGGAAACCTATGACTGTGGAAATACAAACCCAAATAGGAGACACACTGATGTGTGTTTCCAAAATGTTTTATAAGTCATGAGGTTTTGTTGGAGGTCTCAATATAATCCCTTTTAAACAAGGGATACAATGATGACGAATCCTTTCCACTAATGGATTTGAAGAGGGTTTGTTGGATTTTATACTAAAAATTTTATGTAAATTTAAAAGGAGCGCCCTAGTAGGTAAGGGCGCGCATGTATGGGCACACAAGAAGGCTTGTCCGATCTGATGTTTACTTAAGTGAAAAACAAATTGTATGGTAATACTTGGGCAAGACTTGGCTCAAGCCTTCATGAGTATTCACAAGTGATTCCAAAAGTTGGGTGCTCGTTTTCTTGAAAAAGGAATATGTTTCACACAAGTATTTCTGATTTCGGGAGTTGGGGTGCTTTAGGCGCACATGTGTTATGGTTTTCCAACCCTAAAATGTCTATAGTCCAATTATCCTCCTTTATATCCACTTCTCAATGTGTCAATGAACTACCAAGACAATTTCAGAAGAACGAGCCGATGTACTAGGGCGACCAGAGCATCAATTGGGATTTAGGAAAATTCACCCATAGAAATGAATACACCAAAGGTGTATTTATAGGAAAATATAGGACCCTGGGTGAAAGTAGTTAGGGGACACATGTAGGCTGCATGAAATATAAGGGTGCGCAAATAGGCATGCACTGACTCCATTTTGGTCTGACTAAGGTGACCCAAAACTCATGCCTTTGAAAACATTTTTTTCAACATGTCGTTTTCCCTTTTCATTATAAGTTATTTCTTTTTGTCATTTTTTAGACTCATTGACGGAACAAAGTTTCAACAAAATATCCCCCTCATAATTGGATCCGTATTGAAAAGAGGATCCTATACTGAGGTAATCTAATTAAGGGGAAAGAAGAGTGTACTGGGGAACATAGGTTTTATGCTCGTAGAGAATCTGGTCGCGCATGCTGGCAGCATGCAAGATTTTGGCATGCAAGCCAACATCCCTCACTTATATATAGTGGCTTAAATTCCACAAAATGCCTCAGGACTTATGCAATTTCTTCACATTGTGCACACGTCTTCTATAACTCAGACTATTCTAGTTCAGCATGCTTCTTCCATACATTTTTTAGTTGCGCGCTATAACTGTGGACCTATAATTGCATGTCGTTTTACACATTCACTCCTTAATTCCATTTTCTATTTGGTTCAAATTTTTTGTCAAATATCAAAATTTAACATAAATAAAAAGATTTTTTTCTATCTTTTGTATGTTCAATGGTTCTCGATAGAATTGTAAATGTTTCTGAACTAGAATGTAAGAGGATTGATGACTTGATGAATGTTGTTGGTCATGATTACATCATGGTTTGCAACACCACCCTTCCAAAAATTGCCAAATATTTTATGAAATATCATTTCAACTTTCCCTGAAGCACCTATCGTCCTTTGTATAGACAAGTCCATTTGTAAGATGTTAATATTTCGAATCCAAAGAACTATGGTCCACATTCTTGGTTTCAATATTATACCAACTTATCATCAGCCAATGTTTTTTGGGGGGATCATTTTATAATTTTTGGACAATAGAGAAGGCTCATATTATGAATCATAATGCATGTTCTCTAGACTTGAAGGCACACACATCTGAGCTATAACCCCACTATTATTCATCCATCTATCGAGATTATTAGATGGATCAGACCAACAGTTGGAAGACAATTTGGGATTTACACCCAGGGGGGATGTAGAGACCCAAAGCATGACTTACATGGACATTACATTAATTTTGCGGAATACTTAATACATAACAGAAACAGAAACCCAAGGACCGTAATAGTTTAGTGTCTTTGAAAACTCAGAACATGATCTTCTAATCATGGGGAAAGATCTTCAACATCTCCCATAAATATCATCCTTTTTTTCTTACCTAAAAACATTTTTTTATATCCCGGGGAAAAGAAACTGTGAAAAGGGTGAGTTCAAATGCTCTATAAAGGTAAACATGGAGAACATAAAACAAACCATAATCATTTGAACGTAATAACATGAACATAAAACATCAAAATCATTAGTAATGACCTAAATCTTGACAGTACATATGGGATAGATCATAAAGGAACATTAATCATGATAAATTATCATGGGAATAAACACATGTAATTGTGGAAACCATTAAGCACATGATATGATTTCCATAGTAGTAAAAGCATTGCTGCCAAGACCATCATTGTGGATAAAGTCCATTACTAAATAGGGTTTACCTGCCGTTCTAGTCCTATATTACTGTACCAGAATTACATTACGTTAAATCCATGTCTATCTCATGAGATATAAAACTTTACCTAATTCATTGGAGGGAGATATAGGTCCCACCCATATCATAATGAAATCATTCTTACGTGTGCCACAACATAAACATAAATCATTCATCATAACCCATAGAATAAAATGGGTTTCATAAACATCATATCATCATCTCATAATCCATATAAAACAAATAGATATCATTTCATCATAAGAAAAGTGAAACCATGTAAATCATAGAGATATTACTCTTCAAACATACACATATGAAATAATGTCATCTTAGATGTAAAATGGTTTGGATAAAACACATGAAATGAATTATTGAAAAAAATATCCTTTCTTCTTCAAAATCATTTTCATTTCACAAAATGCCATAAATTTTTAAAAGAAAATGATTTTGATGAAAATAATAATGAAATCTTATAGAGTAAGATTCATGAAAATAAGGCGTCATGAAACTGTAAAAACAAGTTCCTTCCATATAAGTATAAAAAACATTCTCCTCGTACATTTTTCGGAAATGTCAAAAGGCTCATCGTATGGTAAAGAAAAGAAAGATTCCTTCCTTAAAACAGGGTAAAAGTAATAAATATGTAAAAAATACTTTAAACATTCATGAAAACATTTTTAGAAAAAATGGACTTGGATGATAACAATAACCCCAGTAAATACTTACGAATAAACAATCTCTGATATGAACGAGATTGGAATAATTATCCCATACCATTTATAATCGGTGAAATCATATGTGTCATAAAATAATGAAATTTTACATGAATATGTAAGTATCATATCCTTCATAATAAAAATCATAAAACATTCATGGGAATAATAAACACTATACAAAAGAAATATGTGGTGATTAAGGAATATGTCTCACAGAAATAAAAGTGAGACGAAATAATCCGTTACCTTAGATCTGATTTGCTTCGTACGTATCCGAACCTACTGTATGATGATTTAAATAATTTTATTTACTTATTACATAATCATATTCATTTTTATCATATCATATATTGTTCAATTATGAATTTATATTACCCGTTCTTTTGTAAATTCCATGTTAAAGCGTCGTTTTGGGTAAAATCGTTTTATTTATTGTATGTGTTTCGAATTTTTTTTCTTACTTATATCTAGATTTACTTAATTACATAATATAAAAAATTATTTATATATTATATATATTCATCATATAAATATATATGATTTATCGATAAACAGAATGAAATACACCATTAATGGAGACGGTAGGCCTTATGTACGAATGAAAGATGTTTTCATTTCCTTACTGAATTGAATGGAATTAAGTAAATAAAACATATATTTACATAAATCCAGTATCATTATTATGTATTATATTTCATGATTATTTATTATAAATACTTTATAATCATACTTGAATGGTTAATCATGGAAAATGAATCCCATTGCATTCGTGGGGACGGTAGTCCATACGTACGCACGAGCGATGATATCATTATTATGATATTAAAATCATGTATAATTTGATGGTATATCATATATACAGAATCATAATAATGTTTTATTTATCATTTATATCATTTATAATCATTATTATACCCATCCAAATGATGAAATGTTTGAATAACAAACTACACCACAACGTGGAGATGGTAAGTCGTATGTACGCACATGTGGCGACTTTTTCATTAATAGGATTGATAAAATTACTAATATGGTTGTAAAATTTATATAATGTAACACCCCGAGCTTCCACGATACGCTTCTCATTCAATAATGCAATAGCTTGCATTGTACGCAACTTCGAGTTCTAACACACCGCGACTAATCAAAGTAGCCGTTATGAATAGTAATAACCACTTTTCAAATTATAGAAATTTTATATTTCAAAATGGACTTCAATTTTGTATTCGTAATATCGAAATTACCCTAAGTTGAATTTTTTGTAATTTTCTGAGAACTTCCAATTTTTTTATGAATAGTGAAAAATACTTTAAAACAACTTTTTTAATAAAAATAATTTATTGTGATAAATTATACTATTTAGTGGTTTTAAGGTATAATTAGAATATATTTTTACCATTTTATCCAATGGTGGTCATTAGAATTAATTTAACATTGAAATTGGACATAAACAATTGCCAATCTTTTGATATAAATTGTTTCTTAAAAACACGCTATTTGTCGTAACGGTAGGAATTAATTATAAAATTAATTAATGCAAATTATATGTTTGGAATTTTGTAAAATAGACATCATTTTTGAATTCGGAATATCAATTATAGCATAGGGTGAAATTTTGGCCTTGTTCTGAAAAACTTCAATTTTTGATGAATAGTGAAACCACTAAGTGGTAGTTAAATAACTGATTTTTCGTTTAAATGAAATATTACCACTTCTGTGATTTTATTTTCAAAAATCCGACATACATGGTTTTCATTAAGAAGTAAAATGTGGTTCAATGAGATTAAAATAATTTTTTGATGAATAGTAACTTTTAAGTTCTTAATCGCGATTAGAGGTAATTAGTGTAGTTTAAGGTACAAATAATGTCTTAATAATATGAGATGAGCATGACAATTGTCCTACTCCTATTGGATGAGTCATGGCCGACCAAAACAACCCATGGGTCAACTTGGGGACCCCATGGAGCCACTTTAGTTGGAAAATGACAGAAATATATATTTATTTAATGTTAAAATTAAATTGACACAAACATGAGTTATTTTACTAAAACAGTTTTTAAGTGGGGTTACACAAGTCCAAATTTTGACTATAAATATTCATTAGAAAGATAAAAACATTTCCTACATCATAGTATTTGTTTTATAATTTTTAGACATTAAATAAATTAAATTATTTATGACATCATTATGATGCAGCGATGACCTCATTATTTAACGATTTTAATAAAATGGGAAGATAATGAAAACTCCAAGACTTAAACTTGTCCAAAGCCAATTGGATGAGGATAGTTAGAACCCTTATCACCTTAGCCTCTAATTATATAAGTGTGGGACATTTAGAATCCGAAAAGCATTGTGTAATAATGTAACATTTCAATCTTTCCAAAAGAGCCCCTCCTCTCCTCTTATAAAAGGCCCCCACCTCTCCCAACTCATTTACACTTTCAAGCCATTTGGCTCGACCAAACTCTGCCCAAATACTCTCCCAACTTCCCCCTATTACTCCTAGAAGCCTCCCTTTGGGCAGAACTCTTCCCAAGGAAGCCTTTGGCTCAAATCAAAAAGAGTTATCCGATTTTAAGGTAACGTCTTCTCTAATGTTGTTTTGTTTTATTTTTCTTCTCCAACCCCCTAAACTCTTTTTATTCATTTCATTTGTAACAACACCAGTATAATAAATATACTAGGATGTTGTTATAAGAAGTATTCGAGCTACACTTACACACACCTACATCTAATGGTTTAAGAACATACGGTTTCTGTGGATGGCGAATTTCTGCCTCACGAAACGATGATTGTTCAACACTCATATAACACCTTCAATGGTGGCCATTAAGATGTCAATATTTTTATATATGATATATAATATGTTTATGTTTTACTTATGCTTATGTATTTCTCATTTATGGCATAATTTATGATTTCCATTATGGGTAAAACACGATAATTTCATTTTAGGAAGTGCGGACTACCGCCCCCTCAAAGTGATTTGAATCGTTAATGTCATATGTGGGATGTATAAAGGATGAAGTAAATGGTATTATACACTATATTATACTGGAACTATATTATACATTTATATCATTATGATTTAGTTCCATTAAATATGAAATTGAAATGAATGTAGCGTTCATGCGTACGTACGGCTTACCGTCTCCATGAACGGTGCATTTCATTTCTTACCTCTAAATGTTAAATAATATTATAAATGAATTTATATACTGGATATATAAGATATATATGACATCTAAATCATGAATATAATTCTGGATATAATGGATATTCTACCACATGAACAACTTGTAATTATAATAAGTTTATTGTTGACTCAAGTTACCAAAGATCGACAAAACGATCATTATTAAATTGAATAATTACATAATATTCATAACATTGTAATAAGTTATATAAAAAGGATAATGAAATTGAAAATTGTTCTTAATAAGGTAGATATTAACTCTAGTTTATTATTCAGGAGGTTAAAGAACGGTTGAGTCAAGTCGGACACAAGGTAAGGGAACTTCTTAACCCAATTTCTATTCTTTGGGTTAATCTCCTACTTTCAAATTTTGTCATGATATTTTTATGTCATATCTTGTATTTGTACATTATTTATGTGTACTTATAGTGAATACACATTATAGATGTACTTTATTTAAAAAAAATGATCTCTTTAAGGACTTCATCTCAATCCCCTTTCATTGAGGCGTATTTGGTTTTATACACAACTTTCTTATATGGTGTATAAACCCCTTTGACTTTTACGTTTATTCAAAAGGAATATTTTTTCTACGAAGCGTTTACTAAACGACAAAAGGGAATGTTTTTGTCGTACGTATGTGGTGACAACGACTTCTCCGCCGCCATGACCACTATTTGAGTTTCGGCTTCCTCTACAAGCCATACCCTTTTTTTAATTAAAAATAAATACCATGTTATACTTTTCTTTTATGTTGGTATTGAAAATGGTTTTGAAAGCGTTTTTATTATATCAATGTGTTGTATTGATATCTTGTGATTGAAATGTGGAAATGTTATGTTTCCTTTATGCATGTTTTATGTGATACGATTATCTTATGTTTAAACCTGTTCATATGAGGAATGTATTGGACTTAATAAGTGATGGGTGGAGCCTGCTATAGCTCCTCGATGCATCGGTAGGTCTCATGAGACAACTAGACGTGGAATTGGTCGAGGCCCTTTCCCAATTTGATTTATGGTTTTGGCCGAGGCCTTAATCATTTTAGACGTCTTGGCCGAGGCCTTGACAAAGTGTTTCAGAATGTCTGGCATTATACATTCCCTCATTATGAAAGTGGTTTTTGATATTGCATGTGATTATTCGACCAGTAGAATATCCATGTGAAGAAGTGAATGGAATTATCTCATTTTACTTTTGTCATATTATGTTCAATTTCATGTTTAAAAGGCTTTTTTATTAGTTATACATTTCCTTAAATGTTTATGTTTATTTATGAAAGCTTCCGCAATATTGTTATCCTTACTGAGCATCTGAGCTCACCCCTTTCAAGGATTTAATATTTTCCAGGATCTGAAGAAGTATTATATGAATGACCTGCAGGGATAGTCAGAAGAGGATATGATTTTGGACTATGAAGACTTTGTTATTAGTTTTTCACTTTATGATGTAATGTAACATTTACGAATGTATCTAGTGTTTCCAAGGCTACTAAACTAATCGGTCTTTCGAGACTTGATCTTTTGTGATCATGCCAATGTTACGAAGTAATGCACCGACTCTGGGGAGCTGGGGTCGTGGCGTTACAGTTGGTATCAGAGGAAGTTTAGTACTAACCTTGGAAGCTAGATTTAGATAAACTCTGATTAGAGCACATATCCAAAAGATAGACTTTGAGGATTAGTATAGAAGAACTTCCTAGAATTTTGTTATTGTAGAGATTTTGTGAGTTTTCCGAGAAATACATCCTTGTCTGGATATGAGCAGGTAGAGGCGGCTCTGGCACAGATGTACCTAGGGGTAAAACCCGAAAACACTTCTTTGAGCTAGACTCGAACGAGAACTGGTGCACGACAATGGGCCTTGCTGTACTCTTGGTTACGACACTCCCGGGGGATATGCTTAGGATAATTCTCATTTTCTTTACAAACCACTATGAAGGGTTATGAGTATATACTTCCTCAAAGGAAACATTTCTTTTTATGATTATGGATTATATCCATAAATAGGTCAATTTATGTAAAGTATTTTACAAATATGGAATTATGTATTTTATTTCATAAACTAATCTAGTTTATGCAATTGTTTAGAAATGGCGCCTAGTGGAAGAAGTGGAAACCGTATCAATGCACGCACTCCATGGAGGGATTTCCCTCCTGCTCAAGATAATTATAGTGGGGCTGGTGATGCAACTGGTGCCAATCAGCTAATCACCATACTGGGACAACTTACTCAGGTTATGAATAATAACCTTACTCATATGGAGCACCCTGATCCGCAACGTGGAGGATCAATGCTAGACCGTTTCATGAGGCAACAACCACCAACCTTCAATGGGGGTACAAATCCATTAGTATCTGAGCAATGGATAAATTCCTTAGAGAAAATATTCCATGCCTTGGGGAGTAGCGAAAGGGAGAAGGTTGTCATGGCAGTTTACCGCCTCACTGGAGATGCCGATCAGTGGTGGTCGCTGATTCAAAACACAAAGGAAGATGATGACATATCTAATATGGAATGGAGGGAGTTCAAAGAGCTTTTCTTAGAAAAATACTTTCCTCGTGACCATCGAGCTGATATGGAAAGGAAATTTCTGAGTCTGAGGCAGAAGGAGGATGAGAATGTCGCAAAGTATGAGGCTAACTTTACAAGGTTAGCGAGGCATGCTGTCGATTATATACGTAACCCAAGGAGTAAGATTGATCGTTTCTTTGATGGGTTAAAACCATTTCTCCGTCGAGCTTTAGTATCAAAATCCTTCTCATCATACGAAGAGATTGTCTCGTGTGCTATCAAGACAGAAAAGGAATTCTCTATGTCTTATGACAACAAAGTAAAGCAAGAGAAGAAGAGAACGGTGGAACAAGAGACAGATAAAGGGAAAAGGGAAAGAAGGATTTTCCATTATGTGATAATTGTGGGAAGAATCACCCTGGTACTTGCCTAAAAGGAATGGGAGTTTGTTATAAATGTGTAGAAAAAGGTCACCAGGCTCGTGATTGCAAGGGAAAGAAAGAGGCTATCAATGTTGAATGCTACAATTGTAGAGAAATGGGGCATTATGCAAATGAATGTCCTAAGCGTCAGGGAAACATACCTCAGAAAAGGCCAAGGGATCAAGGACAATCTTATGATGTTACTACAGTTGAAGCAGAATAACTAATGTATTGGTGCTTTTGGACTCAAGGATTATATTCTGGTTATAAGAATAATGTGATATATATATATGGATTGTACTGCAGTACTTGTTGATTTCAGTAAGGTTTTAATATGATTAAGGTAATCATATTTTTAGTATGTGACAATAAGATAAACTTTTCTTTCTTTGGGGGAATCTGATGTTCAATTTATTTTGGAATTTAGAGACCTTTTAGAGAAAGTCTGGACGGAGGTATTTTGGATAACTATTAAGGTTGGAATGGATTAAGATGAACCATGGATAGTATTGTTTAAGGTTAAAGAATTTCTGAAGATTATTTTTGAAATATTATAATACTATAGTTTTAGGAAAAGGACAACCTACAGGGTGGGGAATAACCCGTCACGTCGGACAAAGTTGCAGGAATTGAAACCACAACCATAGTGCGACAAGCATTTATTTCCTACCACTAGCCTACAGGAAGTCCCTGGTTATTACAAAATAGTTTTACTAATCTAAATGGTATGTGTTAACATTTTGAACCTTATACAATTAAGATAAATAGAATATTTTTGAGTTCCGTTACCATTTGGAGAAAAAGTTGGGTTTGTGGTAAAAATTTATTAACGAATGAAAGTATACATAACAAGTATGTGTATTCCCTTACATTCTTAGTAAGTCTCCTAAATAAATTCCTCAACATTATAAAAGGTAACTTAAAACAAAAATGTTGTCGGTTAACTTTTCCAACTGGGAATTCAATGACCGTTTAACCAATCACAAGTTTGTGATTTTCTTGTGGTTAAACTTTCTCCTAATCCTGTTTTCTATAACTCTCCATCAGACCTTGATGGTTTGTTTCTCCTCCATATCCATATTTTCATAGAATCCTAGAATGGCCTATATCGGGTGACCTTTGTACTTATCTTGCTTTCTTTTAATGTTATATATTTATTAACCTTATTTCCGATGTGGGTTATCCTCAAAGGTATTTTCTCTTTTCAACCTTTTATTTTCAAAGAAAAAAATTTCAAATTGCGAGGACGCAGTTTATTGAAGGAGGGGAGAATGTAACACCCCGAGCTTCCACGATACGCTTCTCATTCAATAATGCAATAGCTTGCATTATACGCAACTTCGAGTTCTAACACACCGCGACTAATCAAAGTAGCCGTTATGAATAGTAATAACCACTTTTTAAAATTATAGAAATTTTATATTTCAAAATGGACTTCATTTTTTTATTCGTAATATCAAAATTACCCTAAGTTGAATTGTTTGTAATTTTCTGAGAACTTCCAATTTTTTTATGAATAGTGAAAAATACTTTAAAACAAATTTTTTAATCAAAATAATTTATTGTGATAAATTATACTATTTAGTGGTTTTAAGGTATAATTAGAATATATTTTTACCATTTTATCCAATGGTGGTTATTAGAATTAATTTAACATTGAAATTGGACATAAACAATTGTCAATCTTTTGATATAAATTGTTTCTTAAAAACACGCTATTTGTCGTAACAGCAGGAATTAATTATAAAATTAATTAATTCAACATATATGTTTGTAATTTTGTAAAATAGACATCATTTTTGAATTCGGAATATCAATTATAGCTTAGGGTGAAATTTTGGCCTTGTTCTGAAAAACTTCAATTTTTGATGAATAGTGAAACCACTAAGTGGTAGTTAAATAACTGATTTTTCGTTTAAATGAAATATTACCACTTCTGTGATTTTATTTTAAAAAATCCGACATACATGGTTGTCATTAAGAAAGAAATGTGGTTCATTGAGATTAAAATAATTTTTTGGTGAATAGTAACTTTTAAGTTCTTAATCGCGATTAGAGGTAATTAGTGTAGTTTAAGGTACAAATAATGTATTAATAATATGAGATGAGCATGACACTTGTCATACTCCTATTGGATGAGTCCTGGACGACCAAGACAACCCATGGGTCAACTTGGGGACCCCATGGAGCCACTTTAGTTGGAAAATGACAGAAATATATATTTATTTAATGTTAAAATTAAATTGACACAAACATGAGTTATTTTACTAAAACAGTTTTTAAGTGGGGTTACACAAGTCCAAATTTTGACTATAAATATTCATTAGAAAGATAAAAAGATTTCCTACATCATAGTATTTGTTTTATAATTTTTAGACATTAAATAAATTAAATTATTTATGACATCATTATGATGCAGCGATGACCTCATTATTTAACGATTTTAATAAAATGGGAAGATAATGCAAAATCCAAGGCATACACTTGTCCAAAGCCAATTTGATGAGGATATTTCTAACCCTTATCACCTTATACTCGCATTATATATGTTTGGGACCTTTAGAATCCGAAAATCATTGTGTAATAATGTAACATTTCAATCTTTCCAAAAGAGCCCCTCCTCTCCTCTTATAAAAGGCCCCCACCTATCCCACCTCATTTACACTTTCAAGCCATTTGGCTCGGCCAAACTCTGCCCAAATACTCTCCCAACTTACCCCTCTTACTCCTAGAAGCCTCACTTTGGGCAGAACTCTTCCCAAGGAAGCCTTTGGCTCAAATCAAAAAGAGTTACCCGATTTTGAGGTAATGTCTTCTCTAATGTTGTTTTGTTTTATTTTTCTTCTCCAACCCCCTAAACTCTTTTTATTCATTTATTTTGTAACAACACCAGTATCCTCAATATACTAGGATGTTTTTATAATAAGTATTCGAGCTACACTTACACACACCTACATCTAATGGTTAAAGAACATACGGTTTCTGTGGATGGCGAATTTCTGCCTCACGAAACGATGATTGTTCAACACTCATATAACACCTTCAAAGGTGGCCATTAAGATGTCACTATTTTTATATATGATATATAATATGTTTATGTTTTACTTATGCTTCTGTATTTCTCATTTATGGCATACTTTATGATTTCCATTATGGGTAAAACGCGATAATTTCATTTTAGGAAGTGCGGACTACCGCCCCCTCAAAGTGATTTGAATCGTTAATGCCATATGTGGGATGTACAAAGGATGGAGTAAATGGTATTATAAACTATATTATAATGGAACTATATTATACATTTATATAATTATGATTTAGTTCCATTAAATATGAAATTGAAATGAAAGTAGCGTTCATGCGTACGTACGACTTACCGTCTCCATGAACAGTGCATTTCATTTCTTACCTCTAAATGTTAAATAATATTATAAATGAATGTATATACTGGATATATAAGATATATATGACATCTAAATAATGAATATAATTCTGGATATAATGGATATTCTACCACATGAACAACTTGTAATTATAATAAATTTATTGTTGACTCAAGTTACCAAAGATCGACAAAACGATCGTTATTAACTTGAATAATTGCATAATATTCATAACATTGTAATAAGTGATATAAAAAGGATAATGAAATTGAAAATGGTTCTTAATAAGGTAGATATTAACTCTAGTTTATTATTCAGGAGGTTAAAGAACGGTTGAGTCAAGTCGGACACAAGGTAAGGGAACTTCTTAACCCAATTTCTATTCTTTGGGTTAATCTCCTACTTTCAAATTATGTCATGATATGTTTATGTCCTATATTGTATTTGTACATTATTTATGTGTACTTATAGTGAATACACATTATAGATGTACTTTATTTAAAAAAAAGATCTCATTAAGGACTTCGTCTCAATCCCCTTTCATTGAGGCATATTTGGTTTTATACACAACTTTCTTATACGGTGTATAAACCCCTTTGACTTTTACGTTTATTCAAAAGGAATATTTTTTATACGAAGCGTTTACTAAATGACAAAAGGGAATGTTTTTGTCGTACGTATGCGGCGACAAGGACTTCTCCACCGCCGTGACCACTATTTTAGTTTCGGCTTCTTCTACAAGCCATACCCTTTTTTTAATGAAAAATAAATACCATGTTATACTTTTATTTTATTTTGGTATTGAAAATGGTTTTGAAAGCATTTTTATTATATCAATGTCTTGTATTGATATCTTGTGATTGAAATGTGGAAATGTTATGTTTCCTTTATGCATGTTTTATGTGATACGATTATGTTATGTTTAAACCTGTTCATATGAGGAATGTATTGGACTTAATAAGAGACGGGTGGAGCCCGCTATAGCTCCTCGATGCATCGGTAGGTCTAATGAGACAACTAGACGTGGAATTGGCCGAGGCCCTTTCCCAATTTGATTTATGGTTTTGGCCGAGGCCTTAATCATTTTAGACGTCTTGGCCGAGGCCTTGACAAAGTGTTTCAGAATGTCTGGCATTATACATTCCCTCATTATGAAAGTGGTTTTTGATATTGCATGTGATTATTCGACCAGTAGAATATCCATGTGAAGAAGTGAATGGAATTATCTCATTTTACTTTTGTCATATTATGTTCAAGTTCATGTTTAAAAGGCTTTTTTATTAGTTATACATTGCCTTAAATGTTGATGTTTATTTATTTAAGCTTCCGCAATATTGTTATCCTTACTGAGCATCTGAGATCACCCCTTTCATGGTTTTAATATTTTCCAGGATGTGAAGAAGTATTATATGAATGACCTGAAGGGATAGTCACAAGAGGATATTAGTTTGGACTATGAAGACTTTGTTATTAGTTTTTCACTTTATGATGTAATGTAACGTTTACGAATGTATCTAGTGTTTCCAAGGCTACTAAACTAATCGGTCTTTCGAGACTTGATCTTTTGTGATCATGCCAATGTTACGAAGTAATGCACCGACTCTGGGTAGCTGGGGTCGGGGCATTACAGTTTGTATCAGAGGCAGTTTAGTACTAACCTTGGAAGCTAGATTTAGATAAACTCTGATTAGAGCACATAGCCCAAAGATAGACTTTGAGGATTAGTATAGAAGAACTTCCTAGAATTTTGTTATTGTAGAGATTTTGTGAGTTTTCCGAGCAATACATCCTTGTCTGGATACGAGCAGGTAGAGGCGGCTCTGGCACAGATGTACCTAGGGGTAAAACCCGAAAACACTGCTTTGAGCTAGACTCGAACGAAAACTAGTGCACGACAACGGGCCTTGCTGTACTCTTGGTTACGACACTCCCGGGGGATATGCTTAGGATAATTCTCATTTTCTTTACAAACCGCTATGAAGGGTTATGAGTATATACTTCCTCAAAGGAGACATTTCTTTTTATGATTATGGATTATATCCATAAATAGGTCAATTTATGTAAAGTATTTTACAAATATGGAATTATTTATTTTATTTCATAAACTAATCTAGTTTATGCAATTGTTTAGAAATGGCTTCTAGTGGAAGAAATGGAAACTGTATCAATGCACGCACTCCATGTAGGGATTTCCCTCCTGCTCAAGATAATTATAGTGGGGCTGGTGATGCAACTGGTGCCAATCAGCTAATCACCATACTGGGACAACTTACTCAGGTTATGAATAATAACCTTACTCGTATGGAGCACCCTGATCCGCAATGTGGAGGATCAATGCTAGACCGTTTCATGAGGCAACAACCACCAACCTTCAATGGGGGTATAAATCCGTTAGTAGCTGAGCAATGGATAAATTCCTTAGAGAAAATATTCTATGCCCTGGGGAGTAGCGAAAGGGAGAAGGTTGTCATGGAAGTTTACCGCCTCACTGGAGATGCCGATCAGTGGTGGTCGCTGATTCAAAAGACAAAGGAAGATGATGACATATCGAATATGGAATGGAGGGAGTTCAAAGAGCTTTTCTTAGAAAAATACTTTCCTCGTGACCATCGAGCAGATATGGAAAGGCAATTTCTAAGTCTGAGGCAGAAGGAGGATGAGAATGTCGCAAAGTATGAGGCTAACTTTACAAGGTTAGCGAGGCAGGCTGCCGATTATATACGTAACCCAAGGAGTAAGATTGATCATTTCTTTGATGGGTTAAAACCATTTCTTCATCGAGCTTTAGTATCAAAATCCTTCTCATCATACGAAGATATTGTCTCGTGTGCTATCAAGACAGAAAAGGAATTCTCTAAGTCTTATGACAACAAAGTAAAGCAAGAGAAGAAGAGAACGGTGGAACAAGAGACAGATAAAGGGAAAAAGGGAATGAAGGATTTTCCATTATGTGATAATTGTGGGAAGAATCACCCTGGTACTTGCCTAAAAGGAATGGGAGTTTGTTATAAATGTGTAGAAAAAGGTCACCAGGCTCGTGATTGCAAGGGAAAGAAAGAGGCTATCAATGTTGAATGCTACAATTGTAGAGAAATGGGGCATTATGCAAATGAATGTCCTAAGCGTCAGGGAAACATACCTCAGAAAAGGCCAAGGGATCAAGGACAATCTTATGATGTTACTACAGTTGAAGCAGAATAACTAATGTATTGGTGCTTTTGGACTCAAGGATTATATTCTGGTTATAAGAATAATGTGATATATATATATGGATTGTACTGCAGTACTTGTTGATTTCAGTAAGGTTTTAATATGATTAAGGTAATCATATTTTTAGTATGTGACAATAAGATAAACTTTTCTTTCTTTGGGGGAATCTGATGTTCAATTTATTTTGGAATTTAGAGACCTTTTAGAGAAAGTCTGGACGGAGGTATTTTGGATAACTATTAAGGTTGGAATGGATTAAGATGAACCATGGATAGTATTGTTTAAGGTTAAAGAATTTCTGAAGATTATTTTTGAAATATTATAATACTATAGTTTTAGTCTTGGACGAGGCCTTGACAAAGTGTTTCAGAATGTCTGTCATTATACATTCCCTCATTATGAAAGTGGTTTTTGATATTGCATGTGATTATTCGACCAGTAGAATATCCATGTGAAGAAGTGAATGGAATTATCTCATTTTACTTTTGTCATATTATGTTGAAGTTCATGTTTAAAAGGCTTTTTTTATTAGTTATACATTGCCTTAAATGTTGATGTTTATTTATGAAAGCTTCCGCAATATTGTTATCCTTACTGAGCATCTGAGCTCACCCCTTTCAATGTTTTAATATTTTCCAGGATGTGAAGAAGTATTATATGAATGACCTGCAGGGATAGTCAGAAGAGGATATGAGTTTGGACTATGAAGACTTTGTTATTAGTTTTTCACTTTATGATGTAATGTAACGTTTACGAATGTATCTAGTGTTTCCAAGGCTACTAAACTAATCGGTCTTTCGAGACTTGATCTTTTGTGATCATGCCAATGTTACGAAGTAATGCACCGACTCTGGGTAGCTGGGGTCGGGGCATTACATATAATAACATCACAATATATTGAAGATACTGGATTTATTATTTTAGAATGTAAAAAATAAAGAAGGAGGATGTGTAAGAAGAATAGAACTTGAAATAGGTGGTGATATATTTACGTCTCCTTCGGGTTCCTCCTTTTGATTTGAACAAAAGGGATCCTTAAGTTGGATTTAGGACATGATGATAGTCTCTAGGATAAATAGAGGACAGTTGAGAGGGTATTTGGGCATGGTTTGGATGAACCAAATGTCTTTTGGAGGTGTGAATTAGAGGGAAGGGGGAGTGCCCTTTTATAAGAGGGGTGAGGGGCACCGTAGGAAAACATAAAATATTATTTTATAATAAATTTATATTTGGTTTATAATGGCTAAAAAGTGACTTATTAAGAGGATATGGTGGGGCTGGGTCTAAATCCGCTCAAACAATTGGATTTATACATGTTTAGGTTAACATTTTAACCTTTTCGTTTAGATTTTACTCTAAGTTAAATAATTTAACTTTTACAGTGTCTTCTAGTATTCTTACACTTTATGGTTAATAAATATACTATAAACTACCAATAGAACCCTGATTGGTTCGTTAATGTCATATATATTATTATATAAGTCTTTTGGACAAACCATATATTTTTAGCACCATTATATCAATTAATAATATAATATTGTATTTAAAAACTCATTTATGTCAATTTTGAAACTATTTGATATTTTGTTTTCTCTAAATTCATAACATCATTATTACTTCAAAAACAATTCATATAACATACCCTAATATGTTATATTAACCTAAAAAATTAGTGTAATTCATAAAAAGTCTCAAATTACATTTATTTTGGTATTTATAATATCAATTATATTAATATTTCATTAATAAGGTAATTACAACATAAACATTGTGTCATAAAAAATTAAATTTTTTATTGTCTAAAAAATATAAATAAAATACCATTATGTAGGATATATTTTTAAATTTATAATGAATATTTATAGTAGAATATATCTATTGAATCTCCTTTCCGTCACAGAGTCTAAGGACTAGAAAAGGGAAATACCTTAGTCCAAATTGATTCATCCTTTGAAGAAAATGTCAAAAATCGACAAAGGGATGAACAAGGTGATGATTTCCCATAAGTCACGCAAGTGTCCCCATAGTTGTGAAAGTCCACTTGCGCGACGCATTATGGTCACGCAAGTGACTTGCGCGACCTAAGTGGTAACCGCTCGGGGTCTTCTCCTGCCTATAAATAGACCCTGTGGGCCCCCCATTCACAGAGGATTTTTTCCAGAAACCCATATTTGAGCTCCCGGCGCCCTAGTCTCTTCTCAAAGCTTCTAGAACACTTATAAGGCAATTTCATACCTAGAACGGAAGATCTAAAGAGGTATAGGAAGGCCTAAGTGTTGAAACTCATCAACACTTGCGCGCCTAGGTGGCCAGCCCTTAAGGGAAATGGCCACACTTGTGCGCCGCCTTACTCCTTCAATAGAACATGCACTCCCCTCTTCTAGAAGAACATCAAGAGGATTCTAAAGGCCTTAACCTAACGTCGCTCAAGTATTACCCTACTAGTTAACCATAGCGCAAGTACACCATGTGTCGCGCAGGCATACCTGTGTGACCAGGACTTGCGCGCCCACGCAGTACCTGCACGCCTGCAAGGACTTGTCCACCCCTCCCTTTTTTGGTGCCTTTCTTGCCCATTTTCACCCCTCTTAAGCCATTACACCTTTCCTATTCAAGATTCAGTCTTCAAGACACTCTTTAAAGCCATTTATGGCATGATTTCTTGATTTAAATTCCTTATCTGAAAGGAATTCCGTGGAATATCTCTCAAAACCTAGTGATTTACATATCTTTATGTCACTAAAGATTGAGAGTTCATTCATTCAACCTCGTCCTTTAAGATTAGAGAATCCATAACCTAGGTCTCCGTTTCCGGAATAATCCCCAGTCATAAGTCCTCTAATTTGGGCATCCTCTTACGAGTAAGCCCCAAATCCCCTAACCTGGGATTCATTTTCAAGAGTAAGCCCCAGTCTCAAATATGGGCATCTTCTTTATGAGCAAGCCCCAATTCCTAAAGTTCCCAAATATAGGCATCCTCTTTAAGAGTAAGCCCCAAGTCTATCAATTTTTGGGCATCCTATTTAGGAGTAAGCCCCAGATCCCTTAATCTGGGCCTCCTTTTCAGGAGTAATCCCCAGTCTCAAATATGGGCATCCTCTTCAGGAGTAAGCCCTAGTCCCCTAATTTTGGCATCCTCCTCAGGAGTAAACCCCAAACCATAATTCCCTTAACCTGGGCCTCCTTTTCAGGAGTAAGCCCCAGTCTCAAATCTGGGCATCCTCTTTAGGAGTAAGCTCCAGTCCTAATTTCTCTGAACCAGTCCTAATTTACCTCTGATCTGGGATTCCTTTTCAGGAGTAAAACCCAATCATAAGTCTTCTCCTAATTTGGGCCTCCTTTTCAGGAGTAAGCCCTAAGTTAGAGTATTCAAAATCTCCATGAAGCACATATACCTTTATGGACCCTGTTCCTGGAATTCATTCTTAATGTTAATCTTAACCTTCATTTATCTGGGCAGTCATACATACATAAGCCCCGCATTATTTCATATGATTGCATCTTTCATGGCACAATTGTCTAATTTTTACCAATACCTCTTGTTTCTCACACCGAGAATTACTCATGTGAGCTTAGAGTGTAAAATTAATTGCGACATCCTTCTATGAGCCATCAATCATAAACATCATACTCCCTTACTTGAACTACGTGGGTTCTGATTCCTTTTCTAAACAAAGGATACGTAGGTAGCCCGTCTACGGATTCGATCCCAACTCTAAAATAATCCATGTCCTTCTGAATGAAAATAAATTTCAAGTGCCCCACTGAGTGGCTTTAAAACCAGTATGGCCATCATATTGACAAAGAGACTTCTATATAAATGTGTCAAATGGTACAATTGAACAAGAATCTCTAATAAATACAGATGATTCTCTATTGATGAAGAACCTCGAATACATACAAAAGATTCTCAAAATTTCATACATATTTAATCTTTGATTGTCATATCTGAAGGAAATCGCATATTATACTTTGAAATGTAATAAGGATTCACGAACATAACTTAAATCTATAAATAGAGTCCCAGAGTAGACAATAATTCCCCTCAAAAAGGTGTGATGAGTCCGACCTCCCATCCTCTCGACCAATAAAAATTCTTAAGCCTCATCAGTCCACATACTAATGAGCACCTACCTTTTGAAAGTAGGTCTGAATGTATGTGGAATCATTGGATGTTTCCCGTTCTACGAACAAACACGTTAGAAACCAATCGGAACGTTTGAACCTCCCATCATTGCAGTCATCCCCGGATTCCGAGGGAAACAAAATTGGTGAACCCGACGTGAATCCTTAACCAAGTTAAAATGATGTTTTACCTAATTGTTAGGCCTCTATTTAAAACTCAATGAGAGGGCCAACAAAAACAATCATTGAAATATGATCTCATCCAAAAGATGTAGTGGCTGAATTTATCTTGATTACGTCTGTTATATCAAATCAGCACTGTTTTTCCAAGATCTTATGCATTTCTAGAATGGTTGCACTCAACTTCACACCTGTGAATACTGCTACTGTAAATGCCACTGCTGCTACTCTTACTGGATCGTCGTCCGCTCTTAGGACGATATCACCTACTCAGCGTCTTCAATACTGGGTATCAAACACACTGGTTAAGGTGTACCATCAACATGGTACCATCCCAACTCTGGAGGCTGCCCGACAAGCCCTCCAAGTAAATAACTCACATCGGTCATCAAGACAACGACGACCAGTGATCAATTAGCAGGCGGTGCTGGCAACCTTCTCCAACCATTTCAGGTCGTTATCCCTAGAACGCAATCACCATTCGCTCCCTTATTCTGGGGAGGTGAATGAGCAGGTCCCTTAGGACCTTAATTCAAACAGACAGGAGTCCTTTCTGAGGGCTCCCACCAACAATCGCCGCCAGACTCTTGCGGCAGTGCGCCCTCAACATGATGAGGCTGCCGACTCCAGGCGTTCGGATCAGGTTCCTCGAACCCGAGCAAGTAAGACGAACCACCAGAGGCGGAATCCGGTCAATAGTGAACATGTTCTCATCTCTGGCATCTCCGGAGAAGTCCACCATCCTAACATGGTGGCACGCAACGAGAAAGCACATATACCTGCCCATTTTAATTCCAATGTCCAGCAGACTCGTCTGGCAGCATCACGCCAATCCCACCAGGCAATTCCGGTGGAGTACTATAGGAAGGAACATACACCTGTTTATACATCATCAGCTAGTCAGCAGGTTCGTCTGACAACATATAATGGATGTCGTCAACCACATTTGGCGAAGTGCAATCAGTAGGCACATACACCTGCTAGTATTAATCAAGCCTACCAGTAGTCTCGTTTGGTAGAATTCGAAAAAGTTAGTCGGAAAGCCCCGACAACAAATAGGGGGCAAACTCAAATCTCTACCCCCACACTTGAGTACTGTCAGGATTCACTGACAGGAAAAGGAGGACAGGAGGAGGCACGTACAACTGCTCCAAGCCCGGAATGGACGTATATTCCCGTTCCGGCAGCTGAAGTCACCAAGCATATTCTATCAATGGTGAAAGAGCAGAAGAAAATCCATGCTCATATTCTGGATGCCTGCAAGGATATTATAAACAACTTCAGCGGCATCTCAGGGAAAGACACATAAATCTACCCCTATTAGTGGTGTGATACATCAACAATTAACTCTGGAACAGACACGCACATCTGTTCCAGTCCAAGAGGGTTATGGGGCATACTCCCCCATAACATACGGACGACAAATTCAGGCACATACAACTGATTTGAGAGGAGATCATCAGCCTAACCTGGCCATCATTCCTGATTTGGCACATACACCTGCTCAGAGCAGCCACTTTCGTCATCAAGTGGCTTCCAAGGAGAGTAAGAAGGAGTATAATAAAAAGACCCGCCCAGCACAGTCAGGAGATCAAGAGACAATATGTAACAAGGCCTTGCTCGATACTGGAGTTCTTGAAGCCCTCAGACAATTATCTGTTGGAATTCAAGATTCTACTCCCTCAATTCCCAATAATGGGAACAATAATTCCGAAGGTCTTCAACAGACACTTCCTCATGAAGGTTTGCATCATGACAATTCGGTCGATCTCGAAGTTTAATCGTTAGATGAGAGCCACAGGAACTATAACGACCCATACTTTACATACATTATTACTACTTCAAAATTGAAGCACACTTATTACAACATATGACAAAACCACAAAGGACCGTATAGGTATAGTGTCTTTAGAAACTGGGAAACATAAACAACTGGTTCATAAATCTTCTACAGTGTCTCCCATTTATTTCATCATATCTAGGGTCCCTTTTAGCATATTCTACTTAATATCCATCTTCCTTTCCTGGGGAAAAGAAAACATAAAAGGGTGAGCTCAAATGCTCAGAAAGGGAAAATAAAGGAAATAAAAATCATATCATATCCTTTTAAAAATCAAAACCTGCAAAAGAGATCATAATATCTTAACATGGAATAAATCATAGAAGTGAAAATGAGATCCCCATAATCATAACATAAAACTTGAAACTTTGTGGCATGCACACATAATCATGGAAAATCATTTCTTGTTAGTCATGACTCATTGCCAAGACTATCTTAGTGGACAAAGTCCCTTTCTGAACCGAGTTCACTCCTCGTTTCAGTCCTGTATCACTGAACCGAAATAACCTTCCGTTCCAGCCATGTCTATCTCATGAGATATAAAATCTTTACCCAATGCATTGGAGGGATATATAGGTCCCACCCATCTTATAATGAATCCTTTCTTATGTGTGCCACATAATCATAAAACATACATCATCGCATAACACATATAACAAAAATGGGATTCTTGAAACATCATGACATCATAAATCAATTCATATATGATAAAGGAATTCATAAACATAATTCCATCACAACATAGTCAAACCAATGTAAAAATATGGATAGAAACAGAACCCTTTATTATCTTAGATGGAAAATAATTTTGATAAAACACTTGAATTGAATTCTTGAGGAAAATATCCTTTCTTCTTCAAAAACATTTTTCCTTTCATAACATGTCATACAACTTTAAAATAAAAGAAGTTGATTAAAAATAAACTTGAAAACTTGTAAAGGAAGCTTCTTTGAAGTAATGTTTTAAAAATCCATTCATGCCGTATAAGTTAAAAAAAACATTCTTCGTACTTTTGTCGGAAAAGTCAAAAAGTACCTCGTATGGAAAAACGACAAAAGATTCCTTTCATATTCTTTACTAAAAACTCACCTAAGGGTAAAATTGGATTTTAAACTATTTAAAGTGGATGGAAACAATATTAAATATTGAGGGAACATGGATATGGATGATAAAATACACCCTAGTAAATACTTACGAATAAACAATCTCGGATAAAAATGAGATTGTGATATTTCCCTTACCTTAGGTCCGATTTGCTTTGTTCGTGTCCGAAGCTCCTGTATAATGGTTTAAATAATGTTATTGACTTATTCCAGAATCATACATATTGATATGAGATCATATATGGTCATATTATTAGCTTCTTGTTAGTAATATTTCATTGTTACTTGTTACTCGGGTCTTTATAACTTTTTGTTCTTATGCGTGTTTTGTCGAATAAATTCTTATTCTTATCTTTAGGTTATAGATAATTCATTTCCAGAATGGTATTAGTGTAGTATATACCATATTCATTCATTAAATTCATTTATATAATCATTATGAAATGAAGATCATGTAGAACGAGTCGCATCACATCGTGGAGACGGTATTCCGTACGTACGCACGAGTGATGATATCGTTCCTATGATCGTGGAATTGTATTGGAGTATATATATATATTATTTCAGTATCAATATTACTTAATAATAATCATATATAGTTACTGATTACTCCATTATACCCATCCTTGTAAGGTGATGGTGGAAAATAGATTACACCACGGCGTGGAGACGGTATTCCGTACGTACGCACGCGCGGTGATTTCATTTTTCCGTAGGATGGATAGAAGGTGAATTAGGGTTGTTTCATATTTATAATAACATATCAGTATGTAAGTAATACTGATGTTATTACTCTATCATGAAACAACTAAAGAAGAAGAAGTTGAAGAAGAAAGAAATTGAAAAGATCGGTAATGGATATTACCTCTTCTTTGGAACGCCTTTTTGAATCCTCCACTTAAGGAACTAAGATTGGTCTTTGGAGAAGACCAGGACCTCTAGGATTATTCTAGGGAAGTGGAGAAGGGAAAATGGCAGGGTTTGGCCGAGCTTGAGTTCTCAAATTGGTGTGAGGAGGAGGGGGAGGAGGTGCCCTTTTATAAGGGAGGAGAGGGGCACCTTAGGAATATCTCAAAATATTATTTTATATTAAAGTCAAAATCGGTTTATAATGGTTCCAAAGGGTCTTATTTAGAAGCTAAAGTGGGGATGGGTCTAAATCCTATCAACCAATAGAATTTAGACAAGTTTAGGATATTATTTTAACCTTATCAATTAAATTTAACTCTAAGTTAAATAATTTAACTTTTACCGTGTCTTTTTGTTTTCTTTCACTATATGGTTAATACACTTACTATAACATGCCAAATGAACCCCAAATAGTTTATTATTAATATAAATATCCTTATCTAAGTCATTTGGCCGAACCTTAGATTTTTAGGAATAAAATAACAATTAATAATATAATATTTGATTTAAAAACTATTTTCTGTCAATTTTGACACTATTTGATATATGATTTTTGTGAAAGTCATAACAGAATTATATGTTCGAACCAAGTTGATTAAATCAATACTAATATATCATAGTAACCTAGAAAATTAGTGGAATTCATAAAAAGTCTCAAATTACATTTATTTTGGTGTTTATAACATCAATTATGTCAATATTTCATTAATAAGATAATTACTGCGTCATCATTATGTCATAAATAAATTAAATTATTTAATGTCTAAAAATTACAAATAAAATATCATCATGTAGGAAATCTTTTTAGATTTCTAATGAATATTTAGAATTGAATTTATCTTATGTATAACCCCATATTAAAAATGATTTACTTATTAAACTTTGATTTTAACTATTTTAACCCTTCTTTAAATAAATTAATAATAAATGTCCTAATCTAATCCAAGTGGGCCTAAATGGTCATATTTTATTCCTATGTTTGTTTTTGGTCGAATTACACTTGTCCAATAGAATTAGGACATGTGTTAGGGTAATATTAATATCATATTTACCCTTAGTTACCCTATTTACTATTAACCGCGGTAAAAATCGTAAAAAGTTACTATTCACCAAAAAATTATTTTCATCTCATTGAACCACATTTTAGTCCTTGATATTAACCGTGTCTCTCGGATTTTCGAAATTCAATTCACAGAAGCGGTAAAATTAAGTTTTATGCAAAATTCGGTTTTTAACCTACCACTTAGTGGTTTCACTATTCATCAAAAATTGAAAGTTTTCAGAAAAATACCAAAATTTCACCCTAGGCTAATTTCGATATTCTAAGTCCAAAAATGAAGTCCATTTTGAAAAATAAAATTTATAAAATTTCAAAAAGTGGTTATTACTATTCATAACGGCTAGTTTTAATAGCATATTGTTGTTTAGTGAAACTCGGTATTGCGTACGACGCAAGCTATCGAGGAAGGTCGCGATTGCGTGTAAAGCAAGCCAAGAAAGTGTTGTGTAGAAAAAGATTCCTTTGATGATTTATATAACATAAAAGTCTCGGGTGTTACATTCTACCCCCCTTAAAAAGAATTTCGCCCTCGAAATTCGTCACTTTGCAACAAACAAATGAGGATACTTCTCCCTCATCATATCCTCAATCTCCCATGTAGCTTCTTCAAGTTGGTGGTTTCTCCATAAAACTTTCACCAAGCGAGTGATCTTGTTTCGTAGGACTTTTTCGCTACGATCCAGAATCTCTATCGGCTGTTCTTCATAAGAAAGATCTTGCTCCAGCGGTACAACTTATGAGCTGAGTACATGTGAAGGATCTGGTATGTACTTTCTCAGGAGAGATACGTGGAACACATCGTGAACTTGAGAGAGATTCGGTGGAAGCGCCAATCGGTAAGCTACCTTCCCAACACGATCCAGTATTTCAAAAGGACCGATATATCTAGGGCTCAACTTCCCCTTCTTTCCAAATCTCATAACCCTCTTCCAGGGAGATATTCGTAAGAACACTTTATCACCCACTTCAAACTCTAGGTCTTTTCTTCGGTTGTCGGCATAACTTTTCTGTCGACTCTGAGCTGTTCTTATGTGTTGTTGAATAGATCTGACCTTTTCTGCCATTTCATCAACGAGATCAGGTCCTAATAGCTTTCTTTCCCCAACTTCATCCCAGCAAGTTGGAGTCCTGCATTTCTTTCCATAGAGAGCTTCATAAGGAGCCATCTGAATACTGGAGTGAAAGCTATTATTATAAGAAAATTCCACCAAAGTTAGGTGTTGATCCCAACCTCCTTTGAAATCCATAGAGCAAGCTCTCAACATATCTTCTAGGGTTTGAATTGTTCTCTCAGACTGACCGTCTGTCTGGGGATGATAAGCAGTGCTGAAACTCAACTCTGTATCCAGAGTATGCTGAAGACTTCGCCAGAACTTCGAGGTAAATCTCGGATCTCGATCAGATATAATAGAAAGTGGTACTCCATGCAATCTTACCACTTCCTTTACATATATCCTGGCAAGCTGATCTAGAGAGAAATCCTCTCTAATAGCAATGAAGTGTGCAGACTTTGTAAGACGATCAACTATGACCCAGATAGCATTATTGCCTTTGGATGTTTTAGGAAGTCCTGTGACAAAGTCCATAGTGATGTTTTCCCATTTCCATTCGGGTATGGGTAATGGTTGTAACGTCCCCTTAGACTTCTGTCTCTCAGCTTTAACTTGTTGACAAACCAAGCATCGAGAGACATATTCAGCAACATCTCTTTTCATGCCATCCCACCAGAAGTACTCTTTCAGGTCCCTATACATCTTCGTGCTTCCAGGATGAATAGAGAATGAAGAACTATGAGCCTCATCCAGCAGCTCTTTCTTTAATTCGGGGATGGGAGGAACACAAACCCGATTCCTGAACTTTATTATCCCATCACAATCAAGGTTGAATTCAGGAACATTTCTCACCTTCTTTTGTAACTCGACATCTTCTTTCTGTGCCTCTTTAATCTTCACATGTATAGATGGTTGAACATTCATTTGAGAAAGATAAGATTTTTCCCCTTCCATTATAATTCCAAGATCCATCCTTTGTAAATCCATAAATATTGGATCTTTTGTGATCCTCATCATGGATAAACTAGCATGGTCTTGTCGACTTAATGCATCTGCCACCTTGTTTGCTTTCCCAGGGTGGTAATGGATTGAGCAGTCATAATCCTTAATCAGCTCCAACCATCTTCTTTGACGCATATTCAACTCCTTTTGTGTGAAAATATACTTTAAACTTTTATGATCAGTATAAATATCACACCTTTCACCATAAAGGTAATGCCTCCAAATCTTTAATGCAAAGATTACCGCAGCCAACTCCAAATCATGTGTTGGGTAATTTTGCTCATGGATTTTCAACTGTCGTGAGGCATAAGCTATCACCATATCATTTTGCATAAGAACACACCCCAATCCCTTCTTGGATGCATCACTGTAGATCACAAACCTTTCTCCACTACAAGGCAGTGTGAGCACAGGTGCACTGGATAACCTTCTTTTCAACTCCTTGAAATTCTCTTCACATTCCTCTGTCCAGACAAACTTAACTCCTTTCCGAGTCAACTTGGTGAGTGGATTAGATAATCGTGAAAAATCTTTTACAAAACGTCGATAATATCCAGCCAAACCAAGAAAACTTCGGATCTCAGTTACTGTGGTTGGTCTCGACCATCTTTCGATAACCTCTGTTTTTGCTGGATCCACAGATATCCCCTCTTTTGAGATTATATGACCCAAAAATGTAACTTTTTGAAGCCAAAATTCACACTTGGTAAATTTGGCATAAAGCTTCTCTTTTCTCAGGGTCTTCAATATAATTCTCAAGTGATCTTCATGCTCTTCCTTGCTCTTTGAATAGACAAGAATATCGTCTATAAAGACTACCACAAATTGATCAAGATAGTCTCTAAAGACTCTATTCATTAGATCCATGAAGATAGCAGGGGCATTAGTAAGACCAAATGGCATCACTATAAATTCATAGTGTCCATACCTTGTACGGAAAGCCGTCTTTGGTATATATTCCCTTTTGACCCTTAATTGATGATACCCTGAATGAAGATCAATCTTGGAAAAGTATTGAGCTCCGCGTAGTTGGTCAAATAAGTCATCAATGCGTGGGAGAGGATATTTGTTCTTGATAGTGATCTTGTTAAGTTCTCGATAATCAATGCAGAGTCTCATTGATCCATCTTTCTTCTTAACAAATAGAACAGGTTCTCCCCAAGGTGACGCACTAGGGCGTATGAATCCCTTATCAAGATTCTCTTGGAGTTGCTTCTTCAATTCCTGCAACTCAATTGGGGCCATTCTATAAGGTGTCTTTGAAATAGGCAAAGCACCCGGTACGAGTTCTATTGCAAACTCAACTTCACGATTTGGTGGAAGACCCGGTAATTCCTCCGGAAAGACATCATCAAACTCCCGTACAATGGGCATATTCTTAATCGTGAGTTTCTCACCAACCATTTGAGATAAATAACCTTCATTTAGTGGAATCAATACCCATAAGATGGAAGAAATTTCCACTGGAAGGTTATGTTCATCCTTGCATTGATAGACGATCGTAGGTTGATCTGGAATATGAAATGTGACTTCCCTTCTTTGGCAATTGATATGAGCTCCATGTAGAGAAAGCCAATCCATGCCAAGAATCACATCAAATTCCACTAAAGGAAGGATCACAAGATTTGCAGGAAGCACTTTCCCACAAATTTCGATCGGAGAAGAATTATAAACTTCTGATGTGATTGATGTGCCATTAGGTGTTGTCACAGCCAACTCAACATCTAATTGTTGAGGTAATACGGTGATACCCTTAGAAAACTTTTCAGAAATAAAAGAGTGGGTGGATCCAGAATCAAATAAAACATTTGCTACTTTAGAGTGGATGATAAGTGTACCTTTCACCACATCGTTATCGTACTCCACATCGCTGATAGAAATTGCATGTGACTTTCCTTTGTCTTTAGCCTTAAGATTTTGTTGACATCGACCATCATCATCAACCCTTGGATTTGGGCATTGACTGGCATAATGCCCCATCTCCTTGCACTTGAAACATTGAAGTGTAGTAGGTTCATTCTGTGTATCCCTTCCTTTGTTTGAATCATTAGACATCTTCTTCCCATTATCACGGCATTCAAATGCCCGATGACCTTCCTTTCCACATTTAAAACATTTACTTGTCCCTTTAAGACAACTCCCTCCATGTTTCTTTCCACACTTTGAGCATAAGGGAAAGTTCATCTTCTTTTCCGTGTGCTCTTTAGATTTTTCTTTGAATTCCATCTTCCTCTTCTTATCAAACCCATGTGACTGATGGGTTACTCCAATCTCCATCTCGACTTTGAGAGCACATCGAACGATTTCCTCGTAGCTATTGAAGTCCCTTATGGCTAACGCCCTTCGAAGACTTGGTTTTAAGCCACTAAAGAATCGATAGATCTTACTCTCAGTTTGGATAATAATACCAGAAGCGTACCTTGCAAGTCTTGTAAAATTTGCTTCATAGGTACTAACAGATTCATCATCCCTTTGCTTCAGTTCAAGGAACTCTTTCTCCATCTTTGTTCGGAGAATACGAGGGAAGTACTTATTGAAAAATAAGTTCTTGAACTCGTCCCATTCCATAGACTCAATTTCATCCCTTTGCCTCGTATTCTTAACAAGATTCCACCATTGATCCACATCTCCTTCCAAACGATACACTACTAGGATGACTTTATCATGCTCAGAACATTGAAGAACTGAAAATATCTTTTCAGTAGTACTAATCCATTGTTCAGCAACTAATGGATCAGTAGACCCGCTGAAAGATGGTGGACGCTGCCTCATGAAGGATTCAACAGAATGTTGCTCCCTCCTTTGTTCGTTTGGAAATCCTGCATGATTCATAGCTTGAGAAAGTTGTGTGAGCATGGCTACAAGATTTTGCATTCCAGCTCCCATATCGTTTGGTTGCTCAGGGGGACAATCATTGCATTGCCCATCGCATTCCGCATTAACACGGTTCCTTCGGGTTCCAGCCATTGACTAAAACCAAGAAGAATAGTGTGAGCAACACTAATTATAATAGGAAACCACATAATTCAAGAATAAAATTTTCATGCTTAAGGTATTATCCTAGGTTATTCAAGGCCATTTCTAAAACACTAAGATTGTGTTCTATGCTTAGACTTATCCTTAGGGTTCTTACTAAGGCTTTCACATCCTAGTTTCCAAAGGTTGACTATACCTTTCCTCTGATACAAACTATAACGACCCATACTTTACATACATTGTTACTACTTCAAAATTGAAGCACACTTATTAAAACATATGACAAAACCACAAAGGACCGTATAGGTATAGTGTCTTTAGAAACTGGGAAACATAAACAACTGGTTCATAAATCTTCTACAGTGTCTCCCATTTATTTCATCATATCTAGGGTCCCTTTTAGCATATTCTACTTAATATCCATCTTCCTGACCTGGGGAAAAGAAAACATAAAAGGGTGAGCTCAAATGCTCAGCAAGGGCAAATAAAGGAAATAAAAATCATATCATATCCTTTTGAAAATCAAAACCTGCAAAAGAGATCATAATATCTTAACATGAAATAAATCATAGAAGTGAAAATGAGATCCCCATAATCATAACATAAAAATTGAAACTTTGTGGCATGCACACATAATCATGGAAAATCATTTCTTGTTAGTCATGACTCATTGCCAAGACTATCTTAGTGGACAAAGTCCCTTTCTGAACCGAGTTCACTCCTCGTTTCAGTCCTGTATCACTGAACCGAAATAACCTTCCGTTCCAGCCATGTCTATCTCATGAGATATAAAATCTTTACCCAATGCATTGGAGGGAGATATAGGTCCCACCCATCTTATAATGAATCCTTTTTTATGTGTGCCACATAATCATAAAACATACATCATCGCATAACACATATAACAAAAATGGGATTCTTGAAACATCATGACATCATAAATCAATTCATATATGATAAAGGAATTCATAAACATAATTCCATCACAACATAGTCAAACCAATGTAAAAATATGGATAGAAACAGAACCCTTTATTATCTTAGATGGAAAATAATTTTGATAAAACACTTGAATTGAATTCTTGAGGAAAATATCCTTTCTTCTTCAAAAACATTTTTCCTTTCATAACATGTCATACAACTTTAAAATAAAAGAAGTTGATTAAAAATAAACTTGAAAACTTGTAAAGGAAGCTTCTTTGAAGTAATGTTTTAAAATTCCATTCATGCCGTATAAGTTAAAAAAAACATTCTTCGTACTTTTGTCGGAAAAGTCAAAAAGTACCTCGTACGGAAAAACGACAAAAGATTCCTTTCATATTCTTTACTAAAAACTCACCTAAGGGTAAAATTGGATTTTAAACTATTTCAAGTGGATGGAAACAATATTAAATATTGAGGGAACATGGATGTGGATGATAAAATACACCCCAGTAAATACTTACGAATAAACAATCTCGGATAAAAATGAGATTGTGATATTTCCCTTACCTTAGGTCCGATTTGCTTTGTTCGTGTCCGAAGCTCCTGTATAATGGTTTAAATAATGTTATTGACTTATTCCAGAATCATACATATTGATATGAGATCATATATTGTCATATTATTAGCTTCTTGTTAGTAATATTTCATTGTTACTTGTTACTCGGGTCTTTATAACTTTTTGTTCTTATGCGTGTTTTGTCGAATAAATTCTTATTCTTATCTTTAGGTTATAGATAATTCATTTCCAGAATGGTATTAGTGTAGTATATACCATATTCATTCATTCAATTCATTTATATAATCATTATGAAATGAAGATCATGTAGAACGAGTCGCATCACATCGTGGAGACGGTATTCCGTACGTACGCACGAGTGATGATATCGTTCCTATGATCGTGGAATTGTATTGGAGTATATATATATATTATTTCAGTATCAATATTACTTAATAATAATCATATATAGTTACTGATTACACCATTATACCCATCCTTGTAAGGTGATGGTGGAAAATAGATTACACCACGGCGTGGAGACGGTATTCCGTACGTACGCACGCGCGGTGATTTCATTTTTCCGTAGGATGGATAGAAGGTGAATTAGGGTTGTTTCATATTTATAATAACATATCAGTATGTAAGTAATACTGATGTTATTACTTTATCATGAAACAACTAAAGAAGAAGAAGTTGAAGAAGAATGAAATTGAAAAGATCGGTAATGGATATTACCTCTTCTTTGGATCGCCTTTTTGAGTCCTCCACTTAAGGAACTAAGATTGGTCTTTGGAGAAGACCAGGACCTCTAGGATTACTCTAGGGAAGTGGGGAAGGGAAAATGGCAGGGGTTGGCCGAGCTTGAGTGCTCAAATTGGTGTGAGGAGGAGGGGGAGGAGGTTCCCTTTTATAAGGGAGGAGAGGGGCACCTTAGGAATATCTCAAAATATTATTTTATATTAAAGTCAAAATCGGTTTATAATGGTTCCAAAGGGTCTTATTTCGAAGCTAAAGTGGGGATGGGTCGAAATCCTATCAACCAATAGAATTTAGACAAGTTTAGGATATTATTTTAACCTTATCAATTAAATTTAACTCTAAGTTAAATAATTTAACTTTTACCGTGTCTTTTTGTTTTCTTTCACTATATGGTTAATACACTTACTATAACATGCCAAACGAACCCCAAATTGTTTATTATTAATATAAATATCCTTATCTATGTCATTTGGCCGAACCTTAGATTTTTAGGAATAAAATAACAATTAATAATATAATATTTGATTTAAAAACTATTTTGTGTCAATTTTGACACTATTTGATATATGATTTTTGTGAAAGTCATAACAGAATTATATGTTCGAACCAAGTTGATTAAATCAATACTAATATACCATAGTAACCTAGAAAATTAGTGTAATTCATAAAAAGTCTCAAATTACATTTATTTTGGTGTTTATAACATCAATTATGTCAATATTTCATTAATAAGATAATTACTGCATCATCATTATGTCATAAATAAATTAAATTATTTAATGTCTAAAAATTACAAATAAAATATCATCATGTAGGAAATCTTTTTCTCTTTCTAATGAATATTTATAATTGAATTTATCTTATGTATAACCCCATATTAAAAATGATTTACTTATTAAACTTTGATTTTAACTATTTTAACCCTTCTTTAAATAAATTAATAATAAATGTCCTAATCTAATCCAAGTGGGCCTAAATGGTCATATTTTATTCCTATGTTTGTTTTTGGTCGAATTACACTTGTCCAATAGAATTAGGACATGTGTTAGGGTAATATTAATATCATATTTACCCTTAGTTACCCTATTTACTATTAACCGCGGTAAAAATCGTAAAAAGTTACTATTCACCAAAAAATTATTTTCATCTCATTGAACCACATTTTAGTCCTTGATATTAACCGTGTCTCTCGGATTTTCGAAATTCCATTCACAGAAGCGGTAAAATTATGTTTTATGCAAAATTCGGTTTTTAACCTACCACTTAGTGGTTTCACTATTCATCAAAAATTGAAAGTTTTCAGAAAAATACAAAAATTTCACCCTAGGCTAATTTCGATATTCTAAGTCCAAAAATGAAGTCCATTTTGAAAAATAAAATTTATAAAATTTCAAAAAGTGGTTATTACTATTCATAACGGCTAGTTTTAATAGCATATTGTTGTTTAGTGAAACTCGGTATTGCGTACGACGCAAGCTATCGAGGAAGGTCGCGATTGCGTGTAAAGCAAGCCAAGAAAGTGTTGTGTAGAAAAAGATTCCTTTGATGATTTATATAACATAAAAGTCTCGGGTGTTACAGGAACCCTCTGTGTGGTCAGAAGACCAAGGAGCAAGAGATCTCATCTTTTGCTGTAACCCATTATGGTGGTCCTCACCATGATTTTGAATTTCGCTGTGAATGTCCTCTCCGCAGTAGTGATGCACATTGCCCGGAAAATGCTCCAGTGGACAATGTAGTGCTGAGAAAGCCCTCTTATCTTGAGGCACTTGCAAATGAAAAACAGGTCATGTCTGAAGCTTCATCGCTAGCAGGTGAAATACATTTTCAATCAGAAGATAGCCCAGGGTGTAGGTCATTCTCCGAACCACCCCTAAGTCATGCATATTCTAGTTTGATCAATGATTTCTCTACCAATCCTTTTGAATCCAATGAAGCAACAAGGAAACACCAACTCTGGTCAAATTAGGTAGACGAATCTTCATCAAATGATAAAGAAGAAATGTTGAATATGAGAAAACAACTGGCGAAAGCTGAAGTTCCAGTCATGTTTTGGCCTTTGGCTAACTCTCAGTATAATATTCCCTGAAATGTTGATGGATGATGAAATTTATGATATTCGTCTCAACATATGGAAAACTCTTTGTCAGTTGAAAAAGAATGTATTATCTTATGATGAATATGAAAATCATCTTAAGATAATAGAAGGGTTACAACGTCAGATTGATTTGGCATCTCTATCAGTCTCTCGATATCCGAAGGCTGAAAAGCACCAGAGAGCCCTTCAACGTTCATGCCTTGGCACACTAAGAAGATTGAGTCTGTTAATTGCCAATTCCCAATCTGGTATTCATGTCAGAGGATGGGGTGTTCATGGAGCACTGCATTTCATGGTGCTCTCCAGTCAGCAAAGCCCACCAAAAATGGTCTCATGCAATGTTATTGCCCATGGCCGGCCACAGTCAATGGGCTTTGTTTGTAATCAAAAGCTTTCCCAAGAACAAGATTCAACTAGTTTCTCTCAAAATCAAGAATACAGAGAACAAGTTGTAGAATTACTCTTACATCAAGCAAACGAGAATATTGAACATGCCTCTCGTTTGGAGCAAGCACATCACCAAATGACAGAAGTGTCGGAAATCATCTAATGGTCTGTTGAACCAGGTGATAAAAGCGGATACAGATTAATGCATCCAGATAATTTCCAGAAAATGGTTCTCAAGATCAAGAGGGCTTTCTAGAAAGTCTCAGACATAGCATGTCAAGAACCACCCTAGTTCGCCAGACTAGGGACTATTTTAAACCAACCCTCAGAATCAACAAAAAGGTTTCAAGGAGTTGAGCGAGAACAGCAGGAACAACCCCAGTCCACTGGACTAGTAACTTTTTAAAATCATCAATCCCCTCCTCAGAGAAAGTCGGTCTTTTCTCAATTGGGGAAGAAACCTCAAGAGGAACCAAGAGACAAATTTTCAGGAGATTCACTCCAAATTACAGTTCGTCAAGAAGTTCCTGATGGATCGAATCAACAAAAGGAAATGTCTCATCACAGAAATGATGATAGAAGGGATGCGATGAGTTATGCATCAATCAATGTCATCAATGTTGTTGTTGCTGATCCAGAAAATGAGGCTCACTCAGGGGACTCAGATGAAGAGGTTCCTGCTCAAGAAGATGTACGCACTGGCACAAATGAAGAAGGTGTGCGTACAAGAAGTCAAAGGATTACTCTGAACCTAGGTAATCCTTCAAATAACCCAATTCCCCCTCTCCGAAAAGGATCCAAAAAAGGGAAGGGAAAGAACCAGGTTACATATCCTTCCTCTGGAGAAGGTCAATCGCTCTCACTAGGGCAGAGGTTTTCATAACCGGAGGATGAAATGAAAGAATTAAGAAGGTTGAATGCAGAACTACTTCAGAGTAGTCTTCTTTTTAAGCATGCTAGAGTCAGTCAGCCAAAGAAATTTGTTCCAGCTACTGAGATGGATCAAGAATATCCTCCTCTATCAGTACACCCTCATAGGTCTAATCCTATGGGTCTAATGCAACAACAGTTGGCAGTGCTACCATCAGTTGCAGCACCAATCGCCACATCTGTCCAAGCTCCATTCATTGCACCATACAATTCCAAGTTCAACCGGATGTTTCTCAAAATTTAATAACTACTATTGAGTCATTAATAGCTCGGTTAAAAACTATGGAAGGGAAGCGTGCGAAAGTTCAACCAGAAAAGAAAGTTTACCCTGAATTGGTAGATTCAATTTCTCCTCCATCCTGTTTTGGGAACCCTGTATTCCCTATTTTCAATGGATCAGGTGATCCTGAACAACATTTGATTCATTATGTGTCTTGTTGCGATCCTATGATGGGATCTTCGGAGTAGCAAGAAGTAGTGAAACTCAGATGCTTCGTGGGAACCTTTCAAGGACCAGCTTTTGTTTGGTATACAATCTTGCAATCCCGGTCAATTACAGGATGGGAGGATCTTCGCCAAAAATTCCTCCTTCAATTCAGCTCAACATTTCCAAAGACAACAGTTTTCGATCTTAAAAATTATAAGCAAAGGAAAATGAAAGAGTCCTTGATTTCATTGCCCGATTGATGGGATTAACATATTCCATGAGTTTCGCACTCCCTTAAGAATAATTGTTGTCAATCGGTGTGGCAAATTTGCGTGACGAATTACGCATGCCATTAATCCCTGTGAAATACATAGGAGGGTTTCGAGACCATACTTCAATCACTCAGCAGATTGAAGATTCCCTTATACAGGCTAAGGCTAAATCTCGTGTAATTCCATCATCTCCAGGAAAGAGAATGGGTAAAGCAGAAACTGCTACAGTTATGCTTAAACAAGCACCTATACTTATTTCTACCTCAAAACCTTCATCTTTTCAAAGGGTTCCACCTTCTGAGCGCCAACAACAAAGGTATTTTTGTCCAGATGATCAAAAATATCAAAGACGAAAACAATTTGGGGATCTGAAGAGCAAAACATATTCTTTCCGAAATGAACAAGTTCCTGGTTATTTCATTTCGGCTCTGGAAAACAATTTGGTTCAATTTCCAATACCCAAGAGGCCAAATCAGAAAAGAGATGTAGAACGTCCTAATTATTGTCCTTTTCATCAAATATTGGGGCATCCCATCCAGGAGTGTTTTTTCCTCAAAGACCTCCTACAAAAGATGGTCGACTCGGGACAATTCACATTGAAAGGCTCCTCAGCCCAGGTAGCATGTGTCACTGCTATAGTTTCTAGAAGAGGAAGACGAATTGCAGGAAGTCAAAAGCAAAAATGCACAAAAGTATGATGATTGGATGGTTAGAAAGACAATCAATCGAACTCATGCTATTTTTCGAACACAATTAAGGAAACCAATTGTGTCTTCTTCCATGAATGTTGCGGCAAAACCCTCTTCGTCAGAGGAAAAGTCGTCAAAGAAACGACAGGATTCAAAGAAAGAAAAAGAATCAGAAGAAGATGAGTATGTGTCAAAGCCTAAGTTTTCTCTGACTTTGGCGGACTTCATGCCATCTACTTCAACGCCACGGGCACCGCCCCACCAAACAGCACAGCCTAAATAGGCTAATCAGGCAGAGTCTTCATCAGACGAAGAGATAATCATTGGTTCTGTTAATATGTTTCAATTAACAGATCCATATGCCAGATTTTTTAAGAAGTATTTTGTATAAACTACAAAGTACCTCCATCGTCCTAACTACATGACGCTAAACTATACCGAAAGTCCTTTATACGTCCTACATGACATTAAACTGTATTTATTTCCTGCTACATGACACTAAACTGTGCAGTACCAATAGTCCTAACTGCAAGACTTTAAAATGCATAGTCCCTTTATACATCCTACATGACATTAAACTGTACTTTGTACCTGCAACATGACACTAAAATGTGAGGCAACAATTTTTCCTACATGACATTAAACTGTAACTTGTCCCCGCAACATGACACTAAACTGTGCAGCACCGGTTCATCCTTGTTATATGGCGTTAAACTATACAGCAACGGTCCAAGAATATGACCCTAAACTATTTGCACATACGTCCAACATGACGTTAAACTGTGTCACCTTCATTGTCCCTGCAACATGACACTAAACTGTGCGGCACCAATTCGTCCTACATGACATTAAACTATACTTTGTCCCCACAACATGACACTAAACCGTGCGGCACCAGTTCGTCCTTTCTATATGACGTTAAACTATACAGCAACGGTCCAAGCATATGACCCTAAACTATTTGAACATACGTCCAAAATGATGTTAAACTGTGTCACCTTCATCGTCCTAGCTACATGACGCAAAACTGTACAAAAGTCCTTACATTCATCCTACGTGACATTAAATTGTACTTTGTCCCTACAACATGAAACTAAACTGTGCGGCACCAATTCGTCTTTGCTATAAGACGTTAAACTATACAACAACGGTCTATACATATGACCTTAAACTATTTTTACTTTCGTCCCACATGACGTTAAACTATGAAAAAGTTCCCTAAATGGTCTAGTATGACCTTAAACTGCAAATAGGTCATGTATGACCTTAAACTGCATCATCAACGGTCCATGCATATGATCCTAAACTATTTGCAAGTCCCTTACATCCAGCAAGACGTCAAACTGTGACGTCCTAACTACATGACGCTAAACTGTGTAAAATTCCCTTACATCTGGAAAGATGTTAAACTACATAATCATCAAATGTCATGTATGACCTTAAACTACACCACCGTCCAGCATGACATTAAACTGCACCATCCACAGTCCATGCATATAACCTTAAACTATTCGCACTTTCGTCCAACATGACGCTAAACTGTATCATCCCTTTTTCGTCCAACATGACGTTAAACTGTGAAAAAAATCCCCAATGCATCCAACATGACATTAAAATGGTGCACTCTTTTGTCCTCACTGCATGACATTAAACTGCACATTCCCCCCCTTTCGTCCAACATGAGGTTAAACTCTATTGTCCCCATTGTCCTAACTACATGATGCTAAACTATACAGAATGTTCGTGATATGTCCTACATGACATTAAACTGTATTTTTTCCCTGCTACATGACAATAAACTGTGCAGCACCAATAGTCCTAACTGCAAGACTTTAAACTGCATAGTCCCTTTATATGTCCTACATGACATTAAACTGTGCATCGTTAATGTTGTTGTTACCTATTGCTTCTCACATCGAGTATGACTCACGTGAGCTTAGAGAAAACCTCAACCATAACACTCTCTCTGGGACGCTAACCATGTGTAAGTCTTAACTTCATTTTTTAGGTCATTGTCCCCAAGAACAAATTGATCATTAGTTCATTATATAATTGAACTACATGGACTTTGATCCTTGCCTTCTAGGCTAGGTATGTAGGCAACCTCCCAAGGTTCAAGCCCAAAACCAATCTCTTCACGTCGGTTCATCTATATCTCATACGATGATAATTCGTGAAACCGCCCATAGAATCAATATATTTACATTGGTTCACTTTCGTCCTTGTTATATGAAGTTAAACTACACAACACTTTTGTCCAGTATGACAATAAACTAAAAATTTATTTGATACCCTCACCTAATAGGGAACCATTATTTTCATTGATTTTTTCAATAATGTTTCATTTCAAAGACTACGTACATACATGGCAACGCCCAAACCTGTTATCTTGGGTTAAACCATCATTGTACTAAAGTACCCTTTCACCCTTCACGTGTACGAACCAAATTTGTACAAAGGGTAGTTCTAGAACTACATGGGGTTGATTCCCATCCCTATGGGATACATAGGAACATTCGAGTGTCCCCCGAATCCAGTCCCAAGTCTTTGGGCCTAACCCCAAATTCCACTTTCAGTCCCTTGGCTGAAAAGTCCCCATGAAAACACACACTATGTATTTCTTACAATGGTCTAATCTCAATGACCCTAAACTAAGATCTCTAATCCTTTTTCCCACACGACGTTAAATTGTAGTTTAAGAACTACGTATGGCTTGATTCTCATCCTCATGGGATACGTAGTGAAGTCCAACATTTCAATTCAGGACCCAGCCACAACATGATTATGGTTAGCATTGATCTGTGTATCTCTGTATACAATGATCAATATCCATATTTATGTGTCATAATCCTAACCTTAAATATTTTCAGATCCTCATTACCCTTTTCATGACTTCTAGCCACAAAAATGTCAAACTTCTGAGAGTTCTTTTGCCTGACTATCCAGCACGTGCCCATAGGCGGCCTTGCATAAACAGTCTACATAACAGACTTGTTAGCCAAAAGATACTATTATTTGACTATGCAGCCAATGCCCTTAGGTGGCCCTGCATATTTCAACCCCCTAACACGTTAGTCAGATAGTGTTAACTTCATTCTTGGGAAGAATGCCTCTTTTGTCTTTATTTTTCTTAAATGATATTATGTAGGGATCCGCAAAAAATAGCCATCCTTAACATATTTTTCCCATATCCTTTTTTTCATGATCTGAAAGTATTCAAGTCTATGGTTTATATTCTTCTTCCCTACATTTGGATCAGACCTTCGTAGGAGTGATATTCATCCAGTCCTTCGATAATCTTGTTTGTAAATATTTTCTCCATATTCAAGTACCTCTTTCCATACATCAAACTTTATACTTGGGAAGATTTGAATCTACATAAACATTCACTGGCTTTTAGCACTAGGAAAGTAAATTTCTGAGAGTTCTTTTTCCTGACTATTCAGCACATGCCCATAGGTGGCCTTGCATAAACAGTCTACATAACAGACTTGTTAGCCAAAAGATACTATTTTATTTAACTATGTATCAAATGCCCTTAGGTGGCCCTGCATAATCAACCCCCTAACGGGTTTGTTAAATAATGGTAACTTCATTCTTTGAAACTACGTCTTTTAATTCCTTTTATATCTTTTTCATTTCATTCCTCAGATTCAAATATTCTTAAGTCATAGCTTACATATTTTCCTTCATACATGAGTATGGTAATATGTTTTCAGATGAATTTTCAAGGAATTGAGTCAATTCTAATCCATTTCGGTCAAAGCTATTTCGAACATAAACATTAGCCTTTGTTTGTCTGACGTGCATGACTTTAAACTTCCCACAAAATACAGGGGAACTTTGAATAAAATTCAAGTTCCCAACTCACTAAACATACATTTTTGTATGATTTTAGGTAACATTGAGCAATTAAAAGGTTAAAAGTTTGTAGGGTTATTTACATTAATCCTAGTAAAAATCAAACTATGCTTACTAGGACCATTGGCTTAGGACAAATCTAAAGCATGTAGAAAAAGAGAATGCAGGTACAAATGAGTGAAGGTGAAAGTGTTTTTCATTGATGCATACAAGTTAGAAGGGCATCCATAGACTGGAGTCTCTTCTCTTTCTTCACAGGGATTTTGACTTGCGCGCTGCCCTCTGCGCCATCAAGACTTGCGCACCACCTTTTCTTTGGATGTCTTCGATTTCCTCAGAGTCAAATCCTCATTTCTTTCGGATCCAACTCCGAGGGGGGACTTTTGTTGACGCTATTTTCCATCACAGAGTCTAAAGACTGAAAAAGGGAAATACCTTAGTCCAAATTGATTCATCCTTTGAAGAAAATGTCAAAAATAGACAAAGGGATGAACAAGGAGTATATTTCCCATAAGTCGTGCAATTTTCCCCATAGTCGTGCAAGTCCACCTGCGCGACGCATTATGGTCACACAAGTGACTTGCGCGACCTAAGTGGTAACCGCCCAGGGTCTTCTCCTACTTATAAATAGACCTTATGGACCCCCCCATTCAGAGAGTATTTTTTCCAGAAACCCAGATTTGAGCTCCCGGCGCCCTAGTCTCTTCTCAAAGCTTCATGAACACTTCTAATGTAATTTCTTACCTATAATGGAAGATCTAAAGAGGGGGATGAATGCCTAAGTGTTTAAACTCATCAACAATTGCGCGCCTAGGTGGCCAGCCCTTAAGGGAAATGGCCACACTTGTGCGCCGCCTTACTCCTTCAATAGAAACTGTGCGCCCCTCTCCTGGAAGAAACTCAAAAGGATTCTAAAGGCATTATCCTAAAGTCGCTCAAGTATTACCCTGATGGTTAACCATCGCGCAAGTACACTATGTGTCGAGCAGGACCTACGTGACTCAGACCTGTGCGACCAGGACATGCGCACCCACGCAGTACCTGCGCCCCTTCCAGGACTTGCAGGTCCCTGCCTTTTTGGGTGCCTTTCTTGCCCATTTTCACCCCTCTTAATCCATTACACCTTTCATATTCATGATTCAGTCTTCAAGACACTCTTCAAAGCCATTTATGGCATGATTTCTTGATTTGACTTCCTTATCGGAAAGCAATTCTGTGGAATATCTCTAAAAACCTAGTGATTTACATATCTTTATGTCACTAAATATTGAGAGTTAATTCATTCAAACTCATCCTTTAAGATGAGAGAATCCTTAACCTGGGTCTCCTTTTCAGGAATAATCCCCAGTCATAAGTCCTTTAATTTGGGCATCCTCTTAGGAGTAAGCCCCAGATCCCCTAACCTGGGTGTCTTTTTCAAGAGTAAGCCCCAGTCTCAAATATGGGAATCTACATTAGAAGTAAGCCCCAATTCATAATGTTCCAAAATCTGGGAAACCTCTTTAGGAGTAAGCCCCAAGTCTCTCAATTTTTGGATATCTTATTTAGGAGTAATCCCCATATCTCTTAATCTGGGCCTCCTTTTTTGGACTAATCCCCAGTCTCAAATATGGGCATCCTCATCAGGAGTAAGCCCCAGTCCCATAATTTGGGCATCCTCCTCAAGAGTAAGCCGCAAACCATAATTCCCTTAACCTGGGCCTCCATTTCCGGAGCAAGCCCCAGTCTCAAATCTGGGCATCCTCCTCAGGAGTAAGCTCCAGTCTTAATTTCTCTTAACCAGTCCTAATTTACCTTTTATCTGGGATTCCTTTTCAGGAGTAAAACCCAATCATAAGTCCTCTCAAAATTTGGGCCTCTTTTTCAGGAGTAATCCCCAAGTTAGAGTATTCAAAATCTCCATAAAGCACATATACCTTTATGGACCATGTTCCTGGATTTATTCCTTAAAGTGAATCCTAACCTTCATTTATCTGGGCAGTCATACATATATAAGCCCCACATTATTTCATATGATTGTATATTTCATGGCACAATTTTCTAATTTTTACCAATACCTCTTATTTCTCACACCGAGCATGACTCACGTGAGCTTATAGTGTAAAAGTAATTGTGACATCCTTCGTTGAGCCATCAATCATAAACATCATACTACCTTACTCGAACTACGTGGGTTCTAATTCCTTTTCTAAACAAAGGATACGTAGGTAGCCCATCTACGGGTTCGATCCCAACTCTAAAATAATCAATGTCCTTCTAAATGACAATAAACATCAAGTGCCCCACTGAGTGGCTTTAAAACCAGTATGGTAATCATAATGACCAAGAGACTTCTATATAAATGTGTCAAAGGGTACCATTGACCAAGAATCTCTAATAAATATAGATGATTCTTTATCGATGAAGAACCTCGAATACATACAAAAGATTCTCTAAATTTCCTACATATTTAATCATTTATTGTCAGATCTGAAGGGAAGCTCATTTTTTACTTGGTAATGTAATAAGGATTCACGAACATAACTTAAATCTATAAAGAGAGTCCCGGAGTAGACAATAATTCCCCCTTAAAAAGGTGTGATGAGTCCGACCTCCCATCCTATAAACCAATGCAAATTCCTAAGCCTCATCAGTCCACAAACTAATGAGCACCTACATTTGGAAAGTAGGTCTTAATGGATGTGGAATCATTGGATGTTTCTGTTTCTATGAACAAACTCGTTAGAAACCGATCAGAATGTTTGAACCTCCCATCAAGGCGGTCATCCCCGGATTCCGAGGGAAACAATAGCTTATGTATAACGGTATATTAAAAATGTTTTAGTTATTAAACTTAGATTTTAAATCTTTTAAATCTTCTTTAAATAAAATAATAATATATGTCATAATCTAATCCAAGTGGACCAAAGAGGTTCATATTTTATTTGTAAGGTTTTTTTGGTCAATTATACTTATCCAATATAAGTAGGACATGTGTTAGGGTAATAATAATATCATTTTTACCCTTAATTACCCTATTTACTTTTAACCGTGGTAAATAAAAATAAAAAGCAACTATTCACCAAAAATTATTTTTATCTTATTGAACCACATTTTACTCCATGATATTAACCGTGTGTCTTGGATTTTTGAAAATCAACTCATAGAAGCGGTAAAATTAAGTTTTATGTAAATTTGAAAATTCCCCTAGGAGGTGGGTAAAAGAGGGTAAAAAGTTCAATAAACATTATATATATATAATTATTATAAAAAAACTCCAATTAATTACATTGAACATATATAGGTATTATGTATATATTTTGACCTAAAATAAATTTAAATAAAAAATGATTATTGAAATAAAAAGTCGGTTTTAACCAATAAGTCAGTGTTTTCACTATTAATCAAAAATTGAATGTTTTTAGAAAAATACCAAAAAATTACCCTAGGCTAATTTCGATATTCTGAATCAAAAAGAAAAGTCCATTTTGAATGATAATATTTTGAAAAAATCAAAAGGTGGGTATTACTATTCTTAACTACTAGTTTATATAATATTTTCTTAACATATCGTTGTTTAGTTAAACTTAGTATTGTGTACAACACACACTATCGAGGAAGGTCGTGATTGCGTGTAATGCAAGCCAAGTTCGGGTTTCATGTAGTGCATGATTCCTTTGTTGTTTCATATAACAGAATCCAACCATATTTCATTTATATGTTGAATATATATATATATATACACTCAATGTTGTGTAGAATAACTTCTGTCAAATGAACTTGAAATTGTGTATAACATGATCCAAGAATAGTGTTGCATATACTGCAAGCTAATATGGTGTTGCGTATAGCGCATGATAAATTTGGTGTGGCATACAACACAAGACATCAAATAAATTAAAAAGAATACTTCTCAGAAAATCCTGGGGTGTTACAGGGGAGGTGTAAAACCAGCATGAATGTGGGCATACTGGGTTCGCAAGACCTATGTATAATTTAATGATGACTTGAAAGGAATCCAGATTTATGATGATATCTTTTTAGGTAAATCTTATGTGTATAGGAATGATGATTTTTTTGTACTTTGTTAATATGATGGAGTCTAGAGACTAATTCGTTCCATTTCACAAATGGATAATTAGGCATTAGATTGTGGGATGTTTTCAAGATTTATGGAGCCCCAACCCTTGGAGAAATGTATTATGAGTTTATTCCACCATTGGTGACATGGAATGACTCGTAGATCCCAATAGTATTGGTTCATGATTTAGTGAAAATATTTAACAAACACTATAAAATGACCACCATGATGTCTTTCACCATGAGAAATATTCATCCAGAGGATTGGATGGAAATATTTTTGAAAAAGAAGAAAGAATAGGTTCCCACTTACACCCGTCTAACTAGCTTTCCCAGGGAATAAAAGAGTGGTAACCCGGTCACCATTTTTCTAACATCAGAGAAAGAATAAATTCACAAATGGGGATATGATTTCAATCGTAAAAATCCTACAATGACACGTCTTTCAGTTTTCGTGGCCATGTGACTCAACGTGTATTTGTTACCAGTCTGAGACTCTGAAGGGGGTGTGAGGCCCGAATCTATTGTTATTACGGCCATGCTGGCTGAGAAATGGATGGTATGGTTGGTCACTCCTATTTTGGCCATGATTTATAGGATCATGATGCATATTTATAGAGGGAAGTCTCCTTTGAGAATAGCAGGACTGTTCCAGATGTTATGGGGGTGGATTACTACTCACTAGAGATCTTATATTGTACAAAGAAGAGTACAAGTTTTTGGATGTTCCCTCTGATCATCTGTTTAGGGTTTCTCTAGAATCTCACCCATGCCTCTGAATGATTATAAAATCTAGTCTAGATTGATCATGCATAATGGGTTCTATATCCGTCCTAATGGGAATCTGCCTATGGGGAAATTCGTTGATAGAGGCATGACCAATTTATAGTTGAGGGAATACATGCTAGCATACCGAGATGGCATGTTGGCAACCAGATTTGATAGAGAAATCATATTTGAATCCTATGCTACCTATATATTTGTGTGTGAATTGAAATGTCTGCAAAAGAAATATTGTATCATGTCTGGTGCATGTCATATTAGAGAATCATCTGATGGTCGCCCGACAGTTTTGGTTGTTTTCGTCTTTGGAGAAGACTCGGGAGTATTTAATTTACCTTCTGCTGATATAGTAAGCAGATTGACTATCTCGTATGCCAAAAATTGGGTATCATCATACCATGAATGGGGTATTATATACTTATTTCCCTCGATTGGGGGTGAAGATAAGTAGTAAGAGAGAGCCCCTTTGTTTGGAAGGCAGTTGATCATCATCTGGGGCCAACTCATAAGAGTTAGAAGGTGATGGTGAAGACGCATAAAATTCATTGAAGAGACCTTGTGATAGATATACCCCCGACTAGAGATTAGAGATCTACCCCAATAATCCATACCGAAGTTTCATCGAGACGATCAAGTCACAAACATTCCAAAGTGTGGAATGTTCCATTTTCTTATCCCCCATTAGTGAATGTTGGAGGTTGGATGAAACATAAATCCACGGAAATAAAATACTCTTCATAACACTCTAACTTACACAAATAATATATTTTACCAGAGGTTGTTCAAATATGGAAACATTTAAACTATGATGTTGAAAACATGTGGTAGGATTTGCATGAAGGACTGCATATTCCTTGAGTAGGGGACTCATGGGCTTTTTCTAACATTGTTTTTAAGGGTAATCCCAATGTGGTAGGGACCTACATTCTAGAGCTAGGAATGATCATATATGAAACTAATGAATCCATTAGCACCACAAAGCAGGTGAAGGAATTGATAGATCATGGTACCACTGAAGGGATTAGTCCTTCATTTGATTAATAATAGCATGACATCGTGGATTCTAAGGATGTATGCTTCATTTTTCACACATTCACATCTACTTTGCAATTTAAATTTAATTCAAAGCATTTTTACTCTAGGTAAATATCGTCTTAATGTAAAGATACTTAATGGAATAACAACTAATGTCCCCTTACCATGATATAGCACTCGAGGCACAACTCTTGGTGCTTTCAGATCTCCGCCTGAATTGGGATAATTATATTTGGGCCAATAGGTCATAGAGGATGAAATAATAGGATATTTCAATCACAATTACATGTATTTGGAGATGACGATAAAAGAACTTATATGAAGGTGAATAAAAAAAGCACCGAAGTATGAGAGAGATGGTTAAGTGCTTTTTTGTAGTCGTAAGCCTCCCTGATAATCCTAAATTTTAGTCTTTATTCTTGAAAAACGATTAAACATATTTGGAATAAAAGGGGATTATTCTATTTCTTTTTTTAAAGAAACTACTGATAAGATTCAAGGAACAATGTATGATTCTACTAGACAGATACAAATTCCTGCAAATTCGGTGGTTCCTAAAGAGGCATTGAAGCCAAAGTAATCCACATATGTTCATAGCACTTCTCTCATTCCTGGTACTAGATGAAAGAGGGCTTCTGGTAAATCTAAAATTCTTTATATGATGTAAAATGTAACAACAATTAACTTCCATCCTATGATACATTAAGTTCATCACATGCATCGGAACATCTGACAATGACTGATACTGACCCCACAACTATTGTTGAGGAAGCTATTCGGGGTCAATTCTTTTAGAATGAATGTTGCGAAGAAAAGAGGTCGAATGATCCCAAGGGTGAGACTAGCATGGGATCTGTGATATCCTGGGATGAAATAGTGAACCATGGAATTTCTTTTGAAGAAGTATTATAACATGGTAATATACCTAATTCATTGGGTGATTTTCTAGTTCCTTTTACAGATTCAACGTGAAGTGACTTTTCATTATTCATACTGTTAATCCTATTTTGATTAAATAACTTACCATGGATGGTTGAAAGATGCAGTTCCCTTTAAAAAACTGTTTCTACACCGATACATAAAAGAATTATGGATGTTAATATCAATCCCCTCATTTTGATGACATTGGATCAGGAGAATCATGAGAAAGAAAATCTTACTGAGATTCATTCTGTAGATCTGGACCCAATTAAAGATAACACTCCCCACATGGAAACATCAAACATAAATGTTGAAATTGTGAATATTGGGAAGAAGACTTCCCTTGATGATGACATACTATTAGGTAAGAGATACTGATATTCTGATTGAACTCACTTTATTTATCACTTTATGTTAATCATAACCATAAATTTTCCTTTTAAATTTACTATATCAGACTATCAACATCAATATCTAGGTCTTGAAGTAAAACCTCTAAATCACCTCAAACAGTACTAGATGGTGAGGAAACCATTTTTCAAGAATGAGCAGATCATATAACTTCTTTTAGTGCATTAATCCCAAAATACAACCCTCCTTATTAATGTGATTCTGAATCAGACAAGGAACTGCAAAAGCCTATGCATCTTGCATTTCTCAAAGAATGGCCTAATATATGGATTATATTATTTGAGATTCCCTTTAGGAAAGTCCTTCATGAATTCCATGAATCTCATCTATATTTATCATAATATGATTTTTCTATTTTAAATACCGTGAAATTCATACTGCGGTGAAAGAGATTATTTGAAGGAGGGATCAAGAGAAAGAGCTTCGACAAGACTTGATAAAAGAAAAACTGTTAATAAAAACTAATTAATTCCAAACCGTGTTATCCCGAGGTGAGGCTAATTATACTAAAATGTTGATGGAACTGAAGTAGAATATCAAAGAAAAGACAGTTCTGCATATATGACTTCAACTAGAATCCAAAATCATTATAGAGGAGCTTGACCATCTTCATACCTAATTTGTAAAAGATCATAATGATGGTGAAAAATCCCTTGTATATGCTAGATAATCCAATCATCATGTTGAAGAGAACGTGTTTGGTCAAATAATTGAGCTTCAATTAGAACATGATGAGGGTCAAAAGGTTGTTAACCAAAAATGATGAGTTATGTAGAAAACATTTTGAGATTTTTTATAAGGGAGAGTCTCCAATTTTTGAATTCTCCAATGTGAAAAGTTTTTTTAATAAATGAAATTTATTTTTTTTCAATCATATATGTTTTCATTATAGCTAATTATTTTTGTTTTACCTTAGAAATTGGGCATAGTAAGTGTAGTTTGAATTTTTAGGGTTATATAAACATCCCCACAAATAATGTATCATTTGAATTTTGTTAATCCATATTACCTAAATCATTCAAAAATGTACATTTAGTGAGATGAGACTCGTCTTTTGTTTAGAGTACCCTTGGAGGGTTCTCAATCTAGTGACTATCATGTCTCTTGTTGTTGGCTTTTAGAGTCATTCATGTTAGACTATAAAGGTCTAGTATTTATGGTCTAACATCTTGGACCTTAAATTTTGCAATTAGATCCTTAAAAGGACTTAGTGGCTATAAATTTATTTAATATTTTTTAAATATTTCGAAGCATAATCTTTTGAAATGATTTTTATGGTCACTAAATTTAAAACGTGTATCAACATAATGGGAGTATCATCAAGGATTGAAGTTACCGTTATTTGAAAAAATCGTTACAAGTTTTTTGTTTTGTTGGGCCATTTAGGGAACTTCCTATAGAGCCAAATATTGGAACCTTTTGGCTGACAGTCCTAGTATATAGGCATCTTAGGAAAGCCCACTTTAGGGCACATACAACATAGTCCTGAGAAATATCCCTTAAGAATTTATAATTTTTTTATTGATGGATAAAGAAAATAATATTTTAGTAACTCAAGAACATAGTGGGTGGTTTTTTAAATAATGTAATTTTATGAATAAACAGGTTGTTTTATATCGACATATGTCATGAATAGTAAAACCATATATACATAAATTTTCTGTATGAGGAATGGTTAAAATTTATCAGAAATAGAAAATTCTATTATATAACTATGAAATTCTAAGTAATGCAATGAGGACATTATACTGTGATTTTTTAAGTCATGCAGTGAGTAAATTATGTGGTTTTAATTTAAAGTCTTTAGTTCTGACCAATGGTATGAGACTCCACAAAATTCGGGATATATTTTTTGGAAACATACTACCATACTTAGGTAAGGATTGTGAAATTGTAAACTGTGATTTTAGAATTTCTATATCTGATGAATGATATGGACTAAGTTCTAAAGGAATTAGAGTAAGTCTTTTCCTAGAATGAAGGTACTCTTATTTGACAAACCGGTTATGGGGGTGTATTATGTAGGGCCAGCTGGGGCATATACTACATGGCCAAATAGTGGCATATTTCGACTGAAAGGCTCATTGTGTAGGAAACATTTATGCAAGGCCACCTAAGGGCACGTGCATCATAGTCAAACATAAGAGATATTAAGAATTTTTCATTCTATTACTAAAAGATGAAGAATGTTTATAGGGATTTATATTTTCCGAAGCACGAAGTTTGGTTTTTGGAGAAAGGCGCCTGGATATGGAGAGGGAATTTTTATCCTAGATTTCAAAATAATAGGAGGAATATGACTTTCACGATGGTCTGACCAAGACATAGTATTTGTTTTTTCTGTAGTTTTATGTCATACAACTAGGACCAGAAATGGGAATAGTATATGATATGTGGCCATGTGATTCAATGGTTATTTCATGTTTCATTGAACACATGGAAAGGGAAATGTGTAAACCATGGTATTGATAATATTCATATGAAGATAAATATAATTGAAAAAACATACCTAAATGACTGTTTGAAAATATAGATTCTTGTATATTGTCATCAAATATTGAAGAGGACAAGTCAATATACCCCTGAATGAAATTACCATCATTTAAAAAACCATTATGGTGGTTGTATTCTATATGGACAACTAGGTCATATACTGTAGAGAAATATAGTGGCATCTTTTGACCGGCATGCTCATTATGTAGGCAACTTATTCAAGGCCACCTAAGGGAACATGCTGCATTGTCATGAAAAAGATTTCTCATGTATTAGTAACTCGGTCACCAGAAACCATATGAATTACTATGAAGATATAAAAATATTCACGATTAGTAGTGTGAAATATCGATGGGGTTATTTTCAATGCACATAAGAAATATTTGAATCATTATTGGCCATGTGTTTTACGTCCTTCAACAAGATATTAGTCATATGTAAAATGGAGACATTAATTTTTTCCCTTTGAATTGACATTGTGATGTCCAATTTTATGTCATGCTGTGAAGAAATTGATAGCCCCATAAAAATTGATACAACTTATTTATATAAAAAACCATTTTTCACAATTCCCAAGCCCACTAGAGCTAGGCTCGGCGTGAGAAACAAGGAGTATTAAGGGATTCTTTTATTATACAAAGGTGACATAAATAAAGAATATGGGTGTTATATTTCCAAGCTGTTTAACGTCATGCGGTAAGGAAAAAGTTTAACTGATGTGAAAAGAATGAAATATTTTAACAGGACTAAGGGATACACACCATGTGTCAATGTTTGTCTTTTTGGGGGAATGAATTAATCCATACATAGTTTTTTAAACATTCCCTTTACAGGTTTTTTTCTTAAATAAGGAATAAAATGGGGGTTTTTTATTGCAGCTCGGCCTAAGATTTGAGATCTAGGCATCACTAAGTATCTCATTTAGATGAGAATCAGACCATTTGTATTTCATTAAACATTCATTTCTCACACCAATCGAGTTATACATAGGGGACATGGGACATTAATACATTATTGAAGAATGATTAAATTTAAGACATAAGATGGTATGAAAATCCAATTTTGTAAATTAACCCGAATGGCCTGAAGGACGTCATTTTTTTTATTTTTTATTTCCCCCCTTTGAAGGGTTTAGGGGGAAGAAAATGGTATTAAAAAAATTGGTTACAGATGGATCAATTTTTGGAGATCCATTCATCTCTAACTATCTCAAATAGATGAGAATCATGCCACATGTAGTTCTTGAAACATGGACCCTATGCAAATCAGACTCAAACACAGGGATGAAATAGAATATTGTGCCACTAGAGAGTAGAAATGATGTCCATGATTCTTTCTTATGGAAGCTTCTAAAGTCAATTAGAAAATAAATTAGTCTTACATTTTAATGTCATATAACAATGAAAAATGGTGTCCGACAGTTTATTGTCGTACAAAGAGGACAAGGATACTACACATTTTTACATCATGTAGCATGGATTCTTATGGTTGTTATGAAATTTAATTTCTTGCAACAAGGACATTGTAATATGTAGATTTAAGTCTTATAGTAAGGACATTGGATAGACGCAGTTTTCAGTCCTGCAGTGAGAACGTTGTGTGCAACTACACAGAGTATTTCTTCCAGAATCATGCATTAGATGGAGTTTTAATAAGTTCTCCTTCAATTGAGATTAAGTTATAAACTCCATTTGAGTATACATTATTTGTGGAATAAGTTCCTCCCTGCATTGGCTCAATCATTGTAGGTTTTTTTCCTGGTATCATTGGAGTCTTGAGGACCAATACCAATTATCCTATAATAAATTAATGGAGGCAAATATTCTTGTTAAAATATCATGTTATAATATTCTGATAGATTTCTAAATGATGTAAAGTATGTAATCTTCTCTAATCTAATTTTTCTATCTCATTAATCCATTTATCAGGCCTCTCATCTATAGAAAATTGATCACATATTGCAACTCTGAGGGAATGAAATTGCATTTCAATTGGAAGAAGTGCTTATCTTCTGTTCACCAATGAATAAGGGGTCACCATGGAGGTAGTACAGTTAGTAGTCCGATAAGCACATAAAGCAAGAAAAAGTTTATCAGGACAATTTTTTTTATCATTATCTACCATCTTATAGGGTATATTTGTTACGGTCTATTTAAAGCCTTTATATGTCTGTTGGTCACTGTATGATAGTAAGATGAATGGTTGGACTTGATATTATTCCCCAGATATTAATTTTTACCTCAACATAAAAAAAATGGTACCATTAACCCTTAATATACTACGAGAGATACCAAATATAGTGATAATGTTAGTATTGATAAAACTAAAAATTGTTTTGTCTCCAACTTATTTGAGAGGAATTGTCTCTTCCCATTTATAAAAAAGTCTCTATCAGTAAGAATATAACTGAAATACTTAGCCTCAGTTGGAGGATGAGGTCCTACTACAACCATTCCCCATGTGGAAAATGGTCATGAGTATTTAGTAGTATGTAGAAACTATGGGTTTTGATGAATGGAGTTTGCATTAATTTGGTAGGGATGAAATTTCATAGTGTAATATATTTAATCATATGTCATTGAAGGCCAAAAGAAATTAAAGCCTTTAGATTTGATTAGAAATCATATGCCCAGACTGGTGAACACCAAAAAGTCCTAAATGTACTTCTTTTATGACAGCTACAATTTATTCTCCATCAATACATCTCAAGTTGATTCTATAAAATCCTTGTTTTTGATGATCTTCTGGTGATCTTTACTATTATAAAGAGTAAAATTTTCTGATTTCTATCAGATCTATTCCTTTTCATCCCTATATAGTGGAAGTACTCTGCTTTGAATATATTCCTTGATGGGTGTGAAGCATCCTTTGGAATAACAATACTGTTAAAAAATAAGTCTAATTTAATTAATTTCCTCTATTATGGTTTGATCAAAAGGTGAGACCATGTGAAAATGATCTATGCTGATGATTTTCTCATCCTGATTTGGATATTACAAGGCTGTAGTTTCATTACCTTGTTCATCATCTGGGTAATTTTGTAATCACGGGACATTAGACAATGTTGGCTATGAGGGGAATTCATCCATTAACCCTCTAACACAATCACATGGAGGAATTAACTCTTCTTATCCGATAGAATATTCCCCATTGATCTGTTTTATTACCAATTCTGAATCACCTTTTACATTCAAGTGACTCACTTTCACTAGGAGTGCCAATTCTAAGCTAGTAATGAGATCCTGATATTATGCTTCATTATTGGTACCACCTTTTTATTACAAGATGTAATAAGGAAATACAGCCTTATCTGGAGTAATAAAGACAATTCCTAACCCATCATTGCTGAGTTTAGGTTTTTTCCATTGTCTTCCCTGTTGGACATCTGGAGGAACCAACAATGTAAATCTCCCATGTTTGGGAAATATCCTGAATATAGAAGTACTCTTCCTCAGGATGTTCATTATTTAATTATCTATCTTCCCTAGATTGATGTTCAGCAAAGAAGTCGGCCATCACTTGGCCTTTTATTTTTTTTTTGAGGCAAAAACTGGATATGAAACTGTTGCAATATAACTGCCCACCGTGCAAGATTCCTTGTAAGCATAGGATGAATGAGGATAAATATGAGCGGGTTATTATGAGATATCAATTGGACCTAATGATATTGAAAGTATTTCCTTAATTTTTGAACGTTAAATATTAATTCCATAAATCACATTTCTATAATTGAATATCGTGTTTCTTCATCAAGAATAGTTCGACATAGATAGTAAATTTTGATCTCATTCCTAACATCATTCTTTTGGGCAAGGAAGGCACCCAATGATTGCTCTAAAACTATCACATATATAATAAGTGGTATTTCTTCAATAGGTGGAATTAATACTGGTAGACTCAAGGGATATTCTATAGGGTATCAAATTCTTCATGGATGCCTTCTGTATTTTTATTTGTGACTCCCTTCTTCATTAAACTTTTGAAGATAAAACACACTCCTTCCAAATTGGAGATAAAGTGATGAATATAGGACATGTTTCCATGGATTCCTATTAACTCATTCAAATTTTGAGGAGGTGACATACCAAGTATTGCATATGTTATCTCGGGGTCAACTTTGATACCATGATGACCTACAATAGAGCCAAAGAACTTTCCTAATGTTACCACGAAAGCACATTTCAAGGGGTTCAAATTCGAACTATGTTGCCGATGTTTATTGAATGTGATCTCCAGATAAGCCTGTTGATGGGAACGTTGTCTAGAGGCAAACAAAAAAATACCCACATAACATTCACCAAATCTCCTGAAGAATGGTTTGATGATATGGTGCGTGGCACATTGGTATTATTAACCTACATTCATTAAGACAAAGGGCATTAACCGATCGAAAAACACACATTTAAGGGATCTGAAGGCTGTAGATTTTTAATACTCTAGGTCCATATGAATTTTATTATACCCATAGTAGCCATCCATGATATAAATTGCATCATAGAAAGTTGTTGCATCAATTAAAACTCGATAATCCAAGCTGGAAAAACAACATAAAGACAATTCCAGTCAAGATCTCTGAAATCAATGAAATCTTTGATTTTCCCATTATTTTATTTCACTGGGACAATGTTGGACATACATTTAGGATATTGAGCCCCCCTGAAAATGTTACCCTTTATATGATTATCATCCTCAAATTCAATTTTAGAGGCATGAGTTGGGTGTCTTCTTCTTGCTGCCTACTTGAATCCAAGATGTTCTTCTAGAAAACCCAAATGGTGAGTGGTTACAATGGGATTAAGACCTATAATTTCACTGTAATTACATGAAAATATATCTCGATGTTGATTCAAAAATGAATTATACACCTCTTTCAGTTCGGAGCTCATGGTCGCACTAATTAGAGTGGGGTGTGGATCTTCTTATATACCAAGATTTATTTCTCTGAGCGCATCCATAGTGGTAGAGACACCATACTCAAATGCTATAGGATAATTCCGGAGATCTTCCTCCTCTTATTCATTATGTATTACCTCTTCTATTTCTATATTCATATTAGATGATGAGGAACAACATCCATATTTAGGGGAGGAGTCACTATTTTAAAATCCTGAAAGAGAGGCCTCTATATATGACCCTACTGATGATGAAGTGCCATCCTGTGGTAATAATGATTTGGTTATGGATTTGGAATCAACATCTTTTTCTTCCACTAGAATTTAAAAACCTTCAAATAGATTTATTGAATAATTAGAAGCATTCTGTAGTTTGATACTTGATATGAAGACATATCCATATAGGCTTCCATCATTACATTGTGAATAAAATATTTCTCCCAAGCTGTCAGGCTCAATTGCCGCAATTGACATTATGGATGTTATTGGATGATTCCATGGATTTGATTTTACCCAGTAAAATTTGATTGATGGGTAGCACATAATCAATACTCAAATGTAGGAATGTGATTTCTTGGATCTTTTCTAGTCCATTCGGAGTAATAATTCTAGTTATCTCTTTTTTCACAGACCTACTTCATTTTGTGTGATAAAACTATGACTCAATGTACTGATATTAACATGTTTTGAACGGAGTATTATAACCATACAATGTACCGATTTGACCATTGAAACCGTACTTAATACATTTGTGGTACGATGATGGTATGGATGCATGTTGATGTAGACAAGGCCTTCCAAACAGAATGTTGAATGCAGTGTATTGATGAACAACCCTTAAATCTGAATTAGACACAAGATTTCCAAACTAAGTTATGAGTTTAATATCTCTTAGAGGTTCTTGCTCATTCTTGTCATATCATTGAAACATTAAAGTGTAAGGGGATAAGTCTGATTCAGTCTAGACCAATCGAAGAAGTGTACGAACGAGAATAATGTTGACTTCAGATCCACTGTCAATGCAGGCGCATAAGATGTCGATGTAATTGATATTTCTAGATAAATACAAGGGTCTAATATGTCCATGAAAAAAAATCATCTTCATATTCATCTATAAAAGATATGACTGTATGAAATTCTTCAGGATCATTCTCTTTACGGTAACCTTCAGCAGTAGCATATTCTATTTCTAACTATTGAGGACATAACAAAGCCTCAATAAGTTCTTCTCGAATATATTTTGAATGAATTAAGGCATCAAAAATTGACATATTGGCCTGTAAATAGTCCAATTATGTCATGACATCATACTTCTGGTCCAAAGGTCTGTTTTTCAATGCTTGGAAATGCGTTTTTGTAGTTGTCTTGGATGTTGATGATTCTGATGTAGATGTTCTATGTGTCGAAGCAGAAGCTGGAAATACTCATGGCTTGGGTAGATTAGACTAATTAGGAATATTTAATTACTGAGAATATGATGATGTTACTTTCAATAGATCCTCCAATATTATCCTGTTAGGACTGAACCTAACTTGCGTGGAAGAATCTTATCATTCTTATTGAGCCCGTTGTACGGCCCTTCCATGATCTTCCACCGCATTCATAGTTTGGGAATGGGTAGAGTTAAAATAGTGGTTTCTAGAATTACTACATCTTACCATGTATCCTCAAATAGTGAAACTTCTTCTAGTTCTTCAATTAGGTACATAGAACTTGAGCTCATTATAATCAGAATCACCATTGGAATAAGGATCAGTTAAGTGGATTACATTGATAGAACCAAAGATCAATTCATCATCTGATGATGATTCTTCCAGAAATGTTAGTTCTGGTTGTTCCATTTGACGGGATAGTGCCTGGCATTTTGAAATTGAGGGAATGAAATCTTCTAGGTTTAAGGACAAATTTTTCCTTCACACAATCTTGTGCTCTTCTGACTTCTCTTTATCCGTATGATCATTTCAATTCATGGATGATAGACCTTTTGATAATAGTTTTTTTACTATAGAAGGAGTGGTGGAAGACACAATTTATTGTTTCAGCTATGTTCGTAAAATGGAATTAGTTTAGTTACTAATTTTCCGGATCAATCAATCATCATATTTCGGCATGTATTTACATTTTACATCATGCCATTCACCTTATTCTTTTGGATCAGTAGCAGTAACACATGATACTTGATCTAATGAACTTTTTACTTTCACTAGTCCAGAGTCTACCATTTTTTTATAGAGGTCCTTGAAGAAAACACTCCTAAATAAGATTACCCAACATCCGGTGAGTGTGAAATTGATTTTAGAGGATCTTTATATCCATCATTATGTGGATTTTTCGGCATTGGAAACTGAAAAAATTATTTTCGAGATCTGAGAGAATGTAACTGAAAATGTGCTCATTCCAGAAAGAATATTAATTATTATTTAATTCTTGAAACTATTTCTGCCTTTGATATCATTGGTCATCTTGATGAGGCAGTCGTTGTTTTTGATTCTCAAGAGGTGGATACCTTTGATATGATGAAGGTTTTGAAGTGGAAGTAGGTACATATTCTTCCTTGAGTTTAATAGTAGTAGCCATTCCTACCCTTTTCTCCTCCCTAGATCTGATGAAATTATAAGATTTTTAGCCTTATTTTATATTATATACCCTCTTATCTATTTAGTATTTGAAATTATGTCGCAAAATCCTCCTGTGTATTTTACAAGGATCAATGGTGTGTGTAACTCATCACTTAGATTTTTTACACAAATTGGCATCAACTCTTCTTGAGGGAGTGCCAATCATAAGGAATATGTTAATAATTTCCATCACGCAATGAAATTTGAAACACATTCATCTTAACTTTTTCTAAAATTGGTAAGATAACAAATTGTTGTCTTCTATAGCATTGAGCTATATTGATGAATGAGTTTCTGGCAGTGATCTTCTCATCCTATAATTAATCAAGATAGTAAATGTGTATACCAGAAATAAGCTGGTCCCCATTATCACCTAACAAAACACCATAGCTTTAATGATTCTTGATGTGGAGGAGTTCGCATCATTGGATCACAATGAGAAACGAAATGTGTTCAGTGTTTTTTCGGGTCACCCAAGCAATTAATAATTGGAAACATGGTATTCAAAAAAAATTATGGGGGTGGAATTTGATTCACCCATTCAAAGTAAGCAATCTTTTCCAGGTGAACTGGCGCACATCATTTCTAAATAGCTTCTAATCGATTCATTACTGACTCAATTTTGTTCATAAGCTTTTGGGGAATATATGGACGAGATAAAACCCATGCAGGTACAAAGAATGGAGGATGAGATTTTGTAATGACCTGAAAAACCACTGGTGATGGGGCTAGTATTTTCCTTGGATAACCCAATGGAACATACTTATCATGATGTCTTTGATCATTCCTTGTCTATGTACCCAAAGGAGGGAATTCATTATCTGAATTTTCAGTGACCGAAAATCATCATTGTTGAGGATCTCTTACAAAATGAGCAAGTTAAGGATCTTCTTGGGGAATAAGTCTAGTAGAAATAATACATCGATGTAAATTTTCATTGAGTCTTCTGAACTCTATCATCTCCTATTCTTGTTGTGAAAATTTCACATCAAGAGAATGATATTAACCTTCTCCAATGGAAAAGTTGGATTTAATATAATATTTACCTTTCCCCTTATTAAATGACCTTTAGAGGGGTGGGAGTTGTTTTTTTGAAGGCATACATAGATTTTGTGTGAGCCTCTAATTTCAGTTACAAACACCTTTTTCACTTGCCTCAGTGTGTACCATATTATGGATAAAATCTTCATCTTCCGATTCCTCATAACTAGACTCATTTTATGGAGGATCTTTTGCAATGGTGTTAATGAAATATACAAACTCTAAATTCCTCTCATTGAGGATTTTTATCTAATTGGGATAAAAATGTCTTCTTTTGAGGAGTGTATTGCATATGTGAAACACCCACTACTCTATAGGCTGGGGAAATTCTTATACTTCTTTTTCTAGACTTTATACATTGATTAATTGATTTGAAGGTTGAATTAAAAGAGACCCCCAGAAAAACTACCTTGGATGCTTATTGAATATCTATCGCTTGTATAGTCATTGATTCTATTATGATTTATATAATTTTGGTTCAGACATGAGTTGGGTTCATTATCCGACAACCCCAAAAATCACCTATTTCCGAATATCATAGTTCTATTTCAAAATATTTCGTTATCTGATGGTTGATATCCTCTAAGCGGGAAGCCTACTCAGGATTCTCTGAATATTGATGTAAAAGTAACTCAATAACTTCATTTCTTTTGTCCTGACAGTAATTATAGTTTGTTGAGGGTTGTTCTTGAGTATACATTTGATTACAAAAAAAATATGTTGATTGTGACTGACTGTAGGAAATAAAATTCCACGAGACCACATTAGGATGACTTTGTTGATTATGGAGTGTAGTGAAATAAAATTCTACATGTTCACTCCATCTTTAGATATGAACAGCAGATAGGGAATCATAAATTAACTAGCATAACCTCTTTAGATGATTGGGGGAAACAAAGTGATGGGTTCTCTGCTATTTTTCAACCATTGGTTGTAGGTAAACTGAGAGAAATGCCATGTAAATTTTTCATTTCAACCCTTCAATTAACTTTAAATTATATTGATATTCATCATATGGTAACACTTTGGTTTTCAAATGTCGAAGAGTCATCCATAAGTTGATTCATATATCATGAATTCAATCTTCTTCAATACATTCTAAATTGTTATATTGAGAATTATCCAAATTCCATTACATGAATGGTATTTCTCTATTAGATAATTGTTTTCTCATGTTTAACATATCATCATAATATTTTACTTGAGATTTATCCACACGGATTGACTAAAGTGGATGCATTGTTCTAGAAGACAAATGAAACAAGTGAGGTTCAAAAAAATTTCATTCCTATTAGATGACTTCTGGCTAAGAAAGTGATTGAACCATCACTGACAAGGCATCAGACATGACTGAACATGTGATTGCGAGTGCCTTGAGATAGCAGGTATTCCTCATTGCTACACTATAAATTATAGAATTATCATGACAATGAGAAATAGTACTACGAATAGGACTACCACAGTAAATGCGATCATGGGGAGGAAAACCATGGTGGATTACAGTAAAGGATGAAACCATTTTCCCCCTTTCTTCTTCCACATGTAGGGTTGTAGTGTCTCTCATATGAAGATAGATTATCTGAATTGTTCAAATTTTCCTGAAGAAAGATTTCATGATGAAGTTTCTGATGGGTAACATTAGAATTACTACTACTACACCCATAAATTGGTAATGATAGGGTATGATTTTGAGTTGCAACAGATAAATGTCTGAGGGCTTCAAGAAAACTATCTTTAAGAAGAGACAACGTGCAGATAGACTCTTGGGTTTCGAATAGTGCTTTGAGGGACTTCGTCTTGGATGTTCTCTTATACTTAGATGGAGAAACATTTTGGGAGAATTGGTTATCATGGGTTGGTGTATGTTTCTGCCTTGGAGTGGTCACTAGAATGGACCGATTACCTCCAATTGGAAATGGTGTATGTTTCTGATCCTATAGTCCATATGATTTGGGGTATTATTCCACATGACCCTAATGGAATACAACAGATGTGGGTATCTTCTATGAAATGACATGCTGATGTGTTATCCCATGTGTGAGGACATATTTATATGTTTTCTTCCCTAATGTTTTAAGCAGTTTTTATAATATCCCTACATGCTTTCAGAATATGGACATGAATTTTTGTCTTCCCTTTCAAAATGGAAAATTTGTGTTGGTGACTTTAGTTGGTGGAATGGGAATATACATCCATTCAGTATCTGAAGTAGGTGTATGTGCCTCTTTCTTTCCTCATATTTCTTGTCAATGTGTATTGACAGTACTCATGCATGAGGGAAGGGAGTTTGGTCTATCCTATATTTGTTGTCAGATCTTTTTGACTGACATGTCTGGGTGTTGAGAAACTAGACTATTGGACGGTTTGATGAACACTAGAAGGTGTATGTAACTTATGAGTATTTTCAATCAAGTATGGTTGATAGACTACCTTCAATACTAGCAGGTGAGACTGCTGGGATAATTGGGGAATATAAGTTGGTGTATGTTCCTGTTTAGCAGTTTCCACCACATTGGGTTGGCAAGCTTCTTTAAATTTAGTTAGACGAGCCTACTGACTGGCTGATAACTTGTTAGCAGTTGTATGTTCCTGTTCATAGTACTCCGCTGAATTTATCTGGTGGGATTAGTGGGTTGTGGCCAGGCGATTTTTATGAACATCAAAATTTGTATGGAATGGTGTATGTGGCTGCTCTTTGTTTTCCATCAAGATTGGTTGATGGAATGCAATAGAGGGGGTAGAGGTAAGAAACTACTATCTATTGACCGGACAATTTCCCTGACGGTTTTTCTTGAAAGCCTAGGTCTGAGTAACCTGGTATGAATGTCTAGAGGAAACAACCCCATCATGTTGGGGGCTTACTACTTAGTGATTCTGCTGGCAGTGATTTTTGGTGGTAGTCCTTAGAAAGGACAACTGCATCATTAGATTGAGGCCCCCAGTTACCTCTTTATCCACCTCCCTATAGTGGGGGTGGGACTGGTTGTTTTGTTTCTTTAATAAAGACCATAAACGGTAGAAGGTGGTGGTTGGCACTATCCACTTCTTGATAATCGATCATTATTTGATGGAAAATTGAGGATTGATATTGACTTGGAGGGCCTATTGGGCAGCCTATGATGTCGGTATTTAACCGTGATGACAATGCTCCATTATCTGCATGTTGAACACTCAGTGTTGAAGATACTGGGTGGGTGATGGCATTCATCTTGTGGATAAGGATTCAGCTTGAGTTGTGGTTGGAATGTTTGTAGATGTCTTCTTGAAGAAAGCTATTTGGGACAGATGGGAGATATGAGGAAAACTATGAATAATAATAAACTACATTAAATAGTCATATGTTAGATAGATACATGGATTATTGATTCCATTATCAATTGATAGGGGCCGGATAAGTGGGTAAAATTATTTACTTGGTTATGGATTCATGCAGGGTTCACTATTTTTGTTTCGTATTTCCTAAAAGCATGTGTTCTAGTTTTAAGAATCACTGCTTCCATGCAGTTTCCATTTTAATTATTCATAGATCCGACAAAATCCAATAGTTCTTTATCCAAAAAGGTCCTCCTTTCCAAAAGAAGTTGTTCAGTAAGCATAACAGAAGTTCCCCCTGGAAAGCAGGTCCCTTGGAAAGTAGGTCCCTTCCAGGCAGTTTCCATTGTCTACTCCGGGACTCTCTTTGTAAATTTCAGATATTTTCATGAATCCTTATTAATTCACCAAACATAGCATAAGTTCCCCTTTTAATTTACAATCACTTATTAACATGTGTAAAATTTAGAATCATCGGTATGTATTCACAGTTCTTCATTAATGGATAGATCTGTATGTATTTTGGATTCTCCATCATTGGTATCCTCTCATATATTATTTAGATATTCTTTGAAGCATCATTAGGATGATACTGGTTTTTAATTCACTCAATGGGGAACTCTAGAATTTATTTTCATCCAGGGAGACACATTCTTCTTTTGATATTGGGATCGTAACCATTAGATGGGTTACCTACATATCCTTGTAAAAGGAATTAGAACCCTCATTGTTCACTGCCTCATAATGGGATATGTCATACCTTTTAAGGTCATGTGATAAGGACCTAACTGTACTTTTTAATTTCATGTAGTAAGGACATCTAAGTGGAAGTTTCAAATTGAATGTTTGTTGTGGGAGTTATGCTGATGTAGCACGAGGAACATGGAAATTATATGGGATTCCATGTAAGATTAAACCATCATGGGAATATGTCCGAAGGGGAATTGGGGGAATTTGAAATGTGGGGTTTGAACCATAAAGAATCCTCCTGGTTATCCCATGTGGATGGGAATCAAATACCACATAGTTCGATAAATTTAACAGGCGAGTATATTCCTTTGAGAGTAATAAGTTGGAGATTACATACTAAAAAAGGGGCCTTGACAATATTTGGGGTTTAATATTGGTCTTTTTCTTAAGGATGTTTCCCAAATTAAGGGAATTAGGGTCGGATTTTTGAAGATGATATCCAGTGATTTCAGGCCATGAAAGGGCTTCCTATGTATCCCAATTATGGTGGGAATATGAATTGTTGTTGTTCACTCTATGAGTATTTGTGCAAATCTTGTAATCATCACAAATAACTAGGCCCACGTGGGTCATGCTCGGTATGAGAAACAAGAAGATGTGAAAGATTCAACAATGAAAAGTACACTTTTCTTCTCCCGCTAGTGGAAGAGGGTGCGCCTATAGCGGTGAGGGTGGACGAGGGCGACGCGACATTCCTTCCCTATATTCACATTATATTGGCCATGGGTCTAATGAATGGATGATGGGAGGAAGGGCCGGGGCTTACACAAGGATGGTTTCCCTAAAATTGATCATGGTTGGGGAGTTGGACATTTCATTCCCTTGAATGGAAAAGAAAGTGTGATCCTTACCATCCCTACCCGAAGACATGTGGTTCTCGATATTTTTGAGAAAGGAGAGGTCAATACCCAATCCTCCTACAAAAAAGGAACATCCAAACACTATTTCTAGGAGAATGGTCCCTATGAAAATAGATATACAACCCCATAGACAATCCATGAATCATAACTCTATTGTGAACAATATTTTGATAAACCTCTAACTATGTAAATACAATCCCAAATAGGATAAATGTTGGTATTCATTTCCCAATAGTATGATAAGTCAGGAGGTTATGGAGGATGTCTCAACAGAATCCCATTCATTCAAGGGAGCCAATAATGAATAAGCCTTCACATGAAGGGGTTTTAATAAGGCTTTATGGATTTTAGACTGAAGAGAGTGAGTGAATCAAAGAGGGGCACCCAAGAAGGTAAGGGCGTACCAGAATGGTCCTAGAATTATGCATGGGTGACTTGATGTTCTTTTATGAGATGAAAAACCTGTATGGTATTGCTTGGGCAAGACCAAGCTCTTGCCTTCAAGTGTATTCATAGGTGATCCCACAAGATAGGCGCTGAAGTTCATCAAAAAGGATTAGGTGGAGGGATATGATTCTTGATTTATAGAGGTGGGGCGATTTAGGAACACAATTGTTATGGTTTTACAACACTAAAAGGACTTATGTCCAATGATCCTTCTTTGAATCCTCTACTCAAAGTGTTAATGAACTACATTGAGAATTTCTAAATACTGCGGTGAAGTACTGGGTTGACCAGAGAAGCAATTAGGCTTTAGGAAAATTCATCCGTAGAAATTAAGGCACCAAGGGTCTATATATTGGAAAATATATGAACCTGGGAAAAAAATATAGGTACACAAGTAGGATGCGTGATAGATTGGGGCATGCAAGTAGATTTCACACTGACGACCTTTTGGTCTGTTAAGGCGACCCAAAATTCATGCCTTTCCAAATCATGATTTTCTTCTTGTATATTCCACTTTTCATTTTATTGTATATCCCTTTGTCATTTTTTAGACAAATTGAAGAAAAAAAGTTTCGACAATAGCCCCACCCCTCTACCACTCATAATTGTATCTTGAATGAAAAGAGGATCCTATACTGAGGTAAAGTAATGAAGGAGAAAGAAGAGATTACTGGGGTGAACCTGTTTTAGGTGTGTAGAGAAACTGGTCACACATGCTAATAGTACACAAGATTTGGGCATGTAGGGTGATGTTAATTACATATATATTGTGGCTTCACTTCCAGGAAAATCCCCGCGACGTCCACAATTTCATCTCTCAATGTGCAAGTCTTCTTTTACACAGACTCTTCTATTTCTCCATGCTCCTTCTGTGCATTTTCTAGTTGCAATCTATAATTACGGTTCAACACTTGCATTCCATTATACTCTTGCGCACCAATTCTTTAATTTCATTCCTCAAAGACTTTTCTTATTTTTTTCAATTATTTTTCAAATATAAAAATTTAACATACTTAAAAAGATCATTTTCGATCCTTTTTTAGGTTCAATGGCTCCAAAAATAATTGAAACTTTTGATGAACTAACCAGTAAGAGGATTGATTAAATGATGAATGTTGTTGGACATGATTACTTTGACGTTTGAGAAACCAACCGTTCAAAAATAGTAAAATATTTTATGAAATGTCATTTAAATTTTCCCCTAAGCACCTATATGCCTTTGTATAGCTATGGCCATTTGCCGGTTGTTCATATTCCATATCCAATGAACTATGTCCCACATTCATTGTTTCCATATTTTATCAACATCTCATTAGAATCTTTTTCTATTGGGGTTCATTTTCTAAGGTTGGGACAACAGAAAAGCTCATATTATGCATCATATCCTGTGTGCTCTAGATTTGAAGGCACACACAACTGAGCAGCAACCACACTGTTATTAATCAATCTTCTGGGATTTCAGATGGATATGTCCAATTGTTGGATGAAATTTCTGGATTTTTATTAGGGGAAGGTGTAAAACCGACATGGATGTGGGAATACTGGTCTGTAGGACCTATGTAGAATTTACAAATGACTTTACATGCATTAGTATATATGAGGATATCTACGTTTGGTAAACTTATGGGTACATAAATGGTGGTTTAGTGCTGAAATTATTATGTTTATGGAGCCAATATAATAATTCCATACATTTAACACATGGTGAGGTAGGCATCATTATTTGGGAGGTTTAAAATATATTCGGAGCTCCAATCCTTGGAGACATATATGATGAGTTTATTCCTTCCCAGGTGACATTGAATGACTTAGAGAAGACAACAGATTTGGTTCATGAGTAGATGAATATATTTATCAATCCCAAGAACATGACCACAATGAAGTCTCACACCAAGAGAGATATTCATTCAGGGGAATGGATGTAAATATTTATGATAATGAATAAGGAAAAGGGTCCCACATACAAATGTTTGACTAGCTGTCCGTTGGTAGAGATGAGATGTACCCTAGACACCATTTAGCAAACATTGGATGAAGGAGAATATGACAAATGTGGATTTGAATTCAATCCAATAAATATGGAAATGACACTTCTATATGGTTTCTTGGCCATGTGGATCAACCTGTGTTTGTTACAAGTCTGAGACTCCAATGGAGGTGTGAGGTTAAGAACCATTGTTATTGTATCCATGCTAGCTAAGAAAGGGATGGTAGGGTTGGCCAATCTTGATTTTGCCATGATTAGGAGTAACATGTGGGATATTTATAGAAGAATGTCTCATTTTAGAATGGTAGGACAATTCCAGGTGTATGGGGGTTGATCACTACTCTCATGAGGACTTATGTTGTACAAAGCGGAGTATAGTTTTTTGGATGTTCTTTTGGACCATCTGTTCAGGCTTTTTATGATATCTCACCCCTGTCTCTGAATCCTTATGACATCAAGTTAATATTGAGAATGAGTAAGGATATCCATTTCATTCCATATGGGATTCCACCTACAAGATGATTCGTTGATGACTGGATCACTATTTTAGAGTTGAGGTCATACATGCTAGCTTGCAGAGATGGCGTGTCGGCCATTGTAATAAAAGGAGAAATCATATGTGAGGCATAGGATCCTTGTAGATTCGTGCGTCAATTTAAATGTATATAAAAAAATATTTTATCCCCTCCTGTGAATTTAGGATTAGAGAAACATCTGATGGTCTTCTGACAACTACTGTTGTTGACATCTGTGGAGAAGACTCGAGTAGTTTTTAATTTACCCAATTCTGATGCATTAAGCATATTAACTGTATAATATCTGAAAAACTGGGTTGCATCTTACCCTCAAAGGGTAATAAATAATGTTGTCTCTCGAGTGGGGTGAAGAGAAGTAATAGGATAGAGCCCTAACATTTGGATGGTAACTTTTCATCATTAGGTGCCAACTCACAAGAGTGGGAGGGTGGAAGTGAAGAGGCACTAAATTCATCGAATAGACCTTATGCCAGATATAACCCGCCTGCCAGAGTAAAGAGAGCCACCCCATCAATCCATACCAAAGCTGTATCGAGGTGATCTTCTCTCCATAATTTTGAAGAGCTGTGTGTTCTATTTTGAAATCCCTCATATGTGACTATAGAAGTTGGGAAGAAACCTTAATCCAAGGATGCATGATCCTCTTCATAGCCCTCTGACATACACTCTTAATATATACAACAAGAGTATATTCAAATATGGAAAAGCATATACTATGATGCTGAACCCATGGGGATGAATCTGTGTGAAAGAAATCATGTTGGAGGAGTAGGTCATTTACAGGCTTCATCTGAAATTCTTTTTAAGGACAATCCCTATGAGGTAAGGACCAACATTCGTGAGCTATAAATTCTCATATATGCAACTGATGAGTCAATTCCCACCACAAGGTGGGTAAAGGAAATGATAGATCATGGAACCATTGATAAGATTAGACCTTCAATAGATAATGAATGGACTGACTTCATGGTTCCTATGGATGTATGATTACTTTTTATCACATACTCTTCTACTTTGAAATTTTAATTTATGTAAAAGGATTGTTTCTCTTAGGAAATATCATCTAAACATGTGGATAGTTAAAGGAAGACCAACTATAGTTACATGTTCATGGTATAGATGTGGAGACACTTCTCTTTGAGCTACCAGATAACCCTGTGAATCAGGAGAAATATATTCGAGCAAACAGTTTATGGAGGATGAAATAGTGAGGATATTGCAATCTCAAATACCTTATTTTATAGATGATGATGCAAGCCCTCCTAAGAAGGCAAAAAAGAAAAATCATTGAAGAAAGGTATCCATGGTTATTCACCTTCTTATTAGTGTTAATCCTCCTAGATAATCATGAATTTTAGTCCCACCATTTTTGTTTCTAGGTAGTTTCCATTAGATTTATTCAAAAAACCAGAACCATCCAACTGTTAATTATTTGAAAGGGACCTGGTTTCCAAAGGCAGGCATTCGTTAAGATTGAACTTTACCCTACTTACAAATGTTCATTAGTCAAGAGGATGGGAGGTCAAACTCATCACACCCTTTTGGTGCGAATTTTTTTCTACTATAGTAATATCTTTGTAAATTTAAGATATTTTCATGAATCCTTATTACTTCACCAAGAATAATATAAGTTCCCCTTGGAATTTTCAATCACATATTAGTTGTGTCTAATATTTAGAATCATAAGTATGTATTAAAGGTTCTTCGGTATTGGTGATATCTGTATGTATTTGAGATTATCCATCAATGGTATTCTCTCATCTACTTTTTAGAGATTCTTTTAATCATATTTATGATGATACTGTTTTTTATGATACTCATCAAGGAACTCTGGAATTTATTATCATCTATAGAGATGATGGTTGGTTTTGATATTGGGATCATACCCATGAAATGGGTTACTTATATATCCTTGTAAAATGAATCAGAACCCTCATAGTTCTACGCCTCTTAATGGGACACATCATACCGTTTGAAATCATGTGATAAGGACCTAACCATATAGATTAATTACATATAGTACGGAAATCTAATAAAAAGGTGCTCAGAAAAAGATTAGTATGGGACATATGCTAAGGAAAACCAATAAAGTATGAGAAGATATGGGTTTCCAATTAAGATTACACCCTCTAGGGAATATGGCCCAAGGAGAACTTGTGGGATATAAAATGTTGGGATTAAACCATAAAAATGATTCTTATGTATCCCATATGGATGGGAATCAAATCCCACGTAGTTCGATAAATATCATATGAGAATATAGTCCTTTGATAGAAATGAGTTTGGGATTACTTCGCGAAAAGGATGCATTGAACTGTTTGGGGGTTTAATTTTGGGAATATTCCTAAGGAGGATGCCTAGATTTAAGGAATTAGGGATGGATTCCAAAAGTGGATATCCAGTGATCTCGATCTTTAAGAGGGAATCCTATGTATTCATAATATGGTTGGAATCATAGTTCTCGTAGTTCATTTTTTGTGAGTGTTTGTGCACATTTTGTAATAATCATGAATCTCTTTGACCATGTCAGACTTTCTTGGAGTGAGAATCAAGAAGATTTGAAAGATTATACAATGAAAAATACACATTTTTCCCACACTTGTGGAAGAGGGAGAGCTTACGGTGGTGAGGTTGGATGAGGGCGAGGTGAAGAGCCTTCCCACTATTCACATTACATTGGACAAGGGTCCAATGAAAGGAAGAAGGGACGAAGGTTATGGGATTACAATAGGATGGCTCCCTAAAATTGATACTGGTAGGGTATGGGACATATCATTCACTTCATTGTGAAAGCATGAGTGAACCTTACCTTCCCTACCAGATGACATGAGAATCTGGGTCACTTTGAGAAAGGAGAGGTCAGGACATAAACCCTAATCCAAACCAGAAATATCCCAACATTTTTCCTGGGAGAATGGTCCCTGTGACTATGGATATACAAACTCACATACACTCCATGAATCCTATCCCCAATGTGAAAATTTATTGGGAATTCTCTGACTGTGAAAATAAAAACACTAATAGGAGACATGCTGATGTGCCTTTCCAAAAATATGTATAGGTCATGAAGTTTTGGTGGAGGTCTCAATAGAATCCCTTTCAAATAAAGGAGAAAATTAATAATAATCCTTTCTATGTGTGGATTTGAAGAGGGGTTGATGGATTTTAGACTTAAGATAGTATGTGAATAAAATAGTGGATCCGTAGTTTGTAAGGGTGTGAAAGTATGGGAGCCCATGTATGTTTAGGTGACCAGATGTTCACTTAATCGACAAACATCTTATATGGTAATATGTGGGAGAGACCTAGCTCTAGCCTTCATGAGTGTTCAAAGGTCATCTTATAATTATGGCTCTCATGTTCTGAAAAATTAATAGGTGGGACACAAGTATTTTAGAATTAGGGAGGTGGGGCGCTTTAGGTACGCAAGTGTTACAACATTCAAATTCCAAAAGGGATTAAGTCCAGTGATCCTCCATTAAATACTCCACTCAGGGTGTTAAAGAACTACCTTTTCAATTTTGGAAGGTTGGGGCGAAGTATTAGGTTGAAAAGAGCGGCAATTGAGATTTATGGAATTTTTTTCATATAAATAATGACCTTAAGGGGATATTTATATGAAAATATAGGACCCTTGGGGAAATTAGTTAGGGTTCACAAGTAGGTTGCACGACAGATTTGGTCATGCATGTAGGCTACACGCCGATGCCCTTTTGTTCTGACTAAGGCGACCAAAAACTCATACCTTTGCAAATCATGATTTACTACCTGTATTTTCCAATTTTCATTATGAGGTATTTAACTTTTTCATTTTTTTAGACTCTTTGACGGAACATTGTGTCAACAACCTGTAATAAATATTTTCTATCAGGAACAATTCTTGTCAATATATATCCATATATTCCTGTCATGATTAAATTATACTCACATCAATCCATATCGATCCTTGAAAATAATTCTCTAGGAAAGATAATATTAAAAAACATTTGAATCATCCAAGGTGAAATGACATCAACTATAACAATATAACGTCATGAACATCATTATAATCCCCACACACTTTGTTTTTCCAACATACATGGGCAAGCTACTCCCATGGAAAATATTTTTACAAAGTCCCAATGCATACAAGTCTCCTATCTATCTTTCCCAAATAGTATATAGATATAAGAGAAATCATTATCCTATGATACCATAGTGTAATGTCCCCGGATCTCGAACTATATATAGAACACCATAAAATTATAATATAAGAACAATGTATTTAATAACATGTATGACACACAACAGAATGTGTATAAAGGAATATAAAATTTGAAGAAATTTAATTATATAAAATTTTAAAATAAAAATTCAATATATTTTATAACTTATAATAGATGTGATAATGAGTTATAAAGATCTACATGCCAAATAGACTTTTTTCGATGGCCTGTGTAACATGCAAGACTGGGTTTTACCAAATAGTATTAATAGTATTATATAATATAATAAGATATAACATAAATATTAATTTTGAATTTATGAATAAGATTAACTATATTATTAATATAAATGGTTTAAAAATAACTAATTAGTTCATTGTTAATAAAATTATTAGAAATGAAAAAAAAACAAACGAATACAATGGTATTGTTTTTATAAAAAACATTTTTTATTCTCTCTGAGGAATTATGTATTAATAAAATATTTAATTAGAGAATATTTTAATGAAATATATATATTTTATATTCAATCAAATATTGTGACATTCATCCAATATATTTTATTGGAATAAGAGAACAAAACTTCATGTTTACACATAAATCCCTATATTTTTATGGAGGCAATTTTTCCGCCTTTTAATGACGCAATATTTTAAAAAAACAAAATTTTTTATAAAATTTATTTTTCATAGTAAAATTAATTTTTGAAATCATAATTTTAATATAATAATTTAATTATATTTTTGTATTTTCTGTGAAGTTTCATTTTTTGTTCAATAGTTAAAAATACTGTATTTTAATTAAAAACTATTTTTTTTATATAAATTTTAGATATTTTTAAAATATATTTTAATTTTATTTTAAGGAATATTTAGTTCAATGATAAATCGAATCTTACAATTTTTTTTTTAATTTTAATCAATTTCAAAGTGATATTAGATATAAAAACATATCAAATTGTTGAACATTTTCACTTTAAAACCCAAACTTCCAAACACATATATGGGATTGACATTAAAATAAATTCATCCAAATGTGTAGATTGAATTTGGAAAAATTTATTCAATATTTATAATAATAATAATTAAAAATTTCTAGTAATTTCATCTTAATTTATGACGAAAAAATATTAGTGAAATCAATTATTAATAATTACAGCAAATATGGTGTAAATGAGATTACATAGTTGTTACCCTATAATAATAAAGTTCCAAATTACCTATAAACTATTAGAAAATTCATTGGGTTGATATATTATGACCATATACTACCTTTTGTCTATTTGAGTTCATTATTTTATGAACTGGATGTATTATAGACCTCCCAATTGGGTTTACCTATTTATATTTACAATAATTCAACTCATCCTCCACTAAAAAATCACTCACCCCCTCAATTATTTGAAACTATAAATTAATTGTGATCTATGAAAAAATTCCTAAAAATATAAAAAATAACTGACCTCGTCCAATAATTATTTATTTGGAATAAAATAAATATAACGATGTCTTTCGGTATACACCAAAAGAAGTTACCCAAATAATAGGTAACATTCTTTAATGATCACTTTTGATGAATTTACATCTACACTCAGTAAATAATTTTTATATATTTATTTCATAATAAAAATATTTTTTCAACTAAACTATGATATAGATATGTCAATTTTATAACATACACACAAACACACACTTCAATCAAATGGGATACATAATCATTTTCCAGGTGCACGATAGACTACTACCACACAAACTGATGTCATTCATTATTCTAAGAACACCATTCCGGAATCAGAATAAGGATGTTTTTATAGTTTTTATATGATATATGTGATATTTATAATTTATTTATGTTCTTTTAGTATTTATATAATACATACATTCACTCTTTTCATTCTTAGGGATCATGATATCATTATTTATGGACGTGTGGACTGTGGCCTCCTTAAAGCGATGTGATTCATTAAGACATTACATATAATATATTAAGAATAGTTTTAATAGTAATTTGTGTTATATATAACATAAATTAGTAAATTAACGATAATATACATATATTTCACTTAATTTTTAAATATTAAAAGGAAATGGAAGTAGCATTCATGAATACCTATGGCCTATAGATTGTATGAATAGTGAATGTTATTACTAACCTCCAAATTTTATCGATTTTTATAAAAACATATATACTGAATATATATGATATTTAGTTCAGTTTTTTCATCCCATATATTATGAAATTTTCATCTATATTAGGTGAACAAAAATACAAATTCAAAACCAACCCAGAAAACTAGGCGATTAAAACAAAAAATTGTTAAAATAATGATAGATTTTTAATAAACATGTAATAAGATATAATAAGAAAATAATATATTGTATTTTAAAAATTATTATAGTTATGGTATAAGATTATAACATTACTGTACCATTATATAAATTTTTAAATGATGTTCACCCAAAAGGAAACATAAGGTAATGGGCTTCGTGCCAATTTACAATCAATTGAGACTTAGTCATTTTTATACACCTAATTTTTTATAGATGATGTATATAAGTCCCTTTTACATATAATATACCAAATAATTAATTTTAAATGTTATTTTAGGTCAAAATTTGAATTTTTTAATTTAAGGATACTTGAATTAAATTTTAACAAGTGATAAAAAAATTTTATAACATGATTTCATTTCATTAGGTTATATGACATCCTCATTGTTGTTAATATATTTAGATTATGTGTGTAAAGACATTTACCAATAATTCTGTTTTATTTAAAAAATTATTATGTGTATTTACATATGATACAAAAAATACATTCATTTATTTATTGTAACTTCAATGTTATGGTCTTTTTAAGTGTTTATTTTCCAAACTCATTATGAGATTTCAGATTATTAAAATTATGTTAATGGAATCAATATGATCATTGTTAAATAAAACATTTCATTATCAAATCCTCTAGTAATTAATGATAATTTTATGTCATAGTAACAATTTTCCTCTCTTTTGTACTAAAAATGTTTTGGATAATTTTTTTAAGAAAAAATGACTCCATTTATCTCTTGAACCGGAGACCCATTTTCTTTCAAAACCATGTTATTTATAAATAATTTTAAAAATGTAATTAACCAATTGTCAAAAAATTTCAAACAAACCTATACACCTTATTTCATTTAATTTCATCAAAGGAATCCTCTTATATATTTTTGAAGAATGTAGTTTTATTAAAATTTTACGATGAGGAAGTAATGTTATTTTTGGATTGTATGACATGTATGGAATTACACACCATACTATATTTGTAGATTAATTTTAGAATATTTAAATATATTTTAAATGAATTTTATTTTAATGTTATTTTAAAAGGTATGGGAATATACAGACTATTTTGAAAAATAAATTGATATTTTTTTTCTCTTTATGGTATTTCAATTCATTAATGAAAATAACCCATTATCCATATGACTCTTAAGATATTTTTTTGTTGATACTGTAACACCCCGAGCTTCCACGATACGCTTCTCATTGAATAATGCAATAGCCTGCATTGTACGCAACTTCGAGTTCTAAAACACCGCGACTAATCAAAGTAGCCGTTATGAATAGTAATAACCACTTTTTAAAATTATAGAAATTTTATATTTCAAATGGACTTCATTTTTGTATTTGTAATATCGAAATTATCCTAAGATGAATTTTTTGTAACTTTCTGAGAACTTCCAATTTTTTATGAATAGTGAAAAATACTTAAAACAACTTTTTTAATCAAAATAATTAATTGTGATAAATTATACTATTTAGTGGTTTTAAAGTATAATTAGAACATATTTTTACCAGTTTATCCAATGGTGGTCATTAGAATTAATTTAACAATGAAAATGGACATAAACAATTGCCAATCTTTTGATATAAATTGTTTCTTAAAAACACGCTATTTGTTCTGACAGTGGGAATTAATTATAAAATTAATTAATGCAACTTATATGTTTGGAATTTTGTAAAATAGACATCATTTTTGAATTCGGAATATCAATTATAGCTTAGGGTGAAATTTTGGTACTTTTCGGATAACTTTTGTATTTTGATGAATAGTGAAAATTACTAAATTTTAATTAAAAACAACTTTTTTAATCAAAATAATTAATATTGATAAATTATGAATTTGAGTGGTTTTAAAGTATATTTAGAATATATTTTTACCATTCAATTTAATGTTTGTCATTGGACATAATTTTACAATTAAACCGAACATAAATAATTGTCAATCTTTTGATAGTTATTATCTCTTAAAAACACGCTTTTTGTTTTGACAGCGGGAATTAATTTTAAATTAATTTCTGCCACTTCTGTGTTTTGAATTTAGGAAAATGGATTCCATATTTAGAATCAGGATGTTAAAATTGTGTAAATAGGTAACTTTTATTTTTAGACATTTTGAATAATTACTGCGGTAAATATTTTATTTACCATGGTTAATGGTAAATCCGGTAAATAAGGGTTAAAAAAGTAATATTATAATAATACTAAATTACCCTAAAACGTGTCTTAACCCTATTGGTTGATACATGGTCGACCATGGGAATCTTTGGGTCTATTTTGGGACCCCATGGATCCACTTGTAAGTGATAATGACACATTATATTAATAAAGTTAAAATAAAAATAAAAATGGCATAAGCTTACATCTTTTAGAAGAACAATTTTTACATAGGGTTATACATGTTGGATTTTCGATTATAAATATTCATTAGAAAGATAAAAAGATTCCCTACATAATGATATTTTGTTTATAATTTTTAGACATTAAATAATTTATTTTATTTATGACACAACGATGATGCAGTAATTACTATAATAGTGAAAAAATAAAATAATTGATATTATAAATACCCAAATAAATATAATATGAAACGTTTAATGAATTAAACTAATTTTCTAGGATAATATGATATATTAGGATTGATTTAATTGACTTTTTTCGAAGTAATCAATCTGTTATGAGTTTCACAAAAATCAACTAATGAATAGTTTCAAAATTGACATAAAAGAGTTCTTAAAACAAATATTATATTATTAATTGATATTAAATTCCTAAAAATCTAAGGTTCGTCCAAGAGACTTATATTATGATAGGTTAATCATTAATGCCCCACTTGGGGGTCTCTTGGATTTATATAGTAAGTTTATTAACCATATTATATAAAAATACAAAGAGACATTGTAAAAGTGAAACTAATTAACTTAGAGTTAATACTTAAAGATAAGGTTAATATAAGTACCCAAACCTGTCTAAATTCTATTGGATGAGTTGTTTTAGACCTATCCCCACCTCATCCTTTTAATAGGCAACTTTTGAGCCTTTGGAAACCGAATATGAATTTATTATAAATTAATATTTCTAGCTTTTCCAAAGGTGCCCCTCACCCCTCTTATAAAAGGGCACTCCTCCTTCTCATTTCCTCACACCTCTCAAGCCACTTGGCTCGTCCAAACTCTGCCCAAATAAGCTCCCCACATCCCTCTACTCCTCCTTGAATCTTTCCCTTAGGCAGAAAGCATTTCAAGAAGTCCTTTGGTTCCAACCAAAGTGAGTTACCTAAATTAAAGGTAACGATTTCTCTTAAATTATTTTCATTTATTTTGCTTCTTCAACCCCCAAAATATTTTTATTTCCTTTCTTTTGTAACAACACCAGTATCCTCAATATACTAGGATGTTGTTATAAGAAGGATTCAAACTACACATACACACAACTCCATCTAATGGATGATGAACATAATGTTTCTGTGGATGGCAAACTAACGCCTCACGAAACGATGATTGTTCAAAAACATCTTACCGCCTCTCATGGTGGCCATTATGATGGCACTGTAATTAAATATGATATTAATGATATATATTTTATATATAAGCTTCTGTAATTCCATTTTATTTCATACCATTATTCGTTTCATGTTGTATATACATACGATAATTTCATTTGAGGAAGTGCGGACTACCGCCCCCTTAAAATGATATGACTCGTTCATACCACACAAGGAACGTATAAAGGATGGTGTTAATGAACTTAAGTATCATATATAAAATATTATATTATACTGGAATATTAATATACCTATGTATCATTTGGATTCGATTCTTTTAAAATAAAAATTAAATGGAAGTAGCGTTCGTGCGTACGTACGGACTACCGTCTCCACGAACGCGATGAGATTCATTCTCCATCGTATCCATTCAAGTATAATTATCATTTAATGATTTAAAAATGATGTTTAAGGACTTGATATCATTCTGGATATGAATAAGATACAACAAACATGACTTATGTAACAAAACATATAAAAGAAAATGAGTAAGTTAACACCCGAAACGGCGTTAATACTAAGATATTATTATCAAATCAATATTAAAAGATCATATATGATATCATATTAATGTATATGATTCTTGTATAATTTAATAACGATTATTTCACCATTATACAGGAGGTTAACCTACCCCAACCAAGGAAAAGTACAAGGTAAGGGTTATTTCACAATCTCTTCATTATCCGAGGTTGTATTATACGTAATAATCTACTGGGATCTCTTTATCATCCACATCCATGTTTCTTTGAAATGTATTTCAAAACATTTTTACTATTTACAAGAATATGGGTTAAAGTCATTTATACCCTTGTTTGACTTTTTATAAGAGGTTTATAAAGGAATCTTTCCGTCGTTTTCAAAACAAGGTCCTTTTTAACCTTTTCGACAGAATTGAGGTAAGAATGTTTTTTTTAACTTATACGGCGGGTGCGGTTATTTTCCGCCGTTATAAAATCGTCGAAGCTTCCCATACAAGCTTATAAGAATATTTTCAAAGAAAATGTTTTATTTTATATGGATCTTAAATGATTTCAAAATAAAAGGAGATATTTCTTTTAAAAGAATTTTGACTTCATCTATGTCAACATCCTTTGATGGATTTTAAGATTATTTGAAGTTGATTCATTATGATACAAAACTTCTATATTGTATTGAAGGTTTTGTGATATGTTTGACTGTGGATGTGCTATTTTTATACAATTCATAGTTTATTGTGAAAGTATTGACATTTCGTATGCTAGTTTTAATACGAATGTTTATGTTATGTTTAAACCTTTTCATATGGGAATGCATTGGACTTAATAAGTGACGGGTGGAGCCAGCTATAGCTCCTCGATGCATCGGTAGGTCTCATGAGACAAACTAGTGTCTTGGCACAAGGCCTTGACAAAATCTTATTTGTAGCCTTGGCACGAGGCCTTGGCTATGTGGTTATGATAGTCTGGCATTATGCATTCCAACATTATGAAAGTGGTTATTGATTTTTGCATGTGATTATTCGATTAGTAGAATATCCATGTGAATAAGTAAATGGCATTATTTCATTTTACTTTTGCCATACCATGTTGAAGTTCAATTTTAAAAGGCTTTTGTTTTAGTAATGCATTGCCTTAAATTTTTATTCTTATTTATGAAAGTTTCCGCTATATTGTTATCCTTACTGGGCATTTGAGCTCACCCCTTTTCTATGTTTTATTTTTCCCCAGGATGTGAAGAAGTAAATTATGAATGACCTGCAGGGATATTATGAGGGGATAGTAGTGTGGATTATGGAGACATTATGTTGTTGTAGTAGTTTTTCATTTTATGATGTAATGTAAAACTTATGAATATATCTAGTGTTTCCAAGGCTACTAAACCAATCGGTCTTTCGGGATTTGATCTTTCTTGTGATCATGCCAATGTTACGAAGTAATGCACCGACTCTGGGTAACTGGGGTCGGGGCGTTACAGTTGGTATCAGAGGAAGTTTAGTACAAACCTTGGAAGCTAGATTTTGATAAACTCTGATTAGAGCACGTAGACCTAAGATGAACTTTGTGGATTAGTATAGAAGAACTTCCTAGAATTTTGGTATTGTAGAGATTTTGTGAGTTTTCCGAGCAATACATCCCTGTCTGGATACGAGCAGGTAGAGGCAGCTCTGGCACAGATGTACCTAGGGGTAAAACCCGAAAACACCGCTTTGAGCTAGACTCGAACGGGAACTGGTGCACGACAACGGGCCTTGCTGCACTCTTGGTTACGACACTCCCGGGGGATATGCTTAGGATAACTCTCATTTTCTTTACAAATCATTATGAAGGGTTTATGAGTATATACTTCCTCAAAGAAAACATTTTTATGATTATGGATTATATCCATAAATAGTTCAATTTATGTTAAGTGTTTTATAAGTATGGGATTATGTATTTTGATTCATAAACTGATCTAGTTTATGCCATTGTTTAGAAATGGCGCCTAGTGGAAGAAATGGAAACCGTATCAATGCACGCACTCCATGTAGGGATTTCCCTCCTGCTCAAGATAATTATAGTGGGGCTGGTGATGCAACTGGTGCCGATCAGCTAATCACCATACTAGGACAACTTACTCAGGTTATGAATAATAACCTTACCCGTATGGAGCACCCTGATCCACAGCGTGGAGGATCAATGTTAGACCGATTCATGAGGCAACAAGCACCAACATTCAATGGGAGTACAAATCCCTTAGTAGCTGAGCAATGGATAAATTCCCTAGAGAAAATATTTCAGGCTTTGGGGAGCAGTGAAAGGGAGAAAGTTATCATGGCAGTTTACCGCCTCACTGGAGATGCTGATCAATGGTGGTCATTGATTCAAAACATGAAGGAAGATAATGAAGTATCAAATATGGAATGGAGGGAGTTCAAAGATCTGTTTTTAGAAAAATACTTCCCTCGCGACCATCGAGCAGATATGGAAAGGCAATTTCTAAGTCTGAGACAGAAGGAGGATGAGAATGTCGCAAAGTATGAGGCTAACTTTACAAGGTTAGCAAGGTATGCCGGAGATTATATTCGCAACCTAGGAAGTAAGATTGATCGTTTCTTTGATGGGTTAAAACCATTTCTCCGTCGAGCTTTGGTATCACAATCCTTCTCATTATACGAAGATATTGTCTCGTGTGCTATCAAGACAGAAAAGGAATTTTCTAAGTCTTATGACAACAAAGTAAAGCAAGAGAAGAAGAGAACGGTGGAACAAGGGACATATAAAGAGAAAAAGGTAAAGAAGGATTTTCCATTATGTGATAATTGTGGGAAGAATCACCCTGGTACTTGCCTAAAAGGAATGGGAGTTTGTTATAAATGTGGAGAAAAGGGTCACCAGGCTCGTGATTGCAAGGGAAAGAAAGAGGCTATCAAAGTGGAATGCTACAATTGTAGAGAAATGGGTCATTATGCAAATGAATGTCCTAAGAGTTAGGGAAACTTACCTCAGAAAAGGCCAAGGGATCAAGGCCAATCTTATGCTGTGACTACAGTTGAAGCGGAATAATTAATGTATTGGTGCTTTCGGACTCAAGGATTATATTCTGGTTATAAGAATAATGTGATATATATATGGATTGTACTGTAGTACTTGTTGATTTCAGTAAGGTTTTAATATGATGAAGGTAATTATATTTTTAGTATGTGACAATAAGAGAAACTTTACTTCGTTTAGGGAATCTGATAAATTGATTTTGGAATTAAGAAACCTTTTAGAGAAAGTCTAGACAGAGGTATTTTGGATAACTAGAAAGGTTGGAGTAGATTAAGTTGATCTTTGGATAGTATTGTTTAAGGTTAAAAAATTTATGAAGATTATTTTTGGAATATTATAATACTATAGTTTTAGGAAAAGGACAACCTGTAGGGTGGGGCATAACCCGTCGCGTCGGACAAAGTTGCAGGAATCGAACCCACAACCATAGTGCGACAGGCCTTTATTTCCTACCACTAGCCTACAGGGAGTCCCTGGTTATTACAAAATAGTTTTCCTATTCTAAATGATTTGTGGTAAAAATTTACTAATGAAAGTCTACATGATAAGTAAGTATATTTCCTCACATTCTTAGTAAATCTCTTAAATAATTTCCTCACCTCTATGAAAGGTTACTTAAAACAAAAACGTTGTCGATTAACTTTTCCAACTGGGGATTCAATGAATGTTTAACCAATCACAAGTTTGTGATTTTCTTATTGTTAACTTTCTCCTAATCCTGTTTTCTAGAACTCTTCATCAGACCATGCTAGTTTGTTTTTCCTCCATATCCATATTTTCATAGAACCCTAGTATGGGCTATCTCGGATGACCTTTGTACTTCTCTTTCTTTCTTTTAATGTTATATTTTTATTAATCTTATTTCCGATGTGGGTTTTCCACAAAGGTATTTTCTATTTACAACCTTTTATTTTCAAAGAAAAATTTCAAATTGCGAGGACGCAATTTATTGAAGGAGGGGAGAATGTAACACCCCGAGCTTCCACGATACGCTTCTCATTGAATAATGCAATAGCCTGCATTGTACGCAACTTCGAGTTCTAAAACACCGCGACTAATCAAAGTAGCCGTTATGAATAGTAATAACCACTTTTTAAAATTATAGAAATTTTATATTTCAAATGGACTTCATTTTTGTATTTGTAATATCGAAATTATCCTAAGATGAATTTTTTGTAACTTTCTGAGAACTTCCAATTTTTTATGAATAGTGAAAAATACTTAAAACAACTTTTTTAATCAAAATAATTAATTGTGATAAATTATACTATTTAGTGGTTTTAAAGTATAATTAGAACATATTTTTACCAGTTTATCCAATGGTGGTCATTAGAATTAATTTAACATTGAAAATGGACATAAACAATTGCCAATCTTTTGATATAAATTGTTTCTTAAAAACACGCTATTTGTTCTGACAGCGGGAATTAATTATAAAATTAATTAATGCAACTTATATGTTTGGAATTTTGTAAAATAGACATCATTTTTGAATTCGGAATATCAATTATAGCTTAGGGTGAAATTTTGGTACTTTTCGGATAACTTTTGTATTTTGATGAATAGTGAAAATTACGAAATTTTATTTAAAAACAACTTTTTTAATCAAAATAATTAATATTGATAAATTATGAATTTGAGTGGTTTTAAAGTATATTTAGAATATATTTTTACCATTCAATTTAATGTTTGTCATTGGACATAATTTTACAATTAAACCGAACATAAATAATTGTCAATCTTTTGATAGTTATTATCTCTTAAAAACACGCTTTTTGTTTTGACAGCGGGAATTAATTTTAAATTAATTTCTGCCACTTCTGTGTTTTGAATTTAGGAAAATGGATTCCATATTTAGAATCAGGATGTTCAAATTGTGTAAATAGGTAACTTTTATTTTTAGACATTTTGAATAATTACTGCGGTAAATATTTTATTTACCATGGTTAAGGGTAAATCCGGTAAATAAGGGTTAAAAAAGTAATATTATAATAATACTAAATTACCCTAAAACGTGTCTTAACCCTATTGGTTGATACATGGTCGACCATGGGAATCTTTGGGTCTATTTTGGGACCCCATGGATCCACTTGTAAGTGATAATGACACATTATATTAATAAAGTTAAAATAAAAATAAAAATGGCATAAGCTTACATCTTTTAGAAGAACAATTTTTACATAGGGTTATACATGTTGGATTTTCGATTATAAATATTCATTAGAAAGATAAAAAGATTACCTACATAATTATATTTTGTTTATAATTTTTAGACATTAAATAATTTATTTTATTTATGACACAACGATGATGCAGTAATTACTATAATAGTGAAAAAATAAAATAATTGATATTATAAATACCCAAATAAATATAATATGAAACTTTTAATGAATTAAACTAATTTTCTAGGATAATATGATATATTAGGATTGATTTAATTGACTTTTTTCGAAGTAATCAATCTGTTATGAGTTTCACAAAAATCAACTAATGAATAGTTTCAAAATTGACATAAAAGAGTTCTTAAAACAAATATTATATTATTAATTGATATTAAATTCCTAAAAATCTAAGGTTCGGCCAAGAGACTTATATTATGATAGGTTAATCATTAATGCCCCACTTGGGGGTCTCTTGGATTTATATAGTAAGTTTATTAACCATATTATATAAAAATACAAAGAGACATTGTAAAAGTGAAACTAATTAACTTAGAGTTAATACTTAAAGATAAGGTTAATATAAGTACCCAAACCTGTCTAAATTCTATTGGATGAGTTGTTTTAGACCTATCCCCACCTCATACTTTGAATAGTCAACTTTTGAGCCTTTGGAAACCGAATATGAATTTATTATAAATTAATATTTCTAGCTTTTCCAAAGGTGCCCCTCACCCCTCTTATAAAAGGGCACTCCTCCTTCTCATTTCCTCACACCTCTCAAGCCACTTGGCTCGTCCAAACTCTGCCCAAATAAGCTCCCCACATCCATCTACTCCTCCTTGAAGCTTCCCCTTAGGCAGAAAGCATTTCAAGAAGTCCTTTGGTTCCAACCAAATTGAGTTACCTAAATTAAAGGTAACGATTTCTCTTAAATTATTTTCATTTATTTTGCTTCTTCAACCCCCAAAATATTTTTATTTCCTTTCTTTTGTAACAACACCAGTATCCTCAATATACTAGGATGTTGTTATAAGGAGGATTCAAACTACACATACACACAACTCCATCTAATGGATGATGAACATAATGTTTCTGTGGATGGCAAACTAACGCCTCACGAAACGATGATTGTTCAAAAACATCTTACCGCCTCTCATGGTGGCCATTATGATGGCACTGTAATTAAATATGATATTAATGATATATATTTTATATATAAGCTTCTGTAATTCCATTTTATTTCATACCATTATTCGTTTCATGTTGTATATACATACGATAATTTCATTTGAGGAAGTGCGGACTACCGCCCCCTTAAAATGATATGACTCGTTCATACCACACAAGGAACGTATAAAGGATGGTGTTAATGAACTTAAGTATCATATATAAAATATTATATTATACTGGAATATTAATATACCTATGTATCATTTGGATTCGATTCTTTTAAAATAAAAATTAAATGGAAGTAGCGTTCGTGCGTACGTACGGACTACCGTCTCCACGAACGCGATGAGATTCATTCTCCATCGTATCCATTCAAGTATAATTATCATTTAATGATTTAAAAATGATGTTTAAGGACTTGATATCATTCTGGATATGAATAAGATACAACAAACATGACTTATGTAACAAAACATATAAAAGAAAATGAGTAAGTTAACACCCGAAACGGCGTTAATACTAAGATATTATTATCAAATCAATATTAGAAGATCATATATGATATCATATTAATGTATATGATTCTTGTATAATTTAATAACGATTATTTCACCATTATACAGGAGGTTAACCTACCCCAACCAAGGAAAAGTACAAGGTAAGGGTTATTTCACAATCTCTTCATTATCCGAGGTTGTATTATACGTAATAATCTACTGGGATCTCTTTATCATCCACATCCATGTTTCTTCGAAATGTATTTCAAAAAATTTTTACTATTTACAAGAATATGGGTTAAAGTCATTTATACCCTTGTTTGACTTTTTATAAGAGGTTTATAAAGGAATCTTTCCGTCGTTTTCAAAACAAGGTCCTTTTTAACCTTTTCGACAGAATTGAGGTAAGAATGTTTTTTTTAACTTATACGGCGGGTGCGGTTATTTTCCGCCGTTATAAAATCGTCGAAGCTTCCCATACAAGATTATAAGAATATTTTCAAAGAAAATGTTTTATTTTATATGGATCTTAAATGATTTCAAAATAAAAGGAGATATTTCTTTTAAAAGAATTTTGATTTCATCTATGTCAACATCCTTTGATGGATTTTAAGATATTTGAAATTGATTCATTATGATACAAAACTTCTATATTGTATTGAAGGTTTTGTGATATGTTTGACTGTGGATGTGCTATTTTTATACCATTCATAGTTTATTGTGAAAGTATTGACATTTCATATGCTAGTTTTAATACGAATGTTTATGTTATGTTTAAACCTTTTCATATGGGAATGCATTGGACTTAATAAGTGACGGGTGGAGCCCGCTATAGCTCCTCGATGCATCGGTAGGTCTCATGAGACAAACTAGTGTCTTGGCACAAGGCCTTGACAAAATCTTATTTGTAGCCTTGGCACGAGGCCTTGGCTATGTGGTTATGATAGTCTGGCATTATGCATTCCAACATTATGAAAGTGGTTATTGATTTTTGCATGTGATTATTCGATTAGTAGAATATCCATGTGAATAAGTAAATGGCATTATTTCATTTTACTTTTGCCATACCATGTTGAAGTTCAATTTTAAAAGGCTTTTGTTTTAGTAATGCATTGCCTTAAATGTTTATTCTTATTTATGAAAGTTTCCGCTATATTGTTATCCTTACTGGGCATTTGAGCTCACCCGTTTTCTATGTTTTATTTTTCCCCAGGATGTGAAGAAGTAAATTATGAATGACCTGCAGGGATATTATGAGGGGATAGTAGTGTGGATTATGGAGACATTATGTTGTTGTAGTAATTTTTCATTTTATGATGTAATGTAAAACTTATGAATATATCTAGTGTTTCCAAGGCTACTAAACCAATCGGTCTTTCGGGATTTGATCTTTCTTGTGATCATGCCAATGTTACGAAGTAATGCACCGACTCTGGGTAACTGGGGTCGGGGCGTTACAGATACCATCATTATTAATCCTATAGTTCAATTTATATTTCATTGAAAATGGATTGTATTGAAATTCACTAACGTTAATTTTGTTAGTACTCTTTAAATATGAAATTACCAATAACCAGTAGACAATAAATTATGCCTAAATATTAATGATGGTAAAGGAATCAAGTTCCATAGAAACATGACATCCGACAATTAATCATATATTTCATTCAGTATCCATTTATTAATACTGATGGTAATTTCATAATGAAAAAACAATGTATGTAATTTATGCTTATTTTATTTATTACATGTCATGTGCTTTTAGTTATTTTCCTTTCTATTTTATTTATTCCTTATACAATAATATAAATATAACATCTCAACAATTATTTAACTTTCCATATTATTTATGCACTTCCAACAAAGTTTATTTATTACATGGCATGTGTGTTAATTTATTTTCCTTTACATATTGATTATTCTCAATGATTACTTATTGTTTCTACTATATTTAACTATTTCCTAGAATTTAATATAACACTTATCTAATTTCCTTTAAACCAAATCCATGAAGTGTACTATGAAATATATGTAATGATATTCTAAGTGGGAATAATATAATCCTTGGAAGAAAAACTATTGTAATTACTGTATTCATTTGTAACACTAGACTCATGTATTTATCTCATTTTCCAAGACTACTAAAAACATCAGTATATGATGATTTAATTACCTCTAATCATTCCAATGTAATGGTAGTAGACATCAGATTTATACTAATTGGGTTCAAGTCACTATAGTTGGCATCAAAGGATGTTTAGTTAGATCTTTGGGTACTATATTTATGAAAACATATATTAGGGAACATTACCCTATGATTGATATTAAGGATTATAATATATGATCATTTTTATTTATTATCTAAATATTTTGGAATACCATCGTGATATTATTTTATTAAGGTTTATCAAAAGTATAATGTCTTAAACAAATATTTTTTAAGTTTTATACAATGAGATTCTACCAATACTATAGATATTTAGGATGAAATTTGTAGAAATAAAACACAATAGTATAGCACATTTTTTATTGGAAAATTTATCTAATGAATAAATAATTTTTATTTTAGATACATAAATTTAATGGAATTGATAACCTTTATGATTAATTTTATAATTAATTATATTTTAATACTAGTCAAATACGAATATTAAAGATCAAACAAATATTTTGTATGAGAAACCATATATAAATTTATTTAATGATTAATTTCATTTCAATAATTTCCTTTATTTTTATATTTTAAATTATGTTAATATTGTTTTAGATAAATGTCAACCTACTAGACATTGGGGGGTGATCCCATGCTTGAAATACATTAATGGTTTCAGACGTACCACTAGTGTACATAATGTTAAGGTCAATATGACATTATTTTTAATGAATGGGTATTAATGATGCACTATTATGTATTTATTATTATGTTAATAGATTAATTTATTAATTATTTTTAATTTATAAAATATTAAGTTAAATAATAAAATATGTTTCAACCATTAATGAATCTTATAATATATTACATGTAAATATCTGTAATTTAAGAAAAAAAATTGTTTATTTTAGGAAACCCATTTCATTGAGTATGTTATGAACAATTATTTTGATTAAGTACAAAAATATTTAAATTGTTCTTATAAAATTGAAACATATCATGTATATAAATTTCATTATATTCCTTGTAAATAAAAATATTCCCCAAAATTTGGAAAAGGCACCAAAAACAAAAATGTTATCACAATGCATTCATTTTTGTTGAACCAATGGTCTTTTAAAAAATCATATATTTAGTGTGTTGAGGAACTCATCATTCCATTAATCATACAGTTTTATTTGATCAGTGACCTAAATCAATCACCATAACAATTTATGATTTTCATATAATTAAATATTTTAACTCGCCACTAATGTAATCTTATGTAGAAACATAGTTATATGTTATTCCATGTGACATTGGTTTATCTAATTCTATCTAATTAAGATTATACTTATAAAATCTTTTAATATGCATGTTTTTAAAAAAAATATAGTTTTCAAATATCAATCCCCAGGTTACCAAGATCTTCTTTAAATTATATGGGTGAGTTTTCATTATGTTGTGTAGAATAAGACTCCATGAAATTAGAGTGTAAATAAATTTTATTCAACAGCATGAATGAAATGTTAAAACAATTTCTAAGGAAATATTACATCCTGAAACATTAAAATATAATCATTTTTTAAAATAATCAATATATTTAATATATTTCAATGCACATGATAGTGAGTTAGATTTAATTATGTGGTATAATGACATTCTTAGATAGCTTTCATTAAACATAAGACCGAGTTTTGATGAATGCGATTAATATTATTATTTAATATAAAAATATATAACCTAACAATGAAATTGGCGTTATAAATATGAATAAATAACATATGAAAATATAGGTTTTAAAAAAATAAAAAATGATTTCATTGGTAATCAGTTTATTTGTAATGAAAATAAAAACCAAAAGAATATAATGGAAATTTTTTATGAATAATACTAGTTTTCTACACCCAATGTTGTTTTTTCTTAATGAATTATTTTAATTATTGAATGGTATTAATTATATATATAATATATTCATTAAAATATTTTTACATTCACATAATAGATTTTATAGTCATAAAATAATAACAAACCAACTTATATATATTAAAACCTATACATTTTTAATATCATTTTTGTAGCCTTCTAATGGTGTAATAGTTTGTATACAATAATTTTCCTCATTTATAAATTTTATTTTTTCAAATGATACATAATTTCGTAAATATTAATGTTAAGAATAGACTATGGTTAATTTTTCTATTTTTATATGATGTTTCATTTTAATGAATAGTGAAATATTCTTAAATTTAATTGAAACTACTTTTTCATTAAATTTATATATATATATATATATAATAACCTTTAATTTGATTTTAAAGAATATTTAGTTAAAAATTCATATATTAATAAAATTTAGTAACTTTTAATCAATTCTCAAATGAAATTGGATATAAACACATTTCAATCTTTTGAACATTTTGAGTTTAAAAACACACTTTTATATCACACATGCCCGATTAATTAAAAAAAAAATTATGCTGCTTATGTGAAATGAATTTTAAAAAATGGAATATTTAATTGGTTTAATAATAAATTTTATTTTATAGTAAGTTTAAATAATCCTTTTAACAAAAATAATAGTGAAAAAAATTAAATTTAATTATAGTGGTTAAAGGGAAAATTAATTTACTTAGTGCATACTATGGGGCCAAATGTCCTATACACTTGTAAAAACCCTATTTATAGACAAATTTATACCATATAATACATTTTTTATAATTTTTTTTATTATTTGTGGCACATGATATAATTTAAACCTCTAAATATTCTTTACCTTTTTATATTTACAAGAATTTCACTCGTCCTCCACTATATCAAGGCACTCACACCCTCACTTTTTCACACCTATCAAACCATTATAATAAACCTAAATTATTATAAAATAATCTCAAAAAATAAATCCCAACATCTTAGAATTGTCATTTTGTTTGAAATATAACCATGGCAGTATTTTGGTATGATCCAAAAGAAGTTACCTGAATATGAGGTAACGATCTTCAGTGATCACTTTTGATTCATTTATTATCCACCCATTCAATTATTTATATATAATGATAAAATGATATCATAAACATATTCAATATAATGATATATATTTATGGAAATTTTATATACTATAATAACACACAATTCAATCAAATGGGATATTCAATCATTATTCGTGTGTATGGAGGAATACAACCTCGCGAACCGATGTCGTTCGTTATTCCATTACAACCTGTCATATTAGGGAATAATGATGGATTTATATTTTTATGTGATATATATGATATTTGTGGTATATTTATAATTATGTAATTTTTATATAATATATACCTTCATTCGTTCGATTTTATGGGAACAAGAGAACATCATTTGTGGATGTGTGGACTATGGCCTCCTCAAAGCGATGTGATTCTTTCACACGTTACATGGATTATATTATGGATACTTTTAATAAACACATGTTAGATAAATAAAATAAATGCGATAATTTGATAATAATATACATATATATATATATATTACCTTTTAAATATGATATCAAAATGGAAGTAACATTAATGTGCACGTATAGCCTATCGTCTCCATGAATATTACATTTCATTTCTTCTGTCCAATTTTATTGAATTATTTTTAAATAAATATACAATGAATATATATGATATAAAAAATTACTTTCTACATCATTTAGTTGATTAAATAATGATATATGCTGGAATAATAAATCTAACAATTCACAACATACTAAAAAAACTATATGATTATTACTAAAAATTGTTAAAATAATTAATGATTATTTACAAAATGGTTATGAGATATTACACTATGACAATATATATTATTATAAATATGACGATGGTTATGTTTTAAGATAATAAAATTATTAAAACTATTATATAGTAGGATAAAGGATGATTAACTAATAGAAGATATACAGTATGTGACTACATCTAAATTACATTCAAGAAGACTTAATTATTGTTATGAACCTAATTTATTTTATTGTTGTATATAAAACCCCTTGAGATGTAATATCCAGAATAACTAATTATTCATTGTATTTTATGTTTCAATTTTAATTACTTCATTTAGTGGTATTTGAATTAATAGTTACATAGTTGTAAATATTTTCATAACCTGATTCCTTTTTATTTGGTTATATTACTTCCTCGTTGTCATTAATATTTATTGATTATGCATGTAATAAATTTCCTCTATCGATTTGTTTTTGTATTCTCCCTTTTTATGTGTATTTATTGATGAAATATGAAATATATTAATTTATTGATTCTCACATTATCATTTTGGTATTTTATATGAATTATTTCTGAATATATTTTTAATTAAGATTACTTATTCTTAAAATTCTAATATGTGAATTTATAAGATCATTGATCAATAAAACTGTTAATTTTATTTTCCATTGGTTAGTTAGGAACTGATTAATTTAATAGTATAGTTTTTTCATTTCTAGGTACTCAAAAAATTTTATAAAATGTTTTTATGAAAATTCAACTCTCTTTATCTCTTTGATGGAGATCTGTTTTCACTTAAAAGAATGATTTCTTAAAATATGCTAATTTTTTTAAATTTTCAAAATAATTTATTAAATGTAGTTTACCTCTTTTGAACCTTTAAAATTATTTCGAATGGAATATTCTATTCTCTTTATGAACAAGTTACTTTTATAACATGTTTACCGTACAGAAGGAATGTTCTTTTTAACTTATATGGAATGTATGAAATTACATAAAATCATTTCCTTGAATATTCATTGAATACTTTTCAAATATATTGTTAATGAAAATTTATATAATAATAAATATAAATGGAAAATTATTTATATTTAATTTTCATAATTAAAAAGGATATTTTTTCCTTTTACAGCATATCTATTCATAAATGAAAATGGTTATTTATCCATACACAACTTGTGATTTTTTGTATTGATACAATCCTTATTCTTACTATAAGTGGTTGTTATTTCATTGACCATGTATAGTATTGAAAATCACTATCTTGATTTATTTTTATTCCTATGAAATATTAAATTCTATATAATCACTAGAAATTAAATCTCTTTTAACTATACATATTATATATCATATATATGATTATTTCTTAAATCGTATACCATTTTATGCTTTGTGTTTACATAGAATATTATTTTATTGACTGGGAAAATATTGATAAATACATATCAATTATTAAATTGGTATATTTTATAAGACATAATATTATTAAATTAACTTGGTTATTCAATTTATGGGGAATTCTTTGGACATGCAAGACAATGTTTGGGGACCAATTAATTCGAGCCCCACAATTCATTGGTAGTCTCAAGGGGTGAATCAGTTGGCTAGCCTCAGCTACTATCTTATTACATATTATGTTTTCAACTTTTTTAGGATAAATATTAAAGGTATCATATACCCTAGAAACACTATTTCCTATAATTAATCATTTACAACATTCGATATTCTATTATTATTATCAATAATATTTTCAAAATGAAAAATATATGGATGAAATTCATTAATATATTATTAATTACATGGAATGTGTGTTCAATTATTTACCATTAAATATTATTTATTCCTTATATATTTATTTAAATGCAATGTATCTTCAATTATTTATCATACCATATTATTTATTCACATCCTTATCATATTGACAATTGAATGGCATGTGTGATCAGTTATTGACCATTCTATATTGATTATTCTCAATGATTAATTATTGTGTCCACTCCACATAACTATTACTAAGATTCTGAGATAACCTTTATTTTTTCCTTTTCCCCAGGAATCCAATAAGATTACTAATAAAGATATGCAAGGGTATTAAATGTGGTAATAATGGTATCCTTGAAATAGAATGATGTTATAATTTGTGTAATTTTTTATAATAAATTAATAATGTATGAATGTGGCTTTCCAATATTACTAATCTAATTAGTCTATTGGAATATTATTCTTCATAATCATGCCAATTTAATGTAATTAGATTTCAGCTCCAAGCTTACTTGGTTCAGGTCACTACACTCTCAAATATAATTATCAGGTTGGTTAGTAGACCTCAAGTGTGCCTTACCAATTTCTAGACGCTTATGAAGAGTAGTGGGTGTGGGAATAATATGGTAGGGGAGACTATAACCCCTAGTAAAAAGTTATGATGTATTGTATTCCGATCTGTTACTGTATTATGTGGCCAATTCAGGTTGGTTAATGGATCTCAATTGTGCCTACATGTACACCATAGAATGCCGAATAAAAAATAGTGATGTGAAGAATATAGTGGGGAGATTATACCCCCATGTATAGATATAATATTAAATGGAAATAATCAATTATCAAAGTAATTTAAATTGAATAAATTTCACACCATACAACTAGGAAGTAAACAGAGGAACCAAATAAACCAATAATAATAAACCATGTAATGTCTGGATGAAAAGTAACTAAATATTATGTTGGAAGTCCAACGAGTAAAGGAATATGCTGACATAAATAACTCAAATACCATTTTCCCAAACCCCAGGTTGATTAAAACTCTATAATCCATCACATTCATAATGTAACAATCAAAAACATGGTACCTTGCCCTTCTCCAAACATGAATCCCAATAATTTTCATAGGTATCAAACTACATCCCAAATAGGGTATGAGTAAAACTAAGTAGGTCTACACAACCATGCCTAAAAATAACCATCCTAATAATAAGTTCATGAAATAAATTGCTAAATGGGTGTATTAATTAAAAAATTAATATAATATAATATTTATCCTTCTTCACCACCGTACCATAATATCTATAAGAATATATCAGAACCATGACATATATAATCAAAAGTCCAAGGTAATAAAATTAAAATGAAATTACCTCTCTATAAGAATTTCCACATTGTTGGACCAAGCCATATAAAAATTATAACATAACTTGTCCAAGCCCTATGTGCATTACAACATCATGTCCAAACTCTCTATATAGGAATTCAAGCATCCATACCAATACCAATATATATGAATTTCAACATCATTGGTTATATCACCTAAAATATAATTTCACCATCACAAACCACAAATGTTATAACAATAATAACAGACATAACATATTAACATATGTTTCAATGGACAATTATGATAATTACCATTTGACTTCGAATTTCTCATTAATTTATCAAGTTTATCATGAACCACTTACAAGAAAAATAATCCAATAATTTTATATAAATATATCAATTTAAATATTAGTTTATGACATTTCCCAAGGTGAATATATCCCTAGAAATCACTCAATAACTCTTGCCATGCTAAACACACATTAATCCAATTTTAAAATTAATTATTATTATAGTATTCTCATACCCAATTGATATCCATAAGCTTGGTCACAACACCATTAGACCTAAATAGATCCAATGCATAATTCATCACTAGATTCATCATCACCCATTAATTAAATAATTTAATGCACATATTGTGTTAGAAAAATAAAAATATTAGACATACTAATCAATTAAATAGGCCATATGTATATGATTTAGACCACATACATTTATCTTGAGATAAAACAATGGCTCAAAAAGATAATGCCACTAAATGATGAATGTGATGATGATCATGAATAAAACTTAAATCACATGAGACCGTGATTGACACAAAAAACAACTATGGTAAATATATTCTTCTACTACAATAGAGATGAATTGAAGATATGGTAAAACCGTAGGAAAATTTATAAAAAAGGATTATCTATTTTATAATGAAATCTAGAAGGGTATGATTTTCAACAAAATCACATAGAGCACCATATGTATCATGTTAGTAGAGGTTTCATGCATATGAAAATAGATTAAATATATATCATGGATTTAAATCCAATGATCTAGATAAAGACATAGAATGTAATTCTTGATTTATGAGTTACCATAAAAAATTATTCACATCAGGTTAAAAATAACCCTTCATGAACATTACATGATGTGAAATAGGTTCCCAAAGTGGGCACTTTTCACATCATGAACTCATTTCACAACAACATTCTAGTGATAATTACCAGTCGTGTAATATATACATGATGTTTAAAATTTGACTAGCATCTTAAATCTAAGCTTCTTCTGAAGAGCCTGAACAACCTCCCATGCCTTCCAAACTCATAGAAAACCCTCACCACCCCCTTTAATCTTTTATACTCAGTCTCCATTAATTTAAAAAATCATACATCTTAAAAATTATGTAATTTCTCTATAAACATTTCTACATCCTCAAGAAACTCCCATACCAATTTTCAAAGAAGAATGAAAACCATGACAAAATATATTTAACAAAAAAATAAAAAGGTGAACACTAGAAACAAATAAGAGCATACTACTATGAAAACAACTATACTCTCACTAAAACTCTTATAAAAACAAGTCTATAATTTATTCTAAATGAAAAAAATTATAATATGAAATTTTTAAATCACAATTTCCAATAATGGAATCGTTGTTGAATCTTTAAAGGGATCTCTATAACATTTAGAAATATTTGGAATTCACTAGAGTAACAAACCCTTACATATGTGTCATATGTTAATTTTCACGAATGTTCTCATTATGGAATACAATTTTGGCATTAATTTTCTAAATCTCATAGTCATGGAATTTTAAAATGGAAAACAAAATTTTGATGGATTTAAACATGGAAACATGGGGAATGGTTTTGATATAGTGACAAACATGAAATTTTATAAAGAGTTTATTCACTATCCATATATTATAAGACATTACATTTCCTTTCATTTTTAGTATTCTCGTTAAAACCAAAAAGTATGTTTTAGATGAACTGAAAGATCATTCAAACCCCAAAATTGGTTTTGATACATGTTATACATCTCAAAATTCATGGCTTCTTTCCACCTTTCAACACATGAGATCTCTACTACAACTGTCTAGGTGAGAGGGATCATAATTTTTAACAAATAATGAGTCACCATCATTAGTAAATAGAAAACCATATCTTATATTATCTCTTAAATATTTAGTGTTCCATGAAATTAATTTTGTTTTCGGAATAAAATTTTTCTATGGGACTCATTGAATCAGTTCATGCACCAACTCTTATGTAGCATTCTATTCAACATCATAATTTATAGTTTTGATACCACTTTCTTCCTAGAGGATGTTCTCCCCCTAAAAAAAAGCCATCCTTACAATTTTTAATTTGATTTCTAATGGTTGGTACAGATAGAATCCCCATATTTCAATTATATACCCTTTAAATATACATTTCATGCCTTTGAGTTTTAGTTTTGTTCTTTAGATAACCTTAATAACTGCCTCACCACCCCATGCATGAACATGTGAAAATAAGTTTTTTACTCCATACCTCTAAGGTAATAGTTTTCATATCTTTATTTTCTAATATTTTATGTAAGTATAATTCCATCTATGATGCATAACCACTAAAGGATCATGGATGGCTTGTACGTATAATCATTGATCTTACAAAGTCCAATTTAGGAAAATTTATCCTTTCACTAACATTGTTATACTATAGAGTGTATGGTAGATTTAGTTGAGATAAAATATCATAATCTCATAGAATTTCAATAATGTATTCTTTAATACTTTCAAAACCAATATCAAATTGATGTTTTATTATATTCATACCATTATGATTCTTAATCATCACTATATAACTCTATACAACTCTCAAAGGATTTATACATTTACCCCATTATGTATATATAATCATACATACTCAAGAATTAGAAGAAGTAATAATTGATGAGCATATAACAATAGATCCTACTTGAAATGTCCTATAAAAATTAGTGTTTACTAAATATAGAAGATCAATGCATGTTTTTCATAGAACACAAATGGTGGCATGGTCATCTTACCTTATAAACAAACATGATATAATTAAATGGAATTTAGAAAAAAAGATTCTAAATATCAATGTTGATATAGATATTTAATATGCTTCCCATTTACCTGATGAAGATAATGATTCCACAATGTGGTTTTATATGAGTCCATAATTTTTAATTTTTTATTTTTCCTTATATTTTTTTTCATAATTTAATACATATTGAATATTATTCAATTATTCCATTCCATAACATATTCTATCATTATAAAAGTAAAACAATTCATACCCCAAGATGAATACAAATATATCCTTATATAAACATTAAATTTAAATAATGTTTATGGTAACACTAGTAACATAATAATAGTCCTTTTAAACACAAAGCAATCATATCATAAGTGTGACTTGGTAGTCTCTAATGGATAGATCAACTATCCTCACTTCATTTAAATCACATAGATCCAAATCATAATTGGTAATTTATAGAGATAATATATTTATCATGTTATGTGTGTTTTTAATGTATTTATATCCCTTCCTAGTTATCAATTTGATTGTATTTTCTAGAATTCTTGATTTTCAATGTGTTTTGGGACAAATAATGAAAATTACATAATTCTGGATTTTTAAACGATTTAAACACTATGGTATGTTAATCATAACAATTAAAAAATATATATAATAAAAGTGAGTTATCATTTGTTCTATATTAATGGGATAAAAATTTATTTTTGGAACAAATAGATAATTTGGTCATCTTAATGCCACAAAAAATTAATCTTGTTGGAAAATAATTATGACCAATAGAGTATTACCCACCTTTGTAAATAAAGAATAACTAAATGTAAAACTCTCCAATTAAGGTGATTATAATGGGATTTGGAATAGTACTCAATGGTGAATCAGTTTATTAAATTACATGTATTTGTTAACTCATTTAGAAATCCATTGAATGCTCACCATTGAAGCAATAATTCTAGATTACTCAGATAGAAAAAACAATTACTCTATAACTATATCATAACTACTATTTTACCAATACAATTAATTTAATATTATTAGGGGAGACATAAAATTGAATTTCTCACAGCCTTTATGATGGGGCCTTGTCATGATTTAGAGGATAGGTTCACCAAACAGAAGAAATCATTCGTTTGATAAGTTTGAGAAGGAAACGTTTCATCCTTTATTTTCACACTTTTTGTTTTAATATTTTTTTAATGCATTATTCTTCCCCCTTTATCTATATCACCCTTAATATGGAGGGGTAAAAATTCGACTGCTTGGTTTAAGAGTTCATTTTTTATTTTTCAGTCCTTGAGATCATTAATTTTGTTGAATATAATCACATTGTCTCTCTTTGGAATTGTTTTCAATTAAATATATTAGTTTTTATTATCATGTATGATGTTTTCATTTTTTGATTATATTATTGATTTTTTCACTGGTAAATAATAGTTATATTTCTACAATAGGTTCTACATTATATATGAAATAATATATCAGGGATATTGTTTATGTACTCATGGCTCTTTAGTATGTGAAAAAGAGGTTTTATGTGTTCTTGATTGTTTTGGGATAAGCAAGACTTGATTGACTATTACCTATGAAAATTGAGGATATTCCATAGAAATTTATTAAACAAGGAAGGAGAGTATACCGACATAATAACTTTGTAAGGTTTTCATTCACCATCACAATTTGACCAAGGGATTGATAGGGAATGATCATCGAATCACTCATTAATCAACATGGAAGAAGAGGATTGAATAAAATAAAACAATAATATCATTTTAATTTAAAACTGTATCGGACCTGATCAACCTTTTCATATCAAAATTTTATGTCACTTGATTTTTCAATTCAATTTTAATAATTATCTTCATTGATTAAATTTTTTTTGTTTCATTCAGAACAATTTTTTGGAAAACAATACATGTTTCCTCAAATTAAAAACTGAGAAATGATTTTTTGTGCACTCATCTTCTAATTTATACGGATTTTTAACTAATACACTACACATATGTAATATATAAAATTGTTTTTCTATCTACAATGAAATACATGCATCAAAACTAGAACCATTGTTGGGGGGCTGTAAATCTTAAAAAAGTGAATTTCTTAAAATTGAATTACCCAAATTTCAACTGACCAATTAAATAAATTTATTCCTGAAATTAAAATAACCCAAGATAAATAGAGAAAAAAATTAAAATCATATATAATAATACAACCTTATCTAATTAATGGGAAACTATTAGACATCACTCTGAACCCAAACTCATGGATTGTAATCCTATCCATACCTTGCACAATCTATGTATGCCTCAATATTATATTCCATGAATCCAACACATTGCACAAACATCCCCAAATTATTATGATTTGAATGTCAAAAATATTTACTTGTTTACAAAATTTCATGTTTTATAGGAGAACACCAATATTGGAACTTTCAATAATTACACTTCACTTACTCAACCTCCTATCCAAAAAATAACATAAAGACCAATTTCAATCAAGGAAATTAACCAAATAATATATAGAAGAAGATAAAGAATGGTTACACTATATTAAAAAAGGATATTATTTATTGGGATGATTTAAAAGTATTCTTAATTCAAATATTCCTTCCATCGTATAAGTGTAATGCAATAAAAAATAGATTTACATCATACAGCTATAAACTCGAGAGACCCTATATGAGTAGTGGGAGAATTTATTGAAGATATATGTTAGTTGAACACATCAAGAATTTAACGAACACCGATTAATTACATTCTTTTACCATGTACTTATCAAAAATTATTGAAATCTTCTAGATTCCTCTTCATGAAGAGACATGTTGAACAAGTCACCTTCAGATGTTTCAATTATAATTTATAATATTGTGTAAAATTCTCAATAATCATGAAATGAGAGGAATGGGAACTAGGGTGATACATGAGGTAGAAACATCTTATTAAACTTTATTGATTGAAACCAAATATTATTTCCTCACATGGTTGGTCTATCAAATAGTTGAAAATTGTGAAATGGGAAAACAATATTTATCTCATATATGGAGTCTATGTTCTTATTCCACCGATTATAATGAAAATTTTCAGGACACACAGGGGTCATATTACTGCTTTGTGGCCTTTCAGAACACAAAATTATAGTTGAATCAACTTTGTGAACTTCATTCCAATAAAGGATATTGGAAAAAAACAAAGAGATATCATTTAATCCTAACAAGTACCCAATCAACATTCCTACTAGAGGTAATAATATTAGAACACTCACTATTCAAAAAAACCTAAAAACATCCTAACCAACAAAAATATATTACCACCAACATTTTAGAGACCATATAAATTACCACCCACCAGTGAAAAACCTTCAATTCAATATTGAAAACAGTAATATGTTATTGACTGGTTAAAAGAAACTATAAATTAATTGTCCACAAAATTCAATAATCTCTGGTACATAGTAACATAGAATAAATGAGTCCCCCCTTCCCAAATATTCCCAAGCCCAATGAATAATGTCCACATGATTACAAAAATGTTTTTTAAAGTACTCCCACATTCAGGAAACTATGAACCTAAAACAATATCACCTCTTCTGAGGGAGAATAAAGTTGATGATTCTGATCATTTTGATAAAATTTACCAAGAATAAGAAAAGTAAATGGATGAGGGGAATGATATGTTGAGGAGAAAAGAAATACCATTTTAATAGATGAAAAATGTAGAAGAAATATTTACAAATACCATTTACATAAAGGATTATCAAATTTGTTAGATTTCAAGAAGAATCCATTTAAAATGCAATTTCAGACACTTTTCAAAAAGTGGAAGTAAATATCCACCTACATAAACCAGTCAATAAAATTCCATGATATGAGTAATTTTTGAAATATATTTTCACCACATTGAGAAGTCTTCAATTGAATGAGTTGATCATGTTAAGAAACATTATCTAATCCCTTATCACACCACCGTTATCGATAAAATGTAATGATTCGAGGATGTTATTTATTAAATAAACGATTATATATTTTGTTATCTATAATTCATTATGTTCTATTTATTCCTAAACAATTTATTTCCTCACATAGTATACCCTTATCTATATATATGATTCTTGGAGACCACAAGATTGGTGGTCCCTATTTCAAATAGAACCAAAACTTTCCAAGGAGTTATAGAAAATGTCCTAATAAAAATCAATGATATTTTATTCTCAACTGATATATATGTACTGAATATGGAAGAATATGGGAGTACATCACACACACAAATAATTTTGGGGATAACATTCCTAAAAACATCCAAAACCATCATTAATGTCCACTATGGTATACTCACCATGGATTTTGGAGATAACACTATCTACATCATTATTTATTAATCTAGGATGAACCTATCAGATGAACAGTCACTATTTACACTCTCCCCATAATTTGGTATTGATCAAATTAAATAATATGGAATTTACCATGAATTTTTAGATATAATGGAAAATTGTTTAATTGAAAATATCTCTTAACATGTTAATAAAGAAAACATTGGAGAATCAGATTCCATGTTGTAATAATAGGTAAAATACAATTTCATGGATGATTTTTAAAATTATGAAGAAGATGATATGATTACATATATTTAATAGGTCTATACATTGGAAATTGTGAACCATAATTTAAACTCATCCCTTGAGAAGTCCTAAATTATATAAATAAAACCACTTCCCACTGATTTTAAATATGTGTAACACATGTATGGGGATAAATTAATAGTGATAATTATTTATAACATATCTAAAACAAAAAAAATTGATAGAGATTTCAAGAGTGAAGGTACACGAAATATTATAGGGTTAAGGTGATATCCCTATAGTGAACCCAAAAACATGCTCAAAAATAATTCACAATGGTGAATATTCCAATTCTTCAATACATCCCTAAAGGGGGATAGATCCAACATTGTTTTATGTTTAGAAGAATTTGATTGGGAAGCATAAAAAAATTGAGATCATCTATCACATTTCTTATTCATAATGGGTTAGCCAAATTCATCTAGTACAAAAAAATTGTCCTGATTATTATGGGGGATGAAATTATTGAATTAACCGATATAAAAATTAAGAATAGTTGGAGAGTGGGTATAGATTTTCAGAAGCAGAATCAGATCACTTTGAAAGATCATTTCATCATCACATTAATTGGCCAGATGATAAATATGTTTTTTAGGGAGATCTCATTATTATGTTTTTGAGGTATTTTTTAGTTATCTTTAGGTTCCCATTTTTTATGACGATCAAGATAAGACTATATTTACTTATCGTTTTGGAATTATTACATATAAAAATATTAAATTATGATTATATAATTCTCTATGTACATTTTAAAGGTTCATGGTAACTATATTTTATGATCACATTGATGATTTACTTTTTGTATTTACAAATGGTTTCATTTTTTTTATTCTTTTGACCAATGGTTAAAAAATCTATAAAATGTTTTCAAGATTTTCATTGAAAATAATCTTGTTTTAAAATTTCAAATAATTATTTTCATGGTTGAGAGAAGAATTTGACATGTCAATTTTCTTTGAAAACAATCATTTAAGTGTATAAATAAAAACTTAATCAGTTAAATTCATTTCCTTAACCATCATTTCTATAACGTGGTAAAATATTTTTAAGACATGCATGATTCTACAGGAGGTTTATCAAAAATATCAATATTATTTCTCACCCTCAATCTATATTACTTTTTATATATGATGATTTTGACTTGTAGGGTGAATTTTGAGAATACTTTGATGAATTGAAGAAATATTGATATCACCACCCATGTTGAAACCACCAAATTGTGAAGAACCATTTGACCTCTTTGGTGTTCCATCCAACCATGTTGTTGGAGGAGTCCATTCTCAATGAATTGTTGTTAGAGAAAAAGACATTTAATATACATATTGAACCTTAGATGAGGAGAAATTAAATTAAAAAACAACTAATATATATTTTTTATACATTTTATATGATTTATAAAATATTTAGTAAATACCTGCTTAGAACTAAAATCATTGGGCTTTCTGATCATGCAGATATTATTTACATGATGAAGAAGGATGATGCTAAACCATGGATAATGAGATGATAAATAATACTAAAAGAGTTCAATATAAAAATAAATGATAGAATGGGAGCTCAGAACCATATATATTATCACTTATGTAGACATTTAACTAATTTTGAAATTTAAATTTGATAATGAGACAAATAGAATGATCCAAATCTAGGAGAGAAAATATACATGATTAAAAGAGAAATCCCTTGGTATACTAACATGGTCCATTATATGGTAACATATCATGTACCATCTTATTTATGTAACAACTAAATAATAAAAATTGTAATCTTAAACTAGATACTACTTTTGGGAATATCCAGATGATTGGGTGATTTGCAGTGATCAACTGATATGAAAATTTTTCCATAAAAGTTAAACTGAACTTGTTATTGAGTTTTCACACATTATCTTATGGAGGAAAAATTGGACCTCAAAAGGAAAAATCTATGTTTTTAGAATCTAAAATTCATAGGATTATTAATTTTAATGATTCTCATGAATTTTGAAAAAGGTGTGAAAATTGTCATATTTTGTGAAATATTTCAAAGAGACATGAATATCCTCAAAGTTCACTAATATTTTTTGATGATTTTTTTATAAATAGGGGATTGATTCTATGGGAAGTTCATCTAGTTAATATGTAATTATTTTATATTTCTAACAGTTTATTATGTATTGAAATAATTATAGAAGAATTCCACCAAGACTACTGATGAGAAATCTGTTTTCAAATTTTTCATGGATAACATATTTTTAAAGTTTGGAGTTCCTAGAGCTATCATTAGTGATAAAGGGACAAAATTTTACTATTGGATAATTAGGTATTTTCTGAAAAATTAATGAGTAGATCATAAAAAATCAACTCCCTGTCATCTATAGAATAATAGACAAGAAAAAGTGTCCCATATAGAAATCATAGGAATTTTTTAAAATACTGTTAATCAAAACAGGAAGGATTAGAGCCTAAAACTAGAGGACACATTATGGTATTATATGATATCCTAAAACCGACAATCCTTATGATTCCATATATATTTATTTATTGAAAAAATATATCACCTTCCTATGGAATTTGGAATAATGCAATTTGGGGTGTTATAAATTCAAATTTGGGTATTGTAGTGAAGTGAAATAGTGTATATTTTAGTTTCATGAGATGGATGAAATTAGAAGGGAATAATTTGAAAATTCCAGGATCTACAAAGAGATAAATTAGTATCTCATGACATGTTTGTCCACTAAAACCACTTCCATCATGGAGATAATTTTTTTTCCAACTCAATACTAATGGTGATACACTGAAAACATCATTCCAGATTGGAAGGTCCATTCATAGTTACTAATGTAAATCTTTTAGTTGTTTTGAAAATTTTGAGGGATGTATATTAGTATCCCATCAATATAAATGGACCTCGACTGATGAAATTTCTTGAAAATATTCCATCAGAGCCAGTGGATAAATTTACACTCCTCCAACCTTATTATCAATAAAATCTATTAGGTTATACCTCTCCATAACATGTTCATTTTTTCTAGGATCCAATATAAAATAAAATTACATTTTTAAATATAAATGATTTAATTGAGTTTATTTCATATTTTATGTGTTGGGAAGTAATCATTTTAATTTAAAATTTTAATTGTTTTTCGTGGTTCTATTTATTTCCAAAAACAAAAATCTGTATTCAAAAACCAAATTTCTGTTCATTTTTTCAATTTTTAGGCATTTTGTAAATTTTAATATGAAATTATTAAATTTTACAATTTCTTCAATGAAATAAATTAATAAAATGACTATGTTTCTGGTTTATACATTTTTGTAATTTCATGAAAAATCATCATATTTTTTAATCCCATTCCATAACTAATTATATTTTTATTGAAACCACATCCCATTGAGGAATCTGATCCCTTTTTCACATTTTATACAATGACCAAAAATATTAAGATAACCAATACATAGTTTTTAACATGATTTTTATTTTTCCCCATCTAGAATATAGAGTTTTAATTTACCTATGTTTTACATTATTATGCTATTTTGTTGGATTTATATCCCCATATTATAGAAAATACATTGATTTATGCATTTCATGATTATTTAATCCTTTTAGACCATATAATCTTTTAATACCCTATTATTTTTTCTCCATTACAAAATAATTTTCCATATCCAACATTCCCTCAATATGAAGTTCCATGATATAGATGATATTAAGTGTGCGGGGAATCTATGTTATGTTGTGATACCCCATTTTGATATTCGTTGGGTGGAAAATCTATGGTTTAATATATGATTTTACTTCATTAGAAATTCATTCTATTGAATGCTGTTCCTTTTTGGATCGTTCCTGTTAAATGATGTTATGCATTTATTGTGCTTCCAAAGGGGAAACCATGGTGTGCCTATCTAGGGATTTGAAAAGAATCATGTTAATGATGAAGAATTAGATAATATATGGGATAACCATGAAACGAATTATGATATTTTCATGGAGCTTATATTCATTTATGAGAGTGTATATGAGACCATACATGATTAAAAATTCGAATCATGCAATTTTTCATCAAAAGGATTTAATCCCTCTTAATGTAGCCTCATAATTATTCACTCTAAAATATTAAAAACCTAAATCCACAGAACAACAATGAAAAGTAATAATGATAATCATAGGTTATTAACACACATTGGGTGAAGATGTAGGAATTTACCAGGATTATTGTGACTCTTTCATGGTTTGGATGAGAGAAGTATTTCTGCAAAAATATTAATGTGTGAGATGAGAAAATATTCATGTGAGGTAAATGTTTTATGTGAATGGGATGACAGATTAAGTGGGAATTTATTCAATTATTTGAATATATATATTGAAATAATATTTTTTATGAGGCATGATATGTTTTTTTTCTTGTTGAAAAAATGGTGGATCTCTTTGGTATATGATTTGAATTTTAATTGATTATATTGTTTAAGAGTCCAATTTATTAGTGTGGTATAGTTTATATAGATAATATTTTTGAAATATATTTTAATTTTCCAATGATTTTTATCCCTACCAATTTGAGTGTATTTTCATGAATTCAGTATTTTTGGTGTGTTTTGCGAAGAAAATGTTAAAATTTCCTAATTTTGGGATTTTAACAGATTTTAATCACATTGGTACTTCACAGATAAAATTTAAAATACCAATAAAATTAGTGTGAATTATTTTTTAGGATTTTTTAATTTTCTAGCTACAAATATCTTTTCACGAACAATATATAAATTGTTCATTTAAAGTCATGAAAAAAGCAGTCATGTTGGAAAATTATTCTCACCGACCTAGAGAACCACCCCTCCCTAAATTATAAATAACTGAAGAAAAATAAATCAAATTAAGGTGATGTTAATGGGACTTAGAATTGGACTAAATGCATCTTTTTTATTAAAATATATTTTGTTAGTCACTTAATAATATGTTTATTGAATGGTCATCATTGATGGAAAAATTATGGAATCCTTTGATAGAAAATGTAATACTCAAAAATTATATCAGATATCATATTTTATGTGACCAATTAGTCAGTTATTTTAATTAGAGATATGAAATTCTATTAGAAGTATCCTATATAAAGGTCCGTTGTAATGACTCTAAGGATAGTTTCAACATACATGAAAAATCATTTAGTTGATAGATTCCAGTGGAAAATATTCATGCTTTTATTTTCACTCTTTAAATATAATTTTTTTTTAATGCATTATAATTCCCCATTTATAATGATTATCGTTACCATGGTATGGTAAAATTTTAGTTATTGGGTAAGAGTTTGTTTTCTATTTTTTAATTTTTTTAGTACTTGGACTTAATTGAATGAAATATCTTTCTCTCTTTTGCGATGTTGTTTTCAATTTAATATATCATGCTAATTATCAAGTAATATTATATTTGATTTATGATTCTGTTATTGATTTTTTCTTCATTCAATGATCATTATCTCCCAAAAAAAGGGTTTACATTATATATGATTGGATAGACAAGGGTTAGTTGAGAAGTACTCATTGATCATCGGAATGCGGAAAGGGGTTGTGGTTGTTCTTAATTGTTTGGGATAAACAAGACCTGATTGGTTTTTTACTAATTCATTTAGGTATATAAATGTGAAATATATTGAAAAATAAATGATATTAAACGTAAATAAGATATAATTTAGGTATTCTACCACTATAAATAATTGACCAATGGAGTGAGAGGAAACAGTCATAGAATATCACTATAGTCAACCTAACAGAATTGGGTTGAATTAAATAGAACATGGATGAAATTTCAAATGAATAAATGACCCCAACATGATGACACTTTACATATCATTGTTTTAAATAATTTATTATCCAATTTCATTTCAATAATTTTCCTAATTGGTTTAATTTATATTCATTAATTCAATACCAATCAATTTTGAAAACACTACATTTTTTATCTAATTAAAAATTGACAAGAAATTGTGTGTGCAATCCTACTCAAGAGACTACCAATAGTTAGTTACTATACTATACATAGGTAATATAAAATTTAATTTATCCATACCCAACATCAAATAATGTGTTAATAATCATCTAAATTATAATTGGAATCATTAATTAGATAAAATTTTGAGTACCACATAAGTATATAAAACCATTATTGTAGATATTGAAAGATTAAACCCACTAAAAAATGAAACTGAATCCTCTACAGACTTCTATTTCTAGGGGAAATTATTATTCCAGTGATGCTTCATTCCCCATGAAAATAATAACACATCCTATTCCATTCCACGCCATTGGAACTTCTTATTCTTTAAGATAATGTTCTCGAGACACTAAAATTTGGAATGATTATTTATCACTTGTTTGTTATTCCTATTATTATTATTTACTATAAGGGATAGTGGTATTATCACACCAAATGTTTTTATCAACATGGAAGATAGGAGTAGGATTTTTGGATAGTGTATTGTCTCTATTTCCCATTATATAAATTATAAAAATGTAGGATAAGTATTTAGGTACTGAGAAATGACTGATATCTATGAACAACACATCCAAGTTTTCAAAAAAAATGACCACGTCGTCATTGTTGAAATTACTCTTAACTATTTGTTTCCTAGTAGGCACTAAATCTCCACATTTTACTGAGCAATGTACATAGTATTCCTCACATCTCTTTGATGTCACATTATCTTTAAATGGATCCCAATGCTGAGAAACAATTTTATAAGAATAAATATCCTTATATTCCACTAAAATATCATTTTAGGTGGAGGAAAACACAAAAAATGGACACACATTGTCTCCTATGCATGTTTTACATAGAGATATTCATCATCCTCACTAGATATTTAGAAATTGACTAATGATGTGGCACTTAAAATATTAGGATTATTGTTCATCAAATAGTATAATTCACATGGGCTTATACCATTCATTGATATTTACATTGGTGATAATTATATCATTATGTAGTATTTATCATAGTTATATTGTCAAATTTGTTTCATATTACTTTTTCTACAAATTATGGCATGATAATTATTATTTTAATTTTATAAAAAAATAGAATAATAAATAGAAATTTAATTAAATTATTATTAATGTTCCACTATTATTAGAAACCAATTATCCCACACCACTAGTTTCAAAATATATTTTCCATTAGATAATTTAGCAAAATGGATCCGAATTCACATTCTCATAACTAAGAATTGGGTCTGATAAATAATTTGAATGTATTTAGGTATGAGTATTTGTCCAACTACATTAACTCATAATTCCTTAATATATTGAGTAAAATCCCTGATACTAAAATCTTATTTTTATTATTTCAATGAAAAATTTTAGTTACACCATGTCCTCCTTGGTTAGCCAACCCTCGATGCAAAATATGTTATATAGAGAAAAAATTTGAAGCAAACATTTCTCTGAGAATTTAAAGCACCCCAGATTTTTTAGGTTATGATCATTTAAGTATGAGGTAAATTATAACATAATTATATGAAGTCTAAGATGACTTAATGTTTTATTTTGATGGTTTTTTGTCCCTCGGCATAAGCCTGTTTTATTTTTTCATATACCATGTTAATATTAGTTTGATTTTAATTAAGTGATTAGAAATATATAATAATTAATTTATAAATAATATAGTTATATATTATTCAATCATTAATTTTAATTAATTAATTTTATAATGATAACACTGTGACAACATATATTAATAATTAACCATGAAAATAATATAATGAAAATATAAGAGGCATCATCATGAGATTCAATAATGGTTAGTTTCTCTAGAATGTGAAAAACTAACACTCAACACAAGGTTAATACAAATTAAAACATATCGTGGTTCATGTTATATAATAATACATTTGAACCTTTGCATCTTCCTTTATTGGTTTCACCACAGTTCCTCGACTCCCACTACATTCATTTTATTGAGAGCTCCAACGTTACGTATGTATTTAATCTTAAATCAGTGAGGGGATATAACAAAATCGATAATGGGGGATCACATAAAATAGTCCATGATAACACTTGATAATACATAATAAGGAGTAGGGTATGAATTGAATGAAATAAATTTTTATTTATTAATAATAAATTAAAACAGAACAATCACACAGAATAGATAGTCAAATATCATTATTTACCCCACATCAGGGAATAAAAATAAATTTTCAAAATAATTATAAATTAATTTGATTCATTATTTAATTAAAATAATACACCCATAATTAAACTTAATAAGTAAATTTACATTAATTATATCTGACTATGCATAAATCAACATAATCAAACTTCAATTAAAATTAATATTGTAAACAAGGTTACTTGGTGGAAACCTTACATTGTGATTGAATATTTATCATAGAATTATATTTAATATATAATTTGAAATCATATTACTTTACATGTACTATTTAGTGAATGAAAGATAGAACACATAATAAATATGTTAAATTATATATTTATTTCTTCCTTCTATGAAAAGTTTAGGACCCTACACAAATAATACTATATGATATGTTCTTATCTTCTTACCATGTTTGCAACATTTGCCTTTGGTCTGTCTGTGTTTTCTATCATCGATTTGTTCGAGGTACAAAACTTTTAATGGTAATTCACTATGTCTAACATCATAGTATCATGGAATGTATGCCTTCTTGACATGTTTATGATTAAATGTTTATTAGGACACCCCATGTTCATATCTATGAGAAGACACGTACTACGTGATATGAAGTTATACCTGTCGTGTGCCTGTCTGTCTAGATCCACATGGTAATCCTCTATTATCAAATCATAAATATGATTGGATCATATATGTAACGCACTAACCCCAGCTACCCAGAGCCGGTGCATTACTTCGTAACATTGGCATGATCACAAAAGATCAAGTCTCGAAAGACTGATTAGTTTAGTATCCTTGGAAACACTAGATACATTCATAAGTCTTACGTTACATCATAAAGTAAAAAACTAATAACAAAGTATTTATAGTCCAAGGTTGTTTATACATAATTATCTAGTGGGACCTCGTTATCATCCAAATCCATGTTTCGTAAAATGTCTTTCAAAAAACTTTACTATTAAATGGAAAATGGGTTAAAGTCAATTATACCCTTATACGTTTTTGAAAGGAATCTTACCGTCGTTTTCCAAACAATGTACTTTTTGACCTTTTTGAAAAATTTAAGGTAAGAATGTTTTTTTAACTTATACAGCGGGTGCGGCTATTTTCCACCATTATAACTTCGTCGAAGCTTACCTTACAAGCTTATAAGAATATTTTCAAAGTAAATGAATTATTTTATAATTATGGGACTTTTAAATGATTTAAAAAAAAAGAGATATTTCTCTCAAATAGCTTTGATTTCATCCATGTCAACATCCTTTGATGGGTTTTAAGTTTAATTGAAATTGATTTATGATAAAAAACTTCCATTGAACATTTTGTGAAATATTTGACTGTGGATGTGTTATTTTTATACCATCCATAGTTTATGGAGAAATTGTTGACATTTCGTATGCTAGTTTTAATAAGAATATTTATGTTATGTTTAAACATATTCATATGAGGAATGTATTGGACTTAATAAGTGACGGGTGGAGCCCGCTACAGCTCCTCGATGCATCGGTAGGTCTCATGAGACAACTAGACATGGAATTGGCCGAGGCCCTTTCCCAATTTGATTTATGGTTTTGGTCGAGGCCTTAATCATTTTAGACGTCTTGGCCGAGGCCTTGACAAAATGTTTCAGAATGTCTGGCATTATACATTCCCTCATTATGAAAGTGGTTATTGATATTTCATGTGATTATTCGTCTAGTAGAATATCAATGTGAGTAAGTAATGGCATTATTTTATTTTAATTTTTCCGTATTATGCTGAATTTAAAGTTCAATAAGGCTTTTGTTTTATTTATACATTTCCTTAAATGCTTATGTTTTCTTATGAAATTTTCCGCTATATTGTTATCCTTACGGAGCATTTGAACTCACCCCTTTCAATGTTTTATTCTTCCCAGGATGTGAAGAAGTGTATTATGACTGACTTGCAAGAATAGTCAGTGAGGATATGATTGTGGGATAGGGAGACCATGTTATTGTAATTTTCATTTTTATGATGTAATGTAATGTTTATGGATGTATCTAGTGTTTCCAAGGCTACTAAACTAATCGGTATTTCGAGTCTTGATCTATTGTGATCATGCCAATGTTACTAAGTAATGCACTGACTCTGGGTAGCTGGGGTCGGGGTGTTACAGTTGGTATCAGAGGCAGTTTAGTACTAACCTTGGAAGCTAGATTTAGAAAAAATCTGATTAGAGCACGTAGACCTAAGATGAACTTTGAGGATTAGTATAGAAGAACTTCCTCAAAATTTTTGTATTGTAGAGATTTTGTGAGTTTTTCGAGCAATACATCCCTGTCTGGATACGAGCAGGTAGAGGCGGCTCTGGCACAGATGTACCTAGGGGTAAAACCCGAAAACACCGCTTTGAGCTAGACTTGAACGGGAACTGGTGCATGACAACGGGCCTTGCTGCACTCTTGGTTATGACACTCCCGGGGGATACGCTTAGGATAATTCCCATTTTCTTTAAAAACCACTATGAAGGGTTACGAGTATATACTTCCTCATAGAAAACATTTTTATAATTATGGATTATTTCCATAATTAGTTCAATTTATGTTAAGTGTTTTACAAGTATGGAATTATGTATTTTGATTCAAAAACTAATCCAGTTTATGCCATTATTTAGAAATGGCGCCTAGTGGAAGGAATGGAAACTATATCAATGCACGCACTCTGTGTATGGATTTCTCTCCTGCTCAAGATAATTATGGTGGGGCTAGTGATACAACTGGTGCTGATCAGCTTCTCACCGTACTGGGACAACTCACGCAGGTTATGAATAATAACCTTACTCGTATGGAGCACCCTGATCCGCAACGTGGAGGATCAATGCTAGACCGTTTCATGAGGCAACAACCACCAACCTTCAATTGGAGTACAAATCCTATAGTAGCTGAGCAATGGATAAATTCCTTAGAGAAAATATTCCATGCCTTGGGGAGTAGTGAAAGGGAGAAAGTTGTCATGGCAGTTTACCGCCTCACTGGAGATGCCGATCAATGGTGGTCACTAATTCAAAACACAAAAGAAGATGATGAATTAACAAACATGGAATGGAAGGAGTTCAAAGAGCTGTTCTTAGAAAAATACTTTCCTCGAGACCATCGAGCGGATATGGAAAGGCAATTTCTGAGTCTAAGGCAGAAGGAGGATGAGAATGTCGCAAAGTATGAGGTTAACTTTACAAGGTTAGCGAGGCATGCTTCCGATTATATACGTAACCCAAGGAGTAAGATTGATCGTTTCTTTGATGGGTTAAAACCATTTCTCTGTCGAGCATTAGTATCACAATCCTTCTCATCATACGAAGATATTGTCTCGTGTGCTATCAAGACAGAAAAGGAATTCTCTAAGTCTTATGACAACAAAGTAAAGAAAGAGAAGAAGAGAACGGTGGAACAAGAGACAGATAAAGGGAAAAGGGAAAGAAGGATTTTCCATTATGTGATAATTGTGGGAAGAATCACCCTGGTACTTGTCTAAAAGGAATGGGAGTTTGTTATAAATGTGGAGAAAAGGGTCACCAGGCTCGTGATTGCAAGGGAAAGAAAGAGGCTATCAAAGTTGAATGCTACAATTGTAGAGAAATGGGTCATTATGCAAATGAATGTCCTAAGAGTCCGGGAAACATACCTCAGAAAAGGCCAAGGGATCAAGGACAATCTTATGCTGTTACTACAGTTGAAGCAAAATAACTAATGTATTGGTGCTTTTGGACTCATGGATTATATTCTGGTTATTAGAATAATGTGATATATATATAAGGATTGTACTTCAGTACTTGTTGATTTCAGTAAGGTTTTAATATGATGAGGGTAATTATATTTTTAGTATGTGACAATAAGAGAAACATTACTTTGTTTGGGAAATCTGATAAATTGATTTTGGAATTAAGAGACCATTTAGAGAAAGTCTGGACAGAGGAATTTTGGAAAACTATAAAGGTTGGAGTGGATTAAGTTGATCTTTGGATAGTATTGTTTAAGGTTAAAAAATTTATGAAGATTATTTTTGGAATATTATGATACTATAATTTTAGAAAATGGACAACCTACAGGGTGGGGCATAACCCATCGCGTCAGACAAAGCTGCAGGAATCGAACCCACAATCATAGTGCGACTGGCCTTTATTTCCTACCACTAGCCTACATGAAATCCCTTGTTATTACAAAATAATTTTACTAATCTAAATGGTATGTGTTAACATTTGGAACCTTATAAAATTAGGATACGTATAATATTTTTGAGTTCTATTATCTTTTTGAGTGAAAGATGAGTTGAAGGTTGAAACTCTAATTGTCAAGCATAAATTTATATATACCTATCTCTTATTCAATTAATAAATTAATTCTTATACTTTATTAAAGGGATATTAAAACAAAAAAATGTGTTATCCTAATACCTTATGTCTTGTTGAACTGATGATATTTTAAATCAACATAGATTAAAGGCTTTGAGGCCCTCAATTTGACAGTTGATTGTAATTGATGACCTCAATCACTCCCTACAAATATTTACGTTTTTCCTCCAATTATATGTCTCTAATTTCCACCAATGTTCTCCTAATCGAGATCATAATTGGGTGGTGACTTTTTCATTTCCCTTTCCCTCTTATTAAGGCTAAATTTTATTAATCTTATTTCCGATGTGGGTTTTCCTCAAAGGTATTTTATCTTTTCAACCTTTTATTTTCAATGAAAAATTTCAAATTGCGAGGACGCAATTTATTTAAGGAGGGGAGAATGCAACACCCCGAGCTTCCACGATACGCTTCTCATTCAATAATGCAATAGCTTGTATTGTACGCAACATCAAGTTCAAAAACACCGCGACTAATCAAAGTTTCCATTATGAATAGTAATAACCACTTTTTAAAATTATCGAAATTTTTTATTTCAAAATGGACTTCATTTTTGTATTCTTAATATCGAAATTAGCCTATGTTGAATTTTTGGTATTTTTCTGAGAACATCTAATTTTTTATGAATAGCGAAAAATACTTAAAAACAACTTTTTAAATCAAAATAATTTATAGTGATAAATTATACTATTTAGTGGTTTTAAATTATAATTAGAATATATTTTTACCATTTTATCCAATGGTGGTCATTAGAATTATTTTAACATTGAAATTGGACATAAACAATTGCCAATCTTTTGATATAAATTTTTTCTTAAAAACACGCTATTTGTTATAACAGCGGGAATTAATTATAAAATTAATTAATGCAACTTATATGTTTTAAAATTTTAAAATAGACATCATTTTTGAATTCGGAATATCAATTATAGCTTAGGGTGAAATTTTGGCCTTATTCTGAAAAACTTCAATTTTTGATGAATAGTGAAACCACTAAGTGGTTGTTAAAAACTGATTTTTCGTTAAAATGAAATATTACCACTTCTGTGATTTGATTTTCAAAAATCCGACATACATGGTTGTCATTAAGAAGTAAAATGTGGTTCAATGAGATTAAAATAATTTTTTGGTGAATAGTAACTTTTAAGTTCTTAATCACGATTAGAGGTAATTAGTGTAGTTTAAGGTAAAAATAATGTTTTAATAATATGAGATGAGCTTGAAACTTGTCCTACTCCTATTGGATGAGTCATGGACGACCAAGAAAACCCATGGGTCAACTTGGGGACCCCATGGAGCCACTTTGGTTGGAAAATGACATTAATATATATTTATTTAATGTTAAAATTAAATTGACACAAACATGAGTTGTTTTACTAAAGCAGTTTTTAAGTGGGGTTACACAAGTCCAAATTTTGACTATAAATATTAATTAGAAAGCTAAACATATTTCCTACAACATAGTATTTTTTTATAATTTTTAGACATTAAATAAATTAAATTATTTATGACATCATTATGATGCAGTGATGACCTCATTATTTAACGATTTTAATAAAATGAAAAGATAATGTAAAATCCAAGGCTTACACTTGTCCAAAGACTATTGTATGGGTAGATTTCGAACCCTTATCACCTTAGCCACGAATTATATAAGTTTGGGACCTTTAGAATCCGAAAACCATTGTATAATAATGTAACATTTCAATCTTTCCAAAAGAGCCCCTCCTCTCCTCTTATAAAAGGCCCCCACCTATACCACCTTATTCACACTTTCAAGCCTTTTGGTTCGGCCAACCTCTACCCAAATACTCTCCCAACTTCTCTCCCTTCATCCTAGAAGCTTTACTTTAGTCAGAAAGCCATCCTAAGGAGTCCTTTTGATCAAATCAAAAGAAGAAGCCGAAGAAGAGGTAACATTTTCATCACCCTCTTTCAAGTTTCTTTCATCTTCCACTCCCTCTTTGTTTATTATTTCAATTCTAAAATTATAACTCCAGTATATTATATATACTGTGATGTAATTATAAATATGTAACAACCATATTCAGTATTATACCCATCATTTGAATGACATTTCACCATACATGCGTACGTACGACTTACCGTCTCCACGTCGTGGTGTAATTGTTATTCAATATATTATTATTTAGATGGGTATAACAATGATATGTAATTCATGTAAATAATAAATATAACATGATAATGATTTTGTATATAAGATATACTATGCAATTATATATTATTTTAATATCAAAATAATGATATTGTCGCTCGTGCGTACGTACAGACTACCGTCTCCACGAACGCGATGAGATTCACTCTCCGTCGTATCCATTCAAGTATAATTATCATTTTATGATTTAAAAATAATGTTTAAGGACATGATATCATTCTGGATATGAATAAGATACAACCTATCCATGAAAAACACGACTTACGTAACAAAACATATAAAAGAAAACGAGTAAGTTAACACCCGAAACAATGATAAATCTAAGATATTGTTAACAAAACAATGTTAAAAGATCATATATGATATCATATGAATGTATATGATTCTTTTATAATTTAATAAAAATTATTTCACAATTATACAGGAGGTTAACCTACCCCAACCAAGGAAAAGTACAAGGTAAGGGTTTACTTCACAACCTCTTCATTATCCAAGGTTGTTTATACATAATTATCTACTGGGACCTCGTTATCATCCAAATCCATGTTTCGTAAAATGTCTTTCAAAAAACTTTACTATTAAATGGAAAATGGGTTAAAGTCATTTATACCCTTATACGTTTTTGAAAGGAATCTTACCGTCTTTTTCCAAACAATGTACTTTTTGACCTTTTTGACAAATTTAAGGTAAAAATGTTTTTTTAACTTATACAGCGGGTGCGGCTATTTTCCACCATTATAACTTCGTCGAAGCTTCCCTTACAAGCTTATAAGAATATTTTCAAAGTAAATGAATTATTTTATAATTATGGGACTTTTAAATGATTTCAAAAAAAAAGAGAGATATTTCTCTCAAATAGCTTTGATTTCATCCATGTCAACATCCTTTGATGGGTTTTAAGTTTAATTGAAATTGATTTATGATAAAAAACTTCCATTGAACATTTTGTGAAATATTTGACTGTGGATGTGTTATTTTTATACCATCCATAGTTTATGGAGAAATTGTTGACATTTCGTATGCTAGTTTTAATAAGAATATTTATGTTATGTTTAAACATATTCATATGAGGAATGTATTGGACTTAATAAGTGACGGGTGGAGCCCGCTACAGCTCCTCGATGCATCGGTAGGTCTCATGAGACAACTAGACATGGAATTGGCCGAGGCCCTTTCCCAATTTGATTTATGGTTTTGGTCGAGGCCTTAATCATTTTAGACGTCTTGGCCGAGGCCTTCACAAAATGTTTCAGAATGTCTGGCATTATACATTCCCTCATTATGAAAGTGGTTATTGATATTTCATGTGATTATTCATCTAGTAGAATATCCATGTGAGTAAGTAATGGCATTATTTTATTTTACTTTTTCCACATTATTCTGAAGTTCAAGTTCAATAAGGCTTTTGTTTTAGTTATACATTGCCTTAAATACTTATGTTTTCTTATGAAAGTTTCCGCTATATTGTTATCCTTACAGAGCATTTGAGCTCACCCCTTTCAATGTTTTATTTTTCCCAGGATGTGAGGAAGTGTATTATGACTGACTTGCAAGAATATTCAGTGAGGATGTGAGTCTGGACTAGGGAGACCATGTTATTTTAGTTTTCATTTTTATGATGTAATGTAATGTTTATGGATGTATCTAGTGTTTCCAAGGCTATTAAACTAATCAGTCTTTCGACTCTTGATCTTTTGTGATCATGCCAATGTTACGAAGTAATGCACCGACTCTGGGTAGCTGGGGTCGGGGTGTTACAATATATATTTGACGTTTTCACATTATATGCATGTTAATACAAAAGTAAATGATGTGTATACTGTATGTAAACACCACATACTCCAGTTTTTTCTCGGTTTAAACTCTAGTACCTCCAAATGGTTTGAATTTAATTATTCATCATTTTATTCATTATCCGACTTCATGTGAGGTTAGAAATAATAATGAAAGGGAATATATGAAGATTTAATTTATTAAGATGAAACTGTTTATGAAAAATACATCTGAAACCCAATAAATTAATAAATGAATAATGAAAAGGTATTAATTAAACATATGACCTATTTAATACCACTTAGACGTTCTGGGCACAGCAGAAGTTTCCTTTTATTGAATTATCATATTATGTTTTAGTTTTTAATAACTATAAATAATTACATTACATTATCAAAACATCATTTCCAATGAAAAAATTGATCAGTTGACTATATTAATACATTTTAACTAAAAGTAATGGATACTCAGTGGTAATTTATAATTAATTTATGAGTAGATATACAATCATATACAGTTAAAATTATTCCTTTATTAATTATTATATTAAAAAAATACTTCCATAATGTCATTTACAAGTAGGATCCATGTGAAAAATTCATCTATTGGTGATCCATCAATGCACCAGAATATCCAAATAATGTAGTAGAATCATCAGGTTCTTTCACAACTGATCTTTATTGATTGAATTGTATGTAGTTGACCACAAGAAAATTATTCTTAATCGAGGACGAACTAATAATGATATATTTTTGGATTATATAATATGTGAGGGGAGAACTCTATTTATCTGGATCTCTCTCTTAGGCCTGGAAGAGTCTCACTCAATCAATTGAGCACACCAATTTTTTATTCAGAAGGTGATATAGTTAGATATTTATTTTTGTAGGGTTAGTGTTTGAAAATCACACACAAAGCCTTTCCTAATTAAATATATTTTATTGGAATCCATGTCAAAAAATATATAAATATTATTATTAATTGACTCACATGATAAAATAATAAATAATATAAATAAATATCATTTATACAAATTCAAACAAGACCAAAAAACAAGGTCAACTATCCTTCATCCACATTTATTAACACATGAATAATTACTATATAATTAATAAATATAAACCACTAAATTATATATTGATAAATACAATAAATATTATGTTCTCGGATCTTTAAAACAAATAATTACTATTATTAATATTCCACATGATTATTATTTTGAATAAAATGTGATTAAATTTTGGTTATCAATAATACCCAAGTAAATAGTATTGACTTAATATTGTTAAATTCAATAATATATTTTAAATGAAATTTTGGATACCATAAATCAATGAACCTCTTGTACCTAGTTTTGTTGATATTAACAATAATCTCATAAATTCAAAGGTTATCATTTAGAAATATGCTAAGGCTTGCATAGAGAATGAATTTAGCATTAATATGCCTTCTAACCCCTTATGAATGGTTATTTTGTAATATAATCAATTTATAAAATTATGTGTAATAAATAATGTGTGGTGGTAATTCCACATACCTATGTGATAAATGTATCTATATTTGAATTTATTGAAAATGAATTTCCCAATGAACACCATAGACAAATATTAAATTATTAGGATCAACTAAACCCATGTATATATTATTTACTCTATCTTGTTAAATTCAATACATGAACATAATTGAGAATGTGGATACAATTATTCCATGATCCACTTGGACATTTTATCTATTATGTAAAAAATAATCTCATAAAGTTAATTGAAATCATTTAACAATATGATAATTATTTCATAAGAAATTATGTTAACATTAAAATTCCATATGACCTCGTTTGAATGTTTATTGTATAACATAATCCATTTATAAAAATATGTATCATAAATAGTGTTTTATGGAAATTAAAACAAACTATATGATAAATGTATTGTTATTTGAATTTATTGAAGTGATCATTCGCACCGAACTCCAAGGACATGGATTTATTCATGTACCCCCATTACCATCGAACATGCCAAAGATATTATCATTTAAAAGGAGACAATGATGGATAATTCCATTATCACATTATCCATTATAGAAATATCACTCTGGAAAAACCCAACATATCCCACTTCACCAAATACAAATTTCATCACAAATTTTATCAATAAATATTGTTATATGAGTCATGATATCCCTTAATCATAATATTAATGTTTAATTATCAATACACATGTCTGCAGGTAGAAAAATCTAATGACACATGAGATTATGTGTAAAGACTTGTAAATTTCAAGGGGAATTTTTTTTCATTATTTTTTTTGGGATTTAACAAGAATGAAGTTTCTGACGGCACCTGATTCCGAGGCCCGGTGTGCCCAGAATCATTTTCCAAAGTTTACCCAGGTACGTTCAGTGAATGAATGAGCGTGTTTTCCTAACTTTTGAACCGGTGCTCGGAATCAAATTCTAAGGGTCCCGATGGAATCGCAGCGCCGGTAATTGCTTAAGAACACCTTTTCCAGAGTTGCATTTTCTCTGGTGAGGTTATTAACTAATTGGGTTAACTAAAGAATAAAATAAAATATTGTGCATCAAATTTTATTTTTATACTAAGTAGTGTTAACCGAGGCATGGTGGTTGGAGTGGGACACACTAATATCCTAACTCCTTGGTAGGATATTAGTGATGTGGGGCCCACATGAGCCCCACCGCCCTTTATTTCCTTTTTACCTCCCACATGAATTTAATTTGGTAACTCACCTGCACCCCCTATTAAATGCCATGTAAACTCTGGAGTTTAATATGATTATTAAACGCCTCATTAATTGGTCAACGCTCGATAATTAAATCGTGATTTAATTTTGAATTTCAAAAATAGATGGAATGAGTAATAAAATAAGGAAATTCCTTATTTTATTATTGTTGTTTCGTTGTACGAGAGGTATTGGGAGAGGAATTACTCAAAGCCTTTGAATCTTCATCTTCTTCGTTGGAGAACACAAATAACGACAAAGAACGCCGGCCTCTGACAGAAGACGATGAAGAACGCTGGTTCCCCGGAGATTGACGACGCGACGCCGTGTACCGCGATGCCGAAGATCCTCCTTACGCGACACCGTCTTCTGTGATGGCCCTTCCCCGCGTTGAACCGTCGTTCAACAATTCTTGAGGTAGGGGTTAATTGTTTTTGCCCGTGAATTTTTCCTTTTCCATTCATCGACTTCTATTGGGGCTACCTATTATCGTAATAACGGAAGTAGGTCGGACCGCATGAACATGGCTGACCATCCTCTTCCTTTGATGATTGTGTTAGTTGCGGTTCTAAAGAAGGAGGTGGGGTGCACCAGCACCGCGCGAAAATATGGGGAAATGTGGCGATGATGCGCGGCGTCGTCGTGTCGTGTCGTTGAGCCCAAATGATCACGCGGTCGTAGTCGACCGCAGCGAAGGGGTGCGGCGCTGCTGCACCATGCCTAAGAACCACGAAGACACCACAGCCGGAGTGGGGCCGCGATGGAGGGGCGTAGCGCCGGTCCGACAAGGCCGCAGCTCGAAGCCGCGGTGGTGCAAGGCGGGGCGGCCGGAACTGCCGGCCGCCGACACCTCGGATGGGCGGGATACCGGTGGTCCCGCGGCAACAGCACCGGCCGGCCGGATTCCAAGAAGCAGGGGGTCGTATCCCCCGGCTGGCCGAAGGAGCGGCCCCCCACATGGTGGCCACAGTTTCTCAATCAGGGGGGCAGTGCCCCCCCCTCTTCTGCTCAGCTCGGCGCTGGCAGAGCGGCCACGTGGGCCGTGCGAGCACGCCAGGCCACCGGCCGCCCAGGCCGGGCCGGGCCGCTCCCACCAGGCCGGTCCACGCCCACCAGTCCGGGATTCTCCCTAATGGGCCGGACCCGGACCTAGTTCGGGTCGACCCGGTTCGGGCCGACCAAGGGGGTCTTGGGCCGGGTCGGTCCGCGCCCAAAACCCCCTATTCTCAGACAGGTTTGTTCGAACACCCGTAACATTGGCTACGGACCCCCGATCCACGCACCATCAGTTGTGATGCGATCCTTGGATCGAGACGGTCGTTTTGGTATATTACAATAATGGTTTCAAAGATCATTGGGTATGGCCGGGTTTGTTCAAACATGAAACCAGACGGGCCCTCAGAGCGGAAACGCTTATAACTTGATCTCTGGATGTCCGATTGATGTGTTGTCGACGTTGTTGGATTCATCTTTGTGATATGGACCATTTGGCTTACTCCACTCGAGGTTTGGACACAGATGGAGTGCGGTCGGGTTGGTTTTGACTTAAAACCCAACCAGACCCTTGAAACGAAAAAACCAATAACTCTCAGACCGGGCGTCCGATTGACGCGCCTTCTATCATGTTGAGTTCCTTTTATTGAGACGGAACTTTGGGATACATCAACTCCGGACTACGTGTCAGTTGATGTATCGACCCCTTGATTCGTGGTGCGGACCCTCCCGGAAATGAGCATTCTGTGTGCAGAAACCCTGGAGCTAGCTGCGACTGCGACTACAACGATGAATACCGTACTGAAATCCTATGTGGTTTTGATGACGATGAAGATTTCACTGAAATCTTATGTGAGTTCGGAAGCGGCGAAGACCGTACTGAAATCCTATGTGGGTTTGATGGTGATGAAGACTGCACTGAAATCCTATGTGGGTTCGGCAGCGATGAAGACCGTATTGAAATCCTCTGTGGGTTCGACGGTAATGTAGACTACACTGAAAACTTATGTGGGTTCAGCAGCTTGGATGGTTTAGTATCCTACGTGGGTCCCATCCTAGATGAATCATCAGCTATATCTGATCATCTCTATCACCGAAGAAGTATACCTCTGTGAGTTAATTCTTGACATTCAACCAATATCTTTGATATGATTGACTTGCATTCCTATGTGGATGGGGTTGTGTTATTCTGTGTGGATTGGGTTCTACTATCCTATGTGGACATGATCGAATTTGGTCTCGGATGTTGGAGCCGAACTGGAATTGATGACTTAGGTATATGTATGGGAATATACCTAAGTAGTGTTGGATGTTACTTCGTGATTGTATATTTCCTTTGTGGATTATCCTTTGTGGATTCTGGGAGACCTTCAGGGGTCTCGGGGTCCCTACTGAGTAGCGTATACTCACCCCTGCATGGGAAATGCCCGTACTACGTTGTGTTGGATGCAGACGACAGACAACGCTGATCGTGGTTGAGGTTGTGGAGCAAGTCGGTACCTGGAGGTGGACCACTGGGCGGGACGTACACAGAGCGGACGGCTGTACCCGAGGAGCTGAGGAGGCTATCTGTACCCACCCTTCAGGTGGGACATCCAGTGGACGGCTCGAATTTGCTTTTTTACTTTCAGTTGGTGTACTTCTTTTCACTTTCACCTTACTTCTAGTTTGGGTTTGTATTCTAGCCTACTTACTTTTCCGCACTACTTTTGTACCCATTTATACTTAGTGTTTACTTCTGCTTGCTTACTCTGTGGTGTTTGTAAACATTATAAAGGAAATTCCTTGCGCTTTTTGTCAGTATTTATGCCTTGGTGCTAGTCGCCAGCCCCTGGCCTATGAGAGGCGGGCTTGGGGTAGTCACTGCCTGGGTCCCGAAGATGGGTCATGACAAATGGTATCAGAGGAGTTCGGTTCTACCGCAGAACTCAGGACTTTTATCTTTCTTCTATTTGAAGCAATAGTGTTAAGGGTATTGAGTATGGTTATCAGTCCAGGGAGTCCAGTGTTGGTACGGCGGCCTACGTATCCGTACACCAGGACCCTGACTTCTGATTTCTGACTCAATGCACGAAAACATTGATTGCATGTGTGTCTCAAAAGTTTTCTCTTGATTACTTTGTGTCAGCTCACCAGGTATACTTTTCGACTGTGGCGCACCTGTTTCTTTTCAGGATGGCCCCACGACGGCAGCCAGCTAGGGTTCCGAGCTTTGAGTGAGATGACAGCCCCCCGAGCGACGAGGCCTCGTTGCAGGGACCTTTGACAGCGGAGGCACCGGCGGTACCTCTACCCGCCGAGCCACCGATGCTACCAGCCCCAGCCGATGATAGTGCACGTCGCCATATTGCGTTGTATGAGTTTCAGCATCAGATACCGCCCAGGTTCCGTGGGGAGACACACCCTCAGGTAGCTGAGGATTGGATGGAGGCGGTTGTGAAAGTTTTCATGTTAGTGGGGACACCAGCTGACCTCATGGTGATCCTCGCAGTGAGCCTCCTACATGCGGTAGTAGGCAGATGGTGGAGCTTGATGCTCCAGGTGCACGATGAGGCATCAATCCTCTGGACGGACTTTGAGAGCCTATTCCTCTTGGAGTTCGTCCCAGCCACCCTCCGTGTGGTGCACATCCAGGAGCTTCTACAGCTACAGCAGGGAAGCATGAAGGTCGCCCAGTACTCGGCGAGATTTACCGACCTCTTGCGCTATTCGACGGACATGGTACGGGACCCATTCTTCTGGGTCTGGAACTTCGAGCAGGGACTGAGGCATGAGATCAGGGCATCGATGATCTCTTTTAGCAGTCCGACACAGGAAGGAGTACTAGAGCGAGCTCTTCTCATAGAGAGCATTCTTACCGAGCCTATGGCAGTAGCGAGACCTACCGCAAGGCGACATGTAGCAGAGTCATCTGAAGGTGGTAGTCAATGGATGTCACAGGGGTCCAAGCGGACCGGACCATCAGAAAGACAACCTTACGACACTGGATCAGAGGTTCGGGGCACAGGGCGCAGAGCCAACCTTCCGAAGAGCAGGCAGTGCTACGCATGCGGCGTGCAGGGCCACATGGCCCGTGACATCCCGACCTGCCATGCATAGGAGTAGCATATGGTTGAGGGACCACCCAGATAGAGGCATAGGGTCGAACGTGGTGGTCCGCCGAGAGCATGCGGACGAGGTAGGGGAGTTGTCCGATCAGAAGGTGGTGGGAGACGCTTTGAGGCTTTACCACCACAACCACCAAGAGGTCCACCCCGACCACAGGGAGCAAGCGGGTAGAGACAGGCTCATCTTCATGCAGTATAGGCCTACAACCACGGCACGCCATAGATGATTCGAGGTACAATCTGTGTCTACTCCACCCTTTCTGTAGTTCTTATAGACACAGGAGCGAGTCATTCCTTTATTTCTGCTGCCCTTGTTCATACCTCGGAGATTCCGGCAGAGCCGTTGGCTCGATCCTTACAGCTAGAGACTCCTACAGGAGCAGACTCGACGATTACGCACTGGTTCCGGCAGTGTGAGCTTACTCTAGGAGATGAGATCTTTTGCTGGGATCTTATTGTAGTGGCGTCGAGGCCTTATGAAGTCATCTTGGGCATGGATTGGTTATCTACAGTCCATGCTGAGATCGACTGTTTTAGGCGCAAGGTGTGGTGTGTTCGCACCGATGGGTGCATGTTCACCTTCACCGGCGAGAAGGGAGCCTTTGCAGCACATGATGGACTCACGTAGAGGAGAGGATTTCCCATCACTCCTCAGTTTGATAGCCTCATCCTAGGAGCAGTTGACGTGTGGAGTCTTGGTTTTCCTGCAGTGGTGGATCAGTATGCGGATGTTTTCCCTGACGACGTTCCAGGACTACCTCCTCACAGAGAGGTAGACTTTTATATTGACATGTACCCCAGGATAGCCCGGATATCCACTCCAGCATAGAATATGGACCCCGCTGAGCTTCGAGTACTACGGGTACAGTTGGAGGACTTGTAGGGAAAGGGATTCATCTGACGCAGTGTTTCACCCTGGGCTTCCCCCGATTTTGTTCGCAAAGAAGGTGGACGAGAGCTTGAAAATTTGTTTTGACTGTCGTCGTCTGAACTAGGTGACTGTGAGGAACAAGTATCTGCTAACGAGGATTGACGACCTCTTCGATCAGGTCAAAGGAGCACGGTGGTTCTCAATGATAGACCTCTGGGAAGGCTATCATCAGCTCAGAGTTCGAGACGAGGACGTGAAGAAGACGGCCTTCAGATGTCGGTTTGGCCACTATGAGTTCTTGGTTATGCCTTTCGGCATAACCAACGCTCCAGCAGTCTTCATGGGTGTCATGAACAGGATCTTTCAGCCATTCCTTGATCGATTTTTCGTGGTCTTCATCGACAACATATTGATATACTCGACCACTAAGGAGGAGCACGCTTACCACTTGCGGGTTGTTCTGGACACACTTCGAGAGCACCATATTTATGGAAAGCTCTTGAAGTGTCAGTTTTAGAAACATGAGGTCCACTTATTGAGACACGTCATCTCTGAGGCAGGAGTTCCAGTGGATCCTGCGAAGATCGAGGCAGTGCTAGCTTGGGAGCCACCTAGGAGCGTGACATAGGTGTATAGTTTCTTGGGTCTAGCTGGGTACTACCGGAGATTTGTGCCAGACATTTACAGAGTTGTGGCACCACTCTCAGCTTTAAAGAAGAAGAGGAACCCCTTCATGTGGTCAGATAGATGTCAGAAGAGCTTCCATGGGATGAGACAGAGATTGAACATTGCACCTATCATGAGGCTACCAGAGAAGGGAGTAGGGTACGCCGTCTACTGCGATGCATCAGGGACCGGACTCGGATGTGTCCTGATGCAGGAGAGGGCAGTGATTGCCTATGGATCACGTCAGTTGAGGCAGCATGGGAAGAACTACACTACTTATGACCTGGTGTTAGCAGTAGTGGTCTTCACTATGAAGATGTGGCGACACTATCTGATGGATGAGCGCTTTACAGCCTACTATGACCACCAGAGTCTCAGTTACATCTTCTCGCAGAAGGACCTGAATCTGAGATAGCAACAATGGCTCGCGTTTCTTCAGGACTATGACTTTGATATAGTCTATACTCTTGGAAAGGGGAATGTAGTAGCTGATGCTCTCAGCCGGAGGACGGCCATTCAGCTACTCGGGGAGGCAACGGAGAAGCTAGTCGCTTTGCAGATATCCTTCATGGATAGAGATGGAGCAGCCATTCTTCAGTCACTCACAGTCACTCCTACACTACTGCAGCGGGTCAGAGAGTCACAATTTGGGGATGCTGACTATGAGACGCGGCGTGCGTAGATATCCTCAGGGCAGGCACCTAATGGATTCTCTATAGGAGGAGAACATGGATTCCTTTTCAGAGGAAGTATCATGGTAAAATTTTCTTTATAGGAGGAGTTGCTGAGAGAGTTTCACACTTACCCTTTAGCAGTATATCTAGGAGTGGAAAAGACGTACCAAGATCGTAGACGACAGCACTGGTGGCCGGGTATGAAGAAAGTTGTGGCAGATTTTGTTTCTCGATGCCTCACCTACCAGCAGGTGAAGGCAGAGTACCAAGTACCAGCAGTCTTGGTACAGCCCTTGGGGGCCTCAGAGTGGAAGTGAGACGGGATATCTATGGATTTCGTGACTGGACTTCCACATAATTCCAGAGGTCACGACTCTATTTGGGTGATTGTCGACCGACTCACCAAGTCGGCTCACTTCTTACCCATCAGAGAGCAGGGCTCAGTAGAGATCTTGGGATGTCTCTACATTCAGGAGATTATACTGCTTCATGGTCTGACATCATCTGTCGTCTCTGATTGAGATGCTCTCTTTACGTCCCAGATTTGGAAGGGGTTGCAGGAGACATTCGGGACGTAGCTACATCTGAGCATCGCCTTTCACCCTCAGATGGATGGTCAGAGAGAGAGGACTATTCAGACTCTTGAGTACATGTTCCGCGCATGTGTCATCGACTTTGGTCGCAGCTGGGAGGACCACCTACCCTTGGTGGAGTTCGCGTACAACAACAGCTACCACTCCACCATCGGGATGGCACCATACAAGGCATTGTACAGATGACCTTGCAGCTCACCCTTGTGCTGGATAGACCCTACGGAGTCAGCACTTGTGGGACCAGAGATGGTCCAGGCCATGACAGAGAAGGTCCAGGTCATCCAGGAGTGGATGAGGACAGTACAGAGCCGGAAAAAGTCTTATGCTGACAGGAGGCGGAGGCCACTGGAGTTCGAGGATGGAGACCACGTCTTCTTTAAGGTCTCATCTCGACGTGGATTACGGAGATTTGGCCAAGGCGGAAAGTTATCTACGCGCTTCATCAGACCATTCCAGGTCCTCAGTAGGATAGACGAGGTGGATTATCACCTAGATCTACCACCTTAGTTGCACCGGGAGCACGACTTCTTCCACGTATCTTAGCTGAGGAGATACGTGCACGACCCGACGCATATCGTCGACCATGGGGAGCTAGACATTGACGATGGGGAGACTTTTGTGGAGGTCCCTATGGATATCGAGGTTCGACAGGAGCGGGTCTTACGTGGATGGTCGATACTTCTAGTAAGCATCAGATGGTAGCATAGGAACCTCCAGGAGAGCACTTGGGAGCGGGAGGCTCAGATGCGTGAAATGTACCGACATTTGTTCCCCAAGTTTATGATGTATCTTTACGGGGATGTAAAGACCTGAGGTGGGTGTAATGTAAAGACCCGTAAAATTCAAGGGAATTTTTTTTCTTAATTTTCATTGGGATTTTACAAGAACGCAGTTTCTGATGGAACAGGATTCTGAGGCCCGGTGTGCCCAGAATCATTTTCCAATGTTTAGCTCAGGTACTTTCTGTGAATGAATGAGCGGGTTTTCCTAACTCTTGAACCGGTGCTCGGAATCGAATTCCGAGGGCACCAATCGAATCGTAGCACCGATAATTTCTTAAGAAAACATTTTCCAGAGTTGCTTTTTTCTCGGGTGAGGTTATTAATTAATTGGGTTAACTAAAGAATAAAATAAATTATTGTGCAATAGATTTTATTTTTATACTAAGTATTGTTAACCTAGGAATGGTGGTTGGAGTGGGACCCACTGATATCCTAACTCCAAGGTAAGATATTAGTGAGGTGGGGACCACAAGATCCCCACCCCTTTATTTCCTTTTTACCTCCCATGTGCATTTAATTTGGTAACTCACCCGCACCCCCTCTTAAATGCCAAGTCAACTCTCACGTTTAATAGGATTATTAAACGCCTCATTGTTTGGTCAACTCTCAATAATTAAATGGTGATTTAATTTTGAATTTCAAAAATAGATGGAATGAGTAATAAAATAAGGTAATGCCTTATTGTATTATTGTTGTTTCGTTGTGCAAGAGGGATTGGGAGAGGAATTACTCAAAGCCTTTGAATCTTCATCTTCTTTGTTGGAGAATGTGATGAACGACGAAGAATGCCGACCTCCAACTGAAGACGACAAATAACGCTAGTTCCCTGGAGATTGATGACAAGATGTCATGTACCGCGATGCCGACAATCCTCCTTCCACGACGCCGTCTTCCGAGACATCCCATCCCCGCGACGAACCATCGTTCAACAACGCTTGAGGTAGGGGATAATTATTTTTGCCCGTGAATATTTCCTTTGTCGTTCATCGACTTCTATTTGGGCCGCCTGTTATCGTAATAACGGGAGGAGGTCGGACCACACGAACACGAACAACCCTCCTCCGCATTTGATGATTATGTTTGTTGCGGTTCGAAAGAAGGCGGCGGGGTGCAATGACACCGTGCGGAAAAATGGGGAACTGTGGTGAAGATGCGCGGCGCAGTCGCGCTGCGCCATTGTGGCCAAACGAACCAGTAGCTAGAGTCGGGCCGCAGCGAAGGGGTGCGGCACCGTCGCGCCGCGCCGGAGAACCACGAAAACACTGCAGCCGGAGCAGGTCCACGATGGAGGGGCGCCACGCCTTTGCGCCACGCCAGTCGGAGAAGGCCGCAGCTCAAAGCCGAGGCAGTGCAAGGCGGGGCGGCCGGAACCACCGGTCGCCGGCACCTTGGCGGGGCGGGACCTCGACGGTCCCGCGGTAGAAGCACCAGCCGGCTTCCAAGAAACCGAGGGTCATAACCCCCAGGTGGCCGAAGGAGCGGCCCCCCCACACGGGGCCCATAGTTTCTCAATCAAGGTGGATGCGCCCTCCACCCCCCCCCCCCCCCCCCCCCCCGATGTTCTGCTCAGCTCGGCGCTGGGCCAGCTGGCCACGCGGGCCGCACGAGCGCGCCAGGCCATCGGCCGCCCAGGCAGGGCCGGGCCGCGCCGAATTGGCTGGGTCGGGCTGCGCCCTAATGGTCTGGACCCAGACCCGGTTCGGGACGACCTAGGGGGTCTTGGGCTGGGTCGGTCCGGGCCCAAAACCCCCTATTCTCACACAGGTTTGTTCAAACGCCCATAACATGGGCTACGGACCTCTGATCGATGCACTATCAGTTGCGATGCGATCCTTGGATCGAGATGGTCATTTTGGTATATTACACTCAAGTTTTTGAAAAGCTTTGGGTATGGCTGGGTTGGTTCAAACACAAAACCAACCGGGCCCTCGGAGCGGAAACGCTTATAACTTGAACTCCAGACGTCCGATTGATGTGCCGTCGACTTTGTTGGATTACTATTAGTGAGACGGACCTTTTGGATTACTCCCCTCGAGGTTTCGATGCAGATGGAGTGCGGTCAGGTTGGTTTTGACTTAAAAACTAACCATGCCCCTGGAACGAAAAAGCCAATAACTCTCAGACCGGGCGTCCGATTGATGTGCCGTCTATCACGTTGAGTTCCTTTTGTTGAGATGGAACTTTGGGATACATCAAATCTATAATACATGTTAGTTGATGTATCCACCCCTTGGCTCGTGGAGCGTACCCTCCCGGAAATGAGCATGCTGTGTGCGGAAACCCTAGAGATGGTTGCAATTGCGACTACAGTGATGAAGACCGTACTAAAATCCTATGTGGGTTCAATGGCGATGAAGACTGCACTGAAATACTATGTGGGTTCAGTAGCGATGAAGACCGTACCGAAATCCTTTGAGGGTTCGACGACGATGAATACTGCACTAAAATCCTATGTGGGTTCGGTAGTGATAAAGACCGTACTGAAATCATCCGTGGGTTCGACGGCAATGAAGACTGCACAAAAATCCTATGTGGGTTCGGCAGCTTGGATGGTTTAGTATCATACGCGAGTCCTAGCCAAGATGAATCAGTGGCTATATCAGATCATCTCTATCACCGAAGAAGTATACCTTTGTGAGCTGAGTCTTGACTTTCAATCAATATCTTCGATATGATTGACTTGCTTTCCAACGTGGATTGGGTTGTGTTATTCTGTGTGGATTGGGTTGTACTATCCTGTGTGGACGTGATCGAATTTGGGCTCGGATGATGGAGCCGAACTGGAATTGATGACTTAGATATATGTATGGGCATATACCTAAGTAGTGTTGGATGTTACTTAGTGATTGTATCTTTCCTTTGTGGATTATCCTTTGTGGATTCTAGGAGACCTTCAGGGGTCTCGGGGTCCCTACTAAGTAGCGTATACTGACCCCTTCATGGGCTATGCCCGCACTACGTTGTGTTGGATGCAGATGATGGACATCACTGATCGTGGTTGAAGCTTGTAGAGAAAGTCGGTACCTGGAGGTGGACCACTGGGTGGGACATACACGGAGCGGACGGCTGGACCCGAGGAGCTGAGGAGGCTATCTCTACCCACCCTTTAGGTGGGACTTCTAGTGGATAGATCGACATTCCTACTTTACTTTCAGTTGCAGTACTTATTTTCAGTTGTACCTTACTTCCAGTTTGGGTTTGTATTCTGACACACTTACTTTTCCTCACTACTTTTGTACCTAGTTTTACTTAGTTTTTACTTCTTCTTGCTTACTCTGTGGTGTTTTTTTACTTTATAAAGGCAATGCCTTCCCCTTTTTTGTCGGGATTTACCCCTTGGTGCTAGTCTCCAACCCCTGTCCTATGGGATGCAGGCTTGGGGTAGACACGGCACATGCCCCGAGGATGGGTCGTGACATTATGAATTTACATTTAGCTGAAATATTCTCATAACATTCTATCATGAAGATTACCAAGGGTGAACACCTTGAGAAGGTGTCTCAATATCTTATGAGCCACAAACCCGTGATAGCCATTATATTCCATTTTCTACAAAATAGTTTCATCTTTCCATATAATAGGCTTCAAGAATAATGTAATGGAATCTCTAGGTTCTCATCAAAGTAGGTTAAGTTTTTGTCCTTTGAGTGTGATATATATTCTATTGAATTATCCGAAAAAAATATAATATAGGAAAAAATATTGTTATAACAAGAGAACTTATTTAATAAGAAACACATGTAATCTAGTATTAAGAATATCAGTTTAAAATCATAAAATCCAAATATTACATATACTCGGATAGATAGGACCCAGGCGATAAGTCATCTTTTCACCTATCACATTTTTTTAGAAGTTGATGTATCAAATGAAGTAGTGTAATATCTTTTGATTAAAATCATCGACTAATATAATTTCATATAAATGGTTTTCTTTGATATATGGGTATAATTTTCTTTTTCCTATAATCACATTGGTCATTAACATTATAATTTTCATCATAATACAAAGTCATGCCAGGTTGATGTTCAAACTATCATTGAAAAAGATATCTGATTCTATCATAGGTGAATTGTTTCATAGGGGATTGATTATCTAAAGAATTTTATGAAATTAAAATGATTAAAATAGAATATAAAAATTTCCTTTAAAATATAAAATTAATGTAAATCAGTCACTAACATTAGGTAATTCTTGATATGAGGTAACGTTAATTTTTTATGTTGTAATAATGATACATAAATATATAGCACATATTGAAGGTATAAAATTTAGTTATTTTAAACCACTATCTTATTTGAGTTCAAAAATTGTTAAGGATTTGGGATCTAAGGTGTATAAAATTCAAGGAACATTGGAGTTGGCCTTAATAAAGGCATAAATACATGTCTTTGAGACATTCTCAGGTTTCAAAACATAGAATAATTTTTAAAAATTATAGTATTGTATGGTAATATTATATTCCACATGAGATAGTGTATATATAATCAAATATGAATAATAGAATTTATAAAGAAGAATAGATGAAATATCTCAGATAAGGGGATTTCAATCCATACATGTTCTAATATGAGAATGGAGGAGGAAAATGAATAAGAATTTATTTTTTCTATTTTAATGAAAAAAATTGACTATGGTGGACTAGGAATATTTGATGAAGTAAAGGAAGAAGTGACATGAATTTAAAAATGAATCCTCATTTACCAGGCCACCATTTAGAAGATTAACTATAACAACATCCTTTTTCCAATGGATAGATAACGATTGTAGTGGATCAAAAAATGCCATGGTAGATAAAGGGGGAAGGGGTGTAAGGTAAAATGAATCAAAGATAAAAACTAAATATCCATGCAATATTGTTGTCCTAAAATGAAATTTCAAATAACCATAAGCCTAATACAGAAGATGAGTTATGATGGTTGGATTATATCATAATGGATATAGAGGGACCTACTATGTCAAGTGAAAACCACATCTCTCCAGAAGAAGTAAATGAGTACGTTACTTCATTGGACCCAAATTTATAATTCAATGTCCATATTTTAGCAGATATAATAAATTAAATTATCAATTACACTCTACAATAATATGGAGGGATAATTGGGTTAATGGATGAATTTTTTGATGGAGAAGCACCTTTCATGGCCCTCATTATGTTTTACAACGAGAAAATCATTAAAGAATATTTTTAGTCAAATAATAAAAGGATAACCAAGATAGGATAGGTGGTTGAATTAAATAAGCTATTACTATTGACAAAGATATATATATTTATATATATATTAATACTAATCATCATTTCATGCATTAATGTCTTATAGAAATGAATATCAATACAATATAGTTAATCAAGATTTGGTAATAGATGTACTCTTTATTAGAGGTTATGATTAATGAGGATCCACATTGGGATAAATTAAAAATCATTTATAGACATCATAAGATATAAGAATCTATTAATATATGGTTATAATAAAATACAATATTTTATCCCATTTTTGGTTTATCTTATTCTTTTTGGGTTTCCACTCCCCTTAAAAAGTGGATTCCTTGAAAATTAAAAAAATGAACTATAAGAATGTGTACCGTACCCTGATTCATCCCCCATTCCCTCCAAGAATTTCTCTCCAAATTCCCTTATAGTCCTAAAAATGATATGTGGATAATAATATGTATGTAAACAATATCAACACCGCATCACTCATTTTGATTTTTTATGTTGATGACATTGTCTTTTCAAGTAATGTGGAAGAGATATCTGATGTGTTTTTCACAAAGTAATGGTGATTATTGAGATTTATTTTCTTTGGGATATGAAACTTATCTCATGTTAATAGGTTAATCAATATTATCATCATATTTTTATTCTATAAGAAACATATTCAATGGTGTTATTAAAGAGGTTGGGTTTTCATAGTTCAACATGATTATCAAAAACTATAATTTAAATATTGGTTGAGTAAAGATAACAATTGGAATAATGTTACTGATAATGAATCCAATATATTGATTAGAAGACTCTTGGACTTGAATTCCTCAAAAATATTAAATTTTATACGTTGTTATTATCTATTCCAAATATATATCAAATCATATGGATTCACATATAATGAAAGAGAATATAAATTTTAGATATATTATAAGAACATAGGATTTTTTATATAATGATTATAATGCATGACTATACTTATAAAGATTCATTGATGCTAACTAGTTTTTTAATGTTGATGATATAAAATCCACATTTTTGTAATAATTATTCTTTATTGGATGATGCATGTCTTAGAATTATGAGAAAACATTATCTATCACAATTAGATCAACTGAGGTGGAATATAATGATATATCTCAGGAATATACTTTAATGATTTTAATTATGAAATAACATTGGGATATTAATGTTAAAGATAAACATCCATAGGTTATTGGGTGTGATAGCCAATGATCCATAAACAATTCCACGACTCTAGTGAATCATTCATGGGAAAACCACAATGATATTATATATCAGGAATTGATAGAAAACCTGGTTAAAGGTATAAAAAATATACAATTTGACTCATCGAATGAGAGAATTAAAATCAATCTAAAAGCCACTTACAATTTATGATTTTCAGTAGTTTAAAAAGAAATTGGGGTTTTATAACATTCCCCAAGAATAATGAGGTATGATTTTAATTTTACACCATTCATATAATTTTGTGGTTTTACTCCAAATGGGAGAAGTAATATGTATATGGAGATACCTAGTTTCCATTTATTGATTTAATTTATTTTTTTGAGCAAATAATTTATTGTAATTCAACATAATATTTTAATAGGTAAATTCTATTAAACTTTTTTTGATATATTCTATTAATGAATTAATAACATATATTTTCTATACTATTCTCACACATAAAATCATAAATTAGATTGTTTAATGGATCCTTATTTTGAAGATGCTGATATAACCCATTACAAAAAATCTCATCTTCATTATTTTCAGTAAGGTAGAAAAAAAGTATTCATTTGTAGTGTATTTTTATAGATTAAATGGGAGTATGTTTTAAATTTTTAAATATACTAAAATTTATGGTGTTGAAAATAAATCCAAAGTGGAAAATTGTTAAACACATTATAGGTTGACTTTTTATTTAGTATTAAAACACATTGATGAGGGTTGGATTTATCTATGATAATGCTAATGTTCATGATTCATTTTTTATAATGTGCTGAAAGAATCTTCATTTGACTTCACTCATGTTATAATTGTCCTTGGGTTTTTGTAAAAGAATTTCTTTTAATGGAAATGGATTTATTGGAGTTATTTAATGTCATTTGTGTAATATTATAGTGTTTAAATATGTTTTGATATGGGTTGATATGGTTGGATTTTTTCTTTATATTTAATAGTTACTATTAATTGACGAATTATCTATAAGAGTCAAAATTTCAAATAATCTATGATATTTAAGATCCACAGTGTGATTTTAAGGATTTAATAGGCATACAGATAGATTTCAAGAATAAACATAATGGTTTTTCATGGAAATATTGATCAATAACTTGGAAAAGTACTAAGCAATTCTATGATATGTAATAGTTACCTAACGATTCAAAAGAATTACATAAGGGTAACCTTATAAAAAATAAAAAGTGTAATAGTTTATATGATTATCTAGACGATATATAAGAGTGATTTCCAGGGTGAAAGTGATACATAATGGTTCTCAGATCATATGTTAGAGTTTATAGAGATGTATCTATAGAAAAGGAACCATGAAATGGTAAATCATAATTTATAGAACTTATGTAATAGTGGATTCGTAATTTAATAGGGAGTTTCATAATATTAATTTTCTAAAGGTGAATTAGTAATAATAAATAATTTGGACTATAATTTATCTATTTTTAAATTTATTAAATATCATGATATCAATTATAATATTGATTCATTACATTTTGGAAATCCATAAGTATGCACTGTGAGAATATATGTCACACAAATCCTTTGTATACACATGATATAGTATAAAAAATTAATTAATATATTTTTGAATGTGTGTAATTGTGAGAGAGATTTGTACTAATAGTACAACACGTCATGTTATGATTAAAAACAAGTTCTTATAAATACATATGCGACCAATTTAAATGATTTTTTAATACCAATAATGATGGAGAATTAAATTTATATTATTGAAGTTTTTTCATATTCAATCAATTGAAACAAAATATATGAGACATTGTAAATATATTAATAATAAATGATTATTGTATGATTTATGTGACAATGTAAATATATAAAAGGAATTTTTAGAAGCTAAATCCATAGAGGGATTTTTGTATAAAGAGATAATGGAGAAGGCCATGCTATGATAGACCATTAGTGAGTCATACATAAACTACTTAAAAATCTTCAAGATACCTTTTATATTTTATTCAAATAAAAGTGTTGGAACATGGTTTGAATTGCTTGGATCCTTTAATAGTAGCTCGTTTAGGGATATACCCTTATCCCCGATTCATATTCATAATAAAATATTATCTACAAGGGGGATAAAAACATCATACACTAAGGATTTATTGATCCATATAAGCATGATCAATTGTCTCTTATATACAATTAAATGTATTAGTGCTCTTCTATAATGTTTATATCATCACATCAGTCAAATCCTTAGTGATGATACTATATTTCATAGTCGATTTGTTTGGTTTTATCTTTTGAGTAGCCAATGTGTTTGTAGATATTAGGTAAAATAATTGAATGATTTTATAATTTTAACAATTTAATAATTATTACGGCGAGTTCAACATTAGGGATGCGATTATATAATATGATTTAGATTTTTTATATATTTTATTAAATTATCACACACTTGAAAATATTGCTTTTCATAATTCAAAATTATTTGGTCTTTAATCAATGATTTAACTATGGTTATAATAAAATTCTATACTTGTTAATGGATATGGATTTATTGTTATGAGAATTCAAAGAATCCACATGTTAATAGAATTGTGTCATTAGTCAATGAAATTATAGGATTTAACCAACACAATGTTAACCTAAGGAATATTAAATTACCAAAGCTCTCAGTCACTTGATATCCCCAAATTATGAATCAACCCATTGGATGATTTAATTATCCATTAATGTAGATAATAACCCGGTTTAGGATAAATAAGTTTGTGATTCATAAAAATAAAACTAAAGTTCCAGGAAAAGAGTTGTTCTCCAAAATGAAACACACAAATGGTGAAGAGTATTAAACATGATCATTGGATTCAATAAAAATGTGAAGGATGAGAAGTATTATACTAGAATTTAATTAGTTTTAATAAATAAATTAAAAATCAATAGAATATATATTAGTAATAAATTTTATATTATGGAAACAATTGTGACATGAATCTAAAATGAAAACAAGCAACGAATTTATAATTTTAAACACACACAAAATGAAATGAATTGAAAAGGGAATGATAGGTTCTTCTAATTGATACTTGAGTTTATTATGTAATTCTAGGACACTATATTGAATATGAACATTCCAATTCTACTTGTAATGTGCGGATGTTCCATCCTACTGCAAGATGGAGAGGGTGTGCGTTTATAGCTTATGTTAGTGGATTGTTTTCATTAAAAAAGTAACCCACAATTTGGATCAACCATTTGGCCTTTATATAGATGAATCACAATAACTCTTCTTATGAAATGTTTTTTAGATGAATTTTTAAGGTAAACCATCTGAATGTTTTGTCCTTTTTACATTTGGATCCAATGTTATGGATGTTTTGGTAAACCATGTGTAGCTTTCCTGAATTGACCTTATTTTTTTATTGTATAAATATGAATTCATTAATGGCTATTAACATTCCCTCAAATATGAAAATATTAATAAAACACAATTTTCTCATAAATATTAACATTATACCTCCAAAATTATAGCTCAATAATTATTATATATTTGGATAATAGTAAATATGTGTGGTCTTTTTTAAAATCATGATCATAATTATGGGCCAGCCTTTCCAATATCAATTGGTCCACTTAGGGGTTTATTTGGGAATATTTGTTTCCAATATGTGAGTGTATATAATATAATATATTATTTTGTTTAACTGAATTTTAGATATTCAATTATTCCCAAAAAATTCAATCCTCATTACTAGCCTATTTTCTATCATAGATTCGATGGGCCTTCCTCAGCGGTCCATATTGTCCCTAAAAATGTGAAATTGGAAAAATATCTATTTCAGTGATTTAACGGAATATGTATTAGTAATAATAAAAATAATAACATAATTGGTATTAGTATTTTGAAATATATGATCAAAATATTAATTAGTAGTGTAATTTAAATAATTCAAAAAATGATATTTATATTTGTTTGTGATCTAAACATCAACATTGGATGGAAACAAATAATATTTTGTGAAAATTAAGTGATTTTAATAGTGTAAAATATATAATGAATTTGTGATATCATCCATATTGGTGGAAAAACTTGTGAATAAACTTCCATATAATTTACTATGTACGACACCCCAATATGATTGGTAAATTACAACTAAGGAAGGGGATGTTATAATTTTTTTAAATAGGAAATCAACATTGATTCGCTATAAAAGTGTAGGAAACACCAAAGTGATATCCTAATATCTAAATGAACTATGTTTTTTAATTGGATCTTGTATGATGTTTTAGGTTCATAGTCTATAATACTACTATATATAAAATTTATAACAGTAATATGAATTTAAATAGTAAATACTAGTCTAGGGTACACCCCATAAGAAAATAAATCATGAGAAAAAAATTTCTCTCAGACCAATTATTAAATATGAAACTTTAAGTCAATAATAATTACTATATATACTCAAAAATAACAAATATATAACAAAATAAATAATGGATATATAGTCAAATAAAATAGTTTCAAAAACATAAATTATTTTTATGTTATAACAAAAATATATTTGGGGACATAAAAATCGTCAAATACATATTATGAATGTCAAATAACATCACATTAATCATTAAAATTATTTTAGTTAAGATAATCAATATAATTTAATTTTTAAAACAATTTTATTTATTTATTCAGAATAATAAATTACATGAATTTATAAACTCCATCATATTGTTTTCCCTCTCACAATACACACATTTGGTTTTAGATAAAAATAATAAATATAAAAAAATTACTTATTCAACATTAAATAATTTTTAATTTTTTCCCCATTATGATTTGGAATATACATTATTTAGACTACCATCCTTTTAATCCTAAATATTTTACCTTAATGGTTTTATGAAGACATGGTCAATATAAAAAAAATTATGAATATTTAATAATTAATTATAAAATAAAAAAGAAGGATGAAGAAATTTTCTAAATATAATTAAAATATAAAATCGTAAAATAACATTTTGAGGAACATGACATATTTATCTAAAAGATTAAAATGAAGACATAGAATTGAGGAACAAATATATCTTCAAAATCATCTCAATTATCATCAATTTTATTTATATATTTTACTCTCTCTATCAATATAATATTAAATCATAAAATATAATATATAATGAAAAACAAATCAATTCTTATTGATTACTATAAAGTCACACCGTCACATATATCTGAATAAACAAATTAGATACCAAATTCCTTGATAATATGTTTATTATTATAATCATACAAAGTGATTATTATCATTATGACTTCATCATCATGATATGGTGTTTTCATAATTTTTGCAGATTCTATATTTCTAGATTATATGAATTTTGTACCGTAATGAAAAATACATTTAAATACTAGTCAACTTATTAAACCTTATTAATAAACTCCACCACATGATAAATTCAATATTTAAATATTCTATAAATCATAAAATATTTATGGTAAAATACTTATAAGAATAAAATTTTTTATTATATTCATCAAGTAATGGTTTTGATTCCATTAATTTTATTTACTCTCTATGATTCATTAGTGAAATTGTGATTGAGTCTATTTTAATATATTATAAAAATAAAAAAACTTCAAAATATATAATATATCTTATATAATTAATATAATCCCTTAATATTCACAATAATATGGTTTTATCAAAAACACTAAATTTACTACTTATTTTCAACTTCCTACACTCATGTTTCAATTCATCGGTGGAAATCTAATACAATTCAAACGCTAAAATTTTAATAAAATATATTAAATTATAGTCCAATTTATAAAAACATAACTATATTATGATCTTGAAAATTGTATATATTTCACATATCTATCTTGGTTTGCATATATTCTTCGTAGGATTATGACAAATAACATGGGCATAGTATTTTCATAGTGACTCATAATTTTTATTAACAATTTTTTATTTCAATTTTTTATTTCATAAAAACACTATGATTGAATATAATGGTCTTTTATATGAGGATTATATAAAGTAATGATTGGTGGATCTTGATTTTAAAATATTGGATGGAAATATTCAAGTTACATTTCAATAAAACATTACCCTTATTGAAATTCTATAAACATTATTTTATAATAAAATGGTATATTTTTTGAAATGTAGGTACAATTTTCTAGTCATGTCAATGTTTATATTTTCAATATTTCTAAATTTCATATGTTAGGTTCATTTATATCACTTTGACTCTGTGAATTTAATAAAATATTTATTCTCTATCTATTAATTAGGAAATAATATATCTTGAAGTAAATTCTCCAACTATAGGGACATAATATATCATAACTTTCTATTTAGTGAAAAGTTTATATGGATTAGAAATCTATTTTTAAATAGATCACATCATTGTTATGATGTAGAATAAAAATTATGGATAGATTCATTCAATTCTTATCATACTACACCGTTAAAATTTATTAAATGGACTTTTAGTACAAACCCCATAAAAAATCTTAAAAACCTTAAAATATGGGAAACTAATTATGTATGTTATGGTAGATGAATACTTTTGTATACATATATTATAGTCTTATAGGGTCAATTATTTGTACATATAAACATAATTATCCGACCATTTATTTCTTGAAATTATATCTGGAACGACATTTTATCCCCCGCCCCAATGTGTATTAAAAAATCATATGCTCGACCAGATGCCACCAGTATGGTTAACATTTTTTTAAAAAAATTCATAATCTATAAGAATTTTGGTAATATATTATTTATAGATGTGTTTTAATAATTTAATAAGACTATTGGTATAAACCTTGTAATATAATTTCTTTACTACCCTATATTGAAGTGAAATCTCTTTGTTTAGTAATGGTGCACAACATTATAATCTTTCATCAAAACCATATTGTAGGATCATTTTTTCTACTACCAATTCCCCATATAAATAAAGGATCACATGACGTATGTGAAACCCATGTATGTGAGATACAACAAAACGTGTTTTCAATTTTTCGCAAGAAACATGTCATTCATAGATTTATTCATTATCTCATGAAACCCTATATAGGGAAGCCATATAATTGTTCTTATTCATTTCAATAACAAAGTATACATTTTTTAGACAGAGTAATTTGTTAATTCTCTAGGTGATTTTTCATCACTCACCACTAATAAAATATCATGTTTTGGATAATAATATTTTTTTAATATCATTTTTTCCTTCCATATTTATTCAATAAATTTAGAATAAGAAGGTTTTTTAAATCAAGAATAACATGAAATGACATTTAATCTTTTTTCATCAAATGATTATATTCAAATAAAATTCTAGAACATACTTGTAGTAATCCTTTCGTCATCATCAATATATAATATTCATTAAATAACCTAGTATAATTTTATTTAGAAGTAGTTGAAATAATAAAATTATTAAAATAAATTATGAATATTTAATATTTAATTTCAAATCTTTTTTAGATTCAAATAATTATAACCCTTTAATAGATTATTAAATTATATTTTCTTAATCAATAATCAAATTTAATATCAATTTTGTTCATGTATCATTCTATAATAATTATAACCATATCAAAAGTATAATAATTATATAATCAATGTATCACCATCCATCAGAAATCATGATTTTGTCATAAATCATTCTAAAAGAAAAAATAATATAAATAATAATTGTAAGGATTATATATACATGATAAATATACTATTCAATTAATCAATTTATGCTCATAAATATTTATATATTAATTTGGGATATAATATTGAAATTTATATTCTTATCCATTGATGTGTGGTTTTTAATATGCATGGTTTAAAATGATCCAATGCGGCGATGATTTTTTTACATGAGGTCCATATAAACATCTAATGAATGAATAATATAAAAAAATTCATTTCAAAACATTATAATTTTAAAAAATATAATTTAATATGAACAATGATTGTGTCAATAATACTATTTTAGTGAAAATCTTATGAAAAACAATTATTTGAAGGAATCCAGATAGTGGAAATTAAAGGAAAACACACAAAATATTCATTAATTTGATAAGGAAATAACATATATATGGGTTTATATCTCTAGAAAAAAGTTTAAGGATTCAGTAAATATATCATATACCACTAAAATTTATACATAAATTATAATATTATATTAAAAATGTTAAACTAAATCTAAAAAATCCATAGGTTTATTTCATATTAAATTATAATCATTAACCTATGTGATTTATCACAATTTCAAAAATCATAAATTTCAATATTAAAATACATATTGATATCCCTACATTTTTTTGTCATGCATATTCATATAAATGAGATATAGGGTTTGGATGTTGATAGCTAAAATTTATATTTAATTATAATTGTAACGTTTCAGTTCCAGATGCCACACAGAGGCGCCCCGTACCCAGTTGGTCACATGGCCTCAAGCGCATTTCCCCAAATGTAAGAGGCTGCCAACTAGCAGCAAGGGACTTGGGTGTGATAGTGGGGGAACTATGCCCTCATTAGTATAGCACACAACAGAATTAAACAAAACATGCAATAGCGGAAGCAGTAAACATCCAACAACAATAAACAGCGGAAGACTAGAACAATCAATAAATAGAGCACATACGTATATATGAAATGATGCATGATACATATCTAGGAAAGCAGCCAAACAGGTCATAAAGCTGGAAATACAAATAGTACCAAACCAAATACAAAATAAAATAAAACCTCTCCTCATCATCGAAAGACCAAGCTTGGACCCATGCTCTCCTGCTTTATGAAATCAATTATCGGAAGTTGAAGAGAACTTTCCCTTGTCTATACCTGCAACAAAATAGTCTGTTTGGGACCAAAAGCATGACCCAAACAGGGTGTGAGACTAAATCCCAGTAGGCATTCACCAAAAGATCTATACCTAACATCCAGTGAGTAAATGGTAGGTAAAAGTACAGTAAGCAGTAAACAACAACAAAAAAACAGCAGGCAGTAAACAGGATGATACACAACAGCAGAAAACCCACAAACTACAGCAGAAGTGAAGAAAATTAGCTAACAAAAATAGGAAACCCTCTTGGATGTACCCACAACCATCTCCTATGGTCCTAACCAAAAATTACCACAACCCCCTAGTCAGTGCACTCAGCCTAACCCCATAGGCTTGGTCATACGAAATTATAAGACTCTTTGGGGAAGCTCACTCGGTCCATTTCCATTATAGTCTAGGGTAGTTAGGAACTCTCTGAGCAAGATCATGCAGTCTAACCCTCTTAGCCCCAAGGTCTAGAGACTCTCTGAGGAAGGTGTCTCGATTAATTCCTCCTTTAGACTTAGGTATACTAGAGACTCTCTGAGTAAGCTGACTCTGTCAATTCCTCCTCTAGCCTGGGAAGGTTCTTAAAGAGAATTCAAACAAGGTAAGACTCTCTCAGGAAGCGCACTCGGTCTACACTCCTGTAGTCTATAAAAATCCAAGACTCTCTGGGTGATCACTAGGTCCATCCCTTGTAGTCTAATGTCCAAGACTCTATGAGGATGCTCTCTCAGTCTACCAACCTGTAGTCTATAATATCTAAGACTCTCTAGAAAGCTCACTCGGTCTATCCCTTATAGTCTATAGGACCATGTTCTCTCAGTCACGTACCAGTCAGTGCATAGTAATTATATAAGGCCAAAGTACACCTATAGAGCTACTTGGATAACCAAAGTACACATATAGAGCTACTTGGATAATCAGTATACATGGAAAAAAGCATGTTATACAAAAAAACTCCATCCTATAGACACAAGGCATGAAAACAGGTGTAATAGCCAAGGAAACGAAGACCCAAAGGTCAATAACAGAACAATCATGGAAAGACATCCAAGCACAACAAATAATCTTCTAACATGAACAAATTACTTCTACACCAGCATACAATCATAACAGGAAAACAACATGGGTAAAAAGGTAATCACCTAATACCCAGTTCATGGGTATTGGTGGGTTTTGCACATAAAACTCAATGACATTGAATGGTAAGGCACAAACCACCTACCTAGATCCGAGGAGATTGTTATACATGAACCACGATGACTGATTCTCCTTAGAATGTCGAAGATGTGAGAAAACGCCCAAAACGCTTTACACAAGATTACTTGAGAAGGAGGAGGAATTGGAAAACAAGGCTCATGTAGTAGGGAGAACTCACCACTGCGATTCCAACGCAATCGACAATGCTCAAAACGGAGAACGGATGGAGGAACAATGTCTTGTCAATGATCCGCAGATTCCCAGCTTTCTCGGACAAACATGACCTAGAAGAATACATTTATGGAGATCAGGCGCGACCCTGGTCCGTTTAATGAAAAAAATTACATGTCGGGTACTTTTAGAGTACATGGAGTGTACTAGGTTTTTTCCATACTCCGATTAAATCGACCTCCACATCACCCCTACACACCATGTGTGTGGCCCGAACATGGCCAGCACACGACTTCTAGTGGGAAAATAGTACACGACGTGTACTCAGAAAGTACATGACATGTACTTTAAAAATTACCAGAAAAACCATTTTTCTCAAAAAACTCTAAAAAAAGGAAGGCTTACCTGAAAACGAAGATCCAGGTTCTAAAAAACTTCCCCCTTAAAGAAATTCATCCCAAAATTTCCCTAGAGAGGCGTAGAAGAAGAATCCCCGAAGTGCTCTGGCCACTGCAATCGTACATCGGCCTCCCTCTCCCAGGTCTCATCATGTACTCGCCGATGTCGTCATAGCACCCATACTAGAGGAACATACTCCCCACGGAGAACCTTTGTACTGCGATCGACTATCCAGATAGTAAGCTCCTCAAATGATGCATCCGCTTCGATCTCAACCACCTCGGGCTGAAATACATGAGACGGGTCTGAAAAGTTACGTCGGAGTTAAGAGACGTGGAAGACGATGTGCATGGCCCGGTAACTCTGAGGTAGCTGCAACCGATAAGAAACTAGACCAACTATCTCCAAAACCTCAAAAGGCCTGACATACCATGGTGAAAGCTTTCCCTGTCTCTGATTGCTCTTGTGTCCCAACCTCGGTGCGACATGCTGGAAAACTTAATCTCCGACCTCGAACTCCAGAGATCCCCTTCGCTGATCAGCATAAGCCTTGTGTTGAGACTGTGCTATAGCCATCCACTTCTGAATCAACTCTAACTGCTCAGAGGTCTCCTGAACAAGATTAGCTCCAATCAACGATGTCTCTGCTGCCTCTAACTAGAATATGGGTGATCGGAATGGCCTACCGTACAGAGCCTCGTATGGTGCCGTCTGAATGGTCTCCTGAAAACTGTTGTTGTAGGTGAAATCCACCAGAGGAATATGCTTCTCTCAAGAACCTCCAAAGTCTATAATGCAAGCTCGAAGCATATCTTCAAGTACTAGGATAATGAGCTAGGACTGGCCATCAGTCTGGGGATGGTATGATGTACTCAAAAGTACATGTGTACCCAATTCCTTTTGAAGTCCCTACCAGAACCGAGATGTAAAGCACGCATCCCTGTGTGAAACAATGGAGTGTATAACTCCATGTAGACATACGATCTCTCAGATGTACAACCTCCCCAGATCATCAATACTGAAGGTATCCTTGATCGAAAAGAAGTGTATGACCTTCGTCAGTCTGTCGACGATAACCCAAACAACATTGTTTCCCCGAGGTGACCTCAGCAACCTGGTCACGAAGTCCATCGTGACATCGTTCCACTTCCACTCCGGAATGGTGAACTGCTGTAAAAAGCCTTGTTGGTCGCTGATGCTCTACATTCACCTGCGGACAAGTAGAACATCTTATGACAAAACCAGCAACATCTCTCTTCATACCTGGCCACCAGTACTGGTGATGAAGATCACGATACATCATGGTGATGCCAGGGTGAACTGCCCAAACTGAGGAATGAAAATCCCGCATCAGCTCCTCACATATGTCTTCGGGCACCTATACGTGTCCCTGGAAATTCAAGATCTCATACTCACCCACTGTCCATCCAGAAAGAGGTTCCCCTCCTTACACACTCTCCGGCAGGACTAAGGCCTCCGAATCTGATAGCTGCTTCATCCGTACCCGATCAAGATGTGTAGAGGTAATAGTTACAGAAGAGAGAAATGTCTATCCCGGTCTGTCATCCACCTCCATGTGTATCTTAGAGAACAAAGCCATAAGCTGCCACTCACTGCTGGCCTCTTGAACTGCCTAAATTTGAGTTATTCTGCTCAATGCATCTTCCACTGCATTACCCTTTCCTAGCGTATAGGCGAGCTCGAAGTCAATGGACTGAAAATGATCGGCCCACCTTCACTATCTCAGATTCAGATCACACTGAGTGAAGATATACTTGAGACTCTTGTGGTCAGTGAAAATGAGAAAGTGTTATCCCAGAAGGTAGTGTCTCCAATAGCGTAAGGCATGAACAACAGTTGTCAACTCTAGATCGTGTGTAGGGTAATTCCTCTCGTATGTCCTCAACTGCCAAGACTGATACGCAACGACTCCATCTCCCTACATAACCAAAGCTCCTAGACCGATACTTGAAGCATCACAATAAATAGAGTAGCTCTTTCCTAGCTCTAGAAAGACTATTATCGGTGCTGACTTCAACCTCCCCTTCAGCTCCTGAAGGGTGGACTCACAAGAATCTAACCATAAAAACCTTCACCCCTTTTTAGTCAAACCTATCAACGATGCTGCTAGGCACGATAAGTCCTCAATGAAGCATCATTAGTATCCATCCAGCTCTAGGAAACTCTGCACCTCAAAGACATTCTTTGAATGCTCCTAGGAAACTACACCTCTCACTTTCTCTAGGTCCAAAGATACTCCAGCCTCTTAGATGACATGACCCAACAAGTGAATCTGATCCATTGAAAAGTATCACTTCGAGTGTTTAGAAAAAATTCGATGCTCTCTCAGTGTACTCAGAATGATCTCAAGATGGGTACCATGGTTGGGTCGAGTACAAGATTACACCAAGATATCATCCACGAAGACCACAACAAAGGAGTACAAGTATGGATGGAACTCTCAGTTAATTAGTGCCATGAAAACTGTTGGTGCGTTCGTAAAACCGAACGGCATGACTGTATACTCGTATAGAACATACCTACTCTTGAAGGCTGTCAAGGGTATATCTGATGGTCTAACACACAACTAATGATAATCGGACCTAAAATTGATCTTTGAATACACCCGGGATGCTCGAAGCTGATCAAAGAGGTCATAAATCCTCGGTAAGGGGTATCGGTTCATGAACATCAACTGGTTCAGCTTCCGATAATCCACACAGAGCCGAAGGGTGCCTTCTATCTTCTTCAAAAACAGGACATGTAAACCACAAAGAGAATTTTTAGGTCGGATGAATCCCTTTTCCTGCAACTCCTCCAACTGCTTCTTGAGCTCCTGCAACTCAGGTGTATCCATCCAATAAAGAGGAACAGACCCTGGTTCCTCTCCTGGAACGAGCTCAATAGAAAAGTCTACCTCGCGCTCCGGAGGCAAATCCAAAATGTCCTCTGGAAAGACGTCTCTAAAAAGATCCACCATTGGAGGAAAGTCTAACTGTGAAGTCCCATGATCATCTAGATTAAGACTGGAAATCTGGGTTGTAACTTTCCCAAGCCCATGATGCTCTGGTCCAGATCTACCCTCCTGGACATCCCACTCACCTCGATGAAGGGGTGATCCGCCCTCTGGTGATACGAAACTCACCCTGCGGTGATAGCAATCGACGACTTCCTGGAAGGGAACCAACCAGTCCATATAGAGAATGAAGTCATAACCTGTCATATCTAGGACATAGAAGTCCCCTAAGAAAATACACCCTCAAACCTCAAGAGGGAACTCTCTACACTGACATACGCTAGATGTCCTCATTCCCAATGGAGTGTCAAGAGTCAACAAGTCGGCAGACGAAAAGATACAGAGCCCAAGGCTCTTCACAATAGCAACAGAGATAAATCTATGGGATGAACATGTATCAAAAAGAGCTGAAGATAAAACTAAGGCAACTAAGATCGTACCTCGAACTTTAGAAGGGTCGGGATCCTACTCTTGATAGGTCTGATCCACGGAAAAAGACTGGCCTACACCATGGCCCTGCACCCATGGCTGAATGCTCTGAGCTGATCCACTTTGTTGTCACTGATGACCTGGTGATTGACCACCACGACCACGACATCCACCTCGGCCTGAACAGACGGAAGAACTCCATTTCCCAGACTGGTGGGAAACTGGTGAAGCACCTATAGAATGCGAGGTCATAGAAAAACCCCTACCACCAGATGAAGGTGAGAAGATCTAATAGAAGCTCTAAAGATGGCCCACCTTGCCACAAGATTGGCACTCTATAAGATCTTTCTGGAACTGAGGCCAAGTATGTCCAATCCTACCGCACTAGTAGCTTACAACCTGGCTTCCAGAAGACACATCCCGCGAACCTTGATCTTCTAGAGAAGACTCTCTGCAAATCATCATACTATCTGTAGGAGGAACACTAGCTCTGGATGTCAAACCACCCTGGCTCACTACTCTAGAATCCCTTAGATTGCGCTCAGTGATCAGCGCCTGGTTAACGATGTAGGATATAGATGTCAATTGAAAGATATTCACCAGGGAACAGATCTCATTCCTGAGATCGTCCGAAAACATTCTAGCAAGGAACAACTCATCACCTGCTGGGATCGGTGTGTAACGTTGCAGCTCAGTAAAACGGGACAAGTACTCCATGGCAGAAAGAGTACCCTGCTGCAGGCTCATAAACTCCCGGGCTCGATCGGCCCTCGGGGTCTTCGGATAGAAGTAGTAAAAAAAATTATATAGAAACTCATCCCATGACATACCCTGCTAGAACCCTGACTATGAGATCACCTCCCACCACCTTTTGGTGGTGTCCTAGAGCATATAAGTAGCCAGATTTACCCTTTTCTCCGGAGGTATCTCTAGGTGCTCAAAGATAGTCAAGGTGGACTCGAACCAAGACTCTACAGCATGTGTTCCTCCATTCCATGAGAGATTAGGAGGATTCTGTTGTTGAAAACCCCTCATCAACTCAGCCATCGATGGGGCAGGAGGCGACACTCCCTAAAAAGTTTGCATCATCCTCAGGAAATCCTCCCCGAACTGCACATCGGTTCCTACGACGGGTATAACTGCTAGTACGAAGGCTGGAACAACAGGAGGATCTGCAGGATGATCAACAAGAGGTCCTTGATCAGCCATATCTGGTGTATGATCACCGTCTGGAAATTGAATTACAACTGGAGGACTTCTCAGAGGCATAGCTCTAAAAGGTCAAAAGCACACCTTAGATTATAATTATCAAGGACTGAAAAAACAAGAGTACAAAACAGGAAAAGGGAGAAGAAACATTCAACTTTTACTAGGCATGACTACATGGCGTGTATAAAAACTACACGGCATGTCCGTTAAAGCCATTAACATGGGTGTGTACTCCTGACACAACTATTCGTGTAACACCCCAAACTACACGGCGTGTACAAAAACTACACGGCGTCTACATGAACTCTATTCCCCTGCTCGAGTCTCCCTACATGGCTAACCCACACCGTCCAAACTAACCCCAGACTACACAGCGGGTTCTCTAGGGACACATCGTGTACTACACAAGGTCTCAGCGGCCCGTGTTGTTAGTTACACTTTCGTCTAATGGGATGACCCTTACACGTCATGTTCTAAACAAACATGGCGTGTAAAAGAGAAGTTAACACCGACCTGTGTTGTTCGTGGCACGGCCTAGTACCTGGGTCAAGACTACATTGCATGTTCTTTACCTAAACGTCGAGTATGGAAGAAGGTATCACCGAATCGTGTTTTTCGTGACACGGCCGGGTACCTGAACAAAACCACACGAAATTCTCCTTACCAACACGATATGTTCTACTCGATCTTCATCGTCCCGGGTTGTTAGTGAAATGACCGGGTACATGGATTGAAACTACATGGCATGTACCTACTGTACACGGCGTGTTCTTGAAATCATTTCTACAACAGTGTGTCCCTACTCACACGATCAGTGAAAGGGTCGAAAAACTAAACGCTGTGTAGTCTAAAAGTATATGTTGTGTATTCTAGGTTTTTCTGGGAAATTTCTCTGAAACTGCAAAGAAGCCCAAAAAACACAGAAAACAAGGAAATGAGGTGCCAAATTCTGATCCATGAGGGCCCATACTCCCTGCGAATCAATGCTTGGAATCTCCTACAGTCGTAGACAAGAGAAAACAGGATCAGGATCCCCCAATTTCCGATTCAAGAGGGTCCATAACACCTCAAAAATAAAAATTTGGCATTCATTTAAGAAAAGTACAATAATAAAATCCTCTAACAAAGCAGTAGAGTTTCTATCAAGAATCTATCACGACAGCATGCATAATCTACACAAAGTCTATCACAACAGCATGCCATCTCTAATGCACCCTAGATGGAATGACAATAATTCATGGCATGTGATTTCTACAAGTGCTTATATGATGCATGAGATGGAATACCCTTATCTCATCGGGTTGCGACAGAAATAGAACCGCAATAGTAAAAACAATAACAACACAAAGCATGTGAATCACTATAGGTGAAATCATATCAACCGTAAAATTTCGTAACCAAAAAACTACAATAAAATTGGTAATATGGCTTTTTATTGTACATGGGTTAGCTACTCTCAATCACATCTTAATAGCAAGTACCGAATCCGTCCTATCCCTGGATAAAGGCTCCAAAAATTAAATCCAGAGAAAAGAACGCCTCTAATACAACTTTGTAACGTACCGGTTCCTGAAGCCACCCAGAGGCACCCCGTACCCGGTTGGTCACATGGCCTCAAGCGCATTTCCCCAAATGCAAGAGGCTACCGACTAGCAGCGAGGGACTTGGGTGTGATAGTGGGGGAACTATGCCCTCATTAGCAGAGTACACAGCAGAAGTTAACAAAACATGCAATAGTGGAAGCAGTAAATATCCAACAACAATAAAAAATCGGAAGATTAGAATAATCAACAACTCGAGCACACATATATATATATATGAAATGATGCGTGATACATATATTGGAAAGCAGCCAAATAGGTAACAAAGCTGGAAATACAACCAGTACCAAAACAAGTACAAATGAAAATAAAAAAGCTCATCAACATCTCAAGCCAAAGCCTGGTCCCATGATCTCCTTCTCTAAGCAATCAAGTACTGAAAGTTGTAGGGCACATGCCCTTGTATATACCTGCAACAACATAGTCTATTTGGGCATGAAAGCATGACCCAAACAGGGTGTGAGACTAAATCCTATTAGGCATTCACCCGAAGATCTATGACTAATAGTCAGTGAGTATATGGAAGGTAAAAGTACAACAAGAAGTAAACAACAACAGAAAAATAGAAGGCAGTAAACATGAAGATACACAATAGAAATCAACCCACAAACAACAGCAGTTGTGAGGAAAATCAGCTAACACCAATAGAAAACCCTCTGGAAATTACCTGCAACCATCCCTTATGGTCCTAACCAAGATGTACCAGAACCCTCTGGGTAGTGCACTCTGACTAACCCCTCTGGCTTGGTCATACGAAGTTATAAGACTCTCTGGGGAAGCTCACTCGGTCAATTCCCTTTATAGTCAAGGGTAGTCAGGAAATCTCTGAGGAAGAAAACGTGGTCTAACCCTCTTAGCCCCAAGGTCTAGAGACTCTCTGAGGAAGCTATCTCAGTCAATTCCTCCAAAAGACTTAGGTATACCACATACTCTCTGAGGAACCTCACTCGGTCATTTCCTCCTCTAGCCTAGGAAGGTTCATAAATAGAATTCAAAAAAGGTAAGCCTCTTTGAGGAAGATCACTTGGTCTACCCTCCTTTATTCTATAAAAGTCCAAGACTCTCTAGGAGCTCACTCAGTCCATCCCTTGAAGTCTAATGTCCAATACTCTCTGAGGAAGCTCTCTCGGTCTACCGTCCGGTTGTCTTTAATGTCTAAGACTCTCTGGAAAGATCACACAGTCTATCCATTGTAGTCTATAGCACCAGGTTCTCTCAGTCCTATGCCAGTCAGTGCATAATAATGCTATAAGGAAAAAGTACACCTATAGAGCTACTTGGCTAACCAAAGTACACCTACAGAGCTACTTGGCCTATTAGTCTATAGGTAAACACACATGTTATACAAAAAAACACTCCATCCTATAGACACAAGGCATGGAAACATGTGTAATAGCCAAAGCAACGAAGACCCAAAGGTCAATAACAGAACAAGTAAGGAATGAAATCCAAGCACAATAAATTATACTCTTACATGAACAAATTACCTCTACACCAGCATACAAGCAAAGAAAGAAAACAACAGGGGTAAAAATGTAATCACACATTACCCCGTTCACGGGTACTGGTGGGATTTTCACATAAAACTCAAAGACATTAAACGGTAAGGCACCAACCACCTACCTCGATTCTAGGAGATCGTTATACGTGAACCACGACGACTGATTCTCCTTAGAACATAAAAGATCTGAGAAAAAATCCCAGAACGATCAACCCACGACAACTTTATTAGGAGGAGGAATTGGATACCAAGGATCAAGAATAAGGGAGAACTCACCGCTGCGATTCCAACGCAATCGATAGTACTCGAAATGAAGACCGGGCGGAGGAATGGTGGCTCGTCGAAGAACTGTGGATTCCTAGTTCTCTCGGAGGAATATGACCTATAAGAAGACGTTTAGGGTGATCAGGAGCGACCCTGGTCCATTTAATGAAAAAAAGTACACAACGTGTAATTTTAGAGTACACAGCCTGTACTAGTTTTTTTTCGTACTCCGCTTAAATCGGCCTCCACATCGCCCCTACACACCATGTCTGTATCCCAGACAGGGCCAACACACTGCTTTGAGCAGGAAAATAGTACACAGTGTGTACTCAGAAAGTTCACGGTCGGTACTTCAAAAATTCCCAAAAACTCTATTTTTCTCAAAAACACCAGAAAAAGGAAGGCATACCTGAAAAAGAAGATTCTGGTTCTTACATTAATAGTGGTATTATAATATTTATTATAAAAAATACTATTTAAAAGCACTAATTACATATAATATTACATAGTATCCAATTTTTTTATTAGTTATGTTTTATGTTTTTCAATTTTATTTATGGGTGAATTTTATGGGTATAGTTTATGAGTGATTATTATTTTTGATTTTTTTGTATTATTTTTATGTACCATTTAAAATTGTTATTTTGACAGTATTTGTAAAATTATATATGACTTATGGTGGTTTAATTTTATATCTATAGTAGTAGGGGATTCTTATTTTTATCTTATTCATATAGTCCAAGAAAGTATAATTCTTGTAATAACATCACGTGTGCCTACAAACCATAATGATTTTCTTATCTATACAAATGTTGAACGATTCCTAATTAGCCTCTATTAGGGACTCTTTTTTATTTTAAATGAAGGATTATCATATATTAGTTCCCATAAAAACATAAATAGTTATTTTAAACCCTTAAATGTAAATACATTGACTCATCCCTCTTAATTTAGGGCCCTTATTTCACCCTCTAATATATGTAATAAATGATTGACCAATAATGTCAAGTCCTTCAAGATCTCTAAAGGTATTTATAACACAATTAAAAAATGTATTTTATAATAGATATACAATAAATAAACATATTTAATAAATATTTTTGGATATATGTATATATACAATTTAATTATTCAGTACTTCAATAATGATATCGTATGCTTCCCGAAAATGCTATGGTAAAAGCTTATATTTCTCCAAAATCATACATTACACTCTAATGCTATACCTCTCAAATCCAGGAAGTCTATCTCATTTCTAATATATAAAAAATATATTCCCATAGAAACAATCAAAATGAAACATGCCTATAATACATACATAATAACTCATTGACTACCATAACAATTCACACCAATGAAATAAATCTACAATTTAAGATAAGATTATAATAAACAAAACATTTCTTATATAATTTTTTTAATTATTTTAAGAGGAATTTCGGTATACATAACTCCAAATTAATGGTTTATATCAATATCCCAATTATGAATATGATATTAAAAATATAATTTTTCATTTTTTGGGTATGACTAAGCCCATGAACTTAATATGAAATTACCTATCAATTGTAAAATCAATCAAAAATTAATGTCTATTCATTCCCTAAGACAGTGGGTTTCAATTCTGTAAAATTATTAATAATTTTACATTATGGATAAATAAAATCAATTATTATATGAAAATTATTTCATTTTGGTGTTTCATTAGTCATGAGGAAATAATTTTTTTAAATAGTGTGACTGTAATTCTTTTGTTATGGACAACAAAAATTTATACTTTGAATACTGTATTGTGAACCATAATTTTTTATAAAAGTGATATATTAATGAAATATTTTAAAATACCAGTAGAAATTGAATATTTAAATTAATATAATTAATTATTTTTATTGTAAATATTAATTTTCGTGATAAAATACAACATTTTATATAATAGATATTGAGACAAAAAAATAGGTTAATCAAATACCTCTACAAAAAAACATAGAATTGCTGATTTGTTTATGATTATTCATAAAATATATCTAAATATAAGACTAAAATTTTTATCACCTAAATTCATTTTTTATTTATTAGTGACTAAGAATATTTTACAACTGAAATATGATGATACAATTGACTAGAAAGTCTTTTTCTATAGCTCCAATGTTTTTAAGGTGATGTTAAATATTAGTTTTTAAAAATGGTTTGTGGTGGATTTATTAATCCCTACCCCATCCATTATCCATCAAATATAAATAATATAAAATTTCAATTTTTAAGTTAAATCATTTTAATATGTGTTTTATTGTTGATAGATGGGTGTCGTATTTAATAACTCTAGATACAAGGTTTTAAATTGATTGTAATCATTTAGACTTTTATTTTCATTTATCATTTATAACCTATGATGTATAGTATAACTATTCATGAAAATCCTTGACTAAAAAATTGGAAATTGTTTGTCATTAACCACTATGACCTAAATAACCATAATATGAAGGTTAATTATATTATTTTTTATTTAGTATATCTTGTTTTAGTGGTGGTAGTAACTCAATAATACATTAATCACAGTAATAGAAACATACCATTTATATAAAATAAATAATTAATAATGAAATAAGAGATTTTACTTAGGTCACCCAAATGGACTACATTGAAGGAGTATATATGTTCTAGGGTCATTGTATTCCCATAATCACCAGGTGCAGTGATTTAGGAACTATTCACTACTGAATCCTAGAATCACAATATATTCTCATCGATTATCGCACCTCTATGTATATAAAAGGTTTCAGACTACTTGATATGGCTTGAAATAGTTATTGATAAACTATTCTCTCAATATAATCTATAAGGTTCTGGTCTGTATCTATTTTAAATTCAACCCGAATCATCTGTATAATAGATATGCTAAAACACTAATACACATAAAATTGGTAGATAAGACGGAATATTTAATATAGAATATATCTTATTAAATATTCTACATGATGCATCATTTATAAAATATTAAAAAAATAAATAATAATACATAACAAACATCAGTCAAATTAAATAAATATCTTAGTGTCATTCCCAATACAATTTATTACAAAATATAAAAGAGAAAAGTAATATTACATCTGGCTCTGCTCACATGACAATCTCCTACCACATCATCAAACTACAACACCATGGTCATTTAAGTTACACACGTATAACTACGTGAAGATACCTATACACGAATAAAAAATTAATATTATCTCATGTGCCTCAAAACCCATTTCGTGTATGCATTTCATGGGTGGTTCCATTGAATTAGTAACATCCCCACATTCACATCAACCCACCAAGTTCTATTAATTAAGTGGATATCGATGATTATTATAGGGGAATGCTAATGTAATTTGTCTCTTGAAAACACCAAATTGATAAACTCAATCCATATGTAAGCATATAAGTTATATATATTATATCATAGATTTAATAAAGAACAACAAAAAGACATAGAAAATAGTAACCATCCGGGAACAGAACACAGTTATCTATGACTGAAAAATAATTTTTAATTGGGGTAAAATGAGTTACCGATGAATATATGTAATACTAATATATGTATCCTATGCAAGTCCCAAAACATCCTTAGGTCTTACACATCAGATTCCCACCTGACCTCTTAATCATCACACTTCCAATCAATAAATATAAAAACACAATATAAAAACAGATAGTGATCATATAACAAATTAAATCAACAAACAATAAAAGTGGGATCATCCGTCAATTTAAATAAAAAAAATCAAAAATAAGAAATAAATGATTGACCAAAGAAAAAAATAATACTGAAAAAAACTTCATGATAATAAAGAAAACAAATTATTTGATCCTAATAGAACAATAAAACATAACCTAAAACTCATTACCTTCCCCATGTAAGCATATAATTATTTCTTACAACTATATTGAAAAAATCCTATAAAAACAACTGGATATATTTTAATGATTTAATTTAATCATAGTGGCCAAAACATATAGATGAATTATACAACACTCTGAATAAACACTGATCAATGAGATCAAAATTAAGAACAATATAAAATAACAATAATATTGTTCAAAGGTCATGTCAATACCTCAACTGGGTCCTTTTATTGATGTGTTTCATATCTATATATTAAATCCCACTATCAAATCCCAAGTGTCACCACAATCCAACATAGTTCTTTATTTTCCCTTGATCTATTACATGATTCCCTTATAGAGGATAACAACTAGATTGAATCTTCCTATAATTGGTAAAATCAATCAAAGTAAAAATATCACAAAACAAATACATGCACTATTGGTAGAACTATTTTTCATAGAAAAAAATGAAATGTATGTTTTTTTTGTTTTTCAATCCACTATGTTTTGATCAACGAGTTAAAATAATGTGATCATATGGTGAATGACCCTTTAGTGTTGAACTATGATTCACTTCTCATTGTTTTCAAAATATTTTGTTCTCCAAATCCAGGGGATGGGGAAAGAAAAATGAAAGGATAATTTCTAGTAATATGTCTTCAATAATATGATAATATTATTTATTATTTTATGATATTATGTTTTAAAAAATATAGAGCTTTTTGAATGAACATAGAATATTTTGTAGTGATGGTTTGAAGTTTCATGATCAATGTTTTATGATGAAATGCCAAGGCATGAGGAATAGATGGTATGATTTGTGATTATGAACATCTATATAAAATGGAAATTCTATGTAGATCTTTTCGAAGAAAATTAAATTCCTGATCTTAAATAGAGAGCTTCTCAAACAAGGCCATGGTGAGTTATAAATCTTCATGAAAATAAATATCTATAAATATAATCCTACTCATCTTCAAAATACATAAAAAATATTAATAAAATGTGTGAAAAGTCTTGATTTGATGAAGGTCCTTTCATGAAGGGAATTATTTATGATTTAATAACTTGTCATTAACATAATCTTAGTGAAAAGTATGGTTAAAAACTAATTGACCTTAATACATTTATGAAAATGGGGTTTCATAATGACTCTAAGATTCATGATTTTTTGGAGTTTATTAAAGGAAAGGTTCTTCAAGAATGATAGTAGAATTGTAAATGGTAGAGGGATTTTGGAGAATGATGTATCATTTAAATAATAAGAGGTTTTTACAAAGGGTATGCGTTTTTTGATAAATAGTGTTTAACATATGCCTTTAGTGAACAATTCTTCCTAGTGAATCAATTCAGGACTATGTTGTATGAAAAGTCTCATGATAGTCATTGAAAAAGGATAAAATACATAATTTATTAAATAGAACATTATGATAATAAATTGAGTATGGATTTTCCAAATTTATTGAGAATGGAGGAGTCAATGGAAGTGATCTAAGGGGGCAATGTTTTGTCTCTAAATTATTATAAGGATCATGTTCCAAGAACAAACTAACCATGTCTGAACAATTGAAATCCTCTCTATCTAGTGATGATTAGTGGATTTAGGTAAAATTGAAGGAATTTCAGCATATAGTCATTAAACAATCCCTTATTGGGGAACAAAGTAGAACTACTATGATTTGTATCTATTTTATCATTTAGTTGTTTCATAAGTACACAATTACATCAGATAAGTTTGATGAGTTCCTACCCATATGGAGAAAATATCCATCTCATTTGAAGAAAATGTCGACACCCTAATTCTTATGTCTTCTCTTAGGGTGTTCCAAGGTCTTACTTGTGGTATCCGAGAAAACATATTATTGTTGTCAAATGGATTCTATGTCATTATGATTTATTAATTTAATTATTGGGTAGTGTATATTTTTTATGGAATAATCGTTCTGATTTTGAAGAAGATAATGAGATCTAAAATGTGATCTCTTTGAATTGATATTCTATATTCCCTGGATTAAGGTATTCTTATTATTTATGTGAAATTTCTATCTATTATTGAAACAGAATTTTAAATACTTGATGACGGATCCAAATATCAAAATTCTCGAACTGCAGCTTGTTATGATCAATTCTATTACAAGTTTATGACTTCCATTGATCCAAGTCCATTTGGAAGAGTCAGGAAAATATATACGATGGTTATAATAATATGAAGGAGCCCAAACTTCATGTTTTTTCACAATTATTTCAATGATCTAAAAATCCATCTATACAAAAAATGAAGCTAGTTTCTTTAATCGCATTACCGAACATTTGGGAGTTATTCAAGGAATTGGGGAATAAATTATGTATATTTAAAATTATAAATAAAATAAATTGATGGATCACACCTCAGTGTAATTAATTATTTTTATAAATTGAGGGAAGATTTCTATCTAATGTTACTATTGATGAACTGGTAAGAATTTTTTTCGATTATAATATGATAGTTGAACTAGAAGATGAATCAAGTATAGAAATAAATGAATTAATATTAAAATCAATGGTAAAACATGACATCTCCAAGGTATGTGATGATGGATATGATATGTATTATTAACATCATTTATTTTTTATAAGTATTTTACAAGAGGAAAAGATAGATTTGAAGGAAATATTTCATTAGAATGCATTAAATGTGGTAATGTATGGAAAATTACAACTTCATTCCCGTAGATATTATATGATATATAATTTGAATAATAATTAATAAAAAATACATAAAATATTCTCCCTCGAAAGGGAGACATTAACATAGAAAAAAATAGTTAAATAGATTCATCTAAAAATAAGAAAATTATAATAATGATTTTTTTGAGTACAAAGAACAAGAGTTTAATCCTGATATTGAATTGGCCATTATGGTTATAGTTTAAAAACTAGAACTAATAAATTATTAATATAATCATTCTAATGGTTTTTTGGATCTCAATTTGGATTATTAGGGTTCTATTTATGTGGTTAAATTTCAAAAAAATAAAATGGAAATACATGAGCCCTGTTGAAAAGGTCATCAGAGTATATATATTAGCTTGAAGAAAAGATTGATTAATATGAATGAGAGGCATGAGAACATTTAAATACAATTGAATGCATTGAATAGGTTTTATAATTTAAAAATATGATTAAAGAGTAGGAAATATTCATATGTGAACATATATTATTCTTGGTGTAAAATTCTAGGATAGTTGATGAACTCAAAGAAGATTTAATTACATTATGTAGTAAACTAGAAATTGAATCATTCTCAAGGAAAATGATTAATATATTATAGCATGGTGTATTTACAAATGAAGATATTTTAGAACGAGTTAATATTGGGAATAAATGAGTAAAAAAATCCTCGAATGATTCAAGATCTATATTTTTCTGGATAAATATTAATTGGATGTGAAACCAAATCATCAACAGAACAGAAATAAGACAAGATAGTGTAATGGTATGAAAACTTTTAGACAAATCAGAAAGTCACTATATGTCCTAGCCTTTAATGCATTCAACCAAACAGAGCAGAGATATATAATTAATCCGGAAGTATTAAAATTCAAACTTATCTCAATCATCATTACAAAATATGGGGAAATGTGGATGAATGGAAGTTATACAATACATCCTCTTATGAAATTCTAATTTTGTGGATTTTGTGGCAATACTTGGTTTTATTATGAATAGGAAAATATCAGTTTTATTGAGGAAGCACTTAGAAGTAAGAAAAAATAATAATATCATATCCTTCATCATATATAAAACATTATTTCTAGGTATATTGTCTACAATATTATAGAATTTTCTATAAATATATTCATTAAAACTATACGGAAGGTTGAAACAATATCTATAGAACTCAGAGACAAGTCAATTTTGGTCAAACAATCATAATTTCCATAAAAAATTTATATTGTAAATAAGGAGAAGAATATGAGTATGAAAAACCCCTAAATGTTGAAAAGAGATTGGTAAGGCCATATTTTGTCTCCAATCAATTAGGTATCTCATGGAAGGAAAAGAATATGTTAAAAAAAGTCAACCTAGTAGAAATATCTCTCAAATCTAAAAAGAGTAGTAACACATGGATTCTTGATAGTTGATGCTCACCCCACATAGTAGGTAATGTATATTTTGGGATAAAATATAAAAAAAGTGTTGATGGAACATTTTCATTTGGAAATGATGGTCCCTTAAAGATCAAAGGTTATGATAATAAAAAATTATAAAATTATGATCTAACGATAGTAGAAGTTCCCTACATGGAAATTTTTTGTCAAAATCCCTTGAGTATGAGTAAACTCTATGAAATAGGATAGATAATTTTATTTATTTATATTGGATAAACTATCAAAGGAATAGAATATAATTTTCTCATGAAATGTTGCATAAAAAATATAAATTTATACTAGATAGATAGTAAAAAAACATTATTTTCTTAATAATTTTAGAGGGATAAAAGTTATCGCCCTAAAGGAGTTAATCAGAAAATAATAAAATGAATATATAATCTAAAGGCTACTATAGAAATTCCCAATCGGAATCATGATCCTGATATTAAATTTGATTCTTTCATGTGAGGAAATATTTTCAAGAAATAATATTGGACATAGAAATAAATGTCATCAAATTTCCTTGATATCATTTACACATATGTGTCTAATCCAATAAATGTGGCAAGAATATATGGATAGAGGAACTAAAATATATTTATTTATTATTGTATGATAATGGTTTGGTGATGCTTATGTAGCATAAATATCTGCTTCTTGACTATGTGAAGAGACATATTCAAAGAATTAAGAATGACAGTGGCCATATAATCAAGATATTTTAATATGAAAATTGAACAGAATACAGACCCATGGAATTTTATAATTACCTCAAAATACAAGGGATAAAGGATGATTTGTAATTAGTGATCTAACATCATTAAATTGGATCCTTGAATATAGAATACATCATGTGAATATTATGTCTAGAACTATAATAATTGATATTTTTGTTTCTTATTATTATTGGATGAATGCTATTCAATTTACAATGTACAATCTAAATCAATCATGGATATTTATAAAAGGGGATAAGATACCATATGAGTTAAGGAATATTAGTAAGCCATCTAGGAAATATTTTTTTGGGGTTTTTTAAGTAAATGTTGCACCCAAAACAACGGAGGAAATCATAAAAAATACATTGATGTTGTCGGTGAAGGAATGTTCCATTGATATTCATTGAAGAGTAAATCTTGAAAATAAAACAATTATGATCATAGAAATATTTTGGTGGGAAATTATTTTATGATCATTGAAGATAAGGAAATAAAAAACATGAGGGGCTCATATGTTGATATGAGTAAAGATGAAGAATATTGTTTAAAAGGGATTGATTCAAATATAGAAATTGTGAAAGTCTTACCCAATATTTTGGGCTCTAAAAATAATTATGATTCAATAGTTGAATCAAAAGCTGAAACTATTTATAAATAAACTCTACAACATCCACAATTTATAAATAAAATAGTATAATATTATCTGTCCAACAACATTGGGGATTGGAATACACATATACCGACAAGGAAAATTTTGAACGAAGAACACACTCTCCTCTTAAATTTTTTTTATCTTACATAATTTGAAGAAGAAATAAATGATGAATACTAGTCTAAGGACATGAATGAAGAATTAAATCATATTTACAATTTAAGACATGGAAACTTTTTAAGATGCAATTAACTCAAACTGTAATTGGAACAAATTTTATTTTCAAAAATGATATTGATGAGCATGAAAATAAAATCTAAAACATGGAATTATAGGTGTGTAATGGATATGAAAATATTAAAGGAATTGTTATTGATGAAAAATTATCTATTGTAGATCAAATAAAGTAGATTATGCTCTAACTAGACATTTAAATTAAATGAGGGTAAAAATTGAATAAGATTGAGGTAAAAATATATTGTTAAGTTATGTTCTTGAAGAATATTTATATATTGAACAACCAGGGGGATCTTTGATTGATAATGATGAAACACATGTTTTCAGATTATATATGAATCTTTATGGTCTAATGTATGAGTCAAATGAATGTTATTATATATTGTATTATTATTTGAACCAGATACGATTTATAATATATGCTATTAACCATAATCTCAATTTGAATAATTCACAATTATTTTAGATCATGGTTCATATGTATGTGGATGATATTATATTTGGTGGAAGAATTCATGATTCAATTGAAGCATTTTCTTATCATAGGAAATTAAACTTTTAAATGACTATGCTCGGTGAAATAATGTACCTTTTGGGGGTACATGTGATGAAAAATATGGAATAAACAATCATTTCATTGGAAAAGTATACAAAGTGTGTTTCTAGTTTAATTCAACGTTACTACAACAAACCAATGTCGAATCTGATTATGGTTGAGGAAAAAAATGGAATGAATGAGTTTGGAAATTATGTGGACCCCATATTATACATGAGTATCATTGGAATCATATTATATTATACTACCAAAATTATAGATACAATCATTATAACATGTCTAAAATATTTATTCCCAATGTAATATGGAGGAATAAGATTTTTCAGTATTTAAAATAAAATATATTTATATTCAATGTACTCTCAAATTTAGAGATAACATTTAGTAGGGTGAAATAATTAATTACTATGTTTTATTGACTCTAGTAGTGTTAAAGAAGTGGTGGATCGATTGTACACAGTGGTGGTTCATTCTTCATTGAAAACAAATTTGTAGGATGGTTAGGCAAAAAAAATCACGAATCATAGTATGGATAAAGATCAGTATATAACCGTGAAAAAGGCATGCACTCAACTATTATGATTTAAGAAAAAACATACTGATAATGGTGCAGAGTGAAAAAACCCAAGGGTGATTCAATGTCACAACAATAACATGATAAATCTTACAAAAATACAGCTCAACACTCTCATGAAAAACATATTGTGACTAGATATAACATCATCAAATAGAAAGTTGAATGTAGTGTGTATAAAATGGTGCATATTGGAATGAATGATCTATTGGATTACTATATGAATTATTCATTTATAAAAAAGTGATTTGGAAACACCTAATGATCATCCATATTTAGTGACCTTCCATTATATTAGGAGGTTTAGGTTGGTCACCTCTCCCCATTTTTGTTAAATGTCTTAATCTGTTTTTTATTGTGATGATAATAAACGGGAAAGATACAATATAGGGGAGTTTTTTATTAATATATGTAAATAATTTGGTTTATTTGGATTATATTAAAAGTGTGTGATAAGTTAAATTCAAATAATTTTATGATTCTATGATTGTTCAGTGGTTTATCAATGCATGACATTCTATTTTTTCCTCTCTTTTATCAGCATCAATATTTTATCACATAGAGTGAAGGATGAGTTATTTCTCAATTATAATGTTTCTTCATGAGGATAATCCTTTATCGAATATACTTTATTATTTACAAAAAAACCAAAGGGGGAGATTATTTAAACCAAGGTTTGTAAATTTTGAAAACGGAGTGTATTTTGTGTTAGTTTTCAATCCAAGGTAGTTTGATATGGGTGTTTGTTTGAAAAGTAATCAAACGTTTCATGAGGATTCTGTGTTTATAGATTCCACATTTCCTTGTGTTTTTCAAACTGTTTGACATCAAAATCCATATGATGGGGAAAAAATAAAAAAATATGGATTTCCAAGATAGTCCCTTCATGAATATGGTATAGGTAAGTATGTCTTGATAATTAAAGATTCACAAAAATATATAGCATCATGGAGAAATCAACATCTACTTATATTTATTACTGATGGTTCACATAGAATATTTAAGGATAGATAGTTTTAGGAACGATGAAAATACTATAAGATTTTTTATTATAAGTATCTTTGAAAATAAGAAATTTGCAATGAAGCATCATGAAGAATTGGAGATTCACATATTTTAATGTAGATTTTGTTGAAAATAATGTAGTGAGATTGAAATATTAATTAATATATAATTATATAAGTAGGAGTACACTCATCTTAAGAATACATGAAAATAAATTTGAAAATGAGTGAAATTATCTGATTTTGTGAAGGTCCTTTCCTAAAGGGTATTATTCATAATTCACTAACTGTATACAAACCTAAGATTTCTAAAAATTAAAGTTATTAATTGATGAAACATAATAAATTATCTTAAATGGTTTTTTTGAATACTGGGAGCTTCAAAATTGATTGGAGTTCTTCAAATTTTAGTTGCATCATGATTGTTGGGATCATCATGACATGTAGAGATTTTATGGAAGGCTTGATTATCTTTGAAATAATAAGAATGTTTCACTCCGGATAAGATCTTTGTAAACTATATTTTATAAAATCTTGTTTTAGAGAACAATGTTTCCATGTGAATATATTCAAGACTATATTGTAACCAGTGTATCTTGATAATCATGTGAAAATTCATGAATTCCAAATAAAATAATTTTTCCTTCATGTTGATAAATTTAGTAAGACTTTTTTCAATTAATTTATAATTAGGGATTCAGAACATTTTATTTGAGGGAGGTAGTGGTATATCACTAAAATCCATGTAGAGGAAGTATACAAAATAGGGAGTGGCCATGCTTAAATAATAATAATCCAAACTATTCAGTGATTCTTAGTATATTTAGATACGATTAATTAATTATTGATATAAACGCCTTAGAATATCCCTTAGTGGTTAACCAAATAAAACTATTGTGTTGTGTTTCTATTTAGATATTAGAGTGTTTGATTACTAAATTATTCCATCATATATCTTTGATATTTTCATACTAATGCACGGATAAAATCCATTAGATTCGAGTAAAACATTTACAACCAAATTCACTCATTCCTTATCATGGAGTTCTTGGGTCCAACATTTTCATTAATCATAACAATGATGTTTATGTTCATTATATATGTCACCTAAAAATTCATTGGTGTACAACAAGGTTGGTTAGACATGTCTTAATATGGATCAGGATTCATGTAAAATCACATTATCATAAAGGGAATAGTCTATCTTAATTGGGAAGGTCTCAACTATAAACATATAATCATCAAAAAATAGATATCTTTAATCTCCTCACCTAGTATTTGAGTATTATCTAAAAAACATCACATCATTGGGATGGTTACATAATGTGAAACCCAATGAATATAAGAGTGTAAGAATTTACAAGAATGACCTTATACTGATAACGAGATACAATGATGGGAATATTAATAAAGATTAGTACATGCATACATGGGGCAAGATGTCATCTCATTTTGAAGACCTACTATAGGATGTTCCAAACACACATGTATCCTCTATCACCTGGAATATTCTTAGGGATAATGCTTCTACTAGCCTCAAATTTCATTACAATGGTTCTTTAATTTCCCATGATGCTTGAACTGGGTGGTTACTCACTTTTACATTAAATATGTTTTTGAAAAAAAGCTACTTTGGAGGAGGCTTTTTTCATTAATCACATAGCACATGGATTAACTCACACCTTATTCATTAAGTTGAATCATAATGATATCCTATAATTAAATAATGTGTCCAAATAATTCTTACATGAAATTTATAATGTTTGTAAATTTTTTTGGGTTGAAAACTCACCCATCAACCATTCAATATCAATATATCACATACAACTAAATGGAATACTAAGGTTTATATTGACCCAAACCCCACAAAAACCATACCCAGACATTATTCCAATCTAGCCATCCCCTATCCCATGAAATGGTTTCTATAATGGGTCATATGTTATCATTCACATAAAATCATGTGTATTTGACTTATATAGAATTCATAATAAATATTCTCACACAAATACACTAGATTTATAACATGACGAACATCCCTTTTATGCTAAAAAACAACTCTCCAAAATGTCCTTAGGTGTTTCCATTAAAATTATAGTAAAAAAACTCTTTAGGAATTATTAAAATAAGGAACAATATTCCTTATTTATATAGACTATCCCCTTATATAAAAATCATGAAAATCCTCTTAAAACCCCTTCATTTCCTTAAAATACAAAATTTATACCATTTCATTAAATTTTTATTTATTTTTCCATTATCCTATAAACTAATGAGTCACTTAAACATTCATTGAAAAACGGAAAACCTCCTTAATTGTTTAATTATTACTCAAACCACCAAAAAACCTTTAAATTTGTTACTAACAATCATTAGATCATTAAGCAACTAATTAACTATTTATCACTATTTAAAATATGTGTTATATATTATAATTATTGGATACCAATTAATTTTCTTTGGTGCTATCACATAATTCCATGAAACATACAAATAATAATATTAGTAATGATACATGACCATATTATCTCTGCATGAGAAAGAGACCCAGTTAGGCAAAGTCCACCCACCTCAATTTTTTTTTCTATAAAAACCCCATGAACTTACAAAACATAAATGAAACCATTAACTCAATCATTATAAATAATAACCATTAAGAAAACTACCAATGCCTTTAATAAGGAAAAATATATGTGAATAATTAGTTTCATTCTCACTGGGTGACCCTATGACACCAAAAATCTAAGAAAATTGGGAATGATATACACAAAATAGAAATATGAGCTTAATCACTCATAATTGAAAATTAAATACATAAAGGATTGTAGAAGAATGAGGGGAAAAAATCTAACCAAAATTATAGGAAGGATTGTAGAAGAATGAGGGGAAAAAGAAGAATCTCAACTTGAATTAATATAAGTAATAACTCAAGGATCATCTTCAATTATAAGAGAAAGAAGTTGATCCATTATGGGTGGAAAGGGAGAGAGTTTGACAAAACAAAATTCATCCTACAAGACATATTCAACCATAGATAATGGATTATTGAGTTACAAATTATTATCATACCATTATTAATAAAATTTTATAAATGTATATTACAATTAGACTATTGTCATTATAATGCAATTTCAAAATCCATGGACACAATGCGACATGAACAATTTCATATTGGTTCAATTCCTAAATAAAAATTAGAGATACATATTAGAATTTACACATTGCTATAAAATCAAGGGAATCAAGAAACAACCCTCCATATTGATTCATTATAATCCCTTCATCTCAAATTTACAATTATATAACATGTTATTTCAAAATCTACCATGTTATATAATGAAACATTCCATGAATTTATTCAAATATAAAAACAAAATATAAATAATGAAACACATACCATCATAGTAAAAGGAATTCCTCCATAATGCAGTACCCACTATTGTGATGTGTTTTATACCTATAATAAAAGCACACCAGATCTTCATAAGGATCATTTTTGACAAATGGTTCCACCTCCAAAACATCAAATTAAATATTAAAAATGTAACACCCCGAGCTTCCATGATACACTTCTCATTCAATAATGCAATAGCTTGCATTGTACGCAACTACGAGTTCTAACACACCGCAACTAATCAAAGTAGCCGTTATGAATAGTAATAACCACTTTTTAAATTTATAGAAATTTTATATTTCAAAATGGACTTCATTTTTATATTCCTATTATCGAAATTATCCTATGTTGAATTTTTGGTATTTTTCTGAGAACTTCTATTTTTTTATGAATAGTGAAAAATACTTAAAAAAAACTTTTTTAATCAAAATAATTTATAGTGAAAAAATTATACTATTTAGTGGTTTTAAGGTATCATTAGAATATATTTTTACCATTTTATCCAATGGTGGTCGTTATAATTAATTTAACATTGAAATTGGACATAAACAATTGTCAATCTTTGGATATAAATTGTTTCTTCAGAACACGCTATTTGTTGTGACAGCGGGAATTAATTATAAAATTAATTAATGCAACTTATATGTTTGGAATTTGGTAAAATAGACATCATTTTTTAATTCGGAATATAAATTATAGCTTAGGGTAAAATTTTGGCATTGTTCTGAAAAACATCAATTTTTGATGAATAGTGAAACTACTAAGTGGTAGTTAAATAACTGATTTTTCGTTGAAATGAAATATTACCACATCTGTGATTTGATTTTAAAAAATCCGACATACATGGTTGTCATTAAGAAGTAAAATGTGGTTCAATGAGATTAAAATAATTTTTTGGTGAATAGTAACTTTTAAGTTCTTAATCGCGATTAGAGGTAATTAGTGTAGTTTAAGGTAAAAATAATGTTTTAATAATATGAGATGAGCCTGAAACTTGTCCTACTCCTATTGGATGAGTCATGGAAGACCATTACAACCCATGGGTCAACTTGGGGACCCCATGGAGCCACTTTGGTTGGAAAATTACATTAATATATATTTTTTTAATGTTAACATTAAATTAACACAAACATGAGTTGTTTTACTAAAACAGTTTTTATGTGGGGTTAAACAAGTCCAAATATTGACTGTAAATATTAATTAGAAATATAAAAATATTTCCTACATCATAGTTCTTTTTTTATAATTTTTATATATTAAATAAATTAAATTAATTACGATATCATGATGATGCAATGATGACCTCATTATTTAACGATTTAAATAAAATGGAGATATAATGTAATATCTAAAACCTACACTTGTCCAAAAACTATTGGATTGGAATAGTTCAAAGCATTATCATCTTAGATTCTAAATATATCAATTTGGGACCTTAGAAATTCGAAACACTATTGAAAATAAAATAATAGTTTCATGATTTCCAAAAGTGCCCCTCCTCTCCTCTTATAAAAGGCCCCCACCTCTACAACCTCATTCACACTATCAAGCCATTTGTATTGGTCAAACTCTGCCCAAATACCCTACCAACTCCCCTCCCGTACTCCTAGATGCCTCACGTTGGGCAGAATTCTTCCCAAGGAAGCCTTTGGCTCAAATCAAAAAGAGTTACCCGATTTGTAGGAAATGTCTTCTCTAATGTTGTTTTGTTTTATTTAGCTTCTCCAACCCCTTAAACTCTATTTATTCATTTCTTTTGTAACAAAACCAGTATCCTCAATATAATAGGATGTTTTTATAAGAAGTATTCGAGCTACAATTACACACACCTACATCTATTGGTTAAATAACATACTGTTTCTGTGGATGGCGAATTTCTGCCTTACGAAACGATGATTGTTCAACACTCATATAACACTTTCAAAGGTGGCCATTAATATGTAACTATATTTATATATGATATATAATATGTTTATGTTTTACTTATCCTTCTGTATTTTTCATTTATGGCATACTTTATGATTTCCATTATGGGTAAACGCGATAATTTCATTTTAGGAAGTGCAGACTACCGCCCCCTCAAAGTGATTTGAATCGTTAATGCCATATGTGGGATGTATAAAGGATCGAGTAAATGGTATTATACACTATATTATTCTGGAATTATATTATACATTTATATCATTATGATTTCATTCCATTAAATACGAAATAGAAATGAAAGTAGCGTTCATGCGTACGTACGGATTACCGTCTCCATGAATGGTGCATTTAATTTCTTACCTCTAAATGTTACGTAATATTATAAATGAATGTATATACTGTATATATATATGATATATATGACATCTACATCATGAATATAATTCTGGATATAATGGATATTTCACCACATGAACAACTTGTAATTATAAGAAGTTTATTTTTTACTCAAGTACCAAAGATCGACAAAACGACCGTTATTAACTTAAATAATTACATAATGTTCGTAACATGGTAATAAGTGATATAAAAGGAATAATTAACATGAGAAAGGTTCTTATGTAAATAGAAATTAACTCTAGTTTATTATTCAGGAGGTTAAAGAACGGTCGAGTCAGGACAAGACGCAAGGTAAGAGAATTTCTTAACCCAACATCCATTCTTTGGGTTAATCTCCTACTTTCAAATTATGTCATGATATTATTATGTCCTATTTTGTATTTTTACTTTCTTTATGTGTACCTATAGTGAATACACATAATAGATCTATTTTATTTTAAAAATGATCTTTTTAAGGACTTCATCTCAATCCCCTTTCATTGAGGCATATTTGGTTTATACACAACTTTCTTTTATACGGTGTATAAACCCCTTTGACTTTTATGTTATTCAAAAGGAATATCTTTTATATGAAGCGTTTTACTAAACGAAAAAAAGGAATGTTTTTCTTTCCGTACATATGCGGCGACAATGACTTCTCCGCCTCCATGACCATTATTTGAGTTTTGGCTTCCTCTACAAGCCGTCACATTTTTTTAATGAAAAATAAATACAATGTTTTAACTTTCTTTTATTCTGGTATTGAAAATGGTTTTGAAAGCATTTTTATTATATCAATGTGTTGTATTGATATCTTGTGATTGAAATGTGGAAATTTTATGTTTCCTTTATCCATGTTTTATGTGATACGATTATGTTATGGTTTATGATATGTTTAAACCTATTCATATGAGGAATGCATTGGACTTAATAAGTGACGGGTGGAGCCCACTATAGCTCCTCGATGCATCGGTAGGTCTCATGAGACAACTAGACGTGGAATTGGACGAGGCCCTTTCCCAATTTGATTTATGGTTTTGGACGAGGCCTTAATAATTTTAGACGTCTTGGCCGAGGCCTTGACAAAATTTTTCAGAATGTCTAGCATTCTGCATTCCATCATTATGAAAGTGGTTATTGATATTGCATGTGATTATTAGACCAGTAGAATATCCATGTGAATAAGTAAATGGCATTATCTCAATTTACTTTTGCCATATTATGTTGAAGTTCATGTTTAAAAGGCTTTTGTTTTATTTATACATTGCCTTAATTGTTAATGTTTATTTATGAAAGCTTCCGCATTATTGTTATCCTAACTGAGCATCTGAGCTCACCCCTTTCAATGTTTTAATATTTTCCAGGATGTGAAGAAGTATTTTATGAATGACCTGCAGGGATAGTCAGAAGAGGATAAGAGTGTGGACTATGAAGACTTTGTTATTTTTTTTCACTTTATGATGTAATATAAGACTTATGAATGTATCTAGTGTTTCCAAGGCTACAAAACTAATCGGTCTTTCGAGACATGATCTTTTGTGATCATTCCAATGTTACGAAGTAATGCACCGACTCTGGGTAGCTGGGGTCGGGGCGTTACAGTTGGTATCAGATGCAGTTTAGTACAAACCATGGAAGCTAGATTTAGATAAACTCTGATTAGAGCACATAGACCAAAGATATACTTTGAGGATTAGTATAGAAGAACTTCCTAGAATTTTGTTATTGTAGAGATTTTGTGAGTTTTCCGAGAAATACATCCCTGTCTGTATACGAGCAGGTAGAGGCGGCTTTGGCACAGATGTACCTAGGGGTAAAACCCGAAAACACCGCTTTGAGCTAGACTCGAACGGGAACTGGTGCACGACAACGGGCCTTGCTGCACTCTTGGTTACGACACTCCCGGGGGATATGCTTAGGATAATTCTCGTTTTCTTTACAAACCACTGTGATTGGTTATGAGTATATACTTCCTCAAAAAAACCTTTTTATGATTATGGATTATATCTATAAATAGTTCAATTTATGTTAAGTATTTTATAAGTATGGAATTATGTATTTTGAATCATAAACTAATCTAGTTTATGCCATTGTATAGAAATGGAACCTAGTGGAAGGAATGGAAACCATATCAATGCACGCACGCCGTGTAGGGATTGCCCTCCTCCTCAAGATAATTATTGTGGACCTAGAGATACAACTGCTGCTGATCAACTTATTACCATACTGGGACAACTCACTCAGGTTATGAATAATAACCTTACTCATATGGAGCACCCTGATCCGCAACGTGGAGGATCAATGTTATACCTCTTCATGAGGCAACAACCACCAACATTTAATGGGGGTACAAATCCTTTAGTAGCTGAGCAATGGATAAACTCCTTAGAGGATATATTTCACCACTTGGGGAGTAGCGAAAGGGAGAAGGTTATCATGGTAGTTTACCACCTCACTGGAGATGTCGATCAACGGTGGTCATTGATTAAAAACACAAAGGAAGATGAAGAAGTATCAAATATGGAATGGAGAGAGTTCAAATATCTTTTCATAGAAAAATACTTTCCACATGACCATCGAGCGGATTTGGAAAGACATTTTTTGAGTCTGAGACAAAAGGAGGATGAGAATGTCGCAAAGTATGAGGCCAACTTTACAAGGTTAGCGAGACATTCTGCATATTATATACGTAACCCAATAAGTAAGATTGATCGTTTCGTTGATGGGTTAAAACCATTTCTCCGTCGAGCATTAGTCTCAAAAACCTTCTCGTCATATGAAGATATTGTCTCGTGCTCTATCACGACAGAAAAGGAATTCTCTAAGTCTTGTGACAACAAAGTAAAGTAAGATAAGAAGAGAATGGTGGAACAAGAGACAGATAAAGGGAAAAAGGGAAAGAAGGATTTTCTATTATGTGATAATTTTGGAATGAATCACCCTGGTACTTGCCTAAAAGGAATGGGAGTTTGTTATAAATGTGGGGAAAAAGGTCACCAGGCACGTGATTGCAAGGGAAAGAAAAAGGCTATCAATGTTGAATGCTACAATTGTATGGAAATGGGGCATTATGAAAATGAATGTCCTAAGCATCAGGGAAACTTACCTCAGAAAAGGCCAAGGGATCAAGGACAATCTTATGTTGTTACTACAGTTGAAGCAGAATAACTAATGTATTGGTGCTTTTGGACTCATGGATTATATTCTTGTTATTAGAATAATGTGATATATATATAAGGATTGTACTGCAGTACTTGTTGATTTCAGTGAGGTTTTAATATGATGAAGGTAATTATATTTTTAGTATGTGACAATAAGAGAAACTTTACTTTATTTGGGAAATCTGATAAATTGATTTTGGAATTAAGAGACCTTTTAGAGAATGTATGGACAGAGGTATTTTGGATAACTATAAAGATCGGAGTGGATTAAGTTGATATTTGGATAGTATTGTTTAAGGTTAAAAAATTTATGATGATTATTTTTGGAATATTATAATACTATAGTTTTAGGAAAAGGACAACCTGCAGGGTGGGGCATAACCCGTCGTGTCGGACAAAGCTGCAGGAATCGAACCCACAATCATAGTGCGACAGGCCTTTATTTCCTACCACTAGCCTACAGGAAGTCCCTGATTATTACAAAATAATTTTTCTAATCTAAATGGTATGTGTTAACATTTGGAACCTTATAAAATTAGGATAAGTATAATATTTTTGAGTTCTGTTATCTTTTTGAGTGAAAGATGAGTTGAAGGTTGAAACTCTATTTGTCAAGCATAAATATATGCATACCTATCTCTTATTCAATAAATTAATTAATTCTTAAACTTTAGTAAAGGGATATTAAAACAAAAAAATGTGTTATCCTAATACCTTATGTCTTGTTGAACTGATGATATTTTAAATCAACATAGATTGAAGGCTTTAAGGCCCTCAATTTGACAGTTGATTGTGATTGATGACTTCAATCACTCCATACAAATATTTACAATTTTTCTCCAATTATAATTCTCTAATTTCCACCAATGTTCTCCTAATCGAGATCATAATTGGGTGGTGACTTTTTCATTTCCCTTTCCCTCTTATTAAGGCTAAATTTTATTAATCTTATTTCCGATGTGGGTTTTCCACAAAGGTATTTTCTCTTTTCAACCTTTTGTATTCCAAGAAAAATTTCAAATTGCGAGGACGCAATTTATTGAAGGAGGGGAGAATGTAACACCCTGAGCTTCCATGACACGCTTCTCATTCAATAATGCAATAGCTTGCATTGTACGCAACTTCGAGTTCTAACACACTGCAACTAATCAATGTAGCCATTATGAATAGTAATAACCAGTTTTTAAATTTATAGAAATTTTATATTTCAAAATGGACTTCATTTTTGTATTCCTAATATCGAAATTAGCCTATGTCGAATTTTTGGTATTTTTCTGAGAACTTCTAATTTTTTCTGAATAGTGAAAAATACTTAAAAACAACTTTTTTAATCAAAATAATTTATAGTGAAAAATTATACTATTTAGTGGTTTTAAAGTATAATTAGAATATAATTTTACCATTTTATCCAATGGTGGTCATTAGAATTAATTTAACATTGAAATTGGATATAAACAATTACCAATCTTTTGATATAAATTGTTTCTTAAAAACACGCTATTTATTGTGACAGTGGGAATTAATTATAAAATTAATTAATGCAACTTATATTTTTTGAATTTTTTAAAATAGACATCATTTTTGAATTCGGAATTTCAATTATAGCTTAGGGTGAAATTTTGGCATTGTTCTGAAAAACTTCAATTTTTGATGAATAGTGAAACCACTTAGTGGTAGTTAAATAACTGATTTTTCGTTTAAATGAAATATTACCACTTCTGTGACTTGATTTTCAAAAATCCGACATACCTGGTAGTCATTAAGAAGTAAAATTTGGTTCAATGATATTAAAATGATTTTTTGGTGAACAGTAACTTTTAAGTTTTTAATCGCGATTAGAGGTAATTAGTGTAGTTTAAGGTAAAAATAATGTTTTAATAATATGAGATGAGCTTGACACTTTTCCTACTCCTATTGGATGAGTCATGGACGACCATTAAAACCCATGGGTAAACTTGGGTACCCCATGGAGCCACTTTTGTTGGAAAATTACATTAATATATATTTATTTAATGTTAAAATTAAATTGACACAAACATGAGTTGTTTTACTAAAACAGTTTTTAAGTTGGGTTACACAAGTCTGCATTTTGACTATAAATATTCATTAGAAAGATAAAACTATTTCTTACATCATAGTATTTTTTTTATAATTTTTAGATATTAAATAAATTAATTTAATTACGACATCATGATGATGCAACGATGACCTCATTATTTAACAATTTAAATAAAATGGAGAGATAATGTAATATCTAAGACCTAAACATGTCCAAAAACTATTGGATGTGAATATTTCGAAGACTTATCATCTTATCTTCTAAATATATCAATGTGGTACCTTATAAATTCGAAAGACTTTTGAAAATAAAATTATAGTTTCATGATTTCCAAAAGTGATCCTCCTCTCCTCTTATAAAAGGCCCCCACCTCTACCACCTCATTCACACTTTCAAGCCATTTGGCTCGGCCAAACTCTGCCCAAATACCCCCCAACTCCCCTACCTTACTCCTAGAAGCCTCACATTGGGATGAATTATTCCCAAGGATGCCTTTGGATCAAATCAAAAAGAGTTACCCGATTTTTAGGCAATGTCTTCTCTAATGTTGTTTTGTTTTATTTAGCTTCTCCAACTCCTTAAACTATTTTTATTCATTTCTTTTGTAATAACACCAGTATCCTAAATATACTAGGATGTTTTTATAAGAAGGATTAGAGATACACTTACACACACCTACATCTAATGGTTAAAGAACATACTGTTTCTGTGGATGGCGAATTTCTGCCTTACGAAACGATGATTGATCAACACTCGTATAACACCTTCAAAGGTGGCCATTAAGATGTCACTATATTTATATATGATATATAATATGTTTATGTTTTACTTATGCTTCTGTATTTCTCATTTATGGAATACTTAATGATTTCCATTATGGGTAAACGCGATAATTTCATTTTAGGAAGTGCGGACTACCGCCCCCTCAAAGTGATTTGAATCGTTAATGCCATATGTGGGATGTATAAAGGATGGAGTAAATGGTATTATAGACTATATTAAACTGGAATTATATTATACATTTATATCATTATGATTTCATTCCATTAAATACGAAATAGAAATGAAATTAGCCTTCATGCGTACGTACGGCTTACCATCTCCATGAACGGTGCATTTCATTTCTTACCTCTAAATGTTACGTAATATTATAAATGAATGTTTATACTGTATATATATGATATATATGATATCTACATCATGAATATAATTCTGGATATAATGGATATTTCACCACATGAACAACTTGTAATTATAAGAAGTTTGTTTTTGACTCAAGTACCAAAGATCGACAAAACGACCGTTATTAACTTAAATAATTACATAATGTTCATAACATGGTAATAAGTGATATAAAAGGAATAATGAACATGAAAAAGTTTTTTAAGTAAATAGAAATTAACTCTAGTTTATTATTCAGGTGGTTAAAGAACGGTCGAGTCAGGACAAGATGCAATGTAAGGGAATTTCTTAACCCAACTTACATTCTTTGGGTTAATCTCCTACTTTCAAATTATGTCATGATATTATTATGTCCTATTTTATATTTTTACATTCTTTATGTGTAAATATAGTGAATACACATAATAGATCTATTTTATTTTAAAAATGATCTTTTTAAGGACTTCGTCTCAATCCCCTTTCATTGAGGCATATTTGGTTTTATACACATCTTTCTTTTATACGGTGTATAAACCCCTATGACTTTTATGTTATTCAAAAGGAATCTCTTTTATACGAAGCGTTTTACTAAACAACAAAAAAGGAATTTTTTTCTTTCCGTACATATGCGGCGACAACGACTTCTCCACCACCATGACCATTATTTGAGTTTCGGCTTCCTCTACAAGCCATCACGTTTTTTTAATGAAAAATAAATACAAAGTTTTACCTTTCTTTTATTCTGGTATTGAAAATGGTTTTGAAAGCATTTTTATTATATCAATATGTTGTATTGATATCTTGTGATTTAAATGTGGGAATGTTATGTTTCCTTTATCCATGTTTTATGTGATACGATTATGTTATGGTTTATGATATGTTTAAACCTATTCATATGAGGAATGCATTGGACTTAATAAGTGACGGGTGGAGCCCGCTATAGCTCCTCGATGCATCGGTAGGTCTCAGGAGACAACTAGACATGGAATTGGCTGAGGCCCTTTCCCAATTTGATTTATGGTTTTGGACGAGGCCTTAATCATTTTAGACGTCTTGGCCGAGGCCTTGACAAAATGTTTCAGAATGTCTGGCATTATGAATTCCATCATTATGAAAGTGGTTATTGATATTGAATGTGATTATTCGACCTGTAGAATACTCATGTGGACAAGTAAATGGCATTATCTCATTTTACTTTTTCCATATTATGTTGAAGTTCATGTTTAAAAGGTTTTTGTTTTATTTATACATTGCCTTAATTGTTAATGTTTATTTATGAAAGATTCCGCAATATTGTTATCTTTACTGAGCATCTGAGCTCACCACTTTCAATGTTTTAATATTTTCCAGGATGTGAAGAAGTATTTTATGAATGACCTGCAGGGATTGTAAGAATAGGATAAGAGTGTGGACTATGAAGACTTTGTTATTATTTTTTCACTTTATGATGTAATGTAAGACTTATGAATGTATCTAGTGTTTCCAAGGCTACTAAACTAATCGGTCTTTCGAGACTTGATCTTTTGTGATCATGCCAATGTTACGAAGTAATGCACCGACTCTGGGTAGCTGGGGTCAGGGTCTTACAAAAAACACATATCCAAACACATTTTCCTTGTCTTATAATCACAAATATAGATACAACAATCCATAAAATAAAAAGGAATTAGGCCATTATTAAGGATATCTAAACATTAAATCCACATGTTATTACAAACTTCTTTCCATATTTATTTTTATTTTTGTGAAGCCATAATGGTCCATCGACCCTAAATCTCGATGTTTTTTGGTTTCCAATTCATCACTAGAATGATTAAATATATATCTAAACACCAATAATTCTCCAACCACTCGACCCTCACACTTTAATACACAATCTTCTGAATTGCATGTTTCATAATCAAATATACATTATCTTTATTTCCCATTAAATTTATCACCTGAATACGAATTTTTAAAACTATGATATCCTTAAAGGATCATAGAATTTAATTTTTCAAACTATATAACCCTACACATAATCAATACCAAAACCGGGATATTGTTCTCAAAAATAAACATTGATTCCAAAACAAAAACATTCAAACCATTCATAGAATTGTGAATCTCCACATTATAATAATTATGTGATAAAATATGATTCCAACTAATGGTTCTCTAAAATATAAGATTCTTCTACTGAAAATTAATCACAAAATAACCAATCCATGAAACCAAATATGTTCATATCCAACTACATCACCCTTACAATGAACTCCCTCCCATCAATATTAACCCATTCAAATTAGACCCAACATTCTCGTGAAAATACTCAATAAAATATAACAATGTGACTTCTAGTCCCAATGATTAGAATTAATAAAAACCTCTTATACACTATTGTTTTCTTATTTTAATCCCTAATGAATAAAATTACTACAAAAACTCTTTTGAGATTCTTCTTCCAAACTATGGTTTCCCAAAAAAATCATAATACACAAAACCATATCTCTGTATTAGTAGGAAAATAAAGATTTAATCAATAAAAATATATTTTTGTTCCTCCAATCGATATAAATATAATAACACCAGATATTATAATTTGTGAAAAATTATTATATTATAATTTTTTAAAAATTAATATGGTATATATGTATATATATCAAATAAAATCACTCATAGGTGCATACCGCATTCCTTTTAATTCCACCATAATGACGTATGGACAATTTAACTATCTCCAAACCAATTATAAAGATATTTACCATGTACTATACAGTACTGGGATTATATTACAATTACCTAACCCAATATAGAGTGAAAAAAACTATATATCCCTTGGTAATATGGATTTAAATACAATCTGTTTTTTCTTTGAATCCTCCTGGTCTATTTGTTAAGTCCCAACATCCTATCTCCACCCCTAACACTATCTAAACCAAAAAATAGGATCTTATACCATTTTTAATTCTCCAATATATCCTAGCTAATAATTTTCCCTGAATATGATAGTATTACACCTTAAATACACCTCATAATCCATTAGAGGCTACCAACTACTTGAGATGGCCTGTAATTGTCTTTGGGTGACCATTACAACAATATAAAGAATAATGTTGATTCTTGAATCTAGAAAAAATCTATCATGAGATATACATATAGTGAATATATTAAAATAACTGTAGACATAATTCTATAAACCAATAGGAAAACCACAACCCACAATATACCCCAGTAATGATTCTACATGATGCATCCAACATAAGAGTGTAGTGGGAATATAATAATAATTTATAATAGGAATCAAAATTTTAAAAATATAGTCTGGGAAAATGGTAGATATCTTGCATTAAAACCAAAAAAAGTAAAAGTAAATTGTACTTTAGGATAACACACCATACCCACTCTATTAAAATCCATCTCCTCTAACACAGTGCTCAATATCAACCGTTGTATTCATCTCCAATAAGATACAAGTTCTTGAATGAAGAAATGATTATCTACACCCATAAATTAAAGACCCATTCCATGTATGTGGTAAATGGTGAGTCCAATAACCTAGTTTTTTTTATTTGTTCATTTTGATATACTGGTACTAGTGATCATGTGGATGTGCATGAAATTATTCAGGACGTGTAAAACGCCTTACACATTTTGACCCACACATCCATCACAAACTAATGCTTGAAAATACAACTCATATTTATGTCCACATGTATATATTATTAAAAGGATATAATGAATTGTGTATTACTACTAATCTCATGACATGAACAATATACCTATGGTCAAATACTATGTACCTATGTGATTGATGAAGGTAAACAAGATTCTCACTCATCTAAAAAATGAAACCCAATGAGATATAATTATATCCACAAACCTCACACATAAGATACCCACATAACCCATCAATCATATAATTCTATTAATAAATAAAAACATTCAATAACATGAGAAATAAAAATACAATAATGATTCCTCATAATGGGCCATCAAAAAGGTCATTACAATTAATGTTAATCATAAATGACATAAAAATGGAAAAAGTTATATAAAAATTTCCCATAGAATTAAATAAAAACAAACTAACAATCCCACGATAAAAAAAACATTGTAAACTAAATAATAGGCCCAAATATATTATATAACATATCCCAACTCTCATGACCAACCCCATCTCATATCATTAGTCCCCATTACAACTTTATTCCGGATAAAAATAAATCACCACTAAATTTATTTCAAATATCACAATTCATCATAGTTGATTACCCTCCTATAATAATTTTACAACTCTCCATATTCACTCATAAAAATATAATTATTCATCAAAAATATCAATATTAACAAACATAACCTTTCCATATACAAGAACATTCATTAGGAGGGTCCAGAGAAAAATATGGGTAAGCCAAACATTATTAAACCTACCATCACCTCCAAATAGATGACCACCATCATGCATAACACCTCTTTATCCATGTATTCATGTCTTGATAGACATAATGAAGATCATATATAGTGTGAGTTCATCCCAATGGAGGAAAAATAAGCAACATACACTGCCATGGAAATAATAAGAAAGATTCTACTCATGGTAAACATTATTGTAAAATGTCATCATAGATGTATAATATCACATATATCGATACAAAATCATGAGTGTTTTCATGAAAGTATCATTGGAGATCAAGATTCATGCTCGTTACTTGTATCATATAAGAAATAATCTTATATTACTAAGGGTCATCCAACTATACTGAAAAAAATGTTTATTTTTCCTATTTACCCATCATATATATAGGTCGGTACAAAGGATCATCCTATCATAATACCACCATACATGAATATAGATCATGCGTTTAATAAAATAACACATAGGCTCACTTCCACCTTAGCATTTTCGGTCTATGAATATTATTTCCTATAAAAATAATGATGTCAAACAATAATCACATGAAAACTAATAATTTCTTATTTGGAACTAGTGAAAAAATCACACATCACTTAGTCAAAATCAATTACTCACACCAATCTCAATATAATCTCATGGATCCTATGGACCTACACTACAAGTAATATTATGTAGACCAACAATATGATCTAAATAGCACATTACCAAATTTAAGGTGTATCTTTTTTATTTTATGTTATCATGTAGTATTATTCAATATGACATAACATATAATTAAAACAGATTAAATAATTACATGATACCAAAAAGATAGGGAATTTCACTCACATGTATAAATGGACTATAAATAATTTCCAAACAATACCTCTTTTATTTTCGTTAACATATAAGTCAAATCCCAGAATGGATCATTTGAAAAAGCAACTAAATTATTGATATTTTAATCTAAATACCTAGGAAAAAACCTATTAAACTCATATTGAATAAATTTTACATTTTTTTTGAAATATGATTTCATAACCATTTCATTAAAAAACTATTTTCTAATGAAATTGCACTTTAAAAAATCCATTTTTTGAAGTTCATTTATAAATGGAATGATCATTTAATTTTCAAAATCCAATTCACATCACCAAAAAAATCTATTTTATAGTTCATTAGGATTTTATTAAACTAGTAACCACACTTAATCATTTTACGAAGCTACACCATTCTTATTGAACATTTGGTAGATGTGATCATATCGCATATTAAAGGGTTTTATTACACAATTCTAGGAAATATACTATTAATTGTGGTAATATTGTCATACAAATATATTTGGAGACAAACCTCAAGATATGTAGTGTGAAATATTGATAATCCAGCCATATCAAGGATTGTATATACAATAAAAATAAAATATATAAGATAAGGATGATATTTCATCATGCTACAGTGGGACCGCATATCCAAATCCTAAATTCATCCACATAAAATAAAAGTAACCAATGAAGAGGATGAAGGTAGGAAAAAGAAAATATATAGCTCATCTTTGATTATTATGATAGAAATATCCAGAATCACTTCTGATCAAGGGAGACATAACCATATCTAAAAGTGGATGATAGGGGATTGGATGGACTGATATGGCCTTGCTTAATCCCCAATCATACATAGGGGGTCATTAATTGATTTTAGTCCTTCCTCTATTTTAAAAAGTTTCATAAGGTAATATTGGGGTTTGACAATTGGGGCCATGGAACAACACCCAAATCAAGATTCACACTTCTGTATACCCAATAGATTATTGGTAACATCACCAAATAAATAAAAAATATGTTCATGGAAACCCATTATGACATGATAAAGGGATGCATGATGGAACCCTCTTATTTTTTACTAATACTAAATTCATATAGAATTTACACAAACATAACACATTATATCATAATCCAATCAAAAAAGACAATATTCCAATATTGTTAAATTCTTGTGGAACACTAGGATACATGGTGAAACACATAATGTCAGCATGTAAGGCCCTATATTATAAAGAAATACCCTATTTTGTGGAATAATTGTCACCATATAAAAATCCAAGGATCTCACTGAATAGTTTTTATCCTTAGATTCTACCATTGAAACAAATAATTGAATAAAACAACACATCTAAAGAAACATTTCATCAAACGTAGAATAAATATCTCAAATTTATGGGACCTTGAAATCAAATATAAATAGGCCATATTCCTAGTTCACTAACACCGAAATACATGGGTTATTATATATCATCACTACTTGTTTTCGTAAATATGTTTATCTTTCTATTCCATAATATAAATTCTATAAACCATCACTATTATTATTTATTTTTTCTAATATATGTGAAAAATATTACCCTTGATCCATAGTAAATTTATTTTTAATACAATAATATATATTTATAAAAAAATATCCCTTTATTTATGCTTTATAGTTTCAAAACTCAGTTGAGATATTGAATCTATATTTTCCAATTTAATAAAAACATTACATGACTTATATAGACATTTAATGTGGTATGGGGAAATATCACACCCTAATAATTAGTGATATTTAATCCTTTTACTCTATGAATAATTCACATTTCATTATTTTGAGATTTTTATTATCTCACAACTACCATGGGTTGTTCTAAAATTCCCCATGAATTAGGGTTTTAAATGAATTATTGAGTCTTTAGATCGATAATCACCATAGAGGTTTTCAACTAGACTCAACCTGTATTGGATAAAACTATAAACCAATTTCCATAACCATGACATAATATTATATACATCATATTTTATATATGTATTCAATAAAATATAAATTTTTTAATTAAATCCACAATGGTTGTAATATTTTGTTGAATCTATTTTTAAAATGATTCGACAATTATTTGTTATCCGCTGTGAAAAACTCCGTGATATTTTTTTTATAAATTTTATTTTATATAAAATAAATTCTATCTAAAACACTAGAGCCAGAGATAGAATTTCATTCCCATAAAATAATTTTTTTGACAATGTCATGGTTTACATATCGAAATTAAAATGTACCAACACACTTTATTATATTATAATCTTTTTAAACCACAACAACTTAAACAGCGTGTACTATAGTGTTTTTTTCCATATTCACCAAATAACCATTATTCTAGTATAATATATACCCAAAAAGTTAGGAGACAGGTGAAGACCTGCTCCTAAAAACATATATTAATCATAAGTAAAAGTAAACAGGAGAGAAGAGACGCGAAATTGATCAAGAAATACGGGTATACACCTTACCAAAAATATCAGCTTGGACAAGATCATTGAAAAATTCAGGCGTGACGTAGGACCAATTTGAACTGACTTCAAAAATTGATCTCTTGGACAGAGCATCAGCAACCTGATTGGCCTCACGATAATCATGTGTTACTTCATGAGAGAATACCTCTGACCGCAACAGACATTCAATCCAGTCAAGCAGGATCTTCCATGGTACATTTCTGGATCGAGCACAAAGAATTTGAACTGTAGTGGTCGAGTCAAACTCCAACCATAATTGGTGCCAATTAAATTGGACAACATATCTGATTTCTTTAATTATAGCCCAAAGTTCCGCTTCAATTGCGAGACTGTTGCCAATAAAATGAATGAAGCATCCTTTTAAAAATCCACGGGAGGTTCGGAAAACACCACCGCATCCAGTCGGTCCCAGGGTGCCCAAGGCCGCTCCATCAATATTTACTTTGATCCAATTGGGGATGGGTGGTATCCACAGGACATACTTCATCATCAATGGTTTCTTGGACCTTCCATGTACACCAAGAGATCTCAAAATCACAAGATCATCAACATCATTATTCATGGAAACAGTTTGTAAAAGGGAGTTCATCCGAATTGCACGATGAATGCAAAAAACACCATTATGAAAGGTTGGTTTGATGATGTTGAAAGATAAGTCATTCCTCGCTTTCTAGATGAAGGAGAAGACACTCATCACAGCGTCCAACCGGAGAGAAAAAATCTGCTCGCTGCAATTTTTTATCCATATAGAGTGCAGTAGATCCTCCAAGGATTGAAGGTCCAAACAACAATGGAAAATACCCTGCAGATAACTCTATAATTGGAGCATGAATTTGCAGGAGAGAAAAAGGCACTGATGTGTTTCCGCGGAATTCAGGCAGAGGTTGCAGGAAGGAGCCAGTTGCAGCCTGGCGCGCTATAGCAGATGCTGGACTGGGAGGCGCTGTTTCCAGATTTTCCAGGTGTGAAGTGTTGTAGTATGTGGAATAAAGGCTGTCCGAACTGCTTTAATCCAGGAGGTTGGGTTCAAGGGAGGACCACAAGACAGCTCATTGCACTCCTTTGTAGAAAACTTTCCGTTCAGGTTAGGCATCAAGACAATAGTGTCAGAGTCAACATAATTATACCTTGCAATCCGTAGACGGAGATGATCAGGTAAAAGATCATTCATATTGACAATATCATGGATATCAGCAATAGCATGATTCATGTGGGATGCAGGTATAGTAATATCAGTACAGATGGGTCGAGATAACCAAGGAGTTTTCCAGATATTAAGATAAGAGTTCTCACAAACCAACCATTTTGAATTTTCCATCAGACCATTATATGCCTTCTTAATGGAAGGCCAGATAGAAGAAGTCATGTAATACCCATAACCCTGCTGCAACTTTTCAACAAACGTGGAATAGGGAAAATCTGCCAAGGGATCAGATCTGGATAGCAGGTTCCATACAAATTTTTTAATCAAGGCTTCATTAAAGATCCTCAGATCCTTCACCCCCATTCCCCCCATTTGGATCGGTTTAATACAATCATTCCAGCTCACTGTGATGAGTTTTCATTCAATAATGGATCCAGTGCAAATGAAATTTCTAATCATGCTCATCAATTCTCTAGAATGTTCCCTTGGCCATCGGTAAAGAGAAATGTAATAGACTAACATTTATGTGATTACCAAATTAACCAAGAAAATTCTTCCATCTTGAGACATATTCTTCCCTTTGCAGTTTTCCAATTGATTAGTAATTTTCATAGTGATTCCCTCAAAATCACACCGCCTCACTCTTCCCCAAAACAATGGTACACCTAGATATTTAAAGGGAAAAGTTCCCCACTTCATGCCATGTTTCAAAGAAATTATGTTCTCTCTCGAGATGGTAATACCTTCCCCAAACATAACTGAAGACTTATGCCAACTAATAAACTGACCTGAAACTTCCTCATAATGTGAAAAAATCCCTTTGATACAGGAAATGGTCCCACGCTCTGCCTTTATGAAGAGAAGAATATCTTCAACATATAACAAGTGGGAGGGAGCAAGAAGGTTCCATCAAATTTTTATCCGCTGAAACATACCAAAATTAGCCAGACCATTGAGACACCATCTCATGTAGTCCACAGTAATTGCAAAAAGAAGACTAGAGAGGGGGTCTCCTTTCCTTACCCCTGGTGTACACTGAAATAAACCTCTAGGAGATCCATTAATAAGAATAGAAAGTTTCACACTGCCCAGGATAGATTCGATAAGCCAAAGAAATCGCTTGGAAAACCAATGCATTTTAAAAGTAGTGAAAAGAAAGCTCCACCTAAGAGTATCGAACTCCTTCGAGATATCAATATTCAAAGCCATATCACCAAACTTTTCCTTCCTCTTCATCGAGTTGACACATTCTTAAGCAGTGAACAGACAATTCTGAATATTCGTTCCTGGAACAAAACCAAAGTGATTACTGGAAATGAGCCCCTTAGTGATTTCACCCAGTCTCTGGGTCATGATCTTACTGATAATCTTAGGTATGGTATTCCCAATTTCCACTATCTGAAAGTCTTTAATATCAAGGGAACCTTCCTTCTTAGTAATTAAGGTAATAAAGATAAAATTCATCCCAAAAGGCATGTGATAGTACTGATAGAACTCCATTACTACATTGACAACATCCAGATTTACAATATCCCAATAGAACATAAAAAACTTGTAGGTGAAGCCATCGGGACCAACCACACTATAAATATTTAATGATAAAAGAGAATCATAAATCTCCATAGCACTAGGAATTTCAGTGAGCCTATTATTCTGTATATCAGAAATAGATGATTCAAAATAGTGTATAATTTTGTCAGAGTGATCAGCTCCATTGTCAGAGTAAATCATCTTAAAGTAGCTCGTGACATCTTCAACAATTTCACATTCAGAAGAATACATATTTCCATCAATAGAAATTGCATTGAGACTCCTTTTTGGTCTCTTTTCATTGTGCAATCAATGAAAAATCATGGTATTCCTATCACCATCATTTAACAATCTCACATTTAATTGATGCTGATCTAATCTCTCCTTAAGAGTCAAGAGGTTGTCAAGATTTGAAGCACCGTGAATCTCCTACAGGGAAGGAACATCATGAAGGATATTATCCTTCTGATGATTCAGCAAACAAATTTTTGACTGCTTAATGTCATTATCAAGGGAGTAAAACGATGCCTTTCTCCAATTCCTTCATCTGAATTTTACTTCTTTTAACATCAAGCAGATAACATGGGAGGGACATCCAAAGAAGTGAGAGTTCCGAACATCTAAAACGATCTCCCTACAACCCGGCATGACCAGCCAGGCATTATTGAATTTGAAGGGGATTGGAGCTGACCGTATTCTGCCATCATAGGCCTAAAAAAGAATAGGATTGTGGTCGGAATGTAATCTGGGCAGGGTAAATCCAGAAACATCCATTGAACTATCTCCCTTAACCACTTGTACAAAACATCTACCCAGTTTACTTGCCTGTCTTCCATTTCTGGTATACCTGATCCATGTGAAATCAGCTCCAGACACATGAAACTAGACCAAACCACATTTGTCAATGCAAGCAGAGAACTCAGAGGCTGAAGCGCGACAAAAATTCTCTCCTGTATTTTCATATGGACCCAAAACGGTGTTAAAATCTCCCAGAATAATCCAATTGTTATTGATATTTTCAGAGAGGTCCTCAAGAATCCTCCACAAAGCTCTTCTCCTTGTCTATAGATTAAAGGCATAAACAAATGTAAATGAGAAGTTGAAGCAGTTTAGGCTTCAAGAGATAGTCACATATTGCACATCATTCTCGGAGGAGCTCACAAGAACACTATGATGCTTTAGAACCCATAATGATTCATCCTTATCACCCACTTTACTACTAGAAACATAAGAATATCCCAACGAAGGCCATTTAAAAGAGGACCAGATTTCAAATTTCATTCTTAGCATAGCAATACCAATTAAAAGAGGCTTATTGGTCAAGATGAGATGCCTAAGGGACTTGACCGTGGGAGAATTCCCAATCCCTTGGCAATTCCAAAAAAGTATATTCATTTTTTTGATCTGAGCCTAGTGTTAGGCCCACCATCATTGTTTTTCAAGTTTTAGAAATATCAATTTAAAATAATGTATAATCCACATATATTGTATTAATTTGTTATACCACTATAGAATAATATGTTACTATTTCTAAATGAACATTTCCCACTTATTTTATCATTCTATACCATTACCTAAATTCACAAAAATATCTCGAATGGACAGAAGGCCTTAGTTTTTATTTTTATTATGTAGAATCCCCCCTATAAGGGTTGAAGGGGGACCCTTAAATGACCCATAGGCCCATGGACCAAGGCCCCAATGAACTGTAATACATGACAGAGAGGCCCATAGGCATACCATGCCTAATACATGACCCGTAGGCCCAAAATTTCCAAAAAATACTCCTAATGAATGTGATCGCCCATGGGTATCTAATCAGTAATTTTTATCCCCAAATTAATATACTAAATAATATCCTTTTGTTTTCCTATCAGTGATGTTGTTTTAATTATATTTCCATATAATTGTTTTTAGATATTTTTATATAGATTATGACTTTATATTGAATATTATATAAACTAAATAATATGGTAATTTTAAATTCAAATATTAAATGTTAATGTTGAAAAAATATTTCAAAATAATTCATAGAAAAATATTTTAAAATGATAGTTCAATTTAAATATCACTTATTCCATGAATAAATTAATATCTAATTTGCTTTTTTCAATGATTAATAGAGTAAATCAATGTAAACACCTATATATGACTAAAAAAATATACCAGGACCACAATATAGGTGTGCTTAGCTTTATAAAAGTGATTCCAGATCATAACATACTCTATGAAATTAATCCATACGAAACATAAAATCCAATATTGAAAGAAATTTAATAATTAAAATTAAATAATTATAACAATCACTTTACATTTATAAATTTGATGTAAATACTGAATAATTTAGATGAAAATAATCTATAAAATATGAATACTTATTTATTTCAAAAAAAAGTTCCAAAAACTGAAAAAATGGCAAAATGAAATATATAGAGTTCTAAAGGATAGTCCATTGATTACACTACAAAAAATGGCCTTGAATTCACATAATAATGGCTAAATCATCTACCATATTTGTTCATTATCATTAACATAATAGATTTTGATTATCCTCGAATATATTATGAAATTCTAAAATTTCATGTCTCACATTAATGATATATGTTTTTCTTTTTACATATTTTATAATAAATAAAAATGTATCTAAAATTAATTGAATTGTTTTATCAATAAATTATATCTCAAAAAGCTTCTTATGCCTGAAGAAACTAATACAAAAATTCTATAATTTGAAGAACATTCCCTGAGTGTACATGGGTTAACAATATTGAGAATTCATGTGAATATCATTAAATTAAATTCATTCTTACTTTTTTTAATTATCCCTTCAGAAGAAAATATTTATATCTATGTTTAATGAATCCATTTGTGTTGATCTTCAAAAAATCCTATAATCATTTTTATTTTCACATATTTCGAAAATTTTTACAGAACTGTTGAGTGTAATGCTTTAAAAGATTTTTCATATTAATTACCTTCTCCTATGGAATTTAAATCTATCTAATTAAGTTCACATTAACATTTTTATAGTGGGAAAAGATGTATGATGTTGGGTTTCTGATTTATGGAAATGAAATAAATTATTTTGATAGATTACATAGATTTTTGATGGCCCTATAAGACTTACAATGTGTAGTGTGTAAGTATAAATCATTATATTGAATATAGATAAAGAGTGGTGATTCATAGATTCTTATAATCACACATAAATTTTAAGACAATTAAAGTCTTATGATGTAAAACTTCTTATGTTCATGTTTTACATTCAAGAAAAAAGATGTATTTTCTCATTCCAGGTTCAAGAACCCATATTTTTGACAAAAAACCTAGAATTAGAAAAAAATTCTATGACTTGATCAATTAATTCAAGATACTACTCTAAATTTATATGTTTTTATAATGAATTCATTATAACTAATGATAAAAAAATAAACCTATTAAACTAAATTTGATGAAAATACTATCCAAATCAATTTTCCTGGATTTATTCATCAAATTAGAATATCCATGAAATGATAATATTATATATATCAACCCACACCTCTAATAGAGAGTTGAGTTATTATATTTCTCCAAAAAGTATAATATTTCTCCTTCATTAATGATAAACTAAAAGGGGTATGATTTATCAAAACCATATGTAATGGACCATTATTGTGTCTTGTATATTTATTTAAACAAATAAAATCATTAATAACATGTTCTGATTGTAACAATAAAACAATATAAACTACAAAACGTATTATAATGATAAAAAACCCATTTCAAAGTAATAATTATATTATAACCTATACATATTTCTGAACACATTATAAAATATATATGCATAAATAAAAAATAATTTAATTAATAATAAAAATTCATTGGAAGAATTCAATTACTTTAGCTAAACCACAAAAAAGATCATTTTAGGGTAAAAATTATTTTTTCTATAAATTAATATATTATGTGCTATGGTTTTAAATTTTATGAAACTAATTATATTATGGTAATATGATTTGAAAAATATATTTATTATATTATTAATATCTTAATACTAATCTAATAAAAAAATATATTAAATAATATTATTAATAGTAAATATTTAAAAATTATTTGTTCTATAAAAGTAGTAGTTCTTTATATTTTATATTATACATTTAAAAGTAATATTCATAAATTTTAGTATTTCTATTTGAATATAAAATAATTTTATATATTTATCATAGAAATAAATATATTTGGGTGATTATTTTTGGATTTTTTAAATTACATTGGTTCTCATGTGAATTGTGTAAAATTTAATTTTTACAAATATAATGACCATTATGACATCATTATTATATATTAATAAAATATAATTCAAAAATATTTTCATGAACATATATTTACATTATAATTAATGATATAATTTTTAAAATATTATGTTTAATTTACAAATATATATTTTAGATTTTAGAAACTATAATATTTTTATAATTATATAGTTTTATACATTTTACATTCATTATTTTAAAAATAATTGAAATAAATTTTAAAAACACAATATTATGAAATTCTATTCATATTTGGAGTCAAAATATTCAAATTATATAGAATGTTTTGTTTCATTTCCGATCTAAAAAACAATTTACTGATTTTATGAAATAGTTACATGCTCTGTGTATAATGGAAAAACATAAATTAAATGAAATTCGATTAATAATTCAAAACTTTATCAATTATTATTCAGGATAATAGATTGATCGATCAATACTCATATCCACCATATTATATTCCAATTTATGAAGTACATTCTATTGAAAATGACATGACATTAATATAATGTTATCAATATTTAAAAAATATGCCACTCCTCTCACTTATAAAAGGACCCCTCACCACACCATTTATGCTCACAAAAAAAATATCCTTCATTCATCAAAACTCTAACCAATTTACTCCAAAAATCACCTAGTAACATTCTAGAGGTTTTAGTCCCCTAAAAATATCACCCATTAATGGTTTATTCAATTGTGAAAAAGAGTTATTCCATTATGTATTGTAAAAAAAATTTAAATCACTCATATCTATTCATAATCATTAAGTATTCTTATTCAATATTAATGAATATTAACCAACCTAAACAAATAGAATCAGTATAATTATTATAAAAAAATTATATTATATTTGTGTAATAATTATTATCTATCTTACACTCCCCCCTTAATAAAATGATGTCATTTCCCATGAGTATGGGCAAAGTACCACCTCAATGAAAGGTGTGTTTTAGTTTTCATCAGTACATTACATGAATATTTTTATAATTTTATTTGATATGAAGTATTATATTTATAAAAACATCTCTGTGATAAAAATATATACCATTTTATACCTTACTCCCATACAATATAAGATGAAAATATCATTTATATGTATTTATAGACTGACACCACTATGGAATGATGCAATTCATTTTTCACCACCGACATGCACATCTGGTTATGAAACATATTTTATAAACATATACAATATCATTTTGGACTATAAATCATCAATATTTTTATAATTTTATTGGACAAATTTGAATATCTTTATTAAGTAATCTATTTTTATAGGTAGATTACAGTAAGACCAGCTCTTCCTGGATTCGATTCTCTAAAACCATGAACATTAGTCATTAATAATGAACCTATGGATTTTTCAATCAATTAAAAATAGTGAATTAAATATATTTATTATCTTTTAAAAATTAACATATTATCAATAAATGGGGTTCAACATCACCATTATTAAATATTTGTGAAATAATTAAAATTATATTAGCAGATAATAAAAATAAGAAACAACTGACTAATGAATATGTGATTAATTATTATAAAAATGTTAAAAGTTTATATATATTAATATGGTTCTAAAATTAATTTATTTATATAGTTATGTCAATTATATAATAGGTTAAATTTATTGTGTAGAAGTCACAAATCAAGGTAAGAGGAATCTTATCTCGATTTTAATTATTGATACTGATGCTATATCCAACCCCTGTTTTCCTTTTTGTGATGTCTATATATCCCACTAAATATATTATAAATATAAATTTTATTATTATAAAATTTATTATGGATCCATTAAAAATACAATCTTCTTTGGGATTTTGGTTCGAGGGTTTCACTAGTTGCAATAGTTTTTATCAAATATCATTTGAAATCGAAATACGTATTGATTACTTTTCATCTAGGTAACTATTGTGTTAAAATTACCACTAAGAACCGTCCATTATTTTATACTCTAGTATTTATATATATTTTATATGTCATCTCTAAATTTTATTTCCCATATTAAACAATTTACATGATGTTGTGTAGTTAGAGAAACCACCCCCACCTCTTCTGGTCGGTTGTAAATTTACTTCTATGATCATATTCATTAGTTGATTTATGGATATAATTTATATATTTGATTAATTTAATTTTATAATATTTGTATTTTATTTATAAAATATATATTTTTTCAATATTTTTCAAAAAATGTTGTTTTCGTAAAACAATTTCAATTTTAACATTTTTGTGTTAATTTATTCTTTAGTCATTATCGGTAACATTCGTTATGAAAAGTCATTTACATTTTCTTAAAAAGGGTGTCCAGATTATTTTGATTCAAAATTATATTGAAAATTAACTGAATTATTTTAATATTATAAGAGTAAATTTTAAATGTTAAATATATGTTTCTAATTTTAAAAGGACTCTAACTTCTTTTATTTTTTATTAATACATCATGGTTTTTTTCTAATAAATAAATTAATTTGAATGAATATTTATATTATATGTTAAAAAAATGTTTACAGTTTGAAACTATACTCATTTAAATTGTTTTTAGGTCTCAACATATTTGATTTAAATGAAATCATTTTAAAGAGATTTCATGAATTTCAAAAATAAATATTTTTCATATTTATTTATTGATTAATAGAATAATTTTAAATGGGTGTTTTTAATCTATGTAAAAATCTTTTGATGTTCCATATGTTAGACATGAGTGATATTCTTATGGTACAATTCTACTTCACTCTATAGATTGATTATGAAGCTAATAATATATGGATGTTTTCATGAATCCCATTTCATTACATGGGTTAATTAAGCTATGATGAAATGATTAATGTTTTTATGATATTGTGGAATTATTTTTTGGGTTTAATGATATTAAGGTGTATGGTCCTACATCCCCCTAATATTAAATGATTATTTTATTTCATCTAAGTGGGATGATGATGAGTATTATTTTACAATATATTTTTGGTAATGTAATATTAATATTTTCTATATATGATAGAAGATGAAACATTAAATATTTTAATATAATTGAGATGATAACACATAAATTGTTTTCATCTTAGTGAGTTGATGATGCTTTTATGTTTTCACTCTCACTTATATGATAATTAAATAATATTTTTGATCTTAGTTTTAGAATTACATGTAATCATGGTTGGGTTTGATAACAATGTGATTATTATTTTTGCTCATGTTTCATCCAGAAATCATATATTTTATATCATTCACATGAAATTATGCCTGAGGAATTTTGATATATCAAATTACTTTTTCCTTAATTTTCTATTTTATAATGTAATATCCGTATTCCATTACTATTCTCTAATTTCAACATGATTATCATATTCTCATTTATGAGAAATAATTATTATCTATTATGTTTTTACTTACTAAACATCAGATATCATTCATTTCTTATGTTTCAATTCCCTAGGTTATAAAGATGAATATATCCTATGATATGTCTAGATTGTAACGTTATCACCATTGATATCCCAAAGGGATTTATTAGTTTAATAAGATGGGTGTATATATTATCAATCACATCCCAAATCACTAATAGCTTAGTAGCATGGGTTAACTGGTTACATACATGAAAATGACAATATATTAAAAAATTACCCAATTGTATTCCTTGAGAACATAGTTATCCACATAACCATATCCTGGAATATCAATCAAAAAACACTTCATAGTATCATGGTGGAAATTAAACATAATTAATGGATGGTATTAGATGAACAATAATTGTATGAATATATGGAATGAAATTATGATTAAAATATAATATCCAATATGGACGTGTAAGTTACTAAAAAAATTCCATTTAAACAGTAATAAGAGATTAACATGGTAAAGATAAATGGTTAACAAATAAATCCACAAAAATAATAACATGATCTGGAATCTTATCCATGGATATAATAACTATTTTAATAATTACATGAACATCAATAACATATTTATTCTAACAAGCCTATACCCAAGTGGTAAAGGATCATGCTAGGAATCCAAAATACCCATTATCGAATTTAGGCAGGTAGGAATTTTTAAGGGACTCTAGCAGCATTTTAGTAGTGCAGTGTAGAAGTGATAGAACTATAGAAATGTTGAAACTACAGTAGTGGAGGCGCTATAGTAAGAACAGTATCGGTAGCAGTTGTAACAACCCAAAATTTTGAATAAATATTGTTTCCTAATTTCATGTGTTATTTTATTTTTTATACTCAACAAACATTTTTTATTTGATAACATGAGTATAATTAAAATGAGACACTTGGGTTTAGACGGTTATATGACCATTGGTCAATATGACCGCTGGAAACTAAACATTTTGATTATTGTCTCTAAATACAAGTAATCTTGGTTTATTATTATAGAAAGAAGATTCGATGGCCTCACCCAGTAGTCTTGGACCGATTGAAGCCCATCTAACATAACTTGGGAAGGAGGTAGCACCACTGGGCTTTGCTCTGGACCAAACCCAAGCCGAGCTTCATCGTGTGAAGCTAGAACGGAATCGCCTTTGCGAGAAGTTCAAACTAATAGAAATTACTACTCGTGAAATGTTGGCCGAGCCTCCCTCAGATTTCCTCACCTTAATACACCTTACACATAGGTCCTATGCTGGTGTGATAAGGTGCTATGTAAGGAGACCGTAACTGCCTTGTGTAATCCTTTGTTTTAAATAAGAATTGGGATTTATTCTTATGATGATGTTTATGAATTTTCAAATGGCCGAAAAAATATAGTATGCATATTTTTTGTGAATTTTAGAGAAAGGATATTTTAAAAAAAATTTATGTAAACCTTAAATAATTAAATATGTGTAATGATTTTCAAAAAATGGTCTTCTACAATTATGTTCAGTACGAAATTTAGAGTCTAATAAGATCAACTTGATTTTTAATGAATAGTAAATTATGAATAGTGATTTTATGATTAGGATTAGTAATATGACCAAATGGATTATTAATCTCACTTAAAGAATGTTATAAAATAATCTAGGCACCTTGATTAAGTAATGTGATTCAATAAAATTGTTAAATAACGGTTTCATAAATTATTATTCAAGTATTAGTTTTTTCAGGTGAATAATGTTTTTTAATTAAAATTTAAATTTAAATTATTTAGAAAATTATTTTTATAAAATGGATTTCATTTTTGAACTCAGAGCATCGATATTATGTTAAGGTAATTTTTGGGGTTTTTTTTGAAAAAAATGAATTTTCAGTGAATAGTGTATTTATTTAAAAATAAAATTTAAAAATATTTAGAAAATTATTTTTATAAAATGGATTTCATTTTTGAAATCAGAGCCTTGATATTTGGTTAATGTGAAATTTTGGGATTTTTCTGAGGAAGTTGAATTTTCAGTGAATAGTAAAAATACAGTTTTAGGGTTTCGGTATGTTTAATGACATCATAACTGTGTCATGATGATTTCATGAGATATTTTAAGGGTTGGCCGGCCAAGGGTGATGAATTATTGTTTTGGGGGCCCCATGTGGCCTAAATCCATGGTAAAGTCCAAGGGAGAGCACATGGTTTTGAGAAAAGCACATGTGAGGTGTCCCTTGGCTATTAATGCCTTGTCCCCTCACTTTCCCTATAAATATCAAGCCATCCTCTCATCAATTTAGACTCCCCAATCTACCCCAACGATGTTCTGGTCTCCTTACCTCCCAAGGAGTCCTCCCAAGGTTCCCCCATGCTCTCAAGGTCCAAACCTTTGAGTTTTAAGAGTTACGTTTTAAGGTAAGGGATCCGAACTCTCTCTTTCTTTTCAAGAAATCTCTTTTATGTCATTTCTTTTATGCTCCATGTTCTTATGTTAAAGGATGTTCTTTTATACTCCTCTTACTGCCCTTTTCATGTTCATATAATGAGAGATCCCCTCTTACTCTCATTATTTCGTTTTATTATGTTTTTAGTGGCGTCGTTAGGCTGCTGAAATTTTTGTAACAGATTCTCTCTCTCTTCTCATTTTACAAGATCTATTTTCATGTAATGTATTTCAAGTTCCTTTTTATTATGTTGGGGTATTATCTATAAATTTATGATACTGATCTTTTATTATCATATGATGAGAGACCCCATTTGATCTCTTTAATTCAGTATTTTAAAGTTTTAAGTGGCGCCGTTAGGCTGCTGAATTTTCATAAGAGAAATCTTATTTTTGTCTTCCTTTCATGTTCTTCATTTCATATGGTATAATTTAAAATTTCATTACCATGTTCTTAAATCCCTTATATTCTGTCCCTCTACTGTTTTATGGGTTATTTATGAATTTTTTACTCATGTACCCTCTCTTTTCAAGGTTTTCTAAAACCCCGAAACGTAGCCATTATGCTGCAGAATTTTCGTCTCAAAATGCCTCTCTCTTTTCTCAAAATTATTTTATGTTATTAAGTGAATACTCAAAGATCTTATTTCTACAGGGGTATTCACATATATATCAAAATTTTCTATTTTAAATTCTGGGATTTACACACATGAAACCCGCTTTCCCTTTCCGTGGGTTTAAAGTGACAAAAAGATCATGTCTTTAAAGCAGTTTTTAAAACGTTATGATTATGAAATGAAACTCATTTCTTTTATGATATATGGGTTGTTTATGAAATGATTTATGATGATATATGAGGATCACATGATAATAAATACATGTCAAGGGTGCGCCCAGATAGCGCTCCAATGCATTGGGTAAAGACTTAATCTCTAGAGATGACCATTTTTAATGACGCCTTAGTGAATAACCTTGGTAATTTTTAACGACACCTTGGGGATGGACCTTGGTGAAACGAAATGATTGTAAATATTAAATGTTTTAGCCACATCTTCAAGTTATGAAAAATGTTATTTTTATTATGATATGCTTCATGGTTTCATTTTCATGCCTTAAAGTTCTTTTCATGACATTATTAAAGTATCTCTAGTTCACATGTAAAATGTTTCTCTTGTTTACCTTACTGGGCCTTCTGCTCACCCTTTCTTTTGATGTATGTCCCAAGGTTATGAGATGCAGTAATGAACCTAGGATGAACTTAAGGAGAAGCCCTTCAAGTGTTTAAGAAGAATGTCTTATATTGTTTTCATGTATTATGTTCCTTGTTTCCAAGACACTAAACCTTAAAGATCCTCAGTTTCCTGGAATGATATGAGAGTTATATTATAAAAAGACGAGATGCTATAGTTCGTATCAAAGGATGGTTTATTTATTTGTGGAAATTAGGATATGAAAAATCTAGTAAGAAACCTATAGAAAAGTTTAAATATAGGATATCTTCCTGGTATTTTGGTAAGTATAGAGTAAGGGGTTTCCAAGAAAATACATCCATGTCTGGATACGAGCAGGTAGAGGTGGCTCTGGCACAAATGTACATAGGGGTAAAACATGAAAACACCGCTTTGAGCTAGACTCGAATGGGAACTGGTACACGACAACGGGCCTTGCTTCACTCTTGGTTACAACACTCCCGGGGGATATGCTTTGGTAAATTCATAAGCTTAGTATGAACCATTATTAAAGGAACAAGTATAAAACAAAATAAAGATTCACATAAGAATATATGATCCTGGATAACCTAGATTGGAACCTAGGGGATCACAAGTTAGGATATACTTTTATTCTACATGTTTATCCTTTTATGCTTAAAGTTTCATTTTCATGATTATTAGCTAAGTATTTAAGCCCATAATTATAGTTTCTTTTCTTAGTTAATGGTGGGAAATGGAAGAACATGTCCCAAGAACCAATGTGATAGGAAATGAGACGATTGTCGTGTTAATATGACAGAGATGATTAGGCGATTAAAAAATGATTATTATTTTGGAAGATGTTCACTATTTTGGGGACCCTATATGATCGAGGTGAATAGATTACTACGGTATATTCATTGAGGAGTAAGGTTGACTTATATTTTGAAGAATCGATGATTTTATGGTGGACTTATAGTAATTTAGGTTACATATGGGAATGATTAACCTATCTTGGGTAAAATATGTTTAGGTTAGATAATTTTCTTATATGATGTTAGGAGTGGTTGATGTTGTTTGGAGATGAACAATGAAGTTTATTTTGGAAGACTATGTTATCAAATCCTTCATGTATTTGGGTTTCAATCTTAGTTTGGTTTATTTTGAGGAATTTTAAGGACCGTTATTTATAGAATGGTCTATGATGAACTTTGGGTATTACCATGGAACATTGAATATTTAAAAGTAGTTTCCATTCCCATGGGATTCTTCCTTTTTGAAGAGTTGTTTAACCTTACCCTTTCTATTTTTGGGATAATGTTTAAAGATAGAAGAAATAGATAGTTAATCTTTTGTGGATTATGTGATTCTCTAGAAGATGATTCTTGTGTTTTGATGAGACCAAGTAGTTTTGAATGCTCATCGTTTGGGAGAAATGATTAGTTTTGGTAGAAACTTATTAAAGGGTGAAACTCTATATGAAGGTAGATATATTTCCTTATGTTTTTGTTCTATGTTGTAAATGAATTCCTCAAAATTATGAAAAGGAACATAAAACAAAAACGTTGTTGGTTTACGTTTCCTACTAGGAAATCAAATTTTGTTTACACACATCATACGTTTGGGATTTTCTTATGGTTAACTTTCTCCTAATCATGTTTTCTATCACTCTCCTTTAGAACGTGACCCTTTGTTTTCTTCTCCAGGTCTGTGTTTCCTACATAGAATCCTAGTCTGAGTAAACTCGGGTGGCCTTTGTACTTCTTATTCTTTGTTTTAAAGTAATAGTGTTACTGACTCTTTTTCTGATGTGGGGCTTTCAATGAAATTTCAAAACCAAATTTTAAAAATTGCGAGGACACAATTTCTTAAGGGGGGAAGATTGTAACGACCCGAAATTTTGAATAAATATTGTTCCCTAATTTCATGTGTTGTTTTATTTTTTATACTCAAAAAAAATGTTTTATTTGATAACATGAGTATAATTAAAATGAGACAGTTGGGTTTAGATAGTTATATGACCATTGGTCAATATGACCGCTGGAAACTAAACGTTTTGATTATTGTCTCTAAATACAAGTAATCTTGGTTAATTATTATAGAAAGAAGATTTGATGGCCTCACCCAGTAGTCTTGGACCAATCGAAGCCCATCTAACAGAACTTGGGAAGGAGGTAGCACCACTGGGATTTGCTCTGGACCAAACCCAGGCCGAACTTCATCGTGTGAATCTAGAACAGAATCGCCTTTGCGAGAAGTTCAAACTAATAGAAATTACTACTCGTGCGATGTTGGCTGAGCCTCCCTCAGATTCCCTCACCTTAGCACACCTTACACTTAGGTCCTATGCTGGTGTGACAAGGGGCTATGTAAGGAGACCGTAACTGCCTTGTGTAATCATCTGTTTTAAATAAGAATTGGGATTTCTTCTTATGATGATGTTTATGAATTTTCAAATGACCAGATAAATATAGTATGCATATTTTTTGTGAATTTTAGAGAAAGGATATTTTAAAAAAATGTTTATGTAAACCTTAAATAAATAAAAATCTGTAATAATTTTCAAAAAATGGTCTTCTACAATTATGTTCAGTACGAAATTTAGAGTCTAATAAGATCAACTTGATTTTTGATGAATAGTAATTTATGAATAGTGATTTTATGATTTGGATTAGTAATATGACCAAATGGATTAGTAATCTCACTTAATTAATGTTATAAAATAATCTTGGCATCTTGATTAAGTAATGTGATTCAATAAAATTGTTAAATAACGGTTTCATAAATTATTATTCAAGTATTAGTTTTTTCAGGTGAATAGTGTTTTTTAATTAAAATTTAAATTAAAAATATTTAGAAAATTATTTTTAAAAAATGGATTTCATTTTTGAAATCACAGCCTTGATATTTGGTTAATGTGAAATTTTTGGATTTTTCTGAGAAAGTTGAATTTTCAGTGAATAGTAAAAATACAGTTTTAGGGTTTTGATATGTTTAATGACATCATAACTGTGTCATGATGATTTCCTGAGATATTTTAAGGGTTGTCCGGCCAAGGGTGATGAATTATTGTTTTGGGGGCCCCATGTGGCCTAACTCCATGGTAAATTCCAAGGTATAGCACATGGTTTTGAGAAAAGCACATGTGAGGTGTCCCTTGGCCATTAATGTCTTGTCCCCTCAATTTCCCTATAAATATCAAGCCATCCTCTCATCTATTTCGACTCCCCACTCTCCTCCAACAAATTTATGGTCTCCTTACCTCCCAAGTAGTCCTACCAAGGTGCCCCCAAGCCCTCAAGGTCCAAACCTTTGAGTTTTATGAGTTACGTTTTAAGGTAAGGGATCCGACCTCTCTCTTTCTTTTCAAGAAATATCTTTTATGTAATTTCTTTTATGCTCCATGTTCTTATGTTAATGGATGTTATTTTATACTCCTATTACTGCCCTTTTCAATTTCATATAATGAGAGATCCCCTCTTACTCTAATTATTTTGTTTTATTAATTTTTAAGTGGCGCTGTTAGGCTGCCGAAAGTTTTGTAACAGATTCTTTTTCCCTTCTCATTTTTCAAGATCTATTTTCATGTAAAGTATTTCAAGTTCCTTTTTATTATGTTGGGGAATCATCTATAAATTTATCATACTGATCATTTATTATCATATGATGAGAGACCCCATTTGATCTCTTTAATTCAGTATTTTGAAGTTTTAAGTGGCGCCGTTAGGCTGCCGAATTTTCATAAGAGAAATCTTATTTTTGTCTTCCTTTCATGTTCTTCATTTCAGATGGTATATTTTCAAATTTCATTACCATGTTCTTAAATCCCTTATATTTTGTCCCTCTACTTTTTTATGGGTTATTTATGAATTTTTGACTCATGTCCCCTCTCTTTTCAAGGTTTTCTAAAACCCCAAAACGTAGCCGTTATGCTGCAGAATTTTCGTCTCAAAATGCCTCTCTCTTTTATCAAAATTATTTTATGTTATTAAGTGAATACTAAAAGCTCTTATTTATACAGGGGTATTCACATATATATCAAAATTTTCTATTTTAAATTCTGGGATTTACATACACGAAACCCACTTTCCCTTTCCGTGGGTTTAAAGTGACAAAAAGATCATGTCTTTAAAGCAGTTTTTAAAAAGTTATGATTATGAAATTAAACCCATTTATGTTATGATATATGGGTTGTTTATGAAATGATTTATGATGATATATGTGGCTCACATGAAAATAAAGACATTTCAAGGGTGTTCTTCGAGAGCGCTCTAATGCATTGGGTAAAGACTTAGTCTCTAGAGATGACCATTTTTAACGACGCCTTGGTGAATAACCTTGGTAATTTTTAAAGACACCTTGGGGATGGAACTTGGTGAAATGAAACGATTGTCAATATTAAATGTTGTAGCCACATCTTCAAGTTATGAAAAATTTTATTTTTAATATGATATGCTTCATGGATTCATTTTCGTGCCTTAAAGTTCTTTTCACGACCTTATTGAAGTATCTCTAGTTCACATGTAAAATGTTTCTCTTGTTTCCCTTACTGGGCCTTCTGCTCACCCTTTCTTTTGATGTATGTCCCCAGGTTAGGAGATGCAGTAATGAACCTAGGATGAACTTAAGGATAAGCCTATCAGGTGTTTAAGAAGAATGTTTTATGTTGTTTTCATGTATTATGTTCCTTGTTTCCAAGACACTAAACCTTAAAGATCCTCAGTTCTGTGAAATGAAATGAAAGTTATGTTATAAAAAGACAGGATTCTATAGCAGTACTGTAGTAGGTACTTTAGAGTCCCTAGTGTTGTATCAATACTATTCACCGAAGGGCCCTATGGGTAATAAAACATAGCCTTCATGACTTGTAGTCCAACCACATGGAGTTTATCCTTCAGGCTATGTTATGGGTCTCCCTCTTACCAGAAAAAAAGATGTTTTTTTCTTTAATAATAAAACGAGGCTTTGGCCCTATCCTTTTAATAAAATCAATAAATGATATCATAATTAATGAATTCATAACACTAGAGATACGAAACATTCAATTGAGGCATTATTTTAAGACATATGAAATATTGTCAATGCCTTATGAAAATACATATATAACTAATGGTAATTCCTCAGCCAAAACCAAATATAGTATTTTTCTCATCAGATCTACCAATGCCTCAAATCCCCATATCAGGCCCTAACCTTCAGAAACTAAGTGTAATCTATTCATCATATAAAATTGGTGAAACATAATAAAAATAAACATTTTTTTTGGAAAACATGCGTATAAAATTGTTAAAATTTATCAAATCAACAAAAATAATCATAAAACATTCATCATATTATAAATAATGATATCAAAATAGTAAATACATCATCAAAATGATTATAAAACATATAGAGAAAGAATAAGTAGGGTCATAATACAACATATCACCAATGGAGCATGGGTAAAAAAGTTCATTTTTAATATATGAATAAAAATATAATAAAAATTACATTAAATAAACATTATTAAGGAAAACAATATTTTTAAACCCAACATCATTGTAATAAAACACCCCACACAATGCACTGATGTAACAAAACACAATTTTCACTTGTATAATTTTCTTCAAAAAACAAATTTCAAGAACATAAAAAAAATTAAATTTATAAATATATGTGTTACCATTTGATACAAAAATATAAGAAATTAGTGGTCTTTATAATGGGTTTTTTCATATATTATATGTATTTTAAAAAACATTCCCTTCATAGTATTTTAAAAGGGTAAAGTGTAAGCCATTCAGAAAATTACCAGAAGATCAATTTCAGATTAATTTTTAAAAATTACAATCTCTATAAAAATTCATTTATTAAATCATTTAGGGAATGTGAAAAAAAATTTAAAACATTTAAAGAAACATTATATTGAAGGAATATAGATTTTCGACCAAAGATAGAAATTATGTCCTTTTTTCATTAATTTTTTTTCTAAATCATTTTAAGTATTAAAGAGAGGATAAATTTTTATATTTATTTAATATTTATGTAACAAATAGAGTATAAGGAAATTTGTTTTTAACATAAAAATATAAAATAATTCATCAATGTGATACATAAACACAAACTCTCCTGAAAAATGACGAGATTATAAAATAATCCCTTACCACTTTATGAAATTTTGAATCATAATCCACATGAAATAACAACAAATTATATATTAAAAACCATGAATAGAACTATATCAATAATATAAACTATCAAAATGGTAATTATATACACCCGGCAATGAAATATGTTCTGAATATGACATATTTCTCACGAAAGTAAAACTGAGATGATAAACCCTTATATTAGATCTGATTTACTTCATATGAGACTATAAGTACGCTATAAAAAATATAGATTTATTATAAATATATTAAATAACTATAATAATATATTTATTAATATATATAATTTTTTATAGTAATTAATTATCAGTTTATTAACAATTTATAGTTATAATCACGTTTTGAGTAATAACAACTACGTTTTTCATGATTATTTTTTTGTAGTTATTTTAATCCTTTTACATTAATTACGGTCAAATCATGCCCAAAAAGTAGATAATGATATAAATATCATATGAATTGATTAATAATTATTTATATTAATCCATAAATTCTAAGGATATAAAAGTTGATACATCATTCATGAAGACAGTAGGCCATACATATGCGTGAACAATGTCTACATTTTCTCAACCGATGGAAGGAAATGAAAATAAATTTTTATAAACAATTATATAATAATTATTATTTTATATATAATTCATTTGTGTAAATTAAAAAAATCCTTACTACCATACATGTAAAAATAAACTGATAGACATTTCACTTTGCTAGGTAGAATTATTAGTGCATTCATATGCTTGTTCATCATTATTGTTTAAAATAATAAAGGAAGAAGCGAATTTACATGTGATATAATATTTATAAAATATTTTTAGGTCATATATATATATATATATATTATATATTCATTAATGCCTTACATGTGAATCATAGGTGAAAAATAAATCACATCGCTTCTTGAGGTTGTAGTCCACTGTACACACGAGTGGCTTTATCATATACTCCAGTGAATATAATGTAAGAAGATATTTGTGTTATCATTACTCTATAAGTATAATAATTTCAAAAATATAATATAATCCTATAAAATACTTCATTATAAACATACTTTATAATTGTTGACGAAAATAAATTTAAATAGGTTCGCGAGGCGGTAGTTTTCCATACACACGATTGAGGGTTTCATTTTTTATTTGATAGCAGTTGAGATGAATATAGGTTATGAAATGAACGTAAAAGGATATTAGTATATTTGAGATAATAATTTTAATGTATTATCATATTTGAACAATATTTTATGGATTTTAATGAAGAAATCAAACAAAATTCTAGTTTAAAAATTATACCTCTTATTCAAAGAGCCTCTTTAGGTTTATACCGAAAGCCTTCCTACGAGGGGTTACTAATAACAATAATAAATATAGAACATTGGGATGGATGTATGAAATATATTTGGTTAGTTATTTTCCAATATATTTTTATTTTAAATTTTGAAGAGGTGAGGAGAAGAGGCGGTCTTTTATTATTGGGGGAGAGGACCCAGTACCACATTTTAAAATGAAAAAGTGATACAAACATTTTTCCCATGGAAAAAGCCTAAAAAAGTAATTATTGAAAAATAATGATATAGAAGGTTGATATGTTTTTATAAAATATCCATTTGACATGTTTCTCTATCCTATTTGACCTTTACATTTTATTTTAACTCCTAGTAAACCTATTTAAACCGTAACCGCAATTTTATATATATTTACTATTCATTATGACTAAAAAAATAATTGGATTTAATATATAATATTAATTATTTTAATAAAAAATATGGAATCCAATTTTCATAATTATATTCATATTATTTCAATTTTTTTAAAAAATTAAACATGAAATGACATCAAAAAAATGGGTTTTCCATCGAAGAATATTCAAAACATTGAAATGGTTTTATATCATTACTTAATATGAAAATACATCCTATGAAATTAATTTGTTAAATTTTAGAATAATTATTCTACTTTTAATTTAAAATCAATTTATAATATAATTTTATTTTGAAAATAATTCAATATAAATGGTTATTTTCAATAAAAAATATTATTTTTTACTATTAATAAAAAATTAATGTTTTCAAAATATTATAAAAAATTCCCTATATGAAAATTTAGAATTTTTTTAAAAAAAATAGTTTTTATTAAAAAAATATTCCAAAATTGGTTAAAATATATTTTATATACTGTTTGTAAAACGTGATTAAACAACGTGTCAGAAAAATATAGTTTTTTAGAAAACATTTATTTTTCATAAAAATGGTCATTATTTTGTTTATAATCAATTGATAATAGTTGAAACAACTTTATACCTATATATGGTTGATAATTTATTTATTTATTTATTCTTATTCATACTCCGTAACATAACAAAAAATTTATAATGTCATGTTTATACAACAAAATTTTAAAGAGTATCACATTTCATTTAATCCTTATGTTGCTGGCATCCCAAGCTATCGAATAAATTGAATTTATTTAAGAGGAACTATTTTTTAATGTCTTGGGGTGTTACATTCTCTTCTATGTTTGGTGTTTTATATCATATATCCTATTGAACATGATTTTACCCTTTTATAATATTTGGGTGTTACATTATTCCATTTAAATAAATTAAATCTGTTCAATTCTATCATGATCTTGGTAATCAAGGTTATGAAATTTCAAAATTTATATATTAGAAACCCACATGATCAATACAAATAACAAAAATAATACACATAAAATTTGGAAAAGAAACAATTAGTGTTCCCCTAGATTAACTAATAAATAGGTTTCTATATAGAAGAACGCAAGTGGGATGTGATGTTATTGATATTGATTTGATGCACATATAATTATGTAGAGTGGTCAAGATAAATTATCATAGGAATGTGAATGATCAATATACGGTTCAAATCCAAATCAAAATAAATATGTTAGGAAAATGAAGGTAAAACGATAAATTTTCATTTCATGATACTTTTCATAAACATGGTGGATTCTTTAACCATCATGATAGGGAACACTAAAAAATATACATACTCGATATAATTTTATTAAATATTCATCCTTTTTGTTACTTTTATCAATTTAAAATTCATTCATACACAATTAAATGGATATCTAGTATGGAACATTTTATTCATCAATAAATAAAATTATCTTTTAACACATCACAAGATTTATAAAAAAAATAACATGTCATTCCTCCCATATATAGATATTTTTCAAACCAAAGTAGTTATCATGAGTTATATAGTTATGAAATTATTCCTAAAACCTCAAAAATAAACACAACATTCAACATAGTCTACATTATATGATGTTATCCTTATGAATCATCCAAAATATGTATGACCATATTCAAAGTCCAAAAAATTTAGAAGGAAGGTCACTAAATTTGGAAAATTAACATAACATTAGTTTCCCCAAACATCATAATATAGAGCTTAATGTATAATACAAAATATATAAATATCATATTTTATATAAATCATTAATAAGAACATGTATGATTCCAAAAACAATTTCTCTCCATATTCCTTAAATAAAGTCTTTTATTATAAAATATATTCCACAATTCCAATAATTCAGTTACCTCTAGAAAAAAACATAAAACATAAAACCACTAACTAATTTTAGTGTCACTAATACTCTATCATAAACATTATTTTATCATTATAATCTCAACATCAATAGAACATTAAGATTTATTTTCACTGAATCATGTTTTTTTTAAAATATCATCTTTCCACAAAATCATTTTTCATGGATATCAACATTATTCAACATATTTATAAAATCTATAAGTATTACTACATATTTTAAATACTTATATGTTTCATGATTTTTATAATGAATTTATAATTGAAAAAAACTTCTAAAATAATATTCCAGAACCAAATACAAAATTAATTTTATTATTCTTGTTCCACCATAGTAATTTAATAATTATGACCTTTATCCATTAGAATCTTATAAGAAAGATTCTCATGACACTAACTAAATTCGTTTTCATAATTCCCCATATTGTTACATTTAAAGAAATGAATATTGAAAACATCTTTCTTCACCTATAATTCTAGAGCACTATGGTCATTATCACTAATCATGGTGAAAAATCTAATTCCCTTTATGAATGTACCATGGTGTTTTTTTGCTCAATTACTACATGGTTAAAATCCTTTATTACATCCTTCCGATTTTCTTCCTTTTTATCAACTATCACATTCTTATCTTACACCACTATGATTCAATATGACTTGGATACTTCTCCCTCTATCTTGAAACCACATGATTTTATGTCATTGTAAATTATAATGTTTCGAAGAATAGTTCTAATTGAGAAATTTTATTGACCCCATAATGAAGACAATAAATATTTATTATTGGATTAAGTACATAGTTTGAATCATTATTTTCTCACCATAAAAATTTTGATTCATACTTAGGCACAATTTAAACATTATTTTCTCCATAACTCATGAATTATCTCTATATATCATCTTGTTGTTCGAAAGGGAAATAATTTTCCAATATGAGTACCATAAAATCCATCAATGTAATGTTTTCAATTTATTTTTATTCGATAGTGTTTTGAATCATTGAACAAAATTGATCCACATCTCTTGAGAAATAACAAACTTTCATTGCAACTTTATCCCATTATTTTTTCAAAAATGAGAAATATAGTCTCTATGAAACGTATCAATTTCTCAAATAAAAATAGATCTATAATCCCATTATATGATGGTGATTTATAATGCATAAAGTGTTTTAACAATGATACACCGCATGGTAGATCCACAAGATGATTCATAGGAGAATGTTTATTTCTCAAAACAAGAGCCATGAACCCCAATATTGATATAATTTGATAAGTTTTCATAGAATCTCTATCTCAATCTTCATTTTATTTCATAGGAAGGAAATCCAAACCTAGAGTATGTGAATTTATATAGTTTCCATTCATTGTTTTAGGAATAATTTATAAACAACGGTTTTCAATATATTAAATTTTAATAATATGAAACATAATGTATAATACAAAAACATTTAAGTAACCTGATATAAATTGAAAAACATTATGCATGGCTAATCAAATAATTATAAACATTGTAAATTTTTGAAAATTTTCATAATCATAAAAATATCATTGAATATTTTGTAATTTTATGTAAATAAAATTTTAATTAATCCACACATATAAACCAAGAGTGTCAAATAAAGTGTATAGTAAGCCCCATTTCTATATACCAGGTTTCACTCATATCAAGGCTCTCACTACTTTTCTGGATTTATTACCCCTAGGTACATATTTTCCAGATCATCATCTTATTTTAGTATCCAGTCTTAGATTTATTTCTACAAAAATGACATAACATATTCTATACAAAAACATTAGGTTGTTATCCTACACCTAGATTTATCTTTAAATTATTTGATTTGTTTATATTACATAATATAATTTTTCATAAATCTATTTCCCAAGGTTTTTGCTAAAATTTATCTAATACCAGTTGTAATATGCTCAACCATAGTATACTATAGATGTTGGTTTCCTTATAACATTGGAACTAGACACAGTAAAACGGTATCAAAAATGAAATGGTAGTTTAGTAGTCTTGGTAAAATAGATATATAATTTAAATTCAAATTAAAATTTATAACCCTAAAATATACAATGATTTTTCTTTTAGAACACCATTATTTCTCTTATATTATCCTTTCATATCAATGAAATATTAGTTCCTACTATACTGGAGATATTTATACCTAAGAAGGGGTTATCTTTGATGATCTGTAATTATATGTCTAGAATAGGAAAAACCATTAAAAAATAATCATAATCAATGTCATAGGGTAAATAACTGGAAACAAATTCCATCTATAAAATTTCTCGAGCATTATATGATAGTAATAAATAATGATCCAATAATGAAAAATAAAAAATAACTTCCACATGATACATTTTTTCCTAAAACTATCCCAACAGGGCCAATGATGTGACAATACTAATCACACATTCTTTAATGACCTAAAATTTTTGAATAATATTTTATTCATAATAAAATGTGTGTTATATTATATAATTAAAAATAAAACCATATCACTTTAATAATGAGGTAAATATAAAGGGAAATTTGACCTTCTATTTTTTACCATTATATGACCATTTATCGATTATTATAGTTGAAAAATATGTTTGTTGATTACTGTACTCTTGATAATAATTTTAAAATTATATTTAGTTTTTATAAGTAATGTTTGAAATAGGATAATTGTTATAGAAAGAAGAATCTGTGACCTCAACAAGTTGATTCATGCCATTTGAATCCCATTTGTCAGTGCGTGGGAGGGAGGTATCATCACTGGGATTCTCCCTAGACCATACCAAAGCCAAGCTGCAACAACAAAATCTTGATTGTAATGACCTATGTGAGAAGTTCAAGTTAAGGGATATTACCTCTCGATCAATATTAGTCGATGCACCCCATGAAACTTCCTCCATCATACCCCTTACTCATTGTGCGTGAAAGGGTGTTATAAGAGATTATTTCTTCCGAATATTTTTTGTAATTACATTGTATAAATATAAATGCTATTAAATCATTTCCATTTTATGAATAGTTTAACTTAATTAATTTGATATTGAAGTGGATAAATTGATTTTTCAAATATAAATTATACTTTTTATAAAATAAATAATTATTATAATAAACTATTTTATTTTGATTAATGATTATTTTAATGAAATAGTGTTATTACAACTCTATTATTATAAATAAAATGAGAAAACAATTTTATATAATAAGTGTCCGAAATTGTAATTTGTAATATCAATATGTTATTATTTTCAATAAATATGGATTTCTCTATATATATTTAAAAATTAGTATATTTACGATATTATTATGAAAACATAAATATCTATTTTTAATTATCATTTATAAAGATGGATTTTATTAATTCATGAGATTTTTATAAAATTATTCATATTTTCATTAATAAAACAAGTAATTATTGAGTTTTTCGGTGTGTTGATGAAATCATATTTGATTCATAATGTCATAATCACTAATTAACAAAATAAAATACACAAAAATGTTATTTTATTAATAAAACCCATTTTAATATATTTATTCAATTTCCAAATTTATAAAATTTCTTCAAAAATCTAAAATGGAAACAATAAATTTAAAATTATTATTTTGGGATAACATAAATTATCGTTGAGAAATTTAAAATATAAAATTATCTTCAACTTGTTTGGATTAAAATAACATAAAATTTTTCATATCTGTCCAATACCATGGAAAAATAAAATGTTTAGGATCAATTTGTACACATAGCATTACTAAGGTGTTTAGGCCATTTATTTAAAAATTAATAATCAGAACCCCCACCTTTTCTATATATAACCACTAATTTATCCAATTAATTTATCTTCAAATTCATCTTCTTTGAGTTTATGATAGAGTTTGTAACCAATGATTCCTCCCAAGGTGTCCTTAATACCCATGTCCCAATCAATAACTTTTATGAACTATTATTCATAGTAATGGAAATATCCCATCCCTTTTCTATTCAAAATCCCTATTTATGTGGTATGTCATGGAAATTTACCGAAAAAAATAAATTAATATAATTTATTTTATCCATTTACTATATTAATTATATTTTTGAAATTGGATACCCATATCCATTCTATTTATTCACTATTATAAAATCACGTTTTATTCACGTTGTGTAGCCGAATATACTTTCCCAAATTTCTCTCTTCTCCTCACAAAATTATCTTTTATTTTCATTTGTGAATACCCAAACCTATTTCATTTCCAGGTTTATTCGCCATGATATAAAAATTATTTATTATATTCTATAAATGACATATATATTACCACATTCCATTTTAATGGGTTATAAATGACATAAATATCTTCTCATTAAACACCTTTTAAAACTACAATATTATTATATGAAACCAATTTCTCTTATTCTTCATGGGTTATTTATAAAAAAATTTATTATGATCTATGTGAATGAAATTATTTAACCCACTTCAAGGGTGTTCCATGATATCCATCCAATTCATGGGGTAAAAAAATTATTCTACATATTTGACATGTTTTTTTATTCCTAGTTGAATAACATTTTTAATTTTAATGAAATCTTAGTGAAAAACCACCGTGATATGACTATAAATATATTAGTAAGTTGTTTTAGTCATATTTTAATGTTATTTTTCATTTCCTTTTTATTATGATATTTCCCCTTTTCTTATTATTGTCCCTTTATTATATTCTTCAAGTTCTTAATTAATTTTCCTCAACATCACATGCAATATGTTTCTCTTATTTTCACTCACATGGTCTTATGCACACCCCATACATTAATATATGTCCCCAAATTATAAGATGGGGTAAAATAATTTCATTTTAGGCAATAAGAAAACCCGTCATATTTTTTAGAATAATTTTTTGTGTTTTAATGTTTTATGAAATTTTTTTCCAATAAACTAAATGTAAAATCATTCTTTATTTTGTACAGTGTAATGAAAATTTTATGTATTATAAGGATTGATTCTATAGTTTGTATCAATGTATTGAATATTTATTTTAGTAAATTATAATTTGAAATATATATATATAAACTTAGGTATAAGTTAAAATATAAGAAAACATACAGGTATTTTGGTAATGTATTATGTATGTGGTTTATAAGAAAATAAATCTTTTTCTGTATATAAATAAGTAGATCTGGCTCAATTATAAATTTTACTACCGGTAAAACATGAAAACACCACTTTTATCTAGACATCAACATGAAGTAGTGTTTGATAAAGGGACTTGATGATGTTCTATTTTGACATTCTCATGGGAAATATTTGGTTAATAACATTCTATTTATAAACTATTATGATTGATTTATATAAAATGTAAATGTTTTGAATGATTAAAATAACTAAAAATGATGTTTCAAGAATTAAAAATTCATTTATAATTATAATATTCTTATAAGAAACATGTATCCCTTGTAGGATTTTCATAATTTTTAAAATAACAGGAAACAGGAAGAACCACATAAATATTGATCATAATGGACTATGTGATGATGACCATACAATGGATGTCGAAATTGAAAAAACTAAAAGAATGATGATTCAAATAACTTATGTTATGAGAAATAACATGAATATAGATGAGGTAAAAGATTCACCTCAAAGGAAAAAACATTACATTGATTCTTTTATGAATCAAATATCGCCGTCTTTTAGTGGATATATCATCTCATTAATTATAGAAAAATGGAAATTTGATATTGAAAAGATATTTTCTATAATACATTGTTCATAGAAAGAGAAAGTAACCCTTTTGTGTACTAATTTGGGGGAGAATCTGATCAGTGATGGAAATTTGTTGAGATAACTAATGCAACAACGGAGATTGATTCTATAGTGTGTGAAATGTTTAGTAGAACCATTTTTAGTAAATATTCCCCATGATTGATGTGATCCCAAATGGAGAAGGAATTATTATAGCTGTAGAATAATGAAAAAAATATGTGTCAATCTGTGATATGAACATTAGAATAATTTCTCATTAAACATCTATCTTTTTCCTAGATTGTAATGGTAGGGTTTATATATTCTTTGGGGGATTAAGACGATATTGATAGAAGAATCTGGCCAATCAACAATATCATAGCTTTGAAAAGATAGTGTGAAGTGTTACCATGGTTGAAATATAGTTCAGAGAAACCTATTGGTCTCATAGATTGAATGAATATAAAAGATCAGTGGAGCTAATATTAGTCACTAACATTGACCATAAAGAGAAAGAATGTGTCTAAAACTTACCATATGCAACTAATGTCGGAAGAAGCATATAGGTAACTATATTCTTGACAGTGAGAAATGTTTTATGTGTGGAAGAGGAAAAAATATTTCTCAAAAACTATCATAGTGAGGTGATTCATAAAATTCTAAATACTAAAAACAAATTAATTATGTTACATGACTTTCCTGAAGTATAATGATTCATGTGTTTGAAAATTGGGAACACTTCCAGTAATAGTAAAAATATGAAGATAGTAGAAAAGAATCACCATCAACCTTAGTATTTTCCAAGTGAAAAATATCATTATTTAACTATAACAATGACTACATTTAATGCTCAAAATGATAAAGTGTATGGAACTCTCATTTTCTCTCAAATAAATCATGTATTTTATTTTATTCAGGTTCTACACATTCCTTTATTTATTCGAATGATTTTTAATAAAATAAAATAAATCCATAATCTTCTATTATTAGAGTTATCAGTCCACACTCTTAATAAGATTATATGAAAACCAATGTATTGTAGAATCTGTAGTATTTACTTTATAAATCATGATGTCATCTCAAATATAGTAGTCATTCCCAAGCTAGAATTTGACATTATAATAGAGATTTACTGGCTCTCAATGTATAATAAAATAATAAACTATTAAATATATTAAATCTCAGTAGTATTGAATATAAAACCATTAGTTGTTTTTAATGGATATGTATATTGGTAAGATCTTTTCATAAAACAAACCTCATATCCTTCATTGGGGAGACGATTGTTGAACATGTTCAAGGAAATGAATGTATACAGATAGAAAATTTCTGTATCATTTTGGAATACATTTTCATATTTCCCAAGTAGATACTTTTTCCTCCCCTATAAATAAAGGTATATTACTCTATTGAACCTAATTCTGGATCCAATCTGATATCAGTAACCCCATATAGAAAAGAAAATATATATCTTGAGGAATTAATGAAACAACTCTAATATATTTTAAGGAAGGGGTTTATCTGGCCCAGTGTGTCTCCTTAGAGAGAACATGTTCTCTTTGTAGTGAATAAGGATGAATTAATGTGCATTTTTATTGATTTTTATGAACATAATGGGATAATAGTGAATAACAAGTATCCTCTCCCAATGACTCATGGTTTATTTGACCTACATCATGGTGATCAATTCTTTACTTAATATTGATCTGTGATTTGGTTATTATAATTAGTTGGTAAATAAACAAGATATTTCAATTACAACATTCAGATCAAGATATGGGCATTATGAATTTGTTGTTATGACATTCGTTTTGACTAATTCAACCACTGTATTTATATATCTCAAGAATATAATATTTAATGACTACCATGATAGTTTTTCCTACCTTTTTAGCTGATATTTAGAAATATATTAAAATTCAAAAGGATCATGAGGGTCATATTGGCCTTATTTTGAAAATTCAGAGGAATGATAGGATATTTGGGATGTTCAGAAAATGTAAATTTTGATAAGATATGTTGAATTGCTAGGGAATGTGGTTAATAATTATGGAAAGTTAGTTTACATTACTATGAAAAAATAGGAGGAGGATTGAACTCAAACAATAATAGTAATAGATAGTCATAGTTTCCTTGTTTTAGTATGATATTATAGGTGTTTTCTTAATAATGTTTCATGACATTATAACCCATTTTCAATGTTAACTCGAAATGGTCCCTTGTTTATATGAACACTAGTGCATCAATAATGTTTCGAAAAGATGAAGTAGATATTGGTTACTACACCTATGTAAACCCTACCCTCTTTCATAAACAATTTTTTTATTTTTATTCAGTCATCTCTAGAAGGGCCAGAGTGATTCCTCGTGTAAAATGAAAATAAGATATCTTATGCATATTGATAGTTGAATCCCTAAGTGAAGTGTTATACTAAGCATGAACTAGATCTATATGTGGTTGTTTTTGTCTAAAGATATGGAGACCAAATCTTAAAGGTTTTAAATGTGACATAGGCATAGACAACAAATTTTGGAAGTATATTTTCATCCAAATGGGATGAACAAGAGACCAATGATATGGTTGGAACTTATTAAAGACTACTATTGTTCAATTCATTGTTACCCTAATAGAGAAAATAATGTCACTGATGCATTATGTTGGAATGAACCAATTTTCTGTGAATGATGAGGATTACTAACGATCCTTTATTAAATGGGCTACTAAATATGGTCATGGTAATCATAAGTGAAGGGATATCCTGAAACATATTCCATATGATTTATCAACCATCATTATTAGATAATGACGTGAAATTAAAAATATAAGATCATTTGTTATAGTGAAGATAGAGGATGTGAAGAGTGGGATGTTTCCTAAATTGAATATTGATCAAAAGGGTGTACTGAAATTTCATAAAAGGTTTTTTGATCCATATATTTCAAAAATAAAGAAGAAGCTGATGGATGAAGGTCAATGGTCTTTATTCTCTATACTTCATCAATGAAATAAAATGTCTAGGGACAATCATTTTCATTATTTGTGAGAAAACATGAAAATGGATATTACTGACTATAATACCAAGTTCCTGGTGTGTCAGCATATGATGGAAGACTGAAAAATTCCTTAATGGGTCTTTTAACCACTACCTATATTAGCATGTATGTGGTACAATATCACTATAGAAATTATAATTGTTCTCCCATGAACATCTACTAGAAATAATAGGATATGGTTTATAGTGGATTATGTCCCCATGATTTACCATTTTATCTCTATATTAGAAGAATATATTGATCAACTATCCATGATTTATATAATGGATGTGACGAATTTACATGGAGTGTGAATTTTTATCATCTTTAATCATGGTCCCACATTCATATAAAAATTCTTGAATATTCATCAACATTTTATGTGTACCAAATTGAATTTCTGTATGACATGTCACCCCAAAGAGATGGAGAATATGAAAAGACTATTAAAATAGTTGAGGGAAGGCTGAGATAATGTTGAATGGAAATTATGGGTAGATGGGATCAACATATAACATAATTTCAATTCCATAACAACCAAAAAATCCATTCGATTATTCAAATGGAACCCTATGATGCTCTATATGGGAGGATACGTAGAACTCCAACTTGTTGGAATGAAGTTAGTAAGAGAATGATTCTTGGGATTTATCTTTTAAATGATATGATACAAAAGGTTCATGCCATACTGTAACACATTAAGGATTCTTAGAGTTGGTAGAAGAGTTGTAATAACAATCGTCAATGAAACATTGAGTTTGGGTTTGGAGACAAATTATTCCTTCAAATAACACTATGGAAAAATATTAATGTGGTTTGGGAAGAAATGTAATCATAGTCCAAGGTACATTGGACCCTATAAAACCCATGATATCATATGAGAAATGGCCTATCAAATTTCACTTTTTCCAAATCAAGCTAAGGTTTTTGTTTAATTATAAGTATATCTCTTGAGGAAGTACATAGTTCACCATCAACATGTACCTAATATATAGGTTTGGAAACTGGAACATGAAATATCTTATGAGGAGAAGACATGAAAGATCTTAGACTGTTGACACAAGGTTCTATTAAACAATACTACCCATCTCAACAATGAGTTGTACATGAAAAAATAAATATGAATAAGTAACATGTGAAATAGAGGAGACATTGAGGAAGAAGTACCCACACCTTTTTTCAACTGAGATCAAAATTTGACATTTCAGGACGATATTTTATATGGGTGGAAATGTAATAAACCAAATTAATCAACAATATCTATTTCCTAAAAAATGATTGTTACATTATATCATACATAATGAAACCATATCTTTTCAGAAAAGAAGTGAGTATAAAGGGAAATGTGACCATTTGGAATCAACCATTATATGACCTTTGGTCAATTATGACCATTTGGAACTATAATATTGATACAAATTTTAAGGATACAATTATTTTATATATGTAAAACATTACAATGGATAATTGGAAAGGAAATAATATTCTAAGGATTCAACGAGAATAATCATATTTTTAAGCCAATTTTTCAATGATTAAGTGGGAGGTATCATCATGAGGGTTCACCCTTGACCAAACCCATGTCGAGATTCAATAGGCGAATATTGAATTATATCACCTTCGAGTGAGGTTTATGTTATTGTGTATTACCACTAAGCCAATGTTAGCTGATGCACCCCTTAAAACAACCACCATCAAACACCTTACTTTTATGGGGGATTCTGGAGTAATAAGGGTTTATGTGTCCTGACCTTAGTGTGCATTTCATTTGATTAAATATAATAGTTATTCAATCATTTTTATTTTATGAATGTTTTTTCATAATTTAATTTAAATGAATGTTGATATATGGATTTTTTTGAAAGAAATTGTACATTTTAAAAAATAAATAATTATTCTAATAAACCAAGGTATAATGAATAATGTTTTTAATGAAATAGTATGATTAAAACAATATTTTTTTATTGATAGAGTTCTCATAGCATTTATAAGGTATACCATGTTTGTATGAAAAAAAATTGGGTATCTTGGAAAAAATATGGAGGTTGAGCAGGGAAGGGGTTATTAAAATCCCCAAAATTAATGATACCCTTGCATGCAGGAATGAAAAACTAGGTTGGTACGTGTTGGAATAATGTATGTTGTGGGGGAAGCCCATGAGTGACATCTATCTTGGGGATGGCTTTGTACCCAATAGAAAGTCTTCTTAACTATTGGAAGTGATTGCTGCTCAGTTTACCTCTCTCAACCCCCATATATGATGTAACGTTGGAGCTAGGGATATTTCTTTTGGCATGACAACTAGTGTGGTGAGCCCACCAGTTACCCAGGATTCCCTGTCATAGATATCTCGTCTAGGGAGGCCAGATCTTATCCATCATTCAGCAATGCTATTCTGGATATGAATGAGTTGGATTTTTTTCATCTCATTGAGATATCTGCATCCTATGATAAATATGTGTTCACTCTATATTCTTATCAATCACTCTCCACCAAATATTATTTTTGTTCTTTAACTTTATGCCTGAAGGGGATACATGTAATGATGTGTTATAGAACAGGTATATCCCCACTAAATATAATATTCTCTTTTAAAGAATTCATAAAAGAGTAATTTTCACTGATAAAAATAATAGATGTAGTGTGATAATGGATTCTAGATGCGTCTATTATAGGAGGAGGATGGAGTAAATGTTGGTTTATCTATTCATTGAGAATGGATGGACCCATGTGGTATGGACAGTTTTTTTATTTCATTATTGTTTCCAATCCAATCTTGGTGAAGCAGTCCTTCTTAGTTTGCTGGTTCCACAGCTTAGTAATGGAGGGTCTAGACTCGTCTTTCAATAAGGATGTTGGTGATTATGTAAGTCACATATTATGTGAAACCATAATGGGGTTGTTTCATATAATCATTTTAAAATCATTATAACCAAATCAATGCTTCTCGATATGTACTAAGCTCTCCCAAATTACAACGAGACCCCTACATTGCAGTGGCTCAACCTCACTCTTCGTGACATCCCATCCACTACATGTAATACCATCAGAAAATGGGTTAGGTGAAATCCTCATCCCCATGTTTTAAAGCTCAATAAAGAATGTTCATGCATTTCTATTGTCATCTGTGGTGGGGAGATTTTTTGCATCTATACCGGCTCTTTAATCCTGTCTTTTTCTACTCTGTTGGGGCATGGTACTGCGCTTTTGGCTAAAGCTAAGGCCATGATTTCAAGTATTTTCTTATGCCAACATAAATGTTTGGATCTTATGGAAGCTGATACTAATTCAATTATGGTTCACAATGATTTCCATGGTTATGGTGCTACTCCATGGTCGATTGAATACAATAACCACAAGTTTTATCATCTATTTAGCAACTACATCAAAGTGTCCCATACCTGGGATGAAGGTAATATGGAAGCAGCCTACCTGGAATTTCTTTTAATTCCAGTATTTAAGATATTTTTTTAACCACTTGCACATCTTGAAGCTTATGTGTATATATATTTGGAGAGATGATTCTCTTGGTCTTCATCATTTATGTCCCCTGTAGTTTGTTTTTCCTTGCCTACACATATAGGCCTTTCACTATTTCTTTTAGTTATTGAATAAAAATTTATATGGTGATGATTATCATATTTATAGTATTATAATAATAACATAAATATAATTTTTGAAATCATCATGCTGAAATTATGTTATGGAAAAGTTATGAGAATTTTCAAAAATACTTTTTTTTGTGAACAGGAAAAAAACAGTTTGAGTTTTTCAGTGTGTTGCCGACATCATAATTATGTCATAATTTTTTAACAAAAAAATACAATCAATATATGACTTATAATATGTAATTATTTTTTAATTTAAAGTACTGTAATATATTTTCATCAATTTTCTAATTTATAATTGACTTTCCAAATTTTAAAATGGAATCATTAGTTTTAAAAATATTATTCTGTGAAAATATTAATTTCACATTCCAAATTATGTAATATGACATTATTGATGACTCTTATGGATGAAAATAATTTAAAATGTGTACCAAATTTTCAATACTATGGGAATTCACATGGGTTTTTATTTTCCACTACCAATGTGTCCAAGGCATTTATTATTAAATTAATAAAAAACCCAAACTTTTCTTATAAATAACAAACCATTTTTAATTTCAATTATTTTAATATATTTTTTCTCCAAGAATATATGAATTTTTTCTATGATTGAATCTTTCCATCATGTACTCAGTCCCCCAAGTTCATGATCCTCATATTTTATGAACTACTCATTAAGGTAATGGAAATATCCACATCTCTATTCCATTCAAGTTCTCTCATTATGTGGTATTCCATTCAAATTTAAAAACTAAGTTATTATTTTTTATTTATTTTATCCCTTTATTATAATAAGATTATTTTACGAATTAAGGAACATTTCATCTTCCGTTTTATAAATTTATGAAACCAAATTTTATTCAGGTTATGCTGCCAAATTTACATCTCAAAATTTCACACTTCTCCGCTTGAAATTGTATTTTATTTTCATTATTGAATATTAAAAAATATTTATATAAGTAATTTATTCATCAATATTTAATAATGAAATATTTTATTATTTAATTTACATAAATAAAAACTCTATTCCCTTCACATGTTTTATAATTTACATAAAGTTATTTTCACTGATCACATTTTTAAAAGCTGTGATTTTTATATTAAACACATTTATTCTTTTCTCCATTGGTTATTTTTATTTTATTTTATTATGATACATGTGGATAAAATTAATAAATAAGTATTAAATGTGTACCTTGGTAATTGTTAAGTCATCGTATAGAAAACCCTTTGTTTTATGCTTATGAATGTATCATTCAAATTTTGTAGCCATATTTCAATGTTATGATTCACATTAATTTTATCATTAAATACCCTTTATTCCTCTAATAATCCCATTATTATTGTACTCTTGTTTTAATTGATTTCTCATAACTATAATATGTAAACTCTTTCTATGATATTCCCTTACTATACATTATGCTCAACCTTTTCATTGGTGCGTGTACCTAGGTTATGAGATGTTGTAAATGAAATAAAGATGAAATGATTAAGAATCCCTTCACACATCATAAAATAAATTTTTTTGTTTTCATGTTTTATGTACTTTTTTTCCATGAAACTAAACATTAAAAGACCATATGTTTTTTACAATTTAATGAAGAGTTTTTTTCTTAAAAAGGTGTGAATCAAAACATCCATCATGCAAGGGTTTGGGACTAGAACCAAGTAGGCATACGACTTACATGTTAGCGATTATCCTAAGGTAACCATATCCACACATACACATATTAAATCCCATATAATGATTAAATCTAAATCAACTAAAAAATCAAATCATTCATACATATTAATCCTATTACTAGAATACAATAACAATTACTGGAAGAAAAAGGGAATAATACATGACCAGAAAAAATAATATAAAAAAATCACTACTATCCTCATCAAATTTATAAAATTATTTTTTAGGAATCTTTGTTCCATGGGATTCAATTAACCAAAATTTTCCAATGGTGGAATGTGACCAGAAGGGTCCCAAACGTGGCCCACAAGGTAAGACATTCTGAGCGGTCCAGATTCGATCATCCTTCTCTACGCGGACAACAAATCGAGCCTCATAGTACAATTGAATTATTTAAACCTCTACTATATAGAAAACTCAATTTCACAAATTATCATATAATTTGGGGGAATTGACCTTTTTTCAATCAACTAGCCAAATAAATGGATAAGGAAGTCGTCCATGAATAATTATATAGTCCTTTAAGTACATGACATCTTCTGTAAAAATTGTGATGTATTTCCAATAAAACATTATGCACCCTAATTATATGATGTTAATAGAATATAGGATATTACTGTAGCTCTTGGGATGGTCTTCATAACATATATGGATTCATCCCCTTTCATGGAGTTCTAAACTTCTTTTGATCACCAAGGGCAGAACATGATACAAATCCCATGTTTCAGGTTTTTATTATTTTGAATGAAATTTTAAATTATAGGTTTTGTTGTTATTTTGCATCATAATAACTTCTTATTTAATTTATTCATGTACTAGTATATGATTCTCAACTCATAAGATCATGTTTTTGGGTACCCTTTAATGTGATAGTTCACGCGACACTCAACATTTCTTCTTCCCTCTATTAATTATATAGTTTTTTTGCTTCATATTGGTAAACATAACTCGCATAAACAATATAAAGGAAATGTAAATTTATTTCTTATTATAAAAAATAAATAACATCAAAACATTGGAAAAAATTAGAGTTATTCTAGTGTTTCCTTGGCGAGTTTTGATTTTGAAGAGGTACAAAAATCAACAACTCATCGATAATAATCAGTGGATAATTTTGTGTTTCTATATGAACCCTATGAGGTATCCTAGTATATACTCACTATCATTTTTTATCATGGTCTTAAAAATGATGGATTAAAATATCTATAACGTTTCTCTTAAAGTGATAAAGGATGAGCATCATGATATTTTACCTGGATAATCATGCATTATTAATTCTATTCATTTATTCTTTGTTTTATCACTTATTTCTATTGGATTCATAATTCATCAAACACAATGATTTAAAAAATACTATTCCAATTATATTTTCATAATCAAAACATATTTCTAAATTAATGATCTATGAATCTTCCAAGATATGGCCAAGGATCATGATATACTGTAGAAATTTTGGTAAAACAAAAAAACTAATTGAATGTTGTATATAACATGATCAAATTTTTTCATAGTTTCTACAAATCCAAGATAATTTTTTCATTTTAATTATTTATTTTTTTTTTTATTACTCCATTAAATATCCCACCATTCCTTTTAATTATTTCTATTTTTTTAGATGATTGTTTTTTATGTTCCTTCTTCTCTCTATATTCCAGTCTCTCTATCTAATTATATTGCATACCATACTATATTATTTTGACCATTAATTATTATTATTTTATATTATTTTATAAATCCTAATATGTAATAAAAACATCACCACATTGTTTCATGAACTGATCAGGAAAAAAATATTTTTTGAAATAAAAAAAATAAAAAAAATCATTCAATAATTATATAATATAAATGTGGAAAATATGCTAACCTTATTGAGTCCAGCTTTGATACCCAATAATCCTTAAACTAATCATAAATGGAATCAAATCAATCTCTATTAAACACTGCTGCCAATAACCGAACCTTAAAAGAATTTACCACCCCGAATGTGGAGTACCAACCTGTGTATATCCAATATCGTGTGGAAGAAGGAAAATTTGAGTTGCGGTAGAGCCTCATCCACATCATTCCTAAATTCCATAGTATTGTAGATAAAGACCCTGACAAACATATTAATGAGTTTCACATAGTTTGATCCACTATAAAACCCAAAAATACATCTGAATATATCATTATATTTAGGGCATCACCTTTCTCCCTTAATGGAGTATCCAAAGATTGGATTTACTATCTACCTATCACATTTGGATGATGTAATGTCCTTAAATGACTCTTTATATGGAAGCTCTTCCATTACACCAAAACTGCATCAAGTAAGAAATAAATCATTGGAATTAGGCAATCACAATTAGAGACCCTTCATGAATATTGGGAGAGATTCAATATTTTTTGTTTATGTTTCCACCACCACAAAATTGTTGAATAATTTAAAATTCAATACTTATATGAGGGACTTGCCTCCATGGATCATGAAAATATATATTCTACTTTTTTAGTTCCTTATTTGGTTAAACCACTTCTCCCACACACAAAATGATAGCCAACATGGATCAAAATGCACAAACAAATTTCAACATTAAATATTTCTCACACTCGAGGAGTTCATGATGTATTTAATTCATCACTAGACCAAAACGTAGATAGTAAAAATGACGATATTCATACCCTTATAATAAAATTAGCTCAATGCCAATGAAATTAACTCTTCACCTATTTGAATGCATTGAGGTACTTCATCAAATAACTCTCATTTTCCTAAACAATATCGGAAACATATGGATTTATCCCAGTCATGTTTAGGAGTATTCTATGGGTGTCCTTTTTATTAATCACCACCCTTCATGAAAGAAAATTTCAAGACAAATCCAAACCCTTGGAGGTAATCGTAGCCACATTATCGATAACTTGGAATGTCAATCTATCATAAATATAACTAGTTTTAATGATTCCATTGTAAGCGAACATATTATCCTTCAACATATCGAAAAAATCCACCACAAATGAAATTTTAACCAAGCCCTGAGGTCATTGTAATGAAAATGGAATCCATGAATCTAATGTTACAGTAGACCACACAATCTTCTATTCAGGACCTACGAACTCAATTTGGAAAATTTGAAAACACCATCAGTGAAAATATACATAATATCGATATAAATTTATTTTATTTAAATTTATTTTAGGTCAAAATAGATACATAATATCGATATAAGTTCAATTTAAATCCTTGGAGTCAGTTTATAATAATACTAGATATATAAATTTTTTATTGATCTTTTCAAAGTCTTTAACCCACCTATTAAGAGAATTTGAAAATTCACATAAAACATAATTGTACCACTTCTGTGAGTGGAATTTAAAAAATAAGAGAGGCATGTTTTATATTAGTAAAAAAAATGGTTCATTAAGATGAAAATAATTTTTGGCGAATAGTAACATTTTTCTTTTATTTACCCCGGTTAAAAGTAAATAGGGTATTTAAGGGTAAAAATGATATTATTATTACAATAACACATGTCCTAATTCTATTGGATAAGTATAATTCGACCAAAAAAACATCAGGAATAAAATATGAACCTCTTTGGTTCACATGGATTAGATTAGGACACTTTTTATTATTTTATTTAAAGAAGAGTTAAAAGTGTTAAAATCAATGTTTAATAACTAAAACATATTTAATATAGGGTTATACATAAGATAAATTCAACTATAAATATTCAGTAGAAATATAGAAAGATTTCCTACATAATTTTTTTATTTATATTTTTTAGACATTAAATAATTTTATTTATTTATGACGTAATGATGATGCAATAATTACCGAATTATTGAAATATTAAAATAATTGATATTATCAATATCCAAATAAATTTAATTTGAGACTATTTATGAATTACAATAAATTTTTAAGTAAATATGACATATTAGGGCTGCTTAGATGAATTCTTTCGAAGTAATAATGTTGTTTTGAATTAAGCAAAAACAAAATACCAAATAGTGTCAAAATTGACATAAAAGTGATATTAAAACAAATATTATATTATTAATTGATATTATATTAATAAAAATATAAGGTTTGGCCAAAATACTTATATATATATATATGGGAATGTGTATCATTAATGAACCATGTGGGGTTCTCTAGGATGTGAATTGTACATTTATTAAGTATTTAATTTAAAAAAACAAAGAGACATGGTAAATGCCAAACTATTTACCTAAGAGTTAAATCTAAACGATAAAGTTAATATAGTGACCCAAACATGTCTATAACCTATTGTATGAGTGGTTTTCAACCCATTCTCACTTTATCCTTTAAATAATCTATTTTTTATCCATTAGAAACAGAAAATGAGTTTATTATAAAATAATATTTCGAGCTTTTCCTAAGGTGCCCCACACCCCTCTTATAAAAGGGAACTCCCCCTTCTCTCTAATTCACACCTTCAAAGCCATTTGGATCAGCCAACACCTGCACAAATACCCTATAAACGTTCATCCTTTAATCCTACAGGCCTTCCTTTAGTCCTAAATCCATCTTATGGAGCCCTTTTGATCAAATCAAAAGAAAGAACCCGGAGAAAAGGTAAAATATTTATCACCTCTTTCAAGTTCCTTTCTTGATCCATTTCGTCATTCATTGTTGTTTCTATTATAAAATAATAACTCTAGTATCTTCTATATACTGTGATATTATTATAAATATGGTACAACCATATTCATTATTCTATCCATCCTTTTAATGTCATGTCACCATACATGCGTACATACGGCTTACCGTATCCACGTCATGGTGTAATTGTTATTTAAAACATTATTATTAGGATGGGTATAATAAGGATGTTTATTTGATGTAAATAATTAATATAAAATGATAATGATTATGTATATAAGATATAAAATCTATTTATATATTATTTTATTATCAAAATAATGATATTGTCACTCGTGCGTACGTACGGATTACCGTCTCCACGAACGCGATGAGATTCAGTCCCCATCTTATCCATTCATGACTAATTTTCATTATAGGATTAAAAATAACATTTAAAGTCTTAATATCATTTTGAATATGAATAATATACAACCTATCCATAACATACATTACTTACATAACAAATCATATAAATGAAAACAAATCAGTTAACACCCAGAACGACGATAATACTAACATATTATTAACAAATCAATGTTAATAGTTCATATATGATATAATATTAATGTATATTATTCTTGTATAATTTAATAACAATTTGTTCACCATTATACAAGTGGTAAATCTACCCTCGACCAAGGAAAATTACAATGTAAGGCTTAATTATACAATATATTCATTATCCGAGGTTTTTTATATGTAATTATCTACAGGGGCCTCTTTATCATCCACATCCATGTTTCATAAAAATAAATTTCAAAACATTTTGTAGAATATGGAGTAAATTCATTTATACCCTTGTTTTACATTTATAAGATGTTTATAAAGGAATGTTTCTATCGTTTTCCAAACAAGGTACTTTTTGACCTTTTCGACAAAATTAAGGTATGAATGTTTATTTAACTTATACGGTGGGTGCGGCTATCTTCCACCATTATAAAATCTTCGAATATTCCCTTAAAAGATTATAAGAATATTGTCAAATATAAATGTTTTCTTTTATAATTACGTAACCGTTAAATTATTTCAATATATAAAGATATATTTCTTTAAAAAGGTTTTGATGTCATCTATGTCAACATCCTTTGATGGATTTTAAGTTTGTTTGAACATGATTTATTATGATACAAAACTTCCATATTGTATTAATGTTTTTGTGATATGTTTGACTGTGGATTTTTTATTTCATACCATTCATGGTTACTAAATATTTTATTGAAATTTTGTATGCTAGTTTTAATATGAGTGTTTATGTTATGTTTAAACCTATTCATATGAGGAACGTATTGGACATAGTAAGTGAAGGGTGGAGCCCACTATAGCTTCTCAATGCATCAGTAGGTCTCATGAGACAAAATAGTGTCTTGGAACAAGGCCTTGAAAAAATCTTATTTGTAGTCTTGGCACAAGGCCTTGACTGTGAGGTTATGAAAGTCTATAATTATGCATTCCATCATTATGAAAGTGGCTATTAATATTTCATGTGATTACTTGACTAGTAGAATATCAATTTGAGTAAGTAAATGGAATTATTTTGATATATATTTTCCATATAATGATGAATTTTATGTTGCAAAGTCTTTTGTTCTAGTTTTATACATTTACTTAAATTTTTATTCATATTTATGAAGGATTCCACTATATTATTATCCTTAATGAGCATCTGAGCTAACCCCTTTCTATTTTTTATTTTTCCAGGATGCAAATAAGTATATTATGAATGACCTTCCGGGATAGTCTATGGGATCTCAGTGTTTTCTATGTAATCAATGTTGTTGTAGTTTTCCATTTCATGATGAATTGTAAACCTTATGAATGTATCTTGCACTTCCAAGTCTACTAAAATAATCGGTCTTTCGAGATTTGATCTTTTGCGATCATTCCAATGTTATGTAATAATGCACCAACTTGGGGTAACTAGGGTTGGGGAATTACAGTGTGTATTATAGAATGTTTAGTAAAAACTATGGAATCTAGATTTAGATAAAATCGGATTAGAGCACATTACCCTAATATATACATTGAAGATTAGTATAGAAGAACTTTCTAGAATTTTGGTATTGTAGAGATTTTTTGAGTGTTCCATGCAATAAATGAATTTATGGATACAATTAGGTAAAGGTGGTTCAGGTACAGATATAACTAAGGGGAAAACCCAAAAAAACCGCTTTGAGCTAGACTGGAACGAGAACAGGTGCACAACAACAGGCCTTACTGCACTCTTGGTTACAACACTCACGGGGGATATTATTAGGATTCTTTAAATTTTCATTACAAACCATTATGAAGTTTTTATGAGTATATACATCCTAAAAGAAATATTTTTTTTATGAATATGGATTATATCCATAAACTGTTCAATTTATGTTAAGTGTTTTACAAGTTTGGAATTTTGTATTTCGATTCATAAAATAATCTAGTTTATTCCATTGTTTATAAATGGTTCCAGGTGTAAAATAATGGAAACAGTATCAATGCACACACTCCATATAGGGATTAACCTCCTAATCAATATATTTATAGTGGAGTTGGTGATACAACTGGTGCTAATCAATTTTCACTATATTGTGACAACTCACTCATGTTTTGAATAATAATCTTACCCGTATGGGGAACCATGATTAGATGCATGGTGGATCAATGTTAGACACTCTTCATGATGAAACAACCACCAAAATTCAACCGGGGTATAAATCCATTAGTGGTTGAGCAATGGATAAATACGTTAGAGAAAATATTCCATGCCTTGAGGAGTAGCGAAAGAGAAAATGTTGTCATGGAAGTTTACCGCCTCACTATAGAAGCTGCGAAATGGTGATTATCGATCCAAAACACAGTTGAAGATGATCAAGTATCAAATATGGAATGGAAGGAGTTTAAAGAAATATTATTAGAAAAATACTTTTCTCATGACCATCGAGCGGATATGGAAAGACAATTTTTGAGTCTGAGGAAAAAGGAGGATGTGACGGTCGCAAAGTATGAAGTTAACTTTACAAGGATAGTGAGGCATGCTGCAGATTATATACATAACCCAAGAAATAATATTGATTGTTTCTTTGATGGGTTAAAACCATATCTTCATCAAGAGTTAGTATCAAAATCCTTACCATCATACGAACAAATTCTCAAGTGTGATATCAAGACAAAAAAGGATTTCTCTAAGTCTAATGACATTAAAGAAAATCAAGAGAAGAAGAGATTTGGTGAACATAATGGATATGGAAATAAGGGGAATAAGGGAAAAGTTGAATATCCATCCTGCAGTAAATGTGGGAAGAAACACCATGGTACTTGCCTGAAGGGAATGCGAGTCTATTACATGTTTGGTGAAAAAGGGCACTAATCTCATGCTTGTTTGGTGAAGAAAGAGGTTTCGATGTTGAATGCTAAAATTGTAGAGAAAGGGGGAATAATGCGAATAAATTTTCTAAGCCTCAGGGGAACATACCACAGAAAAGGACAAGGGTTCAAGGCCACACTTATGTTATAACTACTGCTGAGGTTGAAGCTCTGAAAGATGTAGTGGCAGGTAATTTAATGGTTTCCTCAAGTTTAGCCAATGCTTTATTTGATTCTGGATCATTGCATTATTTCATATCATCCCTGTTTTCTAAGAAAATTAGATATTTTCAATTTGATTTAACAAGGGTGATGTTAGTCAAAACTTCTATGGGAAGTATCATTGCAACAATGTTTTGTAAATCGGTTCCCATTAGAGCATATAAATGATCATTATCTACTGATCTCATCATAATAACAATGATTTAATTTGATATAATCCTAAGTATGAATTGGCTTTCGTACCATGATGTGATGATTTATTGTATGAAGAAGGAGGTTACTATTTTTTATAATGATGATACAGAACACCTCATCTTTAGAACAGAATCGTCACCACCTAATTTTTATTTAGATCCACCACCAGTAGCTCAACAAAATTCATTTTTTGGGGAGGAATAGAATGAAATAACTATGGGTGAGGAAAATAATTTTCAAATATAAGATATACCTATTCTGAAAGAATGTGTTGATGTGTTTCCAAGAAGATTAACCTAGACATCCACCTGAAAGAGAAATTGAGTTTTCCATTGATTTAATTCCTAGATCAAGGACCATATTGAAGAACCCTTATAGAATGGCCATTATGGAATTAGTGGAACTAAAGAAACAAATATAGGTATTGAGTAATTGGGGATTTATTCATCCTAGTGTTTCTCCATGGGGATCCCCTGTCCTTTTTGTTAGGAAGAAATTTGAATCTATGAGGTTGTGCATTGACTATAGGGAGGCCATTGCTAAAACAATAAAGAACAACTATATCCTAACTCGTATTGATGATTTATTCGACCAATTGCATAGAGATAAATAATTATCAAAGATTAACATTCGATCTGGATACCATCAGTTGTGCGTGAAGAAGGAAAACATTCTGAAGATAGCATTTCAAACCAGGTACAGGCATTACGAAATTACAATAATGCCTTTTGGAATGACTAATGCACTCTATGTCTTCATCGATCTATGGAACAGAGTTTTAAATGAATATCTCGATGATTGTTTGTTGGTATTTATAGGTTATATCTTGGTATACTCCAAAATCTACGAAGATCATGAAAATCACGTGCGTATTATCTTGAAGACTCATATAAGAAATGAATTATATGGTATGTTTAGGAAGTGTGAATTCTGTCTTCAGGAGATTTCTTTTCATGGATATTTTACCTATAAGGACGGAAATTTTGTTCATCCTTCAAATATCAAGGCAATCCAAGAATGTCCAACACCGACGAGTATAACTGAGGTACGTAGTTTTATTGGTTTAGCGGGTTATTATCGACGTTTCATCCAGAATGTTTCCCGGTTGGCTAACCCATTAATAAAGATCACATGAAAAGGGGTTAAATTTGTTAGTAAAAAATATTTTGAAGAATGTTTTGAATAATTTAATAAACGATTAGTCAATGATCTTATCTTGACTCTACCTTTGGGGAATTATGGGTTTTTTATTTATAGTGATGCATCGAAGAAATGACTTGGTTGTGTCCTTATGCAGAATGATATATTTAATGCCTATGCATCACGACAGCTGAAAATTCAAGAACAAAACTATCCTACTCAGGATCTTGAGTTAGTAGTTGTAATCTTTGCTATTATGATTTTGAGACACTATCTCTATGGTGAAAATGTGAGATTTGTACTAATCAAAAGTGTTTGAAGTATATTTTCTCACAGAAAGAAGTCAATATGAGGCAAAAGAGATGGCTTTAACTACTCAAGGAATATGATTTCACGATACACTACCACCCAGGGATGGAAAATCAGGTGAAAAATTCTTTGAGCCAAAAAGATCATTGAGTTTTTAACAAGATGAGAGTTGAAAAGGATCCTATATACAGAGATCTCATAAATATGGATATGGGAATCACCATGGAAGGTGAAACATGAATACTTTTTTAGATGGTTTCCAAACCATCTTTACTAGAAAGGATAAAGAGTTCTCAGACCACGAGGAAGAGTTTCAAAAGAAGAATAAAGTTGTGAATGATGGGAGATTGAGTGACATTGTCTATGAAGATGAAATTTTGAAATTTGAGAAGAGATATTTTGTTCCCGATATACCTAATCTAAAAAGGGAATTTTAGCATGATGCTCATAGTTCCAATTTCTCTATACACCCTGGGAGCACCAAAATGTATATATATTTGAAGGATCACTTTTTGGGGGACAACATGAAGGGGGGGAATTTTGATTTTGTGTCAAGATGTATGGTTTGTCAACAAGTGAAAGCTGGAAGGCAACAGCTTGCAAGATTCGTGCAACGCCATCCCACACCTGAGTGAAAATGGGACAATATTAAGATGGAATTTTTCATGGGACAACCAAAGAATCCTTGATGAAACGATGCAATATGGGTCATTGTTGACCTTCTTAACAAGTCAGTACGTTTTATTGCTATAAGGGAAGATTTACCACTTGAAGATTTAGCTGGACTATATATTAATGAAGTTGTAAGACTTCATGGAGTACCACTATCGATTGTTTCTGATCATTATCCCCATTTGACATCATGATTCTAGAAAAGTCTTCAGAAAGGCCTGGATACTGAACTTCGTTTGAGCACTGCCTACCACCCGAAAACTGATGGACAATCAGAAAGTACTATTAAAACCTTAGAAGACATGTTGAGATCATGATAACATGACTTTCAATGTATGTGGGATCAATATTTACCTTTGGTATAATTTTTCTATAACAATAGCCTCCATTCACATATTTAGATGGCATCATATGAAGTGTTATACAGAAAGAGATGTTGCACACCAATCTGTTGGGATGATTTTGGCGAAAGAAAACTCGTAGGCCCAGAACATGTTGAGGAAACGATTGAAAATGTGAAGGTAATCCAAAAACATATCAAATTAGCTCAAAGTAGGTAGAATTGCTTTGCTAATAACTGATGGAAGGACTTGGAATTTCAGGTTTGATATCATGTTTTCTTGAAGGAATCTCCATGGAAGGGTGTTATATGATTTGGTCAAAATGGGAAATTGATTCCCATGTACATCATACCATTCGAAATTCTAGAATGAATTGGGGTTGTAGCTTACCGTAGGCAATGCCGCAAAGACTCACCAAAGTTCAGTATTTGTTCCAAATGTCACTGTTGAGGAAATACATGCCTGACCCACCACATGTACTCACCTATGGAGAATTATAACTGGAACCTGATATTTCTTATTGCAAAGATCCTATCAAGGTTCTTGATACAAGATAACAAGTGTTTAGAAACCAGATGACTCATCTTGTAAAAGTTATATGGAGAAACCATTAGATGGAAGAGGCATTGTGGGAACCTGAAGGAACTTATGATGAAAAACCACCCGAGTCTTTTTATGCAGAAATATTTTAAAAGTTTCGTGGATGAAATTATTTGAAGGAGGGGAGAATGTAACACCCAATATTCCATGGTACACTTCTCTTTGAATAATACAGTAGCATGTGTTGTATGCAACTTTCAGTTCTAACACACCACAACCAATCAAACTAGCCATTATGAATAGTAATACACAATTTTTGAAATTTTAAAAATTTTATCTTTCAAAATGAATTTCATTTTTGGAATCGGAATATCAAAATTACATATGGGTGATTTTTTAGTATTTTTTCTAAAACATTCAATTTTTGATGAATAGTGAAAACACTGAGTTATTGTTTCAAACCAAATTTTTATTTAAATAATTATTACTTTTAATTTATTTTAGTTAAAAATAGAAACATAATACCAATATAAGTTAAATTTAATTCATTATAGTCAGTTTATCATAATATTAGATATATCAAAAGTTTTTAGAACTTTTCACCATCTTTTACCCCCCTCCTACGAGAATTTTCAAATTCATATAAAACAAAATTTTACCGATTTAGTGAGTAGAATTTCAAAAATCTGAGAGAAAAAGTTGATATCAGTTATAACAATGTGATTCCATAAGAAGAAAATAATTTTTGGTGAATAGTAACTTTTTACTTTTATTTACCACGGTTAAAAGTAAATAGGGTATTTAAGGGTAAAATGATATTATTATTACCCTAAAACATGTTCTAATTATATTGGATAAGTATAATTCGAAAAGAAACAACCTTATGAATAAAATATGAACCTCTTTGGTCAACATGTATTAGATTAGGACACTTATTATTATTTAATTTAAAAAAGTGTTAAAAGATTTAAAATCAATGTTTATTAACTAAAACATTTTTAATATAGTGTTATACATAAGATAAATTTGACTATAAATATTAATTAGAAATATATAAGTATTTCCTACATAATTGTATTTTATTTATATTTTTTATACAATAAATAATTTAATTTATTTATGACACAATGATGATGTAGTAATTACCTAATTAATGAAATATTAAAATAATTGATACTATAAATATCCAAATAAATGTAATTTCAGACTTCTTGTGAATTAAAATAATTTTCTAGGTTAATATGACATATAAGGGGTTTTTATATGAATTTTAATCGAAGTAATAATGCTGTTATGAATTTATAAAAAAAATTACCAAATAGTGTCAAAATTGACATAAAAGAATTTTTCAAACAAATATTACTTTATTAATTAATATTCTATTTTTAAAAATCTTAGGTTCGAGAAAAAAGATTTATATAATGATAGCTATATAATTAATGAACCACATGGTGTTCTCTTGGAATTATATAGTATGTTTATTAAGAATATAATATAAAAATACAAAGAGACATGGTAAATGTCAATCTATTTAACTAAGAGTTAAATCTAAGAGATAAAGTTAATATAGTGTCACAAAACAATCTAAAACCTATTGGTAGAGTTCTTTTCGACCCATACCCACCTTAGTCTTTAAATAATCTATTTTGGAACCATTATAAACCAAAAAATATTTTATTATAAAATAATATTACTAACTTTTTCTAAGGTGCCCCTCACCCCTCTTATAAAAGGGAACTCCCCCTTCTCTCTAATTCACACCTTCAAAGCCATTTGGATCTTCCAAACCCTGCCCAAATACCCTCTAAAATGTACTCCCTTTATTTTATAGGCCTTATGTTGGTTATAAATCCATATTAAAGATCCCTTTTCATCAAATCAAAAGGAAGAACCTCAAGAAGAGGTAAAATGTTTTCTCACCTCTTTCAAGTTCCTTTCTTTTTCCACTTCCTCTTTCTTTGTTGTTTCGATTATAAAATTATACCTCTAGTGTCATCTATATTCTTTGATATTATTATTAATATGTTACAACCATATTCATTATTCTATCCATCATTTGAATGAAATTTTACCATAAATGCATATGTACGGCTTACCGTTACCACGTCGTGGTGTAATCGTTATTTAATAAATTATTATTAGGATGGGTATAATAATGATGTTTAATTGATTTAAATAATAAATATAACATGATAATTAGTCTTTACATATGATATAACTTCCAATTATGACATATTTTAATATCAAAAGAATGAAATTGTTGCTCGTGCCTACGTACGGACTACCGTCTCCACGAACGCGATGAGATTCATTCCCCATCGTATCAATTCAAGAGTAATTTTCATTAGATGATTACAAATAATGATTAAAGACTTAATATAATTATTAATATGAATAAAATACATCCTATATATATCAAACATAACTTCTGTGACAAATCACATAAAAGAAAACGAATCAGTTAACACCTAGAACGATGATAATACTAAGATATTATTAACAATGCAATGTTAAATGATCATATATGATATCATATTAATGTATACTATTCATGAATAATTTAATAAAAATTATTTAACTATTATATAAGAGGTTAACATACCCTTGACCAAGGAAAAGTAGAAGGTAAGGGTTAATTCTACAATCTCTTCATTATTTGAGGCTATTTATACGTAATTACATACTAGTACCTCTTTATCATCCACATCCATGTTTCTTAAAAATGTATTTCAAAAAATTCTATAGACTATGGTTTAAAGTCATTTATACACTTTTATGAATTTTATAAGATGTTTATAAAGGAATCTTTCCGTCTTTTTCCAAAAAAAAATTACTTTTTGACCTTTTCGCCAAAATTAAGGTAACATTGTTTTTTTAACTTATATGGTGAGTGCAACTCTCTTTCGCCGTTATAACATCGTCGAATATTCCCTTTAAAGATTATAATAATATTTTCAAATATAAAGGTTTTATTTTATAATTATGTGACCGTTAAATTATTTCTAAATAGAAAGAGATATTTCTTGAAAAAGGTTTTTATTTCATCAATGTCAACATACTTTGATGGATTTTATGTTTGTTTGAAGTTGATTTAGTATGATACAAAACTTCCATATTTTATTGATGTTTTTGTGATATGATTTACTATGATGGTTTTATTTCATACCAATAATGGTTTATGGATAATGTATTTAGAGTTCGTATGCTAGTTTTAATACTAATGTTTATGAAATGTTTAATCCTTTTTATATGAGGAATGCATTGGACTTAGTATGTGACGGGTGGAGCCCGCTATACCTTCTCAATGCATCAGTATGTCTAATGAGAAAAAGTAGTGTCTTGTTACATGTCCTTGAAAAAATATTAGTTGTAAACTTGGAACAAGAACTTGACTATGTGATTATGAAAGTATGGCATTATTAATTCCATCATTATAAAAGTGGCTATTGATATTGCATGTGATTATTGAACAAGTATAATATCCATGTGATTAAGTAAATGGAATTATTTTCATTTGTATTTTACATATTATGATGATGTTTATGTTGAAAAGGCTATTGTTTTAGAATTATACATTGCCTTAAATGTTTAGGCTTATTTATGAAAGCTTTCGTTATATTGTTATCCTTACTGAGCATCTGAGCTCAACCCATTCTGTGTTTTATTTTTTTCGGTATGCGAAAAAGTATATTATAAATGACCAACATGGATAGTCTATGGGATCTCAGTGTTGTCTATGGAAACAATGTTGTTGTACTTTTCCATTTCATGATGTAATGCAAACCTGATGAATGTATATAGCACTTCCAGGGATACTAAAATAATCGGTCTTTCAAAACATGATATTTTGTGATCATGCCAATGTTATGTAATACTACACCGAATCTGGGTAACTAGGTTCAAGGAATTACATGGATAGTAGATTATATTCATGGGGTTGGACCATTTTTATTCACTATATACTTTAAGATTATGAGGCTAAGCCTTTAAGGTAAGATCAACACAGTTTTAATCCCACTCTCTATGAGGAGGTATAATTAGAAGTCAACAAATTACCTACATCTAGGATTAATTATCCTATATCAGATATTAAATGGGTTTTAATAGAGGATGTTGTGCCTAAAATAAGGTATAACAATTGTTTCTAAATAATATAATTAATTTGTTCTAACACACGATTAAAATAGTTGTAAATTCTGTATTGACTACCGTTAATGAAATCATTACATGCGAAAGGACCACTATCCTCAACATTTCATTGACAAAATTTTCTAAATACTGGGTGGTAAGTCTCATTATGGTATCCTTGATATCTATTTGAATTAATTTCAATTCCATATTGTCCTTTAGGATCAATAATATACCATATTTACCCATTCCTTCAACACATTTTCATATAAGAGGATGCATTTTAGAATTTCCAATGCTTCTAGTACTTTTCAGTGATAGGTATTGAGTACATTTTTTGAGTACCTTGTGAATTATATGGATTTGTTTATGGATGATTTTAAATATTATGGCTCTTCCTTTGGAGTATTTATAAGACACCAAGTATCTATCCTCCACCATTTAATTGAAAAATATAACATATTAACTTAATATAATTTCATTTTCAGGTTTGGGTAGGGTATAGTTCTTAAGAATTTTATTTCAAAAGAGGTAATTCAAGTGGCTAAATAAAAAATAAAATTAATTTATACCCTCCAATATCCAATATATGTTCATGGGGTGTGATATTTTTTGGTTTATGATGGTGTTTACCACTGATTATTTAAATAAATTAGAAAGATCACACTTCCATTTTCAAGATTGCTCAAAAGGATTCTGATTTTTAAAAATATTATGATGATGCTTTAAATTCTCTAAAAAAAGTGTTACATAACCACATATCATTCAACCTCTATGGTGGGATCTCCCCTTAGAACTAATTTTTGATTCCTATAACTTGTTTTATGGGGTTGTTTTATCCCAATGGTTTGAGAAGTATCATTATGTCATTATGTATACCTCATGTACCCTTGAACATGCCTACGTAAACAACTAAAACATTGAAAATGAACTCCTTTCTATTATATTGACACTATAACATTTCCATTAATATCTTCTAGGGTCAATGGAAATTTTGTATTCTGACCATACCACCCATTTTTTTCTCCATAAGAAATCGAAATAAAATCCCCACCTCATATAGTGGATCTCATCCTCCAAGAGTATGACCATGAGATTAATTATAATAGTGGAGTGGAAAATGTTTTACATAACCAAAATAGTTGAATTTTTCCATCACTAGAGAACCATGTTGAATATTCCTTCCATTGGAGAGTTAACTCTTCATGATAACCTTTTTGATGTTGTGGAACTAACACCATCATATGCAGACATTATTAATTTTTTCGGGATTTCTAGTGTCCCCACTGATTTTATCACTTCAAAATATTAGATATATAATCATGGTTATCAATGGTATGTCTGGGATGAACCATTTTTGTGTAAATTTTGTAGAGACTGTGTTGTTTTCTATTGTGTCCCTAACCATGATTTCACCACAATTTGGAGTTTTTTCCACACGGTATCTTCTTGGGCCTCTATTGTCTCTCAACATACAGCTCCGAAGGTCCTTGGTTCATGAATTTAATTTCCAAAGTTATATAATGATTCCCATATTTTTTATGTAATGTATTGAACTTCATTTCATATGCAATATCTCTATGATGAATTAAATTATCCAACAACCAATGTAATTTTTTGAAATCTTTGATGAACTGGGAATTTACATCATTTGACATTCTCTTAATTTATTTGTATTTATTTAAATATTACTAAATATTGACTGTGTCCCTAAATTGGTTGTTGAAAAGGTTAGTCAGACTGATAAATCTTGAGTTGTTTTTAATTTTTTTAGTTCCCGGATGTTCAGTCAGTTTGGTTTCCCAATATTCATCATTAGTGATCCTGGTTCACATTTAATTAAACACATAATTAAAAACATCCTTCATAAGAATGGGGTTTTTTATAAATTATCCACTTCATATCACCCACAAACTACCAGAAAATATGTAATATCAAATTGGAATGTTAATTGGATCTTTGATAAAATTATACAACCAAATATGAATTATTTTAGTTTGCACATGTATGATACCCTTTGAAAATACCGTATAGCTTTTCAAACCCTCCTCATAATGCCACCATTTTGGATTGTGTTTAGTACAGATTTTCACCTCATAGTTCATGTATAACATTGTTTATGATTAGATGATTAAAAATGTAATATCAATCATTCATTTTAAGGTGATAATTGGATGAAATAGATTCATGTGTTGGAAAAAATTCCAAGTGATTTAAATGAGAACCATAATATCAATAAAGGGATAACATAGGCTATCCATAATGTAATGATTCATCAATATAAGTTCTATATTGGTGAGAAGGTCCTCATGTAAAATTCATGGCTAAATCTCCACCTAGTTATTCTTTGATCTCATTGTATAGGCCCTTATAAGGTTAAAAATCTCTATCCTTTTTGTGATACATAGGTTTATCATGAGAATAGTGGATGATGGTTTACTATCAATGGATAGAGTCTCAATCATTTCTATACGGATTTCACAATGCATTTGGTGAAGGAAATTCAGATGATGGATTCCACATATGGTACCACTTAGCAGGTTGACCCTTCTCTAATCATTTATTAATTTATCTATTTATTTAAACATCATTAGTTGAGAGTAATGTGATTTTTAGGAGCGGGGGAGGGTGAATTTTCATAGTTAGAATTAGAAAAAAATTTAAAAATTCCTAAAAAACAAACAAATAAAAATGTTTTATCATTTTTTTTAATTTTTTTTGTTTTTAGATAAATATTAATATACAAAATAATATACAAAATCACTTTTCCTTAATTAGTGAATAGTATGGAAAATTATATTGTTTTTTCAATATTTTCAAAAGAAAATTGATATGGAATATTTTTCTAGAATATGTATTTTCATATCATTAATAAGATATTAATTTATTTTTGAAACTCATGAATCCTTAACATTGTCTTAAATTTCAAATCCCTTGAACAAGATACATTTAAAAACCATACTACATATTCTATCTTTTTATCACTTCATTAAGAATATTAGGTCATTTAGAGAAATTAAATCATGAATTTATTTAGTTTTAATCCACAAGAATCATGTATTCTATATTCATGATAGAGGAAATCATTCATTGAAAATTCCATTACATATTTAACCACTATATTTAGACAACATGACATTTTACCCTTGTTAAGAATTAAATACCATGAAATTCATATTAGGTATCCACATTTACTACTAATTAATCCCAACCAGTACATATCTAGTGTAAATTAGTGTTTTATTTTTATCATGTTTAGAGGAGAGTGGTTTTCCATGGGAATTCGTGGGAATGAATCATTGTTATGAGGTGATATGAAGGGTTCCTACATTGTTTTTGAGAATTTGGTTCACAGTACATATTAAATAATTGTTTCAAACATGATAATATATTTATCTAAAATAAAAATTGTAAAAAAATATAAAAAACTATATATTGAATAATTAGAAAAAATTTATAAGAAATGGATAATAGAAGAAGTTTACTAATTACTATTCACTGATTGGAGATGATCCAAATAAAATGGACAATATGGATAGTTATTAGAAAGTGATATAATTTTTGAGGGGTTGAGTGCGTACATTCATTATCAAAAAATTCTGAATTTTGACATGTTTCTTCCATGATAATTTAATAACTCCTGTTTTGAATTACACTTGTAAACATTAAATCCTACCAACCCAGGAATCTCATAAAAAACTTTCGAAAGTATTAATAAAGATCAAACTCTATTTTTTAGTAAAGTAACTGATAATATTTGAAATCATATTTTATGATCACACGAACAGTGTGAAAAGTGAATAACTCCTCTTTCATATGTTCCTTGAGTGTAGAGGGGAAATTTCTATGGGATGTAGGCTGATACATGTTGTATGGGTGAACAAATGAAGTTGGAAAAACAATGAATTTGAGATATGGAATATGATAGGAAATTTTATTAAATAAATAATATATGATGAATTTAATTTCAATATAATCTTGGAAGATTACTCAAATTTGATATAGGGATGAGACTTGATTAGTATATAATTCTTTTCTAATTAGTACAATTGCTTAGCTGTGAGAGATTGATCTAACAATTATATAACATATATTATAACCCTTATACATGTGTATTGAAATTGATATGGGTTTATTATCCAATTATTAAATCATTTCACAATGATTATTTATTTTCAGTTTTTTTGAAAAACATGATTAAAAAGATGAAATTTGAAAATGGTCCAATTCAAAATCAGTTCTATGATTATATCAAATCATTGACCAAAATAATGAAATGTTTGAATTTAATTTTTTAGGATTATTTTGACATTGGGATTGAATTCATATAATTGTGCCAATGGATGTATGTTAGCACAATGAGCCTATAAATCGCACAGATGTAAAGATATTCTAGGATGGTGATATTGGAACACCATTCTATATTTAGACAATAAATCCAGCCTCAGACTAAAAATTAAAATTAATCCACCTCAATTTGAAATTTAAAAAGATGGACCACATATCCTTTAGAATTATGGACATTTGATCTCATTTTGTTTAGTTATCCTTATAGATTAAAAGGCAATAAAATGAATGACATGAATTGTGACCGAGTCCTTAATGTAATTAACTTTTTTTTTGAAATATTTCTATATTTTCCCATAGAAACACCCATAAACCTAATTATCTTATTTTTCTATACCATATGGTATCATTTAATCTATTTGGATAATCTTATTCATATATATGGCTTCCTACACTTCTAGGGAGTTATAAACTCTTTGTAATCACCTAGGGAGTAACTTGATGAAAATTCCAAGCATCAAGTTATTATTTTTTTGAATGACCCTTTAAATAATATGATTTTCTGTTTTTTTCATTATAATAGATTATAATTTAATTGTGTTCTGTGGTGGAATTTCATGCTCAAATAGTATGATAATATTTGTGGGTACCCATTAATGTGATGATTTACACACAATTCTCAATTTCTTCTCCCATCATTGAATCACAATGTATATGTGGTTAATATTTTTCAATTTAAAAATCATAAACACTTTCATGGAAATGTAAATATATTTGATGGTATCAAAAAAACATATAATCCATTACCAAACATTGATTTCTTCTATTTTTAGTAATAATGTTTGATTATAATGTTGAAAACAAATCACTAATTCTGCAGCAGTAACACTTAAATTATTTTGTGTTTATAACAGAACCTTTCGTTGTAACATAGTATAAACACAGTAAAACACTCTTTATAGGTGTTAAAATTTATATAAATATAAATATATATATATATACACAATTCAACTTTAGGATATGTAGGACACACATCATGATATATACCGAGGATGATCACACTTAATTAATTATATGCATTTCATGTTTGTTTTATCAGTTCACTTTTACTATTTCCTTCTTAAATCATGAAACAATAATTTTTCAAAAATCCCATTATATTTGATTTTGATAATATAACCATATATTTTATTTAAGGGTCTAAGGCTCATTCAATAGATAATATAAGGTTCCTTATATAAAACATAAATTTATGTAAAACTAAACTTATAAGTTAATGTGTATGAAAATGCGATCAGAAATCCTGAAATTTGTAACCATATAATAACAATAACATAAGTTATATCAACAATGGTATATTTATAAAACACATATGACCAGAACACATAGATATACTCAATAAACAAAATTCTTATGGTAAAGTTATAAGCCTAATTAAATTGTAGGATTCCTTCTCAAAGGACCCGCATAGCACTTATATCAGAGAACAGTTTCCATGAATCACATTGAACTGACAATGTTCATTTGTGTTTCCATGCTCATTGGAACATTCCTTATGTATTATAAGCTATATGTATAAATATATTACATAAAGATGATGATCACACCCAAGTCCATGTGGTATACCCACAACTCAATCTAGAGTAACAAAGTCAGAAGATGATCGAAGGTCTTGTAGTGTTGGTCACAAAGATTCTAAGAAGTCCACCTAGATAAATTTTACTATAGAAGATCACACTAAGGGACTCATAGAAGCATTATAGAAACACAATACATGAATTTTAAATATCATATCACCATCCAATGTGTATGAAAAAATTCCATACTAATCTATGTTGAATGGATCAAGGGAACACTCCCTAATGAAACATGTATAATCTGAAGAGGATAAGAGTTATATGACATAATTTAAGTGGTAAAATAAGTCACCTAGTATTACATGGAATTTCCCTTGGGAATCAGGTCCTCATCTTGTATCACATCATGTTGCAATATCTATACCTGAGTATAGGGCGTGTCTGAGCCCATGTACTATGGGTCTTTTATTTGTACAGCTAGATATGTCTGTGTACAACTAGTTATTCTTATGCCAGTGCCCCTATACCATCCGAATTACATTCGTAGCTATTAGGAAAGGTTCATAAGCCAAGTGATATGGGCCACAAATAGTGTGATATTTATATTCTTGTAGACACATTTTCGCCACAACATGGGGTTCCACATGCCCTATAATGTAGTATTACATTTCATGTTCTATTGGATATTCAAGAACCCACTATCTCTTCATCTATGCATACTCATTCTATTTTTTCTTCGTACTCCACCATCAATACTACAAATAAGATTATATATATTACTGGTCGATAATTTCCATCTCTGATCATTAGAATCATACAACCAAACACATAATAAATAATCGTCATTGGTTCGGTTTTCGTTGCATGTCCAGCTCGAACTGGGGGGCTGAAATCAACCACCAATCCTTCATTTCAATTATCAAAGCACGATTCCCTCATATATCCAAAACCAGATTTATGATATGAATATTTTTTGCAAAGAAATGGGTCCCCATTTATTTATTAACATAATAATGTCGACCAAACAATCAAAATGAATATAAGTGATGAACACATGAATAATGGTGGGATAAATCCAATAGACATTAAAAGGAAGGAAAAACTCGGAATTGTTTTGTGGGCTAACCCCGCTTTCTAAAAGGAATAACGAAGAACCCTAAAAAATAATCAATTCTATCAATATTCTATAAATATAATCTTATATCGGCAATATGACCGATCTGAAAATAAATCTTTTTGATGATTGATTCGTGTTCTTCATAGAAATAATAAACTGGGAATGATTCCAAATAAACCAAAAAACTATTGTGTACTGGATACATTTTAAGTGAATAATATTTTTAATTGTCATTGTATAGATCCCTGGGATTTGTTGAACACTGATCGATGATCCATGGTGTAGTTATGGATCTCTAGTGAAATATCCTCTAACATAGTACAACGACTCGTTTGAATTTTCAGAATTATTTTTCTCAACATTATATTTATCTATAAAAACATATTTATTGGAAAAAGGAATGTAATAGAAAATAATTAAATTAAATATTTCACTTATTAATTTAGTTAATTGTCAACCTGTGACATCACCCAAACCTATACACCAAACACATTCCATGGTTATATCATTCCGATAGAAATCCCACCCTATAACCTCATTGATGAATTCATATTTATGATATGATACTCCTTTTAGAGTTTATTATAGTTTTTTTAAATAAATGTGCATTTTTATTTAATATAATTTAAATTTTTAAAAAAAAAAATTAATTTGGGACACACGGGTCCATGAAATATCATGTTGATATAGTGCCTAGCACAAAATATAATCCATTTATTATTCCAATATAATACATATAAAATTGGAGTTGACATATTATCCTCAACATAGGGTTTTACATATCAGAAAGACAATACACATGGATACACAAAGAGATGTGGGTACTGAGCATGCATGTGATTATCCTACTCCATGTTTCTCTCCTGAAAATTCCCATGATTCCACTAAACACAGACTTGAGGTATCAATCACCTATAATGGATACAATCATTCCAATCCTTGATCTCTACAGGGTACTCATCAACGGTAGCTCCATCATCAATATCGTGCTCATCCAAGTCGATACTATGTGACAGATCATGCAAATACAACCTCTGCTACAAAATGTTAAAGACACTATATACCTGGTCTAATAATGGTGGATGATATATTTGTTTTTCTACCTCACCAATTACCAGCAGTATCTAAAATGTTCCATTGAATCTGAGAGATATCATTCTTCCCCATCCAAATCTCCCAAGTCCACTAGATGGTGAAACATGTAGAAACACATAGTATCCATCCGTGAACTCCAAAAGCCTCCATCAGAAGTCTGAATAAGACTCCTGGCTGCTTTTTGGTATTCTCCATTCAATCCTACATGACTTGAACCATTGCAGTTCATCCCACTAAATCTGGGCCAATAGGTTCTAACTATCCTCTGTCATTATAGAATAAGGGTGACCTATTGGGTTATCCATAAAATCCATCAGATGGTTCCATAATAATAGTTTAATGATTGAGTTTGTTGTACATAAACTCCACCAACGGTAAGTGATCATCCAAAAAATTTAGAAAGTCTATCATATAACCCTGCAACATGTCCTCTATGTTCGGAATGGTCCACTCAATCTTGTTTTCTATCTAAAGATTAAAATATACCCTCAAGAGCAGATGATTCCCAAAATCCTCTAAAAATCCCTACCATAACAGACATGTGAAGCATGAATAATAGTAAAAAATGATCATTGAGGGACCCCCATGGAGTCGGAATATATATTTCTTGTAGAGGTATCACAATCTATCTACCTTACTATGCTCATGAATTGCTAGTATGTGAGTTAACATGTTGAGTCAGTCTAAGATCGCCCTTATGGAATCTAGCCCCCATGATGTGCATGTAACCTTATCACGCTGCTTATTGATATCTCATCCCACATACACTTTATAACTTAACTCTTTGGAGCTAAAATCGTTAGAACAAGGTTCTCAACCATCACATACTAACATGTAAATCATCGAGATGCAAATTTTTCAACTCCCTTATTTATCTATATCAACCAAAACATAAGATAGTGGTCCTGGAATATCTTTGGCACAACCCATTAAACCTCGAATTTTTTTATGAAATTCTATTACAAATATCCATGCAACACTTCTGGTACCATATCGTTTCTTACGAAAACAATAAAAACCACCCCACCATCAAAAAACTAATTCGCAGCATGTCCAATGTATATCTGAGTACGTAGGGTATCACTGTCGATATCTAAAATTTTTCCTCTGTGGAACTCTATACAAGAATAGGGATAAAAACCATCCATTGGAGGTAATTTTACCCATAACCAACTATAAAGGATTTATACTATGAGTCCACCTTCTTTGACACCTCAATCAACATCAATGAACCATATCTACTACTGAGACTATCAACTACCATGTTCCCCTCCACAAAAGTATTGATAATATCGAATTGATAATCCTAGAGGAACACTAACCATTACAACTATCTTCTTTTGAAATAATTTTAGGAGATGATATACATGATACTCTCATAGTGAGAATAAATGATAAACCACTGACCATTTAGGTTGTGACTCCACATCTTGAGTGAAGAAGCTAATACTACTATCTGAAGATAGTGGGTCATGTAGTTCAACTAATGAGGTCTCAAATGACATGGACTATATGAAATCCCTTCATACCACAACATCAGAATAAAATAAATATTGATCCTTGATGAATCACTAAACACAATGTACTCGACACCCGCCTCTTGATATCTTAAGATGGGAAAGCTCCTTGATATCTAACTAAACTCATAAGAAAATATCAAGAACCTCTATATACACACAAAAATATTAATATTTTGGTTAAATTAATTCAATGGAGCTGATATCCTAGGGAAATCAGCTATAAAACATCAATAGTAGCCTTCTATCCCAAGGCAGCTCGACAACTCCATCACGCTCTTGGGTGACTCCAATGCTAACATTGTCTCAACCATTATCAGGTTTATTTCCACACTATCTAGTGAGATAACATGTCCCAAAAGTGGAATTCTTGAATCCATAAGAATAACATATTTATATCATGCTAAAGATGATTCTATTAGAGTATATATAGAACCATTCTTATGTGTATCAAAAGCTTCTCCTCGTATGTCATTTATACTAGGATATCATTGATGAAGACTATAATGAATAGGTATGAGAGTTATTAAAATAATCCACTAATGATTCCCATTGACACTACTATTGAATTAATCATTCCAAAGGCAATTTATAGGTTCTCTGAGTGGCTTTATTGACATCATAATTCAATATTCAGTATATCCTCTTCTGATACTCGCCATTTATGGTTTTATAATATATAGTCAATATTCAAGAACCATCATTCCCATCTCAACTAATCAAATGTTTCATCGATCCTAAGATGTTTTTATTTTTTCTTCACATTCACCTCATTTAGCTGAAAGTAGTCCCAAAACACGTTAAGCTACCATCTTTTTTGGGAAAACAATTATGGGGTAGCTTAGGTTGAATCACTAGGTTTAAAAAAACCTTCCTCTGTAAGTCATCTAACTATACCATCATCTCTCAACTCCCTATTATAGCCATTTGATATGGTATTATAGATATTAGGGTTGGATCATGGTGTATATTTATATAGTTTTCTACCTCTTAGCGATGTGGTAATAATGGATTGTACTAAAAAATTGCATCCTAATAATATTCCACCACTGTAAGGAAATGGAAAATCATAAACTGCACTAAAATAAGGTCCCTTTTACCCATCTACTTAGTAATCAGATTCACTCTCTTATAAATGAGTCTATTCTTATCTACTTGAGTTTCCTTTTCACCCATAATTGATAAAATCAAATGATTACTATGGACACACAACGTCCTTATCCAGAAATATTAAATTTCGATATGGACTGTAGATAACTGATCCATAATGAAGATGAAATAATTTGGCCTCATCCATTATACAAAGATAACCTAAATTAAACTCTCACCACTATGAGTAGGGTCCCACTCGACACAACTGTGTTATCACTGAGTAATTTCTAGTTCTAATCTCCAAGAGAATGGGATGAGCTAATGGATCATTGAAATGTCTATGTCACGAACTAGATAAGTGGAAATAAATGAATGAATTGGACCTATGTCTACGAATATTGAACCTATGAAATAAAATAAATATATCGTACCACATATCATCCCAGGAGCGTTTATTTCATAAGACTCGACTACCTAAAGCTGCCCTCATCCCTATCCTATAGCTCCTTGAGCCTGAAGTGAACCACCATGGGGTTGTGGGGGTATAAAATCAGAACATCCTCCACCACCAAATACTCTACCAAATCTTATACTACATCCACCGCCTTATATAAATATCATCTCTTATCATTACCACTTCCTATGAACCACATCCATTACATCACATTCATATGTACACCGGATTCGAAAATCTCATGCAATATTTCTCAAACCGTTAAAAGAGTAGCACTGACTATACATGGAATGAAGAGATCTAAAATGTGATACATTAATGATAACCCCTCTATCATAGGACCAACACCCAAATGTAATCACATGTAATGGTACTAGATTCTAATGTCAAATCCTTTCTATGAAGTATCTTCTCCAGTTTTCCCACTTCTAGTAATAACAAACTGCATCTACTCATCCAGGAAGCTCTCAACCATCAAGACACACTCTAACCACTGTATATTTGTAGGAATGGAAATATGTATCATATTGTGCTAATGTATATATATATTTCTCTCTCCAAATTTAAATATTGAATGAAATAATCACCTACCATAAGCATATTGTACCAAGAGAGGTAGGTAAACCTAGATGAATAATATACCATTGACATACAACCATATTGAATCTATAGAATCTCTTAATTTCATAATGTTTGTAATGTAGCTACAGAGAACCCCACTGTGAAAGGGTGATTGAACACTGGCCATGATAGATTCACCTCATCATAAAATTCAGTCACTAAACCCAACCATCATCAAACAGAGCTAGGAAAAATGCTTGGTCCTAGGACCACAATCTGATTTGACGGTTTACTGAAAAGAAAATTAAAAATCATGTCACCGCCTCTAGAAAGTCCTTAAACACATGTGGTTTTTCCTCAACTAGAAAGATTCATGTCTAAAGTTGGTGAAAATCAGGATGTGTGCTCAGTTTATGCACCTAGATTTCTAGTATATTAGGAACCATCTTCAAGTTCATCGATGGTGGTATAACTAGTGCACCACTTAGAAGTAACACCAAAAAAACAGGTCCATGATTTGAAGCCTCATCACTAAGGGAATAATACACATGACCATGATAGTGAATCCTCTCTAACATACATCATGAAGAAATCCTAAAATGCCAAAAATGTACCATAGTTAATGGGTATATCTAGAGAGCTGACTCAACTGTTGAGCATCTATTGATTCAACAATTTTGATAATTTTTTTATGTTTTGATGCTCAAAAACACTAAAATTTATGTTAATAATAAAAATAATTTTAATTTAATTTTAGGAATATAATATTTTTAAAAATATTTTTTTTAAATATACTCTTGTTGTTGATATGTGGGAAATATTTTTTAATGTATTCATGTTGTGATATTCAGGAAACACTATGCGTACCCTAAGTTTGTAAGAATAAAATATGGTTTAGAAAACCTACATTGGAATTAATTGATATATATTATATACTGTATGCTTTTGGAAACATATGAATCAATAATAATACATTTGGAAAGAAACCTATGTTTGAGGGAATGAATGTTTTTTTATCAAACATAAGATTGTTAACAACACTTCATCGTTAACCCTATGCGTGGATTTTTTTCATTACGTAATGGAATCCTACCTTTATCCATTCGAAAAATGATTTTTAAATTCAATATATTATATATATATTTTGGAATAGTTTCAAGAGATGTAAATAATAATTCAAACCTATATTATGATAAATTTATATTCTCACATTCAATAGAATAAATTTTTTCTATTCTTATTTGAAGATATGATTCTATTGAATTATATTGATTTCTAATGTTCACAATTTATTGTGTGACATTTCTGAATATTGTGTGACATGGAGATGTTCTATTTATAGTATAAATATCTGGAAAATATTCATAAAAAACATAGAGATGAATTACACAATAGATATATACAATAGGAAATGATCAATTTTAATACAAAAAGTGTGAAATTGCATTCAGAGATACACATCAGAGTGATACATGTCTTGATCGTTATTATTGACTCACTATATTATATTTCATTACTTATGAATAATTCTATTACATATTCTTCTATAGGAATAATGAATCGTTTTTCGAAGAAAAAAATTGGAGACATACATGTTTACACATACCTCTTGTGTTTTAGAAAGATTTTGCAACGTTGATATTTATTTCTATTATGTATAATTCATGATCTCAATAAATCTATATGACTCTTCTTAATATATAGAGTAAAATATTTATTTTCAATCAAATAAATCTTTATTAAATTATTATATATTCCACTACTCTAACTCAATTGTGGTAATGTGTCAAATTATTATACTAATATGTGAATTTTCAATTCCATGTAAATGAACCAATAGTACATTTTAATCTCCTGTAAGGTGTCAACTGCTAAAACTCAATTTTATGACTTTATAGATCTCTGGATAAGAGGACCTAATAGTGGAAATCAACATAATTATTGAGTGGATCATTAGTGGTTTATACTAGGTAATCATTGTGCCATGAACCACTATAAATTTAAATGTTTTTTCCTTATTTACTTCCACTTATCAGATATCATAAAGGGATAAGTGAAGGTTCAATGAATAAAAAGAGAGGTGATATAAATCATTCAATTTTTTAAAAAAACAAAATTAACCCCCATATGGTTATTTTTATTCATCGAAGTAATTACGACACAATAAGTTGTATCAAATTTAGTGTTCTACTTCTTTATTTTTTTCATAAAACTTATTTTGATTATATCTAATAGGAACAAGTAATTGTGATCGATTTGTGGTGTTTTATATTTGTTTCTAACAATGTTCTTCCAAGTATTATACTCATGTGAAAAATAAAGAATATTTATTGGCTCAAATAATCCTGTGTTAATGATTTAGAAAAGGACATTTTGAAATTACTTAATCTAGAGTGGGTATGTCGACGATTCATGCCCCTTTCATTAATTGTGATAAATATGGATGCTGGATAAATAATTTTATTATTTATTTGAAATAAAATTAATAAGAATTTTTTAACGGTTCTTATGCCTTATGACATTTGTAAAGAAGATTCGGTATATTGGAATAATGAGAAATAAGGGAAATACGATCTCAATTCAAATGAACATCATGATGTATTCTATTGTTTAATATATGATGAGTTTAACTAAAAATTATAACATCTTAATGCATATGATATGTGGTAGAAAATTTTTGGTGCATATGAATGAACATAAAATATTAAAAAAATTAATGTATACTATTGAAATGTAAATGTTTAATACAATCATAATTTATTAAGGTCAAACTATAACTCAAATTAATAAAAAATTGACGTAAATTATAAATAATGTTTTTCATTTGGGAAATAAAATTTCAAAATAAGAGAAATAATTAAAATAACATAGATTACTACATTATTAATGTCATTGAATATATGTAGTTATACGTCAATCTATACCAAAAAATATATATCTATAAAAGAATTGATTGAAACATTAATGATGTATGAAGTTGAGATACAGAATTAAGTTGAACGGAGTTTCAATCATGAAGAAGATGTTCTCAAAACTACTAGAGATGAATCATATGATTCAGAAAACCTAAATATATTTATATATTTATTAGAAAAGGTTAAAATATTTGAATAAAAGAGAAGAAAAAATATTGGGACTGAAGAGAATATATTTCATGAATGAAATGAAAGAGGACATAGAAACAATTATTTTCCAATTCTCAAATATTAATGTAAAGATGAATTTATATGAAAATAAAATTAAATTATGAATGACACTTGGAGTTATTATTCTATATCAGCTGATGAATGTTCTATAGTTTTTGAGACTGGGAATAAATGGAAAATGATTTGTCCTAAGTCATTCAGGTGAGGTAAGTTCTTACTATCATCCAAACTCTAATTGTGGAAAACATTCATATAATTAATTTTATAGGAATTTTTATTCATATTTGATAAATAATTATCCTTATATAAATAATAAAAATTATAAAATATAATATTGTTGTTTTATTGTATAAATTATTTGTTTCAAAGAAAATTATAAATTTAAAAAATAATTATTTTTAAAATTCTTAAGAAATGCCTGAAATTAAGATTACAGAATTATTGGTTGAAGATGATTCTTCAAAATAAGAATCTATTATATTTACAAAAGGATGAAACTATTTAAAAAAATACTTAGAGAAATTAAAGCATGTAATGGAAAACATGGGATATGATGTAATGGTGAAAGACATAAAGTATAAGTGAATAATGTTTCTTCTATTTAAAATAGAAAAATCATGTCAACCATTAATTCCTTTATCATGGTACTATTGGAAATTATGTAAATGGATGTTTCATTAGAAAACCGAAAATTTATAGTGTAAAATATGTTTATTGGCCAAAATAATTATTTAACATATTTAGTAGTATTTCAACACAATATAAACAAGCCTACCGAACTGAAAATTTAATTGCTAAGACACCTTGAACCAAAAGAATATAGAGACCATAAAGACCTATATTTGATGTTTTTTAGTGACAAAATACTGAGCTAAATCATTAAAAATTACTGTGGTTGTCTATATAGTGTATTAAAATATCGATCTAGAAGGAGTGATCAACTCTGAAGTTGTTTGAAATAAAAGAAAAGTTCTTAGAACTAGAATCTATTGTCTCTTAAGTACATTATTACTATTTAGTATAAATTTTCTTATTATATTTACTATTTATTTAATATATATATTCTTATTAATTTAATTATTCCATTAAAATAATAATATATGTTCATTCATTTTTGAAAAAAATTATTCATTTATGTAATTTTTTTAAATCTATTCTATAAAAATGATTTTTAAAAATAAAAAATGATAATGATTATTATATATTTTTAAACATAATAATATCAATCATCAAATTCCATGAGTTAGAAAAAAAAATTTATCATTTTCTATTAATAACCCTAGTAACATATTAATCTTCTTCTTTTCATTAAAACATTTTATTTCTGTCTTATTTGAAATATCATCTTCAAATGATTATGAAATGTAGTCACCAAAAGATGAAGCGATCCGTTAAATTAAGCATAGATAAATTATATTCTCACAAAATTAAAAAAATTTAATCATTATAATTTATAAAATTCTGTTTTGTATGTTATGAATTATTTTTGACAATATTTTAAAATAAATTTGGAATCCCATGATTATAAAGAACTGGAAGTCCCTTCTTCTAATATAACTTATGAAATGTATCTGTTCAAATTCATATCCTTTAATGAAGAAAAAATGATGTCAAAATATGATCTGAATATTTATATAAATTCATTTGACGAACTACGAAAATATAATGTGTACATGAAGAAAATTTAAATTTCAAAATGAAATACATAATCATTTTAGTTTAGAAATATTGAGTCATATATAGCTACTCAAAGGATAATCTATTACTAAGTTGGACCATGAATAGATTAAAGTGTTCTATGTTGAAAATTGTTCATCTTCCCTAATATATCAAAGAAAAACTTAAGTTACAAATATAATAGAACACCTATCAAGAGTTTACTATATTTTAATTGAAAATGATCAAATCCTGGATAGTTTAGATGAACCATATGATCCTTCCTAAACAACACTTTTTTATTTTATAGAGATTATTTGAAGACAACATAATATCAATGTTTTAATAATTATTTTATTACAAATATGTTGTATATGTTTTCTTGTAATATCTTATTAATTTTATTTGTTTTAATACAAAAGAATGTACTTAATATTTAGTTACGTAAATTATATTATTACTATAAGAATTAATATTCAATAATATTAATTTTATAAAAATTAGTTGAAAATATAATTCCTTGAAAAAAAATTATTCCACTATTATCATGGATTAAATTTTTGGAATCAGGAATATTTGGAATGCTTAATATTATTTAATTATACACTTTTATTTTTAGATGTTATAAAAATGGTGATATGTTTTTATATGAGGATATTTTTATTTATGAAAATACTATGTTATCTTTTTATAGAGGGAGAAGTTTATAGTTCTATTTTATAGGTTTATCATAGTGGCTAGAGGTTTTAGAGTCTTTCATATAAATTAATTTTTATATATATGAAATTTTTTTACGTTTTAATTAAATTATGTTCAAAATAGAAGAGTGTAATAATTGATTTATGGTATCAAAAGTTTTATTCATTTATAAATTGTTTTTATTATTTAACTTAAAAAATATTTTTATGAGGTTTGTCTTCAATAAAAAGGAGAATATTGTAGAGAATGGGTGAAATAAAAAAATTTCAAAATTTATTTGTTGTATTGATTCTAAAAACAGCCCACATTTATATTACCAATGAATCTACTTTTAATAGAATTTCATGATGATAAAATTATTTATAATGTTTATTCTATAAATATATTAAAAAATTTGATCAATAGTAATGATTTTTAAACTATTTTGGATGTGTTATTTTGGAAACATTGTTTATACCCTAAGTATGTAATTGTAATTCGTGGTTCAAATAACCTAAATTTGAATTAACACATATGGTTCACATTCCATACTTTGTTTGAAAATAATGGATTAAAAACACTATATATTCAGGGAACTATATTTTTGAACAATGTAATGTATTGTTAATCAACACTTAATTTATGAAAAACCATACATTTTCAACCCTACATTTGAATTTTTTTTCATTGCATAAAGGAACCCTATATTTTACATTTCAACAATGGAGTTTTATACTCAATATATTATTTTTAATTTCATAATGGGTTTAGAAATAATTAAATATCAATTCAATGATATATTATGATCGACTAAAAGGGTCCCTTTTGAACATAATAGAACATTTCTATACTTATATAAAAATATGATTCTAGTGAATGATATTGAACTAAAATATTTATAAATTATTGTGCAATATTTCTAGGGATGTCTTGACCTGGAGTTGTTCAACGTAAAATATAAAGATCAAGAAAATATTAATTTAATTAATATATTTCAAATATATAAAAAATTTATACATGAGGATAGTCTCTCTTTATATACAAAAAATGTGTCGTTGCATTCAGAGTTACACAATAGAGACATACATGACAGGATTTGTCTAATTGAATAACTTTAGTTGATTTAACAGATGATTCATATTATTATTATATCTTCTTCTAGGAGATTGATGAATCATTTTTCATTCCTGCCTAAAATATATTTTTTCCATTTTCTAAAAATCAGATTTATAGGAAACCAGTAACCTAACAGACAAACCACAAACCAAAATACAAATCACCACAACAGGAGAATTCAAAATTTGAAAAAACCAAACCCCACGCATCGGGATGCATCGGCCTCGAATCTGGGGATCCCTTGAACCCTGAAACACCACGAACCATGACGATCCTCGAAACACACCCGAGACAGTTGATATTCCACAACAACCGAGTTGCTAGTGAGATTCACTGGTGTCCATCATCGTTGTCATTGTGTTTGAAACCCTCATTAACGCTTATGCCGAGAACCAAAAACCAGGTCACCGTTATCCCAGACCAAAGTGGCCAAAAGAAGAAATAAACTCCCTAACACAATCAAAACAAGCATAATCAAAACCCAAAACAGTGAAATCAACCTGTAAAAATAAAATAAAGAATCCATCTGAAGCCTTGGATCCATGTATTCCACCCCCAACTCCTTGCAGTCAAAATCAAACAACAGAACCGAAAAACACATCTACAGACCTGCAACTAGTAGTAAAAACCCTTAAAGATCTAGGATCTATAGGATCAAAACTAGTCACCATTTCCATCAACCCGAACGCCATGAAACCAGAGAGAAGTTCGTCCACCCGAACACCAACCGCACAAACACCAGAACCCAAAACCCGTCTCCACCAACCCGATCTCTCGAGGAGACACGATTAACCACCCACACACACACCGCATATGACGAGTAGAAATACCACAGACCACAGAGGCTGGGAACGTGGCAAATGGACCAACACCATACCACTACGGATCCCTATCCTGCATATAGGAGGGAGGCGGTGACGAGAAGCAACCCTAAGGAGGGAGCGCCTCTTACGGGATCATTCGAATCATTTTTCAAAGATTCACTAGGGATAAATACATATTTACATATCATTCTATTTTTTCCTCTCTCACTGTCTGATGAAATATTATGCGATGTTGAAAATTTATTTTCTAATGTACACTATTGATGATATTAATATATATATATATATAAATTGTTGCTGGTACTATAAATTGAATCCTTTTTTATAATTAAAATAAATCCCTATTTATTTATTATATTTTCAGTATCATGGTATCATTCATGGTAAAGTGATAACTTCTTTTAGAAAACATTGTATATTTGTATTAATGTAGAAGGTCCATACGAGCATATTAAAGACTCTTAAGGTGTAAAATGCCTCCACACAATTTCTTTCATTATAGGTATTCACAATAGAGGATATACTTGTGAAAATAAATATGATTTTGGAGTAGATAAATGATGGATTGGAATAGGGGATCATTTTATCCTAAACTACATCACATCACTATGTTCTTCTTATTTTTTATTTCATATACGCACACATCTATAAATGATAAGGTATAGTTACGTAATAAGAGAGGTGATCTGAATCTATCAATGTTTTTGAAAAAAACCACTTACCACAACTTGTGTCTTTTTGTTCATCATATTCATTATGACACTACATTATGGACAAGGAATCCACAAAGCATTCATATATGATGCATGTTTTAATGTTTTCTTTGAAAACAGTGTCTACTTGTACCGAGTCAAAAGGATGGTTATCAGAGTCCTGGAGTATTAATATGTTTTCCTCATCACTATTACTAGAGTCCCCATACTAAAACCCAAACACAAAATACATGACACTATTTCCCCAAACCAATCTCAGAGAATCCAATTCTATGGTAGAACTTGATGCTTTGATACCACAATGTCATGAACCATTAAAATGGGAACTATCACATAAATACCCCCAGCATGACCTCTAATAAGATAAGGATTGGTGACTAGCACTTAGTACCAACACACACACACACACATCCAAATCCCATTAAACTCAAAAAATTAAAATGACTAAAAATTAATTCATGTATGCATATCAATCCCACTATCGGATTATTAAAACAAATATTGGAATGAAAAACATGGGAAATACATACCCACTATAAATAGTCAAAAAAATTACTAAAAATTGAATAAGGGTAAAATTATAAATTTTATCATTGAAACACTCTTTGGTCTAACTGGATCACAGTGCTCTTACAGATCCTGGTCCCTCTAGGACTCATTCCAAAGGAAAATCATCTATATAAGGCATGAGAAATATGGGAAATTATCTTGAAGTGGTGAGTATAACAATACCCATTTAGAAACTTCCGAATCAATAATCATAAAATGTGAATAATAAAAATTAACTCAAAACGGGTCTGTATATATCAAATATAACCAGAATTTATAGATATACTCAACCAAAAGAAATAGTATAAATGTAATGTTTCAATCGTAATTCCAGCGTAAGTTTCTTTACTGATGGTTCCACATATAAATTCACTCAAATAACACACTTCAGGAGAAACAAAGCACTCATGAAATCCATTCAAAAATTCACGCTCATCGGTTCTCAACTTATGATGTATACAATGTTAATTGAAGATAGTGACACAGAGATGAGGATCACACCCACCACCATGAGGTATACCAAAAATCATTCTAGAATAACTTTTTATATAAAATAACAAACCTGTATATTGTTGGTCAATGAGATACCAAGAAAAAACCTAGGGAAATAGGATGATAAATGATCTTATTTAGGCCTAACAGATGTATTCCAATAAATCTATTAATGAATTCTCACTTAAGGGAAAACCATATTATGTTCAAGTAACAATTCCATATTAAGTCATAGGGAATGAATAATTGGAACACATCATAACAAAATGTGGAAAATATGAACAATATAATAGTTATAGTACATGTGTAAATTGGTACATTGTGTGTACTAATAGAACATAGTGTGTCCCTTTAGCACCATGTCCTGCAGTGTTTCATGGCTCGTGACCATGTCTGTGATTTTGTATACAACATGTATGAGGTCATGTACTCAGGATAATATCGATTACTAGCTTTCCATGTTAGAGAATGGCTAGACATAAAGATTCTTATGACTGTGTAATATGAATAGTATATTTCAATCTTCCAGGTAAGGGACACATTCCTGGTAAGAGGGGTCACACACCGAGTTGTATTTATATTATCATGGAAACCCTTGCACCTCTCCAATGGGTCCCATATTCTATATAACCCCATATTACATGTCGTGTTCTGTGGTATTTTTTAAAACCAATATGTTCTAGCTTTATATATTACCACTCCATAGTTACCTTTGATTCCACTTTCAATCACACCGGTAAGCGCGAATCTGGTCCCAATTGATCATTTCTGTCACCATTCTATAGAATATAGACACAAAAAATCATGGGAAACCAACTTCATTGTTTCCCGTCAATGTTTCATGTCCACTCATATTGGGGGGGTCATAAATCCATCCTCAAACCATAGTTTCAATCATTGATGATTGATCCAGTTGTCAATCCAAATCTAGATATATGATATCAATCTTTTTCACAAATTAATATACTCATGAAATATTTAATAACATTGATTTTTTTAAACAACTTGTCAAAATTAATACCGGTGATGAAAATTGGATTAACAGTGGGAGATATCCCAAAAACAAAATAAATTGAAATTAATGGATGACGTGTTTAATTGGCCTCGATCCATTTTCTTATAATGATGAATTAAGATAAAAATAATTAATCATCTCTCTCAATAATCCCTATAGATAATCATATATAGACAAAGATACAACTACCCTAATATGGTGGATTACTTTAATACATTTGTACTATGAACAAGTGTCTCAATCCCAAAGGTATAAAGAGTATAATATGTTTTAAAACTATTTTACATACATGAAAAATACATAACATTGTTAAAATGAATACAGAAAATCTACTCCATTGTAAATATCCTCCACTATTATATTATCCATGGAATTCATTTTAAAAATATAAATTCATATTATAGAAAAATTAAATATTATGAAACGGGTCAAATGTGATCCTTAGTAATTTTTGGCAATACAATAAAATATATCATACAAATAATCAAAAAATAAAGGTGATTTACATAAAATTATTCCAATAAAATATAATCTAGGGCATAATATGGAAGGAATGAAAGATAAATAAATAATACTATAGAAAACATTACATGAAACATAACCATGGATATTATACTAGTCAAATAATCATATGCTTTTTCTTTTACTAATATCATAATGAGTGGATTCATATGTCAGTCATCAAAAACATACCATCGAGGCCCCAGCCAAGAAACAAGATACTTAATAGTTAAGTCCTCAGACGAAGTCCATTTCTATTTTGTCTCATGAGACCTACATATACAACGTGGTGACATATCAGGCCCCTCCGTTAACAAATTAATTTCAATGAATTAAACACATGAATAATAAAAATATAAATATAAATAAATGTCTCCCACACCACTTTGTAATATTTTATTAATAATCAACGATGATAATAATCTAATAAAATCATTGATAATTTGTTGAGAAATACCCTATTACATTGGGAAGAAGTGTTGTTTTCAAAAAACATTTCTCTTTTTCATAAAATCAGATTTTAACAATAGGTATTCCAAAATATAAAATTTATGAAAAATGAATCTATACTTATGTATAAATGAAGTCCAATTTTATTTACAACATGTAAAGTTAGTTTTTATGTGACTTTAGAAAAGAGTAACTTTAGTATAGTTTAACGAAAAATATAATATAGTCTTTAAAAAACTCATAATTATTTTTCTAAATCACAAAAAAAAGTGTTTTTCCTGAAAAAAATATGAAATATAATTTTTTGATCAAATGTACTATTGATTATAATTGAAAATGGGTAATAAATTGGTATGTTCCCTTTAATTGGGTTTGCATAGCCGGAAGAATTGAAATGGTAATCTTTTTGGTCATGTATTTCCCAATATAAAAATGAAAAAAATGATCTAGATAAATGATTTTGTGACATATAAACATAAATTATTGGAATTATATAACGATAATTAATAATTACATTTGCTTAAATAGAGTGTAATGGTAATCCGAATGAAATACATAAGTTAGGGAAAAATTTCTCACCACATTGAAAGTAGTTGAATCATATGGCCCATAAAACTAATGATCATAAAATGAAACATTTAATAACATGAAGATATAGATATTCATAATATTATACATCAATGTTCATCTTGTATACACCAAAAATAATAAATATTGGTGAATAAGGCATATATCACAAAAATAGAGATGAGATGAGAAAAAACTCTTACCTTCTGTCCGAAAGTGTTATACACATGACCATTATGTCCAAGATAATACAATTAATTACATTAATTTGTTAATTTAGAAACTTTTATAAATTTATTATATTTATTATAATATTATTACATTCATTTATGGTGTATTGTTTAGTAATAAGATACAACATTATCATTCAGGATTGCTCATTTCCTTGGTTTTGAGGGTCAGTTTAATTGTATATGAGTACAAAAAATCATATAAAAAGGGAATAAATATAAAAAAAATGTATTTCTATGTTATTAATTAAAATATGTTAGACTAAATGGTTATGTAATTAATTTCATTTTTTTGATTGAGTATAAATCATTAGATAAGATGTTAGTGATAATATTTTAGATTATTTTTTCCATTTTTTATCATCACAATGATGTTTAGTTTTGTTAATTAACATCATGTGGATATAATAGTTCAGAACATTAATTATTCTATAATACATATATTTTAATTATATTTAAACACAAAAATGTTTTGATGACCATCAATGATGGTGTTAATGGAAATTTAAAATGCATCGATAATGATGTCAGTAAATTGACGCATTCAAGATGATGATTTCATTTATTGAATAAAAGAGAGATATAAAAGAGTTTAATGATGCATCTTTCCTTATAATGATTTAATTATATTATATAAATAATACTAGACTCATAATATCTCTTTGGATATGAGTGGTATGGAATGTATAAGAAAATAAATGATATCGAAATAAAAATAAAAGAAAATGAATGATAATTTTTACCCCTTGAATTGTCTTCATTGAGAATAACCTTAAAGGGATTGGTTTTTGACTTTTTATGAGAACAATTGGTCTTGGACGTGGGGAAGGAGATATGGAATTGTATTAGATTGAATTTGTAAGAGGAAAAATGCTTGAATGGATTGAGGGGAATTTGTGGTGAAAGGTGGTATTTATAGTGGAGGAGAGGGGTGGGGGTTTGATTATTTTATTCAGTATTTTTTATTTTCTATCTTGAATATGAACTTTATATGAAATATAAAAAAATTTATTAAAAATATAATAGTTATTAGATATTATGGGCCTTAAATTACTGAGGACTCATTGAAAAAGGTATTTATCTTATACTGTATATATAGTGTAAATTACAATATTTCACTACTCAAAAAGAAAACCATAAACTGTTTTTGAAAAGTAAAAAAAATCGACCCTTCATTTTTTTGACATATAGAAACTAGAAAATGACCTCCAATTTATAAAAATAATTTTCTAAATATGAGATATTATTTTGTTAAATTGAATCATCATATACTGTAGTAATACCGATTTTAAAATTATGAATAATTTTATAACACTTTAAATGAATAATTATGGTCTCGTAAAATTATATTATAATAATATGAAAACAAAATATTTACTTATGAGTATATTTTAACAGAATATATTTTCATTCAAATCACAATATTAAATATAAAATTGTAAATAAATACTTATGGCTTTTTAAAATAAAATAAAATTATTTATAATTTATAAAATATTTATTTACATATTCAATGAAATAAATATTACAAATTTTAATTAATAAAATTAATAAATTTTAATTATACATTAATAGGTGAGGTTGTTGTACTAATTTCAAGATTATGATTCATAGCTGTGAAATTAATATTCCAATGGTCACATTACTATTTATCAAAAAACTGTAACTTATCAGAAAAATTACAAAAATTTAAAAATAGAAAATTTCATTTTTATTATTTCAAAATTAATAATTATTTTTCAAATATAATATATAAATGTGTCAAAATTTAGATTTAAAACATGTTCCCCATTAAAAGACAGTGAAACCACCTTTAGAAAAATATTGCATTTTTATGATTATAAACGGATTTATTCTTATCCTATAACTCCAAAAAATTAGAAGATCCTAAAAATATTTGATTGAATATATTATATATAAATTTAATTAATTCAAATCACTTAAAATGATTAATTTAATTTATTAATATAAAATTAAATTTTCTTAATAGATATATATCTTATAAAAATAAATCCATTATATTCAATTAGTTTTCATTGATAATTAATTGGTATCAAATGAGATAATTTTATAAGCATGTGTAATATATATTTTCATAATCTACATAATTTAATTTTTTCTCTCATTTCCAACATCATGTAGATAACTGTAATAATAAAATAATTATATTTATTCATTTTTTTCTTTTAATCTATCAAAGAAGATAAATTTTGAAAGAGGTATACCATAAAACCATCGGGTGTTATAAATCCCTTATACGTAATACGACTGATCCTTGAATCAATCCTTTGTGAATATTGATTCTTATATCTTCATAAAAATAATTAAATGTTAAATAATCCAAGTTAAACATAATTCTAATTTAGTTTGGAACATTTTGTATCAAAAATGATTCTTTTTAATTGATGCTTGCAAAATTTGAAGGATCTGTCTCACACCCATCAATGATCGATGATCCGGTCATTGCTCCCCAATAGAATCAGTTACAACACTCTATAATGGATCCTTACAGTTTGAAGGGTTATCTAACTAACCAAAAGTTTTTAAATAACAACGTATTTGTAGATAAAATATTGGTTAGGTTAATTAAGTAAATAAATAAATTTAATATATTTATTTATTTATGTGTCTTCCCATGAAGACAATCCAAACTAAACGACTAGCACATTAAAAGTTTATAGCACACCATGGGTAAAACCCATTCTCTAAAATCAACAGTTCCCTCGGATTTTTGATCCAATATTCCATTTAGAATTTACTCGACATTTTCAGGGTTATTTCATTTTCACTAATTTAATATAAATAATATATTTAAAATCTAATTCCACAGACATCTGGCCATGAAATATCATGTCATCTCAGCACCTATCTCTCAATTTAATATACATAATATTTGAAACCAATACATGGGAAAGTAGATTTTTCACATAATATATGGATATTCTAACTACTTGAATAATCAAATAAGCATAAATAAATAATTTCTTTATGATAGAATGCATAATGATTGAAATCTAAAACATATAGTCGAAGACTTGTGCAAATAAATCATAAATACTATGAATTAATTATGCCAAGACATATATATAAATGTGTAAGGAATCAGAAAAATATCGATAATGTTTGTCTCATTATACCCACCTATTCATCAAAGGGCTATAATGGGCACCAAACCTAACTAATAATCTATAATTCATTCATTTTTTAAAGGGCTAAAACATGATCACCATAAACATTCATATTGAAAATAATAATAAGAAAGTTTAATTTATTCAACAATCATTAACCATTTAGAGTAGCATGATGTATGGGATCAAAATAGTATATCCTTAGAAAAATTTATCATAAAATTTTTAGTTAAATAATAATGATGGTATTGTTACAACATATCCCCAATGGTTCATATTTAAAATAAGAGTTATATTTATTGATTAATAGATATAACAAAAAAAAATAAATATTTAGTTTTTTGGAAAATACCTGTTTCACATAGAAAAATACATTTAAAAGGAAAAAATTAACATCACGAAAAAAATTCATTAAAAATATCATAATAAATTTGTTTTGGAAAAATCACAGTAATGAGTGGTCATGATTTTAGTTAATTCCATACATGAAGTAAAAGTTAAAAAAATATTACTTTCACATTGTTTTAATAAGAGTAAAAAAACCGCATCTGAAAAATGGAAAGAAGACTCATTTCAAAAAAAATGAAAATTAAACAGTGGGTAACAATTTCATTAATAAATGATTTTTCAAAATTTAAAAATATTTGAAAAAAAATTTCAAAAAAATTATCTTTTTTGGAAGAAATATTTTTTTAATGAAGGGATAAATGAACACATCTTTTCAAAAAAACATTTCCTCAATAATATTAATTACCATTAGAATAAATGATACTATTAGTTGAAAAGATAACGAATAAAACAATTATAATGAAATAATTTTGTTTTATTATATAAATAAAATTTTTTCAACCAATAATTACATAAACATAAACCCTCCCAAATAATGATGAGATTGTGAAATAATCCCTTACTATTTATGTACCGTTTAAACCATATACCCTATGAATAAACAAAAAAAATTAAATTTAGGTACCATTATGTGAAAGAGATTAGTGATATAAAAAAACAAAAAGATCAAAATATATAAGACATAATGGATTAAGGGTTAAATAATCCACAGATGTTTCTTTTTTATAAATTATGGTTGTGCAGTTTCCGAGTCAAATGTTTTTGTGGTGTTACAAATGTGAAAGAAATATGAAGAGGCTCAAGATGTACCATTTCAATAACTAATAAAACACAAAAGATAAAATCATAATTGTTATAAATAAAAAATCAGAGTAATTTTGATGTTATATAACCATATATGTTGATTAGATGAAGATTCTTCTAAAAGATATAAACATTCATTATTTCTATTACTAAAACCAAATGAGTGGTATCATTTTTTGATGATCGATCTATGTTACTATATAGAAATGATTAGAAATTATCTAGTCTCAATGTTAATAGAATGTAATGTTTTTATCAAAGTAATCATATGTAGTTAATCAAATAATAAAAATTTTAGAAAGTAGGATGTATTTCCGTAGTTGAGATCATGTGGTTTGGATAAATTTTAAAGAATTATAATGTCTATTGGATTCGCTTTTTTGTCACTATATTCAACGACTGTGATTATTATGCTACTTATTAGGATGAGATAATGATTTGATGCATCTAAAAACTGATAGATGCCAATTAATATAACTCAACTACAGTTCATATCGATTAGATAGGAATTTTCTTTGAAATTTGATGTTAATTTGATAAATAAATGATACAAAATTAGTAACATTGTAGTTTCTAATAAATTTATTGTCTTAAATTGATGTTTTTAGATGATGAAAAAATTTATTCATATTTTTCTAGTTCGGTTGGAGAAAGAGTGCATGAAACAATTTATTTTTATCTTTATCGAGTTATACAATTTTAATAGATGAATAATTATTTCTATGTTGTTATGTTTTCAAATCCTGGTCAATGAATTCCCATAAAAAATGTGTTATTTTCATAGTGTGAACCAATAATAATGGTGTTTTTTCTTTTTCCATTTGGATTTGGTTTTGTTTATTTAATGTGGGTCAAGAGGACCAGACAGATGATGAGTCTTTCAAATCACCATTTTGGATAGAAAATTTGTTTTTTTTTCAATTAGTCATTTCTTTTTTTTAAAGATTATAAATTTGATAAGATTCATGAGGATTATTTAATTCATTAAAATAGGTTATTATATTTTAGACTCATACAAATGATTCCCAACTTATTGAGAAATTCGGATTAATTAAAATTTTAGTGAGGAGGAAAATGAAATTGGTTTCTCAGCCTTTTCTGTACTTGTGCCTCGATAAATAAAAGTACACCAAAAATTTGTACTTGTTTATATTTAGAATGATCAAGAAATATGAATCAATAAATTTATTATGTTGGAAGAGTTCTTTTAATAGTGTCTTCGATAAGAAAATCATTTTTTAGAAATTATTCTTACCAGATCGAGGAACACATTTTATGGTTTTGGTAAAAAGTTTGAGAAGCTAAATTTTGTTATACAAGTATATCAAAAAGTTTGGTATTGGTTAGGGATGAGAAAAGGGCCTTTGGATAAATTCCATATGATAGGGGAAATTAGAACCAATCTATTTAATATGTACTATTAGATATAGGCTGATCAGATACAGGCATTAGACGTTGTTTTTAGATTTATTTTTCTAGAGTTGAAAGTTTCAAAGATCTTCATTGCTGTTGTGGTTTAAATTTTCTATGATTTTTTAAACTGATGATATTAATTATTACATTTCATATTATGAGATATATAATTCTGAATGGGAGTTGACTAAGTATTATTGTTCAATTACTTGTAATATAGAATATATATATAGACCTATGGGAGTTCCTATGTTATTGGTGTAGGTTCTATCACTGAGGTCGGACAATGTAATTATTATTTTTCCCATTTACATTACTATATTTACAAGAATTTAAGTTTAATAAAATATGACATGTGATATACTAAAAAAGTTATAAGGGTTGGTTTTATAACATCTAGAAATTTTTAAAACCAAAATAACTAATTCAACACCCCCCTCAATTATTCTAAATTACTTTTTAGCATAATGTTGTATAAGAGTGGGTTCCCCTATTATATACAAATTATGGAAAATTTCAATTTCATCAATATAATATAGATTCCAATTTTTTTTCAGAAATTATCATTGACATTAAAATATCCTTATTATATATCTCATCTATATTTTCCTGAAATTTATTGGTGCAATTAATGTTTTTTTCACTCGATGAGATTAGTGATCCTATGAAAATTACTAAAAAATATTTTAATTGATAAAAAACTCTATATATTATTATTATTTATTTTTTATTAATTTCATTATAAATGTGATGGGTTTAAAAATATCTAATGATAGTAGGGAACACATGAAATTATATTTGGTTGAAATATTAAATTGATGGAATATAATTTACAAACATGTCATATTATTCTTGAAGATATCAATATGGTTGATGAAGAAACAACTGATGAATATTTCACCAGAGTGAATGAAGTAGATTTTTGTATTAGTGGTTTTATATATGTCGTGTAATATACTATAATTTTTAAGAATATCATAATAATCATTCTAGATAGTTTTTATTCTAAAATAACTTCTTTAGAAGATAACGAATATTTAAAGTTTGATTAGTTTCATAACTTTCTTGTTACCTGTTAAATAAAGAAATATCTAGTATTTGAAATATAGATCAATGATGAAATTGAATTCGAATCTATGAGAAAGATGAAAATTCAAAATTCTGAAGATTTAAATACTTGTTATTCAGAAATTAAAGAGCATGATGAGTTAAATGAAAAAAATTACATCTCTTATCTCTAATAATTATAAATGATGTTTAGGAATATATGGTGTAAAACATCCCATATTGTTATTGAGTGTGGAGAAATTCGGAAATTCTCCATGAATTTTTCCAATAAGAATTATGGAGAACATCAACATGATTATTAACAATGAAATAAATGGAAGAAGTATACAAAAATTTATAAATAATAAAACACATTCAACAAATATTAGAATAATTTCACCATAAATAAAATATGTATGATTAGTATTAATGATGAATCAGACTCAATATGTAATAATTCATCAAAAAATGAATGTTCATAACATTTTAGAACATTCATTTTAAAATTTATGAAAATAAATGATTCATCCTATATTGATTAAAAAGTAGTACGTGAACAAACATATAGACAATAGCATCATAAATATGATTTAGTACAATGTCTTGAGAAAAAATTAAGTCTTGATATTGAAATGAAAATAATGAAGAAACATGTGGAAATAATGTTTTATAAAATGTAATATATTCTTAAAAGAAAATATATCTTCATTGAATAAATTAACAATAAAAATTGAATGTTATAGAAAAGGAAGAGATGGTAGGAGATTTTGTTAATAAATTTACTACAAAAGAAGATAAGGTTTACAAATCTCAATAAAAAATTCTTGATATTAATAGTACCTTAATAAATTTGAATGAAAACTTCAAAATAGTAATTAAAAGTAAAAGCTCGTACTTCTATTGTTACATAGAATGAACAAATAATGGATTGGTTGACATACACCCCCTATATATGCGATAGTTCGTATTATTCTCCTAACTATATAGGTTTTGTTAAATTTTATGATAAAAAATGGTTGGTAAAAGATGTGAGAAATACATCACATCCAAAAACGATTAAAATTACCTTTAGAATAAGGTTTCAACACAACCTTATGAAACTAATGTTGAAAATTGTTATGAACCTTAGAAAAATAACTTTTGGAAAGATGAAAATTTTAAAACAAACCATGATTTGATGGTTTCTGTTTGTGATGTAGAATTTTTTGGAATATATCTTAAAAATATTTTCATAACATGTCCATTCTAGGAAAAATGATTGCACATAGTTGAATAAATGACTGAAGAAGAATTATTATGTTTTTAACCCCAAAAAACGAAGAAATGTAGAATCCAAATATTATAGAAACATTCCATAAAAACATTAGTGGTATTTACTAGAGAAAAATATAAAAAATATTTGAACAAAATGGTATCTTCTCTGAATAAATTTATGAAAAAAACTCCAAGGAAGGATTTTTATTCTTTAATGGAATAAGAATTTTTAAATAAGAATTATTAATAAAGAGCCTATGTTGTTGATACAACTCTGAAATAATGAAAAAATATCAAACCATGGATTTTCTCTTTTTATGTCTTTACTTTTTTATTAATAAAATTTTTCTGGGTGTAGGATTTCCTACTTATGAGTCTTAAAAAATATTATTTGTTGTGATGGAAAATAAGCGATATTCAGAAATGATTCGTATATCATCAGATGTGTGGAAGATGTTAAATTTGAAACAATTTGAGAAAAATCCAGATGAAATTTATTTCTAATATGATCTGTATACAACTCATGTTACTTTAATGAGGAATATGAAAACATGTTGTGGAATAATATAATTGTCACCTTGGATAGAAATGTGTTAATAATCATTCCAAATATTATTTTTTTAAAATTACCTAGATTAATATAAGTGAAGGTTATATTTTTATAAATTATTATAAAGAAAATAGAGTTAGTCAAAATCCTCAAGAATGTATAAATTAATTCTACTCTATTTCTTAATCTTATCAACTATGATTTCGTTGTTGTGATGAGACATCAATACAAAACATGATATTTTTACATTATCACTTTTATTAATGATTTTACTTGGATAACCTGCATTATATTTTTTAATCACAAGTTAGAGGTAGTAAAAATGTATAGTTTTTTTAAAGGGAGTTTGAGAGGGAACTAGGTGTTAACATAATATTGTTGAGAATTTATAGTGGAAAGGTCCGCACATTAAATTCCTTAGATTCATATTTTATGAAACATTGAATTAAATGATTGTAAAGTAATTCAAACACCCAAAAATAACATGGATTTGTTGAAAGGATAAAACATATTTTGATCTTAAATGAGAAGTAGTGTGTGGGAATGATTGAATATTTACATGTTTTTCTAGATAAAATCCATTATCACTACTATACATATTAAAAAAAGAATGTTGATAATGTCAAAATAAAATTATAGTTCCAAAGGTATTTCTTATAAAAAAACTTCAGTGAAATATTTCACATTTTTTATAAGTCTATGATTACTAAAACATTAATGTATATATGTTAGGAGATATGAGGAAAAATATACGGAAGGATCTTTCATGGGATATTCATCTAATAGAATATGAATCAAATAATGGAACAAACATTTGGAAATTTTTATTGTCAAAAATGATTTGATCATTATTCAAAATCCAACCATTATTATAAATTACATATATAAGGTTGTAGAGGATAAAATGATGTAGAAAAACATAAATAATTGGTTAAATTAATGAATTAATAGTTAGATTTGATTGAGAAAAATGAAACCTGATCCCAAGTTCCACTACCGAAAGATAAAAATATTATTGGAATTAAATGTTTGTACAAAAAATATTTAAATAATCATTGAAAAGATTCATGAAACAAATTAAAACATATTTTTAATAGAAATGAATTGGTGGGGTGTGGATTCTGAAGAATAATATCCCCATGATTCATAATTACAATGTATCAGAATGTTTTATTATTGAATACACATTAATGTTATAATTTATATTTGATGGATGTATTGTCATATTTTTTAAGTATTGAGGTAGTGTAATATGTTCTTATTGAGAAAACTTCTAGTTTTCTACATGGTAAATATGAAACCATGGTTTAAAAATTGATGAAAATATTGAATGGGTTAAAATAATCCCCAAATATTTTGTACTCCAAACAATATAGTTTCATGAAAAATTGAATTTTACAAAAGGGTTGTTTCATAACAACTTATATGCGAATAAAGATAACTATGAAACCCTTATTGTAATTATTTATATATATGATATTTTTTATGGATATCAATAATGTATTTTAATGATTTTTATGAGAAAATATCTATGAAATTTGAGACATAAATGTTTGTAAAATAAACAATCTTCCTTTGATTATATGTTTCAAAAAGGAAATATACATTATTTTATCAACTGAAAATTAATGTAGGGAATTGTTACAAATGAATGGTATGGGAGAATCCAAATTATATTCTTCTCCTATATCAATGAGTTTGAATATGAGTAAATATGGAGCAGGAAAAGTGTGAATTGAAAATAATTTTTTAAATTGATATGAATTATTTATTATTTAACAACTTCAGGAAGTAATATTGTTTTTAAGTTACTTTATATTATAGATATCAAAATTGATATGAAATAATCTCATTTTTTGGAAGAAAATAAAATTTGACATATCTTAATGGAACATATTCAAATGGTATTTTATACAAATGATTTTTTATATGAAATTCAATGGTTATAATGACCCATGATTATGATAGACAATTCAATGACCAAAAATATGCATTTTGAGGTACATTTCACATGGAAGGATGTTTTTTTAGTAAGAATAGTTAGAAATAGAGTTTTGTAACATTAATCATAGCTGAATGAGAATATCATACAGCTACCCAGGTTTTTACACAAGTGTTTTGGATGAATGTACATTAGGAATATTTAAACGTCGATGATTACAAACCATTTTTGATGCTTTGTGATAATCAGATTACAACGATCTTCCAAAAATTCCAATCAATAACACAATATAAAAACAAATTGATATTAATATTCAATTGATAAATGAGAATTTTTTTGTTGTGTGTGGCTTTATTGAATATATTCCATCAATATCAATACCCACAGATATATTTTCTGAATTAAGGCTAAAACCTCATGTTCAGGATCCACCAAAGACTTACTGGAAATCTTAAGGAATCCACCAATGTGCATTGGATTATGTTGGAAATGAGGGAGAATCTATAAATATGTTTCCTACATTGGGGAGAGAAAACAAATCTTCTCTATAATGAATTTGATTTTTTCTGTGTCAAAAATTAGTGGATATAAAGAAAAGTGAATGGAAAATATAAAAGTGGGGGTTAGTCTATCTTAACATGGACATATATTTTCTTACCACCATGTGAATAAATTACGTAAAAACCAATAAATTATCAATCATAGTGGTTTCGAGACAGTATCTTTCGAGAAAGGATATGTTTTTGTAATTGTTTAAAAATATGCTGTGAAAAATTTTGAATGATGAAAAAAACATGTTTTAAAAGTTGTTAATGAGATTTTTCAACAAATAGAAAGTGGCATCATGAAGTTATTTTTTTATTTTTGATGAAATTATTTATTGTTTTTTTAAAAAATAATATTTTAAAATAATATCTCTATAAATCCAAATAATTTTTTTTTATTTTATTTTAATTTTTTTTTTGTTTTAGTGTTTCTTAAAATATGGGATAAAATGAATTTTTAAAAGTCATCAATCACATGATACATCATACATAGTTCATCATGTGTTTTTTTCATTAAAAATTATATGGTTTTATAGAGATTAAAATCTCCCAAAAAATTAATATTTTAGAAATTCATAATTTTCAAACTTGAAGAATGTTACAATGTTATTTAAATTTGAAAATTTGGGAAATCGTTGAATATTCCCAAATGATTCTAATTATACTTTTCTGATCTAAATGTTCACAAAATAATGAAAACCATCATGAAAAATTATTTTGATGAAAGGTGTGTATTATTTTTTCTAGGTTTAGATTTTCTAGACATAGCATATCAAACCTAATGACTCTGGATTATGAAGATATTAAAAGGCTATAATTCATTTGAAAATCCCGATCAGACGTGAGTTATTATAAGTATATTTTGTTATAAAGTCTATATTTTTAGTTTACGTGTTCTATTATTTATTTGGTGTTGTAAATTTGAAATAAAAATAAAAGGCTTGATATTTCATATTTGAATATCTGAGTACAAAAAAAAGAGTAAACAATATTTTTTATAATCAAATAATATGAGGAATTTTGATGTTGCTTTACCACAAAAGTTGATCATTGGAAGATGTTTCAAATATTTAGAAAAACTATATTTTTCTATAATATGGTTTATAACAGTAGTATCCTAAACTGAAGAGAGATATAAATTATTTTACACATCAGATTGGATGGAAGGTATTTTTTGGTTTATAAGAAAGAAAATGATTGATCAATGACAACAGACATTGATCAGAAAACATAGAATTTTTACTAATCAAATATGTATTGTTTTTTCTATGATTGTGTGTTATTGATAAATGTTAAAGCAATTAGAATCATATATCAGATAAAATTTTCATCAGAGGATTCATTCGTTGATCTGATGATTTTGATTCATTGGACAAGCTGATGATATAGATTCGACGAACGAGATATTGATGCGGATTCATAAGACACGATTTTGATATTGATCTATCATATAGTTATTTTTGAATAATCTTGAATTTGATCAAAAAAATAAATTGAAAAATAAATATCGTAAAAATTTTATTTTATAATAAATTCATTACTACATACTGAATTTCGAATATGTTCCAACAATGACGTAATCCATTTTCAATTGTCTTGGAGCATCATTGAAGGAAAAAAAATTATATCATCAGTGGGTCAATATATTTTAATAAAGGATGAATATTATCTATGTTGTTAAGTTTAAATATCTTTATAAATAATTTATATTAGGTACTAAATTATTATTTAATGTGTGACTTGATAAGAATAGTGTGTTCAATTAAATAATTCTGATCAGGGTGAGGGTGTTTTATTTGGGTCAAAAGAACCATAAAGATGATAAGTTTTTTATATCCCCAATTCTACACTGATGTTTTATTATTTGAAGTGCTTTTTATATCTTTTTTAAGGTTATGAATATTTAAAATAATTACTATTATTCTATAATTCACCAGAAGATGTGTGAATATTTGAGAATAATGTAAATGAATTTCCAATGAATGAGAAATTTTTTGTTTTAAAAATTAGAGTGAGTTGGAAAATGAAATTCTTTTCACACCCATTTCACTACTAGATAACCAATAAATAATAGTGATTAGTATATTATTAATTGTTACTATTCATAGTGACAAAGAATCCAAAGTGCTAAACATTTTAGGAAAGAAGTTGTTTATAAACAGAGATATTAGTCATAATATTATTTTATAGACGGTCTTTACATACCATATAAAGGGAATTTGACTGAGTTTTTTATAAAAATTATACGAAGTGATGTTTTGTTAAATAGGATTATTAGAATGTTTTTTTAGAACCAATGTTTTTATTGGTGAAAATATATAGTTTGTTTTCTGTTTATTGTTAATCTACACTATGTTTATCAATGAGTTTGGATGAAATTTGATCTTTGTGTTCATATGTATTTAGTGGTCATGGCATTATTATTTCCATGTTTTTTATAATAATTATAATGTGAAAAACTATTGAAAGGGAAAATATTTACAAAAAAAGATCTACACAGCTTGATATTGAAAAAATCGAAAAGGAAATGATTTTTCAAAGGATGGAGTTTCATGAAGATGGACTTATTCACAATGGAATATTGTCTCATGAAATATTTATTGGTCATTAAAAATTATTGGTAAAGAATGCTTATGGCACAATTGATTGATATTGGGATATGTGATACCAAAAAAACATTATGAATGGAAACATTTCAATAATGATTCATGACTAAACATATCCTTGTGATTATAAATTAATAGGTTTAATAAAAGACCATAATGAGATTTAAATGTTCACAAAAGAGGTAATTTATAAAAATATTGGGATTCTCCCCATATGTGGAAATCAAGAGTGTTTTGAAAACTGGATAATTGATCTTTTTTAATAAAGTTCTTATGAGAAGATATTTTTTTCCTGAATCTGGAACTCTTCGAGAACATAAGATTTTGGAAAATAATGGTTAATAGCTAATTTATGAAAATTATTTTTATAAAATGGAGTTTCTCAATGGCTTATAGAATCACGATAGATTGTATTTCCATAAACTCTTAATGGTTTGTGAATGATTGGAGCCTTACAAAAGTGAAAACTTTATAAAATTCTAAAATATCATTAAAAAAAACATGGTTTCATGAAAGAGGTAGAATAAAAATATTTACTCGTACTAACAATATGTTTTTTTATATCTTGATTGTGTAAAAAAATGTATTCATATTCATTAATTAAGGATGATAGTGATGTTTGAGAACTTTTCTAATAATGGAAAAAAATATGTTCCCATTTTTTTGATGTGACATTCATGTTGATAAACTAAGTATGAATTAACCCAAGGAAGTGATCAAGGGGGGATTTGACAGAAGTAATCTAAGGAAGGTACTATAGAATCCCTAAAATTATTAGAATGACAATATTCCTAAAATGGATTGACAATGTCTGATTATATTTAATCCAAAATAACTATTTAATCCTAGTGGGATCTAATAAGACTAACACACTATCATCATATTTTTCATTGACTTTTATTTAGTGGTATACTAAGTTAAAACAATTTGTGCTTCTATTTCTTTATAAGGGTGTTTAATAATTCCAGAATACATGTTTAACATGTTCTTAAAGACATGGGGTAATGATATGTCTCATTGAATAAAAAATTTGAAACCCTTCTTCAAATATGCTCTCTCTTGGTGATCTAGGGTGGCAGAAGTGGTATTAGAGTGTACAATTATATGTGATGAATATTTCATCTTCTTTTGTTAACATGTGGAATTTAGTGAATTTAAGGGGAATCCCATTGATGATGGAATAAAATTCTATATTTGGAAGAATATAACTATTTCTGGCGCTTTCGCCGGGGGTATGCACATCTGTCACGCAGAGGACGTGCTGTTGTTGCCCCGTATTCCCGATTTCCAAAGGTCAGCGGCATCCAATCCTTATTTAGGGATGTATGATCCTTGATCAAAATGGGATGATGGGATGTCAGTTCTTCCTTCAGTGGATTCCTCCACTTAACTCGTCACCTAGACCAGGTCTCCCTCATAGATTTAAGACGTAGTTCGTGAAACTCTTCCTGGTGCCATATCTTCATGGACACTAGTTAATTACACCGCTTCTGTTAGGATATTCCCAGGATTCTGATCAAGGCAGGAACCTTTGGTTTGGGGAGTAGTCACGTTGGGAACCACTTGCGTGTCTTTAAGCTGGGGGATTGGCATGTCTGTCTCATGTCCCTTAGTATAGGGCTTCTCGATGGCATGGAAGCCCGGGGCATCCCACATCGGACACGGGGAATCATATTCCATGGGCATGAATCTGAGGTTTTCCTCACCTTCCAATGTTTAACATAGGTTATTCTCTGAGTTTAATGTCCAATGGAGATGGATCGGACTGATCGAATCACTGATTAGAGTGGATTAGATTGAGGAACCTCCCGGTGGGAACACCGATATTGGGCCCAGCATGTGGGTGGCTTCCTGAATGCTCTCTGATGGAATGGGGAGTGGAGTGGCATGATCTCACCGGGATGTGGTGGCCCGGGTCAGAATCAGGATAGGTGATGGCATTGTGCATGATCCTCGAAGATACCTCCTACGTATCCCCATGGCATGGAATCAAAGTCCATGAAGTTCGGTTAGATGATGGGACACATGAGGAGGAGACCTGTGAGAATGGACGTATGGATAGAACCCAGAGGAAGTGGAACCTCTGGGTCAGGGCATGAGATTCCCAAAATACATTGGCTCGAGGGAGAGATCATAATGAGACATGAGTGATGGGAATGAACCTCATGGAGGATTTCTATGTATCCTCGTGGAGGGGAATCAAAGACCACATAGTTAAGATGGAGAAGACAATTTAATGTCATGGGGGACGGGGGCAAACCGACGTGAAGGGGGTCAGAATGACCGTTTGGTGGGCTTTAACCTCATGGAGGCTTCGTACGTACCATGCATTGACAAAGATCAAAGTCCCCATAGTTTGGGATGGATTGGGGCTTACACTCTGAGGAGGGCCAAGGTGTTGGGCATTGAACCTCATGGAGGCTTCCTAAGTACAATGCCTTGACATGGATCAAAGTCCATGTAGTTTGGGATGGATTGGGGCTTAAACTCTGAGGCGGCCCAAGGTGGTGGGGCTTGAAACATGTGGAGGCTTCCTATGTACCATTCCTTGAAATGGATCAAAGTTCACGTAGTTCGGGATGGGTATGGGGCTTACACTCTAGGGTGGCCCAAGGTGTTGGGGTTTGATCCTCGTGGAGGCTTCCTACGTATCATGCCTTGACATGGATCGAAGTCCACATAGTTCAAGATGGATTGGGGCTTACACTCTGAGACGACCGAAGGTGTAAGGGCTTGATCTTCGTGGAGGCTTCCTTTGTACCATCCCTTGACATGGACCAAAGTTCTCATAGTTCGAGATGAGAATGGGGATTACACTCTAGGGAAGCCCAAGGTGTAACGTAGAGGCTTCCTTCTTACCATTCCTTAACATGGATCAAAGTCCCCATAGTTTGGGATGGATTGGGACTTACACTCTGAGGTGGCCTAAGGTATTGGGGCTTCAACCTCATGGAGGCTTCCTACGTACCATTCTTTTACATGGATCAAAGTATTCATAGTTCACGATGGGTATGTGGCTTACACTCTGGGGCGGCCCAAGGTATTGGGGCTTGAACCTCACGGAGGCTTTTTACATACCATACCATGACATGGATGAAAGTCCTCGTAGTTCATGATGTATTGGGGCTTACACTCTGAGGTGGCATAAGGTGTTGGTTCATGGTCGGTGCTCACTCTAAGCTCACATGAGTCATGCTCGGCGTGAGAAAGAAGAGCTAGAAGAGACCTGATGATCATGTCTCGAATAGTGCGTATGTGGCCTATCAAGTGGGGCTTATGCATGGAGCATCCCAGTGAGAAAACTGGGGCTTAAGTGTGCTTAGCAGCCCGGGAAGCCGGGGCTTACTCCACGATGGAGGACCGATGGTGACAAAGCCCAGCGGGAGAGGGAAAGGGTGACAAAAATCTATGTCCCCATCTCCCCTCTTGGTCAATGGCACCAAGGGAGTGAGGAGGAGCAGGGATTATACCTCATGCAAGAAAGGATAAGGGCATACACTAGGGTGGCATCCCATTCCTGTGGACAAACTCTACTCCAATAATGAGGATATCATCCCCTATGAGTGGTGATCCCATCCCCATGGAGATGAATGGGAATGGAGAATGTCCAAGGCAAGAGGACCATGAGTGCGATGCACATGGCTAGGTCATGGTTTATCGTCATGTGTTGAGGACGATGGCGCTTGGAAATTTAACATCATGCAGCTTGGACAATGTGGGTGCGCTCTGCACCCCTAGGACTTACATAACCGGTACCCTCTACTCCTTGTGGGAGGGAAGTCATCGGAAACACCGTAGTGAGGGGGTGTCATGGAGGGAACCATTGAGGGGTCTACATTAGCGTGACTATGCGAATAAGCCATAACCGTAAGCATTCTAATGTGAAGAAGCATGAGGTAAAGCAATGAAATGGGAATTATCATCCAAGGGACCTTGATGTTACATCGTACGAGCCTAGAAGGTCACACATGAAAGCGGTGCAGGATGTGGTTGTCTAGGGAAAGAAAGTCAGCCGTGAATGGTATCACTAAGAAGATCATCAGGCACCCATGAAAGGAGGTTCCTAGGGAGCACTGAGGTGAGGGTCCTAGAGAATTGCGCATAACCTCTATGGTTGGTGCACGAAATAAGATCCATGCACGAAAAACCTGGGGCTGGCTCTAAAAGCAGTTATGATGGCGCATAATTGGGGTCAAGGTTTTTCACGCAACTAGAAGGATTGTGTGCAAGAAGGATGAATTGAGTGCAAGTGGGATATACTGCACGCAAGGACATAGGTGCATGCAATTTGGAGGGATTGCGCGCAATTGGTAGGGGGTGCTAGGAATGGAAGGAATTGCATTCAATTGGTCGGCCTGCGCGCAATGGTAGGGATTGCGTGCAAGCGGTGGACCCTGAAAGAATTGGAATTCAGTCTAATTCAAGGGGATCTTGAACAAGGGTGGACCCCGGGGTGATATGGCGTGAAAAAAACCGTACATAAAGGCCATATTGCATGTTTGGAAGACGGATTTCGTGCACGAGAGCCGGATCATATCCTTCCACCCCGAAATGGAAGGGGGTCTCTATCTATTTAAAGGCACCCGAGGGCGCGTTAAACTGCTCAGCATGAAATAATTGTGTGCTGAGGTCGGAAGTGTGAAATGAAAACCGTGCGGGGTGTGGCACGATATTATTTCATGCCTGGACCGAGGCCTCTTCGTGAAACCCGGAACTTTTCCGCACATGCCAAATTTTTTCGCAGGCCTAGGAATTTATTTTTCACGGACCCTCCAGGCCCCCCGGACGAGGTCCCCAGGTTCGAATATGAATTTTCATTGTCTTTTTGAAACCATCTTAAGCGCTTGAACACTTTTCGGCGTCTACAAATGCCCCCCTCGGAATGGGATCGGCGAGGGGTCGCAACGGTCGGATTCCAAGGGAAACCCCAAAATGCAGGACTCTGTGGGGTAGTTTCACGAACAAATATTAAACGGCGCGACAAACTTATGATGGCACGAAATTAACTTTTCGCACAGGCGTGGAACCAAGTCTTAGACTATAAAATCTATCATGGGTCCCATGCTCCGTATGACATTTCTCACGCGACAGGATTCACGCTCTCATGTGCAAAATTTTTTGCTCTCTTTCACAAAATTTTCTCCACCCCTGCACGAAAAACCGCTCCAGCTGGGAGTAATTCCACTGAGATCAGGCGTTATTTTATACACAAACCAGGGGTTTTTTTCACCGTGGTCTGAAATTTCCCGACGCCCGCTGGTTTAACGTTCCAGCTTCCTAGATTTTGCATCAGCTTCTGAAACACTTGGTCAGAAGCATATGGCCTCAGACCATATTGACGAGGGAGAATTTGTTCCTCGCATGGCTAAAATGGCTACATAACTAGAAGATTATGGCGCAAAAATGAATGTCTCCAACAACCATAACCTTTTCAATTTTTTAACCCCTACCAAAAAGGAATATGCCTTGTCCCGAAATCTACCGCTATGGGATACCAGCATTCTACAAGAGGTCCCTTAAAGGGATTTGAGGTGATACACCACGATCATGGGTGACACGTGAGGATGACCTTCCATGATAAGACATCACCAAAAACGATCATCATGTCAGAGGAACATGGACATATGTGTCTTAAATCCTAGGACTATGACCATTTCATGGGGTGACCTTGTTTCGGAGAGCTCCCCGACCCTCTATGAAAGCAAATTTCGTCAGGGCGTCAATGATGAGACCAAAGGTTGGCTGCAGGACTGGGCCCTATAGTCCGGAGGCAACCTCACCAGCGAGTGGGCCTGAGTGTACTGGGTTCACCATACATGTGAGCAATTTGGGACCGAGTTATGGAATATTGTCTTATTTGAGGCAGTATGGAAATCACAATTTTACATCTATCACTAGCACGAGCTCATGCCAGAGTTGTTCACCCGGTGGTCCCCGGACACCAATAAGTCGGTATCAGTCTCTAGAACATTCACTACATTAGGGGTATCACATTGGAGGGCCACCAATACGACGAATTCCTTAAACTGATGATCACCTAGGGAGACGGATCATGAACCCCCATACTGACATGGAACCTATTGGAGTAGGCCAAGGAGTAGCTGGGGGTCAAGGACTTCATGAAGGACGTCGCCTACAAGGATTGGTTCAGCCTATTCCTGGAGAGGGATCTGGAAGTCAAGATGCCAGGGTGTGGGAGATGGTGTCCAACAGCGGCATAAAGGATCATGAGTGTATCATACTAGAGTATCCCAGAGGCGGGGCACTACCAATCATGGGGATACAACATAAATGAGAGTCGGGATCCGAATGTTCAGTACGCCGGATTTCATGCTACATTCCTGAGCGGGTGCCTCTTTCCGGTGAGGGACGCAAGGATGGGTGTCCGTCCAGTGACCCTGGTGATGGCTAACATCATGGCTTCCGACAAGAGGGTTAACCTGGGGGGTCCCTGTGCTGGCTCGGTTTTACGCCATCTTGGGACGCATCTAGATAAGGGGTTCACATAGAAGGGTATCTGGCCTCGTCCAGATTTTCCATGGATGGGTTGTGGCTCATTGTGGTGGATACACTTTCCCAAATGCCATCCATCCTATAGGCAATGGCCTGCGACCCTCTCTGTTGAATTTTATAGGGGTCATGTCGTTGACGCTCAATTGGAAGGGAGTATGGATCATAATTGGTAATCATGATAACTTATCCATAAACCCATTCCCCACCCCAACTGTCAAGATGACAGAAAATGATCAAGGCTCACTGGAGTAGAAGGAGTACATCCATAGCATCAGAGGTGGGGTGCTCGTGGCCCGAATTTACAAGAAGCTCTTCTACAAGCCTTATGTGTCATCCAGGATTTCCAGGTAGTTTGGGTGTCTCCAATGAATTCCAAAAAAGGTATACACAGATGTTCGCAAGGACATGCATCCCTGTGTTCTTCATCATCTTTAGCTGATGTTCACGACCTATGGCTCTGGCGACATCATCACATTTCCTCCCACCGGAGTCGACGCTGGTCCTTAAATTGGGTATGACGAACATTATTCCATAGAATACCCTGAGGGGATCTTGCGGAAGAGAGTTTGGAAACTCTTGGTCACCAGTGTAGAACCCAGGCGGTGAGAGAGTAGGAATGGTTCCGCTATAGGGGGAAGATCAGATGTACGTCAGGCAACAGGGCATACATAGGTCGGGAGCTCAGCAGTGGGGGTGTCGCATTGTGTGGTTATGCCCTCGTCGGCTAGAGGAAAAGGGTCACATGGAGTGGCCACCGAACATCCTAGTAAGAAAATAAGATACCAGCTTCAACCTTCTATATATTCCATTTTCCCCATGCTATGGTCGACATGGCTAACCCTGTGGTAGTCCGTGAGTACTAAAACCCTCTGGCAGAAGATAGTGTGAGATAGGATCCAACTGCCAGAAGTCGGGCTCATTCGGGTTGTCGATAGAGTGAACTTCCATCGACAAAATGCTTATCTGGCAACCATGGACATGTATGCACGCCAACGTGGTCAACGTGTGGAGCCACCTGCCTTGGTGAACGTGATGCTCGACCAGGAGCATGATCCTAAAACGATGATGTTGGGGGAAGATAACAGCGATGATCAGTTAGAGGGTGGTGAAATAGGAGAGGAGGAAGAAGGATAAGGGGAAGGTAAAGGTGAAGGAGAATAGGAGCTCAAAGTTGAAGGGTCTCAGGATGCGTCCCACCAAGGGAGTATCCGGGAGAACGATGAGATCATTGGCTCTGATATGGTTGTGACCAAGCTGCTTGAGGTATGATTTGACCCTTGTCTACCCTACTCCTTTTCTCCGCATTCCTTTTCAATCCTTAATCCACCTACCTTATCTTACTCAAGAGAATATTTTTGTCGATCATGAGTCTCCAGACAAAAGAGGGGAGGAAGCGCCAATGGAAAAAGGTGGGGCACCGACACTCATTATCGAGCAGATGAGCGCCGGGGGATCCCCTTCTAGGACAGATCATGTAGTGTCCAGAAAACTAGAGTCTGGGACCTTCAGTTCTTGTATGTTCCTTGATTCGATACCGGTACTCACTATTTGAGGACTCGACTAATCATGGTGATCCTTGTCTTTATAGTGATCACGACATTAGAGGCTCATCAGGCTAATGATCTCAGATCATCCGCAGGTGTGTCAAAAGAAAACATACCACCCCATTTAGAACATGCCTCCCGAACCGAGTTGGCCCCTGCAATTGGTGAGCAGGGAGCGGCGGACACCAGTGGTGCTGCTGTCAGGGCAGGGTCAGAAGCTGAATAAGGTTCCACCAATGTTGAGATGAGAGAGTAAGGTCGCTCAGATGCTGATGAGCCTATTCCCCAAAGAAGACTCTATGAGGAAGACCCTGCTGCAGACCTGTTGGATGTATTCCCTTTCTATCGGCCCACAGATCCCGGAGACATTGATGATTCAAATCTGGAAGCATCCGAGGAGAACCGGATGACGTAACATAAGGGATGGAAGTGCATACAAAATTTTCTCAGTCATCATTAGGAAGAGTGGCTGAAGCGGATGGGGTCACTCCACACATGGATGTGTTTCCTTTGTGCTGGAGGGGAAGATGCTCAATGCCTTCACCTGACAGTGCGTGAATACATGGCAGAGAAGATGTGCAAGAGCGGCCAACACTCCGACATCACCCAGTGTTGGGAGGAGTCAGGGAGTACCCAATAATATCTAAGGGTTGAGCAGGATGTCCAACGCCTCAAGGAACATACGAAGGAATAGGAGATATTCATCGCAAACTGCTTTGAGCTCATGGAGTAGTTGAGGGCCCAGTTGACAGACCCCCAAGAACAACTAGTGGAAGTAAGTCACCAGATGGCTGAGCTCCAAACTGAATAAGCATGGGCATGGGCCAGGGTCAGCGAACTATGCTCCACGACCACCGATGAATAAATATTACTCAAGGGTCAGGAGGCAGTCTTGGTGGCCACCCGCAAAAGTGTGGCGGCACTGGAGAGATCTATCCAAGAATCCAACCCTTAAGGTCCTTGTTTTAGCCGAACCCATTAACATACCTCACCTTACTGCTTCTTTTTTTGTATGTATGGACTAATTTATTTACCTATCCCTTTGTTTTAACTTTCTCAAACAGTATCCCAAAATAAATAGCAATCCATTCCTAATCTTACACGGGTCGTACCCAATGTGAGAAACAAGGGGGGATCATACTATTACTTTGTTTAATCGTAGGAGCGTCAACCATGCTTCGGGAAATCAAAATTCGAATACAGATTTCCGAGGAGAAGAGAGAGGCCCGATCAAAGGAAGAGGACCTCAGACCAATCGATATATAATCTTCTCAATGTGCTCTAGCGTACGAGTGGGGCCATTCTAGGGGAATTAGAATAAGTCCAAACATAGTGGAATGAAAAATGTGAATCATGTTACCCAAATTTGGAACACTATGAGAGGGGCATGGCAATAAAGGACGACTATAGACCATGTTCAAAACATAGCATCCCTATTTCATTAGCCCGAAATGGGGAACAAAATGAGGTTCGGCCACTTACCATGATCGCAACACGGGACGTAACTCAAATATTGTCCATCAGTCTTCCGTAACGTTATCCGAGGATAGAAGGTGGACCATAGGTCGAGCATCCATACTGTTAGGGGGTACCTTCAAAATTAAAAGAGGATGAGGGTCTGAATAATGGTTCACACAAAGCATGGAATGTGATGTGTTGGATTGTTCACATAGAATCCAACACTCATAAAATTACACCATCATGGTGGAAGCACAATACGCGGGCGTATTAAGATGATCATGGATCATCCCTAATTTTAGAGAGGACCTCTCTAGTGAGGTGACTGTCACTTCCCAATGCCATTATGTGGCATGCTGAACATGTTTAGGGCAAAGGATGCAGTTACACAACTCCCCAAGGGGTCAGACCAAGGGGCCGACGGTGGGGGAAAGGAGGGGATTTGTGATTCATGGGGCTGGACCCGAGTCAAAATGTATGGGCGTTCCTACATATCCCATAAGGATGGGAATCAAGCCACACGTCATTTTGGAAAGGTTCTTTGTTTAAGGTCATAAAACTTGGACCAGGGATTGGTAAAAAATGAAGGAGGGACACTGTAAGGTAATTATGAAACACAACTTAAATTAGGACATTAGTCCTCCTTACCATGTGTTCCTTGGGGAAGTGTTTAGGTCAAGGGGACGAACACGAACAGGTTGTTGGGCCAGAGGGGAAGTGTCCGGGTGTTCCTACGTATCCCAAAAGGATGGGAATCAAGCCACACATAGTTTTGGAAAGGGTCTTAGTTTAAGGTAAAAGAACATGGAACATAGATCGGTAAGGAATGCAGGAGGCACATGGTAAGGTAATTATGAAACCTGATGTGAATGAGGACATAAGTCCAGCTTACCATGTGTTCCTTGGGTAAGTGTTTAGGTCAAGGGACCAAACATGAATGGGTGGTTGGGCCCGTGGGGAAGTGACCAGGCGTTCCTACGTATCTTATAAGGATGTGAATCAAGCCACACGTAGTTCTGGGTGGTGGCACAGTAAGGTACCAGTGAAAATGATTAAAGGGGAATGCAGGACTAGCCCTCACACAAAAAGAAGCGGTATGTGATGTATCTTGTTTTTCCATTATGATTAAGGGGTTTTTTTGTGAAGTGACAGGCCTAGGGTAGAAATTATCTGCATCACCACAAGAATCAAGCCATATAAAGGCATTGAAAAATGGTATGGTGGATAACCAATACCCAACATGACGTCCCCTATGGAAAGGTTTTCATAATGCAGTGCCATTTTTCATCGTGCTGCCGGGACAATATAATCACAGTTTAGGTTCATGTGATTGGGCCCGACAACATAGTTTAAGGTCATACGACTTAGACCTGAGGGAATGTGCACGACGCGATGAAGCATACCTGATGAGAATGGGGACGAGGTCTACATCATCACCATGTGTGATTCCGGGAGAGGATCCTCGAACCAAGAGGACAGTGAGGGCCATATTATAAGGGGACGGAGGAGCTGGCTTCCCATTGACCAGGCCCTAGAAACACAATGTCTAGGTAATCCCGCGTATCCCATGAGGATGAGGATCAAGTCGCACATAGCTCTTGGAGAAAACCCCAACTTATGGTCCAAGCGCTCACATCGAGAGAGCCCCAAAGGACGTCGTATTGCCGCTATGTGCACTTGACATGCATATTTTCACTGAGGGATAGATCCATGAGTGTCAATATTCCACCTGGACATGATAGGGTGGAAGATAAGGTGAATCATGTAACCAACATTCAAGGCCTGAAGTGGCTAGCGTGGCGATGGAGGATTACTGTGGACCAAGTTCGCAACACATCATCCTGTCCTGTGAGCCTGAAATGGGGAAAAACAAAAGAGCATCGACCACTGGCCATGTTCGCAACATAGGATTTGTATCAATTTTTCATATGAATCCTTCATGGGCATTGGCACGTAATGGTAGGAGAGCCCATAGTCATAGTGTCCATGCTGTTTTTGGGGGTCCCTTTGGGTGTGAAAGATAACAGGGGGCCCAAATGAAGGGGAACATAAAGCTTGACAAGTGGATGGAAACTTTCCCCAATTAAATCTAACACTCCAGGTACTAGACTAGAGTACTCGTAGACACATTGTCGAACCCCCGCAACGGGCCGAGGGGCTCATCTTGAGAGCATCCAAGGGATGGAGAATTCCTAGGATAAGGGGGGCATGGTGCCAAAAACACAACGCAAAGGAGGGCATAATCCTTTACAACACCTATATATCCTCCACGTAGAGAGGAACATGCCAAGGGGCCTAAGTGACTGGGAGATCGAGATATCTCTAAGATATTGGGCTAGACTCGAAATCTAAAATTTCATGTGGTCCTATGTATCCCATAAGGATGGGAATAAAGACACACATAGTTCATTAAGATACAATTTAACATCATTTGGGACAAGATACAATTTAACATCATGCTATATGACCATGCAGTTTACGGTCATGCGGGACCGACAGTTGAAGGTCGTGTAGGATAGTAATCTAGTTTAAGATCATGGAGGACCCGAAAAAAATGATCAGGAAAAGTATTGCATGAGGATCCTGGCATTGTTGGGAGGAGTTATACGCTCACAATCCATGGTCACCAGGGAGTATGCTCCATTGGGATGAACCTTATAAACAATAAAAGGTCCTTCCCATTTGGGCACCAACATTGGGTGGTTTCCTGCTGGGGATCATTTGCTCTCTGTGGTCTAATTCCAAATCACCTTACAGGAAAGAGCATAGGTGAACCTTCTTAGTGAATTCTCGAGCCATTCTACTCCGATTCCTTTCAAGGTTGTACAAGGCACGAAGCTTATTATCGTCCTGTGCTTCCAATTCAGATAGACGGATTTCATCCACTCTATCCGGTGCTTGCTGGTTATAGACCGATGTGCACAATGAGGGTAACTCAAACTCTATGGGCAGGACGACCTCAGTTCCATACACCAAGTAATATGGGGTCACTTGGGTGGAATTATGATTCATCGTCCAATAGGACCAGAGGGCGTTGGGGAGCTAATCTAGCCAACTCTCCTTGTTCTAACCAACCATTTTCTGTAGAATGTTAGAGACGGTTTTATTGAACTCCTCAATCTGACCATTTGCCTATGTGTGATAGAGAGAGGTATGGTTAGAGTGGATGATGTACTTGGAGTACATATTTTTTCAACTCGTCTCCTCGAAATTTGTTGCCGTTATCGGTGAGGACAACTTGAGGTAATATAAACCAATAGATGATATTGGATCTCACGAAGTAAATGATTGGACGGGCCTTGAATTCCTTGAGTGAAATTTCTTCTACCCACTTGCAAAATAAATTCATAGTGGTCAGAATGAATCGGCATTAGTGGGACATTGTCGGTGGGTATGGTCCTATGACATCAAAAACCTAGACTGCAAAGGGCCAAGAGTACATGGTAGTGTGGAGAAGCTCTGGTGGCCAATGCACAAAGTTAGCATGAACTTGGCATGTGTGGAATCTATTGGAGAACTCTATGCTGTCATGGATAATGGAGAGTCAAAAATACCCTAGTCTATGAATCTGGTGAGACATTTTTGGCCCAGCCTGATGGGCACCACAAGAACCGGCATGAACCTCTTGCATGACATGTTGAATCTCAACACCATAAATGCAACGGACAAGAACCCCATCAAATCCATGCTTATAGAGGATTGGATCAAGGATTGGACCTCCCTAAAGGGTAAACTACATCGTTCAGCGTCGGATTCCCTCGCGCTTGGCCTGGTATAGCAGGAGATTACCGTGATGGAGGTATTCAACTAAAGGTGTCCTCTAATCGGAAACCATTCTGATCACTGCATCCGGATGTCCCGAGGGTCCTAACGCAGAGCCACCAATGGTCAGATGGCTCACCTACGGGCCGTCATCTCTATTCGGGGTAACAATAGCTATGACTCTCTGATGCGCCACATGGACAATTAGATCATCCTGTTTGGGCTCTGCAAGTGACACAGCTAAGCTAGCCAAAGCATCTACTTGACTGTTCTATGACCGAGGGACATGGATAACCTCTGGATGAGATGGGAAATAGGCCATTAGCTGGAATGTGTGTTCTAACAACAGTACGAGCTGTGGCTTGCTGAAAAAATAGTCACCATTGAACTGATTAATAACTAGCTCAGAATCCCCTTTCATAAGAAAATGGTGTACATCGATCTCAAGGGCCAGCTCAAGACCAGTAAAGAGGGCCTGATACTCTGCCTCGTTCTTAGTTCGACCATCTAATAGTAGTAACGGGTATGGAAGAATGGATTTTTCTGGGGTGATAAAGAAGATACCTAGGCCGACTATGTTGAGCTGAGGATCATTTAGCCTCTTAACGGTGGGGCTCCGGGAGGCACCATCAAATTGAATTTTCCAAAATGGGATGGATTGATCGACTGAAAGGATTGCCTCATCAGGAAAATCCAGGTCCATGGACTGATTCCTGAAGGTTGTATAGGCAACTATAAAGTCTACCAAGGCCTGCCACTTAATATCCTTTTGAGGCATGAACCTAATGTCAAACATCTGGAGGATTACCTCCCACCGCGCTAGTCGACCAGTCAACATGGGATGACAAAGGATGTACTTAAACGGGTCTACTCAAGAGACCAGCTGTTCCTCGTGGTGCTACAGGTAATGATACAGTTTCAATATAGAGAATACGAGTGCAAGGAATCTTTTTTCGAAGGGGGAGTACCGGGTCTCCGTATCGAGGAGCATGTGGCTGAGGTTGTAGAGGTTGTTCTATGTCCCGTCATTGTTCTTCTGGGCGAGAAGGGTGTCGAGGAACCGTTTCAGGATGGTGATATAGAGGACAACCGGCTTCCCAGAGAAGGGAGGCATCATGACCAGAGGCCGGAGCAGATACATCTTGATTTATTCAAAGGAGGTCTAGCACTATACATTCCATTTGTAAGCAGTTCCCTTCTTTAGGAGATGAGAGAAGGGCTTACACTTTCCGGCCAGATTCGCAATGAATCAGTGTTTGTAGGCCAAGTGGCCTTGTAAACCTTGAGGATCCCGAATATTACTTGGGGGAGTCATGAGGCTTATGGACTTGATCTTCCCCAGGACAACCTCAATGCCCCGGTACCTAAATCCAAAGCCAAGGAACTTCTCGAAGGTGACTCCGAAGGCACCCTTCAAGGTGTTCATCTTAAGGTGGGGAGAACGGAGGAATCCAAACACTTTCTCAAGATCCTTGATATGGTCCTAACGTAGGGGAGATTTGAACAAAAGATCATCCACATAGCACTCCATCAACGTCCCAATGATTAACTTTAATATGCGATGCATGGATCGCTGATAGGTGGCACCTGCATTCTTCATGCCGAAGGGTATAACCTGGTAACAGAAAGTACTCTGGGGAGTCCTGAAAGCTGTGGACTCTTCATCCTCAGTGGCCATCCGGATATGATTATATCCCGATTAACCATCCATGAAGGAGAGGTCATGGAACCCCGTCATAGAGTTGATCAACAATTCTATCACAAGAATGGGAAAATCATCCTTCGGACAATGGGGATTGATATCTCAGAAGTCAATACAGACACTGATCTGTCATTTCTTCTTCCGGACTAGTACATTGTTGGCCAGCCACTAGGGATACTGGAACTCCTTGATGAAGTTGACCCTGATGATCTTGTCAACTTCGGTCTCGACCATGGCACTGTGAGAAGGGAGCATCTTTCTGGGAGGTTGCTTGAACCCGCGATGATTTTTCTGAAGAACGAGGTGGTGTACGACTACCTGAGGATCTAGTCCCAGCGTCTCTTTATAACTCCAGGAGAATACATCATGGTGCTGTTTGAGGAAGCCTATGTACCACTCTTGCTCCTCAGGGGACATAGAGGCGCTGATCAATGTTGGTATCAGGTCAGCCTCAATTCTGAGGTTCACTTGTACCAACTCGTCGACCGTAGCTGAGATGCCTTCTTCAAAGTCTAGGGGAATCCTCTATATCCTCCCCTCCAATTACAGAGGGATCCCCCGTGGGGGAAGATTATTCTTGAGTTACCAGGCCATTGTGGGAGGCTAGTACCAGCTTGTGTGGCAGTGATTATTGCATCAGGAAACTCTGTCGCTGCCGAGACCATGGCTGTGAAGGCAGTCGATCCAATCACATATCGTCACCGGCCTAAGGGGCCACACTTGACAATATCAAAGCAGTAGGGTTGAGTCTTCTGGAGCCGACTTATTCTAGCCCGGTTAAATAGACATGTGTGACGTACCACCGTTTCCAAGATCCATACGTCCTAATACCTGATGGGAGTGGGAGGCTTCGGGATCACTAGAGCCTGATTCATGTAAGAATATGAAGTGATCTTTCGACGCAGCCCGGATCTGGGAGAATGGGTCACCCTTGTCCCATAAATGACAAAACATTTCCCCATATCGAGGGTTGGGGCCTCCAAATGGTAGATCAGGAAGATGTAGTCGTCATTCAGGCCTTCCCATGGGTCAGTCGTAACAGTGAAAGGCTCAAATTCACTTACTTAGACTTGTTTATCCTTGCTATTGTAATAGTCAGCATCCATGTAGTGGGATTCAAAATAAGAGAATGAAGATGCATCACCTTGGAGTATGCCCACTCGACCATTAAAGGGCACTAAAGGCATTGGTGATACGATAAGGGTACCACTGAATGCAGGTGGAGCCATGGCCTGCCCATCAATGCATTATACGTGGTGTCTTGGGAGACAACCATGAACTCGGTGCTGGCCACTAGGCCAGCGAACTGGGTCTTCAGACGGATCTTACTTACTGGTGTCTGCTCTGTCCTTTCATATCCTTGGATACTTAAACTAGAGGGGGTCACGTCATCTTCAGATAAACCTATCTTCTGCAGTGTCCTTGTCGGAATAAGGTTGATCCCAGAGCCGGTGTCAACAAGACAGCAGCGAACCTCCACGCAGTTGAATTGGCCGGTGATGTACACTGGGCAGATGTGCCCCTGTATGGGGGGGGGACATCATCCTCTCTAGAGAATGATATGATGGACTGACATTCAGCATCCTCAACTGTTTTTGCATGGAAATCTTCTGCAGCTCCTATCTCCATCTCAAACTGGAGGGGGCTCCTTAATTCCTTGGCGAGTGCTTCGCGCATATCAGGTGACAGGCGAGGGGCTTCAAGGATGAAAAGCTTTACTGGGTTATCACCGAGGTTCTTGAGAATATCGCACTTCCATTCCAGGCATGAAATTTTGCTCGCGGGAAGCCACTCTATGATAGAAGGCATGGCCAGCCCTGCCGTCGAGACCGATGGCTGACTGGTACTGAGAATATCCCGCTGCTCACTATTCAAAGCCCAGGGTGTAGCTTTTGGAAGAGGACTGAATGACAAATACATGCCTATAGCAGGGAAAAGATGGTTGTGGCATGGATGGGGTGGTTATGCCTGATCTAGTAGCACAAACGGTGGTGGATGTGGGCCTATTGACACAGAATAAAGTGGCTGTGTGTTCTGAGTTCTGCGCTGGGCCTACTGTCTGGCCTTAGTGGCATGCATGGACTGACTGGAGGTTCCAACTGACATGCCCCGAAAAAACATATGGTCGCTGCTCCGCTGACGTTGGCCTCTTCTAGGGAAGTTGGGGAGGTTCTCCTGGCGCTCCCCCTCTTCAGGAGTCATATAGGGGTTTTCCAACTCAAAAGTGTTAACCAAAGCATACCCTTGACTATCACTTGAAGAATCATCCACCACTGGGTGGATTCTGGGGGTAATCCCCATCTTTGGGGGCATAAAGTCACTGAGAGTGATGAACGACAATGACATTGGTGGGGTGCGTTGCTTTTTCTTATGCTTACGATGATTTCTTTTCAGAGAAGAGGGTGGTTGAGATGATGACGCAGAAGTGGTGTCCACATCTTTTTAAGGTTTCGGCTGAATCAGGTGTGCATGGATAATTCCATGGGCATGGGCGACCATCATCTGAGCCATCCGGTCGTTATACTTTTGGGACCCGTGGTCAGAAACCTGCTGCCACTCACCTTCGCCGTCACTACCACTATCTGACCTCACAAAGGCACACACCACTTGTGCCGGGGCTGGGCCCAACATAAATATGTTGTTTTCAATCTGGTCTTGGAGCCAGTCCATGAACACATATCCTTTCTTGATGGTGTGCCCCAGGATCAGGTGATAAGGGCAGTAGTTGGGGTGATCAGTGAGATGCACCTCTTCTAGCTTTCGGCACTCGGGATGTCATACAATTCTCTGCTCCAACGCACTGCGGAAGTAACCTGGGACTTGAGCCTCATCCAACGAGTAGGCCCAATTCCTTCTATCTAGAAAGGGGGATCTTGTATCCGAACCCTGACGGGGTGCTGGAGGACCCTGTCGAGGAGGTGGAACTTGATTGTCTCTCCTAGATGGTAGTGGCGTGTTACACGGTGGAGCCTATCGATTTTTAGGTGGAAACTACTGGGATGGAAACTGTGCCCGTCATGGTGGAACTCTGCGGGGATGCGGAGCTAGCTCCACTGGTAGCAATTCTAGCTGCCTAGGAGCCTCTACCTGGGCCATTGCGTTTGGCTCCACTCTGGAAGCCCTCCTTGCTGGGATTACTAGGGGCAGCGGACGTTCTTGGATGGCCTATTTGAGGGCTTCTTTGAGGTGCTGGGACTTATATGAGAAGTCTCAGAACCCTCCAAGATAGTTCTGAGTGATCAGGGAGGGAACCAGTTTGGTCTTAACATTCTCTACGCACATCATCAGTAATTGATTTTGAGTCCGTGGCATGTCGATGGATTATGTGAGCCCCTTCAACTGGGTGAATAAGATTGCGACTCTCTAATCATGTCATTTCTTTCACTTGTAGAGGTTTGTGATGTTTGTTTTCCGGGTGGTTGAGCCGAACTAGTAAAAGAATTGCCTAGAAAGGTCCTTCCAGCTAGTCAAATATCTGAAGTGGAGTTGGTTGTACCAAATGAATGTCGTCCATTCGAGTGTATGAATAAAATAGTGGATCTTGGCGGCCTCCTACTGCACTGGGGTCCCCAACATAGGCATGAACATAGAGTTAAAGTGGTCCAGGTGTTGTGGCGGGTCCCCCATCACATTAAAGGGGGAGAAGGTGGGGTTTCCGAATCCTGGGGGTGCTGGCATGTCATCCACCCTTGCCAGATAGAGATTTCCATCAGGTGGGATGGCTACCTGTCGCGTTTCCAAAGCTTCTAGGAAGGCGATGAGTGCCGCTAATAGATCGTCTGGACAGGGGTCCCTATCTTGACAGGGATCCCTTACCACAAGCGCATTTCTTGGTTCTTCAATGCGGTAGACAAGCTCAGTGACTCGTGGAGTGGCTGGTGGTGTGAATCTTGGGGCAGCCGGAGGAGCCCGAGCGGGGTTCCTTGGATTGTCGCGCCTTTCAAGAGTTTTTCGCGAGACATACCATACCCTCTTTCCATGAGCTATGGCTTCCACCCCGTCAGCAAATGTTGCATGATCAGGGTTTCCTGGTGGAATCTCTATGAGGGTTAGTAGTTCCTGCCCCTACTACCCCAGCCAAGGATCACCGTAGTCGGGTCGTCGCTCCGCAATGCGTTAAGCCAGAAGATTATCTACCAACTTCTTCTTCTCAGCAAGCTACTAGCGTAGTGTGGCCTTCATAGGGTCCTCTTCCATCTTTTTTAGTGAGGCAGATGTGTCAGAATGTTTGACCACTCTGACGTTCTCCTTTCCATTACTGACATTCGGGATGAGTACCAACTCCTCGGTGGGAGGGGCAGACAGATGAGGTTCCTCTACTGTTTAGTGATCCTTTCTGATGGGTCTAGTAGTGGTGGAACATCCTCATGGATGACTTACCCATCATGAACTTCCATCTCATTCTCCCCTAATGATAGACCAGTCATGTTGATCGCAACCCTTCTCAGGGGAATGTCCTCAATGTTGCCTAGCGAGTCGGGATGCCGACGAATTGTACTAAAGAGGAGGGTAGTGTACTTTCCCCATCCACAGACTTTCATGTGGGGGGGGGGTATCCTCCTTAATAACTTTGCTAAGTACATGGAAACTCTAAACGCATTGTTGTTGGAGGATCCTGCGGTGACCAGGTGACTCTGGGTGCTGGACCACAAGGAGTGTGGTTTGGTATACCAGACGAAATTGTTCACCAATGTCTTCAAGGTTCTCTTGGAACCCGGGATTAGTTACTCACCGGTGGCGAAGACGAAAGTTAGTCACCAAGAGGGTCTGGAGGGAACATTCAAACTCTTCTGCGGTGAGTGATTTCGGCATACAAAAACTCGGTCCTACGACGGGCCAAAACATCTCAGTGAAGTGGCCCGCTGCGAGGACGGTCCAGAAGCTACTCTTCTCAGATTCAGGGTCTGGCCATTGATTTCCCCACTCATCAACAGAAGGTGGCTGAGAAAATGGAAGTGGCACTGAGGTAGGCCGCTGGGCAGCGGGCTGGTCGGTGGAGAATACGGCGATCGGGCTGATTGGCCGCCGAAACTTTGGCTGTCCTCTAAGGGTCATAGTGACTTGGTCGTTATATCATGATAGGATGGACTGGGGACCAAGAATCCTTACATAGTATCTATTTCTACCAAGGGTGGGCTATGTCGCAACTCTTCTTCCATTGACCCCCAAAATAACTCTTCGTAGTCTCAAGCTAAGATAGAGGGCGCCTCCAAAAATGATGGTGGAAATTGGATGGTTGGTCCTTGAGATAATTATAGGTTCTCTTACACCTGGATATACCTTCGGAGGGATCCAGGGATCCTATGGACCTCGCATTACTAGAGTACGAGGCTGATTTGCCTCATTCCTGTCCCATCCCTTCACCCATAGGGCTGAGGAGAGGGCTCTAGCGCCGAGTCGTACTCCACCTCAGAGTCCGAGAAGGGGACTGGTTTGATTCCTCTCCGGCCTTCCCTAGAATTCCCCCTGTGGTGGTGACGACCCGCCTTCCTGCCCCTGGGTGGCTCCCCGGGACAAGGCTAATTTCTGACATGGGGTCCTCTGGCCGCACTGGTGGGAGCTCTTACTGGGAGGTCCTGAAGCAGAACTCCGATTGGGCCTACCTGGACATCACCTACCTCGTCGGCGTAGGGGAGGGAGTTGTCAAGGTGTTCTAGGGACAAGCTGCCCAAACTACTGAATGTTGGGGTGGGGAGAAGCGGCTCCCTACGTGGCCCTTTGGGGTGGCGTTGACGACGAGGCACATCTTCCTCGAGATCCAAGCGGGCCATATCCCTGGTGGGGATGATCCCCTCTTCCTCGAACCTACGTACAAGGTCATTAATTACCCTTCACTAGATAATTCTCGACGGGGAGAGAGGGTGTGGGCGCCCATCAGTCATGGCGGTCAAAGCCGTCATGGAAGAGGCAGAACCACACAGTGTAGCTACGTCGATATTGCCCCAACTCCTTCGCCAGTGGGCAGATGATCGGGCTCGGGATGCAACAACTTGGCTCCTGGAAGCTGAGAGATGAACTCATAAACAATGTTAGGAAAATTAATCGACACCTTGTTCCCCCAGTGTTGATCTATCTTTCGTGGTTGGTAAGAGGGATCCACACTGACAATGTTGTAGAACGAAATTCTCAATGTCCCGACTGTCCCAACATCTGGTGAGTTTCACGTTAGGCTCGCTATTTGCTTTGGGGACCTCGTGTCAGGTGACTGGATCTGATGAAAAGATAATCCATTGGTGCCTCAAACGCTACTAGTCTCCATGTTGAGGAGAAGGTGTTCACGTCGGTTTCACCATTTCTGTTTCTGACGCTTTTGTCGGGGCACACGCATCTGTCACGCAGAGGATGCGCTGATGTTGCCCCGCATTCCCGCTTTCCAAAGGCGGGCGGCATCCGCTCCATATTAAAGGGTTTCTACTCCATGATCGATACGAGATGATGGGATGTCTGTTCTTCCTTCCGTGGTTTCCTCATCGGAGCTCATCACCTGGTACCGGACTCCCTCATAGATTTAAGACACAGTTCATGAAACTCTTCTCGGCGCCATATCTTCATGGACACCTGTTCATTACACTGCTTATATCAGGACGTTCCAAGGAGTCCTGTCAAGTAAAAACCCTTATGTTTAGGGATTAGTCACGTTGGGCACCACTGGTGTGTCCTGAGGCTGAGGGATTGGTATTTCTGTCTCTTGTTCTTTATTATAGGGCTTCTCAAGGTCGCAGAAGCCCGAAGCATCCCACATTGGACGTGGGTAATCCTATTCCATGGTAATGTATTTGAGGTTTTTATTAGCTTACTATGTTTAACCAAGGGTATTCTGTGAGTTTATCATCCAATAGAGACAGATCGGACTGATCAAAACACTGATTAGAGTGGATCAGATTGAAGAACCCCCTGGAAGGAACACCAATATTGGGGCCAACACGTGGGTGGATTCTCGAATGATGTCTGATGGAATAGGAAGTGGAGTGGTATGATCTCATCGGGATGTGGAGGCCCGAGTAAGAATCAGTATGGGCAATGGATTTGGGCTTGAGCCTCGAAGAGACTTCTTACGTATCCCCATGGGAGGGAATCAAAGTCTGCGTAGTTCGGTGAGATGATGGGATATATGAGGAGGAGACCTGTGAGAATGGAGGCATGGATGGAAACCAGAGGAAGTGGAACCTCTGGTTCGGGGCATGAGCTTCCCGAGACACATGGAATCGAGGGAGAGATCATGATGACACATGAGTGATGGGATTAAACAACATTGAGGCTTACTACGTATCATTGTGGCGGGGAATCAAAGACCACATTGTTTTTATGGTGAATATAGATTAACGTCATGTGGGAAGGGGGTGAACCGACTTGAAGGGGGTTGGAATGATTAGTAGGTGGGCTTGAACCTCATGGAGGCTTCATACATACCATGCCTTAACATTGATCAAATTCCCTATAGTTCGGGATGGATTTGGTATTGCACTCTAAGGCAACACAAGGTGTTGAGGCTTGAACCTTGTGAAGGATTCCAACGTTCTATGCCATGACCTGGATCAAAGTCCTTGTAGTTTGGAATGGATTGGGACTTACACTCTGAGGAGGCCCAAGGTATTGGGGCTTGAACCTCATGGAGGCTTCCCAGGTGCAATGCATTTACATGGATCAAAGTCCATGTAGTTCGGGATGAGTATGAGGCTTACACTTTGGGGTGGCCCAAGGTGTTGGGGAACTAACCTCGGGGAGGCTTCATACATACCATGCCATGACATGGATCAAATTCTCCATAGTTTGAGATGGATTGAGGTTTACAATCTAAGGAGGCCCATGGTGTTGTGGCTTGGACCTCGTGGAGGCTTCCTACGTACCATGCCTTGTCATGGATCAATGTCCCTATAGTTCGGGATGTGTATGGGGTTTACACTTTGGGGAATCCTGAGGTGTTGGGGCTTGAACCTCGTGGAGGAATCCTACGTACCATGTCTTGACATGGATCAGAGTCCCCATAGTTTGGAATGGATTGGGGCACACACTCTGAGGCGGCCCAAGGTTTTGGGTCATGGTCGGTGCTCACTCTAAGCTCATGTGAGCCATTCTCGCTGTGAGAAATAAGAGTTAGTAGAGACCTAATGATCACGTCGTGAATGGTTCGTCAATGGGATATAGAGTGGGGCTTACGCGTGGAGCATCCCAGAGAGGAAACTAGGGCTTATGTGTGGTTTGCAGCCTGGGAAACCGGGGCTTACGCCAGGATGGAGGCCCGATGGTGACAAAGCCCAGTGGGAGAGGGAAAGGGTGACCAAAACCCCTGTCCCCATCTACCATCATGGTCCTTGGTACCAAGGAAGTGAGGAGGAGCGGGGGTGCTACCTCATGCAAGAAATTATAGGGGCTTACACAAGGGTGGATGCCCTTTCCCGTAGACAAACTCCACTTCAATAATGATAATTTAATCCCCTTTGAGGAGTGATCACATCCCCCTGGAGACGAGTGGGCGTGGAGAATGTCCAAGGTTGGGGGGGGAGCTGCGTGCGAGGCACCTGGTTGTGCCACAATTTAACGTCATGTGATGAGGACGATGAAGATTGGCAGTTTACCGTCTTGTAGCACGATCTAGGTGGGTGCGCTCCACACCCCAAGGACTTACATAACCGGTACCCTCTTCTCCATGTGGGAGGGAAGGAATCGGCAATGCCCTAGCAAGGGGGTGTCGTGGAGCGAACCATTGATGGGTCCACGTTAGCGTGGCTATGTGAAGAATCACTAGCTATTAGCATGCCTATGCGAAGATGCATGAAGCAATGCAATGCAACGGGCGATATCATCCAAAAGACCTTGAAGATACTTCGTACGAGCCTAGAAGGTCACATGGGATAGCGGTGCATGATGTGGATGTCAAGGGAATAAAAAGTACCCGCGAATGGAATCCATAAGAAGAGAATCGGGCTCCCATACAAGGTGGCACTCGGGGAGCACCGAGGTGAGGGGTCTCGAGGAATTGCGCACAATCATTGAGTCTGACATGCGAAATAAGACCCCTACGCGAAAAACACAGGGCTAGCACGAAATCGGTGATGCTGGCACATAATTCGAACCGAGGTTTGGCGCATGACTAGAAGGATTGCACGCAAGGAAGATGAATTGAATACAAGTGAGAGACACTGCGTGCAAGGATATTATATGATGTATAATGTTAATAATAAATCATGAATATTTTCATATGAGGTTCTTCTAAAAGGATACAACAAATATGGAATGAAATTAAAAATAAAGAGCTCTATATACAATGATAAACAAGATAATAATGCATTTTTTTATTTTTTTGAACGAGATTTTAAATATGATACTGATGATTCTATAATAGCTATAGTTGAAAAGGGTTAATCTTCAAAAGATGAATCTAATCATTATAATGGTGTTGTACATCTCAAGGTGGAAATTGAGGCTGCTCATAGTGATCTTGATATTCCATGAAAAAAATAGAATGTAGATATCTTTGTTGAATTGTTTGTACGTGTATTTGGATATTCGTTAAGTATATATTGATAAACTACAATTATAGGTAGAAGCACACTTAAAACACTTGAAATATTAGAAGAGGTTTAAGATTTTAATCATAGGATTCAAGTGTCTGAAAAATTCATCAATTAATTAACATAGATACTAGAAGAAATGGATAAGATAGTTTAGGTACATGATGAAGAATTCATTTAATGGAGAAGTAAAAATGAAATAGAAAAAAAATAAAAGGAAATAATGAAAAAATTATAGGTAGGAATATTTTTAGATGATGTTTTTTAGAAAAAGGTAAATGTGGTTCTGAAGGCGTAGAGAAATAATTGAATGATAAAATATATAAACTAATCGGTAAATTTCGAATTAGTTGTGATATAGAAACTTCAATTCCTAGTAATTGGATAACCCAAAAAAAGTAAATTGAAATTTGTAAATATCAAAAAGGCTCCTAATGTCCTAATAGAGAAAAATTCAAAAAAAGAATAGAGTTGAAAATAATCATCAATTATCCATATCTTATAGCCAATAAAATTCTTTTACAATATAAGGGTACATGTAGATGATTTGAAGTGATAAAATATTTCCTTATATAAAATTTCAATTATGTGGGTTTCAAGGAAATAAAATGTTTTAATGTGAAGAGTCCATGATATATATACCTTTTAATGCACCTAGAAGTCAACAATGATAAATGATGACATATCCAACATCATATAGAAGACAAAATTTCTATGGATATTGCTTCTACTGTTCTAACATTGTCCCTCAAACTATTCATTCTAGATAGAGGAAAGGTGTGAAAAATAATTACCCAACATTGAGACGTTTCAATACCCATGCACCAAAAATAATTTCCCTTGATAATGTGTATTATCCAATGGAAAAATAGTTTGAGTGTGATTCAACCATTTAAGTTGAAAATATATTTGAGAGTCCATCATTTTCCACACCTCAATCACATATCTCATAGAAGTAATAAAATAATATTTAAAAAGATAACCTGGAAGAAAATGTATCAAAGGAAAAAATAATATCAGTACCTCAATGATTAATAGTGGATGTCTATCCCACATAAAAAAATATATATTTGTTGAAATTATTTAAAAAAATAGTTTATTTAATATTTATATTATACACAGAAAGTAAAATAAAAATCAAAGGAAGTGGAAATACAAAATTTTAAAATAATGAGAAACTGAAAATAGACGTACTCTACATTGTTGGTTTCCATTCAAATATATTAAGAGTTAGTGAACTCTATGACACAGGGATAGTAGTGAAATATAATTATAATTAGTTCACCAAAAATAATAATATAGGTAATTTTCTATTGATATGATTCTGAAAAATTGAAATTTATACTAGGTTGATCGTAAAAAAAACACTTGTATCTTAATTATTAAAGAGGAAAACCTCTTTTTTCCATTTAGGTTGGGTTATATAAATCAAAAAATCATTGAAAACATAACCAACATTATGTTTTTTTCAAAATTCTCAATCTAAAGTGTGATCTACAGAATACATTTGATTCTTTCATGTGAGTAATGATGGTCCCAAAATATAATTATTAGAGTAATAAAAGGATATCAAATTCTCTTGTTATTATCCACACATATGTGTATGGCCCTGTGGATGTGGCATGATCATATGGAGAGATGTAGTCGGTCAGTTTTATTGATTATTATATTTGAATGGAATGGGTTATATTTTTTAGTGGAAATTGAATGTCATTGAATTCTTGAAGATATATCTATAATGTGTTAAGAATGAAACTTTCTCCACAATTATTTTTATTTGATCTAAAAATGGAATGAAATACACATACCTTGAATTTTAAATTTCCCATGAAAAACCTGGGATTAAGAATTATCTTTCTTCCATGACTTTAACACAAATAAATGGTTCATTCAATGATGAAAATGATAGGTGATTAATCTGACCAAAACTATCCTGATTGAGAGTTATGTTGATCGTAATTATTTGAAATAGGAAGTTCAAATTGTGGTGCACACTAAAAATTGAAGAGGTCTATGTATAGGATTGTACATGAAACCATATGATTAATGGAATGGAATAAATTTCTTAGTAAATTTTTTTTATATTATTGGAATTAAATGTTTTATTTGAAATTAAGGAAGATATAACGGAATGTATTTTCATGATATAGATACAGGAATGTTCCTTGGATATATAATAAAGATTGAAGTGTACAAATGATAAATAAATCATTTTATATAGATTTTAGAGACAAAGAATTTCAAAATAATTTAGTATAAAACAATGAACGACTCTAGGGGATTATATATCTAAATTATTGAATATGTATAAGAATGTATATAACGGATATATTCAAATAAAAATATTTTGGACGTCTTGTCTAACATTCAAGGATCTAAAAATGGTGATGGTTCTGAAGTTAAATTAGAAGAGGAAACCATTGAATGATAATCTCTTCTATGACCTCATAAGATATGTGGAAGATCATAGGTTTATCAATCAATCATTTTTGGGTTTTGTACAACACATACAAAGAAAAGTAGAATAAAAAATGAATCAAATTCTACTATCCAATCAATTGTGGAACCAACTAATTTCCATGAAGAAAAAATGATGAATCTTGGGTTTAGAAAATGAAAAAACCAGAGTTGGGTTTTTGGTAGGAGACAATAAAATCACAATGTTAAGGGAAAAATATAGATATTATGAAAAATGATGAGTTTGGAAATTTGATCAAAAATTAGAATGCCTAGTTTGCAAATGCTATCAATAGATTAAAGGCATTAATGTTGAAGAAATGGTTTCTCTACTATCTTGACTAGAGTAAATTTTTCTCTTCATCACCACAGCGACTCAAAGAGGATAAAATGTTTATTTGATGGATTTCAAAACAAATTTCATGAATTTGGTTCTTTAAGAACATGTAGACACAAAACATACCTTGGGATTTATAATTGGAAATTATGTAACAAAGGGTTTTAGATCAAATATGGCTCTTTAAGTCTAAATGAGGCAACAAAACCATGGTATTCTGAAATCAATGTTTATCTAAATAAGATATTATTTATAATAATAATTTTTGAGAATAAGTTAAATTTTAAAAATTCAAGGGGAGATAAATTTATAGATCTTTTCTATGGTGGTGATATTATATTTGGTGGAAGTAGGAGTCAATTAGTAGATAAATTTGGTAATCTTATGAAATCGTAATTCGGAATGTCAATGATAGGACAACTCATGTATTTTTTTGTTCTACAAGTGACTCAAGGAAAAGAAATATTGCACCATTTCATTTTTCAAGTATACAAAAGTGATTTAGATGAAATTCAACATGCATAAATCCAAAGCAATATTGAATCATATTTAATTTAGTACAAAACATGGAAACTATGAGGATGTTAAATCTATTGATCCTACCTTGTACATGTGGATCATTGGAAGAAAATTATTTTTGAATACAACCTGAAAAAATATTGAATTTGTATAATGTTAAGAAGATCACATCAAATGTAATCTGGAATTAGATCATTTTGTTGTAGTTAAAATAATAATGAGATATATTAAAGGTACTGTTGACTTTTTATTGAAATTTTTATTATAAAGTGATAATGAATTATAGAATCTTTCTAATCCTAACTGGGATGGTGATATGGTGTATCAAATGACTTCTAGTGGGGTTTTATTCTTTATTTGAAACAAATGAGTATTATTGTAGAGCATGAAATAGGAAATAACTTTTCTTAGTGTGGACAAAGAAGAGTATATATTGGTAAAACATTATTACACATAGCTATTCTGGGTATACTAATAACTTTTGGATATTGGTGATGAGGTGAAATAGAAAATGGTGAAACACTATTACAACAAGACTAGGATCAATCTCAACAAAAACCCATTTCAACACTCCAATTACCAAACATATTGAAAATTGAATCATTTCATCAATGAAATTTTATAACAAGGAATGATTAAAATGGAAATTATTAGAAAAAATGATAAAGAGGATGAGATTATAACTAAGCAATATACATCACTATAGTTCAATAAAATTCACTTGAAAATAGATGTTAAGAACCCTTACATAGCATGGGGGTTATGGTTTATCCCCTATCCCATTTATTGTTAACTGTTTTAATTTATTTAGCTTATGTGATGCAAGTTTATGGGGGTATATATGATCACAGAGGATGTTTTTTTGTGAACTAAGGACCCAATATAGTTTCAATGGATTTATTTTTTAATGGTGGAATAAAAAACAGTGTATTATTTGTTTCAAGATAAGAAGGTGGGATCTAAAATTATGAATATATTTTTCCACTAGTATTTTATACAGTAACCCATTCTCACATAGACTTATAGTGATGAGTGATTTATTTCCTACCAATGAGATATTAGTTTGATCCATGTTCATTATTGATTTTTTTTAGATTTCCATTAAACCCAATGGGGGAGATTGTGGGAACCATGGATTTTCATAGTAAAAAATTGTTTTGTGTGTTTGTGTTTATCGTCAACCAAAATGGTGATTATCTAGGTTTTTTAAACCATGTGATCATATAGTGTTGGTGGATTCACTATTTATGGGTGTGTCCTTTCATGGTGCTTTGAAGAATTTTAGACTTCAGAATCTAGAGGAATGGAAATGTTTCATAAAATATGGATTTCCATGATTTATACTTTAAAGTATAAAAAAGGAATGGATTTTTTGATGGATGGGGTTTTTTTTGAAGATGTGAAACTTCATGATGTAATATGATTTCATTAAGGTTTAATGGTTCATGGAATGTGTTTCACAAAGAATAGATGAGGTGAAATAGAAATATATAAATATACATGATTATGAGAATAATTATTTATTGTAAAATTTGAAAACATCTTCACAATGAAAACGATCTTTTCCAACATCAATAAGAAGGTTCATAAAATGATTGAGATGACCATGGATGTTTACCAAAGGATATAATGTCTATAAATTGGTTTTGGATCAACATATGAAGAAATAAATAGTTTTTTTAAAAGGATATAATTACGTTTATTTTGTAATGGTCACCCGGGTAGGTGTTTCATTCATAAATTATGAACCCTTATAAAAAAACAAGATTAATGAAAATAATGGTTAGGAACAGATTATCACTAATCCATTATAGATAATGCAATTTCATTACGGTTGAGGGATTCATTATAAATTATCATTCTATTATCACATAAATGTATGATAAGGATTAGAGATTCATGAAACTATGCTTTTTCCTAAATGATGAAATATGTTTGAATCAACAAGTGGGATTTTTGTAGGATGGAGTTACACAAATGGTACTAATGTGAACAACATATTTTTTACATATTGTTTAATTTACAAGTGAATTCATGTGAATCAATTCAAAACTATGATGCAAGTAGATTCTTGTGATAATCAGGTATAACAGATTATGTGTACAATTTTCTAATGTGACCTTTACGTTGATAAAATAAGTAAGTCATTACCCAAGGTAGTGGGAAAGTGGGCATCGATGGAAGAGATAAGAGGGAGGCAGTTTATTAACCCTAAAATTCTTGTAAAGTCAATGTGACTATCATAGAGTAACCATGTAGGATATTCTGTAATCCAGATCTCCTAATGAAGGTTAGTGGATTCTTTTATGACTGAAAAACTATTTTAATATTCTCCTTATAATATCCCTTAGTAGTGAACCAAGTAAATTTTTTTCATGTTCTTCATATGGGTGTCTAATCATTTTCACCGTTCAGTTTCACATGTTAATAAAAATTTGGGGAAATGATCCATCTTGTTGAAATAAAATGATGACACACAGATTCACCCCTACTCTCTCAATGTTTTTAGGCCCTATTGCTTGGGAAAAGCAAATATTATGTAATGGTCCATTGAACAATGTCCATCAAACAGAGGCCATTAGACCTAAGCTATCGAATTCAGGCAATCAGGTGTAGGATTATCAAACATTGGCATCAGACATCGTATCTAGAGTCATTTTTTAGGATTATAAAGTTTCAGATTTTCTCATTTTATGTGGCGCAAATTATATAATAAAAAATATTAAACTAATTTGAGTTTATATAATTTTCATATCGTGTGATAAAAGGATTCCAATGGGAGTAATCACAAAATTTTTATTCAGTTCTTCATCAAAGTAAATTTACAATGACCCACAAGAGTTTGTATGACAATGATATAGGTTCTTACACATAGGATGAAACAATTAATTATTTTTTTCGTTTTTTTACTTTCATATATTTTCATGAATTTATGTATACTAAATTTTGTTGATGAAGAAACTATAAAAAGTTACAGGGGATGAGTTTCTAAAAGTGTAATGTTTTTAAAAAGTAAAAAACTGATTCAAACCCGATATATTACATGGTTAATGTTCATTTTGAACATTATTATTGCCATCATATAAAAATAAAATTAAAAACATTTCACATTTCTATGTAGAGATGATATTCCAATCATATACAAGAGAAATGTTCTTGTATTCCAAATGATTGGATGGTAAGAAGTTATATATAATATTGTATTTCTATAAGTTTAGTAAGTTAAAAACAATGAAATATTTTTTTTTAACTTTATGCTTAATAAATTATAAATAAATCATAATAGAATACTGAATCACATCTATTCTTGAAGTAGTTTTCCATCGTACACACGAGTTGTGTTATCATATCCCCCAACAAAATGTTATGTAAGAAGTTATATCTATAATGATAATTATATATGTATAATAATATAATATGTATTATATAAATATGTTATTATATTATTATATCTATCATTAGAAGTTTGTGAGGGAAAATGAATTACATCTATGGGTGGGGCGGTAGTCTGCTGTACCCACAATCAATGGTTATGTTTTCTATTTGACCCAAGTGAATATAGATATAGGTTCTTCCATAATATTAATATAATATAAGTATATATAAAATAATATATTAATTATATTATAATTAATGAATTAAATTAAATGGGTGTGAATGAAGAAATAAAACAAAAATCTTGTTTAATAATATTATTCCTTCTTTAGAGAGACTCTATATGTTTATAAATAAAAGATTATTAATCAGGTATATTAATAAAAATAATACCTTTAAAATTATGGTATGAATTTTGACTAGTGGAGTGGATATTAGAGATGGTGTCCATTTATAATAAGGGGGGAGGACACAATTTCAATGTTTAAAATAAATAATGATACAATGATTTTTCCTATGAAAAAATCCCCAAAATGGGACATTATCAATCCTTGGAATTGATATTTTCTAAATATGGATAAAAAATATTGATTGGAAAATAATATAGTTCATTTGTAACCATTATCATTAAGTTTAACCCTATATAAAAACATTTTATACCTAACTTTGAAACAAAATTTTGTTCTATTTCTACAATAAATTATGACCAAAAATTATGTTTTTCTTATTATATGATATAAATTAATTTTATTAAAAATATGAAATATTTTTTTTCAATTAAATCAATAGAAGTGTAATAATTCAATTTAATACTAAACCCATAGGTGAGTCGAAAAAACAAGTTTTCCAACGAAATAATTTAAAAGGATTAAAAAATATAATATCATAATTTATTATAAAATTAATTCAAGTTGGAGAAATTATTTAAATTTTTATATAATTTAAATAAATATCCTTATAACTTATTTAAAATATAATTTAACTTTATAAACATATTAAAAAATATGTTCTCAATAAAAATCATTATTTTTCACTATTTGTATAAAAATTAATCTTTTTATAAAATACATAAAATTTGTTCTATGATAATTTGTAAATGAAGATTTCGAAAATAAATTTCATTTTCAAAATAAATTTTATAACATTGGTAAAAAATAATATTAATTTATGAGATTTATGGGAAACTATGATGCCTTTTAGAAAAATTAAAATATTCACAAAAACATTATTTTCAATTAAAATAGTTTTGATTTTGTTTATAATCCACATAAAACATTTTTTTTGATTTTATAAATTTTTATTCCATAATATTTTCAGAATTATTTTAGTAAAATTTATACCCTCCAATGTAATGTGAAGGATTTAATGGTCATGTTTAAATTAAAATATTTAAATAGTGTTTCACATTTCATTTAATCATGGAGGTGCGGGAATCACAAGATATTGAAGATATTGATTTTATTTAAAAATAGGTATATCATAAAGTCTATGTGTTTTATGTTTCCTTATAATCCCCATAATTCATTCCATATATTCCATCAAACATGGTGTTATCTTTTAGAAACTCAGGGTCCTACATTCTGTATCACTTAAATAAATTAAATCCTCAAAATTTAATATTGATCTTGTTTATACGAGGTTTGAAACCAAAAAATACCTTGGTTGGAAACCCCTCATTATATAAAAGGTTAACAAAAAATCTACAAAATAAGAGGGAAATGAAATTATGATGTTCATCAAGAAGGTAATAAAGGGATTCCTTTTATGAATTTGTTAATTTTCTCATACCTCAAGATTCAATTATACCATTAATGGCATGCTCTAGGGGAAATAGATTAAATAATAGATGTTATGGGTAATGTGGGGATTTCATAAAAGAGAAACCATACGAGATACGAGCTCACATGTGAAATATATCAGTTATACATATTTGAGATTTCATGAATTATCATTAACCATTTTTAACTATTTAAATATATAAACAATCCAAATAATATAAAGATGGGGTTTCATAAAAAATATTGGGATAAATGCCATAAATAAAAATTGATTAAGAATCCATTAGGTCAAAATTATTGGAAGAATAACCTATGTAAATGTTTAATGAAAATGGAGTATTTTTTATGTTTGGAAATGTATGGCATGGAGAAAAACAATTCTGATGAAAAATAAATAGTTCAGTCAAAATATAGAGGGAAGTATAATAAAAATTAATATATATCTGATAGTTCAATGACAAATATAGGACAGACATGTAAATAATCCATTTAAATTACCACCCTAATGGATAACAAGTATAATATTAATAATAATCCAACAAGGGAACATGGTAGAGCCTATTAAATAACTACCACTGATGTTAATCATGGTAATTAATATACAGTTATCAACTACTTTTGAATTTTTGATGTATTATTGGATTGAAGTCTTATCCTATCCATATTTCCTATAATGTTTTCTAAATGTATTAGATAAAAAAATCCAATGATTTTACATCCTAATATTATAAAAGACATCAAGATATATTATTAATGATTCTCAGGATAAATATTGTGGGAATCTACTTCGTGAAAATAATATTATTCTTCCTTTACAGTAATATTATGTTTCGAATGGAATATATAATATCAACACATAGATCACCAATAAATTCAATGAATAAGGAAGTCACATTTAATATCCCAAAACAATATATAATAATCTAATAGTAAAAGGATAATTGTGAAATATTTAACATAATTACTCTTACATGTTTCTTAATAATAAATCATGAGTTGTGTTTCATTATCTTACCTAATTAAAGGTGTTTGATATTTTATTTGAATGTATATCTCATTTCATGTATATATTAAAAATAGTTTAATCTATTTTCGTCAGAAATAGAAATTAAAATTACAAAGATATAATTTAATTAAGGGGGTAGGAATGTAATACCTTAATATTTTTGTATTTCATTTACTTTAAATAAATACTATTCTTACTGACATGTTTGACGTGAATCCCTGAGGGAAAATGAACCATCATACATTTATATAAATAAAAATAACCATTGAAAATTATTCATTTAATTGTTATGTATATAAATAGGTAATTTCATTATGAAATAAATGTCAAATTAAAAATTGATGTCATTTGAATAACTAATGCTTTGATACAATTTTATTAGTGAACCTAAAAATCCAATAAGATCATTTATTTATCAAAATTTATTTTTTTAATTGTAATTTAAAGATCTATTTTTATTAAAAACTATTTACCTTATCTTTAGATAATGATAAAATATAATTTTTTTATGTATAAAATATTAAATCAAATATAATCAAAATTTTATAGAGATTATAAACATTTACTTCTTGAAAAAGAAATTTTCCTACATATCAATTTTCAATTATAATTTTTTCTTAATTTTAAATAGTAAATTCATAAATTTTATATTTCTCATTTGATAAAATTAATATTGTTTTTATATTCATAATTAAAATACTTAATATTTTTGAATGTTTTAGATTTTTTAAAAAGATTTATTTTTAGTTTAATTGTGTGAAATTTTGTTTTTATAAATATCATGACTTTTATTAGACAATTAAGAGATAATAATAACATAAAATACAGAAAACCTTTTTCCTAGTTAAATATGTATTATATAAGAAAAATTATACATTCAAAAATATTAAATATAATTCAGATGACCATATATGATATTTTAGAAAATAATTTATATTTTTTATGAACTATATTATTATATATTATGCACTTATCTAAATAAATTTAATTTTTTACACATTTAGAAATTTAATATTATGAAAAAGATTTAATAGTTGTAATGAATACATAAAGATTATCTATTAATGATAATTCCATTTCTTCTCATAAAATATGATACCAATATTATAAATAGAAATACCTTGGTAAGAATTAACTAATGATAAAAATGTAAATTAAGTGGAAAATGTTGAAATAACTCAAAACCTTATCCCATGAGGGTTTATATGTGAGATGTCCCATCCAATACTAATCCCTTATCCATTAAAGTTCAAATTAGGTTCATCCTTACTTTGAAAATGAAATTACATTAATATAAATTAATAAAAATAATAAAATTGTCACTCCTCTCATTTATAAATGGATCCCTTCCCCACAACACCAATCGTCATGCTAAAAACACTATAGTTTGATCGAAATTGAATAAAACATATCTAATACTATAATAAGACCAAATATAGTAACCCAAATCTAGTTTTTCCTTTATTAAATTGGTAAACTATCAAGGGACCTCATCCCCAAGGATAAATTAGTTTAGCAGTCTTGGAAAATCATATAAAAATGTGAATTCCTATGTAAATTATAATTTTAATAAATCATGGAAACCCATTCTTAAATCCTCTTAATTCAATAATTTACTGAGGATCCATATCAATTGAATAAAGGGGTGATATCTAATTCTCAGTAAGGGTAGAGTAAAATGGATTATATCATGATAAAATAATGAAAAATCAATATTTAATGGTGGATAATAAAAACACATTCTGTTTGATTAAAAACATGGGTTGAAAATACATCCAAAACTAATTTAAATATGAAAACCATAAGGGTAACAATAAATTAATTATCAATAACTGAAATAATAAATTTATATAAATCATGATCTTACTATCACAACCTTCTACTAAGACATAATGAATTACAACATCCTGATCTTCTTTTAATAGCACAAAATATTGGATTTAACGGCCCCAAAATGGGTTATTAACTTATGTTATATAAAATGAACACCAATATTAGTGCTAAAAATTTAATATAATATATTTTAAAGACCAAAAGTTTTCAACACTGAAAAAAACACACATATATGGGGCCTTAACCAAGAATTTTTTAGTCCTGATAAAAAAGGCACATATCTATGCTTTTTGTGCATTGGAAGAGGGGGTCAATATCATCACTATAGAAGAACTAATAAAGACCCCCTTTCATTGAGCATGAAAAATTAAATAACAGTGGGGGTATTTATGAATTCTAATAAAAACAAACTTATAAAGGGGACCATTATTAACACAATTTTTAATGCCTATAAAATTTGAATAAAATAATTTTTTTTCATTGCACCTCACGACCACATTGCCATCACTCTCCACCCCATTCTTATTGTGATTCCCACACCCACCCACCCCAAATAGTTCTTTTTTATCCATCACACCCCTTTCACATTTCTTAAAATCCTCTTTTTTAGTTAATTTTTTTCTACACAACAACTTGTTCACCCTGTGTTTGTTCTTGTATTAAATATTTGGACATACTTTTGAAATTTTAACATCTTCACCATTTCTCTAAGATTGTTTTATCTTATATTTTAGGACATAACTTTTTATTTATAAATATCATCATATATATTTTTTTTTCATTTTTTTATATAATTATTTTTCATATACATTTATAAAATATATATTTATTTGTTTGTGTGATATCTACAATTATATTTATTTAATTATAATATATATTAACATTCATTTACAAATATTGGGAAATAAATAAAAACATATCCATTTATTAATATAAAGAATCATATATATATATATATATGTTAAATAAAAAGAATAATTTTTAATTTTATATAAAATGAATAATAAATATATATTTCCATTTGTTTTATATATTTTAAAATACATTTTTATGTAAATATTCTTAAATATGTATATTTATCAATCAATTTACTCAATATAAAAAAAATCAATTATCAATATGTTTAATTACAAATAAAAATTCAATATGACTTCGTTATAATTTCAAATCCATAACATCTATATGAAAATAAGACTTGGAATAAATTCAGTCACCAATAAAAATGTCAAATCGAACCTTTGAAATAATTCTTAATTACTATATATTTCTAATAAATTAGTGTATACAAACTAAATAACCTATTTTAGAGGCCTAATATTACATTATGAACTTCAAAAAATAGTTTCATAGGATACCATGGGTCACCCTAGTGTTTATATCATCACAAGATTCGATGTGTTATGTGGCATAGATGGAACAGACACTCGGATCAAACATTATAGAAATTTGATTTTCAAGTTGGTTTTCAAATTACATTATTCCATTTATTAGTTTTCTTAATTTTTATACCATCCAATTGTTTTTAAATGAACAATAATAAATAATATTTAGAAAATTATTACTTAATATTATTATATTTTGTTTTATTTAAATCTATTTTGACTAACTATCTTATTTAGTAGTATGAATGCATATTTAGATTTATGTAAATCCTATTTATTAAAATAAATTATATATATATAAATATAAATATAGTTATATATTATTATATTATTTTCAATGTTTTATAGTTTGTTATGAAATTTACCCTTTATTAACCCTAGTAAAAAATTCTTATAAAGTGGTCACTATCATCATTTTTTAAGACTAATAATGATAGCACTTTATGAGTTATTTTTTGTTGCACTGATAAATACTCCTTTAACTAAGCTATATATAATCCTAGATAAAGGGATACCATTATCAGCACTAGTAAAAATGAATTAATTAAGGGGCCTTTATTACAATTTCAATTAAAATTGAAAAATTCCATCCTTTATCATTTTCTTTTTTATAGAACAGAATAATAAAAAAAATTATAGTATTAAATCATACTTTCATAGCCTTATTACAAGACATATTATATACCATAAAGGTCTAAATCAATTATATTTTCATTTTATGTGTCACCATTCACTAATAAATACATTTTATTGATTTTCTTATGAGACCTATAGACACATAAAGGGGAAATATATAACATATCCCTAGACGTCCCTTATATATTTCCAATCCATTTATATGATATTGAATAAAAAATATAAAACATAATAAATATACTTTTAAATAGATAAATTTTTATGTTGAATCAAGAATATAGATTGTAAATATTTCTCCATTAAATAAAATAACATTCTTACCAATAATTAATCAGTTAATGATCTATATAATAATGAGTATATGTTTTAGTAAACATTGTAACTGGATTTTAAGAGAATATATATTCACTGAGATAAAATTATTCCTTATGAACATAATAAGGTATAAACCCGAAATATATTTTGGATTAAAGGAGAAAGAAATTCAATAGAAATACAGTGTTAGTAGTAAAAAAACAACATTCAACAATTAAATAGTTAAATGGAAGTAAAAATATATATACAATAACTTTATGTATATCTTTTTTTTCTTTGTTTAGAAAATGACTTTCTAATCAATTCCAAAATCAATAATAAATTTCTGGAAAATAATGTCTATTTAGTAAATGATAAAAACTAAATATTCATTGAATAATAAGAAAAATTATTTTCATTGAAACCACTTGGAAAATTATAATGGAAGATAAATAATGTATAATAGTTTTGGAAGAGGAAAATCTATTAATAGAATAAATTTTAAAAAGAACATTAATTTCATTTTTTTATCAAAATAATTCAATGACATTATGAGAAAATTTTGAAATGATTCGTTTTAAAACATTTTAGTGAAGGTTAAATGTAGTATAAAGAGACATTTTTGAATCATATAAAAGTATATTAAAACTTCCAAAAATAGATTTTCAAAACATGGACTTACAGGAGGAATAATCTTAACCAAAATAAGAGGAACCAGGTCATCTTTTAGTGAAAACAATCATTCTGCCATTTTGAATACAAAATGGGAAAAAATTGAAATAATACATTAAAATAATAGAACTAACCATAGGTGAATAAAATAAATGTTGTTCAACATATAAATATTATATAATTCTGAAAGTGGAATCTTAAACATAAATAATCCGGATTAAAAATGTTGATATGAAATAAACCCTTACAAAGTTAGTAAATATGGAATAAAAACCTCATAAAAATGAAAAAATAAATAAAAACTCTTAAGGTATTGACTTAAATGAAATAAAATATATATTATATATAACGTTCATAATATAAAAAATATAAAATATATTAGGAACATAACATAAAATATGTCTCAATGGATTTTAATTTAAAGAAAACCCTCTTACATTGGATTCATGTTTGGTATGATTCATATTATCCTCATGAATAATAATTACACTAATGAATATTTTTTAATGAATATTTTCATATATATTCAATTTTTTATGTCATATTATAATCATTTCCAACTTATTCATTATAGTGATCTTGGTGTTGTGGACCATTTATTGTTTTTCATCACTTTTTTGAACATTGTTATCATATGTTGACAATTGTAAAATGTATTATGAAATTATAAAAAACCCCAAGAATGATAAAATTTTCATTTATATATTTATAAATCATTTTATATAATTTTAGAACCATCCATGTAAGGATATAATATTAAAATGGAATGCATTGTCAATAGAGGTAGTATTTAGCACATATAAATAATGACATTTTAATTTTCCTATTGATTGTAAATAAATGAAACTATAATATTCATAATATTTAAAAAATATTATCAATTTCATATATACTTGGTAAATTTATCCCTTTGTTCATCCATTTAAAACGGAAATGAAAAATGAAATCCCAACACTTTGTGGAGGTGGTAGTTCACATGTACACACGAGCGACATTATCAATTTCCAACATATGTGAGGGTATGAAAGTATATACCATTATATATTAAAAAAATAATAAATAACCCCTAGAAATTTTATATATTTATTATATTCATCAGTATGAAAATTTATCTGAGGTTGTGGTTAAAAATGATACATGTCATTTTGTGAAAATGGTAATGCGCAAATACACAGGTGGAATGTTTCATTTCATTATCAGTAGGATAAGGGATAAATAATAATTATTCCATATATATTATAAAATTTTAGTATATTAGTGTTATTATAATCTTTATATTAATATGTACTGAAAAGAATTTAATAGGGAAGAAGAAGAAATAAATTGTAAGGATCTAGTAAAGATGTTTACCATTTTTTTGGGAACACACATTTAGATTAAACCACAATATCTCAATGAATTGTATTTTGGGAATACCAAAACCAATATGATGTGTCTTTTAATGTTGGGATGATGTTTTCGTAGATATTGTTCAATCTATGTGACTCAATAAGTTTCTGTATTTAGGGTATTATGTGTTCTTTTATAAGTTAGGTCGGCGGAAAACATATAGATACATAAAATTTTAATTTATATTATAAGTCATATTATAGTCAAGTGGACTATAATCCTCATTGATTCAAATATATTAATGAAAATGTGGAAATAAAATAAATGATATTTCAGAAATTGTTTTCAAGATTCTATTAATTTATATAATATTATTTAAAATAATATATCCAAAAATTAATATTCAAGACTATTTAAATACTTTTCCACTAATGTCTTCTACAGAACAATGAAATTATAATTTAAATAAATTCATCTTCACAAATAATTATATATTATCTATAAAATTTATGGAACAATATATTTCATCAAAAAATATTAATTTTATTGTTTAAAAAAATTAATTATTTATCTGCTGCTTTCATAAGAACAATGTCATAGATGCATTAGCATTCAACGTAAATATACCATCACAAAATACGTATAATAAATTAAAAATATAAAAAAATCATATTAAAAAAATCAAATATAACTATAATAACATCTTTTTTTATATTAAATCATATTAGAGTTATTAAAATAGATTGACATATTAATTTTAATGCTTTCATAAAAATAATATTATGGTCATTATTAAAGTATATAAACAGAATTATTTTAATTATAGGTTGTGATTGATCGAAAGAAACTCATCCAGGGAAATATAATGATGTTTCTATTAGATTTTTATACATTATCCAATAGTTTTAACCCAATTTTACTAATTTTAAAAATTACTACAATGACAAACATTTATCATGGTTATTATTTAATATGATAAACAATGAAGTTGACCACATAACCAAATTATAATTTTTTTATAACAAATATGGAATATATTTTTAAATATTAACTATTATGAAGTTGTAAATAATAATTATAACATAATTTATCAAAACAGAACATGAACGTTTTTTTGAAAATTGACTGTTTGAAACATTATATATACTTAACCACATATAATTAAATTCATACTATTAAAAATTGAGTAATAATTTCAATTTAAATGTTTAGTATTTTTTTATTTAAAAAACTTGTATACATAAATTTACAATTCAGTTACTTCTATTTATAGTCTCTAATCAGGCATGTAGATTATAATGATCATATTAAAATAATAATATTTATACAGTATGTGGTGGTTAATTTATTATTAGTGTTTCATTCATTATATAATATTGAAAATATTATTAAAAAAATAAAATCATTGGGTTATTAATTATATCCTCTTCGCTTTAATTTCATCATCCTAGTTTTAATTAATTTTTACCAAAATGAGAATATCCTAACATAAATAATGATTTTATCATGAATTTTAATATATATATATTAAGAATTGGAAAATTATTATTTCTCAGACAAATAATTATTTAAAAATATGTTGTCCTTTATAATACGTGTACTCATTAATGTATTTATAAAATTCTACCATGATAATTGAGCGATAATTTTCGTCCATCTAATTGAGTTTGAGAAATTATAGGAAAATTTATATTCTTGGTTTCTTTAATTATTCAAATTTCGATCTCTATTCTACTACTGATTAATAAAATATTAAAAATGATGAATTTATAAGATCAATTATTTAATACATAAATATTTAAAATAATTTTTTAAAGGAATGTTGGACCCATTAAATGAGAATTTTTTCATTGTATGAAATATTTTTTAATTGGAAACCCCTTTTATTTATAATTTTTTACTAAAACAAATGATAAAGATAGAATAATTAAATATAATAATAAATATTGTGAACAATCAAATTAAGTATTAATATTGAAATCCATATAATATCAATAATATAACTCGTGGTTCACATTTAATCATATCATTAAAAACACATCAATATATGCTAGACTAAATATCAATATATCATAATAATATATACATAAAAATTGGATATAATTAACCATACCATAAATAATATACTTACACTATTGGTTATATATGGTGACAAGGGTCCTCCTTTTCTTAAAAACATTAATGAATACTGTATCATGGTAGAAAAAGTTACCATGAAAAGAAACATTCAGATAGAAAAATTCAAACATGAGAAAATTATTCAATATATTATTTTTTTAAGAGTCTTTTAATCACTTCACAAGTGATTATTGTAATATTTTGTCCATATTATATTACACTAGGATAAAAATAATGAAATATTTAAAGTAACCCTTAACCCTTGGGTCAGTGGATGGAAAACATTTCTATATCATTAATGATGATGCACTGGAAGTTAGTTGTTTCTTTCCCACCTTTACATTCACGATTCTTCTTTCTTTCATATCTAAAATTTAAAAAAACTGATATTCCATTTTAGAATTTAATAAAAAAAAATTAGTATATAATTTTTACATTTTTGATGTTATGTTCAACACATATTCTTTTTCTTTGTTACAATTATTTTTTCTTGGTGCTCATTGATAATATTCTTCAATTAATTTCAATTGTAAATATAAGAATGTAGAATTATTTTTTAATGTTAATGGAACATGATATCATATCTCTTTATAATGAAGATTATTATAAAACTATGACCCTCTAAATTATCAAAATTTCTACCATCAATGTAATATTAAATCATATTTTGGATTATTAATACCTTTTTAAACATTATATGATAATCCAATAATGATATCATCGTACCCAGTAGTAATTTCTCTTATTTATTCTTCAAATATAAAATATCATTTTCCATACAAGCTTATTTTTCATATAGAAAATATATCTCAATGAATGTCTTTATAAAAGTTCTGTATTACATAATTTCAATTCACTATTCCTCTTTTAGTTTTGAATAAATGACAAGAATTTATTTTCATATCAATTAAAATAATATTTTAATAGAAAAAGTATTTATAGGTTATTACTTTTATAATCCAGATATATATTTTATAGGGACATGATCCACTGCATTATTTCCAAAGGATTTTATTTTCCATTAAATTATGGAGGCTTCTTCAATAAGAATCAAGCAAATAACATTACACTCTGATGAGAAGAAATATGTTTCACCATAATATCATGGTTATTAATCATAATCTGAAACAAAAACCTTAATATAGTAATAATATTTTCAGCTACATCAATTTCCATATTACACATATCTAGTGGGAAATATCTATATCAAGCATGTGTGTTGATATGATTTACATTACTTTTACTATGATCCATCAATGAAAACTATAAAACACATATTCATCTCACAATAATCATGAATATTGAGGAGTGGGATGAAAATACCTATGAAGGTAAACTTATCAAATATTCTATGGGATTTATCACAATGTTCGTACTAGGTATGTTCTTTTACAATCTAGTTCTCAATTTTCCTACTAATCATGTTTTGATATAAAATATAGACTCCCTAACTCTTGTAACCCAGATCTAGTGAATAAGTTATTACATTGCTAAAAAATATAATGGATATCATCACCATGGATATATGAATTTAGTATTCCTTCGGAAATAGATATAACATGTCGTCTATATTAAATTATAAGTCAATATAATAGATATAAACACATTATTGAATCGATAAAAATATATCAATGTTACCACATTCATGTCCTAGGTAAATGAAAACAAAATAATGTGGTGTGACCTGAGACTATGAAAGAGTAGAATATAGTGGAATTTATTGGGACTAAATAAAGAGTAGTCAGCAAGAAATGGTGGATAATGAGAAGACATTCCATTTTGTTAAAAACATGAGCTCAATATACATCCACAGATAATATCAACATAACATTTATAAGGATAATAACATGGAATCTATCTGTTAAATAATGAAATAATGTTAGACATTCATGAACTTAACGTCAATGAAGCATGATAAGACATCATAATTCATACTATAAAGGCCATTTTTGTAGACATTTTACTTACCATTGAGGCCTTGAACCAAGACATTTTTTTTCTGTGCTATAACACACTATAAAATAACAATTATTTTATGTCTTATGAGACCTATATATGAATCATTGTGTAATATATAAACAGGACCCACCCACCCCTTACACTTGTTCAATACATTACTCATATATAGAATTGACAATATAATCTCAAACCAATATTCTTTATCAATCAATAAATTAATCAAGAATAGAAATAATAAATATTTCCCCAACAAATGAAATAATGTTCTTAGTAAATTAATTCATTTAAAAGAATATATAATAATGGGTATATAATTTTGTATACATTGAAATGAATAATAGTAAAGAACACATCATCATGTAATTTATATTAATCTTTTCAAAATAACATGCATAATACTTAAATTAATAATAGTTCAAATGAAACCATTAATTCATCGGAAATGATGGTTTTAACATATAAGAACAAATTTTATGATATATAGAGAAAATTGAAGTGAAACATAAAAAAAATATTTTAATAAATATTTTCCATGTTTCTGTAATAATTATCTTATTAATAATTTCCATGATTGATTTTGACCTTCAATAAAATAATACATTTTGATTGTAAAATTAAATCTATAAATTCATAAATTATTATAAAAATGATTTATTTAAAAAACAATGGGATCTTAAAAATAAATCTAAATTATTAATATCATATATTGAGGTGTGAAAAGTAGGTTGTGGTTTTTATGTTAAAAAGATATTCCTCTCATACTTTAGTAAATATGAAAATAACATATACAGAAAAATTTAAAAATATTCTTTTTAAACCATAGAAAAAATTCAAAGGTAGTAGAAAAATAATATTACCATTCATTAAGAAGTAGATAAAATATTTTGAATAACATTTACATTAAGGAGAAATATTTTGGAACAATATAAGAGAAATATAGTCACCGTTTATTAAAAAACTACTTCTATATTTTTGAATAACAAAGAGGGGAAAGATAGAAATAATACATGAAAATCATAAACATATCAAGAGGAAAATAAAATTTATGGGGTTCAATCAAGAAATATCAGATAATTTCTAAAATGAAAACTTAAGAATGAATAATCTCTAATCATAATGGGATTTTGAATCAACTCCATTCAGATTTAGTAACAATTGAATCAAAAAATCATAAAATATAAACTACAAAATACCTTCAATAAATATTAATTTATTATATAGTATTTATAATGGGTATTAAATCCACCATATAAAATAAATTATATACATAACATTAAATATGTCCCAAAGGAGTAAAATTCATATGAAAACTATTACATTGGATTCACATTTATCTCCTTAAATAATCAATTTAAACATATGAAATAATTTCAGAAGAACATTTATAACCTATGATTCATTATTATGTATATTTTATTATAATGTTTCATTTATTTATTGTTTAGTTCTTTCTTATGTCTACCATAGAAGGTTTGTAGTCCTTTATTCCCAAAACTACGCTAGTATGTTGATCATGTTAAAAGGTGTTATTAAATAGTTTTGTAACTTCTAAAAAGTTAATAATTTCATAAATATAATATTTATTAATTGAATAAAATTTTTTCACTATCCATAAATGTATAAATATAAAATTAAAATATGAAATTTATAGAGGTGATAGCCGTAACATACATATGGTGATACGTTCAATTTCTTAGTTCTTGTGAGAGAAATAATGTATATAGTAATTATTCATTACTAAATTATTTATATATATCATAAATATTAAATATATTTAGAAAATATATCTTTATAAATATCTATATATAGTAAAATGATAAAATATTCACATCAATTTATGTAGGTGGCAGTCAACATATATGTATGAGTGATGTTATCATTTTCCAATAGAAGGGTGGGTAAGATGTTAAATAATATTGTGTCTTGAAGAAATAATAATTTGTCCATTAAAATAATATATAATCATTAATAAAATTATTATAACCATTCATGTGGGTTGGTGATTAAAAATGATATGAATTGTTCCATGAAGGCAGAAATTCACACATAAGCCAGAATGATGTTTTCATTTTTCATCATAAGGATATGGGGATGATAATATTTTTTAAATAAAAAATATAATTTTCATATTTTTATGATAATAATGTATCTATATTACTATAGATAATATAAATCAGTGATTTATACAATTAAATAATATTAAATGATCCTCTTAAAATGATTACCTCTTCTGTACGATTTCACTTTTATTCTACACCTTTTTTCATCATGGAGTACTACTTTGTGGTGAAAAAACCTATAGGATGTGTATATGGGTGTTTTAAATATATATGAAAATTTGTTGATTGAGATAATTATATCATGAATTGTCTATAGTTTTTGGGAGGAGGTTCCCTTTTATAATTGATACGGGTGGAGAACGTGAAAAAATACATGAAACTTTATTATATAATATATAACTCGATCTAGTCTTGTGGCTAAAATTTTAAAAAATTATATGATAAAATTATATATTTGAAATGAGACAAAGGATATTTAATATATTATTTTTTTAAATCAATTAATATAATATAGTTTAAAATGAAATATCCAAAAATTCATTTTAGGAATATTCACACAATTTGACTTTAATGTAAGGAAATAAAAATGTAATTAAAATATAAATGCATTTATCATCCACTTGGGGGAGCTATGTCCTACTTTTCTAACCTTTGGAAAAATATTGTGTGAATAAATTTAATTTTACTCCCAAGCATTTCTTATCACCAATACATTATAACCATCTATTAATTTTGAAAAATATATTGATTAATCCATAATATTTTACAATAATTTTTTTTAAATCATTTTTTTATTTTCCAGCTAATTATGGAGGAAACGTGTCGTACATGCGTAAGCATTCAATGTAATGATACCATCACAAAATAGTAAAAAACAAAGTAATATTAGAAAAATTATTTATTCAAATTCAATATAAAAATTTGTAAATATTGATAACATCTTTTTATTTTACTGAAACCATATTAGAGTTACTAAAACAAACATAATTTCATTTTGAATTCATTCATTAATAAAAATAATAAAATGGTCATCATCAAAATAAAAATGGAACCAAATTTCCATATATTAAAATCTATTGATTTTTTTGGTCTAAGTACACTAATATAATGAAATAAATAACTTTTTTGAGTTATTTTGACTACTTATCTTATAGTTTTAATATCATTTTTACACATTTTTTCATTTACCATAGTGATAAACTTTCACCATGGTTACAATTCTTCATGAACAAAAATGAAATTGTCCTTATAACCAAATTTAAATATGATGATCTGAAAACATTATTCCATATCTTAATGAAAAAATTTTAGAAGTGTTAAAACTAATTTTAATATAATATTTAAAAATTCAATTAAAACAATAATTGAGAAAATTTAATGTTATAAAATTTATTGGTCTTAAACTTATATGATTTAGTTATTATCTATAAAAAATATAGAGAATATATACACGGGACTAAAAATTTAATTTTTAAATTTAAATATTTTGTACATTTATTTTATAATGTACACAATTTTATTCATACCTTACAATACAATGACTAGGGGGTTACAGTCCTCTATAGATAATAATATTTCAATATTATGTCACAGTTTGTTTAACTTTGGTGATATGTGTATCAGATGTTATCAACCACAGTATTAATAAAATAAAATACAAGGGCGTTACAAACACTAATATATATATCTTATAGGTTCTGGTCCCCTCAAAATAACCACCACAAAATTTAAATTCAAATTTCACTAGATTTATTCCGATGAGTATATTAAAAAATGTATAATCAACAATTTTAATTCCTAATTTTTTAAATATCCTACTTCTATATAAAAATATTTCAAATTACCTTACCCGAAAAACATTAGTATCATTAATATAATAAAATTTTATTAAATTGATATAATTATCATTTTCTATCATCTACTATTCTCTTTATAAATATTAAAATATAATTTATCTGTATGTACATATTACTGCCTCCATGAAAATCATGTTTTATTTTTAATCATCATTGCACACAGATTGTTATCTAATATATTTTAACTCATAAATATAATACATATAATATGTATAACATTCGTGAAATATAACACATTTTTTACCTGCCATGAACCAACCTAGATTCTATGGTACCCTAATACATGAGCCAACACTAAGATGGTCTGTAGGGTATTCTAGACCCCCATGAGTAGGTGAAAACCATATGGAATTGTACAAAATTTAATATAGAATAGATTTTCCACAATATAGTATTATATAAAAGGTACCAATTCAATATTCTCAACACTCCCAAATGATATAGTAACTAAATAAATAGGTTTAATAATAACAAAATATATTATATCTACAATGTACTCAAAAAATCTCAAAAGATAAACTAAAAAAACCCATGAATAGAGTGGATGAAATATCAACTCGTCACCTCTACCATCATTCCATGGTCAAAAGGATCAAATAATATCCACTACCACCATGTGGTTCTTTCCCTTTCCATAGACATATCTTAAGAAAGTATACAAATAGCCAAAGGAACATTTTTTGGGTGAGCTAAAAATCCTTATATGGTTTCACAAGTTATTGCATAGTATATTCTATGATAATAAATAAATCATTCATTCAATTTAAATAAAATATAGAATTTCATAATATATGATTTTCATATAATTTTTTTATTTCTTTTCAATTTATGGAAACATTTCAAACATGGATTATGTAATTTTTTTATATAATACATTTTTCATGACTTTAGTAGTTCTATAAACAATGAAATATATCATTAAATGAAACATAAGAAGCATCATGGTCATCTTCCTTAAAGAACATTAGATTCATACAATAGGATCCTCATACATTTCAAATCAGAGATTATGGATATTTATGTGAGAACACATCCTCAGTCTCAGGATGAATATGAATCATGAACAAAACATTGGGGATAATCATTACAAACTATATTCCTTGTAGAGTCATTATCGTTAATGCATTTACATAGGATAAAAATAATATAATTTGTTCCCTAACTTACCTAATAACTACCTATGATATAATATTCTTGATTTATCAATAAATAATTGTAAAGTCATCTAATTTTAATTCAATCATCATTTTAATTTGATTTCATAATTTTCATTTTTAGTATGCTATTTCAATTTGAAAACCAAAACAATTGTTTTCTTCATTTCAAGGAATGTAATCATAATCCAATCATATTTTTCATCATTTCATTTTATTATTTTTTCTAAAAAACCATCACTAATAATTTCATCAAATCATTTTATAAAAAACAATACATTATTCTCAAAAATCATCCAACAATTCTAATTCCAATAGGACTGTGGGTTTCTATCAAAATCCATATCATTTCTAATTTCATATTCAAATCATTACAAATCATGGTTTATAAAATAATTTTTAATTTATTTAAAACATATTAAAAATAATGGTATTAATTTCATTTCAAACCTCAAATAAATCAACATTCCTTTAACCAATGATCCAGAAATCAACACCAGCGACAAGATTATCCAATGCAGAATGAAGGCACTAAATATATTGGAACAAAAAATGGAATAATTATATAATAAAAATGATTTTAAATCTATTAATTACATGATGTCATTTTAGAAAATATAAAGGAGATACAGAGATATTTTATGATACCACATGAGGAAAGACCATCTTTCCAAAAGGAGATCGAATGAGATCAACATTCCAATGATACAATTAGAAAACTGTTTAGAGGCGTCAATTTAATCTTTTTAGATCATCCAAGAGCCAAATAATCATGTTAGGTTTGAATACAAGTATTAGGAATAAAAAATATGGGGTTTCATAAAATAATGATAATTATAAGAGGAATTAAAAAAAACACCTACGTCTTCCTTGGGATGGATGCACTATTAGACAAACTGTGTGCCCCAACTATGCACCCATATGTGTCCTCTGTATGGGTTTCAGGTTTAAAATTATTGCAACCCTTACATGCATTTCCCACAATCCATGGGATTCATATATTAGAGGGGTGGCCTCATGGTTACTCAAACTATGTACCATAATAGTGTGCCCCCTTTTATGGATCTCAAAACGGAGCATTGTTTTTTTTGGGAAAAACAAAATGATTTTACCACAAAATAATCCTATTATTCATAGCACCAAATGATTCAAAAATTCTCCATGTTACAATTGAATAATATTAAACAATAAAAAAAGGAAAAGGGTCAATGAATAGGTGAAAAAATGTAATATGCAGTTACAACCTCCCAACAATAAAAAATTTTATGTACCTACAAATCCTATCAAGATGATTTTATATTGAAGATATGGGGCCTCTGCACTAACATCAAATCACCATGCTCCCAAGTCTCATGGAAATGGAAACCATAAAACCATTTCCCAGGGATCAAAGTATCATCCTCTCAGGAATTACCTTTTAATTAGAATCAACAATCCAAACTACATGTTGTAGCATTGATGAATAGGGATCACCATAAATATCTCCCTATATGAAGAAAATATAAGGGTCATGGAGATAATTATGATGCTATGATTCATGTAACTTGTTTCAAATAAATTTCAAATATGGTGGAAGTTCAAAAATGTAAACCACCATCCCAAACATCTTAATAATATCAAAAGGACCCACACACCATGGAACAATATTTCCCTATTTCCCAATTAATTTTTGACATAAACATTGTGAAACACTAAATAAAACATGATCACCAACTAAAAAATTGAAAAATAATCAATGAAAATTAGTATATTATTTATACCATCTTAGTTACATCAACAACCTATAATTAATGAACTGAATCACTGTTATATTCTCTATGGATAAACACATCCAAACCACATATCCTTCACTAATCACTATCCTATATATAATATATTCAAACGGGTTACTCTATAAGGCATCAAATGGATCTATACAAATGAATAACAAGTATCTATTGTTATATTAATACTCAACCAATCCCTAATGGATATCCAATGCTCCATTAAAATTGAAAAAAATTCACAAGGCATGCCTTCGAAAATAAGTATAGACTATTATGTATGTTCATCCATCTATGGATGGTATGTTGTTATCAATATCACTGAAGATCCCATTTCCAAGAGGTCTCTGAGAAAAAATGATTTTTACTGTGTATCCCTATCAGATACCTACATAGATGTAACACCATGAAACCTAACAACCTCATATATGTGTAGGCATTCCACGTCCCCATGTTTGGTTGTATCATAGATGGGTATGCATTTATCTGATTTGGTTATCAATTCATTCACTACACATATCATATTATTCATCCCAGTGGTATTAGGTAGTTCCACCACAATGTCTAGGGAAATATAATCACACACCCATATTGGAAATGGAAGGTTTTGGAGAAAACACAAATTTTTTGGGTCTATTCCATGACATACTCAAATGTATAGCAGTTAAAAACAATGTCAAAAATGTATCTTTTGAAACATGGCCTCCAGAATCATTTTATTATATCATATAATATCATTGTGGCACTCGTGTGCACCACAGACTGGTAATTATTAAAATCACGCATCACATATTTTCTCTTTGTAAAATGAACTAAAAACATATTCCAAAAACATAGGATGGACTTATAATAGATCATTCACTCACTAATGGTCTACCCACTATAAAAAGAGTTCCTAATTTCACAAAATTCATCATCAATCTTCTTCTCTTAAATAATCGTATGGTGAAGAAATAATTTGAATCAAACACTTTCAAAAAAACACTGGACTCTTCCTCAAATACTCATAAATGAAACTATTCAAAAAGGTCCCTAAAATTCCAAGAATCTAATTATTCATTCACTAACTATGTAGAAATTTCCAACTAAAAGTACCAATAATTAGATTATCATTCCACAGGGTATAGGAAATGTCAAAAAAAATACTTTTAGTACATTACTCATTACCACTGAAAAAGTTTAAATTATTTTGTATAAAATATTTTTCTTCAGATTTTGTGGTAAATAATATGGTAATAGTTTTTATGAAAAGGTAATGTCACCAACTCTTAAGAAAATACATCATCATTGTGAGTTTGAGATTACGGGTTGCGTAATGCTTCTCGTGTGGCCTATGATTTCAAGCTACTATGGCTTCCATTTGATCAACCAGTATAAGAATGCATCCAAAACCCTATCTTGATGCATTAAAAAATATCACATAGCCATACCCAAACATTAGAGGAAAAAACACTGACATAGATTTCAAAATACATGTCAACTCAACAAAATAACATTGAAATTTTTCATTCCATAAGATCTTTACTCCCTTCAACATTATGGTGGACATTAGAGATGCTAAAATTGATAAACAATTCACAAATGAGTGATAAATACCTTACTAAACCCAAGAATCTGTGAATATCAAAACATTCTATGTTTTATACCATGTCAATGTAGCTTTCATCTTCTCTATTTAAACTATAATACTATGTTCCTAGATCAGGTGCACCCAAAATTTCACATCCAAAATTAAGATATAAAAATTCTATAGATTATAATAGAGTTGGTGATATAACATTATTTTAAACACTTCCCTTAGATGACTTGCATGATACTTCCTAGATTAAGAGTATACAAGGATGTCTTCCACAATGGCTATAACAAACGTGTAGAGGAAATAATGGAATATAATTTTCATAAATTCCACGAATTTTGTTGGATCATTGGTATGAAAAAACGAATAACAATATTCTCATAGTGTCTATACCTTCTCCTAATGGGTTTTTTTCAAGATGGATGATTTTTTTAATGCACAACTATAGGTAACTTGATCTAAAAGAAATCTTAAAGAACCAATTTTCCTCCTTCAATTGGTCGAAAACATAATCAATATATGGAAATAAATAATTTTTCATTAACATTAATCTATTGAGTTTTTGGTAATCAACATACATGTGATGTTTTCCATTAGTTTTCATTATAAAAAGATTGGACACCACCCATGGTGATGCACTCGTGTGTCTATCTCCTTTCTCAAACAGCTAATATTATTGAAATATAAAACCTTTTAGTTCATTTGGTGATATATGTTATGAAGTAAAAAGATTATGATTGAGTACCGGGAACTATCTAAATTGAATACTCTCCATCTCTTATCGGTGGTAATCCAGAAAAATCAGGTTGAAAAACATAGGGAATCATGACAAAAACTGGATGTAGATCATCACTAATATATTCTCTCTCCATGTTAATATAAAATAATGAAATTATATTCCCCATAACTATATAAGAATGGTGGGTACATTTCTTCCTTTGGGGACACTCTCCCTAAAGAATAAAACACACCGCGTGAAGCAAAGTACAGAATACCCATCGAATAACAAGGTAAATGCAGGCCTTATTACAAATCTTTCAACTTATCCAAAGTGTAAAGACATGAGTTTTCGTATTGATAACTATGAAATATAAATATAGGATATTATATGATAAATAGAATACACAAGAAGGATGATGGAGAACCTACACTCTCTTTATTCTGAGGTCATAATAATATACATCACATAAGTCAAAATTTCCATCAAAACATTTTATAGTTTCATAATATGTGTATATATAAATAAATGAGATGTACAATATTAAATAAATAAGTAACTAAATATTATTCTATAATGATGGAACCTCTCATAGTTTGAGGACATGTATCAGCTTCATATAGAGACTCTTCCACAACAAGAAGAAGCTTTATTTTTATGGTTGTGGCTAAAACCCATTTTTTCTTCATCCATATAATTAAAAATAATAATTGATTATATTGATAAGCCTATTACACTATTTTTTGTATAAAATATATAACATAATATCTACATGTTACCTATACATAAGTTGGAATTACTAACCATGGGTGCCTCGGTGAAAACCCTTATCAAATTCCCAACCTTGACGCACTATACATAATGACCCTATCCATTTACACATATTTTGAAATGATTTTATGTATAAATATACATTAAATGCGAACCAATGATAAACTTTTATAGTGTGTTTGGATAAATAGTTACATTATTAAAAAATGTAACTTGAAGGAAAAATAACCCTTTATTAATCTCAATATTAATCATCAAACATCTTTTGAGATCCTTTAATAGTATAGGAAAAAACATAGGAGTACATAAACAAAAAGGATGAGCTGAAAAGATCAGTAAGTTGATTTACATAAGAATAAAACATATAACATGAGTTAGAATACGTAAAATTATAACATAAAAGTTATGGATAACAAATATACATGGGGAAGAATAACATATAGAACATGGAATAATATGATCATTGAAATATTTGAATGTGGTAACAACATATAACATGAAAATAAATGAGTCAAATCTTACTACTATGACTATATCACGTGGTCGATAATGTCCTATAATGAATTACATTTTCTACCTAATTCAATAAATGACATATCAAGAGACTAAATATTACCAAATGCATTGGAGTAATATATGTGAAAAAATATGATAAAATTTTGATTCATATGTGTTCCACATAATGAATCAATCATATGTAATAAACCTAAGTGTTACCCGTGGAATGAAATGTGCATCCTAATCATGTCAAAGGCATAACCAATGTGTGTATAAAAATGGTATACATCAAATAAGGTATTCAAATAATTATTAGACATTAATAAACGATAATAAGAATATATCATTAATAATGAATTATAAATGAAAAAAACACATTAAAATGAGTTGTTAAGTAACTTTAGAGATGTGCCACATCAGTGTGGTTTTAGGGAAAATAATTAAAGAATATAAAAAGGATAAATGACTAATTATTTGAATTTAAGAATAACTAAAATAAAATAAATTTTCATAGTAAATTTAATGATTTTATAAAAATATCAGAAGCTTAACATTTTTTATGGAGTGTAATTAAAAATGGGTATGAAAAAGAGAAAATCCACTTTATCGTGTTTTCTCATTGAGATGTGTTGAGAATGGAAACATATAAAACATGTAATCACCCAAAAAATGAAATATGTGTTTAGAAATATAAAAATGTGTGGTATATATAAAATAAACAGATGAGAAGTGTGAATGAAAAATTAAGGGATAAATTTTGAAATATAAATAGAGAATATGACTTAATTGATATTAGAATGTTTAGAAAGATACTATAACTAAATTTCTAATGAATTCTGAACATTCCCTTAATGTCCTAGGTAATAAAAATATATTCATTATTTACAACCTTCATAACCACTTCCATATGTGTATAATTATAGAAATTTTATTAAGATCATTTATTATAATTGTGATGAGTTATAATGTTCAGTTTCATCATTCCAGGAGTATTCGTTTTCATGGGTTATTGTTTAGTTTTATTCAATTATAGTAGTTATTGTATAAAGGGAATAATTATAAATAAGTGGAATAATATGATATTAAATAACTTATATATTATTCGGATGATAGCTTGTATATTTTTTATGGAATTCAGATGATTCAATGGATAAAACGTCAATGATAAATGATTATTATTTTTTTGTGTGTTTTTTATGATAATGAACCAGATTAATTCTTTATGTATTATGTTTATATTTTAGTCCCATTCTATGAAAATAGTTATAATATAAATTTTATAATATTAATTAAATATAATAATTGTCTTGTGACCATTCATGAATCTGGTAATTGAAAACTAAAACTCACCATCCACGAATATGGGGAACCAACATATCACTGATGATGTCTTAATTTTTAGAATAAAAGGATAACATAAGAGATTTTATGAAGGTTATTCTACTAGAAATATAATGACATAGTAAATATATTATACTAGACTTATCATTCCACATTGTATAAGATAGTTGAGGAAAACATAGAGGAAATAATGAAAAATATAAAGGTGGATTTTAGGTCTTGAACAGCGTTTCCTTATGAACCTCTTTAAAGTACAAGGAATTTGTATTTTTTTGTTACAATTAACTCAAAGACTTGGGAATGTGGGTTTGGAAGGTAATTGAATTGTATATTGATAAGATGTATAGATTAAAATATGTGAAAAGAATAGGTGGTCAGTGGTGGTATTTTTAGAGAGAGGATGATACTGTTATTAGTTATTATATTTAGTAGTATATTATCTTGTCTCAAGACAATAAATAATGTAGATTCCTATGAATATATAGATTACTCATTTTATTAATGTTTTAAAAAATGGATTATTAATTAATTCATTCATTATACATAACTCTAAAATCCAATTGTATTACTTATAATGTTTGATACCGAAACTTATAGTCTTTCACTATTCACTAAAAACTCATCTCGCATAGAAAAATCTGAAAGGCTGACCCAAATTTTTTAAATGAAGAATAAAAAATAGAACTCAATTTATGAAAGTACGTTCTTATTTATGAGACATTTAATTTTTAAATAAAATCATCAACTATTAAAAAAAATATCGATTGTAATTTTTGTATAGCTTTTATAAAACATTGCAAAATTATTTATGATATCAAAAAAGTTGATAATCGTTATAATACAAAATAATATTAATGATTCAAATAAAAATATAAAAATTCAATTTTCTTTTATCTAATTTTATTCATTATAAAATTGAAAATGAAATATTAAAAATTTTAAAAAAACCAAAACATAATTTTTAATCTTTAAAACATATTTACTTTTACTCTAATATAAATATATAAAATATTACATTATAAGATAAAAAATTTAATAGTATGCCTTCTTGGGTGACATTAATATTCTAACATTACAATTACTATTCTTAATTGTGATATTACTATTCAAATTGTTAGACTTACAACAGTCCCATAAGTTCCTTAATTTCTATTAATAACACTTATTTTATTCATTATTCATTCACAATCACATTCAATCAAAATTATATGTATTAATCATTAAAATAAATATTATTATATTAATATTTTGTTTTATTTCGACATATTAGTTCATGAGTTAAGTCATTTGTGTGGATCGATTATAACAAAATTTCCCCATTTTATTATCTTAAATTATTTTGTTTATCCTACTATAATACATTGAATTCTTATTGGTTTATTTTTGGACAAATGTATCTTTATCCATTTTTAAGAACTTGTTTTAATGGTTTATCTATATAATTTTAATGATTTATAGTTACATGAAATAATTAAAAGTATGGTAATTCCATTGAAAAATGTTGGGTTGTTTCATTCTTCCCCCTTATAAAATTTCACCATAAAATTTTTATTTTATATATAGTGGTGAAAATAATTTTGTGTAATTATCCTCCATCACTTCCTCTGGTTCCCAGGTTTCCTATTCCAACATATGGTTTATCCATAGTATAATGACTAGGTGATTGGTCTTATTGCATAGAACCTTGTCTCTATAGTTTAGAATCATCATTAGAATATCCTAATAATAGAGATAATTTTCTAACTATACCACTTTTATGTTATGTACATGTGGGCGATATGGTATCCAATTCCATAAGAGGGATATGTGGAATATATCATGTACTTGATCCATGATTGGTGGAAGTGGCAGTTGAAATTCCATATCTCTAATCTGATCAAGAATCAAAAAGGGGATGATATACCAAGGAAATTGATTTACCTTCTTAATAAATATCATGAAAAAATTCTATATTAATATGAGGAGGAATAAAATGTAACAAACATCAATCTATATTCACCGTATATTATTTTCTTCATATCTCATCTATCGACAATATGGAACCCAGATATGTTTTTTGATGGCCATCATCTTTTCGGTAATTTCCATGACCATTTGAGGTCCCAACAAAATTCATCCGCTAACGTAATCACAACATGTTAGTTTTCAACATCCTTTCCCAAAATGGGATTCATATAGAGCCATTTGGATTCATGAGTGGAAACTAAAATTGTAAGGTATTATAAAAAGTGAAGTATGATAAACATATCCTACTTTTATGTTCAAAGAAAATATACTGAACATATCTTTTATTGTCTAAATATTCCACTCATATTTACCATCCATTTTAGGATGATAATACGTAATAAATTTGGACTTAGTGGTGTGAGAATATTGGATACATTTCAAAAACATAGAGATAAATCTCAGATTATGATCAGATATAATATATAATGGTAATCCATGAATCCTCACTAATTACCTAATGTACATTCATGGTTGTTGTCATAGGGATAAGTACCCTCGAATCTCAATAAAGTGATTTATCATTATAGGATGATTAAAAATGATCCATATAAAATTATTTCCTAATGATACCTTCGTATGTCTAGTGATAATTTTTATAGAGATGTTTTCCCATTTTTATGTAGTTATTAGTAATGGTTCTATCATCCACATATATGTTTTCCTCTCAGTATTCACTTTTAGGCATACTAGAAAATTTCATATATATTCATCTTTATCCTTCATCTTATTTCCCCACTAAAAGATCCATCAGAGATCATAGTACATCATTGTACTCCCTAGTTGAATAGATATGGTTGAGATATTACATCATTTTAGGCTCATTATTAATCTCTTGATTGGATGCTACACATATTCATGACCCAAATATTACAAACCCTTTCTCCTCAATTTTGAATTCTATATATTTCTCCTTTCTTATAGATTACACTATTTTAAAAAACCTTCCATATAATATCTTTGAGAAACCATTATCTTATCATAAAGGAATGGTAGATAAATAATCCATGAAAGGAATGATATTTTACCTTCTTTTATGATTTCCTATTAAAAACATTAAATGTATAAGGATATTTTTCCCTTCTAAATTCTCAACATTGATAAATATATATGATTATTTCTACATACAAAATCTACAAAATTGTTTTATTTAATAGTTTTATAGTGAATTGAGTAGTAATAATCTATGATGTGTTCTGACCATCTTCGCTAGATCATATTATGCTCCATATGAATGAATTTATATTTGATGATATTGGAATTAGTATTAGCTCAAACATCTTCCCATAGATATAATGACACCTGATATTCAACATAAAGATCCCAACTATAACACTCCAATAATTTAAAAATAGATTTATTATAGAATTCATGAAATTTTGGGTTTCTACAAAACACCACTTTATTATAACCATGTCAAGTAAAAATATTTTTTACACTACTGTGATTTGAATTTGGAAAAAATAACATACTTGGTTGCATTCAGTATGATATTTAGAGTCTCATAAGAGAAAAAAAAATTCCAAATATTAACATACCCTTATAAATAGTGATATACCATTATTTACCGTAATGAATAATAATTAATATTAAATCAAAAAAAAATAGAAACATCAACCGAGAATGTCTAAAAACAATTTAGATATCTCAAATGTTAAAACACTACCGTAGTATATGTTTTGGTTTTTTTTTTGATGTCCTAAATATTTTAAGTACAATTTTATGATTAACTTATAAATTTAAAATAGAAATTTATTTTCATAAAATGTATTCATAAATTGATACATTATTTTATAGTGGTTATAAGATAATTTTATATGACATTGATTAATTTTTCATTCTGTTATAAAGCGAGTTATTGTTTTAATGTTGTTTCTAATGGAATAAATTATTTTTTTATTTAAAAATTAAATTATTAATATTTAGAAAATTAATTTCAAAATATGGGTTTATTTTTTTAATTTTACATGTAGCAGAATGGTGATGATGAGTTTTTTTTATTTTTCTGAAATACATGACCTTTTTACGAATTTTGAAATATAGTAAAATACCTTATATACAAATTATTAGTTAAATGCACTATTTAGGAAATAATAAGTGACGTAATCCCACTTGATTATTACTCAAGTGAATTTATTACTATTAAAGGTAATTTAATCATAACTATTTCTAGTATTTTGTGAAATTAATAATCTAATGATCAAAAAATAATTAAAACCATCATCTCCTCCATTATAACGCCCCCCCCCCCCTCACTCCCTTTTATCTTCACTCCTCTAATACTTTAAGATACTCAATGTTTTTCCCAATTACCCTTCCCTATTCACATTAGAAATTCAATTATATCTTGGTGTTTCCAAAATACAAAAAACACGTCCCATAAGGAGGTTCTCAAAGAGGTTATTTCAATAGGTAAACCACCCTTTTTTCATTTAGTTTCATTTCAATTTATTTTCTTTTGTTATCCAATCCCCACCTCCTATTTCCAATTGACCATGATAAATCCAGTATCATATATATATATTAATTATATCATGTTAATGTAACATTCATCATAAATATTCATAATCTCTCCAATTTTATTTTTTAGACGAAATCAATATCCATGAGGTTCCAATTTTTAACCATCATTGATGACGAAGTTTCGTTCTCCAATTTCTCCATCATTACTAGTCCTAAAACCATTTGGATGGTTGATCTAGAATAAAATATATTTATTAATAAACATTTAATATTCAGTAACCATTATAAGTACATATTAATAAATCATATGACAAAACAAGTTACAAATACCAAAAATAACGCAAAAAATATTAGTGGATGTCATAAATACTTTATCTCGTTATTCTTCTTCATTCCATGTGAAAAAATGATAGAAATGGCCCATAAAACATCTTTATGTTAATAAATAATTATTATGTTAAATTTTCTTAATTTATATCCATTCCACATGAAATCTATTACTTAAGAACAAGTGATCTGGTTATGAAAATACAGAAAACAAACACTTTGGAATGACACAATTCAATATAATTACTTGTCAACATTGGAATAAATGAACTGAGAAAGAATTATGATTAATAAAATAAATTTCTAATATTTTCTTAAATAATTTATTAATAATTATAATTTCATATTCTAGGACCTTATGTTCAAGAGTAGAACACATTCAGACTTAAGGTAAGGGGTTTTTTTATCTCACTTCCATTTTTGGGAGATTGTACATACTCAATGATAATACGTATGTATGGTGTTTGTATACATCACATTTATGTAAAATATCATGAATATATTTATATTAATGGTATTGAATGTATCATTTAAATATTATTAATAATTTTGGGGCATATGAATCAATTGATTACAATGTTATAAGGGTTTTTCTACCCAAACCTCCATTTTCATTTGGGTTACTTTTAATATATAATTACCTCAATGAAATTATTATGTATTATTATATAATCCTCGTAAATTCAAGGTGAATATCATATATATGTTTACAATCCAGAATCCTTATATATTTTAAGGTTATTTACATGTTTTAAAAGGATTATTCAAGAAAATTATCCGGATAAACATACTCGATTCAAGGAAACTTATTAAATTCTTACTCATTTTGAAGTGAACATAAGAATATATTTTAAGCCACCATTATTTTGATAAAATCACTCATTATATTATCAAAAATAATACTAGTTTATTTCTTGATTTAGGAAAACAAACTTTCCTTTCCACTTTAAAATTATCTTTAATATTTTCCTTAAAATACTCGAAAATGTATTATTTCTAAAGATTCATATGAACCATTTTTTAGATGATTTCTCTTTAGTGGGACCTCATTTATGCCTAAAATATAATTTCAATGTCATTAACTTTTATTTTGATATATATACATGGTTACAATCCAATTTCAGGGAAAATACATATGATTTTCCAAAAGAACTCTTCTTTCAAAATTAAAAAGTATTTTTCTCGTATTACGTTAACTTTTATGAAGTATATGACTTGTTAGACACTAATTTCATGCATGTGGTGTATGTACTGAAATTTGGTATATCATATCAAGAGTATACTTATAATCATTGTTGACCTCACCTGTTTTGATAATCTCAATCATGTATTCATATGTGTTGAAAATCCCAATTATGTTTTCATTCTATATGATATTTTTAAGTATCATTGATCTCTACTTCTATTCTTTAAAATATGTTATCAAACAAATAATAATTTTTAAAATAGTCTTTGGAATATTTTAATCATCATTTATCCATGTTCATACAAGTTATAAATTGATTCTAATACAATCGGATGTGTTCTGCATAAAACAGAAGTAATCTTCCTATAGCTACTGATAAAGAGCTACCGGTAACCAGTCTACCGATAGACTTAGTCTACCGACAGACAGCTACCGATGTGCTTATAAATATAAGCTACAAACTTACATACAGCTACCGATACAAATATAGAGCTACCGGTACTCACCGATCCATCAGACTCACCGATGGACGAAGCTACCGATACAGACTCACAGCTACCGATGCATAGGAGCTACCGATGCATGTACCTACCGACGCATGGAGCTACCGATAAACAAAGTCACTGATACAATCATGTACCAACTGACGCATAGAGCCACCGATAGAGTCAAAGCAACTAATGACATTGAGCTACCGATGTTTGAGCTACCGATGTTCGAGCTACCAATGTTCAAGATACCGATATTCAAGCTACCGATGCTGATTACCTACCGATCACTCGACTCACTGTTTGAATTTCTTTATTTCCTATATTTAATCTATCTAACGGTCATATCATGTACATTTTAATGATTTGTCAAATATCTGATAAAGGTTGTCGGATGTCAGGAACCCGTACCTCGTACCTGCTGAAAAAAAATCTTTTCTCTCCCCTGATGGGAGATAAATACGAGAAGACTACATACCAGAAACACACGAACGTGTGAAGAAAAAAAACGAACAACAACAAGAAGTGAACTAGAAAAGTGTGGTGCATCCAATATACCAAAAACAACACAAGAACGAGAAGAACACAGAGAAGCTCATAGACAATCAAGCATACTCGATAAGTGTTCTGTGCATACAAGAAGAACTTCATCGACTACATTCTCACTACCTGTGAACCTGGAGCATACGACACTCTGTTTCTCAAACAGAAATGAGAAGAGGACTCAAACTCACTTGCGATCGAATCCAAAGAAGTCCAGAGCTACAAAGAAATCACCAGAACCACTTCTAAACTCTACAACTCTTATTCTGTGATTTATTATTACTCTTTTCGAGCAGTGTGTGTTATCTGCAGTATCTAACACATACACTCTCTCTTGTACTCAAACTGAAGGATTTGAAAATCCTTACCAAACTCTTTCATTCTTTCTTTCCCACGAAGAACAGTGGTAGAGGTCGTGTGTGACCTGGATATCTGGATGCTGTTGTACTGTTTCCCACAAAGAACAGTTGTAGAGGTCTTGGACCTGGACAGTTGTAAACTGTTGAACCCCGATCCAGGGTGTGGATCATTTTTATATAAACTTTTGAGAGGACTAAGTCTAGGCTTGAGACTGATCCTCTTGGTTACATTGTTGTGCCATCTCTTTCAAAGTTTTATTCCGCTGCTAATCACTTTAAAACCAATACTGTTTTTAATGTTACTTTGATAATTAAATTAGCAAGTGTTTATGTTAAGTGTAGATTACTAAGTTAGCTTCAAAAGATAATCACACACTCCTGTGTTGATTAACTGGGAATTAATCAATCCCTTGAGAATCTGACAGAACCTCTACTTTGATATAATTTCACTACAATTTAATTTATTTTTTTATTTGGGGATCTTTAAGACACTGTTTTTAAATTACAGAAATTTTAATTGGTACTCAATTCACCCCCCTCTTGAGTAAACCACTCCGACCAACACTTGGTATCAGAGGTTGAAAATACTTTCTAAAGTACTCTGCTTTTGAACTGTGATTTTAGTTGTATTTTAAAGTTCATAAAAGTTCTGTTATTTCTAAATTTTTATCTTTTAAATTTTTTTTCTCATCATGTACAATAGACTTGAGTGTGCTGCTACTAACCGGCCACCTTTCTTCAATGGAACCAATTATGCTCAGTGGAAACTGAAAATGAAAATTCATCTAGAAAGCATAGGTTTTGATATTTGGACTGCTATTGAATCAGAATAAAAAATTCCCACTACTGCTAGATCTACTTGGGATGAACCTACAAAGACTGATTACAATAACAATTGTAAAGCTATGAATTCCTTGTACTGTGCTCTAGGAGATGAAGAATTTAATAGAATTTCTGCTTGTAAAACTACTTATGAAATTTGGGATACTTTAGCTGTTTCTCATGAAGGAACAACGAATGTTAAAGAAATGAGATTGAACACTTATACTATCAAGTATGATAATTTTAAAATGAAGCCTGATGAACTCATTTCTGACATGTATCTCAGGTTCAATGAAATTGTCAATACAATGTTCTCGCTGGGAAAGGATGTCTCATCGAAGGAACAAATTATGAGAATTTTGAGGTGTATACCTGATAGATGGAGAGGCACATCTGTATCAATCAGAGAATCATGTGACATTGCTTCTCTACCTGTCAAAGAACTAATTGGCAAGTTGATGATGTATGAAGAAGAGCTTAAAGTGAACAAAGAGGAAGAAAATGAACCTGCAAGAAAGTCTGTCGCTTTCAAATCCTCAACTTCAAAGAATAAGGACAAAGAAAAGCTTCAAGTTGTAGTTGAAAGTTCAAGCTGTGAAGACAGTGAAAGTGATTCTGACAGTGATGCTGAGATGGCTCACATTGCTAGAAGATTTAAGAAATTTTATAGGAAAAAGAAGTTCTTCAGAAAAACAAACTATAAGGGTAAGTATGATCACCAAGGTAAATGGAAAAAGGATTGGAAGAAGAATGACAAGTCAGATGATGTTGTCTGCTATGAGTGCAAGAGAAAAGGACACATCAAAGCCGACTGTCCAAAGCTAAAGTATAAAAAGAAATATGAATATAAGGAAAATAAATTTAAGAAAGCCATGAAGGCTACTTGGAGTGCTTCAGATGACAGCACAAGTGGAGCTGAATCTTCAGACTCTGAAAGGAATCGAGCCAACATGTGTTTTATGACAAACACTTCTGAGGTAACTGCTGAAACTCCTGCTTCAAATTCATATTATTCTAGAGATGATTCTGAAGGTGATAACATGTCTATATCTGAACTGTTTGAATACTATGATATGCTGGAAGAGACATGTAATGAAATTAAGGATAAATAAAAGTCATTAAAGAAACAACATGCTCTCACCACTACAGTTAAAACCGAACTCACTATTGAAAAAGAGAAAACTTCTCAACTGTTAAAAGAGAATACTGAACTGAAACTATCTAATGAGCAACTCAAGAAAGACTTAGAGAAGTTCACCAATGGCAAGAATACTCTAACACAGATGCTAGGAAAGCAAGTAGCACCTAAATATACTACTGGTATAGGATACCAACCTGGACAAAGGAAAATTTCCAAAACTAGATTCATTTCTAAATCTGGACAGAATGAAGGTAATTCTGGAACTTCATATGCTTCAACCAGTTATATACATAGCTATGGATCTAATAAAGTTTATCATTCAAAGCATGTCAATTCTACAAATTATATGAGACCCATTAGACAAATATGGGTACCTAGAGTATTATTGGCTAACCTGTCTGGACCCAAGAAAATCTGGGTACCAAAATCATCTTCCATCTAAATCTGTTTTGTAGGGAACTTGCTTGAAGAGCTCCTGTAAAGAGACCTGGTATTTGGACAGTGGATGTTCAAGACATATGTCAGGAGACTTCTCTTGTTTCAAGATTTTAATAAAAGTTGATGGAGGCTTTGTCACCTTGGGTGATAATTCAAAAGGGAAAATCATCGGCCTAGGCCAGATTGGTAACACTGATTCAATTTTGATCTCTAAAGTTTTATTTGTCGATGGCCTTAAATACAATCTATTAATTATTTCTCAGTTATGTGATGATGGTTTTCATGTTAAATTTGAAAATGATTCTTGCAAAGTTTTTAATTCTAAGAATGTTTTAGTATTTTCTGCCTTAAGAAATGAGAATGTTTATGCTGTTAATCTGAATTCTTTAGCTAAGCAGAATATTACTTGTTTGAATGCTTTTCATAAAGAATCTTGGATATGGCACAGAATATTAGGACATTGCAACATTCACTCACTTAGAAAACATTCTAGGAAAAACCTAGTTAGAGACCTACCTAAATTAGAATTCCCAAATGATAGAGTGTGTAACCCCTGTCAAAAGGGAAAACAATACAAAGTTTATTTTAAATCAAAGAAAGAAGTTTCAACTTCTCAACCACTTGAATTGGTTCACATGGATTTGTTTGGACCATCAAGAGTTTCTAGTTTAAATGGGAAGCACTATGTTTATGTTCTTGTAGATGACTTTTCTAGATATACTTGGGTATATTTTCTAGCTCACAAAAGTGAAGCTTGTTCTTACTTTGTCAAATACTCCAATTCTGTAGAGAACCTTAGTGGACTTAAGATTAAAACCCTGAGGAGTGATCATGGTCGTGAGTTTGAAAATCAAGATTTTGAATCTTATTTCTCACACAATGGCTATACTCATAACTTTTCTGCCCCTAGAACAACCCAACAGAATGGTGTAGTAGAAAGACGAAACAGAACCCTGCAACAAATTGATAGAACCATGCTCAATGAATATGATCTGCCTATTTATTTTTGGGCTGAAGCTGTAAATACAGCTTGTTATGTCATTAATAGAGTCTTAATTAGACCTGTTCTTAAGAAAACCCCTTATGAATTGTGGAACAATAGAAAGCCTAAGGTTAATTACTTTAATGTTTTTGGTTGCAAAGTATTTATTCTGAATACTAAAGATAATATGGATAAGTTTGCTTCCAAAAGTGATGAAGGAATTTTTCTGGGTTACTCTATTTCAAGTAAATCCTATAGAGTATTCAATAAGAAAACCAAATGTGTGGAAGAATTTGTTCACATCAAGTTTGATGAAACTGATCCACATGAGCCTAAAACCTCTCTTGAGAATCTTGAAGAAGACTTATCTATTCTGGACCTTAATGATAAATCTAAAGAACCTGTTATAAAAGTATCCAGTTCTGGACTTTCTCCAGAATCTGCTTCTGTTGAACCCGAACCTATAGATGAACCTGAAATTTCTAGTCCAACCTTTACCAGATCAATAAGGATTCTAAAGAATCATCCTTTAGAAGCTGTTGTCGGTAATCTTGATATAGGAACACAAACTAGAGCTTCTCTAAGAAACCAGGTTGAACATCAAGCCTTTCTTTCACAGCTGGAACCCAAAAATATCAATGATGCTATCAATGATGAATTCTGGGTAATGGCTATGCAAGAAGAATTAAATCAGTTTGAAAGAAACAATGTCTGGGAATTAGTTGACATACCTAAGGACACTTTGACAATAGGCACAAAATGGGTTTTTAGAAATAAAGTAGATGAATCTGGAAATATAGTTAGAAACAAATCTAGACTAGTTGCACAAGGATATAGTCAAGAAAAAGGTATAGACTATGAGGAAACTTTTTCACCTGTAGCTAGACTAGAATCCATTAGGATCTTACTTGCATATGCTACACATCTAGATTTCAAGTTGTATCAAATGGATGTGAAAAGTGCTTTTCTAAATGGTTTTATAATTGAAGATGTTTTTGTAGAACAACCACCTGGATTTACTAACCCCCATTTTCCAAATCAAGTTTTTAAACTTTCTAAAGCTTTGTATGGTTTAAAACAAGCTCCAAGAGCTTGGTATGATAGACTTAGCAATTTCCTTATTTCAAAAGGTTTTACTAAAGGGATTGCTGATCTAACTCTTTTCATTAAAAGAATTTCTAAAGATGTTTTAGTTGTACAAATATATGTTGATGATATTATTTTTGGATCTTCTAAACACTCTTTATGTACTGATTTTTCAAAAATTATGCAAAATGAATTTGAAATGAGCTTAATGGGAGAGCTTAAGTACATTCTTGGATTTAAAGTATTTCAAAATGAAAATGGTATTATTTTGAATCAAATTAAATATACAAAGGATCTTTTAAAACGTTTTGGTCTGGATAGTATCAAGGGAAGTGAAACTCCTATGAGTACTACCTGTAAATTGGATGCAGATGAAACTGGGAAACCAGTTGATCAAACAAATTACAGAGGTATGATTGGTAGTTTACTTTATCTTACTGCTAGTCGACCTGATATTATGTTTAGTGTGTGTATGTGTGCTAGATTTCAAGCTAATCCAAAAGAATATCATTTGCTTGCTGTTAAAAGAATTTTTAAATATCTCAAACACACGGTTAACTTAGGTTTGTTTTACCCAAAAGGACAATCCATTGAGTTAATGAGTTATTCAGATGCTGACTTTGCTGGTAGTAAGTTAGATAGAAAAAGCACATCAGGAACATGTCATTTGCTTGGAAATTCCTTAGTTTCTTGGTGTAGTAAGAAACAGAACTCAGTTGCTTTATCTACTGCCGAAGCAGAATATATAGCTGCTGGTAGTTGCTGTACACAAATTCTGTGGATGAAACACACTCTTTTGGACTATGGATATGTTTTTAAACATGTTTCAATCAACTGTGATAACACCAGTGCAATAAAAATCTCTAAGAATCATGTATCTCACTCTAGAACCAAACACATAGATGTAAGACACCATTTCCTAAGAGATCACTATCAAAAAGGTGATATTTCTCTTGAATTTATTGGCACTGAACATCAATTGGCTGATATTTTCACTAAACCTTTAAGTTCGGATAGGCTAAGTTACATAAGACACGAACTGGGAATGTTTAATCACAACCGGTGTGAAAATTCTCACTGATGTAAAATTCTCACCGATGTGAAATTCTCACCGATGTGAAAATTATCACCGATGTGAAATTCTCACCGATGTGAAAATTCTCACTGATGTAAAATTCTCACCGATGTGAAATTATCACCGATGTGAAAATTCTCACCGATGTGAAATTCTCACCGATGTGAAAATTCTCACCGATGTGAAATTCTCACCGATGTGAAAATTCTGACCGATGTAAGTTTCTCACTGACGTAGAAATTCTCACCGATTTGTTTTTCTCACCGATGATTAACTCACACCGATGCAATGTTTTTAAAACATCTGTCTGCCGCCAAGAATACGAATCGTTTTATTTTATTTTATTACTCTATTTTAGTCGTTTATTTGGAATTCCTAAATGATAAAACTAATTATAAGCCACTTCTTACCTCACCGAGCTCAAAACCTCTCACCTTCGAACCTTACCTCCCAAATCGGCCAAGAACCCTAAACCCGTGATGGAAAAAACCAAGCTTCCTATCGTCAGAGATGAAAGTGTAGAACCAAATGCTAAGAAGAAGAATACACAGCATAAAGCCAGTGTTAGTGAAGTCAAAACTAGATCGGGAAGGCGACCAGTGAATCCTCACTTGCAGAATAGAGACATAGTAATCGAGAAGGAACTGTGTGTGGAATGGCTACTGCCTAGCAAATCCTTAGTACTCGAGATTCTAGAAGACCATAAATGGGTGTATTGTTTCTCGAATAACAATGGCCCATACTACCCAAAGTTGGTAAAACAGTTCTATGAGTTTGTAACCTTTGAGAAGTCTGAGAATGAGAATCGAGTAAGCTCTTTTGTAAATGGAAAAGAGATGTCTTTTTCTTCAGTAGAGTGGGCTGAGAGTTTGAAAGTACCACATGAAGGTGTCTCTGGGTATGTATCAAGAGCAATGCCACCTAGTAGTGATATCTTTGATTATGAAACCGCCTTAAAAGAGCTGACTGGAAATGGAAATCAAAGGCAAGTGGTTGCTGCTGAAATGGATGGAGAAAATCGACTGCTTTTCAAGTTTGTTCAGCATGTGTTGATACCGAGGAGAGGAGATTTTGCAAATCTGAGATATCAAGATATCTATCTTCTTCATTTGCTAATACATGGTGTAAAAATCAATCTGTGCAGATTTTTGATGCTTCAAATGGAAGACATGATTAGACCAAAGTCAAAGACTAATGCTTTGTTCTTTGCCAAGCTGATTTCAGTGATGATAAAGGTGAAAGAAATAGCTGAGTCTCAGGATGAGACAGTTGTAGTAAAGAACAATTTCTGTATCACCTCGACTGTTTTCAAGTACATGAAAATTAACTGGAACCCATGGAAGGGTGAATGGGTAAGTGATGATCAGAAGATTTATGATAGGTTTAACCCTGTGGATCATCCCTCAAGACCAAAGGATATGAGAGATCCGAGTCTGAGACCTGATGAAGTGGAACCTGCTTATAGTGATGAAACAGAAGAAGAAGAAGAAGAAACTCCTATGGATGTTGGAGGAGATCCAGACTTGCCCCCAAGTCCTGTTGCATAATTGGTCTATTCTAGGAAAGGAAAGGTAGAGGAAATTGTATCCACTCATGAGGAAGACCAGTCTGTACCTCACCAAGAAGAAGAGGAAAAGGAGAATGTATCTGAATTGCCTGCTTCTGGTAGTTTAAGTATGAGTCCCTTGATTGGAAGCTCAGCTATGCCTGCTGATGAAGTAGAAAGAGTTACAGAAGAAGCTGTACCTGTATCAGAAAATCTTCAAGATGCTGCACCTGTGGAACTTGTAGTGGAAGATTCTGATGAAGAAAGGCCAGCAGAAAAAGCGGTTGTGATACATGAGAATGCACCCATTGAGGGGGAGCATCAGTCTGTGCTTGGAAATGTTACAGTAGCTGTTGAACTTGGAGACTGGGTAGAAGACCCAGGGTTTATAGTCTGTGGATTGGATTATCCATATTCAGATGATGAGGTGTCTATGAATAGACCAAAGACCAATTATGATCTTGCTTCTGAGATGTTTCCAGATGATGTGGTCAGATTTCATGATTTGAATAAGCTGAAAGAGGACCTCAAAACCAGTTTTGTTGATGAAGTGAAGTTAATGGAAACCTCTCTTGCTTCCTCAATTAATTCAATAATGACTACTTCTGTAGTTAATTTGGCCTCAGCAAAGGGATCTACTGTAGTTATCCCAAGTGATTTTGTCTCCAAATCAGATCTTGAATCCATGAAGAATGAGCTGAAAGAATCATTCAGTGCATCAGTTGCTGCGATGAAGGAAAGCTTTTATGAAGAAATGAAAATGCTAGAGAGATCCTTCGAGCTATCTTTGGCTTGCAATTTATCTTCATTTGTGTCTGAGCTTATGGAAGAAGTGAAAGAGTGCCAGACTCAGTCTTCAAGAATCGAATCAGATCTGGAAGCTCTCAAGACATCAGTTGTTACTTTGGATTCATATATGAGCTCCAAGTCTCAAGCTGACAAGGACCTAGCTTATGTGAAGAGTGTAGTAAGCCAGTTTGTCTCAGTGTTTGAAAGTTTCAAAACCTCAGTAAAGGATCATGTTCAGTTACAAGACTCTCAAGTTCAAAGTCTAATCAGTGGTCTGTCTAAGAGTTTCAAAGAAACTGTTTCCTTCTCTCTTGGCCCTCTCACATCCAAACTATCAGTTGACCTGAATCAAGTTCGAGCAATGTTGAAGGAGGAGATTGGGTCTATTTATACCAGTGGCTCTGTGGACTCATCAGAGTTGAGCCGAGTGGTGCTTTCTACAAAATATTCTGCCAGAGAAATCATGAAGATTGTTCCAGAAATTATGAGAGAAGCCTCTACCTCTCAGGAAGCCATTAAGAGCAAAGTGGACTACTACTTCTCCAAAATTTTCACAAAGCATCAACTCGAACACCACTTCAAGCTAATGTTGGAACACATGAAGCTCCCTCCAGTCACTCAAGCTTTCAGAGAACAAGTGAGCAAGCTACGAGAACTGACTCCTGACTTAGAGAAATTCATGGAGAACAAAGATGATTTCATCTCTGCTATGGAAAGAGGAGGAGGAATTATTATGGATTTTAGAAATCTGCTGCTGCCCTTCTTGCATGTTGATGCCAGACCAGTAATCATCCCTCCTGCTTTGCCTGCTTCTGCCTCAGCTGCTTCCACAGTCCAGCTGACTCCTGTTCATGCCATTCAAAGCCTCACACCAATGATCACCCAAAAATCTTCAACCTACAAGCCTGACTCTGTGTCAGTGGCCCAACCTCCTTTGATCTTTTCTGGAATTCCCAAACCTTCACCTGAATCCTCACCACCCGAGCATCCTTCTGATCCTAAAGGAAAATCTCTCGTTGCAGATGAGGATTGAACCAGTGGCCAGGATTTTTGATAGGAATTCCTTTGTATTCTGTTTTTGTACTTTTTGACTACTCAAATACAGAACTCTTTTTACTTCTCATGTTTTATTTGTCTCCTATATATATATATATATGCTTTCCCACGTTTTTATTATCACAAAGGGGGAGAATAATAAGGAGAATAATAGGAGAATAAGGGGGAGAACAAAATGAGAGAATAAGGGGGAGAACAAAGAGAATGAAAAATATTTTCAATGGAGAAAAATAAGGAATAAGGGGAGACACTTTACCCTTCTCTTTACTTTTCCCTCTGATACTTTATGTCTATTTAGTACCTTATGATTGTTACCTCTGATAACTTATGTCTATATCATACTATTTTTGTTATCTCTGATGCTATTTTCTCTGAGAAAATTGAATTCAATATTATACTCTTTACTATTATATTTTCACTATGTTAAATGCCCATATCATAAATAGTGATTATCAAAAAGGGGGAGATTGTTGACCTCACCTGTTTTGATAATCTCAATCATGTATTCATATGTGTTGAAAATCCCAATTATGTTTTCATTCTATATGATATTTTTAAGTATCATTGATCTATACTTTAATTCTTTCAAATATGTGATCAAACCAATAATAATTTTTAAAATAGTCTTTGGAATATGTTAATCATCATTTATCCATGTTCATACAAGTTATAAATTGATTCTAATACAATCGGATGTGTTCTGCATAAAACAGAAGTAATCTGCCTATAGCTACTGATAAAGAGCTACCGGTAACCAGTCTACCGATAGACTTAGTCTACCGACAGACAGCTACCGATGTGCTTATAAATATAAGCTACTGACTTACATACAGCTACCGATACAAATATAGAGCTACCGGTACTCACCGATCCATCAGACTCACAGATGGACGAAGCTACCGATACAGACTCACAGCTACCGATGCATAGGAGCTACCAATGCATGTACCTACCGACGCATGGAGCTACCGATAAACAAAGTCACTGATACAAGCATGTACCAACCGATGCATAGAGCCACCGATAGAGTCAAAGCAACTAATGACATTGAGCTACCGATGTTTGAGCTACCGATGTTCGAGCTACCAATGTTCAAGCTACCGATGTTCAAGCTACCGATGCTGATTACCTACCGATCACTCGACTCACTGTTTGAATTTCTTTATTTCCTATATTTAATCTATCTAACGATCATATAATGTACATTTTAATGATTTGTCAAATATTTGATAAAGGTTGTCGGATGTCAGGAACTCGTACCTCGTACCTGCTGAAAAGAAATCTTTTCTGTACCCTGATGGGAGATAAATACGAGAAGACTACATACCAGAAACACACGAACGTGTGAAGAAAAAAAACGAACAACAACAAGAAGCGAACCAGAAAAGTGTGGTGCATCCAATATACCAAAAACGACACAAGCACGAGAAGAACACAGAGAAGCTCATAGACAATCAAGCATACTCGAGAAGTGTTCTGTGCATACAAGAAGAACTTCATCGACTACATTCTCACTACCTGTGAACCTAGAGCATACGACACTCTGTTTCTCAAACAGAAACGAGAAGAGGACTCAAACTCACTTGCGATCGAATCCAAAGAAGTCCAGAGCTACACTGAAATCACCAGAACCACTTCTAAACTCTAAAACTCTTGTTCTGTGATTTATTATTACTCTTTTCGAGTAGTGTGTGTTATCTGCAGTATCTAACACATACACTGTCTCCTGTACTCAAACTGAAGGATTTGAAAATCCTTACCAAACTCTTTCATTCTTTCTTTCCCACGAAGAACAGTGGTAGAGGTCGTGTGTGACCTGGACAGCTGGTTGCTGTTGTACTGTTTCCCATGAAGAACAGTGGTAGAGGTTTTGGACCTGGACAGTTGTAAACTGTTGAACCCCGATCCAGGGTGTGGATCATTTTTATATAAACTTTTGAGAGGACTAAGTCTCGGCTCGAGACTGAACCTCTTGGTTACATTGTTGTGCCATCTCTTTCAAAGTTTTATTCCGCTGCTAATCACTTTAAAACCAATACTATTTTTAAAGTTACTTTGATAATTAAATTAGCAAGTGTTTATGTTAAGTGTAGATTAGTAAGTTAGCTTCAAAAGATAATCACACACACCTGTGTTGATTAACTGGGAATTAATCAATCCCTTGAGAATCTGACAGAACCTCTACTTTGATATAAATTCACTACAGATTAATTTATTATTTTATTTGGGGGTCTTTAAGACACTGTTTTTAAATTACAGAAATTTTAATTGGTACTCAATTCACCCCCCTCTTGAGTAAACCACTCCGACCAACAATCATGATATTCAATGTGATTATGATTTGAATGTTTCAATGTGGTATGTGATAATTTATAATGTTTATGGATTATTTCTTTATGAATTTTAACAATGGTTGCATTTAAAAGTATCTTCATGTAAGAAAACATCCCTTATTGAATATTACACATCATTGAGGCATATCCCCTATTATATCCACTACCATATCTAATTGAATGGTTTATTATTAGTTTGACAATTGATGTGCTATCTTAAATCCATTCACCAATTTACTACAAATAGTTATTGTTTATAATTAGTGTTCGTGGAATGTTATTTACATTTCATATATTAGGTTTATAATGAATGTTTATATTGTTTATATTTATACCCATTTATTTGAGGAAGGAATTAGATTTATTAAGTGTTGGGTGGGACCACTATAGCCACTCGGTTCCTTGGTAGGTGTCATGAGACAAACTATGGTCTTGGCACGAGGCCTTGAACAAATGGAAATTTATAGTTTTAGTTGAGGTTAAAATCATTTTTTAAAGTCTTGGCCAAGGCCATGATGATGTATTTTAAAAAATTTGTAATATGCATTTCACTCATTATGAAGCTAGTAATCAAATGTTCTTGTGGTTATTCAACTAGTTGAATACCCATGGTTATGTTTTATTATGGAATTATTTACTCAACTAATATTAATTCATTAATGTGATAAGGATTATTATTTGTATTGGATTTTGTTTTCAATTATTCACCATGCTTATTGTTGATGTTTATGATATTTATATTGTATTTATTAAACTTACTATGTTTTTGAGTTCACCCCTTTTTCTTGTGCTTCATTTTCAAATGGCATGAAGAAGTTTTATTTATGTTTTTGCTACAAGGATTATCTTAGAGAAGTGTATGTTCCAAATAAAACGTATATGTTGTATTTATTTTTATGTTGTCATGTTTAAATTATGTATGTATCTAGAATTCCAGAAATACTAATTTACTTAGTCCTTTGGGAAGCATATTCTTTGTTTATATGATAATGTAAAAACAATTAGGAACCAGCTCTGGGAAACTGGTGTGGGTCCATACAGTTGGTATCAAAGGATGTTTAGTAGAAAATATTGTAAATAGATTAATAAAACTTATATTAGCGAACAAAACCCAATGATAGTCTATGAGGATAAACATAAATGAACATCTTATAATCTTTGTAAGGAATATATTATGTGGATATTCCTATAAAATTCATCAATGTCTGGATACTAATAGTGTTCAGGGTTATGGTAGAAATGTACCTAGAACTAAAAACATTGAAAAAGAGTATCAGGAATATACCGGGGTGTCCTGGTATATGAAAAAGGTCCTTAAGGCGCACCTAGTTTGACACTCATGGGGTATATGCTTATGATAAATCAAATTTTATTTACCAACCATTATGAAATATTTATACACCCAAAGTAACTAAAGTATATAGTTCCATGATTTATGTTGAAAAATTTATATTATGTGTTATAAAATGATTATTTTCATAGTGAGTTCATAATGTCAGTAGCTAATATAAAATATGTAATTGATTATAAAAGGATCCTAGTAGAATAAATGAGATCTTGACCAATGAACGTGATGAGAAAAGTAAGAAATATCGCATCTTTAATGGTCTTAAGCCATCATTTTGATGGAATATTGTCTCCCAAGTATCATCATCGTATGAAATAATAATATCATGTGCTAAAAAGACATGTATAGACTTCTCTATGTCCTATGGATTTGAAGGGAGGAAAAATAATGAGAGGATGGAAGATAAATATAGGAATAAATGGAAGAAGGGAAAGAAGAGTTTTCCCACATGTGATAAATATGGAAAGAACCATCATGGAAAATTATTTAAGGGAATGTGAGTTCTCTATAAGTGTATATAAAAAGGACATCATTTTCATGATTGATTGGATAAGAAAATAGTTTCCAATGAACAATGCATCAACTGTAAGGAGATTGGACACTATACAAATCAATTTCTAATGTGTCAAAAAAATATACCCCAAATGATGATTTTTTATAATGGTAATGTTATGTTGCTACTATAGATGAAGTAGAATTATTAATTATCATTCTCAAGAATCATTCCATTTAAATGTTTTTTAGTAAAGTACTAGTCGTATGAATTATGAGATGTATAACAGTTTTACTATAGTACTATTTTATTATGTATTTATGGTCATACTATGAATGATACAAATGAAATGTGTTTCTGATGAAATTCAATATATTTAAAAATATATATATATATATGATTGAGGTAAATACAACACTTAATATATATATATATATGATTAAGAGATGATGATGATGGAATGATTGATTTGAATAAATACTAACTACCTTGTAAATCATTATTGACATCTCAAGTAATAGATTATTTTATCATCGATGGAGTTTACAGAACTTTTGGATTTAAATAATATATCTAATAACATGTATTTTAATTAAGGAATATGAATGAATGCATGTTTCCAATATAGTTTTAACATAAATTAATGTTATAAACATATTTCAAGAGAATACATGATGACACTATTCACATGTTTCGAATGTTAATTTTAGAATTGCTTCTTGTTGATTAAGGGTTAATGATAAATTCATCATCGAAATTTTGAGGCACTTATTATAATGTGTTGAATCATTATATTTTGAAATTTTAAACCATTTAAGAAATGTTTTATGTTGATCATTGTATAGGATTTAGTGTTTAATATCACTACATTACAGTTTGGTTATTATTCCTTGACAATGTTTTTTAATTAGAATGTGTTGATTTGTAGTAACCGATGCTTTTCACTTTCCTCACATTAATTGAATATTTTAAATATATTCTTGTTGTGGTTTTCCAATAAGGGAATTTTCATTTACTAACCATTAACATTAGAAGTTCAAATTCAATTTTCTAGGATGAAATTTTTGTATGGAGGGGATATTATAACACCCCAAGAATTTACAAATAGATTTATTATAGAATTAATGAAACATTGAGTCACTAAAAAACAACACTTTGTTGTAACCTTGTCATGTAAATATAATTTTTCACCTCTGTGATTTGAATTTTGAAAAACTGACATTCACGGTTGCGTGCAGTATGATATTTCGAGTCTGATAAGACAAACATAATTTTTGGTGAATAGTAAAATACTGTTATGAATAATGACATACACTTATGAAAAGTAATAAATAGTAAATCATCCAAAAAATTAAAAACACAACCCATGAATGTATACAATCAATTTAAATATCTTAATAGTTAAAAACCCATCATAGTATAAGTATTGGTATTTTTTCATGTCATAATTATTTTAATTACTATTTTAGGATTAATTTAATAATTTGAAATGAAAATTTACTTTCAAAAAATTTATTCAAAAAATTTGTACATTATTTTTGTATTATTATTTGATAATTTTATGGGACCCTGATTAATTTATCAATGTGTTATAAAATGAGTTATAGTTTTAATGTTGTTTTTTGGGAATAAAATATGATATTATTTGAAAATAAAATTAAAAACACCTAGAAAATTAATTTCAAAAATTAATTTTTTTTTTAATTATACATGTTGAATAATGGTTAGGGTGAATTTTTGAATTTCTCTGAAATACTCAAATTTTTGATGAATAGTTAAATATGGTTAAATATCGTATATTCCAATTATCAGTTAAATGAACTATGTATGACATCATAAGTGATATAAGCTCCCTTGGGTCAAATGAAGATTCATTTATTACTTTTCATGGCCATCGAATTTTCACTATTTCAGGTCTTGAGGGAAATTAAAAACTAATGATAAAAAATTTTGAAAACCCTTCTCTCCTCCACTATAGACCCCCCCCCCCAACTACCTCTTCTCTTTACTCCTCTAAGCCTTGATACTCCTCAATGTTCTTCCTAATTACCCTTCCTGATTCAATACCACATCGAATAATCTCTTGGTCTTTCTAATATACTGAAACCCATTCCTATAATGTGGTTTGTAAGGAGGTAATTTTAAGAGGTAAAGCACCCTTCTATTTCATTATTTTTCGTTTCAATTTACCTTATTTTGTTATCCTAACTACACATCCTCTAGCACAATGTCCAGTTTAAATCATGTAACAAATATAAACTTGAATTATATCTTTCGAATGGATCAAACATCTTCAATTTTCATTTATCTCCATTTTGATTTTAAAAATGAAATCAATGTGCACGAGGTTCCAATTTATAAATTTCATAGATGAAGAAGTTTTGTTCTTCAATTTCTTGATCATTACTAGTCATAAAACAATTTTTGTGGTTGAAACATACTACAATATATGTTTTTAACCTATTTAATATTTTATAACTATTATTTGTATATATTAATAAATCATATGATCAAACTAGATATTAATAATCAAAATACCACTAAAATAATCTAAGTTAATATCATAAATATTTCATCAAATGATTAACCATATTTCAATGTAAAAAATGATATAAAGGACTATTAACACTTCTTTATATTCATAAATAATATGTAATTATAATTCTGAATATTTACATCCATTCCAAATGAACTCCATTAATTAACCACAAGTGAACCAATTAGGAAAATAAAGAAAAGGAACACTCTGGAACAACAAAATATAATATAATAAAATATAAATAAGGGAATAAATGAAATAAAATGAATTATAATAAAATAAATACATGTCTAACTAGTTGTAAAATAAGTTATTAATAAGTGCAATTTAATATTACATGTCCTTAACTTCACGAGTGGAACACATTCAGACTTGAGGTAAGGGGTTTCTTCATCTCACTTCCATTTTTGTGACATTTTCTGTATTCACTAAAAATAAATTTCTATGGGGTATATATAATTATTATTGTTGTATAATATCAGTAATATCATTCATTTTATTGTATTAATTGTATCATTTCAATTTTATTAATTTTTGGGCATACGAATCGATTAATTACAAAGTTGTAAGGGTGCTTCTACCTGAACCTCCATTTTCATCTGGGGTACTTTTATTATGTAATTACCTAAATGAAATTGTTAGGATTTATTATGTAATCTTCATAAATTCTGTTTGAATATACTATATATTTTTTACATCCAGAATAATTCTTTATTTTATGGGGATTTACATGTTCTAAAAGGATCATTCTAAATATTTATCCAGATAAACAAACCCATTTCATGGGAACTTATCAAATTCATACCCATTTTCAAGTGAACTCTCGAAGATTTTTTAAGACGCAATTATTATTATAAAACAACTCATTTTATCCTAAAAAATATCTTGGTTAATTTATGTATTTAAGAAAAGGAACATGCCTTTCTTCATTAAAATTCTCTTTAATATTTTTCTCAAAATGCACTAAAATGATTAATTTCTAACGATTTTTAAGAACTCTTTTTACATAACTTCACTTCATCATGACATAAATTATGAATCAAATACAATTTGAATGTACATAAATTTTTATTTGGTATATACATGTTTAAAATTATATTTCATGTAAAATAAAAATGATTTTCTAAAAGAACTCTTATTTCAAAAGTTAAAAGTATTTTTCTTGTCTCAGTTTAACTTTTATAATGTGTATGCATTGTTTTCAACCTATTCCATGAATGAAGTGTATGTACGTACCTTTTTTATATCATATAAAGAGTATTGTAATTTTCAATATATTCTATGATAATTATTTTAATGTTTCAAAGTGGTATTTGACACATTGAAATGTTTATGGATTATTTCATTAGGAATTTTTGTAAGGTTCACATTTAAAAGTATCTTCATATAAGAAAACTTATCTAATTTAATATTGTACAAAATTGAGGTTTATATCCTATTATATAATCTAATATATATAATTGAATGGTTTATGATTATTCTGAATATTGATGTGCAATCTTAGATCCATTCAACAATTTACTCTGATTGGTTAGTTTTAATGCATAATGTTTGGGGAAATGTATTTACATTTCATATGTTAGATTCATCATGAATGTGTATATTATTTATAATTTTCCATGTTCATATGAGGAATTAATTGGACATAGTAAGTGTCATGTGTGGACCACTATTTCCTCTCAGTGCATCGATAGGACTCACGAGAAAAACTATGGTCTTAGCGTGAGACCTTAACGAAATGGATATTAATTTTTTGGACGAGGCCTTAATATTTTTTAGACATCTTGGCTAATACCTTGATGGTTTTTTTTAAATTTCTGATATATGAATATAACTAATTATGAAAATAGTAATTAATAGTTCTTGTGGTTATTCGATTAGTAGACCACCCATGGTTATGTTTTATTATGGGATTATTTACTCCCCTAATATTCCTTCTTTAATCTGTTCAAGATTATTTTTTGTGGAGGCATGTATTTTCAATTATTAACTATGCATATTGTTGATTTTTATGATATCTTCTATCATATTTCTTACCATTAATGAGCATTTGAGCTCACCCATTTCTTATGATTAATTTTCTAAGTCTATGAAGATGTTTTTTTATGTTTGACTTTCAGGATAATCTTAGAGGGGTATATATACCAAATAAAACATATATGTTGTATTTCTTTTCAAGTTTTAATGTTGAACTAATGTTTGTATCCATATTTACAAAACTACAAATCTAATCGGTCCTTCAAGATGTATATTCATTGTTTAAATTTCATAGAAATAAAATAAGGCATCGGCTCTATGAAACTGGGTTTGGGTCCTTACAACAACTCCATACTCCAGATCATGCATTTGATAGTTTCTCTCTTGAACTTTTACCAAATTGAGGTGTAGGCTAGCATTGTATAATTTTGCATCATTACACATCATAATACCTTCTTTGTAGAACCACTATATAGTACATTTATTTTGACACTTGTTGGTATTGTATGTACAAATATAGTGATAATACTCATTTTAATTTACTATATAGAGTCTTATTATTCACTGGTCTAGACAATTTTTTCTCCCTTTTGATTCATCTTATCAAGTGGGTTTGAATATCATTTGAATTTCCTATAGAAAATCAATAATACTCAATACTACCAAGGAAATTACATGTCCCAATAAGATATTCTCATCTAGGCCACTATTCAATTGTATAAATATTAAAACAGTCTATAGATATTCTATTTATGGTGATAAAGTTACACAATAATGATACATAATCCATCTAAATGTCAAATGTATTTTAATTTTCATGTAGTTTATCCCTCTATAAATTATTCATCACAATATTCAAATTTTCCTTGTGATCCCCCTTAATCATGCAGTATATTAGAATATTATAGATAAATACTACAAAACAATTGTTTAGGTAATCTCTAAATAATATATTCTTTAATTCCATGAAAATTTCATGAGCATTAATGAGTCCAAAATTCATTTCTTTGAACTCATAGTGTCCAAACCACATTCGAAATGTAGTTTTAGGAAGATAATATTTCCTCCCCATTAGATGGTAATTTCTCGAACAACAATCCACCATAGAGAAATCAATATCCCCACATAGTGGATTGAGTATGTCATATATACTTGGTAGGGGATACCTTTACATTAATACAATTTTTTTAATTCAAATTTATCAATGTATAGGTGAACTGTTCGATCCATTCTCTAGAAGAAGAGGACTATTGAACCCCACAGTGATGAACTTGGGTGTATAAAACCATTTTCCATATTTTATTATAACTGATAATTTAGTTCCTCCAAATAAATGGTATAAATATAGTGAGGAGTCTTTTATATAGATAGATATCTTGGTATAATATCAATTGAGAACTCAACCTTTCATCCAGGTGGATGAATAGTTAATTCTTCAGGGAATACTTTAATGTTGTCCCCCATAATTAAAAAGTCTTTGAACATGATCCTAAATTTTTTTAAAACATTTGAGCTATATATTCATTCTTGTAAGAAATAATATCCACAATTGAAATGATTATTCTAAAATAAATTCATCCTTCTCTTTATTGTTTTATAGAATTGGGGAATCCTTGAGATGTAATTTAAGATCACCCTTTCCAAATAGTTGATCTTGGATTTATATAAATATATCCATTCCATCAATAGTATTGTATAATACGCCACCAACATATACAATATGAGATTTTCATGGAGGATCAGTTCACAAAAATTAACCTAGGAGGAGTTCTATATTTTATATAAAATAATTTCTCAATTCAATATTCTCTTAGATATTTCAATTTTTATATTATAAGATAGAGTTTGAATAGTATTACTAAAATTTTATGATATAAAAGAATAAATAGAACTGGAATTAAATTATATATTCACCATTTTTTATTAAATAAATAGTTTACCTTTCATTCCAATATTTTTTGGGAGAACCATAGAAGTTGTTATAGAATATTTTTTCCTTATTTTTGTAGAGGTTTTGGTATTTGGTTAATCATAAAAAGACATGGCTTATGGAAATAGATCAAATATTTCCAATGTACATTGCTATTAAAATACTACAATACAAGATGGTAATTTATATTAAATATTCATTCTTCTTCCAATTTAGTGGTTTTCTTTATATCCAATCAGAAATAATTAACAGGTGCCCTGCTCTTCCACATATGACGTATCTATATCTTCCCATTAAATTGTTTCAAGGACTATTCTTCCCATAGTTTTGACAAGTGGTATGTATGTTTTTATTTCAATCATGGGATTTATCTGTTGATCCTCCACCATTAAAACTATATTTTTCACTTTTACCTCTAGGCCCATGTGACCATAGAGAGTCATGAATTTATATGTCAACCTTATGGGAACAACAGTAAATATTCTCATAGTTTTGAAAGCCTTTAATCACCATGTATTTTAATAGACACATCACTAACACACTAAATATGTGATCGAAATTAATTTTAGAGTTTACTAAAAAATTAGAGGCATATTGTGAAATACTGGTAAGTTTTTCTTCATATTCCCTAATAGATTCAACTTTATTTTGTTTCAATTCAATGAAATACCTCTCTTTCTTAAGGCCAAGAGATATGGGAAAATATTTATTGAATATTACTTTCATGCATAGCTCCCAATATATGGAATAAATTTCTAATTAGGATTTTTATTTTTTATCAGTTTCCAATATTGATTAGCTACCCAAGACAACTATTGGCCTCAAGTATAAATTTATCTTTTAGTGAGAATTTAAGAACATTTTATATCTTCTAAATTGAGTTAATCAATTTTTTAATTATGACATGATAAGAAGAAATACATAAGGGTAATTTTTATCATAAATTATTCACCAACAACTTGTGATATCTTAAGAGAATGAAGTTGTTCAACATGATTCATGTTATTACTCATAACTTGAGCCAGAAAATCTAGTATTGTCATCATGTTCAGGATCACATTCCCATCAGGTCTGGAAACTCATTAGTTAAATAATCACATTCATTATTTTCAGGGGTTCCCTTATATACCACCATTAACTAATGAGATGGAATAAAATAAAGTTAACGGTCTTAAATACTAAACCAGTATGTATATAAAAAAAGGAAACCATTAACATAGAAGGGTAAACCTATTAATAAAAACTATATCCTAAATTCTGATTCCCTATATATCAATCAAGAATTTCATGGAGAATTAATTATCCCTGGAATTATTACATAAATTTTATTATCCTAATACTCGAAAATAAATAGGGCATGTATCTAATTCCAATTATAGATACCCTAGTATTTTGCATGTTTTTTTATATGATTTTAAAACTAATTATCCATGAAATATAAACCACGGATAGAAAGGTATAGTGTCATTGAAAGACAATATACATAATTAAAATACAATAATATATAAAAGACATCATTTTAATAATCTCCATAACGATATCAAAACACCCTTTAATATCCCATATATGGTTAATATAACACGCGAAATAAATAAAAATTGGATGTGCTAAATATCCCAATAAATGAATAAAAAATAGGAAAAAAGTCTAAAATATGAGTTATAAGGAATAACATGATAATATAAAAAGAATAAATCCTAAATAAACTGGTGGAATCATAACATGTAGAACATGGAATCATTTTATCATGAAAATATTATAATTTTTAAGAAACATATAACAGGATCCAAAAGTAACTACTAATACAGTATCACATGGTGGATATAGTCCCATAATGTATTAGGCATACACCATATTCCCACAGAAGACCTATCATGAATCTAAATATTACCCAATGAAATGGATTAATATTTATGTGCCCCCATAATAACTTATTCATGATTATTTGTACCGCATAAAGAATCAAATGTAATGAATAGACATGAGGTTTACCTATGGAATGAAATGGTTATTGTAAACATTTCATAAGCGATAATCAAATGGTGTATAACTATGAGGTCCATATAATAAGGTATTCAAATAATTATTGGACATTATTATATAAAATATAACAAAATATCAGGAATACCAAAGTCCAACTGATGTTAAATAATTACACATATTGGTTATGTAACTTTAGAAATGTTCCACTTACATATGGTTTTAGGGAAAAGAATAAAGTGTCCTTAAACAGAAAAAAGGCGTACAATTTTTAAAAAAATCAAATATTAACATAAATAGTTTTTCATGGTAAATTTAATGATTTTATAATAATATTAGAGGAATAAATTAGTTTATAGTGTTGACATTAAAACTAGTAAGAAGAAGATAAGTTACCTTTAATAAAGTTAGCATATTGGGATATAATGACTAGATAACAATATAAAACATGTAGTTCACCAATAATTAATGATGAATAGATATTCATATTTATTTTTGGTACAAATATGGGTAAAATAAGAGAGAAATTTAAGAATAATGATTTAATAAGTCGAGGTAGATAGAGAGATAATGCAACATAAATGAAATATGGTGGTTTAGAAAGATATGTTTGGTAATGTTGGAATGAATTTTTAACATTTACATTATGTCATGGATAATAAAACAAGAATCATTAATTACCTAACTCGGAACCTATTACATATATATTAAATTTATTATATTTTTATATGTTAATTTTTTTCCATTTCATTGAGTAATAATGTTCTATTTCATCATTTCAGGAGCATTCGTTTTCATAGTTTCTTTGTCGGTTTACATGTCTAAATTTATTGAAGTTATTTTAAACAAAAAATAATTATATAGATGTGAAATTATATGGTATTAATAAACTTATATATATATATATAAAATTTCCCATATATCATTTATTTATTATATAAGGAAGATTTATTTGAGATAACATTAATGATGAAAATTTAGATTATTTTTGATGTTTTTTTATCATCGCGCACTAGTTTCATTTCATTCAATAATATGTATATATATTAATTAATGGACATAAAAATTTTAATATACATGTCAAAATATTTTTTTACCATACTAATATTTTAATGACCAGCGTTGATGGGGGTAATGGACAATGAATTCTCATCATCCATGATGGCGGTGAACTATAAATTACAAAAAAATGTTTTTATATTTATAATAAAAGGATAATATAAGATATTTAATGATGGATATTCCATTTCCATAATAAAATTACACTATATATATATATATATTATATTTTAGTAATCCTTCATCTATTGATTGGGTAGGTGAGTAGAAGAAAGAATAAATTCATAAAAAGAGAAAGAATGGTTGTTTTCCACCTGAATATCACCACCTATAGAACATCATTTTTTCACTGGGAATTGTCATTTTGAAGAGAATATCCTCTCTTGGATCTGTTTAAGAGGATTTTATGGCGAACTGGGTGGAATATTTACAAGCTACAAGGATTATAAGGCATGAGTAGAAGGGTTGGTATTAATATGAGGAGGACAGGTGTTTTTTGATTAATTTATTCATTACTATATTATTTTTGGATCGAGAATTTCAAGAGTCTTGATTCAAATAAATAAATATCATAAATATTCAATCATAGTTCTAAACCATGGGTCCTTACATCATTCTTACATTATGCATGTATAAAAAATTCTTGTATTTAGCTTATAATTTTAAATACCAAATATTATTGTGCATCACATTTCACTATAAATTTAGCTATTTTAGAAATTATAAAAATTCATCATTACAATTTAGTTAGATGAAAATTAAAATAATGGATTCCATTTTATGAAAATAATGTTTTATATTTTAGAAATTTAATTTTCCATTATTATAATCATTTATTAAAAAAATACTGATTTTAACTTTTTAATCTATTTTATATCCCATTTGAAAATTTGTTAACGGTATCATAAAATTATATAATCTATGTAATACAAAATAATATGAATATAAAAAAAAGAAATTAAATTTTTTATATCATTATATTCATTATAAAATTTCATATAAAATATTTACATTTGATAAAATCAACATAAAATAATTTATCATTCTAGAAATTTTTTTCATGTATCAGGATATATGTAAATCGTTTTTTCATTTAACAAATACCTAAATTTTATTTTATAATTTCATATCTGAGGTGGATATTTTAAGGTATAGATTATTTTTCCTAATGGTCAGATTACTATTCAAATGGTCATATTTATATTGGCCATGTAGGTTCCCTAATTTCTATAAATACAACATATTCCCTTTATTCATCATTCAATTCTAAATTATATCAAGTTTATTTATTTTTATCGTCCTAATAAATATTATATTATTTATATTATTCTTCATTTCAACATCATTATTCATGAGTGCAGTCATTCTAGTGGATCAAGATAACCAAAAGTTTCCTAATCTTATTATCTTATATTTTTCCCAACTGTAATATATGTAATTGTTCAGGGTTTATTTTATAACTAAAGTATAAATTTACATTTATGAGAATAATATTTTGTTGGTTTCTCAATATACAACTTATTTTTTATTCATACATGATATAATTATATGATGGGAAAACCCATTGATAAAATTCGTGATTGTTATAATAGAATAATGTCAAATAGATTAAGAATTCTTGGAAATCAAGAAGAACCATGTAGTTGATATTCACCGTGAGGATCCTCATTCTTACTATTTCATTCAAAGTTACTCACAAAACATCCATTTGGTGAAAAAAGAACTCCCATCAACTGTGAATTACCATCATAGTCTAGAATAACCATCATTTCTCTATCTAACACATCAGAATAGGAATTAAATGTTAGCATTAAAAAAGGAGGTCAAATATTCAATTGAATCCAAATAAGAAATCATTGCTCCTTCATCTAATAATTAGTCACAATATTATGATTAAACTGTATGATCTATACAATGTAGGTTGTATACTGAGTGACTATTTTTTTAAAATTACTAGTATACTTCATCGACATTTTTAAAACAATTGAATGAAGATATAATTTGTTGGTAAAAAAGAAATTGAATCCTTTCCAATCCATAAACTAATGCTTCTATTACATCTCCCTCAAATATATCTCCCTTATGCAATGACCCTCAAAAATGATGGTAGAAAACATAACTTTAATTGAATCACACAATTTCATGAACTAAAAATACTCTCATTTACTTTCAACCAATCCTCAGCCTCTTGAAAACAATTAGAGCCTTTGACATCTAGTGGAATCTCGTAAGGAAACTATTATGAAATATCTCTAAAATTGTCTCATCGAGGATTCATGACTTGTTACATAATAGGAATTAGAGTAAATTACTATCCTAGAGCTTGGACAACACGTTCCATTGTCTTAATTAGATTCAAATCAACATGAGGTTTTTCCTACAATGGTTCATCAATATCTTTATCCTTAGTTTATTTAAAAAATATTCATAGAGGCATGATGTAATACACCATCAATACACAACATGAGAAATGATTACATGAACACTCTATAAAACTTAAATTGGAGAAAAGGGTAAATAAATCTATTTAGAATAAATTCCCACAGTTGGACTTATGAATACCAAAATTAGAAGTAGGGAATAGACTATAATCATATCAAATTACTCTTCAAGAAACCTTTCCTAAAACACCCATAATTACTTCAGTCTCATTACGATGAAATATATCATGAATACCAGCCATAAATACATCATAAGTTATAAAAAAATATACAGCATGTCTATTGAGTCTTCCTTTACTATATTCTATCATTGAAGAATGATGATTAACTGGAAACATTGATACCACTTTTTCATGATCTATCAAATATTTCTTGGTACCCTTCTACCTGGTCGAACCCTAAGATGGCTTAAATGGTGTTCTTTATCTTCAAGGGTGGGTGACTACCACCTATAATCATAAACCATAACATTGTAATGATTTTTTATAATATAGAGGAAGAGAAAATATTGCATGAATGTATTCTCGACACTCAAAAATGATATTATACTAAATATATATATATATATATAACAAAATAAAAAAGTATTAAAGAAATATATTGAATGAAAACTATCAATATAGAAACTCAATCAACCCATGAAATAGGTTATCAAAATCTATACCAGACTCCTCTATCACTACTCCATGGTCCAATGGTTTAAGAATATATACTACGTAAAAGATTCAATTTCCCTTTTCTCAGTCCCGGTATAAGAATGCCAACATATTATTGATGAAAATTTTAGGTTGTGTGATATAAATCCAAGTGGTTTCTCACCAAGTGTTCCATTATAAATTCTATAGTAATAAACCAATCATGATTTCAATTTATTGATAATAAAATATCATATAATTCTCCTATATAAAAAAAGAATTTTACTTTTTAACTAATGAAAATCATTTATATCTTGGTTTAATCAAACATTTTATTTGAAATAATTTATATGTAAAAAATTTGATTTAATAAATTAATTTTATAAGCAATAGAATATATCGTAAAATCGAACACCAAAATCACCATGGAAAATGTTCATGATGTACATTATTTTTTGGTTATAATAATCCCACAATTCCCAAATTAGTATATATGAAAATTCATGTGTTCACACATCCCTTAGTCTTAGTCTGTATTGAACTCATCAGTATCACATAAATTACAACCAGGATAAAAGTTTTTCATTCATGTTATCAACATCAATCCATTTCTAGTGGATAAATATTCTAGAATTTTTCTCCCAGTTAACCTAAATAATATCCAACATCTCATGTTCTCATTCAATGTATAAAAAAGGGTCAAATAATCTTATACCAAATCAATCGTGATTTTTAATTAATTGTCCCGATTTTTTTCTATATTTCAATTTTATTTCAAAACAAAAAAATTATAATTTCAATCATTTCATACCTTTTAAATCAAAATATATTAATCGGTTTTCAACACATTATTTTATTAAATGATCTAAATATATATATAATATTCCAATTAAATAATTTTCTCAAAATTATATCCATTTTCCCTAAATTTATCTAGAAATTCCAATTCCATGTGAGTTGGGGCGTTTTCTAAAAATCCTTGCAATTTTGATTTTCAAATCAAATAAATCCATTTTGGGTTTTATAATTCATTGGACAAGTATTTTAAACAAAATCAATAAAATCAAGGTTTCAATTTCCAAGAAAATAAAAAAATTGAACATTATGCCATTAATAAAAACAATTAAACATTTACAATGGGATTTCCCAATAATCAATGATGGTGGAGAAGATCGAAAAAACAACATCGAATCAAGATACAATAAGAAAAATGTAGATACATCAAATAAATTATGATTTAAGAATCTATAAGTATGATATATAGAGAGATGTCAGATGAAACAACACAAAATAATATGAACTTTTCCAGAGGATATTGAATGAGTTCGAAAATGCATTTATCCTCTATAGAAAGGTTTTGGATGATTCAATTTCACCTTCTAGTAGACTCCAAGAGAAAAAAAAAATATTAGGGTCGAATTTGGGTATTAGGTATCTTAAATGATGGGTCCATGCGTTTTTTAAATACAATTCATAGGAATTAAAATCAATATGCATTGTTTCATGGAGAGGGCCGCATGATTAGAAAACTATGTGCCCTATCCCCATGCCCATGATGGTTTACTATTTGGAGTGTATGATTTCGCTAAATAGTTAAACTAACCATGAACAATCCATTAATTTACCACTATCAATGGGATGAATATTTTGGATGGGTTTCCACATGGTTAGAAAAACATTAAATGCTAACTATGTTCCCACTCCCATATCTATCAATAAGGTTTATAGTTTTTTAGGATAAATAGCCCAGTTTTACCTAACCATGCACTAATCATGAACAAACAATGTAGCTTCAAAAATTCACTAAATTTCACATGAATCCCCCCAAATCAAGAAAAAAACCCAAATAAAATAAAAAAGTGTCAAATAATACCTGAATAAATAATGAGATTTTACAATACCATCCTCATGTTCAATTGAAAACACACAAAGTCATCTATCTATATTTTAAAACTACAACTTCCATTGAATGACACATTTTTTTTATTCATCGCATAATTGCATGTATTGATGGAGAACAAATTTTATGAATATAAATTATAAAAACGGTTTAAATATATTATTAATATTATAATAAATGTGTGAAAAAAATGAATATCTATTCTAGAATAATCTATTAATATATATATATTATGTGAAACAACTTCATCAAATATATCATTTTATCAAACCATTACAATAGTTCCAATAAAATGAACTTGGGATGAATAGATAATAAAATTAATGATTTCAATATATATTAAAAATCGTGTAGTTATTAAATTATCAGAAATTAATGAAGTTCATTGTCACTATTACAAACCATGTGTGAAACAATAGGTAATATTCAATATGATAAATAAAATATATGATATCCAAATAATGAATGTTTAAAAAATTAATATAAAAAAGATAAAAAATTTAAATATTACAAAAAGGTTATTAAATTATATATTATATTAGTTTTCTTCACTATACAGGATGATAATGATCATCAATATAAACTTGGAATTAAGGTATGGGGTTTCTCATATTAATTTTGTCCATTGAGAATTATGTCTCATCCATAACATTTTTTGTTTTACGTGATGTATATACATACTACTGAATTTCATTTAATAATATTTATAATGACTATAAAATGTAATATATAACTATTGTAGTCAAATATTCCATGGGATTTTGGTTCAAGTGTTATAAAAGCCTTCACGGTTTCCTTCCAATATTATTTTTTAAATCGAGATTGTTATGAATGACAGTATATCATGGGATTAATTGTGATATATTTCTCCATATAACCCCAATAAATAATTAACAATATTTTAATAAGTTATGTTTTTAATTTCCTATATAAATTTCATTTACCTTGAAAATATTTTACCTGATGTAACATTTTGAGAGAAACAGAACATAGACTTCATTTTGGTTGTGAATTTCTGTCATCTGTAAAAACATCGATCAGATGATTTTTTGGATTTCTATTCCAAAATTAAGTATATTTATTTTATCATATATTTGAATTATCTTAAAATTAATTAAAATACTGTTATGATGTCTTTCACATGGCCCTTTTTAAATAATGTTTCCATTTATTCTTCTCTTTATGTGACCCTTTTCTTTCATCATTATGAGAATTCATATTTATCAATATTCCCTTACATATTTTATATATGTACTTAAAAATGATTTTAATTTTTATTTAATTTGAAAAAAATTATATATTTTTATATTTTTGGCACCATTTATATGTGATTTTAAAAAGAAATTATTCGTTTTAAAATGTATTCTAAATTCTAGTGTATTAAAAATAATTCTACACATGATTTTATATAATCTCAAATCAATCATCAAATGGAATATTTTTTGTAGGAAATTTGTTTACAATTATGTTTTTGTTATAAAATATATGTTATTAAAATTTATGACCAATCTTAATAAATTTAATTCTATTGATAATATTTTTAAATCATTTTCTACCATTTCAAAAAGGTGTATTTATTCTTATTTTAAAAATTATTTATTTATTAATATTAAAATAATATTTTAAATCTATGTCAACATCAATTGAAATTACATATGATAATCTTATGATATGTACTTATGATACCATCCACCTTATTTTTCAGGATAATATATTATGCTGAATATTTCATTTACCCCATTTTATTCAATGAGAAAATTACACAATGATTAAATGATGAAGGTTTTTTGTGATCTCATTAAATAATTATATATCTCTTAGATGATATTGATGGGATAAATCCTATATCTCCCACTAATGAATTTGTTATTGTTTTATAAATTGGTGATATGATGATGACATTATGTTTTCTATTTATTTGAGATAATGAAACATTATAATTTTCCATCTATGTTAGATGATGACATGTTAGTTTTTGAACTTACGTGAAATGGTCAAACATTAATTATTTACATCAAATTAAGTTGAAGACACATTCTTGTTTTCCTTATAATTTAGATGAGAACCCACTAATGTTTTCAATATATGTGAGATTATATCATATAAATGTTTTCCATCTCTCTAATATAATGATGAGTTTATGTTTTTTATCTTAGTGAGTTGATTACATATAAGATTTTTTTTGGTTTTCTCATAATTTTATGATTTTATAGATTAATGTTTGCTCCATAAATCATATGATTTTTAGGGATTAAATGACATGATGACTCAAGTATTATGTTATTATCAAATCCTTGTACCATTATTTTCTATATGATTCATGTCAATCTGATGTTGATTTTCTAATTCTAGGATCATGGACACTAACTATGATCTCATATCCACACTCTTATATTATTATCACTTATGGTCATCAATTATTATCTCTTTGGATTACCTTTACATAGTAACTGATCTGAACCATTTTTTATTTTTACATTACCTATATTATTAAGATGATTCTATTGTATAAGATGTCTATAAGGGGATATAATGTGTCTTGATAATAGAAAAGTATTCATTAAAAAAATTTATTTACCTAATATCCAGATACACCAAACCTTTCAATAATTAGGGATGTTTGATTATTCGAGATATATAATTTCAATCGTATTAATGAAATATGAAATATTTTTTTTTTGTCACCTCTATTTGTATTAATAGTTGTGATTAATGAATGTGTTATTGTCACTACATCCCAAAGTGTATGTGTAAGGAATCACACAAAAGTTATCTTGGAACCATTAATAAATTAAAAAATATTATTTTATAATAAGTGATATATGGAGTGGTAATTTTTAATCCTATTTAATTTAATGGAAACCTATACTCCAAGATTTAACCTATATTTCTAAAAATAGAATCTATTTAAGGTATTTTTTAAGATATCTCATTATTATTAATTTTTAAAATTGAATTCCTCCCTAAAAACATTTTCTCTTTGTTTTACATGATAAATTAGTACAAAATTTAAATGTTGTTAGTTTGTTAATAATAGAATATATTTTATTGATAATGTCACTCCTTTTTATCATAAAATATCACCATGTATTTTTCACTTATTTTCCATGGAATTCATGATTTTGATATTTATTTTTTGAATTCATCAAAAAATATATCATATATTAATTTTGTTAAATATATTACTCACAAGATTCTTAATAATCCATCCAATTCATTTTATGATGATATAGATTTTATTTCTATATGTTTATTTACTTATCCAATTATCATCAACCCTTTCTATATAATAACATAAAACCATAATTTTTTATCCCTATGTATAACATCAAGAATATTCTATAGTATATATTACCGACTTTGTGATCCCCTTTCTACCAAGAAATGGGTATTGTTAAAATTATATTTAAATTTTTTCCTGAATCCTATTTAAAAAAACTATATACAGAGGAGTTTTTTATGAAATTAATAAAGCATATAATTATTCTAAAATAAAATATTGGGTGAAAAAATGTCATTATCCATTTTTAATATTTAATTTAAAACACGAATATTGTTTTTTCTATACGAAAATGATTCATATAAATTTTTGTTGAAAAAATATTGGAAAAGTTAACATTAGAATTGAATGTAGACTCACATATTCATTAAACATAAATCCTATAAAAACATATAATTTCTCTACTAATGGGTATTTAATACACCAAAATCATTAAAATGGTAAATATCTCAACAAATTCCATTTAGGGTCTACAAAATTTTGTATCATCACCATAAATGAGAACCATAATTTATTCAACCTTGTACCCCCTCATGATAATATTATTTTCAATATAATATATATTGAATTATATATTCACGAAGTATATATATCCAAAACAACATAGATAGATTGTGGTTTTAATTGAAATACATATTGGGATTTCTTGAGATGAAATTATCTATTTTATTCTCCATTAAATTAACATAACACTAGTTATTCAATATAAACCAGTTACATTATCAATATATTTAATAAAATATATCTTTATCCATTTTATTGACCATAAACATATTCTATATATCCACATATAAGAATTATCATATTAATTCTAGTATTTCCATCAGTGTGAGTTTCTATTCAACATAAATGTCTTTAATTTGAGTATACCCTTTACTAAAACATCAATCCAAGTCCTATATCATACTTCAATGTTTATTATGTCTTTTTATAAATATTTAAGAAGCCCCAAACCTGAAAATCATGATTATTAAATAAAAATACATGATTTACATGTGTTATTTGATATGTTGACATCCAAAATCAATTTATTTCACTAGATCATACATTCAAAATAAAAATTAAAACATGATCATCGAAACAAAAGATTTTAGTATTTTAATATTATCAACATATCCATAATAATGTTAAATAAAGTATATAGTTATTCTACAAAAAACATTAGACATGTTTATATTCTAAAAATATTGATGTATAAATAATCCTAATGAAATGGGATTAATAAGAATGGGGTGTCATTAGAACCCCAACATCGGTAAAAATATATAATATATTAATCAAATCAATGTTTTTTATCATCAAATATGTTTTCAAAAAGTGATCATAATATGAGTATATTGGAATGAAAGCATAGTCAATTTATATGCCAATAATAAAAATTTATCATATTTCATTAAATGTAAAACATTGTAACACAATCCCAAACCCTGATATATAAATTATGTATATAATAGGTTTCAAGATCATAAAAAATCATATAATTTCAAAAAACAAATATGTTAATGATATCTACAAAACATGTCATTATGTTCTCACGACGATCTCACAAACATCATAAACACATGATATCTACATCTTTAACATGTGCATTAAATGGTTATATAATTTTGATCCAATCAATCATATTAAATTGCATCCCTAAATATTTATTCCACATTATTATTAAAAATAATAAAAATTTCAAAACAATTCAAATAATTACTAATTTGTGAAAATAAAAATGATACATGAAAAAATTCATTAGTTATTCATAAAAAAGTAATATGTCTACTTAAATAATTTTTATAACTCTATGAAATTATATTCCAAATAAAAATAAAAAATATTTCAAATATTAAATTAGTATAAAAAGATATTGTCAACTCAAAATGTGGAAAAATCATTTATATGAATATTTTAAATTTAATAGAAATTATGAAAATATATTTTTGTATTCAAATGAATTTTTTTTCTAAAAAATAATGTACGAATAAATATTTTGATAATTATTTTGAAATGAAATTAAAATTTATTAAAAAAACATCGAATTATAATAAACCCTAAAGAATCAATCTAAATAAAAAAGATAAAAGATTCGGGGGAACGAATCCATGTATGTAATGGAATGTAAGATAGAGAAATATTCATTTTCCACTTTCATAAGTTAAAATTTATGAAATAGAAATGAAACAAAAATTGCAATGTAGTAAAATGATAAATATAATATAATAAAATTGGATATAGAAGGTAACTAATATAATAATAAAGATATATGAAAAAATGTTCCTCTCCTTATATATAAATTTATTGTATAATTGAAACATCCTATATAATTAACTTAGACTTATTAGTTATCTATTTCATAAACATATTATCATTTATTACCCTTTATATTATTATATAATATTCATTTTTTCAAATCAATCAGCTTGTTGTTGTTTATTTATCATCATATGATTATAGTTCAAATTATTCTATATTTATTTGGGAAACATATAAAAAATTGTAATGGAAAGGAATATTGTGATGGTTGGAAATTATTATATGGATGTTATGAATATGTTTTATATTGAATCATATAATATTCATTTATTTGTGATTATTTAATTCATAAAAGAGTAGTATTTAATAATCAATAAATTATTATAGAATAAAATTATATAATCAAAATCTCATAGTTAATTCCTCTTTATTTCCATCTATTATAATTATTTATGTTTTCAATAACGTTCATGATGAATATTATATAGCCTCATCCACATCGATAGTTAAACCAAACAGAACTGGAAATTATATAATTAATGGATTAGTAAAAATATGAAATTTAATTATTATAACGCCATTCTTAAAAATTTATAATCATATTATATATATGTTATAAAAGTGGTAACAATGATCTATAAGGTATATTAATGTCAAGATAAAATAAAATGAGAAGAAATAAATCATTACTTATTTATAAGAAAGTAATGATTACTTTTGAAAACGATAATATTAGAATGTAAAATGATTAATGAACAAGTCTTAAGAACTGAACCATAGGAGGTTCATTTAATTTTTAGGTGGAGTCCCCATTTATAGATAATATATAGTGGGTTTAATTAAACACCACTTCCTTAAGGTATATGGAATTTCAATTTTTATAATAAAATGATACTCAATTATATATAACATTAAATATTGTTCAAAATTTTCATCATCCATCCATTTATGTGATACATTTTCAAATTTTGTTTTTACATTATAGAATATTTTATGAAATTGACATTATTTCACACTATACCATCCCAATAAAATTTATACCTTAGTAACATATTTCTCTCTTAAAATATAAATTTTTTCCCTTAAACAACATCAACATATTAATGAAATATTTATAATCCATTTCATTATATTTGAATTCCAAGTATTTTAAATTTAACATTTAAATAAAAAACATGATATATATAGAAAAAATTACAATAAGACCCTTTCATTTTCAATGAATGATTTTTTATTGTTACCTAATTATTTCATAGATCATAATTATTATTTTCACATATCAAATATATTATTTTAAAAAATATCTATATTATATAAAATTTACATTCCCATTATAATAAATTAGTATTCCCAATAAAAATTTTGATACCTAATAGATATATAATCGCCACTGTACCATTTTTCATTTATATATATACACTTACATAATTATCTAGAAAATATTAATTATTTTTCCTAATTTATATCTTAAAAAATATCATCTATCTAATGTTTCTAATTATTGATCTGATTGAAAGTGGTTGTATGATTTCCATGGGAGACTAAATTGATGAATACATCATGATTGGTGTATTTTTAATTACAACTGTTTATTTTCTAATTTTTAGTTTTCAAAATTATGTTTCATATATATATATATTATTTTAAGGAATGCATAATTATATTTTGGAATATTTATCTTTAATAAAATAATGATTTAATAATTTTATATTAATATTTTATATGATTTATTTATACAGAAATTTGTTTCTATTTAATGAAAAGAAAAGTTTTATTAAATTCTGTTAGACATGAACTATAAATAAAGGGAACGTATTATACAACATGATACGTATTTTTCATCAAACCATTATAAAATATTTCCCACAATTTTTACTTATCACACAATAATGAACAATGGGGAGGGTATCCATTAAATAAGCATGACTCTATATACAATTTCCATTCAAAATATAACATTACAATTTAAGGTAAAAATATTATCTGTAGAGTCACTCAAAATTGGAATATGTTGTGTTTTTTATTAGTCAGAACCATTTTTTCAAAATTTTATTATTTGGTATCCAATAAGAATTATACACGTGTGTAGGGTCCTGAAATATCCGCAGAGGAAGGATGAAAATCCCATTTAATACAAGAGAGACTCTACCCAATGTTTCCCCCAATGAAAAGTTTGGGAAAGCTGGTGAAATTTTCAAAGGAAGGCACAAGCCGAACCGGTCCGTAGACCGGTCCAATGATAATGGGTCGCGACCGGTTCCGCAAAGCACCCCTTCCGCGGACCGCTATCATTCGCGGAATGGAGGAGGAGATCCTCCGCGGGCGCAAAGCAGGACGGGCGCCAGACAGGTCAATCATCACGAACCGCCCCAGCCGCGTATCACGTCGACCGGCCCAGACCACGGACCACTGTCATTTGTGGAATGGAGGTGGAACCCTACATAGCCGCGAAGCACTCCCCGAGTAAGTTTGGTTCGTGTGGGAGATGCGTTCAATGCCCCCCGCGAGTTGCGGATTGACCGAGTCATCCGTAAACCAGGTTTTTGGTCATGGGCCTCCGCAAAAGGTGTTGCATGACCACATATACATCTCTTTACCCACTCTATAATAGGAGACCGAGGAGGAGTAGTAGGAGGATTTGGAGAGGTCGACCAGACTCGGGTTGAAGGATTTTAAAGAAAGAGCTTGGGATTTCGAAAACCTTGAAGTTCCAGTCTGTGAACAAGAACAGGTATAAAGCTGGAAGAGAATTAATAAGGAATCTAAAACGCATAATAACTTGGTGAACTGTGAACTTAAAATAACAAAGGAAAGAAGACCGCGAACCATGACCCCTCAGAAGATGCACTCCCCGCGGACTAGGGAGATTATGACCCTTTTTCGATCCGTCGCACCGCATAGCACCCTCCTACACGGGCGAAGCCCCGACCGACGAACCGCCGACCGACGCCGCCCTTGGCCACCGCTGCTCATATGGATCACTCCACGTACCACCTTGGTACACGGGCCGAACCCAAAGCCGTGAACCACAATTGTTCGCAGGATGCCCGCCAGACCGTGAACCACCCTAGTTTGCTGGATGGCCATTAGTCCGAGGACCACCCTGGTTCGCGGACGGCCTCTCCAGCTGTGTATCACCTCCCTACATGAAGGGAAACATCACTCATACACCCATGAGGCCCACCAAATCCTTTAGAGTTCCCTTTCCATGAGCCAAATAAAATCCTCCCAATCTAGCCTGATCCTCCGTAGCCCCCTCATTGGCCCATTCATTAGCCCCAAGCCGAGGCCTCCACTGGAGCCACCGGACCCGTGTGATGTAACCTTCAGGAACATCAGCGCACCGTTTTGAGTTCATATACCCATGTTAAGCAAGGTAAAAGGGGCTTCCCTGACCCTTGGGCGGATTCCCAAAGCATTCTTGGGTTCACATTCCCATGGTAATGCGGAGTCCGATCCAGGAAGCCCCCTTTCTGCCCCTCCACTTGTTAGGGTTGGAGCACTTCTCCCCTCCCCAGGGTGTGGCGGGATACCCATAAGAAGGAAGCCCAAATGCACCTGTGTACTTCCCCACGACCATGCCCAAGGAAGGGCGTAGTTGGAAAGGGTGATGTTCCATCATTCATAGGGGCCAAGTCCCTCTTTTGGTGTGCTTTGTCGCCCAGGGCAACCACCTCGGAGTAAGACCCGATTTTATGCGCCACCTCTATACGTAAGCCCCACTCTACATCCCACGGATGCAAATTTAGCGACGTGATCGTCTCGTCTCTGCTGCCTCTTGTTTCTCACACCGAGCATAACTCACGTGGGCTTAGATTAGCCGTCAACCAGGAAATCCTCTTATGGGCCTCCTTAGAGTGTAAGCCCCAATCCATTCTTATGGGCCTCCTCAGAGTGTAATCCCCAATCCATTCCTATTGGCCTCCTCATAGTGTAATCCCCAATCCATTCCAATGGGCCTCCTCAAAGTGTAAGACCCAAAGGGATCTGAACTACGTGGACTTTGATCCCTGTCTCCTAGGTAGGGTACGTAAGAAGCCTCCCTGAGGTTCAAGACCAACAACCGGTCGATCCCACTGTCTTCACGTCGATTCACCGCGCCACTCCTAGTTCCGCCTCAATGAGTCCAGACTCCTCGGCGTCATTAATCCAATGAGGGATGGTAAACCTCGGGCATAAATGATTCTGAACCCCTACATCCAGATGACCATTTCCTACCAAGATAAATATGTGGATACTATGCTTGGGTATAAACAAATGATTCGCGAACATATGAATAGGTCTAAAATCTATAATAGTGTCACGAAACATGCAATAATTCCCCCCAAAAAGGTGCGATGAGCCTGAATTCCCATTCTCTCGACCAATATGAGTTCTTAAGTGTCGCTGGCAAAATCGCCCAGCGAACACCAGCCTTTGGAATGCAGGTCCACGTACTGTCAGATACGGAACCGTTGGGCATTTCGAAACCGATCAGAAACATAAAATGGTGAACCCAATTTGAATATTTAACCATGAATGATGGATTAAACCTAATCCCATCACCTTCCCCCTTTATACGCACAAGGAGGTCCTATCAATGTCATTAATTACACATGGGGTCATGAGATGCTGCTTTGACAGGTTTTCTTCTTGTACTTGTTAAAATATATTATAGGTACCATTCAAAACTCCCTTTGATACAATGGCGTCACGAAAGAACTCTCAAGCGCATGCTTCCAACTACACAATGACCAGACATCCTCACCAACGGAGGACCCAGCCAACTAGCCAGCATCTTCAACGCTGGGTCTTGGATGAGCTGATCCGAGAGTACCACGTGAATGGTACTCTCCCAACGGTGGAGGCGGCCATGCACACCCTCCAATCTGCCAGGACTCGTCGGTCGCCAGCCCAGCAGCGGCCACAGGGCAGATCCAGACGGCTCCTGTTGCCATCTCAAACCATTTCGGAAGTCTATCCCCGGAATGAGACAATGCGTACCTCCCTTATCATAGGGAGGTGGATGAGGTCGACGTAGAGGACTTCATCCTCGCCGAACGGGGCCTCCACTCTAAATCCCATGCAAGAAGATTCCATTGTGGTCACACCGCGACTCAACATCCTCGCGATAAGGAGGATGTCTCCTTGAGGATCCAGGCCCACGCTCCCCGAGCTCCGGCCCCTCGGACCGCCCGACGAGGGCGGAAAACTTACAACCGGGGGCCGGTCATCACCCTTGTCCCTGAGAAGGAGCTCTGCTGCCCGGTCATGGAGATGCATTACGAACAGGAACAAACACATGTTCGTTCCTCCAAAGCCCGACATCCAGACATGGTGGCCAACCATCCAGACATGGCGGCATCAAACGAGTAGGCACCCATCCCCGCCAAGCTCCGCCATGCACGTCCCTAAAACACGAGGGCACATACCCGGCATGCACCTCTCCCTGCCCACGGTTGTGAAGCCCACCAACTCGATGTGGGGGAGACCCAACGTCTGCAAAACCATATCCTTGAAGATTCTACTGACGCTTACCATCCCGATATTGTGGCGATCAAAAAATCCCACCACTTAGATGTGGCGGAAACTCATAGGTGGGAACGTCTCCCCACTAATAAAGGACACTGACTCGATATTTTGGGAAACCAATATATGCAGGGCCAGCTCCCTGCGGATGCACGTAAAGTCCCCCATCCCGATGTGGCGGCAAATGGAGAGATAAACCGGCGTATCCCGTCTCAGGGGCAGATTCATTCACCTGCCCCGAAACAAGAGAATTGTCAGTACCTACTGACCACCGGAGGACCGGAGAAGGATATTCCTACACCAATACCAGAATGGGCCTTCATACCTGTTCCATCCAAAGATGTCTCTCTACATATCCTGGCAATGGTGGAGGAGCAGGTATCGATCCCAGATCATATCTTGCAGACTTTCCAGAGTGTAATTACCTCAATGGCAACAGAAAGGACTGGGGCTCGTGAGCTAGTCTCCCCAATTGAAGTGACACATCTAATATATGAGATAGCCGCCTCAAAGAAGATCGGCATCCCTGCTTCCGCACAAGAGGGTCGTCGTCTATGTTCCGCAACACAAGGGCAACAGGATCGTGTAGCTTCACTCATTCCAACTGGGGGACACCCGTACATCACGGTGGATGCTCCATGGCAGACATATATCCCAGATAAAAGTAAATATTTTTGTCGATGTATCCCAAAAACATCATGGGACCCAATTAGACAGGGAACCAAAGGTGAAGGCCATTGTCAACAGTAAATGATCCACGCTGCCCACAAGAAAGCGCACCGAATGCGCTGAAGGGAACCGAAAAATAAAGATCGGGTTCATGAGTCCGCTCTGCTGGAAGATGGGGTTCCCAATGCAGCTAGGAGCATAGCAAAGGCTTCGCACCCTGCCCACCCATTACCATATTATGGGAGCCGCAGTAGAATTTGCGAAAGTCCACCCCACAATGTCCCTACCAGCATCTCTGAAGGTCCTCCCCAGAGCACCCGTGGGGGACTCTCCCATAGGCATATAATGATCACTACTAGAAATGGGGACATTCCCAGCGGTTCAGAACCATTGGGAAAGGCCGTAGAACCATTGGTTTGACATATACCAACGGTACTACAAACTGTTGGGAAGTAAGCTATTGGGAAAACCTATCCCAACAGTTTACAAAGAACCATTGGTATAGGTTAGTAAAATTAACCTATGCCAACGGTTTAACCAAACCATTGGCATAAGTTTTACCAACGGTATACACTAAACTGTTGGTAAAACTGTTGAAAATAAATTCTTTCCCAACGGTTCTAAAACCGTTGGGAATGGTTTTTTCCAATAGTTCAAAGAGAAACATTGGCAAAAAATCCATAGTCAACTTTCCCAATGGTTTCAAACCGTTGGCATAGGCTTGTTGTGCAAATTGCACAGGAGCCTGCAATTTGCCCAAAAGACTCCAATTTTGCTCACCAACCTCCAATTTTGCAAACCAACCTCCATTATTATCCTTTGCAATTACTATACCAGCAATAACAAACTAATACATACATATAAAGAACAAATTCATACATATTAAACATATAATGCATTCGTGAACTATACACATCCAGAATTAAATCAAAATTCATAACGTAATTATAAACATACATAATTGATTTAGAATTCAATTTAAAATTTAGATGAAAATTATATGTGGAATCCACAATTCAATTCATAATTGAATACATACATAATTTAATTATCAATTATCAATAAAATACATAAAAAATGAATAACTATCAACAGAATCCGAATACGTTTGTTCGTATTATCGTATACCAGTTGTTTTTACTAAAATGATGTCCATTTTAAACAACATGCATACACTTGGAGTAATACCGTCCATACTATGGCTCGAATTGAGGCGGGGTTGACTCGTACATGTTATATATGACCCATGGATCGTTGTCCTAAAGTATCAACATATTCTGAAAGAATTTGGTTGGTTTTATGTATGCCAGTTATTGTTTTCACTTAAAATTTTGTTCATTTCAATAAAAATGAGACACTTTGAGTGGTTCTGCCCACACCAGGCCTCAGTTTGAGGCGGGGTTGACTTTTACACGTCAATATGACCCAATGATCGTTTTCTTAAAGTTTCAACAGAATCCGAATGAATTGTTTGGTTTTCCGTATGTCATTTACTGTTTTCACATAAAATGATGTCTATTTTAAACGAAAGAGATACAATTTGAGTGGTTATGGCCACACCGTGCCTTATATTTAGGTAGAGTTGACTCATACACGTCACAAAGAACCCATGGATCATTATACTAATGGTTCAACAGAATCCTCATGTGTTTTTTCAGTTTTCCATTTGTCAGTTGTTGTTTTCACTTAAAATAAAGTCCACTTTAAACTAAAGAGAGACACTTTGAGTGGTGCCGGCCACACCGCGCCTCGGATTGAGGTGGGGTTGACTCTTGCACTTCATATATTACCCATGGATCGTTGTGTTAAAGTATCAACACATTCAGTATCCTTTTGGTCGGTTTTCCGTATGTACTTAAAATGTTGTACATTTTAAACAAAATATAGACACTTAGAGTGATCTTGGCAACACTGCGACTCAGATTGAGGTGTGGATGACTCGTACGCATCACATATGTCCCATGGATCGTTTTCCTAATGTTTCAATAGAATCAGAATGCATTTGGTCGGTATACCATATGTCAGTTGTTGTTTTCAATTAAAATAAAGTCCATTTTAAAGTATATAGAGACAGTTCGAGTGGTACCGGCCACTCCACACCTCGGATTGAGGCTGGGTTGCCACGTACACATCACATATAACCCATGGATCATTTTCCTAATGTTTGAACTAAATCAGAATGTGTTTAGTCAGTTTTCTGTATGTCAGTTTTGGTTTTTATTTATATTGTTATCTATTTCAAATAAACATGAGACACTTTCTATATGTATGTGTTAGTTGGTTTTAGTGTGTTATTTCAATTCCCTCTCATTTTCAATCCAATTATTGTACCTGCAATAAACTAACACATACATATATAATAATTTTACATGCAATAACCAACTTACACATACATATAGAGAACAAATTCATACACATTTAACATATAATGCATCCTGAAGCTATACACATCCATAATTAAATTAGAATTCCTAAACATAAATAATTCATTTAGAAGTCAATTTAAAATTCAGATGACAATTATATGTGGAATTCGGAATTCAATTCATAATTTGATCAGTTTTTTGTATACCATATATTTTTACTTGAAACGATGTCCATTTTAAACAAAATATATACACCTGGAGTGATACCGGCAACACCGTGCCTCAGATTGAGGTGAGGTTAACTCGTATATATAAAGTATGACCCATTTATCATTGTCCTAATGTATCAACATATTCCAAAACTGTTTGATCGGTTTTTTGTATGCCAGTTGATGTTTTTCCATTAAAATGATGTCTTTTTGAAACAAAAGACAGACACTTTGAGTGGTTTCGGTGACAATGTGTCTCAGATTGAGGCAGGGTTGATTCTTACACGTCAAATATGACTCGTGGATCGTTCTCCAAAAGTTTCAACAGAAACAGAATGCGTTTGGTCGGTTTTCCGTATGTACATAAAATGTTGTCCATTTAAAACAAAAGAGATCCACATAGAGTGATCCCGGCCACACCGTGCCTTAGAATAAGACGATGTTGACTCGTACACGTCACATATGACTCATGGATCGTTTTACTAAAGCATCAACACATTTCGAATGCATTTGGTCAGTTTTTCGTATGTCAGTTGTTGTTTTCACTTAAAATGAGGTCCATTTTAAACAAAAGAGAGACACTATGAATGGTGTCAACCACACCACGTCTTGGATTGAGGCGGGGTTGACTCGTACACGTCACATATTACCCATGGATCATTGTGCTAGATTATCGACACAATCAGAACCCATTTGGTCAGTTTTCTGTATGCTAGTTGTTGTTTTCACTTAAAATGAAGTCAATTTTAAACATAATACAGACACTTTGAGTGGTGTCGGCCACAATGTGTCTTAGATTGAGGTGGGGTGGATTCGTACACGTCACATATGACCCATGGATCGTTCTTCTAAAGTTTCAATAGAAACTGAATGCGTTTGGTCGGTTTTCTGTATGTACATAAATTGTTGTCCATTTTTAACAAAAGAGAGCCACATAGAGTGATCCCGACAACACCGTGCCTCGGATTAAGGCAGGGTTGACTCATACACATCACATATGACCCATGGATCATTTTCCTAAAGCATCAACACATTTAAAATGCATTTGGTCAGTTTTCTGTATGTCGGTTGTTGTTTTCACTTAAAATGATGTCCATTTTAAACAAAAGAGAGACACTATGAATGGTGTCGGCCACACTGCATCTCATATTGAGGCGGGGTTGACTCGTACACATCACATATGACCCATGGATTTTTTTTCTAGAGTATCAACACAATCAGAATCTATTTTTTCGGTTTTCCGTATGCTAGTTGTTGTTTTAACTTAAAATGAAGTCAATTTTAAACAAAAGACATAAACATTGAGTGGTTCTGGCCACACTGCATCTTAGATTGAGGCGGGGTTTATTCTTACATGTCACATATGATCCATGGATCCTTGTCCTAATGTTTCAACAGAAACCGATTGCATTTGGTTAGTTTTCCGTATGTACTTAAAATGGTGTCCATATAAAACAAAACAGAGACACTTAGAGTGATCCTGGCCACACCATGCCTCAAATTATGGCGGGGTTGACTCGTAAATGTCACATATGATGCATGGATCATTGTCCTAAAGCATCAAAAAATATCGACTGCATTTGGTCAATTTTTCGTTTGTCAGTTGTCGTATTCACTTAAAATGATGTCCATTTTATACAAAAGAGAGACACTATGAATGGTGTCGGCCACACCGCGTCTCGGATTGAGGCGGGGATGACTCGTAAATGTCACATATGACCCATGGATCGTTGTGCTAGAGTATACACACAATCAGAATCTGTTTGGTATGTTTTCTGTATGCTAGTTGTTGTTTTCACTTAAAATAAAGTCAATTTTATACAAAAAGACAAAAACTTTGAGTGGTACCGGCCACACGGCTTATCATATTGAGGCGGGGTTAATTAGTACACGTCACATATGACCCATGGATCGTTCTCCTAATGTTTCAGCAGAAACCAATTGCGTTTGATCGGTTTTCCGTATGTACTTAAAATATTGCCCATTTTAAACATAAGAGAGACACATAGAGTGATCTCGACCACACTGTGCCTCGGATTAAGGTGGGGTTGAATCGTACACTTCACATATGACCCATGGATCCTTTTCCTAAAGTATCAACACATTTCAAATGCATTTGGTCAGTTTTTCGTATGTTAGTTGTTGTTTTCACTTAAAATGATGTCCATTTTAAACAAACGAGAGACACTATGAATGGTGTCGGCCACAACGCATCTCGGATGGAGGCGGGGTTGACTCATACACATCACATACGACCCATGGATCGTTGTGCTAGAGTATTGACAAAATCAGAATGCATTTTGTCAGTTTTCTGTGTGCTAGTTGTTGTTTTCACTTAAAATGTAGTCGATTTTAAACAAAAGACAAACACTGTGATTGGTGCCGGCCACACCGCATCTCAGATTGAGTCGGGGTTGATTCTTACATGTCACATATGACCCATGGATCATTCTCCTTATGTTTCAACAGAAACCGAATGTGTTTGGTCGGTTTTCCGTACGTACTTAAAATACTGTCCATTTTAATCAAAAGATAGCCAGTTAGAGTGATCTCGGCCACACCATGCCTCAGATTAAGGCGGAGTGGACTCTTACACATCTCATATGACCCATGGATATTTTTCATAAAGCATCAACACATTTCGAATGCATTTGGTCAGTTTTTCATATGTCATTTGTTGTTTTCACTTAAAATGATTTCCATTTTAAACAAAAGAGAGACACTATAAATGGTGTCAGCCACACCATGTCTCGGATTGAGGCGGGGTTGACTCATACATGTCAAATATTACCCATGTATCGTTGTTCTAGAGTATCGACACAATCAGAATCCGTTTGGTCAGTTTTCTGTATGCTTGTAATTTTTCTCACATAAAATGAAGTCAATTGTAAACAAAAGAGAGACACTTTGGGTGGTGTCGGCCACACCGCACCTCGGATTGAGGCAAGGTTGACTCGTACCTATCACATATGACCCATGGTTCTTTCTTCTAATGTACCATTGGAAGCTGAATGCATTTGGTCAGTTTTCCTTATGTACTTAAAATTTTGTCCATTTTAAACAAAAGAGAGACACTTAGACTGCTCCTGGCCACACCACGACTCATATTTATTCTGGTTTTGCCCATACAGGTCACATATGACTCATGGATCGTTGTGATAAATTATCAACAGATTCCTGATGCGTTTGGTTGGTTTTCCGTATTCCAGTTGTTCTTTTCACTTATAATCCTATCCATTTTAAATAAAAGATACACATTTAGAGTGGTTTCCGCCACACTGCATCTCAGATTTAAATGGGGTTGACTCGTACACATCTCAAATGACCCCTGAATCATTTTCCTAAAGTATCAACACAATCCGAATGAATTTGGTCGGTTTTCTGTAAGCCAGTTGATGTTTTTCACTTAAAATGATGTCCTTTTGAAACAAAAGACAAACACTTTGAGTGGTATGTTAGTTGTTTATTGAAATTGTTCAAATACACTATTTGACTATGGGTCTTTAGATTATTATATTTATGATAAATTTACATTTAAAATGAGAATATCAGAAAATTAATAGAAGATAAAACTTTTACTAAAAATCCTTGTGGAAATATTAAGGTAAACAAGATTTATGAGAATCCTCATGTGTCTATTAGTGGAATGGTATTTACTTAAAATTTTGTGGACATTCATATAGAATAATTTTATATCATTCTTAATATGGAATAGATTTTAGTTTATCATGCTATGAAAAATTTCAGAGCTAACAATGTCATGCCCAATGAATACATCCCTTTTATGAGATACCAAGAATCTATGATATTGATTAGATGTGTAAATGTGATTTACATTGATTATCATTATGAAAATAAATAATCTGTATATTATAGATTTTCTAGTAGTAAATAAAATCTAGGAGGGTGGGGGGCCTTCCGAGGGTCTATTCGGTGGGTGTTCGTGGGGCTGTCTGGGGACCAAGGAGGGTGGGGGTGGGGGGGGGGCTGTGCTGGGGGCTGTCCGGGGGGTGTTCGGGGGGTTTTCCGGGGTCCAAGCAGAAAACTCTTTACTATGAAAAGTCTCTCTCCTTCTCAAAGATAATGAATGATGTTTCCTATTTATCATTGTTTTATGTTCCCTGTAGATAAAAAATATGAATAGTCTAATAGATATATATGTAAGATATACATAATCAATTTAGTTACCTAATATAGTCATCGAACAAATCATAGTTCAACAAAACTGTGTGATGTGCCATCTCCCTCTCTTCATGGCTTAATGTCTTCAATGTATATGATCCAAGAATTCCTCCTGTTTGAGGGAGTGATGGAAAACTGAGTTCAATTTTCTCATAATGTTCTTCTTCATTTCTCATTTTCTGTTCAATCTTATAGTAAGATCAGACAAATACATCGAGCAGAAATCCATTTATTCTTGAGCCAAGTAACCGTTCACGATAGAACCTTTGGGATGATTTCTGTTTCGGACATAAGACATTAATGTGAATATATTTCTTTTATTTGGATACATCCAATGAAAAGAAACATGTCCTACGAGAAGTATTTTAGTGGGAATATGGACAGTCAGATGCATCATGCATGTGAAAAATGATGGAGGAAATATTTTCTCCAACTCACACAAAATTAATGGGGCATCTGTCAACATTGTTTTAGAAGAAAGACTTGGACATCTTCTTATCACAATGATCTCTAAACAAATGGCATAACCGAATAACAACCACCCTTACATTATTGGAAAAAAGATGACTAGTTGCTATTGGAAGCCACTCAAGCAGTAGAACGTGATAATCACGAGTCTTCAAATATTTTACCTTCAACTCTCTTCTGTTGACCCGTTTAGAAATGTTGATTGAATAGCCATCAGGAACTTTAATAGTCTCTAATACTTCCAAAAATTGTTTTTTTTCGTAGGTGTCATCACATAAGAAGCACATGTATGTTGCCATTTATTTTCACTGATACACACAGGATGTAATTCTGGTCTGATGTCTCAATCCACCAAGTCACGCCGAGATCGTAAATCATCTTTTTTCTTCCCCATGACATTTAGAAGAACTAAAAGAAAAATTTCTCATATATTCTTTTCAATATTCATTACGTCTAAGCAATGACGTAAAAAATTGGTTGAAAAATAAGGCAAATCAAAAAAGATACTCCTCTTCCTCCAATTGTAACAGGTTTCGGTGGAAACATTCTTTCTCTTTCCAGATTTCAATTGAACCTTCCCAAACGAAAAACTAAAATCTTTCAATTCATTAAGCACGTCAGTTCTAGACATACGCTGAGGTGGATCATCGGTATCTATGGTATTATAAAATCTTCGGCGACTCATTCTATATGGATGATCCTTTGGAATGAATCGTCGATGTCCCATAAAACTGAAACTACATCGATGTTTCAGTCTTCTGGATCATGTATTCTTCATACAAACTGGACATGACAATTTTCCCTTCGTCCTACATCCAGATATCATTGCATAAGCTGGAAAATCATTGATCGTCCACATAAGCGCAGCACGCATCTGAAATATGTCTTTCCAACATGCTTCTTATGTGCGCACATCCACATCCCAAAGAAGCTTCAACTCTTTTATTAAAGGTTGCATGCATACATCAAATCAATTCCGGGATCAGAAGAACCAGATATGAGTATACTCATGAAAGTGAAAGGTTTTTTCATACACAACCATGGGGGAAGATTATAAATGTGTCTAAAAACTGGCCATGTGCTTTGCGAAGAAAGCATCTGCCCAAACGGATTAAAACTGTCACAGGAAAGACCCAACATCACATTACGCACATCAGCTACAAAATCTGGATGTCGAGCATCAAATCTCTACCATGAAAATCCATCTGCAGGATGAACCAACTCATCATTAGTCTTCTTTCTCTCGATATCATGCCATCTCATTTTTGTTGATATGTCATCAGACATAAAAATATTCTAGAGTCTAGGGATCAATGGAAAGTGTCACATTACTTTATGTGGAATGTGGGATGGTGTTTCATCAGATTTTGACTTCCAGCGGGATGTGCCACATTTTATACTATCATTTCGTTCAGCGGTTTCCTCCCAGAATAAACTGCAATCTTTCGGGAAAGCATGAATTTTATTTCTTCAAAATCCATGTTCCTTAACTAACTTCCATGCCATATAGTGGTTTGAGGGAATATCTGCATCATCTGGAAGTAAATCCTTCTAGAGGATAAGAATGTAGTCGATTGTTGTATTATAAATACCATTCATAGTTCTCCCATGAAACAATCGAATTAAAAATTCCAGCTTTTTCATTTTATCGCATTGTTGATATATTGGAGTCGTGGCAGTATAATTCAATTTTTTCACCCTATCAATATCATCATTTTCACTTGAAGCATCTACTGTCCTCATATCGAAGAATTCTTGAGTCGAAATCCTTTCTTTTTCATTATGAAGAATAAACGGAAACTGATCATCTAACAAATTTTCCATTCTGGTCCATTCATTTCAATCATCACCAATTTTATATTTCATTTTCTCCCCATTGTGATACCACAAAAAGTAGTTTTCTTGAAAAAAAATTTCGGTTATGTGGTATCTGACTTCTTCAAGGATCAGCAAAGGTCTACCAACAAAATTAGAATATGGACAGTGTATGCAACCACTATCAGAAGCATTGTGAAATGAAAAATCTATAAATCTATCCAAATTGTTTTGAAAATCACTTGAGATCCGATCAGTTTCATACGTCCAAATTTTTTCCGTTATGTAAAAAGAATTTATATAAGTCATTTTGTAGTAAACAATTCAATTGGATTGAACTTTAATAGAAAATACATTTAAGTAAACGATAAAGGAAGTAGTTTCTAGTCTATGTAGTGAACTATTAAAATAATTTAAAGAAAAAGTACTCATAAATTAAATTAAAATTTATATATATTCATTTTCATTTGGTCTATAAGAGGCACATACCTCAGGTCCCATCATGTGTTATAGGCATCCCAAATCATTCACTCATGTTCAATAACTCATCATCGACACCTCTATGGCCATACCTTTCATTACACAATTATTTCACCAAGTCAAGCGCACTCCATGGGTGAATAAATTCTAGGATTCTACACTAATAGGTTGTTCATGGCTTGTAAAAAGATCTAATTTCATTATGTATAGACAAAAATAATTATTTTTAAATTTGAGATTAATAATAAAGTATGTTAGTGATAACAACATTACTGAATTAAACTTGTGACTTATCTAACATTTTTATGGATGTCTACACATGCCAGAATGGGTAGTGAAAATCACCCCACCCTCATAAAAGTGAGTATTGGCCAAGAAGGACACATAATATACATCATACAATGAGAACCATATTTAATTGACCCTAAAGTTATATTAGTACAGTCATCTTGGGGGAAATGGAGTATATGATCATGGTTAACAGATGAATTCAAAAGCTCATATTTCATATGTTGTACACTATCTAAGGTAAAAAATCATGTGAGGATGGGTTTAAATCATTCAATTTCTTACATGCTACTGAGAATGAAGGCTTGAATTAATGACTTTATTTCACTGATTAAATGAGGGTAGAGGTTGCATACGTGGTGTAAACAGAATGATTAAATAAGGGTAGAGGTTGCATACACTATGCATGGTGGGGGAGTCTCAGCCGATTTAGAAACTAAAATAAATTCCCATCATAGGTAACAATAAGAAACATCACCATCAAAAGAAACTCCAAATAAAAAAGGACTAAAAACATCAAACATTTCAAGAATTCACTACTATGAAAGGTTAATCCACATGTTTAACAGTATTTATATGTCTTAATCAAGAACCACCTCTACAAATCCCTGTTTTCACCAATAAACATAAGGTAAATATCTCAAAATATCTTTAAAACAACTCATTAATAGGCTCAAATAGTAAATATAATCTTGAACCAACCATGGAATCTCTTTCAGAACACATTCTCACACACTAGTTATCTCATGTGTTACTAAATACCTAAAATATTCACATAGTGTACTATAACAAATTACATTACACAAGCCTTATTAAAAAAATTCATTTTAATAAAAAACATTCCTCAAGGAATTTTAAAGAAAACATTCATAAAAATATTGCTAAAAATTATTAAACACATATAAATAAATTTCCAAGTAAAAATTAATTACAAGATGGAAAAAAGCATAAAAACACATACATAGAAATTCTAGAATACAACAGAAATGAATTCGAGATGCATCTTCTTCGATGGAGGGTTTAGGATTTAATTAATTAAATGGATTGGAATGGATAAATTCTAGATTAAATAAAATCATAAAAAAATGATATACACATCAAAATCAAAACATAAAACTAAAATATGAGATCAATAATAATAATAACACGGTATCACTTAAATATTTTATGTTTATGAAGAATAGAATACCTGATTTGAGCCGATTTGGATGTGGTTTGACAGGTTCGGATGGGGGAAGTCGTGAGAGCAGGGGAGCCCTGGACAAGATTAGGGTTTTGTCGTGAATGAGGGAGAGAGCGGCCGATTGAGTATTTGGGGGAAAGATTTCCCATCGGTTTTTAAAAACTGTTGGGAAAGGGGTGTCCAAGAGACCCTTTACCAACGGTTTAAACAATCCGTTCGTAAAGGGTGACCATTTCCCAATAGTTCTACATGAACCGTGGGGAAATGGTGTCTTGGACACCCCTTTCCCATGAACCGTTGGGAAAGGGTGCCTTTGACACCCCTTTCCAAACGTTTTTAGTAAGCCGTTGGGAAAGATATTCTTTACCAACAGTTTTCTTAAACCATTGGTAAAAAAGAGTTGGGAAAACATGAATTTCCAGTAGTGGATCGATCACAAGAGATCCTCTTTTGATACGAGTCACGAAAACCCTCCACGTGATCTGAAGATCGAGCAGCAACAAGATCCTCCACTTGCTGTGGTCCACCCTGAAGGTCCTCCCCGGGGTATACGCTGCAAACACTCTCCATGCAGTGGGACCACAAATTATGATAGTAGTCCTCGCTATCATAGTCGTAACTATGAAGGCCCTCCCCATAGTGGCGTCTCATCACGACAAGAAGCCCCTCCCTTGTCATGGCCTACCCTGAAGGTCTTCCCCCATGGTTATGTTGCTACGACACTCCGCACAGCCGGGCATCAGATCACGGTGGTAGTCCTCGCCACCCTTATAACGGAGGTCCTCCCCATAGAGAAGTCATGAAATGAGAAGGCCCACCCCTCGTTGCGGTACATTCTGAAGGCTTTCCTCAGGGTGTACCCCACAGATATTCTCATTGCAACAGCTGTAATGGTAGTCCTCGCTATTGCAGCAGATGTGAAGGTAGTCCTCGCCACCACGACCGCTATTGCGAAGGTTCTCCACGCAGTGGCCCCAAGCAACAAGATGGTCCTCCCCTTGTCGCAGTGTGTCATGAAGGTCCCCCCTAAGATACACACTGAACGTCAAACCATGAATTTCATCCTCACCATGATGACAGTTTTTTGAAGGCCCTCCCCGTAACAACGCTACGCAGCCAGAAGGTCCTCCCCTCACTGCGACACGCCGTGGAGGCCCTTCATAGGGTATGCACTTCAAAAGTCCTCTATGCAGTGAGGCATCAAGCAGTAATGGTAGTCCTCGCCATTTTAGCCGTCATTACGAAGGCCCTCCCTATAATGACATATCATATCGAAAGTATGGTTCTCCCCCTGCCTAATAAAGCATGGAAAAACACTCGTATGCTGAGGCACTCAGAAGGTTGAGATCGATCATGTCATATTCCCAGTCAATCTCTAACATCACCCTTCTTCTATCGGGAGACGTTCCGGGGCCACATTCATCTTCTGAACCACCTCGGAATCGCCCACATGACCATTCAATACCTACCGGTCCCACTGCCACCAACCACCCTATCGGCGACCGTCTCAGTTGGGCTGACTAGGTAGAGAAATCTCTAGAGGAGGAGTATGCTAACATGTTGCACCTGAGGAAATGACTTTCCAGGTATGATATAGCAGTTATGTTTTTGCCCATGACCACCTCTCAGTTCGACATACCCATAGAGTTGTTAGAAGAATGCATGCATGGCATCCACCATAATATATAGACAACCCTCCGCTGACTGAAATCAAGATTTCTGCCCAACAATGTGTATGCAGAAAATTTCAAGAAAATAGGAGACCTTCTGCGTCATATCGACCTGGAAGCTCTTCCTTCGGCACGGCAACAGCGACCCGAGAGGTGTAAAGGAAACCTGGAGATAACCTGCCTCCATGCACTACACCAGCTGCACTGCCTCATCGATGACACACTGACAGGATTCCATATCAGAGGATGGGGAGAACATGGAGCTCTGTATTTTACTCTGCTCCCCGCCCAGAAGAACCCGTTCGGCATGGTGTCTTGTAACGTCATCACATAAAGACGACAATCGAGCGGTCTCCCAGTTCGTGAAAGGCAGCACACCCAACAAAGTCAGGCCTTGAGTAAGTCCCAGAAGCATCAGTCATGATGGGAACAAGCCATTCAAGAACTCCTTAATCAGGCCACTGAGGTCATACAAGAGGCCTCTCGTCTAATAGAGGCCAATCAGTGGTCATTTCCTGCCTCCCCAAAAGGGATTGATTCACAGAAGGACTCGGCACCAAACCCAATTCAGCCCCGAATGGGGGAAGGTGAGATCAGGTAGGTCGCAATAGCAGCTGCCACTGCCGAAATCCAGGCTCAACCCCAGCCTACAGTATTGGGGGAATTTTTAACAAAAATTACCCCGTAAGGACAATAAAAAATGGAAGGGACTCAACTTCCAAGGAGCTGATCCAACCCCAGCCCTTAGGTCTGGGGGAATTATTACCTCCCCAACAATAACCTCGCCTATGAGAATCTGTATTCTCTCATCTAGGGAGGACATTCAGAAGATGAGGTTCACGCCCTATCACGTCGTATGAATCTTCATCCCCTCCTATAGAAAGGTGTACTGTAAGGTCACACAAAAGAACTCTCCTCTTCACCCTTCATCAAGGATCCCTAAAGAAATCCTGAGACAGAGGAGGGAAGACCAATAAAAGAAGCAGGAGACCCTCTTCCTTTTTTGGGTGATGATATCTCTTACACCCCGAGATACACATCCATCAATGCCATAGAGGCTAACCCCATGGGTAACACCAATGATGGCATAGATCAGGATGGATCGAGAGAAGATGGTTTCTTTCAGGATGCGACTCACAACGAACCACCATGAGTGCACACCCGAAACTAGAGGGATGATCTAAACAAGGCTTCCCGTTCATCTAACCTTCCTCTGCTCACCCCATGATATTCCAAAAAGGATAATATAAAAGGATCGGTTACCCATAACCCACCTCATTCTCATGAAAAAAATGAGCCACTCATGCTCGAGCAGATATTCGCTCGACAGGAAGAGGAAATGAAAGAATTGAGGCAGGTGAACGCCGAGCTACTCCAGAGGAACTGCCTTATTAAAAGTGTGTCCCAAGAAGATACACATCATGCGCTCCCAGTGAGTGCACCTAAAAGACTACGGTTTGCCCCGTCAAATGAAGTACGGTTAGGGATCCTACCCAAAAAGGTGCATGACCCGTCCAACTACCCAAATGTGGTCTCAGATGAATACCAATACTTCCCTCCACTTAGGAAGTAGCCAGAGTAAGTACGTATGAACCCTCCGAAGGTGTCACAAAGGACACATGCACCCCTGGTGCCAACCAAGCTGGATCCTCAAGAAATTCCTCGGGCTACACGTGCCTAGGACTGGTCCCAATGGGATGTAAACTAGTGTCTCACCAACACCATCGAGGCACTAATGGCTCAATTGAAAGAAATGGAATGTCGGCGCGCTCCGATACAGCCAGAGCAGAAGCTCTACCCGGATTGGGTGAGCAACACGCCTCCTCCACCAAAATTTTGGGAGCCCTGTATTCCCTTTCTTCAATGGATCAGGTGATCTGGAACAGTATTTTATGCACTATGTGTCTTATTGTGACCCTATGATGGGAAAAAAGAACAAAAAGAAGCAGTGAAACTCAGATACTTCGTACGGACCTTGCAAGGATCCACCTTCGTCTGGTTACGAGTCTGCCAACCCAGTCAATAAAAAGCTGGGAAGACCTTCAGCAGTAGTTCATGTTCCACTTCATCTCAACGTTGCCTAAAAATGGTCAATGTCCTCCTGAACTGCAAGCATAGGGAGAACGATAGGGTCTCATATTTGATCGCCAGATGGAAAGGTCGGACCTACTCTCTGAACAAGCTAATGCCTCAAGATGAGTTGCTCTCCATATGCATCGACAATATTCGATATGAGCTACGAACACCACTCATACTAGTGGAGTGCACCACTGGATTCCTCCATCTCTAGGTCATTGCCTAGAGAATCGAGGACTCCCTGCGGCAGACCAATTCAGAGTCCTGAATAGCCTCGCATGCTCCTGCAAAGCGAATAGTTAGAGCTGAAGCATCCTCTGTCATGCTCAAGCCAGCCCCTGTACCTACCCCACTACTCAGGCCTCCACCAAATCATCAAGGCCCCCCTATATATCAGCGTTCACCTCTGCCCAGGAAGTATGATCATAAAGGGTCGAAGCGGAATCATTTTGAGGAACAGAGACATAAATCATACTCGTTCTGAGAGGACCAAGTCTGTGGATACCTCATCGCCGCCATGAATTGCAACATTCTCCGCCTCCTCGTGCCAAGGAAACCCGAAGAAGTTAGCCGTGATGACAATCCAAACTACTGTCCCTACCATCAAATGTTGGGGCACATATCCAGGAATTTTTTTTTTCAAGGACCTCCAGCAAAGGATGGTAGAATCGGGGCAGCTTGAGCTGGGACCACCGTCAGCACATGTGACATATATTTCTACCATAGAATCTGACAAAAGGGATGGGTGGCAGGAATTCACCAGCAATAAGGGGCATAAATTCGATAACTGGATGACTCGGAAGACTATTAATCGAGCCCAGGGCATAATCCGAGCTCAATTATAGCAGCTGGTGTTGCCGCCAACAGCCCCTGACGTCGCACAGCTGACGATATCAGCCTCACAGCCCTCCACGATATGGCCATCCAGGAAAATCAAAAATGGAGAAGACACACTCAATAGGAGAAATCGGGGATGAGTCCAAAGTTTGCCCCGATGCTATCATATTTCATGCCCTATAATTTGGTACCACGGGCACCGACCCGCCAAACGACACCATCGGGGACAACCGGCCAGGTTGACCTATCAGAGGATTAAGAGACAATATTTGGTTCCATCAACATCATCCATATTATGGAATCATTCCCTGACTAAGGGTACAGTTATGAGCCCGAGTTCCCAACATAAGGAGTAGAGACGAGGAATCATAGAGGTAGTGGTTATCAGACAAGGCGCAGTCGCGGCCGAAACCAACGATATGGTTGGACCTCGTCCCAAGCTGTCAATATCGTGGAAACCCATGGGATAGACCTTCGAAGAGCTCCATAGGAAAAACGATCTCCCTCCACATCCACAAGCGGCCACTCAGCCCCCGTCATTCTGCGGTACCCATCAGAGGAGGAACAAGTGTATTGCCGTCGAGTGCTCACAAAACAGACCAGTCTTGCTGAGTCACTAGAAACTGGGGACATAATTGGCATATGACCCCGCGGCTGGTCCCTCCTCATCTCATATTACAACTCCCAATCTTCCCGATAAGACTCTCCCACCAATAGTGATGTGTCGTCCACTAGAACAGAAATACAACATACTTAAGTAGCTAGCATCGGTACCAGCCAAGATGTCAATCTTGGACACCCTGAGTTTTTCATCGGACCTCGGGGAGGCACTTATAACAGCCCTGCTCAACCCCCAGGAGTTCCATACTGAGGTAGCTGCCACAGAGATTTACCGGACGGAGACTGGCTCGGCTGAATGCAATGCGATGATTTCCTTCACTGACCAGGATGAACATTCCATCATGTATGGACACATCAAACAACTATATGTGTCTAGAACATTATTTGATGTTGAGGTCTGCAAAGTCTCTATCGCAAATGGATCTGGAGCTAACCTCCTTCCCCTACAGACACTTCATAAGTTGGGATACAGTGAGGGCGATTTAATACCCTCGGTCATAACTCTACCAGGTTATGACAAGAGTGAGCAAAAGGCAATGGAAAAAATTAAGCTAAAGACCCATTTTGGCGACCTTTTGGCCTATTCCGAATTCTTGGTGGTCCGACAGATCACAACATTCAATGCCCTTCTAGGAAGGTCGTGGCCCCATAAGCACATGTCCATTCCTTCATCCTACCACCAATGTATTAAGTACTATGTCAATGGGCAAAGAGGGACGTTGCACACTGACAAGGCCCATTTTGAGCTCTCCGAGTCACACTACATTGATGCTAGGTTTTATGAGAAAAATTGGAAGAGACCTTTGACCGATGGTATCGACTGGATCCCCGCTCCAAATGGTCTGGAAGTGGTTCCTAATGACCCCCTCAGACAGCTTGGAAGAGACTACGTACTGCCCATCAACAATATTGAGAGCAGGGATTCAAGTTTGGGCACAAACTCATCTGTCTTCATGACTTCAGCCATAACGACCGAGCGTGACAATGCTGAAATGCCTGCCATTCCTCAATTTGGGGAAGATTAATTGAGCGAGGAATCCCATGACTCCTCGCCTCCAGATTCCCAAGAACCAGTGTTGGGAGTTCACCCCCCGTCAGATTCAGAAGATGAGGATTTGGGAGATGAAGAGGAGGAAGATCTCAGGGATTCACCTCCCGCATTTGAGGAAGGTATCTCCAACACTGTGGATAAGCTTAGGGAAATAAACCTGGGTACCGTGGAAGACCTGAGGCCCACTCTTGTTAGTGAATCCATGTACCCCAAGGAGCACGAGGTATATACCTCTTTCTTGAGGCAACATCGGGATGTCTTTTCCTAAAATTACACGGAAATTCTGGGACTCGATCCCGAAGTGGAAACACACCACCTATGTCTCCTAGAAAATCATCGGGGCTATAAACAGACTTCTAGAAGGACACACCCATCGCATGCTGCCAAAATAGAGGCTGAAGTCGATAAGCTCATTATATAAGGATTCATTCGGGAGATCCAATAACCCATCTGGTTATCCAACATTGTCCTCGTCAAGAAAAGGAAAGGACAAGTCCATGTTTTCATTGATTTTAGAGATCTCAATCGGCATTGCCCGAAAGATGATTTCATGGTCCTGATCACCGAGTTATTAATCGTGCAACGGCCGGGTATGAGGATCTATCCTTCATGGATGGCTATTCTGGGTATATTCAGATTAGGATGGCCCGTGAAGATGAGGAATGCACTGCCTTTAAGGCCCCCCAAGGAGTATTCTGTTACAGGTTCATGCCCTTTGGTCTCCAGAATGCTGGTGCCACAAATCAACGCAAAATGCATCTTATCTTCAAACTATTCGTGGGGATATTCGTCAAATGTTACGTAGATGACTTGGTGATCAAATCCAGACAACGCTCAGATCTCCTGTCAGATCTTGAGACCGTCTTCAACAAACTTTGAAAACATAGCCTGAAGGTGAACCCCTTGAAGTGCGACTTCAGGGTTACCTTAGGGAAATTTCTTGGTTTATCGTACGCCATCGTGGCATTGAAGTCGACCCCGAAAATACAAAGGCTATCATTGACCTTCCACCTCCCCGAAATCTCACTGAGTTGAGGGGATTCCAAGGACACCTAGCCTATATCAGGCGATTCATAGCCATCCTGGAAGGAAAATGTTTTCCCTTTACCACGTTAATGAAAAATGGGGTCACATACCAATGGAAAAATGACTACCAAGAGGCATTCGAAAGCCTAAAAAAGTGTCTCTTAAGCCCACCGGTTCTCATGCCCCCAGTTTAAGGAAGACCTCTCATTCTATACGTGACGGCCCTAGAGCGATCATTGAGAGCCTTTCTTGCACAAAATAATGACGTTTGTAGTGAAAACATCCTCTATTACCTTAGCCAAACTTTGATTGATGCTAAGACTCGATATTGAATCATTGAGAAGAGTTGTTTGGCCTTCGTCTTCACAGTTCAAAATTTGCGACATTATCTGCAACAACATGAAGTCCACTTCATCTCGCGTAATAAACCGCTCAAGTACATCCTTAGACACCTGATGGTGACCAGGCGCCTATCCTGATTGTCCATCATCATGCAACCGTTTGACATCTGGTTTGTGCCTCAGAAGGACATCAAAGGCCAGACGTTAGAAGATTTTCTGGCAGAGCACCCCTCAACAGGGACCGCCGTATCGCACAATGAGCTACCCGAAGAAGAAATTTTTCCGGTTCAAGAGGAGCTCCTAACATGGGAAATGTACTTTGACGGCGCATCCCGAATCCCCATCGGGAAAAGAATGGAGGATCCCAAAATTAACAAGGTGGGTTTGGGGATAATACTTATGTCCTTGGAAAAGGCAGTCTTCCATATTCCTTCCTCCTACCAGAAGGATATATGAACAATGAATCAGAGTATCAAACCCTCGTTTTAGGCATGGAGCTCACACTCCAGGATCAATTACATCACGTTAAGGTCAAAGGTGACTCAGAACTGGTCATTAAGCAAGTCAATGGTGACTACGCTGTTAAAAAGGAGGAGCTGATTCCCTTGTTTGACCATGTCTGAGGGTTAATGGCAGAATTATCCATAGAACCAACATTGACCAATATTCCTCGGTCTCAGAATGCCCAGGGCGACGCATTAGCTAATGCGGCCATAGCTCTTTCCGACCCAGACCTGGATGAAACAGTTATCAGAATTTCTCACCGCCGAATGGTCTTGACGTTTTTCTAGAACAAGGCGGAGGAAATCCACAATGTCAGTCCACTCTCTAAGCCATATGCTCCCGCCACCATTTGGATGACCCCCATTGAAAACTACATTCAATGAGGAGAACTTCCAACAGATAGGGCTGAACAATAGAAAATACAGAGAAGGGAAATCAACTTTGTCCTATATGGTGGCATGGGTCAGCAAGAGGTCCTCTACAAACGAGGCCTCGACAGAGTTCTCCTCAGATACACTGATGGAGAAGAAATGGCCGCCATCATGACTGAAGTGCATGCCAGAGCATGTGTAGCACATCAGCTTCGGTCCAAGCTTACCCATCAGTTTCGGAGGCTTGGGTACAATTGGCTCAAAATGGCACAATATTGTGAGTGCTTTACCGCAAAATGCCACTCATGCCAAATTCATGCCAACTTCATACACCAACCCCCGAAGTTACTCCATCAGGCCAAGTAATCTTGGCCATTTTCCGTCTGGGGAATGGATGTTGTGGGACCATATCCTCCCAACATAGCCAAACAGCTGAAGTATATCCTCACAGCAACCAACTTCTATTCCAAATGGGAAAGAAGTTGTACCCCTTAACAAAGTCGGGGCAATAAGAATTGTCAGATTTTTGAAAACTAATATCATCACTAGATTTGGTGTCCCTCATACCATACTGACGGATAACGGCACCAAATTCTGCTCTACTGAATTAGAGAAATTATACCAGGAGTACGGTATCAAAGCTAACCACTCATCCCGCTACCACGCAACGGCCAATAGACTGATAGAGGCTTTCAAACAGACCATGTCCAACATTATCTAGAAAATGGTGGACAAATACAAGAATTCATGGCCGGATAAACTCCTCAATGCATTGTGGGCTTATCGAACCACAATCTTCACCGCTACTCAGGCAACTCTATACTCATTAGTATACGGAACAGAAGCGGTCCTGCCCATTGAACTCTAAATTCCCTCACTCCATGTTGCCATTTGTGATAAGTTATCCGACGAAGAGGTATCAGAAAAGTTGCTACATGAATTGGAGTAGTTGGATGAGAAATGGATTCAAACTTTTCACCACTTATAGGTATACCATAACCTGATTGCACGAGCCTTAAATAAAAAGGCATGTCTTCGTTCTTTCTTGGAAGGAGAATTGGTGTTGGTCCTCCAGACCCCAATGATACCCAGAACGAAACCTTTAAAGATGGAGCCCAAGTGAGAGGGACCATATGTTATACAAAAGGTCTACTCCAATGGAACATATGCCCTGATCTCCATGGACGAGTAATTCACCAACGCTCCTAAAAATGCGAGATTCCTGAAAAGGTATTTCGCATAGGCATAACTAAAATCAGTTATCATCTGAGCTACAGGATGTTAAAATACCAAGGAACCAATGGTCCAAACTCTATGACCCTAAACTAAGTGTATTTCACCCTCACCGGCATAACTAAAAGCAGTTATCCTCTGAGCTACATGACATTAAACTGCCAAGCACCCAATGGTCCAAACTCTATGGCCCTATACTAAGAGTATTCTGTCCTCAATGGCATAAATAAAAGAATTTATCATCTGAGATGAAAGATGTTAAACTGCCAACACCTAATGGTGCAAATTATATGACCCTAAACTTTGAGTATTTCTTCCTCACCGTATGACATTAAACTGCACGGACAAGAAGTTTTATAAAATTCCCTTTTCCCCCATGTATGGACCAGACCTGCACGGTGTGTATTGTCTTTAGGAGAACTACGTGAGGATTGATTCATGCCCTTCTAAGATACGTAGCGACGCCGGGGTCCCCTAACTTGGCCCAGCCACTCCCAATGAAATAAAATTAAAAAAATTTCCCCTTCCACCATGTATGGACTAGACCTGCACGAGGTGTATTACTTTTCAAAGAACTACATAAGGCTTGATTCTTTCCCTCGCGGGATACGTAGTGATGCCTGGATTCTGTATCCTAGCCCATTCATTTAAAAAAATGCCCCTTCCCCCCGTGTTAGGACCAGACCTGCACGAGGCGTATTAAGAGAACTATGTGAGGCTTTATTCTTGCCGGTGTAGGATGCGTAGTGACACCAACATCCCTCAACCCCGCTCAGCCACCCCAAAATGATATTCAAACTTCCCTTTCCCCCGTGTACGGACCATACCCGCATGGGGTGTACTCCCTGTCATCACCTAACGATGTTAAACTACACGAATAAGAGGTTAAAAATGCTTGATTCCCCCGTGTATGGACTAGACCTGCATGGGGTGTACTCCTCATCCACACCACATGACGTTAAACTGCACAGATAAGAAAATATAAATTCCATTTTCCCTCGTGTACGGACCAGACCTGCACAGGGTGTACTCCCCGTCCTCACCGCATGACGTAAAACTGCATGGACCGCGTCATCACCGCATGACGTTAAACAGCACGGACCTCGTCCTCACCGAATGAAGTTAAACTGCATAGACATCATCACAACCCCCAACGATATGTTGCAAAACGAGATGGAAATACTCCTTGTGCATTTGGATGCATCCTCTCCATACATCAGACTCCACGGCCCAGGTAATTATGAATTTTCATAACCATTCACGTCCATCAGAAGTGAAAATTTATCATCCCATGGACACCTTTTCATGATTATGAATACCATGCCCTCAGCGGATCTGGATATTGATATCCCCAGGCCTGTCTACGAAAGGCAATATTTCCTCAGGCAATACACTTCCTAGCTCCGTACATCTACCGGCCTCAGATCCACCACATCATATTTCCTGATCCAAATATTTATTGGCACAATGGTTTACAAATTCACCCCCTTATTTAACATCCAAACCATTCCATGGTATCCCTACCTGGTTAGCCTATGTATCCGCCCATGGTTCACATGATGACCTGCATCTATGAACATGAATCCACGGCTAGACTACTTTGACTCATTAGACAATTGCAGTGAATATGTTTCTCGTATGCTCAGACACCATTATCCCCATATCCCGAACTCTGTTCTGTGAGAAATATCGTGTTTTCATAATCATTCATGGCCATTGGAAGTGGAAAGTCATCGACCCAGGGACACCTTTGCAGAACAATGCATACCATTCCCTCAGGGGCCTTGTATATTGATATCCCCTGGTTAGTCTATCAAAGGAATGATTTCCTCGGGTGGTACTCCTCCTAGCTCTGTACGCTTACCGGCCTCAGAGCCCCCACACCACATCTCCAGATCCGGGAAACCTCAAAGTTGCAGTTTCCAACCTTCATCCTCCACCATGTTCAAAGTATATCAGATCATGGTAACACAATTGTCTTTCGAGTGACTGTAGAATGAGTAACATATTGGTCTGATCTCTATGACCGCTAAACTAGGAGTACCTCGTATTTACTGCATGATGTTAAACTGAATGGAGTGAAGGTGCACCCCCATGCGCAAGATAAATCCATGAAGGGAGATCTCTAAGCTTTAACAACAACCAGGGATGAATATGCCCGACATGTCCAGATATTTTCCTACCAGATAACAGACTTCGTGGCCCAGACAATTGCGGATACTCGTAACCATTCATGGCCATCGGAAGTGGAAAGGAATTGACCAGGGGACACCTTTGCATGACTATGCATACCATGACCTCAACGGCTCTACATATTGATATCCCCTAGTCCATCTACCAAAGGAAGGATTTCTTTGGGTGGCACTCTTCCTAGCTCCGTATGCTTACCGGCCTCAGGGCCTCATATCATTTCTCCCGATCCAAGAAGCCCTGGAACCCCGGTTTACACCATAAACCCCTCTCCACGTCTTTGGAATGATGAGGTGTTAAAGCCCAGTCACATTCTGATCAAGAGGATCCTTTGCAACTACATCCTTACTGCATGACGTTAAACTGCATGGAACATCTTGGCCACATGGCATAATGCTGCAAAGAACAATCATTAAATATCCATGGAAATGCCTCCAACAACAACCATTTTCATTGGTTTAGAAAATGTCCATGTCCTCGCTGCATGACGGTAAACTGCATAGAATCTTTTAAAAATGTCTCCATCCTCGCTGCATTACGCTAAACTGTATAGCATCCTTTAATAATTCCCCCATCCTCGTTGCATGACGTTAAACTGCACAACATTCTTAAATAATGCTCCTCGTCTTTACCACATGAAGTAAAACTACATGGATGCAGTCCCTACCGCATGATGCTAAACTGCATGGTCAAACCTGTCATAGGTTCAGTAAGGAACGGAGGATTTTCTCTATCCCTCAGTGCACGAGTCAGACCTGCACAAACCACCATCTCACACCCGCGTGAGCAGGGATGACTTCACCCATTCTCGGGAATTTTAGCCTAGATATTTCTCTCGTATCCAGGCACCCTCTCCTCATAAACCATACTTTGTACTCAGAAAAAACCGAACTCTCTTAAACCATCCCTGGTGGTCCCGAATCACAAACTTCCATGAAGTTGCCCGGCTATCGGGAGAATGAAATCATTGACCCAAGCCCACCATTTCTTGAGTATGCATACTATGCCCTCAGTGGATCTTCATATTGATAGACCATGTCTCGTCTACCAAAGGAATGATTTCATTAGTAAATGCTTCTCTCTGTACGCCTCTTGGCCCCTAAGCCCCCATGTCCATCCCAGGATTTGGAAACCCTATGACATAAAACTTACCAACCTTTTTCAGGACCCTACCTGAATATGCTAGAACGTCTCTGACGAGATTACCGAGAACTAGGTGAAGTTGTTCCATTCTAGATAATGTTCCAGCTGAATGACTTTAAAACCATGCCAAGCTCCAACCATCCTTTACGCAAGATAAATGCGTAGGAAATGGACCATGAGTCCACACTCCTGATTAGTAAAGATGTCCTCAAACCCTTTCAGACGTCACACCCCCTTTCCGAGCCACCCCTGGTGGTTTTCATAATTCTCCAAGCCACCCATGGTGGTTTCCATAAGTCGGGATTCCATGAAGTCTTCAGGCCATCAGAAATGGAGAGTCATTATCTTAAGGACACCTTTGTACTACTATGCATACCATTCCCTCAGTGTCTCTGCATATCGACTGTCCCTGGCCCGTCTACCAAAGCCAATATTTCCTTGGGCGATACATTTCCTACCTGTGTACGTCGATACAGCTCCCATGCCTTGAGACATGCCCTGCATGTCGTTCAAATATAAAAATGTTCCTTCCTCATGATTATGGAGGATTTTTAGTCATATTTTAATCAAAAAAAATCTCATTGGGGCCCTTTCCCCAACGTATCTGGTAAAATTTGATCAACCTAAAACATCAGTAATGATAGTCTTGACAGCAGGACTTTAAACAGGTCACAAAGGAAACAAGAGGCACAAAACCTGTTAGGCCAAAAACCCGAAAAGGGCGACCTAAGAAAAAGTCAATCCATAAACGCTGGGTCCACACAAAATGGGCCCAGAAAAAATTAGGGTACTAAAAGAAAAGAAAAAATGTTTGTGGGGTTTTTCTACAAAACTGTAGAAATAGTCAAACTATGCTCGCTGAGTCCTTTGGCTCATGCAAAATTTAGTGCATTGTCCAATCACTCATCGATTTTTAGGACCACTCTACATCGTAATGGCCACCTCTTCATTCTGATCGGACCCCATTCCAATGGGGGCATTAGTAGGGTCATGAAAAATCCATAGAGGAAGGATGAAATCCCCTTTAATACAAGGGAGATTCTACCCAATTATTTCCCCAATGAAAAGATTGGAAAATGTGAGGAAATACTCAAAGGAATTCACAAGTCGAACCGGTCCGCAGACTGGTCCAATTATATTGGGTCATGACCGGTTCTACGAAGCACCCCTTTCGCGGACTACTGTTATTCATAGAATGGAGGCGGAGATCCTCTACGGGCGTGAAGCAAGAGGGGCACCTGAACGGTCCATCGTCACGAACCGGCCGCGGAGTGGACCGCGTCGACCGACCCAGACCGCGGACCGCGATTGTTCGCGGAATGGAGGCGGAACCATTCGTAGTCGTGTATCACTCCTCGACTATGTTTGGTTCGTGGGGGAGATGCGTTCAATTCCCCCTGAAAGTTGCGGATTGATCCAGTCATCTGTAAACCGGGTTTTCGGTCATGGGCCTCCGAAAAATGTCCCACATGAACAAAAATACATCTCTTTCTCCACTCTATAAAAAAAGACCGAGGAGGAAGAGGAGGAGGAGGATTTAGAGAGATCGACCAGACTCAGGTAGAAGGATTTCGAAGGAAGGTGCTCCGGATTTCGCCAACCATGAAGTTTCAGTCCGTGAACCAAAATAGGTATGAAGCTGGAAACGAATTAATAAGGAACCAAAACGCATAATATCATGGTGAACCGAGAACATAAAATAACAAAGAAAAGAAGACCACAAACCATGGCCCCTCCACAAATGCACTCCCCATGGACCAGGGAGATTATGCCCCTTTTTCAATGCGTCGCACCGCATTGCACCCTCCTACGTGGACGAAGACCCTACCGATGAACCCCTGACCGGTGCCGCCCTTGGCCGCTGCTGCTCACATGGATCCCTCCACGTACCACCCTAGTACACAAGATGAACCCAAAGCCGCGAACCACCCTGGTTCGCGGGATGCCCGCCAGACTGTGAACCACCCTGGTTTGTGAGATTCCCATCAATCCGCGGTCCACCCTGGTTCACAGACGACCTATCTAGCCGCTTAACACCTCCCTAAGCGAAGGGCGCCACCACTCATACCCCCCTTGTGTCCCAACAAATCCTTCAGAGTTCCCATTCCCTGATCCAGATAAAATCCTCCCAATATGGCCTAATCCTCCGCAGCCCCGTCATTGGCCCATTCATCGGCCCCGAGTCAAGTCCTCCACCAGATCCACCGGACCCGTGTGATGTAACCTTCAGTCACATTAGCACGCCGTTTTGAGTTCACATACCCATGGTAAGCAGGGGAAAAGGGGCTTCCCCGAACCTTGGGTGGATTCCCGAAGAATTCCTGGGTTCACATTCCCATGGTAATGCGGAGTCCGAGCCCGGGAGCCCCCTTTCTTCCCCTCCACTTGTTAAGGCTGGAGCACTTTTCCCCTCCCCGGGGCGTGGTGGGATACCCATCAGAAGGAATACCCCATGAAACTTTGTACTTCCCCACGGCCATGCCCAAGAAAGGGAGTAGTGGCAAAGGGTGATGTTCCTTCCTTATTAGGGGCCAAGTCCCTCTCCCGCTGCACTTTGTCACCCTGGGAATCCACCTCGGAGTAAGCCATGATTTTATGGGATGCCTCTATGCGTAATCCACACTCTACATCTCGTGGATGCACCTTTTGCGACATGATCGTCTGGTATCTGCTGCCTCTTGTTTCTGACACCGGGCATGACTCACGTGAGCTTAGAGTAAGCAACGACCATGACATCCTCTTATGGGCCTCGTCAGAGTGTAACCCCAATCCATTCCTATGGGCCTCCTCAGAATGTTAGCCCCAATCCATTCCTATGGGCCTCCTCGGAGTATAAGCACCTAGAGGATCCGAACTACGTGGAATTTGATCTCTGTCCTTAAGGCAGGGTACATAGGAAGCCTCTATGAGGTTCCAACCCAACAACCAGTCAATTTGACAGTCTTCTAGTCCGTTCACTATGCCACTCCTAGTGTCGCCTCAATGAGTCTAGACTCCTCGGGGTAATTAATCCAACGAGGGATGGTAAACCTCAGGCATAAATGATTATGATCCCCTACTTCCAGCTGACCATTGTCTACGAGTAGAAATCAGTGGATATTATGCTTGGGTATAAACCAAAGATTCGTGAACAAATGAATACGTCTTAAATCTATAAGAGAGTCTCGAAACAGGAAATAATTCCACCTAAAAGGGTGAGAAGAGTCCGACTTCCCGTCCTCTCTACCAATTTGAGTTCTTAAGTGTTGTTGGCCAAACTGCCCAGCGAATGTATGCCTTTGGAATGCAAGTCCACGTACTGTCGGATACAGAACCGTTGGGTGTTTCGAAACCGATCCGAAACAATGTGAATGTGATTTCAAAGGAATTTTGTTAAAGTATTTTGATTTTTTACACATTATTCAAGATATATTCCTCTATTTTTCCACATCAAAGAATAATGTCACTATTAGTGATGGAGAGTATGAGAAAAAAAATCTATATAATCAACTTGTTCTATTAACACAATTTCATCATTTTTCATATTTTTCTTCCATAATGTTATCTATAGATTTACATCAGATTGAAATAGATAAAAAAACTCGACAAATGTTTCATCAATTAAGATGGAAATTTATATTTTCTATGGTTTTGATCCATTTATCTATTATTAGTGGATTAAATTAATCAATAATAGAGGGAGGTCATTATTATATAAATTCAACATTTTTAGGTTATTCCGTATTTTGTGAGTTTGGGGGTTATCCATAGTTTTAGTTATTTTTTATAACCTAGTGTAACTATGTAAAACTAACCATGAGATTTAGTGTCTATATCCCATTTTTCTCATTGTTCACAGTAAGATCGTTGAATTTTTCTTCAAATTCAATATTAATTCAGGTCCATCTGGTTCCATTCATTGAATGAGTCTAAATTGTCTTGTGAATGTAATGGTAATATGTAATAAAACTTTGTAAAATAATTATATGAATATGAAATTTTATTCCTAATATGTCTAAATCTTTGTTGAATTTCATTAATCCTATTTTTTTCCAATTTTATACTCTTATCCTTCTTGATATGGCACAAAAAAATAACAAAATCCTAATTGGATACCAATAGCTAAACCCCAAGACCCGAACATTTGGATTAACGGCTACAAATACACACTATGTGCCCCACATAATAATAAGACCCTTAGAGGGTATGGTGAATTATAATATATCTAATTTCTAAATGACCATTCCTACGATCCAGTTCCCAAATTTTACAATACACTATTTTTTGCAACAATATGAAATACCATTCAACAAATCATAAAATGGAGAAAACATTTTTTTACATGATTTAACTATAATCATAAGTGAACTAGGAGTATAAACTCGTTGATTTTTTTGTTTCACTAGTATAAATATTAATTATAACATTGATGATTTTCCATCAGTTATTAACAAAAAATATTATAAATATTATTTATATCAGTTATTTAAAAAAAATTAATATCTTTTATATGAGTATTTTTATCATTGGGATTTAAAATAAATACTGCTAAAAGAGTTATTGAAAATATTTTTAAGGTATATTATTTAAAAACAACTGGCAGAAAAATTGTTCCAAAATATATTTGACATATTTTTTTATGAAACCATTGTAAAAAATATATTACACATTATTTTTTATATTAGTTTTTATATTAATTGATTTTACAAAAGTAATTTCCACCATAGGATACTTAAATAACCAATGTTAAAATAAAAATGAAACATGAAAATACATATTTTTCTCTTTTTTATACAAAATTTAACATAACCGCCTATATATTCATCCCCCAAAATTTTAAATGTTCTTTTTTTGCATCACGCTCTCATGATTTTAATTCATTCTTATGAATACATCTCACTGGTCAATATATCTTCTATTTATAACAAAAAATTTCATTTCACCATTCATACCTAATTCTATCAATCTTGCATGATTCATTATAAAAATTGTATTTCACCTTCTATCATTTATTCATAGATTACATATTGTGAACGAGTATCCATTTAACATATAGAGAGGGTGTCCTTTGTGAGTGAAATATTAGATAATATTTCTAAAATGACAGATGAATGTTTCTAAACATTATTAATTAGGAAAAAATCATTCATATATTTAAAATTCATGTAATTAATCATTAATTTTTTTATTTTAAACTATATATTTTTTAGTATGAATATATGTTTTCTATGATTCATTAATCAAAACTGTTCTCCATTTTCAAAATTTCTATACAATAACAAAAATGTTACATGTCTGTTTAGAAATAATTATCATTAAAAATGATCCTTCACATCACTTATTATTAATCTAGCATGAAATATGATCTTATCTACATTTTTGAAAAAAAACCTGAAAAATCATTTTAGACTACATTAATTTGAAAAATGAAATGAAAAAATATAATAAATTAATATTCATTAATAATTAATGACGTTTTAACTATTTTTAATATTTTTTTAAAAAAATCGATGATAAAATATATTTTTTATGTTAGTTATAACGATATATCCTAAAATTAGATTTTAAAAGCATAAAAACTATGGTAAAAATGAGATTTTGTAATAGTGTGTACCTATATCTACTAATATCATTACTTATTCATTATAAATTTAGAGATTTCTTAGTTGGAAAATTTTTGTAAATCTCAAAATGGTAGAGAACTCAGTCGTCTCCATTACTCACAAAGAATGGATGGATTCTCCAACAGACACCTTGATCATCTATGACCAAAAAATAAGAACTAATCCAATGATTTGTTAGTATTCTATTCATATTAAATTTTTTAAACTCCATGTTTATATAGTGAGATAAAATCCCATGTCTACCTTGTTTATATCATGAATTAACAAGAATTACTTTCAATATAAGAAAATACCTTCAACATTTTATAATATTTCTTATTTGTATTAGATGGTATCTATAATAATACAAGAGGATCACTAGTATTTTAACTATTTCAGATAATTAATGTGACTTACATTTTATAGAATAATTTATCCAAAAATATCATCAAAACTAGAGTCAATTCATTGAATTGAAATCTATTAAAACTCAATAAAATATAGAAACATTGTTAACTAGGTAATTTGTATAACTCGATACCTTCATGGTGTTATCATAATAATCACGATTCCTTTCTATTCCTCCCATAAATTTGGATCATACTACACATTTCACATAACATTTAACATAAATTAAATTATAATATCATGGTGTAATCTATACTCTAAGCATAATTTACATTTTTCGGTAGAAAACTAGAATCATGTGGCCACTACATAATAGGTTTTATATATACACCATATAAGTGATATAAAATTTATATCATCACTTATAATAATGATATATTAATCACAAAAAAATAATTTTTGTTACGTATCTGTATTTTGGAATTGATTTATTCCTTCATGAATGAATTTTATAGTTATATTTAGATCGTTTTTTTACATAAATTTCAATTTACAATAGTAAAACACATTGATGATGTTTCATTCCCATTTATGAAATAAGGACTCCTCTAGATCTAAAAATCCACATTCTAAATTTTAATAGGTAACTCCTTGAAACATGACCTTCTACTTCATAATACAAAATACATCATTATTGAGTTAATTTTACTTCCATAATTTAACATAATTATGTGGTCTTAAAACGTCATAAAATATAATTACTTAAATTATCTATAATTTCCATGAATCTTATAGAGACTTTTTTCTACACTATTTCATTAAAATAATACAAAAAATTTCATCCTTTCATTTTTGTTAGCAATATCCCCCTTTGGAATTTTTAATAAGACACTGCAACCTTAACTAACTCCTACAACATAAAATCTATTATCGTTAAACAAAATATAATGAATGTTTATTTAATGACTCTCTAATAATATATTTTAATCCCACTTTATAAATTTTGATATTTCTGTAATGATCTATCCATGGAAAATATTCATTTATTCTCCATAATGAATTTTGAAGAAACGTTTTCTCCCCGATTGTAAACAAGGTTAAACTAGAACCCCCTTTATTAGTAAACATTTTACCTAAAACTCCCCATTATAAAAAAAGAAATAGTACACAACAATAAATCACAACCATTAATGGAAAACTATTCCATATTTTTCCTTATTTCAACAAACCTAATTGGAAATTCTATAATAATTTAAAAGATAGAAATAACAATATTACTCAATTAAACAATAAGGTATAACAAACCTTTAAATGTACGACAGAATTAGTATTCCACTAGTTAAGAGGAATAATGATAAAAAATAATGGAATATGAAACATAATATTGTTGCTGGTGTTGCTTTTAAAAATCATATAAGTTTATAAAAATGATTTAACACAACTAGAAAACTATAATCATTCAAAAAATACCATAGGTAGTTCCATAGTAATTATATCTACCACAAATGTTTTAGTAGACAAAGACCCCAACTTCACTGGAACATTATCAACGTTATCCTTAATAAGCTGATACTTGATATTATTGATATGTTTTTCATTGATTGATTGAAAATAAATTTTATATAATTTAAAACACTTTATTAAAATTTAATATTTCACCCCAACTCTAATATCATCATGTTTTATACTTCATCTATAAAAATTGAGGATATTATTTATTAGTTGTGATGTATTCAAATTATTTATATTTTAAAAATATACAATCTTTCTTCTTTATTAACTAGTAAACATAAAAATATCTATGATAAAATTAATTATCTAATGTTTACTTTTGATTATTTACTAAAACATCCCAATCCACACCCTTAAATCAAAATATCTCTTATTTTCGTACTATATTATAATATAAACCTAATTCCACCATTAATTGAAGAATTTTAGTATTATTTTCACTTACTTCATATGGATTACATTGGGATAGATTTGGAAATTCGAATACGGACAAGTTTAAAAAAATGATAAAACATTTCAAGGTTAATTAATGTAATATTATATTAAAAACCTTATATTTTTTTAACACCAACCTAATTTCCATCATAATCCTATAATAAAATCATATGTGTTGATGTTAGTGTTAACATATGCTTAGAATCCTATATTAAATTATGTTATTCACCTCCTTATACATTTTTTTGAGAAATAAATGTACCATTATGTACATGTATCACCTAAAACATATTAAAAATATAAACTCTCCAATAATCTATATTTTGAACTCGCATCTCATGAATTCTTCATGCTAATTAGATTGTAGTTTTTTTGATCCTATAAAAATTCTTCTATAAATATAAATGATCCCCATCAACCTTTGATAATTATTTTTTTGATATATAGGTTATGGTAAACTCCTCCATGTTGAAATCGAAGCTCTCTAAAGTTTTGATCAATCATATAGTACCAAAATAATAGTGAATTCCTTGGTACACAAAAATAATTATTCAACTAGAAATATATATTTTAATATTCATGAATAATAACATCTTATTATTAAATATTAAATTCCACCTCCAGAAACAAGTTATGAAATGTTTACTTGACATCAATTTAAAAAAACATGAATCTTCATTTCATTGATATGATAAAGAAGGGTTAAATTGTTTCTAAAATATACTTGGGAGAAATCAATTCATCTATATTTATTCCATTAATATGGTAATATCCCTTGCACACAACACATTCTGAATTACGAAAAACATTTAATTATTTATTATGTATTTTAAGAAAACCATAGTATTTAAGAAGACAATATTGTTATTGGCCTTGAAAAAATTTACCAAGAATGGTATTTATGAGTTTAATAAATATAATAATTTAATTATTTGTTCCAATTATCATACTTAGTATCCACCTTAAAAATATTGAACTCTACATGTATTAAGAGTGATGTTTATTATAGATACTTCATAATACATTATTATTCTAAAGATATATATTCACTAATGATATTCTATTAATTTATTTTATACATGGTTATTTATTTCATTACAATTGATTAATTTACTAAAACTATATCATCATCAGTGTTTTCGTAAAAATAAAAAATAAACCTTTGTGATCTATATGATCTGGTCAATTCATCATTTATTTTCTATTGAATTTTCTCACAATTTTGTTGAAAATTATTATATGTTTAATTGATATTGATCTATTGTCTTTAAGTGATAGTTGAAATTACATATTTTTTATCATTGTTACACCCTTCTATAAGATGTCTATCTATTTAATATATTTGTTATCCCTGAGATTAAATCATTATGTGGTTGTTTTCCTTATTAAAAATAAAAAATTCACTTCTAAATATTCAAATGTAATTTATTTTTCAATTCACTTCACATCTCATTTCATATAGACTATTATCATATCTTAGACACAAAATGTGTATATTTATTATATAAAATGGCATTAATACTGATTTTTTTAAAAACTATCGTGGAGGTCCTTCTGAATATCCATTATTCAAGCCTTGTTCTTAATTTTCTAGTTTCCACACTTAACCAAACTATTGAATTGAAGATACATCACCACTAATACATAGAGCCCTATTCCTTGATTTTTGAGGTTGACCTACATTTTTAATTTTTGAAAAATAATCTCGTTTATAGTTTCAATATAATAATATTATTCCTACATATATTTCTATTTGTCCTCCAATAATAAGTAATGCATTAAAAACTTTATACTTATGACCTATCATTATCGACCATGAAATTCTACTATAAAAATAAATGATAACAATATAATACATTTTTCTATCATTGAATATATTTTATACAATCCCATAAAACCATTTTATCTAATTTTAGATATTTTATTATCTTTCCATCTTTTGATGTGTGATCATAGAAAAATCATGATCTCTATCATTTTTCACAATATATTCAATGGATTTATTTTATTAAACATCCAAACTATATTTAGCATCCCCTATTTTAATATTCGGTTGATAGAGAAAATAGTTTATTTCTCTAGTGATGATGTACACATTACCCTTTATGTTCTTCCCTTCCATTAATATTTCAATATATTTTAAATTGTTGAATAAATATTTCTTGATTATTTTTATTAAAATTCATAAATCACAAAATTGAATTAAACTTAGAAAATTATGTCTAAGACCTCATACTACCATACATACAAGTGTTTCATGACATTTCATATAATTTTTAAATTCCAAAAGATAAAAATATTCAATCCACAATTGTTTATAAATCATATAGAACCTTACATATTGAACATGAATCCATTAACACAATCCTTTTTACATCATATAATAAGTTTATTAAATATCAATAATTAATAATCCATTATGATTTATTTATTCTAAAACAATTTATATAACTTCAGTTTTTTAACCCTATACATTTTAATCCATGTATACTTTGTCACTACCTTTGGTAGTGAGTTTGATAATTTCTCAACCAGGTATTATTTGTAATATTTATCTTTAAAATATGACAAAAAATTCTATTTTCAATCTAATTTAAAATTACTTAAAATGATTATAAATTTCACTTTGGTTCACATTTACCAAACTCGTTTATAACATTTTTCTTCAAATAAATCCCAATGTAAGGTTTTCCTTCATTGTTGAAGAAATGTTTTTTATAAAATCTTCCAACATCTCCATTGGGTTTCTGTATTTTCTTTCATGTTCCCTATATCCTACACAATATAAATTCCCTTTGTCATTTCAGGAGAAAATATTATTTCAAATACATTAACATTTTATTATGCACCAATAATTTCAACATAAATTTCCATGATTCTCTTAACTCTATAATTCATTGTCATATTCAAGCCATCTATGAAAAAAACATTCTCAGAAATGTTAACCATAAAACTATTCCACATATTTATGTTATTGGCATTTGATATGTGTGTTTTCAATCATGGTATTTAAATTATATATCTTTTTTCTATAAATTTCATATAGACTTTCAAATAATGAATAAATCTATTGAATTTCATTATTTTGGATCTCTATAAATCAATTTATTTATAAAAAAATTATAAATACACTTTGAGGAAAACTACTAAATTAACTTAATAGTATTCATTATAGTTGATGTAATACATTCATGTACTTCCTTTCATTTACACAATAAACATCTTCATTGAGGCATTTTGATTTGAAATGTATTTGTGTTACATTGCATCTCGGTAAACAGGTTGTTATTAAAAAAACATTATTTTTCATAATAGATATTTTTGTTGAATCCTCTTAATTTTTTTTCCTTAGATTATTTCTTCATTGGTTCATCATCATTTCCATCATGTTGGAACATATTGGGACAATATGTAGCAATGTTCCAAACTATTATAGGATAAAAATAGTACATTGAACTTTTAGTTTTAATCATTATATTTACCCATATCAAATTTGATAAAATTAATGGCCTGAATTTGTTAAATTCTATCACATTAGGTTCATCCTCCATAGTTAGTGTCATCAATTCCTTAAATTAAACTTTTTGATATTTTGAATTTCTCATCAATTAGTTTGCCTAAATATTCATTTAAAATATTAAGACTGGGATTTAAATATTACAAAACATCACTACCTTAAATTCTTGTGCACTAGTACCAAAACCATTAGATTGAATTAAAGTTGTAACCTTCTCCAAATTAAATTTATCTTGTTGATATTATTTAGGTATTCACTGTGTCATGTTATTTACTCCACAATAATGTTCCTTTGATTGAATAATCTACTAATGGATTCATTAAGGTACACCTCATGTACATATATTTCTTCAATATTAATTATAATTTAGATTCAAATACATTAGAATTGACCATTTTGATATTAAAAAACATTTTCCGAGAAGATTTAAATGATTCATATGATATAATATGTTTTTATATTTCAATAGGAAATTCTCACATCAATATTTCTATTCCCTTGATATCAATATACATCTACCTAATGTCTATTTTAGATGTATAAGTACTTTACTTGTTGATTAAAATCATGGTTTTGGATGTTGTATAATCATGAATTACAAATTATTAAATGTAGTATTGAATCCTATTCCTCTATAAATTGAATGTTATTCCATAATATGTTAAATTACCATTTTTGTTTGTAACCATATACATGTAGTAAAATATATAGTAGTACTTCAATAATTAACATTATACTTTGATAATAATTGAAGGTCCCAAACTAGGAAGATACCCAAAGAGTGGGGAGGGTGAATAAGGCTATACAGATTCCAAAAGAACCCCCATAATGATTGTATTTTATGATTAGAAAAAAAACATCTTTCCATAATAATGAAATATATCTGTGATAAATCATAAAAGATAGATAGAAGTCATTTTTAAATGGTTCATCCATATAAGTATGCATTCATGGAGTGTACACACAAATAATTATCAGTGTATCAATATTCATTAAGTAAATCACATTCTCATAGAAATTCAGAGTGGCATAAAATTAAATTGAGTCACATAACCCTAAAATGGTAGATAAATCACTAATGTTCATTACTCAGAAAAAACACTAATTTTACAACAAAAAGTATTATAATTAATAAAATTAGATTAATAATTACACCTATGATAATGTATAAATATTCTCCATTAACATGATGATTATCAATGGTCTTCTTGAAAGATAAACTCTTTGATTGACCTAATTTCCTTAAAAATTATATATACAACCTTTATATTTGTAAATATACCATTTAATACATATCTTTTTAATTATTTTTTATTGTATTATATCTATATTTACCTATTAGAATAACTAATATAGACCCTATTTTAGATCTTATGATTATATTGATTATCATTTGGAAATTTATCAATAAAAATTCATTAAATCCATGTGAAAATCATTGTATTTAGATCACATAATACCCTATCAAGGATTAAAATTTTGAATAATTGTAATATATTGGTCTATTTTCATAACCCATCCAAAAAACATCCACCAAGGCTCTATAATAGATCATAGAAATATCCAATGGGAATTCCTGATCCCAACGTGCAGAAAACTAGCACCCATGAATTGAGCCAAAACTAGAAGGACAATTTTCACCCAACATGAACTTATATGAATGGAGTATATATACACACCCGAAATAAATAATGGAAATAAAAACTAAAGAGTTATTTACTATAAATTTAGAAATATAGTGATGGTGATACAACCCATACCATACAAACAAAACCTAATGATTATGACCAATACCTATAATGGGTAGTTAAAATTAGAAAAAAATAATCCATTTGATATGTATAAAATCACCCATTATCTCAACACCATATACTTGTACCCATATGAGATGAACCTCACCACCTCATTATTGTATATTTCCCTTTCCTATAATAGAAGACAATACATGTTCTACACACCCTTGAGTTGGTGTGAAGGGTGTGAACTAAATAGGCTTGGTACGATACCACCTAAGTATTCCATACCAATTCACTATACAATAATCCTAATATTCTCGATCTTCAAAAAACCTTGCTTGAAAAAAAATCCAAAATAGTATTATATTAAAATAATGGAAAATAGTTCCGCTTCTTCATCATTTATAAAACAATTACGTGTAATTTTTTTGAAATCATAATTTCTAATTAGTGGTCACATTATTTCAAAATCGATATATCATACCAAATAATGTTCAATCCATTGAACAAGGTAATGAATGATTTTGTTAAAAAGGTGCAGACAACTGCATAACATGTACCATAACAACAACAAGAGACCAGTTCACAATCATATCCCAATAATTCATGTATCAATGTCTAGGGTACAAAATAACACCAAAGAAAGTGAACCCTCTGTAATTTCAACCAAATCCTACAGCCCAAGAATATACAATATTGGACAACAAATCACTTTTGAATGTTAACCTCCCCAAAAAATTAATTGAAAAGGAAAAAACTAAATACCCCACCTATGTACCGAGGGATCCTATATGATTTATATATGAAATACATTTTAATGTGATATTAATAATTTATAATCCATTCCAAAAAACCAATTATCATTCAAAATAAATCTATGAAACAAAATTTCAAAATGATATAAAAAACACAAATAATTTACAAAAAAACGTGAAAAAACATTATTTTTTCATAAAATATTTTACAAAAACAAATCATACAACATAAGAATCATGTAAATTCATTTATAAAAAATTTGTAAAACTATGGAAAATTACTATTCAAATTATATACGATATAGATGGAACTACCTTCCTAAAACATAGGTCACTCACCTACAGTGGTACGATCCACACACCAAGAGTGAAAATGGAATGAAAAAGTCACTAGAGATGATTATTAAAAAATTAAATTTATTCCATTAAGAAAAATATATTTTGTTGATGTTAGATCAACACAAACCATAATAAACTAATTCGCTACACAATGGCCAAAATGAGATTCATCCTTTGGAAGTCGATCACGAAAAGAACCCAAGGGAAATAAATAAGGTGTATCAAACATGATTATATATCATATAAATTTATCCCAACACTACATAAAATTCACATAGATGAAAAGACAATGAAAAGTGATTGATCAAGCATACCAAGATAAGACTATCCAACCATTCTCAAGACCAAATCACACAAATAAAGATAAATAAACTGACGAATCAACCGTATTATGCCTTGACAATCCTTAGGAATTAATTCATAAATTATGTATGTGAATTATTGGTACACTATACATGAAAAAAATAAAAACTCATTGGTAGAATTGATTCACATTGTGAGTACTTGTTTTATGGTGTGAATCCTCAAGCGTGCATGTATAATAAAAAGTGTAATTTAAGATTAAAAAAATATCAAATGACCCTTTTATGTCTTGAACCTAATTCACATCATTATTTTTTTACATGGTAAACCAGTAATTCAGGTCTTCATCCAAGGTCTCACTCATATTATGAATGTACCACTCATCGTGTGAATGATATCAGGTTGCCATAAACCATCCAATTTCCCTTATAAAACTATTATAAGGCCTCCAAAACTCTTGAAACCTAATGTCTAATCTCTTTTAAAATATATAGATAGGGAAAATTTACTAAAATGTTACAAATGTCCACATCGTTGAAATTTCCTTCCATAATAATTCATTTAGAATAAGGATTCTATAGAAAATGGTGAGGCCATATCTCCCTCCTTGATGACTCATCCTGCTAGGTCTCAATTGAATATGATCCATCCCCCTATAACACTTTGACCAACAGAATAAACCTTATATATAATACATTTATCTTATAATCAATGATTCACATGGATTAGTCTAAAATTGAAACATCTCATTACATCTCAATATCCTCCCAACTTAAAACATGGGATTGATATGAGTGGTATTTAATGAGCTGATATATGTATAAAATATTGTGAATAAATGTTTGATAATACAATAATGAAAACTGATAAGAAATTTTAACAAGATTCTAATTATTCATAAACAGTCTAATATATCTCAAAGCCATATTTCCTATTTACAAATCCTATGGAGACCTAAATGTTGAATATATTTCAAAAAAAAATCCTATTGTTAATAGAAACCCATAAAGGTTGACACTGGAAATCCACATAATATTTCTATCTACTATGATCCATAACTAATAATTGATTTATATTTTTAATCCTCATTATTGTATCCTAAAAAAACTAGGTCCAACACGAGTGGCCTCACATACCTCTTCCCAACAATGATTTGGAAAATACTAGTGACCATAAAAAATCATCAAATCATGGAATTATTGTCAATAACTTGTAAATATTAATATAAAATAACTCGTACACTCCTTGATGAGTTTCCCATGACCCTCCAAAATCAATGACGCATGCATAGAGTGCGTCATCTTTGAATTGAATAGTGTACTCTATATGGTCGTCTATCTCTGTATAGTATGATGTAGTCTATCTAACCTATTTCCCCCTCACCTGTTACAGACTCTTCCAATATCTAATATTGTACCAAAGATCCCGGTTATAAACAATGTAAGGTTGAAACCCATGCAAACTCAAAATCTTATACATATATAGCATACTAATAACTTTATCCCTAATAGTTTCCATGAACAAAATAAATTGAATATATTTTTCTAACTGATCTCTAATTATCATATATATAATTATTCCATTTTGGATACCATGGAAATATATTAATGACGTCCATGAATACTTCATCGCATTTTCATGCTTGCACAAAAAGTAGAAAAAAAGAAATAAAGGCTTCATGTTCTCTTGTTTTATCCACTATCTAGTGTAATTGTTGGAAACATAATCAGTAATGGTCTGATTTATACATAGCCATTGAAAATTTATATCAAATCATAATATATCTCAGTAGTTTAGGATGAAAAAACCATAAATAAATATGACAATCATGAACCAGTTAATTCTATATAGTCAATGAGATACAAAACTGAACCTGGAGTAAATAATACCATTATAAGGTAGAGACCTGCCTAAAAATTCTCTTCCCAACATATAATCCTTCCTTGATTCCTCTAAAATTTTCACCATTCAACATTCCCTCTAGAAAAAAGTCAAGGATGGATAATGAAAACAATGCATTGTATATAAAAATACCTGAATAATCCTCTTATGTGTCCAGATGAAAATGAGTGAAGATTCCATAATGTTTCATTAATCATTTTATTACTAGGTATAATGTGGTTTAACATTATTTCTTAAAGAATTAATGATGTAATTGATTTCCCCTAGGGCATAGATGATGATGATATATAATGTTTGGAGGTACATTACCCACCGCCACTATTTCAGATATATTTCTTTATGAGAAAAAATATATTCCAAAAAATTATGAATATAAAATACTATGAACCATTAAATAAAAAGACAGTTCCACAAAAAATTAATCACATTCATAAAAGTGAAATACCCTAAATCTAGGGAGGGGTAGTTTTTTCATGTGTCCAAATTGGATGAGAGACATTGGCCATGATGTTACCATATTTTATAAGTAAGTAGCCTAGACATGTGCCAAAATCATCATAGTACACAATATATCCCTTAATGGGGTCAAGAAAATCTAAAAGAAGAGTACATGTCAAAAAAAATCTACTCATTAAAATAACAATGAGATTTACCATCCCACATAAACATCACACAATTATTAAGAAGCCTATTTAATGGTGTTCAAATATATAGAGACCTAGTTGTTTTGTAAGACTTTGAAATATTTCTATATATATATTGTACCAGACGATAATATAGTATGTGATTCTGATCCCAACTACACATATAATTAATGTTATAAAAATATATAAAAAGTTTTTTATTAGGTGAAAATATTTAATAAATGAAAACTAGTTAAATCATAAAATATTGAACATATTGTAAATATGTGAACATGGTTAGTTCGAAAATATGTATTTACCCAAAAAAACAAAAAATGTGTTGGCACAGGTTGATTGGATCCTTTTCTCGTTGGAGTTACATTTATGAAAATTAATTAATTAATTTAGTTATTTATTGTTTTTCCATTGAACTAAAAAAAGTATATTAATAGTTCATTAGGGTAATTTTCTATGGATTGTTCATTATTCCCCCATCCTCTAGCAAGAGGTCCTCCCCTATTATATTGGTGAAGAACGATGCACATCTAGATCAAGGAAAATTGATGTTTAACGGATAGTCTCTCTTCTTTATATCATCCTGAGAACATTTTATTCACCAACAATTTATCCAAACCAAGGATGGACTCTATATTTCTGTTTTTCACCGATATAATTAGATGATTGAGTAGACATTTATTGTTTCTATGATCTAATCCTTTGATAAAATATTCATGTTCCCATGAATAGAGAATTAATTTTTTTATCCAACCCTAGATCCCATTATTGATCATTGACCAATAATGGTTGGATAATGCATAATAAACCCTTTTTCTTGTTCATTTTATCCTTCCAGTTCTTTTTTTGCTTCGCTGATGGAACATCATATTTCCTAGATCGAATGTTTTTTGGCAACCGATCATGATTGGGTAACCAAATTTATGGTGGTTCGATTAAACGAAAATGGATCGACAAAAAAATGGTAGATATAGGATCATTAAAAGGCCTGGATGACCTATATGGTGTTAATGAAACAAAATATAAAAGGATGAATACATGGATCTTTTTAGAATTATTGCTGAATCCTTAATGTTGAATTTTTGAAAATACACGATGAGGATTCACTGATATCTAGAATCAATGTCCATATCCATAATTTTTGTGAACAATAATGATAAGATCTAAGGTGGTTGACAATGATTCAATGTGAGAAGACTAGCTCTGTAGATCTGAATATAGATGAAAAATACTTACTACACACCATGTACTTTGAAGATTACACGACATGAATCCCCTTCCAGTAGCAGTGCTAGGGTTCTTTAAACTGATAAGGAATGTGCGAAGTTTAGTTCCATGACATGATTTTTAACACCTTTTCAAGTGATAGACTATACATCAAGAGACATGCCACGTAGAATGTAAACTGTCTCGATTTTTCCATATATGTTGTATCCCATGATGATTAAAACATAATGTACATATGTACATAGACATAGGCTCCATGTACATGAACACATCCAGCAGACACAACCTAGTCCCAGGATAGGTGGGAAAAACCATGTAGTCCACCTACATAGAATGTACCCCAACAAGGACATGACACATGTAACAAATAAAGATATAACCAAGAAGTAAAGAGGCACCACACATTGTGTGGGTCCCCTCACACGAATTGTACTAAATGAGCTCTTTTGAGCGACCTTCAAACATTCATATCTTCTATTTTTTAACTATTATTTGGCATACATGGTCATATGATCAATGTTAATCCACATATAACATTATAATTCAATGTGATGTGGATTTTGAGATACGATGTAAAAAATTTGTTGTTGTACACATACATAGGTGACAAGGGATGATGAGAATAATCATACTAAAACATTAGAGGATTCTTGGTGTAAGACTCTACCATGGTTATGACGTTTTATTCCATGATGGAAGTACCAGGTTTACCCTCTATTGTTAATGCGCTTTGGAATTCCCCAATGATAATTTTGAGTTCTCTATCAGTTGGGATATGTATGGGAGTTCCTCGACATTCTGAGATTACCCTCCTGTTATGAGATGTTGTGGTATTCCATTATAGCATCTCTGGGCTTACCCTTAAGAAAGGCTGAGTAGTGGAACCACCCAATGACATCTTACAGACATAACCATGCAGCAGAACTGGGTAGTGGAGTTACCTGACGACCTATGAGGATTACTCTCTTATAGGGCATGGAAATATTATTCTCCGATGACATTCCAGAGCATGACCCTTCGGCCGATCAAGGTAGTGGATTCCTCTCTGTACTGTTAGAGTAAGACCATCTTTTCATACAATTTTGTGGTTTTATTTCATAAAAATATTCTCTCTCGACTATGCGGTACAACGATGAGATGTGGTTTGACATACCTTTGGACTCAAAAGAAAGAGGGACACATTAACCATCGAGGAACATTCTTGTGATTAGACCAAAACCATGTGGGTGATTCAATGCTACCAAAGGAAGAGAGTATCGAGGTTTTCTGATTGTATCCCTTAGAATTCATTGTTAATGAAAAAACATGAGGTGATGGGAATCATAGAAGACAAAACATGGAACCATTGGTTAATCTTCTACTTGGGCTGAGCTGTGAAATTGAGATTCTAACACACAATTGTTTGGATTTCATTTGAATAAGAATATATATATATATATATCTCTTATTTAATAATATTCTCTTGGGATTTGGTTACTCTATTTCTATAAGAGGCAATTATGTGTAGGGTATTCCATGGGCTCTTCATGTCTATCTTCCCATCATTGGAGGAGTATACTCTCCTCCTATAGGTAGAAAATTATTGAAAATGATATTATCTTCTCACCATTTCTAGCTCTTTATTATTTGATGAGTTTACTTTCTATCAATTATTTAGATGAGTTGTGCTCATTTATTGAACCTTGTTAAATATACATCATTATCCTTTAGATTTATCTCTTATTGATCCACCTTATCCCTCATATGGTCATTCTAATAGATATGTATATACTGACCACTAAATTTTCTTTTCCCAACACGTGTCATTTATTTTACAAATGAAAAATAGGTTGTGTCATGTTTGGACACTTTTTAGGATGGGTGTGTAGTTTTACCCTTTCTATTTTCAATTTACAACACCATAAAATTTAATGATCCTATCATGATTAGAATATTTATATATGTGTTTCATCTTTCCTTATTTTCACTCTTCATTTTTCCATTGAGTTAGTTCTTTGTGTGTATTGGTGTTTGGGTAATGGCCTCCCCAAATTTGTTATGACATAATTTTTTATCATCTCCATAGGAATATGGAGGTGTGTATGGGGTATTTGTGGCTTGACACCCAATTTGGTTTTATAGGTGATAGATTTGTATCATAGAAAACTCATTCCATGGGATGTATTTTGATGTTTTCCAATAAGAGTATTGGTTTGGATGAATGAGATAGTTTCAATGTGTCTTGGGAGTAGCTCTCAGACTAGGGAGTCCATTGATGGTGTGGTGGCTGATTTATCCCTTCACAGGTACATTGAGTACCTATTTGTTGAATCAGAATGCTGACTCATTTTTTTCATCAATCAACGGTACATGAATCCCATAGGATTGAGTCTTTGATTATCCTTGTTGAGTCAAATTCCCATTCTTTGTATATATATATATATATATATATATGAAAATGGTAATCCGAAATAACATTAAGGATGCCTCCATGATTACAACCTGCTAGGATAACAGCTCTGGTTCGTGAAGACAACCCTTTGAGTGATGATGCCTTAGTTCAGGGTCCAGCTTGAGGTCCCCTTCCTCCAGACCGGATTGTAGAAGAATTTCTACCTGTCTAGAATAAGATCATCATAGAATAGTGGGTTTAGTATGTGAACATGTATAGAAAACTATATGATTTCAACTTCAGTGACCGCTGATGTACACTGACGATTCAGATCTCCTTATATAAGTGAATTTGATAGAGTTAGTGGTTTTTATTTTTAGTCTTACAAAAATGTCGATGAATCTTATGTTGTAATTGGCACAAATCTTTTTCAATGGATCAGTTGGTTGTTGGTGGATCCCAGTTACATAGATTCATGATGTGTTGACACTCTTATGGGATTACTTATAGATACTATTTCATGAGGATTATTATCCCTACTTCTTAAGATCTGACTGGATTTTTGGATATTCTATAGCTTCAGTTGGGATAGATGAAATAAGATTTGTGCATAGATAGGTTTACATACATTATTTGTTACTCTCTCAACATGTTATACAATTGGTACTTCCACACATGAATGATTGGCTAGAGACTTCTAAGAGTGATCTGAGCTATTATGGGGAACTTTTGTGTCCCCGCATATGTTGGGGTTATGGAGTGGGAACTAGTGACCTAGTGTTTTTAGTTAGGGGGACAACAGTTAGAAAGAGTTTTTAGTGGAAGCAACATATCTGTGTCATCTACCATAGTAGGATGGTCCGAGAGATCTTAGAACATGAGACAATTTCATGATAAAATTAAGGGATGAGGTCTTATAGTGCAGGGGTAGTGAAAGGAACCAAGGTATCCTGGGGATGGATGGTGCTATTTTAATGATGGGAGAGGTCATATGGACTATGAATACTTGAATAGAAATTCTAATTATTTCAGGACGACAGAAGATATACAACCATTATAGAGACGATGTCGTGATCAACGTTCTCCCATGTGCGGACAAGGTGGTCCCTATGGATATAAAGCATGGAGTATAGAAAGTGGATCTATAGGTGGAGGATATTGATATGATATCCTTCCAACAACACAATTAGTTGGCCCACATCAGGCTCCGGGAGCTAGAGGCTAGGGTCAAAGATAGTTGCAAGCTTTGGACATCTTCGATACTACAGCACATGTAATGATTCATGTTATGATTTTTTTGTTCTACACATTCCACATTTTTAGTAGAAATATAGTTAAATCATTAAATTATCTCTGGGATCCTGGTATTAGAGCAGAATGTTCAGAAGACAGGTGAACCTGCTGTTGTGAAATTTTATTAGAAAGGAGAAGTGCATAATTACAAGCAAAGAACACCCACATCCAATGATTAGAAATTATTATAAGAGAAATTAGTCTCATGATGAAACTCATCTGTAGTTCCCCATTTAGATGGATATTTACCTTTTTTAATTATTTAAATGCCTCATCATCACTCTTTCATAAATTATTTGAGAATGACATGGTCGACACATTCCTCGGCACATTGGAGTAGTCCTTCCTCAGCCTTCGCTTAGGTAGAGAAGAGTCATTTGGTTTCCCATGCGTGATGACATCTATTAATGAGACTTTATTTTGAGAGGTATTTCCATCCATTTCCTTGAAATCATCATTGATATTCTCCCATGGACAAGAAACATGCGAAGATTTATAATTTTTCTGAATCTCTTCATGAATGTTAGTAACTTGTGAACCATAGAAAATATCCCCATCCCAGGAATCATGCACTAGAATATCTAAACATAATTATTTCCCCACAAATACCACACCAGATGAAATTTCATCATTAAATTGACCATCACATAATGCCTCCAGAGCTGTAGTTTCACTATTTGGTTCAAGAATTGGTTCCCTACCCATGTTACCAACCTCTACAAGCTCCGAGGATAGATCATCTCATTCTTGACCACCACATACTTCCCCCAGAGATGCACCTTAACTTGTAGCTTCTTAAATTGGTTCCCTCTCCTCGTGACCAACCTATTTAGCCTCTGGGATCAGATAATCAATTTGTAGACAATAAAAACTATTACCCAACACAAGAGTTTCATCTTTATTTTGAGGGCCTCCCACAATTGGAGAACCCTAAATCTCTAGAGGAGCATCTTGAACACCCCCTACAACCTCATGAGATATACCAGAACCGTCAAAATTTTCATTATAAGCCACCAAAAATCATTTCCTCACTGGTGGAGGAATTCCATCCTTCAATTCTAGCTTCAACGTATCAAAAACTCCACTAACCTTCATCTCACGAGGTAACACCAATGGTTGTGTATTCATATCAACATCACTTAAACTCATCATAATAGAAACATATGATGTAATATTAGGCATGGATTTTATTTCCATGGTCTTCACCCAATTTTATTTTCACCATAGACTACTCATACGCTTATGAAATGATAGGACAATGTTCTAATTTTCCGATGAGAGATACCTCAAAGAAATAAAGGAAGATATTGTGAATAAGAGGATGCAGTCTATCACCAATTAGTTAAATGTGTAACCTGACGTGTATCAGAATATTCAAGAATCTTGGTTCCTTTAGTTATTGAGGATTCAATAGAAGTATTACCAAAGTACATTTTGGTACTACCACCATGGTTAGAAATGGTGTTTATCTTTAACATTATACCTAGGGTTGTACTGATATCTTATGTGATGTATCTGATGTAACCTACCAAACTCTAGGAGTTCTGATTTCTATTTGAGAACCTTTATCAAAATGGTTTCATTATACCTAGTGTGTCTCGGTAGGCATTCCCATTTCTTTTTGTGAAGAACACAAATAGGATAATGTGTCTTTTCATGGTTAATTGTTTCCTAAACATGTTAGTGATAAAGAACATGTAACCAATTACAATGACTCATTGATTTATTGTGAGGAGTGAGATGGTTATCGAATATTGATCTCAGGTCCATCTACCACCTGGTATGGGGTTTTGGGGATGATATTCTAGTGTTGTCATTCTGATGTCTCTATGGACACTATGAGTACCAAGTGATTCCTCTTTGTGGGAAAATCCCCTCATTGACTTTTTGTAGTTGATGAACTAGTTCTCCAAACCATACTTGGACCAATATTTTATTGTATTTATTGAAGACATACTCATCTAACTACAACATAAAAGGATCATGAAGACCATTTGAAGATAATTATTGATTTAATTTGAGAGAACCACAATTAAAAAATGTTATTGATTAGATAGTTAGGGATACATGAGGTTCCCTTATTATGCAATATCATTCTTGAAAAGAATTATCCAAGGATCCAACTAATATAGAATCAATTATTTATGGGTATTTACACAATATTTTTTCATAGGTGAGATGTTTTCTTTGCGTGGTGGGGTAATATAAACAATTTTTGGCAGAATTATCAAATTGGTTTTCCCCTTTAACCCCCATAATGTGGAATTCAAAACCTTATACCTGGTCTGAGTAGTGTCATATTTCAATTGAGCTGTTGAGTTAGAGGCTAACGAGTGATCTGGTGTTTAGAATACCATAGGAATGCATTGAGTTCACAGTGTATTGTGATTCCGCAAGTGATTGGCTTGGTTGTATGTTGATGCAGTTGCTGAAAGTTATCAAATGTCGGTTCAGGAAGTTGATACCCCATAGGAATAACTATATCACTCATGAAACAATGATATAAGTGGTAGGATTTTAAAGGAGTATGTATGTAGAGACCTGAAGCTTGAAGTACATAGATATTACATTACTTTTGTGGAATACTTAATACATAACAAAAACAGACACACAAGGACCGTAATAGTTTAGTGACTTTTGAAACATGGAACACAATCTTCTAATCGTGGTGAAAGATCTTCAACATCTCCCATAATGATCTTCCACTTTTTGTTTCCATACCTAAAACATTTCTTTTAATCCTGGGGGAAAATAAAACATAAAAAGGGTGATCTGAAATGCTCAGTAAGGGTAAGCATGGATAAAAAAACAAACCATATAAATTTTAACTTAAAAACATGAACATAATGTTTAAACATCAAAATCTTGATCAAAGACATAAATCATGGAAGTACATAAGGAATAGATCATAACGGAACATAAATCATTATAAAATAGCATGGGAATAAAACATGTAATTTTTGCATCCATTAAGCACATGTAATGATTTCCATAGTAGCCAAGGCATTGCTGCCAAGACAATCTTAGTGGAAAAAGTCCCATTCTGAATCGAGTTCACTCCTCGTTTTAGTCCTCTAACACTGAACCAGATTAACTTACCATTCCAGCCATGTCTATCTCATGAGATATAAAATCTTTACCCAATGAATTGGAGGTAGATATAGGTCCCACCCATCTCATAATGAAATCATTCTTACTTGTGCCACAAAATAAACTTAAAAAATTCACCATAACCCAAAGAATAAAATGGGTTTCATAAACATCAGCCCATCATCTAATAATCCATATAAAAGAAATGGAAATTTCATCTTAAGAAAAGTGAAACCATTTAAATCATAGATACATTAATTTTGAAACATACACATATTAAATAATGTCATCATAGATGGAAAATGGTTTTGATAAAACATTTGAAATGAATTCTTGAGGAAAATATCCTTTCTTCTTCAAAATCTATTTCATTTCACAAAATGTCATGCAATTTTAAAAGAAGGATATTTTGTTGAAAATAGTCATGAAATATTTTGGAGGAAGCTTCATGAAAATAAGGCTTTATAAAACCGTGAAATTCCTTTCATCTCGTACATGTTAAAAAAACATTCTTCTCGTACTTTTGTCGGAAAAGTCAAAAAGTACCTTGTAGGGTAAATAAAAGAAATATTCCTTTCATACCATGGGGTAAAATTAAAATGGGTAAAAAGTACTTTAAACATACATGAATACACTTTTATAAAACATGGACATGGATGATAGAAATAACCACAGTAAATACTTACGAATAAGCAATCTTTGATTAAAATGAGATTTGCATAATTATCCCTTACCTTAGTTCCGATATGCTTCGTACGTATCTGAACCTCCTTTATAATGAATTAAATAATGTCATTGACTTGTTATAGAATCATATTCATTGTTATGATATCATATGTGGTTCACTTATGACTTTATATTACCCGTTCTTTTGTATATTCCATGTTAAAGAGCGTTTTGGGTAAAATCGTTTCATTTGTCATCCGTTTTTTGACTTGTAATTATTCATATGATTACTTAGATCATGATTGCTTAATTACAGAATATAAAACATTATTTATATATAATATATATTCAGAATATACATATATATAATATATCGATAAATGGAATGAAATACACCGTTCATGGAGACGGTAGGCCGTACGTACGCATGAACAATGTTTTAATTTCCTTATTGAATTGAATGGAATTAAGTAGATGAAATAAATATATATATACATAAATCCAGTAGCATTATTATTTCATATATTTCATGATTAATTATTATATATACCTTATAATCAATCTTGAATGGTTATCATGGAGAGTGAATCTCATCGCGTCGTGGAGATAGTATTCTGTACGTACGCACGAGTGATGATATCATTCCCATGATCGTGGAATTGTATTAAAGTGTATGTATAATATTAAAGAATCAATATCAATTTAAAATAATCATATATATTCATTACTTTAACCATTTTACCCATCCATGTAAGGTGGTGGTGGAAAATAGATTACACCACGGCGTGGAGACGGTATTCTGTATGTACGCACGCGCGGTGATTTCATTTTCCATAGGATGGATATATGGTGAAATCGGGTTGTTTCATACATATAATAACATATCAGTATATTATTGATACTGATGTTATTACTTCATAATGAAACAACCTAAGAAGAAGAAGTGGAAGAATAAATAAAGTTGAAAGAATCGGTAACGGACATTACCTCTTCTTTGAAGCGCCTATTTGAGACCTCCTCTTAGGGCACTAAAATTGGTCTTCGAAGAAGACCAGGACCTATAGATTGTTTCTAGGGAAGTTTAGAAGTGAATTTTGCATGGTTTTTCCGAGCATGAAGGCTCAAATTGGTGTGAGAAAGAGAGGGAGGAGGTGCCCTTTTATAAGGGAGGAGAGGGTCACCTTAGGAAAAACTAAAAATATTATTTTATTATAAAGTCATATTCGGTTTTTAATAGCTTCTAATTGAGTTATTTAGAAGATAAGGTGGGTATGGATCTAAATCCTATTATCCAATAGAATTTAGACAAGTTTAGGTTTCTATTTTAACCTTATATTTTAGATTTAACTTAAAGTTAAATAATATTTCTTTTACCGTGTCTTCTTGTTTTCTTACACTATAAGGTTAATAAACTTACTATAATAAGACAAAAGAACCCCAAGTTGTTTAGTATTAATATATATAACATTATCTAATTTATTTGTCCGATCCTTATATTTTTATGAATAAAATAACAATTAATAATACAATATTTGTTTTAAAAACAATTTGATGTCAATTGTGAAACTATTTGGTAATTGATGTTTTTGAAAATCAAAACAGAATGATTAGTTCAAAAAAATTTAATTAAATAAATAATTACATGTCATATTAACCTAGAAAATTAGTGTAATTCATAAAAAGTCTCAAATTACATTTATTTGGGTATTTATAACATCAATAATTTCAATATTTCATTAATAAGATAATTACTGCATCATCATTGTGTCATAAATAAATTAAACTATTTTAAGTATAAAAATTACAAATAAAATAATTTTATGTAGTAAATAATTTTATCTTTCTAGTTAATATATATATTAGAATTTATCTTATGTATAACCCTATATTAAAAATGATTTGGTTATTAAACATTGATTTTAACTATTTTAACCCATCTTTAAATAAATTAATAATAAATGTCCTAATCTAATCCAAGTGGGCCTAAATGGTCATATTTTATTCCTAAGGTTGTTTTGGGATGAATTACACTTATCAAATAGAATTAGAACATGTTTTATGGTAATAATAATATCATTTTTACCCTTAATTACCCTATTTACTTTTAACTGTGGTTAAAAAAAAGTAAAAAGTTACTATTCACCAAAAATTATTTTCAACTCATTGAACCAAATTTTAGTCCTTGATATTAACCATGTCTCTTGTATTTTTGAAATTTCACTCACAGGAGCTGTAAAATTAAGTTTTATGAAAAATTCATTTTTTTAACTACCACTTACTGGTTTCACTATTCATAAAAAAAATGAATGTTTCTAAAAAATTAACAAATATTAGGACTAATCTATTTTTGATATTATGAATTAGAAAATTATTTCTATTTTACCAAATTCAAAACATATCATTTACATTAAATAATTTAAAAATTAATTCCCGTCGTCAAAACAAATAGCGTGTTTTTAAGAGATAATAACTATCAAAAGATTGACACTTGTTTTTGTCTGGTTTAAATGTGAAATTACATCCAATGTCCAACATTGTATTAAATTGTAAAAATATATTCTAAATATACTTTAAAACCACTCAAATTAATAATTTATCACTATTAATTTTTTCGATTAAAAAGTTGTTTTTAATTAAAATTTAGTAATTTTCACTATTCATCAGAATATGAAAGTTATCCGAAAAGTACCAAAATTTCACCCTAAGCTAATTTCGATATTACGAATCCAAAAATGAAGTCCATTTTGAAAGATAAAATTTATAAAATTTCAAAAAAGTTGGTATTATTATTCATAACTGCTAGTTTATAATAATATTATAATAATATCTCGTTTAGTGAAACTGGGTATTGCATGCTACCCACGCTATCGAGGAAGGTCTTTATTGCGTGTAATATAAGCCAAGTCAGAGATGCATGTTGTGCAAACTCCTTTTGGTGTAGCATACAACACAAGACATTAATGAAATTTAAAAGAATATTTTTCATAAAATTTCGGAGTGTTACATTCTACCCCCCTTAAAATGAATTTCTCCCTCGAAATTCGTTGGGGTTATAAATGGTTTAATACTTGAATGTTTCTTTAATAGAAACCCACATCGTAAAATGGAATACCAAAACTTGGCTTTAAAAACTAAAGTATGAAATGTAATGGTTACCCAAAGTAACTCATCACTGGGTTTTCACGTAGGAGAACATAGGTGAAAATATGGATATGGAAGAAAAATATAACCATAAAGTTTTGATGGAGAGTGGTAGAGAACACGGCTATGAAAAAGAAAACAATCACAAAGCCATAAATTTGTGATGATCTAGGGTACCATCTGATTCATCGTATATAAGGGCACTAGGACATCACTTTTGGTTTTCAAGATCATTTCCCTAAAGTTGAAGAATTTGATTTAGAATAAATACTTAATTTATTTTGGTAAAATCTTACTATTGTTCATGACTTGAACAATTTACACTTCATCTCTTAAAGAAATGAAGTTTAATTTGTTATTCGTGATGTTTTAGCAGATCATGTGATAGATTGACAGGACATTACATCTATCACAAACAAAAGGTTAGAAAAAGTTATTAAATATACATAAGTCGATCTATTGTGAGATTAATCATATATGGTTCCTAAAATGGACTTATACATCATATATCATACTTCATAATATAATAAAACTAGTTTCTACTAAACAAGTACTTCATGTAGGCCAGTGGTAGGCGATAAAGGCTAGTCGCACTTCGGTTGTGGGTTCAATTCCCACAGCCTTGTCCGACACGATGGGTTGTCGCCCGTCCTGCAGGTTGTCCTTTTTATAAAACTACAATACTATAACATCCCATCAATAATATCGAAGAAGTTTCTATCCTTAAACAATACTAACTTATGTCCAACATAATCCATTCCATTCTTTATCTAAAATACTTTGGTCAAATATCATAGTATAAAGAAAACGATTACTTGAAATGTCATCAACCAACCATCATTTATCCCCCATATATCTTGTTGGTTACATTCAAATCATGTGAATACCTTAATCATGTATTCTCTTGAAAAATGAATACCCATTAAACCTTAGTCAAAACATGAAAGTTGTCAAAAGTTAACTCTTTCCACATACCAAAATCCAAAAAATCTATATACTAAAACCATGATATAACCTTCTCCTTATATCAGTCATGAGATCATTAATACTATCAAACATTTAATTTTCTCATTATCCTTTCATTATGCGCATATCATCTACTTTCCAAAAATATCTGAATAACCTTTCATGGTTTCTGGTACCATTCATCATACACTTTCAAAACATAGGAAAGACAATAGTGTAACAATCCTTAGATGTCTCTTTATTCCATAGTTCCATGATATTACTTATACAACATTAAACTTGATAAACATGTAATCATTCCACTACCTTCTTATAACATTAACCGAGATTCAACAATTCTTTCATCTCACATATCATTTGTAGTCTCTTCATCATCATCAACATAAATACTACCCATACGACCGTACTGATTCTCTTCATTAGACTTTCCCATAGGGAATTGGTTTGCATAATGCCTGTACATTCCACATTTAAAACATTTAACCATTGTTGATGTCATAGAAATACCATTATCCTCATCCGTGGTGTTAACTGAACCTTTTCCTTTGCACTTACTGGCATTGTGTCCTTCTTTTCCACACCCAAAGCATCTTCCAGTTCCTTTGAAACAATCTCCCAGATGCCTCTTCCAACATGATTTACATGAGGTAAATTGAACTTTCTTTCCTCTATGATCATCATGAAATTCCATATTTCTCTTATTATTTGAGTCGATAAACTTACCAATGTTGAGATTATTGATCATATTATGAGATTGCTGATTAGGCATAAAAACGATGTTTGGACTTCCAAATCTCGTTTCATTTGGTTTCTCATGAAAAATATCATTCCATTGTCCATCATATCCTCCATTATCGGGAATCATCCTGTTTCCAACCATTTTCTAAAACCCAAAAAGAATAGTGTGAGAGGAAAATACCATGTAAGGGAAAAAAACATAATAAAGGGGGAGTACCCTTAATATCTAACATCTTAGGTTAAATTCTAAGATCGTTACCGTAGTTCTAGGACTATATCCTATACATATACTTATCCTAAGGGACATCCCTAGACATACCTTAGAAATATCTCTAGGGATCTCACTAACGTTTTTGTATCCTAGAATCTAAAGGTTGACTAAAACTTTCCTCTGATACCAAATGTAGAGACCCAAAGCTTGACTTACATAGATATTACATTACTTTTGCAGAATACATAATACATAACAAAAACAGACACACAAGGACCGTAATAGTTTAGTGTCTTTGGAAACTTGGAACGTAATATTCTAATTGTGGTGAAAGATCTTCAACATATCCCATAAATATCTTCCACTTTTTGTTTCCTTACCTAAAACCTTTCTTTTAATCCTGGGGAAAAAGAAAACCTAAAAAGGGTGAGCTGAAATTATCAATAAGGGTAAGCATGGATAAAAAGAAACATACCATATACATTTGAACTTAAAAACATGGAAATAATGTTTAAACATCAAAATCTTGAGAAAAGACATAAATCATGGAAGTACATAAGGAATATATCATAATGGAACATAAATCATTATAAAATATCATGGGAATAAAACATGTAATTGTGGCATCCATTAAGCACATGTAATGATTTCCATAGTAGCCAAGGCATTGCTGCCAAGACCATCTTAGTGGACAAAGTCCCATTTTGAATCGAGTTCACTCCTCGTTTCAGTCCTGTAACATTGAACCGGATTAACTTACCATTCCATCCATGTCTATCTCATGAGATATAAAATCTTTACCCAATAAATTGGAGGGATATATAGGTCCCAGCAATCTCATAATGAAATCATTCTTACTTGTGCCACAAAATAAACTTAAAATATTCACAATAACCCAAAGAATAAAATGGGTTTCATAAACATCATCCCATCATCTCATAATCCATATAAAAGAAATGGAAATTTCATCATAAGAAGAGTGAAACCATTTAAATCATAGAGACATTAAAATTTAAACATACACATATTAAATAATGTCATCTTAGATGGAAAATGGTTTTGATAAAACATTTGAAATGAATTCTTGAGGAAAATATCCTTTCTTCTTCAAAATCAATTTCATTTCAAAAAAAGTCATGAAATTTTAAAAGAAGGATATTTTGTGAAAACAGTCCTGAAATATTTTTGAGGAAGCTTCATGAAAATAAGGCTTTATAAAACTATAAAAATCCTTTCATGTCGTATATGTTAAAAAAACATCCTTCTCGTAATTTTGATGGAAAAGTCAAAAAGTACCTTGTAGGGTAAATAAAAGAAAGATTCCTTCCATACCATGGGGTAAAAGTAAAATGGGTAAAAAGGAATTTAAAAGTACATTAATAAACTTTTATAAAACATGGACATGGATGATAGCAATAACCCCAGTAAATACTTATGAATAAGCAATCTTGGATAAAAATGAGATTTGCAAAATTATCCCTTACCTTAGATCCGATATGCTTCGTACGTATATGAACCTCCTGTATAATGATTTAAATAATGTCATTTACTTATTAAATAATCATATTCATTGTTATGATATCATATATGGTTCACTTATGACTTTATATTACCCGTTCTTTTGTAAATTCCATGTTAAAGAGCGTTTTGGGTAAAATCGTTTCATTTGTCGTCCGGGTTTTGACTTGTAATTATTCATATGATTAGATAGATCATGATTACTTAATTCCAGAATATAAGACATGATTTATATATAATATATATTCAGAATATACATATATATAATAGATCGATAAATGGAAATAAATACGACGTTCATGGAGACGGTAGGATGTACGCACGCATGAACGCTGTTTTCATTTCCGTATTGAATTGAATGGAATTAAGTAGAATACATAAATATATATATACATAAATCCAGTAGCATTATTATGTCATATATTTCATGATTACTTATTTTATATTCTTTATAATCATTCTTGAATGGTTATCATGGAGAGTGAATCTCATCGCGTCGTGGAGACGGTATTCCGTACGTACGCACGAGCGATGATATCAATCCCATGATGGTGGAATTGTATTAAAGTGTATGTATAATATTACAGAATAAATATCACTTTACAATAATGATATATATTCATTAATTTCACCATTATACCCATCCATGTAAGGTGGTGGTGGAAAATAGATTACACCACGGCGTGGAGACGGTATTCCGTACGTACGCACGCGCGGTGATTTCGTTTTCCATAGGATTGATAGATGGTGAAATAGGGTTGTTTCATACTTATGATAATATATTCGTATTTGAGTGATACTTATATTATTACTTCATAATGAAACAACCTATGAAGAAGAAGTGGAAGAAGAAATAAAGTTGAAAGAATCGGTAACGGACATTACCTCTTCTTTAAAGTGCCTCTTTGAGAACTCCTCTTAGGGCACTAAAATTGGTCTTTGAAGAAGACCAGGACCTCTAGGATGTTTCTTGAGAAGTGTAGAAGAGAATTTGGTAGGGGGTGTCCGAGAATGAAGGCTCAAATTGGTGTGAGGAAGAGAGGGAAGAGGTTCCCCTTTATAAGGGAGGAGAGGGGCACCATCGAAAAAACTAAACATATTATTTTATTATAAAGTCATATTTGGTTTTTAATAGCTCCAAATTGAGTTATTTATAAGCTAAGGTGGGGATGGGTCTAAATACTATCATCAAATAAAATTTAGACAAGTTTAGGTTTCTATTTTAATTTTATCATTTAGATTTAACTTTATGTTAAATAATTTTTCTTTTACCATGCCTTCTTGTTTTCATACACTATAAGGTTAATAAAATTAATATAACAAGCCAAACGAACCCCAAGTTGTTTATTATTAATATATATAACCTTATATAAGTCATTTGGCCGAACCATATATTTTTATGAATAAAATATCAATTAATAATATAATATTTGTTTTAAAAACTATTTGATGTCAATTTTGACACTATTTGGTAATTGATGTATTTGAAAATCATAACAGAATGATTAGTTCAAAAAAAGTTAACTAAATCAATAATAACATGTCATATTAACCTAGAAAATTAGTTTAATTCACAAAAAGTCTCAAATTACATTTATTTGGGTATTTATAACATCAATTATGTCAATATTTCATTAATAAGATAATTATTACATCATCATTGTGTCATAAATAAATTAAATTATTTTAAGTCGAAAAATTAAAAATAAAATATCATTATGTAGGAAATAGTTTTATTTTTCTAATGAATATTTATAGTCGAATTTATGTTATGTATAACCCTATATTAAAAATGATTTAGTTATTTTACATTGATTTTAACTATTTTAACCCTTCTTTAAATAAATTATTAATAAATGTCTTAATCTAATCCAAGTGGGCCTAAATGGTCATATTTTATTCCTATGTTTTTTTGGCCGAATTAAACTTATCCAATAGAATTAGGACATGTTTTAGGGTAATAATAATATCATTTTTACCCTTAATTACCCTATTTACTTTTAACCGTGGTAAAAAAAAGTAAAAAGTTACTATTCACCAAAATAAATTCACCTCATTGAACAACATTTTAGTCCTTGATATTTACCGTGTCTCTCAGATTTTCTAAATTCCACTCACAAGAGCGGTAAAATTACGTTTTATGAAAAATTCAGTTTTTTAACTACCACTTAGTGGTTTCACTATTCATCAAAAAAATGACAATTTCCAGAAAAATGCCAAAAATTATTCCTCAGCTATATTTGATATTATGAATTCAAAAATGATGTCTATTTTACCAAGTTCAAAACATATCAGGTACATTAATTAATTTAAAAATTAATTCCCATCGTCAAAACAAATAGCGTGTTTTTAAGAGATAATAACTATCAAAAGATTGACACTTGTTTATGTCTGGTTTAAATGTGAAATTACATCCAATGACCAAAATTGTATTAAATTTTAAAAATATATTCTAAATATACTTTAAAACCACTCAAATTAATAATTTATCACTATTAATTATTTCGATTAAAAAAACTGTTTTTAATTAAAATTTAGTAATTTTCACTATTCATCAGAATATGAAAGTTATCCGAAAAGTACCAAAATTTCACCCTAAGATAATTTCGATATTCCAAATCCAAAAAATGAAGTCCATTTTGAAAGATAAAATTTATAATATTTCAAAAAGTGGGTATTACTATTCATACCGGCTAGTTTATAATAATATTATAATAATATCTCATTTAATAAAACCCGGTATTGCATGCTACCCACGCTATCGAGGAATGTCTTTATTGCGTGTAATATAAGCCAAGTCAGGGATGCGTGTAGTGGAATCTCCTTTTGGTGTAGCGTACAACACAAGACATTAATGAAATTAAAAAAGAATATTTTTCATAAAATCTCGGAGTGTTACATTCTACCCCCCTTAAAATGAATTTCTCCCTCGAAATTCGGCGGGGTTATAAATGGTTTACTACTCGAAAGTTTCTTTAATAGAAACCCACATCGTAAAAAGGAATACCAAAACATGGCTTTAAAAACTAAAGTATGAAATGTAACGGTTACCCAAATTAACTCATCACTAGGTTTTCATGTAGGAGAACATAGGTGAAAATATGGATATAGAAGAAAAATCTAACCATCAAGTTCTGATGGAGAGTGGTAGAGAACATGGATATGAAAAAGACAACAATCACAAATCCATAAATTTTTTATGATCTCGGGTACCATCTGATTCATCGGATATAAGGGCACTATGACAACAATTTTGGTTTTCAAGATCATTCCCCTAAAGTTGAAGAATTTGATATAGAATAAATACTTACTTTATTTTGGTACAATCTTACTATTTTTCGTGCCTTGAACAATTTCCACTTCATCTCTTAAATAAATGATGTTGAATTTGTTATATGTGAAGTGTTAGCAGATCATGTGATAGATTGACGGGTCATTCCATCTATCTGAAACAAAAGGTTAGCAAAAGTTATTAAATATACATAAGTTGATCTATAGTGAGATTAATCATATATGTTTCCTAAAATGGACTTATACTTCATATATCATACTTCTTAATATAATGAAACTAGTTTCTACTAAACAAGGACTTCCTGTAGGCCCGTGGTAGGCGATAAAGGCCAGTCGCACTTCGGTTGTGGGTTCGATTCCCACGGCCTTGTCCAACGCGATGGGTTGTCGCCCATCCTGCAGGTTGTCCTTTTTCTAAAACTACATTACTATAAAATCCCATCAATAATATAGAAAAAAGTTCTATCCTTAAGCAATAATAACTTATATCCAACATAATCCATTCCAATCTTTATATAAAATACTTCGGTCCAAGCTCATTGTATAAAGAAAACGATTACTTGAAACGTCATCAACCAACCATCATTTATCCACCATATATCTTGTTGGTCACATTCCAATCATGTGAATACGTTAATCATGTATTCTCTTGAAAAATGAATACCCCTTAAAACTTAGTCAAAACATGAAAGCTGTCAAAAGTTAACTCTTTCCACATACCAAAATCCAAAAAATCTATATACTAAAACCATGATATAACCTTTTCATTATATCAGTAATGAGCTCATGAATACTATAAAACATTTAATTTTCTCTTTATCCCTTCATTATGCTCATATCATCTACTTTCCAAAAATACCTAAATAAACATTCATGGTTACTTGTACCACTCATCATACACTTTCAAAACTTAGGAAAGGCAACATTGTAACAATCCTTAGATGTCTCTTTATTCTATAGTACCATGAGATTACTTATACAACATTACACTTGATAAACATGTAATCATTCCACTACCTTATTAAACCATTGACCGAGCTTCAACGATTCTTTCATCTCACATATCATTTGTAGTCTCTTCATCATCATCAACATAAATACTACCCATACGACTATACTGATTCACTTCATGAGTCTTTTCCTTAGGGTATTGGATTGCATAATGCCCGTACATTCCACATTTAAAACATTTAACCATTGTTGATGTCGTAGCAATACCATTATCTTCATCCATGGTGTTAACTGAACCATTTCCTTTGCACTTACTGGCTTTGTGTCCTTCTTTTCCACACCCAAATCATCTTCCAGTTCATTTGAAACAATCTCCCTGATGCCTCTTTCCACATGATTTACATGAGGTAAATTGAACTTTATTTCCTCTATGATCATCATGAAACTCCATCTTTCTCTTATTATCTAAGTCAGGAAACTTACCAATGTTGAGATTATTGATCATATTATGAGACTGCTGATTAGGTATAATAACGATGTTTGGACTTCCAAATCCCGTTTCATTTGGTTGCTAACGAAGAATATCATTCCATTGTCCATCATATCCTCCATTATCGTGAATCTTCCCCTTTCCAACCATTTTCTAAAACCCAAAAAGAATAGGGTGAGAGACAAATACCATGCTAGGGAGAACAACATAATAAAGGGGGAGTACATTCAATATCTAACATCTTAGGTTAAATTCTAAGATCGTTACCGTAGTTCTAGGACTATATCCTATACGTATACTTATCCTAAAGGACATCCCTAGACATACCTTAGAAATATCTCTTGGGATCTCACTAACGTTTTTGCATCCTAGTTTCCAAAGTTTGACTAAACCTTTCCTCTGATACCAACTGTAGAGAACCGAAGCTTGACATACATAGATATTACATTAATTTTGTGGAATACTTAATACATAACAAAAACAGACACACAAGGACCGTAATAGTTTAGTGTCTATGGAAACTTGGAACGTAATCTTCTAATCGTGGTGAAAGATCTTCAACATCTCCCATAACGATCTTCCACTTTTTGTTTCCTTACCTAAAACCGTTCTTTTAATCTGGGGGAAAATAAAACATAAAAAGGGTGAGATATAATGTTCAGTAAGTGTAAGCATGGATAAAAAAACATACCATATAAATGTGAACTAAAAATCATGAACATAATTTTTAAACATCAAAATCTTGAGAAAAGACATAAATCATGGAAGTACATAAAGAATAGATCATAATGGAACATAAATCATTCTAAAATAGCATGGGAATAAAACATGTAATTGTGGCATCCACTAATCACATGTAATGATTTCCATAGTAGCTAAGGCATTGCTGCCAAGACCATCTTAGTGGACAAAGTCCCATTCTGAATCGAGTTCACTCCACGTTTCAGTCCTGTAACACTGAACTGGATTAACTTACCATTCCAGCCATGTCTATCTCATGAGATATAAAATCTTTACCCAATTCATTGGAGGGAGATATAGGTTCCACCCATCTCCTAATGAAATCATTCTTACTTGTGCCACAAAATAAACTTAAAACATTCACCATAACACAAATAATAAAATGGGTTTCTTAAACATCATCCCATCATATCATAATCCATATAAAAGAAATGGACATTTCATCATAAGAAAAGTGAAACCATTTAAATCATAGAGACATTAAACTTGAAACATACACACTACAAAAAAAAATTAGAGAGTGAAGTTACATATTGTTATTGAGTCAATGATAGATCCTCTAATCCTACTAATTAATAAGTATGTGTAGGAAACAATTGTTTAATATAATAAATTCTAATTATTTCCATATCAATCACATACTTTTATTTATTATAGTAGAATTAGATTCCTTAATTCTTTATATGACTCTCTTTTCAAATGATTTTATATCACCTAGAGTGAAAGTCACTGTATCTACTCGAAAACGTCTAGATATGTAATAATGTTGATCAATAATTCTAAATATTCAACTGAATAAAACTATATAATTATTATTCAGAATATGGAGACCAATTGTTGGAAATGTTATTGATTTTCACTTGCATATTCTTGTTGTCATAGAAATAGTCAACAAATACCAATGTGTATGAAAATAATAAATAATCCTAAAATACTGAATATTGTTGCTCTCCCATAATAATTATTCTCTCAGTAGGAAAATAACACTTGAACTGAGACATCATACCAATGGATCAATATTCCATATGACTTGGAACCACTAGATAAATCCAATTTATCATTGTAAACTCATTAGTTTCACATTATTATATTCATTATATATTCCCAATTCTCCTCAATATGAAAATTCTAGATATATTTCTAAAAAATTATATTTTTATGTAACACCAATTATTGAATCTAACATCATATGTTAATTTCAAGAGTATGGATTATTATTGTTACTTGTATCTCCATTACACTTTTGCAACGATACATTTTCAACAAACAGACAAAACCTATAGATTGCATCCCCCTTTAATCATTCACATGTTTTTTATAAATTAGAACCATTTCACCTAATGGGAGATGGGTACCACTATAATCCTCAATTAGTGGATTATGGTCAATATTAATGGGCCAAAACCATTAATATTTTAATACAAAACACTATACATTTTTTCCTCATTCCAAATTCCCAAACAACTTCAACTATTATAGCCTTATAAATAGTCATTATTTACCCATATGCTCAGACCTATTATGATAGGTATATAATATTAGATATATTATTTTAATAATTTCGGGTATAAACACACTATTATATATTTACTTATTTGATTCTCAACAAATAATCCATCTATAATAATTCATTATGTGAGATGGAATCTTTCCACTAGTCATCTCTTATTTCTTCTTACCATATTGTATATATCATTCTCTTTCCTTCATCTCCCTCCATGTGGAATGCAACATGAATTTTTTAAGGAAATCCATATTCATGTTTATTTTATTATTTATTTGAGTCATCTCACCCTTCCATGTTTGGGGTGATTCTGTTTATGAGCATGTATTCTACTTACTCACAATAATAATAAATACTCTCTTTTTCTTCTAGATTAATTCTCAATTTTTCGAAGAGTGATGTTATGAGTGTAATTGATGATGTTATTAGTACACCTATCATTGATATCCTTGTGTTTTTAGGGACCATAAGCCACTTTTACAACTTTTCAAGTTGGATTCCAGTAATGGATTTCTCGTTAAACAACAATGGAGTTAGGGATCACCCATCAAGTTCACATTTCTTCAATGATTTCTTCTAGATGAAATATCTTACCAAATTACTATCATTATAAAATATAAAACATGCCCCATTAAATAAATACCTTTCTTCATCACATCTCTTAAGATCTTTTCATACATCTATATTTCTTCATTCTACATTGATCCCCTAAAATTCTTAACACATACTCAAGCTGTATCCTAATATTCAACAATAGTAGCATTATATGGATACGTTCTTATAAATGACTCTTCATTCAGAATTTTCTATAATCTTAATATTATTCATGGATATAGAAATATTTCTCTATATGTTTTTTGAAATATATTTTAATTCCTAAAAACAATAACATGAAATATGTTTATACATCCCAAAGAAATAAGAGAAATAGTTTTATTTCTACTTGTAAAAGCCTTTAATCCCTAATTCTAGAACCTATGTGATTTCTCAAATATCATGAACGATTAATGACTATCTTCTAAGAATTAATGGGATAAATTTCATCATATACAATAAAAAAATATTCCTAGACTGCATGGACATTGGGTTGTGAAAATCATTTCATGTTTTCCCTCTAAAATAGTATATTTGCCTTTTCATTTCATGATTACCTTCTGACGTACTGTCGAATAATAAATATAAAGTATCATTCATATTGGTATTTCATTTATAATTAGATTTATCAACTAATTTATTGAATTATTTTAGATCTTATACCAATTTTTGAATCTTCATATCCATTGATTCATGTTAATGATCGACTTCTTTGTTAAAATTCTTCCAACTACTCATCTAGTCATTCAATTTATGTGAGAGATTATCCACCATGTCACTTTTATCATATATTTCAAAATATATTGGAGAAATAATGTAATTACAAAACCCATTCATTTAATGTATCATTTAATTCTTATATACTAGTTCGGATAATTTTGTAAAAAGATCATCATATTTTCCTCTAAATTCAAAATTTATTCTTAATTTATAATCATTCCATTATAATCATAAATTTTTGTACTCATTTATCTTTGAAAGAATTTTTCAATCATAGATATAATTCTCCTCTGTCAAATATATTATTTAAATTTTTTATTTTTTACATAAGTTTCATAATATTGGATGTGTATATCCTTTGACTCATTTTCTTCTTTTAATTTATTATATAATTCATAGGTTACATAGAAAACATCACATTTTTTTAATTAAATTAATTCATCATCATTAGTTCTAGAATCATTTTGAATGTATGGTTCATCAATAGTTTCTACAAAATCATTGAATGAGTATATATATTCACTATCATATGCATAAAAAATATCGTTGTGTAAATTATGTGATTTCATCAACTGTATCCTTCTATTTATTAAGAACTCCATAATAAGAAATTCCACAAGAATTATTCATTATTAAGTACTTCCATTTTTCATTGAAATCCAAGATGAGGTAAAATATAATATTCAATTAGATAATTATAAAAATACATTTCAAGAGAAAAAATCACACACACAAAACCTACCATATGGCAGCAATTTTTATGAATAATAGGGAATAATAGGGGATTAGACGCGCTCATGGGGGGAATTGCTATATAAATTTTCATTTTAAAATTATTCCTACCCCAAGAGATCAAACCTATTTATTATATAGGTCATATAATTTTATATGTATAATTAATTTTGATATTATTATAGAAAACATAATAGAATTATTATTGATAAAATGTAATGTAATAATGAAAACAGGGAAACATATATTTTTACATGGTTCACCCACATTAAGAGATGTCGAAGTAGAATATAATGAAAATGTACCAATGTACAAAATAATCTAAATATCCAATCCAATACATGTTTTGGGGACATATCAATTCAATGACTAGTATTAATACCTTCTATGACTTAGGGACAACTCACTACTTCCCATGTGAAACTCTCTTGATATTTCATTTGATGGACCACTATTGTTGGAAATGATATCCTTCTCCCTATTTCTTTTCCCACTTCCTTATAACGGATTAAAATATAGTTTATTGATATATATGTCCCTTTATTATCAATATTTATTTCCTCCACAATTTTTGGTAAATGATCTATTGATTTTCATTCTTGGATACTCTTTCATTTTTGTAAAACTAATTGATGTATCACATCTAATTTCAAACTTTTGGAAAGATATTATCATTATTAAAGAATCAATAACATTAACATAAATATTTGGATGAATCTATAATGTATTCAAATTATTATTTTCAATATATTGGATGTAATAATTAATAAACTCATCATGTAAGTGTTGTTAAATGATTTTGATCATTTTTATTCATATTCATCTAAATTAAATATGACAATGTTAATTTTAACATAGTAATTCTTGTGTGGGTCACCTTCCACAGCATCATAGATTTTCCTATGTGATTCCCTAGAGAATAACCACTCCTATGAGATCAAGTAATGTAACCCATTACAGAAGATCATGGCGGTCAATCCATGCATGAGACCTTTGAATGAGACCTATTTGTGGGAGATCATATCATGTAACCCCTTTTATGAGAACATTCCATCTAACCCTTTCATTAGATCCTAGAACAATACACCTTGTGCGAGATACTAGAACAATAACCCTTACATGATATCCTGCTGTTATAAACCTTTCATGATATCCTAGCATGGGACCCCTTATGAAGGTCATGTTTAGATCATCCAAATTAAGTGAACTTTTTTCAGATCATGTGGATCAAGATTCCATGTTTAGATTAAATTGATTTTCATTTCATGTTTAGTTAAAATTTATAATGACATATTGTTCAATACATGTGGATCCTTAGATGCTTTTCATATGATGTGGATTGTGATATCTCAATGTGTATTACTTATGTGTTCAACCAGCCAACTCATACTTCACTTCACAAGACATAATTGATAGATCATCTTTTAAAAATTTCTATAGTTTGCACGGATCATATGACTCCAACACAAGACTTCATTTTTCTCATTAAAAACACTAATATGATATCAATCATGAATACTACATCACTTAATGATAAAACCATTAAATAGAATATTCATGAGGTTGATATATTATCAGAAACATCATCACGTATTTCGGATGTTTCATTGGTAATTTAATGGAATCTTTCCACTACTTTTACTCCAAAAATCATGGATACTCATCCATTACACCACATAAGTAATCCAAAGAACACTTTTCAGTGATCGCTTCGTGTGATCTTCTGTTTCCTATCACAAGTACATCATGTGATCAAATCAGTTTCCTTTGAGTGTGTCATGTTATCTCATTATGTGGTAAATTGAAAACAATGTGTGCATCGTGCTATCAATTTTGATATCAAATGGAAATCATGTGTACTTCGCATGTTCCCATAATGAGATAAAATTTAAATTATGTTTTCCCATGATATTTTCATCAGGGTCTTCCTAAAATATCCTTATGATATCCACATATTATAGTGTAAATAAGAAATAAATGAATAGAGGCCCTATAAATTATTCTTACATCCTTAAATCATATTAAAGAAATTAAAGGGTTGGTGGTGAAGTTATATCAACATATAAAATGATAATCTAATATGATAAACCATGAAAAACATGATATCTGACCTATAGAAGATGATAACACAATAAATAGTGAATGTAGCTGAAGAAGAATAATAATAAAAGATGAATGATCTCATAATCATATCTCAAAAAAACTATTAATTCCCATAGAAGTGAAGATAATAAGTATTGAATGATCACACAATACAAAATAAGAGCTTCCATCTAATCAAGAGACTAATGTACCAAAAGGATGATCCTAGAAGAGAAAAACATACCTTCCAATTCCTCGGATGGGCCCTGGGTTCATGGAAAATAGGAGAAACCCAAATGGGGTTGGGATGCTCTATGTTTGTAGAAAATGAGAGCCACTGAAATATATTGATTCAAGTTAGGAATTCTGAATTTATAACTTGATCCCATGGTGGGGTTGTATGGTGATTAAGGTGTCACCATCGATTAAAAAACCAAAAATTACAATTTCCCATCTTGAATAAAATTCATATCTGAAAATTTATTCATCCAATGTACAATGTTTTCCTTGCTTCTTCCCACGCTTCATTCATGTCATGAATATACCATTCATGGATTGAATGGTATCATATAGAATGTTCCGAAAATGGTTCCATGGTAAAACACATATATTTAATCCAATATTCCATAAACCCAATGAAAAATCCCTTAAATTAGAAAACAAAGTGTACCTTAAATAGTATGTTACATCATAAAAATATCATGTCAAAATCATCATAATTGTCATGCAATTTCATTATTCTATGAAATCATGAATTAGACTCAAACATTATAATATTGTATAAAATATCATAAATTAACATATCACATCACAATCCACGATCTAATATTCAATTATACATTCAATTAGAACACCCAACATTTTTGACACCACATCACTATGCGAGTACCCTCTTCATAGAACAACAATTAGTGGTACAGTTTGACTTCAACCCATGATACACACTTCCTAAAATTATTAATATTACAAAACTATATTATGGAATTGACTTATTCAACCATGGTATAACACTCCATCCTTTTTTGATCAACATTATTACATATGTAACATTCATTATGACATGTCAAAGCACCTTGTGATTCAATATATAAATAAATACTGTTATATGAAAAAATTTCTCTGATGAATGACATTTTAAGAATTATTTATTCAAGAAAAAATGACTCTTACATGTCTAGAGAGTCACATACAAAAAATTAATTTTGTGATCCTTATGGTTTAAAATTTGACTCCATGGTATGGAATAAATTATTGTCATATGGTTGTTTTCATCCAGGACATAAGATATTAAATATTTCTCCAAACTTCTTCAAATTAAACTTTATAAATTATTTATATATTACACATGTCTTATAATGTGTTTAATCTAACATTTATGAAATAAACCGAAAAATAGATCACTTTTTTTGATAATGTATACTTTTCACACATTTTATGATACCAAAAATTATAATCCCCACATGTTAAGTTATTATACATAATAACTCTAAAATAAAACACAACTATAAAACCCCAAGGATCATAGACTCTACATATTAGCTATATATAAATATAATTTTTCTATAAAACATGAATTTTATCCATGAAATAATATACCCATGGTTCCTCATTACAAATTTCACTATATAGGATATCCTAGAAAAGTTAGAAAATAATTGAATGGGTTCAGCTAAATAGGTGAGTAAGAGGGAAAACATGTGATATACCAATTGTAGAAACATAAGTTATCATAATGATTTTCATAGTAAAATGATCATAAAAATATAATATAGGAATGAGAACAAAAACAATGTATCTTACAATAGTAGAAAGGAATAATTTTGAGTTAAATATGATCTTTATAATCATAACCATTAATAATAACAATGAATTATATATTCGTATAATAATCTATAATAGAAAACCATATGATATCATAAACATATATTCAGGATAACTATAAAAACCAATATATCATAATGGATTGGTTTCACTCTCATGTCCCAAAAACATTATAGATATTGTTTAATCTCTAGTAACATAAAAATTGTGGATTTAGTTCACATTGGAGTCCCAAAACATTTATTAATCTGGTTCACTCCCATGTCCCATAATAATTGTGATCTATTGAGAAGTGAAATTTAAAAAAATGAAATATAGTTAAACAAAAATGATTTTCATGTTTCGTAAAAGTAATTTGATGATTAAACTTGAATAAAAAACTAGTTAAAAATAATTTTCATTAGGGGTGGATAATAAAATCATCAATAGAAATATTTTTGATGATTCCAAGACAAATATTACTAGCTAATAAAAATATTAACAATAATGTATAAAATAAAATTTAATGAGATAAGTGAAAAATAATTCAAATGATGATGTGAAATTATAATAAAATTTAAATTGAAATTCATTTCCTTATAGTGAATTTTTATAAATAAAGACATTATAAATAAATGTTCTCAGAAATAAAGTTGAATGAAAATAGAAAATATTTTACACAATGGAGAATAAGGAAAAATTTAATGGAATATTTATAAATACAATAGAAGAAATATGTGATGGAAATAAATTATATGATATAGGAGAGAAAATGGTTACCTTCTCATGATCATATATATGTCAGACTAAATATAATGATACAAGAAAAAAATTAAAAAAATTAAATGGTATAGCATTTATATACATAAAATGATATATAGTATAATGAGTATGGATATGGGAGAGAACAAATTCAAACAAAAATAATGTTTCCGAAATGTTCTCCTATATTTACTCCTGACATTCTTAAAAGCTCTATAACTCCATGTGTATTCAACTTAGACATATTAATTATCTATTTCTATAAGAAATTTATTTTTATTACCCTAGATATTATTCTACTATATTTTTCAAACTTATAGTTTAATTTTTATTTATTTTCCATTAATATTTTCTCAATGTTATTTCTATTTTATTTCAATGGATCTTTAATGAAAAAATGATATTTTTTGGGTGGAAAGAAGGTGGTTATTCAGATCGTATTTTAGGGAAACCATACACCACACCTGTTAAATATTTATGGACAAAAAACTAGAGCTATCATAAACACAGGGAGGGACACAATCATATACCCTACTCAGTAAACTATACATTCATCCAATTCCCATAGAAAGAGTATAATCATGGTCAGTGCATGTCCTGTAAGACTATAAAAAAAATCCTTAAGGCCTTTGATATTCTAAAAAAGTTAATTTTCTTTTTTCATATACCCAATTTTAGCCGTCTAACACCTCTATGTTTCATTATTCAGCACCCAAAACACTAGGCTTGCCTTTTTCTCTCAACACTTTGATTTTTTATCAAATCCTTTATTGATTCAGGAATGGTTCCTTGAGATTTAATTAATTATGTCCCTCCTCTCTTATCCTCTTAGACTATTATCCAATTCATCATGGGATTCCTCTTCATTACTGTCCAATGGGACCTATAATAATCTATTTCTCTAATGTTTGGATTAGTTTTCTATGTTTTTTTTTACTTTTTTCTTATGTAGTATCCATTATTTTTTTAACATGGGATTTATATTCTGATTGATGGTGACTTCAAATGAAAAGAAAGATGGTTCCATTTCTATCCATTTTTTATGATTCAATAATGATCTAATAGTTTTATTGATTTATTTTAAATTTATTATTATGTGTAGATGGGTTGTTTCTGATGTGTTTATCTTTGTAAAGATTTTTAATGGAAAACCCTCATGGAAATGGTATGATATTTCCTTGGATGTCTGTGTTTCTAAAAAAAGTGTTTCTAATGGTTTAATAAATAAGTAGAGTACATGTGATCCTTATGTACCTTGGTGGGAAGACCTGGACACGTACTCTAGTCATGACCAAACCAATATAATAGTTTACAATAAGACACTAACAAAAAAACTAATGAAAGGTGTTGGATCAAATCATAACGAGATGATCCTTATTGTACATGATGGTTCATTTGGTGTATGAGTTTCCTCAATCCGAGCTAACCCTGGCTTTTTACGGTCAGACCATGGTTCATTTTCTATGTATTACCTAATTCCATTTATTCATCAATATTCGTTCTATCATAGAATGTAATAGAATATTTTATAAATTAAATATTTTTATTATATCAATCTATCTAATTTATTTGTATCATTTTTACAATTAATTGGACAAATGGTGGGATAATAATTGTAATCTGATGTCATAAGATATATATAATCATTGGGTATATATAGACATCATTTTTTCTAACATAGTAAAATTCTAGGCCTTCTTTGGAGGAGGTAGTTGATTTTATAGTTAGAAGTCATTTTGGAAGGTGTTGGTTGTGGTGGAATGGTTTGTACTGAACTCCATTTAATGAGGTAGTTTTTGTTTGTTTAGTTGGTTCCCTGCAGTTTTTTTATTTTGGTTCATTGATACAAATTTAAATTTCAATATAACATATACGTTATGTTTCATTCATTTGGAAATATTTTTAGGGTTTTTGGATATATCGTTATGATATTTTTATATTGATGTTGTTTTTTTGTTCTCATTGTAAACTATTTTATAATAGTGTTATATCACACACAACCACTAGTTTGTATCCCATGGGGATTGAGAATCCCCTGCGGGCTATTTCCCGAGATGGGTCAGGTGCTGGATTATTGGAAACCTGAACTAGTCTATGAAAAAATATTATTATATCATGTCACCATTATTTTATTTTATATTATTTATAATGCATGATTAGATCATATATATGAAAATCAAAGACAATGGTTTTAGTCACAATCGTGGTCTCTCGCCAACAATCCTTCTGAAAAATAATGGGTCACCATGGGATGTTAGGATTCTATTTAACTACCATTTATGATGTGATGTATTGGATGTCGATAGGGAATTTGAATTGTAGTAGGCTTGAGTGGGTTAAAATAATACTGGTTATTTTGATGGTTTGATTTTAAATTTTTTTAGATGTTTTATATAATATTTATTTGACTCTTTGTAGGTGTTGTATTGATAGATTCTTTTAAGTGTATTTGTGACTCTTGTAGTATTTTTCCCCCGTAGACCTCCTATGAACCCATGAGAAGAGTCCAGAGAAGTTTCACAGTCACTTTTTGATCATAAATTTATGGAGGAAGTGGATTGAGCTATCTGGAATTTGGATCAAGGAGTGGTCTTTGGTCCTACTCAGTAAGAGGAAAGAAATCAGGTCTAGAAAATTACAGATATCATGTGTTCCTTAAGAATAAATAACATTTATTCTGAAGAACATTGAATATCGATGTGGTATAATACATGGTTTATTAATATGATATGATTTTTGAGTTCCAAGAAACTCTTGAGTTTGTTATGGTGAAATATTCTACATTTACTTTAGATATCCCAGTAATAGTTTATTGGGGTCATTGGTTCAAGAAAGTTGAGTATGAGTAGATGGAATGTATGTTCCTCAAAGGTAAGTTCAACAAGAATCAATATCAAGTTAAATTGGAATTAATCCATCCTTGTAAAATCCTAAAATTCCTTCAGGTACAACATTCTGTGTTTGAATATTCAAACTTCTATGCAGAAATAGTCTATTTCCATAGTGAGGTAGTTTCCAAGGAATAGATGAAATCCTAGTGGTTTGAGATGGCATTGTATCAGGACTTTCAGACCAATGCCTTATTATTTAAACTAAAGAAATTTTCTATGATTTATGAATAAGATTTTATGTGTTAGATCAATGAGAATTTTATGGAAGGTTTTCATGTTATTAATCTAGCATTGAGATATAGTTTAGATGGACTATATGATAAGAATATGGAGTTTTGGGAGTAAGGAAGGATGATTCCTGGTGGATTTGGAAACTTTTCTTGACTATTTTTATCATTAGATTTGGGTGGTTGATCATCCATGTTCCATCAATGTGTGAGGACTGGGGACATCTATTATATATGTCTATTTCCACCAAAACACAACCATTAGTTTCAAAACATAAACAAGTTGGAAATATTTTGTTAGATTTGTCCTCCTTCATAGAGTGTTTTAGGTTCTATAGTGCCTATGGAATTTATAGCATATTCTGGTGTGTCCAGGAATATGGGTTCTATTTCTAGTGGGTTGTGGAGGAATGGATGTATATTTCTATGGATAATGTATTATTTTGAATAGCCAAATTTCTATTGTCAAAAACATGTATTGACTAAGATGGATAACCTTTATGGTATGGATTAGGCACTAGTGGAATCAGATGAAGGTCCTACAAAAGTATTGGGAACTATTCTAACTATATCATCTATAGAATTTTCTATATACAGGTGCTTCAAATTGTTTTATTTATTATCTCCTAGAATCTGTAATAAAACATCCGACTGATATTATTTTATATTCAATTGATCTAGTAACACCTCATAGAAAAAAAATAAAGGATTTAGATGTTCCTCTTATGTTTTCATTGTATCTGAGGTTGATATAAAATTATATTTCCTTGTCCAAGAACTTATCCTATTCAACCTGATCCTATGAATGGATTGTACGACATGATTCAAAGATGATATTGATTTTGATCATTAGTGGGAGATGTTCACAACCACTGATGGAAGCACTTGATTTCTTTCAAAGATAATTTGTTCCATGGTTAGGAAGATATGAGAATACAATCCTTGATTTAGGTATCATTTTATGTTAGGTGATCTCTATCATGTTAGAGGATAAAATGATGTATTTTTATAATGAGCTACCTCACATAGTGGATCATATTTTTCTAGTGTTTTTACATGATTTCATAATACTTCATCTAGAATGGGTGGTGGTGTTTACCATCGATTTGGCATCGAGGTCACAATTGATATTTGATCCATCACATATAATATCCCCAACAATGTTGTAGAAAGTATATATATAATGGGATGATTTATAATCCTAACGGTCTATTCACTTGATCATCTCAGCATGGGATACTCTAGTGATTTTATCTAAGTTAGATGATGGATTTATCCTATTATATTTTGACTATTGGAAGAGGATCATGTTCATTTTTTGTAATAAATACCTATTTAATTCTATAAAAAATATATTTGATCAGGTAAATGGGGGTTGTTAGTTCTCTAAGATTTACCTCATTTCTAGGTAACACCATGTTAGATTAAGAGGATATTTTTTTCCAAAAATTATTTTCAAAATAGATACTACATTTTTAGTATTTGGTTATTCCATTTGGGTAGAAAAATTATCTTGTAGTATTTATAGATCTTATTAACATGGTTTTCCATTGATACCTAGATTCTTATATAGTGAAAATTTAGGATGAAATCCGGGTATACTGTTGGATGGTAGATGATGATGGTATGTATGTGAGGATTATTTTGGAAATACTGTGGGATCATTATTTTTGTCCCAATCTATCAAAATTTTGTTTATAGATATGAGATGTTATGTTTCTTTCAATGGTATGTTTGAATGTTAGGTCATACATGAATCATATAAAATTAATTTTATGATTTATGGGAGGGTATGAAGAAGATTTTTGAGGGAAAGCGTTCATAGTATTTGCAGGATACTAGAAGAGAATTTTTAGCTATTTCTCTCATATTTCCTCACTGATAACAACTATTACTCAGAAAAAAATGATTTTATGGATTTTATGAATGCCAGGATTACATTTATGATATTAATAAATAGTTCATAATAGCCCAAAATATTATTTTACACATGGTAGGTATGTAGAACATGGTCTATTGTGATGATTTTGGTATGGGTCTGGGGTGTGTGTTGGGTAAAGGATACCATGTAGTGGAATATTTCTCTACCCAACTATGACCACATGAATGGAATTAACCAAACCATGACCCCAGTTTGGAGGGAGTTATTCATGATCAAAAAAATAGGAATCACTGTATTTTAAGTATAGTTTTATGGTCTATATGGACTATGAAAACATGGGTTCCATTTTATCTTAGAATTATTTTCACATTAGATAATGGCCATGAATTAAGTACCTTTAGGGTTTGACATCGATATAATCTACACTATAAGAGAAAAAAATGTGGTTATTTAGTATTTATGAAATAAAACTTCTTCTTAGTCTGGGATGTAATTCAATTATTAGTGGGATTTGATGGGGATTTTTCATGAATGCACCTAAATGACATAGAGTAGTGTGTTGGTGTTTTTCAAGCTATCATGCACCCAAAATGATCAAATTTAGAGCTACTTTAGAATGTGTAACTAAATGATGATTAATTTAAATATTATACCCAATTATTAAATTGTGTTGAAGAGTCGAATAATTTTTTTACACCTATTGGTGTTCTATACTCTAATATGTGTTTAGTTGTGTAGTTATCTATGAGAATGGTGTTGACTAAATAATTCCATAAATATCAGCATTCCATTCACAATATGGGCCACCAAGATGCTTTTTGAAGTTCATCACCCATTTCTATGGATATGTATGATATGATAAATAGGTAATTTCATTTATTGATGCTATACTTGTCTGGATGTTAAATCTTAAAACCAAAATCCATTATGTTTTATTCCTACAATACACATTAATTTATGGAAGTGGGTTGTGGTGGATATGGATTTCATTATCCATGTACCTGAAAAACCCTAGGGGAGGAATAAAATCTGAGTGGTTATCAATCTTTAGAAAAAATAATCCCATTTCATCCCACAAAAAAATTCTACTAAAGTAGAAGAATTAGATAGGCCGCAAATCATAGAGATTCCGATCATGCACGTCATTCCAACCCATATCTTCTTAGATATAAAACCCTTTTTACCTCTAATTTAAAAGAAGTATTTCACATGTCAATAGTTTAATGTTTCATTCTCGATAACACATACCATCCTCATATTGATGGTCAAACATAGTAGGTGAAAATATGGATGATATGCTATGTGTGTGTTAGTCATTAGCGCCTCATGGGATAACCATATTGGATTGGTGGAATTTTTGTACAATAGATTATACAAATCATTGATCAATATGTCTACCTACAAATAACATTATTGTAGTTGTTTTTAGTCTTTTATATTATATAAAATGTGTCTAAAACGTCTTTACTTGGACTGAGCCTTCTACAGTAGACGATTAGAAAGGATTAAGTGATTATCACCCAATTATGGAGATTAATAATCCATAAAAAATATTATATCAATCACATAAATTTTTTTTATTTATTTCTCAGTAGGTGGTTGGATTTTTCTGAAGGTGACACCTCCTCTTGGTCACCACCACTTTTTTTGAAAGGGGATTCTTTTTATGAGGTATCTCAAAAATTTCTAGATTACTAAGAAGATTGGTATGGTGGAGTGTCACTTAGATTATCATTCTCAATTGATGTCAATTCAATATTTTTTAATTTTATATCAATATAAGATGAATAATCTAGATAATTCGCATGTGTTGAGTTATGAAGATCTTGTATTGGAACTCAACATTTCAATGATCATATAGCCAGTGACGATTGTGTATTTTAATATTAATGTACTCAGGGGAAAATGAATTTTTATAGTATGGGTGTCATGAAATCTTGGGATTGATGTGAATGAGACATGGGATTGGATGTATTGGGAATATGATATGAACCGGCATTTTTTCTCTAATTATAATATTTTTAGACTTTCCTAGGGAGGAATGTTTTATGGTGGTTATATTCTTCATACCCATTGCATTATTTTCAATATTTTCCCTCTATGATTGTTCTTAATTTTTTCAATATCATTCCCTACTGTTTCCCAGAAAAATGGAGTATTTTGAGTGGATTGTGGATTGCAGATGGTTGATATAAGTTTACGGGAACACTAATAAAAAAATGTATTTTAATAGTGTTGGTATTTATCAGTGTTAGGAAAAAAAGCTGATAAATGGAATATTTATCAGTACAACAGAAAGCGCTGATAAATTTAACCTTTTATTATGACTTTTTTTGCCCGGATAAAGGAAGCCCTTATCAGTACTTTATTTTTAGTGATGAAAAAGTGTATCCTTAATCATCATCTTATTTTTAGAACTGATAATGGTTAACCTTAATCAGTGATTTATTAGTAGCACTGATAAATTTTACCCTATATTAGTTCTTTATTTTTAGTGCTGATAAGTATTTATTACATTAGATCATTTTCTATGATAATAATAAACTGAATAAATAAAATAAAATAATTAAATAATCTAAAAATAAAAATTGTCTTTATTTTGAAAATATTACAAATTTAAATAATTACATAATTATTGATAAAATTTGAAAATTTTTTATATAGTATTAAATAGTTAATATTTTATTAATTGAATAATTATGATAATTAATGTTATTAAATTTTATAGATTAAATACATCGATATATATTAATGTATATAAATATAATTTATGTATATAAAATATTTATGCGCTTTATAATAAATAGTTATATATTGGTTGAATAACTGTTTATAATTAAAAATTAATATGAATTAAAAATATTGACTAGATACATAGTACTCAACATATAATGAATGTCATTTTATTTTTCAATTTAACATAGATCAAATAAGTGTTATATTGTTTTCACATATATTTAATTAATAAACTTTTATATACAATGTGTGCACATAAAAATAATCCTTTTTAAATATTCTTAAAGTGCATGTGTTTTTACGTTATTAATTTTTACCCATTTTTTATATATATGAATGCACTTAAAAATAGATATTAATTAATATTTTTGAGAATATATATATTTTAAAAATATTTATAAATAAATATATATAAATGTGCGTTTACTATATTAATACTACTATATATATAAATATAAATAAATAATTTTATTAAAAAGTAATTATAAAAATCAAATTAATTAATTACATATATTTAAATAATTATTAGAATTATAATAAATTTACTTAAATAATGAATTTATTTACTATATTTATGTTTGTATATTTTAATTAAATATATATAGGTATAATTATATAAATAATATTATTTAAAAATTTCTATAATTATAAATAAATAATTGAAAATTACAATAAATATATTTTAAAATAAATATATTAACTATATTTATAATTATAATCATAATTATTAATCCATTGACATCATATAATTAATATTCAATAATACGAATATCCATATCAGCGCTTTTTCAAGATGATAAGGATGAGGCTTTGATCTGATCTAAGAAAAGCGATGACAAAATGACCACTAATATGTACAATAAGTTTAGTGCAGGTAAAGATTGGTTCTATTAGTGATTTTTTTGTTTGTAGTTAATGGATGAACATTATCAGTGCCAGGAAATCCATATTAAATGTTTCTCAAACTAATTTAAACCCCCTAACCAATTGTGAACACATCGATACATGATACGCTATCCGCAAAAGCTACCATCTACTAGCACTCCCCCTTAGTGAATCGAAGCATGGATCACACCACCCGACTACCTCCAGTTGGTCAAAAAACTCATCCAACATCTACAGGTTGATTGTAGTTAGGGTCTTTAAAGAGGTTCATAGATTTAATTTATCCTAGAGAGGACGTCCTTCTAATTTTGTTTGTGTATTTTTACCATTATTGATTTATTCTTTGACAATGTGGTTATTTGTGGTTCGCTGGTTATATACTAGCATGGTAGGTCATCCAGATCTCTATGTATATGATTTTTATTAAACTCTTCATTGTTCATGGTGAAATTGTTAATTCTAGACTCTATGTTGACTCATAGAGTTTCATAGAGTTTAGATAACTGTTTTTTTTTCATTTTTATATTCACAAAATTGATCACCCAAGGATATAAATATTACATGAATTCCATGTGTATCCTATAAAACACTTCCCTCTCATACATGTAATGGGAAATTAATATCCCATAAATTCCTTGAGTCTCCTATAAATTAAGTAAAATGGAATCTAACTAATCATCAAAATATGTGAATTGGTCATTATTAATGTACAATTTTATTACCATCATTCATCTCCTGAACCTCAAAATATTTTTTCATTCACATTAATCCAAACTATCAATCTATCAATAAAATTTATTTTTATGTAATGATTATTTTCAATTACACGTTTTTTGAATTAATGTTTCCTTAATAATTTATCAGTCATTCAACACTAGGCTCCTAGTTATAATTTCAATTTATGTATTACATTTTTCAATTTACCAAATATTACTCTTATATAAAATAATTAGAAATGTCTATGATTGTTTGATGTAATTATAATTCAGGTAATCCATTAGTAAATTATAATTTTGCATCCTATTAGAGTACCTCAAATTTCCTTGGTAGGGGTCAGAATTGTTATATGACATCCCAAGAGTCTTGAGTTGTTTTAAAGTATTTATATACAATTAATTTAAAGTATAATAAATCATTACATTGCTACATAAATTGTTCAAATAAATTTTTATGTCTTCTAGTTGATTTAATTATATTTTATTCTTATTTTATATCATATTTTATTATATTTTTAATCCTTCATTTCGTATATTATGTTTTCATTTTTATAATTGTATTTAAGAATGACTTGAGGCGAATTAATTCATTTCATAAATTAAATTACCCATTTTCCTCAATATAATTAAATTCTTTAAATTATTAAAATGTTTAGTTTCCCTTATTACAATTGTTAATTACATTCTCCTTTTATAATGAAAATCATATATGTCTATATTTATATGTTCTATAAAATTAATATTTTAAAAACCCAAAAGTATGGATCTAAACCCAAAATGGATTCATTATAATCATTTGAACAATAAATATTAATACATTGTTAAAGAGTTCATCACCTTTTCAAGAGAGTGTGCAAACAACCAATCAAAAATTATATGTCTCTGTTTACGTTGTTGTTATTCATGAAAACTATGTCAGGAAATGTTTGGATAAAACTGATATCTGTTGGGCCCCATTGATCAATGGATCCTAAATTATGATTGGTTCTGCATCACTAAAATTGGTAATAACAAAAACTCTAGATTCTCTGTACACTTCACTAATATTTGTTAACTACCTATTAGCATAACATATAACCTAACACCCAACATGAGATCCTCATGATTCACTCATCGCACACATAGAGAGAAACAATCTAATTAGAATCTACCACATAGATATGATGTAGAGAATATATGGTTTTAGGGAATCATGGGTATATTGGGTATGAAACCCACATTAGATTCTGTACTAAGTGGTATTTAGGAAACAATAGTAAAGTGCACATAGAATCCTGAGTTTTGTTATTATCCTTGCGAATGATGCACAAACAATACTTGATTTCGCACCATTAAATAGTGGCTCAAAATAGACATCAAGATTATTAATTGTCTCTATGTTTTCTCATATCCATATAGTTATCTAAACTACAATAAAGTACATAGTAATCCTTAGTTTTTTTATTAGCATATAATTGAACTAATAAAACCCCTTTGAAAGATGTAAAGGTTATGTTACGATACTCTATGCCTATTCTACTAAAAAATATATAATGACACATTGATTTACATTTAATTAGTCCTTTTAGAGTTCATATAATTAAGAATAATTATATGAAAGTTCCATGAATTTACATGAAGAGAAACAACACTATCTCTGTTCAATCACATAGTTAATATTGATGTTACCATAGTAATATCATTGTCCATAGATTCAATGTATTGTTTCATATTTATGTTTTATTAATTTATTTCTACTATTACTCACATAATATTTTATTCCTTATACAGTTGGATTCTTCTGTTCGGTTTGGGGTTCTAATTCTAATTTCATGCTTCCATTCCCTCAATCCCTTTTAACCCCTTTAGTGATGAATTTATCACATCATTTCATGTCATCTCCACAGCCTTTGCATAAAGAGTAACAACACCATATCTGCTCAATTAGAGAGGTAATATTTATTTTTTCACAGTAATGTCATTGACTACAAAATTAATAAATTGTTCTATATTTATGTTTAATTTATTTGTTTTTATAATAAATCCCAAAATAATTGTTCTCTTATACATGGGAATTATTTAGTTCGAGTAGGGGTGATCAGTCAAACATTCATGCTTATTCTCCCAAAAAACCATTTCACCCATGTAGTGTTTCATTTATTACTTCAATTCATGTTCTCTCAACTTCCATTGCTAGAAGAGTAACAGTGATGCCTCTACCGATTTATAGAGGTAACCATGTTGTTTTCACTTTAAAATCGTTTTTCATAGAATCAATGTATTGTTTCGTATTCTATTTTAATCTATATATTTTAAGTATTACATCTTAATAAATATGTTCTTATATAGGTTTATTATTTTTTTCAATTCGGGGTTCTCTTTAAATGATTCATTCTTCTTCTCCATCCTTATATTTTATCCCTTACAGTGTTTTATTTATCAATTTCATTCATGTTCACTACACTACCTTTTTAGGAAGAATAATGATGCTTCCTCAGCTCAATCACAGATGTATTCATGCTTCTTTTATATTAAATTAGTATTCAATATAAAGAATTAATTGTTTCATATTTATTTCTAATGGATATCTTTTTTGTATTTCCCGCATAATAATTGTTTTCTTCTAAAGGTGTATTATTTTATTCATATTTTTGGGGTTTGTTCGAAGTTTCTCATCTTGTGTTTGCAGTTTGAAAAATAATATCAATTTAAATCAAGGTTACATTGATAATAGGAATGTTTTGAGAAACCTGGATGTGTAAGATTGATCCACACATAAATAAGACACATGATGTTACTGATATGACTCTGATTACTTATTTTTATTTTAAATTGATATAAATTTTATAAAAAAGATAATTTACTCAATGTGGTTGTTATCAGTTTAAAATTGACATTTGGATTAAAAAATATTCACTCACTAAAAAATGAGAAAACACACATATATTTTATTCGTGATTTTTGTAATCAATTTATCAATCATTTTTGACATGTAGTAATCTGTCTCGCATCAATCACATATGTGATGTGATATGTATGAGTCAATGAGTGTGTTTTATTTATTAAATTACATTATAGTAAAAAAGAAAATTTATATAAACAACACTATAAAAACAAATTGTTATTGATTTGATATATTAAGAGAACAATCTATATGTTATTTGGAACATATAGTAATCAAAAAACTCTCATTACGATTCACAATGTAACTGGTATAACTCTATGTGTGTCCTTATTAAAAATGACTTCAATTTTAATAAAAAATCTGATGAACTAAAGAATAAAAAAACATGTTCATATTTTCTTAAATATTTTGGAAAACTATCAATATGTGAGTTGAGACGTGCATTAATCAACTGCACCACTATCCAGTGCATGGTGTGACTTATATAACTCCAAGATTCTTTTTTTCCTTAAATTTACATAAACATCATAAAAAGGAAAACAAACCTACTAAAAAAGAGAAGACAAATAAAATTGTTTATATTCTGTAAGACAATGATCTATAAGTCATTTTTTATATGTACCAATCAGACACACATTAATTTGATACATTAGGAGAACTATCCATATAACATTTGGGTCATGTAGGAATCACCCACTCCATAATATGATGCACAGTGTGACCAATATGACTCAAAGTACATCACATAATTTAAAATTGTCATTAGTTTAAAAAAATGGACAACATTCCTTATCAAAACCTAGAAAACACATTATGATTTTTTGATACATAAAAACAATTATTAATAGTAATTTAGTATATATATGAATAGAGTACAACTCAATCCAATAAACATTTATTCCAATAAGTCTCAAATTGTTCATTGTCAATTTAAAATCAACATTTTATTTCAAAAATTGTCAGTCATTGAAAACCTATCAAATGCACTCATATTTTCTTGGTTATTTTCTGAAAATGATTTATATGTCATTTCTGACTTGTAGAAATCAGTTTCAAATCTAATTGATAAATGATGTGTTCATAACGGGTCAAAAGTTCATGTTTTGAGTTTAAAATGACATTTTTGTAAAAAAGACAACTAACTTACTCAAAACTAGGAAAAAACATTCACATAGCATTGATATTATAAGATATTGATCCTCATGTAATTCAAAATGTGTTGGTGTCAGATGCAACACAAGATGGTAAAAAATGTGACTATTATGACTCCAAGTGCATCTTTTTATCTAAAATTAACATCATTTTTAGAATAATTAACACTTTATGTTAATTTATGTCTTTATATTATTACTAAAATAATATTTCTTTCCTTGTATATGTGAATTCTTTTTCTAGGGTAGGTGTTGTTCGTTCGGAAATAGTATGAGTCAGGTAAGTTTTAAATAATAAAGGTAAATTGATTTTTTAGAGTGAATGCAATAATGTTTATGTATAACATTTTATAATCAAATGTTTAAAGTATCTCTAATATAATATTTTTCTTCTGTTTGTGTTTAAATTTTAATTTCATTTAAATATGGTATTATGACTTGTTTTTTTAGGATAAATGGTGTGTTTTTGGTCTTTTGGTGTGTTGTTACAACACACTGCAGAATGTCCATTTATCAGTGCTTTTAAAAGAGAAAATAAATGTTTATATTATATGCACACATATAAGTGTTTATAATGGTATATTTTATCATAACACATAAAAGCGCCAAAAAATTACCTTTATCAATTATTTTATATGTGCAAATAATTGTGGCCTCAATCGATTCTAAAAAAGCACTAATAAATGAGACCTTTATTTGTTCTTCTAAAAGCACTGATAAATGCCTCTTTTATGATATATTTTTTGCGGTAATAAAGGACCCCTTTTTATGAAAAATTTTAGTTCTGATAAATGAAAACACATTTTATATCTTTCATGTAGTTTTCACATTTCAAGCACTGATAAAAGATATTTCTATAACTGTTAAAAGATGGTTTTGTAGTAGTAGAAACAGTATGGACCATACTATGGCACTATCTAGGTTAGAAATTATGTGAACTATCATATGTACTAGCCTAGTAAACCTTCCATCCTTCCCCTTTCCATGGATAGAGTTGATACATAGTTAGAAAATGATCTCGTAAACCATGCGTCCATCCATATACTAACCAATTTTTAAATTCCTTTTATTCTCCACTATAATTTTAACCCTCTAATCCCTCTAATATTTCCCATTTAACAAGAACATCCACAGGAAACAACTCTCTCTTGTTCCCTTCATTTTGGATATAATAAATTTGTACTTGAAGCTTGTTTCATCAATATTTATTCAAATAAGTCCCTCCTATAATCTCTTCAAGCCTCGTCTCTATTTATTAATGTTTTTCCTATTCTTCAGCAGTCATGGTGACCTATACAATGTTCTTTTCATTGTTTTTTTGGTTCAATGATGTTATTGGAGTGTATTTCCGTTTTTATCATCCCCTCATTGTTTATCTCTCTATTTCTAAACTACATTTTGGTGATTTCAAAGGAAAATGAAGGTGGATATGTGTTTAAACAATTTTTTATGGTGTAAACATTCTGCCTTTTTTTAATTGTATACTAATTTTTGTGTGCATGTAAATAAATGTTTTGGAGGTATTGATGTGTGTAATGTTTCAAAATAGGAAAAATCTAATGGAAATGCTATAATTTGGAATATTATGGATTGTTTTGTGAAAGGGGGGGGGGTTGTTTTTTAATAAACAGGGAAAGCACATCGGTACAATGACTACATAAGTGGCTAGAATAAGACAATTACTGTATGCAAGACCTATCCTACCTAGAGAGTTTACGATAGCAAAATAACTGAATATTAATGATGAGGATTGGTTGGATCGAGAAGATATTGATCTTCATGTCCATGATTTATCTCTGAGAGTACGAGAATCATAGGTCTCCGAAAACACTTGAATCATACGGATTTCCTAGGGTCCTTATTCTTTGTTTGATCTATTTTTATTTATTTTATAAATTACCTTTCTTCATTAATGTTAAATCCTTATTTACATATAAATTGTTTTCTTTAATGAAAAATAATACTTAGTTATCTCACAATTAATTTTTATGGAACATATACTGTGATCTTACTGGGAATGTGTTCTCACAAACTATATATACCCATTTGGAATATTTAGACATCATTTTTTTGATATAGGTAAACTCAAGGTTCTCTTTTAAGGTGAAATTGGGTTTTCTAGTTTGCATATTCTTTTGTATGGTGATGGTGGTAGTGGGATGGTGGGTGTTGACCCTCATGTCACCATGATGTTTTTTTAGTTAGTTCAATCCACTTTTTGTTTATATTAGTTCTAGGTTACTAAAATAATTGTAAAATTGAATTAAGAATTGTATTATTCTTCTTTTTATAATTATATATATAATTATTGGTTATGATTTTATGTAATTATTTTGTTGATATAAATATTTTTTCTAATGGGGAAATATTTCTCAAAAATTTTATTTATTGCATTGGATCTTTTTTCTAGACTGTAGGGATTGGTATCAACCTTCAATCTGTTTGGTAAGAAGGTTCGCGTTTTTGGTTGCATGGTAGCCTATACATGTTTTTTATAATAATCATTTATTAATAATTTATAAAATTGTCAAATCATATTTTGATCTTTAAATATTTGTAGAAAAATTTATTATATTCTTGTTTTTGTACAAATTAATTAACAATCATTCATTTTTTAAATGACTATCATCTAAAAAAATGTCATAGAAATCATAAAAATGGTTTGTGGGGATCAATAGTCCAAAAATGTTTTCATGAATATTATCTTCAAATTTTGTAATGAATTATTTACGATATTATTATTTTTGAATATTTAATCTATAAAATGGAACTATTTTCAATAATAAATAAATTATTGTATTATAATGCTGTAAAATTATAAATTATATTTATTTCATAATTAATAACATATATTACCATTATTTTAATTTTCATAAATATCCATGATGAAAATGTTTTAGCATCATTGATGTAGCTAGTAAAACTGACCCAAACATGAACATAAAATAACTAAAAGATGTGTATGAATATGATGTGATTTTGTTATAATATTAGTATTATTGAAGTATAATTAGGTTTTTTATATAATATAAATGTATTCAATGCCATCCAATAAGAAATTATAAGGGAAGGTAAAATAAAAATAGTGGAACTGAATCCTCAATTAAAATGAAGGTACTCGAGTTTCTTCTTTGAAACCTTACTTGTTTAAAATACATAGGGATTATTCATGAAATTAGGGGATTAAAATGTGAGATATAATTTAATAGGTTACAATTTATATTTATCATGTCTATTTAATCTGACCGCATGTCTGTTTATTTTTGTGTCGAATATATATCCATTTATAACTGAGAATTTTTTGAGTTTCTTGAAATACTAATTCACTGAATATATTTTTTAAGGATTGTGAATAAAAATGGATTAATAGGGAACACATTCCATTCATTTTATCATCCACATATTTATGTAATAAATTTTAGTGGTTTCTTATTGCATTATTTATTATTTTTCCAATTTACATTACATTACCCATTATTCCCATAATTTTATTTTTTACATATTAATTTATTTTTTACCTAAAAATTGAAATTGGGCCTATTAACATATTTTGAGAACCTCATTCAAATTTTGGAATCATTTTTACCATTTTTAACTTTAAATATAATATTTTTAACTTATAATTAAAAAAACATAATACTTTGAAAACATTTTTTTGGATAAGGTAATTTTTTTCAATAAATATGTATATATTTTTTCAACTCCTTCCTTTATTATTTCATTAATGATTATTATTTAGAGTATTATTAATAATATATTATTTATATTACCTAACACCAATAGTTATAGAAATTAAATTCACATTATTGCAACCTAATGTACCCAATGGCTATATATATACCCAAAGTCTATATAAATTTAATGTTTATATTATAGTCACATTACACATTATCATTCGTATATAATACTTTAATTATTGATATTCAAAATATTCATTATATTCCCTCATTTATGTCAATAACTCTTTATCATATGACAACTGTTTTTCTTTCATTAGACAATTATAATAATTTTTATAATTTTAATGGGCGATGATATGGAACAATACATATGGAATGTAGTTATTTGGTTACTCAAGTTTATTATCCACTTTTAGTTTTTAATATTATATTTAATATATGTTTTGTTTAATTAATCAATGTTTATTTCAATGTATGTGGTAATATTAATATTTAATGAAATAAAGAAAATATTTATTTTTGATTCATACTATGTCTGCTTTTTTTATACATAAGTTAAATTATATATAATGAAATAAAATATTTATTAGATTCTCAAATACTTAATATTTAGTGAAATAAAATTAATAATAAAACATTGGATGTTACAAAAAAATCTATTTCATTCTAGTGAAATTTCGATCAGTGTGCTTTTGTGTGAACCATAAATTTTTTAATTTTAACAGCTACTTTAGTTTTTTAATTAATCCATGATTCATCCACTAATTCTTATTTAAAATATGTCGACTCAAATATACATATTAAAATTATTTTAAACAAATTTATCATCCATTGGGTTTCTTCTAGTGTTTTTTCACCATGTTTGATGGGCCCAACAACTTTAATATTTATTTTTATAATTCATGTTTGGGTTTTGGAATATTTCACAAAAAAATAATTTTAATTGTTGTAAAAAAATTAGAACAATCATAAATTAATTTTTATTGAGGTTTAGTGAGGACTGATTTGTTATCATATTATTCTCTAATGACTTCTTCCAGATTTGAGCAACCTGATATATTTTATTCTTCTTCGTAAATTAATTACACCACACTAATCAAAATAATTTTATTTTGTCTTTTTCCAAAACACTTTTATTCATATATGTTACTTGAAAAACCATGAAATATACGAAAATCTATAGTATCTCTAAATCTATGTTCCATTTCATCATTGTCCTCAATGAAATATATTTTTATAAATAATTTTAAATGGATTATAGTTGATATCCTTATATTCTATACTCCTTATGGAACCATAGTTTTTCTCAAACTAATAAAATTGATTTTTTGATTGTAAATTATAACTTGCACCACGTAATTACTGACATTGACCTGCAGGATCAATTAGAGTACAGTGAGATGGGGGTAAATTAATTAATCAAATTTTAATTTATGTTTCCATAGATAGAACCATAACTAATTTTTATTGTGGTTAATGATAATCTTATCACATGAATTAGATCATATTAATATATATATATAAGACCTATTGGACTGTTTTATGAATTTCTCTACTCAAAATGATTATCTAATATCCAGTATGATATTAGAACACCCGAGAGAATATATTGAACAAGTATCACCACTATTAATTACAATGCTAAGGTAATATAAATTTTAACGTGATACACAATGTAATTTCCCATCATGAAACACTAGGTGTGAGCCAATGTTTCATATGAACTGATGAACACTTATTTGTACGAAAGTGGCTACTGATCAAGAAATAGGTTATATGTCAATCAATGGGAAGACTATACATTTTGTATCATGTCTTCAGGTAGATAATAATAAATAATATAATATTACAAAAATAATTGAGTAATTAGAGTACATGTGGAATTATAAATATGGGATACATGAAATAAAAAAACTCGTTCTTAAAATAGATTGGTAAAATAGATTAATATGTGATGATAAGTAAGTTAAAAAAATATAGGTTCCTCAAAAAACTATCCCAAACTGGTCTAGGATATAAACATCCTTAATTAATTATTCAGAATATTTCCTTTTCACTTTAGCGGATCATTGGTCATGAAATCTATAATCACATAGAAAGGATTGAGTATGGGGTGAGTGCAAGACTTAGTAGGCCACCACCAATGTGTACTTAATAAGGTTCCCCAAGTAAAAAATTGTATTATAAAATAAAGCTAAATAATAATTATTATTACCATACAAAACAAAGATATCATAGGCTAAAAAACCCACTAGGACCCTTAGATATTTATTCTTTGATTACAGGATTAAAAGAATATCAAGATATCTGATGTAATCAGAAAATTAACTCAATGATATTAGTTCAAAAACCCAGAATCCATTACGAACCATGCGAGTAATTCCCATAGAACATACTAGGAATTTAGGGATAAAATCACTCAATATATAATAGTAATTTAAGTACATACACATTGGTATCCACTGATAGACATGTTATGTGGCATTTTAATATATATACCACTTCGTATTCACTAGGAATCAATAAGTTCATGTCCATAGCACCCACTGAGCATTGCTTAATATTAAGAGTATTTTTCTATTATTCCATGATCAATATAATCCATGAAATAATATAGTAGTCATGAAATTCTAAATCATGTGTATGTACCACTCGATGTCCACTACACATAATGTAAGAAATTTCCTTAACTCAATCAGGGATATGAAACATTTCAAGGACTCTATTTGAAAAAATCATTAGCATCCTCTAGGCCTCGACTGAAACACACAACATCCCTGAGGAAACATCATGTTTCTACATTATTCATAGATCCCTAATCACTATCATCACACTCCCCCTCTAAGATATAAACATGTCGCATTTCTCTACCTCCTAAGGGAACCATTTACAAAACCTAAAAAGTCACAAACATTATGTTATAACATACATGATAGAATAAGAAAACATCATGTGTAAAGTATTTATATCCAAAAAATTTATCAACATCCAACATTAATATAATGGTTCAATTTACTCATGGAAATACATATCACATAATTTTTCCATGGGCTACACACACACTTGTGATCATAATAATAAATCTAAAACACAAGTCATATTTAATGGTAACATGTGTAAAAATTATCACAATAAGTTATTGGACTTCATACCTAAATATTTTAAAATTAAGTGTAATGGTTTGATGAAGGTTTAATCCCTCTAACCATTCATTCACCCAACTATAAATTATGTCACACCGAGGGATCTATGAACTAGATCAAAATTGGAATGTCTTCATCTCTAGATAAAATAAAATACGGGTAAATCAACTGGGTATATCCAAATTGGCATAGTGTTGATCATCTATAAAATCATTAGTCTTGGTGAAGGAATTGAATAGGAGTGATGGAGGAAAATCAAGGTTCTTCAAAGCACATTGCATTGTCTATGACATAGTGGTGTTTTCAAAAATATCCACTATATCATATGGTATAACTCCAAGTAAAAGGGGAAACACTAGTAGAAGAGAAACATTGAACCAAAGAAACTACTATGGTGTGGGGGTTAGCACTGAATTATGGATCATGGTTGAGTATCACACTACTGGTATATGGATTTATGTCTACAACACTTCAGAGCTCTTAATTTTCTCTATAACCTTTCTTCAACCGTGATGTATAATTATGGTAGTATAATATCTATACAACTTAAAAACTAAAAATTTTATCATCATTAAATATTTTATTTTATTTTTAAATGAAACCCAAATTTTAAAATTAAATAGATAATTAAAATTGATATATCTAAAACATCATACATTCAACATGAAACTTCACCAGTTGTCTGAAACTAGTGTAGAGTGAATAACATCATAAAGGTCCAATACACCATGATTCAACCTCTAATAAAATATCCTTTTATGTTAAATCGTACATTGTTTCATGTATCATATAATCAACAAAAATCATTTCCCTAGTCCATGTACCATGTTCATTAATCCAAAGCAGCATAATAGTGTAGAAACACCTCCATGGTGAAACGAACTCTTCTATAGTGTAGTCCTTTTTTTCTTATGGGGTAACCACAACAATGTTTTCAATTAATGTCACAAATAATTCATTTATCTATCCACAATCTCCCCAGTCCCTTAATCATTTATTAAAATATGAGAATTATGTAAAACATAGAAGATGAGGTGGGAAAAATTAATTTAATATAAGCAACAAAATTCTAGAGATTTTGACAAACATTTTCTCAAAACTATGTAATGTTCTCATTCCTTAAAAAATATGGAATCTATTTATTGAAAAAGAATACATTACTAGGATTATAAATCCATCCTATTTATAACAAACCTAATATTTACTACACATTAATTGACGAGTTATTTCATAATAACATATATATTACAATACAGAAGATCAATAATCCTATATTTTTTTAATTAATTACATTTATTAATAATGTAAAATAGGGGTATATAATCATTATGAAAAACATTCATAACATGGCCATAATATTCCATAATTCTAAAAACATTATGAGATAACCTGGGAAAATCTATAACAAAAGGGTGATTTAGAAAATCTAAAAAGGAATAATAAAATAATAATATATATAAAAAATTACATGTTAGGGAATAGTAATTTCAATTAGACATAAAATGGTTGAAAATCATAAACACGAAAAATGAGGCATAATGTAGCATGATAACATTAAGGCAATATGGGAATGTTGAAAAAAATTAAACATAACACCATAAAAATAAGTCAAGTCTATCTAGTAAGACGTCATGTCATAATGTGCTTAGGATAATCATCCTCACACAATACATGAAATCAAATGAGACATGTTACCCAATAAATTATAGCACAACCATAGTGACCTCATCAATATCATAGCATGTACATGAATAAGTGTTCCGCATAGATCATAGAAAATAAGAACATATTTTATAAAAATTAATCCCATTATTAAATATTTTGGGTTAAATAAATTGAATTAACCAACCAATCGCAAATAGTAATAATAGGGTCAATTCCCTTGATCAGAAATGGTTATGGGTACAACTCACCAATGTTCAACATTTCAAAACAGAGTGGCATTGAAACACCGAAATAAAAGTACATATAGATTCATAAAATGGTTAAATTAGAGATAAATGTGTATCCTATCTAATTATAGTAAAATAATAATGTATGAGGGATATATACGAACACAATACGTCATTAAAATTGTTTAATTAATATTCATAGGACAAAGATGGTGTTTGAATAAAATCATAGCATGGAAAATCACTGGATATTGTTGATTGGATAATGAGGGTTAATTATAAATTATGGTAGGTATTAAATATATTTAAAGGGATCAATAATCACTTGAAATCCACAAGGATGTTAAAAGGGATGTGGAAAAATTTACCCCATCAATATTAAATGGTAGACAATGTGTATTACACAAATAAGGTGCTAGAACAATCGGGTGAAATAGGGGATACCATAATAATGTTTTACATAGTGATGGATGATGTGAATTGTATAATAAGATGTCATAAATGATCTATCATTTTTTCAAATTAAATGTTATAGTAGAGGTATATTTATAATTTCATGAAAATATAAACAATTTATATTCATAATCCTAATAATAATGAATAATCTTGATTATAAAAGGAGAGTGGATAAACTATTACCTTTAGTGGGTGATACCACATGTTTAGGGGGAAATTATTGAGAGCTTTTGGGAACCTTGGGTGGAATTTAGAGCAGGGGATAGAAATTTGGGAACGTTCTCCATGGTATTCAGTGTTGTGAAATGGTATCATGAGTGTGTTTATAAAGGAAAAGAGAAGGATTTCATTATTATTTCCCAAACAAATGTATTAAAGTCTATGTAATAAGGTAATAAAAACACAAACCATCCCATATTATTTCATATGGTTTATTATAATGTGGATTGGTTTTCATTATTTTATAATTTCTATATCCAAACTCATTAAAATATTACCATTGGTGATGAGGAAGTGATTCATGTTTATAAATAAATGATTCAAAAACATATACTTTGATATATGTTTTAGAGGATTCATAAAGGCTTCAAAAAATAATTAAAATAAACAACAAATAAACTTATTTTAAATTGTACATATATATTTGTTCATTTATAACATTTATATAATTTCATTAATATCTATTGGGTATTTATGATGTCATAATTAACCTAATATATTTATACTGTATTTCTTTTTTACCATAAAAATATGACTATCTATGAAAAGATTGAATCATTAAATATAAAATAGTTTTTACATTTTTATTGAATTTATAATATTATGTTTTTTGAAATAATTTTAAAAATATATAAAACATTAATTTTAAAATAAAAAATAAGATAGTTATTGGGAATAATAGTTTTTGGACCTTAAAATAATTAAATTTTACTTCATAATATTTATATTATCATTTATAATTATTAAATATTACATAATAATATTATATTATTATACAAAAATTTATTTTGAAAATTAAATAATTAATAAAATGAAATTTATTAATTAAATTTTCGTATTACACAAAAATCTAAATATTGATTTTGTCAGATTAAAAACTGATTTTTGTTATAATCATTACATAATCATTTATAATATTCAAAAATAAAGAAAAAATATAATAATTATTTCATTGAATAGAAAAAATACATATTTAAAAATTTAGGATTCCTACATTTTTCATTTTTAAATTATTATCATTATTGTTTTACCCGTAATTATCAAATTTTACTTTTACTACCGTAATAAATAATTTCCATTATTACTATTCATATTGTCCTACAATTAATTTAACCATTTTACATCACAATAATTATACTTATTTAAAATATGGAATATATTTAATCAAAATCAATTCACATATGTGAAATAATTTAATTTAAAATAAATCACTCTAGCGTGATGGAAAACAATTGTTTCTGAAAAATCCATTGTTTCAATGAATCAATGATTTTACATTAACTCTATTACAAGTAATATTAGGTATATGATTTTAAATTAATAGTTATAATTATATATCAAATAAATTTAATTTAAATTAATCCCTTATTGATATACTTTAAATTAATTAAAGTGGATAACTTGTTTACATTTTATAATAGTTTTTAGAAAAATGTGTTTTGAAGCCTAAAAATAGAAATAATTTGAAATATGGTATAAAGATGATTTAAATGTAATTTAATATATTAAATATAACAAAATAATAATTATTTAAATTTTAAATATATTTAAAATTATAATTATACTTATAACTTCCATAATTTATAAAAAGAAATAGTTTTACAAAAAATGGGTATTTCCACAATTCAAAGAAAAATCTATATTTACAAAACAATCCCAAAATATAAACAGAAATTAATTTTGAAATGGGGATATAAAAAATAATTTCTATTTTATAAAATAAATTTTATAAATTTTATATAACATATTTATAATATGTTTTTCATAAGAATAAATAAAAAATATTTTAAACTAAGCGTATTTTGAAGACATTAAAAAATAGTGATTTTTAACTATGAATTTATAAATAAATTTTAATTTTATAGAAACACAGACACCCACACACCAACACACATACACACACATAGACACACACGTACATATATATATATATAATTATATTAATAGACACAAATTTAATGGATTGTTTGTAATGATCATATTTAAATTGTCATAATTTGTTTTTTTTTTTGGGTATTGTGTATCATATACACTATCTAACTAAATTTTATATTTTAAAAAATAATGTAATTAAATTATTCCACAATTAATTAATTTCATCCTCTCAATTTAATATTGATCTTGTTAATCAATGTTTTTAATCATAAAAATATATTTATCGAAAATAAAAATTGAAAAAGGGGATAATAAAACATCCACATGAAAATAGAGAAATATAGGTATGAAGCTAATCATACTAATATGTCTAAATGGTGGATTATAATATTATGAAGTGAATATAAAGTCATGGAAGAGAAAAATAACAATGATGAAGTAATATTTCTTGATAGAGGACATGGTTAGGGCAATTTCAATGACCACAAAACCATAATACTGGGATTTGTAGATTTTCCATCAATTCATAATAGGAAAATATTTTTCATGATTATTTTCCAATAGTTAAGGAATTACTTAACCATAAATTATAGACACATAAGGAAATACAATTTCATAATTTGTATAATTTCATCCTTTAATTAATTTCCACTACAATATCAACTTTTTCACCAAATGATGAGTACTCAATGAGAATTAATTTATTATTTAAGATCTAAAACAAGATTTTAATAGATAATATAATATAAAAATTAATTAAAAGATATTTATCATGTATTTAATAAATACAAAATGGTAAAAATAATTTAATATAAATCTGAAAATGAATAAATATTAATACATTCCTCTAAATGTTTTTTAAAATAATTATGGTTTAACAAAGACCATTCCATAAATAAAAACCTCTATATCAAAAATATCACCAATAACATTAAAAATAAAGGATTCTTTAACCTCAAAGGTAGTCCAAAAACCATTATCTTATTCCTAAAAATTGCATTCCTATCAAATAATCCATTATATTAAACCTATTGGGTTTATATACATCAATCCAATAAAAATATACTGAAATATCAATAATGACATCAAAATAGGATGAAATATTTTATCATGTACTATGTTTTTAGATATATCATTAATCATATGTAATTATTATCAAATAAATACGTAAATTTTGTATTAATTGTTGTAAGAATATTATTTTACATTGAAATATCTTACCAAGAGTCTTTAGGTTTATCCCGATATCAAAAATGTATTAAGGGTTTATAATTTATAATTCATGGGTTTTCCAAAACATCACCTTATCACTAAATCACTTCTATATGTAATCAGTGACACTAAACATATGTTTAAAATCCTTAATGAAAAATATTATGTAAAAATAATTATATGATTCATAATCTTTATATCCAAAATGATATTGATATACTACTTTTCAACATATTAATCATATACTAATAAAAAACACTTAAATCCTTACACATAACTTATTTCCATTTCATTAAACCTTCTTTATCTAGTATTTATCCCTTGGATTAGGGAATTGACTCAAATAATTCCAAAATTCCCCATACATAAGAATTTGGACAAAAAATCTTCCAGTAGTAATTATTTTATCCCCCCCCTGTAATACTCATTATTTTTAATAACAACTGGATACATTATTCCCTACTTCAACACTTAAAACTCTATTGATATCCTTTATAGTATTTCCCTTTGTACCACATTACATATTTTTGTCATGTTTTAAATTGAATCATCATTTCATTTTCACCATTATCAGATGAAATTTCATAAAACATCATCTTCCCAATCATTGATATCTTTGGAAACTCAATTATATACCAGTTGTATATTGTGTGTTTTGATATTATAGTTTGGAATAACCAGGATATGATTATGTGATCACCCATAATTTTTGGAATCTCATTTGGGAAAACATTACTTTACCCATGAAATTGAACATCCACCCAGTTTCTCTTATTTCAATTCATTGTCAAGAATGAAGTGAATAATTCAAAATGGGTTCTTTTAAACTATTAAACACAAAAATTCTAAGCTACTAAAATTAATGGGATATTATATAAAAGACATGTATTTCAAAAACATTTGATATGCTAGGTTTAAATATATGTTATCCATGATAAAATTAGAAACATTTATGCTTATAGAAGTTTTTCCCACAATAAAGGTTTAAATGTTCATTTGAATTTACCAAATCCAATCCCATGTGATAGTGAAACAAGGTGCACCAAAAGTCCCATTGTTTTTCACCAGTTACAAGTCGAGTGTACCTCAATAAAGTGTTTTCATGTTGTCACCTAATATGTATATTTATTATAGATACACATCTAATTTTATTATCTAGACTGAGTTGTATTTTAATGGAAACCACATTCTATAATCATTACTAAAACATAGGTAATTTTTTATATAGATACTATTATTATTAAGGATTTATCTATTGTTTTATTAACCTAGTAACCAAAATAACTACACATTACTATAATACAGACTATTATAACCCTAGTATTTTATAATCAATAATTCAAGATTTATTATATACAAATATATAATTATTTCCCAAAATTATCAATATGTCTAGTGTATTTTTTAATTAGTTACATTACATAATAATTTAAAATATGTTATATATCCAAATTATTAAAAACAACCTTAACATTGTCATAGAATTATTTTCTTCTCAAAAATATATGCGATGACATGGGGACAAACATAATAAATTGGTGAGCTATTATGCTCTATAAGAGAGTAAATAAAGCAAAAAATGAAGAAATTTTTATGTGTTAGAAAATAGGTATTTTAATGGGACATTAAATGTGTGAGAATCATAAAAATGAACATTGTGTCATGATTTATAATGATAACAAAAAGGAAATATGGGAATGTGGAAAAAATAAATTTTTAAATAATTATTATATGTCATGATAAGTGAAATATAAATCATAACTAATGGGATTAGGATATCTTCTTATAGTCCAAAAATGAAATCTAATGAGACAAAAACATTACCAAATGTATTGAAGAGCTATATTCACTTACCCATCTCAATCATATCTTGTATATGCTTAAGGGTTACACATTGATCATATAACATAAGAACAAATTTCATCAAATTTAATCACATGATTATGAAACATGGTTTAAACATAAGGAATTCAACAATAAAGTGGTGGAATTGTAGCAGTAGTGGTACAAGCTCCTCCTTGGCATCCAAAAGTCCCAGGATCAAATCCGGTGAAGGACGAAATTTCGGGTTATTGTAGTAGGTCATTGTAGTAGTTGTAGCAGTGGGTGACTGTAGAAGCGGTGGTACTGTAGTGGTAGAGGCAGTGTAGAAGAACTATAGCGGTGGCGGTACTGAAGCAGGTACTACAGATGCGAGGGTACTATAGCAGTATTGTTCACCGAGGGGAACTTTGGCCAAATAATGGGCTTCAAATCCTTCTTTCAGGAAACTTGGCCTTTTGACTTCGGGCTATATAATGGGTCTCCCTTTTCCCAGACTAAAAAGTGGTCTTTTATTTAATAAAAAATTGAGTCTTCAGACCCAAAAATTTAAGAAAATAAATATAGTATAGGTACAACTTAGTGAATACCTTGTGTGGAAAAGGGTATTGGTATAATCCTCACAAATATTTGGTGTGGAAAATCATAGAGACATTTAGACGGCATAACGTTCTTTCATATATAATTATTAAATGGATAAATGTGAGAGAAAGGTGTATAATATAAAATTTATCTCAAAAGAAAAGTATTAGGAATAGTTAATAACATAATCAAATATTAAAAATTCATAATTAATTAGAATGATACAATGAGGGTTCATGAATATAATTTTTTTATGAAATAATTGCAGGATAATTTGGCTTTCATAAGAGGGTACATTATGAATATGGGAAGGGATTAATGTGATTGAAACAAATAACACTTCATTTTTAAATAATAGGGGACGCAATAGGGATTTAAAAAACAATACCCCATCAATATAAATTAGAAGAATAAAATCATTGGATAAATATTTTCCTTGATCAAAGAGAAGAAATAGAGGATCCCTTGCTAAATTTAAGAATATAAAAAATATAGTTAAATGATATAATAGGAGGGAATACATGAGTTATAATTTTTATGAAATCAATTTTACAATATATTGATATTTATAATGTCATTAAATCATAACCAATTAATGTATATGAAAGGATAATTAAAAATAAGGTTCTTAAAAGAGAAAGAATAAGGGAAACTCCTTTACTTTGAGATGGTTATTAAAAAAACATGTATGGGGCTTCATGATATCTACTAGGAACCATTGTAGGAAGCTTTATTGGGTAGTTATGAGTAATTATGTGCTCCATTTTTAAAAAAAAAATTACAATGGGAGATTTTTTGGGTTTATAATTGATAATAGAGTGGAGTTCATTATTGTTTCCCAAATATAGGTGTTAGACTCTAAATAATATTGTAATAAAAAAATCATTATCAAGGGGCCTTCCCATTTTTTATAAAATAAGGTAGTTTTTTTCATTATATTATATTTATGATAATATAAATCATTAAAAAAATAACAATGGTGATTTCGAATCATGGAATGTTTATAAATATATGATTTTAAAACCATAAAATAATATATTGTTTATAGAAGATTCATAGAAATGTTTTAAAAATAAAACATTATCATGATTTTTTTTTAATTTGAAACATATATTGAGTCATAGAAACCACTTAGTGTTTATTACGCCAGTTTTGGGTCATTACGATGTTATACTACACAATGTATATTTATATTGTATTTAATTTTTACTTAAAAAATTCATTGCGTTCGAAAAAATTAAAAAATATACGATTGTAAATTACCAAAATTATTATTCCAAAAATATTATTTAATTTATAGAAATTATTCATTAAATACATAAAATATTAATTTTAAAACAAAAAACTACATTTATTAAGAATAACAGTTCTCGAGCACTTGTAACTATTTAATTCGACAACATTAAAATTATATTATCAGTTCTAATTAACAAAAATTAAAAATTATTATTGTTTTATTGAAGTATAAATTTTTTTAATAATTCATTAATTCATAAAAAGGAATATCTAAATTGAAATTTCATATTCTACTACAATATAATTATATTTTTCTCACATTTGATAATAATTTTTTATCAAAATCATTACATAGTAATTAATAAAGTATAAATAATAAGGAATTAATATAATAATAATTTAACTAAAAATTAAATATAAATTTTCATAATTCAATAGTAACCCCTTTTTATATTTCTCAATTTTTTAATTATTTGATACCCTTAATTATGTAATTTTACTTTTACTGAAGTAATAGATATTTACTACTATTACTATTCATATTGTCCAAAAAATAAGTTGATCTTATTACCGAATATTAATTATTATTATACAAATAAGGATAAATAATATCCCAATATATTCTCCTAGTTAGGGAAATATAATTTAAAATAAAATCCACAAGCGTGATGGAACATCGTTTTTCTAAAAAGGTAAGTTTTCAATGAAAACATGATTTTAATTTAGCTTTACTAAAAGTAATAATCATTATATAAATTTAAATTTAAATTTATGAATATATAATTTGTTAATTTAATTTAGTTTGTTACCCATCAAGGGATATTTTTAATTTATTAAAATTGATAAACATTACGCATTTGAAAACCTTTCTTTTTGAAAAATGTGTTCTCAATCCTAAAAAAATATATTCATAAATTTGATATAAATATTATTTATATGTAATCAATTTAATTAAATATAACTCTATAATTATTATGTTTCATTTAAATAGATGAAAAAATAACGGTGATTACAAATTTATTAATTTATCCAATGAAATGGCAGTTTTACAAAATAATTTTTATTTTACACTATTCAGAGACAAATCAATATTTCCCAAAAATATCCTTAAATTAAAACTGAAGTTAATTTTTAAATTCTGATATTTATATTTTCCATGATCTTATAAAATAATTTGTACAAATTTACTAGAAAATAAATATAATATTTTTTCATAAAAATATCTAAAGAAATTTGTGAAGAAAATGTATCTTTAAGACAATCCCTAGTTTGTTATTATTCACTATCAATTTAACAAGAAATTTATCTTGAGGGAACACACACACACACACACATATATATATATATATATTACATATTAGTTAAACCTATTCATATCTTCATATTTTATGTTTATGTTATACTAGTCTTAGTTAAATAAATATCTTTTTTTTCGGTCCAGTATTGTATGACAGAAACACTAGAGAACATAATTCTCTCTATTAAAATCATAGGATGTTATAGCATTTTCGTTTTGATTATTATTCTTAGTCTTTATTTATTCATAAAAATACATTGTATTCTTCCTCTAATTAATGTTTTCTTCACACAACTATTATATCATGCATAATCTTTTTTATATTTTTCAAGAATTTAGAATAGAAATATTTATCTCCATGTTTGAATTTCAATTTAAATTTTAATTTCAATACATTTTTTGATAGCATCAATTATTTTTTGGATTCATTTTGATCCTAATTTTATTTAATTCTCTTTAATCACCATTTATGAGTTATGATATTTTAAACAAATTCTATGGATATCTCGTTTAGTTCTTAACTAAACCATGTTATCAAATCCCCTAAAATATGGAAACACTTATAACCACTTGTTCATCTTTATTCATAATGTAATTTTGTATTCTATTTTAGTTAAGTTTCTATAATATCCGTTGAAGTTATTCTCAAACCCCCATCTATTGTTATATTTTTTCCAATAATCATCACTAGTAGAAATCTTCATTTATACCCATTATATTTTCATTGTAATGGGATTTCCCTTTTCAAGCCCCAATCTTCTACCAATATGTTTGGATCCCAATAAATTGGCATCCTCAATGTTTTAAAATATACTGAAAAAAACTACCACAAAATAATTACCATATTTTAGTGTTCAAAGATTCAATTCCTAGAAATGAACTCTTATTTTTGATAAAGAACCATAAACATGATATATAACACTCTTACGTTTTAGTCATCATTAAAATTTCTAGAATTACATACCTTCCACCGTGGATAATATAATGTAATGTATGACACACTCTATTTACAATATAGATACATCATACCTAAAAAACCCATATAAATTTCCATGTTTGAAATAATCTCATTATTTCATTGATAATCCATGTCCCCCTTTACCCCAAAGTGCAGTTGAAACTTCATTCACAGACCAACACATTTCATAATATATGTATTCAAAGTATCCAAAAGATTTACTACTCAAAGTTGTTCCAAAAATGTAATGTGAATGATCATGTAGTGGTGATGTCACCTTCACTTCCAAAGAGATTCAAAATCTAGTCTCCAACCATTAATTTTCTTCCATATTATTTTAATTGTTCCATGTATATAATATTAAATGAATAATTCTAAAAAATATATGTTTAGAATTTTTATGTTTATTAAAAACCAAACATAACCCACAATCACATCAACTTCGTCTCTAATTCATTTAATCATATTTTCAACACCTTATTTATTCATGTGCTAAACACATCCCCCTATGTAGTTTTTTGGAAGCATAAGAACATAATTAAATTTAATGCCCATTTAACACAAAAATGAAAAAATTCAAAATAATTATAAGGATACATGAGATACCATGTTGTATAAAAAAGAAAAATTAATTAAAATTAATATTTTCCAAAAATAGACACATGCATCCACTTTTCATAGGGCTCGATGCTCTTCATACCAGCTAAGATTAAACTAAAAATTATTTTCTGATTCTCAGAACTATTCCTCATTCATTTTTATTAATATCTCTATAAACATGATATCCAAAAATGTTAGAATATAATATATTCCAACAATATATCCTTTTGTAGTGGTTTATTCAATACATATAATATTGGATCCTATTTTGGAAAAAATTATAGATTTAACACCTTTTTCACCATAATCTCGTTGATAAAGGGATATTGTATATCAATGTGATTTTATCATGAATGGTAGATTTTTTTTGTAAAATTGATTCCACTTTGATAATAACCACAAATAAGTATTGTAAAACTTATATCCACCTTGAGATCATTCAATTGAATCCTCAACCATATCAATCATTTTATTTCACGAGTTATGAAATATATTCTGTTACATCATTACATAGTGTACAATTATTTTTTTCATTGAATTCCAAAATATCTAGATTTATTCCAAAAAAACATCTGATGTAGATCTCAAATTATTATCATTTCGTCCAAATCTATATACGTATATAAAATAAGATCAATCTATATATTATGGTCATATTTTCATCTATAGTCTTGCATGCTTTTAATATATTTGAGAGTCATCATTCAATAAATGTAATGGGACTCATTGGGTGTACATTGAATCATGGAACATAAAGTGATAACATTAAATATATTTGGTCATGATTTTTTGAAATAAATAAAACTCCCATTAATCATTCAGAATTATCTTGTATGACCTTATTGTCTTCTTTTCTTTTGAAATCCATTTTAACAATAACATTGTGATATATATATACATTAAATCATATATTAAAAACTTATTTAAACTTTCTTGGGACTACTTATCTTGAGAAATAATGATATGAACATTAAATTAATAAATTGGTAATCCACATAATCATTTTAATTCTCCAATAATTTACTTATCAAAAACATCTTCATTTCTAAATAAAATTATTCTAATAAAACATGTTTTATTTCCTGAAAAAATTTACATATACACATAGACCATAACAATCAGTGACTCTTGATCATATCGTTTAATTTATATAATTTTTTACACTCTTACTTTATTGAATTTATTCTTATTCATGAATGTTTATAACATGGAATAACATGATATTAAGGCCTTATTTAACAGATAAATAATCTTTTTATACGAAAAACATATATTCTATATTCCCCATGAAATAAAACATTTATTTTTCAGTGAAAACTTCTTATTCTAGATCTTTATTGAGGAAGGATTACTTAAAGTCCATTTGAAATATCATTCATATTTTTTTTCAATAGTATGATATATCATATTGGTCTCAACCCTAGAAAATGTTATCATGGTATCAAAAAATGAATTCATTTAATTTGGTTATAGGTTAATGTCTCATTTATTTTCTTAATTATTATTTAATTTAATATTAGTTTCAATGTTATAATGCAATTATAAAATAACTGGATATGGAATTTAGTATCCACCCAAAGTATGTTGAATAACTACTCATTCTCTAAAAAAAGTGCCAAGTGGAATTTTTTACTATCTAGGGAGACTAGGATGGAAACAACCATGTAGAATCTATTGTAAGAATATTCTTGACTTTTTTTAAAAATAAAATGAAATGTGTTGTAGGAATTATTCTAATGTTGTCTAAAAATTTTATAATATGTTGAGAGTGAAGTCAGTTCATAAACAAGGTGAGAATGTTAAATAATACATTATGGACTGATCAAGAATATAATATGTTTATTATAATGATTTATATCTCTTAGATGTCGATCTATAATGGATGAGCTGAATTTATAGTTAAGAAGATAAAGTATACTATTGAAACACTATATCATAAGTCTTTATTATGATATAATCTTTAGAACATGATTTAATGTTTTTGTAATTTATCTATAATTCCTAAAATACATAAATGTTTTTAATGAACATTTTAATAATATCTATAATATTTTTTCTCACGGTATAAATATTAAATGTAGAATTATGCATTACCATAAGTAAAATAGATTAACACCCTAAGGAAGAGATTTGACATATGGGGAATTTATTTGTGCACTACGTAAGACATTTGATCTATAAAGAAGATAATTTATCTATGTGAGCCAAAGGATTGGTATTTTATGAATATAATATGACATTTTAGTGTGATGAAATATACCAAATATATAATTCATATGGTCTATGAAAATTCAGTAGTATATAATATATTTTTTAGCTAAATAGATTATTTCAGAAGGTCATAAGACAATCTATCTTATAGTATGATATTACAAACACATATAGGAGATTCTTTCTAGTTCGTATGATTTTCGACACATGTAGGAAATTTAAATAAAATGATCAATGGAATTATCCTACATGTTATAAAATTTATCAACAATGTTGATATTTTCTAATAAGAAAACTTGAAGCTATGTACAAATATTTCTATCCCATGTATTAGTGTATTTCTCTACATTAAAATATTTTAAGTATAATTTTTTTGAAATAATAAAATATATAAAATTTATGATGTCAGGATGTAAAATTTCTAAAAAAAAATTAATTTGAAAGATGGAATATTATTGTAATCACTACGTTAAATATCTAAACACTAAAATTAGTGTGGGATGTAATAAAAAAGTACGCATTTCTAATAATAATGATGTGAGGAAATAATATCAATGAATGAAAAATTTATTCAAATTAAAAATAATTAAATGAATTTCATATATAATCAATTATATATTAGAGTTAAATGAGTTGAATATTGATCTATAAATTAGAACATAGGTAATTTATAAATCGATATATTTGAGAAAAAGAAATAAAGAAAGAGTACTAAGTTATAGAAATCGTGTGCAGACTCAATCCACATTCATTATGATATTTATTATTTTGGTATTAGAGTGAAATAGATAGTTAACACTAGAGGATTTATAGGTTATATGATTTATATATATCTATGGAGATTGATATGTTTATTGTTTAAGTATTTTATTTTTAATAAGATGAACCAAAACTATATATTATTAAAATAATTATTTAATTGTTCATTTGAGGTTACCTTAATAAGCGAATTTCTCTAATATATTTTAGTGTTAGAAATGAAAATATTGGGAAAATAATTTGTTGTATTATCATGGTTATTTATAGATAAAAATGAGAATTTACAAGTCTTCCAAATATGTATTATAAAAATGAAATGAAATATTAAATGTCACATCCCACATGCATGATAAATTAAAAAAATTAAAGATGAAAATTACAAAGAGTTGAAATTCAAATATTTGAAGGTGAATTCGATAAAACTAGGAAGTTTTTAGAACTTAATCCCTTAATTAAGTATAAGATGAAAAAAATCAACATTCTATAGTGAATATGTTCCTGAGAATATGATATAATTTGATCTTGGATAGATCATAGATTAATTAACGAATAAAAAGATGTGGATAAATAATGAGTCTAGCCTAAAAAACAAATTGTATTTGTAATAATAAGAATAATCGTAATGATAGAGTATAATAATCCATGGTAGAGAAAGTTGTGATATTTTTCATTTCCATGATTACAATGCTAAGTCGATTAGAATAAAATTTGAGTAGAGTGTTCATATAATATATTGAAAATAACTAGAATATTTATAGATTTAGATCCTTATAAGTGTATAATTTTGTTAAAGGCATTAATGAAATTTAATTATATATATTTTGAAATGGATAATATATTTTCCCAAAAAAATAAAATAATATGTAAATTTTTATATCTACATTAGAGATTAAATGAGATTTGATATGGAATTAGTGGGATTTAACATTAAACAAGTGTGTTGGGAAGCTCTAGTGAAGACATGGATAAAATAGTGATCCCATGCATGTAAAATATAGTAATATTTGTTTTTGGTTTTCACCAATCCTCCATGAATTACATAGAAACATAGATTATAGTGTAGAATTTTCATCTTAGACATCCCAAGAATGATAAGGAGTAGAATTCTCAAGAGTGGATAATGATTGTAAGAACACATGTGCTAATTTGAATTCCTATAAAATGATTCATATAGACGTATATTAGGAAAAATATTAAAATTACAAATTATCAAAATAATAAATAGATGTTAATATATCATAGAGGGATTAAATGTTAAAAAATTAAATCTATGTTGGTAAATAATTGACCACACTTTATTTTCTCCCACCCTCATGTTTGTCTAAATTATCCACTAGACAGAAGAATTTTTATTAGAGTATTGGTTATTACTAATTGTATTTATAATTATATCAACATTTTTATATAATAAAATTTCATATTAGTTTGGTATTGGAAATATTTCATAGTTTTTAAATATAATATAGATGAAAAAATGATTTTATGTGATCATAGAATACACATATATGGTATTAACTATCATGAATCATTTTAATAAATATATAGAGGTTTTGAACAACTATCTATGAAATACGAAAAATAAGGGAACTAATAATGTATAGAATAAAGAAAATTTATTAAAGGAAAACAACTAATATAATTTTTTTATAGTTGTGGGTTTACTTTGTAATTTATTTGTTAAGATTCCTAAAGTGAAGAGAGATCATGATGTGATTGAATATACCATATAGGTCTACCATGAAGATAAGGGATGATATATAAATATAATGATTTATATTTCTCAATTATCTATTTCAATTAATTAAGAGTTTACATGATGTAAATTACCTATTTGAAGTATAAGATGTTTCAATGGAAGAAATATTGTTAATAAAAATCAATTTCTACAACATTCTAAAAAAATTTAAAAGGAAATGAAATATTTTTTACCATTTTAAATGATGTATTTTATAAAGGTAATGAAAACCATAAAAGGGTTTTTTTAGAAATAATAGTTTATAAATATTGTTAATGGGGTTGTCCATTTATTATAGAATCATCATATAGTCTCATATGATATAAATAATGAACAACTAGACATTAAATAAAAAATGGATAAATAACTTTGATAGGTATTTAAAAGAAACAATAATGGATCATTAGGATTAATTTAGAAAAATGAATATTGAATTAGAAGACATATTGAAATCTTTTGATGTTAAAAATAAAAATAGAAATCTGAAAAATTGTGAACTTGGATTCAATGTGGTGAAACTAACATCATTAAAATATATTCTTTACTAATATATAGATATGAAAATTTTTACACATAAAAATCATCTAAGAGTATTTAATCATATATTTATTAAATCGATCAAAATTTAGGATTTATATCATCTATAAAATCCGGCACAACATGGTCATTTAATGAGGTACCTGACAAGATTATTCAATTAGCTAACAGTAATTCAATTTTAATAATTGTTCATGAATGTAATTAAATAATAAATATAAAATGGAAGTATAAAAATAATTAGAAATCCACCAATATTAGATGTGAGAAAATGTATAAAGAGTGTCTCCCAAAAATATTTCTAAAAGTTTGACATTTGTTTAAAAAGAATGGACCTTTCATTCCATGAGGATTGTGCCTAAAGTGAAATGGAATTTACATATAGTAATATGTTCAATATACTAGATATTTGAGAATAGATCTATGAATTTATAGTGTTATATTTTAGTATGTAATAGATATAGGTCTTTTTTTAATAGGTGAAAACAAAAAGGTCAAAATAATGTTTTTGGAATAATATAGAAAATACAAAAAAAGAAGAAATAAATAAATAAATAATATATTAGTGTTTTTGGGAAATTTATGTGAGTAGTGAAATATTGTTTTTTGCTGCTATGATTAATGTTGGTAAATACCTTCTAAATATATTTTATATATTGAATATAAGAATTAAACACCAAAAACTAAGAAGTAGTTAAGTAAACATTATCAATTAACCTTGGGTCAAAATGAAACGAAATAAGTGAATTAAAATAAATACAAGAATATAATGATTAAATATAACCAGGATATTAAACCAATAGGGATGAAGTGCTTCAACTATGTCTAAAGAGGCTAAATCAGAGAGCATTGTAAAATGGACATTAAAATAAATGTGAAATAGTATTAATATTACATAGTTTCTAAATTAGATAGGTCAATTGTAGGTTTGAATCAATATAAAATAAAGGATTAAATTATTCCTTATGAGTTTAATATCTTCAAAAAATTTAAAAAATCATGAAGTACACTAGAAATGTTTGAGAATCTGTGAAGACAATATGTGGTTTGGGAATTTTATCTCAACCCCGGACTCGGTATTAAGTATTCATTAGAAGAACCAACTTTTTTCTATATGTTTTTTGCTTTTCCTACATGTATTGTAGTTAAAGATGATAAATATTGGAAAAATCTACTAAGGGGATCTTTATAAATGTGTTAATCTATTAAATATTTATGAACATATGTTTAATAAAAATATATAGACTTCTAATTAAAAATAATAATTATGGGGTTTAATTCTATATAGAAATTACTATTTTAACTCATATATATAATTTTCCTGAAGGAGATGAGATATTCTACAAAAATTTGGAAGAATTATAGTGATCTTGAGTATTTTTTTTTATGCATGTGTTCAAATGAAGGAAGACTAATAAGATTTCAATAAATGTTTTAGAAACAACCCTCGAAATTCAAGGATATAAGGTTGTATTATATGCATTGAAAAATATTGATATATTTATCATCTAAACTTGTCCCCATATTTCTATCAAATGGTATTCCCATGTATACATAATGTTGATGAGTTGATGACATTTTGTTTTGATTAATGTGATACCTCATTTCTCTAATAGGGATAATTGTACACCATGAATTGGATGGTCATATGGGGATATAATAAGTTTATTATAATTAAAAGAGTTACTATGTGAATATAAACTTTCCCTATAACATTTTATGAGTTTAAAATGACATTATTTATAATAGCATATACAATATAAAACCTCCATCTTAAACAGACCATTGAATAATATTATTTAAATGTGATCATTTAAAAAATGAATTGAATTGGTGGGTATTAATTTTATTAACAAAATAATGAAATATATTTTACATACTAATTTAATAAAAAATAATTTATTAATACTTAATAAATAGATATCAATTTTTAGAAATTTTATTTTCTGATTGAAAAATATAATTTCTTCCAAAAATGAATTTTATTATTATTTTTAGAATATAATGTAATTATTTTTTCATCATATAAAAAATTATTTTCATAATAGAAACATAAATTTTTGAATAATCATATTAAAAGTTTCTTGGGTTTAATTTTGAAAGTTTTCTAAAAAGATTGATTTCCTAGTGAATAGTGAAAATTATATCTTTCTATTGAAAACTGATTTTATTTCGAGCATGTAGAATGTTAGATTTTGTTTGAAAATTTTTTCATAAGAAAATTAGATCTATTATTATATATATAATTATATTAATTTAATTGGAATAAATTAATGGGTGGATTTTGTATAAACAAATTATACAACAAATGTTTTTTTGAAAAACTAGTTTTCATTGGGTGTTTGAGTTTTTTCTGATGTTAATTTTATATCCTTATAAGATTTTTATATTGAAAAATTGATATCATCTTTGGAATAATAATGTCTAATTTTTTTAAATTGTTTTATTTTATTTTTGGGCATGATAAATAGAAACCATTGTAAATAAATTTCACCAGTGTAAGGGTAAATTCAGTGATTTTGGTTATAAATAATATGATAATTGATTAAAAATTACCATAATGTTTTCCATAATTTCAATGTATGAGCATATCTCATCAATAAATATTCAATTATTGAATCTATGGATTTTTTTTCATTTTTAATTGATATTGACCTCTATGATATTTAAGTGATAGACAAAGAATAAAACAACATTTTTCTTCTTTTAATATCTCTGAAATTTAATGATTGGGAGAAATACAACTCAATTTTTGTTATATATATATTAATTTTAAATATAAATTATTTAATATTATCATGGTAATTTACTTCTATTTTTCAGTGATGAACTAATAACCAGAAATGTGTATACAAGGACTAATGGAATTTAACTTAATTACAGGAAAAATAAAATAAATGTTTTTAAATATACAAAACGTTTTATAATTTGAGTGGGTGATAGTGATCCATTTATTTTTTATATGGAAAATATTTATTAATTATCAAAAAATATTAAATATTAAAATAAAAAAATATATGAATATTATTAAAATGATATTAAAGATATTTTATATTAATGAATATTTATAAATGTATTTAAAATTCTAATAAATCATAGATTCAGAAAATTAAAGGGATATAGTTTTAAACATAATTCATTGTTCAATTATAGGTTTATTTTCATTTTATATAGACATTATTAACCCATAATGTTTATAAAAAATTAACATTGTGATAATTTTCAAAAGTGTTAATAGAGGGGTAAAACTAAAATATTAATGTGAAAACATACCAAAAAACATGTCAAAATATTATTGGACAAGAGTTTTTGGAATTATATTCATCTTATATATGAATAATTTCTATTTGGTTCAATTTGGCCATAAAATGTATGTTAATTTAAAATGTTATAAAATTTCAAGAATGACCCTCCCCTCATTTATAAAAGGATACAAGTCCTTTCTCTACATTACATCATGTTCATGCATATATACTGAAAAACCCATATTGGTTTCTCTATTAAACATCCTCATACATGATTTAATTTTTTTTACTTCAAAAATTGCTACCATAGTTCTCTTTAGAAGAGATATAAAGCAGGTTTACTAAATAATTTGTAATCATTTTTTCCTATTCCTTCATGTTAACATATTCTTATACATTCTCCTAATGTTTTGAACTATCATATAATAATATATATAGTATCGTAAATATGTGAATATGTTATTGTGATTATGGTACAACCATATTCAATCAATTTTCTTAACATTGAAAAGCTTAAACATCATTCTTGAATATATACAACATACTGTCACCACATAGTAGTGTAATAAATTCCCCATCCCCACATTACATGTTTTGTTTTAAAGACAACACTAATTAGAATATATTATATTTATAATATAAATATGATTCTTTAATTATAAAATAATATATAACTATTTAACATCTAATTCGTTGAAACATGATGATAATGCACGTGCGTATGTGTGGGCTGCCACCTCTACGAAGCCATTTGAGACCTTTTCGTTTAAATTTTATTTTGTGGGTAATAATAATTATTTTTGTGAATATATATGATATATATGATATGGTGAAGATTATTTTAAGAATATATATTATTTTCATTTATTTTGTTCCATCTATTAATAAATGAAAACCACTATGTTTGGCTTACTATCTCTATGAATGGTGTAATAAATTTTTGTCTATTAACATTATTGATGACTCAATATATATATATAATGATTAATTTATATTTTTATATCATTTTTATAATGATCTAAATGAATAATCTATTTTCAAAGTACTTGTACTGAATCTACCATACCAAAACATACCGATAAAACGTAGTTATCACCTAGAAGAGTGATTTAATAAAGAATTGTTAATAAATGGTTGATAAAAGGGTATAGATAATAATATATGTTATGATATATATGATCATTTTTATGTAATATATGTATTACTATTTCATATTTATTATACAAGAGTTTTTGACACCAATTATTGAAATCATACTAGAGGCTTATGTTAATCGATTCTATGTTACTTTTGTTAGAGATAAGTCATATTCACTGCTTATTTATATAGTGAGTAACATAAAATTTATAATTGATATGATATATAGTTATTATATTAATATTTATGTTATTTAAAATTCCATTTGATGTTTTTTTCTTTCATGGGGGTCATGATTCCTATTTCACCACTATAGTAAAGGTTTACTTCATGATCTCATCATTATTCGGTATTGTTTATTTTTTTCTCCCTTGAAGGATATTTTTTATAAATATATCCTATAACAAATATATTTTCTTCTCTTGTAGTTATTCATGAACATTTCATGTAATAGTTAAATTTATCTATCTTTGGTATGTAAAATGACTAACAAAATGACTTTATGAAAACATTAATTTATTGTTCTATTCAGCCAGAATTCTCAATTCTTCTTTATCCTTTTTATAAAATCATGAATTCTTTTTAAATTATGATTTTTTTAAAACAAACTTTACGAGTGTTTTACTTTTTAAATTTTTTTAAGAAGTCAACTTTTCATTTTTGAGTTAGTTACTTTTGGTCCTTTTTTGAAAAGTTTGAAAGAAATTCTTTTTAAACTTATATAACATGTATAAAATATCATATTATATGACCAATAATTTCATTGATGATTAATTTATAATATTCCTTGAATTTTTTCAATGATTTTTTTATAATAATCAATTACTTTTTTTAAAAAATTGTTTTCAAAGTGACAATTGTATTTTACTCAAGAATGTTATTAATGACATTTTTAAGGTACTCTTTAGTAAAAAAACCACTATTTTACTTATTATACATCATATAGTTTTTGGAATGAAACCATAGTTATGATACCTTTATATGGTTTTTGATCATTTTGAATGGGTGTTTATTATTTCAAAACAACATTCCTTATTAAACTATATGGATTATGGGTATGTTTATTGATTGGGAAAAGTATTAAAATATAAAATTATAGTTTTTTAATTGGAATTATTATATATATTATTCTTCTATCATTTTATATTAGTAATTCAGTAGACCTAGAATGTTAATGGTGGGTCCCTCTATGGCCCCTTGATGCATCTGTAGGTTTTATGAGACAAACTAATCTAGGTATTTAGACGACGCCTTACGTGTTTATGTAATATGTCTTAACATGATGCCTTTATGATATGCCTATTATGTATTAAATTTCAAATTACCTCATAATTAGTTTATTTATTGATCTTTATTTTATTATTTTGTTATTTTAGGTATCCATTTATAAGTTTCAAGATAGTGTCATTATTTATATAGAATTATTTAATAATAATTTGTTCCTTTCATATTATAATTTTTTCCCTTTTTATTGATTAAATGAAATTTTTTTTCAGATACATTCCATTTCATATTTATTATTATTTATTTATTAATTTTATAATCTTCTACACAAATAACCTTACCTAGCATTTAATCCCACCCTTTATTACGTTTCCATTCACTAGGATGCAAGGATGTGTCTTCTGATTGAAATTAAAAGGTATTATATTAAGATAATTTGTGTTTGTAGATCAATTATTGTGTTGAAGAATAGGTTTCCAATTCTAATGTGAGATTATATAACAGATGATGTTTTCTAATACTAATATAAAATTTATCCATTTGTGATTTGATAACTTGTATCTATTATAAATTTAATAAACTAACCAATCACTATAGGCTTCTATATTTGGGGTGTTCACAATTAATTTCAAAGAAACATTACATTAAAAAATAAAACTATATTTATTAAAACATAAATTATGGAAAATAACCCTATGACAGACATTGAGAATATTCCCAAACAAAATAATATTATGATTTTGAGATGAGTTATACGTAAATATTCAATTTATGTTAGGTTCATAAAATATCTTGAAATTATACATTATGAATTTTAATATTATTATATAATCTATTGTGTACCATTATTTATAAATTTATCCTAGTGTAGGTAATGGAAATCATACCCATGTATATAATAAATGCTTTGACTTTTGTCCTGAGCAAGATAATAAAGCTGATGTTTGATATGCATCTCAAATTGAAAAAAAATCTTAACAATATTGGAATAAATGAATCATGTTATTACTAATTAACTTGCCCATATGTAGCTTCCTTCTGATCCACAATGTGGTATAGAAATAGTTTTACCAATTTCTGCTATATTAACCATAATAATTAAATGGGACTAGAAATCCGTTTATAGAAAAGAAAAGAATAAGTATTATAATGAATATATTCCACACATTGGGACGTAATTAAAGAGGGAAGGATATAATTATTTATCATATCATAGTGAATATTGATTAATAGTGGGCATTGATTCAATGTAATCATGATAATGTGGAAATAATGATCATTAAATGGAAGGATTTATAATCGCATTCCTTGGTAAAAATAATTTTCTTGGGAACGATGAGTATGTTTGTAGAGGAAATTCTTGAGTCTATGAAAAAAAGAAGAGGAAAATGTTTCCATGTATGAATCCAAATTTACAAGGTTATCAATGAATGTTTTGGACTACGTACATAATAAAAATTATCAGATTGAAAACATATTTGGTATTCTAAAGTGAGTTAGTAGAATGGAACTAGACTTCAAAATTTTCTTATAATATATGGAAATATTATATTGTGCTATAAATACATAGAAACAATAATGAATGTGTCCTGAAACATAAAATATATATAGAACGTTTATGAAATAAGACAAAAAATTGATAAGGGGTGAAGAGAAAGAAATATTTTTCCACATATTAAAATTTTACAAAGTAACACCCTAGTACATACCAGAAGTAAATGAGGGTCTGAAAAAGTTGAGGAGTGAAATTTCTTTAGTTTAGTTAATGGAATGGTAAGAATTAACCCTCTAATGGTTAAAAGTTTAACTCTATGGATATGGGGCACTATGAAACTGAATTAACCATGTGTAAATAGAATATATATCAGAACAAGATAAGAGATGGTGAGCATGCATTTTCAATTACAACTAATGAAGTTAAATGATTAATATTTTTGTTGGATTGGAATAAATAATTTTAGAGTATTATTTTTTCAAATGGTATTGTTGTTATAAGAATCATGAATTATATAAGGAGTGTACCATAGTATTTTTTTATGATTTGAAATAAATTGTTTAATTTCATCAATTCCCAAAAAAGTTTACCAATGGTAAGGTGGAAGTTTTAGAGAATACATGAATAAGGGATACAACAAACATACTATTCTCCCAATTTTGACTAAATAATTTTTATTTGGGATATAAATAATATTGACATTTAATAATTAAATTGGATTTTTCTTGTAACAATGAAAATTGTTTGTGTTTTAATGAGAAAGTAATTTTTTATAGTGTTTCCAACATTTATAGATTTATAAAATATACATGGTAAAATGATATTTTATTTTATTAATTAAGATATAGTTAATTTCTAGAATCATATATGTTATCATTTGGGATTTATGGTACTTAACATGTTTCAAGAGAATATATTATCAATTTATTCACATATTTTGTTTATAGAAATGAATATATACTTTATAGATTAATATATAGTTGATTCTGAATTTGGTCAAGAATATCTTGAGAAAATATTATGTTAATGAATTATAAGATAGGATTATGTTAATCATTGGGTGTTATTATTTAATTTTATTTGATTATTGAAATATTGTAAGGACTGTTCTACCCATTCTATTTTTTGAAAATATATAAAGATATAAAGAATTTATTTTTATCGTTTTCTAGAAAATAAGATCGTTAGTAAGATTATTTTAGTACTTCAGGCATAAAAACATGTTGGATATTTATTTCTTGGAGTAAGAGATGAAATCGAAATTGAAAAAGGTACTGACAAAGGATTAAATTTTTTATGAAATAGAATAATATAAATTTATTATATTTAATAACATTTTCAGTTTTTATGGTAAAAGAATATATAAATTATATTAATATAATTTTGAAATAAAAATTTTATCATATTTAAATCATTTTTTATGATTTGAGCAACTTTTCATCCACCACAAATTTATGGTTTCATATTTGTCAACATTCTCTTTCCCAGGTTCTCTATTTGCTAAATAATAGTACATATGAATTAGTTTCATCCATTGTTACCATATTTTCACATCCCACTAATTTTACCCTATTTCAAACCCTATATATTTTTTATTCTATATTACCTTTGTAATTTTTATTCACACTTTTCAAGTGGATTTTTAAAACCATTTTATGAATTTGTTTTAAAAAAAGTAATTTTAAAATTTCAAAAACTTGATTATAAATAAAAAGTTCAAATTGTTGGTTGAAATTTATTATAGGAGGAGAATTTAACACATATCTATATTAAAACAAAACTATGTTCTATGGTGTATACATCATGCAAATATGAGCATAAACAAACAATAAAATTTTATTATTTAAATATGACCATTTGAAAATATCAACTGAATTGGTGTGTATTATTGAATTGAACAATTCATGAAATATAACCTTAAACCCACTAAATAAAAAATATTTGATTAATACTAAGGAAATAGGTATTAAATTTACAATAAAGTTAATTTATAATTCAAAAATATTCTTTCTTAAAGAAATGATTTTAAATTTTTATGAGAAAATAATGTTATTATTTTTTTAAAAAAATTTGAATATTTTTAAATAAAATGTAATTAATTTTATGAATAAGTGTATAAATATTATCTCTAATGGAATCATTGAGATTTTATTGAATTTTTTATTTTTTGAGTGAGCATTAGAAATATTGTTTTTATTAATTCTTTTTTCATCAATTATATAAAAAAATATCTATTTTTATTTTAATTTTATTAAAATAACAATTAGATAGAATATTTTACAAATAAACCAACTAATATAATTTTAATAAAATTTAAGGTTGAATTTGAAATATATAATTTAATATAATTAAAATGTAATTATTTTTAATAACATTTTTTATTACATTTTCTGCTTTTATCATGTGTTATTTCTCCCAATATAATGAATTTATTCTTGAAAATGGATATTAAAATTGGGATCATTATTTATATTTATTAAAAATAAATTCCTTTTATTTATAGTCATTATGAATAGTAACAATGATAAATAACAATCACCATATTATGGTTAAATTGGGTTTTTTAGGTTAAAAATAATATGATAACGGCTAAAAATCACCCCATAACTATCCTAAATTTTAATATATCATTATATATAATCCATAAATACCCAAGTTTATGACATGTGACATTTTATTCATTTGGTCATCGTATTGACCATTCTAATAATTATTTAAGAGATAAATAAAAAAATATCAATTTTCATCTTTTAAAATCAATAACATTTTATGATATGGATAAATAAAACTTATTTTGTTTTATAGGTTTCCATTGGAAATATAAATGATTTATTTTTATCATAGTAATTTATTTATTATTATTAGTGATGAAATAATTACATTAAATGATTTTGCAATACTGACACACCATTTATTTAATAAATTTTAAAATAAAATAATTTATATTAAAAATAATAAAAGTTGTATAATTTGAGTGGAAAATAGTTCTACATGAATTTTTTAGATGAATATGAATTATTAATTTTCTCCAAGTAGATAATAATAAATTTAATTCATTTTATTATTGTCTTTAAGGTCAAATTAAATGAATCGAGTTAAGAATGAAATCAATGATATTTTATAATAAATAATAATTTATAAAATGATATAAAATTAATAAAAAAAGTATATTCAGCCAAATTAATGATAAATTGGTTTAACAATTATCACAGTTTATTTATTATCCTTTATTCATTTTATTTCATCATTAATACTTAACAGTTAGGAAACGATAATATTATGGTAATTGTCAAAACAGATAATGAAGGTTTTAAACTAAAATATAAGGGAAAAACATAAAAACCATTTTTAAAAAATTATTTAATGATAATATTAGAATAGTAATAATATTAAATAATAATTTGATCAATTTTAATCCATTTCAGTGTTTATAATAATTTATATTTTTTTAATACATTATGAAATTCAAAGAATGTCCCTCCCGTCAATTATAAAAGGGAACCACTCCATTATCATATTTAAACAATATTGTGCCATATATCCTAATTGAAATCATCTAATTCATTACAAAAAATCATTATCCAAGTAATAGAGGTCAAATTACTTCCAAAATACATACTATAAGTCCTTTAAAGAAGACATCTAAATAAATTATATCGAAGAATATGTAATTCTATTTACCATATTATTCACGATAATTTCTTATTTTACTTCAACATAATGTGTTTTATCCATCCTGAAATAATAAAAAAGGTATAATAATTATAATAATTTTTTATTATCACTTTTATATAACCATTTTCCATCCATTTTCCATCATTGAAAAGTGAAAACATCGCTTGGGTGTACACAAGACTTTTGGTCTCCACATTGTATTGTAATTCATTTTTCATCACAAATTTAATGGGATGGTTATAAATATATATATTTATATAATTATTATATATTGTATTTATGATATAAATATTAATATGTAACTATAATATTATATATTTCTATTTTACATTCCAATCGGTTAGAATGCGATAATGTCCCTCATGCGTACCTGTAGACTACAACCTCTACCAAAGGATATGATTAACTATTAATTTATCATTAATATTGATGTCAATAATGATGTATTTAATTAATATCTATTATATATATGATATTATAATTTTAATGGAATTTATTATTATTATTATTATTTTATTATTTCCATCTATTGAAAAATGGAAACATCGTTCTTCTAAATCTACGACAAATTATCTGCACAGATGGTGTAATTATGTTGTCTATATATATTTTGAATGGTTGAATCTAATTATGTATAAAATTAATATATATTCTTTTTATATCATTATTATAATTCTATATATATAGAAACAATGATAAAAGTACGAGGACCAAAACGAACCAACTAAAACATATTTGAAAAAAAGTAGTTATCACTCTGAATATTAATTTAATAAAATATTAGTAACAAACATGTGATAAATTGTTATAATTAAATAATATATATTATTATATTTATATAATTATAATTCTATAATATATTTAAAATAAATTTATATTTATTATAATGGAGTTTTGATCATCTATGATGGATATTAAACACGAAGATAGAGTTTCTCATATCACGGTTACTTCCTTGAGACATATGCCGTATTAAAAAATTATTATTTTTACATTGTATAAATTATTCCCCATTTATATGTTATATAATAAATCCAAATATATTAATTTTATTTAAAATTTATTTTATTTTTTTTATTTTATGGGGGCTGTGATTTAAAAGTTACAATAACTGTAAGGGTTTATCTCAAAATCTCAACATTATTTGTGATTTTTTAGGATCAAGTATCCCATATTGGAATTGGTTTTTAATTATATTTTATTCCAAATATATTTTATTATGCTTCGGTTATTAATAAAATTTTCATGTGATATACTCATTTTTCTCACAATGGTATTTAAAACAATTTCCAAAAATATTTTAATAAAACTGAATTTTATATATACAAATTCATTAGAAAATATTTTTCTTTCCATGTCCATTTTTTTAAAAATATTTTAATGATTGATTTTAACAATATGATAATTATAAATTAGTTTTTTCCCATATTTCATATTTTTTCAAAACATTTTAAAATTATTATTATTGTTCTTTTCGGGATGAGGTACTTTTTGAAAATATTACAATAATTTGAATGGCTTGTACTCTTAAATTATAAGAAAAGTATTAAGTTATCCTACATTATGAAACCTAATTTATTTTAATATTCATTAAAAATTTGATGATTATTCTCAAAGAAAACGTTTTTCAAATAATCTTGATTTTTTAAAAAAGTGGTTTCTTGATGTAAAACGGAAAATTTATTCAAGAATGTTTGTAATGAAATTTTATGGTATTAATTAGTGAAAAAAACTATTATTTTACCTATTCTCTATTGGGGATATGTTTTAATGATACCATATTTATTATTTCCAAATATGTTTTATGATCCGTTGTGTTGGGGATATGTTATGAGATTCCAATCACTATATTACTCTAGATAGTTTATCATTATGTTTATTGAATGGGGAATGTATTAAAATTTCACATGATAGTTTTTAAATAAAATTCTTACATTTATTATGTTTCACTAATTTTATATGTGGAATGAATCTAATATTTTATGTTATTTTCAGGTTCTACTATAGAACCATGATGAAATGGAGGGTGTCATTATACAAAATAGCTTGGATATTTGGATGAGGACCTATAGATTTTAAAGAATATCTGAGAAAATGACATTGACATTATAAATATGACATATAACATTATTAATTCCATAACCATGAGATAATTTATTGATTCTTGCATTATTGTTTTATTATTTATGATATCCATGGTTATGTTTCAAGCTCATGTAATGATTTTTATAGAATTATTTGATTATTGTTTTTTAAAGCCATGTGTTTATTCATGGTCATGTTATTGATTAAATTTCATGGGTTTTTAGATATTAACCATTCCATATTCATCATGCATTATATATTAATGTTACATTCCATTGTATTATAAAACTATTTATGCATATGATCTTACCCCATTTTTATTTTAACTTTCCAATGATTCCCAAACATGTTTTATGATTGATTTCTATCAATATTCTAAATGTAAAAATAGTGTTCCTAGATAAATTACTATTTTTTTATGTTTTCAATTTTAATGTGAGATTCATGAATGTATTTATTTTTCAATGACAAATAAAATATAGATATCATAGGGATGGGATAACCTATTTTTAGTTACAATGTGACTATGTAACCACCATCTCTATGCTATTGAGGTCACGTTTTTTATATACCCATTGGATATCTTGAGATAGAAAAAAGGGGAGATTTATAAACTCAATCATTCCCTATTATGCACCTTGAAAAGAATAATTTTCCTCTCATTTAAATTTATTTAAATGACATAGATAAGAATTACATTTACATTTTTATTGAATCAGAATTGAAAATAAACCCAAGTGGGGAAAAAGTTCCCTCAGGGTTTTGTTTATGTTGATTTCATTAATATTTTAGGTTCTTATATTATTGTTAATGTAATTATATAGTTGTAAAAGTCATAGTTGTTGGATATTAGAATATGCCAAATGAAAGTTAAGGTGTTTCTCATTATTTAATGAATATTGACAAGAGGACATTGTTACTTCCAATGAATAAATATCTATACATATTCTAGTTAGTTTCAATTATTAGAATATTAGAGATATTATCTTAAAATACAATGAATTGTGAAATAGTTAGTGTACATGTATTTTCTATAATAGTTAAGTGATGTTAAGAGTTAATTCATATTATTCCTAAACTAACTGATTAAATTGATTATTCCATACATTAGTGGAATAGTGTGAAGGATATTTAATATTTTGATTTATATCTATTAGATGATGATATATAATGGTTCAAATGATGTTGCAGTAAAGAAGGTGGAGGTTCTTATCAAAATACTCTCTCTAGGTTATATGTAATGATGCAAGTATTTATATCATGTGTAGTACACAACTCTATAATTATATCAAGATATGTGATGGAGACAGAGGCAGAGATCTCTCCCCGATGAACTGTAGTTCATCGACTTGACGATGTCAGCAACGATGTCGTTCCCTCTCCCACTGATATGGGAGCGACAATCAGTGTCCTTCAAAGGAGCGGCCCCTATTTTCATTCCCTTTTCAAACCCTGGCCTCCTCTCATCCTTACCTCACCTCGCGCTCGGTTTGAGAGTCATGGATTTTCTTGATGGGTGCCATAACCTCTAGATTTCGTCTGAAGAGTTCTCATAATTTTCTAATCTCTTGGAGAATACCCCAATTGTGTGATATTATCAGCGATTTCCCTCAGTCAATTTGTTCGCCAGATTTGTCTTCGAATCTTGGAAATTAACAGACATGGCGATTGTGGGTCTATTGTATAATCGGAAAATTATGAACTATTTCACTTCGGAGTCATATCTCATCAAGTCTTGGGAAATTTCTCCTCACAGTTTAAATGAGTTCAGATTCAACCTTCTTCGGTGGTCCTTCTATCTTCACCTGAAGCGGGATTCTCCAGGGATGGAGATATGGGATAGCTTTCCAAACCTCTCCCTCCCCATTCAAAATCCTGTTGTTATTCACTTGATAGGGAATCCAGTAGGTAGATACATGTGCTCAGATAGCAGAACTGAAGATATTTTCCATCCGATTGTCCCTTGATTTTGTGTCGAAATGGATGTGTCAATAGACCCATTTGAATATGTGTGGATTACTATGGGTGAGGAAAATCGATGAAAACGATTGGTTGTCTATGAAAATTGGATGAACTTCTGTCCGAGATGTAGGAGATTGGGTCATTCACTGGATTTCTATTCCAAAGGGTCTCGGGCTATTTGGAAAGGGAGAAATGATAGAGGAAAGGTACAAGAAATTCACTTTGAGGCTGAGAACCTGAGGCAGCAGGTTGGGAATTAGCAGGTAGGCAACAGAGGTAGAAGTGTGGCTCTGCAGGGGATGTTGGTTGGATAGGTCGCGATGGCCTCGAAGGATCAGCTTGGAAAGTAGGGTTCGGGTTTTGTAAGGTTGTCAATGCCTCGTCTAGATATAGGCACAACAGTTAATGGTTCACACATGAGTGTAGTTGAGGCACCTCTGAATCAGAGGGTGGATGAGGTGTTTGGAAGAGTGAAGCATGATATTGGGTTGATTAACACAAGAGGTTTGGAGGTCAATGTGAAGCATGTCATCCATCCCAATGTGAGAAATCATGAATATGGAGGAATGGTTACCACCTCAAACCAAGAATTTGGGTCCTCTAGGAGTGTTGAGGCCACGAGGGAATTCCCATTCTGAATATGCAGATGGGTGGCTCTTTGTAGGAAAATGGTGAGTGGGTGAGGGTTTCTACTGGGCTACAGCCACAATCAAAAATGCAAGAGGTTGATATTGAAATGAGTAATTTCTTTGAGGACCTACTAAATATTTATTTGGATTTGGACCATGTTGACGCTCATTTCGTCACAGAATCTAAAGATAGGAAAAGGGGAATATCTAAGCTCAAAGTGATTCAACCTTTTAAGAAAACATCAAAAATCGACAAAGGCATGAACAAAGGATCAAAAGCAACTTCACTGCGCAAGTTATAGCACTGTCGCGCAAGTACACTTGCGCGACACCCTTGATCGAGCAAGTGACTTGCGCGACCTAAGTGATAACCGCCCGGTAACCACCCGGGGTCTTCTCCTGCCTATAAATAGACCCTGTGGGCCCCCCATTCGAGGGGATCTTTTTCCAGAAACTCGGATTGAAGCTCCCGACGCCCAAGTCTCTTCTCAAAGCTTCCGGAACAATTCTAAGGTAATTTCTTACCTATAACGGAAGATCTAAAGTGAAGAAGGAAGGCATAAGTGTTGAAACTCATCAACACTTGCGCGCTTCCTTATTTACTTCAATAGAACTTGTGTGTCCCTTTTCTAGAAGAACCTCAAGAGGATTCTAAAGTGATTTATAACGAGTCGCTCAAGTATTCTAATGCTGGTTGAAAATCGCGCAAGTACCCCACATGTCGCGCATGTATACCTACGCGACCAATACTTGCACGCCCACGGAAGACATGCGCGCCTTTCAAGACTTGTGTGCCCCTACCTTTTGGGGTGCCCATCTTGCCCATTTTACCCCTCTTAATCCATTACACCTTTCCTTTTCAAGATTCAGTCTTCAAGACACTTTTCAAAGCCATTTATGGCATGATTTCTTGATTTGACTTTCTTATCTGAATGGAATTCTGTGGAATATCTCTCAAAACCTAGTGATTTAAATATCCTTATGTCACTAAATATGGAGTGTTCATTCATTCAAACTCATCCTTTAAAATGAGAGAATCCTTAACTTGGGTCTCCTTTTCAGGAATAATCCCCAGTTATAAGTCCTTTAATCTGGGCATCTTCCTCAGGAGTAAGCCCCAAATTCTTAAAGTTCCCAAATATGGGCATCCTCCTTAGGAGTAAGCCCCAAACCTTAATCCCTAACTTGGGTATCCTTTTCAGGAATAAGACCCAGTCATAATCATGGGCATCCTTCTCAGGAGTAAGCCCCAATCTCAAATATGGGCATCCTCCTCAGGAGTAAGCCCCAAGTCCTCTAATCATGGGCATCCTTCTTAGGAGTAAGCCCCAATCTCAAATATGGGCATCCTCCTCAGGAGTAATCCCCAAACCTTAAGTCCCTTGACTTGGGAATCCTCCTCAGGAGTAAGCCCCAATCTCAAATATGGGCATCCTCCTTAGGAGTAAGCCCCAACCCTTAATCCTTAACCTGGGTCTCCTTTTCAAGAATAAGACCCAGTCATAATCATGGGCATTCTTCTTAGGAGTAAGCCCCAAACTCAAATATGGTCATCCTCCTCAGGAGTAAGCCCCAAGTCCTCTAATCATGGGCATCCTTCTCAAGAGTAAGCCCCAATCTCAAATATGGGCATCCTCCTCAGGAGTAAGCCCCAATCTCAAATATGGGCATCCTCCTCAGGAGTAAGCCCCAAACCTTAACCTCTAACCTAGGCTTCCTTTTCAGGAATAAGTCCCAGTTATAATCTTGGGCTTCCTTTTCAGGAATAAGTCCCAGTTATAATCTTGGGCTTCCTTTTCCGGAATAATCCCAAAGTCCCCTAATTTATCTTTAACCAGTCCTAATTTACCCTTGATTTGGGTTTCCTTTTTAGGAGTAAAACCCAATCATAAGTCCCCTACTAACTTGGGCATCCTCTTTAGGAGTAAGCCCCAATATTAGAGTATTCAAATCTCCATAAAGCACATATACCTTTATGGACCCTATTCCTGGATTTTCTCCCTAAAGTAAATCCTCTGGGCAGTCATACATACATAAGCCCCAAACCATTTCTTATGATTTTGTCTTTCATGGAACAATTGTCTAAATTTTACTAATACCTCTTGTTTCTCACACCGAGCATGACTCACGCGATCTTAGAGTGTAAAAGTAAATGTGACATCCTGCTTTGAGCCATCAATCATAAACACCATACCCTTATTCGAACTACGTGGGTTCTGATTCCTTTTTTAAAATAAAGGATATGTAGGTAGCCCATCTATGGGTTCGATCCCAACCCTGAAATAATTTATTGTCCTTCTGAATGGCGATAAACTTCAAGTGCCCCACTGAGTGGCTTTAAAACCAGCCTGGTCATCATAATGACCAAGAGACTTTTATATAAATGTTTTGAAGGATACCATTGACCAAGAATCTCTAAATAGATACAGATGATTCTCTATTGATGAAGAACCTCGAATACATATAAAAGATTCTCTAAATTTATAACATATTTAATCATTGATTGCAAAACTGAAGGAAAGCTCATTTTATACTTGATAATGTAATAAGGATTCACGAACATAACTTAAATCTATAAAGAGAGTCCCGGGGTAGACAATAATTCCCCTCAAAAAGGTGTGATGAGTCCGACCTCCCATCCTCTCGACCAATGCAAATTCCTAATCCTCATCAGTCCACAAGATAATGAGCGCCTACCTTGGGAAAGTAGGTCCAAACGGATGTGGAATCATTGGATGTTTCCGGTTCTACGAACAAACCCGTTAGAAATCGATCGGAACGTTTGAATCTCCCGTCCAGGAGGTCATCCCTGGATTCTGTGAGAAACAAAAAATGGTGAACCCGAAGTGAATCCATAACCAAGTTAAAGTGATGTTATTTTTATTTGTTAGGCCCCTTGGGCCAACAAAGCAACCATTGACATATGCTCATCCAAAAGATGCAGTGGCCAGATTCATCTTGATTATGTCTGTTATATGGAATAGGCACTCTTTTCTCAAGATCTTCTGCAAAATGGCTTTCCTTTAATTCACCCCTTTGAATACTGCTGCTGTAAACACCTCTACTGTGAGGTCTATTGCTGTGAAAACCAATGCTGCTACTCCTGCTGGAACGTCGTCCGCTCTGAGGATGACATCACCAACTCAGCGTCTTCAACGCTAGGGTTCTAATGCACTGGTTAAGGAGTACCGTCGCAACGGTACTATCCCAACTCTGGAGGCCGTTCGTCAAGCCCTCCAAGTTAACAACTCTATCTGGTTGTCCGGACAACGGCGGCCAGCGATCAAGAAGCAGACGGTGCTGACTACCGTCTCCAACCGTTTCGGGTCGTTATCCCCGGAACGCAATTTCCATTCACTCCCTTACTCTGAGGAAGTGAATGAGTAGGTCCCTCAGGGCCTTAATTCAAAAAGACAAGAGTCCTTCCCGAGGGTTCCCATCAACAATCGCCGCCAGACTCGTGCGGTAGTGCGCCCTCAACATGATGAGGGTACCGACTCCAGGCATTCAGCTCAGGTTCCTCGAACCCGAGTAGGCAAGATGAACCGCCAGAGATGGAATCCGGTTAACAGTGGGCAGGTAGTCATCCCTACCATCTCCGGAGAAGTCCACCAACCTAACTTGGTCGAAAATAATGAACATGCACACACACCTGCCTGTTTTAATTCCACTGTCCAGCAGACTCATCTGGCAGCATCAAGCCAATCCCGCCAGGCAATTCCGGCGGAGTAGTATAGGAAGGAACATACACCTGCTTATGTATCACCGGTTAGTCAGTAGGCTCGTCTGACTACATATGATGGATCTCGTCAACCGTGTTTGGTGAAGTGTAATCAGCAGGCACATACACCTGCTAATACTAATCAAGCCTATCAACAGTCTCGCTTGGTAGCGCACGGAGAAGTCAGTCGGAAAGCCCTGACGACAAACAGGAGGCAGACTCAACTCTCTGCCTCCACACTTGAGTACTGTCAGGATTCACTGACAGGAAAAGGAGGACATGAGCAGGCACATACACCTACTCCAAACCCGGAATGGACGTATATCCCTGTTCCAGCGGCTGAAGTCACCAAACATATTTTATCAATGGTGAAACAGCATAAGCAAATTCCTGCTCATATTCTGGATGCTTGCCAAGATATCATAACAGAATCATCTCAGGGACAGACACATAAATCTATCCCTAGCAGTGGAGTGAAACATCAACGATTCACTCCGGAACAGACACACACATCAGTTCCAGTCCAAGAGGGTCATGGGGCATACTTCCCCATATCATACGGACAACCAAGTCAGGCACATACAGCTGATTTGACTGGAGATCGTCAGCCTAACCAGACCATCTTTCCTGATCAGGCACATACACCTGCTCAGAGTAACCACTTTCGTCATCAAGTGGTTTCTAAAGAAAGTAAGAAGGCATCTATGAAAAAGATCCGCCCGGCACAGTCAGGAGATCAAAGGCCAATCTATAACAAGGCCTTGCTCGATGCTGGAGTTCTTGAAGCCCTCATACATTTATCTGTCGGAATTCAAGATTCTACTCCCTCAGTTCCCAATGACGGGAACATTAATCATTAAGGTCTTCAACAGACACTTCCTCATGAAGGCTTGCTTTATGAAAATTCGGTCAATCTTGAAGTTTCTTCTTTAGATGAGAGCCACAGGAACCCTCTGTGTGGTCAGAAGACCAAGTATCAAGAGATCTCATCTTTTGTTGTAACCCATTATAGTGGTCCTCCCCATGATGATGAATTTCGCTGCGAAATTCCTCTCCGCAGTAGTGTTTCACATTGCCTGGAAAATACACCAGTGGACAATGTAGTGCCGAGAAATCCCTCTTATCTTGAGGCACTTGAAAATGCGAAACCAGTCATGTCTGATGCTTTATCGCTAAAAAGTGAAATACTTTCTCAATCAGAAGATAGCCCAGGGTGTAGGTCATTATCCGAACCACCCCTAAGTCATGCATCTTCTAGTTTTACCAATTATCTCTCTACCAATCTTGTTGAATCCGATGAAGCAACAATGAAACACCAACTCTGGTCAAAACAGGTAGAAGAATCTTCATTTAATTATAAAGAGGAAATGCTAAACATGAGGAAAAAACTGGCAAAAGGTGAAGTACCAGTCATGTTTTGACCTGTGGCTGACTCCTAGTATGACATTCCAAAGATGTTGACGGATGATGGAATCCATGATATTCGTCTCAACATATGGAAAATTCTTTGTCAATTAAAGAAGAAGGTATTATCTTATGATGAATATGAAAATAATCTTAAGATAATAGAAGGGATACAACGTCAGATTGATTTGGCATCTCTATCAGTCTCTCGGTATCCGAAGGCTGAAAAACAACAGAGAACCCTTCAACGTTCATGCCTTGGCGCACTAAGAAAATTGCGTCAGTTAATTGCCAATGATCCATCTGATGTTCATATCAGAGGATGGGGTGTTCACGGAGCACTACATTTCAAAGTGCATTCCAGTCATCAAAGCCCGCCGAAAATGGTCTCATGCAATGTTATTGCCCATGGCCGGCCACAGTCAATGGCCTTTGTTCATAATCAAAAGCTTGTTCAAGAACAGGCTTCAACTAGTTCCTCTCAAAATCAAGCATATAGAGAACAAGTTTTTGAATTGCTCATACATCAAGCAGGCGAGAATATTGCACAAGCCTCTCGTATGGAGAAAACACGTCATCAAATGATAGAAGTCACGGAAATCATCTAACGGTCTGTTGAACCAGGTGAAAAAAGTGGATACAGGTTAATGCATCCAGCTAATTTCCGAACTAAGATTTGCAAGATCAAGAGATATTTTATGAAGATCTCAGATGTAGCATGTCAAGATCCACCCCAGCTTGTCAGACTGGGGACTTCTCTAACCCAACCCTCAGAGTCAACAAATGGGATTCGAGGAGTTGAGCGGAATTAGCAGGAACATCCTCAGTTCACGAGACTGGGGACTCTTTCAAATCATCAATCCTTTTCTCAGAGAATATCCGTCTTTTTTCGATTGGGGGAGAAGCCCCAAGAGGAACGAAGAGCCAAATTATCATGAGATTCCCTCCAAATTACATCTTGTCAAGAAATTCCTAAAGGATTGAATCAAAAAAAGGAAATGTCTCATCAAAGATATTAAAGAAGACAATATCACATAAATGTTGATAGAAGGGATGCGAGGCATCATGCATCAATCAATGTCATCAATGCCGTTGTTGTTAATCCACCAAAAGAGACTCACTCAGGGGACTCAGATGAAGAGCATCATGCTCAAGAAAACGTACACACCGATACATATGAAGAAGGTGTACGTACAAGAAGTCAAAGGATTACTCAGAACCTAGGTAATCCACTTCCCCCCCCCTCCAAAAGGTATCCAACAAAGGGAAGGGAAAGAATCATGTTACATATCCTTCCTCTGGAGAAGGTAAGTCACTCTCATTAGAGCAAAGGTTTTCACAACAGGAGTAAGAAATGAAAGAATTAAGAAGAATGAATGCAGAACTACTTCAGAGTAGTCTTCTTCTTAAGAATGCTGAAGTTCGACAGCCGAAGGAATTTGTTGCAGTTACTGAGATGGATCAAGAATATCCTCATTTATCAGTACACCCTCAGAGGTCTAATCCCGTGGGTCAAGCGCAACAACGGTTGGCAGTGCTACCATCAGTTGCAGCACCAACCACCACGTTTGTCCAAGCTCCATTCATTTCACCTACCCAAAACCAAGTTCAACCTGATGTTTCTGAAAAGTTAATAACTACTATTGAGTCATTAATCGCTCAGTTAGAAACTATGGAAGGGAAACGGGTGCAAGTTCAACCTGAAAAGAAAGTTTACCCTGAATGGGTAGATTCAGTTTCTCCTCCATCCTGTTTTGGAAACCCGGTTTTCCCTACTTTCAATGGATCAGGCGACCCTGAACAACATTTGACGCATTACGTGTCTTGTTGTGATCCTATGATGGGAACTCCAGAGAAGCAAGAAGCAGTGAAACTCATATGCTTCATGCGAACCTTGCAAGGACCAGCTTTTGTCTGGTATACAAGCTTGCAATCCCAGTCAATCATCAGATGGGAGGATCTTCGTCAAAAACTCCTTCTTCAGTTCAGCTCAACTTTTCCAAAAATGACAGTTTTCGATCTTACAAACTGCAAGCAAAGGGAGAATGAAAGAGTCTCTGATTTCATTGCTCGCTGGAAGGGATTAACGTATTCCCTGAGTTTAGCACTCCCTCAGGAAGAACTGTTGCCAATCTATGTGGCAAATTTGCGTGATGAATTACGCACGCCATTGATCCCTGTGAAATACACATGAGGGTTTCGAGACCTTACTTCAATCGCTCAGCAGATTGAAGATTCCCTTATACAGGTTAAGGTTAAATCTCGTGTAATTCCATCAGCTCCAGGAAGAAGAATGGGTAAAGCAGAAACTGCTATAGTTATGCTTAAACAAGCACCTGTACCTATTTCTACTTCAAAACATTCATCTTCTCGAAGGACTGCACCTCTTGAATGCCAACAACAAAGGCCGTTTCGTCCAAATGATCAAAGAGATCAATGACGAAAACAATTTGAGGATATGAAGAGTAAAACATACTCTTTCCGAAATGAGCAAGTACCTGGTTACTTCATTTCAGCTCTGGAAAATAATTTGGTTCAATTACCAGTTCCCAAGAGGCCAAACAAGGAAGGAGATGAAGACTGTCCCAATTATTGTCCCTTTCATCAAATGTTGGGGCATCCCATCAAGGAGTGTTTTGTCTTTAAAGACCTCCTGCAAAAGATGGTCGACTTGGGACAAGTCAAATTGAAGGGTTCTTCAGCTCATGTAGCGTGTGTTACTGCTACAGATCCAGAGGAAGGAGGCGAGTGGCAGGAAGTTAGAAGCAAAACTGCGCAAAAATATGATGATTGGATGGTCAGAAAGACAATCAATCGGACCCATTCCATTTTGCGAACACAATTGAAGAAGCCAGTTGTGTCTCCTACAAAAGCTACAGTGAAGCCTCCATCAAAAGAAAAATCCTCAAAAGGGAAGCGCAATTCAAAGAAGAAAGAGGAATCAGAAGAAGATGAGTATGTATCAAGGCCTAAGTTGTCTTTGACTCTGGCATATTTCATGCCATCTACATCAAAGCCACGGGCACCGCCCCATCAAACGGCACAGCCTAGACAAGCTAGTCAGGCAGGGTCTTTATCAGACGAAGAGTTAATCTTCGGTTCTGTTAATATGATTCAATTAACAGATCCATATTCCAGTCTTGATGAGCCTGAATTGCCTGTATCAAATAAGGGAATCCGAGGAAGTTCTAGAGGTTCAGGATACAGAGGAAGATGTGGATCTTTCCGAAGCCACTACTCCAATTCTACCCCTGCTAGCACTGTGTATGCAGCAGAAACTCGTGGTAGAGCCCTTCAGCGAGCTCAAAAAGAACAAGCAAGTTCTTCTGCCAATAACCAACTCAGTTTTGGCACAGTTATTTTGGAAGACCGATTAAAGGTTCCATCTTCTTTATCTCAGCAAGTAAATGGATCTAATCAGTGTAATCTTCCAAAACCAAGGATGTCGCAAACTTCTATCCCAATACAAGATGCATCAGCTTCCAAAGCATCTGCTTCCAAGGTTCCTGCTAAACCGCATATTCCTGTTGGGAAACGCAGACCTCTAGATCAAAAGTATGATATATTAAAACACTTGGCCCAAGTACCATCCAATTTATCAATTTTGGATGCTTTGAATCTGTCAAAAGATTCTCGGGAAGCACTCATCGAAGCTTTGTCAAGTCCTCAGGAGTTTGAAGCTGAAATTGCTGCAGCTGAAGTCTATCATATAGAGAATAATCCTACAGAATGCCATGCAGTGATATCTTTTACTGATAAAGATGAAGATGATATTGTTCATGGGCACATAAAACCTTTGTACTTATCTGGCAAATTCAATGGTGTAGCTATCCGAAGAGTTTTCATTGACAATGGTTCAGGAGTCAACCTCATGCCCATTCGTACACTTCGTCAATTGGGCCTCACGGAATATGATTTATCTCCTTCTATCATGATGTTACAAGGATATGATAAAAATGAACAAGAACCACTGGGCGAAGTTACACTCAGAACCCAGTTTGGAGATGTTGTATCCAATTCGGATTTCATGATTGTTGATCAAGACTCAGCTTTCAACGTCTTGCTTAGAAGACCCTGGCTACATCAGCATGCAGCTATTCCTTCATCATACCATCAATGTCTCAAATACTGTTTCAATGGTCAATTTGGAACATTGTATGGCGATAAGGCCCCGTTCAAGACATGTGAGTCTCAATACATTGAGGCAGAATTTTATCACATGATGGGAAGAGAAAAATCTACAATGAAGGAAATTACCAAAGTTAATGCTCCATATTGTTTGGAGAAAAATCCAATAAATCCATTTACACATGTGAGTACAGATTATGTGTTGCCTATCAGTCAAATCGACAAAATAGGCCCAAATCAAAATAGTCTTATGGAAAGATCCATAATGTCAGTTACGGCAATCGAGCCAGACAACATGGGAGAAATTGGTAACCTACCAAACAGTGATGAAAGCATAAGTGGTAACGTTTTCATTTCATCTGCTGAAGTCCAACAAGTCTATACTTCTCCAATCAGTCCAGAAGAAGTTATAGCAACACTAGAGGTGAATAATGATGTCGATTCTCAATCCATCATCTCCTCTTTATTTCCCAAAGAAGTCCCTTTATCATCAATAGGGTCGGAAATGGAAGCTTCTTCTTCAAAATGTGAAAATTTTGATATCTCTTATGATCATGAAAATATCGTTTTGTCATCTACTATGCAAGTAGAAATGGAAGAAATAGCACATGATGAAGAGGAAGAGGAAGATCTTAGAGATGCTCATCCAGCATTTGAAGAGGGTATCTCTACCACTGTGGATGAACTCAGAGAAATAAATCAGGGTACATAGAAAGATCCATGCCCCACTTTAATTAGTGCGGTCATGACCCTTGAAGATCAAGAGATGTATATTTCTTTTCAAAAGCAAAATAAAGATATTTTCGCTTGGAACTATACAAAAATTCCTGGGCTTGATCTTGATATTTCTACTCATCATTTGGGTTTACCAAAAGAACATCGAGGATTTAAGCATGCCTCGAGAAGAACACACCCAACCTATGCTTCCAAAATTGAAGTTGAAGTGGATAAGATGATCAAAGCTAACTTCATCAGAGAAGTTCAGTATCCCAAGTGGTTGTCTAATATTTTCCCTGTAAAGAAAAAGAACATACAAATTAGGGTTTGCATCGATTTCAGAGATCTTAATCGGTATTGTCCTAAAGATGATTTCCCAATTCCGATTACAGAACTCTTAATTGATGCGACGGCTGGTTATGAAGTACTTTCCTTCATGGATGGATATTCCGGATATAATCAGATCCGAATGGCCCCAGAAGATGAGGAATCTATAGCCTTCAGAGCCCCTCAAGGTGTGTTTTGTTACTGGGTGATGCCCTTTGGTTTAAAGAATGCAGGTGCAACATATCAACGCACCATGCATCATATCTTCAAACCTTTCTTAGGGAAATTAGTTGAATACTATGTGGATGATTTGGTAGTTAAATCCAAACAATGTTCTAATCACATGGCTGATTTGGAAGTCATATTCCACAAGCTTCAACAACATAATTTGAAGATGAACCCCTTAAAATGTGCTTTTGGGGTAACCTCAGGAAAATTCCTCAGCTTTGTTGTACGCCATCATGGTATTGAAGTCGATCCTAAGAAGACCAAATCAATCCTTGGTATGTCACCTCCTCAGAATTTGAAAGAATTAAGAGGACTTCAAGGACACTTAGCCTATATTCGGCGTTTCATTGCCAATTTGGTGGGTAAAAGTTTACCCTTTACCAAATTATTGAAGAATGGAGTCACTTACCAGTGGACTGAAGAATGTCAAGAAGCATTTGATTTTCTCAAGAAATACCTCTTGAGTCCACCAGTACTCATGCCACCTGTTGAAGGAAGACCACTTATCCTCTATGTGACAGCTCTAGAGTGATCATTGGGTGCCTTTCTCGCTAAAAAAATGATGCTGGGAATGAAAATAGCCTCTAATATCTCAGTAGAACTATGCTTGAAGCAGAAACCCGGTATTCAAGTATTGAGAAGTGCTACCTAGCATTAATCTTTGCAGTTCAAAAACTGAGACACTACCTGCAACATCACGAGGTCCAATTGGTATCTCACAATAATCCGCTCAAATTCATCCTTAGTCGTCCAATGCTTATAGGACGTCTAGCAAGGTGGGCAGTCATTTTGCAGCAGTTCGACATTCAGTATGTATCTCAAATGGCAATTAAGGGCCATGCTCTGGCTGATTTCCTGGCTGAACATCCTTCCATGGAAGACACGTCTTCAGATATTGAACTCCCTGATGAGGAAGTTTTCTCTATTCAAGAGAGTCCTCAAACATGGGAAATGTATTTTGATGGTGCTTCCAGAAGTCCAACAGGGAAGAAAATGGAAAATCCTAAATTCAACAAAGTTGGTTCAGGAATTGTACTCATTTCTCCAGATAAGGCATTGTTACCTTATTCCTTTTTATTATGGGAAGGTGGTACTAATAATGAAGCCGAATACCAAGCTCTCATTACATGCTTGGAGTTAGCACTCCAAGAACGAGTGAATCAATTAAAGGTGAAAGGTGATTCAGACCTGGTAATCAAACAAGTCAATGGGGATTATGCCATCAGAAAAGAAGAATTAATCCCTTTGTATGATTATGTGAGAGAGTTAATGGCGGAATTCCCTTCATAACCTACATTTTCTTATGTCATATGATCACAAAATGCTCAAGCTGATGCACTGGCTAATATAGCCACAGCTCTATCAGATCCAAATCGGAACGAGACAACCATCAATATTTCCCACCGTCATGCAATTTCACCTTATGTTCAAGCCAGAACAGAGGAAATTAATGAAATTAGTCCCATTCCTGAACCGTATGGTCATACTATAGGATGGATGACACCTATCAGGGAATACCTTCAAAATGGAACACTTCCACCTGATAGAGCCGAGAAAGAACAAATCCGGCGACATGTGGTCAATTTTACTCTTTATGATAGCCCAAACCACCTAGAGAAAATTCTCTACAAACATGGTTTTGATGGAGTTATCTTCAGATGCATTGATGGTGAAGAGACAATGGCTGTCATGAAAGAAGTGCATGCAGGAGTCTGTGGTGCCCACCAGTCTGGACATAGATTGTCTTATCAAATTTGAAGGCTTGGATACTTTTGGCCTTCAATGATACAAGATTGTGTTGATTTCACAAAGAAGTGTCATTCATGTCATGTACATGCCAACTTCATTCATCAACCTCTAGAGTTGCTTCATACAGCTAAATACTCATGGCCATTTGCCACATGGGGAATGGATGTGGTGGGACCTTACCCTTCAGTTACGACCAAGCAGTTTAAGTACATTCTTACTGCTACTGATTTCTTTTCCAAATGGGAAGAGGCAGTACCTCTCAATGAAGTCAGTTCTAAATGAATTGTTAACTTCATCAAGTCTAACATCATTACTAGATTTGGTGTCCCTCATACCATATTGACGGACAATGGCACAAACTTCTGTTCTTCTGAGGTGAAGATATTGTATCAAGAATACAACATTAAATCCAACCATTCATCTCGGTATCATGCGGCATCCAATGGCCAAATAGAAGCCTTTAACAAGACTCTTTAAAATATACTGCAAAAGATGGTGGATAAAGATAAGAGGTCATGGCCTGATAAACTCTTTCATGCTTTATGGGCTTATCGGGCTACCACCCGCAATGCAACGCGGTCAACTCCGTATTCGTTGGTATATGGAATAGAAGCAGTCTTGCCAATTGAAGTTCAATTTCCCTCACTCAGAGTAGCCATTTGTGATCAGTTATCTACAGATGAGAAATCCCAAAAGCGATTGAATGAATTGGAATAGTTAGATGAGAAAAGATTGTACACTTTGCACCACTTGGAAATCTATCAGAATCGAATAGCACGAGCTTTTAAAAAAAAGTTCGTCTTCGTTCATTAATTCCGGGAGAATTGGTATTAGTTCTCATAACACCAATGATACCAGGAAAGAAGCCTCCCAAGCTTGAACCAAAATGGGAAGGACCTTATTCAATACATAGGGTTTACTCCAATGGAGCTTATTCATTAATCTCAATGGATGGAGAACTCATCACGACTCCAACTAATGCCAGATTTCTGACGAAATATTTTGTATAAACACAAAATATGGTCCCCAGAACCAAGATTCTTACAAATGGTTCATACAACCTTTAGTCCAGTATGACTTTAAACTGCATCAGCAATAGTCCAGTATGACTTTAAACTACATCAGCAATAGTCCAGTATGACTTTAAACTGCATCATCAATAGTCGAGTATGACTTTAAACTGCATCAGAAATAGTCCAGTATGACTTTAAACTGCATCAGCAATAGTCCAGTATGACTTTAAACTGCATCAGCAATAGTCCAGTCTAACTTTAAACTGCATCAGCAATAGTCCAGTATGACTTTAAACTGCATCAGCAATAGTCCAGTATGACTTTAAACTGCATCAGCAATAGTCCAGTATGACTTTCAACTGCATCAGCAATAGTTCAGTATGACTTTAAACTGCATCAGCAATAGTCCAGTATGACTTTAAACTGCATCAGTAATAGTCCAGTATAACATTAAACTGCATTAGCAATAGTTCAGTATGACTTTAAACTACATCAGCAATAGTCCAGTATGACTTTAAACTGCATCATCAATAGTCCAGTATGACTTTAAACTGCATCAGCAATAGTCCAGTATGACTTTAAACTGCATCAGCAATGGTCCAGTATGACCTTAAACTGCAACAACGTCCAACATGACGTTAAACTGTATAAAAGCACCAAGATGTCCCCGCAACATGACACTAAACTATGCGGCACCAGTTCGTCCTTGCTATATGACGTTAAACTATACAGTAATGGTCCAGTATGACCTTAAACTGCAACAACGTCCAACATGACGTTAAACTGTAGGAAATTCCCTTACGTCTGGAAAGACGTTAAACTACATAAGCACTTAATAGTCCAGTATGACTTTAAACTACATCATCATCCATGGTCCAGTATGACCTTAAACTGCAACTTCGTCCCACACGACGTTAAACTATGAAAAAGTTCCCTAAACCGTCCAGCATGACCTTAAACTGCATCATCCTTGGTCCATGCATATGACCATAAACTATTTGAAACTCCCTTATGTCCAGCAAGACGTTAAACTGTGACGTCCTAACTACATGACGCTAAACTGTATAAAAGTCCCTTACGTCCGGAAAGACTTTAAACTATATAATCTCAAAGGTCCAGCATGACATTAAACTGCACCATTCATGGTCCATGCATATGAACTTATACTATTCGCACTTTCGTCCGACATGACGTTAAAATGGTACACTCTTTTGTCCTTACTGCATGACATTAAACTACACAATCCCCCTTTCGTCCAATATGACGTTAAACTGTATTGTCCCCATCGTCCTAACTAAATGACGCTAAACTGTACAGAAAATCCTTGATATGTCTTACATGACATTAAACTGTTATTTTGTCCTTGCTACATGACACTAAATTGTGCAGCACCAATAGTCCTAACTGCAAGACTTTAAACTGCTTAGTCCCTGGATATGTCCTACATGACATTAAACTGTGCATCTTTAAGGTTGTTGTTACCTCTTGTTTCTCACACCGAGTATGAATCACGTGAGCTTAGAGAAAACCTCAACCGTAACACTCTCTTTGGGCCATTAACCATGTATAAGTCCCAACCAACATTTTATTTAGATCGTTGTCCCCAAGAATAACTTGATCATTAATTCATTCTTTAATTGAACTACACGGACTTTGATCCTTTCCCTCCAGGCTGGGTATGTAGGCAACCTCCCAGGGTTCAAGCCTAAAAACAATCTCTTCACATTGATTCACCACCATCTCATATGATGTTGATTCGTGAAACTGCCCCTGGAATAAATATCTTTACATTGATTCACTTTCTTCATTGTTATATGACGTTAAACTATACAACACTTTTGTCCGGTATGACAATAAACTACAATATTCTTTGATTTTCTCATTTGAGAAGGAACCATTATTGACATTGATTTTTTCAATCATGTTTCATTTCAAAAGACTACGTGCATACATGGTAATGCCTAAACTTTTTATCTCAGGTTAAACCATCATTGCACTAAAGTCCCCTTTCACCCTTCACATGTACGAACCAAATTTGTACAAAGGGTAGTTCTAGAACTACGTGGACTTGATTCCCATCCTTATGGGATACGTAGGAACATTCGAGTATCCCTCGAATCCAGTCCCAAGTCTTTTGGGCCTAACCACACATTTCACTTTCAGTCCCTTGGCTGAAAAGTCCTTATGAAAACACACACTGTGTATTCATTATTATGGTCCGAATTCTATGAACCTAAACTAATATCTCTCATACTGTCGTCCTGCACGACATTAAACTGCATTTCAAGAACTACATATGGCTTGATTCTCATTCTTATGAGATACGTAGTGAAGTCCAAAATTTCAATTCAGGACCCAGCCACAACATGATTATGGTTATCATTGACCTATGTATCTCTATATACATTGGACAACACCCATATTTATGTGTTATAATCCTAACCTTAAACATTTTCAGATCTTCATAACCCTTTTCATGACTTCTAGTCACAAAAATGTCAAACTTCTGAGAATTCTTTTGCTTGACTATGCTGCACGTGCCTATAGGTGGCCTTGCATAAATAGTCCACATAACAGACTTTTCAGCCAAAATATGCTATTTATTTGACCATGTAGCCAATGCCCTTAGGTGGCCCTACATATTTCAACCCCCTAACGGGTTTGTTAAATAATGGTAACTTCATTCTTGGGAAGAATGCCTCTTTTGTCCTTATTTGTCTTAAACGACAGTATGTAGGGATTCGCAAAAAATAGCCATCCTTAACATATTTGTCCCATATCCTTTTTCATGATCTGAAAGTATTCAAGTCTATGGTTTATTCTTCTTCCCTACGTTTGGCTCAGACCTTCGTAGGAGTGATGTTCATCCAGTTCTTCGATAATCTTGTCTGAAAATATCTTCTCCATATTCAAGTACCTCTTTCCATACAACAAACTCTATAATTTAGAAAATTTGAATCTCCATAAACATTCACTGGCTTTTAGCACTAGGAAAGTAAATTTTTGAGTGTTCTTTCACCTGACTATGCAGCACGTGCCCATAGGTGGCCTTGCATAAACAGTCCACATAACAGACTTGTCAACCGAAAGATACTATTTATTTGACCATGCAGCCAATGCCCATAGGTGGCCCTGCATATTTCAACCCCCTAACGGGTTTTGTTAAATAATAGTAACTTCATTCTTGGAAACGGCTTCTTCTAATGCCTTTTAGCTCTTTTTCATATCAATCCTCAGATTCAAATATTCTTAAGCCATAGTTTACATATTTTCTCTCATACTTGAGTATGGTAATATGTTTTCAGATAAATTTTCAAGGAATTGAATCAATTTTTATCCATTTTGGTCAAAGCTATTTCGACCTTAAACATTATCCCCTCTATGTCCGGCATGCATGACTTTAAACTTCCCACAAAAGACAAAGGAAATCTGAATAAAAGTCAAGTTCCAGCTCACTAAATATACATTTTTGTATGATTTAGGTAATATTGAGCAATTAAAAGATTCAAAGTTTGTAGGGTTATTTGTAATAATCCTAGTAAAAATCAAACTATGCTTACTAGGCCCATTGGCTTAAGTAAATTTGAAGCAGGTAGTGAAAGAATGCAGGTACAAATGATTGAAGATGAAAGTGTTTTTTCATTGATACACAAGAGTTAGAAGGACATCCACAGACTGGAGTCTCTTCTCTTTTTTTCAAGAATTACAAGAGGCTTTCAACATAACACTTCATTTGATTTACGGCATCCCGAGCTTCATCAACAACCACCTGGAATTCATTCATTCAATTGGATACAATAAGAGATGCAGTGATACCAACTCTTCTTGGAAAAATTGTAAAAGGATGTTCTTGAGTGCGGTTTGAGAAAATTTTCTACTGATCAAATAGTGACTCTGTTTCTGTCCAAGAAGCTTGGAAGATGGATACATGGATTTGAGAATGGAGCATTGGAAGTAAAGAGCCATTTGGAGAGAGTACTCTTTTCAGATATTTCTCTAATACCATGTTTGACTTCTCTCCACCAACTGGCAGTGAAAAACATTTCATCCCATGGGTTTTCCATTTTCATATCTGCAAGGAAATGACATGGAGGAAGAATTTGAAAGTTCACACCATTGTTGTTGCTCTTAATGCACAGCATAACCGAAATAGAGGAGTAGCAGTGCAGATGCATCTCAGGTGTATAATTGTTTGCATTTGGAACATTGACTCCTTGAAGATGACCATGACCACATAGAGGCAGATGGGTGCTCTGTGGAAAATTAGGATGATATTTCTTCAAGTACTTAGCCAAATCTGGGAGAGTGTTGTCGCGAATATCATAGTAATCATGGCCAATAATGTTCATCATGTCATCAATCCGCTTGCTAGCCAGTTCATCAGCCGTTCCAATTCCCTTGGGAGCCATTGAATCTGCCCAAAATTTGAATAAATTAAACTCTTAAATGGATTTATTTTTTTCATAAAAATTTTTGAAAAGATTTCGAAAAAATGCCTAAGTCATTAAGGCGCGCAAGTCTAAAACATGGCGCGCAAGTATTCATGTGTCGCGCTAGTTTTTGACGCGCAAGTGTAAACAGCGCAAGTACAAGTACCTTTACAATAGCGCGACATCAAGGAAAAAAATGGAAAATGGAGCACCTTTCACGGCAAAGATAACATGTGCGACGAGAGCTTGAGAAGGTAAGAAGTCCGGAAATCCAGATTCTTGTACGGAGGTGAGGCCATGTATTTATAGGCCAGGAGGCGTATCTGCGCGTCGTACCCAGTGCGCTCAAGGCCTGCGCGATGTACACTTGCGCGCCGCCCTCTATGCCCTGAAGACTTGCGCGCCCCCTTTTCCTTTTGTTGGATTCGATTTCCTCAGAGTCAAATCCTCATTTCTTTCCGGATCCAACTCTGAGGGGGGACTTTTTTTGACGCCCCTTTCGTCACAGAATCTAAAGATCGGAAAAGGGGAATATCTAAGCTCAAAGTGATTCAACCTTTGAAGAAAACTTCAAAAATCAACAAAGGCATGAACAAAGGATCAAAAGCAACTACACCGCGAAAGTTATAGCACTGTCGCACAAGTACACTTGCGTGACGCCCTTGATCGCGCAAGTGACTTGCGCGACCTAAGTGATAACCGCCCGGTAACCGCCCGGGGTCTTCTTCTGCATATAAATAGACCCTGTGGGCCCCCCATTCGAGAGGGTCTTTTTCCAGAAACTCGGATTGAAGCTCCCGACGCCCAAGTCTCTTCTCAAAGCTTCCGGAACACTTCTAAGGTAATTTCTTACCTAGAACGGAAGATCTAAAGAGAAGAAGGAAGGCCTAAGTGTTGAAACTCATCAACACTTGCACGCCGCCTTATTTCCTTCAATAGAACTTGCACGTCCCTTTTCTAGAAGAACATCAAGAAGATTCTAAAGTGATTTATAAAGAGTCGCTCGAGTATTCTAATGCTGGTTGAAAATCGCGCAAGTACCCCACATGTCGCGCAGATATACCTGCGCGACCAATACTTGCGCTCCCACGGAAGACTTGTGCGCCTTTCAAGACTTGCACGCCCCTACCTTTTTGGGTGCCTATCTTTCCCATTTTACCCCACTTAATCCATTACACCTTTCCTTTTCAAGATTCAGTCTTCAAGACACTCTTCAAAGCCATTGACTTCCTTATCTGAAAGGATTTCTGTTGAATAACTCTCAAATCCTAGTGATTTAAATATCCTTATGTCACAAAATATGGAGTGTTCATTCATTCAACCTCATCCTTTAAAATGAGAGAATCCTTAACTTGGGTCTCCTTTTCAGGAATAATCCCCAGTTATAAGTCCTTTAATCTAGGCATCTTCCTCAGGAGTTAGCCCCAAATTCTTAATGTTCCCAAATATGGGCATCCTCCTTAGGAGTAAGCCCCAAACCTTAATCCCTAACCTGGGTCTCCTTTTCAGGAATAAGACCCAGTCATAATCATGGGCATCCTTCTCAGGAGTAAGCCCCAATCTCAAATATGGGCATCCTCCTTAGGAGTAATCCCCAAGTCCTCTAATCATGGGCATCCTTCTCAAGAGTAAGCCCCAATTTCAAATATGGGCATCCTCCTCAGGAGTAAGCCCCAAACCTTAAGTCCCTTAACTTGGGCATCCTCCTCAGGAGTAAGCCCCAATCTCAAATATGGTCATCCTCCTTCGGAGTAAGCCCCAATCCTTAATCCCAAACCTGGGTCTCCTTTTCAGGAATAAGACCCATTCATAATCATGGGAATCCTTCTCAGGAGTAAGCCCCAATCTCAAATATGGGCATCCTCCTCAGGAGTAAGCCCCAAGTCATCTAATCATGGGCATCCTTCTCAAGAGTAAGCCCTAATCTCAAATATGGGCATCCTCCTCAAGAGTAAGCCCCAAACATTAAGTCCCTTAACTTGGGCATCCTCCTCAGGAGTAAGCCCCAATCTCAAATATGGGCATCCTCCTTTGGAGTAAGCACCAAACCTTAACCACTAACCTAGGATTCCTTTTCAGGAATAAGTCCTAGTTGTAATCTTGGGATTCCTTTTCAGGAATAAGTCCCAGTTATAATCTTCGGCTTCCTTTTCAGGAATAAGCCCCAAGTCCCCTAATTTCTCTTTAACCAGTCCTAATTTACCCTTGATTTGGGTTTCCTTTTTAGGAGTAAAACCCAATCATAAGTCCCCTCCAAACTTGGGCATCCTCCTTAGGATTAATCCCCAAGATTAGAGTATTCAAATCTCTATAAAGCACATATACCTTTATGGACCATGTTCATGGATTTTCTCCCTAAAGTAAATCCTCTGGGCAGTCATACATACATAAGCCCCAAACCATTTCTTATGATTGCATCTTTCATGGCACAATTGTCTAAATTTTACTAATACCTCTTGTTTCTCACACCGAGCATGACTCACGTGAGCTTAGAGTGTAAAAGTAATTGTGACATCATGAATTGAGCCATCAATCATAAACATCATACACTTATTCCAACTACGTGGGTTCTGATTCCTTTTTTAAAATAAAGGATACGTAGGTAGCCCATCTATGGGTTCGATCCCAACCCTGAAGTAATTTATTGTCCTTCTGAATGACTATAAACTTAAAGTGCCCCACTGAGTGGCTTTAAAACCAGCCTGGTCATCATAATGACCGAGAGACATTTATATAAATGTTTTGATGGATACCATTGACCAAGAATATCTAAATAGATAGAGATGATTCTCTATTGATGAAGAACCTTGAATACATATAAAAGATTCTCCAAATTTCTTACATATTTAATCATTGATTGTTAAACTGAAGGAAAGCTCATTTTATACTTGGTAATGTAATAAGGATTCATGAACATAACTTAAATCTATAAAGAGAGTCCCGGAGTAGACAATAATTCCCCTCAAAAAGGTGTGATGAGTTTGACCTCCCATCCTCTCTACCAATGAAAATTCCTAAGCCTCATCAGTCCACGAGCTAATGAGCGCCTACCTTTGGAAAGTAGGTCCAAACGGATGTGGAATCATTGGATGTTTCTGGTTCTATGAACAAACCCGTTAGAAACCGATCGGAACGTTTGAATCTCTCGTCCAGAAGGTCATCCACAGATTCCGTGCGAAATAGACCTGCTTCAAGCCACTGCTCATTCTGTCCTTTCTTTGCCTCTTGGTCAGATGTCGGGTGAAGATCTTGATGAAATCAGGATATCAAGTCCGAAGGCGAAGAGCAATAAAAGAGGAAGTGACAATGGGAATTTGCAAGAGCAGGCATCTGAAAACTATTTACAGGACTTAACGCATGGGATGAGCCCTCATGTAGTGAAATAAAGTCTATGGAATGAAATTGAAAACATGCAGGATTCCATTTTTTTCATAGGATGTTGTCAATGGATAAAGCACAATACTACCAGGGGATGCTTGATGACCATGGGTGTGTGGAAAATCCAAATTGTTTAGAAATGAGTGATACTAATAGTCACTCTACACAAGAATGGAGAGTGAAGGATGGTTATCAGGAGTTATATATCTCTTGAAATTGGGGATACATCTCTGAGAGTGAAAAGGAGAATGCTGATGAAAGGGCTAGAATCACATAAAGTGTCATTGTTCAAGGTGGCAAGAAGATTATGTCATGGAATGATGAATTGATGATCGCTCCACCAAAAAGAAGGCAGAGGAATTACTATTCTTATATTCCAAAGCCAAGGACTTATAGTTCTTCTGTTACCAAGATAAATGGTATGTTACCTCCTAAGGAGTTTCTATACTTGGAAAAGCTAAATCATAGAAGGATGTATGTTAAGAATTTGAAGCATTATGAAAGCTCGGAATGGGAGTCAACTACTGCAGATGAGGCAATTGATCAATGTTATGGTGATGGGTATGGTTTTTATGATTTGTAGTTGTGATTCCTGGCTTGTGGTACTTGTTTTCTCTACCTGTGTTTTATTATAATAAATGGTCAGAGACATTGTCTCTGGCTGTGCCTTTCTGGTATTTATATCATGTTTAGAAGTGTTTTTAATTATTTGAATATTTTCAAAAACTATTTAATGTCACATATTGTATATTTGAGGAAAATATATAAAATATATTATTGTGAGAAATATTTAAATATAAAAAATTGATTTCACATATCATTGGGATATTTTTTCCATGAACCATAATTCACATAAGCAATATAGATTTCTGAATCAAGTATGAAATTTTATCTATCAATATGAAAATTGAGCTTTGTGAGCTACTTATGTCACTGACCATCCTGGGTACCCTAGTAACCTGATAACCAAGCCAGATCTGTCATAACCAAGAGGGTGATAATGATCCCCACAGGTTAGCAACTAGCTCCTTGTATCTTAGAACTTTCATGTGGGAACTATTCTAAAATAATAAATAGAAGAAGTAAGATAGGAAAGAAAATATGAAGATAAAAGAAATTAAACTGGAAGTAACATACTAAAACAAGGAATAAAAATACCAATTTACTAAAACCTTAGTACCAAAAATTGGGAAAAACCTATGTTCTTTAAGTGCACAACTAACCAAGTCCCAAGCTGAATAGCCAGATCCACCTCCAATAGATCCTTTCCCATTACTTGAACATGTAATATGCAAGTCTACAAACATCTGAAGATAAATGAAGTGTGTGAGACTATTCCTAGTAATATACCATCAAATATTTCATAAATGAATACAAATATAGATTATCCAATTAAATTCTTTCAATTTTCAAAATAAATAGGTTTTGAAATTTGAAAATAATATTTAAACAAAACTGGCTCTAAATTTTCAAAATCATGAAAAATATATATAAATCACATGCTTTTAAATTAAAAGAAATGAAATATTAAAAAAATGGATTAAATAAAATGTTACATAAAATTGTTCATGTAAATATATAAATGTTATGTAATGTAGTTTGAAAACATTGGATTAAATTTATATCTCACGTATAAATAATCAATCGAGCAAAATGTCCATCTATGAAGTAGGTTTGAATGTATTATCTATCTATAATAACATACACTCTCTTGGTGATAACCGAAAAATGAGTACAACTCTGTACCCCTGACATTGGATAGAGGGGATTTGTCGCCCTCCCATTGGGGTTATAACACGTAACAGTAATGTTTTATAACATTGTAATAGCGTAGATTGTGTCCAAATAACCCAACAAATACATAATAATTTCATGCACTCTTTCATGATGTGAAATTAATTTTAGACTAACTAAAACCAATTAACTCCCATTATTCTATTTCAAAATGTCAGTTCTTCCATTTAAAAGCAATATAGGTTTTAATAAAAAACAATCCCATATTACAAGATAAAACAACTTGGTTTCTATCTAATCATTTTAAGCCAATTTAAAAAATTTAAAAATCTATTCAATCAAAATTCCCTCATTTTTACAATTTATTAACATAATTAAATAAAACCATTTAATTGAAAAAATATCCATCAAATCCAAAATTTAAATTCAATAATTTATTATAACAAATTTGTGTAAACACAACCCAATTTAAGGGAATTTGGGGTTTTCTAACATTTTCCCCCAAAAATGTTTTAGATCTCTCGATCTAATGGGATCTTGTTTTTATCAATTTAATTGAATTCACATTTGGAAAATTTGAATAAAAGTAAAAAATGAAATAGATCATGAAATTTAGGAATAATCAATTTTTCTACTTATAATGGAACAACCAACCACTTCTCGAAACTCAACACTCCCAACAACACCCATCAAAGATATTGAAGGTTGAGATGACCTTGAAATCCAACCTCTAAGAAAGAACCAACACCAAATAGAATAGATCGATTAATTTTATCATGATCCATCAAAACCCAAAGAGAGTTTAAAGATAGATATTAGAAGAACATGGGTAAAATATTACTCTGAAATCACACCGCAATCACAATGATAATTGAATGAAAAATGAATGTAATTTGAAGTTTTTGAAGGCTCCATGATCACCTAGAAAATGCCCTGGTCGAGGGAGAATAAACTAGAGAGGAGCCAAATGGAATGTCCATTCTGCACAAATTTTTTTAAAATAGAAGTCGGGGTATTACACGATGTGTAATCTCAATTCAAATCATGAAATACTTAAATATCATAACAGCCAAAAAATGGATTACCTTAACTAAAATCTCAATGTATGAAATTAAAATCTGATCATTAATTCATTCATGAATTCTAATGAAAACTTACGATGTTTACCTATAATATTTGGAATGTATACACAACTTTTTTGTAGAACCGTTACATGATGAGAAACTCTATTAAACGTTGTGAAATTTTTAGGAATCCATTTTGAAACAGGTGTTTAAATGATAGAATCTAAAAAAACATTGAATTCACCATTATAGGTATCCTCTCAACCAAAAACTCAACCATTAACCAACCAATGATAAAGAAAAACATGACAAGGTTTATGAAATAGCTTTCAGAATAGTAATTGGGTGATACAACATCCCTACCACAAGAATGTTTTTTGACCATAAATTCAATGAAGATTCTTACATTCCAAAAAGATGAATCCACTACTCTCTGATTATTGAATAATATTCCCATATCTGTTGACTATACAAAACTTTTTCAATTGCATAAGAAAAAAAGGTATCATCTGCACAATAATTACCTTGGTCTCAGTATCAACTATCTCGATTGTACACACAATCAACTATAAATTTGGATCAATCTCAATATCCTGCTATCTTAAAACATGGGATGGATCCGATAGATACATTCTAAGATGAGATACATAGGGAATATTATGTATCAATGTAAGTTGTAGAGGTATTGTTAAATGGTAGGTAACTTTCCTCACCTGATCGAAATCATCGAATGGTCCCACAAAACAAGGAAAAGGCTTCCCTTCCCTCCCATGTCGTCGATGTCCCAAACAAGGATAAACCTTCAAGAATACATGGTCATTGACTAAAAATCCAAAAGCCTATAGTGACGATAAGCAAAAGAATTATAACGGCTCTATTCTATCAAAATTCACCGATGAATTAGCTGATTTGTTTTGTCATCTCAAGCACCAAAACATTCCTAACAATGTAAAATATTCCACTCTCTGACCAATATAATTTAAATTTACATGTTCAGACATACAATTCCTCAAAATATTCCATTCTGATCATAGACATGTAACTATAGTTATAAGAGAACTCAACCAGTCCTATGTGGTAATCCAAAGACCCACCAAATTCTATAACACATTTGAAAAGCATTTCCTCATGAATTTTTTCACTCTCTCTATTTGGACATCTGACAGTGGATGGAATGTTGTGCTCAAATAGACCTGATATCCTAGTGCCTTTTAAAGTCATTCCCAAACATAGTAAGTAAACATAGGTCCCTATTAGAGACTTTTTCCTATGGAACATTATGAAAATGAATATTCTCTTTCATGTAGAGATTTCCAAAAAATGTCAACATTGGATGTATCTCGAATGGGTATAATGAGATCCCACATGGTTAGCTTATCGATCATAACCCATATCTCATTATTATTACTCGGATTATGAGTCAACCCAACAAATAAGTTCATAGGGATTTGATCACACTCTCATGTATGGAATAAAAGTTGTTTATGTATACATAAAGGTTTCTGGTTCATGCCTTTCAGATGATGGAATATACAACAACAAGAATCAAACTCAGAAATGTCCTATATAATTACCGGCCAGTAGAACTGCCACTGAATGACATAAAACATTGTTGTGGTTCATTATTGCACCACGCACTAGTAATTATAGATGTTCCCCATTATATCCTTCCTTTATGCTAACTTCACAATGTAACTGTTTCCATAACACAAAACACCCTCCTTGGAGAATTACCACTGATCATTGGTAACCACAAAATAATGATAGTTTATAATTATACTGAATTAATCATCAAGATCTTGTTCATGTTAAATCATATCAATAAGATAATATGTCAAAAAAACAATATCTAAAGAAACTCCATTCCAAATATTCTAAATTTCAATATGAAACTATGTAAAAGAGCCATCAAACACCACTCCATGAAAGATTCATTCACGGACTAGGTTGGAAGGTTTATTCTCAACACATACGCAACAACATTACCACTCCCTAGGATATATGTGATGTCAATGTTGAATGACTTTAGGTTCTCCACCCAACTCCTCTGGTGAAGGATTGAATAATTTTGATAGAATATATAACTCAATATTTTGTTTAAAAACACATATAAGGTTTTCCATAAAGTTAACGAATCCAACTCTTAAACACATACATTAGTTGAATATTAAATATTGTGGGTTTGGTAATTGGTATCATGTGGACTAAGATGATGATATCCATAAGAAACTGCATGGTCTCTTTTCATAAGAACACAACCTAAACCTAAACGTAATTCATAAAAAAAGACCACATATTCGTGTTCATTCTCTGGAAGAGTTAATACTTGTGATTTTTTCAAATGAATATTCAGCTCTAAAAAATAATTCGAATATTTATCATCCCTTATAACCTCACCACCATTAGATTTAGAGAAGTCATTAAAAAATCCAACCTCAAAAATCACATCATGAACCAGTGGTAGTATCCATGTATTCCCAAGAACCTTTGAATATCGAAGAAATTTCATGGTTTCTCCCATGTTATAAAATCCACTATCTTCTATGATCAACTGATACACCATCTTCTGAGACAACATGTCCCAATAATTTGACTCCCTAAATCATGAAATCTTACTTTGAAAGCCTAGTATAATTTTGGTGATTTCCGAAAAGACCCCAAACCATTCTCAGTTATCGAACATTAACGTCCTCGAATTTAGATTAAAGTGGATTTCATCCAAAAATACGACCCCAATGTTATCATGATACTGAAATTAAAATATAATTCATTAATTAGATGAAAAATGTAGGAGAAAGTTTCATACTAGAGGGAATAAAAAGGAAATCATAATGGTCATACCTTCAACAAAAGGTATTTTTCTAAATGTTAGGTCCCATTATCCTTACCTGATGGTAAACAGATCGATGTTCTATATTGTAAAACCATGTTGAACCTTTAAAATGATCAATCTTATCCTCAATTAATGGAAAATAACAATCTTTCTTTACTGTAACTTGATTAAGAATTCGTTAATAAACACATATTTGAAGAGAAACATCACCCTTCTTAGTGAAGAGAATCAATGATACTCAAGGTGACACATTCAGGCATGTAAATCCATTCTCAAGAATATCATCCAAGTGGGACTAGAAATAATTCAGTTCAGCTGGTAGCACCAGGTATGAGGGAGTTCAAACATGAGGAGTACTAGGAATTAATTCAATTGAACACTCAACCTCTCTCACTGGTGGAAAACAAGTGAAATAAAAAAGAAAACACTTCAGAAAACTCAAAGATGACTATAGGAAGTCCCCCACTCATTAAAACCGACTACAAATTAAAATCAAACACTGGTATGACTTTCCCCTACTTTTGATAAGAGTGTTCGGATCTGATCAACCATGGGTCCCATTCATCATTGATGACAAGTGTCACACCATTAGGTTTTGTAAGGTATAATAATTGAATAAAAAACAATTAATTATTTATCTGTAATTATCCAATTCATCCAGAATATGATTTCAAGATATTATATGTCGACAACTAGTAAACATCAACCAAGATCGACATCTGGCAGAGAGAACACCCAGGGGGAACTACATAGACCCTAATCTCTCAACGTAAGAAGGGGTTTAGATATATATATTACACAAAATAAAATATAATAAAATATTATGAAACTTAACAATTTATGTCATAATAAATTTGTGAGACTCACCTGTATCAAATAGAGCATTCAGTAAAGAAGAAGTTATATCTATGGTACTTCTCATAGTCGATTCACCCATCTTTTCTTCCTCTGGAGACTCTTACAAAGAAAAAATAAGCGTCATTATATATTCATGGGGATGAAAACATTTTTATGTAAATAATTTGATATCCCTGTTGTTTTAGGAGGATCAGATGATCCTCTTTCAATATAATGAGTAGATAAGGGATGAATAATTCACATTATGTGATAGGAACATCGGTCAGATCTGCAGTTCATGGGTGCCATAGTGAAAACCCTATTAAAATATTCTGTATTTACACACTAGTAGAAAATAAAAGAACATATTCTAGATGTTTTAGGGGGCATGTATTACCCTTCTATCGAGAATTTTAGTTAGAATCCTCATGCTTCTGTTTTCTTTTGAAAGAACAAACATGACCTTTGGGAGGATAATAAAATCCAGATAACCTTGAATTGTCAGATATGTGTATCTAAACCATAATCTCCCTTTCTAGAACATTAGAATAAAGGATAATATTTAGCAACAAATCATGAGAACAAATATCTGATCGATGTTCCAACTCGAATTGTTGAGCCTTAGTTCTCTCATTAGATGCAATTTTAGGATAAAACAATCACACTCTTTAATTTGATGGGAATATTCAATAACGTTTATATCATATTACTACATTTTTAAAATATCAACATCCTTATCCAAATCCATTTACATTAGATAGAATATGTCAGTTAAAATAACCTTTAATTCTTTCCATTACAACCCCTCATGATTATTTGTCGTCACCAATATGTCCCACCATATTTTTCATGGTCCCTCCAACATGAAAATGGATAACTTCACCTAGATCAAGTGATGTGTATCCATGATCTAAAATAGTTATTCAATATTCCCCAACCACTCCTCACCATGTTGAGGATCAGTGGAGCCTTTGCAAAAATGGGTTATTCTGGTGAAGAAACTCTTGAGAATGATTTTCAAGAGCGTCCCCCACTGATGATCCACAACTAGATCCGGAATGGAGACTATAAGTGGTTCCTATCCATGATAGTGCCCAATTATAATAATAACCTCAACTAGACATGAGTTTACTAGAATATTTTCTTTCTACGGTTCAACAACAGCTTCTTCATAGAACTAATTTTCCCATCATATCGGAGGCATGTTAATACCCAACATTAGAGGAAATCATTTATGACATTAGATTCAAACAAAAATAGATCAAAAAGGGAAATTATTTCTAATAGATAGAACACCTTGATTTGGATTCCACTTTATCGAAATCAGATTTTGGAAAGTTCTAGATGTAATCCATATGATGAGCTTCCATACCAACCCATTGTGACAAAGGGTTCATTGCGGTGGTAGCTGGACAAACAATTATTTTCAACAACCTCCTATTTTATGATAATATTTCAAAAATCATATTCAATTCAAGATAAAAGATCAAAATACTCATCTAATTCAACTTTGACATGATCCAGCCTGGGTACCCAGGTAACGGAATAACAGAGCTGGTCCTAACAGAACCCGACAAAATTTTTTATCCATATGTGTCAGAAACTGTCACCTGGAATCATACTACAATCATGTGGGAATGTTTTTTTTCATAATTCATATAGTCAATTATATATGAAATTCAATATGTGTATAATAAAAATATCATTGGGAGTATTGTATTAGAAAAAATGCATAAAAATAATAAAGTACAACCACCAAAGTACAAAAAACATGGATAATTTCCCCAAGGTCCCTAAGGACCCAACACATAATGTCCCAAGCTCAACAACTAGATCCACCTCCATGAAATCCATACCCATTGATGAACCTAGAAGAATAATGGATAAAAACAGACAAAGTAAAAAACATTTGGTGTGATCCTAATCCCAGTTGGATACCAACAATGATTCCATTTCCGAAGCTAAATATATATCATCCTATGAAATCCATTAAATTTTCCAAAATAAATAGGCTTAGAAATTAAAAAATTCATATTTAATGAAAACATTCTATACATTTTCAAAATTATGTATAATAATTAAATGAATATGATTTTACTTTATAATAGATAGAATATTTAAAATAGTGGGTAAAGTAAAATAGTTGCATAAAATATTTTATGTAAGTAAATTTATGGTTTGTAAAGTAGTTTTACAACATTGGTATACATTTATATCTCATATATAAATAAACATGAAAGAAACATGGTCATATTAGAATATATTTTGAAAGTATTATCCATTTATATGATTCCACACTCTCCACGTGATCAAAACAAAATTTGTATACTCACACCACCTTGACACTATCCATAGACGACTCGACACCCTCACATTAAGGAAGTGTCCCACCAAAGGTATTTTTTAGAACATTATAATATTTTATAGTGTCTTAAAACAACCCACCAACTACCTAATTATTTCATTATCTCTTACATGTAGTTAAATTCATTTGGAAATACTTAAAATAAAATTAAATACAATTACTCCATCTAAAAATGTAAATTTTTTCACGTAAAATCTAAACGGGTTTTAATAAAAACATTCCCTCTTCATCATTGATTTACAATATTAAATATAAAAATTTAATTGAAAAAATTTCCATAAAATTCATAATTAAAATTCAAAATTTTAAATCGACCAATTTCTATATACATAGTCAAATTCAATTGAAATGGGGGAATTCCGAATTTCAGTGCCATAACCATTACAAATATCCCAATTTATTGGAATGATTATTTTTAAAAAAAATTATTTAAAGAATGTTTGAGAAATAGGATTTAAATAAAAAATCTATATAAATAATGAAATTTAGGAATAATAAATTTGGATAATCTGGATTGATCTACCTACCCATCTAGAAACTCAACATTCACCACAACACCCATAAACAAGAATGAAGGTAGATAACACCTCGAATCCCATCCTCGATGCAAGACCCAATATTACATGGATTAGATCCATCAATTCCAATATAATCTACTAAAAATCCATAATAGTTGAAAGATAGATAGACTATTAATGAGGGTTAAATCTTACTATGAAATCCCACATTAAGTGAAATAGTGATCAAATGTTCAATGAATGGATTCAGAAGGATTGAAATTCCTCATGATCGCTTGAAAAGGCATTGGTTCTAGGGGGATAAACTATATTGAATCCAAAAAGAAACATTATCCACTCTTCATGATTTAAAAATTATATTGGGGTATTTCACAGCATTTTAACCCAATACACATCATGATATACTTAAATGTTGTAACCGATGAAAAACATGTTGTCTAAACCTAAATCCCAATGCTATAAAATAAACATTGATAATTAATTCCTTCATGACATGTATTGAAAACTAATTATGTGTACCCATCACAGCATGAATCCATTCACTAATTGTTTTCATAACTATTTAATGATTTTTAAATTTGATACAAGATGTGAAATCTGTAGGTAAACTATATGAAAGAAGCTCTAAAAGATATAATCCAAAAACCCTCGAACATCACCATTATAGAAATCCTCACCCAATACTCAACCCTTACTCAAACAATTAAGAGGAAAACCATGACATAGTTTAAAAAGTATATCTCATAATAATAACATGATTTTACATATTGTAAGATATTTTTTATGATTGTAAGATAAATATAACTAAATTTATCAAAGGAAAAAATCTATATAGGGTATGGAATTTCGACTGAGAACAAGATATTTAATTTGAAAAATAGTATATTTGAGATGGTTTTAAGACACTAATTCTATAAATAAAATATTCTAGACACATGTATGATATTTTATCCAGTGAATAGGATATATCAAACATGTGGGTTTTAAAAAAAATTAAAAATAGTAATGACCTATGTATATGTTGATTGATCTCCATATCTGATTATTCCCTGTAATATATTTCTGAGTAGAATAAAACATTTCAACTAAATTTATTACTAATTGAGTTTCATATGATAATTTACATTTAATAATTTCTAATTTCTATGGATTGAAAAATAAGATATATCCGTAATTATAATTTTGAAGAAGAAATTAATAATTATGATTCAAGAGATATTTAATAATTATTATGAACAACACAAACATTTAATTTATTTATTGATACAAGAAGAAAAACTTTTTGTTTTTGATCATCAATAAATGGGAGAAGAGGATCAAGGAATTAATAAATTCATCATCTCCAAAATAGTTCAAAATAATTTTCTGAATTTTCAAGAATAAAAAAATTATAAGATGAATATTGAGATATGTATTTATGTATGATAAATTTATGAAGTGGGTTTTCTAGGGATGAGTAAATATATAATAGTTTGGATTTTTTATAGTTGTGTCTGGACTCAATATTAGTTTTGTACATGATGTCATTTTATACTCTCTTGTTTTAAGGGAGAGTTTTATAAAAAATGAAATATGTGTTATATGATTGTTATACTATTGTGGAATTTAAAATGTGTATTTTTATAGTAGAATATTTTAATAAAGATGAATCCAATCCTATATAAGCATAAAATAATGTTATATTCATCCTTGTGATATGTATTTAATAAGGTTGTCTACAGAATATCCCTTGAGAAAAAATGGATAGAACCTAAATAATGGTATTTTATTATAGTAATTTTCATTTAGGAGTGATAATTTTATCATGCCTTCCATTGATGGATATTTCTTAAAAATAATGCATAGAATAAGTCCTCTAATTCACATGAGGAATTAGGAAAATTGATGAATGAAATAAAATGGAGGAAGAGCCACTGGTGTTGGGTGTCTATGAAATAACTAATTAGTTATGATAGATTATGTTATTGATGAAGGATAAGAAGAATAGGAACATATTTCATGAGACAAAATATAAGAGAATGAGATGATAATACTACATTATAATGTAAATAAAATCTATGTGTCAACTAATGTGATGGATTATAGGATGATGTATATCTAGAGATATTGAAACATGTATGGTTTTTAAGCTGAAGAAGAATTAACAATAATGAGTTACTCATGATTAGGTAATGTGAGTTCTTATGTATTTTCACTCCCAAGATTATATTTGTTACTCGAAAGGAAAAATATTTGACGTCATTTCTAGGGAAAGAAATTAATAATAATTTATACATATATATTTAGAGTATGATTTTCTAGTGTTTTTTCATGATTTTTTAAAGGATTTCAAATTCCCTCTGAGATGAGGAGGCATATATATTTTTTGGTTCAATGATATCACTAATCTGTATTGTTTATTTATATCAAAGAATAAGGAATAATTAAAAGGAACTCATTATATTCAATTAAAAACATGTTTGTCTAAGATTATATAGATATCACTTTTGTAATATTTTTATCTGTGACATATTTAATATGATTTTCTTTATTTTAGGATGATATTTGGAAAACAACACATATATTGAAAAAATATATTTTATTGGAGGTTCCATGAATAGTAAATACAAATAATGTAATTGTGTATGATTCCTTGGTGTGGTTGAGCCTTTTAAAAACATGTCTTCCGATTTATAATATGATATTACATTGTGTGTAGCTATATGGTTGGTTAGAAATCAAAATATACTACTTTATTAACTTGTATTATATGTGATTTTAATATGAAATTTCAATTGGTAAAATTTTAACAACACATTATTTACCATCCTGAGGTGTTTCTTCATGATCCATAGTGAATATCACCCTTTAACATTTCAGTACATTTTTACACAAGTACTACATTATTTTTTATAACTTATCCTCTTTTATTTGTCTTTTTATAAATCTCTAAATTTGGTTCTGTAGCATAAATTTATATTGTATTGTGTAATGATTAATATTTCTCATTATATTTAATTTTATGTATCTCTTAACTTTTAACATCAATATATTCTTGATTCTACAAACCCTCTTTGTTATCTTTTTTTCAACTTGTGAAAACAATGTCGGATTTGATTTCAACCGTAATGAACATCTAGCTTGAAACTGATGAACTTTTTCTTCAATGATATTTTAATCCTCCACCAATAATATCATCCTTTGATGAAATTATTTTTTTTGAATTCATCAATTTAAATAGACGAATCATATTCTTCAACATAAACTTCTTTTGATTTCACATTATTTAAAAAAATTCACCCTTCTTATTAATAAAAACTACTTTATCAACATCAATTATGTAACACACTACTTGAAGCAAGTAGTTATTATTAATGTGTTATAATAATTTTACATTATAAGTATCTACAATCTTCCATAACCCTTTATTGTAACAACAATATCCTGTTCTATTTGGAGGGTTTCATAAAAGAAACAATCAACACATCTCTTCTCTAGTTTCATTGAATTTGACCTTTCACATTGAAATACAAAGGCCACCAAATACCCTAACGTAATTTACAAATGGGAAATTATTATAAAAAATATTTCATAGAGATATTTCTAAATACGGTTTGTATAAATAATATTCTAAATTTAAAAGCAGTCTTTTAATTTAATTTATACTGATATATTATAAAGTATCAAGCTCAATCATCATCGTACAATCCATCTGTTTCAAAAAGAATTTATTATATTCAAAAACACCATGTTTCTAGGATATTTATAGTGTAAAATGTTCATGTTGAATAAAATTATACTAAATATACTCTTAAAATCTTCCACTAATATTTTTATCACTATTTTTATCTTAATCCCTTTTAATGAGAAACGACAGTCATTTTTAACATCTTTTCTAAAACACCTAAACATTTTAAAAACCTATTACTAATTAATCATGAACATAGTTCTTGTCAAATGTGTATATTATACTATAAAAATATAATATTATTGTCCTCATTTCTAGATATCTTCTCTATACTCAAATAAGTGTATGAATGAATAAGCTGTAGTAGTTGATATATCTGAATTTAAAATTTATTATGTGAAGAAATAATAATATTCCCATTTTTATATATATAATACATATGGTTCCTCTCTATTCCTCTCAAAATATTCATCATTGGAACTACAAAAATATCCCTCTTCCAGTATGATTTCTCAAGTTCAATTGGACTATATAATAAAATAATCTATTCCAATATTTATTTACCATCATTAGGATTTGATTTCATGGATTTTTTAATATCACCACCATGAAACAAGTTACCTATTATCCACTATCCTTTTTTCAATATACAAAAATATTTTAAATTCTAATGTTATAACCCATATTTCTAAATTAATATCCCATTTCCTTCATCACAAATTTTAGATACAAATAATAAATTGTGTTTTATCCCACCAATATATATCATATTATTAGTCTTTTCCATATTATTTTTGTCATTATTAATCCATATGTTTTTATTATATGTGATCCATCATTTAAAAAGGTCCAAATGAATTCCTTGTCTTTCCCAACATCATTAAATAGCTTTAAATATCTAATCATATGTAAAGAAAACCTATAATATAGATTCCAATTATAATTATTCTTTGATGATTTTAGTTAAATAGAAACAAAAAAACATTTTATTCTCTTTTTTATCTATTTTTGTGAATATTTTTTGTAATAGTATTCATACTAAATTTTAAAAGTATAATGGTGATATATTCTCTATTAGTGTAACCCTACTAGTCAAATCTGCTAAAAACTCTTTTAATAGTTGACCATTATTTTCCACCTTTATTCAATTTTTTTATTTCTTCTGAACAATAACTCATTTAGTGTATTGAATGCCCTTTAAAACATTTATTCCAAATCTTATTGGTGAATTTAAATATTGGAAATTAATTTAAATATAATTTCATTGTTTCTAAAGCACTAACATTTCCAATAGTATCTGTAAATCACATACATTCCCCAATAAAATGTTTATTATCGAAAAAGTGATACCACATTATCATTCAATTTAGGAACAATAATTCTGGATCCTATTGTAAAAAATTTGTAGTATAAAAATAATTTTACATTCAATATAATATTCATTAGATGATTTTTGGAATCACTACTAATATTAGTTTTTACATTCATGTTAGTGTTCTTAGAATTTAATAATTTCTATGAATCATATTGTTTTTTAAAAAATGACCATCTACAATCCTGACATTGCATTTTACTTCCCTTATAAACATATAAGATCGTTTCCACCCTTTTAATATAACAATTATTATTCCACTTTAATCATTTCATTTTTTGAGTACTCAACTCCTTTCACAATGTGCATCACTAAGATTTATCTTACTTCTTGGATTAAATAATGAATGATTGATCCTTAATTATCCAAATATTTTTCAGCAATGAATAAATTAAGTTGGAAAATATAAATCTCCAACACGTTCTCTTGAATTATCTATTTCCTTTCTACTTTTAATGTCTTTTATTTAGTAAGAAATGACTTCTCATCATCAAACTATTTCAATTTCCTTTCATCTTTATTAACACAAATTGAATCATTATTGATTTAATATTGATAATATTTATTAATTTTTTAATCTCTTATCAAATTTAAGTATCTCATAAATACCTCCCTTGCTTATTTCATTTTAATTAATGTTAATTCTATCTCATTATCAGATTCAACATTCTAGAATTTATTTAGACTAATCTCTACCTTATTGACTGTTGAAATTATTAACATTCCAAAATATTATGTGAAATGATTCGAATAATCATCATCTGCACTACAAAAATCATCTTCAAAAAATTATAGAAAATTAATTTGTTTGGTTTAAATCTACTTTTACTATTTCCCATATAATAAAACATTGAAATATGAAATTTAATAAGTTTATTATTTGAGGAAACCCTAATCTACTCAACATTATCTTTAAAACATACATCTTCATTAATATTTGGATTTTTTATGCCAAAAGCCATGTATATCCAATCATTAAACACTTTATTGGTTGATTTAATCAAACAATTCTTTTCCCAATTACCACATTTCTAGATTCTATTGAAAATATTTTCTCAAGAATTTTTATTGACATCATCTTTTCAATCATAATCATATTCATCCTAAAAATAAATATTTTTATTATTTCTGTTTTTAAAAGCATTAAAGTGAATTAAATTTTAAGAATTAATATTTTTCATTTTGACATTATCCCTCAGCATTTAATATGAACTAGTGTTATTTTTGTTTGAGGAAAACATTAGTGGATTTCACGTCCACAGTCATCTATACAAATCTACATTCTAAATCCAGGAGATCACTAAGACATTTCTACTTATATATTCGAAAATATATAGGTATATAGGATAGGAGGTAGAGCTCCAAACAAAAATTTAAGGGAGATTCTTTCATAATCCAATATTCATAAAAATTGAAATCATATTCATGAATGTTTCCCAACTTCAAATGCAAGACTTGTTAACCCTATGCCAATGATATAATCGAGACAATGTGTTTGATGTAAAACTCTATTGTAGAACACCCCTGTTTAAGGTAATTAACACTTTATTTGTGTATTTTAAGTATATAATGTTATCAATGTAGGATTAATTTAGTTAGGAGGATATTAGGAATGTTTTCTGTGGGTTTATTGTAGTAAATTGTTTTAGAATTATTACCAGAAACCATAAAATACCTCCCAATAAACATTTCCAGTGAAGCCATGGGCACTAGGTAAGTGAAATAAAAATCACATGGAATGGCCAATCCATATGACCACATAGAGGAAACCATTAAGATCTCAATAGAGAAGAATATCATGATTTTTACATGGTTAGACAAAACATGTGGGTAAACAATACAATATGTGTTTAGAGGTAGTGTCTACTGCACGATTAGCATATATTTTCCAAACCAAACACTTTAAATGTGCACCCCTCAAATTTTGATCGGTATATTGTTGGTATAATTCAAAATAGATATTAAAATAATCATTTTTACTCAATCTGTTAGTTAACCCTAATTCTCTTACTCTCACGGTTATGATGATCATTCATCTTGAATTGGGAAAGATTTATAGGTGAATCACAGTGTGTTGAAGCCTATATTAGTAGTTGAGTTATCGTTCTTTGTTGTTTTATATAGTTTTTTTCATCATAAATCGCTTTGAATAATGGATCTAATACAAAAAAGGATTTATCCATATTTTTTGGTAGTAATAATGATTTTATTTGATTTATTTTTTTGAATTACACTATATCTTTGGTTGTTTTTTAGAGTTTGATGGTTCTTTTTTGGAGTTTTGTGACATTATTTGGTTTTTCTAATGTTTGGGAGGTAGGTGGCTTCACTCTCAACTCCATATGATTAGAACATGAAGGAATTATATTAAATTTTTATGTTGATGATTTTTTTTAATAAAGGTTTTATTCGTGATGGAAACCCTTTTTTATTAATCATTTTTTTTAAATAAAATAATTTTAAAATTTTGTGGGAATTCTGGTGGTGTTAAATTTGAAAATTGTGACCTTAAAATGATGGTTTTGTTTTGATACATGATAAAATATTTGAAGAATGTTTTTCAATAAAAGTAATTTTTTACATAAATGGATTTTCATGATTTTTTTGGCATGGTATTAGTTATACATGTTTGGTGTGGGTTCATTTTTAGTGATGTGTCCTTCGGGAAGGGGCATGTGATGTTTTGGTATTTGGAATATGGTTACCTAGTAAAGACATGGTAGACCAATGAGAGATAGATTATATGAAGGGGACTATCACATTGGAAATCATGTGTGGGTCTGTGGATATGTGGATCATTATATTGTGTATACAAAATGTATTTGAGAAACGGTTTTAATGAATGTTTTTTCCCAACAATAGAAACAATTTGGTTTTGAAAACATATCTTTTATATAAAAAAATTAAAATTTTTAAAATTTTTTAACACAAATTGGTTTATGTGAACTATGATAAAATGTCCTATTATTGTGGTGTGAGTTGGGATGTCATTGGGTAAAATATACTAGATTGTATACACACCTTCTTCTTATGAACATTGGTTCTTTTTTAGATATTTTATATCATGACACAAGTAAAGGAAATGTATCTCATTTATTTAGTGATAAATAATTATTTCATTAGAATTAATTTTGTATTTGGAGAACGGATCAATATTGTATTGGGTTAGTCGATGTAGTACATATCATTTAGTTTTTTGGTTTTAGTTTCCACTTTGTAATATTATTAATTTATTATATTGATTACTTTGGGAGTTGTATTACATCATTATGATGTATCATTAGCTGTTGATTGGTTATGGAAATCCATGGTATTGCTGTTTAATTTTTACCTAAAAAATCACCCTCTAATTTTCTATGAGTCACATGTAATTTATTTCCCTCATTTGGTGTCTTTGGGATGTCACTAAATGCTAGTAACACACTCAGACTCTTCCCCTATAAATGGGATCGTGGAGAGATGTCAAAATTTGTATCCATTTGTTTATTCATGGATTTTAAAATAATTTTAGATTAGTCCCTGACTAGGATTTGTAAAAAAAGGTGTAGAATCATCAAAACATTAAATGTAGGGAATAAAAAGTTGTATCCAACATATTTCTGTAGATCATCATATTACATGGTTGTTCGAGGTCATGATTGTTTAATAAACTACAAGGATTTATAATCATATCATTAGGGGATTAGCCAACAAGAATATCATGGCATACATTAATGAAAGTATGTACCACTATTAGTATCTAATTTATATTTTTTATTGATTATGGATTTGGTGAAAAACTATATATTTTTTAAAATAGATAAAAACTAATTTTAAAAAATCATGGTGGAATTGTCAAAAATGGTATGAAAATGAAAATTGCAAAATATTAAAAATCATTTTTGTGATATTTTTAATGTGGTAAATTTAATATTTATACGTGTTTATTTAGTATAGAGTTATAGTAAATGGAAACTTCTTTTGGTTATATAAAATGGAACCCTAGTGGCATCGTAAAAACCAATCAAAAGAGGCCATTGAGAAAATGGTTTCATCTGAGCCAAAAGTGAATCAATATTTTTTTCAAAGTATTTTATAGGCTTTTCATAATATAGGTAATGGGAACATAATGGATGATCTAAGGAAAGTGGATCATTATATTCACTTCCAAAAGCAGAATAAACTCATATATCGATGAGATTTGGTACCAGAAAAAGACTAAGTATGGAAAAATTGGATGATTTAAATCATTGATTTCCTTGTCACACCAACAGACCTAAAATTCAAGCTAGAAATGTACGTGATTGAGTATATAGCATTCTAGTTGTAGGATTTTGTAGTCCATGATAAATTATACAATGGTAATGGATGATTGAATTAATAATAATCATTCATAAAATAATTCTATTCTCACATGATTAGAATTTAGAGAATGAAATACCTATTTACTTTTAATAAATAGAACATCCAATTGATAAAATATTCTACTAAATTTAATAGTTTAGTCTTATTTGTAGCTGAGTTTTCTAAATGTACATCCTTGAAAGAAATCATTTTTGAATTTTCATTGATGATAGAAATTAGTTCACTGGTTTTTGTGATTTTTATAATAGTTTATAAAGATATTGTAAATAGAGTGATAATAGAAGAAAGAGATATCTCAAGTAATGTGGGTGGAGAAATTATTTTGATTCATATGGTAACTATTTGGAACTCTAATAATGGGAATAAGCAGAAGAGGGACACATATGACTAATATGGGGGGTATGACACAGAGTCAGATAGTGGGATCGATAAATCTTCCTCTTAATCCAAATTGTAATATGAAATTTTTTCAATGTTGTTGTCCTAAGAATTTTAAATGAGATTGTATGTAACCACCTAGAGCATTCCATAATTCAACGAGATGAGACGTCATCATCAATATTATAATATTGCTCTATGATCTGGTTCATTTCAAACATCTCATGTTTCTCAGGCATTGTATGCTTTGACATGACATGTGTAGCAAAATAGTTATCTTCAACAAAACCATGAATGCCCTGGTAATTCTAAGATTACCATGACTCCTCATGTAGTTCAATATCAATATGGTAATAATGATAAAAGAGCAGCGACTATGAAATTGTATTGATCTAAGAAAATAATTCTGGATGATCAATTTTAACATTAATTGGTGACATGTATAATTATTTTTAATTCTACCCTTATCCAGGATTTATTTGATACATTTTCATTAAATTCATTTATTTTTTAACATTGTATTGAGCATATGAGTTTTTATGTTGAGATGGTGACATTAATTTTGAAACATTAAAATACTCTTGGCCAAAGAGAATGGCGAGTAAATATGTGAAAATTAAAACCTATTATAATATATGGGGATGCATTAATATGGGATTTTTAAAATATGTCATCTATTATTTTACCCTAAGGGTTAATATTATAATTTAAGATGGTATCGAGTATAGAACCCTGAGATTTTGTGAAATATATGTTCAAAATAATTTAATAAATTTGATATATTTCATTTCAAAAAAACTAATATATAACTTTTCGTATATAAAAACACAATTTTTGGCTTGTATTATATGTTACACAATGTTGATCTGGCACTCCACACAACATCAACATGGCTTGTGTAATAAAATACACTATGTTTATAAAAAAAATTATTATTATTATAAATATTAAATCAATATTGTACCAAAATAACCATTAAATAATGTAATTTGAAATGTAATAAATAATTTTTAAATATTAGTTAGAATTTGTTTATAAAAATAAATCATATTCATAATAAGATGTGTATTTTTTGGTAATGTATTTATATATTTGAAAATGATATATTCTCAAATGAAATGATTTTTATATCCTTTTGTGAAAAATAATAAAATTAATTTTCATCAGTTATTAAAACCATTATTTAATAACATTTAATATTTTATTATTTTATTATTTAAATATTACATATAGGATAATTTTGAGGATTTGTTAAATAAACTTTATTTTTTGATGAGTAGTGAAAAATATGGAATTTTAATTCAAAAATAATTTTTCTTCTAATTGTTTATATTGTGAAATTATATTTTTTTTATTATAGTCTAAATATATAATTTTTACATAAAATAATCCAATTTATGTCATTATAGAAAGTTCACATTTAAATTGTATATAAAACATATAAATCATCTAATCTTTTTATCTTTAACTACCAACTTTGAGGACATACCTATAGGATTAAATATAAATTCTATTAGCCCACATCTATTCTTATAATCTGGAAGAGATAAATTCAACATTTGGATTCACTATAGTGGCGCTAGAGTACTATAGTAGCGGTGGGTACTGTGGAGTATTGTAGCGGTGCGGGTACTGTAGTAGTAATATTCACAGAATGGTCTTTGAGCCAAAAAATTGGGTCTATAGGCCATATAATGGGCTAAATTTCCACTAGGCCTTCGGTCTATGTAATGGGTCTCCCTCTACCCAGTTAAAGTGGTCTTTTCATTGCTTTAATAAAAATGAGGCTTCAGCCCCAACCTTTAAAAAAAAATAATTATTTAGATTAACTAATTGAGGAATGCCAAATCCTTTAATTATTTTATAAGTAATTAAATAAAATATTTGATACAAAAAATAAATGTTAATTATATTTTTGTAATTCAATTCTCAAATGTTTTAGATTAATATATCATCTTAAAAAAGTTTGATATTAACATATTAAAATTCAATAATTAGCATGATTTTTAAAATATTAAATTGGGTAGATAATTTCAAAATGAACATTAATCTTATTTTATAATAAATTATATTTTATTAAAATATTTAAAAATTAAGAAAAATATTTTATTCTAAAATGTTGTTTACATATGGTAATAAATATAAAACATGGTCTACTATTGGACCAATTGGTCTTTTATAAATAAAATATTTTACATTAAGTAGAAATAACATTATTAACACGATTTAGGTTAAATAAAATATTTTCCTGTTACATGTGGTTGTTTTAAAATTAATTTCCAACAAACATGGGATATTTTTTAAAATTATATATAATATTTAGATTATTTGTGTATATATTTCCTAATAAATATAACACTAATTTATTATTAATGGTTAAATGACTTAGGTAATAAAACATTTTCTATAATAAAAAAATAATTAATGTGGAGGAAAAATAGATGTTAAATAACAGAATTTCAAAAATATAGATATTTTTCCATCGTGAAGGTTTCTATTGACCATAATTACCATTTAATTAATTAGTTTTATTATTTTTGAGTGAAATGAAGAAATGGATACCTTCTGATAGTTTTTACCATTTTCTATTTACAATAATACAATTACTCCATCTATATAAGAAGTCTTTCAATAATCCCCTTAATTACTCCTAGAATTCAACATTGGTTCATCCAATACCTGACCAAATAAACTCCCAGAATCACTCATATTATCCTATAATCCCCAATTTTTGGACAAATCTTACAATATAATCCCTTTTCTCTAAACTAAATGTACTTACTCAGTGAATATTTGATATTCTTCCATAAGATCTTTTGTTTTATTTTCATTCTCCACCATCTAAATTAGTCTTATTACCTGATTATATAATGAAATATGTTTTAAAAATATACATATATGTTTTTATTATAAGGTATTTAACTACACAAAAACACACTTATATCAAATTGGTAGTGAACATATCGTCCATGTGTACGAAAGACTACCGACTCAAGAAATGATGTTGTTCATTCTTACATTACCACCTCTCATGGTTTTGAATAACAATGTAAATACATAATTTTATATGTTACGAAAGATATTAGTGATTTATTTATAATTCTAGAATTATTATATAAAATAATACTTCATATTTCCATTTTTTTAAATATGATATCCACATTTGTGAACGTGCGGACTACCACCTCCTAAATGGGATGTGATTCTTTCATACATTAAATCGAATGTATTAATAATGACTTTTTAAAAATTATATGATATATTAGAAATAATAAGGGTACATTAATTATTATATATACATATATTAATATATTTCATTTACTTTCAATTTTTCAATATGTCAATAAAATGATAACATTGTTCATGAGTACGTACGACCAACCATCTCCACGAACTATGAATTCCATTTTTATTTATATATTTTATAGATTATTATAAATACATATATATTAAATATATATGATCCTTATAACATGGTTTAAAATCTGAAAATATGGAAATCATGATCAATAAAAAAGGACCATGAATAACAAATCAAATCATATATGAAAAACAAAGAGGTTATTACCGAAAACATAACCTAAACATGGAATTGATAATAAAAGTGTAATATAAGTCCATAAAAAATATTTAATATTTAACATATAATAATATGGTTCTTTGGTATATTTATAATAAAATATAATTTTTTATATGGGAGTTCTGATTGTGTATGATGAATATCTGAGAGAAAGGTAATGGTTTTCTCATGTCACATTTATTTTTTGGGGGGCTTATGGCTTATTCACTAGTCCATTATTTACTATAGTGTATATAGTAAAACTTAATTTATTATATTTTTCATTTAATTTAATTTATTGGTATTTACATATCTATTTTATGATATGTCTTTCATAATAATTATGGATTCAATGTTAACAAGTTGGTAAATTAACTTTGTCTTAATTTTCTTTCTTTCTGATGAATTCTATGTTATAAACCAACATTATTCTATTTATTTAATATTATAACCATTTAAGTGTTATATATTGAATCTTCTTCTTTTCAAGATATTAAATAATTCATGTAATGTTATTATTACATGGTTATTTTGATTCATTGTTACGAAATTGGAAACATTTTATTACTACAATCTCAACATTTCTCAAGATTGATTATGATTATAATACTATTAATGAAATATTATGATCCAACTATAAATAATTATTATGATGATTCTTCTAAAATTTTTATATAATAAATATTCATTTATTGATACAATTTATTTAAACACTGTTACTTATGTTAATTATGAAAATGTTTTATGAAAATCAAACATTATTTATTTTTGATCAGATATCTATTTTATCCACAATCACTGATTTCAAAATATATTTCCCAAAATCAATTAAATGAAATATTGAGATAATTTTATAAGAAAATGATTTTACAGTAATTTTTACGTTTTTAAGTGTTTAAAAATGTTTTCAATGATTTATTTACTTGTTTTCAAATATATTTTCAAAGAATGTGTTATTTAATATGTATTCATGAGTTAATTATTCGTTTTAAACGTATTTTAAAATAATACGGTATTATAAGTGTTTTCAAGAGTCATATATAAATTATAAAATATATTTTAAAATAATTTTTAAAATACAATATTTTTTAAAAATAGTTATCAAAGAAGAAAAGATAGACTCCTCAGGTTAAATTAAATTTAAATGATTTATTTAGAAGTAAAAAAAAATTGAAATTGTATTCGAAATATAATTTTCAATGAGAGACCATTTTCATTATGAAATGTTCAATGTCATCCTTCAAAAAGTATTTTCATCCAATATGACAAAAAAATTATTGATTATTATTTAATAGGAATATAATCCATGAATACCATTTACCGTATCTGTTAAATTCTTTATATTTTGATAGAATGTTGTTTATAATACCCATTTCTCTTGCACCAGTTATATTCTTTTCAAACCCATATATTTTAATGGGTTATACACTGATGATATGATTATGATACTTATATTTTTTCCATTGTAAATGACATGTTGAAATGTTTATGATAACCATTTCATTTAATGGTTTAATATATAATGTTTATATAACCCATGTATTTTTATGGATCATGATAAGATGAATTCATTATTATCTTCTAGAACACATATGTACGATTTTATTAAGTGACTGTTGGGACCTATATCTCCCTATAATGAATTGGGTATAGATTCATATCTAATGAGTTAAAAATAGTAAATAATTCAATGTGATTTGTACAAAATAGAGAATGGGGTAACCTGATTTATTATATGAAGATGGGGATACCCTATCCATGATAAGATTATGGGGAAATCTAATCCATTATAAGGAACATGGGAATCCCTGATATCATATAAGGAATAGACCCTGAATAGGGATGGTGGTGTTTCTTGACTAGTAGGTGTAGTCACCATGAGGATCCCTATCAATCGTTGTGAATGATCCTTGACTTCTAGGGAAAAAATTATTTATTAACTAGATTACATGTTCGTAATATTATTCATGGACCTGGTTGCATTACTATAAGTTTATAAGAGTTCTTGGTTCCATGTCCTCAGTTAAAGTAGGTAACTTATTTCTATTTACAAATGCACACAATATTATAAGAATATATATATGAAAAACTTATATGTGTTATTCCTATGTTATAAATTCATTGGTTATGATATAGATTATCTATTGATTCATGTCTTATGAACTACTTAGATTTAATCCATGACTATTGATTCCAAACTTTGACCTAGATGGTATGCACTTATAATTTTATGACCACTTTCTTATACACTTACGCTCATGTTATTCTTATATTTCTCTCTCGATCACACATACTGAGAATCAAATCTCACTTATTTTTTATGTTTCCTTTGCATGTTCTATGAATAATGTTTTAAGTTGGAGTAATAAAAGGGGAATATATTTAAGGTAGATGTTGAAGATATTTAATGAAGTTGGATGATTATGTTTGGATGTTTCCAAATACACTAAACTGTTATGGTCCGTAGGAATTTTGTTATATAATTTGATGAATACTCATCTAAAATGATGTGATATCTATATATGTTACTCGAAAATAACTATATCGAGCATACCTTTAGATGAGATAAAAATGTGAAATAATTTTTATAATGATTTTTAACACCTTCATTCGGCACTATCTCATACCAATTGGTGGATTTGACTTTAGAATATATGGATGTGATCAGGGATATCATATTTTTTAGAAGTTGTTCATCATTGTGATTATATTTCTCTTGATAAATTCTCAGGATTTCCACCACCAAAGACATGTGAAGTTTATGATTGATCTATTTCCATGGACCATTCCTATATACTTCTATCATATCAGATGTAACCAAAACAATTAAAGTAATTTAATTTCATGTTGGAAGAGATATAATGAAAAGTGTTCATTTGGCTGAGTGAATATCTATGGTAGGAACCATATTTACTTCTGAAAAATGTATATGGAAATATTTCATTATTTTTGGATTATCATAAGCTCTACCTAGTTAAAACAATGAATTGGTATCACATTCCACTTATTGATGATCCATTTGATCAACTATGGAGAGACTAGTGGTTTTCTAAAATTGTATTTCATTTAGTATATCACCAATATTGAGATGAGTAGAAATATATTTTGAAGACATATTTTAGGAGTGCATAAAGACATTAAATATATATTTTTATTCTATTCAGTCTGACGAATGCATCATCCATATTCTTGTAAATGGTACATCAGATATTTCAAAGGTACCATGATTTTTTATGGTGGTTTTTTTGGGATGATATAATTGTGTATTTTTGGAAAAAGGATGATCTTGAGAAACACTTGTAGATAGTGATGGGTATCTTTTAAGATCATCATCAATTGGAAATAAATTCAAATAGTGATTTTTTGAATACAAGAGGTACGATTCCAGGGTCTTGTAATACAAAAATAATGATTTCCTATGGATCCATAAAAGATAGAGGTGTTGAACTATTCTAAAATACAAAAGAATATCTTTAAAATACACAATTTCCTTGGATTTTTTAGTTATTAAAGACATTTTTTTAATGAACATTGACAACTAGTTTCCCAATAGATAACTACTAAAAGTAATAATGTTCTCTTACAATGGTATAATTATTTTCATATGTCTTTTTAGGTGATTAAAATTATCAACACATCAACACTGATCGTGATATTTCTGGAATTAGGATAAGGTTTTTTTGTGTATTATGATGCTTCAAGATATGGTTGGGGCATGTTGTCATGGAAGGATATCACAATGCAGTTTATGTCTCGTGATAGTAACTTTTTAATAAGAATAACAATCCAACACACAATTTTGAATTAGATGTTGTTGTATATTCTTTCAAGACATAGAGTAATTAAAAATTTATTGAGAAATTAAAGATTTTTATGGATCATAATAGCATGAAACACATTTTCTCACAAAGATATTTCAATATGATATAAACTATCTAGTTTGAGTATCTACAAATGTTTCAATTTAAATTGATGTATACACAAGGTGGATGAAATTTTTGTGGTGTGTGGGTTAAGTATATATTCATATAATTAGTTAGTGATAGAGGATTTATATTAATTGAATTTGATGTCAGTGATAGCAAACATGTAATTTGATTTTGAAGACCAGTGTAGTGTCATGGAATTCATTCTAGTTTATTTTCTTCTTGATTTGGTTGGAAAGGTTAAATAAAAAAAATTAATTTCAAATATTTTGTGATGATATCAAAACTCAATAGTTGGAATACCATGGATGAATGGAATATTATTAGAGGAATATTTTTCTGGTTTCGATATCACATGGACATAAAATGAATTTTTAGAAATAACTACTTCATGTTCGCCACAATTTTAAATGTGTTGTTCCTTTGGGCATTCAAAATATGTATGATGAACTGAAAGAACCGTTTTGTAAGGATGGCATGAAAATAGAAGTAGAAATGTTTATTTTCAGAAGCATAATTTTTCCATTAGTAAAGGATTAACCCAAATTACTAGAATAAATATGTTACAGTTTACCTCTTTCTTTTTTAAATTGGGAAAAGATATCACTATATTTTTTATTAGGTCTCCGAAGGATAGTTTGAAACCCCTATTCGACATGGGTGATGGTGGATCACTCATGATGTTAGCTCATTTCCTCCTTATTTTGGAGTCTCATACGGTGGAAGGATTGTCTAAATTATATATCCATGAATTTATAAACATGCACGATGTTCTAGTATTGATTGTATCAATATGAAATTGGAGGTTACATCTTATTTTTTGAAAATCATTTAAGTCATCCATTAGGTATCTATTTACTATGAACATGGTGTATCATCCTATAATGGAAATAGAATGAAAAAGGGTCACACAAACTCCATATGAAAATTTTATGGCTTATGTAATGGATTTTAGTGGCTCATGTGAGGAGGAAATACCATTAGTGGAGTTCTCATATAACAACAGTCATCTAGCATCAAAACATATGAATCATTTTTAATCGCATTTTTGGAATTCATTTTTTGTGTATCTTTTTTGGGAGAAATTTAACGACGATGTGAAAAATGGAGTGATCCTCATGCTGGAGGCAACTGGGATGATTCGGTTTATTAAAATAGAATGGAGTTAGATTTGAGTCATTTGAAATATTATTTTTTTCATTCTGGATATTTTTTTATCGAGGTGAGTGATAATGTGTTTAGGTGAATAATTCCATGATTATAAATCAATGCTCTGTGATGTATGGAATATTGTCCCATGAATACATTGCCCCAAATAAGATACTTGAAATTTTTCATGAGGTGGCACATTTCTTGTATTCCCCAATAATGTTTTTATTAGTGCATAATGTGTTTCAGTTATCTTAATTGAATAATTATCATCCTAATCATGGAAATGTGGTTCAATGGGATCATTTTTACCTAGATTTGGATATTATATTGGTTTAGGTGATATTGAAAATTGTGTATAGGATAGTGAATGTTTCTCATTGGAAACTTTTGGGTCTAATGACGGTTTCATAGAAACGTGGTTATATATAGGATGAAACATGGGAGTGGGAAAAGTAAATGGCTGAGAAATTTCATAAACACTTTCAGTCCTATGTTTGGTTTTTACATTATGAGGATGGAAATACAAATGCAGGGAAGTATATATAACCTTCTATTTCAAGTAATTAACCTATTTTAGTTTAGGTATATGAACATATTAGGTAATGTTTTTAATAGTATTGATGGAGATTTTACCTAGTTATGGATATTTTATATAGGTTCATGATATTATCACAATTTCTGGAAACCATGAAACACCACCCTTGAAACCATGAAACAAAAATTAATGGGACCTAGGTAGTCTCATCGTAAGGTTCACAGATAGTCCAATCCATGAAGACACCAAAAATAAATAGTTCAAGTATCGTGGTTGTTGCTTGAATTGTGTAAAAATGTGATAAAACCATGTGAGGGGTGTTTAGAGGTATTGGTTAGTTCACAATTAGCGCATGATTTTCTTAATTGCATGATCTAACTATGCCTCATTAAAAATTGTATCCAGATTTTGTGGATATTATCAGAATCACCACTGAAACCACTATATTTTCCCCAAATTTGATCATAACCTGAACCCCTCTTCCTCGATATGTTATGGAGACCCTTCATATTGATCAAGGGGTGATACCTTTGTAAATCTAGGTGCATTGGACGCCATATTTGTTATTAACTGGTTATTCTTCATTATTTTTCATAGATTTCTTCTTCTTCTTTTCCATCCATTGAAATCAAGCATAAAATCCATTAAGGGATAAATTAATGTTTTTTCATGCCAATCATGATGATATATTATTTTTTATGTAAACAATATCTAAGGTGTTTTGGGAGTTTTAAGGTGGTTTTTTGGATTTTTTTTTCCATTATTTGGTTAAACCATGGTCTCTGAGGTTTTTTGATTGACTTATGAAACCTATTATTTATAAATTTATTTAATTATTTCAAATTTATCTAATTTTGTGATATTTTTTCAAATTTATCTATAATTATTGACGTAAAACCACCTTTATGGATGATTTTTTAAATGTTGTAATTATACGACATTGTGGAAAACATTGTGATGTTAACTTTTAAATAGAGATTTAAGAATGATGGGTTTTTGGATTCATGGGAATATGTCTAAAGAAATTTTTTATTAATAGTAATATTTTATTAAAATGGTATAGAATGATTATTTTATCAGGGAATTTGGTATACACGGTTAGAATGTGTTCAATTTAATTAATGTGACCCTATAGAGAGGAGTGTTCTATTGGTGCACTTGTTTACTGTTTGAAAAAATTGTAGATCAATGAGAGATTAAAAATGATTATGGAACTTTAAAATGGGAATGAATGTGTTGGTGTGTGGATATGTGGAACCTTGTATTGGTTTTGTCAACTGGATTTGAGAAATGTATTTAATGAACTGTTTGGTTCCATTACTAGTAAACTATTTGGTTTGAAAATAAGTTTTATGATTTCATATAATACATAATACCAATTTTAAAATATTTTTATTTTAATTGGTTTTTGTAATTTATTATTCCGAAATTTATATTGGTGGAGTGATTTGGGAAGTTATTTAGGTAAAACTAATGAGTTTTATACTCACACCATACATGGGAACATCAGTTCATTTGTATGTATTGTACATCAAGACAATAGAAATGGAAAGTTATCACATTTCATTTGTGATACATCATCATTCCATCAACAAAAATTGTGGAGTCGGTGCGATGATTTGGATGGGTGTTTCCTAGTGGATGTCTACAATGCCTTTGAAAGTATTTTTTTAGTTTCCTCTTAGTAGTCCGATATTATTTTTGGTTTGGTAACACATTGAATTATATTACATTATTCTCATAAATCATATATAGGTTTTTATTTTGGTTATCTTGGTATGGTTTTTTATATTTAATGGTAATATTGTCACCAATTATTTATAAATTCATTGAAATTTATTTCTATCATTTTGGTTTATTTGAGATATCAACTAAGGCTAGTAACGTCGCCCAACTCTTCCAAATCCAATGGATGACATGAGAGATGTTAAATATATATAAATATATATATATATATATTAACCCACCAATCTCGTATTAATTAACAATGACTTTTTAATGTTACTTTTTGGGCCCTCTAGAGATTATTTTCAACAAGGTAGGTGGTTGGTTTTTTATAGTCAAAATTAAACATCAATGTGGATTCTTCTTTATCATTTAAAAAACTAAATAAAACCCTAGGTAGTTATATTGAATGGGTAAGGGGTATATAACACCAGGTTTGAACCATAAAGAGTAATCCTTTGTATCCCTCTAATAATAGGATTAAAATCCCACATAAAATTTTTAATTATCTAGTAAAACACGTTAAAATGAGGACCACAATGAAGGAACATCCATTATTCCGATGGTATGATAATTACATATCTCCAAACCCATGTGGTTCATGCTTAGTGTGACGAATAATGGATAATATAAGATTAATTAAATTTCCATAGAGAATTATATTATATTTGGGAGGATGGATTTCACACCTAGTGTATATTATGAATATTTTTTTGTTGTGAAAGGAGAGATAACATGACATAAGTTGGGTCTTATGCATGAGTATCCCTATGATATAAGATATTATAGGTGGTTCGGTGAGGTTATGTTTTATGGATTACACCTATGAGAATTCCCATATCGAGGGACCAAGAAAAATATATCAACATGAGGTATATTAAAAAAATGGTGTGGGTTTACACCAAGGTTGATGACCATATGAAGTGATGCAAGGGGGAATATGAGTATAAAATTATGATACATAGTGAATCCTGAAATGGGTATAACAAAATAATGCATTTTAATGAATCCATGTAGGGACATGTAAGCTGAGGAAACACGTTAAGAGTCCCACAATGAGGAATCATAACATAATGAATTATGATAAAACTAAAAGGATGAATCTCTCTAAAATGGATTAAAGGAATGGTTAGATTCTTACATTTAGGGGTATTCCCATGTATGGATCCATTTCTGATATATTGATGTATATGGAAGGATCCTCACACAAATAGGATAATTTCTACCTATAAGATAGACAAATTATGGGATTACAAAAAAGTGTTTAACCAATAAGGATTAATCTACCAGGAGAATATGAGTTTATACTCATGATTTATAAAGATTAAAAAATGTGGTTTCTCAATATAAGGAATATAAGGAATGATGTGATGAGGGATATTGACATATATCATAATGATAAAGAAACCATAAGGAAAATTCACAACATGAAGAAATGTAATTAAAATAAATGGAGATTTATTTACTTAAGTCATTTCAATTTATGTAAGGAGCATATAGCTATCAGGATTCCATCTCACACTAAGATAAATATATCAACATGAGGTAAATATAAATAACCATGAAATTTGTCTCAAATAAATCGGGTTTTAAGTATCCATTAAGAGTATCTTGAATCAAGAAACGTTTTTGGGGATTATGTATTAATATTAATGGGATGTAACTTATATGATTGGTTACATAGGTTATGGTTGGGAGAGATAAGGGCATCTACTTTGGGGTATTACCGTACATGATTTCCTCCCCCATCATATGTTGGTGATTTGACAAAGAAGGAAGGTTTCTAAAGTTGGTACCTTCACATAGTATTTTCCCAAGTGTATATGTTTTGGGATAACAGTAAAATAAGATGATTAAAAGTATATTATTATTTAAAATATTAGTGTATATGAAATGAATTGATTCTTAAGTGTGGGGACCTCGAGAAATAGTTGTTATCCATAGAGAAAGAAAGAAAATATTCTTAACCATTTTGAGGGATATTATGGGTGAATAGATCTATTGATGGCATAAAACAGATATTTATCCAGAGTATGATATTAGATAAGGTGATTAGCCCTCGTGGGTGATCATAAAAGGTGGGATATCCATAGTTATCTCAATGGAAATATGCATGCTTCGTATTAGTATGGGATTTGTAAAGAGGGTAATTAGTCACCCTAATTCACCATAGTTGAGGTTTGGATGAAGGATTTACTTAAAAGTACCTTAAATAACCTTGGTGGGATTCCTTATGTTATGGATCACCCATTTGAATATTCATTCAAGATGGTAGGTGCCAAAGTGGGTCAACCACAGAGAGTGGGCAACCCATGTGAGGGTTTACTAAACTAGGGGGTGGGGATTCCCAAGTTGACTAGGTATCTCAAGGGATGGAACCTCAATAAGGGGTAAAGTTGGGTGGGGTGTAAATATAAGGGTTTCCCTAATAGTTCATCCAAGTATATTGGGTCACCCATGTGATGTGATGCTCATGACTGTCAACATAGTGAGGGTTGTGTGTAAATAAACCCAGATAAAGTCAAGTATCCCAAGTGTTTCACCCTAATAGTGGGATAGGTAATGGCTTATCCATAGTTAGGGATAAACATATTGTTTCACCAATATAAATTGAAATTGGGGAAATCATCCTAATAAATGGTTTCATATGGTTGTTCTCGAAATTATGGTAAAAGTAGTTTGATGAAAAATTACAACCATTTGAGAAATTATATTATTTTTCTTATTGGATTTTAACCATCCTATTTGAAATAAAATTTGGGGACATATTTTTAAACAATGCTATAGATGAGGGAATGTGAGCTAGGTGAGAACACTGGGTATGCTATCCGTGTGAGATAGAAAACATAGTCGAGTGAGAAACATATGTGAGAACAAGAATTCCATTATAAAAATTAAATTTATTCCAACAACCATAAAATTGGATCTAGTTGTCATTTGGGTCTCCAAAATTAGTAAAATAAAATATTGTGGAGTGAATGAAACCTTTGGCCATGGTGTATACACCATATAATGATTTTTATGTTAAAAAATATTTCCTATATGTCCTTAAAAATGTGTTATAAGGTGTCAAAACGTTTTTATGACCAATTTAAAATATAATTAACCTACACTAAGGGGGAGGTTCCCACCACCGTTGAATTATATTTATAATTTATTATGAGTAATCTACATCCCTATGTTTCTGAGAAGCCTTGTGGCACTTGGATATTAAATATTTTTCTTCTTCTCGGATGGAGAATCGTTTCTACTAAATAAATTTAAGAACATTATATGTGAGAACAATATAATTTGTAATTTGAAAAACTCAATGGAATCAATGTTTTTATGCCACACAATGACCCCCATAGAATTGGATCTATTCATATTGAAATGTATCTGATTTGATTATTAATATATAGATAAATGATGTAATCGTTAATCATATGATAGGATTTGGAAATCAGTAATTTATGGGATTATGTAATATAAAATGTGGATCTGTAATCATGTATTATTAATTTTACCAAGGGGAAGAAGTTGTAAAATGTAGTTTGGGTGACCATGAAGAAAACATTACTTGAGTTATACGACTCTCGAGGAAGATTAATCTCAACTCAAGACATGAATACCCAAAATCGGTATTGGTAAATACTCTTGGATGAGAAAATAATGAGTGAATGATAATTTACAAGAATATGGTTGAAAGATTGGAGATATGGATTTCAGTATTTATCTCCTATGAATAAGAATCCATCCACACATAATTCTTATAAAGATACTTTTATGTATATATATGTCAAACATAGAGGGGATTAATTTCATCCCTAGGTTCATTGATTAATAAAAATAAAATGAATAAAATTATATAGAACTATCTCATATATAAGAGTGAAGATATCATCAATTTACCATTTAATATGAGTAAATACACATGTGATAATGTGGATGTTTCATATATTAAACTCTCATGTTAAGAATATATACAACATAGAGTAGGTCACTCTAAAAAAATTATGGTCATTAATAATATACAGTAAATCATGATGTTTTTATTCATTCAATGATAACATGTAACCTTTATTCTTTTTTAAATAGATAATATACAATATAATTATTTTTAAATGTTATTGTACATAGTGATCATTGTTGGAATTTTTATAGTGCTGAATAGTGGTCCTTAGAGGCATTATATATTTTGATTTTTACCCTATCATTTTCATAACCCATTAATGGGGAGTCATAGAAGGAAGGAAATGATATTTAACATAGGATTTCAATTTAGGGAGTTTTGCATCCAAATTTTTATTCAATTTTATTTTATTTTGAATTATCATGATTTTTTTATTCAACAAAGGGTTCATGCATAGTGTATAGAGACTAGATGTTTTAATGAGGCTCTATTTGAGGGTGTTTGGCTGTTTAGATAATTGAAAACATAACTAATATAGATGTTGTGTAAGGTTTCATCTATTTAACAAAATGTTATGAGGTCTGTATAGTGATAAGTGTTGAACAATATAACCATGAATTAAGTTCCCAAGATCATGACTATAGAAAAACACTTGGATTGTTGCATGTAATATAAATTAATGATTCCTAGTCTATAATTTGCTATTATTTTAGTTTCAAAAACATTTTATACACACTGTTTCATTTCAGTGTCACATAGGATTTCTAAAATGGTGTGTGGTGATGTTTATTCTACATGGGAAAAATGTGATGGGATATGTCAATGGTAGTATAGACAATTTAATTGATAAGTAAAATTAATTTAATTTCATAGTGCTCAGAATGATGGTTTTCAGCATTTGAGGTCTACCATCTTTCGCAGAATGAGTGGTTCAGTCTACATTTCAAGGTAATGGAAAACCCCAATGTGAATAATGGCCAGAAAAAATCATTAATTGACATGGAAAAGATGAGGCAATCAAATTATGGTCATGAATCGTGGAACCTATCATGTATATGATATTACAAGAGATGATTCCAAACATAATTCATTGGGTATATAAATGAGTGGTTCAAGCATATATGAAAGGGGGGAAATAATATAATGTCATAATATTTCATTGAAAGTTGGAATGATTCACAAATGTAAATCATTGAGGGTACATGAATCTTCCTGAATATTAGTGTTATTTTGTTTGTAAAATACAACAAAATAATGATTGAGTCAATTAAACAATGTGACATGCAAGAGTAGAATTATTGTTTTTATTGACAGAAATATAATTCCACACACATTCGTTAGAAACTGATTGGGGTAGTCTGGTCATTACCACACACAGTCTAGGGAAAATAGAAGGGGTTTATGTGGGAATTTATTTCTATTGTAAATGTTCCCTATAACTAACTACTATGTACATTAGATTACATGTATATTCAAATAAGGGAATATTAATATAAATATCTTACCAAATTATGAATTATATTTATTTATAATATTGATGTGATAAATTTTTTGGTATCCATATCATTGATAATTAAATAATAGATCCCTTTTATGATTATAACCTTTAGATACTATGATGATAAAATGTAAATTAGTTCTATAGTTTGCTAATTTACTAAGATAAGGTACATAGACCTTCATGTGAGAGTACTTGTAAACATATGAAGATTATTTACATGAATATTTCAAATGGTAATCTCCAAGATGAGAGATTACATGAACAACCATTCTAGAAGGAATTCTCCATGTCTTGGTGTCATTAGATATTCTTATTTTTGATCATCTGTAATGTACCATAGACATAAATATTACCATTAAAACATGGAATGAATCACATACATAGATTTACTTACAAAATCCATTATGTCATTTGTTTGTGTGAAATATGGTATAATGGGTGAGTCGTTAATGTCATGTTATTAATGTATAAATGGAACAAGGATTTATCACTTCCATATTTTTAGAATCATCTAACGTTCCCCGTTGAATAAAATACAACTATCGAATATTATAAATTCCATTGTCAAATGATGTTTATTTCAGATTGTCAAAGGAATACATATCGAGCAGATTGGTTGATAACACATATGTGCAACCATCATGATGAGATATTGAGACAAATACATTATATTACACAATGAAAATAGATACGTGTTTTTCAAAATTGATTCATAAATTTCATTTTGTCGGGATCCTTAACCCATTCGTAGAAAATAAACTTTTACTTTTATCCTACCAACCAAAAGTCTATAAAAAATAATCTTAGGAAGTCACAAACTCTAGGTCTTCCTAGATCTTGATTAAATTAAATTTGAATATAATTATTGGAATTAATATTATTTTCAATACCAACCAATGATTTTATTCATTTTTTTATCACAGAAATTTGATAAATAATTATTCATGATAATTTTAATAATTTATTTTTATTTATTTTATTAAATCTTTAATAAATATTTAATCACCGGTTTTTGTATAGATGTATATATTTTTTAATGTAATAATTATTCTAATATTTAATAAATGTCAAGGATTTTGAGGAGACCAAGACTATGTCCCTCTATGAATATTTATTTATAGGACGATAAATAATTTTTATTATAGAACAAGTTAGTTTATCTTTAGTATAATAATATTCTTTCATTTATTATGTGTAATGGGGTTGGTTAAGAAATATTATATTATTTAAGGTTCAGTATGAAATAAAAAAATATCTTCATATGAAATAGGACATTATGAAATGATGGTTATGACTATTTTGCAGTGTTAATCTATATTTGAGAATTGTTTCACACAACGAAATTATATCGCCATTGTTCCTTCTATATTTATATCAAGAATGAAAATTTATGTAGATATTTCTTCATGATCATTGGAAAAAGAAGAGACTATCACAAAAAATATAATTCAATTGATTCTCCATACTAAAACATAAAAACAATTATTTATGGTTCAAAACGAAAGGATAACATGTGGATCACCTATCGATTGATTATATACGTGGATAATTATATTGAAAAAATGTAATCCAAAATATATTTTTTCAAATATCAACATCATAATCAAAGAAAGATCATTTATCTATGTATTCTTTGGGTCTACTCATAATTAAATTATTTATAAATTTACTGAATAAATATCCAATCTTGTGATTTTGGAAAACCTAATATTAAATGAAATTTTAATATATCTCCCACCCAATTCTATTTCACTATTCCTATAACCTATATGTTTTATCAAAGGGGTCATGTTTACAACTTATAATTATTTATTTGATTATTTTTCTATATGTGTAATCATGGTTGAATGTTTTATTTAATATTATCCATTTATAGTATGATTTCAATTTACAATTTTTCAATAACATAATATATTCATTCAACATTTAAAAATTCATATTTTTAAGAACAAATGAACAATTATTCAAGAATACATTAGTAAGTGCCAAAATATTGGCCAGTAATATTCTCTTACAAGTCATATATCTGAAGTACACACATTATACCCATGTACACTTTTTCTGGACATTCTTTAGGATAAACAACATCCCAAATAGTAACAACATGTAGTTCATTTATTTCACATATCATATAGAGTGGTATAGTATGGAATACAATTTTTTATATTACAAATAATGTAGATAGAGTACACATCATGTAGTATACAACGGTTAGTAGAGAAATTCACAGAATCCATGTGGTAATTATACACTATAGAACCACATTAGAATGAAAACATAGAGTATTGATGATATACATATTCTGTATCACATTAACCCGATATTTATATTATAATGTACGGTATCCAATGTACACACTGGTACATTTAGCTAGTTATGAAGACAGATGAAATTTTGACAGTGTGGGGTGTTGCTGGCATGTAAATAAAATTAGGTCATGACTGACGAACATGTCGAGTTCTTATGTGGGTTGTTTGGGCATGTGAAATTATGACCTCATTACATGTAGCTTGAATGTAATAACAATTTTATCAAACTGGGTTTCATGACCTATTCCCTAGGCATGCATCCTAGGTACAAGACAACCAAGGAACAAAATATGTAACTCGTAATTATATCCCATTTAGTCACCCAATTAATTACAAAAGTTTTTAATTGAAGCATTAAAATGATATTTTATTGATTGGAACATAGTATATTTGTTAATTTAATAATTGTTTTATATAATTTTAAAATATCAATTATTTTATTGAAAACAATAATCGAATATTGGTTTTATTAATTTATAATCCATAAATTTCATATTAATGGGTATGTGTATATGTCATTAAGATGTATGAGAATTAATTAATCAATGAAATAATTTTTGTCTTCATAATAATGATTTAGTTAAAATGAATTTCAACTAGTTTACTTTTGCGTACACGTAGCATTTATGATTGGTCATGTTATTGACCACAACCTAGGTATGTGATGGATGTCTTAATTTAAATGAATGCATGTTTTTCAATTATTTAATAATAAATTAAAAACAATTGTAGACATGTAATACCTCCCTCAATTTGTATGGAGGACAAGTGTATACATCTTTATTTATATAATTCATACTATCCATTTCATTGGTCCACCTTGCATATGAGTAAGAGAAAAATATATGTAATTAATGGAGTAACCAAAGGAATGTGGAAGTGGATCAGGATGAATCCATATTGTTTCCAACCCATGTAATACAATGGGGTAAGGGTGGAATGTTGTGAATCATTCCATGACTAGAATAATGTGTTATTTATTTAGGTCAAACGTTGATTTATATTTTCCTAATGAAGCTACCATTATATAATGTCAGGATAATTTCATTTATTATTTAGCATTTTCTATTTTTTATATTATTTATTTCAGGGATGCAAGATATCTATCATATATGTAAATAAATTAATTTGCAATGATATAATTTAAGTAAATGTATTATGTGTAAATATTTTACCCAAAATGGTTATTTAATTAATTAAAATACACTTTATATTAACAAGTTTTGTAAAGGGTAAAAAATGGTAAAATTTATTTACAACAAACTATAATTCCCAAAATATATATTATGTTAGACATTATCTTGCACTACATGATTTTTTATTAAATCGTTAGAACATTGTGTTAGGCAAACCCTTGTTGGGATAACTACTTTTAACATAGATTTATTATAAAGGTGATGTGTTGAATTAACAATATTATATAAATGGAATTATCCCTCTATATACATAATGTAAACTGCATGAATGTATTGAGTAAATCCTAATTTAGATTTCAGGATTGGTGTATCCACCAAATAGATCGAGGTGATATAAGCTTTATGTTGAAAAATACTTTCCAAACTAAATTGCATCATTTTTCTTGACCAATCCTTGTTGGGGTTCTGAAAAGGGTAATATAGATCATTCCTAAAGAATTTTAAAGAAACTTGACTTTCACAGTTCTATGGAGAGGGGTTTTTGGACATGATTTAATAGTGGGAGACATAATATTAAAAAATTATTTTTTTAAGGTTGGGGATGAAGCCTCATTTTATTATTAAAGCAAATCAAAGACCTCTTTTTACTGGGTAGAGGGAGACCCATTATATATCCTGAAGGCCCAGTGGGCTTGTAGCCCATTACATAGCCCGTAGGCCCAATTTTTTGGCCCAATTTCCATTCTATGAATAGTAACCCAGATGCTATAGTACCCAATGTGTTTTACCACAAGTAATGTCATTAAAAATATAAATATATTGATATGTTACATTTTTTATGCATTTCATTATTATAACAAAAATATATTTTGTGTCTGAATAGCCTATTCATGTACATACACCCTCTCACATGAGAGAAGATTGAAATGGTCCCTACATGAGACATGTTGGGTATTAATAATATGTCAATTATATAATACTATCAACTATGTAGGAAGAGTTGATGATACAACATAAGGACATGGATGCCTACAAAACTACATCACATCTCCAATATCCAGGGAAGGGGAAAGAAATGAAAAAAATAAATAACATTTTTAATAAAGTATATCATTTTAAAAAATAATAATAGAATATATATATGGATCGTGCATTAGAAGTGAGAGGGTATATTAATTAGTAACTGAAATTATTCATCCTCCTGGATAATAATTTGTCAAATAATATTTTTTTATTATCTCTACCCAATGATTATACATGTATTACTATACATTGATAAATGAAATGAATAACTATATTAGGAAAATTTTATCCATAATTCAATGAGTGTATAAAGATTAGTTTACATCTATGATTCCACCACTTTCAGAGAAAATATTCAAAGAAAAAGTTGAAGATCTAATGGATGATATAAATAACAATGAAAATTTAAAAAGACCATAAATATGGCAAAGGATTTGAGGGTAGAATAATTAACAATAATATATTTTCTTTTTATGTGTTTATCATAGGTATTGGAAAGTAAATATAAATTAAATTATTATGTGATTAGTAGCTCCCACTTTTGATATATTCATCAAATATATGATCAACGATTTTGTATTAAATACACTTTTCATATAACAAACTTGTATTTGAGAAAACAAAATATTCAATAATAGAAATGTTGTAGAGTAAATTCCAAAGGGGATGAGAAATATTTATTTTTATTTAATCCAAGGGAAGGAAAACATATATCATTCCCAAAAATGATTTATTCAACTATTTAATGAGTGATACCCAAAATATTTATCATAGTGTTTAGTTTTACACAACTAGAAATTATATCAAATTTGAAATAAATGTTGTTATGGTAAATCAACCATAAACTATGTGTTTAATTGTTCATAAATACAAGATATCAATCCAAATGACTGATGACTATAAAATATAAGACTCATACCCAATTTTAACAAGATAAATGTTTTAAATAAAAAAACTTAGTTGACATATTTATAAGTGTTAAATTATTTTTAACTCAATTGAACTATGATTTTCAAAATCTAAACAAAATATTTATCATGTGTTAGATAAGGAATCCTTTGAAAATAAATTTATATAAAAAAAATTTTGAAGTTAGTTCAACTAGTTTTCATTAACTATACAATATTTAAACATATTTTCATAAACATCATGAGTTTCGACTAAGAAATTTTTGAAATGATCAATGTATTAAATGAGTGAACTAGGTAAATATTAATAAATCTATGAGATGCTCTATTTGATATAGTGTTATTCAATTACTAATTGATCTTATATATAGAGTAATGTTTATCACAAACACATTAATCATTATATAAATCTATTCCAAGATTTTAGTAAAATGATGATCAATGAATAATAACATATCTATTTCCAATATTCCGTTATTTTTCCGAAAATTATTTTTCAAATACAAGTGAAACAACCAAACATATGCGAAAAATATTATAAACTGGATAGCATATAAATTTTGGTAAAATAATAATTTATTAGGACACTAACACATGTTTTTGTTGAAAACCGTTTAATAAAAGATGACATTATCTACAAAAAAACAAAAAAAATATGTTTCTTCTGAGTTAATGATCTTATATCCACTAAGAATAATAACATCCAGTCAAGATATACTTTATATCAATTAGTAAAGACGGTCTAATTTCTGATAGTGGGAGCAGACTTCAGTTTTATGGCTTCATGCTCTTGATGCACATGAGATTCTATAGGAATGCTAGACTCCACACTTCTTAGTGATAGGAGTAGTTCTAGAGACTCATTTTGGGTAGAAACTTATAACCAAAGAGGTCAATTATGTTCGTCATAGTGGATAATCTATAAATTATTAATTCAGAATTAATATTCCATTAAATAATAAGTGAATAATAATATGATAAGGAAGAAAAAATGTATAAATTCAATAAATGGACTATATTATTCAAGATTCGTAGATTTTGAATTTTGAATTTTACGAAAACATTATACTACTAGTGAGTATTTAATAAAAAAGTAAACAAGTTTGGTGCATGATGAAACTAATAAATCATGATTGATTATTAGAATTTTAGTCTATTATAAAGCATATTAAACTCTTATTATGACTCAAATCATTCGTGAGTTTTACTATAAAAAACATATTTCTATGATCATCGTATTAGGATACTAATTATTAAGGCCACCTACTTTAGAGAAATCCTAATTGATGATGATTAAATGACTTAACCAAAAATAATACCATTGTGAATATTTCTAAAATGTATTAATAAAATAGGAAAATCAAATCAATAAATTCTAATAATATTACAGATTACATAACTTCATTTAACAATAAATATTCCATATTAATCATAAAATATTTGTTTGGGAATAAATTAGTAACATATGGCTCTATCTAGTTAGTGGGAGTTATAATATATATATATATATTGATAATATATTAAAGGAAATAGTTTTGTCTTATAAGTTAGTTATGACTATGGAATGGAAATTTTCACAGTTTATGACATAACGTAAGGACCGTATTGTAGGAAACAAGATCTAAAAAATAGATTTGTTGGTTTTCTAAAAGTAGTTATTGTATATATATTAACAATGTATTGACGAAACAATAGTTAAAACAATTCATGTACTAATTTTCAATGGCATGTAACTCTTATGGTAGAACATGCATGGGCATTGGGAGGGACTATTAAGATGAAAATAATTTCACAAGATTATGTTCTGCTTTATTATCTCATATTCCAGGATATGTACAGATATTTGGAATTATGGATGCAATATTAATAGTATATTAATGTCAAATGGATCCAAAAATAATTTCATTGAATTGAGAATATAATTATCCAACAATTAATATAAAATTATAATGTGATGAGCTCATTATGTCGGTGATGTGGAAATACTAGTGATAAAAGAAATTAATGATATATCTTCCCTTAGTTCAATTTAATATAGTTTGAATGTAAATTGTTAAGGTAAAACCTAAAAAACTCATTATAGAAATATTTTCGCATATCTACAATATTCGAGTACATTGAGGCTTCTGATACATCTTTAGAAGTAGTTTAAAAACCTCATATTCTATTTTTTGGGTTTTAAAAAAAATTACTCCCTCATTTTATGATATTTTTTTACGGTGGAAATTTTTTGGGTTTTAGGATTATGAATTGGGAATAGTAGGTGGATACTAAGTTATATATTTACTTTAGATATTTAATTATGATAGTAATGTTAAAGTAAAAAATTTCAATACATTCATGTGGATTTTAAAACCTATCCTAAAAAACATGATTGGCCTAGTAATTGTAGACATACTCTATCTAAGCATGTTTTTACATGTGATAACTAATCAGTCCTTGGTAGTTGGATCTATTACAAGTGGGAGTCTTTTCAAATTGGTTACCTATAAAAAATTACATTTTAATTTAAATTACATATATATTAATATAAGTGAATATTAATATAAATATATTCTCACATCTTGATTATTCATCTGCATAACATTTATTTGGTATTGTCTTTGAGTATCTCTCACATTGATAAGTTCATAAAAGTTCACTACTATGATGAGAAACATGAGATGATTTTTTTATACTATTATATATAAATTTATTTAATTTAGTGATGTTATTGAGGTAACATCCCTAATTTAGTGATGTTTCATTAAAAAGAAACTCAAATTAATGATGCTTCCAAATAAATTCAATTTAGGAAAATTTCCAAATAGAATATCTAATTTAGAGACGTTTTCTAAAAAAACTAAATTAGTGATTTATTTCTAAAAACATTGTTAAATTAGCGATGTTTTTCATGAGACGTTGTTCGTTTTTCAATATTAGATGAAGAACCTCTCTAAATATATATATATTTGTGTATCATATTCCCCTAAATTGATTAAATATATATTTAGTTATATATATATATATAAACATAGACACATATACATGATCATATATATATATAAACACACATGTAAACATCCACCCACCTGCCCACATATATTTCTATATAAAAATAAATATATTTAAAATTTAGTGAGTATTTTAAGAAAAGATCATTAATTATATATATATAATTTAAATTAATATTATATATATGTATACTTACATATATTTATTCATTCTAGAAGACACACATACATATTTTTAGACATATATATATAAACATATAATAATATATAATATATATATATATATAATCATATAAACATACAAATAAATGTAATATATATACATATATACATATATATATAATATAAAATATATACACATATTTAAAATATTAAAACATATATATATATAGATTTAATAAAATAAATAAATATTAATATATTAATATATGTTAATACAACTAATTATTCAAAACACTAATAGGTAAGTCTATTTACACCTCTAGTTTGACATTGGTGGAAAAAAATTTGATTACTTTTGGTTGCAATTTTTAGGGCATATGAGATATGACATGGCGAGGAGTTGATCAATTTTTTGTGAATTGAAATGTTGAGTCCATGTTGTGTAGGTGGGTTTGGGGGTATTGTTTGCATGTGTGGTATATAATCCAGGTCACATTGGTGGGGTTAGAGGTTTAGGGTATATATGTTTTGGCTTCCATTTCATGCAATGGGGTTAAATAGTTTGGGTGTAAGGAGAGACCAAGTCACCCAAAGAGGGTTTGTTGTGGTTGGTCTAGGAGACATTGTGAAGGATAATGATGTTTTGATAAATTATTTCTTATTTTTAAAAAATGTAAAAACAATTATGATAGGAAATAATAAAAATTATTTTATTGAAATATCCATAAATGATATGTGTTTCATCGATGTTTCAAAAAATTATTGGTAAACAAGTTGTCACTAATTTACTGGTCAAATTTGAAGACCTTTTTTAGAAGTTTTAGTGAATGACATTTCATTTAATGATGTTTCTATATAACATTGATAAATAAGCTTTCACTAGTTAGAGTCATTTAGAAACATCACTAAATTAGAGAAACGTCATTTACCTATGTTTTTTCCAAAATACCGTTAATGGAGTTAGCAATGTTTTAAAACATGTCAAATGAAAACAAAATTACATATTTTCTTTTTTTTTTGTAATATATTGTGCTAGGGAACATAGTATAAAGATAATTTGTGGTGAGTACCCATAATTAGAAATGGCTTCATCTCTAAAAGATCACACATGGTAATCTATATGAAAATATATTATATAAACAGAACCTCGACTATTAATTCATTATGTTTTGGTTCCATATGTTATTCATATCTATGACTGTTTTTAATGGCCCTTAAACTTTATGATTATCATTAATTCATGTTATGAATCACAGATGATAATTTACTAAAAAAAAATAGCAATGTGGTATGTCTGTGGGATGTAGGGTATATTGATTATGTCATAATGGACATGTTATTGATGTATAAGTTAAGGAAGGATTTTACCCTTCATCATTATATATGTTGATATCTCGGCCCTTTTATTGAATTATAACTTTCTCTTAAATTTTATTCCCATGGGATAATGATGTTTATTTTAGGTATTCAAATAAAGATACATCCAGGATATAGGTTGATGACACATACATGAAACCTTAATGATGAGACTTTAATATAAAGAGATTATGTTACATTTTCAGTGTTCTTATGCAGTTTTCGACACTATGATATTATGATCTATTTCTAGGGTTCCTCGAACTGTTTCAAGAATGTAATCTTGGACGTTAGACCATCAATCCTAATGCTAATGATAAATAATATAATAGTTCCACACACTTTATGTTTCAATTAATATCTATTATGTTATATTTGAATTCAATTAATTTAGTAACTGCTTTCCCAATGTCCAAGGAATTATTTTAATCATGTTTTATTTATCATATAAATTGTGTAAATATTTATTCATTATAATTTCAATAAAATATAACTTTTAATTTTATTAAATATTAAATATATATGTATTCACTAGTTTGGGAAATGAAATATTTATTTTCATATAATATAATTATTTTGATATTTAATAAATTTCTTGTTAGTGTTGTATAAGATTGTCTTTGGAAGTAAATATTTATTTACATGATGATATATAAGATTTAAAATTACTTAAATTAAAAAAAACTAATAAAATAATATTATTTATAAATTATATTGAAATTGGTTTCATAACAATTATTATATTATTTTAGGGTAGGCATTAAATCAAAAACAATATTAACTTAAAAGAAAAGTATATAAATAGATGGTTATGTCTATTGTGTAGGGTTAATCGAAATGTTAGAATCACTACATGCAATAAAATTTCATATCCATTCTACCTTTTCCCTTCCTCTCAATAATGATAATAACTAGAGAGACTTCTTCAGGATACATGGAACTATAAGAAATATTAAAAAACAAACCTAAGAAAATTGATTCTCCCTGAAACCACCCATAAAACATTTTTCATGGTTCAGAGATAGAAAGATAACATGTGGATCACTGATAGAGTGATTCTATACGTGGATCCTTATAGTGTTAGAATGTCAATTAAAAAAGAGTTTTTCAAAACATAAACATCATATTTGAAGAAAGATACACTTTCCATGTATTAATTTTATAAAATAATAAATCAATAAATTATAAATTTATCATAATAAATATTATATTGGGGTATTAGGTAATCCATTATTAAAATTAATTTAAATATGTTTCCAACAAATGGTGCATATGATGCACCCTGAACCTAAAATTTCAGGAAAAAAATCCTCAAGGGGTTACTTCATAGGATTATGAAAAAATATATTTACACTAAAGTTATATTGTGGTCCCTTCATATTAATAAATCCATGTGATCAATTTTTATATAAAATATATAACCATGTGGAATCATTGACTCAAGGATGTAGTATTCCTATTGTAGTATTTCGACATAAGAATTTGTGCGGTGAAGATCAAGATATCAACGATATGATGTGGTTTCATATGAAATGAATATTAAATAATGGTGTGAGATCGCCAAAGGTTATTACATCCTATATTGAACACATTATCCTAGATAATGGATACAAACTTGTATTCTTAAGTAAAACAAATTCACTAAAATGGGTTGTATATTCAATATAATGTGGTAATATTTTATAGAACAACATGGTTTCCATTTCATATATTATTTTAACATATGAAGGGAATAGAAAATAAGCTATATATTTTTACATTAATAGGGATCTAGCTAACATGGACATGATTTTATAGAGACATATAATGGAACACATGATATTTGTTCCCTTTTATTATGCTCTAAATTTTCCAAAACCATACAATGGAATGGATTGGTGAGTGAAGTATTGTATTTTATTTTCAAGATGAACTTTATGTGCTTTCAACTATATAATCCCATTTGAATAATTTTTTTTTTTACTTTAAATACATTACAATTTTAATATAAAGGTCAATAAATTTAAGGTCGCAATGCTTAGAGAAAATGTTTCTAAGGTTCAAGGTCAAACAACTAGGAACCAGAATGTTGTTCAAAAATAATTATTAAGGAAAAGTAAAACCTAACTTGAATGAATGGCCTAGTTATAGTTCATATTATATCATTGGGTATATTTTATAGTTTATAGTTATAATTTTGGGAGTGAGAAAGGAGATCCTAGTTTCACAAAGTATCTCATTATAATGGGAATCACGACATTTATAGTTATGTGGTCGAAAATGGTGTTCGGTGGATAGATCAATCTATTATATAAGATAAATTGGTATTATATTCTAGTAATGGGTCCATAAATGATAGAATGTTAATCAGAATATCCTATGGAATGTTGAATCATATGCACTTTACTGAAGATATGGATGTGTGACAAATACTTTTACAAGGATCAATAAATCATATAGAGATTGATGTGGCTATATGAAAGGAGCCATAATGGGAATCCTAGGCTCATATTGTACGGAATTTTACATTGTATATTAATTTCATATGAAGGGGATGGTTACTGATATGAATTTAACTAACCAGTTTAATGTCTTATTGAAAAGACGATGTCCCCATATTTAGGTAAATTATCTCAATTACACTATTCAGAGTGACTCTATAAGTCCAATTATATCACATAAGTCATGATCATTATGATAAATAACAAAAAAGCGTGTAAAATTATTTAAACAACACACTTTTTCAAGATTAGGAACATGTTGGTGATTTTTCATTTTAATGGTAGAATGACTCTCTAAATTGATTTTATAGTCGTGGTATATTTTATAATTTTTCAGGAATTATTGGTTGGGAAAAAATAAACAAGAAACACTATGTATCCCATGTTATGAGAATCAATCCACACATAGTTCTTATTGAAATGTTCTTTACAATGATCATGTTTATATAAAAGGAAATGGGCTAATTATTGTCAAATTTTGGTTAGACCATGTAATTATTATCATATTGTGTTACTATAATTGTTTAATCACCTAGAAAACAAAAGGACACATATATATATCAAGAACATACTTAAGGGGTGTTATTTTTCATATTTCAACCTGGTATGGGATTGGAAAATGTGAGGCTCTGTTCCTATTACCAAAGATAGAAGATTCTACATTAAATAGAAAGGGAGTACTAAAAAATAGTATGGATTTATAGATATTTATCATATACAAAGTATCTTTACATTGATATTTCTCTCATATAGGTAATGGTTCATCCGGAGTGGACAATGTGCGATTTCATTTAATATCATGGCTCAAGGAATAAGTTTTTTCATAGTTTACAATCATGCTATGAAGACATTATTCAATAGATTAATTTCATGCATCTGGGATAAATGATGTATAATTTGATTTCATGTGAAAATGATTTTATCAATGGACATGATTATTTTGAAATGAATATTTGGAAAAAAATGCATTGGTTTTGGGTGTTTTCAGGCATGTGAACTTATCTTTCATATATAATATTATAGATAAATTACCATATATTGTGGGTATTATTTATATATAAATCCTAGGTATGTACGATGGGTCTCATGAACTAGACCATTATATATAATATAAGTTCATGAAGAGTGGACAAAATCATTTAACAGTTAATCATCACAAGACATAGAGGCTCGTTAACAAATCTTTTAGAGTATTATATAATAAATCTTTTTCTACATCTCATTGAACATTAGAAAATGTATGATGTAAGGCATGTCTTTAAATGTTTGAATCAGATACTAGAAGTAGTATAATTAACCATAGTAATGGTTGAAATTTATTTCCATGCACTGTTGGTGAATATTGGAGGGAGTAGCCTAGATGTTACCACACTCTGTCTAGGGATAGTGCATGCGGTTCAAGTGGAAAATTCTTATAGAGCTAAAAAATCCCTTTTTTGTTTATTCCAAACCATGGAGAAAAATTATTTAATTTACTATTATATCCGAGTGGGGTCCCATGAATCAATCACCCTCTACCGCCATTGTTTTTATAAAAATAGAACCAGTTGGATTGATTGAGTCATTGTTGAGGGATTACAAGAGGACTGTATCCAGTCATGGGAATTTTTTATTCTAATATCTAAATATATAATATATGTTTTTTCAAAGAATGGGAGTTCAAAAAGATTCCAAAAATTCCATGGTTTACCATAAAATTATAAACATGCTATTTAGGTAGAATAAATGAACCCATGATTAATGTAAGGTTTATAAAACATAGAATTAATAGAAAAGGAATTCAATATATAATGGTGGAATCATTGTTATTGATTAAGATCATTTCTGAGTGACAGCATCACATATATATGGTTATGAATGCTCAACCATGCATTGAACAATTTATTAGTCATGTATCTAGGATAAAATGTCGTTTAAATTAACATAAATCAATAATGACATGTGTCATGAATGTGTAACATTATGATATGAGGAATATTATTCCATGTATTTTGGGGACATTCAATAAGGACCTATTCAAAGTGGTTTATTGTTTCAATGAATCGGATGTTTTAACCACGCGTGAATTTATTAGAGCCTTTTCACTTGGAGTAGATTCAAAAGTGTGTGTGGCTCATACCAAGATAAGATTTTTGAGAATAAATGTGTATTGAAAGACCTGAGAATACTAAAAAACATGTTTCTCATCAAATGGTGTATGTATTTTTGAATATAATATAGGGATTAGAGAATTTAATTTTCTGCACAAATTAACTCATTTATTGTGAATTGAAAATTTAATGCACAAGTATCCATGATTGATATAGAAGGAAACTATACATGTATGTGGATTCAATTATAGGATGGTGTGGGATAACCTTTTCGTAGAAGAGGGTTATTTGATGAAATTTATAATGATCCTATAAAATAATACAATGGAACTCCTCTATGGGTATATAGTTCAAATGTAAAAGGAGTCATAACTATATAACGTGATTGTATGTCATACAGTTTAATTTTATTTGACAAGGACAATAGTTCCAGGTATAATGAGGCCATAAATATTGAAAATTTAGCAATGAGATTAATGACATATGGCTAGGAATCATTTAATGGATATTCATTTCTAAATCTTATATTTATGATGTTAGGATTTCTATTTTATATTTATATATTTAGGATTTTTTTTATATTGTTTAATTACATACATGTTGGCCCATATGTGATATAACACATCATAAATAGAAATATTATGGAAACTTTAGATGGACTCACATATACATAGAATGATTCATAGGATTATCAATATCATTAATAGAGTCATATATATATATATTCAAAACCAATATTATAATATAAATCATTCATTGAATAAATTCCCCCTAAATTTTATGGTTGGGACAGTAATTGGGATGTTATTTTACGATCACTGAATTGGGTATCCAAATACTTAAAAGATAATGAATGGTTTTATATAATGAACATGTGATGTAAAAAACCACAACCCAACACCTAAAGTAATAGACTTTACTTATTATATCATTGATTGTTAAGAAGAGTGTGTTATTTATCATAGATTGTGTGTTTTGCTCAGAGTTCTCACATGGAAAATGATAACATTTATGTGTTAATGGAACCAATATCCTATAATCTCTATAAATATAAAAATAATCCTAGAAACAAAAACATTTCAATTTTTTTCCATATAATCAACGGTATGTGTAGAATTTTGGATGTTCTCTCAAATATGTATCTTTGGGTATCGTAATCCATAAGATCTCGATCAAACCATTTTCTATGGAATAAGAAAAGAACATAAGGAAATTTCTAGTTTGAAATAATACACAATCATTTATTATTCATTAAAAGAAAAATGATAATTGTACATTTCAATTCATATACATATTCCTCTAGTGGTGATAGAACAAGGATTAATTAAAGATTAAGAAGAAATTTTACTAATCTCAAACTATTTAGGGGTAGATACTGAAGTGTTGGAGGCCCCTAACACTAATGATGTCCTCCTGAGATTCTTTAACATTGTCTCTCCAAAAATACTTGTGGAAATATGTCATCTGAAAAAAAAATTATGCAGCTAGTGATGTGGTAGAAAATACTAAAATTCACAGAGCCTAGTGGGTTGGGGTACTTGAAAATATAAAAATTACTCTATATATGTTGTTCGGGTTGATGTGTAATGAGGTAAATAATTCCACTAATGAGGGGGTGAATTTTTTTAAAATACTACAATCCCCATGGGATGGGTTGCATAATTGGTAGTACGTCCTATGAATGTGGATGTAGGTATTATATCATTGGTAAAAAAATCCATGAATCATATTAATAATTACATCGTGGAGATCCTCATTTGTTTAATTAAATAATTGATCTATGATTTTAAAAATATAGACTATTCCACCTCAAGGTGATGGCAAGAAGATTAATTTTTGACACCCTCTACTTTGCCATTGGTATAATGGGTGGAAAATGATGGGAGTCTCAGTATAAGCCTTAGTGATTTGATATGCTTCTGAAATTAAGAATATGATCTATTAACCTTACAATATGAATAATTAATAAGGTTGATAATTCATCTTTAGAGGTAGTAGGAGTGTCACTGATCCCTTTTTAATAATTCTTTTTATATAGGAAAATAAAACTAATTATGGATAAGAAAATTACATGAACCCAAAATCAATATCATTAAGAGTGTGATAATTATAACTATGTTTATTATATTCAAAAAAATTGATACCATATTTATGAAGACGTATGTGAACCAATATTCCACTTTATTTGAATAACCTATTTGGTTGGTTTGTGAAAATTTTCTCATTTAGAGGGATGGTTCCAAGTGGTTTGTTTAGTGGGATGACACCCATTGTACGATTTAGTGGGATGATTCCCATGATATATTTTGATTGGGTGGATCTCATTGGATTATTTGGTGAGATAATTCCCAATTTACTATTCGTTGTGATGAGGACCATGACACCATTGGTTGGGATGATGCTTGTGACCACTATTCTTCATTTTTTTGGAGAATATATTAAAATATTCATAATGTTCAATGAATTTATCAACTATCATTTGAACCACATAGATAATATTTTTTAGTAGATATCTAATGAAGACTATATCCTAGATCATGTGACTTAGTATATGATATATAGGGAAGAAAATTTTGTGGTCATTCATTCTTATTTTATTGTCCCCTTGATTTCTAGAATCATGATATTGTTTTATTCTAGATAAATATTGAAGTAACCTATATCCAGATCAGAATGAATGGAACAAATTTTATCATTATGTATATTATTGTTGCATCACCTCAGACTTTTCATCTGAAGGTTGACATAAGATTGCTCATTTTTCCCCTAGAATCTGTATATGTGATGGTTTTTAACAATAACCTCTTAAATTGGATATATTAATAAATTTATATATAGTTTTTGTTATACTAACTGATTCAAGAAAACCAATGGGGTACATCAAATGAATAATCTTATTTTACAACTCAACAGGTAGGTTTTCGAACCAATTCCCTAGAAAATATCTCTAACGAAGTTTTGTTTCCATGGAATATGTTATACCATTCCATGATGAAATGAAATCATTGAATCTCTCACTTTATTAATAAATGAAATTAAATAGGTTAATAATGGTTGTTTTATTTAATGTGGAGATGAATTGGAAAAGTAATTGATAAAATAGATCCTTCCAGCATGAGATATACCTAGATGTAGCGTTATTATACCAAGATAATGCAGGTCCCCCTGTGGTGTTCACTATGAATTTAATATAGAAAGCCTATTTTTGATCCGGGGTTCCCCACATTTGACCACATTGTGGAGGAAAATGGATGAGGTTATACTCAGGATAACCGATCCTATCAAATTGAATACAATTTGGGTTTATCATGTTTGGGAGATTCAAATCTAACCTGTAACACCCGAGACTTTTATGTTATATAAATCATCAAAGGAATCTTTTTCTACACAACACTTGCTTGGCTTGCTTTACACGCAATCGCGACCTTCCTCGATAGCTTGCGTCGTACGCAATACCGAGTTTCACTAAACAACAATATGCTATTAAAACTAGCCGTTATGAATAGTAATAACCACTTTTTGAAATTTTATAAATTTTATTTTTCAAAATGGACTTCATTTTTGGACTCAGAATATCGAAATTATCCTAGGGTGAAATTTTGGTATTTTTCTGAAAACTTTCAATTTTTGATGAATAGTGAAACCACTAAGTGGTAGGTTAAAAACTGAATTTTTGCATAAAACTTAATTTTACCGCTTCTGTGAATGGAATTTCAAAAATCCGAGAGACACGGTTAATATCAAGGACTAAAATGTGGTTCAATGAGATGAAAATAATTTTTTGGTGAATAGTAACTTTTTACTATTTTTACCGCGGTTAATAGTAAATAGGGTAACTAAGGGTAAATATGATATTAATATTACCCTAACACATGTCCTAATTCTATTGGACAAGTGTAATTCGACCAAAAACAAACTTAGGAATAAAATATGACCATTTAGGCCCACTTGGATTAGATTAGGACATTTATTATTAATTTATTTAAAGAAGGGTTAAAATAGTTAAAATCAAAGTTTAATAAGTAAATCATTTTTAATATGGGGTTATACATAAGATAAATTCAATTGTAAATATTCATTAGAAAGATAAAAATATTTCCTACATGATGATAATTTATTTTTAATTTTTAGACATCAAATAATGTAATTTATTTATGACACAAAGATGATGCAGTAATTATCTTATTAATGAAATATTGACATAATTGATGTTATAAATACCAAATTAATGTAATTTGAGACTTTTTATGAATTCCACTAATTTTCTAGGTTACTATGATATATTAGTATTGATTTAATCAACTTGGTTCGAAGATATAATTCTGTTATGACTTTCACAAAAATCATATATCAAATAGTGTCAAAATTGACACAAAATAGTTTTTAAATCAAATATTATATTATTAATTGTTATTTTATTCCTAAAAATATAAGGTTCGGCCAAATGACTTAGATAAGGATATATATATTAATAATAATCAATTTGGGGTTCATTTGGCATTTTATAGTAAGTGTATTAACCATATAGTGAAAGAAAACAAAAAGACACGGTAAAAGTTAAATTAATTAACTTAGAGTTAAATCTAATTGATAAGGTTAAAATAATACCCTAAACTTGTCTAAATCCTATTGGTTGATAGGATTTCGACCCATCCCCACTTTATCTTCGAAATAAGACCCTTTGGAACCATTATAAACCGATTTTGACTTTAATATAAAATAATATTTTGAGATATTCCTAAGGTGCCCCTCTCCTCCCTTATAAAAGGGCACCTCCTCCCCCTCCTCCTCACACCAATTTGAGCACTCAATCTCGGCCAACCCCTGCCATTTTCCCTTCTCCACTTCCCTAGAATAATCCTAGAGGTCCTGGTCTTCTCCAAAGACCAATCTTAGTTCCTTAAGTGGAGGATTCAAAAAGGCGTTCCAAAGAAGAGGTAATATCCATTACCGATATTTTCAATTTCTTCCTTCTTAAACTTCTTCTTCTTTAGTTGTTTCATGATAAAGTAATAACATCAGTATTACTTACATACTGATATGTTATTATAAATATGAAACAACCCTAATTAACCTTCTATCCATCCTACGGAAAAATGAAATCACCGCGCGTGCGTACGTACGGAATACCGTCTCCACGCCGTGGTGTAATCTATTTTCCACCATAACCTTACAAGGATGGGTATAATGGTGTAATGAGTAACTATATATGATTATTATGAAGTAATATTGATACTGAAATAATATATATATATACTCCAATACAATTCCACGATCATAGGAACGATATCATCACTCGTGCGTACGTACGGAATACCGTCTCCACGATGTGATGCGACTCGTTCTACATGATCTTCATTTAATAATGATTATATAAATGAATTGAATGAATGAATATGGTATATACTACACTAATACCATTCTGGAAATGAATTATCTATAACCTAAAGATAAGAATAAGAATTTACTCGACAAAACACGCATAAGAACAAAAAGTTATAAAGACCCGAGTAACAAGTAACAATGAAATATTACTAACAAGAAGCTAATAATATGACCATATATGATCTCATATCAATATGTATGATTCTGGAATAAGTCAATAACATTATTTAAACCATTATACAGGAGCTTCGGACACGTACAAAGCTAATCGGACCTAAGGTAAGGGAAATATCACAATCTCGTTTTTATCCGAGATTGTTTATTCGTAAGTATTTACTGGGGTGTATTTTATCATCCACATCCATGTTCCCTCAATATGTAATATTGTTTCCATCCACTTGAAATAGTTTAAATCCAATTTTACCCTTAGGTGAGTTTTTGGTAAAGAATATTAAAGGAATCTTTTGTCGTTTTTCCATACGAGGTACTTTTTGACTTTTCCGACAAAAGTACGAAGAATGTTTTTAACTTATACGGCATGAATGGATTTTTAAAACATTACTTCAAAGAAGCTTCCTTTACAAGTTTTCAAGTTTATTTTTAATCAACTTCTTTTATTTTAAAGTTGTATGACATGTTATGAAAGGAAAAATGTTTTTGAAGAAGAAAGGATATTTTCCTCAAGAATTCAATTCAAGTGTTTTATCAAAATTATTTTCCATCTAAGATAATAAAGGGTTCTGTTTCTATCCATATTTTTACATTGGTTTGACTATGTTGTGATGGAATTATGTTTATGAATTCCTTTATCATATATGAATTGATTTATGATGTCATGATGTTTCAAGAATCCCATTTTTGTTATATGTGTTATGCGATGATGTATGTTTTATGATTATGTGGCACACATAAGAAAGGATTCATTATAAGATGGGTGGGACCTATATCTCCCTCCAATGCATTGGGTAAAGATTTTATATCTCATGAGATAGACATGGCTGGAACGGAAGGTTATTTCGGTTCAGTGATACAGGACTGAAACGAGGAGTGAACTCGGTTCAGAAAGGGACTTTGTCCACTAAGATAGTCTTGGCGATGAGTCATGACTAACAAGAAATGATTTTCCATGATTATGTGTGCATGCCACAAAGTTTCAAGTTTTTTGTTATGATTATGGGGATCTCATTTTCACTTCTATGATTTATTCCATGTAAAGATATTATGATCTCTTCTGCAGGTTTTGATAAAGATATGATATGATTTTTATTTCCTTTATTTGCCCTTGCTGAGCATTTGAGCTCACCCTTTTATGTTTTCTTTTCCCCAGGTCAGGAAGATGGATATTAAGTAGAATATGCTAAAAGGCACCCTAGATATGATGAAATAAATGGGAGACACTGTAGAAGATTTATGAACCAGTTGTTTATGTTTCCCAGTTTCTAAAGACACTATACCTATACGGTCCTTCGTGGTTTTGTCATATGTTGTAATAAGTGTGCTTCAATTTTGAAGTATTAAGAATGTATGTAAAGTATGGGTCGTTAAAGTTGGTATCAGAGGAAAGTTATAGTCAACCTTTGGAAACTAGGATATGAAAGCCTTAGTAAGAACCCTAAGGATAAGTCTAAGCATAGAACACAATCTTAGAAATGGCCATGAATAACCTAGGATAAGACCATAAGCATGAAAATTTTATTCTTGAATTATGTGGTTTCCTATTATAATTAGTGTTGCTCACACTATTCTTCTTGGTTTTAGTCAATGGCTGGAACCCGAAGGAACCGTGTTAATGCGGAATGCGATGGGCAATGCAATGATTGTCCCCCTGAGCAACCAAACGATATGGGAGCTGGAATGCAAAATCTTGTAGCCATGCTCACACAACTTTCTCAAGCTATGAATCATGCAGGATTTCCAAACGAGCAAAGGAGGGAGCAACATTCTGTTGAATCCTTCATGAGGCAGCGTCCACCTTCTTTCAGCGGGTCTACTGATCCATTAGTTGCTGAACAATGGATTAGTACTACTGAAAAGATATTTTCAGTTCTTCAATGTTCTAAACATGATAAAGTCATCCTAGAAGTGTATCGTTTGGAATGAGATGCTGATCAATGGTGGAATCTTGTTAAGAATACGAGGCAAAGGGATGAAATTGAGTCTATGGAATGGGACGAGTTCAAGAACTTATTTTTCAATAAGTACTTCCCCCGTATTCTCCGAACAAAGATGGAGAAAGAGTTCCTTGAACTGAAGCAAAGGGATGATGAATCTGTTGGTACCTATGAAGAAAATTTTACCAGACTTGCAAGGTACGCTTCTGGTATTATTATCCAACCTGAGAGTAAGATCGATCGATTCTTTAGTGGCTTAAAACCAAGTCTTCGAAGGGCGTTAGCCATAAGGGACTTCAATAGCTACGAGGAAATCGTTCGATGTGCTCTCAAAGTCGAGATGGAGATTGGAGTAACCCATAAGTCACATGGGTTTGATAAGAAGAGGAAGATGGAATTCAAAGAAAAATCTAAAGAGCACACGGAAAAGAAGATGAACTTTCCCTTATGCTCAAAGTGTGGAAAGAAACATGGAGGGAGTTGTCTTAAAGGGACAAGTAAATGTTTTAAATGTGGAAAGGAAGGTCATCGGGCATTTGAATGCCGTGATAATGGGAAGAAGATGTCTAATGATGCAAACAAAGTAAGGGATACACAGAATGAACCTGCTACACTTCAATGTTTCAAGTGCAAGGAGATGGGGCATTATGCCAATCAATGCCCAAATCCAAGGGTTGATGATGATGGTCGACGTCAACAAATTCTTAAGGCTAAAGAAAAAGGAAAGTCACATGCAATTTCTATCAGCGATGTGGAGTACGATAACGATGTGGTGAAAGGTACACTTACCATCCACTCTAAAGTAGCAAATGTTTTATTTGATTCTGGATCCACCCACTCTTTTATTTCTGAAAAATTTTCTAAGGGTATCACCGTATTACCTCAACAATTAGATGTTGAGTTAGCTGTGACAACACCTAATGGCACATCAATCGCATCAGAAGTTTATAATTCTTCTCCGATCGAAGTTTGTGGGAAAGTGCTTCCTGCAAATTTTGTGATCCTTACTTTAGTGGAATTTGATGTGATTCTTGGCATGGATTGGCTTTCTCTACATGGAGCTCATATCAATTGCCAAAGAAGGGAAGTCACATTTCATATTCCAGATCAACCTACGATCGTCTATCAATGCAAGGATGAACATAACCTTCCAGTGGAAATTTCTTCCATCTTATGGGTATTTATTTCACTAAATGAAGGTTATTTATCTCAAATGGTTGGTGAGAAACTCACGATTAAGAATATGCCCATTGTACGGGAGTTTGATGATGTCTTTCCGGAGGAATTACCGGGTCTTCCACCAAATTGTGAAGTTGAGTTTTCAATAGAACTCGTACCGGGTGCTTTGCCTATTTCAAAGACACCTTATAGAATGGCCCCAATTGAGTTGCAGGAATTGAAGAAGCAACTCCAAGAGAATCTTGATAAGAGATTCATACGCCCTAGTGCGTCACCTTGGGGAGCACCTGTTCTATTTGTTAAGAAGAAAGATGGATCAATGAGACTCTGCATTGATTATCGAGAACTTAACAAGATCACTATCAAGAACAAATATCCTCTCCCACGCATTGATGACTTATTTGACCAACTACGCGGAGCTCAATACTTTTCCAAGATTGATCTTCGTTCAGGGTATCATCAATTAAGGGTCAGAAGGGAGGATATACCAAAGACGGATTTCCGTACAAGGTATGGACACTATGAATTTATAGTGATTCCATTTGGTCTTACTAATGCCCCTGCTATCTTCATGGATCTAATGAATAGAGTCTTTAGAGACTATCTTGATCAATTTGTGGTAGTCTTTATAGACGATATTCTTGTCTATTCAAAGAGAAAGGAAGAGCATGAAGATCACTTGAGAATTATATTGAAGACCCTGAGAAAAGAGAAGCTTTATGCCAAATTTACCAAGTGTGAATTTTGGCTTCAAAAAGTTGCATTTTTGGGTCATATAATCTCAAAAGAGGGGATATCTGTGGATCCAGCAAAAACAGAGGTTATCGAAAGATGGTCGAGACCAACAACAGTAACTGAGATCCGAAGTTTCCTTGGTTTGGCTGGTTATTATTGACGTTTTGTAAAAGATTTTTCACGATTATCTAATCCACTCACCAAGTTGACTCGGAAAGGAGTTAAGTTTGTCTGGACAGAGGAATGTGAATAGAATTTCAAGGAGTTGAAAAGAAGGTTATCCAGTGCACCTGTGCTCACCCTGCCTTGTAGTGGAGAAAGGTTTGTGATCTACAGTGATGCATCCAAGAAGGGATTGGGGTGTGTTCTTATGCAAAATGATATGGTGATAGCTTATGCCTCACGACAGTTGAAAATCCATGAGCAAAATTACCCAACACATGATTTGGAGTTGGCTGCGGTAATCTTTGCATTAAAGATTTGGAGGCATTACCTTTATGGTGAAAGGTGTGATATTTATACTGATCATAAAAGTTTAAAGTATATTTTCACACAAAAGGAGCTGAATATGCGCCAAAGAAGATGGTTGGAGCTGATTAAGGATTATGACTGCTCAATCCATTACCACCCTGGGAAAGCAAAAAAGGTGGCAGATGCATTAAGTCGACAAGACCATGCTAGTTTATCCATGATGAGGATCACAAAAGATCCAATATTTATGGATTTACAAAGGATGGATCTTGGAATTATAATGGAAGGGGAAAAATCTTATCTTTCTCAAATGAATGTTCAACCATCTATACATGTGAAGATTAAAGAGGCACAGAAAGAAGATGTCGAGTTACAAAAGAAGGTGAGAAATGTTCCTGAATTCAACCTTGATTGTGATGGGATAATAAAGTTCAGGAATCGGGTTTGTGTTCCTCTCATCCCCGAATTAAAGAAAGAGCTGCTGGATGAGGCTCATAGTTCTTCATTCTCTATTCATCCTGGAAGCACGAAGATGTATAGGGACCTGAAAGAGTACTTCTGGTGGGATGGCATGAAAAGAGATGTTGCTGAATATGTCTCTCGATGCTTGGTTTGTCAACAAGTTAAAGCTGAGAGACAGAAGTCTAAGGGGATGTTACAACCATTACCCATACCCGAATGGAAATGGGAAAACATCACTATGGACTTTGTCACAGGACTTCCTAAAACATCCAAAGGCAATAATGCTATCTGGGTCATAGTTGATCGTCTTACAAAGTCTGCACACTTCATTGCTATTAGAGAGGATTTCTCTCGAGATCAGCTTGCCAGGATATATGTAAAGGAAGTGGTAAGATTGCATGGAGTACCACTTTCTATTATATCTGATCGAGATCCGAGATTTACCTCGAAGTTCTGGCGAAGTCTTCAGCATACTCTGGATACAGAGTTGAGTTTCAGCACTGCTTATCATCCCCAGACAGACGGTCAGTCTGAGAGAACAATTCAAACCCTAGAAGATATGTTGAGAGCTTTCTCTATGGATTTCAAAGGAGGTTGGGATCAACACCTACCTTTGGTGGAATTTTCTTATAATAATAGCTTTCACTCCAGTATTCAGATGGCTCCTTATGAAGCTCTCTATGGAAAGAAATGCAGGACTCCAACTTGCTGGGATGAAGTTGGGGAAAGAAAGCTATTAGGACCTGATCTCGTTGATGAAATGGCAGAAAAGGTCAGATCTATTCAACAACACATAAGAGCAGCTCAGAGTCGACAGAAAAGTTATGCCGACAACCGAAGAAAAGACCTAGAGTTTGAAGTGGGTGATAAAGTGTTCTTACGAATATCTCCCTGGAAGAGGGTTATGAGATTTGGAAAGAAGGGGAAGTTGAGCCCTAGATATATCGGTCCTTTTGAAATACTGGATCGTGTTGGGAAGGTAGCTTACCGATTGGCGCTTCCACCGAATCTCTCTCAAGTTCACGATGTGTTCCATGTATCTCTCTTGAGAAAGTACATACCAGATCCTTCACATGTACTCAGCTCAGAAGTTGTACCGCTGGAGCAAGATCTTTCTTATGAAGAACAGCCGATAGAGATTCTGGATCATAGCGAAAAAGTCCTACGAAACAAGACCACTCGCTTGGTGAAAGTTTTATGGAGAAACCACCAACTTGAAGAAGCTACATGGGAGCTTGAGGATATGATGAGGGTGAAGTATCCTCATTTGTTTGTTGCAAAGTGACGAATTTCGAGGGCGAAATTCTTTTTAAGGGGGGTAGAATGTAACACCTGAGACTTTTATGTTATATAAATCATCAAAGGAATCTTTTTCTACACAACACTTGCTTGGCTTTCTTTACACGCAATCGCGACCTTCCTCGATAGCTTGCGTCGTACGCAATACCGAGTTTCACTAAACAACAATATGCTATTAAAACTAGCCGTTATGAATAGTAATAACCACTTTTTGAAATTTTATAAATTTTATTTTTCAAAATGGACTTCATTTTTGGACTCAGAATATCGAAATTATCCTAGGGTGAAATTTTGGTATTTTTCTGAAAACTTTCAATTTTTGATGAATAGTGAAACCACTAAGTGGTAGGTTAAAAACTGAATTTTTGCATAAAACTTAATTTTACCGCTTCTGTGAATGGAATTTCAAAAATCCGAGAGACATGGTTAATATCAATGACTAAAATGTGGTTCAATGAGATGAAAATAATTTTTTGGTGAATAGTAGCTTTTTACTATTTTTACCGCGGTTAATAGTAAATAGGGTAACTAAGGGTAAATATGATATTAATATTACCCTAACACATGTCCTAATTCTATTGGACAAGTGTAATTCGACCAAAAACAAACTTAGGAATAAAATATGACCATTTAGGCCCACTTGGATTAGATTAGGACATTTATTATTAATTTATTTAAAGAAGGGTTAAAATAGTTAAAATCAAAGTTTAATAAGTAAATCATTTTTAATATGGGGTTATACATAAGATAAATTCAATTGTAAATATTCATTAGAAAGCTAAAAATATTTCCTACATGATGATATTTTATTTGTAATTTTTAGACATCAAATAATGTAATTTATTTATGACACAAAGATGATGCAGTAATTATCTTATTAATGAAATATTGACATAATTGATGTTATAAATACCAAAATAAATGTAATTTGAGACTTTTTATGAATTCCACTAATTTTCTAGGTTACTATGATATATTAGTATTTATTTAATCAACTTGGTTCGAACATATAATTCTGTTATGACTTTCACAAAAATCATATATCAAATAGTGTCAAAATTGACACAAAATAGTTTTTAAATCAAATATTATATTATTAATTGTTATTTTATTCCTAAAAATCTAAGGTTCGGCCAAATGACTTAGATAAGGATATATATATTAATAATAAACAATTTGGGGTTCATTTGGCATTTTATAGTAAGTGTATTAACCATATAGTGAAAGAAAACAAAAAGACACGGTAAAAGTTAAATTAATTAACTTAGAGTTAAATCTAATTGATAAGGTTAAAATAATACCCTAAACTTGTCTAAATCCTATTGGTTGATAGGATTTCGACCCATCCCCACTTTAGCTTCGAAATAAGACCCTTTGGAACCATTATAAACCTATTTTGACTTTAATATAAAATAATATTTTGAGATATTCCTAAGGTGCCCCTCTCCTCCCTTATAAAAGGGCACCTCCTCCCCCTCCTCCTCACACCAATTTGAGCACTCAAGCTCGGCCAACCCCTGCCATTTTCCCTTATCCACTTCCCTAGAATAATCCTAGAGGTCCTGGTCTTCTCCAAAGACCAATCTTAGTTCCTTAAGTGGAGGATTCAAAAAGGCGTTCCAAAGAAGAGGTAATATCCATTACCGATATTTTCAATTTCTTCCTTCTTAAACTTCTTCTTCTTTAGTTGTTTCATGATAAAGTAATAACATCAGTATTACTTACATACTGATATGTTATTATAAATATGAAACAACCCTAATTAACCTTCTATCCATCCTACGGAAAAATGAAATCACCGCGCGTGCGTACGTACGGAATACCGTCTCCACGCCGTGGTGTAATCTATTTTCCACCATAACCTTACAAGGATGGGTATAATGGTGTAATGAGTAACTATATATGATTATTATGAAGTAATATTGATACTGAAATAATATATATATATACTCCAATACAATTCCACGATCATAGGAACGATATCATCACTCGTGCGTACGTACGGAATACCGTCTCCACGATGTGATGCGACTCGTTCTACATGATCTTCATTTAATAATGATTATATAAATGAATTGAATGAATGAATATGGTATATACTACACTAATACCATTCTGGAAATGAATTATCTATAACCTAAAGATAAGAATAAGAATTTACTCGACAAAACACGCATAAGAACAAAAAGTTATAAAGACCCGAGTAACAAGTAACAATGAAATATTACTAACAAGAAGCTAATAATATGACCATATATGATCTCATATCAATATGTATGATTCTGGAATAAGTCAATAACATTATTTAAACCATTATACAGGAGCTTCGGACACGTACAAAGCTAATCGGACCTAAGGTAAGGGAAATATCACAATCTCGTTTTTATCCGAGATTGTTTATTCGTAAGTATTTACTGGGGTGTATTTTATCATCCACATCCATGTTCCCTCAATATGTAATATTGTTTCCATCCACTTGAAATAGTTTAAATCCAATTTTACCCTTAGGTGAGTTTTTGGTAAAGAATATTAAAGGAATCTTTTGTCGTTTTTCCGTACGAGGTACTTTTTGACTTTTCCGACAAAAGTACGAAGAATGTTTTTAACTTATACGGCATGAATGGATTTTTAAAACATTACTTCAAAGAAGCTTCCTTTACAAGTTTTCAAGTTTATTTTTAATCAACTTCTTTTATTTTAAAGTTGTATGACATGTTATGAAAGGAAAAATGTTTTTGAAGAAGAAAGGATATTTTCCTCAAGAATTCAATTCAAGTGTTTTATCAAAATTATTTTCCATCTAAGATAATAAAGGGTTCTGTTTCTATCCATATTTTTACATTGGTTTTACTATGTTGTGATGGAATTATGTTTATGAATTCCTTTATCATATATGAATTGATTTATGATGTCATGATGTTTCAAGAATCCCATTTTTGTTATATGTGTTATGCGATGATGTATGTTTTATGATTATGTGGCACACATAAGAAAGGATTCATTATAAGATGGGTGGGACCTATATCTCCCTCCAATGCATTGGGTAAAGATTTTATATCTCATGAGATAGACATGGATGGAACGGAAGGTTATTTCGGTTCAGTGATACAGGACTGAAACGAGGAGTGAACTCGGTTCAGAAAGGGACTTTGTCCACTAAGATAGTCTTGGCGATGAGTCATGACTAACAAGAAATGATTTTCCATGATTATGTGTGCATGCCACAAAGTTTAAAGTTTTATGTTATGATTTTGGGGATCTCATTTTCACTTCTATGATTTATTCCATGTTAAGATATTATGATCTCTTTTGCAGGTTTTGATAAAGATATGATATGATTTTTATTTCCTTTATTTGCCCTTGCTGAGCATTTGAGCTCACCCTTTTATGTTTTCTTTTCCCCAGGTCAGGAAGATGGATATTAAGTAGAATATGCTAAAAGGCACCCTAGATATGATGAAATAAATGGGAGACACTGTAGAAGATTTATGAACTAGTTGTTTATGTTTCCCAGTTTCTAAAGACACTATACCTATACGGTCCTTCGTGGTTTTGTCATATGTTGTAATAAGTGTGCTTCAATTTTGAAGTATTAAGAATGTATGTAAAGTATGGGTCGTTAAATAACCACTAAGGAAATTAATTCCTCTATGGGTTTTCCAATGTACATCAACCTTCAAGAGTACCCATCTAGAAAATAATGTATTCTTGTAATTCTCGTGATATCACTATCCATGTTAACATTGAATAAGTTTCCCAAACTAGAAAATGATGTTCTCCCTGTGGTGGGAACACTTAGTAATTAATGTAAACTACTATAGGATAGGATGATTGAAGTGGTCTCAATTTTACATGGTAGATTTATTATTCCATTGTTTTTCTAGAATACTTCCTTCATCAAATTGGATTAATTGTAGGAGGCATGATATATTCAATTTAAATACCATGCCCAGTGGATGTAAATAACCAAAGAACTCAACATTAATTTTCTAAGGATATAAAATTTTGGATTTGAGTTAATATATAGTATATTTTTCTGAGTTGGATTCATAACAGTTGGTTGAATGGTGGATAGTTAATTTGGCCAAGCTAATATCATTTTCCAAGGTGTTGTGTTTAACATCACTAGTTGGTCAATTAGTGACAACATTTACTAATATGAATCACATGATTGGAAGTAATAATAACCTTGGGGTAGATTTTATGAACCTGGAACATTACTACTTAGTTGATGACACTAGTGCAGACTTTATTTTTAGGAAATTATAATAATTACCCCAAACCTATTAACTAGGTATTCGTTTGGATTAAAATCTTCTGAGTCTATCAGGGGTGACATATAAAGATTACAGCAAGCGGTGACATGATATTGTCTCTAAGAGGTAGTAGAGATACACTTTTCCATCCAAGGTGTTGGAAGTGGTTGGTTAATGGTCCAACTCTAGAGTTGTAGTTGTTGAATACCCCTAGCTAGCTATACTTCTATATTCCTAAAGCTGGATGGATGGTTCACAAACTATTTCCTATATTGTTTCTTATAAAATTGGGGGAAACCCATAGTGATTGTGACCATGGTAGATAGGGGACTTCTTGGGAAGCTTTTAGATGGTTACCTAGATGTTCTTTACATCATACTCCACCTTCCCAAGATAATTAATGAGTTTATAACTATGATATTGGGATAAGATCCTAAAACAAATAGATTTAGTGATCAGTTCCTCTTGATTTCTTTAACCCCAATATTAATAGGATTTCATGTGGGGATTAATCACATAGTGAGATTCCTGATCTACTTCTAGTGTTGGGATGCTGCCATTACAATGATACCTCCACACTAGGGAATTCTTGATCTGATTGTAGAGGTTCAAGGATGATGATAGTGTATGTCGAGGCCATGAGGACACGGTCTCCATGATAGTCAACACATATGTTTAGCTTGTTCAATGGTTGTGTTCCAGATCTTGAGCTGTCCTGTGGGAATTATAATCATATAAAATGATTTTTAAATTCATTTGATCATTTTCTAATTCCATCTCGAATATAGGAAATCATGAATTTATAGGAGAGGAAACATAAATAAGACACTTGTCAGTGCAATATCATTTATAAGAGTGTGTGGTCCATCAATCAACTTTGTAGTTAAAATTTAGAATATTTGTCATTTTTCATATTAAAGGGTCTTGAAACTGTTATAAAATTCATCTGGGGTTCAATATATTTATTTATGAAAAATAGTCTAATTGATTTCAATCCCACACTCTTTTAGAGTGAATGCATACCTGCATTCTAAGATAGGAGGCCACCAAGAATTTTATAGATATGTATTAGAAAATAAATTGGTTTCAAGGGTGAGAAGTGGGTCTCACCACACCCATTTTAGGATTATAATTTCCGACAGAAATTCACTATTACTCATACGATACATATTTATGAATCCTTCTTATATACCAATACATGAACGGTTATTGTGGTTCCAATTATGAAATAAAAACAATGAATTTGAATTAAACCTATGTATATATTATAGATTACCTATTTTTATATTATTAATTCTTGATTTATTTGTTTTAATATAAATATCTAGACTCTGTAATGTTTGTTTCTATCAATGGATGTGGCTTGTGTTTTTGAATTAGTATTGAACCTCAAATAAGATTACAATTTATCCATAGAAATTTTGAAGAAAAAAACTGTAATTCGATAGAAGGGGAATGTGAGAATGAAAGTAGGCTATAAATACAAAGGGTGATTTTATATAAATTTTAAGAATATTAATCAAAAACCATGTATTTTGGTTGAATGGTCAAGTATTAAACCATGAATGGAGGCCCAAAACGGAATTACTATCATCATACAGATGGGAAGATCATCATCAACCACTAAGACCATGTTAATCATTATTGTTGTGAAAAATAAGAGATAGTATATGATCAGTCACATTTCTATAGATCATTCCATTAGATTATAATTTTTCGATTATATAGTGAGGATATTGTAATATGATTCAAGTGTTTTGAATGGAGTGACAATAACATATAATTTGGGGATTACACAAGATTTACCCTAAGATACCTAAACTATTAGGTAGTTCATGTGAGGGTGTGTATTAGTTCTTACACCCTAAAGGGAGGCCCATATTTAGGAACCAAGAATAATTTATCATCTTGATGTATATAAAGGAATAATCTGGGATTAAATATAGATGGATTCTTATAGTGATTAGTCTAATAAGAGCGTCTATGTTTAGACTCATTATGCAAAACAAATCCAAAAACAAGTATCTTCACATAGGGATTTTTATGGAGGAAACATCGAGAGATATTAACATGAGATTAAATAGTAAGAAAACCACATGGAAGAATTTCATGTTGAGGAAATATGATAAAACCAAAAAAGAGGCATCTCTACTAATGGTGTTTCAGGGAAATTATGGGGGTCTTACAAAAAGGGGGATGTCCATGGATGAACCTATTCTTCATCTGTTGATAGATGATGAATGACGATCAAACTAATAGTAGAATTATTACCTATTAACTAGAATAATTAGTGTCCTACACTAAAAGTGGTTTTCTAGTTATGATTAATCATAGGGGAGAATATATGTTTAGACTCATGATATATGAGGATTACAAAAGGTTGAATATCAAATTAAAGAATATTACGATACATATATAATGATATATCAATATCTTGTAGTATTATAGTGAAACCAAAACTAGTAATATGGGCATGAGGAAATATAAGAAAACTAAAATGATGCATCCCATTTTATGGGGGATGAAGGTATAGTCAGCTCTTACACCAATAATGATTCCCTCTATTACCAAAAGTAATATATTGAAAAATTGTACATATAAATAACATTGTGTTATATCTAAAATAAATAATGTTTTGGAAACCAGTAGGAGTTTCTCAGCCCATCGAAATTATGTGGGGCTTACACAATAATTCTTCATGGATGTATGTGTCAAATTCAATGACATATGAGATGGTTGGTAGAGATAAAGGCTTATACATTCGAGGATTCCATTGTATTATTTCATCCTCCCCTTCAATTGGTTACATGATGAGGATGTATGGTTTTATAGTCTAGGGTTACACTTAGTAGGATTACATGGAGGATGCATCTAGAGATTATATATATGTATAAGGCCCAAACCTAAAATATTATCACATCACAAATTGTATAGGGCATGAATCGATGTAAATTTATGCGGACTGGATTAATTATTGATTAAAATAGAGAATTATAATTAATATTATTATCCTTGGTGAGGGAAAAAATTTCTTAAAATCCTAGTGAGGTCTTACAAATGATAATTATCCCTAATGAAGGTGTAGATAAGGTTCTTAGATAGAGTGAGGTCCATGAAAATGTGATTGCTTCACCTTGGTTGGGGATTGGGCTAAAGGTTTGTTCATCTCCATAATTCATTATAATGGGGGTGGGGGTTGGTTAAATTCATGAAATTAAATTATCCTATGAGCCGAGGTGGTATTATAATATTGAAGGGTCGCCAAAGGGAGATTTCACTCAATTTAGGGGCACCCATGTGGTTTTCCCAAGTGGAGTGGTCACTAAAGTGTGGGGTCACTCATGTGGAGTGGGGGTGCAATGTTCAACACACAATTAATGTGTAATACCCATATGTGGGTATCTCATGTGAGTTACTCATATATAGTGAGTCAACTAAGTTAAGGATCACAAAATTATCTCCCCAAAATGAGAGTTATGTTTGACTTATCTATGAAGGAGATTTGATGCCTAAGTATGTCACACTAATGATGGGTTAGGAGATGAATTCACCCTGTTGAGGGTTATCTCAGGTCATTAGCTCGATTAAGGGTAATCCATGGAACTATTCATTATAGAATGATATATATGGGTTTTCACCCCTGTAAAGGTGAACTAGTTGGGTGAATAATTAAAAATATTTGTGTCATTTCCATGTTCTTCATCAAGAAGTGTGTTTTTTATATTGAAAGATACATATGGGGGTTTATTTCTAGACGAACCCATGGGAACATGCCTAGGTAATAGATTATATACTTACAAGACATGGGTGATTGAGATGAGGGGTCTACCTATGTCATATGGTTTAAAGATATGAGTATTGACTTGTTCAGGAACATGAATTCCTTTATAAGAAAATAAGAGCATGTAAGAGAAGTAAATTTTCATATAAATGAAAATTTGGTATCTATGAGGTGTAAGATTTAATCTTGGGAATTATAAAAACATGGAAACATATTATACAACCAATTAGGATGTCTCATTTTTATACAAATTCCCTATAAGCCTTTCAAAAATGATTTTTCATATGCCTGTACCTTTTTATCCGTAATTTGTGAAATCCTTATCCAACTTCCAAAGGGTGGTTATCACCACTAAGAAACATGATTGGGGATTTTTTTGAGTATTATACATACCATATGTTGGGATAAATCTTGAGTCACATGAAAATATAATCTAATTATTCTTTAGTCATGGATTTTATTTTCTACTCAAACATTTCATGTGGTGACTAAGAGATGTTATTATCCAAGGTGATGTGGAAATGAGTGTTGCATGAATTTTATGATTCCAAAAATTATATATATCATATAATAGAATTTCACGTGGATCATAATCTACAAGAATTGAGACTTTTTCATCAAACATGTCATGAATAATTCCTAGGGTCTTTATAACAACTATACTATCAGCCATCATCTCAGAGATAGCTCTAATGCTGCTCAATATTCTAATAAAAAGAGTAAAGAAGTCATAAATTAATATATCATCCATAATTTTCAAGGAACTACATTTCAATATATTGAACTATATCCTTACTTGATTAACCTTTTCATTTCCATCAAACATGGTTTCAAAATTATCTCAAATTTCATATTTAGTCATTATTCCTTTTACATTACATAGATCATTTACTAAAAAAGATTAAAAACATGAATCTAATGAACATCCGTCATTATATAGATTCATTATATCTACTTCTAAAATATAAATAATTTTATAATAAATAATAATACCATCATTCATTACTTCCAAAATAATTATTCTAATTAAAAAAAGAATACATTTAACGTTTCTAAATAAAATAAGTCATTCCATCAGAATTGTTCTCTAGTTACAATTTATTGAATTAAGTTGTTTAGTTTTCACATTAAATATTTCATTACCAGTTTTACAAGGCCAGAGACTATATATTTTTAAACCGTAGTCAACATCCAAGTCATTTTACTCCCTCTAAATAAGAATCCTTCTTGTATTGATAACATTCAGAAATACCAATGACCAATTATCCATGACACAATCATTTCCATTCTACTTATAAAAAAACATTTTTCACTTGGATAAAGCAAGGAAATTTATGCATCATTGATATTAAACTTATGTGTCTCACATATATGAGGGATTTTTCAAAATTCCAAAATTCACATGCTAGACCCCATAGATTAAACAATAAAATATTGGATAATATCCATTTTATATATAGAAAATTATAAAAAAAACTCCCACGTAAAAGAAGTTTGAAAAATACTCTCTCTGTTTCCTTTTTATGTCATTTTTTCTATTACACCATTACATAATTATAGCTTCATTCAAAGATAATGGCTTGTAAGAAAATTTATACAGTGAGTGTTGATGTAATATTATCTTATTATATATTTCAAATACTGATAATGTGATTGATCACAACTTTTTTGTGTGAAGTTCACTTAAAAAAATATATAAACCAAACTCTTCAACCTCAAAAACATTTCCATGTTATTTAAATAATTACATGTACATTGCATCTAATGAATCATCATTAAACACATGTGTTTGAAAAAGTCATATTTTGTAAAACAATACAACACATAAATACATCCCCCTATATATATTCTTAATTTACATCAGTTATTAACACATTATTATTCATATTCTCAATATTTACAATAGTTCCTTGTAAATAAATTATCATGGAGATCAATCATTTCAATGTTGTTAAGGAAATGAAATAGCCATTTTCACTTAAATAGAGACTGAATTAGGGTCAAAATGTGATCTCAGAAATTCCTACATATAAACCACATGTAATTGACTAGATTTGTTTGGTGAATGTGAATTTTTTCTATTGATTTATTAAGGATTATTATATATTTTTTCATTAATAATATTTGATTTTTGGATTATTTTTCCTCTATATTTTGATGATATCTAAATCAAAATGTTTTGTATTTGTGTGATTATTTTCACATTGGATAGATAATAGATTTATCTAAACATCACTAGTTTAATTGTATGTTTGAAAATTCATTGATGTTAGTCTAAAAAATTCAATAAAAAAGATTCTTTATTTTTAGAAACTATACATTCTGTAGTTTAAAAAGTTAATGAGTTTCATTTATTTCATGTTCTACAGTTATCAAATTCTATTGAATATTGATTTTATAGAAATCTAATATGTTTATATATTTGTTTATTTTTTAGAACTTTGTATTAGAATTCCATTATAATGGTATTTAAATTATATGATGTTATGCAATGTTGTTTCATTGCTACAATTTTTCAATAATGTTTTTTCCTTTATATTTTATGATATGAGGATATGTAGAAATAAGATTTATTCGATTCATGATTAGTTAGAAATAAAATAATTTTTTATACAGGAAATTATTCCTTAACAATGTCTTATTCTAATTTTAATGAATAAAGATTAAGTATTTATTAAACCTAAAGGAAGTCCAGGACAATAGGGTACCCTCAAGGTTGATTGAAGTGATGCAAACCAAGGTAATCACCTTGAATGATAACCATACATTAGAGAGATAGAGAATCCAAGATATAAAATAACCAACATATATTCCGATGTCCCCATTTGAGCAATAAAATATGCCGTAAAATTCACCTCCCTCCAAAAAATTGGTCAATAATGTTAAATTATTTGGTCCAATGTATCTCAAATTCTGCATCGACAACCCTGCATTTTTAATAGTAAAATGTATTTTTAAAAACCCAATTTCACAGTTTGGAAAACTATTTTTGGTAAAATAAATTTACAATACATTTTATTTTCAAAAACCTTATATTTTCAACTATGAAAATTATGGTTTGGCAATACTACTTTTGAAATAGCACAAATTATGGTTTGCTAACTGAACTTTCAAAATAGTGAAATGTGTGGTTCGAAAATCGTGTATTTGTAATAGTAAAAAGTGTAGTTCAAAAACTTTAGATTCACAAAAATACAATGTATGGTCCATTATATTTATTTTATGAACTCTAGGGTCCTTTGATGAATCCAATTCAACTTTTATGAAATTATATTTTATGAGATCTACTTTTAGTAAACCATACTGCTAGTGAACCCTAGTTTTGGTGAACCCGATATTCAGTGTACCCATATTTCAAATACCCATATTTTGTGTACCATAATTTCATGTACCATGAAATTAGGTACCCTACTTTTTGTACCCTACTTAACTATTGTCTCTTTTTACTTCTATATTGAATGTTGATTTGCTTCATATTAAAATGGATTATATTAAAAAATTTCCTTACTAAATAAATTCAAATTAAATATAATGAATATGATAAAAGATTTTTTTTTGATTTCCCTTCATTTTGAAAGGGAAAATTTAATAAAATAGTCAATTTTTAATTATTATATATTTGTATGTTAGAAGTTTATTTAAATTCAAATATTTGAATTTACCTTCACATTGTTCAACTAGTTTTCTAAAACTATTTTGAAAATGATTAAAATGGTTTTAATGGGTTTCAACCATTGTCTTAAAATCATTCTATTTTTTTTGTTATTATACAGATATTATTGTAAGAGTAATTTAAAATATTATAAATTATTTTATTTATGATTTATTCTGTAAGAATAAGGAGGCAACAATGATGTTCTTTTTATGTATATATTTATGAATTCTCTTGAGTCAATTTATTTTGAATAGAAAAAAGATGTATATATTCTACAAATAATGAAAAGTTAATATATATATATATATATAGAAGAAAAATAGACACATGTGTTAGCATATATGATACTCTATTTTTAAATCTGAAGGAGCTATGAACATTGAATATGTTCTGAATTTTCAATGTACTGGGATAATTTGTTTCATCACCATGATGTTCAATGAAGTGTCAAATAACATATCCTTCAACTACAACATCCTTGAAGAGATGTGTTAATCAAAATCTCATGAACTGGTACCCGTGATTCATTATTTATCTTATCTTGTGTTGTATCTGAGTCTATAAAATTCTATCTCATCTCCCAATTGAAAATTTTATTTTTCATTTTATTCATTTACACAAAAATTAAATTTCTGTTACTATTTTTCATTGGGTTGTTACTCATAGACTATAATTTTAGGATCTATGGGTTATGAAACTTAGTATATATGGTCCAGAGTTTCAGGTTGGGACTCTTAGTGTCTAAAGTAAGTTAGTAAGGGTTTTTAATACCCTTACATATGTCAGTGTTGTGGTTATGCCACCCCTATTAAAGGATTATGTATGTTTTTTATGATTCCCCCTCAAAAATTCATTTTTATTGAACATGTATATATCTTTGAGTGGATATGTATAAGATTAGAGTATTAAAACATTTGAATGAACTACTATAATAAAGAATCCTTATTTTATTTAATTTTTCTACTACTAACTAACCTTAATAAATAGCTTTTTTAATTAATTTATGTAATAAATTTATTTGTTTAAATATTTTAATTTGGCATATTCACCTCCTCTAGACCATATTCTATGACCGTTATTAACCTAATGATTATTTTCAAAAAATAATGTTAATAATAATATTCTGTCTATAAGATTCATTATCTCAACAATAATCATTGATATCATAGGTTGTTCCTTATGGAATTTAGAAAATTCTTTTATAGAGATTTCTACTATATTTAACTATACTAACCTAATATTATACCTCAAAATAAAACTAAAATTATCTTAAAAGATGATAGGAATGGACTAGAATGATTTTTGGATTCCTAAAAAGACACCTCATTTTGATGGAAATGATTTTCGCTATTGGAGATCAATAATGGAGGCTTACCTCAAACAGTTGAGCATTGATCACTGGTCTATCATGTGAAAATATTACCTACATCTTGATGCTGACAAAAATACTCCTACCAAAAATCATAATATTAGATATGTTATATATTATAATGATGCTAATATATTTTTTATTAATTTTTATAGGAAAAGTATTTTTAACAATTTTTCTTCTTCTATGAAATCTAATGAATTTTTTTAATATTCTACAAGTCACTCACCTGGACAATGAAAAATTGATCAGATAAAATCATGGAATGATTCTTGATGAATACAAGGACTTAAATATGAAAGAAGATGAAATTGTAAACCAAATGTTTCATAGATTTATAGTAATTGTGAATGGAATGAATTTACATGGAGAATCTCTGGAAAACCAAGTACATGTTTAACAATTCTTATTATCCATTCCAAAGAAATTACATGAAGATAAGGATTCCATTTTATGATACAAGAATATCAAATAATACAACCTGAATGAATTGATTTGATCACTACTACAATATGAACTAAAACTGAATAACATAACATATGAAGATATGAAGAAAAGAGTAGATTTTTTTCTGTGAATGATGTGTTTATTGACTCATATAATTATAATTTACTAGATTGTGAAAAAGATCATATAGTTCATATTTTTAATGCAGGTTTCCATAAAATGAAAAGGAAAGGTTTCAAGAACCGATTTATAAGAAACTCACAAAAATAAAAATATAAGGGTGATAAAAAAAGGTTGCATGAATTTCAATACATCAGTCATAACATGTTATGTGTAAAGGAAGAAATGGAATATCAAATCATATTTCCTTAAAAAATAAGAACAAATATAAATACAAAATAAAGAGAAAAATGAATTGACCACTAGTTGGAGTTGTGTTGAAGAATCAAATTCTATCGAACAATCTAGAGAGGAAATGTATCTACTAACTTGTGTTTCCTCGAATCACTTTATAAGGTTTGTGATCCTAGTTTTTATTTTATATATTCTAATTTGGTCAATGATTATGATAATCACAATATAATTCAATTACATGATGAAAATGAATTATTAAGAAAAAATAATTTCAAAGATGTTGATTTATATAATATTCTTAAAGAAAACAATTAGAAATATGTTTCTAAAAATAAAACAAATTTACAAGATAATGAAAAAAGTAACACTTATTATACTTATCATTCAAATTTTTAGGATACTTTTAAATCTATTCAATATTTTAATGAAATTTTTAAAAAGGAATTTGAAGGTATTAAAAAATGATTATCTTATTTTGTTCAAGGTCTTGATTAATATCATTTGATGAATTCTTTAGATAAAATGGATAACTATAATTAGGGTTCTCACTGTGATAATAGATTAAATAATATTTATAAAACTCATTTTCATAAGAGTATAACTGGTTTAATTCAAATAATACGTGTTTTAAACATCATAATAATGGAAATTATGAAATTGAATGTTCTATTAGAATAATAAAATATATGGGATTTTCACTAAAATGATATTTATAAGAGGGGGTGTGCTATTTCTTCATCACATAATTCCTCTATAGTTTTATGTCTCTTCGTTCTGTTCATTATTTATCATTTATAAATTTATTCCCAATTTATTTATAATTATAAATTACTGAATGATGATGATGGATGCACAATTATTTTTAAATACAATTACAATAGATAAGTTAATGGTTTTGCTGATGTTTGTATTTAAAATTCTGCATTTATTTAATTGATTTACATATTGATGCCCTTAAAATAATTTAATTATTATTTCACAATTATGTGATGATGAAATTGATTTTAAATTTAAAAACAATAAATTTATAGTTTTTCATGACTATTCGTTATCATTTTATTCATATAAAAAAATAATATTTATATAGTTTATGTTAATGAATTGACTGTTCAACGTGAAATGTGTTTGATTGTTACATAGTGTGACAACATCAATTGTAATAGACCTCTAGTTCATAGTTATTTCAAAATTTAAAATATGTTCTCAATGCATGTTAATATATTGTAGCATATTTCCTTGAAGAGATAAAAACTTTATTTTTGTGATGTACGCATGAAAGGGAAGCAACACAAATTTCTTTTTTCCAGGATAATTAGATAAGTACTAATATACCTTTATAGTTAGTACATCGTCATTTATTTGGATACAATCCAATTTATATCCTTAATGGAATTAAATATACATCTATAATAGTTGATGAATATAGTATATTTCCATTGGTACCCTCTTATGCTCATAAAAAATATATTTATATATATTTACTTGTTTCTTAAAATTAGTTCACATTAAAAAAGGTTGTATGATTTTTTTTATTCATAGTGATAAAGGAGGTGACTTTCATAATTTATATTATGAGAAATATTGTAAAAGGAAGGTCTATTTTCGTAATTTGTTTTCTCCTAAAACACCACATCAAAATGGTATTTTAAAACAGAATAATAGAACTCTTATTAAAATTTCTCGGATAAGGTCAAGTGAATATAATTTTACATTATATTTTTCTGTTTTGGGTGTTTTTTATAATTTTAATATTTAAAATATGATTCTCATTAGATCATTATTAAAAAAAACTCCTTGTGAATTATTTTAAAATAAAAATCCTAATTTTGGTTATATTAGAGTTTTTGTTTGTAATGTTTTTATTTTAAATTCGAAGTATAATATAGATAAATTTGATAGTAAGACTGATAAAGGTGTTATTCATTTTTATTCTAACAATAGTAAATCTTATGGAGTTTAAAATAAAATAACCATGATTATTTTCCAATACATTCATGATATGTTTGATGATAATAATGTTTGAATAAATTCATATTCTAATTCTATTGATGATGAGTTTATAGATTTTAATTTTAGTGATGAAAATCCTCAGGATAAGTATGAATCAATTGTGGGGAAAACTACTCTTTCTCAACTTGATCCATGATCATGGAATAATAAAAAATATCATCATGTTGAAAACGTAATTTTCACTGTTTATTATGGTGTTAAAAATATACACGTTGTTTTAAATTTATGTTCCAATTGTGATTTAATTTTTGATTTTTTTCATAATCATTTTATTGATGTTAATAAAGTTAATAATTGTATTAATTTATATGAAAGATGAATTAAATTAGTGTTTTAATAATAATTTTTGGAATTTAGATGAATTTCATGAAGAAAATAATGTATTTGTAACTATGTTGAACTTCAAAAACATGTATGGTGAATCTAGATAGATTTTCAAAGGGAAATCCAAAGTTGTTGATAAAGGTACTCTCAAGAAGAAGGTATATATTTTGAAGATTAATTTTTACCTATTTTAATTTTAAATTTAATAATAATTTTTATGGATTTTTCTTGATTTAAATTTCATAAGTATAAAAGATGGATGTAAAAATCACTTTCATAAATTGTTTTATAACTGATAAAATTTATGTCTCTCAACTCTCTGGTTTTGAAAGTAATAAATTTCATAACCATGATATTAAATTATATAAAATTTATATGGTCTCAAAATGAACCTTATTCTTAGAATAAATGAATGTCTTTATTTTTTGGTAAATAACAGTTTTATGAAAAAAATGTATCGCACGCAGTTTATTAAAAAAACATTTTATGATATATTAATTGTAATAATTTATAAAGATGATATAGTTTTCGGATCTTCTTGTGAATTACATTACAATAATTTTTCTTTATTGATGTCTTCTTAATTTTGACATGAGATTAATTGTATAATTAAAAATATTTCTTGGAATAAAAATTTCCAAAGGAAACATGGATATTTTCATAATCAATATATGTGTGCTTCAGAGTTGGTCCAACGATTTGGTGTTGGTTCCACTAAATTATGAAAACTCTTATGGGGAATAATTTTATATTGAATATTTATGAATATGGTAAATCTATTTATATTAATTTTTATCGTTGAATTATACGTAGCTAACTACATATAACTAAATAAAGACCTCATATTATAATTAGTGTTTTGTTACATGTAATATTTCAAGTAGATCCTATAGAATGTAATTTTGAAGATTTAAAATGAAAAATTATATATATTAAAGGAACTATTTATTTTAGTATATTTTATATAAAATAAATCTCTTGGGATTTGACAAATTATTCAGACTATGATTTTTTTGGATGTAGAATTTAACAAAAGATCTCGTCATGTATGTGTAATTTTCTAGGAAAATGATTAATTTCATAGTCAACTAAGAATCGACTATATGTGGCTTTATATATTGTAGTAGATTATAATATTTCTCATACCATTATTAATTCCAAAAGGTTATGGATTAATAATATCAAATGTAATTTTGTTTTCTACCTTGATAGAGTACATATTTATTGGGATAATACATTAAAAGTTTATTTTTCTAAAAACACATTACAACATTGTTGGAAAAAGTATATTGATATTACATATAATTATATTAGAGATCAATTGAATAAGGGAGATATTGTTATATAATTTATACCATCAGAAACAATCTGGATGATATTTTTACAAAGCCTTTTTACTTTTCTCTATTTGAAAAAACAAAACATGATCTTTATATGTTGAAATTGTAACTTTTTTACTATATTTCGTGGGGGAGTTTGTTTTATTTTATTTTTATTTACAAAATGGGGGAGAAATAAATTTGTTTCAAATGTTTTAAAAATTGGTTTTAAATTATTTAAATGTTTTTTTATCTAATAGAAAGGAGAATATGTTTGTGCATGTGTATTTTTTTATTATAAATGATTATATATTTTTCTTTAACCTGTTATAATTTTTTTATTATTGTTACTATCTACTTGGATGATATATAAAACCAAAATATTATTTTTGTTTAATTATTATAAAATTGGATAGATAATATATTTATCAAAATATCATTATTTAAAGAGGATGTCTAAAAATGCTTTTTTATGTATTCTAAAAATTCAATGAGGTTGCAGCTATATTTTTAAAAACACTATTATAATTTGTTTTTAGAAGTTAATATATTTAATTTATTGAAAGTTATACATTTTTTGGATTCACTCAAAACGTGAATTTATAGAAATTCATCATGTATATAATTATTTCATTAGCTTAAATCTATTTTTAAAAATGTTGTTTTTAATCGTCATTAAATTATATGAATTATTACAATGCTATTTCACAACTATTGTTTTTTCAGAATTTTATTGCTTCTATTTTTTAAACATATCTATATATATATATAAATTATATTTATTTTATTCTTGATGCAATGGTAATATAATAATTTTTTCTACAAATAGTTCTTCTTGATTAAAGTGGGAATATACTATTAATAGCCATTGAAATTATTCGAATATAATTTATGTATGTAGTCCAGATTTTATTAATTTATGGTTTCACAACCCTATTTTTACAATCATGAAATGTATGGTTCAACAACACAAATTTAGCAATAGTTCTAGGTATGGTTAGGTAACCTTACTTTTCCACCATTACCAAGTATGTTTCAACAGTCCTACTTTTTAAGGATAAAAATGTACGGAATCCCTATATTCATAATATTGTAATGTATGGTTCGGAAATCCAATATTTTAAACAGTGCAATGCATGGTTCGAAAACCCTATATTCAAAATCATGAAATTTATGGTTCATCAACCCTACTTGTTTGATTAATAGAATTTTAATTTTTTGAACCATATGCTACATTATTGAAATTATGGTCCATGAACCCCACATTCGGTGAAATATACATTTGGAAAAACCTACATTAATGTACCATACATTTTATACCCAAATTTACAGCTACCACTTTGTGATTTTTTCTCAACATTGATCTATATCATATTAATATGGATAATTTTTTAACATTTTTCTATTTCATTAAATCAAATTAAATATAAAAAATATTATCGAAGATATTGTGATTACGTTGGTGAAATTTTTTGATGATAAAAATAGTTACATTTTCAATTTTATTTTCTAATAAAGACAGAGGTTATAGGTTTATTTAATTTCAAATATTTGAATTCAGTTTTGGAGTGTGCTTCTAATTTTTTGGATTTAGTAATAATATGTTTATAAATATATGAATAGATTTGAACTTATGTTTTAGAGTAATTCAATAGTATTATTATTTAAGAGATATTATTGGAAGAGTTATTAAAATTATATTAATTTTTTTATTTAAGATTTATTTTACATTTATAAGATGGAAATGTGTTGTGATCATAGTGCATATATAAATGACATCTCATGACTAATTTTATTTTGAATATCTGATTGAAGTGAAGTTGCTAAAACTACTGAATATTATATATATATATATATATCTTTTAATAATAGACACATGCATTGACATATTTGATACTCTGTTTTTAATGTGAAAGTGATGTGAACATTGAACCTGATGTATTATTGAAACATCCTGAAATACTAGGTTTCATCACTCAAACATTCTCTCATGATCCAAATTATTTATACTTTGACAAAAATTTCTATATTTTGGCATCTAATCTAAATCTAATGTTGCAGTACCATTTATTTCATTGTTTATATTCTATTTTATTGTTTCTGAGTCTGTAATATCAATTTCTATCTCTCACACACTCATTATATATTTATGTTATATATTTTACACAAAATTGATTATTTTCTATTCTTTTTTCTGATGTTACGACTCCTATGATCCATTGTCAGGAACAAATGGTTGTGATACCATGTAACTAATGTTGGGGATATTTTGGTTGTCTCTACAACTGTCAAAAGTCTTGTTGTAAGAGTAGTGACTCCCCATAAAAATGTGAGTGTCATGGTTATCCCTCCACTAGAAAATAAATATTTAATTGGGTAATGATTCCCCCTAAAAAATAAGATTTTCTGCACATATATCTCTCTTTGAGTAGAGAGTTATAATAGTTTAGTATGGTCACTTTAGACCGAAATACTATAAAAAATACTTATGTTCTTTAATTTTTCTTCAATAAATTAATCTTAATAATTGACAATGATAATTACTTTAACTAATAAATTTATTTGTTTAAATATTTAAATCTAGTATATTTACTCCCCTCTATACCAAATTCCATTACCCATTGTGACCTAACAATAGGGATTGTCTATAATCAACATTTGGGAGCCTATAAACTTATTATCATAGTGTGAAATATCAATAAATTTAACAAATACATAATAAGAACCAGAGTGTGAAATTTAATTAAAATGTTTATCCAACAAAAAAATATAATATACATTACATTATATTAAAATATTATCCCAAAATGATAATAAATATTATAAAAATATATCCCACATTGGGATAATAATAAAAAAAATACAAATACAAATACAAGTAGTGGCCCAGCTATTGATGAAAATCCCCCTTGGTGTAATCACCAAAGTACATCAAACCTCCTTATTCCGATCGCATGTAACACATATAACTTATCTTATTTTTTCATGTCCATCATAGAGAATGTATATATTGTGAACATAATAAACAAGAGGATATAATCAATAGAACCCATTTTAAATACAACAATAGCATATGTGTATACATGTGTGAGAAAATATACAATACACTAAAATAAATCATGAAATAAATCATTTCTAGTCATTGGTAGCTAAAAAGGATACAACAAAACATGAACCCGCCTACTTTTATATAGTTTTAGAAGCATGTTTTTCATTCAATGTAACTTATAACAATGTATATCACAAAATCGTGTTGGGGCATGACTCTCAGTCTCTAAAATATGTATTTAGGTCTCAAATCCTACACCCTGGAACACATAACCACTTTTTGAAAATGAGTATATACACATAAAAATAAATTATAAATCCATATACTACACACTCTAATGATTTAACAGTACCACTATGTGGAACATGTATCTAAGAATCAATTTTTACTCATAGAAACATGGATGTAGGAAAACACATTCCTCCACATAACACAACATTTGTTCATAAAATAGCAGAATGTAATTGATAGTTAGAAAATCCTAGAACTGTAAAAATATTACACTCTGAGGAACCATATAAACTATCCATTCTACCAACATCTGAATAGATTAGGAAGGTGAACCCCAAAAAATGGGAGGGAGTCATATATTTATTCCCATATATTACAAATTATAAAAAACTTAAGTTTATACAGTGGGTATTAAACATCTGCCCCCCCATTTAATTGAATTATAACATCAGGGTAAGATTATTTAGAACTAATTTATTATATAATAAAATATATATGGAATACAAAATCCATGTTCCATCTATAAACGAGTAAAACATATAAAACTATCACCCATCTAGAATAATTAACCCACATAAAAATAATCATGACATAACTCACTATTTTATGTAATAACATTTACAACCCATCAACATATGTTAAAGCTTCCAATAGAATTGAATCCCTTAACTTATATTCTCTTCCCTAGGCCTATCTCACTTGTTGGATTACGATAAAAATATAAGATAAATCAATTTCATGAGACAACCCATCACATAGGTTCATAGGGGAGCTCATTTGGCTTCCTCTTCTTATACCAATTCCATTCCAATCACATAATAGCATCTTAGATGCTTTGAATACACATACTAGCTCTAAACCATGATCTATTTATTTAAAGGACACAAAAACATGTTATATGCCCTAACAAACATGTTTGTGGTACATACCCCAATACTAATCAAGACATACTGTAAATCCCACCAAAGACTCATTCCTTGACATACCTACACGTTCTATATTAATTTGATTTAAATACCATTTGAAATGGATCACTATTCATCTACTATAACATGATAATAGGAATAACATGGATACAAGATTACCCTCACACCAATTTTTAGAAACAAAATCATATGAATCACATCTATAAAGAAGTATTATTTGTGATTCAATAAACAAAGTACAAATAATAAACAGCCTCTTAGTGATTTTTATGGTTTATATATTATGCCAACAATATGTCTAAATTTTTTCTACATTTGACTACTAGATGGAATCACTACTAAGGGATTTAACCACTTTGGGGTCCCTTAATAAACATAATAATGTTCATCATAATCAATTCATAATTTTTTATATTGGTAAAACCATTTACATGTTTTAAATAAACTATTGTTTTTTACAAATAATGAAATTACCTTCATGAATCTATATGATTCTGAAAATATTAAAAATTCAACCTTTACTTTTCCTAACTAACTATTTACAACTGATTTAGTTCATAATTATACATCTTGAAGCTGATCCCACATGTGTACTAGAAAAATCATCACAAATACACATGAAATATTTCATAATATCAAATTATCAACTCTATTATGGTCATTGGATTTAATTCATCGGACATCATAGATTGGTTCAAATGCATTCACATCAAATCATGAAAAATTGAAAATAGAACATGTTTAGGGATTTATGATTTAATGATAGAACAATGTAAGAAATACAACAATGTAATAGAGTTATTACCTTATATTTTCTCACATTATTCTCGTACCATAGATGGATTGATGATATGATGACCATAACATCTTCAGTATATGAGAGAAATCAAAGTCAACAGGATAGAATAATAGGGGGTCGGTGTGTGGGTTATGTACACATATGATATTAAAAGGTTTTTATAATATTAAGAAAAAAAAATTAATAAATATTTTAAAAAAATAAACATGGAGGCCCCTAGACATCTGGTGGTGACTTATCGGTAATATTGTTGTCATGAATAATCATACTGGAAATGGTCTTGGAACATTTCCACTTATCATCCAATTGGAATCTTAATGGTATTCAACTAGGATTTAGTGGGACATGATAGAACTCTATTTTGGGGTTTTAAACACGGAATAGATAAAAAAATAACTATATTTCATAGTATTACATCCTTCCATGTTTAAATTATCACATTTAACATCAAAAAAATGCCCAAATTTTACCTTTTGATAATTAAATTCATAATTATAATTTCTATTAGTCTCTAAATCCATCGAATTGTGGATACATTTATGATCTCACTAACTCATAAAGACATTATTCTTTACGAATTTTACACCATATGAATACTCGTTTTTGAGAAGTGTCTATGAACATTTCCCAACTTCTAGTTCAGATACTGTAATCCGAAATTTCACTCTAATTATTATTTTATAATAAATTACAATATTTTTACCATTAACTTGAACCATAAAAATATACTTTCTCAAAAAAATAGTGTTATGATCTTATATATCCATAATGAATCCTTTGAATAATGTATCATACAAATATTCTAATTGAGAATGGCTTATCACATGAGAATAGTGTTAGTTAGTCATTTTATTGCACTGGTTTCCTTTCACATGAGCGAAACTTGATACTTTAATATAATTATACCATATATTGGACTTCAAAAAATCAAAAAAAAATCAATATTATTGATGAATACTGAAATCATGTATCTAGTGTGAATCATATATGATTTTCTTTACCTTCAACAAATTAAACGAAATGATCATCAGTCACTCATAGGTTTTCTTTTATACACATTACATTTCAATAATTTTTCATCACAAATATAACTCAAGGGGAATATCCCATGTATCCTATATGTTACTCTGCAACATTGTATTTTCTATACTATCACCCAACCAAAAATTTAAGAACTCATATCCATTATGTTAAGGATATCAGAATTCTTATTTCATGCCCAACGCATCCTAATATCTTTTCCCATATTATAACCACTGGTATTTGAAAAACTATTCTAAACCAATTTAGCTAAAAAATTAAAAAAAATTGAAAACAATGTAATATCAACAATGATAAGTTTATTAATGGTATGCCTTATAATATATACATATATTGAATCCCCAAAAACATGAACAATTAGAATCAGTCCTCTGAAAAAATATCTCCAAAATCCATATATTACCGAAGATCTGGAACACTCTTAATCAATGTGGAAAATTGAAACATTAATTCCATGGTATATTATAATTGAAACACAACATGGTATGATTCCTCATTACTTATGAAGATGTCTGAATACTTCATTGGATGGATCCATCATTATAGACTTAATGATCTCTACTAAACCATTAAGACTACCTAGAAATAATAATGATACTCAATACATCCTATGTAACGAAATCCAATATCATAGTCATCATATCCTTTTGGATTACCTTTTACTATTATTCCGAGAAAAACTATTCCGATCATATATTTAATGAGTAATTCAGTCACTCCATTAAATAAATGTAGAGTTTTACACTCGCATTATTATCATTTTCTAAAATCACATAATGTTTTTAATTTTTATTCCAAAATCTTGTTGTTTTTATTATTAAATAATTTTTTTATGGATAAAAAAACTAGGATCCTAATTTTAAGTGTTTTTTTAATTAAAATCCAATGGATCGAATTTTATATTTTGGTTATGTCCAATGTATTTTTAATAACTATAATATTTTTGGAACAAATTTATCTACATATGGGAAGTGGGGTTGAATTCTATAGATTATAATGAATCTTATTTTGATACAATTACAACTATTGTAACGAAACCCAAAATCATAGAATGATGGAATACCCATAAGGGGGACTACATCATTAAGGATGAGAAAAAGAAAAGTGATATAATTTTGACCATGTAAACACATGATGTGTATTACATCCTATATAAATGAGTTCTTCCTAGATTATATTTTATTTTTGAGTGTTTCCACTTTAACAACCCAAGATTTCATAGTATATTCTCTCACTAGAGTAATTCAATAGCTTGCGCTACATTCAGCAACGAGTTCTAGGGCATCATGACCTACTAAAATAGCTATTTAAAAGTGGTTATTAATTTTATTAACCATATTTTGAATTATATTTATATCAAATATAAATTTATCATTCATCTTTTGTGTTCATAGACATAGTATAAGGACAAATTCATTTATTCATATAAACGAAGTATTTTTCAAAAAATGCATATTTTCCCCCATTTAATGGGGAACCCTTATTAAATCAAATATTTAACACTTTTATATATTCAATTAGTAAAACTAAACATCTTATTTAAATGTGAGACAAAGAAATTAGTTTGAATAAATTATTAGTGTTTTTCTGATAACTTTCATATTTTGATGAATAATGAAAAAATATAAAAATTTAAATTAAATCTTTTTAATAAAAATAATTTATAGTCTTAAATTATGAATTTTAATATCTTTAAATTATAATGGGATTATATTTTTTCAATTAATATAATGTATTACCCATGATGTAATTTCCCTTTTAAATTGTATATAAATAAATGTCAATCTTTTCATAGTTTCAACTTCATAAAAACATGCTTCCTGGTTTTGATAACGATAGTTAATTTTAAATTAATCATTGCAACTCATATTTTTTGAATTTTTTAAAATATACATAATTTTTTATTTATACTATTAAAATTATCTTAGGGTTAATTTTTGATATTTTTCATAAATGCTACATTATTTTATAAATAATGAAAAAAAATACGTTATTGTTTAAAACAGACATTTATTTAAATAAATATAATTTTTATTTAAATTTATTTTATTTTAATAATAGATAAATAATATATATATTTTTCAATATGACTCATTTGAGTCATTTTATAATAATATTAGATGTATTAAATTTTATTTAATTTTTAACATATTTTTCCCACCTTCTAGACACATTTGAAAATTTGTATAAAACATAATTTTACAGCTTCTTTGAGATGAATTTCAAAAATTATGGGGAACGGTTGACATTAGTTGTAAAAAGGTGATTCAATATGATGAAAATAATGTTTGGTGAATATAAACATTTGAATAAAATTTACCACAGAAAACAAATTATATAGGGTAATTCCTAGAGTCTTCATAACAACTGTACTAGCAACCATCGTCTTAGAAAAAGCTCTAATGCTGCTCAATATTTCAATAAAAAGAATAAAAAAGTCATCAATTAATATATCATCCATAATTTTCAAGGCACTACAATTAAATATATTTAACTATATCCTTACTTGATTAACCTTTTCATGTCCTTCAAACATAATTTTTAAATTATCTCAAATTTCATATTTAGTCATTATTCCATTTACTTTACATAGTTCCTTTACTAAAAGAGATCGAAAAACATGAATTTAATGAACATCCATCATTATATATATTCTTTATATCTACTACTAAAATATAAATAATGTTATAATAAGAAATAATACCATCATTCATTACTTCCAAATTAATTATAATAATTAAAAAAGAATACATTTAACGTTTGTGAATAAAATAATTCATTCCATCAGAATTGGATTTTGGTTACAATTTATTGAATTAAGATGTTTAGTTTTCACATTACATATTTCCATACCAATTTTTACTCCCTATAAATAAATAATCCTTTTTGTATTGATAACATCCGAAAATACACACGAACAATTATCCATGACACAATCATTTCCATTCTAATTATAAAAAAACCATTGTTATCTTTGATAAAGTAAGGAAATTTATGCATCATTGATATTACACTTATGTGTCTCACATATATGAGGGATTTTTCAAAATTCCAAAATCCACATGCTAGACCCCAAATATTTAAAAATAAAATATTGGATAATAACCATTTTATATATAGAAAATTATCAAAAAACTCAAATGTAAAAGAAGTTTGAAAAATCCTCTCTCTATTTCCTTGTTATATCATTTTTTATTACACTATTACATAATTATAACTTCATTCAAAGATAATGTCTTGTAAGAAAATTTCTACAGTGAGTGTTGATGTAATTTTATCATATTATATATTTCTAATACTGATAAAGTGATTGATCACAACATTTTTATGCGACTGTCACTTCATAAATATTTAAACCAAAATCATCAAACTCAAAAACATTTCCATTTTATTCAAATAATTACATGTACATTGCATCAAATGAATCATCATGGAACACCTGTGTTTGAAAAAGTTATAATTTTTAAATCAATACAACACATAAATACATCCCCCTCTATATATTCTTCATTTACATAAGTTATTAACACATTTTTATTCATATTCTCAATATTTACAATAGTTCCTTGTAAATATATTATCATGGAGATCAATCATTTTAATGTTGTTAATGAAATGAAATATCCATTTTCACTTAAATAGAGACTGAATTAGGGTCAATATGTGATCTCAGAAATTCCTACATATAAACTAGAAGTAATTGACTAGATTTTTTGGGGGAATGTGAATGTTTTCTATTGATTTAGTAAGGATTTTTATATATTTTTTCATTAATTTTATATGATTTTTTGATTACATTTCCTCTATATTTTGATGATATCTAATTCAAAATGTTTTGTATTTGTGTGATTATTTTCACATTAGATAGATAATAGATTTATCTAAACATCACTAGTTTAATTGTATGTCTGAAAATTCATTTATGTTAATCTAAAAAACTCAATAAAAAAGCTTCTTTATTTTTAGAAACTATAAAGTCTGTAGTTTAAAAAGTTAATGTATTTAATTTATTTCAAGTTTTACAGTTATAAAATTCTATTGAATATTAATTTTATAGAAATATAATATGTTTATATATTTTTTATTTTTTACAACATTGTATTAGAAGTTCGTTCTAATGGTATTTAAATTATATGATGTTATGCAATGTAGTTTCATTGCTGTGAGTTTTCAATAATGTTTTTTCCTTTTTATTTTATGATATGAGGATCTATAGAAATAACATTTATTCGATACATGATTAGTTAAAAATAAAATAATTTTTATATAGATAATTATTCTATACCAATGTCTTAATCTAATTTTAATGAATAATGATTAAATATTTTTAAACCTAATGGATGTCTGGGACAATAGGGTACCCTAACGGTTGATTGAAGTGATGAACACCAAGGTAATCCCCTTGAATGAAAACCATACATTAGAGAGGGAGATATACCAAGATATCAAAAATAACCAACACTTATTCCGAGATCCCAATTTGAGAAATAAAATATGCCGCAAAATTCACCTCCCTCCAAAATATTGGCCAATAATGTTAAATTACTCCGTCCAATTTATCTCAAATTATTGTTTGACTACCCTACATTTGTAATAGTAAAATGTATTTTTAAAAACCCAATTTCCAAGTTAGAGAAACTATTTTTGGAAAAAAAATTACAATACATTTTGTTTTTTCAAAAATCGTATATTTGAAACTATGAAAAATATGGTGTGGCAACCCTACTTTCGAAATAGCGGAAATTATGGTTTGATAACTGAACTTTCACAATAGTGAAATGTAAGGTTCGACAATCATATATTCGTAATAGTGAAAAGTGTTGTTCAAAAACACTAAGTTCGCAATAATACAATGTATGGTCCATTAAATTTGTTTTATGAACTCTAGGTTCCTTTGATGAATCCAATTCAACTGTTATGAAATTATTTTTCAGGAGCTATACTATTAGTAAACCATACTTATAGTGAACCCTAGTTTTGGTGAACCCTACATTTAGTGTACCCATATTTCCAATACCCATATTTTGTGTACCATAATTTAATGTACCCTGAAATTAGGTACCCAACTTTTTGTACCCTACTTTACTGCTGTCTCTTTTTACTATTATATTGAATGTTTGTTTTCTTCATATTAAAATGGATTGTATTAATAAATTTCCTTAATAAATAAATTCAATATAAATAAAAGTATTATGATCAAATATTTTTTATGATTTCACTTCATTTTGAAAGGGAAAAATTAATAAAATATTCATTGTTTATTTGTTATAAATTTGTAGGTTAGAAGTTTATTTAAATTCAGATATTTGAATTTACCTTCGGATTGTTCTACATGTTTTCTTAAACTGTTTTGAAAATGATTAAAATGGTTTTAATGGGTTTCAACCAGTGTCTTAAAATCATTCAATTTTTTTGTTATTATGTAGATATTATTTTAAGAGTAATTCAAAATATTTTAAATTATTTTATTTATGATTTATTCTGTATGAATAAAGAGGCAACAATGATATGCCTTTTATGTATATATTTATGAATTATCTTTAGTAAATTTATTTTTAATAGACAAAAGAATTATAGATTCTACAACTAATGAAATTTAACATATATATAGAAGAAAAATAGACACATGTGTTTGCATATATGATACTCTATTTTTAAAAGTGAAAGGGCTATGAACATTGAATATGTTCTGAATTTTCAATGTGCTGGGATAATTTGTTTCGTCACCAAGATGTCAATTAAGTGTCAAATTACATATCCTTCAACTATAATATACTTGAATAGATGTGTTAATCAAAATATCATGATTCAGTACCCGTGATTCATTGTTTATCTTATCTTGTGTTGTATCTGAGTCTATAAAAATCTATCCCATCTTTCAATTGAAAATTGTATTTTTTATTTTATTCATTTGCACAAAAATTAAATTTGTTTTACTATTTTTCACTGGGTTGTTACTCATAGATTATAATGTTAGGATCTATGGGTTATGACACGCAGTATATAAGGTCTAGACTATTCAGTTTGTGACTCCTAGTGTCTAATGTAAGTTAGTAAGGGTTTTGAATACCCTTACAAAAGTCAGTGTTGTGGTTATGCCACCCCTATTAAAGGATTATGTATTTTGGTTACGATTCCCCCGCAAAAATTCATTTTTATTGAACATGTATATATCTTCGATTGGATATGTATAAGATCAGAGTATGCACACATTTGAATGAACTAATATATTAAAACATTCTTACTTTATTTAATTTTTTCACTACTTATTAACCATAATAAATATCTTTTATATTTAATTTATGTAATAAATTTATTTGTTTAAATATTTTAATCTGGCAAATTCACATCCTCTAGACCATATTATATGACCATTATAAACCTAGTGATTATTTTCAAACAATTATGTTATTAATAATAGTTCATCTATAAGATTAATTATCTCGACACTAATCATTGATATCATAGGTTGTTCCTTCATGAATTTAGAAAATTCTTTTATAGATATTGTTATTATATTTAACTGTTCTAACCTATTCCTAAACCTCAAAATAAAAGGTAAATGATCTTAAAATATGATAGGAATGGACCAAAATGATTTTTTGACTCCTAAAAAATCACCTCATTTTTATGGAAATGATTTTTTCTATTGGAGATCAATAACGGAGGCGTACATAAACCAATTGAGCATTGATCACTGGTCTATCATGTGAAAATATTACCTACGTCCTGATGCTGACAAAAATAATCTTTCCAAAAATAATAATATTAGATATGATATATAATTTAATTCTGCTAATATATTTTCTTATTATTTTTAATAAGAAAAGTATTTCTAATAATTTTTCTTCTTCTAATGCATCTAATGAATTTTTTTAATATTCTACAATTCACTCACCTTGACAATGAAAAATTGATCAGAAAAAATCATGGAATGCTTTGTGATGAATACAAAGACTTAGATATGGATGAAGATGAAATTGTAAACCAAATGATACATAGATTTATAGGAATTGTGAATGTAATGAATTTACATGGAGAATATCTGGAAACCCCAATACATGTTTAACAATTCATGAAAGCCATTCCAAAGAAATTACATGAAAATAAGGATTCCATTTTATGAGACAAGAATATCAATGAATACATCCTGAATGAATTGATTTGATCACTACTATAATATGAAATAAAAATGAAGAACATAACAGATGAAGATATGAAGAAAAGAGTAGATTTTTTTTGTGAATATTGTATTTATTGACTCATATAATTATAATTTACTAGATTGGGAAAAAGATGATACAGATCATATTTTTAATGGAGGTTTCTATAAAATGAAAAGGAAATGTTTAAAGAACCAGTTTATAAGAAACTCACAAAAAGAAAAATAGAAGGGTGATAAAAAAGGTTGCATGAATTTCAATACATCAGTCGTAACATGTTATGTGTGCAGGAAGAAATGGAATATCAAATCATATTTCCTTAAACATATTAACAAATATAAATAAAAAATAAAGGGAAAAATTAATTGACCACTAGTTAGAGTTGTGGTGAAGAATCTAATTCATTCGAACAATCTAGAAAGGAAATGTATCTACTAACTTGTGTTTCCTGGAATCACTTTATAAGGTTTTTGATCCTAGTTATTATTTTATATATTCTAATTTGGTCTATGATTATGATAATCATAATATTATTTAAATACATGATGACATTGAAATATTAAGAAAAACTATTTTCAAAGATGTTGATTTATATAATATTCTTAAATAGAACAATTAGAAAATTGTTTCTAAAAATAAAATTCATTTACATAATAATGAAAAGAAGTAACACTTATTATAATTATCATTCAAATTTTTAGGATAATTTTAAATATATTCAATATTTTAATGAAAATTTTAAAAATTAATTTGAAGGTATTAAACAATTATTATCTTATTTTATTCAAGGTCATGATTAATACCATTTGATGAATTATTTGGTTAAAATTGATAACTATAATTAGGGTTCTCACTATGATAATAGAATAAAAAATATTTATAAAACTCATTCGCATAAGAGTATTACTGGTTTAATTGAACTATTACATGTTTTAAACATCATAATAATAGACATTATGAAATTCAATGTTCTCATAGAATAATAATATATATGGGATTTTAAAAAATGGTAATATTTATAATAGGGGATGTGCTCTGTCTTCATCACATATTTCCTCTATAGTTTTATGCCTTTTCTTTCTGTTCATTCATTACATTTATAAATTTATTCACAATTTATTTATAATTTTATATTACTGAATGATGATTATGGATGCACAATTATTTTTAAAGACAATTACAATGGAAAAGTTTATGGTTTTTCTGATGTTTGTATTTAAAATTCTACATTTATTTAATTTATTTATATATTGAATCCCTAAAAAATAATTTAATTATTATATCACAATTATGTGATGATGAAATAGATTTTAAATTTAAAAATGATAAATTTCATATTTTTTCATGACTATTCATTATCATTTTATTCAAATAAAAAAGATGATATTTATATAGTTGATGTTAATGAATTGACGGTTCAACATGAAATGTGTTTGATTGTTGTATAGTGTCACAACATCATTTGGCATGGACCTCTAGTTCATGGTTATTTCAAAATTTAAAATATGTTCTCAATACATGTTAATATATTTTAGAATCCTTCCTTGAAGAGATAAAAACTTTATTTTTTTGATGCATGCATGAAAGGGAACCAACACAAATTTCTTTTTGACACGAAAATTAGATAAGTACTAATAGACCTTTATCTTTAGTGCATCTTGATTTATTTGGAAACAATCCAATTTATAGCCTTAATGGAATGAAATATACCTGTGTAATAGTTAATGAATATAGTATATTTCCTTTGGAACACTCTTCTGCTCATAAAAGTATATTTAAATATATTTACTTGTTTCTTAAAATTTGTTAAAATTGAAAAAGGTTGTATGATTGTTTTTATTCATAGTGATAAAGGAGGTGACTTTCATAATTTATATTTTGAGAAATTTTGTAAAAGGAAGGGAAATTTTTGTAATTTGTTTTCTCCTAGAGCAGCACATAAAAATGGTATTGTAAAACAAAAAAATAGAACTCCTATTAAAATTTCTTAGAAAATGTCAAATGAATATAATTTTCCATGATATTTTTGTGTTTTGGGTGTTTTTGATAATTTTAATATTTAAAATATCATTCTAATAAGATCATTAATAATTAAAACTCCTTATGAATTATTTTAAAATAAAAATCATAATGTTGGTTATATTAGAGTTTTTTTGTAACATTTTTATTTTAAATTCAGTGTATAATCTAGATAAATTTGATATTAAGACTGATAAATGTGTTCTTCATTTTTATTCTAACTATAGTAAATCTTCTAGAGTTGAAAATAATATAACCATGATTATTTACCAATACATGCATGTTATGTTTGATGATAATAATGTTTGAATAAATTCGTATTCTAATGATATTGATAATGAGTTTATAGATTTTAATTTTAGTGATGAAAATCCTCAGGATAAGTATGAATCAATTGAGGGGAAAACTACTCCTTCTCAACTTGATCCATGATCATGGAAAATTATTAGTGATGACACATAGATAAATTATAACCCACATCCATATATTCCATTATCTACCAGGTTTTCCCTAAAATAAAACAATGAAGGTGAGAAAAAATAAGTCATGGGACCACTACATGAATCCTTCATATTATAAAAACCTAACAAACAAAACCTCATCTCTTATACCCCTATAATAATGACCATATTCCCATTCTTCATGTCAATAAATCATTGAATATTATAATACCATTTAAAATCTCCAACCAGGTATATGGAATGCCAGTATAAAAAATGAACCCCAATGTATCTCCTTGAGGGTCTCTTATTCGTAAAAATCAATTCCTTTTAAAAAATGGAAAACACAACTTCATATTAAGCAAGGAATGCCAACATAATTTTTATCATTTGAAACCTCATTACAAACACATCTCTTGAACCCAATTATTAAAATATTCCTTAAAATATGATTGTAAAACTACATTCAACTACTAATTCAATTCTCATCCACTTCTAGACAAATAGACCTTAAAAAGAAAAAAAGGGTCACATACACCCCTTTAAAAACATCCTTTTCAAATGAATAAAAACATTCCATAAAACCAACTTGATCCAAAAACCAATTTGAAATACAATAAATATATAAAAAAATTACTCTAAAATCCTTTACTATATTTTAAATGTCCAATCAGTTTTTGTAGAAAATATATGCCACACAAATACATTATATTCCAAATCATCATTTGACAACCATCAAAACCCCATTTTATTCTAAGTGTGAGAAAATATATAAAATAAACTATAATCCACTATGTGATTACCATATTATTATAAATAATTTAAATATGAATTTAAAACAACCATTAATTATATGGAAAGAATAAAAATAGATGTTGAATTGAAACACTACCTCTTTTATGAAGTAACTCATAGGAACACATTATACATGATTGAGAATACAAGACCATGAAATGAAACATAATCTAGAACTCCTCCACAACCAAACCCATTTACTAATATTACGCCAAAACTAATTTTTATCTACATACCATTAATATTTACGGTTTAAATGAATCCCATGTAGAACATAGAAAGAGAAAATAAGGAATGAAATATAGAGGAGATTAACTCATGAAATATTCTAGAAAAAATTGAGTTGATAATTACAATCTATATAAGATGAATGGAAGTAAATCCCATTCACAACATGAATCAAGATCAATGAAAAAGGGAGAGTGTGTGAGAAAAAATCTGTTTAACATGCATGAGGAACTAATAATTTCAACCCTTTTAAAATCTGGGTTTTTTAAATGGGATGGAAAAAATAGTTTTTGAAATCATGGGGGAATTGTGCTCTAATGACAAAGGTAAATTCCTGATAAATAATTGTCAAGTCTTTTTAATATTCTTTATTTATATATTATATATTATATTCATTAAAATAGTTGTTGATAATTTTATAGTCAAAATGAACAGTTCATTATTTAAAATAGTATTTTAACGTATTGTTTGATTTAATCAAGATTTCAAAATAATGTAATTTTAATTTGAAAAAATGAACTTCATTTTTCAAATATTCATATCAAATTATCTTAATATAAATTCAGAAATAATTTTTGAATAAAAATATTTATCAAAAAATAAAAATTGTTATTATTATAGATAATTTTATTTTATTTTTATGTATTAACAATGTCAAATTATATTTTTATTAATTTTAAAATATATTTAGTTCATTATGAAAGAAAAGAATCAAGCTATGGTTTTTTAAATGAACGTTAAATTTTAATGTTTTATAAAATCATTTTATACATGAAAAAAAATTCTGAAAACCCATTTTTGTCATTTTTTACTATTTAATTTAAATTTAAATTTTCCCACATATATGAATTGTATCATGAATATTGTATTCAATATTTGTAACAATTGGATCACAATTCAGGAAAACATATCCTTATATTTTTTCAATAACAAAATAATCCTTATTAATTTTTGTTATAATGATAATGTGATAATTTGTTTATTAAAGAAAATAATGAAATGATAAGGACTATAAGATGACCCCAAAACTTGCCTATATATTTTTGGATGATTATATTTCATCCATTTTCATCCAAATTATGAATATGATTGTTTTTTGGCTTCTAGATTCTATTTTAACCTTTTTATATAATATTTTCAATATGTTATTAAATAAATGATATATTTAGTTAAAAAAAACTTTTCGAAATATAAATGGTTTTTATATATCATGGAAATTCAGTATTAGTTTTTAATGACTAAATAATTACCATAAATGTTTACAGAAAGGTGATAAATTAAGAATTAATTTAATGGAATAATAATATAAAATGATATTAATAATAGTTAAGGAAATTTTATTTTAGATAATTAATGGGATCCATTAATTTTGTCATTGCATATTATATATTGGGGTTTCAATAAATTGTTTTTTTAATTTTATATTTGGTTTTGATATACTAATTTAAATGTAATAAATTGTTTCAAAAAATTTCATAATTGATAACGTAAAATAAATATTATTTTATTAAATGATATAATTTTTATAAAAAACATTATATACATCCTTGTGTTTAGGATATGATTTATAGTATCATTCATGGTCTATTTATGAGTCTTTCTTATATTTATTGTAATTATCTTGATCCTAAAACAGTAAAAATAATCAACGATATGTATGAAAAAGATGAATGAGGATATTAAAAAAATATCTTTATTCAAATATCATGTAAATTATTCCAAAAATTGTTTTATCTGAGTATTTAGGCACATAATAATATTATATTATAATATTATCAACTTGGATCCATTATTACATCAAAATTATTTTTTATTAAAAAAATATTTTAAGAAATTCCATGACCACTCTTCCCATCATTGATAATGAGGAACCACTTCCTCTCATTTATACAGACTAAAATATCCCTTTGAATCATGAAATAACTAACTAAATCCCTTCCTAGCATCCCTATTCACATCAAAATGGATATTTTTGTTCCATAAAACTATCCTAGATAAGGTTTTGGTTTTAATTATAAGTGATTTTTCAAAAAAGATGTATCCTTATAAACAATGTGTTTATTTATTCCATAATCCACCTACATTATATATTCCTTATCCACGGTGAAACAATAACACATATAATATCCAAAAATCAAGGTGTTTTTATGTCAATCACACAACCTAAATCCATAACGTTTACCATCAAATGTGAAACAAAATCATCATTTGGCTATATGGTGGACTATTACCTCATCAACCGACGTAATTGAGTAAAAAATATGTTTTTATTTTATTTTCATTTTATCCAATTTATGGTTCATTGGTAACCAATGAGATACAAAAAAAATGATATCCAATTAAATATTTTAAATTCGAAAAACACATACAAAACACAAAACATGTGAATTTCATGATCCAAAATCACTCAGGTCAACTGAAGTGTAATCACATGTAACCATAATTAGGAATCAAACTTTTGTCATCCACATCTTATCACCACCGTCAAGTTATAAATCCAAATACCACACAAGATACCCTATCCATTCAGAGTCCATAATGTCCACCATAAAACATCATCACCAAGCCATAAACATCCCCCACTGAAACAGAAACAACAAATCCACTAATAATGATTGATGTGAAAATATTAAACACATACACCATCAATATGACAGTTTCATGAAAAAATCAACAGCCACCATCACAAAAAAACATGAAAAACCATAACTCGAAAAATATATCAGAACCATGGAGTCGATGTTTTTCAGGTCTAAGAGCCACCATCAAAAAAGAGAAAGAAAAAAAATTATTTTCCCCATATTAGAAAATTGACTCAGGACGTGCTAGGAGTACTGATTTCCACCAAACCCCACATCCCAGAACAACTTTATATCCACCACTTTAGATCCATATGGGATATTAGCATAGGGATTATATGTCATGGAATGTATATTATCAGACAAATTCTCTGAATTTAGAATAAATTGATAAAACGGCTACCATAATAAAAAATAAGAGAGATCCAACTCCAGAGATGAAAAAAATCATTGACCACTGAGCCCCATGTCCTAAACCCACTTTTATTCCATCACTCAATATCTGACATGGAGAGGAACAATAGAAAGTGAGGTTATATATGGGTTGTAGAAGTAAAGGGATTCAATAATGAAAAACCTTTATTTGACCTATCCAATCCAACCTGTGAGACAATCAACATGAAAAAAACAAAATTCTTAAAATGGATGAAGACCCCATCCAAGGAGCACTAGCGATAATACAAGACTATATAGAGGTATACCAGACTCATGCGGAGTCAAGATAATGGATAAATGTGAATTGGGTATATAGAGAAAGGTTGGAAGGGGGAAGGAACCATAGAGATCTCAAAATCACCCCCTCTAGATCACTGTTAAGGATAGACCTAGAGTAATAGGGAGATTATACATACAACACCCAGTGGACCCTCTATCTTTTCACAAATTAACATTATATCATTGGCATTATTTTAATGTCTTTAATCTGAGCTAATGTAATTTTTTTCAATCACCATATCTCAAGGTTGGGTATAATGATTCAATTAATATATATAAATAAACAATTTTTATAAAAAATATATTTTTATGAAAATATAACATATCATTAATTTTTTAGAATTTTATTCATTAAAAATGAAAAAGTCATTTATGGTTACATGTGGACTACAACCTCCACGAAATGATGTGATTCATTTTCTGTCACCAAATCATATGGATGATATATATTTATTTTTATATTAATAATTTGAAACTTAGTATATATGAACCATTATATAATGGAAAACCCATACTAATTTACTTTATATAATTATCATTCAGAAATAGAAACATAACACATGCGTATGAATGACCTACTATCTACATGATTAAAAATCAATTCATTTTTCATAAACATATTACATGATTATTTTAAATTTATAAATAGTTTATAAAAATATAATTAATTTGTTTTTATTATTCCGTAGGTGATGTAATAATTACCTCTTTGACTATTTTCTACCTAACAAAGTAATTTTAGTCTTATGATCTAAATATCATCAAAACATCGAACATAATCTTATATGATTATGAAATTGTATACTTCATGTTAATAAGTGAAATAAAGGTTACAGTATATTTGAAAAATTATCTTAGAATGTTATATAATTTACATGATTTCATTATTTTGAATGTTAAATATCATGTGTGGTGAGTCAGAGTCAAGGAAAAGGCCATTTTAACGTAAAACCTCATTTTAAATGTTATTATGGTTCATTTCCATGAAATAACTCTTTAATGTCCATAGTTTTAAAATTATTTATTGAATTCATTTATGTGGACATAAAAACATTAAAGGTAATTTTATGATAATTTATTTAATTTTTTTTTAAGGAATCTTTTAATTGAAATTTTGGATTTCTTTATAAATGTCCAAATGAATTCTCTATTTTAATGTATACAAACAAAAACTTTTCATTCCATAATAAACATTGATTGAATTTTTCATTAAGATATATGATTTTAAGTGTTCTTTAATAAAAAATGTCTTCAACTTTTTTTCTAGTATTTTGGTATTGAAAATGGGTTTTTATGAAAAAATGGTGTTTTGAAATTTGAAATTAGTTTTCACACATGTTTCAAATAATTTTTTAACGGTTTTAATCAATATATATTTATTGTATAATTTTTAATAATTTTTGTGGCACATTTTAGATCACTAATGAGCCCAATATATATAATAATAAGGCTTTCACACTATTATAGATCACATTAGAGCATGAAATTGCTTGTATGATGGAAAAACATAGATAATTCCTTAATGAACTGAGTAATTAATAAGTTATCTGGATAATAATATTAGAATTTGGCCTTATGGTTTTTCCGATTTAAAGGGTTTTTATGGGTTATATATTATTGATGTCCCAAGGAACCTACATTAATTATCTATGCATTATAATTAGTTTTCAAGGAACTCGTTTTATTTTAAATGTTACGATTATTATTTTTTAAAACAAATACTGATTCTCTTTTCGGATAAAAAGAATGTTTTTATGAAATGGATTTTTATGTGTATTCAGGTTTATCAATGGAATAATACATTTACTATTTTTATATCCTATATTTTTATTTTTTTTTGTCATCAACAATTTTGAAACAAATTCACAAGGATTTATGGATGAGTATGGAAACGGATTAGGTCGAGATCAAATTCTTGAAGACATTCCCTAAAAAAATATTTTTAAAATTTTATTTTGGTATGAAAATTATTTACTGAGTAGAATTTTTCACATTATAATATAGGGGATTTTTATATAATAGTTATTCATTAACTCTATAAAATTTGAACAATAATATATACTTGTAAATGAAGGTATGTGAATTCTAATTTAAAATAACATTTATATGTAATGTTTAAGGGTAGATCATTATAGTCGGTATCAAATAAAAGGATTTGATAACTTTTGGGGTTACGATAATAATTATAGTATAAAAATATTATACTTTTCCTAATGGTTATGTTGAAATGTTATAGAAAATGATGTTTCCATGTTGTGTCATCTAAAATATGTTTGTTCAAAATGTTTTTCTGTAGATAAATATGTTGAATGATATAAAAAATAACCAAGATGATTATATCCATCTTAATTGTCAACCTGTATTGTTTAGAATTAGAACTGAGTTGTTTATTTCTATGATGAATCTGTTGACATAAGATATAAATGGTGGTTAATTCAATTCTAGAGAACATCCAGATATATAATGGAAAAACATGATGACAGCTGAGGACTTATTGAAACTACAACCTCTATCATTAGGTGGATTATCAGATCCATTAGTGGTTAAAGGATTGATCAATTATGTGGAGAATATATTATAATTCATTGGGTTTTTGTAATTTCAACATGAAACACATTCAATTAATCATTTTGAATCTGGAACTAACCAAAGGTGGTATTATTTGAAAAATACCAAAGTGGAATTTAATATTTATTCCATAAAATGCGATACATTTATAAAAATATTATTTTCAAAATATCTCGCTATAGTTTTTAAAATAATGGATAATGAAATAATTTGGGTAAATATAGAAAAATGAGAAATATTTTATTTCTATATATAAAGAAATCATTTCCATATTTTCAATTTATGTACCAGATATTATCCAGGACATTAATAAGTGGAATAATATGTTTTACTCGGTCTTGAGACCATGATATTGAGGGGAATTATATCCCTATTAATTAAAAATTTATGCAAAAATATTTTGATATACCAATAAAGAATAAATGGTGTTTTTTGACGATCATAAAATCCATGAAAACAATTATAAAAAAGAAGGGATTGTCGGAAATGAGGAAGAATTCATCAAATAAACATAATGGTAATAAAATAATGTTCTCTTATTTTAATAATTGTGGTAAAAATAATCATGGGAAATGTTTGTAAAATTATTGAAAGTCTTACCAGTGTTGTATGTTTGGTCATATCGATCGTTACTTCAATAAAAAGGGTCTTTACTAATAAAGTAATGGGGTAACTGATACAATCTATCAATGTGTTTTTATTGAAATGAGTTAGGTTATTATTATAACATCTATCTGAAGTGAATTTATTGTGATGGAAATTATTATGATTAAAATAATAAAGTTGTTGAAAAATCATTTGATACTAATACAGTTGATGAAATGTTATCTATTGATATGGTGATAGGTTTGATACAAGTCTACTTGAATTATTCCTATACCCTATTTGATTTTGGGTCTTAAAATTCATTTATATTTATGGATTTGATAATAATATTTGGAAAATCACATCATTAAATTATAATATAAGTTTTAAAGAAATATACAATTGAATTATTAAGGAAACTACGATTTAAATGAATTTTTCTATTTTTTAAATGGAATGGATTTTCATGAAAATATTTCTAAACAACACATTGTAGATTTTGATATTATTTTTTATATATTTTGTCTCTAAATGTTTCATTATAAGATAGATTTCAGAGTTAATAATGTTTCATTCAATGATTTCATAACCTTGATAACCTATAAAAAAGATAAGAAATTGATTAGAGATAAAATTGAATGCTACTTAACACATGTTTTTAAAAATAATGTTACACTAAAAATTAGTGATATCCCTATAGTAAATGAATATATTGTGTTATTCCTTATGATTTACCCATTTATGCTTCATACGAATTATTTTATTGATTAGCTATAGAGATCATAAATTTTTTTAATGATTTATCAATGGTTGGGGTACCATTAGTTAAAGTTGAAAGAGGAAGATATCTTGATAATTTTGTTTTAGAATAGATATGGACATTATTACTATGTTCTTATTCCCTTTTGGGTTTTTATAGAACAAACTATATGTATATATATTCTAAATACAATCAAGAATTAATATTTAGAAGGATTGTTTTTGTGTTAATGGATGATATATTGGTATATTCTAAATAATAAAAGGGAAATTAATGAAACATATGTATTATTTTCGAATCCATAAAATAAATGATGTATTATGGAAAATTTAGTAAGTTTGGATTTTTGTAGTACCAATTTTTCTTTTAATGGTATTATTGTTTCTGAACAAGAAATTTCTATTTAACCTGCTAAAACTAATATGTTTGAAGAGTAACCAAGACCTATGAATGTCATCTATATTCATTTTTTTTATTTCATTAATTTTTAATACTAGAATTAAGTCAATAACATTTATTTGTTTTATGTACCACTATCTAGGATAACATGAAAATGAGTAATAATAATCTGAAAAAATGTTTGTGATGTTTGTTTTCTAGAACTAAAATGGACAACAACGACTGCTCTAGTTTTTTTTATTTTACCTCATGAAATGGCATTTTTCATCTATAGTTATGATTATTTTAAGATAATTGGTTGTATCATGATGCATAAGGATCAGGTAAATTATTATACTTCCCATCAACTAAAACCACATGAGTTAAATTATTTTAAACATGATCTAGATTTAATTGTTGAGGTTTTTGATTTTGAAAGAAAATGAATCACATACATAGACGCAAGTGTTAATTATATACTGATCTGATAATTTTTTATATATATTTTCTCAAAACGAGTGGAACCCAAGGCATAAAAGATAGTGGGAACATATTAAGGATTATGACTACAAGATTCATTTTCATTTCAGAAAACAAAAATCATAGATGAAGCATTGAGTGGAAAAAATAATACTCTACTAACAATGATAATTTTGGAAAATGACCCTTCAGTTGATAATCAAATGTATTTTGATATTCTAGTTGTTGATATAGGAAATTATTGTATATTATTTATGTTAGTACAATCATATCTAAAAAAATATTGTGAAATATAAGAAGAAAGACTATGAATTATAGAAAAGTAGAGAATCATTTTATGAAGGGTAAGTTTCCAAAATTTATTTATTAACATGTTTTTAATATTTGGGAAGAGGCTATTTATTCCATATGATACCATGTTGAAGAGATAATTTTTGTTTTAAGAACATAATTCACCATTTTTCATTCATCATGTAAGCACTAAGATGTATGGAGATCATGGTAGTGTTACTTATGTGATGGAACAATATGATATATTTCTGAATTCACCATAAAAGTATGTATTTTCAATAGGTTAAAGAAGAAAATCCATTATTGAATTTTATACATTAGCCTTCTCCACTAAAGGAGCTAAAATTGGAATAAATAACCATTAATTTCATAGTGGGATCTGAAATAAAATCATGTGCTAATAATGTGATGTGGGTAATTTTTAATAAATTAACTAAATTTATACATTTTTTTCATTCGAGTTACTATTTTATTGGTTCAACTATATAGATTCTGTATTAATATTATTTTTGGGTAACTTGGTGTTCCTCTTTCCATAATATTAAATTGTGATCCCAGATTTACATCTTTTTTTATGAAAGTTCATTACTATACACCGGGTACTGAATTAAATTTCATTAGAAGTTCTCATCATCAGTCTGTTGGATAGTATGAATGAATTATTCAAAATTAGGAAGAAAATCATTGTTTTTACTCTACGTATTACTAGGTTTTTTTAGATCAAAAACATTATTTTGTTGATTTATCTTATAATAACAACTTTCATTCTATTATATATATGGAAACATTTAATGAATTATATGGAATCAGATGTTATAACCCATATTTTACTGATTAATTTGGTGAAATAATGTTGATGGTGACAGAGTTCATAGATGAAATAGTTACGATGGTTACAAAGGGGAAGTCATGTCCATAGTTCATTGAACTTGATTAAATCTAGGATATAATTGTATGCATTTCTTATCGAGTGGACTTTCCTTTGAGTTTATCCTATGTAGAAACTATTTTTAGGTTTAGATGTTAACAAATTATTTTCTTGATTCATATCAATTTTTGAGCCATACAGATGATCAGTTACAATATTAACTATATTAGAGGAGAAACCTTTGCAGAATAATGACCATAGGGAGAAAATTTTGTAAAATAATGTAATTAAACAAGTTAAGGTTTTTTTTAAAAACCATATGGTCAAAAAATAAATAAGGTAATCTAAAAATGCAATGATGGAATGATATCCCCACTTGTTAAATAAGTGAAAAAATTATACGGATTAAATTTTAAAAAAGGTAAAATAATGTAATAACCAATTTATAGACAGTATAAATCATTTTATTCTATTATTAACATTCATTTGTTAGATATTATGGAGCTATATTTATTATAATAATATTTGAAAATATTACAATCAATCAAAAAAATATTTATTTTCAGTTGGATGTTAGTGCACAATATAGTTTTATCATGATTTATAAATTTTTTTTAAATTATATAAGAGAAATTAAACTTTTTAAATCAACATGTCAAAAATATCATAGGATTGCATTTTTATAATTTTTTCAAAAAACTGATTTTTCAACTAAGAAAAATAATGATTAATATTGAAAACCAATTTTCATTTAATCTATTTACAAAGTGAAATAATTTTTTTGATGATTTTTAAAATAAATTTAATGTTTTAAATTAAATAATATAAATATGGTCTTTTAAATGAACTTTTTGACTATAATTTACTAGAAAAATAATTATTATTAAAAAATGAATTCTTTTAAAATTCATTTATCATCGCATTACTAATTTTTTTTCAATGGAATTCTTCTAATTCTGTGAATTTATTTTTTGAAAATGCCTTATATATTTATAATTTTTTGTCATTAATTTTTTGAATCATTTCCTTCTGTTTTTTTTTCAATTTGAATAGTACACTAGTAATTTTTTTCAAGGTAAATGGAACATAAGGTAATTAAAGTAAAAAAATAAAATTGAATGGACAATATCATCACCATAAAATTTGGATAAATTTTATTGTATTAATATATTTTTCCATATTCATATATTGTTTGTAATCACAACCCATAATATTTGTATTTAATTATGAAAATTATAATTTTTTATGTAATCTCAAAAATATAATGGTGTTACATGTTATAAATATATTAATTTTAACATGTAAATAACCAATGTATATTCTTTGTATAAATTTTTTTTAAATACAAATTATTTATATTTATCAACAAAATTTTTTTTATGAAATTAATGGTTAAATAATATTCATAAACAAACATATCATAGTAATAATCCAATTAATTAAAAAATAAAATAAATGATATTAAAAATATTATAACAAATATAGATTAAGAAAATTAATGTGATCTGATAATTTATAGATTAATATATCAAGATATATATCTATAGTATATATATTTTTTTTAAATTATTTCTTTTCTTGTGGTATGAAATTCAATGTAATTAATAGTTCATAAAAATAACAGTAATGAGGTATTATAATACATAATATTTAATTAAATTATATATAATATAAATAAATATTATATTCGGCCGAGAGATTCAGATATGGTTTATAATGTCAATCATGGACTCTTTGTGGGATATTTTTTCATTTATAGTTACTATCATCACCATTAAAAGGTAAGAAATCATGTTGTCTTGGTAAGTGTCAAAAAGATTAATAGGGAGATAAAATGAAATGATATGGGTAGAAATATGATCTAAACCTGAAAAAAATTATTCTACAAGATCTTTAAGACTAATATAATTCTTATTTTCTAATATTAAAAATTTTGATCCATTTTTTGAATCAAAATTAATTTATATTTATTTTCTATTTTAAAAAATTCCAAGAGTGATCATACCCTATATTATAAAAGTGATCCATTTGTTTTGATTTAATCATAATTAGAAATGACTTTTTATTATTATATTATCTTCCCAAATCCCTTCCCAAAATACTTAATCCCATCGTAGTGGCCTTTTGTATCATAAAACCATCCTATCGATGTTATTTGAGTTAACATTAAGACATTTTCAAAAGAAAAAGTATCATTATTAAGTGAGTGTTTTTGTTTGATTTCTTATTCCACCATAAAATATTCATGAACCATGAATGAATAATAAAAAAGTTTATAAAATATAATTATCTATTTTAATGATAATTTAGAAAACTATATCCATATTATCTTCCATAAAATGGAAACAAAACTGTCATTCATGTGTACGACAGATTACCAACTCGTGTATCGATGTACTTCATTTTCCATAACCATCTCTCATGGATGGGTATAATGATGGAATTATTGTATATAATTTAAATTTATTATGTATTAACCATTTTTATAAGATAATATATAATTTAATTTCTTACCAATCTATTCACTAAAAAATGATTACACTGTTCTTGCATACGTGTGGACTATATCCTAGACAAAGCATTGTGATTTGTTTTCCATAATCACATGACATGGATAATCTATATATATTTTATTAAAATAATAATTATATATTAATGAAATAATTTTTATCATATAAATAAAAAATAATACTTATCATCCTTTTATAATGATCATGGAAACGTATAAATGTTACTCGTGCGTATATACGTCCTATTGTCTTCTTGATTTTAAGAAAATTAATTTTCCTAAAAATAATTCATTATTGGATTTAAATTTATATTTATTGTATATCAATAATATTAAATTTAAGATAATTATTTTTTTAGTAATATAATAGTTAAATTTGTGACCATTTTCATCATACCAAAGTCATTTTGGACTTATGAAATTAATATTTTTAAAACATCCAACATAAACATAATTGATTAAGTAAATGTATATGAAATTGTAATACTTTAAACACTCGGAATAATAAACAAAATACATTTTCTCAAGTATATAATTAATCCACATTTTTTCACTATTTTAGTTTGTAAAGAACGAATAATATGATTCAAACATGATGAAAGGGGCACTTTAACTTAAACCCATTTTTCAAATGTTATAGTATCTCATTTTAAAATTCATTTCATTCCATGTTGAGGTTTTTAAAATTATTTAATTCATTTATTTCTATACACAAAATAAAATATTGATGGAAATTTTATCCATCTTTCTTATAATGTTTTTGAAAAAACTTATTCTATTTATGAAATTTTTGACATTCATTAAAATAAGATAAAAGGAATTTTCTATTTAAACACATACGGTGACAAAAAAAATTTATACCCTCCATAAGCACTATTTTATGTTTGGATTCCCATAAGGGAATTAATTTTCTATTTAAATAAAAGATATATTTCTTTTAGTACCTTCATTGTAAATGGGTTTTATGATAAAAATGTATTTTGATATCTTAAATTTGTTTTTTTATAGGGGTATACAGATGTTTTTCAAGGGTGTTACTCATTATATAATCCTTCAAAATTAATTATGATGGTTTGAGACCAATCTGAGATCATGGGTGATAATATTATAGCTTATACAATGGGACGAGAAACATCAAAAAAACATCGGTGAACCTAATATATATTATATGATTGGTGTGACATGATAGTGCCCTGATGCATTAGGTAACTCTCTTTTTTTTCACCGATGAATTATAATGGAACTTGATTGTATGAATATTCATATTTTAATTGGTTTTTAAGGCCTATAAGATGGTGATTTCCAAATGAAACTACATTCCAAAAAAAATTAATGAGTTTTCATGGAAACAATTTTATTTAACAAGGAATGATAATGATCTTTCTAAAGGAAGAAATGATTATTCATTAGTATAAAAGGTGTTTAAAAATGTATTTGATGGGTTTTTTGTTATTTTCACTCGAATTATATATTTCCTTTCTTGATACCCCTTACTGACCTATTTGTGATCATATCATTTTTTATAATTTTATCATATGGATCAGAGGATTAGTAAAGACACAGATGAGGTCATGATCAAATTTATAAAGTTATACATTGAAATAAGCATGTCACTTTTTAAAAAAATTGTTTGGTGAGAAAAATGGATACTGAGTAGATATTTCAACTTGGTAACATTTTGTATTATTATATCAGTTATGAAAAAAATCTATAAAACAATAATCCTAAAATATTACTGAAAATACTAGTAAGTGAAAGATAGTTTAAAATCATGTTCATATGTAATTATTATAGTCGGGTACATATACTTTTTTTTGACACCTGAAAAGAACCACACAACCACATTTTTTTGCTATATAGTTTACCAATACATGAACCTATTATCACTGAGAAGTATTTAGATCATGCCAAAATAACTGTTTTTGAAAAGGAATAAAATTAAACAATAGTGATTTTTTAATAATCAATCACATGTGCCTAACCTATCAAGATACCATGTTGGGTTATACATGAAATTTTAAATTTAGTTTATTCTATTTTTTATCATTTGTATGAATATATTATAGAATCTACCCCTACATCATAATCTTATGAATGAGGAGAACTCTTCTAAACATGTAATCTTTCATGCATTGGGAATGTAATATATTAATGGTTCATACTATGTGAAACCCGATCGACCAAATGTTCTAATGACCTCATTAATTCCTCTATAATTTTCAAAATTCTTTATGAGGTATCATAGGGACATGTTGGAAATTAAAACCTTTTATATCCTATAATAATGGAATGTATTAGGTTAATCTTAGATGACCACACACTTAGAAACCTTATACACCCTATCAAAGTTTCTAAATTATTGTGTGATATCTCCCATATGGGTCCTAGATCATGTAACATGTACCTGATACTTTGAAGAATCCCTATATAAGGGTGATATTTTTCTACCTTATTGATTTATTGAAATGTACTACACAACTAATGGGTTTTCATATAAGATTACTTTGATAAACCACCTACTTTTTGGATAAGAAACCACAACCTGTGCCTATAAATACATTAATTGCAACTTATTTGTAGATAAATATCATTCATATAATTCTAGGATATTGAATCCATTTGGAACCTCAAGAGAGATGTAATTGAAATATCATGAAGTTTAATAATTTTGGTAGGTGAATCATGGTATGTTTATTGTGGTTTGAGAACTACAATTTGAAAACAACATTAAGTGATGTTCCATAAGCATGATATATTAAGAACATTTCGTTATGCGTTTGATGGTCCCATACCTTCCCCCATGGAATCATATAGTTGGGAAGAAATGGGGTTTACGGAAATATTTGATCACATAATATGTTTAATGGGACCTCATGAGGATATGTAAACACTATGATATCCACATAGGTTTCACTAAATACCACTAAAATGGATTCCCTTAATAAAAGGAGGATCTCGGTTATCATTTTTCAATTGTACAACCATCATGGGACCAAAAGGATTGATCATGTTGAAAATGTGTGTCCTAATCTAGAAGAAAATGAAGTGGTATCTTCTAGATAAGTAATTTATTTCATCTCCATTCAGTGATTCGAGTGAAATAGGGCATTCGTCATAGAGTAAGCCTACAGTTTTTGTTGTAGTAATCTATACACTAACCATTGTGAACATCCCTCTCCCATCAGAAAGTTTGAAGATAAGGTGATGGGGTTCCCATTAGGGTATAGTATGTGATATGGTTCTAATTTGACCATATATAGTTTTTTTTGATGATATCATTAATAAAAATGATACCCACAATGGGAATCATAAATGCATATATTATAAACAAATTTAATTTAGTTTCGACGGGAAAAATACATGATTGTTTTCATGTTTTTGATGAAATAATTAATCGCAAGGCTGTGAAATCATAGTCGAATCATGCTCTTATCATCCAAAAAATTAATCCAATTTAGGGAACCACTACTGTTGTAATATAAAATCAATCATTCCCTCATTAATAATACCATATCAATTATTCATTAGAGAAACACATCATAAAATTCACATACACATAATCCCACCCAATTTTCCATTATTTATTATTTCATGATATTTGGGTATTAGTCACTTGTCATAAAATATAATGAAAATATCCTCACTATATTATGTTAACCTATATTGTATGATCCCATCATATAAACATAAACACATCCCTTTTCAATATATTGGAATTGATTGAAATTCTTTTGGGAAACATTGGACGCCTCTTAGAGGATCATTCCAAAAAAAATATTTTTTCTATATTCTCATGGTTTTATATTCCACCTATAATCATCAATGTCCCCATATCACTTGGTTATATTCTTTTGAGACTCGATATCTCTTTATCCAAATCTAAATTACATTTAAAATATACTCTTTAGTTTATAATCATAAAAAAAATCATCTCTCTCAAGTGTTCTATATTCTCTATTGGTTTTACCATTTTTTTTTGGTCCGTATCCCATTTGATATTAAGAAAAAAGATCCTTTTAAGTTTTTTTCTCACACAAGCCATTGTAAAGAATTTATCTCTTATACATTATATTCACATGTTGTTAAAATTCACTGGTTCGTTCTTTTCGACGTTAAATGTTATTCCATGTATAATAATTTATAATTTATGTAAATTGGTTCTGATTTCTTTTATAACGATGTATAGGTGTTCTATATTATGGGTAAAAACCTAACTCAACATTAATTCATCATCTCCCTGGACTGCAATAAAATCAATAGTCCCCAACTGTGTGGTTTTTATGTGATTAAACCGAAATAATAAAACATTAAAATATAATAAGAACAAAAACATATAACAATTGATGCATGAATATGTTAACATCTATCTATATCAATGATAAATCATTAGCATATGGAAAACCCAATATTATCTTGGGAATTTGAGATGGAATCACACATATTTCATAAATTTATAAGAGATTCCTAGAGTAGGAAATAATTCCCCCCTACATGGTGAAATAATCCCTTCTAGGTATCTTATTGATCAGTATTATTTCCTAAGAATGATTGGCTATAATCCATATTGAACACCATTCTTCATAACGAACGCCCAAAATTACTTCTATTATGATAGATATAGAACCCACTAGATTTTAATAGTTTTATATCAAACCAAATAGAATATTGATTACTCTAAATTTTGAACTTGGGGTGAATATTTTTTCACCATGATTGGCCTCTCACAATCAGGCATCGGGCCATTCAATTTCAGATGATACAAAAAAAGTGAATCCATTGTGAATCTGTTATTACACAAAATAACTTTTTTTCTCATATATATAGGAATTTTTTCAATGTTTATCATAAAGAAATATAATTAAATCAATTTGAATCTCTCATTAACAAAAAATAATATATTTTTTATATTAGAAAATGTTTTTTGTGTGTGTTTCAAACAAATAAATGTGAAGCACCATACTAAGATCTAAGACATGTTGAGAGGTGATGTGTGAATTCTGTTGAACCAATTTTTTTTATCATTTCCCCACATTGGTAGGAATTAATTAATCATATTTCATTCAAACAATCATCATCACCCAACATGTAACTATAAATTATAACCTAGAGAACAATAAATTTTACTTGGTTAACCATAATGATTTAGTCCAATAAGAAAACACAAAATAAGTGTTAGTCATGCAAAAATACACTATAGTTTAATAGATTTAATGTAATTAAAATGATTCTACATTGTTTCTATATTCTAGGATCTCTACCTTTGCAAAGAATTAAGGTATAGTTCACTTCCTCACACAAGTATCTTTCATCGACTACCCATTATTCACTATAATGGATAATGTATTTCATAGTTTAATGATTTAAAGGTAACAAAAATATATGAAAGAATGTTTATTGATATTTTAATAATTAATATTAATGAATGATTCTATAATTAATTATTCTGACACAATTTAGGTTGATTTCTAATTTCATACTCTAATCCCATGTTTTCTTCTCCAAATTAAATTTGTTCCCCCATGTACAGAACACTGGAGTCAACTACATCACATAGGATTGGATTTTCCTAGGTCCTTTACATTCCAGAATTATACTTATCCCAACTACATGGATTTACCCAATAGATACTTATGAATAAATTATCCCAAACCTACCACCAAAAAAATTCACATATTACTCTATCACTTTTCATCTTCTTGCTTATGACTTCAATTTAATCCTTCAGCCTAGTTATTTTCTCAAGTACATTTCATGATGGTGTTTTGTACATGATGGGAGAGAGTGTAATAAATATATTAATTTATGTTAAGAATAAATATGGTAATATATGGAATTTTATATTCAAAAACACCACCCACCACAAAACTCTATGCTTTGAGAAACATGGGGTGGTGTTTTCTTAGCTCCACCAGTGAAACAACCTTCTTTCTCATGGTTCCTAGAACTGAACATGAAAGACACATTCATGGGGCATGGAACATAAAATGTAACCCTTATCCACTAGAAAATATTAATTGTATGTGGATCCTAGGTCCCAGTTGGGAACTTCTTCCTATATTTCAATAGAATGATATTTTAAGACTCCTTAATCATATCTGTAGCCTTATTTTAAAACATTTAGAACCAAAAAATTTGAATACACACAAATAAAAACCATTAATAAACTATTTCTTGTGTCTAATATCTATTAAACATCCCCCCATGAATTTCCAAATCAAGGAACAACCGAAAATAGATTAACAATAAACACAAAATACCATAAACAAATTCTCATATCTTTTTTTTATAACATTTTCACGATTTTGGTTTGGTGAAAATATAATGTGAATTTTTAATATTCAAGTATAGGAAAATTCAACCAGATGGTGGAATAAAAAATCTTCCATAAATCTATATTTGTGTGAGAGCATTTTTGTTTATAAAATTAGATATGATGATATAATTACATGCCTCATTCCAAACCACATTTCAATACATATGTCGAAAATACTCATGTTTTTTTTGCTCAATTACCATGAACTATATTTCCCTATTAGATTAAAAATATAAATCATTGTTAATTTTAAACTCATTCACCACATATAAAAATTATCCAAAAGTGAAAAAGGAAGTTCAAATAATTAACACACAAATAGAGAAATATATACAATATTGATATGGGAAAACAAAAAACAGCCTCCATTTGAGGGATGTGGATGGACCTTGAGGTTCATAATATGCTTTTCCAAACGTTGGTGTTGACAAAAGAATAGTAATGTTCTTAAAAACATAGTCATTATTTTCATTATGTTTCAATTTGACCATTGTTTTTTTAATATTCATATAATATGGTGATGATTGAACATGAAGTGTTTGTAATTAGGGTACTGCACCAGATTCTCAGAGAGATCAATTACACACTTATTTTCACAAACTATCACCATTGTTTTTATCACTTATTCCATGATATCATATAACCATCTCTTCAACCATAGAAGTAGATTGTAACTCTTGATCACTAAAATATATTTTTCCCTTTATTATGACCAATGGCATGATTTCATATTACATACCCATCTAATTAATCAATTTTTTTCTGATAATGAATGAACTTTCATATATAGAATTATAGTCCACCAAATATTTATCCTAGTCCATAATAAAAAATTATAATATCACATGATGTTTTCTTGTATCATATGACCATAAAAAATTGACAATGAATAAGATATACCTCATGATTCATTGAATGATCACAAGATACCATTCCTTTTTATTACACTGTAATTCAGTTTCTAAACATGGTGAATATAATTTTGTATATTTTTTAGTTAAATATATCATGCATAAAATAATCCTTCTTTATATGTTGGGATACATAGATTCCCCATCATCATGCTTCCCAAGATCTGTTGCAACAACAATTTTAGTTCAAATTGGGTTTGAATCATGCATGTAGAACATATTATAATATTTATAGAATTAATTTTCTTCTAGATAATAGTGTATTATTTGTTTTTTATCACATATAGTCTTAAAATTATGTTACTGCACCAGTAAATATCCTTTTAAATTAAAATTTTTCATGCCTATAAAATTCATCGATAGATTTCTACTTTCTTCTACCAAAAATGATATAATTCACATACCCAAGAACCATACAATTATCTTACATCAATGGGTTTGCATAGATATTATTGTAAACCCTAGTAACTATAAATATCATATTCTTAATATATGAATCCATATAAGCATACCATGCTCATGGTGCCTGATTTAGACCCTAAAGTGTCTTCTTATAACTAAAAACCATTGTTTAATCATTTATATTATGAAATACCACTACATGATCATTGTAGCATTTTTATTCAAGGATTTCATTTCAGAATTCAGTTTTCAAAATCATTAGATGGATTTATTATCCTCTATGAATTTCTATAAGCTAAAAGAGAATGACGCACTCTAGTTGTGTTGTTGCTGAAAACATTTCTTCATCTTTAATACTTTCAAAAAACACAGAGCCTTCAAAAACTATATGCTCTTTTTTCATCATGAACATTCATTGATCATCAATTTTATTCATAAAGAACCAATTTTTCGATCACATTATGGTTATCAATTATTTCAATATGATCTGATATTTAGTTTATATCAATCTGATCAAGTTCCCCATTAATATCTTTAAACCATGTTTCATATTTTGTTTGTTCTTTATGTGAGGTTGGTTTCACTATTGATATATGTTCCACATGATCTATATTTAACATTCTCCTTCTCTATGTTAGTTTAGATATATGTCCAATTATGTTTGATGGATCTACCCCTATTTGCATACTACACCTCTATGGTGATGATATATATTCTTCTTTAAAAACACCATCTTCCTATACATCCTCGGATTCCTCATCATTAGAACCACTCTATTTAGCTTATAGGAGTGTGTCAAATTCATTGTTTTCCACTTCTTCACCACAATAATATATAAAAAAATTTCACTAGAGTTCTTTACATATCTTCCCTCAATAAAATTATAGTCATTTATCTCCACAATTTTTCTTGTACTGTTATTCTATAATCTATAATTCCTACTATTTGATAATTATCCTCTAAAATATCCATCTATAGAGATACAATTCATTCCTTAATTTCCATATTTTTTTACAAATTTTATTTTATAATGAATGTCTCTAAAATGATTAAATGAGTGATTAATTGCAAACCACATTTCGCATGTTGTCCTCTATTCCACATGGCTGAGAAATTATTGATCTTGAGGGTACACAACAGCTTATAATACATCATTTTAACAATGGTGTAAAATTCCACCTCCAAAAAGTAAATTTATTCCCATATTTTTTGTTTTCATATTTAATTAATCAAAAAATAAATCGTATTGTAGAGATCACATAAATGAAACCTATTTTTTTATTGAGATAGTTCACGGACTTAATATGGGTTTAAACCATAATGGAAATATTAGAATCTTTGGATGAATATATAAGCCAATAATAATTAATCTCCTTAAACTATGTCCAAGAGATTTTTGTTACCTGGGTAAATAATTCCTCAATTTTAAAATCCTCAAAATGAAAGGCAAACTTATCGCATGACTGGAATATACTACTCGATGTTAATTTTCCCTCTATTGAATCATCCAACAATGATTAGATCCAACTCTTTTTTTAAATTATATTTCCTCTCTTTTTGGTCCACCCTTAATGACCACCAAAACATTCTGGAAGTTTCCTCCTCTGTACCATTAATAGATAGAGTATGTTCAACCAGTTATTCATCTAAGCTCATAAGAAATTCAAATGATTTCCAAAACACCTCTTATTATTTACGTTCCTTGAAGTATCTATTGTACTTCATCTTCTTAGGATCCAATTTCATTACTGATCATGTCTATATTGGAATTGGAAAATAATAACAACTCCTCCTTTCCATACAAATTCCCTTGTAGATTATGGTACTCCCCTATCTATGTGATCTATCTCCCAGAACCTTCTAATCTAATTAATCCACATTATATTTACTCTCATATTCAATATCTTGTATCAGATCAACAAGTGGAAACTTTCAAAATGATTACCCAACTCTACAGCTTACACTTCCATATTAGGACATTTCATATTTCTATTCCCTGAGCACACCACCTATTAAAATGATTATCCAATTGTAATCTTGGGAGATGCCTCAATAACATTGGCATCCACTTCAATAACCGGATCAGATCATTCTATCTTAGGGTGGGTTTTATGTATTGTACCTACATCATTTTCCAACATAGAATGTATTTAATATTTCTCTCGTCACATCCCCAAATTGAGTGCCATTATCTAAATCAATACAAACACCTAGCCTCATGTTACACTCCTCTCAGAAAACTATTTATGCATCCCATGAATTTTTTCTTTCCTTTCATAAACATTTCATAGAAAATATATTTATAGTAATAAATTAAAATAATGAAATACATTCCTAATATATATATATATATAAATATATCAAACCATAAACATCAATGTAATCTAGATCAATTATATTATATGACCAGTTATTCTTTGTATGATATGGATTTTGTATAATTTTCCCCACATATAATTTTAGCAACATGTTTCCTCTTTCCACTTAAGGGTAACACAACTGATGCATAAGAGTACCAATATATTTTTAACATATGAACAACATAAAAAAAACTATCATATTATCTATTTTTGAACATCATTCAATTTATACAGAAAAACTCATTCATGTGAATCTATTTTGAATGTCATTTTTTTGATGAGTGTAATATTTAGTAAAAGAATATACAATAAAAAGATACTAAAACCGCTATGATAAGAAAACATCCATCTGTTATGATCTGTATTTTTCCATCACCATCCAGATAACCATTTATGTTTAAACATGGAAAAATAATCTGTAATCCCAAAAATAGTATGTCTATGTGATAGAAAAAAAATTTTATATGAGGAAACCCACAACTAGGGGTATATCACTCCATTTACTCACTATGGATCTCCATCACTAATCATTAATCATAGGAAAATATAAAAAAAATTAATATTACTAGGTTCAACTAATTAATTAAAACATAGATATATAATAACAAATAATAAAGTTAGATATACAACACAACAACGAATAAAAGCCCATCTAAAAATATATCATAATTAAAAGAAATAAATTTAAGAACTATTATAATATATAAAAAATATGTTTAAGTATATTGGGATCTATTTTGCCTATAAATGTTGCATGAAAACTAAAAAATATCAAAAAACTGTTACAAAAACTCCATCAATGGAAACTCAAATTTCAATTACTCATTTTTTATCCATGTACATGGAAACATTCATAGAGGAGTCTGAAAACAAACATTCTCCATTATAAAAAATCATAGTATATTCAGAAAAAGAAGAAAATGGTTCTCTGATAACATTTTATAACATCTTGAACCAACCCACATGGTTCGAGCTAAATAGTAACAAGAACAAATAACAACCTCTCTCTATGAAAGAGGCTACTGAAAATAAGTGAGGGTTTGAATGAAATAATTGGGGAGACTATAAGAAATATAATCACATCCTTGAACAAATTATATAATAAAAATTACAATATTTAATGTTACATGAAAAACATAATATTAATTATTTAAAAATGGAAAACAAGTATTATAATAAATAAATAATTGAGATCTGAAGGTGTAAACCCAAACAATAATACAAATGTTCTAGATAATTAAATAAATAAACTATTGTAACCATTAGAATCTGTCTAGGTTTGACATCCTCCTCCATACATCAGACCTCAACCATCATCAATAGATCTTTTTCTATTTCATGATTGAAATACATGATGTATCATTGTGCATCAATATTCTTAGGAAAGGTTTCAGTTATAAAATCCATTAAGGAACCCCATAATTATCCTTAACATGAGTTCAAATACATAAGAGTTTCAGTCATGATATGAAATAAATTATAACATTAATAAAATACCATATCTTTCATCCATAATCTATCCATGCTGCCATAAATAAAATATACTTACATTGGATTAATGATAAATTAAAAATATTTGTATTAATGAAATGTCCACAATAATATTGACCAATATTTCGTATTCTCATTAGTTTTATAGGTACTTTTACTGGAGGAAAGTCCATTATATGCCACTATACCATGTTTCTCTATCAGTTCAGGTCACAATTTCCAACATGATCCACAGTTTATGCAAGCGGTAGGTCACATAAACCATGTTACATACTCTTTTTTATTGTTCTGACTATTTATGATCGTTATGTCATCAGTTCTACCAAAAAATTCTATTATTCTCAAATCCTAACTTGGTTTGTTCATTATATGACATATTGTATCTTCACACACTCATTCCTCCAGCATTTCTGAGCCATGATAAGTCTACTAGTAACTTTTTTACAGTTAATATAATTACAAAAAAAATATATATATATATAATATCATAATGAAATAGTTATATCATATAAAAAACACATAATATATCATGAGTGTGAGAAAAACAAACATACTATAACATTTGATCAAAATCAACAAGGCCTAAATCTAATCCATGCACAACATAATATTTTGATAACTACCATAATCCCAAACTATACATCATAAGGATCTTTATAACACATTTTTTTCAAATCCAACATTAAGGCTCATCTAGGACGTTGATGACTAAGTCACAACACACACCCCTGGTGGAATACCATGTATATTAAGGATGTATAACTAGGATTCCAGTCCATCTCGGAATATATTGAAATAGAGAATGATGAAGATTCACTATTTAGTATGTGAATATAGAATCACATTCATTTTATTTTTTCCAATGACAAAGATTATGAATAATTTTAATGGATTTGATTCTATATCACTATATCTATTAATTATAAATTAATGGATAATGAATAATCATAGATTCTAACAGAAATCATTGGGTCCAGAAAATGATCATCAAACCATCATAAACTATCATTTAAAAATAAATCCCTGATAAAATTCATGAAATAAAATTTATCATGATGATTTATCAATAGTTGATTAGTCTAAAATATCATGTTCTTCAATGTTCAAACTATAATCAATATAGTTAGCATTGAGACGCTAGATCCTCCAATGATGTAAGAAAGTTTGTGAACATTTATCACCAAAATTACGTCCTTAGAAACCAATAAGTAACATCATCCAAGATAGACCAATAAAATCCCTGATCAAATACACTAGAAAAAATTTAAAATTCATCCTTTAAAGGGACATAACAAAATTCTTCACCATTTCCAAAAAAAGGCTTTAATAAAGGATGGTGAAAAAAAAGAAATATATAAATGAGTAATAGTGAAAATTGATTCTAAAAATGAAATTAAACAATATAAATTGATCAAAAACATCAATAGATTGATTTTATGGATTCAAGATAATCCATCAGAATGTGTGGAATTCAATGAATCAAAGGGATATCATGATTAGCAGGACTTTGAATTGAAATATTATTCCCCCTAATAATATTCTCATGCAATTTCCCCTTGATTCAAATGAGATCTAAGAATTCAATTTACTAATTTGGCAATTTCTATAAAAACCATGATATTGAATGTTCATAAACTAAATTGTGGTGCATGAAACGGTGTTATTGATGACATACATAAATTTTTAAGGGATACATTGTGTTCCAAAAACCATGGAATTTCATCCACCACTAGGGCTGGTTCACACAGCTTGTAAAAGTTGTTTTGCAAGATGTTTTAGATAGTGATCTATCAAAAAATTACCTATAACTCACCAATGATGGCCATTGTCCCCCATAAATCATAAAAAAGTTTAGAAACCAAAAAATGAGAATAATAGAGTCAATTATTTTCCTTAATGGAACTAAATTATTATGAACATTCATAGTAAAATTGGAAAAAATAGCTGAGTCCTGGAAGAGGGCAACCTGAAGGGGGAGGTAGAGGTGGAGTCACGTCGGATGAAGTGGAACACAGGGAGGTTGGGTGGTCATGTTGTCGAAGGAGGATTGAGGTTGGGTGGTCGTGTAGTCATAGGAGGATCGCAGTTGGGTGGGCATGTCAGAGGAGGAGGATTGAGGTTGGTTGGCCACGTTGTTGGAAGAGGATATCATGAAGTGTGTGGTAGCATCGGGTGAGGAGGTTCTACGACTTGCGGGGAGGATAAGTCGACATCAAGGTTGGAATCGTGAGGGTTGGTGGCGTAGCTCCACATGTAGCATAAGAACCATGGTGATATATTAGGCTATAGTTGTCACGACCCGTCCCCCAGTGCTCGTGTCGTGACTTCCTCTAACCCGCCTTTCATAGGCCTGGGGCTAGAGACTAGCACCAAATGTGTAATTCCCTAAATCAGGGAAGGAATTGCCATTATAACTGTAAACACACTCAACAGAGCACATAGCTCGATAAAAAACACTATGTAAAACAGTATACCAAGAGAGGGCTGAAAAGTAAAGGGGGCCAGAAATACAAGACCAACTGTAAGTACAAAAAACTGGAAATACAAGTACAACTGAAGAAAGGAAAAACATAAAATGGGTCATCATTCACGATTATTACATGAAGGGTAAGAACATATATCCTCCTCAAAACTCAATGTTTGTTCGTCTCCTCCGTGTACTGCCATGCTGTATAGTCCACCTCCGGGTACCGTTCGGTCTGGTTACTCTCAGCCTCGGACAGCGTTGTCTGTCGTCTGCATCCAACACAACGAGTTACGGGCATAGCCCGTGCATGGGTGAGTAAAACAATACTCAGTAGGGAACCCGAGACCCTCAAGGTATCACAAAATCTAAAAAGGATAAACCTCAAAGTATGAAATCAACACTTAAACCCACATAGGTATATGCCCATACATATACCTAGGTTATCAAGTAATCATTCTCAATCATGAGGAAAAAAAAAGTTACCGACTCATCAAACATAGGTATACAACTTTTGTAGAGAGTTGGTGATGATTAGATGTAGCTACTAAATCATCAATTCTATCGAACCCACGTACGATCCTGGTACAGAAATCAGATCTGTCGAACCCACACAGAATCCATGAATAGTAGTCAAAGCTGTCGAACCCACACAGGATCTAGGAAGAGTCATTAGTGCGGTTGAACCCACACAGGATCCAGGAACAGTAGTAAGAGTTGTCAAACCCACATAGGATCTAGGAACAGCCGTCAATGTTGTATATCCCACACAGGATCTAGGAACAATCGTCATAGTGCATCCATTCACATTGTTTCAACACAAGCAAGGTTGATTCTGGGAGGGTCCGCATCTCAAGCGAAGAGCTGATACATCAACTGCCACGAAGTCCCAGGAAGAAGTATCCCAATGGTCCACCACGTCATAAAGGTCTCAACGCAATAGACGGTGCATCAATCAGTCGTCGGTCTGTAAGTTAGTAGCCTTTTAGTCCTGGGGGCCCGGTTGGATTCGTGCACGATCCAACATGACTGTATCTCAACTATACCCCGAACTCCAGTGGGGTATACTCAAAGGGACTGTAATGCTTTAAAATTACCAGGGCCAATGACGGTTCATCAAACATATATCTAGTGCCAAACTTATGGACAAAAGAAAGTAAAGGTTCGGTAGTGGGCACGGGTCCGGTCCGACCCGATCGGACCGACCCAGCCCGACCCCGTCTGGGTGGACCCGGTCAAACCTGTTGCGTCTGGCCTAGACCATTGGGTAGGCCAGCCTATTAGGTTCGGCCTGGCCTATAGGGCCCAGAACAGCAGGCCTCGTGGGTGGTTCGGTCCGGAGGTCGCTTCGAGGGTGGTTTGGCCCGGAGCGCCATGAGGGCGCGGCTGGTTCGTCTAGGGTGCCGCGAGGGGTGCGACTCGGGAGGTTCGTCCTGGGAGGCCGGGAGGTCTGTGGTCGGTCGGGCTAGCCAGGAGATGTCGGGCAGGCCGGCGGGCTACTGGGAGGCAGCCTGGCAGGCCGAGAGGTGGCCGGCCAGGCCGGGAGGCGGCCAGGGGGTAGTCGAGCAATCCAGTGGGAGGTCGGGCAGGCCGACAGGCGGCCGAGGGGTGGTCGGGCAGACTAGCTGGTGACCGCGAAGGCCAGTGGGGCACGACCAGGTTGGTGGGGGGTCGACGAGCATCCGGGAGGCAGCTGTGCAGGCCAGTAGGCGGTCGGCTCTTGGCAGCGGATCGGCTCGGCGTGCAGTGCGGCCGGCGGGGGCTCGGCCGGGGTCGGTTCGGCCAGTGGCGGTGCGGGACACCGCAGGGGCGGCACGGGTCACAAAGGTCATGGGTAGCGCGGCCTTTTTCTTTGCCTCTTTTTTCACCTCGTCGTTTTCTAGCCATACAGAAGAACATCATAAAAGAATTTGACGGAGGGAGTCAGGCCATGTTATTTTGGCCCGCACCCTATGCGTTTAGGGTTATAGCAATTGGTTCACCAAGTTTGGAGACCAATGAACAACAACTCACCCGCAAAAGGAAGCATATTCTTCTATTTTGTTTTGAAAGAAAATATGAACACGGCACATAAATGAATACAAATCCTACCATGATCGTCGTTCGTCGATGGAGTCACGGGAAGAAGTCAGAGTTGTTGTCATTCATCACATCCCCCGCACACTTCCAATCCCGAGCTCGCACGTCGGTTGTGGAAGATGCTCCACGTCGGTAGGAGTCCGGGGAAGAGGATCGAAGGAGATACTTTTCCGTGCAATTCATTGCAAGAACATGTTCTTCTTTATTCGTTGTTATATGGTGTTCTTCGTTGGAAGACTCTTTTTCTCCCATGCTCTCCCCTCCCCAATATTCCACCCCACATTCCAAATAATAGATTATGCTTATCTATTTTTAATTTGATGGAAAAAGATTCAAAATTGAAGATTTAATTAACTTGGATCCCCTTAATTAATATATATGGTTGGTGATAAAACACTATTTTGTAGAATATTTTATTGGTAATAAATGAAATAATTTCCTCACATTGTGTTAAATATGTTTATTTATAAAATATTTGGGATTTGATCATTCATTTGAAAATTTGGTGAAAATTCTAGTTTTACCCTTAATAGTGTACTGTAGTATTGCGAGGATAAATATTTTTATATTTATTATTTGAATTTGACATTTTTAACAGTGTTTCTAACTGAATTTTCTACAACTTTCATTTAGGACACTAGAGCTAAAGAGTGCATTTGGATGGAGTAAATGGGCCATTAATCCAATGGTGGGCTGGACTCGGCAGAATGGACATGGGTTCTGTATTTGGATCATAGCTTCTAGATACGGGTTGTGATGGAGCCCAAATTTTGAGAAACGCTCGGCGACATGATTTGGAACAAATCATCCGTCTGGAAGGCCGGTCAATTCACACGTTTTGGAGGTCAAATTGGTCGTCAAAGTTGTAATAAAATATTTGGATGAGTTTTTCATTTAACACATAAAAAGTTATGTATCTCTAGCCCTCACAAACTCTATTTAAATGGGGTTTAAACTCTTTGAGAGGACTGGTCGAGGCTTTGGGAAGGTGTGTCCAAAAGGGTGTCTCTTGGGAGCCCCTTCTAATGCTTGGAAGAAGTAATCATTTGTGAAAACCTCTCTTCCAAAAAGGCTCTCCTCTCCCACCTCTTCTTTGTATTTATTTTCTTTCATGTTTGTTTCTTGAATTTTTCTTCAAATATTCTTCTGTGTTCATCCCTATTCTTATTCTCTTAATCTACTTAATTGGGTTGTAATCAAGAGTGGAGACAAGATTGGTTTCTACCCTTTCAATCTGTTGCTTATACAAAACGTCTCCACGATGACTACACCACACATGGAAGAGTAGTTCTTTTTAGTAATCGATCGACCTCTATCCTTCTTCATTCATTTATTTTGAATCAATGAGCTACTGTAATTCACATATTATGATATATTAATTGAGTTTTTAATTTAAATGAAACTAAGCAAGAAATTGAATAGTTAACACAAAACACGCGAGGTCGGAAATTGTGTGAACTGTGAGATTGCAACCTTAACCGGTAATTCAAAACCACACGGGATCAATTTGTAGAGTTCAAATATAATCCCTAAACTCAATTAATCCTCATTTCCAGAGTGGTTATGTGCCTTAATTTACCACTTACCATAATATAATTTTAGAACATCAATCAAAGCAGGGTGTTGCGATTGCATGTTCCGAAGTTAGCCTAAGGTTAAATTCACTTCAATCTTTGTGGAAAAGTTAATTCTCATAGGGTTCGGGATTTAACAAATTAAGCGATCATAATTAAGTGAATATTAATTTAAATTATAATGATTAATAAATTATTGAATAGGTAGAGTTAGATCTATTACGTATTTTAAATATTGTCTAAACAAACATCTTTTTGTTGTGTCATTTTAATCAAACTTCATTTCAATACTAAAAACAAAAAAAATACAATCTTTTTCCAGAAAACTTCTTATAGATTCAGAAACTATAAACAACCACCCTCATACTTTCAAGTAGTGTTTTTATTCTCTTTTATTTTATTTCTAGAATACCTCTAAAAATTGTTTTAATTCACTTCCTCTTTTGAGAGACAACCTTGGTCAACCACTCTGCTGTTCCTAAGTACCCCAAAATCACAATAATCATTTGAGGGCGCCCACGACAACACTCTACCAAATTGGTGTCGTTTACGATGAGGCAAGTAATTATTTCAACCAATTAGAGGTATTTATTTTCTTTTACATTTTTATTCTCTTCCTCTCTTCTTTCTTCCTTCTTTACCCAATCTGATTTTTCTTCTTCTTCTTTTATTTTCTTCTACTTCTTTTTGGACCATCAACTCAGACTTCTCAATTTTATTTTACTATGGTCCACTTTCTTTATTTTCATTTTTATTTGATTGTTGACATGAACTAATCCAAAACATCTCTTAGATCTTGACCCTGAGATTGAACATAGCCTTAGGGCTCGAATCAGACATTCTCAGTCTACGGGAAGTTTCAATATTCAACCAGTTGGTGAATTCCTCTCTTCTGGAAACATTGAAATTAAAAGCAATCCAAATTCAAACATAAAAGAGGAACCAATGTCTGGAAATAATGTAAATGAACTTAATAGAACCATTCGAGAATTGGATGCACCTGATATTAACTATCAACCAAATTGTATTGTATACCCAAATCTCGAATAGGACTTTGAATTGAAATCTGGATTAATTCACCTTCTTCCAAAGTTTCATGGATTATCTAGTGAGGATCCCAAAAAACACCTTAAGGAATTTAATGTGGTTTTCTCAACTTTAAAACCAAGAAATTTTTCTGAAGATCAAATTAAATTAATAGCACTCCCATTCTCACTTGATGGAGCTGCAAAAGATTGGATGTATTATTTGCAACCTGAAGATGTAACATGTTGGAATGATTTGAAACGTCTTTTCTTGAAAAGATTTTTTCCAGCATCAAGGACAACATCCATTCGAAAGGAGATATCGGGAATCAAGCATTCCCAAGGGGAGTCAATGTATGAGTACTCGGAGCGATTCGAGAAGTTGTGTGCAAGCTTCCCACATCACCAAATCAGTGAGAAATTACTCAGCCAGTACTTCTATGAAGGACTCACACCTATGGAGAGAAGCATGGTAGATGCTGCGGCTGGAGGAGCATTGGTGGACAAGACACCAGTAGAAGAACGTGCATTGATCGACAAGATGGCCCAAAACTCCCAACAATTTGGTGATAGAGGTACACCACATGTCAGGGGAGCACATTAGGTAAGTCCTTCTTCTCTTGAAAGTCATTTGATTGATACTAAGTTGGAAGATTTGACCACTATGGTGAGGAAAATTTCTTTGGAACAAAAGACATCTCTAACCCCTCCTTCAAGGCCTTGTGGCATTTGCACTGAGACAAGCCACCCAACTGACTGTTGCCCACAAATACAAGAGACAGAAGATTGTGCAGTAGTGTTCCCTGGGAGACCATTTCAGCAGCCACAACAACAACCATATCCCCAAAAGAAGTTTGATTCATTTTATCCAACATACAACCAAGGGTGGAAAGATCAACTGGACAAGAGGTATGTCTCTGGACAACAATAAAGTCCACCCTTTCAACCAAACTTCCAGCAGCCTCCGCCTTACCAGCAGGGTTTCCAACAACCCCAAATAAGATTTGAAGCTCAAACATCAACAAGTTAGCAACAAGGGAATCATCCCCCAAAGGTAGATTCTAATACTGATGATCTTTTGAAGCAAATTGTTCTTAATCAACAGAATGAGCTGAAGAGTCAAAGTTCGGAGCTAAGGGAGGTGAAGACTCAAATGAGCCAGATTGCCACCACCCTCCATGAACTTGTGAGTAAGAATTCTGGAAATCTACCTTCCCAACCCACTTCAAATCCAAAGGGGAATGTTAGTGCCATTACATTGAGAAGTGGGAAGCAAATGAACGATAGATCTGCACCTACCATTCCACCGGGATTCACCTCAACTTCAAAGAATCTGCATTCCATACCAAATGATGAGGAATCCAAGGAGAAAGATAAAGGTAAGAAAAATATTGATGATGTTCCTCCTAAACCCCTTCCTTTTCCAAACAGGGTTGTTCAAACCATGAATATGGCTGAAGAAGCAATGTAAAAGGTGGTTTTGGACACATTAAAGCATGTGGAGATCAACATTCCTCTACTTGAAGCCATTAAGCAAATCTCAAGGTATGCCAAATTCTTAAAAGAACTCTGCACCAATCGAAGAGGGCTCAAGGGAAATGAGAGGATCAACCTTGGAAGGAATGTCTCGGCACTCATTACACCAACTCTAGCAATGCCAACAAAGTGCAAGGATCCCAGGACATTAACCATCCCATGTACCATAGGGGGGTTTCACTTCTCTGATGCTCTTTGTGATTTAGGAGATTCAATAAATGTGATGCCTCATTTTGTATTCTCTTCCTTGCAGGTTGGTGAGTTGAAGCCAACAAGAGTAGTGGTGCAATTGGCGAATAGAGCTACGACATATCCATCAGGAGTTCTTGAGGATGTACTTGTCCGGGTAAGAGACATGATCTTTCCAGCAGATTTCTATGTTCTTAACATGGAGGATGATCAGGTAAGTTCTCATTCCCCCATTATCTTAGGTAGACCCTTCCTCAAAACTTCAAAAACTATCATAAATGTCAATGAGGGTACACTTTCCATGGAATTTGGGGATGAAGTTGAAATATTTAATGTTATGGATTCTATGAAGTACCCCTCAGAGGATCATTCTGCATTTGTTATCTCCCATTTTGAACCACCAAGTAAAAACACCATGGAATTTGATTGTTCTATTCTTAAGGAGATTATGAGTATTGGTTCAAGTTTGATGTCTAAAAGTACTTCCACACCCGTTTCTAAGGAACAAGACTCTCTAAGATTTGATTTTGAAATGGAATCATATTCTGATTTTATCATGTGAACTCTGATTATGACATGGATATAGAGTATGCTTATGGATTTGATGATTTATCCTCTGATTTTGATGATGTATATTCTGATACTGATGCTCTTTGTGCACATATTTTGGTTCCTTCAATGTCTCCATCCATACTACACCCTCCTTCATTAGAACTCAATCCATTGCCACCAAATCTGAAATACTCATACTTGTTGAGTGGTGAGAGATTACCTGTTATCATTGATAACAATATCCCTTTTGAACATGAAGAAAAGCTTTTGAATTTTTTGAGGGAGAACATCAGGGCGATTGGGTGGACCGTGGATGACATATCAGGTATTAGCCCCTCAATTTTCATGCATAGGATTATCTTGGAGGATGGGGCTAAACCGTTGAGACAACCACAAAGGAGACTCAATCCCACCCTCCTGAAAGTTGTTAAAAAAGATGTTGAGAAATTCCTCGAGGCAGGTATAATCTTTCCCATTTCAGATTCTCAGTGGGTAAGTCCTATTCAGGTTGTGCCTAAGAAAAGTGGTTTTACTGTTGTTAAAAATGAGAAAGATGAGTTAGTTCCAATGAGGGTACAAAACAGTTGGCGTGTGTGTATTGATTATAGGAAACTAAATAATTCCACTCGCAAGGACCATTTCCCCCTCCCATTTATTGATCAGATGCTTGAGAGACTAGCTGGGAAGACACACTATTGTTTCTCGGATGGATTTTATGGATATTTTCAGGTTCCTATAGCTCCGGATGACTAGGAGAAGATGACATTCACCTGCCCATTCGGTACCTTTGCTTACCGGAGGATGCCATTTGGACCTTGCAACGCCACAGGTGCCTTCCAAAGATGCATGGTGAGTATTTTTTCTGATTTTATTGAGACCTGCATGGAGGTATTTATGGATTATTTTACAGTGTATGTATCTTCATTTGATGAATGTCTAATTAGTTTGGGAAAGGTGTTGAATCGTTGTATTGAGAAGAATCTGGTCCTGAACTTTGAAAAGTGTCATTTCATGGTAAAGCATGGCATTGTCATAGGGCATGTAGTGTCAAAACATGGGATAGAGGTTGATAGATCTAAGGTAGACATTATTTCATCCTTACCCTATCCTTCATGTGTGTGTGATGTTAGATATTTCCTAGGGCATGCAGGATTTTATCGGCGCTTCATCAAAGATTTTAGTAAGATCGCTCTTCCTATGTCACGATTACTTCAAAAAGATTCTGATTTTGTGTTTGACGATTCTTGTAGGACTTCCTTTGATGAGCTAAATATGTTTCTGACCACTCCACCTATCATACAGCCCCCACGGTGGGAGATTCCTTTTGAGATTATGTGTGATGCCTCCAACTTCGTCGTTGGAGCAGTCTTATCTCAGAGGGTGGAAGGACGTTCACATGTGATTGCCTATGCATCAAGGACATTGGATTCTTCCCAATAAAACTACACTACAATAGAAAAGGAGTTTCTTGCTGTCGTATTTTCTTTAGATAAATTCTGTTCATATTTATTGGGCTCTAAAGTAGTTGTTTTTCCTGACCATGCAGCTCTGAGGTACCTCTTGAAGAAGCTAGATGCAAAGCCACGACTTATCCGTTGGATGCCCCTTTTTCAAGAGTTTGACATCGAGATAAAGGACAAGAAGGGATCAGAGAATTTGGTAGCAGACCACATGAGTAGGCTTACTCACACACTAGAGGATGACACATTGGACCAGGTACCACTTCAGGACACTTTCCCCGATGAGAATCTCTATACCATCTCAGGTACACATCCTTGGCATGCTGATTTAGTTAATTACATTGTTTCCTCTGAAATCCCTGCAAACTTAAAGAAACATCATGTCCAAAAATTAAAGAGTGAGTAAATATTTTGTGTTTGGGATGATCTTTACCTCTGGCGCATGTGTAGTGACCATGTCATTAGGAGGTGTGTTCCCGATCATGAGTTTGAGTCTGTTTTTCATTTCTGCCATACACTTTCTTGTGGTGGACACTTTGGACCCCAACAGACAGCTACTAAGGTTTTGGACTCTGGATTATATTGGCCTAGCTTGTTCCATGATGCACATGTGTTTTGTAAGTCATCCTCTCGTTGCCAACACACTGGGAATATTTCTAGGAGACATGAGATGCCCCCACAACCCATACTATTCTGTGATATTTTTGATGTATGGGGCATTGATTTTATGGGTCATTTTCCTAGTTCGTTTGGATTTATGTATATTTTTGTTGCTGTTGATTATGTGAGTAAATGGGTGGAGGTCAAGGCCACCAGGACTGACGATTCTCATGTTGTTGTGGACTTTGTCAAAGAACAGATTTTTTGCAGGTTTGGAGTACCAAAGGCCATCATCGGTGACCAAGGGACACACTCTTGCAATAGGAATTTTTCTTCCCTCCTTCGGAAGTATGGGGTGACACACAAAACATCAACACCATACCACCCCCAAACAAATGGCCAGGCTGAGGTTTCAAAATCATGAGCTGAAACAAATATTAGTGAAAACCGTGCAGCCAAATAGGAATGATTGGAGAAAGCGCTTGGATGATGCATTGTGGTCTTATAGGACAATATACAAGACACCCATTGGTATGTCCCCATTTAGGATTTTTTTTGGGAAAGCATGGCATCTCCCAATGGAAGTTGTCCATCGGGCATATTGGGCTATAAAGAAATGCAACATGGATTTGTTATAAGCTGGAATTCAAAGAAAGTTTCCAATTCAAGAGCTTGAGGAGATTCAATTGTCATCATATGAGAACTCAAGGATCTACAGAAAAGATCAAAAGCATCTCATGACAAAATTATCCAACAAAGGGAGTTTCATGTTGGAGAGAAAGTCCTTCTCTACAGTTCATGACTGAAGCTGATGCCTGGTAAGTTGCGTTCCAGATGGTTAGGTCCTTATATTGTATCTCATGTTTTTCTTTATGGTGTAGTGGAGATCACACAAAAGGACATTGTAAGGAGCTTTACAGTCAATGGGCAATGTTTTAAGAGATAGATCAAGGGACTTCCTACTGATGCAGTTGATTTTATCACACTGCATGACCCCATCATCACTTGAGCACATCAGGCTGTTCCTAACCCTTTCACTTTTATATTATTTTTCCTATTTAAAAATTCTGTATTTCATGTGCATATATCATCTCATGGGTTCACATTGAGTACAATGCAATATTTTAAGTGTGGGGGAGGGAACCTTTTAGTTTAGTAATTTCAATTATTTTCGTGTTTAAAAAAAATTATGTGTTTTTCAAATTTTGTGTGTTTATTTTTCAATTTTATTTGTGTTTTTAAAATTTTTTAGCTGAAATTATTCTCATCACAATTTTTAAATGCATATCAATGAGTGAAACAATTTATCCCTTGAAACTAAGCTTAAATGAATGCGGAAAATGACTTTGTTTCAAGTTCAAATATTTAGTAATTTCATTGAAAGTACGCTGAATTTTGAATCCCATGCCACATCTCACTGTCTTTATATTTGAAACCACTTTCTTGTGAGGCTTCTAAACCATTATTTTCATATTCTTTACATTCACCTCACTTCTTAAGAGAACCAAACCATGCTTGATTTAACCAGAATTTGATCTATTCTTATCAAAACTTGAGGGTTTGAGGTACATATGTTTAAATGATTGGGGCATTTGTTTGGTATTAAAGCCCCTATTTCAAAGAATCCTTTTTTTATTATGGCCTACCTTGAATATTTAATCCTTGTATCCCTTAGAATCCATGCACAGCCTGTTAGGTTAGCCACATTACAATCCAATTTTCCCTATCCAACCAACTCTTAAAGTGAAATTGCATAATCTAGTTGAGCTTAAGTGGGGGGGAGCTGTCTTGTGTTGTGCCGCCACATTCTGTGATACTTTGGGTGGAAAATTAAATTCTGAAGAGATGTGTTTTCTACTGAAGAAATACATTATATTGAAAGTTGTGCCTTTTCTGGATCTTTCATGACAAGTGAAGTTGTGCCTTTTCTGGAGCTTCTAATTGAGGTGGAAAGTTGTGCCCATCTGGAGCTTTCAAGAAAATCATGTTTGAGAAGATTGAAATTTTTTATGCTCAAATGATGAATGGTGTAAACCTTTCCTGACTTTTCGTGATGATGGATCTGAATTGATACTATTTGGATTGACGAGAAGACCATATTTAAGTGAAAATTAGATTAATGCAATTTTGCTTCAAAAAGAGTCAAGCCCTCCTCATTCAGCCTCTGAATTTTTCACATCTTAATCCTACCAACCGAAAGCCACAGAACAACCTTGAAAAGTCCTCATGATAAACATATGTCCTTGACTCACATCGGGTGGTGATGTAGGAATTTATCAAGCCTATGGTGACCCTTGTATGAGTTTGGATGAGAAAGACATTGCAAAAAAAATTGATATTTGAGTGATGAGAGAAAATTCAAGCGAGGTAAGTGTTTTGTGCATAGGAGGATAAATGAAGTGGAAATATATTAAATGATATAAATGGAGAACTTGAAATAATGGTTTTTTATGAGGCATGATATCTTTTTTTTCTTGGTGTGTAATTGTTTGATCTCAAATATATGTGTTTCAAAATTGGTTTTGATTTGATATTGATGTTTACTTGATATGAGATTTTGCTCCGGAGTGCAAAAGGGTAAGTGTGAGGGAGTTGATAAAACACTATTTTGTTGAATATTTTATTGGTAATAAATGAAATAATTTCCTCACATTGTGTTAAATATGTTTATTTATAAAATATTTGAGATTTGATCATTCATTTGAAAATTTGGTGAAAATTACAGTTTTACCCTTAATAGTGAACTATAGTATTTCGAAGTTAAATATTTTTATATTTTTTATTTGAATTTTAAATTTTGTAACAGAGTTTATGACTTCATTATCTACAACTTTCATTCAGGATAGTAGAGCTAAAGAGTGAATTTGTATGGATTAAATGTGCCATTAATCCAATGGTGGGCTGGACTCGGCAGAATGGACATGGGTTCTGTATTTGGGCCATTTCTTCTACATACGAGATTGGATTGAGCCCAAATTTGAGGAAAGCTCGGGGACATGACTTGTCACAAATCATACTTCTGGAAGGCCGGTCAATTCACGCGTTTGGGAGGTCAAATGAGAAATACAAGGTGGACTAAAATATTTGGCAGAGTTTTTCATTTCACACTTAAAAAGTTATGTATCCCTAGCCCTCACAAACTCTATTTAAAGGGGGTTTTAACACTTTGAGAGGGCTGGTCAAGGATTTGGGAAGGTGTGGCCGAACGGGTGTCTCTTGGGAGCCCCTTAAAACTCTTGGAATAAGTAAGAATTTGTGCAAACCTCTCTTCCAAAAAGGCTCTCCTCTCCCACCTCTTCTTTGTATTTCTTTTCTTTCATGTTTGTTTCTTGAATTTTTCTTCAAATAATCTTCTGTGTTAATCCCTCTTCTTCTTCTATTAATCTCTTAAATTGGGTTGGAATCAATATTGGAGACAAGATTGGGTTCTACCCTTTCAATCCGTTGCTTATGCAAAATGTCTTCACGATGACTACACCACTCATGGAAGAGTAGTTCTTTTTAGTAATCGATCGACCTCTATCCTTATTCATTAATTTATTTTGAATCAATGAGATACTGTAATTAACATATTATGATCTATTAATTGAGTTTTTAAATTAAATAAAACTAATCAAGGAATTGAATAGTTAACACAAAACACGCGAGGTCGGGAATTGTGTGAACTGTGAGAGCGCAACCTTAACCGGTAATTCAGAACCACACAGGATCAATTTGTAGAGTTAAAATATAATCCCTAAACTCAATTAATCCTCATTTACAGATTGGTTATGTGCCTTAATTTAACACTGTCCATAAGCTAATTTTAGAACATCAATCAAAGCAGGGTGTTGCGATTGCATGTTCCAATGTTAGCCTAAGGTTAAATTCACTTCAATCTTCCTGGTAAAGTTAATTCTCGTAGGGTTCGAGATTTAACAAATTAAGGGATAATAATTAAGTGAATATTAATTTAAATGATAATAATTAATAAATGATTTAATAGTTATAGTTAGATCGATTACGTCTTTTAAATATTGTCTAAACAAACATCTTTTTGTTGTGTCATTTTAATCAAACTTCATTTCAAAACTAAAAACAAAAAAATACAATCTTCTTCCAGAAAACATCTTCTAGATTCACACACTATAAACAACCACCCCCATCCTTTAAAGTAGTGTTTTTATTCTCTTTTATTTTGTTTCTAGAATACCTCTAAAAATTGTTTTAATTCACTTCTTCCTTTGAGAGACGAACTTGGTCAGCCACTCTGCTGCACCTAAGTACCCCAAAATCACACTAATCATTTGAGGGCGCCCACGACAGCGCTCTACCAGTTGGAACAATGATTTGATATGGAGGGGTGGTGGCACCAAAAAGTAGGGAGTTCAAGAGGTTTACTCCCACTTAATGGGGAGTTCAAGAGGTTTTAACCTCGGGTGGTCCCCACCAAAATAAACACGGAGAAGAGGATGGGTTTGGGTGGGTGCCACCACTATAACCTCTAATGGGAGGTTAAGGTGTGGTGGTTCCCACCTCCAACTTCCACATGGAGGCTTCAACTATCCAAAATAAAAATAATGCTAAAACATTATTTTTATTTTATTTATTCTTTAAAAAATAGAAAACAATATTTTATTTTTACCATCTTCTGTCAAGGTGAAAGTCATATTAAGAAAATATCAGTGGTGCGAGTTCAATAGTGCCCTCATATTTCATTTTCGAGCACCGGTTCAAAAGTTATAAAAACCCACTCATACATTTACTGAACATACCTGAACAAAACTTCAGAAATTTATTCCGGTCACACATGGGCTCGGAATCATGTGCCATCAATTTTCATGGACTAGTAAAATTATCATGTATTTAGGAAAAAAAATTCCATGGAAATCTCAGGTCTTTACATTCTCCCCACCTCAGGTCATTACGTCTCCGTAAGCTACAACTCGAACTAAGGGAACAAGTGGGAGTACTGAGCACGAATCTGAGACCCCCGCTCCCATGTTTTCTTCTAGAGGTTATCATGCTGCCAAAGAAGGCCCACTAAAGGTATTGATAATCCACATAGGACCCACTCTTATTGATCCTTAATCTTCAATGGAACCTCCGAAAAATTCACCCCATCGTCGACGTCCAACTCTCCCTGGACGATGGTGTGAGAAGGGTCGTGCACGTATCTACTCAGTTGAGATAGGTAGAAGATGTCGTGCACCCAGTGCAACTGATATAGAAGATCTATGTAGGTATTCCACCTTGCCAACTCTGTTAAGGGCCTGAAAAGGTCCGATGAAAAATGGAGATAACTTTTTTCCTCAGCCAAATCTCTGAAGACCTCATCGGGTTGAGACCCATAGAAAGACATGATCACCATCCTCAAACTCCAGAGGTCTCCGTCTTCTATCGGCATATGAAATCTGCCTGCTCTGTGCGGTTTTCGTTCGCTCTTGGATGATCTGCACCTTCTCCGTGGTAGCTTTACCATCTCTGGTCCCACTAGTGCTGACTCCCTTGGGTCAGTCTTGCACAGAGGTGATCAGCAAGGTTGGTCGTACAATGACTCAAAAGGTGCCATCTCTATGGTGGAGTGATAGCTGTTGTTGTAGTAAAACTTCAACAAAGGTAAGTGGTCCTCCCAGCTGTGACCAAAGTCTAGAACACATGCACGAAGCATGTCCTCAAGGGTCTGAATGGTCCAATCAGTCTGACCATCTTCCTGAGGATGGAAGGTGGTGCTCAAACAAAGATGCGCCCCAAAAGCCTCATGGATCCCCTTGCATAGTCAGGAAGTAAACCATGTGTCACAATCGGAGAAAATAGAAAAAGGTACTCCATGCAGTCGCACAATCTTCTACACATAAAGGCATATCAGTCTCTCTACTGAATCCTTCTCTCAGATCAGTAGGATGTGGTCCGACTTAGTGATTCGATCAATGATCACCCAAATCGAGTCATGTCCTCTGGATGTATGTCGAAGAACTGTCACGAAGTCCATGGATATACCATCCTAATTCAACTCTGGTACCTCTAAAGGCTATACCAAGTCTGTTGGTACAAGGTGCTTCACCATAACTTGCTGACATGTGAGGCATCGAGAGACAAACTCTGATACTTCCTTCTCCATACCTGGCCACCTGTGTTGTCATGGACCATAAAAGACCACTGCTCACGCCTGCATCAAGACACATCTGAGTTAGGTCCCTGTTTTGTCGCAGTAAACTACATACGCTACGCCCTACTATTGAAGCCTCATGATGGGGGGCACTAGTTAGCCTCTGCATTAGCACCTGAATGCTCTATTAGCATCTCTCCAACCACACAAAGGGTTTCCGCATTATCATCATTGCTGATAGTAGTGATGAAACTCTTGGAGAAGTCTTGCATGAATCTCTGGTAGCATCCAGCCAAACCTAGGAAATTTCGTACCTCTGTCACATTCCTGGGTGGCTCCCAAGAAAATACCACCTCAATCTTCGCTGGATCCACTGTAAATCCAGCCTTCGAGATAACATGTCCCAGAAAGTGAACCTCTCGTATCCAGAACTAGCACATCAAGAGCTTACCATATATCTGGGGCTCTCAGAGTGTGTCCAGTACTACTCGCAAATGGTAGTAATGCTCCTCCTCAGTAGTCAAGTAGATCAGAATATTGTCGATGAAGACTACGAAAAAGTGATCGAGGTATGGATGGGAAATCATATTCATGAGTCCTATGAAAACTGCTGGAGTGTTGGTTACACCGAATGGCATAACCAAGAACTCATAGTTGTCGTACCAGAATTTTAAGGTCGTTTTATGCACATCCTTATCCTGAACTCTGGGCTGTTGATAGCCTGATCCAAGGTCTATCTTCGAGAACCATTTTTCTCCTTTCAGCTGATCAAAGAGGTCATCAATACACGTGAGTGGGTACTTGTTCATCACGGACTCCTAGTATAGGTGACGGTAGTCGACAAAAACCCTCAATCTCCCATATGCCTTCTTGGTGAACAGAATCGGGGCTTCCCAGGGAGAAACACTGGGCCGAATGAATCCCTTCCTCTGCAAGTCCTCTAGTTGTTCTTACAGCTAGCGAAGCTCCTTGGGAGCCATCCGATACACTTTTGTAGATATAGGTGTCTTACTAGGGTACATGTCAATGTATAAGTCAACCTATCTATGAGGAGGTAGCCTTGGGACATCATCAGGGAAAACATTCGTGTACTGGTCCAACACTACATGATTTCTCAGACTCTCCACATCAACTACTCTGAGGGTAAGGTAGGTGAACTGATGAGTGATCGGCTGCACCCTCCTCCGAGTAAGTCCATCTTGTGCTACAAAGGCTCACTTCTCGCTGGTGAAGGTAAACCTGGTCCCATCCAAGTGGACACACCACACTTTGAGCATAATACAGTCAATCAGAGCATGAACTATATATAACCAGTCCATACCCAAGATGATGTCCTTGGGCCTCGACACCGCTACAAGGAGATCCCAGCCAAAGCTCTCGCTTCATAGATTAAGATCACATTGTCGGCACCATTGTGTAATCCTCAAGTCTACTCCCACAGTAGTATCTAGCCGTAAGGATCGATCCAAAGGCTCCATCAGAATCTACGAGATCTAAACGAGGGCAGTGGAAATGAAAGAGTGAATTTATCTTGTGTCTATAAGAACTGCAGCTAAGGTTGAGTAGACATGTATCGTACCTCGAATCATCTTTGGAGATCCATGATCGTAAGTGCCAGCTTCCTGGAGCTGAGATCATGCCTTTCCAACTGCTCACTACGGTCAGGGTGGACCTCCTGGTGGTGGTGGTGGTAACACCTCGTAACGTCGTCCACAGCCAGCTACATGACCAGCTCCTCTTCCACGTCCACCTGCGCCATATGGATCGCCTCAATCGAATATATGTCTCTACCTGGGAGGTCCCTCAACAATTAGTTGATCATTCGAACGGTGGGTCAAACAGTCATGAGCCATGTGACCCTGCCCGCTGCAAGTGAAAGACTACCTATTTCTCGAATGACTGGCTCTGTCTCATGTGCCTCGCACAACCAAAACCGTGTCCTGAGGTCGTCCACCTGATGGTCTGGTCTGCTTAGATCTCTTTGATATCTTTCTACTTCCAACTACTGAATACTCCTCTATGTGTCGACTGGTGGTGGATTTCTCTGCTACGGACTCCAATATAAGGAAACTCTCCACCAATAGGGCTCTCTCTAACACCCTCACCTCTTTCGGGATGCTGAGGGAGATCATTGAATCCATGATATCTTGCCTGATCCCCTTCTCAAAGGTACGGGCCCTGAAAAAAGGGTACCGCACCATATCTGTGGAGTAGCGCAAGAGGTCGATGAACCTCGCTATGTATTGTGCCACCATCATGCTGCCCTGCTACAGATGAAGTTTCCCGTGTATCCACACTACATGTAGGGTGGCTGGGACATACTCTTCTAGAAACATGATCTCGAAGTCTTCCCATAGTAGTGTCGCATCGTCATGCAACTGAAGCATCAGGCTCCACCATCTACTTATTTATACTTGAAAGATACTCGTTTAAAGGATCAACATAAGGTCGGTCGGTTTCTCTACCTTTCTGAAGACTCTCACTACAGCCTACAGCCAATCCTCACCTGCCTACGGGTCTATCTCTCCCCTGAACATGGGCGGCCTCTAGCACTGGAACTCGTGCAACGCACTCAGGCGGCGTGTAATCAGTACTGCTGTGGCTGGTGGAATTGGTGGCCCAACGGGGAGTGGTACCGATGTTGCCTCTTCTGAAAAAGGGCCATGCAACGAGGCCTCATCACTCGGTGGGCTATCCGTGTTTACAACTCTCGGAACCCTAGCTGGATGTCTACATGGAGGTATCTTGAAAAAAAACATGTGTGCCACGGTCAATAAGTTATACATGGTGATCTGACTCAAGAAATCACAAAGAAAACTCTTTAAAACACATACGCAATTAGTGTTTTCATGAACAAGGTCGGAAATCGGAAGTTAGGGTCCTGGTGTATGGATACGACAGTCGTCGTACAAAAACTAGACTCTATGTACTGAAAACCACAATTAGTACCCTTAAGATTATTGATTCACCGAAAAGATCAGAGTCCTATGTTAAGTTGTATAATCGACTCCTCTAATGCCAATTTGTCAGGACCTGTCCCCCGAGGCCCGTGTCGTGACTACCCTAAGCCTGCCTTCCATAGGCCAGGGGCTGGCGACTATCACCAAAGGCTTAATTCTCTAAATCGGGGAAGGAATTTCCATTATTACTGTAAACACGCATAATAGATCAAACAGCTATATACAAAAAATTATGTAAAACTATATAACAACAGAATGATGTAAAGTAAAGGGGACCGGAAATACAGGCCCAAATGTAAAGTAATAGGAACTGGAAATAAATGTACAACTGAAGAAAATAAAAATAGCAATGGGGTCATCCTCTGGGATTCCTACCAGAAGGATAGGTACAAATTGCCTCCTCATCACTCCATGTCTATTCGTCTCCTCCGTGTACCGTCACGCTGTATGGTCCCCCTCTAGGTTTCGTCCAGTCCAGGTACTCTCAACCTAGGTCCGCATTCTCTGTCTTATGCATCCAACACAATGAGGTGCGGGCATAGCCCGTTCATGGGTCAGTAAAACGATACTCAGTAGGGACCTTGAGACCCTCAAGGTCTCACAAAATCCAACAAGGATAAACCAAAATGTATGAAATCAATAGATACACCCACATAGGAATATGCCCATACATATACCTAAGTTATCCAATAATCCATCTCAATCATGAGGAAAACACAGATGTTACCGACTCAACTCACACAGGTATACATATTTTGTAGATAGTTAGATATGATTAGATGTAGACACTAAATTATCTATTTTGTTTAACACACATAGGATCCTTGTACAAAAATCAGAGCTGTCGAACCCACACATCATCCATGAACATTAGTCATAGCTGTCAAACCCACACGGGAACCAGAAACAGTCATCAGTGATGTTGAACCACACAGGATCCAGGAACAATAGTCCGAGTTGTTGAACCCACACTGGATCCATGAATAGTCGTCAGTGCTGTCAAACCCACATAGGATCTAGGAACAGTCGTCAGAGAGCAGCCATCCACAGGTTTCCACACAAGTACTCTTGATTCCAGGAGGGCCAGATTCTCAACCCAAGAGTTGATATGTCAACTGCCATGAATTCCCATGAAAATGTCTCCCAAAGTTCCACCACGTCATAGGGGTATCAATGAAACAGATGGTGTGTCAATCAGATGCCTGGTCTGTGAGTTATTAGCCTTTTAGTCGCGGGGGCCCAATAGGATTTGTGCACGATCCAACCTGACCGTATCTCAACATTATCCTGAACTCTAGTGGGTTATACTCAAAGGGACTGTCACTCTCCATGATTTCCTGGGTCGCTGATGGTTCATCAAACGGACGCTCGGTGCCAAAGGTATGGCCAAAACAAAATAAAGGGTCGGTAGTGGGCCCGGGTCTGATCCAACCCAGTCTGGGCTGGCATAGTCTGGTTCGACCCAGTCAAACATGTTGGATCTGGCCCAGCCTGTTGGGCGGGCTGGGCTGTTAGGTTTGGCCCGGACCGCTGGGCCCCGCCTAATAGGCCACGTGGGCGGTTCGGCCCAGAGGGCGCTGCAAGGGTTGTTCGGCTCGAAACACCGTGAGGGCAAGACCAGGGCGCCGTGAGGGGCACGACTTGGGCAGTTCGGCTCGGGAGGCCGGGAGGTCGGCGGGTAGCCAGGAGGTGGTCGGGCAGGCCGTCGGGCTGTTGGGTGGCGGCGGGGATGGCCATAGGGCGACCGTGAGGCCGCTAGGCAGGCCGGCAAGTGGCCGGAAAGTGGCCGGCACGGGGAAGCGGTGCGGCTCGGCGAGCGGCACGGCCAACGGGGGCCCGTCCGGGGCCGGTTCGGCCGGCGGCAGTGCGGGGCGCCGCGGGTGCAGCACAGGTCATGAAGGCCACGAGTAGTGAAGCCTTTGTCTTTTCCACTTTCCTCTCCTCATCGTTTCGTAGCCATGCTGAAGAACATCATAAACGATTTTGACAGAGGGAATCAGGCCATGTTTGTTTGGCCTCCACCCTCCTCATTTAGGGTCATAGAAAAGGGTTCATCGGGGTATCAGAACGATGAACAACAACTCACCCACAAAAGGAAGCATATCCTCATTCTATGTTTTGAAAGAAAAGAAGAAAATGGAACATAAAAGAAAACAAATCCTACCATGATCATCGTTCATCGACAGAGTCACGGGAAGAAGACAGAGTTGTCGTCGTTCGTCGCATCTTCCGCACACTTCAAATCCTTAGCTCGCGCGTTGGTTGTGAAAGATGCTCCATGTCGGTAGAAGTCTGGGGAAGAGGATCGAAGGAGATCGTTGCATGCGTTCTTCATTGGAATAACGGGTTCTTCGTTCTTCATTGGGATATGAGGTCCTTCATTGGAGAACTCTTTTTCTCCCAAGCTCTCCTCTCCCCAATATTCCACCCCAAAGGCCAAATAATTGATTATGTTTCTATTTTTAATTTTTTGGAACAAAAATCAAAATGGAAGAATTAATTAACTTTGCTCCCCTTAATTAAATCATAACGTTGGAATCGGGAATTAATGTGTAGGGGTGGTGGCACCATTAAGTGGGGAGCTCAAGATGTTTATCCCCACATAATGGGGAGTTAAAGTAGTTTTAACCTCGGGTGGTCCCCACCAAAATAAACATGAAGAGGATGTTAGGTTCGGGTGGGCCCCACCACCATAACCTATCATGGGAGGTTAGGGTGTGGTGGTCCCCACCTCCAACTTCCACATGGAGGCTTCAACTAACCAAAATAAAAATAAAGCTACAACTTTATTTAAATTTAATTCATTCATTAAAAACCAAAAAACATTATTTTATTTCTGACCATCTGTCGTTGAGGTGAAAGCCTTCTTAAGAGAATATCGGTGCTACGAGTTCAACGGTGCCCCCAAATTTTAATTCTGAGCACCAGTTCAAAATTTATAAAAACCCGCTCATACGTTTATTGAATGTACCCGAACAAAACATCAGAAATTGATTCCAGGCACACCGGGGACCGGAATCACGCACCGTAAATTTTCGCGGACTCCTAAAATTCCCATTTATTTATTAAAAAAAATTCCACGGATATTCTGGGTCTTTGAAATATCCATGTAATGTTTTAAACCATGGCGATTTGATTGTAGCAATATCTAATAATTCTTGTACTGATCAGCTATCATGAAAATTTAATGCATAAATATTATAGAATATTTAATAATCCCAACATGATCCAATTAATATTCAAATTGATCTTCTAAATATACCCATAGAAAATAATACAATCTGATGGATAATAATAACTGAATTATTGTTGATGAAGATTCATAATGTTATACATGCAAGACCTTATATTCATGGAATCTAAACCATGATATCTTGATTATTGTAATGTCTTCTCAACAAATATAACATATCTACATAGTTAAGGTATACACCAATGACCCAACTATTATGACACGATCTTAGTGTTTTCATGCACAAGGTCGGAAATCGGAAGTTAGGGTCCTGGTGTATGGATACGACAGTCGTCGTACCAAAACTGGACTCTATGTACTGAAAACCACACTTAGTACCCTTAAGACTATTGATTCACCGAAAATATCAGAGTCCTATGTTAAGTTGTATAATCGACTCCTCTAATGCCAATTTGTCAGGACCTGTCCCCCGAGGCCCGTGTCGTGACTACCCTAAGCCTGCCTTCAATAGGCCAGGGGCTGGCGACTATCACCAAAGGCTTAATTCTCTAAATCGGGGAAGGAATTTCCTTTATTACTGTAAACACGCATAATAGATCAAACAGCTATATACAAAAAATTAAGTAAAACTATATAACAACAGAATGATGAAAAGTAAAGGGGACCGGAAATACAGGACCAAATGTAAAGTAATAGGAACTGGAAATAAATGTACAACGGAAGAAAATAAAAATAGCAATGGGGTCATCCTCTGGGATTCCTACCAGAAGGATAGGTACAAATTGCCTCCTCATCACTCCATGTCTATTTGTCTCCTCCGTGTACCGTCACGCTGTATGGTCCACCTCTAGGTTTCGTCCAGTCCAGGTACTCTCAACCTAGGTCAGCATTCTCTGTCTTATGCATCCAACACAATGAGGTGCGGGCATAGCCCGTTCACGGGTCAGTAAAACGATACTCAGTAGGGACCCTTAGACCCTCAAGGTATCACAAAATCCAACAAGGATAAACCAAAATGTATGAAATCAATAGATACACCCACATAAGAATATGCCCATACATATACCTAAGTTATCCAATAATCCATCTCAATCATGAGGAAAACACAGATGTTACCGACTCAACTCACACAGGTATACATATTTTGTAGATAGTTAGATATGATTAGATGTAGCCACTAAATTATCTATTTTGTTGAACACACATAGGATCCTTGTACAAAAATCAGAGTTGTCGAACCCACACATGATCCATGAACATTAGTCATAGCTGTCAAACCCACACGGGAACCAGAAACAGTCATCAGTGATGTCGAACCACACAGGATCCAGGAACAATAGTCCGAGTTGTCGAACCCACACTAGATCCATGAACAGTCGTCAGTGCTGTCAAACCCACATAGGATCTTGGAATAGTCGTCAGAGTGCAGCCATCCACAGGTTTCCACACAAGTACTCTTGATTCCGGGAGGGCCAGATTCTCAACCCAAGAGTTGATATGTCAACTACCATGAATTCCCATTAAAATGTCTCCCAAAGTTCCACCACGTCATAGGGGTATCAATGAAATAGATGGTGTGTCAATCAGACGCCTGGTCTGTGAGTTATTAGCCTTTTAGTCGCGGGGGCCCGGTAGGATTTGTGCCCGATCCAACCTGGCCGTATCTCAACATTATCCTGAACTCTAGTGGGTTATACTCAAAGGGACTTTCACGCACCATGATTACCTGGGTCGCTGATGGTTCGTCAAACGGATGCTCGGTGCCAAAGGTATGGCCAAAACAAAATAAAGGGTCGGTAGAGGGCCCGGGTCTGATCCAACCCAGTCTGGGCTGGCATAGTCTGGTTCGACCCAGTCAAACATGTTGGATCTGGCCCAGCCTGTTGGGCGGGATGGGCTGTTAGGTTTGGCCCGGACCGCTGGGCCCCGCCTAATAGGCCACGTGGGCGGTTCGGCCCAGAGGGCGCTGCGAGGGTTGTTCGGCTCGGAACACCGTGAGGGCAAGGCCAGGGCGCCGTGAGGGGCACGACTCGGGCAGTTCGGCTCGGGAGGCCGGGAGGTCGGCGGGTAGCCAGGAGGTGGTCGGGCAGGCTGGCGGGCTGTTGGGTGGCGGCGGGGCTGGCCGTAGGGCGACCGTGAGGCCTCTAGGCAGGCCGACAAGTGGCCGGAAAGTGGCCGGCACGGGGAAGCGGTGCGGCTCGGCGAGCGGCACGACCAACAGGGGCCCGTCCGGGACCGGTTCGGCCGGCGGCAGTGCGGGCGCCGCGGGTGCAGCACAGGTCATGAAGGCCACGAGTAGTGCAGCCTTTGTCTTTTCCGCTTTCCTCTCCTCGTCGTTTCGTAGCCATGCTGAAGAACATCATAAACGATTTTGACAGAGGGAATCATGCCATGTTTGTTTGGCCTCCACCCTCCTCATTTAGGGTGATAGCAAAGGGTTCATCGGGGTATCAGAACGATGAACAACAACTCACCCACAAAAGGAAGCATATCCTCATTCTATGTTTTGAAAGAAAAGAAGAACATGTAACATAAAAGAAAACAAATCCTACCATGATCATCGTTCATCGACAGAGTCACGGGAAGAAGACAGAGTTGTCGTCGTTCGTCGCATCTTCCGCACACTTCCAATCCTTAGCTCGCGCGTTGGTTGTGAAAGACGCTCCATGTCGGTAGAAGTCTGGGGAAGAGGATAGAAGGAGATTGTTGCATGTGTTCTTCATTGGAATAACGGGTTCTTCGTTCTTCATTGGGATATGAGGTCCTTCGTTGGAGAACTCTTTTTCTCCCAAGCTCTCCTCTCCCCAATATTCCACCCCAAAGGCCAAATAATTGATTATGTTTCTATTTTTAATTTTTTGGAACAAAATTCAAAATGGAAGAATTAATTAACTTGGCTCCCCTTAATTAAATCATAACGTTGGAACCGGGAATTAATGTGTAGGGGTGGTGGCACCATTAAGTGGGGAGCTCAAGATGTTTATCCCCACATAATGGGGAGTTTAAGCAGTTTTAACCTCGGGTGGTCCCCACCAAAATAAACATGAAGAGGAGGTTAGGTTCGGGTGGGCCCCACCACCATAACCAATCATGGGAGGTTAAGGTGTGGTGGTCCCCACCTCCATCTTCCACATGGAGGCTTCAACTAACCAAAATAAAAATAAAGCTATAACTTTATTTAAATTTAATTCATTCATTAAAAACCCAAAAACATTATTTTATTTCTGACCATCTGTCATTGAGGTGAAAGTCTTCTTAAGTGAATATCGGTGCTACGAGTTCAACGGTGCCCTCATATTTTAATTCTGAGCACCAGTTCAAAATTTATAAAAACCCGCTCATACGTATATTGAATGTACCCGAACAAAACATCAGAAATTGATTCCAGGCACACCGGGGACCGGAATCACGCACCGTAAATTTTCGCGGACTCCTAAAATTCCAATTTATTTATTAAAAAACATTCCACGGATATTCTGGGTCTTTAAAATATCCATGTAATGTTTTAAACCATGGCCATTTGATTGTAGAAATTTCTAATAATTCTTGTACTGATCAGCTATCCTGAAAATTTAATGCATAAATATTATAGAATATTTAATAATCCCAACATGATCCAATTAATATTCAAATTGATCTTCTAAATATACCCATAGAAAATAATACAATCTGATGGATAATAATAACTGAGTTATTGTTGATGAATATTCATAATGTTATACATGCAAGACCTTATTTTCATGGAATCTAAACCATGATATCTTGATTATTGTAATGTCTTCTCAACAAATATAACATATCTACATAGTTAAGGTATACACCAATGACCCAACTATTATGACACGATCTTACTTGATCAACCTTTGCATCAAACCAACACGATTTGTCTCATGAGACCTACTAATGCATCTATGGGATATCGATAACCATGCCCCACCCATCAAATATTTATGTCTAATACATTCATTTTATATTATATATAAAAATAAATAAATAATCAAAACACATTGTCAATAAAAATTAATCTATATTAAATCATGAATATGGAATATCAACATCTTCCCCAGTAAATGATATAACATTCTTAAATATGTACCTTCAAAAAATACCATATATAGAAATGGTACAATGTTATGGAAATAAGAAAGTATTGAAAATGAAACTCTATAATTCCAGGATAGTTAAATAAATGAAATTGAGGGGGTGGAATGGAAAATTAAATGATTAAGATTTATAACTAATGTGATCATTATAATGTTAATTACTAAGAAATTCTGAATTAATAATGGATGGTGGAAGAACATCAATTTATTATAGTAGAAACTGCGGAAAATAATTGGGTTTGATAAATATTTCATCATCACATAATAATATTGAATATATGTAATTTACATGTACAATATCATTAGATCATATCCCCTTAAAATGATAATAAATATTGAATAATATTTACAATGATGAAAAATAATTTAAAATAAAATTAAAAAAATATATTTTTTATTCTAGGAAAATACCCTTTTTGTAATGCATCCTTAAAAACTTAAAAAAAAATTATTAAATAACCAAGGAAAATTGTAAATTAATCATCAATGATTTTTATAGTCATGATGGTAAGAAAATTTGTTTATTCAATGATTATTAAATCATATATTACATATATACTTTTAGTAAAAAGTACAAAAGTACCTTATCTGAAAAATGAAAAAAAATATATAACTTCTAAAACATTGAATAAAAGTGAAATATTGGTGAAATTTAATTTATAAAATCATTGGATTATTTGAAATAAAATTCCTAAAAACATATTAATTTACATGGACATGTAAGAAAAATTTCCTCGACCAAAGAGGTTATATGGTTGAATTTTCATAAAAATATTTTCTTGATCAATTTAAACACCAATTAGAATAAAAATTGTATGAAAATATAAAAACCACATAATGAATATAAATATATTAATTTATATGTGTTTATTGAGAGTAAATAGTATAATTCTTTCAATAAAAGTAATCCTAAAAATAACAATTCAAAATGAAAGTGTGAAATGAATTGTTACTTCTTCGGTAGGTTTTGAATAAAAACACCTTAAAAGAAAAACATATGAACAAACAAATAACTAAAATAATTTATAATTAATAATATAATATGTCATAAATGTAGTATATTAACTATATAAATTAAATTAAGTGCATAATATAACTGAAGTCTTAATGGAGTGAAATTAATATCAAAATCACTTACCTTAAGTCCATTTTCTTAGTAAGCACGATTAAAATATTGAAATGTATATTTATATTCATTATAACTATATAATATTAGCATATTAATAGTTATCATACCTTCTTTGATTAACATATAACTTTTATCACCCATTTATTAACAATTCATTTTTGAAATATTTATCCCATGTGTTAATTGATCTATTTTTCTTGTATATTTTGGTTTGATAGTTTCACTTCATTTATATTTTTCATGATTTTATAATATAAAAATTATTAATCATGACATAATTATTATATGTATACATTTAATAAAAAATTTATAGGTGGACTGAAAAATGCATCACATCACATACTTGAGATAGTAGTCCACATGTATGCGTAAACGATGTTATCGTGTTCCAATGAATGGAAAGGTATGAAGGTGGAAAATATATATTATTTAAGTCGCATAAATATTCCATTTAAATCATATATATTAATTAAATCCATAAAAAACCATACTCGTGTGGTAGTAATGAAAAATGATACACATCACTTCATGGATGTGGTTGTCTAGATGTACACATTAGTGATGTTTTCATTTTCCATTCGATAGAAAGGGATATAATGTTGTGTTATTACAGGAACATAATATCACTTAAGTATATTTAAGGAATTTGTGAAAATATATCATCATTTTTATGAAATAATTATTAGATATATAAGAATAAATATTGTGAAATAATCAGGTTAACAGTTATACATCTTCTTTCGATATCCTCTATTGTCTTACAGCTTAAATCTTATTATAATGATATTAGGTGATTATAAGTGGATATAAGTATTTTACAATGAATTGTGATTTTATTTTTGAAGAAATGGGATTAAATAATTGGTCATCATGTGGGAGGAAGTGATGCGAGCTAGAAATATTTTATAAGTGAGATGGGTGGTATATATGTAATTTTTCCAAACTCGAAAATAATATATTGTAATTTACATGAAAAAATGGATAAAAATTTGATCAATTTTCAAGGTGGGATGCGTTAGTTTCAAGATGCATTCATCCAGTAAGATTTATAGAAGTTTTTATATTTTTTTAACTGTAGTCATGTTAATAAAATTTATAGTCTTTATGATTGACCATTTAACATTAAATTTAATAAATATACGATTTTTACTATTTTTAGAATATTTAAATAAATAATGGTCAAATAAAATATCCTTTATGTCATTTTGGAGACTATTTTATAAATTTAGCTTAAAATACATGACGATCACAATGGAGTTCAATTTTTATCATTTAAAAGATTTTATAACTTTTGTATCTATAAAAATAATTTATGACTTTAACTTATCCAAAAAAATAAAAAAATTTATAAATCTATTCTATGTACTGAAATTTTTCCCCAACATGCACAAGCACTGTATCAATGATGAGTAAGCATTTTTGGTTATTTTAGAATTTCAAAAAAATTAAAATAAATAAATATCACAATAATAATTTATTGATATTCAAAATAAATATTTATAACCATTAATAACATTTTTTTATTTATATGAAAACAAATTAGATATATTAAAATAATTTGACTGATATTTTGTATTTAATCTTTTTTTAAAATGATATAAATGGAATCATTTGAATAAAATCATTATAAAATTACATATATTCTAAATATATGCATTTAATGGTCAAAATAATGCCATAATATAAAATACATTAATGTGTCATAGAAATCATTTGTCATTATTATATAGATTTAGCCTTATTTTACCCACTTTACTATTTATCACTACGATTTGTTTACAATATTTACTATTCGTCATTACAAGAAATGAAACTATAAAATTTACCAAATTTTAACCTTGTTATTATAAATATGAAATAATTATTTTGAGATTCATTTCCTGGAATTTTAATAATATAGATTTAAATCAAGTATAAAAAATGCATCAAAAAATGTTTTTAGAGAAATGACCTATCAAAAATGATATATTTTTACACGAAAATAAATTATTTTATTGATTCTAATTTTCATTGATGGATTATTTTTAATATAATGATTCATATATGAAATCCAATGTACTATATATCAGAATTGAATTTTTATGTATTATAAAATAAATTAATGATTTGGCTATAATTAATATTTTTAATTATTCACATAAAATTCAGTCTTTTAAAACAATTGAAATATTAACCATAATATTATTTTTAAATTTTTATATACAAAATGATGTTTATTTTTTAAAATAACATGTCTTAAAGTAACAAAAACGATTTCTAATTACTCAAATTTATTAGTCTTAATAACAATTTTTGGATAAAATTAACTTTAAAGAATATTTTTTATTTATTCTTATTAAATTCTTAATGAAAAAAATTTGATGAATGGTAAATTTATTGACGGAAATTATTATTAGTATTATCAAAAAATAATATTCAATATACTTTATAATTTGGTTATAACAATTCATATCTACCTACCAAACAAAAAAGTTATAATAGTGTCGGCAACGAAAACCGAGTCCTTGTCATTCACAGAATGATTACATATATGGTCTAGGATCATAGATCATTCCTCAAGCATCGATTTGACTAGTCATGGAGCCCAAACGGAGTTACGGATCAGATTTTATAGTCTTTCGAAGTCTGGCGACTGGAAATAACCATCCAGGACAATTTTGGGGCAAAGTATGGAGTTGCGCGCAAAAGAAGGTAACTTTCTTGAATAAATGGAATTTTGGGAAAAAAATTAATATTGCGCACAAGAACAGGATATTGTGCGCAATAAAGTAATTTTGTGTGTGACCCCATGCGCAAACCCATTACGCGCCAAATGGGACGTCAAACACACCATTGCGCATGTACCCGCTACAGGTCGCGCAGAAAACCACTTGCGCGTGCAGAATTTTAGGCACACCACCTCACGCAGAAAACCTCTTACACGCGCAGAATTTTACGTGCATTGACATTCAAGGCTTCACCTATAAACACAAGGTCACCCCCTTTCTCCAAAAAGGCCCTGGAGGTCAGTCTCCGCTTTAATGCACGTAAGTCCACATTTTCCGCACCTGCCCCTAAAACCCCATTTTGCGCGCAAAACATCCCTTTTTTCACGTAAAAGAGCTAACGTTCCTTGTTTTACGCGCAATAGTTTCATTTTTACCAATTATTTCGCACACCAGTGTTTCACTAGTCCAATTGTCTGCACACCTTCCCTATTGCGCGCAAATATCTCATATTGGGTGCAAATCTCCCCTATTCTGCACAATTCCTTCACTATTGCGCGCACACCTCCCTTATTGCACACACACACCCTGTATTGCATGCATGTATGACCTATTATGTGCAAGCCTTCCTTATTTCATGTAGTCCCTCCTACTTGCGTGCAACCCATCCTACATGTCACTCATATTACACGCAACAGTGCCTAGCCCTGTGCTCACTGGTCCATACCGTGGGGTCTGCGCACCCGCACCCCCACTCGGGGTCATTGTGTTTCTGCAGTCCAGGCACTTCGGCCAGGTCCGTTACCTTCCGTCACCGACCCCATGGAAAAATTTATAGTCGTACTGCGAACTTTTCAGGCCAGGACGTCAACATTTTTCATTGCGCCTTTATGCTCACCCACCTTCCACCTATGGAATACCATGATTTCAGATACTTCACTATACTCCATGAAACACCTTGAGTCAACATATTCCTCTTGGTTAATTTCCCATATCGTGAGTTGATATTCCCTTCAACAATTACCCTCGCGTGCCTTATGTTAAATAATTCCTCAAGTAACTCATTGGAGACCCCGTAACCTGACTCTTATGCCAGGTTCAACCTGAATGGGACGTCCTTGCGTAAATTCAAAGACAAACCATTTCTAGGAGCCTTATGCCTAATTTCCCTATCAACAAGACTACAAAATATAGTATTCCCTATGTTCCAAATATAGGATTCCACTTGCTCTAAACGAGAGATGCCTCATTCAACAAGCATGAGATGCCAACCGTCATATCCACATGACTATAAACTGGAGTATTTTCAATGCTCTAAATATAGGATTCCTCTTGCTCTAAACGAGAGATGCCTTATTCTCCAAGCATAATATGCCAGAAGTACTCTCTACATGACTATAAACTATATTATTTCTTATGTACCAAATATAGGATGCCTCTTTCTTTAAACGAGAGATGCCTTATTCTCCATTCATGAGATGCCAAGAGTCTTATCTACATGACTATAATGTTTAGTATTCTCTATGATCCAAATATTGGATTTCTCTTTTCTCTAAACGAGAGATACCTTATTCTCAAAGCAGAAGATTCCAATAGTCCTCTCTATATGACTATAAACTATAGTATTCCATATGTTCCAAATATAAGATGCCTCTTGCTCTAAAATAGAGATGCCTTATGCTCCAATAATGAGATTCCTACAGTCATATCTACATGATTATAAACTATAGTATTCCTTAGGTACCAAATATAGGATGCCACTTTCTCCAAACGATAGATTCCTTATGCACCAAGCATGAGATGCCAATAGTCATGTCTACATGACTATAAACTGCAGTATTCCCTATGTGAAAAATACAGTATGCCTCTTACTCCAAACAAGATATGTCTAATTCTCCAAGAATAAGATGCAAATATTTCTATATACATTAATTAAAATTGTAGTAATCTCTATATGACAAACATAGGATGTCGCTTACTCAATATAAGTTATGCCTTAAACGCCAAGCATAAGATGCCAACAGTGCTCTCTACATGACTATAAACTGTAGTGTTCCCTATTATTCAACAATAAGATGCATCTTCTTCCAAATAATAGATGCCTTATGTGGTAAGCATAAGATGCCTTATTCCATGGTTAAAGTGGAATAATTTCAAGGGTGTTATAATTCATTCAAATATTCCATCACACCACCTCACACTTTGCCTATCCTTCATTCCGATATTCATCCACTTCCATGTCTGAAGGGACCCCCTAATGGCTTGGTCTCATGCCACATCAGCTCACCAACCCTCCTGGGCCAACTCCTAGTAAGACTTTGGACAACACTTCGAGTCAGGTCCTATATTTTGATCACGGTCAACAGTCTACCTTCATTTGTTTGTCCCCATTTTAGGATAACACGATATGGATGTTGTGATTCCAACACCCCTTGGTGTTATCCCACTTGTGAACTGGCACAAAGGTGTTGGCCCCAATTATATAACTTAACCCACCAGTGAGTTGGGATGCCCTATTGGCAAGACATGAGGTATAAATTATAGGAATTATCATTGTGTAATCATCGTTCACCAATTCGGCTCCATAGAGGCACCCGAGAAGCTTCCTTGCATAAGTTCCATGCACCATTGTCACCCCATAACGGCACCTGGGAAGCTTCCTTAAATAAGCCCCATATTCCATTATCGCTCCATAGCGGCACATGGGCAGCATCCTTGCATAAGGCTCATTCACCATTGTCGCTCCATAGAGGCACCCAGGATGCTTCCTTGCATAAGCCCCATTCACAGTTTCTGCTTCATAGTGGCACCCGGGAAGCTTCCTTGCGTAAACCCATACACCATTTTCACCCCATAGCGGCACCCGAGCATCTTCCTTTTGTAATCCCCATCCACGATTTCCACTCCATAGCGGCACATGTGCAGCATCCTTGTGTAATCCCCATTCACTATTGCCTCTCCATAGCGGCACCTGGGATGCTTCCTTACATATGCCCCATCCACCATTGTCGCTCCATAGCGGCACCTGGGCATCTTCCATGTGTAAGCCCCATGCACCATTGTCGCCCCATAGTGGCACCTAGGAAGTTTACTTGTGTAAGCCCCATCCACCATTGCCGCTCCATAGCGGCACCCGGGAAACATCCTTGCATAATCCCCATTTACAATTGCCGCTCCATAGCGGCTCCCAGGTTGCTTCCATGAGTAAGCCCCATTCACTGTTTTCACTCCATAACAGCACCCGGGATGCTTACCTGTGTAATCCCGATTCACCGTTGCGGCACCATAGCGGCACCCAGGATTCTTCCATGTGTAATCCTTGCACAATCCCTAATCAGCTACGCTAACAATAAATTATTCTTCGCATAGCCACGCTTATGTGGACCCCCAATGGGATCACCTCTCCACACCACCCAGTCACGCATTATTGACACCTTCCCTTCCCCAAGGGGCGGGAGGTATTAGTCATCTACATCATAGGGGTACAGATTGAACCATAATCATCTGAGCAGTAAGATGTTAAACCACGAAGCACCATCATCTTCAACACATGGCATTAAACTGGGACCGCACATCGTGCGTCGGGCACTGGGTTCCCACACCTTGGACATTCTGCACACCCACTAGTCTCCATGGGAGTGAGATCATTCCTCACATGGATTGAGATACTCTTTATCAGAGCAGCATCTGTCCATCGGGAAATGGAAACCACCCTGGTATAAGCCCCTATATTTTATTTAAGTAGGTCGCATCCCTGCTCCACACTTCTTAGGTGGTAAATCCCTCTCTTATTGGGCTTTATCACCACCCTGGCCTCCACCCTGTAGTGAGAACCAATCTCCATCACTTAGGCTGCTAACCATGCTTAAGCCCCTGATTCCTCTTTGGGCCGCCAATTACGCATGTCCCCAGTCTATAACCCACGGATGCACCTTTCGTGACGTGAACGTAAGTTCTTTGCTGTCTCTTATTTCTCACACTGTGCATGCCTCATGTAGGCTTAGAACAAGCATCAACCATGAAATCCTCTCTGGGCGGCCTAGAGTGTAAACCCACGCCCAACCTGAACTACGAGGACATTGATCCATGACAAGGTGAGGTATGTAGGAAGCATCCTTGAGGTTCAAGCCCACCACCCATATGTCCCGGCCATCATCACGTCGGTTCAAAGAAGACCCCATGAAATATGAGGTCTTTGATCCTTTCCAAGGAGAGGTACGTAGGAATCCTCCATAAGGTTCAATCCCAACAACTATAAGTTCTGACCCCCCCCCTTCGTGTCGGCTCCCGCACCATCACAAAGTATGTTTTCTTTGATCCTTGTATCCTATATAAGGTATGTAGGAAGCCTCCCTGAGGTTCAAGCCCAACACTCGGTCACTTCGACCCCCATCATGTCAGTTGGCCCAAACCCACCTGAACTGTGTGGTATTTGAACTTTCCCAAGGTGAGGTATATAGGAAGCCTCCACGAGGTTAAATCACACCATCTTTCTGGGACCTAGGTCCTCCTTCACGTCTATTTTCCCCCGTCCTTAATGACAATAAATTGTGGAACTCAATAAGTGGTCTGCCATTGAAATCCCCATCCAACGGTAATCTGTTGTGACCACATCCATCGGTAAGCCATTGTGATACACCATGTGGCGGTAAACCTTTAAAATCCTCATCTGACGGTAAGTTGTTGTGACCCCATCTGGTGGCAAGCCGTTGTGATCCACCATCTGGAAGTAATCAATTTAAATCCCCATTCGACAGTAAGTCGTTGGGACCCCATCCAGCGGTATTTCATTGCAATCCACCATCTGGTGGTAAGCTGTTGAAATCCCAATATGAAGTTAAACTGTTGTGACCCCATCCAGCAGTAAGCCATTTTGATCCCAAATCAGCGATATGCCATCATCAGATGAACTACGAGGACTTAGATTCCTTGCCTCGAGGATACGTAGGAGGTCTCCTCGAGACTCTTGCCCAACATCACTGTTTTCCTCGAGTCAACTCTATCTAATTCTCCCCCTGCCTCATTAAACCATCCATAATCTATTCTGATTCTCACACAGGCCACCACATCCTAGTGGGATCACGCCACCTCATTCCCCATTCCCCTTAACAATAAATGGGAAGCTAACCACACGTTGGCCCCAACATCAGTGTTCACACCAAGGGTTGAAACCATATGATCCACTCTAATCAGTGTTCTGATCAGTCTGATCCATCTCATCTAGACATTAAACACATGGAATTCCTTGTGATAAAAATGGTAAGCTGAGGAAAACCTCATATACATGCATATGGCCTAAAATTCCCTACTTTCAACATGGGATGCCACGGGCTTCCGCGCCCTCGAGAAACCCTATAATAAGGGGAAAACCCCAGACGTGCTAGTGTCTCAGCATCCAAACAAACTAGTGATGTCCAACGTGACTACTCTTCTGACCGAAGGTTGCTACCTTGACTGGACCCTTTGGAATGTCCCGAAAGAAGTTGTGTAATTAATTAGTGCCCATAGAGATATGGAACTTCGAAGAGTTTCATGAACAACATCTTAAATCTATAAGGGAGACCCAAACTATGTGACGAGTTCCGAGGAGGAATCCACGGAAGGAAGAACCAACATCCCATCATCTCATTTCGATCAAGGATAAAACTTCCCTAAACATGGAATAGATGCCTCCCACCTTTGGAAAGTGGAATGCAGGGAAAAAAATAGCATCATCATCCCCCATCAAGATGAACACGCGCACCCCGACAAAAGTGATCAAAACAAATAGTAATATAATATAGTGGACTATTTCAGTTCAAGGTTATGCTTGTTGATTTCTCTAAAATATAGTATTATTTTATATGAAAATATAATGTAAAATCTCCTGGAATTACAATCAAGGTTATGTATCCATGGGTTAAAGATGAATAAAATAATTCATGTTTAAGATTCCTCTACAAACCCACTGTATGACAGTATCTCACTCAGTAAAGGGTGGGGGAGAAATAGAGCTATGGAATAAGTGAATAATCAATAGGACACAAATAAATTCAATGATAAAACTACCATAATTGGTTTTGATATATTAAATATCTTACCAATAATTTACTGATATGTTACAAAATGAATTTCTAAATACAATTTTATTTGTGTATTAATCTAATGAATTCATTAATCCTAACATGAGTTTAATTTTATAAAAAACATATAATAATTATATTCCACATAAAACTATTGATATGAAATCCATTAATGTGTTAATACCATGATATGGTCATGGAATGTTACCACATGACATAACTTATGATATATGTAAAAAGAATTATTTATTATGACTTAGTTTTCATGTAGGGTATACTCTTAGAATGTGCATATCATACAATAAATGTTTTCTAAATTAACGTCCAATATAATTATATTTAGGGAATATCTCAAAAAATATATATTATGGTATTATTGTGTTGGATAAAACCCTTTTGATATGTTATATTTTTTATGTTATGATTATTCCACATTCCTAATATTTGTTTCCATGGTTTGTGTTTATTGATTCTACATTCTAATTACAAGGTATATATAATTCTTCGACGACGAATAGTTTTTGTCTTTATCTTTATATTCCTTGGCCCAAGATTATTCATTTGGATTACTTACCAATATTACATGATCTTATATTGCAATCAGGTCATTTATAAGGTATTAAAACCCCCCTATTTTTAAATATCTAACATTTTTCCAATATCTTATAGATATAAATTCTCCTTTAGTGAGTGTTTAAGATCTCAAATTTCCTATGTTAACATTTTCCCCTGGTATTGTTGAATATTAGTTCATATGAAATAATTAAATCAATTAGGAATAAGTTTTTCAAAGAAACAAGAATTTATTGAGTCGAATAACTAAATATATAAAAACATTAGGTTCTATGTGTGTCTTTCATTTGTGAGTTGTTATGTATTAACATGTAAAAAGTTTTAATATATATATTTATTTATTCAGTTTCGGAATTTTGTCTCATGGTAGGATTTAGTTATTTTTTTAGAATATTTTTGAAAAGATAATATTTTTAAAATATATGGAAACATAAGCTGAACTGAAAGAGTAATTGTTTTATGTAAATTTTTCTACAGTAATCCATATCAATTTTAAATTTATAAATTCTTATAATTATTTAATATGAATTTTTACATAATTAATTTCTTTAGAATTTTATTTTTTTTGTTTTCAAAAATATTTTTAATCTATATAAAATATTTAAAAATGAGTTTGTTAGAAAATATGGTGATTCTTCCAACGACTAAACAGAATCTATATGAGACAGCCTACAAACATCTATAGAGATCCAATTTAAGGTTATGAGTAATAAAATAAATCATGAATAAAACCCAAATTCAATAAATAAAAGGAATTTAACTACTTATTTCCTCGTGAAACCATGATCAAAATTATTTTATATATCTTAAAATACAATAATTTCTTATCAATGGACTGCAATGATAGATATGATATTTTGAATTCTCTAATAAATAGATCATGAAATGTTAATTTTTTGTGTTTATATTTTCAATGGAGAGGTAAAATAATGGTGTAATTTTTTCAAGAGCATGAGGTAAGAAGAATAAATTAACTCTATGTAATCAGAGGAATTTATGAAAATATTATTCAAACAAATGTTATCCATGAACTAAAAACATAAATAAAGAGTATGAAATTATCTATCATAATGAAAAGCTAAATCAATTGATTGGTTCATATAATGAAAACGTCACTGTAATTGTAATGTATTCCCCTATGATTATTATCGATCCTAAATTTAACATAGTTCATTTCTCTAGTAACTTAAAACCAATTTTTGAGATTATAATAACTATAAGTGAATTTTTTAGATATGAAGAATAAATTTGATGTTTATATAAGGTGTAAATTGAAATTTGAGACTCTCGTTATAGTCATGGATGTGGGGATAAGAAAATGAAAAATAGTGGTGTTTCCAATGCTTTTACGCTGGGGCGTGCGTGCGCACGTCCGTCACGCATGGGAGGACGTGCGGCTTGTAGCCCCGCATTCTTGCTTTCCAAAGGCGGGGGGAATCCGTTTTTTATTCAGGGACGTTTGCTCCTAGATCAAAACCGGGATGATGGGATGTTGGTTATTCCTTCTGTGGATTGCTCCTCGGAGCTCGTCACCTAATCTGGGTCTCCCTCATAGATTTAAGACGGGTTAGTGAAGCTCATTCCCGGCGCCATATCTGCATGGACGCCAGTTAATTTGGCTGCTTCCGTCGAGATGCTCCAAGGGATCTCGTCAGGGAAGCAACATTCGGTGAGGGGAATGGTCATGTTGGGGTGTCGTTGGCATGTCTTGACGCTGGGGATCAGCATGTCTATCTTCTGTCCCTTATCACAGGGCTTCTCGAGGGTGCGGAATCTCGAGGCATCCCACATCGAACGCGGGGAATGTGTACCATCTGAGGTTTTCCTCAGCTTCCCATTTTTAACACGGGGTTTGCCGCGAGTTTAACGTCTTGAGGAGACGGATCAGACTGTTCGAAACACTGAGAGTGGGCCAGATTAAAGGAAACCCTAGTGGGAACACTGATGTTGGGGCCAGCACGTGGGCGGCTTCCCGGATACTATGGATTGGGGTGGAGTGGCATGACCTCACCGGGATGTGGCGGCCCGGGTAAGGCTCGGGATGGATGATGGAGTGAAGAGCTTGAGCCTTGTGGAGGGTTCCTATATATCCCCATGGTAGGGAATCAATGTCCGCGTAGTTCGGTGATACGATGGGACACCTGAAAAGGCGACCCATGAGAATGGACGCATGGATGGGAGCCTGGAGGAAGTAAGATCTCCGGGCTAAAGCATGAGCTTCCCAAGGAATGTGGTCTTGAGGGGGGAAGTTAGGATGAGACGTGGATGTGAGGCATGGGGCTTATGCTCTGAGACGACCCAAGAGGGGGAATACAGTTTAACTTCATGCTAGACGAGATACAGTTTAACGTCATGCGGGACAAGGGCATACAGTTTAACGTCATGCGGGATGAGTGATCTGGGGCTTACGCTCTGAGGCGGCCTGTGGCGAATATGGGGCTTACGCTCTGAGGCGGCCCCTGGTGGATATGGGGATTACGCTCTCAGGCGGCCCATGGTGGATAGGGGGCTTACGCTCTGAGGAGGACCATGGTGGATACAGGGCTTACGCTCTGAGGCAGCCCATGGTGGATATGGGGATTACACTCTGAGGTGGCCCATGGTGGTCGGGGAACCGACGTGGAGAGGTCGGAAAGACCGGGTGGTGGGATTGAACCTCGTGGAGGCTTCCTACATACCATGCGTTAGCACGGATCAAAGTCCACGTAGTTCGCTGGTGTGGGGCTTACGCTCTGAGGCGGCCCATAGGAGGATGTCATGGTCGATGCATGCTCTAAGCCCACGTGAGTCATGCTCAGTGTGGGAAACAAGAGGCATCAGGGACTAGACGATCACTTCGCGAAGGGTGCGTCCGTGAGAAGCGGAATGGGGATTATGGGTTGAGTGGCCCAAAGAGGAAACAGGGGCTTATGTGTGGTTAGCGGCCCTGGTGTCGGAGCTTACTCTAGGGTGGAGGCCCATGGTGCGACAAAGCATAGTGGGAAAGGGACTCCACTGGCCTTGGCAGGGGGGAAGTATGGAGATGCATGGGTGAAACCGTCCGTAAGAGAGGCTAGGGGCTTACCCTCTGAGGCAGCCCTTCACCCATGGACAAACGCCACTCCGACAAGGAGGATCTCATTCCATGCGAGGAAGGTTCCATTCCTGTGGAGACGAGAGGCGTAATGAATGTCCGAGATGGGGGGGACCCTGTGTGCAAAGCACGGGGTCAGACCACAATTTAACATCCTGTGATAAAGACGAGGTGTTTAGCAGTTTAACGTCATGCATCTTGGACGAGGTGGGTTCGCTCCACACCCCTATGCCTTACATGCCCAATGCCCTCTACCCCTTGTGGGAGGGAAGGCATCGGCAAGTCCGTAATGAAGGGGGGCCAAAGGGTGAACCATTGGGGAGGTCCACATTAGCATGGCTATGTGAAGAAGCAATAGCTGTTAGCGTGCCTATGCGGAGAAGCATAAGGCAAAGAACCGCAACGGGAAGCACCTCCCAAGGGACCTTGAGGTTACATCGTATGAGCCTGGAAGGCCGTACGGGAAAACAACACATGGCGCGCATGCCCGGAAGGGAAGACATCACGTGCCAGCGCAGAAAGGCAGACAAGGGGCATCAAGGTAAAGGGGTCCTGGGTGTTGCGCGCAAAAGGAATGTTTGCGTGCAAAACACTAGGATGGCGCGCAATAAGGCCAGAGTATTGCGCGGATAGGGGATTGCGTGCAAGTTATTGCACGCGTATAAGAGGATTGCGTGCAAAGGACAATGATCGCGCGCATGGGAAGTACCGGGATGAGGAGGCCAATTCACTGAAGCCGGTGGAGTTGCATGCTAAGGCAAACCTCGGGGCAAGGTTGCGTAAAAAGGGGGATTACCTGGAAGTCATATTACACGCGGGGGGAGTCGAATTGCGCGCCCGAGAGCCGATCCGAATTCCCCAACCCCCAAACCATCGTGGGTCGACTTCTATTTATAGGCACCAGCCGTCGCGGAATCCAGGCGGCACATGAAAGTTTCCTCGATGGGAACTGTCATTGCGCAAAGCCTCAGCGCACGGAACCGGGGCACACAAAATTGCGCGCACCAGCAGCTCGATTACGTGAATCTCGGACATGCTTCGCGCGCACATCTTTATTTCTCACAAGCCCTCCTTTATTTCATGCACCACTTCCCAGGCCTCCGGACCGGGGCTCTGATTCCGAATATGACTTTGCTTTGCCATTTCGAAATCTCCTCTAGGAGTTGCGGAATTTTTCGGCGACTACAAATTCCCCCCCCCCTCGGAATTGGATCGGTGAGAGGCCACAATGATCAGATTCTGAGGGAAACGCTGAAATGCCGAAGTATGACCCGTATGAGGCCCTTAGCTCGCAAACAACCCATGCGGTGCGCAAAACGACGGATCGGCGAGGAATTTACTTTCCGCGCGGCGCGGAACCCTGGCCTCGCCTATAAAAGGGGCGCTGGGTCCCGGATCCATACCACAGTTTTTTCGAGCGATTGGCTTATAGCTCTCGTGCACGAAATTTCTCCCGCGGCTGCGCGTAAAAATGCTCTGGCAGCGTGGAATTCCTTCCAAATTTTGGTCGTCCTTGCGCGCCTACTCGGGATATTCCACGCTTAGCCCACTGATTGCGCGCTCAACTCCAGGATTTCGCACCGCCACTTCAGAATTTGTGCATCACTCTCCGATTCCGCGCACTACATCCTCGTTTCGTGTAACTCCCAAAGTATTCGAGATGGCCGCAAACCGAATTTATGACGGGGAAGCCGCCGCTCGTAGGACCAAAATGGCGGCAAACGAGGAGGTTTATGGCACCAAGGTGATCATTTCCAACAATCTGACCTTGTTCAATCTACTGACCCCAGCCCAGAGGACGTATCCGCTGTCTGACAACCTCCCGCTCGGAAATTTTGGCATTCTGGAGGAGGTTCCCCTGCCGGACTTCGAGGTGGACACACCGCGGTCATTGGTGACCCGGGAGGATGAACTTCTTCGCTACAACATCACCATCATCAGCTATCCTTCCAGGGAAACCAGACATATGGATGTCAACGTTCTGAACCATAGGACCAGGACCATTACCGGGGACGAGCCTGTCATAGAGAATTCTCTGGCCCTCTATGTGAGCATGTTCCTTCAGAGCGACACGAATGACGCGAAGGGCTGGCTGAAGTATTGGGACCTGCGGTCCGGGGCAACTTCACCAGCGAGTGGGCCTGGGCATTCCTGGTTCGTCATACCGACAACCAGTTCGGAAATGAACTGCATTATATTGGCCTGTTCGAGGCGGTATGGATGTCGCAGTTCCACTTCCACCGTCAACCTGAGCTCAGGCCGGAGCTCTTCACCCGGTGGTCTCCTAACACCAATACATTCCACCTTCATCATGGGGAAGTCGTCATCAGCCTCTGGGACGTTCACTACATAGGGGGTATCCCATTGGAGGGCTACCAATATGATAAGTTTGTTCCACCAAAGAACACCTGGGAAGACAGGTCACGGATGCACATGCTGATGTGGCACCTGCTGAAGCTGGCCAAAGAGAGGCTGGGAGTCAAGGACTTCTTGAAGGGCATCGCCTACAAGGGCTAGTTCAGCCTATTCCTGGAGAAGGATACAACCATCAAGATGTCGGGACGGGGTAAACGGTTCCCAACCGCGGCTTGGAGGAGCAGGGATGGGTCATATTGGAGGACCCTGGAGGTGGGGCAGTACCAATCATGGGGATATCGCGTCATCGAGGCCCGGGACCCGAATATCCCATATGCCAGGTTCCTTGCCGCCTTCCTGAGTGGGTGGATCCTACCGGTGCGGGACGCGAGGATAGGCGTCCATCCAGCAACACTAGTGATGGCGGGCACCATGGCCGCCAACAAACGGTTCAACATGGGTGTCCCCGTACTGGCTAAGCTGTATGCCATCCTGGGGTGCATCTCACGAGGGGGGTCGCCTTGGAGAGTATGTGGCCCCTTCCAGATCTTCCATGGCTGGGTGGTGGCTCACCTTGGTGGGTACACTTTCCCAAATGCCATCCGTCCTCCGGGCAATGGCCTGCGACCATCTTTGCTGAACATCGAAGGGGTGATGCTGATGACGCTAAATGAGGAGGGCATGAGAATCCGCATCGGGAACCACAAGAACTTCCACTTCAGCCCGTTCCCCACTCCGGTCGGCCAGATGGTGGATAGTGGATGAGGCTCTCTAGAACAATAGGAATATTTCCAGAGCATTCGATGTGGGGTGATCATGGATCGGATCGATGGGAAGTTGATCTGCGAGCCTTACATGCCATCCCGATTCTCCAGGCATTTCAGGTGCCTCCAATGAATGTCGAAGAAGGTATTCAAGGCTGTCTGGAAGGAGAAGAATCCATGCGTTCTACACTAGATGTGGTTGATGTTTACCACTTTCGGCTCTAGCGAAGTCATTACTCTTCCTCCCACTGGGGTTGATGTCGGCCTGGCCACCAACTATGCCGAACACTGGACCATCACGTACCCTGAGGGGCTCTTACGCAAGCGATTCCGGCAACTTGAGGTTACTCGCGCGGAAACCGGGCGACGGGGGAGAAGGAAAGGGGCTGCCAGAAGAGGGGAACCAGGGGTGCATCAGGCAGCGAGGCCTGTGCAAGGCGGGACATCAGCAGTGGGAACATCACGCAGCGACGATGTGACCTCGTTGCCCGTGGGGGTGTCACATGCGGTGGCTAGGTAACTGCCTGGGAAGCAGATAAGATACCTGCTCGAACCTTCCCAAGATGAAATTTTCCCAGAACTGTGGTCGGCCTGGATGACCCTGCGGCAATCGCTGAGCGTTGAAGTCGTCTGAAAGAGGATCATGAAAAACGGGATCCAGCTGCCAGAGGACAGGCTTGTTTGAGTTACCGACCGCGTAAATTTCCATCGGCGGAATGCTTACCTGACGGCCATGGAAACATACGCGTGCCAAAGGGGTCAGCGTGCGGAGCCACCTTTCCTAGTGAAAGTGATGCTCTACCAGGAGCACGATCTGGAAGTGATGCCGCCAGGAGAATGTGACAGCGACGAGGAGTCGAAGGGGGAGGAGGAGACCGTAGAAGACGAAGGCGAAGGAGATGACGAAGAATAAGGAGAACCTGAAGATGAGGGGTCACAAGGGGTGACCTACCAAGGGAGTCTCCGAGAGAGCGGCGATATTGTTGGCTCTGATCTTGAAATAACCGAGATACTCAAGGTTTGTCTCTATCTTCATTCACTTTCCTTCTTCATCCATTCTCCTTTCAAATTTCTAAATTGTCTCTCTTCCTTACTCAGGAGCGGCTGAGTGTTGGACGGGTGTCCCCACCAGAGAAGGGAGGAGAGGAATTGGTGTGACATGATGGGGATCTGACACCCATCATTGAATTAACAAGCGCAGAGGGGTCTCCCATCATGGCAGCTCCTGCAGCGGCCGGAACACTGGAGACCGACGCTCTGGACTCCTGTAAGCCTCACGCTTCACTACTGGTGCTTGTTATCAAAAGATCACAACTAATCAGTGTACGCCTTGCGTAGTGATCTCAATATTGGAGGCTCATCAGGCTGAGGAGCCCGGGCCATCCGTGAGTAGACCAGTGGCAGACATACCACCTCATTCAGAACACGCTCCGCGCACTGAGTCAACCCTGGCAACTGGTGAGCAGGGGGCAGCGGGCATCAGCGGCGCTGTTCTTGAGGCGAGGCCGGAGGCTGACGGGGGCACCGTCGCTACTGGGGCGAGAGAGGAAGGTCGCCCGGACATCTAGGATCCTATTCCTCACGTAGACATCCCTGGGGCAGATCCTGCTACCGATCTTATGGATGCCTTCCCTACATACCGACCCGCTGACCCTGAGGAGGTAGATGACTTAGACTCAGAGGCAGCCGAGCAGAGTCGGATGACACGACGCAAAGGGTGGAATTGTATCTGACGCTTCCTCAGACATCCCCAGTCGGATTGGATGAGACATATGGGATCACTCCAGACCTGGCTACGCTTCCTGTGCGCCGAAGGGGCTGACTCTCAGTGCCTTCATCTGACGGTCCGTGATTACATGGATGAGAAGATACGCGAGAGTAGCCGGCGTGCCAACGTTTCCCAGTGTCGGGAATGATCGGCGAGCGCCCGTGCGTTACTGAGGGTAGAGCAGGAGGTCCGACACCTCGAAGGGAAAGTGGAAGATAAGGAGGCCTTCATCGCAACATGCTCTGAGCTTGTGGAGAAACTGATGGGCAAGATGGCTGACGCGCAGGAAAAACCGATGGAGGCGAGTCACCAGATGACTGTACTTTGAACCGAGCGGGTGCCGGCATAAGCTAGGATTGGCGAGCTGCGCTCTGCAGCGGTTTATGAGGAGAGAGTCTTCGAGGAGCGAGAAACGGTCCTGGAGGCCACCATCCAAAGGGTAGCAGCGCTGGAAAGGTCGATTCAGCACGCTAATCCTTAAGGGCTTTGTTTTGGCCAACTCATAAACCTCTTGCTTGTACTTATCACCATCTCAATCCAATACATGGCCAAATCCATTCATATGTACCCTTGGTTTAATATGCTCAACCATAATTCCGAAATGAATAACAACCCATCACTAAGCTCTTGTGGGTCGCACCCATCGCGAGAAGCAAAGGATACTCATGTCATCATCTCGTCCAACTATGGGGCATTGACCAAGCCTCAGGCATCCGAAATTGGGCCTAGATTTCTGAGGAGGAGACCTCAAACCGATTGATATATCACCTTCTCAATGTGCTCTGACACACGAGTGGGGAAATGCCATGGGCATTGAAATCCATCCGAACATAGGGAGATGGAAAGAAAATCAGAATCACGCTACCCGAATTCGGAACACTGTGGGGTGCGACGATGGAGGATAACTGTTAACTGTGATGGAAACACAGCATCCATATCGTGTTGGCCTGGAGTGGGGACAATAAATGAGGGCTACCCTCTGACCATGTTCGCAACACGGGGCCTAACTCAAATATCACCGGTCAGTTTCCCGGAACGTTGGCCTAGGAGAACAGGCGGACTATAGGTCTATCATCCATGTTGCTACAATAGGCGGACCAAAGGTATGTCATCCATTTTGTGGTAGCAGGCGGACCAAAGTCTCTCACCCATACTGTTAGGGGGTCCCGTCAAACATGACCAATCCTTCGGAACGTTGGCCCAAGACAGTAGGCGGACCGTAGGTATGTCATCCATACTGTTAGGGGGTCCCGTCAGACATGAAAGAGAATGATGATCTGAATAAAGGGTCACACAAAGCGTGAAAGGGGGAGTGGTGGTTTGTTCGAATAGAGTCCAACACTCCCGAAATTGCACCATAGTGGCGGAGGCGCATCAGGCGGATGTACCAACCTGGTCATGGGTCATCCCAATTTTCTGGTAGGACCTCTCTGGCGAGAGAACTACCGCTTCCCATTACTACTATGGGGAATCCCAAACTTATTCGGGGTGGATGTCATGATTACACCACTTCCCATGAAGTCAGGCCAAGGGGCCGACAATAAGGAGGGATGGGGTTTGGTAATCTCTGTGGGTGGACCCCAGATGAAATGTCCTGGCATTCCTACCTATCTCATTAGGATGAGAATCAAGCCACATGTAGTTCTTGAATGGCAGTTTAACGCCATGCTGGACGAAATACAGTTTAACTTCATGTGGGATGGGGGACACATCTCATCTGTGGACAGGCACGGCACGACGAGTAACCCGGCGTGAATGAGGACATAATCCCGCACCACACCGTACAATCCCAAAAGAGAGACCATGTCACGGAAATCCAAGCAAAGGATATTAGTTTTAGGTCTTAGAACTCGGACCAAAGGAGAAGGGGAATGGGAGACACATGGTAAAGCGGTTGCAAAACCCAACGTGAGTGTGGGGAAAATCCCTGCTTACTATGTCCTCTTGGGGACGTGTTTAGGCTGAGAGATCGAACACAAAAAGTTAGGCTGGGCCTGTGGGGAAGTTCCCAGGCGCTCCTAAATATCTCATAAGGATGATAATCAAGCCATACTTAGGTCTTGAGAGGCAGCATGGTGCGATATGGCGCCTGCATAAAGGACAAAGGAGTCGTGCGGGTCTAGCCCTCACACCAAATGAAGTGGCATTTGATATATCTTGTTTGTTCTTGAAGGTAAATGGTTTTTCTTTTGTGGGGAGACTGGCCTAGGGTAGAAATTCATGGGGTATCCATAATAATCAAGCCATAACAGGCGTTGACAAGCGGCATGGTAATCGAACAGTACCTGGCGTGATGTCCCCCATGGTGAGGTCATCACAATGAGGTTCCATTTTTCGTCGTGCGTCCAGGACGGTATCATCACAGTTTATGGTCATTTGGTTTGGACTAGAAACATAGTTTAAGGTCTTATGGTTTGCACCACCAACACGGTTTAAGGTCGTATGGTTTAGACCAACAGCACAGTTTAAGGTCTATTGGTTTTGACCAACAGCACAGTTTAAGGTCGTAAGGTTTGGACCATCAACACAGTTTAAGGTCATATGGTTTGGACCAACAACACAGTTTAAGGTCGTATGGTTTGGACCGTCAACACAGTTTACGGTCGTAAGGTTTGGACCAACAGCACAGTTTAATGTCGTATGGTTTGGACCGTCAACATAGTTTAAGGTCGTAAGGTTTGGACCAGCAACATAGTTTAAGGTCGTAAGGTTTGGACAATCAAAACAGTTTAAGGTCATAAGGTTTGGACCTTCAATACAGTTTAAGGTCGTATGGTTTGGACCGTCAACACAGTTTAAGGTCCTATGGTTTGGACCATCAACACAGTTTAAGGTCATATGGTTTGGACCAACAACACAGTTTAAGGTCGTATGGTTTGGACCAACAACACAGTTTAAGGTCATAAGGTTTGGACCGTCAACATAGTTTAAGGTTGTAAGGTTTGGACCATCAGGAACACGCACAATGTGATACAGCATACCTGACGTGGGTGAGGGCTTAATCCCATACCATCACCGCACGTGGTTCTGAGAGAGGATCCTCGGGCCAAAGGGGCCTACGAGGGTTCAACAATCAAGGAGGGGTAGGAGATGCTATCTCCCAACTATGGTGGGCCCAAAACGCAATGTCTGGGTGACTCCTTGTTCCCCATGGGGATGAGGGTCAAGCTGCACGCAACCTATAGAGAAGAAACCCAATAACATACTCTAGCTCTCAGATCGCGGGTGCCCCGAGAGACACTGTTACACAGCTCAGTCTGTCTGATGTGTGGAGGTATACTGAGGGTTAGTACAAGGAGTGTCGAGATTCCACCCTGACACGGTGGGGGCGGAACACAATGTGAATCATGAAACCAACATTCAAGGCCCAAGGAAGTCGACGTGACGACTGAGGATTACTGCTGACCATGTGCGCAACACAGCATCCTGTCGCGTTAGCCTAGAAGTAGGGGGAAACAAATGAGTATCAACCGCTGACCATATTCGCAACACAGGATTTGTATCAATATTTTTCCCAAAACCCTCGGGGGCATTGGCCCGTGACGGTAGGAGAGCCCTTAGGCATTGTATCTAGGCCGTTCTTGGGGGTCCCTCCAGGTGTGAAGGATGGTGGGGCCCAAATGAAGGGGAACACGAAGATTTGCAAGTGGACGAAAACTTGTCTAAGTCAAATCTGACACTCCAGGTCCTAGACCAGAGTACTCTGAACACATTAACAGACCACTGGAAAGGGTCGAAGGTCTCAGTTTGAGAGTGTCCAAAAGATGGTGGATTCCCGAAGGAATGGCATGCCAAAAGACCGAGGCAATCGGGAGATCGTGGGCTCTCCTAAGAGATAGGGCTGGACCTGAAGTCTAAGTTTTCAGGCGGTCCTACGTATCCAATAAATATGGGAATCAAACCATACGAAGTTCTAGACAGCGCCTTTTAATATCATGGGGAACACGGTATAGGAGGGCTAATCCTGAGAACAGGGCGCGCGTGGTGCAGCTATTGCAAACCCGACGTGAATGAGGACATAATCCCATACCACGCCACGCGATCTTGTGGTCAAGGTCCCAAAGGTGAGCTAGGAACAATGCATTAGTAGACCTCGAGCTAGACCCAAAGACGGATGGTCTGGGTGCTCTTGGGTGCTCCTGGGTGCTCTTGGGTTCTCCTGGGTGCTCCTAGGGCCGGACCCGAGACGAAATTTTCAGGCATTCCTACGTTTCTCATTAGGATGAGAATCAAGCCGTATGTAGTTCTAGAGAGGTAGTTTATCGTCATGACGGATGAAATACAGATCTTAGTTTTAGGTCTTAGAACTCGGACAAGGGTGCAGTTTAGGGTCGTGCTGGACCATACAGTTTAAGGTCCTGCTGGACCATACAGTTTAAGGTCATTCTAGACCTTACTGTTTAAGTTCATGCGGGACCCTATAGTTTAAGGTCATGCTGTACCCTACAGTTTAAGGTCATGCTGGACCCTACAGTTTAAGGTCATGCTGGACCCTACAGTTTAAGGTCATGTTGGACCTTACAGTTTAAGGTCATGTTGGACCCTACAGTTTAAGGTCATGTTGGACCCTACAGTTTAAGGTCATGCTCGACCCTACAGTTTAAGGTCATGCTGGACCAGGAAAAGGCATAAGAAAAGTACTGGTTGAGGAACCTGGCGTTGGTGGGAGGAGTTATGCGCTCACCATCCATAGTCACCAGGGAATACACACCATTGGGATAGACCTTATGGACTTTAAAAGGCCCCTCCCATTTAGGCTTCAACTTGTTTGGTTTCCTGCCGGGAATCATTGGCGCTCTGAGAGCCAGCACCAGGTCACCTTGCAGGAAGGAGCGGAGGTGAACCTTCTTATTGAAAGCTCGAGCCATCTTTCTCTGATGCCTTTCCAAGTTATGTAAAGCTCCAGTGCTTCCAATTCGGCTAGAAGGATTTCTGCAACTCTATTCGGCGCTTGCTGGTCGTAGACCGCCGTTCATAATGAGGGCAACTGGATCTTGATTGGCAGGATGGCCTCAGCTCCGTATACCAGGGAATACGGAGTCACCTGGGTGGGGTTACGAGTCGTCATCCTATAAGCCCACAGGGTGTTAGGGAGCTTTTCGGCCAACTTTTCTTGTTCTAACCAACCATCTTTTGAATAATGTTAGAGAGGGTTTTGTTAAACGCCTCGATCTGTCTATTCGCCTGCGCATGATACCGGGAGGTGTGGTTAGAGCGAATGTTGTACTTGGAGTACAATTTCTTTAGCTCGGCTGCTCGAAAGTTGGTTCTGTTATCCGTGAGGATAGCGTGAGGTACTCCAAACCGATAGATGATATTTGAGCTCATGAAGTCTGTGATAGAACGGGCCTTGACTTCCCTCAGCGGGATTGCCTCCACCCACTTCGAGAAGAAATCCGTAGCGGTTAAGATGAACCGGCACTGGAGGTCCATCACCGGCAGTTAAGGCCCCAAGAAATCCAACCCCCAGACTGCAAAGGGCCAAGAATACTTGGTATTATGGAGAGGCTCTGGTGGCCGATGCACAAAGTTTGCATGAACTTGGCATGCATGACACCTCTTGGCGTACTCAATTGAGTCGTGGATCATGGAGGGCCAAAAGTATCCCAGCCTCCGAATCTGGTGGGACAACTTCGAACCGGCCTGGTGGGCGCCATAGGAACCAGCGTTCACTTCTTGCATGACTTCTGGGATCTTGACTCCTTGAAGACAACTGAGGAGAACACCATCAAATCCGCGCCTGTAAAGTAGATGCTCAATGTTGGGACTACTTTGAAGGGTGAACTGCGGCGCGCAACGTCGGATTTGTTCTCGCTCGGCTTGGTCTGGCAGAAGATTGTCGTGCTGGAGATACTCAAACAAGGGTGTCCTCCAGTCAGGAACTGTCTCGATTACCGCACCTGAAGCCCCCAGGGATCCTGACGTAGGGGCACCAGTGGTGAGATGGTTCACTTGCAGGCCATGATCGGCCTCCAGAATAACAGGAGCAATGACTCTCTGGTGTGCCACGTGGACGATTATGTCATCCTGTTCAGGCTCTGCAATTGATGCGGCCAGGCTGGCAAAAGCATCTGCACGACTGTTCTGTGACCGGGGAATGTGAATGACCTCTGGTCGGGAGGGGAACTTATCCATTAGACGAAGGGTGCACTCTAGCAATGGCATGAGTTCCGACTATCTGTCAGCATAGCCACCATTGACCTGCTTGATGACTAGCTCAGAGTCCCCCAATACATACAGACAGGGTACGTCAATCTCGAGAGCCAACTCGAGGCCAGTAATGAGGGCATGATACTCTACCTCATTGTTGGTGCAGCCTTCTGATAATAGAAACGAATATGGTAGAACAGCTTGCTCCGGGGTGATGAAGACGATACCTAGGCCCACTCTGTTAAGCCTAGGATCGTTGAGCCTTCTACTGGTGGGGCTCTGGGAGGCACCATCAATGTGCATCTGCCAGCATGGGATGGTGTGATCAACTGAGAGGATTTCCTCATCATGAAATCCTAGATCTAGTGACCGGTCGGTAGAGGTTGGGTGGGCAGCTAAGAAGTCTGCCAATGCCTGTCCTTTGATGGCCTTCTAAGGTACGAACCTGATGTCAAACTGCTAGAGGATCACCGCCCAGCGCACCAATCGGCTGGTCAACATAGGTCGGTTCAAGATGTATTTCAACGGGTCTAACCGAGAGACTAGCTGTACCTCGTGGTGCTGCAAGTAGTGTCGCAATTTTTTCATGAAAAATAAGAGCGCCAGGCAGCTCTTCTCTATGGGGGAATATTTAATTTCCACATCGAGGAGCATGCAGCTGAGGTAGTAGAGGCTATTCTATGTTCCCTCGTTGTTCTTCTGGGCGATAAGTGTGCCGAGGGATCGCTCCTGGGTGGTCACGTAAAGGACCAGCAACTTTCAAAAAACAGGTGGCATCAAGACCAGAGGCTGAAGCAGATACTGCTTGATTGCTTCAAAAGCGATCTGACACTCTTCGTCCCATTCGTAGGTGGCACCCTTCTTCATGAGCCGGGAAAAGGGCTTACACTTTCCAGCCAGATTCGCGATGAATTGGCATATATAGGATAAGTGGCCTCGAAGGCCTCTCTGCTCCCAAATATTACTTGGGTGAGGCATCTGACTAATGGACTTGATCTTGTCCGGGTTGATCATGATTCCTCGATACCTAAAAATGATGCCAAGAAACTTTCCGGAGCTGACCCCGAAGGCACACTTCAATGGGTTCATCTTCAAGTTGTGAGAACGGAGGAAGCCGAACACTTTATCAAGGTCATTGAGATGGTCCTAGCACTGACGATACTTAACCACCAGGTCATCCACTTAACACCCCACCAGCATCCCGAGAATCACCTTGAATATGCGGTGCATGGCCCGTTGATAGGTGGCACCTGCATTCTTCCGGCCGAAGGGCATAACCTGGTAGCAGAAAGTACCCTGGGGGGCCCTGAAAGCAGTGAAATCCTCATCGTAGGGGGCCATCCGGATTTGGTTGTACCCAGAGTACCCATGCATGATGGAAAGGGCTTGGAACCCAGACATGGAATAGATCAACAACTCTGTCACGGGAAGGGGAAAACCATTCTTCGTACAGTGGTGATTGAGATCGCGGAAGTCGATACAGACCCTGATCTTCCTGTTCTTCTTCCTGACCGGCACAATGTTGGCTAGCCACCTGGGGTACTGGACTTCTTTGAAGAAGTTGGCCTTGATGAACTTATCAAATTCTACCTCAACCATTGCACCGTGGGTGGGGTGCATCTTTCTGGGAGGCTGCTTGAACCCGCGATGGTTTGCTGGAAGGACAATGCGGTGGATGGATACCTGGGGATCTAGCCCTGGAATCTCGTCATAACTCCAGGTGAACACATCACGATGCTATCTGAGGAAGTCCATGTACCATTTCCATTCCTCGTGGGGCATAGCAGCACAGACCAATGTGGGTCTCGGGTCCGCCTCACTACCGAGGTTCACCAGCATTAACTCGTCGATCGTGGTGGGGATGCCCTCCTCAAAGGCAGGAGGAGCATCTTCCATATCCTCCTTTCCGCTTGTGGAAGGGTCATCCATGGGGGGAGCCATTTCAAGGCTGCCAGACCTTGATGGGAAGCTGGTGCCAGCTTGGGCGGCAGGGGTTTCCACGTCAGGGGACCCATGTACTGCGGAGACCATGGCGACAAAGGGGGTTGATCCAATCCCATCTAGCCTTCGGCTCAAGGGGCCACACTTTATGACATCAAATCAGTGGTGGGACGTTGGCTTGAGCTGATCGATTTCGGCCCAGCGAAACAGATACGTATGACGTACTGTTGTTTCCATGAGCCCAACACCCCAATATCGTACAGGGGTAGGAGGCTCGGGGATCACCTAAGCCCGGCTGGTGTAAGAGTACGAGGTGATTTCCCTCCGTCACTTGGACCCAGAAATATTCATTCCTCTGGTACCCGAAACGACAAAGCATTGCCCATGTTGTGGGTCGTGACCTCCAACCAATGGATTGGGAAGACATATGCGTCGTCCAAACATTCCCAGGGACCACTCGCGACAGTGGCGGGCTCGACGTCACCTTCCAGGATCTACTTGTCCTTACTCTTGTAGTAGCCATCATCCAGATAACGGGCTTCACAAGAGGCAAAAGGAGACACATCTCCCTGGAGCACACCCACTCGACCCTTAAGGGAGTATTTGAGGCACTGGTGATATGAGGAGGGGACCGATGCATGATGGTGGAGCCACGACCTGCCCATCAATGCGTTGTAGGAAGTGTCCTGAGAGACAACCATGAATTCGGTATTGGAAATTAGGCCACCAAATGGGTCTCCAGACGAATCTTTCCAAGTGGAGTTTTCTCGGTCTTATCATACTCCTGGATCCTGAGGTCGGAGGGAGTTAAATCATCCTCAGACAACCCCAGTTTCCCCAGCGTCCGAGTTGGGATGAGGTTAATCCCGGAACCAGTGTCAAAAAGACAACGACGAACTTCCATGCCATTGAAATGGCTGGTGACGTACAGTGGGAGAATGTGCCCCAGTATGGGAGGGTCTTCATCTTCAACGAAAAACGATATGACCGCCTAAAATTCAGCGTCCTCAATCGCCTCGGTGTGGAAGGCTTCTGCTGCCGCCACCTCCGTCTCAAACTGGAGGGGGCTCTTTAGAGCCCCGGCGAGCGCCTCAAGCATTTACGATGACAGGATAAGGTCCTTAAGGATATAAAGCCTTACAGGAATGTTGCCCAGGTGCTTTAGAACATCATACTTTCAAGCCAAACGCGAGATTCTCCTTACGGGAGGCCGCTCTGCGATTGGAGGCATGACGGGCCCTGCCGGCGGGACCAGTGACTGACTGGTACTAGGAACATCACGCTGTTCACTAGTCGAAGCCTGGGAGGTGGCTACCGCATTAGGACCGGAAGGCTGTAGTCGTCCGGTGGCAGGGCATGGCTGGTTACGACATGGACGAGGCGGTCCCGCCTGATCCATCAACACAAACGGTGGTGGAGGCGAACCTGTCGACACCGGGTGAGGGGACCGTGAATGTTGATCTCTGTATCGGGCCTGCTGCTTGGTCTCAGTAGAGTGCACGGCCTAGCTAGAGGTGACGACTGCCATGCCCCGGCGATTCACGTATCCACGGCTCCACCGACGTTGGCGACGGCTGGGGACATTAGGGAAGTCCACCTGGCGTTCCTCATTGTCGGGAGCCAAAAAGGGGTTTACCAACTCTACAGTGTTAACCGAAGCGTACCACAGGCTTTCACTCGAGGAGTCATCCGCTACCGGACGGAGTCTCGGAGGGATCCCCATCTCTGGGGGCATAAAATTTCCAAGCATGCGGGAAGATAACGGCACTGGAAGGGCACGTTATTTCTTCTTGCGTCGCCACTTGCTCTTCTAGGAAGAGGTAGGCTGGGACGACGATACCAAAGTGGCCCTCGCAGATTCTGAGGGCTCTGGCTGACTTCGGTGGGAACGGATGATTCCATGGGCACGGGCAACCATCCTGCGGGCCATCCATTCATTATACATCTGAGACCCCCGGTCGGAAACCTGCTGCCACTCATCCTCGTTACCGCTGTTTCCATCTGATCTCACGAAGACACCTGTCACCTGTGTCGGGGCTGGGCCCAACCTGACTACGTTGTTGTCAATCTGGTCTTGGAGCCAGTCCTTGAACACATAGTATCGCTGGATGGTGTGCCCCAGGATCTGGTGATAAGGGTAGTAGTTAGGGTGATCAGTGAGACACGCCTCTTCTGGCTTCCAGCACTCAGGCAGCTGCACGGTCCTCTGCTCCTAGGTGCTACAGAAATAGCCGGGGACCTGGGCCTCGTCAAACGAGTAAGTCTGATTCCTTCTGTCTGGAAAGGGGGCTCTTGAAGGATGACCATGGCCAGGGGTCGGAGGAACATGTTGAGGAGGCGGAGCCTGAATATCTCTCCTGGGTGGTGGTGGCGCGTTACGCGGAGGCGCCTGCCAATTTTGAGGCGGTCGCTACTGGGCCGGAGGCTGTGACCGTGGGGGTGGACCCCTATGGGGATGCTGAGCTAGCCTTACTGGTAGAAACTCTAGCTGTCTGGGAGCCACTATATGGGCTACAGCAGTGGGCTCGGCCCTGGCGGCTCTCCTTGCAGGGATTACAGGAGGCAGTGGGCGTGCCTGACTGGCCTGTTGCAGGGCTTCTTCGAGGCGTTGAGCCTTGTCCGAGAAATCCCGGAACCCTCCAGGGTAATTTTGTGTGATCATATAAGGAACTAGCTCTTCCTTGACGTCCCCTACACATGTTGTCAGTAATTGATCCTGAGTTAGCGGCATGTCAAGGGATTACGTGATCCCCTTCCACCGGGAGACGAAGTCCGCGACCCGCTCATCGGGCCTTTGTTTGCACCTGAAGAGGTCTGAAATGTTATTCTTTCATGTTGTGGAACTGAACTGGTAGAGGAATTTTCGTCGAAGGTCCTCTCAGCTATCCACAGATCCAACAGGGAGCTGGCTGTACCAGACGGAGGCTGGTCCTTCTAGCGTCTGAACGAAGCAACAGAGCTTGGCAGCTTCCTGCTGCGCCGGAGTCCCCAAAATACGCCCGCACCTCGAGTTGAAGTGGGCTAGGTGTTGTGGAGGATCTCTTATCCCATTAAAGGGTGTGATAGTGGGGTTCCCAAATCCTGGCAGGGCCGGCATATCATCCACCCATGATGGGTATGGCTTGTCGTCTGGTGGAATTGCCACCAGCCGAGTTTCCAGGTCCTCCAAGCGGGCGATGAGTACTTCCATCAGATCGTCTGGACACGGATTCCTGTCCTGACAGGAATATCTTACCACAAGCACATTGTTGGGCTCTCCAATCTGGTATTCAAGCTTAGCAGCTTGCGGGGCGGCTGGCGGAGTGACTCTCGGGGCAGCAGGAGGAAACCGAGCATGGTCCCCCAGATGATTCCGCCGCTCGGGAGGGTTCGGCGAGATGTATCACGCCCTCTTTCCATGGGTTCCAACCTCCCCCAGTCGGCGAACACGACATGGTTGCGGTTTCCCGGGGGAATCTCTACAAGGGGTAGGTTCTCCTTCCCCTACTGTCCTGGCCTGGGATTACCGTAGTAAGGTTGCCGCTCTGCAATGAGTTCAGCCAAGAGCTCATCAACCAGCCTCTTTTTCTCAGCAATCTATTGGCGTAGCATGGCCTTCTTGGAGTCTTCCTCTACCTTCTACAATGAGGTAGATGGGTCGGCGAGCATGATAGCCCTGACATGCTCTTTACCCTTGCCGATGTTTCGGCTCAGTGTCAGTGCCCTAGTGGGGTGGGGAGACCTAGGAAGCTCCTCTGGTGGCGAGTGATCCTCCCAGATGGGTCCAGTGGAGGCTTGTCCCCAGGGGGTGAGTCCCCATCGAGGAGCTCCACATTTTTTCCCTCATCTAAAAGGTCATCCATGTTGACCGCCACTGCCTTTGGCAACATTCCCTCATGGCCTCCCGGTGAATCGGGCTGTCGGTGGATCGCACAAAAAAGAAGGGCAGCGTACTGCCCCCATATGTGGATGTGCGCATGGGGGGTGGCTTCCACGATAACCTTGCAGAGTACTTGAAAACCTTGAACGCATTGTTTTTGGAGGGCCCTACGGTGGCCAGGCAACTCAGGGAGCCGAACCGCAGGGAGCACTGCCAAGTCGACCCGACGGCACTGCTCACCGATATCCTCGAGATGTGCTTGACTCCCGAGATAAGGCACTAGCTGATGGCGAAGATGGGAGTGAGTCAAACGAAGAGTCTGGAAGAAACATTCAAACTCTCCCGGGGTGAGCGCCTCTGGCATATCAAAATCGGATCCTGTGACCGGCCAAAACATCTCGGGGAAGTGGCCCGCTGTGAGGATGTTCATGAAGCTCCATGACTCTGGTTCGAGGTCCGGACCTTGCTTCCCCTGCTTGTTAACCTAGAATGGCCGGGGAGCTGGCAACGACGCTGAGGCAGGTCACCGGGCCGATGGTCTGGCCGGCGGGGAATGCGGCGAACATGCCGATTGGCCGCCGATCCCTGAGTCGTCCTCCAATGGCTTCAGTGCCCGGGCTGCCACGTCGTGATAGGATGTGCCAGTGAATGGGGCTCCTGTCACAGCGTCAGTGCTCACTGAGGGTGTATCGCCTTGAGACTCCTCCGTCGGTCCCCTAAAAATTTCCCAACACTCCCTAACAGAGGTGGAAGGCGCTTCCGGGGAGGCCAGCGATAACTGCGGGTTTGACCCCTGAGGGTACGCAAAGTCCTCGTCCTCCTGGATATACCTTCAGAGGGAGGAGGGAATCATACAGATCTCGCATTCGAGGAGTACGAGACTGACACGCCATGTCCCCATTCCTGCCCTCGACTCAGAAGGTCGGGGGGAGGTTACATCGTCGAGTCGTACTCCGCCTCAGAGTCCGAGAAACGGACCGGTCTAATTTCAGTCCGGACTCCCCTGACATTCCTCCCACGACGACGACGCCCTGCCTTACTGCCCCTGGGTGGCTCCTCAGGGTAAGGATGATTTTATTCAAGGAGTCCCCTGGCCGCAATAGTGCTGGGGCAGAGGGGACTGAAGGTCGTGGTGCGGGAAGCACCGGGACAGATATCGAAAGGGACATTGGGAGGGCCTCCATGTGAGTGATCGACTGGATACGCAATGGCTCCATACTCACGGCCAGCGGTAGGGGGAGTGACCTCATACCCAGTGCAGTGGTCGCTGGAAGGAGTAATACCTGGAGCGTAGCTATCATGAAGAAGCCTTCGGATTTCCAGACCAGTGGCACAGAATGAGCCTTCATGATGGGTGGCACTTCCACGGATTGGTCCGCGGTGGCCATTGCCTATGCCCACGACCGGGGGAGTCGACCCAACCTGGTTGTAGGGCGGTCGGGGCCTCGATCCCAGTCGGGCATGTGACTGCCACTGCTCAACGTGTGCAGGGGTCTGGTAGCAGGAGTCAGTAGCGGCTCGTGTCACAGTGGTTGCTGACATTGGTGCCCCAGGATGGGCATTCTCTTCCGCTCGCGCCCGATGCTGGCGTCGGGTCAGATGGGTTGGAGCATGTGGTTCGGGCACAACGATTGCCTAGTCCTCGGCCCGGGGAGTTGGGAGATGACGTCGACGCAGCATAGCGGGGGTTCTTTCCATTAACCCCTGGGACGGGTCTCCGATCGGGCGGACCCGGACATCCCCCATCTCATTGGCGTAGGGGAAGGATGTGTCAAGGTGCTCCAGGGATAGGCTCCTGAATCGGTTGAACGTCAAAGTGGGGAGCGGCGGCTCCTTTCACAGCCCTCGGGGGTGGCGACAATAATGGGGCGCAACCGCTTCTAGATCCAAACGGGTTAGGCCCCTAGGGGGGATGATCCCTTCCTCATTGTACCTGCCAACTTGGTCGTTTATCATCCTTCGCTGGATGATTTTTGACGGGGAGAGGGGGCGTGAGCGCCCAAAATTCGTGGAAATCAGAGCCGGAGTGACTTTGGAAAAGGCGAGACCGCGCGGGGTAGCTGTGCCGATGCTGCCCCTACCCCTGCGCCGGTGGGCAGCTGGCGATCGAGCTCCAGATGCAGTGGTCAGATTCCTAGAAGCAGGGAGATGAACCCATTAGTACTAACCGAAAAGGAAATCGACAACCAATATCCCAGCATCGTTCCGTCTCCTGTGGTCGGCAAGAGGGATCCACACTGACGATGTCGTGGAACGGAGTGCACAACATCCTAACTGCCTCAACCCCTGGAGGGTTTCATGTCCCGGTGATACGTACCTGGACCTAGTGACATGCTGATCTTCTGATATCTCGAACACTACCTATCCCCATATTGAGGAGAAGAGCTTCACGTCAGGTTCACCATTTTTATGTCAGGTTCACCACTTTCTGTTTCCGACGCTTTTACGCCGGGGCACTCGCGAACTCGTCCGTCACGCATGGTAGGACGTGCGGCTTGTAGCCCCACATTCCCGATTTCCAAAGTCGGGTGGCATCCTTTCCTTATTCAGGGACTTCTGCTCCTTGATTGAAACTGGGATGATGAGATGTTGGTTCTTCCTTCGGTGGATTCCTCCTAAAATCTCGTCACCTAATCCGGGTCTCCCTCATATATTTAAGACAGGTTCGTGAAGCTCATTCCCGGCGCCATATCTGCATGGATGCCAGTTAATTACGCTGCTTCCGTCGAGACGCTCCAAGGGGTCTCGTCAGGGCAGCAACCTTCGGTGAGGGGAATGGTCATGTTGGGGTGTCGTTGGCATGTCTTGACACTGGGGATCGGCATGTCTGTCTTTTGTCACTTATCACAAGGCTTCTCGATGGCGCAGAAGCCCATGGCATCCCACATCGAACGCGGGGAATGTGTACCATCTGAGGTTTTCCTCAGCTTCCCATGTTTAACACGGGGTATGCCGCGAGTTTAACATCTTGTAGAGACGGATCAGACTGATCAAAACACTGAGAGTTGATCAGATTGAAAGACCCCCTAGGGGGAACACCGATGTTGGTCTCAGCACGTGGGCGGCTTCCCGGATACTATGGAGTGGGGTGGAGTGGCATGACCTCACTAGGATGTGGCGGCCCGGGTAAGGATCGGGATGGATGATGGAGTGACGAGATTGAACCTCGTTGAGTCTTCCTACGTATCCCCATGGCGAGGAATCAAAGTCCGCATAGTTCAGTGATATGGTGGGACACCTGAAAAGGAGACCTGTGATAATGGATGCATGGATGGGAGCCTGGAGGACGTAAGATCTCTGGGCTAGAGCATGAGCTTCCCAAGGATCGTGGGCTTGATGGGGGAAGTCAGTATGAGACGTGGATGTGAGGCATGGGGCTTATGCTCTGAGACGGCCCAAGAGGGGGAATACAGTTTAACGTCATGCAGGACGAGATACAGTTTAACGTCATGCGGGACGAGATACAGTTTAACGTAATGCGGTACAAGGGCATACAGTTTAACGTCATGCGGGACAGCTGATCTAGGGCTTACGCTCTAAGGCGGCCCGTGGAGAATATGGGGCTTACGCTCTGAGGTGACCCATGGTGGATACGGGGCATATGCTCTGAGGCGGCCCATGGTGGATATAGGGATTACTCTCTGAGGCGGCCCATAGTGGATACAAGGCTTACTCTCTGAGGCGGCCTATGGTGTATACGGAGCTTACGCTCTGAGGCCGCCCATGGTGGATATAGGGATTACGCTCTGAGGTGGCCCATGGTGGTCAGGGAACCAACCTGGAGAGGTCGGATCGACTGGGTGGTGGGCTTGAAACTCGTGGAGGATTCTTAAGTACCATGCGTTAGCATGGATCAATGTCCACGTAGTTCGCTGGCATGGAGATTACGCTCTGAGGTGGTCCATAGAAGGATATTATGGTTGATGCGTGCTCTAACCCACGGGAGTCATGCTCGGTGTGGGAAACAAGAGGCTGTAGGGACCAGATGATCACATAGTGAAGGGTGCGTCCATGAGAAGCGGAATGGGGCCTACGCATTGAGAGGCCCAAAGAGGAAACAAGGTCTTACACGTGATTAGCGGCCCTTGTGTCGGGGCTTACTCCAGGGTGGAGGCCCATGGTGTGACAAAGCACAGTGGGAAAGGGACTCCACTGGCCTTGGAAGGGGGGAAGTATGGAGATGCATGGGTGCAACCTTCCGTAAGAGAGGCTAGGGGATTACGCTCTAAGGCAGCCGTTCCTCGTGGACAAACGCCACTCCTACAAGGAGGATCTCATTCCATGTGAGGATGATTCCATTCCTGTGGAGACGAGAGGCGTAATGAATGACCGAGCTGGGGGGTATCCTCTATGCAAAGCACTGGGTCGGACCACAATTTAACGTAATGTGTTAAGGATGAGGTTCTTAGCAGTTTAACATCCTGCAGCTTGGAAGAGGTGGGTTCGCTCCACACCCCTAGGGATTACATGCCCAATGCCCTCTACCCCTTGTGGGAGGGAAGGGATCGACAAGGTCGTAATGAAGGGGGGCTACAGGGCGAACCATTGGAGTTCCACGTTAGCGTGGATATGCGAAGAAGCAATAGTCATTAGCGTGCCTATGCGGAGAAGCATAAGGCAAAGCACCGCAACGGGAAGCACCGACCAAGGGACCTTGAGGTTACTTTGTACTACCCTAGAAGGCCGTACGGGAAAACAACGCATGTCGTGCATGCCCAGTAGGGAAGACATCACGTGCTGGCGCGGAAAGGCATCCAAGGGGCATCAAGGTAAAGGGGTCCTGGGTGTTGCGTGCAAAAGGAAGGTTTTCACGCAAAACAGCGGGATGGCGTGCAATAGGGCCAGAGTATTGTGCGAATAGGGGATTGCGCGCAAGGTATTGCGCGCGTAGAAGGGGATTGCACGTAAGAGACAACGATGACGTGCAAGGGACGTACTGGGAGGAGGAGGCCAATTCACTGAAGCCGGTGGAGTTGTGCGCAAAGGCGAACCCCGGGGCAAGGTTGTGTGAAATGGGGGATTACCTGGAAGTCATATTGCGCGCGGGGGGAGTCGAATTGTGTGCTCGAGAGCCGATCCGAATTCCTCAACCACCAAACTGTCGGGGGTCGCCTTCTATTTATAGGCACCAGCCGGCGCGGAATCCAGGCGGCACGTGAAAGTTTCCGCAACGGGAACCGTGGACACACAATGCCTCACCGCGCGGAACCGGGGCGCACAAAATTGCGCGCACTAGTGACTCGATTACGCGAATCTCGGACATGCTTCGCGCGCACATATTTATTTTGCACAAGCCCTCCTTTATTTCGTACACCACTTTCCGGGCCTCCATACCGGGCCTCTGATTCCAAATATGACTTCACTTTGCCATTTTGAAACTTCCTCTAGGAGTTGCGGACTTTTTTCCGTGACTACAAGTGGTTTAAGGAATCATGAATCAGAAAGAAATTATATTAGAGAAAATTCAACCAACAACATATTATAAATGTTAGAGGAAGAGCCAAGGGAATTATCTAAATGGGATTTTATGATATTTTTTATATATTATATGCAGCCATCAAGAAACAAATTACTAAATATATTAAAAATGTCAATTAAAAAATATAGGAGAATAATTTTTCACCAAATTCCCCACCCTTCTTGAATTCCTTCAAATGTATTTATTTTTGTCATTATTCAAATATATCCACCTATTTTTATGGTATTGATTGAAATCTATCGTAGTAGCCTCCTAAAACCACGAAATAAGGAAGATCATATGAAAAAAATAATATATAAGTGGATCATGAAAATAAAGTGGTGAAATTTGCACATATTATCCAATCAATAACTTTTAATTCCTTATTTGATACTAGTTCATCACGTTCGTTCAAATTTGTAATGTTTTTTATAATCAATGATTTACTAACTTATGTATCAGATACTGATTTATTGATGAAATCAAATGACGGTGTTATTTTTTCATCCAATGTAATAAAATCTTCTCTGATAGAGATTAGTTATGACACTTATAGTAAATTTAGTTATTCTTCACTTAATAGATTTCAGTGTGACATTACCATGGATTTGATCTATATAAGTAGATATGATTTCAATTTTTGTGATAGATAAATTTCTTTAAATATCACTAATAATCTCATTATTTAATATTAATTGAAGGACCACTAAAAACTTTATTTGGGAACTAATTCCCTAATATTGACCTTGATAAACAATAATGAAGGGTACATGACTATAATTCTTTATAAGAAACTCCATATTTATGATATTACAATTTTATGGGATTATGTGTATTTATTTCTTGACATTCATCTTAGTCTTCACTATATTTATTAGGTTTTTTTTCAATTGAATTCATACCTAGTTATTTACCAATACTAATTATTGTAATTGAATAGAGGATAATGAATTAAAAAATTTAAGGAAGTAATTATTAGAGAATTTACACAAGATATATATATTCCCATGTAATTAATCATAGGATTCATGGGTCCTCCTATATAAGAATATGTATGTATCAATAAATCATTATTTTAATTGTCATGTCACTAACAAGATCTTTATCAATAAAAAGTCTCATATTCCCTATATTAATGGCTTGTTTGATCTACTAAGAGTTGTAAGATCATTGATCTGGATATCATCCATTGTAGGTTATGTAGGGAGATATACCCAAAATATACTTTTATATAAGAAATAAGAAATATAATATTATAGTAATTAATTTTGCACCAAAAAATTCCACAATATAATTGGACTAGATTATTGAATTCTTTTGAGATTAACTTGATAAATTTTGTGATAGTTTTTAATGACAAATTAATTCAATATTCTTAGAGAAATGAAAAACATAATTAATATTTTATGGATAATGAGAATATGATTATAAATTGAGAAAAAATATATCATGTTCATAAAGTATGAATTTATGATTATAAAAAATAACATAGATACGTAATGTAGTCACATATGTTGGAATAATTGTGAATCCATCAAAGAAACATGTGACTAAATAATGTCTTATACCACATGTATAATTGATATCAATATTGTTTGTTGTTTGGTTGGACATTATATGTTATATGTGATAAATTTATTATAATTATTAAATATTTTAACTATTTTAACATAAAATGGTGCAACAATTTTCATTATAGAAGTACAATAATATTGTTTCAAGAAGAAAAAATATAGGATTTTCACCGCACCCATTCTCAATATACTTGTGAGTGGAGAAGGATTTATGATATACAATGATTCATCAAATATGTTTCTAATTATGTACATGTAAGAAATTGAATGGTGATAGGTTACTGTAAATATCAATTAAATATCCATGAAAAAATTAACCTGATGCATGACTTGGAGTAATCATTGATAGTTTATGTTTTTAGGTTTTGTAGGAATTATAATTATAGAGAGGAGTGTGATATATACACTTATCATAAAATCATAATTAATATATCCATACTTAATGATTTAAACTTTATATCAATGAAATATTATTATGTGATCAATTATTATGATTCCTCAATAAATTACCTTTTTAGAATGGAAAACAAGTTGGATAATGATCTGAACAGAAAGAAGCATGATACATTATCCATGATAAGGATCATAATAGACTGAGACTTAATTTGTTTTTAAATGATATCCATGGAAATAATAGGGTATGGAATTAATTCATATCAATCAGACATTATTTATCAACCAACCAGCAATGTTAATGTCAAGGAGGAATAGGGATTTATAAGTGTATAGTGCATTGACTGGGAAAGTTGTCAACAGAGAGAAGTGTAGGTTTTTAGTTCCCCACAAATGCATGGAGAGTAGGATTAAGATTTTGGATGGTATCCATTGTATGAAAAAACTATATTTCCCTATAACGTACATGGTTTATCCTATATCACCTAATTTTCTTGTCATTGAACACATTGACTTGATTACCGAGAGAATTATGAATTGTATTATTAATTGAAAAAATTGGTTTTTTCCCTTTGGAGTTAGACTTAAATTGACCAATTATGTTCTTTCCTACATTATAATGCACATAAAGCAAATGATTAATGTCACGAAGAAAGTGATTTCTAATGTTGAGATATCTCTAATATCCTTTTGTGGGGAACCCAATCAATATTGAAATTTTTTTGGGCTTCTTTGAATCATCCAGCCGTCCCTATTTCTACTAGTGGTATCAACATTAAAGGCATATCTATAATTATAGATGATATCCATTATAGGCTAGAATGGGTAATCATAAAGGGTATCCCTCTATAGTGTAATTATTTCCATAGTACTTATTGAGGTGAAGGCAGTTTGTCAAGAGTGAAACCCTCCAAAATAAAGAATCTAGTAGAGCATTATATATCAATTCATAAAAAACACTCTAATTGGCTTATATGAAGGGGGGTTTTGGTTTTAGGCATCACAATTAGTCAATGGATATCTTGTTTTTTAAAATTCCCCATTACACATTTCATTTTCAGAGAATACATCATGATTCCCATCATTAATGTCGCCACCTTGAATGATAACCATAAGAGTATTTTTTATTCCAATTTTTTGAATATTGAATTAGGATGGTGTGTTTTCTCAATTTCGGCATTGGGTTCTCTCACACTCAATGATTATCACAAGACCCAAGTATTGATTTCTCATTAGGATCAATGGGGATAGGTTCTATGGTGCATGAAGGATTTTTCAATATACTATTTTCTTACATGGAATGTCTGGAACAACACCCAGCCTAACGAGGATTTTATTCAATGGTGTGGTATCAGTTTAGAGCCCATGTGTTTTATTATGGGTATTCAATAGTTGAATCAACATATCACATATTTTTTATGAAAAAATGGGGGATGGTTGTATGGGGGTTTTGTGAAGTTTACTAGCTAGATGGATCTAGCTTCCTATATAGGGATCATCTTGTAGTGCTAGTTTCGTGGAGCAGATAGACCCCATGTTGAGTGGAAGGTTAGGTCGTTGGTTTTTAATGTAGGTATTTGGGATGTATTCTCTTCCATGAATGATAGATGGTTGCAATCCATTTTGGTGTCCAATATAGAATATATGTCCATGTTCAGAAGCCTATGTTTTCATTTATTCATGTTTTGTAGCAACATATGAAGATCCCCTTACATTATGGATTTTTCTTTGTGGGACTTATCTAGATAAAATATCACAAGGCCAGGGAAATTGATTAAATGGATCCCTCTATCAATGGGGTACAAACTGAACACGGATGGTTCTTGCTATTAGTGTTCTATGTGAGGGGGTGGGGTGGTTAGAGACTCTAGAGGCTCGGTTGTGGCTTCTTTCCCTGCCTTCTTTGGGAATGGTGATTTACATTAATAATAATCTCATTCAATGATTTCATGTCTTCTTATTTGAAACTATATAGGTAACCATATTATAGAGGTTGAGACCGATTCACTGGTAGATTACAATACTTTATCAGGTAAGAATCTCGTTCCTTGTTTTATTTAATATATGATTACAAGATGTATGAATCTTCTAAAAAATGACAAAATGTTTCTTCACACATGGAATGGGGGATATTCTTTGGAGGGCTTTCATGATTCTAATGAGGCTCTAAATCTTATGGTTGTGATCTTTTATAGCCTAGGATATTTTCCTCCTAAGGGGATTTAGTTTATTCAGGTTGATGCCCGGAGGTTTCATTTTTTCTACCTCTTTAATATCGTCCTATTAGAAATTGTAAATTATTATTATAATTAAACAAAAGATTATTGTGAAAAAAATATAATGGAAGAATAAAAGGATTTTATAGTTGTTTATAATGATGTTGATAGTATTTTAGAGGTTAACATTTCAAAAAAATGGATTCATATGATTTTGCACCAAGATATGTGTCCTATGCATGTTATAACATAAGAATAATATTTTAGATGATTTATATATCCCATAATCCTATATTCCCCATGGAAGAACAAATATGTATATAGATCATATGTTAATTTTATGTTGGGAAAATATGAAGAAGGTTATTATAGAGTACACATCTCGATTCGTGGTCTACATATAAGATAATCTAGAATATATGATATTTAATGTGAAAATGTTAACCACACTCACACCCACATAGAAATGGGATAAAATTTCAATGTAATTACTCATTGGTCTTCCCAATAAATTTAATGGATATAATATCATATAGTCTATAGATTATTGACATTGTATAAGGATAAAGTTCATTGATTTTCAAGAGGATTTTTCACATGATCAACTATCAATGATATAAATAATTGATTTATTGAGGGTACATGGAGTTCCAGTTTTAATTGTATCTATAAATTTTACAAGGATTGAATAAAAGTTATAGGGATATCTAGATCAAGAATTAGTCAGGGAAATGAATATCATTATGGATTATTTTCCCCAAGCTGATGGTTAATTGGAAAGGGTTGTTGATAATTTATAATATATGCTATGAAATTTCTATATAGAGTTCAAAGGAATTTTTGATCAACATCATCCTCATTATGAATTATGATATAATATTAGTTTATGCACAATAATCCAAATTAAATAATATGATGTTATATCGAACAAAAAATTATAGAATAATGTATTAAAGAGAAATTTATTAGGACATAATCATTCTTATGAAATTAATAGAAATTGTTTAACCATTTAGTGATATTTTAATGAAATGTAACATCAAAAGAAGAAATATACTGATAAACATTGATTTGATCTAGATTTCAATGACACAATCAATGTATTCCTATTAATATATCTAGGTAAGTGGATATTATATTATAATAGAAGATAAAGTTGAGTTATAGATACATCATCCCCTTTATGATTAGTAATTTTATGGGGACTATTTCTCATCACCTAAAACATCCACCACAACTATCATATGTGTATGATATGTTCTATGTATCAGTTTTTAGAATTTACATACTAGATCCATCATATAAAATAAACACATATGTTGAAAAACTAGAACACGATCTCTCTTAAGTTGAATAACATGTGAATATCCTAGATTATAGATATAATGTACTGTGAAATAGGTCTATAAAAATCGATTTTGTAATAAGATGATAACGTGAAAGAAATTTTAAATTATGTTGAGGGTGTACCTCAAAATGTATTAATGTATTATATTCATAATATAAAATGTCATTGTAGAAATTTTTTACAAGTTAAATAAGGTGTTTTGAGTTGGAATATTAGGTGGAAAAAATAAAGAGTAGAATTAGAGGGTTTTAGTATGTCAATAGTTTAGAAAGATAATAGTATAAGGATATCTGGTAACAAGTATTGGTATGTATGGTATTGAGTGGTTGTTCCATGTGTGCAAATATTCTTGATAGGCCACCAGGTTCATGTCTCATTTCCTAAGGTATTTAGTGATTCCTAGATTCATTTTTTATAGAAGTCATAATCTTATTTTTTATGCTTTTCATTTTATAACATATTTAGGGTTTCATTATTTTGGATCACTGCAAAAAGGGTGATCTAACCTCCAAATTCACTATATCTCCTTTATATTCTTCCATTTATCTCATATTTTGTTTTTAAGTATATATTTTTTTATTATATAATGAAATTTTGATTCCATTATAATATGGTTAAATCAAGTTATAATGATGGAGACATAATTTTTATAGTCTTTAGTAGGATTGATAGTATTGATCACACATTGTTGAGTGTTATTTTTTCCAATCACATAATGGTATGGTATACTTTTTTCTACCATTCACATTATATTTTGGCACTATTATGATATCTAGAAATAGTGACAATGGATAATGGGTGGTATAGACATTAATAATATTTTTATGTAATCTGAGAAACACTCCATGGGTTAAATCATTTTTTGAGTTAGGTAGTTCATTATAATAACTCCTTGTATGATTATTTTTAATTTATAGGGAATTTAGTAAAGGATATGTTGGTGTGACCAACCTGAAATGGAAGGATGTGAATGTTACATCACCTAAGCTGAGGCAAGTGAGAGGATTATAACTATAAGAATTCCTCGTGTGTTATATATTTGTTCTCTCATATAACTATGATTAGTGTATTATATGGTAGGATTAATTAAATAGAGTTTGAATTTTATTGATTGTTTCTATCAATGATATATGGATTTATTGAATTATGGATGTCTTGTTATAGAATATAATGATCAGATCAAGTGATGATTTGGGATGAACCTATAATGGGATATTTTTTTAATCATATTATATGTGGGGATACTGAAATTTAATCCAACTGTGACCCCCTTCATTTCAAGGAAATGAGGATATAATAGCTAGAATGAGATATGCCTTTTAATCCATTTGTTGTTGATTCCTTGGGCACAAATAACCATGAGGCCCAGGATTTGTGTTTTGGGTATTTTATGGAGCAGACTAGGTCTTTCAATTTGATAAATCATAACATAGTGGTTCATAATTGCTTCCCCTTTTCGTCTTTTAATGGTTATATTTTTTAATTTGATAGGTTTTCATAAGGATTAAAATTTATTGGTATCAGAATTTTACTTTTCCACTTTTCGATTATTTGTTAATATCTAATATGTGAGATATATCCACCATTATTTGGAATGTTTCCATGTAGAATGTACATCGTATTTAGAATATGAGAATCAATTGTGTGTGTTAAAGAACTGAAACTACTTTATTTATGAGATAAAATTGGTTGATATGTTGACCTTATTGTGATTTATAGTGATATATTCTATAAGTTATATAATATTTATAGTTATGATCACTGTAATGGGATTATATTCCCTATTTTTATTTCCACTGATTATTTTAAAATGATATTCCACTATAAGAAATATAATTCATTATGTCTAGGTAGTGTTTCAATCATGTTTTCTTTGTTTTTATGTTATTTTTAATAGTTTTACTACTATTATTTTTTTAGAATAATGAATTAGAAAATAATTTTGATTAGTAATTTGTTTATTTTAAATCATTTATTCATTTTTTTTAAATAACTAAATTATAAAAATTTAACTGATGTTTTTCTGTGCCGTGATTCATGAATTAGAGTTTTGTGGAAGATTAAATGGATAATTAATAGTGTTACATAAGAGTTTAAAAATGTATAGTGGGTATCATAATCCTTAACTTTATAAAAATTTGAACATCTGTGAGAGTTTTTATTGTCCAATTTTTAGTGCACCAAATGTTGAGGTAGTATTAAAAGTCCAGCATAGTCTAATCCAACCCCTAAGAGTATGTCGAATCCGACACTATTCATTATAAAACCTTAGGATGAGATAGTAATACCTGCATTTTTTAATGGTAATCATATTTGAAATGTGATAATGAGATAATAGAACCTATGGAAACAATTTGAGAAAGATTTAGGGGTAATTTGTTATGGTTTAAATTCTTGAGATGGTGTTGGGTACCAATATGATATGCTCTATTTTATGATACTATGTTATCTAATCAACATCAGTTATCTTTTATGTTAAGAAACATAACTCCAAGAAGTGTTAAAACCATTTTAATGCTATAATTTTTTGTATTTTTAAAATGTAGGCATGAATTGATGAATCATCAAAACAAGCTCTTCAACCCCAGACCTCAAGGTAGTGACAACATCAAAAAATCGTGTATCATCCATAGTGAATACATTCACAAACCAGTATAATATTAGCTACCAATTTTGAATCTATAATAACTCTAGCATATTCTAATGGTTTATTACTAACACTTTCCTATCCCACTAATGTAATGTGGGTTACTAATAAAGAACATGTTTTCACCAATGGATGTTTAGGGATCAAATTGAAAAAATATTTCATTCAACCAACACAATATTATAACTGTTTGGAAGAGTTCATATTACAAAATCACACTTGATAATGGATGTAAATGATTATATGGGAATAAATTAATGGAGATCATGAAATAATACTCATTAATATATTGTGATTCCATGTGGAAGAAATGCATAGCTTGTGGGGACCGACGTAATACCCTTGAAATATTTTTTTATTTTTCTGGGTAATTCATTAAAAATATTTGTAAATTTTAATAAATATAGTTGTTATAGAAGGTGATCTTTATGGGAAAGGTTATTAGATTATAGCATAAGGGTTTTTATCTTTCTATACTCGTGTATTTATCCAAACAGATAGTTTTATTCATTGATTTATCCTTCAAATTAAGAGTAAGTATAATAGAGAGCTCTCATTCCTAAAAGAATAATTTCTTATTTTAGAACTAATGTATTACATTATAGAGTATTTAAGTATGGAGGACTATCTATTAGAGTTAATCTGTATCCAATTATGATCATTGAGAGTGATTTTCTTACTCATTTTATTGTTGTATATTTCGATCATGTGTGAATAAACTATTAGTTATTTGAAATCATGGATAACTAGTAATTCATAAAAAATAAACATAAAAATGTATTTCTATTATTATCTTAATAGAATAATAAATTGATCACCATTTGTTCTACTTGAGAGGCTTTGATGATGGAGAAATATTGGAATTCTAGATTGTACACTTACGAGAGGTTATATATATAGGAAAAATAAAAGGATCCTAGGAGGATTGGAATCACTTACATAATTAAATTATAATTTAATAAAATTATAATTTATTTTATTATAAAAATTATAAGGTTTCATATTTTTAATAATAAGGAGATGAAATGTGAATTAAGGGAGAATATGTAATAAATAATGAATTTTCATGTAATGAACTAAATAATTTCATCATGAACTATATCAAACAAATATAACAATCCCAACACTCCCATTGTTACTTAATTTGTTCCCTTAAACAAAATTGACTTCTCTTTTTACCATCCTTGCTGGTTCATATTTTCCTTACAATTTTGTTTTCAATTTTCCTTTATTACATTACAAGTTACAAAGGTACAAACTTGCAAAATTTTCCCACATACAAAAAATAAATTGGAATTGTGATCTTTAATTATTGTCTTTATGGGTATAACCTAGTATACTCCCAGTTAATGTGTTTCATCATCTTATTCAAAAACATGTGTAGTGGTGTCGTTTCACTATATATTTCATTATCATGAAAATCTGCAATTGATGTTGAATACAATGGATTCAATTCAGGGTTTTTAACATTACAATTCACATAAAAAATAAAAATGTAGAGAATAAAATTTATAATTGATTTTTAAATAAATTTTATATACCATTGAATTCAAATTTCAATATATATTCTTACTTATTTCTCTAGGATATATGTTCATGTATGTAAAAAGATGACATATTAAACCTAACACATCTCCTAGACCACACTTCTTTGTGGCCTGACGAGAATTCTTGATTCCCAATGTTTGGTAAAAGTCACCCTGGTTTTTAAACTATATGTTTTTGGATGAATTTTACAGTATCTATCGATAAACATGAAAAAATAATTCCACCATACAATATGGAATTAAAGATTTAAATGTATAACACTCAAGATAAACCAAATAATAAATTTTATAATATTAACATACCAAAAAATGAATAATAAAAATAATAACATAAGCTCTAATAAAGACATTATAAATTAAAATTTACCTCACGTAAATATGAATGAAAAGTTACATTGTACAACCAGATTAAAATTAGGTCAATGGCACCAATACACAAAAAGATCCAAACCAAAGGTAATTATACCAACAAACTGACTAAGCTATCTCCTCATGACTCAATGTCATAGTTATGAATCAATATCCACCCATCTTCCAAAATAAGTGTAGAATGAACTCATCATGGAAGTCAATACATATATACTAATATATTACACATGGAATATTCCTACCCACTAATTTGAGTATGTAGAGTGTGAAATAACACCCAACATGATTCTAATAATAATCTTTAAAAAATTATAATGGAATCCAATATAACTAGTTTTAAATTAATAACATAGAAAATATTTTTCTTAACCATTACATGATATCAAAAAAACATGACATATATTTTTCGTTCATAAAAAAATTCTTTTGATAACACCAAAATCATTTTACTTTTCACATTAAAAACTAATTTTTGGAATAAAAAATTCTCATAAAATATTAAAATAAGATTCAAATAGGTTTTCATAAAAACATTGCACATTATAATAAAATACCCAGTTACATTTAAAACCATAATATACTACTCAAACATTGAAATGTATAGGGTAAATACCTTAAATTTAAAACCAATAACATTTATGAGAAAAATAAATACAATAGCACCATGAAAAACATTATAACATCATGGATAATATAAAGAGATACAATAATGAAAATATGTTAATTTAAAAATTAATGAAAATAACATTCCCACTAAGAAATAATAAAATAATAACATAAAATACATATCTTGGAAATTACCATAGAGACTAATGGGACAATAGATTTATGTAACTAGGTAGAACCCTCTTTCCTAAGATTTTATGATCTAACAACTCATTACCTGAATCACTCTATGTTATAACCATGGTTTTTAGGATGGTGTTTTGTGACAACATTGTTTTTACCTTTCAAAGTAGGTTATTAATTGATTTCTATCTCAGATTTATATTTTCTTGTTGTGGTTCACTGAAAGAATTTTTTTAATAGTATTGTTTTCTAGTATTTTCTATATTTATGGTTGTAAAAATGTAGAGTTTTTTGGTGATGTAATTTAATGATTATTTTGATAAGGAATGAATTTTATGTAATATATATGAATCATTCTTGGTTAAGTATAGCACATATGTGGTCTATTATGCAGATTGTGTGGTCATGCATGCCTAAGTGTCCAGGTATGTGTATTTTATAATGATGTTTGTACTATTGTTATGATACTTTTTGGTTTCTCAGTTAGTCGAGTACATGGTCCGAATGAGAGGTCAAAAAATGACAGTTCCTAAAATTCGTTCATGGTGAGAATGGATACGAATTTGAGTAAGAAATATTGGAAGTGGAGTACACGTTCAATAAGTGGAATATATGGGTGATAATATATGTTCCCAAAAGGATTATCATATTGGACCACTATAATGTCTGTACATAAGGATCATATGGATTGTACATTAAGGGTACATAGAAAAGGGTGGTATAGTAATTTCAAGTATTAGTGAAATATCTAATGTAGTTTTCCAATAAATACAAAAAACGTTAATTTCTAATCCAAAGATAAGTAACATACTATAAGAAATTAGGTGATTCAGTATGTAATGGAAAATCCATGAAGTAGGATACACATTGTGATTATGTAAGGATCAGTATATGGAGTGTGGTGTATAGTCCATGATGTGTTGTATTCCATCCACAAGGTTGAGTACATAGTGTAAATAATCATCATGTAAGGGATCTCAGTGAAGTGTATCATGCCATCCTATAAGTTGACTATGTAGTATGTCTGGTTGAGTTTCTAGTGAGATGTATTTCACCTTTCTACATTACATAATGAGGTTTTGGAGGAAAATAAACAAAAAATTACTCTGAAGGATAATTTGTTAATATTCGTAATTCATTAGTGAATAATATTTACGCTATTATTATAGTTATCAAATTATACAATCATGAAAAATAGAAGATAACTTCATGTTTAAAACTGAAGAAGACATTATCGAGATCACTGCGTAAGTAGAAGTCAACATAACTTATCTTAGAGAGGCAGTGCACTATCCATGAATTCATTGTAAATGTAGTGTTCTCAGTATTGAGTTACCATGTCAAAGAATTTTTAGTCTATTAAAACTAATGACGCATAATTTATTCTAGTTCAAATAATATTTCATCAATATATGCTCCTTGTAAGAGCCCTTTAAAATGAACTAATTAAAAAAATATTTTGTTTTATGTTATAATTCCCATACAGATGTAGTTTTTGAAATAGTGATTAACATCCACTAGATTAATGTTTTTATACTAACATGGTAAAAATATATTAAATAGTCTAATGAAAATGCTGACAATATGATTCACATATCCCCTCTTAGGTTTTCTTTGTATTTAGCACTGTCAATTAGCCTATTTAGAGATAATCCATAACAGATAGACCCACATTAGACATGGGATAATAGTTAGTGATATATTTCATCTAGCACAACACCCATACACTTATTTACCACATATTTACATAATGTTTCAAACGAACTACCTGAAGAATGTAGGACACATTTATCAGGTATAAATCACTAATCGATAGTGAAATAAAAATAACATTACATCAATAATAACTATTTAGTCCACCTTTAACACCTCTTAGTAAAGAACCACTTCTATGTATAAAATCATCAACCATATTCCAAGAATTTCAAAATAAAAATGGGCATTAATAACTCAAAACCAGGGGTCAAAAAGGGTGTGGTTATGACTAGTTAAATAATATTTATTTAAGTGAAAAAATTTATGTTTCATATATTTTAGTAAATATAGACATTATATTCCCATTTTAAAAATACATTAAAAAAATTAAACCACCAAGACTAAGTAAATACCATAAATTAGAATCACAATAATATGAAAATGTTTCTGAAGAATTCCCAGAATCACAACTTGTTCCTTATGAGAGGACATGTTTGGGATATGAATAACTATATGTGGGGTTTATTGAGTATTGGGGACTTTTTAATCTAATTGAACTTTTTTCCCTTTTTCTCTTTGACTTGTTATGAGCTTTATTTTGTTCATATCTTTTGCATGCCACATTAATGTATATTAATGCAGAAATGAAAACCCATGATATTTTTAAAATGTTCACAATAAAATATGAGTAGTTATTCCATAGAATGGTTTGGAAATCATAATAACCACACAACCACAAGAAAAGAATCATGTTAATGTGGTCACAAAAAATTGGATATTCCCTTACAATCATACAACACTATGTGAATAATAAAATAGTGTATACGTTTATCTCATTGAAAAAATTCCAATATTGAATGTTTTAGGGAAATCAATGAACAATTCTTTGTGATTCGTGACTATTCTTGAATAAATCCTTTGTATAAAACCATTAGTTTTCCAAAACAATAATCTCCTAATTTTTAGGCACAAAAATTCGGTAAATACTGTGAAGCAGTGCCACCTTAAAAAACTACATCAACAATAGAATCCAAAATCATTTGTTGTCATTTTATTGGTAAAAAAATACATCTTTCATGATACATAACAATTAATTGATCATATTTATCAACATTGAATTTTGATGGAATGTATGGTAAATTTTGTGTCTTCCGACAACATCTTAATTTCCAATCAAAAATGAACATTATTTCCAACATATTTTCTTCCCATTTTCATTATATGTATTTATTCAAAAGTTATCTAATTAAAATATGATATTTTGAAACACAAATCAGTAAATGATCATAATATGTTATTAGGATAATTATTCACTAGTGACATTAAATTTAATCAAATGAATCCTTAACAATAATCTATGTATTTCCTTAAATCTCAAAGCCTTTAAATCATTCACATGTATCTCGGAATATAAAGACTTGAGAAATTCTTCCCAGATCCATTGACATTTGATATACATCATCATACTGAATGAAAGTAGTTATTTCTATCACTTTGATCACTATTGACCACCAATTACTATTAGTCGAAAATAAATGAAATCCATTCAAAAAGTTGGATCTCCACCTTACAAATGTCTAGAAACCATTAAAATATAAAACCAACAATAATATAAAACATAATTTGTTATAAACATTGTGGGTAAATCATTTCATCTCGTTAAAACCATCATTAATATTTCATCAATCATGTAGAATTCATAAAGCACCATCTACCATTTTATTTTGTAATGCACGCATAATTCTAATGGAAAGAAATATAATGGAAAATATTTGATAAATCATATAGTTATAAAACATAGAATGTATATCTAGATCAAAATCAAATTAAAATTCACATGAATCTAAGTAACTCATAAATAAAATAAATGAAATAGAATCAACTACCTCAACAAGTGTAATCATAATACAATTGAAAAATACCACAAGTTAAGGCCACAATAGGTATATGAAAATATCTAGAAATAATGAAAAAAATTCATTAAAAAATAGTCATGAGAATCAGAAAATATATATTAAGGTTTTATAGATATAGAATAATATTGAATAAATAAAAAGAGATATGATGGAAACATGAAAGGAGAAATTTACATTGAGATTTTATGGTTAAATCACTAATAAATCGATAAAATCCCACCATGGATGGAATGAAGATGTAACTTTATGACTAGGAGTACCCCCTATGGTATAGGGCTAGAAAATATGGAGTGATTGGAGGAATTCTCAAATAAAAAGAAACTGATTATCAAGTATTTTATTAATAAAAAGTTAATTTTGAGTTACTAAAATACATACTGTATAGAAGGTTACATGGGATACCCACATGATTGGATACACCATGAGGTAACTATTTAACTAATACTATAAAACCAATATGTGTCCAAAAAGTTTATTATAAGTATATAAATTTTTGTTCCAGGCATGTACTAACTTTTGAAAATAACATAGGAACCCCTCATCCCTTTCACACTATTTCCTAGAAGTATCATTTTGTAAATTATAAAAATAAAATGATGATGTGAAGACATACTAGAAACCATCATCCCTTTTACATGTTCTATGATCATGGTTTTCAGAAACATTATTCCAACAATTCTCCTATGTCTGTTCGGCAAAAATCCCAAAATAATCACATCATCCCCCTGCAACCCCACGAATAAATGGAATGAAATGAAAACTCAAAATAATATATTTGAGTGGTCGAATGAGTTTCAAAATTATCCTCAACAAAAAAAATTTATACCCTAAAATACTCATTCATGATTTTAAAGTGAAATAAATTTTTTATTATTTTCCAAAAAAGGATTCCAAAAACAACCATCCTTCTCCCAAGAGAAACAACCCACCTTAATTAGAAATATACAGATCAATGACACATGATTACTATCCAAATATTTCATTAAACTACGAAAAAATAGAAATCATCATGAAGCAAGCCTTGTCTAGAAATATTGTATATAAAAATTAAAACATATTCAAAAACACATAATAATGGATAATTTATTACTAGGAGGAAGAGTCCATAGTGACACAAAATACAATTCCCTCCTCTATTTCAAATACACATATTAGTAATGGCATAAATGTAATAAAATCAATATGGTCACATAAAATTCCAATATAATTTAAATAATGGAATCATACATTGGATATATAAAAAATATCAATTTTATTTTAATCCATTATATTTAAATGGAATGAGGATACTTTTAGTTGGAAGTAAATTTTAACAAGGACACAAAATAGACAACCCAATTTCTCACAAGAGACGTCCGACTCACCTCATAGAAACACCACCACAAATCACTACCCCAAATATGCATGGATCAAATACATTCTATTATGATGAAAATTAATATTGAATTATTTTTTAATGTTACCTATATAGCCACACTGATATATAGTCTTCAAGGAGACGTGATGAAATAGATTAGAGTGTCTATATTTTAGACAATGGAAATATATCAATGGGAACCTATTAACTAATGTTGTTATAATAGTTTGATTTGGTATTTATTCATTTTTACTACGAACCTACTTCAAATCATTATGTCTCTTATCTTCACTGATAAACCCAATCTTAGAGACAACCTATATAGTTTAAACACTAATATCTACTTACAACCCTATAAAATTCACATCATAAACAATAATTTCTTCATAAAAAACCTAAATATAGGTTGTATGAATTAGAAGGAACTCCTCTGATCTAATATTGATAAAAAATAATCATTGAAATTATTTTTCTAAGTCATAAATGAAAAACATTGAGTTGAAAAGAAGCATTCTATAAATATACTCATAATATTTATATATTGACAATTCTTCTTGATGAAAAAATAATGAAATCTAATGCCTTTATCACATTCATAACCATAGAGTATTTTCACTGGAGAATTATATCATGGAATATAATCAAGATATCCTTTTAAGAAATAAATTTTGGAAAATAGAATGCAACTATTCGAGGCATGATCCATCCAATAATATAACAATGATCTTTATCCTATAGGCCCTATCAGTACTTAAGAAATTAAATATCTCTTTGGCCTTTCATTCCCACTTCATCCCCTCTTGAGTTATTTGATCACTAAAAATGACTTGGTGACACTCATGTACAAAAACAATCACATGGTTCAATAACTATGATTTAAATGATTCTACCACTCTGTTAAGAGTCTTATATGGGTTAAGAATGTTGAATACCAATTTTGGTTTTTTAAAAGTGACAAACCATCAATCTACATGTTAAATCATTCCCTAAATGTCTTGTCGATCCCTCTGGGGGACACATTATAAAATATAATAAAACAAAATATTAATTCATTCCATCACAAATCCATAGAAATGGGAAACACAATTATGATAAAAAAAATCATGTCCACAAAACACTATTTACAATTTTATCTCAAAAGCATCAAAATATGTCATAAAATAGGACTAAAAAATAATAAATATAGAAACCCATTTTATAAAACCAATTTACATATTAAAATCTTAAATTCCCATTAAAATGTACAAAATGATGTTATTTAATTTTTATGACACTACATCGAGTCGTCAATAACAGCAAAAAAAAAGAAAAATGACCTAAATGAAATAATAAAAAACAATAATTTTTTCCATATTACATTGAAATCATGATATGTAACCTTAATACCAAAAAAAATCATTCTATAAAAATCCATGACACTCAAAAAAATTTTGACCACTAAAATAATAAAAATGGTGATTCAAAACCTTTAACAATGCATCCTATAATATAATGACTTTTTACCAACTAAGGTGAGTATGTAGGGTTTGATCTAATTCACAGTAGGATGACACAAATAGTTTATTTAATTATTTATTTAAGAGAATTTTTATTAGCCCCATCTCCAGTATCCTAGATAAGGTGTTTAATTTATTACATTATTACATTTTAAAATTAATCATACCTTATAGGATTAATTATTTTTTCAATATATTAAAACTATATACACAAATTATTACTATATAATACAGTAACTAAAAAAACAAAAAACACATTATTGCATCCTATATATCATTCAATGAATCATTATTCATATCATAGGCAAAGGAAAACAAATAAATGGTGATAATATATTTTTAGTATGGTTTACATACACTAGATTATATTCTTAGTAAATAAGTCATAATCAATATGGTAGAGTGTATAATCTAAAAAAAATACATTCAATCAGAAGCATGAGTTCAAAGTACATCCATGGATAATATCACTATAGATGTCTCAGTGATAATGGAATATAGATTCTCAGTAAATGAAATTCATAATTATCAGAATTTATGATATTACCATCGTGGCCTTTAATAATAATCATAAATTATACCATCAAGGAATTAGTCATGACATTCATAGTTAATAAATAACAGTATTTGGGATACCCAACTAATATTGGATTTTTGATGTTATTTATCATGAAATATGTCAATGCGTCATGAGAAAAACTATAACTATTCTTGACCCGTCAGTTTCATGTCCAATGAAATTCTAATATATTTAATTATTAATTCAATTAATTCAGAAATAATCATTTATCAGCATTGAATCAATAATATGGAATATCATCCATGTCTATAAGACACCTTTATTAATGATATTCAATCAAATGACACCGAATGTAAAATTAGTATATGGTTAAAACAATATAAATGTGGTGGAAATTATTCCTTCAAAAACCATGATATCTAAAATTATAATATGAAATAGAAAATAATATCAAATGAAATGATGGAGATTGATTGACAATGTTATCATGTGAGAGTTAATGATAATAAATACAAAATAGTAAAAAATAAAATAAGATAATAAAACATTTAGAAATGGTTTTCTTTGAAAAAACCAAGCCATTTATAAATATAAACTATAATTGAATCAAAACATAAAAAATAAAAATACTTGTAACTTTGTACAAGAACAATGTTACAAAACAATTCAAAAATTATTTTCATTAAAATAATAAATAAATAATTATTTCTATGATATTAAAAATCTATATAGTATAATTTCATATGAATAATCATTTAAACTTTTAATGGATGTTAAATACGGAATAACCGTCATAGAGATGAGAAAATTAGCTCACACTGTATAACATAAACACAATCAGTTCACACCTTTTTAAAGAAACTAATAAATCCCATTTTAGAAAAATTATTAAAATATTAATTATTGAATCTTATTGACCTAATTCAATGTAACATGAAAGTTTCATTAAAGTATATTTTTAGTGTATATTTGAAAATCAATGGAATATTTAAAAAACCCTCGATATGGAAGAAAATGTTTTGATGGAAAATATTAAAAATAGTTTTTAAAAGTGTATCCCTTTTGTGTAACTTATTTATTCAAGATAAAAATGTAACAATTAAAAAATAAAATTTAAAAACTAAAAAATAATAATATTATAACAAAATATTGTGGTATAGGATATTGGGATTATAAAATTTTATTAAAATAAATATGAACATAAACATTCCCAAAATAAATATGATATGGTAATAGAAATCCCTTACATTGGGTATCTTCTATATCATATGTGTTTGATGATCTTATATAATGAATTTTATATTATTTATTATTTTTTTTCTAAAATTATATATATATAAATATATATTAATTTTGTAATTTAATTTTATAATAATTTGAAATCCATTCATTGTGTAGTCCTTTCTTTTGTCGACCACTTATGGTTGTTCAATCAATTTCTCCAAAATCATATCTATATATTGTTTCTTGTTAATGGTGGAATAAAATAGTTTCATCGTATACATAATGTTAATAGTGTCTTGAATATAATATTTTTCCTTATATGTAATTTTATACAAAATTATTCACGGTGGTGATAGAAAAATCGATCACATCGCTTCGTGGAGGTAGTGTCCACACATATGCACGAGCAATGTTATATTTTTTGATAGATGGAACAATAATAATGTATTTGATACATTCTAATTTCATAAATATGATATATATTCATTAATTATATAGTTATAACCATTTTTTATAGGTGGTTATGTAAAATGAAATAAACCATTGAATAGAGATGGTAGGTTTTATATACACACATACAATATTTTTATTTTACATTAGAGTAGAAACGAGATATAAAAAGAATTAAAATTATTATAAAAACCATTAGTATGGAAAATATACACATATAATTATCTTAATATTTTCATTGATTGTTTAAAAGATTTATTAGATAAAAATATCATGGAAAAATTCATTAAAAATATATACCTTTTATTTTGTTAATCCCATTTAAATTACACCAGAATCCTTCTTATATTAGAATTTTTGTGTCTCTAGGAACTATAGGAATAGAAATATAATGATTGGAAGTAATCTTTTTAGGAATTGGTTCATTTATTTTTTTCAATATGTGTGGAGAATATAGTATAGGTGGTTTCCTTTTATAATTGTTGTGGGTTGGAATCTTATACATCTTAATAATGTCATTTTGATAACAATTATCATATCATAAAATATGATAAATGTTTGATCTAAATATAACCATCCAATGATAATTAATATGTTTTTGTGTTATATTGAAGCCTTATCCCATTATTTTAATCTTTTTAACTCATTTTACCCTTAACTAAGGTGAAAAATATTTTCCACGGTTATTTTTCAATATAACAAAAAAATAGTTGAACATAGTACCTATAATTAATTATAATGAATTAATATATGTAAACTCTATTACATAAATCAATTCCTTGATGTGGAAGAAATAAAGTTTATGGTATATTCAAAAAATTCAAAGAACCCCATTCATAGAAAATTGGATATTCTAATCAAACAATTAATTTACGTTAAACTCATAAATTAATATTAATTTAAAAATAATTAATGGGTTTATAAAAAATTAGAAGATACTAATTTTTAATTTAAAAACAAAAAAATATAAATAAATAATTTTATTACTTTATTAATAGTGAATAACCAAAAATCATTATTTTTTCAATAAAAACTTTACATAGATTTACATTATATAATCATAGATTTTTGAGCTCATAAATATGTATTCAAATTAGTGTAATTAATTATTAAATATATAATTGTTATATTGAAATGTATTTAAGTAAATTTAAATTTATTCTCAAGTCATAACAATGTTATAAAAATGATAATATTTTTAAAATTAATATTTTCACTATTTATCCAAAAAAACTAATATATTTGAAAAAACTAAAAAATTAAACTGATGAAAATTTAAAAGTTATTAATTAAAAAATTAAATTCATTATATCAACATCAAATTTTAAAACTATGTGATATTTTTCTACACCAAATTCATGAATAAATACATTTTATGTTATATATTTTTTGAAATAAATGATTCATTAGTATAATTAAAGCCCGAGTGTGACATTATTCCATCATTCATAAATTTCATCATACAAATTTTACATAATTTAACATTATGAAAATATATCTTTGGTTATTCATCATAAATTATTTATTCCCCCTCATTTCCTCCTCTATATTAATATTTATGTAATTTATTGTTATAATCCAATTCATCTAATTCCTCAGCAATTGTTCTCAAATGTCAAGAATCATAAATAAGCAATTCAAAATAACAGAGATCAATCACTAATAAATTTATTAATAGTTGAGTTCATGTGTTAGGTCCTATATATAAATCTTTAATAGTGATATATATAAAACATGATTCCCTAAAGAGTTGTTGGGTGTAATTTCCAAATCATACTCTATAACTTCAATTCCTTCTAAAATCATAAAAGGCCCAATTTATCTAGGACTTCAATTTTCTTCCATGATAATATATATAATGACTTTTTATGGATATAACATAAATAAAAAAATGATCTCCCATTTATTATTCTAAATCCTTCCTTTAGCTATCAGCATATCCCTTTTTCCTACGTTGATCTACCAAAATATGACTTTGAATATTATTTACTTTTTTTGGTATCATGACCAAGTTTTGAGTGTAAAGGATTTCATTCACTAACCTCAACCCATGATGTTTTTGTATGAAATATTTACTAATAAAATACTTCATATAGATTCACTAGAATGATTAAATGTAAACTATTATAGTACGTGAATTATAACAAACAAATCTAAGGAAACCATGTAACATGGAAGACTATTGAACATTAAATATATATTATTTATTTTATGAATAGTCTTATTGAACAATACATATATCCATGGATGATAATCACTTCCAAAATGTAGTTGGATTTAATGATCCTTCTGAAGAATAACAAAAAAATTTATTAACACATAAATTACTATCATTTATAATAAAAAATAGTGCACTATGATGTATCACACCATAATTAATATAGATACACATGAGGCCTTCAAGAACAATATCATCCCATATAGAAAATAAATTATTGTAATTGGTAGGGTGACCAATAATAACCCATATTAAATCATTATTTCTTTGATTCATTGATAACCCAATAAGAAATTATATAGTAATATAATTAAAAATACACATAGAAATGGTTAGAGGTTATATAACTCATTTATGATGTTGTCTCTCAGCCTTTACCTATTAAGAAACCAGGAATACTAATAAATATTTTAAATATCATATTTAATATTATCTCAATAAAAAACGATCTTTCTAATATTTTTATATTTTGGTACTATCCTGGTGTGTAGAGAAATTTGATCTATGATCTTAATCAAATAATTTAATTTTTAGCATAGGTATGGATGAAACCCATATATTATTTCCATATTTCAATATTAAAACTTTGTAGTTTTTTTATACTAACAACCCATAATTCATGATCTTGATTTTGATTTAAATATCATCACAAATTGTCCAACTTTTCTATCTGACTCAATACTCGTCCATTCATACCAACTATAAAAATTAAATACCAAATACCCTTTGGGTGGAAAAAAGATCATAGGTATCATGGAACTCAATTTTTAAAATTTTCTCATTTTCTAAACTAGAATCATTATAGAAAAATCAAATAAAACATCCATATCAATAACCATTAATAATAAAATATATGCAAATATGTGGTTAAATCCATGATCATATACCAAAAAATCAATATAACAAGATATCAAAAAATTTAGGAGCACATATCCTCTTGATACAAGGGGACGAACACTAGTCATGTCAAGAATATCACCCACCCTTATGCCAATAGAAATAAAAAACCTCCACTTATTTAAAGATTCAATCTCTTAACTATATCTGATAACAGAAATTTTATATACACCCATTGGGTTTATATAGAGTGTGATCTCACATTTTGAGTAGGATCACACTACATGTTTGTTTTATAACCATTTATTCAAAATTACAATATTCTTATTTTAAAATTCGAGTTTTTTTTAAAAATATTTCTTTGAATTTTAATATAAATATTCTAAAATCGGAACCAAAAATAAACAAGACAACGAATAAACTTAAGAATTAGAAAAAATACCAGGAACTGGTGGAAGCCGACCCTAATAAAATTAAAATAAAAGTAGTAGAGTTAGGCATACAAGGGGTTATTACATAGTTGAGTGTACTGAATAAACATAAGAATTATGGGAAACCCAAATTAGTTAGGTTAGGGTATATATGATCCAAAAACTCTTTGGGTTTGATCCATACATACATTTATCCATTCTCATACACAGACTATAAAATAAAACATTATAATTTTTTTAGATATTGTTGTAGTGTGACCTTTATAGGAATTAAAATCTAGATCACTACAACCTATTACTTGTTTAATTTACTATTTCTACCAACATATGTTCTTAGGCTTCCCAGCTAATTTCCCCCCTTTTTTCTAGCTATTATAATCCCATTCTATTTCATTCTAATAAAAAGCATGTGAACACACTGTATTTTAAACCTTTTAGGAAAGGGGAATCAATTACAAAAAAAATCCTACACATAAATTATTATTGAAACCCCATTACTAAAACAACATATAAATTTAATAATGTCAAAAACATAGATGTAATCATATTTAATTTATCAAATAATTTAATGGCACGAAGTCACGTTTATTTATCATTAAAATAACGAAGACGTTATTTAAAAGAAATATAAAAGTATAGTGGGGATCCAATGATGTAAATAAAAACCATAAACATAATTTTATATACCATAAAATTTGGATAAGAAAAAATCCAGTTTTCTACTACAACCGAGTGGGAGGATGCATATGAAATAATTGAGAACTAGATACAGTAAAGGGAGATGAGTTACTTACTTGAGTTTTTCATGAATACAAACTGTAACAATATCATCAAAACAGAGTCAATATGTGATACTATGAGATGGATATATTATTAAAATCTCGATGGATTGTGTGTAGGCCAAAATAGGGGAGTGATCTGTGAAATTTATATAGATTAATTCTTAGTAATTCAACAGATTTTAATTCTCTGAAGGTGGCATGGTGTGGTCACATTGTTTTCAAAAACATGAACAAACCGTATGTGTGACTATATCCTAGAACACATGGTTTGTAGAGACAGCCACAAAATTTTGAATCAAATAATTTAACCACAAAAACCTGAATATTTGGGGTCTATAACTCTTGAATGGTTTCCCATTGTTTTTTGTTGCCTGACACCAACCTTACTCCATATAATGTCTCCATAAAAACAACATAATCTTGATTAAAATGTAATGATTATAAAAAAATAAATCCCATAACTAAATGATAACTACCTAAAAATGGAAATTTTGTGGTTAATATTCTCCCTAGAATGTCACCTTAGTGCCTCATTTTGTCAATCCATTCTTTGATCATCAAGTAATTGGGGAAATTTATTTATCACATGAGACTCTAATTCCCATGTCTCATTCATTTAATTCCAATGATTATATAGAATCCAAATGTACTAAATGGATTTTCCTCATAACACATTCACCTTCGAATCAATTATGTAAACTACATGTTTGGTCATTGACATGTTATGTTTGATCTTGAGTTCTTTCGAATGTATCATGTGGGAGGGGTATGGATTATAAATTTTCAACTGAAAGACATGGTAAAAATTGTGGAAAATTATTTACTAATAATATAAAACTAAATAATATAAAGTTTTTCCAATATTATTTATATCCTCAACTATTAAGACTTACCTAAGAGAATTCTTCCCATATAACCCAACATAGTGATGGGCCAAAAAATATTTCACCAAAAAAAAGTTCACCAAATGAAAACACTAAGGGTCAATTTTACTACTTTTCATTTTACATTTAACAGCTCTGATACATTAGAAAACATCACCCAGTAGTATAGATATGTCTTTTCATCTTTTTTTATGACACAAAATCCCCTTAAATAAGTATCTCCCACCTCATTCTAACATAAATGGGATAATAATACAAGGATTTGAAGGGATACATATTGATCAATGATTAATAACTTTTAATAATGGAAAACTCCACCAAACATTTATTGTAATCCTACGTAATTCCAAATTCTATAATATATATTCAGATCATAACTTCTAAAATTTTATTCAACAACTCTATCTATCCTTCCTTTTGGGAATGGTATGTTGTGATGATTTTGATATGTAACTCCATTTCCATATAAGGGATTCCAAAAATGGTGATGTGAAATCAGGATCTATGCTATAAATTACCATAGATGGTACCCTATAAAATTTCATGATCTTCAAAACATATATCCTTATTGGACCCTCTACTTTTTTGGTTTCCTTGATTGGTATTTAGTGTGTGTATTTGGACAAATGACTAATTATCACCCAAATAGAATTCCTTCATCCTGACATATGGGGTAGTGCAATGATAAAATACATGGAAACTCTATCCTTATTTGAGGTAGTAATTGGATGATATTACGTATAAGAGAAGTATTTTGGATCATGGTTTTTAATTTTTGATTGGTATAGCATCAAGAAAAAATTTGGTATTGTCTCACCTTATTCATAACAAAACAAATTGGAGTAACAGATCAATAAAATAATTGTTTCACTATGATAAAATATAAATTGTGATTGGGTAAAAACCTATCATTCTACCTTCCTTAGGTATGAAGATATAACAATAAGGGCTATCAAATAAAATATTCCCTTAGATGACAATGATCATTAACCAGTTTCCTCTTGACCATTTAGGGTATTCCTGGAGCATATAAAAAACTCATCACATATTTTCTATTTATATATATAATGTAAAAAAGAAGACAAAAACTATATACAATCCAAAAATACCAACTTCTCCACCATGGATTTCAGGTGCATATGGGAAATAGGCCCCATTAGGTTCAACTTGCTGCTAGAATCCTTCATAACCTATGATGGAATATTCCCCTTTAAATGATTAACAACTACATTTCATTTACATTGAATGTTGATTAATTTGAAATAAAACCCTTTCAAGGTATGCAACCCATTATCACTATCTATTATTTAGTTACATCTTGGAGAATAGTTAGATTATGATTTTATGGTTAGAATATATAATGAAATATAACCCAAATAGGAAATGGTGTATTATTTTAGAACATGAATCTTGGATGAAAGTGAATGTAATGAGTTAGTTAATTAATTTCATGTGGAAAGTGTTGCGAGATCCATACACCCCCACATGAACACCTTGTCTATGCATGAAACCAAGACCTGTTCCCAATACATTATAATGGACCACATGTTTGAAACATAAAATTTATTGAGTGAACAAAATTGAAAATTTAAAATATCACTTGATTTACTAGAAATATTACTAACATTCCATAATACAAAACAACCATACCCATTTCTAGAAAAATCATTCTTGTGTGATTCATATTGAGATATTTCTTCAAGGAATCTCCTATAATAACATTACAATCCCATGAAACATTTTATTTAAAATAATCCATTGGCTCTCTTTAGGACATCACTACATTGGTTTCTCTAGATAAAACAATATCCCATGTTTTGATATCACATTTCCCAATAAATATGAATTCCCAAATCTAAAATTATTGATATTACATGGATGAAAGGAAGTGACCCTGCCAAATTCCAAAATTTATCATGAAATGATTTATATTCTCTTTGTTTTTTAGAACACAAATATGTCATTCAAAAACACCATAATGAAGGACTTGAGATTATATTTAACACCTAGTTTGTGATTACTATTAATATTTCTTGAGAATTATTCAATGAAAATAGAATTATCTGGTATATTAAGAGGCCACACCTACATTTAAAAGTAGTATTGGGAACATCATCATATTTTACCTAGACATGGTGGTACCATTAGTAGAGATTGATTTTTAAAAAACATATTTTTCGTTTTATATATTTAAATAGATTATAAATATTGGTAATGAATATATATTTTGGATCAAAACCAAATTTAACATCTGATAGACAATTTTATTTTAAGTGATTCATTAGATATTCTATAAAAAATGAATATAATTTATGATAGGAATAAAATAAAAATTTTAAATCCCTTTTACACTATGTCATCCACTAAAATCTCTAACTCCCTTAAATAAATAGGTTTTATTTAGTGTGAAGGAAGAGATTTAGATTATTACCCACTAACCAAATCATTATTGAACTCTACTTCTCTCTTTGAAGGAAAACCCTATAAATCCTTAAATAAAATTTCTTGAGACTTTCTAAATACCAATGGAAAACAAATTCTTAAATATTATTCAACAACTTCGACCATAATATAGGATATCTAAATATATATTCCCTTCAAGTTTATAAGTCAAGGTCATGTTCATCTAGATTGTGGGTAGTATTATACCTGGAAGACGTTCGTACTCCCATAGAGGGCTAGGAAGGTAAATCAATTATGATATTAATCAATTTTAAACCAAAATAATTTCATCCAATACATCCCTAGAATGAAATTTAAAGAATTATATATATTTTATGATGAATTCTCACTTAAATTCAAATTCCTACTTTGAAATTTTACATTATAGGTAATAATAACCTCAATGTTTCCACTTATAATGTCATGTAACTACCTCCATAACATACAAGACAAGAATTGTAGATAGTTGTATCAGGTATAATAGAGGGGAAGATATGATGGAGTGAGAAAATTCAAAATCAAATAAATAATTTTCCATTAAATCATATTGAGAACTGAACATCAGAAAATTATGGGGCCTGCATAAGAATCCACGAGTGCTAGATCCAAATCATGGCCATGGTAAATGTCGATATTTTCTTAAGGTTGCGATCTATTAAATTTAACTTCTCTGAGTTGACTCTACACATATCATTATTTAATCATACAACCAAATCCTCTAGAATGATATCCATACCCATGAAAGAATCTGACAATTCTATTCATCCATTAAGATAAGTGTAGATTCCAACACATTGAGTGGTAGGTAAATTCATAACAAACCTTTTTAAGTGGACCATGATTCCACTTATATGACATTCTTGAATTATCCATGATGCATAGAAAATATGTTCTCATTCCTTCCAAAGTATTGACATAGACTAGTCCTTCCACCTACAACAACCAATAATGATGTTCAAGTTTGATATTTAGATATATGGCCTATATTATTCTTATAATTTTATTGATTTCTCTTAATTAGAATGCTTTTACCTATTAAACATGGAAAATGAGGAATCCTTGTTAATGATTACATACCTTGATGGTCAATCTCCACCATCAAATCACAATAGGACACCACTGCATATGTCTTCATCCTATGCTGGAGGATATAGTACCAGATGACAGCTTTTAAGAAAATTTCAAACTAATGATAATTTAACATGTAATAGGTAACCGTATCAATGGATAATTGTAATATATATAAAAAAAATTGTTTTCCATAACTAAGTGATTTCCCAATTTAAGAGCTAATAAAAATTAAGACTTGTCTAGCGTCAATGTATCAGGGAATAATTTTTCAATAATGATGTCTATGAATCCATTCTACAAGGAACTGAACAAGAAGTTTTGTGTTATCCAGACTTCAAAAAATATGAATTTGAATAGGATAATACCCTAGGGTATCAAAAAATTATGGATTGAGATAATTCCCAAATCCATACTTCAATAATTATATCAATGTCCCATTAGAGAATCTTGATCATGACCCAAAATCAGACCCAGATTATCCCTATCTATAATACTCCAAAAATATCACAAGTATCCTTCATTATAATACAATCCATTTGAGAGACCTTGTCCATTGAAAATGGATAATTTTCATAATTTTGTAACACTAGAATATTCTCTAATATGGGAAATATCCACTTAAATAGTAAAATGGAAACCAACCCTCAAAAAATATAATCTACTGAATAGGCAGACCAGACCAAAATTGTCTATATCAATATGATATCAATGGGATTTTTGGACATTACTCTAGATTCGGAGGAATATTCTCTCATAAGGATGATTGATTAATTCCACTATCATTTGATCTATAGTAGTTTGAACCATATTTTTCCCCTAGAATTGGTGAATAATTTCACAATGATAACATGTCCCCGTCTATAGATGTAATTATCAACCCTATCAATTCATAATTTAAAAAACATATGAAGTATATTCCTAATAAATATAGCGGATTATGTATTTGGGGTTTATGATCCATATCCCATTATCATTCAACCACCCTAGAACTGACCCTGGAAACGGTGTCACCGTGAATTTTTACAAACATCATCATAAGGATGGAAAATGTATTTATATTGAACAACATGAATCTCAACACCCATAAGAGATTGAAGATATTTGATGAATATTTGTGGGAATTCATCTTTGATATTTCACCTGAGATGATTTATTTAAACTCTCACAGGGTGTTCCTCCTTGCATTAATGTTTCTCAGCCTCCTTTCATGGAGGCCTATCTATATTCTTCACCCTCACGATAGGTGAAATCCGAACATTATTCCATCTCCACCTAACCCACATAGAAGGAGTACATTTAAATTTTCAAGTACCTCAACCCATAGGGTTGGGGGAATTTTATTATTTTCAACCACTACATTGGGTTCCCTTCATACTCCAACTGACCATTTATGTTACGTCCATGAATACAGGAGAGTCATCTCCCCCCCAAATTATAGGATATACCATTATTATTTATGGGAAAACACATTTTACATGGAGTGTACATTCCTAGAATAGTGGTTGTGAACGATGGGTTTTCCCCAACATTGATTTCTTTTAACATCAATGATCAATATGATTTATACATGATGATAAATACCATGTTCAGTTGAATTAAATATAATAATACATACAACATGAATCACACTTCAACCAATGATATGATCGTCATCTATTAATTAAAATTAATTTAATGAAATAAGAATTACCTAGATGGAATTATTTTATCATTGGGAGATATTGTAATAGATCTGTGATGCACCATCATTGAGTTATAGAAATTAAATGTAGATTCATTCTAGATGTGTTCTTCATGTGGAACATGAATATCCAGACATCACTAAATGAATCTCTAGGTGTTAGCACAATATATCCTTGAACTTGTCTCAACTTCAAAGATAATTATTAGAATTGTTTCCAAATTTTTATCCTTTCTCTAGAGGAGGAATATATCTCTATGTTATTGGGATTGATCTTGGATAAGTGATATCTAGTGGGCTTGAGAGAATTCTCCAATTCCATTATGCACAACCCAAAACATGAATTGTTTTTTTATGAAAAAACATAACTAAGATTATATATTTCTTGGGTTAAAATAAAATAATTACAGAAGTTCCCTTAATTATTAATTTATTCATAGTGAAAATGACATTTTAAATAATAATAATAAGTATAATATTTCTTGACATGCACATAACATATGAATTAAAAATAAATATTATTTAACAAAATACTATTCAATATTAATTAATTTCTCACCATACGTAAAATCTTTTTTTGTCATTCCTACATAATGTTTATTGGGTCTTAAATAATGTATATTTATTTATAAAAACGTATCACTGCATTATTCACCAATAAATAAATAAAAATAATTTTCACGAAATGGGAAAAAATATATTAAATATTCCACTCAAATTATATTCTCACGAATAACTTGTGATGGAATAAATGAGTTCGTGAAAAAAAAATTACTAAAACACTTACATGAATAATATTTAATAAACTTTTTAAATAATAAATAATACTATATTACATAACTAAGAATCTTGATATAATTTCTATGTGACCCTATGGGCCCCATTATCAGTGGCATTAGGAAAAACAAACTAAAGTATATGGGTTGTATCTAGAAAAACTCCATGGTACCCATAGATAACACAATTAATGCAGAAACAACATAATAACTCTTACTGATGCTGATTATGTAATCTAATACCTTTATCACACTATCTTGAATCAAGAATGTTTCATCTTGGTGCCATCAAACTATGTGAGCAATGCCTCCTTATTGGATTTTTTATAATTAAATCCTTCCAATGAAATAGCAATGAAATGGATTTATTTAGGCTATATAATTTCATTCAAAGGGACTGAGATTTTGAGATTTTTTAAAGAATTGAATGGATTAATCCTCTATTTCATTTATAATTAATGAAATATTACTCATGAAACACTCATGGTATCCTACATAGCCACGAACATATGTTTTTCATTTTATTCATCTATGCATCAATGTTTGGAAATCATAATAATCATTAATAATAATACCATAGTGAAGAACTAATACAAATGTACATAGATAAGAACATCCAATCAATCGTATAAATGTGGATATCATACAGGAAGGACACATTCTCATAATATCCTACTTGATATCATGAATGGAGTACAACTTTAAAAGGTTCCAAAAAATTACTATAACTCTTTACCCCTGATAGAATATAACATTTGTGTCCCTCAAATGATATTTTCCACCTATAGAACATATATTTAAGAATAGTGTCATATCAATTTAAGGTTCTCATCATACCAGAGACTTGCTATGAGATTTTAGTGTGATGGATAATCTAGGGACATTATCACATAATATATTATGTCGAAGAAGAATCATTATTTGGTAAAATTTTAATAACATTAAAATATAAAAATATAATTTTTCATAAAGTACATAGAAGTATGTTCTAGGGAACCAACTCCAACAGACTCCCAATTGAATTAGAGCCAACTACTAACAACCTTTTGTCTTATAGCTCTCACATGATGCACGTGCTTCTCATAATATAGTCATTTAGTCGTGGGGTCTACCATTTTCTTTTTTATGGGTACTACGATCACTACAACATCACCAATTTGGTAAAAAAATCCTCAAAATGTGATACTTCTAGAGTATTTATTTGTCTATTTTTTAGTCGTTTCTCTTTTTAAAGAGCCTTCACCGTAGTATTATAACTATATAATGGGATAGGGTCCTTACTACTAGGTTCCAAATCAAGATCCTAGACAAAATTTAGATTCTAAATTGAATCCATTGCTTCATCATAAGATAATATATACTCAGAATCTACTATATAATTATCAAAAACCGACTACATTGAATGCTTCCATCTTATAGATCCACCATTAAGAAGGAAAACATATCATAATAGTGACTTTATATCTTTCTAATATATCTAAAACCCAAATCTATGTAGCCACTAATGACTAGCTTCTCATCTCTTCCATACACTAGGAACATATCAATTGTTTTTCTCACCAACATAAGGATAACCTTATCAGATGTCCAATATTATTCTCTTGGATCTGATTGATATCTTCCTTAAATTACCAATGCATATGAAAAAACAAGTCTATTACATAACATGTAATATATAATTGATCTTATCACTAATTTCTATGAGATATAAATCATTATCTCTTTCTCTTATTGTGTTTTAGGAATTAATTTCAAAGGAATATAATTGCATCTAGCTATCTTTACATCTGCTAGTGCAACCACCAAAACCCAATAATTGTTCTGATACATGGAATCCATTTTAGAATTTATGGTCTCTTTCTATATTTCATAATTTGATATTTAAAATTCTTATATGTAGGAGACAGGTTCAACATTTTCAACCAATGATGAGTCATTATTCTAGATGCCAAGAAATCCATCACTCTAGTTATTTTACCTCTCACTCAATCATACACAACACATGTGTTTCAGACCTAATTCTTCTATAGGGACATATGGAATATGTTACTATACCAACTATTATGTATCATTAGAATCAACTTCACCCATGAAAATATTTTACCCCCTATTATTTTTTAAGATTCTATCCCTCTCAAGAAATACATCTTTTCAAGTGATAGGCACTTTATTTTCTGGTGGTTTGTATATATAGTGTGCCTTTATTTCCTTGGGATACACTATAAAGATTCTTATTGTTCCCCATGGTTCTAGTTTGTTTTCTAATAAATATTTATCAAACCCCTCACAATCCCATACACATGTTGCTTATAAAACGGGTTTCATTCCCCTTCATAACTCAATGAGAATTCCATTTTTCACATTAGTTGGTACTCATGTTATTATGTATACCACTGTTTGTTAGGCATGTCCCCAAAAGCATAAGGTATGAACTAAATGACCCATCATCAACATTACCATGCCTAACCAGGTATTTTTCCTCCTCTAACTAACAACATTCCATTGTATTTGGTATGGTGGAATGATTTGAGATATAATCCAAAAAACACAAAAAAAATCAATGAACTCTTGGTTTTGATATTCACCACCTCGATCTGCTGGATTTGTATTTAGATTTTTTAAAAGTTGATTTTCTAAATCGTTTTTGAATACCATTAATTTCATAAAGGACTATAAAGTATAACTTATCTAATTGATATATCCATATATACTAAATTCATAAGTTAAAGTTATAATATATGAATATCCCCCTCTGAATTTTACTAGAAATTTTCCATACACATTAGTGTGTACAAATCATATAACCTTCGTGGCCCTTTCAACCTGCCCACCAAATATCGGTTTGGTGATTTTTCCTAGTAAAAAATCATGTTATATTTCATGTGGTTTTATGTTATAGGATTCCAAATAATAATCTCGTTGTTGGTTTGTGTAAAACATGTTGTTTACCTGAACAAGATGGTTAAGACATAGTTTGAAGTTACATGAGGCATGTGAACATGATTCATTATAAATTTATAACACTTGGTTTTCCTAATTTAATACATATATGAAATTATTTAAAGGTGACACACCATCACATTTTTTCCCTTGTAAATGAAACAACATTAATTTCCTAAAAATAAAATAAACACATATGTATCTAGGAATGATACAAAAATTATGTTATTGGTAAACATAGGTACCTAATAACAACCTTTAAAAACCAAAAAAATTCATGCTGGAAATGAAATGTTGTAGTCACTAATTTACATAGTTTCCATCCTTTCCCTATTAGCAGCTCATAGATCTGCATATCCTCTCGAAATATTACGAAATCAACTAGTTTCCAGTATTTTGATACAAATGTAATCACCAAAAGCTGTATCTAATAGGAAATGTGTAGCTATTGAAATGTTAAATTCAATAACAAATGAACCATTAACATCCCCTTTATTCTAGGAGTAGTTCCTCTTCCAGTGGCCCGACATTCCAAATGTAAAACATTCATCCTCCATTTCATTTCATTACCTCTAGATCATCTTGTTCATGGAAAGAAGGATCTCGATAGCTTTATATTATTTAATGGTCTTGGGAACCTTTTTGTTATTATTACTTTTATTTTTCATTTGAAGGGACTTGAGATTATCATGCCTCACATCCTTAACCACTTATAGAATGAAATTAAGAATTATTTAAACATGATTCTCATTATTGATCATATTGTAATTAATAATAAAACAATGAATGTCTTCGGCAGTGATGAATGTTTGAGACCATTACACAACTAATGGTGTAATTTAATCTCTAATACATCTACCTGTTCAATGTAGCATATGAGAATAAATACATGAGTCCCTAGTTTTTCAGACTCTCCAAGATTAGTTTTATATAATGAATTACAAATCTCATACCTCTCTTTTCCGACCTTCTCTTGGTAGAGATCCCAAAGGTGATACATCATGAAATATGTATCCATTTCTTCATGTTACGTCATATTCTCATTTTAAATGGATCATATCATGACGAATTGAATATCTATTAAATCATTTTTAATTTTATCATTGAGAGATATCTCTTTATAACATGCATCATTATCAAGCACAATTAGTAATGGTTCTTCTATCGCATAAAATTTATAATGATGGTGATGTACAATTCCTTAGAGACTATTGCACTATAGGAAATTTATGCCAGTGAGAATGCTACCCTTATCATGTATGGATCACAATGATTTGTTTGAAGTCATTTTAATATTGTTTCTAAAAATTATATGAGGGGGAAAATGTATCTAATAAAATTAATAAAAATAAATAAATATTAAATTTATAAGCTCCAACGATTTTATCAAAAACCAATATATCTCACCATTGGCTTCAGAATATCATTTGTTTGTCGTTCTATTGGAATGGATCGATATTCCTCTTCTCATTACTCCATCATTGTTTAGTAAACAAGATGAATGGTTTCAAGTAGGAATTTGATATTCCAAATACATTAACTCATAGTTCCTTCATCAATTGATTGGACTTCCCAATCCTAAAATTAGTAATTTAGATTTCCTCAAACCTTATTTCTCTGTTACATCATTTTATACTTTTTTAGAAAACCACATATGTGTTCTATGTTAATTCATCCCAAAATTTCATTTCAAAATTCCATGATAATTAAAAGGACACCAACATTAACATGTCTAACACATTGAACTACGGTTTAATTTTAATTTTATTAGTTAAAGGCTATTCTGAATTATTATATGTAATTGAGAAATTTTATTCTTTATGCATAAATTTATAATCATTATCTTTATTACATGAGTCTTAATATTAAACGGATTTACATTATTTATTAATAATGTATTTGATAATATTTTTGTAGAAGCCAATTTTTATTAGTATTATATTCAATTATCACTAGATTCATTAATTTATGTTATCACGAAAAAACAACCATAATTAAGAAACCATGAAAATGATTTCAATAAAATAATAAAGATGTTTGACCATGAGTTTTTACAAATTGTTATTTTATCTATAATTTGATAAACTAACCATTGACCTAGGGGAAAATTCATTGAACCAATTAAGGTACATGTTAAAGATTTCCACATATCCACCGATGTATCTCCCTTTGATTGGTTTCTCCTTAAATAATAAGTAGAATACAATATACTATCTTAGGAGATCCATAATTTAAAAATGATTTAACTCATAGTTAGGTTAGTGGAAGAAGGTTTTCATTAAAGAAAACATCGGAATTTAGGACCAACATAAAAAAGGAGGGAAGGAACACATTCCATCAATTTAATTTAATAAAACATTTAATGAAACCAATCACATATAAAGGTCTCATATATTCTATAGATCATCCATATACATGAATGAAATTTAATCATTTAATAAAACATGAATTATATTCATAACTATTATTATTTAATAAAAATTGGCATCGAATAATTTCTTTATCATCTATAAATGATCAACTTTTTTATCTTAATTCTCATCTAAATTTCCTTGAGGTACTCATCCATTGTAGTTTAAGATTAATTAATAAAATTCATTTAAAATTAACTATGTACATAAATGTTCCTTGGAGGAAACATGGTTAATACCTATATAAATAACCAACATTCAATATTCCCATATATTGTTTTACATTTTATGACATATAGTAAATGTGAATTATCACATAGTTTTAGGATGTGTGTTATTAACTAAATTATTAAATGAGTTACATGATTTTTAGGTAATGTGTTATTCTTTAATGCACATAGAGTAAATACTACAATTAAAATTATACATGATATTCATATATAAACATTATGTAGATATTAATTAAACATTAATATATATATATATTAGTAAACATATCCTATAGCGTTTCCTTTAATCATAATGACCACATGCAAGTATATATCGATAAGGGTGACATTGTATAATAATTAAATTTTAAATTCATGGAATTTGGTAGTAATAAACTATGTGTATAGATGAGCTACACAGAATGAAAACTTCTTATAGTGTATCTGAGGAACATTCTAACTGAATGGGAATGTAAATCATTCCTCAGAGAATTGGAGTACATGACATGCATCATGGATTACATGGCGGGTAAAGTCTGATTTATACAATCACTAATCAAGTAGGAATTGTTTGGAATACACATCCCATTAGTGACTTAGAGAGACTATATGCCAGGTCTAACTGATTCATGGCATGTAGTCTGGATGGTTGTGCACCAAGAGAGCCTAGTCAACACATGGTGTAAGAATTAACAATACAACATGTAATTAATAGACACTGATTACATAATTTCCTAATTAAATCCTGGTGCATTAAACACAAGCACACAACATGTAACTCAATTACACAACATGTTATCTTGGGTTGTCCATCTAGAATCAATAGCACCTCTAGATTAGTTCCTCAACATTATTTTAATTATTAAATTAATTGTTTCGATGTGATCTATGAGAAACAAAGCTAGAAGAAGAAGATCTCGTGATTTGGATTAAAATAATGATTAAATATTAATTAAAAACCTAAATTAAAATAAATAAATCACTAATGAAATTAAAATAATTATAAATAATTATGTGAATGCACTTATACCACATTTATGTTTTTGCTGTAGTGGAAGCATTTGATGGGAATTACCGAAATATTCATTTTTAAGTGTTCAATCAATCCGAGTTCTACATGATGATAAATGTAGTGTTTAACAAAATTGAATCAAAGAATTCATACCACATGAATCACACTGAAACTAGATAGAGAGGATTATTACTTATTTTTTATAATTAATTTAATTAAATAATAATTACTTTGATGGAATTCATTCTTCATTGGTGGATCTACTAATATATCTACGATTCACAATTAATTCATTATAGGATTTAAGATTTGAATACCTCTACTAGAAATCCATGTTTTTTTCTAGAATTTAGAGTTATAATTGATGGAATATATATTTTCTATCTGGGAAGATTATTTCTCTTCGATTTTATGTCTTTGATCGCTATGATATTTTCTTTCAAATAATTCCCATTGATCTGGTCGAGGAGGAATGCTCTCCATTTATGTAATCAATCGTGGATAGGAGGACTATCAAAGGCATTATATAATTCTTCAATTATGTTGTGCACAACCCCAAAAAATGAATTTTTTTCTTGAAAAAATAGAATAAATTATTTTATATAATATCCAGGGTTAAAATAAAATAATTCCACCAGGCCCCCTAGAAATTAATTTTATCCTATTAAAATCCCCATGTGAAATAATAGTAATATTAATATTATTTACCGACATGTGCCTAACATAAGAATTAATATTTAATGTTATTTAATCCAACAATATTCAGTATTTATTATTCTCCCACCAGATCTAAAATAACAGTCTATCATTCCTCCATAGTACTTATCAGATGATGAATAATTTCTATTTATTTATTATATATATATCACTACATGATTCGACAATAAATAAATAAATATTATATTCACTAAATAGATATAACATATTTTTTTAACATTACACTCACAATATATTCTCTTGAACACCTAGTTATGGAATAAATAAAATAATTAAGACATGATTAATTATTAAATCACATGCAAATAATAATATTAATTCATAATTTTAACTAATAAATAATAATATATTATTTTACTGATATTATATATACACTTATCTTGTGACCATCTAGGACACATTCTAAGTGGCAATAGGCGAAAATCCTAATATACAAGGATAACATCTAAAACATGACAAGGCACCCATGGAGAAATAATTCAATACCAAAATGACATAATGCATCATATATATTCTTACTATGTAATGTATTACATTTTTTCCCATATATAAAATCAGATTTCTTCCTTTCTAGTGCCATAGACTTATGCGCTTGCTGTCTATTTCATTGAATTTTCAGAAATAGAATATTCCAATAGAACACCGTGGGAATGGATTCATTGGGCCTATATCATTTCCATCAATGGTATTGAGATATTAACTTCAGTTAAATAACATAAGGGATAAATCCTTTCTCATATTATTCATTAACACAATTTTATTCATGATACAGCCAATTTATCCTACCTCTCTGCGAACATATTTCATCCCAATTTTCATCAATGCATCCTTTTACGTGACTCATAATACTCATTTAAAATAATCATAATGTATGAGGACCAATAAAGACATTCGTAGATAGGAACATCTAGTGACACATGTAAATTTTTATTTCGTACTAATGGATCCCAATCTCATAATATTCTACTATATATTACTAGTGGTGTACACAATGTGATGGTTCATGAATGTATTAGGAGCCTCCAACCATTATTTCCTATATAATTTGGGTACCTTAAACGAAATAATCTTTTTATAGAAAATATTTTAGAATAGTGTCATATCACTTATGGGTTACCATCATAGTGGAGAAATGTTATGTCCATTTAGTGTGACATCTAATCTAGGTATATTTTCAAAAACTATATGCGCAGAATAAAAATCACGATGTGATAATAATTTTATAAATATTCAAATGTATGAATGAAAGTTATCATAATTCACAAAAATTTTGTTCTAGGGAAGAAAATCCAATACATATTACCACTAATATGGAATAGTTGTGACCCTCTGGTCAAGATGTGTGGGTCTTCAGGTGAAAAATAATACCAACCAAACTCATTTAAAGTATACCATAATGAAACCAGTAACACCCATAACCACTACTAATTTCCCAGGAGATTACTAAAAATAAAAAAAAATAAACACCTTTCTTAACTCAGGAAGGTTGATCATAGAGTTGACCATTGTTCTATCATGGTCTACGAGCGACCCATGGGGGCTCATTTCATTCATCGCTTCAAGTTTTACCCTATGAATTCCCTTATGTCTTCTACTAAGGAAACATCTTGATAGGTTTCATAACTGTGTAATTAGATCTGAGAGCTATGAAGATCTATACGGGTGAGGAATGCTACAGGACGAGGGGAAAATAATCATAACCCATACCCCATCGATAATGTTCATTAACATTTTCTATTGGAAACTAGTGAGCTCGACCATATCCATAATCAACTAAACAATGTCTATCAGCACATCATTATAGCATGAATGTGGAATGCTTGTTTCCACACATCCATTAATGAAGATCATCACTGTATTAAGATTAAAAATAGAGGACTCGAGTGGGAATATGTCCCCATTTTAATGAAATAAATCTTCCATAATTTCTATGAAATAGAGAATATGCAGGTCTCTATTCTTGTTAACACCCTTTTTTATTGCCAATTCATTCTCGATGCAATGGAGTAGCATCATTGGAATATTTTATTGATGATTGTTAAACATGCACATATCCCTATCCCAATTTCCAGAGAATAAAATCAACATATTTAATCTATAAATATGGATAGTCTAGAGAAAACATATATTCTTTCTCCCATACAAGAGGATTATCATCATATATTGATAATGGACTTTCCACAATGATGGGATCATATACCCATTCTGATTTGTATTTTGTCAACCCAATTTGGTAATCACCTCAAGATAGGAAAGTATTATTTTCTTAAATAGACAACATTATAATCTAATGCATAGGAATGGGATCATATTCCTCTTCTGATTGGGGTTTCGATATCCGAGTTTTTTAATCACTTGAGGATATAAATATATCTATATAAAATAATGCTAGTGACATGTTAAAAGGAACATGTATGATATCATATTCTTATTTTGAATTGATTTCCACCACTCTATTCTATAATCATGTTATGAACCCACATATTCTAATCAAATAAATATTGTTGTATACTACAACAAAACAGGACTAAGCACAAATTCTTATTTGGATTGGAGTTTTTCTATCAAGTTTAACAATCACCTTATGAAATAAGTATGTTCCTATTGAAAAACACCAATGAAATAATCCATAGGCATATGATCTGGATTAAATAATAGTGACATAATCCTTTTAAACATACAATTACTTTATTTTTAAAAATAAATATCCAATAATTATAACCCCAAATATTATAATGCATAATTTAATGGGAAGACTAGGTTCATAATACTTCAAAATTAAAGTGAAAAATTAATTTCTTAATTTAATCTCTATAATGAGATCCTAAATCCATTTTAGTTGTGAAAAATTCATTTGATAACCTAGGGAATATATAATTAAAGGGGTGAGTTAAAAATCATAGTAAGATAATAAACATGATAAGGAAACATAACATGTTTTTGGATGGTATAACATGTTATCATAAAACAAATGGCTCGTGATTTTCTACAAGATATCATAATATAATGAATATTATAACATAAGGTCATAAAAACATATAAAATGTGGAAGAAACTTATACCATGATATAAGAATTAGTTGTGGAAATAATTATAGACTATATAAAATTTTTGACAATGTCGCATAATGGATTAGGTTACTCCCTAATCACATTAATTTAAATGTCACGAGACTAGTGATTTTCTCAATGAATTATAGTGATATCTAGGAAAACCATTCATAAAGAATTCATGATATATTTCTACCATGAATAATAAATTAATAATAATTCATAAAAAATTATTATGCATGGAATGAATATGGGTTACAAAATATTCATCATATTATAATCAAAAGAATATTTATTATGATCGAATTTGTGAAGTGAAAATAAGGACTATATTAACCTATAAAATAAATGGAAATTAGTCTAGTTATATATTTGGGAGATATATATACATAATTTATAAGTATTTTAAAAAATTAAATAGAGATATAAATTTATTTATAGGGAGATTCTTAATAACCACAAGAAGTGGGTAGTATATAGATATTTATTATCTCAATGTGGATTCATCATTTGTGTTATTTATCCTAATAAATAATTTAATTATGTTAAACATTTAATTTCAAAATAAAATTGATCATTTTTATTATAGACTCTTTTTATTCATTATAATTTTATATTCACTTACGTAATCATTAAGTTCAATTTGGTTATTTTGACGATGTTCGGGTCATATATCCAAAATCACTTTGGAAATGATGATTAAGGTAAATGGGATTATTATATTATGATAACCATAATAATAATAATTAAATTATTAAAATTATAAATATTTTATTCTTTAAAAATAACCAGGAATTATAGTTATAAAAATGATATATGTTGCAGTTATAGAGATAGTAGGTTGTACGCCGGCATGGGTAACGTTTTCATTTTTTAACGATCATAAATGAAAGAATTTAAGTTTTTATTACTCTTTAAATAATTAATATTATATTATAAAAATAATATTATATCTCTAAAAAACAAATATATACCATCCATGTTATAAAGTAATAAAAACTAAATCACATCACTTTATTAGGATGTAGCATGTCTTACACACAAACAATGTTATCATTTGTTAATGGGTTAAAATGAGGGAAGGAATATAATATATTACATAATAATAATGATTAAAATTTCATGAATATCATATATAAATATTAAATCCATCATCATGTTCAACTATGACAGGTGATGATGGAAAATTAATTACATCAGTTCTCGAGGTGGTAGTCCTCCATACATGCGAATGATGGTTTCTTTTCCTATTTGATATATGAGGAGATGGGTTTAACATATTAAATTATCACAATATAATATTATCATATTGTATATAATTATGTTATTATATCATTAAGATTGAGTAATATTTTATAGAGGTGGAAGAAGAAATAATACAATGATTCTCGGTTAAGAATGGTATCTCTTCTTAGGAGCACCTCTTTAGGATTATACTGAAATACTTACCATATTGACTTTATGAAAACTTAATGGCTTCTATGACATGGGTATCAGAGTATTTAATTTAGTTATTAATTTATTTCCAAACATAATGTGTTTATAAGTGTAAATTGAATAGGATTGGGGGTTCTCTTAAATAAGTGGGGTAGAGGATATACTTTAAATTTTTGAAATGAGAATGTGATGACCACATTATACACATGTAAAAAAGTATAAATATAGAAAATTATTTAAAATTACATAACATAATATCGAAATATGGATATCAAATCAGATTTGGATAGGTTTTTAGGTAATTTTAACACTTATATTTTTAGTTTAATCATTCGTAAACTCATTTCAACCATAACCATGATAATAAATTTTAATTTTTTACTATTAATTACGGAAAAATAATAATTTGAAATTATTTTACAATAAATATTATTCTGATTCAAAATATGGAATCCATTTTTTCACATTCAATACACAGATGCAACTGAATTATATTTAAAATTAAACCTCTATACGCGATAGAAAAACAGATTTGAAAAGAAAAGTATTCTTAAGTATATAAAATTTTTATAGAAACATTTTCCTAGAAATTGATTCTAAATAATTAAATTTGATTAAAAATAAAAATATTAAAGAAATTTTCATTTAAACCTATTTAAAACATTACATTACTTAATAAATTATTTAAATGAATATGTCATTTTCAATAAAAACTAGTATTATTCACTATTCATTTTATAATTATTCATTTTATAAAAATACCAAAAATTAATTTAATATAAATTTTCATTTTGATTTAAAATTTATATATATATATATATATATATATATTATTAATATTTAAAGACTAATTTTTTTTATATTTTTTCACAAAATAAAATCAATAAAAATTATTTTTTAGAAGATGTATTTTTGATGAAAATAAAGACATTACAAAAATTAAGAACTTGTTTACAATATATTTTATTCATAATAAATTATTAAATTTCATTATATTTTCATTTCTATTGATAACATCAAATTAAATCAATTTGTTACAATATTCATTCGTAAAATAATAGTAAATTTATTATATTGATGTTTGTTAAAACATTTTTTTCATGTGGGATACACTATAAAAGATAACATTTTCAAAAAAAATACCAAAGAGTTACATACTTCCTCCCTTAAGTATCATTACCCTTGAAATGTTTTATTATAGTTCATGGTAAAAAAAGTTGAGGTTACTTATGCATTATTTCATCCCTCAGCTCCTTCGCCACGTCTTCATATTTATAGTTCCATCATAGCACTTTCACTAGGTGGTTCATCTTATTATGTAGAACATTATCCTTATGGTCCAATATATTCACTATATTATTCTCACAATAGTGTTATTTTTATAACTATACATCATCTAGATTTATATTATCTAGGGGATTCAGTATGTACATCCTCAACAGGGATATGTGAAATGTGATGTGTACTTTAGAAAGGGTTGGTTGTAGTGCTAGTCAGTAATACAAAATTTCTATCTAATTAATAATTTAAAGGGGGTTAATGTACATTGGGATTATATTTCCCTTCTTCCAAAAGCATATGAATCTATTACATGGAGACATAAAAATAAACACTTTATACTCAAATGATAACACTATGTCTCATCGATGATTATCACCATAACTTTTTTTTGATTGTGTCTAGTCTCGATGTGTTTATGAAAGTTATTGACCTTTCCCACCATCTCCTTAACCATTTTATGTACCATTATATTTTTCCACCAAATTCATCATGAAAAAATAGTTTTATGCATATATTCCAACAATTGTCTTTATATCAATCCATTTAGAATATTGGGTGAAATCTATTATTATATAATAATATGGTTATAGGATGATCTTAATATTATCTTCTTTTTAATTCAATTGACCATTCAATCAACATGTATTATAGTTTATGAATAGTTCGCTCAGATTGTTCATAAGTTTGGGGTGATATATTGTACTAATGTTCAAATCTATATTGAGATAAATTTGGAGACTAATCCATAACATGGAGGTAAATCATAGATTTCATTCAGATTAAACAGCTAGTGGTGTTCCATTCATACTTACTACCTCATTGATTAATATCCTTGAAATTTTATTGAGTGAGAGGTTCTATATAATTTCAATAAAGTATGATATCTTTCTTTCATAATCCTCAACCCCCCCATATTGAACTCTTTCCTCATTATGTCCCTTGAAAACTATTTTCAAATTATATAGTGATATATTCTCATTCTCATGACGGTATAGGTAATGGATGAATCATCCCCTTAAACATAATTCATTCATCATTCACTTTCGTAAATACTAGAAACATTTTAGAATGTTATGAAATCTCAATCATCAAATTGTATCGCAAATAGTTCTCTAATTGATCTCAATTCATTGGAAAGTTCTATAGGTGGGTGTATATGGTCATTTTTTGTGATTTTTTCAACAACTCCTTCATTTCAAAAGTATTTTAGGTTACACATAGTTGTTTCCCAAATCCTAGAACTCCCTCTTAATCAAATTTTATCTCATAGGATTTTTCTTTTCTTATGGATTCCAGCATCTTACAAATTTACACATCATCTATTTTAATAGCTTTTATATTCTCAATAATGTATGGTTTAGAAATAATTTGGGAATGGAATCAGGATGTTTCATCTATCATTATTCTCATTTCTACCCTTCTCATTTCTAAGAATATTTTATCCAACTCACTTCTCGTCATTAACAATATCATCAGATTCATTCTATATAGAACATCTACCACATTGTTTTCTTTATGAGGATGTTAATTGATTTATAATCATAATCCTTTATTATCACTAACAATATACACCATTGTATATTTAAGGATCCTTATGTAAGGATATATATTTTAGGCTCTTATATTCCTTATATATATTAATGTTATCTCTATAGAGATAATGTCTCTAGATTTTGAATGAAAATATCACAATAAAAAACTATAGATCACGTGTGGGATAATTTTTCTCGTGACCCAATAAATCAATTAAGGAATAGGTTTTCAGATTATAATTATACATCATTATAAATCCCAATACCTTCTTTGAAGAATCACAATATACAAAAAAATATTATACTTGAGCATTGAGTGTGTAAAGGTGTAGTGATAAGCCTTGTTTTCAAATCCATTAACCAATCATGACATTAAAAATTTATGAAAATAATTATTACATTCTTTTTTATCATGGTTATTGGGTTTGAAAAATGTGTGATTTTTTCTCAAAATAAATCAGTTGTGCCCAACTAGTCTAAGGAAACTTCAATCCTATGTTATAGATATTGTTGTTGTCCAGTCCTCAATTTCCATTATCCTAAAAGGGTATATATATATATATATATCCATTTTCTTATGATAATATTACAAACGATTTATAATTACTTTATAAATAACTCACATTTATTTTAATTTTCATATATATTTTCATTTACCAATTCGTTTAGACATGTATTCAAATTCAATTCATGCTCCTCCTTCATTTTTGAGTAAATCAGAATATCATAAATAAATAATTTGAAAATTTTGTGGAGGTAATATATATGACTATATTATAAAGTAAATAAATATTTCTAGATCATTATTGAGTCCTTAATAAATCAGTTGAACTCATATTGTCCATAAATTACCCAAATGGTAGTCTTCATAATATTTTGCTCCACCTTTAATCAGCGAAATCTCGATAAAAAGACAAAATTAGAGAAATAATGTGCTCTATATAGTTGATTGGAAATTTTATATATCCCTAGGATGGAGTACATTTTCTATATCATGGTTTTTTTGAGTTCAAAATAAAACATTCAGTGGTTTATTGAACCATCCTTCTTCTTGATGAAGATAATCGATACACTCCATAGTGAAGCACATGGGTGTATATGACCCATTCATTGATTCTATTATAACATTTTATTTATATATTCCAACTCAATGAATGACATTCTATAAGTTGTCTATTATATTCCTAGATATCCATGTATATGTTCAATTGAGATATGAACCTCTCAATTATGTGTAAGACCTAAAGACTCTCTATGGAATACATCTATATAATCTCTCATGATTGGAATGTATTCTAGCATGCTTATCAATTTTTTTCAATCATTTGTTGTAGATATGATTTATCACTATGAAAAACTATCTATAATTGAACAAAAAAGTTATATAAGATATCCATAAACCTTCATACACTTGTATTGAATTGGAGGATGGAATGAGATGTGGAATGTGATCTAACTATCTTGATAGTTAATGTTGGATTTTTATAGGGACAGAAACTAAAAACCCAAAATAACATCAAACTCCACTTGTGGAAGTTAGTTGAGTTTTATAGAGGATTTTATCAACCAAAAATTAATGGGTAGGTGTTATATACTTGGGTAAAACCTTTTTATTAAATTTTTTTCTCACATATATCCCAACCTCCATGTTTTGAGGTCATTCAGGAACATTTTTACTAAATAGAAAATTTATAAAAGAATATTTAAAATAAGAATAAAATAGTTTTTTATTATTCTTGAATTAATAACATGTATAAATATCACCATATAATTTCTGAGATCAACCTCATTGTTATGGTTCACTTTTTTTCTTCTTTTATCTCTTTTTTTTCGAGGTTATTATAGTTGATTATATCTGACCACCCTTGGATAAGAGAATTAGAATGACTAATTCTCAGTTTACTTGTAGTTGAATCAAAACACTATAGTATTATTTTAGACTTGAATCTTCTTTTTTTCTTCCGCATTAGTGGTTTTCATCATTTTTCTATTGCATTGGTCTGTATAATGCCCCTCTTTTCCACAATTTAAACTTCTATGGGTTCTTAATAGACATTTTCGAGATTTCTTCATCTCATAATTTAGATAAGTGGGATGTTGGGTTTTTATTCCTCTATAGTATTTATCTATTGATAATCCAAAATAAAATTATATTATATGATTTTTTTTCTATTTCTACAAGACCAATGAGATCTATTGATCTATATATAAATATCTTGGGAACAACCAAAAATATATTCATAACTATAGATGTCTCAAATTTCAAAATCATTTCATTGACTTTGATTTAATACACTAAATAAGTGGCCCACATTAATTTTGGTGATCAAAAAAATAGAGGCGTACTGTAAAGACTAGGTGAGGTTTTCCACATCTTCTCTAACAAAAACATCTTCATTTTGTTTTATACAAAGGATATCCCTATAAATATTTATAGAGAGAGTGTGTAGAGAAAATATTAATTAGGGAATATTTTCTTGAATTATTCTTATTTCATTGAATCAATATCCCATTTGGATTTTTTGTTGTTGATTAGTTCCCATCATAGATTGGATTATCACTCAAATCAATAATTGAACAACACAAAATTATAAATACCTAGACATTTCAGAATAATGAATATATTCTAAATAGAATTTATAATTTTTTATACTATGTGGGGATCAAAATATCCATTAATAGTTGATGTCATTTGTCCCATAAATGACTTGGCCGAAACATGATCTTTCTAAGGAGGGGTATGGGGGTTCTTAATGATTCATATTATTTTTTATAGCTAGTTCTATTTGATCTAGTATTTTCATAAATTTCAAATCTACCTCTACCATATTATTCATAGTATCATTAAGAAAATTAGAGAATTTATTATCATGTTGGTTGTCAGTATGGTTTCTCCTATTTTCCACTATTAATATAATGATGAAAAACAATTTGACAATACATTAGATAATAAACATACAAAAGTGAAACTTATAATCTTTGGAAGAATAACATAGATATGATAAGTATATACTAAAAAATTAGTCTCTAGGTTTCACGGTAGGATATGCATGGTTTTTTTCAAATTGGATTTCTATCATATTAATTTGTTCACATACATTATAGTTATTCATAATTTTTTTGTGAATTCCCAAATAATATCTCTCAAGAGTTTCAAATAGGTTTGATGAGTAACCCATTTTGGTGTAGTAGGTAATTATAATTTACATATGAATGTGGTGTTTTTATTTTTATAACCCAAAGTCACACATATTCCTGCTCCACATCCACATGTAGTGTCTATACCTGGATGTAAATTCATTTAACCAACTAGATATAAACTTCACCAAAATGAAATGACATTTTTCTATATTTATACATATCTTTATAATTATCCCTATTATTCTCCCTATATTATTATATTCCTAATATAAAAAAATAACTATTCCTTTATATGATAATAAAAATAGTGACCCAATCATTTTAAACATATTTTACAGAAATATTTTAATAAAAATCCAATAAGTACAACTCCAATGATCGGGATGCATGGTTTATTTTGAAGACTAGTTTTATAATAAATAAAATTGAATCAAAAGAATGAAAAAAATATTTTATTCTAAAAAATGAGCTCCTAAATATATTTTATATCATAACATTACATTGGATATATTGAGGACTACATTCTAAAATGGGTGTGCTGAAAATCTCGAATAAACATGATATGGAAATATAACATGTCAGTCAAAGGTATGAAAAGATATCATAAATGATAAGGATCATGTGTAATCACATAGACTAATAATATATGGAGCATGGTATGATAATATCATGTTTACATAGTAAATTTTTAAGTAAAATATATCATTAAATAAACATGAGTCTAGAAAAACAACCAAGAAAATATCTAAAGGTGTAAAAAGAAATATAAATGAACTGATTTACTCCCGTGTCCAATACATGATGTGTTATGTGAATAAAGTCATACCTTAGGAATTTGAGTTTGATCTAGGTGGACCCATTATAACATGTTCAGGATTTTTGTGTTCCAAAAAAAAAATATCAATCACTAAGAATAAAACAAATTACCCATTTAAGGAAAAAGAGATTCATAATCTTTCCACAAATCAAAATCAATGGAAACTTCATAATGGAATCATTTTAGAAATTAACATACGGAATGTATTAAGGCATAAAAATAGTATAAAATAATATAGGTATTAATGTTTGGGAAAAATATAGATAATTTATAATTATTTCATATCATTAAATAGCGATGGAAAGTGAGTTAAAGAGAGAGCTTTATCAAAACATGAAGAAGATGTGTTTTAGAGGGACCCCTTACCTCGAACCCAATTCATCACTTGAGTTATTTATCTTCAAGAATAACAGAATTGTTTCAATTATTTCATTACATTATATCATTTTTCATGTATATTATTCCATTTATTTTTTAATTATTATGTTACATTAAATTATATAATCAATTGGGTTCCTATTAGTTTTTTTTACAATGTTCGAATTATATTTACAAATTCGCCTTGGACTATTGACAAATGTCAAATATATTTTCCTATAATCATGTATATAAAATTAATCATGAAATAATTATCATTTTTATCCATAAAATTTCATTTAAAAATAATCATTTATTGTTATTATGAAAAATTAACTACGTTAGAGTCATGGAGAATGTATGATGTATGTATGCATGTGTAACGTATCAATTATTCAATGATAATAATGTATGGAAGGTAAGTAATAGTTTAATTATAAATAATTACTATAATATAATAATGATCATATTATTTCAATAAATAAACTTACATATATGATCCCATTCATGTGGTAATCAAAATATAAGACATCACATCATGTGACGATTAAATGTTGTACACATGAATGACGTTGTCATTCATCAAATGGTAGTATATTGAGATGTTATATGATATATTAAATTCTAGTAACAATTAATACTTCATTATTATCTTATATAAACATTAAATCTATCATCAAAAATATATAGTATATGAGATTATAGAAAACAAATTTAATCGTTTTGTGAGGTGATAGTCCATCATAAACATGAACAATGATTATATTTCCCATTTGAGGGGAGTGGAGATGGATTTAAATTATTCCAATAATATAATAACATCTTAGTATGTTTGATAGAGTACTTATATTATATAATTAGTATTTAGTAATATATTAAGGATGTGTATGAACAAAAAAACAATATCTTCTGTTAAGAACTACCCATCTTCTTAGGACCATGTATTTTTGTTTATACAATAATCCATCATATGTTAGATTTATGAAAAATAAAAATACACTAGGAAATTTTTATGGAATTTATAATCTTATTTTAGAAGGTATTTTTAAAAATAAAGGGCATTATAAGTGTAATGTAGAGACGATGGGGGATCCTTTTTATAAGTGAGAGAGAGGACAAACATTTATTTTTTAAAAATAAAAATATAGAACAAAGTTTTAATGATGAAACAAATATACAAAAAGAACCATTCATAACCCTTAGATGATATATAGACATTATATACCCATCCAATAAGATTTAGATAAGTCTTTTGGACATTTTAACTCATATATGTTTAGTTTAACCCATAGTGAACCCGATTTTATGTTAAACATGATAATTAATATTTATTTATTTTACTATTTATTTTGATAAAAATTTATGTTTATCGTATTAAATAATATTAATTTTCCTTTTTAAAAATATTTAATAATTTTTTTCAAATTTATTTCACAGATGAGGATGAATTTTATTTAATATAAAACCCATATACATGATTTGAAAATAGTTTTTCTGTGAAACACATCGATAATTAAAAAAACTAGTTTATGTTATAATTAAACATGAAGATGATTAAAATGAAATAAATTGGATTTATAATAACATTATTGACATAATTTTACATTAATTCATCATTGAAAATTTTTTAATTTTTAAATATGTTTAAAAAATAGTTTTCCTATAAAACCCAATATATTTAACCATTCATTAAAAATTAATATTTTTTGAAAATACCAAAATTTCATCATAAGATAATTAAAAAAATCCAAAAAAGATGTTGATTTTTTAAATTAAATATTCTATAAGTGGAAATATATAACATATTAAATTATTCCCAAAAATAAATAAAATTCATACTTTATGAGTTATTTTCAATGCCTATAATGGCTTCTCCAAAATGTATATTTGTTTTATAAATATATTTACATTATCCATAATAAATATTTTTTTCATTTTAGTTATCCTTATTCATACAAACATATTCGACAACTATTTCATAATGATTGTGTTGAAATAATAATAATGTTAAAAGTATATTGTGGTTTGTTAAAACATGGTGTTGCATGTCGCATACACTATTGAACATGAACTTATTTTAATGAAAATAATAGTGTCACACATATTATAATTATGAATAGGGTTCATGAAATAAATTTTCCAATAACATTAGGTTAGGGTTATATTCCCACATCCTATGTTACTTGCAATATTGCAACATTTAATAGGTGAAAGGATCATATTCATTCTCTCTACAACAAAAGACTACACTGGAATATTTTAGAGCCTATATAATAGGAAGTCAATGTTCCTCCTCATATTCCAAAGGTATATTTATGTCTTCTAGTGATGAACGAATATTTGAATCGGGATCACGTCATCATAATTTTCTCAGTCACACGCCCTCATGCAGTTTGATTAACATCTTAGTCGTCTCTATTTATCAAACTGAGAATGTCTCATGTTAGATAGAATGACCAAAATAGTATTTATTAATAGTGAACTTGAGATAAATTTTATTCATTATAGGGAAACACATGTTGGTCCTTTGATGTAAAACTATATGACATGAGGTCTTCACATGTAATAGATCATAGCCTTGATGTTTTTATATGAAAATATCAATGGTTTTATCCCTTCACACTGAAAATGTGAACAAAAAGTTATAATATAAATTAGCGTACTAAAACCCTAATTTATTATTATGTTTTCCACAAACCAAAATCATAACTATGATATTTGAGTTAATAAATATTTATTCATTTGTATCATTTTCCCTTTGGATTCCATTGACCTTGATCCCATGTAATCTTTTTTATCCCATATAGAATATTGGTAACCTAGATTGAAAAATATAAAGGGACCCCATTAGGATTCACTCATGAATGAAATAATTCCATAAATGATGTTCATATGGGACGTTTTTATCCAAGAAGAGAGTTCCCCATTAAAACCAAGAATTATTTCGTAACTATGGTTGATATGATAATCCTATATTATGAATGGTCGACCTCCACCAACTAGATTTCATTTTCTATTAACTCATTTCTATTTAGTCTATGATTTCAACATACCATTACCCAACTATTAAAGGGGATTTATATTCCCTAGATGTTTCAAAAATATATATCTTTCTCATTTTAAAATTAGTATTATAACATCTTATTCTTGTAACCTTCCATTTCGCAGTATGAATTTTCCATGAATACCCAAATTTCATTGATTAATCATCAATATTGACGATCCTGTTTGGTCAAATATGTGTGAACATAAAACTTGTTTTCCTAGGTTCCCATCGCATGACCTTAAAATGTAGGATACCATCATCCATGTTGTACAATATTAATCTACAAGGTAAGGGTCTATATAACTATACTATACAATTCTAAGAATGAATCACTCATAGTTGACACTTTTTCCTTCACAATGAGTTTTAGATCTATGTGTATGTATTTGGACCATAGTGGGCATTTGACCAAAAGAATCAATGCCCCATATTCCTTATGTAAGTGTTAGAACTAGATAGGATGCTTTTAAAATGGAAATAAACATGGATGGATTTTCATTGTCGAAGGATATGTAGTTATGGCACAAATCCCCTAATCCAGGACCCAGTTAGAATTCTAAGATAAATTAAAATCCCCCATCCCCCACATATGATCATGATGTATGAAGGGGACTATTTCACTACAAGAACTATATGTGAAATGATTCTTGACCCTTCATGATATATATCAAAACTAAAATCTTCTAACCATGTTTTTAAAACTATAAAACACCCTTTTATATTCACATTATTATCCTATGTAGGGATCATTTCCTTATAAGAACTACATGTGGCTTGATTAATGAGATCTTAAGATACATAAGGATGCATGGGTATATTTTCCTAGTCCCATTAACATTTCTACCACTATCATAATACTTCCTTGTCCATGGTCAATATTCAATGTTTTTAGCCTTATTTTTCCACAAGACTATAAATTTTACCCCCAATAGTAAAGGAATCTTCTTGTATGAGGGATCATTTCTATAATGATATCATTGATAGTTAGAGATCATAAGTTCATGTTATCATATGTGACTTTTCATTTGAGTAATATGATTCCCCATTCACATGAATATGAGTGAAATTAAATTTTCAGGCCCTTTATTTTTTCCAAAACTATGTACAAATTCATTCATAGCAGCAAAAGATATGTACTGATTCATTGGTTTATAATCTCAAGGCCTAGTTAAAATTTTCAAAATAAAAAATTAACCTCTTAAGAATGTGATGAGTCTTAGACTTTGATGATTCAGTACCCTGATAGTACTATAATAAGGTAAAACCTTATTTTATTCTCCTTTATATGTGAGATATCCCACTTGATGGAGGATATACAATAATTGAGCGTGAAATATTAAAAATTCCATTCTATCTAACAATTAGTTTTTTTATATTTATATATCCATAAAATAACATATTTTGGATTGATTTTTATCCTTGTAGTGTAAAAATTAAATCCTTCTAACTAATTACTTTTCACAAATTATAGGAGTGGTGGTGTCGATTGGAAGTACTAAGGAATTGGGGAGAGATAGGTAGATATGGAGTGGAAAAATTCTATTAAAATTATTTTTTTTCATGGAAGGGTGTGTATAACTGTAAGGATTAATAGCTATGATGTGGATGTTTTAACTATAATGTATGAAGCATAGAGGTTGTGTTTAGTGTTTTTTTGTAGTGTATATGAGTTGTGGAGAATAGTTTTAGAAACCAGCTATTCTATATGGTGTAGAAGAATTATCTACAATATATGGGTTTGAGGAAATATTTTGGTGATTCCAAAATAATTGGCACAACTATTTCATGGAAATGAACCTCCAACACAACCTATTCTTGGGAAAGGTGTATTTTTTGAATGATCCATCCCACTGTTCTATAGTCCCTTCCTTGTTTTATCATATATTTTGTGTAAAGGTAACTATAATTCTTAGATATACATTGACAAGCAACATTATTGTTTATTGTCTTACACTACACCATGATCATCCCAATTTTCAGTAGTTCTGCAATGTGGTTGTAAGAAAATTATCATTGTTTAATGTATATCAGACTATGTATAAAAACCCTAATTCCCTCAAACCACGTCATTATTTATTAATTTCTCTAATTTTATGGGATTCCAAAGTGAATCTCAAAGAGTTAATTTATAATCATTTCATTATATTTCAACCTCAATCCTACAAAATTGATCTATGATGGATTTAGGTGAGATCCTTATATCTTCTCAATTTTTTATTCTATTTTTATCTATGATCCCATATTGAGTAGGTTTATTCCATGGAACTCCATTGGTTTGGTAATTTTATGGTTAGAAGTTTTTGTTGGGTGTTGTGCTCTTGGTCGGTCAATGTGTTATTCTTTTATATTGTCCCAATTGGTTACCCCTCTTATTTCATCATTCAGAAATAATTTAGAAATCTCATTGAGGTATGGGATCCTACATTTATCATTTAGATCGATCATACTAGAGTTTTTCTGGTCTTTTTATATATTGGTAAGATAGTATGCACTGTACAAATAAATATATGGAAATGGATTTTTTGAAATTGAATGGGTATTAGGAATAAAATACATTTTTTACAACTGTTGAGATTATTTGATATTGTGGTTTTTTGGGATAGATTCCATCAAAAAATCATGGATATTGGGGTATTATTTCTTGTTTTATGGTTGATCGGTATATGGAACCTTGTTTTCTAGTTAATTTACATTTCAAATAATAAAATTTGATAAAAACTGGTATCTTATTAATAAGACATGTTCCCATTGAATTTATGGATTTTTTGAGAATCCACATGAAAATGAATTGAATTTTGATGTGAATACCCTTGATTAATTAATAAATAGGGCTTGTTTCTGCTTTACAATTGTGGATATGTGTGGTGGAAATGAGTGGTTGTACTAGGGGTGGATTGATTAGTTATGGCAGTGATATATGGTGGATATGATGGAATGTTTTTATGATGTGGATTTTCTAATTATGTGGTACATTTTGTTATGAAATAGTGGTAGTGTAATGATAGTTTCCATGAGAAGTAATGTTAATTGTGGGGTGATGAGTTTTTAAGGATGATTTGGTTAGAATGTAATAGTTTTTAAAATTGATGAATTTTAATGGAATAGTTTAATTGATATGAATGGCTATAAAAATGGATTTTGGATAAAGATAGTTGAAGCATAAATTTGAAATAAGTGGGAGATAATAATGAATTGGTTGGTATTTGTGAAAATTGTATATTAAATAAATTAATAAGAACGGGTGGTATGTGGTTAGTAGAATGTGGTTTACATATTAATTCTTGGTGTTATTATGTTAGTGGTATAAACAAAGTTGTCATATGTTGTGTGGTTTAGCGGTGATGTTGTGAGTTTGTTGGTATCCTTATTCAGGTGAAATAGGTTGGTCTTTTGTATGGATATATATAAATTTACAATGCATGCACCTTGTGATTTCAAAATAGACGCCACCAATGTTGAAAACCATGTGCCGATAACCAAATTTTTTTGGAATTTTTTTTTCTAACAACCTATTAAAGAGGATGGATGGAAGACTACATGCCCTTACCTACTCTCTCTTAAAAGTGACATTGACATCCACTAGTTGCGATGGAGAGATGTCAAAAGTGAATTTTGGTGATGGTTTAATGAGATGGATTTGGTTATGATCCGTTCATGGTTGGAAAAGGGAACAAGGTGTACATTGTTAATGTTCATGACACAATGCTATTCTAGTTATGGATGATATGTTTTTTGATGATATGTGATTTGATTTTATGTGATGTAATGTGATGTGATGTGATTTCGAAAGTGTCTTTAGATGAGATGTGGTGTAGTGTGATGTGATAACCCATGTTGTTTTGGAAGGTTTATATATATAAAAGATGGGTGATCCAAGAAATATGTAATTAGGGTGTGATAAATGGAAATTAGTCGAAAAGGAGAGTATGGTATTAATTTATCAATTTTATTTTTATTACGAGACTATACATGGATGCGTTATTTGGTGTGAGTTCCATGGTGATAATGGAATCTGTTAGTTCACTAGTTTAATTAATGTTGAGTCTTCTATTTTTTTAATAGTGCATTGGAAAAATTATTTCAAATGTACAATAGATACTTTGGTTATGATCCTTCTAAAAATTATTCTATAATCACCATATATATATATATAAATATTTTTTTAGGTTTCTATGAGGACTTTGTGAACTCTGATGAAAATTATCAGCTTAGACCTTTGGAGATTTTTTTGACTCACTGCTATAATTTTTGCCTATTTGCATATTTAATTGGAGGCACCTATGTACTTTTTCTTTATATATGAATTGTGGTATGATTTTTTATTAGTTTTCAATTATGTTTTTTAGATGTTTTAACATTCATAATCTATCACCAGATCCTATATTATCATAGAGGGTAATGTCTCCCATTTAGGATATGTGTATACCCTCGATGCTTGTTACTAATATGTGGCCTACTAGAGGCAAGAATCATGTGTCGTTATATTATATCATTCATTTTTTAGGCAATGATTGGTACTCTAGATGGATTGGTTCATTATAGCAGTGTAACTGAGGTTTTTAGAGGGAAAGTATATATTTTGGAGTTGGTAATTGTGAGAATTTCATGGTCCATTTGGGAAATGGTGTCAGTTTATCATTATGTGTGACATACCCCAAGTATTATCAGCTATGAAAAGAGATTATATGTCTTTATTCTATCTAATTCGCGTTCCCTATTCCTTATGTACATCCATGTAAGGTGGAACCACTACCAGGTTTGAGATCATGGTGAGGTACATGATATATTATTGAAATGTGTTCTTATTTAAATTTGTTGTTTTGGGAAGGATAAAATGAACTAATTGAATATTACTAATATTTTATACTTATAGGATTATTGAATCCTTGATTAAATTTCTTCAATGGATCATAGTGTTCATCCACAGCTCATTCATAAAGTAGAGGATCATAAATATGACCTAGTTAATTGTTGGTGGGTTGATCTAGTTTTGGTGGATAATTTGTGGAAGAGGGATATAAATCCCATCCAATGAAGGATTATAGGGCCTTATGTGGGAATATTATCTGATGTGGACACTAAAATATGGTTGGTATAGCTTAAGATCACCATCAGATTGATAGGATCCTGAATTGAGTTCTTAGTCCCATTCGAATCATCCATTTGTGAGGGGTGGCACAAAAGTGGTGGATATTGTATCATGGTCAATGGAAAGAGGCACATGATTAATTTTTTTAATATGGGAAGTAGTTGTGAGAATATATCCTTTAGTTACCTATTATGGTATTGAAGTGGAATGTGATTACCTCTCTTTAGTATGGAAGCATGTCTATACGGTATTGGGAATAAGATTCTAGAATCCTTTTCATTTCACCATGCATTTTTTTACTGATATTGATCACGGCATATAAAAGTGGAATCCATAATTCAATATAGTATTCAGTTACTCCTTTAATGCTTCCAATGTATCTGGAGGTTCATAAAGAAATTATTGTTGATAGATCACATGAACATAAAAGGGTATTTATTATGAGACTGGATTTAGTAGGGTTTCTCTAGGGGAAATGTTTCCAGTGAAGGTTTTATGGGATTGGTCTTTTTAGGTTTTGACTAGTGGGGAGTTTACCTAATTATCTCCTTTTATAGCCTTCGTGGGATTGTGGTTTTTTTTTATTATCATGGGGGCCTTGTACAAGAGTGTCTAACTTTATGGGGTTATACCCATTATCCAAAATTAGTTCCCTGTCATTCTTAGATCTTAGTGCAATAGATGAGTAAAATCCACTTCTGAGGCCATATAAATAGTAAAGGAAGCTACCTTATGATTTTTTGAGAGTATATAAGGTATAAATAAGGTATCCTTAGGATTTTCCTCATTTTCAGGGACCCTATCCTAATAATTTTCATTGATTTTTCCAATAAAAAATAGGAAAAAAGAAGGCATGGTTAGTTTCCTGTAGTTGGGGAATAGCACCAGAGAGGCCAATGATCATTAGAGGTTTGATCATTTTATCTTCTATACCTTTTATTATTTTAATTATTCTTAAGATCCACTATCTTTTTATTACCTACCTTAGTATGTGATATGAGATTAGTTATAGAGAGGCTTCATATATCTCTCTCATTAACCATGAATATCAAAGGCCAAACCAGCTTATTTGATGTGTGTCGATGGTGTAGACTATGGATGGGGAAATATTAATCATGTTGAGATATTTTAATACTATTTATGAATCCTTATGATTTTAAATTTATTATTTAATGGTTATGTTTTTAAAATTATTTTTTCGACTAATTTTGATAAGTTTCATGTTCTTGAATGTGGATGGTTAGTGTGAAAATTTTATTGGCAAGGATATTTTCCAAATGGGTAGTTGACGTTTCAATACCATTATTTTTTTTATTTTTGGGTTATTTATTTAGTTAATACACACTATGATATTAGAGGTTCCCCTGTCCTTTAGGGGTTTTTTCTATGTTTTCCCAATGAGGATATGATGGTACCCCTCAACATGATGTTGTGTTATGAATAGACATGTATCATGATGATTCAATAATTTTGATGGCTCTTTATTGGTTGGAACCTTCTGATTTATAGAATTGGGGATTTAAATTGATTATTTGATGTCTAAATGTTACATCTTACACGGTATACCATTGTTGGGTACTTCATTTTCGTTTTCTAAGGACGTGGTTGATAGTATGAGTTGTTTATAGACCATTTGAGGTTGAATAAGGTGTCCATTACAAATCATTACCATATTCATAGGTTTGATGATAATTTTGAGTATTTGGGAGTATCTATATTGTTTTCCATTATATATATAAGGTCTTAATATTACAAATTTAGGTTGAAAGGGGATGATGTCCTGCAGACTTCCATCAGATGTTCCTATGAGAACATCAAGTCTGTCTTTATTCTATTATTTTCATGATTTCAAGATTTGTATTCATGGGAATCATGAACTCCATGTTATTTGAATTATTGGACCATTTAACAGTCATTTTTTGTCAATTATATATTTATCTACTCAATTTTAGGGGAGGATCATGTCGATCATCACATATCTATATTTCAAGATCATCAATTCCACAAACTCTATGGAATGTTTTACAAGTTTATGTTCAAGACATGGGAGGTGAATTTTCATAGGTATGTGGAATCCCATAAAATCATGTATGATGACCCATCAAATAGAAGTACATTTGTTACTAGGGATGAAACCAATAATTTGGTAGGGTTTTGAATCTTCAAAGGTCTTGAGGGTCATTAATAGAGGTTCTTATTCTATTTTTCATTGATTATATCCATTTTTACATCTTCTATATTGAAGGTAATGGCTTTAATATATATTTTATAGTGTGATACAATGTTTCATTACATAATTTGGAGACTGATATGTTCTCTAGTTCTTTTAATTTCATAGGACGGTGTGATGTTTGAGGTGTTTTTTAATGTTTACCATCTAGATTTTAGGTGTTCTTTGATTTAGAAAATATGGTAATCTATTATTTGTATAAGTAGTTATATCTAAAAAATTTAACTATTCCACCATTGATCTAGATCTAGTAGTAGTGGTTTTTGCACTAAATCCATTTAGGCATTTTCTCATTGGTTAATGCTTTGGAGTCTTCATAGAATATAAGAGTTTGGAGTGTATATTTTCCTAAAATGACCTGAATTTGAGGCTATATATGTTCAAAGAGATTATTCATGACTATTTTGTTGATATCTCCTACACATTAGGAATGGTGAATATTTTCGATGGAACCATGTGTAGAAAGTAGGTTTTTTTATCATTTTGGTTATTCATGGACCACGACGGAGGATTTGGCACCCCTGCACATAGATTAATGGGGGTATATGATAGTGGTATCTTATTTCATTTAATCACACAATGTTATATTTTGTTGTACATTGAGGAGTCTCAATATTGAAACTAATGGAAGGAGGTTATTCATGATCATTTTGTCCATCGTGATGCTCTAGATAGTTTGTCAGAGGATGTCAAAATCATATGTTGTTCAAGGGAGAGGATTTTTGTTCTAGTCGCGATGCAAGAGTGATTCCTTCATGAGATTCATAAATCACCATTGGTGGTACATCAATGTGTATTTATGATGTATCGTGGATTCAGTATGCCATTTTAGTGTTTGGGAATACAATAGGTATTTGTAATGTTTATGACACTATGTTTTGGTTTTTAATGAGTCAATGTATGACCATCATGTTAGTGAAGGTTTATTTCGTCCCTTTCATGCTTCCATGTTCAAGTGAGATGAAATATAGATATACATAATCATAAGGTTACCTTATGATCATGGAGATTGTGATTCTATTTGGAAAATTTTTTATATATTAATGAAATTAGCTCACATCATAGAAAAACTGAATTAGGAACCCTTTGTGTTTGGGTGAGTAGGTATGTGTATGAGTTTGTTAGGCTGTAGGGAGTCATGTTGTCTATTTTCATATATTGGTATTTTCATTTTAACATGTGATTATTGAGGGTATTGAATCAATATTTTGTTACTCAATTATTCCACAGCATTGCTATCCACCCTCAGATGGATGGTTATATAGAGAGCACTATCTATATTCTGGAGAATGTGTTTCAAGCTAGTATATTGGTCTTTTGTGGATATTGGTAAATCATTTTTCATTAAATTATTTTTCATATAGTAACAACTATAATCCATCCATATCAATGGCCCCATTTGAAGATTTAAATGTGATTCTATGTCATTCTCCATTGTTCTAGATCGAGGTTGAGGAGTTTCCAGCTCTTTATTCAGATGTGGTGAAGAGCATGAAAAAAAAATGTTTAGGTTTCTATTGAGAAAATTAAGGCCACTCTAAACTAGGAGAAGGCTTATTTCAATCACTTGAGGTGGCACTGGGAGTTTAAGGATTGGGACAATGTGTTATTGCTATTCTTCTCTATAATGGAGTAGCATAGTATTTGTAGGTGTAATAAGGTCATTACCCAACTCATTGGTCTTTGGGAATATGTTTGGTTATATTTATGAGGTGTTATATTAGTTGTAACGACCACTATGAAAAGAAGTGATTCACAATGTATTCAAATTTACTTTGATTTGTTAGTATCTTCTCAATGACTCCCATATCATTAACATGGGATAGTTTTATATTGAGGATTGCATTAATTTCTTATAGAATACAGTATAGATCCTTGATCATTAGGGTAAGATGTTGTGTATATGGAATATTCCTTTGTATCTTTCTTTTTAGTGGTATTTCACCTATAAAATAGTTCAGGCGATCATTGACGTAGATTTGGGCATATTACATAGAGTTGTGTTCCTATATTTTTTCGTTTTTTTCTTTCCTTGATGTTGGGATATTTGGATATTATTACTCATGAAATTAGTTTTCCCCTAATAATTTGTTGTGTTATCAAAGATTCATGAATATGAAGAAAAGATAACCATATCTGATGCATGATGCATCATCATTTTATACATTTCAATATTATATTACTGAGTTAGTGCCACATAAATATGATAATATCATGGTTTAGTGAGTTTATTAATTATATTTTCATCATTTTGGGGGTGTTGGGTGTTGGTTGTCGTACTAGTTAGGTGATATTTTTTGATTATGAAATATTGGATAGAAAGGTTGTTTGGAGGAGAGATGGCTTGAGGGTGGGATGATGTGTTATTGTAGTGTGGCTGTGACGGATGGTCGGTGACTATTTTCAGCTGGTTTTGTTTCTTAAGTTAGTGATGGTATTTAGTTGCAACAATATCCTTGATTGGTATCTCACATTATTTGTCTTTGGATCTTTATCCCTCTTTCCCTTTTCGGGTTGGTTTTGAATTTTCAAGGATAAGAATATTTTGAGAGGTATATTATGTAACAGTATGAACCCTATGACCAATTAATGTTTTGGAAATTTTGGTAGTAGAGTTGTATAAAGTAACTTGTGTGGAGTTTTGGAGTTATTGGTGGATATGGAGTTGGGAGAATTAAAAAAAGTAGTTCATTAATGTGTAGGGTACTTTTTTGTCATTGGGGCTACTAGTTTTAAGGTAGAGGTGTTTGTTGCGGTGTAGCAAGCCTAGAGGTGTAGTGTAGTGGTACTTATATTTTCTGTGGTAGTTGTGACACATAGAATGGATATAGAGTATCACTCTATTCCCTTCATAGTGGTTGTGTTTTCTATGAAATAGTGTCTATTGGTGTTTTTTTCTGCAACAAAAAAAATAAAAATAGTTGTTTTATGGAGCTAAGGTATAGGTGTGGCCTCTTATTGGTGAATGGTTTTCTACAACATGGTCATTCGCACTATTTAATATTCCCTTTCCAATTTTATCAGATAAATGATGCACTGATAACTATATATATCAGATCATCATTTAACAATACCAATAAAATGAAGTATATTTAACTTTTCCTTGGTCATCTCCATTTTCAGTTGTTCTGTGTAATATTTCTTGGGTTATTTTCTTGGTATTGTGTTTTTTTACTGGATTTGAAAACCCAAATTACTTTAAAAACAACAATAATTATCATTTTATCTTTTTTATTAGGTGACTTTTGGAAATCCCAAGAAGGTTATTCATCTGCCTTTAAATGGATTTTAAACTCATTTTTGGTAATTCAATATATTATAGTATTAGGTGAGTTCCCCTAATATTCACATAGTTTTCCACTATTTTTTTCCATGTTTCATTACTAAGAAGGTTTCTACTAGAGGATTATTTAGTTTGGTGATGTTTTGGTATGTTTTTTCGTGTAGGGTTTTATCTTCTATTGCAATCAATGTGTTCTTATTTTTTCTGTTTCATAGTGGGTTTCCCTTCTTAATCTAATCATCGAAAATGTTTTAGAAATATAATTTATATAGGGGATAATTTATTTCTAATATATTTTTATTGTCCATTAGAGGTTACTCAATTTTTTTAATTTTGGGAATATATTATGCACCATCCTAATGATGATAAATAATTAGTTTCATTTTTATTGAAATATGAAGGGGAAATAAATGTATGTTTTTAACTTTTGGTGTTATTTTATATTGGTATTTTATGGTCTTTATGACTTACTAAACACCATGTCCTTTGGGGGTATTTTTTCACTATGGATGATTTGTTTATAGAACCCTATTGTGTGGTAGCTTTTCATAACATTAAATGAATTTAGATAACCACTTATATCATATTAATTAAATGATTACCCATGTAATTTAGGGATTGTGTGAAAATGATATTGAGATATAAGTGAAATGTGGTGTGAATCCTCTGGCTTAAATAAAAAATAATACATGTTTATTTTGTGTAGTGTTTTTAACGTGTGGTGTAAATTTTTCGTTTTACTACAGTTGATGATGTGATGTGTTGTGATAATGATATGTTAATGATGTGAAGGGATGTGTGTGTGACGTGTCTATCATGTTAAAAAGGTTGTTTTTGTTGTGAAATAGTTCCAATGTGGTACTTTTTGTAATGAAGAAGATTATTTTATAAGATGTATGGTGTTTTCATAGAGTTAGGGGTAGTAATAAAAGAATTTTAAAAATTATTAATTTTATTATAATGGGTGGAATGGTTATTGATTGCCTAAAATAACATGGGAAGTGTGATTAAATATTATTGTTGATTAAATGTGAAATAAATTTGGCAAAATAATGATTTTTTAGAATGGTGTACATTAAGATATTCTCATAATTAGTTGGAATATGTCTAATGTGGTTTGTGGAATTTTTCATGTGTCATGTTACATGGTATTATTCATTTATTGTAAGGAGGGATGGTGGTATTTGTTGTGAGGTTTGGTGGTAATGGTATACCCTTGTTGTGAACCCAAAAAATAGTCTTGTATACCGATATATATATATATATAAGTTTCTTTTCGAATTCAATACACACCCCCACCCGGTTTGAGAACCATCGGCTGATAACCAAATGTTTTGGTGGTGGGGGAGGGTTCATAAAATCCTAGTTGTGATGATTGAATGATTGATACCTTATCTAAAATTCTCTATTTTCGAGGAAACATTGACACGCACGAGATATTATGGACAAAATTAAAATGAGAAATGTGGTGTTGGATTGACGAGATTATTTTTTGTGGGGGTTGGTGATGGTGGGATGATGGAAAGAGGTTTATGTTCTTACTGTTTATAAAACCCTAATATTATTGTATTGGTTACGATGTGGTTTGATATGACGACCTATATATCTATGTGTGAGATGTGATGTGATTTGATGGACCAAGGATGTGTGGTTTTGATGTGATGTTGTGTGATGTGATGAAAAAAAAATTTGTAGGTTTTTATATAGAATAAATTGGGGTTCTAGGGCATATGATGTTTGTGTGTGAGAGGAAAAAATTATTGGGAATGTGGTGCAAGGTTTCCCTTAATCTATTTTATTACTATTTTATTTCTATACATTGATTCATTATTTGGTGATCCTGACATGATGAAGATGGGTATGGTCAATTAACCTATTTAGGTGTTGCTATATTGGGTGTTTTATCACTCTTGAATTAGTCTTATTCATTCACATGTACATGATGGACTTTAGATTTTATCATATTGAGTACAGTTTTATACAGACCCAATGTATTTAAATATAGTTTTTAGGATTATAGAAGGAAATCATGGAATTTTCTGGACATATCCAGCTAAAACATTTAGAGATGATGTTGAGTCATTGCTATAATGATTTTTTATATATTTATTTAGAGACTATAATAACTGTTTTCTTTATAAATTTTTAATACATTGATTTTGAGTTTATTTTAAATTCATTCAAGGAGTTGACTGATAATTGATATTCTATCTCATAAACAAATATTATTGTAGTGTGTATGTAACCCATTTGGGACATTTTTATACCCTCTTAGATTGTGTAAAAATGGGGCCAAGTGGTGGTAGTCCATGGTGGGGTCATTGTCTATCTTATATTACTTTTGAAATAGTAGGGGTACCTATAGAGTTAGGGCATTGTGGCATATTGGATACATGGTACAACAATGATTCTCTACAATATGACCCACCATAATTTTCAAAAAGGGAATATCATCCCCAGTAATTTATATTTTATAGAACTAAACAAATGGATTTCTTAATAAAAAATTATACCTTATATGAACATAATCTTATTTTGAATGGGTAAGATATATAATAATTTATCACCTATTTATGATTCTTATCTACATATGGTTTCTTTCACATGATACAGATCTGTGTAGCTGGGCCCCGAAAAATGGATATCTACACATAAACCTATTTTTGAATAGGAACACCACCTATATTTGAATTAACTTGACGAAACTATGGTGTGCCAATGTATAAATTGATGATTTTTAGATTATATCCTTACAGGCATACCACATGACATTAAAAATACATGGAATACATTCTTATCACATGATGTTAAACTGTACGGAAGATATCCTTATCAAATTATGTTAAACTACATGAAAATTACATCATGGTTTCATGAAGTTATATAATATGAAAAGATAATCCCTACAACAAGACATTAAACTATGCAGGTCATTCAATATCAATACTTATCAAATTTATAAAATGATTTTGAATATAGTTGACCACTGTTTTGTGATATTTCCTCATATTTCATAGTAACTCAATCTATAAAATGAACATTGAATCTTGAGTATCTTTGATTACACTATATACTCCATGGACCATTCTAAAGAAAACCCAACATCAAGGGAACTTTTGTTTGACTATGATGTTCTTACGCTAGCTCCTGTATATGATCCCTTATACATTCAACAAATTGTGTTCTTCTCTTGAAAAAGGGCCTCATATTTCTTTGATCCATGAATCAATTGTAGTGGAACTCATCACCCTAGTGTGATACATGATTATCTACAGTGAGTTTTCCAATACAATCAATAATGATTCTAAAACCCTGATCCATTATATAAAACTATTAATCCCATGGTCAAAATTATTTTAGAGTACTCTTGACCATGGGTACAATAATTTGAATATTATGTAACATCCCCTTATATTGAGTCCATGAATTATGAAGATAACCTTTATTCACTTTTGTTTACTATGTAAGGACATAATGTCTAGAATTAGATGTCCATGATAACATGACATTAAACTAATGATTATATAGGAACCAAATTTGGTTCCCTGAAAACCTCCAATGGGAATCTTGATTAAAATAAAAATATCCACTCTCTATACTTTTCACCTACAGAGTTTAGAAATAATTTAAAGCACAAATAAAAAAACTCATGGCTTCTAGGGACAATATTATAACCCTGATAAATGATTTTCAATTCTTTCTGGGCCCTTCTAGTCTAGGAAACTTTTCGAGAAATGACATATAACCTCCCATCTCCATGATAACATGTTTAGTACATAGTTAAACAACATTTAGGGATCTAAAAATATTCATTAATATTACATTTTACTTAAAAATCATGTTTTTAAAGTATGATTTGATACCAACTAATTACTTGAGTTTATATTCTTATCTGGGAATCTCATATCTTTGTATCATTTCTCATTGTTTTTTCCTCGAGAGCATTAGTAGTAGTAATTGACATATGTGAAGGTACCTCATTACAATTTAAAGGTTAATAACATGATTCTTAATTGCTTATTCCTAGGGGAGGTTGTGGTCTATGAATATGGGCCACCATTAAACCGATGATATATAATCATAACAATGTAAATTGATATTTTACTCTCATACAAGTTGTTTACTTGTGTCATCCATTATTTATCCTATTTAACACGTATATTATATTATCATTGTTAACATGTCCCATAACCAAACTGTTGAAGTGGATTATACATCCTCGATGTTATAACACTATGTATTGTACAAATTTTTTATACATGATTGAGATACTTCATTCATGAAACATTATGTGGTTCTCATCACTTTACCCTAAAATGAATCATGTATGGTCCCAAGAATTAGGATTAAAATATTCATTTTTTCTTGGGTAGTCTATTATCTAATGTAAGATGATAGAACCCTCGAAGTATAGTCTTCTCTTCAAACCCTACATCATTTCCAAACTATTTGAGTATATAAGAAACTCTTAAAACTCTAACAAATTAGTGGGACCCCTCTACTTGAACATGAAAGTGTAATATCTTCATAAAGTCCATTTGACCTATCAAAAAGAGTCATCTCCCCCAATTAAAAAACATTCAATGATACCTATGAGATGTAGTCCCATTACAATGAAATTTTTCACCTAAGTGAGTTTTAAGATCATCCTTGGAATAGATTACCGATCTCAAAACCTTTATCTAAAAGTATTTATGACATGATTTATGTTACCCATGTTCCAACCCTCCATGTGGATTTATCACCACTAAAATTATGTCACAATTTACCAAGGTCCTTAGAGATAATGGTATAGGGTTACAAAACCCTTCTTGAATACACATTATCATTTACAAAAACAAGGGTGGTTGTGAGAAAACCCTTCATGAATACCCATACAAATTGAAATAAAAAAGTATGAAGGGTTCTATAACACTTTAAGAATACCCATCATTCAAGAAAAAAATAGTATAGAGGTTTCATGAACCATTTCTGAGTAAATGACCTTGATAACATACTCAATGTATTTTGTATCTTAATTCCTCAAATAGTCTAATTTATATTACCGTAATCTAAAATAAAAAATAATTTTAACTATATGAATCTAAACTATAGATATAAATATGCAAACAATTTGACTGTAAAATTTTACATTCCTAGTTTAAATAAATTTTAACTAAAATAATTGATTCACATAGTAATTACTTGTAAGACCCTGAACTATCAATGTATTAAGAAAAAATTCTCACTTGAACCAAATCACATAAAGGGTGTTATAGGTATATGTCAACACCTTTCTCACTATGAATAAATTTTGTGTGATCCCGTTGACAATGAGCACTCTAAAATGGATAATGGTGTTAAAAATATATTATGAAAACCAATAAAGGGTATCATGAGAAAATATATGATTTCATTCATACTGATGCCCCGTAATATTATACGAAAATGGTAGGGATTACATTTATAGATAAAAATCTTTTTGTGACCATTATCTACCCCAAGTAAGAAATACAGGAATGATCACTTGGTCCACTGGCATAGGAATGAAATAAGAATATCTATATTCTTATGGACACATTTATGTATACTGAGACAAATAATTTCTTGAAAATTACATGATACGTGGCTTATCCTCTATAAACATAATCTACTTGTACTGGAATACTTTAAGTGGATAGAAATATGGTAGGATATCTAAATCTATGAAATTTCTGTACTGAAACAACGTTCCCTCCCCATCAATAACTAATAATATGATTGCATCCCATCCCTTACATACAAGATAAATTTATATAGGATATTATATGATAGATTGTTTCATACATGAACCAGAAAATCCTATAAATGATCTTGATAAACATTTGAGTATCTAATTAGAAAAATGTGTACAGCATCATTACCATTACTCTGCTATATGTATAAATGTTCATGAATTTTATCATGGATCGAGTTGAAAATTACTTTACATCCTAATCCATTTTCCTTGATTTTATTTTTTATTTTTTTAATGTTTATGAAATCTCTACCCCCATCCATGTTTAATCCTTATCGTTGATCCAACCAGAAAATCAAGGCCAAGAAAATATCTTAATAGTACCTAAATGACATTCATCACTACACACCTCTTAAAAAATCCTCTCATAGGGTTCACAATAAATTATTATCATATGTTAATGTACATGAAGATATGATCTACATTTACCTAATAATCAAATTCATTTCATTCCAACGGAGTCCAATTATTGGGTGTGGGTTTTTTACACCCATAAATGTGTTTTAGGAAAGTTTTATTACATGATTTTTGAAAAGTACATTGGATATTACAATATTGAATAATTTTTTAATGAAGGTTATCGTAGTGGAATTATAAAGAATAATTTATTAGTCTATAATTTATAATTGAATATATTTTCGTCCTCTTTTGAAACAAGTTTCTTATAATTTTTATTATAATTATGTTGATTGCAAATAAAAAATTGGAAAACCATGCTATCCCTTGAAATCCATCCCAATCCCTCACTCGCAAGAGATGGAATCAAACAAATGGGGGAGACAACCTATATAGAAAGGAAACGAAGAAATGGTTTACATATTTAGGATAGGTAAGAGGTAGGTGATAATATAACATGTAGGGTTTCATTACATTCATAGAGGTGTTTAGGTTTACCCTTCAAGTGTATCATTTATCTATGATGGTGTGTGTGTATGGTGTTCCTAGTGCCAAACCCTGTTGTTGGATTGGTTATTTAAGGAGATTTATTTGATAATAAATTTTTGTTCAACTGAAATAAAAATCATGGTATGGATAACCTTGTAGTTTATTGTTCTCATGTAAACAACATATACACATAACCTCATCCTATCAAAAATAAAGTATTCACCATTTGATCACCGTAGGTAATCCACATTAGCCTTTGGCTTTTGAATGATTTATATATGTACTTGATAAATTAAACATCCGATGTTTAATATATATTATTCTACATATAAATGATGAGAATGATTCTCACTTGAGTACACAAGGTCATACATGAAATCTTCATATTTCATTAATGTGTTTATGAAATTATTGAATGCCAATGCTACTTCCAAATAAAATACCTGAAAAAATCAGTAATCATGTGAAAAAATCACTAGAAAAGTACTTATTAGTGTTTTCTTTTCCATATTATGTGATCACGTGGTGTTTCATGAATTATTTAATCTAGTGAGTACTTTATAGAAATCACTTTCATCACATGAAGACGACAATTGAGAAAATCAATGGAGAATATCACTAAAATGTAACAAGATCAATCAAAATTATTCTGATAATTAATGTTCTTTTTTTTGTGAATAATAATTTAAATTACATATTATAATGATCACATCAATGAAAACCTTTTTTATATTAAAACTTGAGTAGTTTTTTATCATTGTTTCATTGATGTATCACATAATCACTTGAATGTAATCATGAATGGTCGATAAAAAATACATCATAAAAAGAGATCATGAGATCATGTATCTACCACTGAATATTATGATTATGATGAACACTGGGAGTTATGATGCCCCAAAGATATGTTTCCCATCACCTAAAGCTGGTAGACATAGTACATCCACTATGAAAAATATTAGTAGAAGTAGACCCACTTTTCCTATATAAACCCCTAACTTTTCCGTGAAAATTATCAGAGAGAAAAATAAATTGGGAATAACATAGAAAGGTGTAATGCGAGAGATATTTATTTCATTCAGATAAATTATTCAAGTAACCTCGAAACCCTGTCACAAGAACAGTTCATGAGACCCAGTTTCTTGACACCATCCCTTGAACCTCTTATAATATCATATGATGATATGAATGTAATGAAGAAACATCATGTGAACCAGTGTGTTATCATCTTCATACACAATTGACATGAACCCCATTTTCATGTTACAGTGTTATACGAAATTGTACATGAAACTCCAACCCCCAATAATATGAAACAATCAAGTTAACTAATGGAAATATGATTATATCATATTTAATATTTGTTTTTGAGATATTTTCCACATGGATTTATTATGAACCTTAAAAATGAAATTTTTTTACATGATAATTGTCACGTGGATATGACTTGGTATTCCCTAGTCAAGGAGGATCTCACCCCTGTACATGTCATCCTTTTCATGAAAATCCTTGGAGTGGTGATGCATTTATTTGGATTCCTTACTTAACAATGTCTAGGTAGTCTAAAATTGAGGCCTTGCACACTTCAAATTTGAAATGATAACAACCATGTACATTTACCCTCTCCATGTTGAGAGAATTTATGAGAAACTACCATATAAAACACCAACATGTGCCTTTGGACAAGAACACATTTATATCATGGGGTCTTTAATAGAAAATTTGTATGCACTCATTCTTCCATATTCATACTTGGGTTATGGTACATAGTCATACAACCTATGTCACACACCCACATATGAGCATGTGACCCTCTTGTTGTAATGAAACCGTGTGAACTAGTCATGTGATTGGTGGGTATATCATGTAATTCCCTCAAATAGATATATGTTCTATAAAATAATATTCAATAGACCTTTCATGGTCATTTATCATAGTCTATTAGGTGATAAGAATGAATATGTGACATGGGAATCCACCTCAATGTGAGTCCATCCAATTCCCAATGTCTCTATCTTGTGCGTAAATATTATCTTATTGTCATATCATCTTTCCTTATCAATAAGAATATGATAAATTGCTTTATACACAAGAATAAAATTCTGTTTAATCCTCGATCGTACCCTCTGGAACCTTATGTTGAGTTGTATCCTTTTGTCCATATCATTAATTGCAAGTCCAAACATAGATTTTCATTCTAGATTAGTCCAAAGAAAGAATCAACCTTTCTGTAAGACCATAAAATATTCATATTTTCTGATCATTGAGGTAATAATAATCATGATTATTAATAATTATTCACTACCAAGTTGAGGGTCATACCTATGAACCATGGGGAATCATTTTATTCTAATGAACAAGATATATAAGACACCTTCTTAATTCCCAATATCCATATCAAACATATTTCTGTAATATATTCTCACATATCAACATAGCAAGACATAGCTGGAAATTATTTGATCCATATCATCAATGATATTATAATCAAATCCCCTTAGTGATTCTCTAATGTGTAACGTCACTAACTATAAACAATACACCTGATCTATTTTTCATCAATTTTTTCTCACATGGGGCTTGACATCCCTAAGAATATATAACTGTTATAACATTTTCTTTATAATAATTAAAAACCCCATTATGGAAATTCTATAAAAGGATTAATCCTTAGATATTATTTTCTATCCTTCCTAGGTATATAATTTAGATGAAAAATATAATGGTGACCTCAGTGCTTAAACCCTACTCAAATATCATGGTGAACTCAATGTGTAAACCCCACTAACATTTATGGGAAGTCTCATTCTATAATCCAAGCTCAAATATCATGTTGTCCATATTATATAATCCCTAATAAAATATTAGTGAATCCTTTATGTGTACTCCCCACTAAAATATCAGGGTGACCTCATTGTTTAACCCCATCTGAAATATATGGGTGACCCTTCCGTTTAAGCTCGGCTCAAATATAAGGGTGACCATATTGTGTTTGCCTAACTCAAATATTTGGGACACCATAGTGTGTAAGGAACACTCAAATATCAGGTCCACCTTAATGTGCTCATAATAATAAAATATTATGTGAAAATCAATGTATCCCACTCAAATATCTATTTGACCTCAATGTATAAGCGCAACTCTAATAACATGTTGATATTAGTGTATAAGATCCCATAAAATATATGGGAAACCTCAGTGTGTGATCCCCACTCAATTATTATAGAGATCATAGTATGTTTTCCCAAACACAAATACTCAGGTGAATATAATATGTATTCCCCCATAAAAATATATGGGAAACCTTATTCTGTAATACCAACTCAAAGATTAGGGAATCCATAGTGTGTATTCCATACTCAAAGATCAAGGAACCCTATGTGTGTTAATCACATAAAAACATATTTCAATAAATAGGAAATACACTATAGGTTTAAGGCCTGAATATATCCCTATCATATTCAATGGGTCATATTCCCAATTAAGCATCCCATCATAGCCCTAATGTGAATGACTTAAACAATTCCAACATGCTAGCTCAGGCAACGTGTCGAATCATCTGTTATCTCTTGGTTCTCACATAGATCATGACTCGAGTTGGAAAAGAATAACAACAATCATCATTATTTTATATATACATCCAAAAATATAATAATATCAAGGAGTACTAAAATAATTAATCATGATAGAATCACCCCTGATAATATGCATACATCCAAGAGGAAGAGAGCCAAGATTTCAGAATTATGAGTTCTAAATTAGTTGATCCAAGAATCCAAATATTTTTTATCCTAGATTCCTTCTCTTCATGTGTGAAATAAGTTATTGTGTTCATTGATTAAGGATTCATATTTACATATAAAATAGGTAATAGACCAAGAGACCATTACCCTACCATCATGTAGGTGATGGATGACCATAGGATTTGTCTATACAGTAGGCAGATCAATATTTTACCTTATGTACATTTCCCACCCATCCCTCATTATACAATTGTCTATTATAACAGTGTCTAAAATCCCATAGTAAGAATGGATTGAAGGAATCATCGGGACATCTAGATTATGAAAAATACATCTTCAACCCATTAACCTAAAATTGAAGTACCCATAAACATTAATCTTCATATCATTTCAAGGAGGGACTAATTCGATCAAATGTCCCAGTGTATACTTATGTTTCATGGAGATAGTGGTATCATGGAAATGCATGATTCTCATGAGAGATGGAGCATGCTATGACTTCTTAAAAAGTTGACGTGTCAAAAAATAGGATTCTAGTTTAGGAAACCATGTAATAAGTCAAGATAAAAATACCCTCATGATGGGATTTGTTCCTCGCTTCCCACAAACACAAGTTTCCATCCTCCAAAAGAAGCATTATAACCTTATTTTCTATGTTGATTACTGAATATCCATTAAAACAAAGATTATGAAACTCATATCCTCAAACAACATGGGATGTAGGACTGATGAGATCTCAAAATTCTATTCACACTACATTTTCCTAGGGACCATCAATGAAAATATAAGTAGTCAAATAATATCATGGATTTCTACAGATTTTTCACTTTGAAATTAACCAAATACCATTGTTCAAGATATCTCTATCAATGTGGATTATGTGGTTCAGAATCCACCATATCAAAAAAATTAATTAAGAGGAATTCATTTTCACAAATGAATACTACCCCAGGCATCGTATACATTCATTCCATGATGAACTAAATGATAATCTTTTACTGATAATACACTACATGAAAAACCCATCCAACAACAGACATCTTATTCATCATTCATATAAATATTATGGAAAATTGTGCATTGTTGGTTATTCAAATTAGTATTAGTGAATGATGTGTTATTACTGAAATGACTAAATGAAATGTATGGGATCAGACACCGTAGATATCTTAGAACCACGCCAACCTAATTGTCACTCTAGAAACCAATCACACTATAAACATTGATCTAATATAAATTTTAATGAATAAATGGGATTTCCTGCTAGGTAGAATTAACAAAATATAAAACCAAATCTCAATGATGCCCCATGTATTTCCAAATTATTTTAATGAGGCTACCAGTGGGAGTTATATCTTGAATAGTATCCCAGGTCCAGTTGGCTTTCATACCTAACATCTTATATTTTACACCCCATAGGATGACGCCACTATTATCATAGGTCTTGAAAAAACTCACCCACGACGCCAAATAAAAACTCCCATCAGAGTGGGACTCCCAAAAAATATGACATGAGGATTTCAATCACCTTGATTACTACCTTGGGAACCTTGTAGGCAGAGATAACATGCATTGGGATGGATGTAAGAATCCAATTAACTAGTCAAATCCTACCTCCAAAAGAAGGAATGTGATTTTTCAAATTCTTAATGTTCAGGTATATCATGTAAGGTAACACATTTAAGAGATTATTGTGAATTCATCTTAAAGATATGGTATCTCCTAAATAATCCATGTGGGAATCACCTCCCTTGAATTCATGAGTCTTCAATTATATTAGCACCAATAGGATAATAAAGGGATATAATTGATTACATATTCTATTCCATCAAAGGGTTATACTTCTAATAAGTTATCTCATTGAAGTCCCTCTAAGATGAAGTCCTATTCAAACCATTCTTTTCCCAAAATATATGACACGGGTGCCACATCATAACTACTACACTCTGATTCCTACATTCGCATGATATGCCAGACACCTCTTAAAGTGTCAAACGCTACACTCAATATTGAAATTATCTTCATTATACCCTTTCAACATAATGTTAAACTACACAGTGTATTCCTTTTATATGACCATAAAATATGTCCAAAATATTTATGAGGTTTATTTCTTATTTTTATAGTATAGGTATACAATCTATTTGATGTCCAATCCTAATTCAAATACAACAGCAAACACCTAGAAACAAATAAACACCAGAGTTCATGACTATTGCTATAAAAACCCATTAATTTATAAGAAACTATAGGAAAACATAGATTTAGTGGTGATTTAATCCTAACAGTTTTCAAAACATCTATTAAATATTGCTGGGACAAAATTTAGCAGTTGTTTCTAGTGAGTGATTTTTAAAACCACCACTATTTGTTTTTAAAATATATTTTTTAATATTTTCTCAACAAATAAGTTTCATTTGTTTTTTGCGGTGGGTTTTTAAAAAAAACCACCATGAAATTGTGGTGGTTCATTCAGTACCACTGTCAAATAGAAGGGAAAAAATAAGAAAAAATATATGTAATTAATAATTATTAATAATTATTTATTATTTACTATAATATATAGATTATTGTTTAAAATTTTAATTAATTATAGTTTTTAACTTAATAATTATTTATAATTTTTAGTTATTAATAATTTAAATGAAAAAAAAAATCTTCAATAAGTTGAAAATCAGACTTCGATATCAAATGACCACATCTTTTTCTCCGAGAGTCAGTTTTAGCTCCACAACCACTGGAATCAAAGCTTATGAAATGATCTAAAACTAAATAATATATAAATTGTCTAATAATAAAGGGAATAAAAATTTTAATAGTTTCATGAAAAGATATAAATCGAACTCGAACATCAAACAACCATAACTTTTGATCTGAGTGTCTATTTGGGCTCTACCACATAACAAGTGAATTATTGTGATGCCTTTTACAACACAGATGACACATGATAACCTTTGTTATAATTATTGAGGGAGGAAGAGGCCCATAAGGCCTCCAGAATGAAGTTTCTAGTCGTTTAGACAACTTTTTTAACATTACATGGATTTTTAGCCTAGTTTATGAGCGGTATTTTCCCCCTTTTTAGCGGGGACTGAATTTATTCTAATGTATTACATTTATATTGAGATAATCAAATAGAATCTTTGATAGAAACATTTTTTTCTCATTGACACATAGTTCCGATCAAGTCATTTTCATAGTGGTACCCATTCCCTTATGAGGGCTAGAGAAGGATTCAGATATATATCATAAATCCATTGGAGAGTCTAAGATTAGAATATAATTCTCTCGAAAAGGGTATGATGAGTATAACGGCCCATCAAATCGATCTATTTGATTTACTATATGTCATTGGTAAGAATCTCTAATGACCACCTTCCATTGGAAAGCAACCCCACTGCTCGTTATGAATTTGGGATCCATTGTATGTTTCTATAGATAAAACCCACCAACTTGAATGATTGTAAAACTCTATAAAGACTCTCAAAATCAATATTTAGGTCATTATACTGGTTAATTGTTTTCATAAATATCATATATATTCATCAGTTCAGTCATTATAAACATCCATGTAGAGTGACGAGAAAAAAATAATTGCATTAAAATATGGATATGATATGTCTTACGTAGGCATGAGTGATATATTCATTTTTCATATGATGTGATAGTGGTGAAAAATGGTTTTCGGATATTAATAATAACATAATAATATATATACGATATTGAAGTCGTTATAATTATGGGTACTATATATTTTATTGTTTTAGATAAAGAAATAAACATTGAATGAGTTGGTAAGGATGACTGTCTGTATATTGAGATATCTCATTTTTTTATGACATAAGCCTTCATAGGTATAAGGACACGATCCTGAGATACAGGACTCAACCCTTGAAAATTTTGTGTATATTATTTTCTTGGTGAAAAAAATACTAAATAAATACCCAACATTTATTTTTCACATCAGGATCTTTTTTTTGGCCGAGATTTTAGAGAATTATAATCCATAAATACATTTAATTACATATATACATAAATTAGAAAACATTAAAAAATAGATCTTCTATGCATCACTTCCAGTTTAGAAATAAATCTTAGCACTTCTACTAAACATGTACGAATAATTTAAATACACAGGTTATGTACAAAATAAAATGTAAAGGGTTTTAAAAAAAAACCCATTTAGTATTTCTTGAAACTTTTACAAACATACTCAAAAATAAATTTCCACAAATACTTGTATACATATATATGTACAAAAACAATATTTCAAAAAATATTTATACATGAAAAGTGATTGGGGATTATCCTTTAAAAATTTTAATATTTCCTTGGCATGTTGACAAAACCTTGCAGTCAATAACTAAAATCCATAACATAAAGCCACAGGTCATCACGTAGAATTAAGGGTTCACACCACATTACATCTCTTAATTCACCTATGCCAATTTTCAAAAAAAAAACATTCTCTCATAGTCCTTCATTTCTCATCTCTATCCCAAAACAATTTAAAATATACATATTATTGTTTTCTTTAAAAGAAAATAACGGTTCTAGTCACATTTCAACAAAATTTTCTCAAGAGTTTCTAATAACCGGTTTTTGGAGAATCTAATACTTGAAATTAATATCTTTATTATGAAATCATAAATAAGTATAAAATAAAATAATTCACAATTGATCTTGATAATTGAATGAAAAAATTCACTTTCTTAAAAAAACATATGAAGACATAGAATGGTGAATCGCATGAAATTACCATGTTATAATTATTTTGTTTGTCGATATAGTATTATTTCATAATCCATAATTTTATCTCATGCATAATTTCCTCACACAGTCAAATCATTCATTATTTGTTTAGAATGTCGATATATATATATATATATCTCTGTGTGTGTGTGTGTGTGTGAAAATATATATACTTAAATATCATAACGTCGAAAATTAATACGTACACCTAGTTTTTGTATTACATGTATTAACATAATGTCATTCTGGCACAAAACATTGAAAAATAAGAAATCCACTCCTTGTAGAGGCATTCATACACATACATAAATAAATTGACATATAACAATGTTTGAAATGTTAATGTAAATTAATGATGTATTGAAATAAATCATAAACATCGACTATAAACACAAAAAAAATAAATTATATATTTACAAACCATAATTTTATATTATAAGTTTAAGAACATAAAATTTTTTATAATCATGGATATATTAATATGTATTTGTATCTATTTATATATACATATATAAATATTTAAGGAATTCACCTTACACATGTTAATGGAGTAAATGCATGTTTGACAGAAAGTTGATAAATGAGTACATTCTTTTGGAAGAACAAACATGAAATCAAAATAAAAGTTAAAAATGGTTAATTATATATATATATATATATTCATTTATATGTATATATATATATTGTTTTGATATAATATGTGGAAATAATAATCCTTATGGGTTATTAGTTCATAAAATAAGTATACATGATTATATATATATATACATATATGTTTATATACAAACTAAGAATCAAATAGTTTAACATGATACAAGATCAAACTGTTTATAATCTAAAAATAAATTTGTTAATGCTCATACTTATTTGAAAATCCAAAATTAAAATCTGAACACAAATAAACACAAAACCATCTATACAAAATTTGTTTAAAAATAAATATTGAATTACTTATATAGTCTTACCTAGTTTCTTATATGTAAATACAATAAATGGGAATTTTCAATAAAAATTTCAAATAAAAAAATCCCTTGGGAAATAGTTTTGAACATAAAAAAAATCAAATTCAACTACAAGAAAATGTTTTGAACTATGTCAAACATTTAAGTAGTATATATTGAAAAAACAGAAGTAGAACATAATTTTGTAACATGTTAAAATTACTAAAATTATATATATATATATATATATAGCAACGACTGTTTTCATTAGTAAATAGGCATTTTTCAATTTCCAACATAGATATTTATTAAGAATAACAATTCTATTATGCAAACATGTTGCAATAAATTCTTATTTTAAGGAATATAGATATAAATAAATAAATTCAACATCTCATTCCATCAAATAAATAATTTCCCCTTACCTTGGTGGATTTAGACTGCATTTCAAGGCTTCGATACCCCAATATGGGGGCACAGAAAACACCACGGGTGGTTCAGTTCTCAATAAGGGTTTGTAAGACCACCAACATCATGTGTGTAGTAGTCCGGAAGATGCATAACTCAACAAAAATATGAGCATGGTGTCATCTTGACACACCTATTCAAAATCTATATGGGTGTCACATATTTTCAATCTTCTCGAGGAAAGAACAAAATAATTAATTTATTTTTTACAGGTATCAAAAAAAAAGACGTGAGTTACTTTTTATACAATCAAATTAACATTATTATTATAATAATTTATCTTTTTACCATTGATACATGTCAGAACTGTTTTTTTATTATTATCTTTTTTCACATAATCTTTTGTCTTTCTATTCAATAATGTTTTTTCCCATTATGATTTCCCATTTCCCTCTATTATTATGAGTCAAGTCATGCCAACCATAAAAATTATGATCATTTTGTATTTATAAATGTTTGATTCTCCTTTTTCCTTCTCCACGACATTTGTTTTAAAACAACATACGAATTGTTTAAAAAATAGTTTAGAGTTATATAAATATATATGTATATATATATATATATATTCACATATATATATATATATATAATTCTGTTTAAAAAATCAATTCAAATGAAAAATGTACAAAACACACACATATAAAGGATGTTCCATATTTGTAAAAAACATTATAAATTCTATTTAAAAACATAAATTATTTTCGTATATTTATAAAAAATATAATAAATTTATCATCATAATTTTATGAAATAATAATTATTATTATTACAATAATATATTAATATAATTATCATTTAAGGTATTATATTACTTAACCACATGACAGAAAAATATAATTTAATAAATAGTTATTTAAAATATTCTTTTAACCAAAGAAAAAACAATATAAGTATTTATATATAATAAGTATAATTATGTATCAAATTAATTAAAACTCTTGATTTCAGATTTTTTTAATGTACAACATATCAAAAAAATTATTACTTCTTTTAAATTGTAAATAATATATAGATATATATATATAATGAATCTAAGTTTCATAAATCCTGAGATGTTATATTATTCCCCCATCAAAGTAATCTTGTCCTCACAATTCATTAGTTCACAAAGGGGAAACAATTTTTACACAAGATATCTATTTAAAATTGTTAGTATCATTATAATCATCAAAAATTAACTAGGCCATTGCTCTGATACAAACTATAAGGACCCGATCCCAAGCTATGGGACTGAACCCTTAAAAATGTTGTGTTTTTGTTTTTATTTAACAAAATACTAAATAAATACACAACATTTATGTTCCATATTAGGATATTTTTCTAGCCTTGGTTTTGGAGTATTAGAATCCATAAATAATTTCAAGTACAGATATACAAAAATTATAAAACATTAAACCATAGATCACCATTGCATCAATTCCACTTTAGAAATACATCATAACACTTTTACTAAACCTGTAATACTAATTTAAATACATAGGGTCTGCACAAAATACTCAGTAAATGGTTTTTCAAAACAATTATAAAAACCCGTTTAGTATTTATTGAAAATTATACAAACATACTCAAAAATTGATTTCCACAAATACTAATATATATATACAAAAAAATATTTCAAAGAAAAATAAACTTGAAAAGTCATTGGGGATTACCCTTAAAAAAATATTAATTTTTCTGTGGGATGTTGAAAATACTTGGAACTCCATAACTAAAATCCTTGACATAAGGCCACATGTATTCACTTATAATTACAGGTTCACTCCCCGTAACGTCTCTTAATTCACCAGTGAAAATTTTAAAAATACATTTTCTCAAAGCCCTGCATTTCTCGTCTCTCCCACAAAACTAATTAAATTATACTTATTTTTTAATGAAAATAATCATTCTACTCAAATGTAATCAAAATATTCTCATGAGTTTCAAAAAACGTGTTTTTGGAGAATCCAATACAAGAAATTAACATCTTAATTTTGAAATTTTAAATAAGTGGAAAATGAAATAATGCTAAATTGATCATTAAAAATTAATGAAAAATTTCACTTTCTTCGAACAAACAAAAAAATAAATAGAAAGGTTAATCACATGAAATTATCATGCTATAATTATTTTGTTTTCCGATATAGTACTATTCCAAAATCCATAATTTTATCTCATGCTTGATTTTCTCACACTGTCAAATCATGCAATATTTGTTTAGTATGCCGATATATAAAAATATATATGACTCTGAGTATATATATATAATTAAATATTATAAAATCAAAAACTAGTACGTATACATGGTTTTTGTAATACTCTTATCAACATAAAGTCATTCTTGAACAAAACATTGATAAATGATAAATCCACTCCACGAAGATGCATTCGTACACATAAATAAATAAATTTACATATAACAAATTTCGAAAGGTCAATGTAAATTAATGGTGTGTGGAAATAAGTCATAATAATCTACCATATACTCAACCAAAATAAGTTATATATTTATAAACCATAATTTTGTATTTGATGTTAATGAAAATAAATTTTTTCATAATCATGTATACATAAATATGTGTGTGTGTATCTATTTATATAAACATATATAAATACTAATGGAATTACACTTACACATTTTTATGGAATAAATTCATGTTTGACAGAACACTGATAAATGATTACATCCATTTGGAAAAACAAACATGATATCAAAATAAATCTTAAAAAATTATAATTATATATATATATATAGAGTTTTGATATCATAACTAGAAATAATAATCCTTATAGGTTATTAGTTCATAAAATATGTACACATAATTAAATATATATATATACACACACAAACATATATTTTTATATAAAAAAATAAGAATTAAATAGTTTAACGTGATACACCTGCAAACTGTTTATAATATATAAATAAAATTATTAATGCTCATGCTCATTGAAAATCATAAATTAAAATCTTAACACAAAATCATCTTAACCAAATTAGTTTAAAAAAATATCGAATCACTTACATAGTCTTGCCTTATTTCTTATATGTAAATACAATAAATGGGAATTTGGAATAATAATTTCAAAACTAAAAATACTTTGTTAAAAAAGACTGAACATAAAAAAATTCTAACCAACTATAAGACAATGTTTTGATCTATGTCAAAAATTTAATTAGTATATATAAGAAAACCGAAGTAGAGCATAATTTCGTTAAACATTAAAATTACTAAAATTATATATATATATATAACAATGATTTTGTTCATTAGTAAATCGGCTATTTTGAATTGCTATCATAGATATTTACAAACAATAACAATTCCCTTACGCATAAAGGTTCCAAAAAATTCTAATTTTAAGGAATCTAGATGTAAATAAATTAATTCATCATCTCATTACATCAATTAAATAATTTCCCCTTACATTGTTGGATTTATACTGCATGTTAAGGCTTGGATACACCAAGCTGGGGGTACAAAAAACACCACAGTTGGTGTAGTGCTCAATAAGGGTTTTTTATACCCCCCAACATTATTTGTGTAGCAGTCAGGAAGATATATAACTCAATAAAAATATGAATGTGGAGTCATCATGGCACGCCTATTTAAAATCTATATTGGTGTCACATAACTTCATTCTTCTTAAGGAAGGATTTAAATAATTAATTTTTTAAATTACAGGCATTCAAAAAAACAAAGATGTGAGTTAGTTTTTATACAATAAAATTTACATTATTATTATAATAATCATATTTTTTTACCTTTGATATGTGTCATAACTCTTTTTTATTATTATCATTATTTTACATAAAAATTTTTCATTCTATTCAATCACCTTTTCTCCCATTATCCATTAACATTTCTATCTCTTATTTTGAGTCAAGTCATCCACACATAAAAATAATCATCTTTTTGTGTTTATAAATGTTTTATTATCCTTTTTCCATTTCCACGACATTTTAAAAAAATAACATAACAATTATTTTTATCAAATAGTCTAGCATTACATATATATATATATATGTATATATATAAATATATATGTATTTATATATATGTATATATATAATTCGGTTGAAAAAAATTCAAATGAAAAATTTACAAAACAAACACATAAATATGATGTGCATTTTTTGTAAGAAAATATATTTATAATTAATAAATTCTAGTAAAGACAATAATTATTTTCATATATTTATAAAAATTATACTAATTTTAAAATAATAATTTTAAAAAATATTAATTATTATAATTGCAATCATATATTAATATAATTATTATTTAATGTATTATATTACTTTACCTCTTTACACAAATAAATATAATTTTAAAAAAAATTATTTATACTAATTTTTTAAACAATGAAAAAATGATATTTGTTTTTATAAATAATATGTATAATTATATATCAAATTAATTAAAACTATGGATTTCAGTTTGTTTTAAAAGTACAACATATCAAAAATATTATTAGTTCTTTAAAATTATAAATAAATAATATATATATTTATATAATAATTCTACGTTTGGAAAATCCTAGGATGTTACCATTGGATCATATTATAAGCAGTCGGAAGATCATTAATGAAGGGAATAAATATAAGAAGGTATTAGGGTATTGATTGGGTGACAAAAATTGCTCAATCTTTGTCATTAAAGGCTAAGAGGTGGTTCACTTTTATAGTAGATGGGAAGGACGTAAAATGAATTATATAAAGTATTTAAATACATTATATATCACAATCTTGTAATGTGGGAAAAAATGTCCATAATTTTTATGCAATAACATTAAAATACTTTAATAATTTTAAAAAGTAATATTTAGACTTGTTTAATTTTAATTATATTCCTTGTGTTTTTGTTTAAACCTCGGTTATCCCATTATAAGATTAATCATTTTTCCATATTTGATAGCCTTAAAGGGTTATATTTTAACTTGTAAGATTAAATGTGGATTAAAATGGTTTGTAGATGATAATTTATAAAATATCTCATTCCAAATGTCATCAAGATGCATTTTTAGTTATTTTTATGTTAATTAATAAAATATTTTTAACAAAAAATATCATTAAGTTCATTTTTTGGACAATTAAGTTCATTATAATTTAATTTCATGAAGATAACAACAAAACTAGAATATTAAATATTTTATCATAAATTATACAATTTTATTAAAAAAATTATTATAACACCATAAATTAACCAAATCTTATTTCATTTAATGTTTTTAAATCATTTACTTGATTTATCTGAAGGTTTACACTGGCATTCTATCGGCGTTGACTAACAATTGAAAAAAAACAATATTATCTATAAAAATTAAAATTTAATTAATTTCTTAAAAAATAATTTATTCATATTCCCAATAATCATTGATAACAAATATTAACTTCTCTTTATCCATTTGTTAATATTATAGATAAATTAAAATAATTATAATGTAAATTTATATTTATTTTTTACATATAATAATATATAGATAATTATCAAATAAAAATGGAATAAAATTCTATATATTCATATATTAGATGATAATAGTCGATTTGATCAAACTGAATTGAATAATTTAATTATTTTGATATATTTTCAATGCCTTATAATATTTTTTAACATTAATTTATTTATTTTCTCTTTAATATGATGACAAATATTTACATGTTAATTATTCCTTAATTACCATAATGTTAGGATATTATTAAAAAAATTTCCTCCCAATTCAAAATATAGAATAAATTTATAAAATTATAATTTCAATTAATTTTTACAAATCAAATTTAGTATATGTAAATAAATTTAGTGGATTTTGTTTCATTAAATGCAACATTAAACCTAAAATGATGTAATACTAAATTAAATTATAATTATTGTAATGTCTCAGATTTTTCATGTACTATTTTTAAATTTATATAGAATTATTTTGAGACCGGGTGGGAAGAAGGCACATCATTCTAAGGCCCAGTGACCCCGGAATGGTGGTTTGATCTTTTTTTTGTTAAGTGAGTCAGCACTTGTGTGCGGTTGTGGCAGTTTCCAAACGGATGCCCGGATAAAATTTATGAGGGCACCGTTGCGTCCGGGGTGATGACTTTACCTATGAATGAGCCTAACCTCAACCGGCGCTGGTCGAGGGAGAAAATTAATTTTTGAACGTTTTAAGTAAAATAAAATAAAATAAATTCTCAAGATTATTTTATTCATTTTATGGAAACATATGCTGCAACGCAACAACGAGGTAGTTGTTTCTTTAATAAATGGAACGTCATAATGACTCAATAATGGAAATTTGGACTCATTAATACCGCATCATATTTTTGAATGTCAAATATGTTTCCCTTTTTATATGGATAATTGATCATCGATCGTTGGAGAAAGATTGAGAGAAACACTAGAGGAAACTCTAAGCGACGAATGATGACAGATCGAAGCTATGAATCGTTGTGCCAACAAGGTTGTAGGATCTTGACGAAGATGGTATCACGACCCCTTCATCAGAGATCTATCCCCTCTTGGGGTAGTGGTTGTTATTTCATTCATGTTTCCCCATTTCGGAATTTAAACGATGAACGCGGATCAACCACGAACAAGATGATCCACAGATTCGTACGTTCTTGCGGGAGGGTTTTATTGGGATGATTATGGGGAATTGATTCCTGTTGTTTACTATTGTTGATTCCTGCTTTGTATAAACCTGCTAAAGTGAGAAGATCAATGTCGTGACGAACGACGGTGGAGGTTTCTCCCTCTATTTATTTTATTTAATTTTCTTTCCCCTTTTCTTCTCGTGCATTCTTCGTGTTCTTTGAATTCTTAACGAGACAATGAACAATGGATCGTTGCACATCTTTTTTGCGACGCAATGATCCCAAACTAGAGACCCGACATCGCAACGACCCTACGGAGGTGTGACGACCATGACAGACGAAAAATAGTCCTAGAACAAAAGAGACTATTATTCGAGCATTATTCAGGCATGAATATCAAAAATTGTTTTCAGAGCCGATCGGAGGATCGAAAACAATGGAGATGACTTTGGGACGTCGGGGTGACTTGGAATATGGAGTTTCGTGGAGATCAGATAGCTAAATCGATGAGTGGGGAAGCATGGGAGGCGCGCCAGTGAAGAGTTTCCTTTCTGGAAATTTTCAAAATACACGGCGTGTACTTCCGAAGAACACGTCATGTAGTACTAGCGGCAGTAGGTAGGGTTTCGAGGGTCATAGAGGAATCACACGGCATGTGACTGTGGTTCCATGGCATGTTATACTTTCCCCAAAGCTCGATGTGTATTTTGGGAAGTACATGGAAACGAGTTGGACTATACGAATTTAGGGGAAACAGCGTGTACAACATGGATGCGGTGGCTACGCAGGACTCGGTGTGTATCTAAGGGGTATAAGGACATGGGGTGGAGTACACGGTAGTGTACTCCATCACATGGCCAGGCGAGGCCAGTAATGTGGGTCACCTCGTGTACCAATCACACGGGTTGGTGTACATGGGTTGATGACCGTGTACGGGCACATGGCCAGCGTACACGGATCCAACCCCAGTCACTCGGACACGGCATGTACATCTTACTACACGCCATGTATTCAGTTTTCTACATGACCAACCATATGACATAGGCCATTGTACATGGGCAGTACCCGGGTTTAGGCAGCATGACTTGTAACTTTTCTACACGCTGTGTGCTTTTTGGAAAACGGCATGGTCCTATTGTTCATCGTATCTTGGACATCTTTCTTTTGGGTTAGTGCCCCTTCATCTTGTTCCCCAGAAGGTCAGGCATCATTTTCTTTTTTACAAGAGTATGACACCTTCAGCATCACTTTCTGTGATAGAGTTAGGCATCCATCTGAGAGGCCCAAATTGAGACCCTCTATCCATTCATGACCCTAGGTAGAGTCCGGCATTGATGTGACCAACATCACCGGGCGTCGATCCTCTACCTAGATAGAAAATTCCAGATGAGTCACAGTATCCACTGTGGCCCTGGTAGTGATCCTCATCTGTGTATCATGATCTTTCCCACTCAGGAGTGTGTCTCCCATAATGAGTGCATCTATCTATTGTTATCTCTCCCACTCAAGCGTGTGTCTCCCATAATGAGTGTAACTACCTCTTGTGAAGATTCACGAAGAACAGTACTTCTCGGATGGACGTCATTAAAGCTATAAGACTTGTGGAGTGTGTTCTCCCGAAACGAGTGCTTCGTGGAATCTTAGAATTGAATCCCTATGGGGGTATGCGGTTGTGTGACTTGTCTCTACACTATGGGTATGGGTTTTGAGTATATCTGGTTGGTGTTATATGTTTTGTAGATATATACTATGCATAGCTGATGATACCTTTAATTTTTGTAATACTTTTTGGTTTTTGGGGTCCCCTACTTAGTATTGTTATACTCACCCCTGCACGGGCATTGCCGGCATGTGTCGTGTCTTGTGTAGACGAGCAGCCTTTCGACATAGTTCAGGGCGGACTAGGACAAGACCGATCTTTTTGAGTTTCCTACAGGTTGAGGCGTTCCAACGACTTTGAGCCGTAGTCCCAGCAACATTTGTGTTTACATGTTGGACTTTGCAGTTTTCAGACTCTTGTTTTTGGGGGCTTGTATTTTGGCCCAGTTTACATTCAGTACTTTACTTTTCGTTCCACTTTTTTGGTTGGGTTTAGTTGTATGCATGCATTTTGTTTCTTACTATTTTTACATTTCAGCATTTGGGTTCTTGGAGATGTGTGTGTGTGTGTATAGGTACTTAGGCAATGCCTCCCATGTTTTTAATATGCCTACTCGGTGCTAGTCAGCAGCCCCTAGCCTATTGAAGGCTTGCTTGGGGAGTCGTGGTATGGGCCCTACTAGGACGGTTCGTGACAGAGTGGTATCAAAGGTGGTAGATTCAAACATAGGACCAAGAGTCTATGAAATTGGTTTGGGGAAATGTTGTTAAGTGTTTCAAGTTCAGTCTTCATGCCAGAGACTCCAGTGTTGGTGCGGCGGCCGACGTACCATACACCAGGACTCTGATAACCTGCTTTTCGACTCCGTACACGAAGACACTGGTTTCAGGGAAATAAAATAATGGTACATGAATCATATAGGAATGGGTTGTGTTTTCAATATCCTTTGTGTCATCTATCCAGATATACTAATTGACCATGGTACATCTTGTTTCAATACAGGATCCCTCCGCGACGCATAGCCGCTAGGATTCAACCGCGCGATCACGATGATGACCTCCTCAGTGATGTGGCTTCGATACTGGGACCAGTCTCCCAGGCGTTTCCACCATGTGGTGCACCTACTATTCAAACACTAGTGGGGAAGCTTGTAGTACCTGTGGTACCGACCGAAGAGGAGCGCAATCTTAGCGCCCTCCATGAGTTCCATAGACTGAGACCCCTCAGGTTCCGAGACGAGCCCAACCCCCAGGCAGCTGAGGACTAGATTGAGGTGGTGACTAGAGTTCTCCACCTAGTAAGGACACCAGCAGACCGGATGGTGATCCTAGGAGCGAGCCTTCTTTAGGGTTCTGTGGGACGATGGTAAAGTTTGACCACACAGACTCACGACGAGGAGGATCTTTCAAGGATAGAGTTTGAGAGAATCTTCCGGGTAGATTTCTATCCAGTTACACTAAGATCCTTGTGCATACAGGAGCTTCTTCAGCTCCAGCAAGGCAGTATGACAGTAGATGACTATTCATCGAGGTTCACCAACCTCGCCCGATACTCGATGAATATGGACAGAGATCAGTACTTCAGAGCTCGGACCTTCGATCGAGGTCAACGACGGGACATCCATGCTAGTTTCGTGCCTCTATTCATGTCAACTTATGATGGAGTGTTCGATCATGCCTTGTTGATCGAGTGATTCTTGGCGGAGCAGAGATAGTCGACGGCAGTCAGCAGCAGGCAGGCAGGTGTTGAGACACTGGTAGTAGGGAGCTGGCATCAGTCATAGGAATCTGGATGTGGGACACGTCATAGGAGGACATTGGACAGAGGATCGATAGTCCAGGGCTCTCAGGATGGATCCATTCAGCCTTAGGATAGGTGATTTTATACGTACGATGTTAAGGGACATATCACTAGATATTTTCCGACTCATCGAGCTGCTGATAGGGATGCGGTGGATAGACCACCGAGGCAGTGGCCGAGGGTGGAGCAGATAGACCTGCTAGGTGGCGGACATGGTAGAGGAGTATGGAGAGCTGCGGGTGGTGGAAGACACTTCGACTAACTTCCACCACCACCCCCAGGAGATCCGTACCAGGCTCAGGGAGCTGGGGGACAGGGGTGGGGACAACTGCATGTGGTCGAGGCATATGACCCAGGGGATCCAGGGATGATTCGAGGTACGGTCTGTGTCTTTTCTACCTTAACTGCCATAATTATAGACACAGGTTCCCATCATTCCTTCATATCCACATGTCATGTATGAAAACTCGAGATTCCGGTAGAACCGTTGACTTGATCCTTATGCTTGGAGACACCCATAGGAGGAGACTCGACGATCACACACCTTTTCTAACAATGTGATCATACCCTTAGAGACTGTTTCCCTCTGGAATTGGGGATGAACTCGTTGATTTAAGGATCAAACATTCCAATCGGTTTCTAATGGTTTTTTTCATAGAACCGAAAACATCCAATGATTCCATATCTATTTGGACCTACTTTCCAAAGGTAGGCTCTCATTAGTTGTGAACGGATGAGACTTAGGAATTTGTATTGTTCGAGAGGATGGGAGGTCAGAATCATCACACCTTTTTGAGGGGAATTATTGTCTACTTCGGGACTCTCTTTATAGATTTATGTTATGCTCGTGAATCCTTATTAAATTACCAAGTATAAAATGTGCTTTCCTTCAGATCTGACAATCAATGATTAATATGTAGGAAATTTATAGAATCTTTTATATGTATTCGAGGTTCTTCAACAATAGATAATAATCTGTATTTGTTAGATATTCTTAGTCAATGGTATCCATTAAAACATTATATAGATATCTCTTGGTCCTTATGATGACAATTCTAGTTTTAAAGCCACTCAGTGGGGCACTTGAAGTTTATTGTCATTCAAAAAGACATGGATTATTTCAGAGTTGGGATCATACCCACAGATGGGAAACCTACATATCATTTAATTAGAAAAGGAATCAGAACCCACATAGTTCGAGTAAGAGAGTATGATGTTTATGTATAATTGATGGCTCCAAGAAAAATGTAATAATTAATTTTACACTCTAAGATCACATGATTCACGCTAGGTGTGATAAACAAGAGGTATTGGTAAAACCAGACAATTGTTCCATGAAAGATGCAATCAGAAGAAATGATGTGGGGCTTATGTATGTATGATTTCCCAAATAGATGAAGATTAAGATTTACTTCTGGGAAGAAATCCAGGAACAGGGTCCATAAAGTTATATGTACTTTATGGAGATTTGAATACTATAATCTTGGGACTTACTCCTAAAGAAGATTCCCAAGTTAGGAGGGGACTTTTTATTGGGTTTTACTTCTGAACAGAAAACTCAAATCAAAAGTAAATGAAGACTGGTTAAGGGAAATTATGACTGGGGATTACTCTTGAAATGGAAGCCCAAATTAATGTTGACTTGGGGATTACTCCTGAAAATGAGGCCTATGTTAAGGTACTTATGGTTGGGGCTTACTCCTAAGGAGTACGCCCAGAATTAAGGGGACTTGGACTGGGGCTTACTCCTGAAAAGGATGCCCAGGTTAAAGGAAATTATGATTGGGGCTTACTCCTGAAAAGGAATCCCAAATTAATGGGGACTTGGGGCTTACTCTTAAGGAGGATGCCCAAATATTAATGAGAATTTGCACTGGGGCTTACTTCTGAAAAGGAGGCCCAGGTTAACAATTCCCTCATCATTAAAGGATGTGGTTGAATAAATGAACTCTCTATCATTAGTGATGTAATGATTTTTAAATCACTAGGTTTTGAGAGATGTTCCACCAAATTCCTTTAAGATAAGGAAGCCAACAAGGAAATCGTGCCATCAATGTCTTTGGAGAGAGTTCTAAAGGCTTAATACGAAAGAGGATAAGTGGATAAATGTAAGAGAAGTGAAATAGGTAGGAGAGGCACCCAAAAAGATAGAGGCGTGCAAGTCCTGGCAGGCACGGAAGTATTGCATGGGTGTGCACGTCTTGGTCGCAAAGGTATACATGCACGACACATGGGTACTTGCATGATTTTCAACTCTTAGGGTAATACTTGGGTGATACTTGGCTCAAACCCTTGGTATTATCCCTAAAGGCATTCCAAAAGATGGCGTGCATGTTCTGGTGAAGGAGTATGGTGGCGCGCAAGTGTGTTCATTTCCCTTAAGGGTAAAACACTTAGGCGCGCATGTGTTAGTGAATTATAACACTTAGACCTTACTCCTTTTGTTTATACCTTCCATTCTAGGTAAATAATTACCGTAGAAGTGTTTGGAAGATTTGAAGAAAATATTTGGGCATTTAGAGCTCTGTATCTGAATTCTGGAAAAAATCCTCTTTCAAATAGGGGGCCCACCAGGGGTATTTATAGGATGGAGAAGACCTTGGGCGGTTATCAAAGATGGCGCGCAAATCACTTGCACGACCATTAGGTAGCACGCAAGTGTACTTGCGTGACCATGAGGTAAGTTGTGCGACCCAATGGTATTTGACTCCTTGTTCATGCCTTTGTCGATTTTTGATATTTTCTTCAAAGGATGAATCAATTTGTGCTAAGAAATTTTCCTTTTCATTAATTTAGATAATGTGATGAAAAGGAGTGTCAAAAAAAGTCCCCCCCTCAGATTTGGATCCAAAAAAATAAGGATGTGACTCTGAGGAAAAGAAGAAAACCAAAGGGAAAGAGGCACACTAGTGTTCAGCATGCAACACTCGTCGTGCAGGTGTGAGTCGCGTAGGGCTAGAGCGCGCTGGATTTAGGCACGCAGGTGTGCTGCCTAGCCTATAAATATGCATGCATTTGTCGCGCATAGCACCGACTTCCAGATTTTCGAGCTCTCACCGTGCAGGTCACCTTCACCGCGCAAGTTCCTCTTTTTTCCTCATTTCTTCGATGTCGCGCTGCTATCTAGGTATCTGGACTTGGATGGTGATACATGCACACCAAAAACATGAGTGGCACATTAACACTTGTGCGCCAAGTTTAGACTTTGGTGCCTTAATGCCTTAGCCATTTTTTTCAAAATCCTTCCCAAATTTTATGAAAAATTACTTAAGAGTTAATTATTCAACTTTTGTGCTGAATCAATGGCTCCCAAGAGAATCGGAATAGCTGATGAACAGGAATCCAAGAGACTTGATGATATGATAAGTATCATTGGCCATGATTATTATTCTGTATGCGACAACACTCTCCTAGATTTGGCTACGTATTTGAAGAAGTATCATTGTGGCTTCCCCCAAAGCATTTATCTGCCTTTGTATGGCTATGGTCATCAGCAAGGAGTCAATGTTCCAGATGCAAAGAACTATATGCATGAGATTCAGCTGCACTACTACTCTTCTATTTCGGTTATTCTGTGCATTAAGAGTAACAACATTGGTGTGAAATTTCAAATTTTTCCTCCATGCCCTTTCCTTGCAAATATGAAAATGGAAAACCCATGGGCTGCAATGTTTTCTGCTGCCGATTGGTGGAGAGAAGATAAACATGGCATTAGAACAATTTCTGAAAAGGGTACTCTCTCCAAATGGCTCTTTACTTCCAATGATTCATTCTCAAATCCATGTATCCATATTCCATGTCTCTTGGACAGAAACAAAGAAACTGTTTGATCAACAGAAAAGTTTCTCAAACCGCACTCAAGAACATTTTTTTACAATTGTTCCAAGAAGAGCTGGTATCACTGCACCTCTTATTGTATACAGTTGAATGAATGAATTCCAGGTGGCTGCTGATGAATCTCGTGATTTTTTTCATCAAGTGAAGACTTATGTTGATAGACTTGTGTAATTTCCTAGAAAAGAGAAGAGACTTCAATCTGTGTATGTCCTTCTAATCTCTTCTACACCAAATGAAAAACTTTTTCATCTACGATCATTTGTGCATGTATTTCCTTTGCTGTCTACTTTAGATTTTACCTAAGGCAATGTGCCTAGTATGCATAGTTTGATTTTTACTAGGATTATTTTAAATAACCCTACAAACATTGAATATTTTAATTTCTCAATATTACCTAAATCATACAAATTGTATGTTTAGTGAGATGGAACTTGACTTTTATTTAGAGTTCCCTTGTCTTTTGTGGGCAGTTTAAACTCCTGAACGTCAGACATAAAAAGGCTAATGTTTAAGGTCGAAATAGCTTTGACTGAATGGATTAAAAATGTACTCAATTCCTTCATAATTTGTTTGAAAACATATTACCACAATCAAGTATGAAGGAAAATATCTAAACTATGACTTAATAAATTTTTAATCTGAGGAATGATATGAAAAAAGGGCTAAAAATCATTTAGAATAAGTAGTTCCCAAAAATGAAGTTACCATTATTTAAAAAACCCGCTAGGGTTTGAATTATACAGGTCCACCTAAGGGCATTGGCTGCATAGTCAAATAATATCATCTTTTTGCTGATAGGTCTGTTATGTAGACTACTCATGCAAGGCCGCCTAAGGGCACGTGCTGCATAGTCAGGCAAAATAACTCTCAGAAATTTACTTTTCAAGTGCTAAAAATCCAATGTAAGTTTATGGAGATTCAAATTTTCCAATGTATAGAGTTTGTGGTATGGAAAGAGGTACTTGAATATGGAGAAGATATTTCCCAAACAGATTGTTTAAGAATTGGATGAATATCACTCCTGCGAAGGTCTGACCCAAACGTAGGGAAGGAAAAATATAAACCATAGACTTGAATATTTTCATATCATGAAAAAGAGTATGAGACAAATATGTAAAGAATGGATATTTTTGTGGATCCCTATATATCGTTGTTAAGACAACTAAGGACAAAAAAAGGTTTTCATCCTAAGAATGAAGTGACCACAATTTAACAAACCCGTTAGGGGGTTGAATTATGCAGGGACACCTAAGGGAATTGGCTGCATAGTCATATAAAAGCATCTTTTGGATGACAGGTCTGTTATGTAGATGACTTATGCAAGGCCGCCTAAGGGAATGTGCTGCACAGTCAAGAAAAATAACTCTCAGAATTTAGACATTTTGTGACCAGAAGTAAAGAAAAGGGTTATGGAGATCTGAAAAATATTTATGGTTAGGATTATGACACATAACAATGGGTATTGTTCAATGTATATAAAGATACATAGATCAAAGCTAACCATAATCACGTTGTGGCTGGGTCCTGAATTGAAATGATGGACATCACTACGTATCCCATAAGGATGGGAATCAAGACATACGTAGTTCTTGAAATACATTTTAATGTCCTGTGGGACTAAAGTATGGTAGATCTTAGTTTAGGATCATATATCTTGGACCATTATAAGAAATACACAGTGTGTGTTTTCATGGGGACTTTTCAGCCAAGGGACTGAAAGTGGAATTTGGGGTTAGGCCCAATGACTTGGGGCTGGATTCGAGGGACACTCAAACGTTCCTACGTATCCCATAAGGATGGGAATCAATCCCACGAAGTTCTAGAAATACCCTCTGTACAGATTTGGTTCGTACATGTGAAGGGTGAAAGGGGACTTTAGTGCAATGATGGGTTGACCCAAGCATGTAGTCTTTGTAATGTAACATGATTGGAAATCAATGTAAATAATGATTCCCTATCAGGTGAGGGTATCAACGAATGTTTTAGTTTATTGTAATATAGGACAAAAAAAATATTGTACAGATTAACGTCATATAGCAAGGACGAAGTTGAACAAATGTAAAGATATTGATTCTAGGGGTGGTTTCACAAATAAACATCGTACGAGATGGAGGTGAACCGATGTGAAGAGATTGGTTTTGGGCTTGAACCTTGGGAGGTTGCCTACGTACCCAGTCTAGAAGGTGAGGATCAAAGTCCGCATAGTTCAATTAATGAATGAATTAGTGATAATGTTGTTCTTGGGGACAACGACCTAAAAAATGGTGTTGGGACTTATGCATGGTTAGCGGCCTAGAGAGGGTGTTATGGTTGAAGTTTGCTCTAATCTCACGTGAGTCATACGCAGTGTGAGAAACAATAGGTAGAAATAACATTAACGATGAATAGTTTAATGTCATGTAGGACATATGAAGGGATTATGCAATTTAAAGTATTTCAGTTAGGACTATCGGTGCTGCACAGTTTAGTGTCATGTAGCAGGGAAAAAATATAGTTTAACGTCATGTAGGACGTATTAAGGGATTTCTGTACAGTTTAGCATCATGTTGTTAGGATGATAGGGACAATATAGTTTAATGTCATGTTGGACAGAAGGGGGACTGTGCAGATTAATGTCATGTAGTAAGGACAAAAGAGGACATAGTTTAACGTCATGTTGGACGAAAGAAATGAAAATAGTTTAAAGTCATATGCATGGACTCTGGATAGTGTAGTTTAATGTCGTGATGGATGTAAGGGACATGAAAATAGTTTAGGGTAATATGCATGGATCGTATATGGGTCAGTTTAATGTCTTGCAGGACATAAGAGACTTCTGTACAGTTTAGCGTCATGTAGTTAGGATGTCATAGTTTAATGTCATGTTGTAAAAAAGTAATACAAATAGTTTATGGTCATATGTATGGACCGTAGATGGTGCAGTTTAACGTCTTTCTAGACATAAGAGACTTCTGTATAGTTTAGTGTCATGTAGTTAGGATGTCACAGTTTAACGTCATATAGGACGAAAGTAATACAAATAGTTTAAGGTCATATGTATGGACCGTAAAAATGTAATTTGTGTTTATAAAAAATACTTCTTCAGAAATCTGTCATTGGTTGGAGTAGTGATGAGTTCTTCATCCATTGGGATTAATGAATATGCTCCATTGGAGTAGACCTTATGTATTGAATAAGGTCCTTCCCATTTTGGCTCAAGCTTGGGAGGTTTCTTTCCTGGTATCATTAGAGTTCTGAGAACCAATACCAGTTCTACCTAAATGAATGAACGAAGACGAACTTTTTTATTGAAAGCTCATGCTATTCGATTATGATAAACTTCCAAATGGTGCAGTGTGAACAATCGTTTCTCATCTAACCGTTCCAATTCATCCAATTGCTTTTGAGATTGTTCATCTATAGATTAATGATCACAAATATCTACTCTGAGCGAGGGTAGTTAAACTTCAATAGGCAATACTGCTTCCATTCCATATACCAATGAATATGGTGTTGACCTTGTTGTAGTGCGGGTGATAGTCCAATAAAACCATAAATATTGAATGAGTTTATCAGGCCATGACTTATTATCTTTATTCACCATATTTTGCAATATGATTGAAAGAATCTTGTTGAAGGCTTCAATCTGGCCATTGGACGATGCATGATATAGAGATGAATGGTCGGATTTGATGTTGTATTCTTAGTACAACCTCTTTATCTCGGATGAATAGAAGTTGGTGCCATTGTCCGTCAATATGGTATGAGGGAAACCAAATCTGGTAATGTTGTTAGACTTGATGAAGCTAACAATGATTTTATAACTAGCTTCTTTGAGAGGTATTTCCTCTACCCATTTTGAAAAGAAGTCAGTAGCAGTAAGAATATACTTAAACTGCTTGGCCGTAGCTGAAGGGTAAGGTCCCACCACATCCATTCCCCATTTGTAAAATGGCCACGAGTATTTATCTGTATGAAGAATCTCTGGAGGTTGATAAATGAAATTGGCATGTACCAGGCATGAATGACACTTATTTATGAAATCAACACAATCTTGTATCATTGAAGGCCAAAAGTATCCAAGCCTTCGAATCTGATCAGACAGACTATGTCTAGACTGGTGGGCACCACAGACTCCTGCATGCACTTCTTTCATGACAGCCATTGTCTCTTCACCATCAATGCATCTGAAGAGAATTCCATCAAAACCACGCTTGTAGAGAATTTTCTCGAGGTGATCTGGGCTATCATAAAGAGTAAAATTGACCAGACGTTGCTGGATTGGTTCTTTCCCAGCTCTATCAGGTGGAAGTGTTCCATTTTAAAGGTATTCCCTGATAGGTGTCATCAATCCTATAGTATGACCATATGGTTCAGGAATGGGACTAATTTCATTGATTTTCTATGTTCTGGTTTGAACATAAGGTGAAATTGTACGACGGTGGGCAATACTGATGGTTGTTTTGTCCCGATTTGGATCTGCTAGAGCTGTGGCTATATTTTCCACTGCATCAGCTTGAGCATTTTGTGATCGCGGTACATAAGAAAATGTCGGTTCCGTAGGAAATTTCTCCATTAACTCTCTGGAGTAATCATACAAAGGGGTCAATTATTCTTTTCTGATTGCATAATCCCCATTGACTTGTTTGATTACCAAGTCTGAATCACCTTTCACCCTTATGTGATTCACTTGTGCTTGAAGCGCCAACTCCAAGCCTGCAATGAGAGCTTGGTATTCTGCTTCATTATTTGTACCACCTTCCCACAATAAGAAGGAATAAGGTAACACTGCCTTTTCCAGAGAAATAAGAATAACTCCTAATTCAACCTTGTTGAATTTAGGATTTTACATTTTCTTCCCTATTGGACTTCTGGAAGCACCATCAAAATACATTTCCCATACCTGAGGAATATCCTGAATAGAGGAGACTTCCTCATCAGGGAGTTCAATATCTGAAGATGTGTCTTCCACTAAGGGATGTTCAGCAAAGAAATCAGCCAGAGCTTGGCCCTTTATTGCCTTTTGAGACACATACTGAATGTTGAATTGCAGCAAAATAACTTCCCACCTTACCAGACGTCCTGTAAGCATTGGACTACTAAGGATGAATTTGAGCAGGTTATTGCGAGATACCAATTGGACCTCGTGATATTGCAGGTAGTGTCTTAACTTCTGAAATGTAAAGATTAATTCTAGATATCACTTCTCAATATTTGAATATCGGGTTTCTGCTTTGAGCATAGTTCGACTGAGATAGTAAAGGTTGTTTTCATTCCCAGCATCATTCTTCTGAGAAAGAAAGGCACCCAATGATCTCTCTAAGGCTATCACATAGAGGATAAGTGGCCTTCCTTCAATAGGTGGCATTAGTACCGGTGGAATCAAGAGGTATTTTTTGAGAATATAGAATCCCTCTTGACATTCTTCAGTCCACTGGTAAGTGACTCCCTTCTTCATCAATTTGGGGAAGGGTAAACTTTTTCCTACCAAATTGGTGATGAAACGCCGAATATATGCTATGGGTCCTTGAAGTCCTCTTAATTATTTCAAAATTATACGAGGTGAAATACCAAGGATTGACTTGGTCTTCTCAGGATCGACATCAATACCATGATGGCATACAACAAAGCCAATAAATTTTCCCGAGGTTACCCCAAAAGCTGATTTTAAGGGGTCCATCTTCAAATTATGTTGTCGCAGCTTTCAGAATATGACTACCAAATCAAACAAATGATTATAACGTTGTTTGGGTTTGACCACCAAATAGTATACATAACTTTCAACAAACTTCCCTAAAAAGGGTTTGAAGATACGATGCATGGCGCGCTGATATGTTGCACCTATATTCTTTAAGACAAAGGGCATTACCCGATAGCAAAACACACCCTGATGGGATCTGAAGGCTATGGATTCCTCATCTTCTGGAGCCATTCAGATTTGATTATATCTATAATATCCATCCATGAAGGAAACTACTTCATAGCCAGCTGCTGCATCGATTAAAAGTTCTGTAATCGGAACCGGAAAATCATTCTTAAGAAAATGTCGATTAAGATCTCTGAAATCGATGAAAACCCTAATTTGTCAGTTCATCTTCATCACAGGGACAATATAATCCAACCAATTGGGATATTGAACTTCTATGATGAAGTTATCTTTGATAATCTTATCCACTTCAGCTTCAATTTTGGAAGCATAAGTTGGGTGTGTTCTTCATGTGGCTTTCTTATATCCTTGATGTTCATCTAGTAAACACAAATGATGTGTAGAAACATCAGGATCAAGCCTGGGAATATCTATATTATTCTAAGAAAATATTACTCAATTTTATTGAAAAAAGGAAATATACATCTATTTTTCTTCAAGAGTCATAGTCGCACTGATTAAAGTGGGGCGTGGATCTTCTTTTGTACCCAGATTGATTTCTATGAGTTCATCCACAGTGATAGAAATATCCTCTTCAAAGGCTGGAGGAGCATCACTGAGATCTTCCTCATCTTCTTCAAAATGTGTTAATTCTTCTGTTTCTACTTGCATAGTAGATGATGAAGCAAAATTTCCATGATCAAAAGAGATGCTAAAATTTGAACATCTTGAAGAAGAAGCATCCATTTCTGACCCAATTGATGATAAGGGGTCTTCATTGGGTAATAAATAGAATATGATGGATTGAGAATCAACATCATCGTTCACCTCTGGTATTTCTAATACTTCTTTTGGCCTGGTTGGCGAAGTATAAACTGGCTAGATTTCAGTAGATGAAATGAAGACATCTCCATTTGATCTTTCATCATTGCCTGGAGGATCACCAATTTCACCCATGTTATCTGGATCGATTGCCGTAATTGACATTATGGATCTTTCCATAAGAGTATTTTGATTTGGGTATATCCTATCAATTTGAATGATAGGAAACAGATAATCTTTACTCACATGCTCCAATGGATTTACTGGAATCTTCTCCAAACCATATGGAGCATTGACTTTGGTAATCTCTCTTGTTGTGGATTTCTCCTTTCCCTTCATGTGATAGAATTCTGCCTCAATTTATTGAGATTCAAATGTTTTGAACGGGGCCTTATCGCCATACAATGTCCCAACTTGACCATAGAAACAATATTTGAGACACTGATGGTATGATTAATGGATAGTCGCATGTTGATGTAGCCAGGGTCTTCCATGAAAGTCGATGAAGGTTGAGTCTTGATCAACAACCATGAAATCTGAATTGGATACAAGATCTCCAAACTGAGTTCTGAGTGTAACTTCACCCAGTGGTTCTTGTTCATTTGTATCATATCCTTGTAACATCATAGTAGAAGGAGATAAATCAGATTCTGTGAGGCCCAATCGATGAAGTGTACGAATGGGCATGAGGTTGACTCATGAACCATTATCAATGAAATCTCTTCGGATGCCTACACCATTGACCTTTCCAGATAATTAAAAGGTATAATATGCCCATGTACGACATCATCTTCATCTTTATCTGTGAAAGATATCACTGCATGGAATTCTGTACGATTATTCTCTATGTGATAGACTTTAGCTGCAGTAATTTCAGTTTCAAACTCTTGAGGACTTGACAAAGCTTCGATGAGATCCTCCCGAAGATCTTTTGACAGATTCAAAGAATCCAGAATTGATAACATGGTCTGTAATTGGGCCAGGTGTTTCAATATATCATAATTTTGATCTAGAGGTCTATGTTTCCCACAAGAACATGTGGTTTAGCAGGTGCCTTGGAAGTTGATGCTTTGGAATTTGATGAATCTTGTATCGGGATAGGAGTTGGCAATATTCATGGATTTGGAATATTAGACCGATTAGATCCATTTACTTGTTGATAGGATGAAGGTGGAATCCCCAACCGATCCTCCAGAATAACTGTGCCAGGACTGAATTTGCTATTAGTGGAAGAACTTTCTTGTTCTTGTTGAGTTCACTGAAGGGCTCTGCCATGAGTTTCTGTTGCATACACAGTTCTAGCAGGGGTATAATTGGAATAGGGGCTTCTAGGAAATCCATGTCTTCCTTTGTATCCCAAACCCCTAGAAGTCCCTCTAATTCCTCTATTTGATATAGGGAATTCATGCTCATCGAAATTGAAACTGCGACTAGCATAAAGATCTGTTAAATGAATCACATTAACAGAACCGAAGATCAGTTCTTCATCTAATGAAGACTCTTCCTGACTAACCAATTTAGCATGTTCTGTTTGGTGGGATGGTGCTTGTAGCTTCAAAGTAGAAGGCATGAAATATAATAGAGTCAAAGACAGCTTAGGCTTTGACACATAATCATCTTCTCCTGATTCTTCTTCCTTCCCTGAATTATGTTGTCCTTTTGAGGATTTTTATTTGGATGGAGGTTTCACTGCGGCATTTATAGCAGAAGAAACAATTGGTTTCTTCAATTGCGCTCAAAAAATTACAGGAGTTTGGTTGATCGTTTTTCTGACCATCCAATCATAATATTTTTGCTCATTTTTTCTTTTGACTTCTTACCACTCGCCTCATTCATCTGGATCTGTAGCAGTAACACATGCTACCTTGGATGAAGAGCCTTTTAGTTTGACTTGTCCCGAGTCTACCATCTTTTGTAGGAGGTTTTTTGTAGATACCCTAAGCTTAACATACATGTACATTACATTACTTTTGCGGAATACTTAGTACATAACAAAAACACACACACACAAGGACCGTAATAGGTTAGTTTTTTTGGAAACTCGGAATATAATCTTCTAATCGTGGTGAAAGATCTTCAACATCTCCCATAAAGATCTTCCTTTTTTTTACCTAAAACCTTTCTTTATATCCTGGGGAAAAGAAAATATAAAAGGGTGAGCTAAAATGATCAGTAAGGGTAAACGAAAGAAATATCAATCACATCATATACATAAGAGCATAACTCTCGGAAATCTTAACCTGCAAAAGAAATCATAATTTCATAACATGGGATAAATCATAGTAGTGAAATGTAATCCCAATAATCATAACTTAAAACATGAAACATTTTTTCATACACACATAATTATAGAGAATCATTTCTTATTAGTCAATACTCATTGCCAAGATTTTCTTAGTGGACAAAGTTCAATTCTGAACCGAGTTCACTTCTCGTTTCAGTCCTGTTTCACTGAACCGGTTTAACCTGCCGTTCCATCCATGTCTATCTCATGAGATATAAAATCTTTACCCAATGCATTTGAGGGAGATATAGGTCCCACCCATCTCTTAATGATACCATTCTTATGTGTGCCACAAAATCATAAACCATACATCGTAGCATAACCCATGTAATAAAAATGGGAATCTTAAACATCGTGACATCATAAAACAATTCATATAAGATAAAGGAATTCATAAAAATATTTCCATCACAAAATAATAAAATCCATGTAATAATAGGGATATAAATAGAAACCTATATTATCTTAGATGCAAAATAATTTTGATAAAACTATTGAACTCCATTCTTGAGAAAAATATCCTTTCTACTTCAAAAACATTTTTCCTTTCATAACATGTCATATAATTTTAAACTAAAAGAAGTTGATTAAAAATAAACATGAAAACTTGTAAAGGAATATTCTTGGAAAGTTTGTTTTAAAAATCCATTCATGCCGTATAAGTTAAAAAAACATTCTTCTCGTACTTTTGTCAGAAAAGTCAAAAAGTACCTCGTACGAAAAACGACAAAAGATTTCTTTCATATCTTTTACTAAAAACTCACAGAAGGGTAAAATTGGATTTAAACTATTGTAGGTGGATTAAAATAATATTACATATTGAGGAAACATGGATGTGGATGATAAAATACACCCCAGTAAATACCGAAGTATAAACAATCTCGGATAAAAATGAGATTGTGATATTTCCCTTACCTTAGGCCCGATATGCTTTGTACGTGTCCAAAACTCCTGTATAATGATTTAAATAATGGTATTGACTTATTACAGAATCATACCCATTGTTATGATATCACATATGGTCATATTCTTAGCTTCTTATTAGTAATATTTCATTACAACTTGTTATTCGGGTGTTTATTACTTTTTGTTCTTATGCGTGTTTTGTCAAATAAATTCTTATTCTTCTCTTTAGGTTATAGATACCTCATTTCCAGAATGTTATTAGTGTAATATATATCATATTCATTCATTAAATTCATTTATATAATCATTATGAAATTAATATCATGTAGAACGAGTCGCATCACATCGTGGAGACGGTATTCCGTACGTACGCATGAGCGATGATATCGTTCCCATGATCATGGAATTGTATTGGAGTGTATGTATACTATTTCAGAATAAATATTACTTTACAATAGTCATATATAGTCATTATTCACACCATTATACCCATACAAGTAAGGTGGTGGTGGAAAATAGATTACACCACGGCATGGAGACGGTATTCTGTACGTACGCACGCGTAGTGATTTCATTTTCCGTAGGATGGACAAATGGTGAAATAGGGTTGTTTCGTACTTATAATAACATATCAGTATATGAGTGATAATGATTTTATTAATTCATAATGAAACAACCTAAGAAGAAGAAGTGGAAGAAGAAATAAAGTCAAAAGAATCGGTAACGGACATTACCTCTTCTTTGAAGCGCCTCTTTGAGATCTCCTTTTAGGGCACTAAAATTGGACTTTGAGGAAGACCAGACCTCTAGGATGTTTCTAGGGAAGTGTAGAAGATAATTTGGTAGGGTTTTGCCGATCTTTATGGCTCAAAGTGGTGTGAGGAAGAGAGGGAGGAGGTGCCCTTTTATAAGGGAGGAGAGGGGCACCTTTGGAATAACAAAAAATATTATTTTATTATAAAGCCAAATTAGGTTTTAAATAGCTCCAAATTGATTTATTTCGAAGCTAAGGTGGGTATGGGTAGAAATAATATCATACAATAGAATTTAGACAAGTTTAGGTTCTTATTTTAACCTTATCATTTAGATTTAACATTAAGTTAAATAATTTTACTTTTACCGTGTCTTCTTGTGTTCTTATACTATAAGGTTAATAAACATACTATAAGCAGCCAAACGAGCCCCAAGTTGTTTATTATTAATATATATAACCGTATCTAAGTCATTTTGCTGAACCTTAGATTTTTAGGAATAAAATAACAATTAATAATATAATATTTGTTTTAAAAACTATTTTATGTCAATTTTGACACTATTTAGTAATTGATTTTTGTGAAAATCACCACAGAATGATTAGTTAGAAAAACGTTAATTAAAGCAATACTAACATGTCATATTAACCTATAAAATTAGTTTAATTCATAAAAAGGCTCAAATTACATTTATTTTGGTATTTATAACATCAATTATGTCAATATTTCATTAATAAGATAATTACTGCATCATCTTTGTGTCATAAATAAATTAACTTATTTAATGTCTAAAAATTACAAATAAAATACCATTATGTAGGAAATATTTTTAGCTTTCTAATAAATATTTATAGTAGAATTTATCTTATGTATAACCTTATATTAAAAATTATTTACTTATTAAACTTTGATTTTAACTATTTTAACCCTTCTTTAAATAAATTAATAATAAATGTCCTAATCTAATCCAAGTGGGCATAAATGGTCATATTTTATTCCTAAGTTTGTTTTTGGTCGAATTACACTTATCCAATAGAATTAGGACATGTGTTGGGGTAATAATAATATCATTTTTACCCTTAATTACCCTATTTACTTTTAACTGTGGTAAATAAAAGTAAAAAGTTACTATTCACCAAAAATTATTTTCATCTCATTGAGCCACATTTTACTTACTGACATCAACCGTGTCTCTCGGAGTTTTGAAATTCCCCTCACAGAAGCGGTAAAATTATGTTTTATGAAAAATTCAGTTTTTTTAACTACCACTTAGTGGTTTCACTATTCATAAAAAATTTAATGTTTTTAGAAAAATACCAAACATTAGGCCTAAGATATATTTGATATTATGAATTCAAAAATGATGTCTATTTTGCCAAATTCAAAAAATATCATTTTCATTAATTAATTTAAAAATTAAATCCCGTCGTTAAAACAAATAGTGTGTTCTTAAGAGATAATGACTATCAAAAGATTGAGAGTTGTTTATATCTGTTTTAAATGTGAAATTACATCCAATAACCAAAATTGTATTAAATTGTAAAAATATATTCTAAATATACTTTAAAACCACTCAAATTAAAAATTTATCACTATTAATTATTTCTATTAAAAAGGTTGTTTTTAATTAAAATTTAGTAATTTACACTGTTCATCAGAAAATGAAAGTTATCCAAAAAGTACCAAAATTTCACCCTAAGCTAATTTTGATATTCATAATCCAAAAATGAAGTCCATTTTGAAAATAAAATTTAAAAAATTTCAAAAAGTGGTTATTACTATTCATAACGGCTAGTTTTAATAATATTTTAATAGCATATCGTTGTTTAGTGAAACTCGGTATTGCGTACTACACACGTTATCGAGGAAGGTCGTGATTGCGTGTAATGCAAGGCAAGTCAAGGATGCGTGTTGTGCAATCTTCTTTTGGTGTAGCATTCAACACAAGACATTAATGAAATTAAAAAGAATATTTTTCATAAAATCTCGGGGTGTTACATTCTACCCCCCTTAAAATGAATTTCTCCCTCGAAATTCGTCGGGGTTATAAATGGTTTACTACTCGAAAGTTTCTTTAATAGAAACCCACATTGTAAAAAGGAATACCAAAAACAATCATTGAAATGTAACAGTTACCCAAATAAACTAATCACTGGGTTTCCACATAGGTGAAAATATGGATATGGAAGAGAAATCTAATCATCATGTTCTGATGGAGAGTGGTAGAGAACATGGATATGGCAAAGCCAGAAATCACAAAGCCATAAATTTGTGATGATCTAAGTTACCATCTGATTCATCAGATATAAGAGAAATAGGACAACATTTTTGGTTTTCAAGATCATTTCCCTAAAGTTGATGAAATTGGAATTTGAAGAAATACTTTCGTGATTATGGTATAGTCTCACTGTTGGTCATTCTATGGACAATTTACACTTCATCTCTTAATGAAATGAAGTTGAATTTTTCATTCGTGATGTGTTAGCAGATCATGTGATAGAATGATGGGTCATTCCATCTGTCTCAAACAAAAGGATAGAAAAGTTATCAAAAAAAATACATAAGTCCATCTATGGTGAGGTTAATCGTATATGATTCCAAAAATGAACTTATACTTCATATATCATACCGCGTAATAAAATAAAACTAGTTTCTACTAACCAGGGACTTTCTATAGGCCAGTGGTAGGGGATAAAGGCCAGTCGCACTTCAGTTGTGGGTTCGATTCCCATAGCCTTGTCCGACGCGATGGGTTGTCGCCCGTCCTGCAGGTTGTCCTTTTTCCGAAGCTATATTACTATAACATTCGATCAATAATATCGAAAAACGTTTTATCCAACATAATCCATTCCAATATTTAGTCTTATCTAAAATACTTCGGTCCAAGCTCATAGTATAAAGAAAACGATTACTTGAAATGTCATTAACCAAGCATGTGAATACCATCATTTATCCCCCATATATCTTGTTGGTCACATTCCAATCACGTGAATACCTTAATCATGTATTCTCTTGAAAAATGAATACCCATTAAACCATAGTGAAAACGTGAATGCAATCAAAAGTTAACTCTTTCCACATACCAAAATCCAAAAATTCTATATACTCAAACCATGATATAACCTTCTCCTTATATTAGTCATGAGCTCATGAATACGGTCAAACATTTCATTTTCTCGTTTTCCTTTCATTATGTGCATATCATCTTTTTTTTCCAAAAATATCTCAATCACATTCTATGGTTACCGGTACCATTGAAAACCACAATAGACCAATACATAAATATTCCAATATTCCACGATACTATATACAACATTATTTTGGAATCCCATTACATAAACACTTAATCATTCCACCACATTGTTGTCATATTCAGCATCGCCAATAGTGATCACATGTGACTTCCCTTTGTCCTTTGTCTTAAGTGGTTTCTCATGTCGATCATCACTACCCCTTGGATTAGGTCATTTATTAGCATAATTCCTCATTTCCTTGCACTTGAAGCATTGAAGTGTTGGTGGTGCGTTCTCTGCAGTTTTTCTTTATTCACATCATTAGAAACCCTTTTTCCATTACTTCGACACTCAGCTGCTCGATGACCTTATTTTCCACACATAAAACATTTTCTAGTCCCTTTAAGACAATCTCCACCATGCTTCTTTCCACACTTTGAGCATAAGGAAACATTCATCTTCTTTGCACCATTATTCTGAGATTTCTCCTTGAACTCCATCTTTTGTTTCTTGTCAAAACAATGAGATGGATAAGTAACACCAACTTCCATTTCTACCTTGATAGCACAACGCACAATTTCTTCATATCTACTGAAGTCTCTTATAGTTAATGCCCTTCGAAGATTTGGTTTTAAGCCACTGAATAATCGATCAACTTTACTTTCAGGTTGGATGATAAATCCAGATGCATACCTTGCAAGCCTTGTAAAATTCGCTTCGTATATACCAACAGATTCATCATCCTTTTGCTTTAGTTCAAGAAACTCCTTCTCCATCTTTGTTCGAAGAATACGAGGGAAGTACTTATTGAAAAATAAGTTCTTGAACTCGTCCCATTCCATGGACTCAATTTCATCTCTTGGCATCTTATTCTTGATAAGATTACACCATTGATCAGCTTCACCTTCCAAAAGATATACTGGTAAGATGACTTTATCATGTTAAGAACATTGAAGAACAGAAAATATCTTTTCAGTTGTAATGATCCATTGTTTAGCAACAAGTGGATTAGAAGACCCACTGAAAGAAGGTGGGCGTTTCCTCATGAAGGACTCAATAGAATATTGTTCCATTATCTGCTCATTTGGAAGTCCAGAATGATTCATAGTTTGTGTAAGTATAGCAATAATATTTTTCACTCCATCTCCCATAACATTTGTTTGTTCAGGAGGACAATCATTGCATTGTCCATTACATTGATCAACACGGTTCCTTCGGGTTCCATCCATCATCTAAAACCCAAAAAGAATAGTGTTAGAGGCAAAAATTACGCTAGGGAAAACAATATAATAAAGGGGGAGTAACTTCAATATCTAACATCTTGGGTTACCGTAATTCTAGTACTATAACCTATACTTATACTTAACCTTAGGGACATCCCTAGACATACCTTAGAAATATCTCTAGGGATCTCACTAAAGTTCTCGCATCCTAGTTTCCAAAGGTTGACTAAACCTTTCCTCTGATACCAACTGTAGAGACCCTAATCTTAACATACATGGACATTACATTACTTTTTCGGAATACTTAGTACATAACAAAAACACACACACACAAGGACTGTAATAGTTTAGTGTCTTTGGAAACTCGGAATATAATCTTCTAATCATGGTGAAAGATCTTCAACATCTCCCATAAAGATCTTCCTTTTTTTACCTAAAACCTTTCTTTATATCCCGGGGAAAAGAAAACATAAAAGGGTGAGCTCAAATGCTCAGTAAGGGTAAACAAAAGAAATATCAATCACATCATATACATAAGAACATAACTCTTGGAAATCTTAACCTCCAAAAGAAATCATAATTTCATAACATGGGATAAATCATAGTATTGAAATGTAGTCCCAATAATCATAACGTAAAACATGAAACATTGTGGCATACACACATAATAATATAGAATCATTTATTATTATTCAAGACTCATTTCCAAGTTTATCTTAGTGGACAAAGTCCAATTCTGAACCGAGTTCACTCCTCGTTTCAGTCCTGTTTCACTGAACCGGTTTAACCTGTCGTTCCAGCCATGTCTATCTCATGCGATATAAAATCTTTACCCAATGCATTGGAGGGAGATATAGGTCCCACCCATCTCTTAATGATTCCATTCTTATGTGTGCCACAAAATCATAAACCATACATCATAGCATAACCCATGTAATAAAAATGGGAATCTTAAACATCGTGACATCATGAAACAATTCATATAAGATAAAGAAAATCATAAAAATATTTCCATCACAACATAATAAAATCCATGTAATAATAGTGATAGAAATAGAACCATATATTATCTTAGATGGGAAATAATTTTGATAAAACTCTTGAACTCCATTCTTGAGGAAAATATCCTTTCTACTTCAAAAACATTATTCCTTTCTTAACATGTCATACAATTTTAAACTAAAGAATTTGATTAAAAATAAACTTGAAAACTTTTAAAGGAAGATTCTTGGAAATTTTGTTTTAAAAATCTATTCATGCTGTATAAGCTAAAAAAATATTTTTCTCGTACTTTTGTCGGAAAAGTCAAAAAGTACCTCGTACGAAAAATGACAAAAGATTCCTTTCATATCTTTTACTAAAAACTCACCGAAGGGTAAAACTGGATTTAAACAATTGTAGGTGGATGGAAATAATATTACATATTGAGTAAACATGGATATGGATGATAAAATACACCCCAGTAAATACCGAAGTATAAACAATCTCGGAAAAAAATGAGATTGTGATATTTCCCTTACCTTAGGTCCGATATGCTTTGTACGTGTCCGAACCTCCTGTATAATGATTTAAATAATGTTATTGACTTATTCCAGAATCATACGCATTGTTCTGATATCACATATGGTCATATTCTTAGCTTCTTGTTAGTAATATTTCATTACAACTTGTTATTCAGGTGTTTATTACTTTTTGTTCTTATGTGTGTTTTGTCGAGTAAATTCTTATTCTTCTCTTTAGGTTATAGATACCTCATTTCCAGAATGTTATTAGTGTAATATATATCATATTAATTCATTCAATTCATTTATATAATCATTATTCAATGAATATCATGTAGAACGAGTCGCATCACATCATGGAGACGGTATTCCGTACATACGCACGTGTGATGATATCATTCCCATGATCATGAAATTGTATTGGAGTGTATTTATACTATTTAAGAATCAATATCACTTTACAATAGTCATATATAGTCATTATTCACACCATTATACCCATCCAAGTAAGGTGGTGGTGGAAAATAGATTACACCACGGAGTGGAGACAGTATTTCGTACGTACGCACGCGTGGTGATTTTTTTTTCGTTGGATGGATAGATGGTGAAATATGGTTGTTTCATAATTATAATAACATATCAGTATATGAGTGATACTGATGTTATTACTTCATAATGAAACAACCTGAGAAGAATAAGTGGAAGAAGAAATAAAGTCGAAAGAATTAGTAACGGACATTACCTCTTCTTTGAAGCGCCTCTTTGAGATATCCTTTTAGGGCACTAAAATTGGTCTTTGAGGAAGACCATAACCTCTAGGATGTTTCTAGGGAAGTGTAGAAGAGAATGTTTCTGGGTTTGGCCGAGCATGAAGGTTCAAAGTGGTGTGAGGAAGAGAGGGAGGAGGTTCCCTTTTATAACGGAGGAGAGGGGCACCTTTGGAATAACTAAAATTATTATTTCATTATAAATCCAAATTCGGTTTTAAATAGCTCCAAATTGATTTATTTCGAATTAAGGTGGAGATGGGTCGAATAAATCTCATCCAATAGAATTTAGACATGTTTAGGTTCCTATTTTAACCTTATCATTTAGATTTAACATTAAGTTAAATAATTTTTCTTTTACCGTGTCTTCTTCCGTTCTTATACTATAAGGTTAATAAATTTACTATAAGCAGCCAAACGAACCCCAAGTTGTTTATTATTAATATATATAACCTTATCTAAGTCCGTTTGCTGAACCTTATATTTTTAGGAATAAAATAACAATTAATAATATAATATTTTTTTAAAAAACTATTTTATGTCAATTTTGACACTATTTAGTAATTAATTTTTTTGAAAATCATAACAGAATTATTAGTTCGAAAAAAGTTAATTAAATCAATACTAACATGTCATATTAACCTATAAAATTAGTTTAATTCTTAAAAAGTCTCAAATTACATTTATTTTGGTATTTATAAGATCAATTAGGTCAATATTTCATTAATAAGATAATTACTGCATCATCTTTGTGTCATAAGTAAATTAAATTATCTAATGTCTAAAAATTACAAATAAAATACCATTATGTAGGAAATAGTTTTATATTTATAATTAATATTTATAGTAGAATTTATCTTATGTATAACTTTATATTAAAAATTATTTACTTATTAAACTTTGATTTTATCTATTTTAACCCTTCTTTAAATAAATTAATAATAAATGTCCTAATACAATCCAAGTGGGCCTAAATGGTCATATTTTATTCCTAAGTTTGTTTTTGGTCGAATTACACTTATCCAATAGAATTAGTTCATGTGTTAGGGTAATAACAATATCATTTGTACCCTTAATTACCCTATTTACTTTTAACCGTGGTAAGTAAAAGTAAAAAGTTACTATTCACCAAAAATTATTTTCATCTCATTGAACCACATTTTACTTATTGACATCAAACGTGTCTCTCAAATTTTTGAAATTCCACTCACAGAAGCGGTAAAATTAGGTTTTATGAAAAATTCAGTTTTTTTAACTACCACTTAGTGGTTTCACTATTCATCAAAAATTGAACGTTTTCTGAAAAATACCAAAAATTAGGCCTAAGATATATTTGATATTATGAATTCAAAAATGATTTATTTTTTACCAAATTCAAAGCATATCAGTTGAACTAATTAATTTAAAAATTAATTCCCATCGTCAAAATAAATAGCGTGTTCTAAAGAGATAATAACTATCAAACGATTGACAGTTGTTTATGTCTATTTTAAATGTGAAATTAAATCTAATAACCAACATTGTATTAAATTGTAAAAATATATTCTAAATATACTTTAAAACCACTCAAATTAATAATTTATCACTATTAATTATTTCTATTAAAAAGGTTGTTTTTAATTAAAATTTAGTAATTTTCACTATTCATCAGAAAATGAAAGTTATCCAAAAAGTACCAAAATTTCACCCTAAGCTAATTTTGATATTCCGAATCCAAAAATGAAGTCCATTTTGAAAATAAAAATTACAAAATTTCAAAAAGTGGTTATTACTATTCATAACTGCTAGTTTTATTAATATTTTAATATCATATCGTTGTTTAGTGAAACTCGGTATTGCGTACTACACATGCTATCGAGGAAGGTCATGATTGCATGTAATGAAAGGCAAGTCAAGGATGTGTGTTGTGCAAGATTCTTTTGGTGTAGCGTACAACATAAGACATTAATGAAATTAAAAAGAATATTTTTCATAAAATCTCGGGGTGTTACATTTTTTAAGACAAAACACTCCTGGATGGGATGCCCCAACATTTGATGAAAGGGGAAATAATTGGGAAGGTCTTCATCTCCTTCCTTTTTTGGCCTTTTGGGCCTTGGCAACTGAACCAAACTATTTTCCAGAGCTGAAATGAAGTATGCAGGAACTTGTTCATTTCAGAAAGAATAAACATTACTCTTCAACTCATCAAACGGTTTCCGTCTTTGATCACTTTGATTGTCTTGATGAAACTGCCTCTGTTGCTGATGCTCAGGAGGTGGAGCCCTTCGGGAAGATGAAGTTTTTGAAGTATAAGTAGGTACAGGTGCTTGCTTAAGCGTAACTGTAGCAGTCTCTGCTTTTCCCATTCTCCTTCCTGGAGCTGATGGAATTACACGAGTTTTAGCCTTAGTCTGTATAAGGAAATCTTCAATCTGCTGGGTGATTGAATTAAGGTATCGAAACCCTCCTGTATATTTCACAGGGATCAACAGCGTACGCAACTCGTCATGTAAATTTTCCACACAAATTGGCAACAATTCTTCCTGAGGGAGTGCTAAGCTCAGGGAATATGTTAATCCCTTCCAGCGAGCAATGAAATCTGAGACCCTTTCATTCTCCCTTTTCATACCATTTGTAAGATCAAAAATTGTTGTCTTTGGCAAAGTTGAGCTGAAATGAAGAAGGAATTGTTGACAGAGATCTTCCCATCCGATAATTGACCTAGATTGCAAGCTTGTATACCAAACAAAAGCTGGTCCTTGCAAGGTTCGCCCGAAGCATATGGTTTTTACTCCTTCTTGTTGTTCTGGAGTTCCCATCATAAGATCTAAACAAGACACGTAATTTGTTATATGCTGTTCAGGATCACCATATCCATTGAAAATAGAAAATAAAGGGTTCCCAAAACTTGATGGGGGAGGGATTTCATCAACCCATTCAGGGTTAGATCCCTTTTCTGGTTGAATTTGAGCACACTTTCCCTCCATATCATCCAACCGAGTTGGTAATGACTCAATAGTAGTTATAAACATTTGAGGAACATCCGTTTGAGGTTGGACCTGAATAGGTCCAATGACTGGAGCTTGGATAGGTATGACAGCTGGTACTGCAACCGATGGCAGCACTGCCGATTGTTGTTGTACTTGGCCCATAGGATTAGGACTGTGAGGGTGTACTGATAATGGAGGATATTCTTGATCCATCTCAATAGCCACAACAAATTCTTTTGGCTGACTGGCTCCAACACGTTTAGGAGGAAGACTACCCTAAAGTAGTTCTGCATTCATCCTCCTTAATTCCTTCATTTCTTCCTCTTGTTGTGAAAATATTTTCTCTAATGAGAGCGATTGGCCTTCTACAGAGGAAGGGTATGTAACCTGATTCTTTCATTTCCCTTTGTTGGATCCCTTTCGGAGAGGGGGAAGTGGGTTATTTGAAAGAACACCTAGGTTCTGAGTAATCCTTTTATTTTGTGTATGCACACCTTCTTCATTTGTGTCTGTGCGTACAACTTCATGAGCAGGAAACTCTTCATCTGATCCATCTGAGTGAACCTCATCTGGTGGATCAACAAAAACGGAATTGATGAAATTGATTGATGCATAATGCATTGCATCCCTCCTATCAGCATTTCTGCCATATTGTCTTCTTCCATTTCTTTGATGAGACATTGCCTTTTGTTGATTCAATCCCTCAGGAACTTCTTGATGAACCGTAATTTGGAGGGAATCTCCTGATAACTTGGCTCTTCTTTCCTCATGGGGATTCTTACCCAAGACTCACTTTCTCTGAGGGAAAGATTGAGGATTTGAAAAATTTCCTAGTCCGGTGAACTGGGGATGTTCCTGCTGTTCCCGGTCAACTCCTCGAATCCTATTTGTTGATTCTGAGGGTTGGTTTAAAAGAGTCCCTAGTCTGGCAAGCTGGGGTGGCTCTTGACATGCTATGTCTGAGAATTTCTTAAAAGATATCCTGATTTTGTGGACTTTAGTCCAGAAATTAGCTGGATGCATCAATCGACATCCACTTTTATCACCTGGTTCAAAAGACCGTTGGATGATTTCTGAAACTTCTGTCACTTTATGATGTGTGTGCTCCATACGAGAGGCATGTTCAATATTCTCTCTCACTTGATACAGGAGTAATTCAAAAACATGTTCTATGTATTATTGACTTTGAGAAGAACTAGTTGAGGCCTGTTCTTGGGCAAGCCTTTGATTTCGTACAAAACCAACCAGATGTGGCCAATTATGGGAGATAACATTTCATGAAACCACCTTTGGTGGGCTTTTTTGATTGGAGAGTATAGTGAAATGTAGTGCTCCATGAACACCCCATCCCCTGATATGAAGACCAGATTGGGCATTGGAAATTAACTGGGGCAATCTTCTTAGTGCACCAAGGAATGAACGTTGAAGGGCTCTCTGCTGCTTTTCAGCCTTTGGATATCGAGATACTGAGAGAGATGCCAAATCAATCTAGCATTGTAACCCTTATATTATCTTGACATGATTTTCATATCCATCATAAGATAATATTTTTTTTTCAACTGATAAAGAGTTTTCCATATGTTGAGACGAATATGATGAATACAATCTTCTATCAACACTTTTGGAATGTCATACTGAGAGTCAGCCAAATGCCAAAACATAACTGGAACTTCACCTTTTTCCAGTTGTTTTCTAAAATTCAGCACTTCCTCTTTATTATTCAGTGAAGATTCTTCTACCTGATTTTACCAGAGTTGGTACTTCCTTGTTGCTTCATCGGATTCAACAGGATTGGTAGTGAATTCACTGATCAAACTAGAATATGAATGACCCGGGGGTGGTTCGAAGAATGACCAACACCCCGAGCTATCTTCTGATCGAGAAAGTATTTCACCTGCTAGCGATGAAGCATCAGACATGTCTGGTTTCACATTTTCAAGTGCCTCAAGATAAGAGGGCTTTTGTCGGCACTACATTGTCCACTGGATCATTTTCCGGGCAATGTGCATCACTACTGTGGAGAGGACTTTCACAGAGAAATTCATCATCATGTGGAGGACCACCATTGTGGGTTATATCAAAAGATGATATCTCTTGCTCCTTGGTCTTCTAGCCACACGGAGGGTTATTGTATCTCTCATCTGAAGATTAAACTTGAAGATCGACTGAATTGTCATCAAGAAAGCCTACATGAGGAACTGTCTGTTGAAGACCTTCGGAATTAATGTTCCCACTATTTGGAAATGAGGGAGTAAAATCTTGGATTCCAACAGATAACTATCTGAGGGATTCAATAACTACAGCATCGAGCAAGGCCTTGTTACAGATTGGCTATTGATTTCTTGATAGTGTTGTGTGGGTATTTTTCTTAGACGCCTTCTTACTCACCTTGGAAACCACTTGTTGACGAAAGTGGCTACTCTGAGCAGGTGTATGTGCCTGATTAGGAGATATGTCCAAGTGAGGTTGACGATCTCCACTCAAATCAGGTATATGTGCCTGACTTGTTTGTCCATATGATATGGGGGAGTATGCCCCAAAACTCTATTGGACAGGAACAGAGGTGTGTATCTTTTCCGGATTAATCTATCGATGAGTCACTCCACTGGTAGGGATAGATTTGTGTGTCTTTCCCTGAGATGTTGCTGAAGCTGTTATAATATCCTGGCAGGCTTCCAAAATATGAGCAGGGATTTTCTTCTACTCTTCCACCATTGACAGAATGTGCTTGGTGACTTCAGCTGCCAGAACGGGGATATACGTCTATTCCGTGCTTGGAGTAGGTGTGTGTTCCTGCTCCTATCCTCTTTTTCATGTCAGTGAATCCTAACAGTACTCAAGTGTAGGGGCAGAGAGTTGAGTCTGCCTCCTGTTTGTCGTTGGAGCTTTCCGACTGACCTATCCTAATGCTACCAAACGAGACCGTTGGTAAGCTTGATCAATAATTGAAGGTGTATGTGCCTTCTGATTACACTCTGCCGAACATGGTTGATGAGCTTCCATCAACACTGACGGACGAGGCAGCTGATAGGATTTATGAGTGTAAGTAGGTGTATGTTCCTATTTACTAGTGGTCAACACATTGGGTAGGAGGGCTCCATCATATGTATTCATACGATCCTACTGACTAGATGATGATTTATAAACAGGTGTATGTTCCTATCTATAATACTCCTCCAGAAATGCCTGGCTGGATTGGTGCGCTGCTGCTAGACGAGTCTGCTGGACAACGGAATTAAAACGGATGGGTGTATGTTCTCGCTCGTTGCTTGCCACCAAGTTAGGTAGGTGGACTTCTTTGGAGATGGAAGAGATGAGAAACTGCTCATTGTTGACCGGATTTCACCTCTGTCGATTCGTCTTTCCTACTCGGGTTTGAGGAACCTAAGCCGAACGCCTGGAGATGATACCTTCATCATGTTGAGGGCGCACTGTCGCATGAATCTGGCGGCGGTTGTTGATGGGAGCCCTCGGGAAGGACTCCTGTCTCTTTGAATTAAGACCCTAAGGGGCCTGATAATTCACCTCCCTAGAATATGGGAGGTACTGGTGATTGTGTTCCAGGGATAACGACCCGAAATAGTTAGAGACTGTGGTTGGCACCACCTGCTTCTTAATCACTAGTCATCGTTGTTCGGACAAATGGTCTGAGTTGTTCACTTGGAGGGCTTGTCGAGTAGCCTCCAAAGTCAGAATGGTACCATGTTGATGGTACTCCTTAACCAGTGCATTTGATACCCACCGTTGAAGACGCTGAGTAGGTGATATCGTCCTCAAAGCGGATGATGATCCAGCAAGAGTACCAGCAGAGGCATTCACAACAAAAGTATTCATGGGTGTGAACTTGAGAGAATCCATTCTCGTAATGCAGAATATCTTGGAAAAGAGTTCCTATTTTATATAATAGACTTAATCAAGATATGTACAGCCACTACATATTTTTGATGAACACATGTGTTATTGATTGTCTTGTTGGCCCTCTCATTGAGTTTTAAATAGGGGCCTAACAAGTAGGTAAATTATCATTTTAAATTGGTTAAGGATTAACGTCGGGTTCACCATTTTTTGTTTCCCTCTGGAATTGGGGATGTCCTCGTTGATTTAAGGTTCAAAAATTCCAATCGGTTTCTAACAGGTTTGTTCGTATAACCGGAAACATCCAATGATTGCATATCCATTTGGACCTACTTTCCAAAGGTAGGCGCTCATTAGTTGTGAACGGATGAGACTTAGGAATTTTCATTGGTTGAGAGGATGGGAGGTCGGACTCATCACACCTTTTTTAGACGAATTATTGTCTACTCCGAGACTCTCTTTATAGATTTAAGTTATCTTCGTGAATCCTTAATAAATTACCAAGTATAAAATGAGCTTTTTTTCAGATCTGACAATCAATGATTAATATATTTGAAATTTAGAGAATCTTTTATATGTATTCTAGGTTATTCGTCAATAGAGAATGATCTATATTTGTTAGAGATTATTAGTCAATGCTATCCTTTAATACATTATATAGATATCTTTTGGTCATTATGATGACCATTCTGGTTTTAAAGCCACTCAGTGGGGCACTTGAAGTTTATTGTCATTCAGAAAGACATGGATTATTTCAGAGTTGGGATCGTACCCGCTGATGGACTACCTACGTATCCTTTATTTAGAAAAGGAATCAGAACCCACATATTTTGAGTAAGGGATTATGATGTTTATGTATGATAGATGGCTCAACGAAAGATGTCATAATTACTTTTACACTCTAAGCTAACGTGAGTCATGCTCATTGTGAGAAACAAGTGGTATTGGTAAAACCAGACAATTGTGCCACTAATGATGCAATCATAAGAAATGATGTGGGGAATATGTATGTATGACTGCCCAAATAGTTGAAGATTAAGATTTACTTCAGGGAATAAATCAAGGAACAGGTTCCATAAAGGTATATGTACTTTATAGAGATTTGAATACTCTAATCTTGGGCCTTACTCCTAAAGAGGATGCCCAATTTATGAGGGGACTTGTGATTGGGTTTTACTCATGAAAATAAAACTCAAATCAAAAGTAAATGATGACTAGTTAAGGGAAATTATGATTGGGGTCTACTCCTGAAAATGAAGCCCAAATTAATGAGTACTTGGGGCTTACTCCTGAAAAAGAGGCCCAGGTTAAGGGAATTATGGTTGGGGAATACTCCTAAGGAGGACGCCCAGAATTAAGGGGACTTGGACTGTGGATTAATTCTGAAAAGGAGGCCCAGGTTAAAGAAAATTATGACTGTGGCTTACTCTTGAAAAGGTAGCCCAAATTAATGAGGACTTGGGGCTTACTCTTAAGGAGGATTCCCAAATATTAATGAGAATTTGGACTGGGGCTTACTTCTGAAAAGGAGGCCGAGGTTAAAGATTATCTCATCTTTAAAGGATGAGGTTGAATGAATGAAATCTCTAGCATTAGTGATGTAAAGATGTGTAAATAACCAGGTTTTGGGAGATGTTCCACTGAATTCCTTTCAGATAAGGAAGACAACAAGGAAATTATGCCATAAATGGGTTTGGAGAGAGTTCTGAAGGCTTAATCCTGAAGAGGATAAGTGGATTAATGTAAGAGAAGTGAAATAGGCAAGAGAGGCTCCCAAAAAGATAGGGGCGCACAAGTCCTGATAGGCGGGCAAGTATTGCGTGGGCGCACAAGTCTTGGTCGTGCAGGTATACCTGCGCGGCACATGGGTAATTGTGCGATTTTCAAATCATAGGGTAAGACTAGGGTGATACTTGGCTCAAACCCTTGGTATTATCCCTAGAGGCATTCCAGAAGATGGCGCGCAAGTTCTGGTGAAGGAGTAGGGCGGCGCACAAGTGTGTCCATTTCCCTTAAGGGTAAAACACTTAGGCGCACAAGTGTTAGTGAATTCTAACACTTAGACCTTACTCCTCTTGTTTAGACCTTCCATTCTAGGTAAATAATTGCCTTAGAAGTGTTTGGAAGACATGAAGAAAAGATTTGGGCGTTCAGAGCTCTGTATCTGAATTCTAGAAAAAAATCCTCCATCAAATGGGGGGCTCGCCGGGGGTATTTATTGGCTGGAGAATACCCTGGGAAGTTTTCATATAGGGCACACAATTCACTTGTGCGACCATTATGTAGTGCACAACTGTGCATGAGGGACCATGAGGGAACTTGCATGACGCAAGGGTATTTGACTCCTTGTTCATGCCTTTGTCGATTTTTGATATTTTCTTCAAAGGATGAATCAATTTGTGCTAAGGCATTTTCTTTTCATTCATTTAGACAATGTGACGAAAAGGGGCATCAACATAGGAGAGAGTTTCAATTGGAATCTCTTGGTGGTAGCGTCGAATCCTTATGACGTCATTCTCAGTATGGATTGGTTATCTTTGTCCTATTCCTAGATTGATTGTTTTAGGCGAAGAGTGTGGTGTGTCTGTCGTGATAGAATGAGGGTTTCCTTTTTCAGAGAAAGGGAAACCAAGGCAGCACCCCAGTTGGGAAATTGACATCTGCATCGACTTACACCCCGGTTCGGCACTGATTCCCTTATCAGCTGTTGACGCTCCTTTCGTCACAGAATCTAAAGATCGGAAAAGGGGAATATCTGAGCTCAAAGTGATTCGTCCTTTGAAGAAACATCAAAAATCGACAAAGGGATGAACAAGGAGAACATTTCCCATAGGTCGCGCAAGTTCCCTCATGGTCGCGCAAGTACACTTGCGCACCACCTAGTGGTCATGCAAGTACTTGCGCGCTGCCTAGTGGTCATGCAAGTACACTTGTGCGACGCCTTATGGTCGTGCAAGTGACTTGCGCGACCTAAGTGATAACCGCTCGGTAACCGCCCAGGGCCTTCTTTTGCCTATAAATAGACCATGTGGGCCCCCCATTCAGGAGGATCTTTTTCCAGAAACTCGGATTGAAGCTCCCGATGCCCAAGTCTCTTCTCAAAGCTTCCGGAACACTTCTAAGGTAATTTCTTACCTAGAACGGAAGATTTAAAGAGAAGAAGTAAGGCCTAAGTGTTGAAACTTATCAAACACTTGCGCGCCGACTTATTTCCTTCAATATAACTTGCGCGTCCCTTTTCTGGAAGAACCTCAAGAAAATTCTAAAGGGTTTTAAAAAGATTCGCTCAAGTATTTCAATGCTGGTTGAGAATCGCGCAAGTACACTATGTGTCGCGCAGGTATACCTGCGCGACCATACTTGCGCGCCCACGGAAGACTTGCGCGCCTTGCAAGACTTGCGCGCCCCTATCTTTTTGGGTTCCCATCTTTCCCATTTTTACCCCTCTTAAGCCATCACACCTTTCCTTTTCAAGATTCAGTCTTCAAGACACTCTTTAAAGCCATTTATGGCATGATTTCTTGATTTGACTTCCTTATCTGAAAGGAATTCTGTGGAATATCTCTCAAAGTCTAGTGATTTAAATATCCTTATGTCATTAAATATGGAGAGTTCATTCATTCAACCTCATCCTTTAATATGATAGAATCCTAACCTGGGTCTCCTTTTCAGGAATAATCCCCAGTTATAAATCCTTTAATCTGGGCATCTTCCTCAGGAGTAAGCCCTAAATTCTTAAAGTCCCCAATCTAGGGCATCCTCCTCAGGAGTAAGCCCCAATCAAAACCTTTAATCTGGGCATCTTCCTTAGGAGTAAGCCCCAAATTCTTAAATTTCCCAATCTTGGGCATCCTTTTCAGGAGTAAGCCCCAATCAAAACCTTTAATCCGGGCATCCTCCTCAAGAGTAAGCCCCAATCAAGTCCTCTAATCTTGGGAATCTTTCTTAAGAATAAGCCCCAACCTCAAATATGGGCATCCTCCTCAAGAGTAAGCCCCAAACCTTAATCCCTAACCTGGGTCTCCTTCTCAGGAATAAGACTCAGTCATAACCTTGGGCTTCCTTTTCAGGAGTAAGCCCCAAGTCCCTTAACCTGGGTATCCTTTTCAGGAATAAGACTCAGTCATAACCTTGGGCTTCCTTTTAAATAATAAGCCCCAAGTCCCCTAACCTGGGTCTCCTTTTCAGGAATAAGACTCAGTCATAACCTTGGGTCTCCTTTTCAGGAATAAGCCCCAAGTCCCCTTAAATTTCTCTTAACCAGTCATAATTTACCTTTGATTTGGGTTTCCTTTTCAGGAGTAAAACCCAATCATAATTCCCCTCCTAACATGGGCATCCTCCTTAGGAGTAAGCCCCAAGATTAGAGTATTCAAATCTCCATGAAGCACATATAACTTTATGGACCCTGTTCATGGATTTTCTCCCTAAAAGTAGATCCTAAACCTTCATCTATCTGGGAAGTCATCCATACATAAGCCCCAAACAAATTCTTATGATTGCATCTTTCATGGCACAATTGTCTAAATTTTACTAATACCTCTTGTTTCTCACACCGAGCATGACTCACGTGAGCTTAGAGTGTAAAAGTAATTATGACATTCATCTTTGAGCCATCAATCATAAACATCATACTCCATTTCTCGAACTACGTGGGTTCTGATTCCTTTTCCAAAACAAAGGATACGTAGGTAGCCCATTTATGGGTTCGATCCCAACTTTGAAATAATCTATGTCCTTCTGAATGACGATAAACTTCAAGTGCCCCACTGAGTGGCTTTGAAACCAGCCTGGTCATCATAATGACCAAGAGACTTTTATATAAATGTTTTGAAGGATACCATTGACCAAGAATCTCTAAACAGATATAGATGATTCTCTATTGATGAAGAACCTCGAATACATATAAAAGATTCTCTAAATTTCTTGCATATTTAATCATTGATTGTTAAAACTAAAGGAAAGCACATTTTATACTTGGTAATGTAATAAGGATTCACGAACATAACTTAAATCTATAAAGAGAGTCCCGGAGTAGACAATAATTCCCCTCAAAAAGGTGTGATGAGTCCGACCTCCCATCCTCTCGACCAATGCAAATTCCAAAGCCTCATTAGTCCACAAGTTAATGAGCGCCTGCCTTTGGAAAGTAGGTCCAAACGGATGTGGAATCATTGGATGTTTCCGGTTCTACGAACAAACCCGTTAGAAACTGATCGGAACGTTTGAATCTCCCGTCCAGGAGGTCATCCCCGGATTCCGTGCGAAACAAAAATGGTGAACCCGACGTGAATCCATAACCAAGTAAAAGTAATGTTTTTCTTATTTGTTAGGCCCCTTGGGCCAACAAATAAATCATTGACATGTGCTCATCCAAAAGATGCAGTGGCCGGATTCATCTTTATTATGTATGTTATATGGAACAGACACTCTTTTCTCAAGATCTTCTGCAAAATGGCTTTCCTTAAATTCACCCCTGTGAATACTGCTGCTGTGAACACCTCTACTGTGAGGTCTGCTGCTGTGAAAACCAATGCTGTTACTCCTGCTGGAACGTCGTCCGCTCTGAGGATGACATCACCAACTCAGCGTCTTCAACGCTGGGTTTCTAATGCACTGGTTAAGGAGTACCGTCGCAATGGTACTATCCCAACTCTAGAGGCCGCTCGTCAATCCCTCCAAGTTAACAACTCTACCTGGTCATCCGGACAATGGAGGCCAGCAATCAAGAAGCAGGCGGTGCTGACTACCGTCTCCAACCATTTCGGGTCGTTATCCCCGGAACGCAATTTCCATTCACTCCCTTACTCTGAGGAAGTGAATGAGAAGGTCCCTCAGGGCCTTAATTCAAAAAGACAGGAGTCCTTCCCGAGGGCTCCCATCAACAATCGCCGCCAGACTCGTGTGGTAGTGCGCCCTCAACATGATGAGGGTACCGACTCCAGGCATTCAGCTCAGGTTCCTCGAACCCGAGTAGGAAAGATGAACCGCCAGAGACGGAATCCGGTTAACAATAGGCAGGTTTTCATCCTTGCCATCTCCGGAGAAGTCCAATAACCTAACTTGGTGGAAAATAACGAGCAGGCACAATCACCTGTCCGTTTTAATTCCACTGTCCAGCAGACTCGTCTGGCAGCATCACGCCAATCCCGCCAGGCAATTCCGGCGGAGTACTATAGGCAGGAACATACACCTTCTTATGCATCATCAGTTAGTCAGCAGGCTCGCCTGACTACATATGATGGAGTCCATAAACCTAACTTGGCAGATAACAATGATCAGGCATACACAACTGCCCGTTTTAATTCCGTTGTCCAGCAGACTCGTCTGGCAGCATCAAGCCAATCCCGCCAGGCAATTCCGGCGGAGTACTATAGGCAGGAACATGCACCTGCTTATACATCACCAGTTAGTCAGCAGGCTCGTCTGACTACATATGATGGATCTCGTCAACCGCGTTTGGCAAAGTGTAATCTGCGGGCACATACACCTGCTAATACTAATCAAGCCTACCAACAGTCTCACTTGGTAGCGCACGGAGAAGTCAGTCGGAAAGTCCCGACGACAAACAGGAGGCAGACTCAACTCTCTGCCTCCACACTTGAGTACTGTCAGGATTCACTAACAGGAAAAGGAGGATAGGAGCTGGCACATACACCTACTCCAAGCCCGTAATGGACGTATATCCCCGTTCCGGCGGCTAAAGTCACCAAACATATTTTGTCAATGGTGAAAGAGCAGAAGAAAATTCTACTCATATTCTGGATGCTTGCCAGGATATCATAACAACTTCAGCATCATCTCAGGGACAGACACATAAATCTATCCCTAGCAGTGGAGTGACACATCAACGATTCACTCCGGAATAGACACACACATCTGTTCCAGTCCAAGAGGGTTATGGGGCATACTCCCCCATATCATAAGGACAACCAAGTCAGGCACATACACCTGATTTGAGTGGAGATCGTCAGCCTAACCTGGCCATCTTTCCTGATCAGGCACATACACCTGCTCAGAGCAATCACTTTCGTCATCAAGTGGTTTCTAAAGCGAGTAAGAAGGCATCTAAGAAAAAGATCCGCCCAGCACGGTCAGGAGATCAAAGGCCAATTTGTAACCAAGCCTTGCTCGATGCTGGATTTCTTGAAGCCCTCAGACATTTATCTGTCGGAATTCAAGATTCTACTCCCTCAGTTCCCAATAACGAGAACATTAATTCTGAAGGTCTTCAACAGACACTTCCTCATGAAGACTTTCTTCATGAAAATTCGGTCAATCTTGAAGTTTCTTCTTCAGATGAGAGCCATAGGAACCCTCTGTGTGGTCAGAAGACCAAGGAGTAAGAGATCTCATCTTTTGTTGTAACCCATTATGGTGGTCCTCCCCATGATGATGAATTTCGCTGCGAAAGTCCTCTCCGCAGTAGTGATTCACATTGCCTAGAAAATACTCCAGTAGACAATGTAGTACCGAGAAAGCCCTCTTATCTTGAGGCACTTGCAAATGTGAAACCAGTGATGTCTGATGCTTTATCGCTAACAAGTGAAATACTTTCTCAATAAGAAGATAGCCCAGGGTGTAGGTCATTCTCTGAACCACCCCTAAGTCATGCATCTTCTAGTTTGATTAATGATCTCTCTACCAATCTTGTTGAATCCGATAAAGCAACAGGGAAACACCAACTCTGGTCAAAACAGGTAGAAGAATCTTCATTTAATGATAATGAGTAAATGCTGAACATGAGGAAAAAACTGGCAAAAGGTGAAGTACCAGTCATGTTTTGGCCTTTGGCTGACTCCCAGTACGACATTCCAAAGATGTTGACGGATGATGGAATCCATGATATTCGTCTCAACATATGGAAAACTCTTTGTCAATTAAAGAAGAAGGTATTATCTTACGATGAATATGAAAATCATCTTAAGATAATAGAAGGGCTACAAAGTCAGATTGATTTGGCATATCTATCAGTCTCTCGGTATCCGAAGGCTGAAAAGCAACAGAGAACCCTTCAACATTCATGCCTTGGAGCACTAAGAAAATTGCGTCAGTTAATTCCCAATGCTCCATCTGATATTCATATCAGAGGATGGGGTGTTCATGGAGCATTACATTTCACAGTGCTTTCCAATCAGCAAAGCCCGCCGAAAATGGTCTCATGCAATGTTATTTCCCATGGCCGGCCACAGTCAATGGTCTTTGTTCATAATCAAAATCTTGCTCAAGAACAGGCTCCAACTAGTTCCTCTCAAAATAAAGTATATAGAGAACAAGTTTTTTAATTGCTCTAACATCAAGCAGGCGAGAATATTGCACAAGCCTCTCGTCTGGAGCAAACACGTCATCAAATGACAGAAGTTTCGGAAATCATCCAACGGTCTGTTGAACCAGGTGATAAAAGTGGATATAGGTTAATGCATCCAGCTAATTTCCGAACTAAGATTCGCAAGATCAAGAGAGATTTTAAGAAGATCTCAGACATAGCATGTCAAGAGACACCCCAGCATGTCAGAATGGGGACTTCTCTAACCCAACCCTCATAGTCAACAAATGGGATTCGAGGAGTTGAGCGGAAACAGCAGGAACATCCCCATTCCACCGGACTGGGGACTTTTTTAAATCCTCAATCCCACCCTTAGAGAAAGTCAGTATTCTCTCGATTAGGGAATAAGCCTCAAGAGGACCGAAGAGCCAAGCTATCAGGAGATTCTCTCCAAGTAACAGTTCTCCAAGAAGTTCCTGAGGGATCAAGTCAACGGAATGCCATGTCTCATCATGGACATGGAAGAAGACAATATCACAGAAATGCTGATAGAAAGGATTCCATGCAATATGCATCCATTAATGTCATCAATGCCGTTGCTGCTGATTCACCAGATGAGGCTCAATCAGAGGGATCAGACGAAGAGGTTCCTGCTCAAGAAGTTGCGCACACAGACCTAAATGAAGAAGATGTGCTCACACGTAATCAAAGGCTTACCCAAAATCTGGGTATTCCTTCAAGTAACCCACTTCCCCCTCTCCGAAAAGGATCCAATAAGGGGAAAGGAAAGAATCAGGTTACTTCTCACCCTTCCTCTGAAGGAGGTCAATCGCTCTCATTAGAGCAAAGGTTTGCACAATAGGAGGAAGAAATGAAAGAATTAAGAAGGTTGAATGCAGAACTACTTCATAGTAGTCTTCTTCTTAAGAATGCTGAAGTCCGACAGCCAAAGGAATTTGTTGTAACTACTGAGATGGATCAGGAATATCCTCCTTTATCAGTACACCCTCAGAGGTCTAATCCTACGGGTCAAACACAACAACGGTTGGCAGCACTACCATCAGTTGTAGCACCAACCACCACGTCTGTCCAAGCTCCATTCATTGCACCTACCCAAAACCAAGTTCAACCTGATGTTTATCAAAAGATAATAACTACTATTGAGTCATTAACAACTCGGTTAGAAACTATGGAAGGGAAACGGGTGCAAGTTCAACCTGAAAAGAAAGTTTACCCTGAATGGGTAGATTCAATTTCTCCTCCATCCATTTTTGGAAACCCTGTTTTCCCTACTTTCAATGGATCAGGCGACCCTAAACAACATTTGATGCATTACGTGTCTTGTTGTGATCCTATGATGGGAACTCCAGAGCAGCAAGAAGCAGTGAAACTCAGATGCTTCCTGCGAACCTTGCAAGGACCAGCTTTTGTCTGGTATACAAGCTTGAAATCCCGGTCAGTCATCGGATGGGAGGATCTTTGTCAAAAATTCCTTCTTCAGTTTAGCTCAACTTTTCCAAAAACGACAGTTTTCGATCTTACAAACTGCAAGCAAATGGAAAATGAAAGAGTCTCTGATTTCATTGCTCGTTTGAAGGGATTAACGTATTCCCTGAGTTTAGCACTCCCTCAGGATGAATTGTTGCCAATCTGTGTGGCAAATTTGCGTGACGAATTACGCACGCCATTGATCCCTTTGAAATACACAGGAGGGTTTCGAGACCTTACTTCAATCGCTCAGCAGATTGAAGATTCCCTTATACAGGCTAAGGTTAAATCTCGTGTAATTCCATCAGCTCCAGGAAGAAGAATGGGTAAAGCAGAAACTAGTACAGTTATGCTTAAACAAGAACCTGTACCTATATCTACTTCAAAACCTTCATCTTCTCGAAGGACTCCACCTCCTGAATGCCAACAACAAAGGCCGTTTCGTCCAAATGATCAAAGAGATCAACGACGAAAACAATTTGAGGATATGAAGAGTAAAACATACTCTTTCCGAAATGAGCAAGTTCCTGGTTACTTCATTTCAGCTCTGGAAAATAATTTGGTTCAATTACCAGTACCCAAGAGGCCAAACAAGGAAGGAGATGAAGACCGTCCCAATTATTGTCCCTTTCATCAAATGTTGGGGCATCCCATCCAGGAGTGTTTTATCTTTAAAGACCTCCTGCAAAAGATGGTCGACTTGGGAAAAGTCAAATTGAAGGGTTCTTCAGCTCATATAGCATGTATTACCACTAAAGATCCAGAGGAAGGAGGCGAGTGGCAGGAAGTCAAAAGCAAAACTGCGAAAAAATATGATGATTGGATGGTCAGAAAGACAATCAATCGGACCCATTCCATTTTGCGAACACAATTGAAGAATCCAATTGTGTCTCCTACAAAAGCTGCAGTAAAGCTGCCATCAAAAGACAAATCCTCAAAAGGGCAGCGCAATTCAAAGAAGAAAGAGGAATCAGAAGAAGATGAGTATGTATCAAAGCCTAAATTGTCTTTGACTCTGGCAGATTTCATGCCATCTACTTCAAAGCCACGGGCACCGTCCCACCAAACGGCACAGCCTAAACAGGTTAACCAGGCAGAGTCTTTATCAGACGAAGAGTTAATCTTTGGTTCTGTTAATATGATTCAATTAATAGATTCATATTCCAGTCTTGATGAGCCTGAATTCTTTGTAACAAATAAGGGAACCCGAGGAAGTTCTAGAGGTTCAGGATATAGGGGAAGACATGGATCTTTCCGAAGCCACTACTCTAATTCTACCCCTACTAGCACTGTATATGCAGTAGAAACTCGTGGTAGAGCCCTTCAGCGAGCTCAAAAAGAACAAGCAAGCTCTTCTGCCAATGGCCAACTCAGTTTCGGCACAGTTATTTTGGAAGACCGATTAAAACTTCCATCTTCTTTATCTCAGCAAGTAAATGGATCTAATCAGTCTAATTTTCCAAAACCAAGGATGTTGCCAACTTCAATACAAGATGCATCAGCTTCCAAAGCATCTGCTTCCAAGGTACCTGCTAAACCGCATATTCCTATTGGGAAACACAGACCTCTAGATCAAAAGTATGATATATTGAAACACTTGGCCCAAGTACCAGCCAAGTTATCAATTTTGGATTCTTTGAATCTGTCAAGAGATCTTCGGGAAGCACTCATCGAAGCTTTGTCAAGTCCTCAGGAGTTTGAAGCTGAAATTGCTGCAGCTGAAATCTATCACATAGAGAATAATCCTGCGGAATGCCATGCAGTGATATCTATTACTGATAAATATGAAGATGATGTTGTGCATGGGCACATAAAACCTTTGTACTTATCTGGAAAAGTCAATGGAATAGATGTTCGAAGAGCTTTCATTGACAATGGTTCAGGAGTCAACCTCATGCCCATTCGCACACTTCGTCGATTGGGCCTCACGGAATCTGATTTATCTCCTTCTACCATGATGTTGCAAGGATATGATAAAAATGAACAAGAACCACTGGTAGAAGTTACGCTCAGAACTCAGTTTGGAGATCTTGTTTCCAATTCGGATTTCATGATTGTTGATAAAGACTCAGCTTTCAATATCTTGCTTGGAAGACCCTGGCTACATCAGCATGCAGCTATTCCGTCATCATACCATCAATGTCTCAAATACTGTTTCGATGGTCAAGTTGGAACATTGTATGGTGATAAGGCCCTGTTCAAGACATGTGAGTCTCAATACATTGAGGTGGAATTTTATCACATGAAGGGAAGAGAAAAATCTATAATGAAGGAAATTACCAAAGTTAATGCTCCATATGGTTTGGAAAAAATTCCAATAAATCCATTTTCACATGTGAGTACAGATTATGTGTTACCTATCGGTAAAATTGACAAAATAGGCCCAAATCAAAATACTCTTATGGAAAGATCCATAATGTCAATTACGGCAATCGAGCCAGACAACATGGGAGAAATTGGTAACTTACCATGCAGTGATGAAAGCATAAGTGGTGATGTTTTCATTTCGTCTGCTGAAATCCAACAAGTCTGTACTTCGCTAATCAGGCCAGAAGAAGTTATAGAAACACCAGAGGTGAATATTGATGTCTATTCTCAATCCATCATCTCCTATTTATTTCCCAAAGAAGACCCTTTATCATCAATAGGGTCGGAAATGGAAGCTTCTTCTTCAAAATGTGAAAATTTTGACATCTCTTATGATCATGAGAATTTCGTTTTTTCATCTACTTTGCAAGTAGAAACGGAAGAAATAACACATGGTGAAGTGGAAGGGGAAGATCTTAGAGATGCTCTTCCATCATTTGAAGAGGGTATCTCTACCACTGTGGATGAACTCAGAGAAGTAAATCTGGGTACAGAGAAAGATCCACGCCCTACTTTAATTAGTGCGTCCATGACCCTTGAAGAGCAAGAGATGTATATTTCTTTTCTAAAGAAAAATAAAGATATTTTTGCTTGTAATTATACAGAGATGCCTGGCCTTGATCCGATGTTTCCACCCATCATTTGGGTTTGCCAAAAGAACATCGAGGATTCAAGCAAGCCACGAGAAGAACACACCCAACCTATGCTTCCAAAATCGAGGCTGAAGTGGATAAGCTTATCAAATCTAACTTCGTCAGAGAAGTTCAATATCCCAAGTGGTTGGCTAATATTGTCCCTGTAAAGAAGAAGAACAAACAAATTAGGGTTTGCATCGATTTCAGAGATCTTAATCGGTATTGTCCTAAAGATGATTTCCCAGTTCCGATTACAGAACTCTTAATTGATGTGACAGCTGGCTATGAAGTACTTTTTTCCATGGATGGATATTCTGGATATAATCAGATCCGAATGGCCCCAGAAGATGAGGAATATACAGCCTTCAGATCTCCTCAAGGTGTGTTTTGTTACCGGGTGATGCCCTTTGGTTTAAAGAATGCAGGTGCAACATATCAACGCCCCATGCATCGTATCTTCAAACCTTTTCTAGGGAAGTTTGTTGAATGCTATGTAGATGATTTGGTGGTTAAATCCAAACAACGTTTTGATCACTTGGCTGGTTTGGAAGTCGTATTCCACAAGCTTCGACAACATAATTTGAAAATGAACCCCTTAAAATGTGCTTTTGGGGTAACCTCAGGAAAATTCCTCGGCTTTGTTGTACGCCATCGTGGTATTGAAGTCGATCCTGAGAAGACCAAATCAATCCTTGGTATGACACCTCCTCAGAATTTGAAATAATTAAGAGGACTTCAAGGAAACTTAGCCTATATTCGGCGTTTCATTGCCAATTTGGCAGGAAAAAGTTTACCCTTTACCAAATTATTGAAGAAATGAGTCACTTACCAGTGGACTGAAGAATGTCAAGAATCATTTGATGTTCTCAAGAAATACCTCTTGAGTCCACCAGTACTTATTCCACCTGTTGAGGGTACCCCTCTTATCTTCTACGTGACAGCTTTAGAGCGATCATTGGGCGCCTTTCTCGCTCAAAAGAATGATGCTGGGAATGAAAATAGTCTCTACTATCTCAGTAGAACTATGCTTGAAGCAGAAACCCGGTATTCAAATATTGAAAAGTGCTGCCTAGCATTAATCTTTGCAGTTCAGAAACTGAGAGACTACCTGCAACATCATGAGGTCCAATTGGTATCTCGTAATAATCCGCTCAAATTCATCCTTAGTCGTCCAATGCTTACAGGACGTCTGGCAAGATGGGCGGTTATTCTGCAGTAGTTCGACATTCAGTATGTGTCTCAAAAGGCAATTAAGGGCCAAGCTCTGGCTGATTTCCTGGCTGAACATCCTTCAGTGGAAGACACGTATTCAGATATTGAACTCCCTGATGAGGAAGTTTTATCTATTCAAGAGAGTCCTCAAACATGGGAAATGTATTTTGATGGTGCTTCTAGAAGTCCAACAGGGAAGAAAATGGAAAATCCTAAATTCAACAAAGTTGGTTTAGGAATTGTGCTCATTTCGCCAGATAAGGCAGTGTTACCTTATTCCTTTTTGTTGTGGGAAGGTGGTACCAATAATGAAGCTGAATACCAAGCTCTCATTACAGGCTTGGAGTTAGCGCTTCAAGCACACGTGAATCACTTAAAGGTGAAAGGTGATTCAGACCTGGTAATCAAACAAGTCAATGGGGATTATGCCATCAGAAAAGGAGAATTAATCCCTTTGTATGATTACGTCAGAGAGTTAATGTCATAATTCCCTTCAGAACCGACATTTTCTTATGTCTTAAGATCACAAAATGCGCAAGCTGATGCACTGGCTAATATAGCCACAGCTTTAGCGGATCCAAATCAGGACGAAACAACCATCTGTATTGCCCACCGTCGTGCAATTTCACCTTATGTTCAAGTCAGAACAGAGGAAATTAATGAAATTAGTCCCATTCCTGAACCGTATGGTCATACTACAGGATGGATGTCACCTATCAAGGAATACCTTCAAAATGGAACACTTCCACCTGATAGAGCCGAGAAAGAACAAATTCGGCGACGTGTGGTCAATTTTACTCTTTATGATGGTCCAAACCACCTCGAGAGAATTCTCTAAAAACGTGGTTTTGATGGAGTTCTCTTCAGATGTATTGATGGTGAAGAGACAATGGCTGTCATAAAAGAAGTGCATGCAGGAGTCTGTGGTGCCCACCAGTCTGGACATAGATTGTCTGATCAAATTCGAAGGCTTGGATACTTCTGGCCTTCAATGATACAAGATTGTGTTAATTTTACAAAGAAGTGTCATTCATGCCAAGTATATGCCAACTTCATTCATCAACCTCCAGAGTTGCTTCATACAGCTAAATACTCATGGCCATTTTCCACATGGGGAATGGATGTGGTGGGACCTTACCCTTCAGCTACGGCCAAGTAGTTTAAGTACATTCTTACTGCTACTGATTTCTTTTCCAAATGGGCAGAGGCAGTACCTCTCAAAGAAGTCAGTTCTAAATTCATTGTTATCTTCATCAAGTCTAACATCATTACTAGATTTGGTGTCCCTCATACCATATTGACGGGCAACGGCACCAACTTCTATTCTTCTGAGGTAAAGAAATTGTATCAAGAATACAACATTAAGTCCAACCATTCATCTCGATATCATGCAGCGGCTAATGGCCAGATAGAGGCCTTCAACAAGACTCTTTCAAATATACTGCAAAAGATGGTGGATAAAGATAATAGGTCATGGCCTGATAAACTCTTTCATGCTTTATGGGCTTATCGGACTACCACTCGCAATGCAACGCGGTCTACTCCATATTCATTGGTATATGGAACAGAAGCAGTCTTGCCAATTGAAGTTCAATTGCCCTCACTCAGAATAGCCATTTGTGATCAGTTATCAACAGATGAGCAATCCCAAAAGCGGTTGAATGAATTGGAACAGTTAGATGAGAAAAGATTGTGCACTTTACACCACTTGGAAATCTATCAGAATCGGATAGCACGAGCTTTTAACAAAAAAGTTCGTCTTCGTTCATTCATTCAGGGAGAATTGGTATTGGTTCTCAGAGCACCAATGATACCAGGAAAGAAGCCTCCCAAGCTTGAACCAATATGGGAAGGACCTTATTCAATACATAAGGTCTACTCCAATGGAGCATATTCTCTAATCTCAATGGATGGAGAACACATCACGACTCCAACTAATGCAAGATTTCTGAAGAAGTATTTTGTATAAACACAAAATATTGTTCCCAGATCCAAAACAATCACATTAGATCATACTTCTTTCCTACATGACATTAAACTGTTATTATGTCCTATCTACATGACATTAAACTGTACAGAAGATCCTATATTTTGTCCGAGATGACATTAAACTATATTGTGTCCTAGAAACATGACATTAAACTGTGTGGCACTTTCAACGTCCAGCATGACGATAAACTGTAAAAAGTCCCCAGAACCGATATCCTCATATTGGTTCACCTTAGTCCTAGCTACATGACTTTAAACTGTACAGCAATGGTCCAGTATGACTTTAAACTGCAACTTCGTCCCACACAACATTAAACTGTGAAAAAAGTTCCCTAAACCGTCCAGCATGACATTAAACTGCATCATCCCTGGTCCATGTATATGACCATAAACTATTTGCAAATCCCTTATGTCCAGCAAGACATTAAACTGTGACGTCCTAAACTACATGATGCTAAACTGTATAAAAGTCCCTCACGTCCGAAAAGACGTTAAATTATATAATCATCAAAGGTTCAGCATGACATTAAACTGCACCATCCACGGTCTATGCATATGACCTTAAACTATTCACACTTTCGTCCAACATGACATAAATGGTGTTTTATTTTGTCCTTACGGCATGACATTAAACTGCACAGTCCCCCTTTCGTCCAATATGACGTTAAACTATTTTATCCCCATCGTCCTAACTACATGACGCTAAACTGTACAGAAAATCCTTGATAGGTCCTACATGAAATTAAACTGTATTTTGTCCCTGCTACATGACACTAAACTGTGCAGCACCAATAGTCCGAACTGCAAGACTTTAAACTGCTTATTCCCTTTTTTATGTCCTACATGACATTAAACTGTGCATCGTTAAGGTTGTTATTACCTCTTGTTTCTCACACCGAGTATGACTCACGTGAGCTTAGAGCGAACATCAACCATAACATTCCCTTTGGGCCACTAACCATGTGTAAGTCCCAACAATATTTTTTATTAGATAATTGTCCACTAGAACAACTTGACCATTAATTCATTCTTTAATTGAACTACACAGACTTTGATCCTCGCCCTCCAGGCTGGGTATGTAGGAAACCTCCCAGGGTTCAAGCCCAAAAACAATCTCTTCACATCGGTTCACCACCACATCATATGATGTTGATTTGTGAAACAACCCCTGGAATCAATATCTTTACATTGATTCACTTTTGTCCTTGTTATATGACGTTAAACTATACAACACTTTTGTCCGGTACGACAATAAACTACAATATTCATTGATTTCCTCATTTGAGAAGGAACCATTATTGACATTTATTTTTTCAATCATGTTTTATTTCAAAAGACTACATGCATACATGGTAATGCCTAAACTTTTTATCTTATGTTAAACCATCATTGCACTAAAGTCCCCTTTCACCCTTCACATGTACGAACCAACTTTGTACAAAGGGTAGTCCTAGAACTACGTGGACTTGATTCCCATCCTTATGGGATACGTAGGAACATTCGAGTATCCCTCGAATCCAGTCCCAAGTCTTTTGGGACTAACCTCAAATTTCACTTTCAGTCCCTTGGCTGAAAAGTCCTCATGAAAACACACACTGTGTATTCATTATTATGGTCCGAATTCTATGACCCTAAACTAAGATTTCTCATACTTTCGTCCTGCATGACATTAAACTACATTTCAAGAACTACGTATGGCTTGATTCTCATTCTTATGAGATACGTAGTGAAGTCCAAAATTTCAATTCAGGACCCAGCCACAACATGATTATGGTTTTCATTGACCTATGTATCTCTATATAAATTGGACAATACCCATCTTTATGTGTTATAATCCCAACATTAAATATTTTCAGATCTTCATAACCCTTTTTCATGACTTCTAGTCACAAAAATGTCAAACTTCTGAGAATTCTTTTGCCTGACTATGCAGCACGTGCCCATAGGTGGCCTTGCATAAATAGTCCACATAACAGACTTGTCAGCCAAAAGATTCTATTTATTTGACCATGCAGCCAATGCCCATAGGTGGCCCTGCATATTTCAACCCCCTAACGGGTTTTCTGTTAAATAATAGTAACTTCATTCTTGGGAAGAACGCCTTTTTTGTCCTTATTTGTCTTAAACGACAGTATGTAGGGATCCGCAAAAAAATAGCCATCCTTAACATATTTTTCCCATATCCTTTTTCATGATCTGAAAGTATTCAAGTCTATGGTTTATTCTTCTTCCCTACGTTTGGGTCAAACCGTCGTAGGAGTGATGTTCATCCAGTTATTCGATATTCTTGTTCGGAAATATCTTCTCTATATTCAAGTACCTCTTTCCATACAACAAACTCTATACTTTAGAAAATTTGAATCTCCATAAACTTTCACTAGCTTTTAGCACTAGGAAAGTAAATTTCTAAGAGTTCTTTCGCCTGACTATGCAGCACGTGCCCATAGGTGGCCTTGCATAAACAGTCCACATAACAGACTTGTTAGCCGAAAGATACTATTTATTTAACCATGCAGCCAATGCCCATAGGTGGCCCTGCATATTTCAACCCCCTAACGGGTTTTGTTAAATAATAGTAACTTCATTCTTGGAAACTACTTCTTCTAATGCCTTTTAGCTCTTTTTCATATCATTCCTCAGATTCAAATATTCTTAAGCCATAGTTTACATTTTTGCCCTCATACATGAGTATGGTAGTCTGTTTTCAGATGAACTTTCAAGGAATTGTGTCAATTCTAATCCATTTCGGTCAAATCTATTTCGACCTTAAACATTAGTCCCTTTATGTCCGGCATGCATGACTTTAAACTGCCCAAAAAAGACAAAGGAACTCTGAATAAAAGTCAAGTTCCAGCACACTTGCGCGCTGCCCTCTATGCCCTGAAGACTTGCGCTCCCCCTTTTCCTTTGAATGTATTCAATTTCCTCAGAGTCAAATCCTCATTTCTTTCCGGATCCAACTCTGAGGGGGGACTTTTGTTGACGCTCCTTTCGTCACAGAATCTAAAGATCGGAAAAGGGGAATATCTGAGCTCAAAGTGATTCGTCCTTTGAAGAAAAATCAAAAATCCACAAAGGGATGAACAAGGAGAACATTTCCCATAGGTCGCGCAAGTTCCCTCATGGTCGCGCAAGTACACTTGCGCGCCACCTTGTGGTCGTGCAAGTACTTGCGCGCTTCCTAGTGGTCATGCAAGTACACTTGCGCGACGCCTTATGGTCGTGCAAGTGACTTGCGCGACCTAAGTGATAACCGCTCGGTAACCGCCCAGGGCCTTCTTTTGCCTATAAATAGACCATGTGGGCCCCCCATTCAGGAGGATCTTTTTCCAGAAACTCGGATTGAAGCTCCTGACGCCCAAGTCTCTTCTCAAAGCTTCCGGAACACTTCTAAGGTAATTTCTTACCTAGAACGGAAGATTTAAAGAGAAGATGGAAGGCCTAAGTGTTGAAACTTATCAAACACTTGCGTGCCGACTTATTTCCTTCAATATAACTTGCAAGTCCCTTTTCTGGAAGAACCTCAAGAAAATTATAAAGGGTTTTAAAAAGATTCGCTCAAGTATTTCAATGCTGGTTGAGAATCACGCAAGTACACTTTGTGTCGCACAGGTATACCTGCGCGACCATACTTGCGCGCCCACGGAAGACTTGCGCGCCTTGCAAGACTTTCGTGCCCCTATCTTTTTGGGTTCCCATATTGCCCATTTTTACCCCTCTTAAGCCATCACACCTTTCCTTTTCAAGATTCAGTCTTCAAGACACTCTTCAAAGCCATTTATGGCATGATTTCTTGATTTGACTTCCTTATCTGAAAGGAATTCTGTGGAATATCTCTCAAAGTCTAGTGATTTAAATATCTTTATGTCATTAAATATGGAGAGTTCATTCATTCAACCTCATCCTTTAAGATGAGAGAATCCTAACCTGGGTCTCCTTTTCAGGAATAATCCCCAGTTATAAATCCTTTAATCTGGGCATCTTCCTCAGGAGTAAGCCCCAAATTCTTAAAGTTCCCAATCTTGGGCATCCTCCTCAGGAGTAAGACCCAATCAAAACCTTTAATCTGGGCATCTTCCTCAGGAGTAAGACCCAAATTCTTAAAGTTCCCAATCTTGGGCATCTTTTTCAGGAGTAAGCCCCAATCAAAACCTTTAATCTGGGCATCCTCCTCAGGAGTAAGCCCCAATCAAGTCCTCTAATCATGGGCATCTTTCTTAAGAATAATCCCCAACCTCAAATATGGGAATCCTCCTCAGGAGTAAGCCCCAAACCTTAATCCCTAACCTGGGTCTCCTTTTCAGGAATAAGACTCAGTCATAACCTTGGGCTTCCTTTTCAGGAGTAAGCCCCAAGTCCCTTAACCTGGGTCTTCTTTTCAGGAATAAGACTCAGTCATAACCTTGGGATTCCTTTTAAAGAATAAGCCCCAAGTCCCCTAACCTGGGTCTCCTTTTCAGGAATAAGACTCAGTCATAACATTGGGTCTCCTTTTCAGTAAAAAGCCCCAAGTCCCCTTAAATTTCTCTTAACCAGTCATAATTTACCTTTGATTTGGGTTTCCTTTTCAGGAGTAAAACCCAATCATAAGTCCCTTCCTAACTTGGGCATCCTCCTTAGGAGTAAGCCCCAAGATTAGAGTATTAAAATCTCCATGAAGCACATATAACTTTATGGACCCTGTTCATGGATTTTCTCCCTAAAAGTAAATCCTAAACCTTCATCTATCTGGGCAGTCATCCATACATAAGCCCCAAACAAATTCATATGATTGCATCTTTCATGGCACAATTGTCTAAATTTTTCCAATACCTCTTGTTTCTCACACCGAGCATGACTCACGTGAGCTTAGAGTGTAAAAGTAATTATGACATTCATCTTTGAGCCATCAATCATAAACATCATACTCCATTTCTCGAACTACGTGGGTTCTGATTCCTTTTCCAAAACAAAGGATACGTAGGTAGCCCATTTATGGGTTCGATCCCAACTTTGAAATAATCTATGTCCTTCTGAATGATGATAAACTTCAAGTGCCCCACTGAGTGGCTTTAAAACTAGCCTGGTCATCATAAATGACCAAGAGACTTTTATATAAATGTTTTGAAGGATACCATTGACCAAGAATCTCTAAACAGATATAGATGATTCTCTATTGATGAAGAACCTCAAATACATATAAAAGATTCTCTAAATTTCTTTGTATATTTAATCATTGATTGTTAAAACTTAAGGAAAGAACATTTTATACTTGGTAATGTAATAAGGATTCACGAACATAACTTAAATCTATAAAGAGAGTCCCGGAGTAGACAATAATTCCCCTCAAAAAGGTGTGATGAGTCCGACCTCCCATCCTCTCGACCAATGCAAATTCCAAAGCCTCATTAGTCCACAAGTTAATGAGCGCCTGCCTTTGTAAAGTAGGTCCAAACGGATGTGGAATCATTGGATGTTTCTGGTTCTATGAAAAAACCCGTTAGAAACCGATCGGAACGTTTGAATCTCCCGTCCAGGAGGTCATCCCCGGATTCCGTGCGAAACATCAGCATATCATATGGCTCCGGAAAAGCTTCGCGAGCTGAGGGTGCAGTTGTAGGAATTGCAGAGCAAGGGTTTCGTGAGGCCCAGCATTTCACCCTGGCCGGCCCCAGTCTTGGTTTCCAAGAAGGCAGATGGGAGTCTGAGGTTGTGCATGGATTACTGGCGCCAGAACCAGGTGACGGTGACGAAAAAGTATCCACTGCCAAGGATTGATGACCTCTTCTATCTTCTAAGAGGGGCACAATGGTTCTCGAAGGTTGACCATCGACCAGGCTATCAGCAGCTACGAGTACGAGATGAGGATATACCAAAGACGAATTTCAGATGCCTCTATGGTCACAATAAGTACTTGGTAATGGCTTTCATCATGACGAACGCCCCTGAAGAGTTCATGGGACTGATGAACCGGATTTTCTAGCTGTACTTGGACCGGTTCGTAGAGGTCTTAATAGACGACATCCTTTTGTACTCGACATCATAAGAGGATCATGCAAGACACCTACAGATGGTTCTAGATGTACTTAGGGAGCACCAGCTTTATTGGATGCTTTCAAAGTTCCAGTTCTGTATTTATGAGATCCACTTTCTAGAACATGTCATCTCAGCTGATGGAGTATCTATAGACCCATCCAAGGTGGAGGTTGTGTTAGCATTGGAGCCAACTCAGAGGGTAACTGAGGTGTGGAGATTCCTTGGGTTGGTGTGTTATTACCGAAGATTAATTCCTAACTTCTCCTAGATATCAGCACTGATGAAAGCCTTGACCAGGAAGGGGAAACCCTTCGTGTTGACGGAGAAGTTCCAGTAGGCTTTTGAGTAGTTGAGATAGAGTTTGAAGAGTGCCCCAATCTTGAGATTACCAGAGGAAGGTGTCGAGTACATAGATTTCTGCGACGCATCAGGGATCGGGCATGGCTGTGTCCTGATGCAGAGGTAGGAAGTGATTGCTTATGGTTCATTCCATATTAGGCTACATGAGCAGAACTATACGACCCCTGATCTCGAGTTGGCAGCAGTAGTCTTTGCGTTGATGATGTGGCAACACTACCTTATGGGAGAGCGGTTTATCGTCTACTCTAACCAAAAGAGCTCCAAGTACATATTCTCATAGAATTATCTGAATTTGAGGTAGAGTCATTGGCTATAGTTCCTCCAGGATTATGATTTCGAGATCATCTATACTCTTAGGAAGGTGAAAAAAGTGTCATATTCCCTTATAATAAGGTCGAGCTCATAGTTGTTGAGTGAGGCGACAGAGCAGTTGGCCACGTTGCAGTTGTCCTTCGTGGACAAAGAAGATGAAGCCTAACTACAGTCGATGGTTGTTTCCCCTCCACTCTTACAGGGGGTTAGGGAGGCACAGCTAGGAGATGTCGATTGTGTGGGCTTATGTGCTCAGTTATCCACATGACACGCTTCTGATGTATATTCTCATGGAGGGGAGCATGTACTTCTTTTCAGAGGACGCACTATTGTACCGGTGGCGTTGAAGAATGAGGTTCTGAGGGAGTTTCATAAATCCCCCTTGGAGGTATATCCTAGAGTGGAAATGATGCACCAGGATCTCTGACAACAAATCTGGTGGTCAGGCATGAAGAAGGCAGTAGCATAGTTTTTTTCTCGATTCCTTACATACCAGTAGGTGAAGGCTGAGCACCAGGTTTCAGCAGGATTAGCTCACCCCTAGATGTTCCAGAGTGGGTGTGGGAGGGAATATAAATGGACATCGTGATAGGATGACCAAAGTCGTCTGATGGGAATGATTCCATCTTTGTGATCGTTGACCGACTCACCAAGTCAGCCCACTTCCTAGCTATTAGGAAGCAGAGTTCCGTAGAGAGATTGGGGCACTTCTATGTGCAGGAGATACTTCAGCTTCATAGAGTCCCCTCGAAAATAGTCTCGAACTGAGATGATTGTTTCACATCCTGATTGTGGAAGGGATTGAAATAGGATTTTGGGACTCAACTATGCCTAACCACAGTGTTTTATCCCTAGACAGATGGTCAGACGTAGAATACCATTTAGGTTCTTGAGGATATGTTTCGAACCTGTGTCTTGGACTTTGGTTATATTTGGGGGGACCACCTTCCACTGGTGGAGTTTGCGTATAACAGTAGCTACCACTCCACCATTAGTATTTCACCATTAGAGGCCTTGTATGGGTGACCCTGTCGGTCACCACTTTGCGGGACCGACCCCAGAGAGTCAGCACTCAAGGGTCCAGAGTTGGTGCGAGCTACCACCAAGAAGTTTCAGGTCAACCGGGAGTGGATGAAGACTGCACAGAGCCGGCATAATTCTTATGATTAAGGAAGGAGGATACCTCTAGAGTTCGAGGAGGGAGACCGTGTCTTTCTTCGGGTCTCACCGCGACGAGGGTTAAAAAGATTTGGCTGAGGCAGCAAGTTATCCTTGAGGTTCATCAGACATTTCCAAATACTATGCAGAGTGGGTGAGGTGGTTTACCACCTAGCTCTACCACCCCAGTTTCATCGGGTACATGATGTCTTCACATGTCGCATCCAAGGAGGTACGTGCATGACCCATCACACGTCATCGACTAGGTGAGATGAACATCAAGGATGGAGTGACCTTTGCTATGTACCCGGTGGAGATCGAGGATCGGCATGAGATGATCCTTCATGGTCGATCGATTCCCTTGGTGCGCGTCCGGTGGCAGCACAAGAATCTTCAAGAGAGAACGTGGGAGCGGGAGACCGAGATCTGTTCCCAGTACCCACATCTTTTTTAGTATCCTTTGTTTTGGCTTTTTGGGGACGTAAAGCCCCAAGGTGGGGAGAATGTAATGTCTCTAATTTTATGTGTATTATTTTTAAATATTATATGGAATTATTTCAAGACCGTTCACGAAGACGGAACATCATTCCAAGGCCCAGTGAGCCAAGAATGGTGGTTTGAACCTTTTTTAAGTTATGTGAGTCGGTACTTGTGTGCGTTTGTGGCAGTTTTCAAATGGATGCCTAGATAAAAAATATGAGGGTACCATTGCATACGAGGCGACAGCTTTACCTAAGAACGAGCCTATTATCGACTGGTTTGTGTCGAGGGTGAAAATTAATTTTCGGACATTTTAAGTAAAATAAAATAAAATATATTCAAATGTTTATTTTATATCTTTTATGGAAATATCCGCTACAATGCGGCAACGGGGCAGTTGTTTCCTTAATAAATGGCACGTCATAATAACTCATGAATTGAATGTTGGAATCATTAATACCGCAACATATTTTTGAATGAAAAATATTTTTACCTTTTTATTGGGATAATCTAATGTCGATCATTGGGGAAAGATTGAGAGAAATGATGCAGAAAACTCTCAGCAACGAACGATGATGGATCAATGCTGAGAATCACTACGCCAACAAGGTTGGAGGATCTCGACGACGACGGTAGCACGACCCCTTTGTCGGCGATTGATCCCCTCATGAGGTAGGGGTTGCTATTTCATTCCTTTTCCCTATTTTTTGAATTTAAACGAAAAACGTGGATCAACCATGAACAAGTTGATCCATAGATTCGTACGTTCTTGTGGGAGGGTTTTATTGACATGATTATAGTGAATTGATTCCTATTGTTTACTATTGTTGATTCCAACTCTTTTTAAACCTGCTAACGGGCGCAGTTCAATGCCGTGACGAACTATGGTGAAGGTCAGTCCCCCTATTTGTTTTATTGAATATTCCTTCCCCTTTTGTTCTCGTGCGTTCTTCGCGTTCTTCGCGTTTTTCAAGGTGCAGTTAATAATGGATCGTTGCGCGTCTGTTTTACGACGCAACGATCCCAAAATGGAGACCCGAATTGCAACGACCCTACAGAGGTGTGACGGCCATCACGGGCGACAAATCAGATCGGAATCAAAGAGATCTTTATTAGAGCATTCTTCACTTTAGAAGAAAAAAACATGTTTTCGAAGCCAAACAGATGATCGAAAACAACGGAGATGGCTTCAGGACATCGTGGAAAATTTAAATATAGAGTTTCGTGTTGATCGGATAGCTGGATCGATGAGCGGAGCAGCATGAGAGGTGCGCCAGTGAAGAGCGTCGTTTCTAGAAAACTTCCATAATACATGGTGTGTAATTCCGAAGAACACGCCGTGTAGTACTGGCAGCGGCGGCTAGGGTTTCATGGGTCAGAGAGGAATCACACGGCGTGTGACCTTGGTCATAGGGTGTGTGAGAATTTCCTAGAAGCTCGGTGTGTATTTTGGGAAGTACACAGACACGGGTTGGACAATACGGCACCAGGCGACACGGCGTGTACAACATGGCAGTGGCAGCTACGTGGGACTAAGAGTGTATCCAGGGGGTACATGGAAACGGTATGAATTACACGACCGAGAACTTCATCACACGGCCAGGCGAGGCCAGTACTGTGGGTCACCCTGTGTACCGATCACCCGGGTTGGTGTACAAGGGTTGATGACCATGTACGGGCACATGGATAGCGTACACGGAGCCAACCCCAGTCACTCGGACACGGTGTGTACATATTACTACCCACTGTGTACTCAGTTTTCTACATGACCAGTCTTATGACACGGGCCGTTGAATACGGGATGTACCAGGGTTCAGCCAATAAGGCTTGTAACTTTTCTAAACGCCATGTACTTTTTGGAAAATGGAATGGTTCTCTTGTTCACCGTATCTTGGAAATATTTCGTTTGGGTTAGTTCCCCTTCTTCTTGTTCCCCTAAAGGTCAGACATCGTTTCCTTTTTAGAGGAGTATGATCCCTTCAGTAGGACTTTCAGTGATAGAGTCACGGTATCTCCCATGGCCCTTGCAGTTATCCTCATCTGTGTATCATGATCTTTCCCACTCAAAAGTGTGTCTCCCTTAATGAGTGCATCTATCTATCATGATGTCTCCCACTCAGAAGTGTGTCTCTCGTAATGAGTGTAACAACCTCTCATGACATTTCCCGACGAACAGTATTTCTCGGACGAACGTCATCAGAGCTATAAGACTCATAGAGTGTGTTCTCCCAGAATGAGTGCTTCGTGGAATCATTGAACTAAATCCCTATGGGGGTATTCAGTTGTGTGACTTGTCTCTTGACTACGGTTCTTGGTTTTGAGTATATCTAGTCGGTGCTATATGTTCTGTAAACATATACTATCATAGCTGATTGTACCTTTACTTCGTATACTGCAATGTGGTTTTCGAGGTCCTCTACTGAGTATTGTTATAATCACCCCTTCATGGGATTGGACCCCATTTGTTGTGTCTTGTCCAGACGAGAAGCCTTTTGATAGAGTCCAGGGCATACCTGAACAAGACTATGATTTCTGAGTTTCTTACAGGCGAGGCATTCCTATAGCTTTAAGCAGTAGTCCCAACACCTTTTGTGTTTACAGGTTGGACATTGTAGTTTTCAATGTCTTGTTTTTTGAGGCTTGTATTCTGGCCCAGTTTACTTTCAGTACTTTACTTTTAATTGCACTCTTTTGGTTGGGTTTAGTTGTATTCATGCATTTTGTTTCTTAGTGTTCTTACATTTCAGCATTTGTGGGCATCGAGATGTGTGCGTGTGTATCGATACTTAGGCAATGCCTCCAATGTTCGTAATATTCCTACTCGGTGCTAGTCACTATCCCCTGGCCTATTGGAGGCGGGCTTGGGGAGTTGCGGCATGGTCCCCACTGGGATGAGTCTTGAAAATTATTATTACTATATAATTAATTTTATTATTTATAATCAAATGATAAATATATTAATTTATGTAAAAATTAGAACAGTAATAGGAATTTTTAATTTATTAATTTAATGAACATAAATGACACTTTTATATAAATCAGTATTATTCACTACTCTCTCAAAAAACAATCTTTTCATGGAATTCATGAAATTATCCTTAAGATAACGTTAACATGGTGAATTAATAAACTATCTAAATTTATAAAATCTACCTTGTAATAAATTCTAGGAAATTATTATATTTTATTCTCAAAAAAATAATTAAAATTAAATTTGGATGAAAACGTCTTTTTGAAGCATAAATTTACTTTGTAGATGAATGACTAAAAGTTTTTTATGAATTAATAAATATAACTTAGTTATATAAAACCAATATAAATATCATAAATATTGTGTATATTTCTATCCATACTAATAATTTAACAGATAGGTTGTATTTTTCTCATTAAATAATTATATTTTTATTGTATATCACAGTTTTCATAAATCATTGTTTTTTGATTTGTTAAAGGAACCATTATTGTTATTCATCTAAACTGAAGTTTCATGGTGTTATTCAAACTAAATATATTATCAAAAATTAATAAAACTATATATATTTATTTTATATCGACCAACATAATATTTATCTTTTTATATCCTCGGACTATTTCATAAATATTGTTGTCAGTTTTCTAAATGATTTCATGTGTAATAGAATTTTACCCATTAATCAAAGTACTCATTCTTATTATAATGTAACTCTTCGTTAAATATAATCTAATAATAATCAAAATGTTGTCTTTATATTCCAAATTCAACATATATTTTAGTAGATAAAATATGAAATAATTCTTTGGCTATATTATATGTGCACGGTTAGTAACCAACTTTTATCCTTAACATTATTATAATTGACGTGTATTGTAAAGGAAGTGTAATGGTAATGAAACATTCCCAAAAATTCATGTTCATTGGGATGATCATCTGAAATTCATATGAAAATATGAAAATCGAAAAAATGGGATTCGATGAATTTCCCTGGAGGTCTACACCCGGTTATCTTCAAGTCATTATATTTCATGAAATAAATCAAAATGTGGTGTCATTCCATCAGACGAAGAATTGTTTTTTCTTTTAACCAACTAAAATAATGAAATAAATCTATCAAAATCATTAACTAAAGGGAACTAATGACTAAAAAGATACAATAGTTTGGTTTTCATTTGGAATGATTCCTCTAATACCATCAATGGATTCATGGGAGGAATATCTATGTTAAAATTATGTGATGATATATGGGGGGTGGGAAGCAATTTCATGTAAAGGTTGTAGAAAATTAGTTTTTTATAAACGGTTAATTGGGTGATTATGAGACCTGAAAGGGGTTATTGTGCATAACTAACCCTCTATAGTGGTAGGTATTAATGTTACATCTACTTATACCAAGGATATAATACCTTTATAGAGAGGAATAAAATTGTTGAGTGAGAACCTAACCTGGCCTATTGATTTTCATATTCATCCACCTAATCACCACTTAAATAGAAATATTATTAGAATTTTCTGAAGTTTTTTTGTAGATTTTAACATCTCACCTCCCATGAAAGTTATTTACTTCTATTTCAATTTCATGATAATGTTTTTGGGCACCAAAATAATTCTCCATTTTAGATCATGTGGTACGAAACCTATTGGAGTGATTTATACCCATGAATTTCTTGTGTTTGAGATCATACAAGGATTTGATGAAACTATACAATTTTGATATGTTTTTATCATTATTAAATTATATCTTAAATTCGTGTACTTTTCATAGGATATATATATAATAATTCTATATATCCTCTATATTATTGATATCATTTTTGTTTGATCCTCTAAATATACAAGAACAAGTTAAATAATTATATGGAAAATGTTCCTTGTATGTTTTATATATTTAATTTAATCTTTAAAATATTTCAACTTCATATAATAAATTTAAATATCTCCTTGTAGTTGATTGAGATTTTATAATGTGTATTAAATCACAAAACTTATAGGATAAAATATTTCAATTGTATCGCCATTGTCTACAAATTCCTTAGCTTTTGAAATATTCTTTTCTACTTATGATGGTTTTGATTCTTGTGAAAAAGATTCAAATTATGATACTTATTTGGAAGAGTATGTATATTCACTTATATTATGAATCATTCATTATCAATCATAAATTTTGTTGACAATAGGAATTTAAATGATATTCTTATTACCATAGTATTTTACTTATAGCCTAAACACCTCTAGTGTTTTGCTCAATTTATTGATCATTTTGGTACTAAAATAGTATTAACTCATAAAATAATAATCATAGTACATTATATATTCGGTTCCTTAGTTCATACATACTTATTTCCAATAACAGACTAGTTTCTAAACTCATGGAATTTTACCATGGTTAATATATCACATTATAGTGAATTAATTATTTAATTCAAATAGAAAAATTCTATGAGGAATTAAGGACAATCATTTAAAATTTAATAGATTTTATAACCTTTAAAATGAAAGAAGAACACATGTGTCAACATTTTTATTTATCATTTTTGAAATAATATAGAAAAATCTACATCTTCTTAATATCATTTTGAAATGACTCATATATAACTATATTAATTGGTTAAGAACTCATAATAATATTCTTTTAGAACTCATCACGGTCAAATATTAAAATAGAATTTTTATTCCAATTTTATTTCTCATCTAATAGTTATTTCAAATAATATATCAAATCAATAAGGTTTAAAATTGAAATGATAATATTTAAAAACTATTCTAGTGTTGAAATGGATGATATTCTCATCAAATGCATGATCTTCTTTTTCAATAGTAAGTTGTTTAATATTCTTATCCAAAACAACATCATTTCATATGAAAAAATGATATTTCTTTATGATCATCAGTATTTCAAACCCCTTCACAATATATATTATTATTATCAGCCTGATTATTCCCACATTTGACTTATTATTGTTTTTTCAATAGATTTTTCAGTTTTAATCTAGACATAAACATTCCAAATAACGTGGTATTTTTATCATACTATCTTACCCACTATTTAATATAATAGAATAATATTTCCCATAACATGATTATTGGACATGGAGTCCAAAAAAAACTATTTGTACTTTATACTGTACATATACCAATATGATGAAAATTAACTAGATACCTTATTATAAATTGTTCATTGTTCTGTGTGACTTTAATCTAATAATTGAACATAGTTTCTATCATCTCACAAATAGTATAATAGTTCCCCACTATGATGAGAACCTTGAAATTCCATGATGATATTATTTAATCTCATTCTACTCTTTAATAACATCCTATAACATGAAATATATTGCATTTATCATTAGGTGTGAGTACTCTTTTGTATATGAGACTTCATTAAATGATGTTCACACAAGGTATTATCCAAGAAATGAAATAATGGTTATGTACCTATCTATAAGAAAAAACATTCTTATGTATCATTTTCTATTTATGAATAAAATAAATTTTATTTTTCCATATAAATTAATATTATTATAAATTCATGCCATGACTTTAACACGTTTACGTTTTATCACATACAATTATTCCTTATGATCACAGAAATGATGGGAACATTTGGTATGTCTTAAAAGATATGTTATTAGTGAATAATTCAATGATTTAGTTTCCATATAAACCATTATTATAGTTGATCTCACATCTATTTTTTGGAAATGGAATCATAACAAAAAAATCTTGTGGCCCTAGTTTATTGGTGAGTACATGTTAGATAACAAAAGAAATACATATCAATCATATAGTTTTATAACATGGTTGTAAAACCTTCTTGATGAGATATATTGAAAAATTTATTATGTAATAAATAGAGAGTTTGTATTTTTATATTATCACTATGACATCTCTTCATCCTATATTGCTTCCTTTGCCCATTGTTAAAGGGTAATCTTGAACCTTATGTTGGCCCACCCAATTCCACTAAGGAAGATACATATCAGGTCATACACAATGTGTTACCTTTGATATCAATTAAATCTTATTTATATTAGTAATCGGAATATATATTATTCAATATTATGGGAAAAATTATTATTATAGTTTTAATAAATGATCATAAATATATAATTAAATTTTTTTCAAGGTAACTTTTTAATTACATGAATATATAATATTTATTAATCTATTATAATTTTCAGGGAATGGAATAATACATTATTTATTAAATAAATAATATATTTAGATACATGAATATTAAATAAATATTCATTAATAATATTGTGAATAAATTATTTATATATTTGTTTAATTAAAAATATTTATTTAAATATTTATTTAAGACTTCAAAAAATTCAAAGGAGGATGAGGAAACTAGATTCTTTCCAGTGGTGATTACATTTTTACTGGATTGTAAAATAAATATTTATGATTGAACAAGTTAGTGAGCAACATAAAATAAAAAAAATATTATATTTTTCCTTGGAATGAGGATCCATTTATGTGTAATTTTTTATTAAGGGAAAGTGTTCAATAAATTAAATACTTAACCCGAACCATTGGTCTATAAATTGAATAGAATAACAATTGTAGAATGGCTAATCATTGTGCATAACAATATCCCATAATTATACCCCTTATCCTCTCTTATTCATAATGTAACGACACAAACTTTTGGAATAGTATACTAAATTACTCTTAGTGATTTAATAGAAATGTTAATGGTTAATGCAGAAAGAGGAGTCGATGGATTCAACCAGTAGACTCAAACCATATTAAGCCCACTTATCAGAGCTTGTGAAGGAGGTGGCAACTTTGGGCTTCGCTTTGGACCAATCCCAAGCTGAACACCAGCATGTCAAGCATGAATGGGAACGCCTACGGGAGAAGTTCAAGTTAGTAGAGATTACTACTAGGGCAATGTTATCTGAGCCTCCCTCAGATTCTCTCACCATAGCACACCTTACACTTAGGTCATATGATGGTTTTATAAGGGGCAATGTGACGAGAATGTAGCTTCTTTGTGTAATCCTTTGGGATGAATAAATTGAGATTTCTTCCTTTAGTGATGTTTGTGAAATTTCAAATGTCCGGATAATTTTAGGATGTATTTTATTGATAAATTTTGAAAAAAAGAATATTTTAAAATATTTATGTAAACCATAAATAATTAATGATGTGTAATGATTTTCAAAAAATGGTCTTCTGCAAAAGTGTTCAGTAAGGAATTTGGAGTCTAATAAGATCAACTTAATTTTTGATGAATATAAATTATGAATAGTGATTTTATGCTTATGATTAGTAATGTGACCAAATGGATTAGTAATCTCACTTAAAAATATAATATAATTTAGACACCTTGATTAAGTAATGTGATTCAATAAAATGGTTAAATAATGGTTTCATAAATTATTAATCAAGTATTAGTTTTTTCAGGTGAATACTGTTTTTTATTTAAAAATTTAATTAAAAATATTTAGAAAATTATTTTTATAAAATGGAATTTATTTTTGAACACAGATCATTGATATTATGTTATGGGAATTTTTGGGGATTTTTATGAGAAAGATGAATTTTTAGTGAATAGTAAAAATGCAGTTTTAGGGTTTCTGTATGTTAAATGACATCATAACTATGTCATGATGATGTCATGAGATATTTTAAGGGATGGTCGATTAAAGGGGATGAATTATTTTTTGAGGTGTCCTAAGTGGCCAATACCATGGGAAAATACCATAGGAAAGCCCATGGTTTTCCCAAAACCACCAATGAGGTGTTCCTTGGCCATTAATGCCTTGTCCCCTCACTTTCCCTATAAATACCATGCCATCTCTCTCATCCATTCGACTCCAAAACCATACTCAACGAATTTCTAGTCTCCTTACCTCCCAAGGAGTCCTCCCAAGGTGCCCTCAGGCCTCTCAAGGTCCCAACCATTGAGTTTTAAGAGTTACGTTTAAGGTAAGGGATCTGACCTCTCTCTTTCTTTTCAAGTAATCTCTTTTTTGTCATTTCTTTTATGCTCCATGTTCTTATGTTGGAGGATGTCCTTTTATATTCATCTTACTGCCCTTTTTATGTTCATATGATGGTATTCCCCCTCTTTCTCTCATCAATTCGTTTTAAGAAGGTTTAAGTGGCGCTGTTAGGCTGCCGAATTTTTAAGGGATTCTTTCACCCTTCTATTTTTCAAAGTTATACTTTCATGTAAAGTCTTTAAAGTTCATTTTTATTAAGTTGGTGTACGATCTCTATATCTATCATACTGAACTCTTATTTTCATATGATGAGATACCCTATTTGATATTGTCAATTCATTTTTGGTTGAAGCTTAAGTGACGCCGTTAAGCTGTTGGATTTTCATAAGAGAAATCCTATTTTTGTCTTCCTTCCATATTTTTCATTTCAAATGGTATGTCCTTAAAATTTCATTACCATGTTTATATATCCTTAATATTCTATCCCTCTACTATTTTATGGGTCATTTATGAATGTTTGACCCATTTCCCCTCTCTTTTCAATGTTTTCTAAAACCTCGTAACATAGCCATTATGGTGTAGAAATTCCGTCTCAAAATGTCTCTCTCTTTTTCTAAAGTTAATTTATTTTATTAAGTTAATACTCAAAGCTCTCTATTCTATAGGGGTATTCACATATATACCAATTTTTTATATTTTAAATTCTGAGATTTATATACATGAGACCCGCTCTCCCTTTCTGTTGGTTTAATGCAACGTAAAGATCATGTCTTTAAAGAAGTTTTTAAACGTTATGATTATGAAATGAAACCCATTCCTTTTTTGCTATATAGGTTGTTTATGAAATGATTGATGATGATATATGTGGATCACATGATAATAAAGACATTTCAAGGGTTCTCCCTAAATGGATTGAGTAACGACTTAATCTCTAGAGATGCCTATTTTTAATGACGCCTTGGTGAATAACTTGGTAATTTTTAATGACACCTTGGGGATGGACCTTGGTGAAACAGAAATTATTGTCAATATTAAATGTTGTAGCCACATCATCAAGTTATGAAAAACGTTATTTTTATTATGATATGCCTCATGATTTCTTTCTCATGCCTCAAAGTTCTTTTCATGACCTTATTGAAGTATCTCAAGTTCACATGTAAAATGCTTCTATTATTTCCCTTACTCGGCCTTCTGCACACCCTTTCTTTTGATGTATGTCCCCAGGTTATGAGATGCAGTAATGAACCTAGGATGAACTGAAGGATAAGCCTTTCAAGTGTTTAATAAGAATGTTTTATGTTGTTTTCATGTATTATGTTCCTGGTTTCCATGTCACTAAACCTTAAAGATCCTCAGTTTTGTGTAATGTAATGAAAGTTTATGTTATAAAAACATGGGATGCCACAGTTGGTATCGAAGGATGGTTTAGTTATTTGTGGAATTTTGGATATAAAAACTTTAGGAATAACCCTATAGAAAAGTTTAAATATAGGAAAACTTCCCGGTATTTTGGTAAGTATTGAGTAAGTGGTTTATCAAACAAATACATCCCTATCTGGATACGAGTAGGTAAAGGCGGCTCTGGAACAGATGTACATAGGGGTAAACCCCGAAAACACCGCTTTGAGCTAGACTCGAACGGGTACTGGTGCACGATAACGGGCCTTTCTGCACTCTTGGTTATGACACTCCTGGGGGATATGTTTGGTTAATCACAAGATTTTTATCAATCATTATGAAGGAATTATAAAGAAATGTAATTCTCTAAGCATAAAGTCTTAGTTAAAAGATTCATAAATGAAATAAGTTTCTCACTAAGGTTTTATCCTTTTAGAAAATGGGGGGAAATAGGAGGAACCGTTCAGATGGTGACCGCAATGCACCATGTGCTGACGGCCCTCCGATGGAAGCCGAAATGGAAACATTTATGCGAATGATGAACAAACTGACTCTAGTTATGAGTAATAACTTGAATCAAGCTGAGAGGATGATATCGCCGCGAAGGGAACAACACTCTATTGAGTCCTTCATGTGTCAATGGCCACCAACATTCAGTGGATCTACTGAACCACTGGTTTCAGAACAATGGATAAGCTCCATTGAACAGATCCTTTCTGTACTCCTTTGTTTCGAACAAGAAAAAGCCACCCTTGCTGTTTACCGCCTAGAGGGAGAAGCTGATTAGTGGTGGTCACTAGTAAAAAACACGAAGCCTAGAGGAGAGATGGAAGCTATGGAGTGGGAAGAGTTACAGGGAATATTCTTTAATAAGTATTTTCCTCGTTCCACGAGAACGAGAATGGAGAAATAGTTTCTCAAGCTGAAGCAGAAGGAGAACGAATCTATCGGAAGCTATGATATGAACTTCACCCAATATTCACGATATAACTCTATCTTTTTCATGGATCCATGTGGGAAGGTTGATAGATTTTTCGGTGGACTATGACCTCATCTGCGGAAGAATCTATCCAACCGGGACTACGATATCTACGAGGAGATCGTGCGGAGTACAATGAAAGTTGAGCTAGAGTTTGGTAAGACACAGTGGTCTCATAAATAAAATGAAAAGAGGAGATCGTTGGAGCCCAGTTTAGGGAAGACTTTTGATCAGGGAAGATGTGGAAAGAAAATGAAACTTAGCACATGCAATAAATGTGGGAAGAAGCATCCGGGGTACTGCTTGATCGGAAGTGGCAAGTGTTGCAGGTGTGGAAGAGGAGGCCATGTTGCTCAGAATTGTCGTAGTGAGGTGAAGACTCAAATCCCCAACACTGACTATAGAGGAAAGATGGTTCCAGCCCTACCCAAAGTCAAATGCTTCAAGTGTGGGCAGGATGGGCAATTCTCTAATCACTATCCAAATCCGAGGGCAGTGGAGGGAAATCACCATCAACCTCAGCAAAGGCCAGGGGAGCAAGGTCGTTCTTTTGCAATCACAACAACTAAAGTTGAAGTTCCAAACGACGTGGGAGCATGTACTCTTGTTGTCCTCTCAAAACTAGCAAGTAATTTGTTTGATTCTGGTTCTACACATTCCTTTATTTCTCTATGTTTGTAAAGAATATAGAATCAATCCCTGAACTGCTTGAGGTAGAATTTTCAGTCAATACTCCAAGTGGGATTATCCATGCATCAACAGTGTTTAGAGACTCTAGTGTTTACTTCTGTGAGCACAATCTTATCACAAATCTAGTAGTCATTCCCATGTTGGAATTTGACGTTATACTAGGGATGGACTGTCTCTCAAAGTATAATGCTAAGATCAAATTCAGAAGTAAGGAAATCTCAGTAGTCTTGAATGAACGACCTACAATTATCTTACAAGGAGAGATATCCTGAACTGATCCCTATCTAGAAGCACCTCCTATAGCATTATTTATGGAGTTAATCGGTGATGATGAAGAAGGAAAAGGGAGTATACAAATAGAAGATGTTCTGATTGTTTAGGAATACATGGATATATTTCTTGAGGATTTACCTGGACCTCCCCCAGAAAGACATGTAGAGTTCTCCATTGAACTTGTACCTAGTTCTCAACTGATATCAAAGACCCCATATAGAATGGAAAATGCGGAGCGAGAAGAGTTAAAGAAACAACTCCCAGACTTGTTGGAGAAGGGGTTTATCTGGCCGAGTGTGTCTCCTTGGGGAGCACCAGTTCTCTTTGTGAAGAAGTAGGATGGATCAATGCGGATATGCATTGATTATAGAGAACTGAACGAGATCACAGTGAAGAATAGATACACTTTTCCATGAATTGATGATTTATTTGACCAACTTTTGGGGGCTCAATTTTTCTCCAAGATTGACCTTCGATCTGGTTATGATCAACTGAGGGTGAATCATGAAGATATTCCAAAGACTGCCTTTCGATAAATATATGGGCATTATGAGTTTACTATTATGCCCATCGTCTTGACTAATTCTCCTACTATTTTCATGGATTGGATGAATAGAGTATTTAAGGACTACCTTGATAACTTTTTGGTATTTTTTATTGATGATATTTTGATATATTCAAAAATTCATGAGGAGCATGAAGATCATCTGAGGGTTATTTTGAAAACTCTACGGAAGGAGAGGCTCTTTGTAAAGTTCAGCAAGTGTGAGTTTTGGTTACAACAAGTGGCTTTCTTGGGATCATTGTAACCAATGAAGGAATCTCGGTTGACCCTAAAAGGACAATGTTGTGGAGGAGTGGCCTCAACCCACAACAGTAACTGAGATTCGTAGTTTCCTTGGTTTAGCGGGATATTATAGGAGGTTTGTGAAAAAAAATTCACAACTTTCTAATCCGCTAACCAAGTTGACTCGAAAAGGGGTTAAGTTCATCTGGACAAAGGAATGAGAGAAAAGTTTCCAAGAGCTAGAGAAGAGATTGGTTACTGCACCTGTGTTAACACTACCCTCTATCGGAGAAGGATTCGTTATTTTTAGCGATGCATCTCTGAAAGGGATTGGGTGCGTCCTCATGAAAAATAACAAGGTAATTGCTTATGAATCTCGACACTTGAATATTCTTGAGCAGAAATATCCTATGCATGATCTAGAGCTTGCGGCGGTTGTTTTTTCTCTAAAGATTTAGAGGCATTCTCTTTATGGGGAGAAATTTGATATATACACCGACCACCAAAGTTTAAAGTATATTTTCACACAAAAAGAATTGAACATGAGACAAAGGAGATGGTTGGAGCTTATTAATGACTATGATTGTTCAATTCATTATCACCCTGGAAGGGAAAACAAAGTCACAGATGTGTTAATCAGGAAAGATCATGTTGTTCTGGCAACAATGAGGATCCTAGGAGATCCCTTGATTAAAGATCTAGTAAAACTAGACATGGGAATTGTACGGGAAGGGACATCATCAACCTTATCCCAAATGATTTCTCAACCTTCATTAATAGAGAAGATCAAGAAGGCTCAAAAAGAAGATCCTTTGCTGCAGGAGAAGTTTGAGGCTGTAAAGGATGGTAAGTTCCCTGATTTCAATATTGATCAAGAAGGTGTATTGAAATTTCATACAAGACTATGTGTTCTATCTATTCTGGAGATAAAGAAAGAACTGATGGATGAAGCTCATTGTGCTACTTTCTCTATACATCTAGGAAGCACTAAAATGTATAGAGACCTTTGTGATCATTATTGGTGGGATAACATGAAGAGGGAGATTGCTGATTACACTACAAGGTGCCTGGTGTGTCAACATGTAAAGGCAGAATAACAAATTCCTAAGGGGGTATTACAACCGCTACCCATACTAGTATGGAAGTGGGATAATATCACTATGGACTTTGTAACTGGTCTCTCGAAAACATCCAAAGGAAACGATGTGATATGGGTTATTGTGGACCGTCTCACCATGACCACCCATTTTATCTCTATTTGGGAAGATTTCTATCTAGATCAACTTGCCAAGATATACGTAAAGGAAGTGGTAAGGCTGCATGGGGTACCACTATCCATTGTTTCTGATCGTGTTCCAAGATTCACATTAAATTCTGGAGAAGTCTTCAACATGCTCTGAATACTGAATTGAATTTTAGTACAGCCTATCATCCTCAAACTGATGGCCAATCTGAAAGGACTATTCAGACACTCGAAGACATTCTGAGATTATGCTCAATGGAATTTAAAGGTGGATGGGATCAACGCCTCCCATTAGTTGAGTTCTCCTATAACAACGGATTCCATTCGAGTATTCAGATGGCACCCTATGAAGCTCTGTATGGAAAGCGATGTAGAACCCCTAATTGTTGGGATGAAACTGGTGAGAGAAAGCTTCTTGGGCCTGATCTTGTGCAGGAGATGACAGAACAGGTTCCTTCCATCCAACAACACATAAAGGCTACTCAGAGTCGGCAGAAGAGATATGCTGACAACCGTCGAAGGGACTTGGATTTTGGTGTTGGAGACAAATTATTCCTTCTAATTTCTCAAAGTAAGAGAGTCATGCAGTTTGGGAAGAAAGGGAAGCTCCGCCCTAAGTACATCGGTCCCTATGGAATCCTTGATCGCATAGGAGCAGTGGCCTATCGTCTAGCACTTCCACCGAACCAAGCTCAAGTTCACGATGTCTTCCATGTATCTCTCTTGAGGAATTACATACCCGACCCTTCGCATGTACTGAACCCAGAGGTGGTACAACTGGAACATGACCACTCTTATGAGGAGTAGCCAGTGGAGATCTTAGACTGTAGAGACAAGGTTTTACGAAACAAGACTACCCACCTTGTGAAAGTGTTGTGGAGGAATCATAAATATGAAGAAGAGACTTGGGAGCTTGAGGAAACAATGAAGCAAAAGTAACCTCAACTTTTCGACTAGGCCTCAAGTATAATATTTTGCGGACGAAATTTCTTAAGGGGTGAAGAATGTAACGACCCAAACCTTTTGAATAGTATACTAACTTACTCTTAGTGATTTAATAGAGATTTTAATGGTTAATGCAGAAAGAGGAGTTGATGGCTTCATCCAGTAGACTTGAACCTTATGAAGCATACATATCAGAGCTGGGGAAGGAGGTGGCATCTTTAGGCTTCGCTTTGGACCAATCCCAAGCCAAACTCCAGCGTGTCAAGCTTGAACAGAAACGCATGCGGGAGAAGTTCAAGTTATTAGAGATTACTACAAGGGAAATGTTATCTGAGCCTCCCTCAGATTCTCTCACCATAGAACACCTTACACTGAGGTCATATGCTGGTGTTATAAGGGGCTATGTGACGAGACCGTAACATCTTTGTGTAATCCTTTGGGATGAATAAATTGAGATTTCTTCCTTTAGTGATGTTTGTGAAATTTCAAATGTCCAGATAATTTTAGGATGTATTTTATTGATGAATATTGAAAAAGGATATTTTAAAATATTTCTGTAAACCTTAAATAATTAATGATGTGTAATGATTTTCAAAAAATGGTCTTTTGAAAAATTGTTCATTAAGGAATTTGGAGTCTAATAAGATCAACTTAATTTTTGATGAATAGTAAATTAGGAATACTGATTTTATGCTTAGGGTTAGTAATGTGACCCATTGGATTAGTAATCTCACTTAAATAAAGTTTTAATATAATTTAGACACCTTTCTTAAGTAATGTGATTCAAATAAAATGGTTAAATAACTATTTCATAAATTATTAATGAAGTGTTAGTTTTTTCAGGTGAATAGTGTTTTTTATTTAAAAATTTAATTAAAAATATGTAGAAAATTATTTTTATTAAATGAAAATTATTTTTGAACTCAGAGAATTGATATTATGTTGTGGTAATTGTTTTGGGATTTTTCTAAGAAAGATGAATTTTCAGTGAATAATAAAAATGTAGTTTTAGGGTTTCAGTATGTTAAATGACATCATAACTGTGTCATGATGATTTCATGAGATATTTTATGGGATGGTAGACTAAAGGGTGTTAAATATTGTGTGAGGTGTCCCAAGTGTCCCATACCATGGGAAAATATCATGGGCAAGACCATGGTTTTTCTAAAACCACCAATGAGGTGTCCCTTGGCCATTAATTCCTTGTCCCCTCAATTTCCCTATAAATACCAAGCCATACTCTCATCCATTCTACTCCAAAACCATCCTCAATGAAGTTAGGGTCTCCTTACCTCCCAATGAGTCCTCCCAAGGTGCCCTCAAGCCTCTCAATCTCCCAACCATTGAGTTTTAAGAGTTACATTTAAGGTAAGGGATCCGACCTCTCTCTTTCTTTTCAAGTAATCTCTTTTATGTCATTTCTTTTATGCTCCATGTTCTTATGTGGGAGTATGTTCTTTTATATTCATCATACTGCCCTTTATATTTTCATATGATGTTATACCCCCTCTTTCTCTCATCAATTCTTTTTAAGATGGTTTAAGTGGCGTCGTTAGGCTGCCGAATTTTTAAGGGATTCTTTCACCCTTCTCTTTTTCAAAGTTATACTTTCATGTCAAATCTTTCAAGTTACTTTTTATTATTTTGGGGTATTGTATCTATATCTATAATACTGAAATCTTCTATTCATATTATGAGATACCATATTTGAGCATGTCAATTCATTTTTGGTTGAAGCTTAAGTGACGCCGTTAAGCTGCGGGATTTTCATAAGAGAAATCTAATTTTTGTCTTCCTTCCATATTTTTCATTTAAAATTGTATGTCTTTCAAATTTATTTACCATGTTCATATATCCTTCATATTCTATCCCTATACTGTTTTATGGGTCATTTATGAATGTTTTACCCATGTCCCCTTTCTTTTTAATGTTTTCTAAAAACTCGTAACATAGCCGTTATGCAGTAGAATTTCCGTCTCAAAATGTCTCTCTGTTTTTCTAAAGTTATTTTATGTTATTAAGTGAATACTCAAATATCTCTATTATATAGGGGTATTCACATATATACCATGTTTTTATATTTTAAATTCTTAGATTTATGTACATGAGACCCTCTCTCCCTTTCCTTTGGTTTAATGTGACGTAAAGATAATGTCTTTAAAGCAGTTTTTAAACGTTATGATTATGAAATGAAACCCATTCATTTTTTTCTATATGGGTTGTTTATGAAATGATTGATGATGATATATGTGGCTCAAATTATAATAAATACATTTCAAGGGTGTGCCCTGATAGCGCTCCAATGCATTGGGTAAAGACTTTATCTCAAGATATGACTATTTTTAACGACGCCTTGGTGAATAACCTTGGTAATTTTTAATGACACCTTGGGGATGAACCTTGGTGAAACCGAAATGATTGTAAATATTAAATGTTGTAGCCACATCTTCAAGTTATTAAAAACGTTATTTCCATTATGATATGCCTCATGATTTCTTTCTCATTCCTCAAAGTTCTTTTCATGACCTTATTGAAGTATCTCAAGTTCACATGTAAAATGCTTCTCTTGTTTCCCTTACTAGGCCTTCTGCTCACCCTTTCTTTTGATGTATGTAACTAGGTTATGAGATGCAGTAATGAACCTAGGATGAACTTAAGTAGAAGACTTTCAAGTGTTTAAGAAGAATGTTTTATGTTGTTTTCATGTATTATATTCCTAGTTTCCAAGACACTAAACCTTAAAGATCCCTAGTTTTGTGTAATGTAATGGAAGTTTATGTTATAAAAAGGTGGGATTCCACACATAAGACGTAGAAGAATAATTAAAATTATTGTAATCTATAATGAACATCAAGTGGTCATGTTCGATAATATAAGATTGTCAATTGACTGCATAAGGACCCAATTGTTCATGGATGTTATTTAAAGATCAATAGACCACATGTGGATCACTAGTAAATGGGATCTTATTTTGTTCCCATATGTAAACTGTTTATATGTTGATTGGGTTTAACTGATCAAAACAATCAATTATAAAGATATCAGGACCACGATAATATTTTTAATAATGTTTTAAGTTAAGTATAAATAAATATTATAATATTCCCTCTATTTTTGATGTAATATAATTTTTCATCATTATAAAGAAAATTATTTTACATCCATCAGATTCACATAATATATATTTTGAATGATCCTTTGAATTAGATAAAAATCAAGTAATATATAGGCCTAATCAGAAACTCCACAACATTTATAACTGATAAATATTAAGTTATGTGTTAGGTTAAATTTATGGATATTTATTTTTTTCTATCATTTTACACTTTAATGTTATTTTTCATTTCATACAATTCATTCATTAATTCGATCATTGATATCTCTTTCTCGTCCCGTCATTTATAACTCATATAATCTTGATCTTATAAAATATTGATATGGAAAATAATAATAACTCATTCGTAGTTTCCAAGGAGCCGAATTGGAATACCAAATATTACACAAAGTGTAATCGGTGCACACATTGTGTGTCCTTTTCCATTACACCGGGATGTAGCAAGAATTAAGTCACCATATCCTATAATGAAAAACACATGGTGCAATAAATATTCTATGAGTTGAAAAAACTAGAATGACTCATGGAATGTGGGAAAATTGACCATATAATTATGTTATACTCCTTTTATTTTATGGGTTTTCATGATAATGAATTCGTAGTCAAATATGATTTGAGTAATAATTATATGACATGTAGGGACTGTAAACCTTTTAACAAGGAGGTTACATGGCATATAACAGTAGCACATAATGTGTACCCCATAGATGTCCATTTAGTAATGCATACCATAACCAAATGAATGTATCAAAAACATATGATAATAAATTAATGATGAATGTAACTAGATGTTTTTTGAGTGACCCAAACATTTTATGTAGAAAATTTAATTTTATCTTATGAATCCTATAAACCACAACATCAAGAGTTCCATGATTCATTTATTGACTCAAACACACAATGTCAGAAGATCAATATATATATATATATATATATATATATATATATATATTAAATTATTTATTAATTTGTATCTAAATTTATGATCTACACACTCTGTAAAAGAACAATACAATTACTACTCCTTGCTTATTAAATGAATAATATGCAATGTTAACTAACATGGTATCTATGTGTCAATTATTTAATTATAATCCCCATATAATTACACAAAAAACAAATCCTATATTCTTCATGAGTAGATTTTATACAATATCAATACATATTGTGTAGTTTAGATATGTACTAAAATATTCTCTTACATATATAACAATTGTCCCTATTTTATAAAATACTTAATAAAAACAATTAATTACATTTTTATTAAATCATAGTGGATGGGTGTCTCCCTGAAATATTGGATGGAGATTAAAATTAATTGAATTAATTGATTAATAAAATAATTAATTGAATTGATTCACACATTATTTATAAAATTAAATTAATGAATCAAAATGAATGATATCAACTTAAATTAATTATCTATTCATTTAAATAGTGCATGATCATTTTCTTATAACAACATGTGTTTATGTGTCCTTTTTAATCATAATCATTTCATTTTATATTTTCATTTATTTTATTAATATATGTCGAGTGACGATGATTCATCCCTCCCTCCTCATCATATAAGGAATTTTTTTCTACATTTCAATTCATGTAAAAACCTGTTCTGATTCCCTTCATCTATGTGTGAATAAAAAATTGTATAGATATATATCTTGGTAACAGGATGTTCATTGAGATGCAAGTGAAGAAAAAACAAACCAAGGAAATACATAGTGTGTATCTGTAATTCTACAAACTCAACCACTTACAAGATCAAGGTGTTTTCCCATAGGGTTAATGGATTTCGTATTGTCTACTACATAAAAAGGCCTCTACTTAAAAATAATGTTCATTCTATGATTTATTTATTTTCTTTATATTTAATGGATCAATTATTTTATAGATTATAGATCAATATCACAAAATTAAATGAATTAATATTAAAATAATGTATTAAAATAAAAGGATTATGCATAAATATTTCATCACTACAAGGATACTCACTTCTGTGAAATCCACATAATATAAACATGACTTGTTGAATATAAAATAAGAAATTTTTTTCAAAATAATGAAAATCCATTAATTTAATATTAATTTATTATGTGTTCCATTATTTGAGTTATGATGTACCCATAGTTTAATTGTCAGTTCATTAATTTTTCAGGGAACATCTAATTATTGATAAACATAAACAAAAATTATGGTATGAAATAACGAAAAAATTATGTTATTTAATGACCCTTTTATGTTCAATATAATTTTTAGAGACGTGTTTTGAGGAGATATAAAAAATATTTCATGATTGGGGAGTCCACTTGATGGAAAAAGGATATGGAAGCCCATATATAGAATGATTTCCAACCTAAAAACATCTCATATATTTCAACGTCATTGTCTGAATTTTTAGTGGGGATATATGGATCATTTAATCTACAATTATGGAAATAATTGGACACTATGAGTTTAATGGTGAGTTTCCTTAAGACATGATAAAAATGACGGATAAATATATAATTATTATATCTGACATAATTTATAATGAAGTAAAGTACTAATAATACTCGCGTTGATTGTTATATAATAATGAAACACTTTTCAAGCACATTATCCCTTCAATCAATTATTTAGAAAGTCCATCTTTTAAATGGAAGTAACCTCTATGAATGGTTCACATGCTTACTATTTATGATACAACATGAACTGAATTATTACATGCTAGAATCCTCATTCCATGATCGACATCATAAGGATCAAAGTGATGAAGAGTTTGATATATATGAATATCACCAAAATGATGAACTATATGTTTAGTTTTTAATGTTTCTATACTTGTCTAGTGAATTAATGAAGTCAAATAAGATCATATTGTCTATATAATTCTACAACATCTATGTGATCACTATCACAAGAAATATAGATAATAATAGTCTGAGATATATTTTGTGATCTATATGTGAAAACAACTAAACTATAAACATGTAGGACCACACGTGGTAATATAATTGGTTATATTGAGTTACAAATGTTCTAGGGTTTAAGCTTCCTAAATAACTGCACATTGATCTCATCTATTCATAACTCACACATATTCTATATAGTTTTATAATAAATTTCAACTTGAAAAATATAGAGAAGTCCAATCCATATCTTGTAACTCTACATCAATATGTTGATAAAGATATAAATCATTTAAATCATTCTATTATTATAGTAAATATAAATGAAATGCTAATCTAACATCATAATGATGGAATACAAGTCAAAATATTCTTCACAATTATATTATTAGATAGGGAGGAACAATGCGATATTAAGGGGGATATATGTTTTATGCTTATCATGGTGTATGTAAGGCCATTGGAAGAAACACTAAACCCAAATAAATGTAAGGGGATGATTCTGGTGAATTTATTATTGAGTTAAATTTATCATTTTCTACAAATCCAACATTAGATATAGTAGGTGTTGTAGAAATATCTATCTAAATAACTGTATATTTTAGATTATAAAATATTTACCATGGTGACTTGGATATATAAGTTTCCAATAGAGCCAAACATTCTGATGTGGTTATTAAATATTACCATGTAATGTTTCCGACTGGAGTGAGATTTTTTGGAATGTTTGTTATTATGTGTCATCAGTTTAAAGAAAAAATTATTTCTATGTCCATACTTGGTATGATGTATTTATTTTCAAATTAAAAATTTATCATAACTTCAATTATATGGAATGAAATTTTTTTGTTATTATATATTTATATAATGGTATTTTCATGATTGTTTACACAATCCATATAATTTAAATTGATGAAAAATATAGTTCACATGAATTATACCACACCCAACAACGAAATTAGTATCTATATCATGTAAACGTAACGAATTTTACTTGATTACAATAAGATGGATATTTCAATTAATTTTAACTAAAACCATATTGTGTATATCATTAATTATTGTGATGAATAATGTCCAAATCTCTATTAAGTGGAAAATGATAAAGGGAAACTTATTTATTTTTATTTTGATCATACTCTTGTGGGTGGCCCATTTCTAGGAGAATCTTGGTGTGGGTATTCATACATTATTACTTTTACTAATTATTTTAATAGATATGGATTTATATATATAATGAGGTTTAAGTATGATTCCATTGATATATTTGATGAATATGATAATGAAGTGGATAACTATCTCAGTAAAAGGACTAATAAAAATGCTCATATCTTGGTGGATAATATCATAAGATAGACCCCATTGATTATTTTATATGTTCTGGGATATTTTGAAGACTCACTCCATAAAAACCAATATGTAATGTTGTATGTGAATGATGTAACAACACCCCATTAGACATTGTATGATTAATGATGAGTCATGAAAGTATTCCATTTTCCCTTTTGTAATATGAAATATAGGCAACATCACATACAATAAAAAAAGTGAACCCTAAAAGTACAAATATTATTTTATAAGAATATTGTAATGGAATGATACCCTTATTTTCTAACATATTATATTAAATATATGAAAAAATTGTTACGCCTATTTCTGGTGAAAATATTTTACCCTAACAAACCTTAATCTGAGAAAACTGAAGGATGTTTTTTTGTGGCCAAAACATTACATATACAAAAATTGGATAATTTTAGAATATTATTCAATACAAAAAAAGAAAATCCATACTAGAATTATATGTTTTTAGTGTTGCTGAATCTTGGGAACATAAGAAACCAATACATAAAAGATTTAAATCATCTCCAATTATGTTATTAAAAATTATAACCCTTATTTATAATATCATACTTAAATCATTTCTTTATATACTAGAGAATAAAGAAACATAATAATGGGAGAGTTGAGATTCTAATAAAGGGTAAAAATGAGATATCAATCGATGACCATATATACGAATATATTAAGAATATGTAGAAGATTATATAATCCTATCTAATAGTAATCTTCCATAATAGGTCTAATATTATTAATAATGAATCATGAAATATGTTTTTTTCATTTAAAGTGAAATAATATATAAAAGCGTGGAATTATAAATAATTAATCATCGTGTATGATAACATATCATTTGATTAATAAAAAAATTCATCATAAGTATAAGAATATAAAATAATTTCATTAGTCAATCTCACATTAAAATATATCATAGTGGGTTGGGTTAATTTCTCATTCCATCATATCCTTAGTTATGGTATACACGCAATACTATCATTACGTAAAAAGAACCCTATGGAACTAGAGTCACTCTTTATTATTGTACTTATTATCTCTTAAGATATACATAAATACACAATGAGTTTCAGGGTTATATAATGTTTTTCCCACCCATAACATAATGAGAAGCATATATATATGTTGGATAAGATCATAAAACATCCACCATATCTTCATTTCATATCTTATTGAAAGGAAATGGGTTCCATAAACATCTCATTGTCACAATCATAAAATATATAGTGAAATAATAAAGATATAATATTTAGATAATATTTATAATAATGAATATTTTAAATTATATGATATTATGAAAGTTAAATAATTCATTCAAAATATTATACAAAATTTCATGAGGAAAATAATATTTTTATTTTGAAATATCTTATTTAATATGTAGTTAATTCAAAAATATTATGTAAAAATGATATTTCAAAATAACAAAGGAAACAAGAAAATTAATAACCAAATCATTGAATTAAAATTATAATGTGATATTTATTTCATGTTTTGTACATTAAAACAATATTTCCTTTCACGTTTTTAGTAATGCATTAAAAGGTATCCCGTTATTTTTTTTAAAGGAATATTTTAAAAAAAAAATTAAATTTAAAAATGTTAAGAAATAAATTTTAAAATTAATAGGATATTTTTAAAAATAATCATGAAAACATTTTAAATATAATATGATAAAGGAATAAAAATATTCTTTATTGAATAATAACACATTGTCTGTTTTCATTAACAACATTCTTTTAGACTCATGATTAATTAAAGAGTTGAAAATGTAAGGAAAATATTTAAAAAAAATAAATAACTAATGTAAATAAAAAGATGCATGATTTTATAGAGAAATATTAAATAACTTCATTCTAATAAATTTAATCATAAACAATTCCATTAAAAACGATAATGTAACATAAAACCAAAACCAGTTTGGTACATTTTGAATTATATCCCCAAATAAATAAATATCATAAAATGATACACAAATGTATTATAAAAAAATAGATAAATAACACATTCTTTTAAATGGGTATTATATACACCACATGAAATTAACATTTTAGGAATATGGAAACTGACTTCTAAAAACAAAAGTGACATGATAAATCCTTACCTCAATTTTGAAATGCTTCGTTAGTGATCTAACATCTTATCTAAAAAAACCTTATTTAATTTTATATCTGAAACATTTAAATACTTATAATATCATATATGATTCACTTATAATGTTTCAACACCCATTTATTGATAATTCACAATTAAAATTTTCATTTCTAGGTATTAATTATTTTGTTTCTCATGAAATATTATGTTCGGTAGTTCTTGTCCTCATACAATTATCATAATTTCATATTATATATAATTTCAAAAATGATATAAATATCATATATATTCATTAAAAAAATATTTAGATTCCCCTATAAAAGTCAGTTTCAGACAAATGTATTACATCATTTTTTGTAGATGATTGTCCATACGTACGTACAATTTTTTTTTCATCCTCTGACTAAAATTCAGATGTAAATTCAATTTCTATAATTTGATATATTTCATTTTAAAATGAACTCACAAAACATGATAAAACAAAATGTTTCTATAAAAATGAATTTTTGTTTATACAAAATTTTCGATTCCAAATTTAATAATAATGCAGCTTTAAATGAGATTAATAGGATTATTTTAAATAAAAATAAAAAGATTATTTTTGTAAAAAAATTTAAAAATAAATTTTTAATATGAAAATTCTTCAACAAAAAGGACTATAATCAATAAAACTTTCATTTTTCACTATTCTCAAAAAATTTAGTGATTTCAACAAAAAATGAAATTTTACATTCAGATAATATTGATATATTGATTGAAAAATGGTATATTTTATAAAATAAAATTTATAAAAGTGGTATAAATTAATTATAATATCCACATAGAAAATCAATATAAACCACTATTTGGAGATAACATATTTTTGGAGTTGAACATTATATTACTTAAAATTGGTTACTCATTTATTTTTATTAATCAATACATATTTATTATATATTTTTTTCAAAATTTTTATTATGTCATTATTAATATTCTTATATATAAATTATAAAACAAGTTTATAATGGTCACATTTAAATAATCATAACTCAAATATTAATGTAATGTACGATATGAAATACTTAAATGTTTATATCTGTAGAAATTAATATAAAATAATAATTTTTCATATCATATACCCCATAAAATGAAAATCTTTGATGAAGTTATGTAACTCCAAAAAAATTGTGGTTATAATTGTTTCATTACTTCATTGGGTTACGTATAGGTTCATTGAATTTCTGATGTATCCAATGAACATCAACTAGGTGAATTGCCTTTATCTAAATAACATTATCTCTATGATCTAAGATTTATTATGGTTGTTCTTGAGGGTATAGATAAGGATTCATTTTTGAGTCTTTAATTTTTTCTACATTTCAAGGATTAGGTATACACTTACACAAGAGATATATTAAAAAAACAGTGAACTTGTGAGAGGTTCAGTGGAATCCCCAAGTGATTACCAACCATCACTAATAGATTAATAATAAAAAATGGGGGAAATATATATGGTTAAACATTATCTTATCTCAAAATATCATAATCATGTTTCAGGGATAAATATATGGTAATATCATCTCTCCACCATTGAGTTCCATATTTCACTAACAATTATAAGTATAACATTAATAGAAACTCTAAGATACCTTACTATCCAGATTAATGGAACTAAATATCTCTACAAAATCCATAGGTGGATTAGGTGAAAATATTTTTTGGTCCCTTAATTCACCTTATTACATTTTAGTTATTCACTTCCTACTATATAGGGATTTATATGGTGGTATATGAAGTCTTAAGTGAAAGATATTTCTTAATAAAAACAACAAAATGATGGTATTGAACAAAATGAAATTTTAAAACTAGATAACATGATCTCAATATATCCTATAGGTATAGAATAGTTCTATATGGATAAAAATAAAAGTTATTGTTATAAAAATTATAAAAACATAACACTATATATATATCATGTTGAAGATTTAACCAAAACATCACAGTAAACCACAGATCTCAATCAGGTAAAATATAATGTAGTTCGACATGAAACTACACCACATCATTAATGTGTATTATGGAAAGATAAAAGGCTGAAAATAATATATGTTGTAAAAAGTTTGTAAATATTATAATGTGATAAACTATTTCCAAAATTGAATTATGTACATTATATAGTTTGGGAGTCTGAGGATGGAATATAGGGTGATATTCTTCCCTTTTAATTTCTACATGTGTAATTGTTAAAACATCACCTTATACATATATCTCTAATCCTTAACATATTTAAATACCTGAAACTAATATTTGTACCCAACAATATCTCTATTCATTTTATCCCACCAAAAATACTCTTTCATATCTCCATAAAACATTATACTTTTACAATTAATAGTAAATTATGATCTATGAGTTTCATTCAGTTTCCAATACTCTAATTTTTGTATTGATGAGACATATACATGGTTAGTAAATCTTATTATTCCATTAAAATAATTGTTGGAATAATAGACATTTCCTGTAATCAAAATTATCAATACATATTCATTATATTCCTATTTAAAATTCACCTGGATAGATGGTTAAATAATCATTTTATAAAGATAAAATTCCTACCATTCCCTCACGATTTCAAGATCTACTCCTTCAAAACGATTAAATATTAGATTTTATGGGATACTAATCATATATTATTTAGCACAAGCCTTTTGATTTTGAGTATCAAACACAGCATTCACCATCCTATGGGGATAATTTATTTATTATTCATAATATTTAATCAAATCCAACCATTTTCTACGGTGAATTTTCAGAAATTTGTGGGTGAATATATGAATTAATTTTTTTAATAATCAGTATATATTTCAATCCATTCATTTTAGTGATAATTCCACAACACATTTAATTAAAAAAAACAATATTTTACTCCAAATCATTATTTGGGTAATTTGATTCATGAAACTCCAATTTGTGTTACAAATAATCTATCACCTTATCCTTCGGGACGAGGAGGAATCCCAGTCCCTTATTTGAGATATCACTATACATAAAAAATGTTCTCTACTCCACGGTAGTGTGAGCACTGGTGAAATAAAAACCCATTATTTTTCATATCTTGTATTTTAATCACATTCGTATGTGAAAATAAACACGACACCATTTTGAGATACAGTAATAACTTTATTTCTACAGACTCTTCATGGTTTTAGTTCAATGGAATTTTTTGTGTGGATTTTTCAAATACATAAAACATTTTTTAACCCATACATGTAGAAATGGTCATTCTTAATGGTAAGTAAAACTCTACACTTACATAGGAATGTCTTTACAAGTTACTTAAGGTTAAATGGACAATTCTATAAGGGTTGGTCAGTGTTCAGTCAATACATAATGGTAATCCACACAATTTATAAGGGTAGTTAGTGATTCCATGGTATATGTAAGGGTTATCCTGAAAACCTACATCTCTCACAAAGTTGTACATGTGTTTCATATATGTAGAATGATAACATTATACACATTATATGGATAAATTATGGCATATGTAATGGTAGCCTTGAGTTCTCAAATCATGTATCAGGGTACTTTAGGAACTACATAAGGGTAAAAAAGGTTATGTATGGGAAACATGAATATGTGTAGGGGAACTAGTGAACATCAAAGTCTCATGTAATGCTATGCATGGAAAGGATAGTTTCTATATGGGTAAAAACATATTACTCTTATATAGTACAATTTTTGGAGAGAAATAAATAAAAGAAATCATTCTAATTTCTTCTTCCTTAGCATAACCATGTAACTTTACTTGAATGCTTTAACATCAAAAAATTTATTTGAGTTGATTATTTGAAGCCTTAATGATTGGAGAATAATATTTAGGAATATTTAATGAACCCAATAAATATTTGACTAATATAAATATTATATTGTTAAAAACTATATATTACTATAACCCAATATATGGTTGTCCTCTCAAACTATTATAGACCCTTTATCATTTTTTTTCGATATCCTATTATGATTAAATAATGTAAATATTATTTTTTATGAAGTGATAATTTTTCATTGAACGAACCAGGTTCCCCATATGGTTTCCATGGATGACAAAAACCAATCACTCTTATATATTCTTGAGATCAATTATTTTACCAGGGTTAAATTCTAGTTTTAAAATTTATGTTCGAAGGGAAAGATAATATTTCATATAAAGTTAATATAACAATGATAAAAATAGTAAATAACGTGTAATAACTTGGAATTGTGATTATAAGAATAACAAATAATTATCATTATTTCATATATTATTCTAGGGGGATAATATTATCCCATAAAGATTTATAATTTTTATTTTACGAAGAAATGGTCATTTTATCCCTTAACTCAATTTGATAATTTTTAAAATATCTAGGAGAGAGTAATTTGGTATCTCTTATGAAATATTTTTTTTAAATAATGGAATCAGTTCTACGAATCCTCAGTGATGAAATGGAATTGACTGATATAATGGTATCTTTTGATGAAGGATTTTTTAATATACCTTGTCATTTTAATTGATAACTATTGGGTAATTTTTTCATATTTGTTTTATGAATAACTAACAATTATTATGTAATTAATGATCCCTATGTATTATATAATTTATGGAACGTGCTTAAAAATTGAAAATGATAAAAGGGCCATAATAGAACCTACGTAATGTCTTATTCCCTAGAAATTGATGGAAAATTATTGACCAGTTTTACAATACATATTAATTTTGATTGATATTTGATCAAATGGTGTGTGTGTGTGGCCAGTAGATCCCATTTCTGATGTTTGGACACCTTGGGATATTTTTTTTACTTCTTGATATCTATATCTAATAGGAATATGATTTATGTTTTACAAAATTTATTGTTTTTATTACTATAGGTGATATTATATGCTCTATTTATATGTACAAATATGTTTCCTTGATGTGATACCTTGTTTTCATATCATGTTTACCTTGCTTGATAGTTATTAGAGGTGGAACTACACATAGCCTCATGGTATTTCTTATTGAAAATAATTGTTTTTACTTTTTATTATATCAATTTTTTTTGTGTTGCATAGAAAATGGAACCATTCTTAAAGAAATATTTTTACTAGGTTGTTCATCCTCAGTTAGATAGCCCATTGGATGGGAAGTGAGATGGCATGAAAAGGGTTACAAATTATGATTACCTGGATGATACCAGTATTTCAACCTATGGACTTGGGTCATAAGGAATTTAAATTATATAATACTCATATTAGACAATTAGGGCCACATTATTCTTATTTTAAGGATGTGAATAAATGAATAGTTAATAGATACTGATATGGGATCTTATGGACTTGGTATATAGGTGGTTTAATATATAGCTGATTAGGGATTGAATAGGTGTGGCATGCAGTGATTCTAATAACAAACATCATTAATGTGAGTCATTTATTAAGCTTGATAATAACCACTATCATGGTGGGGAATGTGGTGTTCATAAAAATACCAACCTTCAGAGTGGGGTATCTTGTGTTTCCTTTAAGGAATAACATGGATTCATTAATTAAAATTCATAGGGTGTTTATCGATTAGGGGTTCTTGTGATAGGTCTTATGATTTGTGGTGAGAGAATTTAGTATCCAATTTATATATATAATTTCATTGTGTTGAAGCCAGTATGGTTATGTGTCGGTGGTGTCATCGTATGTGCATGACTAATCAATATGTAATTGTATATTTCATGTGTTCAGTAGGTGAAAATATTCTATATATATATATTATTAATCTATTTCATTTATTACATTATACTAAACTTATAACATTTGTGCACACTCCATATTGAATGTTTGTTACTAGACTGTGTTGGTGGGGTAATACTAAGTTGTACTCATAGTAATCTCATATGGACATGGAACATGGGTACCCGAGTATCCCTCCCATGTTGTATGTATAGGTGGGGATAATCCTTTTTTAATTATATAATGTAATATATTACTATGTTTCTAGATACTAGGACGATATGTTTCATAGATTAGGATATGATCCTCTTGTACTTTTTTATTTTTTTATTTTTATATGCTATTGGAATGCTAGGATATCAGTTCCTTTTACATAGGATTTCCTATGTTTTTTTACATACAATCATATAACTGGTATACCATTTCTTTTTTCTTACAGTGATTTAATTCCATTTATATGTTGTGTAATATATTTTTATTGGGTACACTGATTGATTTTATTGTGTTTTCATAGGTTTACATGAGACCCTCATTTTTAGTTGGAAACCTATAGCGTACATGAAGGTATACCTATGATCATGTGTTATTTTTCTCAGACCCAGTAATTGGGTTCGATAGGTTACTAAATATTATCTTAGCTCAAGATGTCTTCTTCCCTAATTTTTGGATTTATATGATAGGGTATATAAGAATTTGTTGGATCTTATGGTGAAAATCAAATTGGTTTGTCACAAACACTATTTCTGAAGGAATTCTTGGTTATTGGAGAATATGATTGACTTTATTGGTTTTCACTATTATGATATATTCTTACCTCATGTGATTCAAAATTTTATTGAGTTTGTGATTTAATATGTAAATGACTAATGTCTATATCAAAAAAAGGGTCTCAGGCATCATATTATATATGTATGTCTCTCATGAAAAATATGTTCCTTGTGTGTGATTGTGTTGATGATGAAGACCTCGTCTATTTAGGTTTAAATGACATATATTGTGTTTCACATACATGATATTTAAAACATTATTTCTCTAAAACATACATGAATTGGTACTTATAATAAAAAATTATATGAGACTATAATGTGGAGTATAATGGTAATAATGATGATAATAGAGATGATGATTACAATAGTGATGAATATATAGTATCTCTAGGAAATGGTGGTGAAATGAACTTATTTGGTAATTTATATGAATTAATATGCTTAGTAAAGAACCTAATTTGAGTGGTCTATGGATAGGCTTGATTTTATAAGCTTCCTACTATATTTGATGCATCTTTTCTCATATAGAACATAGTGTCAACCTCTTTACCTTTCTAGGAATATGTGACTCTTGAGAAGTTTTTTCTATGAGTTAAGTCATCATATAATGTCTTGGAGATGTTCCAAGATGATTTTTAATGAGAGAAAAAAACCAATGTGATAAATTTTGTATGTTTTTTGAAATAATTTTTGGCATTTAAAAGTGACTTTGGTAACTATTCATCCAATGCCTAATTTTACATGAATGTATCATGGGAAAAGGATAATTCTTGTGATATAGTAATAAAGGATAGTTCAATAGGGTTGGTTTAAATTGAAGGAAATACATTTGTTCATATAAGTAACCTTTAGAAGTATTAATGTAAGGTAATGATAATTTTTATGAAATCGTTGAGTGTAGAGAAATTATAGTGTTATTAATTTTGATACATGGTTGGGGTCATGAGAACATGGATTCATTTTTCATCGAGGGAAGGATATAGTTTAAATGGAATATTAGTTTGAAATGAAACTCTCATTTGATATTGAGTAAATATCTAAGAATGTTAGTCCATGAAGAGTTGAGTATAGGTGGATTCTCTACATAATGAGATAACACTCATGAGGTGGGTGGTATGTGGTGAAACCCATTAGTTGTGAGTTTACATTATAATGATGAGTGATTTAAGTTATTGGTTTTTGGAATCTAGTTCTTTATTATGAGCAGAAAACTATTAATGCTTCTTGATTCTGGATCTATATTTCATGACTCGGTATTAAAAAAACATAGTTGGATCAATTAGTGATTTTTCTAATCTTAAATTAGCAATCTATGATGTATTAAAGTATCTAGAAGGTTGTGTGATCATTATTTACCAAGAACATAAATATTCCTTTGGATGTTTTAGTGAGGTCATCAAGGGGTGAGAAAGAGTACCTAGGAATCCTAGGTTATCATTGAGTACTTTTTATGGTAGATTTACTTCTTAGTTTTGTGACATGATTATGGATGGTTGGATCATTGATGTTGGTTAAGAGCCTTATATATTATGGGAATCATTATGGTGTTTTTGGATGTGTTGTTCTTTATATTTTAATATCAAATATAGGATAATTTACTATGGACTGTGAACAAAGTCCCTTATTTGGGTTGAATCAATTTGATGGGGTTGATTCTTTCCAATGGTTTGAAAATTTTAGTGATTCTTCTAGTGGTTGGGAGACCTATGTAATTTCATTAGTTATTTTCAGTGTTTAGGAATATTACCATTGGAGGAAGATGAATAAAAATGTTCCAATTTATTCATTAATTAGAAGCATAATATTGTGCCTCAAAAATGTATCAATATCAATATATCAGTTATATATGATGTTTTGAAAATGATTATTGATGATACTTATAATAGATGATATGTCATTAATGTAGTATAATTATAACACCCTAATGTGTATAAAACCTTCTTGGTTTTAATTCAAATTTTTTTTGTGTGGAAGTTGAGAATCATTAAACATTTTTTACCCTTATGCCTTGACATGGGACTACATAAAGGTGAGTAAAAATCAACCATTAAACATTGATATTTTTATGTGTTATGTAATGATATTCAGTCATTGTGTAAGGGTAGGTTGGTTTTCATGTGATGTGTAAAGGTATTCCACATGGTCTGCAATGGTATATGGAGCATCCATGAACTATGTAAGGGGAATCATTACAACCAAATGATTTTGTAAGGGTAACAACAATATAAATAAGGGTAGAATATAAATCATATAAACCACATAGGGTTACATACTGGATTGTATAAATATGTCTTTTGGTATTCAATGGTTGTGAAAGGGAACATAAGGCACTACGTAATGGTAAGAAATGCTACACAAGGGGAACATTAAATTATTTAAGGGTACCAATGTATTTCAAATAACAACAAAAGGGTAGTCTATATAAGGGAGGTATGTGTATGTTTAAGACGATGTTACCCATTCACAACACCATTTTCAGGAAAAAAAGTAATAAAAACATTATTTTTTATTCCGTCTTTTACATCTCAATACTATAAATGGTTTTCAATATTTTAAAAGCCTAAAAATTATATAAATTGATTCTTTGAATTCATAATGTCTTTAAAACTAAAATTTATGATGATTTAAATTTTTTACATTTATGATCAGTGTATTAGTTAAGGTAAATATCTAATTTAATATTTGGGTGTTTTTACTATGATCGAGAAAAGATGCACTTGTGAAATGGAACCTCACTCTCCAGGTCCTCTCTCGGGCTCTCGTTCGGCTCTCCATCTTCCTCCGACTAGGGTTTCTCCCCAACTGCGTTCTTTCACTCCACTTTTCCCGGTTCTCTCCTCTCTCGTTTTGGTTCTCTTTGGTCTCTCGAGGTTCTCTCCACCCCCTATTTTGCCTCCACTGGCTCCATGAAGGCCTTCTCTGGCCGCCTTACATCGCTCTGGCCTCAAGCTCCACCACTCCTCTCCAGGTCGGATGTAGAGCGATGGGCACACCGAGGCTTTGGGTTAGTTGTTTGGCGGGTGGGGAACTCTTGGCATCACAATCTTCTTCATTTAGGGTTTCAGGCCCTAGTTTATTTTTTGGGTTTCATCCCCTTGATGTTGTTATTTTCGGTGCAATCCTGGTCTATTTTTAGGGTTTCAGTCTAGTTTCACCCCTATCCAATCTTCATCCTGTTTTTGGGTCTTTTTTTATGTTCTTTGGGTTGCATCCTCTAGTTATCTTTTTTTCGGCATGGTGTTGGTGTTTCTCTGTGGTTGTTGGTGGAGCCAGCTAGAAGTTTGCGGTTGTGGGATCCTTGGGCATATCACTGGTTTTTGGTCGGTTCATGGGCGTGATGGTGGGTTCCGGTGGCGGGCGTCGCCGGCGTTTTGTTGGCTTAGTGATAAGGCATTTAATGCTTCAGGGTGTTATGCATGTGGTTTCTTCTCGACAGCAATGATGACTTCTCATCAGAGATACGGCATTTCTAGTGGTGTTCTACGGTGATGACTACAGTGTTTTCTATGATGACAGGGTTCTGCAATGGTTCAGCGATCTGATGGCTTTAGTGTTGGTGTGTGCGTCTCGAGGTGATGGTGACAGTGGCATGATGTGGTCTGCTGATTTTTTACTATAAAATTTGAATTGGTTCTATTGGTGGTGGCTTTTTAGACCCAATATGGTTTTTTCTCTTAGAATTTTTTGAACTTGTTTCATATGGTTGGGTTTTTATTTTGAAATTTGAACTCTGTAACGGGTGTTTTGTGAGGTTGTGTTTAGATGTTGGAGGTTCTGTAGGTTCCCAATTACCCTAAAAGTGGATTTTTAATAAAATTAAAAAATGGATTGTGGATGGATTACTATGATCGAGTACGTTGTTAGCATCTAAATTTTACTTGATCCCTTTCTATTTCCATTGTTTATATCTGATTGATCCTAGTAAGTTTAAAATATCATCGTACAAGACATAATAATTTGTTTTTGAATGTACTAGGTCCTTATACTGGTTTCCAAGGGTGTCCAAACTCTCTATTTATTCTCAATTCATTAGAGAATAAATTTTATAATGGATAAATTCATGTAAATAATATATATATATTAATTTAAATGATAATTTTTTTTATGATTTATGGAGTAAAATTATATAAAATAAATTAATGGTAATAACACAAAAATACAAGTAAAACAATAAAGAATAATTATCATTATTTCCTCAAATTATTATTATTCTATTAAGATGAAACTGTTATCACATAGCATGAAATGTTTTGAATATTTTTTGATTATCTAGAGGATAAATTTTTTTATAATAAGTGATGATATTATTCTTTATGAATTAAATAATGGAGCAATTTCTATGAATCATTGGTGAATGAACTGAACTGATTAAGACATGGCTATTTTGTGGTGGTGATTCTTTGATGAACATTAATGTTAATATTGACATTGTTTATATAGGTGTTAAATGAATTTAACCCTATAATTTTATAATGTTTATAGAAATGATATAAATATTTTACACTTTGAGTGAATAATGAATTATTTATTTTATGTTTTCAGTAAATAATAATTAATAAATATTTAATGATCATTCGTTCTAAATTAATTTAATGATCTTTCTGAATAATGTGATATGGTGACAAGACCAACATTGGACCTTTTACTTTTTCATGGTTCCTGGTTTCTGAAAGCATAGGATCAACTAGTTGTATAGAAATTGATACTTATTTGATTATTTACCACAGTGTGTGTGTGTGGGTGTGGGTGTGTGTGTTTGTGGTCATTTGAGACCTTGTTTTATTTTTGGACACTATGGGGTGTGTTGTTGAAATTATTAAGACCTAGATCCAATAATACCTTATTTGATGTTTAATCCCATTTATATATTTTATGGGTATTTATTTCATGCCATGATCTATTTTTATGTACACCATTATTTCGTTGATGTGGTATCTATTTATCATAACATGTTAACCTTTCATTATAGTGATCAATGGTGGGAGTATGTCTCGCCTAATGAGATTTTTTCATGATATACAAAGTTTTTCTTTTCTTTGAAATTAATTTATTATTATTTTTCATAGCCTATGGGACCATTATTATGGTAATAGGGTAACCATGTTGTTCATCTTGGGTTACAAGGATCCTTTTAGGGGGTGTGATGATTTGGTGAGGGCTACATAATGTGAATGGATAACCAATATTGGTACAATAACCTATAGATTTTAGACTTTTTTGTTTAAAATATAGCTATCGACAGATCAACAAGGTGGGAATGGATTTATATTTAGCTGGATGTGAATAAGGAACATGCTAGATGATACTGGTATTGGATCCTATTGACTTGGGTTGTATGCTGGTTCAAAGATAGTTGACTGGGGATTGCAAGGTTGTTGATGTGTTGTTTCCAATATTATCCACAGTTGGAGTGGGTCAGGTTTTTTTCATGATAATGAAAACCATCAGGTTAGGGAATACAGTGTTACTGATAGTGACCACCATCGAGGTAGGGATTTAAATTTTTTCATTTAATGGAAGAAATGGATACATAAAATAATTGGCATAGGGTTTGGAATGAAATTGGGTTCATGTGAAATGTCTCATGATGTGTGGTGAAATCTTTTATTACACTCTTTACTTCCATAGTGTCATTCATCCAAATAAGGTATGGTTGGGGGATCATTGTATCTTGTTATGTGCATAAATGCTTGTTATATGGTAGTGTATTTATTTTATTTACATGGTGATATTATGATATGTTGCAATGTTATGTATTTATTATTTACTTGAAGATTATTTATGAAATGGACATACAATTCATATTACTAGTGGGGTACTAGAACACATTTTTGAACTTATTTGGTTTTAATGTCATCATGGTCAGGATACCACGACACATGGGTAATCAGGAAAAACTCACTTACTGTAGGTATGGGTTTGTTCGGTGGATATATTGATAATATAATGATATAGAGCGCTATGAATATAGAGAAAAAAATTATATGTGGATTGGAATTAGAGTAGAGCCACTTTTACATTATTATTTTCTTCTTTGAATATTTGATCAGACTAGTGGGATATCAGTTATGTGTACTCAAGATTGAGTCTGTTGATTCCACATAGGTTCATACTGTTGGTAACCTATTTATTTTTTACATACTCTTATTGTATAATGTTAATATATTGGGTTACTTTTGTTATTTATTACTACGATTGAGGGTATAGTCAACACATGGGTTCACCCGAGACAATCCAAACTTATTTGGTAGCCTGTATAACATGGGATGATGTACCTCAGGTTATGTGGGAATCTGGCCTATATGTGACGATTCAGTTCAGGATGTTATAGTTAACTTGGTTAGTGGATTATATAGACATGAGAAATTATCTAAAAAACATCGATAATATCCATCTAATCTACGAAAAATATGGATCACATTTATAGTGGTTGGTATAGGAAAACGTCCAATAATTTTTTTATTTTATGGATCAACCAATATATGTTTTCATGAGATTATATGACACAATAAATAAATATTCATTATCAAAACTTCATACATGATAAATTTTGACTAAAATCTCTACTTCATTACGGTCTTAGTATAATCCTCAAGTGATTGCCATGATCTTATTTTCTATTAGAATATATATGAAGATCATCTATAATCACCATCGCAAATTAATGAATGTAATCAATAAATACATTAATCATAAAATCCATGAAGATATTCGGAGAATTCATAAAACTAAATAGCATCAATATAAATTCATATCGACTACATATCCTATGGAAACATGACTTGAGTTTTTATCACTTTTAACCATAAATTAATAGAGTCCAGATAGAAACACAATCTTGAAAAATATTGAGAACTTCATAACATATTAAACAAACCATCAATATAGGTAATATGATACCTTTTCATTATTATGGCCTTGTTTAGTTCTTGATAATCAATATAGAGTCACATCAATCTATATTTCATCTTAAATGGTAAAAATGTTCACCCCATAGTATTTCACATTGTCATATTAATATCATATTAATATTATCTAGGAGTTGCTTCTTAAAATAATTCAAATCAATTGCGTCGATTATATATGTTGACATTGAAATAATTTTTTCACCATGTAGGATTTCTATTGAAAATTCGAAATTACTGATTTTTTTAATACTATGAAACTCTTATAGAAATAAATTAAAACAAATCATTTACAATGGGCATTTATTTGATATTGAGTTTCTCTACAACCATCTAAGATAAGCACCATTTTTATAGGAATGAATACACATATAATAGATATAATTTCCATCGGATGTTCATATTTATCCTCTCACTAATATATGATCATAGGTAGGCTCTAAATATCATATATAGATTCCATACATTGGAAATTGATATAGAATTTACTTAATGAATTCCAATGCATTCCAAAATAACATTAACTTCAAATAAAGAAATAATAATTTGATATTTTGGAAGCACATTCCCAAAAACATCAACTCAAAAGTAATCAAAGACATGAGATTTGATCAATATAGAATTAATTGTTTTCACAAAAAATTCAACATCTAATCATTTAGGATATGAATGTCTAGACCTAGAGACATTTTTTGATATAAATTAATTCATATGACTGTGCTCAAATGAGATACCTCAATATTTGAGAGTTTCTATAACCACCTCAACTTCATCTTCATATTTTAATTCCACTACTAAAAACATAATGGATTGAGTGAACTTCAAACATCATTGTGAGAAATCATATAATCATAAGAAATCATTTATAGGATGTCTAAAAAATGAAATTATTTTATAAATCTAAAAACCAAAATATATAATCTATGCTATACATTGTCATTATATATTCAAATCCTTCATAATTGTTTAATAATATAAGGTGAATTATCCCAAAAATATCCAATGAGAGTGTATATCCAGATGCTTATTCTTTGGTCCCCTCATCATTCCCTTGTGATGATTATGTTAATACATAGTCCAACACATTGGGAGTTATTACCCCTAGGGGTATATTTTACACTACCAAGTCCAATTTCTAGTATCCATAAATTGTTGAATTTTAATGAAAAACCACACTCATTCCTTTATCATAATATTGGATTTTCTCCCATACATGGGATTATCCTAAGGGTTCTTAATAAATTTTTCCTAGACTAGTTTCCAGTGATAACCAAACCCTTATTTGATACAAAATATGTAAACCCAAAAATTACACACATAAATATTTAATCGTTTTAGATGATCATTCAATAAAACAAAATTGATCCATTTCATATATATATATATATATATATAGTTTTATTGGATTTGGAAGACATGATATGTAAAATATTTTTACATCAAATATTTACACAATCTCCATCTAAGAGTTTCACAACTACCACCATTTGTAAACACATCATACCTAAAAACATTCATTATATATTGGGGAAAATGAATTATAATAAATTTTATATCATCATATAAGTATGGTTAAACATAACAGATATCAATCAATGATTTAATGAATGAATAATATAAGAATAATGGTAAGAGAACATGATTTTAACATACAATAATCACACAGAATAAGATAAATATCTCTAATTATGAATCGTAGTATAAGGTTTTTTAAATAAAAATAAAAAATTCTTAAGAGAATGAAGTCATCCATAATCAATCACGATATATGACAACAAATCATAAGTATAACCCATAAGTTTGTGGAATTAACTTATGTATAAAAATTAATTTCCTTAGTCATGTATCACATCAATGTAAATCATAGTGGATACGATTGACTCCTTATTCCATAATTTCTTAATAAATGGTTCACTCCAAAGCTTATCATTTTGGATAGAGCCTCTTACTAAATTAGGTTTATCCCCATTGAAAGACTTTTAATCTCATGATATATATAATTACAGAATTCATTAGATGGATTAATAAATATTGGACCAATCATCAAATAACAAAATACAAATAAATGTGTTCCATAAAATCATAAAAAAATCATCATATCACTATTTAATTAAAGTATTGAAGTATGATATTTTGATACTCAATTACAGTAGGGGATAATTATATGTTTAAAAACACATATTTTTTATCCTTATGTTTTTTTAAGAATTCTAAACAAATAACATTCACAACACCCAATACAATCATTAAAAAAAATATTCGAAAGGCCCATTGTTTGAATACAAAGATATTATTAAGAAAGAACCAAACATGTATAAATTTTTAATATTCTACCTTAAAGTGTATATAATCATATATCCGTGTTACAACAACTGAGAAATTGTAATAGAGTGACACTTTCTATTTATAACAAAATATATTGGAAATAAAAGAACATTAAAATAATAAAAATATTTTGACCCAATGAGTAGAGAATATAAAACAAATTGATAAATGTACCATGATTTAGAGATTCAAGAAATTCTGTCTTACCCACACCATGTAAATACCTATTTATGAAGATCAATATTTTTCTTCGTATCCCTACAAGACCTCGATCTATAAGGTGACTGGAAAATTTTTCTTCGTTTAACTTGCAATACTTTGATTAGATAGGTAATAAAAACATTATTCATCCTGGAATCGGTATCCCTCGATCAAAATCCGCAACAATAAGAATCATAATAAGCAGAAAAAACCGTTCTTATGATCTTAAGTTTATTGAAGAAGCTATTCACAACATTATTTCTATAGTGCTTTTGCACGAAGCATATTGTTTGCAATCCTCTCGAATTTCTAAAAAAATTATAAGCTCATCCAAATTATTGGGAAATTATAAAAGAGATCTCAAATAATCAAACATTCCTCCAAAGATCATATTTATCAAAAAATTATGGAGGGACTTAGAAATGTGGAATTCATAATGATCATACTGTAACCGAATCAACAACACTATTTAGAAACATTATGTAGGATGTAACATTAGATTTTAAATAATATATAATAATATTAATTTAAGAATCATTACATGAATGAAATAATGTAACATTAATAAAGATAAAAAAATTATCCTTAAGGGAAAATAAGATGCAAGGAAATGTGAGAATTACGTGAAAAATATTGAGAATCCTAATTTAATAAAATTTAGAATTAGATTCTAATAAAAATGGTTATTCAGATTTTAAAAACATGTACTGGAATCACAGTTGATTGAGAATCAATATCTAAGGAACACAGTGAATCTGAATTTATAAAGAGATTCAGTTACAATTTTCTTTGTGTTTTTCAATCTAAGAAATGCAGAGTTTTGGAATATTAGAAAGAACGATGATCCAAGAATTTTGAGGGATTCAGAATTGATGAAATGTGGTGTTTTATAATATAAAAAACACATCAAATCCAATGTTATATGAAATTCAGAATCCAATAAATTCGGTGATTCATAATTTATGAAACAATTGGGATCAATTTTTTTGAAAATTTATATTCTATGAAATTCTGTGATTCAAAATCTAATAAATTGTGATTCAAAATTGAAAATATGAGTGATTCATAATTTAAGAAATTGTGTGATTTGGATTCTAAAAAATAGAAAATCTGATGAAAAAGTGTAAGAAAACAAGTATTATAGTGTCTAGTTGGTCATAATGGGAACTACGATTTACTTAGATGGAAAGAAACAGAATATTCATGTATGAGTATAAGTACGACATTCATAAATTATTTTAAAGAAATAAATTATCATTAAGGGAAATTGTATTGTGATTTCCAAAACATAACAGAGTGAAAAAGTTATAAGGAACCTTTTGATTAACAATATCCCCTTTTTTTGAAAGCACATACAATGTTTATTCAAAAAATAGTATTTATTCATAAATACATTATATTATAACCTGATAGAAATACTTATCTCCACATTATTTTATGACTTACTATGAATACAACTAACTCTCCCTTAGATTATGAAATCCCCCTAAGTATCATATTCTTTTCATTGTAAAATTTTCATCTTATTAAGGAAACAACTCCACATTTTCTTAGGATATATTATTTATGTAATAGCAACCTTACTGAGACATTATCTTCATTAGATTTATATACTATTTATAACTTATTATACCATCTCCCACATTGTGATTTTAAAAACAATGGATGAAATTATAGGGTACCTGAATAAGATAAGAAACAGATAGTTTGAAACCATGAATAAAATCATATTAAAAAGGATTTTATACAAAAAAATATTGGATTACATAAATAATTATTCCTTTATGGGAAAATGTTTATTGACTAGGGATTTGAAAATATTTAACTCCTTATAGTCATCTTGGAATTTTTCCTGATAAACATATTTCACTGAAAACTTCTTCACCTAATTTCCAATATTTTGTTGTTGGATTTGAATAGTCTCTTATTGAGACTAAACATTCCTTCCTGAAATATTATTATCTCCATAAACTCATCTTTTCCTTAATTTAAAATTGTTATCACATGACCAATGAAGTTCATATTTGTGTTTAGGTCATTATCTTCTTGCATCTGGATTCCTTGTTCCTCCATCAACATTTCAAAAATTATTCTTGAAAGAATATTTCATTAGGATTTTTATTCTTTGAAGGACACAATTAATGTCTCGAACATGTTATAAAATATATTATGGTCACTATTAAACTTCTTGGACCACATTGTTAATTAATTACAAGACTTTCTATAATAAATGTAATTCATTGCAATAGATGTGAATTCATCTTCCAGATTTATTAACTTTTCAATCAAACGGTTGAGAATTATGACTTTTGACTCATTAATTCCAGAATAAGTCAGCATCTTGACTCGATGTTAGGTAAGTAATGAATGGAGTTGAAAAAATTATTTATGAACTACATGACAATGTATTGTCCTATGGAGGAAGAATAAATTTTTGATATTGAAACATTCTTCTTAGATGTACTAACATAAATTTATTTTTACTTCTCTTTGTTATAGTATGAATTTTCTGTCTACTGATATTGGTTCCTTTGTTCAAGGATTTGAAAAATATTTTTATCATCATCATAATCATCATCATCATATTTACTACTAAAACTATTACCATTAACATCAAAATCCATATAACCAAAATCATCTTCATATGGAATTATATTTAATTCGGTGAGAACAAAATTTTCTTATTAGTAAATATATTTCTGAACTGATTCGAGCATAGAATATGAGGCTTGGGAAGATCTTATAGATAGATTATCTGACTAACATTTCTTTCGAGATTCTTCGATCTATCAAATCTCATGTTCACTTTATGTCTGTTCGCATTCCACTTATTCTTTTTCATCTTCTTATTCTTCTTATTGTCTTTCTTCTTTATAGGATTTTTCATAAATAGATACAGATGAACCTTAAACAACTTCTTTTCACTTTGCTTAATTTTTTACATCTATTTAAATTTGTTGAGAAGGTTGAGGATGTTCTCTTACTTGGAGAAACAATTCCAGAACATGAATATGTTCTAAATCTCTTTACCTATCATTCAACAAATATTGAATTAGTTTTTCTTTAGAAATGTTCTTTTTATGATTCTTATCTTTAGCTGGATTATCATGTTCATCAACCACCTGATCTTCCAAATCCATAGCTTCATCCATATCTAAACCAGAAACTAGTTCTCCTTCATCCATTTTCTCATTGAGTTTTCTCCATTAGATAATAATTCATGATAGTATGTAATTTTTTTCATGTAAATTATATGTTCAGATGCATGAGGTGGTTCCAGTTTCTATTTTTTTGTTCAAATATTGTACATTCTCCAATTTGGCCTTCCTTTCAAACAAAATCAACAAATTCATTCATCTTATTTCTGAAATCATATTTAAATATGTTCATTGTGTCATAAGTTAACAAAATAATCTTAAACATCATAGGATTTCACTTGCATTGAATATTATAGAATTCTAAAAACATCACCATAAACATTGAAAACATTTATAGAAACACAATGAATTGTGACTTTATAGACACATCATTCAGTTTGATGATTATATGAATAATAATCATGACAATGTCAATATTCCTTATATTAACTAGAATTTCCATTATACTGATTTTTATGATTATCCTTATATCCATTCCATGGTATCAAAAATCCATGTAAACATAAATAGATTGTCATGTGGTTAGATAAGAGATTTGAAATATTGGGGGACTTAAATCCATATTGGCCTAGGGATTCAATTTCCTTGACTCTGAAAAAATATACTTCAAAATCGAGAATCTTATGGGAAGGGAAATATGCTTCTCCAACATAAGGTATTTTAAGAATGTTAGAAGCTTTCTTAAAATTCATTGAATAAGACATCCCATAAGACATGAGTTGAGCATGGTCCTTGCCACTATTGATAAAGAATTCATAAGTAAGATAAAATTTGATTACCAAGTCTTCATATGCCAGATCATTCTCAACATACTCATTTGTAATGAATTCATTTTCCCATTCTCACAAAATGATGATATTCTTTATGATGGAGTCACACATAAAGAATAAAATATGATCAACTAGCCTTTCTCTGAAGATTAACTGATATTTAAGCTCAATTTATGCTTGCAATAAGGATTGGGAAGATATCTTCAGAGAAATGTGGATCTTTATATAAAATTAAGGAAATACGATAGTAGGATTCTATGTTTTGTAGATATTTAGTGAGAAATCCATGGAGTTCAATGTGGGACACAAGGGGGGTGTCTCCCCTTTTATATTGGCGCCACAGTGATGATTTTATTCCAATATTGATCCAATGGTTGGTATTAAAAGAATCTGATCTGATGGTTTAAGTTTTTCCAATAAAAATTTATATGTTTCTAACTTTTTAGGTTTTTTGGAAATAAAATAGATTTATGGAAATAAGAATCTATTGAGCTTTTTTAAAAAATATTTGAAATAGAAATAAAATTAAGTGTATGATAAAACAATATGTAAGAAAATTTATCTTTCACTGTTTTCATATTATTTTTAAGTATTAGATAAGATTCTTCTTAAAAATATTATATTCTAAGAGTTTTTGTTCGAGTTCACAATCATTATTGGGTTCCAAAAACATTATTATGATCCAAGAACTTTATAAGGATAAAAAAATATATTTGTTTCCAAAAACATTATTAGGTTCTGAAAAATATTTTCTGTTCTAAAAATATTACTAGGATATGAAAGAATTGTTAGGTTCTGAAGTGTTATTAGGCTTCAAAAACATTATTAGGTAACAAAAAAATTATTAGGTTCAAATATATTATATGGCTACAAAAAAAATTCCGAATATAATTAACCCCCTCTAAAATACAACATATTATTATTATGAGATAACTTTAATAAAAATTAGATATGAATGATTACCTTACAATTAACATTCATTAATTTTTTAAATATATTTCCATTTATTATAAATTGGTGATTTTGTAAAAATATTTTCAATTTTTTCTTACATTTCGATAAATTGTAAAATAATATCTTCTTTCAGTGTGTTTTCCCTATGAATTTGATTCCCGATATCAATGTTCATTAATCGAGAGGGATGTGTTTGGTTTTTTAAAAGGATATAGAACTTTTGTAATCATATAGTGTCTGATATTTAGTAAACAATTTTTCCATTATGAGGGAGTGTGTGTTGCATCAACAAGACTTGACCACAACAACTTCTAGCTGATATATATTCTGCTTCAACAGTGGAATGTTCTACAAACATTTGTTTATTATATGACCAAGAAACTAATGAATCTATTAAAAAATTACATGTTCCGGATGAACATTTCATATACATTCTAGAACCACTAATTTTATCATCCACAAATATTTTTAAACTAAATCATTTCCAAGAAATATAAAAGTTCTCAATTTATAGTTCCCTTTATGTAACTAAAAATTAATTTCACTGCATTTAAACGAGATTCAAATGTATTAGTCTGATATCTTTCACATAAGAATACTGAAATAATTAAATATAGAAAACTATCTATCCATTATTGTAAAATTTCTACCATACCTCTAAAGTTTTTTTGATCTAATGGTTTCCTAGCTTCATCATGATCAACTGTATTTTACGTACCGATTGAAGTACTAATACATTTAGTGTTTTCATATCCATACTTTTTAAAAAGATAATTAATATTATTATATTGAAGTATATAAGTTCCTTTTAGTTTTTTAAAAATTTGAAAACCAATAAAAATGGTTAACTCACCCATCATACTCATTTTAAATTCATATTTCATATGATTCACAAATTAATCAGTAAGGGATTTCTAAGTTGATACGAATGTAATGTCATTAACATAAATTTGAACAATTAAACCAATTTTCATCGATTTCTTCAAAAAAAAAGTGTTTGATTTGAAGTTCCCTTCACATAATTATTTTGTAAAAAAAATCTTATAATTCTATCATACCAGCCTCCAAGGACTTATTTAAGACTATATAAATATTTGGTCAGTTTAAAAGATAGATCGGTATGTTTTTTTTATAATAACATAGACGTTGTTCTAAATAAAATTCCCATTGAACTTATCTGTTAATAAAATCACACATCACATACCTTTTAAAAAGTTTCAATTTATATAATATTTCAAAGGGTAAAAATATTAAATTAGATTCAAGTATATCTACCCAAGCATAGGTTTCTTCATAGTATGTTCCATCTCATTGATTATAGGCTTTAGATGCTTATCTTTATTTCTTACTTACTATGATTCCATTTTGATCACATTTATTTTTGATGACACACCTTACTCCAAATATATAATTTTATATAGGTCTTTTTACCTTGGTCTAGACTTTCTTCTTTTAAAATTAATTTATTTCATCTTTTATAGATTTAATCTAATCATCATCACCTAATGCTTCATCAGTACTTTCCGGTTGTAATTTAGAAAGAAATTATATATGATATACCTCATTTCATGATGAACTTCTAGTCTATACATTTTTATTTACATCACCGATGATACTATCACTAGGATTATTCTTTATAAACAACTATCAAGGGTTTTTTAAAACCTGTTCATAAATTTAGGGTAGAAATCTTTTTGGAGTGGATACTTCAAAAATATTTTATTAAGTAATCGTCTTATTAGAAAACTCATTCCTCAATGTTTAATAATATGTTTTTGAAAGAAATATGAAGATTTATGTTGGGGTTATTTAAAATAAAAAGGAACAGTTTTGTCATATTATATATGTACTATTTCCTCACCGTACAAGAATTTTTATTTAAGACTATATAAGCCTTAGAAATATTGGAATAGCCTATGAATATTCCATTATCAGACTAAGGTGGGAATTTTTGTATGTAATATTTTATATTCATCGTGAATAATTTTCATCCAAATTCTATAAAGTGTTAACATTTTGGTTTTCAACCAGTCTATTATTTATAATGTATTTAATTATGAAATTTCCTTTTTAAAACACTATTTATTGTATTACAAGTAATACTTACAGCCTTAGCACAAATTTTTTTAGTAATTGAGTATTTACACAACATGGTTTTTGCTATATACTAATTAATTTTATTTCTTCATTCAACAACACCATTTTTCTATGGATTTATAGGTGGAGAGAAGTTATGAGTAATGCATTTATTACTAAAACAATTTCAACATCTAAATTTTAAAAATATCAATCATGATCATTATGAATAGTTTTCAATGAAATATTTTTCACATTTTTAACTATGGATGAAAAATATTTTAAATTGGAAAAGGCTTTAGATTTCCATCACCGAAAATAAATTCATCTAAATAAAGTGTAATCATCAACTAAAATAAATAAATTCTGTTTTCCACTAATACATCTAGTTTGTATATAACAAAAAATTTCCATGTGAATTAGCAGAAATACATTATAAGTAGAGATATAACTAATAGACTTAAATCATAACTTATGTTTATTTCTATATTGACAATGGTCACAGACATTTGAAGAATCAAATCTAATATCAGGTAGATCATTAAAAAGTCTTTTAATATATGATTTTCAATCTTTCCAAATGTTATAGTTTCATAATCTTCTATAACATAACCATCATTGGTCATCCATTTCACCAAGGAAAGTTAAGTATTTTCTCCTAAGGTCATATATGTTAATTATATAAGAATTCTCATGTTGATGGGAATAAAGAAGAAACACATAATTGGAATTGTGTACTAAATATTTATCATTCCTAAAATTCACAAGGTATCCATCATCATATAATTGGATTATTCTTATAAAGTAGTTTTTTAAGACCATTAATAAATAAAACATTTGCAATTAATTATTTTTCTAGAATAAGGATATTACCAATACCAACAATATCTCCTTAAGAATTTTATCTGAAAGGTAATATTCCACCATTCAACATAATAATCTTTTCAAATAATTTTTTGTTACCCGTACTGTGTTGGGAACATCCAGTATAAATGTACAATGTATTTTTTGGTACTTCCTTTATTTCTTAAATATAAAACAATTAGATTTTCAGATCTAATATTTCTTGGATCTACAACTGTTATAACATAAAATATTAGGAATCCATATTTTTTTTATAAATATGAGCTTTATATAAATAAAAGGATTTGATTTTATTTAAATAACAACTTTTCACCCAATGTCCTCAACTATTATATTTATTGCAAATGTAGAAAATTTAAGAAAATAATTAATTGTGAATAAAACAGGTTTTTAGTGAGAAAACCCAATAAATAACAATTATTAAGAGTATTAAGTGGTGAATACAAATTCTCAAAACCTCTCAAAATAGAAGTATGGTTTAAAAAATGTTTCATTAAGGTAAATATTTCAGATTTAAGTGTAATAACTTAATTCTTATCTTCTATTTCATTTGTATTTATATTCGAGGTTTTCTCTATAACATTTTTCATAGAAATAATATTTACAAGTTCTTTATAATGTTCATTATTCAATGAATTAAATTACTAAAGGATTTATGAAATAAAAAATATTTCATGAAATTTTTCACCATGATCATTCGAATGATCTGATACTTCTTTTGTTAAAATATTAATTCTATAATTTTCCATAACATTTTTTTATCATATATTTTTAATTTTTTAGTAACTTGGCACAACTAAAAACTTCATCCAAAGATAGTAAAATATCTTTCACTGGGGAATATTGTTTATCATAGAATGTAACAAGTTATTTATCAGGATAATTAGAACATAATGATATATTAGTTAATGATTCATTATCATGTACCCTATTCATGGAATATTGGGGTTCAATAAGTATTTTGGTGATAAGACCAATATTCTTATTTCCAGAGAATTCATTGTCTAAATATTCATCTGTTATGTCTCCACCATTTTCACTCCACTAATAAATTTCTCTCAATACATTCCATCCCATAGTCTTGTAATATATTTTTTGATTTATTTCATAATGTCTATCAATCATGTCCTTTGTTTTGATCCTTGTATAATCTGGTCCAATTTTTCAAAATTGCATGCATTCAAATCATGTGATTTCTATACCGCCCTTATCTTTCCAATAAATCATCTTATATTTTTATTTTAAATTATTATTTCCGTAATCTTGTTCAGTATTTGAGAAATATTGGCTAACTCATTCTATGACTCCTCAAATTTACATTAGTATGACTGAATAATGACCTTCTTAGACAATGTTAACTTAACTGCATTCTTAGGAGTTATGGATTTCATATGGTCCAAATTAGTAGAAAAATAAACACTCCCATTCTTATTCTTTATTTTATTAGCATATATCTTCAATCTATTTTCATTTTTAAGAGTGTTCCAAATAACTCAACATGATTAAAAAATTTAACTCTCCTTGAATCATCAATAACTGGTCACTTCTATTCACATTCATTAGGAATGATCTAAATAATATTATCTACAAAAAACTCACCATCTATACCTTTTTTTCAATTTACTATTTACTGTTTAAAATAATCCTAAATAACTATTGATCATTAACTATAGGTTCCTTATAAGGAAAAACAATGATAATCTTCTCTAAGAATATCTCTTCTGGTTTATATAACTATTGATTTTACAAAATTTGTAACTTTATGTTTCATACAAATGTTGTTAGCTACTTCACAAGAAGATATATATATATATATATATAATCCTGGTCATCGAAGAAATAATAGTATCACATACCTCATAGTATAATTGATATTCTTTATTTTCTTGATTGGTGAGAGTTCTGACTTCCTTTTCTGGAATCTTATAATCACCAGTAATCATAATAAAATTTTCAACATGAGTGTTGATAAAAAAATGTGTTCATTATATCTCTCTAATATTTATAATCATTAATATAAAAAATAGGTGGCCTTGTAGGGTTCAAATCATCTATGTATCAAAATTTTATTCATTTCATCTTTTAAAAAAAATACTTTTCCACTCCACATGTTCGTGTAGTATTTATTTATAAACAAATAGTTTATCAACGATATAAATCTATCATATAAGTGAAAAATAATTATGATAAGATAATGACTATGTAAACCAATTAGAGTAAAATTTCTTTTGTCAATAAGTGTATGTATCAGTATCTCAGAGATCTTCTTTGATACCAATTGTACAATCCATCTATGTGATATATATACAAAATTTCAAGACGGGTGATTTTTATTTTTAAAAACAGTAGTTTTTATCCTTATGGAATCTTTTCATAACAACGATAAACAAATAACATTCAAAAAACCATCTACTATTTTTAACAATGTGATTTGAATTTCCCAATGTCTGAATACAAATATATAATAAATAAATAAGCATACAGGTATACATAATAAATATAATAATTTAAAGAATATAGAATATTATATCAGAGTTTTAACAAATGAGAAAGTTTATGAATGTAACATGTTCTATTAATAAAAAAATGAAGTGGAAATAAAGTACATTTAAATTATAAAAATATTTTACCACAATGAGTAAGGTATCAAAAACACCTTGTATAAAGGTCCCTTGATTGATAAATTCATGAACTTCTATCTTACCCACACCATGGTATGCCCTCAATATGATGATTTTTATTTTTCTTATTATCCATGCAGGCCCTCGATCTATAATGTGATCACTACCTCTGGCTTCCTCCCAATTTGAATCCATCGATTAAACAGGTAATTGGAACCTATGTCTTCCTATCCTCTGAAGCCTGTGATCGTAATCAATAACAATTGGAATCTAACTAATCAGAAAAATGATCCTTGAATATCATAATTATGTTGAAAATTTTGATCAGAACATAATTTCTTTAGAGTTTTTAGATAAATATAATTTTTGGAAGAGCTTTAATGTGTCCCAAAATCCAGTAGTAATGGCCTCATCCGAATGACTGGGTATTTATAGGTGATATCCCCAATGGAATAATTTTATTCAATTGTCATATTTTTTTAAAAATTTATGAGGGTCTTGGACAGGTGGAATTCCTAATTTTTATATAGTAACTGAAACTACAACAGTGTTTAAAAAACAAAATATGTCACAAGTAACATCATATTTTCAATAGTGTGTAAGAATCTAAATGTAAAAAATATTACATTTTGTAAACAGTGTAACTTTGAGAAATAAAAAAAACCATATCCCTAATGTAGTATTACATGAATGGAACTGGGAGAATCAGATATAGAAAATTTCTAGAATCAGATTCTAATAAAATTGAGAATTAGGTATTAAAAAAATATGGTTAATCATATTTGAGAAACATGAATCAGAATCGTGATTCTTTGAGAATCAAAATCTATGGATCACAGTTAATCTGAATTAAAAATGTTATTCATATACAAAATTTTTTGTGATTCGGTATCTAAGTAATTCAGTAATTGAGAATTTAAGAAACATACCGAATCTTAAATATTGAGGGATTTCGAATTGATGAAATGTGGTGTTCTAGAATTTATGATGCATAGTGGATCCAAAAATTTGAGTGATTCAGAATCCAAGAAATGTGATGATTTGTAATTTAAGAAACAAAATGGATGAAAAATTTGATATATTTGGAATCCATTATATGTATGGATTCAGAATCTAAGAAACTATGATTCAGAATCGAAAATTCAAGTGAATTAATATGTAATAAATGTTGTGATTCAGATTCAAATAAATAGAGAATTTTAATAATATGATTAAGGAAACATGTATTATAGAATCTAGTCGATCTTAATGAAAACTATGTTAGACTAAACCAGACAGAAACAAAAAATTCATATATGATTATATGTCTAAATTTTTTTTCTTAAATAAAATATTTATTAATAAAGAAAATATGATTGTGATTTTCAAAACATAACGAATTGAAAAAGTTATAAGGAATATTTTGACTCAATATTCATAACACATGGAAATGAATCCGGTTTCAGAGACATCTCATTATCATAATATAAACCTTATAGGGAATGAATCAGGATTGTATCATTGGATCATATCCTCAATAAGTCACAAGTAACATCTTAGTATATTAACACATATTAAAAATTCCTTTAAGTGATCACTGGAATTATTCCTAATGAAAGTACCCACTTATTTTAAATTCACATACTTAAAAGCCACAGTTTCACAAAATATTAAAGAAATCATTTTCATTCAAAATAACCTAAGTAAATCAAAAGTAAGGCTTTATAGCAATAATTAGTCCTCATGTAATTAAAATTTCATTCCTATTATGCATGTTAAAAATAATAATCCATTAAGATTTTCATTAAATAGTCAAAATTACATCATTTTGAAAATTAAGAAAATATTACTTTTAATTATTAATAAAAATAAAAAATGTGTAAAAATAACAAGAAAATATAATAGGTGAATAGTGGAAACATTCATGGAAAACTTTTATATAAAAGAAAGAATTGGGAGAATAATTTTCTCGACCGTATAGTAAATTAATAACCATTTTTTATTATAAAATATAGTAGGTTTTGTACATAAATAGATGAAACTGAAATGAATCATGTAATCACCAAACATTGAAATTGGATAAGAAGGTATGAATGATTTTTTAGAGAAATATAATATAATTTCATAATTCTGTAAATTTTCTTAAAAATTATCGGTTAAAATAAAATTTTAATATAAACCCTTTTTTCTTTGGTAACTTTTGAATCATTACCCCCCATGAAAGGAAAAAAATCAAATGAAAATTATATTCTATGGATATAAATATATTATCTAAAATAGTATCTCATATTATTTTTATATACACCACATTAAATGAAAAATTTATTATTTTGGCATATGACTTAAAAAACAAAAGTGAGACAAGAAACCCTTACCCCATGTTGGAATTTCTTCATATGTTCTCTAACATCTTGTATAATAAATTTTATTTTTCATAAATTTATTATAAAACCATTTTAATTCAAATAATATCATATATGATCATATTATAACATTTAGAAAATTATTAACAATTATTTACTAATATCATTGTTTCTTTGTTTTAAATGTTTTATTCTTCGTTAAATATTATGTTTGACACTTCCATTCTAAGTGCATGGAAATTAGTTCATAATCATCAAATTATTAACAATTATATAAATAGCATATAGGTTCATTATATATATATATTTATATTTATATTCATCGAATGAAAATTACAGATAGAAAATGGCGTTTAATTATTTATAGGGATTTTTGTCTTGATTGTAACACCTCGAGCTTCCACAATACGCATCTCATTCAATAATGCAATAGCTTGCATTGTACGCAACTTTGAGTTCTAACACACCGCAACTAATCAAAGTAGCCGTTATGAATAGTAATAACCACTTTTTAAATTTATAGAAATTTTATATTTCAAAATGGACTTCATTTTTGTATTCCTAATATTGAAATTAGCCTATGTTGAATTTTTTGTAATTTTCTGAGAACTTCCAATTTTTTATGAATAGTGAAAAATACATAAAACAACTTTTTTAATCAAAATAATTTATAGTGAGAAGTTATACTATTGAGTGGTTTTAAAGTATAAATAGAATATATTTTTACCATTTTATCCAATGGTGGTAATTACAATTAATTTATCCTTGAAAATAGACATAAATAATTGCCAATCTTTTGATATAAATTGTTTCTTAAAAACACGCTATTTGTTCTGACAGCGGGAATTAATTATAAAATTAATTAATGCAACATATATGTTTGGAATTTTGTAAAATAGACATCATTTTTGAATTCGGAATATCAATTATAGCTTAGGGTGATATTTTGGCATTATTCTGAAAAACTTCAATTTTTGATGAATAGTGAAACCACTAAGTGGTAGTTAAATAACTGATTTTTCGTTTAAATGAAATATTACCACTTCTGTGATTTTATTTTTCAAAAATCCGACATACATGGTTGTCATTAAGAAGTAAAATGTGGTTCAATGATATTAAAATAATTTTTGGTGAATAGTAACTTTTAAGTTCTTAATCGCGATTAGAGGTAATTAGTGTAGTTTAAGGTAAAAATAATGTTTTAATAATATGAGATGAGCTTGAAACTTATCCTACTACTATTGGATGAGTCATGGCCGACCAAGAAAACCCATGGGTCAACTTGGGGACCCCATGGAGCCACTTTAGTTGGAAAATGACATTAATATATATTTATTTAATGTTAAAATTAAATTGACACAAACATGAGTTGTTTTACTACAACAGTTTTTAAGTGGGGTTACACAAGTCTACATTTTGACTATAAATATTAATTAGAAAGATAAAAATATTTCCTACATCATAGTAATTTTTTTATAATTTTTAGACATTAAATAAATTAAATTATTTATGACATCATTATGATGCTGCGATGACCTCATTATTTAACGATTTAAATAAAATGAGAAGATAATGAACAATCCAAGGCTTACACTTGTCCAAAGCCTATTGGATGAGTAGATTTATAAACCTTATCATCTTATCCTCGAATTATATATGTTTGGGACCTCTAAAATCCGAAACTCATTTTATAATAAAGTGACTTTTCTTTACTTTCCAAGAGTGCCCCTCCTCTCCACTTATAAAAGGCCCCCACCTCTACCACCTCATTCACACATTCAAGCCATTTGGCTCGGCCAAACTCTGCCCAAATACTCTCACAACTTCCCCCTATTACTCCTAGAAGCCTCACTTTGGGCAGAACTCTTCCCAATAAAGCCTTTGGCTCAAATCAAAAAGAGTAACCCGATTTTGAGGTAATGTCTTCTCTAATGTTGTTTTGTTTTATTTTTCTTCTCCAACCCCCTAAACTCTTTTTATTCATTTCTTTTGTAACAACACCAGTATCCTAAATATACTAGGATGTTTTTATAAGAATGATTCGAGCTACACTTACACACATCTACATCTAATGGTAAAAGAACATACGGTTTCTGTGGATGGTGAATTTCTGCCTCACGAAACGATGATTGTTCAACACTCATATAACACCTTCAAAGGTGGCCATTAAGATGTCACTATTTTTATATATGATATATAATATGATTATGTTTTACTTATGCTTCTGTATTTCTCATTTATGGAATACTTTATGATTTCCATTATGGGTAAAACGCGATAATTTCATTTTAGGAAGTGCGGACTACCGCCCCCTCAATGTGATTTGAATCGTTAATGCCATATGTGGGATGTATAAAGGATGGAGTAAATGGTATTATACACTATGTCATACTGAAATTATATTATACATTTATATCATTATGATTTCATTCCATTAAATATGAAATTGAAATGAAAGTAGCGTTCATGCGTACGTACGGCTTACCGTCTCCATGAACGGTGCATTTCATTTCTTACCTCTAAATGTTACGTAATATTATAAATGAATGTATATACTGGATATATAAGATATATATGACATCTAAATAATGAATATAATTCTGGAGATAATGGATATTCTACCACATAAACAACTTGTAATTATAAGAAGTTTATTGTTGACTCAAGTACCAAAGATCGACAAAACGACCGTTATTGACTTAAATAATTACATAATGTTCATAACATTGTAATAAGTTATATAAAAGGGATAATGAACATGAAAAATGTTCTTAATAAAGTAGATATTAACTCTAGTTTATTATTCAGGAGGTTAAATAATGGTCGAATCAAGTCGGACACAAGGTAAGGGAATTTCTTAACCCAACTTCCAATCTTTGGGTTAATCTCCTACTTTCAAATTATGTCATGATATTATTATGTCCTATTTTGTATTTTTAATATCTTTATGTGTACCTATAGTGAATACACATTACAGATCTATTTTATTTTAAAAATGATCTTTTTAATGACTTCGTCTCAATCCCCTTTCATTGAGGCATATTTGGTTTTATACACAACTTTCTTTTATACGGTGTATAAACCCCTTTGAATTTTATGTTATTCAAAAGAAATCTCTTTTATACGAAGTGTTTTACTAAACGATAAAAAGGGAATGTTTTTATTTCCGTACATATGCGGCGACAATGAATTCTCCACCGCCGTGACCATTATTTGAGTTTCGGCTTCCTCTACAAACCATCGCGTTTTTTTAATGAAAAATAAATACAAAGTTTTAACTTTCTTCTGGTATTGAAAATGTTTTTGAAAGCGTTGTTATTATATCAATGTGTTTTATTGATATCTTGTGATTGAAATGTGGAAATGTTATGTTTCCTTTATGCATGTTTTATGTGATAGGATTATGTTATGGTTTATGATATGTTTAAACCTATTCATATGAGGAATGTATTGGACTTAATAAGTGATGGGTGGAGCCCGCTATAGCTCCTCGATGCATCGGTAGGTCTCATGAGACAACTAGATGTTGAATTGGACGAGGCCCTTTCCCAATTTGATTTATGGTTTTGGCCGAGGCCTTAATCATTTTAGACGACTTGGCTGAGGCCTTGAAAAAATGTTTCCGAATGTCCGGAATTATACATTCCCTCATTATGAAAGTGTTTATTGATATTGCATGTGATTATTCGACCAGTAGAATATCCATGTGAAGAATTGAATGGAATTATCTCATTTTACTTTTTCCATATTATGTTGATGTTCAAGTTTAAAAGGCTTTTGTTTTTGTTATACATTGCCTTAAATGTTTATGTTTATTTATGAAAGCTTCCGCAATATTGTTATCATTACTGAGCATCTGAGCTCACCCCTTTCAATGTTTTAATATTTTCCAGGATGTGAAGAAGTATTTTATGAATGACCTGCAGGGATTGTCAGAAGAGGATATGAGAGTGGACTATGGAGACTTTGTTATTGTAGTTTTTCACTTTATGATGTAATGTAACGTTTACGAATGTATCTAGTGTTTCCAAGGCTACTAAACTAATCGGTCTTTCGAGACTTGATCTTTTGTGATCATGCCAATGTTACGAAGTAATGCACCGACTCTGGGTAGCTGGGGTCGGGGCGTTACAGTTGGTATCAGAGGCAGTTTAGTACTAACCTTAGAAGCTAGATTTAGATAAACTCTGATTAGAGCACATAGACCAAAGATAGACATTGAGGATTAGTATAGAAGAACTTCCTAAAATTTTGGTATTGTAGAGATTTTGTGAGTTTTCCGAGCAATAAATCCCTGTCTGGATACGAGCAGGTAGAGGCGGCTCTGGCACAGATGTACCTAGGGGTAAAACCCGAAAACACCGCTTTGAGCTAGACTCGAACGAGAACTGGTGCACGAAAATGGGCCTTGCTGCACTCTTGGTTACGACAGTCCCGAGGGATTTGCTTAGGATAATTCTCATTTTCTTTACAAACCAATATGTAGGGTTTATGAGTATATACTTCCTCAAAGAAAACATTCTTATGATTATCGATTATATCCATAAAACGTTAAATTTACTTTAAGTATTTTAAATGTTTGGAATTATTCATTATAATTCATAAACTAACCTAGTTTATGCCATTGTATAGAAATGGCGCCCAGTAGAAGGAATGTGAACTCCAGCAGTACGTATGATCCAAAGAGTAAGAAGGATCGTATCTTTCACGGTATTAATCCAACATTTCGAAGGGAAATAGTCTCCCATGTGTTCTCAACATATGAAGAAATAGTATCATGTGTTAATAAGATAAGTAAATAATTCTCTGAGTCCTATGGCTTTGAAGCGAAGCAAGAGATGAAAGGGATGGAAGAGAGAATGATGGATAAAGGGATGAGGGGAAAGAAGAATTTTCCAATATGTGGTAATTATGGGAAGAAACATCATGGAACTTGCCTAAAGGGAATGGGAGTTTGTTATAAGTGTAGAGAAAAAGGACACAAAGTGCGTGACTGCAAGGGTAAGAAAATGGTTTCAAATGTACAATGCTTCTTTTGCAAGGATTGGGGACACTACGCAAACCAATGTCCAAATCATCAGAGTATGCCCCAAATGATGTTATTGGTTAATAATCAAGTTATGATACTACCACAGATGAGGAGTAATGATTAGATTTCTTATGTTGTTATTAAATAATTTTGTAATTTGAGTGTTGTATCAATGATGTACTGGTTATAATAATTATGGAGTATATAAGGATTGTACTGCAGTACTATTTCATCAAGGACTTGAGATTGTGTGGAACCAAGAAAAGTGACTCCACAGTAGGATTAAATTTTTGGAAAATATATGGTTGAGAGAAAGATAGACCATAATATGGTTCTGATACTGAGATTGTGATTTTGGAATAAGACGTGATTGATTTGGATAAATTATATTGGATATACTTAACTTCCTTGAAACTGATTTATGTTTTGTATACATTTTTGGATATAAGGAGTATATCTAGTATTCTATAAGGAATAAGGGATCATGTTAATTCAGTGTGTTTAAAAAGAATACATGATGAAGGTATTCACATGTTGTTACGTGGGAAAAATAATCTTCATTATGTTTACCTTCCTTATAAAATTTGGACTGTGAGTTGGACAGAAGTATTTTGGATAACTATAAAGGTTGGAATGGATTAAGTTGATCTTTGGATTGTATTGTTTAAGGTTAAAGAATTTTTGAATATTATTTTTTGGAATATTATAATACTATAGTTTTAGGAAAAGGACAACCTGCAGGGTGGGGCATAACCCTTCGCGTCGGACAAAGCTGCAGGAATCGAACCCACAATCATAGTGCGACAGGCCTTCATTTCCTACCACTAGCCTACAGGAAGTCCCTGGTTATTACAAAATAATTTTACTAATCTAAATAGTATGTGTTAACATTTTTAACCTTATACAATTAGGATAAGTATAATATTTTTGAGTTCTATTATCTTTTTGAGTGAAAGATGAGTTGATGGTTGAAACTCTAATTGTCAAGCATAAATATATATATACCTATCTCTTATTCAATGAGTAAATTAATTTTTAAACTTTAGTAAAGGGATATTAAAACAAAAAAAAATGTGTTATCCTAATACCTTATGTCTTGTTGAAGTGATGATATATTAAATCAACATAGATTGAAGGCTTTGAGGCCCTCAATTTGACAGTTGATTGTGATTGATGACCTCAATCACTCCCTACAAATATTTATGTTTTCCCTCCAATTATATGTCTCTAATTTCAACCAATGTTCTCCTAATCGAGATCATAATTGGGTGGTGACTTTTTCATTTCCCTTTCCCTCTTATTAAGGATAAATTTTATTAATCTTATTTCCGATGTGGGTTTTCCTCAAAGGTAATTTCTCTTTTCAACCTTTTATTTTCAAAGAAAATTTTCAAATTGCGAGGAAGCAATTTATTGAAGGAGGGGAGAATGTAACACCCCGAGCTTCCACAATACGCATCTCATTCAATAATGCAATAGCTTGCATTGTACGCAACTTTGAGTTCTAACACACCGCAACTAATCAAAGTAGCCGTTATGAGAAGTAATAACCACTTTTTAAATTTATAGAAATTTTATATTTCAAAATGGACTTCATTTTTGTATTCCTAATATTGAAATTAGCCTATGTTGAATTTTTTGTAATTTTCTGAGAACTTCCAAATTTTTATGAATAGTGAAAAATACATAAAACAAATTTTTAATCAAAATAATTTATAGTGATAAGTTATACTATTGAGTGGTTTTAAAGTATAATTAGAATATATTTTTACCATTTTATCCAATGGTGGTCATTAGAATTAATTTAACATTGAAAATGGACATAAACAATTGCCAATCTTTTGATATAAATTGTTTCTTAAAAACACGCTATTTGTTCTGACAGAGGGAATTAATTATAAAATTAATTAATGAAACATATATGTTTGGAATTTTTTAAAATAGACATCATTTTTGAATTCGGAATATCAATTATAGATTAGGGTGAAATTTTGGCATTATTCTGAAAAACTTCAATTTTTGATGAATAGTGAAACCACTAAGTGGTAGTTAAATAACTGATTTTTCGTTTAAATGAAATATTACCAATTCTGTGATTTGATTTTAAAAAATCCGACATACATGGTTGTCATTACGAAGTAAAATGTGGTTCAATGAGATTAAAATAATTTTTGGTGAATAGTAACTTTTAAGTTCTTAATCGCGATTAGAGGTAATTAGTGTAGTTTAAGGTAAAAATAATGTTTTAATAATATGAGATGAGCTTGAAACTTGTCCTACTCCTATTGTATGAGTCATGTCCGACCAAGACAACCCATGGGTCAACTTGGGGACCCCATGGATCCACTTTAGTTGGAAAATGACATTAATATATATTTATTTAATGTTAAAATTAAATTGACACAAACATGAGTTGTTTTACTAAAACAGTTTTTAAGTGGGGTTACACAAGTCCAAATTTTGACTATGAGTATTCATTAGAAAGATAAAAATATTTCCTACATCATAGTATTTTTTTTTAGATATTAAATTATTTATGACATCATTATGATGCAGCGATGACCTCATTATTTAACGATTTAAATAAAATGAGAGGATAATGCAAAATCCAAGGCTTACATTTGTCCAAAGCCTATTGTATGAGTATATTTCGAACCCTTATCATCTTATCCTCGAATTATATATGTGTGGGACCTCTAAAATTCGAAACGCATTTTATAATAAAGTTACTTTTCTTTACTTTCCAAGAGTGCCCCTCCTCTCCACTTATAAAAGGCCCCCACCTATACCACCTCATTCACACTTTCAAGCCATTTGGATCGTCCAACCTCTGCCCAAATACTCTCCCAACTTCCCCCTATTACTCCTAGAAGCCTCACTTTGGGGAGAACTCTTCCCAAGAAAGCCTTTGGTTCAAATCAAAAAGAGTTACCCGATTTTGAGGTAATGTCTTCTCGAATGTTGTTTTGTATTATTTTTCTTCTCCAACCCCCTAAACTCTTTTTATTCATTTCTTTTGTAACAACACCAGTATAATGAATATACTAGGATGTTGTTATAAGAAGGATTCGAGCTACACTTACACACACCTACATCTAATGGTTAAAGAACATACGGTTTCTGTGGATGGCGAATTTCTGCCTCACAAAACGATGATTGTTCAACACTAATATAACACCTTCAAAGGTGGCCATTAAGATGTCAGTATTTTTATATATGATATATAATATGTTTATGTTTTACTTATGCTTCTTTATTTCTCATTTATGGCATACTTTATGATTTCCATTATGGGTAAAACGCGATAATTTCATTTTAGGAAGTGCGGACTACCGCCCCCTCAAAGTGATTTGAATAGTTAATGCCATATGTGGGATGTATAAAGGATGGAGTAAATGGTATTATACACTATGTTATACTGGAATTATATTATAAATTTATATCATTATGATTTCGTTCCATTAAATATGAAATTGAAATGATAGTAGCGTTCATGCGTACGTACGGCTTACCGTCTCCATGAACGGTGCATTTCATTTCTTACCTCTAAATGTTACGTAATATTATAAATGAATGTATATACTGGATATATAAGATATATATGACATCTAAATCATCAATATAATTCTGGAGATAATGGATATTCTACCACATAAACAACTTGTAATTATAAGAAGTTTATTGTTGACTCAAGTACCAAAGATCGACAAAACGACCGTTATTAACTTAAATAATTACATAATGTTCATAACATTGTAATAAGTGATATAAAAGGGATAATGAACATGAAAAATGTTCTTAATAAAGTAGATATTAACTATAGTTTATTATTCATGAGGTTAAAGAACGGTCGAATCAAGTCGGACACAAGGTAAGGGAATTTCTTAACCCAACTTCCATTCTTTGGTTTAATCTTTTACTTTCAAATTATGTCATGATATTATTATGTCCTATTTTGTATTTTTACTTTCTTTATATGTACCTATAGTGAATACACATTATATATCTATTTTATTTTAAAAATGATCTTTTTAAGGACTTCATCTCAATCCCCTTTCATTGAGGAATATTTGGTTTTATACACAACTTTCTTTTATACGGTGTATAAACCCCTTTGACTTTTATGTTATTCAAAAGGAATCTCTTTTATACGAAGCGTTTTACTAAACGAAAAAAAGGGAATGTTTTTCTTTCCGTACATATGCGGCGACAATGACTTCTCCGCCGCCGTGACCATTATTTGAGTTTCGGATTCCTCTACAAGCCATCACATTTTTTTAATGAAAAATAAATACAAAGTTTTAACTTTCTTCTGGTATTGAAAATGGTTTTGAAAGCGTTGTTATTATATCAATGTGTTGTATTGATATCTTGTTATTGAAATGTGGAAATGTTATGTTTCCTTTATGCATGTTTTATGTGATACGATTATGTTATGGTTTATGATATGTTTAAACCTATTCATATGAGGAATGTATTGGACTTAATAAGTGACGGGTGGAGCCCGCTATAGCTCCTCGATGCATCGGTAGGTCTCATGAGACAACTAGATGTAGAATTGGCCGAGGCCCTTTCTCAATTTGATTTATGGTTTTGGCTGAGGCCTTAATCATTTTAGACGTCTTGGCCGAGGCCTTGACAAAATGTTTCAGAATGTCCGGAATTATACATTCCCTCATTATGAAAGTGGTTATTGATATTGCATGTGATTATTCGACCAGTAGAATATCCATGTGAAGAAGTGAATGGAATTATCTCATTTTACTTTTGCCATATTATGTTGATTTTCAAGTGTAGAAGGCTTTTGTTTTAGTTATACATTTCCTTAAATGTTTATGTTTATTTATGAAAGCTTCCGCAATATTGTTATCCTTACTGAGAATCTGAGCTCACCCCTTTCAATGTTTTAATATTTTCCAGGATGTGAAGAAGTATTTTATGAATGACCTATAGGGATTGTCAGAAGCGGATATGAGAGTGGACTATGGAGACTTTGTTATTGTAGTTTTTCACTTTATGATGTAATGTAACGTTTACGAATGTATCTAGTGTTTCCAAGGCTACTAAACTAATCGGTCTTTCGAGACTTGATCTTTTGTGATCATGCCAATGTTACGAAGTAATGCACCGACTCTGGGTAGCTGGGGTCGGGGTGTTACATGGATGAAGGCATGAATGTTGATTATATATTCTAAAAATAAATCATTAAATAAAGATACATAATATTTTATCATTATAGAAAAACTTTTTTTAAAATATCACATATCAACATTAAATACATAATAAAAACCAACCAGTTAATATTTTAATTGGAAATTATTTATAGCACTAAATGGAGATGGTAGTCCACATGTAGGCAGAATCAATAATTTAATTTCATATTTGTTAGAAAAATAGTGGATAATGGTGGTTAAATAATAATAAAAACATTTCATTTTATTTTTGATACATATTTTATTATTATATAATAAATATCACATACCAAAATGAGGTATAAATATAAATAAATGTAAAGTGGTATGGTTAGATGATTTACTATTATCAGTTGAACTCCTTCAGATCCATTCTTAAGGACATTGGAAGGGAAATTAATGAAGAATGAAACATCTAATTCATATATAGAGAAGTTGAAAAATGTATTTTTTTTGGGGGGGGTTCATTTTGGGAATGGGGGATCAAGAAAGGGAAAATAAATATATTATGAGGTTCCCTTTCATAATTTAGGGGATAAACATACCATGAATATTTTACCTGAATAAAATATAATTTTTTTATTTTCATTGAAATGTGTGTCATAAAAAATTCAATTTCTTGTATAAGGTAATAATGGATTAAATTCATCCATCAAATAATAATTAACATAAAATATTTTATACTTATCACTAATGTTTATCTTAGGGTAACCCGATGAACCTTTTTATCATAGTGAACAATTCATTCTTTTTTTATTATACATTATAATGAAAAATTAATTCGAAATTATTAAATAATGATAATTAAACAAATTTATAAGTTAGAATAAATTTCATAAAATTCGGATTCAATATGGGAATGTAATTTAGTTTAAAATATTAATATAAACAAAATGAAAAAATATTTTACTTAAAAATCTATTTCTATGAATAAAAAGGTTTTTATACAAAAATTATGAATAATGTATATTACATTGAAATTAATTGGATTATGTTTTTTAAAAATTAAGTACTGAAATTTTAAGATCATCATATTAAAAATTGGGTCATTATAATTTTTTGAATAAAAAGGGCATTATTCGAAGGTAGGTCTTCCCAAGCTTCTATTGGCATTAATTAAGAAATGATCGAGTATATAATAAATAAAAACAGTAGATCTAGTGTTGTCATTATAATTAGCATGAATAAAGAAAATTAATGACTTGAATGGGGATATATTCCTAGGGTTAGGGACTTCCAGGGTTTCACTCATTGGATGAGAGATCTTTTCTTCAGATACATTATCTCCCAATGGATTTTAGTGTCCATGATGAGAAAACATTACAGTTTTTTCAAGTCTGTGAATGACCATAAATTGGGGGACCCCATTTCTCCTATAATTTTAATTCATGCTCAATGTTTCTGAACTAGATTTATGCCGATTAATGTGCTAGATAGTTTAATAAAACTATTAAAATATAGGAGGAACCTCAATGATGTCTGACACATTATTTTAACTAATGACTTGGATAACTTAATTAATGGAGAACACCGATCCATCTGGTGTAACGCCCCGACCCCAGCTACCCAGAGTTGGTGCATTACTTCATAACATTGGCATGATCACAAAAGATCAAGTCTCGAAAGACCGATTAGTTTAGTAGCCTTGGAAACACTAGATACATTCATAAGTCTTACATTACATCATAAAGTGAAAAACTAATAAGAAAGTCTCCATAGACCACACTCATATCATCTTCTGACAATCCCTGCATTTCATTCATAATATACTTGTTCACATCCTGGAAAATATTAAAACATTGAAAAGGGGTGAGCTCAGATGCTCAGTAATGATAACAATATTGCGGAATCTTTCATAAATAAACATCAACATTTAAGGCAATGTATAACTAAAACAAAAGCCTTGTAAACATGAACTTCAACATAATATGGCAAAAGTAAAATGAGATAATGTCATTTACTTATTCACATGGATATTCTACTGGTCGAATAATCACATGCAATATCAATAACCACTTTCATAATGAGGGAATGTATAATGCCAGACATTCTGAAACATTTTGTCAAGGTCTCGGCCAAGACGTCTAAAATGATTAAGGCCTCGACCAAAACCATAAATAAAATTGGGAAAGGGCCTCGGCCAATTCCACATCTAGTTGTCTCATGAGACCTACTGATGCATCGAGGAGCTATAGTGGGCTCCACCCGTCACTTATTAAGTCCAATACATTTCTCATATGAATAGGTTTAAACATATCATAAACCATAACATAATCGTATCACATAAAACATGCATAAAGGAAACATAACATTTCAACATTTCAATCACAAGATATCAATACAACACATTGATATAATAAAAACTCTTTCAAAACCATTTTCAATACCAAAATAAAAGAAAGTTAAAACTTTGTATTTATTTTTCATTAAAAAAATGATGGCTTGTAGAGGAAGCCAAAACTCAAATAATGGTCACGGCAGCGGAGAAGTCGTTGTCACTGCATAAGTATGGAACGAAAAACATTCCCATTTTGTCGCTTCGTATAAAAAATATTCCTTTTGAATAAACATAAAAGTCAAAGGGGTTTATACACCGTATAAAAGAATGTTGTGTATAAAACCAAATATGCCTCAATGAAAGGGGATTGAGACGAAGTCCTTAAAAAGATCATTTTTAAAATAAAATAGATCTATTTTGTGTATTCACTATAGGCACACATAAAGAAAGTAAAAATAAAAAATAGGACAAAATAATATCATGACATAATTTGAAAGTTGGAGATTAACCCAAAGAATGGAAGTTGGGTTAAGAAATTCCCTTACCTCGTGTCTGACTTGACTCAATCGTTATTTAACCTCCTGAATAATAAACTAGAGTTAATGTATACCTTATTAAGAACCATTTTCAATTTCATTATCCTTTTTATATCACTTATTACAATGATATGAACATTATGTAATTATTTAAGTTAATAACGGTCGTTTTGTCGATCTTTGGTACTTGAGTCAACAATAAACTTATTATAATTACAAGTTGTTTATGTGGTAGAATATAAATTATCTCCAGAATTGTATTCATGATCTAGATGTCATATATATCATATATATCCTGTATATACATTCATTTATAATATTACGTAACATTTAGAGGTATGAAATGAAATGCACCGTTCATGGAGATGGTAAGCTGTACGTACGCATGAACGCTACTTTCATTTCTATTTCATATTTAATGGAATGAAATCATAATGATATAAATGCATAATATAATTCCAGTATAATATAGTGTATAATACCATTTACTCTATCCTTTATACATCCCACATATGGCATTAATGATTCAAATCACTTTGAGGGGGCGGTAGTCCGCACTTCCTAAAATGAAATTATCGCGTTTACCCATAATGGAAATCATAAAGTATGCCATAAATGAGAAATACAGAAGCATAAGTAAAACATAAACATATTATATATCATATATAAATATAGTGACATCTTAATGTCCACCTTTGAAGGTGTTATATGAGTGTTGAACAATCATCATTTCGTGAGGCAGAAATTCGCCATCCACAGAAACCGTATGTTCTTTAACCATTAGATGTAGGTGTGTGTAAGTATAGCTCGAATACTTATTATAACAACATCATAGTATATTTAGGATACTGGTGTTGTTACAAAATAAATGAATAAAAAGATTTTATGGGGTTGGAGAAGAAAAATAAAACAAAACAACATTAGAGAAGACATTACCTCAAAATCGGGTAACTCTTTTTGATTTGAGCCAAAGGATTACTTGGGAAGAGTTATTCCCAATGTGAGGCTTCTAGTATTAAGAGGGGGAAGTTGGGAGAGTATTTGGGCTAAGTTTGGCCGAGCCAAATGGCTTGAAAGTGTGAATTAGGTGGTAGAGGTGGGGGCCTTTTATAAGAGGAGAGGAGGGGTACTCATGGAAAGTAAGGATATTTTACAATATTATACAATGCTTTTCGGATTCTAAAGGTCCCAAACTTATATAATTCGTGGCTAAGGTGATAAGGGTTCGAAATATACCCATCCAATAGTCTTTGGACAAGTTAAACCTTGTATTGTACATTATCGTTTCATTTTATTAAAATCGTTAAATAATGAGGTCATCGCTGCATCATAATGATGTCATAAATAAATTAATTTATTTAATGTCTAAAAATTATAAAAAAACTACTATGATGTAGGAAATCTTTTTATCTTTCCAATGACTATTTATAGTCAAAAATATGACTTGTATAACCCCATGTAAAAATTTGTTTAGTAAAACATTTCATGTTTGTTTCATTTTTTACTTTAACATTAAATAAAAGGTATTTATGTCATTTTCCAACTAAAGTGGTTCCATGGGGTCCCCAAGTTAACCCATGGATTGTCTTGGTCGTCCATGGAACATCCAATGAGGGTAGGACATGTTTCAAGCTCATATCATATTATTAAAACATTATTTTTACCTTAAACTTCACTAATTACCTCTAATCGCGATTAAGAACTTAAAAGTTATTATTCACCAAAAATTATTTTACTCTCATTGAACCACATTTTACTTCTTAATGACAAACATGTATGTCGGATTTTTGAAAATCAAATCACAGAGGTGGTAATATTTCATTTAAACGAAAAATCAGTTATTTAACTACCACTTAGTGGTTTTACTATTCATCAAAAATTGATGTTTTTCAGAACAATGCCAAAATTTCACCCTAAGCTGTAATTGATATTCCGATTTCAAAAATTATGTCTATTTTAAAAAATTCCAAAAATATAAGTTGCATTAATTTATTTTATAATTATTTCCCGCTGCCACAACAAATAGCGTGTTTTTAAGAAACAATTTATATCAAAAGATTGGCAATTGTTTATGTCCAATTTCAATGTTAAATTAATTCTAATGACCACCATTGGATAAAATGGTAAAAATATATTCTAATTATACTTTAAAACCACTAAATATTATAATTTATCACTATAAATTATTTTGATTAAAAAATTTGTTTTTAAGTATTTTTCACTATTCATAAAAAATTAGAAGTTCTCAGAAAAATACCAAAAATTCAACATAGGCTAATTTCGATATTCCGAATCCAAAAATGAAGTCCATTTTGAAATATAAAATTTCTATAATTTTAAAAATTGGTTATTACTATTCATAACGGCTACTATGATTAGTCGCGGTGTTTTAGAAATCGAAGTTGTGTACAATGCAAGCTATTGCATTATTGAATGAGAAGCGTATTGTGGAAGCTTGGGGTGTTGCATTCTCCCCTCCTTCAATAAATTGCGTCCTCGAAATTTGAAATTTTTCTTGGAAAATAAAAGGTTGAAAATAGAAAATACCTTTGTGGAAAACCCACATCAGAAATAAGATTAATAAAATTTCGCCTTAATAAGAGGGAAAGGGAAATGAAAAAGTCACCACTCAATTATGATCTTGATTAGGAGAACATTGGTGGAAATTAGAGACATATAATTGGAGGTAAAACATAAATATTTGTAGGGAGTGATTGAGGTCATCAATCACAATCAACTGTCAAATTGAGGGCCTCAAAGCCTTCAATCTATGTTGATTTAAAATATCATCAGTTCAACAAGACATAAGGTATTAGGATAACACATTTTTTTTAATATCCCTTTACTAAAGTTTAATAATTAATTCATTAATTGAATAAGAGATAGGTATATATATATTTATGCTTGACAATTAGATTTTCAACCTTCAACTCATCTTTCACTCAAAAGATAATAGAACTCAAAAATATTATACTTATCCTAATTGTATAAGGTTCAAAATGTTAACACATACCATTTAGATTAGTAAAATTATTTTGTAATAACCAGGGACTTCCTGTAGGCTAGAGGTAGGAAATAAAGTCCTGTCACACTATGATTGTGGGTTCGATTCCTGCAGCTTTGTCCGATGCGACGGGTTATGCCTCACCCTGCAGGTTGTCCTTTTCCTAAAACTATAGTATTATAATATTCAAAAATAATCTTCATAAATTTTTTAACCTTAAACAATACTATCCAAAGATCAACTTAATCCACTCCAACCTTTATAGTTATCCAAAATACCTTTGTCCAGACTTTCTCTAAAAGGTCTCTTAATTCCAAAATCAATTTATCAGATTCCCCAAACAAAGTAAAGTTTCTCTTATTGTCACATACTAAAAATATAATTACCTTCATCATATTAAAATCTTACTGAAATCAACAAGTACTGCAGTACAATCCTTATATATATATATCACATTATTCTAATAACCAGAATATAATCCATGAGTCCAAAAGCACCAATACATTAGTTATTCTGCTTCAACTGTAGTAACAGCAAAAGATTGTCCTTGATCCCTTGGCCTTTTTTGAGATATGTTTCCCTGAATCTTAGGAAATTCATTTGCATAATGCCCCATTTCCCTACAATTGTAGCATTCAACATTGATAGCCTCTTTCTTTCCCTTACAATCACGCGCCTGGTGACCTTTTTCCCCACATTTATAACAAACTCCCATTCCTTTTAGGCAAGTACCAGGGTGATTCTTCCCACAATTATCACATAATGGAAAATCCTTCTTTCCTCTTTTTCCCTTAATCTATCTCTTGTTCCACCGTTCTCTTCTTCTCTTGCTTTACTTTGTTGTCATAAGACTTAGAGAATTCTTTTTCTGTCTTGATATCACATGAGACAATATCTTCGTATGTTGAGAACGATTGTGATACAAAAGCTCGACGGAGAAATGGTTTTATCCCATCAAAGAAACGATAAATCTTACCTCTTGGGTTACGTATATAATCTGCAGCATACCTCGCTAACCTTGTAAAGTTGGCCTCATACTTTGCGACATTCTCATCCTCCTTTTGTCTCAGACTCAAAAATTGTATTTCCATATCTGCTCGATGGTCACGAGGATAGTATTTTTCTAGGAAAAGATCTTTGAACTCCCTCCATTCCATATTCGATACGTCATCATCTTCCTTTGTGTTTTGAATCAATGACCACCATTGATCAGCATCTCCAGTGAGGCGGTAAACTTCCATGATAACCTTCTCCCATTCGTTAATCCCCAAGGCGTGGAATATTTTCTCTATGGTGTTTATCCATTGCTCAGCTACTAATGGATTTGTACCCCCATTAAATTTTGGTGGTTGTTGCCTCATGAAGCGGTCTAACATTGATCATCCACGTTGTGGATCAGGGTGATCCATATGAGTAAGGTTATTATTCATAACCTGAGTGAGTTGTCCCAGTATGGTAATAAGTTGATCAGCACCAGTTGTATCTCCAACTCCACAATAATTATCTTGAGCAGGAGGGCAATCCCTACACGGAGTGCGTGCATTGATACGGTTTCCATTACTTCCACTAGGCTCCATTTCTAAACAATGGAATAAACTATATTAGTTTATGAATCAAAATACATAATTCCATACTTGTAAGATACTTAACATAAATTGAACTATTTATGGATATAATCCATAAAAATGTTTTCTTTGAGGAAGTATATACTGATAACCCTTCATAGTGGTTTATAAAGAAAATGAGAATTATCCAAAGCATATCCCTCGGGAGTGTCGTAACCAAGAGTGCAGCAAGGCCCGTTGTCGTGCACCAGTTCCCGTTCGAGTCTAGCTCAAATCGGTGTTTTTGGGTTTTACCCCTAGGTACATCTGTGCCAGAGCCACCTCTACCTGCTCGTATCCAGACAGGGATGTATTGCTCGGAAAAATCACAAAATCTCTACAATAACAAAATTCTAGGAAGTTCTTCTATACTAATCCTCAAAGTCTATCTTTGGGCTATGTGCTCTAATCAGAGTTTATCTAAATCTAGCTTCCAAGGTTAGTACTAAACTGCCTCTGATACCAACTGTAACGCCCCGACCACAGCTACCCAGAGTCGGTGCATTACTTTGTAACATTGGCATGATCACAAAAGATCAAGTCTCGAAAGACCGATTAATTTAGTAGCCTTGGAAACACTAGATACATTTATAAGTCTTACATTACATCATAAAGTGAAAAACTAATAAGAAAGTCTCCATAGACCACACTCATATCCTCTTCTGACAATCCCTACAGGTCATTCATAAAATACTTCTTCACATCCTGGAAAATATTAAAACATTGAAAAGGGGTGAGCTCAGATGCTCAGTAAGGATAACAATATTGCGGAATCATTCATAAATAAACATAAACATTTAAGGCAATGTATAACTAAAAAAAGCCTTTTAAACATGAAATTCAACATAATATGGCAAAAGTAAAATGATATAATTCCATTTACATATTCACATGGATATTCTACTGGTCGAATAATTACATGCAATATCAATAACAACTTTCATAATGAGGGAATGTATAATGCCAGACATTCTGAAACATTTTGTCAAAGCCTCGGCCAAGACGTCTAAAATGATTAAGGCCTCGGCCAAAACCATAAATAAAATTGGGAAAGGGCCTCGGCCAATTCCACGTCTAGTTGTCTCATGAGACCTATCGATGCATCGAGGAGCTATAGCGGGCTCCACCCGTCACTTATTAAGTCCAATACATTCCTCATATGAATAGGTTTAAACATATCATAAACCATAACATAATCGTATCACATAAAACATGCATAAAGGAAACATAACATTTCCACATTTCAATTAAAAGATATCAATACAACACATTGATATAATAAAAACGCTTTCAAAACCATTTTCAATACCAAAATAAAATAAAGTTAAAACTTTGTATTTATTTTTCATTAAAAAAAATGATGGCTTGTAGAGGAAGCCGAAACACAAATAATGGTCATGCCGGCAGAGAATTCGTTGTCGCCGCATAAGTACGGAAAGAAAAACATTCCCATTTTGTCTCTTCGTATAAAAAATATTCCTTTTGAATAAACGTAAAAGTCAAAGGGGTTTATACACCGTATAAAAGAAAGTTGTGTATAAAACCAAATATGCCTCAATGAAAGGGGATTGAGACGAAGTCCTTAAAAAGATCATTTTTAAAATAAAATAGATCTATTATTGGTATTCACTATAGGAACACATAAAGAATGTAAAAATACAAAATTGGACAAAATAATATCATGACATAATTTGAAAGTAGGAGATTAACCCAAAGAATGGAAGTTGGGTTAAGAAATTCCCTTACCTCGTGTCTGACTTGACTCATCCGTTCTTTAACCTCCTGAATAATAAACTAGAGTTAATATATACCTTATTAAGAACCATTTTCAATTTAATTATCCTTTTTATATCACTTATTACAATGATATGAACATTATGTAATTATTTAAGTTAATAACGGTCGTTTTGTCCATCTTTGGTACTTGAGTCAACAATAAACTTCTTATAATTACAAGTTGTTTATGTGGTAGAATATACATTATCTCCAGAATTATATTCATGATATAGATGTCATATATATAATATATATCTAGTATATACATTCATTTATAATATTACGTAACATTTAGAGGTAAGAAATGAAATGCACCGTTCATGGAGACGGTAAGCCGTACGTACGCATGAACGCTACTTTCATTTCTATTTCATATTTAATGGAATGAAATCATAATTATATAAATGTATAATATAATTCCAGTATAATATAGTGTATAATACCATTTACTCCATCCTTTATACATCCCACATATGGCATTAACGATTCAAATCACTTTGAGGGGGCGGTAGTCCGCACCTCCTAAAATGAAATTATCGTGTTTACCCATAATGGAAATCATAAAGTATGTCATAAATGATAAATACAGAATCATAAGTAAAAAATAAACATATTATATATCATATATAAATATAGTGACATCTTAGTGGCCACCTTTGAAGGTGTTATATGAGTGTTGAACAATCATCATTTCGTGAGGCAGAAATTCGCCATCCACAGAAACCGAATGTTCTTTAACCATTAGATGTAGGTGTGTGTAAGTGTAGCTAGAATACTTCTTATAAAAATATCCTAGTATATTGAGGATACTGGTGTTGTTAAAAATGAAATTAATAAAAAGATTTTAGGGGGTTGGAGAAGAAAAATAAAACAAAACAACATTAGAGAAGACATTACCTCAAAATCGGGTAACTCTTTTTGATTTGATCCAAAGGCTTCCTTGGGAAGAGTTCTGCCCAAAGTGAGGCTTCTAGGAGTAAGAGGGGGAAGTTGGGAGAGTATTTGGGTAGAGTTTGGCCGAGCCAAATGGCTTGAAAGTGTGAATGAGGTGGTAGAGTTGGGGGCCCTTTATAGGAGGAGAGGAGGGGCACTCTTGGAAAGTAAGGAAAGTTTACATTATTATACAATGCTTTTCGGATTCTAAAGGTCTCACAATTATATAATTCGTGGATAAGATGATAAGGGTTCTAAATCTACCAATACAATAGTCTTTGGACTAGTTTAAGCCTTGTATTGTACATTATATTTTCATTTTATTAAAATCGTTAAATAATGAGGTCATTGCTGCATCATAATGATGTCATAAATAATTTAATTTATTTAATGTATAAAAATTATAAAAAAAATACTATGATGTAGGAAATCGTTTTAGATTTCCAATGACTATTTATATTCGAAAATATTACTTGTATAACCCCATGTAAAAATTGCTTTAGTAAAACATATCATGTTTGTGTCATTTTTTACTTTAACATTAAATAAAAGGTATTTATGTCATTTTCCAACTAAAGTGGCTCCATGGGGTCCCCAAGTTGACCCATGAATTTTCTTGGTCGGCCATGGCACATCCAATGAGGGTAGGACATGTTTCAAGCTCATCTCATATTATTAAAACATTATTTTTACATTAAACTACACTAATTACCTCTAATCGCGATTAAGAACTTAAAAGTTACTATTCACCAAAAATTATTTTAATCTCATTGAACCACATTTTACTTCTTAATGACAACCATGTATGTCGTATTTTTGAAAATCAAATCACAGAGGTTGTAATATTTCATTTAAACAAAAAATCAGTTATTTAACTACCACTTAGTGGTTTCACTATTCATCAAAAATTGAAGTTTTTCAGAACAATGCCAAAATTTCACCCTAAGCTGTAATTGATATTCTGATTTCAAAAATGATGTCTATTTTAAAAAATTCCAAAAATATAAGTTGAATTAATTTATTTTATAATTAATTCCCGATGTCACAACAAATAGCGTGTTTTTAAGAAACAATTTATATCAAAAGATTGGCAATTGTTTATGTCCAATTTCAATGTTAAATTAATTCTAATGACCACCATTGGATAAAATGGTAAAAATATATTCTAATTATACTTTAAAACCACTAAATAGTATAATTTATCACTATAAATTATTTTGATTTAAAAAGTTGTTTTTAAGTATTTTTCACTATTCATAAAAAATTAGAAGTTCTCAGAAAAATACCAAAAATTCAACATTGGCTAATTTCGATATTCCTAATCCAAAAATGAAGTCCATTTTGAAATATAAAATTTATATAATTTTAAAAAGTGGTTATTACTATTCATAACAGCTACTATGATTAGTCACGGTGTTTTAGAACTCGAAGCTGCGTACAATGCAAGCTATTGCATTATAGAATGAGAAGCGTATTGTGGAATCTCGGGGTGTTACATCTGGGGCCTAAAAATATGTTGGAGGAATACAAAAAACAAAGTTCATAGATTGTTAAAAAAACAAAATATGTTTCATTCCCACCGAGGTACTACCCTAATATGCGAGTTAAAATCATTCAGGATACCAAGACTATTAACAAGAATCTATTCCACATAGAGTACATGGGTGATCCAATCTCCCCATGAAGGATCCAAATTTTTGATTTTGATGGAATTTTAAATAAAATCACTAGACACATACTTAATTTTAAGAATAGGTTCTTTTAATTATGTGGAAGAATTACTTTGTTCAACTATATACTCCCATTAATTCCCATGCACGTCATTTCAGTTCCCAAGGTACCTAAAATAGTTGTTTTAACCATTGAAATAGTATTTTCCACTTTCATTTGGGACTCTTATCGGGTGTGTAGGGGTAGATAGGATTTATGGAATATAATGGAAGCTACAGTGGATGATGGGGGAAGGAAATTACATAGTGTGGTTGTATTTATGAAGTTACTTTAAGCATAGGTGGTATGTGAGGTGATGGATGTGTGGTCATTGTGGGAATAATTCATAAGAAGAAAATATGGTTGTGTTATGGATTCTACGAGAGGTGACTTATTGGGATGTTGGAAGATGATTCGTGAGCATATTCCCACTCTTGACCTCCACTCCCCGTGTATTTTATGGAATGGTTACATCAACTACTGATTTGATAATTGGACTGGTTATATTTTCAGTTTCCTAGGATGTACCTCTCTTGAAATATTATTTTCTCAAAAGATCACTCATATCCCATTTATGGATTCTACCCACAGTCATTTGAAATTTTGGGGTTTTGATCATACTCGATACATGAAAAATAATGATTGCATGATCTTCACAAGTTTCATGACATGTGACTTATCAACCAAAGGCAATAGGTACATTTTGAAGGGTTCCAACAAGAGTAGAAATGTTTGGAATATTTTTTTCAAGTATATATCATTCAAATATTAGATCCTCTTATAGAATATTTGTAACATTATCATTCCCATAGATGATGTGATAAGAATAAATGATATCTTCTAGGATTTGAAATATCAGTGCATCCATAATGTAAAAGAGGAATATGATGGCCACATATCCATTGAGAGTAATTGGGATTCAACGGTTTAGATAGGATTTTGAGATATCATTGGTATTTCTAGTCATGATAATGATGATTTTAATTTTCTTTTAAATGTGTTACAAGGTGAAAATTTGATTCTCCAAGGGCACAATCAGATGTTGAATGTATTGATCACGAGTTTTTGGTGTATTTGGTATGCTATTAACAAATGTCACATTGAGGATATCACATTCTCATTGCTGTAAATTAAAATCTGGTCCATGATCATCACGGTAGAATTGTGTATGTTTGTGAAATGTTAAGACTCTAATCAATCCATTAGAAGATTCATAGTCAAGAGTACGGTCATGAATTATGTTTCTACTTGTTATTATAAGTATATATGTTGGAAACCACAAAATTACTACATAAATCTCAATGAGTATGGATCTAGTAACTTTGTATTTATGCGTGGGGGAGGTGTTTTTTTCAGAAAAGTCTAGTTCAATTATAATGGGTATTAGTTACATTAATGTTGGCATGAATTAAATCATGGATGAGGCCAATTCTATCCTGAATGGGATTATGAATTTTCAAAACCACATCATCTCTAATAATGAATTTTAATCATAATCAATTTTTATTCACAAACCTCTTAAAAACATGATCTAGACCCCCTGGTCCATCGAGTACCTCATTATAAAATGTAGTAGGAATTTTTCTAATGGAGTGACCCTTCTTCACACTTGGAGCGAAGGAAAAAATATGGATAAATTCTTGCCTTCTATGGGAGACAATCAGTATCTCTGGTTGATCTATTCTGATATTGGTTACCTCTCCCTATAGTAAATAACATGATCAGAGATTACACACTTAGTTACCATTATTTTAGACCACCCTGAGCATTCTATCGCCCGGATTATTTTCGGTTATTGGCCTGTTTTTGTGACTTCTGTTCATTTTTGGGGTTCCTATGTTTTTTTTGTGTTCCGTTTTTTGTGTTCCCTCTATAAATTTAAAAATAATAAGACTAACAAGTGATTAATATATATTAATTGTGACTACGAATTGTATAATAGAAGTGAAATCATTTTATTAATAATTTATACTCGTGATATACTATTTTTTAATAACAAAATACCAGTTATATAATTTATAAACGTCTAGTTATACACATTAGTCTACATAAAATTATTATTGAAAGAAAAATATATTAGTTTTAATAAGATCAATCATGATATATCCTAGAGTCTACAATGACTATATCAATTTATGTACATTGAAATGATTCTGAATAGATATAGTATGGAATAATTCATGTAGGGATTGTGTAAAGTGTAACATGAAATTAATATTACATAGAAAATGTGTCCCCAGAAACATTTTTTCAAACTAAAATATTTTTGGTTCTCCATACGATCGATTGATTGGATTTGAGTTTTGTGCAATCATTTAGGTCATGTTTACTATTTACGAACAGTTTCTAATGGGTTTGTTCATGGAACTGAAAACACACAATGGTTCTGTATCCACAAGGACCAAGTTTCCAAGGGATTCACTGGTTAGGATGTATGAACAATGATTATAAAGAACATACATTATTTGATAGGGTATAAGTTTGGTCTCATAACACCCTTTTTGGTGGAATTATTTCCTACATCGGGACTCTCTTATAGATTTTAGAAATGTCCGTGAATCAATTATTAATTAAAAAGTTTTATTTTTGTCACCCTTGAGATAACTATTAATTGTTAACATGAATTGAATTTATAATAATATTTATATATCTAATTTTCGTCATCAATAGAGATATCTATATCTAACCTAGGATCTCTATTGATGGTATCATCTTATGTACAAATTAGATATTATTTTGTCATTATTACGATGATGATTATTTTCTAGAAAAGCAGTGAGGTTCTCTCCAGTGTATCATCAACTAGGGAGATGGATTATTTTTTTGTTTAGATCAAACCCATGGATCTTCTTCCAACGCATCATTGTTAATGGAATTAGAATCCATGTAGTTCAGTCCTTCATAATTGGGATCATAATACCTTTTATGGTCAAGTAATAATGACTAAAATATAATGTTTAACATCATGTTGTGAGGATGTCTAGGAGAAAGGATCCTAGTTAGTTTTTGTTTTGGGACTTATTCTAAAGTGTCACCGGATACCCATAAGGGATATTAATTTCCATGTTGAGTTATACAATTTTGGGAATGTGTACCAGAGAGAACAAGGTTGATTTGGGGTAATGTGTTTAGATCTCAGGGAGGCTTCCTACATATCCCAATTGGATGGGAATAAAATAACATATATTTTAGTTTTTATGGATCATGTGTTGGTTTATCCTCTGAATGTTTAATCTCATAGTGTAATGTGCCCCTTTGATAAGATTATGTTCGAGATTTTTACTGAGGAGTATGCCTTGATAATTTAGTGTTGTTCCATGATAAGCAGCTTTACGAATAGGTATTTGGAGGGTTGGTTTTAGTTAACTCCTAAGGAGGATTCCTTGTGGAATGGGATTATTATTTGAGCTTACTATAGGGAAGGATTACCATATTGGTGAAAATTTAGGGTTATTCCAAGTCATAGGCCAATTGTTTTTGGTAATTACACTTGGAATAAGGCCAAGAAGGCTTGGTATAATGTGGATGTCATGTCTACCATCAATCTCTAATCCCACATGATTCATGATCGGCGTGAGAATTAAGAGGAAATTAATGATCCATGAAACCAAATAATCTTATTTTCCACAAGTTTGGATATGTGGATATGTGGAACCATGTCGATGGGGGCATGTTGAGGGAAGGTGTGGTGAAGATTCAATGGATAATCCACTACAAGGTCTTGCATTTGAGGGAGAGGATGTCGTGTTAAAAAATATCCACACATCCCAGATGTTGTGGTGAGTCATACATGAATGTGATGGACAAGTGGATGTAAAACATCTGGTAAACCACATAATTCTTCTCCTCCATTGATGGATTAGGATGTGCCTATGGGAGAGAGGAGGGGTATCTAGTGCTCATCCCCTATCTGACATAGTATCCAAGAGGTCAAGGAGGATTAGGAGTGTGACATCCTTCATGAAAGGAAATGGGGTTACTCTTGGATGGATTCCATAAAATTGGACTCATTATGGGAGAGAAAAATGTAATTCCATGTTAAAAGTAAATGAAAGTGTGATCCTCACCCTCCCCTCTTGGAATCGAAGGCTTCGAGTTTTAGAGACGAAAAGGGTGGGATTTGGTCAAAATCCTAGAATCCAAGAATAAGACCTCCCTAAATCCATTATCAGGGCAAGGTCCCTGATTACCAAATTAATGAAAATATAAATATACACTGAGAACTATAACCTTATGGTAGGATATATGTGGATGCATCATATATATGCAATGAAAATAAGAACGGGAGACAAGTTAGTCTTCCCCGGTTCATTTTTTTGAATGTCTAGAGCCTTCGGTGGAGGTTTTATCTTGGTCACTATCAAGAAAGAATGCCAAAAGAAGGTAGTCCCTAACATGAATTTAATTTAAGAGGTCCTAAATGGAGTATTTCACATGATGGAGGCCAGGGGGGGATCCAACGGAATGTCCATGCATGTAGGCTTGGAGAACCAAGTAATGCTCTCATATGGGGGGGGGGGTCATTACTCAAGTGGACCTAGGAAATGTGATGGTACCTTAGGAGATATACCACATTGGTAAAAACACTTCTAAGAGTCTTTAAACAAGACCATGAGGGTCTTCTCGTGTGTTCCTAGAAGTGGATCACACAAGTCACTGGTTAAAGAAGGGTTCCTCGCGTTAGTGTTCATTAACAATATGGGAGATGATTCCTCACATATGTGTTATTTATTTTTAAACCAAGGATGGTTCATAATTTCTCATCCCCTCTTTAATTTACTCTATTTCTGTTTTGTAGGACAACCTAGAAGGGTTCTTAGGGCATTTGTGACGGGCTAAGGAGAGCAGAACATGAGGAGGCCATTGGGAAATTTCACCCATCCGAATGAAGAACACATTGTATTATTTAATGGCAATGATGGGACCATGGGTGAAGGGACCCTTCCTCTAAACTATTTAAATTAAGTTTATGATGTTGTTTTACATGAATGATGTTTGTGTATGCCTATGTGTAGGGACATTGTGAACCGACAATGCTTTGGGGAACCTACTTGAATGAACTTTTATGGAATTTGGATCGATGGACTTCTCCATATTTCTTCTTATCATCATTATATTATATTTTAATTTGAATCATTTTCATACTTGTGTTGTAAAATACTATCACCCACCCTGTGAATTTATATGATTAAAATAAATGGATCTAATAATAAGGTAAAGGGAAAAAAGGGTGAAAGGAACACATAGGTCATCCACCTTGGAATTACATAATGGTAGACTACAAATGTCTTCTGTATAGGTGGGGAACATACATGGGGAACAAAAAGAGGATTCTTTGTCTATAAATAATTTCATTATTTCGATGGATGGTCCCCATGATTCAACAAATTCTCTCTCGTAGTTCTAGCTTCCATCTTGGACCTCCCATTTATCCTTCTTTGATAGTGGATCATTCGCATTGATAAGGTGTGTAACATCTTATGCATTTCATATGATGAAGAGAGCGACATGAGTTGGGACTTTAGGCGAGGTTCCTACATGATACACTTATGTGAGTACCCTATGTTCATTCATGACTATGCCAAATTTTCTATTTCCAGTAACTTTTAAAATGGACTTCTCTTTAATGGAAACATTGATGCATCATTATAGGTTCAACATCCTCTCATAAGTCCAATGTTTCTGATAGTCATGGAATGAAATAAATTTTCGAGATGGTAAAAATATAGGGAATGGCTACTTTGATTCTTAAGATACTACACTACCTAATCTAGCTGGACATATGAAGAAATATCACCCTGAAATCCCTACGCGTAATTAAATTCTACTCTAAAACCATGGTCATATAAAGTAATTCCTTAGATAGTATTAAAATATTTATACTCCCCTTTCTTGGTTTCAATATTAGAGACACATCACTACTTCCAATGTTTCAAGCATGAGTTCATATATTAATAAATGTATATCAGCAAAAGAATACATCATGAATTTCTGTAAATATGCCCAAGATATGAAACTACACATGACTGAATTAAAGAAAAACAGTTATACATCTATCATCAATGATTCCTAGACAAATATATTAATGTGGTGCAGGAAAGACAGTGAAATACACTCAGGAGGAGGTGTTATGTAGAGTGATTGTCGGAGAACTGGTTATAGTAGACAATTGCATAATTCGTGGATAATCTATAAGATATTTAAATCAATGAGTCCCTCTGGGTATGTAAAACCTACATATAAGATAACACTATATTTATTCTTGAGCTGTTATTCTTGTAGAGTCTCTAGAAAAACTCTTTCACTTGATTCATAGAGTGATTTTTATTAGATTGTGGGATGCCTATATGATCTTTGGGTCTCTGATCCATTGATATATGTATGAGGAGTTAGTATCCCCAATAAAAATGTCGTATGATGCTAAACAGATTCCACCTCTAGAACATGAACTTCTAAATATAGAACAGGATATTAAGAAAGAAGACCCTCACCTAAATGGATATACCATGCCGAAGTGTGGATGAATACATTCCTATAGCCAAAAAAGAAAGTCCCCAATATCAAAAAACCAATAAGTTTCTCAATGATGGATTAGAGTACTGCTCCTGGTACATTGTTGTTGACTTTGGAAAAGGGGGACTACAAGAAATAGGGGCACAATTCCATTTCTTATGTACTTGTGAGGACAGGTCTCATGGGATTTTTGGCCATGTGGCTAAGCATTTACCTAATGCTTGTCCATGATTCCAACAATGGATTGTGGCCAGAGACATTCATTGTGCCCCCAATAAGACATTGAATAATCACATTTTATTTTCCATCTCTGTCCTTGATGAATTTAACGATGCATGTGACATGTTCATGTGGGGAATACCCCATTAAGTATTGTAAGACCATTCCGGGTTCTGTGGGCATGGATAACAGCTCACATGAGATCCTATGTTCTGTTAAATGGGATCAATATTCCTAGGATATAGTTTTTTTCATATGTACTATCCATATATAGTGTTTCCCCCATGTCCTATAAGCCCAGTGATTCCATGGAGAGGCACAAAATATTCAAGAGTTCTATTTCTTCCAATATGGGGACTCTCCTATTGAGAGATTTACTGATGAAAAGAAGTTTGGAAATAACCTATGATCATGTATGATAGAATTCATTAATGTTTTGATGGTGACCCTTATTGTTTGATATGTTATATATGAGTCATAATCTCTATATTGGTTTTCCCATGAATTCACGTACCAACAAATAATTACCATATCTCCTCTATTATGTTTCCAATCATAACAACATCGGATTGAATCCCGTTATATGTGGATGATTAAAAAAATGTAGTTGACTCATTATGCAATAAACATTTCTTTATCTAATGTTACATATAGATTTACATCCTTGTTTATCATGCCATGTATTGAATCATATGTCAATGTATTGTTAACTGAAGTTATTACTCATATTGGTACTGGGAAAAGTGCCATGCCTATAAAGATGGATAGAAAGGCTTATGCTCTTATAAAAAATATTTCTTCTCCCCAAGAGGATTCATCATTCCAATTGGAAGGTGGTGATGATGTTGTTGTAATATGTCCCAAATGACATCGTGCAAGGTTTAGTACACTAGATTGAATCAAATGGTTTCACTAGATGAGGTTGAGCCTAGATAGTCCGGTCATCACCATCAGGAAGACACTTGGGTTATATTTTCCTACCTTTCATCTATGACATATAGGTTCAGGAAGCCTGTGAAGTCTAGGGCTATCAAATATTCTTCAATTTAGGAAACGATACAGTCAAAAGTTTTACGACCAGAGGTAGTCTAGTTTTGAAATTACATATCCTCTAATGCATAAATCATATGGGAACTTCTTCATGATGGGATGTGGATTCCAGGGATAGGATATGATCTTTCCATCCCATAATCTTCACAAAGATAATGACCTACCAATGTTGAGAATAAATATTTTGGAATTATATATTCTTATTTATGTAACGGATGACCAGATACCTACCATGAGATGTGTGGAGGAATTAGTGAGAAGGGTCGATGATGAAGGGGTGGAAAACCTATATTACGAAGAATGGATTTGTTATTTCAATCCCAAAGATGTATGTCCCCCTTTTATTATGTATTATTTTTTTCATCCATTATTTTATATAGTAGAAAAGATTTGACGATGAGGGAAGGGTTATTTTTATTTTCACTGGGATAAGGGAAATCAATTGAGCTTCCATCTCCATAATATGGCCCAACTGCCACCCCTATTGGGATTGATGAATCATCTCTGGAACACAAAAATATATATCATAGCCATAAAATATTGAATTATGAAATGGAAGTGGAAACTATATTTCCTCCTATAATTACCATATTTGAAAAGGCTGGTGCAAGACATCATCCATTGAAAATTAAAGAATGTTGGTGAATTGAATCCTTTCCAAGTTCCTTGTTAGTGATGGTAGGACTTCATGGTATCATTAATCCTTTCTTCATCCAGTTTAAATGACTAAATTTTTTTTGATGAAACTTTTTTCATTTACTCTCTCAAGGGTTTGTTAATTAGCCTCCAGTTACTGTTGAGGGTGATTCCAACCACATCAGGATCATTACAGGTGATTCTACTCCTTCAATAGAAGAAGTATTGATGGTTGATGATATGTCATCTTCTCCCATCACCCCTCCATCCAATTTTGAAGGGGAGTGGTATTCTATTAATATTAATGATACATCCTAAAGAATAATATTTTAACTGCATACTTTTCCACCAATGATATTTTAGGTTCATCTCATGCACTAGAGGACCCTACTATGACTGATACATACCTTGTGGTTGTAATAGAGGATGCTTTTCTTGGACTCAGATCATCAGAAGAGGGTTTCACACTTGGTCCTGAGTCAAATAATCTAGGAGGGTGCTCCTCTGAAATAGGATCAGTTCAAACTACTAAGATTAGGGATTCTAGGAAGTAATTCATCCCATCTACTGACTCAATACTAGGTGAGTGTTTCCCTTTTTTCCTTACTTTTCAACTATTTTTTATCTTTATTATCATTTTTAGGAAAAAGATGAGTCGTTCTAATTTTCTTGTTTCCATAAAAATATATGTCCAAGTATGAGGGAATATCATCTACGATAATATAGTCAATAATTGTAATTTATGCCATTATTGACCTAATTGTACTTGGGCATGTTATCAATAAGTGCACTGATCTTGAAGTATTTATCTCCCTCAAATAGTGGATCTGATTTTGATTTGAATATGATGAATTTTCATTGCATCACATTTCATGAGGATTGGAGGGATATATGATATATTATATTTAAGATTCCATATAAAGATACGGCTTCATGAATCCATCTTGTTCTATTCCTCATTGGAATGTTAAGGTATAATAGAATGGATTACTGGATGATTCATGTTACTATTAAAGAGATCATTCATAAATGGGATTGATATCATGAGCTTCAATAGGAACTCTAAAAGGAGAATATTCTCATCAATACTAATGATCTCTAAGATGTATTTTCTCTAATGGAGGACATACTTTCCATGTAGCTAAGAGAATGTAAAATATTGATTAATGATAAAGCTACTCAAGTATCATAACTTCCACAGAAATTGGATGCCACTCTGGAGTAACTCATATAACTCCATAATTTATTAGAAGAATCCAAAAAAGGGTGAATCATTATTACATCTACAGTGGATGAATGTCATTAGGATAAGGAGACTGAATCTATTTGGTTGTCTGGCATTCAATAGGCAACTGATGGGGCTTAGGATGCTATTTATAAAATGAATAGTTATGTTAAGGGTCTCTTGTAATGTGTAATAGAGAGACTTAATCTTGTGGATGATCCTCCTATTATTTTGTATCATAAATGAAAGTAATTTTCCCCCAATCATATTTGTCATCCTCCTTATTCCCCTCCAATGATAATAACATAACAATGAATAAAATTTCATCATAAAATTATATTGTTTAATCTCGTCAAAACCACTATAATATTTATGGGAAGCTTATCTAACATTTCCCTAAGCCATGTCACTTAGAGGGAAAAATTTTACTATTTCTAGGGTAATATTTACAACCCATTTTTTTCATTATTTCATCCCCATGATTTTTTTATGATGTCCAATACGTAGAAGCTTTAGTGTGAGATTTCAGATTTATCATAGCTAGAACTTTTTGGGATATCAATATAATAATTTTTTTTGTATTATCATTGATAATTTTTTTCTTAGACCATATGGAGTGAGGGTATAACCAACTGAGGCTTAAAATTTATCCTAATTTTAATTCTCGTGTCATTAATATGGTGTGTTATATGTCTCTTTTTGTGAGATGTTTAAATTCATACAATCTAAACTTATAGGATTGGTGTTATAGGCCGAACATCTTTGACCATAGATTTTTAAATGATTACCAACACAAGTAATGATAGATAATAATGCTTTAAAATCATTTAGATACATTCAAAGAAAATTTAGAGCCTAAATTTCATGTTTTCTGAATATAAAACATGATATTTTAGAATAGAGGAGGTCTCTCCAAAGGAAATAATTACCAATGATTGACATACCCATTTTGTTTTCTGAATTTTTAATATACAACATAGTCATGTTAATTCATAGACAATATTGGTATCCTTTAGCTAACAAGACCATTATTTGGGATACATTATGCAATGATAATTGGGGATTACTACAATATAACGGGATTAAGTATTTCTCTAAAATTATGAATTTCTCTTACTAAGGGATGATGAGTGTTTACGGAGATTTGGATTTCTCAAGACCACAATAGGTGATTTTTCTAAGGGAAAATGTCATATAATGAAAATATAATCTGTATTGGAATTGATCATGAATGTGAACCTATTCCTACATGAATTTGGGTTGTGGAAGGAGGGTACAACATTTTGATGACCAAATCCAGCTGGGGAGACCCTTCCTAAAATGGGTTTATGTACAGTGCCATTTAATTTCATGTGACCAAGAAATTAATAGAATTTTTTAAGGTCATACAATAAAGAAATTATTTCAGAAATTAATTCCTTGTGTCTGGGAAGTTGACCATTTTGGTAAATGTATTACTATAAAATCATTGTTCTACATAGTTATAAGTAATAAAAATGGCATCAGGCTATACTATTTAAATTCGCATCACAATTTCATTAGGCTATACAGGTTAAAGTCATTGATGTATATTTGAGATAGATAATATTATTATTTTAGTAGCTATTGAATGATTAATGATTAAACCATTCTTCTTTAGTCGATCTGGAAAAGATTTACCTTATTCAAGTGTGAGAGGGGAATATTTTAAGCTACAATATGTGGATTTTTTAATACAACATGTTGTATGGGGATAGAGATATTATGTTGATATAGGAGGTCTCTCTAGATGATGATGCATCCATTTATTGAAAAATGTGAGGTGTATATTGTATTATAAAAATCCATATGGGGAGTGTTACAACATAGTCAATAGAGGAACCATTTTTTTGAAAAACCCATTTTGTGGGTTAATTTATGAAAAAAAATCTTGGTCGTGTTACATAATAGGTAGGTAAATAACTACCCTAGAAGTTATGACATTCTATTACTAACGATCGACTAATGTTAATGTAGATTCAAATTTTAATGGGAATAAAGTTTGATTTGAGGTAGGAATGTAAATTATTTTTTGAGGACTGTATCATGATGATATTTCTATGTAATTTGGGTAATGGTTTCCTTTACCACTCTCACCTAACACAGGAAATGTGGTTCTTGTAGACTTAGGTTTAATGACTAGAACCATGAAATCATGGAAAAAATAGTTGACATGTGGCCTATAAGACTAAGGTTATTCTAGAATACTTCAATCATTATGGGGGAAATCAAAAACCAATATATATGAGCTTATCAGATAAGAAGAAAGGATGTTGGAAAAATATAAGGGAGTTGATCGAAAATTGAAATCGTAGAATAGGTTACCACATAATTTCCTTGATTCTTCTAGAAATAAAAGTGTATTCTTTTAAGGAAGAAGTTACAGCTGAATAAAAAAACCTATTTTTAGGGGGTTTTATGTGAATCCATCTATGGCATGGTGAAACACAGTCAATAATATGTTCCATTGGATGAAAATACTGATTTTTTTGATACTTTATGAAAATCTTTTGGGGTGTGTTACAACATAGTCAAGAAACTGATTCATCATGTATCATAAATTCTATCACTAGGATCCATAGAAATATTATGATGTTATGAAAGTTCCATATAATATGATTATGATAAGTGGATGCGTATATCTCTACTTCCTCGAGAGACCCCCTTACAGGAGAACCCAAAATAAGATCTCCTATATATATCATTATTATTTCATAGGAGAGTGGGTACCCTTCCTTACCCTATGGATGTGAATAGTACACGATTCCTAGGAGTCAATAAATATAAAATTGGAATGACAATAAAACCACTTGTAGTTGTATAAGAAATCATTAAGTTTATTTTCATTATATGAGGACATCTGGTGTGTATTTTAAAGTCTTGATACTGGGATTGTTGTAACACTCATGTGAATTGATATGCCTCACTTATGGGGGGGAATCATTTTACCAAAACACCTAAGCCCATGTGAGCTATTCTCACTGTGAAAAAAAAGGAGTGGAAAAAGTTGTTATTGTGATTAAAACCTGACAAAAGTGAAAAATAGTTGCATTTTGATTATATAGTGGTTATCCCATGAGATATGATCTAGGTTCCTCTACGTATCTCATTAGAATGTCAATCCTTCCATATGTTGTTTTTTATGTACAATGCAGTTTAAATTCATGCTGACATGACATAAATCATGTTGTTTAACATCATGTTCTAAGGAATTAGGCTAACTAACATGAATGAATTAAAATATTTCTGATGGACCCAATGATAGAAGTCTAGGAATAACTAAAAATTTAACATGATTGAGAATAAATCCACCCATTTTTCTTGAAATTTCATTATAAAGGTCTGAAACATTGACATGGATAGTGAATGTTTTCATATTTTGTTGCAGTTGGGTCCAGAACTAGAGATCATTGAATCAATATTCATCACATTGGAATGAAAATCAAACCACATGTAGTTCTTGAATGATCATGTCATTTATTAACATGCAGTGATGACTATGACTATGAAATTTAACATAGTGCGGTAAGGATGAGGTCACCTAATGTGAAAGATATATTTAAGATGGGTCGAGATATAAGATTCAGGCATCACTATGTATCATGCTGTAGTAAGAATCAAGCAACACATAGTTCATGATAATTGTTCCCCACATCAATCAGGCATTGATGTGGTGAAAATTAATTTAATATTTTCCATGATAATACTTGGGACTAAAACACGATGTTTCTGCATCATTTCACATCCTATTGTAATGGGAATCAAGTCATATGTCCTTGATAGTTTCCCTATTCATATCAGATTCATACACAGGGAAAAGGTTGTTTGATTTATTTTTCTTAATTGTGGTTAGAACCAGGATAGAAGTTCCAGAAATCAAACATATCTCATTAGAATGAGAATGAAGACACACATTTTAATGTATTAGATCATGTAGTTCACAATCAAGCAATAATGTCATGATAGTGTTAGGGTTCATCCCATAATGGGGTCCCAACTGCCACCTGAGGGTGGTGGAGATATAATTGGGGCTTATGCATGGTAGCTTCCCTTCCTTTCTACCTTATGATTGACTGTGAAGGAATATCGAACCACCAAGGGGTTAGAGGAATATGTTTGGGACTTACACAAAATATAAAGGCCCATTTTTAATGGACCATGATGAGTGTCTCAAATAGTGTTTCTTTGGATGTTTCTTCAAATCAAATGATAAGGACATTAAAAATAAATTTTAATTTCATGTCGTAGGGTTGGAGGGTTTCTTACAATTTTCAGTCATACAAATCCGACCTTATATAATTTTCTATATTATCATGTGAAAATGATGATGATTCCACACAGTTTAATATCATCTGGCACAAATTTTATTTCATGCATTTTAGTGGTGTGTGATGATGACCCACTATGAAATTTAACTTCATTTATTAGGAATATTTATTATGTGATTATGAAAAAAAATATTTAGGAAGCTTTCATTAGTCAGGTTTGTAAATATATCCCTATCCATTGCGATTTGGGAATAATCTCCATTTTATTGCATATTGTGTATCGATTAAGCCCCCTCCCACTATGGTTTTTTTATCAGTAAACACTCCTAGTAACATTTGTGTTTTAGGGACAATTACCATTTCTCCTTAGAGGAATGAATGGAGGTGGTCCTTATGGTTAAAGGCTCACCTCATCCAACATTGATAGAATTCTTATTGGTGTAAGGTATACAACTTTTTTCATCTAGTTTCTTTGATTCATACAGTCATTTAATCGATTTCTCATTTGAATAAAACAAATCAAAGATGTAATAATCATGTGATGTAAACTAGTCCTCAACAAGAAGGAATACATTTCTTCCATATACAAGGGAGTAGTAGGTCACCCATGTGCCAGTACGGGTCACTGTCTAACAAGCCTGTAAATAATTCAAGATATTTTCAAGCTATAAAATTTTATCTAGATCCCCTAAATTCTATATTAGTCTTTATAGGGTCTTTTTGAAGGCATATATCTATCCTTTATATGGTACATGATAGTGGGATGAAAGGTTGGACTTGATATTATACTCATGGTATAGTTTTCCACTTCTTCTGAAGAGACACTAGTAACATTTTCTATTAGTATTTTATAGGGACACTAAATCCAGTAATGAAGTTGGATCCCATGAATCCAATAATGATATTTTACCTAACTTTGCTGAGGGTTGTTTCCTCAGCCCATTTAGACAGCAAGTCCATTGAAGGTAATATATATTAGAGAATATTTTTTGTAGCTAGTGGGTATGTTCCTAAAATATCCATTCCACTTATGTATAATGTCTAGGATTATATAGATATATGTTTCAACTCTAAGGGATGATGGATTAATTTGGAATGTACATAAAGTCAATGAAATTTCATGGTGAAATCCATTCAATAATGTGTTGCTGATAGCCCAAAGTATCCATGTCTTCAAATTTGATTAGAAATATTATACCCTAACTGGTAGGCACTATAGTTCATACTTTTACTTCTTTCATAATAGACAAATTCGCTTCTCTATAAATTCATATGAGAAGGTCTCCATCAAAGAAACATTTGTGGAGTATGTTATAGAGTTTTAATCCATCATAAGGAGTGAAGATAGGTGCTAACTGTTATATTTTATCCATCTCAGATCAATATGATAAAATTAACCCACTATGAAGTTATTATATGATGGGAATAATCAATCTGTACTAGGATAATATTTCTCAGGGACATGGATAAGTTTTGTGATCACTTATATTCTGATCTGATTAAAAGGTGATACCATTAGGCTATTAGAAATGTTGATAACTATTTATTCCTAATTTGGATCTTATATATCTATAGTTTCGTTGTCAAATAAATATTCCATGGTATTATGTGAACACAAGAAATGATTCAATGTTAAGATTTACGGGAACTCCTCCATTAACCCTCATACATAATCAACTATTGGGGACCTACTCTTCAGTTTTGATGGTGTAATGCCCATGGATATGTTTGATTACAACCTTTGAATCATCTCTAACCTCTATGTGAACCACTACTGTTCCGAGTACCAATTACAATGATGTAATGATGGCCTAATATTATTCTTCATTATTAGTATAGACTTCTGATAACAGTAAAGAGTATGATAGAACTTCCATTAAAAAATAAATGATCAGAATCCAAAACCCAACATTCTTGATTATATGTTATTTCATAATTCTCCCTGTTGCGATGATGGATGCACCAATAATATACATTTACCACATTTGGGAGCTACATTGAATATATAATATCTCATTATATTGAAATTCAATTTTTAATGATGTTGTTTCTGTAGATAGGTGTTCTGCATGGAAATATGCCAAGTCATTTTCATTCACTACTTTCTGGTGAAAAAATTATATGTCAAGCTATACTTCCCACCATTCCAAATGTCCAATCAATATAGATTGGATGAGTATATATTTGAGAAGGTTATTAAGTGATACAAATTGTGTGTCTTCATGCTACAGGTAGTTCCTTGGTTTCTAGAACACAATAATTGATACTTGGAAACATTTCTAGATATCTAAAAATCGTTTATCAGTGTGGAGCCCAGTTCAACTAATATAATAAAGGATTTTTCCATTCCCATCATCATTCTCTCACACAAGGAAGGCGCATATAGAAGAGTGGCTTTCTCTTAATAAGTTTCATTAACACTTGATCAATGAAGAGGATTTTTTTAGGTTTTCAAATGTATCATGTCAGTCATTGTTATATTCATATATGATCCCCTTATTTATCATTATCATGATAGGAAATCACTTCCATACATGGTTGGATAGGAAGCACTTAATATAGGCTTGGTTTCTTTGAATTTATCTCAACCCTTTTAGGTTTTAATGATGTGAAATTCTAATGAAGGCCTCTTTTACTTAAGGTTTACTTCGATTCCATGATGGTGTACAATGCAGCCATGAAACTCCACTAATGTTACCTCTCAATCACATTATATGTGGTTACTATTAAGGCTATTTTGTCATAGATTATTGAATATGGTAACTAGGTAAGTTATGTGGTCATAATTTTTTTGCTATTTGACAACTAGATCATTAACATTGAATTTGATAAACAGTCACAATAAGGGTTTGAAGATGTGATGCATGAAATATAGGTATATGGTACAAAAGTTATTCAGGCCAAAGGGATTAACCAATAGAAATATAATCAAAGATGAGATATAATGGTGGTGGATTATTCATCTTTTAGGTCCATCTGAATTGGGTTTCACCCTGAATACCCATCCATGAATTATATGGATTGATCAAAATCTTTTACATTAATAAGGGCTTACGTGATTGGAAGCGTGAAGTCAACCTTCAGACAGTGTCAATTGTGATCTCTGATGTTGATAATGACTCTAATTTTACCATTTCTCTTCATCAAAGGGATAATGTAGTCTATCCATTTTTATACATTATCTATTAGATTAAGTTATCTTTGATGTGTGTGTCAACATCATTATCAATTTTGGAGATGTGAGTTGGGTGTGCCCTTCTGCATGCTTGCATGTACCCCCAGTGTAGTTCTGGAACATCCAAGTGATTGGTGGACAATTCAGGTTCAAGGACTGTCCATTTTGTGAAATTCATGGGAAAACCATCCTTGTGATTCATTAGGAAGGAAGTATACACTTCCTCTTTTTTGGGAGTCATATACATAGAAATTAATGTGGGATGTGGTTCTTCTATTGTAACTAGATTTATCTCCATGAGCTCACTAATAGTGGTGTACACACCTTCCTCAAATGATGGTTTGGTATCCCTATGGTGTTACTCTTTTTATCCTTCCAAATGATTTGCCTATTTAACTTTTTCTAGTGAATTAGTTGATGAAACAAGTTCCTCGGAGGGAGGATATGAATCTCCAATTGGACATCTGAATGATGAAGCAACCATTTCAGGGTCTTTTTCTTATACGAGGAATTATTAGAGCTTTGAAGGGGAAACAAGATACTGGGAATGATATTATTCATTTAATCTCGTTTTCATCATAACCACATCCATAAAAAATTGCAGAACATAGAATTGTTGGAGTTCAGGGGATGGAATGAAGATATATTCATCTAGGGTTTCATTATTTCTCAGAGGGTTGATGTTTCCATCAATTAAATTGGTCTCTATGGTAACAATTGGATTCACTGATGTTTCTAAATATGTTTTCACATTTATATCCATATATTTTATTTCACTGATGCATAGAATGTACTAAACACTAATCTATTTGAATGGATTCATCAGAATCATCTCCAAACCATTTGAGATATTGATCCAAGAAACATTATCATAGATGGACTATTTCCATTCCTTATGGTACAATCCTTTTTCAATTAATTATGATTCATAATATTTTAATGGGTCCTTATGACCATGATATTTCCCACATTGACTGTTGATACAATACTGGAGGCATTGGTCATACTACGAGGGGATATCATTATGTTTATGGGGACAAGGTCATCATAGTATAACATTGAAGGATTTATCTTGTCAAACTACCTTGAATATTGATTTAGAACGATGATCCCCAAAATTTGACATATGATTTAATTCACCAACAAAATATTTCTCATTTTTTCATCAAACATTAATATTTGGGTATATGGGGACATGTAAGATTTATTGAAACTGATTTCATGACGTGTTTAGATTTGGATGATGTTAAATCATTAGATGATTCCAAGGAAATATCATCAGATGTCCATTTCATTTATAATTATAAATATATAAAAGGCCTTTAGATTTTTCTTTATGATGGTTTCCTCATCCATGTTTGTGAAAGAGATGGGCATGTGACATTCATTAGAACTATTCTTTGAACGATACACTTAAGTAGCATTAACTTCAGATTCAAATTATGATGGTCTAGAAAAGGCCTGAATGTGTTCATCAAGGGGGAATTTTGATAGACTCATAGATCCCTGATTGAAAACAAGCAAGAAATATGAATATAATTTTCAAAATATCATACATCCAGTTTAAAAATATATACATCCAATCCTAGGAATTATATATTTTATGTGCTTTTGTGGGTTAGTTTTTTGATGTGGATGAATAATCCAAAGGGGTAGTATATGAATTTTCATATGATATTGGTGGATTAGTTCAGTTGTGACTACCAACATGACAATTTTTATTATGAACTGATTTATTATCTAACCAATCTTCCCAGATAATCCTGTCAAGTGACACCATATCAGGTGTGAGAGAACTTCCTTTTTGTTTCAATGTTCACTGGAGGGCTCTACAATAAGTTTTTTTCACATAGGGTCTATTTTATGTAGGTGTCATTAGGTTATGACATTTCTTGATACAACTTTTAGTGGGATTTTATTGTTGGGTAATAGGGTGAAATGTAAAACTCCATGTTCACCCCATCCTGTGATTTGAATATTAGATAGGGAATCTACAATCATCGATCTCAATATCATTAATGCATTAAAAAATTCTTGATGATGGACATGTTTCAATTTCTCTAGATTCCTTGTAGCTTTGTAAACCACTATGTAAAGTTGTATTACCATCCCTTATATGAAATTTATGTGAAATAGATATTTATCATCGGGAAATACTTTCTCTCTCAGGTGAAAAATATTTTCCATATGTTGGGGAAGATTTTGTGTAACACATCCAACATCAATGCCTCTATAATAGGGTATCTAGGGGTAGCTAAAGTTTATAACATGACTATTGTGTCATATCGAGCTATTTGTTTCCTCATATTTATAACATATTCATCTTATTTCTCTATAAATTCCCTTACCTGGTCTGAATGGAGTGGATGCTTTCCAAATTCATTATCGTATGTAGTGAGATTGGATATGTATTCCCCTATTATGTTGCAGTCCAGGCGATCGAAAAGTAGGTTCTGAGAATAACCATCTCTTTGGGATGTCTTCTGGTTGAGAAATAATTTCACTTATCGGTGAAAAGTATCATATTTGAATAAACTTGTTCTTTCATGTTCCTCATGATAGGAGTTCATTCTCTTTGCTACCTCTCCTGTTGGAGTATTATCTTGAATGCTTGAAATGAAATAGTGGAGAAAACATTCTTGGAAAACTTTATTATGATGAGGTCCAACATGGTGGATTATAGAAAAGTTAAAAACCTCTTTCCTCGTGATATTTGGACCATGTGGAGTGAAACTATGCCTCTCATTAGGATATGAGCTCTCAATATCGACAAGATTGTGCTCATAAAGAAAGCGTGAATGGTAAATCTTGTGGAATAGTATTTATAAATTACTATAACTACTACTGTTGTAATATGGTAACAAGACAGTAGGATATTGATATTCCACAAATAGTTATATGAGGGCTTTGATAAATGTATCATTAATTATAGAATTATCGTAGATAATCTCTTTATTTTATAGCTGTCTATGAAGAGGCGTATTTTTGGATTGGTTCTTGTGAGCAACTAAGGCCACTTGCTGGGGGGAAGTGGTTTTCATTAGCAAGGGTTTATTCCTACCTTGGAATGGCTATTAGGATAGGAAAATTACATATGATTGAAATGTGTGTGTGTGTATTAGTTTTCTTGATTGTATATCTTGGGATATTTTCCCCTCGACCCTCTCCGATTGGAGAAGAGGTTTGTGTCTGTTATAGGGTGGCATGCTGATTAGCCACCACATTCATGGGGATGTAGTTTTGTGTCATTCCCTATAAAACAAATTTTGTCACTATAATAATGTCATGAATGGTCTATAGGATTGGGGTTGGTATTTTTTTATACCCTTTCACTATTACCATGATATTATTTGTGACATCAGTATTTTGGGATGAGGCTATATTTCCATTACATATATTGATTCAGTGTTCGTGATTTCTGAAATACTCGCTTTCCTATATCTAGATACTGAAAATGGTTGTTTTGGGGGGGTATATAGTTTATTGTTTCCTCTATTCATCACCCGGATGTTCCGAATGACTTATCCAGATGCCACTAGATGAGACATCAAAATGTCTTGCTGAATGCAAGCGAATGTGTGTGGATGCTTGAGGCTCACTTCTACACATTGATGGAAGGATACATCAAAAAATTCCAGAGAATTCTATCTTAGGTATTCGTAAATGATATTAGGAATATTTTCCTATTTTCCATGTGACATAAAATTTTAATATCGAACTTCCATGAATGATGTTAGCTAAGTCTGATGGGTTGATGAATTAGGGTGGGCGAGTGTATGTTCTTAACCACCAGTGGCCACAAAATTTGGTTGTTGGGCTTCTCTAGATGGGATAGGGTGTGGCCCATATCTCTAGTGACCAATTTGTACCTCCTTCAAGAAATCATGCATTCCCTCATCTTCATGAACTGGGATTATCAGTTGAGGATGGCACCCTCATCATGATGGGGGATCACAACCATGTGACATTGGCAACATCGATTATTATAAGGATCCCATTGTAACAATGCATGTGACTTCAAGAAGTGTATATATGAGGATTCTAAATCCACGTCCCTATTATAGCATCCCTCCTTTTTATCACATAAACTTTCATTACATTTTACAAAACCGAGGATCTTTGAGGATTAGTGTCTTGGAAACTAGGAACTTAAAACATGAAAACATAAAACATTCTTCTTAAACACTTGAAATGCTTCTCCTCATGTTCTTCCTAGGTTCATTACTACATCTCATAACCTGGGGACATACATCAAAAGAAAGGGTGAGCAGAAGGCCCAGTAAGGGAAACAAGAGAAACATTTTACATGTGGACTTGAGATACTTCAATAAGGTCATGAAAAGAACTTTAAGGCATGATAAAGAAATCATGAGGCATATCATAATAAAAATAACTTTTTTCATAACTTGAAGATTTGGATACAACATTTAACAAAGACAATCATTTCAATTTCACCAAGGTCCATCCCCAAGGTGTCATTAAAAATTACAAAGGTTATTCACCAAGGTATCAGTCTAAAAGGACATCTCTAGAGATTAAGTCTTTACCCAATGCATTGAAGCACTATTTGGTCACACCCTTAAATTTTCATTTATTATCATGTGAGACACATATATCATCATAAATCATTTCATAAACAACCCATATAGAATAAAATAAATGGGTTTCATTTCATAATCATAACATTTTAAAAACTGCTTTAAAGACATGATCTTTATGTCACTTTAAACCCACAGAAAGGGAAAGCTGGTCTCATGTATATAAATACCTGAATTTAAAATATAAAATTTGGGTATATATGTGAATACCCCTTTATAAGAAAGAGATTTGAGTATTAACTTAATAAAATAAATTAATTTGAGAATAAGAGAGAGACATTTTGAGACGGAAATTCTGCAGCATAATGGCTATGTTATGAGGTTTTAGAAAACATTGAAAAGAGAGGGGACATGGGTCACCCACTCATAAATGATCCATAAAACAGTAGGGTAACGTAATATAAAGGATTTAAGAACAAGTTAATGAAATTTTAAAGACATACCATATAAAATGAAGAACATTAAAGGAAGACAAAATAAGATTTCTCTTATGAAAATTCGGCAGCCTAACAGCGTCACGTAAACGTCAACAAAAATGAATTGACGAGATCAAATAGGGTCTCTCATAATATTAACATAAAATATCAGTCTGATAGATATATATATAATAACCCAACATAAAAAAATGAACTTGAAAGAAGTGACATGAACGTAGAACTTTGAAAAATGAGAAAGGTGAAAGAATCCCTTAAACATTCGGCAGCCTAACGGCGCCACTTAAAACGTCAAAATACTGAATTGAAGAGATCAAATAGGGTATCTCATCATATGAACATAAGATTTCAGTATCATAGATATAGAGATAATACCCCAACAAAATATATAGGAACTTGAAAGACTTGACATGAAAGTTGAACTTTGAAAACGAGAAGGGTGAAAGAATCCCTTAAATATTTGGCAGCCTAACGGTGCCACTTAAAACTTCAAAATACTGAATTGAAGAGATAAAATAGGGTCTCTCATAATATTATAATAAAATATAAGACTGATATATTTATATATCATACCCCAACATAATAAAAAGGAACTTCAAATACTTGACATGAAAGTAGAACTTTGAAAACGAGAAGGGTGAAAGAATCCCATAAAAATTAGGCAGCCTAACGGCGCCACTTTAACATTATTAAAATGAAATGATGAGAGAAAGAGAGGGTCTCTCATCATATGAACATGAAAAATATAGTAGGATGAATATAAAAGAACATATTCCAACATAAGATCATGGAGCATAAAAGAAATGACATAAAACAGATTACTTGAAAAGAAAGAGGGAGGTAGGATCCCTTACCTTAAAACGGAACTCTTAAAACTCAATGGTTGGGACCTTGAGGGCTTGGGGGCACCTTGGTAGGTCTCTTTGGGAGTTAATGAGACCAGAGCTTCGTTGGTGGAGAGTTGGGAGTCGAATGGATGAGAGGATGCCTTGGTATTTATAGGGAAAGTGAGGGGACAAGGCATTAATGGCCAAGGGACACCTCATTGGTGGTTTTGGCAAAACCATGGGCTTTCCAATGGTATTTGCCCATGGTATTGTTCACATGGGACACCTCAAACAATAATTCATACCTTTTAGTAGAACATCCCTTAAAATATCTCATGGCATCATGATGATACAGTTATGATGTCATTAAACATACCGAAACCCTAAAACTGTATTTTTTACTATTCACTAAAAATTCAACTTTCTCAGAAAAATCCCAAAACTTCACATTAACCAAATATCAATTCTCTGATTTCAAAAATGAACTCCATTTTATAAAAATAATTTTCTAAATATTTTTATTTTAATTTTTAAATAAATACACTATTCACCGAAAATTCATTTTTTCAGAAAAAACCCCAAAAATTACCTTAACATAATATCGCTTTTATGAGTTCAAAAATGAAATCCATTTTATAAAAAAAATCTAAATATTTTTAATTTAATTTTTAATTAAAAAAAACTATTCACCCGAAAAAACTAATACTTGAATAATAATTTATGAAACCATTATTTAACCATTTTATTGAATCACATTACTTAATCAAGGTGCCTATATTATATTAATACTTTCTTTAAGCGAGATTACTAATCCATTTGGACACATTACTAATCCTAATCATAAAATCACTATTCATAATTTACTATTCATCAGAAATCATGTTGATCTTATTAGACTCTAAATTTCGTACTAAACATAATTGTAGAAGACCATTTTTGGAAAATCATTATACATTGTTAATTATTTAAGGTTTACCTAATCATTTTTAAAATATCCTTTTTCTAAAATTCACCAAAAATATGAATACTATATTTATCCGGACATTTGAAAAGTCATAAACATCATCATAAGAAGAAATACCAATTTTTATTTAAAACAAAGGATTACACAAGGCAGTTACGGTCTCCTTACATAGCCCTTTATCACACCAGCATAGGACATAATTGTAAGGTGTGCTAATGTGAGAGAATCTGAGGGTGGCTCGGCCAACATCGTACGATTAGTAATTTCTATCAGTTTGAACTTCTCGCGGAGGAGATTCCGTTCTATCTTCACACGATGAAGTTCGGCTTGGGTTTGGTCCAGAGCAAAGCCCAGTGGTGCTACCTCATTCCCATGTTCTGTTAGATGGGCTTCGATCGGTCCAAGACTACTTGGTGAGGCCATCGAATCTTCTTTCTATATTAATTAACCAAGATTACTGGTATTTACAGACAATAATCAAAATGTTTAGTTTCCAGTTGTCATATTGACCAACGGTCATATAACAGCCAAAACCCAACAGTATCATTTTAATTATACTCATGTTATCAAATGAAATAGTTTTGTTGAGTATCAAAAATAAAAATAACACACAAAATTAGGAAACAAGATTTATTCAAAATTTCGGGACGTTACAATCTTCCCCCCATAAAAATTGCATCCTCGCAATTTTTAAAATTGGGTTTTGAAATTTCATTGAAAGTCCCACACCGGAAAAGGAGTCAGTAAAACTATTACTTTAAAAGAAAGGAAGGGAAGTAAAAAAGGTCACCTGAGTTAACCCATACTAGGATTCCATGTAGGAAAACATGGACATGGGGGAAAAAAAGGGTCACGTTCTAAGGGAGAGTGTTAGAAAACATGATTAGGAGAAAGTTAACAACAAGAAAATCACAAAATTATGATGGGTTAAACAGTATTTGATTTCCTAGTTGGAAACGATAACAGAAAACGTTTTTGTTTTACATTCCTTTTCATAGTTTTGAGGAATTCATTTACTACATAGAATAAAAACACAAGGAAATATATTTACCTTAAAGTAGAGATTCATCCTTTAACAAGTTTCTACCAAAACTAATCTTTTCTCCAAACAATGAGCATTCAAAACTACTTGGTCTCATCGAAACACAAGAGTCATCTTCTAGAGAATCACATAATCCACAAAATATTAACTATCTATTTCTTCTATCTTTAAGCATTATCCCAAAAACACAAGGGGTAAGATAAAACAACTCTTCAAAAAGAAAGAATCCCATAGGAAGGGAAACTAATTTGAAATATTCAAAGTTCCACTGTACTACCCAAAGTTCATCATAGACCATTCCGTAAATAAATGTCCTTAAAATTCCTCAAAATAAACCAAACTAAGATTGAAACCCAAATAAAAGAAGAATTTGATAACATTGTCTTCCAATATAAACATGATCGTTCATCTCCAAACAACATAAACCACTCCTAACATCTTATAACAAAAGTAGCTAACCTAAACATATTTTCCCCAAGATAGGTTAATCATTTCTATATGTATCTTATATTACTATAATTCCACCTTAAATTCATTGATTATTAAAAATATAAGTCAATCTTTACTCCTCAAAGAAAATACCGTAGTAATCTATTTACCTCGATCAAATAGGGTACCCAAAATAGTGAACGTCTTCCAAAATAATAATAATCTTTTAATCCCCTAATCATCTCTGTCATATTAATACGGAAATCATCACATTTCCTATCACATTGGTTATGGGGACATGTTCTCCCATTTCCTGCCATTAACTAAGAAAATAAAGTACAATTAGTGCCTTAAATACTTAGCCAATAATCATGAAAAGGAACTTAATGCATAAAAGGATAACTTGTAGAAGAAAATTATACCCTAACTTGTGATCCCCTATGTTCCAAACTAGGTTATCCATGATCATATATTCTTATGTGAATCTTTATTTTACTTTATCTTTGTTCCTTTAATAGTGGTTCATACCAAACTTATGAATTTACCAAAGCATATACCCCGGGAGTGTCATAACCAAGAGTGCAGCAAGGCCCGTTGTCGTGTACCAGTTCCCATTTGAGTCTATCTCAAAGCGGTTTTTTCGGGTTTTACCCTTATGTACATATGTGCTAGAGCCACCTCTACCTGCTCGTATCCAGACAGGGATATATTTGTTTTGCAACCATTACTCAATAATCACCAAAATACCAAGAAGATTTCCTATATATAAAATTTTCTATATGATTATTCTAAAGTTTTCATATCCTAATTTCCACAAATAACTAAATCATCCTTTGATACCAACTATAGAATCCCGCCTTATTATCACATAAACTTTCATTACATTTTACAAAACTAAGGATCTTTAAGGTTTAGTGTCATGGAAACCAGGAACTTAAAACATGAAAACATAAAACATTCTACTTAAACACTTGAAAGGCTTATCCTCATGTTCATCCTAGGTTCATTACTGCATCTCATAACCTGGGGACATACATCAAAAGAAAGGGTGAGAAGAAGGCCCAGTAAGGGAAACAAGAGAAACATTTTACATGTGAACTTTAGATACTTCAATAAGGTCATGAAAAGAACTTTAAGGCATGATAAAGAAATCATGAAGCATATCATAATAAAAATAATGTTTTTCATAACTTGAAAATGTGGCTATAACATTTAACAAAGACAATAATTTCCGTTTCACCATGGTCCATCCCCAAGGTTTCAATAAAAATTACCAAGGTTATTCACCAAGGTATCAGTCTAAAAGGTCATCTCTAGAGATTAAGTCTTTACCCAATGCATTAGAGCGATGTCAGGGAGCACCCTAAAATTTGCCTTTATTATCATGTGATCCACATATATGATCATCAATAATTTCATAAACAACCCACATAGCATAAAAGAAATGGGTTTCATTTCATAATCATAACATTTTAAAAACTGCTTTAAAGACATGATCTCTATGTCACTCTAAACCCATAGAAAGGGAAAGCGGGTATCATGTATGTAAATCCCAGAATTTAAAATAGAAAATTTGGGTATATATGTGAATATCCCTTTATAAGAAAGAGCTTTTAGTATTCACTTAATAAAATAAATGAATTTGAGAATAAGAGAGAGACATTTTGAGACGGAAATTCTGCAGCATAACGGCTATGTTACGAGGTTTTAGAAAACATTGAAAAGAGAGGGGACATGGGTCACGCACTCATATATGATCCATAAAACAGTAGGGGAATGTAATATAAAGGATTTAAGAACATGGTAATGAAATCTGAATGACATACCATATGAAATGAAGCACATGAAAGGAAGACAAAAATACGATTTCTCTTATGAAAATTCGGCAGCCTAACGACATCACGTAAACTTCAACAAAAATGAATTGACGATACCAAATAGTGTCTCTCATCATATGGAAATAAAAGTTCTGTATGATAGATATATAGATAATAACCCAACATAATAAAAAGGAACTTTAAAGACTTGACATGAAAGTAGAACTTTGAAAAATGAGAAAGGTGAAAGAATCCCTTAAAAATTCGGCAGCCTAACGGCGCCACTTAAAACATCAAAATACTGAATTGAAGAGATCAAATAGGTTCTCTCATCATATGAACATAAGAGTTCAGTATGATAGATATAGATATATTACCCCAACAAAATACAAAGGAACTTGAAAGACTTGACATGAAAGTAGAACTACGAAAACGAGAAGGGTGAAAGAATCCCTTGAAAATTCGGCAGCCTAACGGCGCCACTTAAAACATAAAACTAATGAATTGAAGAGATCAAATAGGGTATCTCATCATATGAAAATATAAGATAATTATGATATATTTAGAGATCATACCCCAACATAATAAAAAGGAACTTGAAATACTTGACATGAAAGTAGAACTTTGAAAACGAGAAGGGTGAAAGAATCCCATAAAAATTAGGCAGCCTAACGGCGCCACTTTAACATTCATAAACTGAAATGATGAGAGAAAGAGGGGGTCTCTCATCATATGAACATGAAAAAGACAGTAGGAGGAATATAAAATAACATCTTCCAACATAATATCAATGAGCATAAAAAATGACATAAAAGAGATTACTTGAAAAGAAAGAGGGAGGTAGGATCCCTTACCTTAAAACGTAACTCTTAAAACTCAAAGGTTGGGGCCTTGAGGGCTTGGGTGCACCTTCGTAGGACTCCTTGGAAGGTAATGAGACCATATCTTCATTGGGGGAGAGTTGGGAGTCGAATGGATGAGAGGATTCCTTGGTATTTATAGGGAAAGTGAGGGGACAAGGCATTAATGGCCAAGGGACACCTCATTGGTGGTTTTGGAAAAACCATGGGCTTTCCCATGGTATTTTCCCATTTTATTGGACACTTGGGACACCACATACAATAATTCATCCCCTTTAGTCAACAATCCCTTAAAATATCTCAGGGCATCATCATGACACAGTTATGATGCCATTAAACATACCGAATCCCTAAAACTGTATTTTTTACTATTCACTTAAAATTCAACTTTTTTAGAAAAATCCCTAAATTTCACATTAACCAAATATCAATGCTCTGATTTCAAAAACTAACTACATTTTATAAAAATATTTTTCTAAATATTTTTAATTTAATTTTTAAATAAATACACTATTCACCGAAAATTCATTTTTTCAGAAAAAACCCCAAAAATTACCTTAACATAATATCGATGCTCTGAGTTCAAAAATGAAATCCATTTTATAAAAATAATTTTCTAAATATTTTTATTTTTATTTTTAATTAAAAACACTATTCACCCGAAAATACTAATACTTGAATAATAATTTATGAAACCGTTATTTAACCATTTTATTGAATTACATTACTTAATCATGGTGCCAAGATTGTATTAATACTTTCATTAAGTGATATTACTAATCCATTTGGACACTTTACTAATCCTAATCATAAAATCACTATTCATAATTTACTATTCATCAAAAATCAAGTTGATCTTATTAGACTCTAAATTTTGTACTGCACATAATTTTAGAAGACAATTTTTTGAAAATCATTACACATTTTTAATAATTTAAGGTTTACCTAAACATTTTTAAAATATCTTTTTTCTAACATTCACCAAAAATATGCATACTATATTTATCCGGACATTTGAAAAGTCATAAACTTCATCATAAGAAGAAATCCCAATTTTTTTTAAACAAAGGATTACACAAGGCAGTTACGGTCTGCTTACATAGCCCCATATCACACCAGCATAGGACCTAAGTGTAAGGTGTGCTAAGGTGAGAGAATCCTAGGGAGGCTCGGCCAACATCACACGAGTAGTAATTTCTATCAGTTTGAATTTCTCGTGAAGGAGATTCTGTTCTAGCTTCACACAATGAAGATCGGCTTGGGTTTGGTCCAGAGCAAAGCCCTGTGGTGCTATCTCCTTCCCAAGTTCTGTTATATGGGCTTCGATCAGTCCAAGACTACTGGGTGAGGCCATCGAATCATCTTTCTATATTAATTAACCAAGATTACTTGTATTTAGAGATAATAATAAAAACATTTAGTTTCCAATGGTCATATTAACCAATGGTCATATAACAGTCAAAAACCAATGGTCTCATTTTAATTATACTCATGTTGTAAAATGAAATAGTTTTGTTGAGTATCAAAAATAAAATAACACACAAAATCTGGAAACAATATTTATTCAAAATTTCGGGTCGTTACACCTATGATATGGGAGGGACTGGTTTTCACACTCTAAATTTCATCTCCCAAAATTGATGAAGATGGTTGTTTTTTCCATCTACTTATAGACCACTAGTTGTCACTGACTATATTATTGGAGGGGCTTGGTGACCAAGAGGGCCTATCAGGAGGCATGTATGAATGGATTGGTTCCATGATGATGATATTCCCAAACCAATGAATTAGAGACCAAGAATTTATTACTCTGGGTCAGTGACAACATCCTTTTCTTGGATGAAAACCCATCATGAATAATTGTATAATTGTATTTTTGAATATTTTGTTTGAATTCCATTAGATTGAAGGATGTTTTTTAGAATGTTCATCACTTAATGACAATCACAAAAAAGGAAACACATTTAAATGATTATTTCATTTGAATTTAACACATTTATAATTGATTATCTAGGTTGGAACTCTTTCATTTTGAGAGAGAGAGATGTTCCTAGAAGTTGGTAATATTTTCACCCTGGATATGGATTCATGTCGTGTTCACTATTTCATGTTTTAGATGGAAATATTTTCAGTTTTCCCGATAGTCAATTGAAATGATTTCATTTTTGTTCTTTCATTTACTTCATGCTCAAAATTTATTAATTGCTTCCAATTGTTTTTTCATGGAACATAAACACCCAATGTTTCTGTATTGATGGGGATCATATTTCTAATGTAAGGCTCTCGCATGGTTGTATGGAAAATGATTCTTAATAACTCACATTATTCAATAGGATTGGTAGGTTTGTATAATCAGACTATTTTAGTGGAAATTATATCCTACTATGTGAATCTCTTATATAATTATGATATGTTTCTGAATCCTTCATTAAATCCCATGTTATTTAGGGGTCACACTTGGATTAAAAAAATCATTTATAGACATGGTAATTATAAATATTTATATGTATTCTAGGTTCATCATCAATGAAGATATCTATATTTGTCCAAGGATCTCCATTGATGGTATCCTCTTATATACTAATTAGGGATTAATTGTTCATCATTATGATGATTTGGGTTTTGAATCATTGTAGTGGGGAACTCTAGATTGTATCGTCCTCCAGGAAGAATATATTTGTCTTGATGTTCCATTTGGAATAATGGATGGGATTCCTACGTATCATTTTGAATGTAATCAGAACACTCGTAGTTTGGTTTCTTTTAATAGGGAACATCATACCTTTTAATTTTATTTCATAAGGACAAAACTATGATATTTAATTTCATTCAATGAGGATATCCTATTGAAAGGTCCCATGTAAATTTTTGGTGTGGTACTTATTCCAAAGTTACCCAAGGAACCCAAAAGGGAAATGAATTTCTAGGTTTAATTTGAACATAAATGGAATGTGGCCAAGAGAATATCGAGTTGATTTTGGTGTTGGGTTTGGATCTCATTGAGGCTTCCAAAATATCCCATTTTGACAAGGAATCAAAGACCAAATAGTTTTGTTATAATAGATCATGTCTACAAGGAACCTTTAAAGGTTTTTTATCATAGGGGAGTTTGACCCATATTGTAGATTAAGTGGGGATTACTCCATAAGAGGATTCTTGGATGAATGATTTTGGGTCCATGAGAAGTGGATTGACTAATGGGTATTTGATGCTTTGGTTTAGGGAATACACTTGAGGAGGATGCCCAAGTGAATGTAGTTATGATTGGAGCTTAATCATGGGAAAGATTCCCATATTGGTGAATGGATGGGACATATAACAAGTAGGAGGCCCATATTCGGATTGGGATTAGACCTGGAATGATGCCCATATGGCTCAGGATCATGTATATGTCACGCCCATTGTCATCCACTAAGAATGCATGATTCATGTTTAGTATGAGAAATAATAAGAAATAGAATATCCATTACCCCACATAATATTCTTTTTTCTGATGTTGTATACATTACCTTGAGGACCGATGCATGTGGTGGAACTATAATGAAATGAGAGAGAAAGATTCAGAGGATAATCCCTTAAGAATATTCATCCATTTTTTGGATGATGTGGTCATGGATATCCCACAATCACACAAGTCATGAATAGTCATACATGAATGCGATGAACAAGGGGAAGTCAATGATTTTGAAAACTACACACTGATCCTTATCTAATGAGGGAATTTTTTCAGCATATGGTATAGTGTAACGGACTCTGTTAACCATTGCTTCTCTGACCTAATATCCATGAGGACGCCCATAAATTGGGGTGAAACACCCTATAAGAGTGGATATGGAATTAATCTAAGAGGAATACCCAAAAATTGGCACCATAGCAAGATATGAGGATGTGATTTTAAGTCATAAAGAAATGAAAGAGTGATCCATACCCTCCCCTCCTAGAACATGGGCCTCTTGGACATAGAATCAATAAGGGTAGATGGTTCATACCCTAGTATCTAAAACTGAGAACTTCTTAACACCATTCCCATTTTTGAGTTCATCATTATATAAGGAATTAAAATCCATTTGATCCCCAAGGACCCTAATAGTATGGTTGGAAATGTGAGGGATATCATTTATCAATGGAATGGATATCCAAATAAAAGACATGGTTGGGTTTCCATATTCATGGTTTTTCATGTTTGGAGGCATCAATGGTGGTCTCATCTTGGTCCCTTATAGACAAGGGATCCATAAGAAGGGATACCCTAACATGGATGGAATTGAAGATGGCTTGAATAGAGGCTTTCATAGGATAGATGATATGGGGAGAAAATGGAGGGGTTTCACAAGTAATCATGATTGATTCAAAGAAGGATCGTGGAGGGGGTGATTCACTCAAGTGGACCTGGGTGTGTTAATGGTACCTTTGCAGATAGACCACTGGGGTAACAATAGTTATGAAAGTCTATAACAATTCCCTGAAGGGTCTCTATAGGTGTTACCATATGTGGCATGGGCAGGTCCCTAGCTAAGGAAGGGGACCATACAATTTTTCTAGTTAACCTTGGTGGAGTGGATTACTCATTTAAAAGTCATGCATTTTCACCTCCATAAGGGTTTTAATTTAACTAACTTCTTTAATTCTCAGTTCTTTACGTTTAAGTGAACCACATAGAATGTTTCATATGGACTTGTTGAATGAATAGGAAGAGTATATATTTGGGAGGCCATAGTGGAATTTGTTTCCTTCAATATAAAGACCCTAGGGTGTTCTTTATATTAAAATATGGGTCCCTATACAATGGAACCCTTTCTCTCAGGTGTATCACATAGGGGTACCATACTGGTTGATGCATAGGTTAGTCATTCAAGACAATGAATAGGTACCCTATAGGATGATGATGCTCAGGGGTACCTATGTGAATGGCCTTCAGTGGACTTTCAATCCTTATCATTCTTAATTTTTAATCCTCTCTTCAATATACTATATTTCCCTTTGACACATTTTCATTAATGTGATAAAACCTATTGTCAAAAAACATGTTGAATGAAAGGGGATTTAAAATATTCCATAAACAATAGTAATTAGTTGATTCATTTTTTATTATATGTATAGGTCTAGATTTTTATTATGCCTTAATAATGAGAGGAATATTTCAAGCTGATCCAACTTATATCCATTAGGGAAAATTCAGGAATATCCTTATGTATTTATGTCAGATTAATGAAATTTTCAAACCCTTTGGAGAATATTATTTACATGTCAAAAGGGTATGTGAATATTTTAATTTCCAAATAAATAAAGATAATTTAATATCATTATTAGGATTTATCGTAAATTATAATAGTGGTGTTTTGTTAGAAAATGGATGAAATAAACTCATGGTTGTAGAATCTATATTGGATCTTGAATAAATTTTACTTTCTGAGGATGCCAAATAAGTATTTTGGATTCTAAAAATTCCCCCATGATATTTGTGTGGTTCCAAGAAGTAAATATTCTATGATATAATTTGTTGGTAATAATGTATTAGATGATCTTTAAATAGAGTTAAGGTCACATCAGTTGATAAAGCATGAATGTCAAAAATAGAATCTCATGATTGATTTTTCTCATAGAGGTGGTTTCAATGTGAACAATGTATCCATGGAATACTATGTGGAATACCCATTAACTAAATATTTATTTCAATAGAAGCATGATCATCATGTGAGATCATGTACACTAAAATTCATTAGCATATGTCTCCATTCCAAGTGGGAGTACACTACTAGAAAAATGACTTATAAACATGGACATATTTCCATGGTTTAATTTGTTCATGGATATAGTTAGAGATATATCAATTGTTATTTAAAAATCATGAATTTACAATATATATATCTCTAGGAAAAGCATCCCTTTGAATCATAATTCTCTAATTTTTTACTCCATTGCATGTTTCCAATCCTACCCACCAAGATGAAAAATTCTCTCTCAAAACCCTTCTTTCTCATCCAATCATAACCTAAATAACCCATTCTCCCTTAGATGATCCTCACAGGGTTCTCCAATTATGGTTCTTCTATACCTCATTAAATCCTTCCCATCCCATTTTTTTAACGTTCCTCCCGTCCTCCCCCTTCTTCGCACATTCCTCATACATTCGGTGCATCCGTCAAACCGTTTTACTTCTACAAGTGGATCACATACAAGTGCTACAACTAAGACCTTCCATGAGTGGACCTACATGAGAAGAACCTTTACCTTTAGGCAAACCATAATCTTCCCACTCCAAAATGTTTTTCATCATCCTTCATCCACATGTTTTTTAAAGTATCCTCATTTTTTGAACATCCTAATGATTAATTATATTTTCTATTTAATTTTTTATTTGTTCATATTTTACTCATGTTCTTTATTTGATAGATTATTATATATTATTATGAACCTTCAATTATGTTCTCTTATTTTTGAATAAATTTTATTTTCTGACATTATCTCTTTCATTATTCAATTTCACCCTAATTCACTATTTTTAATTTTTAAAATAGACACATCAAAAATTTTCATTGAAATTATTTGTTTTAAAACATCTCTATTATCTCTAGAATGGTTATGAATTTTAGTTTTGTGTCGAAGATATGTTTTTTTCTATATATAATGATCTCAGTTGTGTAATTTTTTCTTTTTATTGACTTTGAAATTTTTTATATAGGACAAAACAATATTAATATTGATAATAAGGTTAGTGATCCCACCGATTATGATCCTCTCATAAAATAATTTATACATATTTTTGGAGTTTATTTTTTCCATCTATTATCATCTTGTATGAATTGATGAAATGAAATTTGAGCACTTTATTAAACTAAATAACTAATAGAGGTCAATTTATTGAATCTTTATCTATTATTTGATTGTATTTTTCAATTTTAGAGGTAGATGATGGTGGATAATATGTAACAGTAGGCATATTAACATTCAATATTAAACATGGGGTTTATCTATATTTCATAATACTAGAGGAAGTATATTCTATCTTGTCAACCCCAGACTAAAATTACAATTTTTATTTGGTTTTAAAAAAATACACATTATGGTTGAGTGGTATCATGTAATGGATCAGACCCTCCTGGTCTATTACATTGCCAAATTCTAGGATCCGGGCCATCCGGGACCTTATCAGTGAGTCAGGAGGGTGTCAGTGTCAGTTGAAGGGTGTCACCATGGTGTCACCAAATAGTTCCACCAATCTATCACACCAGTTAGTGTGTCACCAATCGGTCCCACTGATCATTGTGTCACATATCGGTCACACCAATCAGTGTCGCACCCGAACAGTGCCATTGGGGGTTGTCGGGGTTTCCTTCCACTAACATTACAGTAACTCCACTTTTAAGATTTATGACCTCTTTTAAAATAGATTAAGTCTATTTAGGCATATTATGGTGTCTTTAAGCACTAACGATGGAGCAACTCATGGAATGCCTTTTCCACGTTTCCAGCATAGCCCTCTTACATGTTTTTCTCTATTTAAAGGATATCCATTAACTCACAGCTGTTATATCCCCCATCTCTGAGGATAATTATAAAATCCCAATAAATTGTAAAGTGTGAAACTGCACATCCAAATGGTTAAACCATGTTATTCTTTTTAAGAACATTGAAATTGAAAATCCCATAACTCTATGATCTAGCATTTTATCACTGAAGATCTTATTCTTCCCGAGTATTTTTACTTTCCTTGGTGCGTTTGGAGTCCCTCATCTAAAGATGAATTGTGTGCCTATACTGTAGCATGTCATGCTCGGCCTCCGTGGAGTTTTTCTACTGATCGTGTAACCACAGTTCTTTGCTTGAGGAGGAAACGTTGATCCTTGATCAACCATGTAGGGTTTTTTCCTTTGTCTATCTTTATTGTGTATCATTCGGGGTGGTTATGAAAATTTTTCCTTGGGGAGTGGATGAAACAAAACCATTACAAAGATAATAAATGGATTTTAAAGAATTAAGGGGTGTGTTTTGTGATGAAGATGTTCTAATCTTTTGTCTTCATTTATATGTTGTGAATTTTATGGTCTTATGCCCACTAAATTCATTTTTGTTGGTGGTCCTTCCTTGTGCGCTAATGAACCTCTGTTTTCCTGATAATAATGTGATTTAATTTTTGTGACATGGAAACTTGTTAATATCATGAACATGGTTGATTAAATGGATTCCCAATGAATAATAATCCTTTTGTGATCACCTATGTTTACCAAACGGCTAAAAGAAACATAATTAATAGTGTGTAAAATTCTAGAAACATCCTTTCTCTATTCTGGTAATATGCGTAGTTGTTCTGCTTGATGCTTGTGGGGTGATGTGGATGGGGATGGTAACCCCTGTTGTTCAGTTGTTGGATTGTGGATATGAGGCTATGTGGGCTATATGTTGGGGCTAGGTTTTCTTCCAGTGCCTTGAGGGATCTCACAAATCCCTTTTTTCACTATAAATTTACAAGAGAACTGAGTGTGAATTCTTGAATTGTTGTTTCACAATTTTTTTCTTTAGTACAGAGTATTTTTGAATTTTGGATGTGCCTATTAGTTTCCTGGTAATGCATATTTTTTATAACAAAGTCACCTTAACATGATAACAATAATGGATTCATTGGGGAATTGATCTCCAGAAATGGGTGGTGGTCGAGTTGTGGTTTTTGTGATTTTTTGCATCTATGGATAGTAACAAGGTTATTTTTGTATGTGATGGTTTCGGTAACCCTAGGAAGGGATGACTTCTTGTTTACCTATACAAACAAATTTAGTTCTTGTGTTCCTCATTCGCACCCCACCCTAGTTGAGCACTTTGTGGCAAACACCCCCAATTCATGGGTGGTGTTTTTCCATCATTATTATGAGCGGCTAGTTATTAGATCTTATCTTCTCCCTCTCTTGGGAATTTCAAGACTCTTTGGATAGGATGTGATGGCCTGAGGTCCATTAAAGCCCATGATTCTTCAAAAAGGGTACATATTGGTGGTTGGCCCTAGTGTGTGTAGGCAGGTATCTCTCCCTTGTGTCTTTGAGATGAGGCCCATGTGTCACTGAGCATGGTTGTGGTTGTTCTGGCCTAGGTGTCTATTAGAGTGGTTACATAGGGTTATCAAGGACCAGGTGTCTCTGGGAAGGATACGTGGTTGTGGGGTCCCATATGGTTTTTGGTGGGGCGGCAGTGGTACTTTAGTGAAAATGGTAGGGGAGGACTGACGCCTGGGATGTCTTCAATATCCAAAGAGAAAGGGGTGTGGGGAACCCAAATATCGATTTTCTATTATTATAACATTACCTATCTATAATTATTTGGGGAGTATGACTCGGTGAGGCTGTGTGGATAGTCCCCTTCCCTGGTTCTTTGGTTACCCCTATTTCTCACAGGGCATTAGAATGTCTCCCCACTTTTGCACGAGAGATTTTATTTTTCCCTACAGAGTATACCTGTATGATCACCCTTTTTATATAAAACAAGAATCAAGTTTCCTGGAGGACATTTAGGACTGGCCCAGACCTTACTAACTCAGGCATTGGGACAGTTGATGTTGATGTTTTTCTTTCCATTTTGGTACCTTCCATGGAGTTTTTTTTATATTTTAACACTTTATTTTGAACATGAATGTGGAAAAAGGGATTTTGGATTTACATTTACTTTCTATATTTTGATTTTTTTTATATTTATCATCGTATCTCATGTGATTTTTCTATTAAAAGAGTAATTCTTTCCATATTACGTGTGATTCTATTCCCTTAGTGTTGTTCACTACTACGGACCCTATTAAAGGCAGGACTCATGGGTTATTATATCTCTTTCAACATGAATAATTAAGGGTCTATAAATTTGTTGGACCATACCTCAACATGGTGATGGAAGTTTATGGCCAAATATATTGCATGGGATGGTAGGGAATAATGTTACTAAATCATGGTGAGTGAAATATGACAGGTAATACTGGCTAAGGCAAGGGATTTTAGGGGCCCCCATGATTTGATTCATGGAATATTGAAATTCTGAACAACCATTTGATGCTATAATAATTGTAGAGTAGAGATCCTATAAAATTTTCATTCATCATAATGACTTGTTTTCTTATGTGTTCTAGGTGTTTGGAGAGTTTAAAATTAATGAAAATTTAAGAAAAAAAATATAAATCCTCTACAATACTCGGGCTTATGAATTCTAAGTTTACCTTACAGTTATGGGACCCAGACAATGTCCACAATTAGTGAAGGTGATCGAGGCCCATAGGGAAGATTTGGATTGTCATGAGAGGGATGATATATAGAGGGACGATGACCAGTGGCAGAAGATGCTTCAGGCCTTTCAGCGGTATACCCTCAAGAAGTATGAAGGAAACATCTTGGACATGGAGACAGAAGGCTAAATTGAGGAGTTTGTGATAGATTTCAGCCTAATCCAGGCTCCAACAGAATACCAGGTTCCTCTGTTTGTAATCCAGATGCAGGGAGTGGAACTTCATTGGTGGATGCTCTATCTCATGTTGGAGAGGGAGGCTGAAGTTTTGTAGACTGAATTCTGGAGGGAATTCTGTTCAACATTCATATCTTCAAAGATGAAGGTTGAGATGAGGCAGGAGATACTCTCCCTTCAGCATGGGACTATTTTGGTGAAGGAACTGGTGATCATGTTTAATGATATCCTTTATTTTTTCCAAGGCCACTTTTCGGATGAGGAGTCTCAGGTGAGACATTTAGAATAGGCACTCCTACCTTCTCTTCAGTATGTTGTTACTCCCTTCATACTACATATGTACATGGAGGTCCAGAAGAAGGATGAAGTGGTGGATAGGATACACACACTCGGAGGTCAGCTGCGAGAGGGAATCCATTTGAACTCATTTAAGGTGAAGACCATTAGAAACCTTCATATGACCTAAGGGAATTCTAGGTTTCAGCTGATGGTGAGAAGGCCCCAGTAGTTCCAGTTTCGGTCACTCGATCCTTGACCTTTCCGTACGGGACTAGGACCGAGATTCTTTATTTTTGGAAACTGTGTGAACATTCTGAATTAGTTTCTGGACTGAGGGAAATATAGTGGAGGTGGGAAATTTCAGCGCCCACCTTAGTAGTAGTAGTATCTAGCCATGAACTTTCAGCTTCCGCGGTAGGTACCATTGTCTCCCACTCCTCTAAGAGCATACGTTGTTGGAGGAGGCCATCCTCAGGTCATTCCTCAGGGACCTCGACCAGGGTGTGGTTGCGGGGGTAGCAGATAGCTGAGGGGAATAGGAGATGTGTGTGGGATGTTGCACGCAGTAGATACAATAGTTCCATCAGGGTTAGAGGTCATTCGAGGTATGTTAATCATGTTGATAAGTCTTTCATGTGACTTGTTCGATTCCATAGCTTCAGACTCTTTTTTTCACCTAGTCTATCCCATTCCTTGTGTCTAGATGCAGAGAGGCTTATTATGTCATTGGTATGGAGTATGCCATTCGGAGTTCGGGCCATCTTGTCTTATAATTACTGGGGATATAGACTGGTGGTAGGGCCACATCACTCTAGTGGGAACCTTATTTTTCTATGAATGTAGCCATATGATGTCATTCTATGCATAGATTGGATGTTCCCTTTATGTTCTATTATTGACTGCTTCCATAGAAGGGTCATTTCTTCAAAAAGGGGAATCAAATGTGTAACTTTTGTTGGAGAGCAGGGTTTCTAGGAGGGAAACCTCTAATTGGAGCACTTTTTTCCCTCTTCGTTGAGCTCTTAGTGGGGTTGGCATATATATAGATGGTGGAAGTCCTTGGATCATTTGTGAGTTCCTGTACATCTTCCGTGGATAGGTGGTGACTATACCCCCTCGATGTGATGTAGAGTGTGAGATAGACATGCAACTCGGTGCATGTTCGATTTTGATGGCTCTTTATCAAATGGTGCTTTCTAAGTTGTGTGATTTGTGGATCTAGGTTGATGACCTGATGTAGGAGGGTTTTATCAAACACAGCGCATCGACATGGGGTGATATTGTCTTGTTCACAAATAAGGATGACGGTGGTCTTAGGCTATGTATATACTATCGAAGGCCAAATCAACTGATGGTCAGGAACCATTACCTCCTACCGAGGATCGATGACTTCTTTTGACCACTATAAGGTAGTACGTTTGTTCTCTAAGATCGTCCTGTGGTCAAGATATCACCAGTTGAGGGTGAAAGTTGGTGAAATCTTGAAGACTTATTTCAGGTGTAGATATGGGAACTTTGAGTTCGTGGTCATGTTGTCCATCATTACGAACACACCATCCATGTTCATTGGGCTCATGAAATCTATCTTCTAGGAATATCTAGACTGGTTCATAGTTGTGTTTATCGATGAAATCCTAGTTTACTCAATATCAGTGGAGGATAATGTTGTGCATCTGAGTACAGTTTTAGAGGTCCTCTGATAACACCAGCTCTACGGGAAATTGTCCAAGTGAAATTTATGGACACGAGATGTGAATATCCTTGAACACGTGGTGTCCTGGTAGGGAATAGCAGTGGACTCTTCTAAGGTCAACACAGTTGTTTGTTGGACACCACCAATGAATGTAGAATATATTTGAAGTTTCCTAGGTATGGAAGGATACTACCGGAAGTTTTTTCATGAATTCTCTCGAGTTGTATCACCATTGACTAACTTGACCAAGAAGAATCGTGCTTTATTTTGGTGTGAGCAGTGCTAGGTAGCCTTCATTTACCTAAGCAGGAATCTTCTCAGTTCCCCAGTGCTAAGCTTTCCAGGGGAAGGGGTGACATCTGATGTGTTCTGTGATTCTATCGGCCTAATATTGGTGTGTGTACTAATGCAGCAGCGAGGAGTGATCTCTTATGGGTCTAGGAAGTTACTTCCTCAAGAATTAAACTATATCACTCATGAGTTGGATCATGTATCAGTTGTGTTTGCACTAATGTTTTGGTGGCATTAACTCATCCGAAAATGCTTCGTGGTCTTGGCAGGTCACAAGATCATCAGGTATGTTTTCTCTTAGCAATAACTGAATATGTGACAATGGAGGTGGATGATGTTTCTTTAGTACTACGAATTCAATATTTTGTATACCTTAGGAAAGGGGAACATGGTGGCTAATGCCTTGATCATGATGTTTCAGAAGGTTATGGATTGAGAATTGATAGATGCTTAGAAGTTGATGGAGGAGTTTGATGCCTTGAACTTGGATGCTGGGGAGGAAAATTGTAGGGGCTTCCTGTCTCAGATAAATGTGCAGTATTCCTTCATAAAGCAGTTGGAGGAGTCTTAGTGGGGGGACTTAGAGGCTGATGTGATGAACGATCATGTTAGTGGGATGAATGCTCCTGATGGATGGTCAGAAGATGGCTAGATTCAGATGATGTTTCATGGAAAGCTGTTTGTCCTGGTGAAAATGTGCATGAAATTTCTCAGTGACTTCTATAACTCACTCATATAAGTACACCCATGAGTTTCCAAGATGTACCAGGGATTGAGGTGTCAGTTTGGTGGCTTGGGGTGAAGTGGGAAGTGGGGATGTTTGTAGGAAACTACCTCGTGTGTCAGTATGTGAAGGTTTAACACCACATCCCAGGAGTTCTGTTACATCTTTTAGATATCACTGAGTGGAAGTGGGTGGAATATTTGTGTATTTCATCATGGGACTAACTACAGTTCAAGGAGGATGTGATGCTATCTAGTTAGTAATGGACTAACTGAAAATATAAGGTTACTTCTTGGCAGTAAAAGAGTTATGTGTAGTGGATGCCTTATCATATAAGTAGGTGTATGAGGTGGTACAATTTCATGGGGTTATGAGGTCTATAGTCTTGTATTAGGATACATGGTTTAATTCCCACCTATGGATGGGATTACATGGTGCTTTTGGAACCCAATTATGCCTTATCACTGCTTTCCACCCCCAGACAGATGGGCACATAGAGAGGACCATCCATACGTAAGAGGACATGCTGCAAGTATGTGTTCTGGACTTTGTAGAATTGTGGGTAAAACACATTCCACTTGTATATGTTTCATTTAATAATGGATTTCACTCTACCATTGGTAGGCCTCCATTTGAATCCTTGTATGGAAGACCGTGTCGTTCTCCTATGTTCTAAACTGATGTTAGGGAGGTAGGTGTTTTGGCCTATAGGTAGTGAAGAGAACAAAAGAGAAGGTCCATCTTGTGCATGAGATGATGAAGGAGGCTCAATATTAGAAGAAGCCATATGAAAACCATAAAAGGATTCCCCTGGAGTTCAAGTTTGGAGACAATGTGTTATTAAAGGTCTCCACTCGGCGTGGGTAATGGAGGTTCAGCAGGGGGAGTAAGATTTCACCCATTTTTGTTCGACCCTTCTAGGTGTTGTGGCGGATCAACAGAGTAGAATATCAGCTGGCTCTACCACCACCTCTATTAAGGGTCCAAGACATCTTCCATGTTTCACATCTCCATTGGTATCTACATGATTACTCACACATCCCCAACTGGGGTGAGATGGATATCAAGGACGATGCAACTTTTGTGGAGTGACTAGTGAGGATCGAGGATCTCTAGGAAAAGGTGCTTTGTGGAAAAATCATTCTCTAGGTTCATTTATTATGGAGGAATAGGGGACTTTAGTAGAGTACATGGGAACAGAAGGCACATATGCATGCCTAGTACCGAGATTTGATTTGAGTTTTGTTCTGTGTTGTTTTGTATGGGACTATGATGTAATGCATGGCCTTGTTAACTATGAAATGTGCCTTTTACATTTGTTATATGAATGTGTATGAAAAGTCTTAATTATGGTAAGGGTATGAACTTATCTCTAATAAATACGGATTAATGTGGATTCAATTAAAACCTTGCGGGTGAGTCAGTGCCACCCAAAGCAGATATTATATTGACATGAAGGAAGGAGCTCCCTAATCCATATGCCTAGACTGTGTGACTATTAAATGATTGTGTGATTACTTGGGGGATAAGGGAGGTAGTGTACACATATTTTTTCAAGATATTGATGAGGGAGAGGAGTTCCTAGATATCGAGGGTTATTTTGGTGTTTGAACAATGCCAGACTAGTTTGTCCTTGAGAAGTATCTTGAGAGGTGGTTGTTCGGACCCCTCTCATTATTTCAAGTTTGCCCTTGAATTCTCAAGGATGAGACTAGTTTGAGAGATACCTGATGTAATGGATTATACCCTCCTGAAGCATTTCTTTTCCAAATTCTAGTGTTTGGGCTGTCCTGGACCCCATCGTTGTGTCAGGAGGGCGTCAGTGTCGGTGGCAGTATGTCACTGTGGTGTCACCAAACAGTTCCACTGATCGGTGTGTCCCCGATCAGTGCCACACCCGAACAGTGCCACGAGGGATTTTCGGGGTTTTCTTCCCCTAGATTTCTAGTAACTATTATTTTATGTTTCATTAACTCTTTTAAAATGGTTTAATATCATTAATGTCTATAAAGGGTATCTTAAATCCTATATTGACGGATCGGCCAGTGTCACACATTTTCTGCATTTCCATCTTATCCCTCTTATGTGTTTTTCTCCATTTAAAGGATATCCATTGAATCACAGCCGTTATCTCCATCGTATCTGAGGATAATTATTAAATACCAATAAATTATAACATGTGAAACCACCCATCCTCATGGTTAAACCACGATCATCTTTTTAAGAACTTTGAGATTTCACATACCGTAACCCTATGATCTGGCCTTTTATCACCCTATATCCTCTTCTTCAATGTTCTATTTTCTTTCCTTGGTGCGTTTGGAGTCCCTATTCCAATGATGAATCATGATCTTGTGCTAGAGCCATTCTTGCTCAGCTCTCGTGGAGTTTTCAATCTACTCGTGCAACCACAGTTCTTTGTGCGAGTAGGAAACAGTAATCATTGATCAACCAAGTAGGTTTTTTCCTTCGTATATCTTTATTTTTTATCATGTGGGGTGGGTATGAAAATTTTTCCTCGGGGAGTGAATGAAATCAAACCATAACAAATATAATAAATGGATTTTAAATAATGAATGGGGGTGTTTGATTATGATGTTGATATACTCTTTTGTGTTCGTTTATATGTTGTGAATTGTATGGGATTATGCCCAAATAAAATCGTAGTAATTGGTGGTCCTTCCTTACACACTAATGAACCTTTATTTTCCAGAAAATCTAATGATTGAATGACATTAACAATGAAACTTGTTAATAACGTAAAATTCATTGATTAAATGGATTTCCAATGAATATAAACTATTGTGTGATCACCCCAGTTAACCAAATGGAAGAAAGGTACATAATTAATTCTATAGAAAAATCTTAAAACATCCTTTCCCTGTTTTGGTAATATGCGTAGTTGTTCTTCTTGATGCTAGTGGGGTGATGTGGATGGGGATTAGATACCCTGTTATTTAGATGTTGGTTTATTGGTCTAAGGCCATGTGGGGTTGTATGCTGGGGATTGGTTTGGTTCCAGTACAATGAGGGATCTCAAAGATCCCTTGTTTGTTGTGACTTTACAAGAGAACTAGGTGTGAATGCTTATATTGCTATTTTATTGTTTTCTTTTTCAGTCCAGAGTTGTTTTGACTTGTTTATGTTCCAGTTAGATTTCCAGTAGTGGATAATTTTTCAAACAAAATCACTTGAACATGATAACAAGAATGGTTTCAATGGGGAATTGTTCTCAATAAATTGGTGGTTCTCTAGTTGTGGTTGTTATTCTATTGTTTGTGGATGATTAATAACGAGGGTGTTTGTGTATGGGATAGTTTTTGTACCCCAAGGCTAGGATGAGTTCTTGTTAACCTATATGTATAAATAGATTTCTTGTATTTCTCATTCACACCCCACCCTAGTTGAGAACTTTTTTCTGAACACCAACATTTGATGGGGGAGGGTGTTTTTCCAACATTCTTATGAGTGCATGGTTAATAGAGTTTTTTGGATCCATCTCTTGTGTATCCAAAGACACTTCGGGAAGGCTGTGAAGTCTTAAGTTCCATTACAGCCTGATATTCTTCAGTCAGGGTACATTTTGGTGGTTAGACCAGGAGTGTGGGGGCAGGTTTGTTTCCCAAGTGTCTTCGAGATGAGTTCCATGGGTCTTCAAGCGTAGTAGTGGTTGTTCTAGCCCAGGTGCCTGCGGGTGTGGTTACGTATGCTTGTGTTGGCCCAGGTGTCTTCGGGGGGGGGGAATGAATGGTTTTGGTGGGACATATATTTGTTGCTGGGGCAGCACTGGGACTACATTGAAAATGGTGGGGGAGGTCTGACGTGTAGGATATATTCAATAACTAGTGGGAAAGCAATGCAGGGTACCCCGAATATTTATGTGACATTATTATTATTACTTAACCTAACTTTCAATATTTGGGGAGATTTCGTTGGTGAGGATGGGTGCGTAGTTCCCTTGCTAGGTTATATGGTTACATTAATTTCTAATAGGGCATTAGAATTCCTCCCAACTTGTGCATCAGAGCTTCTGGTTTTCCCCACTATGTATACATTTATTCTCACCCTACATATATAAAACAGCTTTCAAGTTTCCAGGGGGACTCTGAGGACTGGGCCAGACCTTATTAGATAAGACGTTGGGACAATTTTTGTTATTGTTTTTATTTTCTTTTTGGTACCTTATTTGGAGTTTTCGTGTAATTTATAACTCTTTACTTTGAACATTCATGTAGAAAAAGTGTTCTGGATTTACCTTTACATTATGTATTTGGAGTGTTTTGAGATTTACCATCTCATCACTTGGTCAATTTCTATAAAAAGGGTAATTTATTCTATATTACGTCTTATTCTATACCATTTGTGATAGTCGCCACTCCAGGTCCAATTGAATGTTGGACTCAGGGGGGTCATTATCTCTATTTCAACATAAAAGGGGAAGGTTATGGCTGTTTTCGGTCCCTTCCCTCATCTTGGTGAAAGTGGTTCATGACATATCCACTCCTAAAATTTTGTCGTGTTCATCATTAAAAGGATATTAGAATAGGGTATTCATTCTTACACATGTCTTTTAAATTTTTAAACTTGTAGTTAACATCATTTCCAATATATTAGGATAAATAATGAAATAAAAAATATGAAACCATACAATATTAATTTTAAAATTGTGATGTTATATTGATATAATAATGTAAATTCACATTTAAAAAATCATATATCATATCAGTACAATAATATATATAAATACATTGACATTTTCTATAGTATAACCTAGAAATGTAGTAATACTACCTTCCAGAACTATAATATTAGCAAATGATGGGTCTGAGAATGAATCGTATATTTTAATGATAATTACCCATTCCTTACTACCACAATCCTCATGCATGTTTGTTGGAATGTCAATGATTGGTGACTGAAACAAAGGTATCAAAGACTATTTTTGATATTATATTTCTCCATATATAAATATTACCCTGTAGATAAGTACCTGGTCAAAAATTAGCTATGTCATCCTTATATAGAATAATCATTTAATGGTTTTAATGATAATGAAACTATCCCCAATAGGGATTCCATAATTCAATAACCATAACCATTTCATTAGAGAAACATATAAATCATGTAATGAAAATGTTAAATATATTTAAATCAACCATAGATGATATCTCTTAGGAGTATGTACGTATAGGTTTGAGTATACATACCCAATAGGATATTCCAAGAACAAAAACCATTTTATTAATTTTTCAAAGTTTTATAAAAATTTTTAATAGATATGATTTACAATAAGCGATATTGTAATATTTATTTTGCAAGGAATGAAATTTTATTTTCCAGAACTCATGGTTTAATATTTTTTATATTTTTCATTTTCATTTACATGGATATATTTCAATGTATCAAGAAATTCATATTATGAATAAGGATTTTGTTTGTAAATAAGGAGTTATTTTATTGATGAATAATTATTAGTTATTTTTTAATGACATAGATATCATTTTTATGACCATACTATAATTTTCAGTTTTTATCATTTATTCTAAATTTATAACTTTTTCAACATTATTTAGACATGTTATGTGTTAAAAGTGGAAATATTCATAGGATAAATTATTTGATTTTAAATATTTTTGTCATTGATTAATAGTTTTCCATGTACTTTTACTATGAAATAATATTATATTATAGAATTATTTAATAATATTTTAATGTGAAAAGGTTGATGAATAATTTTATTATATATAGATTCGTATTATTTTATCAATTAGATACATTGTATATTCACCATTTCCTTGAAGGTTTGTAAAATTAATTTTCTTCTATTTATCTTATTCTATTAATTGGTAAAAAATATTCACCCGTTATTTTTTATTGTTATGATAATTGATTTCTCATGACTAGGTTATAATTCTTTTCCTTCAATTTTCATATTTATTTAAAATTATAGTGGTGGATTATAATATTTTTTCTATATCATTTTAAATTCTAAAAAAATTAAAAAAATAGTGAATGATAAATCACCCCAATTAATAAATAATATATGAATGGCTATTCTATATAAACTCGATATAACGAAACATGTCACCTATATGGTGGAAATGTTATCACCCTATGTCTCGATTCTGCTAACATGATTCCTCATGTGAAAAAATAGTCTCAATACATACCTAACCTAAAACACATGCATAAATATCTTCTATCCATGGAGGGAAGAGGGGTAGGGGGAGTTTTCCTCCACTTCATTGAGCACTAACTAGCAAGATAGAACCCTAAGCGGGTTTCCCAAGAAATTAGAAAATTCTTTATCTCCCAAATTTAAAAATCAGAAAAATACCATTAGAACATTGGTGGGTCTAGACAGTCATTTGGTGGAAAAGACAGTTTTATATAACCACAATCAATGAAATCGTAACTCTAGTGGAAACCTTCTACCGAGCCAGTGTCCTCTTTCTACATTTTAACAAAACTTGTTCTAATCACTAATAAAAAAACATTGGTTTTTTTTTCACATAATAAAACCAACTTGAAAACACCAACATAATAATCAAAAAGAAATTGTGATGACCCTTTTTTTATCTTGAATATTTATGTTAACAATCAATAATCCACAAGAATATAGAAAATATTGAACACCTCTTATATCACTAACAATACAAATTTATGGGTGATCCCATATTCTAAAGTAATGTCTTATTTATCTTAGATAATTCTTCCCACATTAATACATTGAAAACTTTTATCTATTGATTTCATATGATCATTAAATCCTCTAAATAACTCATGATTTTTTTTCATTTGGATACCACATCTATACCACTGATATCCCCAAAAACCATGAAATATTCCCCTTCACAGTTTACAAAAACTTTTTATCACCCTAATGGTGTGAGTTTGTCCCCATCCATTACAGTGTAATTAATTTACAATGAAATGTTCTTGATATTACTGCATTGTGTCCACTACATGTAAAAACCTAAAAGAACACACAATATAATGTTTTATAACTTTAATATATCTGCACTGATGACTATTCATGATTGAATTCCTATTTTTCTAATTTCTTAATATTATACAACAACAATTGATGTATCTTTTCTAAATTGGTTCATCTCTCACTCAGTTACTCAATAGAATGATTCTCAGCTATTCTCATATGAAAATTTAGTCTCACACTATCAAATGTACACACCTTAAGAAGCCTCAAACTAAAAAAGATATGTGAATGTCTTCAACTACCCACAAAATCATCAGGGGTCTACATTAAAATATGACAGAGATGATAATTATATATTGAAATTATTATTATCCCCAGTCATGAAAACATGTGGTATAATATTTTGAGCAAATGATGTGGTCAGAAAAGCCCCGAATTCTATATTTTAAATTATCAATAACCTTGCTGAATTTTCCAACTTCATATTCAACTTGATTTTAACTACTAATAATTAATTGAGATATTAATCTTTTTTATGACTAATATAAAACATTTCTACTGCTATCTAATATCATTTTTTAAGAAATATTTTTGAAATAAACCTTACAAATATTACCTTCAATTTCCTCTAGAATTCCATATTTCAAATTGAAAAAAACTAATTATGAATTTCTTTAATTAATCTTACAAAATAAATTAAATGTTCTAAGATAATCACCCAAAAAATCATAAAAATTTAGTGAAAATGAACATATATAATTTTTAATTCCATATTAAAACATCATAATTAAGTAATGATTTATCCTCTAATAAATATTATGAAATATAGGATTTATCTTTTTATTTGATAAAACGAAAACTAATTAAAATGTACAACATTAAAATCAACCATTATACTTGATAAATTCTCAAACACACCACAAAAAATTACATTATATGACTTCCTTCGACAATTGTACATTGTTTTAGACATTGATTCACCAAGAATGATAACCACTCAAAATTACAACCACATAGAATGGTATTTTTTTCCAAAAAAATATACACCATTATGATTTATGAAAACTCATCATAGATTAATCTATTATTTATTCGAAAAAATTAAAAACAAAATATCTGATCAAAATTCTGATTTCATCCACTTAATATAAAATAGTTCCCCAATGATTCGAAAACCATCAAATATATTCCCACATAAGTCAATATTTTTGTGAACAAAATAATTATATGGTTTTCTAATTAATTAGTGTTAATTCATATAAATGGTCATATTTTATTTTATATGAATATTTTTCTAGATGTCAGTGAATGATTAATGATGACTTAATTCCATTTGAATGCATTAGAATGAGGGTATTCTTAAAATAGTAAGGATTATACCTAATTTATAATAATTTATTTTATATTTCATTTACATCTATATTAAAATATCATTCGAATATGTTCCTTTAAATTTATATTTTGGTTTATTTATTTAGTGTGTCTATTTTAAATGTGTTCATGAAAATATGATTTCATATGTCTATATGATTGAACTATTTTAGATTACATGGTGATATCTTATAAAAATACTCGACAATAAAAAGATAGATGTTGTAGAATCATCACCAAGAGAAAGGTGATCTCCTAGAATCTGGGGATCTTTCCCATATTGGAAAAATTGATTATTGAAATTATGATTAATCATTGGTGGTTCAGCTATTTTAGAATTGTTTTAACATTCTCAATAGTGATAATTAAGTGACTATTACTGAAACTTCTACGTGATGATGAAGTTCAAATGATATTCTTCACAGTAAGAAAATTTTAAATTTTATATATTAATTTTTACCTATATGTCAAAAAACCAATATTTATTTTTTGAAAACAACAAAAAATTTAACAAAGTAATATTGATTTTTTTACATATCTAGATAAATCATATGTGATGAGATACATTGAACTGATAAGTGTTTTCTATGTATTTAAAATTTTATGAATATTAAATCAAAAATGATTCATTAATTATATTTCATTTACATTATTGATAGTTATTTCTATTATTGATTTTATCATTGACTTCAGTGGTAGTTAAACTAATTCATAATATCTAAATATGGAATATAGTTCATTCAATATAGTTTAGTTTTAGTCCTATGCTTCTAAAATAGTATATGTGGAGCATGTTAAGGATTTAGGATATTTAATGATTAAAATATTATGAGTGAAATCCTTATAGATAATCAATGTGTTATTTTTATAGGAATTGATCTATGAATTAAACGACTTCCAGGAACATTTAAATTATTTTTTCTTAACATAAATTATCTCCACAGTTTCTTACTTAGTCATTGTTTTCTATTATAGACCCTCATTCAATATTTTAAAGTATAATTAAATTTTAAAACATTCAATCAATGATATACTAACCATATCAATACCATTTCAATAGAAATTTTAAAAATGTAGTCCCAAATTAAACCATTTAAGGTCATTATTATTTATCAATTCACTAATTGTTTTTCATATTTCATCATCATATTCAGTTATCCACAATATGGATAAAATATAGTCATATAATCCATAAAAATTTATAAAATCTTCACTCTGTGATATAATTTATTAAATAATAACTAACAAATCATGTCCATTACATTAACTAAATGAAATAATTCATAAAGATTTATTAAAAAATAATAATTATATCCTTTATGAAATTTTACACTAATTTTAAACATATGTATTCATTTCAGTAAATCATTTATCAATTAAAAAATGACCATGATATGAAATATTTACTAGTGAGTTAATATTTCATATGCAATATACAATTCCTATAAAAAATTAATGGATACAGATTCTTGTGCAAGTATATAGATAATAGATGTTCAATTTAATGAATATTTATATCATATATGAATATCAATAACAGTTAATTTAAATAATAAATTCTATATTAAATATGTGTATAAAAATTATGTTTATAAAAATTGTAATATTTAATTATTTTAATTCATTCTCATTTATTTGAGTGTAATTTATATGGATTATTCTACTCATGTCACTGATTTATGTATATATTCCATAGAGGATGTCCATTACCATGTTAATGATTATTCTAGTGTTTAGAGTGGAGGTTATAATGATGTTTCTGTTTTAGTATGAGATGATTTGATTCAAGATAGTTTTGGTGATAATATTTTTTAGGTACATTTCATACATAAATTTTATTCTGGGTTTAAAATGTGAATATTATCCTATAGTTTTTTTATTCTGATGATATTGGTACAGAAATTTTATAATGTGTATCTTAGAGATAGATTTCATTCATGTGATATATATTATATTCATTTTTAGTTCTATTTGATTATTATTATTTGTTTTTATTATTTTGTTATAAGATTCATTGTTTTTGTTCTACTGGAGTGATATTTTTTGGAAGGGATTTATTGTGAACATTTTTTTAGATAAAAACAATATAAAAAGCACAAATTATTAATTCCAAAAAATAGACGATGCCAAATAAACACTATGTTTTTGGAAAATAAAAGCTCTAAAATGGGAAATATATTGATTATTGTAATAGGATATCATATATGATTTCCACCGCTACATTATGTCATGAAATTATTTAGATCTGCTGATAACCCCCAGGACACACACTCAATAAAAACCTATGATATATATCTTCTACACACCTACTCAATAACTACTTCTGTTAAAATAATCACACAATTAAATTTTTATTATTGAATGAACGATATCCATAATATACATTAATATAAACCTACAAAAACAAATCTAGAAGATAAAAATCAATCCATATGTATAGATCACAATCATTAAAAACATCATATGAAAATATCGTACTATTATCCTCCACTAGAGGAAATTGTTGTAGAAACACAAGGATTCATTCACTAAGGGAAACACCTTCATAAAAAAAGGTTGAACAAGACATAAATTCTACAAAAAATTATACACATAGGATTCCACACAAGAAAAAAAAGGTGAAACAACTAGAATAACAGGGTTATTCATTGATGAAAGGAATATTATTTTCAAAACATTACACATTGAATATATTATCAAAAATGCATGGACTGAATCAATCAATCACCACAACAAAAACCCTATAAACATAATTATAGAAAATATCATGGCCAACATAAAAACCACACAACCATAATGGTAAATATGACAAATTCTATCCATTCAAGAATATAAAATAATAACCTCAATACATTATAAAAGAACGACCTCTTTGTGTCGATGGGACCGAATCTATTTTTGAAGTGTTTAGAATGTCCCCATAGGGATTCCAGTTTTACAGATTTTCTAAAAGGAACATATAATACCTAAGAAAAAAATTTCTTCCAAGCATTAATGGAAATATAGTATGGATATAGATGATACACAACTACTTAAATATTGATCCAATGATATTATTAAACAAAAAAATAATGAAAATAACATTGATTATATGATTAGACTTTAATTATGTAATTTAAATACTTAAAGAATGATTACATATAAATATTTTATAAATAAATGAATAATAATTTTAAAATCGTAAATGCATTAAAATTGTAATTTTTCAATGAATTTTATGGTGGTGGGTTAAAGCTTATGGTGTTTTGAATTATGATATAAATGGAAGGTATTTATGTTCAAATTTATGAATATATGTATTATTTATAACTTAAAAATAATTCATGCAATATAATATCACATATAACATCTTACCTTCAAATTTTTTGGAAAACAATAACACCGATGGTGTGTACGTGTTGACTAACGCCTCCACCTTACAATGTGAAATGTTTTTCAATTTATTTTTTAAATATATGATAATAAAGATTTATTTTATTAATATAAATTATATAAATTACATAGTATTTATTATTTAAATATTTTTTTTATATTTTTTTTCTTTTTTTCATCCATCCACAAAATTGGAATCAACGTTCATGCATATATAAAACCTGTTATCTCTATAAACGGTCTAGAATTTTTAATATCACTAACATTAATATATTCCTATATTTATAAAATGAATATATATTATAATTATATCATGGTTAAAATTAATTATATAACAAAATTATTATCACATTAAAAGAAACATATTTATCGAACTAAAACATACAATTAAAATGAAGAAATTAACACATGAAACAACGATTTTAACACAAAATTGTTAACAAATAAGTGATAAATGAAAATAATTAAATCATATATGGTATTATATATAATATTATAGATGTATCATATATTTATAATGAAACTTTATTTATTATATATGTTCTTTGTACACATACAATGTATGTTTAACCAAATTTATGGGTATCTTTTCTCATATATACTTCCATGATACATACATTATATTCATCACATTATCCTTTTTGTGGGATATATATCTCTATTTTGACATTTTATATTATGAAAATATTTTTTTCATGTTATTTAAAATTTAATTTTTTGTTTTTTCATTCATTGATTTTATGATCCAAAAGGTACAATTTTGGTGATAGTTTCTTTCACAATATGATAATTATTCCAGATTTTTTTAACGATCACTTTGAGAAATTGTTTTGTGTTTCTATCTTAAAGTACATATATTCTCCTATACTATAGTTATTCATGTATATTTTCTTTACATATAAAATATTTTACACACTTTGTTACATAAAATAATTGATAAATTGGTTTTAACTATATCTATCATTATTTCCCCCTTTTGTTGAAAATCTATTGTTAAAAAAATCTATGTTATATATATATGTATTAAAAAAATTATATAAATTTTTTTAAAAAAATTTATTAATGAAAATTTTACCAATTTTTAATTTATAAAAAGTATTTTCAAAAGAATATTCACGTTTTTTTCTAAAAAAGTCCCAATTAGATTATATTAAAAATGTGAAGGGAATCATTGTTTTAACATATACTGCATGAACAAAATTTTCCCCTATCAGGAAAAATCAATGAATTAATGGATATTTTACAAACATTAATTGTTATTTTCAAAGAATTTTATTTTAAAAATATTTCATTAAATTTATGTTTAAATAAATATTCGAAAAGAAAAATGATTATTTTCCTCAAAATTGAATTAATGAAATTTTTTTGGTTTCTATATTATTCAACGACATCAACCCCTTTTTTCTTAGGATAAACTAACAATATTTTGTATTGATATAATCCTTATTATTTTCATGGATGCTTTATGGTTTCTTGACTAATGATGTACAATTTTATTACCTTTTCACATATTACTCTAGTTAGTTTATGATTATGATTATTTGACTTATGTAAGTATTTACATTTCATAAGTCAGTTTTTCAATATAAAATGTTTATAATGATTATGCTTTACCCCATTAATATATATATTTCATTAAAATTAGTATGTGATGTAGAGGTCCATATTATTTATATCTCCTCGATGCATTGGCATGTCTCATTAGACATATCAGTTGGCCAAATTAGATTTTTTCTACCCAAAAATTTAAACCCTCTTGGGAAAGGAACTAACAACATGTTTTAGATTTCTACCACTATGAATGCCTCAGTTTGAGATCAGTTATTTATGTCAATGTGATTATTTGAAAAGTAATAATATTCATGGAAAATATTTTTTCTTATAATATTATTTATATGGCCTTATTTGATCATTATTTTCTTGTGTCATATTATTCGCTTGTTATTGATTTCATAGAATGTGTTTTAGTTATTTACCTTACCATATTGATTATAATTATTTATTATTAATACCATCCACTATATATTTACCTTTATTGATAATCTTATCTCATCCCTTTTTTGGAATTACTTTCCATTGGAAACATGGAGGTGTTTTTTGATTTATATGAATTGAAATGCTATGAGGAAGAATAGGATATTCAAATAAAACTATTTTTGTATTTTAATTTAAATTTACTAAATTTATATAGTTAAACCAGACTACTAAAATATTCAGTACATCAATATTTATTTCCATGTATCATATTCCAATGAGATAATGTGACCACCGACTCTAAACTATTGGGGTCGAGGCTTTTATAGTTGGCATTATTGGAAGCTTAATATAACTATTGGTAACTGGATTCACGAAAACATATATTAGAGAATATAAATTTATGATAATCATTATAGATAAGTATATAATAACATACTAATGTTTTGGTAAGTATGATATTACATGAGTTTATTTGGAGATATATCCATGTCTACATACTAAATGTAGATGTGGTGATGTATCATATATACCTTTGAGAAATAAATGTGAAAAAAGGAACATCTAGCTTGATTGGAGAATTAACTGATACATAAAAATATGGACTTACTATGTCCCTTATTTTTCACTCCTAGTGGATATTATATTGAAATTAGGATTTCATTTTTAATAAAATATGAATAATTTTAAATTATTTTAATTATTTGGAAACACTCCTAAAGAAAATTTGTTTGTGATTATAAGATTATCCATGATTTTTTTTATTTTTATGCTCAGTATTATGAAAGTATTGGGATTATACCTTTTGTATTATAATGTTTTGATCTATTCTAGTGTATGAAATTTTTTAGAAATGGAACCTAGTCCATGGATTAGAAAAAATATCAATACACACCCCCATGTTGGGATTTTCCTCCTGATAGATATCATGATGATGGAGCTGAAGTGATTGAGTGAACTAATTAAATTGAAACCATAATTGGGCTTCTAAATCAGGTAATTTGAAATACCCTTTATCCTATAGAGAAACCAATTAATCCTCAATAATGTGTAAAAATGTTAGAAATCATTATGCATAAAAAACTAAAATATAAAATGGGTATAAAAATACTTAATTATATGTGAAATATATAAGTTTCATATAGAATATATTTCACTATTTGTGAAGTAATGAATGTGAGAAGGTTGTCATGTGAGTTTATCATATATCTACACATGTTTGTCAATATAATTAATTGATTAAAAATACTAATAATAATGAAGAAGAAGAAAACATGGAATGGATGTATTTTAGGGTAATCATTACAGAATTGTATTTCCAACCAGAAAAATGATTGTATATGGGGATAAAATTCAGGATTCTAAGAGAAAAGGTTGATTATAATGTAACATGTATGAAATAAACTTTAAAAGAATATAAATTCATTCTATAGTCTATGTACATAATCCAAACAGATATATTGAATATTTTATTGATCAGTTAAATATAATATTTTGAAGTTTGTTATTATGACAAAGACTCCCATCATACGAGGACATACTATCATGTTCTACCAATTTAATGAAATAATTCTCCAAGGCATATAATTTTTTTCCAAAATAATAGAATAAGAGTAAGGAAAAGAAAAATATGTATAAGGGGAACAAGGGAATGTAGTATTTTTTCATATGTGCTAATTGTGAGTAGAAACACCCTGGTACTTTTTTGAAGGGAATTGGTGTTTTTATGATTATAGAGATAAAGTACACCATGATTGTGATTTCAAGGTAAGGAATTTTTTTAAAATGATCAATTATCCAATTTTTATTTGATGGGGAACTATGAAAACAAATATCGCACATTTCAGGGGAATATACCTGATTTGAATCTATAAGATCATAGTCAAGTATATTCTATTGATCCATCTAAAGAAGAATGTTTAAAGTTCATGCATTTGGATTAAATAAATATGTTTTTGAAGTATTTTATCAAGGATATTATCATTATAAGATTCATAAAAATTATAAATATTGTGCAAAAATTCTAATTATTTAAGGATACAAAAGAATATGATTAATAATACAGAGAACCAAATAAATTTCTTCTAATGAAACATGATCTTTAGAGAAAACACATGATTAAGTGAATATAACATTAAATTTGTGTATTATGTAGAGATAATTTTTATAAAGATATATTCAAGGGATATTATTGGTAACCTTGAATATGGTTAGTAAATTTTGTTTTATTTGGTTTAGCCTAATGAATGGGTGCATTTATGGAATATTTTTTACAACCTGAGATTTTTTTAAGCATTGTAGTTTTAATAATGGTTTTTTTTGATAAAAGAATTCTCATATTTCATACACGACATTAAGAGCCACTTTATATTATATGGGGGAATATATTTTTCATTTCTATGTCTCCCATCTAAATTTTTGGACTTTGAAATTGGTAAAAAATATTTTAGATGATTCTTATGGTTGATTATTTATTAAATGGATTATGGTTATCATTATGTGTTATTAGATAACTTATTCTAACTAATTTGGTCTTAGAAAATATCTTTCAATACGAGGAATGATTTTTCATTATTTTATCAAGAAAATGATAACTTAAATATTAATTATTGTGATTAAAGAATAAAAATTTTATTTTTATTTTTATTAAATAGAGAATTAAATTTTGTAGAATTGATAAAAACACATTTAAAAGATGAAATTGTATGTATATTTAACATTGTCCTCTATCTTAATTGTAAAAAAATACAACATCTTTAAGAAAATGATATTCCAAAAAATTGTAATCTAATTAAATTAATTTCTATTGTATGAATGGTGTTTTAACATATCACAAATTTATGGTTTTTTGTGTTTAACATTATAAGTACTATTTTCTTTATCAATATCAATTAATCATTAGTTTTTTGTATTCTCTGTCATGTAGATATTTTCATTCCCAAAAAATGTTATTTTATATGTAAACCTACAAATGTGTGATTATGGATATTATTGGTACATCCCATTCCATTTTTTCAAAATAAATTTTTTTTAAACAAATTTTATGATTTCGGTTTCAAATTAAATTATTTTCAAATATTTAACCCATGATTACTTAAAAAAGGATTCTATTGTGAGGGTGTATTCTATTTAATGGGTAGAATGTATCACCCGAAAGATTTAAAAAGGAAATTCTTGTTTGATAGCGTGTATGGAAAAAATCACTAATATTAGAAGATAATACAACATTGAGTTACATTAAGATATATTTCTTAAAATTCATTCTATTTGATATATTGTGATGTATGTAGCACCGGGTTTTAACCAAACATAATACCCTATTTAAAATATTATTATTTAAACACGACCATTATAACATAGCCATTGAGATAGAGGGTATGATTTATAATAAGAAAAAGAATTAAAATTTTATGCTTTAAAACTGATTAAAATAAATTTAATATTTATTTATTAATTCAAAAAAGGATAATAACCATTTTAACAAGAATTAAATGGTTTATGAAAAACATTTTTTGAAAAGGGATACTATTCGTGCACTATACATAATATTGAAAATTAATTTTTACCACGTTTAAAAAAATTACATAAGAAAATAAAATAAAAATTTAAAATCTACAGGAAAAATAAACTTTAGGTGAGTTTTTTATAATTTTAAGAAATTATTAATTTTTTGATTTATTGTGAAAAATAATAATTTTAATTGAAAACAACCATTAAGTTTAAATTATTAATAATGTTTAATAAAATTTTTTATTAGTTTTATTTTATTTTTTGTTATATTATTTTTATATTTACATAATTTAATTAATTAAAATATTTGATTTACTAATTTTGATCCTAAAACAATTAATACTTATGAGAATTTTTCCTTGGGATAAGTGTTCAACAATCTTGTTTGTAGTATAATTTTAAATTGAACTCTACCACTTCTAAGAATTGTATTTGAATAAATGGATAAAATATTGAAAATCCAAATAATTTATATTATATGACATGGTCAACATATATTTTGACTATAATGTATAGTGATTTGGTAAATACTAATTGCTAATGTTAATGTAAAAATTCATTTGACAAGAGGGGGTTAAAATAGATGATAAGGGTTAAAAATGTTGTAAAACATTTCTAACATTCATTTTATGTCCATATTTAGACATTAAAACATTTAATATTCGATATTGACCCATTTTTTGGCTTTTTATAATGATAAAATTGTTCTATTAGTATATCATTTAAAAAAATATTTTTTTTCCTCTCCTCCACTTATAAAAGGCCACCCACACTCTTACCTTATTCTTACTTCCAAAATCCACCTGGATTAGCTAATATATCCTCAAATGAATAAATTACCTCCCTCCCAACTCCCCATATTCTATAGTTTTATTATGAGTCACTCCAAGGTTATATTTATGTATAAATTTAAACAGTCTCTCTATAAAAAAGTGGTAAAATTATTAAACATCTATATTTATACTATTTCTTCATCCACCTCATCCAGATACTATTAAAATATGATAATATAATAACTCAACACTAACATATATACTAATATATAATTTTTTATAATAATATCATGTATTTAACTTCAAATCAAGAAATGGTAAACAAAACTGTCGACATGTGTACGAAAAACTATCGTCTTAGGAATCGATTTAACTTGTTTTTCCTCACCACCATTTTGGGATAGAAATAATGATGGATATTAAATATTTATATGATATTAATGAAATTATTATGATTTTGAAACTAAAATATGATATTTAAATTTTTTTACTTTCCTTAAAATGGAGGATATGATATTGTTACTCTTGTTTACAAAAGACAACTGCATCACGATGAAATGTGCTTTATTTTTTATTGAAGATATATGTTTTGTTTATGTAGGAAATAATTAAATAATAAATTTGATAAATATGTAATAATATTAATTCTGGATATAAAATATAACACCTAATTATTGCCTTCCAATCTCTTGGCATATAATAATGTGGCTCGTGCGAATGTAGGGACTACTACCCCAATATAGTGATGTGAAATTTTTGTTCATTTTATTTTATAAATGGATTGTGTAAATGTTATATTTTTTGTTAATTTAAATGATATATATGAAATAATAAATATAATTTAAATTTTATTTAATATATATTTCCATTTCATTATATGAATTGAGAAAAATGGAAACAATATTAATGTGTATATACGAACTATCGTCACCATGGACTATGTATTCAATTTTATATCTCTTACATTAATATATTACTATTATTAAGTATATCATTGATATATAAGATATTTATATACTAGTTAAAATTCTGTATTTTATTTAAAAACGTAAAATAATAATTACCAAAAGTACTGAATCAAATAATACATTAAAAATAAAGAAAAAATCACCCAAAAAACGATTTTAACAAAACAAGTTATTAAATGGGTGAAAAAATAAAACTTGAAACTCATATAAGGTATTAGATATTTTATTATGGTTATATAATACATATATAATTTAAAATATATTTAATATACAATATTTTTAGACATAATTGAAGGATGTTGAACTGGAGGTAAGAGTTTCTTGTCATACATTTACTTCTTAAAGACATATTTGATATTCTCCAATTTATCATTTAAAGGTATACATAATTCCTATTTTGTTTTTTATATCATGAAACTACTTATATTTATTTTATTTCATGTTTAATTTTATGTTATTTCATTCAGGGGTCTTATGATTCAAAATTTACCATAGTTGTAAGGGTTTATTTCACAATCTCATAATTATCCTTATTTGTTTTTATTTAAGTATCCATTGGGGGAATTATTTGATATTTCTAACATAAAAATGATATATTAATCCTATTATGGTCATTAATTTACTTTTTCATGATATAGTTTCAATTTTTACTCGTTGATAAAGAAAATGAATGATATACTGTTTTTCAAGTAAATATGTCGTTATTTCTTTCATATATCAAAAATACTTTTTCATCGAAATCATTGTTTTCTAAAACTGATTTCAAATATTTTTGGAAAATTTTTCCAATTCGTTAGTAATGAATAATTTTAGCATTTTAAACATTTATAAAAAAATAAAAGGAATATTTATATCATTTTCAAAACAAGGCATGTTTAGTTTTTAATAAAAATTAGAAAGAAAATTTGTTTTAACATATACGACGTGAAAAAAAACTAAACATCAAGAGAAATCAATGTATTAAAGATTATTTTAAAATAATTAAAATCTTATTTTCAATGAAAATTAATATATAATTTTTTTTGTGAAATTTTTTTATATTATTTTGAAAGTGGAATGTTTATTTTCCAAACTATATGTTTTTAATTAAATTTTAATGGTATTTTTGATCATTAATGAAATCATTCATTCATTATAGTTGTGACCTACTATGGATATTAAGTATTGATATCAGAATTATAATTTTTAGATGGATTAAGAACACATAGAAATTTTTTGTAATATTCTATTACCATTCACCATATTACTCTTGATGGTTTATAACTATGTTTATTTGATTGTTTTAATTATTAACATTATGTATGTTGGATTTTCAATACAAATGTTTATTTCAATTTTTAACCCCATTTCATATGAGGAATTGATTTTACTATGTATGTTGTATGTGGGTCTAGATAATAGATAGACCCTCAATTCATCGACCAATCACATGAGTCAAATCACATAGACAAAATTAAATGTCATTATATCGATAGATTTAAACTATCTTACGAACAGTCTTGATAGTATGATTTAGGTGTCTGATACTATGAATTCCTTCATTATCAGATCAATTATTCATTTCAATTTGATTATTCAATTCGGTATAATATCTATGTAGATTCTTCATACTAATGTCATTATTTTTATTTGTTTATTTTTTCATAATTTATTTCTACTATTTTATGCTATATTTATTGTTTAAATGGAATGTGTTTTAATTAATTTCCTTTCCATAGTTATTATGTACATATATTCATAATATATTCTATTGTATGATTACCCTTACTGGGAATTAAACTCACACCTTTCTTATGATTTATTTTTCCTAGGGTACTGGGAAGTGGTTTTTATTGATATAAGGGGATAAGAAATGAATATTAATAATGTTTTTTAATATAATTTTATGTTTTCAATTGTAATGTAAATTTCATATATGTATTTAGTTTATTGATAATATGAATATTTTTGGTTATTTGGGATGTGATTCCCTGTATCTTAATCCAGTGTAATAATGTTAGCAGCAACTCTAGCATATTCGTGTTGGTTTCCTTACTTATATGATTAACCCATTCTATAAAATTTAATTGACATAGGCCATTTAGTGTTCTTGTAAATTCTAAAAATATACCCCAATGTTGGTAACTTAATATCCAAATATGGTTATATCATTTGGTTTATAATTATGCATCCAAGGACTTGAAAACCTAAGCTGTACTATAATAAAAATATTCAAACCGAACCATGGGGAAATTTAAGCAAGGCCACTAATATCTAAGATATGAGATTATGAGATGAAACCCACCTATAAAAAATTGATATGATTATGATTCATGTAATATTTAAATCTATGTGTGTGTATAATCATCTATATACACTAATATTGTTTTAATGTTTTTCATGACTTCCACACATTGATGTAATACTATAAACCATGATGATATATTATTATGGAATAAATTGGTATGTTTAGTGCCTTAGAAATGATATGTTGTTAATGAAAATTTAAATGAAATATTTTTTCCTTACATATTTATGGAAGTCGATATCTTAGCTCAATTATTAAAATGGAAAAATCTTATTAAATTCCTTGATATAATGTATAAAATATTTTATTTCTGATAGTCAATGAAAGATGTATCATGCATAGTGGTGGACAACATAGGTGTACACCATTATTGATGTGATATCATCATAAATGGATTAAGTTTTATAGTGACCTTTCATGTGTGGTTTTTTCTTTGTGGAATGTTTCATTCTTAATTGTGTTTATTGACATATTTAATTATAAAAATATGTGTCATTAAGTATATCTTCCCAATTCTAATAAGGAAGGGGTAGAGAGGGTCACACAAAAAGTGTCTCCTATGATCCTAGTTAAATATTAATTATTTTTAATATTTGGAAGAAATATTATTCTCAAAATCCAAGAGTAATATTTATTCAAAACATAATAATTTATTTGAAATATTAAATAATATTTTTTAGGAGAAAATTGTTTAATTAGATGAACATTTAATATTTATTATTTTATTGTTATTCACAAAATAACAAAAAAATTTGTGTATATTAAAAACACAATTATTTAATTTTGTAAATATTAAATGAATATTTATTTTAAATATTTTCAATATAATATATAATTATTTATTTAATGAATACTATTTCATTAAATATATAATTGAGAATACAATAATTGGTGAGGTAGTTGGGTATAATGGATTGTATCTGATAATGAATATATATTTACAATGTTATGAAATAAATATTTATCATTTTATGGGTTAGAAGTGAAAATAAAATAAAATATTTTTATTTTATTACTTGGAATTCGGTTTATTTATGGAAAAATACATTATAAAGGGCCTTTGTGAAATTAATTAAATATTAAACCATCTTTTTTAAATCTGTAAAGATGCTATTATGCTAATCTGATAATGTAAAATTAATGTAAAGAGAAATTTAAAATAGAGATTTACTTCATCCTCTGTTCCTTTATTGAATGATATGAATAATAGAAATTTTTTTATGTCAGAGATGTGGGAAGTAATAAATGTATAAATAACAATATGATCAATTAAATATGAGAAAACTTGATGGTTCATTAATGTTTTTTGTAGAATGAAGTGAAATATTTGGATCACTACTATATGGGAACTAATTTGGGTACTCATTTTCCAATGATGATATATCAATTTAGTTAGAATATTTATCATCATTAATGAAGAATTAACTCATGGATGAGGTAACATTTCTTCAACCATTTTCAATTTCTTATAAATTAATGTGAATAAAGACTCTCTCTTGTTTGTAGAATGATTAATTTTAAATATTATTGGGAATATCTTTTGTTTTTAATGAAAATAATGTTTTATACATTGGAAATGATTCATTGAAACTAATAATATATGATTTTTCTATAGGCAGAATAGGTACTTCTACTATTTTTAGAATAAAAATAAATCACATTATTATAAAATATTCTCATACTCAGTTCTATCAAAATCCAATTCACTAATACAAAATTCCATTATAGTATTTATATAAAAAATTAAAATACATTGCGTATTTTTTTTTTCTATATTCAATGTTATCTGTTCATATTAATCTATAACTATATCTTCGTTATATATTAATTTCTTCTTAAATAAAAAAATTAAATCTATTTAAACATATTCAAGATCTTTTATTATAACATCCACTAAAGTATTTTCCTTTGAAGTGACAAGGATATAGTCTTCATTCCAATAATCTTCCTGATATTTTTTAAACTCATTAATTTATTATTTAGCATATAATTAATTTTTCATATAGTCATTCCAAATATATAAAATATTATATTGAAATCTTTCTAAATAATTTTTTTAATGATGAAATTTATAAGTCTTTAATTAACGTGAATGCATTTATTTATTATCAATCATTAAAATGCGAAATAATCCATAAGTATAAAATTTTATCATACTCCTTCTATAGCTGAAATGATTCATATACATCAACATGTACCATTAAAAATAGATAAACCAATTAATTTCCTAAATTTTATTCTGTAACTAAATGTTATAATCCAACCAATCTAATAACTTTTGGGTAATTAATAAATATTTTTTGTTTTCCAACAAATTAATGATAAATTTTTTATATATATAAAATAATATTTTGATATATTTTTTAGTCTAATATACTATGATTTTACAATAAAATATTATCTATGGTGATCTTATTCATGAATTTTTATTCAAATTTTAAACTAATATATCTATTAAATAATGATTGTCGGATCCATTGTTTGAGGGTAACGAAGTGGTCGTCAATTCACTGTGAATGTGGATTCGTTTAGATGGTTTCTACCCTAGGAATTTGTCCTTAACAGTTTTCCATTACATGGATTGGCCTAAATTTTGACATATGTTAAATGAAATTATATGGGTCATTAAACTAACATTATAATATTCTGTTTTAAAATCATCATGGTCAAAAATATGTATTAAGTATATATATTGACATTTAATTAATCATCATTGATGGATATATTATCATCAATGTATCAACCTTAATTCCAATAAAACAATATAAAATAGGTTGAAATATTAATATATGAAGATAAATACTTTAGAAAACAAGTTTATAGAACACCACATTAAAATATAGTACCATTAATGTGTCCAAAAACTCATTTGTATTTGGTATATTAAATCTTGATATTCATTCTAGATAAAAATATATTTTTATAAACATTATGCCATAACATATTCAATATATGGCCAAAATAATCTAAATATTTATAGGACGAAATATGAGAAGTGGGAAAAAAATTAATTAGTACAAATCCATGAAACTTACATTTTTTGGGTCATCATGGTATAAAATATTTAATGAAGTATTTGTATCAAAAAAAGTTCCCCTAGCGTGCATATAAACTGAGACATTTTCATAAATTGGGAAAACAATTAAGTGAGATAGAATTTTAAATTGTAATTGTTTTATAAAATATTAACTTATATAATCTATTAATATATTATATTTCATTTTTTTCATTTTTATTCTTCATTCTTTCCATTCTCAACTCCAGAAAAATGATAACTAACATCATCATTTTTTTCGATCGGGAGTGGTGGATGACCGAGTTCAATGGGATTAATTGCTTCCAATTATTTTATTATATGGAATGTACTAGTGGTTATAATATTTTTGGGGTGACTTATACTATTAGATAACTATCCCCATTCACATTTAATCCTCCTTATTGTTATCAAATATTTCATTTTAAGGGTTGGTATAACATTGTAGTGATTAGGAGAGGGAGATCACCTCACATGCGTAGTGTCGGTGTGGGGTAATAAAAATTCCATTGGAATTGTGTCAAGTGATAGGGTTTTTCTCATCACATGATAAAATATATATATTACATATATTTATTAACTATAATGGAATCATCGTGAACTCATATGAGAAAATTATTATATTATTTTTAACTCATTACAAATTGTTTCATCATATTTTTGCATCTATATTTTTATTTTTAGACATATATATATCATCTATATTTTATAAAACTTGAAATTTTTAGTATATTTTAGTAAAAATATATAATGAAAATACAAAAAATATTATTTATTAGTTCCCTATTTGAGAGATCTACTATAGGGTTTTACTATATTTCATTCTTGTGGAAATAAGAATTTTTTGAGGTGGGAGTCATGATAAATCATATTAATGAATCTAGAATCATTTCTTAGTGTCCACATTACATTAATAAAACTTTTTTAAAGAAATCCATAACTTCATAAATGTTATTAAAATAAAATTCTTTGATGATTAACCGTCTACTTTCTTATGTGAATTAATTAAATTTCGATCATAATATATAGTATTCTTTTATATGTCAAATTTTAAGGAGACATTATTTCAAGAGTTAATTGTGGATCTCAAGAAAATCCCTGAGCAACTAATTTTAAAAGACTTGGACAATGACCTTAAAGAATTATCGTACTAATTTATGGAGTTCCATTATGAGGTAACTACTAAAAAAACAATGGTCATCCCTCTTAGATTTGATGAAGATATCATGGAGTTGGATATAAAGATACACAACCCGTCAATCATATAAAATTATATAATTATCTAGAATATCTTTAAATATGAACCAAAACATAATTATTATATATTTGAAGGAGTATACATAAAGCTAAATAATATTATTTATATTTTATATTGTTACCAATGAATATTCACTGAAAATATTTTTCTTTTTATAAAATCAGTAAATATTCTTTATCAAGGGAGTGATGATGGAGATAAGGGAGATTCCACTATTGATACAGAGTTATTGTTGACATATCATGAATAGATAGTTAATCATACTACTTTACTTGATGATAAAATTTTCAATATCAATTATTATTATTATAAATATTTTCAATTTGAACTTTTACCACACATCCCTCTTCATGGAATTCATAAAAAATAAATAATAGAGAAGACCCAAGATATTGAAGAGGCATTGACATGGTGGATGAATTGAAAGAGGAGGACACATTAATTCGCATAACCAACTTTCAAGTAAAACTACATTTTAATGTTATGGTGATAAAGTACTCTATGAATGGATTCCCCTATATGCAACATAAAGGAGTGTGTATTGGAATGAAAATTATGTGGGTATTAGATTGCACAAATAATATACAACATATAATTTCAGTTGTTATTTGGAACTTCTAAATTGAGGCCTATGAAAATAAATACATTATTGGAGGTATAAAACACAAAATATCCCTATTATGACCCATAATATATTTCATTTTATTTAATTTTATCTCATTTAATTTACGATATTCTATTTCTTATTTCATGGTGTTTTATAAAGGTAGTAGCTTCAAGTATAATTCTATTATTTCATAATCCAAATAAACTCAGTTTCTTTCTTTCATTATCACGAGGACGACATCATATTTATTTCAATAAAATGGTATTAAATGAAAGTGATTTCTGATATTAACTAGGGGGTTCAACCAACTATTATAAAAAGAAATAATTTCCCTTTAGTTTATAGAATTTGTCATATTTTTTCTATTTATTTTTATTATTTTTTAATATCTATTAATCATAAATTAAAACATATAAAAACTCCATCAAAAATTGTATTTTTGTAATATTTTATTATTTATATTTTTAATGATTTTTAAAAAGGATTTTTATTTATATTAAATTTGTTTATTTTAGGTAGTTTAATTGATTGTGATACTTATTTACACATGTGATATCAAAAATGTATATATTTTAAAAAATTATAGGATTATAAAATTTTAATTTAATATTATTTAAAGTTATATTTTTATTATGTGTCTTTGGTCATGTTGTGAGATCCAAAAATTGTGATATCAATTATTAAATTATTTTAATTTTTTGAATTTTTCTGACAACACTGAGTAATTTTATTTTCCATACATTATTTTATGTTGATACCTACATTTTTCATCAATCCTCGTTTTATCATTGAATCCATCAGTTTTATTATAGGTTTTTGACACATTAAAAGAATATTTTTCCTTACATATCGTAACTCTAAATATGTTATCATGGACATTTCAAGAATTAGTGCAGGAAAGGTACCTTTATATGTGTTAATTGGGATTTAATTCATTTATGGGTGGGTGTGGTATGTGTAATTATTTTTGGAAGGAGGGTTAGAGAGGGATGTGAATGAATAAATATTCCCTATATTTCATTTATATAATTTTATTCTCTAAAAAAGTAAAATATGAACATGAATTATTATTTTAGTAGACAAAATACAACTATTACTAGACCAACGGTCTTATGAAATTATTGGGTTATGTGGTGGATGTGATATCAATTATATTTTAAACATACATGAAAAGAAAAAATTTTAAAAAATTAAAAGATTAAAATATAAAAAAGAACAAAGTTAAGGTCAAATTAAATTATTCTATGAGAATACATTATTTGTTTTAAATCACAGTATTTCTTTATCATCTCATTTTCCATAAAAGAAATTACAAAATATAAAAATGTTAATTTTGAAGAATTATTCATTACATTCGTTTTCTAGACCATGTTCCATGTCATTAAAAAAGTGGTTTGATGTTTTACTTTTTTAATGGGAATTAAGGAGGGATAATATTATGTTTTCACATTAAAATTAAATAATTTTATTTAAGAGTTCAACATCCTCTTTCCAAAAATTTTACTTTTAAATGATATTACAAAAAACATTATCCATAGAATAACCCATGTAAAATTACTCATGATTGAACCATTTTCTATATCACTATTTTGAGTTAATAGAATTTCAAAAAACATTACGGCATCACACATGTTCTTGATAATGAGAAATGTTCAATTTTTAAAGGGAAAAATTCTTGAGTGCGAGAGAAATAAATTTTTAGGGAGGTGGGTTTAACGAGAACAATGGAAATAACATGAGATTCAATATAATTTTTTGATAATTTCTAGAATTGAGTAATTTTTTTCTATTTATGTGAAATTATATTTTATTTGAATATGATAGATGAGTAGTGATTCCATTTATACATTGAGATGTTTGTATTGACAATGGTATTGATTATTTTTCTAAGAGTTCATTGTTTATTTATGGGGGAATAATGAAACAAATAATTTCATATATGTCATTTTATAATTAAACTTTATAATCTCATAAATTTTATAAATTATGGGTAATTATAATATTGTTTGTTCATTCAAATAATTTAGATGAATTTTTGAATTTGAAGGAAAAATTATGTTAATAAATTATTATATCCACTATAGTATTTTTATCATAAACAACTATATGGGGTTATATTATATTAGAAATTTTGGGGGTGGATTCCAAAATAATATATCTATATTATTAAATTAGATAATGACTTATGGATCCAATGTTTGAGAGTCATCATGTGGCCATGAATCAATTCTAATATTTATTACAATATACGGGCCCCATCATAATAATCTAGCCATAAAATTTTGACCCATTAATTTATTGTCTTGAATGATTAAAAGATTTTGTATGATATTAGTTGTAAAATTTCATATAACATTATAAAATTATATTTTTCAAAACATAATTTTCACAAATTAATATGAAGTTGATGCATTGAAATTTTAATGAATATTCTAGGATAGAACTATGATCTTCAATGTTTCAATCAAAAGAACAACAAAACATCAATGAAGTGGTGAAATAATTATAATATACTATAATGACATCTGGTTTTAATGAATATTCTAGGATATAACTATGATCTTTAATGTTTCAATCAAAAGAACAATAAAACATCAATGAAGTGGTGAAATAATTATAATATACTATAATGACATCTGGTAACAAGTTCATAGATACCCACAATTCAATATTCATCAAATGATGTATCTAAAAAAAATTATTGTATATGTGGTAAATTTAATATATATAGAATGTCTGGATTGAAAAATTATTATTTAACGATTCATCAATAACTTCGTGAATTCGTGGCCAAATAAGATATAGATTTTACTTAACAATATTATAATTGCAATAAAAACAATTATGATGATAAATTCTGGAGATTATACATTTATTTTGGTGAACTAGGAATGAATTTTTAGAGGAAATATTTGGATCTAAAAAATATCCCTCTAATGTCTCTAAATTGAGACCTCCTCTTACATTAAAAGAAAAATACAATGTGGTAAAAATATTACGTTATAAAAAAAGTATACATTTTTCATTTATATTAGGTATTTATATCTCTTATTTATTTTTTTATTCATTATTATTACTCTATTACCTTCACACCTATATGAAAGTGTTCAACTAACCTCATCACTTGTTTGAGTGTGGTGGGGGATTAATAGCTGGTTTAGTTCATTAATCGTAAGTGATTCTCATGAATTTATTATAAGGATTCCAGAATTGGTTATACCATTTGTGGTGAAATTTCAACACCCTTTTTATACTATAAGATGATTTTCACTCATCAAATTTTTTCATCATTATAGTTTTCGCAATTATTTATAAAGTAGGATGATGTAGAATTGTTGTGATGATATGTTGGAGATTATCCCATATATAGAGGTTTGTTTAGCAATAATAAAAATATAATTTTTTGGGTTCTAACTGAACGAGTTTATATCTAATCACTATAAAATGTAGATAACTAATATTATTAATAACAATGATATTGAAGTTGTGAACTCATAATAAATTTTTTTTCTTCTTACTAACTTTCATCTAAGTGTTTCATAATTTGTGGGCATCTATATTTTTATTTATAAACAATTATTTATATATAATGTATATTTTTAAAAATATAGCATTTTATTATATTTAACTAAATGAATATCATGAAAATAATAACCATATTGTGTCAAAGTTTCCTCTATTAGATATTAACCCTAGGTTTATAGGTTATTGCATTTTTATAAAATTAGTTATTTTTTGAAGTGGACTTCCTGGAAAATATCAAGCATTAGATAATCAAATTATTATAATTAACCCAAATAATATAACATATACATATCTTGAATGTTAACCATATCAAAATATCTATCCCTTTAGGATATTCTGGTTTGAATAGATTTTTATAGGACCCTCTACTCGTGTTATAATGTTTTATGTTTTATTTTTTGGAGTAATTTTTTTAAAAAATTATACATTGTTACTATAGGATAAATATATTCATATCTAACCAACGACTAAATAGACATGCATTTTCTTTAATAAGGGAATTAATATATTTTAGGAAACTTGTTAGATGTAAAAGAAAAGAATATTCCATTTTCCATTATTTTAATTGTGTCTCCATTTCTTCTAAAAAAGAATTGAGCATTTAAGTAAAACTTACATACTTCATTCTCAGAAACCTATTTTGTTTTGTTCTTATAGAAAATATTCCTATTATAGAAAACATAAATTTTCTCATTATAATATTCATTTGACTAAACCGAGATAATTTAGTAGGTTTTCTAGGAATAACTCTTCTTTTTTAAATCATATACTATAGATATCTTATACAATGATGAAGATCTACCATCAAACCTCTTATTATTTCCATTAATCATATTATATTATAATTCATGAGTTTTTGGTCTTGTAATTGAAATTAGTCTTTAGTGGTTTTAATAAAATATTTTTTTCTATAAAATGATCAAATGTTATTATAATATATTATAATGAAGTCAAAAATATATCTTAATAAATGTCAAAATGTATGAATAAAAAAATTTCAAACTGAAACATTTTAAAAAATTACACAATTAAATGCAAACATTTTATAATATGAAGTTAATATTTTATATAAAAATATTACTATCATTTATAATGAGATTTATATAAACTATCAATGAAATTATATTATGTATCATAAAAAAATGATTAGTAAAATATATTATGTTATATAAGTATAAATGGATTATACATAAGATTAAATATCACTATATATGACTAAAAACTAATGAAAATAAATCTAATCAAAATAGAGATATACTAATGTCATTAAAATTCAAATAAAACAAACATACTAAGAACGAAATTGAAATTATCATAAAAAATGAGATAATTGAACATATACTCCAAATAATAACTTTTTTTCAGTTACTTCAATATATATACCATTTAAAGTATGATTTCTTAATTAATAATGCCTTATATGATTCTGTTTAGTTGTAAAATAGGTAATAAATTTATTTTAACTGTTTATAGCATTAATGTTATCATATTCAATATGTTCATGTTTAAAATTGAAGCCAAAATATTTCAAATTTTTTTCATTCAAAATAATTGATCATGAAAACTTCCAAATTCAACATAATTTGATTCAGTAATAGATAATAAAATGGGGTTGTTGTTTCTGGATATATATCAGAAAATATTGATTTTCTCTTCTAAAGGAATGTTCTGGGGGTGGGGTTTTATTCTAGTCCACTACCCCAAATGTGGAATTATAGTATGAATATAAATGAAATCCAGTGATATTATGAAATAATAAATATATAAAAATTAATCCATTAATAGACATTTAAATTTTTATTTCGTTTTTATGATGTGATTACTGGTAATTTTAATAGAATCATACACTAACCTATATAAAAAACATAATGAATGGTCTATTAGAAGTTAAATATAGCAAGATCCCAATTACTAATATATATATAATAATTTCCACTAGTTTCCGAAATTTACTCATTTAAAGTAGGATATTTTAACTTGTAAGATTTTCATATGAATTAATATTTTCATGTCCAAAATTTCTCAGTATGTTATGTATTTTCATTCTTTGATCCAAAAAATACACAAAATCATTCAGAAAAATTTGAAAACTAAGACATCCTATTTAATTCATGCATCATTAGAATTTTAATCTCTTATTGCATGACTTTAGAAAATTCATTACATGAATTATGATTTATTAAATAAAAAATCACATTATCAAAATATGTTTGAACAAAACAATTATCTGAATATGATGTTTTATTTTAAAAAGTTTGATCTTCCATACCTAATAAAGTAAAAATTTAATAAAAAATTCTATGAAACTCATATGGTGTTCTAGGTACCTATTTAAGACCAGATATTTATTTTTGACATTTATAGGTAAAATTTCGAAAAAGATGATATTGGAAATCATAAGGTTTTTTAACCTAAAATTACTTCGTGATAAACCCATATAAAAATGGATATTTATCATCCACCTAATAAATTTTATATTTTTTATAATTAAAATAATATATAAATATTTTAATGGGATAAAACTAAGAAATAGGTGAAATTTCCTCCTTTTAATCATTCCCTTCCAATTTATTTCAACCTTTCACATATATCCTCTCTTTATTCCTTTTGATAAAACATTCATCATCTTATTTATTTCAAAAAACCACAAAATTCCTATAATAAGATAATCTGAGTGTATTTATACCAATTACAAAAATTCATTTCTTCAAAATTATATAACTATTCATGTATATATAGACTAAATTTATATATTTGAGGATTCCTCTATGGTTTTACTCACAATATTTGAGACAAAATATATGGAAACTCACATATATTTAATGCATTTTTCATATCCCAACACATTCACCTATAATGGAAATTACATTATTTGTAGTAAGTGTTTTGAGGATATCTACTATCTAGGTATTATACTCTTAGTATCATTATATTCAAACTTTTCAAGGATTGATATTACCGATGCATGTTACTCATCATCGTCCCTTTTAGTGTTAAAATAAATATCATGTATCAAGTTATAATAAGAATCCTCAAGGTTGTCAATGTAAGTAAACGTTTTATAAAAAGGACCACTTTCATTAACAATCATATGAATATATTTATAACATACCCTTGAATTTTTGTTGAATACTCTAAAAGTATTATTAGTATTATAATAACCATCAAATATTCCACTATCAAAATTTTGAATCATATTTACTGAGATTATATTTACAATTCTTGATATAATACATGAATAAAAAACATTAAAATATCAATCATTTTTCATTTATACATTCTATAACTCTTGGGATGTTTTCTTTAAAATATGTTTTATTATAAATCTAATTATAACCTAAAATCCATATAAATAACCTTAACCTAAAAGTGTGTTGGAAAACTATATATATATATCAAGGATCTAGAAAATCTTTACTAAGAAATATTTATCCTTTTAGAAGTTCCATTACATTTTGGAGTTTTAAGGGATGAAATTTTATATTTGATACTATGATTTAATCAAAATTATTTAAACTTGTCGCTTTCAAATATTCCATTATGGTCACTTTACATATAAATAATTCTAACATATTTTCAATTCTAAAATCTTTTCAATAAATTTATAATGACAACATAGGATTCACATTTTTAAATCAAAATGTAAACCCTTGTAAATATAGAAGAAAATTCCAACAGAAAAACATAACGTACTTTCCTATAATACATTCAATTACTTATGGCCTAAGAAAATACTTATCGATAAATTCAAAATAACTTCATGTGGTAACCCCATTGATTGATTTGAAATAATCTATGGGTTTCATGATGATTTTTAATGCATCACATTATCTCTTTTTATCAATCATTATGCTTGGTAATGTTGAAATTAAATTATTTATAATTAATTTATATAGAAAAACATTTCAATGAGTAATAATTGTATTTAAAAAAAATATTTAATTGTTTATGTATTTCAAAAAATTATATTATCTTTATCCAATGATAAATGTTCTAATGTATAAACATTCTCAGTTCTTAGTCCTATAAATATAAAAAAATTATTTTATAAAAAAATCATAGATAGAAGAATAAAAAAATTAAAACTAATACCAATGTTGATAGATACTTATCAAAATTAGATTCCAACATCCAATATAGAAAACTATGTTGATATGTAATAATTTAGTATTTCAAATAGATCATTCTATAAGAGTTTTCCCATTTATAATTATCTCTAAATGTGATAGGGCCATATTCAATTTTTAAAAAAGAATTGAAATTGGATAATTATCTCATAATATTTATTAAAAGGTAAAGATCAGTATACCATTTAGGGTTTATGTTTTATGGATCCACCCTTATAAAATCATTATTCTAGTAAGTGTTTTGGTGTCTATAATATTTTTCGTTTTTTTGTTAATATTTATTGATTTTGGTGACCAAATGTACTTTCATTATGCATAATATACATCTAAAAAATTTTCTAAATGTTTTGTTAATTATTTTTTAAAATTTTCGTAATGAAAATTTTAGGGATAGTGGGAACCCACACATTATCACACAGAATTCAACATAACATAGCTGGAAAAATCAAAATCCAACAAAAAAATCAAAATGCAAGCTATCAAAATATCAATTCGACGAGATCACCAAGAATCCTTTCCTTGATTCTGGTAACACAAAATTAGGCCACTCCACTACATGGAATGAGGCTTGACACGTCAATTCAAAGCGTTTCAACATCATGATTCCATAATCACATACCGGATCCATCATCACATCATATTACCATTTTCATTAACTCATCGCCATCTTCGACATCACCTTCGTCCTCTACAACAAACAACATCATCTTCTCCAACGCCGTCGTCAGACAGAGTAAACATCGGTCGACATTGGAACATAGAGAAAAAACAATTCACCGCCATCATCAAAACTGAATAAAAAACAACCATCAACACACCAAATAAAAACCCTTGACATATCCAAAAAACACCATCATCACCACCATTTAAACACCCAGCTGCCGTAAAAACCATCATAACCAAACTACATTTCAGAACATTCATCAAGGAGAGAACATCAAATGAATGTTGATCGCCAGGAGACCAAAGGTATCTTGAATGACACCTCCTAAAATCTCCATCAATACCGACGCACCTGACTGACTGGGAAGGGGGTGCTAGTACGGGACGCCATAGCAGAGTTGAGTGGAGGAGGCCTCAGTCGAGGACCACACCATAGATCATATATTCATCAACAGGTCGAGACAACCGCATACCACTATCAACCATCGAACCAAAATTTTGGGGGCCACTCCCAATGTGGGTTTGATTATTCATTGGGATGAGTCTTCTATCGGCAAGAGATTATTTGAGGGAAACAACCAACCCTATTGTAGGTCTTCTTAGGTGGGCAGTTGAGGAAGACTGCAACAAGTAGTGGTAGATTTCTCATGGGTAGATGAACTACCCCAACCAATGAAGAAAATTGGTTTTTTCATCTCTAAAAAACGGGAATCAAATCCCATTGTTTGTAAGACGTTGTATAATATGGTAGTGTTTATTTGTGTGATCCTCTGTGATTATCAAGAGAGAGTGATAATAGTGAAGATCCCCCTTTTCTCTCGTGGACATAGGCTTCAAAGCCGAACCACGTTACATTCTGGTGTTTCTCTTTTCTGTTTCCGTTTTTGTGTTTTTTTTTTGTGGCCACTCCCCTCCGGTACGCCCCAATAAGTGGTATCAGAGGGGAGTTGGAGTGAACGAAGGTGAAACAATGATGCAACAACGGATTTTTTAATGGCCAGAAAATTGAATGTGGTCGGAAAATTTTTCCAGGGCCAGATCTGTGAAGAGGACGACGAGACGATTGTAACAGCGCAAGCGGTGATGAAAACGGATTTGACACGACCATGGTAAGCTCGGTAAATTTTTGGTCAAAGTCACGGTTGAACAGTACCCCCATGCCGGAGAAGAGGGAACTGTTCTTTCCTCCGATGACAATTCCGGCGAGATTCCAGCAGGAACTCCGGCGTGCCACGTCAGCGGGCGATCCGGACCATTGAACGTGTTTTGACCATATCGTGGTCAATTGGTGTTCGATTACAGCGATCCAGGAGTAGATTCTAACTATTTCAACCATTCTGAACACATCCGTACAATTAATGTTTCAAAATTCTCACTCTATTGGGTGATTTGATAAGGGTGAGACATCGACGGTGGTGATTGTGTTTTGCGGCAATGACGATGACGGGAGGCAGAGTACAACCAAAATTTGATATTGAGAACTTCGATGGTTGAAACAATTTTGGTATGTGTCAAAACATTGTGAAATATATTTTGGTGTAGCAGGGCATGATTAAATTGTTGATCATAGAAAAACCTGAGACGACTAGTGCTGATGATTGGGAAGATCTCGAGATGCGGGTCGTCAGTACAATTCAACTATGTCTGGTGAGTGAGGTAAAGTACTTATTGTTGGATGAGAAATCATTGAAGGGGATCTTGAAGAAGTTGTAGTAGTGGTATATGGTGAAGTCGCTGACCAAAAAAATTTCTTGGAGAATAAATTGTATCAGTTTCACATAGACAATGGAATGAATTTCTTGGATGACACCAATGAATTCAAAAAAAATCATGACATAGTTATTGGGGCTCAGATTGAAGGTTAGAGATGAAGATAAATCATTTTTTCTTTTTTCATCCCTACCAAGCTCATTTGATGGGCTTTTGACTACATTTCTCATGGGGAAAAGACATTGAGGCTGGACGAGGTGATGGCATCACTCCAAGATTCGAAGGCATTCCAAAGACCCATGATGCATTCAGGCGAGCAAATTTTGGTGATGAGATATGATAAACATTGGAGGAGAAAAAATCAATAGTCAGAAGGTAAAGAATGCCGGAAAAAATCTAGGGGATGTGATCCTAGATAAATCACTAGTTTCTGGTGCAAGAAGAAGGGTCACTATAAAAGTGAGATTGGAGAGCGCAAACAGTACGTTGCTGGGAAGAAGAAAGATGAAGAATAGGATGCAAATATCATAGAATTATCGGCAGATGATGAAGTCTGTGTGATAAAAATAAGATTTCACTTAGATGGGAGGGTTGAACAGGGAGATGTGTAGTGTCATTACTATAAAAGACACGGGAACATGAAGGGGGAATGTCGATTTCTACAAAGGAACAATGAGAAGGTTCAAAATCCAAAGGAAGATGGATGGGTTCAGGATTCGGGGAGCTCGACACACATATGTATGACGAGAAGTACATTTGATACTTTTTAGCAGGTGAGAGACTTGGTGAGACTTGGTGATGGTTCAACATGCGAGGTTCGAGGAGTCGAGACGGTGAAATTGAAGACACCTTATAGAGAAGTACGTAAACTGGCTGATGTGAAATTCATTCCGAGGATGAGATGGAACCTGGTATCATTAAGTAGGCTCGATACGAAAGGGTTAAAGATTTCCATAGCAGGTGGAGTGTTGGAAGTCTCAAGTGAGTATGCAGTGATGTTTACTAGGAAAGAGTGCCAAGGGTTATATCATTTGATGGAGACCAGAGTTATCATGATATTGAGTGAAGATGGTGGAATTGTCTCGACATCTGGCATGAATAAGGGTGTTTGATTTGCCAATGACGTTTTAAACTCCTACATGGAGACTACATGTCATCTTTCTACCCCAAATTGGTCGTGAGGTAGAGATTTGTGGAGTCCACTCCCAATGTGGGGTGTATTTTTCAGTGGGAAGAGTCTTCTATTGGGAAGAGATTTTTTTAGGGCGGCAACCAACCTTGTAGTATGTTTTCTTCGGTGGGCAGTCAAGGTAGACTACAACAGTCGGCAGGAGGTTTTTCATGGGTAAATGAACTACCCCAACCACCGAAGAATATTGGTTTTTGTTCATCTCTATAAAAAGGGAATCAAATCTTTTTGTTTGTAAGTTGTTGTGTAATCTGGTGGTGTATATTTGTGTGATACTCCGTGATTATCTGAAGAGATTGATAATAGAAAAGACCCCTTGTTTTCATGTGGACGTAGGCTTAAAAGCTGAACCACTTTACATTCCGGTGTTTCTCTTTTATATTTTTGTTTTTTGGTGTTTTGTGGCCACACACCTCTGCTGCACCCCAACAAAAATCAGACTAACAAGGAGAACCAAAACCATAAAACATGCATCCAAAGAAAGAACATTCCAAAAAAACACAAATCTGACCTCATTACAATTCTTAGAATAACCAAACCCATAAAGGCCAAAAGTTCGATGATGAACACAAGATGAGAGCGTTGCAGGCCCACTCCAGCACAATCACATGTAGGCCTAGATCCCGCATCGAACTCAGCGAAATAGAGTCAGAATAGGATTATTTGGCCAGTTAGGGAAGTGGAGAAGAGAGACATTGTATTCCTCCACCGACACAACCCCAAATTAAAAATAAAAAACTAGAATGTATTGAAATTACATAGTTAAAAAAAGTTGAGTTTATTTTTCTATTTTAATATGAAATGTAATTTCTATAATTCTTTTTATTTCTGAATGTTATTTATATTGTTGTTTTCCAATTAGCATAATTTTATCTACATAAAATTTTCTATATATAGTCTACCCCATGAAAAAAATACATAGTATATGAACCTAATGTAGTAACATCTGTTAATAGGACTTTAATTCCGCTCTCATTCATAACCATATAAGATTAATTTTTATCAAATTTATATTATATTTACAAAATATGAAAATCCAAAGTAATATTTTTAATAATATAATAATATTATATTTAATATATTATATTATAGAATAATATTTATCTTAAATTGTTGGGAAATATTCATTATGTTTAATATTGAAATAATTGAGAAATTCATGTACATAAGAGAAAATGGAATATACCAACTTAGTTTGAGCCATAAGCACAGATAAGTATAGTGGTTTAATTACAAACAATTATATTCAGAATGATATTCATCAGTAGATTCCATAGAATCACTCTGATTTGATTACATTGTTTTAATAACCTTATTTTGTAATATGATGTTGTATAAAACATTATTTATTATTATCTTTATACTTAAGTTGACGATAGTCATTCTTGATATATGAAGCATTCTTTCACTCATATGATATAATTTCCAATAAAATTATATCATTATTTTAAAAAAATGCACAATTTTTTAGATATCATTCAATTATTATAATTGTTGATAAATATTCTAGATGTATAGGCATGCTCATATGAAAAAATTTAACTAGTTTTTTCTCCATTATCAAATGAGTCAAAATATATTTATTTTTAATTCATTTCATCATTTTAAGGAGAAATAGAACGAGAAGCTCTATATTTTATAATACGTTTATAATTATTTTCGTAAAAAATTATTTCATATTAAAAAATAATGTGAATAATTATAAGATAAATAATTTTTAGACCAGTAATTTGTGTAGATTTTCTAATATTTACATAGATTTCACAACATCTAATAGGAATTACCACCACCAAATATAAATTATTAATTCAAATACAATTAATGGGAGAATTGGGATACCATACAACAGAAAAAAAATCATAATGTACAAAAATAGCTCACTAAATTATTAAAAACTATACTGAGATTGCTATAATTGGACACCCTATATATTCACTAGTGGAGATTAGATACCTATATATCTATGTCATTGTAGATAATCTCTTCAAAATGGTTAGACACTCAATCACATGTCTATATAAATTCCTCTATATATATATTCTGATAGATGATGCCTTGAGCCATAATTCGGTCTTATTTTTGAATCAACTCCTCTTTCTCATAATTTATATCAACTAGAAGGAATCCTTAATAATATATTTCAACCTCCCCCTATTGAGAATTGATTTTAATTAAAATTTAAATATCTCTTCTTCTAGGTGAATAATATTTTCTTGAGACTCCCATTTTTCAACTATAAATTCTCACGATGTACTATTTTGTTCTCCATTAATCAGAGATCCCTGGCCTAGTATAGTGATTTCTCTATCAAGCAAACTTTATGTCACATTATTTGACACCTATACTTGCACTTATATTTCAACTTCTGGTTTCTTTCTACAAGTTATCGGAGGCATCATATACGTCTTACTAAGGACTTGTTTAACAATTTCAATTATAGATGATTTCCTCGGTTTTTCTTCTATATCATTATTTCAGGCCTTACAAGAAATAATGAAATAACTTTTAAAACTTGAATTTATTCTATAATTGTATTAGCCAAAGTAGTGTAATTGTTTTGAATTTATTTGTTTATTCTATTCTTATATTAGATTCTTTCTACACAATACATCCTAAATGTATCTAACATTAATTATAGCTAAATCGCCTCAATTTTTAGTACCTTTATAAACATATCATAATTTATAGTAAATTTGTAATGTCTGTTAACTTAATAATATAGAAAAACATATATAATAGAATTCATAGCCTTATACTTTATATCATAAGAATCCACTTGATGATCACTCTATTTTTTAGATTAACAAGTTTAACACCTAAGCTTCATTTATAGTAAGCAAAATTTTCTAACTAAAGCCACTATATCATATTACACATATCGTGAATCCAAAATGAGATTAAAAACTATATTAAAAACTTTTAAAAAACAAATTTCATGAATTTAACTTCATTTTTAAATTCATATTCAAAAAAATTATTATTGGTGGATTTTTATGGTTATTCAAATATAGATCGCTTATGTGTGAATAGTGAAAGACATCAATATTACAAATACTATAATGATTAGGAAATAATAATGATATAAAAAACCTTAAAAACTTACTAAAACATTGCGATTTGCATAATATATAATTATGAACTAATATTATTAATATAAAAATATAATGACGATCATATAAATGGGTGCTAAATATTTTAGAAATTTAAGTAATGTTTTTGGTAAAATATAAACTGTTTTTATCGCTTCTCTATTATTCAAGTATTTATAGTTTCCCATTCAATTTTTTCTATTTCAATGAAATATATGTTTTAGTATATTTAAACATACCATATTAATTCTATTTATAAAAAATTATACTATATTTTTCGGTAAAAAAACATTATTAGTCTTAAAATTATCATTTTCTAAATAATGTTTTCAATGAATTATAATGAATTATATTAAAATTATTTTTACTTCTTTGAAAATTGAATCCCATAAAATTAATTTTATTTTTATACATAATAATAATTATTAATATTTAATATGTTCCACATAATTTTTTAATAATAAATTGTAATGATGGTATATATTTAACAATTTCATTAAGGGTAAAATGAGTAAAAAGGGTTAATATAAAGGAATAAATAATCCAAATAAGTATAAAATAAATATTAAAACTTATTGGTTAATATTATTTAAGAAATAAAATTATCATGTTATATAATATTAATCTTTTGGTCCACTTTTTTGTTTATGTTATATATTGTATAATATATTTCCAAGTATTTACAAGTGTTCCACCAACCTTACTAATAGAAAGGAACCTTATATCCTCACATCTCTAAACTACAATAACAACATAGCTCTACCAATCCATACAAAAATATCTTGAAAAAACCACCTCACATCCTAGAGGAATATGTCTTACCAAAATACCTCATATTGAAGGCTTATAGTGTAAGACAAATGAGGTTACCAAAATGGGATGAATATGTTTATACCATGATTTTTCATGTTATATTCATATTAAACATTACATAGATATTAAATAACATTACTAACCTAATTACATTAGTTTATTTACAATTTTCATATGTTTTTTAGTTACTTTAAAATCCATTTTACATCTCATTTCCATTATATTGAAAATTAAAACATCTATTATGCGTACGTATGACCCATCGTCTCTGCATAGCATTATAATTCAATTATCATCACAAATATAAATAGATGTATATAAAAAATAAGGAATAAATATGATTTTTGTGACATAATTTTTATTATATAAATACAATATATCATCTACCATCTTACCATAACATCAAATTGAAAATGTTATCATCATTCGAGAATATGTGCAGACTTCCACCTTTATGAATCGATGTGTGTTTTTTTTCTTTAAACATAATGATTTGATGATTATAAATATATATGTATTGAAATTGTTAAATTAATTTCATTATTATTAACATTAAGATAACGGAATCATTTCATAACACCTTTAAAAATGATCAATTGTTCGAATTAAATTTATAAAAATTGACTGAAAACCCTTATGTAATTTGTAAAAATAAGAATTATTTAATTGATAGAAAAAGATATGGGATTGTAATATAGATAAAAATCTATATGAGATGACACAATACAAAATTGGGGTGAATTGTATGTTTAATAAACATTGAATTTAAACCATTAATAATGAACATAGTTTAAGAGGTCTTAAACTAAAATAATTTAGAACCAATACAAATGATCTTATGGGTCTTGGATTTTATGGATATGCTATTATGTAATACTACAAGTAATAAAGAAATTGAATTTGAATTAAATACAATGAATACAGTAATAAAAATGTAAATTATTATACCATAATAGTTATAGATTCACTTAATGTAACATGTAATGAATGAATCATTATTGAAACAATTATAATAGAAAATAATATAAACAAAACGAAGAAAAAAATGATTCCCTTTATATTACAAATACCATTGGAAATTTAAATGTATTACAATTCATTTAACACAATGAGTAGGTTATCCTTTCACCTAGGATAAATTTTTTGACTTACCACTACCCTGGTAGGCCATCGATATGATTATCGACATGACTATCTTCCTATCCCTGGAAGCTCGTGATTAACAAGGTAATAGGAACCTATATCATCTAAATTCTTGAAATCCCTTGATACGACAGTATCTCTATCTCTGGAAACCCTCGATAATTATCACAATGATTAGATGCACAAACAAATAAAATCACTTATTGAAATTCAAGAACAAGGAACAGGTCATTCACGTTCTATATCATCACATATTTTCACAATTAACAAGAGAGATGTCACACATATCTATCGAGAACTTCATATATGAATGATTTGTTTTCATTGGTTCAAATGACCACCTTTTTATTGGCCTTAGATTTCAATGGTCATATTTCAACCAGTGGTCATATTTCTCTAAAAAATTCACAAGGACATGGACACCATGAATTATAATACACAAAACAAACAGAATAAATGAAATCATTTTTATTGGTATATAAGTAATTCATTGAAAACGTTTTTTTAGAAAACAATTATTATAGAGGTATGAATGAATGATTAAGTAGAAATATAATGACCAACATGTATGCATAATTATAGTAGGACATGAGTTTAATGTATTACATGAGTACGATGCAAAACATTGTTATGATACATGACATGGACAAGATTTATATCCTAGTTACGATTCATAAAGTGGTTATGATTTATATTGTTTTTATGATTCATGTATACAATGTGTAACACAAATAAGATGTATATCATGGTTACGATTCATATCATGGTTATGATTCAAAACATTCTTACGATGCACATTGTGATTACGATGTATATGAAAGTTAAAATACATGGTTTCAATTCATAATTATGATACAATAATTAACCTAGTTACATGGCATGATTACAATACAATACATAACCTAGTTACGATGAATGGTTATGATATAATACATAATGTGGTTATGAAAACATCATATGTGGTTACAATTGTTAAACAGATGACACTTGATTACAATGTTCATCAAAAACATGTATGGTTACGATGGAAAACAAAATTTGTGATTATGATTTTCTATTATTACGATATATGTGATTACGATGAGAATAAAACATATAAAACAAGAAGTAATTTGTAATTTCAAGAAAAAAAACTATCAATGGGAATGTTGACAAATGTTTTGACTCAATAGTCTCCCCTGTATTGGAAGGGAAAAAAATAAATAAACAATAATGACTTGCCTCCATTAAGTTTAATAACTCATTTGAATGTAAGGGAGAATACGAAAATTTCCACACTAGGTTTAAAAAATTCACTATGGATCGTATTATCTTTACTTTTACTTGTGTTCTCTCCCCTATAATAAAATATTTATCAATTTTTTATTTTCAAAACAATTCTCTTCCTTTGTTATTTTTAATAAGAATATTTGAAAAAATTCATTCCCTATAAAGTGTTAGATAAATAGAGAACGGAACAATAGTTCTTACTTGGAACGAAACCAAATTTTATTACAATAAGAGTTATAAAAATCATTCATTACAATTTTGTTTTTATAAAATTTTTAACATCGAAATGTTGATCATTTTGAACTCTTTTATTTCATCTATGAGTTTTTCAAGAGCATCTTGTTGAGCCTTCATCATCACATATAGTCCACCAATTTTCATTTCTTTCTTCTAGAGCGTATCTTTATAAATATTATTAATAGCTTCCTGGGCTTTGCGTTTTTCTTCCTATGTATTGAAATCCTCCATTATGACTCTGAATGACTTCTCTAAAAAACAACTCTATTTGAGAGAAAAACAAGGTCATGAAAACCATTTTCCAATTTTGCCTTAACATTTTCAATCTCTTTAGAGCATATTCCGTTGGAGGTTCTTAGTCTTTGAAATAATTCAATATTTTTAATAAAATATACAAAAAACTTTTGGTAGACTAAATTGAGATCATTTACACAGTTCACTAATTCATTATGGTTGTTGAAATGATTTATTAGACCATCATCAATGTTTTATGAAAACTTTACTACCTTATTACAGTTACACCCTCAGATGATAAAAGGGTTAAATAACTAAATGATATGGATCATGTCAAAAAGGTGCACCATCCTTTTTGGGAGCCTGTCTGATTAGAACTCTACAGTTAAGTGTGCTTGGCATGGAGTAGTGATCAGGATGGGTCGCCTTCTGGGAAGTTTCCCAGGGTGTGTGAGTGAGGACAAAACCCACTGGAAAGGACATGTGTTATCCTGTGGGGAAAATCATTAGTCAGATGACCCGTTCGAGAATGTGGGTGGACCCTGTGGTGGGCCCATGTGTGTGCGGGACAGCTGGTGGTACCTGGTAGGCTAGGACCCGACTGCAATGTTAAGGCAGGGTATTTGTGCAGTCACCGGGACCCGGTTGTTACATTTGGTATCAGAGGTGGTACCCAGCCTAAAGTGCAGTGCACAGCCAGGGTTGAGATGTAGGGCCCACAATGAGGATATTATGCTCTAAAGGGGGGGGGGATGATTGTAACACCCCTGAATGATAAAGGGTTAAGTGAATAAATGATATGACTCATGTTAACAACGTGCAACTTCCTTTTCGGGAGCCTGTCTGATTAGAACTCCACAGTTAAGCGTGCTTGGCCTAGAGTAGTGATCAGGATGGGTGACCTTCTGGGAATTTTCCCAGGGTGTGTATGATTGAGGAAAGAACACACTAGAAAGAACATGTGTTGGCATGTTGGGACAATCATTACTCATATGACTCATTCGGGCATGTGGGTGGACCCTGGGGTGGGCCCCACATATGTGCAGGATAACTGGTGGTACCTGGTAGGCTAGGACGTTGTGATCTAGGGGGGGTGCTTGTAACACCCCCAAATGATAAAGGGTTAAATGACTAAATGATATGGCTCATGTCAATAAGGTGCACCTTTCTTTTCGGGAGCCTGTCTGATTAGAACTCCATAGTTATGTGTGCTTGGCCTGAAATAATGATCAGGATGGATGACCTTCTGACTAGTTTCCCAAGGTGTGTGTGAGTGAGGACAAAACCCACTAGAAAGTTCATGTGTTGGGCGGTGGGGACAATCAGTAGTCAGATGACCCGTTCAGGCATGTGGGTGGACCCTGGGGTGGGCCCCACATGTCTATGGGACCACTGGTGGTACCTGGTAGGCTAGGACCCGACGACCCTGTTAAGGCGGGGTGTCTGTGCTGTCACTAAGACCCGGTTGTCAAAATAACAATCCTTATGAATGTCAGTATCATGTTCCTTAAATATCTTGAAATTGGGTTAAAGAAAAAGAAATCTCTCTATTAAAATATTGGAGGAGTCTATTATTTCATTATGGCTATATTAAAGAATTTATAGTCTGGCTTCAATATTTGGAATTAATGGGATCATATATTCAAATCTGTTCAGATCTTGTTTTATGTATTGAATTCCATTCACTGTGATTTCCCTTTTAGAATCTGTATCGTCAGTGTGTGAGTGAGGACAAAACCCACTAGAAAGTACATGTGTTGGGCGATGGGGACAATCATTAGTCAGATGACCCGTTCAGGCATGTGGGTGGACCCTGGGGTGTTCTCACGTGTCTGTGGGACTACTGGTGGTACCTGGTAGGCTAGGACCTGACGACCATGTTAAGGCGGGTTGTCTGTGCTGTCACTGAGACCCGGTTGTCACAATAACAATCCTTATGGTTGTCAGTATCATGTTCCTTAAATATCTTGAAATTGGGTTAAAGAAAAAGAAATATCTCTATTAAAATATTTGAGGAGTCTATTATTTCATTATGGCTATATTAAAGAATTTATATCCTGGCTTCAATCTTTGGAATTAATGGTATCATATATTCCAATCTGTTCAGATCTTGTTTTATGTACTGAATTCCTTTCACTGTGATTGTCCTTTCAGAATCTGTATCGTCAGTGTATTCTAGGAGATCTCCAAAATGAGTTTCAGTACCGATAAATTGATTTGGCAGAATCTGATTCTCATCGGATTATTCTTATTTATCTGAAATCTAAATGACATTCTTTGTATAAATCGATTGAAAAACTCTATTTGATGGCTGCAGATCAAGAGAAGGAAATTTAAAGGATGTAACTTCTAATGAATCTCTTTATATTTTTATATTTTTTTAATCATATTTCTCTTCCACTTCGTATACTTTTTGCTCTTATTATTCTATAGATTCTTGAATGAGAATCTATGTATCTGATTTCTCTTATGTCTATTTCTCTGTTGGATCCAATTGATTTTGAATATTTGGATCCATTATTTCAAAACTAGTTTTTAATTTGCTCAGATATTTTGAGAAGACTACCAGATTAAATAGCTGGTGCATTTTTTCTTCATTCCCTTCTCCATTTCTTCATCTTTTAATGTTTCCACAGATCTAATTTTGGTTGAAAGGGATTCGATTAGATACAATCCAAATTGGGGATCCTCTTTTTTATATTATTCTTTATTTCTACTCCACTGAACTGCAATCTCATATAATACCATAATTATGTTTCTTTGATCTCATGGTAGATACAGTCTTAACTACTGTTATTTTAGTAGAAGATGACTTGGATGTCTTAGAAGGTTTCTCACTCCCTTTAGCTACTTTTTTTCCTTTCTCAGCATCCAGATCTTTCTAAAAAAAATTTGGATTCAGTATTGAATCATTACAAATGTATCCTAATCGTATCCTTATTTATTAGCGGTTCTTTGAAGTATTTCAGTTTGGACATGATTGAATAAATACACAAGCTCAAACATTCTTTCAAAATCGTTCTCAAAACTGTTGGAAACATGATCAGCTGTGATTTTATGTCGCTATATTTGAGCTTCTTGATTTTCATGACAATGAATCCCATCGGATTAAAATCACATATTTACCACATAATCTTGAACATAAACATTTTAAACATTCAATGTTTCCTTTTCACCATTTATTTGTACTAAAAAACCTGGAATACATATGTATATGAGTCAATTATCTAATGATAAATGAAATACCTTTCTCCTGTCCTCATGAATATCAAAAATTGATTCTTCTGCTTTACCGTTATTAGAAGTCCTGTCATGTTTAGATAATTTATGAGAAGGACCATGGGCATCACCATTAGATGGAACACCTAGAAACATAGCTAATTATATTATGGAGGTTGTATACTTATTATGATATATCATTATGTAAATATAGTGATCGTTTACTATCTCTATTGTTTCATGAAATAGTTAAATATCATCATTGAACATAAACTTCTGATCTGAATTCATTCATTCAACCCAAATGGATTCCCACCCTTTGAAGCATATTGTCCTTTTAAAATATGAGTCAAAAGTATCATAAAAGAATTAGGAGACTATCCATTCACCACAAAAAGTGATGGAGGTGAAATATTTTGGAGAAATTTTCTTTGGAGAAGAAGAAGTTGACTCATACATGAAATATTATCTCAATCCTTGAAGATTTTGCTGGATTCCAAATCTGATGAGATCTTTGATCAGAACAACTAAGGTAAAATCTGATTAGAAACTATTGACAGTACTTATAGAACATCATATCTTGAGAGAAGTTTAGTATAATTCGATGTTGGATAATAAGAGGGGGGTTTGTTAAAAAAATACTTTGACGGTCAGAATTAGATCGAAAAATATCCAATGGTTGAGAATGATTTCAAAATCTTATGGTTTTCCATAAAAACATACTCATAATGAATATAATTAGAAGTTAAAACAAATCATTTAAACACAAGAATATGATCAACTAAAATAAGGTTTTATAAATTCTACGTGATATAGTATCAGGATATATGTATTGGATTAAGTATATTTTTCATATGATAATAATTAAAATTATACAAAAATCATATGAGACCGAATAGAATTCTAAAACTGTTAAAATAAAATAAATCTTTTACCGATAATCTAGTATTGATATTATACATAAAATTCAATAACCTAGTACCAATAAAGTAATAAAATACTGATAATTTAGTACTAATAAACTAAAACCAATAATCGACTACTAATGACATGAAATAGATAACCAAAACTGATAAACAAGAAATATATTATTATGAAACCTATAAATATATCAAACCAATAAATGTGAAATTGTTAAAAATGTAAAACTGATAAATAATGTAAAGCCTTAAATAATGAAACTAATAAAATTAAATGCGATTAAAAGATGAAACTAAAACAAGTAAACTGATAAAATTAAAATCTATATAAAATGTGAAACTGATCAATGTGATGTATACTCCCCCTATGAGAAGGAGTAAAGTAATGTAAGTAGATAGTTTAAAAAAGAAATAGAAGTGAATGATTTCTTTATTTTTATCATTACTAGTTTTTTAAATGTATTCAAATCTGTCTGAAGATAATGGTTTTGTGAAAATATCAGCATATTGTACTTGTGTTCTAATGATTTGTAAAAAAAGTATCTCTTTTATGTTTGTGATCTCTAATAAGGTGATTCCTAATATACATGTGTTTTTCACATGAGTGATTTTCATGGTATTCAATAAGATAAATAGAACTATTAATATTACATGGTATTTGAGTTTTGGAAAAACTAATTCCATTGTCAGTGAGTGTGTGTTTCATCTGGAACACTTGAGCACAACAACATCCAGCTACTACCTATCCAGCTTCATTAGTGGAATGTGCTAATAAATGTTGTTCTTTTCCATACCGAGATACTAATTAATATCCTATTAAAATAAATGTTACGAAATTAATTTTTTATCTATTCTATAACCAATAAAGTTATCATCTAAATTACTTTTTAAGACAAAATCAGTCCTAAAAGAATAAAATAGTCCTAAATCCATAATTCCTAGTACGCAGTGAAAAATAATTTTCATTGCTTTAAAATGAGAGTCTTATAGATTAGAATTATGTCATGTACATAAGAATAATGAAAACAATGTTTTTGGATGACAATCTATTCAGTATAACAATCATCATATCAAACGTCTAAAAGGTGTTTGATCTAATGGTTTCTAAGATTATTCAAGATCAATTAAATTTGAGGTACCGATTAGAGTGATGATAATTTTTGTGTTGTCACATCAATACTTTATAAGTAAATTTTTGATATACTTATGTTGGGATATATAGGTTTCATATTGTTTTTGAGATATTTGAAAACCGAAAAATAATGTAAACTTACCCTTCATACACATTTCAAACTCATAATCCAAGAGATTAAAAACAAAAATATTTAGGGATTACTGATTTTATCAGAAGATAATTTCATTAACATATATTTGAATAATAAAATTTTTTTTGGTTTAAATTTATAAAAAAGGAGTTGGATCTGCAGCACCTTTCATATAATTGTTTTGTAAAATAAATCACTGGAGTCTATCATACTAATCTATAGGGTCTTGTTTAAGGACATAAAAAAGAATTTGTAAGTTTAAAAACAAGATCAAGTTGTTTTGAATCTAAAAAACCTGGAGGATTTTCTACAAAAACCTCTTCTGGTACAAAAACATTTAGAAAATTACATTTTAGGTCGATTTGGAAGAGTTAAAAAATAAATAATGTTGTAGAGTCTAATAGAATATGAATATATTCATGTCTAGTTATCGAAGAATATGTTTCTTCATAGTCTATTCCCACCTGTTGATTATATCCTATAGCAACAAGTCTTGATTTATTTATTACAATGACTCTATTTTAATTACATTAGTTTTAGAAAACCCATTTTACACAAATTACAGTTGTTTCATTAGGTCTTTCAACCAAGGTCCAGACATGATTCCTTTCAAATTCATTTAGTTCATCATCAATTTCTATAATCTAATATTCATCACCTAAGGCCTCATTTATAGTTTTAGGTTAAAATTTAGATATAAAATCAAGTTGTTCTATTTCATTTCTCATGGAATTTCTAGTCCTTACGGGTTGATTTATGTCACCAATGATATTATCACTAGGATGATTCCTACGAAACATTTGATTTGGGTTTTGAAAAACATGTTCATCAACATAAGATAGAATTTCATATGGGTAAAAATTTTAGAAACATTTTTTTTTGAGTATTTCCCTTTTAAGAAGAGTTTTCTTCGAGGGTTGATAATCAGTTTGTGAAAACACATCTGTTGATATAGGTATTGGTTGTTTAAAAACAAATGAATTTGTTTCTTCAAATTTTACATACTATTTAGAAAACAGTGTATGTAAAATTTGACCATTTTCAATGATAGAAATTATTCCACCTATAATTTCAATAATCATTTAAAATAAATATATATTTCAAATTATGTTTCAATAACTACAACTATCCATTTACCAAATATTCTTATTGTTGTTATAATTTTTGTTTTCCAGAAAATTAATTAATTTTTTTTTGTATTCTAAGCATGTTTGGATCCTAAAATGTTATATAAAATAACTTTATGAAACCAAATTTGTTTTGAAAAATAATATTTATGAAACCATAATGATTTGGTTTTAGTAAGATAAATATGTTCTTTCCGAATGTCCTTCTCATTGACTTTTTCTACCGAATGGGGAACATTGAGGAACAAAATAGTTATTACTAAAAATAGGTTTTGAATGAGTAAAAAAACTCAATATCTATTCCTTAGAGGATGATTTTGAGAATACATTTTTTCAAATTCTTTCCTTATAGTTGTGAAATTAGATAAAAAAAATTAAGATAAAAAATTTTGGATTTTAGTCTAATGACTACATTTTCATTCTTACAATAATTTTATTAATTGTTTTTTTAAACATTGTTTTTTAAAAAAAAATTAAAAGTCCCTAGAATGTTTATCCTTCTTAGAAATTACTTCCATAATGTTTTTGGAAATATTTTCAAAATCAAGAGATTTATGATGTTGGTATTTGGAATTATCTGATACTTTTTCTGTAAGAATAGTTATTCTATAATTTTCCTTATCAATATTTTTCTTGAGTTAGGAATATTCATTATTATGTAACTTGGAAAATCTAGATATATCTTCAAATGAAGGTATATTGTCCTCTATTGAGTAAGATTCATTATTCTAAGAGTAAGAATATTTTTCACCAGGGAAATTGGAAATTAAAGAAACACTTTTATGTGATTATACATATTATTCCTTATCCATGAGATAATTATTTAAAATAGTTAGTCTGGATAAGGGTCCTATATTATCATAATAGGAAGATTCATATTCATAAGATTTTTCTGATGAATCACCACAACCTACACTCTAAGTATTATTATTATTCAATATTTGTTTTCCATATACTTGTTATATTTTTTCTTGTTTTATTCATAATGTTTCTCTATCATACCTATTCATTTAAGAAATGGAAAATATGGTCTAATTTTATCTCTCTATTACATTCATAACAAGTTACTTCTTCATTCTTTATTTTCCTTTATTCCTTACATTTTTATATCCAACTCAAAATATTTATTTTCATTTATCTTATTCATTTTTCAAGAAATAATAGATAATTCTTTCATTTAATGATCAATTTCACTGGGTTATGATATAACAACAATTTTCATAGCTTTGGATATTATTACCCTTTCAGGTTTCTTGTCTTGAGATTTATTTGTACAAGATACATTTCCATTATTGTGCTTATTCTAATTTATATCTTAATCTATTTTCATTATTGTCTCATGCTGTAAGAGAGTGCTAAATAATTCATCATTAGTGATTTGAGAAACTTTTTTGTTATCATTAATATATTTACTTTTTGATTCCAATTCATATTTTTTTATAATATATATTATATTTTTCATAATCACTTCATCATAAATATCCTTTTCTCTCATTGATTTAAGACTATTGACAATTTTCATAAAACATTTTTGAATCATTCATACTTGTTCTCTATTGGAAAAAACCATGATATTAGGCACAGAGCATCACTCTTACAGTATCAATAACATTGGATGTACCAAAATATATAACTTCCTATTTATTTATAAGTACAGCTCGATGCATCACATGATCATATCTGATTATTTATATTACTGGTCATGTAACATAACAGTGTAGTACATACCTTATAATTCAGTTGATATTCATGATTCTCTTGGTTGTTGAAGTTTCTAACTTCTTTTTCTGGAATTTTATAATCTCTGGTGAGAATCAAAAAATTATCTACTCCATTATTAATGAGAAAAGAATAAAATAAATCCCACTAGTACTCTTAATAATTCCCATCATAAATAGGTGGTCTAGTTGGGTTTAGATTGCCAATTAATCCAATATCTATTCCTTCCATCTTTTAAAAAAAATAAATTTTCACTCCAAATGTTTGTTTAGATAGTAAATATAATCCAAGGATTTGTAATATAAATACAATTGAATTATATAAATATATAAATAAAGTAAAAAATTCAATGGAAACCTTCTTTGATAAAAACTGTCCAATCATAATATAGATGCAAATGTATATGAGATGACACAATACAAGAGGGCGAGGAATTGTAGGTTTTAATAAACATTGAATATAAACTCTTAAGAATGAACATAGATTAAGAGGTATTAAAAGAATATAGTTCAAAACCCATACAAATGACTATATGGGTCTTGGATCCGATGGATATTATATGATGTAATACTACAAGAAATAAAACACGATTTTTTTAATTGAATTCGATGATAAGATTATTAAAAATGTAAATGATTCTAACATATAGTGTATTAAATCACTTAATACAATATTTAATGAATTGATCATAATAGAAACAATTACAATATAAAATAATATAAATAGACTGGAGATACAAAATGATTCTCTTTCTATTAATAATTGATGCATAAATGTAAAGGTATTACAATTATTTTACCCAAAGAGTAGGGTATCCTTTCAAATAGGATAAATGGTCTTTTTACAACTACCTTGGCAATCCCTCGATACGATGATTAACACGATTGTCTTCATATCTAAAGATTCCATCAATTAAAAAGGTAATTGACACCTTTTTATTTCAAATTAATAAAATCCCTTGATATAATGATTGGCATCCCCATATCCATATCCCTAGAATCCCTCAATCGTTATCACAATGATTGGATGCACAATGCAAAAAAAGAACTTATTAAAATACAAGAACTAGGAACAAGTCATTCATGACTTGTATCATCAAGGATTTCTGTATGAATTAAGAGATACATCACATAGTCTTTCTCTAGAACGTGAAAGTAGAAAAAGTTGTTTTCTCTAGTTTGAATGACCTCTTATTTATAGTCCTCAGGTTCCAAATGTCATTTTCCTCGAAAGGTTATATTTCTATGCAAATTTTCAAGGGACATGAACACCTGGTATTATAACGGTCGTAACAAACAGAATACATGACATTGTATTTATTGGACTATATGTAATTCAACAACATCTTATTTGTTAGAAAAAAATATGTATTGAATAATGAAATAATGGTTAAGTAGAAATATAATGACAAACATACATGCATTATTGCAGTAAGACATGAGTTCAGTTCATTACATGAGTAAGTTGAATAATATGGTTTTGATACTTTACATAGAAAAAATCATATCATAGTTATGATTAATATATTGATTAAGATTTATATTGTCCTTACGATTCATTGTTAAGATTCATAAAATTGATATGATTCATATCGTGGTTATGATACAAAACTTGGTTACGATGCAAGATGTGATTACGATGTATATCATGTTTACGATACATAATTACGATGCATAATTATGATACCACACATAACCAAGTTACAATGCATGATTAAGATACAATACCTAACCTGGTTATGATGCATGATTAATATATAATACTTAAATTGGTTATGAAAACATCAATTGTGGTTAAAATTGTAAAAAAGATGGTATATGATTACAATGTTGATCAACAACATGATTGGTTAAGATAGAAAACAAAAGTTGTGATTACGATTCAATGTGATTACGATATATGTGATCATGATGAGAATACAACATATAAAATAAGAAGTAATTTTTTATTTCCAAAACAATAAGATCAATGGGAAAGTCGGAATATGTTTTGACTCAATAAAAAATTGATTATAAAAGGACCTAAAAATTTGATATATAGATGAAAAACGATCATGATAAATTATTTAATAAAATTAAATTTAATATTTAGGAGGATACAACACATATGAATAAGTAGATGTCTAAGGTAAGAGTTTATTCCAGAATCTAATTTTTATTTAGTATTGTTCATGAATAAATATAAATTGAAGGAAATTATAAGATCTTATTATATTAAAAAATTTCTTATATTAATATTATATATGGATTTTATAGTTATTTTATTTTCCTCTCTTTGGTACAGATTTTATTTAATATTTTTTTAAGAAAAACTGACCTAATTTTATATTTCATTGAAAAATGTCTTATTATAAGTCCACATTTTCTAATTTTTTTTAATAATGATATTTTTATTAAAGAAATTATTTTTTAAATTCATTTTCAACCGTATGTGAATTTATTATTATTTATTTTTTAGTAATGTTCCTTTCATTTCTCGAATGAGACACTTTTAAATTTTTTCAAAAAGTCTTATAGGAATCATTTATTTATCATCAACAAAAAAATATTTTCACACTATCATGGAATTTTTTTTTAAATATTCTATTTTAATATTCAATTATTTTTAAAAAAAAGTAATTTTGTGAATATTCACAATCATTTTGTTGAAAATTTTATCAAAACAAAATGATATTTTTCTTATGTTTTCAAAAATGGGTCCAAATTCTATTTTAAAAGTATTTTGATATATGTAAAAATCCATTGATGAATCATATTACATACTAGGGATAAAATATAATGATAAAATCCACCTTATATTTATGTATGACGTATTATCATTTTATTATATTTATATTATTTGAATATAAGAACTTTCCATATGATTGTTTTAACAAAAATTATTATTTTGATTGAGTTTGGAATTTGTTTCATTTCATTCATATGATAAATTATTTAGACATTGAATATCATGGGAGGGTCCCATTACACCCCCAAAATTATTTGTTAGCTATTATGAGACAATATTGTTTTTGTATTTTGAAGATGTATTTCCTATTTATGAATGATGTCTTAGAAGAAGGTCTTTTTTGTAAGAATATAATCTTTAAAATTATAAATTAAATCATTATGAAATTAGTTAGTATTCTCAATGTTATATGTTTATTTTTAAATAAACCATGGATTTATTCACCTTAAATGATATTAGTTATATGGAATATTTGAATATGTTTTATCTCTATCACATTATTCCTGATTTATTTATTCTATGATAGCTTATTTTATATTCTTTCTCTTACTAGTCATCTGAGAACACCCATATATTATTCTTTTCCTTCCCTAGGATAAAACTAAGGGTTTTATGAATTATTTAATCAATATAATATAAGAAATAATAATGTTCTCTCTAAAAAATTTTAATTTGTTAATATATAATTTAGCATCAACAATGTATTTACTTCTCTATGATTACTAAATCATTCGATCCTTTAAGATTTGATCCCTTATAAATTATGTCAATGTATTATTATAAATAAATATATCTAGTTTATTAAAGTTAGTTTGTTAAAATATTATAAATGAATGTTTATTTTAAACCTATGATGTAGAGTTATGAATAATATTTCAGAAGACATAACCTTATGTTAGGATCTATGGATATGTCTACGTCTAAGATAATATCATGATGTTTTTCAATGATGGAAAATGTGTTGTATGTTTTCAGTGAGATCCTTTTCCATATTCTTGAAACTTGATGTGGTTGTGGTAGAGATTCTCCTAGGGGTAAACACCCTGAAAACAATAGGTTGGTATAGACTCAATATTCACTAATTTCCTGATGAGTGGGCCTAATACTACAAAACTAGATTTAAAATCATAGAGGATATAATGGTTGATTCCCATGGACTTTATGAACCATCATGAAAGACATGAAAAACTATTATTGTTTTAATATAATCATAGAGAATCTAATAATGTGATTATGATATTGTCTTATAATATAATTCTATTTTATGATTAGTATTACAAATAATTTATAATTATACATTATACTTTAAAATTATAAAATATTACGTGTTAATCGATGGTATATATTATTTATAATTAAAACCTTGTATAGGGAATGTAAACCATATCTATACATGTAATTTTTCAAGGTATTAAAATCCATGAAAATTAAATGAGTATGAAGAAATGGTTAAAAAAAATTATAACTATTTTTTGGGTATGTGACTTTGGTTATGGGATAAATGATTGTCCATATGGGGGATCCTATTGATCCCCAAAATGGTGAAAAAATATTGGACTACATCATGTTATAAAAAACCCCAATTATTTTATGGGAATAATAATTCTGCAGTATATGATAAATGTATCTAGTTTCTGGGTAATTTATTTATCTATTTGGGAAGTATTAAATGATAGAAAGTCATCATGGTAGTTTATTATCTTAAAGGACTTGATCGTTAATTGTGGTCAATGATCCAGAACACTATGGAGTTAGATGAAATATGTAGTATGGGGTATAATACATTAATGGATAAATTCTCCAAATAAAAACATTTCTAATGAGAAAAAGGATAAAATGAGAGAAAATTACTCAGTATAAGGAAATTTGAAAGGGAATATGTTTCCAAATATGAATACAATATTATAGGGTTAAAAACATGTTATAAATTAGGTACACGATACAAGATGTAATATTTGTCATCTAATTTATTGGATAAATTGAATCATTATAAGGGAAAAAATATCTGAGACAAGATTAATATATTAGGATACAATATCAATTTAAATCAATCCATGTAAATATTTCTCCATGATTTAATTTGTTTTAATGTGAAAAACAGAAAATAGTTAGGTGACAAAGCACTCTAAAAAAGAAATGCAATAAAATGGGAAAAGTGAGGGGTATACTTTATATGATGTAATATATGTAGAGATAAACACAGTTTAACATGATTTTTTGGAAGTGATCCTTTTCTTCAAGTGTGGAGAATATACCCATCATTTCTATAAGAGAAAGGGAAATAAATAACCCACTAATGTAAAATTATACATATATAAGTTTGTGGGTTACTATTAAAATTAATTCACCATTTGTTAAGGTATTTTCCTCTGAAAATGCCAATGAAGAGTGTCTAAGATTATGATATAGTTATATCCAATGTTGATGTTTCTATTGATGTGGTCGTATGTAATTTTTTCATAAACTCTAATTTAACAAAGGCTTTATTTTATAATGGTTCATCATACACTTTTACATCTTCCATGTTATCTAATAAAATTAGATATTTCAATAATAGCGTAATACGAATGATTTTAATGAAGACACATAGTTTAAATAGTAATATAGTAAGAATATATTACTCTTTCCCATTAAGGCATATAGACATGCAATATTACCAAAAAAGATTATTATACATATAGTTATATTTTATAAAATTGTTAATATGTGTTTGAAATTCAATTATAAAATTAATTTTCTCGTAGAGAATGAGATTTAAATTAAATATTTGGAAATTTAATTTATTGTATTTAGAGGGGGTCTACATCATTGAAATCACATATAGATCCATTTTAAGTCACTCCTCTTAATGAATTTATTTGATAAGAAGACCAAAATCAACCAACGAATGGGAAAAGTTTCTTTAGAATATATTATATAATCGTGGTTTGGTAATACATCAATTTTTTCATGAAGAACTACCTGAAGAAACAAATGAGTTTGAGGTTGAGTTTTCCATTGATCTTATTCTAGATGAAAAATATATATCTTAGAATACATATAGAATGAACATAGTAAAATAATTAATGCTAGAGAAAACACTATATGAGTAATATGACAATGAATTTATATTACATAAGGTTTCATCCTAGTGATACCGTGCTCTTTTCGATAAGTAAATTATTGAGTCTATGAGGTTTTGAATAAATTATAGGGAAATCAATGTGATTAATACAATGAACTTGTATCTATATCCCAACATTAATGAATTTTTTAACTCTTTAGAAGGAGAATAATATTTTTTAGTGATTAATCGTTAATATGGGTATCATAAACTCCATTTAAATAAAAAATATATTCTAAACATGATATTTTATATAAGATTTGGATATTAAAAATTAATAGTAATACTATTCAGAAGAACTAATACACCATTTTTTAACTATATAAGGAATACAGTATTCATGAAATGTCATGATAATTTCATTATGGTATTTATTTATGATATCTTGGTTTACTCTAAATTTTTTTACTAACATATGAGTCAATTTTAAATAAATGCTAGTACATTAAGAGAAAAAGAGTTGTATTGAAAATTAATTAAATGTGAATTATAGAATTTGGAAGTTTCTTTTCATCGATATATTACCTCTATGTTTGGAATTTCAATTACCCCATTAATTTAAATTGAATAATTATAATGTAAAATGGAAATTAATATAACATAGGTATATAGTTTCCTTGGATTATTAGGTCACTATAATATTTTTTTTAAAAAATCTTGATTAGATGGAATGATAAGAAATTTGACTTGTATAAGGGTCGTGTTCATATATTCATAAGAATTTAAATAATGGTAAGTATTAAAAAAAATATTGGTAGTTGTATATATATTAATTTTACCACTTGGTGTGGATGGATTTTTGATATATAGTGAAGCATCAAATAATGTGAATGGATATGTCCTTATGTAAAATGGTGTAGTTGTTTCTCACGAATCATAGAAGTTTATGATCCATTAATAAAAATACCCAACCAACATATTTGATTTGTATGTGGTAATATTTTCATTGATTATATGGATACATGGCATTTATTATGAAATATATGAAATATATACATATAAAACAAATAGAAATACATCTTCCCAAGTAATGCACTCAACATGAAGAAAATGCGATGACTAGAACTACCCAAGGATTAGGATTCTAAAATATCTACCACATTTCGAATGAATATAATCTAGAAGATTCACTATGAATGAATGATCATGGGATTTTGAGTAACATGTGGATTCTCAAAGATTTAATATTCATAGATTTACTAAAATTTTGTACATGAATCATTATGTAAAGGGAAATATCTCAATTGTTCCAAGTTATTTCAAATGCATCCATATTGTGAAAATAATAATTTTATTACTTTTTAATAATAACATCTAAAAGAAAATAAAATTATTTAATGATGAGAAGTTGGTAGACTTCATCTTTGAAGATCGTATATTGGAATTTTAAATGAGTTATGAGTTCTATCCATAGCTAAGATGAAAAAATAATTATTATTTAATGAATCTCATAGCATAAATTAAATTATAAACCCTTGTAGAAGAAAAATTTATAAGGATATATTGGTTCATTTTTAGTGGGATAATATATAATGGTAAATCTGAAAATTTATTTCATGATTCATGGTTTTCTAATAGCTAACGACTGAGGGACAGAATCCCAATGGATTAATGACATCTCTAACTATTCCTTTATGAAAATGGAATTATATGAAACAATTATGGGAAGTAATGATGCCCGGGTGTTTGTAACATCCCAAGTAAGTAATGAATAATAGATATTTTTATTTATGTCTATTAATGAATTAGATAGTGTTTTAGAGGCTTAAAATGAAAATAAATCCAATCTTAAGCATGGAATACACTAATATTTTTTAAAAGATTGTTTTTCTACCTTTTGATGGAAAACCATTTTTAAATCTATCTTTTGACAATTTTATAAGCTATGTTTGTCAAAATAAACTTATTCTTTATGATTGGGACATCAAAATTTACTTTGTGTGAATTTTTGGTATTTTTCAGATAATGTTCATTTTTTAATGAATAGTGAAAAAATACTGCATTTTACATCAAAACTGCTTTTTAATCTAATTTATTTATATGATTAGATTATCTTTTGAATTGTTTTTGAAGTGAAATTAGAATATATTTTTACCATTTAATCCAATGGTGGTCATTGGAATCAATTTCACTTTGAAATTGGACTTAAACTGGTGTCAATCTTTTGATACTTATTGTTTCATAAAAACGCGCTATTTGTCATGACAGCGGGAATTAATTATTAAATTAATTAAGGTGACTTATATGTTTTGAATTTTGTAAAATAGACTTCATTTTTTAATTCGGAGTATCAAATATATCTTAGGGTGAATTTTTGGTAATTTTCTGAAAAACTTCAATTTTTGATGAATAGTGAAACCACTAAATGGTACTTATAAAAACTGATTTTTCGTTTAAATGAAATTTTTCCATCTTTGTGTTTTGAATTTCAAAAATATGACATACATGGTTTTCATTAAGAAGTAAAATGTGGTTCAATGAGATTATAATAATTTTTTGGTGAATAGTAACTTATTAAGTTTTTAATCGTGATTAAAGGTAATTAGTGTAGTTTAAGGTAAAAATAATGTTTTAATAAACTGAAATGACCTAGACACATGTCCTGACCTTATTTGATGTGTCATGGCCGACCAAGACAAGCCATGGGTCAACTTGAGGACCCCATGGAGCCACTTTGGTTGGGAAATGACATAAATAACTTTTTATTTAATGTTAAAGTAAAAATGACACAAACATGAGTTATGTTACTAAAACAATTTTTATATGGGGTTATACAAGTCATATTTTTGACTATAAATATTCATTAGAAATATAAACAGATATCCTACATCATAGTATTTTTTTATAATTTTTAGACATTAAATAAATTAAATTATTTATGACATCATGGTGATGCAGCAATGACCTCATTATTTAACGATTTAAATAAAATGGAATGTTAATGTAAAATCTAAAACCTAAACATGGAAAAAACCAATTGGATGAGTGTATTTAAAACCCTTATCACCTTATCATCGAATTATATCAATGTGGGACCTTTTGAATCCGAAAATCACTTTAAAATAAAGTAACTTATCTTTACCTTCCAAGAGTGCCCCTCCTCTCCTCTTATAAAAGGCCCCCACCTCTACCTCTTTACCCACACTCCCAAAGCCTTTGGCTCGGCCAACCCCTGCCCATTTTGTCTCTCCACTTCCCTCTCTTAGTCCTTGAAGCCTCACTTTGGTCATAAGTCTTCCCAAGGATGCCTTTGAGCTCAAACCAAAGGGAGTTACCCGATTTTAAGGTAATGTCTTCTTTTGAGTCCTTCTGTTTTATTTTGCTTCTCCAACCCCCTAAACTCTTTTTATTATTTTCTTTTGTAACAACTCCAGTATCCTCAATATACTAGGATGTTGTAATAATATGGATTCAAGATACACTTACACACACCTACATCTAATGGTTAACGAACATACTGTTTCCGTGGATGGTGAATTTATGCCTCCCGAAACGATGATTGTTCAACATTCTTTTAACACCTTCAAAGGTGTCCATTAAGATGTCACTATATTTATATATAATATATAATATGTTTATGTTTTTCTTAAGCTTCTGGATTTTTCTTTTTGGTCATACCTTTATGGTTTCCCTTATGGGTAAACGCGATATCTTCATTTAAGGAAGTGCGGACTACCGCCCCCTCAAAGTGATTTGATTCGTTAAATACCATATGTGGGACATATAAAGGATGGAACTATGATATTATATATTATATTATACTAGAATTATAATATACCTTTATATAATTATGATTCCATTCTATAAAATATGAAATAGAAATGAAAGTAGCGTTCATGCGTACGTACGGCTTACCGTCTCCATGAACGGTGCCTTTCATTTCTTACCTCTAAATGATTATGTAATATTATAAATGCATGCTTGTAATAGATATATATGACATATATGATATCTACATCATGAATACCATTCTGGATATAATGGATACATGAACAACTTGTAATTATAAAGGGTTTATTTTTGACTCAAGTACCAATGATCATTAAAATGACCATTATTAACTTAAATAATTACATACTGTTCATGACATGGTAATAAGTGATATAAAAGGAATAATGAACTTGAAAAGGGTTCTTAAGAAAGTAGAAATTAACTCAAGTTTATTATTCAGGACATTAAAGAACGATCGAGTCAAGTCGGACCCGAGGTATGGGACTTCGTCTCAATCTCCTTTCATTGAGGCATATTTTGTTTTATACACAACCTTCATTTATACAGTGTATAAACCCCTTTGAATTTTACGTTTATCCAAAAGGAATCCTTTTGATACGAAGCGTTTTACAAAATGACAAAAGGGAATGTTTTTTTTGTACGTATGCGGCGACAACGACTTCTCCGCCACCGTGACCATTATTTGAGTTTCGGCTTCCTCTACAAGCCATACCTTTTTTTTAAGAAAAATAAATACCATGTTTTAATTTTCTTTTATTTTGGTATTGAAAATGGTTTTCATAATGTTTTTATATCAATGTGTTGAATTGATATCTTGTTATTGAAAGGTGGAAACGTTATGTTTCCTTTATGCATGTTTTATGTGATACGATTATGTTGAGGTTCTTGGGCATTATTATGAAGACGGGTTGTTCCGTGATAAACTAAGGGCTGGTGAGCCCGATATAGCTCTTGAATGCATTGGGTAATGCGAAGGAGTGAAACGTTAAGGTTTCTCCGAAGAGATTTAGGGAATATACTGTGATGGGTATTCCAAACGTAACCAAGAGGGTTACTCCCTACGTAAGAATGTTATGAATGCCTCAAGTTACCTTTATGTCTTATGATTTCTATGATTTATTCATGATTTGATGAGGTATGTTGAAGTTCTTATGTTTTATGGGTAAAGTATGATTTCATTATTATGTATATATGTACCCATGTTTCCTTTCCATATTTTTATATCCCTTAATGAGCTTTTTATGCTCATCCAAAGTTTTTTTGAAATGTTTTTCACAGGTCAAGGGAAAGGTACATGATATGATGATAGTGTCAAGGAAGTGTCACGAAAGAATCCATGTTTTATTATAAATATGTTTCCATTGATGGGAAAGAATAATACTATCTTTATGTAACCACTTTGTTTATATGTGGAATGTAATGCGAGTTTTATGAGCTAATTCTCTAAAACTCTAAACCCGAAAAGATCCTCAATGTGTAATCTTGTAATAACTCAAGATTAACTAAGGTTTAAGGCTGGGGCCTTATAGTTGGTATCAGAGGTCGGTTTAGATAACTTTAGGAGTTATAATTCTATTAAATGATTATCCAAAAATATTTTTTTTTGAAATGATATAGCATTTGAAGATTACCATGTTGCTTCATCTAAGACATGTTTGTTCAGAATGGTTTTCCACAGAGGAAACACGGAAGAAGTGCTAGGAAGGCATACAGAAAGAAATAACCATCCGAAACAAGCATCCTGAGATGGTCGGAATTGGAACTGAACAGTTTGTTGCAGTAATGGCACAGTTGACTCAAGCGATAAATGGTGGTGGTATCCATACACGAGATCAGCCAGATCAACCGCAGAGGAACATGTCAGTGGTGGAACATTTCATGAGGCAACATCCCCCATCATTCAGAGGATCATCTGACCCTATACTAGCTGAAGGGTGGATTAAAGCACTGGAGAAGATTTTTGATGTCATGGGGTGTTCAGACAATCAAAAGGTTAGTCTTGCTATTTACCGTTTGGAGGGTGAGGAAGATCAGTGGTGGTCTATGGTTAAAAATATCAGGGACACCGATGAGATTGATGATCTTGACTGGGATGAATTCATAGGTATGTTTCTTGAGAAGTATTTTCCTAAGGCTGTTCGACTTAGGATGGAAAAGCAATTCTTGGAATTGAGGCAAGATGAAGATTCAGTGGCTACCTATGAAGAAAGGTTCACTCGATTGGCAAGGTATGCTCCAAATTTCATCCGAGACCTTGATAGTAAAATCAATCGTTTTTACTCAGGATTAAAGCCAAAATATCGAAGGTCATTAGCTTCTCATGAGTTTAAATGTTATGAAAATCTTGTTCGATGTGCTGAGAAGGTGGAAATGGAGTTTTCTGATGATCAAGTGTTCTATATCAACCAACAGATGAAGAGACCGAGGTGGCAGGAGAAAGGTAATAATTCTTCAAAAAAGTCTGATGGTAAGAAAACTAAGTTTCCAGTTTGTGATAAATGTGGCAAAAGGCATGCTGGGGAATGTCTTCTGAATTCTGGAAAGTGCTACCGATTTGGTAAGATGGGACATAAGGCTCGTGATTGCACTGAAAAGGATCAAGGTGAAGGTAAGACCAAATTTGATTTACAGTTAGTGAAATGTTATAAGTGCAATGAGATGGGTCACTATGCAAACGAGTGTCCGACAAAGAGTTTGAGTGATGGGAAGCAGTTAGACTACAAGCAGAAAGGGGTGGTGAAATCCTTTTCAACTACTTCAGCAGATGTCGAGCCATCAAATGAAGTTGTATGAGGTACTTTGTTTGTTTTTTCAGATTATGCCAGTGCGTTGTTTGATTCGGGGTCTACACATTCTTTCATCTCTGAAACCTTTTCTAGTAAAATGGGAATACCATCTCAAGAAATGACTCATGAACTTTTTTTAAAAACACCTGGGGGAAATGTTAAGGCGAAAAGAATTTATAAGAATCTTCCTATCCTTATCTGTGGAAAGAACCTACTTGCAAACCTTATTGTTCTACCTCTAGTGGAGTTTAATGTTATCCTGGGTATGGATTGGCTCTCTATTTACCATGCTAAGATTGACTGTAGAGCTAAAGAATTTTCTTTTTAGAAAGACTTTCAGTTTGTGTACAATAATGAACCCTTACTGTTGATAACTTATCAAGAGGCCGAGAAACCTGTAAAAGATGGAAATGAATGTTACCTTTCACACATCGTTGAAAATAAAGGAATTGTTCAGATTAATGATGTGCCAGTGGTAAATAAGTATCCTGATGTTTTTCCTGATGAGTTTCCTGGAATAATACCAGATCGGGAAGTTGAATTTACTATTGACTTAGTTCCTGATGCTAAGCCAATTTCAAAACCCCCTTATCGAATGGCTCAAATTGAACTTTTAGAGTTGAAGGAGAAATTGAAAGATTTATTAGAGAAATGTTTCATTCGACCTATCACATCACCATGGGGTGCTCCTGTCTTGTTTTTTAAAAAGAAAGATGGTTCAATGAGACTTTGCATTGATTATAGAGCCTTGAATAATATCACTATTAAGAACAAATATCCTTTGCCTCATATCAATGATTTGTTTGATCAGCTCCAGGGAGCTCAGTATTTTTCAAAGATTGACTTGAGATCGGGGTACCATCAACTGAAGGTAAAGGAACCAGACATTCCAAAGACTGCATTTCGTACAAGATATGGCCATTATGAATTTGTAGTAATGCCTTTTGGGATAACCAATGCACCTGCTGTATTCATGGACTAAATGAATAGAATTTTCCGTGAGTTCTTGGATAAGTTTGTGGTGGTTTTCATTGATGATATTTTGGTGTTTTCTAAAAGTAAAGAAGAGAATGAAAGACATTTAAGGGTTATCTTGCAAACCTTAAAAGAAAATAAATTGTATGGGAAATTCAGCAAGTGTGAGTTTTGGTTGCAACAAATTTCTTTCCTTGGTCACATTGTTTCTAAAGATGGGATAACTATTGATCCTGCAAAAACAAAAGTTGTGGAAGACTGGACAAGACCCACAAATGTAATTGAGATTCGTAGCTTCCTTGGTTTGGAAGGCTATTACCGAAGGTTTGTTTGAAATTTTTCACGGTTATCTAGTCCAATGACTAAGCTAACTCGGAAGGGTGTTAAGTTTATCTGGACAAAAGAATGTGATGATTGTTTTCAGGAACTGAATAGAAGATTGGTGAATGCTCTAGTTTTGGCACTACCTTCCCGGAATGGTGAGTTTTTTATATACAGTGATGCTTCATTGAATGGACTTGGTTGCGTCCTAATGCAGAATGATCAGGTAATTGCTTATGCTTCACGACAGTTGAAAACTCATGAGGTAAATTACCCTACACATGATTTGGAATTAGCTGTTGTTGTTTTTGCTTTAAAAATTTGGAGGAATCATTTGTATGGAGTAAAGTGTGAAATATATACCGATCACAAAAGTTTAAAGTATATATTCACTCAGAAAGAATTGAACATGAGACAAAGGAGATGGCTAGAATTAATCAAGGATTATGATTATGCAATTCATTACCATCCGGGAAAAGAAAATAAAGTGGCTGATGCTTTGAGTCGAAAAAGTAATTCTTCATTAGTAATGTTGCGTTTGGAACGTGATCCTTTGGTTGAGGATTTGATGAACTTTGGCATAGAAGTTGTGGGTGCAGGAAGTTCTTCTGTTTTGTTTCAGGTATCAGTGAGATCATCTCTATCAGATAGAATCAAGCAAGCACAGAAGCAAGACAGTGAGTTGCAGAAAAAGGTAGAGCTGGTTCAAAAAGGTAAGTTGCCTGAATTCAACATTGATAATGAATGTGTTTTGAGATTTGGGAAGAGATTGTGTGTGCCTTGTGATTCACAGTTGAAGAGAGAGTTGTTATGTGAAACTCATAGTTCTCCGTTTTCAGTTCATCCTGGCAGTACTAAGATGTATAGAGATCTGTGGGAGTATTACTGGTGGGATGGAATGAAAAGAGATATTGCTGATTTTACTGTGAAGTGTTTGACATGTCAACAGGTCAAAGCAGAGCGGCAGTTACTGAAAGGGATGCTTCAGCCTTTACCAGTGCCAGAGTGTAAATGGGAGAATATATCCATGGACTTTGTTGTGGGATTACCGAAGAAATCTCGAGGTAATAATGCAATCTGGGTTATTGTTGATCGCTTGACTAAATCTGCTCATTTCCTTGCTATACGAGATACTTTTTCCCTAGATCAACTTTCCTGTTTGTATCTTAAAGAGATAGTCAGGTTACATGGAGTTCCTCTCTCCATTGTATCTAATCGTGATCTTAGGTTCACTTATAACTTTTGGAAAGGCCTTCAGAAGTCGTTGGGTACTGAATTAAATTTTAGTACAACTTTTCATCCTCAATCAGATGGGAAGTCAGAATGAACAATTCAGACATTGGAGGATATGTTACGAGCTTGTTCGATGGATTATCAGGGAAGTTGGGACCAACATCTTTCTTTGGTTGAATTTTCATATAATAACAGTTTTCATTCCAGTATACATATGGCACCATTTCAGGCATTATATTGGAAGCGGTGTCGAACTCCAGCTTTCTGGGATGAAGTGGGTGAATGGAAGTTGATGGGACCAGAATTGGTAGAAGAGATGGCAAAAAAAGATCAGCTAATTCAGAAGAACATGAGAACAGCTCAGAGTAGGCAGAAGAGTTATGCGGATAACTGGAGGAAGGATCTATCTTTCGAGGTAGGTGATCATGTTTTTCTCAAGGTTTCTCCATGGAAAAGTGTGATGAGATTTGGTAAGAAAGGAAAGCTGAGTCCAAGGTTCATTGGACCATATGAAATTATGGAGAGAGTTGGATCAGTTGCATACAGAGTGGCTTTACCTCCGAGTTTATCTCAGGTACACAATGTTTTTCATGTTTCGATGTTGAGGAAGTATATGCCAGATCCATCTGATGTTTTGAGTCCAGAGGTAGTTCAGCTGGAAGAGAACCTATCTTATGAGGAACAACTGGTCTAGATTCTTGACCACAGGGAGCAAGTGTTATGGAATAAGGTGATTAAGCAGGTAAAGGTTTTGTGGAAAAACCATTTGATGGAAGAGGCAACATGGGAATCTGAAAATTCAATAAGGGATAAGTACCCTCATTTATTCGATAAGTAAATAAATTGCGGGGATGCAATTTTCTAAAGGGGGGAAGGATGTAACATCCCAAGTAAGTAATGAATAATAAATATTTTTATCAATGTCTGTTAATGAATTAGATAGTGTTTTAGAGGCTTAAAATGAAAATAAATCCAATCTTAAGCATGGAATACACTAATATTTTTTAAAAGATTGTTTTAATGCCTTTTGATGGAAAACCATTTTTAAATCTATCTTTTGACAATTTTATAAGCTATGTTTGTCAAAATAAACTTATTCTTTATGATTGGGACATCAAAATTTAATTTGTGTGAATTTTTGGTATTTTTCAGACAATGTTCATTTTTTAATGAATAGTGAGAAAATACTGCATTTTACATCAAAACTGCTTTTTAATCTAATTTATTTATATGATTAGATTATATTTTTAATTGGTTTTGAAGTGAAATTAGAATATATTTTTACCATTTAATCCAATGTTGGTCATTGGAATCAATTTCACTTTGAAATTGGACTTACACTGGTGTCAATCTTTTGAAACTTATTGTTTCATAAAAACACGCTATTTGTCATGACAACGGGAATTAATTATTAAATTAATTAATGTGACTTATATGTTTTTAGTTTTGTAAAATAGACTTCATTTTTGAATTCGGAGTATCAAATATAGCTTAGGGTGAATTTTTGGTAATTTTCTGAAAAACTTCAATTTTGATGAATAGTGAAACCACTAAGTGGTACTTATAAAAACTGATTTTTCGTTTAAATGAAATTTTCCCATATTTGTGTTTTGAATTTCAAAAATCCTACATACATGGTTTTCATTAAGAATTAAAATATGGTTCAATGAGATTATAATAATTTTTTGGTGAATAGTAACTTATTAAGTTTTTAATCGCGATTAGAGGTAATTAGTGTAGTTTAAGGTAAAAATAATGTTTTAATAAAATGAAATGACCTAGAAACATGTCCTACCCTTATTGGGTGTGTCATGGCCGATCAAGACAAGCCATGGGTCAACTTGGGGACCCCATGGAGCCACTTTGGTTGGGAAATGACATTAATAACTTTTTATTTAATGTTAAAGTAAAAATGACACAAACATGAGTTATGTTACTAAAACAATTTTTATATGGGGTTATACAAGTAATATTTTTGACTATAAATATTCATTAGAAATTTAAAAAGATATACTACATCATAGTATTTTTTTTTATAATTTTTAGACATTAAATAAATTAAATTATTTATGATATCATGATGATGCAGCGATGACCTCATTATTTAACGATTTAAATAAAATGGAAAGTTAATGTAAAATCTAAAACCTACACATGTCAAAAACCAATTAGATGAGTGGATTTCAATCCCTTATCACCTTATCATAGAATTATATCAATTTGGAACCTTTTTAATCCGAAAATCACTTTAAAATAAAGTAACTTATCTTTACCTTCCAGGAGTGCCCCTCCTCTCTTCTTATAAAAGGCCCCCACCTCTACCTCATTAACCACACTCCCAAAGCCTTTTTCTCGGCCAACCCCTGCCCATTTTGCCTCTACACTTTCCTCTATTACTCCTTGAAGCCTCACTTTGGGTAGACGTCTTCCCAAGGAAGCCTTTGAGCTCAAACCAAAGGGAGTTACCCGATTTAAGGTAATGTCTTCTTTTGAGTCCTTTTGTTTTATTTTTCTTCTCCAACCCCCTAAACTCTTTTTATTCTTTTATTTTGTAACAACTCCAGTATCCTCAATATACTAGGATGTTTTTAAAATATGGATTCGAGCTACACTTACACACACCTACATCTAATGGTTAATGAACATACTGTTTCCTTGGATGGTGAATTTATGCCTCCCGAAACAATGACTGTTCAACATTCTTTTAACACCATCAAAGGTGGCCATTAAGATGTAACTATATTTATATATTATATATAATATGTTTATGTTTTCCTTAAGCTTCTGTATTTTTCTTTTTGGTCATACCTTTATCATTTCACTTATGGGTAAACGCGATATCTTCATTTAAGGAAGTGCGGACTACCGCCCCCTCAAAGTGATTTGATTCGTTAAATACCATATGTGGGATGTATAAAGGATGGAACTATGATACTATATATCATATTATACTGGAATTATAATATACCTTTATATAATTATTATTCCATTCTATAAAATACTAAATAGAAATGAAAGTAGCATTCATGCGTACGTACGGCTTACCATCTCCATGAACGGTGCATTTCATTTCTTACCTCTAAATGATTATGTAATATTATAAATTCATGCATGTACTGGATATATATGACATATATGATATCTAAATCATGAATACCATTCTGGATATAATGGATACATGAACAACTTGTAATCATAAAGGGTTTATTTTTGACTCAAGTACCAATGATCGTTAAAATGACCATTATTAACTTAAATAATTACATAGTGTTCATGACATGGTAATAAGTGATATAAAAGGAATAATGAACTTGAAAAGGGTTCTTAAGCAAGTAGAAATTAACTCAAGTTTATTATTCAGGACATTAAAGAACGATTGAGTCAAGTCGGACCCGAGGTATGGGACTTCGTCTCAATCTCCTTTCATTGAGGCATATTTTGTTTTATACACAACCTTCATTTATACGGTGTATAAACCCCTTTGACTTTTACATTTATTCAAAATGAATATTTTTTATACAAAGCGTTTTACAAAACGACAAAAGGGAATGTTTTTGTCGTACGTATGCGGCGACAACGACGTCTCCGCCGCCGTGACCATTATTTGAGTTTCGGCTTCCTCTACAAGCCATACCTTTTTTTAAAAGAAAAATAAATACCATGTTTTAATTTTCTTTTATTTTGGTATTTAAAATGGTTTTCATAATGTTTTTATATCAATGTGTTTTATTGATATCTTGTGATTGAATGGTGGAAATAGTATGTTTCCTTTATGCATGTTTTATGTGATACGATTATGTTGAGGATCTTGGGCATTATTATGAAGGCAGGTGGTTCCGTGATAAACTTAGGGCGGGTGAGCCTGATATAGCTCTCCAATGCATTGGGTAACGCGAAGGAGTGAAACGTTAAGGTTTCTCTGAAGAGATTTAGGGAATATACTGTGACGGGTATTCCAAACGTAACCAAGAGGGTTACTCCCTACGTAAGAATGTTATGAATGCCTCAAGTTACCTTTATGTCTTATGATTTCTATGATTTATTCATGATTTGATGAGGTATATTGAAGTGCTTATGTTTTATAGGTAAAGTATGATTTCATTCTTATGTATATATGTACCCATGTTTCCTTTCCATATTTTTATATCCCTTAATGAGATTTTTATGCTCATCCCAAGTTTTTTTGAAATGTTTTTCACAGGTCAAGGGAAAGGTACATGATATGATGATAGTGTCAAGGAAGTGTCAAGAAAGAATCCATGTTTTATTTTAAATATGTTTCCATTGATGGGAAAGAAGAATACTATCTTTATGTAACCACTTTGTTTATATGTGGAATGTAATGCGAGTTTCATGATCTAATTTTCTAAAACTCTAAACCCGAAAAGATCCTCAATGTGTAATCTTGTAATAACTCAAGATTAAATAAGGTTTAAGGTTGGGGCCTTATAGTGTTAGTGTAGATCAACTTACCAAGTCTACATATTACCTCACTATAATGGAGTATCTACATATTTAGTGCATTAAGAGGGTCTATTTTTATGAATCTATGAGAGATCATGGTGCTACTATTTCAATTGAATTTGACCTTGACTAGTATATTACATAATAATTCATGAAGAGTCTTCAAAAGGTTCTGAAGATGATGATATGATTAATAAGAACATATCATCCTCAAACTGTTGGGCTATTTAAAATAACTATTCAATCATTTGAGAATTTCTTGACAGTATTCTAAAATTTCATTCATGGTATGTGTGATAAGAATTTATATTTTGATTAATTTTCATAAAATAATATTTTCCATTCAACCATTCAAATGAAACCAAATAAAGAATTGTACGGAAAGAGGTATTATACTCTAACATAATGGGTAAAATTTGGTAAAAGATAACATGTAGGCCCTGAAGTCCTAGACAATGTAATGGTAAAAGTTAAGAGTATTTAGAATCGTATTATGGATTTTTAAAGTAATCAAAAAATCTATATTCACAAAAATAATTAATTATTTATAATTTTAAGTGGGTGATATATTTTTCATAAATATATCTACATGTAAAAGAACGAATGTGATACTATGACCTTTATATATTGAGCCTTTTGAAATTATTGAATGATTTACAGTTGTTGATTACAAGTAATAAATTCAACTTATCCTCTATAAAGTTCATGATGTGATTTATGTCTCTGGATTGAGGTAGCACATACGAGAATCAATGCATGTTCTCACCAATTAGGAAATCGGATTAGAACATGATTTATATTACTATGAATATCATATTATGACTCTTGACACTAGATAACTATTGTTTTGGAATAGAATGACTTGATTTTTATGTTACATTTGATAAATCATACAAAAATTAGATAATGTGGTAACCTGAAAAAGTTACATTGAAATACTACCTACATCTATTCATAATCTAAAATTTTAGAAATTTATGGATTGTTTTTTTAAAGCATAAAAAATGTAACAATTGAGATTCTATTATAGTAACATAAAATTTATTTCCAAATAAACAATATTATAATTCATATAAATTTCATACACTATTTCATCAAAATATAATTTAATGTTTATAGAATATTAATTTGATGAAACATATTAAATTAGTAAATTCATCATGTCAAAATTATCTGATGATGAATTTTTCAAATTTGATCAGATATAATTTATTTTTTAGTTAATTGAAAAAATTACTAATTTTAGAAATAATAAATCCCTAAAAAATTATAATTATATAATAATAACATGAATGTTTATTATGTATTTTTTATAAACTAATATATATTTTAGAAAAAATATTTTTAAAATAAAAAATTACTTTTTATCTTAGAAGTATGTACTTAATATTTTGGAAATCTATATAATGTTTTTAGTTCAATAAATGTTTTTTTAATTCTTCTCCATGAATAAATTATTTTTAATTTTACATTATTTTGGATTTATATAAAATAATTAACCTTTGATTTAATATAATACAATTATTTCCAATTTAATTGATTTTTTAATTTATTTTTCAACAAAATCATTTTTATTCTTAAAAACATTATTCTAAATATTGTTTTTGAGGTGTTTTACAAAAATATATTAAAATTAATTCATACCACTCCTATAAATTAAATATTTTCAAATTGAATAAATATTTTTAATCATAATTATCAATTATGGGTAATACTTTCAAATAGTTTTTTGTCATTATTAATAGAAATCGTAGTGAATATTTATCACTTCAAATAAGGATAAAATGGATTTAAAGGATCAAAATAAGTTGGTAATTATTCATGATAACACCAAAGACTTTCTATAATCTCATTGGTGTATTGTATTTCAACTATAAAATTATAATATTTTAATATATGAAAATTTTAATCCAATTTAATTGAGTTAGAAATATATTATATAAAAAAAGTCCATGTATTTAGAAGATTTCTACCCACCTCACATATAAAAGGGAACCCCTTATTCACTATTCTCTATAATAATTGAGACACATATATAAAATAATTCATATAAAAACACCATACAAAACTCACCCTTACATCCTATATTCACTAGCCTAATAAATGGGTCACTTAAATATTAATTATAATGTAATCCAAAGAAGGTTTACTAAATAGGTGGTTTATGTTCTAACCAAGTGTTTTCAAGTTAATTTCATATTAATACTCAAATATTTTTTAGTAATCATAATAATTTAATTCAAATAGCATATTTTCTATAAATGGATGTATTTATGCTAATGTTATATCCATTTTTGGTCACTTTTCCAACCCATTGTAAATGAAAACAACGTTCATGAATAAGTATGACATATTGTCTCTTTATTTTAGTGTATTTCATTTTTCATTACCACATTTCATGTACAGATATAAATAGGTAAATAATTAATATTTGTGACATGTATGAAATAATTATGATTCTATAAATATTTTAAATCTTATACCTTCATACCTGTTTATTTGTGAGGGAATGATATTGATTTCCTTCCATAAGTGTGGACCACCACCTCTATTGTAACACCCTGAGATTTTATGAAAAATATTCTTTAATGTCTTGTGTTGTACGCTACACCAAAAGGAGCTTTCACAACACGCATCCTTGATTTGCCTTGCATTACACTCAATCGTGACCTTCCTCAATAGCGTGTGTAGTACGCAATAGCGAGTTTCACTAAACAACAATATGCTATTAAAATATTATTAAAACTAGCCGTTATGAATATTAATAACCACTTTTTGAAATTTTGTAATTTTATTTTTCAAAATGGAATTCATTTTTGGATTCGTAATATCGAAATTAGATTAGGGTGAAATTTTGGTACTTTTCGGATAACTTTCATATTCTGATGAATAGTGAAAATTACTAAATTTTAATTAAAAACAACTTTTTTAATTGAAATGATTAATAGTGATAAATTATTAATTTGAGTGGTTTTAAAGTATATTTAGAATATATTTTTACAATTCAATACAATGTTGGTCATTGCATGTAATTTCACATTTACACCAGACATAAACAAGTGCTAATCTTTTGATAGTTATTATCTCTTAAAAACACGCTATTTGTTGTGACAGTGGAAATTAATTATAAAATTAATTGATGCAACTTATATGTTGGGAATTTTGTAAAATAGAAATAATTTTTCAATTCGGAATATCAATTATAGCTTAGGGTGAAATTTTGGCATTTTTCTGAAAAACTTCAAATTTGATGAATAGTGAAACTACTAAGTGGTAGTTAAAAAAATTAATTTTTTCATAAATCATAATTTTACCGCTTCTGTGAATGGAATTTCAAAAATCCGAGAGACACGGTTGATGTCAGTAAGTAAAATGTGGTTCAATGAGATGAAAATATTTTTTTGTGAATAGTAACTTTTTACTTTTATTTACCACGGTTAAAAGTAAATAGGGTAATTAAGGGTAAAAATGATATTAATATTACCCTAACACATGTCCTAATCCTATTGGACAAGTTTATCTCGACCAAAAACAACCTTAAGTGTAAAATATTATCATTTAGTCCCACATTGATTAGATTATGACATTTAATATTATTTTATTTAATGAATAGTTAAAAGAGTTAAAATAAAAGTATATTTACTAAAAAAAATTAATATGGGGTTATACATAAGATAAATTTGACTATAAATATTCATTAGAAAGATAAAAATATTTCCTACATAATGATATTTTATTTATAATTTATAAATTAAATAAATTTATTTATTTATGACACAACAATGATGCAGTAATTACCCTTTTAAGGAAATGTTAACATAATTGATGTTATAAATGCTCAAATAAATGTAATTTGAGATTTTTTAATAATTCCACTAATTTTATAGGTTACTATGATATATTACTGTTTATTTAATCAACTTGGTTCGAACATATAATTCTGTTATGACTTTCACAAAAATCATATATCAAATAGTGTCAAAATTGACACAAAATAGTTTTTAAATCAAATATTATATTATTAATTGTTATTTTATTCCTAAAAATATAAGGTTCTGCCAAATGACTTAGATAAGGATATATATATTAATAATAAACAACTTGGGGTTCGTTTGGCATGTTATAGTAAGTGTATTAACCATATAGTGTAAGAAAACAAAAAGTCACGGTAAAAGTTAAATTATTTAACTTAGAGTTAAATCTAATTGATAAGGTTAAAATAACAACCTAAACTTGTCTAAATCCTATTGGTTGATAGGATTTCGACCCATACCCACTTTAACTTCTAAATAAGACCCGTTGGAACCATTATAAACAGATTTTGACTTTAATATAAAATAATATTTTGAGATATTCCTAAGGTGCCCCTCTCCTCCCTTATAAAAGGGCACCTCCTCCCCCTCCTCCTCACACCAATTTGAGCACTCGAGCTCAGCCAACCCCGGCCAAAATCCCTTCTCCACTTCCCTAGAATAATCCTAGAGGTCCTGGTCTTTTTCAAAGACCAATCTTAGTTCCCTAAGTGGAGGATTTAAAGAGGCGTTTCAAAGAAGAGGTAATATCCATTACCGATCTTTTCAATTTCTTTCTTCTTCAACTTCTTCTTCTTTAGTTGTTTCATGATAAAGTAATAACATCAGTATTACTTACATACTGATATGTTATTATAAATATGAAACAACCCTAATTCACCTTCTATCCATCCTACGGAAAAATGAAATCACCGCGCGTGCATACGTACGGAATACCGTCTCCACACCGTGGTGTAATCTATTTTCCACCATCACCTTACAAAGATGGGTATAATGGTGTAATGAGTAACTATATATGATTATTATAATGTTATATTGATACTGAAATAGTATAAATACACTTAAATACAATTCCACGATCGTGGGAACAATATCATCGCTCGTGCGTACGTACGGAATACCGTCTCCACGACGTGATGCGACTTGTTCTACATGATCATCATTACATAGTAATTATATAAATGAATTGAATAAATAAATATGATATATGTTACACTAATACCATTCTGGATATAAGTTATCTATAACCTTAAAAGAAGAATAAGAATTTATTCGGCAAAACACGCATAAGAACAAAAGGCAATAAAGACCCGAGTAACAAGTAACAATGAAATATTACTAATAAGAAGCTAAGAATATGACCATATATGATATCATATCAATATGTATGATTCTGGAATAAGTCAATAACATTATTTAAACCATTATACAGGAGCTTCGGACACGTACAAAGTAAATCGGACCTAAGTTAAGGGAAATATCACAATCTCACTTTTATCCAAGATTGTTTTTACTTTGGTAATTACTGGAGTGTATTTTATCATCCATATCCATGTTCCATCAATATGTAATATTATTTCCATCCTTCTAAAATAGTTTATATCCAATTTTACCCTTCGGTATGTTTTTTTCTAAAAGATATGAAAGGAAACTTTTGTCGTTTTTCGTACGAGGTACTTTTTGACTTTTCCGACAAAAGTACGAAGAATGTTTTATTTAACTTATACGGCAAGAATGGATTTTTAAAACATTATTTCCAAGAATATTCCTTTATAATTTTTCAATTTTATTTTTAATCAACTTATTTTAGTTTATAATTGTATGTCATGTTAAGAAAATAAAAGTGTTTTTGAAGTAGAAAGGATATTTTCCTCAAGAATGGTGTTCAAATGTTTTATCAAAATTATTTTCCATATAAGATAATATAGGGTTCTGTTTTTATCCCTATTATTACATTGATTTGATTATGTTTTGAGGGAATTATTTTTATGAAGTCATTTACCTTTTATGATTTGTTTTATGATGTCATTATGTTTCAAGAATCCCATTTTTGTTACATGTGTTATGGGATGATGTATGATTTATGATTATGTGGCACACATAAGAAAGGATTCATTATGAGATGGGTGGGACCTATATCTCCCTCCAATTCATTGGGTAAAGATTTTATATCTCATGAGATAGACATGGCTGGAACGGTAGGTTATACCGGTTCAGTGAAACAGGACTGAAACGAGGGTGACTCGGTTCAGAAAGGGACTTTGTCCACTAAGATAGTCTTGGCAATGAGTCTTGACTAACAAGAAATGATTCTCTATGATTATGTGTGTATGCCACAAAGTTTCATATTTTAAGTTATGATTATTGGGATTACATTTCACTACTCTGATTTATCCCATGTTATGAAATTATGATCTCTTTTGCAGGTTAAGATTTCCAAAAGTTATGTTCTTATGAATATGATGTGATTGAAATTTCTTTTTTTTTACCCTTACTGAGCATTTGAGCTCACCCTTTTATGTTTTCTTTTCCCCAGGATATAAATAAAGGTTTTAGGTAAGGAAAAAAAGGGAAGATATTTATGGGAGATTTTGAAGATCTTTCACCATGACTAGAAGATTATATTCCGAGTTTCCAAAGACACTAAACTATTACGGTCCTTGTCTGTGTGTTTTTGTTATGTACTAAGTATTCCGCAAAAGTAATGTGATATCTATGTACGTCAAGCTTCGGGTCTCTACAGTTGGTATCAGAGGAAAGGTTTAGTCAACCTTTGGAAACTAGGATGCGAAAGCGTTAGTGAGATCCCGAGAGATATTTCTAAGGTATGTTTAGGGATGTCCCTAAAGATAATTATACGTATAAGATACAGTCCTAGAACTATGGTAACGATCATAGAATTTAACCTAAGAAGTTAGATATTGAGGATACTCCCCCTTTATATTGTTGTTTTCCCAAGCATGATTTTTGCCTCTCACACTATTCTTTTTGGGTTTTAAGACGATGGCTGGAACCCGAAGGAACCGTGTTGATCAATGCAATGGACAATGCAATGATTGTCCTCCTGAACAAAAAAATGTTATGGGAGATGGAGAGCAAAATCTTATTTCTATACTTACTCAAGCTATGAATCATTCTGGACTTCCAAATGAGCAGAGAAGAGAACAATATTCTATTGAGTCCATCATGAGGCATCGTCCACCTTCTTTCAGTGGGACTTCCGATCCACTTGTTGCTGAACAATGGATCAGTACCACTGAAAAGATATTTTCAGTTCTTCAATGTTCTGAACATGATAAAGTCATCTTAGCAGTATATCGTTTGAAAGGTGAAGCTGATCAATGGTGGAATCTTATCAAGAATATGAGGCCAAGAGTTGAAATTGAGTCCATGGAATGGGACGAGTTCAAGAATTTATTTTTCAATAAGTACTTCCCTCGTATTCTTCGAACAAAGATGGAGAAGGAGTTTCTCGAACTAAAGCAAAAGGATGATGAATCTGTTGGTATATACAAAGCGAATTTTACAAGACTTGCAAGGTATGCATCTGGCATTATCATCCAACCTGAAAGTAATGTTGATCAATTTTTCAGTGGCTTAAAACCAAGTCTTGGAAGGGCATTAGCTATAAGAGACTTCAGTAGATATGAAGAAATTGTGCATTGTGCTATTAAGGTAGAAATGGAAGTCGGTGTTACATATCCATCTCATGGTCTTGACAAGAAACGAAAGATGGAGTTCAAGGAGAAATCTCAGAATAATGGTGAAAAGAAGATGAATGTTTCCTTATGCTCAAAGTGTGGAAAGAAGCATGGTGGAGATTGTCTTAAAGGGACTAGAAAAAATTTTTAAGTGTGGAAAAGAAGGTCATCGAGCAGCTGAGTGTCGAAGTAATGGAAAAAGGGATTCTAATGATGTGAATAAAGCAAAGACTGCAGAGAACGTACCACCAACACTTCAATGCTTCAAGTGCAAGGAAATGGGGCATTATGCTAATAAATGCCCTAATCCAAGGGTTAGTGATGATCAATATGAGAAACCACTTAAGGCAAAGGACAAAGGGATGTCACATGCGATCACTATTGGCGATGTTGAATATGACAACGATGTGGTGGAATGATTAAGTGTTTATGTAATGGGATGCCATAATAGTGTTGTATATAGTATCGTGGAATGTTGGAATATTTATGTATTGGTCTATTGTGGTTTTCAATAATTTTATGGTACCAGTAACCATGGAAAGTGATTGAGATATTTTTGGAAAAAGAATGATATGCGCATAATGAAGGGAAAACGATAAAATGAAATATTTGACAGTATTCATGAGCTCATGATTGATATAAGGACTAAGTGATATCATGGTTTGAGTATATAGAATTTTGAGGATTTTGGTATGTGGAAAGTGTTAACTTTTAACTATATTCATGTTTTCACTAAGGCTCAATGGGTATTCAAGAGAATACATGATTAATGACTTTGAATGTTTGGAATGTGACCAACAAAACATATCTTATGATATATGGGGATCAACGATGGTATTAAATCTCGGGTAATCGTTTTCACTATGTTATGGGAGTGGACTACAGTATTATGGATAAGCCTAAAGATTGGAATGGGTTATGTTGGACATAAGTTAGTATTGTTTAAGGATAGAGTTTTTTTCGATATTATTGATGGGATGTTATAGTTTTAGAAAAAGGACAACCTGCAGGACGGGAGACAGCCCATTGTGTCGGACAAGGCTGTGGAAATCGAACCCACAACCGAAGTGCGACTGGCCTTTATTGCCTACCACTGACCTACAGGAAGTCCTTGTTTAGTAGAAACTAGTTTTATTGTATTAAGCAGTATGATATATGAAGTATAAGTCCATTTTAGGAACCATATATGATTAATCTCACTATAGAATGACTTATGTATATTTAATAACTTTTGCTAAACTTTTGTTTGAGATAGATGGAATGACCCGTCATTCTATCACATGATCTTCTAACACTTCACGAATAACAAATTCAACTTCAATTATTTAAGAGATGAAGTGGAAATTGTTCAAGGCACGAACAACAGTGAGATTGAACCAAAATAAAGTAGTATTTATTCTAATTCAAATTCTTCAACTTTAGGGAAACGATCTTGAAAACCAAAAATGTTGTCCTAGTGCTCTTATATCTGATTAATTGGATGGTACCTTAGATCGTCACAAATTTATGGATTTGTGATTGTTGGCTTTTCCATAGCCATGTTCTCTACCACTCTCCATCAGAACATGATGGTTAGATTTTTCTTCCATATCCATATTTTCACCTATGTGGAAACCCAGTGATTAGTTTATTTGGGTAACCGTTACGTTTCATACTTTAGTTTTTAAAGATTGGTTTTGGTATTCCTTTTTACGATGTGGGTTTCTATTAAAGAAACTTTCGAATAGTAAACCATTTATAACCCCGACGAATTTCGAGGGCGAAATTCATTTTAAGGAGGGTAGAATGTAACACCCCGAGATTTTATGAAAAATATTCTTTAATTTCTTGTGTTGTACGCTACACCAAAAGGAGCTTGCACAACACTCTTCCTTGATTTGCCTTGCATTACACGCAATCATGACCTTCCTCGATAGCATGTGTAGTACGCAATAACGAGTTTCACTAAACAACAATATGCTATTAAAATATTATTAAAACTAGCCGTTATGAATAGTAATAACCACCTTTTGAAATTTTGTAATTTTATTTTTCAAAATGGAATTCATTTTTGGATTCGTAATATCGAAATTAGCTTAGGGTGAAATTTTGGTACTTTTCGGATAACTTTCATATTGTGATGAATAGTGAAAATTACTAAATTTTAATTAAAAACAACTTTTTTAATTGAAATAATTAATAGTGATAAATTATTAATTTGAGTGGTTTTAAAGTATATTTAGAATATATTTTTACAATTCAATACAATGTTGGTCATTGGATGTAATTTCACATTTACACCAGACATAAACAAGTGCTAATCTTTTGATAGTTATTATCTCTTAAAAACACGCTATTTGTTGTGACAGCGGAAATTAATTATAAAATTAATTAATGCAACTTATATGTTGGGAATTTTGTAAAATAGAAATCATTTTTGAATTCGGAATATCAATTATAGCTTAAGGTGAAATTTTGGCATTTTTCTGAAAAACTTCAATTTTTGATGAATAGTGAAACTACTAAGTGGTAGTTAAAAAAATTAATTTTTTCATAAATCTTAATTTCACCGCTTCTGTGAATGGAATTTCAAAAATCCGAGAGACACGGTTGATGTCAGTAAGTAAAATGTGGTTCAATGAGATGAAAATAATTTTTGGTGAATAATAACTTTTTACTTTTATTTACCACGGTTAAAAGTAAATAGGGTAATTAAGGGTAAAAATGATATTAATATTACCCTAACACATGTCCTAATCCTATTGGACAAGTGTATCTCGACCAAAACAACCTTAAGTGTAAAATATTATCATTTAGGCCCACTTGGATTAGATTATGACATTTACTATTATTTTATTTAATGAATAGTTAAAAGAGTTAAAATCAAAGTTTATTTACTAAACCATTTTTCATTTGGGGTTATACATAAGATAAATTCGACTATAAATATTCATTAGAAATCTAAAAAGATTTCCTACATAATGATATTTTATTTATAATTTTTAGACATTAAATAAATTAATTTATTTATGACACAACAATGATGCAGTAATTACCCTTTTAAGGAAATGTTAACATAATTGATGTTATAAATGCTCAAATAAATGTAATTTGAGACTTTTTATGAATTCCACTAATTTTATAGGTTACTATGATATATTACCATTGATTTAATCAACATGGTTCGAATATATAATTCTGTTATGTCTTTCACAAAAATCATATATCAAATAGTGTCAAAATTGACACAAAATTGTTTTTAAATCAAATATTATATTATTAATTGTTATTTTATTTCTAAAAATATAATATTCTGCCAAATGACTTAGATACGGATATATATATTAATAATAAACAACTTTGGGTTCGTTTGGCATGTTATAGTAAGTGTATTAACCATATAGTGTAAGAAAACAAAAAGTCACGGTAAAAGTTAAATTATTTAACTTAGAGTTAAATCTAATTGATAAGGTTACAATAATAACCTAAACTTGTCTAAATCCTATTGGTTGATATAATTTCTACACATACCCACTTTAACTTCTAAATAAGACCCTTTGGAACCATTATAAACCTATTTTGACTTTAATATAAAATAATATTTTGAGATATTCCTAAGGTGCCCCTCTCCTCCCTTATAAAAGGGCACCTACTCCCCCTCCTCCTCACACCAATTTGAGCACTCAAGCTCGGCCAACCCCTACCAAAATACCTTCTCCACTTCCCTAGAATAATCCTAGAGGTCCTGGTTGTATTCAAAGACCAATCTTAGTTCCCTAAGTGGAGGATTCAAAGAGGTGTTTCAAAGAAGAGGTAATATCCATTACCGATCTTTTCAATTTCTTTCTTCTTCAAATTCTTCTTCTTTAGTTTTTTCATGATAAAGTAATAACATGGGTATTACTTACATACTGATATGTTATTATAAATATGAAACAACCCTAATTCACCTTCTATCCATCCTATGGAAAAATGAAATCACCACGCGTGCGTACGTACGGAATACCGTCTCCACGCCGTGGTGTAATCTATTTTCAACCATCACCTTTCAAAGATGGGTATAATGGTGTAATGAATAACTATATATGATTATAATAATGTTATATTGATACTGAAATAGTATAAATACACTTAAATACAATTCCACGATCATGGGAACAATATCATTGCTCGTGCGTACGTACGGAATACCGTCTCCACGACGTGATGCGACTCGTTATACATGATCATAATTACATAGTAATTATATAAATGAATTGAATGAATAAATATGATATATGTTACACTAATACCATTCTGTATATAAGGTATCTATAACCTTAAAAGAAGAATAAATATTTATTCGGCAAAACACGCATAAGAACAAAAGGCAATAAAGACCCGAGTAACAAGTAACAATGAAATATTACTAATAAGAAACTAAGAATATGATCATATATGATATCATATCAATATGTATGATTCTGGAATAAGTCAATAACATTATTTAAACCATTATACAGGAGATTCAGACACGTACAAAGCAAATCGTACCTAAGGTAAGGGAAATATCACAATCTCACTTTTATCCGAGATTGTTTTTACTTCGGTAATTACTGGGGTGTATTTTATCATCCATATCCATGTTCCCTCAATATGTAATATTATTTACATCCTTCTAAAATAGTTTATATCCAATTTTACCCTTCGGTAAGTTTTTTTGTAAAAGATATGAAAGTAAACTTTTGTCGTTTTTTGTACGAGGTACTTTTTGACTTTTCCGACAAAAGTACGAAGAATGTTTTATTTAACTTATACGGCAAGAATGGATTTTTAAAACATTATTTCCAAGAATCTTCCTTTATAAGTTTTCAAGTTTATTTTTAATCAACTTCTTTTAGTTTATAATTGTATGACATGTTAATAAAAGAAAAGTGTTTTTGAAGTAGAAAGGATATTTTCCTCAAGAATGGAGTTCAAATGTTTTATCAAAATTAGTTTCCATCTAAGATAATATAGGGTTCTGTTTTTATCCCTATTGTTACATTGATTTGATTATGTTTTGAGGGAATTATTTTTATGAAGTCATTTACCTTATATGATTTGTTTTATGATGTCATGATGTTTCAAGAATCCCATTTTTGTTACATGTGTTATGCGATGATGTATGATTTATGATTATGTGGCACACATAAGAAAGGATTCATTATGAGATGGGTGGGACCCATATCTCCCTCCAATGCATTGGGTAAAGATTTTATATCTCATGAGATAGACATGGCCGGAACGGTAGGTTATACCGGTTCGGTGAAACAGGACTGAAACGAGGGTGACTCGGTTCAGAAAGGGACTTTGTCCACTAAGATAGTCTTGGCAATGATTCTTGACTAACAAGAAATGATTCTCTATGATTATGTGTGTATGCCACAAAGTTTCATGTTTTAAGTTATGATTATTGGGATTACATTTCACTACTATGATTTATCCCATGTTATGAAATTATGATCTCTTTTGCAGGTTAAGATTTCCAAAAGCTATGTTCTTATGAATATGATGTGATTGATATTTCTTTTGTTTACCCTTACTGAGCATTTGAGCTCACCCTTTTATGTTTTCTTTTCCCCAGGATATGAATAATGGTTTTAGGTAAGGAAAAAAATGGAAGATATTTATGGGAGATGTTGAAGATCTTTCACCATGATTAGAAGATTATATTCCGAGTTTCCAAAGAAACTAAACTATTACGGTCCTTGTCTGTGTGTTTTTGTTATGTACTAAGTATTCCACAAAAGTAATGTGATATCTATGTACGTCAAGCTTCGGGTCTCTACATCTTTAAAGCGATTTGATTTTGTCTATTACCACAATACATAATTGATTATAAAATTATATATTATGAAAAAACATATATTCATGAAATTATTAGTATTATGGATATTATTTTACTATAGCATAACAACTTTAACCATTGTCAATATACAGATGTAATATTTGAGAAATTAAAGAACAAAATTATGTTGTTAATATCAACACGAACTATTCAATGAATGGATGGAAATTAATTATAAAAGGACCCTAATAAGTGAAATATATATATATAAATTTCATAATTAATTATTTAAAAATAAAAATTGATTATTTCTTAGGATATAAAACATCAAATGAATAGGAATTACAAGCGAAATGATTATTCTATAATATAATTTTTTTTATTAGGGATTATTTGTGTTTAAATATCCCTTAAAAGAAATCATATACTCTAACTCATTTAAAATCAATAAATTGTCAGATAATCATCTTATGTATGGATATTATGGGTTTTCATTTCTGTTTCTTCTCATTGGTACTTAATACATTTATGATAATTGTTTTGAGGAAAAACTAGATACATTTGTTCTCTAATCGATGGTCATTTTATTCCATGTCTATGTTTTTAATAAAATGTTTTTAGAATGTTAATTTTTTATAAAATAATTATTCAATTTACTGAAAAAAAAAATCTATTTTATTTTGAAATTTTTTAAAGGAATATTCTTCTCATTATATGAATGATGTAATTTTGACGTTTTACTAAGGGTGATAATAAACTCTTTGTTTTATCATTTACAACCTGAATGGATTTTCCATCCATGATAACTATTATATACCTTGAATATTGTATTAATAGTTTTTGTGGTTACATTAAAGGAAATTAAAATTCTCAATATTCATGATTATTTTTTTGATTTTATCAAAAGTTTGGGATAATTTTCTCATGTTTTTTAGAAAATGTTTTATTTTTATTTTAAATGTATTTTCATCAATGTCAACATCCTTTGATAACTATTATGAATTACAACGAAAGTATTCTGAGGATACAATCCACAATAATATTTAAAATAGTTGATTGTCACATTGTTCTACATATTTAGTATGAAATATATTATCATTTAGTAGGCTGGTATTCATTTAAAATGATTAAATTTATAATGTATTTAATTATAATTCATTTATTTCATATAATGAATGATTTTGAATTAGTATGTAAGGGTCATGGACTATAATATCCATTAGATGCATTGCGAGGTCTCCTGAGACAAACTTATTTGGGTATCAGGTGTATGTATTACTACTTATGTGTGACATATTTTACTGTGATGTGTTGTTTAAATATTTTTTGTGTAATTTCAAAGAGTGAAATTTTCATGGAAACAAAGATACATAAATATTAGTTTTTTTAGGATCATTTCTTTTTAAACACTTTATTTATTTAAAGGATAAGTTTCCTTTGCTCTATTAAAACAAGATTTTTATTTTTATTCTCTAACTATCATATGATAATTTTTTAGAAGTGATAATTTTAGTTAATTCAATGGAATTAAATCATTTATTTTGAATTTTTAGGAATTATGTACAAGCTAACAAAAAAAATGATTATAGAACTTACCAGTTTAAACATATAAGGGAGTCTAAACTTGTTTCCCTTATGTTCCATTATATCTTAGGATATTTTATAAAGGTTCATATTAAATAATCATTTTTTGAAATCATGGAAAAAGATTATAAGATGCATAATCTGCCATAGAAAATTTTAAAAGTGTTCCATCATGTGAAATAGTTTATTCCCACAATAAAAATATAAAATAAATATATTAAAATTCAAGGAAAACACAATCCATATTTGACATGTAATATGTGAAATTTAATTCATATATAGTCTATTAATAGTTACATTCAATAAATCCACTAACAATTTTTCTCCATATACATTATTTCATACACGTGATTTATATAATTCTTTCTGCTAAGGAAATAAAAACATGGCATCACTGGTAAAAGAAAAAGAATCTATTTGAAGATTATTCTATTTTAAAAATGAGGCAGGTAGATAATATTTTCAAAATATTAGTTGTATAAAAATATAATATTTATTTTTTTGAAGAAAATTAAATACTATGGAGAGAAATGAATGAGAAATAAGGGGAAAACAATATTTTCATAAAAAACTTTTTGATCAAAGCATAAAACTATGTTTGAAAAAATTATGAGTTTATGAAAATGGACAAGGATAGAAAGGAAGGATATCCAATTTTTTTCTTCAAAAATTTATGCCATATGTAGATATAAATAGGATCATAATATTTTTAAATTAAAAGAAAATATAAATAATAAAGATGATAAATAATGGAAATCACATGTGACTTAAGAATTCTACAAAAGAATTTCTGTTAATGATTATATTGTTTTTTACATTTCCCCTAAAATTAGTATAGTGAAATAATTAGTAGTAGAATTAATGGAAAATATTTTTTTGAAGGAATATTCTACACACGTTAATGCTAAAAATATTATTAAATTTTCTATTTCCACAAATGATGATGATTTTAAGATGTCGATAAAATTTTATCAGATAGTTCCAGCATTGAAGGAACCCCCTTTACATATATATTTGTATATAACATCACCTTGATATAAAAAAGAAGTTAATAAATTTCAAGGGATGAAATTTTGAAGAATGGTGAAAATTAAAAGAGATGTATGTTCAATGGATTGAACAATTTAATATTACTGGTAACAAATATAAGATTTTATATTCTAAATTTTAAATCCAAAAATTAACATAGATTGGAAGGTTTATATAACATCCTCTAATATATTTTTCTATTTCCTTTACTAGTACTCCATTTTATACTTCAAAGAGAATGAAGATGAAGTTGAATTGTTTTTAGAAAGTAATAAAGAAGTATTATGGAATTATGGATAATTTTCTAAATATCCTTGGCAGATGTATGTTGATTGTGAAATCCAATTATAGACTCAAAATTTTTAAATTTTGATAGTAATTGGGTCAATGAATCTAAGATATATGTTATGTTATTCAATGAACAAGTGACACATATAAGTAGCTGTTATAATATTTCATTCAAGATGATTAAAAGAATCAGTTTGGAAGTTAGAGAAAATATTAAAGTAGTGTATAATCAAAAATATCTTGAAATGCAATGGGATGAGAAAATAAAACATCATAAGAAAAATTGGAATTTGAAACTTAACAAGATTAATATATTAAAAAACAATCTCATGAATTGGATCCTTATAATTAATAAACATTATAAAATTGATTAATATTTTCCATACATTCAATCTTTTAAATATTTTAAATAGTTCTTGACATGAGAATGGATGCTTATTTTTAATCATTTATTAATATATGTATATTTATGTGTTTGTTTTCATTTAAATAGTTTTTAATTTGTCCATATTTTCTCACATTAATATTCATTTATAATTGTTTTCCATTTTAAAGCCATAATGTGGGGTGAAAAAAATAAGATCAAAAAATCGTATTATAAAGGTCTATTTTAAAAAAATAGTTAATAATTTTTTTAATCATATGTCTTTTCATCGATTTTTTGTGTCCTATTGTTTTAAAAAATGGAGATGATCTGATTGAAATAACATTTCTTATAAATAATATTAATATCATTTTAAACATCATTGATAATTTCATTTTATTTATCAATAATTTTCAACCTAATCCTTGTTATATATTATTTAGTCATCCGGAATTACAATATATTATTAATAAGAATCCTTCAATGAGTATGTTTATTAAATGGAAGGATCATCAAATTATTTAATATTTTCAATAGAAGTTTTTTGGAAATAGATTTTTTGTTTTCTTTTAAACGTAACATTTTTACCATATTAAACATTCTTCCTTGGTAAAAACTGAACAAAATTCGATCCATTAAAATAAAATACAGTCTTATCGATATAGTAAAAAATGATACCAATAAGTGAAATATTTGAAAATTAGAGTCATTAAAACCATCATCTATAAATTGTACTATGAAATTGAGGTGAAGAAAAAAAATTCATGATGAAAATATATTTAATGGACAACATAGTTTTGATTCATAATTCTATGTACATTGAGTGTTTATGTTTGTAATCATTTCAGTGGGTTTTTTACTCATAATATCATCCACCAGTGAGGATTAATTATTAGTGATATTTATAAATTTAATTTTTTTTGGTTTACATGGATCAATGAGAACATTTTCTCTTTAGAATAGAGATAAAGTAGTTTTTCTTATCTGTTGTGATAAGGGATTCGAAAAGGAATACATAGAGTCATTCTAATCAAGTTGATTAATGGAATGACTCCCCAGGGGAACTCTCGGGCTCTCGTCTTGACATATTCCTCCTCTTGGGTTCCCTCTATTCCTGGCGGCGTTGGATCTTATTCCCTCCGCTCATCTTGATAGGATTCGCTCTCTAAGGTTCTCTCCATCCTCTCTCTTGCTGGTATGTAGGTCTGGTGTTTCACGGTTCACCGGTGATGGCAGGTTGTGGCCGCTGCCACTGTGGACGATGGTAAGTGTTTATGATGATGGTGCACTGTTGATGAGGACGTATCGGTGGAAGTTAATGCAAGAAGTGGTTAGCGGTGCTCTCGCGACCCGATGGGTGATGATGACAGGATCGTGATTTTCAGGATTTTTTTTTTGTTTACGTTTTTTTAAAAAAAAATCCAGAAAACGCTTCCGGCAAAACAAATTTTAAAAATGCACCTCAAAGGCGGCATCCGGGATGCCGACTTTGCATTTCGGGGCAAGGCAGCATCGCGGATGCCGCCTTTCTCTTAAAAATATATTTTTTTTTTAAATTTTTATTTTTATTTTTTAATTACATTTATTCATTATAATTTTTAATTACATTTATTCATTATAATTTTTAATTATTAATTAGTAATTATTAATAATTAAATATTTTATAATTAATTAGTTAATTAGTAATATTATAATTAATTATATAATAATTAATTATTAATATAATTATTACATATATAATAAATATTTAGTTAATTAGAAATACAATTAATAATTATAACTAATTAATTAGTCATTATTAATTATTAATTAGCTAATTAGCAATATAAATATTTATTATAATTATTCATTATAATTAGTAATTAGTAATTAATAATTATTAATAAGTAATTAGTAATTATTAATTAGTTAATTAGTAATATAAATATTAATTATAGCTATTCATTAAATTATTAATTATTAATTATTACTCATTAATTATTACTTATATAATAAATAATTAGTTAATTATTAATATAACTATTAATTATATAATAATTAATTAGTTAATTAGTAATATAATTATAATCTTTCAAAGTCACGTACTTGAAACATTTTTAAGTTTCAAGTAGGCGGTTTTGAAAGCTTATAAATTATTTTTCATTAACATTTTTTTGTAAATTGATTTTGTTTCAAACTATTTTTTGTATGTTTAATCCATGTTTTAAGTTTCATTTATATTGGTCTTCTATTTTATGTTTTATGGTCTTTCAAAGTCACGTACTTGAAAAATTTTAAGTTTCAAGTATGCGGTTTTGAAAGCTTATAAATTACTTTTCATCAACTTTTTTTTGGAAATTTCTTTTGATTTCAACTATTTATTATATGTTTAATCAATGTTTAAAGTTTCAATTATATTCGTTTTATAGTTTATATTTTACAGTCTTTCAAAGTCACGTACTTGAAACATTTTTAAGTTTCAAGTAGGCGGTTTTGAAAGCTTATAAATTATTTTTCATTAACATATTTTTGTAAATTGCTTTTGTTTTAAACTATTTTTTATATGTTTAATCCATGTTTTAAGTTTCTTTTATGTTGGTCTTCTATTTTATGTTTTATGGTCTTTCAAAGTCACGTACTTGAAAAATTTTAAGTTTCAAGTATGCGGTTTTGAAAGCTTATAAATTACTTTTCATCAACTTTTTTTTGGAAATTTATTTTGTTTTCAACTATTTATTATATGTTTAATCAATGTTTAAAGTTTCAATTATATTCGTTTTATAGTTTATATTTTACAGTCTTTCAAAGTCACGTACTTGAAACATTTTTATGTTTCAAGTAGGCGGTTTTGAAAGCTTATAAATTATTTTTCATTAACATTTTTTTGTAAATTTCTTTTGTTTTAAACTATTTTTTATATGTTTAATCCATGTTTTAAGTTTAATTTATGTTGGTCTTATAGTTTATCTTTTATTGTATTTCAAAGTTACATACTTGAAACAGAATCCCACATCGGAAATGCAAAATCTACTGCACAGTAAAGGTAGAACCTGAATCCCACATCGAAAATGCAGAATGATTTTCAGGGAAAACCCACTTATAATGAATAATTATAATAAATTTTTATATTACTGGTTAAATAATTAATAATTACCAATTACTAATTAATTAGTTATAATTATTAATTATATTTCTAATTAACTATGTATTTATTATATATGTAATAATTAAGTATTATATAATTGATAATTTTATTACTAATTAACTAATTAGTTGTTATATAATTAATGATTAATAAACACTAATTACCAAATTACAAATTATATACTAATTAATTAGTTATTTCGTAATATAAATATTAATTATATACTAATTAAATAGTTAATTAGTAATAGAATTATTAATTATATAATCTGTATTTAGGTAATTAGTAATTATTAATGTTTTATTATTATGTTCGTATGGTTATATAAATATATATAAATAAAACCTAATTTACCCCCTCCTGAGATTCCACTCTGACCAACAAGTAAAAATAGTATTTTGATTTCAGTACACATAAAACATGTAAACAATAATGTACAATCAATGCATATGTCTGTGGCGAGGAGATTCCGTCCCACATGGTGGTCTGCGAATAGGACGTCCGCGTCGAGTGCGCAGTGGAGTCTGATGACCTGGAGAAGGCTGATCCTCGGGCACTGAAACGTCGACTGTCGCATCCTCCATCTGTGTGTCAGTTGGAGGAGCTGTCAACTGCATCTCGTACTGCCATTCAGATCCTTCTCCCACTAGGGTGGTAGAAGGACCTGCCTCCATCGCAGAGGGGAACGAAGCCTATGATGGAGCTATACCCCAAGACGACGACGGCTCTAGAATCCAAGGCTGGGAAGGATCTGGAACCCAAGATAGAGAGAACTGCGGATATCCTGTCAGGAAAGACGGATCCCATGCCACCTGAGGCACATCCTGAATAGGCTGATCCTGGACTACTAGAGGCCCGACCTCTGCCTGTGGAACAGGCGATGCCTCACGTGCAGCACGACGCTGTCTACGTCGCCGTGGTCGTGGATCCTCAGCACCAGCAGCAGCTGCAGGATGTTCCTCTGGGGAAGGAACCTTCTGTCTCTGAGCCAGACGCGTGATGATGCTCTCGGAAAGCGCATGAAAAGATGCCCTCGCCTCCAGCGCTGTAGCATGGACGGCTGCCCGGCTAAAGACCCCCTTCTCCTCTTCATCGCTCATGCGAACAAGCTGCTCTATGTGACTTCCCTGTAAATAGATTCAAATGGAATTAGAAAATAATTAAATAAACAAAGTAATAGGAATTTATTAACTTACCATCCTCTGCATCTCTATGCCAGCTTGGGTAAGATACAGTATAGATTTTAGTCTATACCAGGGCGCATAGTCAACCTACTCTGAAAGAGAGAATCGATTTGTAGGAACACCTTGAATACGTAACTCTGCACGTCTGTGCCAGCAGTCGATAAAACTCGCATGTACATGGGACCAGTCATCATCCTGCCTCCCTGTCAGCTTCATCCCATGAAGCTTGTCTGTCTGTCTAGATGGTAATGGAATCGGCTGAGTACGAAAAAATTGGCGCATGACCCTGTCAGGCTGCTGCCACTCAATAATATGAAAGTGAATGAGGGGCACTACAGCCATAGCATCCTCAAGACCAACAGTGTAGTATGCTGGCAACTGGTCCATAATACTCCAGTATGGAAGCCATGAAATCTGAAATGACAAGTGATTTTGTCAAAAAAACACCCAACTAAAAACCAAAATTTATGTTATTATTAAAAATGTTAGACAGTGATAGATTGTATATACATACCTTATCAGGTAAGAGACAGTCCAACTGTAGCCGATATACGCCCAAATGCTATCTCGGAACCACGTCAAAATTGTGTCGCTGACACCACCTGTAAAATACAACGATAATGACAAATAATGAGAAATTATAGTCAATAACTCATAGTAGAATAAAAAACCAATAGAAATGACTTATCATACCAGCGTCCACGCGGAGCGTCATGCAGCACCTCCATCTCGACCGGTGGACAAGTAGGGTCAGGGCGGAATGATGGGATGCGCTCCCATGCCCACATCTGAATAAGGATGACGCATCCTCCAAGACCTGTACGGTCCCTATGGGATAGTCTGCATAATGATCTGTACGTGTATGCCAAGCAGGCTGATCCCCAACTGTACGTCCCAGCCCGATCAAAGTCCTCTAGTAGGGGTAGATACATCATATGCACGTGCATCCCCGAGTGACCAGTACACATGGTCCCACCAATGAGTCGTAAGATATATGCACGGGCGTAACGCATGACGGTCTGCTCATCATCATCATCCTGTAAATGTGGAATCTGCTACTCCAACCAACGCATAGATATGGACGATCCATTTGTAGCCCTACGGTCGGACAAAATATCAACGCCTAACAAGCGTTGAGCAAGGTCTGGCCAAGCTGCACGAGTGGGTCCAATAACGGGTCTCCCCTAGATAGGAAGACCGAGAAGAACTGTGACATCCTCGAGGGTGATGGTCATCTCCCCCTCAGGCAAGTGGAATGTGTGTGTCTCTGGTCTCCATCTCTCAACGAGGGCAGCAAGTAGGTAATGATCTACAAATGTGAAATCTGATACGGCAAGGCCATAGAAGCCAGCACGGCGCAAGTAAGGTCTAATGGCATGTGGAGGCTCCATGTGATGAAAATGGTGCGCTCGACGCACCTTCACAAATCGATCTGGATGACCCTCTAACACGGCCTGTGAAATATGGGTAGGCTGCTGAGTGAGTAGTATGGTATCATCCAACTGCATATAAACAAAGAATATGAGTCGTAAGTGTAAAATGTCAATATAACATTAATGGGTTAACTGACATACACATTTCAATATGGGTTAAGTGTTCCGCTTTCGGAGTTTTGAAATAAATTCTATTATTTCATATTCAAAGTTTTTTCTTGAAAGCATGAATATTAATATGAAATAAGTTATGTTATCTAAAATATTATGTCTTGAATTTGGTTACACATATTTTGGGGGAGCTTTGTGATTAACTACTTATGTATTGGATTAAGATAAACCATGTCAATTAGTAATGATGTTTTTAGAATTTATCTAATTGTATGTATTCAATATCTTATGATAATTATTATGATACTATAAATTTGTTATAGAATAGTTTTCTAAAATATCCTGCATGTTTAGATTGGGGTTTAGGTTCGAGGGTTTAGGGTTAATTTTTTTAATATTAACGTCCAGGAAACATGTTAATGGGTTAACTGACATACACTTTTCAATATGGGTTAAGTGTTCCGCTTTCGGAGTTTTGAAATAAATTCTATTATTTCATATTCAAAGTTATTTCTTGAAAGCATGAATATTAATATGAAATAAGTTATGTTATCTAAAATATTGAGTCTTGAATTTGGTTACACATATTTTGGGGGAGCTTTGTGATTAACTACTTATGGATTGGATTAAGATAAACCATGTCAATTAGTAATGATGTTTTTAGAATTTATCTAATTGTATGTATTCAATATCTTATGCTAATTATTATGATACTATAAATTTGTTATAGAACAGTTTTCTAAAATATCCTGCATGTTTAGATTGGGGTTTAGGTTGGAGGGTTTAGGGTTAAATTTTTTAATATTAACATCCAGGAAACATGTTAATCGGTTAACTAACATACACTTTTTAATATGGGTTAAGTGTTCCGCTTTCGGAGTTTTGAAATAAATTCTATTATTTCATATTCAATGTTATTTATTGAAAGCATGAATATTAATATGAAATAAGTTATGTTATCTAAAATATTGAGTCTTGAATTTGGTTACACATATTTTGGGGGAGCTTTGTGATTAACTACTTATGGATTGGATTAAGATAAACCATGTCAATTAGTAATGATGTTTTTAGAATTTATCTAATTGTATGTATTCAATATCTTATGCTAATTATTATGATACTATAAATTTGTTATAGAACAGTTTTCTAAAATATCCTGCATGTTTAGATTGGGGTTTAGGTTGGAGGGTTTAGGGTTAAATTTTTTAATATTAACGTCCAGGAAACATGTTAATGGGTTAACTGACATACACTTTTCAATATGGGTTAAGTGTTCCTCTTTCGGAGTTTTGAAATAAATTCTATTATTTCATATTCAAAGTTATTTCTTGAAAGCATGAATATTAATATGAAAACTTATCTCAGATGTTTGGGGTTTAGAAAACCATGGAATAAAAAAGAGATAACAACATTTAGTTTACAATATGGGAATGTCACAATGAAGACAATACATCATTATGAATGAGACTGTGAAGTCGACCCAACAACGTTAGGGCATTGCTTCCGGTTATGACCTTCTTTATGACATATTGTGCATCGCAAACTCTGCCCTTGTTCTTGAGGCCAGTCCATCTCATTACGCATCCTACTCGCCTTTGGTATCCCACGAGGACGTAACCGATTCATGTCAGGTATCACTATCGGCTGGCCTTCAGGCATTGGGAAATAACGATACTCCCCAATAGGTGTCCATGGTGCAGCATAACAGTTGGCAATGATATCCATCTGGTACACTGGATCAACATATGCTTCCCATGAGATGTTCACAGAGGCACATGCTGCGATGACGTGTGTACATGGAAACCGTAAGGCCTGAAATTTTCCACATTGGCATTGCCTTGTTTCTAGTAATACCACCATTTTTTCACCGACGTGATTTGTGATGGGGTATGAACGCTCTTGAACTTCAAATCGGGAGTCTTCTCTTCGAAATAGACATACGTGATAACCAGAAGCTTCTTCAATATTTTTTTCAATCTCTCGTTGAAAGTGTATTCCATATCTTATCCCTTGATGTATTCTGTCTGATGCTAGTTTTTGTCTATCCACAAAGTACTTCACGCATCGATATAATGTCTCCTGAACTAATGTGGTTATAGGTAGCTTGCGAAGTCCTTTGAAGATACCATTGATGCACTCCACAATGTTTGTCGTCATGTGTCCGTACCTCTTTCCCCTGTCGTATGCCAATGTCCATTTCTCTTTTAGAATCCGCATCATATAATCATAAACTTCTTGATTAGCCTGAAGAATTTGTTCAAAACGTTCTTCAAATCGCCGTTGGTCCGACTCATATGCTACAAAACGTAGATGATATTTCACATAAATTGATTTTATATTTATATTGAAACAGTAAAACAGAATGAATAAAATACGTACCAAGCCTCTTGATTGCCTTCTTCATCGGTTCGTTGTGGAATTTTTTATGTACATTGCTAGCAATGTGTCTAATGCAGAACCGATGATGTGCATTTGGGTATCTCCATGTATCAGGATCTGCATTGATTGCCTCATTAATTGCTCGATGATGATCAGATATCAAACAAACTCCCTGAATGTTGGTGAAATGGTTGCTGATACATGCCAGAAACCAACTCCATGATTCATAGTTTTCTTTCTCTACAATGGCAAAGGCAAGTGGAAGAGGTGAACGGTTTCCATCTTGGGTTGCCGCAATCAACAATACGCCCTTGTATTTTCCATATAGAAATGTTCCATCAATCTGAATAAATTGTTTGCAAAAATGAAATGCAGAGATACAAGGAAGGAATGCCCAGAACAACCGATGAAATTGAACACGAGATGGATCAAGTCGATTATCAGGAGACACATGTTCGTTTGTATCCAGATGGAAGACAACTTGGTTATGATGCCTCAGTATGGCTAGCAATTGCGGCAATACTCGATATGAGTCATCCCAATCACCATATACCTTCACAATTGCCTTCTGTTTCGCCATCCATGCCTTATTATAGGAAATCTTATAACCGAATGTCTGTAGAATCCTCTCTTGCACAAGGGATATTGGAACATCTTGGCATGTCCTAATCTTCTCAACAACAATAGATGACACAAATTCTGTATCCAATGAAGTATGATCTTGTGTGAGACTTGGCTGAACGCAACTATGAGCCGCCTCAATCCTTGAGATTCTCCAACCTCCAAATGTAATGTCTGTAATAGCCCTTAAGCGAAATCTACAATCATCCCCATACTTCACGCACCGTATAACATATTTACTACGGCATGATTCGTGAACTACATAGTTGAAGTTTCTCTCAATATGAAATCTCTTTAACGTTCTTTTTAAGGCATCTTTACTGGGAAAATTCCTTCCAATATATAAGGTTTTGTCCACCTCACTAAACCTATCTGGTACAACTCCAGGGAACTCAGTTGCCGGTGTGAGAACAGTATTATCGAATTCAGGCACGCGTGTCATTGCTTCTGACCAAGATGAAAATAATGGTGGATGATTTATTGACCGAGGTTGATGTACAACAACTGCATTTCTCAAAACCTCCTCTCTATCTTTTGTTGGTCCCTCCTCATCAGCACTGTTGTCGCCATCTGATCCATCATTACGAAACTCCTCATCAGAAGTCGGATTGACATGTATATCCGGAAGATCATCTAGGTTTTCCTCTTCTGCTGCATCATTTGGAATAGGCTCAATGTCATGGGGTAGACTGTCTTCAACCACTCTTGTATTTATACGTCTTTGTACAAGTGGATGTTGTTGTTGTACAGTAGCAACAACAACGTATAACTCCATCATGGTACCATCTAACCGTTGAGAAAATAAATTAATTTCTTGGACCCACTGCGCATCAGCAACCAATGGACAAGCTATATGCCACATTGTTGTTGGAAATTGCAAATGTCTATAGCTCATAGACATTATCTCTTGATCGGGTCCCAGATTTAAGGAAACATGAATTCTCTCTTGAAGGTCACTTATGGTAACACAATCCACTGTACTAACCACCGTAATTGGTTGTGTACTGTAAGAAGATCCTTGCTCAGTTTGAATAATCTCCCCATAACAGTACACACAGGCATACATGGCTCTCTACGTCAGAAATGTGTTCTTTCATCAAAATTATGATAGTGTAACAAAATATTAACAATTATGTTTGACGATATGATGTTTATTATAATGTAATTTTATTGCGCCTTTCTATACCATAAACTATGCTACTGATGTTTGACCATATGATATTTATTAGAATGTAATTTTAGAGCGCCTTTTTATTTAGTTTGTTTTTTCTTCTTCATTTCACTTTATATGTTCATTAGTATCGTTAGCTAATCATTATATGAATTCATGTTTTAATCCTATGTTATTTATTAATTATTCTAAAATTAACTAATAATAACTAATCTTTAATTATTCTATTATTCTATAATTAACTAATAATAACATTAATTTGTTAATTCTTATGTCCTTATTTGATTCTATAACATTATACTTATCATTTATCATTGATAAATATACTGATCATTAGTATCGTTAGCTAATCATTATATGAATTCATGTTTTAATCCTATGTTATTTATTAATTATTCTAAAATTAACTAATAACAACTAATCATTAATTATTCTATTATTTTATAATTAACTAATAATAACTTTAATTCGTAAATTCTTATGTCCTTATTTCATTCTATAAAATTATATTTATCATTTATCATTGATAAATATACTGATTTGCTTTTTCTTCTCTTAGAAATTTTAGTAGTTTATAAAGAAAATATGAATCATCTTAAGCATATTCCCCGGGAGTGTCAAACCAGGATGCAGCAAGGCCCGTTATCGTGCACCAGTTCCCGTTCGAGTCTAGCTCGAAGCGGTGTTTTCGGGTTTTACCCCTATGTACATCTGTGCCAGAGCCACATCCACTTGTTTGTATCCAGACATGAATTTAATTGCGTAGATAACCACATAATCTTTAAGCTACCAAAATTTCTAAATACTTAATCTTAAGTTAATCTATACTTAATCTATACTACCTAACAGTAATTATTTAAAACTATATATAACTAATTACAAAAACTAAATAACGAAATATTTAGAACTACCTAAACTGCTTAACAAATGAAAGATTTAAAACTAAACAAAATTAAATTAATTAAATAAAAACATTAAATTAAATAAAGAAACATGCCTCTAAATGAAGCTTCGTAAAAGCTCGCACAGCAAAAAAAAATTTAGAGAGAGAGAGAAAATCGGAGAGATAAGTTGCAATGAACAAGTGAGGAGGGGGGGGGGTGGCCGCCATTTTATAAGGACTTCAGGCAAAGGCGGCATCGCGGAAGCCGCCTTTCGCCTCTACGTATGGCCAAAGGCGGCTTCCGCGATGCCGCCTTTCGCCTTACCCTGAGGCGAAAGGCGGCCTCCTCCCGGCCGCCTTTTCCATGTCATCGATCCGGGCCAAAGGCGGCGCGGGGGAGAAAAGGCGGCATCACAGATGCCGCCTTTGTGCGCTAAAACAAAGGCGGCATCGCAGATGCCGCCTTTGTAGTGTATTTATAAAAAAAAATTTGACCTAGGCCGTTTTTCAGAATTTTTTTTTTAGAAAAACGTAAAAAAAAAATCCTGATTTTCAACTTATTTTATTTTTTAAATCTTGAATGGTGGTTTGTGGCCCAAGGCAGTTTTGTGGTGAGATAGAGGTGACTTCATGGTAGTACAGTGCTATGTTTTAAATTTCCTTTTGAATTTTGAATTTTATTGGAGTTTTGTGGCGCGGCAGCTGATGTTTCGGATTTTGAAATTTGTATTTTGGATTTTGTTGAGGTATTATGTTTGACATGTTCCCACTAACCCAAAATGTGGTTTATTAGAAAATGAAAAAATATATATGGAGAATTAATGGACTACAGGGGTTTTGGAATAATAAACTACTATGATTTTAATAAATAGGTATATAAAATGCTGGTTTTATAAAATTACATTTCATGTTAGTTTAAATAATATAGAGCACTTAGTTTAGGTATTCCAAATTTTTTTCTATTGCAATTACATTACTATTTTAATATAAATTCTATCAGCTATTTTTTTATTCAATTAATAAGTTTCTATATTTTATTTTTATTATTCCAAATTTATGATTAGTTTAACAAAATGAAGTCATTCCCAAATAATGTAACTTTCTTCTTCTGTTTATTTCATCATAAAAGAGTGATTTTTTTAGTATTCGAAAAAACAATAATTAATCCCAATATAGTAGTATTTTAGTCATGTATTCTTAAGAAACAAAATATAAATTTAATTAGTGAAAAATCTTATGACGCTTATTTCCATTCCATATAAATATATTTTATATTTCTTGAATAGTCTCAATGTTTATATGATAGAGTCTCTTCCAATATTTTAGTTTCCTATTATTTGAGAAATTATTGGTATTTTTCTTCACTAGTAGATATTAACCCAATTAAAAATCATTTTTAATTTCAATTATTATTCTTAAATCTATTCTTTTTCATACCAAACCTCTTCTTTTTACGAATTTAAAAATTCTTAATTGAAAAAATTATAGGTATAGCACCTAAATATCACATTATTTTATTTTTTAATCCTTCAAACTAAACATTAAAGTTATTATTTATGGTTACCACTTCTTCATCATTAGATTTAATACATTTTCCATGATCATTAATAGATAAATTAGGTTTACCAATTACCTTATATTATTCTTCAATTTTATTATTGAATCAGATACTAATCTGGGATTTTTATTGTTATCAAATTACTCTCTAATATCATATTATATTGAAATAATTTTAGCATTTAGATTTTTATCATATATGGTGGAATAGGTCAATATTCCATCAATAATTTTTTTCTTCCTCTACATTCTCAAATCCTATAGTGTACATTTGAGCACAATGTTGAGGCCAAAATACCCATTCAGTTTCACTTCATCTTTTATTTTTTATAAACATTAACATATTCCATCATTAGGAATATACTATCATTTATGAACTATTTCTATCATTTTTTCTTGAAGGGATAAATTAAAATAATTTTATTTTATCATATAACTCCTTTGAAACCAATCCGCCAATTTTATATAAGAAATATTATGCGATTTTCATTATAAACAATAGATAAAATACTTTCTATTGTTTTTTTGCTAACATTAAATCATTCCTTTATGTTTTTCGTCATTATAATGATCTTACACAACAAAATTCATGTTTTTAGGGGTTTCAAAGCGAATATATAGTAATTTTCATATTGTATATTTGCTAAAACTTTTCATTCGTTCCAAGTAATGTTCATTAATTAATACTCTCCAAAAATAAATTTAAAAAATTTTCTTTATCTCATGATCATTTATAAAAAATTTATATACCCAAACATACCCTTCATAAGAAAATACATGGACTCATACAATTTCCCATGCCAATGAATTATGATTTGGAATGATTTTACCAAATTCCAAACACTATTTTTTCCATGGGATTGAAATGTTTTCAGTGGTTATATTATATTAATAAAATTATATACTCAAATAGAGACCCAGATAATTTCAATGGAGCCCCTAACTCAAATATATCCTTGTGAAATAATCAATGAAATTATAGTAATACATAGTAGACTTTTATTCCAGTGAATAATAATTCATATCTCCCAGAATTAATTATATTATAATATATCATAGGATATGACTCTATTATTATGTTTTTTCAAAAAAAAATCTCTCTCTCTATATATATATCATATTTCAATTTTTATCAATAAAATTCTATATTTGATAGTTTTTCTATTGTTTTCAACATTATTTTTTTTAATTGAGTATTATTTTATGAATTCATTTGTTACTATTATTTGACTAAAAAATATTATTTATATCCTTTTAAATACCCGTGACCATGGGTTAAATTTTGGTAAAACCCAAAATAATTTTGAATTATAGTATTTCATAAGTTTTTTAATTCATTCATTTTTCATTAAATTTGATTAGATTCATGAAAGCATAGTTAAAATTATCACTAGACCAATGGTTGATTTTTCTTGGTTATTAATTGAGTACTAGACTAGAGACTCATTCATTATATTAAATATTATAAAAAATAAAGAAATAAAATGATTTTAATTATTATGAATAAAAAATAGCTAAAATTGGAAATCACATTGAATTTTAATTATAAAATAGAATATTACCTCTTATAGCACTATATTCAGATTGGTATCTTATTTGTTTACTATTTCCACCTACTTTTATATATATCCTAAAGAATTAGTAAAATTCATGGCCCCAAGGACTACCGTTTTTCGTTCTTTATTAATACCTACTTATATTTTTTAAATAGGACATTGGATTATGTAAAAAAATAAATATCAAACTAGTTAGTGAAATTGATAGATTTTCATTATTTTGGTATTAATTTTAGGATAAATGTAATAGACATGTAACTCACAATGAACCTTTTAATTTAGGTATTTTTTTCTTTTTTTCTTTTTTATTTTGATAGTAAGAAAAAATTAGATTACACTTATCTTTAAGAATCATTTATGATCAATATTGTTAATTTCATATTTGGGATAAGATGTATGTAATTTTAGAAACCTATATCATTAGTGATCAGTTCAATAATTAATATTCATAAAATGAGAAATATTGGAATGATTTTCACAATTCCCTAATATTAATCCCTTTTAATCCCCGATTTTTTTTATAATTATGATGTTCAAAAAATATTTTTATAACAATTTTTCGAGGAAAAAGGGTGGAATTATTATAATGAAATTAACTCATTTCCACAACCAACACAAACAAAACCATTAAAAAATTTAAGAAATAATTTTAATAAAATTGTTTATCTCTGATATAGATATTTATAGAAAATTAGTTTGAACAATTTAACCAGGTAGAATTATTTCTTATTTTAGAAGGTTAATTATCTAAGGTATTATTAAAAATGGTATTACCATATTAGGATTTACTAGAAGTGGTACACGAGTGTTTGGAAAATGGATATATATTTATACCCTATTAATTTGAAGAGATATATAAATATTTTTTAAAATTATCATAATATTAATATGGGCTTATATAAAAGTGTTCATTTTAAAAATAATGGTGAGGAATCCATAAATAATTAAAACTAATCACTTTATGGTTTTTCATCTAAGGAACCATGGAATGGTTTCAAACCAACTCTTCATATATTTAATTATTTCAATAAAAATTACATATGTTCTGAAATTAAAATTGTAAATAAAACATGTTATAACTATACTAGATTTGAACATCATTTTATTTTTGATAACTCATCAGATATTTCACATTCTATTGATATAATTATTGTGAAATTTTAGGTTTTTGGTTTTGAGGGGTATGAAAAACCTGAGGAGGATCTATAAAACATGTACGAACTTCCAAAGAATAAATAATGATTCAAATTATATCATCATTTGGAGTTGGATTACAAGTAGACCATTAAAGAAAAACATTTCTTAATTTGGAAATTTTATCCATGAAGTACAAGTATTTTATTACTTAAAAAAACACTACTAAATATGATTTTTTTAATATAGTATGGAAATATAAAAAGTTTTCTATTTATATGAAGAGAAAAAAACATCCAACAAGTGATTATTTATATGTTATTATATACATGTTTACGTTAATAACAAAAAAAATTACTTGTTGAAATCCAATATAATAAATAATAAATGAGTTTTATTTTTTATCTCATCTCATTTGTTTATATTTTTATGTAACCAAATAGAATTCACACTATAATAACTAACATTTTATCCCTAAGATCATGTATTCTCACTGAACTAGTGTATCTTATACACAGTCAGTACATATAATATAGATATTCATATTTTTTTAATACCAATAAAGTATATTCTTATGTTTTTATGCATTTTTTATGATTTTTCAAGAAATATATTATAATATATGAGACACTTGAGGATTTATATTTTTTTACATTGAAAAATATTAGAATAAACTATAGGGGGATCATAGTTCTCTTTATACATTGTGTTATTTATATTTCATTTTAATTGAATATAATCATATATCAGCTATTTTAACAGAATATATGCTAGAAAAGTTGTTATGAAAAACAATGATTTTTTTAAGAGATTCTTGATTGAGAAATTTTTTAAAATACTTTTCATTCAAAATATTAACTGAAACCCCGCCATTGTACTCTACTTATTAGGTAAAATATTTCATTTTATTAAATAATATACTTTTAAAACATTGGAATAATTTTAAAAAAATACATTATTTTCTAATTCATTGATGATTTATTTCAAATGTATGAACATTAATATAGTTGTATTCATGATATATAGGTGAAAAAAGTCAGTTCAACCTTGGAAAATGGATTAATATCTTAGGTTATGAATGTTCAATCATATCATATTCAATGATTTAAATATTTCATAACCTAGAACACACCATTTTGCAAAAAGAATAAACATATATTGGGAATAATAAATTCTCTTGTTACTTCCCACATCATAAAAAATTGGGAAACAAATCCTTATCATTTACTATGATCCCATAAACATATATGACACACATTTATCAACGAATATGAGATATTTTAGGGGGACTATGAAGTTGTAACATATTAATAATCCATATAATAGATGTTGAAAAATAACCAGGCATGATATACCAATATCCCCATGTGTCAATGAAACATTGTTTTTATATGTAATTTATATTTCCTCAATAGTATAATTGCATTCTTAAATACCCAATAGTCACTATGATATGATTAAATGATACAATAAACAATTGTAAAATCAAATATCACTATCTTTAATATCAACATTTTATATCCTATGACCCAAACATAGGTAAGGATATTAGATTACCACAATAAAAATCACAAACCAAAACTGACAGCATTTATGAGATCCATGTATCAGTAATTATAATAAACTTATTGAACTTCTAATTGAAATATCTCTAATTATGATAAACTTATATCTTAATCCATCAAAACATATATTATAATATTTCATAACTATCATGAAATAATTATAATTCAAAATTAATTGTTCTAATCTATTAAATAAGAATAGTTATTTAAGGTTCAATCCAATGAATGAATAATGGGAGCTTATAGTCATTGATAAATAGGATTTGGAACATATCCCATGTACAAAATCAGAATAGAAAATAATAATTTTTATACTCACATTCCTAAAAATTATTGTAAATTAATTATATAAAGTCAAAAAATTCTAAATATAGGAGGAAGGAAATCATCTATACTGCATGTGAATCCATGATTTTTTAATTTTTAGTAAGAAACAAAGTTTGAATTAAACTTTATCCATGATGAAATAATAATTACATACTACATAACACATGGAAATACATCTAGGAAGAGGAATTATATATCTATAGAATTTGAAGAGGGATGAGAAAAGGTAGAATTGATGGAGAGGGGAATATATTAGTAGGGGTAGAGAAAAGAGGAATCCAATATGGCTCTGATAACATTGGAGGAGATAAAGAGAAATATAAATATATGGAGTAAATAGACATCTAGAATTAGTATATGGAGCAGCATGAAAGGCGTATCCATGAGGTGTAACATATTATAATGTGGTTTTTTGGTTATATTCTTCTCAATGTTCATAGTTCTATAAATATTATTACATGTGTAGATTTAGTTTACATTATATTAGTATTATATTGGGTAAATTGTTTTTAAATGTGTTGTCTTATGTTTTAACTTCAGATTTAATGGGTCTAAAAATCTATACATAACAATTAATTCTTTCCCACATACCAGGGGGTTAAATAATCACATTGGAGAGGGTAATGCAGTGAAATTAAAATCCCCCTAGGAACTATGGATAAGAAATTGGAATATTGGGAAAAGGTATTATGGTTGACAAAACAAACATTTTTATAAAAGAAACCCTATAAAATGAGACCAATCTCTTTGGATAGTGGAAAAAAATAAAATAAATGAGAATGAGATGCTAATGATATTATGTGAGGAATGAAATGAAACTTATTAAGGTCAAATGGTTTCCTTTAGATGATATATACATTACATGAGAGATAATTTTTATGTAACGATTAATTGTTTCTTATAGAAAAATTAAAAATTTGTTGGTTGGATTTTATATGTTCATTGAACACAACTTCCACTATAAAAAAAACCACACTAGTGTGTGTTAATTCACTAGTAGTTTAATCTATTATAGGACCAATTCAATTGCTTTTTTTATCTATCCCATTATAGATAAAAAATAATATCATCAATGTTTTTGTATTTTCATATAATAATCATCTAATTAAAATTGTATTCCAACCCCTACCCCCTCAGAAAAATGGTCCAGTAATCAACTATTTCTATGATGAAATGATCTATGTAAACTTTTTGGGAATCATCAAGAACATTTCATTTCATTTATTATGGAAGTTTCTTATTCTGAGTTCTATTTTATGTTAAAAAATACTTGAAAAAATAAATTAATAAATCATAATTTTTTTTTAAAAAAAGTTTATAGATAATATAATATTTTTGTTTCATATTAAAAAATTTAAACTTTTTTTGTGTTCTTCATTATAGGTTTCTAAAAATACTAGATGGATTAAGATCTCTATATAATAGATTTCTTTAGTCAATTAAAAAACAAGGATTTATCAATCTATCCCATGTTCTTGTTCATTGTCCTATTATGGATATGAATTGCTATTTTAATCCCCCTTAACTTTTTTAATAAATGGTAACATTTAATCATGTACTGATTAAATTCTATTTATTCTTTTTGGAATAGATTTATTTTTTTTCTTTGGTTTTTTTGTATTTTAAAAATAAAATAATATATATATATATATATATGTTAAGATTTAAGGAATCCTTTTTCGGAAAAAATGAATGGTTATTATTGAGGAGAAAGATAATTTTGATGTTCTCAATATTTAGGATTCTTTGAATTTTTTTTAAATCTATTTTAATAACAATTAATTTTTTTATAAAACTAAATATAGTTCCCCATTTAATGAATAAATTTTTTTAAAAAATTATTATTTTTTAGAGGAATTTTAATGTAATTTAAAATATTATTTCATATATCCAATATCATGAGAGTATTAGGATATATAGGATCTATAAATTTCCTAAATTATTATTCAAAACTATAGGAGTCAATTAAATAAAATATTATTAAGTCCATTGTTAATTTTAAAGCCTCTATAAAATCTATCATGACCAACTTTACATTTATATGCCTTTAAGGCATATAGACCATGATCTACCAGCATGTTAGTCCATATTATAGGCTATTGAATATTATCATAAAAATATCTTAGTTACATTAATGTTATATATTTTCATCTATGTGAGGATAAGGGAATATATTCTAAGAATTAATTATAAGAATTTAATTGTAAATAGAAAAAATATGTGGAGATTTCTGATTAGTTATAGATAATTAGGTAACAAGTCAACATTCACTGTATATCAAACTACATTTTTAATATTAAAATAAATTATATGATATTACATTTTCTGTGCATAATAAATAATATAAAAATCTTCATGAAAATAATGATAAAGGGATGATTATATAATTTATATTATTTATAATACATGTACCCCAAAAAAGAAAAAAAGAAATAGAGGAGTATGTGATACATTTAAAAATTCATTATTGGGTTATCTCTAATGTGTTTGAAATAAATATCATTTAAGGAAATTAGATATTAAACCTCATTATTTTACAACTGAAATATTTTTTTCATTACCTACAAACCTAGAATCCTAGAACAACCCTTTTTATGTACACATATATTGTTAATCATGACTTAAGTGGTAGGGAACATGGAATCCTAGACACCTTTTGGTTGAATAAATTCAATCATGGAAACTAAAAATATCCAAATAAAATTATCCTAACTTATAGAGGGAAAAATTAACAATGTATGACAATTAAATGGTTTTCATGAGAAAGAATAAGTGGCTTAAAACATGAGATATGGGACATGAAACATGGATCATGAATCATTGAAGAGGCACACTACACTACAATAATGAAGGAATTAGTTAGTTCACCTTATTTGGATCAAGTAGTAATGTTTTTAGTGTAACATATATGTTAAATTCATTGAGAATTACATATTTTTGCCATAAATAATGTGTGGGGGTGATTTAGTAAAATTTGAACATATTATTTATATTAATATTTATTGAAAATACAAACATAGTATTTTATTTCATTGGAAAATTATTTCATTTTTGTAGTTAATACAATTTTAGTACTTAGATGGAAAAGCCTACTAATTTTTAATTTTTTTAAATTTTTTACTATTTTATGATTTAATTAAAACGAGAAATATTTAATGAATTTATTTGATGTTGTGTATGAAGAAGAAACTCATGTCAAGCATTGATAATTAAACTATCAACAGGATATAAAATTTTAAAATTATTTTAATATTTGATTCAATGATTACTTATATTGTTACACAAACCTTTAATGAATAAAAAATGATCCCAATGATAGTTACACTACCCACTTCACAACACAAGATAGTAAAAATTCATATTTATTGTCTATGATTACATCATTAAATAAGACACACATATATGAGAGAATATGATAGGCTTAGTTAAATGTGGAATGAAAAGAAAAAAAAAATTGATTTATATACATCAAATAGTATGGTATAATAAATTTTTATTATAAACATGTGTAAATATTAATATGTGACACTATATTTTTTGGATGATGATATAGTTTCCATAAAATAATATCATCACCTATGAAAACCCTTTATCAATATGTTAAAATAAACAAATATATTAAATACAAGTAAATTAAGAGATTTTTTATTTTGAAATCCTAATTTTGTAACCTATGATATAAATACAGGATATAATATCTTAATAGAACATCCTTTTTATTGAATAATGACAAGAAACAACCTAAAATATCCCCATACTAGAGAATAAAACAATAATTCTTCACTAAAAATTCACATATGTCCAATTTAATATATTCCAATATCAATTTTTATGCCTTCTAAATGGGCATATAAAATTCGACTAGGGATGAAATACCTGAATATGGATACTTTTTCTCATAGAGAAATGGATGATGAATCCCTCGAAGATCCCACAGATCTCATGATCCTTCAAAAGAAAAATCATCACATTACCTTTTATAAGTCATGAAAATCACAATGCAGAGATCATAACTTGTAGGAGACCTTGTAGATCCCCATTGACGAGTCACTCTACTCTCACGATGGAATCCATGGAATTCACTAATCACAGACCGACTACTAGATAAGCTCCCCCAGGTCATGTGAAATGCCAATAATAGGATGCCTAACAAATCATCCGAAAATCATTGGAAAACTTTTATAAAAAAATCCCACAAGTTGGAGACTCTTACAGTTTTAAACATCATGTGAATCACTTGATTGTATTGTAAGATACCACAAGACAATTGTGACATGACCACCATATCATGCGAGATACCCTGGGTATGTAACCCTCATCATACAAAAAATGTCAGACTTGCATAGATCATCCTGTTCTACCCTTTGGCTCTAAAAAACAACGAGGATTTTTTTAGGATAATTCATGAAAATCTATATTGTATCCTTTTATTGTTCACACGATGCATCAAAAATGGGGAGAGATATTATCTTTGAAAAAACTCAATCAAACTCTTGACAACCCAATCCCATGTAAAATTAACTTGGATAAAAGGAAACAAACACGAGACCTTCTTGTGGTTGTAAACATCATTAGAGTAACCCTATGAATTTCTAATGGAACCACATAATCTTTGGTAACATGTACATATTGTAGTGAAAGAGCTCACGGATGTGTCACCTTCACCACACAAAGGGGTCCGGACAAGACCATCCAATCCTACACTCAACTTTTGGCTCCAATGAAAAGTAGAAGGGAATTTTATATAAAATGATCATGCCTCGCCGTGGAAATTTTGTATGTCGTGAAAAAGATCACTGTGGTGTAGAATTATTCTCATCGACTAAACAATTTCAATCTCATGAAATCCCTTACCCTTGTAAAATAAACAAATAAAAAGAGGGGAAAACATTGGTTCCATTGGATGATATATTCTTCATGCAATTACCCCTCGACAATGTAAAATGAAATCACAGGAGTCCTTTGTAAAGATGGGCAGTTCTTACGAAGGCCCCCTAGGAAGCCATCTTTGTCTCACGGAAGATCCCCCAAAAGTCACCAAGGTTAATAAAAAAGCCTTTAAAAATTCCTCCAGATCTCATGAAGGCCCTTAGAACTATTGTCTTGATAATGTGAAATCCCCTTGTAATAAACTCGTGACTATGGTAGTCCCCATTAATTGGACATAACCCAAAAAATGTTTTGTTGATGAGATGGTATCCTTGTCAGGGAAAATAAGGTGACGCCCCCATCAGAATCCACTACAATTGGATTTCATGAAACACATGACATTAAATACCTCCATTGATTCTAGGCTGGATTCATGAGATACACACCATTAATAGGGAATATAATCAGGGAGAAAATTCCAATAAATCCCCCAACAATGCAATAAAAATATATCTTGACATTCATGGATCCTTAAACTAGTACACCTAGGAATCATTAATGATTTTCATGAGTGTATCATATGGTTTTATGAAAGGATTTCCATTTGGTACTGTTTGGAGAAAACCTAAGAGATCATCAGATGTATATTGGCACTTCTTATGATCATTCATTGATAAAGTGATGGAATTTGGGATTTTTATACGGAGGAAATCACATATAAATGATTAGTCTAGGAATACATAAACGAGATAACACAGGAAAAATAAAATCCATATGAAATAAATGAATTGAAAAAAGACTAAAATTAATGGATATATATGAGAATAAAATGTATGTTGTTTCTCAAACACTTCACATGAACCACCTAGGTCATGAAACGCACCTGAACATTTTTCCCAGATCACGCGACACTCCTTGGGTATACTATTTTGATCATGTAACGTCCCATGGATGTGTCAAGGAATGTCACATGCCCCCTCCACAAGGTATTCCACAAATTTCTTATGAAACCATTCGATCTTGCTAAATAGACCACTCGATGTCCTATAAATAGTATCACAAGTCATATGGTTGAACTAGTTCTTGTCATCATGGTCATGAAATTGCGTCCGGGAAATCCTTATAGAACTCATGAAATCCCCAAGTCAAGATAGCTTGATCTACCAATGTCCACCAGACAAGATATAAATATATTATAACATTGAAAGGACGTGTAATCATTATGTCATGATGAAAACTAAAAAAGTATTCTAGGATATGCATCACCCTCCTGAAATTTCTCATTGATACTCATGGAACCCTCCAAAAATGTCAACCATCATTCCAGAAGACACTTGGGGAAGTCAACCAGATCTTGAAACACCCTCCAAGAAAGATACCTGAGATCATGTGATGGCCTACCAGAATAGAGAACCAGTTATTTTGATGTACACAAAAATGTAAACTGTGGACCTAAAATAGAATTAGGACATTATATATATGTTATGTGATGTCCCAAAGACAATTTAATTGAATAATATGATTCCCTATGGACATGTAAGACTTATATCCATTGACATGTCATATAAAAAAAATCATGCCATGTCAACTAGGAAATCAAAGAATGTTTGGGAGAAAAGTAGTCTTGGTAAATTAGTCGTCCCAGGATATGATAACATTTTCCAATCCTCAACATCTGGTAACCCCCAATTTCTAATACCTAATCAACTAAACTATGATGACTCAGATTCTTTCTATAACCCTAATACATATGTAAGATTCCAATAGACATAGCTAAAATGGGAATTGAATTCATTGCAAGTCCTAGTATTTATTTGAAATTTCAACTATTGATACCCAATCATTCCCTAATACTTATAATTACACCTCATCCATCAGTAGATTTATAAATCAACTAAACTATGATAAAATTGATTCTATTTATAACTAGGATATGTAGGCCGCCTCCCTATGGGCTGAGCTTCATATTAAAACTCTCAAGGGAAGTCATAGTATATAAATCCACATCAAAAATTTAGTGAGACTGACTAAATTATCTCATATGTTTCTCACACTAATCTTTGTTCTCATGGTCTTATGGAGATGTAGTTGTCATATCATTCACATCATGAATCTTCACCATATAGGGAATCCTCAGCGAGTATGACTTGATGAGCGGCATGATATGGCTCCATCCATGTAAGGATATCCATTATAGGGCCAGTCCCACAGGAGTGATCAAACTATGATTACTCTCATTACTTACATAACAATGATACATAGGATGTATCCTTGATACTCAAGCTCAAATACTCAGTTTCTTAGTTAATACACATATGTCATTTCCACATGATGTTAAAGTGCATGGGTCCAAAAAACTACATTGGGATGGATTCTATCTATAAACAGGGATATGTAGGATTCCTCAATGAGTATCAATCCCCTCCTTGAAATATTAAATACCACCCTATGTGGAATCAAATTCTAATGCACATGGATATATGGATTCAATTTATAAGAAGGTACCCATAATGGTAAATGGATGATGAACCTCGGATACATACATAGGGTGAAAATAAAATATCTACCATTATGTATAAATGTTATTTATCCAAAGAAATTGGTTGGGGAGAACCAATTATACCTATGGAATGGAAAGAGGCTTAACATATGGTTCTTTTTTTAGATTAACCGGGTCTGTTTTAGAATTAGTAAGAGATTCACCAATATATCGTACATCTATAATAAAGTCCCAAAATAGGAAAAAATTACCCAAAAGGATTTGATGATATTGACCACCCATCCTCTCAACCGACGTGAAATTCTAAGTGCCAAATCGTCTAAAACCCCTACTAAATGCCTACCATTGGTAGGTAGGTATGTTCCCTTTTTTAGATTTCCAAAACGTTGGGAGTTTATATTAATAAAAATTTTGAATTCACATCTCTTTCTGAAAAACTAAAACATGTAAAACCTACACCCAACTCATTTAACAACAACATATCCTTCAAATGATATAAAGGATTGACTACCCAGTTATTATCAGAATATATTGTTCATGTCTTGAGGGTACCCTAGAATATTTATTGGAATATTTTCCATTATAAATGTTTTTAGAAGATTTGAATCTCTCAAAAAATAGAATGAAACATTGACCGTGATTCAGGTCGTTTTATTTTTGAATCTATGAAAAAATAATTGGTAAATGTGGCATGATTCTATCGAATAAAAGAATGATCAGTTGAAAATTCTTCTAGCGATATTGTTAATATATCCAAAATAAACATTGAAAACCTCAAAAAAACATTATGGACACTCCTTTTTCATCATCAAGCTTATGAAATAACTCCATCGTTTCATTGAAAAGTCCATGCGAGAAAAATTTGCAGATCAAGAAGAAATGGAAATAATGTTACACATGCATATTTGATGGAGAACATATCATGATTATGATGATGCACAGATCGGTAACCTTGTTCCATTTTTTTGTCATGGATGTAGATACTACTCTTGCAAACAATACCCTGGTCAAACTTGTTTTTATCCATTGATCGTTCTGGAATGTCAGCTTCAACTGGACCCCTAGCGTCTTAGAATGACCTCACCCACCTGACATCTTCAGCAATGTGTGGTGAATACTATAGTTCATGGGTACCATCAAATTGGTACAATCCTAACCCTTGAGTTTTCTCATGACTATATTCAGGCATTGAAACCAATGATTCTATACCATCTTAATCAATTTGTTGTAAATCTAGTGGAACTCGTCACAATATCCAATTTCTGTGGGAGATCATCCCATGAGTGTGAAAACCACTACCTTCAGTATCTGATGAAGTTGAACCAGGGTGTCATCTATAGATCCATTCTTTTTTAGGGGCTGACAAGTATTGATCCTATCAACCTCTATAACAGGAACTATCCCATGCCACTAATAACCTTAATTTTACTATTGAGGGTAACACCTAAATCATTGATACTTTTGCTACTCATGCATGAGAAACATGGAAGACACCTTAGGAATGAAGGGATATAGATAATCATGAGTGTGGCAATATCACAACTCCCACAAATGATGAATTTTGGAATATTCTATTTTTAAATAGATAGAATACACATATACCTACTCACATAGAATAAATCTAAGAGAATATTTCTTTTGCAGGCATGGAAGAGACGCTTATCCCTACCCACGTGCATGAATTCCATCAATATATTATTGTTGTATGATTCAGATAGTGGTGGGATAATATTCTCTCCAAAATATAGTATATGATCGTGTATATAGTGGAGATAGAAAATGAGCCATCCTACATTCCTACACATACTTTTCTAAAGAGTAAATACATCTTAACTATTGCTAAAGAACTCCACTAGTATATTCCGAAGCTGGTATAGATGCATTGAAAGGTACATATTCTAATACCTTTTACCAGGGTACTGAAGAATTATGAAATTTATGAACAAGTGGTTTCAAAAGATCTAGAACACATTATTTATCCCATGTAGGATAATTACAAGAATATTATGGTAGTGGAAAAGATGCTAGAGAAGGTTCATAATCTAGTTCCAATCATGTCACACCTGATGAGAACGGAACATGACTCAGCAAAGGGGGACATACCAATCAAAAAAATCCATAGAAATATTCCAAAGGCCTTGGATCGAGATCACATCCACGTACAAGCCAGGTATCACTAGTGATATGGGAACATACATCAAGACATGCTCATATTCCTGTCATAGAAGACTACAGACATACTCTAAAATCAAATGATTAGGATCAAATCCTCATTCTAGTCAAGGATCACTAATTTTGAATGGAAAATTTCTCAATATAAGGTCATATTCATAGTAGTCAATCTACCTATCATGTTCCATTAGATCATATAAGCATGTACCATATCTCTACTTCCCCTGAAAACAACATCATTAATATTTTTATGAGGCTATAAAGGTGGAGGCTCATATCCCTTCACCCATTACGAAGATCCGTAATAATATTCTAAAGACAAATTCTTATACATTTTGGGCCCATAATTCCACTCCAAATGGGGCATACTAGGTGAGATAGGAAAAATCCTTGATACATGATCGTTTTCCTATCTCGAAATACCATAGACATATACCAAGGGTTTTGGATCAGATTCATATCTACATTATGACCATTTCTCACAAAGGGATAGTTTCACATGCCTTGGGGAAGGATCATATTATTGTCAACAATGAATAATATCATTGTCATATTCTTGCATCTTCTTAGTGGTGGGATCATATTTCCAAATCCACAAATCTTTATCAACATGTTCGGGAAACATTCATAAAATGGGCTCATTTCCATGTACAATTATAAAAGGTATGTCAACATATTCTATTCGTGATGTAGAATGACGTGCATATTCCCAATTTTCTCAATGATAGTGTCCTTGAGTCCATTCAAGACACATTATGAACACATTATGTGAATTTAGACTCTTAAAATGAAGCATATGTTGATCATTACAATGATAGTCCTCCTTGTGGTGTTGTGTAGATATATATCATGGTCCCTACTCCGACCATCAACCATTTTAAACGTCACTATAGTGATTTCTCTAATGAACATATATTTTCTCACCTTACTAGGACACCTCCATATATATTGGACTTCAAAACACATATTCCTTTATATAAAATGGTTCTTGAAACATTAGTGTGACCTTTATATTATTCCCCATCAACTACTTTCCTAACTCCACTCTTGTAAATAGGTGAACCCATGCATAATATTATATTGTCAAACCAAATGGAGGCATGCAAGTGTTTTGAAGAGGGTTGATACATTGATATATGGAGATAATTAGTCAGAAATACCCTACCCAAAATGATCTGGCCTCTTCTTACATCTGACTTTGAGATCCTAGATGAGATAGAGAAGGATTTCAATATTTATTTATTTCAAAACATATGGGTAACTCATCAGCAATTGAAGACTATACACCTCCCTTATCCGTGATATGATTGTGAACAGCAAACCATCAAGATACATTATTTCTAGCTATAACTGGATGTTATCTCCATGGTTCGGGATCAAAAAAAATTATGACACAAGTCTAAAACATTCTTAAAACCATTACAACATCACTATTTAAAAGCAAATGTCTTATTCTCTGTCATTAACTAAAAATTCATGAATTGAGTGTTTTTTGGAGTGATAAACATCTCTAAACTCTTGGAATAGCTGGATCCCACATATATTAAATCGAACAAAGTTATAGCCTCTAGTGAAATCAGGGGACCATGTAAAACATTGGCTAGTTGGTCACTAAAATATAATTCCCTCGCATCAATGGTGAAATGAAATCATGAATGGAAGAGGATAAAATTCCACAAATCCTTGAATTGGTACCCTTTAAATAACAAGAATGAATTTCAGAAATGGAAGACTATATTGGGATAAAATCGAAAACTTACCATAGAAACTAGATCCTATCATTTGTTATAATTGTACCCAACTCCTACACGAGTACTGATGTGGATTTATTTTTACATAGTTTTACCACATATTTTTACTTAATTTTTAATGATTTAATTAATTATTCAATCACTTTATACTAAATAATTGTACTTTTGTATCTTTATAGTAAATTTTGTTAATTAATCATTTTTTATAAATATTTATGTATTTTTAATCTTTAGATTAATAATTTTAATCTCACTTAACATTTATAATTTATTTATTTCTTAATTATTCTTGTTTAGTAGTTTTTTCTTGACTTTATAATAAGTTAATATCTATTTTAAACAATTATTTAATCAACATAATTCTATTTAATAATGTTAGACTTTATTTTAATATTTTATATTTTAATTTAGTTACATCAGAATAGGTTAACCATGTTAATTAATATGTTTTTCATCCTGCTAATCATTAAATAAATAATTTGTGCTTTAAATTAAAGCTAGTAGTTCACATTTAATTTTATGTGATCAATTATTTTTTAATTAATTAATCAAGTGTTATATAACATTAAATATTTAATCTTATATATGCAGATAAATTATGAAGTCACTAAATAATTTTTGTAGTCTACCGATGAGGTAGATAAGAACTAGCAGTGACCTATTGGGTCACCGGTGCTCTTCGTTTCTATTTGTTGCTACCATGTAATTAATTATTTAGTAATTTTAATTTAAGTATTTTATAAAGTTAGTTTAACAATTATTCAGTATATAATTTTTGTGTTGTCAATTAATAATTTTAATGTTTAAAGGTTAATTAAAATCTTTTTTTGAATTATGGTGTTTAGATTTCTTGTAATTAATTGTTTTTAATCTTTACATTTAGTTTTCTAAAGTTTTAATTCATGTTCTATTTAATTTTTAAAGGTCCCCGTTAGTTTTTCTTAATGTAACAGTGATCCTTGACCCGCAGTTTCCCTTTGTATCGGTAACCTTAGTTTATTATGTAATGGTGAGCTTATTATTTTATTTTCTAATGATAACATGTTCTATTTGATTGTATTGGTGAATCCCTTATTTTTATTTTAAACGGTAACATGTTTTATTTTTCCTTCATTCCGGTTCTACCTTTTGTATTTATTTCTAACAGTGACATGTATCTTCCCTTTCAAACGGTGATATTTCTTTCTAATTCATGTAACAGTGACCGCATATCACCCAGCCTCTATTTTTTTAACGGTGAGTCTTTCTTCACCGTTTCTCATAACTCACCATTAGAATTCATTTTTTCTCCACCTCACCGTTATCCAATTTCCCTCTACCTCACCGTTAGACTTTCTTCCGCTGCTCCTCACCCTCTTAACTGTAGCCTCTTATTTTATATTATCAATGAGATTCTTTTTTTAAACTATCAGTGTCATATCCTCTTGAAGCCATTGGTGAACTTCATTACTGCTCCTCATTTCCTTCCTACTCACTGATAGATTATATTTTCATCTCACCGTTTTCACCCACCTATCCAAACACCCCTGCTTCACACACTGTGCCACTGCCCTGCTGTCACCGTTGTGTTTCCTTCTATGGGTAGCCTCTTCTATTGATTATTGTCACACCGATCCTTCTTCCCCACTACACCACTACTTATTTTTCTTCTAAATAAACAATCAGCAAGATTTTTCACATACCGACATTGCCGCTCCCCTTCTCTTCACCGCAACAGCAAAGATACTCAACTTCACAACTTTCATTCTAAAATCAAAATCCGCAAAACCGAAGTTCTGCCACTGGTCACAAGCTCGTATTGCAACCACTAGGGTTGAAATGTGATAGAGTAGTTGTACGCTGGTGGAAGATGAGGAGTTCACCTACTGTTGAGGCCGAGTTTCTTCTTCTGTGGGAATATAAGGCACCACTGGAGCTGAGGGGAGCTGCTGCGTACTGCTGGAGCTGAGGGAAAACCACAGGCCACTTCACTGGTACAGATGGAGGTCGTGGAGCAGCGCTGGAGCCGAAGGAAGCTGTCGCGCTGGGTTCAAAGGAAGAAGAAGGCCTCCCCTCGTGCGCCAATAATTGGGGGTGGATGAAAATTTTAAAAAATAAATAATAAAATTAAAGTAAAAAAAGAAAAAAAGTTAAAGTTAAAGTTAACATTAATAAATTAAATGAATATAATAGAATTTGAAAAAAAGTTATGAATTAAATCAATTAGGATATTAATAAATAGATAAATTATAAATTCAAATACAAAACTAAATTTATAATAAATGTTAATAATATATTAATATACTATTTATAGTATAAATAAATAATTAATAATAATTATAAATAAACTACAAAATATACTTATCAATTTAAAAATATTTAAAACAAAAGTTTTAATTATATTTATTAAATTAAAATTAACTAATAGATAAATTTATATATACTTAAATTAATCTAACAATTTAATTTCATAAATAGTAATTACAATAATAATAATAATTAAATTAGTAAATAAATATAAAATAATTAATAAAATCTAAATTATTAATTATTAATTACTTCTTTACTTATAACGTTAGATATTAATAACTTAGATAAAAATGCTAAAATTAATAACTTAGTTATTATAATTATTAACTTAATTTAATTAATTTTTTTTAATAAATATATTTTTTACCATAGTAATATTAAGTGAATAATTTTATAAATAGTAATAATGTAAATAATAATTATCAACTAAGATATTTATTAATTAACTTTAGTTATCTTTTTAATAATAATTAATGTATTTGGGTTTTAACTGCATTATTTTGTTTATAACATGTGCAGGCTTATACCAAATTCGGAAACACATCTATGTTCAGGAAATTAACTCAGCGGATGTTAGTTATGAGAGAAAGAACTTGTGCGACGTGCCAGCCGTGAAAAAATGCACATTTTGCGGTGCTTTTGTGAAGGGTTTTCAAAGTCGGTGGAAGATGTTTGGTGAAAAGATGCAGAAGACATCATGATACTTAAAGAAGAGAAAGTAGAAGACAACAGGGATGATGCTCATTCATTCAACGAACACACCATACTCAAGAGCAGATACCCGGGAGCAGCTCTGGAGACGAGCAAGGGACTGAGGAGCCCGAGAGCAGTGTAGTATTTGGGGATTTATTATTCCCTTAAACCTTAAATTTTTTACTCTGTTCTTGGATGTTTTTCACATCTTTAATCTAGATGATAAATGGATGAATTACCTTAGCTCGAGAATTCCATTCTATTAGTTAATTTTTTAGTCTTTTTCATTCTCTCTACATTTTTCCGAATCCTAACCAATTTGCGAGATTGATTAATGATTCTTTGTTTAGTTGCTTCACACCTCAATTGTTTTCTTAATTCATTAATTCAATATCAATTGGCGAGGTAGTTCTTGAAAACTTTTTTGAAACATTAATTTCTCTACATATAGAAATTTACATCGAGTTTATTTCTGAATGATATCATTTTATAACTGTTAAGCAGTTTGACTGATTTTGGAGTCGCTAACTCCTAAAGTCAGTTTTCTGTGTGTTGAGTTTCCTGGCGAGGGAGACTTTTCATCTCTTTTTTGAGGTATGACTCAATAATGTTTAGTGGAGAAGATATCCATTAAACCAATAGATTTGGATTATCAAGTATTACTTTTGATCTTCTCCTTAGACCTTACTGCTTTATTTTAGTATTTTGTTATCTTATATTAGTTTTACTGTAGTTCTTAGTTCACTAGTAAACTAGTAAATGATTTAGTCTCTTTTTAAACATTGTTTACTTTACTGCATTCATTAAACTAAATATAAAAAAATTAAAAAGTAATAATAAAATCAATGTTCACTATCTCCACTACTGACAACAGTGAAGTTACTTTTGAATAAAACCTAGAATTCTCATCTGTCTTCTACGTGGATCGACCCTAAACTCCTATACTAGTGTAGGAGTAATAAATGTAATTATGAGGGCCCTCACGACCTCCGTCTGTCCAAAATTTGGCACTGTTTATGAGGTAGGCACGCACTGAGAGTCAAAGGTTTTAATTAAAAAACATAAAAAATCCTAATAAATCATATAAAAAAATCTACAAATAAATTCAAAAATTGTGAACATTTGATGCTTGTGTTTCCTCTTTAAGTTCAGTTGGAAATTTTTTTGTGTGCATTTAATCTGAAAATTTTATAAAAAAATGGAATTTTTTGAAGGATCAAACTACTACACTGGACCTTACTGTGTTTTTTGTGAAGATTATGGAAATACAGCCTAGCAGTGTGTCTATAACCAGCCACAACATGATTTTTACATTGAAGAAAATGAAAAACATGAGTCTAGTCCTAACACACTAGCTAAAATTGATCTAATTGATTCTAAATTGGATTCTAGGGTGGAACTAATTAACAATTTGTCTAATAAAACCCATGAAATTCAAATTAGATATTCCCAAGAGTAAGATCAAAGAATTAAAAGTTTAGAAAACATTCATTTTTAATTACAACAAAGGGTTAAAGAACAAGAATAATTTAATGAAAATGAAAATAAAAATGTTTATAAATGATTTGAAAATCAAATTGAAGAAGAAAGTGACAGAGAAACTGGAAAAGAAACCATTCTCTTTGAAAAATCAGATTTTGTTAAACTAAATCTGGAAACAACCAACAATCTAATTCAAGAACACAACATTGAAAATCCAATAAATAAATTTAATGCTATTTAGTTGGAAAATTTTGAAGATGAATTGAAACAGAATGAAAATGGATGTCCAGTTCTCTTCATAATTCCTACATTGGAGAAAAATCATTATTTTAGATGTTTAGAGAATGAAGTCACTCAGGTTAAAGAAAAACATGAAACTGAATACTTGAATGTTAAAAACTCTTCACCCAACTTTTCTGAATTTGTGAATAATGAGTCTGAAAAAAATATTGGGAACACTTTGGAAGAGAACCTTATGCTGGAAAATATAGAATCTCAAAACGTTGAACCTGAACTGAAAACTACTCTTCCATGCTTTGAAACTCTAATCCCATCAATTTCTGAAATGAAGTTGGATGATTTAGAGGATGAGGGAATGATGTTTGAAGAAATATTAAATGATGAGCTTTCATCTTCCTTTTCTCAGATTGATTGTTTGATAGAAACTGAATGTATTGAAATTGAAAACAGTGATGTTTTACATGGGGGTAAATGTTGAAACTTCAAAAATATGGAAATTGAATTTATTGAAGCTGAATTAAACATTAATCTCTCTAATTTGAACTTATTGGAACAAACTACAAACTTTATTTTGTAAAGTTAGCTTTTTGAACATGAACCTAAAGTATAGGTTGAACACACACTTTATCTAGGCAGAAATGATTTGATTGAAGCAGTAGATATTCAGTGTGAGTTAACAGATGATGATCTTTTGGAAGATATTTATAACATTGTTAGACGTGAATCAGTTGGTGATATAATAAATTCTCTTCCCTGCCTATCACTTCCATCCACACATTTTAAGGGTTCTAAGCCTTATCATGTTCTTGATAGTAGTCTAGAGGGAAAATTAGGATTGAGTTCCATTGTACTTGATTATTTTCAGCACTCTATTGAATCTCTTCTTGAAAATAATATTCAGTATTCACCCATTTGCACCCTTGAATTTGATCCTGTTAGTGTTGTGGTTAAGAGAGACAGCTCTGAGGTCAATGATAAACCCTTTGAAGCACCTAGATTTATGTTTCCCCTTCATGCGTATTAAAATCTTGAAATATTCGAACTTATTCTAGAAGTGGACAACATTATACCCACTACTGTTAAAGGGTGCTACATAGGGGTTATTTCAGGTTATGAGAGTTTGTTTTAGTTTAATTTAGCCTTGTTTCCCACAAATCTCATCTTTCTGTTAAAAATAATTGGGCCAAACACATGTGGTGGTTATTTTTAAGGAAACCACATCCACATAGTGACTATGGTTAGTTGCTAGGTGAGTCCGGATGGAGACATTAAACCTAGAGCATCATGGAAGGAAACCCATGGTTCTTCTTTTGTTTTCAATAAATAAAATTGTGATTAAATAAAGTCTAACTGAAGACTTTAGAATCAGTGGTTCATGGGAGTCAACCCATGCTCTTTCATTATTTTCATTTTTGTTCTATTTTGTGCTGAATAATGTGAATCTTTGCTGCCAACTGTCTGCTATGTCTCTGAGAGATTTTTGTCTATGGTTTTAATACTCTGTGTTTTTAGGTTTCTGCTTCTTGTTTCAATAAAGGAGTGGAATTCCCATGATCATTTTTGGACAAGAAATTAGTCAGGGAAGTATTCAACTTTTTGCATTTATTTCTGCTCCTGTTTTTGCTAATAAAATTCTACTCACTGAGATATTCTGCATGTATTAGAAAATTCTGATATATGTGTACTGAAAATTCTATTGCATGTCACTAACATGAATTAAAAATTTGCATGTGCTTTTTGCTATGAACTGAAATTCATTGTTTAAAACTCATTCACTGTATGAAATTAAGTGTCTGTGTGTGTGTGTGGGAGGGGGGGTACATGCTTGCTGGTTATTGTGTTTTCCCTTAAAATGGTTTTGTTAAGGAGTGTTAGAATGCATTTTTCTGTTATATTGAACATTATTTTGAAACAAAAATTTCAGATTGCTACACCCTATCCACTCTGCCCACATAAGTTTCATGCCTTGTTTGAACTTTAATGGAAAAATTTTGTCACTAGACTTAAATTTTAATGTGTGTGTCTACAAATGAACCTGCTGATTATTTATTCATTGTGTCAAATAAGATTTTTGAACTTCATTGAGACCCTTTTTACATGTCATAAATCTACTTAACTGAAAATCCATTTTGAAACTTAATTGATTAATTGTTCTTCTCCATATTAAGAAGTCAACTTTGGGGACAAAGTTGGGTTTTAAGTGTGGGGGAGGTGGTCAATTCTTGATTGTGAAAAACTATGCTTAATTTAAAGCCATTCAATTCCCACATCAATTCAAATTTCTTATAAAACATGGTTAAATTTTTTCAAAATTCTTGCACAATTTTAAGTTGTACACTGTACTCAATTGGGTCTTGCCTTATGAAAAGTTCCTTGCCGGTAGTTAAGAACTTCTTAGAGTCTGAAATTGATGATAATGGATGATATCTGAGTGATCTTAAATAGTTATTTGATGGAAATTCGGTTTAGGACCTACTTTTGAAAGTGATATGGGTTACATGTTTGTGGAGCTATGATCATGAACCTTGGAACTGGAAGTTTGATTCTGATTCTAGGGGCCTCTTTCATCTTTTAATTTTTAAAAGTAATTTCTTTAATGAGCCAATGTAAATTATTTCTGATATAAATCTTTTGAAACTAGAGTAATTTGGGCATCTGGGATCCCATGGTGAGTCTCTAAGACCCTAGATGCTGGGTGTGTTTCTATTAACTTTAAGCCCTCTCTTCATCTTGAATAAGTTCTTATGCATAGAGTTTATCGCAATGATACATGGCTTGGGAAAAATAAAATAAAGTGTCTAAGGTCAAAAATGAGCTCATTAAGGTGAGGGGAATGATGAACACCAGATGAAGAAGGGGTCAATTGGTTATTATGTAAATAATATAGGTTTAATCAGAAAGGTGATTCGAAAAAAAAATTAATTATTTTTGGAACCTACGATTCTGTCAAAATACAAAGTTCCTTGGTTAAGGTATTAATTACATTGATATTTTACCTCATGTCACACTTGTAATTAGAACATGAGATTGGATTTAAGTGATTCATTAAGTGGTATCACATATGAGGCATGGATATTCTTTGATGGATGGTCTTATCTTTCTTAATTACTCTTGAGTATTTGTTATAGGAAAGATTCTTATGAGTAATTCATTTCCTCAAGGCCTTCTGTTATGTTTTGTCCTCTGTTTTTGAGTGCTGGACATGTTATAGTGTTATCTTAATCCTAAATACATCTTATTATTTTTCATATAAAATAAAACATGAGATTGTTTGAGGACAAAAAATGCTTAAGTGTGGGGGAATTTGATGTTGCTCTATTTTTACATAGTTTTGCAACATCTTTTTACTTAATTTTTAATGATTTAATTAATTATTCAATCACTTTATACTAAATAATTGTACTTTTTTATCTTTATAGTTAATTTTGTTAATAAATCTTTTTTTATAATTAATTATGTATTTTTAATCTTTAGATTAATAATTTAAATCTTAATTAACTTTTCTAATTTAATTATTTCTTAATTAGTCTTGTTTAGTGGATTCTTCTGGACTTTTTAATAAGTTAATTACTATTTTAAATAATTATTTAATAAACTTAATTCTATTTAATTATGTTAGTCTTTATTTTAATATTTTATCTTTTGATTTAGTTACATCTGAATAGGTTAATAATGTTAATTAATATGTTTATTCATCCTGATAATCATTTAAGTAAATAATTTGTGTTTTAAATTAAAGATATTTGTTCGCTTTTAATTTTATGTGATCAATCAGTTGTTTAATAAATTAATCTAGTGTTATATAACATTAAATATGTAATCATATATATTCTAATAAATTATTAAGTCACTAAATAATCATTTTAATCTACCGGTGAGGTAGAAAAGAACTAGCGGTGACCTATTGGGTCACCGATGCTCTTCATTTTTATTGCTGCTACCCAGTAATTAATTATTTAGTACATTTCATTTAAGTCTTTTATTAATTTAGTTTAAAAATTATTTAGTTTATAATTTTAGTGTTGTCAATTAATAATTTTAATGTTTATATGTTAATTAAATTCGTGTTTTAAATTATGGTGTTTATCTTTCTTGTAATTAATTGTTTTCAATATTTATATTTAGTTTTCTTAAGTTTTAATTTAAGTTCAATTTAATTTTTAAAGGTCACCGTCAGTTTTTCATAATGTAACGGTGATCCCTAACCCGCAGTTTCCCTTTGTATTGGTAACCTTAGTTTATTATGTAATGGTGAGATTATTATTTTATTTCCTAACAGTAACCTATTCTATTTGACTATACCGGTGACACTCTTATTTTTATTTTTAATGGTAACATGTTTTATTTAACCTCTCCGTCAGTTCTCCGTTTAGTTTTTATTTCTAACGGTGACCAGCAGCTTCCCTTTCAAATGATGATATTTCTTTGTAATTCACGTAACAGTGACCGCATATCACCCAGCCTCTATTTTTCTAACGGTCAGTCTTTCCTCACCATTCCTCTTACCTCACAGTTAGACTTCATTTTTTATCCACCTCACCGTTACCCAATTTCCCTCTACCTCACCATTAGGCTTTCTTCCGATGCTCCTCATTGTTAGCCTCTTAACTGTAGCCACTTATTTTATATCAACAATGAGATTCTTTTTTTTACTATCAGTTACCTATCCTATTGCAGCCATCGATGACCTTCATTACTGCTCCTCATTTCCTTCCTCCTCACCGACAGCTCATCTTTTCATCTCACAGTTTTCACCCACCGATCCCAACTCCCCTACTTTACACACTGTGTCACTGCCCTGATGTCACCATTGTGTTTCCTTCTATAGGTAGCATATTCTACTGATTATTGTCACACCGATCCTTCTTCCTCGCTGCACCTCTACTAATTTCTCTTCTAAATAAACGATCAGCACGATTTTTTACATATCAACATTGCCGCTCCCCTGCTCTTCACCACAACAGCAAAGATCCCCAGCTTGACAACTTTCATTTTAAAATCAACATCCACAAAACCAAAGCTTCGCTACTGGTCCGAAGCTGGTACTCCAGCCACTAGGGTTGAACCATGATAGAGTAGTTGTACGCTGATAGAAGATGAGGAGGTCACATTCTATTGAGGCCGAGATTCTTTTTCTATGGGAATATGAGGAGCCACTGGAGCCGAGGGGAGCTGCTGCGTACCACTGGGGACGAGGGAAAACCGTAGGACACTTCACCGGTGCTGATGGAGTCAGCAGAGCAGCGCTGAAGCCAAAGGAAGCTGTTGTGTCGGGTTCAAAGGAAGAATAAGGCCTCTCCCTGTACACCGATAATTACGGGAGGAAGAATATTTTAAAAAATAAATAATAAAAGTAATGTAAAACAAAAAGAAAAAAAGTTAAAGTTAAAGGCAACTTTAATAAATTAAATGAATATAATTGAATTTGAAAAAACAGTTATGAATTAAAACAATTATGATATTAATAAATAGATAAATTATAAATTAAAATAAAAAACTATATTAATAATAAATGTTAATAAAAAATTAATATACTGTTTATAGTATAAATATATAATTAATAATAATTATAAATAAACTAAAAAAATATACATATAAATTTAAAAATAATTAAAACTTATGTTTTAATTATAATTATTAAATTAAAATAAACTAATAGATAAATTTATATATGCTTAAATTAATCTAATAATTTAATTTCTTAAACAGTAATTACAATAATAATAAATAAATTAATAAATAAAATAAAAATAATTAATAAAATCTAAATTATAAAATTTTAATTACTTCTTTACTTATAACGTTAAATTTTAATAACTTAGTTAAAAATGTTAAAATTAATAACTTGGTAATTATATTTATTAACTTAATTTAATTAATAACATATTAATAAACATATGTTTTACCATTGTAATATTAACTGAATAATTTTATAAATATTAATAAAGTAAATAGTAATTATCAACAATGATATTTATTAATTAACAATAGTTAAATTTTTAATAATAATTATTGTCTTTGAGTTTTAACTGCTTTATTTTGTTTATAACATGTGCAGGTTCATACCAAAATCGAAAACACATCTATGTTCACGCAACTATCTCTGTGGAAGTTAGATATAAGGGAAAAAACATGGGTGACGTGCTAGTTGCGAAAAAACGCATGTTTTTTAGTGCTTCTATGAAGGGTTTTCAAAGTCGGTGGAAGATGTTCGGTGACAAGAAGAAGAAGACAATGTGATACTTAAAGCAGAGCAAGCAGCAGACAACAGGGACAATGCTCATTCATTCCACGAACACACCCGACTCAAGAGCAGATACCTGAGTGCATCTCTGGAGACGAGTAGGGGACCGAGGAGCCTGAGAGCTGTGTTGTATTTAGGGAGTTCTTCTTCCCTTAGTCCTTAAATTTTTTTACTCTATTCTTGGATGTTTTTAACATATTTAATCTAGATGATCAAAGGATGAATTTTCTTAGCTCGAGAATTCTATTCTATTAGTTAATCTTTTAGTCTTCTTCATTCACTCAAGATTTTTCAGAATCGTAATAAATTGGTGAGTTTGATTAATGATTCTTTGTTTAGTTGTTTCACACCTCAATTATTTTCTTAATTCTTTAATTCAAGATCAACTAGAGAGATAGTTTTTGAATAATTTTTCGATGCATTATTTTATTTACATCTGGAAATTTACTACGATTTTATTTACGAATGTTATCATTTTATAACTATTAAGAAGTTTGACTGATTTTGGAGTGAAAAACTCCTAAAATCAGTTTTCTGTGTGTTGAGTTTCCTAGAAAGGGAGAATTTTCATCTCTTTCTTGAGGGATGACTCCATAAAGTGTATTGGAGAAGATATCCATTAAACCAGTAGATTTGGATTCTTGAGTATTACTTTTGATCTGCTCCTTCGACCTTGCTTCTTTATTTTAGTATTTTGTTCTCTTATGTTAGTTTTACTGTATTTCTTAGTTCAGCAGTAAACTAGTAAATGATTTATTCTCTTTTTAAACATTGTTTACTTTACTACTTTGTTTAAACTAAATATAAAAAAAATTAAATATTAATAATACAATCAATGTTCACAATCTCTACTGCTGACAACAGTGATGTTACTTTTGAATAATATGTAGAATTCTCATCTGCCTTCTCTGTGGATCGACCCTGCACATCTACACTAGTGTAGGAGTGATAAATGTAATTTTGAGGGTCGTGATGACATCCTGTTTGGAGAAGTACAACTATGCCACATCAAACATGTAACATTAGTAGTTATCATATTAGCCATCCATGAGAGAACCAAGACCCTAGGGTCAGAGGAATATCTACCACCCCTCCACCCCTCAGATCATAAATTCATGGGAGAATAATGGATATGTCAACAACAACTAAAATCAAACTCCATATTATTATTATGGGTGATTTATATATCAATCTACATAACTATGATTATTATCCTCTAAGAGGAACCTAGGTAAATCAATCATAGTTCATGATTAACTCTTTCCCACTAGACAGGGGTCATTTGTATCTCAATGGTCATCCATAGAGTCATCAAATCCCCAACTAGAATCATTGAATCCACATTAATAGGATCAATTGATTCTAATTATGGGTTTGGATAGTCCCTAGCCTATATGGATGGGTTGCTATCATCATAATCACCACATTTAAGGGAATTAGTCTTATCTAGGATGGGAGGAAAATATCAACTATCAAAATCACATCCATCCCTCCCACTACAAGACAAACCCCTACTATTTAGGGATCAGAAGTCATGAACAAAAACACCCTCAAGGTTACCACTCAAATAAAATATAGGAGGAGTTAATGATGAATTAAATCAAACCCTACTAGGGATAGAAGAAGAAATTTCTGAATATGGACATTATTTTGAAGAATGACACGTATATTGATTTTATAGAATCATCATATTGTGTTGAATGTAATTGGGTTACTGAAACACATCTATTAATTTTGACACCATAAATATAATAGATATCATGGATCGTGTGCTAAATTCATGGGGTCACAATACTAAAAACCATCCCCTAAAGGATGGTTATCTGAATTGAACAACATATGTTGCATGAACCTGAAACCAGGGGAGACTTCTAAACCTAAAACCTATGAATATATGTATTCCATATCTATGGTGGAACACAACCAAATATAAAGGGAATGGTGTGGATATATCCCAATCAGATCCAAAATGAATTTAACAACATTATATTGATGAATAGTTTTTACAATATGATAATGAGATACAAACAGTCAAACAACTCAGTGAGGATATTCTGAAGGGAAATATTCCCTCATAGATTCATCTTTATGAATAGAAAAATATTCATCCTCCCAAGGAAGATCTACCTATAAGTCAAAAATATAATCATCATACTAGATCATTATATATGAATCTAGTCTATATAAATTAGAATTCCAAAAATGATCATGAAATATCTTATTATGGAAACATCTTATCCCCCTATAGGGTGATCACTTAGTCTCTACATAGTTCATGAATCAGTGGGAGATGAAATTGGGACCACCTTGTCAAACATCATTCACTCCATATAGAAGGGAGGTATCATAGGTAGTAGTACCATGGGAATTTCTCAATGTCACTTAGTCGTTGGATACTTGAATGGAATCAATTGAAGGGTGATGAAAACCTATTCATCCTGATAAGATTTCACTTCCTAAAATTGTGTATGATACATTGTATCCAATCAATACTAGAAATCCCACCTTATTTGACAACGATGACATAGAAGACCCTATAAATGGATCTCACACTTTGTATCCCAACACAGTTTGGTGACTGAACCTCTATATTGAGCTAAGATGAAAAGGAAGTTTGTTTCATAAAGACACTAGAAGGGAGACACTTAGTTTAATATAACATCCTTCCAATATGATCCATTGGATGATGGAATGACAATGATCATGAATTCTTCTATTAATTCAACTCTACACTGAGGGAAAAAAAATTTCAGCATGATGAAATGGAAGAAACATTAAAATGAGAGGGTTTATGACATCATATCTAGATGGAAATGTTTAACCTATTCACTCTATATCCCTCTATCATAGAATAAAATGCTTGAAATATGTGATAAGAGTCATCAGGAAGTGTTACAGACACATATGATCCTAATTAAGTATCTATGTGGGATCCATGAATTCTCCAAAATGGAATTTTTTTTGTAATATTCCATTAAGTAAACCCGCACCAAATTTTGAATCATTACCTCAACATAAGAAAAAATAATTTACATGAAATAAATTTATGTAGTTTCTCTCAAATTAGTAGGTTTTCCTATCCAACCACCTAGGAAGGTATAAAATTAAAAAGTACCTCCGGTTTAGGGGAAACCACAATAAAATCTTCCTTAGAATAAACCCATAAGATAATATCATCAATTGGGATTTATAGAAAAAATGAATAAATTATACCCCATTTGAAATGAACATGCCCCTAGATATTTCTGGGTAGCCATGGGAAAATCCCTTATCAAGATTCTATAGCCCATTGATCCAGATGTGGTGAACCTCACCGATCATCCCACCTATAACACATTCTATATAAGTTTGGGTCATAACATCAAAAATTTCATTCTCTTAAACTAATTTAACTAAACCATTGTTGATTTTGGATATGTGATGTTAAATAATTCCCCATATTTGGTAACCTTCAAAACCTCAACCTTATGAGAAGAATAATATTCTTGGAAGAACATTCCATCTCGATGTTAATATAATTTCACCAACTAGAAGGCTCGGATGATAGTTGAATGATATCATGTAAACCTAATATCATATCATTTTAGAATCATAATAGTAATGAAACCTTGGGAGGTAAAAAATAATATTTTACTAGAGGTGGACATGACCATGAGATATAGGTCGTTGAAGAAGAGAAATATCCATATTTTACTCCAATAAAAGCTCTCAAACATGAATATTTCTTCCCTGAAATATCCAAAGAATATGAACGACCCTAAAAAATAGAACTCTCATTGAAAAAGAGATCATATATCACTCCTTTAACATGATACACTTAACAGAACCCTTATCCAATGATCACTATGCCTTTGAGTATGAGTTTCCTTAATTTAGCAGGGAAACATGAGGAAATAGAAGTAGGAACCAAGGATACAAGGGAAAGAATAGGTATGGTCAGAAACAATATTTTGGTTACATCCCCACAGAGGGAATATATATCTTAGACTAATTGGAACATGCTCTAAAAATCCCAACAGATTCATGGAAGTGTCCCAAAACCATCTAGAGGATTCCCAAGCCTATTCATCATCTTTTACTACATAGAGGGGGTGTGATTATCTAATTATCACACAAAACTATGAGGGATGACATTACCTCCACCACTAGAATTAGAATCCCGTAAAACATATATTGAGGCACTGATCCCATCCACCTCAAATTCCCAAGTTCCTATGCCACATAATTTGTCAAATTCCCAACATGGGAAGCACCGACCTATAGAAAAAAATTGAACATTCACAAATAGTTTGATATTGTCCACAAAAAACTCTTGATAAAAAATATTCTATATCATATAAATGAAATCTAGAAGTACCATGTTAAATCCCTCCAAATCCAACATGAGTTACATACAGAAGTCAATGTAACTAAGGTGTATCAAGTGGATACCATTAAAAAATAGTGACATGTCACCGTTTATTTCATAGATAATGATTTGATGGATCTAATACATGGTTAAATCAGGTCCCTATATGTTTTGGGTATACTCAATATTGTTGGCATTGGAAGGTACCTAATAGAAAATTATTTCAAGATTAGCGTCAACCTAATTCAGACCGTCTGACATTTGAGGTATAGATATAGGGATTATTCTCACACTAAGATAACCATTATACGGTATGATATGCATGATAAAATACCACTCAGATTGATCAGGGTAAAAACTCATCTTGGGGACCCAACATATAAACCGATTTTGTGGCTATCCACTAAGATAACATAAACATTTTCTTGATTAGATTACCCTTGCTCCATAGTGATGTGGAAGTACTATAAAAATTCCACCAGTTTTTTAAATATCAAATTGATTGAATGGTAGGCATACAAAATGGTTATAGTTACCCCATAGAGACTTGTGAGTCCATATATACTGAAGTGGAGTTCTGAAAAATAGAAGCCAGACAACAATCAGTGGATTATGATATTCACGTTTAATCCCCAATGTCTTGGGGATTGCCCCTAAAAACCACTAGTGTATGCTTAAAAAAGATTAAATGATCTCCATAAATGTATTTTTAAAAATTAACTTGATCCAAGATGTCCAAGTCCCTTATTTCCCTTGGGAAACATTAAAAGGGGATCAACTACATCATCTCATTACAATAACTCTAGTTATAGGGGATGATAATGTCTCTTATTTTAGACTTTCTCACCTCAATTTTCATAGAGATACCCCCATATTTCCATCCACATATGAAAATTAAACCACATAATTAGACATTTATGAATAATATAATGAACATAAGATCTCCCCACCAACATTTTTGGATGGTATCTCTAAAACATTGATGAACATAGACCGTTATATCTGGGAACAGGATAAGACCCATGGAATATTATTACTACAAAAACCCTTCATATCAAAGGGATAGAATTTTACATCAAATTTATAAAGCTACACCAATTTGGTTTTTCATTGAGTTATATTTAAAATCCTAGATGAAATCTAGATGTGGTTACACACCATCTATGCTTACTTGATGACTATCAAGGATTCATAGTGACAGTGAGGAGGATGCACCCCTCTCATAATAATAATGTACATGTAGAGTTGAGAAATTGATCAATGTAAACATTGTTTGAGAAATTTAATTCACAATATGGATCACCAAAATAATTTACATCAAGAAAAATAATTGTCATATTATGGTTTCCCTTTATTTCTGATAACTTAATTGATACTCTCTAAAGGATGTCTGCATCTTTCCCATCACAGATCTATTGACCAATGAAACAACATGATTCCAAGACTGTTTTTTTCATGAATGGTTATTTAGGGTACAATCAGTAAAATATGGCCCATGAAATGTGGAATCCACAAACATTAGAGAACTACATGTTATATTTTTCAATTTGTTCATGACTTTGGGTTAGATAATTATGGCACTTATTTTCACCATTCCATGAATCATATATGTAATCATTTCAAAGGATGATTATAAAAAATTTATGTTGATGATTTTGTGGTAAACACAGAAAATGATTTGATTAATTCACAGATATTCAAACAGTACTCGACAAGATGTAAAAACATCATCAAAAGATTAATCCACTAAAATGGGATTTTGGAGTAATATCAAAAAGGTTCCTTGGAGAAGTGGTGTGCCACCATGGCATAGGGGGTAACGCCGAAAAGGCTAGTGTAATTTTATCAATGTGACTCCCTAGAAATATCAATTATTTTAGTGGGATCCAAGGGTACCTTACATACATTTGATGTTTTATAGAAAACTTGTATGAATAATATAGAACATTCACCAACATAATAAAGAATAGAATCACTCATCAATGTAATAGGGATTTACAATAATCCTTCCAGTGTCTCATGTAGTATCTTCTATACTCACTAGTATGGATTCCACCTATATAATGAAATCCAATCACGTTATTTGTGGCCACAATGTAATTCTCACAAGGTTCCCTCCTCGCATAGAATAATGATGCAGAATCTCAGAACATTTTCTACTACCTCACCCAAACAATGCAATGTAATGATACCTGATACTCTAATGTTAAGAATATCTTAGTCAAACTCATCATGGTTGTTAACAGGCTTATTCATTACCTGAAGCACCATATAGTTCACTTGGTGTCTTGTATTGACCAACCAATGTAGATACTTGGACGTCCGAGGCTGAATAAAAAATTTATCTAATGGGAGGTCATTCAACAACATTAAAAATTCAATCTATTTCATACAATTCAGTTAAATTATTGGCCTCGACTGATTTTGTTGCAGCACATCCCCCTCCAGAAATCACACCAGTAGACACTGATCCTCCATATGATGAGGTTTTCAATACCCATGAAACTATGAGTACGTTGGAGATATGTTTCGGTGGCACCTCCCCATGTCATATAGGTATGAGATTAGAAACTTTTCATCTCAATAAGGTTGGATTAGGTTTTTTAGTTTTCCTCTCCAAGAAATGAAAATTTCCCTAATATTTTTCACATTATAAAGGTGTAATGAATAATGAGGATGAATACCAAGCCTACATTCATTCCTTCTAAATATCAGTATATCTACATGTAGCCTACTTGAACATTATAGTACATCCAAATCTATTGATAAACAAGATAACTAAAGAATATTTCATTTAAAAGGATGAATTGGCCCCTCACTGGAAACATTAGGAGACAGATGGAATATATACCTTTTGATCCCACATCACATCATGTTCCCCGGTCATAAAATTCACATTCCAATGCAAAGGATAATATTTACTTGGTGATAAAAACCCATATTAGGATTATTCATTCTTCTGTATCATGCATTGATGTATGGTATCATCCATAATAATCTGTGATGTACATAAAGTCAATCTGGTCGACAATACCCCATTTCCTAATTAACTGATATCCACACCTAGCTAAAAAGATCCCACAATATGTTATCTCCAAAATGGGAATCTCTCAACGTACCAGGATATAAAATAATATATTTAACAATGAGTAGCGATCTTTACCCTTTTGGATTCACCGATTGGGAAAAATCCCACTATAAGTGATTTTTTAACAGAATCCTCTTCCAATTAATTATCGAATGTGATATTCATGTCATCATAAAAGAATTCCATGTGGCACCATGCAACGATCACCAATATGGGACCAGGATATCCCACAAAATCTAGAGGTTGGGTAACTACTAGAAAACCATGATACCAAAATTTTATGAATACCCTAGGAAATTTCAAGCAATCCAACTCCCTGAAAACATCATATATCAACGCACAAAATTATTTAATCCAACTAAATATTTCGGGCCATTTTATTTATTGGGAATTGATATTTTAAGACTAAATCCCAAATCCCATCAATGTATTTCAAGTACATCATGACTTCTACCAAAATATTCAACAAATTTACTGAGGAAATATCCCTAAAAACAATTTGAAAAAATCATAAAAATCATATATTCATGTATTCATATATTCCCATATCATCACTAGGTTTGGAGTCCCTCACATGATAATGATGAACAATGGGACCAAATTATATTTTTGAGAGTTGAAGAAACTATAACAGAAGTACTACATAAAGTCCCATAACTCATCTCCCTATCATCTAGAAAAAATGGTTGTATATATATATTGGAATTTCATATGAACATATCATGTATAATAGAAATTATTATATATATGCATAAAAATACCATACTAGAAAATCACCTCCATGATTTTCAAAATATCACACCCTACACATTTTGCTAAAAAGGAAACACCATATTCTGTTTTTATGTGGGACTGAGGCAATGTTACCCATATAAGTCTAGCTTCCTTAAGCTCAAATATTCATTTTTGGAATAGTCTCAAATGATGAGAAATCAAAAACGTGGCTTGATGATATGGATTATCTTGATGAGAATAGGATGGAAGAACTTCATAACAATGATGTCCATTAGAATCAAATATAATGAAACATTAATTATAAGGTAAACCTCAGTTCATTACTCTAATAAGAATTTGTGTTGGATTTATGAACTCCAATATTACTACGAATGAAACCTATGAATCTAGAAGACAAATGGGAAGGGACTTATATCATACATAAGGTCTATCACAATAGTGGTTAATCACTAACAACAGTATATGGGGATCATTTTGCGCCACATAACAATGGAATATTAGATATAGAATAAATTGTTCAGCTTTCATCAAGAATCATTCATCTAGGTTTGATGATGAAAAACTAGAGAAATAAATCCTAGTAGAAAAATGAAAAACTGCACTACATCTTTTAACATTACTGAATGACGTAAAACTGCAAAGAAGATGTCCTCACCACATGAAATTTAATTGAACTACATTCACAATATCATTGACAATTCAATGAAAATGGGAAAAGATATGTGCATAAGAAAGTTGAAATACCCATAAACCTGTGTGGTATTCTGATCCCCATTTGTAATTTATTAATCCATGAAAAATGTGTGGATGGATTACTTACATCATAGGATAAGTATTGATTCATTTTACTATCTTCTTGGGCACAAAAATTACATTTCATTCATTCTACACAGGGTTCACATCATCCATAATGCATGAGAATAACCTACATAGAAATCTTCCTTTCTGTATTATGTAAAAATGCATGGATCCTAAACATTTCTATTCTTTCACGATGAGCCACCCATGTCCATGATTCATAGCATTAATTTATAGAATAGATGTCCTTACCATGTGACACTAAACTACATTGGTTTCTTGAACTAAATAAGGAATTATTCACATTTTAATGAGATATGTAGTGATTCCTAGATCCAATATCTTTATTTCTCACTCCATGAATATATCACATTGTTTTGAGAATATTGGTATGGGATATCCCCGCATAACCGAGACATATAAATTCATCAAAGGGTATATATGGTCTTTAATTAAACACCATAAATGTCAAACCATGATACCTCAACACAAGATGTTAAAATGAATGGATAAATCCCTCTCTATATGTAACCAAACTAAATGGTTTTGAATAACTACTTCTGACTTTAATCATGTCATTATATGATTCTTTATAACCCCATGATCTTCAATCATGTGGCCAGTAACAATAAGAAAAGATAAAACTATCCCCTCCCTATGTCTGAGTCATACTAGAAAATATATCTTTCATCATATAATTAAATTTTGATTGATTTTCTTCATCACAGGATACATCGTGACGCGTAGACCACTATTCATGGTCCTAGTCACAAAATTAAATTTTCATATAATGTAGTCTGTATACTTACTACATGATGTTAAACTGCACAATTTACCAAGAACAACATGTGTATACATTATTATCATCACAAGGTACAAAGTGATGATGGGATTTCAAATCCCGATCCTAACTACAACAATAAACATGAATAATTCTACCCACTGTGTAAGGATCACAACTTTTAGGGAGTTTCCTATTAGGGAAATTCGTTTTTCATTATTCTTTTCCTCATAGGATTGGTAGAAACACTCAAATCAATGATTCATGGGTCTATCCATAGTAAAAAAAAATATTCCCCGTCCAACTATATGGGTCAGACCCATGTAGGGAACATCCCACAACTATATAGGGGTTGATTCACACAAGCTATTTTTTCTATGTATCAGCCAGATCTGCATATAGTTTTCTATCTCACCATATACATATAGCTCAATTATTCACCTTGTTTTGGAATTCCGTACTAAATGATGTTAAAGTGAAATAAAAGAACTTTTTCTTTAATGAATTATGTTAAAATGTTAGTAAAATGTCTGAGTCAGAATACAAATAATTTGTATGGTGAATACGTCCTTAATACATTATGTTAACCTATACATAACATCTCCCTTTTTCATCACTTATAAAGGAAACATGATATTTCGACCCCCTAAAACAATAGTACGAGGTGATTCCATCAACTTTTAAACCTCTCAACCCATAAAACATACATCAAGTCTTGAGTACCATGTGTTTCCACCAACCTTCAATTGCAAATTAAAAGGGATACCCTATTTGAAGTTACCTATTATTTGACTATGCATGTATATCTATGGGTATTGAATAAGTTCTTATTTTCATCACCCATTTGATTTAATCTAAATAAGTTATTTCTTATCATTGTAATCCATGAAATCACCATGACATAGCACTATACCCAATTTTTTTCCAATTCATGAAAATATTGTCTCATATCATTAATCATGATATGGGGAACATGATATTTGATTTTAAACATTCTCTTCCCCTAGAGATTAGAATGTTAGGGTGATCTTGAACATGGTAATCCTAATTAGGCTCTTCTATAATATTCCCTTCATATGCGTTCCATGTGATTCGTGATGATAAAAACACTTCACTTTGGTCAATGTTGTATGAACTTAAACAGAAGCCTTTGATGGTGCAAATCGCAAGACCAAAATCTTATAGAGAAAGAGACTCAATACTTTTCAGGTCAAAAACCCAAAAATTGTAGACTAAGAAAAATTCAGTTCTCAACTCAATAAAATATTCATCTCTAGATTTAAGGGAAAAAATTAGGTCATAAATAATTGTCACATAAAGCTTAATAGGCTCCACTTTGTGAACCTAGTATAATCTAAGTCATACTAGATGGACACCCTAGTCAAGGAAAAAAGATAGGGTAATAGTTTGTTGTATCTCATAGTCATGATAACATGTTTACTAGGTAGGGAAAACAAATTATGGGTACTCAAAACCTTCATGAATATTAAATTCTCCACAAATTACACTTCATGATTTTAGCATCATAGATCACTGTAAGTAATTCATGTCCCTTGGAAAAGGATACCTAGCTTCAAGAAAACATTTGTTAGACTATGAACATATTCATATTCCTTCTTCATTTGTTCATATGGTTTTCAAAAATATTAGTCACTCTATAAAATGGCTTTATGATATTTGTGAGCCTTGAAATCACTGCAACAAAGCATATCGCCCAAATTTTTTTTTCCATTTCATATATGATTTTCCCAGACATTCTTCATGACCCTAACACTTTGGATCATTAATTACAATTTACACAACTAGACGGATGAATGTTTTTCAAAATCATCAATTCTATTTCACTATTTTTTTCACCCATTCTTAAAGGAGGAACGTGACACTCTATCCCCCAAACTTTTGATGGAACTTATCCCATGATTCAAAATAATATGGTGTAGGGCTTGAGATTCCTAGTTAAAGAGTTTGGCTACCCAAGGGAACCAAAACCATTCTTGGATACACTTTTATCCCATACCCATCTAAATCTTCTAGATGTTTGAGTCCTCAAAAATCATTCACGGACCGCAAAATAGAATGAAAATCATCTTTTCATTATCAATCTATTGACATATCAGTGATTTGACCTTTCTAATGAAGTATTATCTTCAGTTTTCGAAATAAACTCTGATACATGTGGTCCATAATAACACCATGGAAGAACCCAACACGTAAGGGTGTTGTGGGCCATTCCCACAATGTCATAACTAGTACATATTGATCTACTTGTTCTTTTGAGTTATAAAATAAATTACTCATATTCAAACTATCTTAGTGGACCTAGCATCCGTATTATTTCTCCCTAAACCAAAATCACACTTATAAATATATCATGACCCTTAGAAAAGAGTATATATGCCTCTATTTGACTATTATACTGATGCATAATGGCCTTGAATTACCAACCCGAGGGAACTCCTCTTCATGAAATATAACACTAATCCTTGTGAACCACAACAACATCATGAGAGAACTCAACATCCTAGGTTGTTTTGGGTAATTCCATGCATGTATGTGGTATATCCTAAAAGGATTAACCATGTCATGGAAGTTATATTTTAAACATCACAATGACACAATGGTATGAGAAAAAATCCATAAACACAATGATTGAAGGTCCAAACTAAAATACCCATTACTACAATGATAGAAGGTCTGATATCAATGACCAAAATACTATAGTGATTGAAGGGATGATATAATAGAATATAGAATAGTAATATATAATGTAATATCTCGAAGATCATGAGTTGTAGTTACATAAAATCCAATCTCAACGACTATAAACTAAAACATAATAGTGATTTCATCTAAAAGACTGATACATATCTTATGTGTCTCCCCATATTTCTGTAGAAAAAATAAAGCTATTCTCACAAGTTCCGTTGTAGTTCGAAAAATATATATTGCTCCCCAACTAGAAAATATATCCTACAGAATTTTATTTTTTTGAATCAGGTTGTCTCAAGAAAGTTGTAGTACATACATGACAAAGGTATCTCATGTTGATGGTCACTCATATTAATTTTTAAAGGAAAATCAGTTGTCAATTAAATATTAAGATCAAGGAATTTAGGTATAATTGATGTAATGAGATGGATGGGTATCTTAGAAGATTAAAATATTATCAAGTAAGAAAAATTTGATGCATTTCATGAATACATGAAAACTAGAAAACACCATATAATGTTAGGAAGATCTATTCATTGATAGTGTGAAATGGGAGTAATATTCACATTTTATTCCTTATCAATTTAAATCATAAAAAAGTAATGATGGAATAACATTAATATTTGATCGGTTGAGCTCGAAAAGCTGGAAGGAGTCTGGAGAGAAGCGTCAATTGAACACTAATGTGAGGTTCGCCCCACCTATTTTGTATCTACCCATAGACGTATGGTCTTGATTAAAGTAGTTATCTCCCAAAACCAAAATCACACTTATCTATTCTTTATGGGGAGTCTCACCTTCAAGACCTTGAAACCTGACTCATTAGTTTCTAAATCCTTCCCTGTTAGTATAATTTGTCTCATGATTTTGAATAATGGTAAGATATCAAAGACATCCTCCCTAATGTCATTAAATATGTGAAAAAGGTGTTCCTCTTGGTCATGAATTGTTTCCATAGGAGTCTAAGTAATCATTTATGGAATTTGATACAAGATCATCCAACACCGAGTTTGAGAGTTTTTGGTGGCTGAAATGGTTATGCTAGATGATAGAATAGTTAACTGATATCATAATCAATTCTTAGAAAAAGTTACATATATTCTTAGCTTCACATGTGCATCAACAAATTATTGTATCAATGGGATAGATTCCTCAGTTTCTTCTACCCCAAATATGGAATATTCATTTATGTGATGAGGAAACTTCCTGGAAGGTTCTCAAAAGTCCAAAATCAAAACTTTAATTTCTCTAGATAGAGGGGTCGGTGTGGGAATTGGTTTTTCCAAATGGAAGAACATTCAATTTAGCAGAACTCCTGTGTCGGATTCTACCCAAGAATTTTCATAATACTAAGTAAAATTGGAAGGAATTTCATTAGTTGGAAGAATAATATCACTATTGATGTCTTAAAGAGAAAAAATCATCCAAAACTAGAGGATGATCCTAGTTTGTCATTCTCCCCACACAGTGGTTGGAGAAATAGGGGAGACCCTTTGGGTGCAACCGATCTAATCAGAAACTTAATAAAAAATATATGGATCATAGATGATCATCTTATCTATCATGATGAAAAGAACCCCACCCTGAAGAGAGAACCTATACAATATTTCATCAAGAGAGATGCATCTATTATCAATGATTTTCCACATTAGTGTACGATGTATGGTGAAATAAAATATATTAGATCGATTGAACACATCCGTAACCTCCTCAAGGCCTAATGGCATGGATGAAACCCCAAATATGTTTATTAAACTAAGATGACATAATGATCCAAGGATCCTGGTGGTATTCTGGAATTCATAGCTATGAAAATGATCTACTATCCATCCTAATAAACAATATAATTGATAACTTTTCCCACAATGGATTCTTCCATAATAAATTTGGAGAAAGATTTGGTAAAGGTGTGTGAGAGCCAGTAAAACAAGATTGAGTTAACATCAAACTACTTTCCTTTCTACCATCACCAATGTACTGGCACATATTCCTGGGCATGAGTCCCCAACTAAGAAAAATCGCCCCTTGAGGAACTTGACTATGAATCCATGCAACATTAATCAACGATATATCTATATCTTCCTTCAGTATCCCAATTAGTAATGACCAATGACCTATAAAATACCCCTTCATAACTAACACTATAACGAACATACCTAGAAGGGTACCGAAAGCGTCATATAGTTGTCATTCTAGCTATACATTGATAAAGAAAAATGTTGATCCAATATTTGAATGAAATAAAAAATATCATGATCATGTCCATTCTAAAATTTTCATTCTTGATGTAGAGGATGACCTTCTACAAGACTAAGGTATTCAAATGAGTTATCCTAGATATATATGGTAGGAAATAACTCATCATACATCACCCCATGAGGAGATATCCCACCTAGTTGATTGACATACCATAGTCTAATTCTAACCTCACCATGGGAAAAATAAAACGAGTTATTGATAATCCACCCAAAACATTTAAATTCTCAAAGAAGATAAAATTCTTGATAAGAAAATTAATTATAAATTCAAGACTACTTCATATTGATTCACTTTATATAGTTGATCTTTTCTCATTATGTAACTCTACCTAACCCAGAATGGCCACAAAAATTCATCAAACAAGTTATCACCACTTCAAATATCCCATTTCAAGCAACAAACGCAACCTAGGATGTTCGGTGAATAGAAAAATATTATTGAATATCTTTAAACAATGGGATGTTGATAATATAATTTATGTTCAGGACCAATGGAGTTTTCTAAAACATATAAAACAACCCATGGGACTGAGATGCAAATAGTTGTATGTCCTTATAAATTGTCTTCTGAAATCATCAAAGAATATTTTTAGACTAGTAGGATGGTAGGTTGAATTATATAGAAGGGATGATAATTCCTTACATCTGGACAAACCCATATAGTGGAAGCCAATGTGACCAAGGATAATTCAAGAGCTCGGAAAGAAGAATCCTTTTCATAACCTCATTATAAAACAAAAAAAGATTCCAAGTATAAGTATAATTATTCCAAGAAATCATATACCCCTGGAAAGCTATGACAAAGGATTTATGATATAAACTAGAATCCATTTGCACAAAATAAATAAGCAATAGTTAGATGAGTAAAAAATTATGAAATGGAAGAAAAATTCATCGTATCCTCTTGGTCATCATATGAATCATCAAACAGATTCATGTTCACCTAATTGATTCACGAATCACCAGTATCATGAAGATATTTATGACAATATAAACCCATAGAACATGAAATTATTGCATTCCCCATAAAAACTCACAATTATATAACAATTTCATGATCACATGAGCCGACTATTAGTCAAATAATCATGAGGCTGATCTAGTTGATCTCAAAAAAACATCAATGTAAACCATGCATTGGCCATGGTCATGGTTCAAGCAGTTACTGAAGATAACGTTTTTATTGATTTGAATGTGCATCTGGAAAATGAAAATCTTAGACAACATTAATCATGAAAAATATTGCAAAAAATGGATCCCACTATCAGTTCATGTGGGATGGTCATGTTAAGTGGTAATATATTGATGGAATAGCGCATGAACTCTGAGAATTAGAAATATAGTTAGTGAGTTTCCCTTCATTCGCCTATTTATAGGGAATTCCATGGAATACCAAATGTCTCTTGGGATACCAAGTATCACCCAGGACAGTAATTGGATATTGATACAATGCCTCATTTAGGAATTTTCATCCCTCATAACTGAGCCATTTTCCCCACAGATGTCGCACATGTGAGGGGAATTTCGTGACTCCCTCCATATGAACATCAGAAAATACACAAGGAAGAAATTACTAAATATGGGAATTATTTCTCATTGAAATAAATTAAATTAGATGTAGGAAATGATCCTACATAATGAAAAAACATCCAGAATAAAATTGTTCACCAGACCTTTGGATAATCATGTGAATGATGATGAATATTACATAACCTACATGAGCCTCTGTAGAGCCCCTTTTATGGGTCATTCTTCTATTATGAAGGAATTTTTGGAGCTCATACATCATGCAATGGAATGTATTTAAACTCCCCCAGGGTACACGACTTCTAAACCAGTAGAAACCTAACAAACCAAAAAAAATTCATGTAAATTAAAGAGAAAAATATCAAATAGGCGGGAGCCTCTTTAGGTCACAAACATCACATTTATCACCTAGATTGTTTGTAAGACATTGCAAGATAATGGAGTGATTACTACCTCATCATGCAATATCAAATTATAATTTCACCCTCATCACACAAAATTATTCATACATGCCCATCCAGACTGGTGATCCATCTTTGGTTAAAATGTAAGGAATGTCTTTTTTGGAATAATAGTGATTGTACATCCCTATCACGCTCTTTGATTGGTCATGTGATGCAATGAAAATTGGTATATTTTCATCGAAAACACTCATGAATTCTAGAGAGAACCAATGCCCTTATAAAATAAACAACAAAATAAACAAGGAAACAGTGGTGGGATCAACTTCTGTTCATAATCATCATGCAATGTTCCCCAAGTGATTTGAAGTACATGATAGATACTCTAATGACATGCCTTCTTTAATATATAAGATCTTATAGACATGTAACCCTTATTGCCTGAAGGTATTCATATATGAACATCCAATCCTATTCTCCTATATTGTATCTAAATACATGAAGAAGTGAATTTTTCATAGAATTATCATTCATTGCCACAATATGGTTTTTTGGTCAGATGATGCATCATATTGGTTTATAATGATTGTCTACCACAACAACAATGAAAACCCATGAAATAAATAGAAAATTTAGAATAAACCATGAAATGTAAGGGGAAATGATGGGATCAATTTTAGTCATAATATTAATATGAAACCACATTGAAAAAGTAGCAGGAAATCATTGAATACATTCAACAAATGACCTCATCCCGAGAAGGCCCGCTAACATTTCATATTTCTTATGGAATATACATGACAAGTCACCACAATTCATTCATAATACTTTCAACATGCCTCCAAATCCCATGATGTCCTTTACACATATCTACCTAATAATTTGAATTCCCTATTCCATTCCCACATTATTGTTAAAGACACCATTATTTTTCCATAGTCCACTAAATGAGTTGTTGATGGGACTATCTCACACTCGTTGAAAATCATGTGATGCCCCCGAAATGAACTACAATAGGATCTCATAAAACTAATTACATAAAAGGTCCCCACAAACACTATCCTACAATATCATGATGTACTCCACATAAGGTGGTGTATAATCGGGGGGGGGGGGGGCTAGGCCTTCAATTGTCATACCTGATTATGAAAACAACATCTTTATATATTTGGATCCTTCCACCATCATGCCGATGCATCATAGAGGATTTATTAGAGTAGAATATCTCATGACTAGTATATTTATCCATCAGTTAATTTATATGGAACAACCTAAAAAATCATATGACATGAATAGTATAATCTTGTGATAAATCATAGATCACACGAAGGACATTAGGAAGGTAATTCGATGGACACCCAACATACCTGAGCAGTCACACTAGACATAAATAATAAAATAATGAAAAAATATAAGACATATGAAATAAAAGACTTGATAAATGACTAAAAGGAAGGAATACTTGTGTAAAGAACATATAAGCATATCCACACATGCTTCGCATGTACAACCTTGGTCCACAAAAACTACCTAAACAAGTCACCCAGATCACACAATACTCATTTGGCATACTATTTGGATAATGAGATGTCCCAAGGATGTGTCAGATCAAGTAACATAGCACCCACAATCATGATAACCAAGTCCCTTGAGACCTTATGATGTTATATAGATATTCATCAAAGTCATATGGAAACCCGATTGTTTGTTTGAAAATATTGTGATGGAATAAATACATGCCAAAACGATCTCGTAACATCTTCCAGACAAGCTATCTACATCTCATAACATCCTCTAGACCAGGTACGTAGATCATATGACATTTTATCCAAATGTGAGTTTCCATTCAATATAACACCCAGAAAACTCAACCCAGACATGCATCGCCCCCAGAAAATATACACTGACGCTCATAAAATCCTCTCAAATTGTCATCCAACATTTATGATGAAACCAGGAAATGTAAACTAGATAATATAATCCCCTCCAACAGTTTTAGCCAAGATCTTGTGATGTCAACCTAGATCATCCATCTAGGCCTTGTGATGTCCCCCAAACAAGTCATACTTGATCATGAGATGGACTTTGGACATTCTGTCTTGTTTATGTGATGTACCTCAGACAAGTCAACTAGATCATGATATTTTTTGGGACATGTAATGAAGATATCATATGACATGTCATGAAGACGATCAATGCATGTATGAAAGACAAAAATTCTAGGTCAAGAAGGCTTACCCAGACATGATAACCCCTTTTAAGCCCCCATATTATGGAATCCTTAGAGTGTTTGACCTGATATATTGACCTAAGACAAACTGATTCCTGTAATAACCAGGATTTGAAATATATCTTCCTAAGGATTGAGCTCCAATGTGTATCCACTTTATTGTATGTCCTGCTATTTCATTGATAGTTCAACCATCATGTCACAATCATTATCATGGTATGACCATTCTATATCATCAGAAGACTAAGAAATTAACTAAACTATAATGAATTTGATTCCTACTATAACTAGGATACATATGATAATTCTAAAGGCCTAAGATCCATAATAAACATAAAAGGCCAGTCCTTCTACATAATTTATGTATCCATATGTAGTGGTACTAAATAATTTATATCCCTTGTGTCTCGTATCAAGAATGGTTATCATGAGATTAATGAGTAGCTATGGTCATATCATTCATATCATGAATCTTCCATAGGTATGGAAACTGCAGTTTGTATGCCTTGATGAGTGAAATGATTTGAATCCCCCCATTTATGGATACCAACACTGTGGCTAGTCCCAAGGTTCTGATTTAACTAAGTTAACTCGGATTACTGCCATAACCAGGATAAGTATGATATCTCCTCGAAACTGAAGCTCAAATACCTAGTACCTCAGTCCCCACACATATCTTCTTTCAACAAGACATTAAACTATATAAGTACAATGAACTACATTCACTTTTATTCCTACTATAAATGGTATACAGTGGATGACTCCTAGATGCTCAACCCCATCCTCGAAAAATTAGAGGCCTCATTTTGTGGAACAAATTCTGAAGAACATGTATATAAGTAATCAACATACATGTAGCTACCCCTTAGGGGAAATGGATGCCGAACCTCCGATACATACAGATGGGGTCACAAAAAAATCCAATTCATGTATAAAATAGATATATCCTACAATTTTTTTCTGATAGAAATTAATTCTATATCACGAATGGAAAGAGGATTAATATATGGTTATTTTTTAGGGTAACTGGTCTTATATTAGGATTTTTAAGAAATTCATGAAGATATATTAACTATAAAAGAGATTCATAGAGTAAGAAACATGTCCTCACAAAAATGGTGACATGAGTACCTAGGTTCCTTTAGGATTGACACCCCAAGTGATGGACTATATATAGAAATCATTTATGTACATAGATATGGATGTGGGAACCTTTGGGAGATTCTATTAATAAAAATGATTAATTTACTATTATTTATAACAAAAGAGAAGATGGAAAACCTGGAACCAACTCATATTACAGATGCATATCCATCACAAAATAAAAATGATAGAAAACTCTGTTATCATTAGTCATTCTTGTTCCAATCATAGGGGTTCCCCTTGAATGTAATTGTCATGTTTTCAATAAAAACTATATTATAAAATATAGAGCTAAAATAATATTACAAACCTGTTATATAATCATTCCAAGTAATCCCTGATGATTCTAAAATATTAAATATGGAAAAAATGTTATGGTGGATCCAATAGAGAAATAAAAGGATATCACAGTCATTGAGAAATAGGATGAGCCCCATAGACTACATGCATAATCCCAAGGGGATACATGATTTCCCAAACTCACATTCCTAACCAACCCATATAATGAAATAATGGAAAGACCACATGGAGCTCTATCTAAACGATATGGTATCATCAAAATTCAACTAAAATTAATACTACCAAAATTATAATAATTAAGAAATAATTATCTAAATAAGACACGTCTATATTGAAAGATATAATGATTTCTATATTCCATGTGGAATAACCACATTTTCAATAATTGTTTTTTATTAAAATAGACTATGTGAGAGGAGAATGTATCTTAGATAAGTTTGAGAAACCTCTCCACATCAGTTGTCCAAAAGTTCAATTCAGAGAGGCTAGGAACATAAAATATGAGGTTGTAGGAAGTGGAATCCCTAGAGATGATGAATGGGTGCAATATGAAGATGGATGAGAAAATTTGTTATTCAACGGATATATTTAAATATGATCATGAGAATACTATCACATTTTCTTTTCATATCTTGGTTTTGAGTCCAGATGACTGATTCCCTAAACTATAGCACCACAAGTCCTCAACCCTGCATCCCTGTACTCTAGAAACATCCAAATAGTAGTAGGGGTTTAAAATGGTACTATATGGATAATATTCTACTATATCAAAGTAACAATTTAATTAAAAATAATCATATATAATACAAATACAATACATTAGAGTGTGAATAAAAATAAAAAAGTTAATATAGGAAACAATATTTGGAAATGTTTCTATATAGAGTTGAACAGTCATAACGGCATCCAAGAATGGTCACCCACTAGGAATATCAAAAATAAAAATAAATAAGTGTAAAAATATTAGAATACATTGTGTCTTCATTACTCTTTTCATCCATACATAATCACTAATCATGATAATGAATTTCCTATCCTATTTAGTCATGGAAATATTAGGCCCTGTATAAATGTGAACCTGCAAAACTAAGGGTTTCTCAGTTACCCACATGAAAATGGTGGCATGAGAAGCGTCTGAGTGAAAATTCAGTAGGCCACCACTAGTGTTGTCTTATTAATAACTAGAAACTAAGTGATTTATGGAAATTATATACTCTAAAAAGTTAAATAAAATTTTGAAAAATAAAAAATTAAACATTCAATAATACACTCATTGACCTATACTAGAATGTATCTGAGCACATTTCATTCCTTATTCCATCCCATGTACCATGTACTACACCATTATTGATCCTTCTGTCTAGGACCCTAAATCACCATGCCTACCTTAGAAAATTCAATGATGTATATGATCATTTTGTGATGATGCTTCCACAAAATATAAAAGAATCAGGTCTCTTTATAATAAATATCTAGTATCACATGCCCCCACCGTAGAATTTTATTAGCCATTATTGGCACATACCTCCCCAAATACTGTTTTATTAGGAATTTAATAATCAATCATATTACATAGGCCTACTATATATGTTTATTATAATCTATGTATATATATTTTTTCAATTGTAGTTGTAATAAAAAATAGTTACACAAATCATCTATATTGATTACCTCTCATCTAGGAGGCGAACAAGATAAAACACCAACCTTTGGAGTTTTTCTATTCAAAATTAATGACATACTCATGGTTATTTTCCCAATAAAAAATAAAATACATACTTTATGTGGTTTTTCCAAACATATATAATATAAAACCTCTAAATTTTTTTTCCATTTCATAATGAACCCACATATAGGATGTATACCAAGTCCCCTTATAAAATTATTAATGATTATTGTTTTTTAAAATGCTTAAACCCATACTTATTATCCATACCCATGAAAATCATATCATTGGGTACAAATACCCCTAACATACCCAATAATGTCCCATAAGTCAAGACATTTAAAAGACTCCCACATTGGGTTTTCAGGTTACCACCCATCATGACATTCTATATACGTCCTTCTAGCCCTGTCACAAGAATGGTACCCTTCTTGGGGTTCTTTCATTATCCAATTACTACCTAGGGGAAACCCATTTCTCAAGGTAGCCCACACCCCCATCCCAGTGGAAATAAGAATACACATCTCAGACATATATGGCTTCACATAAGGTCTTCTGATCACTCTCAACACATTTCATGTTCTACCATCACTTTAAGGCAATTATATGTTCCTAAAAAATACAACTACCTAATAATTTACCCATCTAAACTCTTTGAAAGTTAAATATAACCAAGGGTATCACTAAAATGGTCACAAATGTAAAAATGTTTAGGTGATGAAATAAGATAGACCTCAAATTTCTTTTATATCCCTTGGAACTATAGTTGATCCATGGATCCATACTTATCTCCAATTTAAATTATAATTTTATACATTGTATTTAAAATCTAACAATTTAATTATTTAGAAAATATAAATTTCCTTGAGTTACCTAAACTAGCATCCAAATGCACCATAATAGAAGCATATATATTTTTGGAATGTAATAAGAACATCTACATTTTTAGACTCCATTTTCCCATTATTTTCCAAATATTGGCAGCTCTTACATGACCTAACCAAGCATTTACAACATCAAGAATGAATATCTCCAATCAAAACAAACATCAGTCAAATAAAATTGAATTATATTTAAATTTTCAAGAAATATTAAAATAATTCCAAATTTAATTTAACATAAATAATTTGACTGAAAATATGAAAGTCTATTTAATATAATGGAAAACATTATCATTCCAAGAATACGACCATCCACTAGTAGGTGTTCCGTAGTGTACCCCATCCTCAAATAAATGGAAATAAAAAATATATAACTCCAATTCCACTATTAAGTTGAATTAAACTTAAATAAAACCAAGTAAAAATTCATGGAAATTTTGACCAAAAAATTTATGATATTTCACATCCAAACAGCATTACGAGACACCACCATCACAATTATAATAATGGGACCTTCATCCTCAGAAGATTCAAATATAATATGATGAAATCATTATCAAATCTAAATCCTAAGAAAAAATATATAAATATGTAAGAGATCAAGGGTGAAATATGGTAATAAATATTAAATTCAATCACTATTATTTTCGACAATTTCATCGAGCGCACATCCATCTCTCGAATGATGCGGTGATCTGTTGCCCCGCATTCACGCTTTCCAAAAGTGAGCGTCATTCATCTTTTATTCAGGGACATTTTTTCTTTGATTGAAACATGATGATGGGATATTGGTTCCTTGTTTTTTGGATTCCTCTTCAAGGCTCGTTACCTTGTATAGGTCCCCCTCATAGACATATGATGTAGTTTGTGAAAATCTTCCCAGTTCCATGTCTTCATAGAAACTGGTTAATTATGCTGCATCAGTCAAGAAATTCCAAGGGGTCCAGTTAGGGAAGCAACCTTCAGTCAGGGGAGTAGTCCCGTTGGACATTTCTGGCGTGTCTGTACACTGGAACATTGATGCATTTGGGTTTATTCCCCTTATGATGGAGCTTATCGATGGTGCGGAAGCCCGAGGAATCCCATATCACATGTAGGGAATTTAATTTAGTAGGAATTTCTATAAGGATTTCCTCATCATTCATTGTTTAACACATGGTATGCCACAATTTTAATAAATAGCAGAGGCGTTTCATACTGCTCAGAACACTGACGAGAGTGGATCAGATGGGTGAAACCGAAAGAGGGATCAGTAATGTTGGGGCTAATGAGTGGTTAGTTACCTTATTATTGCTAGGAGCAGGGAGAAAGTGGGTGACATGATCTCACCGGGATGTGGTGTCCTGGGTTAGAATGAAGATTGATATGGATCATTGAGAGTGGATAGATAGTCGGATGAATCCTTCGAGAGGGTGATAGTGATGTTGGAAATGAGTCTCGAAGAGACTTCCTACGTATCACCATGGTAGGTAATCTAAGTCCACGTAGTTCATTGGGGTGATGGGGTGCCTATAGAGGCAACCTGTGAGAATGGATGTATGGCTGGGACCCAAAGGAAGTGGAACCTACAGGTTTGGGAATGACCTTCTTGAAACACATATGCTTGAGGGAATGACCACGATGGGACATGAGCGATGGGATTGATCCTCATAGAGGATTATTAAAAATCCCCGAATTACGGACTAAAAGTCCACATAGTTCTGGATGGGTTATATATTTTGGATGTACACATAGGACGATGACCCGACGGTATACTAAGTCTTACGCCTGGTTAGACACCAAGGTTGTTCTGACCCATAGGGGCAGACCGGATATGTGGGTCCAATTAAAGGGGACTTCAATGACTTACTATCGATTGGGGACCACAATGGCTAACCGCTGGTCAGGGACTATAATGGATTACCGTCATTTTGTGACTAAAACGGATTACTGCTCATTGGGGAAGACAACGACTTAAAATCAATTTGGGAAAAATGGATTACCATCGATTGGGAATCACAACGGCTTACAGTTGATTGGGAATCAAAACGGCTTACCATTGATTGTGAATCACAATGACTTACAGTTGATTAGGATTGCACATCAAGGAGGATTCTTTCGTACCCTTTCTAATAGACAAGGATAAAATCCCTTGTAGTTCGAGTGGAGGATACAATTTTACATCATTTGGGATGAAGGTGAAGTAATGTGAATGGGTCAGGGAAAATATGTGTTGTGCTTGAACCTCATGGTGTCTTCCTACTTACATAGCCTATGAGACAATGATTAATGTCAACATAGTTTGGAATGAGGGATTTAGTTTAAGGTCATGCGAGACGAGTGAACAGGCGTGTAATGATCGAGAAAAGTAGGTGTTAGGATTGACCATCAAGGATTATTCTGATGCACCATTCCAAGGATACAATTATCAAAGTCAATGTAGTTCATAATGGTTTGAAGATTTCATGCTAAGGCGTCCAAAGAATTATTCCATGGTCAATGCTTACTCTAACCCCACATGAGTCATGCTCGGTGTGAGAAACAAGAGGCTTCAAAGACCTAACAATCACGTCATGAATGGTGCGTCTGTGGGAAGTAGAATAGGGATTAGACTTGGTTATATTCCCAAAGAGGAAACAAGGGATTATGCATGGTTAATATCCCAAATAGGATATAGTAGCTTAGGAGTGGTTATCATCCCATTGAGATGGAGATTGGGGGTTACTCCAGGATGGGGGCCCAATGAGGACAAAGTATAAAGGGAGAGTGATGGGATAACGATGGTCATGGTGACCAAATATCTTCCAGTATTTAGAATCGAAGAAGATAGGAGTATTTGGGATGCCACCTCTCCCATGAAAGGCTAAGGTCTTACACCAAGATGGTTTCCCTTCCCCATGGATAGAAGTCACTCCAGCAAAGAGGATCACATTCCATATAAGGAAGATCTCACTCCTGTGGGGATGAGGGGGCATGGATAATGTCTAAGATGGGACTCCCTAGGTGTATTGACCATGGTGAGTCCATAGTTAAACATTCTCAGATGAGGATGATGGAGCTTATAAGTTTAACTTCCAGCTGCTCAGAGGAGGTGGGATCACTCCACAACCCTAGGACATACATACCTACAACAATTTTACCCTTGGTGATGGGAAGGCATCGACAATGCCAAGGTGTCAGGTTGTTGTAGAGTGATCCACTTATGGGCTCACGTTATCATGGATACGCAGAGAAGTAATATCCATAACAGAACCTATGAAATGAAGCATGAGGCTAAGAACCACAACATGAAGCACTACCAAAGGGAACTTGAAATCATGTTGTACAATCCTTATAGACTGTACATAAATTGGGTGTGTAATGAAATCATTATTAGAAAGAGGTGATTCACAAATAAAATGGGGTTTGTGAAGAGGATGGGCTTCATGAAGAGGATTGGCTTCACGAAGAGGGTGGCCCTGATGAAGGGAAATTATTATTGAGAGAGGTTGAGATTTGTGAATGCAAGGAGCCTCGCAAATAGGGGGGCTTTGCGAAAGTCCAAGGCTTTGTAAGAGGGGTTTATTTACAATAAGACATTGATTCGTGAATAGGGGTCATTGCAAAGTGCCAAGGAATTGCGAAGAGCTTCCCTTAAGGGAATATTGCATCGCCTTAGCGAATACCTATTTGTTTTGAGAGAATTCCACGAAGGCTCTAAGCTACACATATCTTTAAGCACCCTAAAGGGGACACTTGCTATGTTGAGGATATAGGTCTCTATGAAGGGGATCTCAACCATATGTAGAGGCTTCAATTAACAAAAAGTGGAATGGATTTGTAATGATATGTACATTTGAAAATTGATTTGAGTGGGTATGCGAAAGTCTGTACGATACGTGATCCGAGATGTTGAATGTTCAGAGTGAAAATGGTTTAGAAGAGGGGTGAGCCATCTATTTACAGGAAACCTCAGTCCGGGGAGGGGGCACAGAACTTTCTATGAAGATGAGCAATTCCGTGGAAAGGATTCATTCCTTTGGCTCATTTTGGCCACACAGAGGGGGCTTGACGCTACGTCGAGATTTGTGGACGCGGCCTTCACGAAGTGCGGAATGGAGGGGCCTTGTAATGCCTCGACCCTAGTTACCCAAAGTAGGTGCATTATTACATAACATTGTCAGGATATAATGAATCATGTCCCAAAATACCAATTAGTTTTGTATCCTTGGAAGTATTAGATACATTAATACATTTGACATTAAATCATGAAATAAAAACAAAAACAACATTTTCCCCATTTTAATCACACTTATATCCTTAGCCTATCCTTGTAGGAGAACCATAAAATAGTTCTTCACATCTTGTAAAAAATAAAACATAGAAAGGGGTGAGATTAGATGCTCAGTAAGGATAACAATACAACAGAAACTTTCATAAATAAGAATAAAAATATAAGGCAATTTATTAGAATAAAAAATTAGTTTGAAACATAAACATCAGTATAATATGGAAAAGATATAATCAAATAATTCCATTTACTTATTCACATGGATATTATACTATTCGAATAATCTCATGCAATAGCAATAGCCCCTTTCATAATAATGGAATGCATAATGCCAGACTTCTTAACCACATAGTCAAGGCCATGTCTCAAGACTACAAATAAGATTATGACAAGGACATGGGCCAAGACACTAGTTTGTCTCATTAGACCTTCTGATGCATCAATGAGCTATAGCAGGCTCCTCCCGTCACTTACTAAGTCCAATTCAATCCTCATATGAAAAGGTTTAAACTTAACATAAACATTCGTATTATTAGTAGCATACAAAATGTCAATACTTTATCCATAAACCACGAATGATGTAAAAATAACACATCCATAGTCAAACAAATCACTAAACCTTCAATACAATATTGAAGATTTGTATCATAATAGATCAATATCAAACAATTTTAAAATCCATCAAAGGGTGTTGACATAGGTAAAATCAAAAAATTTTGAAGAGAAATATATCTTTCTATATTGAAGTCATTTAAAAGTCATATAATCATAAAAAAACATTTATTTTGAAAACATTTTTATATGATTGTATGGGAAGCTTCGACGATTTTATAATGGTGAAAAATAGCCGCACCAGCCGTATAAGTTAAAATATCATGAAGTACCCTGTTCGAAAAACGACAGACAGATTTCTTTCAAAACATATAAGGTCAAATAAGGGTATAAATGAATTTAACCCATTGTCTAGTAAATAGTAAAAATTATTTGAAATACATTTTTAGGAAAACATAGATGTGGATGATAAATAGGTCCCAGTATATACTTACGTATTAACAACCTTAGATAAGTAAAGAGATTGTAGAATTTACCCTTACCTTATACTTTTCAATGGTCGAGGGTATGATAACCTCACATATAATAGTTAAATAATTGTTATTAATTTATTCAGGAACTGTATACCTAAATATGATATGATATCTGATCCTCTAATATTTCATGGTAAATAATATTTTAGTTGTATCATCGTTTCAGGTGTTAACTGATATGTTTTCCTTTATATGCTCGGTTATGTAAGCCTTGTTTATTACAAATAGGATGTATTTTATTTATATCCAGAATGATATTAAGTTCTCAGAAATTATTTTAAACTATAAAAAGAAATTTATTCTTGAATGATTACGATGGGAAATGAATCTCGTTGCGTTCATGAAGACGACAATCTGTACGTACGCACGAGCGACAAGATCATTATATTGATGGTGAAATTATATGTAATTGGATGGTATATCATATATAAAAAATAATTAAAATTCAATATTTATTATTTAGATAATTTATACTCATTATTATACCCATCCAAATAATGAAGGGTTTGAATAACAAACTACCCCATGATGTGGAGACGGTAAGTCGTACGCACGCACGTATGGTGACTTTGTCATTCATATGATGGATAGAATAATAAATATAGTTTTACCATTTTAATAACATAATAGTATATAAAATATAACCTAGTTATTATTTTACAACGGAAACAACAAAGAATGAGGAAGTGGAAGAAGAAAAGAACTTGAAACAGGGGATGAGATATTTACCTATTTTTCGGGTTATTTTTTTGATTGGCCAAAATTAATCCATAGGTTGGTTTTATGATCAAGGTAATGAATATAAGTTGAAGGGGGGATAGTTGAAATGATATTTCAATAGGTTTTGGCCGAGATAAAAGGCTTTGGAGGTGTGAAATTAAGAGAAGGGGAAGTGGTCTTTTATAAGAGAGGTGAGGGTCATTTTAGAAAAAGCTAAAAGATTATTTTATAATAAAATAATTTTCCGATTCTAATGGCTCCAAAATGAATTATTTCGAGGAAAAGGTTGGGATTGGTCGAAAACCTTTCAACCAATAGGTTTTAGATTTGTTTAGGTCATCATATTAACATTATCATTTAGATTTAACTCTTAGTTATATAGTTTGACATTTTCCATGTCTTTTTTTATTTTTATATTTTATGGTTAATAAACATACTATAACAAGCCAAGAAATCCCCATGGGATTAATTATTAATATATATAACCTTATAAAAGCCCCTTTTTCGAGCCTTATATTTTTAGGAATATTATATCAATTAATAATATAGTATTTGTTTTACAAACTCAATTATGTCAATTTTGAAACTATTTAGAATTTTATTTTTTTTAAATCCATAAATACATTATCACTTAGAATAAAATTATTTAACTGATTATATAATGTCATATTATCCTAGAAAATTAGTTTTATTCATCAGATGACTCAATTTATATTTATTTGGATATTTATAATATAAATTGTTTTAACATTTCATTACTAAGGTAATTACTACTTCATCATTGTGTCATAAATAAATTAAATTATTTAATGTCTAATAATTCTAAATAAAATACAATTATTTAGGAAATCATTTTATATTTCTAATGAATATTTATAGTTGAATTTATACTATGTGTAACCCTATATTAAAAATGGTTTAGTTATTATACTTTGAATTTAACTCTTTTAACTCTTCTTGAAATAAAATAATATTAAATGTCCTAATCTTATCCATGTGACCAAAAGATAATAATATTTTATTCCTAAGTTTGTTTTTGGTCTAATTACACTTTTAAAATAGAATTGGGACATGTGTTAGGGTAATTATAATATCATTTTTACCCTTAATCACCCTATTTACTTTTAACCGTGGTAAATAAAAGTCAAAAGATATTATTTACTAAAAATTATTTTCGTCTTATTGAAAAAAATTTTACTTACTATTATTAATCGTGTCTCTTTGATTTTTGAAATTCAATTCACAGAAGTAGTAAAATTTTATTTTATGAAAATCTGCAAATGCTCCTAAGAGGTGGGTAAATGACAGTAATAAGTTCAAAAAAAAATTATATATCTAAACTTATTATAAAATGACTCCAATATATTACATTGAACATATATAAGTATTATTTATCTATTTTTACCTAAAATAAATTTGAATGAAATAAATAATTATTTAAATAAAATGTCAGTTTCAACCAATAACACAGTGTTTTTCACTATTCATCAAAAATTGAATATTTTAAAAAAATACCAAAAATTCACACTAAGATAATTTCGATATTATGAATTACAAAATTAATTCCACTTTGAAAAATAAAATTTATAAATTTTTAGAAAGTGGTTGTCACTATTCATAACGTCTAGTTTGATTGGTCGCAGTGTGTTAGAATCTAGAAGTTGTGTACAATGCAAGCTATTGCATTATTCAAAGTGAAACGTACCGTGGAATCTTGGGGTGTTACAAGCCTCATCCAGCGTTGGAATCCTGCGAAGCCAGAGCACCATAGACCCTCTTGTAGAGGTTTTCACATAGACATGCACCTTCCACATGTAGAGCATCATGCAGGGCCATTTTGAGAGGGCTGGGAGGATCTTCTTCGACCCTTTCGAGAGGTGGCTTCCACCAATCACATTGTCGAATATGTGGAATGAGAAGGACACATTTTTTGGCACAAAAAATACCATCCCTCGGAATTGGAGACATCAGATTGAGAGGGTTGAATTTTGAGGTCATGAATCCAAAGAAATCATGATGATTGATCTCGCGGCAGATCAAGAATGTGGGGATGAAGCTGGTTCACCAAGGGTGATGTCGTAACCTTTTTGTGAAGGGTTCTTCACAAATAGGGAACATTAAATAGGGTGAATAGAGCCCTGAAGCACCAGAGGATTCCATGCCAAGAATGGGGAATACTGCTAAGCCCAGGGGCATGGCGAAGGGCAGAGGGCTCTCCACGAAGCTGTTGCCTCTAGCGCCTATATATAGAGTCTTAGAAGTGTTTTTTATACAACTGGATCTTTGAAAACAACAGTGCTAACTCTATCTTCTTGAATAATCCTCTCCACAAATATCTTAGAGAACCAGATTCATTGGCATGTTTCTTCGCGAATAATTTTTAGATAACTAGAGCATCGCTGTCCACTTTGTTGTTTGTGATGTAGGCCGAATCCAATGGTTCTTTGCAGTGCAAAGGGGATGGTGATATTATCTCCATGAAGCTCCTTCACAAAGTGTCTTTTTAATGTGAATTTGTGAAGGTTATTTCTAAACTCTCATGCCTCAGCCCCAATTTTTTTATTTTCATTGGATTCAATGGCCACATGGGAGGCTATAGAGAGATTGATGTCAATGCTGCTCTAAGGGAGGCCCATATCTGAAAACATAAAAATAGAAGAGTACATTCAGAGCACTTCTGATCACAAATAGTTGACATATAAGCTGATAGAGGTGAAGAGGGAATATATATTGTGCTAGCTCTTTCCATTGCATGGTTTCATCTTTCTCGATGATGTATTCATTCTCTACACCAGCAAATATGAGACAACCTACTAGTTCAGGGGAACCCCCTTGAAATATCAGTGGCATAGGATAGCGTATGGGCACATCTGGAAATACCAAACCCTGTTCACAATGCATTGTTGGTATAATCATGTAAACAACATCGATGGAATGGAACTGGAATATGAGGAATCTCCACCCCTATATAAAACCATCATTAAGGTTGTACATGGAAATATAGAAAAGGGGTGAATCACATGCTGTGACATATGCCATAGTGGAAACTTCACAGATGAATATGCCTGGGTATACTGAGCATGAATGTCTTGTGAAGAGTTCGAGAATGTTCTGAGGTGGGTTTGCCTATATAAAGTGTCATGGGCCTCCCAATTTAACGTCTCCCAACCGATGTAATATATACTGCAGTTTCTAATCTATTGGTATCCAGATACCAACACTTATCACCTGCATCATGGGGATGTTGGGATCAGTATCTGGGACCTACATTAGATTTATTTCATCCTAATACTTGGAGAAATTTTGGACGAGTTCCCCCTTCCAAAAATTCCTAGGGAGACAGGGAAAAAATACCAACTTTGGAAATGTAATTTCAAAATATTTTTTCAGGCATTGATGAGGGAAAATAGAACACCCGATATATCCACTTAATACAGTGGTTTGGTTAAATAATGATAGTGAGGCTTGATGGGTTTATCATAGCGCTGATCTGTAGTTGGATTTTACTGGCATGAGAGGCCCACATAGGGGTAAAACCAAGAAAATTAATCAGGGCGGCACCACTGGCCGATGGGGACCACAAAAATCAAAGCATACTAGTGAATGGAATATTTTACCATCTGCGTCATCACATTACTGTTGGGACGTGGCCGTTGTGATTTTGCAGGCAGTTCCACTTTATATACAGATAGATCGCGGCACACATGGGGGTTAGGAATACCTTAACCACATTTCTCCACCTATAATACATTCTATCCCATCAATTTTTAACATTTAGGGGAGAGCCCTGTTGATGTTGGATGTTATGACTGTGCTGGGTAATAATGGGTGAGCAAAGTAATTCATCATTCATCCATTCCCCATGCTAATTGGGACCTCTTTCAAAGATGGCACAAATACGATAGGGAATCAGTTGAATATGGTATCCTTTCACAGTGGTGTACTATTTTTATGATTTGATTGTGAAGAAATATATGATCCATACACTTCACACCAGTTTTCCCAACAATTCTATTGCTTGTAAAGGCTGACTCCTTGGGTTTACATGATCGTGTGCCATAGGATTCGCTCGTGCGTGATGCAAAAACCCAGGCTGATGTTTAAAAGAGAGGATGAGAAGATGTTTGATGAGCATAGCCAACATGATTCTACATTTATCTTTGTCCACGAGTATGCAATGTGTTTGGAGGGTGCCTACTATAGTAAAATGTTTAATTAGGTGACCATATGAGCCATAAAGGTGGTTCCAACCCCACGATATCCGATAGTGGAGATAGAGGGGCGTCAGGAAGGTAATGTGGACATTTTTTAGGGCAGAGAAGCTATAACAGTAAGGTTAGCAAGCCATGAACTGTCCAATCCCCATCCAGTGCTGACCGAACATGAAGAGGGTGAGGGGGTAGTGTCATGTCAAGTGGCTCTATCAAGGAGGTTACAAGAGGGAGGTGAATCATTTCATGGCTTTCGTAGGATCTCCCCTTAAAATCCTAATAAGAAACATCATATTTTATCATTCCCCATCAATACCATCATCCTAGAGGAATGGAAAGACTGGGAAAAGTGAATACAATACCTCAACATCAACAGTTTATGGACGAACTAGAACATGGATTGGATGTCTCTATGGGAGCCCAACTTTGCGAAAGTCGGCATCAATGATATGTATATTGAGGTATAAAAATTTGTAATGGAGGTAGAGGAGGTAATACATTCTTGTAGAATCGTGTGGCCGATGTCGCACCAAGAAAGTGGGTACTGAATAGAAATACTCCAGCAGAACCAACAACTTCTCAACTGGTGGAGCATATCTCCTTGCTCGACCACACAGATGAATCACGACATGAAGAAGTTATCATGGGAGTCTCCCATCAAGCAATGGAGGGGACATCTAGGGAAGCTTCACATGAAGAAGGTGATATGCTATCCTTGGGGGGAATCTTCTGAGGTGAATTGTCCACATCTTTGAATGTATGTTTCCGCTCCCTTTCGGCACACTAATTTCATCCCTACCTTTTCCTTATTTATCCACTAACACATGCCTGTACAAGAGAACCTTCCGTAGGCCACACTAGATGATGAGGATGATGGAGTGGAAGTCTAAGAGGACACTACACCAAGGCCCAAATTCGGGGAGATGGTGGTGGTAAATACCCAATATGCTAGGGAAGGAGGGGTGGCCTTCTAAGAATCTTCAGAGCCCACACTTATATATGGGGGGCCATTCCCCAGCCTACAAGTGATGGTAGACCCGAGGAAAAACCAAGAGGTAGACTAGGGTACGTCTCATACTCCGGAGTTGTACCTTTTACCCAGTCAGTTGAACTGGCTAACACAACCTTTTCATACACAGTTTCTTGGATGGTGCGTTCGTTATTAATACAATTGTATGGGATTCCTGAAGCTCCACTCTGAATCGAGGTTCCACTCCCTATTGCGTTGAGTTCCCTAGCTGACGAGGCCATAGTTCTCTATGAATGAACAATGGTGGTGGGTGATATTTACAACGACCCAAGCCTTTTATATATAACATTACATGATTTTAAGCATAATTATACATTAGAGTACTAGTCAAGGATCGTTAAGTATAGTGTCTTGGAACACTTGGTACATAAAACATAAAACATGGGGCTAAAAAACATTTCTTCATTTAATCTACATAAAGATCACAAAACTTTTTTTGAGCCCTTATCTGCATAGGTTACCTGGGGGAACATAAGAACAAAGGGATGAGCTAAAAATCTCAGTAAGGGAATTAACATAAGGATACATCTTATACATATGAGTTAGGAGGAATTACATAATGATAACAAATCATGGAACATATGAAATAAAATCATATAAGAATGGGTTCATATAAACATGGAATCATATAAATGTGGCAGAATCATAAGACATTTCTTTAGTACAGGTCAAGGATAAATTCCAATCATGTTTCCCATTTTAGTATGGGTCATGGATAACCGTTAATCCCGTTTCACATCGCATCTCATGAGACTTAACTTTTCCCAATGAATTGGAGAGCTATTTGGGCGCACCCATCTCAACATTTTCATGAGTATTCTTGAAACCTAAATATTCTTACCACATAAATAATATCTCCACATAAATAATCATACATAATAAACCATAAATAAACAAAAGGGTTCCCATGGAAATAATTTGGTACCACAACCAGACATGAATCACAACTAATGGGCATATCATGAATGTGTCCATGAAGAAAGGAATTATACCCGGACATTAATTAGGAATATATCATGGTATATTATCTCAAAAAGGAGTGATAACTTGTAATAAAAGTATTTGGTAAATTTTAGCATTAAATATTTTTTTTCGGTTTTAAAGTAAATATTATAGAGCTTTTAAAATAGAAAAGGGAACAATCTTTTATAAAAAACCATAAGTGAACCAATAAGGATTTCTTAATAAAAATACTTATTTTATAAAAACAATGGTGGCTTAATCCAGAAGATAGAGTGCACTTTAAATCGGGTAAGAATTTGGGAAGCTCCCTTAAAAACATGATTACTTATCGGGGGTATCAAGGTGAGAATAACTAAAAAACATGTAAATCCAAAAAAGAGAATGAGGGATGGATCATGGAACATGATTTGGGAGCATATAAATAGTCTGTATATGTTTTACATAAAATAAAAAAAATTCATTTGGGTTAAAAGAAAGATAGGGAAACCTATTGGAGTAAAGGAGGTTCGTGAAGAATCCATTACAGATTTTTGGCATGGTATTAGGTGTACCTAAAATTCATTCATAACCGTTTTCATTGGTTTTGAGGTTCAATTTTATTGTTCGGTCTCATTTGTTTACTTGATTTTAATGACCGATTAACTTGAATTTATATTTGGATAAACATGTAAGATGAATGTGGTTGTCAAGAATTGAATTTATATTATATTATTGAACACCTAAGATATTACATTATTTTAAATTTCATTTGGATACTTTGAGGGAAGTCGAACTATTATATTAAACCAAGGTGACAACCTTTTTTGTTAATTGGGGGGTTTGATTACAAAGAATATGATTGGATTTAAAAATTAATACCATTTTTACAAAAATATTATAGAATCAAAATAGGATATATTACATATATATAATATGGTTCAACCATAAAAAATGGTTTCATGATCATATTTAAAGATGATAATAGAAATTGATAAATGGTTGTCTTTGATTGGGTTAAATTAGAACATCTGAAACGGTGCTTTCATTGCTTTCAAATAATAGGTGGGGAAAAGAGAGAAGATAACGAAATATACCATTAGAATAAAAAAATTCCAGTACATGTATTTTACTGGAGTTATCATACTATTTTTGTTATGGGAGGTGAAGAAAGAAACAAAAATAAAATAACATAAAAGAAAAGAAGGAATTGGAAAGAGGAGTTTACCACTTGAAACATCCACCCTTGAGAAACTATTAAGGAGAGAGGTATTGGTATTCTAAAGATGCTAGGGGATTTTTGAAGTGGGGGGGGATCTTGGGGAGAGATTTGGGAAGAATTTTGGCAGGTCATAAGGCTTGAGAGTAGTGAAGAGAAGAGGTAAGAATGTGTGGTATTTATAGTAGAGGGAATGAGGGTTTTCATAATTTTTTAATCATTAGTTTATTATTTCTTCACAAGACAAGGAATAGTAAGTATTAAATGAACAATAACAGTAATAAATCCTTGGGACCTCGAACCAATTGGGCTTACATCAACAAATCATCATCAATGACTCAATTAATCCATCATTTAGCATTTAATGTGAATTATTAGATTTTATTGTTCATAAAAAATTCTAGTATTTCAGAAAAATATTAAAAATTTACCCTAACCATTTATCGAATGGTAGAATCCAAAAATAAAGTCCATTTATTAAAAATAATTTTCTATATATGATTAATTTAATATTTAATTAAAATCATAATTTATTATTAAAACCCTATTTTAAAACATTCATTTACATATTCTAAAATATAGGTAAATAATAATTTCACCTGAATATTATTTTAATAATATAATAGGTATGGTTACTATTTAGTAGGGTATATCACTATTCATACGGGTATGTTACTATTCATAAGGGTAGGATACTATTCACCAAAAATTATGTTTTCATATCGGTCTCCAATTAACTTAACAGTCACAACTGTGTATGTCAGATTTTCAAAATTCCCCACTCAGAAGTGAAAAACCTATGTTTAAAGGTCACTTAGCACTTAGTAGTTCATTATGTTGCGTTTTCATTGGATTTTATTACATACTTATGAGAAGGGAATATCCATTGAAAAACATTGGGTTGTTACATTCATTCCCCCTTATAAAATTTCACCCTTAATTTCATTTTACATTCTATGTCATAAATAGTTTAGGGTACTTCTTGGTGGTCGGAGTGGACACTCAAAAGGGGGATGAATTGAGTTCCAATTAAAATTTCTATTAAAATAATTTCTATTAAAATACCCAATTTATAAATCAAGGTAAACTGTAGTGAATTTGTAAAACTGTAAAGGTTCAATTAGGTTCTCAAAAGATTGATTAGGTATCAGTTAATTTAATCAGAAGATTAAATTAGCTTTTGAAACTAATCTAATGAGTTACAATAATTACAAACACTTACTAGATTTACTATCAAAGTAACTTTAAAATAGTTCTGTATTTCAAAGTAATAGAAACTGAAAATAAATTAGATATTGTATAATTTAAACTTAAACTAAAATGAACAGCAGATATAACCAAGAGGTTCAGTCTCAAGCCGAGAATTAGTCCTCTCAAATTTATATAAATTTGATCCACACCCTAGATCGGTGTAGACAACAGTACAGAGACTGTCCAAATCCTAATACCTCTACCACTGTTCTTCATGGGAAAACAAAGACAACAACACACAGGCTGTCGAGGTCTTGCTTGACCTCTACCGCTATCCTCAGTGTGACACAAGAAGGTGTAGAAAGTTTGGAATGAGGATTTAGTATCCTCTAGTTCAGCACATGGGACAGTGTGTGTGTAAAATAAACAGAGTACACACACTGCTCAAAAGTAAATAATTAATCACTTAGAGAGAGTATATTAATGTTTAGAAAGCTCTCGTGATTGGAAGTGCAGCTCCGGACTCGTTGGATTCAGTGGAAATGCTTCCGAGTCCTTCTCTGGTTTTATGTGAAAAAACAGAGTGTCGTGGTTCATCTTGGTGTTCTTCACAAGTGAAAATGTTCTCTTGATTCTTCCTGTGTTCTTCAGTTGAATTGAATTTCACGCATGAGAGTTATTTGAAGATATTGCAATGTGTTCTTCAGTACTCATGATTTCTCTTCTATTCAGTACAGAGCACTAGTGTTTCTTGAGTTGTCGCGCGTACATATGTTCTCCTCTCTTTCTTTACTGCGGCTCTATCTTCCTTATATTTACTGAGCTCCGACAATAGAATTATTTCCTTTTCATAGGTATGAGGTATGATTTCCTGACATGAAACAACTATCATTAAATAACATTAATTTCAATAAAAACATCAAACATGACTGTTAGCATTATTTAAATAATATTGACAAAAAGGTTAAGAAACGGTATCACAGTAGTTGTGAAAAAAGTGTCTCCTTGAATTTGTGTCTCCTTCACAGTATGTGCATCATGGTGTGTCCTTCATGGTGTCTCCATGTCACAGTTGCTGTGTCACGGTGTCTGACTCATGGTGTCTGAGTCACGGTGTCTGACTCACGGTGTGTCCTTCATGGTGTCTGGGTCATGGTTTCTGACTTATGGTTTCTGGATTTTGGAGCCTCGCTCACAGTATTTTGCTTCACGGTGTCAGGCTAACTATCACGGTGTGTTGAGGTCATGGTGTTTCACTGGTCACAGTGTCTGAGACTTAGAATTCATGGTGTCCGGCTTAATGTGTCTGTCTTGCACTTCACAGTGTCTGTGTCTTGCACACAGTCTGTCTTACTGTGTCAAACATCACAATGTATTGATACTTAGAAAAATAACTGTATTCAATCATAAACAATAATATGATTAATATGAATTAAACTTAACCATTATAAGGTATGCGAACTTGTAACATAAATACAGAAGTTTGATACGATAAGTAAGATTTGTGATCATGCATAAGATTTATAAATAAAAATGAGAGTAATTAACAATAAAAAGATTTGTGATCATTAAAACTTGATTAATACATGAAGAGTCCCACAATCTTCCCATTTTTTATGATCACAAATCATGTATAATTAATGTATAAATGAAATTCAATGTTAGAGAAAATAACATATAGAAAAATAACAAATAAAATACTAAGAGATAACTCTTCTCACTTTTTCTCCCACTTTTTGGATTATCAAAAAGGAGAGGGAATGGTGTGAAACAATGCATTTTTCATTAATGACGTTCAAAATACATCATACAATAGAAATACAAAAACAAATACATCCCATAAAAAATTAAGAAACATTGTTTGGCATCACGGATTGGCTTTCGCTTTGCCTTTATCAGTAGCAGGAGCTGGAGATGATGTTGAAAAAGGCATGGAGGTAGTAGACAAAGATGGTAAAGGGAGACCTTCAAATATGGAGGGAGACAAAGAAGGAGCAGTAGAAGATCTAGGTTGTGGTTGATCAAGAATGACTAGTATGATCTGAGATAGGGCTTGGCTGACTGACATGGCAGTTGAGGCTAGGGCAGGTAGACCTGGTCGAAGAGGGGTAGCAGCTGGTGCAACTATAGCAGTACTCTGCACTTGAAGATACGAATTCAAAAGATTGATGAAATCAGTAATGATTTCTCCACCATATTGCATAGCCTTTTCAAAATCATCCTTATTCTCATTGAATTTGTCCAATAATCTAGTGAACTCAGTGTGTTTCTAAACTTGAGTTTTGAAAACCAGAGTCACAGGAGGGATTTTCAGATTCTCCACAAGATACTTAAAGTGATTTGTCATATCAGATTTGGAGCAAATCCGATTGAGATACAAATCTACCTTCTTGGTGATCTCCTGTAGATCATCATTGGCAATCTTGGAATGAATGTGAACCAAGTCAAGTGCTCTATCACTGTTCTTCACAACTTCAGACAAAGAAGACAAATCTAAACCACTAAGGGCATTCTAAATTTATTCCTTGATTATGGATCTCAGCAGAGAATCATCCAAAGAAGGAACAGAAGGTTGACCAGATGGAGGAGAATCCATTACAACTACAGTTAGAGCTTTGAGCTATTTCAAGACCTTTTGAAGGCATCCAGTGTACTCATCTGTGAGCTTATTCCGATTTTCTACAAGCTCCATCATGTGTTGAATCATATTTGTGTGTATTTCTCCGATATTCTCATCAAAAGATAACAGATATGGATGAACTTGAGATACAATCTCTCTAGATATGTTGGAAGCATTTGGGTCAGGAGAAGTAACAACAGGTGGAGGAGTAGGAGCAAGCTCTGATATGAAATGCAGTTCTTGCTGGAGGTTTTCAACCATACCATTCAGAGTTGCAACATCAGCACTAAGAAACTTATTTTCAACCCTTACCTCTTAAATTTCATGGATCATTTTTGGTTGAATATGCAGAATAATATTTTCCGAAAGAATCGAGGCATATTCCTGACTTAGTTGAGTCGCATGACAAGGTTGAGAGGATATAATCTTATCAACTCCAGCTAAGATAGTCTCTCCAAAGACATTGAAATCATCTTTAGTTACAAAATATTGAGGATCAGGTAAGGATTCAGGTGATGAAAGTGGTCCATGGGCAGGTTTAGGGTCTGGTTACGGTTCAGAGTCAGTTTCAGTTTCAGATTCAGATTCAGGCTCAGGTTGAGATTGAGGTTCAGGGTGTGAGACTGACTTTAGATGAAACAAAGAAGAGAGATCCATTCTAGTTGCACTCACCTGCTGTGATTCACCCACATCATAAAAACTGGGGAATTCATACCGAGTGTACACAGAGTATGACTCAGTGGAAGGAGGTGCATCACTAGGCTCAGCTTCATAAATCTCAAGATTTTGTGGTTCCTCCCCCTCAAAATGTGCTTATTTTTCAAGAACTAGAGGCTCAACATCTTGGTTAAGATCTACAAGATCATCTCTATTCTCTTCATCCATTTCTTGGCTTTACAACTGAAAGGCAATTTCCATCCTCTCTTCAGCAAAAGGTATGTACTCAGGAACAGATTGTTCCATAGGCTGTGCTTCCAGACTTACTTCTTTTTCAACAGGGAGTTCTTCTTCAATAGGATCTGTCTCTTCCATTGCTTGCTGATCAGATTCAAAAATGACTAACTCTCTTACAGCTTCAGACTGAATTTTTAGGTTAACACATCTCTATAAGCAGGAGCTTCTTCCTCTGCAAGAATAGCAGGCGGTTCTTCTTCTCTAAGAACAACATGAGGGTCAACATCAACTTCCTCTCTAAGAGGTATTTCAGAAGGAACATCTGCCCTTTCATGCTCAACATGAGATGCTTCCTTCTGAGGTACTTCAACCTTTTCTCTAGGTGGTACTTCAGCTTCCACTTCCTATTCTTTTACCTCTTCTGGATACTCATCCACTTCATTTGGTTCCAAACTAGGATCAGTATTATTATTTGGCCTTCTTGGATAATCCACAAGATTGAAATTCTTATAAAGTTGATCATTATTCTCAACCCACTACTTCTTCCAATGGTTCCAATTGATTTTTATCCTTCAAATGGTAGGATTGGATAGGTAGTACTCAAAATCCACAAGCTTTTCTTCATTCGTCCCAACAACTCCTTTGGAAACTTGCATATCTGAAATCATCTTTGAGTAAAACATGGGAGTGGATTTGGAAGTGACCTTAATCAACTCACACATGTGGTGAATGACATATCTTCATAGGTTGACCTTATATCCATTCTTCATCAGATGAATCAGGAACACATCTTTATACTTCAACACATCAAAGCCTCCTTTCCTCAGGCTTATCAAATTATGAACAAATTTAAACAAGAGCCTTGTCTCCCCATCCACCTCTGCAACTATGGCCCTTCTCTTGGTTCCATTTCCAGTTAAGATTTCCAAGGAATTATCCAGAAAAAATATGTCAGTTGTTGGAGGAGGATCTCTCTGGTAGTCATCACAAATCCTTTCATGAGGAATCCATAGGCATGCAGCCCATAGTCTCGAAGTGAAAGAACATTTCTGACAATTGATCCATCTTGTTACCATAAAACTTTTTCCAACATCAAAGAAGAACTTTACATACTGATAGAATTGTGATACCAACCTCGGGTATATAGGTCTATCCATTCAAGAGAACCATTCAAGCCATCCTTTTTCTCTAAGGACTTTTAGAACGAAAGACTTATTTGGTAGCAGCCACTCAAGAAAAATCTATTTATCAGGAGAAACAATATGGCTTGCTAGGTTAGGATTCAGGGGTCCTTCAGGTGCAAGATTCAGTGTCCTCTTCTCTTTCCTAGAGTGACGCTTCTCAGATGAGGGTGAATATGGATGCTTCATCCTTGGAATTCAATGATGGTTCAGGTGAGAGAGAAGGAGAGAAGGTTTGCAAGGTAACGAAGGTTCGAGAGTGTGAGCAGGAGAGAGCTCGGGTGAGGAATCTAGAAAAACCCTGAAGTTTTATCATTTGGGAATGTCAAACGTCATAAAAATAAAAACACAGAAAAGGAAATAGCGGTGATATAAAAATTACCGTGATACAGATTAAAATGAATGCATAAATAATCATCATGGTGAGACCGTGAGTAGGCGTTAAGGTGTGATGAAATACAGTCGTCACGGTGAGACAGTTGGTGGTCGTCCTGGTGAGATAGTGACTATTCTGTGCAGTCACGATGAGATAGTGAGTGAACTATTCCATCACGGTGTGACAGTTGATTGACAGACCGTGAACACAAGGTGTTAACTGTGAGATCGTAAGCATGAAGCAGTAACTGAGAAACAGTGAGCATGAAATAGTAAAGTAATTTAGAAAAATATTAAACGGTAATAACAGTAAGATATCTATTTATGATTAATCATGCCAAGATCTTGTATGATGTAATCTAATCTCTCAGAATTTAATGGTTCAGTGAATATATCAGCAAGTTTATATTCAGTACCAATGAATTCCAAAGTGATATCACCCTTTTGATAATGATCCCTCAAAAAGTGATGTCTTACATCAATATGTTTTGTCCTAGAATGTGAAACATGATTATTTGAAATGTTAATAGCACTTGTGTTATCACAATTTATTGGTAAATGTCTGAATTGATATCCATAGTCTATTAAAGTGTGTTTCATCCACAAAATTTGTGCACAAAAACTACCAGCAGCTATGTATTCAACTTCTGCAGTAGATAATGCACCAGAATGTTGTTTCTTACTACACCATGATACTAGTGACTTGCCTAAAAAGTGACATGTTCCAGAGGTGTTTTTTCTATCTAACTTACATCCACAAAATCAGCATCAGAATAACTAACTAAGTCAAATGATTGTCCTTTGGGATAGAACAGTCCTAAATTTGGTGTATGCTTGAGGTATTAGAAAATTCTATTTAAAACATTTAAATGTGAATCTTTTGGATTTGCTTGAAAACGAGCACACAAACACACACTAAACATAATATCAGGAAGACTAGCAGTTAAGTAGAGTAGACTTCCAATCATTCCTCTATAAGTAGTCTGATCAACAAATTTTCAATCTTCATCAAAATCCAACTTACAGGTGGTACTCATTGGAGTGTCACTACTTTTAGTGCTATGCAATACAAAAAAATTTAAAAGGTCCCTATTATATTTACTTTGAGTTAAAATAATTCTATCATTATTTTGAATGATTTGAAATCCAAGAAAGAATTTAAGTTCACCCATTAAACTCATTTCAAATTCTTTTTGCATCATTTTGGAAAAATATTTACATAGTGAAGTTTTTTAAGATCCAAAAACAATATCATCTATATAAATTTGTACAACTAAAACATCTTTAGAAATTCGTATTATAAAAAGGGTAGGATCAGCTATTCCTTTTGTAAAACCTTTGGAAATTAGAAAAGTACTTAATCGGTCATACCAAGATCTTGAAGCTTTCTTTAAACCATATAAAGATTCTGATAATTTGAAAATATTATTTGGAAAATTAGGGTTTTTAAATCCAGGTGGTTTTTCAACACAAACATCCTCAAAAATATATCCATTTAAGAATGCACTCTTGACAACCATTTGATATAGTTTAAAATTCAGATGTGCAATATAATCAAGTATAATTATAATGGATTCTAGTCATTCTACTGAAGAAAAAGTACCCTCATAGTCAATTCCTTCCTCTTGACTATAACCTTGTGCAACTAATCTATCCTTGTTTCTAACTATGTTGCCAGCTTCATCTACTTTATTTATAAACACCCATTTAGTTCCTATGGTGAAAGTGTCCTTAGGTCTTTCAACAAGTTTGCAAACTTTATTTCATTCAAACTGATTGAGTTCTTCTTCCATAGAAATTACCCAACATTCATCATTAATATGATCATCAATGTTTTTAGGTTCAAGCTGTGACAAGAATGCTTGATGTTCAACCTGATTTCTAAGAGAAGATCTAGTCTGTGTCCCTCTATCCAGATTTCCTACATCAGCATCTAAAGGATGATTCTTTAGAATATTAGTTGATCTAGTAAAGGTAGGACTAGAAATTTCAGGTTCTTCTCTAGGTTCAGATTTATTAGGAGATGATTCTGAAATATTTTCAGAACTACTTGTCTTTACAGCTGGTTCATTGAATTTATCATTAAGGTTCAGAACAGACAAATATTCTTCAAGATTTTCAATAGAAGGCTTAGGTTTATGTGGATCAGTTTCATCAAATTTGATGTGAACAGATTCTTCCACACACTTGGTTCTCTTATTGAAAATTCTATAGGCTTTGCTAGTTATAGAATATCCTAAAAAGATTCATTCATCACTCTTAAAAGCAAACTTGTCCAGATTATCCATGGTATTTAGAATTAATACTTTGCAACCAAAGACTCTAAATTAGCTAACTTTTGGTTTCCTATTGTTCCACATTTCATAAGGGGCCTTTTTGAGAACAGGTCTGACTAAGACTCTATTGATGATATAACAAGCTGTATTTACAGCTTCATCCCAAAAGTAAATATGAAGATCATTCTCATTAATCATAGTTCAAGCGATTTCTTGTAGGGTTCTATTCCTTCTTTCTACAACACCATTCAATTGAGGTGCCCTAGGGGCAGAGAAATAATGAGTATATCCATTTGTGATAAAATAGTGTCAAACTCGTGATTTTCAAACTCACGGCCATGATCACCTCTCAGGGTCTTAATCTTAAGTCCACTAAGGTTTTCTACAGACCTGGAGTATTTAGTAAAGTATGAAAAATCTTCACTTTTGTGAGCTAAGAAGTATACCAAAGTATTTCTAGAAAAGTCATCTACTAAGACATAGACATATTGCTTCCCATTTAAACTAGAAACTCTAGAAGGTACAAACAAGTCCATGTGAACCAACATGAGGGGTTGATAAGTTGACACTTATTTCTTTGGTTTGAAAGATATTTTGTGTTGCTTTCCCTTTTGATAGGGATTACAAACTTTGTCATTTGGAAACTCCAGTTTGGGTAGGTCTCTAACTAAGTTATTTATAGTCTGTTTTCTAAGTGAATGTATATTTCATTTTCCTAATCTTCTATTCCAAATCCAATATTCTCCATGAAAAGAATTTAAACAAGTAATGTTTTTTTTAGCTAAAGAATTTATATCAAAAACATAAACATTTTCATTTCTCAAAGCATAAAATATTAAAACATTATTAGAATTAAAAACATTACAAGAATCTCTTTGAAACATAACATTAAATCCATCATCACATAACTGAGAAATACTTAATAGATTATATTTAAGTCCATCAACAAATAAAACTTTAGAAATTAAAACTGAGTTAGTGTTACCAATTTGGCCTAGGCCGATGATCTTTCCTTTAGAATTATCACCAAAGGTGACATGGAATCCATAAAACTTTATTAAGCTCTCGAAGCATGAATAATCCCCAGACATATGCCTTGAACATCCACTGTCCAAGTACCATATCTTCTTATGGTAACTCTTCAAAGAAGTTTCCTACAAAACAGTTTTAAACAGAGAATGATTTTTGTACCTAGATTCTATTGGGTCTAGACAGGTTAGCAATCAAAGCTTTGGGTACCCAAATTTGTCTTATGGGTCTCATATAATCATTAGATTCCATAGATTTTGAATGGTAAACTCTATATGATCTATAACTATGTGAATAACTAGTTGAAGCATATGAATGTCCAGAACTAGAAGTAGCATAATTTTTTCCAGATTTAGGAATAAATCAATTCATAGTAATTTTTCTCTGTCTAGGCTAATAGCCTATTCCAGTATTGTATTTTGGTGCCACTTTCATTCCTAACATTTGAGTTAGAGTATCCTTTCCATTTGTGAACTTTTCTAAGTCCTTTCTATGTTTCTCATTTGAAATTTTCAGTTATGTATTTTCCTTTAACAGTTGAGCATTCTTTTCTTTTTCTATATCAAGGGAAAATTTAACATTTGTAGTGAGAGCATGATGTTTCTTTAAAGAATTATATTTGTCCTTAAGTTCATTTCATGTTTCTTCCAGCATGTTAAAATATTCATATAATTCAGCTCTAGTCAAGTCTTCAGAATAATAATCATATTCTGCATCATCTCCGAAATAATAGGAATTTAAAATAAGAGTATTTAAGGTTACCTCAGATGTGTTGGTCATGAAACACATGTTGGAATGATTCTTTTAAGAATCAGAAACTTCATATTCACTTGTTCTGTCTTCTGAAGCACTCCAGGTAGCTTCCATAGATTTCTTATACTTTCTGTCCTTGAAGTCATGTTTCTTCTTAAGATTCAGTTTTGGGAAATTAGCTTTCATGTGACCTTTTATTTTTCATTCATAGAATTCAAATTCATAACTTTTATCATCTTTCTTCTAGTCCTTTTTCCAATGACCTTTATTATCATACTTTCCTCTGTAATTTTATTTTCTAAAGAACTTCTTTTTCCTATAAAACTTCATAAGCCTACTGGATATCTGTGCCATTTCAGCATCACTGTCAGATTCTGAATCTTCACTTGTTGAACTTTCAGTTTGTATTTGAACTTTGTATTTGTCATTTCCCTTCGAGACAGATGTTTTAAATGATACATACTTACTTTTAGGTTCATCATCTTCCTCCTTATTCACTTTGAGTTCTTCCTCACACATCATAATCTTACCAATTAGTTCTTTGATAGACAGAGCTCCAATGTCACATGACTCTCTTATCGAAACAGATGTTCCTCCCCATCTATCTGGAAAACATCTCAGTATCCTCATAATTTGTTCCTTTTCTAGAACAACATTACCAAGTGAACTCTTTGTATTGACTATCTCATTGAACTTGAGATACATATAAGAAATAGTTTCATCAGTCTTCATTTTAAAATTATCATATTTAATAGTATTTGTATTCAATATCATTTCTTTAACATTAATTGTTCCCTCATGAGAAACACCTAAAGAATACCATATTTCATAAGATGTTTTACAAGAAGAAATTCTATTGAATTCCTAATCTCTTAATTCACAATACAAGGCATTTATATCATTACAATTATTATTGTGAGCAGTCTTTGTAGGTTCATCCCAAGTAGTTCTTTCTATTTTTTGAATTTTATATTGAGACTCTATAGCAGTCCAGATATCAAAACCCATACTTTCCAAATGTATTTTCATCTTAAGTTTCCATTGGGCATAGTTGGTACCATTAAAGAAAGGTGTCCTATTGGTAGCATCACCTTCTAGTCTATTATACATAGTTAGATTTTAGAAAATTTATTTAAAGAGATAAAATTGAGAACTAACAGAAATATAAGATATTTAAAGATGCACCTAAAATCACAGTTGAAAATACAGAATGTTCTGAAAACATTGAAAAACAAAAACAGTCCCTCTGATACCAAATGTTGGTCAGAGTGGTAACTCAAGAGGGGGTGAATTGAGTTCCAATTAAATTTTTAGTTAAAATAATTTCTATTAAAATCCCCAATTTATAAAACAAGTTAAACTGTAGTGAATTTTTAAAACTATAAAGGTTCAATTATGTTCTGAAAAGATTGATTAGGTCTCAGTTAATTTAATCAGAAGATTAAATTAGCTTTTGAAACTATTCAACTGAGTTACAATAATTACAAACACTTTCTAGATTAACTATCAAAGTAACTTTAACGTAGTTATGTATTTCAATGTAATAGCAGCAGAAAATAAATTAGATATTGTATACATTAAACTTAAACAAAAATGCATAGCAGATATAACCAAGAAGTTCAGTCTCAAGGCGAGACTTAGTCCTCTAAAATTTATATAAATTTGATCCACACCTTGGATCGGGGTTGACAACAGTACAAAGACTGTCTAGGTCCTAATACCTATTCCACTGTTCTTCATGGGAAAACAAAGACAACAACACACAGGCTATCCAGGTCCTACTTGACCTCTACCACTATCCTCAGTGGGACACAAGATGGTATAGAAAGTTTGGAATGAGGATTTAGTATCCTCTAGTTCAGCACAGGAGATAGTGTGTGTTTAAAATAAACAGAGTACACACACTTCTCAAAATTAAATAATGAATCACATAGATAGATTATATGAATGTTTATAAAACTCTAGTGATTTGAAGTGTATATCTGGACTCGTTGGATCTAGAAGAAATGCTTCTGAGTCCTTCTCTGGTTTTGTGTGGAAAAAAAGAGTGTCGTGGTTCATATTGGTGTTCTTCGCAAGTGAAGATGTTCTCTTCATTCTTCGTGTGTTATTCAGTTGAAATGAATTGCATGCATGAGTGTTCTTTGAAGATATTGCAATGTGTCCTTCAGTGGTTAGGATTTCTCTTTTCTTCAGTACAGAGAACTCATGTTTCTTGAGTTGTCGCGCGTACATATGTTCTCCTCTCTTTCTTTACTGCAGCTCTATCTTCCTTATATTCACTATGCTCCGGAAATAGAATGATTTCATTTTCATTGGTACGTGGTACGGTTTCCTAACATGCACCAACTATCATTAAATAACATTAGTTGAATTAAAAACATCAAATATGACTGTTAGCATTATTTAAATAATATTGACAAAAAGGTTAAGAAACGGTGTCACAGTAGTTGTGAAAATGATGACTCCTTGAACCGGTGTCTCTTTCACGTTATGTGATTCACGGTGTGTCCTTCACGTTGTCTCCATGTCACGGTGTCTGGGTCACAGTTTTTGACTCACGGTGTCTGAGTCACGGTGTCTGACTCACGGTGTGTCCTTCACGGTGTTTGGGTCACGGTGTCTGACTTATGGTTTCTTGCTTCCGGTGCCTTGCTCATAGTATTTTTCTTCACAGATTAAGTCTTACTATCACGGTGTGTTGAGGTCACGGTGTCTCACTGGTCATGGTGTCTGAGATGTAGAATTCACGGTGTCAGGCTTACTGTGTCTGTCTTGCACTTCATGGTGTCTGTGTCTTGCACACAGTCTGTCTTACTATGTCAAACTTCACAGTGTCTTGATACATAGAAAAATAACTGAATTCAAACTTAAACAGCAATATGCATAATATGTATTAATCTTATACATTATAAGGTAAGAGAACTAGAAACATAAATACCGAGGTTTGATATGATAAGTAACATTTGTGATCATAAATAAGATTTGTAAATAAAAATGAGAGTAATTAATAGTAAAAATATTTTTAATCATTAAAACATGATTAATACATGAGGATTCCAACAGTTCTCCTTCATTACCTCCTATGGTTCCCAAGTATCTTATTCAAACTTTTGGTTCCTCCACGACACATTAACAAGATGGGTTGTCTTTTTTTCATTGAACCATATCTCTTCTGTCTAGAATCTTCACTGGCTGCTCCTTAAAAGAGATATCGTCATCCAGCTGCACCACCTCTGAGTTCAGTACATGTAAGGGATCAGGTATGTACTTCCTCAGGAGTGATACACAAAACACATCACGAGCTCGATCCATATTCAGTGGATGTGCAAGTCGATAGGACACATCTTCTATGTAGTCAAGTATCTCAAAGGGGCCACTGTACCACGGGCTTATCTTCAATTTCTTTCCTAACCACATGACTCTCTTCCATGGTGATATTCAATGGAAGACTTTATCTCCAACATCGGACTCCAAGTCCCTTCGACAGTTGTCAGTATCACCCTTTTTCCAACTATGAGCAGATTTGATGTTTTTAGGATGACATGAACCTTGTCCAATATCTCTAGCACAATATTGGGTCCAACTAACTTTTGTTCTCCAACTTCATCCCAAAAGGCTAGAGTTATACATCGCATTCCATATAGAGCTTCATACAGAGCCATATGAATACTCGATTGGAAGCTATTGTTGTATGAGAACTCAACCAATGGGAGATGCTGATCCAATCCACCTTTGAATTATAGAGATCAGACTCTTAGCATATCTTCATGTGTCGAAATAGTCCTTTTAGATTGGCCATCAGTTTGGGGATGATATGTCATGCTGAAAAATAATTCAGTGCTCAAATCATGTTGAAGACTCCTCCAGAATTTATATGTGAACCATGAAACATGATTAGAGGCATTTGAGAGTGGAAGACCATGCAGTATCACCACATCCTTCACATATATTCTTTCATGTTGTTCTAGTGAGAGGTCTTTCGGAATAGCGATAAAATGGGAAGTCTTGGTGAGTCGGTCAACTACAACCCATATCCCATTATTTCCCCTCATCATCTTCGAGAGACTTGTGACAAAGTATATAGTGAAATTTTCCCATTTCCACTTGGGTATAGGGAATGGTTACATCTTCCCTTTGGACATTGGTTGATCTGATTTAACTTGCTGACATACCAAGCACCTTGATATATATTCCGCAATCTCCTTCTTCATGTTATCCCACCAGAAGTGTCCTCGAAGATCACAATACATCTTGGTATTCCCAAGATGGATAGAGAATGTTGATCTATGTAAATTATCTAATATCTCCTTTATCCTGGGTGATGAAGGCACACAAAGACGTTTTCCAAACCAAATCACACCATCATCATTGCTATGGTAATCTTGTAGCTTCCATTCCATTACTGCATTCACCCTCTGTTGTAACTCCACAACAGCCCTTTTTGTTTCCATTATCTTCTCTTGAATTAATGGTTGCACAATAATTTGGGTAAGGTAGGATGTTACCCCTGCACTTATGATTTCTAAATCCATCCTTTACATATCAATGAAGATAAGGTATTTCTCAATTCGTAACATGGATGGAGTAACATGTTCTTTTCTACTTAGAGCATCAGCTACCTCTTCCATCTTTCCAGGATGATAGTGAATTGAGCAAAAAATAATCTTTAATTAGCTCTAACCATCTCCTTTGATGCATACTGAGATCTTTATGTGTGAATATATACATTAGCTATTGTGTTCGGTGTATATGTCACACTTCTCACCATAAAGGTAGTGACACCAAATCATCAAGGAAAAAATCACGGATCCCAGCTATAGATCATGCGTTGGGTAGTTCGGCTCATGGATCTTCATCTTCTGTGAGGAATAGGCTATCACATGATCATTTTTCATGAGTACACAACCCAAGAAATTATTTGAAGCATCATTGTATATAACAAAATGTTCTCCATCTCACAGAAATGTGAGTTTTGGTGCAGTAGTCTACCTTCTGTTTAGATCCTAGAAGCTTATCTCACATTCTTCCGTCCAGAAAAACTTTACTCCCTTCTGTGTCAGCTTCACCATTGAATTTGACAATCGGGAAATGTTCTTCACAAATCATCGATAATAACCAGATAGACCCAAAAATCTACAGATCTCTGTTACATAAGTTGGCCTGGGCCACTTTTCTATTGCCTTCAATTTGGAAGGGTCCACAGATATCCCTTTCCTAGTGATAACATGCCCCAAGAATGATACTTCCCATATCCAGAACACACATTTACTATATATTTCATTCAACTTCTCCCTTCATGAAGTACATAACACAGTATTAAAATTCTCTTCATGCTCCTCCTTGTTGTGGGAGTATATCATAGTACCATCAATAAATACCACGACATATTTATCAAGGTAATATCTAAATACTATATTCCTAAAATCCATGAAAATTTCTGGAGCATTAGTGAGTCTGAAGGGCATCACTATGAACTCTTAGTGTCCATACCTCGTTCGAAATGGAAGTCTTGGAAATATCTTCCTTCCTCACCTTTAATTGATGATATCTAGACTGTAGGTCCACCTTAGGGAAATAAATGGCTCCACGAACCTGATCAAATATGTCATCAATCTGTGGTAGGGGATACTGGTTCTCTATTGTGATTTTATTGATCTCACTATAATCAACGCAGAGGCACATTGATCCATCCTTCTTCTTGATGAAGAGGACTGGTGCACTCCAAGGTGAGCCACTCTGGCATATAAAACCCTTCTCTACATTTACCTATTAGTGCTTTTTCAATTATTCCAGCTCTACAGTGGCCATTCTGTAAGGTTTCTTTGATATATGCAATGATCTAGAAATAAGTTCGATTGAGAACTCATCCTATCTGTCAAAAGGAATACCAAGAAACTCTTCAGGTAAAACATCAGTGTAATACATCATGATGGGAGTGTCTTCATGCATGATTATCTCCTTTTAATCAATAATTTGAGATAGAAATACATGATCATAAGGCAACAATATCCCCACTTGAGACTAAGATTATAAAGGAGACTCATTTTCCTCCTTAAATTTGTAATGAACCATAGGATTCTTAGAGATGTGAATTGTAATATTTTTTTTCCTAAAAGGTGATGTTGGCCTTATACAATGATAGAAAATCCATGCCCAATAAAGCGTCAAACTCCACTAAATGAAGTATGACGAGATTTTTTTGGAGGTTCAGTGCAAAAACATTTTCTTGGGAGGAGTTATAAACCACAGATGCATTGATTTTCCCATTTACAGTTCTCACAGATTACTTTTCCTCCAAATTTTGAGGTGGTGTTTAAATAATTATACTCAACATGAAAGATATGAAAGAATGCGTAGCAGAAGAATCAAATTGTATATTCACTATTCTTGAATGAATAACTAGCGTACCTATCACCACATCATTGTCCAGATCCACATCAGCAGTAGTTATATCATAAGCCCTTCCCTTTTTCCTTGGAGATTTTTATTGATTGCCTCTAACTACCCTTGGCTTAGGGAAGTTGTTCGCATAAATCCCACGATCTATATAGTCGTAACACAACACTGTTGGATGAGTGTTGATATAAAACATCCTTTATTCTTCAACATTAGCATGATTTTTCATATCCCTTCATTAGTTCTTGGCCAGATGACCAATATTTCCACATTTGAAGCAATTCTTGGTTCCCTTCAGACAGTTACCAAGATACTTCTTCCCATAATTTTTGTTGGGAAAAAATCAGGCTTCTTTCCATCATGGTATTAGTTTGATGAACCACCCATGTTGTTCTCCATTTTCCACTTCCTATCACTGTGAATACGAGACCAATGAGAGTCTCAAATCTCCATTTCAACCATGTGGGATCAACAGACAATATCCTCATAAATTTTGAAGCCTCGAATCGCCAATTCTTTTGATAGAGTCGACATTAGTATGCTAAAGAAGCGATCCAACTTGCTTTCGATTTTCATGACAAAGCCAGAGGAGTACCTTGCAATCCTTGTAATGATTTCTTCATACACCCGATGTACTCATCATCATTATTCTTGAGTCCGAGGAACTCTCTTTCCATCTTGAGATGAAGGGTTTGAGCAAAATATTTTTTGAAAAAAAAATCATCTTGAATTCATCCCAGTCCATGGAATCAATTTCTTCTTGGGACTTTTTATTCTTGATCAGTGTCAACCACTGATCAACTTCCCCATCAAAATGATAGACTACCAATACAACCTTCTCTTCTACCAAGCACTAGAGGATATAGAATATGTTTTAATTGGAGTTAATCCGTTGCTTCATGATGAGGGTATTAGAAGATCCGCTAAACATGGGAGGCCTTTGACACATGAAGGATTATACAACAACTTTCACTTTCATTGGAGGAGGATGGTATTCCGCACGATTCAAGTTATTATTTATAACTCGAGCCAGCGGAGCAAGTACTGTCATGAAGTTTTCATCACCCGCTCCTATCATATCTGGAATATCATTAGGGAAATCGTCACATTGCATATCACATTGGTTTTGGGAGCATGTTCTTCTATTTCACTCCATTAAATAAGAAAAAAACATATAATTATAGGTCATGAATACCTAGCTATAGAGCATAAAAAATAAAACTTGGAACATAAAAGGATGAACATATAAATATGAAGTATATCCTAACATGTGATTCCATAGGTTTAATCTATGTTATCCCCAATCTATTTATTGACTTATATTCTTATGGGATTTTTTGTCCCTTAATAATGGTTTTTACTAAGCTCAGGAATCTACCAAATCAAATCCCCTAGGAGTGTCATGACCAAGAATACAGAAAGGCCCATTATAGGATACCAGGATACCCTGAGTCAAGCCGAAAACTTCTATTTGGAGTTTTCACTCCTTGGTACATCTCTACAAGAACCGCCTCTACCTGATCGTTTCCAGATAGGGAGGTATTTCCTTGATAAACCACATACTCTATACTTACCAAAATGTAGGAATGTTTTATTATAATTCATCTCATCCTAAAGGTTCACACTATGGTTATCTATTCCTAATATCCATAAATATCTTGACCGTACTATGATACCGACTATAGAAACTCAATCCTTTTATATATAACATTACATTATTTTAATCATAATTATACATCAGAGTACAAGCCAAGGATCATTATATCTAGTATCTTGGAAGACTAGGTACATAAAACATAAAACATGGGGCTAAAATTTTTTTCTTTATTAAATCTCCATAAGGAGATTCTAACTTCCTTTGAGCCCTTACATTCTCATAGGGTACCCTGGGGAACATATGAAAAAAGGGATGAACACAAAATCCTAGTAAGGGAATGTACATAATGATACAACTTAATCACATGAGCTAGGAGGCATGAAATAATGATAACAAAGCATAAAAAATATGAAATAAAATCATATAAGCATTGGTTTATATAAACATGGACTCATATAAATGCAGCAGAATCACATGACCTTTCTTTAGTATGGGTCAAGGCTAACCGCCATTCTTGTTTCCCATTTTAGTATGGGTCATGGCTAACTGCCAATCCCTTTTCACATCGCATCTCATGAGACATAACATTAAATGATGTAACAGAGAACAATCTGGGTGCACCCATCTCAACATTTCCATGAGTATTCATTCCACATAAATATTATTACAACATACATATTATCTCCACATAAATAATCATACATAATCAACCATACATAAACATAAGGGTTCCCATGGAAAGAATTAGGTACCACAACCCTGACATGAATCATAAACAATGGTTGTATCATGAAAGTGTCCATGAATAGGGTAATTATATATGGACATTCAATAGGAATATATCATGGTATGTGATTTCCAAAAGGGTTGGAAACATGTAAGAAACGTATTTGGGAAATTTTAGCATCATAACATTTAGTGCAGTTTTAAGGAAAATACTATAGAAATTTTAAAAATAAAAAGGGAAATTTTTTTTATAAAAAACCTAAAGTAAATCAAGAAGGTTTTTATAATAAAAAAATTGATTTTATAAAGACAATTTAAGATTAAAACAGAAGATAGAGTGCACTTGAAATCTGGTAAGAATTCAGGAAGTCACTTAAAACATGATTGCTTGTCGGGGGTAACGAGGTAGGAATCACAAAAAAACAAGAATATCCCAAAAAGAGAATGAGGGATGGATCTTGGAACATTATTATGGAGAATATAAACAGTATGTAGATGTTTTACGTAAATATAAAAGACAAATGCATTTGGGAAAAAATGATAGCGAAACCTGAATGAGTAAAAGTGGTTCGGGTAGAATTTATTACGGATTATTAGCATGGTATAAGATGTAACTAAAAGGGATTTTATGAGAGATAATGGGGTTTCTAATAACTTATAAATCATTAGGGAATTATGGGGAAGGTGTGAACTTATACCCCATCATTATGGATAACACATAAAATGGAATAACATAGAAGAAAATCTTGAAATAAAAGTGAAATGGGGAGAATCCCTTCCCTTAAATCTGTTGGCGTTGTCCACTTGTTATTAAATACCCAAATAAAAAAAATTATGATTATTAATTAATATTTCCATAACCCCTTATATATTAAATTTTATTTTTAATATTCATTTTACTTTTATTCATAATGGTTTTGATTGGTTATTAGGTTCAATTTCATTGTTCGGGCACGCTTGTTTACAGGATGTTAATGACTATTTCACTTATATTTATGTTTGTATTAACATGTAAGATGAAAGTGGATGTCCAGAATAGAAATTAAATTATATTTTTGAAAATATAGGAGATTAAATGGATTTAAATTTAATTTGGTTACTTCTAGTGAATTTGAAAAATTATATAAAACCAAAGTAACAACCGTTTTTTGTTAATTAGTGGGTTTGATTACAAAAAACATGTTTTTATTTATAACATAAAAACATATGTAAAAAAAGATTATATAATAAAAATAAGATATATTACATATATATAATCTGGTTCAATGATAACTAAAATGGTTTCATGACCATATTTAATGATTATTATAGAAATTGATAAAAAATTGTCCTTGAATGTGCTAAATTAGCACATCTCAAACGTTGCTTTCATTCCTTTCAAATAATTGGTGGGGAAAAGAGATATGATAATGAAATATATCATTAGCCTAAAAACATTCAAGTAAATGTATGTTATTGGAGTTATCATACTATTTGGGTGAATGGAGGTGAGGAAAGAAACAAAAAGAAAAGAACATAGAAGAAAAGATGGAATTGGAACGAGGAATTTGCCTCTTGAAACTTCCTCCTTTGAAAACCTCTTTAGGGGAGAGGTTTTGATATTTTGATGAGGATAGGGGATTTTGGACTTGGGTAAGGTGCTTGGGGAAATATTGGGGCATAATAACGGCAAGGAACAAAGCTTTAAAGGAGTGAAGAGAAGAGGTAAAAATGGGTGGTATTTATAGTGTAGGGAAGGAGGGTCTTCATAATGTTTTAATAATTAGTTTATTATTTCATCACAAGACCAGAAATATTAAGTATTCCATGACCAAGAGTAGTAATTAATTCATGTGACTAGGAACCAATTGGTCTTACATCCACAAATCATCATCAATGACTCAATTAATCCATTATTTAGCAGTTATTGTGAATTATGGGATTTTACTATTTATAAAAAATTCTACTATTTCAGAAAAATCCCAAAAATTCACCACAACCATTTTTCGACATATATGATTCAAAAATGAAGTCCATTTTTCAAAAATAATTTTCTAAATATGATTAATTTAATATTTAATTAAAATCATAATTTTTTATTAAAACCCAGTTTTAAAACATTCATTTACTTATTCTAAAATACAGGTACATCATAATTTCACATGAATATTGTTTTAATACTATTAGAGGTAAGGTTACTATTTAGTAGGGTATATCACTATTCATAAGGGTATGTTACTAATCGTAAGGGTAGTATACTATTAACCAAAAATTATGATTTTTATCGGTCTCCAAATAACTTACTGGTCACAACAGTGTATGTCAGATTTTAGAAATTCCAAACACAAAAGTGACAAATCTATCATTAAAGGTCATGTAGAACTTATTAGTTCATTATTTTGTGTTTTCATTGGATCTTATGACATACTTATTGGAAGGGAATTTCCATTGAAAATCATTGCGTCGTTACAATATTTCCAGTTGGACATAGTTTGACATTAACATGGAGGACGTCATCAAAGTGGAATCCAGTGATGAAGACCAACCTAAGGAAGAACCTACTGGTTTTCTCATACAGGTGATTTTCACATATGAACCAAATGGCTCACGATATTGGGACAAAACTGCTTCTGAAGAAGTGGACAACTAGTCTTTTCGTCGACGATCATGGAATCTGATCAAGTGCTTTATCACAGAGACCCCACAATCTCAATAGATAGATCAGATATAGAGGCTTCATACCTGGCTATGTGAACTATGCACTGGAAGAGTAAATACCCAATGATTTTAGGCGATTATTCGAGAATATAATACCTAGAGGGTGCAGGATGACATGCACAGTCTCAGTGTTGACTGGTAGCGAAGAAGGGAATTTAATATTCGAATGCTCCAGGAGGCCGAATAAATGATCTAGCATTTGAGGGTGCATGAGAATGAGCTATCTACATTCCTAGAAGAATAACCGGGGTGCATATCGTGCCTAACGTACCAACTACTAGAGGCCAAAGAACATATTAGGCGAGCCTCTGAAGAGATGGTCTTTATATGAGACGACTATGATCAGGCTTGGATCGAGGCTGAAGAACTATGCCCCATAGTTGTCGAGGAAGAACATGAGCTCAACAGGAAATAGTAGGCTTTGAATTCCACGTGTCAGTGGGTGGTAGAGCTGAACCACACTGTTGAAGAGGTCAACCCATTAATGGGATGGGCGAACCCATAGGCGATGTTATTGGTGTGATATTATAAACACTTTTTCGTGATTTTATTACTAATGCTGTATCCGTGCATGAATTTCATTTTACTTTTTTATTGTTTGATCTACATCACATCCATGATACATCCAGTGATCAACCCCTAAGCTCGTGTGGTTCATGCATGATGCATGATACAAGGGATGGATGTATCATTACATCATTTGAATGTGAGAGTGCCAACCAGTCTTCAAGGATCTGTGATATTAATAACCAATCCAGGCATCTAGAAAAATGAAGGAGGCCTGACTGGAGAATGAAGATATCATAAAATCTGAATTTCCCTCTTCCCAATTTGTGCTGGTGCATGAGCAGGGTACCACCCAGTGCGTTACGATCAGTCTGAACATAGGGGAGTGGAAACTGTGAATTACGATATCCAATATTCGGGACACTATGGTTGTGAGGGTGAAAATGGAGGATAACAATTTACAGTGTTCGAATCACAGTATCCCTATTGTGTTAGCCTTAAATGGGGATGAAAAATGAGGGTTGACCACTGACTGTGTTCAAAACACAGGGCCTGACTTGAAATTTTATCCATTTGTCTTTCAGATTGTTGTCCCAGAATAGTAGGTTTTCCATAGGAGAAGCATCCATACTGTTGGGAGGTTTTTTCTAGCATGAAAGAGGATTAGAATCCATATTAAAGGGATGCAAAGCGTGGAGGGTGGAGTGATGGGTTGTTCGAATGGAGTCCAACACTCATTAAATTAAGCCAGCGTGGTGGAAGCATGTTGGATGAGTGCATTGGATTGATCAGGGATCAAACCTATTTCCAGACAGGAACACTCTGTCAAAGACCAAGAATGACTTGATGTTATATATCATACCAACAAAGTCAATAGAAACATAGTTTAAACACGGTATGGTGACAATAGATAACAATGTTTACAAGACAAGGGGCTAGGCACTAGGTGAATTGCATGTTCGACGCTACCTATTCTGTGAGGATGGAAATCAAGCCAAGCATTGTTCCAGAGCACTAGATGGTTTGAAACTAATGATGGTGGGGGAAATCTTCTTTAGTGGGGAATATGGCACATACCATAGTTAAGATGGGTAATCCTAAATTTGTTTAGGGTAGAACTACAGTTTAATGTCATGCATCGAGAACATGTGGACTAGTGTGGTGTAATATCATATGGTTGGATGGGGATTCAAAGGGGAGATCCCAAGAATGGAGTATGTGATGCGGTAGATATAAACCCAATGTGAATGAGGATATAAGAATTTTTCACCATAACACATATCACTAGAGGATGTTAGTTATGTCACAGGACCAAAAAAGGAAATTTGGTATGGTGCTGAGGTAGAGTGCCTAGGAATTCCTACATATTCCATCAGGATGATAATCATGTATCCCATAGTTTTGGGATCACATTTTAACACCATGTGGGATGAAAATTCTTTGTGGTACAGCTGCACCAACACACACCCCTCAAAATTACTAATCCCACGCTAGTCGTACGTGATGTGGGAAACAAGGAGGAGCAATAGTATTTCCCCAGTACCTGGAGGCACACATTAGGGGAAGTTTAATGCGAGGATAATGACATCCCAAAATTATTTACCGCATGCATATCACACATAGATGCACGAAGGTGTAAAACTGAATGTTCTAGAATTCCACTTGACCATAAGGGAGTGGAATGATGTGAATAATGTCACCTATGATCTGCATCACAAAAATAAGGGAGTGAAAATAAAGGATAATTGTTGACCCAGTTCAAAACAAAACATCTTCTTTGTGTTATCCAGACATGGGGATAGACTAAAGAGGGTCGACCACTGACCATGTTCGAAACACATGAACCGTCACAAAATGTCATTCAGGGACTTCTGGGGCATTGGTCCAACATGGTATGTAAGCCAATGTGTCATGAGACTGGACCATAAATGTGGTCCCTTCAGAGATGGAAGATGATTAGGATCCAAATAAAGGGCTCATGATGCTTTGAAATGAAACTAAAAACTCTCCATGTGAAAATTACAAACATTGGGATCTTTTTCACGACACATTTGATTATGAAAACAAGACATATCAGATATAGGGAGTTGAATCCCTTTCCAAGGACAAGGGTCTTAGGGTTGCATTCTCCTAGATCCTGGTTGTTGAGTGGACCATTAAAAGGGGACCTAATTTAATGAAATTCTCGCTTGGGGGTGATGTAGTCAAACTTGATGCGTAGTTCGCATAAGGTGATCTTAGTTTAGGGTCATAGAATTCGGACCATGCTATAAATATACATGGAAGAAACAATGTGTGGATGTTTCAAAACCTGATTCGAATGAGAACCAAGATGTTCTCACCACACCACATGCATCCAAATGTTCTCAGACCAAGGGGTCATATTTAATATTCATAGGGCTGGACCTGCATACCAAAGATCTGGGTGTTTCTATGTATCCCATTAAGATGTAAATCCAGCCACACATAGTTCTAGAAAATGTCACACAGTTCGGTGTCCTGCAACATGGATGGTTAGATTATTCTTTAAATATCTCCGAGCTCAGAACATAGATAGAAAGGAGGGAGGGGGACACACGATAAAATAATTTAAAAATCAGATGTGAATGAGAATAGTAGGATTGCAAATCACATCATGTGCTTTCTAAGGAGGTTTTAGGTTGAGGGACTGAAAATTCATGTTGGGATGGGCCTGAGGAAATGTGATCGGGCATTCCTATGTACCCCATTATAAATGGGATCAATCCATACATATTTCTAAGAGTGGAATGGTATGGTAACAATTCTAGGGACAATACTATCATGCAGGTCCAGTCCAAAAACCCAAATAAGTGGAATTCGATAGATCTTGATTATTATTTAGGATGGATGTGTGTTTGTATTTTTTTGTGAAGCGATAAACCTAGGACTGAGAATCTAGGAATCACTATAGGAATCAATCTAGGTTAATTCCTTGACCAATGTTATGGTGGATAACCGCTACAAAACATGATGTCCCCTAGAGTGAGGAAATCACAATGGAGTGCCATTTTTTGTTATGTGGCCAGAATTATAATTCCATAGTTTAGGGTTGTATGATTGGAAAAACCAATGAATATTAACGTCGTGCAATAAACACCCAATATTTTAAAGTCATGTGGTACTAGGCAACATTGATTAATATCATATGGCTTGAAAACATACAAAAGACAAGAAAATTTAAAACGAATGTTCATGGAATGAGGAAACATACCCGAGATGCCTGAGGACATAGGCCCATACCACACCGTATACCCCACTAATGTAAGAGCTCTAGTAGGGGGAGGAAGATTAGTATGATTCCAATAAATGGGTTTGGACCCATAAGATAAATGTTTGGGTGGTCCTACATTTCCCATAAGGATTTGAATCAATCTAAACATGGTTCTGAGTGATGTTTTACAGTTTTATATAATTCATAAAGGGCGCAGATAGGGGTGAGGTATCTAGACAAGGAAAGTGTACTACTTGCTGAGTAACCCGATGTGAATGGGGATATAAGAACATACCACACCGTACAATCCTGAATGAGAACTTGGTCCAGTGGACTGAAAATTTCGACGAATCTAAGATAGGAAGTCTTAGCAAGTTCGCTATTTAAAATCTTGTGGTGAGGATGATGGTGATCTTATTTTAAGGTCAAAGGTCTCAAAACATAGATAAATGACTCTATATGAGGTTATTTCATTTCAAAATATCCTTATCCCACATGAGAAATGCTCGGAGTGGGAAACATGGAATAGGAACAGGCACTCTCTAACATATTAGGGTATGGCAATGAGGGAGGGAGACCAGGTAGGGTCGACCCCGAGAAGATTAACTCTCCTGCCCGAGGAAGACTGGTGATTGAAGGGATGGTGTGACCAAATGAATCACTAAACCCAATATTTGGGACATATTGGGGTGGTGAAAATGATGAAGTATGGATGTTGACTATGTTCGGAATGCCACATCCAAATTGTGTGACCTGAAATGAAAACAAAAAATGAGTGTCTAACGTAGACCATATTAACAATGTGATACATGTATTAATTTTTCATTTTATATCCTTGAGGACATTGGACCGAAATTGTTGGATAGACCTATGGCCATTTATCCATGTTATTTGAGGGTCCTTTTGGATTTTAAAGACAATGAAGACCTGAATAATGGTAGCGTGTCATGCATGATTGTTCCTTTGTAGTTTAATATCATGCAGTATGAAGAAAAAGGTTGAGATCTCCATGGATAGTGACACATTGTGTGTTTATGATGAACTTGACATGAATGAGGTAAAATTATTGAACCACACCATGTGTTTTGACCTAAGGTAAGATCTTGAAGTTAGGGGTTGGACCTACAAATAACATTTTTTGGAATTCCTACATATCCCATAAGGATGGGAATCAAGACATATGTTGTTTTGAAAGGGAAATGCAGTTTAACATTATATGGTGAGGAAGTGGGAGGATAGAAGGATGAGGAGAGGCACATTGTGCGATCAACGTAGACATGACATGATGGGGCCAAAGATGTATAACCTGCACCAAGTGGGATCTTTTATGATAACTACAAACAGGGGGATAGTCAATGCATATAATTGGGGGGGGATGGACTTTTAGAAGAGGTGTCCAATCATTCTTATGTGTCCCATGAGGAAGGTAATCAAGCTATAGGTAGTTATGGAAGGTGTATATTAACATCTTGGAAGACAATAAAGTAGTTTAATGTCATGCAGGATGCAATAGTTCAATGTCATGTAGGACCATGTGTAATCAAGAAATGTATTGCTCGTGGTATTTGGCATTGGTGGGGGAGTATACATTCTCCATCCATGGTAACCAGGGAGTACGTTCCATTGGGGTAAACATTGTGAATAATGTAAGGTGCTTCCATTCTGGGATCCATCTTGGGTGGTATCCCACCAGGTATCATTGGTGCTCCCTGGGCCAACAACTTGTCACCAAGCATGAAATAGTGGAGGAAAACTCTTTGGTTGAAAGATCAGGCTATCTTGTTCTAATTCCTTTCCAGTTTGAGAAGGGCATGAAGCATGTTATCATCGAGTGGTTATAATTCTGCTAGATGGATATCATCTACATTATCTAGTGATTTCTGATCGTAGAATGTTGTTCGTAATGAATGAAATTGAATCTCTATCGGTAGGGAGACCTTCATTCTGTACTCCAGGGAAACTGGAGTCACCTATGTGACATTGCGAGTCATTTTCCAATATGCCCAGTGGGCGTTGGGGTGTTTCTCTAGCCAAATATTTTTGTTTTGACCAAAAATTATCTGCAGGAAGTTAAGGAGTGTTTTTTTTAGCACCTCAATCTTCCCATCTGCTTGCGTGTGATAGCGGGAGGTATGGATAGAAAAGATGTTGTACATAGCGTACCATTTATTCAACTATGCTACCCAGAAGTTGGTTCCATTATCGGTGATGATGTTGTGAGGGACTCAAAATTGTTATACGATGTTTGAGATCACAAATTCAACGTTATAATGGGCCTCGACCTCCTTGAGTGGAATTTCCTCTGCCCACTTGGAAATGAAATTCGTAGAGATCAGGATGAACCTTCACTAGCGAGCTATCACTGGTGAATATTGTCCTATGACATTGAGTCCCCAGACCGAAAAGGGTCAAGATTACTAGGTAGCGTGGATAGTCTCTGGTGGCCAATTCACAATCTTATAATGGATTTGGCATGCATGACACCTCTTGGAAATCTCAATACTGTCACAGATTATGGAGGGCCAAAAATACCCAAACCTATAGATATGGTGAGATAGATTCAGCCTAGTCTGATGAGCCCCGTAGGTTATGGCATAAACCTCCAACATGACATGTGAAATCTCACTTCCTTGAATGAAACAGAGGAGAACCCCAGCAAACCCATTCTTTTAGAGGATATTCTCATGACCGGAACAACTCTGTAGGGTAAACTGTAATGTGTGGTGCCAGATTTTCTTGCACTCATCTTGATCATCTAGGAGATTAATGTGTTAGAGGTATTCGATAGAGGGGTTCCTCTAGTAAAATGTCACTTCCAACATAGAATTATGTGGACCCCGGGGTACTGATGTGGAGGCAACAACGGTAAGGTGTATTACCTATGGGATATCATATTTGTTCTGAGTGACAGGGGTGATTACTATCTGTTGTGCCATGTGAGTAATCAAATCATCCAGATAATGATCTGCCAAAGATGTTTCTAGGCCGTCCAAGGCATCAACTTGACCGTTCTGGGATCGAGGGAAAAGGGTAACCTCTAGCGGATACTGAAACATGGCTATTAGCTGGGGTGTATATTCCAATAGTGGTATTAGCTCTGGATTCCATATGAAATAATCACCATTGACCTATTTAATGACTAGTTTGGAGTCCCATTTCACATGAATATGGGGAAAATCAATCTTGAGGGCCAGTTCGAGGCCAGTGACGAGATCCTAGTATTCTATCTCATTGTTGGAAAAACCATCAAACAATAGGAATGAATATAGAATAATTTATTTTTCTAGCATGATGAAGACGTTACCCAAGACCACCCTGTTGAGTCTGGGATCCTTTAGTCTTCTGCTGGTACGACTTCTGAAGGCACCATTAATATGCATTTTCCAACACGGAATGGCTTGTTCAATCAAGAGGATTTACTCATCGGGAATGTCAAGATCTTGAGACAGGTCCATGGGAGCTAGATGGGCGGAAATGATGACAACCACTGCATTCCCCAGAATGGCCTTGTGGGGGACAAACCTGATGTCGAACTGCTAGAGGACCATTTCCCACCGAGCTAGACAACCATTCATAATGGGGCAGTTCATGATGTACTTCAGCGAGTCTGCTCGGGTTACTAGTTGTATCACATGATGTCACAATTAATGTCACAATTTCTGCACTGTGAATACCTACACAAGGAAGCATTTCTCAATAGCGGATTATCTGGTCACCGTATCGAGGAGCATGTGGCTAAGATAGTTGAGACTGTTCTCTATTCCCTCTTTGTTCATTTGGGCGAGAAAGGCTCTGATAGATCATTCAAGGATGGTCATATAAAGGACCAGATACTTTCCAAAAACAGTTTCATCAGGACTGGAGGCTATAGAAGGTACAACTTCATTTCCTCGAAAGCGGTTTTAAATTCATCATCCCACTGATAGACATAGCCTTTCATAAGGGGCCGAGAAAAAGGATTACACATTCCAGACAAATTCGCGATGAACCGACATATGTAGGACAAATATCCTTGAAATACTCGAATATATCGAATGTTTCTCATGGGAGACATCTCACTAAGTGCATTAATATTCCCATGATCAGTCTCAATGACTCTATATCTTACCATAAATCTAAGAAACATTCCATAGATGACCTCGAAGGAACTATTCAATTGGTTTATCTTCATATAGTGGGAACAGAGGATTCCGAACAATTTATTAAGGTCTTTCAGACGGTCTGGATGTTGGAAACAATTTACCACCAGATAATTTACGTAGCATTCAATCAATTTATGTGGATCAGCATAAATATGCGGTTCATGGAATGCGGATAGATGAAACCTGCATTCTATAGAGTGAAGGGAATTACCTGGTAAAAAAAAGTTTTTTTGTTCCTGGAAGGCTGTTGAATCATCATCCTTAGGGGATATTAGAATCTAGTTAAACCTGGAATACCCATCCATGAAAGAGGTGTCTTGAAACATAGTAGTGGAATTAATCATGAAATCTGTCCCGGGAAGGGGAAAATCATAATTCAGAGAATGAGAAGTTGAGATCCCGTAAGTCAATGCAGACTCTAATCTATCTTTTCTTCTTCTTGATGGGAACAATGTTGGATAACCATATGGGTTACCAGACCTCCTTGAACAAATTGGATCTAATGGGCTTATCAACCTCCTTCTCGACCATGGCCTCGTGGGAAGGATGCATCCTTCTAGGAGGTTGTTTGAACCCAAGGTGATTTGCTAGGAGACCGAGGAAGTGGACAATTTCCAGATAATCTAGTCCCAACATCTCATTATAACTCTTGAAAAAACATCACGATGCTTCATTATGAAGTCCACATACAACTGTTTCTCTTTGAAAGTCATATAGGAACTGATGAATGTGGGTTTTGGATCCGTCTCGCAACTAAGGTTCCCCTGTTATAGCTCATGGACCGTAGAGAATATGAACTCCATAAAAGAGGGAGGTGCATATTCCAAATCATATACATTAATTATGGTGGAGGGATACATGGTGGAAGGAGATTCCTGTAAGTCAACAGATCCCAATGGGAATATGGTTCCAGTCGGAGCGACAATAGACACATTATCGGGGAACTCCTGAGTTGATGAAACCATAGATATGAATGTTTTATATCTGATCCCTTCTGGTCTTCAGCCCAAAGGGAAACACATGATGATGTTAATACAATAGTGTAATGTCGGCTTGAGCTAGTTTATCCCTGCTTGGGGAAATAAGAAAGTATGGCGTATTGCCATTACCATGCAGAGGACGTCCTGGAACCTTTTGGGAGTATGGGGCTTTAGGATCACCTAAGCCTGATTTTTGTAGGTATATGAAGTTAATGTCCTACATCGAATGGACCTAGGAATGGTTTCCCCCTCATTACTAAAACAACGAAGTATTTACCCATATTCATGGTCGAATCCATCAACGGGTGGATCAAAAAAATGTAGTCATCATCTAGGTCTACCCATGGGTTGGTCGCAGCAGTAGCAAGTTCAACCTCAATATCCTGAATCAGTTTGTCATTTCTCTTGAAATAGTTTTAATCCAAGTAGTGGGATTCAAAAAAGTCAATGGGAGACACGACACCTTGGATTACGACCACTCGACCATTAAGGGAGTACTTTTGGCATTGGCGATACAATGAAGGAACCGATGGATGTAGAAAAATCCATGGCCTACCCATTAAAGCATTGTAGGCGGTGTACTGGAAGACAAACATAAACACGGTGCTAGCGTCGAAGCCCCTGAACAAGGTCTTTAGGTAGATCATTCTAATTGGTGTATATTCCGATCAATAATAACCATGGATTTTCATGTTAGAGGGACTCATATTATTATCGAACTGCCCCATTGTGAGGTGTCTGTGTCAGGATTAGGTTGATCCCATAGCATGTATCGACAAGAAATCAATGAAACTCCATTCCATTGATTTGGATGATGATATATAATTGGTGGATGTTCCCCTATGTGGGAGAGCCTTAATATTCTCGATAGAATGATATAATGTGAAGACATTTATCATTCTCGATTACCTCAGTATGGAAGGCTTCTACAGATGCTACCTCCGTCTCAAATTGGAGGGGGCTTCTTAAATCTTTGGCAGTGGCTTCACACATATCCCATGATAAGAGAAGATCCTAAATGATAGAGACCCTGAATGAAATGTTGTAATTATGAATAAGGATATCATTCTTCTGTTCAAACCGTGAACTTATTATTATATGAGGTCGTTCTACAGCAGGGTGTATGACATGCCCTTTCTTCTGAACCGACGTCTGACTAGTGATGGTAATGTCCTGCTTCACCCTAGTCGATGCCCGTTTAGTGAATATTGGATTTGGGTAAGATGAATGAGGATGGTCCATGTTATATTTTGGATTATTGTGGCGCAATCTTGGTGGCTCTACATGATCATGTTACACAAACAACGGAAAATCTAGACCCAATAACACCATATGAGAAGGCAGTGCATGCTGAGCTCTGCACTATGTCTACTATCTGGTTTCTGTGGCATACACAACCTGGAAAGAAGTGATGACTGAGGCACTCCAATGACCCATAAATCCACGACCTCGTCAGTGATGGTTACTACTGGGGTTATCGGGAGTATTCGTCTGGTACTCCTCTTCGTTAGGAATCATTTTGGGGTTTACCAGCTCTATGGTGTTAACAGAAGAGTGCCCTTGATCATATCTTAAAAAATACACCACTAGTGGATGTATTTTGAGGGGAATATCCAACTCTGGTGGCATGAAGTATCCAATATTATGGGATTTCGACATCAATACTAGGGCACTTTGTTTTCCTTCTGTCACCGATACCTACTCTTTTGCGAGGAGGGAGGCAGAGATGTCGACGCAGATGTAGAGGTTGTGGGTGACGTGGAGTCCTTTGAAGGATCAGGTCGATTCAGATGTGGAAAAATAATACCACGATCACTGGAGACTTCCTTACGAGCCATCCAGTCATCATACTTCAAGTACCCGTAGTTGGGAACATGATGCCAACCACCTTCGCTGTCACTACCGCTGTATAGTTTAACAAATACACATTCTACTTATACCGGTTCTTGTCCCAACCTAACCATGTTGTTTTCAACATGGTCTTGAATATATTCTTTAAATGTATATAACTATTTGAGTGTGTTCCCAAGGATCTAGTGACTAAGGTAGTAATTATGGAGATTATGGATATCATCCTCTTCGGACCTCCTGCATTCAAGAAACTGTAGAAGTCCTCGTTCCAAGGAACATTGAAAATAACCGGGGTCTTGTGCCTCATTGAATGAGTAGGATATGTTTCTCATATCCGCGAAGGGTGTCTGGGAGATTGGCCTTGAAAAAGAGTTAGTGGAACCTAGTGAGGAGGTGGAGCCTGGTTATCATTCCAAGGTGGATGTAGTGCGTTACGGAAGGGAGTCTTCCAGTTCTAGGGTGGGAGCTGCTGGGGCGGAGACTGCGCCTGTGGTGGGTGCCCCATGTGAGGCTATGGAGGTGGCTCTACTGGTAACAAGTCTAGCTTCCTGGGGGCCTCTACCTATGCCAGTGCGACGGACTCAACCTTAGCATCCATTCTCAAGGTAATTGAAGGATTAAATGGACATGCCTTCTTAGCTTGCGGTATGGATTCCTTTAGACACTGGGCCTTATCAGAGAAGTGTGATAATCCCCCAGGGTAATTATATTTAGTGAGAGATGGGATCATTTATGTTTTGATATTACTCAAACAAATTGTCAAAAGTTGTTCCAGAGACAACATCATAACAAAGAAGTAGGTGAGGCCTTTCCACCGGGCAAAAAAGTCTATGAATCACTCGTTAGTCATCTTCATGAACTTGATGTGGTCTGCAATACTATTCTTCTGGGTGGTATAAATGAACTGGAAAAGGAATTTTGGAAGGAGATCTTCCCAACTATTGAAAGACCTAATGGATATCTGGATGTATAAGAAAAACACATGCCTTTCCAATATGTGTATGAAACACCAGAGTTTGGAGGCCTCTTGCTGCATGAGAGTTCCAAGAATGGGTCGCCACCATTAGATTATGTGACTCAATTAATGTAGCAGGTCGAACATCCCATTATAAAGGGAAGAAGTGGGGTTCCCGAAACCCTAAGGTACTATCATATCATCAAACTAGGCCAGATATGTCTTTCCATCAGGTGGGATTGACACCTTTTGGGTTTTCAATTCCTTGATGAATGCAATGAGAAATGTTATCAGATCATCTAGGTTATTGTTCCTATCTTGACGAGGATCCCTAACCACCAATGCATCGGTAGACTCTTCAACATGATAAGAAGACACATATACTTGTGGAGAAGTTGGTCTGATGACTAGCATAGCAGCTAGGGGAAGCTGAGTTGGGTCTCGGGGATTATCACACTGCTATGGTGGATTTGTCGACACATACCGTGCCATATTTATTATGCTTTAATATCTTTCCTATCTATGTGGACAGGATGGCCAGTTTCACCTAGAGGTAATTCACTAGGGGACTGTTTTACCTTCCCCTACTACCCCTATCGAGGATCATCATAGTCTGTAATCCACTCTGTTTCATGTTCAGCAAGGAGGTCATCAACCATCTTCTTATGTTCCATGAGTTTTTGGAACAACACAGCCTATTTGGGATCATCTTCTATCATCTAAACTGATCAACACAGGTCAGAGGGTTTGACAGCTCCAAGGTTCTCCTTTCCCTTATTGGGATTCTGACTTAGGACTAATATCTCAGTGGGCACAGTAAGGCCGAGGATATCTCCTTACTAGATAGTAACCCATCCAAACAGATCCAATAGGTTTGGTACTCCCCTAGGGGGTATGTTCTCATCATGGTGTTCTTGCTCATTCTCCCCTTCAAATAGTTTTTCGATGTTAACTAAGACTCTACATGTATTCATATCTTCAATATCGACTGGAAAGCTGGGATGGTGCCAGATATAACAGAAATGGAGGTCAGCATACTACCCCCAACCATAGACTTGAATGTGGAAGGACGACTCCTTTATAATTTTATGGATCCCTTTAAAGCTTTGAATTCATTGTTGCTCGAGGGTCTGGTGGTGATCGGGTGACATAGGGCCCTAGGCCACAGGGAGCGCGGCCATGTCGACCATAACTCATTGCTGATCAATATCTTAAAAGTGTTTCTAACTCTTGGGGTAATCCACTTACTGATAATAGAGACCGAAGTTCATCACCCAGAGGGTTTGGAGAAACCACAGAACTTCCTTCTATGTAAGTGATTCTGGCGCACTGAAGTTGGCCACCATAATTGGATAAAACATATCTCGGAAATTATGTATGGATGTCCTAGAATACCCTTGGCTCAAAATTGGGATCTGGATCATGGTTTCCCCACTCTTCAACTAGGGGTGGCTGTAGGAATGGAAACGACACTAAAGTAGACTACTGAGATGGTAGACCGGCCAGTGGAGAATACAGTGAATGAGCAAACAATATGCCGCATCTCAGGATATCCTGCGAATAATGCGACGAATGAGCCACTACATCATGGTAAGATGGGCAGGAAACCATATCTTCTGGCATAGGGGTTGCAGTGACTGATGGTTGGCCACGATGTTTTTCATCCTTTACCGGTCCCCAGAATAAATCATTATTATCTATTGTTGAGGTATAGAATGAACCTATTGGCGATATGGAGGATTTAACAAATAAGCACTAGAAAGGGGGAAAATCTTCCTCCTCTTGGATGTATCTACAGAGGGAGTCGAGAGTCCAGTGGACCACACATTCTAGAAGGATGAGGCATATATGCTTCATTCCTTCCCCCACCCTCGATATAGAGGTTCGAGGTGAGGAATCCATTTCATAATCTCATTCCACTTCAGAATTTGAGAATCATACATGCATAATCGCGGTCTGAATCTTCGCAACACTATTTTTATGGTGTCGGTGACCCAATCTACTGTCGCAGTATGGCTCTTCTCTGCATGGTATATTTTTGTCTAGAGGTGGAACTTCACCTGAATTGATGCAATGGAAGATATAACTTCTGCCTAGGAAAGATGGGTTGTGAGGAGAACCAGGATAAATGCCAAAGGCAACACAGGGAGAACATCTGTGTCCACTAGCTGAAGCTCAGAGGGAATCTCCGCGGGAAGTGCTGGAGTGGGTAGGATCTCTGATATAGCCAGTAGGATCATCAAAAGGGCCTCCATGATTATTTCCTTTAGAAGTGTCATTGCGAGGAGGGTCCACATACTGGATAAGCTAGACACATGTAGGACATCCATGTTTGGTTCTCATGAAGTGATCTAAACCTCTGCTTCTCTGATTTCTTAGATGAGGAGGACCATTTTCGGTTGTTGTAAGGACGTGGGATAGACCCCCAAACTGAGGACAAACTGGATAGGTAGCATAATCATATAAAAAACATGTGATAGGGGAATAGCTCCATAACTATATTCATAGGTGAGGAAGAGGCCTCTGTACGGAGTGGAAATGTAGTGGGGATGAACCTAATTGGGATTGAAGGTGGAATAGGGATTACCTCCATGATGATAATGGGAGTAGGGAGGACTCGTTATCTCGTTGGTGGTGGTACGTGGAGGACCTCGGTACTGGATTTCAATGTCGTGGGTCGGCCCGCGATGAATTCCACCTGTGTCAGTGACTAGGAGAGTTTACTAAGACTTCTCGATGGGTGGTTGGGGCCTCGAACAGGGTCGGGCATACGAGTGACCTTGCTCGACATAAACATGGGACTGATGGTATGCATCGGTAGTGGAACAGGCCATGGTAATTGTTGATGCTAACACCCCTCGGAGGGAGTCCTCCTAAGCCTATGACCGACAATGTCATTGGGTTAAACAGATTGAGGCCAATGGTGTAGGCTCATTGCTCACCTGTAATTCATATCGTTAGGATTTGTTGTAGGTGCATATCTCACCTACTCCTTAGCTCATGCAGTCATGTGGCAGTGCTTACGCAACTTGGTGAGAGCCCTCCTTGGGAGCCCCTAGAGCGGTATTGTGGATGGGATGGCTTGGACATCCCACAACTCATTGGCGTAGGGGAGGGAGTCATCAAAGCATTTAGGGGAGTGGGTCCCAAAACGTTTATACGTCAGAGTGGGGAGATGTTGCTCCCTACGCGACCCTTGTAGGCGGCGATGGTGAAGAGGCAAAGATGCATCTAGGACATTTCGAGCCATATCTTGGGGTTGAAAAATCACCTCCTCCTCGTATCATTGAACGAGACCATTAATTACACATTACGAGATGAATTCATCTGGAGAGATACAACATTAGTGCCCAACTTCAGTGGATGTGGAGGCTTCTATGGGAGAGATGCGGCCACATGGGATGTCCAAGTTGGCGTTGCCCATACCCTTGCGTTAGTGGGAGGGTGGTGATTGGTTTCCTATCCTGGCTGCTTGGGTCCTGAAATGCAAGGAAATTTAACCATTAGTACTTAAAGAATGAAAGCGACGTCCAGTTATCCATCTTCATTCCATGTTCGAACATTGGTAAGAAAGACCCAAACTGACAACGCCGAAGACAATTATTTATAACATTCAACTTCCCCATTTTCTGGTGATTTTCACGCCCATCCCACTATTTTCATGGCGGGACCTGGTGTCAGATAAGTGGGTCCAGTGACACACAAATCCATTGATATCTCAAGCACCACTAATCTACACATTGAGGAGAATAATTTCACATGGGGTTCCCCATTTATATTTTCAATTCATTCTCCGGGCCACACATCCATCTCTCAGAGGATATTATGATATGTTTCTCCACATTATTTCTTTCCAAAGGTGGGAACCATTTGTCCCTTATCAAGGGGTTTACTCCTAAATTGAAATAGGGTGATTGGATGTTGGTTTCTACTTCCGTGTATTCCTCCTTAGATGTAGTTACCTAGTCTGGGTCTCCCTAATAGACATAAGACATTGTTCATAAAACTCTTCACAGTGTTATGTCTTCATGGATGCTGGTTAGTTACACTGCTTCTATCAGGACATTCCCAGGGGTCCAGTCAGGGCAGAAAACTTTGTTTGAGGGAGTAGTCAAGTGGGACATCAATGGAATGTCTGGACGTTGGAACACTAATGCGTCTGGGGTTCTTTCTCTTATGATCGAGCTTTTCGAGGGTGCGGAATCCCGAGGCATCCCACATAAAATTCTGGAAATTTTATGAAGTATGCATGTTGTTGAGGTTTTCCTCAGCTTCCCATGTTTAACACAAGGTATGTCGTGATTTTAACTTCTAGAAGAGATTGATCAGACTGGTAAAAACACTATAGGGAGTGGATTAGATGGGTGAAACCCCAAGAGGGATAAGTAAATATGGGTCTATCATGTGGTTAGTTACCCGATTACGACTAGGAGCAACGAGACAGTGGGTGACATGATATCACTAGGATGTGGTGGCTCGGGTAAGAATCGGGATGGTTGTGTGTACGCCACGAACCCTCTAGGCCGGAGATGGTGCAATACATGTTATATTGGTATGGTTAGAAGGATTTAAAATCTTTAAGAAACGATCAGTTTCATAGTCTGTATGATACTAGATACATATATGTAACTTAAATTACATTGGAAAAGGTTACAAAATATAATACGTAACAAAAACTAAAAATTGCATCCTTATGAACTCAATAAACGATCTCCTATTCATCACCAATTGAAGGTAAACAATGAGAGGGGTGATTCAAACCCCTAGAAAGGTTTTAAAATAGTGGAAGTATGAATTCAATAAAAAGCGAATCATAAACAATTTGGCACAATCAATATCGCATGGTGATTAAATTAACAACTCACACCATTGATAAACTAAGAATAAAACTATATCAATAGATTTTATTATAGTGAAAACCTCATGGATATTAATAAAAAATAATGAATAAAGATAATTCTTATTAATTCGACTTAATATATCTAGCACATGATACCATAATATTGTTAAAATGGTATAATTATGTGGGAAGAAACCCGTCTGATTTTTGGAAACAAACTCGAAGGGTTTGTCGCCAACTAATTTGTCTCATGAGACAGGTCAATGCATCGAGGGGGTATAGTGAGCCCCATCCACCACTGCAAGACAAAGAATTATTTATACATATATTTAATACAAATACATTATGTATTATCAATATTCATAAATATTAGAGAATACAGATTCATCAATATTACCATATTTAAAATAACTTTCCAAATATACGCCATTATGTGAAAGGGTATACGGCTTAAGATAAAACTCATATCCATGAAACCAGAATATGGATATATAATATATTTAAAATTTCAAATGAGTAATGATCTCAAAAGGGTAGTATATACCCCCCCATAAGAAATATTAGATGCATAAAACCAAGAAGTTATCAATGAAAGAAAAATTTAGACAAAGTCCCTTACCATATCTTAATCAACTGAATCGTACGAACAAAAGCCAATAATCACCAAATTAATCACATAATAACATGAATATAAATATAATCAAGTTACTTTATATCAAATGTATGTACACATAAACCACATACATGAAATAAGTGGCGAATAATGGAAATCTCAATGAAATGAATGTGAGATGAAAAACCCCTTATCGTATGATCGAGTGTGTTCTTAGTTTTTTTTAATGACCTGAATAATCAATGTTTCCTTTATTAATTAATAATTATAGAACCTATTATACATTTAATTGATTTATTATTAAATTATTTGGTTAATTCATTACCATTTTTATTATTTTATAAGGTTCAATTATATATTTTTTAAATCATTTTCTTCCAGGGTTTTCATGATTCATTTACATGTATTCATTAATGAAATTTCATTTGAAATGTGGTTAAACATCCCTGATATTTAATATATATTTTTGGTGACATTAAATATATTTATATGATCTTATAAAGATTCTGGGTTATTGATGAAGCATAAAATTTCACATATTTAATACTGTATTTCAATGTTCTAAATCCCAAAAAAGTTTTATTTTTTTTGGCAATTGACACATTTTTATGTTTTAGTTGTATTTTTGAGCTCAAATGCAAAAATGGCTTCATTTTGGTGTTTAACAGTGTTATTTATCTTTTTTATTTCGTCTATATTATTTTCCCCACGAAACCATATTGTGAAATTCCTTTTTGTAGGTTTCCTTACATCATTGGCCGAATTTAATCTTTCTGGAGGCTCACCTAAATCAATCATTTGGAGGCCCAAAATCAGCTCACAATCTCGACTTCGTAAAGTGTGCACAGATTTGGAATGTTTTAAATATGAGCTTGTATCTCAACGTATACTAGTTCGTTGGAGCTGAAATTCAACAAGGATCTGTAAGAGACATTAATTAACATCATTCATTAAGGATTACAAGTATGAATCTTCTGGATAAATGGTCTTAATGGTATTGGAATTTGGAGTTGTGGAAGACAAAGAGTCACTTTGGAAGATTAAATGTGCCGCAATCAAACTACAATAACACATTCAAAACTAGACCAATTTGTCTGATATTTTGTGGTATAACGAGGGAGAAGAAAAGAAACAAGTTTTTAGAAGGGACCATTTACCAATTCAGTCATTTATTGGGCCTAACAATCGATGTAATCCAGAGGACATAATTTGAGCGAGATTCCTTCACCCATTTCACCTATAAATATGTGTCTCTTCTCCCTTTTACAGGGATAGAAATTCTCAGGGGGAAAAGTTGAGTATTTTATTGTCATATTTATTTTTATTTTTAATATATTTTAGTTTAGATTTCTTCTTCATACCTTTTTTCATTCATTTATTTTATTTTATGTATTCTCAACCGTTATTCCCTTCTCAACTCCACTAAGAATGGAGAACTAACCTCAATGCTTGTTCGAGGGTGGGAATGCTGATTTGATTGTGTTTCATGTACTTTAATATCTTATCTCTTTATTCAATTCTGGTAATTTTTGTGGTTGTATCTATTACAGTGAGCGGTCACCATGTTTTCTCTACCACCAATTTCTTCTTACCGTTTATAAATTTTCCTTCCCTTCACTATTTGTGTCGTGCATACGGTGGAGTATGGAATGAGTAGTGATGGTCAGAGAAGAGGTCTCCTAGATGAAATTAGGAATAGAATTACCCTATATGAAGAGGTATCGGTATGGGGTGTTGACATTTCAAATGAGAAGGTGAGGTTTGACAGGTCTTGATCACCTCATTGAGTTGAATATTGAGATTCTTTTTAAACAGTGATATCCACCACCATGACCTCCTAAGAACAACTGCCTAATTTCTTTCTACTAACTTCATTTTGTTTTATATTTCATTATTATATATTATATTAATATTTTATATATTTAATTTCCACCCATTTATACTAATATTAAATTTTTATATTAGTTATATTATAAACAGTGACAACATGAAAATAGTTTGTGTTAGTGGCCTCCTTGTGATCGACCCTAGGGTGTGCCACTATAGTACATTATTAGGTTAATAAGAATTTAATTGAATTGTGGTTCGAGAAAATACCACTCTCATCAGTTATATAATTTTGGATGAATCATTAGTTAAAATTCATTGGTAAACGCTTGGATTTAGCTTGGTGGTTTGGTTAATAATAAAATTGTTTTGTATTATTATTCCATATTATGAGTGTGTAAGGATTATAGAACATTAATGAGATGAAATAAATATATTATGATCTTTTTCAACCATAAAAATGGTTTCATGACCAGCATTGAATATGGTAATTAAAATTGAGAACTCGGCGTCCTTGAATGTGATAAATTAATACATCTCAAAGGGTGTTTTCATTTTTAGTACAATATAATGGGGAAAGAGAGATGAGGATGAAATATTAAATTAGAATAATAAAAATCCATTTCATGTAAGGTACTGTAATTATTATAGAAGTCATATGAGGGGGTTTGAAGAATTAAAATTTAAATGGAAGGAACTCAAAATAGAAGAATAATTGTGAAATCTCTCCTGAAAATTCATCCGCCTAACAACGTCAGTTAAATTTTCACAAAATTGATTGACGAGATAAAGGGAATCTATCATCACTATTAAATTATATATAAATAAAGGGGAATATGCAATGACATATCCTAACATAAACCAAAACAAAATAAATGAGAAAATATAAAACGATAGCTTTAAGAAAAGAGAACGGTGGTAGATTCTCTTACCTTGTAGCGTAACTCCCAAAACATGATGTTTGGGACCTTAAGGGTCTGAGGACACTGTGGGAGGACTCCTAGGGAGGTAATACTATTAGATATTCAAGGTTAAATAGTTAGTAATGAATGAAAACGAAGGGGGTGAGTGGGTATTTATAGTTATTAAGTGAGAGTTTTTAATTAATTAAAAGAGACACCTCATTAGAGGTTTTTGCAAAACCATCGTCTTTCCCATGGTATTTGCTCATGGTTTCAGCCAGATGGGACACCACATGTAATATGTTACATTAAAAAAGTCTACCAGCCTTTTATATTAATTATTTTATCATTATGATGTCATTAAACTACCGAAAACTCAAAACTGTATTTTTACAATTCACAAAAAAATCCAGTATTTTAGAAAAATCCTGAAATTTCACCCTAACCATTTTTTGAAGATTAGAATTAAAAAATGAACTCCATTTTTTGTAAATAATTTTCTATTTATTTTTAATTTATTTTTTAAATAAATTCAAAAAAAATTCAAAAAATTAAAAATTTAAAGCTAAAATTAGTTTTATATCACATTGAAAAATTAATTAAGATCTCATTATCTTATTACCTTAAGAAAATAAAATGTTATCATTATTTACTATTCATAAGTTATATATTTCTATTTGTATTACTATTCACAAGGGCATATTACTATTCATAAAAAAACATGTTGGTTCTATCAGAATCCAACTGAATTACTGGTCACAACTCTAGATGAACATTTTGGAAATTCAAAACATAGAAGTGGAAAATTAATATTTAATGGATATGTTATGACTATATCAAAAATAACCAAGTTTTGTTTTAAAGGAAGACTGTGCTTTATGCAATATATTATATAAATAGAATAGATTTAAGATATGTATACCATAAAATGTTTGGGGTGTTACATTATTCCCTCCTTCGAAAATTTCGTCCTCAAATGTTTATGTATAAATCCCACCAAAATCATTTGTGTGGTACTTCTTCATAACATCCTCAGGTTCCCATGTTGCTTCTTCCATATTCTGGTATCTCCAATGATCCATTACTAGATGAGTTGTCAGATTTCTTAATACTTTCTCGCTGGTGTGAAGAATCTAGATATGCTTTTCACAGTAAGACAAATCAGGTCATGTTCTATTTCTTCATAGGTGAGTACATGCATTGGATTTGGCATGTATTTCTTCATCAATGAAACATGGAACATATCATGGTCATTGGAGAGTCTTGGAGGCATTATAAAATTGAAATATACATCTTTTATTCTTTATAAAATTTCAAATGATCTAATGTACCTGGGGCTCAGTTTCCCTTTCTTACCGAACCTTAAGACACATTTCCATTGAGATACTTTTAGAAAGATATTATCTCCCACATGGAATTCAAAATATTTTTTTGGTTGCCAGCATAACTCTTCTGACTAATTTGAGATGATTTAATATGGGCTTGGATTTTATTCACCTTTTTCGTGGTCTCTTCATTATGTTCTGGGCCTATATGTTTCCTCTCACCAACTTCATCCTAACAAGTTGGAGTTCGTCATCCCTTTCCATATAATTCTTCATGTAGAACCATTTGAATACTAGACTGGAAACTATTATTGTAGTAAAATTCCACCAAAGGCATGGATTTATCCCATATAACTATAAATTCAAGAGATCATGATCTCATCATGTCTTTGAGAGTTTGAATGGTCCTTTCATATTGTCTGCCAGTTTGGGGGGGATATGATGTACTCATATGAAGCTCAGTATTGAATACCTTCTGGAGACTTTTCCAGAATTTTTATGTAAACCATGGATCTTGATCGGGAAAAACCTATATAGGTGCACAATGAAGTCTTAAAACATCATTAATATTAAGTCTTTCTTTGCGCTCAAGTGTTAAATCCTCTCCTATAGGAAGGAAATGTGCTGATTTTGTGAGACGATCAACAATTACCCATTTTTCATCCTTGAATCTAGGTGTCTTCAATAGTCTTGTGACAAAATCAATCGTAATGTTATCCCAATTCTACATAGGAATATATAGAGTATGCATCGCTCCTCTAGGATGTTGTCTCTCGGCATTCACTTGATGAAAAACTATACACCTTGACAGGTAGTCAGCAATTTCCCACTTCATATTATCCCACCAAAAATATTCCTTCAGATATCTAGACATGTTTATGCCACACTGGGTGTATAGAGAAATTTGATCTATGAAAATCATATAATAGTTTCCTTTTTCGATCTGGTACTAATGGGATGCATAACCTCTTATCAAAACATCATAACTCATTCCTCATACACGAAGTCTTCCAATATCCCACCCATTACAGAAATAATTATTTGGTGTAGATTTTCATCATCAGATTGAGATTATTTTATATTTTCTTGTAAATATGGTTTAACAATAATTTGAAAGAGGAATGATATTTCCCCTTCCATAAAAATTTCCATATCCATCTTTAGTATATCCTTGAATATAGGATCTACCTCAATCCTCATTTGAGTCAGATGTCCATGATCTATTTTTATTAATACATCTATTAACTTATTTTCACATCCTTGGTGGTAGTGTATTGAACAATCGTAATCTTTGAGTAACTAGAGCCATATCCTTTGCCTCATGTTGAGTTCTTTTTGTTTGAAAATTTATTTCAAACTCTTGTGATCTATGAATATATCACAATTTTAACCATAAGGATAATGTCTCAATATATCAGGAGTATTCAACTTCATTGATGAATAAGAAATAACATTACCATTTTTCATAAGGACTGAACCCATTCCATTCATTGATGCATCAATCAATATCACAAATCCCTCATTTACATATGGAAGAGTCAAAATTAAAGCATTGAACAGTCTTATTTTAATTTTATCGAATCATTCTATAAATTATTTAGTCCATGCAAACTTACCCCTATTATGTGTGAGCATGGTTTGCGGGTTAGCCAGTCGGGTGAAATTCTGAATGAAACACCAATAGTAACATGTGAAGCCAATAACACTGTGTACCTTAGTTATGTTTTTTGGCGTGGGACAATCTTGGATTTCCATTGTCTTTGAAGGATCAAAAAGTATTCAATACTTAGAGAAAATATGTCCTAGAAAATACTATGATTGAATCGAGAATTCACACTTTCTAACATCCCATATAATTCATTTTTTCTAAGATATTTCAGAATAATCTGCATGTTATTCACATGTTCTTCATAGCTTTATGATTATACCAGGATATCATCGATGAATACCCCAACAATGTTATCAACATATTCCTAGAAAACTCTTTTCATTAAATCCAAGAAAAAATATGTTGCATTCATCCGTCCAAAAGGCATCATAGTAAACACATAATTACCATACCTAGTTTGAAGCACTGTTTTATGAATATCTTCCTTCCTCACTCACAACTGATGACATCTGAGTCGAAGATCAATCTTAGAAAGTATTGATCTCCATGAATTTTGATAAAAAACATCATCAATCTGGGGCATAGGATACTTATTCTTAATTTTAATAGTTTTGATTTCCCAGTATTCCATGCATATCATCATGGGTCCGTCTTTCTTCTTCACAAACTGGATCAGGGCTCTCCATGGAGAAACACTCAGTCGAATAAATCCTTTTCCACTAAACTACTCTAGTTGTTTCTTTAGCTCCACTACCTCTATAGTAGACATTCTATAGGGGGACTTTGATAGAGGTATTTCACCAAGAATTAAGTCAATAGAGAACTCAAATTCATTCTATGGAGGATGTCCAGGAAAATCCTCATGAAATACATCAATGTATTCATTCAATATTTGCACATATTAAATTTGAATATTTCACTCCACACCCATATATATTGGTTTATATTCTTCTCTAATTATTTGATTCAGTAGAGCTACTCGGATTGGATCTAGATAAGAATCAGGTGGTGAGGTTTCTACTCTAATGATAAGGGATTCTACACTATTTTCAAAAACTGTGTCTTCCTTCTTGCAATAAATCTCCGCAACATAGTTTGATATCCAATTCATACCAAGAATTATATCAAAGTCATTCATTGTTATGATGATATTGTTAGAAACTAAAGCCTTTTTATGTGTCACGAGGGGGACTAGTTGACATGCCTTTGTTGCAATGATGTATCCCCTATGTGTTTTGACTAATAACTCCATTATTAAATCAAATTGGACATGTCTAAATTTCATGAAATACTTGAATGATATAAATGAATGTGATGATATAGAATCAAACAAAGTTTTGGATAGTTTTGAGGAAACAATTAGAGTACCTACTACTACATCATTAGGAACTTCAACTTCTGCGGTTGTAATTGCATAAGCTCTCTTTTTCTCTATTGGCCTTTTTGAAGGAATGTTTCTTTGTTTTTTAGGACACTCATTTTCATAGTGTCCCATATCATTAAAATTGTAGCCTTGAACTTCATCAGATTGATTATTTTCCATTCATTATTAATATAGAAGACCCTTTTATCCACACTTATAGCAGACTCACATGCCTTTCAAGCATTTCTTGATATGCTTTTTTGTCATAGTTCTCGCATAAGGGGAATTTCATTGTTTTCATTCCTCTTTGGCAATTCACCATTCCCATGGTTATCAGAGTACCGCTTTTCATCATGGATTCCCTTGAAAAAATTTGATCTAGATAATTCCATCTCTGTTTTGATGGCACTTGATACAATTTCATCATATTATGAAAATGTTTGAGATGCTAGTGCCCTTTGAAGGCTTGGCTTAAATCCTTCAAAGAAATGGTCAATCTTGTCTGTCAAGTCACATACGTAATCTATGGTATACCTGGCTATCCTCATGAAGGTATCCCTATACACTACAACATTTTCTTCTTCACTTTGCTTTAAGATAAAGAATTTTAACTTCATTTCACTTCGTTTATCTCGAGGGAAATACTTTTAGAAGAATATTTCCTCAAAAGACCTCCATTTTATATCTTCTATTTCTTCTTCGTCTGTGGTATTCTGAATCAAGGACCACTGTTCATTATCATCTCTCTTGAGACAATATACTTCTGGTACTAAATTTTCATTTTCTTTGCATCTTAATGCCATCAATAACTATTCAAGGGACTTGATACATTGCTCAAAACCACTGGATTAGTAGTCCCACTAAAATATGGGGGCTTCTACAGCATGAAAAAATCCAACACATGTGTGTAATGGTTAACCATTAAAACAAGAGCATGTTGTCTCAATATGGTCATTATCTGATCTGCTCCATTATTTACAGTGTTGAATTGCTCAATGGGAAGATCACTGCATTTCCCACAAGTATTGATTGACCTTCTTCTGTTAGATGCCATTTATAAATAATGGAATACACTAGATTAGGTTATGAATATAAAATAAAAAATCACATAACATAGATTGAAATTCTATTTATATATAATCTCATAAAAATGGCTTCTTGGAGGAAAAATTTACATTAAAATCCTTCATAATGGCTTGTAATAAAAATGTGAATTATCCTAAGCACATCCCCTAGGAGTGTTATAATAAAATGTGAATCATGACCCATTGTTGTGTACCAGGATAGCCTGGGTCAAGACCAAAACTCCTTGTTAGATCATTGACACCTAGGTACATCTATACCAGAGGCTCCTCTACCTGCTCGTATCCAAATAAGGATGTATTGCTTGAAAAATCCACATAATGAATTCCATACCAAAATACTGGGACGTTCATGTATTTTTATCCTCAAAGGATATCATAGGTACTCTTCACTAATCTATATCTTCTAAATCTAGTTTCCACATTTTCTACTAAACTTTCTCTGATACCAACTGTAGTGCCCCAACCCCTCTAGACCAGAGCTGGTCCATTCCTAGTAATATTTTCATGGTTATAAGGAATGAAAATCCGAATGGAATGATTAGTTTAGTAGTCTTGAAGAAACTAGATACATAGATGTAACTCAAATTAAATTGGAAAAGGTTATAAAATATAATACATAACAAAAACTAAAAACTAAATCCATATGAACTCAATAAATGATATCCTCTTTATCACATATTGAATGTAAACAACGAAAGGGGTGAGCTCAGATGCTATGTAAGGGTTAAAAATAGTGGAAGTGTGAATTCAATAATAAGATAATAATAAAAGGTTTGACATAATCAATATGGAAAGGTGAATAAATGAAAAACTCATTCCATTAATAAACTGAGAATGGAACTGCATCCATAGATTTTCTCATAGTGAATACCTCATGGATAGTAATAAATGATAATGAATAAAGAGAATTATTATCAACTAGATCTCATGTATCTGGAACATGATACCTTAATACCATTAAAAATATTTAGTTTTGTGGCTAGAAACCTTTCTGATTTTTGGAAACAAACTCAAAGGGTTTGTCACCAACTGATTTGTCTCACCAGACCTGTCGATGCATCAAGGAGCAATAGCGGGCCCCACTCGCTACTGCAAGTCCAAGGATTTCTTTATACATATATTTAATACAATTAAAATATGTCTCATCAATATCTATATATAGTAGAGAATACAGATTCATTAATATTTACTCAATTAAAATAACATTCCAAATATACACTGTATGTAAAAGGATGTAGGTCTTAAGAAAATACTCATATCCATGAAACCAGAATATGGATATATAATATATTTAAATTTTAAAATGAATAATGATCTCATATGGGTATTGTATACCCCACATAAGAAATATTAGGTGCACAATACGAAGAAAGTCTCAATGAAATGGGAATTGAGACAAAGACCCTTACCATACTATAATTAATTGAATCGTACGACCAAAATCCAATAATCACCAAATTAACCACATAATAACATGAATATAAATAAAATAATGTTATTATATATCAAATGGAATTACAAATATTCCACATATAAGAAATAAGTGGCGAATAATGGAAATCTGACAGAAATGAAAGTGATATGAGAAACCTATTACCTTATGTTTGAGTGTGTTCTTTGTTTTTATTAATGACCTGAATAATCAAATTTATCTTCATTAATTAATTTTTAAAAAACCTCAAATAAATTTAATTGATTTTTTATATCCTTATTTTGTTCATTAATGACCCTTTTTATGTGTTTAAGAGGTTCAATTCTATTATTTTGGAAGCATTTTCTTCCTTTGTCTTCATGATTCGTTTACATGTATTCATGAATGAAATTTCGTTTGAAATGTGATTAAACAGACAAAATTGATATTATATATTATTAGTGACATTAAATATTTATAAATTATATTATAATGATTCTAGGTTATATACTTGAGGATGAATCATTAGTTAAATGTCATTGGTAAACTCTTTGATTTTGCATGGCAGTTTTGTGCACAATGAACATGTTTTGTATTATTATTCCATATAATGAGGGTGTAGGGATTATAGAACATTAATGAGATGAAAAATATATATTAATTTCTATTTCAACCATAAAATGGTTTCATTACCACAATTGAAGAGGGTAATGGAAATTGAGAACCAATCAACCTTGAATGTGATAAATTAAGACATCTCAGACGGTGTTTTAATTTTTATTATATGAGGAGGGGGGAAAAGAGATGATGATGAAATATTACATTAGATTAATATAATTACATTTCATTTATGGTATAGGAATTATCATATCATTTGGATGAGGGGTATTTGGAATGAATTATAAAATAAAGGAACTCAAAATAGAATAAAAATTGAAAAATATCTCACTAAAATTCAGCAGCCTAACGACGTCACTTAAGGTTTTACAAAATAGTTTGATGATAGAAAGGTGGTATCTCATTAATATTAAATAATATATACAGAATTTGGAATATTAAATGACATATCCCTACATAAATTAATAGAAAATAAAAGATAAAACATAAAATGTGTGATTTAAGAAAAGTGAAGGGTGGTAGATTCTCTTACCTTGTAGAGTAACTCCCAAAACATGAAGGTTGGGACCTTGGGTATTTGAGAAAACCATTGGAGGACTACTAGAGAGGTAATAATATCAGATCCTATAGGATAATAAGTTTGGAATGAATGAAAACAAAGATGGTGAGTGGGTATTTATAGTAATTAAGTTGGAGTTTTTAATTAATTTAAAGGAACACCTCATTAATGGTATTTTCGAAACAATGGGATTTCACATGGTATTTTCCCATGGTTTCATCCACATGGGACACCTCATGTCATATGTTACTGTACAAATGTCGACCAAAATTTTATATTAATTATTATATAATTATGATGTCATTAAACTACCAAAAACTCAAAACTATATTTTTACTGTTTATGAAAATTCAAATATTTTTTTAAAAATCCCAACATTTCACCTTAACCATTTTACGACGTGTATAATTTAAAAATGAACTCCATTTTTTAAAAATACTCTTTTTATGTATTATTAATTTAATTTTTATATAAAATTATAATTAATTCAAAAAAAAAAATTTTAAAGGTATAATTATTTGTATATCATGTTGAAAAATTAATTAAGATATCATTATCTTTTTACCTAATGTAAATAAAATAGTATCATTATTTATTATTTATAAGGGATATATTACTATTCAAATTACAATTTATAAGGGTATGTAACTATTTATCAAAAAAATCAAGTAGATTCTATCAGACTCCAAATGACTTGTTGGTCACAACTCTATATGACCGTTTTTCGAAATTCAAAACATAGAAGTGGAAAATTTATATTTAATGGTGATGTTATGAATATCTTCTAAATAACAAAGTGTTGTATTAATGTAACATAGTTCTTTATGAAATATAGGATTTTTATAGAATAGATTTAATAGAACCATACTATAAAATGTCTGGGTTGTTACAATGTAGATCATTGAGGGTGGATGGACAGTGTAATGGAACTGTCATTTGAGAAATTGTGATGTTGGGATTCAATCTCAAAGAGACATAATAGGTGTCCCCATGGCAGGGAATCAATGTCCACATAGTTTGATGGGGGCGATGGGGCACTTGATAAGGTGAATTGTGAGAATGGACGTATGGATAAGACCTAGAAAAAGTAGAACCTCCAGGTTGGGGCATGACCTTCCTGAAACACATAGGCTCGAGGGAGAGACAACGATGTAACATGGGCGATGTAATTGATCCTTAGGGAGGCTTCCTAAATATCCCCAAGGCTAGGAATCTAAGTACACCTAATTTATAGTGTGGTTATAGAATTGGGAGGTACACATAGGACAACGACCCAACGGTATACTTGGTCTTAGGTGTGGTTAGCTGCTCGGGTTGGTCTGACTCCTCGGGGAGGACCAGAGATGTGTGTCCCAACGAAGTGTACTAAAATGTATAAACATAGATTGGGGACCACCAAATCATACCGTTAGTCAGGGACTACAATGTATTACCATCAGTTTCAGACTACAATGGCTTACCACTGATTGGCTAAGATAATTACTTACCATCGATTGGGGAAAACAACAGCTTATCATCAATTAGGAATCAGAACACATTACCATCGATTGGGAATCACAATGGATTACCCTCTATTGGGAATTAGAGGGGATTACCATCAATATGGATTGGACCTTAGTGAGGCTTCATTCATACCCTATCTTTGAGACATGGATCAAATCCCACATAGTTTTAATGGAGGATACAGTTTAACATCATGTGGGATGAAGGTGAACTGATGTGAAGGGGTCGGGACAAATATGTGTTGGGATTGAACCTCATGGAGGCTTCCTTCATTCCTTTCCTAGGAGACAATGATCAAATTTCACTTAGTTCAGAATGAAGGGATACAGTTTAACATCATGTGGGATGAGTGAACCAACATGGAATGGTCGAGACAAGTAGGTGTTGGGCTTGAACCTCAGGGAGCCTTCTTACATACCATGCCTAGGAGACAAGGATAAAATTATACATAGATCAGAATGGTTTTGAGATTAAACTCAAAGACATCCCAAGAAGGATTAGATGGTTAATACTTACTATAATCCCACGTGAGTAATGCTCAGTGTGAGACACAAGAGGTAGTGCAGAACTGACGATCACATCGCGAAAGGTGAATACACGGGAAGTGGAATGGGGTTTACATGTGGTTAGTGTCCCAACGAGGAAACATGGGATTACGCTTCGTCAAAATACCAATGAATAAATAGGGGCATACGCGTGGTAAGAAGCCTAGGGAGAGGGATATTGGGACTTACTCCTGGATGGAGGCCTAATGGTGACAAATCCTAGAGGGAGAAGGATTAGATAACGATGGTCTCAGTGCCCATCTCTCCTCCAGTCGTTGGAACAAAAAAATAGACCAGGAGAAGTGATGCTACCTCTCACAAGATAGGCTAGGGTCTTACACCAAGATGATTTCCCTTCCTCGTGGGAAGACGCCACTCAACCAAAGAAGATCTCATTCCAGGTAATGAAGATCTCACTCCCATGGAGACGAGAGAGCTTGGAGAATTTTAGAGATGCTTCACCCAGTGTGTATTATATAGGACATGGCCAGAGTTTAATGTAATGTTCTTTGGATGATGAGGATTGACTGTTTAACGTCCTAAAAATTAGAGGAGGTGGGCTCACTCCACATCCCTATGACTTATATAACTGCCACGCATCAACCCTTGGTGAATGGAAATACCCGATAATGTCTTCTAGTCAGGGAGGTTATGGAGTGATCCACTGATGGGATCACGTTAGCATGGTTATACGAATAAGAAATAGCCATTAGCGTGCATATTCTAAGAAGCATGAGGCCATGAACTAAAACATGATGCACCACCCAAGAGACCTTGAAATCACTTCATACAAAATCAGAGGGATGTACAGAAAAGGGTTGTGTAAAGAATTCATTCATAGAAATAGGTGCTTCGTGAAGAGGATGGGTTTCACGAACATGATGGTGTTCACAAAAAGGATAGTATTCGTGAAGATATTGGACCGCACTAAGGGAAGAAACAACCCATATAGGATGCGATTCACAAAGTAACATGGCCTCGCGAAGGGGGGGGGGGGTCATTGCGATTGTCCAAGGCTACACGAATAGGGTTTTATTTGTTACAGGACAATTCATTGTGTAGAGGGGGGACTTTAAAAAAGTCCAAGGCTTCATGAAGATATTGCATTGAGGGAGAAGGGATTCACCTGTGTGAATACCCTGTTGTTTTGAGAGAATTTTGTGATGGCTCTACACTTCGCAAAACCTCTAGCTCCTCGAAGGGGCCCCTTCCTATGCGGAGGACAAAGGCCTTCACAATGGGAATCTCCACCATATGTGGTGGCTGAAAAGCATGAAAAGGGGAATCTATTGAAATGGATACATACCTTTGACAATCCATTTGAGTGGTTTAGTGAAGGTCTATGTGAAACGAGAGATGGGAAGTTGAAAAATCTGAGTGACAATGGTTTGGAAGAGGGGTTGCGCCTTCTGTGTATAAGATACCTCAATCGGATGGGTGCAGAACTCACCGAAGAGATGAGATACACCACAGAAAGGAGTTTTGTATTCGGCCCGAATTGATCTCATGGAGGGGGCTTGATTCCATTTTGAGATTCATGGATGCGCCCTTCATGAAGTGTGGCGAGGAGGGTCCTAACACCACAGAGAGGCCTCGACAAGCATCAAACTCCTACAAAGACGGGGTGCCGCGATGCCTCTCGCGGAGGAATCCACTGGGAAATTCAACCACTATGTGGAGTGCATCATGCCGGCCCATTTCAAGAGGGATCACAGGTTCTTTTTCGAATATTTTTGGAGGAGGGTTCCTCCGATCACATCGTCGAATTTTTGGAATTATCCGGACACATTTTTCGGTGCCAACAACAACACAATTAGCTAAAAAACATAAAATTTTGTGATATGAAACCTTTATAGGGGGAGACTAACTGATTCAAAAATGTGAAATATGGTGGGAATAAGAGGATTCAACATTCTCAAATATGAAGGGTAATAATCATAATATTTTCCATTTTAAATACCACTTGAAAGTTAGTGAATGATTGAAGAAAAAAAAGGTACTTCTAGAAACTGCAAACAAGAAAACGGTTTGAAGTCTCTAACACTATCCCATCCACTTGACCATCTCCCGGGAATCTCTCACACACTCAAGACACCTCTTGGACCTCAAAACATTTCTAGTACACTTCTTTTAGGATTCTACAAGACCTATTATTTCCTTCCGAATTTCACAAAATAATTCAACCAATTAACCTATTAAAAATTTAAAATCACTCATGAATGTTAGAAACCAATACATGCATGGGGTATTAAATACTACACACCATAAAAATTCTCATCCCTCTTATGTCAAAGTGTTCATCAGGCCACACAACCCTACATACATAGTTTTATAATTTAAACAAATAGACTGTGTTTTGTTTCTGAGATCCCAAGGTACATCCAAGGCAGAAATTATAATTTCAATTCATAAACAGCCAAGAAGAATTCCATACAATTCATTATTAATGAAATCCATGATGCCACTCACCCTGGAACTTCAACCCTAAGAAATGATAGTGTCTTTTTCCATGAATTATGCAATCATATGGTGATCCCTACAATAAGTATTAACTAATGAAATACAATTTCTAGCCTCTATTTCCTCCAATGATAGAATTTATTACCAAATTTCCATACTCATTTCTTGATTATGCAGCTAGTATATTTTCCATCTTATGAAACCTGATGTCACATAAAATTTATAGTCAACCATGGAATCAGATATATGTTTTTCATATCAAAAGAAACTAACAAGTTTTAAATTTCCCCAACTTACACCAGAATATTAATTATATTACGTTAACATCCTATGATAAAACCAATAACATAACCTTTGTAATAAAAATGACACACAAATTATTGTTCCTAGTTTACAACATCCAGTTACATGTAAATCAGCTGGTCATACCTCATTTTACAACCTATCTCAAAAAATATCAACTACACCTGCTGATGTTCAACTGAATTAAAATATCATGATTCATATTTTCATAAATGTATCCCAATAATAGTTTTTTTACATTTATTATTTCATCAACCTAATATTCTGTGTGATTTCTTTTCTGAAAATCACATTTGGATGTATGACTCTTCATTTTGTTCCATTTTATGTGCACCAATATTTCTATAACCCAATCATGATAAGAACATTTGAAATTTCTCTAATCCCAATGTATTTTATTGAACTCCAACTAGTATTATATTCAAATATACACCGAAAATTCAATGTTTATTAGAAACATATTAATATCATTTATCCCCCAGCATTTAAATTCCATAAGGATCATCTAACAATCGATATTCTACCACCATGACCCATTTACCATTATGGTTATTACACCCATGATTGTTATCGTGGTAGCCATTGTGGGATCATCCATATAATATTACCTCTAAATAAAATCTTTGTCACCAAGGCCCATAGTCTATCTGTTACTAAACACATTAGTCCAACATGGACCAACTCCCTCATACTGGAGTGTTATTTCAAATAAATAAGTAAATTACATATTTCTGCCTCACAAAAAACTCTTCCTATGGAATCCAAAAATACCAAAATCATGGTGTGGGTAATACTCTCAAAAGAATTATGGTGTACTCCCCACCACAAAACGTCCTTTACATTGATCCTAAATTATAGCCACTACATTCTTGTGAGCGACCATATGTGCACCACTCATCCAAATCCATGATCATCACAATCAACTGCTAGCATCACGTCATTCATGGGGTCATTTCCATTAAAAATAAAATATTTCTATCCTAACCAAATTCCTAGTATACTAGTCCTAGAAGCAAGCAATTATGCTTGATCATTCTTCTTTCCAATCATGACACTGATTCATAATTCAACAGATTTCAGTTGTAAAAACAGTGTCCTTTCAAACACATTTTAAATATATTGGTATTAGTTTTTATTATTTCCCAATCATAGAAACTATCTCACACTATTATGAGATTCACTGCATCTCTGTAAGGATCACCAGCCTATTTCAACAACTGTTGATGACTCTTCATGTTAGTTTAATGAAACCTAAAAAATAACAAAATCCTTAATAATAAAAGTGTCATAAATTCTCACATATATCAATTATCATCATCCAAAACTAATTCTAACTCCCTTATCACACAACACTTCATGAAAAGTATAAGAATTATAGAAACTCCACATTAAAATTGTGAATATCACCTATGATATGGTTTGACACATTATAACACACTGACCCTAGTTACCTATACTTAGTGCATTATTACATTACATTGGAATTGTCACAAGATATGAGGTCTCGAAAGACAGATTCATTTAGAAGACTTGGATGTACTTGATACATACATATGTTTTACATTACAAAATTAAATAAAAAAACATCATTGTGTCCCCTATGAACACACTCATATCCCTTGAAATGTCCCTGTAGGTTAATCATAAAATAATTCTTCACATCCTGGGAAAAAAACAAAAGAAATAGGTGATCTCATATTCTCATTAGGGATAAAAATATAGTGGAATGTATTATAAATAATAATAAACATTCAAAGAAAGGTATAAGACTAAAAAAAATCCATTGAAACATAAACTTCTGCATAATATGGAAAAGATAAATAAAATAATTCCATTTACTTATTCACATGGATATTATACTTGTCGTATAATCACATGTAATATCAATAGCTAATTTCATAATGATGGAATGCATAATGATAGACATCATAACGACAAAGTAAAATCCTCGTGCCAATACTATTAATAAGATTTTGTTAAGGCCTTGTGCCAAGATACTAGTTTGAATTATGAAACCTACCGATGCATTGAGGAGCTATAGCGGGGTCCACCCATCACATAATAAATCCAGTGCATTCCTTATAGGGAATGATTGAAACATAGCTTAAATATTCATATTAAAAGAAGATTATGAAATTTTAATACTTTAACCATAAACAATGAATGGTATAAAAATAACCCATCCATAGTCAAACATATCACAAAACCATAAAGAAAATATAGTAGATTTTATTATAATAAATAAACCTCAATGAAGAATAATAAAGGTTATTGACATAGATAAAAATTATCAGTAAGATTATTTGAGAGAAATATCCCCTTTTCCTTGAAAATATTTTAAATTCGAACAATTTATCAAGAAGTTGTTTAAAATTGATTTCCGAATAAATGTTTCTCATACATATTTGAGACTTTTAAACTGAATTTATTTTTAAAATATTCTTGTAACTTTTAAATAAATCGTAAGAACTATTTTTAAAACATGGAAATTAATGAGAGAGTTTTAGAAGAATAATTCATTAAAACATTTAAAATGATATTTTAGTTACAGTTCCTAAACAATTGAGATACGCTTGTATACAAATAATTGAGGTAATCAAAACCTTATAATATCCTGATAATAAATGGATTCATGATATACTATGTCATAGTACAATATATACACCATATAAAAGTGAATTTGTTCATTATAAAATGAAGTCTCAATGGAATGTAAATTGAGTTGAAATCCTTTATAAAGACCATATAGATAGGTTAAGGATAAATAATTGAAATAATTAAGATTTAAAAATATAACTAGACTAAATATTATTGTATATTATGTGTAATAAATTATATTACCTTCACATATATTCTTATAAAAGCAACACCAATGACATTGATGTTTAACTCCATGAAAGAAAATTGAGTTAAGATTACACTTATCAAGTTCATATCGATGAATTGAGAATTTATCAATGGAGTGATTATGTGTATCAAATGTATATCCATAAAAGGGGTGTGTAAATTAATATTTAAATAAATAAATAGGGATTTAATAGATAATCATTGATTAAAATAATCAATGATGTTTGCGTAAAACCGAATGAGTGGAAATTGAAATTAGAAATTCCCTTACCGATTTTGTAACATACTAAACATACACCCCATGAAAGAAGGATTATTCAATGAATTTTTAAATACCCATAACATTATGTATATTACACAAATAAAACAATCATGGGCAGTTCACACAAAACAAAAAAGGAAATAGAGGAAAATATATCATGAATCTCACGAGAATAAAAAGTGAGATGAAAATTCCTTACCTTAAAATTTTCCTTAGTAGAGGGTAGATTAACATATTGTATAATAGTGGAATCATTTTTATTATATTATAAAATAACCACATACATAGATATTATATCATATATGATCTTATATTATTGGGTTGTTAATGATAATTCTGTAGTATCATTGTATTGGGTGTAAACTGATTCATTTTACTTTATATATTTTATAAGGTAAGTATTTCTTGATATTGATATGATGTATTTGATTCATATAAAGAATTATATTAAGTTATTAGAACATATTTTTAATCATATAATAAAAATTATTCTTGAATGGATATGATGGGGTATGCAATCTCATCACGTCGTGGAGATGGTAAGTCGTTCGTACACACGAGTTATAATATCATTATATAAGTGGGGAAATATTATGTAATGGGATGGTATATTATATATAACGAATAATTAACATTTTATATTTATTATTTAACTCATTTATACTCATTATTATACCCATCCAAATAATGATGTTTTGAATAACATATACACCACGACGTGGAGATGGTAAGCCCTACGTACGTACGTATGGTGACCTTTTCATTCATATGATGGATAGAATAATGAATATGGTTGTAACAAATTTATAATAACATCAAATTATGTAGAAGGCAATGTAGTTATTATTTTGGTATGGAAACAACAATAAAAGTGGAAGCAGAAGAAGAAAATAACTTTGAAAGAGATGATGAAATTATTACCTCTTCTTTTGGTGCTTCCTTTTGATTTGATCAAAAGGGATCCTTTGGTTGGATTTCTAATCAATGAACTAAATCTACGATACATTGAGGGTAGTTGGGAGGATATTTTACAGGGGGATGGGTGAGCCTAATGGTTTCAGATGAGTGATTTTTAGAGAAGGGAGAGTACCCTTTTATAAGAGTAGTGAGGTTCACATTAGGAATAGATTGAACTATTATATTATTATAAAATATTTTTTGGTTTATAATGGCTCTAAATGGATTTATTTCGATGCTACGGTGGGTATGGGTCGAAATCATCTCAACTAACAGGTTTTAGAAAAGTTTATGACACGTTATTAAAATTATCTTCTATATTTAATTATTAGTTTAATAGTTTACCTTTTTCCATCTCTTATTGTATTTTTATATAATATGGTTAATTAACATAACAAAAAATGACCAGAAAACCTCAAGCGATTCATTAATGACCTATATATAATTATATATGTTCTTTGGACAAACCCTATATTTTTTGGAATATTATATCCTTTCAAAATGTAGTATTTGTTTTAAATACTCATTTTTGTCAATTTTGACACTATTTAGTATTTGGTTTTTGTTAAAGTCAAAATAACATGATTACTTCGAACCAAATACATTAAATCAGCCCTAATATATCATATTAACCTATAAAATTCTTGACATTCATAAAAAATCTCAATTTACATATATATTATATTTATAATATAACATATTTTAATCATTCTTTAATAAGGTAATTACTGCATCATCATTGTGTCATATATAAATTCAATTAATTAATGTTTAAAAATTATTAATAAAATACCATGATGTATGAAATCTATTTAGAGTTATAATGATTATTTATAGTCGAATTTATCTTATATATAACCCTATATTAAAATGGTTTAGTTATTAAATATTGAATTAAACACTTTTAACTATTCATTAAATAAAATAATAAAAAACTTCCTAATCTAATCCAAGTGGATCAAAAGGATAATATTTAATTCCTAATGTTTATTTCGGTCGAAATAAACTTATCCAATAGAAATAGGACATGTTTTAGTGTAATTATATAAACATTTTTACCTTTAATTACTCTATTTACTTTAAACCGTTGTAAATAAAATTCTAATGTTACATTCAAAAAAAAATTATTTTCATCCTATTGAACCACATTTTATTTACTAATGGAAATATCACCTCTCAGATTTTTGAAATTCAGTTCAGAGAAGCCGTAAAAAATGTTTTATGCAAATTTGATAATGTGCTTTGAAGGTGACTAATTGATGGAAAAAAGTTAAATAAAATTTTATATATCTAATATTATTAAAAAATGTATACAATGAATTACATTGGAATAATATAGGTTTTATGTATCAATTTTTTACTTTAAAATAAATTTAAATTTAAAATAATTTTTTAATTTAAAATTTGGCTTTAAATAATAACGCAGTGTTTTTCATTATTCATCAATAATTTATAGTTTTTAGAAAAATTCCATACATTAAAATAAATCTAATTTTAATATTCCAAATTTAAAAATTATGTCTATTTTATGAAATTAAATACAAAGAAGTTGTATAAATTGATTTAAAAATATATTCCCATTGTCAAAAACTGAAAGCAGGGTTTGGAGAAGTAACAACTATCAAAAAATTGATTTGTGTTTATATCCAATTTAAATGTAAAATTTCTTCCACTAACCAACATTGGATTAAATGATAACAATATAATATAATTATTCTTCAAAAACATTCAAATGAATAATTTAACACTAATAAATTATTTTGAATTAAAAAGTTTTTTTAATTAAAATTTATTATTTTCACTATTCATAAAAATATGAATGTTATCAGAAAAGTACCCAAATTTTATCCAAACTAAATTTTTTATTTCCAGATTCTAAAGAAGAAGTATATTTTTTTAAATATAAAATATAAAAGTGTCAAATCATTGATTTAAAAAGGGTTCACCATTAGAAGGCGGTAAAATTACATTTTTTTAAAATACTTATTTTATCTGAAAAATTGAATTTTTTCTTATGTTATGTCTAATGAATACATAATATGGATGTTAAAATTATATGGAGTCCACAAAATTTAAAATTTTGTTAATAATATTCATAACCGTTTTGGGAACGACTATTTTGGTAAGTCGTGGTGCGCTCGAACTTGGTGTTGCGTGTAGCGCAAGATGCTGAATTACATTATAGAGAATTACTTACTATAAAATCATGGGGTGTTACATTCTTCCTCCATTTTGGAAATTCCACCCTCGCAATTATAAAACTGGGCTTGGGGACTTCATTGAAAGTCTATCATTAGAAATAGAGTCAACAATTCAATCACATTAAAGGAAATAAAGTGATGTACAACAGCCACCCGAGCTAACCCATACTATGATTCCATGTATGAAAACATGGATATGTAAGATAAAATAAGTCTCATGTTCAGATGTAGAGTGATAGAAAACTCGATCGGGCGAATGTTAACAACATGAATACCACAAATGTTTTATTGGTTAAACCGACATTATTTTCCTAGTATAAAAAATAAACGGACAACAATTTTTTAGTTTTAATTTCCATTTCATAAGGTTGGGGAATTTTTTTTGATATTGAATAATAACATATAGAGATATAGTTAATTTTTAAGTATAGATTCATCTTTTCATAAATTTCTACCACTAACTCATCTTTTCTCCAAACGATGAGTATTCAAGAAGACTTGCTCACATCTGATGTGCTAGAATCAACTTCTAGAGATTCACATTATCCACAAAGGATGAAATATATATTTTCCTATTCATTAGATATTATCCAAGACAAAATGGTTAGTACATGATCAGATGATCCACAAAATGGATAATCCTCTATTGAAAGAAACATTAATGTTAATTTTCAAAATTAAACAAACAATACACAAAGTTCAATAAAGATCATTCAATAAACAATTTCCCCTAAAATCATTCAATATAATCCTAACAATGATCGTAACCCACATCATAGAAGAATCTAATCACATAGTCTTTTTTCGTAAATCATAACATTTATCTCCAAATAACATCAACTACTCTTTTTGTCTCATACAAAAGTGTAATTATCAAAATCACATATTCTATATAATAGGTTAATAGTTTCCATTAATAACCTGAATCTATATAAAAAACATAGTTTATTAAAAACTAAAAAAATCCACCATTACTCCTAAAATGAAATACCATTGTATTATATTTTCCTTAGGCATGTAGTGTTTCCATCAGAGAAAACATCTTTCAAAATAACATTTATCACTTGATCACCAAATCATTATCCTATACTAAGGATATACATTGGATAAAACATTAGATCCCAAAGTAACATTTTATTGATCAATAAAATCATTTAAAAAAATAATTAGTCAAACTAACTAGGGACTTCACGTAGTCCAGTGGTAGCGGATAAATCTGATTCGTACATTGGTTGTGGGTTTAATTTTTGTAGTTTTGTCTTTCGTGATGGTTTTTCACATGGTCTGTGTATTTTCCATTTTCAAAAACTATATTTTAAAACATTCAAAAAATGAGATATATTCCTCAAAATAACCATAACACAATTTAAACACAAATTTAGTCTCATACCTCACATATTCATCACAAAAATTGATAACCTTTAATTGACTCAAATTTAAGGATAATATAATCACAAATGGTTCTTCGTAACTATATTTATAAAAGAAAAGATAATTCTTCCTAAAATATCATTTTTACTTAACAAATAGTAGGGATACACCTATAGGAGAAACGTATTCCAATGTAATCCTGTCAACAAAGTGGATTAAAACATTTAATCATTTATCCATCCATTTATTTCTACATTGCTTTTTCTCTGACCTAGTGGTTATCCTATACAATCAGTGATTGACTCAGGTATATCCCAACTCCCCTACATTTATGGAAAATTACTATAAATGTATTCTTATGATAAATTTTATTTTCCTCCATAGTACTCTTTATTTTCCCTTTGAAATTATTTACATTATATTCTTCTTTCCAACACATAATAAATTTATTTGTTCCATTGAGAAACTTTTCAGGGTGTCTCCTTCCACATTTCCGACATGATAGAAATTGAGCTATCTTTCCTCCACAGTCTCCACTAATAGAGCTCTTATAAATCTCGACCTTTCACTTATTTATTGAGTTTGGGTGTTGGTTAATGTTAATATTGTTGATCATATTTTCGGAAACCTACTTTGGAATGAACATGATATATTTTACACTTATCAAAATTCCATTTAGTTTCTCATATCCACCATCATGACCACCTTGTACATCCTGTTCAATGTTACTATGACTTCCTTGGAATCCCACCATTGACTAAATCCAAAAAGCATATTGTGACTAAAAATAGTCTTAAAATAATTTAGAGAATATCGTGAAACCTTTTTTCAATCTAAAACACCTCAGTATTATCTAAGGATATTTATTCTCATATTATATTAAAATACTTCAAATAGTATTGTAATGAAAATGTTAATTAGTAGAAGTATATACCTCATGAGTGTTGTAACCAAGAGATCATCAATGCTCGTTGTCGTTCACCAGTTCCCTTTAGAGTCTAGCTCAATGCCTTGTTTTTTGGTTTTACACCTCTGTACATCTATGCCAGAGCCCCCTCTACCTACTCGTATCCCGACATGTATGTATTGCTATTAAGACACACATAATATTTAAATTACCAAAAAATTTGTATATTTTTTTATACTAATCCTCAACATCTATCTTAGGTTAGTGTTTTCTAATCATAGTTTTTCTAAATATATCTTCCACGGGTTGTACTGAACTTCCTCCGATAAAAATTGTAATGCCCCTAACCTAGTTACCTGAAGTTCGTGCATTATTACATAACATATCCATGATCACAAGATATCAATTCTCGAAAAACTGAGTAATTTATTATCATTGGTAGTACTTGATACATACATACATTTTACATTACATCATAAAATAAATAAAAACACATTTTGTCCCCTTTGAATACACTCATATTCATTGACATATACCTACATGTTAATCATAATATAATTTTTCACATCCTAGGAAAAAAAACTTATGAAAGTGGTGAGCTCAAATACTCAGTAGGGATAACAATATAATGGAAACTTTCACAAATTAGCGTAAACATTAACAGCAATGCAAAAGACTAAAATAGACACCTTTTAAACATAAACATCTTAATAATATGTAAAAGCTAAATAAAATAATTACATTTAGTTATTCACATAGATATTCTTCTAGACGAATAATAACTTGTAATATCAATAGCTAATTTTGTTATGATTGAATTCATAATGTCGAACATCATAACCACATAGTACAGGCCTCGTGCCAAGACTAAAAATAAGACTTTGTCAAGGCCCTATGCCAAGACATGAGTTTGTGTCATGAGACCTACTGATGCATCCATGACCTATAACGGGATCCACCTATCACTTACTAAGTCCAATTCATTCCTCATATGGGAAGTTTGAATCATAACTTAAACATTTATATAAAATCTATCATATGAAATGTTATTACTTTAACCATAAACCATGAATGGTTATAAAATTACAAATCCACAATAAAACATATCACAAAACCTTCAATAAAATATGGAAGAATATATTATGATAAATCAGCCGCAATTAATAATAATGAAGGATATTGTAATTGATTAAAATAACCAGTAAAAATATTTGACCGAAATATCCCATTTTTCTTGAAAATATTTAAAAGTCACACTATTTATCCAGAAGCCATTTAGAAGTGATTTTTGAATCAAAGTATCTCATACCACATTTTAATTTTTAAAATATTCATGTCCATATAAAAAAATCCTTAAAAACATTTTTAAAAAATGGATATTAATGAGAAAGATATAGAATAATAATTCTTTAAAACATTAAAAATGACATTTTAGTTAGAATTACATACCAAATGATAGATGATTTAATATTAATAATTGTGGTAATAAAAAACCTATATTATCATGAGAATAAATGGATTCAATATATACTATGTCAAATTACAGTATATACACCATATAAAGGTGAATTGGCGCATAACAACATTGAAGTATCAATGGAATGTATATTTTGATGAAATCCCTTATAAATTTTGTATCTTTAGGATTAGGTTAAATAAATGAAGTAATTATTTGTGAAAAATATAAATACCCAAAATATTATTTTATATTTAGTGTAATCAATCAGAGTACATTCAGACATATTCTTGTAAAAAACACCCCAATGACTTGGATGTTTAACTCAATGAATGTAAATTGAATTAAGATTACTCTTATAAAGATCATATCAATGACTTGAGAATTTATAAATGGATTGATAATATGTATCAAAACTATATTGATACAAAGGGGAGCAGAAATTACTAAATAAATAATAAATAGTGATTTCACACATAATCTGGGAGTAAAACAATCAATGAAGTTGGTGTAAAACCCAATGAGTGGAAATTGGAATTAGAAACTCCCTTACCAATTTCGTTAATTAAGAAACATACACACCATGAAATAAAGATAAAAAAATGATGTTTTAAATACCTATAAATTAAATTATATTACATAATGAATACAATCAGGGGCAGTACATACACCACACAAAAGAAAATATTGGAAAATATAGCATGAATCTCACGAGAAAAGAATGTGAGATTAAAACCCCTTACCTTCTACATTTCCTTAGTAGATGGTAGGTTAAAATCATTTATAATTGTGAAAGAATTGTTATTAATTATACAAGAACCACATACGTAAATATGATATCATATATGTTCTTCAAATATAGGTTTGTTAATGATATTTCAGTAGTATCATTACTTTGAGTGTTAACTGGTTCGTTTTTCATTATATATTTTTTTAAATAAGTCATGTTTGTTATGGAGAAGATGTATTTGATTTTTATAAATAATGAAAATATTTTCTTAGAAATTATTTTTAATCATAAAATGGAAATTATTCTTGAAGTTTTACGATGGAGAACAAAATTTCATCGCGTTGTGGAGACGGTAAGTTGTACGTACTCATGAGCGACCATATCATTCTATTAGTGATGAAATAATATGTAATTGGATGGTATATTATATATACAAAATCCATAACATTTATTATTTATTATTTACATCAATTATACTCATTATTATACCCAGTCAAATAATTAAATGTTGAATAACAAACTACACCACGACGTGGAGACGGTACGTCGTACGTACGCACATTTGATGACATTGTCATTCATAGGATGGATAAATAATGAATATTGGTGTACCATATTTATAATAAAATCAATATATGTACAAGGTAATGGTGTTTTAATTTTGGTATGGAAAAAACAATTAAAGAGTAAGAGGAAGAAGAAAAGAACATTGAAACAGATGATGAAATTATTACCTCTTCTTCAAGTGCTACCTTTTTATTTGATCAAAATAGCTCCTTAGGTTTTATTTCTAACCAAATAAATCCTCAAGGTTCATTTTAGGGTAGTTTTTAGGTTATTTGAGTAGGTTTTGGACGATCTAAATGGCTTTGGCGGTGTGATTTTGAGAGAAGGGAATCTACCCTTTTATAAGAGTGGTGAGGGTCACTTTAGGAAAAGATTGAAATATTATTTTATTGTAAAATAATTTTCAGTTTATAATGACCCCAAATTGATTTATTTCGAGAATAAGGTGGGGATGGGTCAAAGGAATATCAAAAAGTAGGTTTAGAAAATTATAGGTCACCATATTAACCTTATCTTTAAGATTTAATTATTAGTTAAATTGTTTAAATTTTACCATGTCTTCTTGTATTTTTATATTAATGGTTAATAAACATACTATAAAATTCCAAGAGAACCTCAAATGGTTCATTATTGACATATAAATAATTAAATATGTCCTTTTTCTGAACCATTTATTATTTTGGAATATTATATCATTTAATAATATATTATTTGTTTTAAATACTCATTTATGTTAATTTTGACACTATTTAGTATACGGTTTTTGTGATTGTAAAAAACCATGATTAATTATAAAAAATATAGTAAACCAAACCTAAAATGTCATACTAACCTTGAAAATTCATTAAATTCATCAAATGTATGAATTGAAAAATATTTTTATATTTATCATATCAATTATTTTAATCATTAATTAATAAGTTAATTACCGCATAATCATTCTGTCATAAATAAAATAAATTATTTAATGTCTAAAAATTATAAATAAACTGCAATGATTTAGGAAATCGTTCTAGATTTCTGATGAATATTTATATTTCAATTTATCTTATGTATAACCCTATATTAAAAATGGTTTAGTGATTAAATGTTGAATTTTAGACTTTTAACTGTCATTTAAATAAAATAATAATAAATGTCCAAATCTAATCTAAGCGGATCCAAAGGATAATATTTTATTTCTACGATTGATTTTGGTCAAACTAAGCTTATCCCATAGAACTAGGACATATGTTAGGGTAATTATAAAATCATTTTTACCTTTAATTACAGAATTTAATTTTAACCGTTGTTAATAAAATTCAAAAGTTACTATTCACCAAAAACTATATTCGTCCTATTGATCCCCATTTTATATTATGATATCTACCATGTCTCTTGATTTTTTTTAATTTAATTCAGAAAAGTGGTAAAATTATGTTTGATGCAAATTTACAAATGTTCCTAGAAGGTGAGTGAAATATGGTAAAATGTTCAATAAATATTTTTATATCTATTCTTATTATAAAATTAATTCAATGAATTAAATTGGAATAATAGAGGTATTACATATCTTTTTTGAGTTTAAACTAAATTTAAATTAAAAGCAATTATCTAAATAAAAATTAGTCTTTAAACAATGAGGCAATGTTTTTCACTATTCATAAAAAATTCAAAAAACATTAGCAAAATAAAAAAAATTCACATAAAGATAATTTCGATATTCCAAATTAATAAATTAGTTTTATTTTTCAAAATACAAAACATAGAAGTTTTATTGATTAATTTAATAAATATTTTCCTTTTCAAAACTATAAAGTAGTGTTTGGAGAAGAAAAAACTATCAAAAGATTAATATGTGTTTTTTTCCAATATAAATAGAAAATTATTTCAAATGACTAAAATTAGATTAAAAGAAATAATTATAATATAATTATTCTTCAAAACCATTCAAATTTATAATTTATCACTATAAATTATTGTGATTAATAAATTTTTTTTCAATTAAAATTTAGTATTTTTCAGTATTCATCAAAATATGAAATTTATCAGAAAAGTTTCTAAAATTTATCCAAACTAACTTAATATGTCCCTATTCTAAAGAAGAAGTTTATTTTTCAAGTTGAATATATAAAAGTGTTAATCATTGGATTTAAAAAGGTTTAGCCATTAGAAGGCGGTAATATTGCATTGTTGAAAAAATATATCTTTTATCTGTAAAGTTTTATTTATTCTTATTTTATATCTATGAAATACATAATATTGATGTTTAAAAAATATTTATTATATAAAATTCATATTGTAGTTAATACTATTCAAAACTGTTTTTTGAACCACTAGTTTGGTATGTCATGGTGCGCCAGAATTTAGTGTTTCATGTAGTGCAAGCTATTGAATTATTTTAAATAAAATAACATACTATGTTATATTGGGTTGTTAAAACATGACCACCTACCTCATAGGTGTCACTAAAAGTCATTATCATATAAATTAAATATCACAATTAGGCTAAATAACATTCATAAAATAGCTTAAGGAACATGAATTATCTTTTACATTGTATAGAGTCTCTATATGAATACACCACAGAATAAGTTACTTGAACATTAAATAACCAATCCTATATTATAACTCCATATAAGGGGTACAATGATAAGGCATCTAGTTAATATCCTGACACACTCTTAGGGAACCCTCCCTATCATAGATTCAGCACATAAAATTTCTCCCATGAGTATCTAGTAATATCACACATGAATTTAAATTCAATCTTATTCACTCTATGATGATCCATATTCATTAAACTGCTATTAAATAATAACATTGAGTAGATTTTTAATAAATGTATATATGGGAAAACACTATTTAGTTTTTTACTAAATCATTTAGTAACCAATCTTATATAATAGTGATCTATAATGGGTTAATCCTAAGGGTATGCAATGCCCATATTGACCTATGAGGACCACTATAGCTCTCATGGACAAGGTACTACATCCTCATCCTCATAATCAGGCATCTCTCCAAATATCCATATTGCCTTATATCAAAATAAAGTACATAAATGTCTATCATTATTAGAGTAATTTCACCAAGTACATATAAAAATAATATCATATGAACAGTTACTACGAATTTAAACAATCGAGCCTCTATTTTCATGGAAATAAATAATACATCAGAAGGCCCACATTTCATGTGAATCCTATATAAATTTGTGATGCATTTGATTCTTCATTATTTTACATTCCCAAAGAAATAACCAAAATAAATCAAAATTTCCAAAAATCAACTTTCATCACTCGAGGTGAAATTGTATAAATATTTTAGTGAAAATTAAGAACATTAATCTAACTCATGTTATCTTGTACATCCTATGGGAATAGGTGCTCAAAATTAACAATCATGATATCTATCTCAGTATATACAACATAAATATATCTCATTTTTAAAATATAAAAAATTCTATTACATAGAACAATAAACAATATGTTACAACTTTTTAATTGACTGGTATATGGGCCACCTGAATGATTCCCCATCCTAGTACACCACATTACTTTATGTGTGCCTACTCACACACCAGAATTTTAAAACTAGACTCGATGTTATAAGGTGGTATTGTTAGGAAACAATACCATATATATTAGGGTATCAATAGAAATAAAAATAAAAATAAAAATATATAATAATCATATTAGAGTACACAGGAAAACAAAGAAGCAGAAACATATAATAAAAATATTAAATTCTATTATATAGACCTAAATGGTTGTGTTATCATACATTTATGTCTCCCATTGGGATGATCACATTTATTAATAAATAAATGAAAAAAATATAACGAGGGTCAACTTCCACTCCATGTAAAAACTGAACCCAACTCTTGATGTTGTACGAACCATCATGCTCGATCATAAATATACCAAGTATCTTCCAAACATGAACCTGTAATAGGTGAGGGATGCTCAGTCACCATTGTGGAATTATTTTCCAAGTGAGATATGAGTAAAAACCCAATGAGGCCCCACCAACAAGTACTCATTCATAACCAAAAATTTAGTGAAATGCACTAATGAAATTTTCAGAATAATAAATACAAACTATTGAATACTAATTATGAAAACAATATAACACCAAATTTTATGAATGCTAGAATTTATCTGAGCATGTCACATAAAATATTCCATCCAATGTACCATTTACCGCACAATTTTTTGTCCTCGGGTCTATAAACCTAATTGACATTGGGTTATATTGGGGTGTCTTTGTGCATGTCGTGATGAATCTTCCTTCAAATATATAGAGCATGGTCGCCCTATTATACATATCTTGTATCAAAAACCTCCAGGAAAAGTTTATTATCAACCATTAGTGACTCATTACTCCCCTACAATAGTTTTTAAGCCACTGTATATGACCTCAGGTAAAAACAAACCTCCCCTATAACTGTTTTCTCAAACAAGTAGCATAAACCTACCCTACAAGAGTTTTCTATTCTAATATCAACACATTGAACCACTAGATGAGTTTTTTCATTTTAAAGTGACACATAATAAAACTAAACCCCTATGAATTTTCCATAAATAATAAATCACAACCCCTATAGGAATTTACCCACACATTAATAAAATAATAACTCTATGAACATTTTTCCCAACATAGATAAAATAACTCACACATGGGAATTTTACATTTCATAAAAAAACAACCTGGAGGAATTATAATAATTTTCAATAGAATAGAAATAAAGAACATGATTTGGTTGAATGAATAAACCCAACATCAATATCCCTATCAAGAACACCCTCTCACTGCGGTCAGATTATCCTTGGGACACTTATCATTTAAAAAGAAACCTCATTTGGGTTTCTAGGACACAACCTAATATGAAACACTACATGGATCCATCCCAACCGAGTAATGGAACCTTTCCTGTTTCCTTTCATATTCCAACTCCCACTTACATTCAACCCATATCTCATGATATCACACACCCCTAACCCAGTCTCAATGAGATAAGAACACTAAATTAACTCAAGGTCCCTCACAAGGACTACATAGGACACTCTTCTCATGTAAACAAGCACCTCTAAATGTAGGTTAATTGAGGCTCCTGGATAATAAATGTGGATCTTACAAAACTTGTTCATACACCGTAGAAGTTTTGGATGACATATCAACTTGATACCATGGTCTTGGCCTTATCCTTTACTGTTTGGGGTAACAAATTTATTTTTCAAGGGTCCTCCATGGACTATAGAACATTATATGATCCAACGGTCTATAAGTATTTAAAATTCACATTAAAAATTGATCCAATTATTTTTAAATATGAAATTTTAATTAATTTTAAATGGTAAATCACTCTCAGTGGTGTAATATAAAATCCACATGCACCATAACAGAAGCATAAGGTTATAAGATAATTACTAAGGAAGCCTACATTTTTAAAATATATTTTCAAATTATTTTACATAAGAATATAGTTATAATCAGTGATTTCTATGATCATCAAACACCCTATACACCTTTCTCAAAATAAAAAAATTATAGTTGTATTGTAAATAATAATTCAAACCAAGTTACAATGAATAAAATTATAATTCCACATATATAATTTAACTAAAAATAGGAATATTTACAATTAACTTGCTGGAAAGCCTCCTCGCATCATAACTATGATCAACTACATGTGAAACTACAACATCAAATTTACAACATCTAACCAACCCAAAAACAAAAAATCACTAATAATTACACAATTATATTTATTTAATTATAATGAAACTGATGAAAATTTCATGACACATCACACATTGACATAAATAATTATATTTCATAAGCAGAAAAAATAACAGGACATGATTTTTATAATAATAATAATAAATTATTCTTCCATATCCAATGAAACTAATATTAGTTTGAATCATGATAGAATCCCAAAATTGAACATATATAAATTTATGAAAACATGTAAAAAATCAAGCAGAAATCAATGTGATGAATCTTAGATATAATCGTAATAATATTTACTCAAAACTGAACCCAAAATAAAAGGGGGTGATATAGATAGAGAGGGAGGCTGAACACTATTCACATGTGAAACAAATTATGAAATATGGGGATAAAAACTTATAAATCATACGAGGGAATTTTTTTTCCTTCCCTTTTAAATTTCACCAGTGAGCTCGTGATAGACACTTGTTGGTCGATCATATAATACATCCAATGTTCTAATAACCACCTAAGACTCTCCCTAATAACTTTGGATCCAAAAGTATGTCTTATGAACCATATAATATGTCTGAAAAATCTCTTTTAGGATAGTAAATGACTCAATATTGTCCCCCAAATCTCAAATAAAAATTTGAATAGTCCATAAAATTAAACTTTTAAATTTATATTCAATTTAAATTACATATAAAAACATCAAGTATATCAATTCTTCTCCTTGTTGTAATTTTATACATTAAATTTGATGTGTAGATAAGATCTGTTGTATTTATTTGTTAAATTGGATTCACATTGGATAACTAATGTTTCTTATGTTTTCTACAAAGATTATTTAAATTTTTTTTCTTTTCTTTTCACTTAGTATTCCTACCATCTAGAAACTTGGTAGATGATCATAGGGGAGTTATTGATTGTTTTGTTTTGGTAATTTTGAAAATTACCCTTGGTATTAATGATTTGAATATACAATGTGAGGAAATTTGGTGTGGCTGATAACCCAACCCAAATTTAACATTACAACTAATATTTAAAACATAATCTATTAGGATGATTTCAACACATAAGATCACCATGTGTTAGATCTTAAAAATCTATCATGGGGATTTATAGAAAATATTATTAAGATATTAATTTTTCATTTGTAAACCTTTAAATGGATTAAGAGTGAATCTTCAGGTAATTAATAATTATTACACATCATACTAGTATGAATTTTTTATAGTATTTTTTTTGTGTTATTTGAACTATATTTTCCCTGTATGTGGAAGACACTATAATATTTATTAATTCAATGGTAATTGAATCCTTGATAAAATAACATTGCATTGTTATTCTATTCATTCAAATATTAACATAAATGATAACAAAAATTATATTATACTATTATTCTTATTGTACAAAAAAATAAAGTTATGATACAACACATGTACTGGTGGATAAATAACTCATATTACAGTCCATATTTTATAGAAATGATCCTTGTTAATTTTGAACCAATAAACAAGTGGTTATAAAATGTACCACACCTTTAAAATTCCTTAATCTGAACTTATAATGAATTTTTTTCATAGAAGTAATTTCAGGACATTTTATAATAATTTTATAATCACACAAGTTAAATGATAAAAACATTGTTGACTTTTTTTGGTCTCTTTTTGCTACTTGAAACGATAAATCATATTTTTGAAGTGTAGGAAAATAAAAAATCAAGTAATTTTTTTTAATATTTATAATTAAATGATTTATTTAAACATATAATTTTGATGAGGTGAATTAAATTATAAAAAATCTTGATATTAAATTTTACAATATGAATTTTTCGGGAAGTTATTCTTTTTTTGTCATTTTTGTAGTTACTAAAATGTCACAATTTCATGAAATATTGACTTTCATAACAATTTATCATATTGGGTAATTTAAATAATAAGTTAAAATTATATTTTTAGCGTCTTGAATCAATAAAACCATGGAATATCAAAAAACAATTAATGGCTGATTTCGATAAATTATGCATCAATGTTTTAAATAAATGATATTTTGAAACAAAGAAAATTGGTAACTATCTATTTAATGATGATGAACTATTTATTTATCATTTTGGGTGTATGAGATGATGAATAAAGATATTATTTATTTATAATAAACTAAAATGGTGGAATTAATATTTAAAAGAATTATGTTCTATCTATTGAAAGTGAATTTTTTTTATTAAATATACTTTATTTTCTTTCCATATAGATTGGTGAGTTATGAATTATTCATGTATGTTTTTTAAATAATATATATCAAAACTGATGTTAATTTTTTTGATATGATTTCTTATGACTATACTTGGATATTTTTTGGTTCCTTTCAAATGATTTTCAAAATCGTTTTGAGGGAAATCATAATTTTAGCATGGGGGTTTGATGTGCCCATTTTTTGAAATAATATTATATATAATGTTCTTTATAAATTTCGTCAAATACTGTATAATATATGTGTTTTTATCTTTAAATAATTTATTTATGTTTATTCTACCTATTGTGAAATTAACATTGAATAATTCATGATTTGGTGGTGTATCAATACATAATAACACACTTGTTTTCTTTTAAAATTTCATCAAACCATCGCACATGATACAGGTACCATGAAGGATAAAACACTATAAGAAAAAAATTGAATAATCACATGAATGATATCAATATAATGAATCAAATTTTATCATAACTAAAAAAATAAACAAGTATATATATTTTATCATTATAGTTCTTGGATAATTGATGCTTCTACCAACCCCAAATAACATTGTTTTACATTATTTAAAGAATCCGTAGATGTTATTCAGCTTAAAAATAATAAACGATTCAAATAGGGTATTTATGAATATTATAAAATTATATTAAATAAAATTCAACCATTTCAAATCATTGCTGGAATTAGTATTTATAATATTACATTATAGTTCAAGGGAATTTTACATCAGATATATAAATTGTAGTAAAATCACTATAGATTTAAGAATTAGCCTCTATTTTGATTAATTGATTATTTTAATGGTAGTGTAACTGAAATTTGTATTCCTAAAATAAATCAACTTTTTTTTTGATTTATTTAAACCCATCAATGGTTAGGTAATTTCATTACCATTAGGTTTCATACCTTCTATATTTATGGCTTTTCAATTCATGAAACCATAATTAAATCCATCTCAAATCGAAGGGTTATATTTTACATGGGTAATTGTTATGTACAAACTAATGACTATTTTACACTATTTAAATGTGAAATTAAAATTCATATAATGAAACTATTTGAGTCATTATGATCCAAAAACATGACTCAAATTTGAATAAACCCTGTGTTTCAGTCAATCTTAAAAACCATACCTCACTATCAATAACATAGGATATGTTTTGTTTATCTTCTATTTTCCACTCACATATCTATATATCATGAACAATTGGTCGAATACGTAGCCTCAATATATACCCTTTTACTATATGATACTGACCCCTACTTCCACTTCATATATTTTTATTTTTTAGGATAAACAAAAAATTTGAAAGATGATTGTGATCATGAAAATCCAATTAGAAACACTCATTTGAATTGATCACTAAAGTATTATGTTATTAAATTTATCATTGGAGTCTCCTTTTCTCTAGGTTATTAAATTCCATTTTCACATTCTCCTTCACATTTTTTAATTGGATACCTTTCTATGATGTGATAATAATATTCACACTTGAATGATTACAAATTATGTTTTATGTTAAAAATTAATTTCCCATAATTGAATTTAATATCTAATGGTGATATGATTTCAACACTGATATCTTCATTTTACTCTCTAAATTATTCAAATCATTGGTCTTTATATACTTTATGTATATGTTTTTTAGATTCACAACATTCCCAACCAGTGTATGTGTTTCTATTTAGACCTGTGAACATGTTGATAATCTCATCATGTTCATCATGATTATATAGTTCATGAAATGTTTAATATATCATCATATCATAATAATTATTCCTCTATTTTTCTCTTTAGTGTTTCACAAATTTTATTCCATTTTTAAAATTTTACATATCAACTTTTTTTCATCCTTATTTTTAAAAAAAAATATATAAGATATTATCAATGAGTCAGAAAAAATTTATGGTATTTAAAACATTCCATATTGATCAATAATTTTATCATAATATCTTCTCAATGGTTTCTAAATTAATATATATAAGTATATAGATCTCATAAATCATATAAAAACAATAATATGACCCATTGTACCAATGGAATGGTTTTATATAAATGTTTTAACTCCAAATTCCATCACATAAAATATTTTTTCACTATACATCGCTATTGTTTACTTCCTTCAAGAATCTATATCTCAATATCACTAAATTTTGGACTTTTTCTACTATAACATGGCTTTATTGAATTAATTGTAAGGTACATCATCTTTATAGTTAAACCAGTTTTTTTCCCTGAATCTTCTGATTTTTGAAAAATAAATAAAATTCCTACAATAACAATGCATAGCCTTTTATATAACCTATTTTTCACATATAATATTTTTAAAAAAATAACAAAAAAACATACCTCAAAAATAGAATTTTCTTTTAATGTCATTTCAAATAGAGATATCTAAATCCACTTTTATTTAATACAACCAACTTCATCAAAAGATATATTATTTTTATTAACCTATATATAATATTTTTTTAAAATGCCATTGCACACACTCGAGACAATGATTATAATTCCTTCACAATGGAATAGTGGTGTTGATCCCTATATGGATTATCTAATCATGTTGAAAAGTGACACTAATGTATCTAAATATATCAATTATTGAACCATGAGATCGAAAAATTTATATACTAAATGTTTTTAACAAAAAGTAAATTGCTATATGAAATATTACTTCCTAATATATATGTGTTTCTTATTTCACTATATAGTGTAATATAAAAAATATGAACCATATAATAAAATATGATTTTTCATTATTTAATCACTATTGATAATTAAAGAATTAGAATAAATATACTCCAGAATAATAAAATATATACAATGGGGAAATAATAATTGTTAAATATTATAACTGAAATTTTTTTTAGAGCTCTGGGGTCTCCTAAAATTATCATTTTCATTATAAAAACAAAAAAATCATTAAAAATATAAGAAATATTTCATAAATGATATATATAACATTTATTAAAATTTATTTATCAATTAATAAACAATATTAAATTTATTTTTATGAATAATAAATCTAGTATGGTTGTTAGAATTATAAACTTGACTTTTGAAATAGTAATATGGATGCCTGAATAGTAACATGATCATTAGAATACTATCCCAATATTTACAAAAATAATATAACTTTAAATTATATTTAAAATGAATAAAAAAAATTAAATATAGATATTTATATTATATAAAATAGTTTTAATAGAATAAAACACAGCAAAATTATGATTATATATATATATATATTTTAAAAAAATTAATGTATATTTTTAATAACCTACATTTCAATGTACATAACTAAATATTAAAACTACCTCAGTTTGATAATAATTTTTATAATTTTTTTTGTAAATCATCACATTAAACTTTTACAGGAGTTGTTTTCTAGTTTATTTATGGAATAAATCAATTTTTAGTTAAATAGTAAACATTGATTATTTTTAATGTGATAGGTTTTATAGAAAATTATTGCTGTCAATATGAACAGATAAAATATAAACAAATTAGGCCATAAATTAGGTTAACAATATTATTTCATCAGAATAAAAACAAATATAATTTATGAACCATAATGTAATGTCCAATGTCCTAAATGATAAATTATACTTTTAAAAATTAATATTTCATTGTTTTCTTATCTTGTTTTATAAATAAAAAAATATGATGATTAAAGTGTATCAAATAATTTTTTTAAAATTACATTAATAGTCTAAAAAATACCACTTTTATAATTTATAATCTCAATATAATATTATATTTATTACAATAACCTAAAATATCCCTCCCCTTCAAGTATAAATAGACCCCCTCGGCCACGTGTAAAATGAAATCCATAATCCATTCATATATCATAAATAAAATCAATTATATCATAATAATAACACTTATATAATTTGATATATTTTTCTTTATAACAAACTCCATGCCCTTAAGGTTTTATCCCCATTAAAAAATAAGTGAACATGATGGATGAGGAAACATCCCATTTTTTATTTCTTTTATTTTTCTTTATTAACTGTTTTATTATCCTATTAAAAAAATTATAATATTTATATATTAATTAGTATAATAATAGTTTTTATAATTTCATTATGCTTCAAAAAATTAATATAATTTATTTAAAATGGATACTTGATCTCTTTCCATTTTTTCAATGTCCAATTAATAGTCAGTTTAATTTTTTATGAGAATAGTTCGAATTATTTATATATTAATACTTTTATGAATGGTTAGTGTCTGTTATATTTCTATATATAACATTGCTTATGATACCATTTATATCTTATAAATCATTTATAATTTATATTCATTTTCTCTCTCTTCTTTTCCAATGTCACTTTATTGATTAGTTTACTACTTGTAAGGGGATTGTTAATTATTTACATATATATACCATTAGATATGGTTAGTGTACCTTATATATAATGTATTAATAAGTAATATTTTTTTATTATTATACAAATATTATATCAAATTGAAAAAACATAAATTAACCAAAAATAATGAAATTGAAATGAAAATTGGATAATTAAAATAATAAGGTTATCAAACAATTTTAACTCTCTGATGAATGGTTAAAAAATAAATATGAATTATAATAGTGGATTAATAAAACCATAAATGAATGTATTATAATTTAATATTATTTATTTAAAAAACAACATAACATTATATAAAAGGTGTTAATATTATGGTAAAAATGAAAATTATATATGGGAACTCTCAGCACATCTCTTCTAATTTAGGTTCACTCACCATATCTCCGTATCTTACCATTTGTAAATATTTAATATTGTATAAATATATTTTTTGTAATTTTTATTTTTATTTTTGTAGGTATATTCATCAATTTTGAGGGTTATTTTCAACTAAATTCCCCACCATGATGTATTACTATAGACCATGTCGTGGTATTCCATATTATAGACCATAAGGTAGTGACGCTTGCCACATTGTACTGTTCTGTATAAAATGGCATGTCATATGATAAAAAATTGTCAGTCAAAATCACATACAATAAATCCATCCTCATATTTTTTTCTATCATATGTTGATAATCAAATTAGATTCTCAAATCAATCATGATTCCATAAATTTTAAACTATTTTTATTGAAAAATAAAGAGCCGTGAATTAAAACCACTGTAACTCATGAAAGGATTATAATTAGTTTCTATAAATTGTTGAATGATTGAAGTTTTATTAGAAGCACTATATAAGGCGACTCTTGGTTTGTGTATTTTTTATTAATTCGAGTTCATTAAAAATTCATTCATAACTCCTCAAACATAAGAAAAATATTTGTCTCTCATTTATCTCATCTGATTGTACTCATTGTTTTAGGAAACCAATTCCTTAGGGAGAACATTACTGAACATTGAATTATTCATGTAATTTGTAGATACCCTCTGATGGAAGAACCATTATGTTTCTCTTCAATGATCTTTTTCTAACATGTGTTTGGTACTTGGATAAGCTTCATATTTATCGTTGATGATTAGCATTTGTACAAATTTTATTATTAATTATTAATTTATCGATATATTATGTGTAATAAAATTTTCTATTCACTATTTTATTATGTTTTGTATGTTATAAATACATCTAAAACCCGTCAATGTTATTAGAGAAAATGTTAAATGTTTTACTTATTCTAGAGAACTCTAACAATTGAATAGTTATGAATTATGGCTCTCCACTAAAGAGATACATTACTAATATGCATAGATTCGTAATAAAAAAATTATAAATTCAATTACCTAATCATTATATATCGAGGATAAATTATATGTGTTCATAAGATAGATTTCACCCCCAAAACATTGGTATCCTAGAAAAAGGATAATGAGTTAACCAATTTCGAGGAACCCTCACACATGGATGATGGAGAAGTATCATTATCCACCCTTGTATTATATTCCTTATTGAAAGAGTTTCATATTCCATGAATCAAGGAAATGTACTTCATCTTGAAATTACCCATAATATTTGGTATATAATAGAGGGGGTTGATCTAGTGTCTCCAACATTCTTCAAATTCAAATTAACACTTATATAGTTTTTCTATTTTAACCTTTATACTTTTATTTCCAATTAAAAAATAGTAGATATATTTATGATTACATAGTCATATATAACACATTACCAAACTATGATTTTACATGGTTTAGAAACTCCTAGTAAACCTACTCAATTTTTTGATTGTGTTTTCCTAAGTCACAAATTTTCAACTACTTATATTATTATAAATTAAAATGTTAAGGGTAGTTATCAATATGACCCCTTTGACCATATTGGAAAGGTGGGTGTTAAATACATTATACAATGGAACCAATTCCACTATCATAATTTATTTATAAATCCTCCTACAATTTACAACCTGTTGTTGTAGATCCACCATATGAATAATATGTCAACTCTACAACAAAATATGTTCTACATCCTCTCAAATAAAGTCTTTATAATCCATTAAGTATTTAGTAGAGATTCATGAATCTCATCCCCTAGTTTCATCCAAAATACCATTTTTAACTAGGAAAATACTCACTGTAATGCACTCCTATATCAATGTACAAGGTCCTCAATAGTCATAAAATACTTTATTGATAGTGATTCATGTTGAACATTCTCTCTTTTTTTATTCTTTCACACATTCCCAAAATTCAATAACAATATATATTATATTAAATAGATTCAATATTATTCTATAAATATTCATTTTTATTAATGTTTTGTACCATATGAAATTTGTTTTATGATCATTTGAATTTCTTATTTTTCTTTTACAGAACAATTTATTATTTCATCACATTATCATTCTATCCATTACATCATTCTTTCACATCTTCCGTGAATTATATTTTGGGACATATTTTTTTACAATATTCATCATTTTTTTGGATATTTCTATATTTTAAAAAATGGAAAATTTTGAAGAGAAAACAGTGATGTAGAATACATCACATAGACATTATATATCACCCACTATCTCTATATTTTTTATTTTTAAATCATTGTCTCTAGTAAAATCACAATAGTAGCCTGACCTTTTCTTTTTTTTAATTTTCAAAAATGAAAACACATCCTCTTTATACTTTTTTTTGGTTCATTTATTTTCTGAATATCAAATATATATCAATAATTTAATCATAATAATTATTTTGTATGTTTATATTCAATATATAGATGCACTATTGTGACATGTCCCATATCATTTCTAATGTGAGAGATTTTTCAATTCGAGATCCATCTCTCATCTAACCCTAATTTATCCACTCAATCATTTAGAATCTAATTTATGTTAGGGATTATTTAAATCGCCAAATATTTTAACCAGAATCTTTAAGACTGACTTCTGAATACTAAATTTTAAATGATCACATTTTTTTTTGAATTTTCTAATTTAAAAGTCAAAGATAATGGAATAGTTATATGCTACATCAATATTTTACAAATAAAATCATTATCATGGATCAAAATATCATCCTAATATTTATAATACGAATGAACAACATTAGCATCATAAAATTCATTTTTATTATCAATAAATTAATATTAGAAACATTATTTTCATTTAGAATAATTCTCAATGTTTGGTCATTTCTGCTATCTTACAGAAATAGGAAGACTTATATGAATTTATAAAACACACACATCAGTTGATCAATGTTTTATGACAAATATGAAAGTATTACATCATAATACATGAAGTATTATACATAGAATATCATCTTACATAATTCTCAAATACTAAAAACTCAAAAGTCACTCATGGATAAATGTTTTATGCCATACATAGATGACTTATGTAGAATTCAATAAAATTTATTCTCAATGAATTCAAGTGTTATAACCCTTAAAATATGGATTCATGGAGTCTCCCATGGTCATTGATATCTCCCATGGTCAACAAACACTACATTGTTCTATACATATTTCTTATTATAGGAAAATTATTATGTGACTTCAGTAGAAGCATTATGTTATTATGAAAATTTATATGGAAGACTCAAAAGTCATATAGAATCTAGGGGCCTTATGATATTTTATGTAATTAGTAATTTTAATCCAAAAAATCCAAATTATAGAATTTTTCAATTGAATTTGAGTATTATAAAATTATGAAATTTCCTTATTAAACACATTTAAATTTCCAATGAATGGCTTGAAATATTATTTAGAATTGACAGAATAATTCTAAAAAATATCATTTTCCCAAAATATTTTGTAGTATATTTGATAAATTGGTAGTTTATTTTCAGTATATCTATTTCATATCTATTCATCATCAAACATATCCCCCAAAACCATAATCTAAATGATTATCTCCAATAAATTATGTATCCCTCATGATCAGAAAAAAATATGATGTATTTTGTAATATTTATATATCTTCCCTTCAATTCCCTAACAAATTTTCTCTTATTAATTAATGGTATAAAAGCAATTTAAAACAAACCGAACTTATATATTTAACCTCATGTTATTAAAAACCTTATAAAATTATCATAGAGGAACATATTCTCTATTTTTACTTGAATATAACATGACAATTGGTACGTGAATCATCACATTCAAGGATACTCACTTGAGTCTATCAAACTAGTTATTCAAGTGTAGTGTCTCTTTCTCCAGTTCATTACCTAAGGACATAGGATACTCCTTCATTTTAGGTTGTGGTATACTCTACATAGTCACCCAAGTTCACTCTGGTATACATATTGACACTAATTAAACAAAATAAAACCAACATAAACCTTTTAGAACATAAATCTCTCCCATTGAGTTTGTTTTCCATATAATTAAACTAATTAAAACATGAATGAATATTAATATTTATTCTTTGATTTTTTAAAGAAAATTAGAAATATATTATAACCCTTATTAATACCTAGAATTTAATGGAATGTTCTTGTAGGGGAAAAATATTCTCCACATTAGTTTTCAAAGATTAAGAAAACAACACCTCTAATTTTTTATTTCTCTATTATTTAGAAACAATTAATTCAATGGGATAAGGGTGAGAAAACATTAGTCTTAGTAATGTAAAAATTACTAATCAATTTTGATTCTACATGGGATAACTCAATGTTGAAATAATTTGTTACTAATTTAAAAAAATAATAAGTCAATAAAATATTCCTCACTATGACCCCAATTGAATCATTCACTTCACTGAGGATAACCAACCAAATTTATGAATATATCTATTCTTCATCAGTCAATATTGAAAAAACACATTAAAAAATTCAATTGAAACTGTATTTCATACCCTATTTTATTTGATTGTCACCCCTCCATAACGATCATAGTTAATATGTATCAAAAACAGTTTTGGGAATATGAAAATCATACATCACCTACATATTTTGAAGTGGTTTTCAATAATTCATATTTGATAAGTAATGGATAAATTTATGGAAGATTTATATTTTGATGTCTACCCCTAAATAGATATTCATCATAATTCAACATTATTTATTTTCCTAAAACAATAAATCTATTAATTTTTAAACCATTTTAGATTTATCATACAAAATTTATATTCAAAAAGTAACATATTTCATGGAGACACCAATATATTAATTAAATAATTTCTTTAATGCATTTATCTTATATATATATATATATCATAAATTTTGACATATTTTCTTCTTTCTTTACTATTTATTACCTCTTCTATGATTCAAAAACACTAAAATATGTAAATAGGGTGGGACTTCATCCCCTATTTAATGAAAAAATTGGATGATACATATTTATTAATACTTATAATGTTTACTACGAGGTTATAAAATGTTAATATTGGTCATTATTTATTTATCCATATATATATATGTATATAAAATATAAGTTAATTATAGATTTATTATATTTATTTACATCATTCCTCAATTTCAGAATAGGATTATTCAATTTTGAAATTAGATAAATTTTATGGTTTTCAACATGATCCATCTTACAAATAACTCTATCTATTCATAATAAGAACACATTTTTGCGAGGAATCCATATTTGAATTAATAGTTTTATAATTGGAAATAATTTGTGCATTCCTTGTTTGATTAATTTATCTATAAAATATAATAAAACATTTTTTAGAAATATTTCCATCCTATTCACAAATTTCCCACATTTTCTTACCAACATTTTCTTTATCCTATTTGGTTAAATATTAATAGAATTTTTATTCTTCATTTAGATTTCAATAGAAATATTAGTTGTGTTATCTCATTCACAAAATGGTTCCATTTTATATTCTAGAAAACTCCATTTAATATGAAGATACATATCCATCATATAATGGTCCATAACGGTAACTCTCAAACTATAAGAACCTATAATCCACACTCCCAAATCCTTTGTTGAAATCCATAACTATTACCTTCCCAGAATTAATGCTGATAAATATTTCCTAAATTTTTCATCTTTATATTGAAACATAAAAATAGAATCCTGAATCACTGACATACTAGAGGACCATTTAGGTTTATATTTTCATAGAATAACGACCAAATCGAATATATACAATATACATTTCATCAATAGAACATTTCCCCCATTTTACCCAGCTTTTCATTTTTTCACTCTAGGTCATCAACATAATATTTTTGAAATCCTTTATATACATTAATCATTCAACATCAATCAATGGACATAATAGTGCATCACAGTATGATGAAATAAACAATGTGGATAAGAAAACCGTAAAAAACTAAAACTCATCAATTCTTGGACCATCAAATATGAAAACAAGGAAAAGGAATGACTCATAAAAATAAATAACCAAGATTTATGTGATATCAATATCAAACACTATAATTATTATGAACACATAACATGAAATTAAAACTAGTTTTCATACATGGATCATCACATTCATAAAATCCTTTTAAAACTATTTCAAACTACTTTTATGTTGAATAACCATACCAATGAATTCCAACATTATCATTACCTAATGAAATAGAGAGATATAAATATATTACTTAGTGTTACATGGGAAACCCCATGTTATAATATAATGGGATTTATTAGTAATATTTTGGTCACCCCATATTAATCTATAATATTCTTACCCAATACTATATAGACCACCCCATGTTAAGCTATAAAAGGATTACCTAGTGCTATCTAGACTGCCCCATTGTGTATAATCTTCATCAACTACAATATAAATAAAATCTACAAAAAATAATTATTCCATTTACAACATTATTAACCCATTTAAAAGATCTGGGTATAAAACCAATATCTTTGAAATAAGATTACCCATTGGAAATGAAATTGGTTTCCTAACAATATATTTGAATCATTTTTATCCAATGGAAAAGAAATGTGTTCCAAATGAATCGGTTTGAAACATGATTAAACCATGTAAATAAAATGGATTCCATAATAGTATCTTAAAAAAATGATTATTCAATGGAATATAAATGGGTTCCATAACAATTACATTGAATCATTATTATCCCATTAAAAAGAAATAGGTTCCATATCAATCTCATTAAAAAATATTTTTCTTGTTGGAAAGAAATGGATCCCAAAAAAATCTCATGGAAATATGATTAACCCATGTGAATGAAATTGGTTCAAAAATATTTTCTTTGAAATAATATTATCCCATGGGAAAGAAACAGTCTCCATAATAATATATTTGATACAAGATTTACCTGTTGAAAAGGAATTAGTTTTGTAATAATATCATTGAATCAATAAAAATACATTAAAATAAATTATTAAGATAATATAAAAAAAATAACCACAATTGATGATAATTATAATCAAGAGTAATTGATGTTAATGAATGGAAATACCATTAAAATTTCAATTGAAATGTTCTTTTGGAAACCAATTTTTAAACAATATAATGTTTCCAATAACACATTGAATCATTTAAATCCGTAACCCCATGAATGTAATAACATTAGATAAAACATTTAATATCATAGTAATAGTTATATAAAACATATTACAAATAATTGGAGTATTATATAAACCTTATAAAAATAATTAGGTGCATAAACACAAATAAGTCTCAATGTAATGGAAATTGTGATGGAACCCCTTAAAACATTGGTAAAATTTCAATTAGAGGCCCCAAAAGTAACAGTTATCAAAATAAACATTTAAATATCATGATATAATAATTCAAAAGGGGATATATAGATAGAAAAATAAAGAATTAGGCGGTGGATATGACATTTGTCTTACAGCTGTAAAAAAGTGAGATTAAAATCCCCTACAAAGATTATATCATTAGAGTGAGAATAAATAAACAAAATAATTATGTATGAAAAAATATATACAAAAAATAAAATAGGAAATAATTTATAAAACAATCATAGGTAATTGTAGACATATTCTTTTCATAACATACCCAATGCCATATAATTTTCACATAGTGAATAAAAATTGTGTTAACAAATCCCTTACCTAGAGTCCTATTTATCATTCATGTTCACTATATTCTTGAATAATTAAGCACTTTTAATTATTTAATTTTTAAAAAAATTTATCCACCGTTATTATTTGTTTTTTACACTTGTAATAAATTTATATAAAAATACTTAATCAATAATATTTAAGATGTTTTGACCATATTTATCTTATGTGTCAAAACTCACTGTGATAGTCTGAATATGGTCAATGAGGTTATTATTTAAAAAACACCAATAATGGCTATAAAATAATAATTAAATTTAAAAAAATTATAATAATAAAATAAAATAATAAACATGGTTTTGAAAAATAAACTAACAATATGATTAGAGAGATGTTAGGTCATTTGTACACGTGATTAATTTTCCCATTTTTCATTGATTTTTTTAAATATAGTAATCAATGAGTTGTTCAACCAACCCATATCTATAAAAAATTAATAAATTAATCAAATGATGCAAGCCATACATGATGTGTAATGGGTAAACAACATCTTGAAATTAAATGTGGTAAATAAAAAAAATACATATATAACATCCTAAAAATGAAAGGGATCATACCATATTCGGTTGGGTCCATCCATGAGCACTTGAAGGTCTATATCTATAAATAATATTAAATACAATCCCTCCTTGTCAAAAAAGACAATGTTATTTTTTTGAACATTATATATATCCAGAAAATTTTTATTCTGATTTGGACTGTGGATTATCACAAGAAATGTAAGGATTAAATAATTAAATAATAATTCCATGTAGTTGGAATTTCCATCATGAGTACACATTGTTAGATACATCTGATAACTTGTATACATATAGTGATGACATAGTTATGGAAATGGATTTTCCTCGTATAGAAAATAAAAAATCCCTAGGAGGAGAATATTCTTCCATAGTTTCCATCAGATCATTATCAGCTGAAGAAATTTTAATAGTCTAATTCATATAACATTTTGAAACAATAGCACCTAAATGAATGGATTAAACCTAAATATTGAAAATAACACCGCCAGCTAGTTAGTAATCTGTAACTAGAATGAACACTCAAAAAGTAGAATAAGTAAAGTTAATGAATTGTCATCAAAAAACCCAATTTTCACTATTAAAATGACGTATATTTCATATTTGAGTCACTATAATAAAAATATCATGTCAAAAATGATCAATCACAACACTTTGATGAGGTAGGAGTCCACATGTCCATGAACAACATTATCACTTTTTCAGTTTGTGAAATGGAAAGAAGAAAATTAAATTTTATGTATCCAAGTAGATAATTATGTTATAAATACCATACATATTTTATTTATATAATATATTTTTATTAAATTCATCATCAATTAATTTCATGTAAATGGTAAAAATCACATCACATTGAGGATGTGGTAGTCCACTTGTCCACTAATGATGTTATTGTATTCCAAAAAAATGGAAATCATGTTGGTATGTTTTATATTATAATTACCATGGTATCAATACATCATAAATATAATCTATATAATAATAAAATTTTATTACATCATTTTTTCCATTCTTGAATGTTTGAAGTAGATGAATGAACAATGTCAGTTAATGATGCGGTAGTCCACCGTATACACGAATGGTTATTTCATATCCTATTTGATAGAATTGTGTGAATGCGTATGTTGAATAATTAAAACAAAACCATCCCAGTATATTGATTATACTAAGGTTACTATATAATCATGGAATTATAATAATTGATAGTGTGGAGTAAGAAATAATATAAAAGTACTCATTGAAGATTGTTACCTTTTTCTGGCTACTCTTTTAGGTTTTCACCAAAGTACATCCTCAGGTTGATTTATGTCCAAGGATAGGCTTATAGTATGAGAGTAACGACTTTTAAAGAATATGTTTTCATTTTTTCAATGAGCCAAATGTCTTGACATGTGTGAAGAAGTGGGGAGGGTGAGTGAATTTTTTTAGTCAATGGGGAGTGGAATTCATAAAAATATAAATGGGTAAAGACTATTGGGATGTATCCCTTATATTATGTTCCCTCAATAGTGATCCAAATTTGTTAAAAGTGGTTATATGTTCAAATAATGGCTTCAAAAAGTATTTTGGACCTATAGCTAGGTCATTATTCTAGTTAAGATTAATGTTCAACCATAAATTAAACACATTTTTAAGTTGATCTATATAATTAATTTTAATTTATTCCACAAATATTTTTTATAAAAAGAAAATTTCATGTATATATAAATTATAAATTAATTTTAATCTCAATAGGGAATCCATTTTTCCAAATACTAGAAACATAAGTGGATGAAATTTATTTAGTAACAATCCCATATATGGGATGATACAATATGTTTTTTAATAAAGATGTTCAAAAGATTAAAATGTTTTTATATCGACTTTCATTTGGAAATTGATTCCAAGAACTTAAATTATATTATCTGATATAAAATTAATATATTTATAATTTAAAATAATTTAAAAATATTATTTATCACTATAAGATTTTCAGTTGATAAATAAATCTTTAATTAAAATTCGGCATTATTTAGTATTCATCAAAATATGAATGTTCTCAGAAAAATAACAATAATTCACCAAAAGTAAAATTTAATATTCTGATTAATAGAAGTAGTTTATTTTTAAAAATAAAGTATATAAATGTTCAAATATTTTCTTTCAAATCAAGTCTTCCACTAAAAGGATACAAAATGAATTTTCTAAAAATATACCATTTAAATTGTTAAATTGTATCTATTCTTACAATATCCCGATAAAACATATCAGATGAATTTAAAAACATTTGATTAAATATAAAACATATGAATTTAATTATGATCATTCACTAATATTTAATAATTTAATTTATTACTATAAAATTCCTTTGTGAGAATAGATATAATTTTTCATAGAATCATATATAGTATATTAAATTGTTTTCTATTTTAATTTATAATTAATTAATCACCAAATGATTAATTATATTAAATTGTAAAAAACACATGTTTATAATCTAGTTAATAATATTAATTCTTGCAATTTCATTGATTTGGTGGTTAATATTATGTTAAAAAAATAATATTAATGGTATATTGTTGTACAAAAAGACATGTCCTTCTGTAAAACACAATTTATCGACGAATCACATGGTATAATTAAATGTAAGATATAATTGGTGTTTCACATAGCATGGGAATAATTTTACATTATGTGTAACACAATATGTCAAAGAATATACCTTAATTTGTAAGATAATATTTCTTAAAATCATTGAATGTTACATCCTACCCCATTAATATGAATCTCTTCCTTGATATTATTATTGATTATCAAAAGATATTTTTTTTATATTTCCATTATTGAAGACCACATAATAAAATCTGTTAATAAAACATCCTATTATATATGTAAGTTGGGTAACATAAATGTCTCTAGTAGTTACGCATTACTAGGATTCCACATACGGTGAACATAGGCAGGAATAGAGAAAATTAGTAAATAATTATAGCGAGTTGTTGTGGTCATTGATCAGTAACATGTGAATGATCAATTTAATGTTAATGGCAAAAAAAATCAATGGTAATAAAAAAGTCCATTATTTCATCAAAATTTATGTTACATGGATAATAATATTGTTTCGATATCAATTTTCCAGAGTTAATGAATACTAATTCCATGTAGATCAAGTAATAATGAAAAAGGTAATATACTTAATTTATGGGTATAATTTAATCCTTTAATTAATTTAAACAAAATATAATATTTTTCTCGAAATGATGAGTATTTGAGATGAATTTTTATTTAATGAATAACTAAAATCAATTTTAATTAACTTATACCAATGAAAGGGATGATCAATATATTACTTCAATCTATAGACATTAACCATAACCAAAATGGTTATCACATGGTAGGATAATTCACTAAAATGATTAACCATTCATATGATAAACTAATCTACAAAATTAAATAGTGATACCCAATATTAAAACATATTATTCCTTAAATAAGTATCTGTAAAAGTCATCAAACATTTTGTTACTATTTTTGAATCCCAAGTATTAGAATGATTTGATCGTATATTCTTCCTTAATAAAGAAACCATTATTTATTAAATATCACTTATGTTTCCTAAATAAACATAATCTTAACCTGTAAAAACTTTCATACTAAAAATGACATAATGTATTCCAATGGTAGATGCTACACCGTTATTACACTTTAGTTGTGTGTTCATCAACCATATCAATTCTAGATGTGATAAATTATCACATAGCCTTCAGGTTGTCCATTATTTTATTTAATACATAAAAATTAGACCTTCTTAAAAACACATCATGTTGATCTGGGTGGTTCTAAATACCTCATCCAAAAAAATTGTCTAAAAATAAATAATTGATAACCTCAAAAAATTAATTACATAGAATCCCAAAGTTGGGTGTATGAAAAAAATGAACTTATGTTCATCCTTATAAATATAGTCATATTATAGTATCCATAACTCTTAATGTATCCAAATTTTAAAACATCCTAATATCCAATGTTATCTATACCAACCGTTGAATCCAACTATAACATCCTAAAACCCTCAACCCAGGATCCTGTGTTGAAATCCATAACATTAACATTCTTATCATTGATTTACATAATTATGACCCAAATTTTACATCTAAATGATAAAACATAAAAAAATATTCTTAGATCACATACATACATGATGATTATTTTTGTTTATATTTTTTGAGAATTATGAACAAAACTTTATAAACAATTCACATATCATAAAATAAAATTTCTTTGATTTAACCCAAAAATTATTATTTCACAGTAGGTCTTCATCATCATCCTTATGAAATACTTTATAGACATAAATCATTCAATATTATAATTTAAAACCATTGGAAATGAATCATAATAAGGGTGAGATAAAATTCTTGGTAAATGAAAATGTAAGAGCCAGAAAATAAATGTCACCAATGAGTATAACAGTGCATATGTGTATTATGGAGTAATTAATATGCATGAGAAAATAATAAAATAACTCATACACATAAATACTGGGATCATAAAAAATGAAAACAAGGAAGATTCAAAAGTCATATAAATAAATAATCACGAGCCATGTGATATTAATGTTTGTCACTAGAAACATAATAAACCCATAACATGAAATTAAAACTCTTTTTGGTAACACAGAAAATCAATTTCATAATACACTATTAACAATATTTTAGAACACCTTTTATTGGAATAACCATATTGGTTAATTATAATAATATAATTTACCAATGTATAATATAGAAATAATGGGCTCATCATGTGCTATTTGGGCGACATCATGTTAATCTGTAAAAGTATTTCTAGGTTTTATCTCGACCCAACACATTTTATTATATAATGGGCATACCCAGTTCTCTTTGGGACACCTCATGTTAATGTATAATGGGATTACCTGGAACAGTATGGTCCACCCCATCATATAAGTTTTCAAAGAACCAGAACATGAATAAAAATCATAGAAAAATACCTTATTATTTTTACAATATGATTAACCCATGTAAATGAAATTGGTATCACATCAGTCTATTTGGAATAATATTAACCTGTGGAATAGAAATAGTTTCAATAAAAATATCTTTAAAACATATTAATCTCAAGGAAAAGAAATGGTTTATCAAAATATATCATTGAAACATCATTAACCAATTAAAATGAAATGTTTTCTATTGAAATATACTTGGAACATGAATAACCCCTGCAAAAGAAAGGTTTACATAATAGTTTCTTTTAAATATGTTTTCTTCTAGAAAACAAGGGTTCCATAATAATATAATTGATTCATTTTTATCCCAATGAAAAAATTGTTCCCATAACAATATTATTAAAACATGACATTTAATGACCTGTTTCAATATGGCTAGTTCTATGACTCCCTATGGCTACCTCTAATAGGCCTTGGGATAGAGGTTGGCATTGAGTAGGCATATCACTATAATGGGGGGCCTTATTCTATGTATATGTATATACACAAACATTTTCAATCCCATACAATGATGAAATGTAATAACAACTAAACAACCATTCATGAAAACATGTAATTATCATAAAAAGAGTTTTATATGAAGTAAATGAAAGTAAACAGTTCCAAATAAAATCCCCCCACAAGGATAATAAAAATAATTCCACCCAAAAGAACTATTAGAGACAACTATCATGATACTGTAGGAATAAACCATGATCTATCTTGTCTCACTACGAATCATCTAATTCTTTTCAATCTAGGACACTATCAAAAGGTCGATCATCCTCAAAAGACATTGCACAAGAAGGAAAAGTCAATACCGAGGTGAGTATAAAAATAACCATTAGGAAAACCTGAAACTACAAATTATGAATCAATATAATATAGTCATCTCTTCATATATATATGTTTACAACACATATAACAAGAATATCACTCTATACTCAAAAAGTCACTCCGTATATAGGTATTTTACAACTACATTACTATCCTAGGACTTCATATCAATGTTTCTCCATATAAATCCTCTAAAAAACACATTCCTGAGTCTAAAATAACTGATGATATCAATCTGATAAGTAATCCTCATTGTGTCTTTCCATTTGATGTATATGCTAATTGTCTGAAGAGATGCGATACACAGATGAGGTTCATACCCAAGTCCATGGGGTATAACAAAAACTCAATTAGGATTGATCCAATGTGTAGAGGATCAAGGGATGTATTTTTTTGGTCATAAAGTTACCATGAACACCACCTAGGGGGTGAAGATGAATATAGGACCTCACATTGGGCCTCAAAGATGGATTCCAATAACTCAATCCAATATTCCTTGATGAAGGGATTTTGTTCCTATGTTTAGGAGAGAATTCAATACTAACCATTAGGGAATGGATAGAGGGAACAAAAAATAACAAAACCTATCCATGATAAAGTGGAAATGTCCATCAAGGAATCCTTTTAAAAGTACACAGTTTGTTGAAGGGTTATAGGCCTTGTACATTCAACCATGGGTCCTTCCTTTGTAAATGTTGATATCTTCTTGTTTTTCCTCCTTGACTCTCTGTAAAAATATTGGGGGTGAAAACCATGAACTAGAGGTATTCTTCTTAATTTAAAAACACATAGGACAACTATAATGATTCTAACTAATATAAAACCTCATTCATAATCTGTGAACAATATCTCAGGATAAGATAATATTTTAACACATTATACTTCAATGGATTATAGAAAATATCAAAGTCAAAATCTAGTAAGAACTGTAGTCATCACCTCTATGTCATGTTATGATCCTTCTGAGAAGAGATATACTTGATACTATTGTGATATGAATAGGGGATAATCTACTATCCCATCATGTATTACTGTAAAATATTTAGTGAAATGTATACCTCTTATAACTCAAGATAGTGGGTCACGTAGTTCTCGCAATGTGGTATCAATAGATTTGAACAATATTCAACTAAAAACAAACCTCTACATTTTAAAACAACCAATACGAGTTCCTGGCTCATTGTATAATAGTACATAATCAACACCATCCTCTAGAAATCTCTATATGGGAGTTCTTGTCAATCTCTATTTGAACTGATGAAAGGCATGTTGGTAGCTCTTTGTCCACATGAAAGGATGCCAATTTAACGTAAAATCTATCATGGGAGACGATATCACAGATAAGTCAGGTAAGTATCTTCAATAATATCCATCCAAAACTTATATATTTCTTTCCTCCATGATTATGTTTACTGGCTTCCAATATAAGACAACCATGACGTTGGCTGGGTCCACAACCACTCCATCAACTTAGATAACACATCCAAGAAAGTGGACCTCCAAAATCGAGAATTGGCAAGTTGAGAGAATAATGAAAATCTGTTTCTTTCAAAATAAATCTAGAAAAATTGTAATTTTCTTCATGTTATCTTCCATAGACTTCATTTACACTATGTAATCATCGATAAAAAATACCACAAACCTGTAGAACGGAGGATGTAAGATCTGGATCATGAGTCCCATGAACACTATTGAGATGCTCATCAAAGAAAAGGTAATCACCAAATACTCACAGTGAACATAGTGAAATTGGATTTTTGTCCTCAGAATATCCTCATCTTGTACTCACAACTAAGGATAACATTGTAATGACCCAAATTTTTTAATAATTTTCGTTTCATTATTTTTGTGTGTTATTTTATTTTATACTCAACAAAACTATTTCATTTAATGAAATGAGTATAATTAAAATGAGACTGTTGGGTTTTGACGGGTATATGATCATGGTTCAATATGACCGTTGGAAACTAAACGTTGTGACTGTTGTCTCTAAATACAATTTATCTTGGTTAGTTAATACAGAAAGGAGATACAATGGCCTCATCCAGTAGTCTCGGGCCAATCGAAGTCCATCTGACTGAAATTGGGAAGGAGGAGGCACCATTGAGATTTTCTCTAGACCAAACCCAAGCCTAACTTCATCGTGTGAAGATGGAATGGAATCGCCTTCAGGAGAAGTTCAAGCTTATAGAAATCACTACTCAGGATATGTTGTCTGATCCACCCTCATATTCTCTCACCTTATCACCCCTTACACTTAGTTTATATTCTAGGGTTATAAGGGTCTATGTAAAGAGACTGTAGCTACTATGTGTAATCCTTTGTGATAAATGAAATTGTGATTTCTTCTTATGGTGAAGTATGTGTTTTTTTCAGATATTCAAATAAATATCGGATGTATATTGATGAATTTTGGAAAAGGGGGATATTTTAAAATATTTCTGTAAACCTTAAATAATTAATGATGTGTAATTATTTTCAAAAAATGGTCTTTTGCAAATGTGTTCAGTAAATATCTTAAATAATTATGAAGAGTGATTTTATTCGTAGGATTAGTAATGTGACCAAATGGATTAGTAATATCACTTAAATAAATTATTAATATAATTTAGACACCTTGATTAAGTAATGTGATTCAATAAAAAAGGTAAATAACTTTTTAAAAAATTATTATTCAGGTATTAGTTTTTTCGAGTGAATAGTGTTTTTTAATTAAAAATTAAATTAAAAATCATTAGAAAATTATTTTTATAAAATTGAGTTCATTTTTGAATTCAGAGCATCGATATTAGCTTAAGGTGATTTTGGATATTTTTCTGAAAAAAATGGATCTTCAGTGAATAGTGAAAATACAGTTTTTAGTTTCAGGTGTTTAATGACATCATTATGGATGTAATAAATATGTAATAATTCTGGACGACTTATGCATAGTAATATAAGGTATGAGGGGTCCCAAGTGGCCAATACCGTGGGAAAATACCATGGCCAAGACCATGGTTTTTCCAATACCACCGATGAGGTGTCCCTTGGAAATTAAAGCTTTGTCCCCTCACTTATCCTATAAATACCAAGCCTTTACCTCATTCAATTCATTTCCAAATCCTCCCCCAATGAATTTCTGGTATCCTTTCCAACCAAGGAGTCCTCCCATGTTGCCATAAAGCCTCCCATAGTCCAAACCTTCATGCTTTCGATGTTACTCTTCAAGGTAACAGATTATTTAACCCTCCTATTTTAAGTCATGACTTCCTTTATGTGGTGTCTTATATTTTCTATCTATTTATGTTGAGGTTATGTTCTTATATGTTCTTATTACTTCCCATTTCATCTCTAAATTATGAGAGACCATTTCTTCTCTCATCAATTTGTTTTCGGAATTTTTATGTGACCGCGTTAGGCTGTCGAATTTCTCATAAAAGAAATCACATCTTCTCTTTTCTTTCATGTTTCCTTTTCATGTGGTATGTCATGAAAATAACCCTACCATGATCTTATTAAGTACCCAAAATTTATAATGAATTATTTATGAGTGGTTGATTCTTTTCCCCTCTCTTTTCAATGTTTTCTAAAACCTTGTTATATAGCTGTTATGCTGCAGAAATTTCGTCTCAAAATTTCTATCTCTATCTCTAAAGAAATACAATTTTTTATTTATGTGAATACCCAAACCTATTTCATTTATATGGGTTTTCATAAATATATAAATATAATATATTTTATTCTGGAATTTACATACATATAACCCTCACTACCTTTCCATGGGTTATAAATGATATAATGATCTTATTTTTAAGAGCTTTTAAAACGTCATGATTTTGAAATGAAACCCATTCCTTTTATTATATATGGTTTATTTATGAATTTTTTTTATTATGATCTATGTTTCTCACATATATGTAAATAAATATTAAGGGTGGAACCTGATAGCGCTCTAATGCATTGGGTAAAGATTTAATCTCTAGAGATAATAAGTTTCGCGATACCTTGGTGAATAACCTTGGTAATTTTTATGACACCTTGGGGTTGGACCTTGGTGATATGTTCAGGAATGTGTAAATGAAATGTTGTAGCCACATATTCAAGTTATGATTCATGCTCTTTTCATTATGATATTCCTATGGTTTCATTGCTCATGTCTTTATGTTTTTATTGAAGTTCTTATTGATATCACAAGTACATTGATTCCATTGTTTAACCTTACTGGGCCTTCTGCTCACCCTTTACTTTGATTTCTATCTCTAGGATATGAGATGAAGTAAATATACATTGGATGAAAATTTGATGAAGCCTTACAAGTGGTTTAAAATAAATTTTATATTGTTTTCATATATTATGTTCCTGATTTCCATGACACTAGACATTAAAGATCCTCTGTTTGTAAAATGTAATGAAAATTTATGTATTAGAAGGCGGGATTCCGTAGTTGGTATCAAAGGATAGTTTAGTTATTTATGGAAATTAGGCTATGAAAACATTAATAAGAACCCTATAGAAAAGTTTATATATAGGTAAAACTTCCTGGTATTTTGGTTTGTATTGAGTAAGTGGTTTATCAAACAAATACATCCCTGTCTGGATACGAGCAGGTAGAGGCAGCTCTAGCACAGATGTACATAGGGGTAAAACCCAAAAACACCTCTTTGAGCTAGACATGAATGGGAACTGGTACACGACAATGAGACTTGCTGCACTCTTGGTTACGACACTCCCAGGGGATATGTTTGGTTAATCGAAAGCTTTTTATGAATCATTATGAAAGAATTATAGGGAAATATAATTGTTTAAGCAAGAAGTTTTAAGATGTAGAATATTTTATAGTAAAAAGATTCGTAAATGAAACAAGTTTCACACTAAGATTTTATTATTTTAGAAAATGGCAGGAAGTAGGAGGAACCATGCAAATGGTGACTACAATGGACCATGCGCTGACGACCCTCTGATGGAAGTCGGAATGGAAAACATTCATAGGAATGATGAACCAATTGACTCAAGTTATGAGTAATAAATTGAATTAATATGAGAGACCGATCTCACCATGAAGGGAACAACATTTTGTTGAGTCCTTTATGCACCAATGACCACCAACCTTCAGTGGATTGACTGACCCATTGGTTGCTGATCAATGGATCAACTCTATAGATAAGATCATTTCTATGCTACATTGTTCAGAGCAAGAGAAGGTCACCCTGACTGTCTATTTCTTAGAGGGAGAAGCTGATTCATGGTGAAAACTGATCAAAAACATGAGGAAAAGAGTGGATGTTGAGGCTATGGAGTGGGAATAGTTCAAAGGGATCTTTTCTAGTAACTATTTCCGTCGTTCCATGAGAATAAGAATGGAGAAGTTGTTTCTCGAGCTGAAGCAGAAGGAGAATGAATCTATGGGAAGCTACGAGATGAACATCACAAGGCATTCAAGATATACCTCTATCTTTGTCATCGATCCAAACAGTATGGTTGATAGATTATTTGGTGGGCTGAGACCTCATCTGTTGAAGAATCTAGCCAACCAAGACTATGATAGCTATGAGGAGGTCGTGCGAAGTGTGATGAAAGTTGAGCTAGAGTTTGGTGAGACGCAGTAGTCTCATAAATCCAATGACAAGAAGAGATTGATGGAGCCCATCTCAGGGAGGTATTTTGATCAGCGAAGAGGAGGAAATCAAGTGAAACATCCCATGTGTAACAAATGTGGGAAGAAGCATTCAGGGAACTGCCTTCTCGGGATTGGGAAGTGCTACAAGTGTATCAGAGATGGACACATTGCGAGGAATTTTTATGGTGAGGTGAAACCTCAACTCTTAAACACAAACGACAAAGGGAAGATGGCGCAGTCCCTACATGATGTCTAGTGCTTTAAGTGTAGACAACGTGGGCACTATTCCAATCACTGTACAAATCTAAGGGTAGTGGAGGGGATACACCATCGGCCTCAGCAAAGGCCAAGGGATCAAGGTCGTGCTTTTTCTATCGCGATAACGGAAGTTGATGCTGCAAGTGATGTGGTAGTTGGTACTCTTGTTGTCCTCTCAAATCTAGAAAGTACTTTGTTTGATTCTGGTTCTATGCATTTCTTTGTTTCCACTATGTTTGCAAACAATTTAGAATCAACCCACAATTTTCTTAAAGTAGAGTTATCAGTCAAGACTCCTAGTGGGACTAACCAAGCATCATCAGTGTTTAGAAACTCTAGTATTTACTTTAGTGACCACAATCTTATCTCAAATCTATTAGTCATTCCCATGATGGAATTTGACATTATACTAGGGATGGACTGGCTCTCAAAGTATAATGCTAATATCAATTGGAGAAGCAAGGAAATATCTATAGTCTAGAATGGAAAACTTACAGTTATCTTCCAAGGAGAGATATCTCAACCTCATCTTGGTCTAAAATAACCCCCTATATCCTTTTTATGGAGTTGATCGGTGAAGAATAATAAGGAGATGCGAGTTTGATGATATAAAATGTCCCCACCGTCTAAGAATATATTGATGTATTTCCGGAGGAGTTGCCTGGACCTCCCCCAGAAAGAGAGGTAGATTTCTCCATCGAACTCCTACCTGGATCTCATCCGATATCAAAGACCCCGTATAGGATGGAAAATGTGGAGCAGGAGGAATTAAAGAAACAACTCCAAGATCATTTGGAGAAGGGGTTTATCTAACCAAGTGTGTCTCCATGGGGATCACCTTTTCTCATTGTGAAGAAGAATGATGGATCGATGCATCAATGAATTGATTATAGAGAACTGAATGGGATCACAGTAAAGATCAAATACCATCTTCCAAGAATTGATGGCTTATTTGACCAACTTTGTGGGGCTCAATTCTTCTCTAAGGTTGATCTTCGATCATATTATCATCAATTGAGGGTGAAAAAAGAATATATTCCAAAAATTTCCTTCCGATCAAGATATGGGAATTATGAGTTTGTTGTTATGCCCTTTGGACTGACTAATGCACCTGCTATTTTTATGGATTTGATGAATAGAGCCTTTAAGGACTAGATTGATAGCTTTTTGGTAGTTTTTACTGATGATATTCTGATATATTTCAAAAGTTGTGAGGAGAATGAAGATCATATAAGGGTTATTTTTCAAACTCTGCAAAAGGAGAGGATTTTTGGAAAGTTCAGTAAATGTGATTTCTGGTTACAACAAGTCACTTTCTTAGGGCACATTGAAACTAATGTAGGAATCACAGTTGACCTTGCAAAGAAAAAAGATGTAGAGGTGTGGCCTCAACCTACAATAATAACTGAGATTCATAGTTGTCTTAGATAAGCAGTATATTATATGAGGTTTCTGAAAAACGTTTCACGACTTTCTAATCCATTAACCAATTTAACTCGAAAAGGGGTCAAATTCATCTGGACAAAGGAGTGTGAGGAATGTTTCCAAGAGCTGAAGAAGAGATTGGTTACTGCACCTGTGTTAACTCTGTCCTCAAGTGGAGAAGGATTCGTTATTTTTAGTGATGCATATCTAAAAGGTATTGGGTGCGTCCTCATGCAAAATGGAAAGGTCATTGCTTATGCATCTCGACAGTTGAAGATTCATGAGCAGAATTATCATACGCATGATTTGTAGCTGGCTTCAGTCATTTTTTCTCTGAAGATGTGGAGGAACTATCTTTATGGGTAGAAATGTGATATATACACAGAACATCAAAGTTTGAAGTATATTTTATCACAAAAGGAATTGAACATGAGGCAAAGGATATGGTTGGAACATCCTAAAGACTATGATTTTTCAATTCATTATCACCCTGGAAGAGAAAAAAAGTTGTTGATGCATTAAGTAGAAAAGACCCAGTTGTTCATTCCATGACGAGGATTCAAAAAGATCATTTGATCAATGAACTAGTAAAACTTGACATGGGAATTATAAAAGAAGGGACATCATCAACCCTAACCGAAATTATTTCTCAACCATAATTACTTGAGATGATAAAGAAAGCTCAGAAAGAAGATACTTTGTTAGAAGAGAAGTTTAATGCCGTAAAGGATGGAAAGTTTCCTGAGTTAAATATTGATCAAGAAGGTGTACTAAGATTTCGTACAATACTACGTGTTACATCTATTTCAGAAATAAAATAAGGATCTAATGGATGAAGCTCATAGCTATACTTTCTCTATACATCCTGGAAGCACAAAAATGTATAGGGACCTTCGTGATCATTATTGGTGGGATAATATGAAAATGAAGATTGATGACTACACATCAAGGTTCCTAGTATGTTAGTAAGAAATGGCTGAGTGACAACTTCTTAAAGGGGTATTGCAACCACAACCCATACCAGCATGGAAGTGGGACGATATCAATATGGACTTCGTCACTGGTTTTCTGAGGAATTCCAAAGGAAACAATGCGATATGGGTTTTTATGGACCGTCTAAAAAAGTCGTCCCATTTTATCTGTATTCGGGAAGATTTCTCTCTTAATCAACTTTCCAGGATTTACGTGATGGAAGTTGTAAGGCTGCATGGAGTTCTACTTTCTATTGTATCTGATCGTGATCCAAGGTTTACATCAAAATTCTCGAGAAGTATTCTACAAGCTCTGAGAAATGAATTGAATTTTAGTACGACCTATCACCCCCAAACTGATGGCCAATCTGAAAGGACTATTCAAACACTCGAGGACATGCTGAGAACGTGATCAATGGAATTTAAGGGTGGATGGTATCAATATCTCCCTTTAGTTGAGTTCTCTTAAAACAACAGCTTCTACTCGAGCATTCAAATGGCACCCAATGAAGCTCTATATGGGAAGCGATGTAGAACTCCTACTTTTTGGGATGAAGTTGGTGAGAGAAATATTCCTTGGTCTGATCTTGGGAAAGAGATGAAAGATAAAGTCAATGCCATCCAACCACACATTAGGGATGCTTAGAGTCGGAAAAACAACTATGCTGACAACCGTCGAAGGGACTTGGAGTTTGATGTCAGTGACAAGGTCTTTCTTCTAATTTCACCTTGGAATAGAGTCATGAGGTTTTGGAAAAAAGGGAAGCTTATCCCTAGGTACATTGGCCCCTACGAAATCTTTGATCAAGTGGTAGCAGTGGCCTATCAGCTTGCACTTCATCCAAATCTAGCATAAGTTCACGATGTCTTCCACGTATCCCTCTTGAGGTAATACATACCTGACCCTTCACATGTGCTTAACCCAGAAGTGGTACAACCGGAACGTGACCTCTGTTATGAGGAGTAGCCGGTGGAGATCTTTGATCGTAGAGACAAAGTTCTACACAACAAGACTACCCACCTTGTTAAGGTGTTGTGAAGAAACCACAAATATGAAGAAGCCACGTGGGAACTAGAGGAGTCTATGAGGCAGAAGTACCCACACCATTTCTCCTCTGAGGGTATGAGTTAAGAATTTTTGGGATGAAATTTCTTAAGGGGGGAAGAATATAACGACCCGATCTTTTTAATAATTTTAATTTCTTAATTTGTGTGTGTTATTTTATTTTATACTCAACAAAACTATTTCATTTAATGAAATGAGTATAATTAAAATGAGACCATTGGGTTTCGATGGTTATATGACTGTTGGTTAATATGACCATTGGAAACTAAATGTTATGAATTTTGTCTCTAAATACAAGTGATCTTGGTTAATTAATACAAAAAGGAGATATGATGGCCTAATCCAGTTTTCTCAGGCTGATCAAAGCCCATCTGACAGAACTTGGGAACAAGGTAGCACCACTAGGCTTTTCTCTGGACCAAACCCATGCTGAACTACTTCGTGTGAAGTTGTAATGGAATCGCCTTCAAGTGAAGTTCTAGCTTATAGAAATCACTAATTGGGAAATGTTGGCCAAGCCACCATCAGATTCTCTCACCTTAGCACACCTTACACATAGGTCCCATTCTGGGGTTATAAAGGTCTATGTAACGAGACCGTAGCTACTATGTGTAATCCTTTGAGATAAATAAAATTGTGATTTATTTCTATGGTGAAGTTTGTGTTTTCTATAAGATATTCGAATAAATATAGAATGTATATTGATGAATTTTGGAAATGGTGGATATTTTCAAATATTTATGTAAACCTTATATAATTAATGATGTGTAATGATTTTCAAAAAATGGTGTTCTACAAATGTGTTCAGTAATAAATTTGGAGTCTAATAAGATAAACATAATTTTTGGTGAATAGTAAATTATGAATAGTGATTTTATGCTTAGGATTAGTAATGTGACCAAATGAATTAGTAATCTCACTTAAAAAAGTATTAATTTAATTTAGGTACCTTGATTAAGTAATGTGATTCAATAAAATAGGTAAATAACTGTTTCAAAAATTATTAGTCAAGTATTAGTTTTTTCGGGTCAATAGTGTTTTTTAATAAAAAATTAAATTAAAAATATTTAGAGAATTATTTTTATTAAATTAAGTTCATTTTTTAATTCAGAGCATCGAAATTAGATTAAGGTGATTTTTTGTGATTTTTTGGAAAAATATTAATTTTCGGTGAATTGCGAAAATACAATTTTTAGTTTCGAGTGTTTAATGACATCATTAAGGTTGTAATAAATATGAAATCATTCTGGTCGACTTATTAATATTAAGATAAGGTATGAGGTGTCCCACGTTGAAAATTCCATGGGAAATTACCATGGGAAAGCCCATGGTTTTGACAATACCACCGATGAGGTGTCCCTTGGTAATTAATGCTTTGTCCCCTCACTTATCCTATAAATACCTAGCCGTTACCTTATTCATTTCATTTCCATATCCTATACAATGAATTTTTGGTCTCCTTACCTCCAAAGTAGTACTCCCAAGCTTCCCTCAAGCCTCCCAAGGTCCTCACCTTCATGCTTTTGTAGTTACTCTTCAAGGTAAAAGATTCTTTCACCCTCCTCTTTTAATTCATGACTTCCATTATGTTGTGTCTTATATTTTCCATATCATTATTTTGAGGGTATATTCTTATAAGTTCTTATTACTTCCCATTTAATTTCCAAATGATGAGAGACCATTTCTTATCTCATCAATTTGTTTTCTGAAATTTTATGGTACGTCGTTAGGCTGTCGAATTTATCTTAAAAGAAATCACATCTTCTCTTTTTTTTTCATGTTTCCTTTTCATGTAGTATGCCATTAAAATATCCATACCATGATATTATTCAGTACCCATACTATATTATGAATTATGTATGAGTGGGTGACCCTTGTCCCCTCTCTTTTCAATGCTTTTTTAAAACCATGTTATATAGATATTATGCTGCAAAAAGTTCGTCTCAAAATTTCTCTCTTTTTCTCAAGAAATCCCCTTGTTTATTTATGTGAATACCCAGACCTATTTAATTTCAATGGGTTTTACTAATTTTATAAAGATGGTATATTTGATTCTGTAATTTACATACATATAACCCTTACTACCTTTCCATGGGTTATAAATGGTATAATGATCTTTTTTAAAGAGCTTTTAAAACGTCACGATTTTGAAATGAAACCCATTCCTTTTATTCTCTATGGGTTATTTATGAAATTATTGACTATGATATATGTGGATCACATGTATGTAAAGGCATATTAAGGGTTCTCTCTAATAGCACACTAATTCATTAGGTAATGATTTAATCCTTAGAGTTGAAAAGTTTCACGATACCTTGGTGAATAACCATGATAATTGTTATGAAACCTTGGGGATGGACCTGGGTGATATGTTCATGAATGTATAAATGAAATGTTTTAGACACATGTTCATGTTATAATTCATGTTCTTTTCATTATGATATTCCTATTCTTTCATTTCTCATGCATTTATGTTTTTATTCAAGTTCTTATTGATATCACAAGTATATTGATTCCCTTGTTTACCATTACTGGGCCTTCTGCTCACCATTTCCTTTGATGTCTATCTCCAGGATATGAGATTTAGTAAATAAACATAGGATGAACCTTTTATGATGCCTTAAAAGTGGTTTAGAAGAATTTTTATTTTGTTTTCATGTATTATTTTCCTGATTTCCAAAACACTAGACTTTAAGGATACTCTGTTTGTAAAATGTAATGAAAAGTTATGTATTAAAAAGGCTGGTTTCCACTACATGACCTAAGATCAAACTTCGATAACCATTGTTCCCATATCAAATTTTACAAGATGTCATTGATTCTTGGTAGTGGATACTTGTTGTAACGCCCCAAAAATCTAATGGAGGAACTTTGTATTTGATATCATGTATGACACACTACACCAATCATGCTAGGGAATATAATATCAAAATAATTTATAATGCATTTAATATTTGAAATAAATTCAATATATTTTATATACTATAATACACCTAACAGTGAGTTAGCATGCGTTGCACACAGTAATTAATTTCTTCAATGGATTGAATTATATGCATGACCGAGTTTTACATAACAATAATACATTATTAAAATATTATTATAAGATATAACCTAGGTGTTATGTTTTCTATTATTACTAGTTTTTACTAACTTACATAAATTTTTGTTTTAAAAAATATTAAATTAATTAAAATATATCTACTAAATTCCATATTAATATGTGAAAAAATTTAATATAATGGGGTTTTTTTTCTATAAATCTACTTTTATGGTCACAATGATATTTTATTATAATAAATTAAATTAATTTCCATTAGTGACTGATATTAATGTAAAAGAAATTATATATTCAATAAAATATTTATTATATATATAAAATAGATTTGGTTTTCATAATATAAGAACAAACCCAATATAACACATAATTACATATATTTTTATTATGGAAATTCAATCGCATATTAATGGTGAAACTATTTTAAATAACCATTTGGATCATTATTAAATTTTATTAGTAAAAATAAAATTAATATTTTAATATGAAACATAAAAAAAATTTATGGGGGAATTTTCTATATTTTTCTTTAGAGTTTTATTTTTTAATGAATAGTGAAAATAAAAAATTTTAATTCAAAACTACTTTTTCATAATTTAATTAGAAGTTAAAATCATATATTAAGTTTCTTTTTAAATTTTAATTATTTATTTTGTTAATTAACAAAATTTAGGTTGTTTAAATCAATTTCTCTTTGAAATTGATCATTAAATCATAGTAAATATTTAGAGGATTGTACTTCAAAACCCCGCATTGTCATGCAGTTTGTGGGATTAAATTTAAATTAGTTTCTTCAATATATGTAATTGTAATTTGGAAAAAATGGATTTTATATATGAAATAATAATAATTTATAATGTATAATAAGTTCATATAAATGTTTTAAATAAATATTAGTGAAACTGATCAAGATTAATTACAAGGATTTAGAGAACAATTCACCTAACGAGGGACTAAACATTAAACATTATAGATAATATTAACTATTATGTTTTATAAAATCCATTTAATGGCAATATTTATAACCTAAAATTACTTGTAATTATTTTTTATATTATTATATCCATAGGGAATGTGAAAATGGTGGGTGGAATTACCTATTGCAAAATTTATTAGACTACAACTCCTCATAAAATATAAAAAATCACTAAATCCTACGACTTCCTCAAACCACTAAATCCTATTTTATTAACCGATAAATACTGATATATCTCCTTAAAATAAATCACCTAATACTAGAAGTCTCTTTTTTAACATCAATACATATATGAAATAACTTTCGTGCAAACAAAAAGGTGTTACCCGCTTGAGAGGTAAACTCCTCCCTCAACCTCTTTAGTTTTAATTCCATTATATACCCAAAAACATATCTATATTCTAGGATTATATAACAACAAAAATATAATAAATATACTGATATTATGTTATGTTATGTTTCTCTAACTACACTTCTACACATCCTTATATAATCAGTAATGATATATTATTTTTGGTGTACAATGAACAGTCTCATCATGAAACAATGTTTTTTATTTTTCTTTTACTGCATGTTATGGTTGAAACTTTTTATTGAAACTAGGTTTATATTTGATATATATGATATTTATATTGGATTTATAATTATATAATTCTTTTATAACACATACCATTATGCACTCCATTTTGTGTAATTATGATATAATTATTTATGGAAGTGTGCACTACCACCACTCTAAGAGATGTGACTCGTTCACACTGTACATGGAATGTATACAGGACAATTTTAATAAAAATATGTAACATTTATAAAAATATTTTATATTATAATTTTATTTTACACATAAATCATTTTCCTTTATTTCTTCTAATATGCTGGTGAAATGGACGGGTCGTTCATCTGTACGTACAACCTACCATCTTAATAAACAACACATTTCATTTATTATCTAGAAATATTATGATTTTTTATAGATACACATATCAGGGATATAAAGGATATTTAAATAATATATTACATGTTGTATATGATGAATCCATAATAGGAACCAAAAATAACATGTCAACCCATTCTAGAAAAACTAGACATTTAACACCAAAATTTGTGAATACGATGAATGATTAATAAAAATTGAATAATAAGATATAATATAATGGTTATATATGATATCATAGATATTAATATGTCTTTGTATGAAGTTATTAACATATTTAAAACTATTATAAAAAATTTTAAAATATTATTACTGAAAAATGAAATGATAGTTAAGTGTTTTCATCACAATTTATAATTCATTGAATCTTATTTATTGTCATGCACAAAATTTTTAATATGGTGTGTATACAACCTTTTTACATGTTATTTCATTAATAAAATTACGATATTTTAGGTTTTATATAATTTCATAACTTCATGGATAGTATAATTCATTTTTTTATGTGTTATGGAACACTTCTAAATGCATAATGATTATTTCCCTCAATATTGTTCTTAATTGTTATCATTTCAATCTCACATACATTCTGATTGTAAATATTATCTTGAAACAATAAAATTATTATTTTGAACCTAATCTATTATATATGGTGTAAATATTACAGACATTATTTTTAAAATCATGTTTCATTCATTCTCTATGTTTTTTAGAGTTTCAATTTGAATTATTCTTTATAAGGTGATTTGAGTTAAATGTTACCAAGTGGAAAACGATTTAATAAAATAATTTATTTTGATTGAGTTATATTACTTCATAATTTTCATTACTATTATAAGATAATGGGTTTAATAACCATTCCCTATATATTATTTTATTACATAATCTTTTTTGAGGATTCACATGTGAAACACATAATCTAATAATTTGTTGAATTTCGCATCAATGTTATCGTTTTATAACGGGTTTTCCTTACAATCTACATTTTTCAAGATTTTTCTTCTTCTGAGTTTATAAAAGAGTATATTATTGGATCATGGATCAGTAAACCCTTTGCTTTTATTCTTATCATGCTATTCATAACCCTTTTCAATTAATAGTTGTATTTTTCCATTCAATTGTATGCAAAATGTTTTAGAAAATGTTTTTATGAAAACATAATTTCTTTTCACTCCTAATGTAAAGAAAGCATAAGAAACTGTCATATAATAAAAACAATCACATGAATCAATATTTATAATTGTGGATAAAATAAATAAATAAACCATTCATAAGTATATAACCAAGGTTTATCACTGAGGTCTCAAGACATTTACCAAGTTTATTCACAACGGTATCATAAAACATGTCATATATAAGGATTAAATTTTTTACAAAATGAATTTGAGTGATATATGGTTGAAGCCTTAATAATTATTAATTAATATGGTCCACCAATATCAAAATATAAACTTCATTAATAAACATTCGAGAATAAAATAAATGGGTTTCAAATAAAAAACATAATATTTTAAAAAGTGTACAACGAAAAGATCTCTATGTCATTTATAACCCATAGAAAAGTAATGAGGGTTTTATGTTTTTAAATACCAGATTTAATTAAATCATTATTATATCATGGTTAATACCTATATAAACTGAATGAAGTTTTTTCAATTCACCCGATGAAAATAAAAGGGAATTTCTTAGGGAGAAGAGATAAAATTGGGGATGTAACATTTATAGCATAATTGGTATATAACATGATTTTAAAAAAGGTTAATAATATATGGTAAATGGATAAACCATTAAAAAATGCCTATTATTTTAGTAAATGGAGTAAATAAATTGAATTGAATAATAATTTAAGGAAATTTGAAAGACTTCCCACATTAAGAGAAAAGTTGAATATAATAGTGAATTCGTTATTTTTGATACCTTGAAGAGTAGTTCCTAAAACATGAGGATTGATAACATGGGGATATGTGACACCTTGTGGGGACCATTGGGTGGTAAAAATATCATATCGTTATGTAGTAATAATTTGTAGTGAATGTAAATAGAGAAATGGGTAAGTAATTATAGAAAAAGTGGGGGATTTATTTATTAATTTCTAAATTTAGAGCATGGGCACCTAAGTAATGGTAAATGAAATATCATTGGATTTTCCAAGATATATTTCAATGGTATTATAATGCTGGAACACCAATTATGGTATTGTAATCCAAATGAGTGGACCATACTTTTATATGGAAATTTTTGGAATGGAAAAATATTGTTTACACAAAATAACATTTTAAATGACAAAGTTTTTATTTTGGAATTTTTAAAATAAATTATATATTGGAAAATTAATTATTTTTTTAAATACATTATATTAGTAATATAAAAAATATAATTTTGTGGATTTATCTAATTAGTTATTATATAATTATAGAATAGTTATGATTTTGATAAATATACTGAAAAACTCATTATGTATTTTTACAAATCGTGAATGAATATAGTATTTTAGGAAACTATCATAAATTCACAATAACCAAATTTTGTTGTAATTGGTCCAAAAATAAAATTTATTTTATCATAATAAGTCTCTAAATATGTGAATATAACATTATAAATATAAAGATCCATATTTAGTAAAAATAACAGGGGAATGAAAAGGCATAGTAAATTTGTGGGCCCATGAGAAAAAATGTTTTATCATTCATATTTATATAAGAGTATTTTTTAAACTATTTTGTTGAAGTACATATTATTCATAATATATTAGTTTATTATAATTATTTATATATTTTCTAGAAACTAAAATTTTTGTCTAAAAATCAATTTATCAAATTTTATTAAGAAAATGTATTCTTAATAAGAAATTTATGGCATTAAAATTTATTTAAAAAATGGAATTACACTAACTAACAAATAAATTGACATGTAATTCCATAATACACCTGAATATGACATATGGTTAAGGGGTGTGATTTTGATAGATTCATTGGGTGGCTCAGATAACATCACCTCGGTGGTTATTTTCGTTGAATTGAACTTCTCCCATATTTGATTTTTTTCTAACTTCACTAATTGATATGATTTTTATGAAAAAAAAATTGACAACCCTAGTAAATATACCACCCACCTATGATCTGATAATTGGGCTTTATATGGAATGACCCTACTAGTTGAGGTCATAATTTCTCCTTTCTGAATTAATTATATGTTTTTATTTTTACGAATAAATACAAATTATATCATTAAAATTATTATATAGTTTTTGATGGTCATATTGACCAATGGTCATACTTTACCAAAATTCATATAATGGTAAAAACCCCAATGATTACACATCAACTTATACTCAGTTTAGTATTAATGATTTATTGTTTTGATGAGTACAAAACAATAAAACATATTTTTTTTGGAAATAATTATCATTCAAAAAGTATGTGTCATTACATTATTCCCTACTTAATAAATTTCATCCTCAAAATTTAGAATTATTATCTCACATGAGGTAATGTGTGGGTTCTTTTATCTTTTTTTCTCCTATATTTCCTACATAACTTCTTCATATTTATGGTTCCTCAAAAACACTTTTATGAGGTGGGTAGTTATACTGGGGTAGAACCTTGTATCTACTGTCTATGATCGTCATCGACAGATCATCCTAAGAGAAGATATGTTCAATTTATACATCCCCAGGATTCATTATATTTTAGTAGATTGGTATATAATTCCTAGAGAGAAATTTTTTGAATACATCAGGAACATGGGCTAGATTTTGTGGAACTAAAATGGGATAGGCCACTAATATTATGGGATTAATGATTTCATAGAGGAAAATGTATGTATGGATAAGCCTGTATTTCTTCCCAAATTTCATGACCCTAGTAGAAGGTGAAATTGTAAGGATCACATTGTTTCCAACATCAAGATACAAGCCCCTTTGACAGGTTTTTGCATAGATCTTCTTCCAAAATTGAGCTGCCTTTATGTGTTGTAGGATGAAATGATCCTTTTTTCATCTATTTCACAAGATGATGTCCATTAAGATTTCTCTCACCAACTATATCCCAACATGTAATAGTAATACATCATGTCCCATATATATCCTCATATGGTTTAATTCGAATCTAAAAATTGAAGCTCTTGTTGTATGAGAACTTTATTAATTTGAGATGATTATCACGTGCGCTGTAAAATTACATATATCATATTCTCAACATTCCCTTGAGTGAATGAATATTATAATAAGATTGTACATAGTTTTGGTGGTGATAATGCATACTTAAATTCAATTCAGTATTCTGATCATGTTGAAGTATTTTTTAGAATTTTATTATAAACGGTGGATTGCAATCAGAAAAAATATATATTTCCACTCCATGAAACCTCACAACTTCTTTTACATATATCATGGAAACTTTTTTAAGATACAAATATTATCAACTAGGAATGAAATGGGTTGTCTGGGTTAGATGATCCACAATTACCCAATCGCATTGATTCCTTTATATGTTCTTGGGAGATCAGTTACAAGGTTTATAGTGATATTGTCCCACTTCCGTGTTGGTATAAATAGTGGATATATGACCCCCTTATGAAATTTTCACTCTAAATTCACCTACTAACATTGAAATTACATAGTAATGTTTTCAACAAACTCTCTTTTAAAATTATCCTGCCAATAAAGATCATGATGGTCCCTATACATTTTAGTGCTTCCATGATATATAGAGAATGTAAATCTATGAGAATTATTCTATTTGAGGTTTTTGTATATTCTCTAGTAATGATGGTTGAGAAATATTTTTGGATAGGGTTATGGATGTCCCATCGCTAATTATACCCATGTCCAACCATACTAGGTAATTGATCAATGTCAATCTTTTTTTCCTCATCATTTCTAACTTAATATGTTATTTCATACTAAATTCATCAACATATTTGTTTTCACTTCTAGAGTTATAATGAATTGAACCATCATAGTCTTTAGGAAGTTCTAACCTCCACTTGTGTCACATGTTCAATTAGTTTTACTTGAATGTTTAATTCAAACTATTTAGGTATGTGTATAAATCACATTCCTTCCCATATAGATAGATTCTTCATATCATCAGATAAAAGAAAACATCAGTTAGCTCTAGGTCATGTGTAAGATAATTCAGCACAAGAGGCTTAAACTATAGAGATGCATAAGAAATAAACATGAATTTTTTCATGAGGATTCTCCCAATATAATTTAGAGATGTATCACTAAAAATAATGAATCCTTATTAAATTTATTACAGATTTAAACAAGTGATGCAATCAATCACTTCATCAGCACTTTGAAACAATCTTCAAACTTCTTTTTCGGGACGTACATGGCCCCATTTAGAGTAAAAGGGTTACATAATTATAAAGTCATAAATGGTTTTTCTAAAACCTCCAATAATATTTTACTAATCTATGTAAATTGTTAGGTCCATTAGGATAGATACCCTGAGATGGGGTGAATCAGGGTATGATAGATTAAAACAACCGCCCCTTTTGATCTTCTTCGGCTGTTAAACAAAACCCTCTTCTCTCTCTCCTTCCTGTTGTAGAGTATGAATATAATTTAAAACATGCACATGACACAACAAATTTTTTACTTGGTTCACCCTTACTAGGATACATCCAAGAATCATACACTAACAGTGTGCTAATGTACCAATTCCACTATAAACACACTGTTGTTTGCAAGTTCAGAGCGGACTCACTGCCCCTCCTAGTTTACAACCACTCAATAAATGAAAGATCACTACTCTCTCAATTGTTGTGTGCTCACTGTTTCTTCAGAAGATCCACCCACAGCTTATAGAACTATAGGTCTCTTCATTATCTCTAATGAAATCTGCATCCTTAAATGTTGATAGATGCTCTGTTGAAGCCCAACATTCACCCGTAGATGAATCTCACTTTGCACCGGGTGTACCGGACAACTTCAATTTTTACGCACAACCCTTACTGAACCTTGCGCAAAATTCCCTTGACTTGCACGAAATACAATTTTCATACAACACCTTCTTTTAAGTGCAACCACTCTTTTTTGGGGAAACCTATTCTTTTTCGGGAAGCCTCTATAATGCGTTGCACGTAATTCTCTACTTTTGTGTGAAATTTACCTTTCTTACAACACCCCTTTTACGCGCAACAAAATATTTTACGCGCAAACTTGTTGTTTTCACGCAACTCTCTTGTGAATCTAAATTTCTCATTCCAGAGCCCGTATACTCTCTATGTCTTGAGCTACACCGAAAGGAGGAGGGTCACTTCATATTTATAGGAAAAATTGACCCCGTGCGAAAAAACCCTTCTTGAGCGTGTAATTCTCTTCTAGAGTGAAAAAAACTTCTTCCATGCAACACCATTTTTCGCGCACGACTCCAATATTTAGTGCACCTCATGCCTTTTCTAATTTTTGAGCTTTAGACCTCGAGACACCACTTACGAGAAAAAATTAATCCCTCTATTTCGCGCATCTAGAAAATATTTCATGCACAATATTCCTTTTTTGTGCACCGCGCAAATATTTCATGCCCCATGCTGTTTTTTCATGCACCACTATATTTTTCGTGCACCACACTGATTTTTCACGCACCACAATATTTTTAGCGCACCAATCTAATTTTGAACACACCTCCCTTTTCCAAAAATACATCTCTCCATTTCCGATTTTCAGGCCCAAAAATTTGGCCTACACTGCAAAACGACGCCACCTTGTATATGCTCTTCTTGAACCGCCTCCAGATCGTTTATTCCTTTGTCGAGGTTCTTCATTCAATCATGGATTGTTGAGAAATCCCTTGAACCGAACAAATCACATTGTAATCCACCTTTTTCAACACACCCATACATAATGGTCTGCTTTTTCAACAAACACTACATGGAGGCCCACTTTTTCTACAAACACAATCACCTCAAAAATTCTTTAATGGTGCCTTGAGGGATTTTTGTCCAACAAAATCCCCCTCTGGGTTTGTTGAAAACTCTTCTCATTGAAATTATATATGCTTTAATATATCATTAAATCTATTTCCAGCCGCTACCACCGTTTGCCTCCACCGATTCTGATAGCGTTCAAGGATTCACATAACACGTACTCTAGGCCAACATGACCAGTGCTCGGCATGAGAAAAAAGAGTAAATGAGAAGTTTAAACACTTCATTTATGACAACAACTATTGATACCAAACAAATACCAATTACTAAACTGATACCATTTGTGGATCGCTAGAAACCTTCTCTCACAATCACTCATCCGCTTTTATCACGATTTGTAGTTGCCGTCTCGTGATATCTATTATTTGATCGATCACTTCTAGCATCGTCAGATTTAAAACTCCCCATGTTTTCTTACAGCTTCAACTCCTCTTCATCCTTTCAACACCCCCTATCTGGCTGCTCCACATGCCAGCTTCTCCCACTATATTTTATTAAGATATTTTCTCCTTTCCTTACCCACAGTTTCTCCCCCTTGACGGGTCACTATTTCTCTCCCTTTGTCAATGAACCCAAAGGTCACTCCTTTGTGATCTTCAACATTGGAAATAATAAAAATTATAACATTATAGAAAAACATACCATCTCTCGCGGAGATGGGGGTGGTTACACATCCACACTTTTTCAAGTGCGGGGAGTCGACTAAACTCCCAATGCCAGTCAATGCCTTTCAAATACTTCCCTGGGTAAGGCCTTTTTCAGAATGTCTGTAACCTATAGTTCTGTAGGCACATACACCAACTTCACGATTCCCTACTCTTCATTCTCCACGATAAAATGATACTTTATCTCATTGTGCTTTCTCTTTGAGTTTTGGATGGGATTTTTGCTGAGATTTATAGCACTTGAGTTATAACACTAGATTCTGATCAGAGACATCACTTCAACACCCATATTATCATGCTACTGCTTCATCCACAATAACTGTGTGCAAGATTGAGTGGCGGAAATATATTTAGCTTTTGTGGTGCTCAATGAAATGAAATCTTTCTTCTTTCTTGGCCAAGTATTACACAATCCACCAAGATAGAATGCACCTCTTGACGTTGATTTCCTATCATCTGTTGAACCGGACCAGTCTGCATTAGTTTATCTTAGTAATTCTGATTGAGATTTGTCACTATATAACAAGCTAAAATCAACTATTCCCTTGATATACCAAACTATTAATTTCACTGCAATCATGTGGCTTTCCTTAGGATTACTATGATATCTTACTGCTTGTAATGTGGAGAAGACAATGTCAGGCATTGTCACATTTAAGTACAAAAAACTTCCCATGATTTGCCTGTATTTTGTGATATTAAATGCTTGGCCATACTCATATTTGGACAGTTTCATCTAGGTAGCAACCAAAGTCTCCATCTCTTTTGAATTTTCCATTATAAATATTTTTAGAACCTCCTTGAAATTTTTGGATTGAGAAATGAATGTTCCATTACTTTCTTGTGTCACCTGTAGACCAAGGAAAAATGTTAGCTCTCTAATCATTGTCATTTAAAACTCACTTTTCATGAATTCAGAGAACAGTCTGCACTCATCTTCATCTGATTAGCAAAATATTATGTCATCGACATAAAACAGTACCATCATCCTTTGATTACTATTGTTATATAAATAGAGGTTGTTATAAACTCCCCCAAGCTAGAAACCAAGATTTTTCAAGTACTGATAGAGCCTTGAGTACCATTCTCTTGGTTCTTATTTCAACCCATACAAAGCCTTCTTCAGTCTTAAAACCTTATTCTTGTCCTCATGAATGAGAAAACCATCTGGCTTCTCGATATACACCTCTTACTCTAGAGACCCATTCAAAAATTTAGATTTGACGTTCATCTGGAAAACATTCCACTTCTGTTGCACTAAAATTGCTATGAGTTATCTAATTGTCTCCAGTCTCGCAATAGGTGAAAATGCCTCATGAACATATATTCCATCTATCTGGCAGTATCCTTTGCTAACAAGTCGTTCTTTGTTCTGAATAATTGTGCCATATTCATTCATATTGGTGTGATAGACCCATTTAGTCCCAATGACATTCTTGTTTTTCGGCCTCGAAACAATCTCCCATGTCTGATGTTTCTAAATCTGATCAAACACTTCATTCATTTCCTGAAATTGGTTTTCATTTTCAGCTACATTAGTGAAGAAATTTAGCTCAACCAGATTTCAGAAAGATGTGTGATGTAGAGATTTCATTCTCCTTGTATGAACTGGAGCTGACTGAGCACCTATGATATTATTCCTAACAATTTTAGCTCGACTCTTTATCTTTTGTGCAGATATAGATTTTACTTCCCTATTCTCATCATCATTATCTTCTTCGGAATCAATATCAGCCACTTCTTCTCCCCCTTCTTTTCTTTCCTCCTCATCAATTTCATCAGGAAATTGTTCACTGTGCTGTTGAAAGATCTCCTCATTCTCCACTACAGTGACATCATTTCTCACAACTACTTTTCCCAGCCTTTTGTTAAAGCATTTGTATGCATTTCTTTTTCCTGAGTAGACATGAAATATCCCCTCATCTCCATGTGACTCAAATTTCCTATTTTTCTCCTTGTTGAGGATAACGAACTTAGTTCCAAATATTCGATAGTATTTCACTATTTTTTTGATAATGATAGTATTTAACTATTGGATTCTTTCCATACCACATCTTGTATGGAGTCTTTCCTTCCGTCAGACACAACATAGCCCTGTTAGAAATGTAGACCGATGTCAAAACTTCTTCCTTCCATAATTTCTCCTGTAGGTATTTCACTATAAGCATCATTCTAAACATGATTCTCATTATCTGATTTATCCTTTCAACCATTCCATTCTGTTGGGGAGTTATCACAGAGGAAACATGAATCATTATCCCAGGTTTCTCGAGATAATCTTCCACCTCACTGTTTGGTAATTCCATACCATTATCAGAATGAATCTTTGGAATTTTCTATCCAAGCATCCTTTCGCACACTCTTTGGTACTGTTTTAAGAAGCTTAACACATAGGACTTATGGAGAATAACAAATAACCATTCCATTCTGTTGTAGTTATAAATAAAAAGAACATAGTACCTCATTCTTTCAATTTCTCGTGGTGTGATAGGCCCACATACATCAGCATGCACTAATTTGATCACTATTGTTTACTTCTTTTCCTTTTCTTTATACAAATTTCTGACTAGTTTCCCTTTTCGGCATGCATCAAACGTGTGAGTACGATCATGTGATAGCTTAGAGAGGTCTCTTTCTACATCACACTTTACCAGATATCTCAAGGATGGTTGGAATAGGTGACCAAGTCGTTTATTCCACAACTTGTTTTCTTCCTCTCTGGACAGAAAGCACATATTTTCTTCTCCACTTACCTGATAGAGATTTCCCTTTTCCCTTTTTACCTATAGAACCATTGACCCATCTCTTCCATGGACAATACACACCTTCTTAGTAATCATTATAGAATGTCCTGAGTCACATAGTTTATTGACCGTGAGAAAATTGTGACTGAGGCCTTCTACTACTAAGACATCAGCACGTCTCATCTCTTTGCTCCCAAACATGGCCTTTCCTGATCCACTTATCTTTAGGCCTTCTTTATTTCCAAACATTACAACTCCTTCCTTGCTATATTTTACAATATTAACAAGGTCCTTATTACCTGTCATGTGAGATGTGCAACCGCTATCATGGATCCACACACTAGAGCAATCTGATACTTTAAGGGAAATTTCTACAACCACTACCTTCTCATCCTTTTTCTTTTTGATCCATATATTTTCCTTCATACTAGACATGGATTGAGACTTCTGATCTTTCTCATAGTATGATATACTGGCATCATTTTACAAAGATGAAAATCTGTATTATATTTTCAATTCACATGTTGGTGCATTGATCTGCTGCTTGTGAACATTTTGATTCTCCTTTAGCACATTCATCTATATGGTCGAACTACAATACCTAGCCATATGCCCAAATCCTCCTCACCAAAAAACGTTTCCCTCGAAATATGTTCTGGAGGACCGTTCTATGTTTGGATTCCACCTTTGTTCTTGTGTCCTTTGATATCTCTTGTCTATGGAACACACATACTATGAATGTCCCATCTTTCCACAACTAAAACACCTGATATGAGGTTCATTCCTTTGTGTGACTTCTGCACTTCGATTTTCCCCTTGGGATCTCTGAATATTCAGAATCTTCCTTATGCCCAAATCAACCTTCAGTCTCGAAGTGGGTGCTTGCAGTCTGTTCTCAATTTTCACCGCTTTTAGTTTTCGATTAAAACCCCCATCAGCCTTAACATCTGAACATAGTTGATGATTTTTTTTTCTGATAAACCACTATTCTCCACTTTCAGCTTCTCGGTTACTTTTTTGATCTATTTTCCTAATGAACTATCAGGAGTCAAGAGTTTTTCTTGATCATTAACCATTTTCCAAAAACCGACAACTTCTCCTTCAAATTCTTCAATACGCTTTATTAGATCATTCCTTGTGTTATTCAAGATATCGATCTCCCTTTTCTGTTCTACAATTTTTATTTTATACTCACTAACTGATTCTGAGTCCTCTGATGTTGATGACTTGAGTTTCTCAATTTCTTCCATCAACTCAGTCATCTCTTCTTCCTGCTGCTGCATATAGAGTTTGGCACGCCACAAAAAACATTGTTGGATTTCTTTGTTTTGTCTCTCTAAACATCTATCTCCTCAAGAGCAGCCTCTAAATTAGCTTTCATATCAACTCTTCCCTCAACATCTTCTTCTTCTTAATCATATTTAGTTTCATTCTTATTATGAGAACTACCGAAAACTGCAACCATAGAATTTTCTCCATGATTTCGGCAGTTCTCTATCTCTTCAACCTCCTCATCCTCAGACTCATTTGAACTGTGACATTCTTTTGAAAGAAGGTTCTTCTTCTTAATGAAATTTCTCTTGAACTTTTTCTTGCCTTTCCCATAAGCTTTAGGCTTCTTCTTGGGAATTTCAATTTCATCAACATCATCATCCTCTTTGAACTTTTCGGGACACCTTGCCGCAAGATGTCCAACCTTTCCACATTGAAAAAATCAAGTCGAAGGTTCTGTTTAAACTTTCTTGTTCCACTTTTAAGGTTTGATGAGATGAATGACATCACCTCATATGTCTCTTCTTCTTAATGAGAGTCTTCAATGGTGAGTTTCTTCTTGTCCTTGAATGCCACCTCACTATATTTCCCCTTTCCCACATCATCGTTATCCTCATTTCTCATTTCATATACAACGAGGGTGCAGTGGAAGTTATCCAATGTCAGCCCTTTCGGGTCTTTATCTTCCAAAGCTGAAACTTTCATATTGAACCAAGGTGGATGTTTCCTCAAGATGAGCTGAACAATATTTATGTCTTCAGTAACTTCTCCACGACCTCACATGTCTTCCACTACAACATTGACTTTATCGAAGAAATCATCAGCAGACTCATTCGACTTCATTCTCAGTTCTTCATACTTGTTCCACTAAACTTGCAACTTTGTCTCTCTGACCCTCGTATCCCCTTCATATATATTCAGTAGATTTTCCCACATGGAATGTGATGTTTTTAATGACATCACCATTGTACGGATAGGATTGTATAGGGCTCCGCCTAGGGCATTAATGCCTTTGGCATTAGTATCCAACTCTCTACGCTTAGATTATTATAATGCACCACTATTAATATCGGCTATTATGCCATGCATTGCTGCTGTTAACACATCAATTCCTAATGATCAGAAGTAGTGTAGCATCCTATTCTTCCATAACTATAAATTTTTCCCGTCGATGATCAAAATAGATTTTTGATTAGTGACCCCCATTTGAGAGAGAAACACTAATATTAACCTTTCCCTCTCATACCAATTGTTATATCCACTAGGATAGATACCCTGAGAGGGGTGGGTGAATGAACGTTTGATAGATTAAAAAAAATTCCCCTTTTGATCTTGTTTTGCTGTTAGAAAAAAACCTCTTCTCTCTCTACTTCTCGTTGCAGAGTATGAATATACTTTAAAGCATGCATAGGACACATCAATTTCCATACTTGGTTCACCCTCAGTAGTCTATGTCCAAGGATCATACATCGGCTGTGTTCCGATGTACAAATTCCACTATAATCACATTGCTATTTACAATTTCGGAGTGGAATCATTGTCCCTCCTGGTTTACAACCACTCATAAAATGAAAGCTCACTACTCTCTCAACCGAAGTGTGCTCCTTGCTTCTTCAGATGATCCACCCACAGTTTATAGATTTGTAGGTCTCTTCATTATCTCTAATGAAATCTGCATCCTTAACTATTTATAGATGCTCCGTTGATTCCTATCTTTCTCCTATAGAGGAATGTCACTTTGCACCTAGTGTACCATGCAACTGCAATTTTTACGCGCAGCCCTGACCGCACCTTGCGCGAAATTCCCTTGACTAGCGCAAAATACAATTTTCACGCAACACCTTCTTTTTCACGCAGCCAATTCTTTTTCACGCAAACTCTTCTTTTTCGTGAAGCCTCTATTCTATATTGTGCGTAATTCTTTTCTTTTGCACGAAATTCACTTCTCGCGCAACACCCCTTTTACGCGCAACAAAAAAATTTATGCGCAACATCTTTTACGCGCAAACTTGTTGTTTCACGCAACTCTTTTATGCATTTCAATTTCATGCACCTGAGCTCGGATACTCTCTATGTCCTGAGCTACACATAATGAAGGGACTTCATTTCATATTTATAGGAAAAATTTTCCATGTGCGAAAAACCCTTATTGATCGCGTAATTCTCTTCGAGCGTGAAAAACACATCTTCCGCACAACACCATTTTTCACACGCAGCTCCAATATTTCGTGCACCTCAAGACTTTGCCAATTTTTGAGCTTTGGACCTCAAAACACCTCTAGAATGAAAAACTTCATCTGTCTATTTCACGCATCCCACAAATATTTCTCACACCACATTCTTTTTTCGCGCACTGCACAAATATTTCACGCCCCTCATTGATAGTTTGCTCTCCATTATATTCTTCGTGCACCACGTTGATTTTTCACGCACCACATTATTTTTCGCGCACCACTCCACTTTTTCATGAACCTACCTTTTCCAAATATACATATCTCCATTATCCTATTTTTAGGCCCAAAAATTTGGCAAACAATGGAAAATAGAGCCACCTTGTATCTGATCTTCTTGTACCGCTTCTAGATCATTTATTACATTGTCGAGGTTCTTCATTCAATCATGGATTGTTTAAAACATCCCATGAACCATAAAAATCACCATGTAAACCCCCATTGTCAACCAACTCTTACATAATGGTCTATTTTGTCAACAAACACAACATGGAGGCCCACTTTGTCAACAAACACAATCACCTAAAAAATGATTCAATGAGGTCTTGAGAGATTTTTGTCCCACATAAACTATGAATATCAGTTTCTATTGTAGTATGAGGCCACTCTTAAACAATTTTCATTGTAGGGTCATCTAAGAATCTTTCATTGGATACAATGCTCTCCAATAAAGACAAAATTTAACCAAATTTACCAATCAATGAAATTTCTAAATAACCTCTCCTTCCCCATAGTTTTTAGTATTACCCATATATGATCATCATGGCCCATGCGAATTTTGTAATATATCATAATATCATAAAAAACTACCACAAATAATCAAGATTGTATTTAAGGACTCAATTACTCACATCCCTAAAAATATAGTCATAATTAGTAAAGAAAATTGAAATAATAACAAACTAATAAATCATGTATCTATATTATAAGGTAGCCTTTGTAATATCATTTTTATTCACCATTAATTGATTATATATATATCTAAGATCAATCATACCAATGAATTGATCCCCCCGAAAATGGTCAAATAGACCATCATTCCTTGGAAGAGGGTATTTGTTTGTCACTATGATCCCATTAAGTTATCTATAATCAATGCATAACCATGTTTTTTCATCCTTCTTATTCATAAAGAAAATACATTATCCCAAAGGATACACAATTGGTTGGGTAAACCAATTCTCCAAAATATCTTGTAGTTGTTTCATAATTTCCTCCAGGTCCACATTTTCCATTCTATATGGGGTCTTTAATATTGGCTTGGATCCATGCTAGTGTTGAATTGAGAATACTACCTATAATTCTATAAGAGGTTTAAGTAAGTCTTCAACAAATACGTCAATCTATTCATAAATTTTTGGGACATTTTCTATTAATATGCATTCAGTTCATTCTTTATCTTCACCAATCTTCTCCATAAAGAAGGCTATATAAGGTGCTTCTAGATGAAGATCTGGTTGATATATCTATCCTTTGAAAAAAAATGTTGGTTTTGAATACATGATGAAAAATATTTCCTTTATTTTTTAGCTTAGAATTATACTTTCAGATCTATTACATCCTTATTATAGTTTTGAATTATATAATGAGAATGAAAACTAAATTTTTAGTGAGATTGTGCTCTCCAGATTCAATACCAGAGTTTCTATACACTCTTGATTCTTGAATAATCCCTCCATGAGTCTTGACTGATAACTCTAGTTTTAGAACATAAAGGATTGAATCCATATTATTTGAAAACATAGATAAAATAAAGGAATGTGTAGAACCATAATCAAAAAAAGTACATTCTAGCTTTGAGATAACAACTGGAGTACCTTACAACACATCATTTAGAGATAAAACATTAGCAATCATGACATAAAAATACAAAAAAAAATTCCACGGAATATATTGTGGTTCAGGGTGATTCCCTTGAATTATCATTCGATTTGGATAATGATTGGAAGGTCCCCAAGATGTCCACACTTGATCCATTAGAATTATTGTTGGGACTACATGATCATCCATTATTGTTAGTGTTGATAAGATAATGATTCACCTCACTATGATAGTTCTGAGAAATATGTACATCACTTCTATAATGGTAACATTTCCCTCTCATAATTATTTGGCTCCCTGAATACTTCTTCCCAATTTGTTAATTGTGAAAAGTTTAACATTATTCACTTCTCTACCATGATCAATGCTAATTCTTATGATTCTCTTCGTTGATATCTTCATTTCATTTGATCTATGTTATCACAATGTCTCCTTGAACACTAGTTCAACCATTATAGCACTTCTCACCATCACCTCATAGAATTAATTTTCTTGATTATCTATATTCTTCCATAGATGTGGTGTTATTCTACCATATAGTCTATAAAACATTCCATTAAGATCCATTACAAAGCTATAGGAGTACCGATAAAGTCTTGTAATGTTCATATCAGAGATTTCAACTTGTTCATTTTCTTTATACATGAGCTCTACGAATTCCTTCTCTATTTCCCTTCTCATTGAAATAGGAACATTATTTTTTTAAACATTACCCTGAACTTTTCCTACTCCATAGTTTCAATCTCCATCATTGGATTTGTATTTTTAATCATTTTCCTCCACTGATAATCTTCTCCCCTTAAATGGTATACACTAAGGGTAACAATCAATTTTTCCGAACAACAGACTGCAAAAAAGATATATTCTATTGAGATTATCCATTATTTAGAAATCAATTAGTTGGTAGATCCACTAAATTATGTTGGGAATTGATGCATAACAGACTCAATGGAAAGATTCTCCCTTCTAGGTGAGTCTAGTATCTTAGTTTGATATATGATTTTGCTCATAACATTATTCAGTTGATTCATCATTATCAAGAATTTTTTATTCCATATTCTATTAATGGGATGTCACCACATTTTCCATTGTGTTATCAATTTAATTGGTTCTCCATATTTCTTTCCATTTTATAAAATATTAACAAATTAGTGGTAAAATTCTTTCTCTTAAGAATATTATAATTCTATAATAATTTTATATATTGAAAAATAATGCTTAAATTATATATTCATTAACTAAAATTAAATTTTCTATAAATCCATAATAGTGGTTCATAAAAATATTGTGATTAACTAAACATATCCTTTGAGAGTGTCCAAATAGGAGTGCAACAAAACTTGTAGTCATTCACCAGTTCCTATTCTAGTCTACCTCGAAGTGGTATTTTTATGTTTTACCAATAGATATATTTATTCTGGAGCCACATCAACTAGTTAGTATCCATACATGGATTTATTTACTCTAAAACCAATACTTAATACCTTACTAATCCACCAAGATATCTTCCAATATTTTGAAATTTCCCTAGGGTTCTTCCAAGTTTTTTTTATTCCTAACTTCATCAAATAACTAAACCATAATATTTTATCAATTATGTAATCAATATTTTTTATTAAATAACTTTTCATTACATTATACAAATAATTGAATAGTTAAGGTTTAGTTTATTGAAATAAGAGGTACAAAATACATCAAAATATAAATCATTAATCTAATCTACTTAAAAGGATTCATCATAGTTTCATACTTAATAAATTTAATCAATCTCATTACTATGGTACATTCATCAATGGAAAGGTTAATAATAAAGGCAAATATGGGGAGTGAATGGAAATAGTTTTCATGTGATATTGTGATTATCAATAAGAAATTGAGGAATATCATAAATACATGGGTGATAAGAATATCATAATAATGATAATGTGAATCATAATATGAAAAAATGGCTACAATATTTAAATGAAACATTCCTAAGTATATCACTAAGGTTCTTGATAGAGGTGTTATAAAATTTCTCAAGGGTATTCACCAAGGTATTGTAAAACATGACATATCAAGAGATTAAATTATTTATCCAATGCATCGGAGTGAAATCATCATGAACCCTTAATTTGTATTAATAATATGAACCACATATAACATAATAAATCATTTCATTAAAAACACGTGGAGAATTAATGAAATGAGTTTCTTATAAAAATCACGACATTTTAAAAATGTATTAAAGATAAGGCCATTATGTCATTTATAACCCAGGAAAAGAGATTGAGGTTTTCGTATATCTAAATATCAAAATAAAATAAATAATTATTACATATTATTTATACCCTCTGAAAATAAATAAGATTGGGTATTATCAAAATTAAAATAAAAGGAAATTTCTTGATTAGAAGAGAGATATTTTGAGAGGTAAAATTAGTTGCATAATGGGTAGAAAATGGGTTTAAAAAAGGGTATAAAGAGAGTGGAAAATGGTATCCCATTCATAAAATAATATTTATATAGTAAATTTATAAAATAAATTGGATATAAGAACTTATTTTGTATATTACAAGGATAAGCCATTTAAAGAGGAAACAAGAACAGAAAAGTGATGTTGCGATTTCCGATACCTTGAGGAGTAGTTCCAAAAACAAGGGGATTAGGTCTTGTGGGGATTTAGGACAACTTGGAAGGACTCTTTTAGAGGTAAAAAAATAAAAAAAATAAATGGGGATGTATTGGGAGGGAATATAAATAGATAAATTGGTTGGTATTTACAATAAATACGGAAAATATGTATGTTAATTTTTAATTTGGGCCATAGACCCCAAATTAGTGGGAAAAGAAAAAAATGTGCTTCCCCAAGGTATTTTCCTTTCATATTAGACTCATTAGACACATTTTATGATATTTTAATCCACAATAGTCGACTATTATTTAATATTAATTAATTTGGAAATTGAAATTAAATTTTTTCTCAAAATAACATTTTTAATGTAAATGTTTCCATTTTTGAATTTCGAAAGTTAATTATATGTTTGTAAGTTTGTTAAAATAAATTAAAATACTTGATATTAATAAAATAAACCATTTATTGTCATAATATTTAGTTAATTAGTTATTAAATCATTTTGAAATAGTAATTATTTCATTAAACATACTAAAAAACTCAAACTATATTTTTTAATATTACTAGAAAAATATAGTATTATAGAAAAAAATATATTTAATTCAAACTAACTTAATTTCGACATGATAATTTACAAGAGATATCTAATTTATCATAATAATTATGTAAATATTATAATTATAACTTTTAGATATGAAAATCATTGTTTTTTGAGAAAATAGTTGACTGAAAATGCATAGTAAAATTTCAAAAATATGAGTAACATATATTATCATTTATATTTAAATTAGATTTTTTATTCGAATAATTAATTAAAATAATTACAATTAATAAAAACATAGTTTAATATATTTATGAAATGTATTTTCTAGATAGTAAAATTTCTCTCTAGATAATACATTTTTCAAATTTTATCTCATTTTTATTAAAAATATTATACTTAAACAGGAGTTGATAGAATAACAATTTATTTATACAATTGAATTACACTTTATATAAAGGCCTCGACCCCAATAGCCTGATGCCGATTCCTTATGTTGTTACATTTCTATGATTATAATTGATCACGTCTCAAATAATTCACATTATAATATATCAAATTGTATTATATACACTACATATAAGTAAATAGTGATGAACAATGAATATATCTCATAGAAGTAAAAGTGAGATTAGAAACCCCCTATTTTAGATTAGAAAGAACAGTTATTATGTAAAATGATTTTTATTTTTCTTCACATGATATTTCAAACATGTATTTCATATAAATATAAATCAAAGAGCATTGAAATTATATTTGAGTCATAAATGAAGTCTCATTGAAGTTAAATAATGAACAAATAGATTTTAAGAAACCTTAGAAATAAAATTTTTTATTGTGATTAAAAGAAAATATTAAAGATATTTTGAATATGAAATGATTGTTTGATTTAAAAAAACTAGAAATGAAGAAATATATATTTTAATTATAAAATTATTAATTTTTTAAAAATAATAGTAGCTTAAATTTAATTATGGAGTGGACTTGAAAACAGGTTAAAAATGGGGATGTTCCTTTTAATTGGGCATGTATATCAAGACGGATTGAGTAGGGAAAATTTTTCAAACATGTATATCCCCATAAAATAAAGATTATATGACCTTGATATATGATTTTGTAAAATATAAAAATATGTTATTAGAAATACAAAAAAATAAATAAATATTAAATTTGATTTAAGATGGATAAAGAGTAACCTGATGGAAAAATTGGGTTTCAAGTAGAATCCATTACAAAATTGTAATCAATCAAATCATATTACGAGAAATTAATAATAATTAAATTATACATTGAATACCATGAAAATAAATTGCTTCGTGATATTATATATTAAAAGAAGTTATACAAACACTACACATAAGAAAATAGTGGCAAGTAAGCCATATCTCATAGAAATGAATGTGAGTTGAGAAAACCATTTCCTTATGTCAGAATGTTTTTGACACATGACCATAACATCATGGATAATGAAATTAAATCAATAAATTAATTATTAATAACCATATCTACATTTATTTTGTTTACTATAATTTTATTATTTTCAGTTATAGCCTTTTTGATGAGTTATATGATACAATTTTATTTATCTTGGGCATTCATTTCCTTCGTTTTCATGATTAGTATACTTTTATACGAGTATGGATGTTCATGTGGAGTCAATATAATTATCCATAACTGAATTTATATAATATTAATGAACATATAGGATTGTAAATGGTTATATATATCATTTTTAAATGGTATAAGGATGAAACGTTAGATTATACATTCAGTGATAATAATTTTCATTATAAAGGTGGTTATGGATCATAACAAACTCATTTTATTTTATCATTCAGTATTATATAAATATGTGACTTATAGATAATAACAATGGTTTTAATACATACATTAGAATATGTTTTAATAATTAAAATGGTTTTGTTACTATCATTGAAGGAGAAATTGATGAAAAAAAATCCATCCTCTACCAAGGTTGTAAATTGACAACTCTTGGACGATGATTATGTTTTTAAAATATAAGACATAGAGAATGGAGTTTGATTAATTATATTCTGATAACATAATATGACTATAGTATTGAGATGATATTGTAGTTATCATTCTCATTTCGAGATATGAGGTGTCGAGAGAATAATAAAAGTAAATAACTAAAATGAAAAGGAAGTGGGTATTACCTATTGAATACTCTTTATTTTGATCCTCCTTAATGGAATTGATTTTGGTATTTTTTTAATAACATGAGTTCATGTACATGCGAGAGAGGCTTTGAGAGAGTATTTGGAAAACAATTGCAAACCTTCATGTCATAGAAGTGTGAGGAGACGTGGTGGTAAGGGGTGGTATTTATAGTGACAGAGAGGATGATTTCTTATTATTTTATTATTTTTACCAGGAAATTTATAATGTTGATTCTTGTGACTAATTACACTGATATGTTCATCTGATTTCAAAACAAGGGTGATTATATAACAACCCAAATTTTATTACAAACATAATCCTGATTTATTAGATAAACCTTTCATTTGATAAAACATGGTAGATCAAGATGTCTAATGTCTTGTGGGGTTAATAACATCACATAACATCTTAAAACATGAAACACAACATCTTTATTGAAAACTTCCTTTACATGACCACTACATTCCCTTGTACTTAGCATTGCATTGGATAACCTGAGGACATGCATAAGAAAAGGGTGAGCTATAAATCCTGGAAAGGGAATAAATATGGAATAACATGAGGAAAACAATACATGTTAGAGAATAGGCATATCAATATATCAAAAAAGATACACGAACATAAAGGCATGATAAAGCATTATAATCATAACATGGATTTGTGGCAACAACACTTAAAATAGAATTAGCATGAGCCAAGGCTCATTGCACATGGACCAAGAGTAAACACTCATTGTACATGAAGTACAAATTAAACCTCGTTTCACATGAATTATCATGAGTCAACACCCATTTCACATGATGTATCATGATACTATACTTTACCCAACACATTAGAGTCCTATCAGGGCACACCCTTCTTAAACATTTCATTTCAACCATAAGTGGGCCACATGGATCATAAAACATGGATTCAGTAAACATTATCATTTATTCCATGATAATGGAGTGTGTAACTCATACATGAAACTTTTTAAAAAATTAGTAAATGTTCATAAAGGTTAATACCCTTGATAGTGAAATGGGCACGGTATTCACTACAAAATGACTTTGGCTTGGAAAATCACGTTGCAATTTTGGCAGCATAACGACGTGACATAAGAATTAATAAAAATGGTTCATGAGAGAGAAAGGGGTTTCTCATAATATTTAAATGAAATGGAAATTAAGGGATTATATAGATACATGTCCCAACAAATGCAATGTAATATAGATTAATGATACAAAAAAATTACTTGAATGTAAATGAGGAGAGAGAAATTCCTAACAGAATTTTGGCATGGTAATAGGTATACATGGGAGGAATTTAATGAGATAGAAATGAGTCTCTCATCACTTAATCATAAATAGGGCAGTATGGTGGTGGTAATAAATCAAACCCAACATTTTTAATTGAAAACAAAAGGGTATAACTACTTAAAAAATTGGAAAAAAATGAAAAAGAAAGAAATACTTTACTTGGAAGTGTGATCCCAAAAGATCTGGAGATGCTTGAGAGAGGATTATTGGGAGAATAGGGAACCTTGGGAGGATTCTAGAGATAGGATGGAAGGTTTTTGACGAACTCCAAAGGCTTTTAGTGGAGAGGAAGTGGGATCATGGGTGGGTTTATATAGGAAAGGAGAGGGAATTCATTATTATTTAGGTTTGCGACACCACACATTAAACTTATCAAATAAAAAAACTAGCCAATGGTTTTTTACCATGGTTTTTTCATAGTGGAGTGGAAAAAAGTATATTATGTGGCCAATGGCCTAAATTTTTAAAATAATAGGGTTTCTTATGTGGAGTTGAGTCACACTCTCAAGGCAACCAATTTAAAAAGAAAAAATGTTTTATAAGCATTGATGTGTCCACTAATGCTTTGTAAAATAAATCAAAAAATATAAAATCACATTATTTTAATTTTAAAACATATATTGGCCGAACATAATGTTTTTAGAATTTTTTACATCACTATTTGGCCATTATGATGTCATAAAACACATTATATATTTTAACGATATTTAATTTTTACTCAAAAAATCTGTTATCTTAGAAAATTAGGAAAAGTTCACCATTGGATAATTTCGACATCCTGATTACAAAAATAATATTCCTTTTATAGAAATAACTTTTTATATATGTGTATTTTTACTTTTAAAATAAAAACAGTCATTAATAAAAAATTCATGGGTTTTGACAAAAAGAGCTTTCAATCCATAATAAAAATTACAATCGCATTCATAAAATTATTTGATAATTTATATTTATTAAAAAGTAATTTAATAATAATTATATATTATTAAAATATTATTTAATTAAAAAATCAATTTATTCATCCAAATATATTTCATAGGAGAATAACAACTAAAAATACTATTTTTGCATTAAAAACTATTTACAAAGTAAAAATAATAAAATGTTTGCACATTCTTTATACAAAAATAATGTACATAGTCCTAGTGATAGGGTCTTGTTACATACCCCCCCCCCCCCCCCCCCCGATAACACTAACATAAGACCATAGGGTAAGGTGTGTGATGGTGACAGACTCTTTGGGTGACACAAATAACATTGGTCGGGTGGTAATCTCTATTAATTTCCACTACTCCTGTTGTCAGTTCCTCACAAGCTTAATGTGATCATGCTCAATGTCGGATTGTTCAAGAGCGAATCCCAATGATTCCACCTTATTTTCGATCTCTAACTAATGGGATTCATATAGGGAAAGTCTACTGGATGAGTCCATCTCTTCCTTTGTCTGGGTAAACTGGATTTCTTAAATCTCTATATTTATATTAATCATGTGATAACTGTTCAATGACTATATTAGAAATGGTCACAATTCATAAAAGTATTTTAAAATCTAGAAATATAAAACCAAGGGAGTTCACATTCTATATAACCATAATAAGACATTGATTTAGATTAAGAGGAATTTCCATTAATGAAGGTTTGTGTCATTACAATCTTCCCCCCTTAAGAAATTTCTTCCTCAAAATTTCCTTTTCCCACTATAAAAAAATGTGGGTAAAAATGATTCATCACTTCTCTGATTCACAAGTCAGTTCTTTAAAGTTGTGGATTTTCCACAACACCTTGATGAAGGGCATTATATTATTTCATAGAAAATTTTCTCTAAGATCTAATGTCATCATTGGTTTCTCCTCATAAGAAAGATCATCCTCTAGCTATAATAACTCTGAAGAGAATACATGTCAATGGTATGGTATGTACTTCCTTAATAGGGATGCATGATATAGATCATGTACTTTGGCCATGGTAGGTGGACGTGCTAGTCGATAGGCCACAACCCCAACACGATCATAAATCATGAAAGGGACGATGTACATAGGATTGAACATCCCTTTCTTTACAAACCTCGTGAACTTAATCCATAGAGATATTCATAGAAATAATATGTTTCCAACATTAAACTCAAGGTCTCATCGAAGATTATCTGCATAACTCTTCTATCGACTCTCTCCTTCCTTGATATGTTGCTGAATGGTTTTCACATTCTCCACCATTTCTTCGACCATTTATGGTCCTAGAAGCTTATGCTCACCGACTTCACCCCAACATGTTGGTGTTATTCTCATCTTCCTATAGAGGTCTTCATACGGTGCCATTTGGATGATTGAGTGGAAACTATTATTATAGGATAACTCAATAAGAGGAAGATTTTTATCCCATCCTCTATCAAATTACATTGAACATGAACTTAAAATATATTCCAGTTTCTAAATTGTTCACTTAGATTGGTCATCAGTTTGAGGATGATAGGCTGTACTAATGTTTAGTTCAGTATCCAGATCATGTTGAAGACTCTTCCAAAACAAAGAGGTGAATCTTGGATCTTGATTAGATACAATAGATAGTGGTACTCCATGCATCCTTAAAACTTCTCTAATATATATTTGTTCTAATTGATCCAATGAGAAATCCTCCTAAATTTAAATGAAGTGTAGATACTTTGTAAGAAAATCCACAACAACCCAGATTTCATTTCAGGATTTGGATTTCTTCGGAATTCCTATGACAAAGTCCATTGTGATGTTCTCCGATTTCCATGTTGTTATGTGTATTGGTTGCATAATCCCCTTAGAATTCTATCGCTCAGACTTCACCTGCTGACACACCATGCACATTGATGTTAATTCAGAGATCTCCTTATTCATATTATCCCACTAATAATGCTCTCAGATATCTCGATACATCTTTTTGTTTCCTGGATTAATCGAGAAATTTGAACTATGTGCATCATCCAAAAGTTCCTTCTTCAGCTCTGAACTTGATGGAACACATAGTCTTTTCCAAAATATCACAATACCTTATTCATTAACATTAAATTCATAGTATTTCTATCTTTTGATATCTTCAACTTTCTTCTGAATTCCCACATCATCCTTTTGAGCATCCTTTAACCATTTCAAAAGAGGAGGTTGAATAAACATTTGTGAAAGGATTGATGATGTTCCCTTATTTTTCATTCCTATTTCCATCATCATCAAATCTAAGAATATTGGATCTTTCTCAATTTTCATAAATCATAGAATTGTTGGGTCCTTTCTACATAGGGAATATGCCACCTTGTTTGTATTCCCATGGTGGTAATGGATTGAGTAGTCATAGTCTTTGATCATATCTAACCATCTTCGTTGGCACGTGTTCAAATATTTTTATGTGAATATATACTTGAGGATTTTTTGGTCCATATATATTTTACACATCTCCCCAGATAGATAATGATGGAAAATTTTTATACTGAAGATCACCGCCGCCAACTCCGAATCTTGTTTTGGATAATTCTTCACATGAACTTTCAATTTTGTTGAAGCATAGGTAATGAATTTGTCATTTTTCATCAACACACATCCCAAAACCTTATTCGAAGAATCATTGAATACCACAAAAAGTTCTCCACTTGTGGGTATAGTGAGCACATGAACAGTGAGAAGACAAATTTTTAACTCCTTGATTATTTCTTCACATTCTTAACTCCAATAAAGCATTAATCTATTCCGAGTTCGTATGGTAAGAGGGTTGGAAAATTGCGAGAAATTACTCACAAATCGTCGATAATATCCAACTAACCCCAAGAAGTAATGGATATCTGTTACCAATGTTGGACTCGACCATCCCTCAATTGTATTTGTTTTGGAGGGATCCACATATATCCCATTACTTGTGATGATATGGTCCAAGAATGATACCTCATTAAACAAGAACTCACACTTTCTGTACATTCCATAGATATTATCCTTCTACAATGTCTATTGTACAGTTCATAGATGCTCCTCGTGATACTCGTTGGTTTTGAAGTATATCAAAATATCATATATAAAGACAACCAAAATTTTTTCAAGGTAATATCTAAAGACTATATCTATCAAGTTCATAATGATTGATGAAGAATTATTGATTCTGGAAAGCATTAATATTAATTCGTAGTGCCCGTATGTTGTACGAAAAGCTTTCTTGTGGATAACATCCTTCTTCAATCTTACTTGATAATATCACGACCGCAAATCAACCTTCGAGAAGTATTGTACTCCACACAACTAATCGAACAAGTCAACAATTTTTGTGAGAGAATACTTGTTCATTATTGTGATTTTTTAATCTTAATATAATCGATTGAAAGGCGCATTGACACATCCTTCTTCTCGATAAAGAGGACTAGTGCATCCCATAGTGAAGCACTTTGGCATATAAACCCCTTATCCAGATTCTCCTATAGTAGTTTCTCCAACTCCTCATGTTTCACAACAGCCATTCTATACTGAGTCTTGGATATTGGAAACACCCCAGGTATAAGATAAATTGAGAATTCAACATCTCTTTTAGGAGGAAGACTAGGAAATTCATCGGGAAACACTTCAACGAATTCCCTCACAATAGACATGTCTTTAAGAATGGTTGCCTCTTTAGACTCAATAATCAGATCCAGATACGTGTGAACATAGGGCCATAATTTCCACGCTTGAGACGATGGAGATAATGAAAAATCATCTTCCTCCATACACTAGTATAGAATCGGGGGTTGACTCTCCACATAGAGAGTGATTTCCCCCTCATGAAAATTTATTTTGGGTCTATATAAGTAAATCCAATCCATGCCAAGAATTGCATCAAATTCCATCGTGGGAGTTTAAGGAGGTTCTCCAGGAAATTAATTCTAAAGATTATGATAGGGGATGAGTTATAGTCATGGGATGCAATGATTTCCCCATTTTCCATACTCACCAACATCTTCACTTCCATGATTTGTGGTAGTGTTGTGATTGTTCTACTAAACCTTCAGGATATAAAAGAATGAATAGAACTAGAATAAAAAAGAATGTTCTCTATTATGGAATAAATAATTAGCATACTTGTCACCACTTCTTTGTTGGGGTTCACTTAAGCAGTATTGATGGAAAAATCTCACCCTTGTTGCCTTGGAGGTTGTTTATTGCCTATGAAAACACTTGGCTTAGGGAACTGATTCTCAATATTCCCAGTTTCATTACAGTTGTAGAAATGAACAACGCATTGAGGTTTGAATGGAGTGTTCCACTCCTCGGTTGTAGCTGTAGGTTTTTCATGTTGGTAGTTAACAGCTAGGTGACCTTCTCTTCCACACCTAAAGAATTTCATCGTCCCCTTCAGAATATTTTTGTGGTTGATTTATTCTGCACCTTTGGAAAGTGGGGTGCTGGATCTTCTTTGAAACATTGGATTTATAAATCATACCACCAGAATTTACGTCCACCTTACACTTCTTATCCCTATGATACCCCTAAGATTATCCGATCTCCATTTCGACCTTGAGGGAACATCAGACAATTTCCTCTAAGTTTTCGAAGTCATGGATCAACATTGCTTTCTGTAGTCTAGGTTTTTTCCCACCAAAGAAGCGGTCAACCTTGCATTCAGGGGAAACTACAAATCTCAAGGCGTATCGATCAAGCCTTGAAATATTTTCCTCATACACTCTGACAGATTCATCTTCATTTTTTAGTGGTAGAGGAAATCCCTCTTCATCTTAAGTCGGATGGTGCACAAAAAAATATTTATCGAAAAACATATTCTGTAAATCCTTCCATTCCAACACCTAAATATACTCCTCAGGCTTCAAATTTTTGATCAACTCCCACCATTGATCTGCTTCCCCCTCTATATGATAAGAAGCCATGAAAACCTTCTATTGTTCAGAACATTGATGGATGTAGAAGATATTTTCATAGGATTTGATCCATTGTTTGGTGATTGAGGGATCCTTTGGTGTATTAAAATTATGAGGCCTTTGTCTCATGAATCTCTCGATAGCGACTTGTTTATTTTTCAATGGGGGTGGGGGCATAGAAAGTTCCTCTTGAGCCATGTTTCTAGTCAATTCTTGGGTTATCTGAGAGTGATTCATGAAAAAGTTTGCGATTCCCACTCACATCGAATTTGGAATATCTTTAGCACATTCATCACATTGATATTCACATCGTTTGTTAGCCCGAGTCCTCCTATTGCTGGCCATTGGCTAGAATAAAAGAAATATTAGGGGTAACACATAAAGGGAAATCCAAGGACAAAACTAATAATTTATAAATAACTTTTATTTCCATAACTTATGAATCTATAGGCTTAAATCGATGTTATTCATAATCTAATTTCTAACATATATTCTTAGGAACTTTTTTTTAATTATCGTAATAAGGGTTCATACAATACTTGTGAATTTACCAAAGAATATCCGCCAGGAGTGTTGTAACAAAGATTTCATCAAGCCCTATTGTCAGGAACCGGATCCCATTTGAGTTTTTCTCAAAGAAGTGTTTTTGGGTTTTTCCCCTCGGATGCATCTGTGCCAGAGCCTCCTCTACCTGCCTGTATCCAGTCAGTGACATATCTGCTTGATAAACCACTTACTCAATACTCACTAATACTTGGGGATGTTTATATTGTACTTATTCTTTCCTTTATGTATTCACTAGGGTTTTCTAATCCTAATCCTAAAAATAACTAAACCCATCCTTTGATACCAACTGTAACAAGCCTTCTTTTATTACAAATTTAAACACGATTTATTACATAAACTCATATCTTGATACAACATGGAAGACTGAGAGGCCTAATGTATTTAGGGATTAGTAACATTACATTAAAATTTAAAACATGAAACATGGCATCTTTATTGAAAACATCCTTCCCATGACCACTAAATTCCCTCATAATTAGCATTTAATGGGATAACCCGAGGACATGCATAAGAAAAGGGTGAGATATAAAGACCAGTAAGGGAATAAACATGAAATAAAATAAAGAATAGAAAACATGTTAGACAATAGACATATCAATGGTGATCAAGAGAAACATAAACATAAAGTCATGGTAAATCATGATAATCATAACATGGAAATGTGGCAACAACACTTAACATGGAATTAGCATCATCCACAGGTCATTGCACATGGAATATGAGTAAATCCTAATTGCACATGAAGAAAGATTAAAACCTTGTTTCACTTGAATTATCATGAGTCAACACCCACAACACATGAAGTATCATGATACTATACTTTACCCAATGCATTGGAGCGCAATCAGGGCACACCCTTCTTAAACATTTCATTTCACGCATGAGTGTGCCACATGGATCATAAAACATGGATTCATTAAACAACATCATTTATTTCACGATAATGGAGTGTGGAATTTATACATGAATATATTTAAACTGTATGTAAATTTTCATAATGGTTAATACCCTTGAAAGATAAATGGTCATGGTATTAACTACACAATGACTTTGGCTTAGAATCCCACAGTGCAATTCTGGCTGCATAACGACGTGACATAAAAATTAATAAAAATGGTTGATGAGAGATAAAGGGATGTATCATAAGATTTTCATGAAATGGATAGTAAGGGGGTTAATATAGATAAAAGTCCCAAAAATTGTAATGGAATTTAGATTCATGATACAAAAGAATTACTTGAATGTAAATGAGGAGAGAGAAATTCCTTATAGAATTTTGGAATTGTAACAGGTGAACATGGGAGGATTTTAATGAGGGAGAAAGGTGACCATCATCAATAAATTATAAGGAGGGAATTATGGGGGAGTTTTGAAATCATACCCCAGCATTTTTAATTGAAAATAAAATGGCATAACACCTTAATAAAAATTGGACAAAAATGAGAAAGGATGAAATTCTTTACTTAGATGTGAGACCCCAAAAGCTTGGGAGAGGCTTATTGGGAGATTGGGGCACCTTGGGAGGATTCTAGAGAGAGGTGATAAGAGGTTGGATGATATCCAAAGGCTTTCAGTGAAGATGATGTGCGAGCTTGGGTGGTTTAATATATGAAAGGAGATAGAATTATTTATTATTTTAGTTTGGGACATCACACATTAAACTAATCCAAACCACAAACCAGCCCGTGGATTATGCCCATTTTTTTCAAAAGGGGAGTGAAAAACAATATTTTATTAGGCCAATGGCCTAACGTATTAAAATAATAGGTTTTCCTATGTGGAGGTTAGCCACACTCTCAAGGAAAACAATTTAAAAAGGCAAAATGTTTTATAAGTCTTGAAGGGTCCACTAATGCTTTGTCAAATAAAAAAACAAATTTAAAATCACATTATATTAATGGTAAAACATATATTGGCCGAAAAAATGTTTATTGTGTTTTATTAAATCACTATTGGGTCATTAGGATGTTATAAAACACATTATATATTTAAACGATATTTTATTTTTACCCAAATATTCGACTGTCTCGGAAAATTATGAAAAAATCACCGTTGGATAATTTAGACGTCGTGATTACAAAAATAAAATTTATTTTATCTATATAATTTTATAAATATGTGAATTTTTACTTTTGAAATATAAACCGACATTTATCGAAAATTCATGGGTTTTGACAAAAACAAATTTCAAACCTTAATAAAAATTACAATTGAATTCATAAAATTATACGATAATTTATATTAAATAAAAATTAATTTGATAATAACAATATCTTATTAAAATATAATTTAATTAAAAAATCTATTAATTCATGAAATTAGATTTGTAAGTTGAATATTAACTAAAAATACTATGTGTGCTTTAAAAAATATTTACAATTTAACAATAATAAAATGAATGCACATTATTTATAAAAAAATAATGTACATAGTCATTTTTATAGGGTCTTGTTACATAACCCCTTATAACACCCGCATATGACCGAAGGGTAAGGTGTGTAATGGTGACAGACTCTTGGTGTGGCTCGGATAACATCGATTAGATGGTAATCCTTATTAACTTCCACTTCTCCCTTAGTTTGTTCTGCTCAAGCATAACATGTTCAAGCTCGGCATGTTCTTGGTCAACAAAAAAGCCTAATGATGCCACCTCCTTTCTGAGATCTGAAAAATTAGATTCATGTGGGGAAAGTATACTATATGAGGACATCACTTCCTTTTCCTATTTAAATTTTATTTGTTAAAACCCTATATTTATACTAATCATGGGATCACTGTTCAACGATGATATTAGCAATGGTCACAATTCATAACGGTATTTTAAAATCCAGAAACATAAATCCACTGATGTCCAAATTTTATATGACTATAACAAGAAATTTAATTAGTTCAAGAGTAATTTAAATTAATTAAGGTTTGGGTAGTTACAAATAATCTCAAAAAAACATCTCCTATGACTCAATGAATCATGTATTTATCATTTATCATAAATTATCATGTTTTACTACTCAAAAAAATTTCATGTATTTTAGGAAAACCCTAAGAAATCACCCTATCCATTTTTCAAAAAGTATAATTTAAAAATGTTATCCATTTTATGAAAATGAATTTTGAATTATGTGAAATTTAATATTTAACTAAAACAATCATATACTCTAAAAAATATAAAACCTAAAGATATAATTTATTTTATTAAACATTCATAAATTAACAGAGGTATCATAAAACATACATAATATCAAAAGATAACAAAATAATAATTTATAAATACAATTTATGTGAATAAATTTTTTTAAACCATTTTATTAATTAAAAAATTGTTAATAATATTTATGACTTAAAAAATACTAACATTATCATTAAATTTTTTGAAAATATTAATTTACTTATACTATAATATATGAATATTATACCTCCATTTATGAGATACATAAATTTTATTTATACATTCACGGATGATGTTACATTAATATGGCCAAGTTATCATTAATAATGGTCATTTTTCTATTCATAAGGGTAACATTATTATTCCCAAGGGTCAAATTATAATTCACCAAAAACTAATGTTGATACTATTAGACGTAAATATATTACATATCACAATTGTGTGTGTCAATATTTTTTAAATTCCATTCAAATTAGTAGATAATTTATGTTTAAAGTAAGTTTTCTAATATAAGGTGGTAAAGCATGTTTTCCAATATAAGGTGGTAAAATATATTTTAGAAAAAATCACATTTTAATATGTAAAATTGAATTCATTCTTGTAAAAAACATGATATAATATATAAAATTCCTATTACCATTCATTCCCGCCAATTTAATTTCTAGGATATAAAGGAAAATTTAAAATAATGGTATTTAATTGTTTTTCATTGTTTATTTATGTTTGGAATTGTGTAAAACCTATGTAGTTGAAAAAATTAAATTTTAGAAGGGTTATAAAATAAAATATTTGGGTGTCACATTCTCCCCTCGAATAAATTGTTTCCTCACAATTTAAATATCAGCATCGAATGTTAGTGGTTTATGTTTGATAATTACCTAGTGGGGAACCCTGATAGGAAATGGGGTTACAAAATATCTTCTCTGGAATAGGTTATGGTAAATGAGGTGGTCACCACAAAATTATTCTTCTGATTATGAGAATATTAGTGAAAAGAGATGACATAGACATGAAGGATTAATATATCCATTATTTTATGATAGAGAATTATAAGGGATATGGTCATTAGAACTATAATCATAACAAAATAATAAAATACTATTATGAAAATGTTAATTGATATCATAAAATAATATGATAATAGGAGAACATTTTTTTATAAAAATATTACTAGATTTAAGGAATTACTTCAGTATATAAGATTATAAATATACGTTTCTTTTTTATAAACACAATCTTATCTTTTATTTCATCACATACTATCTTTACTTATTATCTTTAAATAGGTTTCATAATGTGGTGGAGTAATATAATATCCTCTAAAACCTTATACAATTACAAATCTAAACCACTTCATAAATGGTTAAATATTACAAGGGATCATGATCCAACACTTTAGAATCATTCCCATTGTCGTTAGTACTATCCAATTCACTTTATACATATTCTTCATCTATCTATAAAACATCATTATCTGAAAATGAGGAAAATTTTATGGTTTACCATTTCCTTAAACATGTGTTTTCTAATGACTAACTTGCTACCAAATCATTTTTCTTTCTACCATTCAATATAAAACCCCAAGTCCATAATGAAATTGTATATCATTAAAATACTAATACATCCCATAATTCTTATCAACATTTAATCATTGATAAAATACTCAAACAACATAATTATAAAATCCCAACGCATTCACATTAATAATTACTCTCTCTCTATGGTAGTAGGAGAATCTTAACCATAATCCACTATATTCGTTTATATTATATTCCTTTGACGAATGGGAAATATTTTTTTAGTGTTCCATATCTTTTAATTTGAAGAATTTAACATCGTAAAACTATATAATTTTATTAAAATCTTGAGAATTTTTCTCTTTTCACCACATATGAATAAAACTAATTTTCATCCTAAAAATATACCAAGGTTTCTCCATCCATATTTATCACTTGTCGGAAAATATTTCTTTACCTTCATTCATTATTCTATCTTTCTTCCAGTTTTCCCCTTCTTATCTTACACACTTTCGAATCCATAATACTTAAAAAACTCTTTCTCCTTCTTGTTTGGACATAATACTATATTCTCATATGATGAGAATGTTATAGAAACTAGTTCTCTTTGATATATGGGAATAAACATATCTAATAAACAAACATTATCACTCTTTTGATTATGTGAATTAATGTAGTTCACATAGATTTCCCTAGAATCCATTTATAAACAATGGGATACCCATGATTTGATCAGAACATTATGAAACATAATTTGTAATCCCAAAACAAGTGAATTTATTAACATAATTTGAAGGATTTATGTGTAGATAATGTCATAATTGTAAACATGGTTTCTTGGGGAAAACATTCATATTTAAATCCTTCATAATAGTTTGTAGATAAAATATGAATTATCCAAAGAAAGTACCTCGGGAGTGTCAGATTAGGTGTCTAGTAAGGCTTGTTATCGTGTACAAGGTTTCCCTAAGTTAGGCCCAAGACACCATGTCAGAGTTTTTACTCCTAGGTAAATATATTTCAGAACCACATCCACATCCATTATCTAGATAGGGAATTATTTCTAGGAATATGCAAATAATCATTGGCACTCCATAAACTAGGTTGTTCTGATATACATATCCTTAATTTTTATCCATGGTTTTCTTCCTGAACCAACGTTTTCAAAATATAATTTCAATGGTTTCTAAAAAACTTCCCTTGATACCAACTATAAAGACCTTGACCACATTAGCCTAGAAATAGTGCCTTACTTTATTACATTGGTATGATTATAAGTAATAACATTCTGAATGACCAATAAGATTAGCAATTTTGGAAAGTAGATTTCATACATGAACATTAAATTACAAATTGAAATGAAAACTACATATAATCTCCTTTTATGATATCCTAGATATGTTATATTTACCTAGAATATCATTTATAATATACTTCTCCAGATCCAAGGGGAAAAGAAACATGTCGAAATGGTGAGCTCATATGTTTAGTAATTGTATGAAATATGATGATAATATATATATATATATATATGAAAAATTAATTCATGATGAATAAATAATATCACATGTCATTAAAACATAATTATATGAAAAATATGGAAGGAATAATAGCCGAATAAATAATTCCATATAAATAATCACATGTTAATTCACCATTGATATTATGCTAGTCAAATAATGACATTATTTAAAAAATTTATAATAACATTATGATGGAATGAATATCCTCTACATCAAAATAGTTTCATCAATTCCTCTAGGAATATGTATGAAAATAATTAGTTAAGGCCTCGGCCAAAACCATTTTTTATTATGATACGTACCGATGCATTGGGGGGAAATATTGAGACCCACCAATTAGATACTAAAAAAAATTCTTTCCACATATGTCAAAAATAATGATATATTTAAACCGAAGTGTATCATACCACTTTTATATATCATATATTAAATTTCACAAATAAAATCATTGAAAATATATTGAGGAAAATAATCATTAAACATTCCAAAGTGTCTTATACAACATTGAATTTATTTTAATATTAGTCTATTTTAACATTAAATGTATGTTATACTATCATTAAAATAAAATTATTCGTGATATAATATATAAAATGGATGTTTTTACACGAAACACAAGAATATAGTGGTGAAAACGGCTTATATCTCATTGAAGTAAACGTTAGATGAAAAAACCCTTTTTAATTTGGAAAGAATAGTTCTTTTGGAAAATAATTTATATTCATCATGTAATTTGATTTTAAACATGTTTATCCTATGAAATAAAAGGAAAGGAAATGGAAATTATATTTGAAGCATATATTATGTCCAACTGATGTGAGCTCATTTATAATCTGTTTATAAGAAATATTAGAAATAAAAAAAATTGTGCCGTTTAAGGAAAATATTAAAGTGATTTTAAGGCCAAATGAGTGTTCTATTTAATACAATTACAAATGAACCAATATATATTTTAATGATATTTTTAGTGATTTTATAAAAATTACAGTGGCCTAAAATAGATTTTGGAGTGCACTTGAAAATGGGTAATAAATTAGAAAGTTCCCTTGAATCGTGCGTGTTTATCAGGATGAATTGATAAAGGAAACTTTTTAAAATATGTATATCTAAGTAAAATAATGATAATGTGCACTAGATATATGATTTTGTAACATATTCACATATTATATAAGAAATATTCATAATTAAATATAGATTACATTTGAGTAAAGATAGGGATAGTGTGACTCGGGGGAAAAATGGGTGTTCGGGTAGAATCCCATACAACTTTGTAATGAATAAAATCATTAGCCATGAAATTAATATTCATAAGTTGATACATTTAATTCCATGAAAATAAATAGACTCATGATATGATACATGTGAAGACCCTTCCTAGTGGGGACCACACCACGACTTCACAAGCCCACCTCCCATTGGCCAGGGTTGGTGACTAAAACAGATATGGCATGTCACTAAAATGAGAGTCATTTTCTATGTATCTATACACATTCAGATATCAGAAATCCCACAAATGCTAAAATATAAAAAAAATTATGAAACCAAATTCATTCATTTAATTAAACCCAACCAGTACAGTTCAACGAAATTTAAAGTGCGGAATGTAAAACGGCAAAAATACAATCCCACAAAAAGAAAGTGTCTGAAACTACAACGTACAACTTGTTGGAATTAAATTGGTACTGAGACTACTTATCATATTCATTGGAACACCTCAGACTATATGAAATTGGAGAAAGCCCGATTTTTTCTTGGTCTGTCCTCGACGCCGTCAATAGGCCTCTCGACTTCATAAGACGTGACTTATGCAGGAAAATACCATGTTGGAGTGAGTATAACAATACTCATTGGAAGACCCCGATAACCACAATGAAATATAAAAAGTGAAGGTACAATTATATCAACAGTGTATATTTCTATTGAACATATAACAAGAGAAACATATCTAGATATACTCGAAACTTGGACCCGCAGTATATAGGAAAGTCACAATGACTGTATACCCACGCCATCGATTTAGTTCATGGATTCCACAAAGAAATCATATTGGAGAAATAAATACATGATCCCTATATCTATGGTGAAATATTTCTAAGAATTACGTTCATTAGGAAGTGTCACGAGAGAGATAGATGTGTTGAAAGATATGAATAAACAATATATGCGCTCATTTCGGGAGAAATCACTTCTTAGTGGGAAAAATAATGATACATAGATGAGGATCACTACCAGCGCATTGGTGTATACTAAAATTCATCTAGATTTACCTTCTAAGTGGTGTATCTACATCCTGTGGGATTTTTCATCTCTATAACAGAATCTACCTAGTGCCAAGAATGGGCAGATGATCTCTCTTCGGGCCACTCCGATGGATTCTAACTCTATCAAGAACGACATATTGAAGGGATCATATTCATGTGGATAGAAATAGTGCCTAACCATTAGGGGAATGTGAAAAAGGGAACTAACCCAAAATAAAAAATTCCATGTAATGGTAGATAAATAAATTTAGAAGGCAGTACACGATGTATAGCAAGGTCCCATGTAGTGTCCCATGACGTCTAGTACAACTCGTGGGCAACGACCCGAGTCAGAAGTCATGTCCTGTAAAAAAGTACAGACACGATGATTATTTATAGTCACACACTGTGTGTGATTATCCAGGGTCGACTCCATGTATGTTGGCCATGTTCCCATACACTGCATTGACCTATGTATGCCAACCTGTGTAACTGTACACGGGGTAACCCACATAACTAGCCTAGTCAAGTTGTATGTTGGAGATCATACCATGCACTCTACCTCATTTCCTCGTGTTATCCAAGATACATGCTAAGTTCCAAATAAGCTCCCACACTTTGTGTGATAGTTTTCACATGTCGTGTCATCGCTTCCTGCATCGCGAAACCCTAGCCGTAGCAGAGCTGTCCCCACACACCGTTATCTTCGTAGAACATGTTATGTTCATCAAATTATTTTCATAAAACATTGTTCATTGTTCAGAACTTTGAGTTAATATCCGATTCTTGATTTGTCCATCTAATCTCCCTAAAACTCAAGATTTTGGGTCATTTCATAACTACAATGATGATTCTATTTGTTTCAGTTGTCTAATGGGCTCAAAAAACCCATTTCGATCATCTGTGCGATGAATGATCGAAGAAATATTTCATCTAATTCAGGTTGATTCACTGTCTTCCATCACCATCACTCCTCCACTTGGTAACCAAGATTTCATATATTCCATTTCAGATCTTTTTGTTGTGACAAGGATGCACAATGATCTGTTTTTCATTACCCCACAAAGAACGTGAAGAACTTAGGGTCACAGAGGGAGAATAAATCAAAATATAAAATGGAAGGAATGAACTCCAAATATCATTCATTATGGTGTTGATATTCTCTAGTTAGAAGCATAAAATGGATAATATCAAATATGAAACAAATCAAGCTGAGATAAATTCTGCAAAATGAACCCGAAAAAAGACCCCCCCCCCTTCATGAATGAATGATTCGGGTGCCAACATGTTTATCGGTTGATCTGTGTTAATTGTTTAATCTATGAATGGGGAAAAATTAAATCACAACAACTACCCCTACATCGATCATCGATGTGGAGGAAAATCAACCATCAATTCGGGTTTTATTTTGATTCATAGCAATCAACATGTCATTACCCATTAATGTTCCTTGATATATCTCTATGGATGGATCCTCTACAATGATCCAGAGCATCCATGTAATGTTTCCAAGGTTAGGACCCTATCCCTAGGCACTTGGTTATTGAAGACCAATTAACATGACACTATGTAGTGGAGGCATTTAAAATAAAATAATTTAATAATTTATTTTATTTCTTTTAAAATGTTTAAAAACTAACATCTATTACTGAACTGCACTAGTCGTTATTAGGAATCACCTAAGGTAAAGTCACTACTCTGAATGGAGGGGTTCCATCATATTTTGGATTCAGGCACTCATTTAAAAATTATTCCCCTTTTTCATTAAACCCGCTCATGAACACTATTTAAAAATTTAATTTATTAAAAATTTTATTCCGTGCACCTCAGGCTTCAGAATCCCACCCTGTTGAAAAGCTTGATATCAAAAAAATTCCATATAATATTTAAAAATTATACATGGAAAATCTATGAAATTATATTCTCCCACCCTTAGGGCTTTACATCCCCCAAAAAGAAAAACAAAGGATACTCAAAAAGATGTGGGCACAGGGCATGAATCTGAGCCTCCCTCTCCCACGTACTCTCCGAAAGATTCCCGTCCGGCTACTATACACGCACAAATGGAATCAATCGCTCAAGAAGGATTATCTCCTACTGATCCTCGATCTCAACTGGGTACTCTACAAAGGTCACTCCATCCTCTATGTCCACCTCACCCCTATCGATGAAGTGTGTTAGGTAATGCACATACCTCCTCTATTGAGACACATAAAAGACATCATATACCTGGTGAAACTATTGTGTTAGAGCAAGGGTTACACCACCTCTTCAACTCTACGTAGTACCTGAAATTTTCTAATGAACCTCATAGATAACATTCTGCCCTATCCAAATCTCTTAAACGTTAGCCGAGTTCAGACCTGAGAGAAGACATGATATCCCTATTTGAACTACATATGTCCCTTCTGTCTATTAGCATAAGGCTACTGCTATCTCAATGTACTCTTCACCCACTCCTGGATTATCCGCACCTTCTCGGTTGTAAATCGCACCAACTCTAAACCCATGAGTGTTGAATCTTCGAGGTCGGTCGAGAAATGTAGTGACGAAAAAAGTCTCAAATATGACACATCAAACATTTCTATACCGATGGTGGATTGGTAGATGTTGTGTCATGAAACTCCACTTATGGTAGGTGTTCCTCCCAAATAGGACGAAAATCCAAGATATAGTCATGCAATGTATCCTACAGAAACTGAATGATTCTCTCCATCAGACCATCATTCTAGGGACGAAATGCTATGCTCAAGCGCAGTTGATTCCCAAATGACTTCTTCAATCCATTCTATAACTGGTATGTGGAATGAGCTTCATGATCTGATACTATTTTCTAAGGGACTCTATGAAGTTGAACTATCTCCTGCAATTAGATGCCTCTCATGATCTCTACAGAACTCTTCTCCATAATAGCTAAGATGTGGGTTAATTTGGTGAGTCTGTCGATGCTCACACATATATAATAATATCCCTTAGAAATTCTTGTTAATAACATCATGAATTCAATTAATATTCCATCCCACGTTCATTTCGGCACTTCCAGGTGGTGAGAAAATCCCGATGGAACCTGGTGCTCTTCCTTCATCTTCCGGTACTTAAGGCATCGAGAAGAGAAATCTTCTACATCCTTATGCATATCGATTCACCAGAACTAACATTGGAGGTCCTAATAAATTTTAACCACTCCAGGATTTACCACAATGGGGAATTTATGAAACTCCATCATAAACTTCTCTCGAAATGCTGCTGGCACAACCGTTCATCCTTTGAAAAGAATGATGTTCTCCCCACATTGTTAAAATCCAACAAGATTTTAACCTATGGATAACTGAGCAGTTAAAATCTCACAGTTGATGTCCCCTAGTTTTCCCTCCCTAACTTGTTTTATAACTGGCGGGGTAACAACAATCAACTGTAGATAATCTTCATCCTCCCTGAAAATGAAAGATAAAGGTATCGAGTAATACTACTCTGACACCTCATTTAGAAGCTGTGAACTCGATCTCAAATAGATTTCATCAATTACTAAGTTCCCCTTACCATGATTATATAATATATCAATAGAATAATCATGAAGGATCTCAAGACTTCACCTATAACTCTAATTCATATCCTTTTGTGAGATAATTTACTTGAGGATTTTTGTGGTCTGAGCGGACAAAAAACTGTTCACCCATTAGGAAATGTCGTTGAATAGTCAATGTGAAGACTACCCCTACCAACTCATGATCAAGGGTCAAATTTTTCTTTTCATCCAACCTTAGGAGGAGAAAAACATAATCAATCACCACTTGTATCTACACCAAGACACTTCCAATCCCGATCACTCATGTGTAACAAGAAACTACTTACTCAACACCTTCTTCTGGAGATCTCAAGATCGGTAAACTCAAAAAACACTACCTCAACTACTAAAAATTCTATAGGAAATTATCTATACAAATTAAAGGATTACCATTCGGGTTCTTGGCTATTTGTGATGTTAATATCTAGTATAATTCAAGTATAAATATCTTGTAGTATACTTCCAACCCACGGAAGCTCCACACCTCTATCACACTTCGGGGTGGCTCCAATGCCAACACCATCACAATCATGTTTGGGTCCACTTCTACTCCATCTACTTAGATAACAAGCCTCAGAATTTTGAACTCATGTATCCCAAATTGGATCTTCAAGAACTTCCCATAAATCTATATATCTCATGGTATATCTATAACCATCATCAGGTGTCTCGTCTTCTCCCCCTCTGACACTGAGTACATAAGAATGTCAATGATGAAGACCACTATAATCTTGTCTAAGCATTGCTGAAATATCTAGTTCATAAGTCCCATGAACACTGTGGGGTGAATTGTTTTTTCTTAAATCCATCACCAAGAACTCGTAGGGATCATAGTGGAATTTTAAAGAAATATTTGATATATCCTCATATTTTACTCATAAATAGTGGTAACCCGATCAAAGGTCATCCTTTGAGAACCATAGTGCCCCTATCGGTTCATCTAAGTGGTCATATATCCTCGACATGGGACCCATGTTCTTTACCATATCTTGATTTAGGAGATGATAATCTATACAGAACAAAAATCCCCCATCTGCCTTCTTGGAAAACAAAATTGGGTCCACCCCAAGTGAACACTGAGACTTACAAAGACCTTCCTCTAGAAATCCTCCACTTGCACCGTTAGCTCATGATGGTATGTGGGAGCCATCTGATACACTTGGGATGATATCAGTGTCACCCTGGGGTGTAAGTCGATGCATATGATAATATAATGATAGAGAGGTAGTCCTAGAACATATTCTAAAAAGAAATCCTCTTACTACACCACTACCACTGGGAACTGGAAGCTCACAACATCTGTTGATCCAAGGTTATGGTTAGCCAAATCATGAGTGATTGGATGAACCCTCCAATTCATGAATCCATTAAATTTTTCATGGGTTTTATTTTCACTAACAACGGAAAACCATGTTCCATATCTGTGGACACACCACACTCTTCGCCTAAAGAATCCAATCTAGGCATGGTTCCATGATAACCAATCCACAACGATAATGAAATCACAAGGCCTCAACTCTACCACCAGGTGGATCTGACTGAAAGTCTCACCATCAAGGGTAAGATCTCACAGTTAGAAAAGATGCATGATCATCGAGTCTCCTCCCATGGGTGTCTCTATGTGTTAGGGTTGAGTCAATGGATCCACTGGAATCTAGAGGTTTTTTACAATACATGGGGAAAGGAAATATTGACCGAAACATGTGTATATATGTATAGTAGGTATGGTTGACAAGACACAGATCATATCACAGATCATCCCTAGAGTCACTGGGTCATACACCTCGACCATATGTAATGTCCTTTTACCCTGTCCCCAATTTCCTAGTGCCAACTGCGGACCATATTGGGGTTGTTGTGGATGTAGGTTAAAGTGTCTTCGACATCCTACTACTCCCCAGGCTCCTTTTCCAAATCCATTGCTTGGAGGGTCTACATGATCCTCTTTCTACCTCTACCTCAGAGTTCCATCCACGACTGCTAGGATTGCAGTTCAACGGGTTAGGAAATATTGAGTGCAATGTGACCTACCATCGCACAAGTAGCGTCACCTCTCCCTATGACGGTTGGATGCATCTTGAGAGTCATTGACTGAATTTCCCCAATATTTGGTCCTTCTATGATGTCTCCCAAACCCCAATCATAGTGCTTGACATCGAATACATACTGCTAAGGTCACTGCACTTGTCTGCCCATTGCTGATTTCCACTGGCTGTCTCTGCTCATCCATGCAGTTCATGACCACCAATCCTTATTGAATACCTCCTTAATCAGTTGAAATTCCTAGAGGTTAGACATTAACTTGGATGTCCCATCCTAGACCCCACTCGATTGTCTGAGATCTGAAATACTAATCCTTGAACATATCCATCATGCACCTAGTGAGATGGGTGAATCCTTATGGATATTGATCCATCATTAAAAATACCTAATATAGCTAAAAAATCTATGATATACACACTTCTGTTAGTTTAACTAGAGATAACACTTACCAAAATATTCTTTCGAATTATTTCCATGAAAGAGTCGACTAGTCGTAATTTCGTAAGGTCAAACAGCAACACTGTCCTGTGAACCCTAAATAAGTATCACTCCAAGGAACACTATCTGGTCCACTGGTGTCCTCACTAAAAGAAACAATTCATTCACCACCTCAAGCCATTCCTCAGCCGCTTGAGGGCCATCCTTGCCTCAGAACCAAATGGGTCTCTATCTTTAAAATTCATGGAGTATGCTCAGTCTATGATCCTCGTATGTGGGTACTTCTGATGACATGTTATACTCCATTGGGGGTGGTATAGCAGGTGTACCACATGGAGTTAACTTATAATTAAATGGTCCCCGAATTTAATCATTGTAACAAAGGGGGTCATCCGCATGGTCGAGCTACTGAATCCTAGCTTGTATACATCACAGAGGCATCCTATAAGGAAAAAATATGTAACACGATTAAAGAATGTATCTGGATAGATGAAATTAAAGGACATGAAAGACATAACCCATTCCTATATGGTTCATGTACCATTTTTTGGTTCACCAACCACTAGTTTTATTATGTACCGAGTTTAAAAGAAGGTTATCAAAGTCGTGGTGTATTGTTACGTCAGCCGCCTGCTCAAACACTGGAGTTCTTGGCCTGAACTCTGAACTCAAAACACATAACAGTATATCCCCAAACTAATCATATAGACACTTGGTCTTATGCTAGAATTGACCCGCTCTGATTTCACTCTGTCAGGGCCCATCCTAGTGGGGCCCATGTCACGACTCCCCAAGCCCACCTCTAATAGGTTCAGGGCTAGTGACTAGCACTGAGTACGCATATCACTAACAGGGGATACATTTCCTAAGTACATTTACACATTTACACATATCAAAGACCATAAATTACAATAAATAAAACCCACCAAGAAAACAATAAATGTATACAACTAATCACAACAAATATAGTGCAAGAGAATGTATAATGCAGAAAGTATACTGGAAAAAATATATTCCCACCAAAATAAACTACCTTAAAACTACAATTTCCAACCTATAAGAATGAAATAGGTATTGGGAATACTTATGATAGTCATATGAACACCTCATCCTTTAAGGAAGCTCACAAAGCTCTGTTCGGTCCTGGTCCACCAAGTACACTGTTGAAAGGCCACTCGTCTGGAAATGAGACGAAACTTGTAGGAAAATCCTACCTAGGTGTGAGTATAACAATAATTAGTAGAGGACCCAAAAAATCACAAATAAATACACAATTTAAAGGTACAAGAAGCTCTACATAGTATATGTATATATAACATATACCAATAGAAACATATCTAGATATACATGAAACTGAGACCCATAGTCAAGAGGTAAGTCACAATTATCACATACTAACACGAGGCATTCAGTTCGATGATTCCATGAATAAGTCATCCAGGAGAACTCAATCCATGAATTTCAGATCTATGATTATGTCTGTATGAGATGTAAGATCGAAGAAGTGTCACGAGAGAGATAAATTCACTTATATATTTGAGGAGAGAACAAATGCACTCATTTCGGGAAATTTCACTCTTGAGTGGGTAAAGATCATGATAGCCAGATAAGAATTACTATCATACCAATGGAGTATACCATGACACATAAGGATTCACCTACTATGTAGAGGATCGGTGTCCCGTCAGATTAGTCATGTTGATACTTTACTAAACCTATGACCAATAACTGGAAGAGTATCTCGCTCTGGGCCTCTCAGAGGGTTTCTGACTCTGTCCAGAAATTCCTTCTTAAGGGATCATAATCTTGTGGATTGAAATGATACATGGACTTCAAATGGATGACCAAAGGGAAATAACCCAAATTAATATTTTCCATAGAATGGTGTACAGGGAGATCAATCCATGTAAAATAGAGTAATTGGTGTGTAGTAAGGTCACATGTCGTGTCCCTTGACTTTGGGTACTGCTCATGTGTAATGACCTAAGATAAAATACATGTCATGTAAAAAATTGAATACATTGTGTGATGTTACAAAAACATGCCATGTATGATTATTAGGGGTCCAATCCTTGTACGCATGCCATGTGATCGTACACAGTTTCGACCCACATATGCCAACCCATGTACTGGTACATGGGGTAACCATCATAAACATCCTGGTATATCATTTTGGCGGAGTTAACGATGAGTACTCCACCCATGTTTGAGAATCATCAGTGTACATGTTGAGTCCCATTTCAGGACCCAGACACCGTGTAACAGGTTTCACACACCATTCATTGCTTTCGGCTTCACAAACCCCTGGTCACCGAATATCCATCCCCACATGCCATGTTCTTCAGAGAACATGTTGTGTTCATCAATTTTTTAATATAAACATTATTCTTCATCCAACACTTCGAGTGAAGATTCGATTCTAGATATAGCCATCTGATCCCCATGAAACTAAATATTCTGGGTTGTTTCATCACCACAAGGTTGATTTTGTTGCTTTCAAACATCTAATAGGCTCCAAAAATGTGTTTTGATCAACAGTGTGAAAAACATTCGAAGAATTTTTTCTTCAAATCCATGTGAATTCATCATATACCATCATCTCTGAACCTCTATTGGGTCATAAAAATATGTGATCTCCAATTTCAGATGTTCGCATTGTGAAATAGACATGCAACGATCCATTTCTCATAACCTCACGAAGAACGTGAAGAGTATGAGGTCAAAAGGGAGATGAAATGAAAATAGAAAAAAAGAGGAATGAACCCCAATAATCGTTAATCATAGTGTTGTTCCACTATAGTTATAAGGAAGAAATGGAACAAATCAATTATGAAACCAATAATACATAGATTAATTTTCTAAAATAAACCTGATAATAGACCCTCCCACAACAACTAACGATTCACGAGACAACTTGTTCGTTGGATGATATGTGTTCACTATTTAATCCAAGAATGGGTAAAAATTAAATAGAAACAACATCCCATACCTAATTCTTTGATGAATATGAAAATAAATTGTCATTTTGGATTCGATCTCACTGTGCAATGATCCACGAATCGTTGCCCATTTTCATTCGTCACGATCTCTCAAAGGATGGATCCAGTCCAATTCTCTAGAGAATCACTGAAATGTTTCGAGTGTTATAGGCCCAAATGTAGTTTCCTTAATTTTTAAAATTAATTTACATGTCACCAAATCATAGAAACCTTTAATAAAAAACAAATTATTAATTTATTTTATTTCCTTTAAAACATCCAAAAAACTATCCTCTGCTGCTGATCCACGTGTGTCATTGTTATTCCTCACCTAAGATAATTTTATAAAAAAATGTAATAGTGACCTCAAATTACTGATCCTGAAACTTTTTTTAAAGTTATTCCACTTTTTGAGGATAACTGTTTGCGCGCTATTTAAAAGTTTAATATATTTGAAACATTTATTCTGGGCACCTAGGGCCACAAAATCTCACGCATCCAAAAATGTTGTTCTAAAAATAATTCCATATAATATTAAAAATAATAAATGGGAAATTGAATACATAATAATACATTATATAGTATTATATATACATTATACATAAGTATTAGTGGTGAGTAAGGAATATCTCACGGAAATGAATGTGGGTTGAGAAAACCCATACCTTATATTTGAATGCATTCTGCAATTGATCTCAATTTCATGAATAATGAAATAAAATCCATTAATAATTTAATTTATAGCTTTATATAGATTTATTTTATTTATTTTTATTTTCTTATGTTCATTTATAACATTTTTGTAGGGTTATAATAGTATATTTTATTGCACAAGAGTATAAATTTCCTTTAATTTCAAAATCAATAAACTTTTATATGAGTATGGATGTTTGTGGAGAATATGTATAACTCACTATAATTTGACTAATGTTATATTAATGAACACAAAAAAATTTAAATGGTTATATGGTATGGGGACAGATCATATGATATGATATTTACTGATTATAATTTGAATTATTATACCGGTTATTGTTCATAAAAAACTTATTTGGTTTTATCAATTTGTATTATGTAAATATTTTAAATCTAGAACATAATAATGTTTTTAAAGAAGATTTTAGATTTCGTTTAAACCCTAAAAATGGTTTCCTTTTTTATATTGAAAGAGAAATTGAAGAACATAAATTCGTCATCCTTAAAGGTTGTAAATCTTCACCTCCCGGAGGATGATTTCAACTTTAAATGAAAATACAGATATAAAGGATTTGATTAAGAATATTTCACTATCCTGATATCAACATAGTATATACATGAAAATGGGGTAATCCTTCTACTTTGGATGGATGAGGTGAGGAGGGAATAATAAATGAAAAGAACTAAATGGAAAAGAAGAGGCGTTTATCTACTAAATATTATTCCATGATAACATCATTATGGGGATTGGGTTTTGACTTTTGTAAATAACAAGATCTCTTGGACATAAGAAGAGGATTTGTGAGATAATTTTGAAGAAATTTGACAAGATTCGTGTCTTAGAGGTACGAGGAGAATTGGTGGTGAGGGCTGGTAGTTATAGTTGGGGAGAGGGGTGATTTCTCATTATTTTGTTGATCATTTTATTATTATTCTCATGTTAAGAAATATTTCTGATTATTATTAATAAATATTGTAATATATTCATTTGTGTTAGAAGCAAGGGTCCATAAATAAGGCAATCATAACCTATGAATCAATGAATCAAGTATTTATTTGTTATCTCATATTATCACATTTTACTAATCACTAAAAAATTAATTATTTTATAAAAATACAAAAAATTCACCCTTCAAATATTCTAATTCATTGAAATAAAAAATCCATTTTATGAAAATAATTTTATAAATTTGTTTAATTTAATTATAAATTAAAATTATCATCTACTCAAAAATTCATATTTTAAATATATAATTGATTTTATAACAAATTCAAAAATTAACTAAGGCGTCATAATATTATCCAAAATTTTTAATACAAAACAATTTTAATTTATGAATACATTTTATATAAATAAAATTTCTTTTAAATCGTTTTATTAATTATAAAACTGTATTTAAACATTTATGACATAAAAAAATACCTACACATAGTTTAACAACTTGATAATATTCATTTGCTTTTACTATGATATAATAATATCATGAGTTCATTTATAAGATGTCTAAATTTTATTTATACATTCATGTATGAGGATACTATTCATTTGGTTGATTTACTATTCATAAGGGACATTTTAAAACTCATAAGGGTAGTGTTACTATTCCCAAGGGTCAAGTTCCTATTCACCAAAATAATTAATAGTATATTATCATACTCTAAATATCATACTGATTGAAATCGTGTATGTCGATTTTTTTCAAATTCAATACATAAATGAATGAAAAATTTCATTTAAAACTTGTCTTCCATTAGGAGGTGGTAAGACTGCATTTAGAGAAATGTAACCTGTTAATATGTAAAATTGAATTAATTATTGTTAAATAATTTTATATAATATAAATATTTTAAATACTATTCTTACCCATTAATTTAATTTCTAGGTTATAAATTTCATTTATGAAAATGAAATATCATTCTTTGTTATTGTTCACTTTTGTTTTTTGTTGTGTGAAACCTATTCTGTTAAAGAAACTGAATTTAAGAATTATCATAACATAATATCTTGGGGTGTAACATTCTCCCCTCCTTCAATAAATTTCATCCTCAAAATTTTAAATTGCACATCAGAAGGTAAAGGATGATAGATGAGAATTTCCCTTATGGGAAAACCAAATTGTAAATAAGGATAGTGAAATATCCTCTTAAAAAAAGGTTAAGGTATATGAGGTGGTCACCCCCGTATTATTATTTTGAGCTTGAGAGTATTAGTGGAAATATATATAATAGACCTGGAAGATAAATATAATCATAAAGTTCTAAGGTATAATTATATAGGAAATGGACATAAGAAAGTTCATAATAAGAAAACTATAAATTGTAGAAATGAAATTGTTCATTGATACCATAAAAAATAATCATAATAACAAAATACTTTTTCCAAGACTATTATCCTAGATTTTCGGAATTATTTCACTATATAATAGTTCAAATATACATTTATATTTTATAAACACAATATTATCCATTATTTGTGCCTCAAAATATCTATTCTTCATCTATAAGCACATGTTTTTTCATGTGGTGAAGTAATACATTCACCTATAAAACATCATACAATGATATACATAAACCATTTCAGAATTGGTTAGACATTCCAAAACATAAATATACAACACTTTATGATCATTCCCATGATAGTTAATACATTCCAATTTACATTATCCATATCAATCATATCTCTATTAAAAATCAATTTCTCATTACCAGAAACATTTTAAGGTTTAACATTCCCTTCACCATGTTTTTTCTAATGTTTAACATTTTACAGAACCATTTTTCTCAGTACCAATCAACATAAAACCTCATGTAATTAATTAAATAGTATTGATTTGAAATCCTTATATATTATCTAATTGTTATAACTATTCAATATCTATTAAAATACTCAAATTTTATAATTATTTAATCCAAAAATATGTACATTAATCATTTTTCCTTTTTCCTAGTGGTAGCATAATCTTAACCATGATACCTTATCTTCTTTTGCGGCATATTATTTTAGTGCATGGGACATTGATTTGTTTAGTTCCCCATCTCTATTCATATTAAGCATTAAAAATTGAAAAAATATATCATTTCCATATGATCATGACCGTGGTGGCATGTTTCTACACATTTGATGAAAACTCATTTTCCTCTTAGACATATAACTAGGTAATTCAATATGAAATTATCACAGGTGGGAAAATACTTCTTTCCCTTCATCCATTTATCTATCTTTTTCCTTGTTTTCTTTTTCTTAAATTTCATACTTTCAAAGCCATAATACATAGATAAATCATTCCCCATATTATTAGTAATAGAAAATATCTCCTCATATGATATGAATGTTTTATATATGCGTTCCCTATGAAATATTGTCTTAAACTCATCGAAGATAATATCATTCTTTCTATTTGGATTATGTTCATGGATTTGGTTCCCATTCATTCTTCTATTATCCTTTTATAAATTAAAATATACATTATATTAGATCATAACACTATGAAAAATAATATATAATCACCAAAATATTTAAATTATTAACATAAATATAATGATTTATGTGTAGGTAATCTCATAATCTTAAACATTGTTTGTTGAGGGATATATTTACTTTTAAATCCTTAATAATTGGTTGAAAAGTAAATGTGAATTATCTATAGCATATCCCCTGGGTGTGTCAAACCACATGCATAGCATGGCCTATTTTCATGTACCAGTTTACGTTGAATTAGTCTGAGGACACCTTTTCAGAGTATTTACACCTAGGTACATCTTGTCCAAAAGCACACCCACTTGTAGTATCCACACAATGATGTATTTCTTAGAATATCCAAAAAATAAATTCCACACTAAAATTCTAGGATATTCTTGTATTGTTAAACTCAATGTGTACCGTATGGATTTATTACCAAATATTTTTTTCCAAAATATATTTTCCATGGTTTCTACTAAACATCATTGGACACCAACATTAATGACCCCAACCCATGTACCTAAAGCTAGTGCCATACGTTACTACATTGGTATTATTACATGTAATAAATTCCCGATGGGCCAATTTTTTTTGGTAGTTTTGAAAAACATATTGTAGGAATGAATTTACTTTACAAAATGAAGGGAAAAAATATGTAAAATCCATTGATAACACCCATGATCTTATAGATTAATACTAAAATTCATTCTTAATATATCTCTCAGAATCTCAGGTAAAAAGACACATGTCAAAGGGGTGAGCTCTGATGCTCAGTCAGGGTAATAAAAATAGTCCAATCTATAACATAAATAATAATAAATGATGAAAAAATAAAAAAAATTCATTAGAACATTATCATGATCATAATATGAAAGGAATTAATGATGAATAAATAATTCTATATAAGTAATCACATGAATTATATCAATAGATATTCTTATAGTCAAATAATCACATGATTTATCAATTGATAATATCTTAAAGAGTGAATGAATATGACAGAAATCATAAACCTGTCATTATGGCCATGGAAAATAATTATGAAAATAAATGGGGAAGGCCTCAGCCAAAATCCATTTCAGTTTTATCTCATTAGACCAATCAAATCATTGATGGGCTATAATGATTCCTGCTTATCACATACTATTTCCAGTGCATTCCTAATATGATAAAAAATGATATCTTCATATCACAGAGTCAAATACTAATTTTTTGTATCATATATGATACTACTCCAAAAAAGTGTCGAAAAATTATCGAAGAAAATAATATTTAAACAATCCATAGTGTCCAATAAGACCTTGTAAAATTTATATATTAATATATTTTAACATTAAATGAATTATATAATATTATGAAAAGAGTATAAATAAAAATATTATACATAAATCAGTAGTATATACAAAGAATACAAAGAAGTAGTGGTAGCCAAGGAATATATATAATGGAAGGAAAAGTGAGATTAGATAAACACGTTTTTCTTTGTGAAGAAGAGTTCTTTTTTAATGTAATTTTTATTTGGAATAAAATAATATATTTAACATGTATATCATAGAAAAGAAAAGTTAAGGAAAATGAATTTATATTTTATTCATAAATGATGATCTGATAAATTAATATCATATAACTTGAGTTTTTTTGAAATATTTGAAATAAAATATATTAATGATGTTTTGAGGAAAATATTAAATACATTTTAAACTGTAAAGGAATTTTGGTTTCCAAAAATCCATAAATGAACCAAGTTAACTTTTTGAGAAAAAATTAAATATTTTTGAAAAATAAAACTGGATTAAAATATATTTTGGAGTGGACTTGAAAATGAGCATGAAATCAAGATGTTCTCCTGAACTAGGATTGATTATCAGGAAGAATTGAGAATGGAACATTTAAAAAACATATATATCCCCATAAAAGGAGTATGATATGATATGGATTTATGATTTCAGAACATATTCAGAGAATTAAAATGAAATATACAAAAATAAATCATTATATTTGCGTAAATATGGAGAAAGTGTAACCTAAAGGGAAAAAATGGGGGTTCGGGTTTAATCCCTTACCACATTGTAATCATGAAAATCTTATACACCAAAATTTATAATCATAAAATGATACAATTAATAAAACAAAGATAAATGGATAAATGATATGATACATCAAATGGAATTATATATACACCTCACACAAGAATTATTGGCGAGTATGGCATATCTCATAGAAATGAATGTAAGTAAGGAAAAACCATACCTTATGCACGAATGTGTTCTTCACATGAATTTAACATACAAGATAATAAAATTAGATCGATAAATTAATTAATTAAAAACCATATATCAATGTATTGTATTTATTATAAATTTATTAGGTTCGTTTATAATCTTTTTGAGGAGTTGTAAAATATAATTTTATTGCTTAGGAGCATTCGTTTACACAGTTGTTATGATTGGTATACTAGTAATTGAATACAGATGTTCATGTGGAATTAGATTACCTATAAATAATTGAACATAAATAAGGTTAATGAAAATATATAACTATACATTTTTATATATACCATTTTTTATATGGTTTGATGCTGGATATTTAGATAAGACATTTAGTGATAATAATTTTTATTATTATATCGGTTATTGATAATAAAAAACTCATTTTTATTTATAATTTAGTATAATGTATAATGTTCCAAAAGAAATATGAAAGATATTAATAAAAATATTATCATCTGGTTTAACTGTAAAATTTTTGTCATTACCATCCATTAATTAGAAATTCAAGAGCACAAATCAACCGTCCAAGAAGGATGTAAATTGGTACCTCACAAATGATGATTTAATTCTTAAAATAAAAGGGGGAGATAATGGAATTTGCGTAAGAATATTCCATTAACATGATATCATTCTAGTAAATATATTACAATGGAGTTATTATTCTCTATTTTAAATAATATTTGAGGATAAAATAATAAAAACAACAACTAAAATAAAAAGGGAGATGAATTTGCATCATGAATACTCTTCCTTGAGAAATTACATTAATGGATTTGTTCTTTTTTTATTACCAAGAGCTCCCAAAAGTGGGGGATATGGTTGGGGAGATTATTTGGAATAAATTAGATATTCTTCAAGGCTTATTGTTTTGAGAAGAAGTGGTGGTGAGGGGTGTATTTATACTATGGTAGTGGGGTGATTTATCATTATTTTATTCATTAAATTATAATTTTGATCAAGTCAATAAATTGTGTTGGTTCATGTGAGTAAATAAAGAAATATGTGTATTTGAGTTCAAACCAAGGGTGATTACATCATCCAAACATAACATATGACTCTATAATTCATATTTTTATCATTTATCATAAATTATAATATTTTACTTCTAACCAAAAATTCAATTATTTTATAAAAATACTAAAAATTCCCCTAAATAATTTTTGATGTGTAGAATTTAAAAATGAACTCCATTTGACTAAAACATTTTTATAAATATGATGAATTTAATATTAAATTAAAACCATCTTTTAATCAAAAAATACAGATCTTAAATATGTAATTAATTTTATAAAATTGTCAAAAATTAACTAAGGTCTCATAAAAATATCCAAATATCATAAAAAAAGTCGATTTATTGATACATTTTATACAAAATTAATTTTATTTTAAACCATTTTATTAATTTAAAAAAATTAATTACATAATTATGACATACAATATACCAACACTTAATTTAATATTTTTGAAAATATTTATTTACTTATTCTATGATATAATTATACCATACCATCATTTAGAAGAAGGCTAAATTTTATTTATACAATCATGGATGAATATAGTATTCATTTGGCTGGTATATTATTCATAAGTGTCATATTAATGTTAATAGGGGTAACATTACTATTCAGAAAGTACAAGTTACTATTTACCAAAAAATTATGTTGATCCAATCAGACAATAAATATCTTACTCATCACAACCATGGATGTCCTTTTTTGATTCAATTAACAAAATGAGATAAATTATGTTTCAAACATTTTTTTCATTATAAGGTGGTCAAAACTATTTTAAAAAAAATATGACATCATAATATGTAAAATTTAATTAATTTTTTTTTTCAAAAAAACTGATATAATGTATAAAATTAATAATTCTATTTAATCCAAAAATTTATTTCTAGGTTACAATGTTCATTTTAAAATAATTATATTTAATACTTTATCATGGTTCATTTATGATTGGTGTTGTGTGAAACCTATATTGTCCAAATATTAATTTTAAGTGGGGTCATAACATAAAATCATGGGCTGTTATACATTAAGTAATTTATGCCTCAAAACATAACAGATTATAAAACATGTATACTAAATAAAGGGATAGTGTGATATTGTGATATATTCATTTGGTGGCATAGATAACATCAACCGATTGGTAATTTCCACTATCACGAATTTCTCTTGTTAGTGATTCATTTAAAACTCTACTTAATGATGATTATATTGGGAATGATCAAGAGTGAATCCAAGTGATTCTAACTCCATCCCAAGCTCTGTTGAATGGGCTTCATATGGAATTAACCAACTAGGAGAGGCTATTATTTCCCCTTTCTACATTAATTATACTTTTTATTTTGACTTATGAACAAAAATTATGACTTTAACATTATTGTATTTTTTTTCCAATAGTCATATTAACCAACAAGCATAATTCACAAATGATCATAATTGACCAACAGATATATAATGGTAAAAATAAAATGGTCACATATCAAATTATATGCACTTAATTATTTAATATATATTGTTTTGTTGAGTACAAAATAATATGACACATATTTTTAGGAAACAATTAACATTCCCAAAGACTGAGTTTTTATATTGAACATTGAATTTTTCCAAATTATCCCTATAATTTATCATGGATGACTTAATTATCAAACCCATATACCATTTTTCAAACAGTGTTTACATTGAACGTTTTTTGATTATTTATAGAAATATTCATAAAACGATGTCTTCTACTCCATACAAGTATTTTAAAATCCACATTGTCATGTAAATTATTCGATATATAAGGATTTTTTTGGATATTTGTGACATGGGTGGGTCCTGGTTATAGATAGACCCTCCATGCATTGGTGGTCTCTTGGGATGAGTCAATTAAATAGAATCCTTAGATGGGGTTTTACCCAATAAGTTAAAATGTCTTGTGAAAGGTCTTGACGGTAATGGTTCCAAGTACCTAGGAAAAATGGAATCCAATAATTATTAATTCTCCTCTTTTATATTTAGTTAAAATTTATATTCGATATCATACATCAACATATCTATGGATATATTTCATTTTCACTTCATTGATTAATTGGAATGCATTTCTTTTTCTTTCCCTTCCATGTCGATATTTCCTTTTCTAGTTATTTGTCTTCCATGTGTTTCCAATTCTTACCATTCTATATTATTTTTGTGATTTCTTCAAATTTTACTGATTAAATGGTATGTGTGTTCAATTATTCACTATTTCATACTTATTATTCTCATTGATTCATTATCTATTTTACTTTACTTTACCCTTACTAAGTGTTTGAGCTCACCCATATTATGTTTCCCTTCCCTGGGATTCCAAGAAGTTTACTAAAAAATATATCTATAGAAACTCTAGATGGAATGAAGTTCTTATCATTGATAAAATAAAATTATGTCAAAATTAGTGTCTTCTATTTTAATGTAAGACTCATGAATGTATCCATTTAAAATGTCTTCTTAACTATTTGGTCCATTGGGATGTGATTTAGTTTTATCTTATTCTAATATATTTCTAGTATGACATCATATCTAGGCTCACTGGTGTTGGGTCCCTATATATGGTATCAGCGAATTTATTTTAGCATCCTTTTGAACTGGATTTAAGAAAACAGGGCTTATAGAACATAAATATAAGGTATGATTTTGGGAAATGAATTGAATAACAACCATAAATTTTTTTAAGGTAGATATTACATGGGTATTATTATTAATACATAAATTTATGGAAACATCAAGTGTGCATGGTTATAGAATAAAATTACATAGGAGTAACAACTCTGATAAGGTGCATCAGGTCTGACTCGGTGTAATGTTTTACACAACAATGGGTTGTTCTATTTACCTAGTTTACACTCCTAGGTGATATTATTAGAATAAATCATATTTTATTTATAAACTATTAAGAATTATTAGACTTTATTATTATAATGAAATACTTAGGTTAAACCATAAATTAAGGAAGGACCAATGTTGAAATTAAAGGGATAAAGAATGTATGTTTTAGGTTTGTATTGAAAACTATAGTTAAAAGGATATTTAGTGATTAAATTTTTTTGAATGATTTCCATATTATTTAATTTATAAATTATATTAATATAGTTTTAGAAAATGAGAAATGAATTTCATGGGAAAACTAATAAAGTACAAAAAGTTAGTATGACTTGAACCCATTACTGAAGGACGATATGGGGTTCATGCCAACCAATGTCCAACGCTAAGTCCTAGTAAAAATGTCATTATTTTTAGTCAATCCATTTTGTGAATGAATGTTAATAATGAACCAATAGTGATACATTTTAGTTTATAGATAAATTTTTTAACCATTTATGGGCCATAAAATTCATTAGAGTGTATTTTAGTGCTTCAGGAATCAAAGTTAATTTGTGGTTGTCCATTTATTAAAGTAATGTATGAACTAGAAATTTATAGAATCACAACCAAAGGATTAAATTATGTCAATATAAATATATTAATTCATTATATTTCCTTATATTATTAGGTATTAATGTAATTTTTCAACATAAGGAGAAGGATCAAATAAAAATCCAAATACATTAATTTTTTTGAACTGATTATCTTAAAAATAAACATGTATTTACGGATTTGAGAGCATAAACATTTAATTTATAATTTATATTTTTATTGATCGATGGGCCCATGGGGAATGGGTGAGTTGGTAAAAGTTGGTGGTGTCTTGACCCCAAGGTTCCGAGTTTGAGTCCTCACATGGAAACTTGCATTATATGCTAACAAACCTCTCGTGGTCCCCTCTACCCCATTGGGAACTGGCCTACGCCCAAGGGTTGGACACCTTGGGCCTCGTTGGGGACGTGCAGTGTGCAGGTGGGGAGACCAACCTAATACCTCATTACCCAATAACATGTTTGCCCGTGGGGCACGGGTGAGCTGGTTAAAGGTGGTGTCGTCCTGACCCCAAGGTTTTGGGTTCGAGTCCTTCCAAGGCAACACACAATATATATTAACAAACCTCTCGTGGGCCCCTCCACCCCATTGGGAACTGGCCTAAGCCCAATTGGTGGCCACATTGGGCCTCGCTGGGGATGTGCGGCACGTAGGTGGGGAGGCCACCCCAATACCTCATTACCCAGCAACACGTATTCCCGCGGGGTACAGGGAAGTTGGCTAAAGGTGGAGGCGTCCTGACCCCGAGGTTCTGGGTTCGACTGCTTGCCAGGAAACACATACAATATGCTAACAAACCTATCATGGTCCTCTATACCCTATTGGGAACTGGCCTAAGCCCAATGGATATACACCTTGGGTCTCACTGGGGATGCGTGGTGCACAGATAGGGAGGCCACCCCAATACCTCACTACCAAACAACATGTTTTCCCGTGGGGCATGGGTTAGTTGGTTAAAGGCAGTGATGTCCTTACCCTGAGGTTTCGGGTTTGAGTCCTCACAAGGAAACATGAACTATATGCTAACAAACCTCCCGTGGGCCGCTCTACCCCATTGGAAACATGCCTAAGCCCAATGGTTTTCCACCTTGGGCCTCGTTGGGGACGTGCGACACGCATGTGGGGAGGCCACCCCAATACCTTGTTACCCAACGACATGTTTTTATGCAGGGAACATGTGAGTCAGTTAAATGTGTTGGCATCCTAACCCCGTGGTTCCGGGTTCAAGTCCTTTCAAGGAAACATACACTATATGATAACAAACCTCTCTTGGGGCCCTCTAACCCATTGGGAACTGGCCTAAGCCCAATGGTTGGACACCTTGGGCCTCTCTAAGGATGTGCGTCGCATAGGTGGGGATGCCACCCCAATACCTCGTTACCCAATAACACGTTTTTCCACAGGGCACGGGTGAGTTGGTTAATGGCGGTGGTGTCCTAACCCCAAGGTTCCGGGTTTGAGTCCTCACAAGGAAACACGTACTATATTCTAACAAACCTCTCGTGGGCCCCTCTACCCCATTGGGAACTGGCCTAAGCCGAATGGTTGTCCACCTTTTGCCTCGCTGAGGACATGCGATGCATAGGTGGGGAGGCCACCCCAATACCTTGTTACCCAAAAACACGTTTTAATCCCACTGGCACAGGTGAGTGGGTTTAAGGCAGTGGCATCCTAACCCCGAGGTTCTGGGTTTCAGTCCTTGCAAGGCAACATGAACTATATGCTAACAAACCTCTCATGGCCCCCTCTACCAAATTGGGGAAAGGCCTAAGACCAATGGTAGGAAACCTTGGGCCTCGATGGGGCCGTGCAACGTACAGGTGGGGGGGACACCCATATACCTCATTACCCAACAACATGTATCGCCCGTGGGGCATGGGTGAATTTGTTAAAGGTGGTGGTGTCCTGACCCCAAGGTTTTGGGTTCGAGTCCTCGCAAGGAAACACGGACTATATGCTAACAAACCTCTCGTGGGCCCCTCTACCATGTTGGGAACTGGCCTAATCCCAATGGTTGGCCACCTTGGGCCTTACTGGGGACGTGCAATGTGCAGGTGGGGAGGCCACCACAATACCTCATTACCCAACAACATGTTTTACGGCGGAATCATAACTATTTCTTGTAGGAAACCCTCTGATCGAATGGCGATGGATATGATACCCTAGTGGATTATGGAGGGGGATTCCCACCCCCTTCCTGGGGGTGGGAAGGGGGAGGATGGCTTGATTTTATGGCCTCCGAAGTCACGAAATCCCTTTGTACCCCTCTCCATCCCCAACTATCTATCGGAGATCTCGGTGATAGCGATAAGTCCGAAGGTGCCTGATCATCACCTTCTTCATCCTCAGCTCCCGATATTGTTGTTAGAGTTCTCTGAAGAGACGTGCCTTTTGGACATGACTCTGGTGGCTCGATTCAATTCTCGATGATAGTCAGTTGATGATTTTGATCGGTTTGTATTTTGGAAAATGGGACCTTTAAGATCGCACAGTCGTCGGCCTTATGGATAGTCATCATTTGATGACTTGGTTCACCTCATAGGAAGACCTGATTCATGTGTGGTATAGTTCCCCCAGGCCATGGAACAGTTGCATGTTTATGCTCCTCCAGTGGATGTTCAATCTCTGTATGATTAACGACCTAGCCTCCCTTCTGCTTTTTGTACGTTTTCCACATCTTCCATTAACTTTCTGAAATCCAGCGATCATATGAAGGCTTGGGAACCAGGTAGGTCACTTTATGTGTTCGGATACTCACACAACCACAGTAATTCACCCAATCAACCCTATATTGGGCATTGAGGTGGATATCTCGAGACATCTAGTGGAATGGGTCTGGATTTTGGTGGGTGAGGAATTTTGATGGAAGAAGGATGTAGTTTATGAGACACGGATTGACTATTGCTCAACCTCCAATAGACTGGGGAACTCAAAAGGTAGGTTTCATTATGGAGTTATGATCAGGATGTTAGTAGGTCCAAAGAAGAGGCCAAGGAAAACCGTTGATAGGGAGAGGATGCCTGTGGATTAGCATGGTAATGCACCTGACCTGGGTCCCCGGGTAACATTGGCTTTGAAAAATTCAGTAGAGGTTCCAGTGAATCCATTGGTATCTGTAGTGTTAAATAGACTTAAGTATGATATGAACTGGGGGGGTGGTTTTAAGGGAGCTGATTTCTATAGTACTGATGATATGAGTATGGAATCAACCAGAACTGTGGGTGCAGGGGAGAGGCAGTAGGGGCCAGGGGTAGATGAACATGATCTTATTGATATCAGTTGGAAGGAGGGTGGATTTCTTGAGGGGTATGTTGTTGTGGCTTGTTTCAAGAAGGGGTGAAACAGTGGTGATGTGAGTGAAGGTAATAATGGGTCTGATATGGATGCCGAGGATAGAAGGCTTCCAGTTGTAGTTGTGAATAGCGAGGTTAGTATACCTTTGGGGGACCCAGAAGTCTGTGGAAGTGCTAATGAGGATGACCGTGGGCTGATCATGGTGTCCATGGGGAACCGATTTCAAGGGCTGGAGAATGAGGGTGTTTAAGACAGCACGCAGACCAAACCTCAGAAAGAGGATTCAATGTATGTAGTAATGAGAAATGTGTTTTTTCCAGGTCAATAGGTGGTGGATCACCCCCATTTCCTTGCTATGGTTGACATGAGCTGCCAGATTCAGAAAGACCAGATGGTGAATTACCAACATATGAATGTCCCTATAAAATGGGGGGATATTTATGACATTGATAAGGAAAATAAGGGTGGCATGGTCAGTCCATCATATAATGATGTTGTTTAGTGATGAAAGAAGATGTTGTTTGGGAATCCGGAGGATGTGATTGTTCCGAAGTGAAGAAGTTCGAGGAAATATTATTCCTATCTGCCGAAACCAATACCCAATACATCCTCTATCCAAAAAGTAGGTGGGGAAGTCCCTGGGAAAATCAATAAAAAATTTATTTCATTAGAGCGATTGAAACTTAGAAGGAAGTATGTCAAAGTTCTGAAGCATTACGAAAGATCAGAGTGGGAATCGGTGACTACGAAGGAATCTTTTTACCATGGGTATGGTGTTGGGTTTGGTTTTGATGATCCGTAGTTGTTTTGTGTGGTATATGGTGCATGTCTTTGAATTTTTCTTTTATTAATAAATTGTCAAAGGTTTTTTCCTCTGGCTATTGTTTTCTGGTATCTCTACATTCCCCTAAAAATATCCAACTTAAAGACCAAGATATATGTTATTCTATGTGCCCCGGAACATCCCATTATCTAATTTGAAGAGTTTTTTATAATGATATTATCTCATATTGTGGGATTTAAAACCTAGGAAATATAATCAATATGTTACCATGGTCTAGTTTAAATTGTGAGAACACAGTTTAATTAAGGCGGGGTGAATGTAATTCCCCAAATATCTGAAGTTGGAGCATTTCATTCGATAACAAGTATGACCAGCAACATCAAGTATGTAATGTAATATAATATCTCAATAATTTATAATATATTTAATATTTTATATAAATTATATATATTTTATATCTTTCATGTCATCCAACACTTAGTTAGCATGCTTCATAAGAATAAATGAGTTTCTTCAATGCCTTGCATTACATATAAGACTGAGTTTTACTAAATAATAATATATTATCTAAATATTATTATAAGACATAACCTTGGAATTAAATTTTAGGTTAGGAATAGTATTAAATAAATTATGAAAATATGTTTGTTTAACAAAATATGAAATTATTTAATTTTATACTAAGTAATTATAAATTAATACAATAACCAATTGAATATAATGGGCATGTTTTTATAGAAAACTATTTTTATGATCGTAAATCGATTTTATCATTGCATATTAAAATAATTAATATTAGTTAATGATATCAATGTAATATATATTTAATATTAGATAAATTATGTTTTATATTCATCAAATATATTTTGTTAGTATAGGATAATAACTAAACTAATATTTAACATAAAAACCCTATATTTTATGTTACTTTAAAACCTTTTAATGAAGAAGCTATTTTAAATCCAAATTTTTGGATCTTTTATAAATATTATATGTAAAAATAATCTTCATCCTTCTACATTAAATATAATAAATATGTTATGGTCAATTTTGTGTATTTTTATGTGAAGTTTTAATTTTTTAATGTATAATGAAAAATAGTAAATTTCAATTCTAAAATACATTTTCTAAAAAATTATTTATAAGGATAAATTACATTTGAAACTAGTTTTAAAATTTAATTAGATAAATATTTTATAAATTAAATAAATTAAGGTCATTCTAATCAATTTCACATTGAAATTGAACATGGAAACTTATCAAACATTTGGACATTTGTACTTTAAAACCCTACATTGTCGTCCAGTTTTTGCGACTAAATTTAAATTAATTTTTTCCGCTAATATGATGTGAATTTCGAAAAAATAATTAAATATTTTTAATAATAATAAATTATATTTTATAATACGTTCATTTTAATGTTTGACAAAAAAATTTAGTGAATGTGATTAAAATTATTGACAACGATTAAGAGAAAAAATTGGCATAATAAGGGACTAAACCTTAAACCAAATGGCCAAAATGGCCTAGAAACGTGTCTGAAATCCATTTTATGTCAATATATGGAATCTAACCTACATTTTATATAATTAGACATATTATTGGAGCCACCTCATTAGGTAAAACACATTTTTAATTCTTTTTTCCTAAATTGACAAAACGACCACTCCTCCTTCACTGTAATAAGTCTATCAGGCCTACCATTTCCTCACAAGTATCAATACCATTTTTATAGACCAGGATCTACCCAAATATATCCTTAAAAATCCTTAATTTATCATGCATTACTCCATTTGTGATGAAAAAATTCCAAGAAATAACATTGGTGCAAACCAAAAGGTTATACCCGAATAAGTGGTAACCACCTCCCACAATATTTTTAGATTTATTTCAATTATCCAAAACATAAAATATCCTTATTTCAGTATTATATATAAACACATATATCCTAAATATTCTTATTTTTTTTATGTTAATTTACTGACCTACACATACACACATATCCATCTAATGGGTAACGAACATACAATTTTTGTGTATGGTGAACTGCTGCCTCACGAAACGATGTTTTTCTTTTTTCCTTTACCTATACTTATGGATGGGAATTATGATGGAAAATATGTGGATAATTTTTATATATTAAAATTATAATTTCATTAAAATTCTGTCATTCATTTATAAAAAACTATTGTGAACACTATTTTTTTTGTAAATATGATAACATAATTTCTGGAAGTCTGATCCACTACCCCCTCAAAGCGATGTTACTCATTCATACTATACATGGAATGTACAATGGATTATTTCAATAAATATATATAACAAATATGACATATTTATGATACTATATTTATAATATACAAATATATCATTTACATTTAATCCTTTTTATATGAAAAAAATGAAAAAGGCGTTCATGAGAACGTAAGAGATACCTTCTCCCTAAATGGTGCATTTCATTTCCAGTTTAAAAATATTACATATTATAATAAACACATATAAACTAGATACATTTGATATTTAAATCATGCCTTAATTTTTTCAAATGATTAAACAATTATTGGAACAAAAAATAACATGTCAAAAAATAGTTGAAAAACTATACAATTGATACACGAAATATTGAAAATAAAGAATGATAATTTACAAACGAGTAAAAAGATATATTTATGAGATCATATAACATATTATAAATATTAATATGTTTCTATTATATGTTTTTAAATTATAAAAACCTTTTTACATGAATTTAAATTTCTTCCACCTGAAAATGAATCAAAAGGTAAGGGATTTGTCTTAATTTAAAATCTATTAAGCCTTATTTGTTCTTCATCACCTTATATATTTATATGGTGTTTGTAAAACCGTTTGAATAGTTATATTATGAATATATCAATTCTCAAGATCTTATAGGTTTCATTTAATTCCAATCCTTCTTAGTGATTATCTTTCAAATGTTTCATTGTGGTATGTGAAACATTGTATTTTTAAATATTATTTCCCTCAAGAATGATCTTAATTATTATATTTTAAATATATCTTCATTTTTGATTGATAACATTATCTAGAAATAATAAAAATATTTTTTTCAACTAATTTATTATATATGGTTTACATACTTCATATTTTACTTTTAATATCCAGATTCATTCATTCTTCATTTTAATTATAATTTCAATTTAAATATTATTTGTAAGAGTATTTGAGTTAAAAGTTATCATGAGGAAAACAATTTCATAATCTGATTCCTTTTCATAGGGTTATATTATTTCCTAATTATCACTAAAATTCAAATATTATGTGGGTAATACCTTTTAATGACCTATTTTTTATTTCCTATTATTTGATTAGGATTCACATTTGTCACAAATAATCTATTCATTATGTGAGTTTTACATTAATATTATGGTCTTTTCAATGGTTTACCTAACAATATAATTTAGTTTAGGATTATTTATAATTTAATTTTATTTAGAGGAAATTATTTGATCATTTTTTATTAAACCCTTTAATTTTATTCTCTTTTGGTTATTCAAGACCCTTTTCAATAAATAGTAAAATATTTCAATTCTTGGGTACTCGCTATTTTTTATAAAATGTTATTAAGAATACTAAAAGATATTTCTCTCTTTGGTCAGAGAACCTGTTAGTATCTAATAACCTATTATATAAAATTTTTTCAATTTTTTTATAACCATTCAATATTTTTTATTAAATAGTTTTCTACTATTTTTTCATTTACCAATGTTTTCTACGAAATATTTTCTTCGCTTTTCAAACAAGGAATATTACAAACCTATTTAGTGTGAATTTTTTTTATTTTTATCTTATATGGTATGTAATGATTTAACTTTTTCATCTCCTTGAAGCATTATTTGAATGTTTAAAAGGTCAATTTTTAAATAAAATATTTTCAAAATTAATTTTATATGATCTTTTATTCAAAAAAAATTTCAAAACAAGAATATATTTTTCATCATGAATGTTTTTAATATATATTTTTAATATTATTTCTACTCATAAAAAATATAAACACTTGATTATTACTCCACATGGGTTGTGTTTTATTAATACCATCGTTATTATTCCTCTAGATGCATTATTTTTGATTTGTCCAAGTATAGTATTCAAATTCACTTGATTTCTTTGATAGTCCCCATGAAATATTGTGTTTGTGATGGTCAGTAAACATTGAATTTACCTTTATTATCAATATCATTTATCTTGAATATGATCATTTAAAAAACTATATACCATATGTAATATAGTGTTCACTTTGAATTTTATATGATTATTTGGGGAAATACTGATAAATGTATAACTAACACTCCAAACTGATATTTGATATGGATAATTGTTAAATCAATTAGTCAATATATGTGGAATGTTTTGGACATGTATTACATGGGTGGGACCTATTTATAAGTATCTCTTTGATGCATCAACAGTCTCATGGTACGAGTTAGATAGACAGTCACTTTAGATGGGCCTTTACCAAATATGATAATTTTTTGGGAATTATCTTTGCGGTAATGGTTCCATATAGATATGAAACATGCCATATAAAAAAAATAAGAATTCCCATTATTTTGATATAAATATTAATTATCCATGTGATCTCGCATTGATATATCTTTGGAAACATTCCATTTTTAGTTCATTCATTAAATGGTTAGTGTTTAAGTTTAATAACTTTCCATACAAATTTTCCATATCAAGTCATTTAAATGGAAGGTTTTATTAGTTATTAGATTTCAATATTTTTTATTCAATTCCTTTTCTATTTTATGGTTATATGGTATGTGTGTTTGGTTATTTACCACTCCATAACCACTATTTTCAATGATTCATTATGGATTACAATGTACATTACCATTACAAATAATATGATCTAAACCTTTTAATGTTTCACTTTCCATGGACTCCAAGAAGAGTAATAAAAAATTTATGTAATGATATGCCACCTGGAATAATGTTAGTATCCCCAAAATAATAAAATTATTTTGTAATTACTGTATTCAATTTTAAATGGAAAAACATGTATGCTGCTAGTTTAATATGACTACTAAACTACTCCATTTGTTGGGACACAATATACTTGTATCATATGCCAATGTAATGGTAGTGTGACATCAACTCTTGGCTCCCTAGGGTTGGTTTACTACACTTGTTCTTCACAGTCAGCAGGATCATGTACTTGTACTCTACACACAACCTCATGCTCCCCTCCACCTTCTTGAGGAACAAAATTGGGCTTGCCCAAGGTGAAACCGTGGGTCTAACGAAGTCCTTCTTATATCCCCCAATATAACCCTTTACATGCAAAGCTCTCTATAATTATTCTAATATAATGGCACAAATATTAGTGTCATCATAAGTGGAAGATCAATGAAAAAGTCTATATCTTGGGGGGCGGTTATCCTTGAACGTTTTTAGGGAAGATGTCATCATACTTCTCCACCATATCATGAAACGGAGAACACATAACATCAACTGAACCAAGGGTCATTATAGATAAATAATTTTTAATTACTTTCACCCGCCTATCAATGAGTCAATCCTACATTGCATGGGTTCCATTTTCTCCTAAAAAAGAGTAGCCAGTTCCATCTACATAGACACACCACGTCTTTTGTCTGAAATATTCAATTTGAGAATGAACAATAGATAACAATTCCATACCTAGAATGAAATTGTAAACCCACATCAATGCTAAAAAGAGACCCAAATAAAAACTCTCAACTCTAAGAGTTCGGTAACTATATCATCAATAGTTTGTGATCACTAAGGAATCTATAGTAGGTGTACCAAAGAGTAGGGGTTAATCCAGGGGATCAACTGGAAAATCTATGTCTTGAAACAGATATGTGTAATGAAATTAATTATTACTAAATGTGTCTACTTTTGTTGTAGATAAGATATAAAATACATAAATCATTAAATGAATAATTATTTTATCCACTTGTTCATAATCCTCAACTGCCTGTTTCTTTACCATTCATTGTCAACCATCTCCTAGATCCTAGTGTGAAATACCTGTGTATTGTTGTGTTATCCAGTCAAAGCATCTACCACCACCAAATCATCTCCCAGCACCTCTACCACATCTTCCACCATACATACCATTTTTCTCCAACAACTACCTCTACCATAGAGGACTATAAAAACTATTTCATTATCAGTTGTACGACATGTTAGACAATCATTGGAATTATTTCTTCTTACATTACATGAGTATCACCACTGGTCCCAAGGAAGAGTAGACCAATATTCAAATCCCAGAATCGTAGACCCTTTTTCATGGGACATTCTCATAAAATTTATCACATGTACATGCCCTTGATACTTTCATCATATTCCTACTAATAGTCTCACATCTCTTAAATTCACAATAATAGAAACTAATGATTATGTTTACTCATCCAAGAAAATATAAAACAAAAAAAATGTTTCCATAGAACAAAATCATAGGTAATAATGCATAGAAGTATGAAATTCTTTCATATGGATCTACATATCCCTTAGTTAAAGGTTAGAGCCCTAAAGAACTGGTCACGAACCATATCTATCAAATACAGGTAGAGGCTGGTAAACCATGATGAATACTTATCCATATTCATGCTTCCATACTAGAGTTATAGTAGCTCCTATATATATCAATACCTCAGTGTAGCTGGAGATAACTCCTTTATGAAAAAACATTCTTACTCTTACTATGCTATATTCCCCCAATATAAGAAAGGCCCACTAACCCCTACCGTCATCCTGTTGATCCATTGAGATAGATCTCCAATAAAAATTCCATATGATATAATGGTTTCTTGACTATAAAAAACATGGTTCATCACCTCATGAATGTTTTCAATATTCTATGGGTCTGGATTTCCTCAGAATGTGAGGCGTCTCTCTCACTAAAACTCGTTAAGTGTGATGACCCTACAAACCTCATCAGTACATAGTTCTTGTACCATGTTCTACTATATTGGTGGTGGCATAGTTGTTTCCTCAAATATAGGTAACATCTATGGAAAAATCCTTAGAATTGATGACTTCTAATAGGGCATATCTCTTTATGATCGTAATGTTGAAACTATTATGGAATACATCAAGCAGGCATCTTTAAATAAAAAATATATTTTACTCTCAAGGATAATATCTATATTGTTTACTCTTGGACGACATATATAACACAACCCATTCAAAAATTATTCATGTACTAATATATTCCATACAACCAATTTTATCATGTAATGTGTTGATTTGAAGGTGATAAGAGTCCTGGTATATGGATACATCATCCTCCACCCAAATACAAGAGTCATTTTTCCAAAAAGAAAAACTTGAAACACGTTTCTATATTTCTAAAAAATGATCTTATAGACTCTAGTCCTGAGGTAAGATCGACTCCTCAGATACCACTCAGCCATGATCCATCCCAATGGGGTCCATGACCTAACTTCCCAATCCCATCTCTAAAAGACCGAGGGCTGGTGACTAGCTCTGAGTAAATATATGCCTATCATAGGAGTCATTAACCTATGTTCTCATACACATGCACACATATATAAGCCCATACAATGCTGAAATGTAAAAACAACTAAATAACCATGAAATAATATATCTAAATCCAAAAATAAATATATGATGGAATGTACGAAAATGTTAATTTGGTCAAATACATGCCCACCTCAAAGTGTCTGAAAACAAATCAGAGCTAAAACTAATACAGCGGACAATTGTCAAGATACCACATGAGCACACCACAGTCTATCATGTCTCACTATGCACCTTCAAAGACTAGTCCATCTAGGAATCTATCAAAAGGTTTATCATATATACAAGACATAATACATGCATCAGAGCCCATACAGGGGTGGGTGTAACGATACCCAATAGGACACCTTGCTACAAAAAATCATACAAAAAATGAATATTGTTATCTATGAATTTTGATATGTATATATGACACATAATAAGTTGTCTAGATGTATTGAATAAGAAATATAGTATATTAGTATTTCTGTATCAAAACACTATCCAAGGATTCTGGGGCAAAGGATCCACATAGAACTCATCTTGGATAACACACAGTGGAGTTGAAAAGAACATATAATGTTTGACCCGAGATGTTTCTCATTGAGTCACTCCATTATCACTATTCATTGATAGTGTGAAGAGATATGATAAATATATGACAACCACACCCAAGGCCTTGGGGTATACAAACAACTCAGTCTGGATTGTGCAGTAAAGTATAGGATCATATCTCACGTAGTGTTGGTAATGATGATACCAAGAACTCTAACAATTGAATTAAGATGAATATGGGATCTCACTCTAGGCCTCTTGGATAGATTCCAAGAACTACATACTAGAATTTAAGTGGAAGGGATCACCGAACTATGTGTAAGAGGTGATTCCTTACTAATTTACAGAGAATATATATATACAACGCACCATGAAGAATATTTTCCAAGAAACATAAGAAAAATGTGTGAATAAAACATTATAAGAGTACATGATGTTTAGTAGGGTTACACATAGTGTCCCTTCAACCCCATGTCCTACCTGTGTAAGTGGAATGTGTCCCATGTCTATGTCAATATAAAAGTACATTTCATATCGACTGCCCATGTACTATAACTGCATACTCAAAAAAGTCGGGTTCATGTTGGATTACATGGAGTGACCATTCCCATATACTCTAGCTCATGATATTGAGCACACTAAGTTAAAGATCGAGCCACTAGGAATATCCCACAAGCAACGTGATATGGTAAAATTCAATGTTATCGTTATCATACTCTAATACCCTAGGGGTATCTAGGAGGGTCCCACATGACATATGGATCTGGGTTACATGCCGTGTGGTTCAAGAATTTTCTAGAATATAGTTTATTCACTTCATGACTTTGTCCATAGATCTAGTTGTCCACCACACCAAAAAATCAAGGATCCATATCAAATGATCCTTTATATCAACTAAAAACACGTTCTGGTCAGGAAATCTTTTTGTAAAACACCATAAAATTTCATTATTCATCACGTGTGAGAGAACATGAAATCATTTATCCTATACTATTTGATCCACCAATGCTTCCATCATCACATCACCATTATATTATTCCAATTCTAGATCTACAATATTGAATCAATTCACTCTGAAATTGGTGTACAATGATCAATTTACCAGTGGATATCAAAACATGATCCAAATGAAGAACTCACACAATAAATGATGAAAAATTGGATAAATTCATGACCACAAACATGAGGATAAATCATCAAAAAATGTTTCAATTATCATAGATCCATCACCGTTAGAATAAAAATGTAGAATCAAATATATCAAATAGATTCTTCTGATAAAATCCCCTTATATAAACCCATCCCACAAGATGGTCAAACCACATGTCAATATGTTGTTTGATTGATCTGGATTCATCATAGAAACAAAAATAGGGAATGAAAACCAAATAAAATAAAATTCCAGATCTATTTCGATCAATAATTGATGAATAAATTTTTTACGTGATTGTCAGAGGGATACTCTGAATTTATCTCACAGTAGTTTTTGACATTTAATATAGTAATTTCCCCCTAACACAATATCATTATAAGACTCTCCAAATAGTCTAATGAATCCCTAAGATTATGGTGTTAATCTTAGGAATTCATAATAACCATTTATTTATCAAATAGGATAGGTCAATGCATCAATTAAATAATATAAAGTTATCATGGATGTAATAATATAATGAAAATAATGGGATTCAAGATATAACAAGTCAAATGAGAATTATATACACCTTAATAAGTAATTGGGTGAAAAAATAAGTCTCAATGGAATGAGAATGGAGATAAAATCCCTTAAATGATGTTAGAATTTAAATCAAAAGCCCCAAAATTATAAATAATTTATAGAAAAATTTAAATTAAATGAAGATAAAATAATTAATTATATAATATAAGAAAACTATAAATATATATTCGACATTGAATATGTAGTTGGTCAATATGACATTTATCTCACTGATGTAAAAAGTGAGATGAAAACCCCTTACCAAGACAGTATCACATGTGTGAGAATATATCAATGAAATAAATATTTGTTACAAATGTAAATACACACAATTATTTTGGAAATATAGTATAAATAATATTAAGTCATTTTTCATGTATTCTTAGAATAACATAACCAATGACATTGTAGCTTAATCCAATGAATGGAAATTGATTTAAAAATCCCTTACCTTAAGTCAGATTTTTCATTATTGATCAATATATTCTTGAATAATATATTTATATTAATTATTTACTTGAACTAATACATTTTCAAAATTTATTATTAAATTTTTTAACATATAAAAAACTTATATACAATTATAAAATCAATAATATTTAAGTCATACAATTTTAATATATTCGTCTTATGTTTCAAAACAAAATTTGACAGGTCGACTATGGTCTATGAGGTTTTTATTCAATAATAACCATAATAATAATAAAAATTATCACATTTTTACATCTTTTAAAAATTTAAAATAAAACATTATAATTATTATGATATGTGAACCAACATTACAATCATGGAGATGGTTGGACATACTTATACATGTGTAACGTTCCCATTTTTTATTAATCATTACAGAAATAATGTAAGTAACATTTATCCTTATAAAAGGAAAATTATATTTAAAAATATGATATTATGAAATTATATATACTTATATATATATATATATCATTATTGTGATGTGATGAGGAAATAATAATAATCACATCGCTTCGGTGAAGTAGTAGTCAACACGTCCATGGATGAAGCTATATCTTTTTCAGTGTGTGAAATAAAATGAATAAAATGTTATATTATATTTATAGATATATATTTATTTCCCAAATATAATAAATATTTTATTTATATCATATATTTTTATTAACTTTTCCTTGGTAAATTCAATGTAAAGCGTTAATGTGTCACATCACTTTGAGGAGGTGGTAGTCAATGTATGCAAAAAACAATGTATTCATATTCCAAAAAAATGGAAATCCTGAATTTATGTGTTATATAATATTTTAATAATTATTAATACATCATAAATATCATAAATATCATATAAAAATATTATTTCAATCATTATTCCCAACCTTGTGAGGTGGAAAAGTAAGAAAGGATGACATCAGTTCACAAGGAGGTAGTAACCCACACACACATGCGATGATTAATTATCCCATTTGACGAACATGTGTGAAGGTTTATGTTAGACACATTATGTATAAAAAAGTATAAGTATATTTAGGATACTAATGTTATTATATAATAATGGAATAAGAATAATTTTAGAGGTGGAGATAAAAGAATTGCTCATGGAAGATGGTTACCTCTTTTTTAGGTAACTCCTTTTTATTATTAACAAAGAACTTCCTTGGTTATATATCTTCCAAAAGTGATACTTATAGGATGATAGGAGATATGTTTGGGATATTATTTTTATAGTTTTTTTATCCCAATGGAATGATATTTGTGAGGTAGTAGGGAGGGTGAGTTCATTTCTATAGTGGATGGTTCTGGCATTCTTGTAAATATAAAAAGGTAAATATTATCTAGGGGTCTACCTTACATAATGTTCCTCCAATAAAGAAACCTATTCATGAAAAAGTGAGGATATGGTCAAATACTATCCAAAATAGGGTTTTTATAATTTTTCTATGTTATGTGGCCACTTAAGACTAATGTTTACCCAGTAGGTAGACCCAAATTGTTTTCCTTATTTGATATAATTAATTTTAACTGATTTAATTATTATTATTATTATCATAAACTAATTTTAAATTAATTCATATTATAAATTATTACGATTAAAAATATTGAATCCATTTTTCTATTTTCTAGTCGCATAATTGTCAGAAAATAATTTCAAATTAACCCAAAAAATGGGAAGAGATAACAAGATTTTCAGGAGAGACATTCAAATGTATAAAATGTATTTACATCCATTTTAAATGAGTAATTGATTCCAATGAACATAATTGGTTTAAATATTATAAAATTAATTATAATAAAATTTGAAACCCATTGAAATTTTAATTTTACATTTTAAATTATTTATATATAAAATATATTTTCAATTAAAATATAGTGGCGTCAGATATTCATTAAAATATTATAATTCTCAGAAAAATACCAAAAAATCACAGAAATATAAATTTCGATATTTTTCATTGAACTTTTCTTTTGAAATAAAATTTATAAAAGGGTATAAATTTTGTTTTAAAATAATTATTCCACTAAAAGGTTGAAAAAAATGAATTTTAGAAAAAATAACCAATGTAATGAATAAATTGGATTTTTTTCTTAGAGTTTTATAATAAAAAATATCAAAAAAATTTAAAAAATGTTTAGTAAATATACCATATCGATATTTCATTAAAATCATTAACCAATAATGATTAATTAAATTTATTATAATAAAAGACCTTTCTGGGAATAAAAATTATTTTTCAAACAAACATTACTGTTATATTCAGTTGTTTTTTTCCATTTCTAATTAATTGGTCACCAAATGTTTAAATATATATTCATGTGTAAACCATATATTCATAATAAAGTTAACATTATGAATTCCAACCGTTACAATGGAAATGTGATAACTATTAGGTTAAATAAATAATATTATTAGTATATTTTTTCTAGTAATCCTCAACCTTGTATGTTACCCAAGTTATCAATAAAACTCAATGGTACATTTAACACAACATATATATATATATCGTTATGTAATATTTTTTATAAACTATGAATTTTTTGTAACAAAATCTATCAAATTATTTAGATTAATTTAGAAGACTAAATTTTGCAAAATCACATGATGTTAAACTTACCATTGTTAAAGAATATCATCCCACTTGGTTTTCTTTAACATTGTCTTTTTTCTTCGACATCATGGTAATAGTTTTTTATACAACCTTTTTTTAGAACCTATCTTAAAATTTATACATCATGACGAAAACATAACATCTTTCTTCTTCTACTGATATTTCGATTTTTTTACTTCCTCCTTCATTTGAATATGAGTAGCACTTGATTGGTATATAGGATCACTCACCATAACAATGACCACCTATCATAAACAAATATCATAAATACACCTTATAAAAAATATTTACCTTCAAAATAGATATAAATATTTTGTTGATTTTATAAATTAACATCAATTCACATATGAATTTCATATTTTCTTCCCCCAGACCTAGGCTTTATAAAACATCCATTTGAACACATATGGTACCATAAATAAATATTCTTATATCAGAACCTCCATTATCAATAGAAGTATCATCCAAACCTCTTATTTTTTCATCTACATCTATATTGGATAGGTTTTTCTGATTTTTTTCACTTTAATTACAATTATTTATAGATCAATTTTGGTAGAATATTTTCATGGTGATAATTACATCATCCCATGAATGATTTGTCTGTTTTTCTGTGTTCATATTCTTCTATAAATACCCATACTAATAATTTTACATATCATTATTAATGAAAATAAATCAGTACAACTATTCTAGACAGTGGGATAGTGTTCACCATACTCTAGTCATGGGGTGGCTAGTAAATTATTTTATATCTTACTTCTACCATTTATAGTCTAATTAGGAGACAAAATCATATAATATATTTTTTGGAATCATTTTCTTCTTAAAAAGTTGATAATTTATAGGTTCTTATTTTTCATATTTTTTGTTATGATTTCTAGCAGACATAACTATAATTTAATGATGTTATTATTTATTTAAACCTAGATTAATCTATCTTTACATTATTTATTTATATTCCTTGTATGATCATTATGAAAATTCTTACATTCTTAGATGTTTTTATCCAGCTCCTTCACCCTTTTGGATTTAATTACTAAATATGATTTCTTGAATACCATGGTATGATTATGTGATTCTTATAATGCATGGATATTATCTTCAATGAATGTTATAACTATAAATATCACATCAATGATGTATTATCTGTTATTATATACCTTTAAGAAATTTATTCTACTTGTTAATGATGATTTATTTATATATTTCAACTCATTGATGGGAAAATTTCATTTTTAAAACTCAACTTATAATGTTTTCTTTATTCCTTCTGTTTCATTTGTCAATAGTGACATCTCATCATATTGTTGCTTGATGAACTAAAATATATATTTAATTTAATTATCATGAAATTTATTTATGTATTATGTTACCCCAATTTCCATGTCATCAATATATTTAAATAGATCATTTTCTTCATGGAATGATGAACATTATTTGAATGATTTTTCTGAACAATTACGAATCTAATTACCTCCGTCCAGTGGTGTATATTCCTTTTCTTTTTAACCATTTTTTAATTATTTTCCTAATTCCCCATTCAATTATTGTTGTCCTTTTTTATACATAGAAATGTTTAGAAAGGGGTTTAGAAAACAATTCTCCATATTTTGTAGTTCTTAAATCACTTTAGATATTCATTACATAGAATTAGAATAAAAATACCCTGAAATAAAAGAATTAATTCCAATTAGTGGGAATATTTACCTAATATCATTTAAAATTATCCTTAAGAACTTTTACTAAGACTAAGAATTTATTGAACTATGTATTACTAACTTTTAATAAATTTTATTAAACATTAATAATCTTTTACCCCATTCAATCTTGGATCCTCCATTGAAAATTACCAAAAATTGGGGATCAAGTATTATTTACAAAATCAAACCAAAAATTAAATGAAAAATATATACATATATCATTTAACTATTATTTTATAAGTTTAAGCCCCCCTAGGAATCCTAAACATTTCTATGGTTCAATTTCATAATGTCATAGATTTCCCACTACTAATCATGTCTAAAATTATAGCGGTTCATGGAAATTTTCATCATACAACATCTTAAAACATTACATAAGTGAGTGTTCACTATTTTATACAAGTGAACCAATATAACATATCTAGTTTATTTATGTTATATATATATCTATTTCATAACATCAAGAAATATTTTAATTTTATAACTAATTTGGATAGGGTGTCACATTATCAAAAAAATAAAATCTCAGTCTACTAAAATAGAGGCTTTTGATTCCTTTTTATCTTATTTAAAAGGGATTGATACTCAAACCCAATGTATAGAGAAACTCCCCATTCTTTTATAAATCTAAATAATTTAATCCTCTCATAACTCAATCTACAATTTATCTAACAGCTAAAAATATTCTATACAACATCGTACACCACATCCTTTCACTGATAACATCTCCTTCAACTCTTTGTAAAACATCCAAAACATTATGTATTGATCGAACTGGTTTCAATACCCATATATTATTTTTATATTTTTTTATTCTTTTATACCATATGGACTTTACCTCTTAATGGGACCTGGTCCTTTTTTCTTATATGACATCACAAAGAATTCAATCATAACATAATCATTTTTACCATTGAATTGTTCCTTCTCTTCTTCCATGGCTTATATTTTTTGTCATATTTATATAAAAACTTCCACATAAAATTTTTTAATTTAAAAATTTTAAAAAACTAAAAATTATATGAGATAATGTTCATGTAAAATAAAAAACATGCACATACAATCCCCATACTGTCTCCATATGTTTTTTTCTAAACAATTATCTCCAATAAAAATAATTGAGAACCACTCTCTTTTTTTTAATTTATCCTAAATAAACAAATATATTCTCTATTAATCTTGTATGTTTGGTATTTTTCTTATTCTCAAACATATCTCCAAAAATAATATATTGTAAACAATATTCAGAGATGAATAAAAAATAACATTGCACTATTGCAGAATGGTTCATATCATTTTCGACATGAGGTCTTCAAAAAACCTAGATCCATCTTCTATGTCAACCTAAATTATTTAATCCTTTATCTTGAATCACAATTAATTATGTGATGATTAAAAATTTTCACCCAAAAATTTTAGTGTATATATTTATATTAAATAATCACTTTATTGAATATCCTTTAACATTTGAAAATGCAAATAAAAAAAATCACAATATAAAAAAAGTATTATTTAATAAATAAAAACACAATAGTATATTAATATACTTATATTTTATTATTTTCCATTAATTTATGACATTTTATTAATAAAAACAAATAATTTATGTGATTTGAGAACAAACTTAATTTTTAAGAGGATTACATTTCATGGAAATGTTTTTGTAGTGATGTGTATTATATTAAATTGACCGCCTTTAAAATATTTCAATATATTAATTAACAAATTAACAAACAACTAATTATAAATTGATATGAAATGATGGTTAGAAAACATAATTTTTAACAATATCATTTTCTATAAATGTTTTTTTCATTATGTTTTACTTATTTATTATAAATATAACATTGTATACATTATAATTTTAATTTTAATAAATCAAATTCATTTTTAAATTAATAATTTCAAAAATTATATTGTGTTTAATTGTTTAATTTTTGGAAAAGTGTGATTTTTAGATAACTGTAGGAAATATTATTTTTAATAATATTATCATTTTTGTGACATCATTATCATATAACAATCTCATGAATGTTTTTCAAAAAATATTGACTAAAAAATATTTATAATAATTATGTAATTTATTTAAAAAAATATTATATTTGTTTTAGAAGCATATGATTGATATTTTAAAACTAATGAATGTTTAACTTTAATAAAATGAATATATTTAATCCAACACATCAACTAATTATTTTATTGTTACACTAACTTTTTATTTTTTTTACATAATAATTACTCTATTTTTTATATAGCAATTATTATCTTGAAAACCAATTTTATACATGATTTTTTATACATTCATTATTATGTATAAAAATTTCGTGTATAAATTTTTTTTTACTTGTTATTGAATTCTAATATTTAAATTAATTAATACTAACACATGATATTTCATCATTTAAAATGGATTCAAAATTTGGAACCAACATATTGATATTTTATAATATTCCTGAATTTTTTGTGACTATGAGGGATAAAGAGGATGTGAAACTAAAACATTAGTAAAAAAATATCAAAAATAAATAGCTAAAATTGAATAGATAAGTGTATGTTGACCATAATTACTATTATAATAAAAAATTTCCTTTTTTTACATTTTTAGGGAAATTAATTATTTTTATTTCAATTTTATGAGTATGATCAAAATTGTCAACCATCCGACATATACAAGAGATCCTACAATATTCACTACTACCAACACCTCAATACCCATATCTCAACCAATATCATCCAGAATTAAATCTCATATTCCTTATCCATGAATTAAAATTTTTTTTCCTAAAAGACACATCCATGAATCCATAAGCCGTTTTCAAAGGATTTTATCCAAATAATAGGTATACATTCTTTTCAAAATCTATCATGAATTTTTCTTGTTAAAAATTAAAAATATTTTATATACATATAAAAGATAAAAAAATATGTATATGTAATACCATTATGGGTTTACATAAATGAAACAACCATTTTTATTCTCATTACCATCCAATGTAAAATGAAAATTTCACTCATATGTACAAGAGAACAACCACCTCAATGAAGAAACACATTCCCTTTTTCATTATAGACTGACAGTGATTGTTCTATAGTTATATTTAACTAATAAATATGATATCAATGAAATAATTAAGGTTTTATATAGATATTTAATTAAATACCTTTCTTTTTTACATTTGTAGAATAGTGAAATCATCACTCATGTGTACATGCAAACATTCACCACCATGAATGATAGATTTAATTTTAAATAACATTCTTTAATGGATAGTTATGATAGTATATTAAAATTATGAATATGATATATATGACATTATTAAAATTCTTGAGCTATTTAAACCATTATGAAAGTATAAGTATTGAATATTCTTAATCAAAACATAAATGAGAAACAAAATAGTTCAAAGCTAAATAATTGGTTTTCACAATGAATTATGAGGAAATGGGTAAAAAATTATGGTATGAATAAAATATATCCATAAATATAGAAAAATTATTTATATTATACATTTTAAAAATATATAAAAATTTATCATACTAGATGTTTCATAGTTTTTTATGAAGCGTAAATCCAATGTAAGGGTTCATGCATCAATCATAATTTTTTTGGGTGTTTTATGTTTAAATTATCATTAACATAATATTACAATTTCACCCTATTCAACTACATTTTGTTTGTTTATATGGGTTTCAATTATTATTTTCATTTTCCCTATCATTAGCTCTCAAAACTACCCACATAATGTTTATAAGAAAATTATGGTAAGAGTTGGTGTCCTAGAACCAACTGGTTATACATTTATTACATGGATATTTAATGTATTTAAATATTTATCTTGTTATTATATATTGTTCATTTTTCTTCATGATGATGATGTAATAATTTTCTAGAGTATTTGATGCATTGATAAGGTCATGGAAGTTCCCCGCTAGGATGAGAACGACGAAATGCTCTAACAATATTCATAAATATAGTTCTACGATTGGATTTAACACTATGAAGGGACACATATCATCCATACCATCAGGTGTGATTACTCGTAAGAAGATGAAACTTCCTCTCAAGTGGTTATCACATGGTAATCTCCAAGACATGAGATTATGAGAACAAACCCACCAGTAATAATTCTACATGATTTGGTGTCATCAGATATTTCTATATGAGTGTGAGTGTAATGATCATTAGAATCTTTTATTATCATTAATACATGTATGGCCACACACCCATTGATTTACTGATGAAAATAATCTAGAAGACAGTTGGCAGAAAGTAGGGTACATTGGGTGAATCACGATTGACATGATATTAATGGCTAAGTCGAGTAAGGATGTGTCCATTTTATTTTTGTATGTTGATATCTTGACCTATTGATTGAAATAGAACATTCACACAAAACACAATGTACAAGGTATAAAGATGAGTTTTTTTAGTAAGTTGAAGAATGAAATATCAATTATAAAGGTTTATGACACTATCATGAAACCCACTTGATGAGATATTGAGACCCAAGGATTATATTACACAGTGAGGGTTCGTATGTGGAAGTCATTATGGTTACTTTATGTTCTTTATCTTGGGTTCCTTGACCTGTTTCATGATAGTAATATTAGACATTTGGAAATCCCTCCAAATTCCAATGAAAACAAATCTTAGAGGGTCACACACAATGTGTTTTTTGTGGTCTTGGTTAAATTCAATTTGAATATTATTAATGAAATAAATATTATTCTCAAGATAGTAGAATAATTTTATTCATGTAAATATGATCACATAAATTAAATAAAATATATTTATTTTTTTTATTGAACATTTAATAAATGGTTATTTTCTATCATGTAAATAGAATATTTATTTAAGAGAATATATAATTTATTTATTTATTCAGGTGGTCAATAAATGGCTGTGGTGTTCGAGCAGACCAAGGTCGGTCCAGTAGTAAAATAATTATTTGCAAGATGGTAAATAATTATTAGATGGGATAAGTCAAATAAATAATAATGCTTCTATTAGTTCATAACGCGTAATTTTATCCATAAATACATTTTTCACAAGTTAGAACCACATAAATAATGACGCGATATTATTATTATAAGCATGGGGTTTCTCTAGTCTATAAATGTATTTAATTTATATTATGAAATTAAATATTATAACTGACTTTCCATGAATATAAATAGAAAAGTAGATATATTGTTCCATAGTGAACAAACCGCATGTTTGGGGAATTGCGAATGTTGAGTTATACAATTTCTCTCACAAATCATCTTCCCGCCTCTCTCAAGAATGAGGTAAGTTCTTCAAGGCTGAAGAACAAGTGATCAAGAAATCCCAACAGAAGACACTCGCTTCGCCGTGATAGAAACATGATTATGAGTGGTGTCGATCAGAGGCCATCGGAGCACGTGTGGATCACCACTAGAGGGATTCTAGTTTAGATCCTTGCAAACACAACAATATTATCAATAAGTGTCATTCCGAATGATCAACATCATCAACGTGAAAATACTGAAGATCCATGTATTCTTTTCTTTGTTTAATTAATTAGGTTAATTATTAATATGGAATTCAATATAATCTCTAAATGTTTTGGGCCTCTTCCTTATTTATCTAAATATTTTATTCTATTCCATGTAGGAAAGATTTCATCGTTGTATTGATCTAATAATAATCATTGATCATGGTAAAAATTAATGTTCGATGCCTGTCTAATCGCGCTTCAATAGCTTCCAGAACCTATATGTGGTATCAGAGCTGTTACATTATATATTATAATTATTTAAATATTTTGTTGTTGATATACCAATTTAATAATTTAGTTTTCTCAATTCAATTAAATCGTTCTACAAATCTAAATCTCAATATCTATTCCACCTCTTTTGTTTCTCGTTCACCACAGAGAAACAATATTTTATTATAATTTTGATTAAAATAAAATAGAGGATCTCATCCAGAGTTTCCAAAGCATCAATGTCGCAAAACACTATAACACACATCATGTATTTTATAGTTCACATGTTGTAGTAAATATTCAATGCATCAGATAGGTTCTTCAAACCAAGTTGTGCATTGGAGTCTTTCTTAGTCTTAAATGACTACGTGTGTTGACCCAGAATAGGCTGCATGCGATTTCTGGATTACACGCAGTGTAGTCCACTGAAAGTGGCATGTAGATCTTTCTGGTTAGGTTGGACCATGTAACCCATACATGGATTCCTCAGCTGGAAACCGTGTAACATGGATACAAAATGGTGTGTGGCACATTGAACACGCCATGTTCTCTGATTATTTCTCAAGTACATCTACATGAAATATCCCTAGATTTGTACTTCGGATGGACGGTGAATGATAGTATACACCTTTTAGTCAGATATACACACTGTGTACTCATCCATATTACACAGATTTATTAAATTTTTTTATTATATTATTCCAACCCTTGATACGTGTACCATAGTGCGAGAGTAAAGATAAGGCACAACATGTGATATGTGTTTTATATATATGTTTTTAATTTAACATGTGTATAATTTTCATTTCTAATCATTGGGTAGTTATGAATGGAAATTCACTAGGATGCCTCCAAGACACAGGTTACGTACAAAGATAATTTCTAATAAATTTATTTGATTAAAATTATGTTGGATGAGAATCTCAAGGGAATTAATAAAAGGGTTTAAAATAAAAGTTTTTGATTAATTAAAGATGATAAATAATGGATTTGAGCATGATTTATCTTAAATAGGAATTATTAAATAATTGAATGATAGTTTTACTTAGGCGTAAATATATTTGCATGTTTGGATGATCATGATCTAGATCAATAACTTTATATGTGGATGGTTTTTTTATTTATTTAAATTAAATTTGTTGGCCTGCGAGCCTTCTCCTCATTAATATATAGGGACTGTATGCCCAATGTTTCTTTTTTGTAAATCCACTTTTTACCCCTCACCAGATTGTGAGTTTAAAAAAATACAGATGTAATAGATGGAACTCCCAATCTAGTGGATGTGGTTCATGGAAGAGGTGAGATGAAACCATTCCCAGGAGATACAAAGGTGGACAGGTGGAGAGTTACAAACACAATCCCAAAAGGATCAAGAGGTTTCTCCCATATAACAGGGTAATATTTTGAACTTATAGATAAACTAACCATTTGAAATGCTTAGGATCATGCCATTTATATTATTTTTGTCAATTTCATGGTTTTTTCATTATGTATGTGTTGTCACAATCACATAATTAATGAATTAAACCATCATGCAAGATTGAACTAAAGTAAAACAGAATTATGCGTAAATATTATCAATACATGGTTAATAACATATGTATGTACCACTTAATATTAACAAGCTTGTGATAATGATAATAATCAATTCACGCATAAGAGATAAAAATCCCTCGAATAAAATATTATGTCAGACAAAGCATTCTATTACATGATTATGGGAAAAACTCAATAAAAACTATGTGTTTGACCAACCCATGATGGGACACTTAATTTTGTACAAGAATACCTTATGAATGGTATTGGGTTGACACAAAAATATTACATCAAGAGGACTAGGCCATTCTAGACTTGGTGTAATATTGGAGGCAAGAGTTGAAGAAATCCAAAAGTCGTGATTTCAGGATTGGGGAGTCCACTAAACAGATCAAGGAGATGAAAGACCACAGTTTGAAAACGCTTTCCTTCTTAAATACCTTGTAATAGCTTGGCCAATCCTGGTTAGTGTTATGTGAAGGAGAATGTGGATCCTTTCCCCTAGAATATCATGGAAACTAGACATTCTGAGTTTAATGGTGAGGGCCTTTTGGACATGATAAAATAGTGGGAGGCTTAATTAAATTTTATTATTTCCCATAATATTTAATCAAGAATTACTAATGATCCGCTCTTTTAATTAAATAATAAAAATAAAAATATCATCAACCACGCTATCGAAATGATCTATTCAGGTTAAAGACAACATCCTCACTGGATGTATCTTTCAGGAATGGATTAGATGCCTTGTGTAATCCTACACTATGAACAGAAGTTTTACGTGCTTGGGTCAGCATTACATGATCTTCCTACCAAAGAGGTGAGTGATGAGGATTTACTGGTCTATGAAAAACATATGAACAACGTGGTTGATGTTCATTTTTTGATAATGTCATCAATATCTAGTGAGCACATGAAATATCATAAAACATGGATTCTTATAGCATGGTCGAGCACCTCCATAGTCTTTACCAAGAGAGACCAAGACAAGAATGATTGGAGATCTCTAAGGCACTATTTCAGAGTATGATTGCAGAAGGTTCCCCGACTGGGCCTTATGTAGTTATGCTCATTGGCTACATTGACCTCCAGGAGGTTCTAGGGTTTAAACTCCCTGAAGAACTGGCCATCAATCTTATTCTCACATCACCCCCTTTAGAGTTTCTCTAACATTGTTATCAATTTCAGTATGATCCACATTGAAAAGTCTCTATCTGATTTTCTTAACCTCATTCTCCAAGTGAAAAAAGTTATGAAGTGTAAAAATCCTTCTTTCCTTATGGTTAATAAGAGGAAAGGGGAGGAAAAGAACATTTAGCCCAAAGATTCTTCATCACCTTCCAAGAAAATGATGATCAAAGTGGATGCAAAGGAAGAGGAGGTTGTTTGTTTAACATGTGGCCAGAAGGGACACTTGAAGAAGAACTGAACCAAGCCTAACAATCAAGGGGACGATTCAAGTGCGTTTTGTAACCAATGAAAACTATATTTTTCAATAAATACGGTATTAGACACTGCATGTGGTGATCACATATGTATCAAAACACATAAACCATGTAGATTTATGATGATTGATTGAGGAAAGGTAGAACTAGGAGCAGCCAACGAAGCCAACCTAGATGTTGTAGTGGTCGGAGACTACCATCTCATATTTCCAACAAGGATGATCATGTTGTTAAAGGGTTGTTATTATGAGCCTTATGTTACTAAAAACATTATTTCTATATCAATATTAGATACAGATAGATTTGTTTTTGTTTTTGGAAATGAATGTTTCTTCTTTTATAACGATAAAATTTGTTTTGGTAGCAAATATTTATACAATAGTTTTTTCAAATTTGATTACACAAATCATGTAACAACAATCGATAATAAAGATAATTCATATGACTCATACCACACCCAACATTGGCATCACTGGCTAGGTCAGGTAAATGAGAAACCCTTCACAAAGTTACATCAAGATGGATATTTATATTCATTCGAACTAATACCACTTGGCGTATGTCATTCATGATTACAAGGAAAAATAACTAAAGCCCCATTTAGTGGGAAAGGTGAAAGGGATAAAGTACTTTGTTAATTTCTTCATATCGATGTGTGTGAAACATATCCAGTTAATGAAAGGGGAGGGTACTCATACATCAGAATATTTACTAATGATTTTAGTAGATAAGGATATATCTTCATAATGTGGTGTATGTTAGATTCTTTTGATAAGTTCGTCGAATAAAAGAATGAAGTTGACATCATCTTAGTAAAATGATTAAGAAACTCCACTCAGACCGAGGAGGATAATATCTTAATCAAGACTTCATTGATTACTTATGGTAGTTTGGGATCCTATCCCAACTGACTCCTCCATACATGCCTTAGTCGAATGGTGTGAGAGAAAGGAGGAACTGCACCCTGTTGGACATGGTGAGATCAATGATGAGTAATGTGAGTCTTTTATTATCCATTGGGGGATATATGTTACAAATAGAGTCCCACATTCTAAACCAAGTACCAACTAAATTGATTTATGGTATTCCATACAAGTTCTAGAGTGGAAAAAATCCATGTTATTGAATTTACATGTGTGGGGTAGAGAGTCATTTGTTAAGGCCTCTTTAGTTATCAAACTCACACCCTGAGGCTGTAAATGTCCCATTATAGGATTCCCCAAGAAAACAAAGATATATTAACTATAAAACCCCTCAAAAAAATGTTTATAGTGGCAAGACCTACCATATTATTTGAGATGGAGAACATATCCATATAAGATAGTGGGAGAGAGATAGACTATGATGAATTCAAGGTTCATGGTAGACAATATTTGGTACATTAACATATTCTATACAGTCCAGTGGAGGTAGAATCTGTACTAGAGACACAAGTACAACATAGGTGTACAAGAGAGTTTAGGGAATCAGACTGTTATGGTTTTATAGTTACTGAGGAAGGTGACTCATTATTAGTTGATATTAATGATTATTTAACCTACATTGAAGAAGTAAGTGACCTAGAAATTTCCAAGTGGAAAGATGCCATGAATTATGAATCTGATTCCATGTATCAAAACTAAGTCTCAATTTTGGTAGATCCTCTAGTTTATGTGAAGAATAAGTGTTGCAAATGGGTATTTATGATGAAAATGGACATGGAATGACAATTCAGTACTTATAAGGAACGACTGGTTGCAAAAGCGTATAAATAGTGTCATGTAATTGACTACGATGAAACCTTTTCACCAATTTCAATGCTAAAATCCATCATAATTCAACTTTCCATTATGGCTTACCATTATTATGAGATTTGGAAAATGGATGTCAAAACTGCCTTCCTTAATGGTAACCTTAAGGAAGATGTCTATATGACACAACCTAAAGGGTATGTGACTCCAAAGGATGCCAATAAGGTATGCAAGTTGCACAAATTCATTTATAGATTAAAGTAAGCAACCAAGTCATTGAGCATTCATTCTGATGAATCGATAACATAATTTGGTTTTATCAATAATGAATGTGAGCATTATGTATACAGACGGTTTGGTGGGAGTATAGTCATTTTTCTAATATAATATATTGTTGACATATTACTTATTAGATATGAGATAGTAGTCTTACAAACTATCAAGGCATGGTTGAATCAATGCTATTTCATGAACTACTTGGTCGAGGCAGCATATATTCCTGGGATCAAGATTCATCATGATAGATCCAAGATATTTTTGGGCCTATGTCAAAGTATATACATTTATAAAATACTAAAGAGATTTAGTATGAAATAATTCAAGAGGGGATTGTTGCAAGCGTTACATGGTATTCATATTTCCTTAAAAAAATTCTTCAGATACATGAGGAATGAATGATAATGGAAAGGAATCGTTATGTATCAGTGATTGGGTCTATCATGTATGTAATACTATGTACTACGACAGATGTCACCTATGCATTAAGTGTGGTAGGAAGATATCAAGCTGACCTCGTTGATAACCATTGGATGGAATTCAAGACTATCCTAAAATATCTGAGGTGTAACAAGGATATATTCCAGGTTTATGGAGGAGATGGGGAACTAGTTATCATAGGATATGCAGATATTAGTTTCCATACTGGTCAAGATGACATGATGTTGCAGACGAGATACATCTTCACATTGAATGGATGTGCAATGAGCTAGAAGAGCTCAAAGCATAGCATGGTTGCATGTTCTAATATAGAGTCCAAGTATATCATTGCTTATGAGGCATCCAATGAAGTAGTTTAAATGCGAAGCTCTGTCTAGGATCTGGATGTGATACCGAGCAGTAAAAATTCCATCACACCATACTGTGATTATACAATAGCGGTGGATCTCGCAAAAGATCCAAGTTCATATCTACAGAAGAATCACATATCTCAGAAGTGTCACATCTTGAGGTATTTTTCTCAGAGAGGTGAATTTGCAGTGAGAAATATTTCCGTGGAACACAACTGGGAAAACCCATTGACAAAATCCTTGACTTAGCAGAATCATGGTCACCATGTGAGGTCTAGCGGAGTGAACGTCCTAGGAAGTTGGCTATAGTCCAAGTAGGAGTTTGTAAGAGTTGATATACTATAACCAACTGGTTGTACATTGTTTTAATGGATATTTAATATATTTTAATATTAAACATATTATTATATAATTTTCATTGTACTGCATTGCAATGATGTAAAAATGTCCTAGAATATTTTTTTTGTTGATAATGTCATGGAAGTTCCCTGCTATGATGAGAACCTTGAAATTCTATAAAAATATTTTTAAATATAGTTCTACGGGTGGATTACATACTACGATGGGACACATATAATGAAAACTGTTAGGTGCGAGTACTCGTAAGAAGATGAGACTTCATATCATGAAATTATCACTTGGTAATCTCTAAGATAGGAGATTATGAGAACAGAAACGCCAGTTAGAATTCTGTATGTTTTGGTGTTATCAGACATTTCTATCTGCGAGTGTGTGCAATGATCCTTAGACATTAATATTATCATTAATACATGCCACGACACACACAATTTAATTTACTAATTAAAACAATCATATAGACTATTGGCGGGACGTATGGTACGTTGGGTACGCCATGAGTGACCTGGTATTAATAGATAATTAAAGTAAAGATTTGTCCCTTCCATTTATGGAAGTTGATATCTCAACCCTTTGATTGAAATAAAGTCATCATGTGAAATTCTGTGTCCATGGTGTAACAAAGACTTTATTTCAGGTAGTCAAAGAACGATTTATCAAGTATAATGGTTGATGACACTATTATGAAACCATCATGGTAAGATATTGAGACAAAGGGATTATATTACAAAGTGACCATTCATATGTGGATTTCATTGTTGTTACATTACATTCTTTCTCTTGGGTGCCTTGACATATTTCTAGATAGTAATCTTGGACTTTAGACAACCCACCTAATTCCAACGTGAAATAATCCTATAGGGTCACACACTAAGGGTTTTTGGTGGTCTTGGTTAAATTATATTTGAATTTATATATTGAAATAAATATTATTCTCAAGACCGTGGAATAATTTTAATCAAGTTAATATTATTGCATAAATTAAATAAAATATATTTATTTTGTTTTGTTGAACATTTAATAATTATTTATTTACTTGTTTTTAAATAAAATATTTATTTAAGATAATAAATTATTTATTTATATATTTGATTGTTCAATAAATGGATGTAGAGTTCGAATAGAACAAGTCAGGTAGAGTACTAAAATAATTATATTTAATACAGTAAATATTTTTTAGTTAGCACAAGTTAAAATAATAATGATGTTGACATTATTTTGTGACACATAGTAGTATTCATACTTCTGTTTTTCACAAGTTGGAGCTCCTTAAATAATGATGCGGTGTTATTATTTTGAGCATGGGTTTTATCTATGTTCATGAATGTATTTAATTAATATTATGCAATTAAATATTGTAATTGATGTTCGATGCCAATAAATAGACAAGTACGTCTATTGTGCCAAAGCGAACACACTAAACGCTTGGGGAATTGTGTATTGTTAAACTAAAAAATTTCCCTCTCAAAACCTCTTCCAGACCCTCTCATGAACGATATACATTCTTCATGGACAAAGAACAAGCGATCAAGAACGAAAGACACAAGACACTCAGTTCTCCATGTTAGCACCCAGTGAACGAGTGGCTTCGATCAGAGGCCATCTAAGCTCCTGTGGATAACCACTAGTGGGATTCTAGTTTGGATCCTCTCAAGTCCAACAATATAATCTTGAAGGATCATTCCAAATGATCCTCATCATCTATGAAGAAAATACTAAGGATCCATGTATTCTATTATTCATGAAATTAATTAAATTAATTTTAAAATTGATGTTAATGATCCTCTCTAAAGGTTTCATGCCTCTTACTAAATTATATAAATCATTAATTATATTCTGTGGAGAGTAGATTTCATCATCATATTGATCCCAGAATAATCATTGATCATTGAAAAAGTTAATGTTGGGTGTCGTCCCAACCAGGCATCCACAATTCCCAAAACCTACAATTGTACGTTATTTCTCATTTTTTATAACGTTCCTTTCTATTCCTTATCCATATTCATATTTAAAATTTTTTATTATTATAATTGAATGATTAATTTTGTCCAATTATTTTTATCTTTTATGTTCTATTAAAATGTTTAAAACTAATATTTTTTACATTTTCTAAATAAATCATTATTGAATTTATTTGCATAATTTTGAAATGTATCTATATTTATGCATTTCCACAATTATTCATTTTTTAGTCAATCATAAAAATTATTTAATATTTTGATTCCTTTCAAATTTTTTCAAAAGTATGTTATATGTTATTAATATGATTATTTTCTAAAATAAAATGATATAATTTTTTTAAATGTTTTTAAAAGTGATCACATTCTACTTATGTGTATATTTATCTTTCAATACACATTTATTATTTCTAAAATTATTTTCATTCAATGATAAATTAATTTTAGAAATTATGTCAATGATAATTTTTTAAAACCCCAAAAAATATTCATATATAAGAACATTCTAATAGTTTCTTAAACTAAGGATTTTTAGTTCCCTAATAGTGGGGTCTTTGAATGGATACAAATAATTTTATGTATAATCTTGCACCAATGTGCCTAATAGTAATTCCCATCAAACTTCAATCATTACAAAACCGCTGGGACTCATTGATTAAATGTTTTGAAACTCCCATGGGATATACATTGTATATTTCAATTTATTATTTGAAAAGTGTAATAAAGAATTTAAATTTATTGATTTTAAATTTATGTTCTCTATATCTCTTAATCCCTATCTAAAAATTATTTTTCTCAATCATGTTAATGTTATTTTATACCATGAATACATTTTTTATCCTTTTAAGGTTAACAGAAATGTATACCCATTATTTTATATAGTTTGAACATTAGGAATCTTACTATGAAACTTATAACATTAACTAGGAAAATATTTTCATTCCGTATTACATTACCCAATATAGATATTTGTCGATTGTTAAGAAATATTGATTATGTATGGTATTGATCATTGAATATATGAAAATTTATTGGGAAATGTATTAGTGATGGGTGTGACATAGAAATATATTGGTTCTCCATGCATCAGTAGGAATGATGGGATAAAAACAAATGGCTATCACTTTCTATATTCCACCCCATATATTTCTGATGAGAGACATTAATTGTAAATTCATGATTTATTTTCATGAGAGTTGATAGTAATATCAATATGGTATGGGATAAGTCATTGATGGTATATTCACAAAGTCCTATCTCGTAGATTAGTATTTCTAAAAGTATACATTCCCCCAACAGAAAATCATTTATTATTATCCTTTTTTATTAATAATGTTGTCATTATTGGATCTATTTCATGATCTTGTTGTTTATGATATGGAATATTTAAGTATTAATCACCATGACATAGTGTTTATGATTACAGTATTTGGGATATCATCTACAGAAGAATTTCCCTTAATTATCATGTAATCTAACCCTTACCTATGTTTCCCTTTCACCATGGAACCAATAATGGATATTTAAAGGATTCAAAGGACGTAAGAAAATAAATATTATTTTTTATATGGACATGGTATTCATTTTGATTCAAATTTTATATTGAAAAAAATGTATGTATACAGTCTCATAAGATGGAAAAACTATTTGATCATTTTGTAGTGCGATTCATTGTAAATAGTTCTACTGCGATAATGTAAAAAAGTAGTTAAGGGATACTTTAGGTAGGGTTATTAATTTTTGTATAAAAAATGTTTATTAGTACCCATGTGAAATGAATTTTAAATGAAAATATCTATCACATGCATTATGATAAACCCATATAATTTTAATGAATGTTTTTAAAATTTCTATATGATGTACCAAAGGTTATAATTATAATATAAGATTTTGTTTGGGCCATTATTCTATGTGAATACTAGGGAATGAAATGGAAAACATATCAATGCCCACAATTAATGCTGGGATTTACCTCTAGATCAATTAAACACCACCGGTGTTTGCAGTAAGTATATTATGGCCATATTAGGATAGTTGAATCAGGTTATGACCAATAACATTTCTTATTTGGAATAACTTATTTCATTATTGCATAATGCAATTATTTTTGACCATTTCATGTGATATATTTCTATATCCTTTAATGAAACCACTAATCAATAGCATCCCACATTTCATACTAGATTTTAGGATTAATTATTTCAAGAAATGTTTTTGTAAATAACATTGTTGTAAAATTAGGTTCATTATATTGTAAAATAGGTATACTATAAAAGACAAAAAAATGTATATAAAAGAAAAAATATACTAGTTTTCAACTATCCTGAAATGATTATTTGTCAAACCTTCCTATATCAAATCACTATATAGTATACAAGAGGATTTTTATCAAATGAAATGGAAATGATGAAATCATATTAAGGGAATAAAAATGTAATAAAACATCATTGGTTAAACATAAAACATAACCTAAGAACATGTATATAAGAACTTGTGGAATAAAGTAAGCACACGAAAAAAATAATTCTGTAATGACATGTAAATGTAGCTAAAACATAACTCGGATAGATTCAAAAATATATCACTAATGATCATCACTATGGATTCCTAATTAATATTATCCATTATTTTGAAAAATGTTTCATGAACAATTATGATGTCATTCAAAAAAGGTATTAGGAACATTTCATCTCTAGATATTAATTCATTACACAATGCATTGGAGAAATTTCAAGCCACACACATCATAAGTCTAATATTATTTTTTCCATATCCATTAATAATTATACATAAATATAATTTTTAACCATTGACTTGGGAATGTGGATTTCATAAATTTATTTCACCAATAATGTTTTAAATTATACATAAAAATGATTAACCTTGAATGAAAATATTATTGGGTATTCATGATGGAAAAATATATCATGGAATAACTATGGTTCATTGTAATATAATAACTAGTATACTAAATGAATATTGGAATGTGATTAATGAGATGGAAATGAAGTTTTTCATTAAAAAATAATCATATGTGTTGTAATTGGGGTGTATATAATATATTGTTATAAATTAAAAAACTATTTATTGTAATTAATTGAAATTAATTTGATAGGTAGATAATGTTGAAATTTTTTGTTAAGGATGTGAAATTTGTCAAAACCCATTTAAATTTTGTATTTATAGTTATCTTATGCCTTTCCAATTTAATTTTGACCTTTTAAATTTTTTTAAATTTAAAGTGGTAACTCTAATTTTACATTAGTAACCATTTGGTCCTAATGTATAATTTTTTTACCAAATTTTATCCATTTATTCCCAAATTTTATATCCATTTTTATATGTCTATTTATAAAAGTTATAGAAAACTAAAACAATTTTTTAGAACAGATAATATCATTATTATAAATGCTAGTAATTTGTTTCTAAATATAACACATAATGAATTGTATTGTATCTTAAATAAAATATTGACTATGAATAAGGATTCGGATACTTCATTTCATGATCATAATATTATTTTACTCAAATATTTGTAGTATATCATAAATTGTTTTAAACATTTGACCACAAAAATAATTTTTTTTATAAAAATTACATAAATTCATCCTAGGATAATATCTATATACTGATTCAAAAAATGATTATTATTTTACATAAATAATTATATAAATATAAGTATTTTATCTTTTCAATAAAATTCGTTATTTATTGAAAATTTATCATTTTTATGACATAATACACTTTACGAATATTATAAAAAACATAGGATTTTATTATTTTTTTAAAATTTACAATGTGATTTTTAATAAAATTAAATAGAAAAAAAATTTATTTAAATCTTTTAAATATATCATGGAATATATTTTTTTAAAAAATTTAAATATAGATTTAGTTTTTGGAAAAAATACAATTTTGGTTATATAACAAACTATACCAATGGTAACTTTATTATGCCTACATGACGAATAATAATAATTAAAATTTTCTTATTAACCAATTTTCATAATTCACAATGGTTATAATGGTTGGTATTCATAATTATGAATGGTCATTATTTCGACAGATAAGAGATGATCGGGGAAACACTCACAGATGAGGGCTCCATTGTGCATTCTTGTTGATTGTGGTGGGTTTGATTTCTTGCAAAATTATTAACATCAGATCATTTTCATTCATAACAGAAACTCCCAATGGTTCCCTAATCCATAATAGTGTGTGGACCTACATTCTTAATGGTGGGTTTCAACTAGGTTTTTAGATCCAACGGCACTTAGGGACACTATTTGGTCAGGACGATGGAAGGTCAGTTTTATTGTACACATATTTGAGTAATTATTGCATACTCTAGGATAGTATTATAGATTTAAGATATGTTCATGAATATCTTCCTAATATCGATAAAAGACCAGTTACCCTAATATAATAATTATATGTTAATTTTCATTATATTAAAAATTATGGGAATCTAATTGATTAACAAATGAAAGGGGATCCCATTAGTGAAACCATTGTTGTGTATTTGTAGTACCTCATCCGTCTTTGGTTAATTGTTAGCTTCTTATGTGGTGAAGTCATATAACCAAGTACTTCATAATTTTTTGACACACTGGGAGGCTCTTTATATTACAAGGTGTGCATTGAGCCATTATAAGGCATCATATATATCCTTGTTATTGTACAAATCAAAACCCAAGTTTTTCAATAAACCCGTGAAATTTAAGATCATTTGAAGAGGACATCTATGTGGGAACTAGGGCACTGAATTCTTGAGCTTGAGTCTCAAGGAGTGGTCCCGTGTATACTAGTTATATCAGGAATTATTGTTATCATAGTTCTATCATGAACTTTAGACACTCCCCAATTTAGGTTCCCTTATATGAGGGGTTTTCATATCATTCCACTCATCAAGGATTAAATGCATGGATTTGCATGGATGCTGGAAATTTAGAATACCAATGTGGTTCTCATTACGGCTAACTATGACCCTTTGATCTATTCTTAGTGAGGGAAATAAGTGATTCAAATGATAAGTTACATTCCATATGGATGTGGAACATGTGTACCTGGACAACCAGTGGGATGCTTAAAATAGACATTGGGACTCAAAGAAGCATCCTATGTATCCTATTTACATAAGGAAATTGAATCATCATAGTTCAAATGATTGATCAGTCCACTGAGGGGTGAAATAGAGTGGTCAACCAATGTGGATGATTGGGTCCATATGGTTGAAATGATATAGACATGTCGATTATATTGAAATTAATCCAATTTGAGCTCGAGCTTTATGAAGGATTCCAATGTATACTAGTTGATGAAGGAATAAGAGTTATCATAGTTTAGTAGATTTCTCAATCTTCTGAATAATGAGGTAGATAGGTTAGAAAATGTGAATGATTGGGTGCCAATTCTTGAATTATCAGGGACATGAGGATTATATAGAAATAGATTATTATTTGAGACCATGACTTTGGAAGACATCCTATGTATCATAGTTATTATAGAAATTTGATTTCCCATAGTTCAGTAGATTGGTGAGCACACACTAATATATCTCATTTCATTTGTAGAGGATTATGATGCAAATGAAATGATTATTGTAGCTCCATAATCCCCTATGACATTATTCTTAGTGTGGGAAATGAGGGATGTAAAATGATAAATCCAATTGCTTTAGGGTTGACGGTCTTAGATATTCGGGTAACCCATTTGTGGTTTTATTTGGAGATCGAGTCTTTGAAAGGGATTCTACATATCATGATAATGGATGTAATAAGTTTTTTCATCTTTTCAATTGATTGTGTATTACACATTGATGTTTCCCTTTGACCTTTTAGAGTCTCATGTGAAATTTGATTTGATCATTATCATTCCCAAATACCATGTGATCTATGATCATTCTGAGTAACAAAGGGTGATGAATGATCAGTACCAATTCCTTGGGATGTTATAATTATATACAATGATACACCATTGAATTGTTTGATATGTAGATCATGACATATAGATGTGCCCTACATATTTGGGTTATATAATAAATTAGAGTCCTTGTAGTTCCCTATAATAGGGCCTACATTTTGATGATACCCTTTTCCCTCATGGCATAAAGATAAATGGTGGGAAAAGTAATCAATCCAAGGGATTCCATTATATACAGAAAAGGTCATACTATTCCTTTGGTAGGGGATTACACACGGATGTTTACCTTATGATTGGGGCTTAAACACTTAGTATGGACAATTTTATCATGTCCTAGAATGCCCTTATTGATCGAGTCTTCTATCAGATCTATCATGCATTGATTGTCTGTTAGGAATGCCATGATTTTCTACATGGCATGTTGGATAGTGTCTTCATAGCATTTCTAAATTCAATTTCATGATCTACTTTGATCCTTCAAGGAAATTTTCATAATTAGGATATCATGTCCACAATTGATTCTCTTAATTAGGTATGTATTGTCGAATGGACATCTCATGTCTTGGTTGGTTTGTCTTGGTTTCCATCACATGGCCTAGATGGAAAATCCATATAGTGTAGCTTGATCTATGTGACATTCACAGGTTCCACTGTAAGAAATACCTGAAATATAATGATGTCATCGTGGGAACCTGTGTGACCTGTCTTAGAAGGGGTCATGTGTCTTGGATGACATTTATAGAGGGAATCATGAGACCAGACTGGCATACCCATAATGCACTATGAGGTTTAGTCAATATTCACATGTTCTACTATGAGATTCACCGGACCTAAACTTATGTCATTATATGTGTCATGTGAAAATCATAGAAGATTATCACGAGGCTTGAGTGGCTAGTCTGGAGGGCTTTACATGACTTGGGTGACATGCTTGAGGAGTGTTATATGAATTTTTTCAACATTTATAGAGGAATACAACTAATCACAATAGTATTCCAATGGGGTTTTATAAAACATAGGTGCATACATAGGTGTTGTTCCATGACTTGAGTGGTTTACAAAAAACACATGAGTATTATCTTAAATTTATTCCCCTGAGTCTCCCATTTTTAGCCTTAGATACATCCTTTATACTTTGAATTAAATAGTTATGTTTTTTGTTATCTTATATTAATTCTTGAATGATCTAGAAGGTGTGTGGGATGCCTTTCACTTGTACATTCAGAGGTACTTCATGGGTTATATAATATATCATGAAAAGTGATTTTACATGTCGTATGGACTCTCTAGTTGATCGCTGGTATCTTACCTAATGAGGAACTTTCTGGACATTAATCCAGCACTCTGAGAAACCTACTTTAGTGCCAGTGTGAGATTTTAAGGGTTCATCCATCTTTAAATTGTTTGTTATAGGCATGTCTCCTAATTTTACATGAAAGTGTGGGGGATTTATAGGCATAAACACCATAATTGTTCACCAATTTCCATGACACACATTACATATGCATCTAGACTGGATTCGGTGATGGTCTCCAGGACCATCTGTCTTCCAAAGTATCTATTGTGGATTTCTTCGAGGGTGTTGCCTGAATTTTAGTAACTATGAGTCCCTCTCATCAACAACTACTTTATCAGATTATATCCAATTAATAGGGACTTGTTGAATAATTTTAGGTGTGCCAAAGGACTTCCATATTTTCATATTGTCATGTCGAAGGGACTTCACAATATCAATGTGTGTTTTAAAAGTCATTCGTGAGATGATTGATGCCTTTAATATGACATTTCATGAGATAATGATGGATTTTTGAGGTGTTTCATAGGATCTGATAAAAAATTTTAGGGAGTCTCACAAAGACATGTTAGAGATTTCTATAGCACGTCGCAATATTTTTATGACTGCGAGAGTCTCCTGCATCTTATAATTTATATTTCAACTCGTTATTTTCCAATGTTTCAGGGTAATGCATGATTGTATAATTAATGTAAAATACTATTACTCTACCTCTTGATAATGAATCTCATGACCAGTAATGTTCTTGTTGTGATGGACGAGAATTGTATGGACAATCCCATCCATTTGACAACCGGGAGCCAAAGGGGATGTGTGGGGATTTAGGTACATACCCGTGTCCTTTTGTGTGTTGAGTATGATAATCCAAATGGAAATATTAAGATGAGGTGTGCATGCTTCCAAGTTCTGGTGGTGCATTATAGATCATGAGGGGAATGTCACATGCCCTTTATAACAGCGATATACTCTAGATTCCACTTCTTTTTTATTTTCATTATTTTATTTTAAAAACGATCATGGAGTTCATGAGGTATATTTATTATTAAAAAATGAAATTACTTAATATCTTGGTGATGTTTCACATGACCAATAAATTTCAAGTGGAGATGAATAATCATTTTTTGGAAAACTCTAATTGTTTTTTTGGAGACAATGGGGAAGAAAATGGTTCAATGTTAATACCCATGTCCATCATGTGATGATGATGGAGAGCCAGAGGTCTTTCACTAGATGAGGTAGATATATCACTGGATCCACGTGGTGTCCTATGGACCACCATCGTCAAATCAAATGTATTTTTGGACCAATATTTTTTCCACCACCTCCCATTTTATTTTCTTTTTATATTTTATAAACTATTAAGCGTTTCACAATTTCAGTAGAATGTTGTCTAGAACAATAAATCTTCCAATAAATAGTAAATCACATGAGTTTTATAACTGTACGAGGCCTTTTTCTATTGGATATGTTCCTCTTAATTTTGAAGGATTTTTGGATGGGTTGTCAAGAGTCAACTAGTTGAAATTCTATGTGTCCTGGGGGGAGTTAATTCGGACATCATAGAGTGACAACCGGTCATCCAAGTTTCATTTACAAGATCATTAGGTATTATTAGGATGGGATCCATGAGATCTTCTATAGGCTATATAATGCACATGGTTCCTTCTAGTGATATTGTTATGGTCATGTGATTGCATGTATCATGGCGACATATGTGATCTATAAGTCTCAACCAACATCAAATTCATTTTATTTTTTGAATGAAAATTATACCTATATCCATATATTTATTCCTTTGTGAATTTTATATTACTCATTTTGAAGACATCGAAAAATCACCTCCCCCTTAGTAGTGATGTCAGCGGGGATAAGGGATTAGTTCTAAGGAAATTAAATTAACACATTATTCATTGACATTGTCACGAATATGTATCTTGTGTGACTCTTGATCTGTTAGGCCATTCTTGGTATATTGGGTGATTCTTTTTATTTCTTGAAGTTCCTTATATATAGGGGTAATTATAGTCCCTATACATCAGTTACCATTTCTCCATGTATATTTCCATATTGTCACCATGTTCCCTCATCTCTAGCCCCTTTCCCAAGGCCACATTGAAATAACACACCATGAGCTTACGTTCGCAAGAAATTTTTTACAATACGACATTTTTAGGATATCATTCGATCAAATTTTGAATTCTATCCTGATAACTATTTGAACATTATTCATGAGGATTTAATTTTTCTTGATTATTTTTGGAGTTCATCTGATTTGATCATAAGATCTATCGATTATCATGAGATTCACATCAAAGATAAAACTGAAGAAACCCTGAGTGACATGATAAACATCATTTTCATTATATTAAGAAATCATACAATTTTGATATGGATGTTGATATTATAACTGATTTACTAAGGAATACTCATGAATTTCCACCCTCCTGAGATCCATCATGGATATATTTGATCCAATTATATTGAGATCAACTAACATGCTAAAGGATATTTGGTTGTAATTCATATCTCACAGGGAGAGTTTTCTTCTTTTTTCAAATGCTATAGGTTCGGGTAGTGTAGTTTGATGTTTTATATCTCCATACTGTGGGCCAAAAATCATTCGTATGATCATTCACTTTGATGATCTAGTTTAAGGTATTTTGGATCATACCATTTTTTAGTTTAGGTTTTTTATCTCAGAAAAGATATTGATTTAGTTTAGGTTATTTTAGCTTGGAACATATATTTATATAGTCTTTGGTCTTTTAGTTAAAACATTATATATATTTTAGTTTATGTTCTTTTAGCTCAAACCTTATATTTATTTACTTTTATGTCATTTTTCATAGAACTTATATTTCCTTACTTCAAAGTCATTTAAGTCAAATGGTATATTTATTTCTATTTATGGTATTTTATATTGGAAATGATATCTATTTACTTTTTGGTATTTTATCTTTGAAATTATTTTTATTTATCTTAATTTCTTTTACCTCTATCATTATATTGCTTTAGTTTGGTGTCTTTTAGCTCGGTCCTTATCAATTATTAGAGAATATGGTGTAGACATTCTAGGAATGATTGAAGACACTCTTGGGTGTTGATTTCTACCATGGTTATATGATAAATCACAAAGATTATAAACCCCTTTTTTTAGAGTGACACATTTTTTGAAGGGTATAGGCATAAATTTAGGATCCTTGGGCATGTATTCATAGTCATGAAATGGGTCCTTGAGTCTATGTATCTTTTTCTTGGATATAGAAGATCTAGGTAGGTAATATCATTTAATGGGGAAAATAATTGAAATTATAGGTCCACTTAAATTGTTGGAATGTGGGTTATGAAAATAACTAACCTAAATTTAAGTCTATTAATATGAGATGGGGTATACATGTTGTGTATGTCACATGAAATTATTAGATTCCATGTTTCACCGTGGAGTTTCATGAGCTCACACGGATTGAAGAACGTTTCTGATAATGAGGTGATACCTTTAGATTGTAGGTCATGGACCTTATGAATAAGTAGCATGGTCATAGAATAAAATATATCCACTGCTTTTGGAGGGATTTGAATGATTTTTGAAGACTAAAACATATTGATGATGACATTGGGCATGTGAAGAAGAATATCTAGGAAGGTTGCTAGCACCCTAGGACAAATAATCTATTGATTTCAAATCTTAATCCCAACACCATGTGGTGTAAAATCATGAGGTGTGGTAAATCAAAGTAAATTTAATGATGCATCATAGTTTATCCATGATAAATGGTACAAAACGTGGCTATGTAACATAGATGATATTGAATCCACTTGGATAGTTTGGTGTGGGGATTGTAAGTCATGACCAAATGTTCTCGAGTCTAGAGAATTATATGAGATATTCATATAGGAATAAATTCATATCACACTTTTTTGTTGAGTTATATCACAAAGATGTTAGATCTCTAAAGGATTAAAAATAACTTTTTATACCGTGTCACATTTGGTTGATCACAATAGGTTCATATGATGGTTCCATGAGCATGTATGCATAGTCAATAAATGGTTTATTTGAAGCTAGCTACCATTTACAATGGCCATCGAATATTGCGGTGACCTGAGGCACCTATGTAATGAATTTTTCGATGTGGAATGTTTATGATCCAAGAACAATTCAATTTCCCTAAAAGTTATACCACCACCTAGAGAACATATTTTCAAGGAGAGGATATCTGAAACATCAATACCCTAACATTTTTTTGAAACAAGGGGACCAACAAGTATAGCTTTTCTATTACTATGAGTATTGATTAGAACCTAACATATTTATTATTTATTTTTTTACACCCTATTTTTCTCTAAATACATTTAATAAGATAAGTTTAGTAAATGAAGAAGTGAATATTAATTGGTTAACTTAGTAGACCCATTGAGTTTTATGCCTTATTAATTTTCACCATGATTTTTTCCTATAATCTGAAGGTGAAGTGTTTAGTGGGTGAACACTATACATTTGCTCAGTCCACCATTAGTGGGTGGTCATCCTGAAATTCTTTTTTTCTATATTTCTAGCAGTTTATGGTATTCTTATTTGGACCATTATTGGTTTGAGTTTTAGGTCGTACATCTTTGTCAATAATGTTGTAATTTTATGGCCATGAAGCACACAAACCTAATATAATAGATTATACAGAAGATCCAAAATTTGATACCTAAGGTCAAGAGTAACCATGAATCCTTCCAAGTATAAGAAGAAAATATTGTAAATCATGGATCGTGCTTCTTTGGTCATGAGTGATTATATAGGATAGTTATAGTAGGAGATGATTCAATCACACTAAGATATTTTGATCTTCCAAGTTGATTTCAGGGCTCAGAAGAACCAGCATATAATTTTTGTAAAGTGACACATTTGGTTAATGAACATAGGTGCATATGCAGAAGCCATAGGCATACATTCATAGTCAATAAAATGGACCCTTGAATCTGAGCATCCTTCCAAATGGCTATTAATGATTTTTGGAATCCTAATGACATCAAGACAAGAAGTTTGGTTATCAATTGTGGTAATTTAATATATTATGGATGAACCTTATACGCTGATTAACTAGGATAAGATTATTCTGCTTCTTTGATAAGGAATGAAACATCATTTGTGGTCTGCACAGCTTATTGTCGTGCAGTGTGGACTTATTTTCTTCAATGATGATTAACATCATGAGTTAATGAAATGTTCTATGAAATTTAATATAATCTAGTAATGAAATTTTCGTGTAGATTAATATCATGTGTTAAGGATTATTTTATCACACAATTTAAATTTCATGTCATAAGGTTTTTTTCCTTGTTGTTAAACTTCGTGAGGTAAGGATGTTGGAACAGACATTAAATATTTGTACATTATATATTGTGTGAAAATTAATCATTATTTTTTATTAGTTTTTATAGATGGAACTGGAATTGGTAATCCTTGCATCACTACATTTCTTTTGATGGTATGAATCAATCCATAAGTAATTCTTGATACCACATGCATTTTATCATCATACACTGAGGATGAAGGTAAACCAATACTGAAGAATAATAATGTTGTGATAGATCCAAAGGGTTGAAATCCAGATATCAATATATATATTATGAGAATATGAACCATTCCATTCATATTTCTTGAAGGGTTGTGTATTTTAACGTCATGCAGGGAGGATATGGGTCCATCAACATGAAATGGTGGTATTTCAACTGGGCTCATCAATAGAGTTATGGGTGTCGCAATGTATCACATGCCGAAGCGAAAAAATCCACCTATTGTTCATACGAGAGTTCTATGTGCTAGTATGACCCATACACAATAAAGAGATCACTCTTATACTTAATTGTTATGACTTGGCCATCTGTTGGGAATCCATGTGCCACAATGTATCCTGTGAATAAAGGAATCAAACCACACATGGTTCTCAAATGAAAAAATCTCTCTTCTAATGTCATTGACCAATTGAGATGTGGGTATAGTTTCTATTGATTTTCATATCTAATACCATGAATAATGATCTAGCAATAATAATGTATCCTTTGATGATATGAATCAAGACACACATAGTTCTAGAGGAACCATGTAGTTTTTTGTGATGCGGTAAGGACTTTAATGTCGCAGTTTAGCCTCATGAGGAAAGGGGTCATGGTGTTCTTTTTATGTTATTTCCTTCAAGAATATTATGTACCATTCATGTTCTATTAATTCTGTATTCAGCCAAGAAATCTCCTACTGCATTTCCTAAGCTGATGCGAGATATGATCATTATGAGAAATAAGGAATGGAAAGGGATCCATTAAATATTTATATGTAGTCGAGTCTAAGACAAGGAATTTTTGTCTCAAAATAGTGGTTATACCAATATATATTAATAAAGAATCCCTAACAATATCATCAAAAATGGAATCAAGTCATAGATAGTTATAGAGGGTTGTTCTATTTAACATCATGTAGTAAGGATATTACCCTTACAGTTTCTCGTCTGGTAGTACGAACATGGATCACACGACATTATGAAAAAAACAGAAAGGGAAGATTATAGGTAGACCAAATACTATAGTTTCAGGTGTCACTATGAATCCTATAATTGAAGGAATCTGTACGTACCTATTTCTAGAGGAACTGTGTTGTTTAATGTCATGAAAATAGGACATTAGTCGTGCAGTTTCAATTTCCTGTCATAAGGATAGCTCTATACATTTTAACATCCTGTGGTTAGGATGAATGGTAGGGAATAAAATAATGTAGATTCCCATGTGATGAAATATATTCAATGTATTTCGTGAGAATACTCGCATTAGTGGGGGATGTGACATTCTCCCCATCTATTATAAAAAATGTATAAGCCTCATTTTGATAGACCTTATAGATGATGTAAGGTCCTTACCAATTGGGTTCTAGCTTCAGGAGTTTCCCACATTGTATCATTTGGGTACTAATAACTAATACATGTTCTCCATTGATGAATGAACATTGTAAAATATTTTTATTTAAGGATCATGCAATCATATTCTAATTAACATCATGTTTGTGAAATGTGCCCAACTTATTCTCAACAAGCCATCCAAATTCATCTAGCAGCCATTAATATTTATCATCATCTAAGAGAATTAAAAAAATGACTATTTGGAGAAAGAAAAACTATACGTATACATATAATACTTCCTTGATCTAGTACAACAATGACTACTGTGTTCCTTGTGTAGTAGTACACGTGGTAGTACGGTAGGACCATAAAGCATTTAGGAGTTTGTTTGGCCAAAACATATTATCCTTGTTCGCCATTTTCTATAGTAAATATGATAGAGTCTTATTTAAGGACTCTATCTATCCACATTCCACTACATGATTGAAATATTTTTATTGGACTTGATGTTGTGATCCTGTTAGTGTTTCTTCAACTCCATAGAACAAATTTTGGTGTCAAGGATCGTAAATATTATGGGAGGAACCCCGAACATTGTGATAATATAGAACATTATGATGTTTATGATGTTATTAATCCTAACTTACTTATGGGGTATTTCCTCTATCGATTTAGGAATGAAATCGACCAGAGTAAGGATTTACTTGAACTGCTAAGCATTGGAAGGGGGATTCGACAACATGTCCTCTATCTTCCAATCCATGATTGTCCCGGAATATTTAGCTATGTATATAAATTATGGGACTTCGTGGAAGAATTTTTAATGGATTTGGAATGCATGACATTTCTTGTTTTATTCCACACAATCTTATAAAATTGTCTTCCAGTAGTGAGACAACATCTTTATTTAAGAGGATGAATTGGTCCTATATTGATTGGCACAACTATATACTATGTGGAATTCTTCCTTTATGGAAGAAATAACACCTCCTACTAGGAATCTGAGGAGGATTCATTTAAATCAATACTTATATACAGTTTTATTTTCATTTGGACCATCTTGCAATGTGAATTTTACATCCCATTGATGAATATATTCCATTAAGACCGTGTCTTTCAAGAGAATACAATTATGAAGATAACTAATTAAATTCTCCATACATCATGGGGTGGACATTGGTTCATCATTCTATAGGGAATGGTTGACCTGATTTATTTCATTCATATCACATTCGGTAATTGATGAGACCATTCATCGTTGTTTGATACCAATGATTTCTTCCTCCAGATCAAGGTCATCTAAGATTGTGGCTGCATTAGTCAATTCGTCGTCGAGAGCATTCTTTGATCGGGGAACATGATGCAATATGGGATCAAAATTAAACTCTACCATCAGTCCTTAGAAAAAGCTATTGAAGGGGTCAATTTCTTTCTTTTTAATGTCATATTTACCATTGAACTTTTTTATCACCAATTCTATGTCCACATTGATATTTATGAAGACTATTTTTAGAAATAGGTATAGTTAAAATACCAATAATGATGGATTGGTATTCTACATCATTATTTATGTAGCCTTCAGACAGTGAGTAAGAATATGGAAACACTTTTTGTCTTAGGAGACAAATACACTCCCTAGACCATCCTGATTGAGTTTATGGTTTTTCATCATTTTACCGACATGAATTTGGGAGGTTCCATCAAAATTTGTCTCCCATTACCAGGGAGTATCATGGGAATAAAAGACATCTTTTTCGTGGATTCCACTGTCCGCTTGAGTATTTTCTTGGGAAGTATGTGTTGTAAAGAAACCAGATAGGTATTTCCCTTTCAATGAAATCTGTGACACAAATTGATTTTTGTATTGCTAATAAATGACCCCCATCAGGCTAGGCACCCAATCAAAGTTGGATGACCAAGGATTTACTTAAGAGGATAGATATAAGAGACAAACTGAAATTATTTTTGAAAAAAGTAATTTCTTAGGTTTTTCACTATAAAGATGAAGTCAAGGTAGTTTTTCACAACAACAGACTATTGAGACTTAGTAACTAGAATCATTTGACTGAGGATATAGTGAAATATTTCTCAACCTGCATTTTTTTAAATTCAAGGAGGGTTCTAAATAAACATTCTATAGTGGACATAAACTAGATTATTGGCCTCCAATACATTAGCAGTATCAGAAATGGTTGGTGGTGTAAGTAATTCTCTAGACCTTCTAACGCCTCTTGGATGACATCATCCAAACGATAGTTGATTCCCTTCTATAATGTCCTAGTGAAGGGGGGAGCTCTTCCAAAACAATTAGCTATGAATTTATGAATGTAGATGGGGTCCCCTTAGCCACAATTTTTCATTTATTCTTATATGGGTGAAATTGAAAAATATAACTAGTATTCTCTAGGACAACATCAATGTCATGATGGCATACCAAATAGCCAAGGATCTATCCTAATGTGACGCTGAAAGAAATTTTCATAGGGATCATCTTATAACTATTCTATCACAACATGTTGAAGATTATTTGGAGATCCATGAAGTGATCACATCACTGTCATTTTTTATCAACTAGGAATTCAATGAACAATTTGAGTATACTTTTATGGAATAAATTAAAGAGATGGGGGCATGGTGCATAGATAGGTGGAACCTTCATTTTCCCACCGGAATGGAATGACTTATAAGAAAAAAAACACTACAAAACATTGAAGGAAATGAATTTTTAATCTTACGGGTCTATCTTTATCTGATTATAGATATGTGTCCATCTATAATGGAAATTCCTTCAAAGATATAAGTTTCATCGATCAAGATTTCAATGATTGGATACTAGAAATCATCCATTGGGAAATATCATTGAGGTCTATGATATCAATTCATACCATAATCACCCATTAATTTTTTATGGGGATGATTTTGGCATTCCATCTTGGGTATTCCACTTCTTTTAAAAAGTTTTTATTGATAAAATTTTCAACTAAAACCTCTACATTGGTGGCATGAGAGGGCTGAATCCTCCTGAATGCCTCTTTGATTCTTTAATTCTCATTTGGAATACTGAGATGGTGTATAGGCACATTGGGATTTATTCTATGTATTTCTATGTAGTTCTAAAATAATAAATATCAATGATGCTTTCAAAAAATGATATAAACCTATTGATATTTCAGGGACAGGGTGACACTAATTAGAGTAAGTCACATGGTTTTCTTCTATTCCATGATTTGTTTTCTTGATCTTATTGATGTTGGTGGAGTAAAATTCCTCATAGGTTGGATGGGATTTACGGAGTTCATTATCATCTTTTTACATCACTGAGTATTTGGATACATCTCTAATAATATTTTGAAATTACGGGACATCTATTTCACTATCGGGGAGAGAGAGTCCATGAGAAGAGATATTATCTTCCCCTGCTATCTTTACCTTATATATGTGGAGTAGATAGTCATTTTCGAGCATACGATAGGGATACACAGGGGTAGCCCCTATCTTATTAGAAGATACAACCTATTAATCATAATCCTCTAATAGTTTTTTCCTTCCATTATGTATAAATCAATTGAAGTGTGTGTGCCTCCAAAAGTCATGAAGGGGTGTTTTCACCTTGCTGTATGATAACATTTACATCAATGGGGTACTTCAAACACCGATAGAATGTCAAAGGTACCAATAGGTGGCTTTGGATCTGGGGTCATCCGAGACGGAAATTTTATGTGGAGTCTTGATGGATAAACATAAACTCATCATCTTATGTATGATCCAAAAATAGATCATTGTGGATGATGTTCCCAATAGGTATTTTTTTCATGCCTATCAGAAACTTGAATGGTTAAAATGGTAGGAGAAAAATCTCATTCACCATATTCTATGAATCATAGGGTTCTAACTGGGATGAGGTTGATCCAAAAAAATTTATAAATCTGAATAGTTTGGACTTGAAAATTATTGAGATTTCCTGATACATATAGTTGTCTGATGTTCCCTTGGATGAATTCTTCTTAATCCTGGTTAGTGAATGAGATGGTGACTTGGCATTCTGATGTTATGGTCTCCACTTGATAAAAGTAAGATGTAGAGACTTATGCCTCAAAATCTAGTGGTATCTAGATTTGTTAAACCTTCTCTTCCAAATTTTCTATTGAAAGGTGAAGAAAATAAAATATTGGGATCATGGTATCCACCATTACCTTTAACATTAGAATTTCATACATTTGTTCCATAGGTCGACACTTCGCATGGTGTGGTATCTCTAAGTCATGTGGCTCAGCAGCTGGCGAATTCGAGTTGGATAGGGCTGGTTCATGTAAATATTATATGTGATTATCTACTACATATGAGACCAGATGTTACAACCTTACCCATTGTCTAGTAAGATTAGATAATCCAACCGCCTGCTAGGTAGTCAGGAAAGAAAATAAGGCGATGGTGACATATATAGGGTTATAAGACATCTTCATGACTTTTCTAGTTTTATTTTAATGATTTACTATGGGTCTCAACTACATATATTTTAGTTGTGGGGATGTGAAAAAAATATTTGGAGCAACCACATTTGTACTACCGCTGTTTATCCTCAGTTCTGGTGCAAGAAGCCTCATGTTGCCTTGTTATATATAGGGAACTGATATTCTGAGGCCTATTAATCATTATATAAAGGGTATTCCAAGTGTATAACATTGATAGAACCAAATATGATCTATTCATCGGACATGGAATCTATTTGTCCGGGGAGTTCACATGTTCTGGATGTTGTAGGGAAGAAGACTAAAAGGGTGATATCTTGCATTGGAAAAGAATATGACTCTTTCCCTTCAATTTAATCCAATATATAGTTGTCACAATCACATTGGGGATGTATATTTTGTGTTACCTATTTAGTTGGTGGAGATATTATGGGTCTGTGAAGCAGTTATCACAAGGTAGCATGAGGTCAATCAAATGTTTTCTAAGTCATCTTGTTGTCGAACAATCATGTATTACTAACCAACGCTTTCTTCCAATCACCGTATTCTTATGAATGGGGAACTGTTGTGAATTACACCTACATTGGTGAGTTATCTAACACCGGTTGTATCGAATTAAACATTCCTTGATGGAAATAATTTAAGATGAAATAGTCTTTAATATTATGAACCATCCTCCCGTGGAAAGGGCAGTAGTTAGTATGGTCGATGAGATTGACCTCATCAAGCCATCGAGGATATGTAAGCATAATATGTTTATTGTCTATGAATTCCAAGAAATAACCAAGGAATTTTTCATTTGATAAGGTGTATTACATATTAATCCATTCTTCAAATCTTCAGAAACCCTGATTTCTAAGTGCTTTTGGACAAGGGAGATTCTGTTGTTGACAAAACCAAATAAGAGGTGTTGGGGGGTTCATGACATACATGGGTGGTTAGATGGGCACCTATATATGCTTGATAATAAAAACTACATCTTATACAATGCACGAACATTTCCCATATGTTGTGGTTATGAGAAGAGATTTGAATCAAGTTCAATTAATGGAATCCTCAAGACGTTGATCCATTCTAGAAAACTCGTGGAACCCACCTAGATACTTCATATAGATCAAATGTGTCTGTAAATAATTCCACATGGATTTATAATGGAGTTCTAGTTGTTGATATTGTGATAGAGGGATGATGAGTGAGTAGGTTAGAACGATCCACCTTGCTATGAATTCAGATACCCTTTCATTTGTACGTTGTTTGTAGTTTTAAGGTGGACGATTTTCATTTTATTTAGCATGGAGATGAAGTTGTAAAGGAACTCAAGAAAAATGTCATCACATCCTTCAATGGATCCTTATAGTATACTAATTTACAAAACAATGGACGGAACAGTCAGAGCTTTTTTGAATCACTTCACCTTTGTTTCCTCTTTTTAATTTTGAGGGACCATCATAAACCAACATCAAAATACATAGTGTGTGGTATGTTGTTCAGGATCCCATGAACCATTTAAAGTGAATAAAGTAGGACATTCAAAATTGGGTGGAGGAAAAGTGTCATCCATCCATTTGGTATATGGTTTTATCTCAGTTATTATAGTTTCATGTCTCCCTTCCATGGATTCCATTCTTGTATCTAGGGAATCAATGAGATTATGAAACTCTATGCTAACCACTTCCAGACCTGTCTCCCAACTGCTAGGAGTGGGAGGGGTTTTTTATGTGTCCCAACCATTATATCCTATTGATTATTTATTCTTTCGAAGACATTATTATTCCTTGATATGGGATAGGTTGCAGCCAAAATGAAGGTATGTCTAGGTAATTTTAGACTTCCTCATTGATGTAGACTGGTTTACTTCTTCTGGTGCCATCCTAATGTTATGAAAACTCTCTTTATGGAGTATCAACTATCTGATGGGGAACTTTCTTCTCTACCTGAATATAATACCTAGTGGGAATATTTCCATGATAATTTCCCCATTGTGTTGTTGGAGAGTTTGTAGTTCACTCTCATATTCTGACAATTGTTCCTATAAGAAAGGAACATAAATTATTATGAGTGATGATTGGGATCTATCCATAATTTTCCCTTTTTCGTTGGATGTGTTCCTCCATAGAGGTGGCTACTGATTATTTAGAGGATCCACGTTTTTAATTCTCTTATTGATTTTGTTGCATGTAGACTCAGTTGGTGCATCTAGATTATCCTCCTCTTGGGGTTGATTTTCATTTTTTTGACCATCCTCATTTGTGTCTTGATTCCTAATGTATTCCATATTGATAGCAATGAAATTTATAGAGGCATTTCAGAAAATGGTTTTTCTTCCATTACTCTAGAAACAATAGGATGATTATGAAATTCCATCATTAAAGTCGTTATTCAATCCCTTATCTATATTGGGTTTCTTCTACTTGCGAACTTGGTAGGGTATGACTACCTTTTCAATAAATTCCTCATGTATTAGCATATAAGAAGTGACCTTGAGGTAGTTTTTTTATCAAAATACTGAATGATCCCAGAATAGTTGAGTTTTGTTTTGCAGGAGGGGGAATTATTGGAATGTCAACCGTTGATACTATTCTACCTACATAAAGAAGAGTGATTCCATCTAGGGTAATGATAAGGATGAAAAATCCCATCACCATATGGATTAAGGGTTATTTGGGGCCTGAATTGGAATCAAATGAACGATTATTGATGATCCAATGATTCTAGTTGCATACATGATTATTCCAAAGAAGAACATTTAGATATAAATTACCCTAGCCTAGTGGGCTGTGGATTATTTGGAATCACCACTGATTCCCCAAGGATTTCATCATTTTATGATGAACCTAAAGATTTTTATTGATATATAAATTCCCCCATCCTTGAAAGATGCTGTTTGTTTGTAGATTTAAAAGATTTTTCCTAAATCCTATCAGAAGTTGATGATATGAGAGGTTGATGTGGTTGAAGATATTCCCATGGCCTGGTGGGATGGGTTATATCCTAGTATACCATTATGAAAGATACTACTACAAACCATATGATGTGGTGTAGCTCTGCACACATTGGATTCAGCTGTAATGACAACCCATGATAAGATCCCTTCTTCACATGATGTTTTTCGATGGATCACAACTTCAATATCCATTAATGAAATGAATTATCATTGGATTGAGGGGCCATATTTTAAAACCATTTTTCTGTCCTATTTATCCATTCATGATTCATAGGTATTATTGATACAAGATAATTCAATTTTAGTGACCAATTGGGCCAATCATTACCTTGTCTTTTTATTTATCTCAAGTATATGACATTTTAGAATGTCATATATGAGGTGTTCTACTATTCTTGTGGTTAGGTAATCTGTAACGCTCTATAATTTCCCAATCCTAGAATAAAAATGTATGAATTGTCTTCATATATCAGCTGTCAATGTTTCACATTGAAAAGTATGAAATCATGTGACAGATTTTCACACCAATTTTTTGGTTTGGGATCCTAGTCCATGGAGGTAAGGACCATGTATATCTGAATGAAAAGTATATTAATAGTAATAAGGTGGCCCTCTTGTCTTTATAAGGGATATATCGATCCATCCATCACAAATGAGTATCCCAAATATTTTTTCATATATATGGAATGAACTAATTTCTTAGCTCATCTGGGATCTCATATTTAGATGTAGCATTGGGAAAGTACCTGATGGGTTGGTTGTTTCTTGATAAATCACTCTATATGTCAATTATAGACTCCTCTTCATCATATATACATGAATCTATCCCGATAGACAATAGAAATTATTCAGATGGTCCATGCTGATGAGACTGGACTGATAATATAAGTTGATATGGAATCATATGATGTTGACCCCGATGTATCGAGAACCTCCCTATATGAAGGCATCAGAGTTTTCAACACCTCTATATATGAATATGTATGAGAAAGGATATGATTTCATTTTTTGTGGGTGAAATACCCAAATGGAGTTTGGCCACGATGGGTGTTAGGAGTAGATTCCATAGGGTTCATCTCCACACTACCACAAGAAATATTATCACAATAATTATTATCTAATACAATGGTTTAAGAGTTGTCTTACCCTTATGGAATTGTAATGTGTCAAGAAATACTTCAAGGACAGTAACATTAACAAGATTTTGAATATGGCCCCCAATTTATGTCATGGTCAGAATATTCCGACCATTATTTTGAAATTGTGTAGGGATATGAGCATAATGAATGATGCTTACCAGAACATTATTATCACAATCTTATTCTATTGGAATATTCACCTTCTAAATAGAATCTTATAGATTATGTAGTCTAGTTTTATCATTAAATATTGGAATATAATCATTTCCTTAGGCACGTTCTATTCTAACTTGATCAGTCTCAGTCAGGATGGGAATGTGAGCCCAATATTATGAATCTCGATTATGCTGCTGGTAGCAGGGATATGAGCCTTCTCCAAGGAATTTTATAGTCTCAACTAGTGATCTCCAATGGTAACAAGAATACAAACATTTTATGATTTTGAATTCTATACAGTAATATGCTAATGGACCTCCGAAATAGATGTAGTGATTTGAGACTCCTATATTTTTCTCAGAATGATGTTGGCATAGTCATTCATTAGAAGATATAGGAATACACTCTTCGATTTTGTAACCTCCTATAATATTCTAAGATGATTTACTGATAAGAATATAATACTGTCTTGAGGCATGTGTTATTCTTACTTAGTCAACCTCAATAAAAATGTGGATATATTCGATAATAGACATTTGGAGTATACCGCTGGACTTCTTCGATACTAATATGAGCATGTCCCAGTGCATCTACCCATAAAACTTAGGGATACCCATCTAGAATGAGGGCATGATCCCTATTTTTGGAATTTCAAATATTCCATCATTATATTTTGATAGGAACGTTCCCCAATCCTGAGGCATGTACCCCTCTAACATGTTGATCCCAAGTTGTAATGGAAGTATGATCCCAGTTTGATGCCTCTTACATTATAAAAATATGTTGATAATTATCGTGGATGGGACTAGGAATATGTTCTTTCCTAGATAAAACCACATATTGATAATGATCATATTCATTAGTTTCCATAGTTATCGGTATAGGAAAATGTACCACTCCTTGAATATTCAACAGGGGTGAAATATTTCGCTGGAGTTCTTAAGGAATTGCTAAAATGTATTGGCATTTTTGGAAAATGAGTCTAGGGATATAGAAATTCACATTTTCAATATCCATTATACATTAGAAGATGTATTAAATTAAAGATGATATATTTTACCACTTCTTTTACTCTTTATGCTAGCATAATATGCTAATGGGCTTCATGCATGGGGATATGGATATGCGCATTCCTCATTCATAATGCGAGAATATTCCCACACACTTCTTCTGATTTAGTTGAAATGTGTTTCCTCTTAATGGTTACTATTGTATTATGCTGGTATTCATCAATAGTAGGAGTGGGGAAATAATCCCTATCCTATAAATCTAGTTTCTTCTTCCCTCGATGATCCTTCCTGGTTACTCATGCATGGGTGTCAGAGATGGTAGTGTGTCGAGTGGTAACCTCAGCAGGTGACTGGTGGGTACTGGTGTTATAATTCTAGTGAAGGTGGCTTATAATATCCCTCCAGGGAGGCCCCTGAACTAGATGAGATTTATACATTTCATCCTTTTCCACCCCTATCAATTATTGTTTGTAGAAGTTTTTCTACTTCAAGGATTATCACCCAAAGAAGATGTAGAGGGAAAAAAGTTGCACAAGAATATGTGTAAAATTCTATGGGTTATGTAGAATCACCGGTTGTATTTCTTGAAGACCCTCATGGGAATCTTCTAGGGTTGGTATTATACCATTTTAGTGGTTATTTCAGACCAAGGTGTTCACCAACTCACATTTATGGTTTTATGTATGTGAGATCATTTTGTGACCCACGGGGCTTGCAGTCGTAGATGATTTACCATAATGATTGATGGATAAAGAATACATTATCTGGTATCATGATGTAGGTGATGAAATGATCATCTTTAATCATTCTTTCAATAATTATCTTAATCATTTATTTGATCAATATCATAGGAATGATGTGCTTAATCCGATATGCATGGTTAACACAATTTCACTATTTTTCTCGATCGGTCCACTCTACTCATTTGGACTTCTCAAAATGAGGATGAACTTATTTTGTGAGAAACCTAGTTACTGAGGGTCATATAATGGATTATTTCATTATTACATATTATTTCTATAGTGTATAAAAAACAAAGTGGTCTAATCCATGCTTCACCGATCAATTTTTTCTTTAGAGATTTATGTCAATTTCACCATTTTTGGATGCATGTGGTGTGCAGAAAAAATGTACCGAGAAACAATAACCAATAATTTTATATTTCAAAGATTCAAATTGGGTTCAACATTTTTGTTTGTGTATGGTGTGCATAAAAAATAGCCTGATGGAAAATAGTAAACCAATTTTTATTTTATAGATTCATGTTGGGTTCAATATTTTTTGTTTTTGTATGGTGTGAATAAAAATAGCCAGATGGGAAATAAAAAATCATTTTATATTTATAGATTCACGTATATTTCAAAACTTTTATATGTATGGTGTAAATAAATATTTTTTTAGATGGAAAATAACTTATATATTATTATTTCAATGGTCTATGTCTGGTTCACTATTTTTTTTGCTTATGGTGTGTCGAAACAATGTCTTAAAGGTTCATAAATAATCATTTTTATCATTATATATTAATGTCATGTTATCCATTTTTGTGTACATATGTTGTTTATACCAAATGGCCAAATTGATAATAACAAGTCATTTTTTAATTTAGATATTCACTTGGGATTCAGAATTTTTGTTTCAATGGATCTGAGATGGATAGGGAAACCCTTGCGAATAGGGAATCTATTGTGCATAGTGGTAGATTGTGTGTATGTGGGGGGGGGGTTGATTTCATTCCCAATAATTAACGTCAAATCATTTTAATTCTTAATCAAAATTCCTAATGTTTCAGTCATCGATAACTTGGTATGGACTTATTTTAAAATGGAAGGATTTCATCTCTGCTTTCATACCCAACAACATATAGGGACTCACATTAGTCGAGAGGATGGGAGGTCGAGCTCAACACACCCTTATGGGGGGGATTTTTACCACCATTGGGAATATATTATAGATTTTCTATATGTTCATGAATCTCTTCATAATCCAGATATGAGATAGGTTATCCTAGAAAATGGATTATTGGTTAATTCTCTTTACATTCGAATGAAGGGGGATAATAGTGATGAAAAAATGAAAGGGGATCTAACTAATAAATCCATATTTATGTCTTTGAGGTTTATATTCTATTTCTAGGTAACTATTATATGCTTTTTTAGTGAATATTTATAACTATGTACATTATAATTTTCTTCCACATAGGGAGGAAGTTGATATTCTGAGGGGGGGGTGGATTGGGTCATTAAGAGTCATGCAGTATATCCTAGTTGTCACAGGTATCAAAATACAGATAGTTCAGTATTCCCGTGTAGTTTAACATCATTTGGAGAGGACATATGTGTAGAAATTTGAGATCTGAATTCTTATGCTCGAGTCTTGGGGAGACGTCCTTCAAATATTACTTATAGCATGAATCATAGTTATCATAGTACGATCATGCCCTTGGGACTGGAACTATGGTATATCCACTTATATTAGGGGTGTTCATAACATTCCACTCATCGGGGATTACATGATTAGATTTCCCTGTCTAGTGGAAAGTTATTATGAAAATGAGGTGCTCATTGAAGCTCCCTAATCACCTATGATCTATGCTTGGTGTGAGACACCAAGGGTGAAAAATGATCAACCTCATTTCCTATGGGTGTTATACATGTGTACATAGACATCCCTTGGTATTTTTAATATGGAGCTCGATCATCATATAATCTTTCTATGTATCTTAATTATGGTAGAATTCAAAGTCATCATAGTTCAATTGATTTATAAATTCACTAAGGGATGAGGTTGAGAGGTTATTCCATGAGAATGATTTGGTCTTGATGGTTGAAATGACATATACCCCAGTATTAAATTGATATTGATGCTTATTTGAGCTCAAGCATCTGGAAGGAATACTAGGAATCATGGTTATTAAATTAATCAGTGTTCTTATAGTTCAGTAGACTTGTTAGTCCATTAAGGGGTTTAGTAGAGAGGTCATCCCTTGGGAATGATTGGCTCCTAATGGTCGCAATGCATGGGACCTATGGAATACATTATAATGGTGGCTTATTCGATCTCATTCCATATGAAATCTCATTTCATATACTATTTAATGCAGGACTAAAAGTTATCATAGTTCATTATACTAATATTAAGACACTAACATTGACCCTTTCCTTTTTATAAGATTATTATGTTACTCATATGATTATTGCATCTCCCATATCCCATGTGAGATTATACTTACTATGAGAAAAAAAAGGATGGAAAAGGTTCAATTTCATTGGGTTGTAGTTGAGGGACATACATATAGGGAAAACATTTTAGATATTTGATATGGTACTCAGGACATAAAAAGGAATCGAATATATAATGAATATAGAAGGAATTAGAGTTCTAATTTTTCATTTGAGTGGGGATTAAACATTTTAGTTTATCTTATTCATTATAGAAGCTTATGAGGCAAATTAGATGATCATTTTTATTCCCTAATCCCACGTGAGATCTGATTGGTGTGAGAAATAAGTGGTGAAAAATGATTAGTCTCACTGCTCATCAATGTGGGACTTCTGTACTAATACAACCCCTTGGATGGTCTAACATATTGATTAGGCCTTACAGAGGTTTCCTACGTATCTTTTTATGGTAGGAATTAGAGTCATCAATGTTCCCTAGAATGAGTCTTACAAAAGTAAGATGCCCTTTTGGTTGGGGCTTAAATACCACAGGTCGACCAAGTTATCAATCCCTAAGATTCCATTATGTGTGCGACATGTCATACAATGTCATTAGTCCATAAAAACACATTGAAATTTTTCATAGGACTTGGTATTGTAAACTATGGACGGAGAACGTTATCATGTACTAGGATTCGTTAAGTAATAGATTATTATTTCTTACATTTCGTGAGTTTATTGTCTGCTCGGTATGACTTGATTATGTTTATGGTCTGTTAGACAGTGTTTACCATATTTTCTAAAGGAATTTTAATGATCTATTTTACTTGTCTGGGGCAGTTTTTATAATCCAGATTCCATGACCAATGCTTTGTCACATGATTAGTGTTGTCTAGTACAAAGGACATATCATAACTAGGTTAGATTTTCTAATAATCCATCGCATGACCTTGCTAAATTTTCTATAGGGTGTTGCATGATACAGATAACTTACTCCAGTATCACATAAAGATCTGTTTGACACATATAAAGGGTGTCATGAAAGTTTTTGTTACATGTATCAGATGGTTTCATATGTATTGGATAACATGTTTGGAGGGAATCACGAGACCTGACTGGTGTACTCAGAGGGTGCCGTGAGTGTCATTTCACATTCCCGGGTGCTACTATGAAATATTATTGACCTGAACTATTTCCATTATATGAGGCATGAAAATTTTCTTAAACGTCATCAAAAGGAATGTGGGGTGATCCTGGAGGGCATCAAGAGGCTTGGGTGACAAGCCTGAGGGCTTTCATATGAATTGTGTAAACATGTCTAGAAGAATCGTCAGGATACAAAAATAACACTCAAGGAGTTTCATGAAACCTGGGTGACATACCAAATTATTGTCCAATGATCTGGGTGGTTTGAATGAAGTGTATGTGGATCAACGTATATGTCTTTCCATGATTCTCCAGTTTATTAGCCTTAATTACAACCTTTATATTGATAATGATTTATATTTTTTTCGGCGACAGATTCTTTTATGTATCATGTTATATAATAGGAATGGGGGATTTCCATTACATGTCCTGCTAGAAGTCCTTGAAATTGTCAAAAAGAGATCTTATGAAGAAACTATAAATATTCCACGGCCTCTCTAGATGTACACTAGTATTTTACCTGATGTGGAACTTAATGTTAACGAGATTCACCATTCCTATAAATTTTCTCGTATAGTGGTTGGAGGTTCAAAGGGTTCATTCGTCTACCTCTTGGTCACAATAAGTAGCCCTTAACTTTATTGTGGTGGGGTAGGATATTTATATTCCTTTCCATGCCCTTTGTACAATTTTTTTCATGGTATTTATCAAACGTGACTCCAGGATGGATTCAGCGAAGTGATTCAGTGCCACATGTATTTGGGAATCTCTATCATCGATCACTCCAAGGGAGTCATCTAATTTTCAGTGATTGTAAATACCTCCTATCAATTCCTACTTTATCAGATTATCTCCAATTAATGGGTAATCATTACATCATGAAAGTATGTTGATGGATGTCTATATTTTCACATTAACATGTCTAATAGCCTTTGTGAGATCAATGTGCCTATTGAAATGCATTCTACAGAAGCTCAAATCATTGTATTTGAAATTTCATGAGACATGGATGGCTCATTGAGGCACTTAGTGGGGTCCAGTCGACTTAACCTGGACTCTCGTGAATCCATGCTTCACATATCCTTTGTTCATCACAAATTTTTTATTACCTAGAGAGGATCTAACTATTTATTTTTATTTCCATTGTTTATATTCTAAATGTCCATTACCATGTCAGATTTTATGAGTCATGTCCATAAAAACTACTCTACCTATTGATAAGGCATCACATAACCAATAAATATCTTTTAAATATGAGTGAGAATTTTATGGAAAATCACATCCATTTTTCCTTAGGGTGAAAAATGTGATGTACGAGGTATCATGGACATACCCAAGGGATTTTGTTCAATAAGGATAAAAATACAAAAGGATTTTGTGAGATGTAGTGGGACTGGATGTTGGTCGTGCCTTGTAGATAACATGGGATGTGTTGCATGTCTATTTAGACATCGAGATTCCCCTATCACCTATTATTTTTATTTTCTGTCTTTTATTTACAATGGTCAGGCAGTTTGTGAGGGTTCTTGAGTATTGTAAATTAAAAATACAATATCTCTCGGTAATGTGTCGCGTGACCAATAAAGGTCCTATGGATATGTGCAATAATTTCATGTAAAACTCCTTTCGTTTTTTTCTTTGGGATCTAATAGGGAAGTGTGTGGGTTCTTATATATACCCGAGTCCTTCACATGTATAATATGGAAAGCTAGAGTTCATCCATGAGATGAGGCGGGCATGTCAACAATTAATTGAAGTGTCTTGTGGTCTTCTAGGGGTGCATCACATGTCTTATATGACAATGAGTGGTTTCTGCCTCCTCCAGTTTTATTTACATTGTTAAAATTGAAAATTTCTTGGGGGTTTTGGATGTTTTCTTGAATGAGGTAGAGGAATATTTTTATCCACATTGATGATTCATTTCATGAGTTTTATGATCGCAAGAGGCATATTCCTTTTTAATATGTTTCTAATATTATTGAACAATTTTGGGATAGGTTTTACAACATCTCACAGTTGTCAATCCACAGGTCTTAGGGGTGATTATTTAGTTGTCACTGTGTGACCAATGTTTTTCTTCTTCCACATCGAAAGAGTCTTCGGTCTTATTAATATGGACACCACAACATCCACTACATGATATGCGATGAACAAGGCTTCATCATAACTTTTCTATTGAATCTGTGAAAATATGATATTCCTAGGAATCAATTGTATCTTATCATCAGTCTGAATCAAAATGTGTCGATCCAAACCCCCCCATTAACATCCCAACACATTGGGGTTCTAAACCTAATCCCATAATGTTCATTAAATTAATCCCTTTGAATATTTTAGTGAAAATATATTTATAGAAAATTTCAAGGAGTGGAATATTTTGGTCCCAAATCACTTCAAAATATAATTATCTATCCCTATATATAACTATAACATTTGAATATTCTTCATATACTACCCATCAATTTTTGTATGATATTATATACATAGATTTATATCTATAATCATTGAGTTTTGAAAGATCCCCTGGGATAGAGATGTAATCCTTGGATCTTGGTCAAAAACATTTAAAGAGAGACCCCTTGAATTATGACAACTTCTTAAATATACAAATGATCTGGGTGATCAAGGGAGAAATCCATGTGAATAGAATTGAAAGGGAAAACCTTGAAAATAAATTAATGAATAACCATATGTAATTGTTTATGTTGGATGAATTTGGAAGGAAAATAAAAAATTACATAATGATGTGGTCCCACAACTATAAAGGTACTTTTATGGGGTTTATCACACCTTTCATTAGTTTCTACACTTGTCATACCAAAAATCATGTATTATACCCTATAATCAAACTTTTCATGTTATCTTAATCATAATGATTATGCATATATTTATAAATTTTATCACTATTGGGAAGTATAGATAATGCAGATCTATGGTCCAAATCCATTAGTTCTTTTATTACCTCTTGAATTGATGGGATTCAGAGCCTTGTTCAAATCCTTATTATTACCTCTCCGTCAAGAAATATATAAGGAATCAATCCATTATTCATCAACTCTATCTTCATCAATATCATACGATAAATTATATGTTTCTTCCTAATATTGTCTAGTAATGATGGTTATGAAGTCATTTGGGATATGATTTGTGATGTTCCTTCCCTAATGAATTATATATCTATATTTTCCATTTCCATGATCAATGGACCCTCTTAAATCGACATCAGTGAAATATCTCTAGGGTCTATCAAACCTAGGGCATCCATGACTAGGTTATCTTTTCTAATTTGATAATTTATTGAAAAATAATCTTACATATGAATATACAACTTTCACTTATGTGTCATGTTCTGTTCATTTTTGTTTGAATATATACATCAGAATTTTAGGGTCTATATGAATGTTTACATATGGAAATTCATCTCATACAGTTTTTGTATCCATATATTTAATGTGAAAAAACCACGGCTTCTCCATGTCATGGGTAGGATAATCCTTGTCGTAAGGATTCAATATCCATTATGAATATGTAATCACATGTTCATTCTATACAATAAAAATCCCATTCCATTAATGGATGCAAGAATATGATTGATAAATATTAATAAAATAAATGGTACCATCATCACTAGATCACTAATCATAAACTCTTCAAAAATATATTCACAATCCTTTATCAATGTAAACATAACTCTATGTCATGTTTACTTATTTATTAGATTATAAATACATGATTTTTTTCATAGACCATATATAGTACCCAATAAAGAGAAGTAAAATATGAATTTCAATCTCTTTTTTTAAATGTTTTCACTTCTCTACTACCTCAGACATACCTGGATCCATATATATTCATTTAGATGATTCAATGTGTCCCATGAATTAAAATTCATGTAACTATAACTCAAATATGATAAATTTAGAAATATAACTACTCTTTACATATTTCTTGTAAAATGAACCTTTTGTGTTCATCATGTTTCTCATGAATTTTGGAATATATTACAAAATAATCAATAAACACAACTATAACTTTTTTATGTACTCCATATTGATTTTATTCATCAAATCTATAAATATAACGGGGGATTAGTCTGACATTATTTTATCATAATGAAATCATAATTTAAATAACTTGTTTGAATTGAATTACTTGTTTATATTCATTCCTATACCCTAATTGATGATACCCTTATCAAATATCAATATTATAAATGAAATGAACACCATGAAGTCAGTTGAATAAATCACCAAATCTCATATGAGGGTATTTTTTTGATAATATGGTCCAGTTTAGTTCTAAGTGAAAAATGCATATTCACATTGACTGATCATTCCTCTTCATGAAGAGTAGTGGAACTCTCCCTCGGGACACACTTTGACTGATAAATTTCTTCTACAGGATGGTATTTTGATGTTACATTAAATATTTTGTCTTCATGAATGCAATTATATATGAAGTGTTTATTATTTTTTTGGATCCATGCTTGAGTGTAATGTTTAATTATATTTATTTTTCATTGGGTGTTCTGTAAAATTATTCAGTAAAGACATAAATTTATTCTTAAAAAAAGGAAAAACATTCTAGAATTTTTAATTTCAATTTTTTACTCTTCATAAAAAATAATTTATATAAATATATATATGGGTGGTACTTCATGAAAAAACTCAGATTGGAAAATATCTACCTTGAAAAAAATTTATTGTTTCCAAAAAAACTAAAATTTTGTTACGTTTACAATTAATAATGAAAATATGATGCGAGATAAAATATATTTCAAGTAATATATCAAATTACATCATTGAAATTACTAAAATATTTGTGATGATATTGTTCTCCCAAAATTTAATAGGGAATCCCTAAAAACTCTTGTGGATGGAATAGATCATTCATGATTTTTAAATTTAAATATAAATCTAATAGAGATGTGATTATTAAAATTTTCTTTGTGAAAATAATTTAATTATTACAATGCAATGAACTGAAATTAAATAGTGTACATGAAATCCTTGAATAAATAATAATTATAACTAATGCCACATAACTTGGAGCCTCAACATCTATAATTCTGATTGAAAATTAATATCATTGGTCCATTATCCTATGGTGGGGTTGAATATAGTTTCCCTTCACTATAATCATATTAGGGTGATTCATGGAAAAGTTAGCATGCTCACCGCACTTGAAGCATTGTAATACCAGATTCACTTCAACCATCATTCTATTATAATTAGATTATTGCTAATAAGTCATTATATCCGACTAATAAATTTAATTAACAATCCCATACATTATACATTTGTACATATACCCTCTTCTTTGATGATAGTTCCTTGTGTTCTTTTTTACCATAGTATTATCACAATGGGGGATATAGTCTTTTCCCATCCATTCATAATTAAAATTATTCAAAATGTTTTTCTCCAATCATTTGATTATCTCATTATGTCTGTGAGACAACAATGAATCTTAAAATATTATCTCCACCATGGATTGCACATTTTATTATTTAATTTGTTCTCTTAATGGCTTGGATGATAAAAAAATTTCAACGAATAAGTATTAAATAACAAAGAAATCGGTCTATCATCTCTTTGGAATTAAAAACAAACACAAATCATAACATGAATGCCTTGCGTGGTTCATGTCGTAAATTTCCACTGAATCAACTTCATATTACATTAACTTAATAAATTTAAATTCAATAATTTTTCATAGGATGTGAGGAAAAACATATTGAAATATATACTTTTGAGGTCTTACAACTTCATATCATCAATTTCATTATCTACATTTTTATTTTGTATTTACATCCACCATTGATAGACTTCCCCCTATATGATATATACATCATGGGTGACCTTATTTTATTATATCAATAGAGTATTCAATATTTATTTTCCATTGAATTGATAAATTTTTCAAAGATCAAAGGGTTTTAGAGTCCAGTATAATTTAGTGGGTATTAGAGAAGGATGGATTGAATGGAAATATATTTACTCTTAAATAGAGATGTATTCTATACATGGTTTCTATTATTATTCATAACATGTCATAGATGATTTTTCGCAATTATGAAATTTTATACCCTGGATTATATCATATCAAAAAGGCCACCAATTCAATTCCCATATCTTACATTGTTTACATAGACCGTTATATTTTCTTCAAATTTAGAAAAAATAAAACACACTAATAATAAAATGGACACTATTAAAAATAAATTCTAAAGTGATGTTTTATCCCAATAATATTCAATTATTTGTATTTTGGGGTTATATAATTTTTCAATGTTTTTTATAATTAATAAACTTTTAAATCCACTCAATATAGGTCAAAAAAATAATAAAATAACCAATTAATATCCCTTTGGAGTGTTGAACTAGTTTTAAAGAAAGTAATCCTTGTCGTACATGAGGTGAAAATTGTGTCAATACCCAATCATCCATTTTTTGGTTATTAACACTAGGAACTACTGTTTCAGCGACACATCCACCTTCTAGTGACTAGGAATTGATATATTTTCTTGGAATAATACTCACAATATTCGTTACAAAAATTTAGTGATTTTTTCATGTTCTTATTATTATCCACAGGGTTCTTACTAATATTCTAGAGCATTAATTTCCATATATAACTAAACCTTCCATTTTTATAACAATTCAATAAAACCTTTTTAAAAATGATTCTAAACACATTTACATGAAAAAATATGATATAAATAACTATAAAGGAAAATTCATGATTAGGGACATGGAAACTAGGTGCATAGTAGAAGAAATTCATGTTATAAAAATTAAAACATAAACCAAATTTAAACTCTATTGAAAATATTATTTATTATTCCTTCTAATTTCCACACTCCATGTATGATTTCTTGGGGTTGTCTATCAAATGAAAGGGGTGATTGTAAATCTGAAAAATGGATAAAAATGTGGGAGAACACCATATGGGGAAGAGAATACTTAAGGGCCCTGATAGCTAAGACCACATGATAACAATCACATAACCATTTATTTGAAGATTCTAGTGGTATTAAATTCCTTGAATATTTTATGAAACTATCATATTGGATCCATATTTATCATCAAAACTATTAATAAGAGACTCAAGAATATGTTCTCTTAAATAATTTATACGAGGAAGATTTTGGGTGTAACCCCCCGACCCCAGTTACCCAGAGTCGGTGCATTATTACATAACATTGGCATGATCACAAGAATGATCAAATCTCTAAAGACCGATTGGTTTAGTAGCCTTGGAAACACTAGATATATTCCTAAATTTTTACATTACATCACAAAGTGAAAAACTAATACAACAACATAGTCTCCATATTCCACACTCATGTCCCCACATACTATCCCTACAGGTCATTCATAACTTACTTCTTCACATCCTGGGAAAAATAAAACATAGAAAAGGGGTGAGCTCAAATGCCCAGTAAGGATAACAATATAGCGGAAACGTTCAAAAATAAGCATAAACTTTTAAGGCAATGTATAAATAAAACAAAAGCCTTTTAAACTTGAACTTAAACATAGTATGGAAAAAGATAAATGAAATAATGCCATTTACTTATTCATATGGATATTATACTAATCGAATAATCACATGAAATATCAATAACCACTTTCATAATGATGGAATGCATAATGCCAGACTATCATAACCACATAGCCAAGGCCTCGTGCCAAGACTACAAATAAGATTTTGTCAAGGACATGTGCCAAGACACTAGTTTGTCTCATGAGACCTACCGATGCATCGAGGAGCTATAGCGGGCTCCACCCGTCACATATTAAGTCCAATGCTTTCCCATATGAAAAGGTTTAAACATAACATAAACATTCGTATTAAAACTAGAATACGAAATGTCAATACTTTCATCATAAACTATGAATGGTATAAAAATAGCACATCCATAGTCAAACATATCACAAAACCTTCAATACAATATAGAAGTTTTGTATCTTAATAAATCAACTACAAATAAGCAAAAAATCCATCAAAGTATGTTGACATAGATGAAATCAAAACTCTTTTCAGAGAAATATCTCTTTCTATTTTTGAAATCATTTAAGAGTCATATATTTATAAAATAAAACTTTTTCTTTGAAAATATTCTTATAATCTTGTAAGAGAATCTTTGACGATTTTATAACGGCGGAAAATAGCCGCACCCGCCGTATAAGTTAAAAAAAACATTCTTACCTTAATTTTGTCGAAAAGGTTAAAAAGAAACTTGTTTGGAAAACGACGGAAAGATTCCTTTATAAACCTCTTATAAAAAGTCAAACAAGGGTATAAATGACTTTAACCCATATTCTTGTAAATAGTAAAAATGTTTTGAAATACATTTTTAAGAAACATGGATATGGATGATAAAGAGATCCCAATAGATTATTACGTATTAACAACCTCGGATAATGAAGAGATTGTGAAATAACCCTTACCTTGTACTTTTCCTTGGTTGGGGTAGGCTAAACTCCTGTATAATGGTGAACTAATTGTTATTAAAATATACAAGAATCATATACATTAATATGATATCATATATGATCTTTTAACATTGATTTTATAATAATATCTTAGTATTATCGTTGTTTCGGGTGTTAACTTACTTGTTTTCTATTATATGTTTTGTTACGTAAGCCATGTTTGTAATGGATAGGTTTTATATTATTCATATCCAGAATGATATAAAATCCTTAAAAATCATTTTTAAATCATCAAATGATAATTATACTAGAATGGATTCGATGGAGAATGAATCTCATCGCGTTCGTGGAGACGGTAGTCCGTACGTACGCACGAGCGACAATATCATTCTTTTGATATTAAAATAATATATAAATGGATGTTATATCATATATAAAGAATCATTAACATGTTATATTTATTATTTACATGAGTTACACATCATTATTATACCCATCCAAATAATAATATATTGAATAACAATTACACCACGACGTGGAGACGGTAAGCCGTACGTACGCACGTATGGTGACATGTTATTCAAAAGGGTGGATAGAATACAGAATATGGTTGTACCATATTTATAATAACATCACAGTATATATATGATACTGGAGTTATTATTTTAGAATGGTAAAAACAACGGAAGAAGAAGTGGAAGAAGAAAGGAACTTGGAAAAGGGTGGTGAAATCATTACCTCTTCTTCGGGTTCTTCCTTTTGATTTGATCAAAAGGGCTCCATAGGTTGGCTTTCTAATAAAACTAAGGCCTCTAGGTTGTAGTGTGGGAAGTTTGGAGAGTATTTGGGCAGAGTTTGGCCGAACCAAAAGGCTTTTAAGGTGTGAAGAAATGAGAAGGAGGAGTGCCCTTTTATAAGAGGGGTGAGGGGCACCTTTGGAAAAGCTAGAAATATTAATTTATAATAAATTCATATTCGGTTTACAATGGCTCAAAAGTTGATTATTCAAAGGTTAAGGTGGGTATAGGTCGCAAAAAACTCATCCAATAGAATTTAGACAGGTTTGGGTACTTATATTAACCTTATCTTTAACTATTAACTCTATGTTAATTAGTTTGACATTTACCATGTCACTTTGTATTTTTATATTATATGGTTAATAAACTTAACATATACATCCAAGAGACCCCAAAGTGGTCCATTAATGATACACCTATCATGATATAAGTCTCTTGGCCGAACCTTAGATTTTTTGGAATTTAATATCAATTAATAATATAATATTTTTTTAAAAAACTCTTTTTTGTCAATTTTGACACTATTCAATAATTGTTTTTTGTAAAAATCATAACATAATGATTACTTCGAACAAAGTTAATTGAATAAATCCTAACATGCCATATTAACCTAGAAAATTAGTTTAATTCGTAAAAAGTCTAAAATTATATTTATTTGTGTATTTATTATATCAATTATTTTAATTTTTTCACTTTTATGGTAATTACTGCATCATCATTGTGTCATAAGTAAATTACATTATTTAAAGTCTAAAAATTATAAATAAAATATCCTTATGTAGGAAATCGTTTTAGCTTTCTAATTAATATTTACAATCGAATTTATCTTATGTATAACCCTATATTAAATTTTTTTTATTAAATAAAATTTGATTTTAACTCTTTTAATTCTTCTTTGAATTAAATAATAATAAATTTCCTAATCTAATCCAAGTGGACCTAAATGATAATATTTTATTCATAAGGCTGTTTCGGTTGAGATACACTTGTCCAATAGAATTAGGACACGTGTTAGGGTAATATTAATATCATTTTTACCCTTAATTACCCTATTTACTTTTAACTGTGGTAAATAAAAGTAAAAAGTTATTATTCACCAAAAATTATTTTCATCTCATTGAACCACATTTTACTTCTTGATTTTTACCGTGTCTCTCGGATTTTCAAAATTCCATTCACAGAAGCGGTAAAATTAGGTTTTACGAAAAATTCAGTTTTTTAACTACCACTTAGTAGTTTCACTATTCATCAAAAATTAAAGTTTTTCAGAATAATGCCAAAATTTCACCCTAAGCTATAATTGATATTCCGAATTCAAAAATGATGTCTATTTTATGAGAATTTTTATCTACATGGAATGTATTTCTAAGGAACACATGTTGTTTTGACTCCCTTCTTACAACTATAGTATTTAGGGATATTAAAAAAGATCACATGACCTTGTCGACACCCAGTACTTTGTGACCCCTAAAATATTGAATTGGTGATTACATAGATTTACACACCTTAGAGTCAACAAGACCCAATATTCCATGTAATGTGTATCTGGACATTAACATGTAATGTGTTACACTAACAAATTAAAATGTGTCTAAATATGTTAGGCTTGTCATGTATTTTGGTAATATTTTATTTATAATATCTATGGATAGGTATATCATGTGATCTATTTGGTGTATATTCTAATTCTGCATGGTTTTGTTTTATCAGTTTTCTCCCCTAAGGGTTCTAAGTGGTATCTTTTCTTAAACATTGGACATAATACCCCCTTAGGAGAGTAGATCTATGTATCCCTCTTTCAGGACTTCCATTATGATACCAATGACCTCATTTACATTTTTAGTGTTAAGTATCAAATATTTGATATGATAGGGGTTCTACCCCCTACCTAGCTGGTTATCTAGTACGGGTTATGAGTCCCCCATTGGCCTTGGGTGGAATCCCCTATCTTTGTATAGAAATATGCTATCTTTTGATGAGTTTTAGTCTAATTGAATATGTTTCTATGATAAACCCTCTTAATTACATAATACTTATATACATAAATATTCAAAGAAAATGTGAATTTTATGATGAGTTTTATTATTTTTTTCATGACCCAATTAGTGAGTTCTCTCAATGGAGTATTGTCAGGAATCACAGAGCATAATCCCTTGGTTTATAGTGAGGACATATCATACCATTATACATAGAGTATTCTTTTAGAAATGTTTATTGTTTTCCCTTTTTAATTTAGAGTGGTCTAATTCTTTAGCATTGTGGTTGATGTTTTTAAGGATCCCTACTAATTATGTTTATACTCACCCATATATCTGAGTATACAACTTGTGTTATGTCATACATTGTTGTTAGGATTTTTTATGGAGTCTAATGTGGAATCAGATCAAGAGGGGATAAGTAGTACATATTAGTGGTGCTACTTTTTGCATATATACAGATATATGATTATAGTTTTCAGTATAGTTCCCTTTTAATATTGGTTTAGAATCTTTTATAGTGCCAGTATGCTTATATTTGGCCCCTTTTGCAATATTGTTTTCTTATTTCATAATTTTATGTGGTATGTTCTTTGACCATGATTAAATTATATTCATATATGTGTTATTTAATTATTTAATTATATGGTGGGTGTGGATATGTGTTAATGTGTAAAACTACTTTACAATAATTCCTTCTATTCATGTGATATTTCTACTCAACACTATTCACCTGCCCCTGGCCTTTTGGAGGTGGGATTGGGATGTAAATCTTAGTTTATTTCAATCTATGATGGACCTCATGTGTTGGGTTAGGAAAATTCTACTATAAAATTATTATAAACACATAATAATATATATGTATTATCTGTCACTCCTTTGACAATGTCTTATTAATGGATTGTTTAACACCAATGAGGAAGTTGTTAATTATTTATGCAACACATAATTTATGGATAATTATTAAAACTTATGTACAATTTATAATTATAAATTATAAATCTTTTTTATTATAACATATAAAACATAAAAAAAATAGGGATCCCAAACCCTGAAACTGTAAAAGATGGATAATTATAAAAAACAGTATATTAAAAAGTTAATCTATAACAAAATGATAATAAATAACTTCACATGATTATATATAATTATGAATTGCAAGAATGAATTTAATATACTTTTATATCAATTATTTAGTAAACATTATTTGATTGTTGACTGGGTAAAAATACTATGTAACAAAGAAACCTAGGGTATATAGTTCCTCAACTCATCCCTTTTCTATTACGTTCAATCTATCCATCTCCCTCTATAACATATGATTCTTCTAAAATCCTTACTTAATATATTTTATTTAACTATAACTATATTTTCTTTAGTATATGCATATATTAATTTCATTTGGATGCATTCTATGACACATCCATTACTTTTTATAGATACTTTATCTCAAAACATCTCACTGTTTCAATTTATGTATATTTTCCTCCCATATATTAAAGATGGTCATATCTATTTTTAGTTTACCCTTGAATGAGGAAAATATTTTTCCCCAATAAATTTTTAAACCCCCACATTTTTAACTAAAATATTTCTTATGGCATCATTATGAAATCCATCCATTCCTCACTATTGTGTATCATGTTTTTAGTTGACTTTTGTTCCTAATATATATAGAATATATTGTTATGAAACAAATAAGATTTTAAATGTGGGACTAAAATTATATATATCTCCATTGAATCAGGTGATGTGATATATATCTTGAGATCATTATGTGGATACATGATTTCGTTATCTTTGGATATAATCTTAAAATTTATTAGAAGTAAATAATGAAATATTCCTATAATAATATATTATTATACATTCATAAAATTTAGTTCATATTTTATAATTATATCCTTATTTTGATGATGATTCATTGTTTATGATATAATAATTATGACTATGATCACCCATGATTCCATATTTCATTAAATCTATTTCTCTTTCTCATTATTCCTCTAATTATTTGTCTTCTATATCATCCTTTCATTAATGTATATACATTGGTTATTACATTTTTTTTGGATATTATTAAAGATAATATGTGTAAAATGAGATCATTTTAAATACTTGTTTATTTTTTATGAGTTTATTTATTATTTATGATCCAATGTTTTTCATGAAACTAAACCGATAAATTTTAGATGTTATAATATTTTGTGCGTGTCTCTTAAAAATGATGTAATAATCAATTATTTATGTTACATGTCACTATATGTGTAGTTTTTAGATCATTAAAAAATTACTATTATTCAACTCCTACAACTGTCAAATTTAATAGCTTTTAATTATAAACACTATAAAAATATGTAAGCTCCAAAATGTTCCCCAAATGGATACCAAATAAAAACACCTATATCCTCCAATTTATGAATGTGTGTGCTACCATCATTCATGAAAAAAAAATTTATGGGCATAAAATTATTTCCCTTCATCATATATGGCTTATAACATGTTTATACATGGTTTTAAATTGAGGGTTGATTGAGTTCCTATGTGTGGTTTCTCAATCAGAAATTATTTTAGAATGATTTTGAATTTTATATAATTCAGGAATACATTAAATTATGAAACCAAGAAAAATTTATGTTATATTTTAGAAATTTTGATTAGTTAAATAAATAATCTCAATCTTATGTAATGGGACATGTGATGTCAAATAGGGTAAACAAACATGATATACAACAAGTTTGAGAAATGACACAAAAATAGTCTCAAATCATGGTGCATAAAACTCATATCCTAAACGATAATACGATTTAACAAATAAACTAAGATATTTCTGTTTTTAGTTTTTTAAATTATATCATATTGTTAAATTAGACCTTTCAAACATAACATATTATAAAAATGTCACCCAAAAATTCAAGGTTTTTTCCTATAATAGTCACGTGGTAGAAAAGGCCTTTCATGAGAGTATGTACATCTTATATTATTATTAATAATTATTTATCTTTAAACATTCCATGTTAAAATAACATGGACCTGCCCATGCACTAAATATTGTTTGAATATAAACTATATGATACATGTAGAATATGTATTTTGGGTATGGTGATATTGTTCTTTCCTCATTTGGGTACATTTATGTCTTCATGTCATTTTTGATTTAATGTGTTTTATTCTAAATCCTATAAATTTTTAATTTATGTGCATATATTTCAAATATATTGGGTTTTAAGATGATACACTTGAAATTATCATTTTTTCATAGACATCACAACAGGAAAGATTATTTTTGATGTTTTTAAAAATAGTTGATATAGCCATACAAATTTGAATATGGGAACTAATACAGTAAAATTCCTTTAATTGTATATGTATTTTCTAAATTATAAGTGTTGGATAATGATATATTAGTGGTGGAGTGGAAAATTTTATTTCACATTGATTATATATTTTTTTATTTGAGGCAATTAGTGAAGAGCCTAATGAATTATTGATAGTTTTGTGTGTTTTTTAGATATTTTCTGGAAGCATAGAATATTGTTTCTAAAACATTATATTGAAAATTAAGCTCTTTTGTGTTTTTTTCATTACTTTTGAGATGTTTTGTGAATTTTAAATTATCCTTTTATGAGTAAATAGTTTTTTCTACCTTTTATGTGTGATAAAATATGATATCTGAATGCTCTCATAAGAATAAACTCATAGTATTTGAGGCAACATAAGAATAACAATAATTTTCAACAGTCAATTTGAAATTAACGCCAACTTTCATTTGGTTTTGTATAAAAAATTTATTTGTTGAGTATGATTAACTCAAAAATTTCTAAGGATTCATATGTTTTTTAATGTGTCTTGAAATGCTAGAGTCATAACACACCGACCTAATCCATTGGTTTTGAGCAAGAATGCCACCAAACCTAATGTACTCCTCCCTATAAGCAATGGTATGTCGATAAGATGTGAGTTCCTATGTGATAATATTGATATAGTATGTCTTCATTTATAGGTAAAAATAAAATAAAAATTAAATAATCAATAATAAATAATAAATAATAATCAAAATAATGAATAATCAAATAATCATTTGAGTATTAGTGTAATGGTAGATATATAAACACAACTACACAAAAAAATACAAAGAATGAGGTATGAAAGTAAAAAAAATTAGTAGAAATCCACTAAAAACTCTATCCAGTAATATCACACAACATCCTGCTAACTTGTATAACAATCCACAAATTGGACCATTCCCTTCATGAGATCCCAATTGATGAACTAAATAGGCAAAACAAAATTCCTCAGTATAGCGTGAGTTAAATATTTAGTGTGAACCCACAAAATACCCATAACATAACTTCATTAGAGATACAGTTTAATTCGATGAAGGTGAACATTGATGATAATAACAAATATCGCATGAAAATACACAACATATGTCAAGTCTTCAATGGAATGATCTACCTTCATTAACACCATTACAGAATGAACGTTCTTCATCCTCCTGAAACATACCCCTCAATTAGATATTTCAAAAACATATGTGACAAGCACCACAGGTTGGGATACCCATGTACATGACATCCAATTTCAAACACATCAATCATAGGAATAGTACAATAGGATTATCCAGAATGTTCAAATATAGATGATATAGAGCATTAATTTTGATACAGGATACCAATTATAGATCAAAATAATGTCATGTGAAGAATGAATAATAATACATAACAATATAGATGTGACTAAACATCAAGAATAAATCCTTATAGAAATACATATTCACACCTCATATGATCAACCATCGAACAAAGGACTCAAAAGGGTACATATGAACAATAATAAACCCAAACACCCATTTATAATATGTTATTTAGTCAAGGACTACATAACCTATGAGAAATAATAATTCGGAGTCTTGTATCTTCATATGAGTCAAACTATACTCGTGAATCCAATAATACTAACGAATTTGACCTGATTCAGAATTATGGAATACAATTTGAGGATAAACCACACCCTAATGGTTTTTCAATGTCAAACATACTAGATAAGATCCAGTATAAACCAAAATGTTGATCAAATTGATGCACATATGCCAAAACTATTAATCTGAGTTCTGATTCTATCAATGATCAAATAACCCTAAGTATAATATAAAAAATATTTATATATAATTGAGACAACATGTTTCTAGTTGTCTTTGGTGAAGGAAAATAATATGGAATTGATTTACAATGAATAAATTCTCACTAGATAAATAACGTGAAATAAATATGTTTCTTTAGTGTCAAACATACATTCTGGAAGGGATGTATAATAAAAAATAATCGCTGGAGAGGTTACATATTTGTATGGGATTTGAAGAGATCCTAATATAATATAAAAGTGATAAGATTATGTTATAAGAAATACACCACAAAAAGTAGAGTCCCATTCATAGACCCATTGGGAACCATGGAGAGCTGATGGCCTCTATTGGTTGGACAGTGGCCTCTAGGAAGGTAAAATTATTTCTAGGATCCCCACTTGATAGTATGTGGGGTCTATAATACTCACCGTTTTTTACAGACTCCACCAGCTGGCAAGTGGGTCCCATCATCCAATCCCATTTTGGAAAATCAACCTTCTAACAAATCTTATAAACCTCATATCACTTTAAAACACCTATAAAAATAATGTAAAATTCATATATAAAAATAACATAAAATTTAGGTTTCACAATTCTTACCATCATATGACTTGTCATCCTCTAGATGTAACCTCAAAGCTGTATTAGAACAACATTGGCCACTGTACTTGTGTGTTATCATCCTGGTACCATGTTTATTCATGAAAATGCAATTGATTCCACATAGCTGAGAAAATAAAATTGAAATTTCATTAAAAATACTTCATAATTTGGTTCACGATACAAATATGTCCTTGCATAAAATATTCATCCTTCTCTTGACCAATATCATTAAACCCTAGAAAATACACATTATGGGTTTCATTATTTCAAAGACAATACACATGGAACACATTGTGTATACATTGATAGTGTTAATGAATATTCAACAAACATTCCACTATCATGATGTTATTGATTATCTCAATCATCCAACATATAGGGATTCCAACATTCATTACCTCTTAAACATCATATTCCCTATCTGAGGGGATACCAGCAAGAAGGCATTTCACCCAATGAAAACTCGTAGGATCATATCCTTTGGTAATCAGAAGACTTATACCTATCAAGAATTGTAACTATCCATTTCATAATCTTCTACACCATCAAGGTGGTCTCTAAAAAAATAATCATACCAATAACTAATGATTCACCTATGCCATGACAGCATAGTGGTGAATGAAATGGTCACCCAAAAAATACATAAAGAGAATAATGGTAATCATGAAATGGAAGTTTTTATAGTATGATAACCCAACTAGTGCTTTGTGATCATCCCAATAGACTCCAAAATCTAAAATAAAAAAATGATTCATATCTTTTAAATTCTGGACTACTCTTTTTGACTGCCCATTGGTTTGAAGAAGAATTATCATAGTCACATTCAATTCCGTCCTCATTTCATATTGTATGCCTCATCTAATCCATGAAGAAAACTGATTGACTCTATCAAATATAATGTCAAAGTAACATTGTAAACCATAATATCTATCAAAAATAGAAATTTCATAGATCATCTATTATGTTCATATCCTAAATCCATATAAAATGATACAACTTATTCAACTGATCCTGTGACACTAAAACAGTTTCTTCACCAATCGAGATAAAAAATAATCCCTGTAATGGATGCTATCATAACCTCATCCCACATCCATAGAGGAACTAGAAGTTTCTAGTGAAACCCTATAGGTTTCATATTCCGTAACGTGATCCTCCAACATGTCAATCATTAATTAATAAATCCTACTATGTCTCTCTTCATATTTGGTAAATAGATATTCATATTAACTTTATGATACCTCCTAATCAACCCCAGATTCACTTCACACTATAATACATGTGATGATCTCATCAAATCCCATATCATAGAATGTGGAACCACCACTCATCTAGAACTAGAATCACACTACATCAATCCAAATCCAAACCAAAAACAAAATAAAAATCAATCTCCCATAAATTTAGATACACTATGTATCTAGATCTTGACTATCCTTCACTCATTCCACAAATAGGGATATTTTTTAAAAGGATTCTCAAACCACTACCCCTAGATCCTAAGTTATTCTGATCTACCAGTCTACTAACATCACCCTGATCATCTACATAGCATCATATGTACACTCATAAACTTTATCTACCTTCCTTCTCAGCTCATGTGAAACTACATTTCCCTTCTAGGTGTTGTACATCATATAAAAGTCTAGTTTATACTAGAACTATACACAATTATGTTAACGAATATTGAGTTCATGGTATGAGAATATATACCAAAAACTCTAATGGTATGTATAAATGAAAAATATCTCACTAAAGAGATATTTTCCCTATAATTTCAATTTATAATCCATATATTATAACTACATGCCATTAGAAGGGTATTTTCACTCATTGGTTAATAACAAATGCGACTAGTAAGAAAAATTCATATCATTATTCATTAATACTAATATCGATCCAACATAAAAATCATTATAAAACACTACATACCCAACTCTAGGATTATGAAAGATCATGATCAGATCAAACATAAACCAACTCTTTAGCTCAATGAATAATTTTTGACACTGTTCAATCCCTTCAAACATGACCAAATTCAAGGTCAGTGCAGTCTTGGGTTCTCTCAGGTGAGGATGATACTTAATAAACCTCTTGAAGTACCCTAACAACCTTTGAAAACATTGGATCTAGAAAAAAAAATTATCTATTAGATGAAAAAAAATGAATCAGCCTTCTCTATGTCAAATGATATTACTTAATGAGAAACTAAATTCTTAAAAAAGAAATCCATCGGTTACCAAAAGTGAAACAATCAATAATTCGTTTAACAATGATGTTCCTGAAGTATACTCAATACGATATCAACGTGTTTCACATGAGATTATAGAATCATTGAATGTATTAGGGGGTCATTTATGAACATGATGATGAAGAATTCCATTTAGTGTGTTGTACCATATTTGTGAGGTCCATAAATAATTAAAAGTCATTATCTATCCCAAAGGTAATAACTAGATACTCATAAAACCTATATAATCTCATAAAAAATATCTTCTGTGTATATTACTCTCTTAATTGAATAATATGGACACTTTAATATTGACTATTGTTATAAAAAACAGTATGATCCACTCAACAGATCAAAAAGGTCATTAATTATCGGAAATGGTTACAATCTCTTCGTAGAGATCAGATATGGCATATGGTAGTCACCACAAATCCATAGGATAATTTCAGCCTTCATAGAGAGAAATAAGGAATCACCCCTTGAAAATGTTCAAGGTCTAATGAATTATTTGACCTCGATATCAACTATATGAACCTTGAGAACATTCATGATAGACGATAACATGTGGTTTGGTAAAATTGACATGTTAGATGAATTATGAAAAATATTGATCTCAAACTCAAATTTAATGTGTGGATAAAACTCCCAAGCAATCATCTGTAATGACATCTTAGTACAGTTCTACAGCCAAAGGGGATGAGAAGGGGTTACCACCAGAACTATTTCAATGATCATACAAGAAACATGTGATAAAAAAAATTTCTATGATGAGGATTTTCTTCCAATATTCCTCACTTTATGACCCAATCAATGGTCAACATGAACATTTCCACTTTAGGTGAAAAAATTTCACTCATATCTAATTACAATTGATGTGAGAATTGTAATTAGTTAACATGTCAATGTTGTGAATCTTGTTAAAACCATTCATGAAATGAATTTCGAAGATGTAAACATTATTAATGACTAAAAACTCTAAAAAAGATATTAGGTCATATATGAAAATGGTCCACATTCTTCCCCAGTGGGGAACTGATAGACAGTAAAAGAGAAGAAAATTTTACTGGTAAATTCAATCTGAAAAAACATGATCTAATTGGAAAGAATTGTGCATGTCTATATAAAACAATGAAATATATAGTGTGGAAAGTATTAGGACCATGAATCACATTATGGAAGGTCCTTATCCTCCATTTAAAAAATCCTGATCAATCTTCTAATCCCCTCTTTCCAAAAATCCATTACACCCCATACGATTGTTAGTCATTTAATTTCCTAACCCTCAGAGGGTATACCTTTACTTTTAAGGTCTTGTACATTCTCATGATATTAACTTACTAAAATCCTGATCACATAACCCAATATGATTCCTTATCCTTCCAAAGTGATGAAATTTCTTAAGAGAGTATGTAAAATCATTGAAAAAGTTTCCCCTCCTCCCATTTTTATAGAACCTAGTAGTTTCATCGCCCCCAACAGTAATCGAGGAACATATACCTTACTATGAAAAAAGATCCCATCCATGATGTCTATCCAATTACATACACTTATTTTTTACTAAATAACTAATTAGAACTATAAAGGGGAATGTTATCGACAATGCATTAGTATTGGGATGAAGAACATCAACTCTCTCATCGTTTAATCCCTTCTCAGTTGTCAGTTCCTTTTGAATAACTACAACATAGGTAATATGATAAAAGTTCGTAACATGACTCATTAGCTCTAGTTGAAGAACAATATATAACATTCTATGCTTTAAACCATATTACAATCCATAATAGTAGAAAATGAAATCATATCTGTGATTCATACTGAATTAGAAGAAACAGTCACCATCCCCTGCTGGGGAACCCTAAAATCCCATGAAAGGTCCATCTTCTGTGTGTCTAGAACTAAATACTGATAGAATAGATCTTTAAGGGTTACCCATGACATCCCTTATTTTATAAATACCAATATAATTACATCCCATCATAAATAATAAATAGATATAATCATAAAGGTATCAACCATATCATTCAAATCTGTTGGGGTCCCAATGAAGTTCAAAATCCACTTAATGAATCATGTCCAATCCTTTATATCATGGAGGCCTCTGAGGAACTTGTCAGATGGTGGTGCTAGACATGGAAGTCACGATCATAATCAATCAGGATCATCTCAACCATATGGTATCCATTTCTAAGAACATTACGTAGCTAAAAAAATTACTTCTGGATCAGTTCTACATATTGACCCACTAGGGATTCCTCGAGATAATGCTCGGTCACATCCTCTTTTCCAAAATGTTGTGAAACTACTTATGATATATGTTTATAGGAATTTTTTTTTCAAATTATCGAAATAACATTATTGATAAACAATATAATAAAAATATTATTAACTACGTGACACATGATAAATTTAGGGTTCAATAAACGAGTCAACTTATGTGTCTACACACTAGAAACCCATAGAACCCCATAATAACTACCCAAAACCCATTTCAAACCTCTTTTACATGCATGTTATTCATAGACACAAATTTATACACATTGATAGAATTTAGCTGGTTGAAATAATAAATGAAATAAATAATTACCCAAATAACATACTATAATTTCAACAAGAATATAATTATTTATTTTCTACATAATACATCAAAAAAATATATGTCATGTCATCATATCAACTTCTAATGATTCATGAAGTAACAATAAATCCCATAGATAAATATAAAAACATTAGGTGCAATACCGAAGGTGATATTTAAACAGGGGTAAAATCAAACAGTATGAAAAAAATTTGAAATTTATATAAAATCATAGGCCCCCTATACAACACTGGTCTTACACTCTCATAGTTCCACTACCCAATTAGGAACCATTATTTATTATATCTATCCTACTCCATAAAAATTAAAATAGAAGTGAATGTTAGTTAACTTTGTGCTCTTATAACAATTTGTGACACCCTAAGCTAATGCACTGAGTCTAACCTGATGTACCACACAACATTATGTTCAACTCCCCATATGTGAGTGGATTTTGACTGGAGGTGAGTTAATATGGAACAATATGGGGAGATTACATCCTCAGAATCAGTAAAACATCAAAGTATAAATAATGTTTAAATAAATACTAATTAGAAAACACTGAATAAATAAATAATCATTAGTGTGTCCACAATAATAATCTATACCATTATGTATAAATATGGAATGGAATGTATTTAATCGAATCTCAAAAGAGGATCCATCATGAATTGTATGTGAATAATAAAATTAGTAGCATAAATAGATTATGAACTACGTAAAACAATATAAATCATATTCTAAATAAACTAACCAACTATCCACTATAGGGCCCTTTCACTATATAGGATCCCCAATCGTTAATTAAATATGAAAAACAATACTCTTGTATGGTGTGGGAGAAACACTCAATAGGATGACACAAATATTTCTTAACATAAGTTTGTAAGAGATACATGTGTATATCATTACAGTGAAAAAAACTGAAAAAATCACATGCATGTAGACCATGTATGATGGCTCCTATGAAATTTTGTTTTCCTTCATTGGATCCATAATAATAGGAACATCAATGATCTCTATAGAACATCCTTATAAATATGATAAACCCTAAACTATTTTAATAGATCCATATGGTTGGGAAATCATAAATTAATTTTTACCAATATTTAAAACATCCCTCTTGGGGTATAGTCCAATATGTTTAACTTTCATTATCAGCTGTAGATTATATATAACAACACATATGATACTAAATACAAATGATAGATAAAAAACATATCAACTAAATGAAAAATTAGAATCCAAAAGAATCTATATGTGTGATAAAATCAAATATATTCCTTAATATGGATACATAAACCTTATATGTTCAATAATTAAGAATAGTTCTAATTTGGATATACACGTGTGCCAAATTACATGCCAAGAACACATATAAAATATGAGAAAAAGTCAAGGGCTTCTTACCATTGGTGAAATACTCAATTAGATGGAAGGATCACTGTATGAGTCTAAAAGAACAACCGAATCCTAGGACAGACCTGATTCCACATGATTCAAAAATATATGATCAAGGTTAGTGAGAAACATAAGTCTAAAGGTACGTAAATATTTAACTTATCTAAGATGTTTTGTTATCAAAAATTATATTTATTTGATTGATGCATATATGGAAATAACGCGAACCTGATTGTTGATTTTAACATAGATAAAAACAGCTTGGTCGAACATATCCCAACCATTATTTCTTATAAATACATCATGTTACTAGTAGGTTTTGATTAAGGATAATAGAATGGGATTGATCCAAAATAAATAAGAAGTCTCCCAATTAAGAATCCATGATTGATCCAATTTTAAGGCATCAAATTAATGTCTTATATGGGAGGGATATAACTGAAAAATTAGTGGAGAGGATCTCTAATGATTTTGAGGTCAAAATGATGAAATAGTTATTCATGTCTGTTACAAGAAAAACATAATATAAAGTGGTGGGCCTTATAGGGCATCTTCAGATTCCACCGATGACATAGTCTACTCCACTGATTGGAAGGTAGCTTTAATGTATATACATTTCTTACCATGAACCCCACAATAATGATAATGGGATCTACCACATTCTTAATGAAATTTTATAATCAATTAATTTGCAAGTGGATCCTGTTATATTTCCATTGGAGTTACTTTATCTTTTCAATATACATTAACCTTTCCATCCTATTCCATTTTCAAAATCCGACTTCCCGAACCCCATTAACCAGATAAAGAGAACTTTAACAGATATTAAAAACTATATAATATTCCTAAAAATGCATACCAAAAAATATAGTTATCACAAAATTATCTACATAAGAATATTTTACAATTTGGAAAGAAAATTTATGAATAAATGAAAGGTTTTAAAAAAAATTATGATTAATTTAGATTTCACATGTGATTTAATTGAAATTTATATAAGATTAATTTTAATATTTCAAGGCATAAGTATGATTAAAATGGTATAGGGTATGATTAATTATTGTCCCATGTAAGATTAATTTTTATTATATACAACTATATAATCCTAACATAATTTATTTAGAAACCCCATATGATTAATCTAATTTCAATTATGTTACCACTAAAGCTATATATCCCTAAAACATCGTATTATGTTATACTTCATTTGAAAATAAAATTCTTTTTTTAAATTGAATTATTTATTCTACAATGTAGTTAGAAAAATATAAGGGCTGATTTAAGGATATTTTTTATGTTTTATATATATGTAAGGGATATTCTATATTTCCTTATTTTATGCAACAAACTACATTATTATCATATATATATATATATATGTATTGAATGACATTGGATGTGGGTTATGGGATAAAATATTATAGATGTTTAGAATATTAAAAAATGTAAATCATCCAAGTGATCATGTTAATGATTTATAATAGCAATAATTAACTAATTAATTGGTGGGAGGGAACATTGAGTGATAATATCTGATGTATTTTTGTTTCTATGGAACATTCTCTAGAATTTTTTTTATGAATATGGATATTTTATTACCGATGAATATTGAAAATTTAGAAAAAGAATATTTTATTTTTTTAATCATTTATTATGTTCACTAATGGCCTTTTTATTTAAGTTTGAACATTATTTCAAATTAGAGGGATCTAATATAAATAAATGATCATGATACATTTCTCTTTCGAAACAAATTCCTTATAAAATTTTATGTCTACCCACTATGTTTTCACATTGTACAATTAATAGAGAATCTATTCCTCGTATTTCAAATACCATGTCAAGGACGTAGTTACCCAAAATAATTGAAAAAAATTTAAAAATATTATATTTTTTTCTTTTCTTTTTCTGCAACATACAAGTGATGGTGAGTTTCAATATTGAGGAAATCTTCATTATCAATGTAGAAAATATTAAATGAAATTATAAAAGAAGGAAAAACTAAATAATCTAACCGCACTCAATACTACAAATTAGTTCACCTAGGTATATAAATTTTCATTAGATAAATAATTATTTCCTCAAAAAAATACTTTCATAGATTAATATAAGATGCATAATTAAAGGTCAATTAATGGTAGAAGAATACATATTTTGAATGAAATCACTATCTGAAAAGGAATAAAATATTGATTCCTTTTCTCATAACACTTCCCTTAGAGGTTATGGATGTTTCCCTATTGGTTTCACACCTGTGAAACGATATTACCCCATTACACATGTTTATAAAATAAATATTGTATATGATGTGAAATAAAGGAATAATCTCATGATGTCATTATCTAACGAACCATTCTCTAAGGTAAATGGATTAAATGTAGTAAAGATAAATTGGGAAAATATTGAAAATATATATAATAAAATGATTAAAAATCATATATTTGGATAAATAGATTTAAAAATGAAAAAATGGATGATGATGAAGTCATTGATGAATTTTTAATTATTTTAAATAAAATTATAATAAACCATAATATATTTGGAGAAATAGATTATTATTCCACTATGTTTCAAAACATTTATATATTTTCCTTATATAATTGATTCCAATGTGCATAATTTGAATATAGAGATTAAAAATGACTCTCCTGGAATGAGATACCTAGTTATCATGTTTCCTATAATAGGTGATAATATCATGTTTTAAAAAATAATATCAAAGAAGAAAATAAATAACTTTTTAATGTTTTAATGAATCATAGAATCGTGAATAATAAATAATAGTTTAATGTTGAATATGAAGATGAAGAAAAAGATAATAAAGAGTATTAAAAAATTGTACCTTTCATTTTTAAGACTTTCAAAAAAAGAACTAAAAAATACCAAGGAAAGATATCAATGAAATACTTGAATTGCGATGGGATTTAAAATCATGAACTTTATTTTATAAGGAATAATAATATTGATATTGAATATGATTATCATGATGATGCGTCACAAAATATAAAATGATACAATTCCACAAAATCAATTGATGAGAAAAATATGTTTTAAGATGTAATATATGTAGTTTATTGAGTAAACATTCGAAAATCACTTAATAATGTAATTTTTTAGAGTATGTGATGATAACAAGAAAACATAATATTATCATGACTCATTTTATAAAAAACTAATATAAAACAACTTTTTTACATTGGGGTCCTTAATTTATTAATGTCATTTTTTATCCAGGGTCATTCTAGGAGGAATATTTTAAAAATTAATCATTTTTGTGAAAAATAATTATATTATTATTTTAAATGGGAATTATAATGAATTTCAAATTTTATTTATAATTTTTTTATTTTTTATTCAAAAAATAGAGTGATAAGTGATCTATTAAATTATTTATTTAAATAATTTGTGTGGAAATTTATTTTTCAGCATAATATCTATATAAACATTATGAAATATAATTTTTTGTATTATTTTTAAATTTTATAATATAAGAGACATATAAAATATTTAAATAGAAATATTTGAGAATAAAGAACCTTATATCGGGTTTTAGGGAATCAACAATTACAATTAATCTTTTCTAGGATATTGTAATTATTTTACCATAATAAATATATTAAAATAATGGGTTCTATATGATATAATGATAATAAAAAAAAATTAGAATGGTGTAATATATCCCATGAAAAAATAATTCATTTGATTATACCTCTAGGAAAGGGTCTTTTATAGATATAGTGTTCAAATATATTTCTTCATAATCATGAAATCATTTCTAATATTTCACTCATCGATGAAATCATTTCCTTCTTCTGAAAGGATAGTAAATCATGATTCCTAATATATAAATTGTCAATTGATGGAGAAATATTATTGAATAAATTTTTTTGGGCATGATAGATTTAATATGGAAGGGAGAAATGAAATTTCGGTATCTAAATTGATGAATGATTTCACAATTAAATTTCTTTGTATTCTTGAATGAAAAACACATGTGTGGGATTCCAAAAAATGATTTTAACTTGTTCAATAAGGCTATTTTGTAAGAAGGAAAGTTAAAATGTGATGATGTGAAGCGAAAAAGGACATTTTTGTGTTAGGATTTTAATTCGTACACTTATTATATAAAAACATAATGTTAAATAAAATCAGAAAAATATTTATAACGTTTTTTTAAATAAAATAAGGTAAAAATAATTTTTTAAATATGTTTATCTTTGGTAATAGAAATAATTGTTGCCAAAAATAACCATGCCGTATATGTTACATTAATTATTAAAAAACTGTTATAAATAATTTCTTTAATGTTTGTTATTAAATAACTTAAATTAAAACACAAATATTATAAATTCTTTTTCTCTTTGTGAAATAGTAATAATCATTAAGTATTGATGTGGAGGACGATGAATAAAATATTGTGAATTTATTTAATGTTGAAATTGAGGATTTATATGATTAATACAACAAGATTAAAATTGAAATTTTACAAATAATGAAATAATATGAGGATAAAATGTAAAATGAAGATGGATTACTCAATAATGAATAAAATTGATTTGAAAAAAATAAATTCTTAAATGGTCATAATTCAGAACATAAATTTATTTTGAATTATTACGATGAAAAATATGTTACCTAAGATATATTTTATAATGAAGAATAATCAGGATTTCATGATTTTTATAAAACTCAATTGGTGAGGGAAATTTAAAATTCTTTTGTTCAGAAAAATATTAAATTATCAAACATGGTAGAGGTTTTTTCCCAAATAATGAGCTAAATTATAATCTTTTATATAAGAAAGTTATTAAAAATATTTCAATCAAAAAATATAAATCTTCGAAAATTCAAGTTATTTTATAGTTTTGAAAAATTACCAAAAATACCCATTCTAATATTATAGGATTTTAATGGGATTATATAGGTGAAATTTTACACCAAAAGAAAATAATAATAGGAACACTTTTCTAATGGACAAGAACCTAATGATTTTGGATAAAATTAATATAATCATATTGGATACTCATTTATATTTATTTCTAGTACTAAGGATACGATGTGACTAAATTCTATATTTTCTAGTATTATATTTCATTTCCTTAGTGGTATTGAAGGAAGGAATTTTGGGGTTGTAACATAAAGAATATGAGTAAAAATATAAAATAAATGAATGCTTTGTATGAATGAATTTTAAATTTAAATAATAAAAATTGGATTGAATTATTAGAATAATTGTATAGAATATGTGACCAAGACAATCACTATATATAGAATATATTGTTATAATTATAAAATAAATATAGTTATATAATCCATATTTTTAATATATTGATAATAAATAAATATGAGAAGTCATTAGTTGTTGAAATTACATTAAAATCATGTAGAATGCACACTAAAAAAATTATTTATTTTGTTCATTCATTCCAAATTAATAGATGTAAAAATAATATTAATAATATAAAAATTGTTTATGGATATGCATAATAGTTTTGAAATTTAAACTCATTAAAAATAATGTAAGAATGCACTTATGATATTAAATATGATAAATTGAATTTGAGGATGTTCTATTGGTTGATGGGATCAAATAAAATCTAATGAGAGTTATCACTTTACGTGATGATGGGAATGAATAAATTTTTTGGATAAATGAAAATCCTCCTCTCGCTTTCGTCCAATATTGAGTTAGGAGAAGGGATTTAGATTTACTGATGACAGTTTCAATACTGGATCGGAAGGTGTTCTGCATCATCTTGGCTTCTAGGGAAGACTTCTTGAAGCCTTGGTGTAGGATCCCATGCACCGGGGGGAGATGGAGGTTCTCCCTCTCTCATTGAAAAATAGATCCACATTTTGGTAGGTAATGCTCTAGGGCAGTAGTCAGGACCTCACTACCAAGGCTTCCTCCTCGCCTCATGAATGGGTCCTTCCTTAAGGCAATCAGAGATTCGCTTGGTTGTTTTTTGTGTGTTGATGATAGGAAAACTTGTTTGTAGGAAGCGTTGGTTGCGAGGATCTATGTTGAGTTCGAAATTTACAGGCCGATTCAGAACCACCTTGTGATCATGATCGAAGGGATAAAGTAAATTCATTAACCTCTGAAGTATCCGACCTTTCCCATGATTTTCACTCTCAGCCACATCCTTGGTTATTCTCTATAGGTTTTCTGTGAAGCTCAGATAGAGAATTTCAATTATAAGGAGATACTGATGTCATTCCCTCAACATCCTCTCTCGTGGTTCCCTTTAGGCCCTAGGGGACGTGGTTATGGTAAAGTTGTTGTTTCTATTCTCTCAGTTCAGATGTCAGTGGCCTCCTCTTCCAAGCATCATTCTTTTTGTGATGACTGTGTTTTCCCCTCTCGCAATTTGGTTCTTGTTCTCCTGGGCATGGGCGGGGCTTCATGGGCTCAGTTTCTTGAAGAGGGTCCTTCTCCCATGGGGACGACCCTCAGTTTTAATCCATGGATGCATTCTCCATCTTCTAAGAATTGGGTTTCATATAACATTTTCATCTCATAGATCACTGTTATGGAGTCAAGATCAATTGAACAAAGTTTCCCTGCTCTCTTTGTCTAGGGAGATTCCCCTTCAGGCCATGTCCCCTTATCTAGTTTTTTCCTCCCCTTCGTCTTCTCCAGAACCTATTGGTTCTCCTTACCCTCCTCGCTCTCCCCCAGCTTCCTCGATGATGGACCATTGTTTGATGGAAGGGAAGAGCTTCGTTTCTTTATGATTTACTCAATATTCTCTTTATAGAGGTGTGGTATCTCCAAGGTCAAACTCGTAGGGGCATGCTAGTATTTGAACTGGATCTCAATCTAAATTGGATGTGCTGGTATGTGATATATCATCTCATCATGAAAAGGTCCAGGAGTCTGGGGCCAAATCTAGACGAGCTCAGTGTAATGTCTATTGTCTTAATATAGAATGCCTATGGTATTGGGGCCTATGAGAAGTCGGACTTCATTGTCGAAAATATTAGTAACAATCGTGTTTCTATAGTAATTATCCTGAAACAGAAATAATAATCTAGCAAGATTAATGAGTGTGCTCAAAGTCTCATGATTCATCGATTTATGCATTGGGATCCTCCCAACTCTAATTTAAGGTAGTTTTGTAAGGACCATGTTATCATTAGTATTCAGAGTGCGTTGAACCAGTCATTGACCACTAAAATTACAGTTTGGAATCAAGTATTTCTCTTCTCATTCATCTACGCCAAGTGCAATGCCCAGGACAGAGAGTCTTTGTGTAGTAAGTTAGAAGGTGTTCAACCTGATGATTTTCCATGGATTGTTGTGGGTGATTTCAACATTATATTATTTCTGGAGGAGAAGAAAGGGGAAGGTGATTTACCCAGGAATGGTTGTCTTAAATTTATTTCATTCTTGGATAGGAAAAAACTCTTGGATGTAGGTTATGAGGGAAGCTGCTTTACCTGGTGCAATAACCAACACAGAGGAAGATGTACCTAATTCAAATTGATCAGTGCCTGATGAATGAGGCAGCTATAGCTTTGTTCAAGGATTCCAATGTTCTTCATCTGGTTCAGTGTATTTTTGATCATTCTCCACTCCACATTTCACTGGGTATAGGGTCGTTGATGGAGGATTATGTCTGGTTTTCCAAAATGTGGATGTAAGAACAAGGTTTATTCAATGTGTTTAGGGAAGCCTGGGATCTCTATCACTGGGTGAATATGTGGATCACTCTTCACAACAAGCTGAGAGAGTTAAAGAAAATCCTTCACACCTGGAGAAATATGATTCTCGCCTGCAATTAGGACTTGATCGAGTTATCTAAAGAGATGAATCTCTTGGAGAATTTTCAGGAAAGTGAATGGGATGACTCTCTGGTTAATTAACATAGAGGTAAAAAAATAATCTCACTAATACCCTTATGAGAGAAGAACAACTATCAAGAGATACAGCAAGAGCCATATGTCTTTATGAGGGGGATAAAAAATATGGTTACTTTCATGCATGCATTAAAGAACATCTATGTTTTCAGCGTCCTAATATTTTTAGAAACGATGGTTCCTACTCCAGTGACCGTGATAATGTAGGGTCTGTGGTAAATGGGATTATCAAATCATTATTGGTTGCTCCCAAACCATGTATGGAAGGGGGTATCTAAGAGGTGATGATGATCTCTTTGGTGGATCTTCCATGATTGGGTTTAGAGGACATTGATGGGGGGTTGAGGAGGACTCTAGAAGAGGATGAAGTTCGAGAGGCGATTTGGTCTTTGAACCCAGATAATGCACAAGGTCTTCATGGTTTCTCTAGGACTTTTTGCAGGGAAACATTGGACATTGTTAAAGGGTATCTAGTGGGAGTTATCCATGCTTTTCTTCATGGTGGGGATCTGACACATATTGACTGTGCAGCCAAGATGGTTCTTATTGCTACAATGTGTAATCCTGAGTCCATTGATCATTTTCAGCCCTTAGGTATTTGTAATATACCGTAAAAGATTCTGGCCAGCATTCCCAAAAAATACTGGTTATTCACTTAGATTCTTGGATGGCCTCAGAGAAGCATGGATTCATTAAAGGGAGGTCAATTCAGGGTGTAATTGAAGTTGTCCAAGAGATGGAACGTGCCATTAACAACAGGTATTTGAGAGAAAATTTGGTGGTAATGTCATACATGAGTAAGGACTATGATAGGGTGGAATGTGGCGTTGTTTTCAGAGTATTGGCTTGCATGGGGTTCTCAAATTGGACTACTGATCATCTTTTATACTACTTCATCACATCCAGGATTTCAACTTTATTTATGGATAAGCAATTTGGGTTTTTTCAAGTTGTTTCGTGGCCTCCGGAAAAGTGATCCTTTGTCTCCCACTATTTTCATTATCTCCCAAAATTCCCTCAGCTGATATATTAATGGAGTCCTTAGCATGTGTAATGTTCTACCTTACCATAATAGGCTAGATAGAAGGGGTATATCTCACTTGATGTTTGCAGATGATACAATTGTATTTATCAATGGCAGTTGATGGTCAGTGTAGTGTTTGAATGGGATTCTAGGGGAATACTGAAAGTGGAGTGGGTAGATGGTGAACAAGGAGAAAATTATTATTTATATAACGAAGAAGATCTATGAGAGGTGGGAGAGGGATGTGGGGGATAGCTTGAGAATAGAGAGAAGCTCATTTTACTTGGAGTCCCTCAGGGATCTAGTTATCCATTCCTCTATTAGGGTCCATCATTTTGAAATATTATATGAAAAATATTAGGTTGCATCTACAACTGGAAAAATTGATTCCAATCATTTTGAGGCCACATAACATTTGTGAGCAATGTACTGGAATCCATTGCCATGCATATTCTCTCTACCCAAAAGTTTCCCAAGATTGTGATTTCCAATCCAGATAAGATTATGTTTTCCTTCATATGGGATGTGTAGATGGAATGAAGACATCATTGGGCATCAGGGAAAAATCTTGAAAGACATCTCTCTAAAGGGGGTATTAACTTGAGGAGTGTCTCATCTACCATGAAAGGGATTTATGAAAATCTTGTATGGGAGGCTCTGGTAGGTCCCATTGGGTAAAGACTATACATTACATATACGGTCTAAACATGTGTGATCAGAGAAGGCATCTATATAGGATATGGAATTTGATGCACTCTTACATGGAAATTCTGCAACATCACTCGTAGTGGTTATTGGGAACATGGAGCATCAATTTTGGGTAGCAAGATTGGGGGGTGGGAAGGTTCTATTTCCCAGGATGCCCCACCCTGGGAAAAACTTTTAGAGAGGCAACCAGTTACCCCAGGTTTGTCTAGGCCACTCCGGATGTGAATCAACTTGTAATTTTTAACAACATTGCTACTAGTGATGATCCTAATAAACTCATCTTCATAGGATCAATGTCGGGTAATTTTTCCCTCAAGGATTTCATACATGTGAATAGGTACATGTCGAATGAAGATCAGTTGGGGTGACATTGTGGTGCATGGATCTTCCATACAAATTTAATTTCTTGTTGTGATGTGTGAGGAACAAATCCTTTCCTACTGATGAGAATCAGTAACATATGGTTGTGGCGACGACTTCTAGGTGCAAGTGCTACAGGTCCTCTAGCCAAGAAACAGTAGGAAATTTTTTATATGGTAGTAAATGGGATAGAGTGGTATGACAGATCTTCAGGGATTTCATTGTCTTGGATGCATCAGATGGGGTACAAGATTATTTTCTATGAAACTGGTTTATAGGAGCGGGGACTCACGAGGCTGAGAGAATGTCCAAGACTACCATTATTATCACAGGTTGCTGGACCACATGGAAGGACAGGAACGTTGTTCACCACAAAAATACTTCAGGATCTTAGGTAAGTATAATCATCATCATGAAAAATAATCTGCTGGATCTGGTTTAGTTTTTCCCTCATTGTCAATCTTTACCGTCTGTGAACACAATTATCCCCAATCCCTCACATGAAAATTAGGTTGGAAATCTGGGTAGGGGATGTTGTGTTTGTTTTCATCTTCTTAGAAAGGGGCTAATTCTCAATACGGATGGGTCCCCACTCAATGGGGAGATGCATGGGGGCAGGGTTGTCCGAGATCAGAGGGGTTCCGTAATTGAAATTTTTGCAACCTTATATGGTATATGTGATGTATCATAGGTGGAGGATTTGGACTTGGCTACAACGCTAGATATATGAAACCAAATTTAGATCAATCATAAGATACAATAGAAAGACTCTATGATATTTTATAAATCATTGATAGGCAATGTCAATTTTCATTGGAACATTGCATACACTATCAGAAAATGAAAACTACTCATAGGTAATCATATAGAGGTATCCCACACATGGTAGGAGGGGATAATGGTGACATATTTTTTTTGGCATCTACGGTTTCCTCAAATCAAAGAAAGTAATAATTATTTTGGTTGGGTTTTATTCTAAATGAGGGTATGGAATTTGTGACCAAGGATGCTTCAGGTTTACATTACTTTAGACCACCGTGATGTTTTGTTTTGATTTACTCTATATAGAGGATTCTCAAAATCAAAAAAATGATAATTTTCAGTTAGTCAAATAATAGAGAATAATTATTTTTTGATACTTTAAAATTTTAATATAGTGGAATAAATTCTAATGAATGTGTTCATTGACTCAAAAAAGCCATTTAAATTGATTAATTATTATTTTTTGGGTTAATGAAAAAATATTGAAAAAATTATATTTAATTAATTTAATTAATATGATATTACATGTGTATGAAAAATGAGATGTTTGAAAAGAATAAGATTATTATTGTTGAATGGATTATGGGTTTTTTTGTGAAGTTAAAAAAGGGTTGGGAATGTTTATTAATGAACCTAGAATAGATAAAATGATTGTTTAATCTTATAGATTCATTAAATAATACATTTTAAAAATGGCATCTAGTATTAATATATCACTCCATCCAGACCTCATCAATATAGAGTTGTAATGAGAAATAATATAATCCTAATAAAAATGGATAGAACGATTTTGTCTATTTTTAAATACTAAAAATTATTTTTAATATAATATATTTAAATGTTAAAATATTTAAAAAATAAAATATTGATGAGGATTAGATAAAATATGATTACTTATTAAATATTTTAATGGGAGACTATCTGGGCTTATGGTGCTTGTGTTGTAAAAATCATAAGGAATAAAAAACATCAAATATCTTCTTCGAAAGTGAATGAGCATTGTATATATATTGTGTGTTTGGTTAATTCCCAGAAATTGCCTCCAATAATTACATAAACGGGGATTCTATTTATTTAGATCATAATGGGGCTTAGGAAATAACATGGATGACAATGTAAGGGTAATTAATCTAGGTGTAAGTGGTTGGTGCATCTGGAAATCTAGAACAAATTACATCATGAGGGTGTTGGTAGTTAAAATTATATTCAGGAGGTTATTGATTTTCTTCTTTTGGAAGACCTAGTACCATTACATTAATTTTGAGAGTCTATAATGTACTTAATGGAACATTTTTTTATCTCCACATACCCTTTCCCTACAGCTATTTGATGATTCCACAAGGCCACTAGATCAGTTAGACTCTTCCACTAAATGGTATTAAAATGATAGTCGATGGGTCAAATAGATGTGGTATTATATGGTGTAAGGGTATTGTCAATGAAAATTGTGGGTCTATGATAATATACTTCATTTAGACCAATAGATAAGTTGATTATCTTATAGTTTAGGCTTTCTCCTTGTGCAAAGGGTTGGAAATTTGTAGTGAGAAAAATCATGACCTCTATTCGGTTGAGATAGACTCTACATTCATCCTCCACTACCTACAATATTGGATTGCTAAACCCTTGTAAAATTTTTTCATCTTATTATTTGAAAATATCCACCCAAATACCATACTAATTTACTCCATACATAAGGGGAAGGGAAACTAGACTCAGGTTACTACTCTTCTTGTGTGAATGTTCCTGGAATGTGTACACTTTTTTTCAAATTTGAGATTCATGACTCTTGGATGTATAGATATTTGTAGGGGTAATTATCTCAGGTTTCATAACTTTAGGCATCCCTGATCTTATATCATCTTTTCAGGTCTATTTAATTAGTATTTTTTCAATCTAAAATAATATATAAATACTAAAATTTAAATATTAAAAAATGTACATTAAAGTGTTTTTCAGTACAAGTTTGATTAAGACTAAAAATGTATGTAAACATTTTTTTATAAGAGTTATAAAGAATAATTTTTATGAGCCATGTATCTAATGTTAGAAGATAAAAATCATATAATAAAATAATACCCATAATGATATACTTCTATGATATATATACCATTAAAAATAAACCCAATTTTTGTGAGATAGATGGTGATATTTTTGAAACATTTATTGAACATATAAAATAGATTTATTTAAAATCATGATATTTAGAGGCTAAAAATGAATTTAAAAAATGTTAATATTGATTCAAATAACACCAATGATGGAAAAGGTGATGATAGAAATGAAAAATAAAATAATAAGATAATAAACGAATATATTGAACCTAAAAATATAAATGGAAATGGGGAGGAACCAATACATACATGATTAATTATAAATATTGATAACTAAATATATCTAGTTTTATAAGTTCAGATACACTATATTGTTCAAAATATTGATAACAAGTAGTAGATAAATTATAAAAATAAGGATCTAGATTAGATTAAAAAAATTCTACTTGGGAACTTTTTCCAAGACCAAAATGAAAGAGCATCATTAATATCAAGTGTTTTTTCATATTTTTTCTCTTTTACAATGTTTAATTGTAATAAAATTGTAAATATTAGTGTACAGAGGACACCATAAAGTTAAAGGAGTTGATTTTGATGAAAAAAATTTAACATCATGAAATATTTTATATAATCAGAATATTATAGGTTGTTACATAACACAAGTGATAAATTTTTTTTTCAAATAGATGTGAAATAAAATTTATTGAATCGAATGCCATTACTGAGAAGTATTTATTAAAAAACCAGAAATATTTATTCATTAAAATGATGGAATAATGTTTTTCTAGTCATATGAATATCCTTATGGGTTAAAATAGTCCACTAGATTCATGTATTCTATGTTGGATAGTTTCTTGAAGGAAACAAACTCCACTAAAAGAAAATATTTATTGAAACACATGTATAAAAAATGATCACATGCACAATCATTGTTATTATATATTTTGATAAACTATTTTTTGATTATGAATAATTAATTCATGTAAATAATATTCATGTAAATATAAGATGAATTATGGTATTTAAATGATATAGAGATGAATTTTTTTCTAAAATTACAAGTTAATACAAAAGAGAAATTGATTTTATTTTCAAAGGATAAATATTACCAGAAATTATTAAATAATTTTATCATGTAAGACAATAAAGAAGTGAAAAAACCTATGATAGTTACTATAATATTGGGAAAGGATGTTTTAGGGAAAATTGGGAATTAAAAATAATTTAAAATTCTAATTATAATATTATTATATCTTATGTCATCTATATAATACATTGTGTATATAGTGAATTTGTGTGATATTTTTAAAAGTTACCTAAATGAATTATAAATAAAAGCCCCTAAAAGGATTATTAAATAAATATAATGTGTTTTTATTTATGGGATACTATAAAAGGATGAAAAAAATTTATTTGTTTCAAAATATTGATGCTAAATGGGAATGATATATTGATATTATAATATATACATCAGGTGTTTGTTTGTTGGGAGAAGATGAGTGCATTTGATGTAAATGAAAAATAATTATTACACTTATAACGTATGATCTTGAGTACATAGTTAATACACCACTATAAAATAATATTGCTCTTTAGAGTGTCTTGAATAATTGAAGGTGAAGGTTGAAGAAACAATGGGAACTACTTGTGACAATCTATGAGAAATAAATCTATCAAGGAACCCATTATTACACTCAATGAAAAAACATAAGATTATTAAATGTCATTTTAGTAAGTTGAATGTTTAATTTTCTTATATAACGATGCAATATATTTCTAAACAATAAAATTTTATAAATTTGATTATAAAAGGTTATGTTCATGATTAATGTGCTATGGATGAAAATGAACGTTTAATCATACCCTCTTTATGGAGGCACAATAGAGTTTCCCCAAAGTTCAATAGATTAAATTTTCAAAGGGAAAAAAAGATAAATATCCAATTTAATAATAATATTTATAATTTCAATGTTAGTTTTATTTTTATATGTGGAAGAATTTAGAATTTTAAATTCATATGCCACAAATTTCTTTTCATTGGGCGATAGAATTCACTCAAAAAGTATTTATTAAATAGTTTGTTGATACGAATTTTATTAATGATACATTTATATTAATTATTTTGAATAATGGGAATTTATAAAAGAAAAAACCATTGTTAAAGATCCTATATAATTGTTTAAGACCTATTTCATTTTTTGACTTTATTTTAGATGTATAGGCTATTTTTCTGGAATTTGTTTATTCAATGTTGTATGTTTAAAGTGGTTTTTAGTTTTTTCATATTATTATTGAGAAATTTAGAGTTTTTATGTATGCATATACATGTTTTTATACATTCCGGATATTAATAAATGTGAGTTCCAAATGCTCATATATAAAAAATTCCAAACAGTTTATAATACGTATAAACAAGTTAGAATATCAATTTTCTGTACAAAAATTATTATTTTTTCTAAATAAATTATATATGTAATCCAAAAACGTCATAGGATTAGCTTATAAATTTCATGTGAGATTTATTTTGTATTATATATATGTAAAAGTTCGCGTTGATATATGAGAATATTTTTAAATTTCGAATTGTTGTTAACAAGTAACATTGATGTTTCGTAGGCTATAAAATATTAACCTAGATGTTATATATAATTAAAAAAGATTTTACATTATATTATATCAAAAATACTAAATCTCTTTTATGGTTAAGGTGATGTGACCTTAAAATAGTAATGTGTTTTCATAGTATTAAATTCGGATATCAGATGATATATAAGATAAACTAGGTATTTCCAAAATAAATGTATGATTAATCATTGATAATGTATGTGTTTAGTGATGCTTTGTATCATTATGAAAATATATAACGATTTATATTTGTTTGGGTACATATTATTCTTTATTATAATTAAAGTTGTATTTTTTCACAATTAAATGGTAATAAAATTAGGAAATACTGGATGGGATATTTTGAATTAGTTTTAGGGATATTTAAAAGGAGATAATCTATTCCTCTTCAAAATTATTACTAGAAATTGTTTTAAGAAATAAAATTAGGGTATAATATTGATGATCATTGAAATACTCATTATTGAGTCTTGTAAATCATCCATTTGACCTTGAATATGATTTAAATTTGGAATAAAGATCTATTGAAGTATAGATGATAAAATTTTGAGTGTGAAAAATTATTGTTTTATTTTAGCCACAAGATATTATTAAACTATGAATTTTTAGTAAGATATCTTATGTTATATTCATAATGAATATTAAAATCAATTTGAGAATAAATTTTTATTGGTACAAAATAATTCCATAGTTTACTAATGATCATTTAATTTCTAATTTGACACCGTTAAAAATAGTTTAAATCCTATACAATCAAATAGTTGATATTCATTAATTTAGAGAAAAAGTTTATATATTAATGATAATACATTTCAATTAATTATTAAAATTATAAAATTTTTGGAGTAATTGTGGCTCATATTTAAATAAAAACTAATGATATATAGTTACAAACCTTACTAGAGAACCTAGTAAAATTTTCTATACTTTTCTACATTTATTTATCAACTGGATACGACTGAGAGAGTATTATAATATTTAGAGTATATTTACATTAACCAATCATGGAGGAAGGTTTCAATATAAATTATAATATATGGTGAAATGTATTCAACGCCTTTTAATATTGCATAGTAGTTCATATGTGAATCACCGGGATGATATAGGTTTCCTTTCATACTATATTTTATAAAAATTTATTTTCTATTATGGATACATAAATTTGGTGATATATGTACCCCATATTAACGTACAATGATATTTCAAATTTTTAATAAATATTCAATATATATCCCAATTAAGAAAGTCTAAGAACCATAAAGGATACGTGTACATGGATAATACATCAACAAAAATATTATTTAAAAATGTATTATTAATCTATAACAAATTTATTTACATAATGTCTCCTTATAGAATAATCATACATTATAATCTACTTTATATCCTAGAGAAATGTTAAAACAAAAGAATTTGTGAGATCTGATGCTCAGTAAGGTTAAACATAATACAAATGAATCAATGATCATATCTAATCATATCCTAAGTATATGGATATCAGAATATCTAATTATCTATAAAAAATAATTCTTTATAATTCATATATCATAATCAAGAGTATTAGAATAAAATAATAGTGTTTCACAAGACTTGGGAATCATAAAAAATTCCCTCAGTGGCCTTGAGTTTAAATAATAAGCATGTCAACATTTTAAAATTGTGTGAAACCATCACAAAAATAGAATCCATATAATATGTCAATGATTTATACTATGAAAGTAATATAGTTATGGATTAGTTATCAAGACTTGTTTTTTATCATAATAAATCAAGTATCACCACACATTTACCAAATCATAAAATATAATGCATTGAACTAATTTCCTATTGATGATCAATCACATCCCATCATTTCCAAAAATACTCTCACAATATATATGGACTTACCCAATTCATTTTATAGCCTTAACAGACCCATCCACATAATAATGAAATCTATACATGTGTGTTCCTTAGGATCATAAAACATCCATAATTTAATCATAGAATGATTCATGGAAACAATATTGGGTTCATAATACTTTTATAATCACAGAACCGTATTTCATAAAAACAATAGTTGTTTCCATTATATATTGTTATAAATTATTAATAATAAATATATAATGATTTTTACATAGATGAAAAATCCCATTAAAATGGAATTTGAACATTAATTTGAAAGCATAATAGAATATCATTTTCATTGGAATAAAATTTATCTAAAAAACCCATTATAAATAGTGAATCCTTTTTTTAGAAAATATAAATGAAAAATTTTAACACAATCATAAAATAATTAGAAAATTACAACGGAAGGTAAATATGTTAATGTTTTTTATGTTACAAGATATGATTTTTTAAAAATATTGTAAAAAGTATTAAACAACTTGTTACGAAATATTTTAAAAATATTCATTTTAAAATATTTCAAAATAAATTAAATAGTAGTAAAAACATTAAATCACTTTAATTATATTTAATAATTTTTTAATTTATTTTTGATGGAATGGATATTGAAGAAAAAGTTCATCGTTCACAGATGAAATATGCTAGCAAGATAATTTTAAAATAAATACCAATTATTAAAATAAAAAATAGACAAAAATGGAACAATTGATTTAAAATTTCATATCAACTTTTCTATAAGTAAATATAAAGGTTTTAATGGATAATATCTGTTTAATTTCTCTTAATGAAAATTTGGCATAAATAATCCAGAAAAGAAATGATATTACTACATATAACCTTACACCCAATATAGTATTGCATCATATTTGTATGAAAATCTTATATATATAAAATAAATTTAATTTTAAATCGATTATAATATGATAATAATATATATATCTTACTAGTTATATCATATTATCACCAGTTTATTAGAAAATCATTATTAATACCATTATTTTGGCTGATAGTTGATTCATTTTCATATATGTTTTGGCATAATTGTTCAAGTCAATGTACATTATTCACGGATCCCACCACTTGAAAATATTAATCATTTATCGAGTATAATTTTTAATAACTATATAATTTTTTATAAATTTTTTTATGAATTGGTGATGAAAAATAATTCACATAACTTCATCAAGGTGATATTCTACACATACGCAAGACTAATGTTTCTAATTTTCGATGGATGTACAGAAATAAAATTAACAAAAATTAAAATATCTTGGAATATAATAATATAATAAATTTCATAGATATTCTATAAATAAAATACTACAACCATCAATGTGATTTGGTGTTGAAAATAAAAAACTCAACCGATCATGGAGGTGGTAGTCCATAAGAACACGTTAGGGATGTTCTATTTTACCATAGGATAGAAAATAAATGGAAAATGGTTGTTTCGTAATAATTATAACTATTATTTATATTAAATATATTGAATTATTTATTTTATAATGGATATAATGTATTTTTAACATTTATAATAACAAATAAATTTGAAGGTACACGATTAAGAGTTATGCCTCTATATGAAGTGACCTCAATGGCTTTACACCTCAATCTGTGAAAGGGTTGTATTTTTTAAATAAAAAACATATAGGACGTGTATAGTGAATAGTTTGTATTATATTGATAATTATCCTAACTAATAGGATCAATCATTGTGTATAATAGAGAGGAGTTGATCACCTTTTATATGTGAATGGAGATTCCCCTTTGGAATTACCTAAATTACTAAATTCCTATATATAAATTTTCAGTTTCAATTAGACTAGAATTTATATATTTGAAATTAATGATGAGTTTTAATACAAATACTCTCATAAACGAATACTAATACAAGTGTATTTGATTTTTAACACATATTTAATATCTTTAATCCCCATTAACTGTTATGTTGATTAACATGATAACAAAGTTTTACAATTTATTGTCCATGAATGATACTATAAAAGGGAAATTGAAACAAAAGTATGTATTTTATGATATTCTTGATCATATACCATAAACATTTCAAATAAAAAATTTCTAATGATTTTTAATGAATTTAATGAATTATTATTTAATATAGAATAACATTAAATTCATTTTAGAGAATATTAACATAGTTTTACAATAAATACAACAAAATACAAATTTCATTTGAATATACACTTTAAAACATTTATAAATATAATATCTTTCTATATAAATCATTGAAAATAATAATTCAACAAACATATATTACTTTTAATATTTTTAAAATAATTTATTTTATTTTTCAATTACTTGAACAAGTACTAAATTGATGTTGTGTACGAGTATAACATAATTATTCAACAACTAATAACTTAAAATAAATTATCATGATAAAAAAATTACAAAATTTTAAAATAACCATTTCTAAATGAGAATTAACTTTTTATCCCTATAATGAAATATTATAGATATAAAGAAAGCGAGACATTTAAAATTAATTAATTATGTAAAATTATATTATGGTCATTACCTATGGAAAGTAGCATGAAATTGTAAAAAAATAGATGTAGAATATGGTAAAAAAATAACATCCAATATTATATAAACCCAACTATTTGGAGGTTTCAAACCCTTATAAAGTAGTTTTATCCTGGATTTACCTATTTTACCCTGACAAAAGAGAATGATATTTAACATAGATAATATTTAATATGACCAAAATAAAAAATTAATAACTATCAAATTTTAAATGCATGATTCAAAATATGGAATCCATTTTTAATATGAAATTTATAAAATGGTAGACATTTATTTTTAAATAAGTGCACCAAATGAAATGAAATTGTCTATTCAAAAATGTATTTTTAAACATAAAATAGATATATTCTTATACCATTCCTTTAAAAATTCAACATATGAATTTTATATAATTAATAAATTTAACTAAATTAAGTCATAAATAGTTATTAATTTAATTTATAATAATTAAAACACATTACAAAAAAAATCTAGTTTTTTATAAAATATTATATTTTTTTAATTTCATTTGATCATATAAATTTCAAACCATTTAATTAATTTTATATATTTATAAGAAATAATTTTATATAAATCTGTCACATTTATTCATACCCCCAAATCAATAATAATAGAGACAACTATCCCGTTAAATAATAATGCTTCCTCTGTATATAGTGGTTCAACTAAAATTTGTATTGTCTGAAAAGAATGGTTTAAAATAAATAGAATTTAATTAACAATAAATATATCATAAAATATTAGGGTGAAACATTCTATCCCCTTATAATTATATTCAAATAAAAATTCAATCAATTTGATACAAACAATTAAAGATTCTTTTTCCTCATCATATCTTTAGGATCCATGGATGATTCCACAAATTTTTAGTTTCTCTATAAAAACATTACCATGTAATTTTTCATATTCCACAACACTTCCTCCCTTTAAACATGAATATATTCTTTTATCCACATTAGAGAGATATTTCTTTTATGGGTTAAAATCTTATATCAGTTAATGGAAATTATTGGGTATGTATATCCCTTGGATATATATATGGAGAAAATCATGAACTTGATATATATTTATTGTATGATCCATGAGATAATATACAATCACAATATAGTCAAGAATTTTGAGTTGAAAAATATATATAGTGTTGATATTTCACTTCATTTTGAAAAACATGACCTTCTTCTAAGGATATATTCATAGGAAATAATTATCAATAACCATTATATTCATTTTTCACAAAAAAATGTCAATACTGTTTTTATCCAATCTATGGTACTGTGATGTGTTGTTGAATGGTTCTAACCATTTTTAGCATTTCCTCTATTAGATCATGTCCATAATGAATTATCTCTCTAATGTCATCATATAACATTTTTTCTTCACTTCCTATAATATATGGAATCATAAGTATCCATCTAAATTCATGATTGAAAGCTATTATTATAATAAAACTCAACCAAATTAATGAGTTGATCCATAACACCTTTAAAAATCTATATTGAATGATGTCAACATGTCATATATTGTTTGAATAGTCCTATAAGAGTGACTATATATAAAAGAATGATATTTTGTATTGAAACTCATCTCTATATCTAGATACACCACAATACATCTATAGAAATATGAGGTAATCCCCAGATCCTGATCAGATACCATATTTTATTTTACTCCATGCAATTTTAACACTTCATTAATGTGTATCCTAGAAAGCTTATCAATAGTGAAATTTTATTTAATGTAAATTAAATTGGATAATTTTTTCTATAGGATAGCAATAACCCAAATTACATTATGGTAATTTGATGTATTTTTTAGTCCAATGAACAAATAAATGGTGATATTTTTCCCAATTATATTCAAGTCTGGTTGATGGTTATAACATCCCATAAGAGTTCCATATATCATCAAATAAATGGTGAAATTACATGCATCAAGAAAAAAATTACAATATTCATTTTTTATTTTCCCGCTATAAATAATCTTTCAAATATCAATATATATTTATACATCAAGAATAAATAGAGAATGATGGAATATTATCTTTTTCTAATAGATCCTTCTTCAAGTCCAGTATTGATGAGACACATAGTCAGTTCCTTATACTTATCATTCTATCATGACTATGGTTAAATTAAATAATATTACATAAATTATTCTATATTTAAATATAATTATTATAGTACTCTTTCAACCACATATGGATGGTTGGCTGTGTTGGGTACCGGGATGATGCAACAGAAGTTGGTGGGCCAGAAATTAAAAATTTTATGCATCACTGGAGTGACATAGCCATGTCAACTCTGATGATCTTGTCCCAGTTCAGACCGAGGATCACGAAAGATTTTAGCCGAGCACAAAAATAAATTAAACATGTACCTTGTTCGGAATTAGCATGTGCAAGTCTGTCGCTGGATGCCGGCGATCGTTGCTCGAAGAATCTGATGTCGAGGCCCTCTAGATCGCCCACACATGCCTATCGAATCTACTCACGCACTATTCATCAAGATCTGTGTGCTAGTGCGGATCTTCGATGATCACTTTAGCGTAATGAAGATCACCACAAAGGAAGAAGCTTTAATCCGAGAAGGATGAACTTGAAGGTCTACCTTCGCTTGAGAGACTCTCTCTAGATTCAACGAGGAGAGAGATGATCCAAATATTGTACCCTGAATATTATTCATATTAGATCCTCTCTCTCAATTAAAAAGGGAGTGTTTAAAATACCCGGTATGGATTCCCGACCCCCCGTGTAATAGACATCCCCTATATAAGTGATATAAATATATAATTATGACAAATAAAATTATTTAATTAATTATATTTATAATTTACCACTTTCTTATAATATATAAATATAATACGTTATAAATTTTGGTCTTTAACTGCACTCATTCCTCCTGCTAATGTTAAACGAACCTAGGATATTTAAATCCATTCGAATAATATTAATACTTGTATTTACTATATAACTTGTAAATACATGTTATAATGAAATTCAAAGAATTATTATAAACACGAATAATTAAAGAATTTATTTATTCTATGGGGATCAATAGAACATGGAAAGTTCTAAGACCATTTGGTGGGACCCACCAAGTTCTATATTCCTATTCCCAGAATAGGGCAGATTCTCAAGGCGCTATGATGTGTGACCCTCTAGGCCCTTACCTCAATAGCCGCAGATAATATCCACCGAAAAAGAGTGGGGTCTGGAAACCCATCAATGCCCCTATATAGAGAAGGTAAAGTCATAGAAATGACTGCCTCCCTACGAACACATTCGGTGTAATATAATCTCTTCATCATTGATATATCAATAAAGAAAAATGCACACTAGTGTCCTCATTCTTTATCTTTCTTTATTTTATTTTTTGATTTATCTGAACGGTCTTACCTTCGACTACTATAGCCATGGATTTATTAAAGGTGCAACAATCCTAATCAACCAAGCCCGATATATATCTTCTTGATCTCTGAATCGAAGAATCCTTTCTCTATCATTCAATCAATGTCATGCCATTAATGACATACCCGATACAAACTACCTCAGCACGACTTTGTCACCATGGTTTTCACCTTGCATCAAATGTACGTAATTATATTCCATTCATTTATAATGATCTCAAGTCAGGAGACCATTACACATGTTCGTAGATAAAAATGACCAGTGATACCTGACACATGTGGTGTTCCTATTAAGCGGGTCTTTCCTCATGATTTCAACTACTATAGATCATCATGTGTGAACATCATGAGAAGAAGTCTCAATGCTTATAATCCCCCAACACCTGATGGTCACACATAATTTGTGTCCTTTCAAAATTATGTAACTGGACCATATGACGTCACTTTAAGATTACTTTCATGGCATCTCATGGTTCTCATTATAGAATGGGACCCGCTATAACCCTTTGATGTGATAGGTAATCTAAGGACATTTCCATAAACAAAGTGGATGCAGAAGTATCTACATTATCTTGGAAAGATAAGAACATGTAAAAAAACAAACTGAATACAAGTAAAAGTAATCAAAGTACAACACATGTTGGGTCTAGGACACCCACTTTCAACCCTCCCACTTGCACTAGAGCCAACTACTAACAGGTTTCAATCCGCTAGCTCTCACATGTAAATCATGCTTCTGCTGAGAAATGGCTTTAGTTAGGTGGACTGCCATGTTGTCTTCTGTGGCAACTCTTATAACTGTCACTTCACCTATTTGAGTAAAATCCTTCATGAGATGAAACTTTAGAAGAATATTCTTTTTCCTCTAGTGAGACCTGGGATCCTTGGCAAGCACCACTGCAGTAGTATTATAACAATATACAGGAAGAGGGTATACACTGCTAGGTAAGACACCAATGTTTGATATAATGCTGCATATCCAGACTGCTTACTTTGTTGCATTAGAAGCTGCAATATATTCAAACTCTACTGTAGAATCAGCAACCACAGCTTTCTTTGAGCTTCTCCAGCTCACTGCACCACCATTCAGGCAAATGATGTAGCCTGACTGAGATTTCATATCATCATGATCTATCTGGAAACTAGAATCAGTGTGTCCCCTAACAACTAGTTCGTCATCTCCTCCATACACTTGGAACATATCCTTAGTACACCTTAAGTACATTAGGATAGTTTTAACAGCTATCTAATGCAACTCTCATGGATTGGATTGATATCTACCCACCATGATTAAATAAAAGGAAACATCAAACCTATTACATGGCATGGAATACATGATAGAACCCACTGTCGAATAATAAGGGATTCTATTCATTCTTTCAATCTCCTCCAGTGTTTGTGGACACATTTTCTTGGAGATATTTGCACCATGTGACATAGGTAACAATCCTCTCTTGGATTTTTCGATAATGTGCCTTTTGAGTACCTTGTCAAAATATGTACATTGACTTAGGCCATGCAGCCTTTGAGATCTATCTTGATTGATATTGATCCCTAGAATGTAGGCTTCTTCACCAAATTCTTTCATGGAGAATCATTCATTTATCTATGTAATAACTAATTGTGAGACTTGCACCTCGTTTACCATGATTAATATTTCTTAAAAATATAAAACTAGGAAAATGATAGCATTCCCTTCAACATTTTATAAACACAAGGCTCACATTAATTTTTGACAAAACCAAAATCTCTTTATGCCTCATCAAAGAGAACATTCCATCATCTTGATGCCTGCTTCAATCCATAAATGGATCTCTGCAACTTGTATACTATATTGGAATTATTTGACTTAACAAACCCTTCGTGTTGAGTCATATAAACATCTTCAACCAACATCCCATTTAGAAAAGAAGTTTTGACGTCTATTTTCCAAATTTCATAATCAATACAGGATACTATTGAAAGTAATATTCTGATGGATTTAGTCATTGCCACTAGTGAGAATATTTCATAATAGTCAATGCATAGACGTTGTATGAAACCCTTTGCAACCAGTCTTTCATTAAATGTATTAACCTCACCATCCATGTCTAGATTCTTCTTGAATACCCATTTTCATCCAATGGTCATTACATCAGCTGGAGGGTCTACCAAAATCCATACTTGATTTTGGTACATGGTGTCCATCTCAGAATTCATGGCTTCTTTCCATTTAGAAGATTCGTTGCCTTTTACTACTTCCTTGTAGGTTAGAGGTTCATCATCCTCAAGTACTATTGTTTCACCTGACTCGATGATAAGAAAACCCTAATGCTATGGTTCTCTAACCTCTCGCATAGACCTAGGTAGTATTTGTGTCTCATGAACAATTTCTTCTTCCACTTGCTCTTGGGGAGATTGTTCCGATACCAACTCTTGTGCATCTGTAGAATTAACTTCATCAAAGTCAATCTTGTTACCAATATTTATTATATAAATGTGATCCCTTTATAGAAAAGTGGCGTATCTTGCCAAAATGAATTTTCTATCTAAAGGGTTATATATATAGTATCCTCTAGTTTCCTTAGGATAACCTATAAATATGCACTTAGTGCTTCTTGATGCTAAATTGTCACTTGGTAAAGTCTTAACAAATGCTTCGTACCCCCACACAATCATGTGTGTTATATTGGATTTCTTTCCATACCATAAATGATATGGAATCCCATCTATAACTTTAGTTGGTACTCAGTTAAGGGTATATGTGGCCGTTTGTAAGGCGTATCCCCAAAAGGATAATGGAAGAGTTGCATGACTCATCATTGATCTGACCATGTCAAGAAAGGTCCTATTCCTCCTTTCACTAACACCATTCCACTATAGTGTATAAGGAGGAGTGAGTTGGGATACTATCCCACACTCCTTCAAGTGATCAATGAAAGCTTGGTTAAGATATTCTCCACCTCGGTCTGAGCTAAGTTCTTTTATCTTCTTACCATGTTAGTTTTCTACTTCATTGGGGTATTCCATAAACAAACGAAAGGAATCATAATTATACTGCATTAAGTAGATATATCCATACCTACTATAATCATCGGTAAAATTAATGAAGCATTGAAAACTGTGGCATCGCACATTTTATAACATAACTTTTCATTACATTTTACGAACATAGGATCTTTAAATTCTAGTGTCTTGGAAATCAGGAACATAAAACATGAAAAAAACATAAAACATTCTTCTAATGAACTTATAAGGCTTCATAATATGTTCATACTACGTTCAATTGTTATGTATCACATCCTAGAGACATACATCAAAGTAAATTATGAGAATAAGGCCCAGTAAGGGTAAATATGGAAACTGTTTACTTATTATATCAATAATAACTTGAATAAAAACATAAATACATGAGCAATGGAAGTATAGGAATATCATATAGAAAATAACATGAAACATAACTTGAAGATGTGGCTGAAACATTTAACTTAGTCAATAATGAACATATCACCAAGGTCTATCCCCAAGGTGTCATTTAAAATTACCGAGGTTATTCATCAAGGTATCGTTAAAATTGTAATCCCTAGAGATTATATCATTACCCAATGAATTGGAGCTCTATATGGGCACACCCTTAAATTTTTCTTTATTATCATGTGATAAACATATATCATCATAAACAATTTCATAAATAACCCATATAGCATAAAAGAAATGGGTTTCATTTCATAATCATAACATTTTAAAAACGGCTTTAAAGACGTGATCTTTAAGTCGCTTTAATCCCACATAAAAGAAAAGCAGGCCTCGTGTATGTAAATACCGGAATTTAAAATAAAACTTTTTGAAATATATGTGAGTACACCTATAGAATAAATAGTTTTGAGTATTCACATAATAAAATAAAAAAAATTTAGAAAAAGAGAGAGACATTTTGAGACGAAAATTCTGCATCATAACGGCTATGTTTCAGGGTTTTAGAAAACATTGAAAAAAGAGGTTAAATGGGTCACCTACTCATAAATGATCCATAAAATAGTAAAGGGAAGGAATATGAAGGATATAAGAACATGGTTGTGAAATTTGAATGGCATACTATATGAAATGAAAAACATTAAAGGAAGACAAAAATAAGATTTCTCTTATGAAGAATTCGGCAGCCTAACAACATCACTTAAAACTTCAAAAAAATGAATTGATGAGATTAAATAGGGTCTCTAATCATGTGAAAATAAATGGACAGTATGATGAATATAGAGATCATACCTCAAAATGGAAAAAATGAACTTTAAAGACTTGACATGAAAGTAGAACTTTGAAAATGGGAAGAGTGAAAGAATCCCTTACAAAAATTTGGCATCCTAGCAGCGCCACTTAAATATTCATAAATCGAAATGATGAGAGTAAGAGTGGATCTATAATCATATGATGATGAAAATGGAAGTAATAGGAATATAAAAAATCATCCCCAAAAAAATAACATTGGGCTTAAATGAAATGACATACAAAAAAGTACTTGAAATGAAAGAGAGAGATAAGATCCCTTACCTTGAAGAGTAACTTCGAAATCATGATGTTTGGGACCTTGGGAGGCTTGGGGGAACGTTGGGAGGACTAAGTGAGAGGTATTTAGGCCATAAAGTCATTGAGGAGGATTTTATAATTGAAAGGATGAGAGAATGGCTTGGTATTTATAGGGGAAGTGAAGGGACAAGACCTTAATGGCCAAGGGACTCCTCATTGGTGGTATTGGCAAAACCATGGGCTTGCCCATGTTATTTTCCCATGGTATTTGAAACTTGGGACACCTCATAACATATATTACTATTCATAAGTCTATCAGAATTATTATATAATTATTATATCCATAATGATGTCATTAAACACCCGAAACTCTAAACTAAAAATTCACTATTCACCGAAAATTCAAATTTTTCAGAAAAATCCCAAAATTTCACCTTAACAAAATAAGGATGCTCTGATTTCAAAAATGAACTCCATTTTACGAAAATAATTTTCAAAATATTTTATATTTAATATTTATATAAAAACACTATTCAATGAAAATTCATTTTTGTTTCTCGAAGAAATCCCCAAAAATCACGGTAACCTAATATCAATGCTCTGAATTCAAAAATGAACTCCATTTTACAAAAATAATTTTCTAAATATTCTTAATTTAATTTTTAATTTAAAAAAACTATTCACTCGAAAAAAAACTTATAATTGACTAATAATTTCTGAAACAGTTATTTACCTATTTTATGGAATAAAATTTCTTAATCAAGGTGCCTAAATTATATTAATACTTTCTTTAAGTGAGATTACTAATCCATTTGGTCATATTACTAATCCTAAGCATAAAATCACTATTCATAATTTACTATTCATCAAAAATTAAGTTGATCTAATTAGACTCTAAATTTCTTACTGAACATAACTTTAGAAGACCATTTTTTGAAAAACATTTCACATTATTTATTATTTAAGGCTGACATAAATATTTTTAAAAATATCATTCTAAAATTCATCAATAATATGCATAATATATTAATCCAGACATTTGAAAATTCAAAAACTTCACCATAAGAAGAAATCAGAATTTTTATTTAAATGAAAGGATTACACAAGACAGCTACGATCTCATTACATAACCACTTATAACACCAGCATAGGACCTAAGTTTAAGTTGTGATAGGGTGATAGAATCTTTTGGTGGCTCGACCAATATTGTCTGAGTAGTGATTTCTATCATCTTGAAATTCTCGTGAAGGAGATTTTGTTCCAGCTTCACATGATGAAGTTCGTCTTGGGTTTGGTCTAGAGAAAACCTCAAAAGGTGATTCCTCTTTCATGGGTTCTGTCAGATGGGCTTCGATCAGCTCGAGACAACTGGATAGGGCCATCGAATCTTCTTTCTATATTAATTAATAAAGGTCACTTGTTTTTATAGACAATAATTGTAACATTTAGTTTCCAATGGTCTTATTGAGAAATGGTCATATAACAATCGAAACCCAACCGTATCATTTTAATTATACTCATTTTATTAAATGAAATAGTTTTGTTGAGTATAAAATAAAATAACACACAAATTTAGGAAAAAAAGTATTCAAAATCTCAGGTCGTTACATTCTCCCTCCCTTAATAAATTGTGTCCTCGCAATTTTAAAAAAAAACTGGGCTTGGAAATTTTGATGATAGTCCCACATCGGAAAAAGAGTCAATAAAACTATTACTTTAAAAGAATGAAAGGAAAGTACAAAGGTCATCTGAGTTAACCCATACTAGGATTCCATGTAGGGAAACATGTATATGGAAGAGAAAACAAAGGGTCGTGTTCTGATGGAGAGTGATAGAAAACATGATAAGGAGAATGTTAACCACTATAAAATCACAAACTTATGATGTGTTTAAACAGTCTTTGATTACCCAGTAGGAAACGTAAACCAACAACATTTTTGTTTTATGTTCCTTTTAATAATTTTGAGGAATTCTTTTACTACATAGAATAAAAAAATAAGGAAATATACTTACCTTCACGTAGATTTTCATCCTTTAATAAGTTTCTACATAAACTAATATTTTCTCCAAACGATGAGCATTCAAAAAGACATGGTCACATCAAAAGCACACGAATCATGTTCTAGAGAATAACATAATCCACAGAAGGAGAACTATATATTTCTCTTGTATTTAGAAATCTACTAAAACCAAAATGGATAGTACGAGATCATATAATCACCAAAAAGGATAATCCTTTATAAAAAACTACTATTAATCTCCAAAATTCTTCAAATAGTACCCAAAGTTCAAGAAAGACCATTCAATACACAATCGTCCTTAAAATTCATCAAATTAATCCATACTAAGATTGAAACCCAAAACTAAAAAGGATTTAATCACATAGTCTTCCACAATAAATCTTATAATTTATCTCCAAATAACATCAACTACTCTTAAAGTCTCATACAAATGTTTAAATAACCTAATCACATATTCTCTATGATAGGTTAATCATTTTACAAAAATAACCCAAATCACCATATGTCCACAATAAATACATAGATTATTACGAAATAAAAATTTCAACCATTCTTCCAAAAATAAAATCCTGTAGTATTTTATTTTCCTTAGTAATATAGTACTCCAAAAGAGAAAACATCTTCCAAAATAACCATTATAATTTAATCACAAAATCATTTTCCTATAAAAAGTAATTCATTTTGATAAAAAACATGTTTCCAAAATCAACTTATTCTTGATCCATAAAAATAGCAGGTGTATTAGTCAGTCTGAAGGGCATAACCACAAACTCATAATGCCAATATCTTGATTGGAAAGAATTTTTTGGAATATCATCATTTTTCACCCTCAATTGATGATAACCAGAACAAAGATCAATCTTAGAGAAGAATTTATTCCCACGAAGTTGGTCAAATAAGTCATCAATTCTTGGAAGACAGTATTTTTTTCTTCACTGTGATCCCATTCGGTTTCCTATAATCAATGCATAGATGCATCGAACCATCCATCTTCTTCACAAAGAGAACCGGTGGTCCCCAAGAAGACACACTTGGTTGGTTAAACCCATTCTCCAAAAGATCTTGGAGTTGTTTCTTTAATTCTTCTAGATCCACATTTTCCATCCTATAGGGGGTCTTTGACATCTGATGAGATCCAGGCACGATTTCAATGGAGAACTCTACCTCTCTTTCTGGGGGAGGTCTGGGTAACTTCTTAGGAAATACATAAATGTATTCCTAGATGATGGGGGCATTTTCTAAAAGAATAAATCCTTCATGAGAAACATATTTCATTTACGAATCTTTAAACTAAAAGGACTTTATGTCTTAAAACTTCATGCTTGGACAATTACATTTTTCTATAATTCCATCATAATGATTCATCAAAAGATTTTTATTAACAAAACTTATCCCCTACAAGTGTCGTATCCTAGAGTGCAGCAAGCCCCATTGTTGTGTACCTGTTCCCGTTCGAGTCTAGCTCAAAGTGGTGTTTTCGGGTTTTACCATTATATAAATTTGTGCCAGATCCACCTCTACCTTCTCGTATATAGACAAGGATGTATTTTCTTGATAAACCACTTACTCTATACTCACCAAAATAACAGGAATATTTCCTATATTTAAACATTTCTATAGGGTTATTCCTAAGGTTTTCATATCCTAATTTCCATAAATAACTAAACCATCTTTTGATACCTACTATGGAATCATGCCTTTTTAAAACATAACTTTTCATTACATTTTACAAACAGAGGATCTTTAAAGTCTATTGTCTTGGAAATCAGGGACAAAAAACATGAAAACAACATAATTGTTTTTCTAATACACTTTTAAGGCTTCATCATATGTTCATCCTACGTTCAATTATTTTGTCTCAAATCCTGGTGTCATACATCAAAGTAAAGGGTGAGAAGAAGGCCCAGTAAGGGTAAACAAGGAAACAATTTACTTGTTATATCAATAAGAACTTGAATAAAAACACAAAGACATGAGAAATGGAAGTATATGAATATCATAGAGAAAATAACATGAAATATAACTTGAAGACGTGGCTAAAACATTTAACTTATAAAATAATTAACATATCACCAAGGTCCATCACCAAGGTGTCATTTAAAATTACCAAGGTTATTCACCAAGGTATCACTAAAATTGTAATCCCTAGAGATTACATAATTACCCAATGAAATAGATCTCTATAAAGGTACACCCTTAAATTTGTATTTATTATCATGTGATCCACATATTTCATAATCAAACATTTCATAAATAACCCATATAGCATAAAAGAAATGGGTTTCATTTCATAATCATAACATTATAAAAACTACTTTAAATACGTGGTCTTTATGTGACTTTAAACCCACGGAAAAGGAAAGAGAGTCTCACGTATGTAAATCCCAGAATTTAAAATAAATTTCTTTGATATATATGTGAATAACCCTATATAATTAAGTGTTTTGAGTATTCACTTACTGAAACAAAATAATTTTAGAAAAATAGAGAGACATTTTGAGATGAAAATTCTACAGCATAACATCTATGTTACAGGGTTTTAGAAAACATTGAAATGAGAGAGGGCATGGGTCACCCACTAATAAAAGATCCATAAAATAGTAGAGGGACAGAATATGAAGTATATAAGAACATGGTAACTAAATTTTATTGACATACCATATGAAATGAAAAAATGAAATGAAGACAAAAATAAGATTTCTCTTATGAAGAATTCGGCAGCCTAACGACGTCACTTAAAACATCAAAAAAAATATTTATTGATGAGATTATATAGGGTCTCTAATCATGTGAACATAAAAGGAATGTATGATGAAAATATAGATCCTACCCCAACATGGAAAAATGAACTTGAAAGACTTGACATTAAAGTAGAACTTGGAAAATGGGAAGAGTGAAAGAATCCCTTACAAAAATTTAGCAGCCTAACGGAAGCACTTAAAAATTTATAAAACGAAATGATGAGAGTAAGATGGGATCTATCATCAAATGACCATGGAAAGGGAAATACTAGGAATATAAAAAAACACCCCCCACATAAGAACATGGGGATTAAATGAAATGACATACAAAAGAGTACTTGAAAAGAAAGAGAGAGATAAGATCCCCTACCTTGAAGAGGAAGTTCAAAATCATGAAGTTTGGGACCTTGGGAGGCTTAATGGAACCTTGGGAGGACTCCTTGGGAGGTAAGGAGACCGGAACATTTTTGAAGAGAATTTTGGAATGGAAAGGATGAGAGAATGTCTAGGTATTTATAGGGGAAGTGACAGAACAAGGCATTAATGGAAAAGGGACACCTCCTTGGTGGTATTGGAAACTCCATGGGCTTTCCCATGGTATTTTCCCATGATATTGGCCACTTGGGACACCTCATAACTTATCATACGATTCATAATTCTACCAGAATTATTACATAATTATTACATCCTTAATGATGTAATTAAACACCCGAAACTCTAAACTAAAAATTCACTTTTCACCAAAAATTCAACTTTTTCAGAAAAATCCCACAATTTCACCTTAACCAAATAAAGATTCTCTGATTTAAAAAATGAACTACATTTTATGAAAATAATTTTCTATATATTTTTAATTTTAATTTTTATATAAAAATACTATTCATTGAAAATTCATTTTTTTCATAAAAATCCCAAAAAATCACTATAACCTAATATCAATGCTCTGAATTCAAAAATGAACTCCATTTTATAAAAATAATTTTCTATATATTTGTAATTTAATTTTTAATTAAGAAACACTATTCACCCAAAAAAACTAATACTTGACTAATATTTTTTGAAATAGTTATTTACTTATTTTATTAATTCAGATTACTTAATCAGGGTGCCTAAAGTATATTAATATGTTCTTTATGTGAGATTACTAATCCATTTGGTCACATTACTAATCCTAAGCATAAAATCACTATTCATAAATTACTATTCATCAAAAATTAGGTTGATTTTATTAGACACTAAATTTCTTACTAAACATAACTGTAGAAGACCATTTTTTGAAAATCATTACACATTATTAATTATTTAAGGTTTACGTAAATATTTTTAAAAATATCCTTCTAAAATTCATCAATAATATGCATACTATATTTATACGAACATTTGAAAATTCACAAACTTCACCATCAGAAGAAATCAGAATTTTTATTTAAATGAAAGGATTAAACAAGGCAGTTATGTCTCGTTACATAACCCCTTATAAAACCATCATAGGACCTAAGAGTAAGGTGTTCTAGGGTGGTAGAATCTTGGGGAGGCTAATCCAACATTGCCCGAGTAGTGATTTCTATCAGCTTGAACTTCTCGCAAAGGCGATTCCGTTCTAGCTTCACATAATGAAGTTCGGCTTCGGTTTGGTCCCGAGAAAATCCCAAAGGTGCTACCTCCTTCCCAAGTTCTGTCAGATGGGATTCGATCTACCCGAGACTACTGGATGGGGCCATCAAATCTTCTTTCTATATTAATTAATAAAGATCACATGTATTTATAGACAATAATTATAACATTTAGTTTCCAACGGTCTTATTGACCAATGGTCATATAATAGTCAAAACCCAACAGTCTCATTTTAATTATACTCATTTTGTTAAATGAAATAGTTTTGTTGAGTATAAAATAAAATAACAAAAAAAGTTAGGAAACAAAATTTATTCAAAATATCGGGTCGTTATAAAAACCACCCCTTACCTCTGCTGGAAATGGACCACATACATCGATATGTATTAATTCTAGCACTGCAATGGCTCTTTCTCCCTTTCTTGAGAGGGGTTCTTTGGTCATCTTTCCTTGTAAACAAGCTTGACATACATCTAAGGGTTCTAACTGTACCGAGTCTAGATACCCTTCTTGGTGTAATCTTCGTAATCGATTCTTGTTTACATGACCAAGCATGAAGTTTCATAGGCGGGTGTTATTTGAGTCATGTTGGCTGTTTTTGTCATTGATTTCCATTACTCACTTTTCTAGTTCTAGCATATATAAACCATTGATAAGATGTTTCATACCATAACAAATGTTATCCCTATAAAAGAGAAAAGTTTTATTTCCTAACATGAAATAAAACCCCATAGCTTCTAAACTTGACACAGAGATAATGTTCAAGGTAACATACGGTACATAATAGCAATTGTTTAAAACAAGAACCAAACTATTTGGTAAAGTCAAGTGATAGTCTCCTACTACCAAGGCTGTGAGACTTGCACCATTGGAAGCTCGGAGATCTACTTGACCTTTTGAAATCTTCTTAATCCTACTTGGTTCCTATATATGAATAAAAATGTGTGAGCCACATGCTGTATCAAATACCCAACTTGTAGATAAAGATAGATTTTATTCAATGAGAAAAATACCTGAAGTAGAAGCATCAACTTGCTTCTTTTTCCCAGCTCTATAATTCTCATTCCTGTGGTCATTCTTTCCACATCCAAAGAATAAAACTTCCTACTCATTACATTGCCTCTAAATCTTTGGCTTCTTTGTAAGAAGATGCATTGGTGTCTTTGCCCTTGAATTGGCCTTAAACCCCTTTGCCTTGCCCTTTTTTTCATGTTCACCATAAGGACAGTTGAATTGGTGTTTTTAAAGTCCTTATCATCTTGGAAAAATAAAGCCAAGATATATGGGAGTGAATTTTTCATATCATTTATATTATAATTGACAATGAAAGTCGAGAAGATTGATGGTAAATAGGAAAGAATGATATACACTACTAGTTCTTGGTTCAGTTTGAACCCACGGGATTCAAGCCTCTTAATATACCCAATCATCTTGAGTACTTGAGGGCCGTCTTGGTGACCTTCTACTAGCCTGCACTTATAAAGTTCACTTGAGATCTAATACCTTTCATGCATGGCCCTATCCTCATATAGTTCTTGGAGAAGTGAAAGAATCTTTTAGGTGTCCTCTTCCTCATGAATTTTTTGAAATTGGCTGGACATGGATGACAACATGATGCATTGTACATCAAGGGCATCGTCTACATGCATTATCCTCTTATCATTTTCCATATTGCTTTCTCCCTGAGGAGGCCTAGCAGGAATTGGGGATTACAGCACATATAACTTCTTTTCTTGGCGTAGTACTATGCGCAAGCGCCTGTAACACTCTTGGAAGTTATTTCCAGTCACAATATTTTTATTATCCAAGATCGATCGTAGTAATAAAGTACTTGTGGTGTTGGTGATTTCCATTTTCAATCTACATCAGATAAACATTTAGTAGTTAGCACTTTGTATTTACTACCTTTGGACATTTATGATTAATAAATTACTATATCATTTAATGTCTCCCACTATTTTAACGAACCTGAATTTCCCTCACTATTAGATTCAGAATACTCTGTCACTTGAGTATTCTAGTGACAAGGATCCTCGAAACCTCCCTCATAGTCTACAAGCTAGGGCTACACCACTACATGGAGGGTTCCAAGGTAGGCGCTAAGCTGGCCAACCACTTGTTCTTGTGGTTCCTTCTATTATTGAGTAAAGTCCTAAATTTTGGAATCTGAACATGATTCCCTCAATATCATTCCTCAAAAGGGATAACAAGTTAGCTAAGGATAATCCATGACTACTAACTTACGTTAAGTCGACCCATTGCTTTCATGAAGACACCCCGGTAGTAAGAGGAACTCTCAACTAAGGCTGAAGAGAACCCAAACATCCGGTTTTGTTTAGATGCGAGAAATAGAAGGATTTTAGACTTAATATATATTTGAGGTATTTTTAATATTAATTTATGAATATAATCATTTTCTATTTATTATGTTCAAACTGGGTTGTCGCGCTCACAACTGAACATGAAATAGAATATTATTCGTCACATATTTATGCATTTTATCTTGTTACTATTCTATGTGATCACATAATAATCATGCAGACGCATAATATAATAAACTGTGTATAAAGTAAATCATGTATTCTGACTGGTCTTGAGAATTTCTATAATGATCGATCAATAACTGATCAATCATCACCAAGATGCATCCATACCTGAGTCGATACATGACTCGTGTTGCTGTTGGCCCCAGTGAAAAGTGCCCAACTCCTGTCTGGATTACCGCCTCAACATGGTAGGGTCTGCCTCTCGGATCATCACCATATCATTACAAATATAATCGCACACAGGAGAGGGGGTCTCAGGTATAAAATAGAACTAGTGCAATGGACGTGAATAACCTTACACATATTTGAATTAAAAGATGATTCACAGACCGTCATTTATCTAATTAAATATTACAATCATCGCACGCATTGAATAAATAATTAAAAAAATAAATAAATACCAGACATACATAGTTTGGTCAATTTCTCAAGACCAGTCGATGTAAAAGCACAAAAAAATTAAATTTAAATGAATTTAAATAATTTGAGGGTGTTATAATAAATTAAATGAATTTGATTAAATTCAAATAATTTATTTTATCGGTTCATTTGTTTAATCTAATTTTATTTCTAAACATTAAATCAAATCATTAATTTAATTTTTGTCCTTAATTAAATTAATATTTCAGATTAACATAAATTTAAACCCCTAAATTAATTCCAATTAATTTAATTTAAAAAACTAAATAAATAAAAATTAATTTAATGCAGGGTTATATCTAGCCGGAGAGGAGTCTGTAAGGACTGCGTACCGCCACGGGGTGTCATCCTGGAAAAGGGTACCGTGGCTTAACCATGGCGTGACCGCGACATGACCGCGGCATAACCGCGGGGTCCAATGACTCTCGCGGTGGTTTTATATTGTGGCGTGGTCCGAGGGGAGTGGGAGAAGGTCGTGAAACAAACCGGAACACCGCATGGTCAACATCCCGCTGCTCCGGTGTGTCGGTGAGGGGACAGCCTGGTCCGACACAGCTTGGACCGGCACGGTTGGTGCGGTTCTCGGCCGGCGTGAGCAAGAGGTATGGCCAGAGGCTCGGGGCGATGGCAAGAGGTGGTTCGACGCAGGCTCGACCGGCGAGCTCGAGGCGGCCGGCAGGAGGCGGTCCGGCGCAAGGGGTCCGGCGCTGGCTCGGTGCAGTCGACTGGAGGTGGTCTGGCGCATGGTTCTGGCGCCATCTGGAGGTGATTCGATGGGAGGGGAGTCCGGTGCGGGTTTGGGACGGCTGGATGGAGGCGGTCCGGCTTGAGGGGAGGACGTCTAGGGTTTCCCCTTCCCATGTGTGCCACGTGAAAGAGGATACCCCAAAGGGGCCTTCTCCCTTTTTTTATTTCTTTTGTCCTTAGACTAAAGGAGGACACTTTTATTTTTTTTATTTCTTAAAAATAAAAGAGGTAGACCCATAAATTGGGGTCTTGGTACTCCATTTATTTTTAATATTTATAAATTAAAAGAAGAAATGACTTCAAGTATTGAAAATAATATTTTATAATAAAATAAAATGTTATAATTTATAATAAAAATAATAAAAATAATTAATTTTATATAAATAAAATAGAGATTAACATCAAATGAACGAAAGAAAAAAAAAAGAAAAATGGCGACGTCGATCCATTTAAAATTTTTAAATGATTGTAACTTGATCATTAAAAAATGAAATGACATGCGGTTGAATCTGAATGAACCGTTTTAACACCCTGCACTTAAATTTACTGCATTTTAATTTTTTTTGACTCAGAAAAACCTTGCGCTCCCTCTGATACCACTGTTGGGTACTGGGACGATGAAACAGAAGCTGGTGGGCCGGTAATTAAAAATTTTCTGCATCACCAGAGTGACATAACCATGTCAACTCCGATGATCTTCTCTTAGTTCAGACCGAGGATCACATAATATTTAAGCATAGCACAAATAAACATTATTCATGTACCTTGTTCGGAATTAGTGTGTGCAAGTCTGCTGCAGGACGCCGGCGGTCGTTGCTCAAAGACTCCGATGTCAAAGCCCTCTAGATCTTCTAATCATGCCTCTCGAATCTACTCGTGCATCGTTCTTCAAGATCCAGGTGCTAGCGCGGATCTTTGACGATCACTTCAGCACAACGAAGATCACCGCAAAAAAAGAAGCTTCAATCCGAGAAGGATGAACTTGGAGATATTCCTTCTCTTGAAAGACTCTCTCTAGATTCCAGGAGGAGAGATATACTCTTAATCTTGACACATGAATAGTATGCATAAGAGAGCCTCTCTCTCACTTATATAGGGGGTGTTTAAAAATGCGGTATGGATTCCCGACCCCCCGTGTAATAGACGTATTCTATATAAGTGATATAAATAATTATTTATGACAAATAAAATTATTCCATAAATAATATTTATAATTTATCACTTACTTATAATATATATATATATATATATTACATGATAAATTTGAGTCTTTAACTCGACTCATTCCTCCTGCTAATATTAAACGAACCAAGGATGTTTAAATCAATTCGAATAATATTAATACTTGTATTTACTATATAACTTTTAAATACATGTTTAAATAAATTCAACAAATTATTCTAAACATGAATAATTAATGAATTTATTTATTCTCTGGTAATCCATAGAACCTGGATAGTGCTCGGATCCTTTGGTGGGGCCCACAAAGTTAAATATTCTTATTCCCAGAATAGGGAATATTCTCAAGGCATTATGGTGTGTGACCCTCTATGACCTTACCTCAATAGCAGCGGATAATATCCACCAACCAAGAGCAGGGTCTAGAAACCCATCGATTCCCCTATAGAGATTAGGCAGAGTCATAGCAACGACCGCCTCCCTACGAACATGGTCTGTGTAATATAATCTCTTCGTCATCGATATCTCAATAAAGAAGAATTCAAATTAGTGTCATCATTATATATCTTGCTTTATTTTATTTGTTTATTTGTCCAAACGGTCTTACCTTCGACTACCATGGCCATGGATTTATTGAAGGTGCCACCATCCTAATAAACCAATCCTGCGATATCTCCTCCTGAACTCAGAAGTAACAAATCCTTTCTCGATCATTCAATCAATGCCATGCCAATAATGACATACCCGATACAAACTACTTCACCACGACTTTGTCCCCATGGTTTTCTCCTTACATAAAATGTACGTAATTATATGACATTCATTGATAATGATCTCAAGTCAAGAGACCATTACACTTGTCTATAGACAAGAACAACCGATGAAACCTGAAACATGTAGTCTTCCTATTAAGAGGGTCTGTCCTCATGATCTCAACTACTAGAGATCATCAAGTGCGGAATACATGAGAAGAAGTCGCAATGCTTATGAGCCCTAGAACCTGATGTTCACACATCATCCATGTCCTTTCAGAATGATGTAACTAGATCATTGGATATTACATTAAGATTACTGTCATGGAATCTCAGGGTTCTCATTATAGCATGGGACATGCTATAACCCTTTGATGTGATAGGTAATCTATTGACATTAACATAAAAAAAGTGGATGCATATGTATCTACACTTTCATGGTAAGATAAACACATTCATATTAACAAACTGAATACATGTAACAGTAATCAAAGTACAATACAAGTTGGGTGTTGGTCACCCACTTCCAACAGGTTGAACATAAATATTGTAATTTTAATATCAGTCACCATTCCTTGGTATTTATATTTCCATGTTATGAAGAAATGTATGTATGGGATCTCATTCAATTTGATTAATTTAAAAACTATTATTTTATTTACAAAATATACAATTAGACACCTTATTCACCTTCCCAAATTGTTTATGTATTAATAATTCATAATATACAATCATATCAATGAATTTTCTAAAGAAAATATGAAGCTTTTTCTGTGTGAATAGTTACCTCATGGTTTTATGATCCATATATATGTCACAACATTCATCGTAAATATTATTACACCATAACTTCCATGATAAAATTACCAATGTTATCTCCAAATCATGAGTCTAGAAATTTTTTAATGCATTTTCAATTGGATAGAGGAATGTGATATCACCATATCATTATGTGTAAGTATGCACCCAAACCCCATAATTAATGCATCACTATAGATAACAAAACCTTCTCTATATTAAGGTAGTTTAATCACAAGTTCACTGGACAACCCACTCTTCAACTCAATGAAATTATAATCACATTTATCTATCTTGAATAAAATAACTCTCTTTATAGTCTACTTGGTTATTAGATTGGATATTCAATATAAATTTATCACAAATCATCAATAGTATCCATACAAAACAAATAAAATACTATGGATCATGGTAACCGGGGTGAGTATAGTCTATTTATTGATAACATATATCTTTCAAGTATCCCCAAATATACCCTCAATTCATATTAGATGAACCCTAAATGAATATTTCTAAATCTAAATATCTCATTTTGTATATATAGAATACAACTTCTCCCTTATAATGGAATGCAACACATTTTCTAAAAGGATATTCATGGTATTGCTTAATCATTGAATATATAAGAATATCATCTTAAAATAATACTATAAATTGATAAAGAAAATATGTAAAGACAATATTCGTTAAATTTATGATGAAAAAAGAGCAGTAGAAAGTCTAAAAAAATTTTAAATTCATAATGTGCATACCTCTAGTGGAAGGTTGTCTTCAGCATGCCCTCCATTTTCACCATCAATTTATGTTGTAAAAAATGGTGTTCTATTTCTTAATAGTATTGATTTACTAATAATTTATGAATTAAATAATTGATACATGGATGAGGATACATTATCATGATAATTATCTAGTTATTTTCATGATAATCAACTCAAAAAACTAATTAAACCATATTTATTTATAAAAAGAACATTCACACCCAACATTATTCACGTTGAGAGATGAATCCCTTTTCTATATTCTCTTGGATTTTAATTTTCAATTACCATAACTAATTATAATCTTCCTATATGATGTCTTTGAGATAGGCGTATCACTTGGGTGAGTTCTATTTACAACTCAACATCTCTATTTAGAGGAAGACTAAGAAAATCATCATAGAATATATAAAAAAATGTCCCATACAATACATATATACACATAATATAATTCATCTATAACCATATAAAATAAAATCACTTATTGTATGGGAATTAAGACACAAAATCTATAATTAATTTTCATTAGATATTCATATTCATCATCACACTACTAAAAAGACATATTTTCATTGAAAATATAAAGATTCGCGTCCCTTACATTAAAATTGATATATGATCGAATAAAAAAATTCATAGAAGAACATAAAATTCAACTACAGGTGGAATTTTATTATTTATAGGATAAAAATTTACACTAACATCAATTCAATACGAAATAGAGAGTTGAGATATGATCATAATACCATTATGCATTTACATCAGTAAATAAACAAATAATATCTTTTTGGTAATGTGATACACTTAAAAACATATTAGATATAATACAGTTCGTAAATCTAAAATACAATAAGACATTAATTTTTATAAAGTGGGTGATATGTGTACCTTTTACAATTTCACTCTCATAACCCACAACAATATCCCTAATCACATGGGATTTTCCTTTACCATTATACATAAGACGTTTCTAAAACCAATAATCATCATATAAATTTTATTCATTCATTAGTTAGTGTAATGAACAAACATCATACACTTAATGATTTAGATTCTGAGTGGTGCATTAGATAGAATATTACATCTCAATGTGGTGTCAACAAGACTCTTTATAACAATTAATAATTCATGGGCTTTATAACTTACCATCACATATTTTAACATCCTCCATGTTACATTCACAAAAGTCCATCGATGTTTATTCCCACATTTCTAGCATGTGGGTGATGGGAATTTCATTCATTCATGCTATTTTTTCGAGTTGTAGTGACGCTCCATCTTCATTTTCATATATGAATCATGGGAATAATGGGATTCTCCAATTTCTATATCTATATTTAGATCACACAGAGAGGTTTGTTTAAAACTACTAAATACTCCAGAAACTAACACAGTTCGAGGAATTGGTCTTAAGCCACCAAGTTGGTGGTAATTTATTAATTTAGGGAGGATAATAAAATATAGAATAATGCAATGATATTCATAAAAAAAATTATTCTTAGGTAGCAATTAATTCATCATCATAATTTATTGGATCCAGGAATTACATACCAATTTTTTACATATAATATAATGAAATTACGTAGTGAAAAATGACCACTCAAATTCATCACATTTAATAGATACGATTTCGTACACTTTCTATTTATTATTAATATAATTACACCATTTATCATATTTCCTATCAAAATTTTAAATGATTAATGCAATTTTTTCATGTTATAAAAATTAGTGAAAATAACAAACTACTTATTTGTAGTGTTCCATCACAAATCCATTAATGGTTAAAATTATTCACTAAATTATGGTGTATGTTGCTTCATGAATGAATCAACAACACAATGTTCAATCATTTTATCACTCAAACTATTATCATGAATCATGGTTTGAAAACATTATACAAGTATGGTAACAATATTTTTTCCTCTGCATCCTATAAAATTTATCGTCTTAGGAAGATATTTATTTTGTTTTTCATCACATTCATTATCAGTATAATTATTTCTAGCTCTAGCCATTGAATAAAACCAAAAATCATAGTGTAATAATTATGTTAATTAAACTACAATGATAATTCATATAATAATGAAAACCATTCCTGTAATATCATAAACTAAGAATCCTTCTTATCAAAATATAAAAGGGATACTATCTACTTAATATTTTGTTGAATATAAAACATTATAATCATATATATATATATTCAATGACATTGGATGAGGATTATGGGATCCAATATTATATATGATTAGAATATTCAAATATGTAAATCATCCATTTGATTAGGTTAATGATTTAAAATAGAAATAATTAACTAATTAATTTGTGGGTAGGGAATATTGAGTGATAATATCCGATGTATTTTTGTTTCTATGGAACATTCTCTAGAAATTGTTTTAATAAATATTGATATTATATTAATGGTTAACACTTAAAATGGAAAAATGATTAATTTTATTTTTAATGAATTATTAAGTTCACTAAAGGCCTTTTAATTATAGTTTGAACATTATTTCAAATTAGAGGGATCCAATATTAATAATTGGTCAAAAAATATTTCTCTTTGGGAACAAATTCTTTCTTGAAATTTATTCCTTCCCACCAAGTATTCACAATGTAAAATTAATAGAGAATCAATTCTTCATATTTCAAATACCACATCATGGATGTAGTTATCCAAAATAATTGGAAAAATTAAAAATATTATATAATTTTTTTCATATCATTTTCTGCAACATACAATTGATGGTGAGTTTTAATTTTGAGATAATCATCATTATAAATGTGGAAAACATTAAATGAAATTATAAAAGAAGGTAACACTAATTAATCTGACCGCAATCAATAATACATTTTAGTTCACCTAGGCATATAAAATTTTATTAGATAAATCATTATTTCTACGAAAAAAACACATTCATAGCCAAATATATTTTGCAGAATTAAAGTTTAATTAATGGTATAAGAATACCTTTTTCGAATGAAATCGCTAACTAGAAAGGAATAAAATATTGATTCCTTTTCTCATACCATTTCTTGTATTAGTTGATGATGTTTCACTATTGGTTACACACCTATGAAAAAGTATTACCCCATTACACATGTTGATAAAATAAATATTGTATATGATTTGAAATAAAGGAATGATCTCTTGATGTCATTATCTAACAAACCATTCTCCAAGGTAAAAGGATTAAAGGTTTTAAAGATAAGCTGGGACAATATTGACAAAATTTATAATAAAATAATAAATATTATATATTTGGATTGATAGATTTAAAAATGAAAAAATGATGATGATTAAGTCATTGAAGAATTCTTCATTTTAATAAATAAAATAATAAGAAAACATAATATATTTAGGGAAATAGTTTATTATTCCAATATGTTTGGAAAATTTTATATATTGTTCCATATATAATTGATTCTAAAGTGTCATCATTTGAATATAGAGATAAAAAATGTCTCACCTTGAATGAGTTACATAGTAAACATGTTGCATATAGAATGTGAAAATATCATATTTTCAAAAATAATATCAAAGAAGAAAATAAATAACCATTTAACGCTTTTATAAATCAAAGAATCATGGATAATAAATAATAGTTTCATGTTTAATCTAAAGATGATTAATAAGATGATAAATAGTATTAAATAAATTATACCTTTCATTTTTAAGAGTTCCAAAAAATGAACTGAAAAATACCAAGGTATGATTCCCAAGAAATACTTGTATTGCGATGGGATTTAACATCATGAACATTATTTTATATTGAATAATAATATTGATAGTGGAGATGATTATCAAGATGACACATCCCAATATATGATATGAGACAAATCCACAAGATTAATTGATGATATGAATCGGTTTTAAGATGTAATATAAGTAGTTTACTAAGTAAACGTTCCAAAATCACATCACAATGTAATTTTTCAGAAGATGTGGAGACAACTATAAAACATAATATTTTCATGAATCATGTTATAAAGAACTAATATAATACTAGTTTTTTATATTGGGGTCCTAAATTTTTTAATGTGGATTTTTAGCCAGTGTCATTCTAATTGAAATTTAAAAAAATTATGATGAATAATGAAAATAATTATAATTTTTTAAATGGTTATTATAATAATTTACAAATTTTTTTAAATTTTTTTATTTTTTTATCCAAAAAAGTGTGTGAAAATTGATCTCTAAAATAAGTTATTTAAATAATTGGTCTGGTAAATTATTTTTCAGGATAATTTCTATATAAACATAATGAAATATAATTTTTTTTATTTTTAAATTAACTAATATAAGAAACATATAATATATTAAACAATAATTATATGAGAATAAGGAACCTGACATCGGGTTTTAGGGAATCGACAATAACAATTAATCTTTTATAAGATATAGTAATTAATTCAAAATAATAAAAATAAAAATATAATGAGTTCTCTGTGATATAATGAAAATGATAAAAAAATATAAATAAAAAAGTTGGAAGATATATAATGAGAAAATAATCATTTAGTTGATTATACCTCTATAAAAGGGTCTTTGATAAATATAGTTTTCAAATAAATTTATTTTTAATCTAGAAATCATTTCCACTATTAAACTCATCGATAAAAACATTTCCATATCTTAAATAGATATTAAATCACAATTTGTAATCTATAAATTGTCAATAGATGGAGAAATATTTTTGAATAAAATATTTTGGTCATTATAGATTTAATATTTAGGGAGAAATGAAAATCTGATATCTAAATTGATGAATTATATCACAATAAAAAATATGTGTATTCTTGAATAAAAAACACATTTGTGAGATTCAAGAAAAATGAATTTCACATGTTCAGTATGATGAGTTGGTAAGAAGTAATGTTAAAATGTGATGCAGTGAAGAGAAAAGGGGAATTTTTTTGTTTTGTTTTTAATTCAAACATTTATTATTTAAAAACATGATGTTAAATATAATATGGAATGTATTTTTAACAGAGTTTTTTTTTAAAATAAATGATGGTAAAAATAATTTTTCTATTATGTTTTTCTTTCGTAATTGAAATAAGTGATGTATAAAATAACCATGTAGTATATTTTTCACAAATTATTAAAAAAAATTGTAATTAATTTTTTAATGATTTTTATTAAATAACTAACATTAATATAGCAATATTATAAATAATTATATATTTGTGCAACATGAATAATCATTAAGTAATGATGAGGAGGATGATGAACAAAATTATAAGAATTTATTTTATATTGAAATTGAGGTTTCATATGATCAAAACACCAAGATGAAAAAAGAAATTTGACTAATAATGAAATATTTTGAGGATAAAAAGTAAAATGAAGTTGGGTTACTCAATAATGTATAAAATTGATTTGAAAAAAATATAAAATTCATAAAAGGAAATTTTTTAGAACATGAAATGATTTTGAATGATTACGATGAAAAATACGTTACCTATGAAAGAGTGTATAATGAAGAATAATTAGGATTTCTTGATTTGTATAAAAATAAACTAGTGACGGAAATTTAAAATACTTTTTTTCAAGAAAATATTAAATTATAAAAAGTGACTAAGGCTGTTTTCCTAAATAAAGAGCTAAAATATAATCTTTTATATACTAATTTTATTAAATATATTTCAATTAAAAAATATAAATCTAAAACAAATCAAGAAAATTTTTAGGATTGGAAAAAAAATCATTCCAATATTATAGGATTCTAAGGGAACATATACGTGAAATTTTCCCCAAAAATAAGATAATAAGAGGAATAGTTTTTTAAGGGAAAAGAACCTAATAATTTTAGACAAAATCAATATAATCATATTGGACACTAATTTATATATTATTTCTTGTACTAAGGATATTATGTGACTGCATCCTTTGTTTTCTATTATTATATTTCATTTCGTTAGTGGTAATGATGGAAGGAATTTAGGGGTTATAACATAAAGAATATGAGTAAATATAAAAATTAAAGGAAAGCTTTGTAAGAATGAATTTAAAATCTAAATAATCAAAATTGGTATGAATTATTAGAAAAATTGTATGGAATATGTGACCAAGATAATCACTATTATATAGAATATATTGTTATACTTCTAAAACAAATATACTTAAATGACTAATTTTTTTAATATTTTGATAATAAGAAAATATGTGAAGTCATCAGTTGTTGAAATTACATTAAAATCATGTAGAATAGAAATTAAAAAAATTATTTATTTTGTACATTAATTGCAAATTAATAAATGTAAAAATAATATAAATAGTATTGAAATTATGTATGGACATGCATAATGTATGGTAAATTAATACTCGTCACAAATAATGTGAGAATTCACTGATGATTTTAAATACCAGAAATAGATTTTGAGGATTTTCTATTGGTTGATGGGATCAACTAAAATCTAATAAAATTTATCCCTTTACATGATGATGGGAATGGATTTTATTCTGGATAAATGACTATACTGTGAAACATTTATTTATGGAAGTGTTATAATTAGGAAAATAAGGACTACTGGAAATATATTTATGATTTGAAACATAAGTTACTTATGTTGTTTTAGAGAAATGGGGGAGAATGAAATCTAATATAAAATAATTTTTCATCATATCCAATTAGGTATACCAAAGATATCTACAAAAGAATCAATAAGCTATTTATACAATATCAAATGATACAGAATAATTAATTTTGATAATTTAAAAATGTAATATAGTGGAATGGTGTCTAATAAATTTGGTGATAGACACTATAAGGCCATTTAAATTGATTAATTATTATTTTTGTGGGTTAATGATTAAATATTCAAAACAATTATATTTGATTAATTTTATTAATATTATATTTCATGTGTATGAATAATGAGATGTTTGTGAAGAATAAGATTTATATTATTGAATGGATAAAGGGATTTTTAAGTGATGTTAATAGATATTTGTGAATGTTTTGTAATGAACCTATAATAGATAAAAGGATTGATTAATCATATATTTTATTCAATAATAAAAATTAAAAATGGTATCAAGTATTAATATAGCACTCCATTCAAACCTCGTCAATATAGAGTTGTAAAGAGAAATAATATAAACCGGAGGATGATGGTTGTGTTGCATCAGGAGCTATAGGGGACACAATTGGTTGCATCAACAATTATTAGAGTATTTCATGGGCTTGATTGACTGTATTCTGATTCATCTAACTATCAAGTTTTTTCTCCTTTTTTTGTGACTATATTTCATTCCTCTTTCTCTCTAGGGTATATGGTGGATACATATTCCACTTATACTAGTGGCGAACCTAACATGGCATGTCTGCAATCCACAATATTTTGTAGGATGTCCTTGAAGATGAAGCACTCCTGGATGGGGTGTCTCAGAATCCGTTGATAGGGACAATAATTTAGACTATTGTTGATACCCACTTCATCGGCTCTTTTTGGATCTGGTATCCAGATAAAGTTTCAATATATGGAGGCTATGAATTTTCCACATACTTGGTATTCTCAAAATTATCAGACCTTATTTCATTGTTCGTCCAACTGATTTCTTTTCTCACCCCTTCCCTCAACATTTATAGGTTTGGGTGGTTTTTGGCATCCAGGGGGTCCTACATGGTTTGGTGGTGCCATCATAGGTGGAGCTAGTGTTGGGGTGGCCCCAGCATGACAGGAGCCTCTTCATATTTTCTTGTTCTTTTCTCATGGTTGATGGGGCCATCCGGGACAAGTGATTGGTCTGCTATAACAATTATTCCATCCTTTGGGAAATGGTGGAGAAATATCAGAACCCACTTGTGCATTTTACTAGGATTAGTGGTGTCCTCAATTCACTATGGAGATTAATTATGCATAAAGTGAACATTTTATCCTTGGGTAGTTGTTGGTTCAAGGAGTAGATCAGGTACTTCCATTTGGAGATGAAATATATAACTATTTCATTCTATTATTGCATTCCATTCCTGAGATAACTGACTACTGTATTAGTAAATTTCATACTATAATTGAATAAAAACTGTCACTGGAGGTCCTCACTGACTATGATTGAAATATCTAGAATTCTAGAATTCCATATGAAGGCTGAACCCTGAAGAGTTCACCTGAATCACATGAGTTTTACTACTTCTTGCTACTCTGGGGATCCCATCATGGGATCGGAGTAAGAAACATGTGAGATGGTATGTGAGTATGATATACTCTATAATAAAAAATGTAGGATCTAATATGTAATGAGATACTCAAATACAAGATGGGGTGAATTGTACACTTTAACAAATTCCTAAGGAAATTTTGCATAACCAAAATTCCCAACACCTCTAAGTTCTAAAACTTGCTTGATTTCAGAAAAGTGATAACAGAAATGAATCTTTAAAAAAAGTTTACACCAACTAAGATTCTACCTTAAAGAATATATAATCTAAATAAATTAGAGTACAAGTATAAAGAAGTATAAGATATTTATACTTTCCTCAACAATACAAATACACAGTAGAAAACAAAATTCTACAAGTAACAAGTAGTAACTCTTTTAACCCAGAGAGGAGGGTATCCAAAATCCTTGGATAAAGGTCCCCTGATTTATAATTTGAAGAAATTCTATGTTACCCACACTAGGGTAAGCCTTCAATACGATGATTGGAGTTTTTCCTGCTATCCCCACAAGCCCTAAACTATCAGGTAGTCGACACCTCTGTTTTCCTCAGCAAGGAAATCCTCAAATTCAAGGTTGTTGGCACCTCTTTCTTCATATCCCCGGAAGCCCTCGAATGTAATCATCAACATTTGGAGTCGCACGAAGAAAATATACATGATTCAAAGTTTGAACAAGTTGTTCAAACTTTCTACACGAAGACAGAGAGTTTATAAGAGCCTCTCTCTCTAGAAATCACTTCAACATCATGTAAGAACAGTTGTCAAAGTTCTTCTTCAAAAGTTGTGAGCTGATTCAAATGAGATCATATTTGTAGGAATGGCTTACAACGGTCGGATCCCTCCTCCAATGGTCATATTTTCCTTGGATTTTAGAGGGTCCTGTATAGGTGTCACTGAAAAAACGGTTACTGAGTAACTGAAAGCATGACTTCATTTTATAATAACTTAAATATAAGCATGACTAAATTTTGATATTCTAAATTTAAGAAAATATGAAGGTTCAGAGTCTAACCAAAATTGAATTCGGATTCTACAATACAAGGATATTCAGATTCTATTTTCTAGGAATTCAGAACATGAATTATATAGAATTCCGGAGTCTAAATTTCATGGAAATTCAGAATCTGGATTATCAAGAATTTGGAACCTGAACTCACAATGTTCGGAGTCAGAGTTCATGAGAATTCAGAGCCAGAACTTATAAGAGTTAGGAGTCTGTATTCAGAGAACTCAGATTTAGAACTCAGAAGAGTTCGTATCTAGAATTTGTAATTAGAATTCATAGTCGAACTTTACATAAGTTTGTAATCAGAATTCGGAGTCTAACTTCATGAGAGTTCGTATTCAGAATTCAGAGTCAAACATTATGAGTGTTCATAACCCGAATTCGGAGTCGAACTTCATGAATGTTCGTACCCAGAATTCAGAGATGATCTTCCTAAACAATCGTATCCAGAATTCGGAGTTGAACATCATAAACATTCGTATATAGAATTCAGAGTTGGAAGCCAGCAAAGTTCGTAACCATAATTATGAGAATTCGGATCCTAGAACAGAGTGCTTCAAATCTAGGTAATTATAGTATTCTGAGGTTTTGGTTTCAATCCGAATTTTACACTTAGTAAAATTTTGATATGAACAATAAACATGGTAAGGATAAATTCACTTGGAGAAGGAAATTTTCCTTATAGAAGTTAAACATAGGGTAAAAAGAGTTTTTCCTTAAGATAAGATGTTTGTGATTTTCAAAACAAGAAGGAAGAGTATAGTAATAAGTACACATTAATGACTTGACAATCTCCCCTAGGTATGAAGGAATGGAAAATTCATATGGAAAACCTTATTTACTCAATAACCCCCCCTTATTGGAATGCACAAACATCCTTATGAAAAAGAATATAAGGACTTAGAAAATATTTTACTAAACTTTGAAAATAAAACATATCTCCCTTTGTTCATTGACAATGGTGAATACGACTAACTCCCCCTTAGGCTTTGGAACACTAAGTATCGTATTCTAGATTTCCGAAATGAGAATTTTAATTTTAATGTGGAAATTTTCGTAATGAGAACTCCCCCTTAGATAAACCCTCCCTTAATTAGTAATATTTCTTCTTTACATAGAATTATTTTTTCCTTCTCCCCCTTAGAATTCTTATTTTCTTCTCCCCCTTTGTGATTTTCAGAATGAGTTTGATGGAATGTAAAAAAAATATTGTACCTGAAGTATTTGTATAGACATACAAACAAAAAAAGCAACCATAATTTCATTATTGTTGCAAGAATTAGTACATGAAAAAAATACAACAAAAGATTGGATATGGGTCTATTTTGTTTCTTTTTCCTTAGGCATGAGCTTCTTCACGACTGTCTTCATCGTTTTCAGCTCTTTGTGATCCTCCTCTACTTGCCTTTCTAAGGCTGTGATCCTATCCTCTTGAGCATTCAGATCTTCTACCTTAGTATTCAGCAAGTCATATTGCTTCTCTAGCTTTTCTTGAATCTCAATCCGAATATCCCTCTCGGTTTTCTAGCTTTGGGAAACATTATTCAACATCCCATTCATGTCTTTGACATCCTGAATCCAAAAATTCTGCTCAAGAGTTAGATTTTTCTCAAAGCTATCTGTATGATCCTTGATTTTGGTATCTTCAGTATCAAAAGCCTCCTTAACATCTTCTTGAAATTGATCAAGATCTCTCAAATCTACAATAATTTTATTCAACCATTTGGTCATCTAAATGCATGATTTTTTGTGGGCTTCATAATTGATAAGGAAATTATTGTGATCAGCCTCAATCTTAACAAACCTATCCATCACTATGGATACGGAATCTGACTTCTATTTCATGTTATGTTGGAGCATCTGGAATCTATACTCAATTTCTGGAATGATTGGAATGGTGTCCACTATCGTTTTCAGGGAATGAACAATAAATCATGTCTTAAGGATGATGACTCCGAATATGACATTTTTTATGGAGATGGTACTTCCTCTAGCTCTTCCAGCTTCCTCTTAGAGGATCCTCCAGCATCATTCTTCCTCAAAATTTCATTTGTTGGGGTATCAAAAACAACTTGTCCACCCTTTTAATTTTTTGGAATAGCTTCTTAATCTAGAGATTCTTTCTCACTCCCAGACAACTGTACAATCTTATCTTCATTAAATTTCTCTTTTTCAGCTCCTACCTCAACATCATTAGGAAGAATAAAATAATGATTATGACTCTCTTCCATAGATAACTTGTTTACTTCCTCTTAACCCTTCTCATCTATTCTCGGAGTAAAAACTTTTGAGGATACGACTTGAGATGACCGGATTGAAAATCTTTCAGAAGCACATTCATTTTCATGAAAGTTTTCTACTTGCTTTATCACATCATCATATCCACCACTATTCTCATCTTGTTGTACTTCTTCTGCAGCTTTCTTCTCTTCAACAATCTTCTCTTGTGGTTTTTCCGGAGTCATGAAATTTTTCCCCAGTGTCTCAGGTAAAGGTTCAACTAAAAAGGTTTTCAGTATAGGAATTTGTTTGGATGCTACTTCAATAGCCTTTAAAAGAGGTTGCACAATCTCTATCTCTAACAAATTCTTCTTGAGCTTCTTCTCTTTGAAATTATTCTCAAGTTCTTCAGCAGCCTTTTATTTTAGATCTTTGGCCTTTGCAGGGTCAAAGCCAAACATTGGGTCCCATTATTTCTTGTTTTGCTTATCTTCTCTCCATTTTTCAACAACATCATCTGGATAAGCTTTCTGCTTTTTGGGCTTGGGAGGTGCGGATTGAGCTTATTTGTCCTTGGGGGGTTTTACTGTTACTTCCACTTCCTTTAATTTCCTCCTCTTTCTAGCTTTCTTTGATGGTTCGACTTCTTAAACATTTTTTTGGAAAAACATCTTCCCCATCCTCAGGAAGATCATAAAATTCTCCTGTCTCCTTGGGAAAACCCACCTTCATTCTCTTGAGGTTATCATCACTGATAAGCATCACCTTGCAATTCCACAGCTTGGAACTAAACGGGATAATGAAAGATTCAAGACACTGAACAATGATCTTGGAGAGAAGGGCATGATACATAATAATCTGAGCTCTCATATTCCCATTCTTAATGTTATATATCTTAATAAGAATGTGCTTCATGAGGTTCACCTTCTATAGGTTTACCAAAAAATCCAATATTTACATGGCACTTTGCTTAAGAGTGTCCTTGTCACCCTTCCTTGGTACAATGAGACCTTGAAACAATAACTGTAGAATCATATTGTTTATAGATAGATGGGAAATTTTTGTTGTCTTTACATTAGTTAGTCCCAGGCATTCTATAGCCTTCACAGTTATGAAACATCCTTGAACATCCAGAAGCTTGTGGGAGAAAAAGTCGGCTTCTCCTTCATATGAGATCCCCAGCAAGCTAGAAACTTTGGTGTAAGAGAGTTTGTATGTCTTTCCATAACTCTCTACCTTCTTCTTTAAAGAAGCAAACCGATGCATAAAATTCTATGAGAATAACCGGAGAGACAATATCATGATCTCCTATCTTTGAAATAGCTACAATTTCCCATCTATTGAGCTTGGTGTTCTTGGAAATAATAGAGTCATACTTATTGAAGAAGTATAGATGAACTAACCTCTCCCTGTATATTTTTCACTTCGCAATCGTCTTGACAGAAGACATATCTTGAGAGGTAACTTTTTTATACATTCAGAATTGGGCACTCTTAAAAAATTCGGATTGGGATTTTGTAGAGGATCAGAGCTTCGACACGCACAAGCTTTGAAAACCGATGTGGGACAACCATCATGGGTCCCCTTTATATAGATGTTAAAGCGACGGTTGAACATCTCATTTGAATCCAATGGCTGAGAATTCTTCAGATCTGATCTGACGGTTGAAATGACAGACGCAAGGAAAAAATTTGATTGAATCCAATCTTTTGAGGTTTTAAAGGAAAACAATCAGATTTAAGGAAACTATAATCTGTGAAATTTTAAAAACAAAAGAAACTAACAAATATGAAATAATGACTACGAAAACTTAAGAAGGAAATCATACCTTTCAGATTGCTAGAAAGATTATTCGTAATAGGAGATATTCAGCTTTAAAAACATTATATTAAAACAAATTTGACTACGAAAAACTGATTACGAAAATATCTAAGGTCGAAAATTTATGTACCGAAGTTCCACTACGAAAATTTTGAGTACAAAAATTTCCATTACGAAAATTTTGAGTACGAAAAATTCTCATTATGAAAATTTTGAAAAACTAACAACCAAAATTTTAATTATGAAAAATTTGAAAATATAACTATGAAAATTTTCATTATGAAAAATTTGAGAAAGTAACTACGAAAATTTTCATTACGAAAAATTTGAAAAACTAACTATAAAAATTTTCATTTTTGAAAATTTTTAAAAAATAACTACAAAAATTTTCATTACAAATAATTTGAAAAAAACTTCAATAATAGATGTACTCCCCCTATGAAAAGGATTTTATTACTGTAAGGATATTGGATCAACAAGAAGTTAATCAAGTAATATTACCTTACGATTATCATTCATAACTTCTATTTAATTTATTCAAATCTATCGGAGGCTAAAGATTTTGTGAAAATATCAGCAAGTTGATATTGCGTTCTGATAAATTGAAGAATGATATCTTGTTTTTGTGTGTGATCCCTAAGAAAGTGATTCCTAATATCTATGTGCTTTGCACGAGAGTGATGTGTCGGGTTTTTACTAAGGGAAATGGAACTTGTATTATCACACAAAATTTGTGTTTTGGTAAAATTAAAGTCATAGTCTGTTAGTGTGTGTTGCATCCACAACACTTGAGCACAACAATATCCGACTACTACATATTCAGCTTCAGCAGTGGAGAGTGATACTGAGTGTTGATTTTTTGAAATACCAAGAAACTAATTAATCTCCTATGAAATGACAAGTACCGAATGTACTCTTTATATCCATTCTACAACCACCAAAGTCAACATCCAAAAATATTTTTGAAACAAAATCATTTCCAGAAGTATAAAATAGTCCTAAATCCATGGTTCCATTTATGTAGAGAAAAAATATTTTCACTTCCTTTATGTGATAATACTTAGGATTAGATTGATATATTGCACATAAGAATACTGAAAACATTATGTCTGGACAACTAGCTGTCAAGTAAAATAAACATCCTATCATACCTCTAAAACATGTTTGATCTATTGGTTTCCCAGCTTCATCAAGATAAAGTTAGTTGGAGGTGCCAATGGGAGTACTTATACTCTTAGTGTTGTCAAATCCATACTTTTTAAGAAGATCATTAATATACTTATGTTGAAATATATATATTCCTTCTATTTTTTGAGAAATTTGAAAACCAAGGAAAAATGATAACTCACCCAACATACTCATTTAAAACTCATATTACATTAAATCCACAATGGAATCAGTTAAAGATTGCTAAGTTGAACCAAATATAATGTCATCAACATAAATTTGAACAATCAAAACGTTTTTCATATCTTTCTTTATAAAAAGGTTTGGAACTACATTTCCCTTAACATAGTTATTTTGAATCAAAAATCCTGTAAGTCTATCATACCAAGCTCTAGGGGCTTGTTTAAGGCCATACAAAGCATTGGTAATTCTAAAGACATGAACATGTTGTTTTGTATCTTCAATGCCAGGAGGTTGTTAAAAAAATATCCTCTTGAATATAACCATTAAGGAAAGAACATTTCACATCCATTTGAAAATGATTGAAATTGACGAATGCTGCAAAGGAAAGTAGAATATGAATAGATTCATGTCCAGCTACTGGAGCATAGGTTTCCTCATAGTCTATTCCTTTTTGCTGATTATAGCCTTTAGCAACGAATCTAGCTTTATTTCTAACAATGATTCCATTTTCATCACACCTATTTTTGAAGACCCATTTTACTCCAATAACAGAAGTTTCCACATTTCTTTAAACCAAGGTCCATACTTTGTTCCTTTAGAATTAATTTAGTTCATCTTGCATGGCTTTAATCCAATCATCATCACCTAAAGAATCATGAGTGATTTTTGGTTCTAATTGGGAAAGAAATGATATATGTTCTACTTCATTTCTAAAGGAACTTCTAGTTCTTACAGGTTGATTCACATCACCAATAATACTATCACTAGGATGATTCTTTAGAAACAACTAATTTGGGTTTTTTAAAACATGTTCATCAACCTAGGGTAGGAAATATTCTAGGGTAAATGTTTCAGAAGTATCTTCTTGGAAATTATCTTTATCAGAAGGATCTTATATCAAAGGTGGGCAATCAGTTTTTAAAAACACATCCGAGGATATAGGATTGGGTTGTTTAAAAACAAAAATAGCAGTTTCATCAAATTTTACATGAACTGTCTCTTCAACAGTACATGTTTTTTTGTTGAAAACTCTATACGCCTTAGATGTTGTGGAGTAGCCTAAGAAAATTCCTTCATCAGATTTTGGTGAGAATTGATGCAGATTATCTTTAGTATTCAGAATGAATACCTTGCAACCAAAAACCATAAAGTATGAAAGTATAGGTTTTCTACCATTCCATAACTCATAAGGAGGTTTATTAAGAAAAGGTCTAATCAAAACACGATTTATAGTATAACAAGCAGTACATACAGCTTCAGCCCAAAAATGTTTGGCTACAAAATACTCACTCAACATGGTTCTAGTTATCTCTTGAAATATTCTATTTCTTCTTTCAACAAAACCATTTTGTTGATTTGTTCTGGGTGCTGAGAAGTGGTGAGTAATGCCTTTTCTACTACAAAAAGATTCAAAATAAAATTTTTGAATTCTCCCCAATGATCACTATGAATAGTTTTCAATGGAAGGATTTTCTCGTTTTTAACTTGGGATCTAGAAATTTTGAAATAATAAAAAACTTCAGATATCATTACTAGAAAATAGACCCACGTAAATCTAGTGTAATCATCAACTAAAACAAATACATAGTACTTGCCTCTAATGCTTCCAGTTTGCATTGGAACAAAAAGATCCATATGCACTAGCTCTAATGCATTAGTAGTTATGACTTCACCAACTGATTTAAAGATTTATTTATGTTTCTTTCCATATTGACAAGGATCACATACTTTTGAAGAATCAAATCTATGCTCCGGTAGACCCTTAACTAGTCTTTTCTATGAAAGTTTGCATAAGTTTCTAAGGTTACAGTGTCCTAACCTTATATTCCACAACCAAGAATCATCTTCCATTACACTAAGGCAAGATAAATCTTATCTCCTAAGGTCTTCTAAGTTTAGTGTGTGAACATTCTTTTTCCTAAAGGCAGAAATAATAAACACTTCCTTGGAATTGTGCACTAGACACTTATCATTCCTAAAATTCACAAGGAACCCTTCATCACATAGTTGGATTATGCTAATGAAGCTGTGCTTAAGAACCTTAACAAATAAATCATTTGAAATTAATGTTTTTTCAAGAATAACGATGTTACCTAAACCAATAATTTATCCCCGAGAATTATATCCAAAAGTTACTTTCCTCCCTTCGTCTTCATAATCTTTTAAAAATAGTTTTTGTTACCAGTAATATGTCGAGAACATATACTATCTATGTACCATGTATTGTTGTTTGTACCTTTTTTGTTGTCCTGAAAACAAAAAAGTTAAACTTTCGGAGTCCAAACTTTCTTGGATTTGTAATTTTTAGACAAATGTTTTTTGGGTATCTGCATTTATTTAGAAAAATAAGTTGTATGAAACCCAAGATATTGAACTTTATTCAAGGATCGATTTTTCTTCTTATGTCCACCACTCTAACATTTAGTACAAAAAAGGGATCTAGAAGGAACAAAATAGTTGTTTTTGGAAACCAGTTTTTGGTGAGTATAACCTACTCCAGTAGTGTTTCCTTGAGGTTTAATTTGAGAATAAATCTTTTCAGAATTTTCCTTCCAAGAGGTAATGTTTAAAAGAAGATTCTTAAGAGAAAATATTTCAGATTTCAGTCTAATGACTAAATTTCTATCTTCAGGAATCATTTCCTTAGAGTTAGATTTCCCCCTCAAAAAAATTTATCTCTAAAATAGAATTCTTAAGATCTATAAAATTTTATTCCGTAATAGAATTTTCTTTCTCAGGGTATTTATAATGTTTTTCTAAAAGATCTTCTTTATCTATAAGATCTGTAGAAAGATTTGAAATCTCTTTTGTAAGGATTTCTTCCCTAGTATTTTCCTTGTCTAATTTCATAGAAATTTTACAATTTCTCATTTGAAGTAACTTGGAAAATATAGAAACATTTTCTTATGAAGTTATTTCTTCATTTTATGAGGATGAAGTATATTCATTAGAAGTACTATTTTCAAAATAGTAATTCTTATTAAGAGATTGATTTGTTAAAGCTTCGGCAGAGTGTACCTTGGCCATAAGACATGTATTGAGTAAAGAAGTAGTAGCAATGAATCCCATATTCTTCTGTGATGATGAATCGTATTCAGAAGATTCAATTTCTGAAGATTCTCCACAGCTAGCACTCCAAGTATCATTAGCATTAAGGATTTCTTGTGCTTTTACCGATAGATTTTCTTCTTGTCCCTTTCTGAATACCTTTCCTTATTTTCCTTCTTTTTCAACAAAGGACAATCACGTCTTATATGACCTGTTATTCTACATTAATAAAACATAACTTCTCCGTCTTTCTTATCTCTGTAGTATTTCTTCTTGTACATATTCTGATGGTTCTTTTGAGCTACAATCTTCTTTATTCTCCGAGCAAGTTTAGATAATTCATTCTCAGACTTTTCTGTGTCACTAGATTCTGACTGAATAATGACTTTCTTTGTCGTTGATCTAGTTACTCTTTCTGGGGTCTTGGATTTCTTATGTTTAGAAGTGGTTGTAAATGAAACTCCTCCATTCCCATTCTTCTTCTTAACATTTTCAGCATCTCTCTTCATTTTGGTTTCATGCTGAAGAAGAGTTCCAAAAAACTCATCTAAGGAAATATGAGTGACATTCATGTTCTCATCAATAGTTGTCCTCTTGGACTCCCATTCATTTGGCATGATATCTATGATCTTGTCTACAAGAGCCTCATCATCCAATCCTTTTTCTCCTATAGATTTTATTCTATTCACTATAGTCATAAACCTTTGTTGTAAATTACTTATAGGTTCTCCATAAGGAAAGTTAAAGCTAGGATATTCAGCTCTCAACATAACTCTTCTTGTCTCTAGGACTTTAGATGTACCAAAATGTGTGACTTCAAGTTTCTTCCAGATACTATTTGTAGCTTCACACGATGATATTTTACTATAGATGTTCCTAGTCATGGAACATATCAAAGTATTTCTGACTCTGAATATTGATTGATATTCTGATTTCTCCTGATTTTTAAAGGTTCTCAATTCCTTATCCGGAATCTTATAATCTCCAGTCTGCATTAGATAGTTATCAACTCCAGTATTGATAACAAAAGTATTCCTCTTATCTCTCCAGTACTCACAATCATTTCCATTGAAAACAGGAGGTCTGCTTGGATTCAGATTGTATATAGAACCAACATTTAAACCTCCAATCCTTAATATAATCTTTAGCACACAAACTTTTTAGTAGTATAAGTTCGTAAACAAGAGAAAATATCCTAAGCAAGGAAATAGATATTTTATTTCTAAGAAAGAATGAAAATTTACTTTATGAGTCCAAAAATGTGAATCCGAAAATATAAAACAGAGTATGAATTAGAAAATATAAATCCGAAAATTCTATTTCAAAAACATTGAGCAGGGAAAAACTTATATGTGAATATAAGTATTTCGGCGACCTTGCTCTGATACCAATTATTAGATGGTATGTGAGTATGATCTTCTGTATAATACCAAATGTATGATATAATATGTAATTAGATTCACAAATACAAGAGGGGGTGTGAATTTTATACTTTAAAAAATCCCTAAAGAAATTTTGCATAACCAAAATTCACAACACCTCTAAGTTCTAAAACTTTCTAGATTCTAGAAAAGTGATTCTAGAAATGAATCTTTAACAAAATTTTACAAATACTAAGTTTCTACCTTAAAGCATATAGAATATAACTAAATCAGAGTACAAGTATAATGAAGTATAAGATATTTATACTTTCCTCAATAATAGAAATACACAGCGGAAAACAAAATACTAAAAGTAAAAAGTAGTAACTCTTTTAACCCAAAGATGAGGGTATCCAAAAAAACATGGATAAAGGTCCCTTGATTTATAATTTCAAGAAGTTATATCTTACCCACACCAGTGTAAGACCTTGATATGATGATCAGAGTCTGTCTTGATATCCCCGCAAGCCCACAACTATCAGGTAGTCAGCACCTCTGTCTTCCCCAGCAAGGAAGCACTCTAAATCAAGGTAGTAGACACCTCTGTCGTCATATCCTAGGAATCCCTCGAATGTAATCAGTAACATTCGGAGTCGCACAAAGAAAATTTTCATGAAGCAAAGTTTAAACAAGCCATTCAAACTTTCTGCATGAAGCCTATGATTTTATAAGAGCCTCTCTCTCTAGAAATAACTTCAACATCATGTAAGATCATTTGTCAGTTTTCTTCTAAAAAAAGTTGTGAGCTCTTTCAAATGATATCCTATTTATAGTCATGGCTTCCAACGGTCACCTCCCTCCTCCAACGGTCATATTTTCCTTGAATTTCAGAGGGTCTTGTACACATGTCACTCAAACAACAGTTAGTGAGTAACTGAAATAATGACATCATTTTATAACAACATAAATGTAAGCATGACTACATTATGATATTAAGAATGTAAGAAAATATGAAAGTTCAGAGTCAAACCAAAATTGATTACGGATTCTACAATATAAGGATATTCGGATTCAGTTTTCTATGAATTCGGAACCTGAATTCAATAGAATTTCGGAGTCTGAATTTCAAGGAAATTCAGAATTTGGATTCTCAAGAATTCAGAACTTGAACTCACAATTTTTGGAGTCAGATTTCATGAGAATTTAGAGTCAGAACTCATAAGATTTTGGAGTCTGTATTCTGGGAACTCGGTGTCAGAACTCAGAAGCATTCGTATCCAGAATTTGTAATCCTAATTCATCATCAAACTTTAAATATGTTCGCAATCATAATTCGGAGTTGAACTTCATGAGAGTTCATATTCAGAATTTGGAGTCAAACTTTACAAGAGTCTGTAACCAGAATTCAGAGTTGAACTTTAAGAATGTTCATACCCAGAATTCGGATTTGATCTTCATAAACATTCGTATCCAGAATTCAGAGTTGAACTTAATAAACGTCCATTTCTAGAATTCAAAGATGGAACTCAGCAGAGTTCGTAACTAGAAGTTTGAGAATTCAGATCCTTGAACAGAATGCTTCATATCTAGGTAATTATAGGATTCTGAGGTTTTGGTTACAATCAAAAATTTTCACTGAGTTAAATTATGATATGAATAATAAAAAATGGTATGGATAAATTTACTTGGAGAAGGAAATTTTTCTTTATAGAAATAAAACATAGGGTAAAAAGTGTTTTTACATAAGATAAGATGTTTGTGATTTTCAAAACAAGAAGGAAGAGTAAAGTCATAAGGACACCTTAATTACTTGAAAATCACCCCCAAGTATGATGTAATGGAAAAGTCATATGGAAAATTTTATTGACTCAACAAAACATAGTGAATTAGGTGTCATTCTAGGTCTCCCAAACCATTTATCATCGGAAATATAGGGTTATCAATTATTAGCGGTGGACGAATGTTGCTCACCAAATCAGGGTAAGGTTTACTTTCCTGTTGTATAGGAGAATTCCACCCTTCCATGGATTCCAGTCAAGCTATTAGCTTCTCGACAGTAGTCAAGAACCCTTAATGCATATCCATCCATACTTGAGCTTCACCTGCTGTAGAAGGGGAAACAATGGACGTACCATCCCTGCATGAATTTTGGGTGGATACCCATGATGGGGTATTCTTTTTGGGTTCTTTTCAATATACTCTAGTTTTCTTCCTAGTGGACATAAGTCTTGATGTCCATCTAGTACTGTATTCATGTATGTTGATGGTCCCTCTATTGGATTAGATGTGAATCAAGGCTTGATTTTATTTATCAAGATTAGTGCTTGTGGTATGGTCACCTCTTCTAGGGCCATCAGATGACATTCCACATGAGGGACACATTCGGCAAGATAGCTCCCTCAACACTACACAACATTGAACAACTTGATCTCTCTCATTTATTCCTCATACATGGAAAATCATTCCTCATGCATGAGGAATGTATTATTAGGGGGGAGGAAGAGGTGGGTTGATGACAACCTTGGATTTATTCTTCTCTTTTTTTGTATTTGGGAAGGAGTTAGTACTGGTATTGCTGAGGGTGTAACGAATTTTTGGGAATCTTTCTAGTTCTGCATATGCACACTATTAGGCTCAGCATAGGGCACCTCTGGGAGGAAACTATATTATCTTGTGTCCTCTCCATTTTAAAAATATCCTTTGAGATCTGTGAGCCTTTTGTTTACCATGTTCACTGATGCATACCAAAATGGGGTAGTGTACCTGGTGACGAAAGGTGTGATATATTTTTTCATCCTTTTTGAACATTCTCCTTCCATTCTGTGGTATTCATCATGTATCGTGGAAAAAATTTCTTGATGGGAGCCTTGATCTGGCCTCACAATATGCCTTCATCCCGATGGTTATAAACCATGATCTGGGGTTGAAATGGAGAACTCTCTCTTCATCATCCCACCTAGATGGTTGAATAAAGACATCCACTGTGATAGGATTTAAGGTAAAAATGACCCCCATTCCTATGGGTTTTGGTTTCTCCTATTATCATGTTGATGCATTGTGGCCTAGGTTTTTAGGTCTTATGGGGGTATTTTTATTTAAAAATTCCTCCTGACCTGTGAGATGGGGTGGTTCCCTTATTTCGGTGGTAGCTGCTACTATTTCCACTTTTATGATTTCATGAACTTATGCACAGGTGTATGTTGGGTATAACGCTGGATTATAGTGGGACTTATTTTATTTTTATGATATAAGAATTGTTTGTTAGCAAGATTCCCTACCGAGGGAAGCCTACAAAATGTTCTCGGTTTCCCCACTAAGGAGCTTCTCAATGGTTTGATCTGGTCGGGCCAGATGCTTTTGAGACTAGATCCAAGCCATTTATTGTTGAGAATTACTCTTTTCTTGAGTATGGATTTAATTTTATGATTGAATTTTGGTAATGAAATTACAAGATAACATTTCCAATTAGGTCTGTTGGATGGTACATGAGATGAATTGAAGAGCTCCAAGTTCTCCCCACACCCGAATATGAACTCCAGACGAGGCGTCGCCAATGAGGCAATGCAGCTTGTACAAGGAATAAAGGTAGTACCGTTCAAGGATTTTTATTTTGCCTTCTTGATTGTGGACACCATGCAGATGGGAGGCCTTCCAGGTCGATTTGATAACATATCACTTCTAATATGTTTACATGGTATTCATACCCATAATAGAAAAAAGAACACATCTTTTAGATGGAATAGAGTCATCCTAATGTTGATGATAATTTTATGAAAACATTCCTCAGAAAAATCCCTTGTTATGTTGATGTGTGAAATGGAATTGGGATAACAAAACACTGGTACATTATCCCTACATAGTTGTCTTCCTAGCAGAAATATGTCATGTTGTTTCTCTTCTAGGGAATAATCTACTTGATATTCCATGTTTGACTGCTTCTTACTGATTTTGTTTTAAGCTACAACACTAGTAGCAGCCTCATCGATATGTGAGCGGTGTGTCGTGGATCAAAATATGAGCATGTCCCCAAGAAATAATCTTGTTGGGAAAGGATATTAGTCATCATAGGAATAGTGGTTGGTCTTTCTAACTCCATCTTTTGGAGCACCTTAGTATATGATGGCTTTCTCACATTTTTCCCTGCAAGGGAAGGACCTTCTTGCCAGTGTGAATAATGATTGTGAGGAGGACCTTCGTATTTGGTGCTACAATGGTGAGGGTGACCATTCCAACATGATGCCTAACCGTGGGGGTGTTTCTATTACATATATAGTGTGGAGAAACATAAAGGTAGGAAATATTTATGGGAGGACCTTCATTCTTCTTTATGTACCTGAGGTGAGGACCTTATCGATGACTATTATGATGTTGAGGACTACTGTCACATATTGATATGTATCTGCATGGAGAATTTATGAAGTGTACATTGTGGGGAGGGACTTTATGATGTATTGTGATGAGGGTAAGACCTTCTCATTGATTGATGTTTCTATGGCGAGGACCTTCACAACAGATACCAATGTGGTGAGGGCCTTCACAATGGAATTCATCATATAGAGGACTACCATTATGAATTGATTTCTTACTGAAAAGAAAAGAATATCTACAACGTATACCCTAGGGAGGACCATTAGGGTGGAATACAATAATGGGAGGTATTTATTGCTATTTAATATTCTGGTCAAGGTGACGGATTCCCTACAAACATTCGAAGATAGGATATCTTGATCGATCATTCCTCTCCCATAGAGTAACCCCCCGTGGGTTCCCTAGGGAGGACCATCACAGCAGCTCGTAACCAGATCGTGGGGAGGGCCTTTCCAAATACTATGGCCACACCAATAATTTGGCAGTGGGCTGACAGGGTCCTGAGCCATTATTGATATTTTCTCAAGATCATCAAGGACACTATCTTACTATAGAGTGGGATCATGTACGTGCTCTTCATTTTCTAGTTTCCTTTTGGACATTTCATTTTTTCACTCCCTTTTGGATAACTGGGTCCATATTCTGGTCATAATGGCCTTCATATATGGTCCCTATTTTGTTAGTTCCTATAGTTCCATCGGGATACACCGACATACATCTTATGTTCTGGCAGGGATATATGCCTACCCTAGAGAGGCCACCACGTTGGACCAACGTCCCCTAGTTGGAATGTGTATTTGATCCCAATCCAGTTGTCTGTATATCGTGGGATTTTAACATCATCTTACTTTTATAGGATTAGGGATTCATAACTGATCTGGGGCGACTAACCCATTTTTTGGGCAAGTAAATTCAATCGAGGAAACTGGGTTGTGGTCCTATTTCCTCACCTTTGGTGCTGATGAAATGATATCATGACATGTATAAATGATATGGTGTAGAATGGGATTATGATGATCGAACATTACCATGATATAATGAGATACATCTTTGGATGGAACCTATATGAAGGAATATTCTGATATTGGAGCAAGAGTTTGTTCCTGGTCCGTTCTTCCATAAGATACTAGTAGAGATGGACAATTATCCTATTCTGGGACAGAGTAATGAATCTACCACTGGTTTTATTCTATAATTTTCATTGTATTTGATGGGTTAAGTTCACATTTATGAGGGGGAATTTTCATCTAATATCATGACGATGTATTTTTCTCACAGTCATTATATTAATCCACAAGAATTTTACAATACTCATATTTGTTTTTCACCCTGTTTGGATGGAGGGATTGATATGCATCAGCAAGTATTTGTGCCTTCTAGTAGCTGGTGGTTTCCCTATTTAGATGGCGAGATTCCTGCACATTGGTAGATATTTTTATCGTTTTGTAATTTACAGCTCTGTCTTCATGGTGGGACCGAAAAGCACTGATAGGGACGTGATCATGCACATATTTTGCAAACTTAATTCTATGGTGGGCATGAGTGGAGGGGACAGATTTGTATATCTTCCCATTTAATGACACTGCGTTTATATGACAGAGTTCTTCCTAAGGAATCTAGGAGATAAATTATTATTGATTGTATGTCTGCCACCCTCTGCGGGTGGGCCGAGGGGCCTATGTCTTTTGGACATCAGTAGGTTCCCTCGAAATAATATTCTATTCAGAATTAGGATACTTTGTTGTCTGGGAATGGCGGTGATTCTCTCATGTATGGGCCCATGAGTAGGACCGCTATATAGCTGGGATGAAGTCATCAGCATGGAAATATTCTTCCTCCCAGTGGTAAGGGAGCTACTTGTTTTAATGCCCTAGGGGAAGGCTCTTTAAATAGTTCGATATGACAACTAGGGCCTCATTTTCATTGGGTGTCGGTCGTGACTATGGAGGAAGCTATTATGATTTTGAATATTGGAGGGATTTCCTTACGGCCTCCATTGTGGAGAGAGTTCCAGTTTGGTGGTACTCATTAACCTGTATTTTGGATACCCAGCATTGAAGAATCTGGGTTGGTGATGGTGTGCTTCTCTTCATCACGGCCCTGAATACCGAAGGGATTGCAGAGGTGTGGGTCTGCATTCATTTTCTAGATTTTAATTGGATCAAAGGTTGCTATATGGGAAATTTCAATATATATATACATGTCATGTATAGACAACAAAGTCCATGTCAACGTAAAATATCTTGATCATATGCATACTTGATGATTTGGCATAGCCCCCTTCCTTTTTAGTGAGGCAGAGGGGCTCAAGTGGGGGTAAGACCACCAACATGGTTGAGGATTTTCGTCAGGTTCACCAAATTTGTTTCTACCCGAGGAGTCATGGGTTTGGGTGGACAAAATGGTCTTACACTAAACATCGCACATATGTTATGGTTGATAATTTCATGTCATTGTGTTAGTTTATTCCGGATCTGTGTCGTTTTCATTTAGGTGAAATTGGATTGACACTGCGAGGGCTTGAAAATTTATCCCTTCCACGTTATAATGAAGGTTCCAAAGTCAAATGGCTCTATTGGGTGATTTCATGGGGTTATGAATATGTGAAACCCATACTATTATGATATGAATTCCTTAGGTGGTCTCTAACAAGTTTATTCATGGATCTAGAAATACCCAATGACCCCATTATCCAGGATTCATGGACCAAAATTCCAAAGGTAGGCACTCCTTGGAGGGTGATTTGGCCAATGACACTTAAGGACTCTATTGATCGAGAGTATGAGATTTTAGACTCATTAGACCATTTTCAGTGGAAATATTTCCTATTATGAGACTCTATTAATGATTTAATTCTTGTTTATATGTTCGTGAATCCACAGTTCATTCCCAAGGAGTGTATCAATGGGATACCCTTGGGTTGCAGGATCATCATGGATATACCTATATTTTATACATTTGGATTCAATGCATACTTATTCCATTCAATAAAGCGCTCTGGAGTTTATTTTCATTGTTGATTCCAAAATCCGAAGAAGGGTCGCACCGGGATGATAAAATATCTACGAAATATTCCCAGACGGAAAGAGAAGTTTCCGGGTCCCATGAGGCGGGCACGTACAAGAGCCCATGGATGCATGCAATCGGACATCTAGTGTGCAAAATTTTACGTGTCCACCCACACCCCCATTTTCCATGCACAAGGAGACTTTAAATGGGCGCTTGCGCGCCCAACTCTCTCTTTTATGTGCACATGGTGACGTCAAATGGTCATTTGTGCACCCTGATACTTTTCTGCACACAAGGCGACGTTAAACAGGCATCCCCCCTTCCACGTACAAGGTGGAGTCAATGAGGAATTTTCGTTCCTCTCCCCCTTTTCGGTGTACAAGGCGATTTCAAACGGTCATTTTCATGCCCAACCCTCCATGAACGCCTAAGGCTACGTCAAATAGGATTTCGTATGCCTGACCCCCTTTGCGCGATGCCTTGAGGACTCCAGCTATAAAACGAATCATATCCCTGCTCTTCAGGGATGGTAACAGAAGATGAAGAAACACCCTACTGCATGAAATCCATGTTTTCTGCGACTGTGCGAAACACCAGATGGCCTTCTGGTATTGGATTTTGTGTGACAGGACCCCCATGGGGGCTCCTACGGGTGGGCACTCTTGGGCCTGATCCATGGGAATTCCTTTTCTCCCCAAGTCATTTGCACACAAGGGATCCAATTTTGCATGCAATTTCCCTCTTTGTCAGGTGCTCTTGCGCGCAACCGGTCCTTCTAGCGTGCAAACCATCCGTCTTGCGTGCAACCCCTCTATCTTGTGTTCAACCAGTTCCTCTTGTATGAAATCATTCCATCTTTTGTGAAACCAATCCATCTTGTTCCCAACCAGTCCATCATGTGCACAATGTTTCCCTCTTGGGTGAAACCCCTTCGTCTTGTATGAGATCCTTGCATCTTCCGCACAGACCATCTATCTTTCCCCGGACCCATTCTCTTACGCGTGCTCCATGTGGTTCCATCACCTTAAGGCACCTTCTCTGATCCCCTCTTATGCGCAATAATCATGTTTCACATGCTCTCTTCTCGTGCGACCCCTCAGGTTTTCACAGAGAAATTTCAATGTCCCTTGGGTGGTGATTTTGTTGCGTTGCTCTGCCTCATGCATCTTCGCATAGGCACACTAACGACTATTGCTCCTTTGTATCGCCCCACTAATGTGGACCCCAATGGATCTCTTCATAACACCCCCCACCATGACATTTTTAATGCCTTCAATTTGGTGATATATGTACCCAAGATTAACGTACAAAGATATTTATAATTTGTAATGAATATTCAACATATATTCCAATTAAGCATGTCAAGGAACACTGAAGGATTAGTGTACATGGATACTATATTAACAAAAATATTATTTAAAGGAATATTCTTCATCTATAAAATATTTATTTACATATTGTATCCTTATAGAATAATTGTACATTGTACACTTTTTTATAGCCTAGAGAAATGTTAAAATGAAATAATTTGTGAGATCTAATGCTCATTAAGGTTAAACATAGTACAAATGAATCAATAATCGTATGTAATCATATCCTAAGTATATGGTTATCAGAACATCTGATTATTGATAAAAAATCATTCCTTATTATTAATATATAATAATCAGGAGTACTGGAATAAAATATTAGTGTTTCACAAGACTAGGGAATCATAAAAAACCCCTCAGTAGCCTTGAGTTTAAATAATAATCATGTCATCATTTCAAAATTGCGTGAAACCATCACAATAATAGAATCCATATAATATGTAAAATATTAATACTAAAAAAATAAAATAGTTATGGATTAGTCATCAAGACTTGTTTTTTATATCATAATAAATCAGGTATCACCACACATTTACCAAATCATAAAAGATAATGCGTTGAACTAATTTCTTATTGAAGATCGATCACATTATATAATTTCCAAAAATTGTCTCACAAGATATATATAGATTTACCCAATTCATTTGATAGCTTTAACAGAACCATCCGCGGATGAATGGAAACTATACATGTGTGTTCCTCAGGATCATAAAACATCTATAATTTCTTCATTGCATGATTCTTGGAAACGAAATTGGGTTCATAAAATTTTCATAATCACAGAACCATATTTTACTTACAAAAAATAGATGTTGCCATCATATATTGTACTAAATTAATTATAAGAAATATATAATGATTTTAACATAAATGTAAAATACCATTAAAAGTGCATTTGAACATTAATTTGAAAACATGAAAAATGTCATTTTCTTTGGACAAAAAGTTATCTAAAAACCCATAATAAATAGTGAGTCCTTTTCTTTGAAAAAAATAAATGAAAATTTTTAACATTATCATAAAATAATTGGACAATCATAATGGAAGGTAAATATGTTAATGTTTTTTATATTTAAATATATGATTTTTTTAAACTATTGTAAAAAGTATTTACTAACTAGTTATGAAATATTTTAAAAATATTCATTTTAAAATATTTAAAAATAAATTAATGATTATTAAATAAAAATTAAATCACTTTAATTATAGTTTATAATTTGTTTAATTTATTTTGGAGGGAATGGATATTGAAGATGAAGTTCATCATCCAGAGATGAAATACGGTAGCATATTAATTATAAAATAAATATCAATTATTTAAGTAAAAAATAGATAAAAAATTAATAATTGATTTAAAATTACACATCAACTTTTCTAGAAGAAACTATATGGGTTTTAATGGATAATATGTATAAAATTTCTCTCAATGGAAATTTGTCATAAACACTCCTTAAAAGAAATGATATTACGATATATAACCTTACACCCATTATAGTATTGCGTCATATTTGTTTGAAAATCATATATATAAAATAAAAATTTATTTTAAATATATTATAATATGATAAGAATATATATATATATATATTACTATTTATAACATATTTTCACCAATTTGTTAGAAAACCAATGTTAATACCACTATTCTGGGTGATATTTGCTTCATTTTCATACATATTTTGGCACAATCATTCAAGTCAATGTACATTAATCATGGATCCCACAACTCAAAAATATTTATCATTTTTAGAGTATAATATTTAATAACTATATAATTTTTTTTTAAAATTCATATGAATTGGTGATGAAAAATGATTCACATCACTTTATCAAGGTGATAATCTACACATACACAAGACTAATGTTTCTAATTTTCGATGAATGGACATAAATAAAAGTAAAAGAATTAAAATATCACGGAATATAATAATATAATAAATTTCATATATATTCTATAAATAAAAGATTACATCCATCAATGTGATTTCCTGATGAAAATAAAAAATTCAACCGATCATGGAGGTGGTAGTCCATAAGAATGCGTTAGCGATATTTTATTTTCCCATAGGATTAAAAATAAATGGACAATGGTTCTTCCATAATAATAATAACTACTAGTTATATTTAATATATGGAATTATTTATTTTATAATGGGTAGAATTTATTTTTAACATTTATAATAACATATAAATTTGAAGGTACTCAATTAAGAGTTATGCCTCTATATGAAGAGACCTCAATGGTTTTACACCTCAATCTATGAAAGGGTTGTATTTTTTAAATAAAAATAAAAAACATACAGGACGTGTATAAGGAATAGATTTTATTATATTGATAATTTTCCTAACTAAAAGGATCAAAAATTGTGTATAATGGAGAGGGTTTGATCCCCTTTTATATGTGAAGGGAGATCCCCTTTGGAATTACCTGAATTACTAAATTAATATATATAAATTTCCAGTTCCAATTAGACTAGAATTGATATATTTGGAATCGATGATGAATTTTAATCGAAATACTCTCATAAAATAATTTTAATACAAGTGCATGTGATGTTTTAACACCTATTTATTATCTTTAAACCCCAGAAACTGTTATGGTGATTACCATGATAACACAGTTTTACAATTTATTGTTCATGAAAGATACTATAAAAGGAAAATTCAAACATAAGTGGGTATGTTATGATATTCTTGATCATGTACCATTAACATGTACAATAAAAAATTTCTAATGATTTTTAATGAATTTAATGGAATATTATTTAATATAGAAGAACATTAAATTAATTTTAGAGACTATTAACATAGCTTTATTTAAAAAATAATAATAATTTCATTTGAATATACATTTTTAAAACATATATAAATATAATATGTTTCAATACCAATCATTGAAAATAATAATTCAATAAACATATATTAATTTAAATTTTTTAAAAATAATTTATTTTATTTATCAATTACTTGAACATGTACTACATTGATGTTGTGTACAAATATAACATAATTATTCAATCACTAATAACATAAAATAAATTATCAAGATAAAAAATCACAAAATTTTCAAATAACCATTTGTAAATGAGAATTACCATTTTATCCCTATGAAGAAATATTATATATGTAATGAAAGGAAGAGATTTTATATTCACTAATCAAATAAAATTATATTATGGTCATTATAAATGGAAAGTAGCATAAAATTGTAAAAAAGTAGATGTATAATATGGTAGAAAATAACATCTAATATAATTTATAGCCAATTTTTTGGAGGCTTCAAACCCTTATAAAGTATTCTTATCCTGGTTTTACCTATTTTACCCTTAAAAAAGAGAGATATATTTAACATGGATACTATTTAATATGACCAAAATAAAAAATGAATAACTATCAAATTTAAAATGCATGATTCAAGATATGTAATCCTTTTTTAATATGAAATTTATAAAATTTTAGACATTTATTTTTAAATAAGTGCACAAAATGAAATGAAATTTTTTTACAAAAAATATATTTTTAAAAATAAAATAGATATATTCTTATACCATTCCTTGGAAAAATCCATAAGTGAATTATATATAATTAATAAATTTAATTAAAATAATTCATAAATAGTTATTAATTTAATTTATAATAATTAAAACACATTACAAACACACAACTGGTTTTTTAGAAAATATTATATTTTTTTAATTAAAATTTATCATATAAATTTCAATCAATATAATTAATTTTATATATTTATAAAAAATAATTTTTTATAAATCTGTCACATTTATTCATACCCCCAAACCCAAAATCAAGGAGATAACTATCATGTTAAATAATAATTCTTCATTTGTATATAGTCGTTCAACTAAAATTTGTATTGTCTGAATAGAATGGTATAAAATAAAGAGAATTTAATTAACTATAAATATGTGATAAAATATCAGGGTGCAACATTATATCCCATTCTAATTATATTGAAAAAACAATTTAATCTATTTGATAAAAAAAATTAATGATTCTTCTACCTCATCACATCTTTAGGATCCATGGAAGATTCCCCAAATTTTTAGTTTCTCCATAAAAACATTTCCATGTGATTTGTCAAATTCAACAACACTTTCTCCCTTTAACCATGAATATCTTCTTTTTTCCTCATTAGAGAGATATTTCTCCTATGGTTTAACATCATAGATCAGTCAAGGTAACAGATTGGGTATGTATATCCGTTGGATATGTACATGTAGAAAATCATGAACATGATATATATTTAGTGGATGATCCATGAGATAATATACAATCCCAATATAGTCATGAATTTTGAGTTGAACAAAATATATATTGTTGATATTTTACTTAATTTTGAAAAACATAACCTTATTCTAAAGATATATTCATAGTAAATAATTATCAATAACATTGATATTCATATTTCACAAAAAATTGTCAATATTTTGTTTTTATCAAATCTATTGTACTATGATGTGTTGTTGAATGGTTCTAACCATTTTTAGTATTTATTATATTAGATCATGGCCATATTGAATTATTTCTCTAATATCATCATATAAAATTATTGTTCTTCACTTAATATAATATATGGAATCATCAATATCCATCTAAATTCTTGAATAAAAGCTATTATTATAATAAAACTCAACCAATTGAAAGTGTTGATCCAAACTGCCTTTAAAAATCTATATTTCATGACGTCGACATGTCATGTATTGTTTGAATAGTCCGATAAGATTGACTATATATATGAGAATGATCTTTAGTATTAAAAATCAACTCTATATCTAGATACATCACAATACATTTACAAAAAATATGACGTAATCCTCAGATCCAAATCAGATACCATATTTTATTTCACTCAATGCATTTTTACCACTTCATTTATGATTATCCTGGAAATTTGATGCATTGAGAAATTTTATTTAATGTAAATAAAATTGGATAATTTTTTCTTGTTGAATAACAATAACCCAGATTACATTATGGTAATTTGTTTTATTTTGGAGAACAATAATCAAATAAATAGTGATATTTTTCCCTATTATATTCAAGTGTGGTTAATGGTTATACGATATCATAAGAGTTCCATATATCATCATATATATGGTAAAATGACATGCATCAAGATAAAAATATTACAATACACTTTATTTATTTTCCCGCTATAAATACTCTTTAAAATATCAATATATCTTTATACATCAAGGATGAATAGAGAATGATGGAATATTATCTTCTTCCAATAGATCCTTCTTCATGTCCAGTATTGATGAGACACATAGTTAGTTCTTTATACTTATCATTCTATCATGACTATGATTAAAATAAATTTTATTAAATAAATTATTCTATATTTCAATATCATTATTTTAGGACTCTTTCAACCACATATGGATGTTTGGTTGAACAACAATATTATAATGTTTATATTGGTCACCATTACTTGGTATTTCTAGTTCCATATTATGAAAAAATGTATGTATTGGATCTCATTCAATTTGATTAATTAAAAAACTATTATTTTATTTACAAAATATACAATTAGACTCCTTATTCACCTTCCCAAGGATTTTATTTATTCAAAAATCAAGAATCTATAATCCTATCCATGAATTTTCTCAAGAAAATATCACACTTTTTTGTGTGAATAGTTACATCATGATTTTATGATCCATATGTCAAAAATTTCATCGTAAAGATTATTAAACCATTACTTCAATGATAAAATTACCAATGTTATCTCCAAATCCCGTGTCCTGAAATTTTTTAATGCATTTTCAATTGGATAGAGGAATGTTATATCACCATATCATTTTGTATAAGGACGCACCCAAACCCCAACATTAATGCATCACTATAGATAACAAACCCTTCTCTATAGTAAGGTAGTTTAATCACTAGTTCATTAGACAACCCACACTTCAACTAAATGAAATTATAATCACATTTATCTATCTTGAATAACATAACTCCTTTTATTGTCTTCTTGGTTATTAGATTGGATATTCAGTATAAATTTATCACGAATCATCATTAGTATCCATAAAAAAACTATGGATCATGGTAACCAGGGTTGGTATAGTCTATTTATGGATTAAATACATCTTTCATATATCCTAAAATATACCCTCAATTCATATTAGATGAAAACTGAATGGATATTTCTAAATCCAAATATCCCATTTGGTATATATATAATATAACTTATCGCTTAAAATGGTCTTCAACACATTTTCTAAAATGCTATTCATGTTATTGCTTACTCAGGAAAGATATAAGAATATCATCTTAAAATAATACTATAAATTGATTAAGTTAATATATAAAGACACTATTCGTTAAATTTATGATGAAAAAAGCCATTATAAAGTCTAAATATTTATAAATTCATAATGTATATACTTCCTGTGGAAGGTTGTCTTCAGTATGCCCTCCATTTTTACCATCAGTTTATAATTTCCAAAATGGAGTTCAATTTTTTAATAGTATTTTTCTACTAATAATTTGTAAATTAAATAATTGATACAGGGATGAGGATACATTATCATGATAAGTATCTTGTTATTTTCATGATAATTAACACAAAAAACTAATTAAACCATATTTCTTCCTAAAAAAGAACATGCACACCCAACATTATTCTCGTTGAGATATGAATACCATTTCTACATTCTCTTGGATTTTAATTTTCAATTCCAATATCTAATTATAGTCTTCTTATATAAAGTCTTTGAGATAGGCGTATCACTTGGGTGAGTTATATTTACAACTCAACATCTCTATTTAGATGAAGACTAGGAAAATCATTTAAAAATATATAAAAAATGTCCCATACAATATACATATACACATAATATAATTTATCCCAGACCATATAAAATAAATACACTTATGGTATGGGAATTAAGACCCGAAGGCTATAATTAATTTCCATTAGATATTCATATTCATCCTCACACTACTAAATAGTCATATGTTCAAACAAAATATAAATATATGCATCCCTTACATAAAAATTGATATATTATCAAATAAAAAAACTTCTAAAAGAACATAAAATTCAACTATACGTGGAATCATATTATTTAAAGGATGAAAATTTCCACTAACATCAATTCAATACGAAATGAAGAGTTGATGTAACACCCCATGCTTCCACGGTACGTTCCCTTTGAATAATGCAATAGCTTGCATTGTACACAACTTCGAGATTCTAACACGTCGCGACCAAGAAAACTTGCAATTAGGAATAGTAATACCCACTTTATAAAATTTTATAAATTTTATCCTTCAAAATGAACTTCATTTTTGGAATCTGAATATCAATATTAGCCTCTGGTGAAATTTTGGTATTTTTTCAGAAAACTTTCAATTTTTTATGAATAATGAATATTACTAAATTTTAATTAAAAAAACTTTTTTAATAGAAATAATTAATAGTGATAAATTATGAATTTGAGTGGTTTTAAAGTATATTTAGAATATAGTTTTAACATTTAATACAATGTTGGTCATTGAACATAATTTCACATTTAAACAGGACTTAAACAAGTGTTAATCTTTTGATAGTTATTATTTCTTAAAAACACGCTTTTTGTTTTGACAGCATTAATTAATTTTAAATTCATTTTTGCCACTTCTGTATTTTGAATTTGGAAAAATAGATTCCATATTTTGAATCAGGCTATCCAAATTTTTTAAATAGGTAACTCTTAATTTTAGACATTTTGAATAATTACTTCGGTAAATATTTTATTGACCATGGTTAAAGGGTAAATCCCATAAATAAGGGTAAAAAAATAATATTATAATAATATTAAATTAAACTAAAAGGTGTCATAACTCTATTAGTTGATACATGTCTGACCATGGGCATCATTGGGTCGATTTTATGACCCCATGGAGCACTTGTAAGTGATAATGACACTTTATATTAATTAAGTTAAAGTTAATACAATAATGACATAAGCATATATCTTTTAGAATTTTTTTTTACATAGGGTTATATATTTTATATTTTCGACTATAAATATTCATTAGAAATATAAACAGATTTCCTAAATAATGATATTTTATATATATTTTTTTGACATTGAATAATTAAATTTATTTATTACACAATAATGATGCAGTATTTCCCATAATAATGAAAGAATCAAATAATTGTTATTATAAGTATTAAAAGAAATATAATTTGAATGTTTTGTTGATATCCACAAATTTTATTGGTCAATATTACATTTTAGGATTACTTAAACGAATTTGGTTTGAATTAATAAAGTCGTTAAGGCTTTAACAAAAATCAATTATTAAATAGTGTCAAAATTGACATAAAGGAGTTTTTAAAACCAATATTATATTATTAATTGATATTCAATTCCTAAAAATCTATGGTTCGGCCAAGAGACTTATATAATAAGAGGCATATGATTAATGGACCACTTGGGGGTCGCTTGGAAGTATATAGTATGTTTATTAACTATATATTATAAAAATACAAAGTAACATGGTAAATGTAAAACTAATTAACGAAGAGTTAAAACTAAATGATAAGGTTAATAAAGTGACCCAAACCTATCTAAAACCTATTGGTTGAGTTTTTTTGACCCATAACCACCATAGCCTCAAAATAAATCACTTTATATCCATAAGAAACTGAATATTAATTTATTATAAAATAATATTTCTAGTTGTTGCAAAGATTCCCCTCACCCCTCTTATAAAAGGGAACTCCCCCTTCTATCAAATTCATACCTTCAAATCCTTTTGGCTTGGCCAAAACCAGACCAAATATTCTCTCAAATTCCCCCACTTCAATCTAGAGGCCTTAGAGGGTTCAAAAATCCAACCTAAGGAGCCCTTTTGATCAAATCAAAAGGAAGAACCTGACAAAGAGGTAATGTTTTCACCAACCTCTTTCAAGTTCCTTTCTTCTTCCATTTCTTATTTCTTTGTTATTTCCATTCTAAAATAATAACTCCAGTATCTTTTATATACTGTGATGTTATTAAAAATATGGTACAACCATATTTAGTATTTTATCCATCCATCGAATGATATGTCACCATACGTGCATATGTACGACCTACCGTCTCCATGTCGAGGTGTAATTGTTATTCAATACATTATTATTTGGATGGGTATGATAATGATGTGTAATTGATGTAAATAATAAATATGACATGATAATGATTCTGTATATATGATATACCATCCAAGAACACGATGAGAATCATCCCCCATCGTATCCATTCAAGAATAATTTTCATTTGATAATTAAAAATAATATTTAAAGACTTGATATCATTCTGGATATGAATAAGATACATCCCATCCATAATAATTATGACTCACATAACAAATAATACAAAGAAAAACAAATCTCCTAACACCCGAAATGATGATAATACTAAGATATTATTCACAAAGAAATGTTACAAGATCATATATGATATCATAATAATGTATATGATTCTTGTATAATTTAATTACAATCATTTAACCATTATACAGGAGGATAACCTACTATATACAAAGGAAAAGTACAAGGTAAGGGTTAATTCATCAATCTCATTATAATCCGAGATTGTTAATGTGTAAGTATTTACTAGGACATTTTTATCATCCATGTCCATTTTTCATAAAAATGATTTCAAAATGAATATTTTATGGATATTTGAAAGGTACTATTTATCAAGATCATAATTTTAAATATTTTAAAGATTTATATTTCTAAATATTTTTAATTAATGTCCATGTTTTCAAAATTATTTTAAGGATTTATTTATATGGACATCAATGTTTTGAAATGATAATTTGTTTCAAAAGTTTCAAAGTGGTATGGGACACTTTGATTAAAAACCCTCTTTTAAATTACTTCCGTTATAAATTTGTGACTTTAAAATTATTTTACAAAAGGGATATTTCTCTCAAAATGTATTACTCGTCATTTTCAACTATGTCATCATCCTTTACTGGATATTATTTTTGATTGAGGTTTATTTATTATAATAAAATCTTTAATATTTTATTGAATGAGTTATGATATGTTTGACTATGGATGTGTTATTTTTATACCATTCATGGTTTATGGTTAATGTATTGACATTTCATATGATTGTTTTAATATGAAGGTTTATGTTATGTTTCAACGTTTTCATATGAGGAATGCAGCGGACTTATTAAGTGACGGGTGTGGCCTGCTATAGCTCCTCGATGCATTGGTAGGTCTCAGGATAGAAACTAGTGTCTTGGAACAAGGCCTTGAAAAAAATGTTATTTGTAGTCTTGGCACGAGGCCTTGACTATATGGTAATGATGTTTGGTATTAGGCATTCCCTCATTGTAAAATTATTTATTACATGTGATTATTAGACTAGTAGAATATCCATGAGCATGTTTATATGGTAATGTTTCATTTATTTTTACCATATTATGTTCATGATTATGTTTAAAAGGATGTTGTTTGTATTACACATCTTGCCTTAAAAGTTTATAGCTTTCGCTAAATTATTTACCCTTACTGAGCATCTGAGCACACCCCTTTCTTATGTTTTATTTTCATTGGATTCCAAGAAGTGTTTTATGGTTGATATGCAGGGTTATGTTGACGAATAAAATGGTGTTCTCAAAAAACTGTCTATTCTTTTTTTTATGTTTCAAATTGTAATGTAAAGTTAATGTATGTAATCAATTTTCCAAGACTGCTAAACCGATCGGCCCTTGGGGACATGATTCCATTTAATTATGCCGATGTATTGAAATAATGCACCGACTCTGGGTAACTGGGGTTGGGGCGTTACAGTTGGTATCAGAGGAAGTCTAGAAATAGCCTTGGAAACTAGATTTAGATAAAATCTGATTAGAGCAAGCATCCCTAAGATGGGCTTTGAGGATTAGTGTAGAATAACATCCTAGAATTTTCGTATTGTAGAATTTTTCTGAGTTTTCAAAGCAATACATCCCTATCTGGATACGAGCAGGTAGAGGCGGCTTTGGCACAAATTTACCTAGGGGTAATACCGGAAAACACCGCTTTGAGCTAGACTCGAATGGGAACTAGTGCACGACAACGAGCCTTGCTGCTCTTTTGGTTACAACACTCCCGGGGGATATGCTTAGGATAATTCTCATTTTCTTTACAAACCATTATGAAGGGATTATGAGTATATACTAACAAATAGAAATTATTTTTATGGTTATGGATTATATCCATAAACTGTTCAATTTACGTTAGGTATTTTACAAGTTTGGAATTATTCATTGTAATTCCTAAACTAACCTAGTGTATTCCATTGTATAGAAATGGCGCCCAGTAGAAGGAATGTGAACTTCAGAAATACATATGATCCAAAGAGTATGAAGAATCTTATCTTCCACGGTATTAAGCCAACATTTAGAACGAAAATAGTCTCTCATTTTTTATCAACATATGAAGAAATAGTATCATGTGATAATAAGATAATTAAATAATTCTTTGGGTCTTATGGATTTGAAGGGAAGCAAGAGAAGAAAAGGATGGAAGATATAAAGATGGATAAAGGGAAGAGGGAAAAGAATAATTTTCCCATATGTGATAACTACAGGAAGAAACTCCCTGTAACTTTCTTGAATGGAATGGGAGTTTGTTATAAGTATGGAGAAAAAGGACACCAATTATGTGATTTCAAGGGTAAGAAAAAGGTTTCAAATGTACAATTCTTCATCTACAAGGAGTTTGGACACTACGTGAAACAATTTCCCAATCATCAGACTATACCCCAAATGATGCTATTGGATAATAATCAACTTATGATACTACAACAGATGAAGAAGAATGACTAGTGTTCTTATGTTGTTATTTTGGAATTATTTCATTGAAGTGTTGTATCAATGATGTACTTGAAATAAATAAGGATTGTGCTACAGTGCTATTTCATTGAGGAATTGAAATTTTATAGTACTAAGAAAAGTGACTCTACAACGTGTTAAACTTTTTGGAAATTAATTGGTTGAAGGAAAGATAAACCTTAATATGGTCCTAATATTGAGGTACTAATTTTGGAATAAGATATGGTTTATTTGGGTAAATTATATTGGATATTCTTGACTACATTGAAACTGATTAAAGATTTGTATACTCCACCATTGTTGGAGTTTACAACATTTTTGGATGGATGAAGTATATCGAGTATTCAATATGGAAAAAAGGGAGCATGAATTTAATCAATAAGGTTTTATAGTATTTCAGGATATTTTAGTGTTTTAAAATAATACATGATGAAGGTATTAACAAGTTATTACGGGGTAAAAAGGATCTACATTTTTTTTACCTTCCATATAAATTTTGGACTAAGAGTTTACAGAAGTATTTTGGATAAGTATAAAGGTTCGAATGGATTATATTTTACATTGGATACTATTTTTATGTTTAAATAATTTCTAAATATTATTTTTAGATTATTATAAAAAGGAAAACTCGGAGGTCGGGCAACAACCCGTCGTGTTCGGCAAGGCAGCGAGGCTAGAACCCGCAACTGAAGGGAGACCAGGGTGCATCACCTACCACTGGAATATATGATGTCCTGGATTGTATAATGTAGTTTTTTAATGTTCTTATAGATGAATTATAAATTCATTTTTTTGGAACCCTATACGATTAGGATAAACAAAATATTTTTAATTTCTATTATCTTTTAGAGTGAAAGATGAGTTTGGGGTAGATATTAGTTAAAGGATGTAACTCCACTTGTCAAGTATACTTTTTTTCTCATATTCTATGAAGAAATTAACCCTTCAACTTTAAGGAAAGGAACATAAAACCAAAAATGTTTTATCATAATACCTTATGTTTTGTTGAACCGATGATTTTTTAAATCATCATAGATTGATGGTTTTGAGGCCTTCTATTTTACACTTGTTTGTGATTGATGATCTCAATCACTCCCTATAAATATTTACATTTTTCTTATAATTATTTGTCTTTAATTTCAACCAATGTTCTCCTAATTGAGATCATAATTTTTTAGTGACTTTTCATTTCCCTTTCCCTCTTAATAAAACTAAATTTTATTAACCCTATTTTTGATATGGGTTTTCCACAAAGAAATTTTCAATTTTCAACCATTTATTTTTGAAGAACAATTTAAAATTGTCGGGAATCAATTTATTGAAGGAGGGGAGAATGTAACACCTCATTCTTCCATGGTACGTTTCCCTTTGAATAATGAAATAGATTGCATTGTACGCAACTTTGAGATTCTAACACGCTGCGACCAATCAAACTGGTCATTATGAATAGTAATACCCACTTTTAAAATTTTATAAATTTTATCATTCAAAATTAACTTCATTTTTGGATTCATAATATCAAAATTAGCCTTAGGTAAAATTTTGGTATTTTTCTGAAAACTTTCAATTTTTGATGAATAGTGAAAATTACTAAATTTTAATTAAAAACAACGTTTTTAATCAAAATAATTAATAGTGATAAATTAATAATTTTAGTGGGTTTAAAGTATATTTAGAATATAGTTTTACCATTTAATACAATTCTGGTCATTGGACAAAAAATCACATTTAAATCGGACATAAACAAGTGTCAATCTTTTGATAGTTATTATTTCTTAAAAACATGCTTTTTGTTTTGACAGCACGAATTAATTTTAAATTAATTTATGCCACTTATGTGTTTTGAATTTGTAAAAATGGATTCCATATTTGGAATCATAATGTCCAAATTGTGTAAATAGATAACTCTTATTTTAGACATTTTCAATAATTACTTCGGTAAATATTTTATTTACCATGGTTAAAGGGTAAATCTGGTAAATAAGGGTAAAAAATATTATTGTAATATTATTAAATTACACTAAAAGGTGTCATAATAGTATTGGTTGATAAATATCCGACCATGGGAATCTTTGGGTCGATTTTGGGACCCCATGGAGCCACTTGTATGTGATAATGACACTTTATATTAATTAAGTTAAGGTAAATACAAGAATGACATAAGCATATATCTTTTTGAAAAACAATTTTTACATAGGGTTATATATGTTATATTTTCAACTATAAATATTAATTAGAAATATAAAACTATTTCCTACATAATTGTATTTTAGTTATAATTTTTAAACATTTAATAATTAAATTTATTTATAACACAATAATGATGCATTATTTTCCTTATTAATGAAATAATTAAAATAATTGGTATTATAAATGTTAAAATAAATACAATTTGAATGTTTTGATGAGTTACAAAACTTTTATTAGTTAATATTACATATTATTATTACTTAAATGAATTTTATTCTGATTAATAATGTTTTTATGACTATAACAAAAATCAATTATTAAATAGTGTCAAAATTGGCATAAAGGAGTTTTTAAAACAAATATTATATTATTAATTGATATTCAATTCCTAAAAATATATGTTTTGGCCAAGATACTTATATAATGATTTTTGTATCATTAATTTACCACATGGGGGTCTCTTGGAAGTATATAGTAAGTTTATTAACAATATATTATAAAAATACATAGTGACATGGTAAATGTAAAACTAGTTAACTAAGAGTTAAAACTAAACGATAAGGTTAGTAAAGTGACCCAAACCTGTCTAAAAACTATTGGTTGAGTTTTTATTCAACCCATAACCAATTAAAACTCTAAATAAATATCTTTGGAGCCATTATAAACCAAATATTAATTTATTATAAAATAATATCTCTAGCTTTTCTAAAGGTGCCTCTCACCCCTCTTATAAAAGGGCACTCCCCCATCTCTCAAATTCATACCTTAAAATCCATTTGGCTCGGCCAACCCCTGAAAAAATATTCTCTAAAATTCCCTCAATTCATCCTAGAGGCATTAGTGTGTTCATAAAGACAACCCAATGGTCCCTTTTTATCTAATAAAAAGGAAGAACCCGAAGAAGAGGTAATGTTTTCCCCACCCTCTTTCAAGTTCCTTTGTTCTTCCACTTCCCTTTTTTTTGTTATTTCCATTATAAAATAATAAATCCTGTATATTCTATATACTGTGATGTTATTAAAAATATGGTACAACCATATTCAGTATTCTATCCATCCTTTTAATTACATGTCACCATACCTGCGTACCTGCGACCTACATTCTCCATGTCGTGGTGTAATTGTTATTCAATACATTATTGTTTTGATGGGTATGAAAATGATGTGTAATTGATGTAAATAATAAATATAACATGATAATTATTCTGTATATATGGCATAACATCCAATTATATATTATTTTAATATCAAATGAATGATATTGTCGCTCGTGCGTACGTACGGACTACCGTCTCCACGAACGCGATGAGAACCATTCCCCATCGTATTAATTCAAGAATAATTTTCATTTTATGATTAGAAATAATGTTTAAGGACTTGATATAATTATGGATATGAATAAGATAAATCACATCTATAATTATTATGAATCACATAACAAAGAATACAAATAAAAACAAATCTGTTAACACCCGAAACGACAATAATACTAAGATATTATTAACAAATCAATGTTAAAAGATCATATATGATATCATATTAATGTATATGATTCTTGTATAATTTAATAATAATAATTTCACCATTATACATGAGTTTAACCTACCCTCGACAAAGTAAAAGTACAAGGTAAGGGTTAATTGCTCAATCTCATTATTATCTGAGATTGTTTATGTGTAAGTATTTACTGGGAAATTTTTATCATCCATGTCTATTTCTCATAAAAATGATTTCAAAATGAATATTTCAAGGATTTTTGAAAGGTAATCTTTATCAAGATCATAATTTTAAATATTTTAACGATTTATATTTCTAAATATTTTTAATTAATGTCCATGTTTTCAAAATTATATTATGGATTTATTTATATGGACATGAATGTTTTGAAATGATAATTGTTTTCAAAAGTTCAAAAGTGGTATGGGACACTTTGATTAAAAAATCTCTTTTAAATTACTTCGTTTATAAATGTGTGACTTTTAAATTATTTTACAAAAATGATATTTCTCTCAAAAATTTTTACACATAATTTTCAACTATGTCAGCATCCTTGACTGGATATTATTTTTGATTGAGGTTGATTTATTATAATATAATCTTCCATATTGTATTGAATGAGTTATGATATGTTTGATTGTGGATCTTCTATTGTTATACCACTCATGGTATATGGTTAATGTATTGAAATTTTGTATGCTAGTTTAAATATGAATGTTTAGGTTATGTTTCAATTTTTTCATATGAGGAATGCAGTGGACTTAGTATGTGACGGGTGGAGCCCGCTATATCTCCTCGATGCATCGGTAGGTCTCATGAGAAAAACTAGTGTCTTGGAAGAAGGCCTTGACAAAAATTTTATTTGTATTCTGGGCACGAGGCCTTGACTATGTGGTAATGATGTCCTATATTCGATATTCCCTCATTGTAAAATTAGTAATTACATGTGATTATTAGACTAGTAGAATATGCATGTGCATGTTTATATGGTAATGTTTCATTTATTTTTACCATATTATGTTCAAGTTTATGTTTAAAAGGATTTTGTTTTTGTTACACATCTTTCCTTAAAAGTTTATAGCTTCCGCTAAATTATTTACCCTTACTGAGCATCTGAGCTCACGCCTTTCTTATGTTTTATTTTCCCAAGATTCAAAGAAATGTATTATGATTGATATGAAGGGTTAAGCTAAAATAAAAAAGTTGTTTTCTCAAAGAACTATATATGTTGTGTTTTATGTTTCAAATTTTAATGTAAAGTTAATGCATGTAATCTATTTTCCAAGACTGCTAAACCGATCGGTCCTTCAGGACCTGATTCCATGTAATCATGCCAAAGTTTTAAAATAATGCACCAGCTCTGGGTAGCTGGGGTCATGGCATTGCAGTTGAGATACGATCATAATACCATTATGAGTTTACATTAATAACTCAACAAATAATATCTTTTTTGGTAATGTGATACACTTAAAAACATATTAGATATAATAGAGTTCAAAAATCAAGAATAAAATAAGACATTAATTGTTATAAAGTGGATGAAAGTGTACCTTTTACAATGTCACTCTCCTAACCCACAACAGTATCCCTAATCAAATGAGATTTCCCATTACCTTTATACATAAGATGTTTCTAAAACTAATAATCATCATACAAATATTATTTATTCATTGGTTAGTGTAATGACAAAACTTCATACACTTAATGATTTGGATTGCAAGTGGATCATTAGTTAGAGTTTTACATTTCAATTTTTTGTCAACAAGACTCTTTATAACCATTAATAATTCATGGGCTTTATGACTTTCCATCACATATTTAAACAACATCCAAGTTCCATTCACGAAATTTCATCGATGTTTATTCCCACATTTCTAGAATGTGTGTGATGGGAATTTCATTCATTCATGCTATTTATTATAGTTTTAATGAGACTCCAGCGTCATTTACATATCAAAATCATGGGAATAAATGTATTCTCCAATTTCCATATCCGTATTTAGATCACATAGAACGGTTTTTTTAAAACTACTAAATTCTCTTAAAACTAACACATTTCGAGGAATTCGTTTTAATCTACCAAATTGGAGTTCAATTATTAATTTTGGGAGGATAATAAAATATTGAATCATTCAATGATATTCATAAATAAATATCTTCTTAGGTACCAATGAATTAATCATCCTAATTTATTGGATCCAGGAATTACATACCAATTTTTTACATATAATATAAAGAAATTACTTAGTGAAAAATGCCCTCTAAAACTCATCACATTTCATAGAGACCATTACATACACATTATGTTTATTATTAAAAAAATTACACCATTTATCTTATTTCCCATAAAAAATGATAAATGTTTAATGTAATGTTTTAATGTTATAAACATTGGAGAAAATAAAAAACTGCTTATTTGTAGTGTTCCATCACAAATACATTAATGGTAAAAATTATTCACTAAATTTAGGTGTTTGTATCTTCATGAATGAATAAAAAACACAATGTTCCATAATTTTATAAATAAAAATATTAGCATGAATCATGGTTTGAAAACATTTTACAGGAATGGAAACTAGATTTTGTATTGCACATCCTATAGAATTTATCATCTCAATAATATAGTCATTTTTTTCATCACATTCATTATTAGTATGATTATTTCTAGATCTATACATTGAATAAAATGAAATATCTTAGTGTAATATTTATGTTATGACAACCACAGTGATAATTCATATAATACAGAAAATAATTCATATAATATCATAAACAATGAAACCTTTTTATCAAACTATAAAAGAGAAACTCTCTATTAAATATTTTTTTTAAATATACAACATTATTATAATATATATATATTCAACGAAATTCGATTATGATTATGGGATCAAATATTATATATGTTTATAATATTCAAAGATGTAAATCATCCATTTGATTAGGTAAATGATTTAAAATAGAAATAATTAACTAATTAATTGGGTGGGTAGGGAATATTGAGTGATAATATCCGATGTATTATTGTTTCTATGGAACATTATCTAGAAGTAGTATTTTAAATGATTATGGATATTATATTAATGGTTAATATTGAAAATAGAAAAAATGACTACTTTTTTAGTGAATTATTTAGTTTACTAAAGGCTTTTAATTCTAGTTTGAACATTATTTGATATTAGAGGGATCCAATATAAATAATTGGTCAAGAAATATTTCTCATTGGGGACAAATTATTTCTTAAAATTTATGCCTTCTCACTATGTATTCACATTATACAATTAGTATAGAATCTATTCATTATATTTCTAATACCACATCAAGGATATAGTTATCCAAAATAACTGGAAAAAAATTAAAAAAAATTTATAATTTTTTCATTTTCTTTCTCTGCAACATAAAAGTTTTGGTGAGTTTTAATTTTGAGATAATATTCAATATCGAAGAAGAAAACATTAAATGAAATTATAAAAGAAGGTAACAACGATTAATCTGACCGAACTCAATAATACGTTGTAGTTCACCTAAGCATTTAAAATGTTATTAGATAAATCATTATTTCAATGAAAAAATAAATTCATATCCAAATATATGATGGAGAATTAAAGTTTCATTAATGGTAGAAGAATACCTCTTTTGAATAAAATTGATAACTGGAGAGGAATAAAAAATTGATTCCTTTTCTCATACCATTTCCTTTATAGGTTATTGGTGTTTCACTATTGGTTACACACCAATGAAATTTTTTTACCTCATTAAACATGTTAATAAAAATAAATATTGTGTATGATGTGAAATAAAGTAATGATATCTTGATGCCATTATCTAAGGAACAATTCTCCATGGAAAATGGATTAAAGGAAGTAAAGATAAATTGGGACAAGATTGAAAAAATTTATAATAAAAAGTTAAAAAATTATATATTTGGATAGATAGATTTACAAATGAAAAAATTGATGATGTTGAAGTCATTGATGAATTCTTTATTTTATTAAATAAAATTATAAGAAAACATAATACATTTAGAGAAATAGTTTATTATTCCAATATGTTTTAAAAATTTAATATATTTTTCCATTCATAATTGATTCCAAAGTTTCATCATTGGAATATAGAGATAAAAAATGACTCACTATGAATGAGTTACATAGTAAACATGTTGCATTTAAAATGTAAAAATAACATATTTTGAAAAATAATATCAAAGAGAAATTAAATAACCATTGAATGATTTTATTAATCATAGAATCATGGATAATAAATAATAGTTTCATGAAGAATCAAAAGATGATGAATCGGATGATAAGGAGTGTTACAAAAATTAAACCATTTATTTTTTTGACCTCCAAAAAATGATCCTAAAAATACAAAGGTAAGATTCCCATGAAATAATTGTATTGTGATCAGATTAAATATCTTTAACTTTATTGTATATGGAATAATATATTTATTTTGAATATGATTATCAAGATGACACATCCCAATATCTGAAATGAGATAAATCCAAAAAATCAATTGATGAGATGAATTTGTTTTAAGATGTAATATAAGTAGTTTACTAAGTAAGCATTCCAAAATAACTTCACAATGTACTTTTTTAGAAGATGTGAAGATAACTAGAAAACATAATATTTTCATGACTCATGTTATAAAAAACTAATATAAAACGATTTTATTACATTGGGGTCCTTAATTTATTATTGTCAATTTTTAGCCAGTTTCATTATAATATAAATTTAAAAAATATAAATGATGTATAACAAAAATAATTATAAAATTATATTAAATGGTTATTATAATAATTTTCAAATTATTTTTGTAAATTTTTTATTATTTATTCAAAAATGAGTGTGAAAATTGATCTCTAAAAGAAGTTATTTAAATAATTACTGCGGTGAATTGTTTTTGAAGATAATTTCTATATAAACATTATAAAATATAATTTTTTATATTATTTTTAAATTAAATAATATAATAAATATATAACATATTAAACCAGAATTATATGAGAAAAAATAACATTACATTGGGTTTTAGGTAATCAATAATAACAAATAATCTTTTCTTGGATATAGTGATTACTTTACAATAATAAATATAAAAACATAATGAGTTCTCTATGATATAATGATAATGATAAAAAAATATAAATAAAAAATTTGTAAGATATCTAATGAGAAAAAAATAATTTAGTTAATTATACCTCTATAAAAGGGTCTTTGATAAATATAGTGTTCAAATAAATTTCGTTATAATCCTGAAATCATTTCCACTGTTACACTCATCAATTAAACCATTTCCATCTCCTAAAAGGACATTAAATCATGATTTGTAATCTATAAATACTCAACTGAGGGAGAAATATTTTTGGATAAAATATTTTGGGCATGATAGATTTAATATTTTAGGGAGAAATGAAAATCGGGTATCTAAATTGATTAATGATTTCACAATAAAAAATATTTGTATTACTAAATGAAAAACACATGTTTGAGATTAAAAAAAATTATTTTCACATGTTTAATATGATGAGTTTGTCAGAATTAATGTTAAAATGTTATGCTGTGAAGAGAAAAGGAGATTGTTTTTGTAACTTTTTTAATTCATACATTTATTATCTAAAAACATAATGTTAAATATAACCAGGAATGTATTTTTAAAAATATATTTTATAAAATAATATATGGTAAAAATAATTTTTTAAATATTTTTATCTTTGGTAACTGAAATAAGTGATGTAAAAAATACCAATGTAGCAGATTTTATATCAATTAATAAAAAATCCATAGTAAATAATTTTTTTAAATAATTTTATTAAATAAATAATATTAAGATAACAATATTATAAATATTTTTTCTATTTGGGAAACATGAATAATCATTAATTAGTGATGAGGAGGATAATAAACAAAATTCGAAGAATTTTTTTTAGATTGAAATTGAGGCTTCATATGATAAAAACACCAAGATGAAAAATGAAATTTTACTAATAATGAAATATGTTGGGGAAAAAAGAAAAATAAAGTTGGGATACTCAATAATGTATAAAATTAATTTTAAAAAAAAATTCTTAAAGGGTAAAATATCAGAACATGAAATGATTTTGATTGATTATGATGAAAAATACATTACCTATGAAAGAGTGTCTAATGAAGAATATTCAGGATTTCATGATTTTTATAAAACTAAATTAGAGAGGGAAATTTAAAATAATTTTGTTCATGAAAATAATAAATTTATAAAAGTGACTGAGGTAGTTTTCCCTAATAAAGAGATAAAATATACTCTTCTATATAATAATTTTATTAAATATATTTCAATTAAAAAATATAAATCTAAAAAATTCAATAAATTTATTAGTTTTGGAAAAACCCAAATAAAAACCCATTCCAATATTATAGGATGCTAAGGGAACATATATGTGAAATTTTCCCCCAAATGTAGATAATAACTAGAATAGTTTTCTAATGGACAAGAACCTTATTATTTTGGATAAAATCAATAAAATCATATTAGATAGAGATTTCTATTTTATTTCTAGTACTAAAGATATTATGGGACTGCATCCTTTGTTTTCTTGTATTATTTTTCATTTACTTAGTGGTAATGATGGGAAGAATTTAGGGGTTGTAACATAAAGTATATGAGTAAATATAAAAAATTAAAGGAATGATTTTTAAGAATCAATTTAAAGTTTAAATAATCAAAATTGGTATGAATTATTAGAATAATTATATGGAATATATGACCAAGATAATCCCAATAATAGAAAATATATTGTTATAATTCTAAAACAAATATAGTTATATAATTAATTTTTTTTAATATTTGGATAAAAAGAAAATATTTTAAGTCATATGTTGTTGAAATCACATTAAAATCATGTAGAATGGAAAATAAAAAAAATTAATTATTTTTTACATTTATTCAATATTAAAAGGTGTAAAAATAATATAAATAATATTGAAATTATATATGGACATGTGTAGTTTTATGGAAATTGAAACTCGTTAAAAATAATGTGAGAATGCACTGATGATATTAAATATGATAAATTTAATTTGAGGATGTTCTATTGGTTTATGGGATCAAATAAAATCTTCTAAGAGTTATCCATTTACGTGATGATGGGAATGAATTTATTTTCTGGATAAAAGACTATACTGTGAAAAATTTATTTATGGAAGTGTTATAATTATAATAATAAGGACTAGTGGAAATCTATTTATAATTTTCAACATAAGATACATATGTTGTTTTATATAAATGGATGAGAATAAAATATAATATTAAATAAATTTTCATCAAATCCAATTACGTATACCAAAGATATCTATAGAAGAATCTATATGCAATTTATACAAAATCAATTGATACATATTAATTATTTTCGAGACTTTAAAAATGTAATATAGTGTAATGATGTCTAATGAATGTGGTGATATACTCCACAAGGCCATTTAAATTGATTAATTATTATTTTTGTTGGTTAATGAATAAATATTCAAAAAACATCTATTTAATTAATTTCATTAATATGATATTTCATGTGTATGAATAATGAGATGTTTACAAATAATAAGATTTATATTATGGAATAAATATAGGGTTTTTAAGTGATGTTAATAGAGATTAGGGAATATTGTTTAATGAACCAATAATAGATAAAAGGATTGATTAATCTTATTGTTTATTCAATAATACATTTTAAAAATGGTATCATGTATTAATATAGCACTCCATTCACACCTCATCAATATAGAGTTGTAATGAGAAATAATAGAAACCTGAGGATGATGGTTGTGTTTCATCAAGAGCTATATGGGACACAATTGGTTACATCAACAATTCTTAGAGGATATCATGGGCTCGGTAGACTATTTTCTGAGTCATCTAACTGTTAAATTGTTTCTCCTTTTTTACATTTTTTCATTCCTCTTTCTCTATAGGGTATACGGTGGATACATAAGCCACTTATATTGGTGGCAACCCTAACATGGCATTTCTGTAATCCACAGTATTTTGTAGGAGGTCCTTGAACATGAAGCACTCATGGATGGCGTGTCTCAGTATCTGTTGATAGGGACAATAATTTGGATTGTTGTTGATACCCACTACATCAGCTCCTTTTGGATATGGTTTCCAGAGAAATTTGAAATATATGGAGGCTATGAATTTTCCACATAGTTGGTATTCTCAAAATTATCTAACCTTATTTCATTTTTCATCTAACGTATTTCTTTTCTTACCCCATCCCTCAACCTTCCTAGGTTAGGGTGGTTGTTGGAATCTAGGTGGTCTGGCATGCATTGGTGGAGGAATCGTAGGTGGAGATAGTGTATGGGAAGGCTCCATCATGATAGGATCCACTTCATTTTTCTTATTCTTTTCCCTAGGCCGATGGGGCCATCCCGGACTAGTGATTGGTCTGCTGTAATGATTATTCCATTTTTTGGGAAATGGAGGAGAAATCTCGGAACCCACTTGTTTATTTCACTAGAATTACTGGTGTCCTCAACACATTATGGATATTATCGACGCATTAAGTGAAAATTTGATCCTTGGGGAGAAGTTGGTTCAAGGATTAGGTCAGGGACTTCCATTTGGAAATGAAATCTAAAACTATTTCAGTCTATTGTTTCATGCCATTCATGAGATCACTAACTACTGTATTAGGAAATGACAAACTATAATGGAAGAGAAACTATCACTGGAGGTCCTCACATGATTGAGTTAGCTGGAATGCTATAATACCACATGAAGGTTGAACCCTCAATAGTTCACATGAATCCCATGAGTTTTACGGCTTCTTGTTTCTCTGGGGATCCCATCATAGGACCATAGTAAGAAATATAGTTAATTAGGTGTCGTTATGGGTCTTCTAAACCATTTATCATTGGAAATATATGGTTATAAATGATTTGTTGTGGCGGAATTCTGCTCACCCAATCAGGGTAAGGATTACATTCTTGTTGTATAGGAGCATGCCACCCTTCCATGGTTTCCACTAATGCAGTTAGCTTCTCGATTGTAGCCAAGAACCCTTGATGCATATCCAACCATACATGAGCTTCAAATGGAGTAGAAGGTGGAAAATATGGATGTACTAGCCCTACAATAATGTTTGGTGGATACCCCTGAGGGGGTATCCTTTATCGGTTCTCTTCAAAATACTCTAGTTTCCTTCCTAGTGGACGTAAGTCTTGATGTCCTTCCAGTACTAGATTCATTTAGGTTGTTGTCCTTTGTGTTGGATTACATGTTCATCCAAGATTGATTTTTTTATCAAGATGAGTGCTTGTGGTAGGGGTACCTCTTCTAGGGCCACCTGATGATGTTCCACATGAGGGACACATTCAACAAGATTGATCCCTCAACACAACTCAACATTAAAATTCTTGGACTCTCTCATTTATTCCTCCTACTTGTAAAATCATTCCTCGTGCATGAGGAACACATTATTAGGGGGGAGGAAGAGGAGGGTTGTTGACATCCTTGGATTTATTCTTCTCTGTTTTGGGTATTTGTGGGGGAGTCAGTACTGGGATTGCTGGGGTTGTAACCAATTTTTTGGCATCTCTCTGGTTATGGGTATTCACATCTTCAGGCTCAAAATAGGGCACCTCAGGGAGGAAACTATATTCTCTTGTGTTCTCTCCATTTGTATCAATTCCTTTGAGATCTGTGGGCCTTTTTTTATCAAGTTCAAAGATGCATAACAAACTGGGGGTAGTGTACCTGGTGATGAATGGTATGATATATTTTTTCATCCTTTTTGAACATTCTTCTTCCATTCTATAATATTCTTCAGGTTTCGTGGAAAAAATTGTCTTGATGAGAGCCCTGACCTGGCCTCACGATAATACTTCATCTCGAAGGTTATAAACCATGATATGTGGATGAATGAAAGAACTCTCTCCTCATCGTCCCACCTAGATGGGAGAATGAAGACATCTTTTTTTATAGGATTTAAGGTAAAAATGACCCATATTCCTATGACTTGTGGTTTCTTCAATTCTCATGTTGATGCACTATGGCCAAGGTTTTTAGGTCTTATGAGGGTATTTTCTTTAATAATTCCCCCTGACTTGTGTGATGGGGTGGTTCCCTTATTTCGGTGGAAGCTACTACTATTTCCACTTTTTTGATTTCATGCACTTATGCGCATGTGTATGTAGGGTATAATACTAGATTATAGTGGGACATATTTTTCTTTTTTATGATAGAATAATTGTTGGTCGACTAGATTACCTAAGGCGAGAAGCGTACAAAATGTTCTCGGTTTCCCCATTTAAGATCATCTCAATGGTTTGATCTAGTCAGGCCAGATGCTTTTGAGACTAACTCAAGGCCAGTTCATGTTGAGTGCTACTCCTTTTCTAAGTAGGGATTTAATTTTATTATTGACCTTTTGTAATTAAATTATATGTTAAAATTTATAATTACATCTGTGTGATGGTACATGAGATGAATTGAAGAGATCCATGTTCTCCCCACACCCGAATATGAACTCCAGATGGGGTGTTGCCAATGAGGTAATGCAGCTTGTACAAGACATAGAGGTAGTCCAGTTCATGCTTTTTAATTTTCCTTCTTGATTGTGTCCTCCATGAATATGGGTGGTCTTCCAGGTCGATTAGATAAAATATCACTTCTATTATGTTTATATGGTCTTCATACCCATTATAGAAAAAGAACAAATCTTTTAGATGGAAAAGAGTCATCCTAGTTTTGAAGATAATGTTGTGAAAACATTCCTCAGAAAACTCCCTTGTTGTGTTAAAGAGAGAAGTGGAATTGGTCCAATAAAAAATAGGTATATTATACCTAGATTGTTGTCTTCCTAGAATAAACATGTCATGATGTTTCTCTTATAGGGACTACTCTACTTTATATGTCATGTTTGACTGCTTCTTACTGATTTTGTTCTAAGCAACAACATTGGTATAATCCTCATCGATTTGTGAGCGGTGTGTTATGGATCAAAAGATGAACACTTCCCCAAGACATCCTCTAGTTGGGAAAGGATATTATTCATAATAAGAAGAGTGGTTGTCCTATCTGAATCCATCTATCGGAGCACCTTAGTAAAGGATGGCTTTCTCACATTTGTCCCAGCAAGGGAAGGAACTTCTTGCCTGTGGGAATATTGATTGCTGGGAGGACCTTAATAATTGGTTCTACAATGGTAAGGGAGACCATTCCAACATGATGCCTAACCATGGGGTGTGTCTCTATGAAATATACTTTGGGGGGGAACATAAGGGTAGGAAATATTGATGGGTGGACCTTCTTGATGCTTGATTTACCTGAGGGGAGGACCTTCTCGATGACTACTATGATGGTGAGGAATACTATCACAGATTGATATCTAGCTGCATAGAGAATTTCTGCAGTGTACATCTCGGGGAGGGACTTTATGATATACTAGGATGCGGGTAAGACCTTCTCATTGATTGATGTTTCTATGGGGAGGACATTCACATCAGCTACCATTGTAGTGTGGGCCTTCACAATGTCAATCATCACTGAGAGGAATACCATTATGAATTGATGTCTTAATAAAAGGAGAAGAATATTGGAAATGTATAATCTAGGGAGGACCATCAGGGTGGTATAAAATAGTGGGAGGCCTTTCTGGCTATTTTATATTCTGGTCAAGGTGACAGATTCCCTACACACATCTGGAGATAGGCTATCATGATCGATCATTCCTAGCCCATAGAGTAAGCCCCCGTGGGTGATCTAGGGAGGACCATCATGTCATCTTGTAACCAAATCATGGGGAGGGACTTTCCAAATACTATGGCCACACCCATAATTTGGTAGTGGACTGACATGGTCTTCAGCCATTATTGATATATTCTCAAGATCATCAAGGAAATTATCTTCCTATAGAGTGGGATCATGTATGTGCTCATCATTTTCATGTTTCTTTTTGCACAATTCATTTTATTTACTACCTTGTGGGTAACTAGGTCCATATTCTAGTCATAATGGCCTTCATATATGGTCCCTTTTTTGTTAGTTCATGTGGTTCTGTTGGGATACACCGATATATATCTTATGTTCTGGCACGGATATATGCCTACCCTATAGAGTCCACCACGTTGGACCAACATCCTCTAGTTGGAATGCATATTGGATTCTAATCCAGCTGTCTATGTATCGTGGCATATTATCATCATCCTTCCTTTACAAGAGTAGGGATTCATAACTCCTCTATGGTGACTATCCCATTTTGCGGGCAAGTCATTTCATTCGTGGAAACTGGGTTGTGGTCCTAGTTCCTCACCTTTGCTGTCGATGCAATGATATCATGAAATGTATAGAGGATATGGTCTAGAATGGGTGTATGATTGACCAACATTACCAGGATATACTAAGATACATCTTTGTGTGGAACTGGTATGAAGGACCATTCTGATATTGGATCAAGAGTTTGTTCCTACTCCGGTCCTCCATATGTTACCAGTAGAGACAGACAGTTCTCCTGTTCTGGGATAGAGTAATGAGTCTACCACTAGTTTTCTTCTCTAATTTCCAATTCATTTGATTGGTGAAATTCATATTTATGATTGGTAATTTTCATCTACTCTCTTTATGATGTATTTATCTCACATTTTTTATATGAACCACAAGAAATTTACACTACTCATATTTGTTTTCCGCCCTATTTGGATGGAGGACTTGATACGCATCAGCATGTATTTGTGCCTTCTTGTAGCTTGTTGTTGTCCTATTTAGATGGTGGGATTCTTGAAAATTGGTATATATTTGTATCTTCTTGTAATTTACCGCTCTTTGTACAATGTGGGATCGAAACTCACTTATAGGGATGTGCCCTTGCTCATATTTTCCACCTTATTTCTATGGTGGGATGAGTGGAGGGGGCAGAGTTGTACGTATTCCCATTGAATTACAATTTTTTTATATGAGAAATTTTCTTCATAAGGAATCAATGTGATAACATATTATTGATTGTATGTCTTCCGCCCTTGGCGGGTGGCCCGAGGGGCCTATGTCTTTTTCACTTCAGCAGGTTCCCTCGAAATAATATCCTCTTTAGAATAAGGATACCTGGTCATCCTGGGTTGGTGGTGATGCTCTCTTGTACAGGCCCGTGAGTAGGACCGCTATATAGCGGTGATGAATTCATCAGCATGGAAAAAATATTCATCCCAGTGATAGGGGAGGTACTTGTTTTAATGCTCTAGGGACAGGCTCTTGAAATGGTTCGAGACGACAACTAGGGCCTCCTTGTGATAGGGTGTCGATCATGACTAAGGAGCCGGCTGTTAAGATTATGATGATTGGAGGGATTTTCTTGCGGCCTCCACTGTGGAGAGAGTTTCATTTTTGTGGTACTCATTAATCAACATGTTGGATAGCCATCGTAGAAGAAGATGGATTGGTGATCAGGTCCTTATCTTCATCCGGACCCTGAACACCGAAGGGATTGCAGATGTGTGTGTCTGCATTTATTTTCTAGATTTCATTTGGATGAAAGGTTGCTCAGTGGGAAATTGAAATATATATACATTTCATGTATATAAAAAAAAGTTAGTGTCAAAGTAGAATCTCTTGATCATATGCATACTTGATGATTCGGCTTATCCCCCTTCTTTTTTTTGTGAGGTGGGGGGCTCAAGTTGGGGTAGAACCACCACCTTGGTTGAGGATTTTCGTCAGGTTCACCATTTTTGTTTCAACCCGAGGTGTTGTGGGTTTGGGTGGACAAAATGTTCTACTAATAAACGTCGCACATCTGTTATGGTTGAGAATTTCATGTCGTTGTGCTAGTTTATGCATGATCTCCGTCATTTTCCTTTATGGGGAATTGGATTGACCCAACGAGGGCTTGGAAGTTTATCCCTTCTGCGTTAAAATGGAGATTCCCAATTCAAATGGTTCTAGTGGGAGATTTCATGGGGTTATGTATATGTGAAACATGTCCTCTTATGATATTGTTGACGCTCCTTTACGTCACAGAGTCTAAACGACTGAAAAAGGAAAATACCTTAGAATAAAGAAATTCATCCTTGGAAGAAACATCAAAAATTGACAATGGAATGAACAAGGATTTGTTTAAGAATGGTTCGTGCAAGTTTAAACATGGTCATGCAAGTATACTTCCTCGCCACATATGGTCCGTGCGGGTGACTTTTGTGCCCTACTTGATTTTCTCCCAAGGTCTTCTGTACCCTATAAATACCCCTTGTGGGCCCCCCATTTAGAGGAAGGAAAAATCCAAAATTCAGATTTAAGCTCTCGGAACCCTATTCTCTACTGGAAATCTTCCGAAAACTTCTAAGATAATTTCTTACCTTGAATGGAAGATCTAAAGAGGGGAAACAAGGTCTAAGTGGTAAAATTCATCAACACTTGCGCGCCTAAGTGTCTAACCCTTAAGGGAAGTGAAGAAACTTGTGTGCCACCTTATCCCTTCAACAGAACTTGCGCCCCACCCTTTTGGAAGCCTCTAGATGTAATATTAAAAGAATGAGCCAAGCCTCACCCAATTATTACCTTATGGGTTAATTGTCGCCCAAGTACACATGTGTAGTGCTAGTATACTTGCGTGACCAAGACATGCACGACCAAACAAGACTTGTGTGCCTGCCTCTTTTTGGGTGCCCCACCTACCATTTCAGCTCTTTTCTTCAAATCCACCTCTCCTCTTCCAGATTTAGCCTTCAAAACCATCATCAAATACATTTAAGGCATGGTTCCTTTTTTGGATTTTTTATCTGAACAGAATTATATGGAACATCTCATGAAACTTAATGATTTACATATCTTTATGTCACTAAGGTTAGAGATTCCCTCCATTCAACCTCAACCTTTAAGATGAGAAGATCTAAAACATGTGCCTCCTTTTCAGGAGTATTCCCCTGTCCAAGTTCTCTAATTTGGGCCTCCTTTAAAGGAGTAATCCCCAGTACACGTTCTCTTAATATGGGAATCCTCTATTAGGAGTAATCCCCAATCATAATTTTATTTAAATTCGTCCTCTTTATTAGGATTAAGTCCCAAGTTTCAAGTCCTCTTAACCTGGGCCTCCTTTTCAGGAATAATCTCCGGTCATAATTTTCCTTAACCTGGGCATACTTCTTAATAGTATGCCCCACATTCTAAATTCCCTTAACTTGGGCCACCTTCTCAAGAGGAAGACCCAAGTCTCAATTTCTTTTGATTTGGGCTTCCTTCTCAAGAATAAAACCCAATCATAAGTCCCCTCTAATTTGGGCATCCTTTTCAGGATTAAGTCCAAAGTTAAGTATCCAAATCTCCATAAAGAACATATACCTTTATGGACCGTGTTCCTGGGTTTCTTCCTTGAAGTAAATACCAATATTAATCTATCTGGGCAGTCATACAGACATAATCCCCACATCATTACTTATTATTGCATCTGTCGTGGCACAATGGTCATGTTTTACCGATACCTCTTGTTTCTCACACCAAGCATGACTCGCGTGAGCTTTGAGCGTAAAAGTAATTATGACATTTTCCTTTGGGCCGTAAATCATGGATAAACCTCATACTTCTTTACTCGAACTATGTGGGTTCTGATTCCTTTTTCTAAACAAGGATACATAGGTAGCCCATCTGCGGGTACGATCCAAATTCCGAAATAATCCATGTCCTTTTGAATGACAATAAACATCAAGTGCCCCACTGAGTGGCTTTAAAACCAGTATGGTTATTATAATGACCAAGATAATTCTATATAATGTGTTGAGGGATACCATTGACTAAGAATCTCTAACAAATACAGATGATTCTCTATCGATGAAGAACCTCAAATACATATAAAAGATTCTCTAAATTTAATACATATTAATCATTGATTGTCAGATCTAAAGGAAAGATCATTTTCATACTTGGTAATTTAATAAAGATTCACGAACATAACTCAAATCTATAAGAGTGTCTCGGAGTTGAAAATAATTCCCCCCAAAAAGGTGTGATGAGTCCGACCTCCCATCATATCGACCAATGCAAATTCTTAAGCCTCATCGGTCCATTACTGATGAGCACCTACAGTTGGAAAGTTGGTCCAAATGGATATAGAATAATTGGATGTTTCTGGTTCTACAAATAAACCCGTTAGAAACTGATTGTAATTTTTGAATCTTAAAAAAACAAGGTCATCCCCATTTCCAAGAAGAAACAAAAATGGTGAACCCAACGTAAATCCTTAACCAAGTTTAAATGATGTTTCACTTATTTGTTAGGCCCCTATTTAAACTCAATGTGAGGTCCAACAAAACAATAAATAACATATGTGCTCATAAAAAAGATTTAGTGGAAGAACTTATCTAGATTATGTCTGTTATATCAAATAGGAACTCGTTTCCAAGATCCCCTTGTGTTATAGAAATGGATTCTCCAAAGTTCACACCTGTGAATGCATCTACCACTACTCCTGCTGGATCTTCGTCTGCTCTGAGGATGACATCACCTACTCAGCGTCTTCAACACTGGGTCTCAAATGCATTGGTTAAGGAATACCGTCAACACGGTACCATTCCGACTCTGGAGGCCTCTCGGAAATCCCCCCAAGTCAATAAATCACTCTGGTTGTCTGGACAGTGATGACTAGCGATCAAGAAGCAGGTGGTGCCAACCACCGTATCCACCCGTTTAAGGTCTTTATCCTCGGAATGAAATCACTAGTCCTTCTGGTATTATGGGGTGGAAAATGATAAGGTCACTCAGAGCCTTAATTCAAGGATACATGAGTCCTTCCCGAGGGATCCCATCAATAATCGCCGCTAGACTCATGCGGAAGTGCGCCCTCAACAAGATGAGGGTATCGCCTTTATGGGTTAGGCTCAGGTTCCTCAAACCCGAGCTCGCAAGACGAACCGCCAGAGGAGAAATCTGGTCAACAGAGAGAAGGTTGTTATTTCAGCCCCCTCTGAAGAAGTCCATCAAGCTAACTTCATGGCATGAAACGAGCGAACACATACACCCATCCGCCCTAATGTTACTGTCCAGCAGACTCATCTGGCAGTAACACACCTATTCCACTAGGAAATTCGGGTGGATTATTATAGACAAGCATATAAACCTGTTTATAACTTATCAGCTAGTCAACTGGCTTGTCTGACTATAACCAAAGAAGTTGACCAATCTAATATGGTGACAACTGATAAACAGATACATACACTTGTTTACAATCAATAATTCTGTCAGTAGTCTCGTCTGCCAGTATTTAAAGAAATTAGTCAACCATTCATGACGAAGAATATATAGAAGGTTTGTACACCTAAAAATGTTCATCAAGCTTGCCAACAGTCTCATTTGGTATCACCCAAAGAAGTTAGTTGGAAAGCTCTGACGACAAATTTGAGGCAGACTCAACTCTCTGCCCCTACACATGAGTACTGTCAGAATTCACTGACAAGAAAAGGATGATCGGAGCAGAAAAATACACCTATTCCAAGAACGTAATGGAAATATATTCCCGTTTCGGGAGATGAAGTCACCAAGCACATTATAACAATGGTGAAAGAGAAGATGCAAATCCCTGCTCATATTCTAGATGCTTGTCAGAATATTATAAAAACTTCAGCAGCATCACATGGAATGAAATACAAATCTTTCCTTAGCAGTTGAGTGACTCATCAACATATCACTCCAGAACAGATACACACTTTTGTTCCAGTCCAAGAGGGTTGTAATGAATACTCCCCCATGTCATAGGGACAATCAAGTCAGGCACATACACCTGATTGGAATGGAGATAATCAGCCTAACCTGACTATTTCTCTTGAGCAGGCACATACACCTGCCCATAATAACAAATTTTTTCAAAAAGTGGTTCACAAATTAAGTAAGAAGGCGTCTAAGAAAATGAATCGTTAAGCACAGTCATGAAATAAAGAGCATATCCGTAATAAGGCATTTCTGGATGTTGTAGTTCGTGAATCCCTCAAAAAATTATCTGTTGGAACTCAAGATTCTACTGTCTCATTTCCCAATAGTTGGTACATTAATTCTGAAGGTCTCCATCAGAAAATTCCTCATGAAGGCTTGCTTCATGATAGTTCGATCGATCTCGAAGTATCATCTTTAGATGAGAGCCACGATAACCCTCTGCATGGCCATAAGATCAAGGATCAAAAGGTTTTATCTTTTGTTGTAACCCAGCATGGTGGTCCTACCCATGATGATTAATTTAGCTTTGAAAGTCCTCTCCACAGTAGTAATTCGCATTTTCTGGAAAATTCTTCAAAGGAAAATGCAGTAACGAAAAATCCCTCTTATCTTGAGGCACTTGAAAATGTGAAGCCAATCATTTCGGATGATTTCCCGCTATAAGGTAAAATACATTCTCAATCAGAAGATAGCCCAAGGTGTAAGTCATTCACCGAAACCACCCATGTGTCATCCATCTTCTAGTTTGATAAATTAATTCTCTACCAATCTTGTTGAATCTAATGCAACAATAATGAAGCACCAACTTTGGTCTAATCATGTAGAAGAATCTTCATCAAATGATAAATAGGAAATGAAGAATATGAGAAAAAAACTGAAAAAATGTGAAGTAAGAATCATGTTTTGGCCTTTGGCTGACTCTCAATATGATATTACATAAATGTTGACAGAATATTGTATTCATGAAATTCGTCTCAACATGTGGAAAACACTTTTTCAACTGAAAAAGAAAATATTATCTTATGATAATATGAAAATCATGTCAAGATAATAGAAGGGTTACAATGCCAAATTGATTTGGCCATTCTCTCAGTTTCACGATATCCGAAGGCTGAAAAGCATTAGAGATCCCTTTAGCATTCATGCCTTGGCACACTAAAAAGATTGAGACAGTTAATTTCCAATGCCCCATCTGGTATTCATATCAGAGGATGGGGTGTTCATGGAGCAATACATTTTACTGTACTCTCCAGTCAAAAAAGCCCGCCAAAAATGGTCTCATGAAATGTTATTGACCATGGTCGGCCACAACCAATTGGTTTTGTTTTTAATCAAAGGCTTGGTCAGGAACATGCCTCAACTAGTTCTTCCCAAAGTTAGGCATACCAAGAACAAGTTGTCAAATTACTCTTGCATCAGGCAAATGAGAATATCGAACAGACTTCTCGTTTAGAGTGTGCGCATCATCAAGTGACATATGTGTTAGAAATCATTTAGTGATCATTTGAGCCTGGTGATTTGAGTGGATGTAGGTTGATGCATCCAGCCAATTTCCGGACTGAAGTCTGCAAGATCAGGAAAGAGTTTAAGAAAGTCTCAGATGTAGGAACTCAAGAACCACCCCATCTTGCCAGACTGGGGACTCTTTTAACCTAACCCTCGGAATAAACAAATAGGTCTCGAAGAGTTGATAAGGAACAGTAGGAACATCCCCTGTCTACCGGATTGGGGACTTTTTCAAATCTTCAATATATTCCTCAGCGAAAATCAGTCTTCTCTCGATTAGGGAAGAATCCAAAAGATGAACGTAGAGCCAAATTATCAGGAGATTCCCTCCAAATTACGGTTCTTCAAGAAGTTCCTTAGGGTTCAACTCAACAAAAGGCAATGTCTCATCAAGAAAATGGAAGAAGACACAAACTCATAAAAGCCTATAGAAGAGATTCAATGCATTATGAATCAATAAATGTCATTGATGTCATTGTTGTTGATCTTATAAAACATGAGGCTCACTCAGAGGTATCAGATGAAGAAGTTCCTACTCAAGAGGCCATGGACACAGAGGGAAATGAAGTAGGTGTGTGTACACAAAATCAAAGGCTTACCAAGAATCTAGGTATTCCTTCAAATAACCAACTTCCCCCTCTCCGAAAGGCGTCCAACAAGGGGAAAGAAAAAAAGTTTGGTTACATTCCATCCTTCCTCTGGAGAAGGCCAATAAATCTCACTAGAGAAAAGTTTCTCACTTCAAGAGGAAGAAATGAAGGAATTAAGGAGGTTGAATACAGAACTACTTCAAGGTAGTCTTCCTTCTAAGTGTGCGGGAGCTAGTCAGTCAAGGGAATTTGTTGCAGCAACTGAGATGGTTCAAGAATATCCTCTTTTACTAGTACACCCTCAAAGGTATAATCCTATGGGTCATGTGCAACAAAAACCGGTGGTGCTACCATCAGTTGCAGTACCGACCACCATACATGTCCAAACTCAAGTTATTGCGTCTGCTCGGGCCCAAGCTCAGCCAGATGTTTCTCAAAATTTAATGACTACCATTGAGTCATAACAGCTCGGTTGGATGATATGAAGGGAAAACATGCACAAATTCAACCAGAAAAGGGATCTTACCCTGAATGGGTGGATGCAATCCCTCCCCCATCAAATTTTGCATGTACTACATTCCCGATTTTTAAAGGTTCAGGAGACCCAGAGAAACTCCTAACACATTTTGTTTCAAGTTGTGATACTATGATGAGAAATCCTCAACAGAAAGAAGTAGTTAAGCTCAGGTGTTTTGTACAGTCATTACAAGGGCCTGCCTTTGTCTGGTATACAAGCTTGCAATCCCGGTCAATTACCAGGTGGGAAGATATCCGTCAACGGTTACTTCTTCAATTCAGCTCAACGTTGCCGAAGACAATAGTTTTTGATCTTACAAATTGTAAGAAAATGGAGAATGAAAGTGTTTCAGATTTCATTGCTCGATGGAAGGGATTAACATATTCTTTAAGCTCAGCACTCCCTCAAGAAGATTTTTTTTCCAATATGTGTGGGAATTTACGTGATGAATTACGCACACCATTGATCCCTGTGAAATACACAGGTGGGTTTTGAGACCTTACTTCGAACGCTCAGCAGATTGTAGACCATTTTACAAATACTAAGGATACAACTTGTGTAATTCTATTAGCTCCAGGAAGGAGAATGGGGAAATTAGAGACTGCTACAGTTACGCTTAAACAAGAACCTGTACCTGCTTCCACTTCAAAACCATCATCTTATAGAAGGGCTCCACCTCCTGAGCATCAACAACAGAGGTTGTTTCATCAAGATGATCAATGAGATCAAATATAAAAACAATTAGAGGAGTTAAAGAGAAAAGTTTATTCTTTTCAAAATGAAAAAGTTCCTGGTTAGTTCATTTTGGAATTGAAAAATAATTTGGTTCAATTTCCAAGTCCCAAATTGTCGAACATAGAAGGAGATGAAGAACATCCCAACTATTTCCAATTTAATCAGATGTTGGGGCATCCCATTCAAGAATATTTTGTCTTCAATGACCTCCTACAGTGGATAGTGGACTCGATACAGGTAAAACTGAAAGGTTTTTCAGCCCAGGTAGCATGTGTTACTACTACAGATCTAGAGGAAGAAGGACAGTGGCAAGAAGTCAATAGAAAAAATACATAGAAATATGATGATTGGATGGTCATGAAAATGATCAACCGAACTCATGCCATTTTATGAAAGAAATTGAAGAATCCAATTGTGTCTTTTGCTATGAATGCCACAGAAAAACACCCTTTAATAGAAGGAAAATCCTCAAAGAAGCGGCATAATTCAAAGAAATAAGAGTAGCCAGAAGAAGATGAGATCATGTCAAATCCCATGTTGTCTTTGACTATGGCAGATTTTTTTCCATATACTTCAAATCTACGGGTACCTCCACACAAAATGGCACAGCCTAATCTGGATAATCAGGTAGAATCTTCGTCAAATGACTAGTCCTCACTGCAAGACTTTAAAACTGCGCAATCTCACTACATCCAACATTACGTTAAACTGTAAAGTCCAACATGATGTTAATCTGTAACGTCCAAGATGACATTAAACTGTAACGTCCTAGCAACATGATGCTAAACTGTGCAGCCCCTCAAACATCTGACATGATGTTAAACTGTGATGTCCTAGCTACACGATGTTAAAATGTGCACTTCTACGTCCAACATGACGCTAAACTGTGATGTCCTAGCTACACGGTTTTAAAATGTGCACCTCTCCATACAACATGATGTTAAACCATGATTTCCTAGCTACACAACATTAAACTGTTCACCTCTATGTCCAACATGACGTTAAACTATGATATCCTAGTTACATGACATTAAACTGTGCACCTCAACGTCCAACATGACATTAAACTATGAAAATGTCCCTAATACATCCCACATGACGTCAAAATGTATTTAGTCCTTACTGAAAGACTTTAAACTGCACAGTCCCCCATAGTTCTCAGTGCAAGACTTCAAACTGCATGGCCCTTCTACTTCCAACATGACGTTAAACTGTGTCTAGTCCTTTATATGTCCTAACATGACATTAAAATGTGCATCGTTAGGGTTGTTACTGCCTCTTTTTTCTCACACCGAGTATGACTCATGTGAGATTAGAGTAAACTTCAACCATAACACCCTCTCTGTGCCGCTAACCATGCATAAGTCCCATCACCATCTTTGGTTTGTCCTCAAGTACAACTTGATCACCAATTCATTCTTAATCGAACTATGCAGACTTTGATCTTCACCTTCTAGGCTGGGTATGTAGGAAACCACTCGAGGTTCAATCCCAAAACCAATCTCTTCACGTCAGTTCAACTCTACATTATATGATGTTGATCTATGAAGTAGCCCCCAAAACCAATATTTTTACTTTAGTTCAGCACAATCCATGCATATGACATTAAACTATTCACACTTTTGTCATATACAAAAATAAACTACAACATTCGCTGACACCATCCCCTCAGAGGGAATCATTATTTACAGTGATCTCCAATCATGTTATATTCCAAAGACTGCATGCATACATGGCAATGCTCGAACATTTAATCTTGGGTCAAACCATTATTTCACTAAAGTCCCCTTTTCACCCTTCACTTTTAAAAAGCAAACCTGTACAGAGGGTATTTTAATAACTATGTGTGGCTTGATTCCCATACTTATGGGATACGTAGGAACGTTCAAGCGTACATCAAATCCCGCCCCAAGTCTTTGGGCCTAACCCCAAATTGCACTTTCAGTCCCTTGGCTGAAAAGTCCCCCTGTGAAAACATGAATGTGGTATGAAAACCCTGGTATTCATTCACATCAGGTTTTTCAAACACACAATGTGTATTGCTCATTATGGTCCGAGATCTATAAACCTAAACTAAGATCTCCTACAATCTCTTCCCACATGATGTTAAACTGTATTTCATGAACTACGTATGGCTTTATTCCCATACTTATGGGATACATAGTGAAGTACAGCATCTCAATTCAGGACCCATCCATAACATGATTACGACAAGCATTGTTCTTTGTATCTCTACATGCATTGGACAATGACCATTTTGATGTTTCATACTCCTAACCTAAAATACATCCAGCTATTCATAACCCTTTTATTGACTTTTGGTCAAAAAATGTCTGATACCCGAGATTTTTTTTGCCTGACCATGCAGCATGTTCCCTTTTGCGGCCTTGCATAAACAGTCTACATAACAGACCTGTCAGCCAAAAGATACTATTATTTGACTATGCAGCCAATTCCCTTAGGTGGCCCTGCATTATTCAACCCCTAAAAGGTTTTTCAAAGAGTGGTAACTTCATTCTTGGGAAGAAAACCTATTTTTTCCTTATTTGTCTTAATGACAATATGTAGGGATCCGAAAAAACATCCATCCTTAACATACTTGTCCCATACTCTTTTTCATGATCAGAAAGTATTCAATTCTATGGTTTATATTTCCCCTCCCTACGTTTGGGTTAGACCTTCACAGGAGTGACATTCATTTAATTATTTGAAAATCTTAATAGGAAATATCCTCTCTATATTCAAGTACCTTTCTCCATACAGCAGACTCTATGCTTTGGAAAATTTGAATCTCCATAATCTTTCATTGTCTTTTTTAAAAATAGAAAAGTAAAATTTGTGAGAGTTATTTTTCATGACTATGCAGCACGTGCCCTCAGGTGGCCTTACATAAGTAGTGTACATAACAGACATGTTGGCCAGAAGATGTTATTATTTGACTATACATCCAATGCCCTTAAGTGGCCCTGCATAATTCAACTCCCTAACAGGTTTGTTAAATAATGGTAATTTCACTCTTAAGAAATACTTCTTCTAATGCCTTTTAGCCAATTTTTCATATCATTCCTCAGATTCAAAATTTCTTAAGTCATAGTTTACATTTTCCCCCATACTTGGATATGGTAATATGTTTTCAGATAAATTATCAAGGAATTGAGTCAATATTTAATCCATTAGGTCAAATCTATTTCGACCATAAACATTATACTTTTTATGTTCGATGTGCATGACTTTAAAATGCCCACAAAAAAACAAGGGAAATCTGAACAAAAGTCAAGTCCCAGCTCACTAAACGTACATTTTGTATGATTTAGGTAATATTGAGCAATAAAAAGATTCAAATTTTGTAGGTTTATTTTAATAATCCTACCGAAAATCAAACTACTCTTACTAGGCCCATTGGCTTAGCAAGAGAATGCAGACACAAATAATTGAAGATGAAAGTTTTTTTCATTGATGCATAAGAGTTAGAAGGACATCCATAGACTGGAGTCTCTTCTCTTTTTCAGGAATTACAGAAGGATTTCAACGTAACTCTTCATTTGATTTACGACATCCCGAGCTTCATCAGTAGCCACCTAGAATTCATTCATTCAACTGGATACAATAAGAGATGCAGTGATACCAGCTCTTCTTGGAACAATTGTAAAAGAATGTTCTTGAGTGTGATTTGAGAAAATTTTCTACTGATCAAACAGTGACTCTTTTTCTGTCCAAGAGAATTGGAAGATGGATACATGTATTTGAGAATAGAGCATTGGAAGTAAAGAGACATTTGGAGAGAATACTCTTTTCCTATATAGTTCTAATTCCATGATACTCTTTTCTCTACCAACAGGCAGCGGAAAACATATTATCCCATGGGTTTTACTTTTTCATATATGCAAGGAAATGCCATGGAGGAAAAATTTGAAAGTTCAAACCATTGTTGCTTCTCTTAACTCAAAACCCAACCAAAATAGAGGACTAGTAGTGTGACTGCATCCCAGGAATATAATTCTTTGCATCTGAAATGTTGACTTCTTGTAGATTACCATGCCCATAAAAAGGCAGTTAAATACTTTGTGGGAAATTCAGATGATACTTCTTCAAGTACATGGCCAAATCTGGGAGAGTGTTATCACAGATATTATAATAATCATGTCCAACAATGCTCATCATGTCATCAATCCTCTTGCTATACAGCTCATTAGTTGTTCCAATTCTTCTAGGATCCATTGAATCTACACAAAGGTTGAATAATTTACTCTTAAGTAAGTTAATTTTTTCAATAAAATTTGTGATGAAAAGTGACAAAAATGGATAAGGTATTATGGCGTGCAAGTCTCATGATTGGCGCGCACGTCTAGTATGGCCGCGCAAGTTTCGGCGCACAAGTATCACCACTCAAGTCCAAATACCTCTGCAGAAGTGCGACACAAACATAAACAAAGAACTGCGGACAACAGCACCTGAACGGACAACCAGAAAGCTGAGCAACATGCACGGCGAGAGCAAACCTACGCGACGAGAGTGGGAAGGTTTGAAAGCCGGTTTCTTTGCATAAGAATGGTCGCATATTTATAGGAAAAGGCTGTACCTTGCACGCCTAACCCTGCGCGGTTCTCTCCTGCATGTCTCCACTTGCGCGCTCAAAACATGCACACCGCAGTTCCTTGGTTTTCTCCTTTAGCTCAGAGTCAAATCCTCCTTCCTTTCGGATCCAACTCTGAGGGGGCACTTTTTTAATGCTCCATTCTGTCACAGAGTCTAAATGACTGAAAAATGGGAATACCTTAGCATAATGAGATCCATCGTTTGAAGAAACATAAAAAATTGACAAAGGCATGAACAAGGATTTTTTAAGAATGGATTGCGCAAGTTTCATCATGGTCGCGCAAGTATACATGCGCACCTAATATGGGCCACACCGGTGACTTGTTCACCCTGTTTGATTTTTTCCCAAGCTCTTCAGTAGCCGATAAATACCCCTTATGGGCCCCCCATTTCGTAGACAGAAAAATCCAACAGTCGGAGTTAAGTTCTTGCTGCCATAGTCTCTACTTGAAGTCTTATGAACACTTATAAGGTAATTTATCACCTATAATGGAAGATATAAAGAGGGGGAATAGGGTATAAGTGTTAAAATTCATAAACACGTGCACAACTAAGTGTCTAACCCTAATGAGAATTGAAGACACTTGCGCACCAAATTATCCATTCAACAGAACTTGCACACCACCCTTTTGGAAGCCTCTAGGGATAATATTATGGGCTTGAGCCAAGCCTCCCCCAAGTATTACCTTATGGGTTAACCATCGCCCATGTACACATGTGTCGCGCAAGTATACTTGCGCGACCAGGGCATGCTTTCCCAAGCAGGACATGCGCACCTACCTTATTTTGGGTGCCCCTCCTGCCTTTTCAACTCTTTTCTTCAAATCCACCTCTTGTCTTCAAGATTTAGCCTTCAAAACCATCTTCAAAGATATTTATGGCATGGTTCCTTTGTTGGCTTCCTTATCTGAAAGGAATTCTGTGGAACATCTCTCAAAACCTAATGATTTACATATATTTATGTCACTGATGTTATAGATTTCCTCCATTCAACCTCATCCTTTAAGATGAAAAGATCTTTAACTTAGGCCTCCTTTTCAAGAGTAATCCCCAGTCCAAGTTCCCTAATTTCGGACTCCTTTTCAGGAGTATGCCCCAGTCCAAGTTATCTTAATATGGGAATCCCCCTTTAGGAGTAAGTTCCAATCATAATTTTCTTTAACTTAGTCTTCCTTCTCAGAAGTAAGTCCCAAGTTTCTAGTCCCCTTAACCTAGGCCTCCTTTTCAAGAGTAAGCCCCAGTCATACTTTTCCTTAACATGGGCATCCTCCTTAGGAGTAAGCCCCAAATTATAAATTCCATTAACTTGGGCCTCCTTCTTTAGAGTAAGACCCAAGTTTCAATTTCCTTTAATTTGGGCATCCTTCTCAGGAATAAAACCCAATCATAAGTGCCCTCTAATTTGAGCATCCTTCTCAGGATTAAGTCCTAAGTTATGTATCCAAATCTCCATAAAGAACATATACCTTTATAGACCTTGTTCCTGGGATTCTTACCTGAAGTAAATCCCAATATTAATCTATCTGGGCATTCATACATACATAATCCCCACATCATTCCATATGATTGCATATATCGTGGCACAATCATCAGGTTTTACTGATACATCTTGTTTCTCACATTGAGCATGAATCACATGATCTTAGAGCGTAAAATTAATTATGAAATTTTCTTTTGGTCCATCAATCATGCATAAACCTCATACTTCTTTACTTGCACTACGTGGTTCTGATTTCGTTTTCTATACAAGGATATGTAGGTAGCCCATCTGCAAGTACGATCCCTACTCTGAAATAATTTATGTCCTTTTGAAAAACAATAAACATCATGTGCCCCACTAAGTGGGTTTAAAACTAGTATGGTTATCATAATGACCAAGAGATTTCTATATAATGTGTTGAAGGGTACCACTGACTAAGAATCTATAACAAATATAGATGATTTTCTATTGATAAAGAACCTAAAATACATATAAAATATTCTCTAAATTTTATACATATTAATCATTGATTGTCAGATCTAAAGAAATGATCATTTTCATATTTGGTAATTTAATACTGATTCACGAACATATCTGAAATCTATAAGAGAGTCCCAGAGTAGAAAATAATTCCCCCAAAAAAGGTGTGATTAGTCCAACCTCCCATTCTCTCGAACAAGGAAAATTCATAATCCTCATCGGTCCATGACTGATGAGCACCCACCTTTGGAAAGTAGGTCCAAATGGATATAGAATCATTGGATGTTTCCTGTTCTACAAATAAACCCTTTAGAACCTGATTAAAATGTTTTAATCTTAAAAAAAAAGGTCACCCCCATTTCTAAGAAGAAACAGACATGACTTCCTCAGGTGGTCTCCCACCAGTTTATTCATGGATCTAGAAACACCCAATGACCTCGTTATACATGATTCATGGACCTACATTCCAATGGTAGGAACTTGTTGGAGGATGATTTGGCCAACGACTTTTAAGGACTCCATTGATCGGGAGTATGGGAGTTCAGAATCATCAGACCATTTTTAAGGGAATTATTTCCTATTTTAAGACTCTCTTAATGATTTAATTCTTTTTTATATGTTCGTGAATCCTTAGTTCATTCCCAAAGAGTATATCAATGGGATACCCTTGGGTTGCAGGATCATCATGGATATACATATATTTTATACATTTGGATGCAATGCTTACTTATTCCATTCAATAATGCATTCTGGAGGTTATTGTCATTGTTGACGCGAAAATTTGAAGAAGGGCCGCACTGGGCCGATAAAAGATCAACCAAAGAATCCAAGAAGGCAAGAGAAGTGTCCAGGTCCTAGGAGGTTGGCGCACGCAAGAATCTGCGAATGCGTGCAAGCGGACTTCTGGCAGACAAATTTTATGGGCCTTCACCCACCACCTTTTCTATGAACAAGGATACATCCAATGGGAGTTTGCATGCCCAACCCCCCTTTCTATGCACCAGGAGACATCAAATGGGAATTTGTGCACCCAGATCCTTTTCTGCGCACAAGGCGACGTCAAACATGCATTTTCACCCCCCCCCCCCCCCTTCCGCATACAAGGCGACGTTAATGGAAAATTTGCGTGACTGACACCCTTTTCAGTGCACAAGGCAACGTCAAACAGTTGTTTACGTGCCCAACTCCGTTTTCACACCCAAGGCAATGCCAAACAGTTGTTTGCGTGACATCCCCCATTTTCATGCCACCCCGAGGACTCTAGCCATAAAATGAACCGTATCCTCGCCCTGCAGGGATGGCAATAGAAGACGTAGAAACACTTTTCTATGGGAAATCCACATTTCTTGTGAACACATGAAACACCGCATGGCCTTCAAGTATTAGATTTTTCACGAAATGTCCCCCAAGGGGGCTCCTACAGGTGGGCCCTCTTGAGCCAGATCCTTGGTAATTCTTTTTCTCCACTATTGATTTTCTTGCAAGGGATCCACTTTTTCATGAAATTCCCTCTTAGTCAGGTGCTCTTGCACACAACCGATCCTTCTAGTGTGCAAACCTTCTGTCTTGCTCACAACCCCTCTGTCTTTTGGGAAAACAGTCCTTCTTTAATGCAAACCTTCCATCTTGCATGCAACCCCTCCATATTTCGCCTAACCCTTCCATATTGTGTGCAATGTTTCCCTCTCATGTGCAACCCGTTCATCTTGCGCACAGACCTTCTATCTTGCCCCAAACCATTCTCTTACGCACGCTCTAGGTGGTTCCCTCACCTTAAGGCACCACGTCCGAGCCCCAATTATGTGCAACACACAGGTGTCACATGATCTCTTCTCGTGTGGCCCCTTATGTTGGCACGGAGCAATTTCAATGTCCCTTGGGTGGCGCTTTCCGTTGTGTTGCTCCGCCTCATTCATCTTCACATAGGCACGCTAACGACTATTTCTCCTTTGCATAGCCCTGCTAATGTGGACCCCAATAGATCTCTCCATATAACCCCCACCACGAAATTGTCGATGCCTTCCTTACCTTAAAGGTGGGAGAGTATCAGTTATGTATGTCCTTGGGGTGAGGAGTGAACCCACCTCGTCCGAGTTGTAGGATGATAAACTATAAAGCACCATCATCCTCAGCACATGACGTTAAACTGTTACCACACCCCATGCGTCAGATGCGTGGTTCCCCCACCTTAGACATTCTACATGCCCACTAGTCTCCACGGGAGTGAGATCATTCCACACATGGAATGACATAATCTTTATCAGAGCTGCATCTGTCTGCGGGGAAAGGGCGACCACCTTGGTGTAAGCCCCTACCTTTTCTTGAAGGAGGTAGCATCTAGGCTCCTCTTCTCTTCCTAGGTTCCAAATCCATCTACAATTGGGCTTTGACACCACCCGGTCCTCCACCCTATAGTAAGTCCCAATCTCCATCTCCCCAGGCTACGAACTGCAGGTAAGCCCTTGTTTCCACTTTGGGTTGATAACCATATATAAGTCCCCATTCCACTTCCCACAGACACACCTTCCACGACATGATCGTCGGGTCTTTTCTGCCTCTTGTTTCTCACACCGAGCATGACTCACGTGGTCTTAGAGCAAGCACCAACCATGAAATCCTCTCAGTACTGGCTTAGAGTGCAATCCCCAAACCCCCATCCTGAACTACGTGGTATTTGATCTTTGACAAGGAATGGTACGTAGGAAGCCTCGCTGTGGTTCAATCCCAACAACTATTGGTCCACACTCTCTTCATGTCGATTCACCGCAAACCTTCTAAACATCATGGACTTTGATTCTTTCCAAGTCAAGATATGTAGGAAGCCTCCCCGAGGTTCATTCCCAACACCCATTGGTAACGACCATTTTCACTTCGGTTCCCACACCTCTCTAGAACTACAGGGACTTTGATTCTTACTAATGGAAGGTACGTATGAAGCCTACCTAAGGTTGAATCCCACCACCCATTGGTACCGACCATATTCACATCAGTTTCTACACCTCTCTTGAACCATGTGGACTTGGATTGTTACTCGGGCATGGTACGTAGGAAGCCTCCCTGAGGTTCAATCCCAACACCCTATTGGTCTCGTCCATCTTCATCCCAGACCACCTTCTTTTTGCATGGTGTTAAACTACATCCACCATCTCGAACGACATGGGATTTGATCCTTGTCTACTGGATATGGTACGTAGGAAGCCTACCTAAGGTTCAACCCCATCCCGAAGTAATCCATTGTGACTGCATCCAGCGGTATGCCGTTGTGACCCCATCAAACGATCAGCCATTGTGAACCCATCCGATGGTAAGCCGTTGTTAACCCATTCAGTGGTAAGCCATTGTTGACCTCATTCAGCGGTAAGCCATTGAAGTCCCCAATCGAAGGTAAGCTATCATCTAATGAACTATGAGGAATTTGATTCCCTGTCACAAGGATACATAGGAGGTCTCTTCGAGACTCATTCCCAACATCACCGTCGTCCTCTAGTTGACTTCATATCAATCTCCACCTGCCTCACTTAACCTTATATCATCCATTTTGATTCATACCCAGGCCGCTACATCTCGGTGGGATCAGAAAACCTCATTCCCCATTCCCTTTAACAAAAATCGGGTGGCTCACCATGCGTCAGCCCCAACATCAGTGTTCCCTCCAGGGGTTGCACCAACCTGATCCACTCTAGTCAGTGTTTTGATCAGTTCGAACTATCTCTGCTAGATGTTAAACCTGTGGCATACCCTGTGATAAACATAGGAAGATGTGGAAAACCTCAGATACATACCTATGGCATATAATTCCACACATTTTACATTGGATTTCTTATGCTTCTGCACCCTCGAGAAGCCCTATAATAAGGGAAAAAACCCAGACGATGTAGGGTCCCAGTATCCAGACACGCTAGTGATGTCCAACATGACTTCTCCCATGACCTATGGTTTCTGCCCTGACTATACCCCTTGGAATGTCCCGACAGTAGCAGTGTGATTAAGTGGTGTCCATAAAGATATGGCATGGGGAAGAGTTTCACGAAAAACATCATATGTCTATAAGGGAGACTTGGACTGGGTGACAAGTTTCGAGGAGGGATCCATGGAAGGATGAACCGACATCCCATCATCTGGTTTCATTCAAGGAGAAAACATCCCTGAATAAGGAATAGATTCTATCTACATTTGGAATGTGGGAATGTAGGGAAATAAACAATGTTTTCGTCCTCGAAAAGACAGACGCACGCACCCCTACGAATGCATCAGAAACAGAAATGGTGAACCCAACATGAATGATATTCCCCTCAATGTGGAGATTAGTAGAATTCAATACATTAGTGGATTAGAATGTCACCAGATCCAACTATCCATCACCGAGTTCCACCAAGAAAATAGTGGGCCTGGAGTGAAACTCACCAGAACTGGGAGGCAATCAAAACGTTGGACATCCTGGTCTACGACGTTGTCAGCATGGATCAATATTACCATCCATTGAAGATGGAATGGCGTTAGGGCGTTGGTCGTTGATTCCATTATTTTTGAGCCCTAATGGGTTAATCTCCCAACTTTTCAGGAACTATGATGCTACTGGAATTCAATCTTTTCCCACCCACTGATGCATGGGTAGGGGTAATGCCAATCCGGCAGACCCTCGCGGCTCCACTGCTTCGGTGAAAATATCCACTCCTACAAATACAGGGTGCCCATGCCCCATATCCCCAACTAATTAATTTATTTGAGAGTGATCAATGACCTCATATGCCAGTACAAGTAGAAGGGGATTATCCCAACTTAGGATATGGCCACTCAGAATCTAGTGGCGCTTGTGCTTCATCACCAACACCGCCCCAGTGGCCGCGTAGGGGGCCACATATCCCCACTCCAACTTACAATCGTTTTGAGAGCCTCTCCTCAAAATGACTAGATGAATCTCTCCCCTACGCTGATGATGTAGGGGATGTTTGGGCGAGCCCAGTCGGGATACCGTTTCAAGGTCCCCCAAAGAGGGCTCCCACTAGGCCACACTAGCGCTGCCACCCAGTGCCATGAGTCAAGGAGCAGGTAAGCCAGGCGCCTGCACCGTTGGCCCCAGTCTGGTTGACTTGATGCCAGCGTCGGGCAGAGGCCGAGGAGGACACCCACCAAGGTGCGTCAACGTCAGAAAATACTATGGCTCGGGCTACAGCCGACGTATGTCATCAAACCCTTAGGTATGCTAAGCATGGGGACTTGTATACCTACCCCAGATCGAGGCCCTGACAACCGCACATGTAATCTGGGTCGACTCTCTCGGCCACCAGTGTAGTTAATGGCCGCTGCCAGTATAGAGGCCCTACCCATACTGTCGTCATGGAGAACGCGGGTCGTCCCTGCTTCCAAGATCTGCATGGAGTTCCGCCTCATGCTTCCTTCAGTCTGAATGAGGGATCTCCCCACGATCTTAACACTCACCACGAAAGCCTCTCCCATGCTCATTATATTGGGTATGGAGTGGTTCTTCCTACAGAAGTTCACTAGTGTGGGGATGTATCACGTTAGATCGGTCTTTAGCATGTGGGGACCTCCCCATGTCCTCACAATAGATATAGAATGTTCACCCTGACTCAGAAACCAGAGGGGTGAAGGCCAACCACAATTCACCAGCACCCAACATGGAGGTCCTACCCGTCATCGGCTCAACCAGTACGAGGACCTTCATCACACTTATGTCGCAAGGGGAAACAAGCATGGAGGTCCTACTTGTGCTTCTATCAGCTCGATCGGAGGTCCTACCCACTCCATCAATTCACACGGAGGTCCTCCACATGTGTACTTTGATATATTCCTAGGTGATCCTCCTACCCTGGATTACCTAGGTGGGAATCCCTTCTGCCCCATCACTAGTATAGCCGAAGGTCCTCTTCATGCCGGAAATCTTCCAGGTCCTGAAGAACCATCATGGGGTAGGAGGTTCAGTCGTAACCGCCATAAAAATAATGCTGAGAGGATTTAGACTGAGATCAAACATGTTTTATTCTCAGATTCCAAAGTGGAATACGACTCAGCGACAAAACCCCCGCCTAGATCCTCTGTGTCGAGGGTTGGGGTAGGAACAAGGTGCATCAGCCTAGAACTCCCAGAATGCGAGGTCCATCAGATTCCCACCCCCTCCACAGGTATATCCAAGAGGAAAACAATTTGGCAACTCCAAAGGATATGGTCATGAAATCACCACCATCATCACCAGACACACTTTCTACCTCGACTAGAGATCAAAGAGAGATATTCTGGGGACCAATGGTGGAAGAACAAAAGTGTGGTCCATTTCTAGCTTCCAGAGCCCCCTTTCCATAAACTGTGGTCAGTAGCCTTTCTTACAGTGACGTCATGGCTATGTCGCTACACTCTTTAGTGGATAGCCCGAGATACGATGGTTTTCAGCTTGCTCATCGTATTTTCCACCAACCTGCATGTCATCCCAGCGGTCTGCTTCGGTACCACTACCCGTTCCCCATCTGCCTCCAGTTGATGAGTGGGGCAATGATGTTCCAGACCCTGAATCTGAGAATAGGATCTTATGGGATATCCTCGTGGTAGACCACTTCCTTGAGATGTTTTGGTCGGTTTCACTGCCGAATGTTTGTGCGATAGAATCCCTCACCCAAGAGGAAGTCGAGTGTTTCCCTCAAACCCTCTGGGAGACTCATTTCTGTCTTTGTCAACAAGGAGTGTCTTACCCTAAGATCCAAGCACATTTCGAGGACATTAGTGAACAAAAATGTCTGGTTGATTTGGTTGCACTCCCTCTGGCCCTGCACCCTGAGTCACCAGGTTGTCATAGGGACTTACAGAAATGGTGTGTTCAGAGATTTAGGGTACTTTGCCGGATTATCAAAGAGGCTTCTCCCCACGTATAGATCCATATCTAGGCCATTATGCTACCGTCCTCTTCAGTCATATTCGGTGACAACCCTATTTTCCAAGTGGCATAGAGGATATTCTTCTAGGCAGAGTCGCGGTTAACATGGAGGACCTACCAGAGGGTGGGAATGAGCTAGAGCTTCATGGATAGGACCCCCCTGATGGAGCTTCACACTTCTTGGACACACCACAACTCATATCATACTTTTTCTCAAGGTGTATCCCCATGAAGGGAACTCTAGCACAGTAGAAGGATGCCATGTTCTGAAATTTCATACAGACATTAGAAGGGCCTGTGTTTGTTTGGTAGAGCCAGATCCCCATCGGAACAATAGCCGGATGAGAAGAAATCCATAGGAAATTTCTCTACCAGTTTAGTTCCACCATGAAAAATAGGAGTATCACGGACCTCTTTGAGTTCAAGAAGCATCTTGATGAGTGCATTGATGACATTATCCCCCGGTGGAAAGGACTCATGTATTCCCTTGACATGCTGTTGAGTCAAGAGAAATTGCTGACGATGTGTTTAGGGAATGTTAAGATAGAGCTGGTCCCCACTCTGATCTCCCAAAACTATCCAGGGGGATTAAGATACATCTCTAACAAGGACCAATGCTTATTGAAAGCCTTACTATATGCTAACAATGCACGTCTATTGCATCATGCAATCCCCGTGAGAAGGGCCTCTAGGGATGATCCCACTGTAGTGGATCAAATCGAGGCCCCAAGGTAACTAGACATGTTACCAATGGATCCACCTCCATAGGCTCACAGAGGCCCTCCACCTCAGGTATAACCACTTTCCCTGCAGTTCCCACCTCAGAATTGGTAGGTGCCCCTACACAACGCGCTACCACCGCCAATGCAAGATAACTATGTTCCACCTCCTCGACAGGCTCCTCCAGATCCCCATCTGGGTCATGCTCTAAGGGCTCCCTTTCTGGATAGGAGAAACTATAATAACTAGTTCAATGAGGCAATGGTCCCCATTTATTTCCGTATTTCCTTGGAGCATGTGATTCTACATTTGCCTAAGGGCATAAGGCCAAAAGAGGAAAACCACCCTAATCTCCCAGATTAGTGACCCTATCACCGGATCATGGAGCATACTCTCAAGATGTGCTATGTGTTTAAAAATTATCTTCAAGACTAGGTAGAAAACAAAAAAGTTTTGTTAGGCCCAGTGCCAAAAAAGGTGGTATGTATCTTCGTGAGGCCAAACATCAGTAGAGACAGCGAGGGCGGGAGGCATCAGGTTTCTAGTCACGGTTCCCAGAAGTATGATGACTGGATGGATCACAAAATAGTCTCTCATGACATGGTGTTATCCAAGAACGTTTGAATTGGACAGAAATATTAGATGTTACTACCACAACATCTACATCATCATCTTAGTCGGCATCTTCCCAGAAGAGAAAACACTGGTGACGTAAGGGAAAACAAAGTTCCCCACCAATGCCATCATCATCCCATACTCTCCAAGACTTCATGAACCAGGAGATGGTGATACCTCCCAGAATCTGTCTAGTAGTGGATGACTCTTTGAGTGACAGACCAGGATACACCTCAGTTAGCACCGTAGATCTGGTAAATCAATACAAGATTCTTGACAGTGAGGAGCACCAAGAGGATCATCCCAACGTCCCCAGCCATCATCAGCGTCGATAGAGTCGTGGATATATGTTCCATAGGAGTTCCTCAGTTAAGACTTATAGGAAGTCTATGCATGCTACAGAACTAGGAAACATGCTAAACACAGAGTTCAACATGTGCAGACTTCTAGTTTTGTGGCATTAGGCATGTCGTCGCTGCCATTCATGTTGCTGGATCCGGTAGAGCCACCCTGACTATGCCGTTACCAGCCACACCCTGCAACAGGTAGGTCTCAGTTGTCTGTCCCTCATCTGGTAATCACTCCACAGGTTTCAACTAGTGAGCCACGGGATATTTCCAGCACTAGTCAGTCATCGTTACAGCTTCCAGGACCCACCATACCTCCGGTCATAGAGCGACCTCCTGTAAGAAGAAGTTCGTGCTTGGTGCAGAAGTATGATGTTCTTAAGCATCTTTTCAGTATTACAGCAATTCTCTCCATTCTTGAGGCCATTACATTGTCATCAAATATGCATGAGGCCCTCACTGAGGCTTGAATAATCCCACTCCTGTTTGAGATGGAAGTAGCAGTCACATAATCCATTCATACTGAGGCGGTCGAGAATGCTGAATGCAAGGCCATTATCTCGTTCACTAGAGAAGATGAAGGCTACCACATATAGGGTCACACTCTCCCTCTCTACATCACTTTCTAGTTCAATGGAATGTAGGTTTGTTGTTGTATTCTTGGAATGTGCTCTGGAGTTAACCTAATCCCAACTCGGACACTGCGAAAACTGGGATTGTTGTAACGCCCCGACCCTAGTTACCCAGAGTCGGTGCATTATTACATTACATTGGCATGATCACAAAAAGATCAAATCTCGAAAGACCGATTGGTTTAGTAGCCTTGGAAACACTAGATATATTCATAAAGTTTTACATTACATCACAAAGTGAAAAACTACTACAACAACATAGTCTACATGTTCCACACTCATATCCCCACATACTATCCCTACAAGTCATTCATAACTTACTTCTTCACATCCTGGGAAAAATAAAACATAGAAAACGGGTGAGCTCAAATGCCCAGTAAGGATAACAATATAGCGGAAACTTTCAAAAATAAGCATAAACATTTAAGGCAATGTATAACTAAAACAAAAGCCTTTTAAACTTGAACTTAAACATAGTATGGCAAAAGAAAAATGAAATAATGCCATTTACTTATTCACATGGATATTCTACTAATCTAATAATCACATGAAATAGAAATAACCACTTTCATAATGATGGAATGCATAATGCCAGACTATCATAACCACATAGCCAAGGCCTCGTGCCAAGAATAAAAATAAGATTTTGTCAAGGCCTTGGGCCAAGACACTAGTTTGTCTCATGAGACCTACCGATGCATCGAGGAGCTATAGCGGGCTCCACCCGTCACATATTAAGTCCAATGCATTCCCATATGAAAAGGTTTAAACATAACATAAACATTCGTATTAAAAATAGCATACGAAATGTCAATACTTTCATCATAAACTATGAATGGTATAAAAATAGCACATCCACAATCAAACATATCAGAAAACCATCAATATAATATATAATATTTGTATCTTAATAAATCAACTACAAATAAGCATAAAATCAATCAAAGGATGTTGACATAGATGAAATCAAAACTCTTTTCAGAGAAATATCTCTTTCTATTTTTGAAATCATTTAAGAGTCATATATTTATAAAATAAAACATTTTCTTTGAAAATATTCGTATGAGATTGTAAGGGAAGCTTCGACGATTTTATAACTGCGGAAAATAGCTGCTCCCAGAGTATAAGTTTAAAAAAAACATTCTTACCTTAATTTTGTCGAAAAGGTTAAAAAGCACCTTGTTTGGAAAACGACGGAAAGATTCCTTTATAAACCTCTTATAAAAAGTCAAACAAGGGTATAAATGACTTTAACCCATATTCTTGTAAATAGTCAAAAATGATTTGAAATACATTTTTAAGAAACATGGATGTGGATGATAAAGAGATCCCAGTAGATTATTACGTATAAACAACCTCAGATAATGAAGAGATTGTGAAATAACCCTTACCTTGCACTTTTCCATGGTTGGGGTAGGTTAACCTCCTGTATAATGGTGAAATAATTGTTATTAAATTATACAAGAATCATATATATTAATATGATATCATATATGATCTTTTAACATTGATTTGTTAATAATATCTTTGAATTATCGTCGTTTCGGGTGTTAACTTACTCATTTTCTTTTATATGTTTTGTTACATAAGCCGTGTTTGTTATGGATAGGTTGTATGTTATTCATATCCAGAATGATATCAAGTCCTTAAACATCATTTTTAAATCATCAAATGATAATTATACTTGAATGGATACGATGGAGAATGAATCTCATCGCGTTCGTGGAGACGATAGTCCGTACGTACGCACGAGCAACAATATCATTATTTTGATATTAAAATAATATATAAATGGATGGTATATCATATATACAGAATCATTAACATGTTATATTTATTATTTACATGAGTTACACATCATTATTATACCCATCCAAATAATAATATATTGAATAACAATTACACCACGACATGGAGATGGTAGGCCATACGTACGCACGTATGGTGACATGTTATTCAAAGGGTGGATAGAATACTGAATATGGTTGTACCATATTTATAATAACATCACAGTGTATATAAGATACTGGATTTATTATTTTATAATGTCAATAACAAAGAAAGGATAAGTGGAAGAAGAAAGGAACTTGAAAAGGGGTGGTGAAAACCTTACCTCTTCTTCGGGTTCTTCCTTTTGATTTGATCAAAAGGGCTCATTAGGTTGTCTTTCTGATCAAATTAAGGCCTCTGGGTTGTATTGATGGATGTTGGGAGAGTATTTGGGCAGAGTTTGGCCGAACCAAAAGGCTTTGAAGGTGTGAAAAAATAAGAAGGAGGAGTTCCCTTTTATAAGAGGGGTGAGGGGAACCTTTGGAAAAGCTAGAAATATTAATTTATAATAAATTCATATTCGATTTATAATGGCTCCAAAGTTGATTATTTAAATTTTAAGGTGGGGATAGGTCGAAAAACACTTAACCAATAGAATTTAGATAGGTTTCGGTCATTATATTAACCTTATCATTAAGTATTAACTCTAAGTTAATTAGTTTCACTTTTACAATGTCTCTTTGTATTTTTATATTATATGGTTAATAAACATACCATATACATCCAAGAGACCCCCAAGTGGTCCATTAATGATGAACCTATCATTATATAATTCGATTTGCCGAAAATTATATTTTTAGGAATTTAATATCAATTAATAATATAATATTTGTTTTAAAAACTCTTTTATGTCAATTTTGACACTATTCAATAATTAATTTTGTAAAAATCATAACAGAATGATTACTTCGAAAAGAGTTAATTGAATCAATCCTAGAATGTCATATTAACCTTGAAAATTAGTGTAATTCCTAAAAAGTCTCAAATTATATTTATTTGTGTATTTATAATATACATTATTTTAATTTTTCACTATTATGGTAATTACTTCATCATCATTGTGTCATAAGTAAATTAAATTATTTAAAGTATAAAAATTCTAAATAAAATATATTTATTTATGAAATCCTTTTATCTTTCTAATTAATATTTACAATCGAATTTATCTTATGTATAAACCTATATTAAAAATATTTTAGTAAATAAACTTTGATTTTAACTCTTTTAACACTTCTTTGAATTAAATAATAATAAATGTCCTAATCTAATCCAAGTGGACCTAAATGATAATATTTTATTCCAAAGGCTGTTTTGGTCAAGATACACTTGTACAATAGAATTAGGACATGTGTTAAGATAATATTAATATCATTTTTACCCTTAATTACTCTATTTACTTTTAACCATGGTAAATAAAAGTAAAAAGTTACTATTCACCAAAAATTATTTTCATCTCAATGAACCACATTTTACTTCCTGATATTAACTTTGTCTCTTGGATTTTCAAAATTCCATTCACAGAAGCGGTAAAATTAAGTTTTATGAAAAATTCAGTTTTTTTAGCTACCACTTAGTAGTTTCACTATTCATCAAAAATTGATGTTTTTCAGAACAATGCCAAAATTTCACCCTAACCTATAATTGATATTCCAAATTAAAAAATGACATCTATTTTAAAAAATTCCAAACATATAAGTTGCATTAATTAATTTTATAATTAATTCCCGCTGTCACAATAAATAGTGTATTTTTAAGAAACAATATATATCAAAAGATTGACAATTGTTTAGGTCCAATTTCGAAGTGAAATCAATTATAATGAACACCATTGGATAAAATTGTAAAAATATATTCTAATTATACTTTAAAACAACTCAAATTCATAATTTATCACCATTAATTATTTTGATTAAAAAAGTTGTTTTTAATTAAAATTTAGTAATTTTCACTATTCATAAAAATATTAAACATATCCGAAAAGTACCAAAATTTCACCTTAGGATAAATTCAATACTCCAAATCCAAAAATAAAGTCCATTTTGAAATATAAAATATATATAATTTCAAAAAGTAGGTATTACTATTCATAACGGCTAGTTTGATTGGTTGTTGTGTGTGTTAGAACTCGAAGTTGCATACACCACACGCTACTGTATTATTCAAAGGAAAGCGTACCATGGAAGCTTGGGATGTTTCATTTTAAATTTTTTGATGTCCCCATTTAGTCAAAAAGTTTAAAATATTGTATTTAAAAAGGATTCACTATTAAAAGTTGGTAAAAGTGTAATAATGAAAATGAATTTGTTCTTACATTATGTCTAAGAAACTCATAATATGGATTCTAAAATTATAAGGATTATATAAAGTTTAAAATTTAGTTATTACTATTCATAACCTCTTTTGAACGGCTTGTTTGGTAAGTCATGGTGTGCTTGAACTCGGTGTTGCGTGTAGTGCAAGTTATTGTTTTATTTTGAAGAAATAACACACTCTGAAATCTTGAGGTGTTACATTCTCCCCTCCTTCAATAAATTGCGTCCTCTCAATTTGAAATTGTTCTTCGAAAATAAAAGGTTGAAAATAAAAAATATCATTGTGGGAAAACCCACATCGGAAATTGGATTACTAAAATTTAGTCTTAATATGAGGAAAAGAGAAATGAAAGGGTCACCACCAAATTATGATCTCGATTAGGAGAACATTGGTGGCAATTAGAGACATATAATTGGAGGAAAAACGTAAATATTTATAGGTAGTGATTGAGGTCATCAATCATAAACAAGTTTAAAATTGAGGTCCTTAAATTCATCAATCTACGATGATTTAAAATACCATCGATTTAACAAAACATAAGGTATTAAGATAACATATTTTTGACGTTTCAAAATATCTTAGTTAAAATCCCACATCGAAAAATGAATTAATGAGGCCTCTATTTAAAATAAAGAGTGGAAAGTATAATGATTACCGAAAATAACACATACTAGGGTTCCATGTAGGAAAATATGGATATGGAAGAGAAATATAACCATCAATTATCTGATGGAGAGTGGTAGAGAACATGGCTATGAAAAGGCCAAAAATCCCAAAGCCATAAATTAGTGATGATTTAAGGTACTATCTAGGACAATGTTTTTGTTCTAAGTTCCTTTTCTTAATGTTGAGGAATTTATTTATGATATTGGCTAAGATCACAAGGAGATATACTTACTTTATAATTAGAGTTTTATCCATTAATAAATTTCTACCACAAACTCATCCTTCACTCGTAAAAAAAATTCTATTTATACTATTCGTACAGGGTTCCAAAAAAACGAATATATAATTCATCTACCAGATCTTTACAAAAACTACATTATTTAATCCAGGACATCTCGTGGGCCAGTGGTAGGTGATACACCCTTGTCGCCCTTCGGTTGCGGGTTCAAGTCCCGTGGCCTTGCCGGTCGCGACGGGTTGCCGCCCGACCTCTGGGTTGTCCTTTTATGGGAATCAAAAAAATTAATCTCAAACTAGAATTTATCCAAAATACTTCTATCTAAACTCACAGTCCAATATTTATAAGGAAGGTAAACTTATTGTAGATCATTTTTACCCCGTAATAGCATATGAATACCTTCATCATGTATTCTTTTAAAACACTGAAATATCCTGAATTACCATAATACTTATTGATTACATTCATGCTCCCTTATTCCATATAGAATGCTGGATATACTTCATCAATCCAAAAATGTTTTAATCCACAATAATGATGGAATATAAAAATCATTAATCAGCTTCAAGGTAGTCAAGAATATCCAATATAATTTATCCAAATCAATCATGTATTATTCTAAAATCACTACCTCGGTATCAGAACCATATTATGGTTTATCTTTCTCTCAACCATATATTTTCCAAAAATTTAACCTACTGTTGAGTCACTTTTCTTTGTTCCACACAATCTCAAGTCCTTAATGAAATAGTACTGTAGTACAATCCTTATATACTCCATAATTATTATAACAAGTACATTGTTGATACAACACTCAAATGACATAATCAACATAAGAACTCTAATCATTCCCCTTCATTTGTGGTAGTATCATAACTTGATTATTATCCTATAGCATTATTTGCGGCATAGTCTGATGACTGGGACATAGGTTCGTGTAGTGTCCAAACTCCTTGCAAATGAAGCATTGTACATTTGAAACCATTTTCTTACCCTTGCAGTAACGTACTTTGTGCCCTTTTCCTCTACACTTATAACAAAATCTCATTCCTTTCAGACAAGTTCCAGGGTGTTTCTTCCCACAGTTATCACATATGGGAAAATTCTTATTTTCCCTCTTCCCTTTATCCATAGTTCTCTCTTCCATCCTTTTCTTATCTTGCTTCCCTTCAAAGCTATAGGACTCAGTAAAATCTTTACTTATCTTATCAACACATGATATTATTTCTTCATATGATGATAATACATGGGAGACTATTTCTCTTATAAATTCTGGCTTAAGACCATGAAAGATATGATCCTTCTTTCTCTTTGGATCATGTGCATTGATGGAGTTCTCATTCCTTCTACTGGGAGCCATTTCTAAACAATGGCATACACTAGATCAGTTTATGAATCAAAATACATAATCCCGTACTTATAAAACACTTAACATAAATTGAACTATTTATGGATATAATCCATAATCATAAAAATATTTTCTTTGAGGAAGTATATACTCATAAACCCTTCATAATGATTTGTAAATAAAATGAGAGTTATCCTAATCATATCCCTCGGGAGTGTCGTAACCAAGAGTGCAGCAAGGCCCGTTGTTGTGCACCAGTTCCCATTCGAGTCTAGTTCAAAGCGGTGTTTTTGGGTTTTACCCCTAGGTACATCTGTGCCAGAGCCGCCTCTACCTGCTCGTATCCAGACAGGGATGTATTGCTCGGAAAACTCACAAAATCTCTACAATACCAAAATTCTAGGAAGTTCTTCTATACTAATCCTCAAAGTTAATCTTAGGTCTACGTGCTCTAATCAGAGTTTATCTAAATCTAGCTTCCAAGGTTTGTACTAAACTTCCTATGATACCAACTATAACGCCCCGACCCTAGTTACCCAGAGTCGGTGCATTATTACATTACACTGGCATGATCACAAGAAAGATCAAATATCGAAAGACCGATTGGTTTAGTAGCCTTGGAAACACTAGATATATTCATAAAGTTTTACATTACATCACAAAGTGAAAAACTACTACAACAACATAGTCTACATCTTCCACACTCATATCCCCACAAACTACCCCTACAGGTCATTCATAACTTACTTCTTCACATCCTGGGAAAAATAAAACATAGAAAAGGGGTGAGCTCAAATGCCCAGTAAGGATAACAATATAGCGGAAACTTTCAAAAATAAGCATAAACATTTAAGGCAATGTATAAATAAAACAAAATCCTTTTAAACTTGAACATCAACATAGTATGACAAAAGAAAAATGAAATAATGCCATTTACTTATTCACATGGATATTCTAATAATCGAATAATCACATGCAATATCAATAACCACTTTCATAATGATGGAATGCATAATGCCAGACTATCATAACCACATAGCCAAGGCCTCGTGCCAAGACTACAAATAAGATTTTGTCAAGGCCTTGTGCCAAGACACTAGTTTGTCTCATGAGACCTACCGATGCATCGAGGAGCTATAGCAGGCTCCACCTGTCACATATTAAGTCCAATGCATTCCCATATGAAAAGGTTTAAACATAACATAAACATTCATATTAAAACTAGCATACGGAATGTCAATACATTCACCATAAACTATGAATGGTATAAAAATAGCACATCCACAGTCAAACATATCACAAAAACTTCAATACAATATAGAAGTTTTATATCTTAATAAATTAACTACAAATAAGCATAAAATCCATCAAAGGATGTTGACATAGATGAAATCAAAACTCTTTTCAGAGAAATATCTCTTTCAATTTTTGAAATCATTTAAGAGTCATATATTTATAAAATAAAACATTTTCTTTGAAAATATTCTTATAAGCTTTTAAGGGAAGCTTCGATGATTTTATAACGGTGGAAAATAGCCGCACCCGCAGTATATGTTTAAAAAAACATTCTTACCTTAATTTTGTCGAAAAGGTTAAAAAGAACCTTGTTTGGAAAACGACAGAAAGATTCCTTTATAAACCTCTTATAAAAAGTCAAACAAGGGTATAAATGACTTTAACCCATATTCTTGTAAATAGTCAAAAATGTTTTGAAATACATTTTTAAGAAACATGGATGTGGATGATAAAGAGATCCCAATAGATTATTATGTATAAACAACCTCGGTTAATGAAGAGATTGTGACATAACCCTTACCTTGTACTTTTCCTTGGTTGGGGTAGGTTAACCTCCTGTATAATGGTGAAATAATTGTTATTAAATTATACAAGAATCATATATATTAATATTATATCATATATGATCTTTTAACATTGATTTGTTAATAATATCTTTGAATTATCGTCGTTTCGGGTGTTAACTTACTCGTTTTATTTTATATGTTTTGTTACATAAGCCGTGTTTGTTATGGATAGGTTGTATCTTATTCATATCCAGAATGATATCAAGTCCTTAAACATCATTTTTAAATCATCAAATGATAATTATACTTGAATGGATACGATGGAGAATGAATCTCATCACGTTCGTGGAGACGGTAGTCCGTACGTACGCACGAGCGACAATGTCATTCTTTTGATATTAAAATAATATATAAATGGTTGTTATATCATATATACAGAATCATTAAAATGTTATATTTATTATTTACATGAGTTACACATCATTATTATACCCGTCCAAATAATAATATATTGCATAACAATTACACCACGACGTGGAGATGGTAAGCCGTACGTACGCACGTATGGTGACATGTTATTCAAAGGGTGGATAGAATACTGAATATGGTTGTACCATATTTATAATAACATCACAGTATATATAAGATACTGGAGTTATTATTTTAGAATGGTAATAACAAATAAAGGAGAAGTGGAAGAAGAAAGGAACTTGAAAAGGGGTGGTGAAAACATTACCTCTTCTTCGGGTTCTTCCTTTTGATTTGATCAAAAGGGCTCCATAGGTTGGCTTTATGATCAAACTAAGTCCTCTAGGTTTTAGTGAGGTAAGTTGGGAGAGTATTTTGGCAGATTTTGGCCGAACCAAAAGGCTTTGAAGGTGTGAATAAATGAGAAGGAGGAGTGCCCTTTTATAAGAGGGGTGAGGGGCACCTTTGGAAAAGTTAGAAATATTAATTTATAATAAATTCATATTCGGATTATAATGGCTCCAAAGTTTATTATTTAAATGTTAAGGTTGGGATAGGTCGGAAGCCACTCAACCAATAGAATTTAGACAGGTTTGGGTCATTATATTAACCATATCTTTAAGTATTAACTCTAAGTTAATTAGTTTCACTTTTACAATGTCTCTTTGTATTTTTATATTATATGGTTAATAAACTTACCATATACATCCAAGCGACCCCCAAGTGGTCCATTAATGATGAACCTATCATGATATAACTCTCTTGGCTGAACCTTAGATTTTTAGGAATTTAATATCAATTAATAATATAATATTTGTTTTAAAAACTCTTTTATGTCAATTTTGACACTGTTCAATTATTTATTTTTGTAAAAATCATAACAGAATTATTACTTCGAAAAATGTTAATTGAATCAATCCTAGAATGTCATATTAACCTATAAAATTAGTTTAATTCCTCAAAAGTCTCAAATTATATTTATTTGTGTATTTATAATATAAATTATTTTAATTTTTCACTATTATGGTAATTACTTCATCATCATTGTGTCATAAGTAAATTAAATTATTTAAAGTCTAAAAATTATAAATAAAATATCTTTATGTAGGAAATCTTTTTAGATTTCTAATTAATATTTAAAATAGAATTTATCTTATGTATAACCCTATATTAAAAATGTTTTAGTAAATAAACTTTGATTTTAACTCTTTTAACTCTTCTTTGAATTAAATAATAATAAATGTCATAATCTAATCCAAGTGGACCTAAATGATAATATTTTATTCCTAAGGCTGTTTTGGTCGAGATACACTTGTCTAATAGAATTAGGACATGTGTAAGGGTAATATTAATATCATTTTTACCCTTAATTACCCTATTTACTTTTAACCGTGGTAAATAAAAGTAAAAAGTTACTATTCACCAAAAAGTATTTTCATCTCATTGAACCAAATTTTACTTCTTGATATTAACCGTGTCTCTCAGATTTTCGAAATTCCATTCACAGAAGCGGTAAAATTAAGTTTTATGAAAAATTCAGTTTTTTTAACTACCACTTAGTAGTTTCACTATTCATCAAAAATTGAAGTTTTTCAGAACAATGCCAAAATTTCACCCTAAGCTATAATTGATATTCCAAATTCAAAAATGATATCTATTTTACAAAATTCCAAACATATAAGTTTCATTAATTAATTTTATAATTAATTCCCGCTGTCACAACAAATATCGTGTTTTTAAGAAACAATATATATCAAAAGATTGACAATTGTTTAGGTCCAATTTCGAAGTGAAATTAATTATAATGAACACCATTGGATAAAATGGTAAAAATATATTTTAATTATAATTTAAAACCACTCAAATTCATAATTTATCACCATTAATTATTTTTATTAAAAAAGTTGTTTTTAATTAAAATTTAGTAATTTTCACTATTCATCAAAATATTAAAGTTATCCGAAAAGTACCAAAATTTCACCTTAGGATAAATTCAATACTCCGAATCCAAAAATTAAGTCCATTTTAAAATATAAAATATATATAATTTCAAAAAGTAGGTATTACTATTCATAACGGCTAGTTTGATTGGTTGTGGTGTGTGTTAGAACTCGAAGTTGCATACAACACACGCTACTGTATTATTCAAAGGAAAGCGTACCGTGGAAGCTTGGGATGTTTCATTTTAAATTTTTTGATGTCCCATTTAGTCAAAAAGTTTAAAATATTGTATTTAAAAAGGGTTCACTATTAAAAGTTGGTAAAAGTGCAATACTGAAAATGAATTTGTTCTTACATTATGTCTAAGAAACTCATAATATGGATTCTAAAATTATAAGGATTATATAAAGTTTAAAATTTAGTTAATACTATTCTTAACCTCTTTTGAACAGCTTGTTTGGTAAGTCATGGTGTTCTTGAACTCGGTGTTGCGTGTAGTGCAAGTTATAGAATTATTTTAAAGAAATAACACACTATGAAATCTTGGGGTGTTACAATTATCTTAAGATGATATACGTCTTTCTGACCTAAGAATCCAAGGATATGATAGAACAGAACAGACACCAGTCGGAATGATCAACTTGAATACCCAGTTTGGTGTCCTAGTTTCCAGCACCTATTTTATGGTAGTATCCTAGGACACCTCCTAAAATGAGTTTATTGGAAGTCCATGGCTCCCCCTGCAAGTTATTGTTTCCTCATCATATCACTAGTGCCTCAAGTAATCCTTTAATGTTTGAGTGGTCATGCTTCAAGGTGATGAGTATCTCTTTACATCTAGTGATTTCTGCTCTCTGGATGTCGACTACAACAAGAGAAAAGAAAATAATATTCATGTTAATGAGGATGAACATGCCACGATTGCAACCAACCTATGGACAGATCTAGATGACACCTACATCTTTCCAATCCACTGATTGGAGGCTACGACCCTAGACATGGGACAAGGTTTTTTTACTTCTAGAACTAGGGGAAACATATTCCCAGTCCTAATAGATTCTAGCTTAACACCTCGTACTCCTATACAAATCAGGCTCAGGTGATCCCGGAGCCTCCTACTCCAATAAGGTATCGGGGTGTCTGTCCCCTGGCAATGATAATACGTCATAATTTCTTGTTCCGTCAAGCTGGGATTAACCGGCATAAGCCATAACACAAATATTTCTTCGATATCATCAATATTGGCCCCTTGGGCCAAAGACCATATGGGATTAGATCAACAACCTTCATCACGATGGTCTCAGCAGCACAAGAGTTCCCGACGCAATGTCCATTGCCGCTCAGGCTGGTACCGGCCTCCTGTCGGGATCTGCCAACTCAGAAGAAATTCCTCTCACTGAGGATCTCTCCTCTATAAGTGGATAAGAGGATTTAGAGGATGATCCTACCACCTTTGAAGATTGTATCTCTACTATAGTTGACGAGTTGGTACAGGTGAACCTCAGTAGCGAGGCAGACCTGAAACCCACATCAATCAGTGTCTCTATGCCCCTCGAGGAGCAAAAGAAGTACATAGACTTCCTAAAACAACACCACGATGTATTCACCTAGAGTTATGATGAGATTCTAGGACTAGATCCTTAGGTATCCATCCACCTCCTCAGTCTACCGAAAAATCCTCGCAGGTTCAAGCAGCCTCCCAGAAAGATGCACCCCTTCCATAGTGTCATGGTCGAGGCTGATGGTGACAAGCTCATCAGTGTCAACTTTGTTATGGAGGAGCAGTACCCCAAATTGTTGGACAATATTGTGCCATTCAAGAAAAATAATGGACATATCAGGGTATGCATCGACTTCCGGGATCTCAACAATCTCTGTCCAAAGGATTATTTTCACCTTCCTGTGACAGAATTATTGATTGATGGTATCACTAGATTCCAAGCCCTCTCCTTCAAGGATGGGTACTCTGGATATAACTTGATCCAAATGTCCCCTGAGGATGAGGAGTTCAAAACCATTATGTAACCACAAGTTACTTTTTGTTACCAAACCATTCCCTTCGATTTAAAGAATTCAGGTGAAACCTAATAGTAGGATATGCATCACATATTTATGTCGATCCTCAGAATGTAGGTGGAATTCTATGTGGATGATCTGGTGGTAAAATATCCCCAACTTCAGAACCATTCCAAATACCATGAAAAAGTGTTCGGCTTCCTCCGTTCATGTCTCCTGGAGATGAACCAATTGATGTGTGCCTTCGAGGACACCTCTGGAAAGTTTCTTGGTTTCATTGTCTGATATAGGGGCATTGCGATCGACCCAGAGAATATCAAGGCCATTATCCAGATGTATCCTCCGAGCAACAATTGGGAGCTTCGAGGCTTCCAAGGCCACATATCCTACATACTCTGATTCATCACGAATTTGGTCAGCAAGTGTAATCCCTTTTCTCATCTCATGAAGAAAGCCAAACACTATGAGTGGGATGAAATGTGTCAGACTACTTTTGAGGAGATCAAGAAGAATCTGCACCAGCCTCCAGCCATAATGCCACCTGTCTCCAGAATGCCACGGGTCCTTTATGTGACCACCCTGGAATGATTTCTTGGAACCCTCCTCGCCTGGAAGAATAATGAGGGGACATGGAATAGCCTTTACTACCTCAGCCGTATGCTCCTCGATACGGAGACTAGATACTCCCCCATCGAAAAGAGTAGCCTTGCACAGGTATTCGCAGAACATAAATTGTGACATTACATGAACCACCACGAGGTACAGTAGGTATCTCGAATAGACCCATTGAAGAACATCCTGAACCGCTCCATGTTGACCGGCTGACTACCTCGGTGGGTGGTAATCCTCCAGTAGTTCAAAATCAAGTTTTTCCTTCAGAAGGATATTAAGGGAAAAGTGTTGGCAGACATCCTTGCTGCCCATCCAGCTTCTGCGGACCAGACCCTTGATCTCGATTTACCCGATGATATGATACTTTCGGTAGAACAAACCACATCTTGGTGGAAGATGAACTTCAATGGTTCTTCCCTGAACCCCACCGACCGAAGGCTCAGTGATCCCAGACTCAACAGAGTAGGTCTGAGTATCGTCTTCATTACTCCAGCACATGCCACTCTGCCTTATTCATTTAAGTTGTTAGATGGATTCACCAACAATGAGGTAGAGTATGAGGATCTCTTCACTGGTCTTGAGATGGCCCTCAAGATTGATGTGCCCCATTTGCATGCGAAAGTGGATTCTGAACTAGTCACCGAACAAGTCAACGGTGACTATGTTGTCAAAAATCCAGATCTCGTACCATTGTTAGAACACACACTCTAACTGATGGCCTAGTTCTCATCTCATCCGGAAGTTACTCATGTTCCTTGATTTTAGAATGGTCGAGATGACACCCTCTCCAGGCTAGCTGCATCACTCATAGAGGCCGAATAGGACTATCTAGTTGTCTATGTGGCACACCGAAGAGTCATCGCTCCTATCACCCCAAATGACAATTACAACCTGCAGGCGAGTCACCAAACCACCGAAGCCTCCACGTTAGGACCCCCAGGTCCCCTAGATGTAGTGATTGAAGAGACACCTGATTGGAGAGAACTTTTTGTTATGTATCTTCAGAATGGTAATCTCCAAGAATATCGGGTCGGGCGCGAGTGAATCCTACGCTGCGCCTTACAGTTCACCCTCCAGGATGGCCCAATCCATGAGAAAATCCTCTACAAGTGCATGTTTAATGGTGTTCTCCTCCGTTTCATTCAAGGATTCAGGATTTCTAAAGTCATTTAAGTGGTTCACACTAGTTCCTACGGGGCTCATCAGATCCGGACGAAACTATTTAACCAGATCCAGAGACTAGGGTACTTTTAGCCCTCCAAGATCCATGATTACATCGAGTCCTCCAAGAGATTCCATCTGTGCCAAATTCATGATAACTTAATTAATCGGAAACCAAAGCCTCTCCAATCAACCATGCACTCTTGACCATTTGTAGTGTGGGGACTCGATGTCGTGGGACCATATCCATCAGCGAAAACTCGCTAATGCAGATTCATCTAGACTGTAACAGATTTCTTCTCCAAGTGGCCAGAGGGAGTTCTTCTCAAGGAGGTCAAATCTCGTTACATCATTGAAAATGTAAGCTCCAACACCATCAACTGATTTTGAGTCCCTCACATAGTCCTCATATATAACATCACAAACTTCTGATCAACTGAGTTGATGAAATTGTATGCTAAGTCCAAAATCTGTTCTAACCATACCTCCTGCTATCATGCACAAGAGAATGGATAGATCAAGGATTTCAAAAAAATCCTCCATATCATTCTGTAGAAAATGGTAGGTCATAAAAAGAAAAGTTGGCCGAACAAGATCCCCAACGCCCATTGAGCATACCAGAAGACGACTCGTAATTCCACCCAGGTGACCCCATATTCACTGGTATATGGGATATAGGTTGTCCTGCCCATCAAGATTCAATTTACCTCATTGCGCACAACCGTCTATGATCAGAAAGCGCTAGATAAAGTAGCTGAAATCCATCTAGAAGAGTTGGAAGCACTTGACCAGAGCAGGATTTATGCCTTGCACCATCTAGAAAGGCATCAGAACAAAATAACTGGGGCTTTCAACATGAAATTTCTCCTCTAATCCTTCTTTTAAGGAGACATGGACTTGGATCTATGGGTACCAATGATACCTGGCATGAAACCCACCACGATGGAATCCAAATGGGAAGGACCGTACACAATTCACAAGGTTTACTCCAATGGCGCGTACTCGCTGGTTACAATGAATGGTGAGCGTACAACTTGTCCCCCCAATGCCATGTTCGTCAAGAAATACTTTTCCTCACTCACCACGGTCCTACAAAACATTTAACTGTATGTTACTTCATGACATTAATATTTTTGGTCTTTCACAACTTTAAAATGTATGGTAATGAATGACTTTAAACTGTACGGTCCTGCATGACATTAAACTGTACAGTCCTACATGACATTAAACTGTACAGTCCTGGAAGACTTTAAACTATACGGTCCTACACGAACATAAACTATACGGTCCAACATGACCCTAAACTACATGATGGTCTTGCGTGGCCTTAAAATATACAGCCGTACATGACCTTGAACTTTGCGTCATCTTGAAAGACGTTAGAATGCATCTGCAGAACTACATATGGATTGATTCCCATCCTAATAAGATACATAGGAACACTCAGATGCCTCATCTTGAGTCCAGCCCTAACTTCCTCAATGACTATCCCTTACTGGGCATAGTTATTTTGGAGGATCTCACGTGATATCCTGTGGGCTTAATTGGACCCTACCAAGTAAGGGTTACGATGATACCACCATGTGCACTCCTTCGTTCTTCTAATTCTCATATGTCCTTGCCGCATGACGCTATACTGCATCTCCCTTTCAGAACTATATTTGGTTTGATTCCCATCCTCATGGGATATGTAGGACAACCAAGACATTTCATCCGAAGGCCCATCCCCAAACTTCGGGACCTCCCATTGGGACAAAACTCATGGTGTGGTGCGGGCTTTTCTCCTCATTCATGTCAAGTTCATCATGACCACACCATGTACCCCACTCCCCTGAAGATATCAATCTCTTCTGTCATCTAACTTTATTTGAAATTGCACGGATGTATTTATGCTCCACATACCACATAATTTGGGTTCCCATTATTTTTCACATACTAAGGTGCCCCCTAAACGATAATGATACGGAGCCTAAGGGCTCTCCTATCATTTTGGGCCAACACTCACAAGGGTTTTAGAAAAAATATATATACAAGTCCCACATTGTGAATATGGTCTAAAATTGATGCTAATTTGTTTTTCCCATTTCACGTCACATGATATAGATGCTGTGTTTCGAATTCGGTCAACAACTATCCATTTTCGTTGTCACCACCCCCATATGTCCCAATCATAGAGTGTAGTGGTTCATTCTGCCCCGCCATCTCTCCAAATATCGGTCTTCTTCGAGTGGTAGTGTAATTACAGCTGTTGGACCCTTATATGATGGGGATATCCTAGTCATACTCCTTGTTTCCCACACGAAGAATTTCTCACTTGGTCTTAGGAGCTCTGAAGGAAATGCCCCCATGAGGGATCATATGGATACACCTGGCTGGGATGCTCAGCCATAGGTCCTTCGACCCCTTCAGGCCTCTGGACCATGTTCTCATTAGGATTGTGTGGTGTGGTATGGACCCACGTCCTCTTTCATGTTGGGATGTTTTGTCATGCCACACATATCCCCTTGAGACATACCTCCCTTCATATATTGTCTATCCCACGGGCACAAGACCTACCATTCTTCACAAGTCCCATCATTTTGGATTCCATCACCTTCTTTATACAAAAGGGCTCTCAAATGGCATAGATGCTCAGCCCAAGGGATCTTCTACCATTACGGGCTAATGCCCTTAAGGATTGTGGGCATCAAATTGATACAAGTCTCGTGTGGAAAATACGGTCAACCATCGATGATCCATTGTCTCCCCCCTTTGGTACACACAAGGGTGGATAATGTGTTGCGAACCTGGTCAACAATTGACCTCTATCATCACTGAATCTTTGTGTTCTTCCATAGGAATGATGCTTCTCCCTATCTAACCCACACATATAACATTAAACTAGGCATATAAGGTCTGAGCTCTATGACCCTAAACTAAGATCACTTCGTCCTGACTAAAAGATGATAAACTATAAGCTGGCCTTGACATTCTATCTCTGACCCAGCTTCAGGCCTGCCGGCCATTTCGGGCCAAAAGAAAATGTTCTCACTTATAGTTGTACGGTTTGGTGTGGGATTATGTTCTCATTCACATCAGGTTACTCACTGTACCACCCACATTCGTGATGAGATACCTTTCCCCTAACTTCTTCTTAATAGCAATATGTTAGACTACAAGCTGTCCATGACATTCTCTTCATGGCCTAGCCTCAGGACACTTAGCCTTTTCAGGCCCCTGGCCCATGATCTCACATAGAGTTGTACGGTGTGGTGCAGGATTATGTCCTCATTCCCACCGGGTTACTCGTCGTGTAGTACACACTCCTCGTTTGGGTATCTTTCCCTTATTTGTTTCATCCTTTTCCCCAAAACTACGTATGGATTTGTTGTTGTGCACAAAGTATACATAGGACCGCCTGAATGTCTGGTCTTTAGGTCCATCCCCATCTCTTAGAAACATCCCTATCATTTTGTCCCCTTGGCCCATGTTATTCTAGAAGAGGGGAATACTGTGTGTTATGGGCTTATATCCCCGTTCATGTTGGGTTTACAAAAACCACACCACATAACTCTCTCTCTCCAGAGTAGCCTTCACTCCCTTTCCCCACTCTCATCTCTTTGAGTTAGATTCCCTTAAGTCTGGACCCTTTTCCCTCTTAAGTGATTCACCAATTGAACCATGAGTATACTGTTCTAGAACTTGGAGTGTCTGATTCTACGTGGACATGCTTTCAGCCCTTTTTTAGGATTCATGTTCCTCTTCATTGTTCTTCCATTATCTTTTACGCCCAAATGGACCCCCAAATGGAATGGATGCTAGGCCTAAGGGACCTCCTACCATTACGGGCCAACGTCCTTGAGGGTTCCATTCAAAAAATCGATACAAGTCCTGCATTGCGAATACGGTCAGTGGTCGACACTCAATGGTAGTTACCATTTCAGGACACATAGTATGGATGTTGTGTTTCAAACAAGGTCAACAATTATGATCCATCTTCACGGTACCCCCTTCATGACTTGAATTTTTGTTACATGATTCATGTTATTTTCCTCCCCACAGTGTCCAAATGGAATTTCGACACTCCTAGCATTATCCCTAAGTGTGCATTTTCATGTTAGAAAAACATAAGCTATAATAAAGGCATCATTTGGGGCTCCGCACCAACTTACCTTTGGTGTGCATTCCGGGTATTGTCAAAACCTCTTCCACCCTTGTTTCCCACACCGAGTTTGACTCACATGGGCATAGGTATTGGGTTGAGGTCTGTACATACTTGTAAGTATTCCGCTTCTCCTTGGTCTGAGATCTGAGACCTTAAATAAGGATCCCTTTTAGAACTATGTACCGCTTGATTTTTATTCCCATGGGATACATAGGAACACCTAGACATCTCTTCATTGGGTCCATCTTGAGTTATACTAATTTACCTCTTATGTTATTCCATTTGGGTTCTAACTCTTATAGGACCACATGGCGTGGAACATGTGGGCGTATGCTCTCATTGACATTGGGTTTGGTATAGTAGCACCATGTACACTCATTTCTAGGAGTTACCCCCTACTTCCACTACCACATGACATTAAACTCTATGTTGTCCTAGACGATGTTAAATAGATCATTCAAGAACTACATGTGGTTTGATTCCCATTCCCATGGGATACGTAGGAACACTTGGGCATCTTGTATTCGGGTCCATCTCAACTAGGGGATAGCCTTTCATATCCCATAGCCTCTAACCATTTCTAGCCCCTCGCAATGAGGTTTCATAATCTGAATCGTGCATGGTATGATGTAGACCTCGTCCTCATTCACATCAGGTATGCTTTATCAATCCGTTCACTTTCCCTCCAGAAACTCATTGCTCCTATATATGTCTAAGCCATATGACATTAAACTATGATGCGTTGTCCCAAATGACATTAAAATGTTATGTTTGTACTACACGACTTTAAAATGCATGGTTGGTCCCCTCACATGACACTAAACTGTGGAAATATCATCTTGGACACATGATTAAAAATGGAAATGCACCGTGATATCCTCACTCGAGGGGGCATCGTGTTTGGTATCTATCACACACCGTAACATTTTTCAACACCTGCATAGGGCTAGATTCTTGGGATGATGCCGGGAATTTCTATCCTAGGTCCATAAATTCACTAAAAAAACAATTCTCATTCATCCAAAAGGACAAAAAAAATCTATCAAATAATGATTCTTTTGGTGGAGGGGTCGGACCCGCAAAAACATATTATCTTTGGCACTGGTATCTTACTATGCCACCCCCAGAACTATGTACAGATTGATTTCCATTCCCATGGGATATGTTGGAACAGCTAGACATTTTGTATTTGGGTCCATCCCCAGGAATATAAAATCATGCCCTCTCTTTTGACTCCCCCAGCCCGAGCTCTCTGGGAAACATGTGGTGTTGCGAGTACCTCATGGGTTCTCATTCACATCGTGTTTCGAAAAAGCATCACCGTGTGCCTCCCATGTCGTTTCCCTACTAGCTCCGAGTTCTATGACCTTAAAATAAGATATCCCTATGGGAACTATGCGTTACTATTGGATACTTCATCATGATATGCCCATTTCATTAAATCAAGACCCATTTATGGCTAATCCTACGACCATTATGTTAGAAGCGTTCGATCTCAATAGCCCTGTCCTTAGAGGGGGACTCGACTCCCTCTATATGATACATCTTACTGTCGTACTCAGTTGCATTGTGTTAGTGTCCGAAGTGTGGAATTTTTACAGGGACATTCCCTCATTCCATGTCCATGCTTCATGAGCCCATTATTTGGATCCTCACCCCATTCCACGTTTGATGGGACCACCATTACGACCTGGTCTCATGCCACATTGGCTTACCTATCAACTTGGGCAAATGTCCCTGAGGACCAAGGATGATATTTTTGATGTAACACCTCGAGATTTTATAAGATATATATTCTTTTTCATTTCTTATGTTGTTCACTACACCAAGATTATCTTGCGCTATACGCAACACCATATTTTCTTGTAGTATACGCAACACTATTCTTGGACCGTGTTACACACAATTTCATGTTTGTTTGATAGTTGTTATTCTACGCAACATTGAGCGTGTGAATATATATATATATATATATTCAATGTATAAATGAAATATGGTTGTATTTTGTTATATGAAACAACAAAGGATTCCTACACTACACTCAACCCTGACTTGGCTTGCATTACACACAATCACGACCTTCCTCGATAGCGTGTGTTGTACGCAATACCGGGTTTCACTAAACGATGATATATTGTTATAATATTAATATGAACTAGAAGTTATGAATATTAGTATATAAATTTTGAATTTTATAACATTATAATTCATCTTACACAATTTATAGAACATGGGATGAGAACAAAATAAATTTTTTGGGTAAAATATGTATTTTTTCAAAAATTGCAGTTTTGCTGCCTTTTGATGGCGCACCCACATTAAATTTAATTTTTGACATGTTTATAAGTTCAATTTGAAAAAAGAAAATTATTCTTTTGATTCAAGATATAAAAATTTACTTTGGATAAATTTTTCATATTATTCTGATAACATTTATATTTTAATGAATAGTAAAAACGCGTTATGTTTTAATTAAAAACAACTTTTTCCATCTTAAAAATTTATATGGTTAAATTATAATATTGAATGATTTTAAAGTATAAATAGAATATATTTTTACCATTCAATATAATGTATGTCATTATCATTTATTTTACATTGAATTCGTAGGTTACATCAATTCAATCTTTTGCAATGTTTTCAACAAAAACCCGTTTTCTTTCGACAACGAGATTAATTTTAATTTAATTTCTGCAACTTCTGTGTATTGAATTTGAGAAAAATGATTCCATATTTGCAATTAGTGGTTACAAATTATATTAATAGCCTATTTATTTTTGGGCATTATGAATAGTAACTACGGTAAATTTTATTTACCATAGTAAAAGGTAAATCGGGTAATTATGGGTAAATATAATATTATACAATTACCCTAACACTTGTATTAATACAATTAAATTATTATATTTCGTCCTAAGTCATATTTGTGTCGAAATGGAATCCATTAGAACCTACTTGGAGGTGATTAAGACCTTTAGTTTATTTTATTTGAAGGAAAGTGAAATATGTCTCACTCAAACTTTATTAATTTATGTGTTTTTAATATAAGTTAAATTTGGTTATAAATACTCATTTGAATTATAAAATTGTTTTTATTTATCATGGTAATTTATTTGTAATTTTTAAGTGTTATTTAATTACCTTATTTTCTTAATCATTAATGATGCAGAAATTATTTATTTAGTTAAAAAATAAATAATATTGTTTTTATTGAAATAGTAATACATATTAAAGGGCTCACAAACCTGACCAAAACTTATTGGCAGTGTATATATACACCATAATCATCCAATTACCTAATATATGACCGTTTGGAGTCTTATAAAAGCGATTATGACAGTTATGTTATTTTATTTTATATGATACCAAAGTTGTCACCTGCATAATTTAAAAAATATAACATTTTAAAATTTGGATGTTTTAGAAGATAAATCCAACTAAATGTATTCTTATGAAATATATAAGATCTATATTCATCCTAGTAATTTATTTTTAATTTTTATTCAAAAAATAAGTATATTTAATAATTATACAAAAATGTCGTAGTATATATTTTATTAAGAAAAATATCAAATAAATGGTTTTAAAAATAGGAAAATAAATATAATATAAACTATTTAATGTGCTGCACTAATTTTAGAGATTAATATGACATGTTTTGAACCTATTAAATATTTTAGTTTGAATATATCCTCTGTGTGGAGTTTATTTAAATTCAAATAAATGAATAGTGTCAAAATTGACACTATTGTTATTTTATAAAAATAACATATTATTAAATTGTTTAAAAATCAAAAAAAAATATTTAAAAATTGTAAATTGAAATTTATATAGTCTAAGATTTCATATTTTATCTTATTATTGATAATTCATATCACATAATCAATTATTTATAATAATTTAAAATTTAGAATCATATTACCACAAATAACATTTAATATATTAAACAAGGATAAATCAAGTTGATAATGTATAAAATAAATTCCCTACATGTCTAAATTTTATTGGTTGATTAGATTACAACCCTATATCATCTAATATTCTAATTAGAGTCATTTTTGGTGGTTTTTAAGTGGGTTTAGATTTATTATAAATTAATATTTTTAATATTTCCAAAGGTGCCCCTCTCCTCCCTTATAAAATGGCACCTCCTCCCTCTCCTCATTACACAACCTTGAGCCTTGTAGCTCGGCAAAACCTAGACCATTTCAATTATCAAATTCCTTATAAACATACTAGAGGTCATGGTCTTCTTCAAAGACCAAATTTAGTACCCTAAGAGGAGGTTTCAAAAAGTTGTGTCAAAGAAAAGGTAATATCCGTTACCGATTCTTTCAATTTTATTTCTTCTTCTACTTCCTCTTATTTAGTTGTTTCATTATAAAGTAATAACATAAGTATTAATTATATACTAATATGTTATTATAAATATGAAACAACCCTATTTCACCTTCTATCCATCCTACGGAAAACGAAATCATCGCGCGTGCGTATGTACGAAATACCGTCTCCACGACGTGGTGTAATATGTTTTTCCACCACCACCTTACCTGGATGGGTATAATGGTGAAAATAATAACTATATATGGTTATTATAACAACATACTAATTCTATGATATTATATCATCCACTCCAATTCCATTCAATAAATATGGGAACGATATCACCGCGCGTGCGAACGTACGGAATACTGTCTCCACGCCGAGGTGTAATCTATTTACGACCACCACCTTACATTGATGGTTATAATGGTGTAAATAAATATCTATATATATGATTATTTTAAAGTGATATTGATTCTGAAATATTATAAATACTCTTCCACGATCATGAGAATGATATCATCGCTCGTGCGTACGTACGGACTATCGTCTCCACGACGCGATGAGATTCATTCTCCATGTTAACAATTCATTAATGATTATAAAGTGTATATAATAAGTAATAATGAAATATATGACATAATAATGATACTGTATTTTTATATATATATATTTATGTCATCTACTTGATTCCATTCAATTCAATAAGGAAACGAAAACAACGTTCATGTGTACGTACGGCCTACCGTCTCCATGAACGGTGTATTTCATTCCATTTATCGATATATCATATATATATATATATATGTATATGATGAATATATATTACATATAAATCATGTTTTACACTCTATAATTAAGTAAATCAGGATATAAGTAATAATATCAAGAACAACAATTCCAAACATGTATGATAAATAAAACGATTTTACCCAATACACTGCTTTAACATGGAACTTACAAAAGAACGGCTAATATAACGTCATATGTGAACCATATATGATATCATAACAATGAATATGATTTTTTACTAATTCAATGAAATTTTTTAAATCATTATACAAGAGTTTCGGATACGTACGAAGCATATCGGACCTAAGGTAAGGGATAACTTTTCCAATCTCATTTTTACCCGAGATTGTTTATTCTTAAGTATTTATTGGGGTTATATTTATCATCCATGTCCCTATTTTCAAAAAATGATTTCATGTATGTTTAAATTCCTTTTTACCCATTTTTTACTTTTACTACATGGTATGTATGGAATTTTTTTTTTACCATACAAGGTATTTTTTGACATTTCCAGCAAAAGTATGAGAAAAATGTTTTTTAAACTTATATGACAAGAAAGTATTTTTACGGTTTTATAAAGCCTTATTTTCATGAAGATTCCTCAAATATGTTTCACGACTATTTTCATCAAAATCCTATTCTTTTAAAATTCCATGGCATTTTGTAAAACGAAAATGATTTTGACGAAGAAAGGATATTTTCCTCAATAGTTCATTTCAAGTGTTTTATCTAAACCATTTTCCATCAAAGATGACAATATTTCATATGTGTATGTTTCATGTATAACGTCTCTATGATTTACATGGTTTCAATTTTCTTATTATGAAATGATATCCATTTGTTTTATATAGATTATGTTATGATGGGATGATGTTTATGAAACCCATTTTATTCTTTGGGTTATGATGAATGAATTATGTTTATTTTGTGGCACAAGTATGAATGATTTCATTATGAGATGGGTGGGACCTATATCTCCCTCCAATGCATTGGGTAAAGATTTATATCTCATGAGATAGACATGGCTGGAACATTAAGTTAATCCGGTTTAGTGTTACAGGACTGGAATGAGGAGTGAACTCGATTCAGAAAGGGACTTTGTCCTCTATGATGGTCTTGACAGCAATTCCTTGGCTACCATGGATATCATATCATGTGATTAATGGTTTTACACAATTACATGTTTTATTTCCAAGCTATTTTATCATGACTGATGTTCTATTATGATCTATGCCTTACATGCTGCCATGTTTTATGTCATTGCTCAAGATTTCGATGTTTAAACATTATGTTCATGTTTTTATGTTCAAATGTATATGGTTTGTTTTATTTTCTCCATGATTACCCTTACTGAGCATTTGATATCACCTTTTATTTTTTTTCTTTTCCCCAGGATATAAAGAAATGTTTTAGGTAAGAAAACAAAAGGGGAAGATCTTTATGGGAGATGTTGAAGATCTTTCACCACGATTAGAAGATTATGTTCCGAGTTTCCAAAGACACTAAACTATTACGGTCCATGACTGTTGGTTCTTATTATGTATTGAGTATTCCGAAAATGTAATGTAATGTCCATATACGTCAGGCTTTGGGTCTCTACAGTTGGTATCATAGGAAAGGTTTAGTTATCCTTTGGAAACTAGGATGCGAAAACATTAGTGAGATCCCTATAAATATTTCTAAGGTATGTCAAGGAAAGTCCTTAAGGTTACGTATAAGTATAGATTATAGTCCTAGAATTAAGGTAATGATATTAGAATTAAACCTAAGATGTTAGATGTCGAAGGTACTCCCCCTTTATTATGTTATTTTCCTTGTATGATTTTTGCCTCTCACATAATTCTTTTTGTGTTTTAGTTAATGGAGGGAACCAAAAAAAATTCGGTTAACATTGAATCCAATGGAAAAATTGGTGACTATGAGCAACGAAATTTCGTAATGCCTAGAGAGAAAGATATTGTGATTATGATGAATTAGTCATCGCGATATATGATTAACAAGGTGAAATTTAGTGGTATTCCTAATTCATTAAATAAGAGGAAGATAGACTTTTATGCATGTTTGCATGTTGATGAGTATAAAGAAAAGAATATTGAGATTCATAAAGAAGGGAAGAATAACCTTGAGGAATACCTCAAATGGAGGGAAAGATGTTATCTGTGTGGAGAAAAGGGTCATAGAGTGACAGAATGTTATGGAGTTTAATGTCTTATTTGTGGAGAACATGGGAATTGCCCAACTTAATGCCCTGACCTAAGAGGTTACTTCTAAATCAAGGATGGACATAGTCCATGACAATCGCTGAAGAGGATGGATTGAAGTGTTTATGTGTTGGTATTAAAGAATAATGTTGTTGAGCTACTTTTATGGTATATTGGAATATCTATGTATTGGTAAATCATGGTTTTCAACAAGAATATGGTACTGGAAACCATGAAAAGTGACTGAAATATTTTTGGAAAGTAGATGATATGCGCATAATGAATGGATAAGGAGAAAATAATATGTTTGACAGTATTCATGAGCTCATGACTGATATAAGGACAAAGTTTTATCATGGTTTGAGTATATAGAATTTTTGGATTTTGGTATGTGGAAAGAGTTAACTTTTGACAGAATTTATGTTTTCACTAAGGTTCAATGGGTATTCATTTTTCAAGAGAATACATGATTAAGGTATTCAAATGATTGGAATGTGACCAACAAGAAATATGAGGGATAAATGATGGTATTCACATTCTTGGTTGATGAAATTTCTAGTAATCTTTTTCTTTACACTATATGATTGGATAAAAGTATTTTCGATAAGCTTAAAGGTTGGAATGGATTAAGTTGGACATCATATATAAATGTTTAAATCTAGAAATTTTTCTGATACTATTTTTGGAATGTTATAATAGTGTAGTTTTAGAAAAAGGGAAACCCATAGGATGGGCGGCAACCCGTTGTGTCGGACAAGGCTGTGGGAATCAAACCCACAACCAAAGTGCGACAGGACTTTTTCTCCAACCACTGTCCTACAGGAAGTCCCTGGTTAGTAGAAACTAGTTTTATTTTATTAAGTGTTATGATAGATAAAGTATAAGTCCATTGTTGGAATCATATACGATTAATAACACCATAGATGGACATATGTATATCTAATAACTTATGCTAACCTTTTTGTGATAGAAACAGATGTGATGACTTATCATTCTATCGCATGATCTGCTAACACTTCATGAATGAAAAATTCAGCTTCATTTCTTTAAATAGAGATGAAGTGGAAATTGTTCATGGAAGGACCAACAATGATATTACACTAAAATCAAGTATGTATTTCTCCTTATGTAAAAGTTCATCAACATTAGGGAAATGATATTGGAAACAAAAAATGTTGTTCTAGTACTGTCATATCTGGTGAATCTGATGGTCCCTTAGATCATCTCAAATTTATGGCTTTATGACTATTGGCTTTATCATAACCATGTCCTCTACCACTCTCCATCAGAACTTGATGGTTAGATTTCTCTTCCATATCCATAATTTCACCTATGTTCTCCTATGTGGAAACCCATGGATAAGTTAATTTGGATAACCGTTACGTTTCATAATTTAGTTTTTAAAGATAAGTTTTGGTATTCTTTTTTACGACGTGGGTTTCTATTAAAGAAGCTTTCAAGTAGTAAACCATTTATAACCCCGACAAATTTCGAGGGAGAAATTCATTTTAAGGGGGGTATAATGTAACACCTCAAGATTTTATATGATATATATTCTTTTTCATTTTTACTGTTGTACGCTACACCAAGATTATCTTGCGCTTTACGCAACAACGTTTTTTCTTGCAGTATACGCAACACTATTCTTGGATCGTGTTACACACAATTTCAAATTTGTTTGATAGATGTTATTCTACGCAACATTGAGTGTATATATATATATATATATTCAATGTATAAATGAAATATGGTTGTGTTTTTTTATACGCACCAACAATGTAGTCCTACACTATATGCAACCCTGATTTGGCTTACATTACACACAATCGCAACCTTCCTCGATAGCGTGTGTTGTACGCAACTCCAGGTTTCTCTAAACGACGATATATTGTGATAATATTATTATCCAGTAGAATTTATGAATAGTAGTATCTAAATTTTGAATTTTATAACATTATAATTCATCTTACACAATTTATAGTACATGGTATGTGAACAAAATAATTTTTTCGGGTAAAATAAGTATTTTTCAAAAATTGCATTTTTGCCGGCTTTTGATGGCGCACCCACAGTAAAATTAGTTTTTGACATGTTTATAAGTTAAATTTGACAAAATAAAATTCTTATTTTGAATCAGGATATAAAAATATACTTTGGATAAATGTTTAATATTATTCCGATAACATTCATATTTTAATGAATAGTAAAAACACGCTATATTTTAATAAAAAACAACTTTTTCCATCTTAATAATTTATATGGTTAAATTATAATATTGAATGATTTTAACGTATAAATAGAATATATTTTTACAATTCAGTATAACGTATGTCATTAGCATTGATTTTACATTGAATCCGTAGGTTAAATCAATTCAATCTTTTGCAATGTTGTAAACAAAAACCCATTTTCTTTCGACAACGGGATTAATTTTAATTTAATTTCGGAAAATTATGTGTATTGAATTTTGAAAAATGGATTCCATATTTGGAATAATTGGTTCAAAATTATATTAATTGAATACTTTTTATCATTGTTCATTATGAATAGTAACTACGGTAAATTTTATTTAACATAGTAAAAGGTAAATCGGGTAATTAAGGGTTAATATAATATTATAAAATTACCCTAAAACTTGTATTAATACAATTTGATGATTATATATCGTCCTAAGTCATATTTGGGTCGACATGGAATCCATTAGAACCCACTTAGAGGTGATTAAGACCTTTAGTTTATTTTATTTAAAGGAAAGAGAAATATGTCTAACTGAAACATTAATAATTAAAGCATTTTTAATATAAAGTAAATTCAGATATAAATACTCATTTGAAAGCTAAAATATTTTTATTTATCATGGTAATTTATTTGTAATTTTTAAGAGTCATTTAATTACCTTATTATCTTATACATTAATGATGCAGAAATTATATATTTAGTAAAAAAATCAATAATATTGTTTTTATTGAAATAGTAATACATATTTAAGGGCTCAAAAACCTGAACAAAACTTATTGGTAGTGTATATATACACCATAATCATCCAATTACAGAATATAGGACCGTTTGGAGTCTTATAAAAGTGATTATGACACTTATGTTATTTTATTTTATATGATTCCAAAGTTGTCACCTTCATAATTTAATAAATCTACCATTTTACGATTTGGGTGTTTTAGAAGATAAATTCGACTAAATGTATTATTATGAAAGATATAAGATTTATCTTCATCCTAGTATTTTATTTATAATTTTTATGCAACAAATAAGTATATTTAATAGTTATACAAAAATGTTGTAGTAATTATTTTATTAAGAGAAATATCAAATAAATGGTTTTACAAATAGTAAAATAAATATTATATACACTATTTAATGTGATCCACTAATTTTCTAGATTACTATGACATGTTTGGATCCTATTAAATATTTTATTTTGAATATATCCTCTGTGTGGAGTTTATTTAAATTCAAATAAATGAATAGTGTCAAAATTGACACTATTGTTATTTTATAAAAATAACAAATTATTAAATTTTTTAAAAATCACCAAAATATTTAAAAATTGGAAATTGAAATTCCTATAGTATAAAAAGTCATAAATTATCTAATTATGGATAATTCACATAACATAAGTAATTATTAATAACAATTTAAAATTTATAATCTTATTAACACAAATAAAATTTAATAGATTAAATAAGGATAAATCAAGTTGATAATGTTTAAAATAAATTCCCTACATGTCTAAATTTTATTGGTTGACGAGATTAAAACCATATCTCATCTAATATACTAGTATGAGTCATTTTCGGAGGTTATTAAGTGGGTTTTGATTTATTATAAATTAATATTTTTAAGATTTCAAAAGATGACCCTCTCCTCTCTTATAAAAGGGCACCTCACCCCTCTCCTCATTACACAACCTTGAGACTTGTGGCTCATCCAAAGCCTGAACATTTCCCTTATCAACTTCCTTATAAACATACTAGAGGTCCTAGTATTCTTCAAAGACCAATTTTAGTGCCATAAGAAGAGGTTACAAAGAGGCGTGTCGAATAAGAGGTAATATCCATTACCGATTCCTTCAAATTTATTTTTCTTCTAATTCCTCCTATTTAGTTGTTTCATTATAAAGTAATATTATCAGTATAAAATGTATACTGATATGTTATTATAAATATGTAACAACCCTATTTCACCTTCTATCAATCCTACAGAAAACGAAATCACCCCTCGTGCGTACGTACGGAATACCATCTCCACGCCGTGGTGTAATCTGTTTTTCCACAACCACATGACGTGGATGGGTATAATGGTGTAAATAATAACTATATATGGTTATTATAACATCATATGGATTCTAAGATATTATATCATCCACTACAATTTCATTCAATAAATATGGGAACGATATCATCGTGCGTGCGTATATACGGAATACCGTCTCCACACTGTGGTGTAATCTGTTTTCGACCACCACCTTACTTGGATGGGTATAATGGTATAAATAAATAACTATATATTATTATTGTAAAGTGATATTGATTCTGAAATATTATACATACTCTTCTATGATCATGGGAATGATATCATCACTCGTGCGTATGTATGGACTACTCTCTCCACGACGCGATGAGATTCATTCTCCATGTTAACCATTCATGAATGATTATAAAGTGTATATAATAAGTAATCATGAAATATATGACATAATAATGATACTGGATTTATGTGTATATATATTTTTGTTATCTACTTAATTCCATTCAATTAAATAAGGAAACAAAAACAGCGTTCATGCGTACGTACGGTCTACCGTCTCCATAAACAGTGTATTTCATTCCATTTATCGATCTATCATATATATATGTATATGCTGAATATATATTACATATAAATCATGTTTTAAATTCTAGAATAAAGTAAATCAGGATATAAGTAATAATATCAAGAACAACAAGTCCAAACATGTACAATAAATAAAACGATTTTACCCAAAACACGGCTTTAACATGGAACTTACAAAAGAACGAGTAATATAAAGTAATAAGTGAACCATATATGATATAATAACAATGAATATGATTCTATACTAAGTCAATTACATTATTTAAATCATTATAAAGGAGTTTCAGATACGTACGAAGCATATCATACCTAAGGTAAGGGATAACTTTTCCAATCTCGTTTTTACCTGAGATTGTTTATTCGTATGTATTTACAGGGGTTATATTTATCATCCATGTCCCTATTTTCTAAAAATGATTTCATGTATGTTTAATGTTCTTTTTACCCATTTTTGACTTTTGCTATATGGTATGTATGGAATCATTCATTTGTTTACCATACGAGGTACTTTTTGACTTTTCCAACAAAAGTACGAGAAGAATGATTTTTTAATCTTATAAGGCATGAAAGGATTTTTTTCAGTTTTATAAAGCCTTATTTTCATGAATATTCCTCCAAAATATTTCATGACTATTTTAAACAAAATCATATTCTTTTAAAATTTCATGGCATTTTTTGAAAAGAATATGATTTTGAAGAAGAAAGGATATTTTCCTCAAGAGTTCATTTCAAGTGTTTTATCAAAACCATTTTCCATAAAAGATGACATTATTTCATATGTGTATGTTTCAAGAATAACGTCTCTATGATTTACATGGTTTCACTTTTCTTATTATGAAATGATATCCATTTGTTTTATATGGATTATGTTATGATGGGATGAAGTTTATGAAACCCATTTTATTCTTTGGGTTATGATGAATGAATTATGTTTATTTTGTGGCACAAGTAAGAATGATTTCATTATTAGATGGGTGGGACCTATATCTCCCTCCAATTCATTGGGTAAAAATTTATATCTCATGAGATAGACATTTCTAGAATGGTAAGTTAATCCGGTTCAGTGTTATATGACTGGAACGAGGAGTGAACTCGATTATGAAAGGGACTTTTTCCACTAAGATGGTATTGGAAGCAACGCCTTGGCTAAATTGTAAATCATATCATGTGCTTAATGGTTTTCCACAATTAGATGTTTTATTTCCAAGCTATTTTATCATGATTTATGTTCTATTATGATCTATGCCTTATATGCTGCCATGTTTTATGTCATTGCTCAAGATTTCGTTGTTTAAACATTATGTTCATGAATTTATGTTCAAATGTATATGGTTTGTTTTATTTTCTCGATGCTTACCCTTACTGAGAATTTGTGCTCACCCTTTATATGTTTTCTTTTCCTCAGGATTTAAGGAAAGGTTTTAGGTAAGAAAACCAAAGGGGAAGATATTTATGGGAGATATTGATGATCTTTCACCACAATTAGAAGATTATGTTCAGAGTTTCCAAAGACACTAAACTATTATGGTCCTTGAGTGTTGGTTCTTATTAGGTATTAAGTATTCCGCAAAAGTAATGTAATGTCCATATACGTTAGGCTTTGGGTCTCTACATGCGACTTGTCCCGTGTTCTGACCATGGTTAGCGATCGACACTCATTTTTCAATCCCCATTCAAGGATAACACGATATAGATTTTGTGTTTCGAACGTGGTCAAAAGTAACCCCCTATCATCAGGCCACCGTCTCTGTGGTCCTGATCATGAGCATCATGATTCAAATATTTCCACTTTCTTATGTTCAAGTGGAATTCCAACATACTCGGCTTTTCTCTTCTATTCATCTAGGCGAGTTATATAGGTGGGTTATCATCATTGGGTTGTCATTCACACAGTGTACCATCGCCCAAAACATGTTCCTTCTTATGCTAGGAAAATCCCATCACTATTCCTTGTTTCCCATATCAAGTAGGACTAATGTGGGCTTTGTTGTTTTTGTAGGACGAATACTGGCACAGTCATTCCACACTTTCCTTTTATCGTCCCGCATGACGTTAAATGGTTCCCACAGAACTACATGCAACATGATTTCCATCCTAATGTGGTATTTTAGAATGCCTAATTGCTTTACTTCGGCCCAACCTAACTTTCACTTTTGGTACCATGACCTAAAAATGTTCTTCAGGGATACATAGTGTGGTGTGAACCCCTTCTGTCCTCATTAACATTGGTTTTATAGCTACCATGCCACATTCTCTCTTTCTGGGATCTTCAATTTCACTCTATGTCCAATCATACGACGTTAAGCTGTGCGAGTCCATATGTCCTCTGCACATGACACTAAACTATGATTCTACCCTAAACAAGTTAAGAATGCCCCATGCTAATCAAGGGATTCACTAGATCCCTTACTAAATAGGTCCTTCTCAGAATTATGTGTGATCCATGATCAGATGGATATTACCACCTAATATTTCTTCATCATGGTGACATGATTTCTAGTGTGTTAGACTCCATTCGACCAACTCATCACTCCAACTCCATGCTTGGTGTGCCCGTTATTCAGACCCTCATCCTCTTTCACTTTTATGTAAACCCCTAAACAGTATGAATGTGCAGCCTATGGCGTGACTACTATCCGGGGCCCACATTCTAGACGAAAAATAGATGAAATTTCGAGTTAGGCCCCGTGTTTCAAACATGGTAAACATCTGACCTTCATTTTTCTGTCCCCTTCAAGGCTAACACAATAAGGATACTATGTTTTGAACACGGTCAACAGTTATCATTCATTGTCACTCCATCCCAACAGTGTTCTTAATTATGTGTATTGTGAGTCACACGCCCCACTCCCCTATGTCCGAATCAATTATAATACCCCTAGTGTTACCAAAATCATGCACTAGAGCATATTGGAGAAGTGACAGTTCGGCTGTTTCGAGGACTTTATTTTATAGTCAAATATCCCCCTTTCTTTTCGAATTCTCATAAGATTCGTTTCTACCTCAGTTGTTCTAAGTGGGATTGTTACTCCAACATTAAAACGGTGTAATAGCACAAGCATCCCTTGTTTCTAACATAGGGAATGAAATACGTGAGATGAGTAATGGATCTCTATTTACTTTGGGATTGTGGTCATAGTGCATTAAAATAAACATGCAAATATTCTGTTCATGCATACAATTTAGAGTTGGAAGTAATAAAGAAGGATGAGTTTAAGGGGTTGGCCCAAACAGGGCCCTTAAGGATCAACATTTTGGATGGAATGCTCCAATACTGCCACCTTCCGACTTGTGGCCTCCGACATAACATCTCATCCCCTAAGATCCTTCTCTTTGAGAGCAGTAGAGGGGAAAAATTCATTAGCCCTGGAATGTTCCTATGATTGTTCAGTCTAGATCTCAATCATTTTTGCGATTCTCCTGCGCTATTTTCTCCTGAGAATCCACGTGCTAGGCCTTAAATCGCTCAACGAGACCATATTGATTGGCAATGAATGCCTCCCTTTACTTCGTTTTCTCCTCAAGGCGTTGGACATCCTGCTCCACCTCTAGGAAGGCCTATGTATTCTTTGAATCCTCCTGGTGTCGGGAAACATCTGAATATCGGCTTCCCTCCCGAATCATCTTTTCCATGTAATCACGGATCATTACATGACAATGTGGAGAGTCTACCCCTCCAGCGTAGAGAAAGCATAGCCAGGTGCAGAGTGACCCTATCCGGTTTTTCCATTCTACATGTTGATGTCAGAGAAGGTGTATAAAGCACTTACACGACTTGCACTGTGTCATATGGCTCTCCTCCACAACATCTGAGTCGAAATATTCAATTTCATCAGGGTTTTCAGGCCTGTATTTGAGGAAAGCAGCGAGGAGTTCAGCAGCAGGGTATTCTTCAAAAACCTCCCCTTCGACAGTGACTTCAGTCTCGTCGAGCTGGAGCTCCATCTCGAAATCATTACTATCCCTCATTGTAATCTTCGGCTCATCGAGTACTGGTATAGGGCCACCTAAAATGGTTGCTTCTATAAAGGTTGTTGTGACCGATGGACATCCTACTCCAGCAGATGTCCCAGAATCAACGGTTCTTCGTGCCTCCGACCTTGTGATCACTGCATCAGGATTCGGTATATTGATTAAATTAATTCTCTAGAAAATAGTAGAATCAATGAGAAACAACTTACCTGAGCGAAGTGTGGCGATGTCCAATGCTTGGGTCATGGTGGGTTCCGCCTCCATAGGGGAGCCTTTAGTGCTTGTCCACTCAATCACCATCTTTAGCTCTTCCTGAACAATAGGGATGGGGGGGACTCTCCTGCTGGATCGTTTTCTCATAATCCAACTGAAATTGGCACCCCACTATGCTCGGTCCTGAGGAATAGTCCACGAGGTTTCTCCCTGGTCTTTATAGGAATACCTGCGTGCCCTGTGGGGAAGGATTCGGGGGGACCCTCGCCCATGTGTTCCTAAATAGGACAGGGTTTGGTTGACAGATCAAGAGTTGGAAAAGATAAAGGCCGATATAATGTTTAAACCATACCTCACGCTACTCTTCCAGTTCTGCATCGGAGCCGATGATTTTTCCACTCTCTCGGGAGCTCTACTAGTGACCAGGAACTTCTGAAGGCCCATCACCACCAAGACCTTCAACTTGGTCCTCTTTTTCAAGTCCTTCTTCTTATTCTTCCTATTCTTATCCTTCCTCAAGACTTTCATCCTTAGATGGAAGCTTCTCTGAGTAATGCTCCTGGCCAAGCATTACATTCACTAAGAGATGTGGTTTCTCATACCTCTCCCATAGGCTTGCGTACATAATAATGGTTGTCATGTATGCATGTCGAAGATTCATGTTTACAATGTCTAAAATCTAGATGTGCCCTATGGCTGGCAGATCGAGCCCGGTATGTACCAAACTCCCCCACAACTCTTTTACATACATGGATTATCACATCATTCTCCAAGCATACCACAAAGAAGGGAAGATAACATCAGAAGATGATTTCAGAAGGTACCTCAGTTTCTCTTCATGGAGTTCCCTAGTTTTACCATGAGGCCGTACACGTGGCCACCCTTCCCCAGAGGGTGGAGGCACATTCTCGGCCTACGTTGCCCCTACCGATGAAGTACCAGCATGCATCGTGCTAGCTTCCCAACCCGTGCTTTTCCTCAATTCCCACTCATCACCTACTCTGCCTTCTTTCTCTTCGGACTCTTCACTAGCTTCCTTGATCTGCTAGATGCATTTCAAATGAATCGCCTCGAGATACATTATCATCCAGTGTTCGACATACTCTGTTGATAGTCCCACACTAAAATCGATGGGGGGAAGAGTGAAGATTTTTCCCAATCCTATTGTCATGAACATTTTACATATATGGCGAAGAATGCAGGGATGATTCTCTTCCTGAACCTATATGTATACTTTCTTAGGCATCCACCGCATGCACCCGAACTGCCTGGAAAACCTGGTCGGCAGATACGGTTCACAGAATAATTTTCCATCAATCCAGGCCACCAGCATACCACCCCGGATGCTCTGTAGGTACTCCCTCTACAACAGTGGACCCCACCCATCATCTACCATTTGTCCTACCAGGGTTCGAAACTGGTGGAAGTCGAAGTGGGTGTGGCTTCCTATCTCGAGCTTGATTCCTCCATCCCTGAGCATCAATGGGTGGATTCCAGCGATGTACAAGAGGGATGGCCGCATACTGTTACCTGGGGTGAATGGAATTCAAGAATTCTTACCCACCAGAGTGGGCAGTGACCCATATGTGGAGAATCAAGAACGACCTGAATACCCTCCTAGGCGTACTTCTCCTCGAGATGTGCCCTAGATTCTTGTATTGTCTTTTTAACAATTACATCCCCAGTAGACCCTTGTTATTTTCGGCCATAATCTCTACTGTCATTAACATCCATGGGCAGACTCCCATCCTCTTGTCCCTCACTAGAAACAACCATCCTTTGAATAAAGTGGCAAGGAACCCAACATATCACACATTTGGGTCTCGGCCATAATTAAGGCCAAATCCCCATAATCGGTACTCTCTTGTCTCCAAAATCATCCAATATGATCCCGCTTTTCCCCTATAAGATGTGTTCGGGCATTGCTTCTCATGGCCAGGCATCTTCACTGCCCTGTCCTTGGTCAGGAAGAGACTAAACCACCCTGATTAGGATATGTCCATCTAGATATATTTTATTTTGAGCTCCTATTTTCCCAGCTCCATCATGTTCCAGATAGTATTGGGGTGTGTGTCGTATGCTCCCTAGACATTATCCATCGGGAGGAACTTTTCATACTGATATCCCTCGACGGGGATCCCCCTGATATAGTGGACATCTCATAGGCTAATTCCCACCTCCCCCTGGTGGAGGTGAAAAGTGTTGGTATCAGGCGACTTGCGACTGAACAACTCTACTACCATGTCCAATTATCAGTAGAAGTGGAATTGGGACATCCGAACGACCTTAAAAGCCCTAATAGACCGTAGGTTTGGCTCGAATTCCTAACATGTCTGATGTACCCAGTACGCCCATGACCATTCAATGGTAAGGTTTCCCTTCGATCTCAAATCCCATTCCTACTAACCCTTCGTCTCGTCAGTAATGCTGCTTCTGAAAGTACTTGCATAAATAGTGGGAGATTCTTTGGAGACTATATCGCTTCCCACAACTATCCTAGTCTTAAAATTTAAGACATATATGGAGGAGTCCTACATTTACTTAGTAGGATGACCACTGTTTGTAATATGGAATTGTGTAAGACTATCCTCGTGTGTCACCCATGACCGCGGTGGGTCTGTCTCGAAACTAGGCATCAACACCTTTTCCAGAAGACCGAATATCCCTAGAGACATGCTACCACTCAGGACGTAATCCTTTTGAGTCTTCATAAGCTTGCTGAAATCATTTGGTTATCAGACACAACCATCCTCACAAGAATAATATGATGGTTCATGATCATTTTGGTTCTTCTTGCAGTATCATCCACATCCCTCTCGACATTAGTCTGTTGAGTGGAAATTTTAGAAATCCAAAGGAATTGGCAAGGAAGAATGATGTTTGGTGAGAAAAAGCAGTGGCGGCATGAAATAAGGTCGAAGTGTGTGGGAAAAAATTTGGATGTCGTGCAAAACCCGGATTCGGTTGTGGAATCTTACGTGCGAATCAAGACCATTTTCACGCACTAGAGAAAAATCCATGTCTCCTGGAAAAAGTCAATGACGGGCATTGGGGGGTGGGGGCTCGGTCTATTTATAATGAACGGATTCCACTTCCGTACACACGCAACCTGTTTCCACGTGCAAAATACATTTTTTCCTAACACCGAATAGGTTTTCCATTTTTTCGGAGGACCCTTAGAATCAGACATTCGGGTTCTCTTTCATCTCTAATTCTGAGTAAGGGGGAGAATTTTTTGACACTGAAATTAAGAGAAGGGCTACACCGGGTGGATAAAAGAACAAAGAATTAATCTAGGATGGAAAGAGATGTGTCTGGAGCCCTGGAGGTGGGCGCTTGAAAGAGCCTGCGAATGTGCACAAGCCGCCTTCTGGCGCACAAAATTTTATGCCCCCCCTTTTCCGCTCACAATGCGATGTCAAATGGGTGTTTGCGTGCCCGACCCCCACTTTTTCTGATCACAAGGCGATGTCAAATGAGCATTTGGGTACCCTGCCCTTTTTTCATGTAGAAGGTGACGTCAAACGGGTGTTTGCCCACCCGACACCTTTTTCATGCCCAAGTCGACGCCAAACAGGTGTTTTTGTGCCCGACCCCCCGTTTTCCACGCACAAGGAAATGTTAAAGTGGCGTTTGTGCACCTGGTCACCTTTCCCATGCACAAGGCGACGTCATACAAGTGTTTTCACACCCAAAACCCTTTGTGTGCCCAAGGCTATGTCAAAAGGGATCTTGCGCGCCAAACTGCCTTTTGCAGTGCCCCGGTGACTCCAGCTATAAAATGAACCATATCCTCGCCCTTCAGAGATAGGAACATAACATGAAGTGAGGCTCTGCTGCACGAAAGCCACATTTTCTGTGACCACGCGAAACAACCCATGGCATTCAGGTATGGATTTTGCGTGACAGGTCCCCTAAGGTGGGTCCTCTGGGTGGGTCCTCTTGGGCCCGATCCTTAGGAATTCCATTTATCCCCAAGTCATTGGCATACTAGGGATCCACTTTTGCGTGCATGTACCCTCTACGCCAGGTGCTCTTGCACACAACTGGTCTTTCTTGTTCTTAAACCTTCCTCCTTGAGAACAAACCCTTCGTCTTGCATGCAACCAGTCCATCTTGTGTGTAACGTTTCCCTCTTGCAAGAAACCCCTTCGTCTTGTGCGCAATCCTTACATATTGCCCGCAGACCTTCAATATTTCACAGGACCATTCTCTTACGCGTGCTCCATGTGCTTCCCTCACCCTAAGGCACCCTGTTAGAGCACCTATTAGGAGCAATACACTTGCGCCACTCCCTCTCCTCCTGTGTGGCCCCTCAGGTTTTCACGAAGAAATTTCAATGTCCCTCAGGCGGTGCTTTCCATTGTGTTGCTCAGCCTCATGCTACATCACATCAGCACGCTAACGACTATTTCTCATTTGCAAAGCCACGCAAACGTGGACCCCCCAAAATATTTCACCATAACACCTCCCACCATGACATTGCCGATGACTTCCTTCCCACAAGGGAGGGAGAGTATCAGTTATGTATGTCCTAGGGGTGCGGAGAGAACCAACCTATTCCGAGCTAGAGGACGTTAAAAAACCCAGCACCATCATCCTCAGCACATGGAATTAAACTGTGACCACACCCCATGCATTGGACGTGGGGTTTCCCCACCTAGGACATTCTGCACGCCCACTATTCGCCATGAGATTGTGATCATTCCTCACATGGAATGGCATCCTCTCTATCGGAGCAACGTCTGACCGTGGGGAAAGGGAAACCATCCTACTATAAGCCCATAGATTTTCTTGCAGATGGTAGCTTCACTACTCCTCCTCTATTCTTGGGTTCCAAATCCTTCTCTGGTTGTGCATTGTCAAAACCTGAGTCTCCACCCTGGAGTATGTCCCAATCTCCATCTCCATATGCTACGAACCACATGTAAGACCTTGTTCCCTCTTTGGGCCACTAACCGCACATAAGCCCCCATTCTACATCCCACATATGAACCTTCTACGATGTGATCGTTGGGTCTTTGTTGCCCATTGTTTCTCACACTGAGCATGAATAATGTGGGCTTAGAGAAAGCACTGACCATGACATCCTCTCTGGTCCTCCATAGAGTGTAAGTCTCAAACCCCTCTCCTGGACTATGTGGTCTTTGATCCTTGGAAATGCAAGGTATGTAGGAAGCCTTCTCTGAGGTTCAAGACCAATAACCATTGGTCCCAACCCTCTTCATGTTGGTTCACCACAAACCTTTACAACTACGTGGACATTGATTCTTTCTAAGGTAAGGTACGTTGGAAGCCTCCTCGGGGTTCAATCCCAACACCCATTGGTACCCACCATCTTCACGTTGGTTCCCACACCTCTCTTGAACTACGAGGCCATTGATTCTTTCCAAGGCAAGGTATGTGGGAAGGCTCTCTAATATTCAAAACCATCATCCATTGGTACTGACCATCTTCATGTCGGTTCCCACTCCTCTCTTGAACCACGAGGACTTTGATTCTCTCCAAGGTAAGGAACGTAGGAAGCCTCACTGAGGATCAAGCCCAACACCCCACTGGTCCCAACCATCTTCACGCCATACCACCTTCATCCTACACGACGTTAAACTGCATCCACCATCCCAAACTATGTAGGATTTGATCCTTGTCTCCTAGATAAGGTATGTAGGAAGCCTCCCAGAGGTTCAACCCCATCCTGAAGTAAGTTGTTGTGGCCCCATCTGGTGGTAAGCCTTTGTGACCCCATCCAGCAGTAATCCATTGTCAACCCCATTCAGTGGTAATACATTGTCAACCCCATTCGGAGTTAGGCTGTTGAAGTCCCCAATTGACAGTAAGCCCTTGTCAGATGAACTATGAGGACATTGATTCCCTACCATAGGGATACATAAGAGGTCTCTTCAAGACTCAAAAACAACATCACCATCTTCCTCGAGTCGACTCCATCTCATTCTCCATCCACATCACATAACCATACATCATTTATTTTGATTCTAACCCAAGACGCCACATCCAAGTGGGATCCTGTCGCCTCATTCCCTATTCCCTTTAACAACAACTGGGTAGCTAGCGATACATTAGCCCAAACATCAGTGTTCCCTCCAGGTGTTGCACCCACCTAATCCACTCTAGTTAGTGTTCCGATCAGTCTGATCTGTCTCCGTTATGTGTTAAACATGCAGCATACACTGTGTTAAAAATAAGAAGGTGTGGAAAAACTCAGTTACATGCTTATAGAATATAATTCCCCACATTCGATGTCGGATGCCTCGAGATTCCGTGTTCTCGAGAAGCCCTATAATAAGGGGCAGAAACCCAGATGTGCTTGTGTCCCAGCATCCAGACATGCAAGTGATGTCCAATGTGACTACTCTCCCAACCAAAGGATGCTTCCCTGACTGGACCCCTAGGAATTTCTCGACATAATCATTGTAATTATATTTTGTCCATAAAGATATGGCACTGGGAAGAGTTTCACGAACAATGTCTTATGTCTATATAAGAGACCCGGACTAGGTGACGAGTTATATTGATGAATCCATGGAAGGAATAAATGACATCCCATCATCCCATTTCGATCAAGGAGAAAATTTATCTGGAAAAGGAATTGATGCCGCCCGACATTGGAAAGTAGGAATGCGAGGCCAAAAATAGTGTGTCCATCCTCGAACAGATGGAGTCGTGTGCCCCGACGAAAGCATCTAAAACAATCATATAGGAAATATGGAAGATGATTTGATGTTTGGGTGGGACCCATAATATGGGATTCTAATGTATCCAATAGAGAGGAATTAGAGCCTTCATTTTTTGTTATGGGTTGGGTCTTGGAACTAGGAGGAGGCCAATTTCATCGGGGAATGATTTTGTGGACCCTATTGGAAGGGCACCCCATTGAGTTCAGGCCTTCGAGAAGGCATCATAAATAAACTTATTTCAACAATAACTGGAGTTCATGTAGTTGAGGATTGTTTTATTGGGTGGATTTTGTAATCCTCACATTTCTCTAAGCCCATGTGAGTCATACTAGTTGTGAGAAGAAAGAGGATGTGAGATACTGAACAAACCACACACATTCAATCCAAATGATGGAAGAGGCTGGACCTCTGAAAGAAGATGATGGGGCGATGGTGGGTGAGTTCATGGAGTGATGAACCCTTCAATGTGGGAAGACATTGGTGGCCAGGTGTCTTAGATCTTAGAGGGATAAGGACTTAACTCGGTGTGAGTTCCACAAAATGTGCTCTGGGTAAGGGGAGGAATTCCTCTCCGCAACCAAAGGAAAAGGACGCATGATCCCATTTAATGATCTAAATTCCTCAATGAATTGAAAATCCATTTATTGAAATTTATCCCTATAATGTGGAGGTTCATGTTAGTATCCAAATGTTGGATTTTGGGTTACCATGTGAATGTAGACATAAGGTCATTTCCAGGGTCCGAACAGTTGAAGGGATAACCTTCCTGATTCATATTACCATGGGTATGTAGACTTAGAGAGGTGCAATGATTTTCACAGTGATCAAATGATATGGGTTTGGTGGATTTTGATGAGGCTTTTGCCTGATTCTGGTGGAATTGTTCACGGAGGATCTATAAAGGACTGTATTGTAATGGAGGGGAAATGTTGGAGTTGGTTGGAAGGATACTCGATGATTCCCCATTACACATATTGTTTTTTCATGCCGTATGGGGGATCCCCATATACTATAGTTCTATTAGGGTACATGGGTCATCTGCATACCGAGGCAATACACGAACATTTGTGTGCACTACCACATAACAATGTGGTGCGTGATCCTGGATGAGGTTTTCCAAACTGGATCAGGTTCCACCCACGCACTGATGTAGTACGCAGTGTATGGTTCAATCTATATAATGATGCAATATGTAGAATTCCATGTTAGATAAGGGTCCTGGAACATGTGGTTCATAGGGAGTTCATCCATGGGCAAGTTATGATTCTCAACAGTTCCAATTTGATTTTCAGTTCACAGGTTATTATTAAGTTCTTTCTTTATGATTATCTTTATGTTATACCTATGGAAATATGATTCTTAATTTTCACTTCATCGAGGATTAGAAACCAAATATAGTATACCCTCTAAATTCTTTCTTACAATGCTTAGGGTATCCTCCATGATTTCATTTTCAATCCTCTTTTCACATCCTCATGTTCTCCTTTTATAGGGAGTTAAGGATATCATATCTATGGGAATGAAAATCCATTTGCGGAATTCCGTGAATATATATCTAAGCATGTGATAGAATCATACAACCGAGGTTTGCGGTGGTTGTTGTTCATGGTTTGTGGAACCCTGATTGCTTTTTTTCTGAAACCTACTGAGTTCTCAGAACGGTTTGTGGATGGCATTTCTATAGACAATTTCACCGATGACATGGTCTATAGAATCATGGGTTGGATTCACATCATTCCATGGGCTAGGGCCTCATGCGTTCATCGGAAAACTACTGATTCAAGATTCATATGACTCGCGAACCCTTCCTTGTGATGATATGGGGTTTTGATAATTCATTTTTTAATTTTCTTCTTAAAATTGTTGTTCATCTTTTTTCCATTTTACTTGTTTGGCCTATGGGCATGTTTACTTCCTTTTACAAAGTTCATGTGGGAGTATTTACTTCCATTCACGATGTTTTATGGACCCTACGTTTGTCCACAAAATGATCTCATGAAAGCCCCGAAACAAATATTCAAGTGTCACATGAACACCACTTACCAGCCCTCTGTGTCTGGAAAAGGATCTAGGACATATGGATATGAAAATATGGAATTCCTTAAGCAGACTCGCATAATTTAGTGCATCTATATTAATTGGAAATATCCCAATAAATGATGTGTTGATCGGATGCACTCACAGTCTGTGAAAATAAGGGGATTCCCTCAAAGTTATACATGAGGGAGACTCATGAAGATGTGTGACACTGAATCCCTTTGCCTACTATAGTGTGGAATCATATGAGATATAGCATGAAATGTAGTGAAAAACTAGGTTGGAGAGGCCTATAAATCCCCCACCCCTTTATAAAGAAAATTCACCACTACCGTAATACCGTTATGGTCTTGAATAACGGGGTCCCATTTGAATATAGACAAACCAATGCATGAGATGATTTCTCTAAGAGTTTGATCTCGTGACCAGAAATTTTCTATCATATAGGTTTCTGGTATATAGCCGGAGCAATCATGCAATATGAAAAGGAACTTATCATATTATCTCATATATTACTCGAATGACTTAGGTAAGGGCATGATATGGGCATCCTTCACATCTTCTAGATCATTTATAACTTCAAATAATCTAACACTGATTAAATATAAGGAAATAATAATATAAAAGAAATCTACAGAGACTAAATTTCGGAGACTTACATGAAAGACATACACACATACACTCATGTGCTTCGTGTGAACCACTCACGACATGAAAAAACAGATGGAAAGGCACACAAAGCTCATGATGAACATTTTTCATACAATTTGGGTGATGAAATGATTTTCATGCATGTCAAAACATGTCACATTTTTTTCCTCAGATGTGACAATTGAGTCATGCGATACCCTCCATGTTTTCCATTTATTTCACATGATTTATTTTAGATGGGTTGCCTAAATCACATAACGACACCAATATATGTTAGTTGAGTATCATGGAATTTCTCGATAATTTCATTTAACTATTTTGAAACCCTCAAGGAACACTAGTAATGTCTCATGATGCCCTCCAAAAATGTCAGTCAAGACATGGGACACCCTCTTAGAAATAACTCATTGACTCTCTCAATTCCCTCCATATGTGTCTCATGGGTCATGTGATGAGACCTAATTAAATAAGATAGATCATGTGAAACCCTCGGTAAATATTAGCCATGTCTTGGGACTGAATTTATGACTAACCATTCCTGTCTTCTGCCATACTAGGGAAAGAAGGATATTTCAATAGGAAATACTAAGATTTGATGAGTTTTTTCATCCTTAGTGTGTAATTGTTGACTATAAGAAAATTTCATTATGTAATCCCTGATCAACTAAACATCGATGAATTATATTCGAACAATAACCAAGAATCATTAGACTCCTCACTATGATTTGATATCCTTATTTACAATCCAAAGGATAGTCTTAGAATATAAGACCAACATCCACATGATATGAGACTAATAATTTTCCATCCCATATTTCTCAAAATGATAATTTCACATGTGATCATTGGGATAGGTAATGGTTATATCATTTTATCATAAGATGGCATATTTATCAACGCAACATCATTGTGCAAGCCCTAAAAATGGTAAACATCATTATTTAAGACCAAAATAAGGGAAACATCAGTGTGTAATCCCTAAACAATGAAAACAACATTTTATAAGCCCCAACAATAGAAAGATCAGTGTGTAAGCCTATAAAAAGGGAAAAATAAACTTGTATGTTCTGATCAAGAGAAATGTCTTTGTGTAAGCCCTAATGAATTGAAGTTTGAGGACACTAATTCCTACAATAACAAGGATACATGGGATGCCATCCAATGGCCTGATACCCAAATTAAATTGGTATAAACCCCAGCGTGAGCCTTTTAATGTCTCCAAAATTTCATCAATCTTGATTCCATCATTCTAGATGATGGTCATCTTACCTCACCCCTCAATGTATTGAGAAACAAATTTAAAAGTTATGAATACGATTTTTGACATAACCTGAATATATAGGATTACTATATGAGGCCATATATCCAGATTAAAAATTATAAGGGTTCCCCTAGGACATTATTCCCAAATATATTTGGAATTTTTTTGGTCATTTTCTACCCCTTGTATCTCACATTGATCATATCTCATGTTGGCTTAGGAAGTTGTAATGAACACCACATTAGAATCAAGAATATCCACCAAGAAGGGAAATCCCAATATGTAAGCCCTGGTGAGTGGATTGATATTAACATTCTTATACATATATAAATAATTATGGGGATATTCCAAAGGGAATGAATAAACTATGGATACACTATTTTTTCCCCATAACCAGTATACGTAGGACACCTCCTTGGGACTCGAGCCTGAATACATGGTGCCTTAGAGAAAAAATATATTTCCTCTCCATTATAAGTGATAATATATTATTTTAATGAGCTATCTAGGTTCTTAATAGATTCTTAACTAGGGATTGTAGGACTTCTCAAAATGTCTCAATCCCTCTCACGGAATACCAACTGCCTCCCTATGGGGAAGAAAATCTCGAAGTACCTAGTTATATGGATTCAAAAATACAAAGTAGTTATCCATCACTCAAAAAGAAATTAAGAACCAAATATACAGATATATTAATTCTATAAAGACATATCCTTTCTTCTATCCATTAATTAGATTCATGTTTTTTATTAAAATATAACTATCATATAATCGGTTTGTAGGGTAACCAGTCTCGTACTAGGATCTGGAAGAGATTCAAGAACATATCTTAAATATATAACGAAATTTTAGAGCATGAAAAAATTCCCAAATTTTTTTATGATCCTATAACCCCATCAACTCTTCCAAAGCATGTCCCAAATCATTATGGATTTTAAACCCCTACGGACCACCTTCGTATGGAAAGTAGGTCTTTACATAGTTATTAATGAGGGAACCATTGGGAGTTTCAATTAATAATAATAATGGCGACTTGATATTAATGATTATTCAATATATCAATCCAATACAATAATCTATTGAGTCAATCAATAAATTAATCCGTGAGGGTTTCCCCAATTGTCTATTCTCCATCGAATTAAATTGATTTGATTTTCCGGAATGATTTGATTAGGTAGTGTTGGTCATTCTATAATTTTCATGGTACCATTATATCCATAATTTTATAAATTTTAGGAATCACATATATATTTAATTCATATATTTTTATAATCATCCATGGAATATTGGGATAGTAAAATTAATTACATTGTTCAAGCTGGTGATAGATCGTATGCATGCATTAAAGTTGTTTTCAGTTTTCAACGGACATAACAGAAAAAGGGAAATAATAATTAAACTTACTAGGATAATTTTAATAAATTTTATATATTATATATTCATTGACTATTCCCTTACTACCATCCATTTGAAATTGAAATGAAAAATGAATCACAATTCATTGTTAAAATGGTAGTACACACAAAAGCACAAGGGTTGTTATCATTTTAAAATAGATTAGAAGGTAATATGTTAGATATTATATTATAATTTTAGATGGGTAATTATGTAATAAATAATATATCTATATTTAATTTCTATATTTTTAACAATCAAAGTGATGTTGTTATAAAAACAAATTGCACCATTGGGTGGAGACAGTAAGTGTATGTACAAACGAGCACTGTTTTCTCATTTCATATGATGTAAAAGAGATGGAAGATGTTATAAAATAATAAAAAAACATATAATTATATTTATAATTTTGGATTTATTATTTTATGATGTATAAAATAGTAATAGAGGAAGTATTAGAACCAAGAATATTGAAAGAGTCAGTAAATATTACCTCTTCTTGGGTAGGTATTCTTTAGATCTCCTATTAATTTACTTAGGATTGACATTTTTGTAAAACAATACTTTTAAAACCTATATAATAATTATTATTAGCTTCATGGTCATGGTTTTTTCATGATAGGTTGCTTAGATATGTGTAAATAATATAGATGATGGGTGTTTTTTATAAGTGAGGGGGAATTCATGGAATTTATTTAATTTTTAAATTAATATTATTATTTTTCATGTAAAAATTTATAAATATTGATATAATTATAATATAAAATGATTATTAGTATAAATAATATCCTAAAATTAATTTTACATATTTTTTCTTTATGTTTTCACAATTAATTTTTGGTTTTTCCCCTATTAACTCTTTGGAAAATTACAACAATATTTGTGTTTTATAATCATTAAGGGTCAATAATTTTTCTATCAAAGGAAACAAGACCCATAAATATAACTTGGATGATGTTTTAAACACTATCTAATTAACATGGACCTTTATATGACTTTTATGAATTTTAACTATATTAATAAAATTATATTTATTATTAAATATCAATAATATCAATTTTGACACAATTTGAATATTTTGACTTTAAATACATCAAGAAAAAGATTTTATAATAATATAATCATTTACCATATTGATAAAAAATTATATGTATCTATAAAATTTATAGAACAATGTACATTATCCAATTTATATTGATTAAATATTTTTAAAATATTATATTTTATAAATCTAGAAATTGAAGAAATCATATAAAAATGTTGTGTAATCATTTAAGAAAATTATTAAATCACTAAAATTTAAAAATAAATCTCCAATATTAATTTTATTATATTTAGTATTAATAATTAAAACAAAAAAATTATTTCTTTTATCCTTATATTTTAATATTAGATATTTTAATGTGGTTAGAGTGGAATTTTGTTTTTATTCATTTTTTAATGTAATATAAAGATGAATATAAAATAAAAATGGAAACAAGTGGATATATTTTATTGAAATTTATTTAAATTGAATAATTAAAACATCCATTATTTTAAATACATGTTTTATAGTAATACAAATTTTTTTTCAAGTTATTTTTTACCCTTAATTACTCGATAAACACTTTTTCACGAGGATAAATTTTACTGTTTTTGCTATTCATGATGTATAAAAATAATAGGGAATTTTTGAAATAAATTGATCCTAATGATGAAGTATATATATATATAACTATTTAATATTCAATTTATATATGTGGAATAATTCAATTTAAAAATAAACCAGTAAAATGATGAAATGAATATGTTTTCTGAAAAAATTCCCTATTTATGTCCAAAACATTTATACAGTCTACAATCAGGTAAAAATGATTCAAATGTTATTAATTATATTATTTATAAATAAACAATTCTAATGTTAATTTCATATTTAATTCAATATTTTATGGGAATATTTCAAATAAATTAATGACAATTTTACCAAATTCAATTTTTTCCACAATTCCCTAAAAACTCCATCTCTTCAAAAAACCCCCAAAAACGTTCAACCTAAGATAAAATTGTAATGTTTAATTAAAAATTTATTCCATTATAACATAATAATAATTTAATAGTTTTCAGGGTTCCTTTAAAATCATTGTTTTATAAAAATCATGATATTAATGAAATATATCATAAAATCTCAACTTGTCACAATATATAATTTTCAGCTCCCGTATAGATGAAATATATAATATTTTTCCAATCATTAAAAATACATAATTGAATGTATAAAACTCTATCTAATTTCAATAACTCACACTTATCTCATATTTTTTAGGACCCCACCATCATTTGTATCCTTCCTAATCATATCGATTATAGGAGGTCGGATAATTAAATAAAATAAGTATATTGTTTCAGTTTTAATAATAATTACCTTGATTATTCCTTTTACACCCTTGATAATTGGATCACCATCTACCACTGTAATAGATATGATAAATACATATTTTCTATGAAATCAATTTGAAACCATTTTTTTATTTTTTTCATGATGATAACGTATTTCAAAATCATAATCCTTAATAGTTCCATTCATCTCAATTAACACGTATTAATATATTTCTATGTGACGATAGATTTTAATCTCTTGTAGTTGGAGCATATAAAAAATTTATCTATATATAGATTATTTATCCATATCACTATGGAAATAATTATATCCAAAAACTATAAATCAGGTGATTTATAAATAATGTCATGGGGTTTCAACTATAAAAATGCATAATCCACAATTATATATTTTTTCATTAGCACACATACAATATCTCTCCATACTAAATCACTATAAATAAAACACCCTTCTTTAGTAGATAGAATATTTAATAAAATAGAGTTTATGGATACCCTATTCAATTTATTAAAACTATCATGACGTTCATTTAACCATGTGAACATGAACCTCTTACTATTAACATAGTTAACATTTTAAAAAATCAATTTCATTTTTCAAAATACCATTTATATTATCGGAATAATGGAGATAAACTATGTTTTTTATGTGTTTTGGGGTTTTGAAAATTATTGGAAATTATTTTTTGAAGTTCTATAGATATACCATCCAAGGATACAATATAGACAGGGAATGAAAATTTTTGAATATAAATTTCACATTTATTATGCTTCCCAAAAGACTCTATTTTCTTCAAAACCTCATGATCAATTTACTAATGTGCTTCATACTCTTCATAAATTCTTGATTATAAAATAACATAATCAATAAAAACCACCCTGAAAATAACAATATAATACTATAACACCATATTCATCAAATCAATAGTAATTGTGGGACATTTTTTATCCAAAAAGGCATTACAATGAACTCATAATTACTATACTTGATACAAATGCGTGTCTCTAAGAAATACACCTCCTTAAATAGAAACTTATGATAACCAAAATGAAGATACATCATTGAAACATATTGAGCCCCTTGATATTGATCAAATAGTTCATAAATACATGGTTTTTTAGAATTTTTTATTTATACTAATTTCATTTATTTACCTAAAATTAATTCATATCATCACTAAAACATCATTCTTCAACAAAATTAATATCTTTTCCTCCCATGATGAAACACTTGGATGAATGAAAAAATTATAAAATAATCCTTCCAAATTAATCTTCAACTCAACAAGCACTACTAAATCCCTTATATATGGTGGATTGGGATTGGTTTTTTTATAGGGAAGAGTTAAATAGAGTATAAAACATCTCAATCATGGGAAAATATATGTAATTAATCTGAAAATACATTAGTATATTCTTAGAAAGTGGGTACACATTCTATAGTCAAAAAATCATATCCTTGAAGGTTTTAATTTACCCCATTTCGTTCCCACGAATTATATTTTTATGATTTAATGTACATTGATCCATACAATATTTTGGTAATAAAATCTCCCCAAAAAAATATTTAATTCCATTCTTTCCTCACAAAATTTATTCCCTATATAATAAATTATTTCATTATAATTTGGGATCAAACATGAGGAACCCTGGACCCACAATCGCATATCTGGTGAGGTAAATATATATTATATTCCCAATATCTTTTATATGCATATTTAATTATCATATAGTGAAACAATTACAACCAAAGGATCTTACTAGGTTTATATTTTTAGAAAATTGAAATGAATATTTAACAATTACAATACATGTTATTTGTATAAAAAGGGAATTTTTCCTGTTTATAATTCACTACATAATATATTAAATTCCTCAATATCTCCCATAAATCCTCCACATGTTATAATGTTCTAGAATAATACTATAAATTAATTTTCATCTTAAAATATAAAAATAGAAACATAATAAATGATTTCACATATATTCCTAGTATGGGTAAACATAAGAGATATTAATTAATGATCATAAGTGAGTATAATAAGATGATATGGATATAATAAAGTTATATTGATAAGATATACCAAAATACAAAGACATCATAAATCATGGAATAAATTTATTATTAATAGTATAAATGAATCTATCACGAATGAAAACATGAGAAAATGAAGATGGGTAATGAATGCATAACATAGTCATCATAATATGAGAAGAATATGGTGGATGCTCCACAATATCTCTCTTATGGTGACATCAGCCATCTGTGGATCTTTTGTTTCACAATAGTTTTCCCTCACTATCTTGAAAAGACCATTGTTGTGGATGGTCTATCCCTTGCTCCATATGTGACTTCTTTTGTTAAAAATAATTATTTGTTTCACTCTAGATTTATGGGGTATAAGTGTGTGGAGCGTGTCCACAGTAGATTTGAAATGAATCTTAATCTAGTGGATGCATGTGATACGGGAGATGAAAATCGATCCTTCGTGGGTGCTGCGATGAAGGATCGATGGCAGCTTTAGGTTTATGCGGCTAAGCTGGGGACAGTCACCATTTTTATTCCTCCTCGTAGATCAGAATTGGATCCGGTGGTTGAAAACAAAGGTGAGGATGCTTCGTTTAGTGTCATGATAAAGGTTAAGAAAATGAATGATTTGATACTGATGGTGTACACATCACTCATCTCGTATCCTATGGTGGTGGAATTCAAAGGTTCAATAGTGGTACACACTAATTAGAATGAGCCATCCCTGATTGGTAATGTCAATTTAGGTTGAACTATTTAGGGGTTACCTCCTATTAAAGTGGAAATGATCATAAATGATAATCATTTGGACTCAAATTTTAATCCAAAAGTGGATTTTAATTGCACTAATGATGCTCAAAATGAAGTGGATATGTTCTTTATAAACCCTTCAGACAAGGTGGAGATGGGACCCTCACCTACTAAATTGGAAAAAGCAGTTAAATATAGCAGATCCCCTAAAGTTGAAGGGAACTCCAACAGAAGGCATTTTACATCTGTTCGTGATGGTATTTATAAGTGAAAATTTAATAATGTTGAAAGATCCCATGTTGTAATTTAATGGGAGGCTATCCTTGACATATTCATGATCTGTGATCATTCAATTATTCCCATGCTTGTTCTTCCATATAGAGGAAAATATTAGAGTATTGATTATTTATTTCAGAAATAAACATCTATACATTGGTTTTCTGATTGGAGTTTCATACCTATGGGATGTGAATTTTTTTTCACATTATTTTCCAATTAACGGGTCTCAATCAGGGATCCTAGGGGATTAGGTCAATTTATCTAAATCTTGATTTGGTTTTATTAAAATAATGGTATTTCCATTTCGATCCTTTTTTCATAATGAATACAAGGATTCTATTCTAGATCATGATTTTTACTTCTCTAGATATCATAGCATCCAAAAATTCTAATTGGAATTGCCTCTATAGTATGTTTTCCAATTAAAATGGACAAGACCACCGTGGTTGAGAAATTGGACCACTATTATTATGTTTTTGTGTAAGCGGATATAAATTTTTTCTAGTTTATAAAATAGTTTGGACTTCCATAAATTATGATATCTCTCAAAATTTGGAGTATGTGAGATTGCGTGATTTTTATCTTTAATTTCATGTTATCGAAACTATCAAAGGGATGATTTTTAAAAATGTTTGTTGAGATTTTTTTCTCATTAATAAGAAATCATGATACTTCTTATAGGAAGAAGGTATGTAAGAAATCAATGCATGATAATTCTTCATAAGTGGTGGATGATTCTTCCCATGAAATTTCCCATTAGCCTCATGTTGATATGTGTAGAAAACATAGTAATATAATGCATCAAATAGATGAGTGCAAGAGTTTCATGCCTGGAACTGGGACATGTCTTTCTGAGCATGTTAATAGGGGTGACAATTACATTATGTCAAGATTGATTTTGGAAAATATGTAGGAATTGTTTTTTGCCTTATTCTTTAGGAACAAGGTAAGAGGATTACAATGATCCAAATTTAAATTTCCAAATTAATGGAAATACCAGTCTTCTAGGGAAGGGTGGATGAAGTATTGGATTACTCCCCAAAAAAACAACTTACAGTCAGGTTTTGTCTAAGGTAAAATAATTTGATCTGGATTTTGATGGTTTTCAACCTACCCCCCCCCCTAGAAAAGAGAATTTGAGAAAGGACAACTAAAACCAAAATCTAACCAAGGTTACCCTCTCTCATGGCCCACTTGATTAAGAGTCTGACTAGGATGGAGACTATGAATCTTACAATCAATGTAACATTTAATTTTATGTACTTATTCTCCTTCATTATATTTGCGTATGATAGAATGTGTTCTTATATGACCCTTTAAACTTTTATATTGACTTTTCATATCCTTTTTTAATAATATGGTCTATTCCTGATCCTTTCAAAAAAAATTGTCATTATAATTTTATTGAAATTCTCATATCATCCAAATATCGACCAAACATTAGTATTAGTGAATATAATATCCGTTACAAGGCTTAAATAATTTATCATAAATATTGAATCATGAAATTATAACATAAAAAATCATAAAATATTACAAATTTGATATAAAACTTCATATAAGAAAACATTACATTAATGATTCACACACCTGTACCCATGCTTGTGAGAAAAGAGAACTGTACTGATTTAAAAATAACATCCATGAGTATCACACATTCACTAATTCATTCAAATGACTACATTATTATTTATTATACATATCTTGTGTGATTTAATGATGTTACCAACAAATTGGATGGTGATATAATGCCCCACTTTTGATTCATCCAAACATACATGTTCGACATTAAAACTAATTGGATAATCAAATATTTCTAGAGGAATGAAAATGGATTCAACATTATTTTCAAATAGAATAATATAAATAAGTCATTTTTAATTCCATAAAAAACCATGACATGATAAACCCATAAAAAATATATCTAATTAATTTATGTAGCTTAATAGTAAATACCATTTAAGAAAGTTGATAATTAAATTTTTATTATCAATATATTTAAAGGGTATATGGAAATGTAAATGATTTAAAAAAATTAACTAAGTTATGGAATCTAGTTTAAGACACATAAATCGAAAGAGAAAAATATAAATCGGTTAGAGATAAAATGGAAGAAATTTCTTTATAGACTTAGATGAACAAGATAAAGGTAGTTATAGATAATTCCAAAAAGTGATGTAAATAAAAAATTCAATCGAGATAAATAATATATATATGAATATTTAGAGAATATTCATGATAGATAATATTGAATTCTAAAGGATGCATATTTTCATAAAAAAAATTTGGGGTTTTAGAACAATCATTTTGAAAATAAAAATCACTCTTGATATTTAAAAAAATATTAGAAAAATATATAATATAAATCAAATAGGATAATAATTTTTTTTTGTGAACCATTAAATATTAAAACATAAGCTTCATATATAATGATTAATATGGTTTAAGGATATGTTCCATTGGAAAATGTTAAAAATGTATTATTTTTACGCAATGATAAAAATGACCATTTAATAAGGCGTGAATATAATTAAATTGTTTTAATGAGTCTAATGTGTTGTAAAATTATATTAATCATTCATTATTTCTTTTATAATGACATTTTCTAAATCATACAATGAATAATGACCTGAAAAGGATTATTCCATAATATGAATAATAAACGGGATCAAATTCACTTATAATAACACCTTCAACAAATAAGTGATTTAATGGGAAATTAATTTATGCCAGGTCATGTAAGCCCCATAAATAATAAAAGTAAATTATTAGTTGATTAATAAAGAATAAATAATTTCTAGTTTGAGTTTCTTTCAAAACCAATTATTATTTTAAAACAATATTCACATTTTAGCCCTTATGCTATGAGTGATAATAAAATAATAACCCTTGGAGGATAATTAGTTTGAAATTAAACATAAAATAAAATGAATAAAAGATATTTTATGATATAAAATAAAAATAGGAACTTTATATACTTTAGATAATTAAATTGATTCATAACAAGAACTATTCCACTAGAAAAAAGAATTGGGACAACAAAACACTTCAAATTCATAATCATTGAGGTAAGAATAAATTGGTAATGACTCATAATGAATATATGTAAAACCCTATTAAGGAAAGAGGAACTGAATTATAATGTATTAATTAGGTTGACTAAATTAAAAATGGGATAATATACTTCAATAAGAAATCTTGTACCATAATGGAAGGAAATAAAGATTGGAGAAACTCATATAACATCACTCTCCATTCAATCAAAGAATTTATAAATATTTATTATGATATGGATATTAAAAAATGATTAATTACAAGAATTGGGTAAAATAAATCCATTAGTATGTAATATAACCACATTTATTATTTTATAATACTCAATAATAAACATGACTATAGTAATTAAACATGATTGAAGAACAATTTACATTGGACGTGATTTATTCAATGGATGCACTTATCTTCTCAGATATCTAAATTATGTTTTTTGAAAATTTATTAAGAACCTATTTACATTGTATTTTATAAGCTCTGGATTATACATTTTTTTGTGTTATTTATTTTCTATATAGTTTTTTAATTGTGGATGTAAATCAGGATTGTTTACTAAATCAACCTAGATTAACCAACCCCAACACTTGAGACAACATGAAATAATTCATGATGTGTGTTCCCGATCACCACAATCTAGATATAAGAACCAGGGGAAAAAAGAAAATATTTTGGAATATTTTAACCCATTATTTACATTAATGTCCCATCCATTATAGCAACCCATTCCTTTTACACATATTATTACTTTATTTCTACAATAATAATCCACTAGTTTCAACCCAATGATAATGAGAAATAGTGTATTTGGATGTCCGGGTTCATAGTGCATAAAATTGAGTTCAAAATATATATATTTTTTTCATTCTCAATATTGATCTCTTAAGTAATTTATAACTCCTTAACAACATGTAAAGACCCGTAAATTTCAAGGAAATTTTTTTCTTAATTTTCTTTGGAATTTTACAAGAACGCAGTTTCTGACGGCACCTGATTCCGAGGCCCGGTGTGCCCGGAATCATTTTCCGAAGTTTTGGCTCGGGTACGTTCAGTGAACGGACGAGCGGGTTTTTCTAACTTTTGAACCGGTGCCCGGAATCGAATTCTGAGGGCACCGATGAAATCGCAGCGCCGGGTTTTGCCTAGAAACGCCTCTTCCGGTGTTTCGTTTACTCAGGTGTGGTTTTTAAATTTTGGGACTTAAGGTTAAGAAATAAAATAAAGTTGTTACGACAACATTATTTTTATTTCACTTGAAAGCCACATTAAGCTGGTTAAGCTTAGTTGAAGCGGATAGGGTGCAACTGAAATATCCTATCCTCTTGATAGGATATTTGTGGGTGGGGCCTGCACGAGCCCCGCCGTTTCTTCCGCTAAGTAACGCACCCGCGAAAACCCGTCAAAGAAACTGAAAGTCAACTGACGCGGTTTCTTAGTTTCTTAACAGACCATTAAATTGGGCTGTTTCTTTCGTCCAATTAATTGGGCGGTTTCTTTGGTAAATTAATTCTTGGAATTAATTGTTCGTTTCTTTTTTTTAATCGTTGCTTGTGTGTTAATAAAATAAGATTACTCTTATTTTATTTTGGGTGGAAGCTTGTGGCGTGGGGAGAATTTGGAGGAGAGCGTTCTTCTTCGGCGAAGAACGCGAAGAACGCCGGCCTCCGGCGAAGAACGCCGAAACCGCGGAAATCAACGACGCTTCTTCCGCGACGTTTCTTCCGCGACGATCGTTCCTTTCCAAGCGACGTTCTCCCTTCGGACGCACCTCGACGACAACGGAATCAACGACGTTTCTCCGGCGACGTTTCTTCCGCGACGATCGTCCTCTTCCGCGACGAACTCGCGAGCGACAACGCTTGAGGTAGGGGTTTTAAACCTTTTTAAAGTTGTTGATCTTTCCTTCGATCTTGAAGGTTCTTTTTTTTGTCGGCCCTTGTTTCCGAATCTTTTTTATTTTTAAAAATATTGTGATGGATTATTGTTCTAGAAAGGCCGATTGTTATCAATCTAATGCGAGGGGGGTCGGGCCGCAAAAACACGGCCGAACCCCCCCCCCCCCCCCCCTCCTTTATTCTTGTTGTTTCTTGCGGATGGAGCGAGATGGCGTGGTGCCGTCGCACCACGCGGGAATCGTACGACAACTATTGAGCGGCGCCGTCGCGCCGCGCTGTGGAACGAAATCAAACAAGATTGAGACGCCTTCGCGCCACGCCGAGAAGTCGTTCAAGCACGCGACGTCGTCGCGCCGCGCCAAAGAGGCCGCAGATTAAATTAATTTTATTTTGTTCTTGAGCGCAGATTGACGGGCGACGACAAACGAGGCCGCATGTTAATTTTGAGGCCTCCGTAGTGAAGGTCGGGTCCCGGGATGACCGTAGGCGCAGACGGGAAGCAAATCGGACCACCGGAGCGTCTCCGGTGGCCCGCGGAAGCCGGCGGCGGTGCGGGACGCCGGCGCGGCGGCGCCGGCGGCCGGAGGCGGCGGCACCCCGCGGGTGTCCAGGGTGGCACCCCGCGGGTGCCGCGGGGTTGTCTGGCGACACCCCGCGGGTGTCCAGGGTGGCACCCCGCGGGTGTCCAGGGTGGCACCCCGCGGGTGTCGCGGGGTTGTCTGGCGACACCCCGCGGGTGTCCAGGGTGGCACCCCGTGGGTGCCGCGGGGTTGTCAGGCGGCACCCCGCGGGTGTCCAGCGCGACACCCCGCGGGTGTCCAGCGCGACACCCCGCGGGTGCCGCGGGGTTGTCAGGCCGCTCGGCCGAGCCGAGCCGGACCGGCCCTGGCCGGGCGGGACCGGGCCAACCGGGTCGGACCCGGTTCGGGCCGACCCAGGGGGGGTCGGGCCGGGTCGGCCCGGACCCGGACCCCCCCGTTTTCGGACCATTTCGGTCAAATTCACATATCTTGAGCTCCGGACGTCCGAATGACGTACTGTCAGCTTTGTTGAATTCCTCTCAGTGAGACGGAACTTTTGGCTTACTCTGCTCGAGGTTTGGATGCCGACGGAGTACGGTCGGGTCGGTTCGTACACGAAACCAACCGGGCCCCTTGAACGAAAAAGCCAATAACTCACAGACCGGGCGTCCGATTGATGCGCCGTCTGTTTCGTTGACTTCCTCTTGATGAGACGGAACTTTTGACATACTCTGCCCGAGTTTTGGATGCAGTCGGAGTATGGCCGGATTGGATTGTACCCGAAATCCAACCGGGCCCTTGGAACGGAAAAGCTGATATCTTTCAGCCAGGACGTCCGTTCGACGAACCGTCAGCGGCGTTGGTAATTGCGTTGAGTAACGGTCCCTTTGAGTATACCCTATGGGAGTTTAGGGTACAGTTGTGATACGGCCGGGATTGGTTCGCACACGTAACCAACCGGGCCCCTGGGACGAAAAGGCTAATAACTCACAGACCGGGCGTCCGATTGACGCGCCGTCTGTTGCATTGAGACCCCTATGATGAAGCGGTCCTTTGAGACACTTCTTTGTGGGACTTTGTGATACTTGGAGTATCGACCAGTAGCTCGTGGAGCGGACCCTCCCGGAGACGAGCGTGCAGAGTACGGAGACCGTGTAGCCGACTGAGACCTGACGACTGCTTGACCGACTCGACTTGGAGTGAGTCGACTAGCCCAGTGGACGGAGCGCCCGGTATTTGGCGGCAGACCCACGGCGGACGGAGCGCCTGGTAGTTGGCAGCAAACCCGCGGTACTCGACAGGAGGAGTACCTCAGTAGGCTATTTGGGGGAGCGCCCGATATTTGGCGACAGACCCTCAGCGGACGGAGCGCCCGGTAATTGGCCGCAAACCCGCAGTACTCGATAGGAGGAGTACCTCAGCAGTCTTAGGTTAGTGAGCAGTACCTCGGAGTCGTGACAGGACCACTGTACACTCTAGAGACGGAGCTCCTCAGTAGTTACGGTTTCGATAATGAAAATCCTGGTTTGAGCTGAGTCAATGAATCTTTGCATTTCTTCATGATTGAGATGGGTCGCTTGATAACTTAGGTATATGTATGGGCATATACCTGGGTGATGGTTATCCGTTGATTTCATGATTTTTGTGTATCCTTGTGATTGGATGGGTTACTTGATGACTTAGGTATATGTATGGGCGTATACCTAAGTAGAGTCTGATGTTACTTCGTGATTGCTGTCTTTACTTTGTGGATATCCATGTTGGATTTAGTGAGACCTTAAGGGTCTCGGGGTCCATACTAAGTAGCTTATACTCACCCCTGCACGGGCTATGCCCGCACTTCGTTGTGTTGGTTGCAGACGACGGACAGCGCAGATCGCAGTTGAGGCTTGCGGAGCAGGTCGGTACCCGGAGGAGGACCACTGGGTGGACGTACCCGGAGTAGACGACAGGACCCGAGGAGTAGAGGAGCTATCTGTACCTACCCTTCAGGTAGGATCCGTGGTGGACGATCCAGGAGCTGAGCCATCTGTACCTACCCTTCAGGTAGGAATCGAGGAGGACGACCCAGGAGCCGCTTCGTTCTTCCAGCTGCTGTTTTTCCCTTTCGAGTTGTACTTTACAGTTGGGCTTGTATTTCCGGCCCTTTTACTTTTCTTCACTTGTGTTTACTTTTCCTCTTGCTTACTCTGTGGTGTTTGTTTGCTTTTGTAATGGAAATGCCTTCCCAGTTATCGGGATTTACGCCATTGGTGCTAGTCGCCATCCCCTGGCCTATGGAAGGCGGGCTTGGGGTAGTCACGGCACGGGCCCCGAGGTCGGGTCGTGACAGATTGGTATCAGAGGTGGTCGGTTCTACCGCCGATTCTGATCTTTCTTTCTGTGAAGCAATAGTGTTAAGGGTACCGAGTATGGTTTTCAGTTCAGGGAGTCCAGTGTTGGTGCGGGCGGCCGACGTATCCATACACCAGGACCCTGACAACTGAATTCCGACTTTGTGCACGAAAACACTGATTGCGTGTGTGTTTCCAAAGTTTAAAAATGTCAGCTCAAACCAGGTCAGCTCACCAGGTTTAATCGTTTGACCGTGTTACGATGTTTCTTTCAGGATGCCTTTTCTCGGACGACCAGCTTTAGCCCAGAGGGATGTGCGTACTGACAGCCTGCCGACCGACGAGGCTTCGGTTCAGGGCCCTCTTGCAGTCGAGGCACCAGCAGAGGCACCAGCGGTACTACCATACGTTGGGCCACCGATGCCACCAGCCCCAGCAGTAGGCGATGCACGATGCTTGAGTGCGCTGCATGAGTTCCAGCGCCAGAGGCCACCCAGGTTCAGGGGAGAGACGGACCCGCAGGCGGCTGAGGATTGGCTGGAGGCTGTGGTGGGAGTCTTCAGGCTAGTGGGGACGCCATCGGACTTTATGGCGATCTTTGCGGCTAGCCTTCTTCAGGCAGCAGCAGGCAGGTGGTGGAGCCACTTGTTCCAGTTTTGCCGTGGGATGGCCTTCTCTTGGGAAGACTTCGAGACCTCCTTCAGGTTGGAGTATGTGCCAGTAGCTCTACACCCCGAGCGTGTTCGGGAGCTGCTACCTTTGTCGCGTGCTTCTCGATCAGAAGCCGAGTCATCTGTGGGCAGTAGACAGATAATGCAGAGGCCCAGAAAGACCAGACCAGCAGTTGGGCGATCTCGGGTTTTAGGACCGGTGGTGCAGGGCACCCGGAGTGGGAACAGAGCTAGCCGTGCAAGGAGCAGGTTGTGTTACTCATGCCGCGGAAAGGGTCATCTGGCACGTGACTGTCCGACTCCCGATCCGCAGGCTTTGGGGGAGCCACCGAGATAGAGGCAGCGACAAATGCTTGAGCAACAGTAGAACTCTTGGAGCAGGTGGACAGGAGCGGAACTAGTGGATACGTCTCTTGTACTTCTAGTTCCATGTTTGACGTTGTATTCGTGTCTTTGTATTATGAGCTGCAATAATAAAGACGACACTTATCTCTTGTGATGTTTGCCTTCCTGTCCTCTTTTGTGATGTTACTGAGTGGTCCCGGTTAAACTGTTGACTTGACCCTCACGTTCGAGATTTCAACTGGAGCAGACCCAGTGACCTCACACTGATGTCGACAGTGTGACTCGACCCTTGGATGCGAGAGTGACAGTTGGATCTTTTAGTAGTTACGTCGAGGCCTTACGACGTCATCCATGGCATGAATGCATCCTTCATGCCAGGATTGACTGTATTAGGCAATGGGCGTGGTTCATCTAGAGAGGGGATGAGACCAGGTTTCTCTTTTCGGCAAAGGAGAAATTTTAGCAGCTCTTCCAGATCATATGCAAAGGAGGTGCAGTTCATCCAGGAGCGGATGAAGACTGCACAGTGCAGTAAGAAACAGGAAACCAGTGCCAGTCTTAGAGACTCGGGCGTGTTAAATGTTTCAAGAAGAGGAAGCTTAAAGGACAGATGAATCTGCGGAGTAGCAGACGTGGAAGTGGGGCCTTGAGAGCAGCAGGTGGTGGTGTACATCTCAACATGTTACAACCACCCGCCTTTGAAATCCCCGCCAGGGTCAGGGAGCAGGAGGGCTGGGAAGGAGAGTAGCTGCATGCGGTCAAGTAGTGTGACCCAGGGGCTCTAAGAATGATTCGGGGTACGGGCTATGTCTACTATGAGCTGCCATATCATTAGACATAGGTACCAATCATTCTTTCCTTCCACGAATCTTGTACCAGACCTAGAGGTTCCGGGTAAGCCGTTGACTTGACCCTCACGTCTGGAGATACCTTTGGGAGGAGACTCGATAATCACACTTACGCCGACAGTGTGATCTCACCACGAGGCGAGAGTTTCGGTTGGAATCTCTTGGTGGCAGCGTCGAGGCCTTGCGACGTTGGTCTGGTTATGGATCGAATTCACAGATCATACCCAGGTTGACTGTTTTAGGCAAAAAGGTTGTGGTTTATCTACAACGTTGGGATAGGTTTTCCTTGGTCAGCGAAAAGGAAACCCTGGGCAGCTCAAGATAAACTCATGCACAGGAGGGTGTAGCCGATCATTCTTGGGTCGACCCACCTTACCTTCGTGGCAGCAGGAGTTTTGAGTTTCAGTTCTAATCAGAAATGGAGACCTCTGGAGTTCGAGGATGACGACCACGTCTTCTTACGGGTCTCACCTCGACGAGGTTTACAGAGATGTGGCCTGGGAGGCAAGTTATCTCCGATGTTCAACGGACCTATCTAGGTCCTCAGCTGGGTAGGCGAGGTGGTTTACCGCTTGGCCCATCCACTTCAGTTGCACTAGGTGCACGACGTTTTCCACGTATCCCAACTGAGGAGATACGTGCTCGACCCCCCTTCGAATATCATCGACCATGAGGAGCTAGACGGTGGCGATGAGTGTCTTATACGGAGGTTCCTGTGGGGATCGACGATCGACAGGAGCGGATCCTAGGAGGATGGTTGATTCCTCTTGTGCACTTTCTTTGGCAGCACGGGAACCTCCAGGTGAGCACATGGGAGTGGAAGGCTCAGATGCGTGCTTAGTACCGCTTTGTTTCCCTAAGTCTGTGGTGAAGCTTTACGGGGACGTAAAGCCCTGTGGTGGGAGTAATGTAAAGACCCGTAAATTTCAAGGAAATTTTTTTCTTAATTTTCTTTGGAAATTTACAAGAACGCAGTTTCTGACGGCACCTGATTCCGAGGCCCGGTGTGCCCGGAATCATTTTCCGAAGTTTTGGCTCGGGTACGTTCAGTGAACGGACGAGCGGGTTTTTCTAACTTTTGAACCGGTGCCCGGAATCGAATTCTGAGGGCACCGATGAAATCGCAGCGCCGGGTTTTGCCTAGAAACGCCTCTTCCGGAGTTGTGTTTTCTCAGGTGTGGTTTTTAAATTTTGGGACTTAAGGTTAAGAAATAAAATAAAGTTGTTACGACAACTTTATTTTTATTTTACTTGAAAGCCACATTAAGCTGGTTAAGCTTAGTTGAAGCGGATAGGGTGCAACTGAAATATCCTATCCTCTTGATAGGATATTTGTGGGTGGGGCCCGCAAGAGCCCCGCCGTTTCTTCCGCTAAGTAACGCACCCGCGAAAACCCGTCAAAGAAACTGAAAGTCAACTGACGCGGTTTCTTAGTTTCTTAACAGACCATTAAATTGGGCTGTTTCTTTCGTCCAATTAATTGGGCGATTTCTTTGGTAAATTAATTCTTGGAATTAATTGTTCGTTTCTTTTTTTTTAATCGTTGCTTGTGCGTTAATAAAATAAGATTACTCTTATTTTATTTTGGGTGGAAGCTTGTGGCGTGGGGAGAATTTGGAGGAGAGCGTTCTTCTTCGGCGAAGAACGCGAAGAACGCCGGCCTCCGACGAAGAACGCCGAAACCGCGGAAATCAACGACGCTTCTTCCGCGACGTTTCTTCCGCGACGATCATTCCTTTCCAAGCGACGTTCTCCCTTCGGACGCACCTCGACGACAACGGATTCAACGACGTTTCTCCGGCGACGTTTCTTCCGCGACGATCGTCCTCTTCCGCGACGAACTCGCGAGCGACAACGCTTGAGGTAGGGGTTTTAAACCTTTTTAAAGTTGTTGATCTTTCCTTCGATCTTGAAGGTTCTTTTTTTTGTCGGCCCTTGTTTCCGAATCTTTTTTATTTTTAAAAAGATTGTGATGGATTATCGTTCTAGAAAGGCCGATTGTTATCAATCTAATGCGAGGGGGGTCGGGCCGCACAAACACGGCCGAACCCCCCCTCCTTTATTCTTGTTGTTTCTTGCGGATGGAGCGAGATGGCGTGGTGCCGGCGCACCACGCAGGAATCGTACGGGAACTATTGAGCGGCGCCGTCGCACCGCGCTGTGGAACGAAATCAAACAAGATCGAGACGCCTTCGCGCCACTCCGAGAAGTCGTTCAAGCACGCGACGTCGTCGCGCCGCGCCAAAGAGGCTGCAGATTAAATTAATTTTATTTTGTTCTTGAGCGCAGATTGACGGGCGACGACAAACGAGGCCGCAAGTTAATTTTGAGGCCTCCGCAGTGAAGGTCGGGTCCCGGGATGACCGTAGGCGCAGACGGGAAGCAAATCGGACCACCGGAGCGTCTCCGGCGGCGGCGCGGGTCGCCGGCGCGGCGGCGCCGGCGGCCGGAGGCGGCGGCACCCCGCGGGTGTCCAGGGTGGCACCCCGCGGGTGCCGCGGGGTTGTCTGGCGACACCCCGCGGGTGTCCAGGGTGGCACCCCGCGGGTGCCGCGGGGTTGTCTGGCGACACCCCGCGGGTGTCCAGGGTGGCACCCCGCAGGTGCCGCGGGGTTGTCTGGCGACACCCCGCGGGTGTCCAGGGTGGCACCCCGCGGGTGTCCAGGGTGGCACCCCGCGGGTGCCGCGGGGTTGTCTGGCGACACCCCGCGGGTGTCCAGCGCGACACCCCACGGGTGCCGCGGGGTTGTCAGGCCGCTCGGCCGAGCCGAGCCGGACCGGCCCTGGCCGGGCGGGGCCGGGCCAACCGGGTCGGACCCGGTTCGGGCCGACCCAGGGGGGGTCGGGCCGGGTCGGCCCGGACCCGGACCCCCCCCCCCCGTTTTCGGACCATTTCGGTCAAATTCACATATCTTGAGCTCCGGACGTCCGAATGACGTACCGTCAGCTTTGTTGAATTCCTCTCAGTGAGACGGAACTTTTGGCTTACTCTGCTCGAGGTTTGGATGCCGACAGAGTACGGTCGGGTCGGTTCGTACACGAAACCAACCGGGCCCCTGGAACGAAAAAGCCAATAACTCACAGACCGGGCGTCCGATTGACGCGCCGTCTGTTTCGTTGACTTCCTCTTGATGAGACGGAACTTTTGACATACTCCGCCTGAGTTTTGGATGCAGTCAGAGTATGGCCGGATTGGATTGTACCCGAAATCCAACCGGGCCCTTGGAACGGAAAAGCTGATATCTTTCAGCCAGGACGTCCGTTCGACGAACCGTCAGCGGCGTTGGTGATTGCGTTGAGTAACGGTCCCTTTGAGTATACCCTATGGGAGTTCAGGGTACAGTTGTGATACGGCCGGGATTGGTTCGCACACGTAACCAACCGGGCCCCTGGGACGAAAAGGCTAATAACTCACAGACCGGGCGTCCGATTGACGCGCCGTCTGTTGCGTTGAGACCCCTATGATGAGTCGGTACTTTGAGACACTTCTTTGTGGGACTTTGTGATACTTGGAGTATCGACCAGTAGCTCGTGGAGCGGACCCTCCCGGAGACGAGCGTGCAGAGTACGGAGACCGTGTAGCCGACTGAGACCTGACGACTGCTTGACCGACTCGACTTGGAGTGAGTCGACTAGCCCAGTGGACGGAGCGCCCAGTATTTGGCGGCAGACCCACGGCGGACGGAGCGCCTGGTAGTTGGCAGCAAACCCGCGGTACTCGACAGGAGGAGTACCTCAGTAGGCTATTTGGGTGAGCACCCGGTATTTGGTGACAGACCCTCAGCGGACGGAGCGCCCGGTAGTTGGCCGCAAACCCGCAGTACTCGATAGGAGGAGTACCTCAGCAGTCTTAGGTTAGTGAGCAGTACCTCGGAGTCGTGACAGGACCACTGTACACTCTAGAGACGGAGCTCCTCAGTAGTTACGGTTTCGATAATGAAAATCCTGGTTTGAGCTGAGTCGATGAATCTTTGCATTTACTCATGATTGAGATGGGTCGCTTGATAACTTAGGTATATGTATGGGCATATACCTGGGTTATGGTTATCTGTTGATTTCATGATTTTTGTGTATCCTTGTGATTGGATGGGTTGCTTGATGACTTAGGTATATGTATGGGTATATACCTAAGTAGAGTCTGATGTTACTTCGTGATTGCTGTCTTTACTTTGTGGATATCCATGTTGGATTTAGTGAGACCTTAAGGGTCTCGGGGTCCCTACTGAGTAGCTTATACTCACCCCTGCACGGGCTATGCCCGCACTTCGTTGTGTTGGTTGCAGACGACGGACAGCGCAGATCGCAGTTGAGGCTTGCGGAGCAGGTCGGTACCCGGAGGAGGACCACTAGGCGGACGTACCCAGAGTAGACGACATGACCCGAGGAGTAGAGGAGCTATCTGTACCTACCCTTCAGGTAGGATCCGTGGTGGACGATCCAGGAGCTGAGCCATCTGTACCTACCCTTCAGGTAGGAATCGAGGAGGACGACCCAGGAGCCGCTTCGTTCTTCCAGCTGCTGTTTTTCCCTTTCGAGTTGTACTTTACAGTTGGGCTTGTATTTCCGGCCCTTTTACTTTTCTTCGCTTGTGTTTACTCTTCCGCTTGCTTACTCTGTGGTGTTTGTTTGCTTTTGTAATGGCAATGCCTTCCCAGTTATCGGGATTTACGCCATTGGTGCTAGTCGCCATCCCCTGGCCTATGGAAGGCGGGCTTGGGGTAGTCACGGCACGGGCCCCGAGGTCGGGCCGTGACACAACATGTGATAACATAGCACATACAGAGAAAAAATTGGTAATTTTGAAATATTAGTATGGAATAACAGGATAAAGAATGATACCTTATGAGTCAAAATTATGACCTTATATCCTAAAATTGAATACGCATGGGTAATCAAATGGGGAATAACATAAGTAATATATTATTATAATATCATGAAATCAGTGAAAATTTGGAATCAACATAATACATGGAATAATCAAAAATTAAGTCTCATCACTAAAACAACATTATATGGGTGATAAAGTCTTATTACAGTTTAGGTTCACTCATTTATCCAATGATGTATCATGACAGTAAAAAAATTTGATCATTACATTGGAAGGATATATAATTCTTGCACCATCCATCATATTCGTATCATTTACAAGAATATGTCTTCTATATAAGGATATAAATCATAAGTCATATACATAATAATTACCCAGGTACAGAAATGGGTTACATAAGCTTTTTTCAAATCATTATCAAATGATATTTCATAAATAACGCATGTGATAAATGATTATAATGCTTATATATAACCGTAAAAGGATGATAGAATATGTTATTATTATATTGAAGAGATTTATATACATAATTTATAAGAAATAAATAACATCAAATCTTCTATTTAAAGTATAATAAATATACAATAAAAAATGAAAAAAATTATTTTTAAAAATTACCTTTCAGCATGGAAACTCACTTTTTAAAAACTGAAAATTCATAAAATACTATTGAAATTATTTTATTTAAAAATATAAATATAATCCTAAAAATATAGATATAAATTAAATAATTTTTATAATAGAAGGTAATTACGTATATTTCGTATATGTTTGAAAAAAGTTTCCTTTCAAACTATGTTATAAATGTTAAATATATACTTGTTTAAATAACAAAAAAAGATTCCATTACAATTATTATAAAAAGTAAAACATGGAAAAATATTATAATGAATCTTACCCTATTAGCCCTGATTTGATGCAATTATTTATTACAATGGTATAGATACAAGACTTGAATCCTAAAGACCGGTCAGTTTTGTTGTTTTGGAAACTAGAAGACATACTTGAAATATACATTACAATTGAATTTACAAAATACAACATAGTAAATTCATTGAGAGAATCAATACTATCCAAGATTAACATAGCATACCAATCATAATATATATCATTTCATCCTAGTAAAATTATTATATGTGATAAGGGTGAGATCAGGTGCTCAATAAGGGTAAGTGTATATCAGAATCTATTATGAATAAATAAGAGTTAATATTATGAAAATTTATATAACAAAAACACAGACCATTTAAACACAATCATGAGCAAAATATTGCATGAATAATTAAAAATTAAATATTGCACAAATATGGTCACATGGATATTCTAATAATGGAATAAACTCATCAAATATATACTACTAATCTCATAATGATCGAATGAATAATTCTAGACATCTTATACATACCGCCAATGTTTTGGCCAAGACACTATACAAAAAACGGGTAAGGTCTTAGCCAATACCCAAACTAGTTTGTCTCAAGAGACCTACAAATTCATCAAAGGTCTATTGCAGGCCCCACCGATCACTTACTAAGTCTAATGCATTCCACTTATGAAATTAGTGAATCATAATCAACATTGAAATTTGTATTCAAAAGCTATCATATGAATGGTATATCTATTTTCCTTGATCATTTAACTGTATAAAAATTTTGCATCCATAAAAAAATGATCATAAATACATCAATAATTTTTGATATGTTTTATCATAATAGATCATCTTCAATTAAGAATAATATAAAAAAAATGATGTTTTCAAAAATAAAAATTCCCAAGGAAAATTATTAACCATTATTGAGAGAAATAACTTTTTTTATTAAAATCATTTACCTAAAATCCATATATTTATAAAATAAATCATTTCCTTTGAAAATATTCAAGTAAACATGTAAAGTAAGATTCAAAATTTTAAGGATTCAGGACATCATAAAAATATGCTCATGTCTTTTAAGTTAGAAAATGTAACTTCCATATTTTTTTTAAAATATAAAAAAGTACATATTTTGGAAAATATTATTCCGTTAAAAATACTTTATAAAAATTAAAACAGGTGTAAAAAGAATTAAAAATTACAGGATTATTGTAAAAATATGTTTGAAAACATTTTTATAAAACTGAGACACGGAAGAAATTATTTCTCAATCAAAACATAAATATAAACAATACTGAGTAATAAAGAGATTGTGAAAGAACCATTATCCTATACTTTAGTTTAGTTGATCGTTTATAAACCTCTTTTATAATTATTTAAAGCTTTTCATTAATTTAAACCAAAACCATATAAAAATTTATGATATTAAATATGATCTTCTGGTATCTTTTTTTAAAAAAATATATCATTATTTTCCTTGTTTCAGGTGTTAACTTTTTCATTTTTCTCCTTATGATTTGTCATATAATTCATGTTTATTATGAATTGGAAAGATTAATTTCATCTCTATAATGATATTAAGTTAATAGATATTATATTTACTCATTATTTACATGTTCTTAGTCATTCATGAATGGTTAAAAAGGAAAATTAATAACACAATATCTTGTATATGGTTGGTCATATATACGCACAAGCGACGATATCATTACATTAATTAAGATAATGTAAGTAATTGGATGGTATATTATTTATATAGAATAAATATTATTACATATATACTATTTATATTCATTATATCCATCATTATAAAAATCCAAATAAAGTGTTGATGAAAAACAAAATTACACCATCGCATGGAGACAATATGGCATACACACGCACGTGAAGGGCTTTAATTTATCATATTATTGATAAAAGGTGGAATAAAGTTTTCACATAATCATAATAACATATTATAATTTTTGATTATAGTGTATTTATTAAATTATTGTGTAAAAAACACATGAATAAGAAGTATAAGAAGAAATGAACTTTGAATGAGTTTATGAAACAATTACCTCTTCTTCGATAGACTTTCTTTAAATCTCTTCTCATGGGATTTTAAATTGGTCTTTTTGGAATACCATCACCTCCAAAAAATTTCTATGAATGTTGGGGGGGATAGTATGGTTTTTATGGAACTATAAGGATGAATGTGATGTGAATATGTGATGGAGGTGGTGCCTTTTTTATTTGATGTGGGGGTAACTTTTGGAATCTCTAAAAATATTAAATTAATAGAAATTAATTTCCAAGTCTAAATGTATAATAAGTTAGTTTATTAGAATATTATATGATTATGGGTCAAAATAATCCCGAAAAATGAATTTAGACATGTTTATGACACATTATAACACTTATTTTTTTTGTTCTTAACCATAATTAATCCATTTTCCACATACCATGGAAATATGTATTTTAATTTCCTAATGTATAATATAGTTAGTCTTTAATTAAAAATGAACCTTAAATGGACCATTTATGACATATGTAACTTAATCCCAATCAGTTGGTTAAATTTTAGATTCTTAAGAAATATATATATATAATTTATCATGATACTATTAGTTTAAAATAGAAATATTGTCCTACCCTATTTTTAATTCACAAAAATCATGGTTAATAAGTATTATTCTGTTACAACTTGTTTATACATGTTTAAATTCAATACTAACATATTTTGTTAGTTTTTTATCATACGACATGTTAACAAAATTTGATAAGTATAATTTAAGGATAATTAAATTTCACTAATAAGGATAAGTCACTAGTACATGATCTAATAACATCCCAACCTACCGAAATAGAAACTGACTGATACTCAGAATTTTCGCAATGTATAAGCTATCAATAATTGAGTTACCGATATATTACCTGCCGACATAGTACCTACCAATATAGTACCTAGAGAAATAGTACCAACTGACACATTACATACTAACAGAATACCTACTGACAAAGTGATCTATAGACAGAACGACCTACCGACAGTCTGTGACAAAGATAGACTGATAAATTAATATTTTGAGACACATACAGAATGACCTACTAAACCTTAGACATCAGTTTTCATTACATTTCCATTTAAATTCAAAATTACTTCCAATAGTCATATTTATCAAACTTAGTATTGTTTTTAAATTAATGATCTTGTATTTATTTTGTAGACAATGTTTAATGGGTTCCAGAGACCATTATGAGGTATGAGTTACGAGAGAAAATTATTTTTGTCTACTATAAAATATAAATGGAATATCAAGGTCAAAAAGAAAGGCAACACGACCAGATAAAATATATTAATCTACTCCTACACCTTACAAAACACAAAAGCTACTACCTCTTATAAAAAAAAGAGTGTTGTGAATCCTAGTCGAATAACTTCTACGGAAACAATTGATGAGTGGATAAGAACACTTAAAGAAAATCTCTACCGAACTAAGAATAGATGATTAATGGATTCCATTACCTATGTATTATTTTCTATCCCATAATTTACACTCCATATTCACTAACATATATCTTCAAGGAGCCTCAAAGCTACGAAGACATACACAAAGATCTTTTTAAAAATATTCTTAATATTGTAGCTCTAATTGTGTACATTATTTATAGTACAATAAGTGTGTCTCTTTTAGTTATATAAACACACACTATATCAATTTCATAAATGGAAGATACATTGATGTATTCAAAAACATATTTTTCTACACCTAACACTTCAACATATAAATGTGGAAGATGTCCTTTCGTGGCCTCTTGTAACTTGTACTCCCATAAAAACAACGGAAGAGGTTTTGTGGACCTTGACAGCTATGTATTCTATTTTCTACCCTATCCAAAGTGTGTATCCAAAATAATTTATATATATTTCTTGGTGTAAGGTGTCCACCAAGTGGACATGACTATTTCTCAGCTTGAGACTGAACCACATTTTTTTAGAATCCACTAGGTCTTTCAAAGTTAAATTTTTTACTTTTTTATTTAAATATAAAAAATTTACATAACTTTGATAGTGAATATCAGATAGGATTTATATTAAAATTTTATTTTGTGAATTGATTGTACATGTTGAAATAAAAAACCAAAATTTTTTAACTGAGAAATAATAACTCTTTGACAAGTGTTTTAGAAGATTAAAACTTTTAAAAATTTATTACATTGGTTAACTAGGATATTTTTGATTTCAAATATGGGAAGTTTTAAATAATTATTTTAGAAATAAAATTACAGGAACTCAATTAACCAGTATTGAGTTTCCTACTCATACCAATATTTATGGACTGAGGGTTTACCTATCGAGTTTTATTTATTTCAAAATAATAAAATTGTTTCAATTGAGATTTTAGTTTTTTTTAAATATCTCTAAATTTTTTTCAATTCTATATTTGTAGTACTATAATAATTGTTTTTTCTTTTTTATGGATAATAGAGTAGAAGGAACTACTACAAAAAGACCTAACTATTTCAATGGGACTAATTAAACACAATGGAAAATTAAAAGGAAAATGCATTTGGGAAGCATGGGTTATGAAATCTGGTCTCCAAAAGATGATGAAAAGAAGATTGCAACTACTACTAGAAATAATTGGGATTACCCAACTATGTATCCCTATTATAATAATTTTGAATCCATTAATTCCTTATATTGTTCTTTAGGTGGTGAATAATTTAATTGGATTCTTGCATTTAAAACAGTACATAATATTTGGGATACTTTTATTGCTTCACGTGAAGGAACCACTAGTGTTAAAAAAATGTGACTTAATACATATACTATTAAATATGATTACAAAAAAACGAATCCCGATGAACCCATTTTTGATATGTACCGCATAATCAATGAGATCATAAATACTATGACTTCTATGAGAAAGAATATTTCATCTAAGGATCATGTCATTTGAATCATTAGACATTTACCAAAAATATAGAGAGAAACTTCAGTGTCAATAAGGGAATCCTATAAAATTAACACTCTTATAGTAATAGTGATAATAGGTATTCTAATGATGTAATAGGAATAATTAAGGATTAGTATAGAAAAATATGTTGAACCATATATAATTTCAGTGGATTTCAAAACCACTGATTAAAAAAAAATAGAGAATGTTAATGGTTGTGCAGAATATTCCAGTGATACCGATGCATCCTGTGATAGTGATGTGGAAATGGCTCAACTATCCAGAAGAATCAAAATGTTATATATAAAGAAGAAATTATTTTGAAATCATGGTTATAAAGGGATGTATGAAAACGAGGAAAACTAGAAATAGGATAGGAAAAGAGTTGATAACACCAATAAAATAGTCTTCTATGAGTAAAAGATAAGAGGAAATGTAAAATCTCACTGTGAAAAATGAATTTACAAAATGAACTATGTGAAAAAATATAGAAAATTAAAAAAATGAAATAAAGGCCACCTGGAGTGCTTCTGAGGATAGATTTAGTTACTCTAAATCATCGTGATGTGAGAAGGATGAAAAATCCAATATGTAATTCATGAAATAAAAATATTGAGCTAAACCTATATTCTCCTTTATAGAATTCTTATTATTCTAGAGATGAATCTGATTATGAAAATATAACAAATAAAGAAATGATTAAATGTAGAAATCTTTTCGAGGACACAAGAAATGAACTATATAATTAGTATAAATCTATCAAGAATGAATATTATCATTCAATTTGTATTAAGTTTGAACTTTCTTTAGAAAAGGAAAAAAACTATCAATTTTTCAATGTGAATAGTGAAAATAAGCATTAAAATGAACAATTAAATAAAGATCATGAGATGTTTAAAAATAGAAAAGAATCCTTAGCTCAGATTCTTGGAAGACAAGTTTCCCTTAAATATACTACTGGTATTGGTTATCATCCGGAAAAAGGAAAACTAATTATGAATAAATATTTTAAAAAATTAGAAAAATTTACATTCCTTCCAAAATTAAAATAATATAGTACAACTTCTTGCACTGAAAATTACTTTTCTTCTTCTATTTTCTCTATATATAAATTTTTTTATTTTTTGTTAGACATTACAATTTTTTTTGGAAACCCATGATGAAAATTTGGGTTCCAAAATAAATTATTACTAATGTTACTAGACCCATGAAAATATGGGTACTAAAGACTTTTCTTGTTTGATCTATTTTTCAAGGAAATTTGGTTAATGATCTATTATAAGAGCTTATGGTACTTGGGCAATGGGTGTTTAAAACATATGATAGGGGACTATTAGAGCTTCAAGAAGCTTATCAAGAATGATGGTGGGCATGACACCATTGGTGATAATGAAAAATGGAAAATAACTAGATATGGTCAAATCGGTAACAGTAATTCAATTTTAATTTATAAAGTTCGTTTTTTTATGGTCATAAATATAATATGCTTCACATTTCTGAATTTTGAGATGAAATATTTAATGTAAAAAATGGAAATGTTGATTTTAATGTTTTCAATTCTAAAAATTATTTATTATTTATAGTCTTTAAAAATAATATTTTATATCCTGTAAATTTAGATTATTTCATCTCACAAAATGATTCTTTCTTGAGTACATTTCATAAATAGTTTTGTATATGGCATAATTTAACATCCTAGTTCTATAAGCCACATAGAGGAGCCCCATACCCGGTTGGTCACATGGCCCTAAGCACATTTCTCCAAATTCCAGAGGCTACCGACTAGCTGCGATTTCCTAGGCTGTGATAGTTGGACAACTATGCCCCCACATGCAGAGTAACACAACAGAAGTAAAAAGATAACAATAATGGAAGCTGTAAAACATGAAATAGTTAAAAACCAAAATAATAATAAACAAGAGAACAAACAAACACACACACATAGATATATATATATGATGCGAGATACATATGTCTAAGAATGCATAAAAACAAGTCACAATGCTGGAATACAATACTAAACCAAAGCACAACAGAAATCAGATAAAATGCTCCATAGAATCACATGCCTCAGATTTGTCCCATTATCCCCAGATCCGCATCAATCAAGTACCTGATGTAGGGGGGCGCTTGCCCTTATCTATACCTATAGTAATATAATATGTTTGGACCCAAAAGAAAGTCCCAAAAGGGCGTGAGACTAAATCTCAGTAGGCAACCACCAAATGATCTGTGCCTGACAATCAGTGAATATATATGGTAGGATATAATCAAAATGAAGTAGTAAACAACGAGGTACTCCAAAGTAAACAATCCTATAGTTTCAAATTAATTCAATTATCAGATATCAAGTAAGCAACTAATCATAAGCAGGAAACCCTCTGGGAATTACTCACAGACTAACCCCTCTGGTCCAACCAGAACAACCAAAAGAAACCCTATGTGAAGTACACAAAATATAACCCCTCTCGTTCATATTTTGCAAATACTCACTAAGGATGTTCTCACCTTTAATTCCCCCTATAGCCTCGTATTGGTAACTAAAAGGAACTATGGTGCAGAACTCAACGCCCAATTCTACATGTGGTCAGCATAAATGAACTATATACACTCTAAGGAAGCCCTTACGTGCATTCCCCCTAGGGTTCAGCATCGTAACAGTAACAAAACACTCCGAAGAAGACCTCAAATCCCATTATCCCTATGGTCTACTACACCAGGTTCTCACGACCCGGTGTAAGTCAACAGAGAATAGTGATATATACTGGCCAATGTATACCTCAAGAACTACTTGGATAAACAGTCTACAACATAATGGCGTGTTAGATAAACAATATCACTCCATCCTTTCAACACTAGGAATGAAAATCTAGCAGCCTAACAGGCTGTACAAAACCAAACGCTCGTAAACAATAAATGCATGGTAAAGACATCCATAATATAGAAATTAACCCTATTTACATTCAATTGTCCTCTACTCAAGCATATAAATCATTGTAGGCAATAACAGGGTTAACACCATAATCACGCAATACCCCAATCAAGGGTATTGGGAACTTTCGGACATATAACTGAAAGACTATCTACATAAAGGCACAAACCACTTACCTTTGTATTGTGAGATCGATATATGGGAACCTCAGTCCTTAAATTGACCTAGAATGCTGTAGATATACAGAAACGTCAAAAATGTTCAACCAAGGATAACTCACGAGAGAATAGAAAACAGGAAACGAGGTTCAAGAAAAAGATAAAAATTGTTGATTCAATTCCAACGCAACTAACAGAGTTCGATTCAGAGACTAGATGCTCGATCGGGGGATCAGGGAAGTATCAACACCCTACGGATGCACTCGGTCGAATAATGAAAAGAAGAAGACACTTCTTCCAATTAGATGCAACCTCAGTCCATTTAATGAAAAAAAAAACAGAATGTACACAACGTTTACTTTAGAAGTACATGGAATGTACTTACCCTTACTTGGACCCGCATAAGTCGGTCTCGAGGTCACCACACGTAGCTCTATGCTCGGCCGTTACACGGCCAACAAACAACAACGCGTAGAAAAATAGTACATAGAATGTACATATAAGTACATGGCTTGTACTTAAAAAATTTCTCAGAACTCATCATTTTCTCTAAAACCCTGGAGAGAAAAAAAAACCTGAAAAGAAGATCCCAGTTCTTACAAACTTCTCTCCTTAAAGAAATTCATCCCTGAAGTTCCCTATCAAGGTCACATAGAATAAGATTCCTAAAAAAGCTCCATCCATTGTGATTATATATCGAGCTCCCTCTCCTAGGTCTCGTCATGTACTCATGTGTGCTACCATAGCACTCATACTAAGGAAATATACCTGCCACATAGAACTTTCGTACATCGATCAATAATCCATATAATATGCTCCTCAAATGAGGCATCCGCCTCTAACTAAACTTCCTCAGGTTGGAAAACATGAGATGATTCTAAGAAGTAATGTCAATCCTATGAAACATGGAAGACGTCGTGCATATCCCGATACCTATGAGGTTACCGCAACTGATAGGAAACTGACCCAACTCTCTCCAACACCTCAAACAGCCCAACGTACCTCAGTGAAAGATTACACTGTTTTCTAATCCTCCTGTTTCCCAACCTCGGTGTGACACGTAGGAATACCTGATCCCCAACCACTAGCACTAGAGTTTGTCTCCATCAATCAACATAAGAGCTTTGTCAACATAGTGCAGTAGACATCCTCTTCTGAATCAACTCTATGTGCTCTGTGGTCTCATGGGCCAGATGAAGTCCCAACATAGCTGCATCTCCTACCTCCGGCCAGCATAAGGGGGATTGACATGGCCTACCATACAATGCCTCATAAGGTGACATCTGAAATGTTTCCCGAAAACTATTATTTTCAGAAAACTTCAGAAGAGGTATATGAATCTCCCACGATCCTCCAAAATTATGGATGCATGCTCGAAGAATGTTTTCGAGCACCTGAATCGCATGCTCGGACTAGCCATCTTTTTGGGGATGGTATGTCATACTCAGAAGTACATGTGTACCAAAAGATTTTGGAAATCCCTTCCAAACCTGAGAAGAAAAATGGGAATATCTGTCAAAACCAATGGTGTGTAGAACTCCATGTAAATGTACAATATCTTGGATGAACATCCTTCCAGTCTCATAAACCCTGAAGGTCTCGTTGATCCGAAAGAAGTGAGAAACCTTCGTGAGTCTGTCCATGAAAACCCAAACCAAATCATTCCCTCGAGGTCACCTCGGTAAACGAGACACGAAGTCCATCGTGACATCGTACCATTTCCACTCGGGAATGAGTAACTGCAACAAAATCCCTGCTAGTTGGTGATGCTCCACCTTCACTTAATAAGATTTCGAATATCTCATGAAAAAACCAACAACATCAATCTTCATACCTGGCCACAAATACTGACGGTGTAGATCACGATACAACTTCATTTCACCAGGATGAACTACCCAAACTGAGGAATGAAAGTCTTGTATTTTATCCTCACATATGCCTTCTGGCACCCACATGCGTCCATGAGAACAAAATATCCCATCCTCACTTATTTTCCATCCCAGAATAGTGTCCTCTACTGAAACACTCTCCCATAGGATTAGGCCTTCAGAATATGATAGCTGCTTCAATCGCACACAATCCAGTAGAGTCAAAGTAATAGCTACAGAAGAAAGAAAAGTATACCCCTACCTGTATTCAATCTCCGGATACATATCAGAGAACATAGACATAAGCATCCACTCATTACTTGCTTCCTGAACTGCATGAATCTGAGTCCTCCTACTGAACGCATCAGCCACGGTTTTTCCCTTCCCAGGCGTATAGGAAATCTCATAGTCAAAGTACTAAAGGTACTCAACCCACCTTCCGTATCTCTAATTTAGATCGTACTGAGTAAATATATACTTCAGACTCTTTTGGTCGGTGAAAACCAAAAAATGCACTCCCAGAAGATAATGTCTCCAAATAAGAAAAGCATGAACAACTACAACCAGCTCGAGATCATTCATCAGTTAGTTCATATCGTGTGGCCTCAACATCCGAGAACCATACAGAATGACTCCTTCTCCCTACATAAGCACGGATCCCATGCTGATACCTGATGCTTCACAATAAATAGTATATCTCTTCTTGGATCAAGAAATACTAGTATCGGTGCTGAATACAACCTCCCTTTCATCTCCTGAAAGGCTAACTCACCAGAATATGACACTATGTACTTCACACACTTCTTAGTCAGGCCCGTTAGTGGTGCTGCTATGCATGAAAAGTCCTATATAAAACGTATGTAGTAACCAGAAAGCCCTAGAAAATTCCATACCTCAAAGAACTTCTTTGACTTCTCCCATGAATGTGCTATTCTCACTTTCTTTAGGACTATTGATACTCCTGCCTTTGAGATAACATGACCCAAGAAGTGAATCTGGTCCATCCAAAAGTGGAATTTCGAGATCTTAGCATACAATTGATGGTCTCTCAGTGTAATCGAAATTATCTCGAGATGCATGGCATGGTTGTGTCGAGTGTGAGATTAATCCAAAATATCATCCATGAAAACTACCTAAAAATAATCCTAGTATAGATGGAACACTCGGTTAATCACTTCCATAAAAACATTTGGTGAGTTCATGAGATCAAATGACATAATCACATAATTTTATAGACCATACCTGCTCTGAACGGCTGTAAGAGGTACATCTGATGGTGTGATGCACAACAGATGGTAAATGGATCTCAAGTCAATCTTCTAGAACACTTGGATCCTCGATGTTGATCAAATAGATAATCAATCCTCAACAAGGGATACTGGTTCTTGATCTTCAACTAGTTTAACATATGATAATCCACACAATGTCTGAGGGTTCAATCCCCCTACTTCGCAAACAGGATAGGCGAACCCTAAGGAGAAGTACAGGGTCAGATGAAACCCTTTGCCCGAAACTTCTCCAACTACCTCTTATGCTCAATAACTCTGGAGTAGCCTTCTTATAAAGAGGAATGGACAATGATGTTTCTCTTGGAACAAGTTCAGTAGAAAATTCCACCTCTCTCTATAGAAGCAAACAAGAAAAGTCATCTGGAATGACATCCCTGAAAAAATACACCACTATAGGAAAGTCCATCTGTGAAGTCCCTTTTCATCTAGATAAAGACTTGAAATACAGGCTATAACTCCTCCCAACCCATGATGCTCGGGTCCTGCTCTGCTCACTTGGACATCCCATTTTCCCTTGTGAACAAACGATCCGGCCTTTGGTGATGTGAAACTCACCCTATGGAAAAAAAAATCGACAACTACCTAGAAGAGAACTAACCTGTCCATTACGAGAATGACATCATGCCTGTCATCTCTAAGGCTAAGAGGTCCCTTAAATAGTGAAACCCACTAACATCTCTTGGGAAATCGTTGGACTTTCATTCATTAGCTATTTTTTATCCAAAATGGAGTGTCTAACATCAAGATATCTGCAAGAATAAAAGATACAGAGCCCAAGGCTCTCTACAACAACAACAAATATAATGATATGGGGAGACCTTGTATCGAAAAAGTGAAGAAGATAAAACTGTGGAAACATGGATTGTACCTCGAATGGTAGAGGGTGTGGGATTCTGTTCCTACTGGTTTTTCTCCACTACAATAGTATAACCTGCATTGTGGCCCTGTTACCCTGCCTGACCACCCAAATGTGATCTACCATGTTGTCGCTGAAATCCTGGAAACTGGCTACCACAACCATGACGTCTACCTCGGTCTAAACGGCCAAGAGAAATCCAGTTTTCAGACTGGTGAGAAACTGGTTATGCTTCTCTAGAATGAGGAGTCATAGAATAACCCCTATCACTAGCTGCTGGTGAGAAGATCTGACTGAAGCGCTGAAGATGACCCATATTGTAGCAAGATCGACACTCCACTAGTTCTCTCAGGAAATTCAGCCTCGTATTCTAGCTCTTCCCGCACTGGTAGCACACCACCTAGTTACCAAAAGAAGTGTCCCGCCTCCTCATATCTCCATGCGTAGAGTCCATGAGGTGCTTCAAGCTTTCATAAGGAATGATACAAACTCTGTATGTCAAGCCACCCTGGCTCAAAACTCTTGAATCCCTTAGATTGGGCTCCATAATTAGCGCATGTTTGACTATAGATGTGATGGAAGTCAACCTGAAGATTTTCACCTGAGATTAGATGTCGTGACTGAGGACATCCTCAAACTCCCTTTCCATAAATAACTCATCACATCCTGGAATAGGCGTGAAGCACTGTATCCCTATGATGCGAGAAAAATACTCCACAACTGAAAGAGTACCTTATTCCAGACTCATGAACTCTTATGCTCGATCATCCCTCAAGGTATATGGGAAGAAGTAGTCATAGATGGCACACTAGAACTCATCCCACCCCATAACCTACTAGAATAATTCCTATGAGATCATATCCCACCATCTCTTGGAGAAATAAAGATTCATGTACATAGCAGGCTTCACCCTTCTCTCTGGATGCATCTCCAGATGCTCAAATATCAATAGCATGGCTTCTAACCATGAAACTATAGCATGAGGTTATCCTTCCCCTGTGATGGTGGGAGGATGCAGATGCTGGAAAACCCACATCAACTCTACCATAGAAGGGGAAGGACGCAGTACTGATCGGAAAGTCTGCATGAACCTCTTGAAGCCCTTTCGGAACAGTGCATTAGCACCTGTATCCATGAAAATGGTCGGTGCCAGGACTGGAACAACTGGAGGATCAACGAGTTTTCCCTGATCAGCCATATCTGGTGTCTGGTCACTGCCCTTTAACTGGCGGACAACCGGTGGATGTCTCGGTGGCACGAATCATCAAGTTTAAGAGAACACCTTCAATCAAGATTAATAATGGCTGAAAATTAGAAAAGTGAGAAGGGATGAAGAGAAAGAAATCATTCTATTTTTTCAACACATGGATACACGACGTGTATAATGACTACAAAGCATATTACCTTAAGCCTTCACATGGTCGTATACTTCTACCAACCCAGGTCGTGTAACAATTCATACACATGATGTGTTGTCCTAACACACATTGTATACTTGAATCCTCATCCCCTGCCTGAGTTCTTCTACACGGTTAAGCCACACAGTTCTCCGAGAACAGGAATGCATGACGTGTTAGTGCCAGAGACGACATATACTAGAAAAACATCACTAACCTCTGTTGTTATTCACACAGACCATTTCACGGCTCACTCTATAAGGCGTGTACTAGAATGGTTTCTACGCCCCTTGTTGTTTGATACACAGTCAGATACCTAGGTTACACTACGTAGTGTGTTAAAACATGAAAAAAAGTGTATAACTTATTTTCTCATCCATATGTTTCAGTAGTCACACGAGTGGACCCATGGTCTACACACCTCGACATGTACAACTAGTATACAATGTGTTCCCCCAATGATTTCTATACCCCGTGTCTCTACCCACACAGTCAGTGACATAGTTAGATAATACACAGTGTGTACATATAGTACATGGCATGTGCCTAAGAAAAATAGTTCCTTCCCAAACCAAAGGACACATGGCATGTATTTATCCTTACACACAGTGTATTCAGGGATTATCCAGATAGTAAGCCTCAGAAACTACTCCAGAACCCAGAAAAACATTGAAACGAACATTCAAGGGCCAAATTCCTATCTGTGAGGGCCCATACTCCCCACGAATTAATGCTTGGCATCACATACAGGTCATAAATAAGGATAACTGTTCAATGATCCACCAAATTCTAGTTCATGAGGGCCCATAAAACCTCAAGAATAAATTTTTGGCGTTCATTCAAACAAAAACTAATACAATTCAAAACCATATCAAAATAAGTTATTAAATCAAGGCATATATCACATCAACATGCATATATAACACAATATCTATCACAACAACATACAATTACTAATGCACCCTAAATGGCATTGCATGAATGCATGACATGTTATTTTTTATAAGTGCCCATATGAGGCATGATACATAATACCCTCATCTCATCGGGTTTGAACATACATAGAACCTCAATAACATCAATAATAATAGCAAAAAACATGTGAATCACCCAATGGTGAAATCAAATCAACTATAATAATTCCAAACTAGAAAAATTTCAATAACATGGTAAATTTTCTTTTCCCTGTACACCAGTTAGCTACTCCTAGGCACAAATTATTACCAAGTACCAATTCCTTCCTATCATTGGATAGAGGCTCCAAACCATAATTTGAGAAAAAAATAATTCCTCTGATAGCACTTTCTAACGTCGCAGTTCCAGAAACTGCCCAGAGTAGCCCCGTACCTAGTTTGTCACCTGGCCTCAGGCGCATTTCCCCGAACGCCAGAGGTTTCCAAATACCAGTGAGGGCCTAGAGTGTGATAGCAGGGAATCTATTCCATCATTGGAAAAGTAACACAGTGGAAGTAAACAAATAACCATCGTAGAAGCTGAAAAATATTCAATAGGTAAAATCGGAAATAATAATCAACTGGAGCACACACACACACTGTTATATATATATGATGAATGATACATATGTATAGGAAAGAATTAAAACAATTCACAATGCTGGAATACTATAATAAACCAACATACAACAGAAATAAGATAAAATGATCCATAGCATCGCAAGCCTTAGCTTGGTCTCATGCTCCCCAACTCCGAAGAAATCAAGTACCTGAAGTAGAAAGGAGATTTCCCTTATCTATTCCTGTAGCAATATAATTTGTTTGGTCCCAAAAGCATGACCCAAAAAGGGAGTGAGACTAAATCCTAGTAGGAAAACACCCAAATATTTGTGCCTAATAGTCAGTGAATATATATGGCATGGTATAATTAAAATGAATAATTAAACAAGGAGGTAGTAAAAAGTAAACAAACATATAGTTTCAAATGCATTCAATTATCTGATATCACGTGAGAAGATAATCATAATCAGGGAACCCTCTGGGAAGTACTCACATATGAACCCCTCTGGACCAACCAAAATAAACACAGGAAACCCTCAGTAAAGTACACACATTCTAACCCCTCTGGTTTAACTGTTGCATATACATTCTGAGGAAGCGCTCACTGTCAGTTCCCCCTACAGTCTCATATTTGTAACTAAAAGGTGCTATAGGGAAGCACTCAATGTCCAAAATCCACATGTTTCCCACATGTAAGAACTGAATACACTCCGAGGAATCCCTTACATCCATTACCCATATGGTCTTGCATCTTAGTAGTAAACAAACACTATGGAGAATCCCTCAACGTCCATTCTCCATATTGTCTACTACACTAGGTTCTCACGGCCCTGTGTTAGTCAATCAAGCACAATGATATATAAAAACCAAATTATACCTCAAGAACTACTTTTCTAAACATCCTACAACATAAAAACATGTCAGATAAACAATATCACTCCATCATATCAACACTAGGAATGGATTACAAGAAACCTAACAGGTTATGCAAAACCAAATGGTCATAAACAATACAACCATGGGAAAGACATCCTTAGAATAGTAATTAACCCTATTCACATTCACATGACCTATGCTCAAGAATATTAATCATAGAAGGAAATAACAGGTTTAAATCCATAAACACTGAATACAACGATCAAGGGTGTTGGGCACTTTTGTACATATAACTCAAATACTATCTATAGAAAGGCACAATCCATATACCTAGATGTCGTGAGATCAATATACATGAACCATAGGCCTTTAATCGACCTAGAATTCCATAGATATATAATAAATACTAAAATGTTATACCGAGGATAAATCATGAGAGAAGATAAAACAGGAAACAATGTTCAAGAAGAAGAGAGAGCCCCCTGATGCAATTCCAACACAACTGACATAGTTGGATTCAGAGAACGGTTACTCAATCGGGGTATTAGGGAAGGACCGGTGTAGTACGGATGCTCATGGTCTAAGAAGGAAAAGAAGAAGATAATTTAACCAATTAGACGTGACCTCAGTCGATTTAATGAAAAAAAGATACTACACGACGTGTACTTTAGAAGTACATAGAGTTTACTTTCCCTTACATGCCCCCGCACAAGGCAGTCTTCAAGTCACCACACACAACTGTGTGCTTGGCCGTTACATGACCATCGCTGGGCTACATGTGAAAAAAGAGTACATGACGTGTACATCAAAAATTTCAAGAAACTCTTATATTTCACAAAAACACCAGAGAAAAAAACATACCTAAAAAGAAGATCTGAGTTCTTACACATAAGATACTAGTCCATTGCAACATTCACTCCCTAATAAATCAATATACCAAATGACTAGTCAAGTATCTACCTAAACTTGAGTTTTCCAATTATAAATTCTGTAATAATTTTCAAAGAGGAAAGAAGAAAAAAAATTATTTCAATCCAATGAATGATGTTTCAACTTTTCAACCCCTTGAGCTGGTTCACATTGATTTGTTTAGACCTTCTAGAGTTTCAAGATTTAATTGGAATAACTATGTCTAGGTTTTAGTGGATGACTTTTCTTTTTATGCATGTACTTTCTTTATAGCTCAAAAAAGTGAAGCCTTCTCATATTTCAACAAGTACTATTGGTCAGAAGAAAACATAATTGGAATTTGGATCAAAACCTTATAAAGTGACCATGGACATGAGTTTGAAATTCATGAATTTAAATCTTTTTGATCAAAAATTGTTATAGTCATAACTTTTCTGCACCTAGGACACCCCAGAATAATGGATTTTTAGAAATAATATATATAACCTTACAATAAATATCTTTATATAATCTTAGTGAATATAATTTATTTGTTTACTTTTTGAATGAATAAGTGAATATTTATTGTTACATAGTCAATTAATTTTTAGTTATTCTTATCCCAAAGAAAAATCCATATGAGTTTTAGATTAGTATGATACAAAAGGTTAATTACTTCATGATTATCTGTTACAAATTTTATATTCTGAATAAAAAAGGTAATCTTGACAAATTTTTATCCATGATTGATGAATGAATTTTCCTAGGTTATTCAACATCTACAAAATAATTTGGAGTATTTAGAAAAAGAAATAAAAGTGTGGATGAAACTATACATTTCATGTTTGATGAAACAAATCCACATGAATCCAAAACCTGTAAAGATATTGAGGATAATATGTCAAATATAGGCCTAAATCTTAATGTTTCTAATTATACTATTAAATAAATAGAGAAATCCAGTTTTGGAAACTGTACATATTCTATTCAATGGTAACCTAACCATATATATAAACCTAAGAAAACCATCCCTTATTTTTTAGATCTTTTAGAACTATGAAGATCTATCCCTATGATGTTGTAGTTGTAGACTTATATAAAGGGATACAAACTAGTGATTCTCTTAGGAACTAGGATTAACATCAAGAATTTTTCCACAACATTAACCAAAGAACATAAATGATGAAATCAATGATGAATTTTTGTTAATGTATATGGAATATGAATTACCTCGGTTTTAATGAAACAATGAATGGAAACATGTTGAAAGAACCATGTACACCATGACCATAGACACTAAGGGGGATTTTAGAAACAAAGTGGATGAGGTTGGTACTATATTAATAATTAAGGCTATATTATTTACATAAGGATATAGTAATGAACATGGAATTTACTATAAAGAATCCTTTTCACATATTTCCAAACATTATGACATTATAATACTACTAGTTTATGTAGAAAAACATTATTTGAAACTTTATCCAAAGGATGTTAAAATTATATACTTAAATGTGAATATAGTTGATGAATTTTTTTAACAACCCCTTGTTTTCTAAATTATCATTTTCCAAATCATGTTACTAAGTTAACAAAAGATTTATATGGTTTAATATAGTCTCTAAGAACTTGGTATGATAGGCTCAACAACTTTCTAATTTCCAGCCGTTTTAAAAAAGGTATTTCTCATCATACTCTTTTTATAAAAATAATTTCTAATGATGTTTTTTTATTCAAATATATGATGATGATACTAAATTTACATCATCAAAAAATTATTTATGCATTTTTTTCAAAAATGTTGAAAAATTAGTTTTAGAAGATATTAATGGGTGACCATAAATTCCTTCTTGGATTTAAAATATTTTATCATAAATAATAAATTATTTTAAATCAAATAAAATACAAAAAATATATATTAAAACATTTTGGCTTGGATAAAAAAACTAGTGATACCTTTATAAGTGCCACATGTTAATTGGATTGTGAGGAAAAATGAAAATTAGTTGATCAAACCGATTACAGAGACATGATTAGATCCCTTCATTACATAACTACTGGTCGACATGATAACACATTTAGTGTGTGTGTATGTGTTCTCATTTTCAAGAAACTCAAAAAGAGTCTTGTCTACTTTCTATTAAAATAATTTTCAAATACCTCAAGTATACTACCAACATAAGACTGTTCCACCCTAGAGGCAAACCATTTTACTTAGTTAGTTATTTTGATATTGGTGTGGGTGGATGCAAGTTATATTGAAAAAGAACCTGTAGAACATGTATCCTTTTGGGAATGTCTCTAGTTTCTTGGTGTAGTAAAAATAATAATTTTGTTTCATTATCTTCTTTCAATGTAGAATAAATTAGTATTTCTAAAAATTATGCATAGAGTTTGTGGATTAAACACACATTTACTATATTATGGATATAAATTTAAGCAAGTTCCTATAAACTATGATAACAAAATTTCTATTAACATTTCTAAGGACCCAATTTATTATTCAAGAACAAAACATATTAATGTAAGACATAATTTTTTGAGAAATCATTATCAAAACAGTTATATAACTTTGTAATTCATTGGCATTGAAAAACATTTTTCTTACTAATCCATTAAATTTAGAATGATTTAGTCACATAAAAAATGAGTAAGGAATGATACAATTTTGACGACTCACTGATCAGACATACCGATGATGACTCAACGACATGACTTATCAATGATGAATCCCTGTTACAACTTACTAATGATGAATCGTTAATAGAACATACTGATGATGACTAACCGATAGGAATTAATGATGTTGAATTACCGATAGGTATCACTGATGTGTCTCACCAATCGATACATAATTTTTTTTCCTATATGGAATTTTAAATGAAATTGTTTTAATTTTTCAATTTTATTTTAATCTAAATTCACTATATTAGGTTTTTAAATCCCTAAATAAAAAAAACATTTCATTCAGCACTCGTGATGTGTCTCACACTCCAAATTTTTGACACATACCATTTAAAAATTCCCTCTCGAACTATAACCCTTATCATTCGAGCCGAAACCTTAAAATCTCCCCAATGGCTCAAGTTAAATGTGTATTGGATAGATCTGTAGAAGAGACTCATTCATCTATGAAGCAAAGAGGGGAATCTAGTAAACTAAATTCAACACCCATTAAATGGTACATTAAAACTGTATCGTATCTCCTAAAAAAGATAATAACTTATAATGGATGTTGATAAGTAATCATCCCTTGTTAATTTTGTTACAAACTCTAGGATGGATGGAGTGGTTATAAAAAAGTGACTGACTGTTTTATATTAGGCTAGTGAACGAGTTCTACATATATTTGAAATTTCTTCTGGACGTCTCAAAGGTATTTTGGATTATTTCATTTTTAAATGGAATAATAATTACTTTTTCAACCAAGTAGTGTGCAAAATTCATGAAGGTACACCTTAAGGGTGTATGTGATGATCATCATGGAAGTGCTCCTCCACCTACGGATATTTTAAATTTTGAGGAAACATTGGGTGAGCATACTGGATATCAATTTCATAAAAGGCATATATTTTAATGGTGAGTGAAAGCTTCCTTTCAAATTTATCTAGCATTAATTATGTCCCACGAAAGGGGAAATTGCCTACCAAAATTATCAATATATCTATGTTCTTTATCATTTGAAGAAGTGATATATGGTTAAATTGTATAGATATTTTATGATGCATATATGTTAAATTATAAAACCTAAAATAAAAGAATCATTTATTTATCCTATGAATATTTCTTATATCACTAAAGATAAGGGTTTAGTAAATGAGGGAAAACAAATAGTGATAGAATGAGATGGGTATTGTCTAAACTAAGTTTTCCATAAGGGGATGAAAATAAATTTGAATCTATGGAAAAATATGTGGGTTGAGGAAAATGAAAAACTCTAGGATGATTTTAATCCAGTTGGCCACCCAGCAGGCTGATGAACCCTGTTTACCCTGGTCTAGGACGCGTAAAATCTATTTTTTATTAAGATGAAGAAGATGGAGATGAGTCCAACCAAGGAAATGAATCACATATTGATGATTTATGTGACCCATATATAGAGAGATGTCCAAAAGGGATGATCTATGGACCTACTAGTCTTCTTGGGCATCTACCATTAAAGGAACCTCTTCTAGTTGTGGATGATGATGTGGAGACTAATGAGTCAGAGAGAATTGAGTATAATAAAATACCTAGTAGTGATTGGGAGACAATTGGGGAAGAAGGAGAAATTAGAGTGAAGAATTTGATGAGGATGTTGATAATGATGAGGAAGAAAATGAAGAAGATGATGAGGAATATAATGAATAAGATACATATGATGCAATTCACAGGGAAGAAGAAGGGAATAGTGATTTAGGAAATGGATCAGATTATCTTCATGATAATCGTGGTCCTAGTACCGAACATGATGATACTAAATTAGTGGAACAAGATAAAATTTTGAAATCGAATGAAGCTCATGAAGCCCTTGTGGTGGAGGAAAGAAATTTAGATGTCCATTTTCATGAAGAAATTCATGATGAAGAAGAATATTAAATGGCTCTATTTCAAGGGTTGGATTATGATTGAAATAATGCATCTATTGAAGGGGAGAGATAGTCAAATAGGGTGAATGTTGTTGTGATACATGCTCTTGATGATATAGTTGTTCTTTTGTGGAGAAACGATCCATGGTATGTTACATTGTGTTTGGAGTACCCTACTTTAAAGGATAGGATACCTACTTCTGATCTTGCACATATATTTGTACATGATCCTGTAGATTATGTAACTAAGGCATGGTTAGACTTTACTATTCACATCATCCTACTCATGTGTCAAGCATTAGTTAATTTGATTCCACTAAGCTCACAGAGATGGTGGTTTCTCTAGTTCAACCTTAGTTGATCTCATTATTTGATGAAATTGAAATAGACAATCAAAATATGTCTACAAAATTAGTATCTATGGACTATTCCATGAAAATATAATCAATTGAATGTAATTATTCTTTATAAGAGGCTCTGAACTCCATTGGAAATAACTCTTATATGTATTTTTAGGACGTATCTCCTCCTCCTCCAACTATTTTTCTAGACATTTTTGGTCTGTTTTCAAAGATGTAGTGAATGATGCTTCAACTTCATATACTCATCCACCTCCATACATTAATTTTAATTAGTTGAGATTAGTATTTAAATATTTAATTTATGGTACTTCAAAATTATCATCCCCTATTGTTCACACTCCTGATGTGGAGATGATTAGAACTGTGATTAGAGAAGAACATCATACTATGATGGGTGGCACTAATCAAGAAATCCTTTGAAAGATTATGAAAAATAGTTATCATGTGCGTGATATGGTAAGGATTTATGCCAAAGTAGATACTTATTCTCAAAAATATATAACCTAGATTGTAGTATTCAACATTAAGAGGGTTTATACCAAACATCCATTGGATAATGACTTAATATACTTGGAGAAAAAATTGAATATCCCACATGTTACTCAAGACATCAAAGATCAAGACAAACAGCTTAAGTAATTCATTCCCACCATTCATAATTTAATGTAGAAAAAATAATATTTTTAAAATTATATGGATTATGGTGGTTAGATCACCAAGGACTTCATCAATCTGTTGAAACCGTACATGCTTCATCAGTTCATTGTTGTTGTTGCTCCAGCAGCTTCTCATATCTGACCTATCATGCACCCCTCTTCTTATTCATCTACATCGTTTTCAAATTTATCTACGAAAGTTTATCAATATCAATGAAAAATCACACCTATCATTCATAATGATCTCACAGGACCTACTGCATCATCTAGCCTGATCCTTGCTCCTTTTTTACAAGATTTCATCTTGCATCCTTTAAAACACTTCTTGTACCTCCAACCACTACATATCCACCTCCTACATCTAACTCCACTACGTTTTCAAAGGGAATGGAAATGGTGGAATCTTATTAGGAAAATCCATGATTGGTTGAATCTTTGATAGGGATCTATTTTGTTTTTTTGTTACCACTTGTAATGTTTGACTATAGAAATATCTTCTATGTTTTGATCTCATTATCTGTTCTTTCATTCAATTCTTTGTTTTCTTTTTGATAATCTTAAAAGGGGGAGAATGTGTATGGAATGTTTATGTGTATTGAATATATCTCAGGGGGAGCATATGATATAATGAGAGCATAGGGTTTAAAAATGTATTAGATTACTAAAAAACATAATAAGTGATCTATATACTATTTCTATTTATCTCAAAATTTCATCTCATATGACATGTATAATATGTTAATTAGTTATTACATTGATCATCATAATCCATCTATTTTACTATATAATTCCATGATTTTATATCATCAAAAGGGGGATATTTATGGCCTCCTCTATTTTAAATGCTCCCAAATCATGGTTAATTAGGTTTTGTTAAGTTACTTCCTATTTGACCTTGGTATATTTAAAAATTAACCTCTTTTTCTAGTATTTAAATCATAAAATAGGTAAATAGAATTTGGATATGTATAAGTAGTCATTAATTAATATCCACCGATAAGGATATTTCATTGATACCTATCCAACCAACAATGTAACCTACCAACCAAGAAACTGACCAGTACTCAGGATTTGTTTCGAAGTATTCTATTTTGATAGCTGAGTTACTTAAAGAGTACATGCCGATAAAGTACCTACAGAAATAGTACATACCGATTGTGTACCTGACGATAGAGTACATAATTATAGTGTACCTACCGATGGAATACCTACCAACATGCTGATCTACAAACAGTCTAACCTACCGACAATATGAGACACTAACAGACCAAGACACTGACAGTCTGAGACACCGACATTTTGAACCCATATCATGAGACACCTTCATTCCTTTCTTTTCAATAAAAATTAAAAATTACTTCTAGCAGTAATATTTACAAAATTCAGTACTACTAAATTTATTAAGAAGATTGTATGTCTTTTTTAGAAAACATTTAATGAATGTCAGAGACCATTACGAGGTATGAGGTACCAATGAACATGATTTTTCCTCTACAATATATAAAGGTAATATCTAGATCCACAAGAAAGATGATGTGACCTGCGAAAATATAAAATGTTTCTCATGCACATTATAACAACACAAGAACTACCTGATATTAAAAACAAAAAGAGTGTTGTGACTTGTAATCGAAAAACGTTTTCAACAACAATTGATGTGCAGAGAAGAATACATTGAGAAAATTTCTTCCTCACTAAGAATAGAAGAAAGATGGTGTCACAACCCACTATTTTTCAGTATCTTTGGAATGTATACTCAATATTCACTTCAATATGTCTTCATGGAGTTTCAAATTTGAAGATCTAAACACTCCGATCTTTCTAACACCCTCCTGAATATTTTTACTCTAACTGTGTATGTTATTTACAATATTAGCACTGTGAGTCTCTCAGTTATTAAAACAAATAATTTCTCTTATTTATAAATGGAAGATAGAATGATATCTTAAAAAACATATCAATTTAAACCTTACACTCCCACAAATAATAATAGATGTTATTCTTGCTTGGTTTGCTGTAATTGTCACTCCAAAAATAAATTGTGGAAGATGTCATGTTGACCTGGACGGTTGTGTATGTTGTTGTGTACCCCGATATATGGTGTGCATAAAAAATTGTTTTTATAAATTTATTGGTGGAACATGATCACCAAGCGGAGAGGAATAATAATCACCTTGATACTTAAGCACTTATTTTAAAATCTATTAGATCTTTCAATGGTATTTTTTATCTATTTTTTTAAAATCAGAAAACATTATGTCGCATTGATAGTTATTCTTATATCATGTTTATATTATAATTTTATTTAGTAGATTGATATTAAAATATGAAATAATAATCCATATATTTTAAATTGAGAACAAGTCACACTTTGAGAATTCTTTAAAAATATTTAATCTTTTATAAATATACTACATTGGTAACTAGGTTCTTTTACATTTCAAATTTGAAGATTATTAAATGATTATTTAAGACAGAAATTATTATAGGAACTCAATTATCCCCCCTCTAGAGTGTAATACTTATACTAGCAATCAATAATAAATTTTTTGATACAATTCATTACATTTAGATTAATAAAATGAACAAAACAATACCTCTTAAAAAAATATATTATATACCTAACATGTAAAAGGTATCTATAAAATTTGTGGATGACCATAATTTTGTAAAATCTTATTTGTTTTAATTTTTTTTTAATTATTTATTTGATAATCCAATAATTTTTTAAATACTACATGTTCATTATGAAATACATTAAGCTAATTATTTATTTCCTAAACAATAAAAATAATTTATCATGACGGAGATAAGTCATTTAGATTTAAAATTAATAATTATCGTAGAATTTATCTTCTATAAAATATTATATTAAAAATTATATGTTTATTAAATTTATGATTATGTAATCATTATAATTTAATTAAATAAAATGTAATATATGTAAAAATATCATCCAAGTAAATCTGAAGGATATAATGTCGGCCCGATGATGTTTTTTAGTTATCACTAACTCATATTATTAAATATGGACATGTTTTATGCTAATTTCATATAATTTATAATATTATAATTATCCTTAATTACTCTATTTATTTTAAACCATGTTAATAAAAAAATATTATCATTACAACTCATAACATCTAAAAATAAAACAGACTTATTTACATACTATAGAACCACTAATTCCAAATATGGAATCCATTTTTTCAAAATGGGAAACATTTATGTTTTAGTAATTAATTTAAAATTAATCCCATTGACGGAGTGAGAAAATTAGTTTTTAAATTGAAAATGTTTAAAAGATTGAAATGTTTTAATATTAAAATCTAATATCCAATTGGGTAAAATAAAATAAATTTGATTAAATGATAAAAAATTTATCCAATTATAATTTTAAAATTATCTATGGTAAAACATAAAACTCTAAATAAATTAGAAAAAAATATTTGTTTAATTGAAATTACTATTTTTACTTTTCCACATAACTTGAAACTTATGAGGAAATATACCAAAAATTCAACTATATTAAAATATTATATTAATATTTCACCCAAAAAATTATTTTTCAAAAAAAATTTATAAATTTTTCAAAACTATATTTAAAATAATTGAGTCATCAAAAGGGCGTTAAACTGCCAATATAAAAATATTGACTTTAAATGCATAAAATTAGACTCTTTTATATTTTATGCCAATAAAATAATTTTGATGAGTGTCAAATCATTAAATATATAAATTTTATCAAGTTCTTAATACTATTAATTCCATCTATTTTAAATTCTATGTTATAAAAGTCTATTATAAATATATCAGAATATGTTCAAATATGGTGTTTCATGTAATAAGATCTATTAAATATATTTAAAAATAATGCATACAATAAAATATTAGGGATGTTGAATCCCCCCCCCCCAAATTGCATTATAGAAATTTCTAGAATATCCCCCCAAAAAATAATTTGGGTTCTTCTTCTATCATAATATTCTCAGGCTACCACGTCACCTCTTCAATTTAAGGATTTATTCACTATACATTTACAAGATGAGTCATCTATTTCATGGACACGTGTTTTTAAAGTCATGAATAAGGGTAGTATCTTCATTATAAGTTAGATAAAGTTCCACCTATATTTATTCTTATGTGAGAACATGTGTTGGGGCTAGAATGTTCTTATATAAGAGTGATTTGTGAAATGCATCATGAAATTTGGAGAGGCTTGGAGGAATTTCGAAATGATAATCTATAGTTCAAATTCATTATATAATTTCAAAAGGTTTTAGGTATCTGGTCATCAGTTTCCCTTTCATATAAAATCTTATACCAAACTTCTATGGATATACCTTTATGAAAACATGATAACCCACTTGAAATTCCAAATACTACCTTCGATTATCAACATAGCTTGTTATCCTACATTGAGCTGCATTGATATGTGTTTAAATACTCTTATATTTTTTTAATTCCCCCAAAAGGTTTGGGACTACTGGATACCTTTCACAAACTTCATCTCAACTAGTTTGTGTATGACATCTCTTTCCATTTAATGCTTCATATGATGTCATTTTACTACTTGAAAGGAATATATTATTATGGAAATGTTATACCAAAGCTAAATACTTATTAAAAATTTTATGAAATTCAATTGATCATGATCTTAACATGTCATATACTGTTTGAATACTTATTTTAAACTATCCATCAGCTTGAGTATAGTAGGTAGTGCTCGAATGAAACATATTATCTAGCAAATTCTCAAGACTTTTCTATAATTTTAATTTAAGATATAGATAAAAAAGGCATAATCTATAGAGTTTAACCATTAAGTCTTACAACTTAATTAAAATAGTGTGTTTCAATGTAGTCAAGATTTTTACCATCACTTTTAGAAAGAAAATGTGCTTATTTGGTAAGGCGATCAACTATATCACATTTCACATCATTATTTCTTGGAGTATGTGGTTGTACTATGACAATGTATATCACAATGTAATAATGTTTCCATTCATGTATAGAAATAGGTTACATGAATCCTCTATGATCTCAACCTTAACATGTTGGAAAACAAATCATCATGACGCATAATCAGCATTTTCTAACTTCATATTATCCCACCTAAAATATTCTATCCAATATTTATACCTCATAGTGCTACCATGGTGTATAGTGAAATTTGAGATATGAGAACCATCTGATAATACAATTTTTAGTTTTTATATAGAGGGAACAGAATGTTTCATTCCAAATCTCAAAATTCCATCTTCATATACAACAACTTTCAATTTTTCACAATTCACAACATTAATTTCCTTTTGTAAATTCTCATCATCCGAATAAGAACTTTTTGTCATGTACAATAATGATGGTTTGGAAAATATTTTAAAAAATAGTGATTTTAAACCTTCTGTTATAATTACTGTATCCATATTTACTAGATCCATGAAAATATGATCCCTTTCAATTCTCATTTTGTCCACAACTCTATGAACCTTCCTTATTAATGCATCATCTAACTTAATTTTCATCATTTAAAGGTAGTGTATTGAACAATCATAATCCTTGCTTAGCTCAAGACATATTCTTTTCCAAATACTAAATTTATTCTTTAAAAATATATATTTCAAAATAGAGTTATTTGTATATATAGCACATATTTCACCATAGAGATAGACTATCCATAACATCAAAGGAAAAATGAAATTTTCTAACTCAAGGACATGATTTCGATAGTTCTATTCATGAGTTTCTAATTTCCTAATTTAATATGCATTAACTCTATCATTCATCATAAGGAAACAAAAAATTCCTTTCCTAGATGAGTCCCTTTTAATAAAAAACTACACTATTCCATAGTGTAATGTCATTATCAATGAATTGGCCAATCATATATTCAATTCCATAAAAACATTAACATTTTTTTTCATATGAACATAACCCCATTATGTGTGAGCTTGGTTTAATTGGTTATCCAATTGGGAAAATTATAAATTAAACACTGATTGTAAACTATTAAACCAATGAAACTATGTACCTCAGTAATGCTAGTCAGTGTAAAACATTCATAAATAACCTTTATCTTTAAAGGATCAACATAGATTCCATCCATAGTGGTAATATGAACAAGAGAATGAATTTCATGAAGCTATAATTCACACATTAAAAATTTAGTATATAACTCTTTGCTTTTGAGAGTCAAAAGAATAATCCAAAAATTATTCTCATGATCTTAATACATTTTATTATAAAAAAGAATATCATAAATGAATACCAAAAAAAAATAAAAACTAAAATACATGAATATTGTTTTCAACAAGTCCATTAAAACTGAGGATGAATTAGATAATCCAAATTTTATTACCTTAATGTCATAAAGTCCACAACTCATTAGAAAAGATTTTTTTTAAGAATCTCATAAACCATTACTTGAAACTAATGATACCCAAAAAGATGTTAAATATATGTGAAAAATGTACCACTATAAATTTGATAAAATAAGTCATCAATTAAAGGAATATGATAATTTTTCGTTATTGAAATATCATTTTCCCCAACAATAATTAAACTTCCTCACATATCGATATTTCTTCTTTTCAAAGAGAATATGGGATCCCGATGAATAAAAATATGGAGAATAAATCCATTTTTACACAACTACTGCAATTGTTTCTTCAAAACCACTGATTCCACCATGTACCTTTTATAGGGACACTTTGATAATGGTATTAGTTCAAGGATTAAATAAATAGGGAGCCCAACTTATTCTCGTGGGAATATCAAGGTAATTCCTTAAGAAATACATCAATTTATTCCTTTACAAGTGGTAAATTCTATATTTGAAGATTATTTTCTTCATACCTATATTTAATTTTCTCTTCCCCCCAATAATTTTATCCAGTATATATATTATGGGTGGATCTAAATAAGAATATTATGATGAGGTTTACACTCTAAAGATAATGGATTATTCTTCTTCCATAAAAATCATATTTTCCTTGGTCATACAATATTTGTTTACATCATTTTTTTAAATCTAGTATATATCAAGAATATATCAAATTATACCCCATGATTGAGGAAATGGAAATCATGTATAACACTATTATGTGTGATAAAAGAGATTTCTTGACACATCTATTTTTGAAATAATACTTCCCTTAGGGGTTTTGAATGATAACTCCATTATTAAATCAAATGGGAAACATATAACATTCTTTAGAAACTAAGAATATATAATATAATGTGATGATATTGAATCAAATAAATAATTGGATGAGTTTATGATGATTATTAAAGTACCTTACACCACATCATTAGCACCTTTAACATCAGCAGTTGAGATCACATAAGCCTATAATTTATCCCTTGTAATTTTATGGGGAATCTTTCCTTGACACATTGGACAATCATTTTCATTTAGTCTCATTTCCTTATATCTAAATCACTACACTTTACTTAGTTCATTCTTTACATTACAATAATGGGGATGGTTTTATTTTTCTCCACACATGTAACAAACTAACATCCCAAATTGGAATGTACCCGGATGTTTCTTTCCACATGTATTGTCATATTGTATTTCTAATATTCCCTTCTACCCCTTTTCCTTATTTAGATACCTATTATTTAATAATGATATTTTCCACTTACATTCAATTGATTTCATTAGTCATATAGAATTCACTCTCAGTCCTAATATCATGTGAGACTATATCATCATATAATGAGAATGTTTGGTAAACTAGTGCCCTTTAGAGAAATGATTTCAACCCATCAAAGAATAAATAATTATTTCTCTCTATATTCCATACATAATATTCAACATGACTATATAACCATGTATATTTTTATTCAACATTTGAAAAAAATTTATTTCCCTTTTCCCTCATACACATAAATTTCCACTATATATCTATTCATTATTCGTGAGAATTTTTTTTTCAAATAAATGTTCTTTAAAATCCATCCATTCCATGTATCCTATTTCATATTAAGCATTTGTTTTTTGAATCAATTACCACCATTGATCAGCATCATTGTGAGGCGATACATTTCCATGAAAACATTATCCCATCACCATATCCAAAATAAATTAACATTATCTCTAAAAATATTATCCATTCCTAAGTTATAAATGTGTTCTTAGTCTCATTGAATGACAGATTCTCTTATCACATTAAGTGGTCTATCATTTTCCCTCTTTCTGGTGGATCATGATTCTCCATATGGGTATAGTTATTTCTTATAACCTAATTCAGATGTCCTATTATAGTTTTAGGTTGTTCAAAACTAGTTGAATCTCTATATCCAACATCAATATCTTTCATATGTCGGAAATACATAAATGGATTACGGGCATCAATACAATTTCTATTCTATATATATTTTTCCAATTATACACAATTTTATACACTGGATTTGGTTATGAATTATAATTCATATTTCCAAACTACATAAACACATAAAAAGATATTAAAATATCTATATAGTAATGTCAAAATAATAATTCTAGTTACATTATATATAATAACAATGTATATTATAGGGTTATGTTTTCCAAATCTACATTTTCTAAATCTGGTTTTTATTGCTTCTACCATACATCGTTTGATACCAAATGTAATGAACGTGAAAAGAATATCATGGATCTTGTGAAATACTTTATTACATTTCAATATATACAAGATTCAAATCCCAATGGTTCGAGATATTTGGAATATTTAGAAACTAGATTATATACTTGAAATATGCATTATAGTTGAAAACATAAAATTCAACATAGCCTTTCCTTTTAGAGGAACAATGAACTCTTATCATAATCATACATATCAATCATAATATACATATTGGTATCCTGAAAAAAAATTAAATCATAATAATGTCTAGAGCTAAAATACTAAGTAAGGTTAAGCGTATAATGGTAGCTATTATGAATAAATAATCAGAAATGCCATGGAAAATTACATAACTGAAAGAAAATTGATTTAAAAATAATCATTAACATAATATAGTATACAAAAATGAAAATAAAAATGATCTAAAAAAATAATCACATGGATATTCTACTGATCAAATAATCACACGAAATTTTATTAAATAATCTCATAATGAGGGAATGCATAATTCCGGACATCATAAACATACCATCAATTCTTCAACCAAGAAAACATACATAAACGGGTAAGGAATCAACCACTACCCAAACTAGTTTGTCTCCTGGGACATATCAAAACATCGAGTGGCTACATAAGGCCCCTCCAATTACTTATTTTTTCCAATTCATTCTTCTTAAAAATTTATTAGAAGATAATGAACATAAAAATCGATATTGAAAATGTATAATAAGAAATGAAGGAATTTACCATTAATATTGAATGGTATCAAAATAAACTCCAATGTCAGACTGATCATAAACACATAAATACGGTGTGATAGATGTTATCATAAGTGATTAACCTCTATTAAGAATAATATCTGAAATATTATGTTGACAAAGATGAAAATACCCAAAAAATCATTAAAATATTTTTGAGAGAAATTTTGTGTTTTTTACTTTGAAATAATTTATTTAAAAGAAACACAATTATAAACAAATCCATTGATTTTGAAAATAACTATGTCAAACATTTATGGGAAGATTCAAAACATTAAGGCTTCATTATGAAGTAAAATTCCTCTATTTTCATATAAGTAAAAAAACAATCCTTCTATGTTCTTATAGAAAATATCATGAAGTACCTCATTGAAAAAATGAAAAAATATTCCTTTCAACCATTTTATAATATGAAAAATATGTAAAAAATTTAAACAATCAACATATAGTAGTAAAAAAATGATTTTTTTATAAAATGTGGATACAGAAGAAAATATTATCTTGTAAATACATAAACATAAACAATCCCAAATAATAATGAGATTGTGAAATAATGATTAACTTGTTAATTCCTTTAGTTGATGGTTATTTAAACTCATTAATAATGGTTTAAATCATGTAATTAAAATATATAAGAACCATATAAAAAATTATGATATCATATATGGTCTTTATATGTCATTTTTTCATAATATTTCATTATTACCCTCATTTCAGTTGTTAACCACTTTATTTTCTTATGCATGTTTTGTCATCTAATACATATTTCTTATGAATGGGATAAATTTATTTAATCTCCAGAATGATATTAAGTTAATAACTATTACATATACTCATTAAATACAATTTTTTAATCATTATTGAATTCTTAAAAATGAAAATTAATCACATCATGTCGTGGAAACAATAGGTCGTACATTTTCACGAGTGACGACATAAATCCATTTAATGGTGAAATAGAAAAGATTTTTTTGATATATTATTTATAATGAATCAATATCATGTCATATTTATTATTTATATCTATTATATATATATCATTATTAAAATCCAAATAAATTGGTGCTAGAAATAATTTACACCATGTAGTGGAGATGTTATGCCTTACGTACACACGTGGGATGATTCCTTTTTTTTCATCAGATGGAAAAGATGTGAAATATGGTTATCCCATAATCATAATAAAATAATAGAATATATATTATATTATATTTATTACATTATTATTGCAATAACAAATGAATATTAATTTGATGAATAAATGAACCTAAATGAGTAGGTAAAACGATTACCTCTTCTTCAATAGAATTCTCTTAAATCTCGTCTCAAGGGTATTAAAATTTGTACTTTTTGAATACCAAGACCTCTATGAAATGGATAATGATTTTTGTAGGATAAATTAAATGGTTTTTTATCTATAAGTCTCATGATTGTGTTAGTATGTAATGGAGGAGGTATAAAATTACAATTCAGGGGAGGGTCACTATTGGAAACTCAAAAAATATTAAATAGATATAAATTAACATGTAATTATAAAAGGATAAAAAGTGTTGTATTTATAATATTAGATATGAATAGGTTGAAAAACGTTCAAAAATTAATATTTAGACTTGTTAAGGTCATATTAATACCCTTTATGTTTTTTTATTAACACTTATTTAATCCCTTTAACTCTTACTCTAACAATATGTATTTTTATTTCTTAAGGGTTATGATTTTAAATATATAATGTAAAAATTACCCTTAATGGATCCATAATGACATATATAACTTCAACCCAATAATTTGGTCTAATATTAGATTTTATTTCATTTTATATCATTTAATAAACTATTATTTATTATAATATAACCTTAATGTCAAATTTTATAGAATTCATTACTTTGAATTTTATAGAAATTATTAAAAAAAGATATATTTTAATTTTTTTAATACATCCCAAACATGTTAAATTTATCTTTTAAATTATTGGATGAAATTAAGTATGTAAAATAATATTCATATTAATTTCTTTTACTATTATTCATTCGATATATTAATTAATTATATAATTACTGCATCGACATTGTGTAAGATTTTATATTAATAATTGTTGTTATAAAAAATTACAAATAAATTACCACAATTAAAATAAATCATTTTTCTTTATAATTAAAATTTATAGTATAATTCATCTCCCTTATAACCTTATATTAAAAATTATATATTTATTAAAGTTATGAGTCTAACATCTTTAACTTTTTTTAAATTAAAATAGAATAAATGTCATACACTCATCCATGTAGCTTGAAAAAGTTATAATATTTGTCCAAAGTTTTTATATTAGAACCATCTTGTCAAATTAAAATTGGACAGGTGTTACAAAAATTTCATAATATTTATAATATTATTTGTACCCTTAATTGATCAATTTAACATTAACCATGTTAATAAATAAATTCCAATGTCACTATTCATAATGTCCTGAATAAAAAAACAATAAAAAAAAATTTAAAACCATTGATTCCAAACAAGAAATCCATTTTAAAAAATTATAACCATTTAATAAATAGTAATTAATTTAACGATAATCCCTTTAACTGAATGAGAATTATAATTTTTAAAGTAAAAACGTTCAATGAATGAAATGTTTTTATATTCAAATTAATTGTGATATTGATTTAAACAACCTAAAATAGATGAAATGATGAATAATTCATCTAATTATACTTTAAAATCAAATCGAATTTTAATTAAGAATAAAAATTATTATTTTAAAAAAATTATTTTCAATTAAAATGAAGTAATTTTTACTATTCATCAATATATGAAACTTATCTAAAAAACTAAAAAAACTAATTGAAAGTAAAAAAATTATTTAGTTTTTATTTCAATTAATAAGTTTATTTTTAAAAAATAATATTAAAATGTATAAAAAAATATATTTAAATTAAGTGTTCTATCAAAAGGAGATAAATGGTATGTAGAAACATATAACCTTTTAATAGATTAAATTGGAAGCATTCAAATTTTATGACAATAAAATATTTCATAGGAATTTAAAAACATTAAATATATATATTTCATAATTTTTTATATAAAATTCATTATAGATACTATAACATCTTTGTTATAGGACCATGTTATTAAATGATCGAGGTGTATTCGAACTCAGTGTTCCGTGTAACACAAGCAACTAAATTTGTTTAAAAATAAAACATAGCACAAATTTTGGTCATGTTACAAATACATATTTAATAAATAATTATTAAAATGTTAAAATCATACTTGGAAAAAATTCGATAACATGTATATGGATGATAAAACTTTTTCGAAGGAAGAGTGAAATAAAAGCACATTTTCTTATAAAAATGTTCTAAATGATTTTTTGTAACAAAGAGTGGAAATTTTCAGAATTATATGAAAATTAAATTTAGAAATATAGGATAATAATATTAATTGGGTTTTTATATAAATATATATAAATTCTACCAAGGGATATGTGAATGTAATTGATCAAGAGTATTGATAAAACCTTACATCTTTGGTGTCATTTGAATCATAATCCCAATTATATAAGTAACATAAATTGAAAAATTAAAAACCATGAAGAGAAATTGATTCATTGTATAACATTAAAATCAGTAACATATACATCACAAAAAACAAATATGTTTTGAATATAGTATATGTATCATCGAAGTAAAAGTGATACGATTAATCCTTAAACCCGAGTCCAGACTGGTAATGTACATCCTTCACACTCTTATATAATTAACATATATCAGTTACTATTAATAATAATAACTCTTTACAGGATTAATCAACTATTAAAAAACCATTTCCTTCATTTATTTTTATTTATTATTTAATTAATTTTTCTGTTATGTCTACACCGAGTGTTTTTACGATGCTTAGTTAATAATTTGATAATAGAATTAGTGTGGTGACCATAAACAAATAGGAAAAACTTCCATAATCCCTAGAATAATAATTCTTACACGATTATTAATTTTTTTTAAAAAAATTTATTTTCAAACCCATCAATGAATGACGGTTATGAAAAATGAATTATGTTGTGATCGTGGTGGCGGTAGGCTATTCATATTCATGAGTAACAATTCCATTTTTCAATGATTATGATGTGATGATAGTTAGTGTTATTTTATATTTCCATATTTATAATTATATAATAAATAAAATATTTTTTGATGAACTACACTTACATATACCATCCATGTGTTGCAGTAATGAATAATTAATCACATTGCATAATGTGGCAGTAGTCCGTCCGACACACGAAAGATGTTATAATTGTTAAATAAATGGTAAGTTATAAAGGTATATTATATGTTAAATTAGAAGAATGAATAATATTTCATATTTATCATATATATATATATATAATAAATCCATAATCATTAATATTAATTATAGGTGATTATGGAAAAAGAATTACTTTGGTTCATGAGGAGGTAGTTTTTAGTATACATGAATGATGTTTTCATTTCAAATTTAATAGAATTATAGATACATTAATATTATTTAGTCAACATAATAAAATTTCAGTATATAATAATTACTTGTTTTTTGTATTTTAATTTATAATAAATAATTTAATATTTAAAAAATCAAGAAAAAGGAGCTCACTGAAGACAATTACCTTCACTCAGAGGAACCTCATTTGGATCTCTTATTGTGGACGCTAATGTTGTTCCTTTGGGAAAAAAGAGGGTACAAAATATATATAATTGTGTTGGGGAGAGATATATTAGTTTCTTAGTTTATACAAGTGCCATGAGATCTGTATATATAAGAGGGGAGGGGGTTCCCTTATATTATTGAGGAGGATTGACAATTTTGTAAATACCCAAAACTATTCAATAATGGGAAGTCACTCTTAATCCATGTTCCCCCAAAAAAATGGATTTTCGGTATTAAATGGACTTAAAAAAAATATACCATACTAAAATAAACTTTTTTAAACATGTTTTTCAATTTACCTCTATTATTACACACAATAACCGTTTTACTTTTTCACTAGCAAAACTATTTTATACTATTTTTACTCTTCCATATGAAAACATTAAGATAGTATTTTCACCAAATATTAATAACGATGATTAAAAATATGGAATAAATTTTATCAAATTCAAAAAAATTAAGTGGAATAATTAAATTTAATATTAAAACTCCAATCTTGTTTAAAAACTGGTTTTCAAGAAATACATTTTTCTAGAAAAATATGATTTACTATTTACATTATCACATGTAATTTTTATTATATTAATTTAAATTATTTTAAATAGTTGTATAATATATTAATTTCCATTAAATATTTTCTTTACAATGTTTTATAAAAATAATTAAAATGAATAATCATTTTGATTTTAAAAACATTTTTCTAAAAAAAATTTTTTTCAGAGAAAAATAAAATTATACAAAAACGAAAAAAATTATTGATTAAAAAAAATAAAAGGATTATTATAAATAAATTTATACATATATTAATTTTAGAGAAAATAAAAAATATCATGTATCATTTAAATAACATTATCCAATCAATGTAAATTTCAGTTTTTGAGAAATTAGTGATTTTTACTATTCATTGAAAAAATAGCCAATTTCAAAAAAATAAAAACATTTCACCCTAATATAATTTTTAAATGTTTGTTAAATAAATGTAATTTACTTTCTGAATATTTTTTATATAATTTTAAATTAATAAATTTATAAATTTTTTAATGAAATTAATAAAAATGCTAATTTTGAGAGAAAAATATTTTTGAATCATAAAAATACATTACAATGAATTAGTTATTATTTTTCAATTTATTTTTTTAATACACCATAATTTGTTTTAATTTTTTTTAATTTTTTATTGATACATAATAATGTAATGGAGAATGTTATAATTGTCTTGTACAAATAATAATATTTTAATAGTATATCACTATTTAGTTAAACAATGTGTTACATGTTTTATACACTATAGAAAAAAGTGTGGTTTTCATATATTAGGAGGATACATTCTATCCCACATAAATAATTTTTTTATCATATTTTTATCTTGTTCTCAGAAATCAAGGGTATGATATACAAAATTTGTTTTATAGAACTCCACCTTATAAAAAGATTTAATAAAAATATTTCCTAACTAGAGGGAAAGGGGAATACTGAGGTCATTAGATAAATAGTTTTCCACATATGAGAACATTGGGGGATGTGAAACATGTATTTGAAAATAAATGCAATTTTTTATACAATTTTATACCATTTTTAAGAGATAAGAGCACATTAATTTATAAAAAATTTATAGCTTTTTTATTTTAATAAACTCTTATTGAGGTTGAGGGATCCTTTTACCATCTAGATTAATTACAAATGAAAATCTAAAAAAAATCAATGAATATTTTCATAAATTAATAATTGTTAACCCCAATCCCATTTTTTTCTAAACAATGACTATAAAATATGAATTTTTATGCTTAAAGAAGTAAAATAAACTCTTAATGAACCACATGATTCAAAAAAATGATATAAAGATATTCTTAAAGTATTTATAAAATATAAGAAGTACTATAATTGGTTAGCACGGTCAAATATGATTCCCATAATTAATACACCATCATTATTATCACCAAATCCAAATATCAATGTAAATCATTCAATAACTGAATAACATTGTACAACAAATACACATTAAATTATAGGATTTAAATTTTTTCTTCCCAAATAAAATCCCATTTCAAATAACATGTTACACATAATGTTTACTTATAACTCAACCAATTGAATCATTTCCCAAAATATCATTTGTTACCCCAAAATCATAAATCGTCAAATAGATTTGATCTTAAAACATGTTTCTTGAAATTGGATTAATATTTTTTTCATATAATAATTTAAGTAACAGCCATTACATACTAAATATTACATAACATAGTCTAGTGGTAGTTGCATCGCCCTTAGTTCCCTTAAGTTGTTGCTTCAAGCCTTTAGGCCTAATAGTAGGTGACATGTTGTCACCTAGATTGTTGGTTTTCCATATTCTATATCTATGAAAAAAATTGATAATATTGTTTATAATTCACCTTGACCCTATAAAATCCAGAATAACATAACAAACATGTTAAAAAATTAATTTTTTCATCAAACCACTATTTTTCATAATCTATGGTTTTTAGTTTACCTCATTATTATCTATAACATCAAATTATTTTAATTCCCTATAAAAACCTCCCATATCAAACATGTATCAAATATTATTCTTTTAAAGTCATGTGTTTTTTCATAAAATATAACATTACAAATAAATCATCTTTTCCAGATCATTAGTTCTGTAAAAATTATACATTCTTATTTGTAATGAACAACTATAACACAATGATCCTTGAAAGTTTCATGATTCTTAGAACCATAATACCACTAATAAAACTAATTTACTAAAAATATTATTGAATTTCAAAACCTAAATTCATTAATCCTTCTACATCAATAATTTTTCTAACAATTTCCCTTAGTAGATAATCATTTAATTACGGTATTCAATATGAAAATTAACATGTTCTCTACTTCTATGATATTGAACTTTTAGTGGTTCTTAATATTGAACATTAATTCCCTACAACTTAATAACCATACTCTTCAATGTTCTTTGTATATTAGTTTCTTGGTTTCCACCTTTCCCACAAATAAATCACCTTCCAATTCCATTAATGATTATTTTCATGGTGCATATTCCCAAATTTTTTGCGTGTATGAAATTGTATATTATATTCTTTATCACATAAAAATACATTACACACCACCCTTCACTTCATTGATGTTTTTGAAAATTAACCAATATTCCAATTGTTAATTATAATTTGACAAAACACATTTGGAATGATCAAAAGATGTATGACTATAATTCCACTTTATTTAGGGATTTTATTTTTTAAATCATTAAAATTCCCATCAAATTGGTTGTTTGAATGTTGTCTCATGTTTCCCACCATTATGTGATTAGAAAAAATAAATGAGATGAGAATGAATTAACATAATGAATAATAAATTTATAATAATATATGGAATAACTAATAGATCATGTGTATTGCCTCACTTAGTAGTATCTCATATTTAATCTAGATTATCTACGGAAATATTTCTTATTAAGTTTCAAATAATTATAATTTTTTAATGACCTATATAATGTTTCATATAAATATTGTGAATTTCAAAATATAAACAGATCCCCGGTTGGGACAAACTAGGTGTACTGAATTGCAAGTCTTCATGAACCAAATGAATATCGAATCCATAAAAATGAAACATTTTATTATTTATTAACACTATTTAAAATTTTTCCATATCCACGTCCTCTTTTAGTATATATACCCAGAAGTAAATTTTTTGAAACCACTCACTCTATCCTTCACTAAAATTACAGGATTATTCCCATACATAGACTTATCATTACATTTATCCTTTGGGTTATCAATAAAAAATTATAATACTATTTCAAATAAGATAAATAAATATTTAATCTAATACCAAATATAAAATACTAATCCTTTTAGACATATTACTATATTAATTAAAAAACAACCAATTTTTATAACCCAAATTTCCTGATTCTAGGTGTCTTTAAAGGACTCGGTTCACAATACATCATATTGATACTAAAATAAAAGAATTTATTTTATTGTCTATAATTAAATCCTATATAATTTTAGGCTCCTAAATTAAATTGGATATCATGGGGGATATATAGACTAATGTGGTTAGGTAAAATGACTACTAAGGGAATACACTTAATAATGAAGCATAACATGAGAGTCAAAAAGTATAACATAAAATCATAAAATAAATGGATCATGAGTAATCACATGGGGGGAAAATAAAAAAAGATACTATACTATTCGGTTATTATAGTAAATGTGATAGAAATATAAAACCTTGAAAAAAGTAAAGGATAACCTTTGAGACAACATCACATGGGGAATCGAGTCCCATTATGGATTAGATTCACTACCTAATCCCATACATGACAACTCAAGAGACTAAAAAATTTCCCAATGCATTAAAAGGATATATAACTATTTTATAAACCATAAAATTCATGTAATGTACTTTAATATTTTTTCCATCTAAGGAAGTTAAACATAATAATGAAATATAAGAATTAATAGTGGAAGGAAATGGGCAGCGTAATATTCCCTCGTATAATAATAAAAATAGTTTTCTAAAAAGAGTTATTTGATAAATGATAATAAGGCATGTATTACCCCATAGAAAAAATGTATAATAATATTTGTATATATTTATTAGATAGATATATAGAATGTATAATAAATACATAACATCAACAATTGTTTTCATTTTAGAATAGAAATTATATAAAATGATTAAAACATTATTAATGAAAATAAACCTTCAACATTGAAAATAAATTTTTGAAACTAAATAATCAATAAATACTAGAGATTTTTTTTTGAAAATAAATTTTCTAAATTATAAATTACAATTTTAGGAAAATAGTGGTCATCAATGTGGATTATTTTTATAGGAAGTATAAGTTAAAAAGTCTTTCCTTTAACACTATTATAACATGGATAAAAAGAACCTTATTCCGAATGTTACATCAATATTTCGTTCAAATATTTTTTATAAAAAAACTATATGGTTAATATTTTATTTAATAATTCATTTGTTGAATATCTAAACAATCAAGACATTTTTTAAAAAATTTATAGGGAAGAAAACATAATTTTTAACTGAAAAGAGAAATTAATTTATCGTTTCTTAAAAATAATTATCAATAATTTTATTTACCAAAGAGAATGAAATGACACTATTACATGAAAATAAATAGAATAATTATAGTGGGATAAAATATTTTGGGTTTAACATAGAAATATTGAACAATTCCCCCAAGGGATACCTAAACAATATCAATCTTGAATAATGATAAATCTTTTCCACTTAGGTAACTTTTGAATCATAATACCCATAAAAGTGGTAACATAAAATTTAAATTTAAATAACATAAATATAATTAAATTAATGATATAATATTCATAGGTGAAGTATATATAGTATAAAAAATAAATATGTGGTGAATAAGGCATATGTCTCGTTGAAGTAAAAGTTTGAAGAGAAATATCATATATTGAGTCCATAATTTTCATGAATTTCTTTTATATAATGTATACAATACATACATAATTTTTTTATTAATAACATTTTGCTTGATTTATTGAAAAATTGAGTCATTTAATCAATTTATGAAAATTACATATTTAATTAAATATTCAGTTATGTCTATGTCGAGTATATTGACGATGCTTTGTTCATAATTTCAAAATAGCATTGTCGTATTGATGATGGTAAAAGGGTTTATTATTAAATCATCTCTATAATAATAATTATCAAATAATTATTAATATTTAAATAAATTATACTTTACAGATAGACTATGACATATGGATATGGAAATTTGAAAAATGATACAATCACAGGGAAGGTTGGTCGTACGTCCATATGAGAAACATTTCCATTCCTCAATGATCATGATGGAAAGATGGTATGTTTCATTTTATATTTCAATAATTATCATTATTTGAGAAATACAATATTACTTAATAAAATATAGTTACATATACTATCCACATGATGCAGTAATAAAAAATGAATCGCATCGCTTCATAAGGTGGTAGTTTATTGTAAACATGAAGAATGTTTTCATTTTTTAATATATGGTATCATAAGAAGGTATATGATATGTTAAATTTATGAAAATATTAATATTTTATGAATATAATATGTAAACATTAAACTCATCATAAAGAATAGACCTATTATTTTATGATGGAAAATGACTTGCATCGGTTTGTGAGGTTATTGTCTGCCACACACACGAACGATCGAATCATTTCCCAATTGATTGAAGATCAAATAGATTAATATTATTACATAAATATAATAACCTATAATTATATATTATATATATTTATTATTATATTGTAAATTTTAATATATAATTAGTGGTGTAAAAATAATATTTAACAATAAAGAGTTCTGTGAATATTAGTATCTTCTCTTAAAGGAAACTCTGTTGGATTTTATATCAAGGATGTAAAGACCCCAAATTGATGTACATGGAAATTAAATTAATTTTTATGAACATTTAATTTATTACACTAACAAAATCTAAAAAACATTATTATTTTTAGAACTCTAGATACTTTGAACTCATTGTTCTAATTTGGTGATTGATATTCAACATCTCCCATAAATATGTTCCCCTATAATTTTCATAGGTAAAAACTTTATTTATATTCTGTGAAAAAGAAAATATTTGAATAGGGTGAACTCATATCCTCAATAAGGGAAAAAACAAGAACATATGAATGTAATAACATGAACTTAACGGTTGAAAATTCCACCAAGTTCAACATATATCAGATTCCTGAGACATGAAATAAATATTGGTAGTTTATAATGCATGAAATATAAGGAAACATTATCCAAGAGAAAATATCATTGGAATAAAACATGGATTATTGGAAAACACATAAGCATATAAAATAAATTCATATTAGTCAAGGATCATTGACAATACCATCATAGTGGACAAAGTCCATTACCAAACTGAGTCCACACCTCATTCTAGCCCTGTATTTTTGAACCTGGTTTACATACTGTGATGGTATTTTGTTACTGAACTGAGATAATTTACAAATCTATCCTTGTCCATCTAATGTGATATAAATCTCGACCCATTTCCTTAGAGGTAGATATATGTCCCACCCATCTTATATTGAAATTATTTTTATATTTTCCACAAAAACATTAATCATTCATCATTGCATAACCCAAAGAATAAAATGGATTTATAAAACATCATTCATAACATAATCTATTTAAAAAATAGATTTCATAAATATAATTTCATCATAAAATAAATTTAACAATAGTAATAATACAGATAGTGTACTTTAAACATAACCAAAATAAATAATATAATATTAGATGAAATGTGATTTTGATATAACACTTGAAATTAATTATTTTGAAAAATATCATTTCATCATCGAAATTTTTTTTCGTTTCTTAATATAATATGATATTTTAAAAGAAAAAAAATCATGGAAAATAACCTTGAAATGGTGTAAGGGATGATTCTTAGAAATAATGCATTATGAAATAATAAAAATCTATTCATGTTGAATATTTTAGGAAAACATTCTCCTCATACTTTTTCCATAAAAGTCCAAATGTACCTTGTAAGAAAAACAAATATAAGATTTCATTCAAACTGAGTAATAAAATGTCCAAAAATGGGTAATAATTACATTAAAAATCTAATGGAAAATAATAAAACATTTTATGAAATAAAGTTGTTTTAAAAAATGGACATGGATGAAAAATAATTTCTAGTAAATACTTATGTGTAAACAATCTCATATAATAATGATATTTTGAAATTGTTCATTACCTAAGGATTGGGTACCTTCATACCTGTCTTAACGTCCTATATAAGAGTTTTAAAAAAATCATTTACTTATTCCAGAATCATATTCATTTTTATCATATCATAATTGATCATATTATTAATAACTTTTAATTATCATTATTAGTCATCCATTAGGTATTAACTACTTTGTTTTCATACCCACGATTGTTAGATAAGTTCTCTTTCCTCATTATAGGTTATTACGATATCATTTCTAGAATTATTTTAGTATAATATATATCATATTTATTCATTATATTAATTTATATAATTATGCTTTAATGAGGATCATGTTGAATGAATCACATCTTATGCTAGAGATAGTGGGTCGTTTGTATGCACGAGCGACGATATCATTCTAGTAATTATAGAATTCTATTGAATATTTTTCTGAATATGATATTAAAAATTAATTATCATTTTATAATATTAATATATAGATATTATTTCTACCATTATTCCCATTCACGTAAGGGACTGATGAATAAAATATTACTCCACAGCGTCGAGACAGTAAGTTATCTGTATGCATGCTTAGTGATTGCATTTTTTATGATGGAAAAAAGGTGAAATATGGTTGTTTCATATCCACAATAACATATTGAAATATCAATGAAACTTTAGTTATTTATTTAGTATGTAAACAACTCATAAAGAGAAATTAGAAGAAGAAATAATTTCAAAATAATCGTTAGAGAATAATACCTCATCTTCAACGAGCTCCCCCTAAATACACTTATTAAAGGAATAAGAGTTTTTATTTTAAGAAGAAAAGATCCTTTAAAATGTGACTATCATAATTGAGAATGGAAATTTCTAGGGGATAGCCAATATTGAAGGCTCGATGTGATCTAAAGTTGTGAGGTAGGATGTACAGATTTATAATTAAGGTTGGGGGCACCATTATAATTTACAAATAAATTTTAATTTAAAATAAATTAAAAAAACATAAAAAATATATATTTCTTTATTTCTAATATGATATGGGATAAGGTTTTAATTCCATAAAAAAAATTTAGTCATGATTTTATTTTATTTTAAAAATTATCATTTCTATTTAACCTTAATTATTTTATTTTCATTTTAACTAAGGTAACAAATTTTTCAGTATCAAAATAGTGTTATTTTTACTTCATTGAAGTATATTAGTCCATAAATGAAAAATAAATAAATTAGATTAAAAAAATTATTTTATATTTTTTAAAATATTTTATGATTTTTAAATAATTTAATAAAGCATATTTTTGACAAAATATCAATAGAGTCATTTTGATACTATTAATTTAATGGATTTTCAAAAATAAAACGATTAGATGTTAACATCAAAATAAATATTTTATTATATAATTAAGGGTTCAAGGTCACCTATAATTTTTTGGATATATTAATTATCACAAATTATATTATTTTAGTGTTTTTAATATCATTAATTTGATATTTTCATTAAAAAAATAATTACTATATCTATTTTGTGTAGTATTTAATATAATTATTTTATGAGTAAATTAAAAATAAAGTGCTATGATGAAGATAAATCCAATATATTTCAAAATAACACCTATAGTGGAATATATCTATTGTAAAATCATAAATTAAAAATGTTATACTTATTAATACCTGAATGTGTCATGATTAAAATTACATTAAAAAAATAATATATGTTTCATCATCTCCTCTATATAGATTAAAATCGTAAAAGACACATCCCTTGGATGATTATGGTCGATATATACTCCACCAATAATATTTGGTCATGTCCTTGTGTATTTTAATGGTTATTGTTTACCTCACATGTTTTGATAATCTCAATTATGTTTCAAATAAGCTTTGATAATCCAAAATAATGTTTATCTTTATATTAATTATTCTTTCAATCTATGACATCATATTATTAGGTTGATAAACTACCAAAATGATCACTGGAATTTGTTAATAAATAGTTATCTATGTTTATACTTGTTTAGAAATATTACTAACTCAATATGAATATGATTTGCATAGAACCGATAAGTATTAAGTGTTGAGTCACTGATACAGACCTACTCATACATAGTCTACTTATAAGTAATGGTCACTGTTAGACCAAGCTTCCTATGACACAAGGTCACCGATACATAGTTACCAGTACATAGTTACCGATACGAACATACAAAATGACCTACCGATACAAGCTATTGATACAAACAGAGAGACAACTACCGATACAAGCTATCGATAAAAACAAACAGACATCTACTGATAAAATCTACGGATACGAACAGATAGATAGACCTTCCGATACATGCTATCGATACAAACAGACAAAAGGCTACCGATACAAGCTACCGATACAAAAATACAGACAACTACTGATACAAGCTACCAATACAAACAAACAGAAAAACCTACCAATACAACCTGCTGACACAAGTCTGCTGATATAGAAAAATGGCTACCATTACAAAATCTGCTGATATAAGTCTGCAGATACAGAAAAATGACAAAAGTTACAAAGTCTACCGATACAAGTCTGCTGATACAGACAGATGACCACAATTACAACGTCTACCGATACAAGAATTCCACCAATACAAAAGAGTTACCGATACATAGAGCTACTGTTATAAAGAATAATAGCTACTGACACAAGACCTATAGACTCAAATCCACTGATACTTGGAGCTACCGATCAAAACCAGTCACCATATCTCTAAATCTTTCTTATTTTTATTTATTAACAACGATCATATTTTTTTTATGCAACTACTATTAATTAATGAGGGTTGTTGGAATGTCAGGTAACCGTACTTCATAACTGTAAAAAGGTAATCATTCCCATTATCGGAGATCAAGGTATAAAAGAAAGATCAATCTAATGAAGAAAATTGAGAGGAATATACGTGCAAGTGTGTGACACCTGAAGTAAATTTCATAATGAAAAACACGAGAAGAACTGAAAGAGAAGTCATACACATCGAGTAGAAGTTTCAAAGAAGAAGTTCAAGTGTTACAAAGAATACTCTCTTACTCGAGCTGAATACCTACACTGAAAGTGACAGAACAGAACTATGACACTTTTTTTCCTTACAACTTCTAAAGAAGTACTCAAAGCTTCATCTACATCAATATGAGGAGTCCAGAGCCTTAGTCACAACACATAGAGAATTCTAAACTAATCTATATTTGTTTAGCTCTATTGTGTTTCATTTATTTACATTTTGAGCCATGTGTGTTCTGTATTTACACACTGACTGCTGAGCATAACTAGGAGATATCTAATATCCTCACCTAATCTTTCTATAAACTTTTTTTATTCCCACTGTGAATTGTGGTAGAGGTCATGTGTGACCTGGATAGTCTGTGTGCTATTGTTTTGGTTTTTCCCACATAGAATGGAGGTAGAGGTCTTAGTACCTGGAGAGTCTTTGTACTCTTGTTTACCCCGATCCACGGTGTGGATCAATGTTTTATATCAATTATTTTAGAGGACTAAGCATTGACTTGAGACTGAACCTCTTGATTATATCTATTGTGTATCTTATTTTTGTTTAAGTTATTTTCTATTTCGCTGCTAAGTACTTTAAATACATTTATATTTTAGAGTATCTCTGATAGTTAAACTAGCATGTGTTTATACCTTTTGTTATCCAGAAGGTTAGTTTCAAAAGTTAATTAATGTTTAGATTGATTTAACTAAGAAATAATCAATCTCTTGAGAAACTAATTGAAAACATACAATCCTTATAAATTCACTACAGTTTAATTTTATTTAATTTGGGGGATTTTGGTCCTAAATTTTTTAACATAAATTTTAATTGGAACTCAATTCACCCCCCTATTGAGTGTCCACTCCAACCAACATTTGGTATCAGAGGCTGGTTTATTATTATAGGATTTCCAAATACTCTGTTTTTCAACTGTGATTTTAGTTGTATCCTAAAGACATTAAATTTTTGTAAGTTCTAAATTTTATCTCATTAAAAATATTTGCTAAATCTTAATTATGGATATATAATAGAAGGTGCTGCTACCAATATGCCACCTTTCCTTAATGGTAAAAATTATACCCAATGGAAATTGAAAATGAAAATTCATTTAGAAATTATGGGATTTGATATCTTTACTGCTATAGAGATTCAGTATAAGATTCCCGAAACTTATAGAACTACTTGGGATGAACCTATGAAAATAGCTTACAATAATAATTGTAATGCAATTAATGCTCTGTATTGTGCTTTAGGAGATGAATAATTTAATCGAATATTTTCTTGTAAAACTGCTTATGAAATCTGGGATACTTTGGCTATTTCCCATGAGGGAACAACCAATGTTAAGAAAATGAGATTGAATACCTATACTATTAATTATGATAATTTTAAAATGAATCCTGATGAACCTATTTTTGACATGTATATCAGGTTCAAAGAAATTTTCAATATAATTATATCACATGGTAAAGTTGTTCCTATAAAAGAGAAAATCATGAGGATACTAAGATGTCTTCTAGAGAGACGGAGAGTCACATCATTTTCAATAAAGGAGTCATGTGATATAAGTTCACTACCTGTTAAGGAGTTAATTGGTAAGTTGATGATGTATGAAGAAGAGCTAAAAGTAAACAAAGAGGAAGATGATGAACCTAATAAGATAATAGTATCATTTAAGTCTACTGCCTAAAAGAGAAAGGACAAGGAGAAAATTATAGTTAAATGTGATAGTTCAAGCAGTGAAGAATGTGCATCGGATAGTGATGCTAAAATACTTCAGAGAGCCAGACGATTTAAGAAATTTTATAGGAAAAATAAATTCTTCAGAAAATCAATTTACAAAGGAAAGTATGATAGTAAAGGTCATTGGAAGAAGGATTGGAAAAAGACTAATAAAAGTGATGACATAGTATGCTAAAAATTCAAGAGGAAAGGACATGTAAAAGCTGACTTTCCAAAATTAAAGTACAAGAAGAAATATGAAAACAAGGACAGAAAGTATAAGAAAGCTATGAAATAAAACTGGAGTGCTTCATAAGACATTTCAAGTGATTTTGATTCCACTCAGGATGAAAAATCACTTAAATCTAATATGTGTTTCATGACAGACACATCTGAGTTAACTTTGGATACTCCTGCTTTAAACTCTAATTATTATGGAGATGATTCTGATTATGAAAAAAAGTATAATAAATAGATATTTAAATACTGTAATATGTTATAAGAGACTATAATGATATGAAAGATAATTATAATTCATTAAAGAAAAAATATTCCTTGAATAGTACTGTTAAATCTGATCATAGTATAGAAAAAGAAAATAATGATCAACTGTTAAATGAGAATATGCAACTGAAATTGTCCAATAAGCAACTTAGAATAGGCTTAAGGAAGTTAAAAAATGGAAAGAATACTCAAACTCAAATTCTTGGAAAAAAAAAGTTTCACCAAATTACACTACTGGTTTTGGATACCATCCTGGACAGAGACAGTTTGTTAAGAGTAAATTTATTCCAAAAACTGGACAGTTTAGTGCCAATTCCAGTTCTGGAATTTTTGTTGCTTCATTTAGATTTTCATATTCAACTAGACCAAACAGAATACATTATTCAAAATATTTAGAACCTGATAATTATGGGGAACATATTAGACAAATGTGGGTACCAAAAGTTTTGCTTGCTAACCTGTCAGGACCAAAGAAAATTTGGGTACCAAAATCATTTTTTGTTTAATCATGTTTTGTAGGAGATTTTATTAAATATTTCTTATAAGAAGATATGGTACATAGACAATGTATGTTCAAGGAATATGACTGGAGACTACTCGTGTTTCAAAAGATTAATCAAGGTTGATAGAGGGCATGTCACCTTTGGTGATAATTCAAAAGGAAAAATCATCGTCTTAGGCCAGATTGGTAACACTGATTCAATTTTAATTTCTAAAGTATTATTTTTTTATGGGTTAAAATACAATATGTTAACAATTTTCTAGTTGCGTGATAATGGTTTCAATGTTAAATTTGAAAATTATTCTTTCCATGTATTTGATTCCAAAAATGTTTTGGTATTTACTGCATTGAGAAATGAAAATATATATGTTGTAGATTTTAATTCGTTAGCTAAACAATAGGTTACTTGTTTAAATGCTTTTAATAAATAGTCTTGGATTTGGCACAAAATATTAGGACACTACAACATTCACTCACATAGGAAACTGACTAAGAATAATTTAGTTAGAGACCTACCTCAACTAAAATTCCCAATAGACAATGTTTTCACTCCCTGTCAAAAGGGAAATCAACATAAAGTTTCATTAAAATTAAAGAAATAATTTCTAACTTCTCAGCCTCCCTAGTTAGTTTACATTGATTTATTTGGACCATCCAGAGCTTCTAGTTTAACAGGGAACCACTATGTTTATGTATTAGTAGATGAATTTTCTAGATATACTTGGGTATATTTTCTAGATCACAAAAGTGAAGCTTGATCTTATTTTATTAAATACTCCAAGCCTGTAGAGAACCTTAGTAGAATTAACATTAAGACCTTGAGAAGTGATCATGGCCGTGAGTTTGAAATTCATGAGTTTGAATCATACTTCTTACACAATGGCAACAATCATAATTTCTCAGCCCCTAGGACACCTCAACAGAATGGAGTAGTTAAAAGAAGGAGTATAAACCTTCAAGAAATGGAAAGAAATATTCTTAATGAGTATGAACAACCTATTTATTTTTGGGATGAATCTGTCAATACAGCTTGTTATATTATAACTAGATTCTTCATTAGACCTATTCTTTAAATGACCCCTTATGAACTGTGTAATAATAGGAAACCTAAAGTGAGAAACTTCAGAGTTTTTGGTTGAAAAGTCTTTATTCTTAATACTAAGGATAATATTGACAAATTTTAATCTAAAAGTGATGAGGGAATCGTTCTTGGTTACTCTATATCCAGTATGTCTTATAGATTCTTTAACAAAATAACCAAATGTGCGGAGGAATCAGTATATATCAAATTTGATGAAACTGATCCGCATGAACCTAAGTATTCTCTTGAAAATATTTAAGAAAATATGTCTATTCTAGGCCTTAATGATAAAATCAGGGAACCTATAGTAAAAACAAGTAATTCTGGAAATGTTCCAGAACACGATTCTGTTGGAACCGAACCTACAGAAGAACCTGAAATTTCTAGTCCTACCTTTACCAGATCAACTAGGATTATAAAGAACCATCCTTTAGATGTTGTTCTAGGTAATCTCGATAGAGGGACACATACTATAGATTCTCTATGAAATCAGTTTGAACATCAATGATTTCATTCACAGTTAGAACCAGAAATATCAATGATTCAATCAATGATGAATTTTGGGTTATAGCTATGCAAGAAGAATTAAATCAATTTGAAAGAAATCAATCCTCAGAATTAGTTGATATACCTAAGGACACTTTGACCATAGGCACTAAATGAGTTTTTAGAAATGATGTTGATGAGTCTGGAAATATAGTTATAAACAAAGGAAGACTTGTTGCACAAGTATATAGTTAAGAAGAGGGAATATAATATGAGGAAACCATTACACCTGTAGCTAGATTAGAAGATATTAGTATTCTACTTTCCTATGCTGCTCATCTAAATTTCAAGTTATTTCAATGGATGTTAAAAGTGATTCTCTAAATGGTTTTATAATTAAAGATGTTTTTGTTGAACAACCACCTAGATTTAATAATCCTCATTTTCCAAATCGAGTTTTTAAGCTCTCTTAAGCTTTATATGGTTTAAAAAAAGCTCCACGATCTTGGTATGATAGACTTAGTAGGATTCTTATTTTAAAAGGTTTTTCTAAAGGGATTTTTGATCCAACTCTCTTTATCAAAAAAATTTCTAAAGATGTTTTAATAGTGAAAATTTTTGTTCATGATATTATTTTCGGATCTTCTAAAATTGCTTTGTGTATTGATTTTTCAAAGAGTATGAAAAATGAATTTGAAATGAGTTTAATTGGAGAACTCAAATATTTTCTTGGATTTCATGTTTTTCAAAATAAAAATGGTATTATTTTAATCCAATGTAAATATAAAAAGGATCCCTTAAAACATTTAGGTTTGGACAATATTAAGGGTAATGACACACCCATGAGTACTATTTGTAAATTGGATGCAGATGAAACAGGGAAACTAGTGGATCAAACCAATTATATAGGTATGATTGAGAGTTTACTTTATCTCACTGCTAATCGACCAAATATTATGTTTACTGTGTGCATGTGTGGAAGATTTCAAGCTAATCCAAAAGAGTCACACTTTCTTGATGTTAAAATTATTTACAAATATCTTAAACATACTACAAACATAGGACTACTTTATCCAAAAGGACAATCATTCAATTTAATATGTTATTCATATGATGACTTTTCTAGAAGAAAGTTAGATATAAAGAGCACATCTGGAACATGTAATATTCTTGGTAAGTCCCTGGTATCTTGGTATAGTAAAAAGAATAACACTGTTGCATTTTCTACTGCTGAAGAAAAATATATTCCTGCTAGTAGTTGATGTGCACAGATTTTGTTGATTAAACATACATTATTGGACTATGGATATCAGTGTATAAATGTATCTATTTACTGTGATAACACTAGTGCGATCAATATTTCAGCGAATCCTATTTCTCACTCTAGGACCAAACACATTGATGTAAGGCACCAATTTTTGAGAGATCATTACCGAAAGGGTGATATTAATCTTGAATTTATAGGTACAAAACATCAATTAGATGACATTTTCAATAATACTTTATGTTTAGAAAGGTTAAGTTACAGTAGACATGAGTTAGGAATGATAGACTTTGTAGATCCAAATCCTCACCATTGGCCAAATCTTCACCATTAGCCAAAACCTCACCGTTATACCTCACTGGTATGAATCTCACCATTATACCTCACTGGTATGAATCTCACTGTAATACCTCCCTGGTATGAACCTCACCGTAATACCTCACTATTATTGGACCTCACTGATAAAAATACCTCATCGTTAGAAATACTCACCGGTATGTGTTACCGTTAGGTTGCACTATTTTAAACTTCATACCTTTAGCAGTAAGAATTTGTATCATTTGTATTATACTTACTATGTTTTATTTATTTATTCTTCGATTCCTAAATGATAAAAACTAAACCATAGTCACATTTCAATCCATCGCAAACTCTCCTATCTTCAATCCTCTCTTCTCAAACCCCCACATTTCATGAGAAGTCTAGATTTTTCAATAAAATATGGAAAGGACAATGCTCGCGATAGTCAGGGATGATAGTGATGAGCCAAGTTCGATGAAGTAGACAAAAAACATGAATTTAGAGGTAGTGGTAGTAGAACAAGGGCAGGAAGGAATGTAGTGAACCCGCATTTTCAGAATAGAGAAATTGTAATAGAAAAAGAACATTGTGTAGAATGGCTTATGTCCAGTAATTCGCAGATTCTAAGGATATTGGAGGACCTGGGATGGCTCGAATGCTTCGCAAACAACAATGGCCCCTATTATCCCAAGATGGAAACTTAATTCATTGCATATGTGCGCTTTGAGATATCTAAAGAGGCGAATATAATGGTTTCAGTTGTGAATGGAAAAGAAATATCTTTTTCATCTGTTGAATGGGATGAATGTTTGAAAGTCCCACATGAAGGCGTTTTTGGGTATTTTTCAAAGACAATTCCTCCTACCAGTGAAAGTTTTGATTATGAGATTGCCTTGGAAGAGCAGATCGGTAGTGGAAAACAAAGGAAAGTAGTGGATGTAGAGATGGATGGAGAAAATAGATTTCTTTTTATGTTCATCTAACATGTGCTATGTCCAAGAAGAGGAGACTTTGAAAATATGAGATATCAAGATATTTATTTGTTGCATCTGTTTAGACATGGTGTTAAGGTGAATATGTGTAGACTTTTAATGATTCAAACTAAGTATATGACCAAGCCCAAATCAAAGGCCAATGCATTATGGTTTCCATGTTAATTTCGGTTAGGATCAAAGTGAAGGGAGTAGCTGAGTCTCAGGATGAGACAGTGGTGGTAAGGAACAATTTTTTCATCATGAGCATAGTTTGTAAATATATGATGATTGAGTGGAACCCATGGAAAAGGCAATGGGAAATTGATGGTGAGATGGTTTATGAAAGTTTTAACCCTGTTGACCATCCTAATAGGCCAAAAGATAGAAGAGGTCTAGGTCTATGACTTGATGAAGAGGAACCACAGTATAGTGATGATACTGATGAGGAGGATACCTCTGTAGTAGAGGGGATCATGATTTTCCCCCTAGCCCAACTGGTGATGTGGAATCACATGAAAAGGAAACTCCTTCCTTGAACCTACCTAGAAAAGCAACAATTATGGGTGTAAGTAATGAAGAAGGAACTGTTGATGAGGAAGACCAATCTAGTTCAGATCATGAGAATACCGCTCCAAATAATGATGAAGAAAGTGAATTTGAAAATGAAGAATCTGTTTCTGCTGTCTTGAGTCTCAATCCACTGAATGGGCACTCTTCAATACCTAATAAGGAAATTGATAACGTCGATAGACCTGCACATATTCCTGAGGATCATCCTATTGTTGAATTGGAGATGGTTGTGGGAGATTCTTCTGAGGAAGACCTATATGTTGAGGCTGCTATTAATGTACATATATAGGAGAATGCATAGATTGAGGGGGAGCATCCTACCGGACATGGTACTGTTTCATTTACTCATGAGATTAAAGACTGGGTAGAAGACCCATGTTTTGTAGTCTGTGGGTTGGACTATCCTGATGAAATAGTAGGAAAATATGATTTAAACCAATTGAATTCTTATCTCCAAGACAGTTTTGTGGAAGATATTAATAGATTGAAAACCATTTTAATATCTACTATTCAGTCTGTGATGATTGAATATGTATCTAGTGTTTTGGATGAATTTAAGACCTTCCAGAATCTAATTTCAATCCTGTCAAAGGATGTTGAATCACTAAAGAATTCATTTGTCTCTATTTAGCCTTATATGAGCTCTAAATCTCAAGCATACAAAGACTTGGATTTTTTGAAAAGTGTAGTTTTCCAGATGGTATCAATTTTTGAGAAATTTAATACTTCCATTGAACATCACGTTATCACCCATGACTCTCTTGTGAAAAATCTCATAAATGGGATGACTAAATCCTTTAAGGAAACAGTTGCCTTTACTGTTGAACCTCTTAGTACTACCAGATCTTCTCTGAATATTGATCAAATTCGAGCTGTGATGAGTGAAGAGATTGGAAAGTCTTCTACCAGTGGCTCGGTAGACTCTGCTGCTTTGACCCAAGTGGTGACTACCACTAAGTATATATGGAAAATTATTAAGAATTTTATGAGAGAGGCCACTAATTATCAAAATGAGGACTTAGACAAAGTGTATTTCTATTTCCAAGGGATCTACACTAATCATCAGCTCAACAATCATTTCAAGCATCTGTTAGAAAACCCAAAACTGCCTTTAGTCAATCAGGCTTTTAGAGAACAAGTAAGAAATATGAGGGAGTTGACTTCTGGTCTAGATAAATTTATGGAGAATAAGGATGACATCATTTCTTCTATGGAGAGAGGAGGAGGGATCATAATGGACTTTAGGAATATGTTGCTACCATTTTTGCATGTAGACAGTACTCCAATCATTGTACCTCCAGCTCTACCTGCCTCTGCTTAGTCTGCCTCCATTCCTCAGATGGCTCCATCCCAAGAAATCCAGAGCCTCACTCCTATGATCACACAGAGAGTTACATAGTATAGGTTAGGAATTGTATCAGTCGCTCAGCCTCCATTAATCATCTCAGATGTTCCAAAGCCTACACCTGCATCCACCAAACCTGAATCCTCTTCTGATCCCAAGGTAAAATCGCATGATGAGGAGGTGGATTGATTAGTGGCTAGACAATTTGATAAGAATAACTTCTATTCATTTTTTCTTCAATTCTGTATCTCTCTATATTTTTTCCTCAAGAAATATACCTGATGTCATTTTCTTTTCATGTATTTATGTTGCTTTTTTATGATCACAAAGGGGAAAAACTATGATCTGAAGCCTAATATATGTTACCTCTAGTACATTTGTTTTATTTTTTTTACCTCTGATACATTTAAAATCTCACATTTGAAAATGTCATTAATCACACTGAGAAATAAAACCCATTGTATTTTATACTGATACATTACTGATTATTTTGGATTATAATATCATAAATTGTGATTATCAAAAAGGGGGAGATTGTTGACCTCACCTGTTCTGATAATCTCAATTATGTTTCAAATATGATTTGATAATCCCAAATACTATTTATCTTTTTATTAATTATTCTTTCAATATATGAAATCATATTATTATGTTGATAAACTATCAAAATGATCATTGGAATTTGTTAATCAATGGTTATCTATGTTTGTACTTGTTTAGAAATGTTACTAACTCAATCTGAATATGATTTGCATATAACATATAAGTATTAATTGTTGACTCACTGATACAGACCTACTGGTACATATTCTACCGATAAGTAAAGGTCACTAATAAACCAACCTTCCTGTGACACAAGGTCACTGGTACATAGTAATTGATACGAACAGACAGACAGACCTACTGATATAAACTATTGATACAAACAAACAGACTTCTACCGATTCAAGCTATCGATACAAACTGACAGACAACTACCGATACAAGATACAGATACGAACAAACAGACAAACCTATCGATATAAACAATCGATACAAACTGATAGGCATCTACCGATACAAGCTACCGATACAAACAGATAGACAACTATCGATACAAATAGACAGAAAAACCTACCAATACAAGCAACTGATACAAGTTTGCTCATACTGACAAACGACTACCATTACAAATTCTACTGATACAAGTCTGTGGATACAGAAAGAAGACTACTGTTACAATGTCTACTGATACAAGTCTTCTTATTCAGATAGACGGTCACCATTACAAAGTCTACTGATACAAGAATTCCACCAGTACAAAAGAGCTACTGATACATAGAGCTACTGTTATAAAGAGTAACAGCTTCCGACACAAGACCTACTGAATCAAGTCCAATAATACAAGATCACAGATACTAGGATCTACCAATAGAAACCAGTCACCATATCTCTAAACCCTACTTATGTTTGTTTATTAATAATAGTAATATTTTATTTTTTAAATGCAACTACTATTAATTAATGAGGGTTTTTGGCATGTCATGGGACTGTTCCTCATACCTGTAAAAAGGTAATCATTCTCATTGTCGGAGCTCAAGGTATAAAAGGAAGATCAAGATAATGAAGAAAATGGAGAGGAATATACGTTGAAGTGTGTGACACCTGATGTAAAATAAATAAAGAAAAACATGATAAGAACTCAATGAACATTCGTACACATCAAGAAGAAGTCTCAAAGAAGAAGCTCAAAAGTAACAAAGAATACTCTCTTACTCAAGCTGAACACCTACACTAGAAGTGAAGGAATAGAATTAAGACACGTTGTTTTCCTTACAACTTCTAAAGGACTCAGAGCTTCATCTACATCAATCTGAGGAGTCCATATCTTCACTCACAACACATAGAGCATCATAAACTCGTCTTTATTTGTTTAGCTCTATTGTGTTTCATTTATTTACATTTTGAGCAGTGTGTGTTCTATATTTACACACTGAATCCTGAGCATAACTGGAGGATATCTAATATCCTCACTCAATCTTCCTAAAACCCTTTTTTATTATCACTGTGAATTGTGGTAGAGGTCATGTGTGACCTGGATAGTCTATGTGCTATTGTTTTTGTTTTTCCCATGTAGAATGGTGGTAGAGGTCTTAGTACCTGGACAGTAATTGTACTATTGTTTACCCCGATCCAAGGTGTGGATCAAAGATTTATATTAACTATTTTAGAGGAATATTTCTTGGCTTCAGACTGAACCTATTGATTATATCTGATGTTTATCTTATTTTTAGTTTATGTTATTTTATATTCCACTGCTAAGTACTCTAAATACAAGTCTGTTTTAGAGTAGCTCTGATAGTTAAACTAGCATGTTTTAATATCTTTTGTTAGCCAGGAATTTAGTTTCAAATGGTAATTAATATTTACATTGAGTTAAATGAAAAATAATAATTCTAATGAGAAACTAATTGAAAACTTAAAATCCTTATAAATTCACTACAGTTTAATTTTTATATATTTTGGGGGATTTTAATCATAAATATTTAAACAAAAATTTTAATTGGAACTCAATTCACCCTCCTCTTGAGTGTCCACTCCGAACAAAAGTTATTATTATTTTAATAAAAATTAGGTCATTAATTTATGATCAATTAAATACTTTTCCTTAAGTAATATAAATTAAATGTCCTAATCTTGCCATAGTGGATTCCAAACTATACCATTTCAACCCAAATATTATTTACATATAAAAACAATCATCAAATGATATTAGTACAAGTGTTATGGAAAATTAATATTATTATTTTTAACCTTAATTATCTTATTTACACTTTTAACGTATCGATAAAAATTTACTGATGATACTATTAATAATTACCTAAAATAAAATAAATATATTCACAAAATTTGGACCTACTGATTCAAAATATAGAATCAATTTTTCAAAATTCAAAAAACAAATGTTTCATTAATTAAATTAAAATTAATCATGTTGTTGGAATGAGAAAACATGTTTTAATAGTTATAACCTTACGAAATATTGAAATGTTTTTATATATAAATTCAATTTAATATTAATTCTAATTTTCTATATTATATTAAGTGAAAAAATATATTCTATTTTTACTTTAAAAAAATTCAAAAATATAATTAAACCATATAAATATTTCTAATGAAAAAGGTTTATTTCACATAAAATTTAATACTTTTTTACTATTCATCAAAACAAGAATGTTTTTAGAAAAAAATTTAAAAATTTATCCAAATTAAATTTTTGTAATCGACATCCAAATTAAAATATTATTTTTAAAAAAATAATATATAATAGTTTCAAAAACTATATTTAAAATGGGTGCACCATCAAAAGGCCGCAAAATTGCATTTTTGTAAAAAGTACATATTTTTTTCTGAAAAATTGAGTTTGTTATTATATAATTTCTATAATAAATATAAGATTAAAATTAAAAATTATATTGAATATTTTAAAAATATATTACATTATAAAATTTATTAAGGGTGATTTTTTTATTTTTATAAAATCACTTCTTTTCATTTAAATATTTTTTCAGAAAAAAGATATTACTATTCAAACGCTCCATTTTAATGAAAAGGTTAGAAGGTTATATAATAATATTTATTTGTTCACATAAACTCGGCCTTCCTAGAAATTAATACTATCAAAATAATTTTAAATTGGGTGATGCACAAGGAAATCCTAGTGTTTTGTATACTGCAAGGAAATTTAGTGTTATGTATAGCACATGATTATCTTTGTGCAACATAAAAAAAATACGTCAAAGAATTTTAAAATGTGTGTCTCCTAAAAATCAATGTGTATTACATTATACACCCCCCACACACACAGACATATTAAAATGAATTTCACCTTTGATGTTTTTATGGGTTGTTAAAGGATACAATGCATGGAATTTTATTTCATAGAATCTCACATTATAAAAATAAGGACTAAAACATCCTTTTAAAAAGGAAGTGTGGGAAACAATACTCAACAATGTAATTCATATCTAGGGATCCACATAATATAACTTATGTGATGATAAAACATACAGGAAAATCATAAATAATTAGTGGTATTAATAATAATCAATGATCACAAGAATGATTGTGATCTGGTGCAGCTAAATAATCAAAAAACCATAAACTAAGTAATCTTTAATATGATCATTAACATCATCCCAAATGATGATTATAAGATGTCCTTTTGCATCAAAATCCCTTTTTCCTAATGTTGATGAATTTTCATGAGAATATATACTTTTTTCAATACAATATCGATTTTGGTCGTGCCTTGAATAATTTCTGTATTAGATATTTTTAAATGAAATTATGTTGTATTTTTTATTCTTGAAGTACTAGCAGATAATGTGATCAATAAATAGAATTAAATTTTATTATATATAACATTATAACAAAAACGATAATCAAAAGTTATGGAATATGCATAAGTCCACCTATGGTGAGATTATACATTATTCTAACAAACTTCATCTAATGTTTAACTTAAAATGTATATAAAACGATAACCTAACAATCCTTATGAAATCAGAAAATCCCAAACATTATAAAGAGGTGCACTAAATCTTCATAAAAATCATCCCCCATATATATGAAGTTATCTATTGTTAGTCACATTCCAAAAATGTAGTCACCTTCATCATGTATTCTTGAGTCTAGGTAAAAACATGAATTACCGTATATCCTAATTGAAAACCTGATTTTTTATTTATTACAAAAATTATTGGATATATTACATTAATCCAAAATATTTTTATAATTCTTCCATGATTGAAAATCATTCATGTCCAAAAATCCACAATTTTTATCATCTAATTAATCATATCGAATATATCTTTGTAAGAGATAAACACAATTTTCTCTAAATCTTAAACACATTGATGGTTTACTTCCCTTAATCAAAATATCAGTTTTCCCTAAAATCACTTTTCTATGTCTAAATCATTATTTATCATATCCTATTAAATCATTAATAAAAAACTAATAATGAATACACTTATATAAAATCCTTGAACTCCAAAACACATACACTTCAATTGTCAAAATTTATTCATAACCATTTACTCAGGCTTCATTATTTTATTCATTCCAAGAATATGAACTTTGAATTTTGTATTATGGCTATTCAAACTTAATATAGTCATGATTTTTATGTTTAAGGTAAAATGTTGTAGAATAACATCACTTACCTTACAAATGATTTTTACAATCTCTTTATCCTTAGTAGTATAACCAATACTCATACCACTATCAGGATTCTCTTCATTATATTTACAATTAAGAAATTTTTTTAAATAATTCCAAAACTTTCCACATCTAAAAAATTCATTTTTAACAATGTCATATCCATTTATTGCCATAAAATATGTCCATTAGTCAAATTTAGAGAAACAATTATCATAGATGAAAATCACATATCCAATTGAAATCACTTATAGTATTTCCATCTATGACACTTTATATTTAATCATAGGATATTCATGATTTTTATCAAAACTCTATGATTTTAACCTATAGTTTGACTTATCCCTGGAAACAACACTATATATATCCTTAGAAATATCTTTAGGGATATCACTAATGTTTTTGAATCATAGTTTCAAAACATTAACTAAACATTCACTCTGAAACCATCTGTAAATACCCAATCATAGTGTACATGAACTATACATTACTTTTTCAGAATATATAACACATTACACAAATAAACGCCCCAATACCATATTATTTTAGTGACTTTTGAAACATTGAACAAATTATTATAATTTGGTGAAATATCATCATCAACTTCCATAAAGAGCTTCCACATATTTTTTCTTACATAAAACCATTATTTATATTGAGTGGAAAGGAAAATATAAGAAAATGGTGACCTCAATTTCAGTGTAATAGTAAATAAGGAAACTCAAAAATAAAACATTAATATAATAATGTAATAACATGAATATAACTTTAGATAATCCACCCATGTTCAGCATATATCAGAATCCTGGGATGTGAAATAAATATTTTTGGTTCATACGGTATATAACCTAAAAGAACATACGAAATAAGAAAATAGTGTTGGCATAAAACATGAATTTGTGAAAAACAAATAAGCATGGAAAATAAGTTTATGTTATCCATGGCTCATTTCCAAGACCATCATAGCGGACAAACTCTTTTACTGAACTAAGTTCACTCTTTATTCCAGCCATGTATTACCGATCCGAGTATACTTACCATTTATACAATGTATTACTAAATCGAGATCTTTTTTGTTTCAGCCATGTCTATCTCATGAGATATTAATATTTAACCAATTCATTGGTGGGAGATATAGCTCCCACCCGTATCAAAATTATATCATTATTTGGTGTTCCAAAAAAACATATATAATTCATCATAGCATAGCCCAAGGAATAAAATGGGTTTCTTAAGCATCATTCATAATATAATTCTTGTAAAAAAATGGATTTAATAAAGGTAATACCTTCATAAAAACAATAAAACCATAGAAATAATAGTTATATTAATCTAGAAACATAACCCAGATAAATAATGTCACCTTAGATGGAAATTATGTTTGATATAACTCTTGACATTAATTTTTGTGTAAAATATATTTTCTTCATTGAAAACATTATAAATTATTAAAATAACATGAAATATTAAATGAAATTAATTTCATATCAAATAACATTGAAATAATGTATGTGAAGATTAATGGAATTCAGGAGTTATGAAATCATAATAATCGATACAAGCCTTATAAGTTTAAATACATTCCTCCTGTAATTTTTCCAAAAAAGGAAAAAATCACCTCATGTGAAAAGAAAATGATTCATTTAAATGCATGTAATAAAATGCCAAAATTGGTATACATGACTTTAAAATTTCATATTAGAATAGAAAAATATGTTATTAATGAATTTTTATTTGAAAACATGGATGTGGATGATAAATAAACCCATGTAAATACATATATATAATCAATCATGGAAAATATTTTGATTTCATAATAATCCATTTACAAAGGTCTATGTTCCTTCGTACATATCTAAACCTCATGTATAAGGGTTTAAATAATTTAATTATCTTATTGGAGAATAATATTCATTTTTATAATATTATAAGTGATCATATTATTCTCCATTTTCTAATAACATTATTACACGTTCATCGGGTATTAAATGCTTTATTTTTTTACGCATATTTGTTTGATAAGTTCTTGTTCCTCTTGTTAGATTATAGTTATATAATTTCTCTAGAGATATTAGTCTAGTATATATATCATATTTATTTATTCTATTCATTTATATAATCATGCATTAGTGAAGAACATCAAGAATTAATCGCGTCACATCGTGGAGATAGTAGGTCGTACGAACGCACGAGCGACAATATCATTCCCATAATGGTATAATGGTATTGAATAGGATTGTATATATAATATTTAAAATTCAATATCATGTTATAGTTATCATATATAGTTATTATTTCCATTGGTAAATCCATCCAAGTAATGCAGTGATGAATTATAGATTACATCGTGGCGTGGAGACGTTCTATTGTACATACTCATGGGTGGTGATTTCATTTTTCATAAGATGGGTAAAAGTTGGGATATGGTTGTTCCATAACAATAATAACATCACAAAATATAATTGAATCTAGATTTATAACAATACTATGGAAATAACTCCTAAATATGATGCAAAATAAGAAATAAGTTAGAAATATTTGGTAGAGAAGATTACCTCTTCTTCGATGAGCTCTCTCTATATATCCTCTTAAAAGAAATTAGAGTTGGTATATTGAGAAGATGAGAATCATAGAATGTGAATAAGGAAGTTGATATGGGAATATATACAGGTTATTTCTAATATGTAAGGAATAATGTGGTGTGATGTTGTGAGGGAGGATGTTTCTTTTTATAATTAATGTTGGGACACCATTGGAATTTCAAAAAAAATTATAAACTCAAAACACATTAAATAACATATAAAATTTCGTTATTTAGAATATGAGGAGATATGTGGTTTTAATATAATAAACCAATAATTTTAATAAATCATTTTACTTCATCATAAACCATATCATTTAGTTTTATCCACACTTATTCACTTTTAATTTTACATATGGTACACAATTTTTCAATGTTAAAATAGTGTCATTTTTACTTATTTGATGTTAATTAGACCATAAATGATCAATTTATAATATTTTAGAGTAATCAAATTTATTTTATATTTTTTAATATATTTTAATATTTTATAATAATTTAATAAGACATTAATTTGATAAAATATCAGTAGTTTCATTTTGATAGGATTCATTTAATGGATTTTTAAAAATATAAAGATAATATGTTAACCAAAAAAATAATATTTTATTTTATATCTATGGGTTTATGTTCATCAATAAAAATTTTGGGATATATTAATTATCCCAAATTATTTTAGTTTTGTTATTTTATTAACATTAATCTAATATTTCCATTAATAATGTAATTAATACGTCAATTTTGTGTAATTATTTAATATACTTATTTGTTGGTTAAAAATTAGAAATAAAATTCTATGATGAATATAAACCTTATATATTTTACAATAATACTTATATTGAAATATATTTCCTATATAGTCCAACATTAAAAATGTTATAATTATTAATACATGAATGTGACAAGTTTATCATCACTAAAATAAATATAAGTGTCGTATTCTCTTTTATATTGCTCAACATTGTAAATAACTATACCCTTGGATTATCATGGTCGATATGTACTTTAAATGTGAGATTTTTTCTAATGTTTTTTTATTTTAATGGTTATTAACATTTTAATAAAAAATATTTTATTTATTTTTAGTCAATTAAATAATTTCTAAATCATCAATATATAAACCATTAAGAGAATGAATTATTTCATAAAAATTAAAAATAAATTACCTTGATAAACAAAAAAATTACATTTAAGATTAATATTTATTATATTATTTATCTTATTCATAACCTTATTTTATAAATGATTAATTTATTAAATTTTGAGTAGAACATATTTAACTTTTCATAAATAAAATAAAATAATTGTCTTAATATCATCCAATTGGCTTCCAAATGAAACCATTTAAACTACATGATAATATAGGTTGAAAAAATAATTTCCAATGACATTAAGAAAAGAGTTAGGGTAAATTTATATTGTTATATTTTTCCTTTTATTACCTCATTAACCCTTTTATCATTTTTAAATTTTTTACCGACATTATTCTTTATAATGCCCAAAAATAAAGTATAGATTTTTAATTAATTCAGGCTAACTTATACCAAATATGGAATCAATTTTTCCAAATTCAATACACATATGTTTCAGTAATCAAACTAATATTAATTATATTGTTGGAATAATAAAACAGGTTTTAACAGTTTAATCATTGCAAAATATTGAAATTCTTTTATATCTAAATTAAATGTAAAATATATGTCGATTACCAAAATTATATTAATTGATAAAAATAAAATATATTTTTAAGTTAAAAAACATTACGTAATATAAAATAACCATACAAATTATTCTGATGAAAATGGTTTTTTTCACTTAAAATTTAGTACATTTTTACTATTCCTCAATACATGAAAGTCATCAAAAAAATATAAACAATTCATGAAAAGTAAATTGTTATATACCTATTATAAAGAGAAAGTTTATTTTGTAAAATATAATATATAAAAGTGTCAATTTTTTTTAAATGGGTGTCTCTTTGAACGCCAAAAAACTACATTTGTTTTTAAAAAAACAATTATAAAAAAATGAATTTATTCTTATATCATGATAAGAAAACATAAGAGATTAAATCTAAACATTATATTGAATATATTAAATATACATTGTATTAATAAAATCCATAAATAGTGATCATACTAATTTATAAACTATCTTATTTTCTTTTAAATAGTTTTTTCGAAGAATGTTAATATTGTTCATACAGGCCTTTATAATGAGTAGGTTATAAGGTTACATAATAATATTTAGTTGTTCACTTAAACACTATATTTTGTGAATTGAAATATATCATATGTCCATGAAATTTACTACCACAAAATCCTATCATAGTGTTATGTAAACACATGTTAAGTCGGTGTTGTGTATAGCGCTAGCAGATCTTTGGGTGTTGTACAACACAAGACATCAAAGAAATTAAAAAAATATATGTCATTAAAATTTAGATGTGTTCTAGGGGACCCTATGGTTGTTATTTTAGTAATACTAGAGCCACTATAATGTGACTTTTGATTTTGGGTTGAAATTATGTATGGGTTTTTCCATGATAAATATAAGTCCCCGACCTTAAACCTTACTTAATATTGAATTAAATGAATAATTCACATTGAGGATCTTTTCAGATTTAGAGTTTTAGAGAATTAGGACATAACTATTACATCTCAAAAGATTACATCAATAAGGATATATAAGAACATATCCCAACATAATAATATGTAAATTAAAAGACATAACAAAAGAAGTCTTTTAAAAAGAGGAGGGTAAAAAGGTTCCCTTACCGACTTGGGTAACTTTCGAAACGTACACCCCATTAAAGAAGGAATATACAACATCGATGTAAATACTCATAAATGAAAGTATGTTACACAAAGAGTAGAATAATGTACAGTACATACACCACTCAAAAGGAAATATTGGTAAATATAGCATGAATCTCACGAAAACACAAAGTGAGATAAAAAGCCCCTAACGAAATTTCGGCAGCCTAATGGCGCCAATTAAAACATCCAAAATTGGATTGATGAGATAAAATAGGGTCGATAATTATATGAACATAAAAATAACATAATGAGGAATATAAAAGGACATCCCCAAACATATGAAATATGATCTTAAAAGAAATGACATAAAAGAGAGTACTTAAAAAGAAAGAGAGAGGTTGGATCCCTTACATCGAGTCCGACATGACTCGATCGTTCTTTAACGTCCAGAATAATAAACTTGAGTTAATTTATACTTTCTTAAGAACCTTTTTCAATTTCATTATTACTTTTATATCACTTATTACCATGTTATAAACATTATGCAATCATTTACCTTAATAATGTTTGTTTTGTCGATATATGGTTCAAATGTCGAAAGTGGACTTCTTACAATTACATGTTGTTCGTGTGGTCAAAGGTTCATTATATATAGAATGATATTAATGATTTTAATATCATATATATCATATATATCCAGAATATACATGTATTTATAATATTACATAATCATTTAGAGGTAAGAAATGAAATGCATCGTTCATGGACACGGTAAGCCGTACGTACGCATGAATGCTACTTTCATTTCTATCTATTACTTTAATGGAAATAAAATAATAATGAAATAAAGGTATATTATAATTCCAGTATAAAATCATATATAATAACTTTAAATCCATCCTTTATACGTCCCACATATGGCATTAACGAATCAAATCACTTTGAGGGGGCGGTAGTCCGCACTTCCTAAAATGAAATTATCGTGTTTACCCACAATGGAAACCATAAAGGTATGCCAAAAATGAAAAATAAAGAAGCTTAAATAAAACATTAAAATATTATATATCATATATAAATATAGTTTCATATTAATGGCCACCTTTCAAGGTGTTATATGAGAGTTGAACAATCATCGTTTCGTGAGGTAGAAATTCTCCATCCACAGAAATAGTATGTTCTTTAACAATTACATGAATGTGTGTGTAAGTGTAGCTCGACTCCATCTTATAAAAACATCCTATTATATTGATGATACTGGTTTTTTTTCAAAAGAAATTATTGAAAAGAGGTTAGGGTTTTGGAGAAGCAAAATAAAACAAAATAACACAAGAGAAGACACTACCTTTAAATCGGGTAACTCTTTTTGATTTGAGCTCAAAGGCTTCCTTGGGAAGAATTCTGCCAAAAGTTAGGCTTCTAGGAGTAATAGAGGGATTTGTAGAGACAAAATGGTCAGGGTTTGGACGAGCCAATGTCTTGAGAGGTGTGGGTAAGGAGGTAGAGGTGGGGGCCTTTTATAAGAGGAGAGGAGGGGCACTCTTGGAAAGTAAGGAAATGTTACTTTATTTTAGAGTGAGTTTCGGATTTTAATGGTCCCAAATTAATGTGTTTAGAGTATAAGGTAATAAGGGTTCTAAATACACTCATACAATAGGTTTTGGACATGTTTAGGTCTTAGATTTTACATTATCTTTCCATTTTATTTAAATCGTTAAATAATGATGTAATCGCTGCATCATCATGGTGTCATAAATAATTTAATTTAGTTAATGTCTAAAAATTATAAAAAAATATTATGATGTAGAAAATAGTTTTATATTTCCAATGAATATTTATATTCAAAAATATGACTTGTATAACCCCATATAAAAATTGTTTTAGTAAAATAACTCTTGTTTGTGACATTTTTATTTTAACATTAAATAAAAAGATATTAATGTCATTTTCCTACCAAAGTGGCTCCATGGGGTCCCCAAGTTGACCCATGGATTGTCTTGGTCGTCCATGACACATACAATAATGGTGGTACATGTGTCAAGTTTATTTCATATTATTAAAACATTATTTTTACCTTAAACTACACTAATTACCTCTAATCGCGATTAAAAACATAAAAGTTACTATTCACCAAAAAATTATTTTAATCCCATTGAACCACATTTTACTTCTTAATTACAACCATGTATGTCAGATTTTTTAAATTCAAAACACAATGGTGGAAAATATTCATTTAAACGAAAAATCAGTTTCTTTAACTACCACTTAGTGGTTTCACTATTCATAAAAAATTGACGTTTTTCAAAAAAATACCAAAAATTCACCCTAAGCTATATTTGATATTCTGAACTCAAAAATGATGTCTATTTTACAAAATTTAAAACATATAAGTTGCATTAATTATGTTAATAATTAATTCCCACTGTCAAAACAAATAGCGTGTTTTTAAGAAACAATATCTATTAAAAGATTGACACTAGTTTAAGTCCAATTTCAAAGTGAACTTAATTACAATTACCACTATTGGATTAAATGTTAAACATATATTATAATTTTACTTTAAAAACAATTCAAATGAAAATCTAATCATATAAATAAATTAGATTAAAAAGTGGGTTTGAATTAAAATACAACATTTTTCACTATTCATTAAAAAATGAACTTTATCGGAAAGATACCAAAACTTTACACAAAGTAAATTTCAATGTATCGATTCTAAAGAAGAATTTTATTTTGTCAAATATAACACATAAAATTGTCAAAAAGTGGATTTAAAAGAGGTTCTCCATCAAAAGGCGGTTAATCGACCTTCTATAGAATATTAGAATGTTTAGGCTTAAAATTGAATTCATTCACATTTTTAATCCTCTTACATTTATTGTAAAAAGTAAAAATATTTGACAAACATATATAATCATTTTGTAGTTAGTTCTGTTCATTCCCTCCATTACAACGGCTAGGCGTTAACTAACATTTAAAATAATATTATTTTATTATTATAGTGCAACATAAGATTTCAAAGGAACTCGTTGTTACATATTGGGTAAGCCATCAAGCATAGTGTCCCCTTTAAATTAATATTAAAATTTTATTCACAAATAGGGATAAATATAAATATGTCATATTCTTTAATTACCTGGGGTGTTACATCCTTCCCCCCTTTTGGGAATTGCGTCCTCGTAATTTTAAAATCGGTCTCGGAAACTTCATTGAAAGTCCCACATCAGAACATGAGTCGGTAAAACAATCACTTTAAAAGAAAGAAAGAGAAGTACAGAGGTCACCCAAGTTAACCCATGCTAGGATTCCATGTAGGAAAACATGGTCATGGAGGAGAAAACATAGGGTCATGTTCTGATGGAGAGTGATAGAAAACATGTTTAGGAGAAAGGTAACCATAGGAAAATCACAAACATGTGATGGGTTAAACGGTATTCGATTCCCCAGTAGGAAAAGTTAATAGACAACATTTTTGTTTTAAGTTACTTTTTATTGAGGAATTTATTCATAAGGAAACATAATTACTTATCATGTTGACTTTCAACTTTTATTAGATATCTTACACAAACTCATATTTTATGTAAAAGACGAGTATTTAGGAAGACTTGTTCACATTAAGAGTACTATAATCAACTTCTAGAGAATCACCTAATCCACGAAAGAGTACTATATACATCCCATGTCTTTATACTTTAACCAAAACCAAAACTGAAAAGGTTAGTACAAGATCAGATAATCCAGAAAAGGATAACCCTTTATAAAAAGAAAATATATTCTTAATATCCAAAATTTGTCCAACAAAACCTAAAGCTCAACGAGGACCATTCTATAAACAATTTTTCAATAAAATTATTCAAAGCAATCCAAACTAAGATTGAAACCCAAATATTTGAAGGATTTAGTCACATAGTCTTCCAACATAAATCGTAAAATTTATCTCCAAACAACATCAGTTGCTCTTAAAGTCTTGTATTGAAAAGTAATTAACCTAATCACATATCCTCCATGATAGTTTAATAAATTTCCATAGATAAACCAAAATAAACTTACTCTTAATTCATAAAATCATATAACTTTAAAGAATCAGTCAAACTAACCATGGTCTTCACGTAGTCCAGTGGTAGGCGATAAATACCAGTTGCACTTTGGTTGGGGGTTTGATTCCCACAACTTTGTCCGAAGCGACGTGTTGTGACACGGTCTGTGTGTTGTCCATTTTACAAAACTATATAATTCATAAAACATTCCCCAACAATAAGATAAAATCTTCAAAAATAACTATAACATAATTTAACCTCAATTTTATCTCATGCCTTTCACTTTCCATCATAACATATAGCAACCCATAATTAACTCAAAAGTAAGGATCATATAAACCCAAATGGTTTTTTATAATTGTGTCCACAAAAGAACATATAACTATTTCCTTGAATAAAATTTTCATATATCAAACATCACGGTTACACATAATATAAAAAGTCTTCTAATATAACCCCATCAACAAAAGAGACTTAATACTCTTAAGAATTTAACCATAACTCTTGAATCCCTTATACGTTGACTTATTACTCATTCAACATTCTTCATGATCCATTAACCATTCCTTTCAAACTTATTATAAAATATTTCTTTCCTACAAACAAAATCATGAATCATATCCAAAGATTCCAAAATAAGAAAACAAAAGTTAAGAAATAATCCATACTTTTAACTGGTCATTGTTAGTTTCTTCATCCTCAATCGGAATGGAATTAGGTATTGGTAAGCAAATATTTGTATGATCTTGGTGATCCCATTCCCGAAACTTCTTCATAGGACATGTGTTTGCATAATTACCATGAACACCACATTTAAAACATTCAATTGATCCCTTAGAAAGAACTTCTTTCCCTTTCCTCGAGTCAACTGGATGCTTCCTTTTTCCATGTCAGATTCTTGCTTTATGACCTCCATTTCCACATCTATAGCATATTTCTGTCCCTTTGAAACATTTTCCTAGTTGTTTCTTTCCACATCTTTGACACATAGGTTTTTGAACACAGTTAACTTTATGATTATTACCTGTAGTTCCGTAGGGATTTGTTTCTTGCATATATGGTGCCTTATAGAAATAACCAAGGTTTAGGTGGTCAATCATGACTCCAGATAGTTGGTTGAGGATAAAAACAAGAGTTCTCATTGCAGCTCCCATATCATTCATTTTCTCGCTAAGAAAACTGTCACAGTTTCCTTCACATCCACCGTTACTTTGGTGCCTGCTAGATCCAGCCATTAACTAAAACCAACAAGGTCAGTGTGAGTATATCAACAAAACCATCATGTACTAAAGAGGAAGATAAACACTAAAATATACTTACTCATTCACTTTATCGAAAACTAGCACTCTTTCTGAAATCCTGACCATTATGGTAATGTCACTTATGCTTAGAGAATACCCTAACCTCTAAAGTTATCTAAACCTCCCTCTGATACCAACTATAAGGCCCCGACCTTAAACCTTAGTTAATATTGAATTAAATTAATAATTCACATTGAGGATCTTTTCAGGATTATAGTTTTAGAGAATTAAGACATAACTATTACATCTCAAAAGATTACAAAGTAGTCACTTCTACTAAATTTCCATAAAATAAAAACTCTTAAAAATAAACATGTCTAGTTCCATGTTTTAGATAGCATGACTTTCCCTTGATCCCATCCTTGACCATATTCCACATTAAGTCATGTGAAAAACATTTCAAAAAAAAACATTGGGTGAGCATAAAAAGCTCAGTAAGGGATAAACAAAAAATGAAAACTGGTAGTTTTTCAAAACAACAAGTAAACAATGTATACTTTATCAGAGTAATACCTTTCACCTTTAGGAAGTAGTAAAAACTCTTCACTGAATAAAATATCATTACTTACCCTTTTGTAACCAAAAGATTACCATAAAACCCATATAAAGAACACATATCATATAAAGGTAACTTGGGACATAAACATACTTAAATGGAATAACTATACAGTCGACTTCCACACATATCAATTAATGGAATAGCCATACGTCCGACTTCTATACATATCATTTAATGGAATATCCATACGGCCGACTTCTATACCGAATGCATTGGAGGATATAACGTAACCACCCGTCCTTGTATTCACGGCACCACCCGTCATATGGTTTATCACGCAACCACCCGTAAAATGTCCAAGTACCATCATCACACATAAAATATTGAAAATATAAACATTTTAATAACAAAATTTCATTTGAAATCACAATAAGTAATTCCAAGATATTTAATTAAGCAATCCATTTTCAAAAACCATTTAAAAGATATTTTTGAATCAAAGTGTCCCATACCAATTTGAAGCTTTTAATGGAATTATAATTTTAAAACATTAACGTACATATAAATAAATACTGAAAACCATTTTGAAAACATGGAAATTATAGATAAATATTTAGAATAATGAATCATTAAAACATTTAAAATGATATTTTTGTTAAAGAGTTTTTAACAAAATTAGAGACTCTTGAATACAAATAATTGCGGAATAACATGAAATCCGAGATTTATAATATCATGAGAGTAAAGGGATTCATGATATAATATGTCGAAGGACAGTATACACACCATATAAGAGTGAATTGGTTCATAACAACAATGAAGTCTCATTGGAAATGTAAATTGAGATGGAATCCATTATAAAGATGGTATCCTTAAATTAAGGATAAATATATCACATAATTATGTGTGAGAAATACAAATACACCCAATATAAGTGGATATTAAGTGTGATACAATCAGAGTTCATTCACACATATTCATAATGTGACATGTTCAAGAAGTACAAGTTGAACCCAGTGAAATCGAAATTGGGTTAAGATGTTCCCTTGTAAAAATTCGACAGCCTAACAACGTCTCTTCAAAATTCAGAAAATTACTAGATGAGATAGTTAATGGTATCTCATCACTTGTACATAAACTTTATATCAATAAGGATATAGAAGAACATATCCCAACATAATAATATGTAAATTAAAAGACATAACAAAAGAAGTCTTTTAAAAAGAGGAGGGTGAAAGGTTCCCTTACCGACTTGGGTAACTTTCGAAACGTACACCCCATGAAAGGAGGACTATTAAAAATTGATGTAAATACTCATAAACGAAAGTATGTTACACAAAGAGTAGAATAATGGAAATTACATACACCACTCAAAAGGAAATATTGGGAAATGTAGCTTGAATCTCACGAAAACACAAAGTGAGATAAAAAGCCCCTTACGAAATTTCGGCAACCTAACGACGCCAATTAAAACTTCCAAAAATGGAGTGATGAGATAAAATAGGGTCTCTCATTATATGAACATAAAACAAAGAGAATGAGGAATATAATAGAACATCCCCAAACATATGAAATATGAGCTTAAAATAAATGACATAAAAGAGAGTACTTAAAAAGAAAGAGAGAGGTTGGATCCATTACCTGGGGTCCGACATGACTTGATCATTCTTTAACATCCTGAATAATAAACTTGAGTTAATTTCTACTTCTTAAGAACCTTTTTAAAGTTTATTATTACTCTTATATCACTTATTACCATGTTATAAACAATATGTAATCATTTAAGTTAATAATGTTTGTTTTGTCGATATATGGTTCTTAAGTCGAAAGTGGACTCCTTACAATTACATATTGTTCCTATGGTCAAAGGTTCATAATATCCAGAATTATATTCATGATTTGGATATCATATATATCATATATATCAAGAATATAAATTTATTTATAATATTACATAATCATTTAGAGGTAAGAAATGAAATGCACCGTTCATGGAGATGGTAAGCCGTACATACGCATGAACGCTACTTTCATTTCTATCTCATACTTTAATGGAAAGAAAATAATAATGATATAAATGTATAATTTAATTCCAGTATATAATCATATATAATAACTTTAAATCCATCCTTTATATATCCCACATATGGAATTAACGAATCAAATCAATTTGAGGGGGCGGTAGTCCGCACTTCCTAAAATAAAATTATCGTGTTTACCCACAATGGAAACCATAAAGGTATGCCACAAATGAAAAATACAGAGGCTTAAGTAAAACATAAAAATATTATATATAATATATAAATATATTTTCATCTTAATGGCCACCTTTGATGGTGTTATATGAGAGTTGAACAATCATCATTTCGTGAGGAAGAAATTCGCCATCCACAGAAATAGTATGTTCATTAACAATTAGATGAAGGTGTGTGTAAATGTTTCTTGATTAATTATTATAAAAACATCCTAGTATATTTAGGATACTGTTTTTGTTGCAGAAGAAATTAATGAAAAGAGTTTAGGGTGTTGGAGAAGCAAAATAAAACAAAAGAACACAAGAGTAGACACTACCTTTAAATCGGGTAACTCTTTTTGATTTGAGCTCAAAGGCTTCCTTGGAAAGACTTATGCCAAAAGTGAGGCTTCTAGGAGTAATAGAGGGATGTGGAGAGATAAAATGGGCAGGGTTTGGCCGAGCCAAAGGCTTGAGAGGTTTGGGTAAGGAGGTAGAGGTGGTGGCCTTTTATAAGAGGAGAGGAGGGGTACTCTTGAATCAAGGAAATGTTTCTTTATTTTAGAATGATTTTCGAATTTTAATGGTCCCAAATTGATATGTTTCGAGGTTAAGGTGATAAGGGTTCGAAATACACTCATACAATAGGTTTTTAACATGTTTAGGTCTTAGAGTTTACATTATCTTTCCATTTTATTTAAATCGTTAAATAATGAGGTAATCACTGCATCATCATGGTGTCAGAAATAATTTAATTTAGTTAATGTCTAAAAAACATAAAAAAAATACTATGATGTAGGAAATCTTTTTGGATTTCCAATTAATATTTATAGTCAAAAATATGACTTTTATAACCCCATGTAAAAAATGTTTTAGTAAAATAACTCTTGTTTGTGACATTTTTATTTTAACATTAAATAAAAAGATATTAATGTCATTTTCCTACCAAAGTGGCTAAATGGGGTCCCCAAGTTGACCCATGGATTTTCTTGGTCGTCCATGACACATCCAATAAGGGTAGGACATGTTTCATGTTTATTTCATATTATTACAACATTATTTTTACCTTAAACTACACTAATTTACTCTAATCGTGATTAAAAACTTAAAAGTTACTATTCAACAAAAAATTATTTTAATCCCATTGAACCACATTTTACTTCTTAATGACAACCATGTATGTCGGATTTTTGAAATTCAAAACACAGAGGTGGAAAAGATTCATTTAAATGAAAAATAAGTTTCTTTAACTACCACTTAGTGGTTTCACTATTCATCAAAAATTGACGTTTTTCAGAAAAATACCAAAAATTAACCCTAAGCTATATTTGATATTCCAAACTCAAAAATGATGTCTATTTTAAAAAATTCAAAACATATAAGTTGCATTAATTAATTTAATAATTAATTCCCGCTGTCAAAACAAATAGCGTGTTTTTAAGAAAAAATATCTATTAAAAGATTGACAGTAGTTTAAGTCCAATTTCAAAGTGAAATTAATTCCAATGACCAATATTAGATTAAATGGTAAAAATATATTCTAATTTTACTTTAAAAACAATTCAAAAGACAATATAATCATATAAATAAATTAGATTAAAAAGAGGATTTGAACTAAAATACAACATTTTTCACTATTCATTAAAAAATGAACTTTATCGGAATGATACCAAAAATTTACACAAAGTAAATTTTGATGTCTCGATTCTAAAGAAGAATTTTATTGTGTCAAATATAACACATAAAATTTTCAAAAAGTGGATTTAAAAGAGGATCACCATCAAAAGGTGGTTAATCGACCTTCTAAAGAATTTTAGAATGTTTAGGCTTAAAATCGAATTCATTCACATTTTTAAACCTCTAACATTTATTGTAAAAAGTAAAAATATTTGACAAATATATATAATCATTTTGTAGTTAGTTCTGTTCATTCCCTCCATTACAACAACTAGGCGTTAACTACCATTTAAAATAATATTATTTTATTATTATAGTGCAACGTAAGATTTCAAAGGAACTCGTTGTTGCGTATTGGGTAAGCTATCAAGCATAGCATCCCCTTTAAATTAATATTAACATTTTATTCACAAATAGGGATAAATATAAAAATGTCATACTCTTTATTTACCTTGGGTGTTACATCCTTCCCCCTCTTTTGAAAATTGCGTCCTCACAATTTTGAAATTGGGCTCAGAAACTTCATTGAAAGTCCCACATCGGAACAAGAGTCGGTAAAACAATCACTTTAAAATAAAAAAAGAGAAGTACCGAGGTCACCCGAGTTAACCCATACTAGGATTCCATATAAGAAAACATGGACATGGAGTAGAAAAAATAGGGTCATGTTCTGATGGAGAGTGATAGAAAACATGTTTAGGGAGAAGTAACCACAAGAAAATCACAAACTTGTTGATGGGTTAAACGGTATTCGATTCCCAGTAGGAAAAGTTAAAAGACATAATTTTTGTTTTAAGTTACTTTTTATTGAGGAATTTATTCATAAGGAAACATAATTACTTATCATGTTGGCTTTCAACTTTTATTATATTTCTTACACAAACTCGTATTTTCTCTAAAAGACGAGTATTTAGGAAGACTTGTTCACATTAAGACTACTATAATCAACCATAGAGAATCACCTAATCCACAAAAGAGAACTATATACTCCCCATGTCTTTAGACTTTACCAAAACCAAAACCAAAAAGGTTAGTACAAGATCAGATAATCCAGAAAAGATAACCCTTTATAAAAAGAAAATCTATTCTTAATCTCCAAAATTTGTCCAACAAATCCCAAAGTTCAACGAGGACTATTCGATAAAAAAATTTCCATATAATTATTCAAAGTAAACCAAACTAAGATTGAAAACCCAAATATTTGAAGGATTTAGTCACATAGTCTTCCAAGTTAAATCATAACGTTTATCTCCAAACAACATCGGTTTGCTCTTAAAGTCTCATATTGAAAATTAATTAACCTAATCACATATCCTCCATGATAGGTTAATAAATTTCCATAGATAACCCAAAATAAACTTACTCTTAATTCATAAAATCATCTAACTTAAAAGGAATCAGTCAAACTAACCAGGGACTTCATGTAGTCCAGTGGTAGCCGATAAATACCAGTTGCACTTTGGTTGTGGGTTCAATTCCCATAACTTTGTCCGACATGACGGGTTGTCACACGGTCTGCGTGTTGTCCTTATTCCAAAACTATATAATTCTTAAAAAATTCCCCAACAAGGACATAAAATATTCAAAAATAACCATAACATAATTTAACCTCAATTTTATCTCATGCCTTTCACTTTCCATCATAACATATAGCAACCCATAATTACCTCTAAAGTAAGGATCATATAAACCCAAATGGTTCTTTATAACTATGTCCACAAAAAAAACAGATAACTATTTCCTTGAATAAAATATTCATATATCAAACATCAGGGTTACACATACTATCAAAATTCTTCTAATGTAACCCCATCAACAAAAGAGACTTAATACTCTTAAGGAATTTCACCATAACTCTTGAATCCCTTATACGTTGACTTCTTACTCATTCAACATTCTTCATGATGCATTAACCATTCCTTTCCAACTTATTCTGAAATAATTATTTCCTACAAACAAAATCATGAATCATATCCTAAGATTCCAAAATAGAAAACAAAAGTTAAGAAAAAGTCCATACCTTTGACTGGTCATTGTCATTTTCTTCATACTCAATCGGAATGGCATTAGGTATTTGTAAGTGGAATATTTTTACGATCTTGGTGATCCCATTCCCGAAAGTTCTTCATAGGTCATGTGTTTTGCATAATTAACATGCACACCACATTTAAAACATTCAATTGATCCCTCAGAAATAACTTCATTCCCTTTCCTCGAGTCAACTGGATGCTTCCTTTTTCATGTAGGTTGTTGATTTATGACCACCATTTCCACATCTATATCATATTTCTGTCCCTTTGAAACATTTTCCTAGTTGTTTCTTTCCACATCTTTGACACATAGTTTTTTGAACACAACTTACCTTTATGATTATTAACTGTAGTTCCATAGGGATTTTTTTCTCTCATATATATTGCCTTATAGAAACCACCAAGGTTTAGGTGGTCAATCATGACTCCAGATAGTTGGTTGAGGATAAACACAAGAGTTCTCATTGCAGCTCCCATATCATTCATTTGCTCGCTAAGAAAACTGTCACAATTTCCTTCACATCCACCGTTACTTTGGTGCCTGCTAGATCCAACCATTTACTAAAACCAACAAAGTCAGTGTGAGTATGTAAACTAAACCATCATGTACTAAAGAGGATGATAAACACTAAGATATACTTCCTCATTCACTTTATCTAAAACTAGGGACTCTTTCTTAAATCATAACCATTATGGTAATGTCACTTATGCTTAGAGAATACCCTAACCTCTAAATTTATCTAAACCTACCTCTAATACCAACTATAAGTCCCTAACCTTAATCCTTATTTAATATTTAATTAAATAAATAATTCACATTGAGGATCTTTTTAGGTTTAGAGTTTTAGAGAATTAGGACAGAACTATTACATCTCAAAAGAATACAAAGTAGTCACTTCTACTAAATTTCTATAAAATAAAAACTTTTAAAAAGAAACATGTCTAGTACCATGTTGTAGATAGCATGACATTCCCTTGATCCCGTCCATGACCCTATTCCACATAAGTCCTGTGAAAAAACATTTCAAAAAAAAACTTTGGGTGAGCATAAAAAGCTCAGTAATTGATACAAAAAAAAATGAAAACTGTTATTTTTTTCAAAACAACAAATAAACAATATATACTTTATCATATTAATACCTTTCACCTATAGGAAGTAGTAAAAACTCTTCACTGAATAAAATATCATTACTTACCCTTTTGTAACCAAAAGATTACCATAAAACCCATATAAAGAACACATATCATATAAAGGTAACTTGGGACATAAACATACTTAAATGGAATAACGATATGGTCGAATTCCACACATATCACTTAATGGAATAGCCATACAGCCTAATTCCATACATATCACATAATGGAATAGCCATACGACCGACTTCCATACTCAATGAATTGGAGGTTATAACGTAACCACCCATCCTGGTATTCACGACACCACCCGTCATATGGTTTATCACGTAACCACCCGTAAAATGTCCAATTAACCATCATCACACATAATATATTAAAATTATAAACATTTTAATAACAACATTTCATTTGCAATCACAAAAAATAATTCCAAGATATTGAATTAAGCAATCCATTTTCAAAAACCATTTAAAAGAGATTTTTGAATCAAAGTGTCCCATACCACTTAGATGCTTTTAATGGAATTATAATTTTAAAACATTAATGTACATATAAATAAATACTAAAACCATTTTGAAAACATGGACATTAAAGATAATGATTTAGAATAATGAATCTTTAAAACATTTAAAATGATATTTTTGTTAAAGAGTTTTTAAGAAATTTATAGACTCTTGAATGCAAATAATTGCGGAATAACATGTAATATGAGCTTTATAATATCATGGAATAAAGGGATTAATGATATAATATTTCGAAGGTATGTATACACACCATATAAGAGTCAATTGGTGCATAACAACAATGAAGTCTTAATGGAAATGTAAATTGATATGGAATCCATTATAAAGATGGTATCCTAAAATTAAGGATAAATCTATCATATAATTATGTGTGAGAAATAAAAATACACCCAATATAAGTGGATATTAAGTGTGAAACAATTAGATATCATTCACACATATATATATGATGACATGTTTAAGAAGTAAAAGTTGAACCCAAAGAAATCGAAATTGGGTTAAGATGTTCCCTTGTAAAAATTCGACAGCCTAACGACGTCACTTCAAAATTCAGAAAATTAGTCGATGAGAGAGTGAATGGTATCTCATCACTTGTACATAAACTTTACATCAATAAGGTTATAGAAGAACATATACCATCATAATAATATGTAAATTAAACGACATAACAAAAGAAGTCTTTTAAAAAGAGGAGGGTGAAAGGTTCCCTTACCGACTTGGGTAACTTTCGAAACGTACACCCCATTAAAGAAGGAATATACAAAATCGATGTAAATACTCATAAATGAACGTATGTTACACAAAGTGTAGAATAATGTACAGTACATACACCACTCAAAAGGAAATATTGGCAAATATAGCATGAATCTCACGAAAACACAAAGTGAGATAAAAAGCCCCTAACGAAATTTCGGCAGCCTAACGGCGCCAATTAACACTTCCAAAATTGGATTGATGAGATAAAATAGGGTCGATCATTATATGAACATAAAAATAAAATAATGAGGAATATTAACGGACATCCCCAAACATATGAAATATGATCTTAAAAGAAATGACATAAAAGAGAGTACTTAAAAAGAAAGAGAGAGGCTGGATCCCTTACATCGGGTCCGACATGACTCGATCGTTATTTAACGTCCTGAATAATAAACTTGAGTTAATTTATACTTTCTTAAGAACCTTATTCAATTTCATTATTACTTTTATATCACTTATTACCATGTTATAAACATTATGCAATCATTTACCTAATAATGTTTGTTTTGTCGATATATGGTTCAAATGTCGAAAGTGGACTTCTTACAATTACATGTTGTTCGTGTGGTAAAAGGTTCATTATATCCAGAATGATATTCATGATTTTAATATCATATATATCATATATATCCAGAATATACATTTATTTATAATATTACATAATCATTTAGAGGTAAGAAATGAAATGCACCGTTCATGGAGACGGTAAGCCGTATGTACGCATGAACGCTACTTTCATTTCTATCTCTTACATTAATGGAAATAAAATAATAATGAAATAAAGGTATATTATAATTCCAGTATGACATCATATATAATAACTTTAAATCCATCCTTTATACATCCCACATATGGCATTAACGAATCAAATCACTTTGAGGGGGCGATAGTCCACACTTCCTAAAATGAAATTATCGTGTTTACCCACAATGGAAACCATAAAGGTATGCCAAAAATGAAAAATAAAGAAGCTTAAATAAAACATAAAAATAATATATATCATATATAATTATAGTTTCATATTAATTTCCACCTTTGAAGGTGTTATATGAGAGTTGAACAATCATCGTTTCGTGAGGTAGAAATTCTCCATCCACAGAAATAGTATGTTCTTTAACAATTACATGAATGTGTGTGTAAGTGTAGCTCGACTCCATCTTATAAAAACATCCTAGCATATTGAGGATACTTGTTTTGTTTCAAAAGAAATTAATGAAAAGAGTTTAGGGTGTTGGAGAAGCAAAATAAAACAAAAGAACACAAGAGAAGACACTACCTTTAAATTGGGTAACTCTTTTTGATTTGAGCTCAAAGCCTTCCTTGGGAAGAATTCTGCCCAAAGTTAGGCTTCTAGGAGTAATAGAGGGATTTGGAGAGACAAAATGGTCAGGGTTTGGCCGAGCCAATGTCTTGAGAGGTGTGGGTAAGGAGGTAGAGTTGGGGGCCTTTTATAAGAGGAGAGGAGGGGCACTCTTGGAATGTAAGGAAATGTTACTTTATTTTAGAATGAGTTTCGGATTTTAATGGCCCCACATTGATGTGTTTCGAGGATAAGGTGATAAGGGTTCTAAATCCACTCATCAAATAGGTTTTGGACATGTTTAGGTCTTAGATTTGACATTATCTTTCCATTTTATTTAAATTGTTAAATAATGAGGTAATCGCTGCCTCATCATGGTGTCATAAATAATTTAATTTAGTTAAAGTCTCAAAATTATAAAAAAAACTTCTATGATGTAGAAAATCTTTTTATATTCCCAATAAATATTTATAGTAAAAAATATGACTTTTATAACCCCATGTAAAAAATTTTTTAGCAAAAAAACTCTTGTTTGTGACATTTTTATTTTAACATTAACTAAAAAGATATTAATGTCATTTTCCTACCAAAGTGGCTCCATGAGGTCCCCAATTTGACCCATGGATTTTATTGGTCATACATGACACATCCAATATGTTTAGAACATGTTTCAAGTTTATTTCATATTATTAAAACATTATTTTTACCTTAAACTACACTAATTACCTATAATCGTGATTAAATACATAAAAGTTACTATTCAAAAAAAATTATTTTAATCCCATTGAACCACATTTTACTTCTTAGTGACAACCATGTATGTTGTATTTTTGAAATTCAAAACACAGAGGTGGCAAATATTCATTTAAATGAAAAATCAGTTTCTTTAACTACCACTTAGTGGTTTCACTATTCATAAAAAAATTGACGTTTTTTTCAGAAAAATACCAAAAATTCACCCTAAGCTATATTTGATATTCCAAAATAAAAAATGATGCCTATTTTACAAAATTAAAAACATATAAGTTTCATTAATTAATTTAATAATTAATTCCCGCTGCCAAAACAAATAGCGTGTTTTTAAGAAACAATATCTATTAAAAGATTGACACTAGTTTAAGTCCAATTTCAAAGTGAACTTAATTACAATGACCACTATTGGATTAAATGGTAAAAATATATTCTAATTTTACTTTAAGAACAATTCAAAATAAAATCTAATCATATAAATAAATTAGATAAAAAAGAGGTTTTGAATTAAAATACAAAATTTTTCACTATTCATTAAAAATTGAACTTTATCGGAAAGATACCAAAAATTTACACAAAGTAAATTTTGATGCCTCGATTCTAAATAAGAATTTTATTTTGTCAAATATAACACATAAAATTGTCAAAAAGTGGATTTAAAAGAGGTTCTCCATCAAAAGGCGGTTAATCGACCTTCTAAAGAATATTAGAATGTTTAGGCTTAAAATTGAATTCATTCACATTTTTAATCCTCTAAAATTTATTGTAAAAAGTAAAAATATTTGAAAAACATATATAATAATTTTGTAGTTAGTTCTGTTCATTCCCTCCATTACAACAGCTAGGAATTAACTACCATTTAAAATAATATTATTTTATTATTATAGTGCAACGTAAGATTTCAAAGGAACTCGTTGATGCGTATTGGGTAAGCCATCAAGCATAGCGTCCCCTTTAAATTAATATTTACATTTTATTCACAAATAGGGATAAATATAAAAATGTCATATTCTTTATTTACCTAGGGTTTAACATCCTTCCCCCCTTTTGGAATTGCGTCCTCGCAATTTTAAAATTGGGCTCGGAAACTTCATTGAAAGTCCCACATCGGAACAAGAGTTGGTTAAAAAATCACTTTAAAAGAATGAAAGAGAAGTACAGAGGTCACCCGAGTTAACCCATACTAGGATTCCATATAGGAAAACATGGACATGGAGGAGAAAACATAGGGTCATGTTCTGATGGAGAGTGATAGAAAACATGTTTAGGAGAAAGTTAACCACAAGAAAATCACAAACTTGTGATGGGTTAAACGGTATTCGATTCCCCTGTAGGAAATGTTAATAGACAAAATTTTTGTTTTAAGTTACTTTTTATTGAGGAATTTATTCATAAGGAAACATAATTACTTATCCTGTTGACTTTTAACTTTTAATAGATTTCTTACACAAACTCATATTTTCTGTAAAAGATGAGTATTTCGAAATACTTGTTCATGTTAAGAGTACTATAATCAACTTCTATAGAATCACCTAATCCACAAAAGAGTACTATATACTTCCCATGTCTTTAGACTTTAACCAAACCCAAAACCAAAAAGGTTACTATAAGATCAAATGATCCAGAAAAGGATAACCCTTTATAAAAAGAAAATCTATTCTTAATCTCCAAAATTTGTCCAACAAAACCCAAAGATCAACGAGGACCATTCGATAAACAATTTGTCCATTAAATTATTCAAAGTAAACCAAACTAATATTGAAACCCAAATATTTTAAGGATTTAGTCACATAGTCTTCCATGTTAAATCGTAACAATTATCTCCAAACAACATCAGTTTCTCTTAAAGTCTCGTATTGAAAAGTAATTAACCTAATCACATATCCTCCATGATAGTTTAATAAATTTCCATAGATAACCCAAAATTAACTTACTCTTAATTCATAAAATCATATAACTTAAAAGAATCAGTCAAACTAACCAGGGACTTCACGTAGTCCAGTGGTAGGCGATAAATACCAATTGGACTTTTATTGTGGGTTTGATTCCCTCAAATTTGTCCGACGCGACGGGTTGTCACATGGTCTGCATGTTTTCCTTTTTCCAAAACTATATAATTCTTAAAACATTCCCCAACAACAAGATAAAATCTTCAAAATAACCATAACATAATTTAACTTCAATTTTATCTCATGTCTTTCACTTTCCATCATAACATATATCAACCCATAATTACCTCAAAAGTAAGGATCATATACACCAAAATGGTTCTTTATAACTATGTCCACAAATGAACAGATAATTATTTCCTTGAATAAAATTTTCATATATCAAACATCAGGGTTACACATAATATAAAAAGTCTTCTAATGTAACCCCGTCAACAAAAGAGACTTAATAATCTTAAGAATTTCACCATAACTCTTGAATCCCTTATACGTTGACTTATTACTCATTCAACATTCTTCATGATCCATTTACCATTCCTTTCCAACTTATTCTGAAATACTTCTTTCCTACAAACAAAATCATGAATCATATCCTAAGATTCCAAAATAGGAAAACAAATGTTAAGAAACAATCCATACCTTTGACTAGTCATTGTCAGTTTCTCCATCCTCAATCGGAATGGCATTAGGTATTGGTAAGAAAATATTTGTATGATCTTGGTGATCCCATTCCCGAAACTTCTTCATAGGAAATGTGTTTTCATAATGACCATGCACACCACATTTAAAACATTCAATTGATCCCTCAGAAATAACTTCATTCCCTTTCCTCGAGTCATCTGGATGCTTCCTTTTTCCATGGCAGGTTCTTGCTTTATGGCCTCCATATCGACATCTATAGCATATTTTTGTCCCTTTGAAACATTTTCCAAGTTGTTTCTTTACACATCTTTGACACATAGGTTTTTGAACACACTTACCTTTATGATTATTACCTGTAGTTCCGTAGGGATTTGTTTCTCGCATATATGATGCCTTATAGAAATCACCAAGGTTTAGGTGGTCAATCATGACTCCAGATAGTTGGTTGAGGATAAACACAAGAGTTCCCATTGCAGCTCCCATGTCATTTAGTTGCTCGCTAAGAAAACTGTCATAGTTTCCTTCATATCCACCATTACTTTGGTGCCTGCTAGATCCAGCCATTTACTAAAACCAACAATGTCAGTGTGAGTATATCAACAAAACCATCATGTACTAAAGAGGAAGATAAACACTAAGATATACTTACTCATTCACTTTATCTAAAACTTGGAATCTTTCTGAAATCCTAACCATTATGGTAATGTCACTTATGCTTAGAGAATACCCCAACCTATAAAGTTATCTAAACCTCCCTCTGATACCAACTATAAGGCCCCGACCTTAAACCTTAGTAAATGTTGAATTAAATGAATAATTAACATTGAGGATCTTTTCAGGATTAGAGTTTTAGAGAATTAGGACATAACTATTATATCTCAAAAGATTACAAAGTAGTCACTTCTACTAAATTTCCATAAAATAAAAAATCCTAAAGAGAAACATGTCTACTTCCTTGTTTTAGATAGCATGAATGTTCCTTTATCCCATCCTTGACCCTATTCCACATTAATTCATGTGAAAAACATTTCACAAAAAACTTTGGGTGAGCATAAAAAGCTCAGTAAGGGATAAACAAAAAATGAAAACTTTTAGTTTTTCAAAACAACAAGTAAACAATGTATACTTTATCAGAGTAATACCTTTCACCTTTAGGAAGTATTAAAAACTCTTCACTGAATAAAATATCATTAATTACCCATTTGTAACAAAAAGATTACCATAAAACCCATATAAAGAACACATATCATATAAAGGTAACTTGGGACATAAACATACTTAAATGGAATAACCATACGGTCTACTTCCACACATATAACTTAATGGAATAGCCATACGTCCGACTTCCAAACATATCATTTAATGGAATAGCCATACGGCCGACTTCCATACCGAATGCATTGGAGGTTATAACGTAACCACCCGTCCTGGGATTCACGGCACCACCCATCATAGGGTTTATCACGTAACCACTCGTAAAATGTCCACGTACCATCATCACACATAAAATATTGAAAATATAAACATTTTAATAACAACATTTCATTTTCAATCACAATAAGTAATTCCAAGATATTGAATTAAGCAATCCATTTTCAAAAACCATTTAAAAGAAATTTTTGAATCAAAGTGTCCCATATCACTTTGAAGCATTTAATGGAATTATAATTTTAAAAAATTAATGTTCATATAAATAAATACTGAAAACCATTTTGAAAACATGGACATTATAGATAAAGATTTAGAATAATGAATCTTTAAAACATTTAAAATGATATTTTTGTTAACAAGTTTTTAACAAAATGAGAGACTCTTGAATACAAATAATAGTGTAATAACATGTAATACGAGCTTTATAATATCATGATAATAAAGGGATTCATGATATAATAGGTCGAAGGATAGTATACAAACCATATAAGAGTGAATTGGTTCATAACAACAATGAAGTCTCAAGGGAAATGTAAATTGAGATGGAATCCATTATAAAGATGGTATCCTTAAATTAAGGATAAATCTATCACATAATTATGTGTGAGAAATAAAAATACACCCAATATAAGTGGATATTAAGTGTGAAACAATCATAGGTCAATCACACATATTCATAGGATGACATGTTCAAGAATTACAAGTTGAACCCAAAGAAATCGAAATTGGGTTAAGATGTTCCCTTGAAAAAATTCGACTGCCTGACGACGTCAATTCAAAATTCAGAAAATTAGTAGATGAGAGAGTGAATGGTATCTCATCACTTGGAAATAATATTTAAATCAATAAGTATATATAAGAACATATCCCAACATAATAAGATGTAAATTAAAAGACATAACAAAAGAAGTCTCTTAAAAAGAGGAGGGTGAAAGGTTCCCATACCGACTTGGGTAACTTTTGAAACGTACACCCCATGAAAAAAGGGATATAAGACATTGATGTAAATACTAATAAACGAAAGTATGTTAAAAAAGAGTAGAATATGGACATTACATACACCACTCAAAACGAAATATTGGAAAGTATAGCATGAATCTCACGAAAACACAAAGTGAGATAAAAAGCCCCTTACGAAATTTTTGCAGCCTAACGACGCCAATTAAAATTTCAAAAAATGGATTGATGAGATAAAATAGGGTCTCTCATTATATGAACATAAAACTAACAGAATTAGGAATATAATAGAACATCCCCAAACATATGAAATATGAGCTTAAAATAAATGACATTAAAGAGAGTACTTAAAAAAGAAAGAGAGAGGTTGGATCCCTTACCTCGGGTCCGACATGACTCGATCGTTTTTTAACATCCTAAATAATAAACATGAGTTAATTTATACTTTCTTAAGAACCTTTTTCAAGTTCATTATTACTTTTATATCACTTATTACCATGTTATAAACATTATGTAATCATTTAAGTTAATAATGTTTGTTTTGTCGATATATGGTTCTTAAGTCGAAAGTGGAATTCTTACAATTACATGTTGTTCGTGTGGTCAAAGGTTAATTATATCCAGAATGATATTCATGATTTGGATATCATATATATCATATATATCCAGAATATACATGTATTTATAATATTACATAATCATTTAGAGGTATGAAATGAAATGCACCGTTCATGGAGACGGTAAGCCGTATGTACGCATGAACGCTACTTTCATTTCTATATCATACTTTAATGGAAAGAAAATAATAATGATATAAAGGTATATTATAATTACAATATAAAATCATATATAACAACTTTAAATCCATCCTTTATACGTCCCACATAAGGCATTAACGAATCAAATCACTTTGAGGGGGCGGTAGTCCGCATTTCCTAAAATGAACTTATCGTGTTTATGCACAATGGAAACCATAAAGGTATGACACAAATGAAAAATAAAGATGCTTAAGTAAAACATAAACATATTATATATCATATGTAAATATATTGTCATCTTAATGGACACCTTTGAAGGTGTTATATGAGAGTTGAACAATCATGGTTTCGTGAGGCAGAAATTCGCCATCCACAGAAACAGTATGTTCATTAACCATTAGATGAAGGTGTGTGTAAGTGTAGCTCGATTACTTATTATAAAAATATCCTAGTATATTTAGGATACTGGTGTTGTTGCAAAAGAAATTAATGAAAAGAGTTTAGGGTGTTGGAGAAGCAAAATAAAACAAAAGAACACAAGAGAAGACACTACCTTTAAATCGGGTAACTCTTTTTGATTTGAGCTCAAAGGATTCCTTGGTAAGACTTATGCCCAATGTGAGGCCTCTAGGAGTAATATATAGATGTGGAGAGATAAAATGGGCAGGGTTTGGCCAAGAAAAAGGCTTGAGAGGTGTGGGTAAGGAGGTAGAGGTGGGGCCTTTTATAAGAGGAGAGGAGGGGCACTCTTGGAAAGTAAGGAAATGTTACTTTATTTTAGAATGCGTTTCGGATTTTGATGGTCCCAAATTGTTGTGTTTCGAGGGTAAGGTGATAAGGGTTCGAAATACACTTATACAATAGGTTTTGGACATGTGTAGGACTTAGATTTTACATTTTCTTTCAATCTTATTTAAATCATTAATTAATGAGGTAATTGCTGCATCATCATGGTGTTATAAATAATTTAATTTAGTTAATGTATAAAAATTATAAAAAACTACTATGATGTAGGAAATCTTTTTATCTTTCCAATTAATATTTATAGTTAAACATATGACTTGTATAACCCCATGTAATTTGTTTTTAGTAAAACAACTCTTGTTTGTGACATTTTTATTTTAACATTAAATAAAAAGATATTAATGTCATTTTCCTACCAAAGTGGCTCCATGGGGTCCCCAATTTGACCCATGGATTTTCTTGGTCGTCCCTGACACATACAATAAGGGCCGGACATTTTTCATGTTTATTTCAAATTATTAAAACATTATTTTTACCTTAAACTACACTAATTACCTCTAATCGCAATTAAAAACTTAAAAGTTACTATTCACCAAAAATTTATTTTAATCCCATTGAAACACATTTTACTTCTTAATGACAACCATGTATGCCAGATTTTTGAAATTCAAAACACAGAGGTGGCAAAGATTCATTTAAATGAAAAATCAGTTTCTTTAACTACCACTTAGTGGTTTCACTATTCATAAAAAATTGACGTTTTTCAGAAAAATACCAAAAAATTCACCCTAAGCTATATTTGATATTCCGAACTCAAAAATGATGTCTATATTAAAAAATTCAAAACATATAAGTTCCATTAATTAATTTAATAATTAATTCCCGCTGTCAAAACAAATAGCGTGTTTTTAAGAAATAATATCTATTAAAAGATTGACACTAGTTTAAGTCCAATTTCAAAGTGAAATTAATTCCAATGACCACTATTGGATTAAATAGTAAAAATATATTCTAATTTTACATTAAAAACAATTCAAAAGACAATCTAATCATATAAATAAATTAGATTAAAAATAGGTTTTGAATTAAAATACAACAATTTTCACTATTCATTAAAAATGAACTTTATTGGAAAGATACCAAATATTTACACAAAGTAAATTTTGATGTCTCGATTCTAAATAAGAATTTTATTGTGTCAAATATAACACATAAAATTTTCAAAAGTGTATTTAAAAGAGATTCTCCATCAAAAGGCGGTTAATCGACCTTCTAAAGAATATTAGAATGTTTAGTCTTAAAATTGAATTCATTCACATTTTTAATCCTCTAACATTTATTGTAAAAAGTAATAATATTTTACAAACATATATAATCATTTTTTAGTCAGTTTGGTTCATTCCCTCCATTACAACGGCTAGGCGTTAACTACCAATTAAAATAATATTATTTTATTATTATAGTGCAACATAAGATTTCAATGGAACTCGTTGTTGCGTATTGGGTAAGCCATCAAGCATAGAATCCCCTTTAAATTAATATTAACATTTTATTCACAAATAGGGATAAATATAAAAATGTCATATTCTTTATTTACCTGGGGTGTTACATCCTTCCCTCCTTTTGAGAATTGCGTCCTCGCAATTTTAAAATTGGGCTCGGAAACTTCATTGAAAGTCCGACATTGGAACAAGAGTCGGTAAAACAATCACTTTAAAAGAAAGATAGAGAAGTACAGAGGTCATCCGAGTTAACATAGGGTCATGTTATGACAGATAGTGATAGAAAACATGTTTAGGAGAAAGTTAACCACAAGAAAATCACGAACTTTTGATGGGTTAAACGGTATTCAATTCCCCGGTAGGAAATGTTAATAGACAACATTTTTGTTTTAAGTTACTTTTTATTGAGGAATTTATTCATAAGGAAACATAATTACTTATCATGTTGAATTTCAACTTTTATTAGATTTCTTACACAAACTCGTATTTTCTCTAAAAGACGAGTATTTAGGAAGACTTGTTCACATTAAGAGTACTATAATGAAATTCTAGAGAATCACCTAATCCACAAAAGAGAACTATATACTTCCCATGTCTTTAGACTTTAACCAAAACCAAAACAAAAAAGGTTAGTACAAGATCAGATAATCCAGAAAAGGATAACCCTTTATAAAAAGAAAATCTATTCTTAATCTCCAAAATTTGTCCAAAAAAACCCAATGTTCAATTAGGACCATTATATAAACAATTTTTCCCTAAAATTATTCAATATAAACCAAACTAATATTGAAACCCAAATATTTAAAGGATTTAGTCACATAGTCTTCCAAGTTAAATCGTAACATTTATCTCCAAACAACATTAGTTTCTCTTAAAGTCTCGTATTGTAAAGTAATTAACCTAATCACATATCCTCCATGATAGGTTTATAAATTTCCATAGATAAAACAAAATAAACTTACTCTTAATTCATAAAATCATCTAACTTAAAAGAATCAGTCAAACTAACCAGGGACTTCACATAGTCCAGTGGTAGGCGATAAATACCAGTTGCAATTTGGTTGTGGGTTCGATTCCCGCAACTTTTTCTGAAGAGACGGGTTGTCACACGGTCTGCGTGTTGTCCTTTTTCTAAAACTATATAATTCATAAAACATTCCCCAACAATGAGATAAAATCTTCAAAAATAACTATAACATAATTTAACCTCAATTTTATCTCATGCCTTTCACTTTCCATCATAACATATAGCAACCCATAATTACCTCAAAAGTAAGGATCATATAAACCCAAATGGATCTTTATAACTATGTCCACAAAATAACAGATAACTATTTCCTTGAATAAAATTTTCATATATCAAACATCAGGGTTACACATACTATAAAAAGTCTTCTAATGTAACCCCATCAACAAAAGAGACTTAATACTCTTAAGAATTTCACCATAACTCTTGAATCACTTATACGTTGACTTCTTACTCATTCAACATTCATCATGAGGCATTAACCATTCCTTTCCAACTAATTCTGAAATACTTCTTTCCTACAAACAAAATCATGAATCATATCCTAATATTCTAAAATAGGAAAACAATAGTTAAGAAATAATCCATACCTTTGACTGGTCATTGTCAGTTTCTTCATCCTCAATCGGAATGGCATTCAGTATTGGTAAGCGAATATTTGTACGATCTTGGTGATCCCATTCCCGAAACTACTTCATAGGACATGTGTTTGCATAATGACCATGCATACCACATTTAAAACATTCAATTGATCCCTCAGAAAGAACTTCTTTCCCTTTCCTCGAGTCAACTGGATGCTTCCTTTTTCCATGGCAGGTTCTTGCTTTATGACCTCCATTTCCACATCTACAACATATTTCTGTCCCTTTGAAACATTTTCCTAATTGTTTCTTTCCACATATTTGACACATAGGTTTTTGAACACACTTACCTTTATTATTATTACATGTAGTGCCGTAGGGATTTTTTTCTCGCATATATGATGCCTTATAGAAATCACCAAGGTTTAGGTGGTCAATCATGACTCCAGATAGTTGGTTGAGGATAAACACAAGTGTTCTCATTGTAGCTCCCATATCATTCAATTGCTCGCTAAGAAAACTGTCACAGTTTCCTTCACATCCACCGTTACTTTGGTGCCTACTAGATCCAACCATTTACTAAAACCAACAAGGCCAGTGTGAGTATATCAACAAAACCATAATGTACTAAAGAGGAAGATAAACACTAAGATATACTTACTCATTCACTTTATCTTAAACTAGGACTCTTTCTGGAATCCTAACCATTATGGTAATGTGACTTATCCTTAGAGAACACTCTAACCTCTAAAGTTATCTAAACCTCCCTATGATAACAACTATAAGGCCCTGACCTTAAACCTTTCTTAATATGGAATTAAATGAATAATTCACATTGAGGATCTTTTCAGGTTTAGAGTTTTAGAGAATTAGGACATAACTATTACATCTCCAAAGATTAAAAAGTAGTCACTTCTACTAAACTTCCATAAAATAAAAACTCTTAAAAAGAAACATGTCTAGTTCCATGTTTTAGATAGCATTACATTCCCTTGATCCCATCCTTGACCCTATTCCACATTAAGTCCTGTGAAAAACATTTCAAACAAAACTTTGGGTGAGCAAAAAAAGATCAGTAAGGGATACAAAAAAAATGAAAACTGTTATTTTTTCAAAACAACAAGTAAACAATGTATAATTTATCAGAGAAATACCTTTCACCTTTAGGAAGTACTAAAAACTCTTCACTGATTAAAATATCATTACTTACCCTATTGTAACCAAAATATTACCATAAAACCCATATAAAGAACCCATATCATATAAAGGTAACTTGGGACATAAACATACTTAAATTGAATAACCATACGGTCGACTTCCATGCATATCACATAATATAATAGCCATACAACCGACTTCCATACATATCACTTAATGGAATAGCCATACGGCCGACTTCCATATCCAATGCATTGGAGGTTATAACGTAACCACCCATCCTGGTATTCACGACACCACATATCATATGGTTTATCACGTAACCACCAGTAAAATGTCCAAGTACCATCATCACAAATAAAATATCGAAAATATAAACATTTTAATAACAACATTTCATTTGCAATCACAATAAGTAATTCTAAGATATTGAATTAAGAAATCCATTTTCAAAAACCATTTAAAAGATTTTTTTGAATCAAAGTGTCCCATACCACTTTGAAGCTTTTAATGGAATTATAATTTTGAAACATTAATGTCCATATAAATAAATAATGAAAATCATTTTGAAAACATGGATATTATAGATAAATATTTAGAATAATGAATCTTTAGGACATTTAAAATGATATTTTTGTTAAAGATTTTTTAACAAAATGAGAGACTCTTGAATACAAATAATTGCGGAATAACATGTAATACAAGCTTTATAATATCATGAGAATAAAGGGATTCATGATATAATTTGTCGAAGGACAGTATACACACCATATAAGAGTGAATTGGTGCATAACAACAATGAAGTCACAATGGAAATGTAAATTGAGATGGAATCCGTTATAAAGATGGTATCCTTAAATTAAGGATAAATCTATCACATAATTACGTGTGAGAAATACAAATACACCCAATATAAGTGGATATAAATTGTGAAACAATCAGAGGTCATTCACAGATATTCATAGGATGACATGTTCAAGAAGTACAGGTTGAACCCAAAGAAATCGAAATTGGGTTAAGATGTTCCCTTGTAAAAATTTGACAGCCTAACGACGTCACTTCAAAATTCATAAAATTAGTCGATGAGAGAGTGAATGGTATCTCATCACTTGGCCATAAACTTTACATCAATAAGGATATAGAAAAACATATCCCAACATAATAAGATGTAAATTAAAAGACATAACAAAAGAAGACTTTTAAAAATAAGAGGGTGAAAGGTTCCCTTACCGACTTGGGTAACTTTCGAAACGTACACCCCATGAAAGAAGGACTATAAAACATCGATTTAAATACTCAAAAACAAAAGTATTTTACACAAAGAGTAGAATAATGGACAGAAAATACACCACTCAAAAGGAAATATTGGCAAATGTAGCATGAATCTCACGAAAACACAAAGTGAGATAAAAAGCCCCTTATGAAATTTCGGCAGCCTAACAACGCCAATTAAAACTTCCAAAAATGGATTGATGAGATAAAATATTCTCTCTCATTATATGAACATAAAATTAACAGAATTATTAATATAAAAGAACATCCCCAAACATATGAAATACGAGCTTAAAAGAAATGACATAAAGGAGAGTACTTAAAAAGAAAGAGAGAGGTTGGATCCCTTACCTCAGGTCCGACATGACTCGATCGTTCTTTAACGTCCTGAATAATAAACATGAGTTAATTTACACTTGCTTAAGAACCTTTTTAAAGTTCATTATTACTTTTATATCACTTCTTACCATGTTATAAACATTATGTAATCATTTAAGTTAATAATGCTTGTTTTGTGGATATATGGTTCTTAAGTCGAAAGTGGACTTCTTGCAATTACATGTTGATCGTGTGGTCAAAGGATCATTATATCCAGAATGATATTCATGATTTGTATATCATATATATCATATATATCCATAATATACATGTATTTATAATATTACATAATCATTTAGAGGTAAGAAATGAAATGCACCGTTCATGGAGACGGTAAGCCGTACATACGCATGAACGCTACTTTTATTTCTATCTCATACTTTAATGGAAAGAAAATAATAATGATATAAAGGTATATTATAATTCTAGTATAAAATAATATACAATAACTTTAAATACATCCTTTATATGTCCCATATATGGCATTAATGAATCAAATCAATTTGAGGGGGTGGTAGTCCGCATTTCCTAAAATGAAATTATCGTGTTTACCCACAATGGAAACCACAAAGGTATGCCAAAAATGAAAAATACAGAAGATTAAGTAAAACATAAACATATTATATATCATATATAAATATAGTTTCATCTTAATGGCCACCTTTGAAGGTGTTATATGAGAGTTGAACAATCATCGTTTCATGAGGCAGAAATTCTACATCCACAGAAACAGTATGTTATTTAACCATTTTATGAAGGTTTGTGTAAGTGTAGCTAGATTAATTCTTATAACAACATCCTATTATATTGAGGATACTGGTTTTGTTGCAAAAGAAATTAATCAAAAGAGTTTAGGGTGTTGGAGAAGCAAAATAAAACAAAAGAACACAGGAGAAGACACTACCTTTAAATCGGGTAACTCTTTTTGATTTGAGCTCGAAGGCTTCCTTGGAAATCCTTCTGCCCAAAGTGAGGCTTATAGGAGTAATATAGGGATGTGGAGAGAAAAATATGGTCAGGGTTTGGCCGAGCCAAAGGCTTGAGAGGTGTGGGTAAGGAGGCAGAGATGTGGGCCTTTTATAAGAGGAGAGGAGGGGCACTCTTGGAAAGTAAGGAAATGTTACTTTATTTTAGAATGAGTTTCGGATTTTAATGGTCCCACATTTATGTGTTTCTAGGATAATGTGATAAGGGTTCGAAATCCACTCATAAAATATGTTTTGGACATGTGTAGGTCTTAGAGTTCACATTATCTTTCCATTTTATTTAAATCGTTAAATAATGAGGTAATCGCTGCATCATCATGGTGTCATAAATAATTTAATTTAGTTAATGTCTAAAAATTATAAAAAAAATACTATGATGTAGGAAAGATTTTTATCTCTTCAATGAATATTTATAGTCAAAAATATGACTTGTATAACCCCATGTAAAAATTGTTTTAGTAAAACAACTCTTGTTTGTTATATTTTTATTATTTACATTAAATAAAAAGATATTAATGTCATTTTCCAACCAAAGTGGCTCCATGGGGTCCCCAAGTTGACCCATGGATTTTAATGGTCTTCCATGACACATCCAATAAGGGTGGGACATGTGTCAAGTTTATTTCATATTATTAAAACATTATTTTTACCTTAAACTACACTAATTACCTCTAATCGTGATTAAAAACATAAAAGCTACTGTTCACCAAAAAATTATTTTAATCCCATTGAACCACATTTTAATTCTTAATGAAAACCATGTATGTCAGATTTTTGAAATTCAACACATAGAGGTGGAAAAGATTCATTTAAACGAAAAATCAGTTTCTTTAACTACCACTTAGTGGTTTCACTATTCATCAAAAAATGACGTTTTTCAGAAAAATACCAAAAATTCACCCTAAGCTATATTTGATATTCCGAACTCAAAAATGATGTCTATTTTACAAAATTAAAAACATATAAGTTACATTAATTAATTTAATAATTAATTCCCGCTGTCAAAACAAATAGCGTGTTTTTAAGAAACAATATCTATTAAAAGATTGACACTAGTTTAAGTCCAATTTCAAAGTGAAATTAATTCCAATGACCAATATTGGATTAAATGGTAAAAATATATTCTAATTTTACTTTAAAAACAATTCAAAAGACAATCTAATAATATAAATAAATTATATTAAAAATAGGTTTTGAACTAAAATACAACATTTTTCACTATTCATTAAAAAATAAACTTTATCACAAAGATACCAAAAATTTACACAAAGTAAATTTTGATGTCTCGATTCTAAAGAAGAATTTTATTTTTTCAAATATAACATATAAAATTGTAAAAAAGTGGATTTAATAGAGGTTCGTCATCAAAAGGCGGTTAATCGACCTTCTAAAGAATATTATAATGTTTAGGCTTAAAATTGAATTCATTCACATTTTTAATCCTCTAACATTTACTGTAAAAAGTAAAAATTTATGACAAAAATATATAATCATGTTGTAGTTAGTTCTGTTCATTCCCTCCATTACAATGGCTAGGAGTTAACTACCATTTAAAATAATATTTTTTATTATTATAGTGCAACGTAGGATTTCAAAGGAACTCGTTGTTTCGTATTGGGTAAGCCATCAAGCATAGCGTCCCCTTTAAATTAATATTAAACTTTTATTCAAAAATAGGGATAAATATAAAAATTTCATATTCTTTATTTACCTGGGGTGTTACAATAAACATCTTTTTATGTTTGATGTAGTGAGGGGGGGGATCCATTGTATGGTGTGTGATGGGTATCATTTTTGTAAATATAAAAAAACTATTCAATAATGGTAAATCTATCTAAAAACATGTTCGTTTAAAATTTATGAATAAATGAGTTTAGCAGATATATGGTAAATAATATTTCCATAATTCAAATATATACATGTTTCAAACTTTTTATTCTATTTAACTCTATGGTTACACACTTTTCCCATTTTAGTTATTCACCAAGGTAATTAGTTTTTCACTTGTTTTGTCTATTCGTTTTGAGAGAAAATAATTTTATGTTATTAAATAATATTAATTATAATGTTTTAAAATGTTTAATATTTTTTCTCAAATTAAAATGAAGAGAATTAAAATATTTAATTTTAATATTATTCCTGCAAAACGTGTTAATAAATAGGGTTTTAAAAAGGTATATTTCAAGGAATGGATGATATTATATTAATTTTTTTAATATAAATCATTATAATATTAATATAAATACACAAAAAGAGATGTATAAACTATGAATTCAATTTAAATATCCTCTTACTATTGGTTACATTAATTAATTATAATGAATAAACATTATCCTTTTAGAAATAGTTGGTAGAAAACTGTTTTTCTAAGCATAAAACCAATTATACAAAAATAATGAAAATATGTTACTCAGTTGAAAGTAATTAATAAATTCCAAATAAAAATTTTAATATATTAGTTTGATATGAAGTCCAAAATGTAATATATCTTCTAAGATACATGAATTAATAAAAAAATGCAGGTATTTGGAAAATTCTAGAAAAATCATTATTCATTGAAAAAATCGAATATTTTTCCAAAATATTGAAATTTATCTCTAAAAAATTGTGAAAAATAGATTACAAAAAAGTTCACTTTTTAAAATAAATGTAATAAAACATGACCAATTAATTCAATAATTTGATTAAAAAATTAAATAGAAATAATTTATTTTAGAAAAAATTATTTTTGATTCCTATTGAGCCTTTACGTAGAATTTAGTACTTATTTATAAAAATATTTTCGTTATCATTCATAATTAATTTTAAATATGTGTTTATTACATTTCATAGATAAAAAAGTTAACATTTAGGTTATAAAATTCATGTTTTTATAATAAAATTTTAATTTAATATCATGGTATGTTTAAATTTAGTGGTATGTGTTGAATATTATATAGAGAATTTTTTTATGTCATTGTGTGTGGAATTATCTCCCCTTAAGTAATTTCCATTCTCACAAATTAAACTAATGGTCAATAATCGATTGTTTGAAATTCCTAAATTTCCTTTTGGAAAACACAAATCATAAAATGGGTCACCAAAACGTTTTATTAAAAAGAGTGAATTCGTAATCTAAAGGTCTTAAAATAACTAGGTTTAAAAAATACTAACATTGGTGGGATGTGAAAATGTTGATTTGGGTAGAAGATCCATTTAAGATATAACATTATTATATTTTCAAGAGATAAGAGAAAATTGAAATATATTAAATGAATAGATTTTATTTTCAATGTATTTTTAATAAATAAGAGGGATCATTTTCCCATGTATATTAAGAACATAAATAACTACACTTAATTTAAATGTATTATTTCATATTTAAAAAAAAATCACCACATTCTCACCTATTTCTCCAAATGATGACTACTAGAGAGGAATTTATTTTACACATGAAGTATTAAATATAACTACTAAAATATCACATGATTTCAACAAAAAATATCCATACATTTCTCTTATAATTAATCATTAAAAAATCATAATTGGTTTTAAAAAGGTAAGATAATTCCCAAAATGAATGCAACTTCATATTAATCTTTAAATAAAAGACCAACTTAAATAATTCCCAAACTAAATAATACTACGTCCAAAATATCATCATATTCAAGGATATAATTTTGTTCTTCCTAATAATATATCATGTAAAATAACATGATATACCCAAGGGTTAAATATACCTAAAACCAATGAAACATTTCTCAAATTGTTATTAATCACATTAAAATCCTAAAAATTCAAAACTATTTGATCCTAAAAAATGTTTCGCAAATTCGACTTTAACATTATCCATGAAATATTTTTTGTAAAATAAATGTATTTCTAACCTATAAATTTTATATTATAGTTTTATCTGAAACACAATTGTCTCTCTTCAGTTGTGTGTTCAAGCCCAATGGCCTTGGGGATGCAATGAGTTGTATCCCAGCCTGTGGATGGTCCTTTTTTTAAAACTATGGAATCTAGTGATAATCATATTCATAATTGATCTTTGTCATATAACATTCTAAAAAATATGTTAAAAATATTGAAAATTAACAGTATTCATTAATTCAATTTTTTATCATCTAATATTTTATATTCATATCATTTTTTCATAAAATCAAATAAATTTTAGTGACTATAATTACCCCAACATCAAGTACATATAAACAATTATCTTCTCCAGAATCATAATTTTTTAATAACATATCACCATCCAATTAAATCACCTTTCTAGTTCATTGGTATCATTCAATATTTTTTTTCAAATCGTTATACATGATCTACTTCCTAATGATCCTTATTAGTTTAGTGATTCTTATAAGAAGAATACAACAGATAAAAATACTTCAACAACATGATTCTAAAATTAAAAATCATAAACACATCAATCATTCCACATCACTGATTTTTATAAAATATAACCCATGGAATTAATCTAGGGATTTGAGAATTCACTCGAATAATAACCATGTTCCCCACATGAATGACATTGAACTACTAGTGTTCCTATAGGATAAACAATATTTAGAAACATATTTTTAACAAGACTCTCCATTTTTCATATGTAATTAGATGAATTATATACTCCATTCCAACACATAAATAATATTCCAATTCCATTCAGGTAGTTTACATTGTCTGACATCCCATATGTTAAAATATAGTAAACTAAAAATTTTTATTGTTATTTGAACATTAAATTCCATGATACACCATCACTCTCTTATGTTATGTTTTTTAAAATTTCATTTTTTTCTAGTAGTAAATTTTAATTCGAGATAACTCATTTAGCATTATAACAAAATATTCAATAACTATTCCCATTTGGTTAAAAATATCAATATGTAACTCATTACATCTCCCATTATATTGGTTATTGTTTTGTTTTATACAATTTAAAAATTTTGACTAAAAATATAAAAAGAAACAATCTGAGATTACAATAGAAAAAAATTGGAAACTTTTAAACAAATATGTTATAAGGACCCAACCTTATTAAATTACTTAATCTTGATTTTAGACAATAAATCAATTACTTTTACATTATTGATTTTTTTTAAATTTATAGATTTATTGAATTGGGATATAACACATTCCAAAATGTACACATTTTTATAGAGTGGATACCATAAACACATTTTCCTTTTTTTCCAAAATATAAAACATTAATGCTTAAAACATGATTTCATTAAAAATTATTCTTACATTTTATATGGATCCCTTCTGTATCTTACAAATCCTTATGAATAGTGAAAATCATTTAAAAAACTTGGGATGAGTCCAAAAATATCAGTAAGGGATGTAAAAGAAAGAAAGAGCGCATTAGTCCCTGAATACTTCTAATGCATGAAAACATTTTCAAAATACATGCTTGTTATCCAGATATAGTTACATTGTGAAACATGAGATTAACAAAATATCCACACAAAATATGAGAACATATTAATAACCATAAAGGTATCTTGGTGCATTACTAACATAATCTTTAACCTTCTCACCTACCTTATAATTTTTAACTCTCACGCTAACATTACAATTTTTTAACCATCGTAGTTACACTTGGAGTAACCATACAATCGACCTCCAACATACACATACTCTATGAATTGGATGAAAATATATGTCCCAAAATTCATCATAAACAATTTCCATGAACCAAAACATTATTATACCTGATGAATAATTATATAAAAACATTCCTTTTGAATTTTGTAAAATAAAATTTTAAAATTCGATTTTAAAATGAAAGTCCATTATATATATATATATATATCACATAATTGAACTAAGAATTAATAGAGTGGATGAAATATGTATATACTCTGTATATACAGATAATTAAACAATGTATAATCATATGTCATCACACAATCTATTTAAATACCACATAAATAATGAAGAATAATGTTAACCCAAAGAATGGAAATCAGGTTCACAATTCCATAACCTCGGGGTTCTCTTACTTTCAAAATTTTTAATCCTCTTTTATAATAGATAAAATATTGTTATTAATATATTATATATTCATATTAATATTTATAAAACATTATATGATCATTTCATTACATCATTTCACCATTTAATTGTTAGTATTTGGTTCCTTGCACTGTTTTGGGTGAGTTCTGTACATGATTTTCATGATAGGTTCATGATGGATTGTTCTTGTCAGTTAAAAGTGAGACTCCAAAATTGTAATGTAGTAGTATTTTTATATTTTTAGAACCATAACTTACACAATTTTGCATTATTAATTTTTACATGCTGTTGAATCATAAGTCAAACCATTAGTGATATTCGTTTATATCATTTTAGTGGTTCATTGATAACAACGACCTCGTTAAGTTTCATAAATAAAATCCATGTATTAAAAATATTTACAGACCAATTAATGAGACATAATAAATATATTATAACATGGTTCAACTATAAAAATGGTTTCATGGCTAGACTCTAAAAATTAATGAAAATTGAAATCACATTGTCCATGATGTCGGTAATTCGACACATCACAGACAATGTTTTTATTCCTCGAATAAGAGGGAGAGGAAAATAAAAATGATGATGAATTTTCCATTAACATGATAAAATCTAGAATAAATATGACTTTTGGATCTTTCATGCCGCTTGTGTGAGGTGATATGAGGAAAGAATAAGAAAAGAAATGATCTCAAAAAAATTGAGAAATCCCTTAAAAGAAATTGGCAGGCTAACATCTATGAAACATGGTTTTAAAGAATATTAAAAATATAGAGGACAAGGGACACCCATCCATAAATGAACCATAATACAGAATATATCATGAATAATAAGTAAATTAAAACCTCGAATGGTAACATGAAATTTATACCACTTAAATAAGAACATGAATTTAAAATGAACAAAATTGAGAATTTTCTTACATATTATTGTAAATCATAGAACATGATGGATGGGACCATGGGGGCTTGATGAATCCTTAAGAATACTACTAGGGAGGTAAGGAGGGCAGAGATTCATTGATAAGGAATTTTTAATGAAGTTAATGAAGGAATTGGTTGGTAATTATTGACAATGTGAGTTATTATTTTAATAATATCCATGGGACAACTCATTAGTGGTATTTTCCAAACCATGGGCTTGAACATGGTATTTTCCCACGGTACTAGCCACTTGGGAAACCTCACATCTCATTTAACTGTACACAAGTCAACCAGATTTGTCATATCATTACTACATCAATAATGATATAATTAACACACTGAAACTCAAAACTGTATTTTTACTATTCACCCAATAGTCAATTGTATCAGAAATATCCAAAAAATTCACCGTATCCATTCATCAATGAGTTGAATTAAAAAATAAAATCCAATTTTCAAATAATTTATAAAAAATATAAATTTAATTTTTAAATAAAATCATACTTAATTCAATAATTAACAATTTTAAAACTATATATGATTTTATATAACACTGAAAAATTAACCAAGATGTCATTATCTTAATTCCTCAAGAAAAAAAATTAATAATAAAATTTACTATTCATTAGGGGCACATTAAAATTCATATTACTATTTTTAATGGTATGTTACTATTCACCAAAAGAACAATTTGGTCCCTTCAGACTCTAAATAACTTACTGAACACAATTATAGATAACAGTTTTCCGAAATTGAAAACATAAAAGCTGTTAAATTATGTTTCAACGATGGTTATAAATATGCATTGAAAACAAAGTTTAAAGGATTATATTTATTATTTAAACCTTGGGGTGTTACATTATCCCCACCTACTAGAAATCTCATCCTCAAAATTTTATTTACCCACTAAACAAGTGAGGGTACCTTTCCCTCATAGAATTTTCAGACTCCTGTGTTGCTTCTTCTACCATGTGGTTTCTCCCCAAAACCTTTACCTGGTGGATTACCTTATTCTATAATTTCCATTCACTTCAATCAGGGATACAAATTGGTTTCTGTAGAGACCCGAAGCTTGACGTACATAAACATTACATTACTTTTGCGGAATACTTAGTACATAACAAACACACACACACAAGGACCGTAATAGTTTAGTGTCTTTGGAAACTCGGAATATAATCTTCTAATCGTGGTGAAAGATCTTCAACATCTCCCATAAAGATCTTCCATTTTTTTTACCTAAAACCATTCTTTATATCCTGGGGAAAAGAAAACATAAAAGGGTGAGCTAAAATTCTCAGTAAGGGTAAACAAAAGAAATATCAATCACATCATATTCATAAGAACATAACATTTTGGAAATCTTAACCTGCAAAAGAGAGTATAATTTCATAACATGGGATAAATCATAGTAGTGAAATGAAATCCCAATAATCATAACATAAAACATGAAACTTTGTGGCATACACACATAATCATAGAGAATCATTTCTTGTTAGTCAAAACTCATTGCCAAGACTATCTTAGTGGACAAAATCCCTTTCTGAACCGAGTCACCCTCGTTTCAGTCTTGTTTCACTGAACCGGTATAACCTACCATTCCATCCATGTCTATCTCATGAGATATAAAATCATTACCCAATGCATTGGAGGGAGATATAGGTCCCACCCATCTCATAATGATACCATTCTTATGTGTGCCACAAAATCATAAATCACACATCATTGCATAACCCATGTAATAAAAATGGGAATCTTAAACATCTTGACATCATAAAACAATTCATATAAGAGAAAGGAATTAATAAAAATAATTCCATCACAACATATTCAAATCAATGTAATAATAGGGATAGAAAAATAACCCTTTATTATCTTATATGGAAAATAATTTTGATAAAACACTTGAACTCCATTCTTGAGGAAAATATCCTTTCTTCTTCAAAAACACTTTTCCTTTCATAATATGTCATAGAATTCTAAACTAAAAGATGTTGATTAAAAATAAACTTGAAAAATTGTAAAGGAAGCTTCTTGGAAATAATGTTTTAAAAATCCATTCATGCCGTATAAGTTAAAAATAACATTCTTCTCATACTTTTGTCGGAAAAGTCAAAAAGTACATCGTACGAAAAAAGACAAAAGATTCCTTTCATATCCTTTACTAAAACTCACCAAAGGGTAAAAATGTATTTAAACAATTGTAGGTGGATGGAAATAATATTACATATTTAGGAAACATGGATGTGGATGATAAAATACACCCCTGTAAATTCTAATGTATAAACAATCTCGGATAAAAATGAGATTGTGATATTTCCCTTACCTTAGGTCCGATATGCTTTGTATGTGTCCGTACCTCCTGTATAATGATTTAAATAATGTTATTGACTTATTACAGAATCATACTTATTTTTATGATATTATATATGGTCATATTCTTAGCTTCTTAGTAGTAATATTTCATTTCTACTTGTTCTTCGGGTGTTTATAACTTTTTGTTCTTATGCGTGTTTTGTCGAATAAATTCTTATTCATCTATTTAGGTTATAGATACCTCATTACCAGAATGGTGTTAGTGTAATATATAACATATTCATTCATTCAACTCATTTATATAATCATTATGAAATGAAGATCATGTAGAGCGAGTCGCATCACATCGTGGAGACGGTATTCCGTACGTACATACGAGTGATGATATTGTTCCTATGATCGTGGAATTGTATTGGAGTGTATGTATACTATTTCAGAATCAGTATCACTTTATAATAGTCATATATAGTCATTATTTACACCATTATACCCATCCAAGTAAGGTGGTGGTGGAAAATAGATTACACCACGGTGTGGAGACGGTATTCCGTACGTACGCACGCGCGGTGATTTCTTTTTCCGTAGGATGGATAGATGGTGAAATAGGGTTTTTCATAATTATAATAACATATAAGTATATGAGTGATACGGATGTTCTTACTTCATAATGAAACAACTAAATAAGAAGAAGTGGAAGAAGAAATAAAGATGAAAGAATCGGTAACGGAAATTACCTCTTCTTTGAAGTGCTTCTTTGAGACCTCCTCTTAGGGCACTAAAATTGGTCTTTGAGGAAGACCATAACCTCTAGGATGTTTCTAGGGAAGTGGAGAGGAGAAATATTTAGGTTTTGGCCGAGATTGAATGCTCAAATTTGTGTGAGGAGGAGAGGGAGGAGGTGCCCTTTTATAAGGGAGGAGAGGGGTACCTTAGGAAAATCTCAAAATATTATTTTATATTAAGGTCAAATTCGGTTTATAATGGTTAAAAAGGGTCTTATTTCGAAGCTAAAGTGGGGATGGGTCTAAATACTCTAATACAATAGGATTTAGACAAGTTTAGGCTATTATGTTATCCTTATCAATTAGATTTAACTCTAAGTTTAATAATTTAACTTTTACCGTGTCTTTTTGTTTTCTTACACTATATGGTTAATAAACTTACCATAACAAGCCAAACGAACCCCAAGTTGTTTATTATTAATATATCTATCCTTATCTAATTCATTTGGCCGAACCATATATTTTTATAAATTAAATAACAATTAATAATATAATATTTGTTTTAAAAACTAATTTATGTCAATTTTGATACTATTTGGTACATGATTTTTCTGAAATTCATAACAGAATGATAAGTTCGAACCAAGTTACTTATATCAACAATAACATGTCATATTAACCTAGAAAATTAATTTATGTCATAAAAGGTCTCAAATTACATCTATTTGGGCATTTATAACATCAATTATGTCATTATTTCATTAATAAGATAATTACTGCATCATCGTTGTGTTATAAATAAATTAAATTATTTAATGTCTAAAAATTACAAATAAAATATCATTGTGTAGGAAATAATTTTAGCTTTCTAAATAATATTTATAGTCGAATTTATCTTATGTATAACCCTATATTAAAAATGATTTACTTATTAAACTTTGATTTTAACTATTTTAACCCTTCTTTAAATAAATTAATAATAAATGTCCTAATCTAATCCAAGTTGGATTAAATGATCATATTTTATTCCTAAGGTTTTTTTTGGTCGAATTACACTTATACAATAGAATTATGACATGTGTTAGGGTAATAATAATATCATTTTTACCCTTAATTACCCTATTTACTTTTAACTGTGGTAAAAAAAAGTAAAAAAGTTACTATTCACAAAAAATTTATTTTCATCTCATTGAACCAAATTTTAGTCCTTGATATTAACCATGTCACTCAGATTTTTGAAATTCCACTCACAGAAGTAGTAAAATTACGTTTTATGAAAAAATTCAGTTTTTTAACTACCACTTAGTAGTTTCACTATTCATCAAAAAATGAAAGTTTCCAGAAAAATACCAAAACTTAGGCCTAAGCTATATTTTATATTATGAATTCAAAAATTATGTCTATTTTATCAAATTCAAAACATATCAGTTACATTAACTAATTTAAAAATTAATTCCCGTCTTCAAAACAAATATCGTGTTTTTAAGAGATAATAAATATCAAAAGATTGACACTTGTTTATAACTGGTTTAAATGTGAAATTACATCCAATGACCAAAATTGTATTAAATTGTAAAAATATATTCTAAATATACTTTAAAACCACTCAAATTAATAATTTATCACAATTAAGTATTTCTATTAAAAAAGTTGTTTTTAATTAAAATTTAGTAATTTTCACTATTCATCAGAATATGAAAGTTATCCGAAAAGTACCAAAATTTCACCCTAAGCTAATTTCGATATTCTGAATCCAAAAATGAAGTCCATTTTGAAAAATAAAATTTACCAAATTTCAAAAAGTGGTTATTACTATTCATAACGACTAGTTTTAATAATATTTTAATAGCATATCGTTGTTTAGTGGAACTCGGTATTGCGTACTACACACACTATCGAGGAAGGTCTCGATTGCGTGTAATGCAAGGCAAGTCAAGGATGAGTGTTGTGCAAGCTCCTTTTGGTGTAGCGTACAACACAAGACATTGATGAAAAGAATATTTTTCATAAAATCTCGGGGTGTTACATTCTACCCCCCTTAAAATGAATTTCACCCTCGAAATTCGTCGGGGTTATAAATGGTTTACTATTCGAAAGTTTCTTTGATAGAAACCCACATCGTAAAAAGGAATACCAAAACCAATCTTTAAAAACAAAAGTATGAAACATAACGGTTACCCAAATTAAGTAATCACTGGGTTTCCACATAGGTGAAAATATGGATATGGAAGAGAAATCTAACCATCATGTTCTGATGGAGAGTGGTAGAGAACATGGCTATGGAAAAGCCAGAAATCACAAATCCATAAATTTGTGACGATCTAAGTTACCATATGATTCATCAGATATAAGAGCACTAGGACAACATGTTTGGTTTTCAAGATCGTTTCCCTAAAGTTGATGAAATTAGAATTAGAAGAAATACTATCGTGATTTCGATATAGTCTCACCGTTGGTCGTTCTTTGGAAAATTTCCACTTCATCTCTTAAATAAATGAAGTTGAATTTGTCATTCGTGATGTGATAGCAGATCATGTGATAGAATTATGGTTCATTCCATCTGTCTCAAACAAAAGGTTAGAAAAGTTATCAAAAAATACATAAGTCCATCTATAGTGAGATTAATAATATATGGTTCCTCAAATGGACTTATACTTCATATATCATACTACTTAATATAATAAAACTAGTTTCTACTAAACAGGGACTTCCTGTAGGCCAGTGGTAGGCGATAAAGTCCAGTTGCACTTCGGTTGGGGGTTTGATTCCCACGGCCTTGTCCGGCGCGATGGGTTGTCACTCGTCCTGCAGGTTGTCCTTTTTCTAAAACTATATTACTATAACATCCCATCAATAATATCGAAAATACTTTTATCCTTAAACAATACTAACTTATGTCCAATATAATCCATTCCAATCTTTAGGATTATCCATAATATTGCAGTCCACTTTCATAATATAGTGAAAACTATTACTAGAGATTTAATACCATTGTTGATCCCCATATAAGATACGTCTTGTTGGTCACATTACAAACATTCAAAGGCCTTAATCATGTATTCTCTTGAATACCCAATGAAACTTAGTGAAAACATGAATGAAGTTAAAAGTTAACACTTTCCACATACCAAAATCCTCAAAATTCTATATACTCAAACCATGATATCACTTAGTCCTTATATCAGTCATGAGCTCATGAATACTATCAAACATTTAATTTTCTCCTTATCCCTTCATTATGCGCATATCATATACATTCCAAAAATATCTGAATAGCCTTTCATGGATAGTGGTACCATTAATCATACACTTTCAAAACTCAAGGAAAGACAACAATGTAACAATCCTTAGATGTCTCTTTATTCCATAGTACCATAAGATTACTTATACAACATTACACACGATAAACATGTAATCATTCCACTACATTATTAAACCATTGACCGAGCATCAACAATTCTTTCATCTCAAATATCATTTGTAGTCTCTTCATCATCATCGACATAAATACTACCCATACGACCATACTGATTCTCTTCATGAGACTTTACCTTAGGGCATTGGTTTTCATAATTCTCGTACATTCCACATTTAAAACATTTAACCATTGTTGATGTCGTAGCAATACCATTATCATCATCCATGGTGTTAACTGAACCTTTTCCTTTGCACTTACTGGCTTTATGTCCTTCTTTTCCACACCCAATGCATCTTCCAGTTCCTTTGAAACATTCTCCTTGATGCCTCTTCCCACATGATTTACATAGGGGAAATTGAACTTTCTTTCCTCTATGATCATCATGAAACTCCATCTTTCTCTTATTAGCCGAGTCAGGAAACTTACCAAAGTTTACTTTATTAATCATATTATGAGATTGCTGATTCGGCATAATAATGATGTTTGGACTTCCAAATCCCATTTCATTTGGTTTCTTATGAAGAATATCATTCCATTTTCCATCATATCCTCCATTATCGTGAATCATTTTATTTCCAGCCATTTTCTAAAACCCAAAAAGAATAGTGTGAGAGGCAAAAATCATAATAAAGGGGAGTAACTTCAATATGTAACATCTTTGGTTTAATCTAATATCGTTACCATAGTTCTAGGACTATATCCTATACGTATACTTATCTTTAGGGACATCCCTATACATACCTTAGAAATATATTTAGGGATCTCACTAACGTTCTCACATCCTAGTTTCCAAAGGTTGACTAAACCTTTCCTCTGATACCAACTGTAGAGACCCGAAGCATGACGTACATAAACATTACATTACTTTTGAGGAATACTAAGTACATAACAAAAACACACACACAAGAACCATAATAGTTTAATGTCTTTGGAAACTCGGAATATAATCTTCTAATCGTGGTGAAAGATCTTCAACATCTCCCACAAAGATCTTCCCTTTTTTTTACCTAAAACCTTTCTTTATATCCTGGGGAAAAGAAAACATAAAAGGTTGAGCTCAAATGCTCAGTAAGGGTAAACAAAAGAAATATCAATCACATCATATTCATAAGAACATAACATTTTGGAAATCTTAACCTGTAAAAGAGAGCATAATTTCATAACATGGGATAAATAATAGTAGTGAAATGAAATCCCAATAATCATAACATAAAACATGAAACTTTGGGGCATACACACATAATCATAGAGAATCATTTATTGTTAGTCAAGACTCATTGCCAAGACTATCTTAGTATAAAAAGTCCCTTTCTGAACCGAGTCATCCTCATTTCAGTCCTGTTTCATTGAACCGGTATAACCTACCGTTCCAGCCATGTCTATATCATGAGATATAAAATCTTTACCCAATGAATTGGAGGGAGATATAGGTCCCACCCATCTCATAATGATACCATTCTTATGTGTGCAACAAAATCATAAATCATACATCATTGCATAACCAATGTAATAAAAATGGGAATCTTAAACATCATGACATCATAAAACAATTCAGATAAGATAAAGGAATTCATAAAAATAATTCCATCACAACATAGTCAAATCAATATAATAATAGGGATAGAATCATAACCCTTTATTATCTTATATGGAAAATAATTTTTATAAAACACTTGAACTCCATTCTTGAGGAAAATATCCTTTCTTCTTCAAAAACACTTTTCCTTTCATAATATGTCATACAATTATAAACTAAAAGATGTTGATTAAAAATAAACTTGAAAACTTGTAAAGGAAGCTTCTTGGAAATAATGTTTTAAAAATCCATTCATGTCGTATAAGTTAAAAAAAACATTCTTCTCGTACTTTTGTCGGAAAAGTCAAAAAGTACCTCGTACGAAAAACGACAAAAGATTCCTTTCATATCCTTTACTAAAACTCACCAAAGGATAAAAATGGATTTAAACAATTGTAGTTGGATGGAAATAATATTAAATATTGAGGAAACATGGATGTTGATGATAGAATACACCCAAGTAAATACTAAAGTATAAACAATCTCGGATAAAAATGAGATTGTGATATTTCCCTTACCTTAGGTCCGATATGATTTGTACGTGTCCGAACCTTCTGTATAATGATTTAAATAATGTTATTGAATTATTACATAATCATACTTATTTTTATGATATTATATATGGTCATATTCTTAGCTTCTTAGTAGTAATATTTCATTGCTACTTGTTATTCAGGTTTTTATAACTTTTTGTTCTTATGGTTGTTTTGTCGAATAAATTATTATTCATCTCTTTAGGTTATAGATACCTCATTACCAGAATGGTATTAGTGTAATATATATCATATTCATTCATTAAATTCATTTATATAATCATTATGAAATGAAGATCATGTAGAACGAGTCGCATCACATCGTGGAGACAGTATTCCGTACGTACGCACGAGTGGTGATATCGTTCCTATGATCGTGGAATTGTATTGGAGTGTTTGTATACTATTTAAGAATCAGTATCAATTTATAATAGTGATATATAGTCATTATTTACACCATTATACCCATCCATGTAAGGTGGTGGTGGAAAATAGATTACACCACGGCGTGGAGACGGTATTCCGTACGTACACACGCGCAGTGATTTCTTTTTCTGTAGGATGGATAGATGGTGAAATATGGCTGTTTAATAATTATAATAACATATCAGTATATGAGTGATAATGACGTTATTACTTCATAATGAAACAAATAAATAAGAAGAAGTGGAAGAAGAAATAAAGATGAAAGAATCGGTAACGGAAATTACCTCTTCTTTGAAGCGCCTCTTTGAGACCTCCTCTTAGGGCACTAAAATTGGTCTTTGAGGAAGACCATAACCTCTAGGATGTTTCTAGGGAAGTGGAGAGGAGAAATATTCAGGGGTTGGCCGAGCTTGAATGCTCAAATTGGTGTGAGGAGGATAGGGAGGAGGTACCCTTTTATAAGGGAGGAGAGGGGTACCTTAGGAAAATCTGAAAATATTATTTTATATTAAGGTAAAATTCGGTTTATAATGGTTCAAAAGGGTCTTATTTCGAAGCAAAAGTGGGGATGGGTATAAAGCCTCTCATAAAATAGGATTTAGACAAGTTTAGGTTATTATTGTAACCTTATCAATTAGATTTAACTCTAAGTTAAATAATTTAACTTTTACCGTGTCTTTTTGTTTTCTTACACTATATGGTTAATAAACATACCATAACAAGAAAAACGAACCCCAAGTTGTTTATTATTAATATATCTATACTTATCTAAGTCATTTGGCCGAACCTTAGATTTTTATAAATTAAATAAGAATTAATAATATAATATTTGTTTTAAAAACTAATTTATGTCAATTTTGACACTATTTGGTACATGATTTTTATGAAATTCATAACAGAATGATAAGTTCAAAACAAGTTACTTATATCAACAATAACCTGTCATATTAACCTATAAAATTAATTTAAGTCATAAAAAGTCTCAAATTACATCTATTTGGGCATTTATAACATCAATTATGTCAATATTTCATTAATAAGATATATTTGCATCATCGTTGTGTCATAAATAAATTAAATTATTTAATGTCTAAAAATTACAAATAAAATATCATTATGTAGGAAATATTTTTAGCTTTCTAATTAATATTTATAGTCGAATTTATCTTATGTATAACCCTATTATAAAAATTATTTACTTATTAAACTTTGATTTTAACTATTTTAACCCTTCTTTAAATAAATTAATAATAAATGTCCTAATCTAATCCATGTGGGCATAAATGGTCATATTTTATTCCTAAGGTTGTTTTTGGTCGAATTACACTTCTCCAATAGAATTAGGACATGTGTTAGGGTAATAATAATATCATTTTCACCCTTAATTACCCTATTTACTTTTAAACGTGGTAAAAAAAGTAAAAAAGTTACTATTCACAAAAAAAATATTTTCATCTCATTGAACCACATTTTAGTCCTTGATATTAACCGTTTCTCTCGAATTTTCGAAATTCCACTCACAGAAGCGGTAAAATTAAGTTTTATGAAGAAATTCAGTTTTTTAACTACCACCTAGTGGTTTCACTATTCATCAAAAAAATGAAAGTTTCCAGAAAAATACCAAAAATTAGTCCTAAGATATATTTGATATTATGAATTCAAAAATGATGTCTATTTTATCAAATTCAAAACATATCAGTTACATTAACAGATTTAAAAATTAATTCCCGTCGTCAAAACAAATTGCGTGTTTTTAAGAGATAATAACTATCAAAAGATTTACACTTGTTTATAACTGGTTTAAATGTGAAATTACATCCAATGATCAATATTATATTAAATTGTGAAAATATATTCTAAATATACTTTAAAACCACTCAAATTAATAATTTATCACTATTAATTATTTCTATTAAAAAATTTGTTTTTAATTAAAATTTAGTAATTTTCACTATTCATCAGAATATGAAAGTTATCCGAAAAGTACCAAAATTTCACCCTAAGCTAATTTCGATATTCCGAATCCAAAAATTAAGTCCATTTTGAAAAATAAAATTTACAAAATTTCAAAAAGTGGTTATTACTATTCATAACGGCTAGTTTTAATAATATTTTAATAGCATTTCGTTGTTTAGTGGAACTCGGTATTGCGTACTACACACGCTATCAAGGAAGGTCGCGATTGCCTGTAATGCAAGGAAATTCAAGGATGCATGTTGTGAAAGCTTCTTTTGGTGTAGCGTACAACACAAGACATTATTGAAAAGAATATTTTTCATAAAATCTCGGGGTGTTATAGTTTCGATTCATAATAAGGGTTCTCTTCTAGTTGAACTGATTCTGGGGATCAAAACATGTGATGAATCTGGCACAGACTTTCTCAACATAGAAACATTAAAATTATTTCATACCTGAAACAAACACTGAGGAAAATCTAATCAGTATACAAATGTTCCTACATTATCTAGGATTTCAAAAGGACTAATGAAACATAGAACAAGCTTCCCTTCCATCAGTAATCTACGTAAATTTGCTTCCTGCTCTAAGCAATCCTCATGTGCTGTTGGATCATCTTCACATTCGCAGACACATCTTCAACTAATTTTGGCCCCATCAACATTCATTCACCAACTTCATCCCAAAACACTGGATTCTGACACCGCATCCGATACAGTGCCTGAAAATGTGGTATCTGTATACTGTAATGAAAACTGTTATTATGAAAATATTCTACTAAATAATGATGTTGATCCCAACTTACCAAGTATTCCATTGAACCAACATGAAAAATATATCCCAAATTCTGAATCATTCATTCTATTTCCCATCTGATTGAGGATGAAAAGATTTACTGAAATTTAATTCTATGCAAAAAACATCGGAAGTCCCTTCCAAAATTTAAAGGTGAACTTGGGATCCCAGTCAGATACAATGGAAATAAGAACTCCATGTATCATGACAATCTCTTTAAGGTGAAATCAAGAAAGCTTATTAAAATACATTATATCTAGAATAGAAATAAAATGTGTATATTTTGTCAGTAGATCAAAAATAACCCAAACTGAATTGTTTTCTCAAGAAGTCCTTCGTATCCCACCACAATGTCCATAGATATATTCTCCCATTTCTACACTAGTATTGGAAAAGGATGAAGAATCCCCTTTGTTAACTAACACTCCGCCTTAACCTATTGAAATGACAAGAATTTCACAGTAAAATCTGAAATATCTATTTTCATTCCATCCCACCAATAATACCCTCGAATGTATTTGTACTTCTTAGTACTGCGAGGTTGAACTGAAAATGGAGAACTATGATCTTCACACAACATTTATTTTTTCAACTGGGAATCACAAGGAACACACAAACTTTTTACAAAATTTTAAAACACAATCTTTATCAAAATTATATTCTGGAAACTTACCCATTTTAACAAATTCTACTTTTAACTGTAGCTCATAGTCTTCCTTGTGTGCTTTCTTATTTTTTCAGATAATGATGACTACAATAAAACGGGAGAAAAACATATTTATTCCCTGAACCAACAACTTCTATGACAAAATTCATCAAATAATTAACCAAGGGATTATTTTCTGATGGTAACATGGTTAGTGATGCATTATTTTTTTGAACCAAGGCATCCACCACTTTGTTTACTTTTCAAGGATGAAAATTGATCATGTAATTGTATTCATTTATCAGTTCTATCCATATTCTCTGCATCATGTTTAATTCCTTCAGAGAGAATATATACTTCATGCTTTTATGGTTAGTATATATTTGACATTTGGCTCCGTATAAATGATGCCTCTAAAATTTTCAAACCAAAAAACCATAGCTGCCAATTCCAAATCTTGTGTGGGATAATTTATTTCATGTGGATTATGTTGTCTTGAAGCATATGCAATTACATTATTATTCTCCATCAGAATACAACCATGTACCATCAAAAAAGCATCACTATAGATGAAAAACTCACCATTTTGGGAAGGCAAAGTCAAAAATGGAGCATTCATCAATCTTTTTTCAGATTATTAAAACACACCTCACATTTTTTTATCCAGTCAAATTTAACCTCATTTCATGTTAACTTATTTATCGGGCTAGATAACCATGCAATGTTCTTAAAAAACCTTCAGTACTAACCCTCCAATCCAAGAAAACTACGAATTTCTGTAACATTGGTAGGTCTTGTCCATTCATAAAATACTTTTTTTGGATGGGTCAACTATTATTCTAAATTTTTATTAAATTTTCACAAGATAAGAAATCTATTGCAACCAAAAATAACAATTTCTTAATTTTACCTACTGGTTCATTTATTTTATGTTTTTTAAAAAATCCCTTAGATGTTTTTCATGTTCCTCCACATCTTTAAAAAATACAACAATCCCATCAATAAAAACAACCACAAACTTATTCCAGAACACAAAACTATTATATCTATAAGATTCATGAATACAACAAGTGCTTTAGTTATCCCAAATGTCATAGCCACAAATTCATAATGGCCATATCTATTACGAATGGCTGTTTTTGGGATGTCTTCCTTCTTCACCTTCAGCTGATGGTATCCAGATCTCAAGTAAATATTGGAAAAGTACTGATCTCCCTAGAGATGATAAAATAAGTCATCTCTGTAAGGAAAAGGATACTTGTTTTTAACAGTGATGTTATTAAACGATATATAATCATTGCAATGTCTCATGGACCTATCTTTATTTTTTAAAAATAAAACTATAGATCCCCATTGTGAAGTGATAGGAAGAATGAATCCTTTACCAAGAAATTCCTGAAACTGATTTTTCAATTCAAGAAGTTCTATTTGTGCCATACGATATGGGGGTTTTGAAATTGTATTAACATCAAGAACTAAGTCAATTGTGAATTTGACTTTTTGATTAGCTATGAAACCATGTTACTCATCAGTAAAAACATAAAGGTATTCATTTACCATAGACACTTGATCAATCTGAACAGTTCCCTTGTTTTCATCAATATGAGCAATATAACATTCAGTTAAATCTTTAAACAGTTTCTAAGCTTCCTAATATGTTATCAAATGTATGGTTCCATTCTTGTATACTAACTGAAACAATTTCGAAAAATAAATTTTTTTTGATCTACAATCAATCATAGCATCATAAACAGAAATCCAATCTATTCTCATAATAACTTCAAACTCGACTAGGTGAAAAATCAAAAGGATTAGAGGTAAAGTATTTCCATAGACCACAATAGAAATAATCTTATAACTCATATTTGCTATAATATTTATGCCTTTTGTTTTAATAACATGTTATGGTCTCATTTATTGACGTGATAGTTCCAATTTACCAGAAAAATTATCAGAAATTAAGGAATGTGTAGACCTCATATCAAACAAAACTTTATAAAAATATGAGTAAACGAATAGAGTACCTGATACCACTTCATTGGATGGACCTACATCTACTGACATAGTCGTAAAGGATCTCAATACACCTTTCTGCTTGTAGTCTGTAATTTTTGCATCATTTGGATCACTCTTTGGGTAGGCATTTGCATAATAACCCATCTACCCACATATAGAAAACATTACAATTTTCTAATCAAGATTAGTATTTTGATCATTTCCAATACAATATCGGTCTATAGGTTCAAACTTACCAAATTTCAGACACTTCCCAGTTTTTCTAAGACATTCCCCAGGGTGTTTATTGCAACACTTTTCAGAAACTAGAAATTTTATTTTATTACTTTCAAATTTATTTGGTTGATTATTACCCATTTCTTTCCACATAGACCACTTCTTCTCCTTATTTCCAAAATTCACACGATCAATAGAAAACTCCATCTCTACCCTCTCATCACATTAGAAAATTTTCTCGTAAACTTTGAACTCATGGGAGGCCAACGCCCTTCGATACCTTGGATTCAATCCAGAGTAAAAGAGGTTGATTTTTCTATCAAGATCTAGAGTTAGATTTCAAGCATACCTCACATGTCGGGTGAATTTCACTTCATACACAGCCACTAAATCATTATCTATAGGCTGCAATTCAAGGAATTGCATCTCTATCACAAGTCGCCCCACCTTAGGAAAATAATTATCAAGGAAAAGACTTTTAAATTCATCCCAATATAAGGCATAAATATCCTCTTTATCCATGATATTCATTACCATTGACCCCCACTGATCTATTTCATATTTAAAACGATAAATTGAAAGACATTCCTTTTTATTAATTGATCATCCCATAACATCAAATATCTTTTCAAGGGATTTAATCAATCCTTCCGCCACTACTACTTCAGAAGATCCATTGAAAGCATGAGGGCGTTGTCACATAAAATGTTCCACTACTGTATTGTTCCATTGTGGTACACATGGTGTTTGTATTGCAGGGATTCCACCACCATCTATTTCATGCATTATCTGAGTCATTACTATCACAAACATCTTGGTTCCAATCCCTACCGTTCCAGGCTGCAGATTCGGAAGGATATTGTTCTGTTGGTGCCTCTCCTCTTTAGCTTCCATGTTTCTTCTACGGACAACCATTCTGAACAAACATATCATATCCAAAGCAAAATGGTGATATTTAATTGATATAACATTTTAAATTAATCATAGAGTAAACAATTTTTACGGTATTTATTTAGCATCATCATAACCGCTAAAGTTTTCTAAACCATCCTCTGATACAAACTATAAGGACCCAGCCGTATTACATTACATAATATGGATTTTGACATGAAATCACATCATTTTACATTGAGGATAATTTCATGTTTAGATCTATATAGAATTGGGACATAAAACATTCATAACTAAACACATTTTTACCGAGTGGATTCCATAAAAATAGTTTCCATTTTTTCTTAATATAAAACATTAAATCATAAAAATGATTTCTTTAAAAATAATTCAAAAATTTAACATGGATTCCTTATTATTCATACACAACCTTACGAAATGTAAAAATCATTTAAAAAACATGGGATGAGCACATAAATCTCATTAAAGCATGTAAAATAAATAAAGAGCACATTATTCCATGAATACTTGTAACGTATGAAAACATTTCTGGAAGACATTCTTGTCACCCATATATACTTACTTTGTGACACATGATATTTAAAAAACATCCACACAAAACATTTGAACATAAATATAATCATAATGGTATGTTTTTTAATTACTTATATAATCCTGTATCCCTCTCGGCTATCGTATAATTTGTAACCCTCATGGTTACCATAAAATTTTTGTAACCATCATTGTTACACTTGGAGTAACCATATGGATGACCTCCAAATTAGACATACCAAATGAATTGGAGAGAAATATAGGTCCCTCCCTTAATCATAATCAATTAAGAAGAACCCAAACAAAATCATACATCATGAATAATTATATAAAAACATTGCTTTTGAATTTTCTATATTAGAATTCTAAAAGAGGATTTAAAAACAATCCTTTATAAATATAATATAATTAAAGTGAGACTTAATAGAGTAGATTGAATATGTTTATAATCTTTATATACACATAACAAAACAATTTATAATCATAATTTCTCACACAAAAAATTAAATACCACATAAATAATGAATAACAAGGTAAACACAAAGAATGGAAATCGGGTTAAGAATTCCCTTACCTCGGGTTTGTCTAACTTCCAACTTGTTTAAACCTTATGTATAATAGTTAAAAGAGTGTCCTTAATATATCATAGAATCATATTGAAATTTATCATACCTTGTATGATCATGTCATTAAATCATCTATCCCTTGAATTTTTAGTATTTGGTTCCTTGCACTGTTTGGGGTGATTTCATTACATGATTTTAATGATCGGTTCATGATGGATTGTGCATGTAAATTAGAAGTGAAATGGCAGAATTGGAATGGAGTGGTATTTACATATTTATAGAACCATTACATATAACATTTATCATTTTGAATTCTAACATGATTATGATTCATAAGATAAAACATTAGTGATGTTCGTTTAGATCATTTTATTGGTTCTTTGATAATAACGAATTCATTTTGTTTTATAAATTAAAACCCTGTGTAAAAAATAATTCAAGATCAATGAATGATAAATAATAAAGATATTATAATCTAGTTCAACCTTAAAAATTGTTGCATTAACAGACTTGAAAGAACTAATGAAAATTGAAATCACATCATCGGTGATGTTTGTAATTCGATACATCACGGACAATGTTTTTATTCCTTGAATAAGTGGGAGATGAGAATAAGAATGATGATTAATTTTCCATGAACATGATAAAATCAATAATATACATGATCTATGTAGCTTTAATGCCTCTTGGGTGAGAGGATATGAGTAATGAATAAGAAACTAAAGGAACTCAAAAATAAAAGAATAATTGAGAAATCCCTTACAAAAATTTGGTAGCCTAACGACTAGGCAACATTGTTTTAGAAAATATTGAAAAGATAGTGGACAATGGTCACCCATCATGAAATTAAAAACAATAAAGAATAGATCATGAATAATAAAGAAATAAGAACATGTATTGAAGACATGAATGTTATACCATATAAAAGTGAAGTTGAATGGAAAAAAAGAAATTGAGAATTTTCTTTCCTTGTCGAGTAACTCATAGAACATAATGGTTGGGACCATAGGGGCTTGTGGAAACCTTGGGGGGACTTATAGGCCTATAATAAGGCTAGAGATTCATTGATGAAGAATTTGGAATGATGTTAATTATTTAATGGGTTGGTATTTATAGCAAAACTGAGGGATTATTTTAATAATTTCCAAGGTGCACCTCATTAGTGGTATTTGACAAACCATGGGCTTGAACATGGTATTTTCAAAAGGAATTAGTCACTTGGGACACCTCACATTTTATTTAACTGTAAAAAAGTCAACCATATTTATTACATCATTATTTCATCATTAATGATGTCATTAACACACCGAAACTCAAAACTGTATTTTCTACTATTCACCCAAAAATAACTTTTTTCAGAAATATCCAAAAAATTCCCCATAACCGTTTATTGACATGTAGTATTCAAAAATAAAATCCATTATTCGAAAATAATTATCTAAATATTATTAATATAATATTTATATAAAATCATTCTTCATTCAAAAATTCACAATTTTAAAACTATAACTTCTTCTATATCACAGTAAAGAATTACCAAGCTATCATTGTCTTAATACCTTAAGAAAATAAATTGATAAGAAAATTTACTATTCATTAGAGTCACATTACTATTCAAATTTCTATTCATAAGTATATGTTACTATTCACAAAAAAATTGGTTCCATTACACTGTAAATATCTCACTAAACACAATTGTAGATGATAGTTTTTCGAAATTCAAAACATAGAAGCTGCTAAATTATGTTTAATGGATAGTTATAAATATCTACATAAAACAGTGTTTCAAGGATTCAATTAATTTTTAAAACCTTGGGGTGTTATAGATATAATAACATAAAAATGATATGTATTCCTAACTTATGAGTCTGTAGGTTTTAATATAGTTTATCTATAGTAACAAATTTAATATTCGGTTTTCTACCCTAATTTTTTTTCAGTCCATTATAATTGTTTTGAATGATTTTATGAATTTCCCAAACATATCACACTGGTGTGTCAAACTAGGTCTGCAGAAAAACACATTGTTGTGCAGTAGTTGAAAATAAATTCAATCCTTATACACTCTTTAAAGATTTATTACCAATAGGAATAACTATTCCTGATGCACAAACACTTGTACTATTTTGAAATTAGTGTAATTTATCATAGATCAATCAGTTTATCCTTCAACAAAGTTATTTAGTATTTACTATAAATCGAAATATCAGTGGACGTATCCCTAGTTTTATCATTAATTGGTTCTCATCATATGTTTGAAATGTTAACTAAAACATTGAACTAATACTAAATATGGGGACCCAATTCTTATATAATTATTATTCAATGATTTTTGATAAAAATATCAATTAATTAAAACACAATGATTGGGAACTAGATTCTTTGGAATTCTAAGATTATAATACTTAAAAGTGAGATGAAAGTAAATGTATTTATTTTTTATTAAAACAATGAGATCCAAAATCATTTTGATCTCCTAAATACAACAGGATTACATTATAAATATATAGGAAAAAAGGGTTCTCTACGAACCCTTATAAGAGAACAAACATGATAATGAAGAATAACTTTTGAGTCAAAATTATATCATGATATCATAACATATAATTATCCAAAGTAAACATAAGGTATAATAACATAAAAGAAAATTTTATCAAAGAGTCATTGAATTATAGTAAATGTGGATGTAACATAAAATAGAGCATAAATATATGACAAGGGTAACCACCACGACAACATCACATGGTAAACAAAGTATCATAAGAGATTTGATTCACTACCTAATACCATACAGAACTTATCATGAAACTAAAAAATTTACTAAATTCGTTAGAGGAATGTATAATTTTTAACCAACCTCTCACATTAATATCATTTAAATTAATATGGGTTCATCATAAATAAATCAATGATAATTAATAAAAATTATAATTAATCATGGAATGAAATGTGTTTTATAATCAAGAATCAAATTAAAATAATAAAAATATTTCTTAAAAAATCATTTAGGAAATGGTCATATGGATTGTATTAACCCATCCAAGGTCACATATTATATTTATATACATAATATATAAATAAACATTATTTATAAGTAATAAAAAATATTAACGGATATTTTCATTTATAAATAGAAATACTATAAAATGAATAAAATCTATTATGGGGAAAATAACATTTTCACTTTTGAAAATTAATTTTTTCAAAATAAAAAATCAGAAAATATTTGAAAAATCAATTAATTTGCTGATAAACTAGAAAATCAAAAAGTAAAATTCAAATAAATTAATTTTTATGATGGATGGTAATTCTAAAAATGTCATATAACATACAAACAATTCATTCACACTGTTGTAAAATAATTAGAAAGAACCATAGTCTAAAAATTACTAGGTTATTCCATTAAAAACATGTTGCTAAAAATCAAAAATGGGTAAAAGGTTCATTAAAATTTATTTTATATAATGTTATAAATATTCTTGAAAATATTTTTGGAATTAATTTATATATAAGATAAAATTATTTTTGAAAAGAGACAAAAATTCATTTTCTCATTAAACACTTATCAATCATTTTAAATTCCAAATAAGACGAAATTAAACTATTTTGTTAAAATTTCATGTATAAACAGAGTATAATAAAATATATTTTCTGTAATTCTCTGACCCATGTTACCTAGATTCGGTGCATTATTACATAACATTTTCCTGATATACGGAATCAGGTCCTGAAATACCGATCAGTTTAGTTGCCTTGTAAGTACTAGATAAATTCTTAAGTTTTACATTACATCATGAAATAAAAACATCAAGAAATTTTTTCCCCTTTTGAACACACTTATATATTTAGAATATCCCTAGAGGTCAACAATAAAATACTTCTTCACATCGTGGAAAAAAATAAAACATAGAAATGGGTGAGCTCAGATGCTCATTAAGGATAACAATATAGCATATAATTTCATAAATAAGTATAAACATTTAAGGAAATATATTAGACTAAAACAAAATAATTTTAAACGTAATCATCTACATAATATGGAATAGATAAAAATCAAATAATTCCATTTACTTATTCGCATGGATATTCTAGTAGAAGAATAATCACATGCAATATCATTAGCCACTTTCATAATAATGAAATGCATAATGCCAGAATTCATAACAACATAGTCAAGGACTTTTTCCAAGACTAAAAATAAGATATTTTCAAGGCATTATTCCAAGACACTAGTTAGTCTCATGAGACCTACCGATGTATCAAAAATATATAGCGGACTCCACCTGTCACTTACTAAGTCCAATGAATTCAATATATGAAATGGTTTAAACATAACATTAACATTCACATTAAATCTATCATACAAAATGTCAAAACATTAACCATAAACCATGAATGGTGTTAAAATAACACATCCATTGTTAAAAATAACACAAAACCTTCAATAAAATATGGAAGTTTTGTATCATAATAAATAAACTTCATACAAGCATAAAATCCATCAAAGGATGTTGACCATGACGAAATCATATCTTTTTTTAATGAAATATCTATTTATATTTTGAAATCATTTAAAATTCATATAATTATAAAATAAAACAACTATTTTGAAAGCATTCTTATAATCTTGTATGGAAAGCTTCAACGATGTTATAACTGCGGAAAATAGCCACACCCACCATATAAGTGAAAAAAACCTTCTTAGCTTAATTTTTTTGAAAAGGTCTTATAATACCATGTTTAGAAAACGACTGAAAAATTCCATTCCAAACATATATGTTCAAATAAGGGTATAAATGAATATAACCAATTTTCTAGTAAATTTTAAAAATGTTTTTAAATATATTTTTAAGAAAAACGGATGTGGATGATAAAGAGGTCCCAATAGATACTTATGTAAACAAACCTCCGAAAATAAATAGACTGTGAAATTGACCCTTAACTTGAACTTTTCCTTACTTGATGGTATGTCAAACTCTTATATAATATTTAAAACTTTTCATTATGTTATTCAAGAACTATATACAAAAAATAAGATATCATATATGATCTTATAATATTTCTTTGTTAATAATATTTTAGTAGTATCATCGTTTCGAGTGTTAACGGATTCATTTTCCATTATATGCTTGGTCATGTAAGACATGTTTTTTATGGATAGGATATATTTAATTAATATACAAAGTTATATTATTTTCATAAACATTATTTTTAATCATAGAATGAAATTTATTCTTGAATTATTACGATGGGGAATTAATCTCTTCATGTTTGTGGAGACGGTAATCCGTACATACGCACGAGCGACAATATCATTATATTGATAGAGAAATCATATGTAATTGGATGTTATATCATATATATAGAATCATAATCATGTTATGTTTATTATTTATATTAGTTATAACCATTATTATACCCATCCAAACAATGAAGTGTTGAATGAAGAACTACTCCACGGGGTGGAGACGGTAAGCCGTACGTACACACATATGGTGACTTTGTCATTTATTGGATGGATTGAATAACGAATATGGTGGTACCATATTTATAATAAGATAAAAGTATATAATAGATACTAGAGTTATTATTTTTGAATGGAAACAACAATGAAAGAGTAAGTGGAAGAAGAAAATAACGTGAAACAGGTGATGAAATATTTACATCTTCTTCACGTTCTTCCTTCTGATTTGATCAAAAGGGCTCCATAGGTTGGATTTCTAACCAAACTAAGGCCTCTAGGATTAAGGGAGGATATTTCGTAGGTTATTTGGTCTGGTTTTTCCAAACCAAATGGCTTTGAAGGTGTTATTTGGAGAGAAGGGGAAGTTCTATTTTAAAAGAGAGTTGAGGGGCACCTTAGTAGAAGATTGAAATATTATTTTATAACAAAATAATTTTCGGTTTATAATGCATTCAAAATGACATATTTCTAGTATAAGGTGGGTATGGGTCGAAAACTCTTCATCCTGTAGGTTTTAGATAGGTTTTAGTCACCATATTAACCCTATCATTTATATATAACTCTTAGTTAAATAATTTTACTTCTACCATGTATTATTGTATCATTATAATAATTGGTTAATAAACATACTATAAAATTCCAGGAAATCCTAAAGTGGTTCATTAATGATATACCTATCATTATATATGTTCTTTATTAGAACTTTATATTTTCATGACTATTATATAATTAAATAATATAATATTTGTTTTAAAAATTCATTTATGTCAATTTTGACACTATTTAGTATTTGGTTTTTGTGAAAGTCATCACAACATTATTACTTCGAAAAAAATACATTGAATCAATAATAACATGTCAAATTAACCTAGATAATTTGTGTATGTTAAAATAATATTTCAAAAAATATTTATATTAATATTTATAATATAATTTATTTGATTCTTTTTTTAATAAGGCAATTGTTGCATCATGATTGTGTCATAAATAAATAAATTTATTTAATTTTTAGAATTTATAAATTAAATAACATAATGTTGGAAATTGTTTTATATTTCTAATGAATATTTATATTTGAAAATATAGCTTATATACTACTTCTAAAAATTTTTTTTCTAAAAGATATATGTTTATGTTATTTTTGTCTTTACATTAAATTAATTAATATAAAGTGTCATTATCACTCTTATGTGGCACCATGATGTCCCTAAATCGACCCAAGGATTCCAATTGTCCAGAATGTTTCAACCAATATATATATAACACAAGTTAGGGTAATTTAATATGGTTACAATAATATTTGTTTACACTTATTTACCAGATTTACCCTTTAACCATGGTAAATAAACTATTTACTCAAGTAAATATTCACAATGTCTTAAAAAATGTTACCTATTTAAAAAATTTAGACCTCATGATTCCAAATATGGTATCCATTTTTCAAAATTCAAAACACAAAAGTGACAGAAATGAAATTAAAATTAATTCCCGTTGTCCAAACATAAAGCGTGTTTTTAAGAAATAATAACTATCAAAAGATTACACATGTTTATGTCCAGTTTAAATGTAAAATTACATCAAATGACCTAAATTATATTAAATTATAAAAATTTAATCTAATGATACTTTAAAACCACTCAAATGTATAATTTATCACTATAAATTATTTCTATTAAAAAAGTTGTTTTTAATTAAAATTTAGTATTTTCAATATTCATCAAGAATTGATAGTTCTCAGAAAAATACCAAAAATTCACCGTAAGCTAATTTCGATATTCCAAATCAAAAAATGAAGTGCATTTTGAAAAATTGAATTCATAAAATTCAAAAAAGTCTATATTACTATTCATAACAGCTAGTTTGGTTGGTCGCAGTGTGTTAGAATCTAAAGTTTCGTACAATGATTGATTTTACAATATTCAAAGGGAAACATACCGTGGATGCATGGGGTGTTACGTTATTCCCTCCTTAAAATAATTTTATCTTTGAAATTTCTATAATACTACCCCATAAAAATATTCATATGGTTCTTCATCATATGTTCCTCTGGTTCCGTTGTTGCATCTTCCATCTTATGGACTCTCCATAGAACTTTTACCCGATGAGTCGTCCACTTTCATAGAACTTGTTCTCATGTATCGATAATCTTGATAGGCTCTTCACAATAAGACATATCAGATTCCAGTTCAATTTCCTCATAGGTGTGTACATGTTTTGGGTTAGGCATGTATTTTCTCAACAGTGATATGTGGAACACATCTTGAACATTTGACAGACTTCATGGCATTACCAAACGGTAAGCTACAACTCCAATTCATTATAGAATTTCGAAAGTTCCAATGTACCTAGGACAAAATTTAACCTTCTTACCGAATCATATAACTCTCTTCCATGGAGATTCCTTAAAAAAATGTTCTCCTACCTAAAATTCCAAATCCTTCCTTCAGTTATCGGTATAGCTATTCTGTCTACTTTGAGCTGATTCGATGTGGGTTTCGATAATATTCACTTTTTCCATTATTTCCTCAATATGTTCTGGGCCTACTATTTTTTATTCACCAACATCATCCCAACAAGTTGGTGTGTGACATCTCTTTCTATATAACACTTCATATGGTGCCATCTGAATACTTGAATAAAATCTATAGTTATAGTAAAATTCTACTAAAGGTAAATATAGATCCCAGATACCTTGAATGTCAAGTGAGAAAGATCTCAAAATGTCTTATAATGTATGAATAGTTTGTTCAGATTTTTCATTAGTTTGAGGGTGGTAGGTAGTGCTCAAACGATGTTTAGTATCCAGGGATTTATAATGACTTTTCCAGAATCTTGACATAAAATGGGGGTCACGATTAGAAAAAATGATATGGGTACTCCAAGAAGTCTTAAATCATCATTAATATATTGTCTTGCTAAACATTCATGTGGTAAATCTTCTCTTATAGTATGAAAATGTGCTGACATGGAAAGACAATCAACAATTACCTATATTATATCATTCCTTATAGAAGTATTTGGAATTACCCTCACAAATTCCATCCTAATATCATCCCATTTCCTCTCAGTTATGGGAAGAGGATGCATTACTCCTCTAGGATGTTGTCTTCCAACATTCACTTGTTTAAAAACCATACACCTCGATACAAAATTAGCAATATCCCTCTTCATGTTCTCCCACCAAAAATGTTCTTTCAAATCTCTATACATCTTAGTGATAACATGGTGTATAGAGAAATTGGAGCTTTGATCATCATCTAAAAATTCTATCTTTAGATCAGGTATATCGGGAACACAAATCCTCTTCACAAATTCTAAAATCATGTCTTCATATATGAAGTTGATAAATCTACCATCATTCATAACTATAATTTTCGTTGGAATCTCCTCAACATCAGCTTGATAACATTTTATCCTTTCTAGTATAGATGGTTTGGAAGACATTAGAAAAAGTATTGATGTTTCACCTTCCATGATTATTCCCATATCCATTTTTACTAGATCCATGAATATACGACCCTTTCAACTCTCATCTCGTTCAAAAATCCATGGTTATTTTTATGCAAAGCATCTACAAACTTATTTTCCTTCCCGGGGTGGTAGTGTATAGTGAAATCATAATTCATGAGTAGTTTAAGCCATCATATTTTCCTCATGTTGAGTCCATTTTTTGAGAAAATATACATCCAAATCCTGTGATCAGTATAAATCTTATATTTTTCACCATATAGATAGTGTTTTCATGTCATTAGAGAGAATATTACAGCTACTAACTCAAGATAATTCATAAGATTGTTTTGCACATGCATTTTTAGTTTTCGTATAAATCTTACATTTTTCACCATATAGATAGTGTTTTAATGTCATTAGAGCGAATATTATAGCTACTAACTCAAGATAATGAATAAGATTGTTTTTCACATGCATTTTTAGTTTTCTTAATGCAAATACAATAACTCTATCATTCCACATAAGACAAAACCAAGTCTTTTATTTGAAGCATCACTATAAATAACAAACCCATAGTTTCATGATGGTGGAGTCTAGATAGAATAATTAACTAATATTATCTTCAGTTCTTCAAAAAATTCTTCACACTCTTTTCTCCAAACAAATTTAACCCCTTTACATGTTAGATTTGTTAATGGGTTATCCGATCGGGTGAAACTCTGGACAAAATGCTGATAATAACCCGTTAAACCCATAAAACGGAGTACCTTAGTCATACTCATTGGTGCTGGACATTATTTGATTGCCTTTGTCTTATAAAGATCATCAAAGACTCAATATTTAGAGACAATATAGCTAATAAAAGAAATCTCTTGAAGCCTGAATTCACACATTCTAAACTTCTCATATAATTCATTACTTCTAAGAGTATTTAGGATAATATGCTAGTGATTTTCATGATCTTCATAGATTTTGGAGTGTACCAAGATATCATTAATAAATAACACTACAATGGCATCAATATATTATTTTAAAACTCTCTTCATTAGATCCATGATAATAGAGGGTGAATTAATCATCCCAAAGGCATTACTGTACACTCATAATGTCTATACCTTGTTCGAAATGCTGTTATTGGAAATTCTTCTTTCTTCACACAAAACTGATGATATCTAGATCGAAGGTGAATTGTTGAATAATATTTAGCTACATGAAGTTGGTCAAATAAATCATCAATGAGAGGTAGCAGATAATTGTTCTTTATTGTTATAGCAATGATCTCCCTGTAGTCAATGTACAACCTCATTGATCCGTTTAACTTCTTAACAAAAAGGAAAGGGGCTCTCCATGGAGAAACAATAGGGAGAATAAATCCATTATTACTCAATTCCTCTAGTTGTTTCTTTATTTCTACTAATTCCAATGTGGACATTCTATAAGGGGTTTTTGATATGGGAGTTGAAGCAGGAATTAAATCAATGGAAAAATCAATTTCTCATTCTCGAGGATGACTAGGTAAATCCTCTAGAAACACATCCGCAAATTCTTGCATAATATGTACGTCCTATATTCGAAAATTCTATTCCTCATCCATAAATATTTTATCCTCCTCTAGCCCAATAATTGAATTTAGTAGAGCTACTGGGGGTGGATTTAGATAAGAATCTGGTGGTGACGTTTTTGCTCTATAAATAATGTACTTTTTATCATCATCGAAAATTGTACCCTTCATCTTCTTACAATAAAGTTATGCATCATGGTCTAAAATCCATCCATTCCAAGGATTACATCAAATTCAATCATGGGTATGATATTGAGATCAGCAGATAATGAACATTTATATGCCCTAATGGGAACTGATTCACAAAACATTGTTGCGATGATACTTCCCTTAGGTGTTTTTTCGAACAACTCCCTTGTTATGTCAAATTGAAAATATCTAATTTTCATATAAAACTAGGAAGATATGAAACAATGCAATGATCCAGAGTCAAATAATGAATTTGATGAACTTGAGGAAACCATTAAGTTACCTAGAACCACATCTTTCAGAGCTTCAACCTCAGCAGTAGTGATCGCCTTAACTTGACCTTTCTCCCTTTTCCTTTTCTGAGGTATGTTCCCTTTGCACTTAGGACATTCATTTTCATAATTCCCCTTTTCCCTACAATTGTAACATTCAACATTGACAGCCTCATTCTTCCCCTTGTAATATGATCTTGGTGGACTTTTTCACCACACTTGTAATAGACTCCCATTCCCTTCAGGAAAGTACCAGGGTGTTTCTTCCCACATTTACCATAAGATGGATATTCTACTTTTCCCTTTTTCACCTTATTTCCATTTCCAGAGTGTTCAGTAGATCTCTTCTTCTCCTGCATTAATTTAAAGTTGTTATACATAGATAATTATTTCTCTGTCTTGATAGAACATGAGACAATATATTCGCATGATAAGAAGGATTATGAGACTAAATCTTGACGGAGAAATGGTTTTAACCCATCAAATAATTGATCAATCTTACTTCTTGGGTTATATATATAATTTGAAGCATGCCTTTCTAACCTTGTAATGTTAGCCTCATAATTTGTAAAATTATCATCAGCCTTTTGTGTCATACTCAAAAATTGCCTTTCCATATCTACTTGATGGTCATGAGGAAAGTATTTTTCTATGAAAATCTCTTTAATCTCCCTCCATTTCATATTTTATACTACATAATCTTCCTTTGTGTTTTGAATCAATGACCACTATTTATCTGCATCTCCCATGAGGGGATAAACTGCCATGATGACTTTTTCCCTTTAGCTACTCCCAAAGCGTGAAATTCAATCTCTATGGAATTTATACATTTCTCAGTTATTAATGGATTTTTACTCCCATTGAATTTTTGGGGATTTTTCCTCATGAAGCGGTCTATATTTGATCCTCCTCATTGTGGATCATGATGCTCCATACGGGTAAGTTTATAATTCATAACCTGAGAGAGTTGTCCTAGTATTGTGATAAGCTAATCAGCAACAGTTGGATCACTAGCTCCACTATAATTATCTAGAGTAGGAGGTAAATACCTACATGGATTACATTCCTTGATACGGTTTCCATTCCATCCACTGGGTGCAATTTCTAAACAATGGCATACATTATATTAGTTTATGAATCGCAATACGTAATTCCAATCTTACAAAAAACATAACATTAATTGAATAGTTTATGGATATAATTCATAATCATAAAAATGTTTTCTTTGAGTAAGTATATACTCATAAACCATTCATTATATTTTGTAACAAGAATTCGAATAATCCTAAGCATATCCCCTGAGAGTCTCATAACCAAGTCTGTAGAAAGGCCCATTGTCGTGCTCCTGTTCTCGTTCTTGTCTTTCTCAATGCTATGTTTTCAAGTTTTACCCCTAGGTACATCTGTACCAGAGCTGCCTCTACCATCTCGTATCCAGATAGGGATTTATTTCTTGAAAAACTCAAAAATTCTCTATAGTACCAAAATGATAGGAAGTTCTTATATACTAATCCTCAATGTCTGTCTTAAGGTATTGTTCCCTAATTAGAGTTTTTCTAAATCAGGCTTCCAAGGTTTGTACTAAACTTCCTCTGATACCAACTGTAACGTCCCAACCCCAGTTACCCATAGTTGGTGCATTATTACCTAAAATTGGTATGATATAAGGAATCATGTCCTGAAAGGCCGATCAGTTTAGTATCCTTGAATGTACTAGATACATTCATATGTTTTAAATTATAACATGAAATAAAAAATTCAACAAAATTTTCTCCCCTTTTTAACACACTTATATCCTTTGACTATCCCTGCAGGTCGACCATAAAATACTTCTCCACATCTTGGGAACAATAAAACATAGAAAGGGGTGAGCTCAGATTCTCAATAAGGACAACAAATTTAACAAATAAATTCATAAATAAGAATAAACATTTAAGGCAATTTATTGGACCAATACAAAAACCCTTTAAACATAAACATCAGAATAATATGGCAACGATAAAATCAAATAATTCCATTTAATTATTCTCATGGATATTCTACTAGTTGAATAATGACACGAAATATCAGTAGCCACTTTTATAATGATGAAATGTATAATGCCAGACTTCATAATCACATAGTCTGTGCTATGTGCCAAGACGACAAATAAGATTTTGTCAAGGCCTAGTGCCAGAATACTATTTTGTCTCAGGACACCTACCAATGCATCGAAGAGCTATAGCGCGCTCCACCCATCACATTCTAAGTCCTATTAATTCCTCATATTAAAAGGTTTAAAGATAACAAAAATATTCTTTTTAAAACTAGAATACAAAATGTCAATTCTTTATCTATAAACCATGAATGGTGTAAAAATAACACATCAAGAGTCAAAAATATCACAAAACCTTCAAAACAATATGGATGTTTTCTATCATAATAAATAATCTTCAATAAATCTTAAAATCAATCAAAGGATGTTGACATAGGTGAAATCAAAACTTTTTTTTAGGAAAATATCTATTTATATTTTGAAATCATGTAAAAGTCATATAATTATAAAAGAAAAAAAATTATTTTCAAAATATTCTTATAATCATGAAAGGGATGCTTTTATGATGTTGTAACGGAGGAAAATAGCCACACCTGCCGTATAAGTTAAAAAAATATTCTTACCTTAATTTTGTCGAAAAGGTCATAACGTACCTTGTTTGGAAAACGACGGAAGGATTCCTTTCAAAACATATATGGTCAAATAAGGGTATAAATGACTTTCAACCACTATCTAGTAAATAGTTAAAATGTTTTGAAATACATTTTTTTGAAAACACATATGTGGATGATAAAGAGGTCCCATTATATAATTACATAAAAACAACCTCAGATAATAATGTGATTGTGAAATTAACCCTTACCATGTATATTTCCATAGTAGATGATAGGTTAAACTCATGTATAATATTTAAAACATTTATATTAAATTATATAAGAACTATATACATAAATATGATATCTTATATGATCTTATAATATTTATTTGTTAATAATATTTTAGTAGTGTCATCGTTTCGGGTGTTAATAGATTTGTTTTCCATTATATGATTGGTTACGTAAGCCATGTTTTTATGGATAGGATGTTTTTAATTCATATACAAAATTATATTATGTTCATAAACATTATTTTTAATCACAAGATGATTATTATTCTTGAATGATTACGATGGGGAATGAATCTCATCATGTTCATGGAGACGGTAATCCGTACGTACGCTTGAGCGAAAAAATCATTATCTTGATAGAAATATCATTTGTAATTGGATGTTATATCATATATAAAGAATCATAAAAATCTTATATTTATTATTTAAATCATTTATACTAATAATTATACCCATCCAAACAGTGAAGTGCTGAAAGAAAAACTACACCACGACGTGGAGATGCTAAACCGTACGTACGCACGTACGGTGACTTTGTCATTTATTGGATAGATTGAATAATGAACATTGTTGTACCATATTTATAATAAAATAAAAGTATATATTAGATTCTGGAGTTATTATTTTAGAATGGGAACAACAATGAAAGAGGATGTTGAAGAAGAAAAAACATGAAAGAGGTGATGAAATATTTACCTCTTCTTCAGGTTCTTCCTTTTGATTTGATCAAAATGGATCCTTAAGATGAATTTATAACCAAAATAAATCCTATAAGAAAAAGGTAGGAATGTTTAGATGATATTTAGTCAGGTTTTTTCCGATCCAAATGGCTTTGGAGATGTGATTTTGAGAGAAGGGGAAGTTCCCTTTTATAAGAGAGGTGAGAGTCACCTTTGGAATAGATTAAAGTATTATTTTATAATAAAATTATTTTCGATTTATAATGGTTCCAAAATGAGTTATATCATGGAAAAGGTGGGTATCAATCTAAAACCTCTAAACCAATAGTTTTTAGACATGTTTGAGTCACCATAATAACCTTATCTTTTTTATTAAATGCTTAGTTAAATAATTTTACTTTTACCATGTATTCTTGAATTATTATAATAATTAGTTAATAAACGTACTATTAAAAGGAAAGAGAACCCCAAGTAGTTTATTAATTATATAACTATCATTATATAAGTTTTTTTTCCAAACCAAATATTTTTTAGACTTTTATATAATTTAATAATATAATATTTGTTATAAATATTCATTTAGTTCAATTTTGATGCTATTTAGTATTAGGTTTTCGTGAAAGTCATCACAACTTGATTACATCAAAAAAAAATACATTTAATCAATCCTAAAATGTCATATTCACTTAGAAAATTATTGGATATCATAAATATATTTAAATTATATATTTTTAATATTTTTAATATCATTTATTTCATTCTTTCATTAATAAGGTCATTACTACATCATCATTATGTCATAAATAAATTTAGTTATTTAATGTATAAAAATAATAAATAAAAAACCATTATGTAGGAAATAGTTTTTTATTTCTAATGAATATTTTTAGTCGATAGGATAACTTATATAACACCTTGTAAAAATTGTTTTACTAAAAGCTATATGTTTATGTCATTTTTTTCTTGACTTTAAATTAATAAATATAAAGTATTATTATCGCTATTCAGTGGCTCTTAGTGGTCCCACAATCGACCTAAGGATGCCCATGGTCGAATATTTATGCACCAATAGGAATAGGACACATGATAAGGTAATTTAATAATATTATAATAATATTTGTTTACCCTTATTTACCAGATTTACCCTTTAACAATGGTAATTATACTATTTACATAAGTAAATATTCATAATGTTTAAAAATAAAAGTTACCTATTTACACAATTTGGACCTCATGATTTCAAATATGTAATCCATTTTTCCAAATTCAAAACACAGAAGTGACAGAAATAAATTTACAATTAATTCCCGTTGTCAAAACAAAAAGTGTGTTTTTAAGAAATAATAACTATCAAAATATTAACACTTGTTTATGTTCAGTTTAAATGTGAAATGACATTTAATAACCTATATTATATTAAATGATAAAAATATAAATCTAATGATACATTAACCCCCTAAAATTTATAATTATCTCTATAAATTCTTTCAATTAAATTTTGTTTCTAATTAAAATTTACTATTTTCACTATTCATCATGAATTGAATGTTTTTAGAAAAATACAAAAAATTCACCCAAATCTAATTTCGATATTTTAATCCAAAAATGAAGTCCATTTTGAAAAATAAAATTTATAAAAATTCAAGAAGTGGGTATTACTATTCATAACAGCTAGTTTGATTGGTCGCGGTGTGTTAGAATCTCAAAGCAGCGTACAATACAAGCTTTTGCATTGTTAAAAGGGAAACGTACTGCGGAATATTATGGTGTTACATAGGGTTTATTATAGAAATAACATAGTCAATCCAAAATAATGGTAATCCCTTACCACATTGGTAACTTTTGAATTAAGCAATCCTCATAAGAATATAATTAAAATAAAACATTAAATACAAAGAAGATAATATATTATTGATATAAGAATAAAAGTTGTAGTGTGTACACAACTAAAAATAAATAATCACTAAATATGGAACATGCCCTAGGGAAGTTAAATTAAGAAGATAAATCCCTTACCCTAAGTCTGGACTTGATTTATATATAATTTATCTCCTTTAAAATAAAAAAATATTATTTTTTATTAAAAAACATTCAAGGTAAAATAAATTATATATATACCCTTTAATTCATTTATTTTAATGAAATATATATTGAAATATTCATTTATATCCATTTTTGGAGTTTTGAGGATTCTTTGATCATAATTTCAAAATGAAATCAGCGTGATGAAAATGGTCAAACATTAATTATTCCACCATCAATAGAATAATAATTAGTAAATAATTATCATGTTTATACCTCATTTATAATTTCAAATTAAATATTGAAATATGGTTATTAAAAATGAAACGTGTTACAATCATGGAGACCGTAGGTCATATATAAGAATTATTAATGTATCGATTTTCAAATGACCAATATGGAAATAATGTGAGTTATATTTTATAATTAAATTATCATCAACAAATATTAATTATAATAATATTTCATTAATAACATTTACATATTCCATCCATGTGACGTGGTAATAAAAAAAAGAATCATATTGCTTTCTAAGGCCGTGGTCTACCAGACATACGAACAATGTTATCATTTTTAATGAATGGTATGGTATGAAGTTATTTGATATGTTATATTTTTTTAATGAACAATATTTCATTAATATCATATATATACATTAAATCCATTATAATAACCATTTTTGAGTGGATATTATGGAAAACTAATTACAATGGTTCAGGATGAGGTATTCTTTCCTAAATGCAAATAATGGTTTTGTATATTATTTTATGGAAGAGGATACAGATAAATATTATAACATAATGAAAATAAAATCTAAAAATATAGGATATAATAGTTCTATTATATTGTAACTTTCAATAAGTAAATTATTTTGGATAGATAATAAGTAAAAAGGGGGCTTAGTGACGATGTGTACCTTTTCTTAGAGAAACCTCGTTTGGATCTCTTATTAAGGACTGTAAGGCTGATATTTTGGGAACACAAGAAGCTATATAATGTTTCTACGGATATTAGGGAGATATTTGTGTTATTTTATTATTTTAAATGGATCAATTTGTGTGATGAACAGATGGGATGAGTTTCACTTTTATAACTGAGCTTGTGTGGAATCTACGTAAATACCCAATACTAGTAAATAATCTGAAGTCATTATGAAGAAACAAAACATCTAAAATTGATAAATAAATTAATTTATGGGTGATATGGTTCAAAAACACCACAAATATTAAAAAAATAATTTTTTAAGCATTTAATTTCAGTTACCTCTATGGTTATTCACTTTTAACATTTTAGTTTTTCACTATTATAACTAATTTATTACCATATTCACTATTCATAATGAAAAAATAAAGATGATATTATTACCTAATTATAATTATAAAGGAGAAAAATAGGGAAATAATTTAATAAAATTAAAAAAATAAGTGGTGGAATTAATTTTAAAATTAATCATGAAAAATGTTGATATATAAATACTCAAGAAATTAATTTTTCAAGCAGTATATGATCTTATATTTAAATTTTGAGCTAAAATAATAATTATATAAATTTTAAATTAATATAAATATATTTATACTATATGTATTTAGGTTAAATAATTCTTTACCACATGTCATTTTAACAAATTAAAATGAGCAATCATTAATCATTTGAAAAAGTTTCCAGAAAAACATTTTTCAACGGTCAAAATAAACTTATACCAAATTCATGAAAATTGATGATTAAATTGAATTTAATTATGTTATTCTAAATAAATTGGTTAATATTTCACATTAATACCGAATATAAAATATAGTGGAACAATTATATTATATTACTTAATGAAATTAAATGTCATTATTTGAAAAATATATAATTTTAACTATTCAATGAAAAAATAAACAATTTTATAGATACAAGAAGATTACTACCAAAGTTAATTTAGGAATGTTATTTAAAAAATAAATGTTCATTTGGAAATATACATTTTCTAAAATGGAAAACAATTAGTATATTTTTTCAAAAAATAATAAAAAATATTATTTGAGTGAAGGAGTATTATTGAAGCCCATAACAACTTTAACTTGAATTAAGTGATAGTTATCAATATATTTTATTTTAAATTAATAAAAATTTCAAAAAATGTGGCTATTCATATTGATACATCCAAATTTAATGTATTGGTTTTAATGTTCATGTCTAAATAAAAACATTTCAATAGCATATCACTATTTGTTTAAATTCAGTGTTTCATATTGTATACACTATAGAGAATAGCATTCTTTTAAAATATTGGGGTGTAAAATCTATGAATTGCATGGACCTAATAACTAAATAAACACAATAAACAGATATAAAGGCATAATAGAGTTAATTAAACATTCCTTGAAGGTGTATATCATAAACATCTTTACCACACAATATATAATATATTATATACAATACATAAAATTTATATCTATAGAAAAAATATTAAATCTCAAAAAAGGATCAAGATCCAAATATGAAGTGAAAGAAAACCTAAAAAAGAAATCTCAAAATAGCTATTCCTAAGTTAAACACCATGAGACCACATCTCCACCATCATAAATATGCATGGGTGGTAGTAATACAGAATAGATAATGAAATTCAATATTTCCTTACCATTAATTGTGTCTTTAAAAAACATTATTTATATTACCAATTTTATATTAAATATGTGTGGTAAAAAGACATTATGAATCCACTATAAATCTATAATTTCATTTTATGCATAATAAAAAAATAGTTGAAAATAAATTTTAATACCTTATGAACATTTTACAAAATATTCATATGATGATAGAAAATTATAAATCGATTTTTTTCTCTCAAATAATCCATGTTCTCACATAGGAAATGAAATCAAATAATGAGATTGTGAAATCTATAGAAGCATTCTCTATACACTTATGCATGGAATCAACGTGAATATAAGAATACAATCCTTTACATAGAAAAATAATGGATCATGGGAATACATGATGTGTCCTAGGTTTCTTCAATTCACAATTCATGGGGTTATATTTAAGAAATGTAAACTTTAATCTCCTAATCACAAAACACTACTAATATTTAGTACAAATGAAATTTATCCTGTGGAAGAACCAAAATAAACAATGAGAAGAATCCCCAAACTGATTGTTGGTAATTTTATTATTTTGACAGTCTATCATATAATTAATATCTATTAGTCTCTCCCTATCAATCGTTGTAAATTCATTTATGAGATACTTGCTGGTATCATGCACAAAACACTTAGTCATTTTATTCCGATAAATTTCTTAGAGTAGCATCATGGATTCATTTAAGGAATGATTTTTAAAAGGGAGGTGGTTGTAATAAAAGAAATAGTGGATTATATTAATAATAAAAATATCTGATCAAATATTATCATTAAAGCTCATATGGACAAGCGGTTTTCCATTATTGAGTATATCTTCACTGTAAGATTCATGAGAAATTTTCGGATCAATGATCGTTTTTTACCAACACTTTAGGAGTTACTTCTCCCAATGGTTTTTCATTCCATGATTGTATGAGGGCATTGATTTTTTCAAGATCATGCATTGATTAATGAAATGAAATCCTATGACTACATGATTATATATTTTGGATCAACTGGTAATCATAATAAATATAAAATATAGTTTTGAGGAGGATATCATTCTACCATACAAAAATTTGTTTGGGGATAAATTATTTCTCACCTCATGTTTATTGATGATATTTATTTATTCATCAATTATATGATAAGTCAATTAACAATATTAATGAAATCATGGAGGAATATGGAAACCAAAGAGGCCAACAGATAAAATTAGGGAAGAGAAACAGTTACATCTCAATTTTTTTATCAAACTAGAATTATAAGATTATTTAAAACATTTTGGGGACATAATGTTTCCATCATGTAATGGGGAAACTATGTGCACCTATTTCAATTGGTTGAATCAATAAGTAATTATTCAAAGGGAAAAATATTGAATCATAGTGATAAATTTAAATTATAAAAAATATTTTCTTGTTTCTTGGGGGAGCATCAAATTGGTGAATAGTGTACTCACCCTTATTGAAATTCATATTTTTTTTATTTCACCAAAAGGGACCATTAAAACGCATCAAAAACCATGAAAACCTTCATTAGAGATGAAAACAATAATTATGTATTTTCTAGGGTATCTTGGAAGATAATGTAAAATTCAAACGCCAAAGGTTGTAAAACATTTTTGGTATTTCAGAATTCATAAGATTGATGTAGGCTAAACTATCGTGGTGGATTGTTGATGAAAATATATTATGGGTGAGTTTTAGGAGGAAATATTATAGTTAATAATGGAGAGTGTATTCTAATCCAGATAAGAGATCTTAATGTAAATGTTTTGGATTTATCACCTAGAGATACATGAAAAGAATTTATTGTGGTTCTTGGTTATTTATATATCAACTACTGGATGAAGAGCTCAGCTAGTAAACCTCTATTCGATGTGGGATACACAGTTATCATGATTTTATATAGGGGATCATGTTAGTTCCCATATATAAGATATAAAACTCTTGATAAAAAATAAGGTTTCACATATAAAAATGAAATTTTTATTAATGAGCCAAAAATAATCATTTTTTATGAATTGACATCATGATGTTTCATTGGTCTGGACCTTCAAGTGATGGTGCATGTACGTAGAGGAGTGGAAGAGTGGGAATCAAAGAATTAGTGAAATTTGATCTCATCCAATATTAACATAAAAATCTATCATTAAAGGAATAAATAATTTCCCATATACAATAATTTTTATACAAAATAGAGTATTCATATCATTCTATTTTTTGTGATGTGTTTCATCGAGTCCTAAATCTTCTTGACATCTATTTTTCTGTGGAGATAGTGATCCTGTTATTTTGAGTTTTCTAAGATAATAATTGGGAGTTTCTATACCTGGGGAATCTATTTTTGATTTCAAGCAGTCTAGGTTTTGAGGGGTTCTCTAGAATGGTGATGAGGTTAATGAACACATCATGAGTTTTTGTGTGAGGAATATTGGGTTATTTGGGAGGATATAAACAAGGAGAGGGAATACATATGCTACTAAATTTTATAAATTAATTTCCATGTTAACTAATTATTGGCATAAATTTAATATCTCATTTATGGTAGGATTCAATAGTTTGTATATGATATTTTATCATAGGGTTTCGCTTCAAGGAATAATACAGAAAATGTTATAATTTGGGGAGGTGGGTTAGCTAGAATCCTCAAAAAATGGGGTAGAAACTCATTAACTAATGGATATTTATTACCAGTAAAATGATAGAAGGCTATATTTTGTGATATATTAAAGTCTCGTTTATTTGTAGTTTTGTTACATTTTATTGTAAAACAATCACAATTAGACCAGCGTAGAGGATTATGGTTAGTGGCCTCATAATGCATAGACATATCAACATTAACATTTTCGAGTTTGAATCAATTACCAATGCGCTAGTTAGGATTCTTCTTAGAGTGGCTATCCCTCCATGAGAATTTTCTTACATCATCATGATGTGTAGAATGGCTATTGATTTGGGTATAGAGGTTGTTCGCACATGAACAGAAGGACAATTTTCTATAGATTATTTCACTATTAAAGGGGACCCTAGCAGGAGTATCAATTTATATTTTATTACTAGATCACTTCAGAATGAATGTAATCCCATTATGAGGAGATATTCACTAATACTACACCTCTTCCCCACCCAAGATCTTGTATCCTTCTTCTTATTTTATCATGAAAATATTATTGTTAGTCAATACTATATTATGATTCATTTTAGAGCATTCACTTTGCAAAAGATGGAATAAGTTCATCCTCAACCCTCTTATTCCCCTCCACCATTCTCTAGTTTTTCTCTCAATCCTTATTAATTTTGTTTGATTTTTGAGTGATGGTGTTGGTAATGTTAAAATAAAATATTATAAGTCCTACACCACTGAATCACAATCCATTTTTCATTTTTGTATTGACATATAATCACCATTACTCATTGTCCTATATCCATTAAACAAATACCCCCTCAAGTTAGATTACTCATATTTCATGGTATGAATTGTTGAATTCCATGAGAAAACATTCATCATAAAAATTAATGAAATTTAGTTATAGTAATAATTCAAAAAAAAGAATCAAAAATAAATTTTTATCATAAGTTTATAAGGAAATAAAAATTCCTTAGAGTTCAAAATAAATACTCTTTTCCAATGGATGTTCTCTACTCCAACTTTCATGGGATTCCTCAGCTATCCCATTCTGATGCTCTCCCAATGACGATACTCCCTCATGTTTACCAAATCATTATTTAAATACCTGAGGCATCTGAAAACAGAACCTCATCTATACATTGTAAGGGGAATATAAATCCACATTTTCCATGGTGAAATACCCACTTTCATAGTGTGGAAAGTTAATTTTTAATTTCAAAATAAAATTTCTAACTATTTTGTATTGAGGATCCCTGATAAAATAAATGTGGTTTGAAATATTATTAATGAGTCTTGGGTTCCCAAAGTTATTTTCATGACAGTGCAACATGGATACATTACTCATTAAAATAAATATTACAACCTGAAATTAAACCATCATGATGTATGAATCAGTGTACATCATAAGAAATATTCATTCATAAATCAGAATAATATTCATAATTTTATACTGCAACAACATATTCTACGGTGTGGGCTGAGAAATTATTTATCCCATTGAACTTTCGGTCAATTATTTAACATTATTTATGTTATTTGGATCCTTCAACATGTCATCAAGAAGGATTAGGATCAGGGGAAACCTGATATCTCCATGTTCCTCCCCACATCAGTGAATGTATATCCTCCTGGAACATGTACCTTCCTCCAATTCACCAAAATTATCACTCGACCTATGATCCTCTCTTTCATTCCTATAGGTTGTCTCTCCTAGATGTTTGGTCACATGCCCTATGGTTTTGATCTGTTTATTGTGGAATATTTTTGGTTTATCACATGGAATTGGACATATGTTTTCTTCTATATATTAATGTTAATAGTTTGGGAGAGTCTCTTATATTTCATGTTGCATGAATAAATTATTTTCCTTCAGGTAGTGTGTAGGATGAGAAATTAATTTAAGAATTTTTCTTATAGAGTATTTGTCTTAAAAAACCATGATGTAATGATGTGTTTATGGAATGATAAGATAATCTGTTGAAGAATTATTTATTATTACAAAATTAAATCAAAACATAAAACCTAACAAAAATCAATTGCCCGATGATAGAAATTAAAAACATTTGATTCCTTACACATGAAATATGAGACATAAAAGAGAAAAAAACCCACTTAAAAAACTAACACACAATTAAATCATTTCTTTTCCTTAATAAAAATCCTCAAACTCAAATAATAAAATCTGAAAACACTATAAATGGAAAATATCAAACTATGGTTCCTACAAATAATAATGAAAATTAAGTATAAAATGTCTGAAATAACACAAAATTATTCCAAGACTAAAATTTCCAATCATTCCTCATTTTGAATTTCCCAGTAAAATAAAAATATCATATTTTTCACTTGAATTATTTGATTTAATTTTAGGGTATATGAAAATAAATGATATAACTTTCCCAAAAGGAAGATTATACCAAACAAAAAATTTGGTAGGAACAAGATTTATGTTAATATCAAGCGATGTTTAATGTATCTATAATTTTTTAGGTTCTCTCAATTTCTATAATTAAATTGAGATATTAGAATATTGGGGGATTTTACATTATGGGTCATATAATATATAATTATAAAAGGATAGTTTTTATGTTATGAAAATAAAATAATATTACTTAATACATGGGATAAATTATTTATTCACAATGAAAGAAATTCATGAAATAGTAAATTGATAAAACTCATCTTTTAACTCTGCTAAATATAAAACATCCCTCTCCCTGAACATTTGGTAAGGCTCAAAATATCATGAAATCAATAATAAATATGATTTTTATATTTGTTTCATATTTGATTCACGGAAAGGTTTTCTTGAGAATATCCTCGTAGCCACTATCTAACCCAAAATGATAAAGATAATTCTTTTTATGAAATTTCTATTTCTGCCCCTTTGAAGACAAAATCCATTTTTTCAATGAAAAAGGGGATGTAATAAATCAAAAGATAATTGAAAACAAGTATCTCTCAGTAACTAAAGAGAACCCGACCCCCATTCCGATTTTTAGCATTATAATTTTTTGGAAAATACCAACAACCCCATTAATTACAAACAAATAGTGTATTTATAAACAACTAAATAGGGTAGTAATGGAAAATTATATTTTAATTTATTTTCCTATTAAGGAATTTGATGGTGTCTGTGCTTTCAAAAATGATAAATTTAAGGTGAGTCTCAAGGTCAACTGGGATAAAAAAATAGACTGATTAACTCTATTATGTTATTGTAATTATATATCATCATGTATTATTCAGAAAAATAATAAAATTATAGTGTTTTTTAACATTTTGAGTTCTCTAAATAAAGGGGTTATCATAAATAAAATGAAAAGTTATTTAGAATCCTATCCGGATGGGGTAGTAATGAAGTTAAAATTTCATGGTATATAATAAACACAAACAATAAGACTCAAAAATGCAAGTTTAAAAGAAGAATATTCCTGAATTGAAAACATATTCAAAAATTATTTAATAGAATCCCATATTTATACTAATATTTATGTTTTCAAAGGTGAAACATCTAATATATTCTTTAATTAATATGATAACATCAATAATATTCAAATACCCATGATAATATCATTAGTTATGATATCTCAATAGTCAGTCCAAGGGGGGATAAATTCAAATGATATTATTGGGGGATCTCCCGTACTTGGACATCATATTTTTCACAATAATTTTGATAAAAAAAAAAAAGAAAAATCATGAAAAATATTAATGGGGGAAGGTAAATAATCAATAAAGTATGCTCTCTAAAAATGTGTGGTGTAATAGTTAGGCAAGTCAAAAAATGTGAAAATATAAAAAAAAATTAGATCATGGAGAACAAAAAATAAAACAGCAAAAACCTTAGTAATGGAATGATTGTATTTTTCTAAATGGATATAGTTTTAAGGAATAAAATTATACCCAATAATAGAGGAAAATTAAAGTAAAAGATAAAAAAGAAAGAAAATATGGTATCTTATGACTCAAAATAGTTTTCATATGGTTCCCCAAAAAGATTCTCATGGACCCCATATGGATTAAATGGTGGGAATATGTCGACAAAACATAATTTTCCACATTGTATGTAGGTCCTAGAGTTGTTTAAGCATAGTAATTGGAATTTGAGTCTCAAGTAGTATATACCCTATTGAATGGGTACAATGATGGAGTGGTATAAATCAGTAGTAGCTAAGACAGTGAGATAAGATAATGTTTAATCATAGAACATGTAGTCTCAAATAGATGTTGTGGTTTCAGAATCTAAAAATTGCGTGTGGTGATATGTGTATAGATTAATAAATGGGACCTAAAATCGTTCCTCATGGTCTTTATTATTCTCCTTAATATGTGCAACAAGTTTAGTATTGTCGAAGGGGATATCTAAGACTAGAGGAGTAATAACCTTATTAGGTGTCTTGTGATATGTTTCTTCCAATGTTACAAGTGGTGACTCATCCTGGGTAGCATGTAGAGAAATAATGGAAGGTTGGTCTGTAGTCAGGCCCCAAGTAGGCTTGGAGGACTTCAGGGGTGTAGTGTGGATATCATGAATGGGGGGATATGGTTTTTTACAAGATGAAATATAGAAATGAGAAAATATCTATTCTAATGTGATGAAAATGAAAATGAAAATAGGGCAAAAAAATATTCCAATTACACTGAAAATTTTATTGTGCATATTGTGGAGTATCCGTAAAACTCGGGAAGAAGGTACTGATGGTCTAGAAATGGGCAGAGGGAGACAATTTAGAACCTCTTATGAATGTACGATGAAATAGTCATTATAAAAAAAATCAATTTTCCTATATATCAATACTATTTTAGCCAAGAGAGGGAGATCAATGAACACTAAAGGGACCAAGTATGTAATTGGGATTAATACACCCAAAAATAAATATTATTCATTCTGTAGGTTATTAAATTTTCTGCCATATGATTCCCCGTTTCTTTCTAGAATCCAAAAAAATAAAGTGAAAATTTGATATCCATAATTATTTTATATTTTCTATACATTTTTAAAAGGATTGTACATCCAATTTGTTTACCACTCCTTGAGATTCACCTTTATATGGACCCACATGAGTGCTTGACAGATAAATAATATATATAATTTATAATTTAAATTGAGAAATTTAGTTTACATATATTCTATGGGGAATATAGGTTTCGACAGAAAAATACTAAGAAATTGAAAAAACACTTTTCATATTTGAGTCCCCAAAAAATGTATCAGATATCGTAGAAGAAACTTGATCCCCTCTAAAAATACCTAGTAAAATAATGAAATAAAATGGAATTAGTATCCAATTCTTTATGAATAAACTAAATAAGACATTATATGGTTCAAAATCATTTGTATTTATGAATTCTAGTTATATCTAATAATAAATATATTCTTAAACCTCAATGATGTTTTCAAATTGAATAGATTATATGGAATAAATAATATTAGGTTTCATACAAATCTTATCAATATAATTCAAATATAATTCTTTTTTATTCCTCATTCACATTATCTAAAACCTTTATCATTATACTATGAGTGTAAAATTCACACGGACAAAGTTATATTATCAATATAGAATTTTTTCTCGTTGTGGTGGGATATGGGAAAATGCGGGTTGGGTAGCTTGGTTGGTGGAATAGTGATAATGTTCTATGGTGGTGGCTAGGGGTAGATAAAAAATTTTGGAGGGTATATTTCATCCATAAAAAGGTTTAATTTATTTTAATTTACATTTAAAGGTTGAATTTTGTTAATTATATGACTTTAGAGGTATAATGTTGATGGGGTTTAGAAACTGAAGGGTTGGTGTTTGTTTTACAAGGTCTATGTAACACTTTTGTAGTCTTGGAAATAAAAGGGGTGCTGGGTGGTCATATGAAGATAATGTAGCAGTATTTTATTCAGAGGACAGATAGAATGTATATTTTTAATCGAAATTTCATAAATATTGGTGGATGATTTATCATAAATATGATCAAGAGATTATATATGGTTCCCTTATAACGTGATAATAGAGGGAAGTGTGGTGAAAAACTTATGGGTATAAATGAATGGATAAAAAGGGTGTAGGAAAACTGTATCTATAGAAAAACACATTAAAAATTAGGGTCATATAGTTTGGATGAATGGGAAAATGGGGTGGGGTGGAAAAGAGTGAAAATTAAGGGGATGTGGAAAATAAGACGAAATTAGGTAAAGGAATGGGCTACCAAGGTTTATTTAAGAGACATAACACCCTAAACCATTAATGGGTAGAGGAATAATCATTCATGAGAAGTTTATAGGTTTTGGGGATGTGATATAATAATTTTTTTGTTCCCAATATTAAAAATATTATATTTTTTGTAGTGTATTTTTTCTTTATATGGTTTAGTGGGTGTAAAAAATATTGAAGAACCAAAATTTTTTAAATATTAAAAAGTAAAAACATTATGGAGTAACCTAAATTCTGTTGAATAGTGGTATTCAAATTTATTCTATGCTCGGTATTTTACAAATATAATTGGATTCTTATGAACCTATTTTGAAATTATGTGTTACAATGTGGGGGATAAAAATTTATAATGAAACAATATCCAATATCCAGGGTCCATTGGTGATGTTTTCCTATTATGGTGAGGTGATTTTGGCGGAAAATTCCAATTCAATAATCAACCAGATCTTGTTTTGTAGTAGTCATATTGTAGTGTGATATTGATGAATTTTATAATGATCATAAAATATGATGTCAATGCTCTTTATAGGTGTGCAATTTAAAAATAATGTAGTACCATGGGTTGATATTATTGAAATACCATTCCATTTTGGATATATGTTATGTCTTGTATAAATAACTTTACTATTAAAATCCAGTAGTTATTATTGAATTAGAGTATTATAAGAAGTATTATGTAAACATGTCAGAGTATATTAGGTTTTCCATGACATAATAATAAGAAAAAATAAAAAAAATTAAACCCAAAATACAGGAATGATATTAAAAGAGAAAAGATGCTTAGGTTGACTCACATACCATGATTTATTTAGAGATGATTGCTCGATAAACTAGATTAACATGTCATACAATATAAATAGAAGTAATTTATTCTAATGATTCATTACATAAATAATCATAGAGTTTATTTCTATATAATTGTGTTATAGATTAACATTATTTTCAATTTCAATTAATTTTTTTGTAAAAAAATTACTATGAATTTTCCAGACTATCTGGAAATTGTTCTTCCAAAAAATATATGTAACATTCAGAAAAAATACTATTTATAACTTTTTTAATTTTCATCCATTGAATAATACTTTTATAGAATATTTTGGCCTTTTATTTTAAATTTTTTTATTGGAATATGCATGACTCTAATATTAAGTATGATCATCCAACTCCAACAGTGTCTTCCTTCAAGCGACATTTTTATTCCAATTCACAAGAATGTGTTCCGAAAATTATTGGTGGGTGAGTTCCCAAAATTGATGGTAGGGATTACCATTCACCATCCAAAATTAAAAAATCGATAATAGTTTATGGAATGCTGTATTCTAGGACCATAAATCATTATCTATATTTATCGACTAATCATTATAATTGGATTTGACCATCTTTAGAATAATTTAATTTATCTCTTGATTTGAAATTTCCACTTATCCACTTATCTGTGGGTGATATAGGGTAATCATTATGTGAAAAACCCAATAATTCATTAATACAAATCATGAAAAATAACACTTTAATGGGGTTCCTCTATCACCAATCACAAGATGAAATACACCAAAATGATCCATGATATTGTATTTCATATATTTGGAGACAATGTTTTGGTGTTAGTTATTGTAGCATCATACTTAAACCATAAATAAATGTAATCAAAACAGAAAAAATTTATTCTTTCCGTCGAAATAGGGAATGGATCTATAAAATAAATTCATTAAATATTAAATAATTAAATATCCATAATTTGTTTTAGGTATTCCATCTCTTTTCCCAATGTTTTGTGTGCTTCATCAATGATCGTATTAGGTTACAAATTATGGTCCATAATTTTGTAACATATTCTTGAAAAAAATACCTTTTGAATGTTTTATTTTGGTTTGATCAAGACTGTGATGTCGTCCTATTGGAAATGAGTGACCGAACTCTAACACACAATAAATCCCATTATTAGGAACACACCTTCTTAAAATTACATCTCTACACTACTAGAATATATGTGGATCATCAAAAATAACAATAATAAAATTATGGTAAAAATATTATTTTTCAAGTATAAAACGGGTGGATAAAATAATTGAATCGATAAATAAATAGAATTTTTTTGTAGTAGTTAATTGATATCTTTTCAAAATTTTATATATATTCAATTTAAAATTCATCATGAATCTAATATTCATTCTCCTAAAAAATATTATCAAACACTATCCTTGAAATATGGCCAGCCCCCACAATTTCCAATCCATTATGGTCCCATATTTCAAAATAAAACTATAAAATAACAAATATTGAATTGTTCGAAGATGTTTTAGTGTCATTTTAATAACCAAGTCCTTTTGTATATCATGATCCGTTTCTACTGTCACCCGTTAGAGAAGAAATCATATTCATAACTTTTCAAATGAAAATAATATAGGTAATCTTTCAAATTATTTGGTAGTTTATTTCAGTTGTCTTTCAAAAAATGTTTTACTAGAATATATTAATGCAAAAAAATAGCCTAATTCTATCAAATATAAACTTCGACAGTAGAATTAATTCAATCACACATCAATTAAAATGGTTCCACCTAGATAATACGATTTCTGATTGGGGTAGTAATTATTTTAATCATTCGATCCTTGAAAGTCTCGATATATCTGTAATCAAATTTAAATTCCAAATATTTAAATAAACATGATAGAATGGTCATGAAATATGAAAAAAATATTTAATAAAATATTTATAAAACCCAAATGACCAAGAATGTTCCTTATATCAAATAATTTTTTTTATCTCTTTCATCTAATTATTACTATCATATTTTCCAAATAAACTTGAATTCCTTTCTCGGAAATTTTATGAAAAAATAACTATCTTAGTCACTATGATGTGAAATTATTCCATATTTATAAAAATTAAAGTATCATTAATATATTCTAGGACTAGGTTGATGTTTCCAAGGAACATGTCAAATGACATTTTGTATACAAGAAAATCATCCAAGAAAAGATCAAATAACTTTTCTACAATTCAATAAAAATGAAATTCCATGCATCAATGAAAAGTGGTGTGTTAAATTCAAATACAAAATGAAATATATTAATATGAAAAAAATATCTTATCCCCATGTGAATGTAGTCTTTTACTTTTCATCTACATCTTTTGGAATATTATTGTATCCGTTGTGACCATCAATAAAACAGTAATAATCAATCACGAAATGTCTATATAAAATGTTATTAACAAATTGAAAGAAAAAATGAACCATTCAAGCTATATCATTTTGATTTATATAGTCAATAAAGTCTCTCCATCATGTTGCCATCTGAGTGGGAATTAGTTCATCATCTTTTTTGATCACATATATCCCTCTCTTCATTTGGGTAAACTTTAACATACTCTCTTATCATTACTCTCTCATCACACATTTTTCAGATCAACTGTCTTGGATGCACATCTTTAATTGAATTTATTGTATTGATAAATTGTCCAAATGGCATGATGGAAACTTCTTCTTTTTATTCCATTCCTAAATATTAATATCTATTAGAAAAAACAAACCTATTAAATTATACCAAAATGTATTCTATGAAACAATAAGGATATTTAACAGATCGATCATCCAATTGTTGTGTAATCAATGTCTGTTGGAAATTTATTAATCTTGTATACACAACCAAATTCAATAGAAATATATTTATTCTTTTTCCCAAATCAATATAATCTACATTAAAAGTATAATATCCAATTAAACATGGTATCTAAAAAAATCATAGGTTAAACAAATTAGGCAGGAATTTTCTCTAGAAAAACTTTTAGAAATTAATTATAAACAAAATTAAATCAAAATATTTTATATTCTTCTTAGTTGAGAGTTATTATTTGAGAAATATTTAATAGGTGGGAATTTCAGAAATTTCATTAATAAATGGTATTATGACATGTATCTATTTTAATTCATAAATAAATTTCTCATAACATTCCTCTGACATAGAATGGTGAGTTCATTACAAAAATAGTTTAGGACAATCAATATAGAGGAAGATAAAACTTCTAAAATAAGGTATTCTATTAAGGTTTGTTCTTATACTCTTTCTTAAAACCATGATATTCTTTTATTATGTTATTATATGTTTTTTAGTGGATCATCATGTATTTAATAATCATTTTTGGTGTTGCTCATATTTTTTCTCTGAATTTTGATATTTTTATAGATATCTCATCAAATTTGTTACATGATAACTTTAACATTTGTTGTAGGTTATTGAGTATTCTCCAGTAGAACTCCAAGAGGTTCTTTATTCAATTTTTAGTAAATATATCCCATCAAAAACTCCATGTTATACTATCTATGTCTGTTTCATAATAATATTTTCACATTATTTGGAGTTTTTTCTCCATTATAGACATTTTTATCATTTTTATTCAACTATAGTAAGATATATTTTTCAATAGATGGTTCGGTATCTTATTTTAGTTTTTGATAAAATAATTACTGGAATATTGGTAGCTTTTTTTTGATAGTTCTTACTTGTCATTAGACACAAGTGAAACTAAGTGTCCCATGATTTAAATACTGTTTATTTAAATAAATTTGACCCCAAACACGATTTTGTTGAAACAACATCATACCCTACCAAGAATGGTTTTTTATGGTTGAGTATGGTTTTAATTGTAATCATTAACTTGAGTGTTTTTAGGGACCTCTATGCCAGCATGAAAAAATTGAAAGTGGTGTTGACCAAAACATATATCATATTAATGTACTTGGTGTGGCTCAAAAAAATTATTATATTATTGGTCACAAACAACGACTCCATTATTTTCGACATCACTTCTATTTGAACTGCAAACAAGGCAGTCTCTTAATCATGATTAAATCTTATTCTGATCATGATTAATTCTCTTTTTTCATTGTGAGATTTTTTTAGCCAAATCATCAAGAATCACATGAGCCTTAGTATGTGGCTTATGCATCAGTACACATCATACAACAAAGTCAATTACTACTCTTGAATTAATTTTCTTACAAAAATCTAATTTTTTTAATTTGTAACCAATGTTTCATTTCATGTTGTGGGGAACATTACATTATCTCTTAAAATATTTATAATTATTTTGAAATTGACTCACCGTATTATTCATAGAATATATTTATTTCATTATGGAGTTTCACTATCTTTTCTAAGGGAAAAAATTTCTCTAATAATTTCAATCATAGAAATTATCATTAAATGAATGATCTGAGGACGTGTCATTTCAATTAGAACTAATCAATCCCTATCAGAAAAAATGGGAATTCTCTAAGATAAATCATATCATCTAGAAATCCATCAATTGAAAACATGTTTTAAATATTTAGGAAGTTATAATGAAGTATATGATGATCAACATGTTTATAGCATATGAATTTTCTAGAATTTGGTATCATCTATAGAATTCATGGAATCTACATGAAATAGTTAGTATTAATGGATATCAACATAATATATGATTCCTCTCCATTTATGGATGACATTATATATGAATTAGTGATTTCTTTTTATGCACTAGTCACCTATAACCAGAAATGTTTATGAGCTCTTCATGGGACCATTAACCTTCTTTAATGTTTTCTATTTACACTCTTTGATATAGAGAAACATTCATTTAAATATCATAATGGTACTATATCATTTCCTCCAAATACACTCTTTGAAACTTCATAGGTGGATTATGGACCATTCTCCTAGAACCTATAATAAGAAAAATAAGAAAATACATTCATGTAAAAATAAAATAGCAATAAAAAATGTTATAAAAGATACAAAAAAATAATGAAATAAAAAATAAATATTTTTTTCAAGAGTAGTTATACTATGGATTTCCTAAAAAACACGAACAGCCAGATCTGTGTGTAGATTCCATCTAGTCATATGAATGAGTTTAATGTATAATAATGAAAACATGAATCCCCTAATAATAAAACACCACTATAATAGAGTATTGTAGAATAGAGTTCCATGATCAAACCCAAATAAACCATGTGAAGCATACCCAAACAAACTGTTATTGTTTTTTATTTTAATGTGAATTACTAAATCATTATAGAAATAAAAAATTTAAGGGATTCACTAGATTCGATTAAGAAATAGGTAACAATTTATTTAGAATGGTGAATATGAATTCCAAAAAACATTGATGGAGGATGAATTTTGACCGATGGATCCTAGAAATGATTAAATATTTTGATGATGAATTATTTGGGAATAATTTCATGTTATATAAATTGAAATAAGTCTTAATTCTTAGTATAATAACTGCTATAAGGAATTATTGATCAATTTGTTAGTCAATCTCATGAATTAAGATTCATTAATGGGAATTCATGAATAAAATTGTGGAACAAGTCCATCATTCTCTCTCATATCCCCTATACTATGTTATGGATCCACTCTCAATCATCATCACATTATTTAGTTGATTGAGTGATTTTATTTTTATGGTTAAAAAAATAAGTAATTAATTACAATCAATTTAATTGCAATCTATTTATTCATTCATCCTTAATATTTAATCCACATTAGTCATGATCAATCATCCATGAATAGAATACTCAGTAATGTTATATTTCTCACAAATCAGGATACGAATAGAGGAATTCAAAGATATAGGGATCTTCATGAAGAATAATGTTATATAAAAAGAGGATTAATTAGAAATAATTTCAATAAAAAATAAATTTATAACCTAATTATTGAATGAAATAAAATTCCCTATTGTTCAAATGAAATATTATTCTCCATTTGAAATGTTGTCTTCCCTCTTGGGGTTTCCTAAGCGAGAATCATATGATCTTCTCCTAAATTCATTCATCTATCATGATTGTGAAATATTTATTTAAATTATGGAATCAAATGAATGAAAAACCTATTTTTTTTGTCTCATGTAGAAAATAAATACACATTTTCCACAATTCAATACAACCATCTACGATATAGAGTTTGAGTTTCATGTTTGTAATTTAAATTCCTAGTGATTACAACCTTTATATCCTTGAGAGCATGGCTATAGATTGACCAATGTTGAATGATTTTCATGTTCCCTATGGTGTGGTAATTACACTAAGACATGTATGCATTCAAAATTAAAATCCACCTCATGGTCAGAAATTGACCCTCCATGATGTATGAATTACTATATAGCATTGGAATACTCAATTCAGAAATAAATACATTCATCCTAATTATATAGGGGGACATCAGATTCTATAGTGTGAGATCATAAATTTTATACAACATAATTCATTTAGATAATATTTTTCGCATATCTAGTGGATTATATTCCTTTATCCTGGCATGATGTCATCATTGGGTTGGAAAACAACTAACACAACTGCATGATCCCCCTAACTTTTGATTCTATCCTCTTACTACCTTAAAAACATCCTTTCATGCACTAGTTCAATACCATAACCTATACTCCACCTTATCATTCATATATGAAGGCTTTACTATATTCTTGGATGAAAACCTCATTGTGGTGGCTCTGTAGATTGTGGCATTGTTATGGGAATAGTGACGGTTTGGTCATATTCATTCTTCCAAAAAATAAAAGATAAGGATTGGTAGAGTCTTCAATATCCTATGAAACATTACATGTTATTATTTTACATTTCTCAATGTGTAGGATAGTATATGAAATTAATATATTCTTCATATGGTGTATTTCTTCAACAAACCATGTTATAATGTTGTGGATGCGGAATGGTTAGATCATTTTATAAAAATATTATTCCACGGTTTAAAATTCCCTTATAACATCAATATTGACCCAAATTAATAGAAAAAAGTAAAAAATAATTCATTTTATTTATAATACATGAAAATTGATAAAAAAATAATAAAAACCCATTTATCAATAAGAATGTAACAACTTAGTGAATTATGGCACTAACATCATGCATAATGAGTACAAAAAATCAATATTGTATATGTAATAAAAAAATAGATTCTATTCATAAGGATTCAATGTAACTAATTATAAAATAAGGATTGATAACTAAATGTGAATATATAGTATATTTGGTTGTTCTCTCGGTCATCGTCAAGAGATAAGTTTGAACAGCTCCCCCCGTTCATTGGTCAAAATATCATAATCACACTAAGTTCACATAGAAAAGGATCACACATTCCCTTTTAAACTATAATCATTATATAAATAATGCACACACACACTCCAAAGGACCCATATGTGTCACTAAATGCCAATAATTTAAATCTTTAAAAATGTGGGATAACAAAATCCATTTCATATTTCAATTTATTAAACCATCATGATCGTTTTGATAAAAACAACCTCATAGTAAAAACATTTTTAAACACAATGATAAATTAATTTAATACCATAAAGTCACCTAAAATAATTTTTTTAAAAATAATTAATTCATTAAACCCAACTCCAATGGAAAATATACTTTATAACATTAAATTTATAACTCAAACTATGAATCAAATTAAAAAATAAATTAAACATCCATCATAAATAATTTTATGGAAAATATGAAAACCACAGACCAATGTAATTTATAAGTTACATATTATCCCGGGAAAACATACTTAAATATATCAAAATACCATATATATATAACTTCATCATGTATCCATCTATTAAAAGATCATAATTAAGGTAGAAAGGGTCCTCACACAATGAAAATATAATTAGAAAACAAAAATCACCTTAAAAATGGATATACTTGTCCATATTTTTTTCTAGGGTTCTATGTTAAAAGGGAAAAAATAAGAACAAAGGTAGATCAAGTAGAACATACCAAGAAAATGAGATGAAAAGGGATTACCTTACGTAAAACCACCAAATAACCAAGAGGAATCCATGAAAATTGACAGGGGAGGATTAACGGCTTCAGGAAGAATCTATAAGTATTTTGAGGATAAATTTGGAGAGAATCCTAAAAATTCATAAATTAATTTTGGAAAAATTCCACTGTTTTTATCATCTGAAAAAACTGCTTGTCGTGAAAAAATATTAGAATTAACATGTGCTTACTATGAAGAATCCATTGTATCCCCAAAACTAATGTATCATAGTTTCTAAAAGAACCCATATGGTTAATAAAATCTTTTCTGAGCCCTGTTAAATACATTTATCCCCAAAAATACAACTGTAACTTCTAGTAGTGCGGTCTGGAAAAATGTTAACCAACATTTCCCCATGGTCTATTTTCTATAATGAAAATATATCCAACCCATGTATCATGGGAACTACAAGATTAAATAAATAAATTAATTAAAATTGAAATATGATATACCAGTGACCTATAGGCTTTCAAAAATCTCCTTTCCATATCACATTCCACCCCCCGAAAGCCCTCAAACATCCTTAAATGAAAATTGGTGAGGTGACTACTCCACCACCATGGATTATCACTCTGATGTCTCATGGATATAACCATAATTATAGAAAATCACACATAAAATTGAATTAGTTCACAATATAGCCCCATATTATTAAAATCCAAATCCAATTGGCTACTCCACAATGTTAAAATAATGATCTGACTCCAAATCATTAAACAATATAATATGAGATTGGTCTTGGTGATTTATTTTCAAATAGGACACATAAAATGAATCCTGAATTGATGATATAAATCAAAGAAATTCTAACTAATTGGATACCAGACCAAGATGTTCCATAATATTAAATAACTTAATCTAATACTATGCTTGATTCCCATTATTTCCCATGTGATGATGTCATAGTCGAATATATACCCAAATAAACATATAAGAAAAAATAACTATGATGGGTCATGAGGTCAGTAAGTGTATGAATCATGGTTATTCTGAGATATTTTTATCCTTTTCTAAATATATGATTATTTCCCTACCATCTACAAGATGAGACACAACCTTAATAAGGAACACTCACCCACCTTATCCCAATCCAATAGGGACTATAAATACGAAATTTATAATGCCTCAAAAAGGTCCCTCATAATTGAGGAATCATAAATATATTTATAGGAAAACACAGTCAATGATAGACGAATCATCTACAAACCCTTGATGTTAATCACATATTCATGGAGCATATCCTTGTGGATTTAAATAGTCAATTCAATCTATATATCTATCTTTGACGGATACATTGTGTTTAAACTCAACATGGTGCCCAAGATAAATTGATTATCATCCAAAAAATGATAATTGAAATGAGTATCCTTGTTCAAAACTACCATTGAGTATTCCAAATAAATCCTAATAACAACTTGAATATATATCTTTGGGATCAAATCTTTCATTTTTTATTCTCTAATAAGAAGAAAATGATTTTTTTGGTAAAATGATAAAAAATAACCTATATGGTTTCATTACAACTCGGTAAACAAGGTAGGATGATCAAAATATCCATATAAATTTAGTCATAATTCAAAGGTAGAATGTAATGTGGCTAAAATTGCTGATTAGGTCACTAATTCACTTTATTGATCCTCCAAATCATAACACACTAAGTAAAAAATTAATACTTTATCAACTCCTCTTTGGACACAAATCCCTACTCGAAAAGAAAAAAACATCACAAAATCCCCTAGAAACAATTCCCCACATGAGAAAATCCACTCACATATTACCTCATTCCTAGATATCCAAGGAACCACCAGTAAATTCCTGATTAGGATATGAATATCAGTATAATAAGACCAAATACCCAAGGCCTCCACACCATTTAAATATCTAAAAATATGATATAAATAATAATTATATTACAAATAATACCAACCCATATCAACAAGATTTGGAGTTTCATAAACACAGGACATGAACACTAACTTTTCATCCTTCTACAACTCCAGACTCAGGTTAACAAATGGGATCATCAATCCCCAATCATCCTCTAATTTATGAAGAACATGGATCCCGAAAATTTATATCAATGTTTTAAGATATATTTTTACCTTTATTACGATAAATATTTATCAAAATAAAATATTTTTAGATTCATTTCCAATGGTTCATTTCCCTCTTGGTGAATATTTAAATCATGATCTTATGATCTGGGTAAACTGTAAAAGTTTCGCCAAATACATTATGATACTATTACATTTGTACAAGAATCCCAAATACAAACTCCAGGTCATGGGTGTGGTGATTCCATTTATATAGGATAATATTACAAGGGACATGAGTCACCATATGATCATATTTCTTGATAACACACATAATCACCACCTAAGTGGTGTCACATCACAATATATAATGTTTCCCAAGAATAAAAAGAATCATAATTGGCCCATGTATCAAATTTTCCTGATACTCTTTAAAATAACACTTTATATTCTCATATTATTAAAATTTCAACCATTCCTATTTATGATCATCAATATAGACTATATCCGATAAATATCATGCCTAAAAATTCTATAAAATCTATGCAATCCTAAATATTTTCTGATCTTGAAATTGTTCTTAAGTCGCTCTAATGATATTATGTCCCCAATACCCTCTTAATTTAATGAAACCCCATTATCAAAAAATTAATATCTCAATAAAAATATATCTTAGACCTAAAAATTAAATATGGATAGATTTTTATACAATTTTCCCTCTCTCCGGATTCTCAAAATAACCTATATAAGGTAAAATGGGCACCCTCTATTAGAGAACACACCATAATTTCATAAGTAAACATGGCCATGAATAAGTCAATGAATAAGTGAAATATTTTTGTTCATTAAGTTCCTATAGACTACATGCACAATAGTAATGAAAACAAAACATGAAAAAATACTCAAAATATGTATACTGGCTTCAAAAGGAAATCTTATAACATCCACATCAAGTACCACACAACTAATATTCACCTGATCTAAAATCAATCTTAAATAACCTTAAATTTCATCAAATCTAATAAAAATGATAATCATTTATAATGAATGATTATTTATTCATATCATCTACCGAATTATTCCTATAGTAATCAATGAGAATTTAGAGACTCTCTCTTACATTCTTTTTAAATATTACAAGTGAAACCCACTCTGAAACTCTAGCATGAGTAAATTCATTGTTCTCAAGATCATCCAACTAAGATTTGAACTCTTCCAACTTGAAAATATCTACCTTGAAATATGCTAATGATATAGAAATAATTTCAAGTGGATGATAAATATTTAACTCAATTTCATGTGGGGGTACAAACCGAGAAAAATCATATAAAAATCATCAATGTACCAATGTTTGACCACTATAAGAAAACCAATAAAAATATTCCCTATGACATTAAATAAATTACAAGATATTAGTATGAGAAAAATTATACCTCTAAAACAATAGGTATTGTCTTCTAAGATTATAGATCCCACCAACCCTATATAACTTCAGGACTTCAATCATGACATATAAACTAGACCATATGGTCATATAAAGAAAACTAGAATTTAAATATAATCAACCAATCCAAGACAATTATGAGATTAAAAATGTATTGTTTCATTATGATTAAGTATCTCATCACCTCTAGATAAGTGAATAAAATATGAATCACCGGGAACATAAAAACAGGCTCTTTCTTCCTATCCAGAAATGTAAATAATTCCATCAAAATTGGAATAATCTCATCTTTCATTCCTAAATAATCATGAAAATATTATTATATCAGTGAATATAAATTAACCATTTCCTATAAAATTGATGCCACAAAAGAATAAATAAACATAGTTCCACTTAAAATTTCCATACCAAATTCAATGACATATGGTTCCTTCTCTATATTATAATGAAATTTGGTCTTAGGAATGATTTAAGCCTTCTTCCTATAGTTTAGATCCACATTAACAAATGACCAAGATCCTGAACCTTTGTAATTTTTATATCACACCTAACAAACCTGAGACAATGAGGAATCAACTTCACTCCCCTATGGCGTAGTCTTACTAAATAATTGGAGATAACAAAAAACATTCTATATTTGTGGTACAATCTTAGTGCCTTATGAAAATTATGTATGGTAGGGCCAAACATCCCCCAATGGAAATAAACCACTAGATTATACTTTATTGATGCCACTTCTGTTGAGATCGATGACCGTTGAGCATTGCTCCCACTAATCTATTAAGGGTTATCCCTCCTCCACTTCTAGCAAGATGAAGATATATGGCTACTAGCCACTAAAGGAATACCACTGAAACCTATCTTTATATAAATTTCCTCCCATTCTATATCCACCTTATCAACCACCAAATTAACGTTTAGTAAATAAATAATGATGCAATTTAAATATTCAGATGCTTCATGCCAATTTTAAAATTTTATGAATTAAGGTATTTTTTGTGAGGATCTTAGGATACACATGAACCATGTAACACCCTTAAATTTTATTAATTTTTTTCAAATACATTTAATTTCTCATGTTTCATTCATTAAAAGCAACACATAGGATTAACAAAAAAATTAAAATATTTAGATTATTATTTAATGTGATAGTTATCACTTATCCATTGAATGGAATAAAATAATATGATTAAATAAATAATAGAAAGTTATAGTTCACAACATAATATAATTTTAATTATTTATTTTCAATTAATTATAATTTAATGTAATAACCATATGAAAATAAAGAATATATTTTTCAAATAAACAATTTTTATGACTACAAATATGTATTATCACTAGAAATAAAATAAATAAATTTTGGTGAATTATTAAAAAGAAATTTATGTATTAACTATTCAATAAAATAACCAAAATTGTTTTTTTTGTGTTTTCATAACATTGGATGTTAATAATTCCAAATTTTCCATTAAATAGTATTTTTCTAAAAAACATTTCTTTATGGTTTTCATACTTATTTTTAATATTATTTTTTAAAAGATCAGTGAAATTTATTTTATAAAATTAAATTTATTTTTCAAATAATAATTCCAAATAAAATATTAGGTGGAATTATTCATAATTTTTTGCGAAGATAATTTTTTTGGATGAATAATGGAATATATATGTTTATGTGGAAAAAATAATTTTTATTTAACTAATTTATAGGGTATAATTTCTTAAATAGTTTTAAATTTAATATTAGTTTAATTATATATATTAAATAAATTGAGAATATTTTAATATTTTTCATTTGGATTTTGGATATAGAAACACATTTCTCTTTCGATGATTTTTTCTATGGATTCCAACTTTTTCAATGTGTATGGTGGTTTGAATTTAAATTTAATTATGCTAATTATTTGAATTGTAATTTTTAAATAATTATCACATAACTGGAATATTAATAAATAATATCATATAACGAGAAAAACTAAAACTTTTAACTTATTTAGTAGTGAAAATATTAAAAAGTATTTATCGTACTTATTGTTAATATGGGTTTATCGGGGGTTAAACTAAAACAATAAGTGCTAAAATTACCTTGAAACATGTTAAGAACACATTATATGGATATATTTAGACCTTTTAATATCTAACAACCATAATAACAAATTTTTTATCCTTGTTTCATGTTAACAATATGGGTACACCTTATTCTTTTCATGAATTAAATGTGTATCGTTTCCACAGCTTAAAAAAGGCCACACCATATCCTCAATAATTATCACTTCGAAAAAACTTTGGTTAAAAAAATAATTTTCCAATGTATTACTTGATTTACTAACCATATCATAGTAGGATTATTTCTTTTATTAATCCCTCCTGAAAATGAATTAAATGTAAACCAAATAAGTCTTTCTGGAGAAGAGAAAACATTCTTATACATGAATTTTATTATTTCTTCATCAACCTCATTAAAATCATCATAAATTTTATTAATATAATAAAAATAATATATATATAGTACATATAATTTATTATATTATGTTCTTAACATATATCCATCTCCTTTACTATAAAAAGGAAAAAAATATATGTGATCATGTGTACAAGGGACAACTATCTCACCAACTTATGTTATTTTTCCCATAACAACCACTCTCAAATGGGAAAAACAATAGATTTAATTTTTATATATTATATTTATGTAATGTTTATAATTTTACATTATAATTCCACATATGGATTCTTGTGTCTTATCTCACTATGAAACAATAATGTTGCTTGTGTGTACGACAATCTACCTCCTCACAAACCAGTGTGATATATTTTTAATTTTTATTATACAAGGATGGTAATAATGACATATTAAATTAATTTATATTATATTTGTAACAGACATAAAAATTTTAATAATTATTTTTCGTATACCTTCTTATATTACATTCCTTGGGGGATACGATAACATCATTTTGGTGTATAGGAGAAGACCACCAGTAGATTTTATGTGGTTTTATTTTCTGAAATGCTTTTCATTGAATGTAGTTTGGTTAAATTTAATTTTTATATGTGATATATATTATGCATAAATTATCTTTTAATGGTAATATTTTATTTAACACACTTATGATTCATTGATCAATAAATTAGAAATCAGATTTATTTGTATGTACAGTCAAGCATCCCCATAGACAACATGTTCCTTTTTTTATCTCTAACATTTAATGATTAATAAAAAAATCATATAGTGGATTAATATGATATTTATATCACGGTTAAAATTTTATAGATTTAGTAAGCATTATAAATTTAATATTACAAAATATAACAGATCAAAATTTACTAGATAAACAATGTAGTTATTACCCGAAACGTGATTTTAACAAGGAATTGTAGATAAACATGTAGTTAAGGGTCATAAATAAATATTATATTATATTATATATATGTATGGTTCCTTAATTTATTTATAATAAATTCATATTTTTATAAATTATTTTTTAATTATTAATAATGTAATCGATACTTAAGGTAAGGGATTTCCACCACAATTTTATTTTCCATGAGACAAAATCCATATTCACAACATGATTCTTTTATCTAGTGTATATACTAACCATGAATGTTTTTGTTTTATAATTACACTAATAATAGTAGGGATATACATATCCATCATGATATCTCTCTTTTAAGGGGTTTGCAGTTTCGATGTAAGGAATGTATTAAGAGATTTGGATCTCAATTATCCTTGTTTGTTATATATGTTATGTTAAGAACCTATATTATTTTATTATATGTATATACTAATAATTTGATATCTTATATCATGAATATCCTAATATTAATGATATTTAATTTCTCATTTTATTATATTCTTTATTTAGGGTTACAATTCCTATATTACCAAAGTCGTAATGGTTTGATGTTAAATCTAATTGTTTATTAGGATTATTTATGATTGTGAATTTGAAGATGATATATTAAGATCTATATCTCATGAAACACATTACATTTATTATCCTTTACTTATTTATTTATAATAAATTTTCTCTCTTCATATTTATCTATTTATATACTTAATATTCAGAAATATTTTTTTAATGAAAAATCACTTTATTTCTCCAATGGATTAAAATGTAATTTTCATAAATATCCTAATTTTAGAAATAATAATTATTTTTCTTTAGTATTATTTAAGACACTTTTTTAATTTTTTACATAAAAAATAATTTTCATCACATTTTTATTTTCTGAAATCATTTTAATTTCACCAAAAATGTGGAACGAATATTTTTTTAAAATTGTCAGGCATGAAAGAAATTTCCCACCATTATAAAAAAATATGTTTTTTAATGATTACATTATAATATACAAATTTTATTTAAAACAAAATTTATTTTGAAAATGTTTTATGTTTTCAAAGGTTTTCTTCAATGTTGAAAGGATATTTTACTTAGTACTTTTATTAAATGGTTCTTAAAAATTCATTTATAAGATTCCAATGTTTTTTTAATCAAATGGATTTTGAAAACATTTTTTGTATTTTTAGTATTAAAAAGATATAATAAAATATTAAAGTGTATTTTTCTCAATAAATTTTCCAAATTACCATTCACAATCCCTTTTGTCATAATATGAAATCCATTGATGTTATTTATGATTTTTGGGGGATATGATCCAATTGCAGCATCCCAATTCATTCATTGGATGGTTTATAATTATAAGGAATAAATGTTTATGAAAATTAATAATTATAAATGGGATATGAAATAATTAGTTAATGATATTATCATGAAAATAATTTCCTTTGAATGGTTTATGCTATGATGAAATATTTATGAGAACTATTTACTTTATATGGGTTATTTCTTGATGAATGTTCTCTAATATTATGGAAGAAAAATTTATACATAATTCGTTGAGTGTGATGTATTTCTCCATCCAATGAATTGGATAGTGATTAAAGTTCTATAAGCTCAGAAAACAGATAAGAGGATATCTTAATCTTTGGAATAATATACATATGAGTTTTTTCCATGCTTGGAGAAAGTACATAGGTGGTCAGCCCAAGCCTTAAAAGTTTATTTTATATCATAGTGGGTATCCTTGACATTAGGTTTTCTATGCTTATGTGTTTTAAAAAAATCCATGTCTAATTCCACTGTTATGCTCTCAGAGATCGTGTTATGAGATTCAACTATAATTCATGTATTATGAAATTCCAAGATATAAGTCATTAATCAAGTTTATCGTCAATGATATATAGAAAATCTATCTCAAAAAATTATTTTTTTTATTAATTTTCATGATCTATCACTTTGATAAAAATTTGGGAACCATACATGAACCCGTTATAAAACGTGATGTGAAATTGTTTTCCTTACTAATACAATTTCAGGGAATTAGTTTCAGGTATCTGATTTATGCTCTAAATGATAGATAAACTATCCAGACTAAGATTCTTATAGTTCATATCATGGAATAATATTTTCATAATTTTATATATTTTAATTAATTCAAGTAAAATAATTTTTATATAATTGAAGTCATGATTTGTAATATAGATCTATGAATTTTTCTAATCTTGTCATTCCATGGTACCAACTTACACATCAGTATAATTCACTTATTTTGTATCTTCTATTGAATCTTTTAGAATGAAATTTCCATACACCCAATTATTCCTATAATTCAAAAGGATGATTTTTATGAGGACATGGTAGGAACCAGTTTCACTACAACTCTATATTCGTTTCCTCTATGAGGGTTTTCAAAAAAAAATCATTTTTCCAAGATATTTCGATGTAGATATTTTTCTCTATTTGCATTCAATAACACCAACTACTGGATGGGGTTATCAATAAAAATTTTTTTAAAATGTAGCCTCTTTTGAGTGAGGTACCTATTTGTTCAAGTTAATCTCATAATAATTAATGTAATATTGATCAGGATCCTTAAATTGGATATCATTTCCTCTTAATCATGCAGTCATCTCTTTTAGATGGTATAGATAATAATTCCAATCCTTTTTCTTTGTCCATGTATTCACTGAATAACAACCTACATCAATGATATTTGATTCCATTATATCTATAACATTTGTAAAAATAATATTTTCTTACCATCTGACTAATTATTCTTCGGTTAATGAGGTGCCTCTACTATTACGGAAACCTTTACAAGAATTATTCTATTGGGGATGGATCCATCTTCTCGTTCTTTATGTGTATCACCATTTTCTACCCCTAGGTCCCTATATCTCGTCCCTTATTTTTCCATAATGTAAAATTGTTCTGTAGGAGGACCAATTGGATATCTTCTTATGTTGTTATATTATTTTTTGACTTGAACTGTACAAAAATAGGTCCATGTCTAGTTGAGTGAACCTGAGGTTCTAATCCATGGTTCTAATAAACTAAATAAGACCTTATTGTTCCTATCACACTTTCCGTATATCAAAAAATGACTCCTCCAATTATGGATTTATTATAACCTAGAATAAAGTTTGAGTGTAAATAATCCACAGCCTGGTAAGGCCTCATCATCTAACTACCTATATAATAAATATCATGAACCATGATTAGGGGGTTAGACCAACGGAAAACTAAATTTCACTTGAAAACTTATTTGGGGTGTACCATAAAAACTGATTTAAAATCCATCCAATAATTGAATCATACAATTTTTTTGATCTACTATACATGATCAATCCCAATCAACACAAATTCATCTAGAGGTTTTGATAAAGGTAATTATAAACATATTCAATGTATGGTTTTCAAAAGATAATTTCTTGTTATCATACCATTATGATCATGATATTATTATGTGATTATTGGTATATCCCTTGATTACCATTTCTGAGATTCATTTATCACCATTTTTTATGTTTTCTTTCCTAAGATAGGAAGAATAGATTTATGTATGGTGTGTCTAATAATTGTGATAGATATGAAAAATCATAGTTGAAAGATATATAGTTGAAAAATGAAGCAGTTATTTATGTGACCATGATTCCAGTGGGACTAGACCTATATGATTATAGTGTGGATTATTATTCAATCTAATGAATATTTATCTACTAAGATGTAATATTTATGTATGATATATTTGGGTCTCTGTAGTTGGTTTTATAGATAAGCATAGTTAAATAACTACAATCTAGAATGAGAAAATATTTTTGAGAGATGTAATGATAGGTCTATTAATAGTAAAATATCCTATAATTTTTTTTGATGGATAGAGAGTTTGATTTCAATAATATCATATCCCTTCCTCGATACTAAAATTAGATGTGGTTCTGATACACTTGTATAGTGGGGTAATGAATTTGAAAAAGGAACATCAGTCTTGACTCGATTTTTACCTAATACTTGACTATGAGATATACTACAACCCATATTTGAAACTCATTGGGTATATGTTTTCAAGATTTAGAAACACTTTATGAACCATCATGAAGATTTTAATAATGGACAAGAATGACAAATGTTAGGCAAATTGTGTCATAAATTGAAAATATGGTGTCATGATTTGGTCATCATACAAATTATTTTTTCATTATTATTTTGTTTCCGACTATGAATATATTTTATCACAATATGATTTTTTTGGTTTAGGTCAGGGGAAGTAACAAGAAAGGACTAGTTTAATGTTGAATGTGGTAGACAATGTGTTGATGGGTAACCAAATGGGATGATGACTAGATATATGGATGTTGTGATTATTCCTAGTAAATTATCATGATATATGATTAACAAGTTTCACATTGACTGACTATCAGATTCACTAATGAAGGAAATGATTGAGTTTATTTAGCGATCTGGTGGTGGAGAATATTGTGAAAGGAATATTAAATTTCATATATTTTAATAATGTGGTAAAATCAATCAACAAAATGTATCAAAGGAAGAATAATATGGTTTATGTTTAGATATAAGGGTATATAGTAAGAAATTACTGAGGTAAAGTTAAAATTTTAGTTAACTCAATCAATGGGAATATTTGGATCCCTAATGTATAATCAACATAAGAATGTATTACATGTGGAATGTATGGTCATTATGAAAATTCATATCTAAGGGGGAAATATCCTGAACAAAAATAGTAAGGTTGTATGAGTAATTGATCAAATTCTAATTATTAAGAGACAACAGATAACATATGAATGGTGGGAGATATTCTAATTATATTTTTTTAAATGTATTAATCATGACTAAATGGATGAAAATTCATATTTTATATTTTATGAAACATGTATTAATAAATAATGTAATAAGGTTAATTTAATGGATTAATAATCATGTTGAATGATTAAAGTGTTTATATATGACAATTAAAAAATTATGTTAATTGAATAGTGAAATATTTAAATACTGTTCAATAGAAATTTTTGATATAGTATTTTCTTGAATTTATTAAATGATATAGATTCCCTAAAAGTAAATTTAATACAATGGTAAATTTTTCTTGAAAATATATGACTATTTAAAGATAATCCTTACTATTTTTTGGATGTTGAGAAATTTGTGTTTATTATGGAGAATATGATAATTGATATGGATAAAGTAAACATGATAGTATTGATGGCCCCAGAACATATTATGGATTAGTTGAAAATGTTCTATCTGTTATCACTTATGGAATTTAAAATATTTATTATATTTATAGAATATATTGAATAATGAGGAGTTTATTTAAGAATGAATTTGAATTTATTTTTTTCATTAAGGTTTCATTTTAATTATACTTAATACCAGGATTCAAAATAATATATTTCCCAGGAATACACATATTTCATATTTGACCATTAATGTATACATAATATCATTTAGTGGATTATTGTTATGTTTTACTGGGATATCTATTGACCTTCATTGTAAACATTTAATTAATAAGGGCCATAAATTTAACCACTTGACTGAATGAATTTTTTTTAAAAATGGGGTTGTGGGAGGGGAAAACACCCCACAACATGCCAAACAATAAGGTAATCTAGGGTGGGGAAAAATGATATGGGGCCGGGGAATCCTATAAAACAATTTCTTTATAATTAACAGGCTGAGAACCCAATATAGAGTAGATGGTGAGAAGATCAACTTCACAACTACCTCTATCAAAACCATTAGTTGTGGTGTTTTCTTCTCTCTAAATGTGACTCACTACAACCATAGGGTCCACATCCCATCTACATCCCTGAACTAGATACACAAGGTCCCATGGAGAGTTCACCTTCCCAAGAATAATCTTTACCTATACTTCTGATTCAGATTCCACCACCTTCACCTGAATATGAAATATTTTTCATAACAAGAAGTATGGATGTATTACTCTTAAATCCTTCCCCAAAGAAATTTCCCTAGCTAAAAATGATATAAAGTCTAAGACAACTGACCACCTATGATCTCTATCTAGACCACCTCCCTTAATATAAACAATGATATATGAACCATCCATATTGAGTTTTAAGCCATTACTATGAGAGGACCACTTCACCAACCAACCCTAAGAACTTGGCCATCAAACTGATCTGTTGAGTAAACTACAAAGAGTCTCAGAACACTTACTATCTTTGGGCAGGGAGCTCATATCCATCACCACAGATCATGCTCTTAACTGTATGTATACCACCGAATGCCTCACTTTCATTATTTATTTATTCCTTGCATCCCATAATGTCATTCAAAACGAAAAAATAAAACATTGTAGATTTTTCATTCCAAGTCCTACTGATCCTCGGCTTGAAACCAGATGGAATGGTATATCATTCTTTTATATGTCTTGGTATATTTTATTTCTTCATGAATAAATAATAATCTTAATTTCATGGAAGAAGAGTTGACCTGTTAATTTATGAAAGAACAATTAGAGGATGAACGAATTCTCATGATATAGATAAAGGATAAGCCCAAGGTATATCTATACCTTTGAAAATCTTGATCATAATTGGATGTTGTCATATCAATTGATGCTTCAACTGAAAATCATTCTTGCACATGATGTCTTCCATATATCTCCCCTAATAATGTGTGTACTTGGTCCTTAACATAAACTAAAAATACATTTAATATATTTGGACAATGATCATTATTGAGGAAAAATCAGTTGATATTATGGATTATAAAGAGAATGTGTTGTGAAATAAAACCACTCACCTGGTCAATATTTTGTGGTGAAAATACCAACTTGAGGAAGCTAAGTGGGAACCTGAGGATGTAAAGAGGAAGTATTATTCTATGTTTTATAAACATAATTGATGGAATTTTGGGATTTAAAATTATTTCATGTGGGGTATAAGTTTCTACCCTGATATTTTATGAAATATATTTCATCAAATAAAGTTAATTTAGATTTTAGATTTAGTTTCACGCAATAATGAGTCTTAATGAAGAATAATATATTATTTATATTTTTAATTAATATGATTATTATTTATCAACCATTGGAATGGATTTAAAGAATAGTATTAACTAAATTATTAAAATTATTAGGTTTACATATTTATATATATAATTATATAAATTTTTACGAATTAATTATATGTAAAAAATTAAAAGCATTTCAAAATAAAAAACAAATTTTCTGAAAAACTACTTGTTTGCACAAAAAAATATATCAATAACTTAAAAGGCCCACATTTCATGAATAATTTTAATGGAATTTATATAATATATATTCAATAAATAATTTAACATTCATCTTATGTGTTTTTTATAAAATAAATAAGAATAAGTCCAAATTTATTCATAGAAACTGAATTTTTCAAAGAACCAGTTTTATTTTTATTTCTACACTTTTTTAAAATAAATTGGTTCCACTTTTAAAAAAAATTATTTGATCAACTAATATTAATTTTTTAAAATATCATGTAAAAATTATAATAGAGTTTCATTTTGAGAAATTAGTTTTTTTGATGAATGGTGAAAAATAACATTTTTAATTGAAAATTTATTTTTCCATTGAAGAATTTATATTATAATATATTCTTTTAAAATGGTTTTAAAACTAAAATTAGTACAATTATATATTTATTAATTCAATTTTTTTCATTGGATTAATTTTACTATTGAATATTTATATATTATTTTATACTTCTATTGATTTTCTCTTTGGAATCCTAATTTCTCATTACACTTATATGTTTAATTTTAAATTATATTTTCACAATTATATTTATATTGTTTGGAAAAATGGAATATATATTTTTAATAATTATAATCTATATTTTCTAATTATGACGGATTAATTTTTTCCCCGTAATTAATAGTTAAAATAATAAAAATTAATTTGCATAATTATGGTTAAGACTGGTTTATTGATTGTTAAACTAAAACATATAATGGGTTCAATGAAATATGCACTTTTTCAACACCAATTTTATAGAAATATGTATATCTTATAATATTTTATTTTTTATAATTACATATTTTACTACCATTATTCATTTAATAAATTATGGTTTTCTTTTCATAACTCTCATGTGTGTCCTCTCTCGCACATATTAAAGGCCACCCCCTATCCTCTCATTTGTCGACATCCAAACCCCATTACATCAGACATTAACAACCAAAATAAATTCTTTAATTACATAACCTCTTCTTAATGTCATATTTTTGTTATTTATCCACCCCAATGTTATATTAGGTGTAAACCTAAATAAGGTCTCTCAAGAAGATGTAAAATTCATGAACAATTTTATTTTATTGTATTCTTATTGCACCTAAATAAATAGAATTAAAAATTGATGATACAATAACATCATAATATACCACATATTTATATTTTATTATGATAATTTAATAACTTATATCCATATCCTCTTCTATCAAATGGGAAATGAAACAATTGATCATGTGTATGACATACTTCCACCTCACGAACTAGTGTTATTCATTTTCCATCACAATGTATCAATGGCATATATAATTATGGATTTAATATCTATTTAATAATTATATTATATTTTTATACATACTTAATTATAATTCTAAATATACCGTATTTCCTCCCAACCCATTGGAATATAATAACGTCTCTCGTGTGTATGGTGGACTGCCTCCCCCTGAACTAATGTGTTGTATTTTAGATTTTTATTTTACTTGGATGGTAAAAAGGATTGCTTAAATCAATATATATGATATTTTTATCATAATTATACATATATAAATATGATATAAAAAATAACATCTTATTTTCTATTTCATGTTGGATTTGATAACGTTGTTCATGTGTAGGGTGTACTATCAGCTCATTAACTGATGTGATTTTTTTCACTAATGATTAATTTGGATGGTAATTAGAGTAAATTTAATTAATATATTTGAAATATATGGATTAAAATTTATATAGTAATTTTAATATATTATTTACATTTCTTTTGTGTCAATTTTTGAGTAAATTGAATTAGAATTTATGCGTATGTACAACCTACCATGTCCATGAACACTGTATTTCCATATCTATCTATAAATTTTATCAATTACTATAAAAATATATATATAACCCAAAATATATTATAATTGTATCATGTTAAATATTCAAGAGCTTATGTAACAATGATAAAATTAAGAGGACCAAAAAAACCAAAACATGCTTGATAATCAAATCAATTATTATCTAAGATGGGATTATGACAAGGAACTACTAATAAATGGGTAAATAAAGGTAATAAGTAAATCATATATCTTAATATTATTATATATATATATATATTTATGTTTCAATAATTTATGTTAATTAAAATAATATTTAATATATTGTAGGTTTTAATGTTTATGAAGGAATTCAAGACTTGAGGTTATGGATTTTATTTTAAATTTTATTTTATGTAAGATAATGCCATACTAAACTTGTGTTATTTTATATAGTGTATATATTTCCCATTTATGGGATTTATTGTGATTTTATTAATAATTATGTTGACTAAGTAACCATTTTATTGATCTGTCTTTCACGGGGTTTACTATTTAAATGTTACCAACGCTGTTTGGGATTTTTGTCTCAATTTATCTTAGTTATAACATATGATATGTTATGCACCTATATTATTTTATGAGGTGTATATATTAATCATCTAAAATTTTATACCATTAATATAATTCTATTCATGGTATTTAATTTTCCGTATTATGTTAATATTTGTTGAGGTGTGTGATTGAAAATTTACCAAATAGGTTAGGGGTTGATGTTCTAATCTCATTGTTTATTAGGATTGATTATGATTATAATTTCATTTGTGAAATAATGTCATATATATCACAAGGAAACATTAATTTTCATCTAATATGGTCAGTTCTTGGGAATACATTTTTTCTATTCATTTTCCACTATTTATGTACTATTTATTCAAGAAGTCTATATTTTTTAAAAAACTAATTTTATTTCACTTTTTGGTATAAAATCATTTTTCATCCCTATTCACGATATATAAAAATTATTTCCAAATGTTTTAATCAACTTTTATTGGGTTTTAGTGATAATGTTTCTCCTCTTGGACTTTTTAAAAATTTTAATAAGGATCTTCTAGTAATTTTGAAAAATGAACCCCGTTTGGATTTTATTACAAATGTGAATGAAATATTTTATTAACATTTATGGTATGAAAACAATATCACATTATCACAAAAAATAAATATTTTAGATATTACATAATATTTGACGAATTATATTTTCAAATAAAATATTTTTCAATATATTTTATTTTTAAATTGTTTTTTCCAAATTAGAAATAATATTTTCCTTCTAAAGTGTTTTAATTTATTTTTAATGGTTTCTTTATAGGTTTCCGAATTTATTTTCATAGAAAGTGATTAAAACAATTTCTATTAATTGTATGTTTAAAAAATTTACCTCAAATATGATGGGGGGATTTTCTTTATGAAATATTCCATATAAGCATTCAAAATCATTTCCCATCTAATATGGAATCCTTTGATGTTACTTATGAATTACTGGGGATTTGATCTAATGATTCCATCCTTGTTATTTTTTTGAATAATTTATTATTATAATTAAGAGATTTTTATGAAACCCATTCCATTTAAATGGGTCATTATATGATATATTTATTGGATGATTATGAGAAGCATCTCTGGCTCCTGCTGAGGCGACTGGGGTTTTCCCTCATTCTTGCATTCCTTCCCTCTCCGGCCGACTGGTCTGGAGTATACTTTTACTGGGTTGTCTCGGTGGCGGGGTGATGGTGATGTGTCTCAATGCGTCGGTGACCCTTTGAAGGCCGACGACGGAGCATGTCGGGTCCGGCGAGGGGAGGTTTTTTACCATCGGCACCTCCCTTCGGTGGTGGTTTTGCTTCGGATTCTTCTTTTCTCTTAGTGATGGTTCGTGGCTTCCTCTCTTGCAGTGGAGATGCGCTGTGGGATTCAAGGGAACTACTATTTCAGATCTGTGGGCATAAGACCGGATGCCGACATACTCATCGGAGCATTCACTATTTTTTTCCCGGCAACTCGCTGTAGTTCGTGGTGGTTCCTCAGCATTTGAAGGATTTCAATGGCATGGTTGAGTTCTTTGAGGGTATGTTGAAGACTTCTTCATTGATTAGGGTGGTGGTTAAGGAATCTTTCTTTGGTTGCATTCATGGTGGCTCTGCGTGGTTCAGGAATCACTGTTGATGTTCTCTTTTTGGGTTTATTTGGTTCGAGATTTGTTTTAGATGCATTTTAATTTTGGAATTTGGGATTCAGTTTGGATCTGGTGGTTTGTTGATTCTTTTTGAACTCGGTGAGTTGTTGATTTTTCGGCAGAATAGACGATGATTTTGTAGATGTGTCCGTTGAGGGTTCTTGCCAGTGATGTTTGGTTCTGAATCAACGACGGTGGTGAAGATGGTGGATGGTGTCCCGAGATTCGTTTGATGCAGATGAACATGTTTTTCCCGATGGATGGGATGAAGGTGATGGTTTGACAAGCTTCAGTGACGATGTTCCCACCAGCGTCCTAGAATGGTGGTGTGTGGTGTTGGTTTCCAGATCGAGGCGCAAGGTGTGCGGTACGATGGTGGGTACGCGGCTTAAGGCAGTTGTCTCAGTTTTGGTTTTGAATATGAATTTTGAATTTGAACTGGATGTCATGAAATGGTGATTGGTAGTGGTGAAGTAATGTATTGGGTACCGAAAACCCTTAAACCGACCTTTAGAAAATTAAAAAAGAAATATTTACAAGGTTGTGATATGATGAACGTTTTAGGATCTTGTATAAAAGAAATGATTGAATTTTGTGATGGGTGGAACCTATATCTTCGTATAATTAATTGGGGAATGGTTAATGTACCATTTTCTCAATTGTTACATTGAAGGGTACCCTATGAGTTTAAATAAGATAAATGGTATCTTATCCCAATATTTATGTTGATACATGTGTGGTTATCCCAAAAATACAATGTTATTAATGTCGTGGTGGGTATCTTGGACATATAGATTTCTATTATTAATTGTTTTTCAAAAATTTGTGTCTTATACTATTTTTACACCTTCAGGGATAAGGTTCTTTATTTCAAGTATGAATCATGTATTATGATCATCAATGATTTATTCCATGACTCATGTTTATAATCTATGATATATTGGGTATGGTTTTAAAATGTAAATATCATGTTCTAATAACCTTATGCTAATGTTAATAATATGTTATCATTTATATCTACCCTTTTTACCCTTACCGAGCATCTGAGATCACCCTTTAATATTTTTTCTTCCCCACATTATGAGGAATGTTTTTATATATGATAGGTCTAAGAAGGATTCTAAATATGATGAACATTGTGGGAGTAGATTTAGTTCACCGATGATCCAGTTATTTATGTGTATGTGTTTCCAATTCTAGTAGGTGTAAATGATACTGTTGTGGATTATTATATAATTTAAGGTATGTTAATCTTCTACGATGTAATATTTATGTATAAGGAGTTTGTGTCTCTACATTTGGTATCAATGAAAGGTTTACTTGAACAATTGGTAGCTAATATGATAAAATGATGGTGAGAATCATAAATATAAGTCTATTTGTATGAAAATATCCTATTTGTTTGGAGAATGATAAAGATATTTGATTATGGGGAAGTATATACCTATGTGGATTCTGTACGTTTATGTGGTTATAGTCTATATGTACCTAAGGTTAAAAACACCAGAAAAAAAATTCGTTCTTGAGCCAAGTGTTACCTACTAAATCAAATTGGGTCTTAATATGCACCTCGTTTGACAAACCTATGTGATATGTTTGGTAAATTGAGAAACTCTTTATGAACAATAGTGAATGATTTTAATAATACAATGAATGACCAAGTTCATTCCTAATGTTTCATAAACTGATAAAGACGATGTCATTATTTAGTCATCCAATAAACAATTTTTCATGATTGTGGGGTTTTCCACTATGAATATTGTTTCTCACATAGTTATTTTTTGTTTTATTAGATGGTTGGAATACGATGGAAGTGGGTTAACAATGAATGTGATAGAAAATGTGTTTATGAGAAACTGAATGATATAATGACTTGTGTGAGGTATATTTTGATTATGCCTAACTAGTTCTCAAGATAAATGTATAGAAACATGAAATATAACCAACTCCTAGAATCCCTAGAGAATATAATAATGGATTTAATTTTTTGTTTGGGTGGTGGATATTATGGAGGAAAGTATATTTAATTTCTTATACGTAAAGAATTTGGAATGAATGAAAAAGGGTGTATCTCAGAGAAATGAAAAGATATTTTATGTATAGAGAATAAGGGAATATAATAATCAATAACAGAGGGAAACTGAATAGTTTTGATGACACAATGGATTCGAATAATGGCCTCTCTAAATTATTATCAACAAATGAATGTTTTAAATTTTATTTTTATGAGAAATATGATAAACTATTTCCTAGGGTAAATGACCTTAATGATAATTATAATAGTGGTATAAGTAATGGTTATAATATTAATGATGATGAGACCTTGAATAACTTATGATTGGTATGGAATGTTTAATATGAATTTTTTATGTTAAGCAAAACATTTTTGATTACATTTAGTTTTATTCATTTATAATATTTTATAAAAGATTAGTAAACAAATAAGATGAATATATATAGTTATTGGTTTGTTCATAAAGTGTAATGATTGATCTGTTTTCTCATTGCAATTAATGAATTATGCTATATTAATTTTGAAATATATATGTAATTTTCTCTACAAGTCATTCATTAAGAATTTTGATGAATACCTTTTATAAAACTAATGCCCTTGAAAACTGGTTTAATGTTAATGTTATATTTTATGGAAAATAAATGATTAATGGATAGAAACCCTTAATATATTACGGAAGATTGTGAAAATGGTGTTTCTTTTGGATAAAGAAATGGTTTATATAGAAATAGTAAATGAGAAGATATTGATAAACCTAGAACTGATTAATGATTTTTTTGAAAAGGTTTTATATATTGTTATTGATGGAGTTTAAATCATTTTTAATTTATTCAATATATTCAATAAGTTTTTTTTATTTGTGGAATGAGTAAGAATGTATTTTTTCGTTGAGTATTTATGGTAGTTGAAATTATTACCTTGCATCATGAAAATATATAACATAGGTGTTCACATATTTGGTGTTTGGTCATAGATATATAATGAATGATAATTTTGGAGTTAATGTTAATCTATTTTTGGGAAATTTAGTTACCCACATAATAACATTTTAATTTTTGATGTCTCATAATTTTATTCATTTAAGGAATGGTTTATGTTGAACATTGGATGTAGTTTTATAGAATATTACATTTATTCACTATATGAATATTTATGCATATTGGATAAACATTGATATCCATTTTGTTATGATGATAAATTTTGATATAAGGAATTTATTATCATTATATTATGGATCTTGTGATCAGTAAATGATTTATGCATAATAAATTAATCATAATTGTTTTGAATAACAGATAAAGTGGATGTTGATCGAAGATGAACAACATGTTAAAATTGTTCAGAATATATAAAGGAAATATAATCCCTATGTATATTGGTCTATAGAAATTCTTCTTCATATCATAATTTTAGACTATCGATTGGTGCTACCACTAGACCTCGTTCACCTTTACAATGTGTTCCATGTATCTCTCATGAGTATATACATACTTGATCCTTCACATGTAATGAAATTACATTCATGAAGTGGTATCACTATCTTTCATATATGAAAATAGAATTTAATATTATATTTTTTAGAAATAAATAATTATGAAACCATACCACCCACTTGGTCAACATTTTGTGGAAAACCTAATAGATTTATTAAACTATGTTGAAACCTAAGGATATAAAGAGGAATAATTATCCTCATTTTTTTGTACCAAAATGTGTTTATTTTTTGGGTGAAATTAATTTTTTAAGAGTATAATGTAACACCCAGAAATTTTATAAAATATTTTTTTTAAATAAATTTAATTTCATCGATAGATTTTGTTTCATGTAACACTGAGTTTTAACAATTCACAATATAATACATATATTATAATTTTATATGATTGTTATCTCATTGTTTTTAGAATACTAGGTAGGATTAAGAATCACTAAACTGTGAAATATATATGGTTTAAACCTATATATTAAATTAATTTTTTGGTAACCAATTAATTAATAATATAAATAAAAACAATCAAGAATAACATAATAATTTTCTTAAAATTTATTTTTACATGAAAAACATGATTCATCTCCATAAATTAAGTAAATGAATTTCAATAATTATTTTTATAAAGTTTATATATTATATATTCTATAAAATATTTAATATTCATTTTAATTTTTTTTTTCATTGTAAGAGATAATAATAAATCCAATTTTATTCATAAAAACAGTATTTTAAAAAAAAAATCATTTTAATCTTTTTTGTACTCTTATTTTGAAAATAATATTTGAAAATATTTTATTAATCATATATGATAAAATCAAATTGGTTATATAAATCATCATTTCAGAATTATATTATGATGGTGTTTTTATAATTTTTTGAGAAGATAAAATTTTCAATGAATAGTAATAAATACTTGTTTTTATTGAAAAATTTATTTTCAATTATAAAATTTATATGGTGTTTTTTATTAAATGGGATTAAAATTTAAAAAAATTCGATTATATATTTAATAACCCATTGTTGGTCATTTTAAACAAATTATTGTTGAATGTTTATATATGAACATTTAACTTTTGAATATGTTCCCATTTGAAAATAGCTTTTTCATCCAGTATGTCAGTGTAATTTGAAATATTTTTTCCCACTTATTAAATTTTGGTTTGTAAAATTGATTAACTATATTTATTTAAATTAATTTATATTATATAATACTTATTTTATTTTTTATCATAATTATAATTGAAAAAAATTAAAAATTAATAACTACAATTAAGGTTAAAACTGGTTAACGAGGTGGGATAAAATAAAACTCTAAGGGCCTTATTGAGATGTCAACTTGTATAAAATCCATGTTATGACCTATCTTAGAAATTATAATCTCTATTAATATTGAATTACAAATTCATAGTCCCTTTTTAATGTTAAAATATGGGCATTGTTTATTTATTTATTATAATATATGTGTATCCTCTCCACCGTATGTTAAATACATCCTATATCCTCTCTTATTTACACATTCAATACCATTTTTATCTACCAATACCAATCATAATACATTAATTAATTCCCTACACACATCACTAAGGCCTTATTTTTTATAATAATTCCTCAAAATAATTATTTAAGTGTAAACCTAAAGAGGCTCTCGGATAAAGAGGTAACATTCTTAAACATTTTATTTTGGTTAATTTCTTCTTATAGGAGCTTAAAATATTATTAAACTATGATGATATAAAATAACATTATATAAAATATAATTATATATTATTTTTTTAATTCTATAACATAAATATATCTTCTCTTCCATCAAATTTGAAACGAAACGATCAATCATGTGTATGGAGGACTACCGTCACATGAACTGATGTTATTATTTTACCATAACCACCTATTATAAATAGAAATGATTATTTATATAATGTTTATATATATTATTAATGATATTAATATTTCTATTTAATTATAATAACATATCAAACTTATTACTATGAAACCCTTTGGAAAGAGATATTTCCACTCGTGTATAAGGTGGACAACTGCTTCACGAACCGGTGTGATATGTTTTTCATTTTTTGTTTCATTTGATGGTAATAAGGATATATTAAAAATATATATATTCAAATGTTAACATATTAATACTTTTTAAATTATTATATCACATACACCTTTATAATATCCATTATATTAAAGATATGATAATGTCATTTTTGTATATGGTGGACTACCGCCTCACGATATAATGTGATTTTTCATTCACTAACATTTTTCATAGATGGTACATAGGAAAAATTTGAAAAATATATTTAATATATATTACATAAAATTTTCATTTCATTTTAATATTTTATTTGAACATTCTATAACATTATTCGATAAAATGTTAATTATATTCATGTGTACTTAGTCTCTCTCATATTTTTTAATGGAGTATTTAAATTTCTATCCCAAAATTTTAAAAATTAATTTAAATAAATATATACTGAAAATATATGATATTATTATCATGTGTAAAAATATATAGATTATGTAACCTTGACCAATGTAATAGGGAAAAAAATAAAAAATTAGAATATACACAAAAAAGTAATTACTACTCCAAACATGATTCTGTGAAGTTAATGTCAATAAAAGTGTAATAATATGAGATAAGTAAATAATATATGGAATGATATATATATAAATATACATATCTATGTCTGTGTGTCTTTGTGTCTTTGTGTGTCTGTGTCTGTGTGTACATATGTATTTACTATTCTTCAATATATTTATAATAATATTATATTTATTACAAAGGATGTTCGAATGCGTTTGAAGGCAGTCGAGACATAATGTAATTGATTTCCATCTCACTTATTAACTACAAGAAAAATTTCATATTCAGAGTGTGTTTATTTTATGATTTATATATAATTCCAATGAATTTTTTTTATGATTATTATCCAGAAAATATTGGAGATATACATTTCCATTTTAGCATATCTCTTTCATTGGATTTAGTGTTTAGTGTTACCGATTTATTATGGGAATTTTATATCAAATTTTCTTACATGAGACATATGTTATACTATTCACTTATCGTATTTAATGATGTTTCTAGAATACTCATTTGGAATCTTATATTTCTAATATCCTAATATTCATTTATTAAATGTTTTATATGGTGATATTTTTTTTGGGTCTTATTCTTCAAAATATACCAAAGTGGAAGGGGTTTGATGTAACAATCTCATTTATTATTATTATTTTAATGATTAATGTATTTATAATGATATATGCTGATATATATCTTACGAATCACATGTAAATTTTTATTATTTCCTTATATCTTGAGAATACATGTCTTCCCTCCATTTTTATATCTATATATGCTCAATAATCACAAAAAATGTATCTAAAGAAAATAGAAATTATTTTTATATTCGGTCAAATACCCATTTTCTTTATTAAACATGTTTTTAAAAAGGATTCTATTAATTCTTTTATATTCATTTTTTATTTTTAAAGTCAATTTTATGCTTCCTATGGTTTTTTAAAATGTTTTAAATGTATTCTTCATGTCATTTAATAAAAAAGGCTCGTTTGGATTTTATGAAAAATGTGGAAGGAATATTTTTTTTAAGGTATATGACATGAATTGAATTTCACACCATCATGACCAATCCATTTTTTAAATATTCATTTATAAGTTAAAATTATTATTTATAAATAATGATTTTCAAAAAATAAATTATGTTCTAAAAATTGTTTTTTAAATTGGAATGACTATTTACATCATGAAGTGTTTTAAATTATTTTTATAGAATCCATTATAAGTAATGATGGTTGTTTTCTTAGAAAATATTTTTTAAAATATTTAGTGAATTTTGAATTATAAAAAGTGACTTTCATTGTGAAACTTTTATTTACTTCAAGAAATGTTGCATGTGATTTTTAAAAATCATTTTCTATTTATTCTGACATCCTTTCAGGTTACATATGATTTAATTGGTATATAATACTATTATACCATCTTTTTCCATTCTCTAGATGTATTATATTTTTAATTGAGATATTTTTTTTGAAACATGTTAATTTTTAACAGTTAATAATATGATGAACTGATGAGATGGTCATAAAACCCATTTCCATTCTTTGGGTTATTCTATTATGAAATATTTATAAGAACCATTTCCATTATATGGGTAATGAAACAAGGAATACTTTATAATATAATGAAAAATTGATGTATAGATTATTTAATTAGTGGTACCTATATCTACCTTGAATGTATTTTGTACCGATTAAGGCTCTATGAGCTCAGAGGATACATAAGAGGATATCTGGAGACCAAAAATAGGGTTTATGTGAAGTTTTTTCAAGAATAAAGTAGATAAATATGATTTCAGTCCTATACTAACATGTTTTGAATGTATTCATGGGTGTCCTTGACATTTGTCTTTATATTATTCTGTTTTTTCCAAAAATCTATATCTTTTGACACTATTATGATATCATGGCTCATGTTCTTTGATTCAAATTTGATTCATGTATTTCTAACATCCCATATTTAATCACTAAATCTTGTTTATGATCTATGTTATACTGGGTGTATTTTTTAAATATTAATATAATTTTCTCAATCTTTTATTATTTTATTATTCTTATAGGATCATTGAATTATATTTTGAGTACCCTTATTAAGCATATGATCTCACTTTTTATTGTGTTTTTCAATGGTTATGAAGAAATGATTTATGTATGATATTTCCAAGAAGGGGGATATATATTAATAATATAGTGGGAGGACATGTAGTTCACTTATGAACTAGTTGTTATGGTATACATTTATCAAAATACATTGGAAACAAATGATTCTATAAAGGATCATTATGTTATGTAATAAATATTTTTATACTAATTTGTAATATTTATGTATGATTAATTTGGGTCTATAAAATCAAAAAAGTTAAATCACACACTATATTGCATCCCCAAAAGGTATCCTTACTCAACCATCATGAAAACAATATTCTTTAGCGCCCTTAATCTTTATCAAATATACATCTAATTAAAATTAATTTTAAAGGTATTCCTTGTGTGGTCCACATACCCCTTCCCATAAATTATGGATTCTCACACCTCTTACCCATTCTATTCAAAATATAATTTGAAAATCCAACCCTTTAGGCCTTAGGATTATTCAAAACCTAACAGATTATAGAGACCCATTCTAGCCACACATCAGGATATTCACTTTCCTTATTGCTTTGAATGACTGATTGATTTTTCTTAGTGATATCCTAATAAGGTTCTAAGGATGTGGACTAGCCTTGTATACACTTTTCCTTATATTATAGATCATACGAAACACGAAATCCAATAAATGTAGATGTACATGAGAGGTTTCCAAAGGGAACCACTCTCCAGACCACTCTCTATGCATAGATTAGTCTATTCATGGAGAAATTTTCAATAAAATAATAGAAATAAGATCATTCAATACACAATTAAATATAAATCAATGTAAAATAAACAAAAATAATGTCCCATAATATGACGATAAAAATGATTATTAGCATCCACCTAAATCTCAAATTAAAATGTGTTGAAACATAAAATATTTAATCATTATTCATCTTCACATAGTTTGGTTTAACTATTAGGAAGACCATGATATAACTGTAATGGTTACACTAATATTTAATAGATGAGTCCACACATGGTTTCAATATTTCTACTAACCATGTTCTAATACCATGTGGCTCATTGTGTCATCCATGTTTCACCTCAAAACACAATATTACTCATGGGATCATCCTGTAACTCGTAATCAATTGGGAATTCATAAAATCCTGGTAAAAACCCATAGCCAATCAAAGAAGATAAAAAATAACATACATTCCATTGAAACTTGATGTTTTAAATTCTAATGTGATGTTCATGCACTTATAATGTCCAACATCTCAAGCTTAGATGGTACTAGATCCAGCCTTCCACTAAACTCAAAATAATAGAGGGATTTGATACCATTTTCTATAGTACAATCCTAGATATACATATAATATCATTGATCCCACTTAATAAAAGGATGGAAGAATAATACTGATCATCAATGGATGGAATCAAGATCCAAGGAATCATGAATATTCGTTTTGGGGATTTTTTCGCATTAGAAAAATTGAAATGAGTCATCCAAAAATTGCATAATCTCTCTAACTAATTAAACATGGTCAACGTATATAAACACAAATTAGAGTAAACAAAGCTTAATGAAAATTAATATTTCATAAACATCATAAAATCAATATATATAAAAATTCATATAAAAAACATACACATAATAAACATGGTTAAAATCATAAAGCTCAAAATAGGGACCAAGACCTAAATGTAAAATATATAACATCCCAAAAAAAACTCTCAAAATATATCCTCGTTATTTAGAACCTATGATGACACATCTCCTTTATCTTTAGAACCCCAAATAGCATTAATCATTAAGATCCACTAAAATTTAGGATTCCCCTTCATTTACCCATTCCATTTAAAAAAATGTTTTCAAAATCCTAATGGAATTTGAAGGGCGTGCAGAAAATTTCCCATTAGGAAACCACCACGAATCTCAATATGGATTTTAACCATGTATAAAAATAAATAATTTTTTTACCCATTTTCAAAATCATAATAACAATCTAAAATATTTCCACTCAAAATAAAAAATTTAGAAATAATTTTTTATCAAAAAAATATTCTCGCACGTGGAAAATAGGTTCAAATAATGAAACAACCCCGCCTAAAAAACATGAACCTCTACCCCACAAATGGAATCAGCAAGAAAATGATCATAAACACCCTTTAAAATATAAATAATTGAGAATGGTAATAAGAATACAATATATAAATTAATCATAACATCAATATGAAGAATACATTATATAAAAAAAATAACATTTAATAAGTTCAAAAGAACCATGGGATTTAACCCTATAGTTTTATTGTGTCGTAGCATAAACCTATATTTATATTTGAATAATAAATAATAACATGTTTTTAAGATTTTTTAGTATTTCCTAGGCCTCAAAATTCTAAGATCTCACACAGTCCCTTGGTCTTATTTCAACATCCACTTGATCATTCTGCTAATGGCTCCCTCGATCCCTTAGACAACATAATCACAGTTTATGTCAGGAATACACACACACCCAAGGTCCCCCATATTCCACTAAAATAAGTCAATATATAACAAGTGTTTATAACAATTCTATTTGAAAAGGTAATAGAATAAACCATAAAATACATTATGATAAAACACTTTACTCATGGGAAAAACTTTTAATCCCACATAAATTCAATTAAAAACATAACGTCTTGTTATTACATTTTGAGAATAAAATAGAGTTCATTAATTAAAAAATCCTTTGAAACCCACTTAGGAAAAATTAATTGACATTAAAACCAATGAATCGTATAAAACATTGCTAAATCACCATTCATAAATCAATTAAACAAATATATGATCAGAAGAAATAAAAGGTGATAGGGATTTAAAAGTATTCCATGGAAATTTTATTAAAATAGACACATAGAAAAAAAATTAATCTAATCAAGTTATCATTTATGAAATCTAGTTCACTCATTTATGATGTGCCTTTACACACCTAAATCATAATAGAGAAAACCAAAATCCCTATAAAAACACTATATTCATCTATGGAGTATTCTAGTGTTCCAAACATCCCTGATAAATGAATAAAAAGGGTATAATAAGAGGATGGAATGGTGAAAATGAGAATAAATAATATTATCTCAATCCAAACTACTAATGAAAATATATGAATCCACCAAAATACAAGGGTAGAATTATTCAAGGAGTTTGGAAGAAAATGTGTGTGATGGGAAGAAAAAACATGTAGAAAAACATAAAAACTAATAAAGGAATTTTTCTAAAAAAACATTTATTTAATAACTAGGATAACCGAAATGATTTTTTCGTATGGTTTCTTTATTCACCCATATATTTAATAAAACCATTATGACATCATAAATAATGATTTTGTCCTATAAACACAACTTTCATAGCGTTAGCTACATATATAGAAAAATTGTCAACCAATCATATGCTAGGGTCAGTTTTATACAAGAATAATATTTTTGGCCCTCAGATCATGGAACTCTATGAACTAATAAATAGTAATATAAAACTCATATTAGTTAAACTAGTGACCTAGTGGGTGTTACAAATCAATCATCCATACCACTTTTTACTCTTAAAATGGCCTCATTAATCATCAATATAGAATAGGTGAGACTAATTCTCCCTCACCAAGGAATCCCTCTCCCTTATCACATGGATTTCACCACCCCACCACTAAATCACATGAACCAGTGGGATCAGTATATAATGTATGAACCTTTTTGCTACTCCATGATATGAATATGTTACTCCTTAATGGATGTGTCCTGATCCAAAACAAAATCATTATACATTATCACATGATATGGGTTGGGGTGGTATCTTTTTTACTATGAAACATTAAATTCATCTTGAACCATGGTTATCAATGGTGAAAACTACAACTGATTGGATACCTTTATAATATGTTCCAAAATACAAAATTTACAAACATATAATGATTCATAAATACCCAATATTCTAATTCGGTGGTTTTATTTTTGAATTGATACATGAATAAACACCTAATAACCAACCTCAATCTCTAATAGGAAATTATATTGATTAGAATATGATATATTATGACTCTAATATATCTATATCATTTTTTAATCAACAAAACATTTTTCATCTATAATATTAGATTTGTTCATTACAAGGAACATTCCCAAACCATATCCCAACACCATAGAGAATTGAATGGTCAACCATAAAATTCCCCAAATGTGGAAATCCTAATTGATACATTATTATTATTATTTTAATAAAAATTGAATAATTATAGATTCCTCTCCCAATAAAAAATAATTTCAATAACACATTCTTCGAGTATGTCATATAGGATTTGGACGGTCCTCAAAAAATACCCATCGCTATGTAGGTGATACACTATACATAAACGTAGATTGGTTCCCATGGATTCATAGTGTCCTGTATAAAACAAATACGTTAAACAAGCATCGAAAATAGAAAATATCATTTTGGAAAACCCATGAACCCTAAAAACCACTAACATATATTGGTTCCAAATATCTTCTACCTTCATCAAATATCTAATGTTAATAAAATTGGATGATTTAGTAAAACTAAAAATAATTACATATATGCGGTCTTCCCCACTAGGTGTATCCAGATTTCCAATCCTAACATAGTTAGAGAATTCATCCCACTTCAAAACATGAATGGTAAGAGGGAGAAATAACTCAAAGAATATCTGATGCAGAACTTTTTTCGTTTGGATAGAAAAACATATGGAAACAAATCATCAATTGATCACCTCATCCTATTACACCAATACCTATTATTATTAGTATAAATACTCATATGGTACAAGAAATGAGTATAATAATACTAACATGTGTTAACTCTATCTTCGGGGAAAGTGGAACCAGTATCCTATTATGGGCAATGAGAACACCTTCAAGAGACTAAGGCCAAACAACTAAGGTATCTCCATCATTTAAATGTATGCTAATCTTCAGGGACTCTGGTTCAGATTAATGTTTTAAATTGGAATGATATATAAGTTTTGTTTCCTATAAACAATTTAGAAAAACCTACTCTCCATCCTCCAACACCTAAAAACCCAGATCAGGAAATGGGCTTATCAAACTCCACAATATACTAATCATGAATAGGCTAGGATAGAAACATTATTATTAATTAATCATCGACAATTCTCTATTTTTTTGGGGTACATTATTTATTTAAATCAAAGGTCTTAGTAGAATCTACAAGAAACCTTTTTTTGAGGATCATTTCCTCTTATGTGAATATATAATTAATGATATTTGGATCTGATTAGATTGTAAAATTTACAAAAATAGTTAATGGATCCAGGAATTCAATGTGTGATTTACAGCTTCAAAAAATAACTCATGGGTTGGGTAATTTCATTCATGCCGGTATAGATTCCATGATCTAAATGATACCACATGGTCATCATGTATCATCATACAGCCCAACCCCACACCTAATTCAACAGAACATACTAAAAAATATCTGCATAGCTAAGGAATAATCAAAATTTTAATATAATAAATGGTCACATATCTCTTAAAAAACTAGAAACAATTCACAATCCAATCCAATTTTACCCCATCATAGTCAAAGTCATCAAGGGAAAATCTATCCAATATAAATAATTAATAAAATTTATATAATATCCCTTTATGCATAAAAATATCTTGATCTCATACATGTTCTTGAGCTTAGCCAAAGGGATGTATACTTGAATCTTCTTTATATCAATAGAAATCTATTTCTCATAAATTAGATGGACCAATACCATCATATATTAAATTTAGATCCTTCATTTCGATAACATTGAATATAGATGATCCTCTCCCATGATTCTTAAAACATCCTCTAAAAAAGTACATTTCACCCTACTCAATATCAAAATACATTCTGATTTCATTAACAAAGAAGAACACGTATGAGTCTAAAAATTAATGGATGATCTAGTTCATCATGGTTATAAAGACTAGATGATCATTATTAATACTAAAAATAATGTCCATATACCCAAAATGTTTATACCATCTTTGAGAGGTTGTTTCAAAAACAGAATCCTCCCAGACCATCAACTAGAGGTTCCCTAATTTCATATCGATATAAAAACAATCAATCTCTTATTTGGTGTTCAAACATATATTCACTTCAATGAAATATGTATTTATTCATTGCAGTAACATGATAATGTTAAAAATAATATAAAAAAACTAAAATAATCTCATCTATTTTATTTTTAAATAGTACATGAGTCACCCACAATGATAGATTAGAATGAATTAATTATTTTCTATATAGGTCTTGTAACTGAGATTTAAACTCATTCATGTTAGTTAAGTCCATTTGGTAAGAAGTTCAAGAAATTATTCTCATCGTTAAAGGAACATTGTTATTGAACATTCCCTTTTTCTAAAATAGAATCAAAGAAAAAGAATTTGGAAAAATATCTGGTTACCAATACATCACCCTTGGAATATAACCAATAGAAAAATCACCCAAAAAATCAATGAAAAACGTCACAAATAACCACAGGATCAATCCCTTCTCTAAAACTACAGGCCATGCATTTTGTGATCCTAAAATGAACTCAACTTAGAACATTTTAGTGATCCCATAATGTTATATATAATATTACATGTGGTGATAGTAATAATTCAAAATTTTAATCTAATATTAAACACATATCAATAATTATATTGGAAATTTATTGTTCCAGAATAAATAATCCCACATGACTTCTGTACTGGTGATTAAAATATGAAACTACAGTCACATAAAAAATTATCTTTATTCATACCTAGTAGGGTAATAAATTACATCATAAATGATATAAATTCATGGAAGAGGAAATAAATACCTTACCTTCAATGATGACTTTCCCAGATTCAGTGTCCTTTATTTCCATATTTATTGTATAAATTCATCATAACATAGGAACACCCTAAAACTTATTTTCTAGTAGAGGACCCGCTTTAACATGATTATAAGATCCTCCACACATAGAGGACTCATTTCCAACATGACAACCATAATAAGATATAGAAACAAATCCACTCTCATATGAGATTGTCTTATTGAAGCATTGAAGACGATATAGATGCACACCTGAGTGAAATGTCCTTGGAGTATCTAGGAAATCTTTTCTAGTGTTATCACACATACCAATCCAGTAACCAACCATTGGAATAAACTCTAAATAAATCACTAGAAATTATCTCATTTTCTACAATGAAATCTTACCACCACTTTATTGAGGTTCATCCTATTTCATTTTCAATTGAGATAAATAGATTTTGATACTAGCTACCAAAGGAAACGCATTGAGACTAGTCATCTAGTTCATGTTCACCACTACCATAGATTCATTGTTAACCACTTTACAATAGGTTATTATACTAGGAAGGATGAAAATTGACATAATTATAAACAATAATGCCATTTCAAAATTTAAATCTTTAAGGTAGTCATTCATGAGGATCTGTAGAGACACATGAACTGACATGATAATCTGAGAAACATTCTCAATTATCAAATTCACTTCATACCCCATAATAAAAAAATATTTTTCTTTTATAACCATATAGAATCTAAATGTAACTACTCATTAAAATCTATTTTAATAGATTACCACGTGAGGTCTTCATGGCACTTTTCTTGCACCAAAAATTCTTGCCACCTCCGACCAGTTCCTTCTAAAATATAAGTATTGAATCTATCCTTGGAGGTCATAATGGGATTACAATGTTGAAAAATTATCTAGATCCATTCCAGCCACTAATCAAGACATTGGGTTCCCTTCTTTGCATGGAATAAAGGTGTATATTTCTTTGGTAACTCTTAATAATTTCCCATTTTTCTTGTATGATGTTGAGCACCATCATAGTCGACATACTACATCATGTGGTTAATCAAAACCATGAAATTTTCATCAACTACATGGTTCACTTACAAAACATACTTCAAAACGCCATCTTATAACAAAGATTATTCCTATTAGGGAAGCATTATGTACAAATCACGTGATATAATCTCATTCAATATGAACATGAATATGAAAAATTTTTGATCAACAATAATTATAATATAATAACAAACGTAAAAATTTGAGCATTAAAAATTTGAAAAATATATTGGAAAATGGGAGAAAAAAATTAACAAAATCCTCTAAGCATGGTTTGGTTACACTATTAGGAAGACTATTCACATGTCAAACAAGTTCTACTGGAATACAATATATGTGGCTACATGGGATTCCCATGGTAATAGCTATCCATGAGATTGAACCATGTTTCACATTTTATCGTTTTTATTTCACCCCAAAAATAAAAATAACTCATAACCGCACCCTGTAACTCAAAATCAGTAATAAATACATAAAATTCAAATAAAATAGCATGAAATTAGATAAAAATATAAGCAGTATCCTCGGTCACCCATGGAAACACAATGATTGACATGGAGAAGAGTCATTCATGTTCTCCTCTACACTTTCCTACCATGATATGATTGTCTAAGTTCTAGACTACCCCTATTCCTAAAATAAAAGAGGGATATGACCCAATTTTATGTAGAACTATCCTAGTCTGGCCCGACCTGTCACTCAATCCAATAGTCCAAGAGGCATGATTCGTGTTCCTAATCACCATGGGTTGGCTAAATCCACCAAGTTATAAAAAATATTACTTTTGGTAATGTTTTTTTCATCAAATCATGGCATGATCCATTCAGTAATTAGAGGACCTCAGAAACCAAATAAATAATTTCAAAAGATATATAGATATAATATAATAAACACAAAAATGACCAGAGTTATAAATTATAAATATTATCACCCCAATATATATTACATGTCTCAAAAAACACAAACACATGATTATCATTATCAAAATCCAAATGATTAAAACATAGACCAAGAACAAGATGAGAAATACATATCAACCAAACTATAAATATATAAGAATAGATCAACCTTTTCTAAAGACTATTATAAACCATACCCTCCATTATAAATATTATCATACAATGGTGATTAAGAACATTAAATGTAATTTTGGGTTCCCTTTTCTTTATATAATTTCAAAAAACCCAATTATATTAATACCTAATCAAACATACAATGTGTGAGGATAAAATCCTCGTAAGATAACACAATGAATTTATATTAGGTCTTAGCAAAAAAATCCAATAAGGCCAGTTTAAACATATATTAAAATGTGTATTTGATTTTAAAAACATGATCATAGGGAAAAAACATTACAAATACATGTGGTTTTTTTTCAAATAAACCATTTTATCATGTATAGAATGAAAGGATGAAATTATGAAAACAATACACAATGAAAAACTAGTTCCACACACCCATGCATGGTATCAAATTATGTATAATCATAAGAACCGACGAAAATGAAAATGACTGAGAATGAGAATAAACATATAAAATCCTAATCAATCATCAAAATAACATCATTTATTATCCATATAAAATCCCAATATTTTATTAATAATATGTACTATGGGATCTAGAAATAATTTTCTAGGGTTACATAGTATGAAACATGTTATCCAAGAAGGATAAAAATTATTCCAATTTTTGATTCACTCTCAATACTCATTGGGATCAAATTTCTTAGATCAGGCCTTGTCCCTTTGTCAACATTTGAAATACTCACTCACACATCCTCACAATGTATAACATGCTCTATTATAAAACACAATGATTGACTAAATCATGCACACAAACACACACCAATGTTCCACAATGTGTCAGTCAATTCCTAATATGTAAATCCATAATAAGTGTTGATCACAAAATCTAATTCAAAATTCAACTAAATAAACTATACAACCCATTTTGAAGAAACCCCTTCAAGGTAAAAATATTTCTAAAACCCCATTATAAATTAATTTAAAACAATAAACTCTCTATCATCCATTTTAATAAACCAATCGATTGTATTAAATTCAAATCCCATTTAAAACCAACACTGAATGATGAGTTTCCAATAAAAACCACCCATTAGAAAAAAAATTCTATAAAACGTCAATCGTAAATAAATTTAATGGAAATTTTATATAAAAAAACAAAAAAAATATAATTAAAATGAAGTTATCCACGCAAAATAATATTAAATAGAAACACCTAGATAAATAAAATAGAGTTTTTTCCTTATATAAAACTTATTTTATTCAAGTAGGAAGGGTTCGGACACACCTAAACCCAGAAAGAAACATATAAAAATCACCAGATTCAACCCTCTATTGGCCTATCGAGTAGTCTATGGTTCTAAATAATGATTAAAAAAGGAAGAAAACTTGTTTAAAATGTGAATATTTTAATAAAATTAGAATAAGTAGGATGATCGCATTCCAAAACACCATGGAGTAATGTGTAATCCACCAAAATAGAAAGGGAGATGGATATATGGTTTAATGAAGATGCTACACATGATGGGTAGGATAAATGAGGGATAGAAGCATAAAAACTCATAATGGAGTTTTGGAAAAAATAAAATATCTTAATGAACTTTACTAACCACACAGTTTTCTCATATTGTTATAAAAGCCATAAAAATCATTTAGGAGTGACTACCTCCCGTAAACCATGGTTTTACAGTTTCTAGACACACTTGTACATTTATAAAAATATTTCTGAAGACATGAGAAACACATATGACCCAAAACATCCCCCCAAATGGTTAGTCGCAACTTTAGAAAAATTTTGTTCCAAAAATACAAAAGCTTCTATTTTACCCAAAAAGTTGATATTTGACCCACAAATTCTGCAAAATCTAAAAATGATAAAAACTCCAATAAGATATACCTGTTATATGGACTTTGTCATAGGTTATTTAGTCACTTTTTTTAAAATATTTTTGTACATTGAATATATTAATAGGTGTTATAAAATTGACTCATAATCTCATAATTTATTGATTATGTTTTTTATAAATCTACTATAACAAAATTCATAATGTTTTGTTGGATTTTAAAATAGGCTCCAAGTATGAAAGGTAACCTGAAATTTTCTTTTTGGGAGTTAAATTTAAAATGACAGTTTATTGTCAATATAATTACTAAAATGTTTAATGTTATATTTAAATAACCTTTGAAAAATAATTATTTAGTTTTTATTTTCAAATATTACAATTAATTTTGTTTCAATAAGTACCCATTCTAGAAATTTATAGGATTATTCAGGTAGTTCGTTAAATAGACCAAATAATGAACATTCTATAAATAATGGATTGCTATGATCATGTGGTAATTTAGTTTTATTATATTTTGTAAAAATTTATTCACATATTACATATATTTTATTATTTTATTGAATCATATTTGAAAATATATAGATACATAATAAAAGACATGAAAAAAAATCATCACTTTAATTAAGGTGCTAGTCTACAAGAATTCATGTATCAAATTCTCATTTTTTTCATAGAATATGAGGAAATTGATGATGATTTATAATTTCAAAACCTTAATAATATTTTAAATGTTATACTAGTATGTTAATTATATTTTTTTGACTATATTTATATTGCGGTTATGAAAAATAATAAATGCCATTCCTGAAAGTGATAGTCCACATATACACGTGACGATGTTTTTAGTCTTAAAAATACTATATGGATTGAAATTTAATTTTCATTTTCATTTATATAATTATAAATATATTATTTGAATCTTATTTATTAATAAATTCCATCAATATCACCATATATGGAAGGTGGTTACTAAAAATAGACGACATCATTTCATTAAGGCGGTAGTGGGAAGTACACAATTTTGACATTACTTTATTTTTATATTTGGATTGTAATAAAAAATAAGGGTTTTTAATTTGACATATTAACATATTAGTATTCTATTTATATTTATTTAATTACAATGAGGATTTTAGAAATTTTTTTTATTCAAATAATGAGAATACATGATTAAGAAGGTGGTAATTCTTACATAGAGAGATTGAGTTTCCTATTGGTAATTTACACAGAAATTGAGGCCTTTAGATAAATAATGGTAATATGATGTTTAATTAAGTGGTATATTACTATATATTAAAAAAAACTGGAATATTTTTATTGATAAATTATAAGGTAAACTTGTAACATGGAGTGGGGAAGGTTCCCTTTTTGTAATAGAAGATGGGGGTAATTTTGAAAGATCTATTATCATTTTTAAAAATGTTTAGTCACTAATCCGGGGTAAAAGGCTCAAGAGTGTAATAAAATATGATGGTTTGGTGACTTTTGGATTATCCACACCTCAAACATCCATTAAGAAACTTTTTTACCAGGCTTGGGGTGATTTCCTCTTAGTAAATCATTTTTCTTCATTTTTACTTTTATATGGTAGATAATAATTTTGCCTTAATAATTAATCTGGTTAACCATAATTATAATTGATATTTAATCAAAATTTGAACAAAATACTTTGAAATTTAGAAATAAATATTTTCAATAAAATTTGTAATAGTGTAAAATGTTAATTTTAAAATACATTTACTTTTCATGGAAAATAGATTCCAATAAAAATTAAGTTTCCAATATTAAAACCAATGTGTAAATCATAGATATCACTATTATAAATTTCCTATAATTAAATTAATTAATTTTTTAAAAAAATATGTAAATTAAAAAGTGATCCAAAATAAAATTTCTCAATAAAAATACATGACTAATACAGATTATTAAAAATACGTTTTATCATAATTAAAATATTTCTTTTATATAATAAGGAAAAATAGTGGATTTATAAATTTAAAATAATATATTTAAAGGGATTAATATTTTTTAATAAATACATATTTAAATTTTTAAAAAATCATTGTCATTATTACATATTCAAAATGTTAGAAATTTATTTATTTGGAAAAGGATCTATTTTTTTATTCATATACAAATCAATTATGACAAAACAATCTAGTAAATTTATACTTTATCAATTTTGATATGATAAATAAAAAAATTATTTTCATTTCAAAAAATTCAATTTCATAATTTTATTATATTTTCTATTAAATTATTATAAAATATTTAAGGAAAACTAATTTTATTGAATATTTCCCTTTTAATGCATTATCTATTCTTATCCAATTTTGTATGAATTTGCAATTCATTAAATTGTTTTTTTTATTTAAGTGTTTTTATTATTCTTAAATTTTCTTAATAATGTTTTCCTAACATGTAAAAGCTCATTTTAGTTTTTCATTTTAGTTGAAATAAAATATCAGAAAAACGTTTATGTAAACGAAAAAAAATTGTATAGTAAAACCATGGTTTGTAAAAAAATCCACCCATATGATTAAATAAAAAATCCACCATATATACGATGATTATATTTTCAACTATAAAACACCCATGCATTATAATATGGATATAAAGGTATATATTTGATTCAATTAAAGTGACAATTTTTGTTCTAACTAATAAATAATTCATTAATTTATGAAGATGTGATTAAATATTCCTTAAAATATACATCATATAAAAGAGTGTGTAGATATATAATAAAATAATGTATTTTTTATTTTTGAGTATATAATAAAATTACCTATATCACATCATTTTAATTCTAAACTTTAGTTTTTATTGTAAAATATTAACCTCGATCCCCATGATTGTACTATGGGTATATTCCCATAGAGCTTAGAAAATTCATTAGAGTAATATCACATATAAATGATGTTGAAAAAATAAATGTAGATTATTTATATTTTCATTTTACACATAATATCTTGATGAAATTTATCTTAATATGTGAATCATACACCCATTCTCCTTGGTAAATAACCACTACGATTCTTCTCAAAATTATTACATATAGGTAACTCCACTCTTTTCTTCTTTTCATTATTAGTAGTCACATACAAAAAATGTATAGTTATCATTTTCTTATCTTCTTCCCTTTTATAAATATATAATTTAGAAAACTTCTTATCAATATTGGTAGAAGTGTTTATTATCTCTTTCTAAATTGAAAATCATCAGACACTAATGATGTTTATTGAATTACCATTAAAACATAAAATAAATGATAATTCATTATTTATATGTTAATTATGCAATCTGTAATATACGAAGATTAAATTGTTAAATTAAAACAATAAAAACCCACTTAATCTTATTAATTTATCAATAAATTCAATAATTCTATTTCGATCATAGTTATTTTCCCCCATGGAAAATATTTTTCTTGAAAAATAACCTTAAATTTCTTTCACATTAAGTATATTGTATCCCATTGCATTTTAGTATTTTGAATCATTGAACACCAATGGACCACATCTACCCTTAAATGATATACAGTAATGAAAACATTTTCATTTATAGTACACCATGATTCCATAAAGATATTTTCTAGATACTATAATTTACCTAACATAATGGGATTAATGAACCCAATACATGATAGCGGTTCTTACTCTATGATTTCATCTAATGAGTTTGATCATTATTGAGGGTATGCTGGTTTCACTATAAATAAAAGTTATTTTCCCAAACCTCATCTAATTTCCAAAAAAATATTAATAATTGGGTTAACACTAACATTAACTATATAATCCTAATTATTATAATCATCAACTCATTATCCAGGATTATTTTATTGGATTATTTTTATTCATGAATTAGTCGTTATCTAATAATTGCAATAGCATTATTACTACATTTATAATCTATTAATGTATAAAACATGACTTATATATCATGTTTTCAAAAAAAATCGTCATATTCGATGTATAAATATATATCCAATTAAATAATTATCAATAAAAAATTTATTGAGGTAAAATCTATGTTATCTTCAAATGTTCTAAATATAGTTCCTAAGGTGTATTCTCAACCGTTATTTAATAACACACATAATTCTCAAAACCAAAACCATACATAGATAGTGGGTTATTTAGTATATATTAATCATTTTTCTTGGGATTTAATACCCAAGTCGACGATTATTATTTTTTAAGATAAAAAAACATATAAAATTACATTACAATGTCACATATTACATCATTTGATTAAAAAAAATATTCATTAATGTCATCAATTTATAAGATAAAAATTACATTTACAACTTATTAACTAGGGAAATTAAAAAAAAATAAGGTATGATACTAGATTCTAAATAATTTATAACAGACAATGGAAGAAAACATGTAATAATAATGGAAAATGAAATATACTAGGTATAGATATAAAAATGAATCCATATCAATGAATAGTTAAAAATAACATAATATATGGATTTCATGATGAAAAATAATCGTTTTGAACTAAATTAATAATATCATAAATAATTGAAATATAGGGATTGTATATTTATTTATATCATAAACAGACTATCCAGACCTTATGAAAATACATCATACATAAAGGGTTTAGACACTCCCATTACCCAATCATAGTTATCTTGTGAGACCTATTAACTAAGATGATAAATAATCACATTCCCAACTCTTAACATAAAATTCGAATATATTAAATCATATACAAAATTTTCATAGATACTTAATGTAATAATTTTCTAGGATGAATTGTTTATAAATTATTAATATAATTACCCAACTGATTTCATATTATTATATTTTCTCATACAGAAATAAGGACTATATATCAATTTCAATATATTTTTCCCTTCAGAGAATTTGATTTTATTTATATGTGAATAATCTTTAATCTTATAAGGGATATCAAGAATTTATAATTATCAAATAAGTACCCCGATATTGTGAATACTTGTTATCATGTACATAAAAATATTATGATTACCATTGTATTTATAAAATTGAAAACATGTATTTCAAAATACTGGATAAAAAATAAACTATAGTTGATTCCCCTATAAAAATTAGAATTATTACTTTAAAAATATATTAGATTCATTAGGGATATAAAATTCCCTTAATAAGATTCCTACGATTTGATAAAATTTGATCTCCAAAGGTGCACTATAATTAAAACAGATTTTAATAAACCATGTGACACGATAATGAATGAACTAGATACATCAGGGTCATTCATTCTTGTAAAATGTCCCTATCTTAAGTAATGTATCAATAATTACAAAAATAAATGTTATTCCTATTGATTTTGTATCATATTACCATATAGTATTTTGTACCCCTTATTAGAGTTTAGTCACTACAATTTCCTATGAAAAGTGTTTGATGTGAGTGAAATAATGTCTCAAATGTATAGGAAATCATAAATAAAGTATATAAAAATATTTCACAACCGTAATAAAATTATTACTAAAAATTTGAAATATACAATATAATTTAATTGTATATAAGAATATAATGGAGGGAGAAAAATGACTATTTTCTCTATTAAACTTCTTATCCTAGATCCCACCTTTATATATAAAAAAAGAATAAAACTTTTGTATAGGGATTTAGTATAGATACATTGAGATATATGTGGAGATATAACATAAAATTTGGTGTGGGGTATATGAAAATATTCATTGGGTATTTATAGTTGTGGCGTGTGGAAATTCATGGATTAACATATTACAGATTTAATTTTTGTTCATTATCTTCTGTGATCCACAACCCCTGTTGTACCCCATTTCCAACATTAACGATTATATATAACAGATGAATCTAAAATTATACAATGAGAAATACCATGTATTATTTATTCCATGATTACTTATTTATGATTTTATATTTACTGTATTTCACCATTATTACTGTATATTTTAGTTTTAAAAAATAAATTACAAATTAAAACCCATCTATAATATTGAATGCATAATTCAAAAATATAAAAAAATTATTATCAAATTAATATTATATTTATGTTCATTTAATTATTAAATAATGTGGACGTGTTTAATAAAAATATCTATCTTAATAAAAATCATTTATGTACAAAAAATGTACATATTAATACTATGCAACCCTATGATAAATAACCCATTATTAATGTATCATAATCTTAATAGGTGAAGTGTGAAATTTTGATACTATAATGGTATGGTTTGAACAATATTGAAATTTTTTGGATTTACACTAACTTCAACTTCTCATGAAAATTATTCTTCTAAAAACATAGTTATTGATGTTATTCTTGGTCCTGGTCAAGGGAGAACCCAATTGATTCTACCCCTTTATCAGGTGTTAAAAAATTCACTTAATTAAGTATTTTATTTCTGGCTAGGTTAATAGATTCCCTTTTCTAGGTAAATTAACTATCATCACTACCCTTAGTGTATTCCAATTCTAATGGTTAATTTATAATAATTATATCACTAATAGTTTTAACAAATAATGGTAATATGCAATCTATATTTACTCTTATGTCTAATGTATTCATTTATATAAATTTATAATTTAATAAATAATATTATTATTATAGTAAATATGGAAATATTATAGGTTTTATTTTATTTCTTCAGTATATTACTAGTTTTAGTCTTTATGTTTTCTAGATAATAAAATCAATAAGACATATACATTACACTCACATTATTTATTTATTTCCCTATTTTCTGTTTTTAGATATTGTGGTTTAATATATATATATATATATATATATATATATTATTTTTAATTCATCAGTTTTTATTAAAATGTCTATATTTCTTATGATACTTTCATATGTACTATAAACAATCAAGGATAAACAAGAAAAAACCTTATGATCTTGAATGGGTCTTATAATAATGTATCAAATCATAGGGAAAATGAAGAAACATGTTGGATAATGGAAATAAATGCGATTAATTTATATAAAATAGTAATAAATAGAAAATAATATCGTAAATCATAATGATTAGGCATGAAGTTTGATAAATAATAGAAAAAGTGAATAGAAAGTCACTTTGAAATAGATCAGCTTGTTAAAATTTTAATTGGGAATAAAATATATTAAAAAAATTAATCCATATAATAACGCTAAACCTATAGAAGGTAAAATAAATTAGGTTTATAATAAATTTATTATATAATATATAAAACATAGTAGTCATGAGAGGATTGATACATGAAGATAATAGAAATATATATGAGCTTCCCATAAATAACTCATATGTTTTGTATTAATTAAATTATTAATAGGATAATAGAAAGAAGTGTATATCTCCAAATAGAGAATTTATAACGAAAATATATGTTCATAAGGAATGTGTATATATAATTAAATTAATTATTTTGTAATATATATATTAATAAAACATAGTAAAAAATTAATGAAAGAGAGACCGAAATGTGTCCCGTTACCCCGAGTCACAATTACAAAATTGAAAGAAAGAGAATATTGGAAGGTTACACATACCTCGAGCCACCATTTTTATTAGATATCACCCAGATAACATTAATACCAAAATTTAATAATTTTATTACATATTCTATAACATAAATTATGGTTATTAATTTTCTAATCATTATATTATTATAATCTATTATTCATTTATTGGATTCATTTTGTTCTTGTTGAACATTGGGGGTTGTTTAAGCCAGAATTATAATGTTTTTTTTTGATTTAATAGTAATAGTAAATGTTTCTTTTTTAATGATTTCATAATCAATAGAAGTTTAAAGGGTTTTATTCTTGTATTTACAATACTATAAAAGTTTAATCGTTCAATATATTTTCTAAAAAAATTAAAAATCTTAAAACATTTCTAAAAAATAATGTTTTGGGTGGTTAAACCAACTATGATGTTTTATTTTTTATTCTATTAGTATCACGCCTATTTAATAATTCAAGAATCATATGAATGATTTTATATAATTATTTATAATATATTTATAAATTATTCATAATTTTTATACCCAACTACAATTGTGGAATTGATATTGAAATATCATTGTCAACATAAGATTGATACACCAACCGTCATGTATATGATGGTTTTATGAAATATTTTAAAAACGAAAATGTAATCTGTATTTGATTTAAAAACTATATTAAAGTATATGTATAACAAATATATTATTTTTTATTATAATAACATATACTTATAATGTATGAGAGTAAAATTAAAATGAAATAATTAAGAGGAGATGTTGTTACCTTCTCTTTGAGACACCTCATTTGGTATGAGACTTATTCCTTTAGAGGAATTTATTTTGGTTAAGAAATTGATTTAATAATATTGATAGAATGATTTTTGGGAAGGATTTGTATATATATTAGTAAAATATATTTTTTGATGTTAGAAAACATTTTTGAAGAAGGTGGTAATTATCAAGGATGTGGGGGTGTTTTAAAAATAATATTAAATATTTAGTCATTTTTATAAGAGTATTAATAGTATTGATTCTAGTTAATAAATCCATTAAATTATGAATTTTAGGGTTGTAACACCATGAAAATTTATTTTAAGAAAATTATATAATAGATAACTTTCTTAACATGAACTAATAACGTTTAAGAGATTTATTATATTCAAAAGAAATATTTTTAATGAAATATGACTATTGTAACCTAGCCTTTTCATTTGAAGGTATGAATATGATTAAAATAATTATAAAATATTTGAATACTGATCCTACTCAATATAAATTTATTTATTACTTCATACCAAAAAGAAATAATTTTTTAGAAAATACATTTTATGCACTAAAAATCCATGTTCGTTAAAATATGGTTTGTACTTGTTTTTGTAAAAAAATATTATAAATTATTATTAAAAAATATTTAAATTGTATTAAATGATATTTTTTGAATCCTAATATCAAAATGATCCTAAGGTTACATTTTCATATTTTTAAAAAATAATTAATATTTTTGTGAATATTTACTGATTTTACAAATCAATTCATTTCTATTTCATTAAATCAAATTTTATAAAATTATAATTTTTTTTTTAATTTTTTCTTAAAGAAAATTATGACTTATTTTTTATAATAACCTATCTAATTCCATCTTAGTCGATATTATTTATGTTTTTTATATAAATTATTTTTTTTCCTAAAATGATAGTTTTTAAAAATTATGTTTGGGTTATTTGTATAATTTTAAATTACAATTAACAAATTAAATAATAGAAAATAATTCATGTAAAATATTGTACATATTTTTAATATGAGGTAAAAATATTTTAAATAGTCTTTTTATCATTATGAATTTTAACCATGGTAAATATTTTTCACCTCTAAAAGGGTAATGTGATTAAAACAAAGTTAAAATTATTGGATAAGACATTAAAATAGCACTAAAAATTTAATTTATTCAAATATATTACTGGGTTTCGGCCATACACATCTAATATTAAATGAATTAAAAATATTGTGTCATTATTCTATGATAATGTCTAATATTTTATTTTAATTAAAGAAAAGTATAAAATTCCATACACATTTCTTTTAAAACCCTCAATATTTTATCATGGGGATAAAAAGATTTTAGTGTCAATTATAAATTATTGTTTCAAATATTAATAAATTATTTTTAGGTTAATACTTTGTTTTTTAATTATAAATATGTTACTCATTAATTATTTACGCAGCACCGACATTGTGCTTATATAATCACTAGGAAATATATATTAAGTAATTTAAAATACACAAAGACACACACACACAAATATATATCTGTGTGTGTATTTTTTATGATATTTGGTGTAATGAAAATATGATGTGTAATTATAATGCATAAGTTATTATAAAGTTATCTACATTCGATATAAATTGCTCTCTTCTGATATTTAATGTCAAATTGAATGAATTTTTACCAAAATCACATTAGTGAAATTTTTTTATAATATTTTATTAAATAATTAGAAAATAATTAAAACAGGAAATATGAAAATGGGTGTGGTATGTGATCAAAAATATCATCCCTTGTCCTTTGGTGTTTCATTATTTATTTTAGAAGTAAATTTATAACCCCTGATTGTAATGGAACAAATCCACATGGATCGACCCTTTACATGTTTCCAATTGCCATGTTTCAAAAATGGGGCTCATAGGATATTTGGAGTAGTGTAGTTTATATAATATGTAATCCTGGAGTTTTCACATCATGTAATACATTTACATGTTGTTGATGTTGGAATCACAATGTATAATATACCGGGGTATGAAAAATAAATAAATTTGAGAGGTGATGTGTTTTTCAGTGAATCTAACCCATGAGGATTACACGACGTGAAAGGAGATTACACATCATATAATTCCCCACTAGAGTGTTTTATTAACCATTTTCATCCACTCGATCTATTCATAATCCTGTTTCTATAGTTTCTCTACCTCTTGTTCTAGGCGACTCGGTGACCCATGCATTGACGTTTGGGGGATTCCTTTTTCATCGATCGACTCCTATCATTATTGCATTGCAATTTCTTTTAACTATGGTATAGTTAAACTTTTTTGATTTGGTCTCACGGATCTCTTTTGTCATGTTACTCTTTTCCACATGATAAATCTTGATCATAATGTTCTAATTTATTTTTGTATGTTTTTTTTTCAGTGTGACATCATCAGGTGGATACAATTATTACGGGAGAGGTGATCGGGATCTGTAGGGTTTTTTTGTTCCCATATGAAGAACATTAACAACCTTTTGAGGTAGTGGATTCATTGTCTCTCTATTTATTTACATGGAATCTTAAATTTAGAATGAATTATCCCATTAAACCACTTTGAAATTAAAATAATCATTATATAAACCCAATTTAAAAATTTGTATTAATTGCATGGAGATGTTTTATTGTACCATGAGAGTGGTCTGCCTCTTTATTTCATTGTTAGTAAATTGGTAAAGAATGTAAAGCTAGAATTTGTTGATTATTAATTTACTAAAAGATAGAATATGCATGTTTAATGAATCTGGTTTTTGTTGAAGTTGTTTAAATTTGATGATAATTAAATTGATTTTATTTTACATGTTTTATAGATTTTTTTAATGAAAATGAAGCATGATAATTCTTTTTTATTTAATAATTATAGGAATGATAAATTAATTTTTAATTAATTTTTTATATCATGATATATCTGGTTTCTTATGTTTCTCATAGTTGGAACACATGATTAATGAATCTATAAATTAATGGTTGAATAAGAACCAATTGTGTGATGAATGATTATGCCTTTGAAGTGCCATAGTTTCCTACATGATTGTAAAGGTTTAGCACATTGTGATTTGGAGTCAGGATTTATCGGTGTGTGTGAAGGATGAATGCCTTGTTTTAGGTAAAAGATCTTAGATGTTATGTTTTTTTCTTGCTTCTTATGATGTGTTGTTTATTATGTATAGATTCTCTTGGAGTTTTATTAATATATGTGGGGCAGGGTGGCCCAAATATGTTATGAGCCAAGGATGGATGAGCGTAGAGGGATTTTTTGAATGATGTGTGGGAACGCCTGGTTGGTATTGCAGCAAGTGATTCCTAGATTGGAAAGATGCATCAGGACATGAATGTGGGTCTCTGTGAGGTCAAAAAAAGATGATAGAGTGGGTTGATTATGGTCTTATTGATTGATATGAAATCTGGATGCATGTTTGGATGTGTTGTATGGTAGAAAGCCAGTTTGATTGTTTATCAGATTGTTTTCCCCACTGTATGAGGTATATAGAGGTTCTTTGTTTCTAATTTTTATTGGTATATTTAGACTTTTCAGAGAGTACATTGTAATATGGAAAGTAATGATGTTAACAAATGTATAATTTTTCAACCCTTGGGGTTGGAGATTATTAGGATGCAATGATGATGTTATAATTTTGGGAAGTTATGGGCTCAGTTTTATTGTGCTTGGAGGGAATGTAATTTTTTTAAATGTAAAGTGGAAAAATGTTAATTGTTTACTAATGAATTATTAATTGATTAAACTAATTTAAAACTGATTAAAATGAATAAACTAATTTAATGTAGTACATAAGATGCTTGTACGATTATAGAATATCTTGTCTAAGTAGAGGTAGCCAAGTGTCCGAGAGAAGTATCTGAAGTTGTGTATGAGATAATGTTATTCCCTTAGATTCATTGTAAATTTTATTGTATCATATAGTTTGTTTTTTTTCTATACGCCACTCCACCATTTCGGTTAGGGTGACTAACACCCAGGATATTCTGAGCCCTATGGGGTGTTTTCCCAAACATACAAGTGGGGGGATGGATGGATGACTACCCACATAGGCAACACTCTCTTCTATTGGTAGTTACTTCTACTCATATACACAGTGGTTATTTTCTATAATATATGTGTGTATGGGACATTAATAGATTTTGGTTATTTAAAACACACCTAATTTGGTTATTGTTTTCAAAAGGCTATTCTAGGAATAGTGTCTGTAGGTTGTGATGACTGGAGGATCTATACAGAGTATATGGGATGTGATGTCTTGTGTTATGATACCCAAAGCATGATACACATTATACGGGTTGTGGTGGATCCCAAAAACTACCTGGTTATCTTTGGTTATGTGGATGTGGTGGATTTTTTGTCTGTGGTTCATATTGTGGTTTTTTCCAGGTGTCTGCTGGCTACAATATTTTGAGAGAGATTCTTACTATGTGCAACATTGGTTAAGAGAGAAAAACTCATGGGGACGTGGTAGTGAGGTACCCTTGATATTTTTGATTATATTATATTCTATTATAGTAGATACTTTGTGAGAGTATCCATCAAGGCGATGAGATATTATTATACATTTTTACGTGACGAAATAGATTTACTTGATGTTCAAATTGATTTAAAATTCATTCTTTACCTTTTGTAGGAGAGTCACTATAACATCCCACCTTTTTGTCACATAAACTTTCATTACATTATACAAAATTGAGGATCTTTAAGGTTTAGTGTCTTGGAAACCAGGAACTTAATACATGAAACAAAAAAACATTCATCTTAAACACTTGAAAGGATTCTCCTTATGTTCATCCTAGGTTCATTACTACATATCATAACCTGGAGACATACATCAAAAGAAATGGTGAGCAGAAGTCCCAGTAAGGGAAACAAGGGGAAACATTTAACATGCGAACTTGAGATACAACAACAATGTCATGAAAAAGAACTTTAAGGCATGAGAAAGAAATCATGAGGTATATCATAATAAAAATAATGTTTTTCATAACATGAATATGTGGCTACAAAATTTAATATTGACAATCATTTCTGTTTAACCAAGTTCCATCCCCAAGGTGTCATTAAAAATTACCAAGGTTATTTACCAAGGCGTCGTAAAAAAATAGTCATCCCTATATATTAAGTCTTTACCCAATGCATTGGAGCGCTATCAGGGAGAACCCTTGAAATTTCTTTATTATCATGTGAGACACATATATCATCATAAATAATTTCATAAACAACCTATATAACATAAAAGGAATGGGTTTCATTTCATAATCATAACGTTTTAAAAACTGCTTTAAAGACATGATCTTTACGTCACTTTAAACCCACGGAAAGGGAGAGCGGGTCTCCTGTATGTAAATCCCAGACATCAAAATAGAACATTTTGGTATATATGTGAATACCCATTTATAAGGAAGAGCTTTGAGTATTCACTTAATAAAATAAAATAATTTGAGAAAAAGAGAGAGGCATTTGAGACGAAAATTCTGCAGCATAACAGCTATGTTTCAGGGTTTTAGAAAACATTGAAAAGAGAGGGGACATAGGTCACCCTCTCATAAATGTTCCAAATAATAGTATATGGACATAGTATAATGGATATAAGAACATGGTAAGGATATTTTAAAGACATAGCATATGAAATGAAAAACACGGAGGGAAGACAAAAATAAGATTTCTCTTATGAAAATTCGGCAGCCTAACAGCGTCACTTAAACTTCAACAAACTAAATAGAAGGGATTAAATAGGGTCACTAATCATATGAACATAGAATATAAGTATGATAGATATAGATATAATACCCCAACATAATAAAAAGGAACGTGAAATAATTTACATGAAAGTATAACTTTGAAAAATGAGAAAGCTGAAAGAATCCCTTAAAAATTCGGCAGCCTAACTACACCACTTAAACATCAATAAAAATTTATTTACAAGATCAAATAGGATATCTCATCATATGAAAATAAAATATCAGTATGATAGATATAGAGATCATGCCACAACATAATAAAAAGGAACATGAAGGACTTGACATGAAAATAGATTTTGAAAACGAGAAGGGTGAAAGAATCCCTTAAAAATTTGTCAGCCTAACGGCGCCACTTTAACATTATTAAAATGAAATGATGACAGAAAGAGGGGATATCTCATCATATGAACATGAAAAAGAAAGTATGATGAATATAAAAGAACATCCTCCAACATAAGAGCATAGAGCATAAAAGAAATTCCATAAAAGAGATTACTTGAAAAGAAAGAGAAAGGTAGGATCCCTTACCTTAAAACGTAACTCTTAAAACTCAAAGGATGGGACCTTGAGAGCTTTGGGGAACCTTATAAGGACTCCTTGGGAGGTAATGAGACCATATATTCATTGGGGGAGAGTTGGGAGTCGAATGTATGAGAGGATGGCTTGGTATTTATAGGGAAAGTGAGGGGACAAGGCATTAATGGCCATGGGACACCTCATTAGTGGTTTTGGAAAACCCATGGGATTTCCCATGGTATTTTCCCATGGTATTGGCCACTTGGGATACCTCATACCTTATCTTACTATTAATAAGTCGACCATATTTATTAAATACTTAATACATCATTTAATGATGTCATTAAACACCCGTAACTTAAAAACTATATTTTCACTATTCATCGAAAATTCTACTTTCTCAGAAAAATCCCAAAATATCACCTTAAAAAAATATTGATTCTCTTATTACAAAAATGAACTCCATTTTATAAAAATAATTTTCAAAATATTTGTAAATTATCTTTTTAAATAAATACATTATTCACTGAAAAATCATTTTTTTCAGAAATATCCCCAAAATTTACCTTAACATAATATTGATGCTCTGAGTTCAAAAATGAAATCCATTTTATAAAAATAATATTCTAAATATTTTTAATTTAATTTTTAATTAAAAAATACTATTCACTCGAAAAAACTAATACTTGATTAACAATTTATGAAACCGTTATTTAACCATTTTATTGAATCACATTACTTAATCAAGGTGCCTAGATTATATTAATTCTTTTTTTAAGTGAGATTACTAATCCATTTAGTCATATTACTAATCCTAAGCATAAAATCACTATTCATAATTTACTATTCATCAAAAATTAAGTTGATCTTATTAGAATCTAAATTTCGTACTGAACATAATTGTAGAAGACCATTTTTTGAAAATCATTACACATTTTTAATTATTTATGGTTTACATAAACATTTTTAAAATATCTTTTCTCTAAAATTCATCAAACATATGCATACTATATTTATCCAGACATTTGAAAATTCATAAACTTCATCATAAAAAAGAAATCAAAATTTTTATTTAAAACAAAGGATTACACAGGGCAGTTACTATCTCCTTACATAGTCCCTTATCACACCAGCATAGGACCTAAGTGTAAGGTGTGTTAAGGTGAGATAATTTGAGGGAGGCTCAACCAACATCGCATGAGTAGTAATTTCTATCAGTTTTAACTTGTCACGAAAGTGATTCCGTTCTAGCCTCACATGATGAAGTTTGGCTTGGGTTTGGTCCAGAGCAAAGCCCAGTGGTGCTACCTCCTTCCCAAGTTCCATTATATGGGATTCGATTAGCCTGAGACTACTGGATGAGGCCATCGAATCACCTTTCTATATTAATTAACCAAGGTCACTTGTATTTACAGACAAAAGTCGCAACATTCAGTTTTCAATGGTCATACAGACTAACGGTCATATAATAGTCAAAACCCAACAGTCTCATTTTTATTATACTCATGTTATCAAATGAAACAGTTTTGTTGGGAATGAAACATAAAATAACACACAAAATTAGGAAACAAGATTTATTCAAAATTTCGGGTCGTTACAATCTTCCCCCCTTAATAAATTGCGTCGTCGCAATTTTTAAAATTGGGTTTTGAAATTTCATTGAAAGTCCCACATTAGAAAAAGTGTCAATAACACTATTACTTTAAAAGAAAGAAAAGGAACTACAAAGGCCACCCGAGTTAACCCATACTAGGATTCCATGTAGGAATACATGGATATAGAAGAAAAAACAAAGGGTCTTGTTCTGAGGGAGAGTGATAGAAAACATGATTAGGAGAAAGTTAACCACAAGAAAATCACAAACTTATGATGTGTGTAAACTATCTTCGATTACCCAGTAAGAAACTTAAACCTATAACGTTTTCGTTTTTTGTTCCTTTTAATAATTTTGAGGAATTTATTTACTACATAGAATAAAAATATAAGGAAATATACCTACCTTCAAGTATAGTTTCATCATTTAATAAGTTTCTACCAAAACTAATATTTTCTCCAAATGATGAGCACTCAAAACTACTTGGTCTCATCAAAGGACAAGAATCATCTTATAGAGAATCACTTAATCCACCAAAGATTAACTATCTATGTCTTCTATCTTTAAACATTATCTAAAAACAGAAAGGGTAAGATAAAACAACTCTTCCAAAATAATGAACCCCAGAGGAAGGGAAACTACTTTAAATCTTCAAAGATCAACGGTACTACCCAATGTTCAACATAGACCATTCTATAAATAACTGTCCTTAAAATTCCTCAAAATAAACCAAACTAAGTTTGAAACCCAAATACAATAAGGATTTGTTAACATAGTCTTTCAAAATAAAAATCATTTTTCATCTCCAAACAACATCAATAACTCCTAACATCTTATAACAAAAGTAGCTAACCTAAAAATATTTCCCCCAAGATAGGTTAATCATTTCCATAAGTAACCTAAATTACTATAAGTCCGTCTTAAATTCTTCGATTCTTCAAAATATAAGTCAACCTTTACTCCTCAAATAAAACACTGTAGTAATCTATTTACCTCGATCAAATAGGGTTCCCAAAATAGTGAACATCTTCCAAAATAATAATAATCTTTTAATCCCCTAATCATCTCTGTCATATTAATACGGAAATCGTCATATTTCCTATCACATTGGTTATTCGGACATGTTCTTCCATTTCCCACCATTAACTAAGAAAAGAAAGTAAAATTAGGGGCTTAAATACTTACCCAATAATCATGAAAAGGAACTTAAAGCATAGATGTATAACCTGTAGAAGAAAAGTATACCCTAACATGTGATCCCCTAGGCTCCAATCTAGGTTATCCATGATCATATATTCTTATGTGAATCTTTATTTTATTTTATCTATGTTCCTTTAATAATGGTTCATACTAAGATTATGAATTTACCAAAGAATATCCCCCGGGAGTGTCGTAACCAAGAGTGCAGCAAGGCCCGTTGTCGTGTACCAGTTCCCGTTCGAGTCTAGCTCAAAGTGGTGTTTTCGGGTTTTACCCCTATGTACATCTGTGCCAGAGCAACCTCTACCTACTCGTATATAGACAAGGATGTATTCTCTTGGCAACCCCTTACTCAATACTCACCAAAATACCAGGAAGGTTTCCTATATTTAAACTTTTCTATGGGGTTCTTAATAAAGTTTTCATATCCTAATTTCTACAAATAACTAAATCATCCTTTGGTTCCAACTATAACATCCTGCCTTTTTTTCACATAAACTTTCTTTACATTATACAAAACTGAGGATCTTTAAGGTTTAGTGTCTTGAAAACCAGGAACATAATACATGAAACAAAAAGAAATTCTTCTTGAACACTCGAAAGGCTTCTACTTATGTTCATCCTAGGTTCATTACTGCATCTCATAACCTGGGGACATATATCAAAAGAAAAGGTGAGCAGAAGGCCCAGTAAGGGAAACATGGGGAAACATTTAACATGCAAACTTGAGATACATCAACAATGTCATGAAAAAGAACTTTATGGCATGAGAAAGAAATCATGAGGCATATCATAAAAAAAATAATGTTTTTCATAACATGAATACATTGCTACAACATTTAATATTGAAAATAATTTCTGTTTCACCAAGGTCCATCCCCAAGGTGTCATTAAAAATTACCAAGGTTATTCACCAAGGCATCGTAAAAAATAGTCATCTCTAGAGATTATTTCTTTACCCAATGCATTGGACCGCTATCAGGGCGCACCCTTGACATGTCTTTATTATCATGTGAGAAAAATATATCATCATCAATAATTTCATAAACAACCCATATAGCATAAAAGGAATGGGTTTCATTTCATGATCATAACGTTTGAAAACAGCTTTAAATACATGATCTTTACGTCATTTTAAACCCACAGAAAGGGAGAGAAGGTCTCATGTATGTAAATACAAAAATTCAAAATAGAAAATTTTGGTATATATGTGAATACAAATTTAGAAGGAAGAGATTTGAGTATTCACTTACTAAAATAATATAATTTGAGAAAAAGAGAGAGACATTTGAGACGGAAATTCTGCAGCATAACAGCTATGTTTCGGGGTTTTAGAAAACATTCAAAAGAGAGGGGACATTGGTCACCCTCTCATAAATGATCCAAAGAACAGTAGATGGACAGAGTATAATAGATATAAGAACATGGTAATGAGATTTGAAAGACATACCATATGAAATGAAAAACATGGAGGGAAGACAAAAATATGATTTATCTTATGAAAATTCTGCAGCCTAACAGCGTCACTTAAACTTCAACAAAATGATTTGAAGAGATCAAATAGGGTCTCTCATCATATGAACATTTAAGATAAGTATGATAGATATAGATATCATACCCAAACATAATAAAAAGGAACTTGAAAGACTTGACATGAAAGTAGAACTTTGAAAAATGAGAAAGGTGAAAGAATCCCTTAAATATTCGGCAGCCTAACGGCGCCACTTAAACATCAATAAAAATGAATTGACAATATCAAATAGGATCTCTCATCATATGAACATAAAATATCAGTATGATAGATATAGATATCATACCCCAACATAATAAAAAGGAACATGAAAAACTTGACATGAAAATAGATCTTGAAAACGAGAAGGGTGAAATAATCCCTTAAAAATTAGGCAGCATAACGACGCCACTTTGACATTATTAAAATGAAATTATGAGAGAAATAGGGGGTCTATCATCATATGAACATGAAAAAGAAATTAGGATGAATATAAAAAAACATCCTCCAACATAAGATCATGGACCATAAAAGAAATGACATAAAAGAGATTATTTGAAAAGAAAGAGGGAGGTAGGATCCCTTACCTTAAAACGTAACTCTTAAAACTCAAAGGATGGGACCTTGAAGGCTTGGGGTAACCTTGGAAGGACTCCTTGGGAGGTAATGAGACCAGAGCTTTGTTGGAAGAGAGTTGAGAGTCGAATGGATGAGAGGATGGCTTGGTATTTATAGGGAAAGTGAGGGGACAAGGCATTAATGGCCAAGGGACACCTCATTAGTGGTTTTGGCAAAACCATGGGCTTGCCCATGGTATTTGCCCATGGTATTGGCCACTTGGGACACCTCATACCTTATCTTACTATTCATAAGTCGAACATATTGATTACATACTTAATACATCATTTAATGATGTCAATAAACACATGTAACTTAAAAATTGTATTTTCACTATTCATCAAAAATTCAACTTTCTCAGAAAAATCCCAAAATTTCACCTTAACCAAATATTGATGCTCTTATTACAAAAATGAACTCCATTTTATAAAAAAAATTCAAAATATTTTTAATTTAATTTTTTAAATAAATACACTATTCACTGAAAATTCAATTTTTTCAGAAAAATCCCCAAAAATTTCCTTAACATAATATCAATGCTCTGAGTTCTAAAATGAAATCCATTTTATAAAAATAATTTTCTAAATATTTTTTATTTAATTTTTACTTAAAAAACACTATTCACCCGAAAAAACTAATACTTGATTAATAATTTATGAAACAGCTATTTAACCATTTTATTTTATCACATTACATAATCAAGGTTCCTAGATTATATTAATGCTTTATTTAAGTGAGATTACTAATCTATATGGTCATATTACTAATCCTAAGCATAAAATCACTATTCATTATTTACTATTCATCAAAAATTAAGTTGATCTTATTAGAATATAAATTTCGTACTGAACATAATTATAGAAGACCATTTTTTGAAAATCATTACACATTTTTAATTATTTAAGGTTTACATAAACATTTATAAAATATACTTTCTCTAAAATTCATCAAACATATGCATACTATATTTATCCGGACATTTGAAAATTCATAAACTTCACCATAAGAAGAAATCAAAATTTTTATTTAAAATAAAGGATTACACATGGCAGTTACGGTCTCCTTACAGAGCCCCTTATCACACCAGCATAGGACCTAAGTGTAAGGTGTGGTAAGGTGAGAGAATCTGAGGGTGGCTCGACCAACATCGCATGAGTAGTAATTTCTATCAGTTTGAACTTCTCGCGAAGGTGATTCCGTTCTAGCTTCACACAATGAAGTTCGGCTTGGGTTTGGTCCGGAGCAAAGCCCAGTGGTGCTACCACCTTCCCAAGTTCCATTAGATGGGATTCGATTAGCCTGAGACTACTGGATGAGGTCATCGAATCTCCTTTCTATATTAATTAACCAAGGTCGCTTGTATTTACAGACAAAAGTCGTAACATTCAGTTTTCAATGGTCATACTAACTAACGATGATATAATAGTCAAAACCCAACAGTCTCATTTTTATTATAGTCATGTTATCAAATGAAATAGTTTTTTTGGGTATGAAAAATAAAATAACACACAAAATTAGGAAACAGGATTTATTCAAAATTTCGGGTCGTTACAATCTTCCCCCTTAAGAAATTGCATCCTCGCAATTTTTAAAATTGGGTTTTGAAATTTCATTGAAAGTCCCTCATCGGAAAAAGAGTCTATAACACTATTACTTTAAAAGAAAGAAAAGGAAGTACAAAGGCCACCCGAGTTAACCCATACTAGGATTCCATGTAGGAAAACATGGATATGAAAGAAAAAACAAAGGGTCAAGTTCTGAGGGAGAGTGATAGAAAACATGATTAGGAGAAATTTAACTACATGAAAATCACAAACATATGATGTGTGTAAACGATCTTTGATTACCCAGTAGGAAACTTAAACCAACAACATTTTCGTTTTATGTTTCTTTTAATAATTTTGAGGAATTCATTTACTACATAGAATAAAAACATAAGGAAATATACCTACCTTCAAGTAGAGTTTCATCCTTTAAAAAGTCTCTACCAAAACTAATCTTTTCTCCAAACAATGAGAACTCAAAACTACTTGGTGTCATCAAAGCACAAGAATCATCTTATAGAGAATCACATAATCCACCAAAGATTAATTATCTATGTCTTCTATCTTTAAACATTATCCCAAAAACAGAAAGGGTAAGATAAAACAACTCTTCCAAAATAAAGGACCCCAGAGGAAGGGAAACTACTTTAAATCTTCAAAGTTCCACAGTACTACCCAAAGTTCAACATAGACCATTCCATAAATAACTGTCCTTAAAATTCCTCAAAATAAACCAAACTAAGATTGAAACCCAAATACAAGAAGGATTTGTTAACATAGTCTTCCAAAATAAACATAATTGTTCATCTCCAAACAACATCAACCACTCCTAACATCTTATAACAAAAGTAGCTAACCTAAACATATTTTCCCCAAGATAGGTTAATCATTTCCATAAGTAACCTAAATTACTATAAGTCCATCTTAAATTATCTGATTCTTCAAAATATAAGTCAACCGTTACTCCTCAAATAAAATACTGTAGTAATCTATTTACCTCGATCAAATAGGGATCCCAAAATAGTGAACGTCTTCTAAAATAATAATCATCTTTCAATCCCCTAATAATCTCTGTCATATTAATATGGCAATCGTCACATTTCCTATCACATTGGTTATTGGGACATGTTCTTCCATTTCCCACCATTATCTAAGAAAATAAAGTACAATTAGGGGCTTAAAAACTTACCCAATAATCATGAAAAGGAACTTAAAGCATAGATGTATAACTTGTAGAAGAAAAGTATACCCTAACAGGTGATCCCCTTGGTTCCAATCTAGGTTATCCATGATCATATTTACTTGTGTGAATCTTTATTTTATTTTATCTTTGTTCTTTTAATAATGGTTCATACTAAGCTTATGAATTTACCAAAGCATATCCCCCAGGAGTGTCGTAACCAAGAGTGCATCAAGGCCCGTTGTCGTGTACTAGTTCCTATTCGAATGTCGCTCAATGTGGTGTTTTCGGGTTTTACCCCTTTGTACATTTGTGCCAGATCAACCTCTACCTGCTCGTATCTAGACAAGGATGTATTCTCTTGGAAACCCCTTACTCAAAACTCATCAAAATACCACGAAGGTTTCCTATATTGAAACTTTTCTATAGGGTTATTCCTAAAGTTTTCATATCTTAATTTCCACAAATAACTAAACCATCCATTGATTCCAACTATAACATCCCGCCTTTTTTTCACATAAACAATATTTACATTATACAAAACTGAGGATCTTTAAGGTTTAGTGTCTTGGAAACCAGGAACTTAATACATGAAACAAAAAAAACATTCTTCTTAAACACTTGAAAGTATTATTCTTATGTTAATTCTAGGTTCATTACTGCATCTCATAACTTGGGGACATACATCAAAATAAAGGGTGAGCAGAAGTCCCAGTAAGGGAAACAAGGGGAAACATTTAACATGCGAACTTGAGATACATCAACACTGTCATGAAAAAGAACTTTAAGGCATGAGAAAGAAATCATGAGGCATATCATAATAAAAATAACATTTTTCATAACATGAATATGTGGCTACAACATTTAATATTTAAAATCATTTCTATTTCACGAATGTCCATCCCCAAGGTGTCATTAAAAATTACCAAGGTTATTCACCAAACCGTCGTAATAAATAGTCATCTCTAGAGATTAAGTCTTTACCCAATGCATTCAAGCGCTATCATGGTGCACCCTTGAAATGTCTTTATTATCATGTGAGCCAAATATATAATCATAAATCATTTCATAAACAACCCATATAGCATAAAAGGAATGGGTTTCATTTTATAATCATAACGTTTTAAAAACTGCTTTAAAGGCATGATCATTACATCACTTTAAACCCACGGAAAGGGAGAGTGGGTCTCATGTATGTAAATCCAAAACTTAAAAATAGAAAAAAAATTTATATATGTGAATACCCATTTATAAGGAAGAGCTTTGATTATTCACTTAATAAAATAATATAATTTGAGAAAAAGAGAGAGACATTTGAGACGGAAATTCTGCAGCATAACGGCTATGTTTCGGGGTTTTAGAAGTCATTGAAAAGAGAGGGGACATAGGTCACCCTCTCATAAATGAACCAAAGAACAGTAAATCGACAGAGTATAATGGATATAAGAACATGGTAATGAGATTTTAAAGACATACCATATGAAATGAAAAACATGGATGGAAGACAAAAATATGATTTCTCTTATGAAAATTCGGCAGCCTAACATCGTCACTTAAACTTCAACAAAATGAATTGAAGAGATCAAATAGGGTCTCTCATCATATGAACATAGAAGATATGTATGATAGATATAGATATCATAACCCAACATAATAAAAAAGAAGTTGAAAGACTTGACATGAAAGTAGAACTTTGAAAAATGAGAAAGGTGAAAGAATCCCTTAAAAATTCGGCAGCCTAACGACGCCACTTAAACTTCAATAAAAATGAATTGAAAAGATAAAATAGGATATATAACCATAAGAAAATAAAATATCAGTATGATAGATATAGATATCATACCCCAACATAATAAAAAGTAACATGAAGGACTTGATATGAAAATAGATCTTGAAAAGGAGAAGGGTGAAAGAATCACTTAAAAATTCGGCAGCCCAACAACATCACTTTAACATTCATAAAATTAAATGATGAGAGAAAGAGGGGGTATCTCATCATATGAACATGAAAATGACAGTAGGATGGATATAAAAGAACATCCTGCAACATAAGATCATGGAGCATAAAAGAAATGACATAAAAGAGATTACTTGAAAAGAAAGAGGGAGGTAGGATCCCTTACCTTAAAACGTAACTCTTAAAACTCAATGGTTGGGTCCTTGAAGGTTTGGGGGAACCTTGTAAGGACTCAATGGGAGGTAATGAGACCAGATCTTAGTTGGGGGGGAGTTGGGAGTTGAATGGATGAGAGGATGGCTTGGTATTTATAGGGAAAGTGAGGGGACAAGGCATTAATGGCCAAGGGACACCTCATTAGTGGTTTTGGCAATACCATGGGCTTGCCCATGGTATTTTCCCATGGTATTGGCCACTCGGGACACCTCATAACTTATCTTACTATTCATAAGTCTAAAATCGTGATTACATACTTAATACATCATTTAATTATGTCATTAAACACTCGTAACTTAAAAACTGTATTTTCACTATTCATCGAAAATTCAACTTTCTCAGAAAAATCCCAAAATTTCACCTTAACCAAATATTAATGCTCTGATTTCAAAAATGAACTCCATTTTAAAAAAATAATTTTCTAAATATTTTTAATTTAATTTTTTAAATAAAAACACTATTCACCGCAAATTCATTTTTTTCAGAAAAATCTTCAAAAATTACCTTAACATAATATCGATGCTCTGAGTTCAAAAATGAAATAAATTTTACAAAAATAATTTTCTAAATATTTTTAATTTAATTTTTAATTTAAAAACACTATTCACCTGAAAAAACTAATACTTGATTAATAATTTATGAAAATGCTATTTAACTATTTTATTGAATCGCATTACTTAATCAAGGTGCCTAGATTATATTAATGCTTTATTTAAGTGAGATTACTAATCCATTTGGTCATATTACTAATCTTAAGCATAAAATCACTATTCATAATTTAGTATTCATAAAAAATTATGTTGATCTTATTAGAATCTAAATTTCGTACAAAAAATAATTGTAGAAGACCATTTTTTGAATATCACTACACATTTTTAATTATTTAAGGTTTACAGAAACATTTATAAAATATCCTTTCTCTAAAATTAATCAAACATATGCATACTATATTTATCCGGACATTTTAAAATTCATAAACGTTATCATAAGAAGAAATCAAAATATTTATTTAAAACAAAGGATTAGAAAAGGCAGTTACGGTCTCCTTACATAGCCCCTTATCACACCAGCATAGGACCTAAGCGTAAGGTGTGCTAAGTGAGAGAATCTGAGGGAGGCTCGGCCAACATCGCATGAGTAGTAATTTCTATCAGTTTAAACATCTCACGAAGGAGATTCCGTTCTAGCTTCACACAATGAATTTTGGCTTGGGTTTGGTCCAGAGCAAAGCCCAGTGGTGCTACCTCCTTCCCAAGTTCCTTTAGATGGGATTCGATTGGCCCGAGACTACTGGATGAGGCCATCAAATCTCCTTTCTATATTAATTAACCAAGGTCACTTGTATTTAGAGACAAAAGTCACAACATTCAGTTTTTAATGGTCATACTGACTAACAGTCATATAATAGTCAAAACCCAACTGTCTCATTTTTATTATACTCATGATATCAAATGAAACAGTTTTGTTGAGTATGAAAAATAAAATAACACACAAAATTAGGAAACAAGATTTATTCAAAATTTCGGGTCGTTACAGGAACCATGGAGGATCCTGGTGAGTATACTATTATAGTCACAATATTTATATATATAGAATATTCTCAAGTCATCCAGAGTCAGTTAGAGATTAAGGCGGATACTTCTAGTTTGAGGTTTTAGAGGAGTTGTTTCGGCTTAAGGGTCATTGTCATCATTACATTTATATTGGTATATTCAACATTTCTTTCAGTTATAGTAGATCCTTTTAATGTGTTCTCTTAGTGGGTAATGAATCCCTTGTACATGTCTATTATATCCATTGTTCTAGTCGTCAACCAGATTCCTAGTGGCGGTAGGACTCTCATGTCACTATTTCTCTTCTCCCATTGTCAGCCCAGGAGGGTTACACCTTGTGGGGAGGGAGGTCATTATAGAGTTGTATTTGGGGTCTTGTTGGGAGATTTTATGGAGTTTGGAGTTAGGAACATGTGAGGTTTCATGAGCAGGTAGGGAAATACTGTATGCTATGTTTTTCAAGCTCTGTAAAATTTTGTGACCAACAGAGACTAGGGAATTTAGGGCCCCATGTGATTTTATGCACATTCAATTAAGGTTACATGGGATATAAAACAAGGTTATACTGGTTGTGTGGTAGAGATCTAGAAAATGATCATGAATTATTCTTCTTTAAGACAGTGTTTGAATGAGTGGACCAAGGGTAAGGTTAACATTAAATAAATCAAAAATTAATAATTAATTAATTTAAAGGACATATATATTCACATTTTTTGATAATTAGAATTTTTTTAATTTTTATGTCTCTTGGTCGACAACCTCATCAGGTTCTCAAAGAATATGTTCATCAATTAGTGCCAACAAATCACCATATATTAGAGGTTGACAATGACAACACATGGATGAGTTTCCACACGACTGTCTATAGTGGTATGAGGTCTCCATTCCAGATATTGACATTAAATAATGTTTATATGAGGTTGATATATCCTTATATTCGATCTGTGGTCGGAAAGAGAACTAGGTTTCGATGGTTGAGACGATGCTTCATTGGGTAGTGAGGACGTGGGGGTTATTGTTTTATAGAGATTTTGAGGAGTTGGTGGTCTCATGGGAGGAGTTTCTAAGATAGTACGTAGCCAATTTTTATTCTTTGATTATGAAGGAATCTAGTTGCAAGGAGCTAATTAACCATCCACATGGTATGTCTAGTGTGAGATTGTTCGAGATCTATTTTAGGAACATTCTATGATATGCTTTGGAGTTGTTGGAAGATGAGGAGGCATGGGTGATAAATTTCGAGGTGGCATTGCATTCATGGATATAGCACCTGGTCTGCCTGTTAATATTGATGATGTATCTTAAGGTTATGGAGAGTGAATATTTCCTTAAGAGGATGTTATCTAGATCCAAATCTTTACGAGATAGGATTCGTCATGACTCCTCACGAAGAAGATCTCTGAAATGTTGTTCCCAATTGTCCAAACATAATAGATTCTAGTTAGCCTAGTGTAGTTACCATCCCATAATGCATTTTTTCTTTGAGGGCATCATCTCTCGAGCATATTCCAAGGGATTATATTCATTTTTTGTGGATTTTGAGGACATAATCGATAAGAGTTCCCATCATTTCTTACTAGTCAATGGGTTCTAATTGTTCCAATGTATCTTCCTTTGATAAGGATGTACTAGCTGAGAGATAAGAAACGTTTTCTCCTTTTTGTGATTTTCATAGAGTATATGGGAAAGCATATGACAACCCTCTGACGATCCACACCTTTAGAGAGTATAGCATGATTGAGGGGGTTATTTCTATCTTGCACTTAGGGGTTATGGGAGTAGATCATGGTCACCTTCATGCATTCTCATTTCCCGCATCTAGTGATCTAGATGTCATTTGAGATACACTTTTCTTGTTTTCTACTAGGTTTTATGATGGCATTGATCTAGCAGTAGAAAAATCCTTGAAATCACCTTTCCTTGTCCATACATTAGGAAATCAGTTTTAATGGCTTCAATTTCCCTTGGAATTGACAACGATAGTTGGAGTTCAAGTTGAAATGTTTAATTTATATAGAATCTATGAGCTAGTATTGGGGTGATACCACTCTTTGGTAGATTTTCTATGATTACATATACAACCATATGACTTCATCCTCGTAATGTCTTGGATTTATTCTATGAGGGATATCGTAGATTACTTCTGGAGGTATGTTATGTTCTATGATGTTGTTGGAGAGCTAGTAGTGTTTGTTAGTGAGCGATATCCTTGTCTGGGTCAATGTCATGTTACATCATTTTCATCCATGATGGATGGGATGATGTATAGTTTGTATGAAGTTTATAGTTCATCATTTCCCAAGTATATAGAAGATTACACTGACGTCTTTCTAGAAGAGATTGTTGTGTTCCCCTTCGACGATAGAATGATTTGGGGATTAAACAAGAACCATGCACGTCTCCTATATCAATGTCTCTATATAGTATGGATACATAAAGGTTTTTATAGTTTCATATTGTTCTCTATGGACAAATGTGGTGTGGTTGTTTTCATCTAAGTTTTCCATCATGGGGTGGAAATGTTGTTTTTAAAAATTTTAACTACTATTTGTGGCTGGGTATCGATTATTGTTAGTTTAACTGAGTAATAGTGAAAAACTGCTAACCTATTCCACAGATAAATGATTTATTTGATTAGCTAAAGGGTGAAATCTGGTTCTTGAAAATCTATTTTTGGTTAGGATAACATCATATGTGTTTAAAGGATAAGGATATTCCAAATACTTCTTTTTGTTGTCATCATAAGCACTCTGAGTTATCTATGATGTCGTTAAATGTGAAAAATTCTCTAGCTTTGTTCATGGTTTTAATGAATTTTGGGTTCCATGGGTTCCCAGATATATTTCATTTTTTTCTCATTAATGAATTCCTTATGTACTCCGCATCTGAGGAGAGACATGTTGATAATATGATTTAACTTTTGGGAGTCGTTCATCATGTGCAATAGTTTCATATGTTTCTGATGAGTGATTTTGGGGATCGATGACTACATTTCAGGGGGAATCTTGTATCTTATTTGGGAGTAAATGTGGATCCATATAAGGTAAAATCATTTTTTCATGGGTATCCCCCAATATAGTGGCAGATGTGTGAATTTTCATTTGTCTTACAAACTATTACAAGAGGTGTGTAACTAATTTCCCTTGTTTTTTGAATAATATAATAGTGTTGACCAGAAAGGATCGAGAATTTGTGTAGACCAAATATTGTCAGATATTTTTTGAGAATCTGAAGGAGATTTTGGCTAGTGATCATGTTCATTGTCTAAAATAAAAAGGATTTTAGTTTCATTTTTATATGATGATTCACATCGGTTGTTGGGAAGTTTTATAATGAAGTAGAGATCAGTCATTTCTTATAGGTCTCAATAGTTACGCCCCCATGATTGTTATTGTGCCACCCAAAATATTGAGTTGGTAATTATAGTGTTATACTTGATGTTATGGATCCATTACCTATTAAGAGAGAGTTTGGTGGTCTTCAAAGATCACAAGAGCTTGAGGAATGTTATCTCCCATTGTGAATTCAACATGCATCAGTGTCAGTGGATGAAGTTATTATAGGAATATGACTTTGATAATTTTTAAACACATGGAAAGTGTAATGTTTTAGCCAGTGTATTGAAATATAATTTGGTAGTCATATAATGCATGAATCGGTTGAATAATAGAATGTGATGGAAGAACATTCATTGTTGCATCTAGATATAAAATAAAAAAGAGGTAGAGGTTTTATTTTTCAGATGATCCTACAGTCATCTATGGTGCATCAGGTCGAGGAATCCCAATTTATGGATCATTAGGTGGGGGTATTGTGAGACCACTTTTTTTAGTATGGACCCTAGTGGTTGGTCTAAAGATTAATAAAACCAGGTGTTGATCTAGGGATGTTTTTTTATTCCTTTGGAAATGAATGAGATGGGCCTCATAGAGTTCCATATTCCACCATTAGTGATAAATCATTTTGTTACAAAGATGTATCGAGATTTGAGGAGTTAGTTCTGGTTGTCTAGATTGATTTATAAATTTTCAGAGTTTTTATGTCAATGTTTTTTCTACGAGATGGTGATGGCTGAGATCCAGGTTCTATATGGTTAGCTCTGGTCATTAGATGTTCTTCAGTGGAAGTGGTATGAAATATCAATGGACTTTTTTACTTGTTCACTCGAAATAAATTATGATATAATCATAAACTGGTGGTAGTGGTTTTTTTTGAAAATTTTCCTCTTTATATTTATCAAGGAGTTGATCTGAGTAGAGTTTTCTTTTGATATTTTATCCCAAGTAGGTTGCGAGACTCCATGGGATCGCGAGGATGATCATTTATGATCGAGATAATCATTTTACCACCATGATGTGGAAGGTATCCCACATGATTTTGGTTCTCATTTATCCTTTAGTTTTATTTTCTTCTACAAAGAGATGGTTAGATAGAGCGGATCATTGATACATTTAAAGACATGTCTCACTCTTGTGTCTTTGAATTTTGAGGTTCAGGGATGAGCCACCTTTCCTTGTATGTGTTTTCATAAAAAATTATTTTTCTCTCTCACATAGATATAGAACCCATTATTTCTTTATAAGAATGATCATTCAATTATGCTAGAATAGGGTCATAATATCATCAATTCTCGAGCTATAACTGGTACAGAATACAATAGAAATAGTTTAGGTGATTCATAAGAGAATGAAAGTAGTGTAGGATAATCATAAATATTATTATGATCATAGGAGTAGACATTTTTATTTCAATGTTGAGGATCATGTGTTTCTGTAGGGGACGCCCCATAATGGGAAATAAAGGACTAGTCATGTGAATAATATTTAATCATTAGTAGTTTGGTCTTCCGAGGTGTTGTCTCAAGTTTATGTTGTGTCATATCAGATAACACTTCCCCCACAGATGATCGAGATATACAATGTCTTTAGTGTGTCATAGTTTTGCTTTTATCTTCATGACTACACTTACATCATTGATTGGGGTGAGATCAATTTCTATGATGATGAAAGATTTGTGGAGAGGCAAGTAGAGAACCATGATCTCCATGAGAAGGTGTTTGGTGGGCATTCAATCCCCTTGGTTCATGTATTATGGAGATATGATGTTGTGGAGGAGAGTGCCTTGGAACATGAGTCATAGATACACATTAAATACCCCAAGGTTTTTTGTGTTTATCTCTTATATTGTAAATAAATTGGTTTTCTGATTGTAGACCATAACTGCTATGTGATATGGCTTTCTGTTTTTGTTTTTTGTGGGGTTTTCTTTTTTAATCGGAGGTGAAAACAAAAGGGTTATACCAGTTGTTTTTTTATGTTCATATTTTTGGGGTTGGATAAGTCTACTCTCCTATTATTAGTGGTGATGAATCGATGGGTAGTTTATCTTATCACATTTTCAAACAACTTGTTCTTGGGTGATGTGGTTGTGAACAGGTTCTAATGAAAGCCATGATATTTATCTCATTGTGTGGTTGTTCAGATGGCCCTTTTTTGTTTCCCATCTTGGTCTGTTTTGGATTCTCATGGATGAGAATGTTTTTATAGGTATCAAATGTAAGGTGCTGGATTCACTTGGATCAACACTTTGTGTGTTTTTTAGGAATAAGGTTCATGTAGGAGGATCAAAAGAAGTCTACAGTAGTTCAATTTCTAAAAGATCGATGTAGGGATATTTCGAACCATGTAAAACTTTTACATGACGTGAAAGCAGGTTTCATGATGTGTAATAGATCGAGGATTGATAAATAAATTAAATACGAAGGAGACTTGTTTTTTTGGTTAAACTAAACTCTAATGATTACAGGTTGTTATAGAAGAATAGACTTCTTGTAATTCCTCACTATAGTGTGGTTTTATGTGTTTTTATCCGCTTAGGTTATTCATAACCCTATGGATATAGTGTCTCTCCCTCTCATTCTAGGCAACCCAATGACCCCCTCTTCGATGTTTTAGGAATTCCTTTTCCAATGATGGATCCATAGATCCCGTCCTTCGATTCATCATTGATTCATTGATTTTTCTACATATGATCTTAAAATTTCATTGATTCATTTACTCCTTTTCCTCTTTTCATAATGATGGTTATAGATCTCCATGTTTAAATGGAGATTTCTATTGTTGTTTTTTGGAATTATTATGGTGCCTCATCATCAGGTGGATACAGTTCTTTCTGGAGAGGTTAGCAGGATCCCCAACATTGGTGTGTTCCTATGAAAAGATGTCTGATACCATTTTGAGGTCGATATTCTTTTCTTCTCTATCTGTATACATGAAATCATTGAGTTAGCGTGTTTTAGTCACTCAAATCTCAATGAAATTAATATTATAATTACATGAACTAGAATATTGAATTGGAATCGAACGCATGGGGATTTGTTTGTTTGTACCATGATAACAAGATACCTATGGATTTTCTAGATAGTGTTAAATGAATTATGTTATTATGATGATTGATATATCATGTGAAATTTATAATGAACGTAAGGATATAATTAATTGATAATTAATTGGATAAAATATTAAAGATGTATATTTAATGAATCTTATTGTTTTAGTTGTTGTAATTTGATGATAATATAATTGAAGCCAGTTTCCACATTTAATTGAATGGTTTAATAAAAATGGATTATGATTCTTCTTGTTGATAAAATAATTAATGAAATTGTAAATTAATTGTTCAAATGATTTTGGATATATTGAGATATCTTGTTTAATAGGTTTCCCAATGTTCTAACCTGTGATTAATGAATCAGTTAATTGAAGATGGAATAATAAGTGGTTGTCTGATAAAATATATTTCATTCAATGGTCCTGATATTCACACTTTCTTTCAGTTCTCATGTCCCATATACTTTGGATCCATGATAACTCATTGTGTGTGAAGGTTGAATGCCTTGTTTTAGGTACAAGATCCCATTTCTATGTTTTTTTCTGCTGCTTGTAATGTCTGGTGACCTTGGGATGGCTAACCTGGGAGTGTTATTTTCGTATATTGGGTGGGGAGTTCTGAACAGGTTTTGATCCTAAGATGACTAAGCCTAGAGGGTTTTCATGATGTTAAGGGAATGGAGGCCCGATATGTTTTGAAGTAGTTGATGCATGAATTGGCCAAATGCATCAGTACATGCATGTTGCTATCGGAGAGGACACCAGATATGATGGTACTAGTTGAAGCTTGGATTATCTATAGATATGAAAGCTCAATTATTGTTTGAATCTATTGTTTGGATAATTTCCAGGGTTTTTTTATTTACATTCATTTCCCCATTGCATGAGGCTGATGGATGTGTTTGGTTGTTTACCTTCTTTCGTAGAGAAGGATATATTCCTAGTGTAACTAGTGATATGGAAAGAAACAAATTTAATTAATTAATATGGGTTTAACCCATAGTGTTGGGGATTTCCATAACACAACACTGAAGTTATAATTCTGAGAAGTCATGGATTCCGTTTCCTTATACTTGGAGGGCCTGAAACATTATTGAAATGTATTTTGGTAATTTTAGGTAGTTAATTAATGGTCAATTAATTAATTAATGGAAAGTGTATGTTATGAAAATGAATAAAAAAAATTAATGTGTCTCCTTAAATGGTTGTGCACTTATATGTTATTTGTTCTTAGAATTAGTGTCAATGAGTCAAAGAGATGTTAGTTGTAGTTGAGTGTGAGACTAGTTTGTTCCCCTAGTGTGGTTGGGACCAATATTATAACATGTAATATTTTGGATTTTCATACGCAACTCAACCCTATTTGTTGGGCCGATTGACACCCCATGGATTCTGATCTCTGAGGGGGAGTTGTTCTCCCTAATATCCAAGTTGGAAGATGGATGGATTACTACCCGATCTGGCCCCAATCACTTCTCTAGGTATTTACATGTGACGGTATACAAGGAAATTAATTTTTTTTATATATTTTTGTAGAGGGATATAATTTCTGGTTGTCATTTCACACACATATATTCTTTATATAGACTCCTAAGGACTACAATAGGTATAAAATGTATAGGGTGTGATGGATCGAGGGTCTTGATGCGGTGTATGGGTTGTAATGGATTGAGGTATAATAACTAATTTAAGATATGTGGTATATGGTTTGTGGTGGCTCCTGGAATCTACCTTGTTGCTTTTGGTAATGTGAATGTGGTGGATTATTTCATGAGGTGCATGTTGTGGTGCTTCCCTAGGGTGTCTGCAGGCTACAAATTTAGAGAGAGATGATTAGGACCTTTGGTGTTGGGGAAGAGTGGTAAACTTTTGGGGAAACAGTTGAAGGGTACCATTTATATTATTAATTTTATTATATTCTATTGTATTCAACACATGGTGAGAGTGGTCATGGTGAGTGTGGGAACATAGTATACATGTTTAGATGACGAGTTAGTTCCACTTGTTGTTCATAGTTATTTAGAATGATTTCTTTACCTTTTACACGAGACTCATTTGGTAGGATCCTATTGAGTATAATGTTATAATCACTCAGTATATATAAACAAACTTTTTTTAGGTCATTTAGAGTAGGTTGGAGATCAGGCCGGTAACTACATGCTTGGGGTTTAACAAAAGTTGTTTGGGATTCAGGGTTGTTTTCATCTTTAATTTTCTTTTTCTACATTATCTGTTCCATTCATTTGTATTAGTTATCGAATGAAAATACGCACTTTCATTTTTTATTCTCATCTATATTGTATTCAATGTGGGAATTGTTTGATGTCTTTATTATCTATCTCTTTCGCAAGTGTTCTCTTTAAGGGTTATGCCACTAATATGTGTGTTTACAATACCATCGATGCATGTTTCCAACATAAGGCATACTGAAGGTATGACACTAGTGTCACTAGCTCTCTTCTCCAATTTCTAGCTCAGGATGGGTACACCTTGGGAGGGGGGTCCTCACATTAATTATTGAACTATTTGTTACCATGATTAATGATAAAAATTGTTTATGAGGGGTTAATATATAGTGAAAAGTGTTAAAATAAACATAAAACATATTTAAATCTTATTATTCCGGTTTAATTATATATTTTATCATATTTAATTCTAATTTAATCCATATTTGGACCACATTTACATGGATGTGAATTATTATTATTTTATTGTTTGGAAAATATACAAGAGGGGATATTCCCTCTGTTCTTAACAGACACCCATATTCATTCTTCATCTACATGACATTATGAAATATAACTCAATGAAAATATGCCAATATATTTTTTCAACATCAATAACCATGATTTAGAGGTTCTTTTCTTCTTAATGGTTCATTCTCGGGGTCATTAATAAAAGATGTAAAGGAGGTATACTAAAGAAGGTGTAATCATCCGGCCAAACCTCTTTCAATTTATTTCCAATTAAACACCCTATATACATATATATTATTGATAATAAAATAATAATTTCAATACCCAAAAACAAACTAAAATATTATTATGATTATGGATCCAACGTTATCCACCCACTATTCATCAAATTGAAAATGTGATGTATTTTTTTCTCGTACATGTGGACTATCAACTCAACGTAATGATATGATTCATTCTATATATCCATACATCATGGTTAGTAATTATGACATATTTAATGTTTATGTTTGATATTTATGAAATTATTTTACTTTTGGAATTATAATATCTTATAAAACTTCTTTCCCTTCAATTTTTTGAAAAAAATAACGTCCCTTTTATGTACATGTGGATTATCACCTCCATGATGTGACGTGATTAATTTTCAATTTTAGCTATACATGGATAGTAATAAAGATATATTTAATTAATATATGTGATATATATCATATAATAATGATTATTAAATTTTGAGTTATCATTTACCATTATTTTGTTCCCACTATCATAAAGTGGAAACATTACTCATGAGTATATACAGACTACCGTGACCATGAAGTGATGTAATTAATTATTTATAACCCCTTCATATGAATAATAATAAAATTGTATATGATGGCTAAATATGAAACTAATTTATTTATATTGAGTCAGGAAATGATTTAAACATGAAAATGGTGCATGCACCTGAACCATCAAACTGAAACATGCATAAAAATGGCCATGTTTTCACTCAAACAGTAATTTTAAGTATGATATTTATAATTAAATGATTATATAAAATTATAAAAAATATTACATTGTGAGTTATTTATTAGTATGGTTTTATAATATATATAAATATATCTATAATATTATACATGAAATTTTAATGGGTATAATGAAAGACAATACTTTTATTAATGGGTTCTCCATTTACTATTATTTCAAATGAGACACATACCAAATTCATCACTTGTTTCCATTATTATTTGAGTATAACACCCATCAATTTATTTAATCATGATCTTCATGAAAATTATATCAATTTAAATATACATATAATGTTCTAAATTCGATGAGGTTTTTATTCAAAGATTTCAAATGTCATAAGGAATCTTCTTCTCAATATTATTACATTGAGACATGTTTGATGTTTTGAACCAATATACGTTTATAGGGTATATATACTATTCCTTTAAAGTGTTATATCACGAATCCTTCTAAATTTATTGTATTTAAATTTATGAATGAAATTAATTCATTAGGGGGGGTTCCTCGATAGATACCAAATTCATATGGGTTTGTCATCTCAAATTGTCTTCTTTGAGACATATGTTATGTTATACAACTATAATATTTTAAAATTTGTATCGATTACTCATCTTCAATGTTGACTTAATATTTTGATTAGTATTTTGGTTTTTAAATTTTCATTTCAGATTATTTCCACATGGGGGTTATGGATCAAAAGTCACCAGTTATGTAAGGTATTTATATTTCAATCCCATATTATTCATGATTACACATACTTGTATTAACATTGATGAAACTAACAAATAATTACTAGAGAATCCTAGTTATTTATTACTATACAACTATTTCATTGAAAAGTTTTTGTAATAGATCTATTTTCCACTCTTTTATAATCAATATTGTTTGGAATGTTTTTTTAATATAATCTAGGCATATTTATCCTCTTTTGGTTGGAAAAACATTTTATTCCACATCAAGGTGTTCTAAAATGTTTTTAACAACTATTATATTGATTATTAAAATAAACTTTTCCCCTAATTGAGTATAATATTACATGTTTAAAAATATTAGTTTTTTTAAGTTTCCATCCATGGAAAATAAGCCAATGTGGTGATAAAGTGCTTTTTAATGATTAATAAATAAAAAAAAATTTACACTACTATTATTGTTCAATTCATTGAATAGTACATTAGAAATATCAATATTTACTTTAAAATAAAATTTACTCCTTTATGTTTTTGGTATTTTTTTATTTTAGAAATCAGATTTCAATATGAAATGGATTTCATCCTCAAGAAATCTTCCATAGATATTTTAAAGGTATTTTTATTTCTAAAATTATCCTTTTATGTTACAAATAATTTTCTAGGGATATATTCCAATTATATGATATGTATTATCTATATGGATATTTTTTGGATATTATATTGATATTTTAATAAATCATATTTATTTTTCCATGGTTATGTGATAATTAATGTATAAGTTCTTTTTGAATCATTTTTCCTTTCCATGAGTTAAGATATGATGATAATGTAAATGTTTGATGATATTTTGGAACATAATTATATCATTTTCATTATCTAATGTATGGTCCAAAATTATATATCCATTTAATTTATTTCTAAATATTACATATATATATCATGAGATGATGATGATAATTTTGGGCAAGATTGTCAATATATTTTCCAAATATTGATATATAGTAATGATTGCTTCCAGATATGCTCAAATAAATATTAAAAGATACGATTTTAAATATATTTTTTCCATTTTTATGAGTGCATGTGACATATTTCTTTCTATTCTCACAATATTATGCATGTAAATTATTTTGATTAGTTGTGTTCACATTGAGTGTATTTCTTATTCTTATGATGCCGCATGCCTATGTTATGACTTGTGAATAGTGATTACTACATTGTCACCCTTATTGATCATCTTCTATATTTGATTTGATTTTAGAATTTATTATCTAATATTTTGTTGTTATGATGATTTTAGTGCTATTATGGTCTTCTCATACACGTATACATGTCTTATTCTTCCATATAACCATTGATTGATATCTCTTATGTTTACCTTAAATGAAAATCTTAGCTTTCCTTTATCATGATTCTTTTCCACCAATATATAAAAAAATTTTAAGTACTTTTTTTCTAATATGTGTTATAATTATGAAGAACTTAGTGAAAGACATTTCAAGTCTTTCATGTACCGGTTGTTTATGTATCCAAGTTTCTAATGATACTAAACCTTTAAAATTATTGAATGGATGGTAATGTCAAGAATTTAATATTCCTCTATTAAGATTCAATATTTATGTATCAAAAGTATTTTTCCATATAATGTTGATCCATTCCTTTAATTCGTAATTAATACATCATAAGTGATGATTTTGTTCATATATTTACAATTTTATTAAATATTTTATTTTAATACATTTTATTATTCACAATTTTTGTTAAGAATTTATAAAAATTAGTAAATTCCCCCCTTATGATAATTCAAAATGAATATTTCAAAAATAATTTCCATTTTATCCAAATAAATCTCCAAATTTGGTTATAACACTATTTTTAATTATAAAAATTAGTGTTTTTATTATCAAATTTGAAATATGATTTACTAAAAATGTATACATACACTTAAATAAAATATCCTGATTTGATAACTTATTTTATGATATTTTAATATTTATATTTAGATATATAATTCATGGTAAACATTAATTATAAGTTAATTTCAATTTCCCTAGTAATCATTTTACTATTACAACGTTCATGTTATTGTTTTGACTATCATGTTTTTATTTTAACTATTATATTTCCTCTCGGTTCTATACCCATTTACAATGTTCTTTTAGGAATTATAATACCTTATATATAATGGTTAATTCCATCATTATTTATTCTATTTTTTCATCAATATCTATATTCCCAAAATTTGAAATATATTCATAATTTTTTTATTTCTTAGTGCAATAATTATCATGAATACAATATTTCCAGGATTCCATGATCTATTAGATTAAAAACATCTATAAATGTTAACTACATGTGCTATTTTTACTTTAATCTTATATTAATATTAAGGTATATATTTATCTGTGAATTATAATGAAACATTATGAAATTAAATGACGTTAACTTTTTTATATAAAAAAGGTTTTTTAATATTATACCCATGTTTTTATAAACTAGTTTGGATCCCTTATTCCATCCTAAATCATAAAAACATATCAATAAATATTATTGATAAACATAGAGTGGTGTAAAAAAATTGTTTCAAAATATATATAAGAGGGAAGAAATTCCCCCCCCCAACCTGTAACAACACTCACTGATAATTGAAACCATTCAGAAATAGAAAATAATACTGATGACATATAAAAATGATAATAAATTAATTCAATCACTTAGTTGACACACTATACTCAAAAAGAAAAAAATAAGTATTCTTGTGCAATGTTTGTCCCATATGCATAATGAATAAAGACAAACAGTAAAAATATAATCACCCATCCTCAATAAACCATCCACCACCAGATCCCAAATATTGTACTCTTACTCATATATCCTTATTCAAGGAGTCCTTATGTACTAATATATTTCCCTTATAAGGGTAAAAAATAGGCTATACGGATATCCCAAGATATATGTTTATGGTGTTTATAGTGTTAGTTGTTTCGCACGGAATCCGAGGATGACCTCCTGGACGGGAGATTCAAACGTTCCGATCGGTTTCTAACGGGTTTGTTCGTAGAACCGGAAACATCCAATGATTCCACATCTGTTTGGACCTACTTTCCAAAGGCAGGCGCTTATTAGCTTGTGGACTAATGAGGATTAGGAATTTGCATTGGTCGAGAGGATGGGAGGTCGGACTCATCACACCTTTTTGAGGGGAATTATTGTCTACTCCGGGACTCTCTTTATAGATTTAAGTTATGTTCGTGAATCCTTATTACATTACCAAGTATAAAATGTGATTTCCTTTAGTTTTAACAATCAATGATTAAATATGCAAGAAATTTAGAGAATCTTTTATATGTATTCGAGGTTCTTCATCAATAGAGAATCATCTATATCTGTTTAGAGATTCTTGGTCAATGGTATCCTTCAAAACATTTATATAAAAGTCTCTTGGTCATTATGATGACCAGGCTGGTTTCAAAGCCACTCAGTGGGGCACTTGAAGTTTATCGTCATTCAGAAGGACAGAGATTATTTCAAAGTTGGGATCGAACCCATAAATGGGCTACCTACGTATCCTTTGTTTTGGAAAAGGAATCAGAACCCACATAGTTCAAGAAATGGAGTATGATGTTTATGATTGATGGCTCAAAGATGAATGTCATAATTACTTTTACACTCTAAGCTCACGTGAGTCATGCTCGGTGTGAGAAACAAGAGGTATTAGTAAAATTTATACAATTGTTCCATGAAAGATGCAATCATAAGAATTTGTTTGGGGCTTATGTATGGATGACTGCCCAGATAGATGAAGGTTTAGGATCTACTTTTAGGGAGAAAATCCATGAATAGGGTCCATAAAGTTATATGTGCTTCATGGAGATTTGAATACTCTAATCTTGGGGCTTACTCCTAAGGAGGATGCCCAAGTTAGGAGGGGACTTATGATTGGGTTTTACTCCTGAAAAGGAAACCCAAATCAAAGGTAAATTATGACTGGTTAAGAGAAATTTAAGGGGACTTGGGGCTTATTCCTGAAAAGGAGACCCAAGGTTATGACTGAGTCTTATTCCTGAAAAGGAGACCCAGGTTAAGGGACTTGGGGCTTACTCCTGAAAAGGAAGCCCAAGGTTATGACTGAGTCTTATTCCTGAAAAGGAGACCCAGGTTAGGGATTAAGGTTTGGGGCTTACTCCTAAGGAGGATGCCCATATTTGAGGTTGGGGCTTATTCTTAAGAAAGATGCCCATGATTAAAGGACTTGATTGGGGCTTACTCCTGAGGAGGATGCCCAAGATTGGGAACTTTAAGAATTTCGGGCTTACTCATGAGGAAGATGCCCAATATTAAAGGTTTTATAACTGGGGATTATTCCTGAAAAGGAGACCCAGGTTAAGATTCTCTCATCTTAAAGGATGAGGTTGAATGAATGAACTCTCCGTATTTTAGTGACATAAGGATATTTAAATCACTAGACTTTGAGAGAGATTCCACAGAATTCCTTTCAGATAAGAAAGTCAAATCAAGAAAACATGCCATAAATGGCTTTGAAGAGTGTCTTGAAGACTGAATCTTGAAAAGGAAAGGTGAAATGGCTTAAGAGGGGTAAAAATGGGCAAGATGGGAACCCAAAAATATAGGGGTGCGCAAGTCTTGCAAGGCGCGCAAGTCTTCCGTGGGCACGCAAGTGTTGGTCGCGCAGGTATACCTGCGCGACACATAGTTTACTTTCACGATTTTCAACCAACAATCAAATACTCGAGCGACTCTTTTTAAAACCCTTTAGAATGTTCCCGAGGTTCTTCCAGAAAAGGGACGCGCAAGTTATATTTAAGGAAATAAGTCGGCGCGCAAGTGTTTGATAAGTTTCAACACTTAGGCCTTCCTTCTTCTCTTTAGATCTTCCGTTCTAGGTATGAAATTACCTTAGAAGTGTTCCGGAAGCTTTGAGAAGAGACTTGGGCGTCGGGAGCTTCAATCTGAGTTTCTGGAAAAAGATCCTCCTCGAATGGGGGGCCCACAGGGTCTATTTATAGGCAAAAGTAGACCCCGGGCAGTTACCGGGCGGTTACCAATTAGGTCGCGCAAGTCACCTGCGTGACCAAGGTGGCCGCGCAAGTACACTTGCGCACCAGTTAGATAACTTGCGCGGTGAGGTTGCTTTTGATCCTTTCTTCCTTCCTTTGTTGATTTTTGATATTTTCTTCAAAGGCTGAATCACTTTGAGCTCAGATATTACCTTTTCCGATCTTTAGATTCTGTGACGAAAGGAGCGTCAACAAAAGTCCCCCCTCAGAGTTGGATCCGGAGAGAAATGAGGATTTGACTCTGAGGAAATTGAATCCCTGCAAAGGAAAAGGGAGGGCGCGCAAATCTTTCAGTGCGCAGAGGGCGGCGCGCAAGTCTGCGTCGCGCAGGCCTTAAGCGTTCTGGGTGTGGCGCGCATGTAGGCTTCCTGGCCTATAAATACACGGCCTCACCTCCGTACATGTATATGGATTTCCGGACTTCATCCCTTCTCGAGATCTCGCCGCGCAGGTAACCTAAGCCGCGCAAGTCTCTTTTCCACTGTTCCCTCGTTGTCGCGCTCCTGTAAAGGTATTCGTACTTGCACGGTTTAGACTTGCGCGTCAAAGACTAGCGCGACACACGAAATACTTGCGCGCCATTGTTTAGACTTGCGCGACTTAATTCCTTGGCCATTTTTTCTGAATTCTTTCACAAATTTTATGAAAAATAAACCCATTTAAGAGTTATATTTGTTCAAATTTTGTGCAGATTCAATGGCTCCTAAGGGAATTGGAACGGCTGATGAACTGGCTAGCAAGAGGATTGATGACATGATGAACATTATTGGCCATGATTACTATGATATCTGCGACAACACTTTCCCAGATTTGGATAAGTACTTGAAGAAATATCATCTTAATTTCCCACATAGCATCTACCTGTCTCTGTGTGTTCATGGTCATCTGCAAGAAGTCAATGTCCCAAATGCAGACAATTATACACCTGAGATGCAGCTGCACTTCTATTTCTCTATTTCGGTTATGCTGTGCATTAAGAGCAACAACAATGGTGTGAACTTTCAAATTCTTCCTCCATGTCATTTCCTTGCAGATATGAAAATGGCAAACCCATGGGCTGAAATGTTTTCCACTACCAGTTGGTGGAGAGAAGACAAACATGGTATTAGAGAAATATCTTAAAAGAGTACTCTCTCAAAATGGCTCTTTATTTCCAATGCTCCATTCTCAAATCCATGTATCCATCTTCCAAGTCTCTTGGACAGAAACAGAGTCACTGTTTGATCAGCAGAAAATTTTCTCAAACCGCATTCAAGAACATCCTTTTACAGTTGTTCCAAGAAGAGCTAGTATCACTGCATCTCTTATTGTATCCAGTTGAATGAGTGAATTCTAGGTGGTTGCTAATGAAGATCGGGATGCCGTAAATCAAATGAAGTGTTATGTTGAAAGCCTCTTGTAATTCTTGAAAGAAAAGAAGAGACTCCAGTCTGTGGATGTCCTTCTAACTGTTGTGTATCAATGAAAAACACTTTTGTCTTCAATCATTTGTACCTGCATTCTTCCATTACCTGCTTCAAATTTACTTAAGCCAATGGGCTTAGTAATCATAGTTTGATTTTTACTAGGATTATTATAAATAACCCTACAAACATTGAATCTTTTAACTGCTCAATATTACCTAAATCATACAAAAAATGTATATTTAGTGAGCTGGAACTTGACTTTTATTCAGAGTTCCTTTGTCTTTTGTGTGGGCAGTTTAAAGTCATGCACACCGGACATAAAGGGGCTAATTTTTAAGGTCGAAATAGCTTTGACTGAAAATGGATTAAAAATGGATTCAATTCCTTGACAATTTATCTGAAAACATATTACCATACTCAAGTATGAGGGGAAAAAATGTAAACTATGGCTTAAGAATATTTGAATCTGAGGAATGATATGAAAAAAGAGCTAAAAGGCATTAGAAGAAGTAGTTTCCAAGAATGAAGTTACTATTATTTAACAAAACCTGTTAGGGGGTTGAAATATGCAGGGCCACCTATGGGCATTGGCTGCATGGTCAAATAAATAGCATCTTTTGGCTGACAAGTCTGTTATGTGGACTGTTTATGCAAGGCCACCTATGGGCACGTGCTGCATAGTCAGGCAAAAGAACTCCCAGAAATTTACTTTCCTAGTGCTAAAAGCCAGTGAAAGTTTATGGAGATTCAAATTTTCTAAAGTATAGAGTTTGTTGTATGGAAAGAGGTACTTGAATATGGAGAAGATATTTCCAAACAAGAATATCGAAGAACTGGATGAATATCACTCCTACGAAGGTCTGACCCAAACGTAGGGAAGAAGAATAAACCATAGACTAGAATACTTTCAGATCATGAAAAAGGATATGGGACAAATATGTTAAGGATGGCTATTTTTTTGTGGATCCCTACATACTGTCGTTTAAGACAAATAAGGACAAAAGAGGCATTCCTCCCAAGAATGAAGTTACTATTATTTAACAAAACCCGTTAGGGGGTTGAAATATGCAGGGCCACCTATGGGCATTGGCTGCATGGTCAAATGAATAGCATCTTTTGGCTGACATGTCTGTTATGTGGACTGCTTATGCAAGGCCACCTATGGGCACGTGTTGCATAGTCAGGCAAAAGAATTCTCAGAAGTTTGACATTTTTGTGACTAGAAGTCATGAAAAGGGTTATGAAGATCTAAAAATATTTAAGGTTAGGATTATAACACATAAAGATGGGTATTGTCCAATGTATATAGAGATACATAGGTCAATGAAAACCATAATCATGTTGTGGCTGGGTCCTGAATTGAAACTTGGACTTCACTACGTATCTCATAAGAATGAGAATCAAGCCATACGTAGTTCTTGAAATGCAGTTTAACGTCGTGCAGGACGAAAGTATGAGTGATCTTAGTTTAGGGTCATAGAATTCGGACCATAATAATGAATACACAGTGTGTGTTTTCATGAGGACTTTTCAGCCAAGGGACTGAAAGTGAAATTTGGGGTTAGGCCCAAAAGACATGGGACTGGATTCGAGGGATACTCAAATGTTCCTACGTATCCCATAAGGATGGGAATCAAGTCCACGTAGTGTTAGAACTACCCTTTGTAAAAATTTGGTTCGTACGTGTGAAGGGTGAAAGGGGACTATAGTGCAATGATGGTTTAACCTGAGATAAAAAGTTTAGGCATTACCATGTATGCACGTAGTCTTTTGAAAATGAAACATGATTTAAAAAATCAATGTCAATAATGGTTCCTTCTCAAATGAGGAAATCAAAGAATATTGTAGTTTATTGTCATACCGGACAAAAGTGTTGTATAGTTTAACGTCATATAAAAAGGACGAAAGTGAATCAATGTAAAGATATTGATTCCAGGGGCGGTTTCACAAATCAACATCATATGAGGTTGTGGTGAACCGATGTGAAGAGATTGTTTTTGGGCTTGAACCCTGGGAGGTTGCCTACATACCCAGCCTGGAGGGTGAGGATCAAAGTCCGTGTAGTTCAATTAAAGAATGAATTAATGATCAAGTTGTTCTTGTACAAATTTAAATAAAAAATAATGTTGGGACTTACACATGGTTAGTGGCCCAAAGGGAATGTTATGGTTGATGTTCGCTCTAAGCTCATGTGAGTCATACTCGGTGTGAGAAACAAGAGGTAATAACAACCTTAACGATGTACAGATTAATGTCATGTAGGACATAAAAAAAAAGGGACTATGCAGTTTAAAGTCTTGCAGTTAGGACTATTGGTGTTGCACAGTTTAGTGTCATGTAGCAGGGACAAAATACAGTTTAATGTCATGTAGGACCTATCAAGGATTTTCTATACAGTTTAGCGTCAAGTAGTTAGGACGATGGGGATAAAATAGTTTAACGTCATATTGGACGAAAGGGGGACTGTGCAGTTTAATGTCATGTCGTGAGGAAAAAATAACACACCATTTATGTCATGTTGGACGAAAGTGTCAATAGTTTAAGGTCATATGCATGGACCGTGGATGGTGCAGTTTAATGTCATGCTGGACCTTTGATGATTATATAATTTAACGTCTTTTCGGACGTGAGGGACTTTTATACAGTTTAGCGTCATGTATTTTAGGACGTCACAATTTAACGTCTTGCTGGACATAAGGGATTTTCAAATAGTTTATGGTCATATACATGGACCAGGGATGATGCAGTTTAAGGTCATGCTGGACGGTTTAGGGAACTTTTTCACAGTTTAATGTCGTGTGGGACGAAGTTGCAGTTTAAAGTCATACTGGACCATTGCTGTATAGTTTAACGTCATATAGCAAGGACGAACTAGTGTTGTACAGTTTAAAGTCATGTAGCTAGGACTAAGGTGAACCAATATGAGGATATCAGTTCTGGGGACTTTTTACAGTTTAACGTCATGCTGGATGATGAAAGTGCCACACAGTTTAATGTCATGTTGCTAGGACACAATATAGTTTAATGTCATCTCAGACAATTTATAGTTTAATGTCATCTCGGACATTGAAGGTGACACAGTTTAACGTCATGTTGGACGAAGTTGCAGTTTAAGGTCATACTGGACCATTGCTGTATGAACCAATTGTAAGAGTCTTGGATCTGGGAACAATATTTTGTGTTTATAAAAAATACTTCTTCAGAAATCTGGCATTAGTTGGAGTCGTGATGTGTTCTCCATCCATTGAGATCAGAGAATACGCTCCATTGGAGTAGACCTTATGTATTGAATAAGGTCCTTCCCATTTTGGTTCAAGCTTGGGAGGCTTCTTTCCTGGTATCATTGGTGCTCTGAGAACCAATACCAATTCTCCCTGAATGAATGAATGAAGACGAACTTTTTTGTTAAAAGCTCGTGCTATCCGATTCTGATAGATTTCCAAGTGGTGCAAAGTGCACAATCTTTTCTCATCTAACTGTTCCAATTCATTCAACCGCTTTTGGGATTGCTCATCTGTTGATAACTGATCACAAATGGCTATTCTGAGTGAGGGCAATTGAACTTCAATTGGCAAGACTGCTTCTGTTCCATATACCAATGAATATGGAGTAGACCGCGTTGCATTGCGAGTGGTAGTCCGATAAGCCCATAAAGCATGAAAGAGTTTATCAGGCCATGACCTCTTATCTTTATCCACCATCTTTTGCAGTATATTTGAAAGAGTCTTGTTGAAGGCCTCTATCTGGCCATTAGCCGCTGCATGATATCGAGATGAATGGTTGGACTTAATGTTGTATTCTTGATACAATTTCTTTACCTCAGAAGAACATAAATTGGTGCCATTGTCCGTCAATATGGTATAAGGGACACCAAATCTAGTAATGGTGTTATACTTGATGAAGCTAACAATGCATTTATAACTGACTTCTTTGAGAGGTACTGCCTCTGCCCATTTGGAAAAGAAATCAGTAGCAGTAAGAATGTACTTAAACTGCTTGGCCGTAGCTGAAGGGTAAGGTCCCACCACATCCATTCCCCATATGGAAAATGGCCATGAGTATTTAGCTGTATGAAGCAACTCTGGAGGTTGATGAATGAAGTTGGCATATACTTGGCATGAATGACAATTCTTTGTGAAATTAACACAATCTTGTATCATTGAAGGCCAGAAGTATCCAAGCCTTCGAATTTTATCAGACAGTCTATGTCCAGACTGGTGGGCACCACAGACTCCCGCATGCACTTCTTTTATGACATCCATTGTCTCTTCACCATCAATACATCTGAAGAGAACTCCATCAAAACCACGTTTGTAGAGAATTTTCTCGAGGTGGTTTTGACCATCATAAAGAGTAAAATTGACAACATGTCGCTGAATTTGTTCTTTCTCGGCTCTATCAGGTGGAAGTGTTCCATTTTGAAGGTATTCCTTGATAGGTGACATCCATCCTGTAGTATGACCATACGGTTCAGGAATGGGACTAATTTCATTAATTTCCTCTATTCTGACTTGAACATAAGGTGAAATTGCACGACGGTGGGCAATACAGATGGTTGTCTCGTCCCGATTTGGATCTGCTAAAGCTGTGGCTATATTAGCCAGTGCATCATCTTGAGTATTTTGTGATCTTGGGACATAAGAAAATGTCGGTTCTGAAGGGAATTCCGACATTAACTCTCTAACGTAATCATACAAAGGGATTAATTCTTATTTTCTGATGGCATAATCCCCATTGACTTGTTTGATTACCAGGACTGAATCACATTTCACCTTTAAGTGATTCACTTGTGCTTGAAGCGCTAACTCCAAGCTTGTAATGAGAGCTTGGTATTCAGCTTCATTATTGGTACCACCTTCCCACAACAAAAAGGAATAAGGTAACACTGCCTTATCTGGAGAAATGAGCACAATTCCTAAACCAACTTTATTGAATTTAGGATTTTCCATTTTCTTCCCTGTTGGACTTCTAGAAGCACCATCAAAATACATTTCCCATGTTTGAGGACTCTCTTGAATAGAGAAAACTTCCTCATCAGGGAGTTTGATATATGAATACTTGTCTTCCACTGAAGGATGTTCAGCCATGAAATCAGCCAGAGCTTGGCCCTTAATTGCCTTTTGAGACACATACTGGATGTCGAACTGCTGTAGAATAACCGCCCACCTTGCCAGACGTCCTGTAAGCATTGGACGACTAAGGATGAATTTGAGTGGATTATTACGAGATACCAATTGGACCTCATGATGTTGCAGGTAGTGTCTCAGTTTCGGAACTGCAAAGATTAATGCTAGGCAGCACTTTTCAATACTTGAATACCGGGTTTCTGCTTCAAGAATAGTTCTACTGAGATAGTAGAGAATATTTTCATTCCCAGCATCATTCTTTTGAGCGAGAAAGGCACCCAATGATCGCTCTAAAGATGTCACGTAGAGGATAAGAGGTCTACCCTCAACAGGTGGCATAAGTACTGGTGGACTCAAGAGGTATTTCTTGAGAACATCAAATTCTTCTTGACATTCTTCAGTCCATTGGTAAGTGACTCCTTTCTTCAATAATTTGGTAAAGGGTAAACTTTTGCCTGCCAAATTGGCAATGAAACGCTGAATATAGGCTAAGTGTCCTTGAAGTCCTCTTAATTCTTTCAAATTCTGAGGAGGTGACATACCAAGGATTGATTTGGTCTTCTCAGGATCGACTTCAATACCACGATGGAGTACAACAAAGCCAAGGAATTTTCCTGAGGTTACCCCAAAAGCACATTTTAAGGGGTTCATCTTCAAATTATGTTGTCGAAGCTTGTGGAATACAACTTCCAAATCAGTCAAGTGATCAAAACATTGTTTGGATTTAACCACCAAATCATCTACATAGCATTCAAAAAACATCCCTAGAAAAGGTTTGAAGATACGATGCATGGCACGTTGATATGTTGCACCTGCATTTTTTAAACCAAATGGCATCACCCGGTAACAAAACACACCTTGAGGAGCTCTGAAGGCTGTATATTCCTCATCTTCTGGGGCCATTCGGATCTGATTATATCCAGAATATCCATCCATGAAATAAAGTACTTCATAGCCAGTCGTCGCATCAATTAAGAGTTCTGTAATCGGAACTGGGAAATCATCTTTAGGACAATACCGATTAAGATCTCTGAAATCGATGCAAACCCTAATTTGTCCGTTCTTCTTCTTTACAGGGACAATATTAGCCAACCACTTGGGATATTGAACTTCTCTGACGAAGTTAGCTTTGATAAGCTTATCCACTTCAGCCTCGATTTTGGCAGCATAGGTTGGGTGTGTTCTTCTCGCGGCTTTCTTGAATCCTCGATGTTCTTTTGGCAAACCCAAATGATGGGTGGCAACATCATGATCAAGGCCAGGCATCTCTGTATAATTCAAAGCAAAAATATCTTTATTTTTCTTTAGAAAAGAAATATACATCTCTTGCTCTTCAAGGGTCATGGCCGCACTAATTAAAGTGGGGCGTGGATCTTTCTCTGTACCCAGATTTACTTCTCTGAGTTCATCCACAGTGGTAGAGATACCCTCTTCAAATACTGGAGGAGCATCTCTAAGATCTTCCTCTTCCTATTCATCATGTGTTATTTATTCCGTTTCTACTTGCAAAGTAGATGAAAAAACGAAATTCTCATGATCATAAGAGATGTCAAAATTTTCACATTTTGAAGAAGAAGCTTCCATTTCCGACCCTATTGATGATAAAGGGTCTTCTTTGGGAAATAAAGAGGAGATGATGGATTGAGAATCAACATAAATATTCACCTCTTGTGTTGTTATAACTTCTTCTAGCCTGATTAGCGAGGTATAGACTTGTTGGATTTCAGCAGACGAAATGAAAATGTCACCACTTATGCTTTCATCACTACTTGGTAAGTTACCAATTTCTCCCATGGTGTCTGGATCGATTGCCGTAATTGACATTATGGATCGTTCCATAAGAGTATTTTGATTTGGGCCTATTTTGTCAATTTGACTGATAGGTAACACATAATCTGTTCTCACATGTGAAAATGGATTTATTGGAATTTTTTCCAAACCATATGGAGCATTAACTTTGGTAATTTCCTTCATTGTAGATTTTTCTCTTCCTTTCATGTGATAAAATTCCGCCTCAATGTATTCAGGCTCACATGTCTTGAACGGGGCCTTATCACCATACAATGTTCCAACTTGACCATCGAAACAGTATTTGAGACATTGATGGTATGATGACGGAATAGCTGCATGCTGATGTAGCCATGGTCTTCCAAGCAAGATATTGAAAGCTGAGTCTTGATCATCAATCATGAAATCCGAATTGGAAACAAGATCTCCAAACTGAGTTCTGAGCGTAACTTCTCCCAGTGGTTCTTGTTCATTTTTATCATATCCTTGCAACATCATGGTAGAAGGAGATAAATCAGATTCTGTGAGGCCCAATCGACGAAGTGTGCGAATGGGCATGAGGTTGACTCATGAACCATTGTCAATGAAAGCTCTTCGAACATCTATACCATTGACTTTGCCAGATAAGTACAAAGGTTTTATGTGCCCATGCACAACATCATCTTCATCTTTATCAGTAAAAGATATCACTGCATGACATTCCGCAGGATTATTCTCTATGTGATAGATTTCAGCTGCAGCAATTTCAACTTCAAACTCCTGAGGACTTGACAAAGCTTCGATGAGTGCTTCCCGAAGATCTCTTGACATATTCAAAGCATCCAAAATTGATAACTTGGCTGGTACTTGGGCCAAGTGTTTCAATATATCATACTTTTGATCTAGAGGTCTGCGTTTCCCAATAGGAATATGCAGTTTAGCAGGTACCTTGGAAGTAGATGCTTTGGAAGCTGATGCATCTTGTATTGAAGTTGGAAACATCCTTGGTTTTGGAAAATTAGACTGATTAGATCCATTTACTTGCTGAGATAAAGAAGATGGAACTTTTAATCGGTCTTCCAAAATAACTGTGCTGAAACTGAGTTGGCCATTGGCAGAAGAACTTGCTTGTTCTTTTTGAGCTCGCTGAAGGGCTCTACCATGAGTTTCTGCTGCATATACAGTGCTAGCAGGGGTAGAATTAGAGTAGTGGCTTCGGAAAGATCCACGTCTTCCCCTATATCCTGAACCTCTAGAATTTCCTCGGGTTCCCTTATTTGATACAGGGAATTCAGGTTCATCAAGACTGGAATATTAATCTGTTAATTGAATCATATTAACAGAACCAAATATTAATTCTTCGTCTGATAAAGACTCTGCCTGGTTAGCCTGTTTAGGCTGTGCCGTTTGGTGGGACGGTGCCCATGGCTTTGAAGTAGATGGCATGAAATCTTCTAGAGTCAAATACAATTTAGGCTTTGATACATACTCATCTTCTCCTGATTCCTCTTTCTTCTTTGAATTGAGCTGCCCTTTTGAGGATTTGTCTTTTGATGGAGGCTTTACTGCATCTTTTGTAGGAGACACAATTGGATTCTTCAATTGTTTTCGCAAAATGGAATGGGTCTGATTGATTGTCTTTCTGACCATCCAATCATCATATTTTTTTCGCAGTTTTGCTTTTGACTTCCTGCCACTCGCCTCCTTCCTCTGGATCTGTAGCGGTAATACATGCTACATGAGCTGAAGAACCCTTCAATTTGACTTGTCCTAAGTCAACCATCTTTTGCAGGAGGTCTTTAAAGACAAAACACTCCTGGATGGGATGCCCGAACATTTGATGAAAGGGACAATAATTGGGACGGTCTTCATCTCCTTCCTTGTTTGGCCTCTTCGGCACTGGTAATTGAACCAAATTATTTTCCAGAGCTGAAATGAAGTAACCAGGAACTTTCTCACTTCGGAAAGAGTATGTTTTACTCTTCATATCCTCAAATTGTTTTTGTCATTGATCTTTTTAATCATTTGGACGAAACAGCCTTTTTTGTTGGCGTTCAGGAGGTGGAGCCCTTCGAGAAGATGAAGGTTTTGAAGTAGAAATAGGTACAGGTGCCTGTTTAAGCATAACTGTAGCAGTTTCTGCTTTACCCATTCTTCTTCCTGGAGCTGATGGAATTACACGAGATTTAACCTTAGCCTGTATAAGGGAATCTTCAATCTGTTGAGAGATTAAAGTAAGGTCTCGAAACCCTCCTGTGTATTTCACAGGGATCAATGGCGTTCGTAATTCGTCACACAAATTTTCCACACATATTGGCAACAATTCCTCCTGAGGGAGTGCTAAACTCAAGGAATATGTTAATCCCTTCCAACGAGCAATGAAATCAGAGACTCTTTCATTCTCCCTTTGCTTGCAGTTTGTAAGATCGAAAACTGTCGTTTTTGGCAAAGTTGAGCTAAACTGAAGAAGGAATTTTTGACGAAGATCCTCTCATCCGATGACTGACCGGGATTGCAAGATTGTATACCAGACAAAAGCTGGTCCTTGCAAGGTTCGCACGAAGCATCTGAGTTTCACTGCTTCTTGCTGCTCTGGAGTTCCCATCATAGGATCACAACAAGACACGTAATGCGTCAAATGTTGTTCAGGGTCGCCTGATCCATTGAAAGTAGGGAAAATAAGGTTTCCAAAACTGGATGGAGGAGAAATTGAATCCACCCATTCAGGGTAAACATTCTTTTTAGGTTGAACTTACGCCCGTTTCCCTTCCATAGTTTCTAACTGAGCTGTTAATGACTCAATAGTAGTTATTAACTTTTGAGAAACGTCAGGTTGAACTCGGTTTTGGGTAGGTGCAATGAATGGAGCTTGGACAGACGTGGTGGTTGGTGATGCAACTGATGGTAGTGGTGCCAACCGTTGTTGCGTTTGACCCGTAGGATTAGACCTCTGTGGGTGTACTGATAAAGGAGGATATTCTTGATCCATCTCAGTAGTTACAACAAATTCCTTCGGCTGTTGGACTTCATCATTCTTAAGAAGAATACTATTCTGAAGTAGTTCTTCATTCAACCTTCTTAATTCTTTCATTTCTTCCTCCTGTTGTACAAACCTTTGCTCTAATGACAGCGATTGACCTCCTTCAGAGGAAGGGTGAGAAGTAACCTAATTCTTTCCTTTCCCCTTATTGGATCCTTTTCGGAGATGGGGAAGTGGGTTACTTGAAGGAATACCCATATTTTGGGTAATCCTTTGATTAAGTGTGTGCACACCTTCTTCATTTAGGTCTGTGTGCGCAGCTTCTTGAGCAGGAACCTCTTCTTCTGATCCCTCTGATTGAGCCTCATCTGGTGAATCAGCAGCAACGGCATTGATGACATTAATGGATGCATATTGCATGGAATCATTTCTATCAGCATTTCTGTGATATTGTCTCCTTATATGTCCATGATGAGACATGGCATTCCGTTGACTTGATCCCTTAGGAATTTCTTGGAGAACCGTCACTTGGAGAGAATCTCCTGACAGCTTGGCTCTTCGTTCCTCTTGAGGCTTATTCCCTAATCGATAGAATACTGATTTTCTCTGAGGGAGGGATAAAGGATTTGAAAAAGTCCCCAGTCCGGTGGACTGGGGATGTTCCTGCTGCTTCCGCTCAACTCCTCGAATCTCATTCGTTGACTCTGAGGGTTGGGTTAGAGAAGCCCCCAGTCTGGAAAGCTGGGGTGTCTCTTGACATGCTATGTCTGAGATCTTCTTAAAATCTCTCTTGATCTTGCGAATCTTAGTTCGGAAATTAGCTGGATGCATTAACCTGTATCCACTTTTATCACCTGGTTCAACAGACCGTTGGATGATTTCCGAAACTTCTGTCATTTGATGACGTGTTTGCTCCAGACGAGAAGCTTGTGCAATATTCTCGCCTGCTTGATGTAGGAGCAATTCAACAACTTGTTCTCTATATACTTGATTTTGAGAGGAACTAGTTGAAGCTTGTTCTTGAGCAAGCTTTTGATTATGAACAAAGCCCATTGACTGTGGCCGGCCATGGGCAATAACATTGCATGAGACAATTTTCGGCGGGCTTTGCTGACCGGAAAGCACTGTGAAATGTAGTTCTCCGTGAACACCCCATCCTCTGATATGAACATCAGATGGAGCATTGGAAATTAACTGACGCAATCTTCTTAGTGCGCCAAGGCATGAACGTTGAAGGGTTCTCTGTTGCTTTTCATCCTTTGGATACCGAGAGACTGATAGAGATGCCAAATCAATCTGGCGTTGTAAACCTTCTATTATCTTAAGATGATTTTCATATTCATCGTAAGATAATACCTTCTTCTTTAATTGACAAAGAGTTTTCCATATGTTGAGACGAATATCATGGATTCCATCATCCGTCAACATCTTTGGAATGTCATACTGGGAGTCAGCCAAAGGCCAAAACATGACTGGTACTTCACCTTTTGCCAGTTTTTTCCTCATGTTCATCATTTCCTCTTTATCATTAAATGAAGATTCTTCTACCTGTTTGGACCAGAGTTGGTGTTTCCTTGTTGCTTTATCGGATTCAACAAGATTGGTAGAGAAATCACTATTCATACTGGAAGATGAATGACCCAGGGATGGTTCGGAGAATAACCTGAACCCCAGGCTATCTTCTGATGGAGAAAGAGTTTCACCTTCTGATAGTAAAGCATCAGACATGACTGGTTTTACGTTTGCAAGTGCCTCGAGATAGGAGGGCTTTCTCGTCACTACATTTCCTTCTGAAGAATTTTCGATACAACGTGAATCACTACTGCGGAGAGGACTTTCGCAGCGAAGTTCATCACCATGAGGAGGACCGTCATGATGGGTTACAGCAAATGATGAAATCTCTTGCTCCTTGGTCTTCTGACCACACAGAGGGTTCCTGTGGCTCTCATCTGAAGAAGAAACTTCAAGATTGACCGAATTTTCATGAAGCAAGTCTTCATGAGGAAGTGTCTGTTGAAGACCTTCAGAATTAATGTTCTCGTTATTGGGAACTGAGGGAGTATAATTTTGAATTCCGACAGATAAATGTATGAGGGCTTCAAGAACTCCAGCATCGAGCAAGGCCTTGTTGCAGATTGGCCTTTGATCTCCTGACTGTGCTGGGCGGATCTTTTTCTTAGATGCCTTCTTACTCGCTTTAGAAACCACTTGATGACGAAAGTGATTGCTCTGAGCAGGTGTATGTGCCTGATCAGGAAAGATGGTCAGGTTAGGCTGACGATCTCCACTCAAATCAGGTGTATGTGCCTGACTTGGTTGTCCGTATGATATGGGGGAGTATGCCCCATAACCCTCTTGGACTGGAACAAATGTGTTTGTCTGATCTGGAGTGAATCGTTGATGTGTCACTCCATTGCTAGGGATAGATTTATGTGTCTGTCCCTAAGATGATGTTGAAGCTGTTATGATATCCTGGCAAGCATCCAGAATATGAGCAGGAATTTGCTTCTGCTCTTTCACCATTGACAAAATATGTTTGGTGACTTCAGCCGCCGGAACGGGGATATACGTCCATTCCGGGCTTGGAGCAGGTGTATGTGCCTGCTCCTGTCCTCCTTTTCCTGTCAGTGAATCCTGACAGTACTCAAGTGTGGAGACAGAGAGTTGAGTCTGCCTCCTGTTTGTCGTCGGGACTTTCCGACTGACTTCTCCGGGCGCTACCAAGCGAGACTGTTGGTAGGCCTGATTAGTATTTGCAGGTGTATGTGCCTGCTGATTACACTTTTCCAAACGCGGTTGACGAGATCCACCATATGTAGTCAGACGAGCCTGCTGACTAACTGGTGATGTATAAGCAGGTGTATGTTCCTGCCTATGGTACTCCACCGGAATTGCCTGGCGGGATAGGCTTGATGCTGTCAGACGAGTCTGCTGGACAGCGGAATTAAAATGAACAGGTGTGTATGTCTGCTCGTTGTTTGCCACCAAGTTAGGTTGGTGGACTTCTCCGGAGATGGCAGGGATGACAACCTGCTTATTATTAACCGGATTCCGTCTCTGGCGGTTCATCTTGCCTGCTCGGGTTCGAGGAACCTGAGCTGAATGCCTGGAGTCGGTACCCTCATCATGTTGAGGGCGCACTACCGCACGAGTCTGGCGGTGATTGTTGATGGGAGCCCTCGAGAAGGACTCCTGTCTTTTTGAATTAAGGTCCTGCGGGACCTGCTCATTCACTTCCTCAGAGTAAGGGAGTGAATGGAAATTGCGTTCCGGGGATAACGACCCTTGGAGAGGGTAGTCAGCACCGCCTGCTTCTTGATTGCTGGCCGCCATTGTCCGGACGACCAGGTAGAGTTGTTAACTTGGAGGGATTGACGAGCGGCCTCCAGAGTTGGGATAGTACCGTTGCGACGGTACTCCTTAACCATTGCATTAGAAACACAGCGTTGAAGACGCTGAGTTGGTGATGTCATCCTCAGAGTGGATGACGTTCCAGCAGGAGTAGCAGCATTGGTTTTCACAGCAGCAGACCTCACAGTAGAGGTGTTTACAGCAGCAGTATTCACAGGGGTGAATTTAAGGAAAGCCATTTTTGCAGAAGATCTTGAGAAAAGAGTGCCTGTTCCATGTAACAGACATAATCAAGATGAATCTGGCCACTGCATCTTTTGGATGAGCACATGTCAATGATTGCTTTTTTGGCCCAAGGGGCTTTAACAAATAAGAAGAACATCACTTTAACTTGGTTAAGGATTCACGTCGGGTTCACCCTTTTTTGTTTTGCACGGAATCCGGGGATGACCTCCTGGACGGGAGATTCAAACGTTCCGATCGGTTTCTAACGGGTTTGTTCGTAGAACCGGAAACATCCAATGATTTCACATCCGTTTGGACCTACTTTCCAAAGGCAGGCGCTTATTAGCTTGTGGACTAATGAGGCTTAAGAATTTGCATTGGTCGAGAGGATGGGAGGTCAGACTCATCACACCTTTTTGAGGGGAATTATTGTCTACTCCGGGACTCTCTTTATAGATTTAAGTTATGTTCGTGAATCCTTATTACATTACCAAGTATAAAATGTGCTTTCCTTTAGTTTTAACAATCAATGATTAAATATGCAAGAAATTTAGAGAATCTTTTATATGTATTCGAGGTTCTTCATCAATAGAGAATCATCTATATCTGTTTAGAGATTCTTGGTCAATGGTATCCTTCAAAACATTTATATAAAAGTCTCTTGGTCATTATGATGACCAGGCTGGTTTCAAAGCCACTCAGTGGGGAACTTGAAGTTTATCGTCATTCAGAAGGACATAGATTATTTCAAAGTTGGGATCGAACCCATAAATGGGCTACCTACGTATCCTTTGTTTTGGAAAAGGAATCAGAACCCACGTAGTTCGAGAAATGGACTATGATGTTTATGATTGATGGCTCAAAGATGAATGTCATAATTACTTTTACACTCTAAGCTCACGTGAGTCATGCTCGGTGTGAGAAACAAGAGGTATTAGTAAAATTTAGACAATTGTGCCATGAAAGATGCAATCATAAGAATTTGTTTGGGGCTTATGTATGGATGACTTCCCAGATAGATGAAGGTTTAGGATCTACTTTTAGGGAGAAAATCCATGAACAGGGTCCATAAAGTTATATGTGCTTCATGGAGATTTGAATACTCTAATCTTGGGGCTTACTCCTAAGGAGGATGCCCAAGTTAGGAGGGGAATTATGATTGGGTTTTACTCCTGAAAAGGAAACCCAAATCAAAGGTAAATTATGACTAGTTAAGAGAAATTTAAGGGGACTTGGGGCTTATTCCTGAAAAGGAGACCCAAGGTTATGACTGAGTCTTATTCCTGAAAAGGAGACCCAGGTTAAGGGACTTGGGGCTTACTCCTGAAAAGGAAGCCCAAGGTTATGACTGAGTCTTATTCCTGAAAAGGAGACCCAGGTTAGGGATTAAGGTTTGGGGCTTACTCCTGAGGAGGATGCCCATATTTGAGGTTGGGGATTATTCTTAAGAAAGATGCCCAAGATTAAAGGACTTGATTGGGGCTTACTCCTGAGGAGGATGCCCAAGATTGGGAACATTAAGAATTTGGGGCTTACTCCTGAGGAAGATGCCCAATATTAAAGGTTTTATAACTGGGGATTATTCCTGAAAAGGAGACCCAGGTTAAGATTCTCTCATCTTAAAGGATGAGGTTGAATGAATGAACTCTCCGTATTTTAGTGACATAAGGATATTTAAATCACTAGACTTTGAGATAGATTCCACAGAATTCCTTTCAGATAAGAAAGTCAAATCAAGAAAACATGCCATAAATGGCTTTGAAGAGTGTCTTGAAGACTGAATCTTGAAAAGGAAAGGTGAAATGGCTTAAGAGGGGTAAAAATGGGCAAGATGGGCACCCAAAAAGATAGGGGCGCACAAGTCTTGCAAGGCGCGCAAGTCTTCCGTGGGCGCGCAAGTGTTGGTCGCGCATGTATACCTGCGCGACACATAGTTTACTTGCGCGATTTTCAACCAACAATCAAATACTCGAGCGACTCTTTTTAAAACCCTTTAGAATGTTCCTGAGGTTCTTCCAGAAAAGGGACGTGGAAGTTATATTGAAGGAAATAAGTCGGCGCGCAATTGTTTGATAAGTTTCAACACTTATGCCTTCCTTCTTCTCTTTAGATCTTCCGTTCTAGGTAAGAAATTACCTTATAAGTGTTCCGGAAGCTTTGAGAAGAGACATGGGCGTCGAGAGCTTCAATCTGAGTTTCTGGAAAAATATCCTCCTCGAATGGGGGGCCCAAAGGGTCTATTTATAGGCAAAAGAGGACCCCGGGCAGTTACCGGGCGGTTACCAATTAGGTCGCGCAAGTCACCTGCGCGACCAAGGTGGCCGCGCAAGTACACTTGCACGCCAGTTAGATAACTTGCGCGGTGAGGTTGCTTTTGATCCTTTCTTCCTTCCTTTGTTGATTTTTGATATTTTCTTCAAAGGATGAATCACTTTGAGCTCAGATATTCCCTTTTCCGATCTTTAGATTCTGTGACGAAAGGAGCGTCAACATTAGTGTTCATTACCAAGTCATTATTTACCACTTTACTCCTATATATATACCCTAATACCATTAATACAATGTAGCATAATTTAATAGGAAGTTAAGTAATGAACTAAATAACATATGTTAACTATGGGTAAGATTAAACATTCTATCTAGGTTTCAATAGAAATCATGCATAACTTCATCAAGTAAAAATTGGAATCCAAGGTGGTGGTAACTAGACATCCAAAATATTATTAATCATATCAATTTTTATTTAAACATATACTCACTTAAGGGGGTAGATTAATCATGTACCATGGATAGATTTTTACTGTGGAATGTGATATTCTCATCCTAAAATAGTTAGGAAGAATAAGCTTGTAGAATACAATCTTCCATTTAGGAGAAACGAATATTCTCATCATCACATGAAAGGATAGAGTAATCAAGTTTTATAGGCACATCAATTTGGAAGAAACAGGAAAAAATAATCATAATCTATAGGCACACTTGTATAACTCACTATAGGTATCTCTTTCAAACAATGAAGAAGCTAAACAAATTCTTAATAATATCTATATGTTTTACCCTCATAGAACATTAAATATTTATATATATAGTAGGAATAAAAAAATAGGAATAAAAATCTATACCATTAGAAGGATTTATCAATGGTTTATAGTGTTTTTAAAGGAACTTTTCACAGATATATACAATATACCATTATATTTAATATACTACGACCACATATATAATAATTATATAAATAATTAATATGAATTTATTTACTATCTCATTCCAAAAGAAGTGTGTCACATAACATGTAAAATAACTAACTCAATCTAATCATGATTAATCAATGTAATTTTTTAAAATAAGATTAAATATTAGATTGAGTATCAATCGACCCTTTGATATTATATTCCAATAGACAAAAATAATATATGAGAGAGAATGGGTCTCAAATAATATAACATACTATTCAAAAATATATGATCCAAATAAATAATACATTCACTACTCTAAGGAATTTTAAACTATTAAGAGATTATAGAATTATGAATTCCAAAATATACTTAATTATTTAATATAAATCATAAATAAATGAACTTAACTTAACTAATAAACATGAGAGGTATTACATTAGATCAACAGAATATAGAATCTACAATGATGAATGAATCAATTGGGAACTAATTAATAAATATACAGACTTTCTTGCATCTGGATAGATACAAATAATTAATATATAAATTTATTGGATTAACATATACATTAAAATAAAAATATCTTAGTGAAACATGGTCAAATAAGTAAAAATATTTATAAAATGAACTTGACATATAAGGGTAAATGGTGGTGACGATATAATTTTAATTAGATATGGATGAGGTGATAAAAAAATATCAACTAAATATATTTTTACATGGTTTGGGATTCAATAAAATTAATTTTTTACCCCTATATAAAAAAAATTCATTTGAAATTTACTAAGTGCATGGTGGGTGACCACCATGACCAAAGTGTTCACTAAGAACTATGTGATAATACATCAAGTACCTATTACAAGTGACATAATCTGCTATAATTCTTATAATCACCACTGAACACTTGGTACCCTATCACGGTGTAACAAATTCACTTAGTTTCCGAAATTCATTACTTTATCCTCCTTTCACCAAAATATTTTATCAATTAAACTGTGTTAAAATTAATATTACATAACAATACATTTTTTATTTATTTTTTAAAATTAACATAATAATGAATTTAATTTGAAATGCTTTTTGAAATTTCTTTAATAATATTTTTTAGGTTTCCGAAAGAATACCACCAATATAATTTAATTAATTAATTTCTTTATATTTTAATAGAAATATTTTACACATATTTTTTATCTAATATATATGAAATATTTCAATATAAATCATGAATTTTACTTTAAATTGGAAAATGTAAAAAAATTTATAATTATGATAATGATTTATATAGTTATTTTACCAATATTTTCTAGGATCTATTATTATTAAACAACATATCATTCATTAATAATTAGTGAAACATTTTTACACTTTATGTGATTAGAAATTATTTTTGTCAGATGAAAATTTTAAAAAGATTGATAAATTTTTATAATTATTCATTTTTTTAAATATTAAAAAAAATTGATACATTTTATTCTATAAGGTGAACATAACTACAATAAATGTTGAGATGATATCCTGGGAAGTCAAATCAATTGAGATTTAATGGAATAGGTGAACTCATAATAATGGGGTTAAATTGGGTGTCACATTTTTCAATTTTTAGTACTCATGATTTAAATATCTATAATTGGTGATAACCTACTTCGTAGAAAAATCACCTTCACCCATATATGATAAATCAAAGGGGTTTCAATGCCCACAATTTTGTACAATGTTAAAACCCAATTAGGGAAAAATAATTATTTATTTTTTCAATTAATATGTTGATGCATATTTTTCTTGTTAAAATATTATTATTAATTAAAAGTTGTATTGGATCATATTTATATGAAATATATAGTTCATCCTAAAAAATATTTCTCATGAAAAAATTATATTGATTCTCACCAGTTACATAGGTAATTTTTCCTACTTCAAACTCAAAAATATATATTACAGTCACATCAGTTACGAATGAGGATATTCCGTACAACAACATATACTATAAAATTCTTCACCAGAAATAATACAATCCATTAGAAACTATTTTAGAATAATAGTCACCATATCTCATGCTTTTGGAAGATAAATATTTTAATTTATAGTATTTTATATGCTTCTTCCTCAGCTCAAAATTCTAAATACCAAATTCCATTCTTAAAACTAGTGGTTTCTTTAGGATTTGAAACTAAAACTTATTATTATCATATAAAATCTCATGATATTCAATATCAGAAACAACATTTCATCTTAAATGTACATTATCCATTATATTTATAACCCTCATCTGATAAAATTGATTCATCCCTTCATCAATGCTCAGTGTGTAACACTTCACCCAATCATCAATTTGACTATATGAAACCTCCCCTAAATTTGTGAGGTTTGAAAATATTCATCACAATTCTTATATATATTAACTCTCATCATTTTCCTTCCATCACAATTTTTTATCATTTGAACATCCAACTAAACAATGACATAATTTTTTTGAATTCAATAAAATCATGTGAATTTATTTGACATCTTTTGTTTAGCTTGCCTTTAATTAGTTATTATTCCATATTTTATATCTTCTTTTATGTCATATATTTATCATCCCTGAGGAACCATTAGTTCAACAAAAAATTACTAATGTATTCGTAGTATTACATTGAACATCTAATGTTTCCAACAATTCTATTTTAATTTTATCTCATAAAACCTTAGCATACTTTTATGACAATTCAAGAATTAGAATTTTTTCATTTGATTAACACAACATTTCACTTATTATCACATGGATTAGTTATTCATTCATAAAAAATTTTAGCCTAATCATTAGTTAAAGTAATGAAAAATTATGGTAACATGATCTTCTCTTGATCATAGATGTCATATCCATTTTCCCCAGGCATCGGCTCGTGTTTAGATACTATTAATTCTACCACATCTTCATCAGATCATTATTACCAAGATTCTCTTTATCCAACTGCCTGATACATTTAAATTACATGATTTTATGCACAAAATTTATGTCTCACGAGCATTATAATTTGACGAATAATTAAAATAATTAAATAGAATGACACATACATACATCCATTCCTATTTCAATTCTTTAATTCTTCTACACAACATATACCATAAATAGTTTCATTCTAGTTCCATGTAAAATGAGTTGAGTTTCATCATTGTTTTCGAAATTTTTTATATAAATGTTTTACAATCACATCTAGTTTTGTAATATTAAAAATTATTATGATATATTTTGTGGTGAAAGAATAGTAAAACATCAAATAGCATTATGACCAAAACACATAGATTATTTTTTCTCTACCCTCCTTATATCATTCTAGCTTCAATGTAATAAAATAATGGAAAATAGTAGGTTATCATTACATGTGTATAGTTTTTTGGCCCTATAAGAAGCCTCAACTCACATCGTCTGGTCCATTAAAAAAACACTTATCTTGATCCAACCAACTTGAAAATAAATCATCCTCTAAAAAATATTCTTTTAACTAATGGAACTACCCAAAAACATATACAACTATTCATTTAAAGAACAATTTAAACCCCCTCTGGTAACATCAATCTACAATAATTAATATTTTTTAAATAAACTGTAAATATCATAATCAATAAATAAACTATAATTCTAATAAAATCAATACCTATCTACAATAGAAAATTCATGACATCATACAACGGGATAAATAAATGTTTTGACCATAATTCCATCTCTTAGTGATAATAAATTATTAGATAGGTGATTTTGAATTACTTCCCTTAGTTTAACTTCTACATATGCAACATCATGAACTTTTACCTTTCACCATCATTAAAAAAATTCATATATTGATTATCTGATGATAAAAGGACTTGTACTCCCCTTTTAAAAAATGTTTTACCAGTCAAACCCTTAGTTTTAATAATACAATTCATTGTGTTGGAAACCCCACATCATCCATTAAGTGGTAGGTTTAGGGTACTATAGAAGTTTTATAATTAATTACTCAAATATTTCACTCAATAGGAATTTTTTGAAAACATTTATATTTTGATATTTCATTGTTACGTATTCAAACTTCAACTCTCCATTATAGTCTTTCTCTGATTAAAAATTACATCTAATATCAATGTATTTTGATTGAGAATATTGATTCATGTTTTTGTGAGATAAATTTTCCTATGATTAGCATAATAATTTTTATGACACACATTAAACATGCACTATGAAATAATTAATGGAATTTGTTAACCATATAATTTGAGTTTAATCATGTGTGGAAGAAATATATTCTAATCCAAATACTCTCAATGTCACCATACATTGTTTCTTATTATTCAAAATTAGTTAAATTTGTTCAAATAAATAAGGTTTTTTGCATATTTACTTCCATTAATATGAGTCTAGAGTTCAATAAACATCCATGAAATTGATTAAATCATACTCATATTCACTTTATAAAACATTTCCCATGTTATAATTTCCTTTCATGTACCTATAACGCCCATTGATTTTATAATATACTAATTTATGTAATAATATTGTTGAATTGTGTGTGGCATATGAAACACAAACTAAATTGAATGAAACTTTATTATAATTCAAGTTAAAAATCCAACCATTATGAATATATAGTGATAAAAAAAATCTTAATTGGTACATGATATTAAATAAGGAAAAGAACATTGATTGTATAAATGTGTCATTATTCTATCAAATTTATTTTGTTTTTCTTTTATAAAATTTTGAAAAAGGTAAATTTATGAATATTATATGTTAAATTTTTATTAAAATAACATTGGTTTAAATTTCATGATGTTAAGATTATCTTTAAGTGATTTGTTTTAGTTTAAAAAATAATAATTTTAGATGAATATGGACATGTATCGATTTTACAAATAATATCAATTTTATTATGATATCATGTTAAAGAATAACATGAATGTTTATGAAAGCATTTTTCAAAATAAATATATTATTAACAAGTAATATATTGAATTTAAAAATATAATGTTAAACAAAAAAACTCTATGCTTGATATTCTAGAAGTCAATATAGTGTTTTTATTCAAATAAATGTTATTTTTCATTCATCTCTTTTAAACATATATTGAAAAGAATACCTTCAGGTTTTGTTTGGTTTTAAATTAAAATAAATATCTATAAATTAAAATTATTCCCATTAGTTTTTTAGTAAATTACATTATACATTAATTTGGTATAGATTAAATTTTATTTTTAAAAGTGGAATTTGAAAAAAAAAACAACTTCTATTGTCTTCTCTATACATGTATATGATGTAATTATTTCCAAATATAGATATTTAATATTATAAAATGTATTAATTTTTTGGTATCATGATCCTATAACATTTTAATGTGTTTAATTTATGTTAATTCATAATTAATAGTTATCATGGTAAAGATGTTTCCCCAGGGTATAGTTTAAAAAGGTTAATAAGTGTGGGGTGGGGGTAAACAAAGAGATAAAGATTAAAATATATAAAAAATAATATAATTTTAATTTGATATATGTATATAGACCATAACAAATCATGTAATATAACATTTATAAATTGGATTCCTTTTCCATGAAAAATACATTTATTATATTTTGAAATTCATTATATTTACAATGGCACCACTCATATCACTTATAAAAGGTCACCTCGTATCCTCAATAATGAAAAAACATTTGCCTCCTATTGTTACCCTATATCTACCCAAATTACTTCCTTATTTTGTTTTACCAATATCTAAGAGATATAGATATCATTGAGATGCCATTCCTATAAGGCATAATGGGAAATTCAATGAATTTTATCTAGGGAGTAGGTAAATGTCTTCATAGAATACTTTCATGTTCATTTCATCTTCTGCATAATTAAAACATATTTCTTAAATAATAATATAAATAAATCAACATAATTACTATAATAAAATGTTATAATTCTCATGGAAAAACTTTTTTATACCTCTTTTCCTTCTTATGGGAAAAGAAAATGGCGCTCATGGATATGTGTGGACTATCACCTCTGTGAAGGAATGTGTTTCATCTTTCTTACCCATATGACACGGATGTTCATTTATTTAAATGGAAATGGTATATATTATTTTAATGAAAAAAATTTATTTTGGAAATATAAAATATTTTTTACCTTCTCAGCTTCTCATCAATTAGAATATCGAAGCACCACTTGTGCATAAATGTGGACAACCACATTCACAAATTGATGAAAATCCTTATTTATTTGACACTCAAAAATCTGGTAAAAATAATATATTTAGTGAATAAAAAATATAATAATAATATTATTATTATTATTCTATAAATTTAACCCTTTATATACATTATTTACTTTCAATACATTATACAAAATTAAACATTGTGCCTTTGTACATGCACAATACCTCTTCCATGAAATGATGTATTAAATTTTTCATGGCCTCATTACATGTTTGATTATAAATGTATATTGTATATAAAAATATTCTCTTTATAACTTTTCAAATATTTTGAATATAATGCAACCATGACCCCATATTCCATGGTCAACATACCCAAGGAGTTTTTGACATTATGATCTAAAAACATCTGATGTAAACAAAACTAATTTAGAAACTAAATGAAAAATGAAAATTAATGAAAAAATTGAATATTTATGACTGAATTAAATATAAAATAGTTCGTAAAAAAGTAAATATTTAATAAAATTCTATTATTTGGAAAAATATAAGTTGTACAAAGTGGTTTGCGACTTGAGATAAGATATTTTTCGTTAAACATTATTTTAATGACTTATTTACAACTCTATTAATTCCATGTACATGTCCATTAAATATATATAGAATGTTTTTATTTATACATAAATTTTTATTATTAAATATCAATTACTTTTATCATTCATTAAAATTATTTTAAACGGATTGTTATAAATGCTTTCCTTATGGGTCACTTTTGAAATTCGTCATAAAATGAAAAGAACTTTTTTATTGTGTATTACCCAATCACATTATCCTTTCATCATAAGCATTATTATTAAATAATATTACAATATAATATATTATCGATTGTAAAATAATATTTTAATAATGTTATTATGTTAATTTATAGTTTTAAAATAATTTGAAAATAATAATTCATATTTATTCTGTTTATTTGTGAGATAACTGAAAGTTAATTTTATTGAGAGATTAAATACCTACTCTTATTAGTATTATTATTGAAATAAAATATTGATGTGTTTCATTATTTTTGGATCATATAAATTTTCTATAATGATGATTAGGTATGTTATAACTCTCTAAAAAATTTGCAATCGATATGTTCTCTAAGGGGAGTCAAAATTGAATTTACTATGATGTTTTTTACATTGTAAGGGATGTTATAAGAGTGATTGTATGAGTGATATGAAGATCGTGTCTTTAGGTACCTATATTTTTTATATTCATTTAAATTTGTTTTTATTGAATTTTTAATATTTTAAAAGATTGAAAAATAGTCTTAAGATTTAGTGTAATGGTTAATATACTCTATAGATGTATGTTTTTTTCATGTAAAAGTTGTTATATTTTTCAGTAAACCCCCATTAATTCTGATTTTTTATTTATCCATACAAAAAATATATTTTATGACAAAATAATGGGAAAAATTTGATTCTCGAGGGATTAGATTATTATTTGAGCATAAAATTTATTTTGTAGAAATGAAATATTTTTATGGATTCTCCTGTTTTTTCAAAAATTAAATAATGGTTTTGTTTTCATTCTATATCACTTATTGAGATAATTTTTCTAAATATGAACTGACAATTTTTTTTCACATGACCTAAATATGTATGGGAACTATAAAAATCTAATGGTGATATTTCATGGATGAATAAAATGTGTCATGAATGAAATATGAGTTTAAACATATCATTTTATTTGTTGGTTGAAATGTTTAGTGTGTATATGTTTCCACATTTTAATGTAATGGTTTTCATAAATCTCTAATACTCTATATCTAAAAGATACTAGAAATATATGAAATTCAATACTATTGGATTATTCTATGGATTACATATTTTAATGAAATCCAATCATTATTTTTTAGGTTCTTTATAAATTATGTGTTTTCTGAAAATAAATTCGTTTTGTAGAAAAAAATTGATATGTGTGAAAGAGACAATAAATTCTGAAAAGAATGCATATTAGGTACATAGAACTACCATATTATGTTAAAATGGAATCAAATTTAATTTTCCTAAGTGTCAAAGCTGATGAAATGTGGAGTTAATTGATCATAATTTACAATTAGACATCACGAGGAATTGGAAGCAACCCTGAATAATGTTATCTTAGCATTAGAGTAACCACAATAATAAACAGATCCGCTACATGGTGAATTGGATTGGCCATAATAAGTCTTTATGTTTATGTAATTATTATAATTGGCCAAAACAATTATATCAAAAAAAAATTAATATCTGTAATAGATTACATGAAGAAAGACAAGTGAATCGATTTTCAACTTTAAAATGACCGAAAACTAAAATATCTTGCCTCCAAATGAAAGAAGTGATGAAAATATAAATTTTTGGAATCAATTGGTTGTATTTTAAATGGAGAACTAACAAAAATAATAAATCCAATCATATATATGACTATCCTCAACATCAATAATCATACCAAATGGAAAATATTATGTAAGGTGTGAATGCATTAAATGTGAATGAAAATGTTATCATGTATACAGATCAATATCCCAATTTTTAGATTTTGATTTTAATAGACCAATAAATGTGGTAATATCCTGTTAGTTGAAGAATGATCATTACTCAATGGATACCTTTTCTAAAAGCATCATTAAGTAAATATATACTGCTCTCATGAAAGAGATATACATGAATATTGTGGTTTTTTATTTACTATAGAATTTTCCCTAAAATTTAAAACATAGTCTTATAGAAAAAATATGAAAAAATAAAAAAAGGACCAATTAACTTCAACAATCACTCTAGCGGCTACCAGATAATCTTACAATGAGTATATCCACATTGATTAACTGAAATTAGATTATATTTTGAGAAACATGAAATATCACATGATATATTTTATTCTTTTGATTTAATGACATTTATTGCTGTATTTATTCATATATTATATTTATTAATCAAAACCCCTTCACTATATAAAAGATTACTCTAAATCTACATCATAACTTTCATAAAAATCTATTATCCTGGAAACTATAAAATATGATTCATATGGCCCAGACATTTATAAGGATAGTTTATTCATAAAACCTGTGTCCATATTTTGTATATTATTATTAAATTTTAACAAAACAAATTACAAGGGACTTATAATTAGGTGTAGAGGACTAATGTCTGGCTTATATATGTAGATAATTTTTTCAATTCAATAGTGTGTATAATGTTTTTTTCACTAATAGTATTTATTATAGTAGTAAAATAATTATCTTCAATAAATATTTTTAAAACTACTATTTAAAATTATACTTTGATAGTTTGTTTTTTAGGTGATATATTTTTTATGTTTGGTGGGACTAGATTATTTTCAATGCTAAAATAATTTTAGTTATTTTACCTATGTTTTGATCAAACGATTATGAATGTATTTTAAAAGGTAAAATTATATATACATATAAAATTTCATAACTTTGTTAGTATTTCAAATTGATGGAATTAATATTCATAATTTGGAAAACATAATATTTCATATCATAAGATCAATTAAATCTCATATATACCATTCTTATTAGTCAAACAATAATAACAAAAGGATATTTTTTATCTTCTATTCATAGTATCCCTATTTTTACATTCATTATTTTAATTTTTTCGTTGATCATTCCCTGATTATAATATATATAATTTATATTTGTTTACTCTGTAATTATAGATTCTAGATCTGAAGGGAATGCTACTAATTAACCTATATATTTTAATCTAAATAAAAATTTGTAAAAAAAATTAAAAATGAAAATATAACTATAAACAATTTCATTTTATATTTGGTGAACTTTATAAGATTATCATGAAAACCTAAACACTTATATAAAGAAATGGGATGACCTACCCAATTTTTATTTTGGTCATAATTTCTGAGATATGAATACCTTTTTTGTTCATTATGGGATGCTGTATTTAATTGAATAATTATTTTTTCTATTTCTAAATGCGTGACACTTCAGATATTTCTCATGATGGAACACATATTTCTACCGAAATGAGATAAAATACATATAGCATGAATTATGATTCTACCAAGATGAAACCCATTGAGTAGATAAATAAAATATATTTCACATCTAATGAGATATTCAACAGTATTAAGGATCTTCGATAACCGATTGGCGAGAAAACAATATATAATAAGTTACTGAGATGACTTCATGATATATGGAGAATCACTACGGTTTCGATTAAAAAATCCAATGACATTAGAAGTATTCTAGTTAAGAAATATTTGTATAAAAAATGCTGTTTGAAATTTCATTTCATGCAAACAATGAAGATGTTGAAACTATTAATAATACTACTACATTCATGACATATGATAATTAATCCAATGATTCAAAAAAAATTGATTCAATTAGTGATTAATATAAATTTATAAATGATGAGTTGATTGATCATCTATATAAAAGAATCAATAAATTCTATAAAAAGTCTAATTTTCTATAGTGCATAATTAAAAATTAATGTGTTAAATAATAGGAAATAAGAAAAGTAACTAGATGAAAAATGACACATCAGGTGAAATAACATATTATGAATGAAAAAGGAATGGAAGTATTAAGGCAGATTATCGAAAACTAAAAAAAATTAAGAATGATTATATATAAAAGAAACTAATTAAATTAATAAATGTAAATTATAGTGGATCTATGGATATATATAGTTATTTTGATTAAGAAATGGATGGTGTATGTGAGAACAAAAATTTATTCCACATATGTGGCGTGTCTGAGGTATAATATAATTCTAATAATTTTACTTTTTCTAGTAATTATTATATAAATGATACTAAAATTTTTAATGAATAATTTTTTGAATACTTATTTATGTTTCGAGACAATGTTATTGAACATAAAGATAAATAAAATATTTTAAAAAAGGTGCATGTTTTATAGGACAATAATAAGAATGACCTTTCCCTACTAAAAGATATGAATTCTATCCTTTTAAAATAAATTATATATTTATAAAAAAATAATGGTTAAAAATGAAAACATTTAAAAATTATACTGATACAATTAATATTATTTTTGTATTTAAAACTTCTCCAAAACATAATACCCGAATTTGATATTCATATTGATTTCAAAGGACCCTTTATAAAAAATATTTTATTCTAAGATCTAATAATATAACCATCATATTTGAAATAAAACAGATGTCTGGTTATATAAACTATTTTCCTTAATTTGGACTTATAAGGATTTTGTCTAAATTTTCTATTTTTTTGGAAAAATCTGAAAAAAATATGGATTCCTGATCTTTAATCACAAACCATTCTGGACCTAAGAAAATATGTGCACTAATGGAATTACTTATTTTATTTTATATATGTAATGTTATTTAAGGTTACTAATATATGTTTATGGAATCTATATAGTGGGTTTTATAGACATTTAACCTGAGAGTTCTCAAGCTTTTGGAGATTAGAAATCATGGATCGTGGATATATAACATTAAATGATAGTGAAAAAAGGAAAATAACCATCCTTGGATAAATTAGTAACTATAAAACTACTATTATTTCAAATGATTTATTTATTTATGAATTGTAATATAATCTATATAGTATATCATAATTTTGTGGTGAAGGTTATAATATAATATTTAAGAATAATTAAAGAAATATTTATTTTTATAAACATATTTTAATGTTTATTGGTTTAATAATTGATAATGTTAGTTTGAATTGTATTATTTATCAGTACATTTGACAAAATTAGTTATAAGAAGATTCCAATATATTTTTAGTTGAGTGATTATTTTGGGAGGAATATTAGTGGAACATACAACACATAATTTCTTAGATGGTTAAACTATTCTATAGTCCACAGACATGTTCCAATTTCACTAGGAGAGACAAAATTGTTATCAACATTTAAATAAGTGAAGATGGTTTTATGTATAATTATTTGATAAATTATAATTTAGTTATAATATGAAGGACATATGAAAATTATGTGATGTTTTTTAAATGTTGGTATGTTTTAAAATTTCGATTTTCAGTGTATCATAATTTTTTATCTACATTTAAGGGATTTTTTACACATGTAGAACCTCGATCTACCATATGGAAGGTATGTTGAACTATCCAGGATGATAGATTATGATTTCATGAATAACACCCACATGCCGCACATGTGGAGAATATAGTTTAGATAAGGCAAACAGGTGAGTGCCTTGGGCCAAGCAATTGGGTGGAAATTTCTATGATGGGTGTTTGTGTAGTATGTCTGGGTCTCGACCTCAATGTTTGATGATCTAACCATTGGAATAATAGTTTTTGTTGAGAGGCCCCTGCCCAAATAAATATTGATGTGGTGTTAGGATACGTAAGTTATTATATCTCTGTTTAAAAAATAATAACGAATGCAATTCAATCTGTCTTTTTTATTTAGACCTTCTGGTAAAGGATGTTGTTGTCTTCATTAATTTTATTCAACAATGATGTTTTGTTCTCTAATATTATTATATTGCATCGTCCAAAAAAAATATCAATAAACTGTTATCTTCTTAGTTTTTTGAGATTGATCAGGTAATATCATACTAAATTCATAGATATAGGTAGATACATGTAAGAGGTTATTTTTTGTAATGATAGTGATTCTATGAATCTATTAATTAGAAGATTATAAAATTCACTCAAGAGGTATGGTGGTATGAGCATAAAGAAGATAGGTAGTGTACATACTACATTAGGTAGTGCTGTAATTATTTGGGGTTCTCAATAAATGAACTATCTAATCTTATTTCAATGGATGAGTTGAATAGGAATTATAGATAATCATGGAGTGAAAAACAAATACTCACGATTGCTCTGATTTTGAGATAGAGCTCCATGCATGTTTGTGTTGTTATTATAATTCCATCATGAACACATGTACAACAATTACCATAACCACATTCCTGTGTGAATCCCATGAACCATACTACATTATGATATTAATAATTGAAAAAAATATTAAGGGTATTTTTATTTACGTGATTGGTAATCATGGGCCTTATATTTCATGCATGTGAAATTATGTATGCATGATTTTGAGAGATGGTGTTATGAAAGTTAGAGTTTCATGAAGATATTTGGGGTTTTTATTAATTTATTCTAATGAAAGATGTATATAGAAAATCTATCAAGTACAATGTTGATATTTGCTGACATGTGAGTATCATTATTCTTTTTTAAGCATTGAAAGCCTAATATGTGTGTGTGACTTTTATGTAGTTGAAGAAATAAAGTGATAAATAAAGGGAGGTAGTGTATGGTTAATTTCATTATTTAAAATTTTCAGACACATTTAATAATTCATTTATGAATACAGTATTATTCATGTGCATTTTTTCAATTACAAAAAGTACAGGGACTAATATTTGATAAAATCATGAATTGTATCTTATATGCAACTAGTTTATGAGATGAAAATGAAATATACATAGACGTAATAATGTGTAGTAATGATTGAGATACTTGTGTATATGTGTATAATAAAGAATTAATTAAAAGGTAGTTTGTGTGTGAAAATATGTCCAGATTAATTGATGATCAATCGATAAGGAGCGTGATCCGGTTTTTCACAGTCAATTTTCAATGTTCATAATGTTATACAAGAATAGATCAGTTGACCCAAATTTTTTGGAATAAACTTTTATCTTAATACTCTTTAGACGATATTATAATTCAATATAGGTCATTCCCATCAGTGTATAATATTTATGAGAATTTAAATTCTCTAATAGAACACAATAGCAGGTTAAGACATAGTGGGAGTCTATGTAGATTTATTGTGTAGGTAGGGACTTTTGATATTTAGTGGGTCTCTATAGAGGGTGTACTATTATACTAATTATTGATGGGAATGGGACCTTCTAGGATTTTATCCACCTATATATAGTGAATAATATGTAGCCCGGAGGAATAATCAGTTGTAACAAGGATTAGGCCTTTTGACCATACCTTGCTAAATCCTTCAGTATTGTTCTCTCTATATTACTATATCTTTTAGGTTATGAATAATATTTAAAGATGAGTGATTGAGACATTAATATATCACATAGGTTTATTTAAAATGGATCTATTTTAAAAAAAATAGTTTAACACTACTTCACCCCTACTGTAAATAACCAATCATTGGGAATATCAATTGGTATCAAATAATGTTTTTCTATTATGATATGAGATATTTTTGAGCTATCTAGATTCATAATTTAATGAATAACTGAATAAAACCAAGGTTTTGTTGAAATTCATTCTACATTTGGAGTCATATGAATCTACCTTACCACCTTCATCTTTATATTGAATTCAGTGAGGTAGAAATCCTGGGATTTCAACATATATCAAAGGATATTTATATGAATGAAGATGAGATTATAAATATTGAAGTTAACGGAAAGGCTAAAAATGAATTATTGATGTGTTTAAAAAAAAGGTATACAATAAAAGTTATGGGTCTATAATCATCCAAGAAAATATTGGACAAAATGAGAAGTAGTTATGAATGAAATATTATTGTTAAGGATGAAATGTTACCAATATATAGAATAATGTTTAAGTTTTTTAAAATGAGATAAGAAAATATTAATCTTTCTATATAGTCAAAGAGATATTTTGTGGTGTCTATGGTTGTGTGAGAAGCTAGTAAATTCAAAAAATCTAAAGTATCATATTAAAAATTTCATTGAGATATTTTATCTCAATGTTTCAGCCTCGAAGGACAGGGAATACATTTCATTAGATGAGTTAGGAAATATACTCAAATATTATAAAATTAAAAAACCTCAGAATATCAAAATGAGTATAAAAAATGATATAACCACTGAGGATATAAGAAATGGAATGTTTAATGAGGTATTAATTGATGGATTAAGTGATTTTAGTGATGATAATGTTGATAGGGACCATAGTGAAATAATTTCAATTATTTCAATGGAGTTTTAAAATGAAATGATGAAACAAAATGACAAGAAACCACTAATGTTTTATAAAATGAATGAAATTGTAAACTTTTACATAGTTTTATTGATGAAAATTGTTAAATCATAGTATATTGAGGAAAATATGAATCCTTGTAAAAATAAGTTTCAGAATAATAATTAATATTACAGAAAAAGAAATAATAATTTTCATAAAAAAAATTCAAAATCCAATTTTTTATCATAAATTTCTTTAGAATATGAACTCAATTTAATTTATTGTAGTTTAGAAGGAATCATATTCATCTAGTAGTAATTATTATTATGAACTTATAATAGATGTGTAATAGAGGTTGAAAGAATAGTTTTATACTGATCTTGAGAAATACACTTGATAAAAGATATATTTGAGGAAGCTAGTAAAATGAAATAAAAACCATTGTACATGAAAATATGAGCATAATAAAAAAATATTTTTATTGATGAGAATAATCATATATATTTAATGATGCTGATTCTGAAATTTAGTTGGGTGATCCTTATAGTAAACTCATTCCTAAGTATAAAGAGTTTTCTAGGACACAATAAATGTCTATAAATGTAAAATGTGAATTTCCTTAAAATCTAGAAGGCATCAACATGATTGTTGAGATAAAAACCAATTACTCTCATTATGGGGAGATGATGTGCTCGCAGAGACATGATACATATAATAAAAAATAGTTTCAAAAGAGATATTATATGACTAAATAAGAAGGATAATATTTATAGGAAAATAAATTAAGAGATAGTCATTTTACTATATAAAATAACAAAATACAAATAGTAGGAAGAAAATTTCCACATATGAAAAATCAATCATGGTCTACAATAGAATGACATCATGAAATTTATTGATATTTTTACCAATTAAATTAATGACCATAGTGCATTTTATTTTGTTAGTTTTGAGGAATATTTTTATATAAAGCCTATTATTGCTGGCATGACATGCCATTTCCAAGAAACATGCATGAACAAATGGAGATCCTATAATGACAAAAAAATAGGAATAAAATACCCTCCATTTTTATTTAATTAAATGTTTTTTGGATATATAAAACATATGAAACTCATTTGTTTTATTATATCTAATAGGATTTAAATTAATGTTAAATAGTATTTCCATTGATAATATAGTAATTGAATATTGATCACATGACTAATATAACTATAGGGTTTTAATAAATCCTTTTGGAGCAAACAATGGATGTTATGTGGACTCATCTAGTAGAATGATTCCCTATAATTCACATCTATCAGATATTCTGAGGGATATGTCATTACTGGGCATTTCCCAAAAACAAACCCAAGCTGATATCCAACAACATGGACACAAGAGAATCCCTTTGCGGGAGAAGATCAAGCCCATCGAGATCATGACCCAAACAATGTTCACTAAACTGCCACATGAAGGCCCCACCATCATTCACCTTACTATTCATGAAAGTGACTGTGTAAAAAGGGATATGTATCAAGACCCTAGATATAGAAATATTTACATTATATTTGTATAAAATAATGAATTTAATTCCATCTAATTATTGTGACATTGTAAATGATTTTTAAAGCACACATAGTAATTTGGTTTACATTCAAATTCAATTAAGAAATACATTTGTATAAATTAATAGATTTTTTAAATTAATAATATTTTAGTGGAATATTATTATTTAATAATATTTATAAAATACAAATGATCATATAATTTTTATGATGTCAACTTTTATTTTTATAAGGGTTTAAAACTGTTATTTATCAAAAACCTCTCATTTTTTATAAATGTATTTTTTTATTTTAATATTTTAAACTATTTTTTTAGAAAATTTTCTATATAAGGAGAATATTATTTTTTAATCAGGATATCAAAAATACTTAATGGATTATTTTCATAATTTTCTGATAGTATAATTCATGTGTAAAAAGTAAATATAGTATAAATATACAGTGTGTTTTATGACATCATAAAATCCCTACAGTGATGTAATAAATACAATAAAAGGTATGATTAAAAAATCATATGCTTTTTCCTTTAAAATAATGTTATTTTTATTTTATCTTATTTTTTTATGAAGTCTTATAGAATCATCCATGACTTACAATATATTTTAAGACATTAAAATAATTTAATTGAATGTGTGGCTCACTTCCACATAACAATGAACAATATTTTATTAACATCTGTCCCAATCCTTATTAAATAATTTATTCCACTCTCTTTTGGCATAAATCATAGGAAAAACCCATTGGGTGTTTTTTTTTTGTTTGGAATATTTTATTATGTATTGTCCCAAAGAAAAATAATAAATAAATCCCCCTCTTTTACAATATAATCCCACCATGATCCCATTTATCATCACTAACACTACTCAATGTTCATCCACAATTTTCTCTCTAGTCAACATAGTCCTCACAAGGTTCCCTCAATCTCCAAAGAAGCCTCTTTTAATCAATTAGAGTCACACATTGAAGTAAATGATTTCCCTTTTCTCATTTCCCTTCAAGAACTTCTTTTATTTTATTCTTCATAAATTCCATTTTTATATGTTGGGATATGATCTACTATGATACCCTTACTTCAAATTGAATGTATAATTTATGAGATATTCTTTTCAATATCATTAATCCCACCTATAATTCTAAATGTAATATTGAAACTATACTAAAACTTTTTAAGGGATTCACTCTCTCCTCTTTTTATTCAGCATTTCATTTATGATATTCCATTTTTATCCCCATTTTCTTAAGTTGGGATACATTAATACCTATCCAATTTATATCCATTTTAATTTATAATTATTAGAGCCTCATTCACTATAATTTATCCCTATTATGAATGTATATGTATACTGGTTAATAAGAAAAAAATTCAAGGAATCTTCAACCCTCTTCTTTTATCAATATTTAATTTTATGTTTTTTATTTTAAATTACATTTTCCAATGTTGGGATATGTTCTTAAATATACCTCTTTTTTCCATTTAATTTCTAAATTATTATAGAAAGACTTGTCTCTCATCATACTATTTTATTAAATTCAATATGACGTCGTTAAGCTGCCAAAATTACACCATGATTTTCCATGAAAAAATTATCATGTATTAAATACCATTCTTATTTCTCTATTAAGTAAGAAGGAATGTTGTGACACCCCTGAATTTTATACTATATATCTTCTAAAAAAACTAATTTACTTAAATATATTATGTTCTAAACAACACTATGTTTAAATAATATATAATTAAATATCTTTATTTTAACATGACTTTTGTATCCTTGATATTACAGCTTTAGGAATGAATAATTTTTTCTAAATTATAAAATTAATATATTAGATATTTAATCTGTCGTTTTTAGATTCATAAAAATTATTTTATAGGAATATATAGAAATGAATCTACTTTTTGCATTAAAATCATATATTTTTCCAAAAATATATTTTACCACCTTTTAATGGAGAAAAACATGTTAAATCTAATATTTTACACTATTATTTTTTCTTATTTGAAAAAAAAAAAACTTCTTCTATTAATGATTAATATAAAAAATTAAATAAATTATTGGTATTTTTCTGATAATATTCACATTTTGATGAATAGTGAAAATACTAAATTTTAATTGAAAACATCATTTTGGCATCAAAATAATTTATATTGTTAAATTATAAATTTTTTTAAAATGTATATAGATAATATTTTTATCATTTAATATAATTTTGGTCCTTAGAAATATTTTCACATAAAAAATTGGATATAAACACATGTAAATATTTTGATTGGTTTTACATTAAAAATTGGTTTTCTCATTCCATAAACAATGTTTATTTTAATTTAATTACTATAATATCAATGTTTTTAATTTTTAAATGGATTCCATATTTTGATTTGGTGGGTCCAAATTATTTATATTGGATTATTTTATATTTTTTTCTTTATGAATAGTGACATTAGTGATTTTTTATTACCACAGTTAAGAGTAAATCAGGTAATTAAATGTAACAATAATATTATTATATTTCCTAAACAAATGTAAAAATTATATTGGATTGCTAAATTATACCTTAGTAATATTTTTCTAGAAATGGAATCATTTAATGGGAACTTTACCATGAATAAGACATGAATATTATTAAAATCAATGAATGTGACAAATTGTCACACACTAATTTTTTATAAGTACAATAATTTTATTATATAGATTAAAAAGAGGTAACATTGATCATAAATAGTATCAAGAAATATATAATAATTATATACGTAATATTAATTTATTAATAATTTTTAGAAATTAAATAATTAACATTAATAATGAAAAAATTGTGAAGAAGAAATTATTTTATTGACAGATGTATCAAAAAAGTTTTATTAAAAATAATATATATATTATATATATATTTATATTTATATTAATTTATGTTACACTAGATTTTTTTAGAATAGAATTACTTATTAGGAGTATATTAAATGTTTTATTTATAAGTTGTCTTTCTTTTAGGATTTTTTTGGAAATACAATATATAAGTAGTTTTAGAATTGACACTGTTGATATTTTTTAAGAATAACATTTTATTAAATTTTTTTAAAATTATAAAAATGGATAAAATCTAAAAAGTGATAATTACAAGGTCTAAAATGTAATAAAGTCTCTATTTATGGACAATTTACACCATATAAGATAATATTCATAACCATTAAATATTAGGAATAATATTGCATCAATTAAAATTAAATATATTTACTAAAGAAAAATAAAAAATTTAATGTTAAAAATAAAATATAAAAATGTATAACTTTTTTTGTCTGATAGGATTTATACTTATCCTTATAATATTTTCTAAATTACTCACTTTTTAGTTTCTTGGAATTGAAAATTAATTTATAATAAATTAATTGTTTCTAGGTTTTTTAAAGTTTCCCTCCCCTCTCTTATAAATGGGAATACCTTCTTCTCTTTCATTCACAGCTCTGAAGCCATTTGGCCTTTTAAACCCCTTCCAAATTCCCCTCCCAAAATCCCTCAATTAATCCTATAAGAAAAAAATTTGGAATAAATCAAACCAATGAGGTCCTTTTGTGAAAATCAAACAGAGACGCTCGAAAAATAGTTAATAGTTTTTGCAAGTCATTAAAAGTTATTTTCTCCTTCAACATCCTTTTACAACATTGTTTCAATAATAAAATATTAAATTCAAAATATAATATATTTTAATATGTTGTTATTATTATATTAAAACCATATTCTTCATTCTACGAATCCTATGAAAAACAATATTACAATGTGTGTGTACATACGGCTTACCATCTACACATCATGGTGTAACCTATTTTTCATCTATACTATATTAACATGGGTATAATGATGATTACAAAGGATATAAATAATAAATATGACCTGAAAATGATTCTTTAAAATTAATATACCATCCAATTCCATACCATTTATCAATTACTGGAATGATTTCATCGCTCGTACGTACGTACGGTCTACCATGTCCACGACACGATAAGATTTGTTATCCACATTAACCAAAGAAGAATGATTATTAAATTATTATTATATGTATATATAATATTCAGGAACATAATTTAATTTTTTTATATCAATAAAATATATCGAATGCATAAGAAACATGATTTATAATACAAATAATTCATTTGAAAATGAAGCTGTTAACAAACAAAAAAAAAGGTGATACTGAAACATTATTAATAAATCATCATAATAGAATCATATATGATATCATGAATATTTATATGGTTCTGTTATAATTTAAGAAAATTATTTAAACATTATATAGAAGGTTAATTCACTATATGAAAATGTAATGTAGAAGGTAAATGTTAATTTCACAATCTCTTTATTATTAAAGATTATGTATATGTAAGTATTTACTAGGTGATATTAGTCATCCATGTCCATGTTTCATAAAAAAGAATCTTCTAAACACTCTTACTATTATTTTACCATTTTTAAATAAATTTTTACCAATTTTTTATTTTATAAAATTAATCTAGTTTTTGTATTTCTTGTGAGTTAATTTGTTTTTCCTTTTTCGACAATTTACGAGAATAATTTTTTAACTTATACAGCATTATCGACTTCATCCACCCTCATGATGCCTTAATGTTTTAGTGCTTCCTTTACAAACTATTTAGTATCATTTTAATCGAAAATATTTCCTTCTTAAATTATATGTCATTTTAGATAACTATTTCCATTAAAAGGTATATTTCTCTAATGTAGTTTCAAATGATTTTATTAAAAAACATTCATCTATGTCAACATCATTCATTAGATCATATGTTTTATTGAGGTTGATTTATTATGATACTAACTATTATATTTTATTGAATGTATTATGAATATTTTTATTATTGATGTGACAATTTTATACCATTCATGGTTTATGGGTAATGTATTAAGAATTAATATGTTATTTTTTATAAAATTGTTTATGTTGGATATGTTGTACCCCTTTCATAATATGAATGAATTGGACATTATACATGATGGGAGAAGACATCTATAGCCACTAGATGCATCAGTATGTCTCACGAGACAAACTAGATTGAATTTTTATCTGTTTATGTTTGTTCTTGGCATGAGGCTTGGATGGTATTGTTATGATGTCTGGAATTTTTCATTACCTTGTTATGAGATTAGTTATTGATTTTACATGTGATTATTCAACTAGTATAATATATCTGGGAATGTTTAAAAATATTTAATCTATTTATTATTTCCATATTATGCTTAATATAATGTTTAATATGATTTTGATTCATCTTTATACCTTTCTTTAAAATTTAATTCTTATTTATGAAAGCATCTGTTTTATTTTTACCCTAACAAAAAATCTGATCTCACCACTTTCTTATGTTTTACTCTTTTATAATGCAAATGATGTGTATTATGACTGATATGTCGGGTTAAACATGGATAATAATGGAATTCTAACAGGATTATCTATGTATCAATTCATTTTTTTATTTTAAATATAATATATATATATATATATATCATATTTTAAAAAAATAAATTGATCGGTCCTTTAGGATATAATTTCTCGTAATCAAGCCATTGTATTGTAATAATACACTAGCTCTAGGAATTTGGGGTCAGGGAGTTACACTTGAAAGCAAAGAAAGCTTATATAAAAACATAGAAACTAGATTTATAAAATATATAATATGGAATGTTACCCCAAGATTTACATTGGGGATAAGAATAGAAGAACATCATAGAATTTGGTTTTAGTAGAAATTATAAAAATATTCCTAAAAAATACATCCATGTGTGGATATTACAAGTGGATGGGGTTTAGGAATAGATATTCCTATGAGTAATAACTCTAACAAGGTTCTTCAGGCTTGACTCGGGTTAACCTGGTATACGACAATGGGTCTTACTATGCACTTGGTTTGACACATCTGGGGGATGGGCTTTAGATAATTCTAATTTTCTTAACTACATGTTATGATGAATTTAGGAGTAAGTATATCCCCAAATAAACAATGTAGATGTTTATGTTATTAGATATGCATAAAAGTTTAATTTATTATAATATTTTTTCTTGTTTTTGGATTTTAACTTTTGATATATTCTAATATAATATATTTTATTGTTTAAAAATAGGGCCTTGGGGAAGGAATTAGCACAATATCAATGCACATAATCCATGTCGGGATTTATCTCATATGAAAGATAATTATTATGGAACTAGAGTTATAGATGGTTCCAAAGAACTTATAACTATAATAATACAGTTTACTCATGTTTTGAAAAATAACCTTACACATATAGAATATCCTAATCCACAATGATGATAAACAATTTCATTCCTCTTCGAGTTACAACAACCTACAACCTTCGTTGGAAGTAAAACTCAATTTATAACTAAATAATGGATAACTAATTTAGAAAATATATATTTAAATTGGGATGAAATGGAATGGAGAAGGATGTCATTGTAGTTTATCGTCTCTCGAGAGATATAGATCAATAGTGGTCACTGATTCAAAACACAAAAGACGTTGAAGAAATTGAAATTATGGAATGAAAGGATTTTATAGAAATCTTCTCAAAAAATAATTTCCATTGTGAATAGAGAGTATATATAGAGAGAAAATTATTGAATCTAAGGAAAACAAAAAATTTTAATGATACAAACTATGTTGATAAATTTTCAAGGATAGAAAGGCATTTTGTAGAATACACATGTAACCCCAAGAGTAATATTTATCGTTTCATTGATGTGTTAAAACCATTTTTCTGAGAGGATTCATTCTCTCAAACATTCTCATCATATGAATATATAGTACCTTGCGCTATCGAGATAGATAAATATTTTTTATGTCTTATGAATTTAAGGGAAAGAAATATAATAAAAGAATTATAGATAAAGAGACGAATAAAGGGGAAAAATATAATGTTATTCCCATAAGTGATAATTGTGGTAAGAAACACCCTGGTAATTTCATGAAAGGAATGGGAGTTTGTTACAAATGTAGAGAGAATGGTCAAAAAGCTGGTGATAGAAATAGATAGAAAGAATCTATAATGTACAATCCAATAATTGTTATGAGAGGGGATGATATGCATATAATTGTCCAATTAATCAGGTAAATATAGCTCATGGGATGAAAATCGATCCCCGTGAGGCTTATGATATTACTATAGTAGAAGTAGAATAATTAAATTATTTGTGTTTTTAGATTCTAGAATTATGTTGTTGTATTTTAGTTATAGAAATAATGTGATATATAATGATTTTATTGGAGTAATTATTCATTAAGTATTTGGAGGCATGAATATTTTCAATAAATATTTTAAGGTGGTAAAATAATTTCGATTTGTTAATAAGATCTGCATTGCATTGTTTTGGGAATTTTATGTTGTTATGGATTTTTGAGAATTAGACAAATTTTTGGATTGCTAATTTGGATAGATATATTTTTGATAATTTGTAAGCTTATAACAGAGTATGTTGAACATTAGATATTATTATTAGAAGTTAAATTAAGATTTATTGGGTACTTTGGTATAACCATTTTTTAGTAAACATTTTGACGATAAAGGAAATACAATTCATCCTTATGATTTATCAATAGTGATTTCGAAATGAAAATTTTATACTGAACTTTCATTTCTAGGTTTATGTGTGGAAGTGAAAATGGATTTATGCATAACCAATTGATGAGATTATGTGTATCTCACTCAAATAAATCAATTTTTTTCTTATCTGAATAGTAAATTATTATTCATCTCTCGTGAATAGATCTTGGGGAAAAATTATCCTTGAACCTTTTCCAGAGAATAAAACGGTCCCTTTGATCATAACTAATTTATATCTTAATGACTATTTAGTTTCTTCTAACCATGTTCTCTATCACTCTCCATCGGAACAAGATTGTCATATTTTTATTCCATCTCCATGTATTCCTATATGGAACCTTATTATGTGTTATCTCTAGTGACCTTCTCAATTCACCAATATTTTTTATAGTGTAGAAATCATTAATCTTTTTTCTGATGTAGGATTTACATAATGATATTTGTACAATTAAAAACCTTGTTTTTTATCCAGATTATAAATTTCGATCCTGAAATTTATTGAAGGTTGGTAGAATGTAGCACTAAAATATTTCATAGTATTTATCTTCTTAAATAAATTCATTTTCATCAGTAGAATATGTTGCAGACAACACCTTGTGTAAATGAGAAATGATATACAATTAAATATCATTATTTTAACATGGCCATTATAACCTAGATGTTACATCCTCAGGAATGAATAATATTTAAAAAATTATAAAATTTAAATAATAAATATATAATGAATTGTTTTTGACATTCATCCAAATGAATTTATAGGAATAATCTATTAATTAATTCTATTTTATGCATTAATAGGATATATTTTTCTAAATAGTAATTTGATCACCTTTTAATGGAGATCCCATATTAAATCCAATATTTTTCACTTTTATATATTCAGTTTGAAAGAAAATAATTCTTAGTTGGAAGCATAATTTCAAAACATATATTGGATTAATTGTTGTTGTTTTCATATAAGTTTAATGTTTTATGAAAAGTGAAAATGATAAATTTTAATTTAAAATATCGTTTTTCATCGAAATATATTATAGTTTAAAAATAAATTTTTTATTTTTTTAATGTGTAATTAAAAAAACCTTTTATTTAAAATAGATTTTAATTAGATATAGACACATGTACATATTTTGATGGTTTTAACTTTTAAAAACCCATTTATTTTTTCCATCAATAGGCTTAATTTCAATTTATTTACTACAACATCCATGTTTTTAAAATTGAAAAATATATTCCACATTTTGAATCAGTGTGTCCAAATTATGTACATATGTTTCTTTAATATTTTTTAATAAATTAATAGTATCTTTGCTAAATTTTTGTTACACCATTTCAGGGTAAATCGTGTAATTAAAAGTAAAAAACAATTATATAAAATTTCCCTAAAACATGTAGAAATCATATTAAATGAAAAAATTAGACACTTATCATATATGGTTTGAAATGGAATCATTTAACTGACATATTCCCATCACTATGACATAAATATTATTAACAACATTGAATGTGAAAAAATCTCACAATATCATTTCGTTTAAGTATAATCATTCTAAAATAGAGAACACCATGAGATAACATCGATCATAAATTTCCTTTATAAATATAATTTAATTATCTAAATAATATTACATTATTATAATTTTTAGATATTAAATAATTACCATAAATCATGACACAATAGTGAAAATGAAATTATTTTATTAATAGAAATATCAAATAAATTTTATCTACGATATTAAAATAAAAATAATTTAATTTAATTATGCCGATTCAGGAATTCATTAGGTGATTATGAAATTTATAGACGATATTTAATTGTATTTTTTATGTTATATTTCTATTTATATTTTATTTAAAGTCAATTAAATTGATAGTATCAAAATTTTCACTATCCATATTTTATAAAAATAAGATACTATTGAATTTTTTAAAAATAATAAAAATAACTACAAACTAAAAAGTGATAATAATAACATTAAAATGTATTAAATTTTTCATTTATGGAATATTTACATTACATGTGTAAATATTTATAACATTTTAATATTTATAATATTCTTACTACAACTAGAAACAAAAAAGATTAATTAATGATTAATAAATATGATAAGGTTTAAAACATAATCGAAGATAATATACATTTTTTTGGTTAAGAATATTTAGAATCATCCGTATATTATCTTAAAAATATATCACCTTAGGTATTTTTTTAATCAAAAATCTATTTATAATAAATTATGAGTTTTTTAGTTTTTCTAATGTGCCCCTCCCCTCTCTTATTAAAGGGAGCTCTTCATTATATTTTATTCACACCTGTCATACCATTTGGATTAGTAAAACCCAACCCATTTCTGCTCCCAAATTCCATGACATCATTCTATAGGTTTTACGTTGGGAAGAGAGCCAACGTGAGTTGTTATTTTGTGAAAATCAGAAGGAGACACTCAATGAAGAGGTAATTATTTTACCAATTCTTTTTGAGTTCTTTACTTCTTTTACATCCATTTCCTATGTATTTTCCATAATAATGTAATAAATCCATCATATAACATATTTTGAGATGTTTTTATGACTATTTTACAACCATATTCTTCCTTCTACACATCATACAAAAAATATCCTCATGTGTGCATACGTACGGCTTACCGTATCCACACCGGGGTGTAAAATATTTTTCATATATACTTTATTTCGATTGGTATAACGATGAATATAAGGGATTTAAATAATGAATATGTAGTGATAATTATTCTTTATAATTAATATTCCATCCAATTCTATACCATTTAACTATTAATGGAATGATATCAACGCTCGTGCATACATATGAACTATCATCACCACAATGCAATGAGATGCATTCTCCACATTAACTATTCAAGATGATTATAAAAATTGTATGATACTAAATATGATATTAATGTGCATAATTTCATTCTAGATATGAATACAATATATCACATTCATAAGAAAAATGACATACATTACAAATCATGCATAGAAAAATGAAGTAGTTAACACCCAAAACAATGCTGACACTAAAAAAATAGTACATTTTAGGAGGTTATGAACAACCCCCACTAAATTAATTTTCTGAATAATTAGAGGTGGTTCTAAAAAAACCATTCAAAGAATAGAATTGACTGGGGGTTATGAACCCCCTCTAAATTAGTTTCTATAAAAATTAGTTTGATATTATTAACAACCCATGTTAATCATCAAACTAAAAGGGGATTGTGGAACCCCTTAATTTCCTAAATTAGATGATTTTTTGAACACCCTGTGTATTTTTTAACATTTTTTTTAATATTTTTTCCATCAAAGATGGGTTTTAAAACCCCCTCTTCTATATTAAGTTAGAGAGGACTGAAAACCCCATATAAGGACATTAATTATAGGGGTTGAACCCCCCCCCCCCTCTAATGTCTTTACATAAGTGGGGGATCATACACAACCTCTAATTTATTTACATTATAGGGGGTTCAAAACTCCCTCTATGGTCTTTAGATAATAGGGGGTTCAAAACCACCGCTAATTTAAGATATTAAAGGAGTTTGTGAACTCCCACTGTTTAAAAAAAAGAATCTTCCATAACATAGACAGAGAAGCATATATATATATAATCAAAACAAAATATTTAAATGCATTTAAATAAATTTTACGAAAATATTATATAAATTATTTATAAGATTTTGTTTAATTAAATTTATATCTATATATAAATATATTTTTATAATATTATTTCATTAATATATATTTATCTAAATAAATTGAATTTCATATATTATTAATTATTTGTAATATAAAATCATAAACATATTATATAAATATATACCTAAATATAATATATTTAAAATATATATATTATAAAAACAGTCTTGAAGTTTTTGTAATTTATATTAAAATAATAACAATTATATTTTTAAATAACATGTTTCTGCTTTTATATTATTTATATTTAATATTATGTGAAAAAAATGTACAAATAAATATTTATTGACATAAAAAATATTATAAAATTATATTCATAAAAATAAGTACGTTTTAACGTATATAATAATAATTATATGAATTGAAATAAACTAAATAAATATCTTAATTAATTGAATGTTATATTAGGTTGTTGTTTAAATTGAATTTTATATAATATTAATTATATATAATAGAAAATTTTATTAGATACAATATCAAGTATATATTTTCTTAAATTGTATTACATGTAATTTTGATTACATATAATATACATATAAATTATATATAATATACAATTGTATTTCCAATAATATTATGTAATTTATTTTATAAATCGTATCTCATATAATATTTATTTATATATAATATAAATATTTTTATGAATTGGATTTCATATAATAATAAATATATATTAATTATATATAATACAATATTATTTATACAAATAAATATATATTAATGCTAATAATAATAAATAATTGTGTTGAAATAAATTATATAAGTATATTTTTAAAGACCTTTTATATATATATTAAGTAAATAAATAAATATATATATATATATCATCATTAAAAAACAAGTATATAATATATTTATATGTATTTATGTATATAAATAATCTATATAAATATATAATATAGATGTTTATAATATAATATGAAGGTATTTAATATAATATACCTATGATATAAATAATAAAATAAATGTATTGTTTTTTAAAACCAATTTAATTTTTTTATATTTTATAAAACATTTGTAATAAAAAATAATAATTGATAAAAATATTATTATCATACACACAAACACACACAAACAGACATATATCTAATTTAATAAATACATATTATAATTATATTATATTTATAAATATTATATATACACACAAAAAGGATCAAACAAATATAAATGTATTTATAAATATATATCCATATATGTAAATATAATTATATATATATATTATATGAATAAATATGAATATAATTCATAAATTTGTATTTAATTATATAAATAATTTATATTAATATACTTTTAAATATGTATAAATATGTGTATATACATATATACATATAATTTATATAAATTTATATATAGGTTATATATTAAAATGTGTTTTGGTATAATATCTAAAAATATTTATTAGAAAATATGACCATATAGATAAGTAAATCTCTTTTTACATAAATATAATAAATCAGAATGGCATAGTAGTCCTAGGATGAAGGCCTACATGCGCTTAAGAAGTTTGGTCATGGGATCGATTCCTTGAGCTGGTAAAATTTTATAAAAGACAGTTATATTGCGGACTTGGGTTGGGGCATGCAGTGAATCAACTGAACTAGATGGGTGTGTGGAAGCAGATTTGGGGTGAATGGGGGAACCAAAGGTGTAGGGACGGATGGAGATGGTGGCACTAAGGAAGTAGATGAGAAGGGTGAAACTGTAGGGGAAGTGAAGGAGTATGGGAAGGGGGAACCTGAGGGGGTGGGAGCACATGGGAATCTGATGGGAGCCAAGGCATATAGTGGAACTGGAAGATTTAAAAATAAACATAAAAAATTTGGTCACCATTAGGGGTGGTTTAGACCAACTCTAAATAGTTTACTAATTAGGGTGGTTTAAAACATCCCCTAAAGATGGACCATCAATTCAATTAGGGGTGGTTAGAACCGTCCCTAAATTCATACATTCATTAATAGTGGATTAAACTGTAACACCACGAGATTTTATGAAAAATATTCTTTTAATTTCATTAATGTCTTGTGCTACACCAATATTACCTTGCGCTATACGCAACACCGTATTAGCTTGCAGTATACGGAACACTATTCTTGGAACGTGTTACACACAATTTTGATAATAGTTATTCTACGCAACATTAAGTATATATATATATATATATTCAATGTATAAATGAAATATGGTTGGATTCTGTTATACGAAACAATGAAGGATTCTTTCACAACATGCAACCTTGACTTGGCTTGCATTACACGCAATCGCGACTTTCCTCGATAGCGTGTGTTGTACGCAATACAGGGTTTTAATAAACAACGATATATTATTATAATATTGTCATGAACTAGCCGTTATGAATAGTATTAACTAAAATTTGATTTTTATGACATTATTATTCATCTTACACCTTTTCTAGAACATGGTATAAGAACAAAATAATTTTTTCGGGTAAAATAAGTATTTTTCAAAAAATGCAGTTTTGCTGCCTTTTGATGGCGCACCCACTTTAAATATAGTTTTTGACATGTTTATATGTTCAATTTGAAAAAATAAATGTCTTCTTTTGAATCAGGATATAAAAATTTACATTATATAAAGTTTTGATATTTTTCTGATAACTTTCATATTTTAATGAATAGTAGAAACACGCTATATTTTAATTAAAAACAACTTTTTTCATCATAATATCTTATTATAATATTGAATGGTTTTAAAGTATAAATATAATATATTTTTACCATTTAATATAATGTATGTCATTAGCATTGATTTTACCTTGAATTCGTAGGTTAAATCAATTCAATCTTTTGCAATGTTTTAAAGAAAAACCTGTTTTCTTTTGATAACGGGATTAATTTTAATTTAATTTCTACAATTTTTGTGTATTGAATTTGGAAAAAATGTATTTTATATTTGGAATCAGTGGATCCAAATTATGTTAATAAGCTACTTTTTATTGTTGGGAATTATGAATAGTAACTACGGTAAATTTTATTTACCATAGTTAAAGGTAAATCGGGTAATTAGGGGTAAATATAATATTTTAAAATTACTCTAAAAAATGTCAAAATCCTATTGGATAACTAAAAGTCGACCCATATCACCTAAGGGTCGGATTAGATTCATTTAATTAAACTTTTTCAATGAAAATAATTTAATTACTATTAAAACCAAAGAATGTGACAACATGTCACTTTCTGAAATATTATAAGTTTAATAATTTTAATCTTGTGATAAACTTCATGAAACTTAGAACATGAATAGTCTCCAGAAAGATAATACAATTATATACATCATAGGAATTTATTTATAATTTTTAGGGATTAAATATTATTCATTTATTATGACACAGATATGATGCAGTAATTGTCTTATTAATGAAATATTGACATAATTGATGTTATAAATGCCCAAATAAATGTAATTTGAGACTTTTTATGACTTAAATTAATTTTCTAGGTTAATATGACATGTTCTTGTTGATATAAGTAACTTGGTTTGAACTTATCATTCTGTTTTGAATTTCATAAAAATCGTGTACCAAATAGTGTCAAAATTGACATAAATTAGTTTTTAAAACAAATATTATATTATTAATTGTTATTTAATTCCTAAAAATCTAAGGTTCGGCCAAATAACTTAGATAAGGATAGATATATTAATAATAAACAACTTGGGGTTCGTTTGGCTTGTTATGGTAAGTTTATTAACCATATACTGTAAGAAAACAAAAAGACACGGTAAAAGTTCAATTATTTAACTTAGAGTTAAATCTAATTGATAAGGTTAAAATAATAACCTAAACTTGTCTAAATCCTATTGGATGAGAGGATTGCGACCCATACCAACTTTAGCTTTGAAATAAGACCCTTTGGAACCATTATAAACCGAATTTGACCTTAATATAAAATAATATTTTGAGATTTTCCTAAGGTTCCCCTCTCCTCCCTTATAAAAGGGCACCTCCTCCCTCTCCTCCTCACACCAATTTGAGCATTAAAGCTCGGCCAACTCCTGACAAAATCTCTTATCCACTTCCCTAGTATCATCCTAGAGGTCTTGGGCTTCTTCAAAGACCATCCTTAGTTAATTATGTGGAGGTTAAGTGAAGGCGCGTCAAAAAGAGGAGTTTCGGACACTTACGAAGCAAATCGGACTTAAGGTAAGGGAAATGTCACAATCTCATTTTTATCCGAGATTGTTTATACTTTGGTATTTACTGGGGTGTATTTTATCATCCACATCAATGTTTCCTCAATATGTAATATTTATATCCTTCTATAATAGTTTATATTCAATTTTACCATTCGGTGAGTTTTTATTAAAAGATATGAAATGAATCTTTTGTCGTTTTTCGTACGAGGTACTTTTTGAATTTTCCGACAAAAGTACGAGAAGAATGTTTTTATCTTATACGGCATGAAAGGATTTTTACGGTTTTATAAAGCCATATTTTCATGAAGCTTCCTCAAAAAGATTTCATAACTATTTTCAAGAAAATCCTTTTCTTTTAAAAATTCATGACATTTTGTGAAAAGAAAATGATTTTAAATAAGAATGGATATTTTCCTCAAGAATTAATTTCAAGTGTTTTATCAAAACCATTTTCCATATAAAATTAAATTATTTCATATGTGTATGTTTTAAGTATAATGTCTCTTTTATTTACCTAGTTTCACTTTTCTTATTATGAAATTATATCCATTTCTTTTATATGGATTATGTTATGATGTGATGATGTTTATGAAACCCATTTTATTCGTTGGGTTATTATGAATGATGTATGTTTATTTTGTGGCACAAGTAAGAATGATTTCATTATGAGATGTGTGGGACCTATATCTCCCTCCAATTCATTAGGTAAAGATTTTATATCTCATGAGATAGACACGGCTGGAATGGTAGGTTATACCGGTTCAGTGAAACAGGACTGAAACGAGGGTGACTCGGTTCAGAAATGGACTTTGTCCACTAAGATAGTCTTGGCAATGAGTCTTGACTAATAAGAAATTATTCTCTATGATTATGTGGGTATACCACAAAGTTTAATGTTTTAAGTTATGATTATTGGGATTACATTTCACTACTATGATTTATCCCATGTTATGAAATTATGATCTCTTTTTGCAGGTTATGATTTCCAAAAGATATGTTCTTATGAATATGATGTGATTGATATTTCTTTTGTTTACCCTTATTGAGCATTTGAGCTCACCCTTTTATGTTTTCGTTTCCCCAGGATATAAAGAAAGGTTTTAGGTAAAAAAAAGGAAGATCTTTATGGGAGATGTTGAAGATCTTTCACCACGATTAGAAGATTATATTCCGAGTTTCCAAAGACACTAAACTATTACGGTCCTTGTGTGTGTGTTTTTGTTATGTACTAAGTATTCCTCAAAAGTAATGTAATGTTTATGTACGTCAAGCATCGGGTCTCTACAGTTGGTATCAGAGGAAAGGTTTAGTCAACCTTTGGAAACTAGGATGCGAGAACTTTAGTGAGATCCCTAGAGATATTTCTAAGGTATCTAGGGATGTCCTTAAGGATAAGTATACGTATGGGATATAGTCCTATAACTACGGTAACGATCTTAGAATTTAACCTAAGATGTTAGATATTAAGGGTACTCCCCCTTTACTATGTTGTTTTCCCTAGCATTATTTTTGCCTCTCACACTATTCTTTTTGGGTTTTAGAAAATGGTTGGAAACAAGATGATTCACGATAATGGAGGATATGATGGACAATGGAATGATATTATTCATGAGAAAACAAATTAAATGGGATTTGGAAGTCCAAACATCATTATTATGCCGAATTAGAAATCTCATAATATGATCAATAAAGTAAAATTTGGTAAGTTTCATGACTCTGCTAATAAGAGAAAGATGGAGTTTCATGATGATCATAGAGGAAAGAAAGTTCAATTTCCCCTATGTAAATCATGTGGGAAGAGGAATCAAGGAGAATGTTTCAAAGGAACTGGAAGATGCTTTGGGTGTGGAAAAGAAGGACACAAAGCCAGTAAGTGTAAAGGGAAAGGTTCAGTTAACACTATGGATGAGGATAATAGTTTTTCTACGACATCAACAATGGTTAAATGTTTTAAATGTGGAATGTACGGGCATTATGAAAACCAATGCCCTAAGGGAAAGTCTCATGAAGAGAATCAGTACGGCCGTATGGGTAGTATTTATGTTGATGATGATGAAGAGACTACAAATGATATGTGAGATGAAAGAATTATTGAAGCTCAGTCAATGGTTTAAGAATGTAGTGGAATGATTACATGTTTATCATGTGTAATGTTGTATAAGTAATCTCATGGTACTATGGAATAAAGAGACATCTAAGGATTGTTACACTGTTGTCTTTCCTTGAGTTTTGAAAGTGTATGATTAATGGTACCAGTATCCATGAAAGGTTATTCAGATATTTTTGGAATGTAGATGATATGCGCATAATGAACGGATAAGGATAAAATTAAATGTTAGTATTCATCATCTCATGATTGATATAAGGATAAGGTTATATCATGGTTTGAGTATATAGAATTTTTGGATTTTGGTATGTGGTAAGAATTAACTTTTGACAGCATTCATGTTTTCACTAAGGTTTAATGGGTATTCGTTTTTGAAGAGAATACATGATTAAGGTATTCACATGATTGGAATGTGACCAACAAGATATATGGGGGATAAATGATGGTATTCATAGGCTTGGTTGGTGACATTTCAAGTAATCGTTTTCTTTATACTATGATCTTGGACCGAAGTATTTTAGATAAGCCTAAATATTGGAATGGATTATGTTGGACATAAGTTAGTACTGTTTAAGGATAAAACTTTTTCTTTGAAATTATTGATGGGATGTTATAGTAATGCAGTTTTAGAAAAATGACAACCTGCAGGACGGGTGACAGCCCATCACGTCGGACAAGGCTGTGGGAATCAAACCCACAACTGAAGTGCGACTGGCCTTTATCGCCTACCACTGGCCTACAGGAAGTCCCTGGTTAGTATAAACTAGTTTTATTTTATTAAGCGGTATGATATATGAAGTATAAGTTCATTTTTGGAACCATATACGATTAATCTAACCATAAGATGGACTTAAAACTTTTGCTAACCTTCTGTTTGAAAGAGATGGAATGAGCCATCATTCTATCACATGATCTGCTAACACATCACAAATAACAAATTCAACTTCATTTCTTTAAGGGATGAAGTGGAAATTGTTCAATTCACGAACAACAGTGAGATTGTACCAAAATCATGAAAGTATTTCCTTTAATTCATCAACTTTAGGGAAATGATCTTGAAAAACCAAAAATGTTGTCCTACTGCCCTTATATCCGATGAATCAGATGGTACCTTAGATCACCACAAATCAATAGCTTTGTAATTGTTGGATTTTTCATAGCCATGTTCTCTACCACTCTCCATCAGAACATGACAGTTAGATTTATCTTCCATGTCCATATTTTATCCTATATGGAAACCCAGTGATCGGTTAATTTGGGTAACCGTTACATTTCATACTTTAGTTTTTAAATCCATGTTTTGGTATTCCTTTTTACGATGTGGGTTTCTATTAAACAAACTTTCGAGTAGTAAACCATTTATAACCCCGATGAATTTCGAGGGCGAAATTAATTTTAAGGGGGTTAGAATGTAACACCCCGAGATTTTATGAAAAATATTCTTTTAATTTCATTAATGTCTTGTGCTACACCCAGATTACCTTGCGCTATACGCAACACCGTATTAGCTTGCAGTATACGCAACACTATTCTTGGATCGTGTTACACACAATTTTGATAATAGTTATTCTACGCAACATTGAGTATATATATATATATATATATATTCAATGTATAAATGAAATATGGTTGGATTCTGTTATACGAAAAAACGAAGGATTCTTTCACAACACGCAACCCTGACTTGGCTTGCATTACACGCAATCGCGACCTTCGTCGATAGTGTGTATTGTACGCAATATCAGGTTTTAATAAACAACGATATATTATTATAATATTGTCATGAACTAGCCGTTATGAATAGTATTAACTAAATTTTGAATTTTATAACATTATTATTCATCTTACACATTTTCTAGAACATGGTATAAGAACAAAATAAATTTTTCGGGTAAAATAAGTATTTTTCAAAAAATGCATTTTTGCCGCCTTTTGATGGCGCACCCACTTTAAATATAGTTTTTGATATGTTTATATGTGAAATTTGAAAAATAAAATTCTTCTTTTGAATCAGGATATAAAAATTTATATTAGATAAAGTTTTGATATTTTTCCGATAACTTTCATATTTTAATGAATAGTAAAAACACGCTATATTTTAATTAAAAACAACTTTTTTCATCGTAATATCTTATTATAATATTGAATGGTTTTAAATTATAAATAGAATATATTTTTACCATTTAATATAATGTATGTCATTAGAATTGATTTTACCTTGAATTCAGAGGTTAAATCAATTCAATCTTTTGCAATGTTTTAAAGAAAAACCTGTTTTCTTTCGACAACGGGATTAATTTTAATTTAATTTCTGAAACTTTTGTGTATTGAATTTTGAAAAATGGATTCCATATTTGGAATCAGTGGATCCAAATTATGTTAATAAGATACTTTTTATTTCTGGGAATTATGAATAGTAACTACGGTAAATTTTATTTACCATAGTTAAAGGTAAATCGGGTAAATATAATATTTTAAAATTACCCTAAAAAATGTCAAAATACTATTGGATGACTAACAGTAGACCCATATCACCTAAGGGTATTATTAGATTCATTTAATTAAACTTTTGCAATGAAAATAATTTAATTATTATTAAAACCAAAGAATGTGACAACATGTCAATTTCTTAAATCTTATAAGTATAATAATTTTAATCTAGTGATAAACTTCATGAAACTTAGAACATGAATAGTCTACAGAAATATAATACAATTATATACATCATAGGAATTTATTTAGAATTTTTATGGATTAAATAATTATCATTTACTATGACACAAAGATGATGCAGTAATTGTCTTATTAATGAAATATTGACATAATTGATGTTATAAATGCCAAAATAAATGTAATTTGAGACTTTTTATGACTTACATTAATTTTATAGGTTAATATTACATGTTATTGTTGATATAAGTAACTTGGTTAGAACTTATCATTCTGTTTTGAATTTCATAAAAATCATGTACCAAATAGTGTCAAAATTGACATAAATTAGTTTTTTAAAAAATATTATATTATTAATTGTTATTTAATTCCTAAAAATCCATGGTTCACCCAAATGACTTAGATAAGGATAGATATATTAATAATAAACAACTTGGGGTTCGTTTGGATTGTTATGGTATGTTTATTAACCATATAGTGTAAGAAAATAAAAAGACACGGTAAAAGTTAAATTATTTAACTTAGAGTTAAATTTAATTGATAAGGTTAAAATAATAACCTAAACTTGTCTAAATACTATTGGATGAGAGGATTTAGACCCATCCCCACTTTATCTTAGAAATAAGACCCTTTGGAACCATTATAAAATGAATTTGACCTTAATATAAAATAATATTTTGAGATTTTCCTAAGGTTTTCCTCTCCTCCCTTATAAAAAGGCACATCCTCCCTCTCCTCCTCACACAAATTTGAGCAATCAAGCTCGGAAAACCCCTGCCAAAATATCTTCTCCACTTCCCTAGTATCATCCTAGAGGTCCCGGTCTTCTTCAACGACCATCCTTAGTTCTTTAAGTGGAGGTTAAGTGAAGGCGCGTCAAAAAGAGGAGTTTCAGACACTTACGAAGCAAATCGAACTTAAGGTAAGGGAAATATCACAATCTCATTTTTATCCGAGATTGTTTATACTTTGGTATTTACTGGGGTGTATTTTATCATCCACATCAATTTTTCCTCAATATGTAATATTTATATCCTTCTACAATAGTTTATATTCAATTTTACCCTTCGGCGAGTTTTTATTAAATGATATGAAATGAATCTTTTGTCGTTTTTCATATGAGGTACTTTTTGAATTTTCCGACAAAAGTACGAGAAGAATGTTTTTTTAACTTATATGGCATGAAAGGATTTTTACGGTTTTATAATGTCATATTTTCATGAAGCTTCCTCAAAAATATTTCATAACTATTTTCAAGAAAATCCTTTTCTTTTAAAAATTCATGCCATTTTGTGAAAAGAAAATGATTTTAAATAAGAAAGGATATTTTCCTCAAGAATTCATTTCGAGTGTTTTATCAAAACCATTTTCTATATAAAATTAAATTATTTCATATGTGTATATTTTAAGTATAATGTTTCTTTTATTTACATGGTTTCACTTTTCTTATTATGAAATTATATCAATTTATTTTATATGGATTATGTTATGATGGGATGATGTTTATGAAACCCATTTTATTCGTTGGGTTATTATGAATGATTTATGTTCATTTTGTGGCACAAGTAAGAATGATTTCATTATTAGATGGGTGGGACCTATATATCCCTCCAATGCATTGGGTAAAGATTTTATATCTCATGAGATAGACATGGCTGGAATGGTAGGTTATACCGGTTCAGTGAAAAAGGACTGAAACGAGGGTGACTTGGTTCAGAATTGGACTTTGTCCACTAAGATAGTCTTGGCAATGAGTCTTGACTAATAAGAAATGATTATCTATGATTATGTTTGTATGCCACAAAGTTTCATGTTTTATGTTATGATTATTGGGATTACATTTCACTACTATGATTTATCCCATGTTATAAAATTATGATCTATTTTTGCAGGTTAAGATTTCCAAAAGATATGTTCTTATTAATATGATGTGATCGATATTTCTTTTGTTTACCCTTACTGAGCATTTGAGCTCACCCTTTTATGTTTTCTTTTCCCCAAGATATAAAGAAAGGTTTTAGGTAAAAAAAAAAGGAAGATCTTCATGGGAGATGTTGAAGATCTTTCACCACGATTAGAAGATTATATTCCGAGTTTCCAAAGACACTAAACTATTAAGGTCCTTGTGTGTGTGTTTTTGTTATGTACTAAGTATTCCGAAAAAGTAATGTAATGTTTATGTACGTCAAGCATCGGGTCTCTACATAAACCCCTTCTAATATTTTTTTTTGGAACCTTTATGGATATATTAGAAAGGGATAAAACCCCTTCTAATGTAGTTTCCTCTAATGTGCATGCAGATATACCAGCGATTTAAACCCCCCAACCCACAAATTGTACATTGCATCCAATTTAGCAATTTTTCACTAAACCCACCTCAAAAACTTTTAGATAGGGTTATAACACCCCCTAAAAGAAAAAATAACCCCTTATAAAACCTGCCTTCTTTTGTAGTGTGGTAGTGAAGTATTATTAATAGAACAATATAATAGGATCATATATGATATCATAAATATGGATATGGTACTGATATAATTTAAAAAAATGATTTAAACATTATACATGAGGTTAACTCGCCCTGGACTAAATGAAAGTACATTTTAACTGTTAATTTTTCAATGTATTTTTTATCAGTGATTGTTTATACACATGTATTTTACTAGGACATATTTATAATTCATGTAAATGTTTCTTAACAATACATTTTCAAAAAAATTATTCTATTATTTTTAATATTGATAAAGACATTTTTACCCAAGTTTTATTTTATAAATGAAATATTGCTATCATTTTTCATTATGAGGTAATATGTTATAATTTTCTGACAATGTACGATAAGAATTTGTTTTTATCTTAGGAGTGATTGTATTTTTCGGCCTTCATTAATCCTTATTGTTTTAAAAGTTACATTAATATACTTAAGAGAATATATTTAATGAAAATGTGTTTAGTTTTAAATTATATGACATTTTAAATAATTATTTTCAATAAAATTGGTTTTTCTCTCAACAAGATTATAATGATTTTATTAAAATAAAAATCATCTATGTACATAGAATTTATTAGATATTAAGTTTAATTAAGGTTGATTTCTTATTATAAATACAATTATATTGTTCTAAAGGGTTTATGAATTGATTGACTGTGGATGTGCTACATTTATACCATTCATCATTTATGGATAATAGATAAAGTTTTTTTATTCAAGTTTCTATATGAATGTTTATATTGGTTATGATTTACCCCTTTTGCAGAGGAATTCATTAGAAATAGTAAATGATGGGTGGGGCATATTATAGAACCTTGATGCATTGGTAGGTCTCATGAGAGAATCTTATTCAGGTTTTTACTTATTAATATATGGTCTTCACATAAGGCCTTGACAATATTGTTGTGATGACTGAAATTATGCATTCCTTCATTTTGATATTTTTTATTGATATTACATGTGATTAATAGACTTGTAGAATATCTATATGATTGTTTAAATGGAATTATTTGAATAATTAATTCCATATTATACTGAATATTATTTTTAATAGGCCTTTGTTGTGGTTTTATACGTTACATTAAATTTTTATTCTTATTTATCAAAGCTTTTTCTATATTTTTCACCCTTATCGAACATTTTTTATCACCCCTTTCTCATGGTTTACATTCCTAGGATTCCAATATGTGTTTTATGACTAATATAAAGGGTTCATCTTGGAAAATAATATCATTATCAAAGTATTATATATTATTTTTCCATGTTTTAAATTATAATGTAAATTTCATATATGTAATATATTTTCAAAGATTACAAAACTAATCGTTATTTTG